>OV656813.1:5000-10005000 GCA_927399485.1 Calamotropha paludella | reverse complement strand
AGAACTTTTTTTAGGAAATTTCCTGCTCTTGTAGTGTCTTTTTATTTAGTTGCTTTTCAAATTTCGACTATCTCAAATAGTTTTTAAAATATTTCAAAAAACCAAACCCTTATTTTTTATTTTACTTTATTGTTTATAACTTTTGCATTTTTTTCAGCCCCTCTTGCAACATTGATGGAATGTTCTAGATGCCATTCCGAATCGAATGAGCCCAAAATCATAATTTTCGGTGCTCCGGTTTAGGTTCTGAGGAAAATGGGACTTGTGAACCAGACTACCAGTATTGTACATAGCACACGGCACTGCAAAAAGCGAGGCACCACGATAAGAATACCTGTTAAAATGACGATCACTAGAAGTTATAATTAGTGATTGATAAATTAAATATAGTTAATTTAATTTTTACTTTTCATTTTATTACTTTCTCTTAATTTACTAACTAAACTTTGATTTCTAGGATCTATTCTAATCTTCAGTAAACTGTCACGTGCCTGGGTATATTATTATCGCCTTTTGTTATTAAAAGGATCATCATGAAAATGAGAGATAAATTATGAAATGAATTAATGAAAGAAATAAATATAACCTACAAATAGCTACGGCTTATTAGAAGATTGTTAATATAATATATATTTTGTAGCTAAGTATTGTTGGAATCGTACTGTATTAATTAAGTTATCACGGAACGTAGTCAAATATTCCTTTTCAAATCAAATATATCTCGAACATCAAACAAATATCTGTAACTGTATACAAAATATTAAATTTCGTTAAGAAGTTTTTATTTACATGCAAGTACTCTGGTGCAAAAATAAGACTGTAAAACAGTCTTTCCTCTCGGAAATTCAACGGGCAGAGAGCGCAAACAACTCCACTACCTTTGATACTGTGACATCATTCGGGAAAAGCTTGTACAATTGTGTAAAAAATAAACTAGCAATATTATTTTTGAAAATAATAACGAAGTGAAGAGCATTTCTACATAATAAAAATGAAAAATCTACGGAGAGACTAATGAAAGTTGTTGAATATGTCATACAAAGCTTTAGAGTATTAAGGCAACCGTAGCCCATCAAACAAACCGAGTTTGATCCTTGTCGATGTCTACTCGTAATTCTAATAGCTTAAATGCTATTCAGGGTTTAACACATTGTTGATATATTTTTTAAAATATACTTTTTTCAAGTAACATTATTTTGATTTATATTAGAAAAGATCTAGAGAATCTATATTAGACGATATCACAAATGTTATTTTAATTTTGAGTTGTGTAATTGAAAACAAGAACAATGTTATGACCACCCAGACCTGAAACGATACAGGGAAATTCACTTTCCAGATTGCCCCGCCTGAAAACACGCTAGCCACTCAGAGATTATTAAAATCAAACAATACTATAGATGTATTACTAATAAATATATATATATATATATTGGAAAAAATAGTATGTCAAATCTGTGAAACCTTAGTATGGGTTAGTAACGTATGTACAAAGTACCAAATGAACTTCGTGAGAGGAAAGCACATCAAGAAAGTAAAAAGAAGTTTTTTCAGCAAACACACAAAATTACATTGCGCAACGACAATGTTTTAGTACAAGATTTAGAAACGCTTTTTACATCGAGTGTCACAGTAGATGGAAAGCAAGCTTAAATAGCTACTATTTACATGAAATACATTTTTCCTGTATTAAAATGTTTTAGCATTTGTAAGTAATTCTTAAAACAAGAAATCCTTACTAATATTATAAATGGGAAAGTGAGTTTGTTTGTTTGTTTGTTTGTTCCGCTTTCACGCCGTAACTACTGAACCGATTGCTTTGAAATTTTGCAGACGTAAAGATAAAAGTCCGGATTAAATAATAGGGTACTTTTTATCCTGGAAAAAATTGATATTCCTGAGGAAAAATAAACATATTGTTTGCTTGATGGATGGATTGTAGATGGCGCTGTGTGTCGTTTAAAACAAGGTAAAATATTGCAAACGAATATAAACATGTAAATTTAGAAGCTAAATGATACGATAATGAATCCCCGAAAATGAGGAATTCCCGAGGGATGACGTACAATTTGTTTTATCGTCTAAACTGTTTTTTTTACATCTACTTATATGTTGCAAACGAATATGAACATGTAAATTTTGAAGCTAAATGGTTCACTAAATGACTCATTCTTCGGATTCCGATTATTCCAACAGACCTCCCATTTCAATTTAAAAGACTACAATTTCCTATAAGGGTTTCATTTGCAATGACCATTAATAAAGCACAAGGTCAAACTCTAAGGGTTGCTGGAGTACACTTGGAAAAACATTGTTTTTCGCATGGTCAGCTCTATGTAGCGTGTTCCCGGGTTTCCAGTGCCCAAAATCTACATGTTTTTGCTCCACAAGGGAAAACATATAATATAGTGTACCAATCAGTTTTGGTTTAACAACTAATTGTATCCAGCGTTACATCGCGCTTCTTAGGTTTTTCCGTGGGAATGAGAAGTTTTCTTATAGTTGTGCTTTATACCGCAATATAACCGAATTCCACGCGGGCGAAGCCGCGAGCGGAAAGCTAGTAATAAAATAATATAAAGCTTTAACATTTCGTACAGTATTAACATTCCAAGTATTTAACGGGATGTCCAAAAAATCCAAGAATATTAAGGTCATGTGACCTTAATATACTTTTTGATATTTAAGAATTTACCTGATGATTTTGATGTCTAAAGGTACTTACAATCTACTATTAGTTAAAAAAATCATTTGATCTCAGGTGTCAGCCGGCACTTGAACCCAAAGCCTCTCGCTGTCCGGGCACTGGCTGACCGTGACTGAAACGGCCGTTATCGTTTGACAAATATCATATTGAAATCAATTTCAATTAAAAAATGTTCAAAATGTAAATTATTTTGATTGTCTTCTGTAACATACATTTTCAAAAGTTGTTATATTAATGAGATTAATAGTTCTCACACAAAACTAATTTGAAAAGGTTAATTATCAAGTGAATAAATTTGTTTCAAGAATTTAAAAGAAAAACTTTATACTTAGATTAAAAGGGAAGAAATGATTTTTTATACCTTCTGAATATTTTGAATCCTTTGACCAGATATGAAGATGATAGTCAAATTAAAATTGAATTGGATCACTACCGTGCATAAGACTTAACTTTAGTGATGGTCAAAGCACTCGTACTACGACCTTAGTATGATTTTATGAATCCAAATTCTGTAGATTTAACATTTCTCTAAATCTCAAAAAAACTATGAACCTCATACATAACTATAATTATAGTTTTATGCGCATATCTTCGGCTTGTTTTAATAATTGAAAATATTTCCTCTCATTGATGAAACAATGCTGGCCTACAGCGTAAAATCAGGAATGTACTAGAAAATTTCGACGAGTGTTCGCAAGGCTCGGTAGCTCAATTGGGAGAGCATTGGACCGGATTTCCAAAGGTTGCGGGTTCGATTCCCGCCTGAGATTCACTTGTGACCGGAGTCGATTTTTTCTAGTATTTTTCTATTATAATAATTTATCTTATAAGATCGCATTGAAAATGCATAAAATATTTAAAAAAAATATATATAAATCTAACATGGCTGTTTCATCTTAATCGATTGACCAAACATTTGTAAAAATGTTTCTTTCGAATACGAGAGGATGTTCCTCTCATTGATGAAACAACGCTGGCCTACAGCGTAAAATCGGGAAGGTACTAGAAAATTTCGACGAGTGTTCGCAAGGCTCGGTAGCTCAATTGGGAGAGCATTGGACCGGATTTCCAAAGGTTGCGGGTTCGATTCCCGCCTGAGATTCACTTGTGACCCGAGTCGATTTTTTCTAGTATTTTTCTATTATAATAATTTATCTTATAAGATCGCATTGAAAATGCATAAAATATATAAAAATTATAAATCTAACATGGCTGTTTCATCTTAATCGATTGACCAAACATTTGTAAAAATGTTTCTTTCGAATACGAGAGGATGTTCCTCTCATTGATGAAACAACGCTGGCCTACAGCGTAAAATCGGGAAGGTACTAGAAAATTTCGACGAGTGTTCGCAAGGCTCGGTAGCTCAATTGGGAGAGCATAGGACCGGATTTCCAAAGGTTGCGGGTTCGATTCCCGCCTGAGATTCACTTGTGACCGGAGTCGATTTTTTCTAGTATTTTTCTATTATAATAATTTATCTTATAAGATCGCATTGAATATGCATAAAATATATAAAAAAATATATATAAATCTTTGAAGACGTTTTAATTAAGTTAAATCAAATTGATCACTGATAATATTAGGTGCTTGCTTAAGGAATTGAAATGTTTATGGATATTTCCGGAAAGGCTTTGATTTTCATATTAACAGTTTTAAAAAAAATATCTTAGTAACCACATGATCCTTCGTTACGAATTTTTGTATGTATCGTTGGTCGTTATCTATTCACAGGTAATAGAAAGAAAAACTGTGTATTTAAAGCTACAAATTATCAAAACCTCAACTCTGCAAATATAAATCAGTGATATAAACCTCTTTTTTTATATAAAACAATTATAACAACCCCATTTTACTTGTGAAAAAAGCCCTGAAAAATTTCGTCTAGTTTACAAATAAATAACACACAATAAAGTTACTTTGTCTTAGAGTTATGCACATTATAGTGTTCAAGGTAAAATAGCCAATTGCAAAGGCAAGGTCCTACAATAGTATGAGAGTATACGTACAAATTCATTGACCCATACACAGAAATGCGAGCTAAGCTACGGGCTATTTGTACGTTTGTTTGTGGCGTATTTGCATCTAGATTTCTCTAGTCATAAGAAAAGATAAAATATTTTTAATAAATACTGAAATGAAAATAACTTGAAACAAATGCACTTGAAATAAGTTCTTTTGAATCGTCGGACAAATTTTACTTACCACCCTTTCAGAACTTCTTTTAACTGAATAGAAGAAGGGGCGCGAGGAACTCGTCTCAACGTTAACAGAAATAAAGATTTTATACGAGTACATTGTTACCATACCATACATAATCAAAACAAAACAATATTATTCTAACATCTCTTAATGGTAATTATCGATAATAATAGTAGTTTAAGTAGACCCATCTCCCATAGCAGATCTCTGTAACAAATCCTACAGATATACTTTTTATTTTGATTAAAAGATCTCGAAATTGTGTTCTCTCATTAAATCTTAGTTCCATGAGCCGACTTTTTAAAGTGAATGAGTTGTATGGCCGATGGAAAAAAACTAAAGTGATAAACTCAATTTTTTCGGTATTTTAGTGCAAATTCACACTTAGGTAAGCGCATCTAGTACAAATAAAGAAGAGAAAGAGACAGGCATAGCAAATTTTCAAATAGTTGTTACACAATCGACAATAGCGCTCATAACTGTTTAATTTCACGGCTTGTTAAAATTAGTCCAGACCTTAATATTAGAGCTTAAAAATCCCAAAGTCTTCCCAATACTAGATATACATAGGTTAAGAATGAACATAAAGTTTTATCATAGCAATTTTATTTACTCACTAGTTCAAATATAATACAATAAAACTGCAATTATATTAGTTACAGATATGTTATTTCTAGGGATGGTCTAAAGTAATATTACCTGTTTAGTAACAAAAGCACAATTTTTAATAATCTAATACTCTCGTTAATCTTCTTTCGGACAAAAGAAGAGAAGAAATGTGCACGGCAAGTCGGTAACGGCAGAACAAGGCGAACCTTCAGCGACCAAAAAGAGGATGTCTTGAAAAAGGCCACATCAAAAGAACCCTTACCGACGAGCTTTTTGAAAAGGCTGATGGGAATTAAAGAAGCAAGAGATGTGTATCAGAATAGTGATGAGTGAAAATCTGTGATCTTTGTCTACCCCTTCGGGAAAAGGCCGTGATATTTATGTATGTTTTTTATTTTATTTATTAATCAATTGTTTTTTGGAAGGTTCACAAAATTTAAAAACGACGAGTTGTCTATATCTATAAACTTAATAATACGAGCTACTACCAATATGATCTAATGTTATTAAAAAAATATTCTCGAAGATTTATTTCGAAGCGGTTATGATGGCCAAAGAAAATCAAGCTTAAAGTTCGCCTAATAGTTGCAGCGCTTGTAACTGACAAATCAAAGTAATACCCTCGTATTCCGACTTATACAACAAACGATTTTTCAGTCCATAAGTGCATTAGCTACAATATTATTACTAGAGATCAGAGTAAAGTTAGATGTTTTATTTATTTCGAAACACCTACTAAAAATTATGTCACCATATAACCTCTTATCATTATTTTAACTCTTATATCCTTACTAATATTATAAATGGGAAAGTGAGTTTGTTTGTTTGTTCCGCTTTCACGCCGTAACTACTGAACCGATTGCTTTGAAATTTTGCAGACGTAAAGATAAAAGTCCGGATTAAATAATAGGGTACTTTTTATCCTGGAAAAAATTGATATTCCCGAGGAAAAATAAAAATATTGTTTGCTTGATGGATGGATTGTAGATGGCGCTGTGTGTCGTTTAAAACAAGGTAAAATATTGCAAACGAATATAAACATGTAAATTTAGAAGCTAAATGATACGATAATGAATCCCCGAAAATGAGGAATTCCCGAGGGATGACGTACAATTTGTTTTATCGTCTAAACTGTTTTTTTTTACATCTACTTATATGTTGCAAACGAATATGAACATGTAAATTTTGAAGCTAAATGGTTCACTAAATGACTCATTCTTCGGATTCCGATTATTCCAACAGACCTCCCATTTCAATTTAAAAGACTACAATTTCCTATAAGGGTTTCATTTGCAATGACCATTAATAAAGCACAAGGCCAAACTCTAAGGGTTGCTGGAGTACACTTGGAAAAACATTGTTTTTCGCATGGTCAGCTCTATGTAGCGTGTTCCCGGGTTTCCAGTGCCCAAAATCTGCATGTTTTTGCTCCACAAGGGAAAACATATAATATAGTGTACCAATCAGTTTTGGTTTAACAACTAATTGTATCCAGCGTTACATCACGCTTCTTAGGTTTTTCCGTGGGAATGAGAAGTTTTCTTATAGTTGTGCTTTATACCGCAATATAACCGAATTCCACGCGGGCGAAGCCGCGAGCGGAAAGCTAGTAATTCATAAGTAAAGAATTAACAAAGAAAACGTTGACTTAATTGTGTAAGTAATTATAATTTATTTCCATCTTGTTAATAGCTTTTACTTAAGAACGAAGGCTGTAAGATTAATATTTTTAATGAAATTACCTACTTTATTAACTTAGAAAACGTTTTACTACTAATTATGTAGCCAGAAAAATAGAATTAAAATCGTTTGAAGCGGTTTTTATTGTGTATCCTAACAATAAAACAAAGCCATTATTTTCAATGCGATGCCTTTAGAGGTAATTGACCCCGGAATGACCCAAACGGCGAGTGCAGCATTCCTATATGTTTTCCACTATCCCTCGAAGGAGGGTGACCGAAATTAATTTCGGTATACGACTTCTGTTTATGTATATCCAAAGATATAGTTCCTTAAAATACGGTTATGGTTTTTCCACACAATTTATCTCCTAATTTCGATACTTCTTGATTTGTTTTCCTATTTAAACGGCTTTGATCAGGTTTGTCAATAAAACCTGATCAAAGCTAAGATAATCGTAATATTCATCTTTTGTCAAAAATGCATTCCTATTTTAAGCATTGCCTGCACTAATATTCCTGTTGTTTTTAATATAAGTGGCGCACAGTTAAAGCTTTATTTCACATTAATAATGACGAAATTTTTTGTTCAACCTTTTTAATGCTTTTTAAGAGAGAATATTCTAAGGTGTTACAAAGTTATCAGCGGGTCTATTGTTTGTTTATATAAACAAATTTCCCATATTTGAAACTATTGGAAATACTGTTCTTAATCAATCAAATGGAGGTATAGTTTTCTACAAATATAGTTTGAATGAACTCATTATAGATACACCGTGCTTAAATATTTCAGATCGATATTTTAGCTATAAAAAAGTTTGCTGTACTTTATATAGTTAATGGATATATGTTAAAGGATTTCCATAGTCAAGGCAAATTAAGTCTGAGGATATTGAATTTTCCAAAGGGTGTGGAAACAACGGAAGACCCTCCCAGATGTAGGGAAATGCATCTGACACCCATTTCATTGTGAGTTTATACAAAAGAAAGGAACAAACGTATACTATGTTCAGCTCCATAGCTGATCCATAATATCCACATATTAGGGGCACTTTGATGGTTTGTTTGAATTAATAAATATCAAACATTTTAACAAGGTAATAATGTTTTTGTGTAGACTTTCGAAGACTTTTCGTATAACTTCTAAAATCGTTTTTATGCAATAGCTATCACAAAGACAAGATATTAATTTTAAGCGATCACTTTCTATTTTGAGTCATATTTCTAAAATTTTACCTTTCAAATTGTATCAAACAGAAATTTTTAAATTTCTATCCCCGAATCAAGTAACAGATAAATAATAATTCGCAATATTATTATTTATAAATTTTATTAATATTTAAACCATTTAGGATAAGGATTTAATGTTTATAATTTTATGTTTACATATGTTTTTCTATTACCTATGTACCTTGTACATTTTAATTAACGAACCATAAGTTGGTTAATTCAAATAATAAAATACTCGTATATATATATAATAATACATATTTTTGGACGTTTATAATGATCTATTAAAACAACATACCGACATCAGTTTTTCGGTAAAAAATATTTCTATAACCTTAAAAATATGTCTATAAAAAGCAACCACATCTCCAAACCTCGAGTGGGATGTTTTGTTTAGGCGTATTTTAAATCATATAGAAAAATGGCACCGAGAAAGCTAAAAATAAAATAAATACTTATTACATTTTTCTGTTTGTTGTAGACAATGATAACGAAATACAATGCTCAATTTTCCTATATTTCAAAGTTGTTGCCAGTTCAAAGCAAGTCAGATTAATAGTAAAGGTTCACGAATCAAAAGCTTAATTGCAGTGCAAAAAAATATTACCTATATGTACCTGTTATATAAGAAAAAATAAAAAAAGTTATTAAAAGATGTTAAGAAAATTTGAAAAAAAATTAAGTCACTAATATAGTCAAGATTAATAATGCCCAATGATTTAGTTAGATGGTGATTTAGTTTTTATTTATGCTATACGAGCGGATGTTATCCCATCCGACCATCAACAGCCTACTAATGCCCCAACTGCTGGAACACAGATCGTCCCTACGGATAAAACAGGGAAGGTTAGCTGCTGTAATATTTGCGTCAAAGAAACAAAAACTTGAAAACCGAGCAAATAGCATTTCCACTTTTATTTTGTTTTTTATAAAAATCCTTGAATGCTTCCCAATTCTAAAGTGGTGGACTTTTCATACAATATTGCAACCCCTTTTTACCCCTAAATATAACACTGATCCCAGTTTTCATTTAGTTTTTACCAGGAGTATGTTTATAGCTTTCTGTTTTTCTTACTATGAAAATAAAAAAAATATATACAACTGTTTATTATTATAAACATAATAAATAAAACAAATCTTTTGTAAACACACCCTCCAATTTTCAACGTCTTACTGGTTAAGCTAGACTGCGTAGTATCAGTGAGTCAGTCACTTAAATATAAAATACGAATTTATTGAAGCTATTCGACTAGTGACTACTATTTGATTAATGAAGTATATATTTGATTTGCTTTGTAATTTTATTTATTTGTGATTTTTAGGTAAGAGATAAGTTCTTTAAAAACCGGATTGTATTGACGATAGGTCAGACTCTCTCCAGATTTGGTTCAACTGTTCATATTAGGTAAATAACTGTTCCTCCGACAATTTCCTATCCCAGTACAAGCACACACGAGTTTTCATAACCGCATGCATCGCGATTTTTTCCACGGCCTGCTTTCCCAAGAGCAAAATTCGTTAGAGTTAGTAATCTTTAAACACAACGTTTAAGGATTATTCAATTTATTTTTCGCTTTAGAATCAATCGCAATTAAATTTTTATTCTTTTTCAGTTATAAAAGGAGATCCTACCCTATTTTGGGCCCAATCGTTACACTGGTGATATTGTGTATTTCAATAAATTCACCTATTTTACATGACTATTCGTTAAAAAAATTGCTTTATTGGGAATGCCAAAGTGGAGAAAATTAATAATATATATATCGCTTAAACGATACCCGTGTATCGTTTTAAACAGACTTTGTAAACGATACAAATGAATAAATAAGTTAAAAATTATACTTAACTTTGAAAAGGGTTACTGTCTGTTATTTGTTCCGTCGTGTCATTAGAGCGAAACCGATAAATTGATAATCGAAAAGTTTTTTTCTAACATATCTTAGGATTTGAATAACAATATGTAAATAGCCCAAAATCTCAGGCCTTGTATAGGCCACTTTTGTAGTAGTAAGTACATGTATTAGTAATCCTTTGGCTCCTGTAAAGGATTCGACTCGTCAGGATTAAATATAATAATCAAGACTAAACGCATCGTAAATCCGGTTGATATAGTTTTATTAAACAAAAACCACATTAACGAACAGAAATATTTCCAATTAATATAACATATCGTGTTACCATCATACCTAGTTTTTGGCGTTTTCCATGGTAAGACCGTTTCCTCTAGATCTAATCTCTGATTTTATCATTCCTCCGCAAACTTTTGACAGCAGTATAGAGTAGTTATTTTTCCCTTACGGTCAACGTTTTCAAGAGAAACTTTTAGTTGTTACACCGTTCATAACTCGACCATAAAATAGTACACATTCCAGAACTAAAACACCACTCGGCAATATCTCATATCGTTGGCCAATGAAAAAGTTCTAACATGGTGCCCCTTGGTGTGGGTTTTTCGATATCTTATACGGCAAAGTCGTAAACTTACAGACTTGAAGTTATGAGCTATATCTTCATAGGATCAATTGATTTATGATGGCGACGATAAAAATCTCGTGAAACGAATTCACGTAGTTGCGCAGTTTCGAGAAGAGCAGTTAAGTTTTAATGAAAAGTACGCTCTTGTTATGGGTGTTGACGAATACTTAGTTTATTTTCTCTGTACATCACAGTGAAGTTGAAATTAAAGTTATAGAAGAAATGAAAGAAATCTATTGGTACCTTTGCTTGTAACTTACTTATTCTTTATGTAGGTATTAACATATGAAAGTGAGGGTCAGGCAATATTATACATTTGTTTATACGTGTGAGGTAATCTTAGTTACCACTGCATCAATTTAAGAAATTCTTTCATCATTTGCAAATTATAATGTGTCCAGGAGAAATCAGAATGGGCTGGACCATCCTTAATAATAATTATTATTAAGGATGGTCCTGCGCTGTGCGTACCTAGTATCTACACACATAGCTGGGCATTAACTCGTTAATCAATTAATCATTAATTAACGAAGTTAACATTTCTATTAACGGATTAACTTCTAAGTTAGGTAACTTTAAAAATGTTAACTTCCTTTAATTTATCCCCAGTCCGTTAATTGTTAATCCAGTACCTACTATTTACCAAAAAGATACCGCTCATTGTGCCAGATGATTAAATTACACACTTTTATTTTTTATATATTTATATAATGTCTTTTTTTTTAACCCAATCTATTAACTTCCAGAACCGAAAACAAGTTTTTGTAAGCAGATCACTAACGCAAAGATATAAAAAATGCAATTTTTATCCCGTGTTAAAATAATTAAGTTAAACAATTAACGTTAAATTTCGTTAAATCTTCCGAAATGTAACGTTTTAACGTTTTACGACGGTAATTTTTTTAGTAACGGATTTACGATTAACGAAGTTAACTATTTGATTAACGGTGCCCAGCTTTGTCTACACAGTATAATACTATCGAATAGCCTGCAATTCGAATTTAAACCCTTCATTTATTAAATACATGACAACTGAACCCACCAAATCAAAGTTTTAGTAATTTTTATCGACTGACTGAATCAATAAGTCATTTCCAAGTCGCAAACATCGTATTTGGTACTCTCATCTTCAGATTAGATGGAATACATTTTCATCGCTTGATATTTGTATTTAATTATTTGTAAGCATTTCACTTTCATACAGGTTCTTTGATAAAAAAATATTTACGTACGTAATACATGCGATTTGTCAAATTACACACGATGCTATTGCCTTCTAATAAGAGTCTTGAATTGTTAAAAGCAATCAAATCAAAGATAAGATTTTTCCAGGTTACAGTTTTTACCTAAATTTTGTCACCACAGTTGAAATACGGCCACGGCTGGACGAAAACTTCTACCAAAAACGGTTTATCATAATCTCCACGTTTGCATGTGGATATCGCAGTTGCAGACCATAATTCGGAAAACATTACAGCTCATTTTTTGGAGGTGTATGGTGATTACATGCCTATTACGACACCCTTAAATGTGAAGGGTTGGTGCTACACCACACATCTAAACTTACAAATATTCCTATATTTTGAGATATTTAATTAACTATGACATTAATATCTAATTACTATAATAAAGAAATAATTAGGAGTTAAAGTCAAAGTTAAAATTATTAAGTCTAAACCTAAAACTAAAAACCTTAAAAAATATAATATACAATAATATCTAAAATATATTATTAAAAGGATTAAAAGGAGACAAAATCATATTCGGAGCCTAGACCCTGTATCTGCATGCTTTAGCTTTTTCAGCTGCTTCACAAGCCGCACCAGCTCTGTTGTTGGGTCCATGTAGATGGGAAGGGGCCAGCGTGTCTGAACAGGTGGCATCCCATACCAGCACCCAGCCCATCTTCCATGGAATCAAACTCATACCGTCCCGTCTCTTGCCATCGTCTCTGTCTGAGCATGTCTCGAGAAGCGACCTGCACTTTTTTGGCATGACAGTTTATTTTTCTGTAATGATACTAAGAAAATGATATATATCAACTGATTGATATAGTTTATAACTGCAACCAGTGACCAAATTCATAGGGAGAACGATCGTTTATAATTCATCATTCATGTGATTGCTGATATAACTAATTATAATCATAACGAGCTAAAAGTTGTTTTGGTCACCATCCAATGTCAGTATTGCCTTTGCAAAAGTTGCTTAATATCACATTTGTAACTTATTAACGTCAACAAACTTCTTTTTAGATATAAGTGCAGAACATCTCTCAATCGACAGCACATCAACTTATGAAAATCTAAAAATGTTTGTTTCAAAATTGGTTGAGAAAATTTTCAACTTTTATTACTTCAGGTATAGACTTCCATATTAATTCATAATTGAAGATAATATATAGTACTTTTATTGATAATTAAGTTGTCCGTGCGTTATTATAGTATTTCTTTATCGTTGAGGAAATATTCATTAAATATCTCAAAATTTGTCAACTATAAAAGTTTTACGTAGATTCAACATTCCCTCTAAATTATTTCTGACAAATCCACGCCATTTTGATATCTACATAAAATTATGTACCTGCTGGGTAATACATGGATATGAGTTATCCTCCATTTGGAGATGAGATCAGACAATATCGTTGAAAGGTTCACAAAGGAAAAATGGATTTAAGAGACACCTACCTATTTTAGTGATGGTTATATTTATCACTGTGAAAGCTAAATGCGTCGGAACGAAAAAGGTTTTATGCGTCTCTTTTCTATCCAATCTGCATTTTGTTTCGTTAAGATGCTAAAATTAACCTTCCAGCATATCAGTCATCATCCTAGAAGCAGACCCGCTTCAACTCTTCTTCTCAGGAGAAGAAGATGCGACGCGGCATTTATAGCAAAATTATAGCAGTATTGATCACAATTTAACACGAAAAACCACAGAAAGGATATGGGAGGGGAGTATAGGGTCCGTTAGCTCCTTGCTCCCGGCGAGGTACGAAAATCAGCGTCCGTCAACAACCAATGGGTTGATCCTACCGTCGCATTACGCATTCCTTGCACGTCTAGTGAAATTTTCAGTATGTTTTATGTCATCCCACATTCGAGTAGGAACCTTGGGCTGCCTACCGTAATCCTTTAAATGTGTAAATGACAAAAAATGTATAAGAGTTTTATTTATATTGCTAGGAGTCACGGTTAGAGGGGGGAAACTATCAAAAACTAAAACACTACGCGTGCGAAGCCGTGGTGGTAGGCTAGTAATAATATAATCGGATACGCTATCAAAACAAAATAGGCATTGCATGTAACCATATTGAAACTCTTTGTATACATTCGAAATAATCCCCGTTATGTTTCGACAACATTCGGTATTAAAGCGGGCAACAGATACAAACTATAATCCCGGAGAATATAGAGGCCAGTCACGTCTGGTGTGACGCAATATTTGTGTTTCATTTTGCGAGCTAACGATGTTTTTAATCCTTCGCGCCAGCCCATTATCGCAGGGCGTAGCGTCGGTTGAAAGTGGGCGTCGGATTTTACCTCCACAATGACGAACCTAGTTCATTGGTACCCTATTTGATTGCATTATTAAAAAATATATATAAGAATGTAAGTAAGTACTTACAGCAGTAATTACCCACTTAATGTTCGCGTTGGCAGCTGTCATGAATCTGTATCGTATAGGCCTCCACAATGACGAACCTAGTTCTTTGGTACCTACGCTATTTGATTGCATTATTAAAAATAAATTAATATAAGAATGTAATTAAGTACTTACAGCAGTAATTACCCACATAATGTTCGCGTTGGCAGCGGTCATGAATCTGTATCGTATACGAAAATTTGTTACCTACAGTTATCGATTCTCAGCCTTTTAGCTAAGATCAAAGTGAAGGTGTTGTTTTGCTCAATTATATACCTATTCAACGTGCCCTCCTTTTTTAATTAGGTAAGAAGGTGAAATGAGTAGGTACCCATGTAGAACCTACTTCACGCTTTCTCTATTTTTATCTTAATTTTTTTTTTATCTCAAACGTAGGTAATCATATCACTGAAACGTGGAATACGATTTCATACGAAATAAGTAGTAAGGTTTTCCCAATAAAATTTCGATTCAAAACCGGCAAGTCATTTCGTAAAAGGCTCTTCGTCCAGTTTCAATGCACAAACGAATGCACCCAATAAGAAAAAGAAACTGCCTCGTCCACTCTATCTCAGCTATATTTCCTCATGCAAATGCAGTCACTCACCTGAATAATGTCCTGTCCTGTATCGACGAATGGACTTATGGAAATATGAATGGATCTAAGTATCGACGACAAAGAAAAATATGCATTCAAAGTAAGAAAAAGTATATACTTTTTCTTACTTTGAATGCATATTTTTTGGTTTGTAAGATTGTGAAGAACAAACCAGAGTTCCATACAAGCCGATCCCATCGCTGTATTTTTTAGGAATCCCACCCCAGCGGCCTCCCATTCATTCTTTCAAAGTATAATTTTGTTTATATGTGTCTAAGAATTACTGAAAAAGAGCCTGCGCGTAAAGAAAAATCAAGGTAACCACTTCGTTTAGCTTATCTTCGCACTATGTCGTGGCTGCGTTGCCAGTCCATTGTTATTACTCTGCTCTGAAGCGCCTCTTGTTTGTAAATGGCGACAGACATTTTTTCATTCTTCCTATTTAAAACGATTTTAACCTTTCTTTTCTGTTTCAGATGCGTAAGCGAAAGTGATAAGGTTGTTAAATTAAAATGCTTGAAGGAAGCAAATCTTAATTTAGCCTTTTTAATTAAAAAGGAGGTACCTATACCTATATTGTTTTTTGGAAGAGGTATATCGAATTATTTATCACAATATAGTATGTGTACGCCATTATATTTTTTTTGTGATTTCGTGATATATTGATATTTTTCGCGCGTTTTCATTTATTGTACCTATTCTGTTTATCTCATATGTATGGTCACTGTAGGTAGTTTTATTTGCTATAATGGATTTAATTCATAACATAAAGTACTGTTTAAGTACCTACCTAGAATTAACGCTTGCATCACGCGGTGTTTTTTTTGGAACGCGAGAGGTCGAATTGTGACTCTATCATCATTGGTAGGTACCTACTCAACGTCTAAATTCTTCTATTTAGATTGTACCTATACATTTTTTTAAACTCTACGTCTTATACAATTATATGTAGCGGCGAGAGTTAAAAAGTAAAAGACGCTACTGTCTTTTGAAGCGCCGATAACTATGAGCGTGCCCCAGAAGTCAATATTGGGTACCTTACTCTTTCTTTTAACTGTTAATGATCTCCTTTATTTTATATAAAAAATTGTGTTACAATATTGTTATGTAGATACAAATATAATAAACTACCTCTGATTTTTATAACTGATAAATAAAATATTTGCTCTTTTATCTAAACGAAGCTTCCTCCAAAATAGTTTACTGGTTTATTAACTAACTACCTTTAAGTAAAGGAAAATTAAAGTTTATAAAACTTAATGTGAAAAGTTTTCTCTAGCAATATATATACCTAAGCCAATAATTAATGGCGAAGCAGTAGAAAATAATAGCATCCACCATAATTTTGGGTATCATTTAGACTGTAATCTAGACTCCAATGGCTTTGCCACATGGACTTAGTTTCGTCACGCTATAAAGGTACAGAAAATAAGGTTCATATCTGATCTTGAAACAGCGAATGGTTTCCTTCGGCTACTTTGACACTGTAATGTCGAATATTATAATTATTATAGGTACTCAACATTCAACAAATCATCGGATGACGACACATCACACAAATCAGCGTCAGAGCTTCATATAAAACTTGTTGTTTTTCATGTGAAGTGCCGTAACAACCAGCAAATTGGTCAAGTGTAATTTGCTGGTTGTTACGGCACTTCACATGAAAAACAACCTGCCTGCTTTCACGCTAATTTTAAATTGTTGGGAAAATTTACTTTCCTAATAAACTGGGCTATTTTAAGGAAATAATTACTGTAATAGGTATACAATAAACCTACGCAATTATTATAATAAATTAAACTAACCTACTGCTCTAAGCATGCAAAAAAATAAGAGGTTAATTCTTGGAGTCACTTGTTAATTATTGTGGAAAAAAATATTGTTGTCATAAAAGACATGTGTATTCCATGGCGACAAAGGCAGGGTCGACCTATATCTGTCAGCACAGAATCGCATTTTTTGTTTTTTTCATCCTTTACTATCGCTCAGGAACGTCAATTGCTAGATTGAGAAGGATAGCGTTTAGCGGTATCGCACACGAAATGTGGTTAAATCCTGACATGCTGACGTCGTTAAATAAAAAACAACACATATAAATCACATTTTTATTAGCTTAAAAATTAATAAGAATAATTTGGTTCCGGCGGATGATGTGGAGGGAATGGTGGATGCCCGAACGGCGGGGGGCCTCGGGGTGGGAACTGCGGTCTGAAAGATGGCGGTGGTGGCCTCCACGGGGGTGGTGGTCTCGCACCGGGCGGTGGCGGTGGTCCGAATCCTGGTGGTCCAAACGGTGGCGGAGGGAAATGGTGGAAGGGTGGGGGTGGTGGTGGTGGTCCAGGGGGAGGGGGAGGACCGGGTGGTGGCATGGACGACGGAGGAGGCGGTGGTGCGCTCATAGGTAACGGAGGCGGTGGTCTCGCGCCCATTGGTGGCCCTGGTGGTGGCATAGGCGTGGGGGTGGGTGGAGGAGGTGGTGCCATTAGCACTGGGCCCATCATTGTTGGTGGCGCGTCCGCAAATAGTTGATGAGGACGATCCGCATGGGACAGCGGATTTTGGGCAGCCAGTAATCTGAAAGGATATTTTTAGCGTGAAAATTGTAAACATTACTGAATTTACATGTGACAGATGAAAAATATTTTATATATTATATAATTACATACATTTAAAAAGTGAAATTTCCGAAATATCTTTACTAATATTTCGATTTTATTTTAAAAAGCAGTGCTTGCTTTTAATAATAAAATAGGTTAGTAATTTCTTACTTAATTACCTAAAAGGGACTTGTAAATGTACCTTATATAGTTCTAATGAAGTACGACATAGAAGTCAATTTGAACAATGTTACAGTGAGATGTTTTAAAAAATCTTTTTTTTTATTTAAGGGTTCTATTTAGTTGCGCATCATAGCAATTAATCTCATCTTAGGTATCAGTAGAATTTATTATATTTTGATGAGCATTTAGTATTTTTGGCAGTATGGTAATAATTTGATGTTCTATATATTTTCCTTTGAAAATTATCATTTTCAGCATTAACAATGTGATGACGATTCGTATAGAAAAGAAAATATGTTGACATAGTTATCTGGTGGGATTCACATCCACATTCTGAGGGTAAACCAGACAACATTTTTTTCGAGATTGAAATATTTTTTATAACGCCATCCACTTTAGCCTAAGTACAGAATGGTATTAGTTGAATAATTTGACGACCGTTTGGTGCAACGGTAGCGATCCTGCCTTTCGCACCGACGGTCCTGGGTTCAAATCCCGGAAGGGGCAGATGTTTGTATGATGAATACGAGCATTTGTACCTGAGTCATGGGTGTTTATATATATTTCTATGAATATTACATATTTATGTATCATATATGTATGTCTATCCATTTTACCCTAGTATCCATAACACAAGCCTTACAGTGCTTACTTTGGGCTAGGATAATTGGTGTGAATGTAAGAAATATTTATTTATTTATTTAATTAACAGAAACAGAAACACAATCAGAAATTAGAATAATAATAATAATCTCTAATAGACTAGACTACTAGACTTGTAATAAACTTGACAATTTCTCTCATTGGAGGTTATTTGAAGCTTAAACTTATTCCTTGTGTTTGGAATAAAAAAGCGCTTGCGAGCGCTTGTAAGAAAAATGGCGATCACTGAGCGATAATAAGCAAAATGGCGGATTGTATCAGCGCAACTGAAGTTAGCAAACGTGTCCTGGCCGAAAACTGTATACTTTTTTTTTCAGCGCTGGTAAGCGCTCACAAGCGCTTTTTTCTGCCAAACACAAGGATTATTTGTCTTTGCTCAGCTGTCATCGCACATTGTTTTTAATAAAACACTTTAATTTTTTTATCTTTATAAAGCACAAAAACTGATGTAAAAATTTACCTCTCTGCAGCAGATCCATGCCGTTCTCCTTTTACATCTTTTTTGAAAGCATAAGACACCGATATTGGTCTATTACACAAATACTGGTTATTCATAGCTTCTATAGCAGCATCAGACGCTTCGAATGAAGCAAAGTTGATGAAAGCAAACGCCTTTGAGTTTCCAGTCTCCGGGTCTCTCATTACCTAAAACATTAACAATTATGTACATTTGACATTGTAGCAAGAGTTTTTGTGATGTAGTAATAATGTTTAGTTAACTGTTACGGTGTTCTGTTTGTTTTTATATAGCTTTCAAATTGAACAAAAGGGACAAAACAGTTTATTAGTTAAAATAGGTTTAATACGCGGTTGACGTTTTTTATCAATAAGATGGTTAATCTATTATAGTGTTCTTTGCTTTATATTTAATTAAAACAACCCCTAATACATAATATAAAGTTTGAAAGGCAAAAATACTTCATTTTAGTGATTTATTTTGTCTGATGTAGCACTAGCCAAACCTACCAAATATAGGGGATACAAATTTCTCAAGTCAAAACTAATCAATTATATATTTTTAAAAATAGGAAAGCTGTATTTTAATATTTTAGTGAGTTTGCTTTCACTTCATAGAAAATTATCTAGTTCAAAAAAATACACTTTTTGTATTGAGCTACACTTTTTAAATACACCAATTTAAATAAACTTTTAAACTCAGTTAAGTGAGTTATTTTTAATATACAAATACGTCAAGCCTTTACCGCTGACTAAATATGAACGAAAAATGAAAACTTACAGGATAAGCAAATTTAAAGATAAATGTGGCACAGAAATGAAACTTCAGATCATTATTTTTAATGTATTTAGTTAAATTGTTAAGTAGTTTTGAATAAAATTAAAACATTTTTGGCATTACAAATAGTTTTAAGACAGCAGAACTATTTTTAGCGGCAAAAATGTGTTAAAATTTATTTTTTAAATACTACTTAATTAATTAACTTAATACATTACTTACAGTACTTAATACAACAACTACTTTTTACTAATTTCAGCTATTTGAGATCGCACATTTGATAAAAATATCTGTTAAAAAATTTAACACAAGCATTTTTTATTTTAAAACTATTATTTATTATTTGCTTTAAATTTACTTAATCAAGAATCAAATTAATTTAAATTTTGTTTCTTATCAGTTATATTTTTAAGACAATGATTCTCTTATGACAGAACCATCAGTGGCAACATCCTGAATTACTCTATATCAAATACATATATACATACACATCAAACGGATCCACTCAATCTGTACTCTTAGCAAAATAATGTTTTATTTTAATGAAGACCATTTGTGTTGTTTTCTCAATATAACTTACTTACTCTTATTATATGGTGGAGATAGTAGCTTGACGATTAATAGGCTATTAATTCTCACATTCCATTTTGATGGATTGAAAATACTGGGAAAATGTTAGGTTTTTATTTGCCTTTGTTAGGTTTGTATACTCGGGACACATGGACTCATCATGTGAACACAATATAGATTGTTGTTGTCACATCAGACTATGGCTTACAGCAAACATTGCATTTGTTAAAACACTGCATTATATAGGAGTAGTTATAATTACCCAAATCAAACTACCCAAATTATTATATATTTTTTTTGTTTTCTTTAACCTTACCAATTTACATTTATTGATTAAAGTTACAAATTATCATGTTTATTTAGGCATTAACCCCTTGATGTCATGAAAAAATTACAGCAAAACATTATAACAAGCTCGTTCCATTCATCAATCTATCTTGTTCTATTGAAAACAAACTACATATTTTTCACAAAAGATAATAATGAAAATGTTAAAAACAATTTCTTAGAATATAACAAACCTTTGGCGTCTGTAATATTACTCCAAATGCTGAGAATGTGTCATACAACAGTTTTTCGTCAACTTCAGGATCCAAGTTCCCTATGAAGACATTGGCTCCAACATCCAAATTTTTTTGATGTGCTGAAGCTTTATTTACTCGAACCGGTTTACCATAAAGTTTTATCATGTTCATAACCTGCAAAAATAAGAATTACCATGATGTAATTTTTATACAAAAAACATTTGTGGCTCATTGTAGGACATAGTATAAATATTTTAACATAATATAAATTTATAGGCACACTTAACTACCAAGACCATCTTTAACCTATTGGAGGCCCTGGGCATTTAAGAATAATGGGACCCCTATGACTTTGACAAAACACTTTTTTATAACTAGAATGTCTATTCCATTCTTTGTCTAAAGAAAGTTTATAAACAAGGTTTCGGATTTTTTATTGACAGTCAATAGTAGAATAGATAATCTTTAATTTAAATGGGGCGATTCACACATATTTAAAATTCTCTAAGAGTGCTGAAATAGGATTGCCTTTTTTTGGGCGAGAGTAGAGTAGCTTTGCACATGCAAAAGCTAATAAGCAAGTCGATAATATAGTCCCTAATTGAGGTTTGATTAAATCTAATTAAACAAGTTTTTCACTAATATATGTTGGTATTCCTTTAGTGATCTGCCAGGAACTAGGGGGTCCCCTATCGATCACGGGGCCCTGGGCATTTGCCCAGAGTGCCCAATGGCAAAGAGTGGTCTGTAAACTTCTTGCAATTTAATAATTAGAAGTGTCTACATATAAACTTGTTTGCATTCTTTATACAGTTTCATTTTAATTACTAACAAATAAAACGTAAATATAAATCATTACCTTTATGGCATAATCAGCATCTTCTTCTCCCATAAATTCCACAAATCCATATCCTTGATGTGTTTGTGTTACACGGTCCTTAGGCATATGTACATTAACTGAAATAATAATGTAAATAATTAATAATAATAAAGATGCTCAGATTAAGTTCTGCTAATAACATAACATTTCAACTGTTTGTTTATATTTTACTCTGAACTCTGAGAAATCAGATCGTAGAGTCTATTAAGTATGTCTTACTACTTTTTTATCATTATGACTATTGGAAGAAAGGACCTTCATGGAATCAAATTTAGTGATTATTTGTTATTTCCCATATGACACCTCTATATTAGGTATATCAATCAAGGTAGATATTAATTAACCTTATAATAATAATAATAGCCCTTTATTCCGAATTAGTTTTCTGTTTGAACTCTTACAATTGTTACAATTGAATATACCTACATAGTATGTTATAAAATTAGGTGTGTCTTTTGACATAGGCCTCCTCCAGCTGCTTCCATTGCATTCTGTCAGCTGCAACTCTAGTCCCAAAGATAGACGGAAATCAACTTCCCATCTCCTTGAGAAGATGAGCTGGAGAACATCTTCAGAAGTCTAGATTGGGATGGATTTGGCCTCAATATAAATGGCCGCCGCCTCAGTCATCTAAGATTTGCAGATGATCTAATCTTGCTTGAAGAAGATCCAAGTAAAATACAAGAAATGGTACAAGCTCTAGCAAGCAAGAGCAAAGAAGTAGGTCTACAAATGAATACAGCAAAAACAAAGCTGATGACCAATTTAATAGAAATTGACATAGTACTGGACGAAAATAAGCTAGAGTATGTGGCAGAGTATATGTATTTAGACCAAATAATCACCCCTACTGATCAAATGTCAAAGGAAATAAACAAGAGAATTGCCAGTGGCTGGTGAAAATTCTGGTTTCTTAAAGAAATAATGAAAAGTAAAATATTAAGCATTACTATAAAAAGAAATACTTACAATACCTGCATCCTACCCTGTATCACATATGGATGTGAGACCTGGTCCCTCACCCAGAATCACAGATAAAAACTAGCCAAGTGCCAGCGAGCAATGGAGAGAAGTATGTTGGCAATAAAACTCAAGGATAAAATTAACTCGACTGAAATAAGGAACAAAACAAAACTGACAAACATACCTACTTGAATTGATCATTTGAAATTGGACAGGTCACATGCTATGTTGTAAGACAAACAACTGAAGCAAGCAGGTAACCCTCTAGTACCCAAGAGATGGAAATAGACAAAGAGGATGTCCAACAAGGAGATGGGAAGATGATTGCTGTCTAATTAACCTTAGAGATTCTTAATCTTTGTTGCTAATTATATCACACACAATAGATTGATTGCTATTCAACAGGAAAATAGTCTAAGAGTGGACATTATCTTAATTTTGGAAAACAACTAAATTCCAAATTGGTAAAATACTGATAATATATTAGATAATATACATTTGTTTTATCAATAAAGTGTTTAATTTGTTTCAATTAAAATATTAAGATATGCATAAAACGGAACAAAATGTCTGAAAATTTAAAATTAATGTTAATATTTGAAATTATTGTTTAAGGTAAACTTAGAGCTAATCTTGTTGTTTGATAAAAAATATTAGGACACCCTGAAGAACGAGTATGATTGCCTATAGAAATTTATTTTCATTATGATTATATATCACTTACCCACAGGCCCTGCTTGGACAAATAGTTCCCAAAGCAAGGTCTCTGAAACCCTGTCATCAAGACCTCCCACATAAATGGTAGCATCTGTAAAATACAATATTTTGATAAATAAAAACGTCCAATATAAGTTACAAACTTAAACTTATAGGTACAAACATCTAATGTACATTAATCTGTGGAATGGACACATCAAAAGTAAACGCTCATACAAAATTAAAATACAATTATTATACTTTCAATTAACAAGTATGTATATAATTAATTGGAATATTAGTAAGTAAATATTGTGGATTAATTTATTTTAGTTAAGTATCTTTTTAAAGTCTACTTTTATGGATACAAAACATAACCTAACCGTTAAACAAACTATTAAGGAGACTTTTTAGAATACAGCTATTTTACATTTATAGCCAACTGTAGTATCAAACGTTATACACAACTGCTTTCTCCATTACAAATATAATATAATTATTATACCTTGATTTCTTTCAGCAATCGGGCCCGCTGCCATTTTTTTGACACTCGCAAACTAAACTAGCTAGAGTCTAGACGTATGTCGTTCGCAAATGAATCTCCAATTGAAGTACTCAAGGAACTTCCACCCAAACTGGAATGTGCACAAGCTGCCGATGCGCGAGCCGAGGGAGATAGTTTTGTGAGAGCTCTCTGTCCCTTTCATTAGGGTGTCCAAACAATAACTGTAGATATTTTGGACATTTTATTTATTTATTTTTTGTGTTTAGTTGTAAGTTTTTTTTGTTGACGATTTTAAATGTTATTTTATTTTGACATTGTTTTGTATATTGACATTTTTATTATATAAACTTTTTGACATAAATATAATGAACTACTCACTTGATTTCATTAAATAATTATAAGGAGGAGATAAATAAAAGTAAACACATGTTACAATTCATAAACATATATTTGGAAAATATTTTTACATTACTGTCACATTTACACATTACTGAATAAAACAGTTTTATGCAACTTCTGTCTTAAATTAGTTTTCTGACCTCGAATTTTCAATGTTTGGGTTTTACCGTGGCTCATCAAACGGGCGGTAAGATAATAAGACGCAATGCTTTTAACGAGTTGCATTTCGTGTGAATCTTCACACTGAAATGATTGAACTGGATGTGGCGGATCAAAAAATTCTTTCAAAATACTATAAAAATTTTGCAAAACCAGTAATATTATTTTATTTTTATTTACGTCCTTTAATGATTCTGAGCTATGAAATTTGAATATTTTTTCCGTGTACACAATGATTTGAAAAACAAATTTAGAAACATGTTTTAATTTTCCTCTGTCTACGAATGACGTAAAGGATGAAACTTTGCAGACATCAATAGAGTGTGTATAATCATGATCATCATGTTTCGTAATAAACAAGGTAGCAAGACAATGTTTGCAACTTAACTTTTCGGATATATTTTTTGCACAGCATCCAGCCATGTAAAAAAGTATATTGTTTTTGAAATATGAGAATTCTTCATTGTCTACATAATACAGCAATTCGATAAGTTGTTGGTCTTCGCTAGCTTCGTGATTGTCTATAACTGCTCGTTTAGGATGTCTGAATTCCAAAACTGGAGTCATTTCAAAGTCACCCTCACTGACACAATTAGCGTTTACACTTGGTTGTACGCTATTGCGAAACAAAAGTTTTCGCAACGTGTACCTAAATTGAAGCGCACTCGGGTTATCATTTAAGGCACCACACCGCCTAACGCATGAAAAAAATATTTCTAGATTATCCTGCGAACATTTATAAGTTAAAAAGTATTTCATTTCGTTTTCGTTATCTTTTAGTAAATCAAGACATAAGTTTGCAAAGCTGTATGTATCAATAATAAATCCAAGAGCAGGAGTTTTGCGTCGATGTTCAAGGATATGTTTGTCATTGATTTTTAAACTCAACAAATAGTTTCTAGTTTCGGTGAGCGTATTCATCCAAATTTCAAGGTTTTGCAAACGTAATGGTGACTTAAAGCCTTTACCAAAGGGATTTTTTGAATTGAATATATCAAATATTCTATCCATAAACCGAATATACTCAACAGTTGCTTCGCTTCCTTCAAAACGCTTATCACCACTTTTTGTTAAGAATTCAATTGCATCGGCAACTGAATTGCTCAACACTTGTGCTGCTAATTTGACATTCATCTTTTTACCAGAAAAATCAATGTGGTTACTAGTAAGATTGTTCGCTAGTTTTAACCCCTCCTCTTCTTGTATTGCATGTAATTGCTTTATAAATTTGAATTTTATGTCACCTTTCGGGGAATTGATATTAGTTTCTGCAAAAACATTTCTGGCCAGCTTAAGCATATGAGGAGTATCTAAAATGCAGTGGATTTGGCAGTCTTTTGTTGGGTGCTTAAAACTTGTCTTCATTTCAGGTAGTGTGAACCTACATCCCAAAATCTCATAAGTCTTGATATTAACACAAGTTCCATCACAGGTTAAGGATCTTACTGTAATATTTGCTTCTGATAACAACCTAATGGCTGTTAATATCAACTGTGATTGAAGCTCAGCTGATATTTTGTTAATAAAAAAGTAAGCTATGGGACATTTAAATCTTTTTGTGTAAGATACAATCACGAGAACAAGGGCTTCGGTAGCTAAGGCTTCAGAGTCATTGGGTATGATTCCCCCATAATCTACATAGCCCCAAAATTTATCCGTTTTTTTATCGAATTTTAATTCTGTTCTAATTGCCATAGCATCAAAAAGTAGGGCTACATTTTTAAGAGAGGCATCCCTGGTTGCAGTTTCTTTTAAGAACATGATGACTTCCTGAATGTAACCAACACTACAGTCACGTGTAGCTAAAAGCTTTCTCAGTGTAGCTGGATGAGGGAGACACACATGTTTTCTCATAAAAAGATACGCTTTTGGGCTGTAAAAGTGCAAAGTTAGAGCAAAAGATTTAAATTCTTCACTATATCTTACTTTTTTGTAACTAATAGCATGATTAAACTGCTCATGAATATGCACAAAATTACTTTTTATGACATCTTCGATTTCTACTGGCTCAAGGGTCTTTTTTTTTACTATATTTAACAAAGATTTAAGACTATCGATTCTCAAGTCTCTTCGTTTAACGCGCTGCTTAAGAATTTTAACTTGTCGTTTTAATTCGTCAATTTCCTTATATTCATAGCGAATTTTTTTTGTAGGAGGTTCCTTGGAGGTGCTCGGCATAGGACTGATTTCAAGCTTTTGCTCAGGAACTACTGAAATATTTCCAGGTTTCTCAACAAACACTTCATCTATTACTGGAGCAGCTTGAATAAATACATCGCTTAGAACGGCTATCTCTTTTCCTGGTGGAATAATCTGCAAATTAAAAAATGCTTAGTATTTATTTTGATTAGAAAAACATCATTATATATGTTACGCTACACCGCCAGAAATAAGCTTTTATTACAACCCATTTATTAACGTACCTTAGGAAAAGTAGTTGGAACAGCATCGGATGTCAGTTTTGAAACTGAAGAATGTACTATTATATCCTGGGGCCTGAAGTGCAGATTACAAATAACAGAATATTTTTTGATATTTGAATTACTTGGAATGACATCAAGCCACTTTTTTCTCAAAGATTCTTCACTAGGGAATCTGGGAATTAATAATTAATTTAAAATAATACATAGTGATTAGTATATAAAGTTTAATCTAGATAACCTACTATTTATATGTAAAAATATGATTACGAAAACAATCTTAAAAATCCGTTCATTATAGTCACCCTAATTCAAGAATTGAAAAATACTTACTTGAAGAAAGATTTACCGCATCCCGCATAAGATTCGCTTTTACAGCCTGCAATCGCACATTTTTTAACCATATTTATTATGTACAAATAAAGAAATATTGCCGAATAAAGGTTGGATAAATATCACCACGTTGATCACCACAATTTTAAACAAAGCAAAATGGCGATTGGGATGCCAGTTCAATTTCGATACATCCTACTTATCCTACTCATATAACATATTCTTTTTCAAACAGCGCTTTAATATCGCGTCCAAATTATCGTAAAAAAGAAAATGTCATTATAAACGATAATTTAAAAATATTAGGATTATCAGAAAGATGGTAATATTTTTAACAAGAGATGACAAATTTGTTTTAATTTTTTACCATTCCTACTTCGTTTTAAAAACAACCCTTCTGGCAACACTTAAGAAAGGGACACAGGGCTCTTGAAGCGCTTTCTCTCTCGGACCGGATTTCTCTCTGACTAAATGTTAATTATTAATAGACCTTAACGTCATATAGATAAGGTTATTTTTTTATCGAGGATAAAATGTCGGTGCACATTCCAGTTTGGGTGGAAGTTCCTTGGAAGTACTTCAGTTGCGTTTAGTTCTTCATGTAGTCCATCGCACTGAGTAAGGAATAAGGAATCACTTCGGACGACGAATGGACGATTTTTATAGGGACCTACCAACCATGTGCTGACCATATGTCTGTATATTATGTATATTATATTCCTTTACGATCTTTAGAGCTATACGTGTTATATGTTATAAGTGTTATAATATTATTAGAATGAAAAAGCTATGTTAGTTAAACAAGTGAGTGAATGTGAATGGATGTTTTGAAAGAGCTTTACTATTTATTAGTTTAGTTATCAATAAGCTTTTAAGGTCAGTCGTTGCGTGAGAGCGACCAAGTACTCAAAGCTATTCGGTGCTCGACTTCTTGTTTTCCGCGAAGTCTCAGATTTTGTTGTGAAAAATCTAGCGGAACTAACAGATAAGGATAGGGTAGAAGAAAGGATGCAAAAGACAGGACAAAAAAAGAACAGTGAGAAGAGAAGAGTTTATAGTAGTTTAGAAGTTAATAGTTAATAGTATCATAAGCTGCATGAGCAGGTTCATACCGGATTTGGCCGGGCTGGGAGAGAAATACGAGTAGTGAAGATAAGTGTTGATGTACGTACGTCTAAATGGGGCCCCCTTAAACCTACACCCATGTCACAAGTCTCCGGATCTACTCGGAGTTTCTCTTTCTGCCACACGATGGACCCGGCACCCGCGCGAAGAATTCATGGAGTGCTAAATTCGTATCGACTCTCTCTCTCTAAAAAGAAAGTTGGCGTTATCTTGCACAGGAATTTATCTATAAATTATATTTTTTTTATTTGTGGCTTGCACGATTTGTGCATTTAGCCAGTGTCAAGTTTGCCAGTTTTGAGTGATTTCCTAGGTTTCAGTAAAGAAGTGGGGTTTTACTGAAACCTCTTCGTGGCCTTCTTGAGCGAGTGCGAAAAGACACCTTCCACTGTTTTGTTTCTCTTGCCAACTCTCATACATATTCAGAAACACTCAGTGGTTAACAAAATACCATTATTACACACTAATATCAACCATAACACAAAATTTTACAAGAAAACCAAAACCATTTAACTGACGGTTTGTGCTCCCGCCAAAAAGTCCAAAAAAAAAAACAACAAAAAAGTAAATAATACTTGACCTCAGAACAATAACTAATAGCTTTAGTTATTGTTCTGAGTACTTGACAATTATTAGTTTTCTCCGACTTTTTGGCGGGAGCGGGAAGCGTCACTATGGTGGTCTTGTTTTTCTTGTTAAAATTTGTGTTGTGGTTAATATTAGTGTGTAATAATGGTGGGTTATTAACCACTAAGTGTTTCTATATATGCACGAGTGTTTGCAAGTGAAACAAAACAATGGATGGTGTCTTTTCGCTTTCTCAAGAAGTCCACGAGAAATTTTCAGTAAAACCCCACATCTTTACTGAAACCTAGGTTAAGGTATTTCACTTTTCATTCATCATCCATTGATAATCTAGTATTCATATCATTTATATATCAACTCTTTAAACAAGAATCGACATAATATGAAGAAATGGCTCAAAGGTCTTTGTAACCAAGCCAAAACCCCTTATAAAAAAAAAATTAGTTTTCTCCTGTTTTCTCTATGCTTGACATTGACAAATCGTTCATTCTTTCGTTTGACATCTTTGTTTTTACTTTGCTTTGTTGACATGACAGTCGTAAAATACGCGGTAGAAGACGATTGTGTCCTTTGCGCAGTATTTTGATTTTGTATTTTTTTTTAATTCGTTATTATTATTTTATAAGCAATGCAAAGTGCCTCAGACGTAATATCGTCCTTATTTTGGTTTAAAGATGACGCCGATAAGGAAGTACAAGAACCACAAATAATTGAACAGTTTGTGCAAAATGTTGAAGATTTCAGCTCTCAGTACGGAAGTGAAATTAGCGTTTCTTACACAGCTTTCAATTTGCGAGGTCCACCTTCTAACTTTCCTGATTATGGAGACTATCCCCAGGCTTTTGTCATGGTAAGAATCATAAATTTGTATTTTTTTTCAAGCTTAAACTTTGACTCATGTAATGTTGCAATTTAACAAAAGTCTAATCTATGTGATAATTGTACAGAATCAAAAACAAATTAAAGCATTAATGTTTCTTTATAGAAAATAAGTCATTTTTAAGATGCATCAATTATATAAAATTATTGTTTTCCTAAGTTTTTGTTACAAACAACCAAAATGGAAACGGCACAATGGTACAACCAAAGAAAGTAATAATAGTGTTGATTAAGTTTGCCAGGATGTGTAAAAGCATCAGTAGCCTAGCTATTGGGCTCTGGCCTGGTTTGCCATAAAGATGTGGCAAACTAGGAGGCTCATTAACAACTGAAGGAGAATTTTGTGAAAACATTTTCTATATAATACTGAATGCACAAATATTAAATACTTTTAATTAGTATCTATTATCATACAAATAGCAATGTAACTTGTTACTTTGATGTATAAACCTGAAATGAATTGATCTGAAAATAATGATTGTGTTATTTCCATCAGAGAACTTATGGAACCTGGTGGGATGAAGCTCCATCAGCTCAATTGGATTTCATGCCTCAAAATAGTACCACCATTGCCAGCCAAGACTTTGTTGGTGTGTATTAATATTTGTTATTGTTAATATAATAGTCACATATTCAACTGCAATGGAACTTATGAATAAGCAATGTTAGAGTTGATATAAGAGACATCTTCCAACTAACTGACGGCTTATAAGCATAACTTGATAATGTTAGTCTAAGTTTGTATTATGTTTAACACCCTTGTTTCCAAACCAAAATAAAATAGAAGAAATATTTATATCAGTCAGGATGATCTCAGGTTATGATCAAAAACTTTTAAATATATTTGGTTAGGTAGACTAGTCATATTTTTATTTTGTAAAAAAAAAATGTCCCAGGTATCAAAAGAATCTCAGACCTACATTCATTTTGCTATCTGGCCATTGCTTGGCTAGTCCAAAAATTTACTAGCTTGTCTGTGTTTATCTCGTTCCACAAGGCGAGTAAAGTCATTGGTTCTGATTGCATCTGCAGTTATTAGTGATCACCAATTCGGTGTGGATTGCCAATGTGGTGGGTGATGGTCCTTACTTGATACTGTTGTTTTTTTTATTTTTATGCATAGGAAAGCCTGTGCCTTATTATTGGGACTTTTATAGGCTTATGATGAATACACAACTTCTGTCAATTGCAAATGTACTCTTTTTACATTTACTATGTTTTAAGTAAACAGGGTTACTTATTGAAAAGCGAAGAAACAGACATTCTTGTTACACTAACACTTATCCATTGTAAATTTATTAGGATAATTTTTTAACCACTCTTTTTATGAAGTTAAAGGATGTCAATAGGATTGCTGAAAGCGTTTTTAGTCTGTTATATAATAAATATAGAATATGGTTTCCAAATTCCTATTTGTATGCGAGAAACAATAATTCAAACAAAGATCAGTAAGTAACCTATATTTAAACTAAAATGAGTTTATTTTTTTTTTAAAATTAGATAACTCATAAATTGGATGTGCCATTTTAGTAACTTTGTAGTAAAATTTCTCAGTTTTAAAATTACATAATTTTGTACTTTTACTTGATAAAGGAAATTGTAAAGACTGATTTTTCGTAATAGTAAGTATGTAATAAGAATTAAGGTGCTAGTTTCCTAAAGGTGATGGATGCGTGAATTTCTTTATAATGGAAACCCACTAATTGTGGAAGGTTTTCAACCACCAGTGAACCAAATAGGCTGAGATGATGTATTTTAATAAAGAATTTATTGACTAACTAAAAATAAAAATTTCTGGTCATTTAACCAATTTTAAATGGTTCTATTTCTCAACACTGTAATTACCATTCCGATGTCCTGCATTGCAAACAACTTTCAATTTGGCAGAAGTGTCGTTTGAACGCGCTGTGTACCCTATGGAGGTGTCTGTCTTTGAGACTTTCAACCCTGGAGCGTTGGTGCGTATTTGGGCACGAGGGCCGACTTCCTGGCTGCTTCTTTGGGAAGGAGAGCCGGAGTATGTGGGAGACACGCCGAGGATCTTCAGTCCACCCATAAGACATATCAATGTGCCTACAAGGTATGATTTTGTAATGTTCTTTATTATTATTTAAGCAATTTGGTGGTAAGCCCTTCTAATTGTACGCTAAAAAATAAAAGAGTTCAGTTTAGCAATCAAACCAGTCAAAGAGAAACAAAATTGTAGGCGACTTTCATTTTATTGACTTGCCGCCTAAGGCCAGTGGCTGATACTAGTGGCTTTTGTTAATGTGGCGGTTCTTTATCGGGGTGTTAAAGATATACATCGTCGGTCGGAAACAGTAATGGAACATTTCAAAACGATACGTTTTTGAGTATTGAGGTTTAAAGTTTTTGGAAATATGCAAATGTGATTTTACTTTACCTTGAGATCTTTTATGTTTTTTTATTTATTGAATATCTCATTCAATATGTAGATTATAGCCAAGTTTATTGTGTGTTACAAAGATTTAGGATGTCATTTGTAGTTTTTGAGTTATCAGGTTTTTTGTGAAATGTTCCAATATTGAATTAAATATTATATGATAATTTAAAAACTTATAACAATACTTCTGAATATGCTAGTAACGAAATAAAAAAAAAATGGTTTATTTAATATTACAAAAATGAAAAGAGAAATCTTAAAATAATAAGTGCTTCAAATTAATCATTTTCGTTATGTTCATCGGGTTCAATATGATTGTCTCCAGCCTCTAAACTTGAGTAATACTCTCGGTATACTCTTGGAATGACATTTGAGTCGCATAAAGCAAGCAAGTCTTTTTTTTTAGGTTTGATTTATTTGGTCGCTGGTGTTACTTATTTCGTAGATGTAGTTCAACATTTGAAGCACTTCTGCCCCTCGTTCTGTTGCGCACATTTAGGCACTTCATTGTTGATCGTGGACTTCATAGGTGTAGTGGTAAAAATATGGAGAAGACGCCTGCATAAAGATGTTTTTTATTTCATTCTATACAACACAATCACCGTCAGTATTAACTGTGAAGTTTTTGGCGAACTGCGTGACAAGTCCTTCAAATCGAGAATGTCACTGATGTCCAATTTGTGTACCTCGTATGGAGTCCTACTTTTCTTGGCACATTGTATTACTGATTTCCATTGTGTTGGCACAAAAATGGATCCATTTTTCAGTATTTGTGTTTTTTTCCTATGCACGCTGTCACCTTCGTTTTGGGTGTGTCCAACAACTAAGTATTTGTGTGTTATTGACACAACACCCAAAACTTTGATAGCATAGTGGTAGAAGCTTAGCAGGTATTTATTTTTGTTCTGTGCAGAACAATTGTCAGTGTAAAAAAAACATTTTTCCCAACACAGTGGTCTTTGAGAAATTTGTAAATGCACGTCCCAACTTCATCGCAACCTTATCCCCCCAAATGACTCATTCCATTAGTAGCAATAGGCAGCTTTTGATACAACGTTAAATACGACACAATAGACGACAACTACACGTCTTAGTGAAATAAATGGAATAACATTGAATTCAACTCATTTGTTTCAGTGCATTACTGGAACAATTCGAAATGTACTTGATGGATTGTTTGATGTCAGTGACGCACTAGAATATTTCTTAATAATCTAATAATTAATTAGAAATATTCTTTGGTGCTGTAGCGGTTTATGTCGTTTAGTTTTTTATAGGGAGCAAAGGACGTTGTCCAATTTTGGCCATTTGTGAACACGATGCTATGAAAAAAACACACTTAGCAATATTTTTATTTTAATTTTAGATTATGTTATTTACCAAAAAGTTTGTGTAAATTCACACTTCAAAAATTAACATTTTTTTAAGTATTTCATTTGAATCTTGCAATAATCTGCTTCCGCAATTTGGTTCCAGTGTTGCTAACATAAAACATCAAAAATCGACCAATTCGTATCGATAGTAGTTGATGTCTCTATTGTATTACTTGTATTACACAATGTTCACTATTTTTCCGCAAGAATTTGGATTCAGTGAATGATAGATTATACCTACTGGAGGGTTTTCCAATTCCTTTAATAAATTGCAGATTACGTGGGCGAATTCAAAGTAGACACATTAGAAGAAAAATATATTTCATATATATTATGTACGAAAATAATAGTGAAGAAAGAATAGCAATAAAACAATTTTACTGTAACTGCATGGTGGGCCGTAGAACAGTAGGTTGCTGTGCACATGTAATGACAATTATCTTATTAATTAGGGCTGGGCAAAGTGTCAAGACCATATTAATCCACCAGCTCAGTTTCTGGATCATGTACTTATTACTTATGAATCAGAATAATAATAAATAGTTAAAAAAATGTTTTTTTATTTTATTCATAATCTTTTTTATTAATGCATAGAAAAACATCTAAATATAATTTCTGATACAAAGCTAGGCTTCTATTTTGTCTTTTAATGATGTAAACTATTCAATCTATCACATATGATTAGCTAAATGTTCTGTCCATAAGTGGCCAAGGTGTCTATAGAGAGTGGACAATCTCCTTTGAGATATTCCGATAGTGACTTGAAAAATACGTTTGACGAGCGATCGAATGGCATACTTAAGTCGAAAACTCAATTTTTGGAGATGTTCCAGTAAGATCTCGGACCGACGACATATACATACACAAAACATACGTTTGATTGTTAGTTATGTAACGCGCTAGACTCAAGGTAAAATTCCAAAAGAACAAAAATTCCAATTAAAAATACTAATGGCTAAAAAAATTTCAAGGGTTGCTTTTGGTTTTATTATGGCCACACTTTCGATTGCAGTCGTAGGTTAATGTGGAATACCTAGTGAAATCGGCAAATGGGGGAGAAATATCTACTTGCGGTAGTGATGGGTACTAACGCGCACGTGACGCATATAAATAGGCACGTGTGCTTGTGTGCGTGTCTATTTTGAGTAGAAAACAGCATTTTACTTACTATTATATAATCGAATTACTCATGTTGTAGCAAAAAGGCAAACAAAGAAATGTTACTATCAAAGTAACATTACAGATGAATATAACCTTTTGAAATTTTTTATAACTCAGCCCAAACAAGATAAGAAGTGACACCGAAATAAATCATAAAATACAATCGCCAGGAAATACTTGAAAACTGCAAGACACATCTCGAAGTTTTAATTTGGTCTACGTACACATGTATTCATGATATGCATTATCAGTAGCGAACTTCCGTTTTTCGTTGTGTTCCGTATATAGGTACTTAGGTTTAGTTTTGGTAGTTAATATTAACCGATAAAGTTGAAATAAAAATTCCAAATCACATTAAAAACATTTATTCTACATCAGATAAATGCATTCGGATTCTCAGTCTGAATTCGTTACATTTGATTCATCTCTTATTCCGTTAAAATAAATCGCTTTGTGTGGTGACCGATTTTGCAAAGTTCAACGAAAAAAATTCAGTGATGCATTTTTACCGAATACTGCCTAAACGCTAAGAGAAATATTAATACTTTCTATAAAGAAGGTATAGAAATGTTTTTAAATTTATTTTTTGCATTCACAATGCCATACAAAACAATATCAATCTACGTATAGTCTCCGGCAAATAAGTTGAACATGATTTTGAAATCACGTGACATGCGCAGTAGCAAGTTTAGGTACATTATTCACTACTGCGCATGTCACGTGATTTCAAAATCATGTTTAACTTATTTGCAGGGGACAATATCATCTAGTAAATTATATGTACATAAAATTGCCTTTCATATAATATATTATTGTTTCGACAAGTAGTTTAGATTTTATTATCCAGCTTTGGTGGCGAAAAAAGCGATGCGAAAAGCGCGTTCATAAAGAAGCGCGTGTCTTTTCTTCGCGAAAGAAGTCCTTCCGACTTTACTTTACTTTCCGACGTGTATCCGTGCCGCTCACAGACCATCTTGAGCTTCTCGGTATGTCATTGTCACCAACTCTTAATTTTGGCTCTTTCTTTGAGAGTAAGGATTAACTTTAAAAAACTTGGCATTCTGGCGAAGGTGAGAAAGTACTTTACGCCGGAACAGTTGCTCAATCTTTACCAAGCGCAAGTTTGATCGTGTATGTACTGTTCTTATCTTTGAGACGGTTCCGCCCAATATCAACTCCAAAGGCTTGAGTCCATTGAGAGGAGGGCCAAGAAGCTCATCGGCATTGACTATCTTTTTAAAAATAATAGCCTATCCGATTTTTATAGAACAGGTACATTTCGGAGAGTCTGCAGCAGAATTGCACTGCCTTGTTCCGCCGCACAGTGGGCTGAATATCGCGTTGCATGGACCTGTCCATTTTTTTTTTTTTAAATATCATTTTTAAATTTAAGTTTCTATAAACTTAAATTTAAAAATGATATTTTTTTGTTAGAAATGGGTTTCGTTGATTGTTAATATCATAAAAAAATGACATCTGAGATGATTAAGTTCAAATATGAACGAGTAACAATTTTTCAAAAAATATTTTGAATGGAGCTGACACGAAAAATGTGAATATCTCCGGTATCGCAAGGTTGGCCGTTATATCTTTCCACACGGATTTAGTACTAATTATTCCTGATTTTTTGACATACTTAGTATAACGGCACCTCCTACATGTGACTTATGGAGATGTAACGAGATGTATGATATGCATAGATGTTGAGAGTATTTGTAAAGATGCGCCCCCACGTTTTGAGTGGCCCCTTGCTTGGCCCTGCCGGGTTATTTTATTCCTTTTTTGGTCACTGAAAAACGTGGGATTTTTAGATTTTTAAATCTTGTATTATTATTTTATTCTTTTTAATTATTAACTCAACGAAGTAACCATGTGTTACACAACAATCGGATAAGCCCCATACAAAAGTGAAAGTTGCCGAAAGTTGACCTGAAAGTGCACCTAGAAAGTTGAAAGTTGTTTAAGCGTGCATTGTCATCGGGTTCTGAGCTACCCTGAAAGTTTCAACTCGCTAGGTGGTCGGGAAGTGCCTCAAAATTGAGATACAATATTCCAACCGGACAGACAAGACGTCAGACAAGCAAGCAGACAAGAAAGCGACCTAAAAAAAACGTGGGAATAAATAATTAACTTAAAGGCAGAAACGATGCTATAATTTTTTGTTTTTTAAACATTTTTTTCAATAATGCAAATTATTAAAGCAACACCACCATAATGGCAGAAGTAATTTTTTTTATCCCTTATAACATAGTTTCAATAATTATTCTATTCTGTCTACTGATGAAGTATTTTTTTTATATATCATAATAATTAGAAAAAAATACTCTAAAACACAGCAGAAAACTTCTGCATCTAGCATTAAAATTTTTAATTATATTAAATACAATTTATTTAGATTGTCGACAGAAGCGATAATATCGTTTATGACACTTAATTTTATTAATGTTTTTAGCAAGCTCATATTTATTATTGCAGCAATTAATGAATGGCAGAAATTTTTTAAAATTATTATATTACTTAGTACTCTAATATTATCAACCTCTGTCAGATGATGAAATCATATAAAAATTACTGCAAACAGCTCCCTAACTATTAAACTTGTTGGAAAAAAATTGAGTTATGTGCATAATATGCAACGGAAACAACTTCACGTTGAAATATGAGCACCGAATGAATTAATCATTTGTGTTTGAAAACCAAAATCGATGATCGCAACTTCTAGATTATTCTGTTTGCCTTCAATTCAGGGAAGTAAACATGGTGTTTATATAATGTGACTTGGAATATGTTAAGCCAACTTTTTGTATATTTAGAGTGAATATGTCGTGGAAACTTTTCTGGAAACTTATAATATGTTATGTCTAAAGTCGTGTTGCTTTACTAAACTTCTATTGAAGGATTACTAGAACTAACATTACTTCAAGAAAAAAAGATTTTATGCAGCAGATGGAGTAAAAAGAATTGTTTTATTGTTGTTTATAATTATCAAACTTCTTTAGCTCAAATAGCAGTAGCAATTTAATAGTACAATGTCCTAGTTGTGAAAATATCTTATTTGAATAAGTATTTAAACCTTTTAACTTCTCAATATTTAATTTTTCATTAGATGCATAATGATTAGTAGGTATTATGCAAAATGGGATTTTTACCATATTTGTCGATATTATTGAGGAACCAATGTAAAGGCGCAGTTCATGGCGTTATCGTCACGCAAGAAATGAAACGTCAATTATTGAAAAGTATTGTAAAAATACCGTTATGAATAATACTAATGATGATGATGAGATGTATAATAAACCATACATCTCTAGTAACAATACATATATACATAAGCTGATTGTGTCCCAAGTGGTAAGCTCTTTTAAAATGCGAGTGTGAATAATTTGATACGTGAGACATCATGACAGACTATTTCATTAGTTAATGGAAAAAATCATTTCATAACTATATTCTTATGTCGTTGTTATTACTTACAAATTGGTGTTTTAGTTGGTTGACTCTATCGCAATTGATAAATGAAAATAAACTGCTAATTGAAAGAGAAATTCTTGACTAATGCAAATAGTTATAACAAAAAATAGTAAATTATCTTTCGCACTGTCAGGTACCCAATTTTTTTTCATAGTTTTAAATTGGCTGTACCTAAATTTGGTGTTAATTGTGTGTTCATAAGATCACAAAAAATAATTCGTTTTATTTTCTTTATAGTATTGGTCATAAATTAGTGTATAAAAATGTTACTAACTAGTCAATAATTACTGTCCTTTCTTTCTACAGAATTATAAGACTGGAATTCAACCACAGACTGCTACCGTACTATACAGAGTTGGATGCTGTGTTACTCAAAGGAAAGGAACCTCCAACTCTAGTTCGTAAAAAGAATAATTTCTCATATTCCTCGCTTTTTTACAATAAAACACAGCCAACAGTCGAGAAAGGTGAGACGCCTCATTCATTATCTATGGATTGTGACTTATAACTTTTCCTCATTTACGATTGATTGTATCTTTGCCAAATGCGGAAGACCTTTTTATTTCCTCGTTGTAGTGTCCTTCACGGCCCAACTAGGCCGGGGGTGCGTACCTAAACTTTATTATTGAGGAAATACATAATTTCATTAAAAAGCTAAAAAAACTTACCAATGAAAAGGAAATAATAAGGAAGTAGCCACACCATAATTGCGGTGCGCCACCGCTGAACTACTACTGAATTTTTTGTATGTTCAATAATACTGTAAGGAATTTTTCTTATTGTTAATAACTGTTCCGCCGAATTAATAAGACTTTCTGGTAAAAAAAAATTAGTTATGTTGATAAATTTCGAACTAAGCAGAGCTTGCGCAATGGCTGCTAAATAGAGGATAAGCATAGATAAATAATCGTAAGAAAAAATTAAAGCAATGATGCCTATGGTCAACATACTACATTTTTCATTACATATGAAGATGCACATTAATAAAAATTTCGAACCCAGGATCGATGCGAAGGATGAATCGCTAACGTAACCCATCTGTCACCGAATGACTACCTATTACTTACACATTATTTCATAGTGCAAGATATTACATAGATAAGGTTTTTAGGTTCTAAAGCTTTCAGTATCATGAAATTCAGTTCCCTTTAAAACCTTAAACCTTACTTACTAGATATTAGTTGCTTATTAATAATGACGTCCTTTAAAAAAGTACATGGAGATTAATCAAATTAGCATGGAAACCCAAACCATCGGATATCATGCGAACATCTATCTGTCGTGGATCTTTTTGGGTTTGCAAGAATTGGCTAAAAGAGGAGGCTAATTTCTTTGACAGTGAAATATGACATTATTTTCAAGGCTGCCATAGTTTTTTGCACTGGGTCAGTTGTGTCAGCGTTACTTCATGGTCACGATCAAGGTTGATAAAAGCGAATACAACTGAATGCGCAATTGTTAATTGCACAATTATTGTTTCAAAGAATTGACAGTTTTAACGTTGCGGTAGTCTCCATTGTTTGCTTTGCTTACAAAGTTGCAAAAATAATGTATTATGTGACCTTATTAAGGCTTGTTATTTATTAACGCATTGCATTGACTGTTCAACCTTATAAAATTAGTCACCGTACACGTGTAGTTATTGGCAGGTCAACGTTTGGAAAAATTGGTTGTGTATTTCCACGGGGCGTGGACTCTCAGTCAATGCTTATTAAACGAACTACTGAACTGAACTATCTGATCAAGTACAGTTGAAATAACTACTTATTATGCCCGGCAATAAAAATCACTTCATGATTTTTAACTTACAATCTGAAAGAGTTCTATATGAATTTAAAATATTCCTCGTTTTGTAGTAACGACGCTGAATAATGCTGATTCTTAACAACAAAAAATAAAACTTATTAGTCAAGTATCATATTATACTGATATGTTTCATTGTTTTTGTCAATTATTTTTTTGTGCACTTATTGTCCAGGGATATTTTAGTCATTGCCGGGATAATATTTTTTCTGACTAAGAAATATTAAAAAAACATTTTTTATGGGATCATGCGATTTTACGTTTATCATTAAAGCTAGCTTAAACGGAGTTCTATTGAATTGGAATAATTTTTAATAGTTTCAAAGCTGCTTTCACATTATTATTAATTAAAACATTATTATTATTGCTTCATTAATTACTAGGTCTGCAATGCATGCTGCTGTTTGTAAATACTTATCGAAGCACTACCTTACCTTCGTTTGTGAGTTTTGGCGCCAAATTTCATCAATGTAGTCTCAGCGGTTTGGCTGTGATCAGCTTTTGAATTTTTCTTTTGGTGATTATTCCTCCATGGTATGTCTGATTTTGAAACTTTTTTTTGCACATTAGTCACGACCACGATGTGGGTTTTGGCGCCAAATTTCATCAATGTAGTATGAGCGGTTTGGCTGTGATCAGCTTTTGAATTTTTTTTTCTGTGATTATTCCTCCATTGTAAAATCTTTATTTTTTTTTCATAACTTATGTCTGCCGAATAGCTTATGTCGAATCGGTTGAACTGTTAAGTAGCAGGAGGGACACAAGCGAAATTTGTGAGTTGCCTAAAAGAGAGCTTCGCTCAATAAATATCGTTGTATACGATATAAGTTAGTAGATATTATCACGTATAACTGACATATTTAATGTCAGTTATACGTGATAATATCTACTACAGATTACAACTGGCAACAATAGCTGCGACTGTATTCTAAGACTGATTGTACTGACTTTTAATTAAGAATATTAATTTTCCATTGTACCTCCCTGGTTATTTGTCGTCAGACATTTTCTGGGTTACTGCTTTCGATACAGAGAAGAATCGTGATGGATAAATGAAACAATATATGCGGTTCTTTCACGGTCTATTGTTGTTATATGTTATACCAACACAAGCGCTTTTAGAATCTAGGTCAGTGGAAGAAATCGTGTGAACAGTAAGCGTAAACACTATTGTTTACGATCGGTTTTGGTAAAAAATATGTTTACCTTTTGTGTTAGTTTGTCACTTATTTGAATTTAAAAACATGTTTACATATTTTTTATCTGACTGTGCAGCTGACAGATTGTTCTAGTTATAGTTTTTAGGTTCACCATGAAATCAATATATCATTTAGTATTGAATCTGAATTAAGACGTGAGTTAACACATTTAGCACCTTAGTAATAAAAATTGTAAGGTGTGTAAGTTAAATGTGCAAACTCTACTATCTTGTTTGAGATTATATTTGTATTAGAACTTCACGCTACGCAAAGGTCTGAATTTTAAACCCTAACTATAACGCATCAGTTACGTTTGCATTTTACTACAACTCTCGATGAGAATCTCATACTGTATCCACCATAATAATTATGATTGAAGAGGTCACAACTTTGATTCTATCAATTACAGATTTCTAAAAAATTTTATAACCTGATTAAAAATTTAGCTCTAGATATTTTCCCTTCCCTTACTTTTAAGGAATATAATAGTCTGGAAAGCTTGAAGATAGTGTCAGAACAAATGTTAATTATAGAATAGTCAGAATTAATATTTTAAATATAGGGTGGAATGTTACCTAAAGTATTTTCGGATTCTTAATCGATTGTTACAAAAAGAATGAGATTTTAAAATATATTTTGCTTAATGATTACGAGTATGAGTGTTGATTTATGATTTATAAAACTATTTGATAAATAAAGAAAAACAGGTGTAATTAAATATGCAAATTTTAATTACAGGTCAACTTCTGAACAAGATAATAGCGTCAAACCTCCATGAAGCCGTCATTCCAACTTTGAGTACATCCCTGAAGAATAAGGAGATCGATACTGGCCCTCCTCTAGGCGATTTTGAACGGTTGCCTGTAAGTTTCAATTTAAGTTTTAATATATTACCAAATGTATCAAACTTAGTAATTATTCTTAAATTCTTCTGTGTATGAATTCTAACGTAATATTTAGTTCTTGCGATGATTATAATATTTCACAAACACTAATTATAGTTTTAATTTGCGATTTGTTAAAAGTAACGTGAAAACCGTACACCATACGTTGATATGAAATTAATGATACATTTCCTACTTTCCATTGACTGTCTAAAATAATAGCCGGAGTATATTTGATAAAAAATCATATTAGTCATACTGTGGACTATATTGTGGTGATATGAATTAAATTGTATAGAAAACCATCATAGCAACTATTTTCTATTGAGTTGTGTCGAAAAAATACGTGGCGTTCATAAGGCAACCTAACGATCTCGCACAACCGGTAACAATTTATAGACGTAAATTATAGATTGGTAGATATATTCTGAGCTTGTTACCTTTCCTTATCCCTCTGATTGTATCGAATTTAGTTTAAGATTTACTGCAACAAAATATAAACAGAGCGTCGACTCTGCTGATATTAACAATTAAATCATATCTCAATGGTGTTTAAATGGTATTGCTTTTTGAAAAAGTTCTTGTTGCAAAAACACAAAATAACAAACATATTTGCTTATTCATTTGTTTTTAGTATTTATTTGCATTTGTTATTTAGTAACAAGAATTGTGTCAAAATGCAATAACATTGAACCGCCATCGCCAAGCGCGGCTTAAGTCATTCATTTGTAGCTTTGCCTATCTTTATTTTACAGGACGAAACAATACTATGCGTAATGAAGTATTTAGACATGCAGAGTCTTTGTCGCTGTGCCCAAGTCAACCGCCATTTCTACAGACTAGCTTCTGATGCCATTCTTTATCGAAGCATCGATCTCAGACCATATTGGCATTGTGTTCAATCACAGGTCAGACTTTATTTAATTTTTTTATTCGGTAAAAACGGTGCAATAGAATGCGTCAAATACACGTGAAAATTAACTACTTTTAGTTTCGACACCTTGTGCAGATAAATGGCACACGCTAGTGAATTCAAAAGTCGTTCAGAGAATTATTATATAATAAATATTTTTGTCACACGAAAACTATTTCAGTTATCTCGTCTGAAGAACGTTCGAGTTAAGGAGATATTTTCTTCTTACATAGGTTCAAGTTCAACCTTCACTATGCTACAATGTTTAATTTCTTTAGTTACGTAATTTCAAAAACGAGAATTACGTATAAATATTAGATATTAACTTTAGTGAACGCATTGTTCCCCCTTTATAAATGTTAATACATGTTACAGAGTAGGTGATCTCGATTCATATTCTAGTCAAAAACTATCATATAAAATTTTAGTGCCTATCCACATAGTAATCAATAATATACAAGAAAACATAAACCTTAGAGTAAGTAATAATAAAATTCATTAACGTTAAGACAATTACTTACATTGGTTATAGCTTTGTTTTATGTTTTCATTTTATTGACTCTATTAGTATGATGGAAGGGATTACGCAATGCCAGTTTTACGTTTATAATATTATAAAAATCGCACGCCTGCTATTTGTTTATACATATTTGTACACTACCAACTACCTATTACAATAAAGGTACTCGTGGGTGAGCTAATTAAAAAAAAACTATATTCTATTTATCCAACCTGGCTTGCGTGAATTCTCTTACAGGCGTTTCCGCTTATTCACACTAGGGTGGCTATTCTAAGGTGAATCAAAGGATATTTAGTGTAGAAATTAGCAACTGATACGGTTAATGAGATAGGATAGCGTTATAAAAGAATAATACCATCTCACATCTTTTTATATTCCTTTATTTAATAATTATGTAAATTTATTTCAGGTTTTGATGACGTTATCAATGCGGTGCAAGTTCCTTCAAAAATTAGACCTTTCCTGGTGCGGTAGCCATCGTATGATACAAAGTAGTTATGTTCTGAAGTAAGTTCTTGTAAGTTAGGACGCGTTTACCAAATAATATGTACTATCGAAGCCTCTGGCGCCTTATCAGTTAGGACTGATAAGGCGCCAGAGGCTTAGGAGTTTCGACTTAGGAGTCGAAAGTCGCTTGCACACTGCACGATGCCTATCGCTTCAGGCCACGCCCCGCTCCATTCATTCAACAATGGCGCGCGTGCTCTAACAAGCAAGTGAAAGCATATTTGATTGGCCGTAGTATAAATCGTAGTAAAATACGAAGCCAATTAGGGATAGGTATGGGTCGTGTGGGCGTGTCCGATGTGATCAGTTCAAACGAATATTTCTACAAGGTGGTAAGGCACGAGAGACCTCGATAGTACATAGGATAGCAGTGTTATAAAAAAAAGTATGAAAAATGTAGTAATTATAATAATTTTCTCTAATTATCATTTTTTCAATTAAAATTGAGTATTAAAAATACATGAACACTTTGAAACTTATTCTTTTTATTACAAATTGGTCTTACAACTTTAGTCTGCTATGCTATAAATTTTATAGCATACACATTTATCACCGTGATCACCTTGTTTCAACGTAGCACTCGCAACTGACAGCACTGCGACGTTTGAACGTTCGGCGAAGGCGTCTTGTTGAGACGACTATGTGAGTGCGTACGTTTGGATCGATTGTACGTAGTTACGTTACTGCTCTAGCTATATATTTTCTCTGGTTAAGGTCTCGGTACCTCAATTGGGCTCGTAAACCTACATACCTACCTAAATGTACATTTTTTGCCAAACACGGAGGTGTGGCAGCCCTACATATGTCTCGCGGAGTGCTTTGACTTGCAAAAAAGGTGTTGCCAAAGTTGCCTACAAAATTAAAAACTTATTATGTCGTTAATAATTGTGTTGTTAACCATTAACATTAATAATGGGGAAATGGTAATTTTTTTAGTTCCATGAATAAATAAAAGTTTTTTTTCTGACAATGTTTTTACGATATTTACAAGTCCCTTCTGAGTCAGCTAAGCTTTATTACATATTGTTTATAAAAAAATATGAAATTTCGAAATAGGTAGTTACAATTTTTATAATAAATGTAAATTGGTTTATTTATTGAAAATAGATATTGTTAAATTATGGTATCTAAGTGTATTTTGCCGTTTAGTTGTTGAAAAACATTCAAGGTGAATTTTGTTCACAGTTTCCTCAGAGACAGAGGCGCTGACTTAACACATTTAAGGATGAATTGTTGTAAATTTGTCAATAATGCCGTTTTGAGAACCGTCGTGGATACCTGTACTAATTTGCAAGGTGAATATTGTAGTTGAACTATGTGTTTTTTCTATGTAAAAATCATTTTTTTTGGAAAAAATCTAGTTCATAGTTAATTTTAATGTTTTAATATTTACAGTTTTATTTTAATAAGTTTTTTCCAGACCATTTTTCATATATAAAGTATTTCCTTAAGAATGAATTACTATAACTATTTTTCATAACTTATTTTCAGAACTATGTCTCCGATCATTTACTGGCTGTTCCGATTGGATGTGTCTAACTGCGCTGAGGAAATTAAAACGCTTGGATCTCTATAGGACTGATATAACTACTGCGGCGGCAGTGGCTGTTATCAGAGCGAACCCGGGGTTGCAACACCTTAATGTTGGTAAGAATATAATATTGGAGAGTCTTTTTACCATTAACTCAAATAATCGGATACAGTCACGTCAAAAATATTTTAAAAAGCCTAAAATATATTATTTAAACTGTGTGATCTTTGGAAAAGATGAATAGCAACAACACACGTGAAGGGCGACTAATGGTACTGGAGGTAATCATCACACCATATACCACAAAATAGGTAATAGCGTTTCCGAATTATGGTGTTTTAATGCGATCTCGAACCCGTCTTCCTATCGTGGAGACTGCTAAACGCTCCTTATTTTTGGGAAGGCCTTCGTCGATGCGTTTCCGTTGACATGTATAAAACATTGTGTAGTAATGCATATGCGTATATTTCAAGCCGTCAACCGCCAAGTTTATTTAACAGATTTTTAAGAAATAAAAAAAATTATACAATTCTTTTGAATCGTCCATTTTTAACATGTAGGGCGAATGGATGTCAGTAACTCGTAATAACCTTATTGTTATCTTACAAAATTTTATTATTATCAATGCCTTTACGTGTTTGACTTTACTAAAAACACGGCAATTGGACGACAGTTTTTTCCGAATTCTGATCTTTCATGCGACCTCCCGCTTGCCAAGCGTGGAGATTATTGCAAAACCCCCAGTCACTCTTTTAATTGTCGAGAATAGAGGTCAAGCTTTGTCAAATAAAAATACCAGTCTGCTAATAATCGAGCAAATTCAGATTTATTGCTTAACAATTTCATTGTCAATGTTTAGGTTCTTGCAAGATGATATCAGCTATGGATGAGGTGGCAATGGCTTTAGGTGGAAATTGCCCAGAGTTGATATCAGTAGACTTCTGGAAATCATACTCGTTGACACCAAATGGTATTAAATCCTTGAGATGCTGTCGAAACCTTCAGGAGCTGGATGTGGGATGGTGGTAAGTAAATATCCTTATATCGTTGGGGTTCTATAAAGTCTTATATTATTTAAATATTTTCTATTTTATTTTCATTATTTAGGAATCTTTTTTTTATTCTACAACTGTAGTTACTCCATTGTTGACATAAACAAAATTTACTCAATTGATCAATTATTTACCAGCAGTTAAATTAACTATTTAAATAGTTAAATATAATTTTAAGAGATACTTTTCCAAGTATGAGTGTTTAGAAAGAAATTTAGGTATTATTTAGATTATTGTTTTATTTATAGTTTGCAAGCCGCTGGATCAGGAGAGTGGCTAGCTTGGTTAACTGGTGGCCAACTGAGAAAATTATTCTTAGGTGCATTAAGAGGCGTCTCTGATAGAGACTTGCGAGCATTATTACCTAGGGCACCGAGACTAGCCCAATTAGACTTGCTAGGAGTAAGAGCGGTCACACCTGACATATGTGAAGCGTAAGTAATTTAGACCTTACTTTAATGATATATGAGATGTTGTTTATATTTTACGAGCTGTCCGTGATCTCCACTGCCATTTTTTCACACTATTAACCTCTTGACGCCCACCTTTGTGTTAAATGCGTTATGTCTCTCTCTATCGGGGAAAAAATAACATTCAATCAAAAAGAACCATTACCACAACCGTAATAAGGATTAAATCAGTCTGCGCGCTATGGAGCATTATATAATGCTCGCGGATTTTAGGTATCGTTGTCGCGCGTAATAGATTATTCACAATAATGTGTAGTTAAAATGTATTTATGTGTATACAATCATATAAAATAGAATATTGTTGTAAATAAATAACAATTGGAAGTTAAGCTTAATAAGTAGTTAGAGGGTAGTTTTATAAAAATTGTAATGCAAATAGCACGTGGCCATTGCGTGATCGGTTGTTTGTTCACGGGAATAAAAGAGGGCCGCCGCCGAACGACAGCCAGTTGCCTTCTGGCCGGCGAGGTGTGAGCATCAAGTGAACAAGGTATGATAATTGTACATTATTACTAGAATTGTATGGTATATATTTACTTATGTGCTTTTTATTCTTTTTGTGCAGTAAATAATCATTATAAATATAAAATGATAATTAAAATTATGAATTGATTACTATACCTATAATACTTGTATACATCGTTAAATATACCAAAACGTGAGCCAAATAATTAGTTCAAATAGTATGGGTATATACTTACTTATAATTTTCTTAAATACTCTTATATATTTTAAGTATATTAATGTATAGAAGTGATATAGGCATTTTCGTGTTATTTTTGCGATTGTTTTCTAAGCTAATGCTTAATTAGTAATGAATAAATGATAAAATGGTCATTTGAAGTCCTTGCTTAAATTAATAAACACTTTGATTTATAAACGTTTATTTTATTTTATTTCCGCCATTTGTCTCTTCCAACATCAGAAGTGGGATAGACTAGCCTTATTACTTATATTTACTTGTCTAAGTTTCAGAATGGATCCTGCTCTCCTGACGGACCTTTTGAAGGCCATACGAGATGCTGTGTCATCGAATCGGCGTCCTGATGAAGACGTAGCTCTGCCAACATTTGACCCAGCGACCTGCGACAGCGGCGCCGAAGGATGGTGCAAGAATATTGAAGCACTATCGAAGGATTTCGGATGGAGCAGCTTAGCGACCGTAGCTAAAGCCGGTAAGGCCCTTAAAGGGTCTGCACTGGTATGGTTTGAATCTTGGGAACCATCAACCGAAGGTAGGACTTGGGAGAAATTTCGGAGCGACATTACGGACCTATACCCCGAAAAACGTAATCTAGCAGAAAAGCTTTCTTCTGCTGTATCATATACACCAGATTTAGCAGATTCTTATTGTGAATATGCAAGAGAAAAAGTAAGATTATATCGCAGTACAAAAATATCATTTACTGAAGGACAGCTAATAGAATTAGTTTGCGGGAGTATCACCGACGTCAACGTTCGAATGGCGTCATTCAATAGTAACGTTAAGACAACCTCTGAACTGATATCTCTGTTTTCTAGTTACATTAAACCTAAGAAACGTCATTTGGAGCAAGTAAATCCTAATACTAATGGTCCCAGCAGTACGAAACGATCAAGATATAATATTAATAATCAGCGGTTAGACCTCCTAGACAAAAAGTGTTATTTGTGTGGCAAAACAGGGCATCTTAGATTACAATGCACTACTCAAAATTTTGATCAGGTTCCCGAAATAAAAAGTACAAGAATCATTGATACTAAAATTAATGACAGAAAAATTGTTTGTGCCTTCTGTAAAAAGGTTGGCCACTCTGAATCAGAGTGCTGGCACAAAGCTCGCTCAAATTTAGAGAAACCATCACCTAATACTGAGGCAAATTTTTTAGGCCAACGGAACTAAAACTGACTAAGGTATCCATTAATAATACTATTATAGAATCACTTATTGATACCGGTGCCAATTGTAGTATTATTAAAGAATCCATCGCAAAACAACTACAGTGCAACATTAAGCCGTATTTCTTGTGTCTTAACGGAATTGGTCGTGGTAGTTTAGATGTGTTTGGCAAAATTACTGTCCCTGTGAGATTCGAAGACGTTTATATAGAACTTGAAATATTAGTAGTCAAAGATAAAATTTTCAACTATGATCTTTTGATAGGTCGAAATGCTGTAGAAAATCAAGATATTGAGATAGTAACAGACATGGCAGGGAGTAGAATTAGGAGAAAAATACATGATGGGGTGAACTTATGTATTAATACCATACAAACACAAGATAGTTTTGAATGTCAAATCAGTGAGTTAGTATCAAAAATAGATCATTTAGACGCAGAATTACAAGGTAAAATTATTGATATTTTCAAAAGACATAAAAATGTTTTACTTAAATCTGGTACGGTTACTACGGGAGAACTACGGTTAAAATTAAAGAACAATGGATCAGTTCATTATAGACCCTATCGTTTAGCGCCTTCTGAGAGGGAAAAGGTAAAGGGAATAATAAATGAATTGTTAGAAAATGAAATTATTCATGAAAGTGACTCATCATTTGCGAGTCCTGTAATATTAGTAAAAAAAAAAGATGGAAGCGATAGGCTTTGTGTTGACTATAGATCATTGAATAAAATAATTGAAAAAGATACTTACCCTCTCCCTCTCATAGAGGATCAGATTGATAAATTAGGAAAGGCCAAATACTTTATCTCTATCGATATGAAAAACGGTTTTTACCAGATCCCCGTTTCTGAAAGCTCTATAAAATACACGGCTTTTTCAACCCCTGATGGACATTACGAATTCCTTAAAATGCCTTTTGGAATTTGTAATGGACCATCCGTCTTTCAGAGAGCGATTACGAAAGCTGTGAAACATTTAAATTTTCTACTTGTGTATATCGATGACATACTAATACCCTTTTCTACCGTAGAACAAGGTCTCGAATATTTAGAACAGACGGTTTCGGCGATAAGTGATTGTGGATTTAAAATTAATCTAAAAAAATGCAAATTTTTCGTAGATAATATAGAATATTTAGGTCGTCACATATCGTGCGAAGGTATAAGACCCAGTGAAACGAAGGTTACTGCTCTACTTAATTCACCTATACCTCAAAACGTTAAGCAAGTGCGCCAGTTCATGGGTCTTGCATCTTATTTTAGGAAATTTATTCCTAATTTTGCCACGCGAACCGCTTGTATAAGTAAATTAACAAAAAAAAACCAGACATGGGAATGGGGATCAGAACAGGATGTGGCAAGGGGCTATGTACTTGACTATTTGGTATCTAAACCATTATTATCAGTTTTTGATCCTAATTTAGAAACCGAACTACATACTGATGCCAGTGCAATAGGTTATGGCGCAGTTTTAATTCAAAAATTTAATAATCAAACAAAAGTTGTCGCCTATTACAGTAAAAAAACTGTACCTGCCGAAACGAAATATTGTTCTTACGATTTAGAGACTTTAGCTATTTTTAATTCTTTAAAACAATTTCGCGTTTATCTACTGGGTATTAAATTCAAAATTATTACAGACTGCAATGCAATAAAGTCAACAATGAACAAAAAGGACCTATCCCCACGAGTAGCTCGCTGGTGGACATATATGCAAGATTTTAATTTCGAAATTATTTACAAAAAAGGCACTTATATTAGTCACGTGGATTTCCTCAGCCGCAATCCTGTCGAGACTCCTCTCAAGTCTGGAACTGTTAATTTGATTAATGATGGTAGTTCTTGGTTAGAAACAGCTCAACAAAATGACCACGAAACACAAGCCCTAATAGAAAGGGTTCAGATTGGAGAAATAGATTCGAACCAATATTTAGTCCGTAACAATTTGTTGCATTATAAAACAGAACCTAACGGAGAACCAAAATTGTATATTCCAAAGGGTACACGAATTGATATTTTACGCTTGTTTCATGATGACAATTGTCACGTTGGATTTGAAAAAACCATTAATAAAATTAGGGAGCACTTTTGGTTCCCCGGCATGGCAGCCTTTGTAAAGAAATATCTGTCACATTGTTTAGCTTGTATAGAGCGTAAGGGTCATCACGGTCCTAAACAAGGATTTCTTCACCCAATAGAGAAAACCGCCTTGCCCTTTCACACAATTCATTTGGATTGTACAGGACCCTTCACACGTTCTAATGAAGGTTATAAACATATTTTGCTCTTGGTCGATGGATTTACAAAATTTTGTTTGCTTAAACCATTGAAAACGCTTGGTTCAGATGAATTAATACCAATAATCCGTGATACTATTACCCTATTCGGATCACCCTCTTTGGTTATTACCGATCGTGGAACAAATTTTAGTAGCAACCAAGTTCGAGCCCTTTTTGAGGAGTTGCATATCCATCATCATATGATTGCCACCGGTACGCCTAGAGGTAACGGACAGGTGGAACGTTATGTTTTTACTGTCTCTGACATGCTCAATACCATGTGCAATAACTCGTCAGATTGGCCGAACGTATTATGGAAAGTTCAACAATCTATTAATACCACTATCCAAAAGTCTACTGGTTTTTCACCTCTGCGTTTGTTGATTGGTGTCGAGGCAAATATTCCAAGTATACAATCACGGTTAAATGATGTACTTGATAATTCCAGAGACATTTCAATTAATGTAGATACAGATAGAGTGTTAGCACGACAGCGACTTTTCCGAGTCGCCGAAGAATTCAAAAAGCGTTTTGACTCTACAAGACGCAATAACCTAGTACTGCAGGTAGGTGATTTGGTTTACGTATATCAAGACCATAGACGAAATGACAAGCTGCGACCTAAATTCAAAGGACCATATGAAATAATATCCTTGCTGCCAAACGATCGTTTTTCGTTGAGGGGAATTGGTAATTTACGAAATATTATAGTTTCTAAGGAAAAATTGCGTTACTGGCCGGGAGAACTGATTGATGAAGACATTATTTGTAATGATGTCCCTAGTACTAGTTAGATTGTTAGCTTTAAGTGTGATAATTATAAAACAATTATATATAAACAAATAAAGCCGCTGGACGACCGTTTGCTTGGTACTAGTCTATCCCACCGGCAGCGGGTGGACGGGATTAGTATGTCTAGGTAAACGGGATGATAAATAAAGCCGCTGGACGACCGTTTGCTTGGTACTAATCTATCCCAACGGCAGCGGGTGGACGGGATTAGTATGTCTAGGTAGACGGGATAACAAATAAAGCCGCTGGACGACCGTTTGCTTGGTACTAATCTATCCCAACGGCAGCGGGTGGACGGGATTAGTATGTCTAGGTAGACGGGATAACAAATAAAGCCGCTGGACGACCGTTTGCTTGGTACTAATCTATCCCACAGACAGCGGGTGGACGGGATTAGTATGTCTAGGTAAACGGGATCCCTTCCGCTGGGCGCTCTGTTGCTTGATGTAAACCTAACTCATAAGCAGCGGATGAGGGGTTTACATGGCTAGGCAATAGAGAGGGGAAACTATTATTGATTAAATGAATTTGATACAAATGAAAGGACGATTAGTTCTAATTATGTGATATGACTGTGGTTCAGATAATTATAGCAATTACAATTAAGCGTATGTACTTGTACGTATGTACTTTGAGAGCAAAGTACAGGTCAGTATGGCCGTGATAGATTATTCACAATAATGTGTAGTTAAAATGTATTTATGTGTATACAATCATATAAAATAGAATATTGTTGTAAATAAATAACAATTGGAAGTTAAGCTTAATAAGTAGTTAGAGGGTAGTTTTATAAAAATTGTAATGCAAATAGCACGTGGCCATTGCGTGATCGGTTGTTTGTTCACGGGTATAAAAGAGGGCCGCCGCCGAACGACAGCCAGTTGCCTTCTGGCCGGCGAGGTGTGAGCATCAAGTGAACAAGGTATGATAATTGTACATTATTACTAGAATTGTATGGTATATATTTACTTATGTGCTTTTTATTCTTTTTGTGCAGTAAATAATCATTATAAATATAAAATGATAATTAAAATTATGAATTGATTACTATACCTATAATACTTGTATACATCGTTAAATATACCAAAACGTGAGCCAAATAATTAGTTCAAATAGTATGGGTATATACTTACTTATAATTTTCTTAAATACTCTTATATATTTTAAGTATATTAATGTATAGAAGTGATATAGGCATTTTCGTGTTATTTTTGCGATTGTTTTCTAAGCTAATGCTTAATTAGTAATGAATAAATGATAAAATGGTCATTTGAAGTCCTTGCTTAAATTAATAAACACTTTGATTTATAAACGTCTATTTTATTTTATTTCCGCCATTTGTCTCTTCCAACACGCGCATGATATAATGCTCTCGGGTTTTAAGGGGTTATTACTATTTTTATTCGTGAAATGTGAGTAAAAAATGTGTTGGTAAAAGGTTGGATATAAAATTGCACCTATTTAAAACTAGAACAGGCACTTTTACCATAAAGGGTAGTAAACGTAACTTCAAGTGATTTTTGTTAACCTATTTTTTTTTGTTTTTCCAACTGAGCCTTATATACTGTTACTAAACGGTGACATTTGCATCTCAAATCACTTGTATGTAAACAGATTGAAAAGAAACTTCCTCGAAGTTTGGAAACCGCAATATGAATTGTGATAGTCAAGCACATAATGCAATAATATATATGTCTGTTAAGAATTACACAAAGTTTGAGAAATGTTAAAAATAAAAAAGTACAAAGACCTGAAAAGAAATAAGGAAATACTATTATAATTTCAATGCATACTTACACCAGTGCTTTAATGAAAATAAAAAAATCGTCCATATACTACAAATTAATATAAATTTAATTATATATTTTCTTTTATTTTTCCTCTTCTTTCCATTGTTAAAGTATTATCATTTTCATAACATTAGGTTTGTAGTAAATTATATATATTCAGTAGGTGAGTACATACAGGTGAGTTCTTGTTATCATATTTTGCATAAGATTAATTCACTTGCATTCTTTTGTTTTACAGGATTTTAGCTGAGTGTCGGGAGTTAAGATTGCTTGACGTTAGTTTCTGCGATCAGATACATGATTCTCAGGTGTGTGTAATATTTGTGACGACGGATTAAGTTACGGATGTTAAGCAACTTTCGCATCGGTGACGAAAAGATTTATCCCCTTACCTTATACTAAGCCTTATATGGACGCAAAAGTTATAATGCTTTTGTTATAAAGAATTTCATGAAATACTTTTCCTAAACACATAACAAGCCATTTATGTATTCTCATTACATGACCAGACTTAATGCACGCTAGGGGTCAATTTATACCAAAGCTGAGCCGAAGCGTCAATCTGAACTTAACATAGAATATTCACTTTTATCCCCACAACATGATACACATATTTCTTCTAAAATAAAATAAAAAACCTGTGAATACTCACGCACTCCTTAGAATTCGCGCATCTGAGCGCAACCAACGCTCGTTCGTACGAAGTGCCTACCACGCGAATTAACGCGTCGTCACTCGTCACTACAAATTTTAAATCGCGTTAATGCACGCGAATTCTCTCCAATACGCGTGTAACTTCGCATTATATATGAAAAAATTGACGCTTCGATGTGCTTCGACTCTGCGCTAGTATGAATTGACCATAAGCCATATAAATAAAATAATAAATAATAATAAATATTTCCTACATTCACACCAATTAACCTACCCCAAAGTAAGCACTCTTAAGGCTTGTGTTATGGATACTAGGATAACGCATAGACATACATATATCATACATAAATAAGTAATATTCATAGAAATAAATATAAATATCCATGACTCAGGTACAAATGCTTGAATTCATCATAAAAACATCTGCCCCTTCCGGGATTCGAACTCACGACCTTCGGTGCGAAAGGCAGGATCGCTACCGTTGCACCAAACGGTCGTCATATATATATATAATTATATATATATATATATGGCGTCGTATAATGTGTTTTATTTTCTTATTGCAATTAGATCTCATTAAGTAAGCCTAATAAAATACTCTTATGTAAAGGAATAATTTTTATTCCTCTTTAATAATTCAGACGGTAAGGGGTCAGTCAAGAGGTTAAGTCATTGGGCCGGCTGCATCTGCTTTTGGCACCCACAATTCCGTATTGGACCCACGTTATATGATAGCTTATTCTCCTCACTGTTTTATCATCTAGGGAAACCCTAGATTATTTACCGAGCGGACAAAGTGACTGATTACCGACGAGGGCGCTGTATGCAGCCCGAACCTTATGAACACTTTCTCTTGGCTATTACATAGTACTTTATACTACACCTACGAAGAACGAAAATATTTTTATTTTCATTAATTAAACTAGCTGACCCGGTAACTCGTTGCTATGGTAATGTTAATTGATACAATGGAAAAAAAGCGGACAGACAAACACACAAACAACAAATTTGTGTTTTTAGAATATATATTTTGGAAATGAAGGCGTATTTTTCTCACTTTTCCATTGCTTGAAATCTTATAATTACTTTATCGTATTCACTTCTAGACTTCTCAAGAAAAAAGTTCACTTTGAGAACTTTTTTCTTGAGACTTGAACTTTTTTAATGAAATTTGGGATATTTATTAGTGTGTTTGCTGAATGGGGCTGACATGTAACTGTGTACAAAACCTCCGTTATTCAATTAAGACAAAAAAAAGGATTGTTAATAGGTATAACTTAATCGCCCGCTCTAGCAGATAGATGTTTTTATAACTTAAGCTTCCGCATATTTGTATGATAAAGTCCTACCTTTTGGCCCATTCTTGCATAATATCAATGTATTATTCTAGTAGGTGTGGTATAATAACTTTTGCATGCGTATTTTTTCACAAGACGCGGTATTTTATGTAACATCGCAAAGGCATTATACAATTTTATATGTTTGTGTTCATAATACCAAAACCAAAGCAGGAAGAGCTTGTTTTCTACAATCGCGAGCAAAAGTATGAAATCATTTCCTTGAAATTGGTTCCGCGCGATCTTGAGTGCCATTTGAAAGGTTAAACTGTTTACTTTAAATTGATACCAAAGTCATTTGAATCGCACCAGTATTTAGGAAGCCATCTTGGATTAAGTAATCGAGTTAGGAAAAGAAGGAAATTTGGAAAAAAAATTAATGAAGAAAACAAAAATTATTTATAAAAAAAAATATTGGCCTTAAAATTAAGTTTCAATATTTTGTGTCGTCAATATTTTCTTTCCAATATTTAGAATGGTTTTCAAGCAGTTCTAGCTTATCTCCATTACCATCATCACCGATATATCCCGCATAGGGAATGACATGTTCCAGCAAAATATCGGAAATGTAGCGGTCTGAAGTTAGACCCCCTCCTCGTCCCCCGCCAGGCACGAAAACAAGCTCCGTTTCACCGTTGAAAGAAATACCGGCCCACATCATAGAAGAACCGCCATGTAAGCCACTGTCTCGGCGAAACAGCACTGCTCAAATCGCTACCCAGGCCACCTGTAGACCCGACCTTTTCGGTCGATGCCGTGCAAACACATTCTGCACTCGTCGGAGAACAGGACTCGCCTCCATCGCTCGACTTCCCGATCAAGATACCCATCTTGATCGGGAAGTCGAGCAAATTGAAGGCGTGCCTTTAGGTGACTTGCAGTCAGTTTCGGGCCTGTGGCAGGCCTCGACGAACTGTCCACTCGCTGGCAGCTACCCTACGAACTTTTCTGAGCTCATGCTGGACGTCAACACCAGTCAAATGACGATTTTGAAGAGAGGTTGACACGATAAAACGGTCATCCCTCTCCGATGTGCATCGGCGCCGTCCAGATCTTGGTCTCGGGACAAAGCTACTAGTCTCCCAAAAGCGTTTATAAACTTTCGAAATACAGGACTGGCTTATATGGAGCTGAAGTTTTCCTTACTTCTCCACGTAATCCGTGATAGTTTCTTAAATACTGGCGTCATTTGAATGAATTTCGTGTCAATTTAAAATTAACAGTATTAGTTAATTATTTATTACTAAAGATCGCGCGGAACCAATTTTAAGTAAGTAATTCCATACATTTTCTAGCGAGTGTATATTGACTTGAATAGGATCTATCTTTGATCATCACAGAGAAAGTTGTTAGCCTAAACGTTTAAGTCAAGTTAATCTTATTCTGCTCTTTTAACACTTTTCTGGTAATGTTAACTTCATTAAACTGTACTTAAATTTAATGAGCATGATATTGTTTATTTCCTGTCAGTTTTTAATACATTTATTCCCTTTTAGGTTTTCGAATGGCGAGAACAATATCCTCACGTCAGTATAAAGCGTTCCTTCCAATCAGCCAATTTGTCAGCGCCCCACCCTCTATTTCTTGCACCGAGCTTCGAATAAATGGGACTTAATAAGTCGAGACTGATATATGCTTGTTTCAGCATTTTTATTTTTATCTATCCTTATCTATCGTTTAGGAACGCACTAAATGGAACAGAGAAGGCCTGAAGAACTGGTATATAATATTTGTTACTTCTTAAGTAACGTTTCTTGACATAGACGATTATTCATCTCTATTATTGTTAAATGACTATTTACGAATTTATTGGACACAAAAACTATATCTAACTGTCTAGCTCTTTCCTAACGACTGGACGTAAGGTTGTCTTTAAAAGTTGAGTCGAGAGTTTTTTGTATCGTAATGATTGTTGTAACGCTGCCGATTATTGTTATAAGAAGAAACGTTACCGCGGCTCTAATTTTCATAGGACCTTCAATCGGAATCACTTTAGCTAATGATGATTCGGGACAACAAGCGGCTGAAAAACCAAACCGTCGAGGACCGGTACGATCGAAATGAGTATTCGTTTCTGTTAAAATTCATTAAACTTAGCTCACCTATCCACGATAAAACTTAAAAGAAATGATCAGTCACCAGTCATAATGTTACTTTTCTCGTGAAAATGTTTCTTTGTGAAAATGAGACAGTTTTCAAATAAGAACCTTTCTATAAAAAAAAAAAACATGGTACGTTCCGAATCGTCCTTATAATAGTCCTTATAAATCAAATTTTATTCTTATTTTATTAATGCTTGTTTTGGTTTTATTAAATTATTTAAGTTCTTTAAATTATAAAAACAATAAGAATAAATAATATTTAAAATTTACCATTTCTTAAATACAAGAATATTAAATGTATGGTGGGTGAGATATCATAACATATGGTTGGCTTTCGGACCGCACCCGAAAAAGAACTGTCAGATTGATCTATGGTATTCTTAGTCAATTCACATTAAATAGAACGTAATTTAAAATAATTTACCTAGTCAGAAGCACAAGCATAACAGTTCCAATTTGATATTAAACATTACTACTTCTAGCAATTTTACTTTCAATTTAATTAAACCAATTTACTATTTTATTAAAGCTGTTTTTCTTGTACCTAAAAATTTTCCTCGCTTAAGTGAAGTGAAAAATTGTGTATTTCAATCGGTTGCAAAGTTTTACGCTAAGAATTCTACTTTGGAACCACTCGCTACACTTGTGGTTCAATTCTAGAATCCTTCGCTTGCCCAGGTTTCAATATAGATAACTCGCGCCCAAATCTCAACTTTCCAGCCTTGCATAACAAATAAATATTATCTAGACGTTTTGGACAGGACCGGCTATTCAAAAAGTTTTCGTCAAAGTTATACAATCATTACTGTAACCTGAAATGGCTTTCAAAAGATAACCATTCTAATACCAATTAAGCGATGTTGATTTTGTTATTTAAGAATTAAACTGCTAATTTTTACATTATAAAATAGCTTTTTTGTCCAATAATTATTTTTAATAAGATTTTCTCAAAAAAGAGTGTTTAACCGTTAGTACGTGATACGGTTCGCTTGGCGGTAGGTGTGCTTTCAGCTAAAAATATAATAAACAAAAATTATATTCAAACGAATAAAAACAGTACTTAAAATGTGATTTATGTAACATATCTTGTGTATTTTACTGCTTTCTGGTTAATATAGTAAGCTTTGATTAAAAATATAATCTTTTTATACAGCGAATGTAAAATCTGTCAAGAAAGTCGTGAAACAGAACTATAATATTTATAATGACAACACCCTGGTTTCGCATACAAAAGGCATCGCGGGTTGCCATAAAAAGATAAAATGATGAAGATAGAGGAGCCTGCATTATTTTCACAACTTTCTTAACAGTATATTTATGAGGGAAGTACAGTTATACAAGGTTTTATCCACGTCAACTGAACGTTATTTAAAATAAATGAAACTAAACTTCGAATAACGATACAGTCCTCATACACTGATACTGTAAGGCAGTTAATGTGTAACTTAACTGAATGACAGAAGTTTGATACACAGTAAGAATTTGGAATAAATCTCGAGATCAGTCTTTCAGAAAACTTTCGTTCTTTTAAAAAATATTACATTCTCTTGAAATAATAAATCCATTTTTGTGGGACTAGACAAGTTTTCTCAGTTATACTTTGCCCTATGTAGGATGGTACTTTTGACAGGTGTCACTTCCTTATTGCTACGTACTAAGGTTGCGTTTGTTTCCTTATGTTTGTTTGACATGTTTGACATTGTAATAGCAACTTTATACCCTTTATATAGGTGTCAACTGTCAAAAGTATCATCCTACATTGGACAAAGTATAAAAGTTATTAGTGACAAAAATAATTGCTTAATGTAGAGTAACTCGTTGCGATCAACAAAGCTGTTTAGTGATATTTTTTTAATAATTCGTGAAACCAGATCTACTAGTTCAATGTAAAGCGCATTATTATTCAATAAGATTTACTATGCGAAAGACTGATTAATAATAATTAAGATGAAAGTGTTTAAATTAGCGAATGCATTTATTGTAATATGACTATGAAATATGACTCGATACAGTGACCTTCCATAGAATTATTTTCTCAGTAGAAATTGAACTCTATATTTAATAATACAGATTGATAAATTGCGGATATTTAACTTTATATTCTCCTTTCTCGAAAGATTAAATCAGACATTCTGTGAAATTCTTAGTAATTATTGTGATGTGTACAATTTTTTTATTTATCGAGTTAATTGTTATTCTATTCAAACAAGTAGTTCCACTGCTAAAGCTTCTAAATTGACCTCCTCCAAGGACAGTCCGTTTCTTGTGGTTAAATACACTGGGCTGGATGGCCTAAAAAACAGTCCAGTGCAGATTGATAGGTCGCAAGTGAAGACCTACCTTTACGAACATTGCTTTACCTTTCCATTCATAGTCATGCACAGCTGCGCCATCGAACTAGGCGCTCGGGACTCTCATCTGAATAGAATAATATTTCCTTACTCAAACTCTCAAATTTCTTTAAAGATATATTGATAATTTAATGAGGTCTGTAAAGAAACCAAACACTTTAATAATAATTGTATTGTGTTTATAATATGTGTTAAAGATGATATGTTACAAGATATTTCTATTATAAGCGAATGTGTTATAATTTATCGCATAATATTCCATTTTGAGAATTTATGTTATTTCTATGTAGTTACAAATCTAACTGTAAGTCTGTGCAACTCTCATCAATAGACTCTAATATTAAACTGTATCTTATAAATAAAATATGTCAATTAGTAAAAAGACAAGATTAAATATAAAAAAATAAATGCATACCTCATTTTCCTTTATTGGCAATTATTTTGTACTTATATGAACCGAGACTTATGTAAGCCACCATAGAGTAAGAAATGTATTTCAACCCCTCAAGAAAGTTATGAAACGCAATATAAACATGAATGAATTAAAAAAATCGATCCCAACCAAAAAATCTAACACATTTCACCTTATAGTGATTTATTTCCATTAAGAAAAAAAATATTTTGTGGTAGGCGCGTGCCTTCGGCGTCGTCTTTATCAAGTATTTTAAGGCTCTATTTTAAACGTTATATACTATCAGCGATTTATAATTAAAATTACTATCTTTGCTTGCTTGTTTAAAAAAAGACACTTTCACTGAATCAGTTGCGCATTTAATTTAAAGATAAGTGTAGGTACGCGCGTTAATGAAAATGTAACCGACATAAAACAGCGATAATAAGTCTGGCGTGTGTAAGAATGCTTTTGAAGGGTCCATCCACTTCATTAGATTTGATAAACTACAGGTTATTTTACAGGTTACAAGAGAACCAAGACTTATTCCAACAATGCTACACAAGACTACTGAGATAAGGAAACATCCTAGTTTCAATAGAGATGAAGGTTGAAACATTCCACCTGCTCGAGATCCCTTCATTTATAAATGAATATCTCCAAAGGCACACTGTAATAACAAGTGTAGTTAGGTATTTTTGTAAATAATGAAAGTAATATGGAGACCAGACCCCTGTATGAGTTACTTTCACCAATTCTTCTCGGTAGGGCCTCCCAATTTCTAAACTGGTTTTAGACTTGAGTGTTTAAACTTTAAACTAGTGGTCGTAGGCATAATAAAACAACTAAATTAAAACCAAAAAAATATTTCTATAAATATTACAAATCATCATAGTATATTAATATTTTGTATAATAAATTAAAATAATCCACGCTAAGCTTCGTCCAAAATTAAAAGAAAAAAAAAACTTAATCTAATAGCCCCCTACGCGTCACCCCCAACTCAAATATAAATACACATAACTTTAATTTCGCTTCACAAAAAAATCACAAGGCGTGAGGTCTGGTGACCGGGGCGGCTATGGGACGGGGCCTCCATGAACGATCCAGAGATCATCATGTTGGCGTTTAAATAATCGCGAACTGCGGCCGCATACTTAATGAGGTGGTGCTCCGTCTTGTTGGAAATAAAACACGCGATTTTGAAAAAACGCGAGTGGCACTTCGTCCATAAAGTCTGATATTACTTACAGTGTCAACGGCCCTTCAAAAGAGAACAGCCCCAGTATTTGGGTTACCGATAATACCCGCCCACACATTTGCACTAAAACGCGCTTGATGATAGTTTTCTGTTATCACGTGCGGGTTCCGGAACGACCACCAATGCGTTGGTATACAGTCCCACGCGAGTGAATAAAGATTCATCAGTCCATCAAATAACAGCACCAGGATGTTCAATCAGCCACTCACAAAAGGCACGGCGAGGCACGGCATCTGCTTCACCTAAAGACTGCACTTTCTGATAGTGATAGGGGTGCATGGTAGCGGCGTTAAGTAAATTTCCACACCGCGGGTTGACATACGCCGAAGCGTCTTGCTGCGTCATTCGTACTTGCTCTGAGATTTCGATCAAAGAAATCAAAGATTTCGTCTTCGATTTCGATTGCAAGTCTCCTTCCACCACCTCCTCGAGCGTGTATTGGCGTCGTAAATTGTCCGTGGTCAAGTAAGCGTTGATTCGCAGCTAAAATGGTTTGACGATTCGGTGTTCTAGCATTTACGAAACCACCATTTCGAAGACGAGGAAGACTTTCAGCTTCGTACAGTGCGCGGTCGCCGTTTAAGCTTTCTCCACTTAAAATATAGCACCGTACCATCTCGTAATACTCGCTGTGTTAATACATACATTTTGTTAGGTAGGTATTTATGTGATGTAAGCGCGTTTAGCGCGTGGGAGCACAAGACATACGTCGCGGGAAGTTCCCGGGTGACTGATTTCATTGCACAGATGTCGCCACAACCTGCGCGCGCAGCCAAGATCGCGGCGAGCCGCCTACGTCGAAATTTAATAAGTCAATAATCTAACATTTTGTAACTATACAAGAACATCGAATTCAAAGTTTATTACGGTTTTCGGCAAAAACACTTTAAAATATTTTATTTCCCTTCATTGTTCTAATGAAAAAAGAAGTATTTATACGGCTCTTATAATGCTATTGAATTATTGATTTTTATTTTATTTTCTCTTATTAAATAATCAAAATTTACTATTTCAACGTAACATAAAAATTTACAGTAAACATTATCATTTTTAGTATAAAAAGCATAAATAGCCATATCCTAACGTTAATTCTAACATGAAAATACATTACTGAAAAGGCACATTTGGTACGTATGCCTATAATAATAGGTATAATTATAATTAATTGGCCCATTTAGCTTATGGTATCTCTGTTTATCTTGTGGCTGAAATTCTACAAAATATAATTCGAATAGTTCTTTTTCTCCTGATCCCGAATATGTATACAACTCAATTTTGGAAAAAGAAAGTTAAATCGTTCTTTCTTACTGTACCTCGGCATCAACACCCCGTGAACCCCACCCCGCTGTTTCATTAAAAACATTTCGGCCGTGTTTGACATTTCGGGCGACCTTTCTTTTGACCAGTAACCAGCTGTTGTAATAATTCGCTCGGACATCATTTTTTTTCATTCAATTATTCTGTGTAGAATTTTTACTCATAAACTAAATGTTACTAGAATATAGAATTCATAAACATAACACATAAAAGTTAAGAATTATTGGGGCGCTTTAAATAGTTAAAGAACAAGAGAAAGGACATCGTCCAATTTTGACCATTTGTGGACACGATGCTATGATAAAAACACATTTAGCAATATTTTTATTTTAGATATTGTTATTTCAATCACACTTCGAAAATTAAACATTTTTTAAGTATTTAATTTGGATCTAGCAATAATCTGCTTCGACAGTTTGGTTCCAGTTCTGCTAACATAAAACATCAAAAATCGACCAATTCGTATCGATAGTAATTGATGCCTCTGTTGTATTACTTGTATTACACAATGTTCAGTATTTTTCCGCAAGATTTTGGATTCAGTGAATGTTATTGATAGATTATACAAATATTTAAATGATTTGATGACTGAATTGGTATATTATAATTTTTTGGAATAACTTTTAAACGAGTAATCGAATAATCGATTTTCAAAATGATCAATTTTTCTTTCGACATGGCAATTAAAAACAAAAAATGACAATTAGGTCGTGTCAAAATGTGAGACGTCATTCGCTTTGTTTTCTGCATTTTAATGCATAGAAAAACATCTAAATATAATTTCTGATACAAAGCTAGGCTTATATTTTGTCTTTTAATGATGTAAACTATTCAATCTATCACATATGATTAGCTAAATGTTCTGTCCATGAGTGGCCAAGGTGTCTATAGAGAGTGGACAATCTAATTTATTCCAATTTTGTATATTTAAACGATATTATAAATATTAACATACCTTTCGGATAGCGTCAAGTCTTCCCAACACTTGTAACTAATTTCTATTTAATCTGATATTTGCCTCCCATGAACTACAGCAGCTTATAGCAATTGATAAAACCTTTACTTTTGTACAATCGTCAGTCTCAATTTTTTATTCTAAGGTATTGATTATCGATTATCGACCAAATCGAAATTAATGCAAATAAAAAAGATACTACGAAAACCATAAGACGATATTACATAAAATCTGTCTATGTATAATCTATCTATACAGAAGCTGCGTTACGGTAGGGTGCGGTGGAGCGACCGCCGGACATAAAGAGGCGCTATAAAGCTGAAGTCTTGTTCGGCTAGACTTCTGTCTTTTGTTAGCCAAAACAATTGAAGCGTCATGGTTGCACTAATTTTTGTTTTATTGGCTTCACTCTTGATCCCAATCAAGCCCGTAAGCCAAGATGATCCACGATGGAGCGAGCTTACCCAGAAGGTGCCTATTCACCCTGGCTTTAAAAAGGGACGAGGTTTAAGTACTCGGAAATACAGAAGCAGGCAGTGAGTTCCACTCCTTTGCTGTGCGCATTATAAAAGATGTTAAGAAGCGCTTGTTGCGACAGGTAGGAATAGCAACCAAGAAACGGACTGCATTAACACTGCTTATTCTTGCTTCCCAATGTGTATCACTGAGCTTTTTTATAGTGTATAAGCCTCAGTGATAGGTTAAATTGTCTATTAATAAAAAGTTATTTGTTAATAAATGGGTACTTTTATCCTTTGCCTTTTGTCGAATAGTATAGGTTTGAATCCTTACTGCATTAAGAGGTGCCGTAGAAATCTCGCCAGGGACGATGGTAGTGTTAAACCGGCACTGTATCTATATCTAACTTAATATACCTAGGTGTTGGAATTAGAGTGATGTGAATGTAAAGTTTTGTTTACACAATTTGATAGCTAACCAGTTGCAATATGCAGTATGTAGTTAAAATATTGACAAATTAATGATTATAAAGCCAATCGTAACACAAGATTGAGTTCCTTCTCGTTTTTGTTAAAATAAATATAGTTGACAGCTAATAATTAATTTATACCCAGCGAATACTTTTCAAATAAGGTAATAATATAATAATAAACATTCGCACGAATTAATAAAAAATATTAATATTCAATACTTTATTAATACAATAAAATAAATAGTACGTGATTAAAGATCATGATCTCTTTTAGACAAATTAATAACCACAGTGCATTGCTTAGTTCAGTTGTAGTGCGTGTTGTTTTGTCATTTTTTGTTGCAACTCATTTTACAATCTCGACTGAAACAAAAAGAAAACGATAAAATTAATATCTTTTGATTAAAATCAGTCAAATCATTTAATTTAATCAGTCCTGAAATTTGTATTATTACATTCAACTGTTTGTTTGATATTTTATGTTCATTCCAGCTTTGATAAAAGTTTATATAAAATCCAGAAAAAAGCAAACTAATTATTTTTCAAACTATTCTAACAATTCAATTTTTATCTTCTGTTATTTCTCAAAGAACCAATATAATTTTTTGTACTCACGTCGTCACCTCGGTGGATGGCAAGAACCATGTCGTAGTCGTGTGCTCCAATGTAAATGTGAGCGCGGCCATCGTTGCCGACTGTAATAGTCTTGCCTGTGCAGCTGTTGCCACTCTTAGCGCCTGAGATCACATCACAATAACTGCCCGCAGGAAGGCAAGTCTGAAAGAAAAAATCATATTATTTAATGAACTTTTGACCACATAAATGAGTTTTAAATCATACTACGCTACAGGCAAATAAAAAAAACAATTTAAAAAGACAAGTTTTACGTCGACAGCTGATGCCTCTGAGTTCCTAAAGTTGGTGCATCACACTAACTCTAGCAATACACATCACACGCATCTAAAACAACAACTACTGACTGGACGGGACAGCTGCGCTGAAATATCAGAGCTGAAATATCTGAGACACATGAAAATTATCTCGTTTTAATTAACACTAATGTGAGTGACCATGAAAACTTAACACAATATAAACATAGTCGAATAACATAAACGGCTACGCGGTTTCAAGTAATGCAAATATTTTCGTAATGAAACAATGTTACCTATGCTGAAACCGACTTAGATTTTTTGTAATTTTTAATGGGTGATGTTAATTTATCTTACCTGCAAAGTCTGATTCAGATCCCAGGAATCATTATTAATAGCCAAGAAACCTTGCCCGCCGCGGCAGAAAGAAATCTGGTTGCTACCGTTATCCCACCAATCATTGAGAGTGGTACCACCGGCGGCATTCCTAAATCCAACCATCTGGGCAATTTGACGCCAGCGGTGTTCGCAAATCCATCCATTACCACAGGTGCTGTCCTAAACAAAAAATATTTTATTTATTTTAACAAATTAGATTTGAATAAGAACTGGTAGTATGTTGAATTTTTTGTAACTTACTGAGTTGATAGAAGGAGAGATGATGTTTCCACTATTGTCCATTGGTGGTCCAGCTTCAGTGTCATGGAAGTCAAAACTGCTCATAAGCTGAGGCTCACCATAAGGATGAGCCAACATGAAGGCTATAGCTGCCCTATATGTGCGAGAGTGCTTGTAGGTAAGAATGCTTCCACCAGCACCGTGACCTCTTTGATTGTCATGGTTGTCAATAAACACAAGAGAGTCACTAGAAGCGAGAAGACCCCATTGTGGACCCCAATTCTCTAGCCACCTCAATTGGTTACCACCCTGGAAAGCTGAGCTAAGTTCCATGCCAAATTTGAACTCTGTGACGGCGGCAAGGGGTGTATATTCATCACGGCTGACAGCTTCTCCACCAAGATCAATAACTTCTTGGAAAATATAAGGCCGAGCACCAGATGGGAATCCATGAGCTGTATTTAAGTTATGGAGCCTATCATAGATGACTCTAAGGTCCGCGGGCCACATATGTTTGGCGGCATCAATTCTGTAATACAACCGTATTTGTGTGTTACACCAATATAATAACATTTCTATTTTAAAAAGTTAAAATATTAATATTTTCATGAAATATTTTTACCTAAAACCAGCGACCCCCATATCGATGAGACGGTTCATGAAGCCAACGATCATTTGACGTACATATTCAGTTCCCTGGTTCAAGTCTTTAAGGCCAGACAACTCGCAGTTCCGCACCTTAAATGAATTAAATAGTTAAAGAGTGATGAAACATGCAAAACAGAATATAAAAATCACAAGAGTAATATGATCAGGAAATTAATCTATAAGACGTGTTAGGCTGGCCATTATTCTCCTTTGCCATATTGAAACATTACTTACTCTTTCGGCACAGCATTGGTAGTCTCCGGGCTGGATAACGCATTGAGGCCAGTTAAAGTCATCCCTGCCAAAAGGCACACCAGGGAAATGCCACTCCCCAAAGTTAGCCGTATTTCCACCAGTTCCAACATTTTCATTCCAGGTACCAGTCATATGGTTGATGATGGCATCCACGTAGATTCTGACGGGAAGAAAAACACAATGAACGTAATGATTAAATAAAATTACTCAATATTACTTACAAAAAAATGAAAAACTAGCAAATAGCTATAACAGAATATTTGAATCGATTTATTCGGAGTAAAATAACGATAACAATTACTTTTGTTGTTAGAGCAAAGACATAGATTTTTGTTTGAAGTATTTGGCCACCAATTTCTTTGAAACAATTTGTAATCAAAATGTATTAATTAGTACCTGACACCAGCATTGTTACATCTTCTGACCATATCGGCGAACTGTTGCTCGTTTCCTGAACGTGTTGAGAGCTGATAGGACATTGGCTGATAACGTTCCCACCAGGGACGGCTCCTTGACCAGATAACCAGATTCTCATTGGGAGGAGACACCTGAAAATATATGTATTATTTATACTATGTTCGTCTCGTCTCAGCCAAATGACGTCCAATGCTTTGTCCAGCCTCCTAAGGATCTCCAAATTAACCTGCGTAGCCCGCACCCAGGTATTACCCGCGACCTTCATCAGATGGTCGGTCTACTATGTGGGAGGCCTGCCTTTACTATATTAAGGGTAGGTAATTATTATATTTCTTGGTATTTAAGCTTTTAACTGCTAGATTTAATATCTAAAATCGAGATCGCCGAGAAATGGGATGCTCATAAAGTAATAAAAATTTTGTTTACTAAAATGGTAACAAACGTTTATTAAGTCGAAAAGAAATGTCTGCAAATATATGTTTAAATCTTACTAAATACCTGAATTCCACCAAATCCGCGCGGACCTAGCCATTGTTCACACTCCGCTGCGATGTCGTCCCACTTCCATTCGAAAAGATGGACCATCGTGGATCTTCCAGAGGCATATTGAGGGTTTTTGTAACCCAAGGCTAAGCCCGAAACAGTTAGAAGTAGAATGATACGTAACATTCTGGAAAAAATCAAGATATTTTTGAATTTAATATTCCAATACAATTTTATAAGGAATTGTAAAAACAAGGAATTAAATTTATAAAACAAATCTAGATAGTGTCGTACAGGCACTGCCCCACTATAATGCAGAATAACTATTCTATAAAAGTCAATCAATAAACTGTAAGCAAATAAAGTTTTCTCATTTTTTTTCAATATGTTATTTTTATATTTTCTCTTGATCACTTAGGTACTACGATTACTTTCGGATTCTTCCAGTTTCGGCAACTTCAATGTCTACAGATCTACAGCGCATTCTGCTTATTTAAGCTGTGAGAACATAAACTTGCAAAGCAACGAAATAAGTAACATTAGCTTCAAAAGCTTGATTTCTTACAGAATATCTGCTCTTCTTTTTACTAAGTACCACTAATCTCAATATCTATCAACATATAGCCTAGTAAAGTTAGTCAAATATACATTCGGACTTGAATAAAATGATAACTACCACCACCAACTTAATTTATATTTGGTTTTCAGCATTAAATAATGCCATAACTGTTACAAATATAAATAATACTAGAGTAATTATGGATAAAATAACCAAGAAGAGTACGGCTGTTTAATTTTATATAAGAAGGAGCGCGTTCAAATCCCGCCTAAAGTTAATTTTCCCAACACTTTTATTTCTTCTAGTTTCGCCGTACAGCATTTTACTACTTTACGAAAGTGGAATGCCCACACTCCATAGTGTCTTGGGCCCGGGATGAACAACAATTAGAATAATAATTGAGTGTTAATCTTAAGTGTATTAACATCTAAATGAAATATTAAAAGGGACGCCATTGTTATAGAAAGAGTAGAAAATTAAACATTTTTAGATGGGAAATATGTCCTACTGTGAGGCAAATTAAGAATTTTTCTAGGTTCTATGCTCGAGGTGGTGTGTAAAATATAACGAGAAACATGTTCTCATTATATTTCATAATTGTAGTCATTGTGGTATTTAAAACACGGGACGCCTGACAAATGTGAAACATCGAAATTATTTTGTACAAATAATATCCATAAAAGACAGATTACGATATGAACTAAATATGGCATAATGACAAAATTTAATATTACCATTTTTTCCCAGAAAATGATGACTGTTTATTTAATTAACTTTCATTTTCAATAAATACAAACATTAAAAACTTAAATAATATTTCCAATAACAAAACTCGATTCTTTTAATCAGTGACTTCAGTTAGTTATATTCGATGTTGTCTATATGCATACCATCGTATAGCGTAGCGCCACGCCAACAATCTGTTTACCCGCGGCTTTAGATGTTTCACATCAAAATAGTTTTATTTATCGAAATATAGTTTATAGCAGTGGCGCCTGTTTAAATATATGTAAAATTCATAACTTTAAATGACAACATTAATGAACAAAATCATTTACATGTTTTATGATGTCCACGGTGCGCCCTGAATGGGTATTACCATTTAAGTTTTAAGATTTTAATTTCTTTATACAGCGAAATATCAGTTCATCAGTGTATACTTTGTACAACTGCTGGTTCACAATATGCAGTTGATCGTCGATAAGGTTTTAAATATTACTTACTAAAAATTCTAGTCTAATCTTACCTTTTAGACTGTTGGTGTCAAGACCTCCCAAGTATTGCTAATGAGTTCCTAATATTTACCACCTCCCATTATATACAAAAAGATATAAGCTATCTTTTAATTTATATATTTTTATCGTCCCAAAAATAATTTAATCCCATAATTTTTATTTATAATCTACCGATCTCTGTTATAATTTTAACATCACACGATAACATACAGATAGTATTTCATGGGTGGTAAATATTTTTAACCGAATAATTAATAATGTGATTAAGCGATGGTGTTTGCATTGAATAATTACTTTTTAGTCGGTCTAAGCAACAGTTGCTTAGAAGATTAGTAGAAGATAAAAGATTATTTATTTATCGAATCTTCTAACATAAATAAAACAGGAGCAGTAACAAAGGAAGCTTCGAGCTGATATTTCTGTCAAAATAACTGTTGACATAGTTGGAATTTATTTCCTATTTTTTTCCTAATTTGGTATAGAGATCTTTACTTTCAAAATATTTTTAAATTATTTTGTAATAATTATGAATACCATCTAAATGATTACTGTATGATTAATATTGGTCTGAGTAATTTTTTTATCCTTTAAATTAGTGTCCGACAGCTTCGGCCAAAAGTTAATCGAAATTTCGCCGTACCGAAAAATCTTTGTTCATGAACTAGGTGTGTCTTTGACCAGCTAAGTTTCGTATAAGAAGCAGTTTCCAATCTAACTTTACATATTTATTAACTCTATATATTATTTTGATATAATGACTCAAAATATACTCAAAACTGTCAAAAATACTCGAGGACAAAGATTTCAATTATTAATTGTTTCTATTAAATCAAAATTGAAGTTTTTCGGACTCTTACAAAACAGCTAGGCGTTTACCAGGCTGTAAAAAAACAACCAAGACTAGTAGTGGTGAGGATGAATATCAAAGCAGCCCATAAGGAAGGGATTAAGACGCTCCTACATTGAAGGCTTCAAATAACATTCATATTCCTGATCTTAATCTTACACAAAAATACACTCCTATACAATATCAAACAGTAAATCGTAGTACGTAAATCATCTTACTTTATATAGTGTAAGGTGGGTAGGATATATGTTATGAAATCGAATGGTAGTCAGATATAGGTACAGTTTGTGATGTATATAAAAATTAAGAAAGTGAAAAAATAAACATAGTAAAAAATAAGATGGAGCCCCATAGGTCAATTATAATTATTGCCATGTTGTGCGTAGGGTTCCGCAAAAAGCATCGATACCTGAGTATACTCGATACTTTGGTTACGATACCGAGTTATTTGGTATTTGATACTTTTTAATACGATACTGAGTAAGAATCGATACCTTACACCGTACTCGATACTTTTTATTTTTCGTCGTATCCATCTCTATTACATTTCTATGTTGACTATTACTTCTATAGACTTTGATACCTTTAAAACTACTCCTTATTTACTTCTTTCATTCTTGGGGCAGTAACTGACATAAAAGAGAAAAGATGTCATGCACAGAATGACCCTTATGAACTAAAAAATAAGCGATATTTTTAGATATAAGTTTAAGTTTGTCCGCCTGTATATTTTGTACACTTTCATTCAATTCATTTCATTCATTGATTCCTTATTCGTTTGCGTACAAATCGTATCGTATGATCATTTAAATTCTTATTAGTCAAATCATTACTGCTTGTGGTTTGTACGTAAAGTTTAATTATAAAATCATTTCGGGGTATTCCAAATGATATGAAGAAGCCCCAAGCACGGGAGGTAAAGGATTGCAATGTCAGAATTCTCTCCGACAGCAAGTCGGTTCTACAAGCTACAGAGTCACTTCGAGTCTGTTTCAAGAATCTCAACATCCTAAATGCAGCAGGCGTACATAATAAGGTATATAAGCCACTAGCGGCCCGTCCCGGCTTCGCACGGGTGGACAATATTCTTAAAATTTTTCTAGCATTAAATATAGCCTATGTTACTCAGCGTGAATGTAGCTTTCCAATGGTGAAAGAATTTTTAAAATCGGCTTAGTAGTTTTTGAGTTTATTTCAAACATACAAAAATACAAATCTTTCCTCCTTATAATATTAGTGTAGACAACAATGAGATCCCGACACTTTTGCATGCGTCTTGTCTTGCTTGCATCAAGCACGCGTGGATTTCCTTAGCAGAGTTATTTAAGAAATGTATTTATTATACTCTTCAAAGACCTTATACTTACAATCATCAACAAATATATTTCGAAAAAGATTATAACAGGATTTTATGTTGATAAAAAACTCTATGGCCCATAACTCATTAATAGGTACCAACTCTTAACATCTTACACACGTGATAACTTTTAAACGAAATATCCGATTGAGATGAAACAAAAATTATTTTACTTCTACATAAATACTCTTGATAACATAATGCTTAATTTCGATAAAGATTAATATTACGATACATATTTAACGTAGTTTTTTTTTCTTCTGACGATTTAATAATTATTTTGAACTCAAAATCGGTTATTTTGATTAAACCATGATAACTAGATATATGTTCTCGCGGACTTTTTTGTAGGTCTTAATGGGATCTACAAACTCGTAGTACATCATTTTGTTCTATTTTGTTCTATTTGACGACCGTTTGGTGCAACGGTAGTGATCCTGCCTTTCGCACCGACGGTCCTGGGTTCAAATCCCGGAAGGGGCAGATGTTTGTATGATGAATACGAACATTTGTACCTGAGTCATGGGTGTTTTTATATATTTCTATGAATATTGCATATGTATGTATCATATATGTATGTCTATCCGTAACCCTAGTATCCATAACACAAGCCTTACAGTGCTTACTTTGGGCTAGACTAATTGGTGTGAATGTAAGAAATATTTATATTTAAATATTTATTGTCAATAGTTTTTGCAGCGCACGCCAAAATAGGTTTTCGATTGTTCACCTTGTGTTACAAAATAGCAATTCTATTACGAATACCTAATTTTGAATAAAAAAATATAGCCTATAGCCTTCCTCGATAAATGGACTACCCAACACTGAAATAATCATTCAAATCGGACCAGTAGTTCCAGAGATTAGCGCGTTCAAATAAACAAACAAACAAACAAACTCTGCAGCTTTATAATATTAGTATAGATAGTGGGTCACGAGGAAATGAGGCAGCTGATCAGTTGGCATTGAGGGGCTCTGACACTATGCTATTTGGCCCCGAAACTATTATCTTCGTTCAGTTGGTTCAACAACAGAATCCGTGAACACATTAATTTTGCAACATCAGCAACACTGGGACTCTCTAGAGACGTTAAGACAAGCAAAACTCTCAATGCCATGGCCAGATCTCTACTACTGCAAAACTACGCATGGTAACAGGTGCGATTACTGTTCATGGCAATTTAAAAAAAACACCGTTTAAGATCTAGATATCACCGATTACCCTTTATGCAGAGAATGCATGGTAGTGGAAAAAACAGTCAACCACGTCTTTATGGAATGTGAAGGAGTGCCCACTACCGGGCGAAATAACTCAGATCGTAAGCAGGGCAGTCTACGGGAAGTGCTCGCTAAAGTGTAGGTGCTTGGATGGCTGTAATGAGTCTGGCTGCGGTCACCATCCAGACGAGAAATCGTCGATTTGCTGACACCGCCCTTAATTAATGAATGATTTTTATTTTTATTTTTATTTTGAATGTGTTTGCTCTTGATCCCAATCAAGCCGGGGAACCAAGATAAGATCTACAATGGAACGAGCTGACCCAGAAGCGGCCTATTCAAACTGGCCTTAAAAACGGACGGGTTATAAGTACTCGAAAATATTGACGAAGGAAGGAAGTTCCACTACTTTCCTGGGTGCATTATAAAATATGTTAAGAAGTGCTTAGTGCGACAGGAAGGAATAGCAATCAAGGAAGGGGTGGTAGCCCACAGTGCGTCTAGATGTCCGATGGAAAAAGGGAGATGGCGGTATGAGCATATGTAGCTCCTAACACTAGTAAGTAAGCACACTCTCCAAAATACGTTCTGTAGAAGACCAACAGACAGGCAACTTTGCGGCGGTGAGCTAGTAGGTGTTCAAGTTTGCTCTTCCCCAATTCGCTAGTCTATTTTACGTATTTTTTTTACACTTAATGTCATGCAAGACGTACTCGATAACTCGATTCTTGTTATGCGAGTACTATACCGGTATCGATTACCTTTCTTGCAATGTACTCATGAGTATAGTATCGATACTTTGGTTGCGATACCATATCCCTAGTTGTGCGACGAATAAGTTATGCTGTAAAATAAACTGAAAAAGTTGTTAATAAGTTAAGTCTCCGAAAATAATGACAAAAACTCGAAATAGAGTTCTTAAAGTTACGAGATAATATAGAAACTTGTATTGCAAATACAACATAAAGTTAAATTTTACTTACATTCGCTAAGATTGGAAAATTATCATTAAATCAATCGTAGTATAAACCTGTCATTAGACTAAGAAATATTAAAAACATTTAGTGTACAAACCTATTACGCATCTCCGGTTTCTAAAATCAACATCAATAATACAAAAAAGAAACGAACTTCTTTTTTAAATCTTATAAACACCGCATTATTATCTTAAAAATATTCACTGATTTAAAAAAAAAACACTCATTGAATCAGTTGCGCATTTACTTACTTTAAAGAGAAGTGTAGGGAAGCGTTAATGAAAATGTAACCGACATAAGACATACCGATAATAAGTCTGTCGTGTGTGAGAAAGCTTTTGAAGGGCCCATCCACTGCATTAGATTTGATAAACCACAAGTTCTTGCTAGAGAACCAATATTTGTTCCTACAAGGCTACTGAGATAAGGAAACATCCTAATTTCAATAAAGATGAAGGTTGGAACGTTCCACCTGCTTGAGATTCCTTCATTAATAAAATAATATCTCCAATGACACACACTGTAAGACCAAGTGATGTAATTAGGTCTTTTTGTAAATAATGAAAGCAATATGGAGATCGATCCTCCTGTTCGAGTTTCTTTCACCAGTTTTTCTCAGTAGGGCCTCCCAATTTCCAAACTGGTTTTAGACTTGAGTGTATAAACTAGTGGTCCTAGGCATAATAATACAACTAAATTAGAAGCAAAAATTTTTATTTCTATAAATATTACAAAACATCATTTATCTATCCATCAATCCACACTAAGCATCGTCCAAAATTAAAAGAAACAAACTTAATGTAACGACTCAAATGTACCCATGATACCAACGGCATTGCCACGCTGTATTGCCATGGATAGCCTCTGGACCAGATATGACCCGCAACGGCGATCATAGCCCCGCTCGACTAAACGCTCGCTTAACTTTCTTATACCTTTGCCTCCGAACCCCACACGCCAGAAGTCTCAACGGCTAAAGGGACAAAGATATAATTTTGCTTTCAAACCTCATATTTTATTTAATTTTGTCTCGGGGCACTCTCGGCAGCAGACCCAGCAGTCCGGGACGTGTTAAAAATATGTGACGCCGCACAAGTGCTTTGCAGTGTCAAACCGGGGGCCTTATGCCCTCTGTGCGACTCAAACCCCGAGGGTCCAGAGAACAGGGAATGTTGACGGCAATCCAAGCACGCCGTATAATGCCTTTCAGGGCGTGCTGTCTAGGGAACCTACCTGTCCATCTCCGGCAGCTCAACTAGGCAAGTGTTTTATTATACAGCCTAGATCGCATTGTCGCTTACCATCAGACGAGATAGCGGTCAAGCGCAAGCTTATTTACTGTTAAAATGTCGTAATACTTTGTATTCATAAAATTATTTTTATGAATGAAATTCATAATTAGAAACAAATAGTCGATATGCACTGGTGGTTGCAAAGATTTTAATCAGCTACGTTGGAAAATGTTCTTCAATTACATTTTATCGTAAGTCTATGATTAGATAAGAATATTGGAAATTTGATTTGTTATAGTTTTTATATAAACGAATTTTTATTTATGATTATCGTAATTATGTAATAAACATAACATTGGCTGTTAGTACCTATAACTGCCTGACTTTGCGAAGACAGCTAATGAGCTGGGTATTTTGCACTAGCCCCCCTAACGTTGTCGACTTACAAGGTGCTCCTCCAGGCACCCTGTTTAAAGGACTCCTTTCAATTTTTGAAAGTGTAAAAAAATAATCTTTAAATTTCTTTGTCCGGTCATACTGCTGGGTGTGTTTCTTAAAAGGAGAATGAGGGACGAGGAAAAGAATTTCGTAAGAACATTCGCTATGTAAATACGCTAAGAACCTTAAGGTCTTAAGAACGTAATTTCAGAATTTCAATATATTTTATAGATCCTCCACATTACCAATAAGAATAAAACAGAGGCAAAGCTATAAAATATTCGTAACTGAAATATTTTTTCTCAATTAAACGAAGAATTACTTACTCTTTCGGCGGGAACGATAAAGGATTCTTTTACCAGCTTTAGTTTATAATATAAATGAGAGTTTAGATTAAGCGTATTGGGATATGAGAACACTTAATGTCCAAAAAGTAATGCCAAAAAGTTAGGTAAAGAAATCTTTAAAATGTCTGCAACAAATAAAAAAGTTGTGAAAATTTAAGAAATTATTTTATTCAATCGATATTGATTTTGGATCTTAGCGAATATTATTATGGTATTTAAAAAAAAGCCTTGTTTCTCTGAGCGTCAAAGTCCAATTTACAATCTAAACTGAAACGCAATTTATGACCATTAAAGCTGAACTATTTTTATATTTGTTTGGTTGTATAAATTTCAAGCAAATAAACTGTTATGGAAATGGGAAAAGGGTGGCCAACTGGCTAGTGATTTTCCAAACGTTAGTAATAGTTAACGCTGGTCATTAGTCCTTCTTGTTTTTTATAAAATCAATTTACCATCAAATTACGTTTTATTAATAATTTACCCTTTTTTGGTTTTGATCGCACTCTTTAAAGAATAAGCTTTTATATCTTTTAACGATCAAGAGTACTTTTTTAAAACAATATTATCATTTCAAATAAAGTTAAGTGGTAATTTGTCATTACTGTAACTCACTTAAATTATAATGATTTTAGTCTTCCTTGATAATGGGAATTTTTCGTCATCGTCGTCGAGACTAAGAGTAATAATAAAAACTTATTTTGATTTTTATAGAAAATCTAGAAATTTAGAAAGTATGGGACAAATGGCTAAAGTACTTTAATATAAAATATCAAAACATAAATAATTTTCTTGTCTTTTATCGTGATTACAGTTGCAAGCTTCACAAATAATCACGAGCGACTTTCTGAAGCTCCAAACTTCGAAACCTACCTTAAAATGATTCAATGATTAATTAATAAATTAACAAGACTATTGCTTGTATCTATAATTATATTCAGGTACAGAAATCTAGCTATAGAACACATAATTTGCGAATATGATATTTTGCGTCACCTGGTATAACGTTTTTCAGTCTGTAACGAGGCGCCATAGCTATATTGGCGACTCGTTGCTTTCATTGCGCTCTTCTCTTGCCATTTTTCATATATTCTTTTTCTCTTGGTTTCCTTTTTTAAATTTAAATATATTTATAGTGCTGATCAGTTATAATAAGCTCACAAGCAAAATAAGCTGATAAGCATAACTTACAAGATTTCCTGTATTTGTATTCTGTACCACCAGTTCCTGTTATATAAAAGTCTATAAGTTTCTTTAAGGCACTATTTTGTGCCTTAATTCCATAATTACAAAAAACATAAGTGACCTTGAGTGCTTTTCATTTCTCCCTGCTGCACCCCGTCACAAGTCGATTCGCTTATCTGTCATTCTGGGCTTCTGACATCATTGTGTAGCAGGTGTTACCTTGGTTATATGTGATATCGTGATTTGATAAAATAAATTCAATCTATTGATCTTAGATTCCGGAAGAACAATATTACTTGATGTGATTTTTCTTTAAAACTTAACTGATAATAATATGGATGGAATGACCTGTCTGATAGATATAACAGTTTCTGTACTTTTGTTATAACAATATCTCTCACTAGTGCTTGTGTTGGTTAGGTCAAATTTTTAAAGGGCTAGCCGTTTTCAAATGAACATACAATAAATGGAATTATTAATTTTGTATGGGAAAAAGCAAACATCTTGTACATTTTACTGAAAACATTCTTATCTTTAACGATTTTCTTCAAATGTACTTATTTCATATACGTAGGTAAGAAGTATTCGTTGCTATAAAATGTAGATAAGGCGGCTGCAAGTCTCACAAGTAGCTGTTAAAATAACACCATATCAACATATACAGGTCGTAGCTATGCTAAGTCCGGGAAAGCAGACAGAAATTAATAATTGAGGCGGAAAATTGTGAGTAGATCAAAATCAGAAAAGGAAAACACTCCACGACGCGAAGGTATTCTAAAGGATTAAGTTCACTGGAGGATAACTGGTAATTCCATCTTAAATATAATGTTCTTCTAACCATTTAGGTTTGGTATTTACGTTCTATATCAGAACAGCTCAGACGTTTATTATGACACGGAACAAAAAACCTTCTTGTTGTATACCGTAATGTTATTTAATATATTCTATTTTTTAAATATAAAACATTTGATCAATATCGTTACGAAACTCGTGTATGATCAGATTACTCAATGTAAACTTACCTACCGTACCTTGAAATAGGCATAAAATCGAAATGTCTACGTCGTCATACTTCATATAATGAATAATAAATATTGAGATATAACTATTATTGTTTTTCTATTCTAAAACGAACAGAAAAGCAATCTGCCCACAACAACTGGAAACACGTCTGCATTTGAAATAAAGATTTTATTTATAGACCCAGTTCTCAACCATCTTTTACCAGGACAACGAGTAAGATTAATATATTCTTTGGTTTTTATTTCAATTTGGCTTTTTATATCATCATAAAAGGTAGAAATATAAACTTATTATTCGATATTGAGTAGTAGGTAGGTTTTAGTTTTAGTGAAACTTAAAATATAAAGTAACTGGACTATAGTGACGTTCTGGCGCGGTGAGTGAACACGATGCATATGCCACAGCACGCACAGAGCCGCCGGGGGTTATCTGCGCCAGTGCCGCGCCTATACCACGTGAGCTTGCGTCGCACGTCAAAATAATCGGTCGCAAGTTATCGTAGTGAGCCAGTACACTCGCACTTCCGTTTCCGCTCTCCCGCTGTCGTTGTTCACGCGCCTTCCGCGTGATTGTAGCCCGCTTATTTTTTTCCATTTCTGATTATCACTGCTTCCCACGTCATAATGCTTTCCCTAATAGGACACATCCGGCTTAGGTGGCCAGGTCATTGATAATAACTTCATATTTTTTTTTATATCGCCAAATCTCAATGCCATGCCTATTACCGCCACACACTGTGTACTTTAACGCGGTATAAAGTTAATGTAATGATGTTGCACTATTATGTACACCGCTAACAGTAACACTTGCGTTTTTTTCCGTAGCTTCGAGCGTAGTAGCTAGCTTCACCGCTTTGTTACAAGGAATGCTGTCCTTCGTGAATAATCTTTGTCGTGTACTTGCATTAGCAATGCCGCACACAAAATACATTAAATTTTCTTCCAAAGTTAAGCAAAATTCACAAGATTTTTCTCACAATTTTTTTACCAATGCAACATAGTCCGCGATAGATTCGTCTGGAGCCTGTCGACGTAATCGAAATTAATAACTTTCTGCCAACTTAGAAGGTTTTGGCTGTAAATGTTTTTTAATAGTTCTACAGCTTCATCATATTCTAACAAAGAGGGTTTCTTGTGGCTTGATAAATTGGCTAAAAGTTCATGTGCCTCTTCTCCCATTACAGCGATTAATGTCTGTTACTTCAAGTTATCCTTAAAGCCGTTAGCTAGGTACATTTCTACAATATGTCGACCAATTGCCATTTTTAATATCAATACAATTTGCCCACGGACATTGTATTTTAATTTTCTGAATATATGCTCTTAATTAATCACTAATTATTTTAATCCTCGTCGCCACTGCTAAATAATAAACGTGTTACGTGTAACTACTTTACGGAATAAAGTAACGCTTTTTTACAATAACTTTTCTACCTGCATAATATATTAAAGTTTGTTCCCTATGCTTCCCGAAACCATTAATCGGATTGAGATGAAACTTTGTTATGTTGTTGTATACATGCCAGGAAAGTTTATACAAACCAGAAAAGATCAGCAAAAAAAGAACAAGGCATGCCGGGTGCAGCTAGTCATTTAAAAAATACCACAAATGATTTACTACACGTACATTACTTACAAACTGAGGAAATTGTTGGTTTGATTTTTGTTCATTTCAATATTTTACATGCTTTTCAGTTCTCTTCATTTAATACACAAAATTCTTAAATTTTCGAGTTGTTCACTCATTGAAATTAAAAACAAAGCGACATTCTCAACAGTTGATATCGAGTTTTATCAACAACATGTACCAATATACAAAATATTCGGTAACCATCAATAAAATATCCTGTTAATTGTTTTTCTACTAATGTTGTTTTAATAGCACTAATTTGCCTCTTTTCTTTTCGTGATAAAAAAGAGTATGTTGGTGTGTGTGGTCTGTGTTTTTTTAGATAAGAGGTCAGATTTGCCGACACATTAACCCTAAGCTTCGTAAATATCCAACAGCAATGGTGACCGCTTATTATCAGGAATATGAAAAAGGTCCTGACGCAAGCATTAGGCTTCGTGCTTTACTGATGCTTGATGTTAAAATAGGTAGATACTTTGGAATTTCAGATATTCGTCTCGTCAAACACCGTGAATAAGTCGATTAGTGATTTAAAATTACGTAACTAGTATATTTTATATTGCCTTTAGTAGTGAATTGTTTGGAAAAGTGCAGTTACACGGAAGAAGCACTTACATCAAGTGGAGAAATTTGTATGACTGCCTGTATTGAAGGAAAGTCTATCATCCAACTGCCAACTAGTAAGCCAGCACCTATTTATCGTACTGCCCAGAAGAGGAAAAAAGAAAAATGTTGTTAAAGCAACTGTGCCACATTTTTTTGCAGTTTCCAATGGTGTATAGTGGATGAAAGTAAATATTGGAATTATTGTAGGAAATTACGCTGCAGCCAGAACTATCGAAGGACATAATAAAGAGGAAATGGGAACAAGTTTTGCTTAAAAAACTGAGGAACATATTATTTCTGGTGCACAATAGATACAAAAGATAATTGGGAAAACTATACGCCAGCAGATTTCACACGGAATGCTATGCTGACGAGAGGCTATGCAATTATTTAACAAAATTTCCATATAATAATTCAAGTGCCCTTATGGGGTACTCTAGCTTATAATGATTTACAAGATATTAGAGAAGTTTTGCAAAATGCATTCACGTCCTTGGTAAAAGAGTATCAGATCCGATAGAAATGGTAATTGCTTATAAAATAACTGGATTTGATTTGCCGCGAAAACTGTCAGTATCACTTATATTATAAACAAAATTTACACGCGAATTAATTAAGAATGGCAAAATTAATTTGTCGAATTAATTCGAAAACTTCTCAAGGAAATGAAGAACGCTAATGATGTACCTTTCAGAATCCTCGTCGTTGATTTGTTATAATAGATTATGTTGCCAGTACTCCTTTGTTCGAAACTAAACCTTGGACGGAGCTAGAAAAAAGCAATCGATACTTAAACCAGGTTGTGATATTTTAATGAAGTATAAAGATCCTATCCCACTGGCGTTTGGTCTGTCTATGACAGCATACACTAATGTTGAGTTTTTCAAAACGCGAATCACCACTTGACTACGAATTACATTAGCTGTATTTGATTTTTTTTTCAAACACAAATGTATGAACAGATCTTTTGGCTGTTTGATGCTCTTCATAGAATTAAGCATTGCCTAAGAATTCTTTTAATTTACGTTCACATTTTGGGACTACGTCTAGACTTGATTACATCGAGTGAGCAAAGGTGAATATTATACCGTTGTAAATAAATAAAGTATTATATCTTTTATAGCTTATTGGCATAGCATAGTATTTATATAGCACATAAAAATATATTTTTTCTTTTATTAAGGAACAAACAGCTTAACATAAAGTGGAGTAACAAAAAAAAAAATAACACACCATTATTAGGTAGCTAACTTATTTGCATTATTAGGTAGCTGAATGGGATGAAATTACAATAACATCACAAAAGAAGCTCCATTTCACCCTATTCAAACGCAAATAGATAATTTTATTACTTACATTTGGAATCTTAAATAACTACACTAATAATAAAATCTGAAATAGATTCTTAATCTTGATCGAAATTATTATTAACATTTCTGTGTATGCACATTGTAAAGATAGTAAGTTTTAGTCAATATTATTTCATTGAATGATCTTAGCTAAGCGTATATATGTGATATATTTTAAAGACTAAACTCGGTATTGCTGTTGCTCAATTTGATATTTATTAATAGAAACTTGTCTATTCCCATAGAAAACTTCAGAACAATGATCAAAGCACATTTTTGCATCGTTGTGTAAAAAAGTTCATGTCTCTGACTCCCGACAACGTTTTGACTTATGGGACAAAAATATGTAGCTAAACTAAGAGACATGTATAAAAATTCAAAGTGATATTTTTTTATACGTACTTCTATATAAATCGGTTTTCGATATTCGATGATTATTATTATAAGATTCAGGATTAATTGGCATACAATTGCCTTGTAAACTTTGTGACTAACTGATTTCAAGACTTTTCCCAAAAATTTTATTTTTATCATTACAAAAATAAACTCCCAATTCGGTTGTTGTATAGTTTACAATGTGGAACCTATTATATTGAGTTTGACTTGTGTTGTATTGCTGACATCACTTAGTACTTCTACTGGTCTACTAAGTAATAATAAAAATACTTTTGATTCAATAAAAGTCAAAGAAATTTTATCTATAAAATTCAATTTGCCTCAGGTGTCGGGCGGCACTTGAACCCGAAGCCTCTCGCTATCCGGCGAGTGCTTTTGCAGTTGAGCTACCGAGACTGAGAGATCCGTAGAATTTTTCAGTGTGTATTGAGTGAGCCATCTTATCATGTTCAAGGGGCTACAACCTACAATATCGAATGTTATAAGTACTTGTAATAGTACGAGTATTCAAAAATTGATAAAGAAAAAAAGCTATGTAATTTTGACCAGAAAAATAAAACTTGTTTTAGGTGTCAGGTTTTAATCAATAACTACTGTTTAACTAAATAATTGTTATACCTAAACAATAAAACCTATACAGGTCCTTAATTTTGAGACACGCTCTATTCTGCCTTTTGTTTAATAATTACATTTAAATATTTTCGATAACAACAAATGCGTAATAAAAGTGCTGATATTTATCTTCTTAAAAAACTTTCTTATTTATTACTGTCTGTCTTTGTTTTTAAATAAAGATTTTCGTCAGATATAAATAGCAAACCATAAAATACTTATTTATAGAAATTTCATAGTTTAAGGACAGAATAAGTATATTTCCAATATATACATATAGGTATATATATATATATATATATATGTATATATTTTTTTGTACTTGCAACATTTGTATGCTTGCCTATCTATTTATTTAGTAACACACACACACACACACACACATATATATATATATATTATACTACAACTACACCTATTCAGAAAGTAATTTGATACTTACGCAACCAATCAGAAAGTACAACTTTATTGTCATATAAATTTCTGGAAGATAAAGTTGTATAAAAAATCTGTTACTGTTATTGTTAGCTCGGGTAGTTAAGTAATGTGAAAATTCTTTATATGTTTGCTGTTATTTTTTTATTTCAAGAATAGGAAGTGCTTTATTCTTCATACTACAAGGCATACAAACAATCAAAGGAGATGCTAAAAAGTGTATGTGTCAGTTCCGACGTACGACTGGTGTTTACTCCTTACGAACGATTGTTTTTGAACAGGCACAAAAAATAATAAAACAAAACATCAAAAAAAGGAAAAGGTATGCACGATAAATAAAAAAAAAATAAAAAATAAAAATTTATAAGGCGCCTTATAAGGAAACAATTCTTAAGGAGTAAACTTCAAAAAACCATAACGGTAAAACGAAATAAAAGTAAGCAGCACTACAGCAATGAAAAAGTCCCCGTCTCAGCATAATTATTTCACGGTGACTAGCATGAGACCGACGCCGTACCGTAACATAATGAAATAAAAAATTAAATACCAATAACCAAAAATTTCTTATTTCCTTTTCCAAGGAAATAATATTGGTCGCTTGGATTTTTCTGCATTTTCAATTTAAAAAGTAAGAATTGCGTGATAATTTTTGGTAGTCATTGGGTAAAAGTCTGGTTGAATTTTTCACTTCGCTTTGTTTATGAAACTGTTTTAAATACTTAAATAAATATCCAAGATAAAATCTAGTAAGGATAATGACGATTTTGTAATCAAGTCTTTGCAATGAGATAAAAAATATGCCTCCTAATCAGTACCTAATTGAAAACTTACTTCCTGAATTAAAAAAGTGAAAAAATGTGATAATTAAATTACAGTATATCGTGATTTAAGGCTTAAAATGGACCATCATTTCTATATAAACTCTAATTATAGCAATTGTCTCTTTTTTGCCTCAGAATATGGGTTTCAATGCCATGTCACAGAAGTTGGAACTAAATTTATGAGACTCCACTCCACTCCACTCCACTTGTCAAGTGGGAGACAAGTCGTTAAATGTAATTGACCCAAGTCATTTACCTAGGCATTTGAATGAATATCTTTCAAGAAGTTGGTTGAACGGCTTCGTTTAGTAAAAAGCCTAAGCTGTTAATTGAAAATCGATTAAGGTGTGACAGGGTGAAAAGTGTAACAGTAAGGCTGTGATAGACATAACTCTTGCCAAAGCATCTTCTGGGATATAAACTATCTAACGTCATTTAGAAGGACCTCTAATATTTGTTTGACCTATGACTGCAGCGGTTAAGAAACTTACGAAAGTTCTTCGCAGAAATGGGACAATAATAAATTATTTCGAATTCTTTTGTATTTCGGAAAGTACGTGAAGCTTTAAGTCCCAGCTAAATCGTCATTTTAACATGCTGGCGAGTTAGATTATTACATGCACACAGTCATGCTATTTTCCCTAGATTTCCACTTTCCAGGATCCTGATCTCCGGATCTCTCGTTTCTCAAACTTTTATCAGACCTTTCATACAAGCTCGTCAGTTAATGGTACTTTTGCCTGGCCTTTTTTCAGGACAGCTCTTATTTGGTCCCTGAAAGTTCACCTCGGTCTGCCTTAACTGTCCCATGCACATTTGTCTCATATACTTGTCTTGTAAATCTTCTTTCCGTCACCAAATATTCTTTCACCATTCTTCCACACCACTCTCTTATCACATCATTCCTTGTTGTATCCACCAAATTCACTCCAATATCGCTATTGTACCGTTTGGTGCAACGGTAGCTATCCTGCCTTTCGCATCGATGATCCTGGGTTCAAATCCCAGAAGGGGCAGATGTTTACTAGATTTATACGAGTATTTGTACCTGAGTCATGAAATTCCCTGTCACGATGTTTAAGCGATGAACTCCTAAACTACTAAACCTATTTTGATGATTTTTTTTCATTTAGCTGGATTTGTTTAAACTAGTTTTAATTTAAAATATAGCAACCTGAGCCGGGTCAGCTAGCATTTATATAATACCTATGTGTATTATATAAGAATGTTTATCCGTTACTCTAGTATCTTTAACACAAGCCTACATGAGCCCATATTAGAAATATTTAAATTTGTTACATTCACACCAAATAATGAAAAGAACTTTTTTTATTTTATATACACATGACAAATCGTCCCCAAAATCTCTTTTAATATAATTGGTATATATAATAATATCGATTGAGAAGTTAAGGCGTGAAACAAACAAACAAACTCAGTTTTGTATTAATAATGTTAGTTAGGATACCGAAATCGGAGAGCAAAACCGTACAAAGTAAAGATAAAAAACTATAAATAAAGTAATGATAAGTTTTAACATATTATTATGAACCGGATTCTCTAGATTGTACACACAGACACACACACATCTGCGGCGGCCGGAGTCTATGTATATAGGCACTGGTATCGGTTACAATGATAATTAGGCCACTCTAAATAGTAACAAATTTCACTAAGAAAAGAAAAAAAAATCGTAATGTAAATATGATCGGCGAGTTCGAGTGATCATTTCATTCTCAAGTTCACCTTCGAGGAGCATGATAATGACTGTTAACTTAATTATCATTCTCAAGTGTTGAACATCGAATAGCTGACGCAAAAAAAACTTTTGCCAAGTTATTGGCACACTTCAATTCTCATTGGGCTCGAGTGGTAATGGCTTATTTTTTACAGTGTACATGGACCCCAGCAGGAAGGATAAAGATATTCATTATTTCACGTAACAGCCTTAAATATCCAGTGCGTGCAAGAAAGCGATTCTGTTTAGCTATTACTACAATAAGGGCATTTACATAGTCGCCGGATATTGAGCACATTTCATTTCGTATTTGTACCCTAACAGGTATTAATAACTAGTTAGTATTGGCCATTTGGTGCCCGGCAAGGATAAGCCCATATTAAGAATAGAATCCTTCATTTACAAGGGTGTCGTTAAAGCCGACTCATGATCCTGGAGGCAATCGACATCCGAAGATAAAAGAAAGAAGAAATAAGATAGCAGTGATTTCTTTTGTTGCGATCTTCAACCCGTGGAGATTATAACAAAACAAAACATCACACACATAGCACTAAGGCTATATGGGAAAAGCAGGAAGTTTAAAAACTATTTACTATCTTAAACTTATCAATAGAGGGCGCTGTTAGGTTAATACTGTTTTCTAATTCGCGCTAAATGATTATTCGATTTTTCATATAGGTTTTGTCGATATGCCCATATATCGCAATCAACACCAGAGGTAAACGACACGAGTTTCATTTATTCTGCAAGTAAATAATCTAGTGTCATTAAACTTACGTCTTGTGCTTCAGCATAGTGAACTCACATATTGAGAATTGATTTAAACAACTAAAACAGTGAATTCTTACGTGAATGGATCATAATCACTGAGACCAATTACATTTGTAATTTTTCTTAAAGTTACTGACGAAAGGGATTATTCTCAACTTAAAAGTGAATGGCCGAAATATTTCAGAATTCCTTTCTGTATCCTTTTCATAGTTTTTTTTTTTGCGCCACCGCTGCGTAAAACGAATTTCGGTCAAAATTCTCCAATCTCACGTTTCTAGAAAAGCACCACAGTTCTCATCTCGACATGTTATATCGTATTATTACGTCAGAATAAGGAGACGATTATAAACCTGCACTAAGGCACTCGTTTGTAATAGATTGTTGACAATTAAATCATACGTTTATTGTATCAATCGCAGAAAAACCATTAAATACTCTTAATACAAATGAGCACAAGAAAAACGCACGTAAATCCGCGCGGGTATGCTAAATATACATAAAACAAGTGAAAAATTACATCACTATAAATATTTAATAGACGAGGAATGTTAGATCCGAACAAATTGGCACTATTAACTTTAATTGTATTACTATTATTACGGCTAGTCTTTCGATTAAATATCAGTTAACATTATGACCTTAATCACAATGTCATTTTAATAACGGATTTCCAAATTTTGAGAACCACATATCTGTGATTTTTTTGTTACTATGTATATACCTATGAATACTATGTATATTTAAACAAAGTAATACATTATCCTTCAAATGAAAACGAGTGGTTAAGTATTTATATTAATCCGGGCAAAAACCAGATTTGTTAACATAATAATACTACCTACCCGAGAACGAGTTCGTTGTATTTATTGCAGTACCAACCATTGAGGAAACTGTGTGTGTCATTTGAACATTAAGTGAACATATTTTTTGTGAAGATCTTTGTATAAAATGTTGCGGTAAATTTATCGGTTCTTTGCGATTTTAGTGGTTTCATCAGTTAACTTTGTGGTAAGCTTGAGTTCGACAATACTTTTACTTGATTATAATCGACAAGAAATAATTGAGTGTTAATTTGCTATTGCGAAACTTTTGTCATGAAGTTTTAGATACTCGTCTTAAAATTGAAGCAGCATTTGATTGCTCAGTGTCTTGATTTTATGAAACCTTCATCCATTAATAATGTTACTTTACCTTTGTTACTGCTGTATTTCTCCTACACACTAGTACCTATGCATAATTAAACACTCATATCCTGTAAGTCAATAGTAACTTAACTTTATTTTCTTAAGGTATTCTACAAATAAAATTCAGCCATTTGTAGATGATTGAAATATACCTTTATATGGCTCATTTTTATTTTCACAGAATTGATGCTTACATACTTTGTAATATTTTATTATAATAATAATATTCCCTACGTTCACATCAATTAGCTTATCGCAAAGTATCGCACTGCTAGGCTGTGTAATGGATACTAGGGCAATGGATAACCTTACGAAACATAAATAAGAGACATTCATAGAATTATATATATAATAATAAGCCATGACTTAGTTACAAATGTTTGTATTTATCACACAAATATCTACTCCTTTCTCGAACCCAGGATCGTTTGGTTTTGAACGTAGGGTCACTCCCGCTTGGCCAAATGACCGCCATTAGACAACTGGCTTATCATTTCCACATTGTTACTTTTGCTATACTTACTTGATAACGACCAGCCAAACATTAAATCTGGCAACAAAATATCAAAATTAAACCAACAAATGCACCAAGAATCGACCCGATCAATCAATCACTCGATCAATCCTGCCTTTCGCATAATAAACGTATGTATTATTATTCTGTATAAAGGTGTAGGTATATATTGTATTATTTTAATATGCTTTACTATACCCTGCTGGATGATGCTAGATTGTAAACCTTATAAGACTCAGACAGATGCAAAAGATTCCACAGAAGCAACTTATTCACTCGACATTAAAAGGGGTCTGCAGACCATTTAATGTGATTAAAGTGAATTGTTTCAACAATTTTTTTTTCATTTACTGCATTTTAACATTCATGCGTACAAACCTATTTATCAAAATTGATCACATGTAGGGATATCATCAGTTGATTTTAAAGCATTTTAAAACCATTGTGAGCATTTTTCAAACTTGCTACTGAAGGTAACATCACCTAATTTTGTTATCTGTAATAATTTCGATAAAGTTAAAGAGAACAAACTTATGTATCGCGTTATATAAAGCATTACGCCTAGCAATGAAAGAAATTAAGACTATTTGTTTTCTTTTTATTGTTTAGTGTTAAATATTCTTGACAATAATTATTGTCCTGATTCTTGGTTAAATTATTTAATCGTAACATCGTTTTTAGCATGTTGTCAGCTTAAATCTACACTCTCAATTGAGAATCCTAAAAAAATAAATAATTATGGTTTCCTTTGTACCAGTTATGCTAGATACATATTTTGTGCGTTGTATTTTGTATGTGATAAATGAATGATAAAAAAATGGGACTACTAGTTGGATTTAAAATGTTGTGTTCGATAGCCTGATTCTCAGTATTGGATTCTCAGTGTTTATAATTAATATCAAAATATCCGATATTTATGATGTATATTATCAATTTCATTGATTCTTGTTAATATTTTGTAAATAATTTAGAAGTCCTAGTAGGTATTGAAGTCTAAATTGGAATGGAAATCAAATGAAATAAAAATCAGAAATAATATCATATAAGATTACATACACATTTAAAAAAATCATATGGAAAAAATATTTTTAATTTTTAAGTAAAGTGTCGTCACATTAATCCAATGTTTTCGTACAAAACGATACCGCGTTATAAATCTAATACCTATTACTAGCGCCAACAATCGTCAGTTTTTCGCAAAATATTAGTCAAGCTAGATTTCATGGATGTATTAGTAAAGTTAATATTTGATATATATCATTAATATACTGTGTATATATTATGACACTCTTTCTTCGTTAAAATTGTTAGGAAATACTCTACCTTCTTATTGCGTGTCAGATTACCTAATTCGTTTATATTTGTTGTTTTAATGAAGACGTTTTTCTTTTGTTGGCTATGTTAATAATAAAACTCCAACAGTCTACCCAATTAACATTTTTCATTATTCGCTATCTTTAGGAATCTTTGTGAAGAAACCGTTGTCTTAACAGTATAAGAGAAATTTAAGATTAACAACGAATATCAAGCAACTCATAAATAGGGCTTACTTAGCATATATAAACGTTTAGGTCCTCACGTTGTTTATATGTCATTTATGCAGATGCAATTATAAATTCAACTTTTTAAGGTAAAATTAAATTTAGAGCTTTGATTGTGTAAAAATATTCAAATTCATGTTTAAATATAGAAAAAAAAACTCATATTTTTATTTATGATCGCTGTCAATTGCATATGATAAGTATATCCTTAAATGTACACCAAGATAGAAAAACGAAGTCACTGTACCGATCTCATGGATTAATGGCATTTTACCACGTTTTTATTAACTTGCTTTCGTTCGTGTCTGTCCTTCTGTCTGTCCACAAAATTTTCTAATCTTATAACTCAAAATAAGACCGCTTCTGATGCTCCTACTACATGTAGATCATCGATGGCAGTTCATTATTCAGTCATCGCCAACATAAACTTAATAGTTAGATAAGCCACATTAAATTAATTAAAACACATATATAATCCTCGAAGAAATGAAATTTTATCAATTTGCTTTATCATTTTACACTAAGACTGAAAAGAATAAAATAAATAGAAGTAAAAAAAGATTTATAAAAACGTCGTTTTTATAAACGGCCTTAAAAGAGGAAAATAAATTTTATCCCAGATAGTGATGGAAAACTCTTTTCCGGAATGATAAAAATTTCAATAATATATTTTCAAGTAATATGATGTAATATTACTAAAAACGTGGGTTAGTGGTAGTTAGGTTTAATGTGCACATAGACCTAGACGTATATGTTGAACTAAAATGGAATTTCAGCACAATAGATTCCATTGAGTACAGTTAATAACACACTAACCTTAACAAAAAACGCTACAACTGATTTTCTCCGTACAACCCAAGAAATAGAGTTCAATATACGTTGATAAATGAAAATACTTTTTGTAGTAGCTTTATATGGTCGTCCTTACATAACATTTGCCTTTATTACAACGATTTTCGTACTCAATTCTTTAAGCTGTTTTTCTGTCAAAGCTATGGAAGGTGGCTAAGTGGTGCGCGAGAAAAAATTCACCAAAAGATTAACTTCATTTTACTTATCTCGCGAAACTATTGGTAAACTTATTTCTCGTAACCCCGAAAATACCTCGCACAACTCCAAACTATCCTGTGTATAAATAATAAATCATTGTTATTTAGTCTTATTCCATCAAACTCAGTTTATTTGCCACTTCATCAGCAGCGCAAACTAGTAATGATGAAGAGAAAATTAAAATGATGAAACTAAGTAATACTAATGTACATGGAACAAAGCCCTTTCCTTTTCCTATAGAGGGCAACTTCTTATCTTAGACAGAACTTGCTTTGTCAGTTTCGTAATATTCAAAGAAGATAAGTTACTGCTACCAGCATATCGATATGCAACACTGTCAAACATTTCCATTCGATTTTCGGCTTAAAGTCCAATACAGAATTCAATATAAATTGAGAAATACTGTCAGTTTGTGGCAGATTGACGCGTTGTTGTTTGTACGTTCACTAAAACTAATTTTAAAACGTTTTCGAGTCTCTAACATCTTTTCTTTGCAGGTTGATTTTCTTACAAAAATGTTTATTTTCTTGCTGCTTACGTCCTCGGTCTGCGTAGTCAATTCACTTGAGCAGGATCATCACAATAGAACAAATCAGTTACCAAATCGATCCACAATAGTACATCTCTTTGAATGGAAGTGGAAGGATATCGCAGATGAATGCGAAAGGTTCCTCGCACCTAAAGGATTTGGTGGAGTTCAGGTAAAGAAAAAGTCAAAGTCACGAATTAAATTACTTACTCTCTCCTAGAGATCAGCGACCCGAAAAGTATTTTAACCGCGTAAATAAAAGCTTGCTATTCACCCGCCGGCAGGCACTAGCTATAAAAAAGTAACCATTCCTCGATGCTTTTTTCATGATTTTACATTAAAATTATCATAACTGAACATTCCAATTATTATCAACACAAAAATACAGTTACAATGTGCTACTTACAATACACTATACTCTATTACTACATAAAACTAAAATTGTTTACCATAAATTATATTTGGTACCTAATGTATAGGCTTGCAACGATATATTAGAAAACCGATAATTAGGTACAAATAAAAATTATCGATTTTTATACCGATACAACAAAAAAATCATTGTAATATTATTGATATTTAAATATGGTGGGACTGGAAGGCAATCATTCCTAACCATGCCATCGACTTTGTCTAATTTTTCGTGAAAGTTAATTGTATAATTAATTTTACTTATAAACAATAACATATTTAACGGACATAAAGTCAGATTGACTAAAATTGAAGTTGTGTCGTGGTAAATAAATTTTCGAAACATATTTTTTACCAGCCGATTCTCGTGGTAAATAGTACATAACAATGATTGCACCCGAAATTGCTGCAAATCGGTTTTTGTATACTCAATGAGAAGAAATCAAAAAGTTGTTTGATACTTTGTGCATACAACCCGCGCCGGTTATATCCCGGAATTTGTTATACCCCGCGCCGATTGGTGTCCCTGAGCTCGGGACCATAGATGATATTGTCCCCGGCAAATAAGTTGAACATGATTTTGAAATCACGTGACATGCGCAGTAGTAAATAATGTACCTAAAATTGCTACTGCGCATGTCACGTGATTTCAAAATGATGTTCAACTTGCCGGAGACTATACACTATATATACGGGATGAGTTCCCGCTCTCTGACGCGTTTTTAGCGTGTGAACGCAATGGAACCGAAAATCGTCTAACACCTTATTTTATTTATATAGATATCACCTCCCTCAGAGAATTTGATAATTCATAAAGATGGTGGGAGACCTTGGTATGAGCGATATCAAGTTATGTCATACAAATTAAAAACAAGGTCAGGAGACAAGGAAGACTTTTTAAACATGACCCGACGATGCAACCAGGTTGGTGTGAGGTGAGTTCATTGTCTATACGACAATTTAACCCTTTCCGTGCCAGCTACGAAAATACTATTTAAACACTTAATATGTATATTTAGTTCTTACACTTCCGCGCACATTACACATCAGAATAAAACACTTTTGTACGGATAATTGCGCATATTCGTTTCGATAAACCACAAATTCTCGCTAGAGAACAAAGATTTGTTCCTAGGATGCTACGCGAGGCTATTGAAATTAGGAAACATCCTAATTTCAATAGAGACTAAGGTTGGAGCGTTCCACCTGCTTGGGACCCCATAATTAATAAATTAATACCTACAAAAACAAACACTGCAAGACCTGATGATGTAGTTAGCTCTTTTTGCAAATAATTAAACAGTAAGATGGAGGTCGGTCCCCCTGCCCGACTTTCTTTCACCAGTTCTTCTCGGAAGGCCCTCCCAATTTCCGAACTGGTAGTAGACTCAGTAGTATACAATGTAATCGTAGTGAGAATTAATTAAATAACTAAATAATGTGTAAAAATAAAACAATTTGATTTATATAAAATAATTTAATAATTAGGAACGTTCCCGATTAAAATATTGTGAAGGTAGTAGAAAATATATGACAACCATCATCTTAGTCATCCTGTGATCACGGCTCCTGTAAAGGAGTCGAAACGTCAGGATTAAATATAAAATAAAATAAAACATGCGCAATAATCCGTAAAAAAGTGTTTTATTCTGACTTAATATGTATTTTAATTCCTATTGCCAAACTCTAAAAAACCGATCTTACTTGTAGTGTCAAAAAATATTTTTTTGTATAGGATGCCCAAAAACATCCACGAGCATACTCGTCGTCGGCACCATGTTACAGTACCGCACTACGAGTATTCTCGTATCTGACACGGAGAGGGTGTGTTCTCGCTCGGGTAGCGAAAGGTCATGAACTGAAAATAATTATTTATCTTTTAACCATTAATAATTCCAATGAATTTTATAAGAAAAGTTGACGATAATTTGGTGCAACGTTAGCGATATTTCCTTTCGCACCGACACAGTTCTGTGTTTTTGTACATTTGTACAACATTGTACCTGACACATGGTCATATATATTTTTATTACATACTAGCTTTTACCTGCGGCTTCGCCCGCATTTTTTTCAATTAAAAGTATCCTATGTTACTTCTAATACCTCCAAGCATATATGTACGAAGTTTCATGATGATCCGTTTAGTAGTTTTCGCGTGAAAGAATAACAAACAAACTTACATTCACATTTATAATATTAAGTAGGGACCTATGTATCATATATGTATGTTACCCAACTATCCATAACAAAAGCCTTCAGTGCTTACTTTGGCCTAGACTAATAAGTGTGAATGTAAGAAATTTATTGTTATAAATGTTAGTAATGATTTCCACTTGATCGAGTTAGTAATCTTGGATATTGTACACGAAACACTGACTGTGTGCTTCAGCCCTTAGTTATTATCGTATATCAATATTTGGCAAAAACAACAAATAACACATTCGACTTAGAAATATCTAGAAGTCTTATTCGTGTAAGTAATCGAATCCGTGATTTGCGTGCGAGATAGTGCATCTGATTTTTGTAATTCAATGTTTGTTTATGATTAATAATATTTTGATAATTACATACTTAATATAAAGACGCAGTTAAGTGCTGATTGTAGATAATATGCCCTGTTATATTATATGAGGACAATATGATTTAGATCGGGACAAAATCTGATTGATGTGTTTAGTTTTAAAAGTCATTACTATTACAGTTTATGTTTCTTTCAGTAAACAGCCAGATTTTATAGAAGGGAAAAGTAATAATATAAGCTTCCTTACTTCTGCATTTGAGTTAATCTCTAGAAAAAAGTGTTTATTTTAATCCGCATCCAACTATGTAGCGACATTATTTTCTAGCTTTATTTTTGTCTTAGTGAAAACAATTGACATTTGAATTCCAATAAATATATTATATAAGATAATATAAAAAAAAAAACATATCTTACACAAAGATAGATTTGTAATCATAGATCTTATACCTACAATCCTAAACAATCATGTTAGTAATGACGACAAATTTTAATAAGATTATATTAAACAAACAAAAGTATTTGTAAAGATGTGACTACATGAATGTTATATCATGTAATATAATGGGAGAAGACATGAATATTAAAGTTATTTCCATAGATTTGGTTCGAGATAAGAATGAGAAATAGATCGACATATTTAGAGTAATTACGCTTGAAAAAATAACATTAAAATTAAATTAAATAAAAGGCGGATATAATCATCATAATTATAATCCCAAAGAAAATAATCTAGTGGCGTCAAATCGCACAAACGAGGTGTTCAGTTAACTGGACCAAATCGTGAAATTAATCGTTCGTCACAAGTTCCTTTCAGTTAGTAATCGTATACTGTGGCACCATCCTGGTGAAATCATATGTCTTCTACGTTTATATCTTCCAATTGAGGTACGAAAAAGGCAGTAATCATGTCTCTGTAACACTCACCATTGAATGTAACAGTCTGACCAAAATCGTTTTAAAAGACATATGGACCAAGGATTGTACCGGACTATAAAGTGCACTAAACAGTCATTATTTCTGGGAATACACTACTCGATATATTGGGATACTTGGTTCGATTGATTGATTTGTCCACTATATTTGATTTTCCTCCATTTCGATCCACTATTATTAACATAAATCGATATTTTAACTTCATAAAAAATAAAATATTGTTTATTAATGTCTTCTATCTTTCAGGATCTTTGCAGATGTTGTAGTGAATCATATGACTGGTGACAACCCAGAGAACGTAGGCACGGCAGGAAGTACTGCTGACTTCAAGAAGTACAACTACCCTGGTGTACCGTACTCAATCGAACATTTCCACTACCCCTTCTGTTCTATCAAGAACTATAATGATGCCGCTGAGGTATGTAGCTAGTTTTAATGCAGCGGCTGTTTTGATCTGCTTTTCCACCAGAGATGTGCGAGTTGGCTAAATATTGTACATGGAGAAAATCCACCAATGCAGGAAAGGAAGATGAAGGATTGCTATTGGTGGATTTTTTCCTCGCGTACTGTTAGATACCACGAGGTAGTTTATAAGGCATGAGAGATGCTACATGTTATGTCTGGTGGAAAATACGGACGTAACAAAATCCGTTAGTTACAAAATTAGGTATGTCAACGCAAATATGATTCGCAGTCTTGTGTTCAAAAACGATTAGAAAATAGATTTGTTTCTAACTAAAGATAATGCGACCCTCAGTCCATTAACTTTTTGATTCGGAATAAATATTTTCTGAATAGAATCAGATCACTTACGCTTCATTTCATTATGAGCCCTATTTCAATAACTTTTTATTGGAATCATGGGGTTATAAATTTACCAGAACACTCAAATGTTTTAATATTTGTTGCTATTCAAAGTGTGTACTGTTGTGTTGTATTAGTTATTTAATGTTATGATATATCATTCTCCAGTAAAATTTCCTACATTTGAATTGCGGATTATACCGGCACCGGTTAGAAACAAATGTTTTTTATTAATTTTCTACTATTTTGTAAATTGGTATAGGTAGTATTATAGCATACATATTAGTAGTATGTTTATGCTATAAAACAGTTGGAAATTTTAGTGAACAATCTTTGTAAAAGACTTGCCAAGAATACTAGTAATATAAATAATATAAATGTACACAAATATAAATAATAATAAATATATTTACCATCATACACGTACGATCATGAAGGGCGTATAGGTTCAACTCATAGCCATCGCAGACGTTCAAATATATATGTGGTAGAAATAACTATTAGGTAATTTATTTTCGTTGAATGCTGCAGGTGCGAAACTGTCAACTTGTAGGTCTTAAAGATTTGAACCAGACCGTTCCATACGTACGTCGAAAGATAAAAAGGTTCTTCAACAAACTTATTCGGCTAGGAGTAGCTGGAATAAGGTATTGAATTTTAAATTTTATCATTCACTTCTCAATGTTTCTACCTAAAACTGTAATTGAGTGAATATGTGACTAGAATTACAAAAATTACTAATAGAATTAAATATCCGTAGCATATTTGACGCTGAAATTTATGTTGTGTAGTAATAAATAAATAAATTAATCATATTTGTGATATTGCTGTGTAGTGCAGATAAATAAGTACGCTGAAAAATGAAAGTGATATATTAACACGTTCAATGCCACCGCACCACTCGCAGGATCTATGTCAGTGAACTCGTCTAGCGAGTCGGTGGCATTGAACGTGTTAATTAAACAAGGCTTAAAAGCTAAAAATCAAAGCAGGATTTGCTAAAAACTCATTATTTAGTTAAAAGAACCAATATTATCTTATATAAAAAAACGAAGCGTGTATGAGCCAGCTGCATATAGTATAACGACACGCTGCTGGCGTTGCGTTAATGTTTTTAATTAGTAACAATTTTATATGGTATATTGGCATTTAGCATCATGCATTAAATAAGTAAAATTGGTGTTCCTGAAATCCGCCACAGGCAAGAAGCGAACACTCTTTTTTTCGCGAGAAGGCAGCTTACATGTGTGTTTAAAGCCTGTCTGTCGTGAATTGTCACTAACGTAATTGTTTTGATAATGTCAATATTTTATCGTCTAGCGATTATCGATAATTGTAATTACAAAAATAATAAGGAAATCATTCCAAGTGCAGTTTTTGTAATTTCAATATTAATACATTTGTAGTCCCTTAGAAAAATCTTTTGTTTTTTACTAGTATGAATGTCATAGCAGTTATTACAACTTCTGTTTTATTCTGTATTTATCCATTTGTCAGTCCGCTACCGCGCGGCCTACCCGTCTCAACAGTCCCAATGCTGCGCGAATTGTAAAAAAAAATGTTGGACTTTTGATAAAAATGCCTTTTTTTCGCTAAATAATGAAGCTAGGACCAAACAAAAACTACTACCGTAAAGCTGATTAAGTAAAGAATCCACGACAGAATATTTGGATCATCGTAATTTATAGAAAAAGTATTTGAATCGGTTATTTTCAATGATTCTTTTGTTACCTAGGGATTGATCATTCATTTGTTTCGACTATTCAAAGGTGTAGGTACTTGATAGCTCGATTATAACAGTAGATTGTTCAGGCACAGTTCCTAATCATATTATGGAAGAGTGGAGTCTCCTGACACAGGCCTATGAGCTTAAAAGGGGATTCCAATACATACCATTCTTGTTACTTGTTTTTTTGAAAATAAAATATTTTGTATTTTGTTTATAAGTATCGGTTCGTAGCGTGACTTATAATTTTTAATGACTTGTGTAACTTCTTATTCTAGATTAAATATTATTGTGTATATACGTTATATCGGAAGATGTTGATTTAAAAATGATAAAGACAGAAAATGATTACATATTGCATGCATCAACTTTGGCTATCAATAGATCAATTCATACATGATTCACACAGAACAAGCTTGTGTTTTACTGTCCCTAGTATTTTGTAGGTGAGGACATGTAATTTAGTCGGTTTGAAGGACTTGAATCACGGTTCTTGTTACGTCCAAACAAAAATTGCTGATTTCTTAAATGAGCTTATCGCCTTGGGAGTGGCTGGATTTAGGTAAGAACAAATTATTTACTTACTTTATATTTTGAATAACATTATTATCTTCAAAGCTTTATCTTCTTACCCTACTTCCAATCTGATTGACGTCAGCGCAATATCTTGTTTTTTTTTACTCTTAGATTTGAGCCACCTTACATCCGTAAACATCATAACCATTACTTTTTAGTAATAAACAAATTTCATTCAAAACACCATCAATATCAGCTTAATAATTTCTGTTCTCACTGCTGCAGTACACGTTTTCCTATGCTAGAAAGCAGGGGCGCCGACTCCGTGGGTGCTCGGGTGCTCCAGCACCCACGAGAGGTAAATAGTGGGTGCCGAGCACCCACTATTATGAATATCTAAAATAAATATCTTTCTCATCTTTTAACAAAATCTAAATAATATAGGTACCGAAATAATAAACGTAATACGCGCGCCAGCTGAAAGATCATTTTCAGCATTACGAAGAATAAAGACTTACTTGAGGACTACTATGACTCAGCAAAGACTTAATAATTACATGGTAGTGCATGTAAACAGAGAAATAGCGGAAGATTTGGAACTTGAAAACATTGCCGACATATTTATAAATAGAGCAGTAGTTCGTAAAAATACATTCGCATTAAATAAAAAATAATGTTAAGATAAATAAGATATTTATTAACAGGTGCACATGTCAAACTGCTGTGTAATATAATAAATTATCTGTTCTAAATATCTTGTATTTTCGTGTGTCTATTAAATAAAAAAAAAAGTACATATAAGTAGCTAGGTATGTCATTAAAAAAGCTGGAGCACCCACGGGAATTTTAAAAACTCGGCGCCCCTGCTTGAAAGCACTCTAGGGATAATGAACTATTTGTAATGGGCGGCAAAAATAATTAGCTCATTTATTATGTATTAAACATTTATTATGTATTCATTATTATTAAAGCGAAAAAAATGCTTTACCGAAAATCAATCTATGCCTTTTGAATTGTTTTATATGTTAGCTCAAATAACTACAACTAATAGAACGTCAGTGGACTGAATTTCAGGATAGCATTTGTGGTATTTACAATCGATAATGGATTATTTACAGTTTATGGATAAGATTTCGTGTTAAGCGAAGGGTTTAATGGTTTCATAAACTAACATTGAGTTGCTGCAGACATAGCTCACGACATAAAACACACACGTAAGCAAAGTTTACACTTGAAATTACATGCCCTATGACAGCGACAATAACTTACATCATCATGTGTAATTATTTATGTTGAATTTAACCCCGCTTTTTATTTGATACGTAGATGTCAATATTATATAAAATAAATAAAACATATCCCTATCAAATTTTGATAAAAAGCGTTATCTCTTATTTAAGTGGGCTTTTAAAATGTTCGGTAACTGATTACTTTGGTACGAGTATTTAAGTCATTTATCTGAGATCAAAGCAAAATCAGTGTTCGATATCGTTTGTTAATTCAACAACAATTGTACAATACCAAAGACGCACATATAACTTTTATAAAACGATTTGAATGTCAGATAATCAAGATAATAAAAATTATGTAATTTCATTCATCTATTTCTACAAAATAAAAATTAAACACTTTTTTGCGGATTTTGCGCATAATTTATTTTATATTTAATCCTGACGTTTCGACTCCTTTTCAGGACTCCTTTACAGGATCCTTTATGATGTGAGCGGAAGTGTAAGAAGAAAAAAATTGTTTAGTGTCAAAGTTTGAATACTTAAGATTTTTGCAAACTATAAGAAGAGGAAGTGATTATCATATCGTAAAGAGTTCATTGCTGAATATAGGTCTTCTCTCTAGAGTGCCTCTAGGAGCGGCTGCTAGCAATTTGCAGCAATCGACTTCCTTTGACCTTCACCAGGTTGTCCGTTCACCCCCTGCTTACGCTCCCTGCTCTAAGGTGTGGGACAGTCCAATGTATCCTCACTGCCAATCCATGGAAGGTCAAATCGAAAAAGGATTTTTCCACAAAAAATTGGTCGTCGGTCCGCCAAGAGGGGAGCCTCCCTAGGCTGCGCAGTTCAGTTTGTGGTTAACAGTTAAAAAGAATCGATTTCGTTTTTTATGGTATCGTCTCAGCTTACACGCCAAACCAGAAAATGTTGAAAGCTTCTTGAAAACAAGTTCATCATATACAGACCTTCCTTTTCTATGATGTCGACTAACCGTTTGCCCTTTTGGTACCTACCCAAAAGGCCAACTTATCGCCGCTCTTTATAGCCCAGAACAAATTAGTGTAAATATTCCCCATTAAAAACCGTGATAAGTTTCAGAGGTATGCTTGACTTTAAAAATTGCTGATGGAGATTGGGATAGAGCCTCATATATCATCCTTGTTTCATTTTTCAAGTGTGGGTATTTGTTAACGAGAACACTTAAGAAGGGGTTTGCGAACAGAAATCCGACACCACTCTGGAATAGTTTGTCTCCTTCCCGGTAGAAGAAAAAGTTTTCGGTTTTAAGGATTTGTGTGGCGTCTCTCTCTTCAGACTTCGCTTAATCCCACTATATCCCATTTTACCTTACTCAGTTCTCTTTCCAGCTCTACTTTCTCGGTAGCCCCGAACAGCTCTAGTCGTCATTAGTGGTAGGTGGACTTCTGCCGGAGATTCTTTGTGTCCTATGCTTCACCCTAATCTAGTAGACTACCACTACCAGATATAATGGAGCCACCGAGGATCAGTGTTTAATCGTAATAGTTATTTTAGGGATTTTTACCATGCTTAGCTGGTGTGTTCGTGGAGTTCGTAGGAAGCAGGTTTCGCATTGATGACGATGTTGCCCATCAACGGCATGCAACAGTTAGCTGCGTCTTTTGAAAGTGAATGGTTATCCTACCATTAGTCTGTGGCCAGAGCCTCGTCAGTTGTTAGACAGGGTGCACCACATTCAGGTGAGGTTGACATTTGGAACCAGTTGGACAAAATCAAAACACCCACAAAATAGTATTTTTTCCTTATTTGTTTGTCGTTTGGATTGTGAGTTTCCCGGAATATATATTTATCCCATTTATTGATTTCAAATTATCAGACTGTATTATTTAGTATAGATCGCATTGAAGTCAACTAACTGACTTTTTATTTATAAAGTTGTGAACGTTCTACAATTGGTAGGTAGTCTCACCAATTTTGATAGGGCTTCCCACGTCATTTAAGTAAGAAAGCTTTCATATTAGGTAATTGAGCTGTGCCGCAGTCATTCTACTAATGCCTCAGCGCATAGCAATTTCGAAAGTCAACCGTTAGGATTTGTAAACATTATAATTTTCTAACCCCCTTTTTCAATAATTCAGTTAAATATTGTGGAAATAAAGTAACTTGTTTTTCTTATTGTTAGTATTTTGTATTATTAATTATGAAGCTTAAAAGCTTATGATCCTGGCCTCATGACAAATTGTCTTCAGATGACTCATTAACCTACCGTCATTTTCACCAGCTAAATTTATGCTAAATAAGCTACGGGTTTTTATAAGGTATTTTGTTGAGTATTATGTTTTATGTTTTACTGAGTTACCCCTTCTCATTTTTAATAGTGATAAAAATCCAAAAATAAGCGTTTCCACACAAGGTTTTGTATAGAAATGCGTAGTTTTAGACGTCTGACGTTATGTTCTGACGTTATCTATTCAACTTATAACTTATTAACAGTAAAAATGTCTGTTCTCGAGAGGCCATGTCTTTGTGAACAGTGGACAATTACTTTTAACCCACTTGTCTGCGTTGTCAAAGTGAATTTTAGATATAGTGTGATGCCGTTGATGTGATAGTCGCAGTTACTTATTTTAATAATAAAAAGATCACTTAAATATCCACGTAAGCGTATGCTATATAAGCATAAACATTTTTCTACTTTTGTGTATTAAAACTGGTTACATTTGTAGGGTTGATGCAGCGAAACACATGTGGCCAACTGATCTGAAAGCTATTTATAAAAAACTGAATAATTTGAACACTGACTTTGGATTTGCGCCGAATTCAAAACCGTATATTTATCAAGAAGTAATTTATTACGGTAATGAAGCTATAAAACCTCAAGAGTACACTTCATTGGGAGATGTTACGGAATTTAGGGTAAGTTTATTAGAAAAACAATGTATGGTCTTATAGTGCATAGATAAATATGTAGGTAAAATTATGTATGTTTTAAAGGATTTGATCAAAAGATTACATGTGGATGTTAACCATTTTTTCATAATGGATTTCAGACATACATGACTTTAAAAAAAATCACTTTGTATAAAACATAAATAATATAATGAAGTGGACATGAAAGTGGAAAAAGATCCATTATAAAGATGCTTTACTGAATCTTTTAAGTTTAAATTCTATATACACGTGTTATGTAAAACTTTAATTTTATCGTTAAAACACGCAAAAGCGCTTATAAATTTTTTCGTCGCATATAATTCATGATCAAATAAAATAAATTTTCTTTAATACTTCATAAAACGTTGCCCTGTTTAAATTATCATTGGTAATTAAATTCAAATAAAATCTCCATTAGATTAACTCTTTCCGTAGTTGCAGGTAAGTTACGTCATAAAGGATTACTGAGTAAAAACGTTTAACATTCTAAAAAAGCCTCTAACTTAATTGTTCACGAAAGACTAATTACTGTTACTGAAACTTTACGATTTTCGAGCACCCTAATAATTTGTATAGGGTTCCTGGTTGAATTATTATTGCTGAGTCATGTATAAATCAATGCAGTGGATCCTACGCTGTTTCGAGATAACTTTGTGAAAGTTTGCTTCGTAACGTCTCCAATAAGTAACTTACAAGCGAATAGAGGTTCAAATTGTTTAATGTTGATGGAAAATTACTTTGTTTAAGAATCCGACAAGTAATAAACCTTTAGAATAGGTTCTTAATGGCATCGTTACAAGCTGCGAAGAACAATTTGAAGACTACAACAAAACATGTAACTTAAACGATGATTTTTAAAGCTTTTTACTTTATGGCTTTTTTCCTGATTACACAATGTGAATATTAAATTTTTTGGATGCGTGGAAGATTGTTTTGAAAATGCGAAAGAAAGAAAATACAATCATTTAAAGAAATAACATTATACTGACAGAAAAAAAGAATATTAGCGTTAGCGCCCAGGAACGACTTTATGACCGACTATTATCAGCAATTTTGTGACCGACTCCACGCATCTGCCAATTGTTGTCGACTATCTTTTGTAAATTAATTATGGGCACTTACCTCGAGAGCTATCGACTACGAGTAATTCACGGAATCGGTTCAAAGTCGGTGAAGAATTCCATAAAAATCGTTTCAAGATTGGTGTCGTCTGCAGGAACGCTTATTAAATATTGACGACCGTTTGATGCAACGGTAGGGATCCTGTCTTTCGTACCGACGGTTATGGGTTCGAGTCCCGGAAGGGGCATATGTTTTTGTTATAAATGCAAGTGTTAGTCATGGCTATAAATATAACTAGTCTGGCCATAATTACTGTTACATAAAAGCTTTTCTTTTGTTTCAACTTTTTGATTATTTAGAATTTGGAATGTGTTTATTATTTTAAAAACTTCTTTCGATTTCACATATTTTTGTCGTGTACATTATCAACAAATTACAATATGGAATGGGGTGTTAAAGATGATGTTATGGATAGGGATTGTAGTGATCGCCTCGCACAAAGTGGGTATGGAGCCGTCGGTCCAATTCCAGACACTTCAAGGGCTTGGTATCAGTCGTATGTTCGTATATCGGATTATCAACAGATACAACAACAGTCCCTCTGTCGAAGACCATAAGAGATCGGGGTGGCCGCGTACTGTTTGAACTACAAATGTTAATGCTGATAAGCCAGCATCCGTCGAAACCTCATTAAGAAGCAAAAAATCTTATCGCGAGAAATAAAGATTCCCGCTAGGACTTTGTCGCGTATTATAAAACAAGTCCTGAGGCTTGGTGTTTATTGTCATATATACAGGACATGCCCTACACCAATCCTTAAAATTAAAGAGAATGGATCGATCAAAATGCCTTCTGTCACGATACGCAGGTGAAGGGCACAGAAATATCCTCTTTACCGATGAAAAAACATTCACGATTGAATAGCACTACAAAAGCAAAATGATAAAGTGTATGCTCACAGTTCTAAAGAAACTGCTCGAGTTGACGGAAAGGTAAAAGTAGTCATCATCCTGCGTCAGTGACGGTTTGGTGGGATTTTGTATAATAGGTTGAAATATTAATGTGAAAAATTGATCAAATACAATACCAAGATACCTTACAATTCTTAAACAAGAAATGACAGTCCCATACAAAGTTACCGAAGGCGGTGTCCTAATTTCATTCTCGAAATTACACGTAGGCAATACAATTATTAAACATTGAAGTTTAGATGAGCTTACGGTTATAATCAAGTCCCTTGCTCGAACTGCAGATGACAATTACTATGCGTTACGTTCGCAGTGGTAACTATTACTACATCTGCCACTCACTAGCGAAAAGATAATTTAAATAACTTGGTAATAAGTTTAAATTAATTTCTCATTTCTTCATTCTCCACGACAAGGCGTCGCAAAGCTACATTTTTGTGAAAAAGGAGTGAAAGCTGCAGCCAAATTGTGTCAAGAGACAGTCTTAAATCGTGTTGTGAAACCTTTCAGCAATACACTTTTTAAAAATGTACGGTGGACTTTCCAGCAGGACTTTGCACCTAGTCGTAAGTCACGAACCATCCAAGCCTGACTTGAAACCAACGTTCCGGACTTTGTAAGAGCTAAAAACTGGCCCTCATCTAGCCCAGATCTCGACCCTTTAGACTACAAATTATGGTTAGTTTTAGAGGACATGGCCTCCTCTAAAGGACACGGCGACATCGAGTCTCTTAAAAATCTCTGGGGCATACAGTGGCAAAATTTCCCATGGAAACAGTGCGTAAATTCATAAATTTGTGCCCAGACAGATTAAAGGCCTGTATGATAGCTAAAGGTGACCATATCGAATAGAATATTTTTCAGTACTATTACAGTACTTCATTAAAATATGCATTTTCATGTGTAACAGTACTTATGGCCGGACTAGGTATATATCTATGAATATTAAATATCTATGTATCATCATATATGTATGTCAATCCTTGTGTCCTTGACGTCTTCGGTACAGTGCTTACTTTGGGCTATATGGTGAGAATGTAAAAAATGTTATTATTATATTTTTTTTAATTTACCATCGAATGACCAAACCAAAGAGATACAACTTAGTTAAAGCCATGACGGTACAGATATTACCGTCATAGTACAGATCACTTGAAATTTTTTGATTTTCTTTAATGTGTCTCAAGTTATACATATAATAGCGGTAAAAGACGTTAAACAAATGACTACATTAACAAAAATATGCATAACTGAGTAAAATCAGCTTACCGCAAAACATAAAGGAACCCGCTTACAAGCGTGTCTTTTAAAAGCTAATGTTTATCCGTTTTGACTTCAATATATGTATTGAAGATTTCCATAACCATATTGTTGGAAATTGAATTTCATGAATCAAATTTGGAAATACAGATGTTCTGTATTACTTTTAGCGAGTGACTGCGACAACGTTATGAATTCAGGTTTATTTAAATTCCCTCTCAAATGAATTTTTGCAGGAATATTTACACAATTTCGTTATCCGTATGTATATTTAAAATGTCTTTGAAATAAGCTATACCAAAGTTGTCACAAAATTCATGCCTGTCGAGAAAGAATAATAATTCGTGTCTTTTAATATACTAACCATTTTTAGGTTGGATTTGAGCTTAAAAATGTGTTCCGAGGACGTAACGCTCTTAAGTGGCTGGTATCTTGGGGAGAACAATGGGGCCTGTCTCCCAGTGACACAGCACTCGCCTTCATTGACAACCATGACACACAGAGGGATGGCGATGTGTTAACTTACAAAGAAGCGCGGGCATATAAGGTACCTACTTTATTGTATACAAGTTAACATTATAAAATTTAATAAAGGCTACCCCGATGTTGAAACTATAGGTTACGGTGAATTCTAGTGCTTGTTGGCCAACACTATAATGAAAAAGATAGATAAAATATATTGTAAAATGGAACAAATTTTATTATGGCTGTCGTCAAGCATGATAAAATTATCACTTATTTAAAATTAGTACAGGTATAGTTCCCGTCATATAAGTTGAACCTGGTTTTGAAATCACGTGACATGCGCAGTAGTGAATAATGTACCTAAACTTGCTACTGCGCATGTCACGTGATTTGAAAACCAGGTTCAACTTATATGCCGGGGACTATGCAAGGTTAATATCAACACTAACCATTTTTATAAGAATATAATATACTAATATAAATTAAAAAATATATTTATTGATATTTTAACTTTTCTTTCAGTCTGCAATAGCATTTATGCTTGCACACCCTTACGGTGTGCCTCGCATAATGAGCAGTTATTTCTTCGATAATAAAGAGCAAGGACCTCCAACAGATAAAAATGAGAACATATTATCTCCAAGTATTAACGAGGTACTCACATTTACAATAAATGTAATGGAATATGTATGTATATGTATATATATGGTTATTGTAATGGAATATGTTTCATTAAATACAATATTGAACAACGTCAACTATGATAAAATTTATGCTATTGTTGGTTTTTAGCTGTGATTTTTAATTTATATATAGATTATATATTTGTGTCTATAAATGAAACAAACACTTTCTTAAATAATCGAAGAGGAAAACCATCTTTTGAAGAAAATCGAGAGAACCACGGATTAACTTCTAGAAATTATAAACACAAAGACTGGTTTGTTTATAGGATGATACATGCGGCAATGGCTGGGTCTGTGAGCATCGGTGGCGCCAGATTTATCAAATGGTCGCCTTTAAAAATACTGTAAAAGGTACAAGCATCCAAAACTGGTGGGATAATGGCAATAATCAGATTGCATTCAGTAGAGGTGGAAAGGGTTTTATAGCGTTTAACGTTGAGGGTCGGGATTTGAAGCAAAAGTTAAAGGTACATTTTTAAAGATTGTTTTTATGATTCTGTTACTATAATAGCTTTAATAATTTCGACGTCCGTAATGTAATACAGACGTTTTCTCGTCTTTTTGCTGACGAGTGTCGCTTTAAGACTTGCGCTTTAATATTAAATAGCGAATGGTCTTCATGAAACTAACACCTATAGTTTTCCTTTAATTTTCAGTCATGGTTTAGACTAGCCCCAATAAACCAATGCCTACTCATTAAGAACAAAGTTACCTTCAGATTATTTAGCAACTTATTTTGACTGTTGTGACAAAATAGTACAGGCTGGATTTTATTTTTAATTGTGTATAACGGATTTCTGATTGCTTTATAAACACTTATAAAGTTTTTAGCGTTCGATTCTATAACGTGAATTCAAATAAATTAGATATATGAAATACTCCATATATAATAATAGATCGTAATGTTGATGAATATTGTTTGTAACTTTGTATTCACGTATTATTTCCAGACTGGTCTCCCAACCGGGGATTACTGTGATATTATATCAGGAAAAAGAAAAGGCAATTCATGTACAGGAATGAAAGTGACTGTTGACGGTGAGGGGTTTGCCAATATACACCTGACAGGGAACGTAGAAGACATGCATTTAGCAATACACGTGGGAAAAGAGGTAAGTAGATTAAATGCTGAGAATAAGGAACTTTCGGAAAGGCCAGCCGTCGGATGTGTGAGCATAAATTATTATTCCAAGCTCCTCATCGAACACAAGCGGGAACATAAATAAGTTGGTTAGATAAGATTATATCTATTTAGTTCTTACACTTCCACGCACATTACGCATTAGAATAAAACACTTTTTTATGGATTTTTGCGCATGTTTTATTTTATATTTAATCCTGACTTTTCGACTCCTTTACAGGAGTCGTGATCACAGGATGACTAAGATGATGGTTGTCATCTATTTTCTACTACCTTCACAATATTTTAATCGGGCACGTTCCTAATGATTTTTTTTTTTATAAATCAAATTGTTTTATTATTTTATTTTTTTTTACATTTTATTTAGTTATTAAATTCTCACTACGATTTCATTGTATACTACTGAGTCTACTACCAGTTCGGAAATTGTGAGGCCCTTCCTAGAAGAACTGGCGAAAGAAACTCGGGCAGGGGGACCGACCTCCATCTTACTGTTATTATTTGCAAAAAGCTAACTACATCATCAGGTCTTACAAACGTCAGGATTAAATATAAAATAAAACATGCGCAAAAATCCATAAAAAAGTGTATTATTCTAAGATTATTTCTTTTTATTGTGCAACAACTTATATTGTGTTTGAAAACATACATAAAAAATTATACAACTAAAACATAAAAAATGGATGTTTAAACTAAGTGCAATTTAAAATGTTAGTTATTTATACATTATTCGGTAAAAATATTAAAGATTTTGTTTTCATTTCATATAATGACACTATTCTAGTTGATATCAAGTTAAGCGATGATGATGATATAGTAAAATCACTTTCTTAGTGGCGACCATAGAAATTAGGACAGCTAAGTTAAAAAAAATCTTGATAATGATATATCCGCCTATGATACATATAATTAATTCATAAAAAAGGTAATATAAAAAATGAATTTATTTCAGTTCTTTTTTTACTTCAGATACAGTCTTTTTTCCAAGAATTTTAATCTGCATGACAGAGTTCATTACAGGAATACAGATTAATTATATTAAAATGCTTTGTAAAAGTCTTAAGAATTTTATATTTAATTACGGTTTCTTGGGAAGGGAAGTGGGGATGCAAAAAAAACCTTCTAAAATAAGTGCGTTCTAAAGAAATTGCTACAAAAGTAAGACTTAATAATTTTTCTTTGTTGTTTCAGTCTTCCGTGCAGACATCGCAAAATTAGCAGTGGGAAAAGACAAGCTCTTTATAATTTGAGTGTAATAAACTTGCCTTCAATTAAATTTAAAAATATTTTGTGTTTTAATACTCGCATCCCTTTATATTTAAGTAAAGTACTGTAGATTATATGTAATTTAAGTAATTTGTTAGGTAAGTAAAATTAACTCTGAAGGATGCGTGTAGGTAATGTCTGAGGTTGAAAGTTAAAAAAACCGCCAATACTTTTGTGCGTTAGTCATGCCTGCTAAAGAGTTTTCTTGCTATGTGCGCCATTTATACCACATACCTAACAGTGCTTGTAATGCTTGTGTGTTAAGGAAACATTACTTTCCATACATTTCGTAAGCATTTGCAAGAAACCATCGCTGATTTATAAAATTTTCATTATTATTTATGTTTTGTCGTCATTAAGCATTATTTTTATCCTCAATCGTAATTTTGTTTTTATTTTACTCGTAACAATATACTGAGCTGTTGACCTTTAATTAATTGTGCATTTAATTATAGAACTGAGCTACTCACTATTATGTAATATATAATTATAACGATTGTTGGTAAACCAAATTAAATTAAATTAAAAAAAAAACACATGAAGCTAAATCTGTATATATCTTAAGAAAATTATGCAGATTGAGGAGTGTGAAGTTTAGCACAGTTAAAAGAAGTTAGTAGTATTATAATGTATAAAAATGACACTACCGCATGTATGGTACAATATATGCACACACATTATACTTATGTAATATTTTATAGTTAAATTGAAATCTGAGGTTCAACTGAGAAGGGATTAATTATGGTCTTACTGAATGTCAAACATAATCACGACAAGCGTGGTTTATTAGTTTACTTATATTTAATCTATGACAGGACTGCATTAACTTTATGTTATCACTAGCGGCCCGTCCCGGCTTCGTACGGGTGGACAAAATTCTTTATTTTTTTTCTAGCATTCAATATAGCCTATGACACTCAGCAATAATGTGCCTTTCTATTGGTGAAAGAATTTTTAAAATCGGTTCAGTAGATCCCGAGATTACCCCTTACAATTTAACAAATATACAAACACACAAACTTCACTTCTTTATAATATTAGTATAGATTCGGTTTTACTTTATCCTTATAAAGTAAAACCGAAACAAATGAAAATTTTAAATCATTGTGTGATGAACTTGTTTTAATGAACTTTAAATAAAAGTTATGTCAAACACTTCAAGTCGTAAATATTCCTTGATACTATTTATTATTTGCTATTTTAGTCAGAAGCTTAAATTTCTTATACTGTTATAAATGTATAAAAAGTTATTCTTTATTTCTGATTCTTTTTGATTTAAATTTTATATAATTTGTAAGAAAAAGATATAGTCCAAGATCCCAGATCACCGCATGTTGCTTATTTACGCAGAGATGAAATGTGTGGAATAAAGGAGAGTTAGTATGTGCTGCGAATGTATGTATATCTGCCAGCTTGGGCCTAAGATCATGCCAGATTTACTAACTAACTTCAAGCCTTTTTCATGTTTTCGTATTTTTTTTATTAATAATCAGCCAGACACTTCCCTATCAAATTGTTTCCTTTCGCTTGAGGCGTCTGGCACAAGTTACCACCGCACTATGGAAAATGGTAGAACAATGGCATATCAAAAATCGTTTTTACTAATGTCATTACTGACGCACTTTTAAAAGTTTATAATTCAGTATACTAGTGGAACTAATTTTGCATGAATTTCATTCGCAATACATTTTTTTAATTATGAAAGAGTGTCATTCTTAAGAATGTCTATTAAAGATCTGTTCCCTTCAAAACTTTTAAATAATTTCTTGAAAAATTTTGTGCGTAAAATTATTAAGTATTTTACATTTTTTAAAAGTCCATAATATGTAGATTTAAAAGCAATTATAATATTGTAGGTTTTATGATAAATTTTCGATGAAAAAAAAATTACTATTAGTGACGCGAAAAATAAAGTTTACTTACTTCATCGAGACCTTTGACAGTTACCGATGTCTCCCGATGCTTTACATTTGATGTTGTTTTGTAGTATAGATATTCATAAATAAAATATATCAAAATCAGCTGCGTATACGTGCGATTTCTGAAGTTATCGCGAAAAGTATGATACAAGTCAGGAAAAGGAAAACCTCTCTCTATTGTGGTTTCTAATGTTAAACTATGAGTATTTTGTTAATAAGTTTGCGTTATATTAAAATTTTATATTAGCTATTTATTGGTAAAAGAGCGTGTTAAATACATTTTGCACTCATTTTGCGGTACAACTTAAATCAACAGAATGCACACTACCCTTATTTATCAAATAATACATAAAGCGTGAATTCATTTCATATAGCTATTAAAAATTCTTAATAAAACTAAACAGATGTATGACTGTTAAGTATTTTCGCCGAATTTCAAAATGACTATTACTTTCAAGTGTTCTAAACGTGTATTATTACTTTTATACATAGAAGGAGGAAGAAAACTTGAATCTCTATCAACAGTTTTAAAAGAAGGCTATCATGTTTCTTAAGACAATGTGTGCTTTATCATCAGTGATATTCAAAGGAATCTTATTTCTGACTTTAATAGACGATGGGCAGAAGCGTCGAGGACTAAGGATGCATTTTTCAAAATAACGACAATTGGTTGAATTCATAGTATTTGGTAACTTGACCGGATTCGGAATAAATAAAACCTGATTTCACGCCATCTACTTGTTCTAGGAAACGCGAAAGACGCTGTGTCGCTTATGGGATTCATCAGAATCAACAAAAATGAGAGAAAATACCACTTTACTTAGTGGATAGGGCTTTGAACACATCTAAAATGCCTTTATTCCGGGATAACGTTCAATAGGAGAAGGAGTAGAAGCAAATCTCTTGGAAACATTACAGCTTGCTGATCGTGATACAAAGTCTCTATAATTAAATCTCAAGCCAGAGCAAAATGCTAATGGATCAAGAGGCATAAAGTGTTTTCATTGATTTAGATTTAACGAAAGCACAAAATATGTATTTAAGGAATTTAAGTACGGAACGAAACTGTTTTATATTCCCACCATTCGACGACTTCGACGAGTGTTCGCAAGGCTCGGTAGCTAAATTGGGAGAGCATTGGACCGGATTTCCAAAGGTTGCGGGTTCGATTCCCGCCTGAGAATTCACTTGTGACCCGAGTCGATTTTTTCTAGTATTTTTCTATTATAATAATTTATCATATACCTATTCACTATACATAAAGCCAAGTGAAGTTAACAAAAATTGATAAAAACTTTTATTTTCATGTATAGTATTCTAAAAACTGAATTCTATAACATAAGTGATTTCAATACTTAACTTAGGGTAAAAAAAGGTATTTCATGTTGTTTTATTATGACAAGTCATTGGTGTCTTGTTAAGATGGAGTGATAATCACATTGCTATATTTATTTATTTGTGTAATTTGGTACAAGTTTTATTACAACTAATGCAATTAACGTGTTGTCGCAATAAAATAGCAGGACCGTTACCCTATTACACGTGCACTCAACATGAACTAACTGATGAATTGAAAGCAATTGGGGTATCAAGATATTATGTAGAGTATTTTCAGAAAGCCAAGAGAACAAAGGCTCAAATAGACGAATGCAGAATTTTTTGCAGTCATAGTAAGCTATATTTTCTGCGCTAACACCAAATTTTGACAACATTTCACAATTAGATTAAAGGTGCTTGCCAAGCTTTAATTTACTTATAGATGTTAGGGATACATGTTAGGGATTTAAATGAAAAACTGCTACAAGCATCTAATTTTGCCCTAAAGAACATTAAAGAGGCAGAAACGAAGGAAAGTATGTGGGTACCAGAAAGGAGCTTTAAATGGATGGATGAGATAGCACTTCCCGGGCTAGGTCTTTTTTGGTGAGTGGCTAAAGAGTCGTGTTGTTTGGTATAATCACGATGGAAGAGTGTAGCCTAGTAGTAGTATAGTAGTAATTCTATCAATGAAAATCAATAGTATTTTTTCAAGATTACTTAGTTGAATCTACGGACTCTATGTATATAGTAATAAATCTATAGTTTTTCCAATGTCAAAACATCACAATATTATAATTGTTTAATTGTGATTACACAGATTTTAATTACTTAGATATTGTTTACCTAATTACTTACTAATTCTACGATAGCCGTTGATTAATTATTGATTTACATTTAGATTTATCATAAATTACCTCTTAATTATCGAAATACTTATTAATTATTTTCACAGTAGAATCGAAGGTACAGTCGATATCACATTTAACTTTACATTTTTATGGTAGTACCTACTTTATGCCATGTGCAATAGAGATTACTTCATTTTTAGTGTAGAGCTTGATTCACTATTGACCGTGGCAATGATTCAAGATAGGATCGGAGTTAAATACTATAACAACGTTTTTAAACCACTCGGAACCTTTACAATAAATCGAATCAAAATCATTACTTAGAAACACAGGTGGAATAACGATAATAATATGTAACCAGTATCCATATTATGGGATAGATTAAATTGTACGCTTAACATGTCTGCTATTGTACAAAATGGTGTATTAAATATCAAAATAATACGAAACCTGTATCAATTATTTAGGAAGTGTCAAAGTTGTAAATTATTGTATTGCAATCTTTATTGTAACTATAAGAAATTGTAGAAAATAATGTCATATAAATTAAATGGCAAAAGCAAGATTTATAATCATCGTCTTTACAATTTATCGTCTAAAAAGTCTCTGCACTAAATTATAACTTCAAAAGAATTTGTGCACCACAGTTTTGAATTTATTAATTGGCAATTTGTTGTAATTTATATACTCATATATAATAAGACTTCCTATATAGAAAATTTCGCATATAAAGGTTTGCAACTGTCAAAAGGCCCTGCTCCACGAATGACCCGCAGACACTTAGTTGCCTTAGTTAATGTTTTAATGTTGTCAACTGAACTACCCCACAAAACAATCGATTTCCAATGTGAAGCTTCCGATTAACATTTCTGCCAATAACAATGCCTACAATACTTAGCTCACTAGTATTGCAATGTTCAATGACAGATAATTACTGGTTAACCATAATATTACAGATTTAAGACACCCTTCAACTTCTTTTTCAAGAGAGCACACATCAGAAATTACATTCAAGAGATCACATGTATTCATATATTTTACATTTTCGAAAGCGAAAATGATTATGTACGTATTTCAAAATACACCATTTTGTCAGCCTATTCTTGTGCCGGCAATTGACAGAGTGAAAGACATTTTATGTTTTATATATTATTATCTAGTATGAATATATTAAGATCTATCTCTCAGTGTATACTGAAGATGAATATAGAATGTTAATGTTTCAACGGAACCTTTGGAGTTGCTTATGTAACATTGGCCACCAATCCGCACAAAGCCCGCATGGTAAGTTATGGCCCATTTTCTTCATGTTGTTTTTGTCTAGCAAAAGGCGTGTGCCTAGCAGTAGGCAAAGGCTCCAAAGGTTCCGTTGAAACATTAACATTCTATATTCATCTTCAGTATACACTGAGAGATAGATCTTAATATATTCATACTAGATAATAATATATAAAACATAAAATGTGTTTCACTCTGTCAATTACCGGCAACGGAGAGTCTTTAATAAGAAACTACACACCTACTTTACAATTACATGGAGAATACGAGTGCTGCCTCTTATTTTTTTCGTCTTTTAATTCTATCTCTAATATAGACAAAAGAAATAATAAATTTTACTATGGCAAAGACGGAGTTATCGAAATACCTGAAGGATCGTACGAACTTCAAGATATTTGTGATTTTTTAAAGAACAACGTTATGAATGCCACGCTCAAATTGACTAGCAACAAAAATACATTGAAAACAAGTATTTACTTCATGGAAGAGGTTCATTTTAACAAGAAACATTCGCTTGGTAAAATTTTGGGTTTTGGAAGTCAAACCGTGAAAGCTAATATAAATACAGAGTCAAAATATCCTGTAAACATTTTATGGACAACTATAGTACGCATCAAATGGAAAAGCAAGTCATATAATTTATAAATTTGCACCTAACGTACCACCTGGTTACAGAATAGCTGAAATACCTAAAAATTTAATTTATTTTCCTGTCAACCAATGGTCAATAAGTGCTATTAATATAAGGTTGTTAGACGCGGAAAATAAGCAAATTAATTTACGCGGTGAAGAAGTACACCACATCGGGTGAAGAAGAGGTTAACCAATAGTAATAAGGATTTGAAATTACTAGGCTTGTTAAAATGAATATTTTGAATATTCTCAACCAGCATTGTATGACAACCGCGTCGAAAATTTTGAATATCATTCATAAAAATCATATGTAACAAGTTTCAACAAGAATGATGAAATTCAGATACCGCCGGACTCAGCAGCTTATATATCGAGGGCAGAGTCATTGTGTATAAGCAAAATACTACCACTAAACAAAAAAATGTGATAAGCCTGCATTTTGTAAATAAACCTTCATTATTTCTTTTTCAAGATATTCGATATGAACTGAACGGTGTAGAAATAGATAAAGTAAAAAATGCAGGGATCACTACAACTATAAAATCCTACGTTTCGTTGAATGATAATGAATCTAAATGTGCTAAAGTTTAGGGTTGGTAACCTACAGGTTCCAACAATGTAAACAATGGAGTTTTTTTTGCGTCTATACCTTTAAATAAAGTATTAGGTTTTGCAGATAATTATCGATCAACCACTTGATGGTAACATAAGATAGGAAGGATTAAGAAGGTATCTAAGTAAGAAAGTAAAACTTTGAAACAAAAATTTATCTTTTGCGATCATAATACTTTCATTAAATTAACAAAAAAAGAAAATTATCATTACATATTTTACTAGCTGACCCAGCCACGCGTTGCTGTGTTATAAATTAAAATAAAACCTATCCTATCTTTTAAATTAGATCAAATATGAGATAGTTAAGAAGTTTGATCAAAATCGGTTAAGTAGTTTAGGAGTCCATCGCGGACAAACAACGTGGCATTTAATTTATATATATTAAGATGTGTTTTTTAATAACTAATTCAGTACTACATTAAGTCATAATATCGAAACAGTATTGAAACGCCACCTTTTGAATTATAATTAACTAAGCTATGAATTAAATGATTATTTTATTTGAATGATAGCAAGCGGGTAAATTTCATCAGAATATGTTGGCGGGAGTGTTGGTTTTCACAATATAAGTATAGATGTCGTTATTTTAGAAAAAAAAAACTTTTTGTTTTACATTATTTTGTATTAAATATATTTTTAATTAATCAATTTTTATCAAAGGCTTTATTTTTATGGATAAATATTTCATCATATTGTCGGTGGGCATTCTAGTTTGTCATAAATTTAATGTTTATTTATATCAAATTTATTGTCATCAATTTTGCATGCATGAATGTAATCAAAATCATTATTTACTGCAAAATATAATATTTTCATCAGAGGTTGTTATACCGCCACCTATTGTACTATAATCTAATTAGGCACCGAATACTGCAATTTTACTTGCTATCATTCAAGTGAAAGACTTACCTGCTATCAAAAGCGTGATTTATTTTACAATAGGCTCTCTGTATATACCAGTTTATCTTTTTACTTCATCAAAATACTCATTCTAAATATCTTATGATCATTTGTAAGGATAAGGATTTTAACTTTAATACAGTTTAAGTGTTAAAATATTTTTTTCTTGTATAATATATCGCGCTCACAAAGTTTTATTGTGCTCTGAGTATATATACAGTTTCACAAATACGGAATTTCGAGATAGCTGTAAGAGCCCAAGCGGGAATTTCGGGATTTACTAAAGCGCGGCAGATTAATATATAGGGGGATACCTTGTACCCAGTTAAGTACTTCCACCAAATATACTCATATATATGGCCGCCCGTCAATTATAAAGGATCAGATTAATTAAAAAAAATTATCATCTGAAATTTTCCAGCGCGTCAGATTAAGGTAGGGTGAGTTAGTTACATGCTAAAACGGTGTATATTCCACTAATCTGACAATTTGATAGAGTCTTGAAGAAGGCTACAAAGTTGTAAAAAAAACGTCATTTCGACATTCTCGAGCGTGGCTAAATTTTTTTTATTTTGTAGGGAATAATTAAAGGATTACGAGAAATATGTAATCTGACGATTTTCACAAGCTGAAGTAACAAAACTTTATTTGTTACTTCGGTTCACAAATTTAATTGTATATAATTATTTTCTGATAATTGTCAAATTAGGCGAATCCCTCCAGATAATACTGCACGTATGGGACATAAAGATGAACCATGTATATCTTAATCTGATGCGCTTGAGTATTTCAGAATGACGAAGTTTTTTGCACATTCTAATAATGGCAGCGAGTTTGTGTCATATCCAAATCGTCAGATTATTATATAAGAGCTTTTATTTAGGTTCACTTAACATCCCCCTAGAAAATCTGACGCGATCGATTTTTTTTTTCATATTCAGTCCTTACATACGACCATCCCCACCATGGAAACAAGCAGATTATCATATGTGCATTTTTAAAAATACGTAGGACATGGATGATATCAATATCTGACGCGCTCGAGTATGTCCATGCAACAGTATTTTTTGCATTTTTGAAAATCTATAGCCGCTCCCCTAACCGATGAAAAGGTATATATTATATGACATTTTTTCTTTTTATTATCTAAGTTTCGCAACCCAATAGGTAAGTAAATCCCGATTTAGCATCGTGGGCTCCCCTACTATAAGTAGTGGCGGGTAAAGTTTGAGGCACAAAATGTGCGCTGGAACTCAGACTGACGTGAAAACAGCAGGATGTATCTAGTGAAGTTGCGATTCGACACCACGACGGTTCTCGTGCGAAATGGGTATACAAAAGTTGCTGGTGACGGCCTCAACTTTTGCTGTTTACAAGCGCTCCTGCTCAGTACCACCATAAATGAATTATATAGAACGAACAGGGAACGGCACGATGCGTTCTAAAACACGATCCCGTTTTGCTATTTTTTTTATCATATTCATGTCAAATCAAATCATTTCGTAAAACTAACACGGTTTTGAACAGGGAACGGAACGGAACTAAATGTTTAAAACACTTTTGCAACGGTGATCGAACGGAAGTGAGTTTTATGGTTGACGTCAAACCGATTGGAAATTCTAATTCACTTTTTGATTATTGGACTCTCAGAAATACTTTTACGATAGTGATCAAACCAAAATGAGGTTTATGGTTGACGCCAAACCGATTGGGCATTCTAATTCACTTTTCGATTATTGGGCTCTCTAGAACACTTTTACGGCAGTGATCGAACGAAAGTGAGATCATTATAGTGAAAAGTGTTCCAGAATGCCCAATATTACCCTACTAAGAGGTTAAAAACTTTAGAGAGATTGAAAAAAAATATCTCGAGCTACTCTGTGCTTTGAAAAGTCGTTTACTTTTATTTATTTAAAGATTTATTGCTACCTTGACAGCTTTTCAAAGCCATATATACAAACTTCCAAGTACAAATATGAATAGTCAATCACAAAGTTTGATATATTACCTTCCTTATATTTAAGTCGATCACTCAATATTAAAATACTGGCAAAAGTAAAAAAAGAAATATTAGTTTAGATCAATTAACACTCGAAATATAGTAGCCGTGTCTGTTTATGCTGCAAAATACGGTTTAATTAAAGGATTGGATTTTGTGGTATCTTGTGTTTATTTCCACTTATTACAATATACATACCTACAATCAAAAACGTTGATTGTTATGTGTTGTTCAGATATCATAATTCGTTTATAACTTATTTTACTTTTATGAATGCACGCTAAATCCTTACACTATAGTTAGTATTAAACCTACATAAATTGGCAACAACAAGATACAAGACAATTTTGACACAGTTCTAGAAAAACCTCAAATACAGTGCACGATATACACACTTATAAAGCCTGTTACGATTGTTAAAATACTGTTTAAGTAATGTTATATATTCGCTGGTTATATATAGGTATTTATTTATTTTAGGTCGAGTTTATTAATTAGAAAAGCATTTCAATATGAATTGGTACTCTGGCCGTTGGTATTATTGATTATAAGCACTTTTAAATTTCTCCATGTTATTTGTAGTGTATTAATTCTGTGTTCCTTTAGTCCTTGGATATTTAAATTAAAGAAGTGCTCATTGAGTAAGTTACCATTTACGTTATCGTATACTGGTAAGGTTTTACAAATACTGAATAGCATCCTATCATAATTAGCATAATCGAGTTTCATTTTTAAGCAAAGAAATTGTCTTTGAGTATTCTTATTTGCAGTCGATCGATAAGTTCGGTAGGTACGTCCGTAACATCATGTTCATAGGACAACAGGAAAAAATAAAAGTGTTATGTATTGTAAAGTAATCCAAAAAACTCTCAGCCTATCACCCATCGAGAAGTCGAGGAATGTATGGTTGTCGACAACTTCTATAGGTTGGCAATTATCTGGACAAGCTGTAGGTAGTATTTGGCTGTGAAAACACGAGTGACTGTAGGATATTAGTTTTTTTAAGAGTGCCTTTTTGTAAGGCGCGAATCAACTTGGAGCTTTAAAAAAAGGTCGTTTACGTTACTTTAAAAATAAAAAATCAAAATCAAAATTACTATATTTCATAGGCACTTGCGGGCACTTAAAATCGTCAATTTTACAATATTAATGCAATATTCTACTAAAATCAAGATAACCCGTGCGCTAGCGGCAAGTACATCCACGGAATTGATGCTGCACATGTAATCGCCACGAGCGACCCGATTCCGAGTGTAGGGGCTAACATGAGAAGAATCAGGAAAGAAACTCATGTGCCAAAACTCTTTTAAAATCGCCAAATGTTTTTGAAATTGTGAATATTACAAAACGATTCAGAGAACGAGCAATTTATTTCTTTTAGGTCCACGCTGCCTTATAATTCAAAAAATATTTAACACTGTAATATGCCTCTTTGCATAACTGAGTTTTAATTAAAATTTTAAATTTATTCACTGACAAGTCATGCATGTTACATGGCAGCGTGTTGTACATTCGTGTATAGTGACCTGCAAAAGAGCTGCTTATTTTATGGAGCCTATACGTGGGCATTGCTGGCTTGTCTTTATTTCTTAAATTTAAATTATGATAGTCACTATTTTTTCTGAATTTAATTTTTTTATTCTTGTATGCATACAGTAAGTTTTCATTAATATATTGTAAATGTACAGTTTTAAGCAATTAGTAAGCAAATCTCATGTGCAAATTAGAAAAGAAGTCCAATGGCCTTCTCATTATTAACGTCATTGACATAAACAAAAGTTAACAGGCCCTAAGACGAAGCCTTGCCCTGTACCGGTAACCCTTTTGTTTTAGCTATAACAATCTTCTGTATTATCACAGAAAGACCGGTCTCCTATTTAATTTCCAATAGTGGGATTTCTATGCCTGTGTTTTTAAAACTTTTTAAAACTTTTTATAAGCCTCTTGATGGTCAAGGGTATCTAAGGCTTGTGAACAGTCGATAAATAAAGAAAGGACATGTTTCTTATTTTTAAGATTTTCGTTGATCTAGTCTGTAAATTTAGATTGCAAGATTGTTGTGCTTTTATATGTCATAAATCCTTATTGATTTTTATTGATCACGTCAACATTTTGATAATGATAATGAATCTGATCATACACGAATTTTTCCATTATATAAAATAATGTGATAATAATTAAGTAATAGGTTTATAGTTACTTGCGTCATCTTGCCCATATAGACCATTTTTTAAATAATAGGATATATTCAGTTTAATAATTTTATACATATTTTATGCATTTTCAATGCGATCTTCTGAGATAAATTATTATAAAAGAAAAGTACTAGAAAAAAAAATCATTGATGAAACAACGCTGGCCTACAGCGTAAAATAAGAAAGGTACTAGAAAATTCCGATGACTGTTCACAAGGCTCGGTAGCTCAACTGGGAGAGCATTGGACCGGATTTCCAAAGGTTGCGGGTTCGATTCCCGCCTGAAAATTCACTTGTGACCCGAGTCAATTTTTTCTAGTATTTTTCCATTATAATAATTTATCTTATAGGATATATTTAGTTCTTACACTTCCGCGCCTATAAATAAACCACTTTTACTGTAGTCAGTTGCGTTTTTTTATATTTAATTCTGACGTTTTCACTCCTTTGAAGAATCCGTGATCACGATATGATAATGGTAATGATCGTCATAAATCCACTATTTTAATCTGACATATTCCTGTTAGTTTCATACATTTTTTTTTTGCATTTCATTTTGTTGTTTTATTATGTCTACGACCACTAATTTACAGTTACACACTTAGTCAAAAACCAGTTTGGGAATTTGTAGGCCCTACCAAGAAGAACTAGTGAAAGAAACTCGGACAGGGGGCCCGGTTTTCTTTTACCTTTCATTATTAACAAAAAGAGTCTAACTACGTCATTTGGTCTCACATGTGTGTCTTTGGAAATATTAATTTATTAATGAAGGGATCTCGAGCAGGTGGAATGTTTCAACCTTCATCTTTATTGAAATAAGGATGTTTCCTTATCTCAGTATCCTTGCGTAGCATTGTTGGAACAAGTCTTGGTTCTCTTGTAAGAACTTGTGTTTTATCAAATCTAATGTAGTGGATGGGCCCTTCAAAAGCATGCTCACTCTGCAGACTTAATACCGCGTCCATATTTTATGTCAGTTACATTTTCTTTAATGCGTGTCCCTATAGTTCTCTTTAAATTAAATGAGCAACTAATTCAGCAAAAGAGTTTTTGAAGTGAAAACTTCTTTAGCGGCGCTGTGTACTTTTTTGGAATGGGTAAAAATTTCTAAACTCGCGTCAGGACACGTGACCTGATCGAAAATTCGTAAGACGGCGCACGGCGCTTGCGCGAGTGTGCTTGTTGTCATGTTTGTGTACGATAGCGCAATAAATGAAAATTGCATTTTACCACATAAATGATAGTACTTTTATAATTATAATTAAAGCAATTCGTGCGAAATTATTCCCTCACCATTCCAAAATATCAAAAAAGCACAATCATTAATGTTCATGTTTTCACTTCTGCTGGCACTCCCGGAGTGCAACCCGTTGTTTTTTTATTAAAAAGGTCTCTTTTATTAAAGATTTCTCGTGGTTCTTTTTTTGTACTCGAGTTGGTGTTGCTTTTAGAAACACTTGGTTTGTGAACTAAATGTTTTTAATATGTTGTAGTTTAAAAGCAGGGTTACGCTACCATTGATTTAATAATAATTTGCCAATCTTAGCGAATGTAAGTAAAATTTAATTTTATGATGTATTTGAAAAGTTTCTCTACTATCTCGTTAATTTAAGAACTCTATTTCGAGATTTTATCATTATTTTCGGAGACTAAACTTATTCACATCTTTTTCAGTTTATTGTACCTACAGTATAACTTTTTTGTCGTACAATATGGCAATAATTATAATCGACCTATGGGGCTCCATCTTATTTTTTACTATGTTCGTTATTTCACTTTCTTAATTTTTATATGCCTCAGAAGAAGTATATCTGTATATCTTACTACCACTAGATTTAATAGCAAATATCCTACCCACTTTACACTATATGAAGTAAAAAGATTTACTTACTACGATTTACTTTTTGATATTATATAGGAGTGTATTTTTGTGTAAAATTAGGATCGCGAATATGAATGTTAAAAATGGATGCCTTCAATGTAGGGGCATATTAATTCTTTCTTTACGGGCTGCTTTGGTATTCATCCTCACCACTACTAGTCTTGGTTATTTTTCGTAACCTGGTAAACGCCTAGCTGTTTTATTAGAGTAAGAGTCCGAAGAAAAACTTTGACCTAATAGAACTTGATTATTGATTTAATAGAACCAATTATTCATTGAAATCATTGTCCTCGAGTACTAGTAATAGTTTTGAGTACATTTTGAGACATTATATCAAAATAATATATAGAGTTATAGGTCGCGCCAAATAACTTGATCCAAACCATAAACAATAATTTTACGCAGCAATTTTATAATGTACCTAAATTTGCTACTGCATATGTCACGTGATTTTAAAACCAGGTTTAACTTATATGCGTGGAACTATAAATATGTAAAGTTATATAGGAAACTGCTTCTTACACGAAACTCTCAAATCAGCTGGTCAAAAAACAGCTTAAGCACCATATAGCTCATGAACAAAAATTTACTGGTACGGCAAAATTTCGGTTGATTTTTGGCCAAAACTGACCGAAACCGAAACTACGGTCGGACAATAATTTAAAGTATAAACAAATTACTCGGTTAACGATGAAATAAACAAATGTGAATCACACAGTAAGCTCATTTAAGAAAGAAATGATCTCTATACCAAATTAGTGAAAGACTAGGAAATAAAAATCAACTATGTCAACAGTTATTTTGGATAGAAATATCAGCTCGAAGCTTCCTTGGCTACTGTTCCTGTTTTATTTATGTTACATTCGATAAATAAATAATGTACTGTTTCTTAGACCGACTGAAAAGTAATTATTCAATGCAATCCCCATTGCTAAGTCACTTTATTAATTACTAGCGGCTCGTCCCGGCTTCGCACGGGTGGACAAAATTCTTTAAATTTTTATTAGCATTCAATATAGCCTATGACACTCAGCAATAATGTGCCTTTCTATTGGTGAAAGAATTTTTAAAATCGGTTCAGTAGATCCCGAGATTACCCCTTACAATTTAACAAATATACAAACACACAAACTTTACTTCTTTATAATATTAGTATAGATTTGGTTAAAACTATTTCCCACCCATGAAATACTATCTCTATGTTATCGTTTGATGTCAAAATGATAACAGAGATCGGTAGATTATAAATAAGATTTATCGGATTAAATTATGTTTGGGCCGATAAAATAGTTTGATATTAAAATTAAAAGATAGGTTTTATCTATTACTATATAATGGGAGGTGGCAAATGTTAGGTACTCAGTGGCAACACTTGGGAGGTCTTGATACCAACAGTCTAAAAGGTAAGATTAGACTAGAGTTTTTAGAAAGTAATATTGAAAACCGAATCGACGATCAACTGCAGATTGTGAAGCGGCAGTTGAATTAAAGAAAGTTGTTTATCTGTACAAAGTATAAAGTGATGAACTTATATTTCGCTGTATAAAAAAGTCGGTTTTTTTTTTTTTTTTTTTTTTTTTTTTTTTTTTTTTTTTTTTTTTTTTTTTTTTTTTGCCTGTAAAGTCGGTTTTACGGGCGAAGATTTTACGTGACAACGTCTTTTTCTCGGTAGAATATTTATTGATATGAATATAATTAAATTGCACAATGCGCGCGGCAGACCGATCATAGTTGAGTGGGAGAGAGACGCAAGGCATTCGGCGGGCCTCTCTCTCGTTCGGTGACTCATCGTAACGTTACCGAGCGTTACACTTTTTCATAAGTGACTCCCAGCCGCAACCAATTTATAAGACGTTATCACGTCAAAAGAAACAAAAATCTCAAACTTAAACTTATTTAAGTAGTAAAATGTTGTACAGTGAAAAAAGAAGCAATAAAGTTCTTGGGAAAATTAACTTTAGGCGGGATTTGAACGCGCTCCTTCTTATATAAAATTAAACAGCTGTACCCTTTTTGGTTATTTTTTCCATAATTTCTATAGTATTATTTATAGTTGTAATAGTTATGGCATTATTTAACGCTGAAAACCAAATATAAATTAAGTTGGAGGTGGTACTTATAATTTCGTTCAAGTTCGAAATTAAATTCGTCTTATTATATTATAGAGCCTAGTCTATGTTGATAGATATTGAGATCCTATGTGGTACTTAGTAAAAGCAGCTATTCTGTTACATCAAGCTCATACTTTTAAAGCTAATGTTACTTCTTTTGATCGTTGCATTGCAAGTTTATGTTCTTTCAGCATGAATTAACAAAATGAGCTGTAGTTCTGTAGACATTGAAGTTACCTAAACTCGAAGAATCTGAATGTTATTGTAGTACCTAAGTGACCAAGAGAAAATAAAAAAAAAACATATTGAAAAAAAATGACGGTACACTTTATTTGCTTACAGTTTATTGATTGAGTTTTATAGAATAGTTATTCTGCATTATAGTGGGGCAGAGTACGACGGTACACTATGTAGAAGTGCGACACTATTGAGACTTGTTTTTATTATTTGATTCGTTGTTTATACAATTAATTATAAAATACTGTATCGTAATATTAATTTAAAAATACTTTGATAAGACAAAATATGTATTGAGTTAAGTAATGATATGGATTTGTTCCAGAATGTTTCGTATCATTCTACTTCTAACTGTTACGGGCTTAGCCTTGGGTTACAAAAACCCTCACTATGCCTCTGGTAGATCCACGATGGTCCATCTTTTCGAATGGAAGTGGGACGACATCGCAGCCGAGTGTGAGCAATGGCTAGGTCCGCGCGGATTTGGTGGAATACAGGTATTTAGTAAGATAAAAACTGATAGTTGCTGTCATTTCTTTTCGACTTAATAAACATTTGCTACCATTTTAGTATACATAATTTTACTTATTTATTATAATCCCATTTTAAAAATATAAAATATGCAAAAATAAAATTTGCCTCTGGTGTTAGGCGGCGATCTCGATTTCAGATATAAAATCTAGAAGTTATAAATAAATATCAAAAAATACAATAATTACCTACCTTTAATATAGTATAGGCAGGCCTCCCACATGGTGGGCCGACGATCTGATGAAGGTCGCGAGTAATACCTGGATGCGGGCTACGCATTACCAGTCAATGTGGAGATCCTTGGGGAGGCCTTTCAGCAGCATTGGACGTCATTTGGCTGAAACGAGACGAACATAGTATAAATAATACATATATATTTTCAGGTGTCTCCTCCCAATGAGAATCTGGTCATCTGGTCTATGAGACGTCCCTGGTGGGAACGTTATCAACCAATGTCCTATCAGCTTACAACTCGTTCAGGAAACGAGCAACAGTTCGCCAATATGGTCAGAAGATGTAACAATGCTGGTGTCAGGTACTAATTAATACATTTTGATTACAAATTGTTTCAAAGAAATTGGCGGCCAAATACTTAAAAAAATATATGTATTTGCTCTAACATCAAAAGTAATTGGTATCGTTTTTTTACTCCGAATAAATCGTTTTAAATATTCAAGTATGGCTACTTGCAATTTTATTACACTAATCAAAGTTTTTAGTAGGTAATATCGAGTAACTTTATTTCAACATTTACATTCGATGTGTATTTCTTACCGTCAGAATCTACGTGGATGCCATCATCAACCATATGACCGGTACCTGGAATGAAAATGTTGGAACTGGTGGAAATACGGCTAACTTTGGGGAGTGGCATTTCCCTGGTGTGCCTTTTGGCAGGAATGACTTTAACTGGCCTCAATGCGTTATCCAGTCCGGAGACTACCAATGCTGTGCTGAAAGAGTAAGTTATGTTTCAATATGGCAAAGGTGAATAATGGCCAGCATAACACGTATTTTTGATTAATTTATTGATCATATTACTCTTACGATTTCTACATTGTGTTTTGCATTTCAATACTATTTAACTGTTTAATTCATTAAAGGTGCGGAACTGCGAGTTGTCTGGCCTTAAAGACTTGAACCAGGGAAGTGAATATGTACGTCAAATGATCGTTGGCTTCATGAACCGTCTCATCGATATGGGGGTCGCTGGTTTTAGGTAAAGATATTTGATAAAAATATCAATATTTTAACTGTTCAAAATAGAAATGTTACTATATTGTTGTAACACACAAATATGGATGTATTACAGAATTGATGCCGCCAAACATATGTGGCCCTCGGATCTCAGAGTCATCTATGATAGGCTTCATAACTTGAATACAGCTCATGGATTCCCATCTGGTGCTAGGCCTTATATTTACCAAGAAGTTATTGATCTTGGTGGTGAAGCCGTAAGCCGAGATGAATATACACCCCTTGCCGCCGTCACAGAGTTCAAATTTGGCATGGAACTTAGCAGAGCTTTCCAGGGTGGTAACCAGTTGAGGTGGTTAGTGAACTGGGGTCCTCAATGGGGTCTTCTTGATTCTAGTGACTCTCTTGTGTTTATTGACAACCATGACAATCAAAGAGGTCACGGTGCTGGTGGAAGCATTCTTACCTACAAACAGTCTCGAGCGTATAAAGCAGCTATAGCCTTTATGTTGGCTCATCCTTACGGTGAGCCCCAGCTTATGAGCAGTTTTGACTTCCATGACACTGAAGCTGGACCACCAATGGACAATAATGGAAACATCATCTCTCCTTCTATCAACTCAGTAAGTTATAAAAAATTCAACATTCTACCAGTTCTCATTCAAATTTAACTTTTTAAAATAAATAAAATATTTTTGTCTAGGACAGCACCTGTGGTAATGGATGGATCTGCGAACACCGCTGGCGTCAAATTGCCCAGATGGTTGCATTTAGGAATGTCGCCGGTGGTACCACTCTCAATGATTGGTGGGATAACGGTAGCAACCAAATTTCTTTCTGCCGCGGCGGGCAAGCTTTCTTGGCTATTAATAATGATTCCTGGGATCTAAATCAGACTTTGCAGGTAAGATAAATTAACATCACCCATCAAAAACTACAAAAAATCTAAGTCGGTTTCAGCATAACATTGTTTAATTATTAAAATATTTGTATTATTTGGAATCGCGTAGCTGTCTATGTTATTCGACTATATAGAAATTGTATTAAGCTTTCATGGTCCCTCACATTAGCATTAATTTAAGCGAGATTATTTTCATATGTCTCAGATATTACAGCGCAGTTGTCCCGTCTAATAGCGCCGTCCTGTCAGTTGTTATTGTTTCAGATGTGTGTGTTGCGTGTCGCTAGAGTTATTGTGATGCACCAACTTTAGGAACACAGAGGCTCCAGCTGTCGACGTAGAACTAGTGTATTTAAATAGTTTTTTGTTATTTGCCTGAAGCGTAGAATTGTTTAAAATTCATTTATGTGGTCAATAAGTCATTAAATCATATGAATTTTTCTTTCAGACATGTCTTCCTGCGGGAAGTTATTGTGATGTGATCTCAGGCGCTAAGAGTGGCAACAGCTGCACTGGCAAGACTATTACAGTCGGCAACGATGGCCGCGCTCACATTTCTATTGGAGCTCACGACTACGATATGGTTCTAGCCATCCACCGAGGTGACGACGTAAGTGCACAAAATTATATTAGTTCTTTGAGAAATAACAGAAGATAAAAAGTGAATTGTTAGAATAGTTTGAATAATAGTTTTTCTTTTTTTGTGAATTTAATATGAAATTTTATCAAAGCCAGAATTAACATAAAGTATCAAACAAATAGTTGAATATAATAATACAAATATCAGGACTGATTAAATAAAAAGATTTGAATGGTTTTGACTGAAAGATGTTAATTTTATTGTTTTCTTTTTGTTTCAGTCGAGATTGTAAAATAAGTTGCAACAACAAATGGCAAAACAACACGCACTACAATTGAACTAAGCAATGCACTGTGGATACTAATTCATCTTAAAGAGATCATGATCTATAATTCACTTACTATTTATTTTATTGTATCAATAAACTATTGAATATCAATATTTTTTTATTAATTCGTACGAATCTTTTTTATTACCTTATTAGCAAAGTATTCGCTGGGTATAAATTAATTAGAAGCTGTGGACTGTGGTATTTTGACACATTTTTTACTATTGGCTTTATATTAATCAATTCTTCAATGTTTTAACTACATATTACATACTGCAACTGGTTAGCTATCAAATTGTGATTGTTTACACACTTTGGTTTGATTTGGGTTACATTCCCATCACTCTTGTTCCAACATCTAGGTATATTAAGTTGTATGTAGATACAGTGCTGGTTTAGCAATACCAACGCCCCCTTTCTACGGCACCTTCTTACAAAATTCAAGAAAAGGCGAAGGATATAAATACCCATTTATTAACAAATAACTTTTTACTATACTTTGTCCAATGTAGGATGGTACGTACTAAGGTTCCGTTTGTTTCCTTATGTTTGGTTGGCTTGAGATTGCAATAGCAACTTTATACCCTCTATATGGGTGTCAAAAGTATCATCCTACATTGGACAAAGTATAATAGACATTTGAACCGCACACTCAGTACTGATGAAAAAACATCGATGTTTTTGTCGATGTAGTGCATCGGATAGTGGCATCAATGTTAATCGATATGCCAAAAAATACATCGATTTTTCGATATATCGATTATTTTTTTGTCCTCAGGAATCAGAAATTTAATAAGAAAGTACCAGTTAAATACCAACCAGCACAGCAGAAGAATTTTGTTATGTTTTGTCTTTGCTACAAGTATTTAGCGAGGTTTATAGTATAAGAGTAATTTCACTACATAATATAAAACAAAGTCGCTTCCTGCTGTCTGTCTGTCCCTATGCATCTTTAAAACTACGCAACAGGTTTTGATGCGGTTTTTTTATAGATATAGTGATTGAAGAGGAATGTTTATATGTATAATAACATGCATAATATAGTAGAGAATCACTGATAATTTTAGAGGTTTCTAGTGTGATGTTGTAAATAAACACTTTTTCGCTTACATACGCTGGTTGAACCCTACGAGATAGATCAAAATAATGTAGTACATTATTGCACATATTAAAACGGTCTACAGTAAAGTTCCCGATGATATATGTATGTCTATCTCTTAGGGATAACCCACAATAACCATTTTTAATCCTTTACAGTTTACGAGAAATAATGGCTTACTTACGAAGCGCTTTTAAGCAATACAGCATTAATCGATGATTAATGGATAATGATTAATAATCATTATCCAATTAAGTAACTTTAATACATTGTACATTTAATATAGATCAATATGGTCTTTTACAGCATGCAGTTTAAATGAATAGTATGCAGGGTATCCCAAAAATTAGTGTCAAGAGGAAGTCCAGAGATAGTGCACCTCTTGGGCTATCCGAATCACCCCCATGTATGTTCCGCGATTTTTTGTAGTATTCGAATTATGATTTTTTTTACTGAACTTTGAGAATAATTGACCTACACAACTTAATAAATTAAAAATGAATAAGACTTTTTGAGTTATTTTTTTTTGCAACCCAATTTACATGAAACGTTCTTTAATTCTTAAAACATTTGTCTTCGTAACTTTGATGAAAGTTTGAAAAATGATGGTACAAAGTGAAAAAAATATGGTTAGTGAATTATGTCTTAAAATTTCAACTTTAAATTTAAAATCTTTATAGGCAGCTTCATGGCTCCCAAGTAAATTTAAAAACTGTACCAGACTCTCAGCTTTCATAATCATTTAAAAAGTACTTAACGGGCTACTTTTGCTTTAATCAAACTTCAAAGACAGAGAGGTGGAAAAATCTTAAAATTAGCCATTTGAATACGAAGTTTTTTTTGGGCATTTTATCATTCCTTAAGTTAATTAGTTTCATAATTAATTATTATCTAGGGTACAGTTTTGTTTTAATATCACTTTTAATTTCTTAAAATAATGCTATCATAACAATTCAATTTGAAAAAAATAATATCGCAAAAGTAGTCTCTCAATGTTTAAAATAATCCATATAATTGTCTGTTCAATACGAGTACTATAATGAAATAAAATCTTTTTTTCTTTTTATAATAAAGTAACAATTATAATCTGTAAGAGTGATCAGTTTGACATCATTTTACATTAGTTAATTCGAAGCAAAATTTTGTTTACATAATTATCTAATTTAGTCGTGTGATTTCCGGCAGAGTAGAACAGCACACACTCACACTTCAGGGTGTCGTAAAAAAAATAAGAATATGTATTTTTTACAGGGCATATTTATTTTATTAGGAAAAATGCAGACAGACTACTTATAATAAAAGGCATATTAAGATTGATGTTTTATTATATTCTTATCTATTTTTGCGTTAGTTTCGCAAAAACACAAAAAGTAGTTGATGGATTGCGATATAACTTTTGTTAGACGTAGTACATATTTCAGAGAAGTTTTATGTGTTTTCAGCAAAAAAGAGGGTTAGGTAAAACATACCGATTTTATATGTTTTTGTTTTAATCATCTAGTTTTATTAAGATAAATAGGTTAGTTAAAGGGTGTATTTTAAAAAAGCGTCACACTCATAGTTCTCAAATTTGAGGTGTCACCTCCTTATGAGAAACTGGTTATTTGGTCAAGGAATCGTCCCTAGTGGGAGCGTTACCAATCGATGTCTTACCAACTTAAGAGTTGCAGCAATGCCGTTGTCAGTCACCGATACGTAAAGTAATTTACTCTCGTCCTTAGTAATTTTTTATCTTATTTAAAGAACATGAACAGATTTTACATATAGGAACATTTTATTATATTTAAATTTAAAGTTGTTCACGCAACATCAAATGCCGTCTATTTTGAAAATTTCGAAGACTTAGTCGTGTTTGATTTTTCTACAGAATGTATGTAGACGCAATATTAACCATATGACTGGACAATGGAATGAAAACGTTGGTACCTACTGGTGAAAGTATTGCTAACTTTGAGCAGTTTCACTATCTCGCTATCTATTAAACTTGGTGCCAGACCCACAATTATGTTTAAACTGAGTAGTTTGCTTTGAACTTTGTGACTTCGTAACTGTGAGCTTCCGGTTTGAAGACTTAAACCAGGGAACTGAACATTTCTGTCAAATCATCGTTGTTTTATGAGTCGTCTTATTGACATGGGTGTTGCTGGTTTTATGTATGATGCTCTCCTGTTGACTTTTAAAATGTTTAAGATATTTTAGTACAGATTGTTTGTTAATTTGAAGTTTTATTGAACGTTCTACAAAATTGACGCAGCCAAACACAAAAGATTTTCCGTTATCTATGATAGGCTACATAATTTGAATACAGCTCATGAATTTCCATCAGGTGCACACCCTTACATATTCCAAGAAGTCATTGACCTCGGCGGTTAAGCTGTTAGCCGTGGTGAATACACCCCACTTGCTGCCGTCACTAAGTTCAAATTCAACATGGAACTTAGCAGAACCTTCCAACGTGATAACCAGTTGAGATGGCTTGTTAATTGACGGCCCGCATGTAACTTTTTGGCGTCCAGCGAAGCACTTGTTTTCATTGATAATCATGATAACCAGAGAGGTCATAGTGCTGGTGGTAATATTCTCACCCATGGACAAGCAAGGCAATATAAGGGAGCTGTTGCCTTTATGTTAGCCCATCTATATGGAGAGCCTCAACTCATGAGCAGTTTAACTTTCCATGATACCGCAGCTGGACCACCAATGTACAATATTTTTAAAACACCTTGTATATCTGTCTATCAATCATCACTAGTTAAAGAGATACCCTATGAAGAATAAGTTTTTATTGAACTCTTTGTCTATATATATGACGAACAATTTCCATTATCAAGGAAGTCTAAAATCGTTATAGTTTTAGTGAGCTTAGGTCGTGACAACTTACCACTTAACTTTGTTTGAAATCATTGTTTCAAAAAAAGTGCCCTTGACCGTTAAAAGATATAAAAGCTTATTCTTTAAAGAATGCGATCAAAGTTAATAAAGGGTTAAAAATATTTGTGCTTTCTTTCAACATAACAAAATAAATTTCTACTGAAACGTAATTTGATCGTGAATCAATTTTATACAAAAAGGGCGGCAAACAAGAAGGACTAATGACCAGCGTTTACTATTATTAACGAACGAACGATGAAACAATGTGAAAATCACTAGCACGTTGGCAACCTTTTTTCCATTTCCATAACAGTTTATTTACTTGCAATTTAAACAATCAGACATAAACAAAAACAGTTAAGCCCTAATGCGTTGCGTTTTTTTCTGTTTTAGTCGTGATTGTAAATTGGACTTTGACGCTCAGAGATAAAAGGATTTAAGTACCATATTAATAGCTAAGATCAAGATCAATGTCGATTAAATAAAATAATTTATGAAACTTCCACAACGTTTTTATTTGTTATAGACATTTTAAAGATTCCTTAATCTTATTTTTGGGCGATATTTTTTAGACATTAAGTGTTCTCTTTTCCCAATACGTTTAATCGTAACTCTCTCATTTATAGTATCAACTTAAGCTGGTAAAAGAATCCTTTGTCGTTTCCCGCCGAGAGATTAAGTAGTTTTTCGTTTAATTGAGAAAAAAATATTTTAGTTACGTATATTTTATAGTTTCGCCTCTGTTTTATGTTTATCGGTGATGTGGAAGATCTATAAAATACATTGAGATTCTGAAATTACGTCGAGACATTAAGATTTTTAGCGTCATTTACAATCGATGACATGGCGAATGTTCTTACAAAATTCTTTTCCTCGTTCTAAGGAACACACTCAGCTGCATACCGTAGCTACCTTTCCATCGCGTACAAAGAAACTTAAAGATATTGTTTATACTTTCAAAAAATTTAAATGCTCTTCTAGTACACGTGTTACCTCTATCCTACAATAAGGCGTCCTTTAAACAGGGTGCGTGGAGGAGCACCTTGTAAGTCGACAAGGTTAAGGGGGCTAGTGCAGAATACCCAGCTTATTCTGCCTTCAGCTGTCTTCGCAAAGTAAGACAGTTATACTAATAGCCAATAATAGTTTTATTAGATAATTACGATAATCATAAATTAAAATCCGTTTATATAAATATTATAACTAATCAAATTTCCAATATCCTTATCTAATCATAGACTTACTGATAAAAAATTAACATTAACAATGACTAGATCAAATATGTAAGTGAAGAATATTTTCCATCGTAACTGATTAAAATCTTTGCAACCACCAATGAATGTAGAGTATTTGATTTTAATTATGAATTTCATTCGTAAAAATAATTTTACGCATAAAACGCTATTACGACATTTGAACAGTATATAGGCTTGCGCTTGACCGCTATCTCATCTGATGGTAAGTGACAATACCATCTAGACTGTATAAAAAAACACTTGCCTAGTTGAGCTGCCCGAGAGGCGCAGGTGGGTTCCCTAGACATCACGCCCTGAATGACATAATTCGGCGTGCTTTGATTGCCGCCAACATTCCCTGTTCTCTGGAGCCTCCGGATTTGAGTCGTACAGACGGCAAAAGGTTTGACATTGACATTGGTCCATGGGAGAGAGGTCGTTGTCCTCTATGGGATGCAACATGTGACAACTCATGCGGTGGCGCATATTTCGAACACGTCCCGGATTGCTGGGTCTGCTGCTGAGAGTGCCAGGCAAAAGTACATAAAATATGAGGTTCTAAAGTAAAATTATATCTTTGTTCCTTTTGCGGTTGAGACGTCTGGCGTGTGGGGCTCGGAGGTAAAGGTATAATAAAGTTAAGCGAGCGTTTAGTCGAGCGGGTCATACGTGATCCAGCGGCTATCCATGGCAATACAGCGTGGCAATGCCGCCGGTATCATAGGTACCTTTGAGTCGGGGGTGTCGTGTGGCGGACTATTAGATTAAGTTTTTTTATTCTTTTAATTTTGTACTAAGCTTAGTGTGGATTATTTTAAGTTGTTATAAAATAGACATATATGTTAATGATGATTTGTAATATTTATATTTTTTTTTTTTGCTTTTAATACAATTGTTTTATTATGCTTACGACCACTAGTTTATAGTTATACACTCAGTCTAAAATCAGTTTAGAAATTGGGATGCCCTACCGGGTAGAACTGGTGAAAGAAACTCGGACAGGGGGACTGATCTCCATATTATTTTCATTATTAACAAAAAGAGCTAACCCCATCAATTGGCCTTACAGTGTCCTTGGAGATATTAATTTATTAATGAAGGGATCTCGAGTAGGTAGAATGTTCCAACCTTTATCTCTATTGAAATAAGAATGTTTTCTTATGTCAGTAGCTTTACGTAGCATTGTAGGAAGAAATCTTGATTCTTTAGTAAGAACTTGTGGTTTATCAAATCTAATGCACCTAGTGGATAGGCCCTTCAAAAGCATGCTCACACACTGTAGATTTATTATCGCGCCTATGTTTTATGTTGGTTACATTTTCATTAACGTGCATCCCAATACTTCTCTTTGAATTAAATGCGCAACGGATTCCCTGTTTCAAAAGTCAGCAAAAGTGTTTTTTTTTTCAATCAGTGGGGTAAGTTTAAGATAATAATGCGGTGTTTATAAGCATGCAGTAGTTTTTTTCACTAAGGTTTGAATTGTTTTATGAGTATTCAGTTTCATAATTATTTTTTGTTCTCGAGCTGGTGTTGCTTTTAGAAACATTTGGTTTGTGCACTAAGTGTTTTTAATATGTCGTTGTCCAAAAGCAGGGTTATGCTACCATTGATTTAATAATAATTTGCCAATCTTAGCGAATGTTAGTAAAATTTAATTTAATGTTGTATTTGAAATACGATTTTCTATACTATCTTCTTACTTTAAATCTATTTCGAGGTTTTATTATTATTTGCGAAGACTAAACTTATTAACATCTTTTTCAGGTTATTATACAGCATATCCTTTTTTTTCACACAATATGGCAATAATTAATAGGTTGGGGAAAAAGAAATCCATTATTTTTCGGTAGATGGCTGTACTGATAGATTTCTCGTAAAGTATCAATCAAACAATTTCAGATTTATACTCGTTGGAAAGGTGACATTTCGCAGTAAAAAGAAATCTTTTGCTGTTTTTTGTTTGGTGCATTCAGTTGTGAGTTACAGGGTGTTAAAAATGGAAGTGAACAAAGAGAAAATTCGGTACATTTTACAGTTTTTCTTTGACAAAGGCGAAAATGCAAGCCAGGCGGCTAAAATTGTGAATGGTGTTTATGGTTCCGATACTGTAACAGCCAATTATGTGCAATTTTGGTTTCGTAGATTCCGTTCAGGAATTTTGAAGATTTGAACACCGTTTGAAGATAGCGATTGACCAGAAATGGCCAGAATTGGCCAACAGGAGAGGTGTCGTGTTCCACCAGGACAACGCTAGGCCACACACATCTACAGTGACTCGCCAGAAACTTCGGGAGCTTGGTTGAGAAGTTTTAATGCATCCGCCATACAGGCCGGACTTGGCACCAAGCGATTATCATCTTTTTCTTGCATTGCAAAATTTCTTTAATGTAAAAAAATTGGGAGGAAGGATTGTGAAAATCGGCTACTAGAGTTTTTTACAAATAGAGACCAGAACTTCTATGAGAGAGGCATTATGAAGTTACCTTTCAAATGTCAACAAATCATACAACAAAACGGTGTATATTTGACCCAAATCGGACAATCCGAAGCATGTTAAATAAAGTCCTGAAGTTCATATAAAAATAATGGATTTCTTTTTCCCCAACCTATGAGTCTCCATCTTATTTTTTACTATGTTAGTTTTTTCTCTTTCATGTTTTTATTATGCATCAGAAAAAGTATATCTGTATATCTTACTACCACTAGATCTAATTGCGTATATCCTACCCACCTTACACCATATAAGGTAAAAAGATTATCGTACTACCATTTACTTTTTGATATTATTCAGGATTGTATTTTTGTGTAAGATGAAGATCACGAATACGAATATTATTTGAAGCCTTTAAGGTAGAGGCGTCTTTATCCCCTCCTTACGGGCTGCTTTGGTATTCATCCTCACCACGATTAGTCCTGGTTGTTTATTTGTAGCTGGGTAAATGCCTTGCTGTTTGTATTTCCCCAAGGTCTAGTTTCAGGTTTTCAGCTATATTTTTTACAATCGGCAGTACGTTCTCGACAGAAATCGATTCCGGATTGCTTACAAGTGTTATTTATTTTATAATTTCTTAATTTTACTCTCCTGCTTTTATATTGTTTGCTCTATGGCACTGACCTGCTCGCTAGAAACCTCCACTGATGTAAGATTGACTGTTTTCTAGTTCAGCCTTGATGATTTTCTGCATCTCTTGTTTCATGTCCTCGGGTATTTTTTTGAATATTCGTCGATCGCTTTAGAATGAAATTTTAGTGATTTCTTAATCATTACAGAGAAGTGTTTATTGAGCATTATTACTTTTGTAGTTTTTCAGCGTTGAAAAGACGAATAATATTTTCACTAAATTTATAAGGGGTCGAGAACATAAATTAGACGCGCCGACTACTTTTGCCGCTGATATAAAAGCAACGGGTTGTCTTCCTAACGTTATATACCACCTCTCAATATATCATGTATCAATTAAAAATATATATTTACTGTTTTCAGGGACGCACCATTATTGCTCGCGTGTACCACTTTCTTCAAGAGGAGTATAATTTTACGAGAGCGAACAACAGGGAAAAATTTTGATTTGAGTCCTTTGGCTAATATACGGAAACGTACCGCTGAAGCTACAGGGATCAGTGAACGAACTGTAACTACAATTTTAAAGAAGAATAAAAGCTGCCATATTCTTCTGTACGTTTTACTTTACCTATGAATAAACAACGTAAGAGAAATAATAAATTTGATTTAGACAACGCGAACCTTGAAATCATTCGTAATACTGTGCAAATTTTTCACATTGTGGAAAAGCAACTACCAGCATTGGAAAAAATGCTATCAGTTTTGAGAGAAAAGATTGGGTTTGATGAATGCTTAAACACATTACGTTTAATACTCAAGAAGTTGGTCTACAAATGGAGAAAAATTGGGAACAACATAGAAGCATTACAATAAAGATATGAAATTTGAAACTAGGCGTTTCAATTTTTTTTTAAAAGGTTTTTCAGTACCGTTCAGACCGTCATCCTGTTTTGTACACTGACAATACATATGTTTTGACTTCTCATGTGCGGCAAAACACAGGCCGGCCTAGCATGCACTACTTGAGATATCTCGCGCACCATTGAAAAGAAGTTTGTCGATATCGACATATGTCTCGTTTACTCAAACATGTAGAAAAACTATTCTTGCCTTTTGATATGTGATAATAAACTACTTTATTATCTAACATAGAAACACCGTTACCGTTTATTTAATTGGTGTTGTGTGGGTTTACCCTTTTATTTTCTTGTTGGAAATGTGGATTACATTAATTTTGTGGTTGATTGACGACTTTCATGATCTTTGGTTGATCGTTTCTTGATAAGTCTGTTTGTTTCTTTTTTGAAACCGTCAATACTTTAAACCAAATAAAGAGGATTAAAAAATAACTTGAAAGTAATAAAGTAAAACCAAACGGAAAAAAACGTAATAACGAATTTCACAGTAAACATATGTTTAAGTATCGAAGTAATAAGGTAAAAATTAAATATTTATGCCAATATTTAAAAACATAAACTCGGGATTTGCGGCCGGCGATTATCGTTCCCCAACGGGATCACAATTATATTCCTATAAATATAAATATAACTATACCTATAATTATAGGAATATATTTATACTTATAGAAATATACTAATACAAATTTATTTATATAAGTATAAATTTAAATCATATCTGACGTGTTTTTCATACTTAATATGCTTTGAGTACATTATTGTAATATATTTATGTTACACTATCATTTACATACACACCACCATCGCTTCAATCGAAATATCACACAACCACGCTCTTTCTCTACGTACTAAGCCGTGGACGAGAAATATATCGAAACTATTGATTAAAATGTCAACAAAACGCTATTTATGACAGAGTCTGTAGACAAAAATCCACGGCTAACTAAAACTACTCTTTTGACAAAAGAAGTCGACTTCTAAGCGTGACCATGTTAGAGACGATTGACGGCTAAAATACGAGAAAACAGGTTGACAAAATTTTGTCGTAATTTTGCGTATGCTGGGCGGTCTGGTTGTGACAAAACAACGACCCTAAAGGCAATAAACAGTTTTCAAAGAAACTGAGCACAGGTAGCCGATTTATTATAGTGCATGCAGGTAGCAGCGATGGTTTTATGCCTAATGCTTCCCTGGTTTACAAAGCGGCATCTACATCAGGAGATTATCACTCTAATATGAATTATGCTAATTATGTAAAATAGCTTACTGAAATGTTATTGTCAAACTTTATAAACAAGATAATACAACTGTCATAATTACAACCAAGAAAAATGAAAAAAAATAAATAACAGCTATTCATAGGCTCAATAGAATCTAATCTCAGCATTACTTTTTATCATAATAGCGCTAGGATAGCGGCAGGAATATCGGATCTTAAGCTAAACGTACATTAGATGTGGTTTTGTATTTTGAAAGCCTTTAATTGCATCGTTATGCCACTTGTGGATTGGCTATCATGTCTCTGATGTCATTAATTTGATCATCATTTGAGTCAGGGCAGAAATCAAACGTTGTTTACGATTTCCATAATAGGAGCGTTTTATTGAAAGCTCTATTCAAACGACTTTTAGAAGCCTGAGATGCCTTTGAGCCTCTTCGTGTATACCAGAGATGGTAGTTATGGCTTCCTCAGTTGGAAGTCACATTTCGGGGACTTTTTGTGACTTGGTTATCGCTTTTTGAGGGTACTTTTTTATTAATCACATTAAATATAAGGGTACCAATTAGCGATGCCCGTTTCAATGTTTCTAAATTTAAGGACTGTATGTGGACATAAAGATCCGTCTTTTTTATTGGTTTAAAAAGCTTATAGGTTTCGTTCTTATAAGATAGCATTAAAAAATGCAAAAAAATATATAAAATTATATAATACAGGTCATGTCATGAAATTATTATTTTATTTTAAATATGACAACAGCACTTTTAGGTAAATACTCTTTTCTAAAATGCAGTGGCAAGATTGTCTGTGTACCGTGAGGTGTGGAGTATGAAGTAGAATAGGAAGGTAGGCAACCTCACTTACAAAAAGGTTGTAAAAGGAGACTTATGATACTAAAGGTACCACTTGTAAATCACAAAATGAGCAGCAGTGTTTTCACTACCCAAGCGTGGAGATTATACAAAACCTCCAATTTTGGGAGAGGATTCCGTCCAGCAACGGACGTCCTTCGGCCGAGATCATCATATAAGCTTTGCCAATGTTGCCCACAAATCACTTTCAACACAAAAGTTTAATTCCCGCCGCAAGTGAGTACGGGAAAATGGGGAAGGTGACAAAAAGTAAAAATGTACGCCTACGAAGTAAGACTAAATAGACCAAAACAGCAGTTAATTTAGTTATGGTATTCATGTAAAAACAGCGCCAATTAGAACTACGCAAATTTGACAGATAACCGACAAGTTTGCTTAAGCCGTTGAATCTTATCGGCTATGTAAGCAAGTTCGTCAGAACTTCAGGAGAGTTTTAACGAACAGAGAGAACTTTTAATACATAAAAAGTGAAAATCTTATGAATATGTGATGAATGTATTACAAATCTTTCCTTATTTGAATCTCCGTCTTTTTGGTGAACCAACCATTTTGTTAACACGTTTTTTTCATACGAACAGAGAATGTATGCACTGTAGTAAAAACAGTGCTTAAGGTGTCTTGTGATGTGTAACGTAATTTTCCATGCATACTTGTACTTATACAGTGTCAAATACGTAAGAAATGTAGAAAATCTCTAAGAGAATATTCAATGTCACAGAGTCAACTCTGTAGGAATAGCACGTTTGCGACATGTAAGCTATTTTTTGACGAGAAAATGTATCTTTCGATAGCCACTGACGAGTATCTTCATTTATTGGAAGATGGATGGCTTCCATGGATCAGCTTCAATGACGCAATGTCTGTTATGCCATAACTGCCCGAGTTCTTAACCGATTTAAATATTTTTTGTGTGAAATCGAACAACAGGTTTAGGTGCTGGTATTTTGAAATTCGCAAAAATAAAAAAAAAACTGACCAAAAACTTTGGCTCTATGGGATTTTCCATTGAAACAAAAAGCGCGCGCTTTTTGAAAGTTTTCATTCATATGAAATTTTCATATTAACTAAAAGTTATTGATTGTTTTCAGTATAACACTCCGCTCCAATATATAGTGCTAGCAAAGCTTTATGCTTAGTGACTGCATTGACCTAGTAGGAAAAGTATTTGAAATGTTGTGTTGTATGTTTTTCTTTTCCGAAAAACATACAAGACAACATTTCAAATACTTTTCCTTCCTTTACCATATTTAGCTTGAACTTTTGCTTCCGTGGACTTCATGCAATTTGTACCGGCGTTTAAATGTGATGAATCTCGAACATTTTTGCTTTGTCTCTGTTTTAATTTAACACCTGTGCCATAACTTTAAAAGTTAGGTGTACAAATTAAATATTCTCTAGTTACTTTGAATGTGTAAATTCATGGCATTTGCACGAAAGGTTTCGCAGAAAGTAAAGCTAACTTGTTCAGCATTTCAATCGCGAGATATGTTGAATATTAGTCTTGTTTTGAGGTATAAACTGGAACACCTAATTTTTGTATGTAACCCTATTTGTCTTTCGCACACAAACTGTTAGCCTAACAGTTTTTCGCACAATCGTCACGTGTCCCTAATTAGTTTGGCCTCTTTTCTTTCCGCCTAAAGTTATGTTGTCGTATTTTCACTACCTAAATTCGTCATTAGGTAAACCAATACATGATACCAAATATCAGTAAATACTAAATCATACAATACTATGCCAAACAAAACACTTATTGTTAACAACACGAAACAAAGTAGATATATCTAGTCGGGTCGACACTCCTAACCTCACCTCCATTTACTCCATTTACCTTACGCACATACCTTGTCGCGCATATTGAAGAGCAAGACGACCGCGCCATCTATTGGTGGCAAATCATACCGCAAACGGCCCATTTGCGGGCAAAAAGAAGAAGAAAGACTACTGATGGCAGTACGCGCGCGTGCACCGAGTTTCGAAATTTTAAATTGAACAAGTGGCCTATCAGCAACCCCTATAACAAAATGTAGTTTTATGTGACGGTGTCTTCGTGTGCGTAACAATAAGGAACAGCAAATCTCAGGGACGTCCCCGGCAGCCTCGAGCATCTCACATCACGTGGTGGTCAAGGTATCGTTCCTTCTTCATCTTCCTCTTATATTTGTTGTCGACATTAGTTTTCTCATACCGCAATACAGTCCACTAATTTTGAATTGCCCGCACAACCAAATACAATATTTATTAAAGTCTCAGAAAAAATAAACAAATATTCTATTCGAAATTGCCACCTTTGGCTTTTACAGGGGCCTTTAATCTGTCTGGCGACGAATCTATGGATTTAAGCACTGTTTTCATGGGAAATTTCGCCACTGCTTGCTCCAGAGATTTTTTAAGAGACTTGATATCGTAATGTCCTTTGGAGCACGCCATATCCTCTAAAACTGACCATAATTTGTAGTCTAAAGGGTTGAGGTCTGGGCTAGATGAGGGCTGGTCTTCAGCTCTATAAAGTCCGGAACGTTGGTTTATAGCCAGGTTTGGGTAGTTCTTGCCATGTGACCAGGTGCAGAGACCTGCTTGAAAGTCCACGGTATATTTTAAAAAAGTGTATTACTGAGAGATTTCACAACACAATCCAAGACTGTCTCTTGATACACTTTTGCAGAACTTTTCACTTCTTTTTTCACAAAAATGTAGCTTTGTGACTTCTTGATAAGACACGCCCGACCAAACCATCACTGACGCAGGATGATGACCAGGTTGTATCTTTCCGACCATTTGAGCAGCTTCTTTGGAACTGTGAGCGTACACTTTATCATTGCTTATTGTAGTGCTGTTTAATCGTGAATTTTTTTCATCGGTAAAGAGGATATTTCTGTGCTATTCACCTGCGTATTGTGATAGAAGGCATTTTGATCGATCCACTCTCTTTCATCGTAAAGATTGATTTAGGGCATGTCATATATATCGTTGATAAGCACCGAGCTTCAGGTCTTCATTTTATAATTCGCGACAGAATCCTAGCGGGAATCATCATTTATCGCTATAAGATTTTTGCTTCGTAATGGGGTTTCGATGAATTCGGGCTTTAACAGCATCGACAGCCTTTGTAGTTCTAATAGCACGTGGCTGCCCCGACCTTTTAATGTCTTCGACAGAGGAAGTGTTGTTGTATCTGTTGATAGTACGATATACTAATATACGGCTGATACCAAGCTTTTCAAGTGTTTGGAATAAATTCGACGGCTCCATACCCACTTTGTGATAAAATAAAACATTGTATTAATCCCGTTTTCATTAATACAAATATTAATTAATATAAATAGTTGGTAGAAATTATATATAGATAATAAATTATTATAGAAAATATAACTAGGAGGTAGTTAACCAGCTTTTACGAAATACAGTACTCGTTTACTAAAATAGTAAAAACATGGTAAGATTTTCCTTGTTTTATGGAACCTGTAAGAGAATTTCAAAGATGAACAGCCTAGACAGCGAAGTAACGGCCATAAAAGGTACAGTGTGAGGGACTTTCGTGAGTCAGATGGCCTAAGGGATAATGTATTTGAACTGTAAAGGAAATCAAAATATTCCTTAAACAACATAATTTTATATAACGCGGCCATATTGTAGTAAACAAAACATTGTAACTAATGTAAAATTATGAGTATTTCGGCAAAAGGGGAATATAAAACCATTTGAACAGAGATAAAAATTGAGAAACATGATCAGATTTCTGTATGAGAATTATGACACGAATACAAAGATTTTGTTATCATTCAAGTCTATCAAGCGGATTCTCTAAGAGATTTGGATAACAGGCGCCGGCATAATCGAAAAAAGAAGCAAGAGAGAGTGCGGAGCAGAGGTTACGGAACCTCTGCAATGAACCTGTTGAAGCATATTTACGAATAGATATGAATAGATAGTTATAATCAAGGGATTATAAAATTAAACAGCTCGAAGTTCGAGTCTATTGGCTTAAGAGCGTATAAAATTGTACATGCCGGCTGGTTTATAGGTTACCGGCAGCACTTGTATAAATACCTATAAAATACTAAGAAAAGCCCGAGAAAAAGGTCAGTTAAAGATAAATTTCCTATTAATTTAACCTATTGTAAAGCTTTAATACTTGTGTTTCTATAAATAATAGTCTTTCAGTAAGAATTGTCGAGGTTTGTCATTGGTGGGTGGATACAAAGCTTATCCTCTCCATAAATTCAATAAATTCAGACTAAAGTTCCTTTATCCCTGTTAATTACATATATTTCAAGGTAATTGGTGTTTGTGTAAAACAATAAATGTAGAATCATCATGTTTATGATCTAAATTAGTAGTACTTGATGAAAGTTTGACATAAGTTAGTAATGACATTGACTTTGACGTAAGTTTGAAGGTTATAAGATATAAAATTAAAAACTATAATAAAGAAATAATTAAGTTAAAACTACTATGTCTAAACTTAAAAACTAAAAACCTTAAAAAATATAATATAATATCTAAAATATATTACTAAAAGGAGTCCCTTTAGGCAAGGTTCCAAAGATACTGGCAGCATTCCCCCTTTGAATAGCTAAACTAATTCTATTAAACTAATTAAATTGTGTAAATCTTCAACTCTCCTGAAATCATTAGGTTTTTATAATCTTTCTTTATTGCTTAGTTGTCTAAAGTTAATAGTATGAAGGAGAGTAATCTTTAGTTAATCAAATCTTTAGTTAGCATGGGTTATACCCTTATTTAGTCCATAACAATGATAATATAGCGTTTTTTGACATGTAACAGGGCAAAAACCAACCAACGGGAAAGGGAGATAGTAATAATAATTATACATAATTATAAGAATTAAGAGTCACTTATTTATTTTTGTTATACCTGTTTAGTACCTATACACACCGAGATCGATCAAACAGGACCAGAACCAACCTGCCCTTGTTTTTATTGTTGTTGTTTATTGTGTTTAGCTTAAATATCATTTGTAATAAATAATAAGTATTTTTGGTAATTTGTTGTATTATTTGTTCTTCATAAATCTTTAGTTGGTGAGTAAAGGAGGTAAGATATTTTAACATTACAAGGCCTGCATTTGAATACCCTCATTCAAGCAATTGTAAAAGATTAACTTATATTTTTTTCCTGAAGTGATTTGTAGTTCACTTTTGCAATAATTCTAGACCTATCTATTATTAAAGAAGATCTCCATGGGTAACTGGGTCGTATGGTAACGCAACACCGAGATCCCGGGTTCAAGCCTCGGCCAGTGTGGTGTCCTCGATTACTGTCAGGGTATCCATCAAATGAAAGCAGTCAGTAGTTTCACCAAGCAGCACACGCACGTCCGCACCGGCCGACGGTCGAGTGAGCAATGCCCCACTACCGCTGTAGGCCGTGCGTACGGGCGTGTGTCACTTGCACTTTATTAATACGTCACACCTCTTCCTTTTCAATTGATTCGAATAATTTGAGACAATGAAAAATAATTAAAATACATTAATGTAATTAATATTCTTAAATAGTATATTTTGAATTGTTATTTAATTAAGAAGTATTTTTTTTTTAAACTATGTTTTATTACTTGCAGCCAAATACTTCTAATCTTACGTGTCCTCTATTTTTCTTTGAATACGCCACTCTCCTTTTACCTTTTTTTTAGGTGTATCAGTTTTTTATTTATATTAATTTATTTAGTTTTCGACGAATCATCAGCTTACAATATTGTTTAATTACAAGCTATATAACTTAAAAAGCTAACAAAGGATTCACACGGAAAAATTGGTCTAGGTATTACTAAAGTGAGCTCACTCAGCGTGTGAACCCACGAACCCCTTTTGTAGTATCTTAATGCCAACTACCCTATTAAGATAAATGATTGTGAATGATAAAATGTCGTTTTATTCGGTTATCTCCTAATTAGGGAGTCACAAATTAATGAAACAATATATATAATTATATATTTATAGCATCGTGCAGTGCATATGCAGGAGATTACAATTTTGTTTTATTTAAGTTTCTCTCAAGTTATGTTCAATTAACCAATTAAGGGTTTTATTCAATCTATTGTTACGTCATCAACGAACAAAATACACGGTTCATTCATAACCTTCGGCAGGTCTATTATGTAAACTAAAAACAAGAGAGTCTTAGGCACTCCCTTGTGATGTTGAGGCATTATAATTTTTAATATCAAATCGAACTCTATAAACTTTTCTACTCATATGATTATAATATTCGATTAGAACATATTGCTGTCTATCTTTTAAATAAGAGATAAACCATTTGTGAGCTGTATTTGGGATACAACCAGTTTATTAATATTTTATGTTGCACACGGTCATACGCCTTGTACATACATATGTAGCAATATTCGAATAGCATATTTTTAATGTTCAATTACTTATTATCTTTTGAATGTATTTGAGAAAAGCTAATAAAGTTGACTGACTGTAATTATTTAGGTCACTCTTTTGGTTATTCTCATGTAATGGTAATCACTGTTGTTTTTTAATGAGTCAGGATAAACTTCTACTTGCAAAGATTGATTGACAGTGAAAGAGAAGGTAAGTTCGACCGCACATTCACAATCAAATGTGAGCGTAGTTCATCAAAACCGTCACTTCTATATTTTTATTTAGTTATTAAATTTTAACTACGATTACATTGTACACTACTGAGTTTACTACCAGTTCGGAAATTGGGAGGCCCTTCCGAGAAGAACTGGCGGAAGAAACTCGGGCAGGGGACCGACCTCCATCTTACTGTTATTATTTGCAAAGAGAGCTAACTACATCATCAGGTCTTGCAATGTGTGTTTTTGTAGGTATTAATTTATTAATTATTGGATCCCAAGCAGGTGGAACGCTCCAACCATCGTCTCTATTGAAATTTGGATGTTTCCTGATTTCAAATACCTCGCGTAGTGTCCTAGGAACAAGTCTTTGTTCTCTAGCGAGAATTTAAGGTTTATAGATACGAATGTAGTAGTTTGGCCCCTCAAAAGCATGCTCACACTCACACACTGCAGACCTAATATCGCGCCTATGTTTTATGTCAGCTGCGTGTTCTATAATGCGCGTCCCTATACTTCTCTTTGGTTGTCCGAAGTATGGGAGAACACAGTCACAATCGATTTTGTAGACACCTGCTGCCTGGAGGGGTATATTGCATTTGACCGGTCGTAAGAATTGGTTAATCTTCCTGGCTGGTTTAAAGTAAGTATTAATGGAAACCCGCTTTAGAATGTTCCCAATCTTGTCAGTGATCCCCTTCATGTAGGGAAGGACAGCAGGTTGACGTTCTAATGTGGCTGGTTGGTGCGGCTTCTGTGTCGTAGTTTTGGTACTCGCAACTTTTTATCTTGTAGTACTCGTTTGTCATGCTGTGGCTCAGCAGTCAGATATTGTTAGGCACAGATGCCGTGAGTTCTCTGAAACAAAGATTTCCCAACGGTAGCCAACTGTATAGGATGGTGGTGAGAGTCACCATTTAAATATCTATCTGTATGCGTTGCCTTTCTATACACTGTATGACTAAGGGTTTGATTTAGATTGCTGCTGATTTAAACATTAAGGAAGGCTATTTTATTGTCTGTCATTAATTCCATAGTGACATCAATGCAATCTAGTACAGGTAAGCTTGTGAATAGAGATTGAACATCGAAGCTAACCATAGTTTCATCATCAGTGAGATGTAGGTGTTGTATTTCACTAACAAAATGGTAGGTATGGTGCCTTACTTTGTTTCGATAACAGAAACTCGTCAAGCTTATTGCTTACTATTTTATAAACATCAAAAGTAGCTGTTACTCATTATCATCCCATAAAGAGAAGAGTAGCTCTTTTCTTGACTGTTGTATCTACCCCCGTTGTCAAAAGATATATTCCCAGGGTCGTCATCCATTTGTCCCAGCGTAACCCCAGTGACATCGAATTGTCATCGCATTGCAATGGTTCTACGATGGAAGGCTGAACATTTTAGGCGACCCAGAACAATGTCTGTACGCCTTTATTTTGCGCCCTTGGCGCCATTGAATATGCTGTGTCGCATTTATACCTATGCATTATAACAAATTTAACGGTAACACGCCCAAGTTTCTTTTTAACATGTTATCAGCAGTCTGTACTTGTAACTTGACTTCTATGCATACTGGTATTCTATTATTTATTGTTTGGTTCTGTGTTTCACAACAAGAGACCTATTTTACTATAATAGATGTCATCTAACACCAATAACTCTTTTTCCTTCTTGTACCTACTTCTTATAAATTCCAAAATTTGTATAGTGTATAAATACACCTTATATGTATTTTTTTCATTACATTAACATATTTTTGAAGCCACATAAAAACAATATTTGGTAAAAGTTGCCTTTATTTTATATGTGTTTTCCTACTGGAAATTATTTATTAATAATAGTGTCTGATGCTAATAAATAAAATGTATTGGTATTTTTGTTGATTTATTTTCTTTTATAGACTTGTGTAACTCAGTTATATCCTTTTTTTTTTTTTTTTTTTTTTTTTTTTTTTTCGCAGTAAATGCGTTACGCATTCGCTCGTGCCGGGAGAGCACGAGACGATATGTGGGACTCTCCTCCATGCCCCTACCCGGCCGAGTGCCCGGTAAAGGCTTGGAGGCCTACCCACTAAAACCCTGCGGCGTCCCGCAACACAGTGGTGGGGGTCGCGTGGCCCCTTACGGCTTCTTCCCGCGACCCGAACCAGTGTGGGTCCGCGCACGTGGGCGGACCTCTCCTATGCTCCGTGAGGGACGGAGCAACGGGGTGAGCCGTGACGCCCTGAACACCCCGCACGCCTGAGGGCCAAGTGCAATGCAGCTGCCGGTCTCCCGCTCCGACAACCGCTGGCCCTCTTTTGGTGGTGAGAAGAACCGCTGCACCACTCGACCGACCCTAATGGCGGCCGAGGTGTGCAGTCAATTCCCCTCCCCACCTCAATCGGGACGTGCGTCCTCGGAAGTCCGTCGGGAACAATAGTTCCCGGGGGGCTTCCGCGGCCGCCGTCCCGCCGAGCATCTCTCTCGACCCCCCCACGCGGCCTCGGAGAAAAGCTCCGATGCCACCTGGGGGCGACGAGAGGGAGCTCTACCCTCGGGAGATGGTACCGAGGGTCCTCCTCAAGCGCTCCGCGTGCGACCCCCGCTCGCGCCCGCGCTTCCGGCGTCTTCACGCCCCTCCCGCGAGGGAGGGGTGGAAGAGGCTCTCTCCCCCCCGCGCGTTTTTACGGGGGGGGTTGGGCACCCGATGGGGTAGGTGCCCCTTCCTCCATGGGGATTACCGGCTCAGGGGCCCTCCCCTTCATTGCCGGCGGGTCGCATGCGCGACTCCCCATGGCGTGGTCGGCCGGCCGCCCGAAGGCGGCGCACACCGAGCACGCTGGCTCCCGCTCGCAAGAAGCGGCCCTGTGACCGGGCGCCCCGCACCTGAAACACAGGCCGCTTCTATCTTCCCTTGCCGGGCACTTGGGCTTCGTGTGCCCGACACCCATACACCTGTAGCATCGCAGAGGGCGGGGGCTAAGGACCCTGACCCATGCTGTGCTCCAACCGACTCGGAGCTTGTCGTCCTTACTGACTGCTTTGGCGGCGGCTACCGGCAGTCTAGCAATCACCCATCTGAGACCATCGGCACCAGGTCTCATGCCCCTTAATTGGATGGCCGTCATTGGGCATTCCGCTTTTGCCACCATCGCCTCCAACACATCCCTTTCTTCGACGGAGTCATCCAGTCCGGAGATCCGCAGCTCTGCGGTCTTCTCCGGCCTGGATACCACCGCCACGTCTCCAACAGTCTGCCGCAGTTTTTCGGCTAGTCTGTCAGCCAGCACCCCGCTCCCGTCCGGCACCTCGATTATACGTGCCCCCGCTTGCGTCTCCCTTGTCTTTACCCCATCCGTTATTCCTATGTCGGAGAGGGAGATCGCCGCCTTCGCCCTCTTCAACATGTGGGAGTAGGACTCCCCACACTCTAGCGCTTCCGGCTTCAGTGTTAGGGTGACTGCCGCCGTCTTTGGTGGATTGAGTTCCACTCTCCGTCTCGGCCTGGGCTTCCCTGGTGCCGTTGTTTTAGGCTCTGCGCTCGGGGTGGGTCATTTATTGGCGATTAGGTTTATTTTCTGAAGTTAGGTGGAGTTTTGTGCGACGCAACTTTTGGTGTTATAAAAATTGAAATCGGTTGGGTGTTTGGGAAGAAATCGAATTTTTTCGAAATTTTCCCATCGTCAACTTTTTCTTTTTTTATTACATACAATTGATCGGTTTTTGCGAGACGGGTGTTAGAAGATCGTCCAGGTAGCAAAGTGTCGGGCACCCCTATCTCGGTTTTCGAGATAGCTGTGCGCGCCTTTCTGCTGGATTGGTCTTCGCCCTTTTCAGGGCGAGCACCTACCTGGTAGGAACCAGTTGGGAGAGGTCGAGGGAGTCCTCCACCTTGCCGTTGTTCGACGGATTGGCGGTTTTCGCCAAACTTTCGAACAGCGTCCAGGGACAAACTCGATTTTCTCGAAGTTGGAGTGGGGGTGTCGATCCCCGGTGTAGGTAGTGGGCTTCACTAGTGGACCAACTTGTGCCGCGAAGTCTCGCAGGCGCCACTTTTGAAGCCGTTTGGGGAGTAGGGCAAAACCTAAGTTCAACTTAGGTTTTGTGTTTTTTCGCGAAATCGGAGTTGTTTTGGGGAAGTTTGGGGGTAGTTCGTGTCGTTTGGGGGAGTGCTCCCCCTTTTCGACTTTTGGGGGGTTTTGGTCGGGTAGGTGCGCTTCAATCGAGGCGGCTACTCTGCCAAGTCCAGCGTTGTTTTTTCCTTGTTTTGTGGCTCTCCCTAGGCGCTAGTGGCGCCGGGGACGAGCCATGGCTTCGTCAAGCAACCGATTTGGTCTCCTTGGAGACCAAACGCTAGGGGGTGAGACCCCCACCGGTTGCAGAAGCAATAGTGTGGGCCGAAAACGGCCAAGTTCGGGCGAGAGGGGTCCCTCAAGCTCCGGGTCATCCGGAGGTGAGGGGACCAATCAAAATAGGCGTAAGAACAGGGCGAAGGCAAAGGCGCCTAGAAAGCTGGGAAAACCATTATCGACGGGCACCAGCGCCAATTTTAAACTGAATCTGGGAGTAGATTCGGATGCTAGCTATGCAGAGGAGCTAGAGTTGGAAATAGGAAATGAGGGACGGCCGTGTTCCGCAAGATTGCTGAGGCAACCAAAGGCCGTCAATTATAGGGTGGACTACTCATCCGAAGGGCCCGCGGATGTAGAATTCTCGGACGGCCCAGAGACGGACAGCGGTGAATTGGCGGAGGATCTGCGGGAGCAGCAAGAAGTGGTGAAGACCGTCATGCTCGGCATCGCAGAAACATTGGGACAGGCGGACCGCAGGTGTCTGGAACAGGCGATCCAAAAGCTAGGTGGGGTCGCCAGCAAACTGGCGGAGAAGTCCAGGGTGAAAAAGGAATCCGAGGCGGCCAAATTTAAGAGGGCGGCGGACCAGCTTCGCGCAGAAGTGGCAAAACTGCGCGAAGAGAACAAGGCCCTCAAGGTCAGGATGGACGAGTCCTGCAAGACGGCTGCGGCGGCACGTAGGTCCGAGGCGCAGGCGGTGAGGAGGAGTACGGGTCAGCCTCTCACAAGAGAGGAAATGATTGACCTCATGGAGACCTTCCAGCGGGAAACACTAGGCGCCGTGAGAACCATGGTGAACGCCCGCGTGGAAGGCCTAGAAAAGGATGGGCGGCTCCTACAGGAGAAGAGCCACAGGCCACCGTTAGCCGCGGAAAAGAAAAGGGCCGTTCCCCGCACGATGGCGGGGAGGGAGGCAAGGGAGGCCGCGGATCGCCCATCGACAGCCGGGACGACGGCGGCTCCGGTACAGGCGAAGCAAGCACCCTGGTCGGAGGCTGTCAAGAAGAAGGCCCCCGCCAAACCAAAAAAGACGGCGGGCCAACCTCTGGCGGGCAAACCCGGGCCAAAACCAGCCCAAAGTAGACCGGCGGTCCCGAAGCTGGTGGCCCCCAAAACGGCAGCGGTCGTCCTCTCTATCCCCGAGGACGCTGCAAAAAAGGGGGCCTCATACGCCGAGGTAATCGACCGGGCGAAGAGAGAGATCAGGCTCCGGGAGTTGGGGATCTCGGACGTGAAGATCAAAGTCACGCAATCGGGGGCGAGGCTGATTGAGGTCGGCGGAGAGGGCAGCGGGACAAAGGCAGACGGCCTTGCCGCGAAGTTGAAGGAGGTCCTCGGGGATGCAGCGGCGGTCTCGAGGCCCACCAAAACAGCGGACCTGCGGGTTGTGGGCCTCGATGACTCAACGGGGCCCAGGGAACTACAGGCGGCGCTCGCCACCGTAGGAGAATGCCCGCCCGATCAGGTACGGGTGGGCGAAATTCGAAGGGGCCCCGGCGGCCTGGGCACCGCATTGGTCAAATGCCCCGTGGAGGCTGCCAAAAAACTGGGCCTAGAGGGGAAGATCCGCGTGGGGTGGACGGTCGCCTCAATAAGGGTGCTGGAGTCCCGCGTCATGAGGTGCTTCCGGTGCCTTCAGCCCGGACACACCGGGGCGCTCTGCCCGGCCAGTGTTGATCGCAGCACCCTGTGCTATAGGTGCGGCGTGGCCGGGCACAAATCGAGGGACTGCGAGGCGGACCCAAAATGCGCGCTCTGCCGGTCGTTAAAACGCCCCCATGACCACGTAATGGGGGGCAAAGCTTGCAAGGCCCCGGCGGTTAAGGGAAGGCCTCTCCCCAAAACCTTTGGGGCGCGACCGGCACAGGCCCAGACGGCCATGGAGGTAGTTTCTGTATTGGCCCATTAATGCCCCCACGCCAATACAGAATACTACAGGCGAATGTCAACCACTCCACAGGTGCGCAAGACCTCCTCATGCAGCACCTGGCGGAGTGGTCCATCGACCTAGCCATCGTCTCGGAGCCCTATTGTTGCCCTTCGAGGGACAATTGGGCTTCGTCGCTCGACGAGACGGTGGCGATAGTCGTCCCCACAACTGCGGTCAGCTCCCCTCCCCTCTCGCTCATTGAGAGGGGGTCGGGGTATGTAGCCGTCAGTTGGGGGGACATCACCGTGGTGGGGGCGTATTTTTCGCCCAATCGTGCCCTCACCGAGCTCCAACGGTGGGTCGATGGGATGGGACGCGTCATCCGGAGACTGGCCCCCCGAAAGATCTTATTCGGGGGCGACCTCAACGCGAAACACCAGGCGTGGGGCCACCCCTCGAACGATCCAAAGGGGGTGGTGGTGGCGAGTTGGGTGATAGCGATGGGGTTGGCGGTGCTAAATAGGGGCACCGCCTTCACCTGCGTCAGGGGCAGCGGGGGCTCCCGCGTGGATGTCACCCTGGCAACCCCATCGCTATCACCCAAGATCTCCGGATGGCGCGTCCTATCGGAGGAGGAGTCCCTGTCAGACCACCCCTACATCAGGTTTGAAGCCGACCTGAGGGGTGGATCTGGCGGGCGCCCAGGGGGGGGAACACAGTCATGTTTCCCCAGATGGGCCCTCGCCAGGCTAAACAGGGACCTGGCGGAGGAGGCGGCGGTGGTGGAGGCTTGGCGGCTGCAAGATGAGGACAGCGAGGGATGGACGGTCGAGGAGCGGGTGGGGAGGCTAAAGGAGGCCTTCACGGCAATCTGCAACGCCTCCATGCCGAAGGTGACTGGGCGACCCGACAAGACCGCCGTATACTGGTGGTCTGACCAAATCGCGTCGCTCAGGACAGCCTGCGTTCGGGCACGGAGGGCGTTGCAGAGGTGCCGTCGGCGACGGAGGAGGGTGGAGGGCGAGGAGGAAGCCCTGACCACCACCTACAGGGAGGCCAAGAAGCGGCTCAACCTGGCCATCCGACAGGCGAAGGACGCGGCCTGGAACGAGTTCCTGTCGACTCTCGACAGGGACCCGTGGGGCCGCCCCTACCGGACGGTCAGGAAGAAGCTAAAGAGCCAGGCTCCGGCGACGGAAACGCTGGAGCCAGAGCTTCTGGCAAGGGTGGTGTCTGGCCTCTTCCCCGAGACGTCGCCGATCCTCCCGCCCAGGATGGTCCTCCCACCCATCCCTCGCGAGCAGCCGCCAGGATACCAGCCGGTGACCACGGAGGAGGTGGAGATGGTCACGGACCGCCTCAAAGGCCAGCGGAAGGCGCCAGGGCCGGACGGAGTCCCGGGCAGAGTCATCCCCATTGCCCAGGAGCACCTAGGTCAGTTCCTCCGCGAGACGTACAGTCTCTGTCTCGAGAGGGGGGAATTCCCTAGGCAGTGGAAGAGGGGTAGACTCTGTCTGCTCAGGAAGGAGGGACGTCCGGCAGACTTGCCTTCCGCCTACAGGCCGGTGGTGCTGCTCGACGTGCTCGGCAAGGGTTTGGAGCGCATCATTGCCGAGCGCATCGTGCAGCACCTTGAGGAGGGCCTGGGCCCGAACTTATCGGAGCGACAGTTCGGGTTCAGGCGCGGGCGGTCCACGGTCGATGCCATCCTAGCCCTGAGGGATGTCATCGACACAGCAGAACGGCTGGGGCAGGGAGTGTTTGCGGTGTCACTGGACATCCGCAACGCATTCAACTCCCTGCCGTACGAAGTGATCAGGGACGCCTTGAGGTTCCACCAGCTTCCCCCCTATCTCCGGGTCATCGTGGAGCACTACCTGCAGGATAGGGTGGTGCTGTACGCTGACTCGAACGGGGAGCTGGTGGAGAGGAGCATGTCGTGCGGTGTTCCACAGGGAGCGGTTCTGGGTCCGCTCCTGTGGAACATGGGGTACGACTGGCTCCTCAGGGGGACGATCCTCCCCCGCGCGGCGATAGTGTGTTACGCTGACGACACACTTATCGCCGCGAGGGGGACGACTTACCTCGAGGCGCGTCGCCGGGCCAAGGAGGTGGCGGAGGTGGCCATAGCGCGCATCCGGGCCATGGGACTAGATGTCTCGGTGGATAAAACCGAGTGCATCTTCTTCCATGGCCCGAGGAGAGCCCCACCGGTGAGGGCTAGGGAGGTCGTGCTTGATGGGGTGAGGCTTCCAGTGCTTCGCCACATCAAGTACCTGGGGCTGCTGCTGGACGCTCGCTGGGATTTCAGCGAGCACTTCAAGCAGCTAGCCCCCAGGCTGGTGAAGGCCTCCCTGGCCTTAGGAAAGCTCCTGCCGAACGTCGGCGGCCCAGGCACCACGTGCCGCCGACTGTACGCAGGGGTGATCCGTAGTATGGCCCTCTATGGGGCCCCGGTGTGGGCAGAAGCCGCAGGGACCAAAGGGAAGGCAGATCTCCGGCGGTCCCAAAGGGTGATTGCGACCCGTCTTGTACGAGGGTACAGGACGGTGTCGCGATCGGCGGCTTGCGCGCTCGCGGGTACACCACCGTGGGAACTGGAGGCACGTGTCCTACGGGAGGTGTATCTGCGAAAGGTGGAGGCCCGGGTGCGAGGAGATGGGCTCGCACCCGAGGAGGCCCGGCGAACAAGGAGGGATGCCGAAGAACGGCTGATGAGGGAGTGGGAGGAGTCTCTCATCGACCCGCCATTCGGGAAGCGCACCCTCGAGGCACTGAGGCCAGTGCTTCGAGAGTGGTGCGCTCGGCGCCAAGGGTCGGTGACCTTCAGGCTGGCGCAGGTCTTTACCGGGCACGGGTGCTTCGGTAAATACCTGCACCGGATTAGAAGGGAGCCGACCCCGTCGTGCCATCATTGCGGCGCTGCGGAGGACACTGCCCAGCACACCCTTGAGGTGTGTCCGGCGTGGTCTCCTCAGCGCGGCAATCTTGTCGCGACGATTGGGAGTGACCTCTCGCTCGCCGCCGTGGCGCGAGCTATGGTGACGAGCGACGGGTCCTGGGAGGGGGTGGCCACCTTCTGCGAGGACGTCCTCTCGCAGAAGGAGGCCGCCGAAAGGAGGAGGGAGGAGGACTTAGACTCCTCTCTCATAAGGCACAGGCGTCGGGGGAGAAGGTGGCGGCGTTATGCCACCCGCATCCCCATCTAGAGGATGGAGCTCCGCTTCTCCTCTAGAGACGCCCCAAATGGCGGAAGGGGCACCCATTCTGCCTGGGTGTCCACCCCCCACGTGAAAACGCACGAAGGGGGAGAGGGTCTCTTCCCACCCTTCCCCGCTGGGAAGGGCTTTGGGTCAAGAGGCCAGTAGCGCAGGCTCGCGGGATGAATGCCTCGCGAGCGGAATGCGCTTGAGGAGGACCCTCGGGAACGGCTTCCCCGAGGGTAGGAGCCTCACTCGGAAACTACGGGTGATACCGGAGTTTTCTCCGTTATCACCCGGCGTGGCCGAGAGGGGGTCCGATGGGATGGCGACCGCGGAAGCCCTTCGGGAACTTTTGTTTCCGGGGGACTTCCGCGGACGCACATTCCGATGAGGTGGGGGGGGAATGCCGTTAGCACACCTCGGCCGCCTCCGGCCCGCACTGGGCGGGGCAACCGCGCCGCCTGCGGTGGCGCCCGGGAACTTGTTCTTGAGACTTGTTCTTGGGTGATCATCGCGGGCGCGGGAGTCTCGTCCTGTGTGGGTCGGGGTCTGTCGAGGGGTGTGGTTTATTCCTTCCCTCACCGAAAGGGGGCCAGCGGCTGTCGGAACGGGAGACCGGCAGTCGCATTGCACTTGGCCCTCAGGCGTGCGGGGTGTTCAGCGCGTCACGGTTCACCCCGTTGCTCCGTCCCTCACGGAGCATAGGCGAGGTCCGCCCACGAGCGCGGACCCACACTGGTCCGGGCCGCGGCCGAGTCCGACAAGGGACCCCGCGACCCGCACCACTGTGTATTGGGACGCCGTAGTTTTTAGTGGGTAGGCCTCCAAGCCTTTACCGGGCACTCGGCCGGGTAGGGGCATGGAGGAGAGTCCCACATATCCACCGTGTTCTCCCGACACGGTGTGAATGCCTAATGCCATTTTCTACGAAAACAATAAAAAAAAAAAAAAAAAAAAAAAAAAAAAAAAAAAAAAAAGGCTCTGCGCTCTTGGCCCGACTGGCCTCCGCTGCTGCGCGCTTTGCCATCTGTCTTTTCTTTTTCCGGCCGACTGCCTCCGCCCAGGTTCCGCCTTGGGCTGCCGGTGGGGGCACCGCCGCCTCCTCTTGTCCTCGTATGGAGCCTTCCATTGCCCGTCGCCTATCTCCCGACTTCGGGTGGGTGGCAAGGGTCTCCCAGGCTGACATCCGCTCATCGACTGCCCGTCTCACAGCTTGCAGCAGTCTTTCCTCAACCACCTGTAGAATCGTCTCATCCGGTCTGGGGCTCTCCTGTACAGGCTCCGGAGTCTTCACCGCTGCGGCCCTCTTGAGTTCGGCCACGTCCCTTCTCAAGTTTTCCATCTCGGCGCTCAACTTTTGATTTGCCTCGACCAATTCGGCAACCTTCGTCCCCTCGCGAGTGAGGACCTCCCTCGCTATGTCGGCCATCCCCATGAGGCACTTCAAAAGCCCTGACGCTGCGCCCATGATGCGGCCCTGGGTCCCACAATCCAGCGCATTCTCCTCTTCTTGAACCTCCCTTCTTATAAGGTTGAAGAAGTCCGAGGCCTTGTTCCGGTGCCACTGCCATCTCTTCCGTTCCTCCTTCTTCACAGTCTTTAGGTATAAAAACCTATGTTCGGGCGTCGCGTCTTCGTCACACTCGCTCGAATTATCCGTCATATCCACAATGACATCGTCTTTTGGATGCTGTTCCTTCCCTTTGGGGGGAAACTTAGGCACGGTCTTTCCGCCTTTCCGAGTGGATGACACAGGCGATCGCTCTCTTTCCGCCTTGGTTAAATCTTCGGCACTGTTTTTCTGCGGACTCTGTGCGTTGTCCTTACTCCGTCCTACGTCGGAAGCCGACTTCGGACCTCGTCTTGGTCTAAGTTTTTTGCTGTAGTTTTCATTCATACTGTTCCCACGAATATGGGAGAAAAATCGGACCGCCAGGGCAGAGATCCCGGTACCCTGGCTACCCTACTTACGCCTGGGGGGTCGGGAGGTACCCCAGGGCGACCGCTAATGGGCCGACTGCGCTCCGCCGGCCACCTCCTAGAGGCGCCCCGACACCACGAATCCCAGTGCCGGGACTTTGAAGATTTTTTATAGTTGTTTTCTCCACGCGGCCCCCACCGAAGTGGCGGCCCCCGCTCCCGCACCACGTACGAGGTTACGGTTGGGCCGGAACCGATCCTCGGATCAGAACACGCCCCGACTTGCCCGCTGATGCGAGCTGGGCCCGAAGGCCCCCTCGGGTGATTTTTTAGAGGGGTTGTCTTCCCCGCGGCCCCCACCAAAAGGAGGCGGCCCTCGGCCCTGCACTATGTACAGGGTTACGAGTTCCTTCGACGACACCAGGCAGAACTAGCATCGCCTAAGACTCCCCATGCTCGGCTACCGCTACTCGGGATGCCCAAGACGCCAGCCGAGCTTCCCCTTGTTGGCCCGAAGGCCCCCCGCGGGTGATTTTTTAGAGGGGTTGTCTTCCCCGCGGCCCCCACCCGAAGGTAGCGGCCCTCGGCCCTGCACTACGTACAGGGTTACGAGCTCCTTCAGCGACACCAGAACTGGCGTCGCCTAAAACTCCCCATACTCGGCTACCGCTACCCGGGATACCCAGGACGCCAGCCGAGCTCCCCCCCTGTTGTCGGATTATTAGCCACCGTCGTATGCAATCCCCTAAGGAATTATATACGACGGCGCCCAGGATGCACCGGCCCAAACCCATTGTCGTTCCCACCGCACGTATGAAGTGGGACCTACAATGGGCCGGGCACACGTGGAGGTTCTATCCGACCTTGCACCCCACTCAGTTATATCCTGGAGCTATATGCCACTCCGGATATATAACTAATCTATTCGTTCAAAATTCTTAGCATATCCAGTATATCCAATCCAATCACATGGGTCAATTCCAAATCATTTGGTCAGATACCGTCTGGCTAACTACATAACAGATATCGACAGCGAAAGCGTCAATCGAAAGACTTAAAGCGCCGAAAACGCTTTGTGTTTTCGGTGTTTTCCGATGAACGGTAAAATTCTTAAAAACGCAATACTGCTGATGCTGCGTTCGCTCTGACTGAGGTGGCAAGCGTCATTATAAGCGAAACAAGCGCTGCATAAAGTTTTGTTTCTATAAAACGGTAGCAAATTTGAAGCGCTTCATGTGCTCTTATTTTGCGAAATCTCATTAGTCCGGATTTAATAAACAGATGCGGATATTGATAAATATATATAATAACACCTTAGTTGGATATATGGTATGATTTGATATTTTTTCAAAGAATTAAACTACTAGTCCGGATATATTTATGGACGTGGATAATCACTGGATCTATATCTTTTTTAGGAAGAATATAGGATAACCCCGATCTATTTCCGGAGTCACCTTACGCATGTGCAGTCCCTTACCCCGTACGGTTAAGAGTGTATTCAGAAATAAATTAACCAGCGAATATTCATTTTATACCATTTCCAAATTACATACTTTGCTGATAACATTAAATCATCTAGATTGACTGTAATTCGATAACTTTTAACTTGTATACAATATTTTTTTACATATATGACGGCGAGGCCTCACGCCGGTCATCAGAATGCTCTTTATTATCCAAAAAGAGTTGCAGCGATCTTCAAAATAATAACGTGTATGGTTGTAGGATAGACTTCTTTATTATTTAAAACCACTTGCAGTCTGAAATCGCAAATGATGCACGAGATTTCAATGGATGAAAAACGTGGTGATCCCCGAGACGGCGTGACAACCTCCAACGCGGTCCAACGAAAAGTAACGTTCTCGCTCGGTATAAGCTATGAAGTAATAGTTATACCCTTATAGCGTGCTAACGGTCACTATAAACTAACCGTTTCACGCTTATTTCATGCTAACTAAAAGTTTACACTTATAGCACGCTGACAGTCTGCTTCTCAAGTCATCTCAGAAACGTTTAGTGTTGCCAACTTGCAACGCCTCTTTAAGGTCACGCCATCTAGGATTTCACCCAGGTACTAACCTGACGTTTTCCATTTGATAAAATCGTACCTTGTAAACAAATCCTTACTGACAAACATTATTTTAAGCTTAACCTCAATTTTCATCTAATTGAAATAATCGAATGCTTCATCATATATAATATTACTAACCTAACCTATTATCCAATGAATATCAAATTCAGAAATAACATTACGTATAATTCCGAATTTATTATTTGTTTATTACAGTCATAAGTGTAAAATACTAATGTCTTTTAATATCACTATAAAAGATGAGATAGTTATCGAAGGTAATTATATTTTTGAATGTCTTTACAACGATTTAATTCTAAATCGATGCCCCTTAGCAAAGTCACACCTTTGTGCACCTTGTTACCATTGTCGCACCTTGGCAAAATCACACCTTTGTGCACCTTGTTACCATTGTTGCACCTTGGCAAAATCACACCATTGTGCACCTTGTTACCATTGTTACACCTTGGCAAAATCACACCTTTGTGCACCTTGGCACTATTGTTGCACCTTGGCAATATATTCTTGTACCCCTTGGTACATGTCTTTTCAAATTAATGTATTGTAGTATATCCACTTGTCTGTATAACCTTTATATAAGTTTTGACGTAATAACCATTGAAATTCAAATCGTTGTTTCAGGAATATAAGAAACTACTTAAAAATCTATTTTTCTTTAGTATCATAGTATGTTTATTTAACCCGTATAATGCAATGTAATATTTAACCCGTACAGGGTTACTATTAACTAAGTTAAAATCTCGATCGATTTAAATCGTAAGTAAGATTAGGTTTGGTGTGGGTAGGTAGCACAAGCCAGAATTATTAAAAGCAAGAACAAGACATTCATTACTAGAATAATATGGCAGAAATAACCGTGAAGGTAATAATAATCTCAACACATACATTATTCAATCGAGTGCTTATTACAAGGTTATAAGGATTTTCTTTATAGCAAAATAGGATGACTTCATATATTTTCTTTTCTTAAAATAAAATAGCTATCAATAATTACACAAGTTCTTTAGAATTGCAATTAACACTGCCGTTATTCAAGTTGATATTTACATTGCTATAGTCAATGATTTTTCAACTCTTCTTAGAATCAAGTGGATAAACTATTTAACATTTTTTTGTCTCAATACTATGAGACAGCCTTTTTTGCAGATGGGTTCGTTATCTCCCTCCTTTAATTTGATTTTCACGAGCTAATTTTTCTATACACCACTTACTTGAAGGCTCGTCGCCACGTGTGGTGTCCTCGATTACTGTCAGGGTATCCATCAAATGAAAGCAGTCAGTAGTTTCACCAAGCAGCACACGCACGTCCGCACCGGCCGACGGTCGAGTGAGCAATGCCCCACTACCGCTGTAGGCCGTGCGTACGGGCGTGTGTCACTTGCACTTTATTAATACGTCACAGCCAGCAATGTCTTATCTACATTGACACGGGTCTGGGTGTTATAGTACCGTCGTCTGTTTCGTAGTTTCTGAATACCACAACACTAGTGCTTTAGTTACTTAAGTTGGATTTAGAATAATGTATGTGATGTTGTTGTCTTATAATACTTGACAGTGAAATCGGAACTTAAACGTAGTAAAATTTGTCTTGAGTACAAACGATTTACTCCGCGCTACGACTCGGCGTAAGTCATTTTAGTAGTCAGTACAACATCAACTAGTGGAGGAACCTGAAAATAAATTTGAAGGTCGTCTGCATATAGATGCTGGTAAAAAGACAATTACGAGCAACGGAATTAATAAGGATAATCAAAAGAAAATTATATAGAATGCCACCTTTAGGAATGCCAGGAGTTGTATTTCGATGTTGTAGATATTACCTAGAACACTAAGTCTCGGTATCTCAATAAGAAGAATATTCACCCGGATAGCGAGTTGATGTCGATTTGAGTCTCGCTCGACACCCAGAGAAGTTGAATTTATTCTTTAATTTAAAAAAAAAGGGGGGTTGCACTCCGGGAGTGCAGGCAGAAGTGAAAACTTGAACTTATGGCCCGTTGGACACTTTTTTTGGGTGAGCATTTTTAGGTGCGCTCGCGACATGAGAAATTGTACATAAAAAAATCAAGTTTATCAAAGCAATGTGGGCACTTTTTGAATGGAAATGAAAAAATTTTTTAAAGCTATAATCGTAGAATATATATTTTTTCGGGTTTTCCTACTTTTCCGGCTTTCCCATAAATTTTAGGCGATTTTCCGACCGTCGATCCACGTCCCTAGTGAAATTCTCTACTAAATTGAGTATATTTTCGATTTTTCGGGTTTTCCTACTTTTCCGGCTTTCCCATAATTTTTAGCCATTTTCCGACCATCGAATCACGTCCCTAATGAAATTCTGTAATAAAATGAGTATATTTTCGATTTTTCAGGTTTTCCTACTTTTCCGGCTTTCCGATAATTTTTAATTCTTAGCTGAAATGAGCATAGAGTTAATTTTCCTAATTTCCCAAAATTTCGAGATTTTCTGTAATTTTGTAAAAAATTATCAACTTCAAACTTTAAATGCAGCGCCTTTTTAAACGCTAGCGCCAAACTTGTATTCTTGTAATGTAACTGTTGGTAAAACAGGAAGTTGTCTCCCTAGCCGAAGAAAGAGACAGCTGATATATACCTATGCGTATACTAATAGTATTGTACACTATTGTAAACATATATGTACCCAACGTGTTTCTCATTTTTTAGATAATTTTATTTAACAACGTGTTGCATTTGTTTATGTACGTATCATGTACGTAACAAAATTTACCAAATAAAATAATAATTTACTTACGCGATGACGAGCAGCAGTTGTAATAATGTATACAAAATATAGTAACACTATAGTATACAAAAGCACTACAACTATGTTTTTATTAATTCTATTAACACTTTAGATTTGTTTTTTTAACACAGTACCATAGCAGCAACACAAGTCAAATGAAATATTTAAATAAATAAATTTTCCGTTTAATATTCATTTATAAAATAAATATAAAAAACTCTCAATCTCGTCTGTCGCGAGGGCACGAACGAATTCCCATGCAAAGAGCGCGTATAGTATACATATATTATAAGAATACACGCGGAGTATATCTGTGTAAAATCTCATCTGTCGCGAGAACGGCTGAAAATGCTCACCCACAAAAGTGCCCAAAGTTTTCACTTCAAAAATATTTATTTAGATATAATTTTTAGCACTGCTAAAGTGTTTGCCGACCGTTTGATGCAACGAGCGGCACTTCCTTTCTTACCGACAGACATGGGTTCGAGTTCGGGAAAGGGCCGATGTTTGTGTGATTAATACGAACAATTGTACCTGATTTATGGGTATTCATATATATTTCTGTGAATATTACATATCAAGGGATCACCAAACCGGCTCCCTATGAGTTTTACTAGGGATGAAGGAAGTACATGCCATTTACTGCTATCCGTTACTCCCCCAATCACCCAAGCGAACTAATAATAATTGTTCCATATTGTTTAATCCATACTTATCGTGATAATAAATTTATTCTGCTCGTGTTTTGCCAGCGCTAGAGAACTTCTTTGAAGGGTCTAATTGCTACCATTATTACCCAAACATAAGTGGAGGTAGCGTAATTTAGATCGACGCTTGGACATTAGGACAGCCGTAACTGTTTGGAATACCATGGACTTTACAACATTGTGATAAGGTTCATGTTTGAGTGATATCCATAATCTTATATTGGATTGCTTATTCATTTTTAATCAGGGCCCCGAAGTCAATACAAAGTAACAAAGCAACAATTCTGCATTAAGGCCTTAGATTTGTTTAGCTCTTAAGAGAGTTTCTAAATTATAAGTGAAGGGACGGGGCGGAACACTAACGAGAAATGATGAAGTGTTTAAATATTTATATATATATTTTGTTATAAGTAATTCCCTTATTTTATAAAAGTTATTTTAGGTATTTCGTGGAAATACATACTTATATTATAAATGTAAAAGTAACTGTCTGTCTCTTCGTTTGTTATGTTTTCACGGCAAAAGATGGCAAGATTGCTTCAACCCTAGGGAAAGACATAGGCTTATTTAACTTTGGAAAGAACCATGTGCTCATTCGGAAATGAAATAAAAGCGATTATGACCTTATTTCACGTAAACGAATTTGTGGATAACCATAAATTATACATAATAAAAACATATGATGCTAAACTCAAACTTAAAATATTTCCCTGTTAACTAAGTTTATTTAGTTTTTGGAAGTTCATTTAATTCCTGACTTTACTCAATATGGCTCAATTTGTAGGAAGCGCTAGCTTAAGTAAATATTCCTTAATGACTTAATTCAATATTCGTATGGTTATGACAATTAGCTGAAAGTAAATTAAATTTAGTGTTCTTTTGCAAACACTGGATTCCGTATTGTTAAGTATTTCTAAAAACTTCAAAATGAATATAACATTTTTTATACTCTTTTACTTATATTGAAGCTCTGGTATTTTCGAGCAGTTTAATACGCCATTGTCACGGAAAAACTATTCGTTAAGTTGTTCATCAAGTAGACTAAACACATACCAACTCCACGTGAAATTGAGTGACACTGATGTCTGCAGATACTGTAAACAGGAGAAAGAAACACCCAAACGCCTCCTATCTGATTGTGGATACCTAAATGAAAAACGCAGTATCCACCTAGGATGACATAATCATATAACTGAGATCTTGAGATCAAGGTTATGAAGATTCTGGATTTTCAGGCTAAAATAGTAACTCTTATTTAGAGGCGATCACAATAGATATTCTGGGTCGCATTGACTTAAGTTTCATTTCAAATGTTTAGTCTCGAAACTCACATATAATACGAGTATTAATGAAAACAAAAATATCTAGCTTACTTCTGCAAAAAACAATAGATTTCGATTTCCGCCAAGTGATGTCTGTATCTAAATACTCATATACGATAATAAATAATAGTTCAGTTTTTTTTTTATATTAAGAGAAGAAAAATGTAACAACCAGTTTTGCATTATACTTATGTTAGTGACTATGAAAATTTTAAACATCAATTTTTTATTTTATTTTAATTTATTTACCGCCTCACTAACAATAATGCTTACTTGATTGAAACCTTAATAAGAACCGGGCAGGCAATAAACAAAACAAGAGCAATAGCATTACAAGTAAAAAATAGTTAAATGGTTACAAATCTCTTTGATAGTGACTTCACTAATTCCATCCGTCTAATAATATCCTAACTGCATTGGAACAAGCCTTGCCTAAACATTATAGGGAAAGGGATATATATGGGCTATAGTAGATTTTCGACTAGATTTTCTTTGTGCTGCGTGCAAGCTAAAATCTTAAAACATTGACCTACACCACTCTGACTTAGCAACTGCGAGACATTTACTAAACACACACTAAGATAATAAATCTTAGATCACCCACCACATGACCAGCCCTCGTGAAAGTTGTTTAAGCTCTGTAATCCTAGCCCTACGCGTTACAGCTACGCAATATAAACGTTCAATTTCAATTTAAATATTTTAATATAAAAGTCCAGTTTCATATTACTAAACGTAAAGAATAAGAAGTAAATGCAAAAAAGGAAACTTAATAAACTGAGTTGAAACGTACAATTGAAAATTAATTGGTAATAAATCAACTCACGGATATTGAAGTCAAGTACTGGGGGTCTCTGTTTCTTTAAGATAAACAAGTTCGTTGACACAAATATTTCTTTATAATACCTGAAAGAAGTATTTTGCTAAATGGAGGACTAATTAAAGAATAATTTCACCACATTTTAATAAATATCTCTTGTCGTGGGTTTTGTCTTTTATATTTTTTATGTCATGTGTCGTAAAGCTACTAAGTGCTGGAACAATATACTACCTCCAATAAGGCAGTTAACATCAAAGTATTCTTTAGAAAAGTACGTAATTAGCCTAATTGAAAAATCAAATTAAAAGGTAAAGGCTCTCTTGGTGGCTTTGGTGGTGGTTTCTCTCAATAGTGGAAACGGTAAAGTTGATTTTTGCGTTTTGTTATTGTCTGTGAATCATGTCAAACAGTTTTTTTTTTAACCTTTCATGGTCACTAACATTATAGTAATATAAGTTATATACGGGATTGTTACCATGTACAATGTTTTTAGTTGTTTTTGCCGAAATATCGGAAACCCACTTAAAACAAGGTACATATTAACAATCCCGCATATAACTGTTATTTTTGAAAGTTTCACTTTTTTAATTAACTTTGTTGTTTTAATGTGTCTCTGTATGTGTGTTTTTGATGTAAATAAATAGTGTATCTATCTATATCGGTATATTTACGAATATTTGTTGGTGTGTGTTTTACGAAATTTAAATTAAGCTATGATTTCAAATAATTTGTAATGTAACTATGTAACATATATCAATAAATTTAAGTGTGCAAAAACTGATCTTTTGTTAACTGTACTTTCTTAAATTAATCGATATTAATAAATGTCTTAACACCAATTATACTGCATGGAATTAGAATTTTAAGACCATGCTCATTGATAAAAAAGGTTTTGGTGGAGGGTTGATGCTCTTCCATTTTTTTTACCTATATGGGTCGTTACTGCCTGCATCGATCCACGATCTTAATGGCATGGCACGCAATCAACAACATCCGATTTTAAACGTCCGTTTGGTGCAACGGTAGCAACCCTGCTTTTCGCACCGATGGTCCTAGGTTCGAATCCCGGAAGGGGCAGTTGTTTGTATGATGAATACGAGCATTTGTACCTGAGTCATGGGTGTTTATATATATTTCTATGAATATTACATATCTATGTATCATAAACGTATGTCTTTCCGTTACCTTAGTATCCATAACACAAGCCTTACAGTGCTTACTTTGGGCTAGGCTAATTGGTGTGAATGTGGGAAATATTTATTATTTATTAATTATTTAAACGATCGTGACGTATCTTTATGTATTTATGTAATAACAAAAATAAACTTACAACTCGTAACAGGGTCGCCGATGGTTATAAATTTAAATCCCACTTGGCTTTTAAAGTCAACAAAGAAATAAAATCTACAGACCCCAAGTGTTACATTGTTAAACATGTTGTACACACCTGTCTAAGCCAATATGATGCTGATGATATTGTTTTGTTGACAGTTTCGGCAACTTTAAGTCAGTAAAAAAAAATGTTGCCTTAACAACATATTTTTTATAAAATTTTCTGAGCATACGATCCAATCTGGATGAGATTGTTCATCCTGTTGAATTCATAATAAAAATAGGTTAATGAAAAAATATAATAATTTCCCTGAATCGGTCTTATACAAGATCGATTCAGATCGGATATCCCTACTTTTTAATTAAGTACGACAGGCACTCCCGAAATAAAATCCATCATAAAAATTCAATGATGAAATGTCCTTTGGTATATATCTAAGGATGATATGTGATTATTTGTTTTCAGAATCCTTAACATTTTCAGTCAATCAATCTTTTCCCTGGTGCTGTAAAAATATCTGTAACAAAACCTTTCCACAAAAAGGAGTACTTACCAATCTTAATAATTCTCGCCTTTTGGCCTCTTATCAACGTCAGCTAAAATATTTGAAAGAAAAATGTTGATACGCCTTTATGCCTTCTTAGAAAACTACAATATATTAGATATAAACCAAAACGGCTTCAGGAAAAACCACTACACTTGGAAATTTATAACAAAAAATACGCAGTAAGTCTTCAGCTCGATATGACTAAACCTACGATAGGGTGTGTTATTATACAAACCCTATCATATGTTTAGTGTAGCTAAAAAAAATAAACCTAGAAAGAACTAAATTGGTCTTTTTGTTAGGATTACAATTGGGAGCAACACGTTTTTGTGCTCCTAATATTAGGTACTTCCCATCTTCCTCATCCTAGGCGGTGTATTTTTGTATGTGAGTGTAACTAAACCACTGAAACTGCCTTAAGCTAATACTAACTTCTTCCCCGATTCTTTCCCTGTCCAAGCTGTACAGCTCTCGAACAGTCAATCTCTTCAATTATTCTAAACTGTTCTTTTCAAATTCCATTCCAAGTAAAACTTAAGGATTACTTTCTCGAACAAATGTCAAAATTTAAGCATATTTTGCGTGGGTACTTATATCTATTTTATTTAACATGTATGTACGTATGTGTTTAATAAGGGTAATAGTTTTTTTTATTATTTTAACCTTTAGATCTTTGTGCTCTGTTTCACCTTTTTTGACCAAGTGGGAAATCCTTTATGGATTTGAGTATGAACATTTGAATATGTTTCAGATCATATAAATATATTTTTACACATATATATATACATATATATATATATATATATTAATGATAGAGATATTAAATTTTACACCAATATAAAGTAATATATAAGGAATCATATGTGTAATGTTTGGTAAATTGAAATTATGCGATAATTTTTTATTTAATAAAGAAACGTCACGATCTTTTTAAATGGTATATGTTTATTGAAATTTATGTTTTTAGAAATATATCGTACGTGTATGAACACTAATTACTCGATTAAAATAACTATCAAAAAAATATAAAAATGGCACAGTACCTATGCCATTATGGTTAATATAGAAATGGGTTAAAATTATCGCAAAATTAAACTTACAATAAACTAGTTTACATATTGCAGTTTCTCATTAGCTTCTGCTGAGCATGATTTACATTTACACCTGATGAGCTTCAGGATCTGAAATGAGTTCATTAAATTTGAGAAGGTGTAAAGTATCTTCATCTAGCTCCTTTACATTTTTTGTTTTTCCATATGGTTTTTTTATGCTCGTTATATATAGATCTGAAGTATAAAGTAGGTAGTGTATAAAACACATCTTCGTTTGTAGCTGTTCGAGAGCATTTTCGGGCATGGCGTATGCAACATTTTTTTATAATCCTTGTTACTTGATTCTTGAGCATCTTCGAAGAGTTATCCAATTGGTAATTTGTACTGCGAAATGGTTTAAAATACTCTCTCCGTGAATAAAAATTTTGTGGACAGATGATGGTATGTAACACCTACTATTTTACTCACATATATTCTGGCAGTTTCCAAAGCATATTCACCAATGCTTACCATCTACCATTATAACAGATTACAAAGCTTGCAAAATTATGTATAACCATTTAATTAAATCAATGTCAACCCCTGCGATATCAGCAAAACAGGAAGCATTGTAAAAAAATCTTCGAGCAGTATTGCCACCATTACTATTTCCTTCTTCAACTCTTCACTATCATTTCCATGCAACGAATCCGGGCGTGCATTTTGATAATCCGTATTGATACGCATTTTCATTTTCAGGCCTGGCTGTCACATTCGTTAAATCATTCATTTGTCTGGGAGAAGCACCGCATATTGTACATGTGGAACAAGAAGGCGTATCTGTTAAAACTTTTGCCACTTTTCTGTCTATCATCGTTAGAAAAAGTTCATGCTTGACTTGAATTCCCACACCTTCTTTATAAATTATTAATGGTAACAAAGTTTGTATTTAATTTTTTATTTCATCAACAACCGATTTTAGTTTTTCTGGTGTTTATTTGAAAAATTCTATAGATATAGGCTGACAAAAACGAACAGATGAAGGCACTGGATTTTGACATATTATAGCGCCTGATTCCTCATTAATTAATCTAATGGACACAAAGGAAGTAATAAATAAATTTGCATCGGAAATAAGTTCCGACTCCTCTGGAAGTTTTTGTCTGAACTGGCTTTGTCCAGATGATCCATCACAACCCCATTTGCTGTATAATAGTAAATTTTCCTGTCCATTCTTGTAAAATGTATCTACAGATAAAATTCTAGATGCAGTATGATTTAATAAATCTTGAACTTTCAATATTTTTGCATAAGTATTTGTGATTTCAATTGTTGATGGTGGTGGATAGCAACTCTGTTTCATTGCTTATATTAGGGGTTAAAGTATGAAATTGCCGATTTGTACTGAAAATCTATATTGTTTATTTTTTAAATTTTTAACAAATTTATTTAATCAAAATAGTTGCCATTATTATCTATACATTGCTGCCATCTAATGGGAAGGTCATTAATGCCTTTGCGATAGAATTCCGACGATCTAGACTGCACAAACTGTGTGAAAGCATTTTGTACTGCCTCCTGGGAAGAAAACTTCTTGTCACGTAGATAATTGTCCAAATCACGAAAAAAATGGTAGTCCGTTGGAGCAAGGTCTGGTGAATACGGAGGATGACGAATGGTTTCTAACTGCAGTTCCTGAAGGGTCAAAATGGTTTCTCGTGCTGTGTGAGGTCTCGCGTTGTCGTGGAGCAATAATGGTGAAGATCGATTCATGAGTCGGGGCTGTTTTACTGCTAGTTTTGTCAACATGGTTCGGAGTTCGGCACAATAGACATCTGCCGTTATTGCTTGACCAGATCGGAGAAAACTATAGTGAATAACACCATGCTGAGACCACCAAACAGTTACCATTACCTTTTTATTGGTAAGTTTTGCTTTAGGACACTGTTGTGGCATTTGACCTGGGGTCAGCCATTGCATTTTTCTTTTCCGGTTATCATAAAGAATCCACTTTTCATCACATGTTACAATTCGATCCAATATTCCTTCATTTCTGTACCGGTTCAACAAGGCAACACAAGTTTCAACACGCGTTTCTTTCTGCAGATCAGTCAAATCATGAGGCACCCATTTTTCGTATTTTTTTATTTTATTGATTTGACGCAAGTGAGTCAATATTGTGGGTAAGGTAACGTTAAACCATGCCGCTAATTCCTGGGTACTTTGACTAGGATCGGCTTCCACTATCTCTCTTAATTCATCGTTATTTACCTGTGTGGGCGGTCTTCCTCGTGGCTCGTTCTTTAAGTCGAAATTTCCATCACGAAAGCGTTTAAACCAAAATCGCACGGTGCGTTCATTAGTAGACCCCTCTCCAAACGCAGCATTGATATTGCGGGCTGTTTCTGCCGCGTTAGTTCCGCGTCGGAACTCGTATTCAAAAATAACTCGAATTTTCGCAGTATCCATCTTTCTTGTCTAAATTGAATAACAAAAACAATTGAAAGTCGATATTCAAATGTTTTACATTTTTTAAAAAAAGAACATCATAGAAACCATTTAAAAAAAGTTTCATTCGAAAACCTCAAACCATGAAGATTCTATGTCAATTCAAAGAACCTATTGCAATAAAACGGCAATTTCATACTTTAACCCCTATTATTTTGTAGTATTTTGGAAATATAGGACAGTTTCTTTCATCTGTAACATTCTTAATATACAGATATTGTGCTTTTGTGAGTTCCAAGTCGATGAAAATACTTAACGCTGTTTCATCTGTAAACTCTCAGATTATTTTTGCGTTATCAAACGAATTTATAACGAAATCCTTTTTTTCGGCATCAGCCAATCTTATTTTTTCTACTAGATTTGCTTCAGTTCCTTCTTCAATAGAGCGCAATCCTTGAAGATATGCATTGAGAATGTAATCTAAACCATATTCATTTAGCAAAATATGCTTTTATTCTTCTTTTGCTCGATTCTGTAGTCTCCATATGGTACCCATGGTATTCCTCGTTAACCAGAAGAAGTGGACGAAGCAGAATCGGTTGGCTCGTTTTCGGTATAGTCACGGAATATTCAGATTTCAACCAATTGGTGTTCTTTCTTAAAAATGCATCCTTAACGCGTGCGGCATCACTCCAGCGTTTATTAAACGAAGGAATGATATTCCTTTTAATATTACCAATAACAAAACATATATTGTCTTCTGAAACTTGTTTTTCCTCCAAAAATGCTGATAGTGCCGCTGTTGTTTTTCTACCTTTTACAAAAGACACTACCTATTAATTCACGTTTAGTACACCTAAAAGTAGCCATTTAAAAGAATACTGTACGAAAACGACATTGAAGTAGTAATGTAGACATATTTTTTCACAGCCTTTTTAATCCTGTTTCAGAATGTGACTGTGTAAATGACACTAAAATAATAAAAACTTAACAATATAAAATAATTAGTTGAAAAACCTTACCACAAAGTATTGATAAGCAGTCAAACTATGAAACAGCAATTGATAGTAATTTCCTTTCCCAGGCTAGTGTTTGATTTTTTCATATATCTTCGTAATCAGCAAAATGTAGCAACTGTTTTTTTATATGTTTTTGATGTGTTATATAACTATGAATTAACATTAGATTCAAAGCACCGGTAAACGTCGGTAAGTGTTAAAAGCTTCGACGACGTTGAGAAATCATTTTTTTCTTATACGTTTTTTTATTATTTCAATATTCAAATTAAATACCAATATTCTTTTTTCTAATCTTCGATAGATAGACTTTCAAAAAATATATATTACTTTATATCTTTCTCTTGAGGTTTCAAAACTATTTCACTATGAAAATCTTAAATGAAGAACTCAATATTTCCCAGTTACATAAAAGTTTAACTTCACTACATGACAACAATTATTTTCGCCAAAAATTACATTCATAAAGTATCCGATTTCAATAAGTCGTGAAAATGAATTTTGATATGCGTTTGTTCTACCATATTCCACAGTGCGGCGCCGCGGTTTGACGGCGAGGACATGTTTGGCTCCCTCTACCATTGCGTTCGGAGTGTAGGCAGAAGTATACCCTGTCTAAAAATTATTGAGACATGCGTTTGTATTTTTTTTTCAATCTAAAGAGTATAGAGAAATATATGAACTAAAATCTTAATTTAGCGAATATCATAATATTATTTAATATCACGTTGCTTGAATTGATATGTTTGTAAAAAAAATTAATATTTTTAATTTTAGGTCAGGTTGCCAGTTCAAACACATTTTTTGCTCTATGTTATGACAATACGAATATACTTCATGTTAATTTGTAATTTGTCATTTTATAGAATTATAATATATTGGATATAAACCAACCATTATAATTAGGGCATCCTGATTCAAAACCTATTTCATCATTGCTGTACCCTTGGAGGGCATTTTCATATAGTTTAAGACCTTAAAATCTACTGTAATGTGTGATATGCAAATAAAATGTCTATGCTCTTTCTCCTATTATAATAATACATTTATTTAGAATTTTGTTATTTTATGTTAGGTTTAAGAGATCTATTCTTGTAATTATATGTTCAAGTGTTTAAATAGGAAATAAATGAAAAACTAGAAACAAGTATTTACAAAGATGAAGAGGACTTTGAAGACATTATGTGGCAACTTTACACAGCAAAACTGAAAAAAACTGAAACTTCGTAATTTCAATTTGCATTTAACGTAATCGAGAAACTCAGCAGGGACATTCAAAATGCAACTTTTTCACAACCACAATTAATATGGAACAGGTACATACGTCGTACCGAGTCGTCCCTCGTCCCAGCCAGTGGCTGTCCGCCCGCCGTCCGTTTCAGTACGTCCCAGACTGTCGTTCGGTGAACGCGCGCTTCCCACGGCACGCCGTGCGTAAATTTTTAATTCCCGACCGATATACGAAGCCAACCAAAATTAATTACGAATAACCTATCGATTCGCCTTTAAAATTTTCGGGTGTTTTCATGTGACTTTGTGGAGGGTACTACCAGATGGTGGCCTGCTCGGCCCTGGTTTGAAGTGGTGCTAAGTAAGTTTCTGAAGTGTACGCGTGTGGAGTACTTTGGGCGGGCGTCCTGACATTTATATTTCGACGAGGTAAGTTCTTTTACATATAATTTTAAGTTTGAACAGGCAAGAAGAGGCTTTTGTGGTTAAAAAAATATCGTACCATGAATCATTAGTACTAAGCCAAGTGTTCAATAGCAACTACGTAAATGTAAATATTCATATTTAATGCTTTCGTTCATTATATGAAGCACAATAATTAAAAATGTAAAATTGAAATAAAACTTTATCAGTTATAATGAGAAATAGATTATTGTAATATTTTCTAAAATATATAAGTAGCTACTGTAAACATAACAGACTGATGTCTTATCCATTGTAAGCAGCGATGACACATATTTTTATAAAGTTGAATTACTACGAACGTTTCTCTCGAAAACAATTTGTTGAAATTTATTTCACCAATTTAAATATATGTAAATACATATTATTGAAAAATAATATTAAATTACAGTAAATGTAGCAATTTTTTGGGATTTTTAGTACATTTCGAATTCATAATAAAAGGTCGAAACTTATACGATATTAATAAGATAGTATGATGCTGCATTGTTGGGCTGAAATTTTTACATTATTTTGGACGTATTTATATAAATCTGGTTACTTATTCATTTTGATTCTCTTATAATACGCCCGTTTCAGTATTTATTCAGAATATATGCTGGCTATTATATTCACATTTTTGGTATCTCATTTTTTTATTTAATAAAATTATCAATTATACCTACATGATCAAAAGATTAATTATGCTTTCAATGAATATTAATAAAAACGATATAAAAGATTCACTGTGAAAATAATAAAGCTGGGATAACTATTTTTCTGAAAATAACATGAAATCTAAAATTATCATAGCATTCGTACATCATGTATCTTTACTGAAATATTTGTCTCTTTTAGATTTAAATTTTCACGACAAAGTATTAAATGGACTTTTAAATTATGAATAAAAGTTGGGTTTTTCCAACAAATTTCCTTTGCCATCTCTCTATTATGATTATGACAGGTGTTGTTTCCCATCTGTTAATAAAATTGTATCGAGGCATGTACGTTTATCTAGCATCTGCGTATATATATATTTTAAAACAATTGAATACCTACTACCTAAACGCTTAGCATTGTTAATTTGGTGTAAACCCAACGCTTGTGTTGCTTATGGGTACATATTCATAGTACACTCGCCAGCATATAAATCTATACATCATGACGTTTCGGCTTGGGACTTCCTTGTTCCTTATTAAGCTTCTTTACTTAAATGCTATGAAGCGGCAGCATATGGTAGTTGAGCCACAAGTTGCGACCATTACCTATAACTCGACGGAAGATCTTGATGAAAAAGTAGTGAGTGAGTTCGGTTATTGCGAAGATTGATCGTCTATGGCAAAGCGGGCCAAGGGATGGGTGACCCAATCAAGTTCCTTAGTGCTTCGGAAGGGAATTTAACTGTTCAATTCTTCTTGCATCAGTAGTAGATACTCAACTGTATTATGAATCATTGTACATTCAGTGATTTTATATGACTTGGTATTGACAGTGGTTTTTAAATCGACTTTACTTAATGCTGAAAATCCTTACTTCCTTACTAATATTATAAATCGGAAAGTGAGTTTGTTTGTTTGTTCCGCTTTCACGACGTAACTACTGAACCGATTGCTTTGAAATTTTGCAGACGTAAAGATAAAAGTCCGGATTAAATAATAGGGTACTTTTTATCCTGGAAAAATTGATATTCCCGAGGAAAAACAAAAATATTGTTTGCTTGATGGATGGATTGTAGATGGCGCTGTGTGTCGTTTAAAACAAGGTAAAATATTGCAAACGAATATAAACATGTAAATTTAGAAGCTAAATGATACAATAATGAATCCCCGAAAATGAGGAATTCCCGAGGGATGAGGTACAATTTGTTTTATCGTCTAAAATGTTTTTTTTACATCTACTTATATGTTGCAAACGAATATGAACATGTAAATTTTGTAACTAAATGATTCACTAAATGACTCATTCCTCGGATTCCGATTATTCCAACAGACCTCCCATTTCCATTTAAAAGACTACAATTTCCTATAAGGGTTTCATCTGCAATGACCATTAATAAAGCACAAGGCCAAACTCTTAAGGGTTGCTGGAGTACACTTGGAAAAACATTGTTTTTCGCATGGTCAGCTCTATGTATCGTGTTCCCGGGTTTCCAGTGCCCAAAATCTGCTTGTTTTTGCTCCACAAGGGAAAACATATAATATAGTGTACCATTCAGTTTTGGTTTAACAACTAATTGTATCCAGCGTTACATCGCGCTTTTTAGATTTTGCCGTGGGAATGAGAAGTTATCTTATAGTTGTGCTTTATACCGCAATATAACCGAATTCCACGCGGGCGTAGTCGCGGGCGGGAAGATAGTAAAATATTATAAACAAAATTTTGAATGGGATATCAATCTGTGGCTCTTAGCCAACGAGACATTCTATCCAAATAGAATGCCGGCACACTTACTCTAAACTTAATTAGACGGCTTTGGTGGATTCAGACAACACTATCTACTTGCCTTGTCAAAGTGAGCTTTACATACTGGCAGTGACTTACGTTACAGACAACTGATTAGAAAACCTTGTTTGCATTTAATGTATTTACAGTATTTGATTACATTATACTAGCGGGCCCGGCAGATGTTGTCCTGCCCGAAAGTTGACTTGCCTGCTATTAGCCGACAACGTGATCTTTTGCCGTTAATTGTGTTCTAAAATAAGAGAAATAGGTCGGAGGGGTTCAGTGACATATGTATACACGTTACAGAGGAAAATATACATATAAAGATGTATTTTCAGTAGCAGATCTAGGGTGAAAACTGTTCTTTTGATAGCTATTATTTTTAATGTAAGAGTCAGAAGATTCGAGACACATGCTCCTGGTTTAAAAATATATTTCGTCATTTCTGGCAATACTACCCCTTAGTGGGAGAAATAGAAGTTTTTTAGGGTTCCGTTCCTCGAAAGGAAAGAACAGAACCCTTATAGGATCACTTTGTTGTGCGTCCATCCGTCTGTCTGTCTGTCAAGACCCTTTTTCTCAGGAACGCGTGGAGGTATCAAGCTGGAATTAATATCAAGAACTCAGGTCTAGTGAAAAAATAAACTTCTAAGCCTATACAATCAAAAGATACAGCCGTTTATGCCGCAAATTTTCGACACTCGCAAAGGAATTAAAACCTACAGAGTACTTCCCGTGAACTCAGAATCTTGAAATTTGGTACGAAGTAACGTTTTATAGCGCAGATAAAGGAAAAATTGCGAAAACCATAAATTTTTAGTTACATCATATAATAAAAATATTTTATGAAATCCTCGGTGCGCGAGTCCGACTCGCACTTGGCCGATTATTTTTTAATATGTTCGTCTCTTTGTAGGAAATAAGTGGTTACGTGCTTCAGCGCTTTTGACGAACCATAACCACGTCAATAGCTATTTAATTTAGACATAAGCTTCCTACAGAGAAATTATTTAATCCTGTTTTTGTATTAATTCACGGTCCAGAGAGGCCTGCTTGTAGAAATAAAGATAGCAGCTTAATAATATCACATTAAATTAGTTTTGAATTGAGATATTTTCAGAAGTTAAATACAACAAGAAAAAAATAGATTTTTACATAAGATTCAGTGTTGTAATTAGACTAAACACACGTTATGACAAATTACTACGTATACTTAAAAATCTTAGGAGAATATTTTAACAATTTTTATATACGAGTATGAATGATTTTAGTAATATAAGAAAAGTATTAAAGAAAAGTAAGTGCGGTACGTAATAGATTGTGTTATATAAATATTAACTACGCTGATTTTTAAAACAAGTTCTAGCGGTTAAATATTAAATAACAAAAAATATATATTAATCCCATAGCTGTTTCTCCTTTATCGATTGTTGAAAACTTGTAATATTATTACATTCGATGTTGTAGGTAGTAGTACCTTAAAAACGAAGAGATGGCGCTGGCATCAACTTAAGAAATACTTAGGAAGATTTGACGGCTCTGTTAAGATCTTGACAGCACAATCGGAAAATTACTGGCCTGGATAGCGAGGGGATGCAGGGCCGAGTTCCACCTGAAACCTAAGGAAAGTTGAATTTTTACTAGTAATAATTTCTTACCATATAAAAATCTTGCAGTTATAAAATTACCATGGTGCACAGTGAAGTACGCACAGGAAATATGTTTCAAATTTAAATTGTTGACTGTTTTTAAAGAAAACTTCTTTTTAGTACTAATGTGGCGCGAATTCTCGAATGACAATATCGATTCTAAATGACTTGTGAACAAGTTCTATTGACTTATTAATTTGACATTTTTGAGTATAGATATTGCTGTTGAGTCAATAGCAGAAAAGTTATAAAAGCCAACAAAATTATGACATTGCTCGAGAAGAGTTGCAGCCAATGTTTTGTGGCTTTGTGGTTCGACAATGCGAAGCATCCGGCAGCGCAATAAAAAGATCGGTTCCGTAAGAGAAGTCATGGTACTGATATTTGTACCGAACCACGAGATGATTGCTTTCTGGTGTGTCAAACAGGTAGATCTCAAGAATAACCTGGAGGAAGTAGGAACTCAATCTCATAGTGTATGTCCGGGACGTTTTGAACCGACTAGTATGATTAGTGCAGCCAGCTCCGAGAGAGAGTTAAAGAACGTGATTACCGCGGAAATGGAAAGTATTTCATAAGAAACCATAGATCGCTAGTATGCCCAGACGTTTACAAGCTGTGATTTCAACAAGTAGGGATCAAACTCCCCACTCCACTTTTATCTGTTTTTACTTAATTAAACAAATGTTAACAGTGTTTTCTTATTACTTAGCGAGCAGTTACACTACTAGGGCTTTGAACTTTAACATTCTTATTAAATTAATCAAAATGTTACGATAAACGATAAAAAAACGATAAAAAAAACCTATTCTTAGCTTCATAATTCACAGTGAGTATAAAATATCTAAAAGTATAAAATCATTTCTTTGCCTGGGGCGCTCGTTTTTTTTAATATAAATTATTTATATTTTATTACAATTTAAATCCGAATTTAATTTTAAATTTAATTTACACGTCTTTTTATATTACAAACTTTGCTTAGACAGACGAGCATTAAAATTTCTTTAGTAAGTGGTTATACGATTTTCTTAAAGATAAATAAATATAGTTTTGATGCTTACCTCGACCCTCGATAGCAAAATGAAGAAGACTATTCGTTGTTTGCTTGAGGAAATACCCATTTATAACCTTTACTATGTTTATTTAGAAAGTCAAAATCTGGAAAACTTTATAGTATTCTAGCAAAGCTAATGATCTTTAACCGAGTCAATTAATTTATAACGAACGTGAACACCTTTTTAAAAAACTGAATAAGCACTGACTACTTATTGTGTGTGTTACTTACATGAAACTTGTATTTTAACAAAAAAAATGCTAGCTTATTAAATAACTAGCATTTAAAGAGCTAGCATCTATTGTTATAACTATTAATGATGCGAATAAGCAAATATGATATTTACTGCGACCAATTATGATCCCAAAACGGTAAGCTTCATCTGTCTCGTTTGTAAATAAAATATTTTACTTCACACGCGTGAAATGGAACGTGGTACTCAATTCCGCTTTGCATAATACAGGGTTTACGAAGTCCATATTGTTTGAAATACGTTACAGTAATGTTGGAATTAGAATCATTTGGAAAGCCTTTCTCGCTTTGTAAGTGGGCGGGAATGTGTGAAGCCTTGGTTATACGTAAGGTTTTGTAGTTAATTGAATAGCTTAGTGGGTTGACTTACATTATAATTAATTTACCAATTTAACGATAGTACAAGAAATGTCGCATTACGTAATAGTAAAAGAAGAAAACTGTTTATTTTATATTTTTATTTTATCCTGTAGTTTCGCTGCTTTTTAGGTGCTATGATCACATGATCACGTTAGTAGAAATAAGTGACACAAAATAGCAAAATTAATTTATTTGTCTTTATTCAATACTGATATGAAGTTTGTACAATTTTGACGACTACAAAACTACTGAATATTGAACGGGTGGCAAACTCGATAGTTTTCAGATACGGCAATAAATAAAAAAAAAAACAATTTTATGCCTTTTTAAACAAAATTTAAACGTAATAATAAAAAAAAACATTTTTTCAATGAAACCATTATTTGAAATAATTTTTCTACTAAGAAATTTTTTACTTTAACAGAATTTATATTTAAGTCAAAAATATAAGAATGTAGCTTTGTTAAAAACATATGTTTTTCCTATTAATATAAGCCGTATTGCTGGACATTGTAGAATGAGTTGTGTTCGCCATTTATTTTTTGCCCCTCGTGTATCCATCTTAGTGTGCTGAAAAAGCGAAGCGAGGTTTATAAGATTCAACCTTTGTCGGTATCATATCAGAAAATGTATTCTACATTCTACACCTTGGGTCTTCCTTTTAGATAAGTCTAATAATCTCAGCGTTAGCATACGAAAATATGTTTAACCCTAGATTAGGGAAAAATACATTTAGGAACAACACTTACCGTATTCCTAGTTAAAGGCCGTTCAGGCATAAAAACCCAAAAAAGTTTGAAATCATCTTTCACAAGAAAATACAACCATTAAAAATTATCGACACTTTATGAAAACATTTTAAAATGACTAACTTTTACTAACACTCTTATTCTACTTAACTTAATACAGTAAGATAACTGTTTTCTTTTTTAAATCTATAATAAGATTACGTGAAGAGAAAGTAATAATCTGCTATCATTTACTATTCTTGGAATTTAGTGGTAAAATTAAAAAAGCATATTTAGTATGCATGCCTTTATCAAATATTAAATGTTTTGAATTTCGCTTACTATATTTAATATGCCTATATTATATATTTTATTTGCCTTCTATCGCAATATTCTTTTACGCACTTCATATTTCAGTGTTCGTCACCACTATTGACATCCACATTCTTACAGAAGAACAAATTTTTTCCACAGCCTTTACTCGCTGCTATAATTTATTCATGTAACATTATCGATCGATAGTGTCAGATTAAAACAGGCGATACAGTACGTCATTCGGTAATTTTGTAGATAGATAATAATTTCCGTGGATTCGTGACTGTAGTTTCTACAAACATTCGTATGTAAATAAATACCGCTACAGCTCATTTATAGAGTTCTGATATGGTTTTCTTTTGGAGCGGCAATTGTTTTGGGATAACTCGTTTAATTAACACGTTTTTTTTTTAAATCAATACCGAAATTATGATAAAAGCGCTTCAAATAAATTATTTATTTTTATTACCCTTTACTACTCGTAGTTCGCAAAATGCTTGTATTACGAGTAGGTCCGTACATAGAAGAGGTTGGCATTCAGTCCATCTGGTTTAAAATCGACATCACAACTTATCAGCTATGGCTGCATATTTAGAAACCAAAATCAATAGAATCATTACCAAAAGTTCGATTTTAAAATAATAATTATTGTTTCCTTCACCTTTTAGCCTTCACCTACATACTCCGACTAGAACATTAACAAGTTTGTAGATATAAATATAGGACTGTTAAATGACCTCCGTGGTAAAGCGGCTCGTATACCAGTTCTCCTGTTAACGTCACTCCGAGGTCCCGCGTTCGAATGTAGAAAATGAACGTATCGACATTGGTTTGGATCAAGGTATTATAGTACCGTCGTTTTTCTGAATTTAGAGTGATAAATGTTATAATAATGGCGTCTGATATATATTTGTTTCTTGTTAAAAATAATTTTATATGTTAAGCTTATCTTAGCCACCAGTTTACATATGTACAATTTATTACAACCCTACTATGCGGAGAACAACTAAAGAATTTAATTACTATTATTTTTAGATCTTTTTTATCAAGGATAATTAGGGTTCCGTACCTCAAAAGGACAAAACGGAACCCTTATAGGATCTCTTTGTTGTCCGTCCGTCCGTCTGTCAAGACCGTTTTTCTCAGGAACGCGTGTAGGTATCAAACTAAAATTTATATTCAATACTCAGGCCTACTGTCCCTTGAAGCTGTGAAAAAATCAAACTCCTAAGCCAAAGCAATCAAAAGATACAGACGTTTATGCCGTAAATTTTCGAAACTCGCACGGGAATCAAAACCTACAGGGTACTTGTCGTAGACTTAGAACCTTGAAATTTGGTACGAAGTAACGTCTTGAAGTACAGATAAAGGTACAGAAAAATCGCAAAAATCGCCTGGGATCGCCTTTGCACCTGCGGGAGTCCTCCGGGAAAGGAGTTCCCGGGGGGCTCCCGCAGCCGCACTCCCGAACCTGAGCGCATCCCGTCTCCCTCTCAGCTGAGAGGGGAAAGGGAGCGCTCCCTACCTTCGGGGATGCCAACTACTCAGACATCCCCTCCCCCTCTGGCGCCCGGACTCGCGCCTCCCGCGCTCGCGCCCGCGCCTCTCCTGCGGAGTCGCTGGTGCAGTCCGCCGGCTCAGGGGATATCCCCTTCTTTACCGGCGGGTCGCATCCGCGACTGCCCATGACGTGGTCGGCTCGCCGCCCATTGGCGGCACACACCGAGCACGCTGGCTCCCGCTTACAGGAAGCGGCCTTATGACCAGGCACTCCGCACCTGAAACATAGGCCGCTTCTGTCCGTCTTCACCGGACACCTAGGTCTCACATGCCCAAGCCCCATACACTTGAAACAGCGCATGGGGCGGGGGCCGAGCAGCCTGACGTTCGCGATGCTCCACCTGACACGCAGCCGCGCTTCATCTTCTAACACTGCCTTTGCAGTAGTTACCGGCACTCTGGCAAATGTAAGCCGCATTCCGTCACTGCCAATTCTCATTTTCTGCACCTTAATTAGTGCCTTGGAGCACCCTGCCTTGGCCATGATGGCCTCAGCCACTTCTTCCTCGCCGACGGAGTCATCCATGCCTGAGATCCGTAGGTCGGCTGTTCGCTCAGGCCGTTGGGAAAACGTTGCTTCCCAATTAGTAGTTTATAGGAGATGTATGGTGATAACTTCCAGTGTCATTACTCATCATTTGTGACACCCATAAGTTTTAAGGTTTGTTGCAATTCTACTCTGCCGGATACCATATAAAGTATTAACAAGTAATGTGAGTTAAAATTTGTTAATTAATTTTCCAGTAACATCCCTCGCAACAATTCCAAACTTTTAAAAACCGAATATGAAATTATTTTAAATTAATTTAAACTTGACAGTCTTTACATTTCATATTTATTAAACATTTCATCTGAAACTCACATTATTCGATTTCATATTTACAAAACCATGTTGCCTGCAAGTTATTTGTACCAAACATTTTGCAATGGTTGATTGAAATACGAAACTTCGTGATTGTTTTCTACGTGGTCAAACTTTGGCTTTCGATACATGAAATACATTTTGGAGCCAAATAGCTTCGAGCGATATTTGTTTAAAATTAACTGTTGTTGTATTTGAAATCATTTTCTATTTTATCACAAAGTCATATAAAAAACCGAAAATAATAATTTTATATGAAAAGAAATGTTGATAAAAAGAAAAGCAACTTGTCTCTCGCTATCTGTAAGATTGTTCTTCCAAAATTGAGCTATCAAGATCTTGACATGTAGAATTTTTCCTATTGTTTTTTAACCTCATGCCAGCGCAATGCTAGTTGCAGGTACTAATACCTAAAACATCAAAAATAAGACTATTGCTGGAATTTTATATCTCAAGAAATTATTTGTAAAAAAAATTCAACTTATCTCAAATGTCTGGCCACACACGAACTCACATACTCTCGTTATCCAGAAAACTATTAAGATTGAGCTACCAACACCTTAACAGTTTCGTTGATTTTTCAAATATTTATTAAGCTGACCAACATTGGAAGCATTTTTCCATTATTTTTTTATAAAATGACTTTACATATATACATAAAATCACGCCTTTTTCCCGCATGGGTAGGCACAAATCAAAGATTTCCATTTACCACGATCCTGTCATACATCTCTCGCTTCTTCAACTCTCGTCATCGATAAGAAAAGGTGTTTCGGTTAACTTAACTTTTTAAGAAAAAAAAGATATTAAAATTCCCGTTAGAAAGAATATTATAAATACTAGCGGCCGGCTTCGCACGGGTGGACAAAATTCTTTATTTTTTTTCTATTATTAAATATTTATTCCGTTAGCGCCATCTAGCGTCCGGTAGACGAACTACTTGTGGTTAACGCGTTGCTATGGTAACGTATTGATACAATGGAAAAAGAGCGGGAAAAAGAGCGGACAGACAAACAACAAATTTGTGATCTTAGATTATAGATTCCTGTTTTAACTCTTTATATATGTTACCGGCCAAACCCGATTTCAGGACAAACTAGTTTTGCCTAGGCTAAACTAGTTCTTCCTATACGCAATAGGATTAACTAGTATAACCTAGTCCAAACTAATTTGTCCTAAGCCCGATAGGATAAACCAGTTTAGCCTAGGCCAAACTAGTTGATCCTGATATAAATACGCACACACTAGGATAAACTAGTACGGCCTAGTCTAAACATTATAGTATATCTAGAAAGTCAAAATATATGGATAAACTGAATAAAATACTCCGTAATTGGAAAAATATTCATTTTTATTAAAACGGTAATGATTTTAATAATTGAGATATGATTATTGCTTCTATTAAAAAAAAACGCTTATTTGTTATAGTATGATTGTTTGTATTAACAATTATCCCCAACTTTTAAAGACAAATCATTACTGTTTTAATAGAAATGAATATTTTTCCAATTACGGCGTATTTTATTCAGTTTATCCATTTATTTTTGACTTTCTAGATATACTATAATGTTTAGACTAGGCCCTACTAGTTTATCCTAGAGTGTGCGTATTTATATCAGGATCAACTAGTTTGGCCTAGGCTAAACTGGTTTATCCTGTCGGGCTTAGGACAAATTAGTTTGGACTAGGCTATACTAGTTAATCCTATTGCGTATGGGAAGAACTAGTTTAGCCTAGGCAAAACTAGTTTGTCCTGAAATCGGGTTTGGCCGGTAACATATACATGGTTAGCGTATTATCAAAGTTCTCAGGAATAAGTGTGTAAAGTACATACTCCACTTCGTCATGCATGGGCACTGTAAACAAATATATATGACTAAATGATTTTTGATATTGTTATTGGTTAGCAACTCTTAAGAGGCATATTCTATTTGGATTTTTAATAAGTCAACCACTATGTAGCTAAATATTTGATATAAAAATTCAATCATGTTCGGTTGTTGTATTATATCGATATCTCTGATGGCGGGAAATTTATTTTGTGAAGACCAGTAACCGTTTACGTTTAATAGGCTTTTTAGGGGTTGGTTGGCAAAATATCCTTAAAATAAAGTGAAACAGGAGCAGTGGAATTGTAAAGAAAACTACTACTTTTAATAGCATCTTAACAAACATAAACAAATTGTTAGCAAAGATATTTATTAATTGAGTTTCGATGTAATATTCATTTTATTGTTATGGCCAACTTAAGTTACCATTTATTTTTATTTACTGAAAAGTAACAATGGCATAAAAATAACTAATAATTTAATAGAAACATGGAAGAAAGACTTAGAAAACGGGATGCAATGTCATGGAAAAAGTATATTCACAAATATATTAGAAGATAGTTTACTGAAAACGAAAATCAATCAACTACGCTAAAGACAAACAAAGAAGCCCAATCCACGAAGTTATTATGCTTACGTCGAATGCCAAAATGATATTACGAGCTCCCAAAAGACATTGTTTAGCTCTTAAGCAAATAGGATTATGGTTTTAGAGTACAGTTGATAGATTATACGTAGTCTTAGTAGTTATTATTCCTTATAGTTATTTCGCTTGCAAATTTCACCACAGGCGCAGATAATTCGGAGCGACAGACGAAATGCTAAGATTTAAGCTCGTAGGGTCTATCTACAATCTGTACTGATACCTGGAGGTACGTTAATAAAGATTAAAGAATAGAATAAATAAATATCGTGTAGGTACTATAGAAAAAACACACTACAGCACACCGGTGTGCAGATCGACATACATTAACATAGAGGCATGCGTTTCTCATGGTTTTCAAGATTTGCCATCCTATATTCCTTCTTTGTATAAACGATGTGTAGCTAAGTACCTATACTATTTTTATAGGTATAGTACTCTTTTAAAAGTACTATTACTTGGCATTCTAATCTTTTATTTAGGTATTGAATTACAATGTTATTTCTTGTAGGTACTCATTCTATTTTCATGCTCTACCTGTCCTCCCATATTCCGGTCCAGACTGGAAGTTTTTGAGAGCCATTTTAACGTTATTATATTTCTAAAAATATAAGGCAGCCTTATATAGAATATTCTATATTCTTTCTTTGTAGAGGTTTTTCCACAGGCTAAGCATATCATGTTAACGACCCTATTCACAGACTAGCTAGGATGTGAAGTAAAAATAATGAATTATGTAATTTAATGGATTTATTCGGGATAATTAAAACCTGCACTCTAAATTTAACTTATAATTCCAATACAATATCTCATCATGTAAATAACTTTAAATCTTTAACATCAACTTAGTAAGACTTACAATGCTCACCAGAATATTTATATACAAAGAGTTACATACCTTCACGATGTGCTCAAGGCGACGTTCACACAACGAATGACGCTCGGACGGCTGTTGCGCCATTTATATACTCTCAAAGCAGACGTAAACAACAAGATGGCGGCCGTACGAGAGTCATCGTTTAACAACTTTTAATGGATCAATCTTAAACAATTTAATCAAGCCGAACAGCTAATTTATAATTTTAAAACAATAAAATGTTAACAATAAGGTATTCCAGTGTAGTTGCTAACAGATTCGGCCATCCAAGATAAAGTGTGTCCTCACACTTAACATTATAATTGTTAATAACAAAATATCTTTGCAAAATAAAAGTGGACCTTATTGTCCCCAAACACTTTATAAAGGTTAACATAATTGTTAATAACAAAAATCTCTGAAAAATAAAAGTGGGCCTCATTGTCCCCAAAACAATTTATAATAGTAATAGATACCACAGACCTCTTTGTTCTGGGTTTAAAATATTTTGCTGTAAAAGAAAAAAAGGTTAACATTTCTCTGAAAAATAAAAGTGGGCCTCATTGTCCCCAAAATACTTTAGTAATTGATACCACAGACCTCTTTGTTCTGGGTTCAATGAATATATTTGTAAATCACAGGCCTCATTGTCCTGTTTCATATATTAATAGACTTACAGACCTCTTTGTTCTGTGTCTAAAATATTTTGCTGTAAAAGAAAAGGTTATTAACCTATTAATCAATAGTTACGCTATATATATATATATATATATATATATATATATATATATATATATACATTTGTCTTTATAATAAAGCATGCAAACTAATCAGTTTTAATTAACAAAGAATATTCACTGCCTAGGTTGATAAAACTTTCCATAGGTATTTTGTTGACCAGTGTGGTTTCTAGGGATTTTATCCCTAGAGACTTTCTCTTTTCAAGCCTCAAATGTACCTTGGTAAAAGTAATTTGAAAATATTCAATTAGATTTTTGGAAAGACAATATAACACTAAAAAATATACACTAAATCACAACCGCGTAGAAAGACACTATCAGTGCGGTGTTGACGGGACAGACTGACATAAAAAAAAAACAGTGACAGTTGTCTCCAGGGATTCAAAAACACCTTTATAAGGATACACTTTCGTAGGGGTTAGACATTAAATCTGTTACAGAATTATTCCTGTATCACTTATTTGGGTGTTTTGAACCTGTTTTGCGTCGAACACTTATAAAAGTGTAACAGATATAACGCTTTCTGTTACCAATCTGTTAGAAACTATTTTACTTTTAACTATCTATGTGTATACACAGTACACCAACATAGGCATTTCAAAGTACCCAAATCATTAGTGAGCTGTCGCATAGTTATGCCAATGTGAACCTTATTGACTGTAACAGATATGAACTTATGAACCGGTATTTTCTAAAACAGCTCAGATTATAAAACAAAAGGCAGATAGACCGTGCGGAACACCGAAAGTGAAGCCAACAAAGCAAATACAAATTCAAAAGCGAATACAATCTCGAGTCAGTACGTCACGAAGCGTTGCATCGTTAGTACGTCACAGATAATATTCATATTTTTGAGAATAATGCCGTCTTATGTTTTCAAACATTGCAAAAATTGTTCCCAAAAACAAAAGTAAGAAGATGGAGTACCTTTTCATATGTAAATGTTAATTATTTGTCTATTTGGATATTATTTTACGTGATTATTTTTAGTGAAATCTTGGAACACAAAACCTTAACAAAAATCTGCCGGTGTTGCTAGTTTATTTTGAAACATTTGCCCTTAAGTTGGGAAATATGTATTGGAAACAGGATTATCGATTTATACAAATATTTTTTTCGATAATAGTGTTTTGTTTGTCTCGCTTGTTGGTTGGTATGTTTGTATGTATGTGTGTCCGTTTCTATGTGACTTCGTTACTAAAACTACTGAATATTTTGTCTCTAATAATAATGATGTACATCCGTCGATTCGCCAACATAAAGTAAATATATATATAGCCAAAAACAATACAGACTCATCACGACTTTACTAACGGCTGCTATAAATCCACAAAATATTTCTTTTCATACAGATTCCCAACTGATCCTGTTCTACGTAACGATTGGATTTCTATCGTACGTGATAGCAGACAAGATGACGGTTGGCTACCATCAAAATTTTGTGTTGTCTGTTCAAGGCATTTCAAAGAAGATGATGTTTACTTCATCGAAAAAGGTCGTCGGTTAGTTAAAAAAAAATCAAAACCAACTCTGTAACTGTAACCAAGTAATTTTGTTATTATCCTGGCAACCGTAACGCACACCGAGGCTACGTGTTTTTATAGTGCTGTCACGCACACATGTCTACAAGAGTGGCTTCACATTATTGTTCCGTGCGGTCTATCTGCCTTTTGTTTTATAATCTGAGTAAAACAGATTCAAAGTGTAACAGTTTCTTTCAGTTTTACTTTTGAACAGAAATGAAAAACAGTGTTCATAACACTATTCGGATACCGTAACAGTCCCTGGTTGTCACGCCGATTGATGTTTTGTTTTTAGATTTGTATATTATTAATAATCAGAAATTATATTTTATAAGGCTGAATGTTAATAGTACTCGACCATAACCTTGACATTTACTTTAATTGCTTTTTTGGCTAGTTTTCATTGCAACACTCAATTTACCATTTACGTTTAAGTAACTTTTGTTGACATCAGACTTACCCATTAATTATAAGAGAGTGATATTATTCTGAACCAACAAATAGTATAATTATCTGTTAAAAGTAGATTGTTATTCTTAGCTACACTTACATAGAGTTATTGAATAACAATAAAGATTTTGTAATAAAACCATACATATAATACTTTTTTATTCAATTACTTCGTTTCCTACATCTTATGGGTCTTACACAATTCTTATAAAATAATATTGAATCAGAATCTAGTAGGTAGGTAAGCACAAGTTGTCGAGAATTATTAACAGTAGTCAAATCACCAAAGTGTACGAATCCAAGTTAATATAGCCAGGTCATTAGAGTAAGTGAAACGAAAATCCAGAAAGAACAACCGATTTTAAATGAAATAAACACCACGAACAAATAGCACTCCCAGAGATAGCAAAATACCTAAAAGTGAATTATACTGAACGGAATGTATAAATAAATAAAAGGCTTTCTTTTTACTGTGACAGTCGGTCAGGTTTTAAGTTTTTCACGGGTCCATATTGGCTCGCCTAAAGTTATTTGCCCGAAATTGTTCCTCCCAATCCGAACGATCACTCTTCCCAAAATCTTTCATCCCAAAGTTTTCATTCATACTATTTGTAGTGCTACCGGCGATGTTCATAACACTCACGTCTCCGAAAATCGTAATTAATAATATAATTAATGTAAATATATTTAAACTCTTACTGTTTTTTTATCATAATATTTTCACTCATACTAAGAAAGAAACGTTTACCAAGTGTAATAAAAAATGTGGGTAGAAAAAGATATTTATAGTTTTGATAGTATAATTATTATTTGGGGGTATTCTTTACATTACGTACTGAGTATCTATTGCTCTATGTATTCTATATATCTATTGTATCTATTGCTAAGTTCATGTCGGTGTATTATCATAACGTGCATGTTTGTGTTAATGCTTTATTAATATGGAGAGAATTTATTTAAAAATCATTCAAATCCAGTCGTGGAGGATTAAAATTAGATGTACATGGATTTATATATGAAAAAAAAACCCGAATAACAGTGGATAAACAATATTGGGCGTGTGAATTAAGAAGCAACAAAAAGTATAAGTGTAAGGCGAGATTAATCACCACTTTCGATAAGGAAGTCAATAAGTATGAATTACTGGAAGGAACGCACCAAGAACATAATCATGAACCAGATGCTTTGAAGGAAAGGGCTTGTTTTTAAACTATTTCTTGTGATTACTAAACAACTTTTCACATTTTTACATTTGGCCATTTTATATTTGGTTATGGATGTTACATACATAATACTATAACTATTCCTGAGATAATTATGTCAAAAAAAAACCAGCTGCTTAGAATGAATAGAGGTCGTTTCACTGATCTTTGTCTTAAATGAATAAAATTCATAAAACACGACTTATTCACGGTTATGTTTATGGCCTGGGAGTTTATACCGCAGTTTTAACCGTACCTAAACCAATAACTATAGAACCGATTCGGTTCTGGCACTTCGCCGGCCGCTGCTGCGGCACGCTCGCTACGCTCGCTCGGCTCGTGCGTTGTGGTCAGAGTTCTAACCTAACCTAACCAAAATTAATGTATATAATACTGATTATTATGAATAAAAAGAAATCTAAACAAAAAAGATATGACTTTGAATAATAGTTTAAAAGATGGTTATGTTGAGTAAATATAGGATAACAACAAAGTATAATAAATGTTTATTGCTAATGACATTATGAAGTTGAATGCTTCGGAATCATGAACATCAAAGACAGAGTAGTTAGGAATTGTGATCGCTAGGATAGAAAATCTTAGGAAGAACACCCTCGGATTGCCAATTATCGGAGTTGAAAATTTAGGTGAACTTTGGCGCACCTGTAGTTTGTTGTTCGCTGGATGATTGTTGCGGATTTATTTCACACCTGCACTACGTGGCTTGAACGCCGATACCAGTGCAGTGCCCGCACAACAGACACGATGACAGCACTCGTGCCCTGGATCCTGGATATCGCTAGCGCACAGGCGCAACGACAGCACTCGAGGACCCGCGCGACGGTAGCACTCGAGGATCCGCGCGATGGCAGCACTCGAGGATCCATGCGATGGCAGCACTCGAGGATCCGCGCGATGGCAGCACTAGAGGATCCGCGCGATGGCAGCACTAGAGGATCCATGTGATGGCAGCACAGCACGCACAGGCGCGACGACAGCTCAGTCTCTCTCACCGGTCGCGCCACCCCACGACTAGGCGTCTGCCAGCAACGCTCGTCGATATTGGGTTGGCGTGGATATTAGAGAAAGAAAAACGTTAATACAGTGTTAATGACGATCGAAATAATAATTAAGAGTTATTGCTGTTTACCGCAGCGTGTATATGAAGAAAAATGTAAAATGCAATAACATATTGATGAAAATCTATAAATTGTATCAAGTCATTTCACGAAGATGAGAGATATCTAACACATCTGTTCTACTATCAAATCAACATAATTAATTTTATGGTTATTTTTTTTTCAAAGGTTTTTTTCTTTGTCCCTTTTAAACCTCAAAAACATTTTTTTTTTGAAGATAATATCATTCGTATTTGCGTAATCTGTTAACCCAGAGGGTTGTAAAATGTTTTACATTTCACAAAACAATAAATGTGCTTTTGGCGCGCTGAACGTAGCAGCTTTCATTTTTTGATAATTAATGAAGGTTCCTCAATATTTAACTAGATGGCGTCTTAATGCGCAAGGTTTAATAAAAGTTGACTTGTACTTATTGTCAGTATTGTTACAATTTACACTGTGCAATTGTTTGCATAAACCTTTATTTAATATCACCAGTAACATCAATGTGTCAATAATGCAATTTCAGTTATTAACAATAAGCTTCATGCTGCTAATGAAATTTAGGAAATAAATCATGATAAAAACTAGCAATATTGATACTCTTATTCAATCACGCTCGTCACAGAGATTTAGCGAGTATTGTCTATACCTTTACTTTGTATGTGACGTTGATCAAATTCATTATGTTTCTATTATAAACTACCTTTAAAAAAAATAGACGGTTTTTCTTTTTACGTGGGCTTGAAGTTGATCCCGCTTCTGATATGTTAACGACCCTATTCACAGACTAGCTAGGATGTGAAGTAAAAATAATGAATTATGTAATTTAATGGATTTATTCGGGATAATTAAAACCTGCACTCTAAATTTAACTTATAATTCCAATACAATATCTCATCATGTAAATAACTTTAAATCTTTAACATCAACTTAGTAAGACTTACAATGCTCACCAGAATATTTATATACAAAGAGTTACATACCTTCACGATGTGCTCAAGGCGACGTTCACACAACGAATGACGCTCGGACGGCTGTTGCGCCATTTATATACTCTCAAAGCAGACGTAAACAACAAGATGGCGGCCGTACGAGAGTCATCGTTTAACAACTTTTAATGGATCAATCTTAAACAATTTAATCAAGCCGAACAGCTAATTTATAATTTTAAAACAATAAAATGTTAACAATAAGGTATTCCAGTGTAGTTGCTAACAATCATGAGTGTGATTTGCTTCTAACTATATATAAAACATAATACAAATATAACTTTAATATTATCCATTTTCTATTTTTCCTGAGAAGTTAGGTTTTGATAAGAATAAACCCTTGTTTATGGCGATACGCTTGTCTTAAAAAGAATAGTAAGCTTTTCTTTGTGTTAAGTTGTAAACAGTGAAATACTATTCGATATGTCCTGTTCTAGTTATTAATAATTGTTACAAGTTTCTTAATTATGAGCACTATTTTTGCACCAATTAGACTAAGGAAGTACAGCTATCGTTACGCCATCGTGGAAGAATGAAGGGTAGATACGTTTTAATTCATTTCGCGAAGGGAAAGATCGTTAGTTGTTTGACCCTCAAGCAATTTGTTAAATGTCCAATTACCGAAATACGTGAATTACAGACACGCAGGGCCATGTTCGATACACAGGGGTGCTCCGTGTCATGTACAATGCGCGTTTAAATATTGTGCTTGTGTGACCTTTGGTGAATATTATTAATTTAAACGAAACGCGTGGTAGACAACATAAAATAGTACATGTTAAATAAATAGTGTGTGTGTATCTAGGTTTATGAGTTTTTATAAAAGTGTGTTTAATGTTGTTCGTAGCTTATTTTGTCTGTGTATTTTAAAGCAAAAAACAAAAAATAAATTAAGGGTATTTGCCATAATGTGTATGGCAATTACTTAATATGAGAAGAGTTAAAAAGTCGTTGAATAAATGCCGTTGTCATTATAAGAGCTTTTTGTAATGGTGGAATGAGTGTTTATGTGTGTGTAAACATGTAATAATATGTGCATGAAGCACGTGTTTAATGTAAGCTTGTAAAATATGTAAAGATTTTGGTTGACACACATACAAAACAATATTAAACTTAACAAAAGCAAACAATGAAATGAATGAAAGATAATTTGCAAGTCAAAAGACAATGGAGATATATTATAAGAATTATTGATGCATAACCACAGACTAATCAGTCCCTATTTAGTAGCTGTTGCACTAAGGCCTCCGATTTTACTGCTGTAATAAGAGAAATGTCTATTTTTCGAACATATATTTTTTTATCAGATTCCAACAGTATTTATATTGCCTTGGTGTTTCTTAATCTCTCAGAAGATAGTGCAAACGGGACCCCATCGCAGTTGTTCAGATACAAAAACAGGTATTTCTTAATTTTATCTTGGGTAAGGTGCTGAGCACACACTTTAGTTTTATTTTTTACATAAAATAATGCTTAGTTTTTGGGATGTCGTTCTTATATCTCAATGGAACTTGTCAAAGCTATTTCGTAGCGACTCGATTAAGGTCGTAGAACCGTAGCAAAAGCGTAGTAGCGACACTTGGCCGTAGTGTTACTTGATTTAGACACTTCACGTGACGTAGTGTTGGCTCAGTGGGCAGGTCACCGGATTGCTAGTTACCTCGGGCGGCGTAAGCCCAAATCAACTTCACAGTTGAAAACCACAGCGGCAGGTATCCGCTCTCTGAAACTCTCAAACCTTTCATAGATCTACGACGCCGAAGTGGTGAAAATTATTTAAAATAACTAAACATTAAAATTAACAGCCGCAATCTACTCTATATATCTACTCAGATGGTGATTTTCACAGAGACGAGGATAATAATAATATTAATGTTTGAATAACTTTTTAAGGATTTTGCTCACAATTTATTTTATATTTAATCGTGACGTTTCAACTCCTTTACAGGAGCCGTGATCACAGGACAGGAACAGTCAACCTGCGCTCAGAGCGCAGGCTGTGCATATTTAATAGTGACTTAAAATCTTAGAATATATTTTTAGAATCTTAGATCTTAGATGTGAAAAATATAAAAAGTTGTTTTTACTTACAATTTTAAAATAGCTTTAATAACGATCAGATAGGAATTTATGTGTGTCGCTCGATGTCTATACGTATATCATAAGAAAAAGTTGCTGCTTTACTACGGCAACGCATCCGCGCACACAGCACTCAAAACAAGGGACTTCCACTACCATACCACACAGGCAAAAGTCTTAGGTTCCTCCATACAGTTCTGATGTTGTACAGAGTGATATATCTATACATAAAATAAAAATTCAACTGAGAGGGATAGAGTTTTCGTCAGCGAAAGATGCGTTAACAGCGTTCGAGAAGACCGTAGGAGAGAGGTCTGCGCCTGATTGGAAAAAAAAAGAATATTGGTTCAGACGGATGAAACTTTGTTTAATGGCTGGTGTAGTATCCTTTGAAAAATGTCATACAAATGTTATATCCATTTAAATTAGTTTTCAATTTCTCAAAACTTTCTGCCTATGTCACGTTTATTTAGAATATTTGAATCTATAATTACGGTAATTACAATAAATACGTTTAGAAACATAACGTATACGACGTTAGCCTAGTAGTTTGTGACAGTTTCTACTGGTTTGAAATCCAATTATATAATTTTCTCTGGAAAATATACAGTACTAATGATTGTGAATATAAATTTAAGTATAATAATTAGTTTACGTAATACTGTTAACTTCACGAATGTACGTTTTTGTTCGCAGTTGAATTGAATCATTTGGAACTTCAACATGTTTACCAAAGTTGTGCGATTCCTGACGCAAACAAACGAACGTTTACCGTTGGATAAATTTAGTACGTGGTAATATCAGAGCGGCATATGTGTCGGAAATCAAAACTGTAGGTATTATGTTTGGTGTAACGGACGACCGTTTGGTGCAACGGTAGTGATCCTGCCTTTCGCACCGACGGTCCTGGGTTCAAATCCCGGAAGGGACAGATGTTTGTGTGATGAATACGAGCATTTGTACCTTTTTTTTTTTTTTTTTTTTTTTTTTTTTTTTTTTATTTTATTTTTTTTTTTGTTTTCGTAGAAAATGGCATTAGGCATTCACACCCACTAAAAACTACGGCGTCCCAATACACAGTGGTGCGGGTCGCGGGGTCCCTTGTCGGACTCGACCGCGGCCCGGACCAGTGTGGGTCCGCGCTCGTGGGCGGACCTCGCCTATGCTCCGTGAGGGACGGAGCAACGGGGTGAACCGTGACGCCCTGAACACCCCGCACGCCTGAGGGCCAAGTGCAATGCGACTGCCGGTCTCCCGCTCCGACAGCCGCTGGCCCCCTTTCGGTGAGGGAAGGAATAAACCACACCCCTCGACCGACCCCGACCCACACAGGACGAGACTCCCGCGCCCGCGATGATCACCCAAGAACAAGTCTCAAGAACAAGTTCCCGGGCGCCACCGCAGGCGGCGCGGTTGCCCCGCCCAGTGCGGGCCGGAGGCGGCCGAGGTGTGCTAACGGCCTTCCCCCCCCCACCTCATCGGAATGTGCGTCCGCGGAAGTCCCCCGGAAACAAAAGTTCCCGGAGGGCTTCCGCGGTCGCCATCCCGTCGGGTGGCGGGTGGCGTCGGGTCGGCCACGCCGGGCGATAACGGAGAAAACTCCGGTATCACCCGTAGTTTCCGAGTGAGGCTCCTACCCTCGGGGAAGCCGTTCCCGAGGGTCCTCCTCAAGCGCATTCCGCTCGCGGGGCATTCATCCCGCGAGCCTGCGCTACTGGCCTCTTGACCCAAAGCCCTTCCCAGCGGGGAAGGGTGGGAAGAGACCCTCTCCCCCTTCGTGCGTTTTCACGTGGGGGGTGGACACCCAGGCAGAATGGGTGCCCCTTCCGCCATTTGGGGCGTCTCTAGAGGAGAAGCGGAGCTCCATCCTCTAGATGGGGATGCGGGTGGCATAGCGCCGCCACCTTCTCCCCCGACGCCTGCGCCTTATGAGGGAGGAGTCTAAGTCCTCCTCCCTCCGCCTTTCGGCGGCCTCCTTCTGCGAGAGGACGTCCTCGCAGAAGGTGGCCACCCCCTCCCAGGACCCATCGCTCGTCACCATAGCTCGCGCCACGGCGGCGAGCGAGAGGTCACTCCCAATCGTCGCGACAAGATTGCCGCGCTGAGGAGACCACGCCGGACACACCTCAAGGGTGTGCTGGGCAGTGTCCTCCGCAGCGCCGCAATGATGGCACGACGGGGTCGGCTCCCTTCTAATCCGGTGCAGGTATTTACCGAAGCACCCGTGCCCGGTAAAGACCTGCGCCAGCCTGAAGGTCACCGACCCTTGGCGCCGAGCGCACCACTCCCGAAGCACCGGTCTCAGTGCCTCGAGGGTGCGCTTCCCGAATGGCGGGTCGATGAGAGACTCCTCCCACTCCCTCATCAGCCGTTCTTCGGCATCCCTCCTAGCTCGCCGGGCCTCCTCGGGTGCGGGCCTATCTCCACGCACCCAGGCCTCCACCTTTCGCAGATACACCTCCCGTAGGACACGTGCCTCCAGTTCCCACGGTGGTGTACCTGCGAGCGCGCAAGCCGCCGATCGCGACACCGTCCTGTACCCTCGTACAAGGCGGGTCGCAATCACCCTTTGGGACCGCCGGAGATCTGCCACTCCTTTGGTCCCTACGGCTTCTGCCCACACCGGGGCCCCATAGAGGGCCATGCTACGGATCACCCCTGCGTACAGTCGGCGGCACGTGGTGCCTGGGCCGCCGACGTTCGGCAGGAGCTTTCCTAGGGCCAGAGAGGCCTTCACCAACCTGGGGGCTAGCTGCTTGAAGTGCTCGCTGAAGTCCCAGCGAGCGTCCAGCAGCAGCCCCAGGTACTTGATGTGGCGAAGCACTGGTAGCCTCACCCCATCAAGCACGACCTCCCTAGCCCTCACCGGTGGGGCTCTCCTCGGGCCATGGAAGAAGATGCACTCGGTTTTATCGACCGAGACATCTAGTCCCATGGCCCGGATGCGCGCTATGGCCACCTCCGCCACCTCCTTGGCCCGGCGACGCGCCTCGAGGTAAGTCCTCCCCCTCGCGGCGATAAGTGTGTCGTCAGCGTAACACACTATCGCCGCACGGGGGAGGATCGTCCCCCTGAGGAGCCAGTCGTACCCCATGTTCCACAGGAGCGGACCCAGAACCGCTCCCTGTGGAACACCGCACGACATACTCCTCTCCACCAGCTCCCCGTTCGAGTCAGCGTACAGCACCACCCTATCCTGCAGGTAGTGCTCCACGATGACCCGGAGATAGGGGGGAAGCTGGTGGAACCTCAAGGCGTCCCTGATTACTTCGTACGGCAGGGAGTTGAATGCGTTGCGGATGTCCAATGACACCGCAAACACTCCCTGCCCCAGCCGTTCTGCTGTGTCGATGACTTCCCTCAGGGCTAGGATGGCATCGACCGTGGACCGCCCGCGCCTGAACCCGAACTGTCGCTCCGATAAGTTCGGGCCCAGGCCCTCCTCAAGGTGCTGCACGATGCGCTCGGCAATGATGCGCTCCAAACCCTTGCCGAGCACGTCGAGCAGCACCACCGGCCTGTAGGCGGAAGGCAAGTCTGCCGGACGTCCCTCCTTCCTCAGCAGACAGAGTCTACCCCTCTTCCACTGCCTAGGGAATTCCCCCCTCTCGAGACAGAGACTGTACGTCTCGCGGAGGAACTCACCTAGGTGCTCCTGGGCAATGGGGATGACTCTGCCCGGGACTCCGTCCGGCCCTGGCGCCTTCCGCTGGCCTTTGAGGCGGTCCGTGACCATCTCCACCTCCTCCGTGGTCACCGGCTGGTATCCTGGCGGCTGCTCGCGAGGGATGGGTGGGAGGACCATCCTGGGCGGGAGGATCGGCGACGTCTCGGGGAAGAGGCCCGAAACCACCCTGGCCAGAAGCTCTGGCTCCAGCGTTTCCGTCGCCGGAGCCTGGCTCTTTAGCTTCTTCCTGACCATCCGGTAGGGGCGGCCCCACGGGTCCCTGTCGAGAGTCGACAGGAACTCGTTCCAGGCCGCGTCCTTCGCCTGTCGGATGGCCAGGTTGAGCCGCTTCTTGGCCTCCCTGTAGGTGGTGGTCAGGGCTTCCTCCTCGCCCTCCACCCTCCTCCGTCGCCGACGGCACCTCTGCAACGCCCTCCGTGCCCGAACGCAGGCTGTCCTGAGCGACGCGATTTGGTCAGACCACCAGTATACGGCGGTCTTATCGGGTCGCCCAGTCACCTTCGGCATGGAGGCGTTGCAGATTGCCGTGAAGGCCTCCTTTAGCCTCCCCACCCGCTCCTCGACCGTCCATCCCTCGATGTCCTCATCCTGCAGCCGCCAGGCCTCCACCGCCGCCGCCTCCTCCGCCAGGTCCCTGTTTAGCCTGGCGAGGGCCCACCTGGGGAAACGTGATTGTGTTCCCCCCCCTGGGCGCCCGCCGGATCCACCCCTCAGGTCGGCTTCATACCTGATGTAGGGGTGGTCTGACAGGGACTCCTCCTCCGATAGGACGCGCCATCCGGAGATTTTGGGTGATAACGATGGGGTCGCCAGGGTGACGTCCACGCGGGAGCCCCCGCTGCCCCTGACGCAAGTGAAGGCGGTGCCCGTATTTAGCACCGCCAACCCCATCGCCATCACCCAGTTTGACACCACCACCCCCTTTGGATCGTTCGAGGGGTGGCCCCACGCTTGGTGCTTCGCGTTGAGGTCGCCCCCGAATAAGATCTTTCGGGGGGCCAGTCTCCGGATGACGCGTCCCATCCCATCGACCCACCGCTGGAGCTCGGTGAGGGCGCGATTGGGCGAAAAGTACGCCCCCACCACGGTGATGTCCCCCCAACTGACGGCTACATACCCCGACCCCCTCTCAATGAGCGAGAGGGGAGGGGAGCCGACCGCAGTTGTGGGGACGACTATCGCCACCGTCTCATCTGGTGACGAAGCCCAATTGTCCCTCTGAGGGCAACAATAGGGCTCCGAGACGATGGCTAGGTCGATGGTCCACTCCGCCAGGTGCTGCATGAGGAGGTCCTGCGCACCTGTGGAGTGGTTGATATTCGCCTGTAGTATTCTGTATTGGCGTGTGGGCATTATTGGGCCAATACAGAAACTACCTCCATGGCCGTTTGGGCCTGTGCCGGTCGCGCCCCAAAGGTTTTGGGGAGAGGCTTACCCTTAACCGCTGGGGCCTTACACGCCTTGCCCCCCATTACGTGGTCATGGGGGCGTTTTAGCGACCGGCAGAGCGCGCAGTTTGGTTCTGCCTCACAACTCCTTGACTTGTGCCCGGCCACGCCGCACCTGTAGCACAAGGTGCTGCGGTCGATACTGGCCGGGCAGAGCGCCCCGGTGTGTCCGGGCTGGAGGCACCGGAAGCATCTTAGGGTGCGGATCTCCAGCACCCTTACGTTGGCGACGGTCCACCCTACCCGTATCTTGCCCTCCTGGGCAAGTTTTTTGGCAGCCTCCACGGGGCACTTCACTAGAGCTGTGCCCAGGCCGCCAGGGCCCTCTCTTATCTCGCCCACCCTGATCTGGTCGGGCAGGCAACTAACTTTGGCCGCAAGAGCAGCCTGCAAATCGCTCGGCCCGGTCGAGTCGTCCAGGCCGCTTATTCGCAGGTCCACAGTCTTTGTGGGCCTGGAGATTGTCGCTGCGTCTTTCAGGACCTCCTTGAGCTTTGCAGCGAGGCCGTCTGCCTTGGCCCCGCTGTCTTCACCACCAACCTCTATGAGGCGCGCCCCGGATTGCGTAATTCTGATCTTTACCTCGGTGATCCCCAGTTCACCGAGTCTGACCCCCTTTTTGGCCTTATCTATTGCTTCGGCGTATGAGGCACCCTTCTTCACAGCCTCTTCGGGGATGGTCAGAACCACAGCCGCCGTCTTAGGTGCCACCAGTTTTGGCACTGCCGGTTTAGGCTGGGCCAGTTTTGGCCCAGGCCTCCCTACTGCCGGCTGGGCCGCCGTCTTCGCCAGCTTGGCGGGGGCCCTCTTCTTGGCTACCGCCGACCAGGGCGCTTGCTCCGCCTGGACCGGAGCCGTGGTTGTCCCGGCAGCCGATGGGCGCTCCGCGGCTTCCCTCGCCTCTCTTCCCGCCATTGTGCGGGGGGCGGCCCTTTTCCTATCTGCCGCCAGCGGTGGCCTGTGGTTTATCTCCTGCAGGAGTCGCCCGTCTCTTTCGAGGCCTTCTACGCGGGCGTTCAGGTTAGGTCCCCTAACCGCCTCCAGGGTATCCCGCCTGAACTCGTCCATTAGCTCCACCATCTCCTCCCTCGTTAATGGAAGGCCTGTGCTCCTCCTGACTGCTTGCGCCTCTGACTTACGCGCCGCTGCCGCCACCTTGCAGGACTCATCCATTTTCGCCTTCAGAGCCCTGTTCTCCTGGTACACCATTGCCAGTTCCGCACGGAGTCTTTCGGTCACCTGGCTGTATTTCCTGGGCTCCTTATCCTTTAAGGAGCCCTTTTTGCCGCCCTTCTTTCTCTCCAATTCATCCGCCACGCTACCCAGCTTCTTGACCGCCGTCTCTATACTTCGCCGGTCTCCCGAGTCCAGGCGGTTCGCTACGCCTTCCAGAACCGTCCGGACCACCTCCTGCTGCTCGCGCAGCTCCTCCACGATTTCGCTGGACACCTGCTCGGGATGATCCGCGACTTCTTCTTCCGACGTCGTGGAAGCATCTTTATAAAATATGTTCCTCGGTTTCCTCAGAACTTTTGCTGACTTCGGGGATCCGGTCTCGGCCACCTCCAAGTCCAGCTCATCGTCGTAGGAGGCATCGGAGCCCCTCCTAAGATTTACTTTAAAATTAGTGCTGGTGCCGCTGGATTGCGGCTTACCACCTTTGGGGACCTTTCCCCCCTTCGTACTGCGCTTCTTGGCGCCTCTCCTCGCCCCCTCACTCCCCGATCCGGAGCTTGAGGGCCCTCTCTCACCCGAACTCGGCCGCTTGCGGCCCGCACTGTTGCTTCTGCAACCGGTGGGGGTCTTACCCCCTAGCGTTTGGTCTCCAAGGAGACCAAATCGGTTGCTTGTCGAAGCCATGGCTCGTCCCCGGCGCCACTAGCGCCTAGGGAGAGCCACAAAACGTTAAAAACACTCGCCGGACTTGGTAGAATAGCCGCCTCAATTGAGACGCACCTACCCTACCAAAACCCCCAAAAAGTCGAAAAGGGAGAGCACTCCCCCCAACGACCCCAACTACCCCCAAACTTCCCCAAGAAATTCCTAATTCCCTAAGAAAAAACAAAACCTAAGTTGAACTTAGGTTTTGCCCTAACTACCTAACCGCTTCAAAGGTGGCGCCACCAAGACTTTGGGGCGCAATTAGCGGCACCAATGAAGCCCCCAACACAATCCGGGGACTAACTCCCCCACTCCAACACCGAGAAAATCGACGAAGCCCCTGGACGCTGTTCGAAAATTTGGCGAAAACCGCCAATTCGTCGAACAACGACAAGGTGGAGGACTCCCCCGACCTCTCCCAGCTGGTTCCTACTAGGGAATTGCTCGCCCTGAAAAGGGCGGAGACCAATCCGGCAGAAAGGCGCGCACAGCTATCTCGAAAACCGAGATAGGGGTGCCCGACACTTCGCTACCTCGACGATCTTCTAACAACTCACCGGCAAATTACCTCCAAATGTATGGAGAAAAAAAGTAAAAACTTAACAATGGGAAAATTTCGAAAAACTTCGATATTTTCCCGAACTCCTAACCGATTTAAATTTTTGAAAAAGCAAAAGTTGCGTCTCCAAAAACTCCAACTAACATATGAAAACCAACAAATTCGTCAAGAACTGACCCACCGAAAAACGTCCACGAGCATTTGTACCTGAGTCATGGGTGTTTTTATATATTTCTATGAATATTGCATATCTATGTATCATATATGTATGTCTATCCGTTACCCTAGTATCCATAACACAAGCCTTACAGTGCTTACTTTGGGCTAGGCTAATTGGTGTGAATGTAAGAAATATTTATTTATTTATTTATTTATTTATTATTTATTTATGTGGGTGTTTAGTGTATTGGTCTGTGATTTGATTGTAAATAGAAGATTATTTTTATATAATACTTGCAAAAAGGATAAAAATTATTTTGTTTTTCATTGTACAGTGACAGCGCTTCACAGTGATGAAAATTAGCAGGGCATATTTACTAATAGCAGACACTATATGTACAGCAATATATTTTGTAATTAATACGGACATACCTGAAGGAATATAGAAGACTGCATTTACAGCGACAGAAGTTTTACGGTATGGCATAGAAAATAACCAAATTAATTGCTCATCGTTGTTATTACCTTTCACCAATTTTATTGAATGCGTTCGTTAATCGTAGTAAAATTATGATTTTTAACAATCCGACATGACTGTGAATCTTGCTAAAACTGTTAAAATAACATTAAACTATTTACAGCCAGACGTGCATTGTAGCTATGACCTATATAGATTAATCGATGGAAAATGATACAGTTGTCATATACTCGTAGTTTTTAAACCAATGTTTGTAAACGTTGGAAGTCCGCAGTATTTTATAATATTTTTACCTACTAGTCACAAATTGTTTTAATTACGTATTGCGCTATACTGCCAGAAACATCTACGTCGTATTTGTCATTAGAGGGCGTTGTCATTGCCCTGCCATGTTGCTCTACATTCTTACGCCATAGTATAAAGACTTGTTAAAAATTAGGGTAATATTTACACAGCCTGGACTCGCCGGCGGAGCTGCCATTGCCGCCGCGGGTAAATATCCGTATTTTGCCCTCACGTTAAAAAAAAGGGGTAATGAGCGTAAATAATCTGAAGTATGATGTTGCTAATATTTAAAACTAATTTTAATTTATAGAGCGTGATTGATAATACGTGTATAATTAGGAATATTTTATAAAGAGTATAATACAACAACCCTGAACATACAACCCTGGAAAAGAGTTATAGAGCCTGAAATTTATTAATCAGTTTAAACCAGAAAACATGTTTCTTGTTATGAAAAACTGCATAGTGACAAACCACTTAATATACACCATCTTGTTTTACGAGACGGTTTATTGTGGCTGACCATTAATGAAATGGATTATAAGAACTAAAGTCCATCTATGTCAATGGTCAATTTGCCATTTTCCATATAAATAAAAATTTTATAATAGTTGTTCGTGGTTAGTATACATGGAACCATAAGTACAATATTCGGGATTTTATTCGAATTACAAACATCGACTATATCTTGTCGGCTATACGACCTTATCTCTATGTTTTATTATCTACTAACCGAACAAACCTAATTACTATTTTTTCTGTCTAACGTTAGTACGTACCGAACCAGTACATATTTACCAAATTTACTAGGCATTTTACACAATATTTGTTTGTGACAACTGCATAATTACCATATTTCAGAAATCCGATAATAATTATAATTATGAACTCTCTTAAAGGTCAATGGCAATGTATACTAACATGAAAGTGCTAAGACGCAATTATTAAGACTGAGCCTTTAATTAGCAGCGATCAAGAGCAACTCTGATTATGCTAAAAATAAATCTTTGTTTAACACGGAATGAAATTACCGGAGTCACGTGCACATTCCGTGATATCGTAATTTATATTGTATTATATATAGGTATTATAATTGCTTTAAAAAATACCGAATTAATAGTAATAGCTCACTGCCACGCAAAATTGTGGCAAAATCTGTTGCTGATTTATGAATGAGCAATAAAATTTATTACAAAAAAAAACAATCATGTTTCTGATTACCTCGTGCTCATAACTGGTGGTGAAAAGAGTATGATTTATGTTATTAATTTTGATGCAGCCTTTTTTACTACTTATATATATATATATATATATATATATATATATATATATATATATATATATATAAAATAAGTGCAAGAGAGACAGAACACTTGTAAACTAATCATAATAACGGGGAATGACCGTTATTTTTGATAAAATACGACCTCATTATTAACTTTTAAGTTTGTTTTGTAAATAAAAAGATGGCGCTAGTACTCAGCAGAAGAAACATATGATAAAAATCATAATACTGTTCCTTAACAGTGACATTTCTAGCTAATAATTGCTTATGAAGCAATTAAAAATTATTAAGTAAATAAATTAAATTAAAATTAGTAATTAAATTAAAAAGCAGCTAAAAATTGAAGTCCCTAAAAACGAAAAAAGAAATTATCATATTGAACTATGTTATTAATTATAGGAATCTTTACAGTTTTAAGGAAACAGTAGGAATAAAAAATTAAGTGCACCCAATTTTTATAAACAGGAAGTAAGTCCTTGATAAAAAAAAATACACTGTAAATAAACCTCTTTTACGTCTGTATTTGTTATTGTTTTTAAACATAAAGATCATTAGATGTTTATAAGATGTACAGAAATAAACATACTTACATAATTTGTAAAATCACATACACTGTCACTTTCTTTCTAGTGAGTAATAAATTTGTGTGCCAATTAATCTGAATCCGATATAAAGAGGTGTGATTATATTTACTTATAAAAGAAATGGAAACCAGGCCATCAAGTCTTTGCGTTTGTTTGTTTGTGTATAGAGATAAAAAGTAAAACTGTTTAAAATATTCCATATTTATGAAATTTTCCTCTGTTTCTGAAAAGACAGTCATAATTTAGGCGTTTGAATTTTTTAAGAGAAAAGTTTACTTCACAAGATTTTTCTGGAAACTGGCGTAGCTACGTATATTGTCAAACAGACTCCGACATTCTCCCTCGTGTTCCCAGTAATTATATTACTATTTCAAGTTACATTTGAGCAAAAAAAGTGAATATTTTAGACAAATTACAATTGATAAATCACTAACAAGAAAAGAAGGCACCATGAAAAGGTTTTTTTGTAATTTAAGCATTTTTTAACTTGTAATTTTGGTTCTTTGCGGATTCCCTCATTTTGGGTATTATCATGCAAGGAATTACTGGGCATAGCTCTGTCCATAGATCGCTAGATGACTCTGAGCTTGTTCAAAATGCCTGCAATTAAAGACTATGTACGTAGTCTTTTGTTATCACTGGTAACACACTGCTCGAGGACCTTAGTCATCAGACTCTGGGGGATTTGAAGCGCGAAAATATTGCGTAACTTCTCGAAAGATACCCAGCTGAGTTGGATTCGTCATGTAACCTCTTTGTTTACGTTGAACTTACCTACACCTACATCTTTGCCTATATGTAGTTAATGCTAAATTAAATTTCTTTGTCGTCAATATCGAGGTTATTTGCGCCCAACACCCATTAGACATGATCTTCGTCTTTTCATTATTCATTATAAGACCCACCTGTTGGGAAATCCTACAGAGTCCACTAGTATCTATTCAGTATATTTCAAAGTGGGTACTAGAGTCTATGAGACGTAACAACTGTTGCCTCAACGGTGTCAGCAAGGTTTTACTTATAATTGCAGACATAAAGTATTTTTAGTACGTTACATTCTCGAATCGTTACGTTATACGATAAAAAAATTAGTGTATTCATTTATGATTTATAATATAAAATTGGTTTTAGATAGAACATATAGTATAAGGGCAACAAAATGTTATGGTTATTTGGAACCTTAAAAAGGGCTGTAAGGGCCTTAGTAATGCCATTTACTTTGAAGTTTGGAATAGAATATTTTTTATTTGATGTGACATGGCATTGAAAAGAATTTCATAACGTACCTAATGAACAATTCTCTTTAGAGATGTGTGTGAAAGCTCTGATTTTATTTCTATTGGAACTCGCACATGATACTGTGCACGTAAAGTTCAATATAGCATTTATATTGGTGACACAAATATTTTGGTATTACAATTGAAAATTCGCAGGTGATGTGTTCTCTTTTATGGGATACTGCACTACTCAGGGGCTAAATTTAGATTTAATCTAGTTAACATTTTGGTTAAACTTAGTCATAATTAAAAAAGTTTTATAATTAGCCTGTCTAACTAGCAGTCTGATAACTTTGAGTATAATATCTTTACCATCTTTTCAAACTCGAAGAAATTATTACTTGGTAATAATGGTAGGTATTTACAAATTTCATTTTTTCTTTTTTAGATATAACATTTATGCACTGTACATATTTTTGATTTTTTTTCCAGTGTCAGTAATTTTTTAATTTATTAATGTGAGTTGATGCATTATTAGTTTCTATGTATGAATAAAATTTAAAGGAAATATTAGTAGTATAAATGTATAGCTAGCTAGATAATGAAATATGTTTTTATAACCATGTAGAAATTACTGAAACAAAGGTGAATAATGGTGAAACATACCACTATTTATTACAGGTTGTGTCATACAGCTATTTGTTATTTTGAATACTAATTTATTATTGATAGTTGGAGTATGACATGCTCTCCTAAAACATCCCTTGGGTGGTGGCATGTGGTGCGGATCATTACGTTCACTAAGATATGGTTGAGCTAAGCGATGGCTGCATCATGCTTCATGCTCGTGAATGGGCGCTGCCTTGGGAGATGGGTCCGCTTTAACCTTCAGTATTAATGACACATACTTAAGATACATCTTTACGTTGCTTTCTTAAATTTGTCGTTTATTCTCTGTATATTATTGCAGTGTTTAAGGAAAGTTACTTAAAACAGATCCTCGTTGACTTTGTTGTAATTAACGACGTAATCAAACCGTAACACTACTATCATTGTGATAACAGAATAATATTATTTTTTGTGGATTATGTATGGTGGCGACGTTATAGCATTGTAATTATCGTTACTTCTGTTAAAGCTGACGAGTTTCTTGCGCCCATTCTTCTTGTCAGCTAAAAGACTGGGTGGTAGGTATAAATGTCGGACGATTTAAAATAACTTATTTTAAGTGCATTTGAATAAAGTTATTTTCATATTAATTTTTCATTTTCAATAAATAGGCTCAATATAATAAAAAACGCTTAACGAATTATGTGAAACAATTTCTAGTTCTAGACACGTGGTAGCGTGTCAAGCCAAGTTCAAGAACAGAACTGGCGAGCAGCACCATGTGTAATATTACACGAACCATTTGGTGCCACTTTTAACCCCCTCATTACTCAAAAACTATTTCACATAAATGTGTCAAGTTTAGCTCATATCTTGAGACTTGCATGATACATATCTGCTCCAAATATCATATACACATCTTAAACGGTTATTTATATATTAACGTCCAAAAATCGTCATTTTTACCACTGACTGACCTATAGATCAAAACTCTAACCCAGTTCCAGATGACCCACAAAGTTTAAATTTGGCATACAGATAGGTAATTAGGTGAATAAAAATTAAGAAATCAGAAACTGGTAAATTTTGACCATTTTATTACAATTTTCAATAAATTTCAGGACTTACCATGGAACTTGGCACCCATTTAGATCTCACTTCTTTTGTCGTTAAAGTCAACAACCAAGGCATATATTATAATATTGAACTTAGCTCTCATTTCACATTTATGATTTTGATGGGATAATTATAAGCTGTTAGTCAAGTATGAAAACTAACGTAAGTGAAAAAAATCGTGATTTATAGTGGTTATTTTTCAGTCTGTTAATTGCTTTACTGTTTATTTGCATAAAGTCTTAATCAACGTCATTTGTTTTTTTTTATACAAGTTTATCTCTAGTCAACTGTGTGTACGAAAAACAGTCGTAGGTATATAAAACAATTATTTTAAAGAGTGTAATATTCCGTTGCCTTCATTGTGTTACTGCAAAGAAAGAATAAGAATAAGACCTCCTGCCACATAAATGCAAAAAATATGTGTACCAAAATCAGGTCATATATACAGATAAGAAAAATAATAAAAACATCTCTAAAATAAAGTTCGGATGGTAGTAACAAATTCTATCCGAGAAACTGCCCTTACGACTCTTTTGGGAGTGACTGGGCAGAGCTCATCCTAAACTTTATGTATATGGTAGGGCGAATATGTAGGGCCCGCTAACCACATCTATACATTAAGTTATCGCTTTTGTTGTACCTTTTGAAATCTTGACTATACCAAACTGTTTGATGCAATCGTATATAGGTGAGGTTTAATACTGGATTGGATTTTCTTAAGAATATTTTAAGATTTATCCGATGTATATTAGTCGAAATGATCTGATGTTCATGATAATGTAATCCCGTATCATAATAATTATACCACCTTTTATTAAGAACAGCAAATTATATAGCGCTTTTAGAAATTTGTTTTTTAGATACATTTTATCAAGACTGGATAAGTGCAGGGTGTGTATTTGCAACTTTTGTTAATTCTTCTCCACATTAATGTTTTATAGACCACCTTTCCCTAAACCAGCTTCAGCGTTCACACGACCGATAACTCGTACAAATTTTCTTTCGACTTTTTCATAACTCTCTTCGCTTATTACGTGCACTTCCTTCTAGAGCTACTGACAAAGATTCGTATGTGTGCATTATTCCACTCACAATATCGTCGACAAAGTTCGATTAACGGTCGTTCTATAACACAAGTGTAATAGATACTCAATATTAGAGCGTCATGTACTTAATATTTGGTTCTGGAACAACGTATGTGATGTTGTCTTTTATTTATTATTAATTTTCTAAGGATTTCGAATGTATGAAAAAATATGTCTGTTATTTTATTTTATTTAAAAGGCGCAATTACAGACAGCAGAAAATAAAACTTAAAAAATAAACTAAAAACCAACCTACCTACCAACTAAACTATTTAAACTACATAAATATTAAAGAAGAACAATTAGTTTGTAGGTAACAGACACAAAATAGGCTATAATAATGAATAATTACAATTCTGGACAGAACTCTAATTTAAATAATTACTTTTTATAAGATTGGACATTATCCTTAAACATAATGTCAACATCGGAACAAATTTTATTGTAAAACATACACATTCTACGTACTGGATTGTTCTATGAAACGTTATTCCTGGTCAAAAGAATGTAGAACAACTGTGGTTTACGCACTGAACTAATAGGAACCTTAAATTTTTAGTAACTTCAGTAAACCACCGTCAGATCCATTGGCAATCTGATGAAGCATGCACAAGTTACTCATCCACCTACGCTTTTCAAGGGTAATCATTTTGAAATGACTCAAACGATCTACGTATTCTGGTACTTTTTTACGTAATCCACATTAGACACACAAAGTTCTAACGAATCTTCGTTGAATAGCCGCTACATTATAGATAAGTAACCACATTTGAGAACAATACACGAGCACACTTCTTACCAATGCACTTTACAGAAAAAGGCCTGGCATTGCGACGAACGAAACTCATCATTTGATGGGCTTTGTAACTAATATAATCAAAGTGGTGGAGATGGAGAAACAGTCAAATCGAAATACATTCCTAGGTCTCGAACTGTTATAATACGGGCAAGCGTAGGTCCCGAAATCGTGTACTTGAAATGAATAGGAATTTAATTTTATTCGTAGGTTTGTATAGAAAGATAAAACAATAATTCCCAAGTCATGGTTTTATATTTTTGTAGATGTTACAAGTTCTGCTTATTTTGGAACCAAATAATTGGTGAGCGAAATCTTCTTCTCTCATTGGTATAGTTGGCTTTATTTATCTCAATACATACATCAAGGTCGCCTACATGGCGTGTCGGGTGGACAACTGGCAATTATTGTGTTTAGTTCTATGGCTTCATTCATTTTGTCTTAACGTCCGCGCGTCTTGAGTGCTTTCTATAACATCTCCCTAAGGACATACTCCTATATACTTCGCATTTGAGGGCCTCAGAATTGCGCCTCTCGTGATCACGAACAATATTATTATAGACAAAGGGATATGTTTTAACACAAATAAACTACTGGGTTCCAGACACTCGATTTCAGAGAGTTCTTGACCCGTCTTCACGATTATCGAGTGTCTGGTATCAGTAGACAGTTTGTGTTAAAACTCATAAAAAGCCGTTTTTCGATTAGATATGGTAAGTGTCATGAGTCGAGAACAAGTTTCAGTGAGTAGTGAGTTTGCAGACAGTGGTGCCGATATCGAGTATAATAAAAGTTAGCGACGGAGGGTATACCTCAGCCTATAACAACCACCTGTAAAAAGCTTCAGTACTTCCATGACGTTGGTGTATGCAACTGCACTATAAAAGGTGAAATACCGTTTTCAATTATACTAATAACATTAAATATTTAATAATATCTACAAACCTAAGTAATTATAGTTAGGAAATTTTAGTTGTCAGTTATTAGTTGAATTCTTATTCTCAAAGGAAAAATAATAAAACATAATTGATGGCGTCATTAGATGAGAAAATATAAAGGCGGGTTTGTCTAATATATGTAATATGTTTGAATGAGTGTATTTCAAGTTTGGACAGCGACTAAGTAACCAAAATCCTTGGGTGAGAACTTCACAAGAAGCATATTATATGTATGTAGCACGAGAATTTGTGTTTGAGCCTTATATGCTTCAGTAAATATTATAATACGTTCTCTCCAAAAGCTGCGATGAGCAGAGTTTATCCCGTCAACTGAAATGACGAGTTTTCATGGTCCCAAATATATGAAGGAATTATTACTGTCAAATACACCATCAGAGTATAAATATTGAGAGTAAGTCATTATATTTAATAATGAAATCGATGCTAAATAAGTGTAAAGTATCATCAGAAAAAATATTATTATTTTGCTCATCACGATTTGGCTGAAAAGTATGAAAATAGTATATTTTCATTTGCTTCAATTGTTTTGAGAATGGGAATATTTTAAATTAATTGGGAGAATTCTGAAAAAACGCTGCAAGTAAAATATTATGCCTACAAAATGATATATTGCTCAGCGTTTTAATATAACTTACGGAGTGTATGCTTGAATAAATCAACAGATATGAGTTGCTTGATTTACTCCCACAGAGTATAATTTACATGAAGATTAGATTTTTTATCATTTTATACGTCTGCACTGCTTCGAATATAATTATGTAATAACTCCGTCTTCATAAATTGAAAGAAATCAATGTGTAGCTACTCTGTACTAGTTCAAATACTACGAGTAATATCTATTAAAGAATAACAAATCAACTTTATATCGAAAAAATGCAATATAACATGCAAGTTCAATACAATACAATTATAATCGTTTGTACAAACGAATAATGTAAATATACATTTATCTAATTATTTAAAATGATTATTTCGTATTTCTCGGAAACGGATGTAACGATTAGGATGAAATTTTGTCTTTCTAGTTTTGTTCTTCTAGTTTAACCATAGTTTAATTTATTGTAAGGATGAAAAATAATAAAAAAATGACTTATGACAATCTTCAAACTGCTCTTAAACTGACAATTTTACAAAGCGATAGGTAGCGCTTTGTAAAATGATCTTAATTTTTTGGGGTATATACTTGTATTATTTTCAACCAATGACAATCAACTGCTACTTCAAAATTTGTAAGATGTTGGTAAGTTTTGTTTTTTTTTTCACTTTTTAGTTTTATTAATTTTTTAATAAGATATTAGGCCTATCTCCACCTTTTTTTGTTTAGATGCTAAGCAATCTATGTTATTTCCAGTCTTTTAACATAAATAGCAACCAAATGATTGTAGCTCTTATCTGTTACTGGGGATAAGATATTGAAAACGGCTGTACGCGTCTCGAACAAGTAATATTATCGAGGGCATCAAACCCATTGAATAATATATCACTAGCATAAGGATAAGTCCTAGTGAACAATTTATTTAAATTTTTTGCATAGAAAGAAAAGTCATGCTATCTGTAACAGCTCTTATTGACTACGTGAGCGCTGCGTAAATAAATAAATATGTCTATTATAGAAAAGAAAAATATATGATTTATTTGTTTAAATGTATATTTATTTGTTACACATTTTTTCGAGCGACATAATTTTGCTAAATTTTGTAGAAACGCAGAATAATAATTCAATAAAAAATGTCAATAAGCTGTCAAATATCAGAATTTTTGTCAAACGCACACATTGCCTTTGTGCAAAGCCACCATTTTTGTTTGGAATCGCTTACCACTTAATAGTTTAATTTCTAAAGGAATTTAATTGTGAAAGGTAATAACGTACATATGTAATATTTTATATATTTGTTTGATTTTGGGGCATCCCCTAAAAATGTTGTTTTTATTTTGTTCATAGAACCTCATATCTTATAAACGTACACAGACGGTACCGTCGGTAAACCAATTTCAAAAAAAAATTGTTTATAAGATTTATCAACATCACAGATAGCTCTGATATACTTACTTTTTTTGCTATACCTGGCCTGATCCATTGCCCCATATTTAAAGTCCGTAACATATTATAGATTCTATTTAGGCTCGGTACACAGCATAAAAGTTATTCTTTTTGTGTCCAATTTTTACTTCTGAATAGCATAATCTGTAGACAGATAGATACGTTTATTCCGGTTGTACATCATTATACATCGCCATTATATAATGAAAGAAAATAATAAAATAAATAATTTCATGACACAACCAACTTTGGCAGGTATCTGTGTGCAGCAGCAGGAATAGGGTCGATATGTAAACTGTGTAATATAAACTTCATCATAAACTTTACAAATTAAATTTTGTTATCATTAGTTGTTTTTATACTATAAGGAATGTTAATGCTTTAATTTTGATAATGTTAATTTTTAAATATTTATTTGAATCGCAAATTGATTAAATTAAATGTATCTTTTTTATGATGTCACCATAATTGAAAAAATAAAAATAATTAAATTGATGTATGGTTATTGCATTTCAAATGTTATTTATCTAAATAATAAATATCCAAGAATGCTTCCCTGAGGGACTCCATTTTTATTATATTTAACACATGATGTAGGGTATGATGAAGGAACTTCATTTTTGATTACCTTGATATTGACATACTGATGCCGAACCGTCAAGTAAGATGATATCCATAGATATCTTATCTCTATTGAAACTAACTAATAAGAATTTAGGATTTATTAGATAGGTCAAACGCTTTACTTATTATTTTTACTTTTCAAAAGATAAGTAAAAAATAAACCAGTAGTGTAATTCTTTATTGCGTTAAAAGATGTCAATACAGTACGCAAAAGAGTAATTGCCAAGGTCATTGACAAGGATCAATAATATAAATGATACATAAGTCTTTAAAAAAATTCTTTATCTTCTCCATTGTGTCATGTGTTGTCAATCTATTTAAACAACTTGTATAATACAGGTATTAAAGTATGACATACATGTGTGTACTGATACATACATATATGTACCTATTTCGTATAGAGGTTTAACAAAAGAGAGCTTCAGCACACCAGGAAATATCACGAAAAATAATAATGCTTCAGTAACATCGAATTCTAATACAGGATTAAGGAAAGTACGAGTAGATTCCGAAATAACTTTATTTAAAATCGTTCTTTACTTCTATTTGTTAATTTATTATTTTCAGGATCTTCAAAATACTGAAGCTATATTCATTTTATTTTTTTAATTTAAGGTTAGTAATATTATCATAATTTATTTGTTCGTATTTCGTTTTTAACTGTAGTCCATGTCCCTTAACATTTTTTGTCACGTTTATTGGTACATTTTAGTTATTAAAATGTTTGCTATGTTATGTTTTTATAGAAACTGCATCACTCTCTGGTGACTATTTTGTTCTACAGCAAAAAAATTACTGACATCATGAGTAGTGTAGGTGAAAACATAGAATGTCGGTAAATGTTGATTATGTTTCGAAGACAGAGACGTGACACTTCAGCTACAGTTAGCTAGCGGTTGTTGTAATCTGCCAAAACCTCAGGATAAAAGAAAACTATTTATCACATGATTAATACATTGTTTTAACAATTATTGTTTTAATAAACACTAGGCACAATATAAGTTATAGTGGCAAGCTGTAGTGGTCGCTACAAATTAGCGAATAGCATTAGTTGTGTGCCGCCGTCTTTGTATGCTAAAGAGAAGACTTCATTTGACTCACATTATTCTCCGGAGGGGTGTTCCATATTTCCTACTTTTTTATCTTTATCACAACTACTTATTAGTTTTCAGCATAATGAGAAATAAAGTGCTCCTTAATTAAATGATCAGAAAGTGCTCTGCTATACTTTCTCCTCTTTAGCGATATGAAGTGCTACTTAATCACTTTAAGAGTTCGCACACCAAACATACTTGAAGTTTACTTGACTCAAAGTGAGGTCTTAAGGAATTGTCACTTTATATCTTATGACGTAAAGTGGATTGCCGTTGATTAGGCGTGGCTACTCTCCTTGAAATTTCACAGTTGACGAGCGATCGATTACAGAACACAACCTAACAATATTTAATCAAATTACTAACATTTGGTAACCTGCTTGCAGGCCCCTGTTAAGTGTGAAGTTATAGCGGCATAAATGTAACCACATTCTATTCCATACCAATGAGACGCAGCTGTTACAAAACCGTAACCAAGCATCAGTCTTTTAGCAACCTCTGACGTTGGTTCCGGCAAAATACCTTGAACAAGCCCAACATCGAGGGTATTAAAAATGAGTTCGTTTATTAATAGCTGCCTATCAATGTTGTTGCTGACACTCGACTTCAGCAAATTTTGGCATGTAAAACATTTTTCTAATCAAAAAAGGTATACATGCCAAAAGTTCTTTGTATTTCTAATGAAATACAAATTTTGCCCAGAGATAGTGTCCTGCTGAGAGTTGTAAAGCTAACTAACTATAATTTCTGCTTTTATTGCAATCATTACAAATTACATTAAAAACAACAAACCAAGGCCCACGACGAAGCCTACTTTGGATGGTTTTGTAACATATGCCTTTATATCTTGCAAAGAATAAATTTATTAAGCACTATATACAGGGGTCGGCACTCGAAGTGTTACCAATTAGAAATGCTGTAATTTTGACAATTTTGTTTTTTTATTTAAAAACTTCAGTATATAAAAAAACAAATTAAAAAGAAAAAGTTATTGCTCGATGTGGCCACCTTTAGCGCGGATAACAGCATCGAGTCTGTCCGAGAAGGCTTCACACGCTGCACGAATGTAGTTTGCTGGTATTTAGTTCCATTCTCGGCGAAGAGCAATCTTTAAGGCGTCGACCGTCTCATTTTTTTTTTACTGACACTTTGGCCTCAAGGATTGACCATATGGAAAAATCCATTGGGTTTAAGTCCGGGGAATATAGTGGCCATTGTTGCGAAAAAATGAAGCTCTGAACTTTTTCTTGCAAAAAAATTTGGGTTTCACGGGCTTTGTGGGATGGTGCCGAGTCTTATTGAAATGTCCAATGGCTTCTAGCGAATTGCTTACGTGCACAAGGTAACAAAGCATCGTTTAAAATCTTTTCACGGTAGATTTGCTGGTTTATCTTTTCACTCTGTTCTATGAAAACGAGAGGTGAACGACCCGTAGCAGTTACCGCGGCCCAAACCATCACTGATGCTGGTGCTTGCTTTCGCAGAGCAATTCGTTGATTTACTATTTAACCACACGCGATCGTTTTGTTTGTTCACATATTGCTGAACCGTAACAATTTTTACATCGGAAAATACCAAATTTTCACGCTCGCTACGAACGTGTAAGTGCTTTAACTCCTTAGCTTTTTCTAGGTGAACTGCCTTTTGTGCAAGTGTCAAGTCTTGCACTTTTTGTATTTTGTAAGGCTTCAGTTGTAGTTTATTGTTTAATATGCGCCCTATGCTCCGGGCAGATACATTTTTAGACTTTTAGACTTTAAGACTTTTCGCCAATTTAACTGCACTTTGTCGTGGATTTCGTTCAAATCTAGCCTTTACATTTGTGATGATGTTGCTGTTGTAGGATATCCACCTCCATGGCGTTTGTTGATGCTACCCGTATTATTGTAGCGCGTGATGTGTGGTCCGATACACAAATATTTTAATTAGATGTAAATGTCGTAGCTCATTAACGATGGCTGGTTGCGAATTTTCAGCCAAGATCAAAGCAATGACACAGTTGCGTTTTTCTATCGGGATAACTTTTTTAACAGCGACGAAACCAATAAGCTTCTGTAAGTTTATAAACAATACAATAGACTTACGACTGTGAAAGAATAGGCGTCATATTTTAAACAGTTTGGTTACTATAGCAACTAAAAGTTGGTAACACTTCGAGTGCCGACCCCTGTACTTATCATGTACTTCTTTAATTATATTATTGAGGAGAGAATTAGGTTCATGTGATTTCTTAGAAAATTGTATGGATTCAAGGTCTTCAATAATAATAGAACTTATATCAATAAACGATAACCCTAACTTATGTGTAAACATTAGGCTGATATATGAAGAAGAACAATTTATATCACGAATATCAATGAAGGTGCCATCTGCCAGAAGGGGTTTTTTCTTTTTCTTCCAATAACTGGTTTCACTTAGTTCAGTTATTTGAGACAAAAGTTCAGTGGTTACATTGTAAGACCAGAATAGAACTTTCATAATATATTTATATGCAAGATTTATTCTTCTTATGAAAAGTGGGGCTATATGCAATGTGATAGATTTGAAGCTGCCTAATTCAAGTAAAAAACAGTAACACTTACAAGAATATTATGAAAAAATTGTACTTATGATGTCGTAAATAATGTCCCAAAATGGCAGTGGTGGTAGAAACCACTTACTTTGCATATGTTTACTCAGCGACGCACTCGTCACGCGACTAAGCAGAATTTCATACATAGAGGGGATGCTATGGAAAGCATTAACATTTAATCAAGTGATTACTTTCAATTGACCTGAAGAAAGAGGTTGCGTAGTACTTTTACCTGAGAATTGAAGTATTTTAACTTTAATATTAGAAGATGTTTGTTATCCGCTACTGGCCACTATCACTGTAATAAATGAGTCAACCGTGATAACTATTTTCTAAATAATAACGCGCAAATGAAATTGAGTCTATAATGGGTGTTATTGCATCAATCTTAAGAAGAGATTCAGATATCTGATTCATCTTTAATAACTTGTTGTAATTCAAATATTTAAATACCTCGTCTGCTACAATTTTATCTGATGACTTTACATTGACAATTAATGACTTATGTATATCAATAAAAGATTCAATACTTAATAATATTTGTTGAACTAACTCAGAACTCTTTGTTAACAATTTCACAACTCGATAAATTTTCAAGCGATTACTGAATTGAAATAAGTAGCTGATAGAAAAAGTTTTACATCTAACAAAATGAAATACTGATCTGTTACCATGTCTATTTTTGGACATATAGATAAATTGGTTACAGAAAAGCGTGTACAGGATTTTAATTTACTCCTGAAATGATGCAAACCAAATTATAACTTATTCAGGCTTGAAAATCTACATTTCATAATTAAAAAGATATATTATATATGCCTCAGTCATCTTGTGATCACGGCTCCTGTGAAGGAGTATACTGTAATTAAATGTAAATGAACTTTGAAAAAAAAATGTCTTGCATTTTCATTTAAAATGCAAGGAAACTTTTTCCCCAACCTATTACTTTTAGAAATTTTGGACTTTATTATAATCATAATAATCTTTATTTCTTCACAATAGTTTGTAACAACCTATGGTATAAAGAAACAAACATTATTTTCATCCTCAAATTACTAGTTGTGAAGACTGGTACTTGAGAAATAATCGGTTATACAAAATATCAGATCCCCACTTTCCGAAATGTAATACATTGCAGATTAGATAATTTATAAAGTTATATACAGAAAAATATAAAGGAATACCTAATTTGGAGTTGTGTGAGTATGTTAGTGGGTGTGTAAGTGTTAATATAAGATTTTATGTTAATACAGTATGTGGACGGTAAACTTCGCTGTCACTTAAGTTACATGATAAAATTTTGGTTGCTTGATTTGTCTGTTCGTGTAAAGTCTGAGATTCAATTTATTTTGTGTTTTAAGAGATCTAAGAGCCACATATCATATGAGCTTTGAGCGAAACTAATTTTGTAAAAGGGGACATGATATCGCTTTATCTTAATATCAGGAACCGAGATGTTAGCTAAAGTAGGTGTACCTGAGCAGTCCCTTCTCAAGCACAGGTGTAATAACATAATAAAGTCTCATTAGGCCTTGTACATTTTAATGAGAAGTAAAAAGTTCGCCTCGCTCTGAAGGTTTTTGAGAACAAATATTAACATTCAAAGACGATCAAAAAGTCGTTGATTTTCTTTATCAGTTTTTAAGGCCAGTCTGCTAGAAACTTAAGTGATTTTCTTTTACGCCTCATGGGATCACAACTGTTCCTCTCATTTTGGTTTAAATTTTTTTGACAGAATATTAAAATCCATAATTTGATATAACTTGCTGGCTGGTAATGGATAATAATATATTAGGCAATGTTTTTATGCCTTCTGTCTTTATGTTAAAGTAAATTAGCAATAAAAACGTTATGCGAAATAAAAAGAATGCAACTCTTGTGAAACCACACAAGTGACTTTTTTTTTTAAATTGTGAATAGGTATGTGCTTGACCGCTATCTCACCTGATAGTAAGTGACGATGCGATTTATAATGTGACGCGCTTACCTAGAAAATACCTATTCACTTGTGGTTTGAAGACAAAATTGTATGTGTCAGGAAACACAGACTCAGGCAGAGAGTTTCACTCTTTAGCAGTACGGATTACATAATTGGAACCAAAACGCTTAGTGCGACTATTTGATATATCAACCATATAACGGTGGCGCCTATTTTTAAGTCTGGTTGTCCGATGAAAAAATGGGGACGGCGGACGTGCAATTCTGCTTCACACTCACCCAAATGTATCCTATAAAAATCGGATAAGCTAGCTACCTTTCGTCTTTGTTCAAGGCTTTTCAGCTTATTCCTCAGAATATTCAAATATCTACGTTCCTTCTCCTTGTACTGGTTTTCATCCTTTTAGTCATATCTTATTCATCGCGACTCATTGTTTTTAAATGTTATATAGTTTTTTTCTGAGTTTTGATCTATATTCGGATATGTTTTTTAGTAGGTCTGGAGGTCAGCGGGTTACAGCATTTGCAGGTAGAGGCAGCTATATCCCAAATGTCACTAATTCTGGAGTTACACTCATGCATTATGAACCGCACTTCTATAAAAGTAATAGTGGAATATACTGGTCTCAATCTTTTTTAATAGATATCGACAAATTTTGATAATTTTCTCTCTAAAGTGTAGTCGAAGAATAGTTGAGAGAACTATTCTATCTGACTTAGTATGAGAAGGTGTCGGTCTTGTCTTATGTATACCTATTATTCCTGGAAACGCTGAGAATTGAAATTTCTTTTTACATAGACAATCTATACATATAAATAAAATTGGAGTGTCTGTTTTTAATATTGACATAACCGCTTTTTACTACATGCATATGAATATATATACGGTACATACACCAAAATAACGTTTTTTACAATTTTTGTCTGTCTGTCTGTCTGTTTGTTCCGGCTAATCTCTGAAATGGCTGGACGCATTTTGACGGGTCTTTTTATGGCAGGTAGCTGATGAAATAAGAAGTAACTTAGGCTACTTTTACTTTAGAAAAATAATGTTGCAATATTCCACGCGGACGAAGTCGCGGGCGGCCGCTAGTTTTGAATAAATTCAGGATCTACTAAAAAGAAAGAAAATATGATTATGATGCGATGTGTTATCACGTGAGGCAATTCAAAGGAAACCTGAAACACGCTTCCAAAGTTGTTACATCTGCTCAGGTGAAATTACAAATTTCAAAGCGGGACAAGTCTCCAAGTCGAGCACGGACACCTAGCTCGGGGGAAGTGGGTACTTCCCTTTTCGCTGACCTCGTAGTGAAATATCCTGTTCTCACAAAACATTCTTAATAAAGTCATTCTAACTTGTCCTATTTTGTAAACAATCTCAGCAAAACTTTTTAACAAAATCACCCATTTAAATTAAAATAATAACAAAGTCAATCTATCACAATAAATCCTTATTATAGATTGAAACCTATCGAATCCAGTTATTAGTTGATTTTTAATGCTGAATTTTCAATAAAAAGAGCGCCAAGATTGTTTACCAAATAGGACAAGTTAGGATGAATAGACTGTAGAACTTTTATTGTGATATAAATAATAGTAGTTAAGATGCGTGTGATAATTATGAGTATTACGACATACACATTTGTTTAAGCACTGAAACAATAAATAATTAAAACAAATTAATATTTCAGCTTTATTGCAATGCAAAACTACTAGTTCAGTTAGTATGCTTATAATATAAATCCTTTTCAAAATTTGCTTCTTTTTTTTTCAGGTAATACTTTTTCGCAGATCATAACAGATTTGTAAGTTTACTACAAATTCAACTTTGAACATAAGAGAGGTGACGAAACAATATCTATATTATCAATCATTATCAATACCAAGTCCGGCCATAAGTTCTGTTACACATGAAAATGCAATTTTTTTATGAAGTAATAAATAAAGTCATATGAACATACTTATTAAAAGTTTTATTAAAGAATCTTAGTTACAAGGCTTCGGTAGTTCGTGTCTTGTGACCACATGCAGTCTTGCGGTACATTTTAAAAAGTGTAGTGCTGAGAGATTTGCTGAGACCATATGAGCAGCTTCTTTAGAACTGTGAGCGTACACTTTATCATTTTGGTTATTGAAGTGCTCTTCGATCGTGAAATTCTTTTCATCGGTAAAGAAGATATTTCTGTGCCTTTCACCTGCGCATCGTGACAGAAGGCATTTTTTTTTTAATTGTCAAGATTGATTTAGGGCATGTCATGTCTATCGACGATAAGCACAGAGCTTCAGGTCTTGGTTTATAATATGCGACAGGGTCCTAGCGGGAATCTTTATTTATCGCGATAAGATCTCTTGCTTCCTAATGGGGTTTCGACGAATTTTGGCTTTAACATCATTAACAGCCTTTGTAGTTCTAACAGCACGCGGCCGCCCCGATCTTTTATGGTCTTCGACAGAGGAAGTGCTATTGTATCTGTTGATAGTACGATATACGAGCATACGGCTGATACCAAGCTTTTGAAGTGTCTGGAATATGACCGACGGCTTCATACCCACTTTGTGCAAGGCAATCACTGCAATCCTTTTTTCTTTAACACCCCATTTCATATTGTAATTTGATAATGAACACGAAAAATATGTGAAATGGCGCGAAATCGAAAAAAGTTTTTAAAATTATAAACGCGTTCTAAATTCAAAATATAAAAATTAAAAAGAAAAGAAAAAGTTTTATGTAACAGTATTTATGGCCAGACTAGTTATGTATGTGTGTGTGTTTGTGTGTATAAGTGTTAAGAAATATTTATGAGAAGAAAATTAACAAATCTCAGGCATATGCAGATCTCGTAAGAAACCTCGCCTCTAGCTATCCGAGCGAGTGTTCTTCATTTTTCAAGTATTTCAGCTTAAGAAATACTTGGAAAAATTCAACGGGTCTATCAAGGTCTCGGTAGCACAATCGCCTTGAAGTGAGGAAGTGTGGGTTTGAAGCTCGCCTTACGCCTTAGATAATAAACTTTCAGTGATTGAAATTCTTTAGCAGTTGAATGCTTACATAAAAAGAATCTTCATTATCAGGTTCTTGGAAAATAACCCGATTTCTAAAAACCTTAACCTGATAGCAGCTTTAAACAATTGGTTTTCTTTTCAGTCAAGGTCAACCCTTTCTTTTAGAACTAATTGTATTCTAACAAATAACCAAACTTATCCTGTCATTATCACAAAACATAGTACAATTTGACAAAATCGATACGCTGAATAAATAATTAGTGGAAACCGAACTGAAATAGGTACCGAAGTTCTGTACTTGAAGTAATTTGACATAGTAACAGGAAGTTTAGTAGTTATATTAGTTTTGGAGTATATACACTATGGCAGTTTTAATAAAAGAGAAGCAGAAATGAAGAAGACGAAAGTAAATTCTAATAGTTTTCTTGCTTTGAATTACATTTTAAAGGAAGTCTCATACAACTAAGAGCGATAATTAGTTTTGCTTATGAGAGGTATATTATATACCTAATTTAGAAAAAAGTATTTTTCATAATAATATATATCTACTAATCTATATATATAAAAATTACGTGTCACAGTGTTTGACAGTGTTGAACTCCGAAACTAATCGACCTATTTTGATGTTTTCTATTTCATTTTGCTGGATTTGTCCCAAGTTAAGACATAGGATAGGTTTCATTTTATAAACAAAAAAAAATTATGCTTATTATAATAACCGAGCCACAGCGATGAGTGACTGGATCAGCTAATATACTATATGAAAAAAAGTGAAACATATATGGGGTGATTCGGGTAGCTCTAGTAATGAGCTCTGGATTTCCACTTGACCCTTTTTTGGCATACCTTGAATATTAACCTTATGTTTAATATTTGAACCACATGTTCCTAAGATCTATTATGTAAACGAGTAAATCATTAAAATTAAATGATAATAAAGATATTGTAAACATTTTGTAGCATAACTTTGTTGTTCTGAATTTAAATTAAATGTTTTATTTGCTGAATAAAGGATTTAAATTTATAGTGCTTAGACCTATTTAGCCATTTTAAATAACACGTATTCATTTGTTTTAACAGAACAACAAAAAATGTAAATTCCGCGATTTCATATAAATATAATTTCTATCGTAGTGTCATTTTGTAACAAATATTAACCACTCTCACAGCTAGAATATTGCCCCATAGACAGACAATGAAACGCGAGAATCTAACTTGTGCACTCACATTTTATCACACGTGTGAAAATTTACTATCACGACACTCTCGTGTGTAAATGTGTCACCATTATTACATGACTTCAAAGAATGTGTCAGTGAAAATCACATATGAAAAGGGTCACCGGATGCGAAGTGAGGAGTGGGTGTTGTATTGCGTTTTATATTGAGCGTGCTATATTGTGCTTGGCGAGTATCATCGTAATGTTACCTCTTCACGCATATAATATTAATCTTGTCAACTTACTAAAAAATCTGTTATGATTTTTTTTTAAAAATTCGAAGCTTTCTTTCTGGCATCTTGTCAATTTTAACATGTCAGCATGTCGATTCAAATACCTTATATTTGTCAATTTATTATCTATTGCGACGTTACAGAGAAAAATAAAGCAATGATTTTTAATGTCGCCAGTAATAGATATTTCATTACTGTCATACATAACCAAAGTACAACTGTGGTGTTGTTACAGAACCGACGCGCTGTTTCCAGATTTCCAAGTAACACTTGATAGTTATTGTAAAATTTGCCTCAATTCACGAACTAATAAGATGTAATGAATACTAATAGAGTAAGATCCCAGAGCGATCAGACGTAACTTATTTTCACATGGATGAAACCTTAGGTTCGTAGTAGTGCCTCATGTACTTAGAATACCTGTGTGTTTGTGGAACTTGCCGAGTGACACCTGGGCAGGTACCAGGTGAGAAAGGTAACTAAAAATTAGAGTTATTTTACTTAAATTCTGATGGCTGATATTTATATATATTATGTAGAATATTATACTAAACTAGTATCATAAAGTGTCAGACACTTTTCATGGACCAAAACTTTTGTCAGACGCTTTAAAGCTCCATAAAAAATAAATGAACTTTACTTATTTTCACATGTCTGACTTTTACATATGTTATTGAGGTAACTACTACAAAGTTATATTTCATCAGTCAGACAAATTTGACTGACCAAACATCCCTTAGGACAAAAATTATTCGACTGGGAGTGCGAGCGCGAAAGCACTATGCATGCATTGAACAGCGAGTGAGATGTCCATAGCAACTCGGTACCCCTCCTTAAACTTACCATCTGCTCCACTCTACTGTGTGTGTGTATGTGCCTAGTACGTGTCACGTAGTATAGAGTTTAGATCCGTAAAGAGCACATGTTTTTTTTTGTTTATGCCGTGTATTTTTTTACTGATATTAAGTAATTTGTGATAGTGAAAAAACCATGGAAGACGGAAAATTGAAGTGTGTATTTTGCCAAAAATCTAATGATAAATTAATATTATTTTCCGAAGAAACTTTTAAAAAATGTAAACAAGTTTTAAAACAGCGAGAAATACATAACCTAAAATTAAGAAACATAAAATTACCTGAGGATTTATATGATAGTGGTTATCACCGAGAGTGTTAAAAAAATTTTACTGCTCTCCCAAAAAAATATTATTCTGCCACTCCAGTTAAAAAAAGAAATTTATTAAATGAATCAGAAAATACATCATTAGCATCCACATCAACGCAACCAAGTAACTGTACTGTTGATAATGATCCATGTGCATAATCTACCTCAAGTCAACAAAATAATTCTACAGCTCGAGATTCAGATGTAACATCAAGCTTAAGTCCAGTTAGTACCAATCATGAACCTAGCATAATACCTGAGCCAAGTGTTGAAGTTAGTATAAAATTAGAATCAGTTGAACCGGTGTCATATATTACTGAAGGATCTAGTGCGACCCTTGCATGTGGTAGTGATTCCTTTACACCTAGTAATTCATCAGAACGTGATATAACAAGTGAAAAAACCCAGACATGTATATATTGTGAACAAAAAACAAAAAGGCATAAATTAAAACGACTTCCGTTGCATACATGCGATAAAAACCTATTTTTAATCAAATTAAATGAAGAAAAAGAAGACATGGCTGAATTAATAGAGAAAGTGCAAGATGTAATGAATCCAACAATATATTATCACAAAAATTGTCAATTGGAGTATTCTTATAAAATATCGTCGAAGAAAAATACTGTAAAACATCATGGCATGAGCTTCGCAAGCACCATCAAGCTGCTTTTGATGAAGTTTGTAATTTTATACAACAAAATGTAGTAGAGAAAGGTCGATGTTTTTTTCTGACATATCTTCACAGACAATACATGGAGTTATTATACGACGAATTTGAAAATTCTAAGGAATTAAAAAAGGATTGAAAGTAGTAAGAATTTTTAAAAGATTTGAATTTATTACTCTGAGACGCATGCGCATAGTGCTTTCGCGCTCGCACTCCCAGTCGAATAATTTTTGTCTTAAGGGATGTTTGGTCAGTCAAATTTGTCTGACTGATGAAATATAACTTTGTAGTAGTTACCTCAATAACATATGTAAAAGTCAGACATGTGAAAATAAGTAAAGTTCATTTATTTTTTATGGAGCTTTAAAGCGTCTGACAAAAGTTTTGGTCCATGAAAAGTGTCTGACACTTTATGATACTAGTTTAGTATAATATTCTCCATAATATATATAAATATCAGCCATCAGAATTTAAGTAAAATAACTCTAATTTTAAGTTACCTTTCTCACCTGGTACCTGCCCAGGTGTCACTCGGCAAGTTCCACAAACACACAGGTATTCTAAGTATATGAGGCACTACTACGAACCTAAGGTTTCATCCATGTGAAAATAAGTTACGTCTGATCGCTCTGGGATCTTGGACTATAATTATTATTTTATAATTTTTGACGGAGACAGCATCAGTTCAAGGAAGTCTAACTTTATGTAACTTGGGCGATGTTGGGGCGGGCAGCTATTTTTAAATTATTTAAAGTTAGCGAAGGTGGTGTACAATGCCCCGTTTTAATTTTCCATTTTAACACATTTTTTATTTATTGCAGTATGTTTTATTACATGTATAACTTTTATTTTGCTTTTAGCCGGGTTTTCTCGTACGTGTGTGGACACTAAAGTTCTTCCTTCAGAAACTTTGTCTACTTTCTTCTATTGTTACTATTTTTATTCCTTATCTCAAGAAGCAATCTCAACGTAATCTGTTTTTTTGTTCAAAATATAAAAATCAGTCAATAACATTTACATCACATGTACATGTTAACACCTTTTGTCAATTATCAAAGGACATTTTTCGCTAATAGTTAAGTTTCCGTAGTGAATATTAATATGAATATGTTCTTGACTACCGCGCTTAAGTGAACTGTTACACATTTAATATTCATGAAAGCTAGTCAAGTTGAAGTCTTGCGAACTAGTTGGGAAATGTATGTACACAGCAAAATCCTTTCCATATTTACATACATGCATGTTAACTTCAAAGTTTTGCAGGGACGCTATATTTACTACATTAGTGCTGGCTATGAGGATTTGAATTAATAAAATTTAATGCTTCGTTAACAGATATAGCAATGAATATTATATTTCCTCATTAAAATTGTATTGACATTTAAATATAAAGAGCATTACTAATCTAAATGCTTTAAAAAGTAAACTAATACTTACGAAATTTAATACACTTAAAGAAGATAAGTCTAAAAAGTTAGTATTCAAATTTTTGGGATGAGATAATTATTCTTTAAATCAGCTATTTGAAAGTTTCTATGCTACCAGAAAATTCGCATTTTTGTATTTTCATTTTGAAATTGTTTTCTACTAACTTTTGAGACTTATATATTTTCCATTAGTGTACAAAATTTAATAAGAATTAGTTTTCTCATTTTAATAGAATTTGGACTTCAAATGTCGTTCATGTTAATGCTATTAATACCACTTGAACCAAGAGACTTTGTAAGTCGCCTTTTTGCTCTTTATTTAGCCGTAGAGTAGCTGCAGTATTAGTCTTGTCAGAGTTGCTAGGATACATGCCTTCCCTAAGTATAATAATAACTTAGGGGCAATGTACTACAGGTGACAATTCTTCGCGAAATTACTCAACTTCGTCCATAATCACATTGCGAACGCGAGAACTGCTGCACCATAGAGGTCTACCATTTCAATTAAAAGATTACATTATAAAATCTCCTTTTAGGATCCAGTGTATATTGCTAACGATGCTGAACAACGGGTTTACGTGTCTTCCGTTTCGTTTCTAATAAATGTTAAATGGACATTCTTATCTCTAACATTTCTAGATCTGAACGTGGAGTCGAACCCGGAACCTTAGAACATTAGGCAGAATTGTCACCATCGCTTCATTGCTCATTCGTTAAGTGGATTATTAATTTTTACTTCCATATTAAGGTTTAGAGGAGAGGAAGTCAGCTTTTACGGAGAAAATAGTTAGTAGGCTAATTTTGATTTAAGCGAAAAATCGTTTCTACAAAACAATGTTATTTATTTAGCATCTATCTACGAATTCAGTAACAACAAAAACTGGCAACCATTGAATGATCATGGATTTTTCTTACTAACTCAATATAATTGAACATTTACCATTTTTAAGAGCAAAAAGTCTCTATTTGTAAGAAATTCTGAGAATTGTTCGATGCTTACTTCGCTTTAAAAATTGTGTTCTTACAGAAAAATTACAATATTGTTTTAAGGAGTTTACTTTACAGTTTTTTTTGAACAGTTTGAGTCTTTGTTTACTTTAGGATAGAAGGATTAATTAAATTCGAAAAGAAAGACTTTTCACTGAAATTTGATGTTTAACTTCCTGTTGAAGATGAGACAATTAATTTTGATTTTATTCGGCACAGGGCTGAGGAAAACACTTTTGTAGTTTCTCTTATACTCTCACTTTGAAAAGTAAAATCTATTTGGAATTTGTGTATTTATATTTTCATTGAAGTTTTCCAGTTGTTCATAGGCTGATGTGACATAGCTCACTAGGAGCTTGTAAGACTTTTTAACAAGACTTAAAACAGTGTTGTTTTACGTTAAAAGTCTAAGGACTATCGACTAAGGTGATTACCAACACGAAGATATACCTGCTTATTTGCTTATGTCAATCAGCGTTCTTATTATATGTTTTTAAAACTACGATATGAAAGGTCTGTGGTGACGTATCACCAATTAAAATTAACCAATTGAAATCCAGAATAATCCTATCTTTTATTGAGTATGTTTCTGTTAGATTGAAATCAGGCTTTCTAAAACGCACCTGTATCTAAAGATACACGTATCGTCGTATAAAATACATTACCTCTGTTGTAGGAAATGTTCGTAAATTACACCATCAAAAAAACAGTAGGGCGTTCTATTCCAGTTATATGTATATACCGATCGACACATTCTATATAGGCCGTGGGCCTACTGAATGCTATTGATCGCCTGTGACTTGTTTATATGTCTAAATACAAAACTATCGATGGCTCAGGGACGGGTCACTAAAGCACAATCGATACACATTTTCGTCGTAACTTACGTATTTGTAGGTGTTACCTACTTTCCTTGCTAGTTTAGTGTAATGAACTTTAGGCAGTGATTATTAACAATATATTAGCTCAATTCGCACATTAGCTATATATTTAGGTATTCATAATTAAATAGAAAAAAAAATGAAATGAAGAACGAAGAAATAACTGAATAAAATAAGGTGTAGGAACTAAATACAAAAGACATAAACTTTCAAGTGGCTTGAAAACTATTAGTTCGAGTCAAAAAGTCTAAAAATTCATTAAAAAAACCATGCCCGAGTGGAAGGGACGCGTGCCTCTCACTCGCTCTCATTGTAAGCGCATAACGTGAGCGGAGCGTAACGCAGTTTCTTGAAGTGTCACCCGGCAAACCAATTTATAAGACGTTGTCACGTCAAAAATGTTAAATCTTTTATTTGGTAATAACAATCCTAATAAATGTAAAGGATTGAAAAATATAAGGAACGTCTACGACGATTTGACGAAAAATTTTACAATCGTCTTTCAGATTGGACTTAATCCAATAGACATGTTCAATAAAGTAGAAATTGTCATGTCACTATCAGCAATATTTTGTTTAGTATTCGATATAGAAAATGGTTTACAAAAAATTCTCGTAGATCTACTCATAGTGACTTATAAATATACAATAAGAGGTTGCATATTATCTTATTATAGCATTAGATTTGATATTTATGTTTGTCTGTCTATCTGTCAAAATACATCAATACACTTACAAAACAAAACTTAGAAAAAAAATTGATTTGTTTAGTTTATTAAGTATATTGAGGAACAAAATGATCAAATAATAAACTTTAAAAAAATCTTTGCTCTTAACCGACTAATTAAATCTTTTCTTCGATAAGAAAAATCCTAAGAAATTTCAAGGATTGAAAAATATAAGGACCAATTAAAAATTGTAAAGTTTTACAATTGTCTTTCAGCTTTTAAGTACACTAGACATGTTTAATAAAAATAGATATTGTCATTTTGTGATATAAGTGGGTCATTGTGCTGTTGCCGTACCAAGCGTAGACAAATAGTGTCGCTATTACAAATCCCTTGATGGCATATTATTTAGCCACCGATAACAAAGACTTTTTAATGTTTTTTTATTCTTTTATAGACTTAAAGACTTCGGTCTGATAATTACATAATATCTCTAAAGTTTCAAGTTATAACGACAGGCACAATAAATTAAGCCATTGATTTTTACTCATTGTGAAATAGTTCTGTTAACTTATTGTTATAGTTTTGTCAATTATAGCATAACCTACAATCGCTGCACTAGCGGACCGGTGCTATTTATTTTAATGATGAAAGCAGGAATATTCAATACAATATATCACTGAACATATATTTAATATCGAAAGAATCATTACCTTTATCGCCGCAATTATCGTTGCTATAAACAATGGACACCACATTTACTTTTGACTGCACTTCATACTTGACGAAAACATGAATCAAGAACCAAGAAATTTATTTGCATTAAACAAAAACCAACATTTTTTGCCATAATTTGGCGTGCAAATGTATGTAATGCGTGTAAATGTATTATTGTATAGCAGCTGTCCACGCGGACGCATCGCTTACTCAAGTAGGAGAGAGACAGATGTCGAACGCTGCCGAACGCGGAGGCCGATTGTGCCTCTTTGTCGCTCGTTCCGCGCTCTTGCTTGCACTTCAAGCCTTAAATGGAACGCCTCAGAGCGAGGTAACGCCGCATGTTTTTTTGTGCGTGCAGCCGGCTCCATCGAATTATAAGACGTTGTTACGCCAAAAAGCTGTCACACGTTGCTCTCGCCACCTACTTCCTTCTATGGACTCTCCATTAGATATTCTGAAATTAAAACCACTATAAAAGTAAGAAGATACTGTAACTTATATTTTTTGTATATTTTATGCATTTTCAATGCGATCATATAAGATAAATTATTATAATAGAAAAATACTAGAAAAAATCGACTCGGGTCACAAGTGAATCTCAGGCGGGAAACGAACCCGCAACCTTTGGAAATCCGGTCCAATGCTCTCCCAATTGAGCTACCGAGCCTTGCGAACACTCGTCGAAATTTTCTAGTACCTTCCTGATTTAACGCTGTAGGCCAGCGTTGTTTCATCAATGAGAGGAACATCCTCTCGTATTCGAAAGAAGAAACATTTTTACAAATATTTGGTCAAGCGATTAAGATGAAACAGCCATGTTAGATTTATATTTTTTATATATTTTATGCATTTTCAATGCGATCTTATAAGATAAATTATTATAATAGAAAAATACTAGAAAAATTCGACTCGGGTCACAAGTGAATCTCAGGCCCGCCTGAGATACACTGTAACTTTTTTTAACAAACATATTTCATTGGGCTTAATTATTACTTCTCTTTACCTATGGAACTCAATGATGTTTCTATCTTGTTTTAGGGTTTGTCACTGATTTGATTATATTGAAACAATACACCTGTTCCAAATAGAAATGGAAGAACTATGATGCTAGTTTGGTATTGCCGGTCGAAATTGATTTTTATCACGTTTCGTTCGGTATGTTATATACTACATGAGTAGTTCGTCATAGACAATGAGAACTTGTCTTAGTCATTCTTATAATTTTTATATTAAAGAGTATTTTTATTCGGAAAATAGATTTCCAATCAAGATACGCTTTTAGTAAAAAGGTTTCTTTATTACATGAAAAGTGTAAGCCCTTTTCCATTTAAGCTTTATTTCAATATCTAGAGGCTTTATTCTTACATTTGACACTTGAATTTTAGGGACGGCTCTTATGAGAGATTTGATCTCGGGATGTTCATTATTCATGTGGAGAGTTCTATATTATGTATGAACTAGACTGCTTTGTATGAATTTTAAACGGTTTTATGAGTTTACTGTGTAGAACACAAATGTGTTAGGATTGTTGGGTATGACATTTTAAAGGCAAACATTTAAATGAACTTATTAAATATACATCAATATGAAAACATTTGAAATTTTGCAATTAACACATTTATTTTTTGAACAAAGGAAGTAAACTTATAGGCAGATGAAATATGAGTGAAAATTACTGATAATTCATTCAAGTGGTGTCCGACAGAGTAGACTAGCTCCAACTCGTCACATTTAAGACTGGACTATGATTGCAAAGGTTAAGCGGCTTTTTCAAAGTGCTGGTTATATTGGTGACCACTTAGCCATTTAGCTTACTTCCAAAAATATTAAGGGGATTTCTTTATGAGTTTCTGTGATGTACTAGTAAATTTATTAAAACAAGTTTCGTATAGTCTATGCTGTCGTTTTCTAAGTATACTAAACTCATCATAATCTCTAGGGTTTCCGTATTGTATCAAAGTTCTAATATGAAGTGTCTAAATACCTATAAGCAATTGTAACGTGGTTCGCGGAACAAAATTCATTAAGTTGTTCTTGTAAAGGTAAAATTACGTACAAAGGTAAAACGAAAACACATACGAATATGAGTTAGTATTTAAATTACTATGCCTTGGAGCTTATTTGAGTTTTGTAATGTTTAACAATGAGCATAAAACGCTTTGTGGAAATTCTTTCTGAACTGAAGTAACTCAAATTTAGTGTATTTAGGGTAGTGTATTAAGCACAGTGCTAATTAATGCATAAGTATTTTTGCTTTTACTGCTCGTTTAATTAATTTGAGCATGAAATACGTAAAAAAATATATAAAAAAACGTCTTAATGTTTTTAATTTTATATCGACTGCCAATTCAAAAACTTCCAAGTTTCAATAAATGAAAGGTTTTCATCTCACAATTTCAGAAATAAAAATGTCTGTGCGTTGAATTTTATGTTGTATGATGTATCAATGCACTAAATTATTGTCTTTCAAATTAATATTCGTCAATTAATCAATAGAACTACCCTTAATTCAAATTTCATATATCATAGGACAAAGAAATCTATAAACGTTTACATCAGTGAGCATTACATTTTAATTGTGACAAGGAGCCCTTCATTCATAATATTGTAGATTTGGAGAGAAATACATAACATTCAATTAATATATATAATTATATAGAAAGAATGTAATCATTCTGAAATATAGGGGTATACTTTGTATATGATACTAAACTATAATTGAAAACTGGCGCTGTCTTTTAGTTTTTACGAATTTGTAAGACTTTAACTTGCTTATAACGTTTCATTTTTTATATGCTATTTAGAAATCAAAAAGAGTTGAATCATTTTTTATTAGTAAAATTGCATCGTAATGCAGATGTAAGATTTTTCTTGATTTTTTTGCTCTCGTAAGACAATATTCATAATGACAACGTGTTCATTAGAGAAACAGTTTTGTATAAATTCTGTTCTAATTGGAAGCTTCTTTTGAATGGTTAATTCCTAAGTTTGAGATGATATTAAAATCTAAATTAACAACGAAGCCCTTTCGAAGATATATTTTCAAATTTAGCTTACAATAGATATGATGACGTGATATTAAATGAGGTCTGAAATTACTCCATCTTCACTTATAAATTATAAAATAAGATTTATTGTTTTCAAAAGGTATAGGAACTCATTAGCTGTGGTATATGTGCAGTTGCCTGTGTAGTTGTGAATTTGATTGTAACCATACATATATTAATATATTATTGCTCTAAAATATTAAACCTAAGTCTTGTCTCATAATGTTTAAACTTCATACTTTAATTAGTTTCGATTAAAACGGGAATAATACCATGTTTTCTTATATTTAAGGCTCCAATATTTCGGATTTTTTGGTTGGATATTATTGACAAACGTACAAGTCTTTCCATCGTCGTAGTCTTTTATGACACCCGATAACGATATCACTGCCTGTAAACCCACCATTCACTTAAAACTGTTAACGACATACATCGCTTCATGTCTCAAATCGCGAAGTTGCGCTTTTTTTTGTTGTGTTGTTTTTACATTAATGGTGCACTGAATTTCAGGCATTGAAAATTTAAACCCATTTTGACTATTGAAATTTTTTTGTTTAGTAAGTTTAATGGTTTCCTTGATCATTTTTGGTATGATGTGGCGTTCTGTGAGATAATCCGAGGATAATGAAACACGATCCAGTTATTTGAGCTCGATTGAACTACATGTTCAGCGATGGTGGAATTTTGCATATCACTATTATTGACCGCTTTTATATATTCCTTCATTCGGCATGCTATTATTAGCTTTGTTTGGCCAATGCATGAACTACCACAACTGCAGACGATCTTATAATCGCCCATTTATCCAAAGGTAAACTATCTTTCGGTGATTGTAAACATTGCGATACCATTTGCTATAAAATATGAAATAAAAAACAGGGTAATAATTCCGTTTAATAAATATTACTGTCAATGTAAGTTAAAAACTGAGTACTTTTAATTTTGCACAAGATTCTTCTAATAATTCACAATTGCAGGTTCAAATTTAGCAACGCGAAAGTGTTCTCTACACTTAGAGTATCCATAGCACAAGTACTGCTTAATTTGAAACGGCGTTGTTGGTTAGGAAATAATTAATTAACTATTTATTATTAATCATTAGTCATCATACCATCCGCATACCTGTTAGGGTAAACACGTTCGACAATATGTAGGACACCTATTGAGAATGAGTTTGATGAATCGTCTCGTATTTAGTAATAAGACTTGTATTGTCGAATCTGAGTATCGGCACTGCGGTCTTATAAATACGAGCATTTTTTGGGGTGGTTTCTTCAAAGGTATTGCTTTAATAGTTGTTTTTTTAATATTTTAGTTTTTCTATATAAGCGGCGTCCGCTAGACAAAAACGAAAATTTTTCAACGTTTCTCTTTGTCCCATTTGGTGAAAATAATATTACTTAGTATAAGTTATAATAGTTACAATATGGAGTTCGTAAAAAGGGACTATTGTACTGGAGGAAACCACCACAAAATGAGAGCTCCGCATTGTTTATCGAAGGTTTTTTTCACCGAAAGAAGATCATACCGAATTGGTATTTTTTATACCTCAGGATCTTTAGTGTTAAGTTACCTAAATTTAGTAACCTAAATAAAGCTAATCTTACCTAACCGTATTAAATTAAACCTAGACCTTGACCAATTTTAATATTTTAGTTTTTCTATATAAGCGGCGTCCGCTAGACAAAAACGAAAATTTTTCAACGTTTCTCTTTGTCCCATTTGGTGAAAATAATATTACTTAGTATAAGTTATAATAGTTAAAATATGGAGTTCGTAAAAAGGGACTATTGTACTGGAGGAAACCACCACAAAATGAGAGCTCCGCATTGTTTATCGAAGGTTTTTTTCACCGAAAGAAGATCATACCGAATTGGTATTTTTTATACCTCAGGATCTTTAGTGTTAAGTTACCTAAATTTAGTAACCTAAATAAAGCTAATCTTACCTAACCGTATTAAATTAAACCTAGACCTTGACCAATTTTATTTTAAGTGAAATCTATCGGAAACATAATTCGGCGAAATGTGATTCGATGATCAATGCTCCGATGAACATCTCGTGCCGACGAAAGAGCTTCATTGTTTATTAAAGTTTTCTTCGCCAAAATAATTATTTACTTAATCACTACGCACAAGCGATTTCGAAATATGGTCTCTTACCGCGATTTCTTACTCTCTCCATGTTCGATAAAAGCTGTCTAGCAGCGAATAATTTCAGCTGATGATGATGATCACAATAGTAATAAAATTTTAAAAAGTAACGTTTTAATATTTCAAATGCAAAACAATTGTTTCTTACAGAAATCAAGGATAAGCCAAAAATTTAAATAGTTACATGTTTTTTTAAATATATAACATACAATTTAAAAGACATGTTAAATTCAGCATCTTAAATTTGAAAAATGCTCGGTAAACGCCGTTAAGTTGATTCAACAAAGAAAAAATCAGCCTCCCTCAAAAAGGGAGGATTTTGGCATATTCTTTACGCTTGGCAGGCCGGTTGAAAATCGAGCTAAAGTCTATAATTCGGATTATGCAGATGCTCATTTGATTGTCTAAGAAATGTAAATTATAGAAGATATAAATAAGTATAATGAAAACATTTGTTATAGAGTTCAGCTTGGGATACTTATTCTCAGTTTATAACCATAATACGACCGTTGGTGCAGTAAGCAGGATTGTTTTAATCGTTCGTCAAAACTAGGTTCGTTCCGGACGCTAACGCTAACTACGAATCTCCGTAGTAATTTGTAACGCACTCGATTTCGTTATCAAGTGCGTTACGAATTACTACGGAGATCGTAGTTCCTGATAATTACCGCTAGGAACGCTAATACGAAAATCCGTAATTCTAAACTTGCTATCTCCAGATAGTAGCAAAACATTTGTCTATTGTTTTTATTGTTTAGGTAATCGATCTGATTCATCCTGCCCTGTATTCATATTGCCTTATTGAATAGGCCAAACTATTATTTTTCTTTCGGATATAGTAATAATAAAATTAATGTAAAGAAATACAGTAAATAAATCAACTTTCAAACATTTATAGGAATAAATCGAGAGAAGGTGTGTAATGAATGTTTAATTTAGTAAGGTAATAAAATTAATCAAGTAAAAAAAGCTGCCATGCTTAATTTGAAAAAGTGTCTACTAAATATAAATTTTACTTAGAAATGATTATTTTATTTGTAAATGGATAAAACATTTCTTGAAGGCAGTTAGTTTTTATGTTACAGCGAACAGTTAATATGAATTCTCATTTTCGATTCGTATGAATGATTATAAGAAAAAATAAAAAATAAATGGCTACCTACACCAAATTTTTTAGTTTTTCACTTTAGGCATTGCATTGATAATGGCAGTAAATCTTTTAAAGTCTAGTCATAAGTATATTAGAAGTCATTTAGTTGAATGTATAGAATGGTAACTAGATTTATTTGGTTTAAATCAAGGTTGCATAAACTTAAACACTGTATATCTTAATATATATAAATTACGGGTCACGTTGTTTGTCCGCGATGGACTCCTAAACTACTTAACCAATTTTGATCAAACTTCGTAACTATCTGTTATTTGATCTAACTTAAATGATAGGATAGATTTGATTTTAATTTATAGCATAGCAACGCGTGGACGGGGCAGCTAGTATTCTATAAATATAAACAGATTATATGTACAAAAGTACATAGTATAAGGACGATGAATATCATATTTTTACTGAACGTTTTCGTGATGTTGACCAACTTGACAGAAAATTGGTAAGCTTCTACCATAATTAATTAAAGTAGTTCACAACCGCAAATTACCGAAAACATTTTTGACAGCAATGGAAATTGGATCCGGAACCTCCGGGCATTCGCGTTATTACGTTCAATCAAATGCAAATACGTCTATTATACTAATCCACAATGAATCAATTTAGGAACCAATATAAATGAAAAGGAATACCACAAAATGTAAATAATAATCCTAGCAACGTTACTGATTTTTTCAAATAAAGTGCAAAAAAATCACACATGCCTTTACATAAGGCGACAAGTAAGGAGGATATCAGTTTCAAGAATAAAAGTGCCTTAGAAATAACAGAAAAAGTGTATTCACTTGTAACTTTTAGTTTTTACCTATTTAGAAATGCATTTCTTTGCTTATAGTGTAACCTTTTCTATTATTTTGTTATTATTTAATGCATAATTAAATGCCCAGTATTCTAAATCTTTATGCATTTCATTCTTATCTGCCAATGAACTATGAGGCTTGTTGGAGCATAGGCCTTCCATAATATTGAAAACACCGTAGGGAGAATCTTTACCTATCACGTGGGCCCAATGGAAAATGGTAGGTGTTAATCACTGCAGATGAAGCTTGAATAAACGGCGTAATCATCACAAGATAATATACTTTTGGTGACCTTTCCTTTTCTTGAGTATGTTCTTTAACCTTCGCAAAACACTTGCTCCCTCGAGCTTCGATTTTATGCCTTTAATATCAATTAATTTTAAATATTTTTGTATCGCAATCCCAATTTTATGTCATAAGGTATAAATCAATAAAAATCCGATTATAAAAAAACAGTTAAAAAATATACTGTTATTCTGAGATATAAAAAGAGAATATCAGTTAAATTTGTTTTCTAATTACATTTGGATCAAAATAATAATGGTGTTACCTCCAACACAGTTTAGTATGACTTTAGTTTTCTTTTCTGCGGAAACGGGAGTAATCCACAAGTAATTAGTTCCGTTGCGGATTCCGCTCTAGCACTTTGGCGAATAGCAATTTTGGAGTGGTTACGTACCCGGAATAGGAAACCACTTTAATAACCCGGCTTTGCTGCGAAAATAGGTAGATTGGCTGCAGTTGTTAATAGTTACTCTTAAAGGGAAAATATTGTATTACGGGTTATCACCCCTAACCATTTAAATCTAAGATTTAAGGGATTAATGAATGAACAAAACTTGTTGGTGAAGTAATGTTAGAAAACAAACACTAAAAAACAAATTCTCGAAGCTGAAAGTCGTCAAGCTTGATTTTGATATGTTCCTGATTATTTTTTCAGACACCTTTGTAGTAATTTTGCGATGCAAAGTATCAAATTTAGATTGACCGTACTTGGTTTTCTTATTTTTTGATAATATTACAGGTTTATTTGCTTCTGTCTCCCCACTCTTTCCCAATGAACACAAATAAAAACAAAAGTTCTTGCTTGTACGTAAATGTGAATTTCGGGAGAAACTGGCACCAATTAAGTTATGTTTGTCTTCTCGTCCTATTCCCGCAAAGAGACTCCTGTCTTTCACAAAATTTTAATAACGCGACTAAACAGGAATCACACTGATGATTATTTTAGGCTCAAATGAAATAAAATAAGTGTAAACTTATTGTTAGCGAGTTTAATTAAATACTTACCGATAAGGACGTAAATCTTAAAAGTGATCCTAAATATTTCACCGGTATAAATACAACCAATAGTTCCTTTCATTACGAGTTTCAATGTTTCTAACTAAATAGCTTTATTTAAGAGTGAAAATGAAAATTTACAATTACAAAGAACTGACATTAACTTCAATAAATAAGTAATACTTTCAAATCAGGTTTGTTCTATCTCTAAAAGATTTCCCATATATACATTTCTATTAGTCACCTTATTTGAATTCGTAGACATATAAGAATTATTCGCAGAGTGAGATGAATACTCAATTGGTTCCTGTTTGTGTCTGTCTAGACAGGAATTTTAATTCCTGTTTATTCCTATGGACCTACAGGAATAATATCACAAAATTATTAAAACTTACAGAATATAAATACGGTTAATTCAAATTTGATAATTTTCGCTTTGAAAACTGTTAAAAAGGGGTACATTTGCTATCAGCCTCTTGCAACCCTGTATTGATAAGGATCAGTATGTTTGTATGGCCTTGATTTTTTCGTTGGATTATGTTAATTACTTTTTCATATTTAGATGAATCAAAGCATGGCACTGGCATTACTTAGTCTCGTGACTAAGAACCATGATGACATACCCGCGATGCAGCCGCGTTCTTCGTAGAGCTAATATCGTGCTACATAGACATTTCCCGACCGAGCAGCTTACCTCATTGCGAAATAAAAACGTTTCCTGCTCTTGTCCTGTTTAATTTAAAAGTACTATAAGTAGACGAATATACTAGTGATTGTTCCAGAATCGTTGACTTTTGATTGCGTCAGGTACATAGAGTTTAACTTAGTTAGCAGAGCTATCCTTATATTCTCTAAGAAACAAAGCTCGCAATAACTGTTGAAGTGATAGAATATTTTTTGCATTACATTTGCTATGCTAATTTTATTTAAAATTTTCCTGATTTAGCTTATTTCAATCACTTAAGTCCCTTATGATGACAATGACACAATAATTAAAACAAAAATTACTTGAGTTAAGTTGTCAGATAGATAACCTAAGATAATTAATAATTGGATCGCTGGCTGAGAAGAGTGGGATTATAAATATTATTTCTTCTACCCCAGATACATCAGGTCTAGGCAGGAAGATGTTTTATTTCACGATAAAATTTCCGCCTATGCGGATGTTTACAAAAACAATATTTGCCACCACAACTTTCAAATGCATAACTGTACGGTTTTGCTTTTTAAGATTATTTGAAATCAACAACAGTAAGAGGATAAAAAAATCTATAAGCTTTTATAGTTAACAAAATCTCAGAGATGTTATCTTTTTTCCGTGGGCTGTAACGGCAAAGTACTTTTTACTTTTGGAAGGAAACCAGAGCAGGTTTTAGTGATAATTGAATGGTGAAGGTTGGAAGAGGTAGGTCACGTACAACATTTGATTAATGGCTATTGATTGGATTCTTTTGTTTGTTATTCATTGAACAATTTTTGTTGACCTTACCGTAATAAAAATGTCAATTTGATATTTTATCATTAAACAGACTATGAAGGTGCTTCAAAACATATCGATTCATTTATGATGATAATATTGGACCAAGGAAACAGTTTGATTAAAGGTTAGTTATGTTTCTTATGATAACCAAAAAAACCAAGCGCTTCTCAACTACTTTTATAATGCGCACAACAAAGGAGTGGAACACCCTCCCTGTGTCTGTATTTCCGAGTACTTATAACCCGTCTGTTTTTAAAGCCAGGGTGAATAGGCACCTTCTGGGTTAGCTCGTTCCATCGTGGATTCTGTCTTTGCCCCCGGGCTTGATTGGGATCAAGAGCGAACCCATTCTAAATTAAAAAAAAAAAGAAATTTTCGTGTTTTTTAATTAAGGCTTGGTTAGTTTACTGTCTTTATATATAAATCTGCCGCTCTGTTTTTGTTTTATATTTATTTATTAAAAATGTAGAACAATTAAATAAAAGTTTTTATAATTTTTATATATTTTATGCATTTTCAATGCGATTTTGCTAATATAAAAATTTAATTTAGTAAAATTCGAGAAAACAAAACAAATTTAATGCGTCCGAATCTTATTCAGTCATTAATCGTGTAAACACTTCTTTTATTTTTAATAAAAAATGATAAACAGATTTCGTTCTGGCAATTTTGAACCTATCTCGTTTCTTAAAACGTCGTAAAAACGAAAATCGTATTTACTTAAGCTTTTGTAATATATATTTGGTTGAATGTAATACTCAAATGATGAATCTTACATGTTATTATAAAAAGAGTTAAAAGTAGCATGTGCAAAACAAGCAAATCGTTCAAAGAGAATTAAAGCTATGTCTGCCAGATCGAATTCCTAAAAGAATTAACCAGATATTAAAAATTAACTGCGTAAAATGTAGCCCGTGCTAGGCGATGAAAAAGATAAGCAGATGAAGCCTTCGTGTCCAAAAGATAAAGACACGTAATCTCAAATATGCCGGTAAGTGGCCAAAAGACGAGAAAAACGCAAACAGAGTCCCGCCTGAGATTTTAAAATTTAATCAGTAAATGCTTCAGTAAAAAAAAGAAAACCAAGTAACTGTAGAAAAAAAAATGTTTTATTGTCAGCTAGTAAAGTTCGTAGCAAATATAGTTTTAATTATTAAAAATACTAATGGTGTGGACCGAATTATTTAACTAAAATGCCGCGTTATTAGGAGTAGAGCTTATTCGGTCCATTTCAAATTTTACTGAATGCTGCACATTCTATTGAATTTCAATGAACCATTAGAGAGTTCGTAAACGTTTTATTATACGTTCAGCTGTAGTTGGCATAACATAAGAGGTGAAGGTCTAAGATTTTAATAATGCCTTTAACGCTTTGTTAATATTATTTCAAAAAAAGTTGAGGTCTTGAATTCGTCGTTAATTAGAATATCCATAGTCCATTGTTATTTTTACGAATATAAATTTGTGTTTTAAATAAAAGTGCGGTTAATTAATAATATAATAGTTATTTTTATAAGTATATAATACCCTTGAAGTTGGTGGAGAAGTGTGCATTTTTTTTAAATAATAGAAGTATTTAGTGAAAACGTATGAATAATAAGGCACTTTCGCAAGATAATGACTTTGGTACTTTTGATAAAATTTACCAGGGCGTGTAAGTCTCGTTACTTAACGGCTCGATTGCGGTTTTATTCCTGCACCCTATTATGAGGATAGCTCTTTTAAGATAATAACTTCAGTTTTGTAATTAATAATGAATTCAGATCATATTCTTAAGGTATTTCCATAAACAAAATGAAGTTATTTTAAATTCATTGATATTGCAAAGGTTATTTGTGGTTTCGCAAAATTACTTTCGGAGAGTGTGCAGCAGAATTAGACAGCCTTGTTCCGCCGTCCTCATTTTATATATTTACATGGACAACGTTTATATGTTAACGTTTATATCATCGTTCATATACCGCAAAGAGTGGGACTCTTTGCCTGAGTCTGGGTTTCCTGCTAAAAACAATTTAGGGGAATTTAATTCGCGAGTGAATATGTATCTTCTAGGCAAACGCGTCACATTCTAAATCGCATCTTTGCTTGCCATCTGGCGAGTTAGCGGTCAAGTGCTTACCTATTTACAATAAAAATAAAACAATTTTATGAAACATTGAAAACTGGTTTCTTGAGACTTTGGTACGCAGTTATCTGTTAATTTTGTTTTAATATATTATGCAGATAACTACCATTTAAGCACATAAAATTTTGTAACGATCATGTTGTTATTTAGATTTTTTAAACATTTGTCACAAAACAATATATTCAGAAAATATTGTTTTTAAATAAATTTTCTAATACCTTTTTACTCCCTTAGTGGTGCATAACAAAAGCTGAAGCACGTATCCATTGATTTATAGCCGGTAGCCGGAATACTAGCTTTTATGATTTTTACTGGCTGTTCTGATATTTCTTAAAAACTCTCACTCATTGTTATTCCTTTAAGGTTATTTTTTTAATAAACGCTAAAATACGGTTTCGTATGTTTTACCGGGGGAAATCGTAGTGAATCTGCTTCGTAATTCAAAAGACAGGCTTATGAAAAAAACTGTCCACTTATTTCTTGCCAGGAGCCTGTGTATCAATTGTTATTGACCAACAAGTGACATTAAAATCGAACTATAAAATGCCCGCACGTTAATTTCTTATCAAAAGCGTCTATATTTAGTTTTATGGTTCTCACTTCGAAAATGGGAGAGATTTAATACAAAATAAAACCCTCTTTTTCACTCCCCTAAAAGGGATAATTCTAAAACGCATGTGAAAACGAAATCGCACGTGTTGACTGTCATGCCTTTTACTTTAAAAATAAAAAATCCAAACAACAATACCTTAGGTAGTTTTCAAAATCCTTTCTTAGCGAACGTTTTCACTGTCTTATACACACGCTCTCCAAATATTTAGTGCTTAAACTTCCGCGCTTATCGCACATTGAAATAAAACGACTTTAACCTGATTTGTGACGTATTTATTGTTATATAACATACTTAATCATAATTAAATATTGGAAGGTAGCAGCGCATGTATAATCATTACACTAGTCATCTTGTGATCATGGCTTTTGTTAAGGAGTCGAAACATCTAGATTAAATATAAAAAGGAAAAATAAATGCGTCGTCAATCAAGTAGTTTTATTTCTACACCCTCAAAGTTTCAAATCTTTAGGTTTATCGGTTTGGGCTGTGCGTACGTGTCTGTCTGTCAGTTGGTTAGATACTCAGGACAAACCCTAATATGTATAGAACACAACAAAGTACATTACATTTACTAACTTTTCCAATTTCTATCCTAATCAAACACATCCTCTAGTTTCTATCCCAAGCAATAAAGCTAAAACCAATAGTTTACGAGTTTACAAGCAACAAAACTAAGCGCTTAATCACCTCAAGTCAAACTATGGTTTTACACGAATCGGAAGCAAAATAGCGATCAGGAAGTCTTAAGATAGTATCTATTTTCATTTATTTCTTCAAAAGTCAAACAAATAACACATTTAAACAACAAAGTCATAAGAATACACTATATGATACATTTACAAATCGAGCCTTCAAATCCAATTACTAGAACGTGTCCCGTATTTTGGTTGGTTTGTAGTGATGCACGATGCATAGCACCAGTCAAGCTGACATTATTTAAAGCTTAATGTCAACATTTTTATACATGCAGCTTCTGGTCCAACTTTACTCAGTGTGTCTACTGTGCTCTGCGCGCTCTATGTATACAATTACATATTCAGGGCTCTGTTCGGGCTACATTATTGTAGTTCATCTGGTTTGTTTGCAAATGCGATGCACTGATGTCTTTTATGCCATTATTCTTTATGGCATAGCATCTCTGGTGCGTCATTTGCGAGAACAGAGTCCTGAATATGATAGGAGATACGATGGACTCGGCTCTGCTCGACCGGTTCATTAAACTACAAGTTTGATAAAAAAAATATCAGCAAATGTAAAAGCGTTGAAAAGCACACCGGGAACAGCTTGTATTTACATACATATGTCCATGGTTTCATAAATATGATTAAGTATACGTACTAATTGTGGTTCCGTAAAACTTCGCGACCATTGCCGTAGTGACAGGAACGAACGCAAATCGAACACGGTTTTAAACTTACCTAAAGTTTGTGGGCGAAGTTGCGAAAAGCATTTCAAGCGATTCTTGTTATGAAAACTTTGCATTTAAAACTTTATAATTTTACTATAAAACTTTACTTTCAAAGACGCGCTATTGGTGGAGATTTTGACAGTTGTTGTTGATTTTAAACTCTTAAAAAGAATCGGTCAAGAAATCGGTAGTTAAAAGAACGGTGTACAATGAACAATATTAGTCAAAGTAATCACTGCAAAGCTTGTGTTATGGACACTAGGGTAACGTATAGACATACATATTTGAAACATAAATAAGTTGATGCATAGAAATATTTACAATTACCAATTACTCAGGCATAAATGATCTTTTTCATCACACAAACATCTGCTTCTAATGGAACCCTAGTCTGATTTCGAAAGTAAAAGCCGATAAGTCAAGCCTGAAATTTATCTGACATGGTAAAGGCAGTTGCAATAAATGTCCGTCATTAACTAACTGGCTATCAAGCTTGAGATAGGTGATATTTCGAAATACATCCATAGTCCTATATTTTTTTTGTTACATTTTCTTTGGCGTCATTGCTTAAACCTTTTTCGTTTAAATTAAATATCACAGGAATAGGAAGAGGAGAATATAAAAAGAAGTACAGTTAATTTCTAAACGTTATATTGTGGTTGTAGTGTAAGATGGTTTAATAAAATAGCTTGTGATATACTTCATCTCAGCCGACTACTATATTTCTGGTCTTTCTCTGAGCTTCTTCTCTGCCAGTCACCACACAGCGATTCTCGTGTCATTATGACAATATAAATATACACATACACAATAAGGAGTTATTGTCTCTACCCATATTGACAGTTGAAACAATTCTATTTACAAGCGATTTAACCACACTATGAATTATAATATTATCTCATGGATCACGGTCTTTTGAGGTTACCACATTGACCGCCAAGGCAGTCAGTGGAGTATTCAGTGTCAGTCACACCTGACAAGGCGGTGTGTCAATGTGTTGAGGACGCAAAACATACCGAATCTGGTGTTGTACCTTCAGGTACCACACTATTTTGAGGTTACGCTCGAAATAGTTGTAAATATATTTTCTTTTTACATCGTCCGTATTATTGTGCATCTTAACTTTGATTAATTTTCATGTTTTTTTTTCGCTTCAAAAGCCGGATTAGGGTCATTGTTACAAACAAATATGTATTGCTAATAACTTGCTAGCTTCTCGTAGTGATTTTTATGTTGAAGTTAAGACGACCACTAACTATTTAAGGAATAAAAAAGAAAAAGTGGAAGGAACGTTCAGTAGTAATGTAGGAACGTTCAGTAGTAATGTAAGATATTTTTCAGGCTGTTAAGGGGTTTAGAATAATATTGTATATAAATTAGAGTTTTCATTACTTTGCGAGTAATAATGATCTAGGCTGAAGAAGATCAACTTCTTGTAGAAATTCCACTTCAGAGCCTTAACGCCGTATCACGTTTCATATTAACTTTCAAGTCCAAATACGTTTAAATAATGAAAGTGATTCCTATGAAATGTATACACTAAAAGAAGATACATAAGTCTATGTAGTAATCTTCAAATTACTCCAAAGTATAAATTCTTATATAAAATGTGCAAGTTAACACTCTGAATAGAGTTTTGATAATAATTTTGGTTATTATTCTATAAAAGTAGTAATCAAAAAAGATTAATAAAGTTTAAGATGTTTAACTTCTGGAAATGCCCAGTACTCTCAATTATTCATCCATATGGTTAAAGAAATACCTGTAGGCGGATAGACAAACAAATTACCACGGGGCCGCAGGCCCAGTGCGCTTTTATAAGTGCTGACGACTACAGATGAGACCAACTGTTTAACATTTCTTCCAAAGCACAAAGAAGTTCAAGATGTTAAATCTAAAGGTCACCTCTTTAGTGATCCGCCGATGCGAAAGTTGCTAAACACTACACGATGACCCCCATAGTCGCGTTGCTCACATACTAATATTCATGGTAATGCCACTCCAGGGTTTGATCCCCAGCCGGGCTATTGTTTAAAATGAACTTTTCTCTATTGGCTCTCTCTGGGTCTTGTGATTTATTTATTTATTTAATTAACTACAACGGCAGCACCACTTACAGTAATTAACAATAGTAAAAAACAAAAGGTATTATAAAATAAAATAAGCAAATATATAAAAGCAGTCATAAACAGGTTGACTCTGGTTCAAAGTCTTCACAATAGGAAAGACAGCGTTTTAAAATAACCTGCCAATCATCTACAAACACATCACACTCGGGTTGGTCAGCAAGGAAAGAATTAATTTCTATCAGTATGCGGCAAAGAGGAGACTGCGTCCGATACCGTCGTCGTCTCTTATTTCCATAACACAAGTGCTTCAGAACAATTCTGTGATGTTGTCTAATATTATTTATTTAATCATATTCCGTACGCACTAACCGCTGCGGTATTCTTCAACATATACTTATTATGTATGACAAGACTTTTTAGTTGGATTTAATAAAGATTTAAGTTTCCGTTATATATCAAAATAAAGACAAAATCTAAGCTACAATCTAATATCGCGTATAGAAAGTCTGAAGTTAATTATATCTACGTTAAGCTAATTCCTTCGGAATGTAGTCTTAAGCCTCACAATCCTCTGTAACGAAGTCTTCGCTTCAGGAATAATAAGTTTGGAGAGTTCCTTTGCTTTCTACGGATACATTCAAAATCAACAAATAAGCCAGGTGTCTTTACTTAAAATAAGGAGCGGTTAGAAAATGAATTAATGTTACGGTAATCATATTGAAATCGGTTTTATATGTAAAGTGGTTGTAGTACTTGATAACTTTGATACCGAACAAGAAGGATCAAATTAAATTTTCGCCAGTATTGTATGGGCGTAGATAAATATCGTAAAAGCGCTTATAAGGTTAGTAGACTTTTTATAAATAAAATTTAAAAATTTATATAAAATATTTATAATTTTATCACCAATTAGCCTAGCCCAAAGTGAGAATTGTAAGGCTTATATCAGCATATAAATTATACGTATATGTATATTTAATATTCATAGAAATCGGTACAAATGCTCGTACTCATCACAAAAACTTTTTCCCCTTTTGAGATTCGAATCCGGACCGTCGTCGGTGCGAAAGGCTGGATCGCTATGGTTGCACCAAACGGTCGTCAATAAGGTATTTAGTACATTAATAAAATTTACATAAATTATGTGAAACTATTGATAGCGGGAGTAGGAGGATTGATAGTTGGTAGAGATCTCAAAGCTTAAACATTTTTTGTAAGAACAAAGGATAGGTGATAAAAAATTCTCGAGTTCCTTTAGCTTTACATGGCACGCTAAGCCGTTAGTTCCGGCTGATTTGTAGTATTTATCATATACCAGCAGGTATATATTAAGACACATTTTTTATATCGAATTTCATTCCACAGAAAACTATTCCAAGATTATTATTATTTATCGGTTTATACACTGAAATAGTTTTTCATGGAAAAACGCTATGCTTTCTTATCATTATAACGGTCAATCAAACATATAATTATATATATGAAAAACTAAAGTAAGAGACAATTAAATTCGTCATAATAAAAGAATACAGTTTATAGAATATACAGCAATCGTTTGTAACAAGTAACATCAATGCTCTGATTTCTCTCGGCCAATATTTACTTATCGGAACAGAAACGTATGGAATACATAAACAGCAATGAAATTTATAGAAGAACTGCAAAACGCTATTCCTCGTGGATGCAAAACGATGTTACATGAGTGTATGAAGTCGAACAGAGATAAAGGCTTTTGAAACTGTTTTGTGACAAATCTCCATTTCCCTTAGGCTATCACTTGTAAGTCACCATCGTACTGCCTGTTTGATAGGGCTGATTTCACTATAGAAAATAAACGCGATCAATTCGAGCTAAACTCAGTTCACGCGCTAAATTAAGTTCCGGGCATGTTTTGGTTTTCACCAATATATATGGAACGTATATAGTTGAACCTCCTTCAATTTCTGAACGGCCGATTTTCGACGTTTTAGGTTAACCGGGTTCAAGAGCTGTCACTGTCATTGCAGCTGTTTGTTGACATGGAATTAAATGATTTGATATTTTCATTGTATGATAATGAAAAGAACGTCAGCAGGAAAGTTTCTATGATAAATGAATATTCTGTTATTCGTCGTCCAAGATTACATATTTTAGACCTATCTCAGTTTTTTAAATGCGATCAAAATGTAGTTGGTGAAGTCGATGTGATGTAAACTGAAATCAAAATCGCCAATTTAATTTGATTATGCAGAAGTTGGTTTCATTAAACTTCGGTTTATAAACTGATTGTGAAATTAGCCCTTAATCTTGAAGTTGCGATCCGTGATCACAGGATGACTAAGGTTATCCTGTCATCTTTTGTCATCCTATAATCACGGGTCCTGCAGAGGAATCGAAACGTCAGGATTAAATATAAGGTATGCGCAATATCCATTTAAAAGTTGTTTTATTTAAATAATAAATACACTTTCATGTCCAATCATTGAGTTGTGGTTTATTGTTGAATACCGGGAAGCATTTACTTTCACGTTTCAATTAAATTCTGGCGGAACCAATAATGTGGCTGATGTAGAATAATGAGGAAGTTTCAATGGAATAAATGCAAAACATATTTGATAAGTATCGAAAAATGTGTTGACACATCTTCACCTACCACATAACACCAACGTGTTATTCATTAGAAATATTCACACAGTTGATGATATTCGAAGATTTCTTTGTGATGATTTCTGAAGATTACTTGTTATTGATGACAAAGCTGCTATCATGTTACCACGTCCTTTTATTGACATTAGAACAGATAAGCAATGTCTTTTGTTTTGAAATGAAATTGCAATATATTACTATGAGCTAAATTATTTTTTATGTTTTTACTTTACCACTTTGAGTGGAATCTACTTTAGTAAATGAACGAAAACTGTTGATTTTGTAACAGTTATTTTGAAGTTTCTTGGTTGAAAAACGAACAAAGGGTGTTTTTGAAGGCACCACAACGGAAAGTAGAAGTTTACACATGAGATGAACTGACCAAATCAAGAAGGCGCTCTATGATCGTCTTAGCTAGGTTTTAATGATTGTGGTTCTCAAAAACTCTCTCTTTTAGATTTTTTGCTTCTGTAACTAAATACTCTGATATTTGATATGAATGAATCTCTCTTGCGACTAAGCACATTGTTCCGCTTATTTCCTATTTGTTCTGTTCAGCGGAATTACATTTGAGATAAAATACAATTTGCATCGCATATTGTTCCATTTATGTTGCGCAATACAGTAATATGTATAGTATTAAACATTTGATTCTTCGTAAGATTGTATTGCCAGTCTGGTGGTCGAGTGGCTTGCACAACGGTTTCATGACGTCATCACTTCTAGGAACCCAATGATAGATATTTCATTATATAATAGAGTATATCGTGGGATTATGTTTGTGTTTAATATAAATGTAGCATTTTTACTAAGAAAAAACTATGTTTAACCCTTTAATTTTTTGTCAATATTAAATTATATACTGAGTTATAAAATAATAATAACCTGTTCTTTTTCGAGAAATAAGACAAACACTGTAAAGGTTTCATTTTTAGGGTTCTGTATCTCAAAAGGAAAAACGGAACTAAAACGCTAAGGAGAGGAACTCTCTGCCTGAGTCTGTGTTTCCTGACAAATACAATTTAGGGGTCTTCAAGTCACAAGTGAATAGGTACCTTCTAGGCAAGCGCGTCACATACCAGATCACATCGCCGCTTACCATCAGGCGAGATAGTGGTCTATTTTTTTTATAAAAAAAAAGGATTTCACAAATCAAATTTGAAAATTAATGTAGGAACAAGCAACGAGTAACAAAAAAAGATTTTATAGTAATCTCTTTAGAAAATATGTGTATCAATATAAAGAAAAAAATTTTTTCTTCGGTATTTTTATGTTTGTGTAGCGATTTTTTTTATTCAGAAAAATACTATTCATTATTATATTGTATTCATCTATACTCAAAACATTAATCGGTTATATATCATATATTATTGGCAAAATTATTGGTAAAGCCATACCGTTGTCACCCTTAACAGTTAAAATTAATCATATTTTGAACCACCTGAGCTTTGGCGACTTAATATGGTAATTTATGGTACATAATTTATGGGATTTTGTCAAATATGTGCTTAGTCATCAATAGGGTGGAATAGTTTTACAGAAATACCCCAATCATAAGGGTGTGGAGTTACTTGATGCTCTTAAAATTAATGATCAGAATTGCCGTGTGTTATGCTGGGTCATCATAATTAGGTTAATTCTATTTAGACTTATAGTTTGACCTTCTTTAGTTTCCTATCAGCTAAATGAGCATCCATTGAAACTGGAACATGCTTGCATGCTCTAGGAAATTAAAAAGATACCGTGATTTAAAAATGTGATATATAATAAGTGAAAGGGGAAGTTGCGAACAACAGAGTCCTCTTTTGGAGTTGGTTATTAAAATTTGTGATCGCCAATCAATAAATAACAGAAAATGGAAGCAGTTTACAACGAACAAAGTACGTAATACCTTTCTTAATATATTCAAGGAGGATATTTTGTAAGTTTAGTAACTACAAATATTGTGTCCATGTTTTTTTAAATTTTATTTTGACATAAACAGTCATTAAATAAGGATTATAAGTAAACACTGAAATTGTAGACAAAGGATGACCACAGGTATATTTTTTCTTTCGTAGGTTTGAAGACTTCCTTGTTTTTTCTTTTAGAAATTATCTAACATATTAATACAATATAACAGAACATTGTGGTGGCACTTGGTGGGCAGTATTTTTAAACAAAATTATTTATTATTGAATAAGCCGGTGTAGCATCTTTTAAAGTTACAGAGAGACTATGAATTTGTCTATTATATATGAAAATACAACGCAGAAAGTAAGAGGTATAGTTTTTCTAATTTGAGGTGGTATAATGGCACGAACAATACGTGAGGAGTGTGCTGAAGTAGAGCTTAAGTTATAAAATTGCATTTTCATAAAAATGATGGGGACACTGATGTTTAATAATTTAAAGAGAAAATCTATGTTATACATTTTATGTCGATTTCAAATAAGTTGCTAAATTATCATAATTTATTGTTACATTAATTTAAAGTTTTAAATTATCGTAACAATAAAGTTCTTTTATTTATTTACCCGCTACACATAACAGAATTACAATGTTATCATGATTAACATTGTAATATTGTAGTTATATATGTAAACTCTAAAGCATTAATACAGTACAGACAGAAACTTACCAAATAATAAAAACGTGCTTGATTCCATTATCATGTATTTAATAAAAATGATTCTAAACTACTAAGCCAGTCTTATATAGATTAATCTTATTATACTAACATGCGTGTATAAATAAATTGTATACAATTTACGTTACCGAATGTAAGGCTGGTTGACCTACATATAAAGTTAAATAATGAAGTAGTCGAATTGGTTGAAAAGACAACATTTTTGGATATTACATTAGATTCACCACTACAATGGGACCATCACATTGAGGCCCTCTCAAGTAGACTCAGTTCTGCGGCATATGCTGTAAAAAAGGCTCTTAACTTATATAGAAACGACAAAGTTAATTTATTTTAGTTATTTTCATAGTGTTATTTCTTATGGGTTGTTATTGTGGGGCACAGCTGCTAATATTGAAAGCATTTTTGTGTTATGGAAAAGAGCTGTGCGCAGTATACAGCCTCCGGCCTAGAGATTTTCTCAGAGACTTGTTCAAGAAAATTGATATTCTAACTGTGTCGAGGAGTACATTTATGAGAAAATAATCTATATATGAAAAAACTACAATACTTTTGTCAAACATAGCGACGTAAATTGCTTTAATGCAATAAATAAAAATAGACTTGCCGTTCCAAATTTTAGACTTCAAAAGGCAGGAGGCAAACTTTAATAAAGTTCCACAAAGTCTAGTTGATTTGCCTTTGCATAAATTTAAAACGTATGTGAAAAATAAGCTCATGTCCAAAGCGATAAGCGATGAATGGACGTATTAGTGTTGGAAGTAATATATATATAATTATTTATTCTCTATATACTATTGCAATGTTTAGGAATACTTACTTAAAATACATACTTGTTGACTTCGTTGTAATATACTACTATAACTGTGATAACAGAATAATTTCGTCTTTTTTGTGGATTATGTATAATATTGTAAATGTTGTTACTTCTGTTAAAGCTGAAGAGTTTCTTGCGCCCATTATTCTTGCTAGTTAAAAGACGTTCATGGGTGGTAGGTAAAAATTTTGGACGATTCAAAAAAACTTACTTTTAAGTGTATTTGAATAAAGTAATTTTCATTTTCATACAGAATTTTCAGAGTATAAGACCCTTGGAATAGTTGAGTTATTTTATTAACACTCTTCAGATTACACAATTCTCCTAGAACTTATTGTGTTGTAGTTGAAGAATAACAGATATGATAAAAAATTACTTATTTTATTAGCTCCTATTCTTTAATTCTTATGATCCTTGAACTCTAGTGTTGTAAACTTGTTTAAGAATTACACCAAATATTTCACCAACAGTCACGATATGATAGTATTGATGGATGACCCTAATGAAAAACTATACTGTTCCTTTCAATTTCAAGTAATACACAGAATTACAATAATAATTTAAACTTGCTTTGTACTTATATGTATGTAAAAGTTTGACATTTTTCAATATTTAAAAATTTCAAGACAATGATGATACAAAGCGTTTCTAAATCCGTTTGGTTTTTTTTGGTAATCCTCTAGGTTGTCCGAATTGAATTCTTTTTATAACAAGTTTTCAACACATTTTGATATTGGTATGGGGTTATTAGCACCACCATCATTATAATTACTGATTAATTATAAATATTCAAGTACAATCACAGATCAAAATTAAAGTATCCAAGATGTATCAATGGTGTGTTAATATACCTATTGCTATAAAGATATGAAGCATGGGAAGTGTTAATAAACAAAAAATGAAGGGATTCGCTAAATACCACACTTATTTTATTTTCATTTATTGGCATAATGGCACCTATTATCAACTAAACTAAGTTATTTCCTAATTCAAGTTCTCAATTCCTAATTCATCCTTAAGATTTTATTTTTAATACATCGGATCGTGAACATTTTCGAAAAAGTATAGTAAAATCCTGCACCCTGTCGTTCACTTTAAAATTTTATTATCTTGTTCTTTAAGCGGTATTGGAATTTTACGTACGTTCATTCAATAATATTGCCTTACATTGTGAAACATTTATATAATAATGAGGCTAGTACAAAGCCGTCCACGCTCTACGTCACACAGTATTGACTTTTATTTGAACCGCGAACACAATATATTTTGAAGGGTATTGATTTTTTGTTAAGTGAAGTAGTTTCCTGAAGTTAACAAACGTCTTCTACATTTGTTATAAGGAGTTTATCTGAAACTTTGTTTAAGATGGTATGTCCCTGTTGTGTTTTTTTAAGGTTTTTTTCCTGAATCAACAAACAATATAAAAGATTTGTTTAGTATACTGCAAGAAAAGAGCAATAGTTTTTAAGATAAAAAGACTTCTCTAAGATCCTCTGTTTATTTGATTTAATATTTATATCAACTCGTTGTTAACACACATTTTTGCAAAAACGCTAATTAAATCATAGTCCTAGATAGATACAACAATGTAAAGTACCGTGAATTAGAGGAAAAAAAAAACAAAAACTAAAAAATTAATATATTTTTGAAGAAAAAAGCATTCCAGAATAGTGGTTGTATGTATGCACAAGTTCATACTAAAAATCAAAGGGAGGGGCGCTTTAAATCTTCAGAGTTATACCTTCAGCTCACTGAAGCAACCTTATGATCATTATCATCACATAAACATACAGCGCGTTCTGCAGGGCAAAGACCTTTATCAAAGACCTCCATAACAATCCGTCCTGCGCTTCCCGCATCCAACTGTTACCCGCGACATAACCTAATCTATAATCCAAGATCACAGTGGTGTGTGTGTGTTTGTCTCTCCGCTCTTTTTCCCGCTCTTTTTAACGCGTTAACCGCAAGTAGTTCGTCTACCGGACGCTAGATGGCGCTAACGGTAAAATATTTAATAATAGAAAAAATTTAAAGAATTTTGTCCACCCGTGCGAAGCCGGGACGGGCCCCTAGTGTTATATATTTATGTTAATGTAGTGAAATCTGAAACTTACGGTGGGAATAATACATCTGACTTAAACCTGATATGGATATATTTGTATATATTACAAGATCTTATATTTGAATAAAAGCTGTCTTTTTTGGTCACTTTAGCTTTACCGTAAATAACACGACAGTAGATAGATGGATAATGAAGACGAAATACTCTTTTTCTGTGTGTTCTAGATATTTATTATAATATATTTAATGTCTTACAAACTTTACCTAAGATTAATATTAACAACTACTGTGCCTGAGTGCTTTAAATACCCAGTATAGTATTCTCATCTCCTACACGTGTTAAATAGAATAACCTTTTTTTCTAAATCGTTTTTGGCCTGGATGGTCATTGTATCATTATTGATTTAGCTTCACTTTTTTATTTGGAATCAGAGAAATGTAAATAACTATATTTTGTCATTTCTGCCGAAAGACGACTCCTGCTGGATAGGAGCTTCTCCCATATAATATGCTGAATTTTGACCTTAATATTCATGCTTAGTAGGCGGATTGGTCTGCTGCCTATTTTATGTTCTACGGAAGGTGTTTCATGATTATCTCCAGTATCATTAGTCCCTTTTTACGAGACTTTTAACGTGAATGGTTTGTGTTATTCTACTCTGCTAGATTACACACGGTTTCAACATCTGTTAAGATGTTATAGTATTTATTGAACATTTAATAGAACCGTAGATATAATTTTTTTTTAGTTGAAGCGTTTCACAACTATGTAGGAACATCTTTTAGTACATTGTAGGTTCAAGCTATTTGACACCTGACATTTGACACGTTGCAGTGTCTCATTGCTCCGCTTGAAGCGTCTCTCTGCATTCATTATCGATGCGGCAAGTCTCTATGGGCTTTGCTGTAACGACGACAAACTCCCATTTCGACGTAGCTACACACGGGCAGTTAAGGAACTTCATTAATAAGTCATCCAATGGAAATTCACATACGCAGAAGTAAGATTGTTGTAAATGAGAAAATATGTAATGATTTTTGTTTTTGCCTTGCCTCTTCTGAAGTAATGAACATACTGTTACTGTTGTTAACGTACTACTCCGACTGTTTCTGTATTTATATACAAACGTTATCAAAGCCTAGAAAAAAATCTTATTAGCTATTAAGTAAAGTGTGCTTTTAAAACTGTACTAAAAGATGAACCAGATTTGAAATAACACGAAATCTGTTCACGGAATTACGTAATTTCATAAAATCACATCAATAATTTAGAAAATAACATAGATTTTTTTGGAAAATTGAACCGTCATAAAAGCGTCGCATTCCTAACGAAATTACACTCATGTAGCCTTACCTATATATATATAGACGTCTGCAGGGAATTATAAGGTTAAGATAAACATGTTTTCCTCGACACCTCACCTATAAATAGGTTGGTCTCCATGACTGTATAGGTGAAGACGATTAGGAAATTATAAGTTAGAAATTATAAAATTATAAGTTGTTGCAAACTAATTATTTCTCTGATCATAAAAATGGAAATGCCCATTTTATATGCAGCAAATAGTAAGCTAATTCTGACGGTCAATGATAACTTAAGCAGCGTTTTACATGGGGCTGTCAGCAGATGGATGATCATAAATTATAATCTCGAGTTCCCCTGTACTTGGGAAAGCACGTTAAGCCGTTGAGCCCATCGGACCTTGTAGCGAGTAGGGTCATTCTCTTTTTTTTATCCGTAGGGATTACCCTAGCATTTGGAATTTAATAGTCTTATAATATTGCTTTAAATAATATTGTTTTTTTTGTATATATTAGAATGTTTATTTCAGCTAATTTGTCCACTGCTAGACAGAGGCATAGAAAAGACAAAGGGTTGGAGATCGAAGCTACAGATAAATAATTAGTAAAACAATGTCACTCATTTTTTGTGGACATCGGCAAGCGTATGGTGATTAACTTCAATATTATTAGTCGCCTTTTAAGACATCCTTGACTGTGAAGTATTGGTGCTATTCTACTCTGCCTGACACCACACGGTCAATTTCAATAAAATTACAGACAAACATTTTTTTTCTATAATACTTTTTTAATAATTTTTACTTTATTTCGTGTTTACTCGACGCAAGCAATAAGCAAGTTGTAGACGATAAAATAACTTTTTTGATTTATCATTGTCATCGTCTTAAATACAGCGTGAAAAGTATTAAAATTATTTTACTTTATTTACAAATACTAAGTTTCTTAATTGGAAATTTAATTGAAAATCACAAAGTATTAATTACTTATCTCCGGGGTAGTTCTTACTATCGTATCTCGTTAAGATGGGGCTGCTACAGTTTTGTCGGTTTCATATTTTTGTTTAGTGACGGGAAATAAAAAAAGGTTGCCTACTTAATCAATTAAACTGAAATGAAGAATACATCATTGTTTCAAATCGTGTTTTCCCGTTAGCCATTTATGTTTTTTTTACATAATATGATGGCGTACGTTGTTCGCAATTCCATATGGATTGGTGTTCTTATGAGCTGTAAGTCACGAACGACACTCCAAGGTTTGCGTGATCGCTCCTATTGCATCTTTCATGCATCGCGCCCATTGTGCTTAACGTTTTATTATTTTTAGGCTCCACACACAAAACTCAGATCGTATTTAATGCAATAGGTCGGGCGATCGATCCTACGGAAATAGATGCCGTTAATGCCGATGCTTCGTTGACCTATATTGTAAGTGTTATTTGATTATGCGCTTCCTTGTCTGAAGTATTTATAGTTGTGATAACCGATCGCTTTTCTTTGTTTATGGCGTCAGTTTTAAAAGACTCAATATACTACGTGGTTCAAGTACGGTAATGACGCACGAGGTAAATTAATGTTTTCTGTTCATTGGCTACTTCACTGAAATGAATGTATTTATTTAACAGTTTGCATGTTACATTTTTTATCTAATGAGCTCTTTTTATTATTACACTATACTAGCTATCACATAAATGCCATTTGGCCTTAACTCCAAAAAAGAAAACATGTTTCGTTTTCGTAGAATTCATTTCATACAACCTGTACTTATGCTTTTTCTTTACGTAATAACGTATGAAATTTTCTTGGAAATTCACCTCATTATGACAAAAAAAAAACCAATCGAACTGACGAAATCATATAACAAGTAAATTAAAAGATTCAATAATAAAAATGAAATCAATTTCTTAAATAGTTAAAAAAATGCAAAAATAAACTTACTCGTATTATATTTTAACCCTTTCCGTGCCAGATACGAAAATACTCGTAGTGCGGTACTGTAACATGGTGCCGACTACGAGTATGCTCGTAGATTTTTTGGCATCCTATACAAACAAATATTTCTTGGCACTACAGGTAAGATCGGTTATTAAAGTTTGGCATTAGGAATAAAAAAAAATTAAGTGTTTAAATAGTATTTTCGTAGCTGGCACGGGAAAGGTTAAATGAACTACACCATTATTGTTCAGTATCATTTAAGCTTTCACTACTAAATTATTAATTAGCATGTAAATCTATACAGCTTTCATAATATCGTAGACTTACCATTATTAAATTCAAATAGCCAGTAGTTAATGTTTCAATCGATGAACTCATTCGCATGATATTGCGCGTTAATATCACACATTGATAAAGTATTCACAAGGTTATTAAAAGGGGATTTATTAATGGCATTCTCTATAAAATAAAATAAAATATTATTTTCCATTTTAAAAGCGCTTTGCCACATACAATAGTCTATTTTGCCCTAAGTTGTTGAAGTTGTTAAACAAAATCTAGTCGAATGATAAAAATACCGCTAAAAGGATTTATTTTTATATATGTACTTAATGCATTCATTTAAAGTTAACATTTATAGGCAACGTGGCTTCGTAAGCCTATGCCGAAAGACCATGTCTCGCGAAAAAGCTGCAAGCCACCTAGTTTCTACTGAAGGGATGTTTTTATTCTTCTTTTAAATATTTCTTACAGAGGTTTGTGACTTAAGAAAACTTTTCTAGCGCCCATTGCATCAGAAAACAGTACATTGTTTACCTAGGGGATTTGATCGATTACCGATGAGGGTGCTATTTGAATCTTTAAAATATTGGGAATCGCACTTTCTCTCCAGTTATTCATAGTATTTTATACTACAACTTCGAGGAAAAAAAACACAATTCCTTTCAATTGACTTCAGTTTTTATCAAAATTAACGTGCATTTTTCACACTTTGCACGTAATGATGATAATTCCTTGACTTCTCAGGAAGTAAGTCCTCAATAACTGCTTACGTGGCGTCATTATAAAATCTTTACTATCACTACTTGATGACATCTTGGATATTTTTAAAGAGCAGTTACCACGGACGCATTATGGTAGTTACATAGATAACATAAAATGAAAAATTAAACCAACGAATACTTGAGCGATTCTCATTTTTTAAAGATAGTATAGAGTTGATTCATAGAATACCAAACTAAAATAAGAAGTTTTATTTGTTTTGTATTAAAAGCTTTCTATTTAAAGTGTAATATTAAAAAACAACAGCAGTCACGTTAAGAATTTTCATATATATTTATCGCTTGCGCTAGCAATACACTAAACGAATTTCATACAACTTTAGCTCCCGTATTTTTGTATTGTACGAATAAACGAGCTGTTGCTTTATCGCAAATTCTCATATTCGAAGTAAAGCAATCAATTCATATTAAAATACTTGTTGAAATCTTAATAAAGAGGTTACGTATATAACTTTCTAAATCGTGTTCGAACATCTATTTTCCACGTGAAGGTTGTTTTCCTATTGCCCTCACGTAGAATGCAAATTGACTTTGATGTATGGTTCGCCTGTTGCTCAAATAAACTGTCAGTGCTATTCGTATGGCAAATCTTGTTCGACGTGGATAGACGTTTTATGGAAAGTGGAAAGAGCTTGGTGGAATTATTTCAGTGAAAGTGGTACGAGTTTCTCTTTCGGGTTTATTTCAACTCTTTCGGGTTAGCGCCTTGAACAAAATGGATAAATGGAAGTAAAGTTAATATTATTAGTATTTTTTTTGTCTTGTGTATGTATTAATGCAATATTGGTATTTATATTAACACTTTCTTCTTTTGGAATGATATCGATAATAAAACATTAGCAATCTGATTTATTTGTATATAATCTGTTCAACTGAATAGTTTATTCTCCTTTATACTTTTAGGTGACCTATTAGCGATTTTACATAAAGTTCTACTATAGAATTATATCCTGACAGAATTGACATTTATTTAATGTTAAGGCATCTTGTATGTGCTCATAAGACATAATAAAAAAATTAAATAAATTAGTCCCGACCTAGATGAGCACTTATATATTTATTAATGTTAATTAAATGTAGATAAAATATATAATCAATACGAAAGCTGCCCTTACTCTTTATATAAGTAAAAGTTGATTTGTTGTAAAGTAACATTTAAACTGATGTTCAATCAGTAAATGCCTTTCTAATCTTCAGAAGTAAAAAAATATCTTGAACTCAATTGTTTAAGGACGATTTTCGTGCGGCAAATGTATAAAAATAATCATGTGAGACTGAGTTGTCTTAGTCCACCTGCTATTTGTATTGGAAGTAAGTTTTTAATATTTTATTGACCAGTCGTAAAGTAGCCTGCTAGTACTTGGTAAGTGAGGCCATTTTATTGAGTCTGTATTGTATTTACGCGATGCGTAGTAGAAAATTATTAAGCACGAATTATTAAAATGGAAGTATAAAACTATGAACTTTAAGAGCTTTCGAAAGTCCTTAATTTCTTCGATTTAAATAATAAATAATTTTGAAATTCAAATAATAAAAATTGAAATAATTCATTAATAGTTATTTTATGTTCGCATTAAAAATAATTATTTCAATATAAAAATTATAAATTAATCAAATTGATAAAATTGATGTTAAGATGTTAGAAAACTTCTGACATTTCCTACATATAAATCTTTAATTTTTTCTTGAAGTGATTTGGTTTTCATGTGTAACTATAATCTCGTGGTTAATATAAAGTGCCCATTGAAATAATGAAGTAATATTTTGATTAAACATTTATGGAAAAGTTTTACTGTAATAGAGGTGGGATCTACTGCCGACTGACTGACTGTAAAAATATTGATTGATATAATTAACATAGTGACTAGTTGCTTATATTATAATAATATAGTGTAATACGATTGAAATAGTGTTAGCAATCCGACAAATAAGTTTGTATATGCCATTGTTATAAAGGTCATTATAATTTTAGTATTACACTTATTATAAAATAAATCAAGAAAATATGTGTCGCTGTTTTATTAATACTTTTTTTGCTGCTATTGACTTTGTAATTTCTTAAAATAGAAAATTATAAAACAAAACTTCAAAATAAAAGTGAACGGTGTGATCTATGGCTGCACACAAATAACGTAACGCTGTCATTCTATCACTCAATTGTAGTGTTCATACTATTTAATACGCGCCTTATATGAAAATTAATTCTTAAAGTGTAAACTCCAATTACAACCTATAAGATTGAGTGACTAGGATATCGGTTTTCATGATAACGTCACTCTGAGTTCTCAGGTTCGGGATAATATAGAAACGAAATTTTCTACATTCGATACGAGTTGTGGTACCATAATTATTTTTGAATTCCATAACACAAATGCTTTTAGTAACTTAGGTTCAAAACAATGTATGTCATTTTATTTAATACTAGCTGACCCGGCCACACGTTGCCGTGGCTCTACACATCTATACATATCTTATTTATATGAATAGATGTATAGATAAAATTAAAGTAGCCTAAGTTACTGCTTATTACATCTGCTACCTGCAAATAAAAGGCCCGTCAAAATCGGTCCAGCCTTTTCAGAGATTAGCTGGAACAAACAGACAGACAGACATTAAAAATGTAAAAGTGTTATTTTGGTGTATGTACTGCATATACATTCATTTGCATGTAGTAAAAATCGGTTATTTCAATATTACAAACAGACACTCCAAAATTATTTATATGTACAGATTTATTTATTCATTTATAAACAAGAAAAAACCGGCCAAGTGCGAATCGGACTCGCGCACCGAGGGTTCCGTAAATTATTTTTATTATATGATGTAACAAATTTACAGTTTTCGCAATTTTTCCTTTATCTGTGCTATAAGACGTTGCTTTGTACCAAATTTCAAGATTCTGAGTTCACGAGTGTCGAAAATTTGCGGAATTTTGCGGCATAAACGGCTGTATCTTTTGATTGCGTTGGCTTAGAAGTTTGAGTTTTTCACAGCTCCAAGGGACAGTAGACCTGAGTATTTTATATAAATTTCAGCTTGATACGTCTACGTGTTCCTGAGAAAAAGAGTCTTGACAGAGTGACGGACGGACGGACGGACGGACAACAAAGTGATCCTATAAGGGTTCCGTTTTTTCCTTTCGAGGAACGGAACCCTAAAAAAAGTAATTGCTGGGAGCGTTAAAATAAATAGCAAAAAATCCACTGTAGTAGCAATTTAACACGAAATAATTTTAACTCAGCCAATAACAAGTTGGTACAAGACTTACAGTACAGTTTTAAAGAGATAAGCTTGTTTGAAAGTTTGCATATAAGGGTTTAACTTGGCCTGATTTTGTAAATTCTGACGCTAACATCAAGCTACATTATTTCTTGGTATTATCGGCTAGATACGTTTATAGTAAGGAATCATGTTTACTGTAATCCAAGTCAGAGAGGTACTAACCGACTGGCAAATTTATTGATTTGTTCTGCCTAATCGGTATTTTAATATAGGCGTAAAATGTATAGCAAAAAACATAGACTTTTAGATATTAGAATAATAAAAGATAATAAACATTAAAGATATATCTATGATATACTATATATTTATCAGCCAGTGTTATCGTTGTTATAAAAAATTGATTGTCATTACAGGGTAAAACAACCCTTTTCTATGGATGAAAATATCGTAGGGAGAATGGGTCAAGAGGCGAGCCCAGCGTGGATTGTAAACTTTTAAAAACATGATTATTTTGACGAGAGTCCGTTTCTCACTCGATAGTCGTCTCGAAAATTAAATTTGTGTGTGCTAACGACGAGATGAACTACTAATTATATATATTATTCGTTCGTCTTTTTTCCCACGAATCCTATACCAACTAGAACCAGACTTCATTTCTTGTAATATTTATACAACCCGCACCCACCCACTGGTCACGGTGAAGGCTGAAAAGCGGTGTTTTGCTCATCACTAGGGTGAAAACTGTACACCGAATCTAGACCCTTTCTGGCTGTTGCTCACAGGAACATTTTTTACAACCCTTGTTTTCGCATTTTTTAAGAATCTTTTAATTTTGTAAGATGTATATGTGTGCTGCATCAAATAAACTGATATATTATTATGACTGCCAATAGTTTCCACCTAACTAGAAGCTGTGTTTACACATTAAATTAAAACTGTAATGTTTGTATCATTTCACATCAGCCAGTCTAATGTATAACTAACTGTATCCAACGTGCTTTGGAACACTTTTTTTGTTGACTATACATGTTTATGTACCCTGACATGCGTATAACAACTTATCAAATTTTCATCGCAACCTATCAACTACTGTATGAGGTTTTGCGATACTAAGGCAAAACAATTGTTATAAATATTTATAGTTCAAAATTCCACACACGAGCTTTACACGAGGATGCAAAAGTTTTTGTAAAAAATAATTACAACAACGCCGTACAGTCTATTCATCCTTACTTGTCCTATTTGGTAAACAATCTTGGCACTCCTTTTTATTGAAAATGCAGCATTAAATATCAACCCATAACTAGATTCAATGGGTTTCAGTCTATAATAACGATTTATTGTAATAGATAATTGACTTTGTTATTGTTTTATTTTTAAATGGGTGATTTTGTTAAAAAGTTGTGCCAAGATTGTTTACCAAATGGGACAAAATAGAATGAACAGACTTTAGATATAGTTTGCAAGTAACAAGAACATAAATCGATTGTTTGAATTGTATACTGAGCAGCGCCTAATCACTTTGTAACAACAATAAACACTGAAATAACCCTTTATAGAAAACAATTTTTATTATAGACCAATTGGAAAAATAGAACTTAGCGCTGAAAGAATTTTTTGTTTTAATGAAAAATGTAGTTAAGGGATGTGGAGAAATGACATGAAATACAAAGTTTTCAAAAAGTCGTTGTTTGTTAAATTTATAGGTGTTAGCACAATAAATAAGTATAGCGAAACACAGAAGTAAAATCTCAACTTTTACTTTTACGATTTTCTAAAGCGGTCAAAAGACGCAATGAAGAATAAATACGACACATAAATGAAAAAATGTACAAAAAAACACTTTCAAGATTTCTTTTATTTGAACCCTTCAATCTTGGATATGATTTACTCTAGATTGAAAACCCCGTATAATAATCGATAAATAAGATATGTTATAAGTTCAGATGTTTCTGACACGTTATTCGAAGCGAGGTCAAATGGTCTCTGGAGTCCCTTTTGTTTCATCTCCAACTGCAACCTTTTTGTTTGGAGTTAGAAAATACACTTTATGTCCATTTATTTTCAAGGATACGATTTGTGAGTTATGCTCCATTTATCAATAAAAGTAAGAACTGTAGCTCAAATCTTTATAAACATTTTATTCAAATTTATTACTTATTTAGAAGGGTAGTTTTATTGTTCCATATTTTAAAAACATTAACATTTAAACAAAGGTCAAACTGACTTCTTAACCCTTCTTAGTAATAATCAGTCAAATGTTATTGAGTTTAATAAGTTCCTTGAAGTGCCTTGTAAATAATACATACAAAAAGGCGCCTAGCCTTTGATCGTATTTATTGCGAAATCTTGTTAATTCTGCAAAACTATATTTAGTTTCATAACTGGATGGAGTATAGATTAAAATGAAATGAAGTTTTATTCGCAAATATATGTATACCAGACAAACAACAAGAAATCCAAAAAAGCATACAACTACATTCACTTTTTCACAAAAAAGTCTTATACCGATGCCAAATTGTAATTTACATGTTTGATGACTTAGATAATATGGTAACGACCGTTTGTCTCTAACTCAAATTATACAGTGTTTGGACCTTAGCTATAGGGTGAAGACTGCTTTTACAACTTGTTACAAGTTAGCAAATACATGTTACTTCTACTTGGTAAGTCGATCAATCGATCAAACTTAAATGAACTTTTGAATACACATAGGAATATGCTAGCTGTTAATTTATATATTAGCATCGTTTATAATATTGAAACGCGAGCTTATGAAAAGTATTAGTAATGGACTCAATAAATTAACTAACGAGAATAACGAGAATTGCTCTAAATTGTAAATTCTATTGTAATATAACAAATACCTTCTGTATTTAAAAATATATGTGCCTGATTGAAATTTTGGATTTTTAATAAATGGAATATAATAAGAATTACCTTTAATAACAAATAGTTCTCAAAGTTGATACTAGACTTGTAAATTATTCGTTAATAAGAAAATTTATTCAAATTTATATTATTTGAAGCTCAAGTCTTCAAATTGAATAAAGTTGCTGATATAAAATAAATTGTCAGAAAATCATATTTCTCATTTAATAGAAGTACCAGTATCAAACACTTGTTTCAAAGAAAAATGTAAAATTATTTGATGTGAGTGCTCTGTACATTTTAATTACTCAGTATTTCAATTTATTCCACGTCCGGAACAGGTAGTCTGTTTTCCAATACCGTCTGACTGCCGTGGTTAAAGCACCAGAGTAAAATAGTAGAACAGAGTAAGGTGAAGCTATGCTAAACCTTATTTACAACTTGCAGCCGCCCGCGACTTCGTCCGCGTGGAACATTGCAACATTACTTTATTTTTCTAAAACAAAAAAAAAATCTAAAATAAAAGTAGCCTAAGTTACTCCTTATTACGTTAGCTACCTACCAAAAAAAGTCCCGTCAAAATGCGTCCAGCCATTTCAGAGATTAGCTGGAACAAACAGACAGACAAAAATTGAAAAAAAAAATTATGTACCTACCGTATATATATTCATATGCATGTAGTAAAAAACGGTTATTTCAATATTACAAACAGTCACTGCAGTTTTATTTATATGTATAGATATGCGTATTCATTGACTGATTCGCAGTCTCAGTTGCCTTTCCTAACAGATTGGGCGCTAATTAAGCTGAAACCGATTTGAAAAGGTTTGATCTTTATTAAGATAAAATAGAACATACATACAATTGTTTGCAAGTTGGTTTATTTAAAAGATCTTAATTCAAACGAGGATGCCAGACATGAGCATAAATCAATGTAAAAATATATGGGAAGTGACAAGTAAGACATTTGTTTTAACAAGCAGGATATTTTTGCCGCGCACACAATGATGTAATAACTTGACGACTTAACTCAGTAACTTGCGTGGTCCAGTTAAACATGCAATCAAAATAGAGGCCAAGATTAAATATCCTTAAGGTTTTTTTGTAGTACGTAAGTTTTGTTTCGAATATTTATTTATATATTTATATTTAATTTTAATATCTTATTTATATATTAAAATTAGTCGAATTTAAACACCCACATATACAACTGAATTACCTTTTTTTTACTGAATATTTTTATTTTTTCAAGCATTAACACAAAGAAAAAAAATAAAGACAATTAATTAAAAGGATCCCATAAGTTTAAGACAGTGTGATTTATGTAACTGAACTAGAAAATGATTTGTAATTCAAAAGGGTTTTGGGTCATATGGGCGGTTAACGGTTAAACGTATTACTTTTAGGTATTTCGTGTTGTAAAAAAAATGAGTGTGATTACTCATTAATATTCTTTTGTCATTCTGCACTACACACTGTGGTGAATGTGTAAGGCTCTGGAGTTCTTATGTACGAACATCTACTTTATAATGGTCGCCAAAGTGATCAATACAAAAAGGGTCTCGCCGGGTTTCCATATGAAATCTGCACTGGCGTTTTTTTTGATATTGGTGCCTTTAATATATTGCTAGTTGTTGATAATAATTTTTGGCCAATTATCAAACCCCTAACTTCATTCGTTCTTGGAAAATGGGGGTTGCAACCCGTAACTTTAAAATTATTTTTCTACGAAACTGTCATAGATATTAGCATGAAACCAACGCGACATGAAAGCTCTACATTAAATATTTTTTATAATTTTTCAAGTAACTACAAGGCTGCAAAAAAATATAAAAAGATAGGGAGGTTTTTAGTGGCTATTTCTTGAGGTACACCGACCAAAACAATAACGTGTAATCAGTACGTATCCAACTATAATATAAACGCTTTGTAGTTTGTGTACTATGCAAAACAAACAAAATGTAATTCTAAACCATATCATAATAAACTGAGAAAGTTAAAACCGTTTTTACTTATAAAGATTGCTAGATATTATATTCAAGTCCTATGTGTCACCATCAGAATCTTTGAATGCAATGTAGGCCTTACGGTAAATATGTGTTCATTTATTGCCACTAATATAAAGATCAGCTAACCGATATACCGTTGTGGTGTAATTCTATAATGCTCATTGTCATGATACTGCTCATTTCTCATAATGTTTTACTAGCTCGAAACATTGTAAATCATAAAAACTTTTTGAATTCGAAACAACGCCTAACTTTAAGAAGACGTAAAATTTTTTGATACGCTACCGTATATTTTACTTAATAAAGAAACTGAACGTTTCATATTTTAAAATATAACTATTGTTTATTTGTAATAAACGCATTATATTATTCTTATTCCGGTATACATATTACTTTTTTATAATAAAGGAACGCAGCATAGAACAATATCATTTTGTATTTAGTTCTTGCATTTTGCTTCACTCATCTTACCCTGTTACAAAAAGATTATTATAAATATTATGTTTTAAATCGAAATTGTTGTCTGTATTTTTCTCTATATGCTTCATACTATCTGCAGTTAACAATATTTCAATTTAATGAAATAATATAAGTTTACACTTTTTGGTAAAATGATAACTTATTACAAATTTCTAATGACTTTGTATACGCCGGAATCTGTAAGCAGAGTTGTTAAATATGATCAAGAACATCTATTACCTTCGTTTATCAAACTTAGTTTAAAATTAGCTGTAAATTCTTCATTTTCAAAGAAACGTCCGACCGTTTAATTGAAGCGTCAGGAGACAAAGGAGCTGGCAGCCTCTTCGATCAACGTTTAAGTATAGCTATTCCACGAGGACACGCTGCCAGCCTTTTTGATACCCGTCTTAGCGGCTTGCTGATTTCCACCTTTTCGTGAATTATTTTTATTTTTTTTATTATTTTAGTTTGTATTCAAATTTCGACGGCGAAGTGCCAATACCTCCTAACTGAAATTCGTCGAGAGATTCACTTTTTTGTCATTTCCAATTAAAATTATTTATTTGCATGTTTTAATGAAATTTTGTAATCGTATTTTCAGTTGTAAGCGCATCAAGTTAACGAATAAATAAACAATTTTTAACTTGTCAAGAAATTAAAGGTTTTTTCAGCTTGTGTATTATATTGAATTTAGCCTAACTGGTGTTAGTGGCACTTCGCCGTCGATTTGTTTCTTTTTGCTGGATATAACTTAACTGAATACAATATTATGGTAACAATAAATATTATAATAAACGTATTATCTATCTATCTAATACGATTTTTTATCAATGATATTAACTTAGGCAGCGTTAATTTATATTGAAATCAAATTGCAGATCTTCTCTAAAAAACCTTGCTTCTTAATTGATTGGATAAAATTAAAAAATGCAAGCAAATTACCTGTAGAGTAAATTAATTCTTTCAATTTTCTATTTGTTCCGTTCCCACTTTTCACGAGCGAATGTTTCCCTGCGAATGCAATTTTTCTAATTTGCGCACTATATTTCTGTTTGATTTAGTTGAAGTTCTCAAAGCACAAGTTGTGAATTTTAAATATTACGTTATTTGTTCTGATAGAGGTGGTGGACTTTTTGAGCTGTTCAGCTAAAGTAGAAAGTACGTAATTGACGATAAAAACGAACTTTTTCTATCCACCTTTGTTCTGGAGTATTTATATATTTGTCATTTCTGTATATCTATAAAAGTAGGAAAGGTGAAGGATTGCATGCCCTTTCATTGACATTTAATTTTATTCTTATTATGGTTAGCATAATAGGTTAGGCATGATGTTTTTCGGAGAATTGATCATTAGTATAGTTTTTTTGTAGAGAAAAGTTCTGTGTGTGTAATAATTAGTATAACACTGATACACGTAACAGTAATGTAACATAGATACAAATCACATAGTCTAGTTAACTATCATAGTCAACTAGACTATAATCTATATCTCTGACCCGTCATCATATATCAATATGAGTTTAAAATCTCTGTATCAAACAAGTGACGGAGACTGTGGTAAAAATTCTTATTATATTGTTTCGACTTTCATAGTCACTTTCACAAGTATTAATTAAAATGGGATTATTTAGTTTTTGATTTATAAAATTCTGATTGGCGGAGCTGTTGCATACGCCATCGGCATGGAATTTTTTCCGTTTCAATTAATTCGACTTAATATTAAAGAAATAGTGCAGGGCAAGCCATAGATTTAATACAATCACGTTAAAGTAGAAGTTAAATACTCCCTTAACAATATCTTCAATTATCAAAGTCCACCAAAACGGGGGTTGAAAACCGTTTAATAAACTCAATGATACAAATAATATATCATCACATCTCGCATAAAAGAGCATCGCAAAGTCAAAACATTTCGTGAATATTTACTGGAACACACTTGATTCAGTCGAAGAGTTCTTGAAACAGAAAATGTTGTATTCCTTTTGTAATTATCTTGGTCGACGGATGGGTTAAGGGTTCGTTGTTATTGTTATTATTATTTTTGTCTGAAATGAGAAAATAATATTAACAATAAACAAAAAGAGGGTGACTGTTTTTGCCCCAGTTAAGAACAACAAAACCATATTTCCAATATCACTTCATATTTTGAAAATCCATTTTTGAAAATAGTATTAATATAAAGTTGAGGTTTTTTGAATAATATAACATTGTCGTTAAAATTTCCCGTTCGTGACGATAATGACGAGTGTTTTGTTTCATACATACAATAAAATACTTTTTATTTTTTGTTAATCATAAAACGTATTTTAAAATTACTATTTTGGATTTTGTATATATTTTTTTCTTACAGTTATGATAAATAATTTAATGAAAGCTTTTATTTACATTGAACCAGTTTATTAACTAAGAAGAAAAATACAAAACGCATCTTGACAGTAGACAACTTAGCTGTGGCTCCATCTATGTTTTTTATTTGCAGTTCCCTTCGTTGCATGTCTGGTTGCGTATTACACATACTATTTGTATTATCTAATATTTTACGACTTTTTGACTTATATTTCTACTGGACTACTTCTACTACTTTTTACAATAGTTTAAATAGTAGTTTACATCATGTTGCGGTGCGTCAACTGTGGATTGTGTTTACAGCGTATCCAAAGACATGTAGTCGGTGACCTATCAAAACATTTTACTTGAATGCTAGCATTATCTCAAGTTAGTATTATTAAAATCTTTAATTCACCTTTTAAAACTTTAATTATTATTGCCTATTTACTTCACCAAAAATATCGAAGTAGAAGTGACATTTACAATTATTATAACACAATAACAAAAACACACATTACATGTATAAAAATAAAATGAGGCTTTTTATATATAAATAACTGTGAAACGATATCTTTTTACAAAAATGTGCTTGTCTCTACAAATACTAGATCATAATAACATCTAAATGCGCGCTAAACCATTGTTGTACTTGACCATTTTTAGCTGGGGCAAGGGTTCATACTAAAGTGGTCATCCTCCTTTTTAAAAAATACGTTACATTTCATCAGAACTTCAGTAATAATAATGGTAAAACCGAAATTTTATTGAGTAATGTGAATTGAAAAATATGCCGAAATAACTTTAAATTGTGACTAAACATTTGGTGTAAAAATTCTCAATGTAGATATTCAAATTGAGCATTGTCACTTATCACTTGTCAGTTCACTACCACCACTCTCAACAGTCTTAATGCTGTGAAAAAAAATGTTATACTCTTATTAGATATAAGTGCCATTTTCTCGCTAAATAATTAAGCTAAGACCAAACAAAAATTACTACCGTAAAGCTGATTAAATAAAGAATCCACCACAGAATATTTGTATCTCTGTAACTTAAAATTTATCGTAATTTAATAAAAACAGCAGGTCAAGCGATAATTTGAATACGGTAGCAATTGCTACCAGAGACTCACGACAGGTGTTGGCTATCGGTAGCAAGTGCTACCGTGGACTGACAAGTGGCTAATCAATACACATAGAGGATATTTTCTGCAATTAAATTTTTTTTTATTATTGAGAATAGGCATGCGCTTGACCACTATTTCGCCTGATGGTAGGCGACGATGCGATCTAGGATGAGACTCGCTTGCCTAGAAGATACCTATTCACTCGTGACTTGAAGACCCCTAAGTTGAGGTTGTATATAAAATTAAGATATAATTCTGTTTATACGACCCTATGGTAAATCCTGAAAATATAAAAATATAGAGTTTAAAATGATCTTTTAATTTAGAATATATTATGGAATCAAATTTTGTTTGTAATTTAACCTAGCCAGCGCCAGCTAATTTATGTGTGCCAGATTACATGTCTTTAAGTAATAATTAGAGATTTTGTTAATATTTTTACACCATTCTACCATAAAAGTAACCGACATTGGTTTTTTAGGTTTTTAAAGGCTTTTTTATCATTTTCTGGCGTTTTACGCATGTCATTCTATCTGTCATATTCGTCGTTATACTGGTATAACCATATACCCCATAAATATGTTCAAATAAAAAAAATAAGTGGACATCACGTAAATTGTTCTGAATCCAAACTTGTATGATGAAAATCGGAAAAAACGGCTGTATATTGACTAGAATCAATATAAAATAGGTTAATTTTCTATATTGGAACCCGGGACCTTGGAGTCGAGTCTCTATGAAAACCGGTATGGAAGCCACTCCGTATAGGATCGTCACGTAACAATCATAAAAACTTCGTCTTATTCTATCCAATATCCTTTTAAAGCATTAGCGTGTTCCCTTAATCTAAAACATTAAGTGAAATAAAACTTTGTTAACGAATAAAAAAGACTTGTTTCCCAACAACATCACGGGAAGTTTCCCATCGAAACAGTATTTCGGACATAAAAAAGTTTCTCATTGAAAGTTTTTCCTTTATGTTAGTTGTGATACAATTTAATTAAATAACTATACCATTTACTCAATTGTTTATTAACGAACGCATTACATTTTTCGTTTTTACTAAAGAAAGTTAATGTAATTCGATATTAAAAAAATGTTAACATCTTTAAACAATAAAATTCTTAATTTATCATACTGACCAATAAGTCGGTCTTAGAATGTATTTGCATTAAATAAGTTATTTTTAACGTATTTTCAAATTCAGAAACATTTTTAATTATCCTAATTATATTATGACAATGTCAATACTTTGTGTGTGTGTGTTTGTGTTTGTTATTGTTACCATATTGTCTCGCTATTCTAACATTGCAAAATTTAACTTGCCCTTACGTACTCGGGAGTACGTCGGGAGTACAAAAACAATACGATAGCGTGTTTCTACGCGCTACAGCACCATCTAGTTATAATTAAAAGTAGGAAAATATAATTTATAGTTATATATCTATAAAGAAAAGTCAAGGTCAAAATAAAGACTATTTTTTCTAAAAGAAACAGGAAATATTATGTTGGGTTCTAGACATTGCTAGTCACTGCCGCAGTATGTCGTCCTAACGAAATACTGCGGCAGAAGTAGTTAGGCTATAGTGCCTGACCGATCAGTTACTCTTTCAAAGTATACTAGCCTTGTACACCGCTTCTTATTCATCCGTATTATTGTTTGGTCAAAGCCGCTCTTTAAAACGTTTGCGAAAAAGAGAGCAAAGAGTTTGATTATTGATTCAGTGAAAGTGCCGAAATTACACTTCATTCAAATTCTTCAATCCCAACCCGATTTAAAGTAATAAAAGGGCGATGTAACACAAATGAAATCGAGCCCTCACAATGCTTCAATCAGCTTTAATTTGGAACTGAAAGAACTACATTTCCGCACAAAAGAATAGGAGCCAACGGTGTGAAGATAATTTACTTACCTACTTTCAATCACACGAACTAGGTTCGAGTTGTTTTAGACATAGTTACTTTATTACAGGGGGTGTGATACAATTATTGATTGGCAACAAACATATTTTCGTGTTATTAACATAATATATGTTTATGTTATTACTTGTCAATACGTTACCGCGCGCCCCACCCCTCTAAACAGCCCCAATGCTGCGTAAATTGTAAAAAAAAATGACGTACTCTTAGATAAAAATGCCATTATCTCGCTACATAATGAAGCTAGGACCAAACAAAAATACTACCGTAAAGTTTATTAAATAAATAATCCACCATAAAATATTTGAATCTCTGTAATTCAAAAATTAATAGTAATAAAAGGAGCAGGCCACGCGAAATTTTGAATATGGTAGCAATTGCTACCGTGGACTGACAAGTGGCTATCGTATAAAATTTGAAAAGGAAAGGCAAGATGACATCACTAATTCCGAGTCAGAGGCAGATGGAGGTAGAAGGTACATAGAGTGGATTTCAATAGTAGCCTTTCTGAACAAGCTAAATACAGAGTCCTACACAATTCTTTTGTTGTCCCAGCAAAAGCACGTAAAACTTTTTTGACTCCGTTTTTTCAAGATAATTTTAAATAAAACATCCTTTTCGCGGTTAATAATAAAAAAAAACACATGGACTCCCATTCATTATTCCTCTTACATTGAATATGTGTTAAGTACTGCTTTCTTATGGCTCGTTCGTTTTTACTCATAAAGGTATCTTGAACCCGGCGTGTCCTCCATTCACCTATCTTTCTCCTATAAATAAGAACAATGCTTAATAATACACGGAAAGATCTAAAAGTCTATCACAGAGAGTTAAAGAAGAAAAGTGAAATATTGGATTATAATTATGTTTATTCTTTAAGCGTAACAGTTTAATTTAGTCTTCTAATATTTAATATACATATAAAAAGCAGTTTAACACTTAAGTAACCAAAACATATGCTGTAAAATTATTATAAGCGCCAACAATAAGTAGGATCTGCGGAAAATCATTGGTACCGTAGTTTATGTTATTACTCACTTCACTACAATAAAACTAAGATTAAACGGAAATACGAATAAAGGAAGAAAGTAATGATCTAATCGAACTAAAACCACCGTCGACAGGGTCAAGATAAATGTACACTCGAACCCTTCTAACAGTTCCTAGATACAAAAAATTAATGGAATGTAAGCAATTCACAAAATATGTCTGATGTTATCATTTCAGCGACGGCGGTAATTTGATCTACGTGGAAGCTTCGAGGGACTTCGGTTCTTTTATTTTACATAGACTGAATCTTACTTTGTTTTCAAAGGTGAAACAATTTCAGGTAAAAACATACTTCAAAACAAATCTTTATAAACGCCATGTCTAAAATGAAATATACGCTGATGTAATCATATCTTACATATAAATTACCAAGACAAGAATTACTATTTAATGCCGTAAAACAAACTGCATTGATGTCTCATTGACAACATTTGTAAAAAGCTAGCTACGAGTAGTTTGCAGCAACATTCAATAGTTTAATTGTTTAGATAAATTTGTGTTCCATGTTCTTTATGCATATAGTAAGTATATAACCTATTTTATAGTTTTGGTTGAAATGATGAATATAGAAAAATAAAATAACTTTTTAAAATGATTTACCGAATTTATGTTTTATATATATATTTATACGCGTGTGTGTATGTGTGTGTGTGTGTGTGTCTTTACATCACTTTAATATCCATAAACCAATTTTCACTGTGCTTACCTTGAGCTAGGTAAATAGGTGTAAATGTAAGGAATCATATTATTGTTTATTATTGCTATAAACTTAAGTAAAACATCCATGAATGGAAATATGGTGTACTAGCTGGTGCCCGCGACTTCGTCTGCGCAGGATTAGTATTTCGAACAATATGTTTATAAATTGTAGCCCATGTGTTATTCTGATGTATAAGCTATATTATTGTAAAGTTTCATTAAAATCCATTCAGTAGTTTTTACGTGAAAGAGTAACAAACATCCATACATCCATACTTACAAACTTTCGCCTTTATAATAGTAGTAGGATCAAATATTACCGACTACCGTTGTAGTAAATAGTAAGTGATAGTAAATTGGCTATAATTTTTTAGGGAACATGACGTAAACAGGGTGTCTGTCGTCCATTAAGTGCAAACACCGTAATTTCATAATCGATTTTATGTCGCTTTAGTTCTTTGTCAGTTCTATGGATGATGAGCTAAAACTACTCAAACTTTTGTGTACGGAATATTACTAAGAGGAGATTTTAAAGAGATGAATGACATGCATTGATGCCGATTATTGTAAAGATGCGCCCCCACGTTTTGAGTGGCCCCTCGCTTTGCCCCGCAGGGTTATTTTATTCTTTTTAGGACATTGAAAAACGTGGGATTTTTAGATTTTTTAAATCTAGTATAATTATTTTATTCTTTTTAATTATTAACTCAACGAAGTAACCATGTGTTACGCAACAATCGGATAAGCCCCATACAAAAGTGAAAGTTGCCGAAAGTGGACCTGAAAGTGCATCTGGAAAGTTGAAAGTTGCTTTAGAGTGCATTGTCATCGGGTTCTGAACTATCCTGAAAGTTTCAGCTTTCTAGCTTATCGGAAAGTGCCTCAAATTTAAGTTGCAAGATTTTGCCCGGACAGACAAACAAATAAGAAAAGTGAGATAAGAAAAACGTGGTAATAGGCTCTGTAAATCTTGTCTGATAGACACGCGCAGCGTGTGGAATGCGCATTTCCAGCGCATGGAATGTATCTATAAGTGGAGCCCAAAAGATGAGGGTTTAAGAGGTTGAGGAATTCATAAACTTCCTTGATATAAAGTTGGAATGTGTGAAAGAAACTAAATATTGCATAAGAGCTATACACTATGATGAGATGGAAGAATAATAGGGAACCGTTCTAGCTCTAAACGGTAAATCGAAACATGATTAAGTAAAAAATCCACAAATAAGCCGATTATAAAGGCTTTGTACGACAAAGTTCAAGTTAATCAAACTGTTCTTCTTTTAAATCAAGATAAGATCCACATCAAGATATTTACATGATCAAGAAAGGGGGGAAAAAGAGAATGAGTAATTTTTGAGGATCTTGGCAAAAAATTCGTAGCTTCGTATATATATGGAAAATAAATCTGAAAATAAATTATTTTTATATTTATTTTTGTATATAAGTTGCAGATACAAATAATTAACGACTGATTTGTGCTAACTAACACATCCAAGACAGGGATTTGCCAATGAGTTTTTATCACAATATTACGTATCTTACACCAGGTATGAATTCAGTATAGCTTTAGTTTTCATGTTATTGCACATGTGTGCAAATTAGGTCAGCGGCATACCAGTGGTAGGATGAAGAAACATTTTGAGAGATCAAATGAATAAAAATCAAAAAAAACAAAAAAAAGAGATAAGACGCCGCTTAGTTTTGTTATTATACTATGTAGAGAATTTCTCTGCCAATATCCATAAAAGTAACTACAATACCAGAAAATCACCGTCAGAAGTATGTCTAGTGAGCCTAGAAGTGCCAAGGAGACATTGTTCTGTGGTCAGAACGTCCAGTAAATTTTTTGACCGAAATGATAAATGTTGCTAAAAATATACTAAATGAAAATTATCTATTCTTTTTTATCCTGGGGACAAAAAGTCAAAATATTTAAACAGCTCGCCAATCGGATGCTTTCTGAATATGAATAAACCATAATAATGGTAACAAAAAAGTGCCTTTAATATTCAACGCTAAGCTGAAGAATCAAAGTTTGAATTGAGTTTAATTACAACTAAATTGGCTTTGAGGAAAAATAACATCGTTAGGAAGTTTCACTCAATTTTATTTGCAAGTATGAATATTTATGATTACCGTATTCCATTTGCCTCGAACAGATTTATTTGACTTATGACTCCTAATTTAATGTCTGCTAAATGATGAGAGAATGATCGATAACTGTTTACCTGACACTATATTAAATGCTAATGAACGGGTCTTTCTTTTTGATCTTTTAGCATTTCCAGATGCGAATCCAGAGGAATTAGAATCCACACTTTCTGGTCTGGTTATTATATCTATACTAATATTATAAAGAAGTTAAGTTTGTGTGTCTGTATATTTGTTAAATTGAAAGGGGTAATCTCGGGATCTACTGAACCGATTTTAAAAATTCTTTCACCAATAGAAAGGCACATTATTGCTGAGTGAAAGTGAATTTTTTTCTAGCATTCAATATAGCCTATGACACTCAGCAATAATGTGCCTTTCTATTGGTGAAAGAATTTTTAAAATCGGTTCAGTAGATCCCGAGATTACCCCTTACAATTTAACAAATATACAAAAACACAAACTTTACATTTTTATAATATTAGTATAGATTATATTTTACAAAGGGACGATGAATTTAGTAAATTCGGTTGGTTATGATACATATTCGCAGGCAATACAAAGGTAAAGTATAAAATGTCTTCAAAATAAAAACAAGATGAGGATCCAGAAAATTTATTCCAGGCTTTGAGCACGTATCGCGGAGGAAAATCGCGGTGAATAATATGGCTAAAGGATTTATACTCACCGGCTTAGTTCGGTGGTTACATTAAAAATCTTCGTGTCTGAAATGCAAAAACGTTTGTAGGCTTACATAATAATGACGTGAAAAAATAAATGTCTACTTCTTTGGAGTACTTATGCAAATTCTAAGCCATTAAAAATAATTCTCACTAAAACACAGAAGATGGTTTTAAGATATTTGTTGGAAAATAATTTAAAAGTTTTTTATACTATAATTTTTAACTGAGATCGTAATAAGAAGGATTTCTGGACAGTTAGTACTAGTTAGTATTACTTAATTTTTATTTGGTGTGTTACACTTCTACGAGAATTTAATAAAATTTAATTTATTTAATGAATCCACTGTTTAAGATAAATTATTATAATAGAAAAATACTAGAAAAAATCGACTCGGGTCACAAGTGAATCTCAGGCGGGTATTTTTCTATTATAATAATTTATCTTATAAGATCGCATTGAAAATGCATAAAATATATAAAAAAATATATATATAAATCAATCCACTGTTAAATTTTTCATGGTTTTCATAAAATTTTAATTTGTGAGATATTAAAGTAGCATTTTATAATTTGTTCTGTTGGCATAAAACATACTTTTTGGAATATTTGATTATTTAAAAACCATTTTTCCAGTAAAATGTAATTTTGTATACATCCATATCGTTGCCGGTCATACAGTTATCGCTGTGATAGATAATAAAATAATAAAAATTTAAAAATATTTATTTTTATTTGATTGGACGGAAAAATTACATATTACAGAAAATTGCATATTTTTTATAAGTTATGGTAATTGTTCATGTCATTTTTTCCAGTAAACGTCTCTTTATTCTTCCGTAACACAAGTACTTTAAATGCATATCATGGTAATATTGTTTCATAAATTCCTGTTGAGCATTCAAAGTCAAAGTGAGCTATGGTATGGATTAGTTAAATTCCATTTTGAATTAGTCACTTGAAATGCCACACCCCAGAAATAAGTTGAATAAACAGCGACACTTCAAGACGTAGCTTATTGTCAGAGATCACAAAACAGATTTAATGTGAACTCCATTTTAAATGTGAAATCAGGTACTTTTTCTTTAACATTCAGCATATAATTAATACGTGTGAGATAATTTATACAATTCAGCTGTTGCTAAGGTTGATTTATTATAATGAATTTTGACGACCGTTTGGTGCAACGGTAGTGATCCTGCCTTTCGCACCGACGGTCCCGGGTTCAAATCCCGGAAGGGGCAAATGTTTGTATGATGAATACGAGCATTTGTACCTAAGTCATGGGTGTTTTTATATATTTCTATGAATATTACATCTTTATGCATAATAATACATATATTATCCGTTACCCTAGTATCCATAACCATTCACCTTAGCGCTGCCTATTACCGATTTTCTAAGATCTTTCGCGTATATTAAGAATTAAATAAAAAGAAAATCAGTGTATTTTCAAATATTAATCACTCATGTAGGGATAAGATGATAAAACCAGGGTCGACCCACACTAAATCATATTTTTGATGTCACTAGCATGAACTACGGTGATCATAACTAATGATAGTTTTGTGACTGTAACAAGTGATATGTTTTGAGAAGGGCTGAACCTTGATTCTCATAGGAAGAATACTACATCTTCCTTTTACATCATATTTCAATAAATCGTTATTTCGTATCCCTAAAGCAGATATAAAAATTTGCAGATAACGAAGTGTTTAGATAAAGATTTCGTTCCAAATGATTTCCTTCAGCGCCTCTTCCATTTTTACGTTTTAATTGGATTTGTGATCCAAACTCAAGCAGCTATTTTGGAAAAGTTATATATTTTACAACCTTCAGTAAAATGTATTAACGACAATTAGTTTTGTTGATTTTAAGTTAAATTAAGGGTTTGGATTGTCTGGGAAAGGATGTTTTATTTTTATACGAAATTATTTATCACATATTATATTGTATAAATAATATAAATACAAAAAAACGACTGTTAAAATTTGATATTATTGATTTTTATTTTACGTATGATATTTTTATTGTTAATTTGTTATTTATTATATAGGCTTATCTGGTTACTTAAAACACATAGTTCACATCATTACATGATTAATAAATTAATAAAGATTGAGTTAAAAACCCGTTTTCCAATATTTGTTCAGTTTTCTAAGTTAATTGTTTCCTCAACTAGTTTACGAATATTAATGGCTTCATAGTGCTAGCGTACAGTTTTCACATCGATCACGTTCTTGATCGACTCTGTAATATATTGTGAAAAGAGCTTAGTATGAATTATGAAAATGAGACCTACTATATATTTCCTAGAAGTGGATAAAAATTGTTTGTCATTTACCGGTAAATATTAAATATGATATTTTTATGTTAATAGTCTATTGATTGGATGCAATATTGGAACGCCAAACTTTTTTGACCTAAACCTAAAAAGGCGTACTTTTATAATTGCATTATTTATTTTTAGTAAGCATAAATATTGAAACCTAACACAACATTCCCAGCTTCGTTCGTTGTACCTTTCTAAATTTCTCTTGAGTGTAAGAAAATTATAACAACCGCTGGCAACTTTGTATAGCTTTATTTAAATCACAATAAAATGACAAACAGTAGTCGATTTCGCAAGTATAAGTTTACTGCTCGGAGTCCGACAACGTAATGCTGCGAGGCGACCGCACAGTCGTTACGTTAACTCGCCGCAGTGGCGCCGTCTCCATAACTTGTCACAGGAGCGTTCTTGACTTCCGGCTCGACACAGTGGCGCCACCTTTTTTTGATTTTACGTGCACATCCGCCGGATATTGCGATAAATTATCGCGATTGCCAACACGGCCATTCTGCGCGGTGCCTGTCCCAGGCACCTCCAGAGTCTAGATTAAATGCTGAAACATAGGATTATATTAGGTTACAGTACTTAAGAGAGAGACGTAAGGTAATGCGGTCATATTATTGCTATAATCACACACAAGTAATTGTTCCCACATGTGTCTATTGTAAACTACTTGCACTTAAAGGGACTTTGCCACACTTAAGAGACCAAGTTAGTCTTCCACCCTGCACCATAGAGTCACTTGCACTCGAAGGGCAATAACCTCACTTGAGCGTACCAAGTTCACTCCGAATTATGCTCGCCACTTAGTTAACAATTATTAATGTGTGACATAAATATAAGTGAAAGCATTTTATCTGGACTCGCAAACCTTACGTGTAATCATAATTTTGTAAGCCAATTTATCATAACTTTTCCAGATGTATTTTACTTGTACATATTAGACTAATATAAATAAATAATTATATATGCACTTTTTTGTTATAATTTTAAATAACTAAATAAGATAAGAAAACAGTATAATAGGATTTTTACCTTGCCAACACGAAAATTTAATTATATAATTATTCAGAATCATTCCAGTTTTCTATTTTAATCCACGGCTTTATATTCTCAGCCGCTATTACGCCGGTAAACTTTTTAAAGGATCTTTCACTACCCTTAATATCAGTTACTTCATATCTGTCATTTCCCAAGAGTTTCTTGACTTTGAAAGGACCTTTGTAGACCGGTAACAATTTGCGACTTTTTCCATCATTGCTCTGACTTTGAATTTTGACAAGTACTAAGTCTCCCTCGGCATAAGCACGTGCACTTATTCGACTCCTATCAAACCTTTCTTTCTGTATCTTGGCATTGGCTTTTAAGTTAGCGTCTACTCTTTTTCGCAAGCTAGTCACATCGAAAATGTTTTCATTATCAAGTTGAGGAGCCAGTTTATCACTATCGGTGCGTAAGCGGTAACCAAATAATACCTGGCTAGGGACGGCTTTTGTAGTTTTATGAATTGTACTGTTTAAGCCTTGTTGTAACACTTTTATGTACTGATCCCAGCCATCTTCAGTAGTGTTAGCCCCGATAGCTTTTAAGGATTCTAAAATTGTCTTATTGAAACGCTCGACCTGGCCATTGGAGCGAGGCATACCCGTGGCCACAGTGTGCAAGCGAATGTTTTTGTCTCTGCAATAACGAACAAACTCATCGGAGGTAAACCCAGTCCCTGCGTCCGTGATAAGCCTTTTGGGGTTCCCAAATATTTTTGTTATATTTTCTAATTGCTTTACAATGCAAGAACTTTTAGTTGATCGAACAGCAGAGACAAACACAAATTTTGTAAAGGCATCCACAGTTACTAACAAGTATTTATTTTTGTCTTTAGTTTCAATAAAAGGGCCTAAATGATCAAGATGGAGTGTATGAAATGGTTGTGCGTATTTTGGCAACGGGTATAGCTCACCTTCTTTAGGACCGCTTTTGTTTTTATAATAGATGCAGTTAAGGCAATTTTTTATGTATTTCTTTATAACATGACGCATTCTTGGAAACCAATACTGATAAACTATTCGTTCGACGGTTTTATCAACTGAAAAATGCCCTAAGTCGTCATGGTTACATCTAATAATTTGCCATATACATTTTTTTGGGACCACCCAACGTCGACCTTGTGATGTTCTTCTATAAATTTTATTACCTAACAGCTCGTATCTGTCAAAAGTATCTTTTTTATTATCAATGTCTCCTGATTCTAAGATAAATTTAATTTTTTGTAATTCAGGATCCTGTAATTGAACCGTAAGTAACCAGTCTGCTTCAGTTATTGACAATATAATTTCGCTTTCGGATTTTTCGCCGGATGGCACGGGGTTTCTACTTAGGGCGTCTACGTGCTGCATTCGAGACCCTTCGCGATGAACAATAGCAAATGAAAATTCTTGAGTTGATAATACCCACCGTGCTATCCGGGGAATTATCTCTTTTTTTGTTAGCGCGTACCTAACTGCATTACAGTCGGTAATGATTTTGCAAGTAGATCCTAACAAGTACTATTAATTCCAACTCAAAAGAGTGATACTTTTTTTCGTCTTCTGTTGTCTGCCTGCTATAATAATGAACCGGTTTCTCTCCTTCGTCTGTCACCTGCATAAGTATTCCGGCAATACCATCCCTACTGGCATCCGTATCCGTATATAAAACATTTTCCTTACTTGGGTCAAAAATTGACAAAATACTTTCTGAAGTTAACTTGCTTTTAAATAAGTGGAAAGCTTGTTCTTCGTTAGTGCCCCAAACCCATTCAGAATCTTTTTTTAACAGTTTGGTTAATGGTGCAGAAATAATGGCGCAATTTTTAATAAACTTTCTGAAATAACTTGTCAATCCAAGAAATTGTCTGAGTTGGTGTACTGTTTTAGGAGTTGGAAAATTTTTCACTGCTTCTAATTTGGTTTCGTTTGGCATAACACAATCCTGTTTTATTTTGTATCCCAAAAATTCTATTTCTGTTTTAAAAAAAACGCATTTTTTTAAAATTAAGCGTTAACCCGCTGTCTTTGAAAATTTGCAATACCTTTTCTAATAATTTAATATTCTCCTCCACTGTTTTCGTCACTAAATAAACGTCATCTAAATATAAAATAACATTCTCGAATCTTAAATTCCCCAAAACCTTATTCATCATCTGTTGAAAACAGGATGGTGCATTTGCCAAACCGAATGGAAGCCTCAAAAACTCATAATGCCCGTCCTCAGTAATAAATGCAGTTTTTTCTATCGATCGTTCGTTTTCGCTTATCATAATTTGATAGTAGCCACATTTTAAATCCAAGCCAGTAAAATATTAGCAGCCCTGAAGCCTATCAACCAAATCTTCGATGCGTGGCATCGGGTACTTATCCTTGATAGTAATTTTATTTAGTTGCCGATAGTCAATGCAGAGCCTTTTTTCGCCATTTTTTTTGCTAACCAATAACGCGGGACTAGCATACGGAGAATTACTTTCCCTTATGATTTTATTCTCTAACAGCTCATTAACCATTTCACGTATAATTTTTCTATCGGAATTTGAGGCTCTATATGGCCTGCATTGAATCGGTTGAGAAGTAGTCAAATTAATAACCATTTCATGAACTTGAACTCTACCTAACTCCTTCACGTTTGTTGCAATGCAATCACCATATTTATGAAGAAGAGTCATTAACTCACTTTGATAATCATTGCAATCAACATCAAAGTCGGTCAAAAAACTACAAAATTCAGTGAAAGTCTTTGCATAGTCAAATTTAAGAACATTCCCTATACGAGAGTATATCAGGTCAGGGCGTTCGGTCACATTCCTTCCTATTAAAATCTCACAATCCACTAAATCGTCAATTACATAGAGCTCTATATTTGTCAACGAAATCGAGTCGAATTTCAAATTAACTGTTACCTTGAAATTAACCGCTTTTACATTCTGTTTTGAAAATCCTTGCAAATGAATGGGAGAGGGTAGTTTTATGTATTGTAAAGATTTCGATTTTGCTAAGGATTCCGATATTAACGAGCAACTACTACCTGTATCGATAAAAGCTTCGTAATTAAAATTGTTGATGCACACAGTTTTAACAAACTTATTTCGCGAGTTCGACAATGAAACGGCTTTAGTTTCTTGTTTTTCCAATTTCAATGCGTTTTGTTTATGATAACACACAGCTTCTAAATGACCACGTCTTCCACAATATTCGCATTTATTCGATTCACATTGATTCCTTTTATGATTGCCACCACACAAAAAACATTTAATGGGTTTGCGATACTGTGTTTGATTAGAGTCGTGTTTGCCGGGGCATGTTGGTTTGAAATTGTCGCGGATGGTAATGTAGACGTAGGAGTAGGTATTTGCGTTACTGGCAAGCTACCTGATTTATTTATATTATCTCGTATATTTATACTTGTTTGCTTTGGTATTTTCGATTTGTAAATACGGCCATGTAAAAACTAGCTAAACTGTCGCAGGTGACAAAATTACTCGCTTCGACTGATGCGCCTAAGCCGCTATCACCTATGTTCCCAATAATTATAGAAATTATGTCGTGTTCAGAGAATCCTAATGAAAGACGATCGATTTTGCATTTCTGGTCAAAGTAAAACTCATACAGAGATTGATTTTCAGATGGCTTTTTATCTATTATTTCTTTAAGTAATTCGAACATGTTACGACGAATTTGAAAACTTGATGCCAATTGCCGTTTCCAATCCCTCCATATCCAGGAAGGCCATTGATTTTCAGTACGTAATAATGAGTCGCACCAGACTTTCGCAGACCCTTTCAATTTATTTAGAGCTTGATAGCGAATCATTTCGTCCGACCATGCGAACGTTTGAGAGTAAGACTGTATAATACTAAGCCATGCATTTATATCGTCTTTCAAGGGGTTGAATTCGGGAATTATATTATTCAAGGTGAAATTGTTATTTGAGCTCACGGTTGAGGTATCAGCTTTACGTGATACCCTTTTCCTTTGTTTCGGTGGCGGTGACGGAGTCCTGGCACTGCTGGTGGAACTAGAACTTGAAGTAGAGCGTGCCCTTTTCCTTGACTGCCGCTTTTTCTGCTTACTTCGCCTTCCCATAATGCGCAGGTCCCTAATAGCACTTCTGATGTAAGAAAATTATAACAACCGCTGGCAACTTTGTATAGCTTTATTTAAATCACAATAAAATGACAAACAGTAGTCGATTTCGCAAGTATAAGTTTACTGCTCGGAGTCCGACAACGTAATGCTGCGAGGCGACCGCACAGTCGTTACGTTAACTCGCCGCAGTGGCGCCGTCTCCATAACTTGTCACAGGAGCGTTCTTGACTTCCGGCTCGACACAGTGGCGCCACCTTTTTTTGATTTTACGTGCACATCCGCCGGATATTGCGATAAATTATCGCGATTGCCAACATGAGATTTTTTAAAGTTCAAAAGACCTTTGTGTCATGTATTTATGTTTCGAAATATATGCCAAGTAATTAATATGCATATTGATTTTAACCTAATCGTGTTTTGCCCAGTTATTTGGATTGAATATTTTTTTGTACAGCAAGTTTCAACCTTAGATTTTTTAAGAAATAACTGCACGAATTCATTTGAATATTAGTTCATGCTTGAGATACTTTCTAAAATTAAAAACCATGTAACACTCAACCGGGTAAAAGTGACGGCAGTATAGTAGACACTTTGAACGTTTCAATGAAGACAAAGGAGGTACTATCGCAAAGGCGGCAACACGTGTCGGCGCGTGTCAGTAGACTTTTTATCTGTGCATGAAAGTAGATAGATTTGCCCCTCGATTCTCACTGTGGAGACTCGATCGAACGAATATATTAACATTAAAGATATATCTACCACGGGCTACTTTAAAAGTAATTATAAATACCTATACCAACACAACACAAATAAAAGGAATGTATTATTCCAAAATTCAACTTTCTTTAAAAAAGGTTTATTTATGTTAGATTTTATTTAAGTGTGATTTTTGCTAAGAATTTCGATTCGTTTTCCAACAATAACATCTAAGGAGTGAAAAAAGTGCAACGAAATAAAGACTTTTAGAATAATCACCAATCAATATCTTAAGGTGCTTATGCTTACTCATCGGTAACGTCTTTGAAAGAATAATATTGCTACTACGTAATAGTAATATGGGCTCCAAGTATCCTCCTGCTAACCTAATAAGTGTCTCAATGGCTTTTTGACACGGTTTTTGTTATGAAAACAGAAATCAAATAGAAATTCCTTATTATTTTATTACTGTTAAATATATTTGTTTTTTGTATTATAGTAACAAAAAGTGTGTCCAAAATCAATCCCATTGAGACACTTTTATAACATTGATATTAGCAGAATCGACGCTGAGGAAAGACTATTCAGCACAAAGTCTTTTCATAATACGAAATTGTTCATCTTTCTACTCCGATATGAAAAGCACAAAGTCAGATGTATCCATTCAGTAGACCGCAAAGTGAAAACGATTGTTCTATATTCTATAGCTCTTTTCATAGTACCTTGAATAGGAAAAAGACAACATAGCGTAAGTGAGATAGTATATGTTTAAGGAACACGATAGAAAAGGACGGTGTTTGTATCAATTTGTTTGGGTAAGCAGATCGGTTGAGCAGTCTTTATTTTCTTTGTTTCCCACAACTTTAAACCTTCTGGCTTTGATGTTTCGGTTCTAATAGAGTAACTCATTAGGAAATTACATTAGCAAAATCGACTTTATAATGTTTTAAACTTTGGACGTCGTTATTTTTAATGGGTTATGAAAATCTGTACTAGCAGTTTAAAGTAGCGATATATTTTGTCTGAAAAATAAGTTGCACAGAATTAATGAATAAATGAAGGTTTATGCACTGGTAAGTTCATTTGATCATCAGTTATTTGTTATTAAGGACGTGACGAGTTAGCGTCGAGGTCGTCTTTTGCGTATGATTCGGCTAGTTGTAATTCATAGAAAGTTTATTAGTGTTGATCAGATTTCTCAAAATGCTGATAAGATTTTTTGGGGTCTTGCCATAAAGTTACCTATATTTTTCTTTATTTGCAAATAATACCTTATTCTAGATAACAGTAGTCGAGAGATGTGATAACCACCATGCTTTGGAAAAAGAATATTAGGACACTTGTTATGCTGATTCTCAAAATTTGGTGCAATGGTAGCAATCCTGCCTTTCTTACTAACGGTTCTGGGTTCGAGTTCTTGAAGAGGCAGAAGTTTGTAGATGAATACGAGCTTAAATACCTCAGTCAGGGGTATTAATATAATTATATGAATATTACTTATTTATTTATCATATGTGTATCCATTTGTTACCCTAGTTTACATAACACTAACCTCACAGTGCGTACTTTAGGCTAGGCTAATAGGTGTGAATGTATGAGATATTATAAAAGAAATCTAGTCTAGAGTCTTATTTTTGGGAGAGGCCTCCGTCTAACAATGGACATCTTTCGGTTGAGATGATAATGACATGGGAATTTTAATTTATCAAAGAAAATATTATTTACTTATTTCCTTTCCCGATTGACAAAAGAGTTTTTTTATCGCGCACGAGCACTGCAATGACTTGCAAAGTAGCAACCCAAATACCTATTTACCCAAATTGACATCGTCATTATTCCACTTACATGTTATTGTGTGGCTTCTCTAATTATCTGTCAGCTACAACATATTGTATAATGATACATACTATGTTTTGGGTATTGATTATGTTGTAAATGAGACTTCGAATACTGAGATGGTACTGACTAGTACTAATTTTGGAAATATTCATAACATTTTTCGAGATGCAAAGTTTAATAACAGTAAGTATAAAATGAAGTGTATTTTTTGTAGCAATTTTGTGAAACAAATAACATATATAATAATTTATAAAATTTGTACGTTTGTAGTACAATAAAAAAAATGTTCCTTATATTCACACCAATTAGCCTAGCCCAAAGTAAGCACTTAGAGGCTTGTGTTATGGAAACTAGGGTAACGGATAGACATACATATATTATACATAGATATGTAAGATTCATAGAAATATATATTAACACCCATGACTTAGGTACAAATGTTCGTATTCATCATACAAACATCTGCCCCTTCCGGGATTCGAACCCAGGACCCTCGGTGCGAAAGGTAGGATCGCCACCGTAATATAATAAATATATAACAAATAAAAATATTTTTTACAATCATAATTTTTTGTCTCATCTAGTTCAAACACAATTAATTATGAGACTCTGCCTGACCTTTCTTACTTTAATTCGTATGAATAGTGACGTTTACTTTAAAAAAGCTTGACAAACCTTCCGATGTGTTAAGATAATATATTGTATGATCACCCATCTAATAACAAGCCTTTGCAAAATTTGATTAGCCTCCTAATTTTAAGGCCGAACGAGATATAGTATAGGGGATAAAATTGATAGTCAATTTTGTCATCAGTTTATCAGTGATTCTCTTTGCATTCTATTGTAAATATTTCTTCCTTTTTTACTTAACTATTTGACTCAGTGAATATTAAAGTTATTGAATTTCCAGGATAAATAAATTTTTTTATGTAAACAAGCATCAGAATATTTTAATATTATCCTAAGAAAACATAACGAGTTGTCAAACAATTCCGCTATGGTAATCAGATGCAAATACAAACTAAACAGAAATTAACTTAAATTGTTTTGTTTTCAGGCTCTGAAAACGTTATCAAGGGAGATTCGCAGTTATAATTTATGAAAGGAATTAACGTCTTTAGGGATGATGTCTTAGATTCCAGATTAGTTTGCTAATTATTTTTGGTTAGAACTCCTTTAATTCCGCAATAGAATATGTTATAGTAAAGCTATTTAGCAAAGCCACGTATAGAGGTACTATAAATCTTATTTTAAATGTTCTTAGTAATAAATACGAGGTAAGCTACTCTTGTTATCCGAGAAATGGGATTAAAAATAATTCTTTTTCTAAGCAAAGCTGGGAGTTACAAATTAAAAGACTAGTTATACTAACTTATTGCGCTTCTCTGAAATCTTAATTATCATCAACTTCTCACTCAGGAATTAAGACGTCTTTAATAATAAGACACAATTTATTAGGTTGTCATGAAAGAGATTGCTACGTCTTGGAATTATGAAGAAGATATTTTCTTTTTAACTCCAGTAAATGGCCAGGCTCCGTACTTTTTCAATTATGTCTTGTAAGGATCCGCCTTATGAAATATTAATAAAATCGTCTTATAAATGTACAATTATACAATCATGTTGATATTTACATTCGTTTGGGAGATCCGGAAAATTCAATCAGCAAAATGAATCACATTTGATGGATACCAAAAAATGTGTTTACTTTCCTATTTTTATTTCTCGTTAAAGAGTGGATGCGAAAGTTTATAAAGAAAATAATTTTATGGATACTTAAATTATATTTGGTGTTTTAATAAAATAAATGATTTCCCTTTTAATCATATGACTTTTATGGCACTAACATAAATCCAAAGCAATATTTTGTCTTTTACTAAGTATTTAATGTGTTCTCCAATAAAAACTTCGCTATTAGAAAGTTACTCGAAGCTTATTTTACAAATTACAACAATGCTTAACTTTTTTCTAATTTGTTTATTTGCAATTTATATAATAGTGTTCTATAGTTTAAATCTTAAGTCGTAAAAAAGCTACAAATTAAACACATTGTTGTCATTGTCAATAAGAACATATGTTTCGAATGCTTTATGACGTCGTGTTTTGTTTCAGCATGCCATTAAATTCAACAATTAATCAGCGCACTACGCCTCGTGTCTATTTTGCTGCCAAAAGTTTGCCAATCAAAGTTGACTCGTTAGTGATTCAATAATAGTTCATGGACGGATTATATGTTTATGGTGACATATAAAAGCGATTTCTGCTAACCATAAGAATGATATTTTTAAACCGTATATTTCGTGAAATTGTTATCCATTCGTGCTAAGGATTACCTAAAAATAACTCCATATTTTTATTTTTTATAACTGAGTTGACCTTTTTGTTGTGTTTTTGCAAGTAATATTTTAGGGAACTTGCCATGAACTAATAAATTTAAATAACATTTTGTGTATCATTTTCCTCGTTGATTTTTAATAAATCACTTGGGATGTACACATGTTTCTGATAAGCTGGGTCGGACTACATAAATTGCTAGGATACTCAAGCTTCAACCTATTAGTCTGTGGTAATACCTGATTGCACTCATGCATCACCGATCCGTTGAGTGGTACAGAGCAAGCCATCACCGGGCCGTAGTGCTGAATCCTTAAAAGGGTCCCACAAGGGGGTTTCAGTTGGTATGCCCGTCAGACTTTTACTAACGGGTGAGTCCCACATAACAACACCGTCCAATCAACGGTGGGGTATGCGTAAAGCATTTTCTCCCGTCAAAAAAATGATACTGAAGCTTATTTCCTACATAAGCATTATTTACATTTCACGGTCTCTTCGAACATGTGGATATAAGGCAAACAAATCCTTCTTATTTTTTTCTCATTACTTCTAGATACTGGTGGTTCTGGTTTGAACGTTTTTTCATTATCGATCCCCAGATATTTTTCACAAGGCCAGATATTTTTTCTTTAATTAAGCAGAGCAGAGCAGAGCATTATGCGTGCAAAACAACTCATAAGCATACTGAATAAACTGTTTTTGAAAAATATGAAAAATATGTTTTATATTTATAAAAACACCCAGTGCCATACGAACATACTTGTTTGTACTACACAGAGATTGCGGTACCACTGCCCCAAAGTAATTGTCATAATGATGTGATTTGTCACAAAAAGACCTTTTTTTTATTTTTGAAGAAAAAGTTTCTTATTAGAGAATATATTCTCATTGGGATTAAAGTTAATCCAGTTATTTATTCATAAAATGACATGCTTTAACATAAAATAATCACAGTTATAGATTGTCAGTACTTGAATAAATGACGGGAATATTACATGAGAACCTGTCTATCCAATTTCTAGTAGACACCTCAATTTAAGTTTGTGAATCATAATAAATATTTCAATGGATGACGGTGCACCTGTCTTAGAAGTTCTAAGTAATGAAAGTTATTTATTCATAGTAAAACCTTTATACTGAAAAACTTAATTCTGTTTAGACTTCAATGAGATTTAGACTACCATTTTGGTTGATCGTATCTGTCATTTGGCCCTGAGTTCGAGTCCCGGTAGTGGTAGATAGAATATTTTTTTATATTGTATTTTATAATATATATCTACCCTTTACCCTAGAATACGTATCAGACTAATACTGTGCAAGTCACGGTATCAATTTCCAGTTGCATTTAATGTGTTGAATATTTGATAATTTGTTTTATAATATAGCATTAGTTAATCAAGAAACCAATGTCTTATAATACACATCATACGAGTATAATGTACCAAATAAAGATATTAAGACAGAACTAGCAAACAATCTCTTTGTAATCTATGATATCTGACTCGAAACCAAACCAGCGTCAAGGTTTAGTTTTAATTCAATACTGGTCAGGCAACGTCTCTCTCTGATGTAATTAATTGAATTAGAATATATAATATATACATACATTGAAGCTGGCGTCGATGGAAAAGTCACGCCCGAAATTCGATTAGACAGAGTCGATAATTTCTTTACATTGTCACACAGTATTTTTAAATATGTAACACAGAACAAATAGAATATTGAAATGATTTATAGAAGTTGATTAGATTGATAGAAGTTCGAAACTATGTAATTGATTTCATTCTTAATTTTTCTATAAAATAAAAGCAGTGATGAATATGTGAGATTAACTCAATAAATATAAAATGCTGTCCTGAGTCACTAACTGACCAACTAACAGACAGCGTATTGCCTAAACCTCTGAATCTAAAGGCTTGGAATTTAAATGGTATTCTTATAAAAGCGTGAAAACACATGATACCAGATTCCCGTGGTTAATGAAGAAAATAAGGTATTTTTTCTCCCATGATACCACGATACCAGTCAATAAAGTGTGACATACATTATTTTACATATTTAACCCTTCGTTTTAAGGTTAAGTCTTACTTAAACAATAGATGTTACTTACATACGTCCTTATTTACAAACGCAAACAAGTAAAGTTAACATTGATATAAAATAACATATAAAAAACAGTATCAAGAATAGCGACCATTTTCAAGACAATATCTAAAACCTGAAATTTCCTTGTACAAATCAGTTGCTAGACATTTTCATTCTCTTTATACCTTTTAAATTGGCGCCACGTATACCTCAGATGTGCTCGAAACACGTGATCGAATTAAAACAAAATCAATAGACATTTTGTTGAATTTTCGCTAGATTTGTCACTAGATTTGTCGCTCGATAGTAGAATATCGATAACAAATGAATATTGTATCGAAAGCAACTGGTAACGAAGAATTCGAATTCGATAAACGATAAACAAACTTTTTACGCTTTTTATAGAATTAAATTAGGGTAGTACTTTATTAAACTTCCAGAAGTCGTATTTACGGAATAACTGACTATCGTCATAAATATTCTGTGAATTTTATTGTCCAAATTAGAATAATGAGTAAAATAGTAAAATCAATGCTGTTTCTGTGCCTTGCAACAAAATCAATCTACTACCGAACACACCACAAAGCTATGTGTCTCTACATATTGAAGACACGTCTAAAACATTCAACGGATTTAAACCAATTTTAACAAGTATATGACCCATACTAGTGTGCACTCTGTTATTTTTGTCAACAGTGTTGTCTTAGATTTTATTGGGTAGTTACCAAATTGTGATTTTTACGTTTTTCAATATTACAAAACAGCTATTACTGTGATGCAGTTTGTTGAAAAATAAATTATTGTTTATTTTTTTCATTATATAAAACTTAAAAAACTTGCTTTAATAGTAAGAGAAATCCCTTAAGGGTCGTTAAATAACTTAATTAGTTTATTTTATTTCATAATCATAAGTTTATAGCTTCCCACCAACTGCCACTAAATATAATGACCTATAAATGACCATACTGCTGAAACACAGCCTTGTTATAGATAAAAATAACGTCTTTACATATTTTTGAAGATCTTATCCCACCACTGAAAGTTGCCTTATTTATCATATTATATCGTATCAAAGGCTGAACGTGCTAACCAAGGCGATATACTATTATAGCGTTATTTGTTTGTCAGTACAATTACTACAAAAATAACCTTACAATCATAAATTACGGAGCTAGCAACGCCTCCAAACACATATTGCGTAGTGCCGTCAACACTTTTATATATATTTATTAAATGATGACGTCATGCTTCTCGATTAGAGTTTTTTTTCCAAAAGAAAACAAGACAATAAGGCAAATTAGTAAATATTTTATGATTGTGTTGCTAGCTTAATAAATATTGATGTAACTTATCAATATTTAGGTTTTTACTTAGGTCTCAATAATGACAGTAGAAAAATAAAAAAATATTTACATAGAAGAAAAATATGAAATCTATATTTTAAATTTAAGTAAGGTGTTTGAAGTAAATGTTTGTTCCATTTGGCCAAAATTATTTATGAATAACCCTGCCCTCTCTTCTCTCTTCAAAGCCGCAATCAAAAAACGATTTCTCAATCGTAACAGTATTGGTAAAACCAATACCACCAAGAAATATTACAATAAAAGAAAAAGCTTTCACGGCATATTTGTTCCGTGTTACAAGGCTTATTTGATGTAAACTTAATTTATACATACAATGCAAAATCTACCTAAGGTTTCATAGACGATTCGTTTAATTGCTTTGTATTGAATTTTCATATTGATTGTTCGATGAATCAAAGATGGTCGCTATCAAACAAATGTCTAACTCACAAAGTAATTATTTAAAAACCAAGCAGTTGCTTGAGAAAGTTTTTTGAACTAATAAAATATACTGTTAACTAGAGCCGCCACTTGTAAACATCAAATTTTTGCTTAACATTGATCGATGAAGATATTACAATGTACATTAGTATATGAACCATACAAAAGCAAATGCAGCAAAATCAATTCAGAATGGTTTCTAAGAAAATAAAACGTTACTAAGTTTTTACAACTCATATATCATCATGACTGTCTGTCAGTATGGTCCAAACACTAAAGGTTTACACATTCTACAATTTGGATACATCTCCTAACTTTCTCTTTGATATTCTATTACCTAACCATCAATAGTTATTTGTTATGCAAGGCTGCAAAGTTGAGATTGAAACCTGAGCGAGCGAACTACAAAATTTTTCAGCTCGCTACAGCGAGGAAAATTTTTATGTGCAAGAAAAAACAGCTTTAATAAACAGATAAATTGGTTTATTTAAATTATAAATTAAAAGCGTATTTTTTTGTATAAATGTAAATTGACTAACAATACGTTGATTTTTTTTGCTTTGTACACTTTTCGGACCGCACTCGAAAAGAACAGTCTTCCAATCATAATTTTATAAAATCTCACCCACCATACATTTAAAATTATTATACTTAATAGATAATATATTCTAAATATTGTTTAATCTTGTTGATTTTATGATTTAAGAAAACTAAAATAATTGAATAAAACAAAACGGAGTGTCATATTATAAATAATACTCCGTTATAGTAACGAAGTATTAATTTAAGACTATAATGATGATATGGAACGTGCCATGTATGTTTTTCTTTGAAAAGAAATGTTCTAATTTTAAAACAATTTTACAAGTTAGCGGATAAATCGCAATTTTCCACGCAGAAATTGCATGACAAGCAAAACTTTTCCGAACGTGTGAGGTGAAAAGGTTATTATACTGCCTACATTTGCATTTGGCTAGCCGTTTTAAAGAAACTTTTTAATTTAATCGTTGTGTGTAACATTCTCTCGTATTTCCTAAAACATTTATGCTCTACAAGTTGATGTTGCCACTCTATCGGCCATTTGGTACCTACTACTCTACCGAATGGTGCAACGGTAGCGATCCTGCCTTTCGCACCGACGGTTTTGGGTTTAAATCCCGGAAGGGGCAGATGTTTGTATGATTTATACCAGCATCTGTACCTGAGTCGTGGGTTTTTATATATATTTCTATGAATGTTAAATATCTATGTATCATACGTATGTCTATCCGTTACCCTAATATCCATAACACAAGCCTTACATTGCGTGCGTATTGCGTGAGTATAAGAAATATGTATTTATGTTCGTTTTCTATATATTTATTACCAATTCGTCAAATCTACTAGTACAAGATCTTCATAACGGATTCAAAACAATACACGTTCTTTAGAGAATGTTTATAAAATGGTCAATGGATTTTTCATATACAGCCATCAAAATACACTACGCTCTTGCGGAATTCGATTGGTTAGTACACGAGCAAAAATTGGAAACACGATATATTACTGCTGCATAAATAAATGTTGCGTTCATCATTATTAAGACCAGCCCAGTATTACTTTTTAATGTTCCGTTCGCCGAATTTACGTCATTGCAGTGTTCGATCGATGCAGCCGAAGTAACACCGGCACACTATTTATAGACATGTTCACGTACGTGTACAAACCCATAACAGCCAAATATTAGGAACTAAATAAAAAACGGATAAGTGCGAGTTGAGTCGAATAATGACGGTTCTTAGACGTGATTTCGCCATATTCAGCCATAGTCTTTATACCATGGCAATATTCTATATACGATAATGTTTAAAATGAATTATTATTTATGAGGAACGTCATTAAAAATAGAACAAAGGTAATGAAATGAAATGAAATATAATAAACTTTATTTGCTTTAGCTGTGGTTACAGAGATATTAATAAATATTATTAGACCTCACAACAAGCCGTTTCCAGCATGCAAAAATTATTAAAATATTTTTAATTATCACAATGTTTCAAAAAGAAATCTTTCATGCTGTAGAAACATTTATCCATAAGCCAGCTATATAAAACTGATTTGAATACTTTTAATGACAATTTTTTAATGGCTTCTGGCAAATGGTTATAAATTTTTACACACATACAATAACAGTTTCTTAAGTAAATGTTACTTCTACAGTTAGGAAAAATTAGCTTATTCGGATACTTGGCATTGAATTGGCATTTGTTCTGTCGTTTTACAAATAAGTACAAATAATAACATTAATATTTTTGCGTCTTTAAACACAATCTAAAATTGATAAAGAATAAATAATTAACTCTATATTTACACTTTTTGACCTGGCAGACGTTATCCTACCATATAATTATAATTAAGAAAAACAAATTTATTAGAAGTACAAGTACCATTTTTCTATATTAAATTTCCCTTCACTTTTTTTGTGAGCTGAATTTAATTGCAGTGTCTCATTGAAAAAACGATCTGAGTTGGAACATTTTATATTTAAATAATATTTTTATGATTTAAACAAAATCAGACGGATTTCTTGATCGACATCGATGAAGGTCCTTTTAAAGCAACCATCTACCGTTTGCATAACGAAATCTAGCGCGGTGGTCAAACTTTTGAGAATGAACAAATATAAAATAAATAAATATTTTTACATTCACACCAATTAGCCTAGCCCAAAGTAAGCACTGTAAGGCTTGTGTTATGGATGCTAGGGTTAACGGATAAACATACATATATAATACATAGATATGTAAGATTCATAGAAATATATATTAACACCCATGACTTAGGTACAAATGTTCGTATTCATCATACAAACATCTGCCCCTACCGGGATTCGAACCCGGACCGTCGCCGCGTCGGTGCGAAAGGCAGGATCGCTACCGTTGCACCAAACGGTCGTCAAAATGTATGTTGTTATGAAAAGTTATCCTGCAATAGTTATCGGTAACAAAGGAATAGTTATCCTGCTGTTACTGAAGAAAACGTGCCAGCACTGAAAAATTTAATTCAAGAAAACAGGCGCATTACAGTACGAAGAAGTTCAACACATTATATTGGATTGGGAAGCGTTCACAAGATTCTACACGAGTATCTTCGCGTGATAACTATATTTTTGTGCAGGGTGTCTCACAATCTCACCAAAGATCAGAAGTAGGCCCGTATGGAACGTTGCCTTGATGAGATTAACTTTGTGGCAGGCTCGTTCTGACTCGTAAACAATATTATGACAGGTGGTGAATCTTGTATTGATCGATACGATCAAGAAGTAGTAGATGAAGCGTCAGTCGACAGTTTGGCTATTTCAAATCGATCCAACGTGAAGTTCACCCAATTGCGAGAGGCGCATGGAAAATTCTGATCAATGGTTCCTTCAGGTGGACGTTGGTGTTGAGGGACTTCCTGGACTCTACATCGGTCAAGTCTTAGGTCACCCTCGTTACAGTCCTGATCTGGCACCGTGTGCCTTGTTTTTATTTCCTAAAAATATATTGAAAAGGACTTACTGTTTCATTCCTAGAACATGCGGTAACAGTGTTCAAGAAGGCCGTAGTTTGCGGTGGACTGGAAAAAGTTTTTCGATAATTAGCTCAGATATATGAAACTTTTTTGAGGCTGGTGGAGAGTTCGTTGAAAAGATCTTTTTTTATATAGATTATTTTTACAGTTTCTCAAATTTTTTCTCTCTTTTGAGGAAGATAAGGTTCATAGTAATTGCTGTTCGCTCAAGACATGTTCCGTTTTTTTATAATTTTTGAATGTTTATAACTGTTCAAACCTACGTTTAGCACAACCCGTAATTAGTATGGTTAACTTAACCATAATTATTACGGTATGTGTTAAAATAATTAAAAAATACTTATATTACATACTTCTTTGACGAAATGTTAGTTAATTGTTGTTATGTGGGTCGTTCTACTTTTTTACCGACAATGGTCTGTCCTTCGTCCTAATATGGCATCTCGTTGGAGTATTGATATTTACGGTTTTTTAATTCGGTTCGAATAAACGTCCACATTTTTCTTATCTTTTAATATTATGTAATTTTTCATTTTCTCCAACCAACATATTTTTTCGTTTGTTTTCCGTAGAATGTCGTGACAGAGTGGTAAACCGAAATGTGGTCTCCACAGAAAAAGGCCACTCTGTCATATATTTAAAAAAAAAAACCAACATTAAAAAAGAATAAATATTTGCCGCAAAGGAAACTTTAATTAGTCCTAATGCAATTTCTTTTAAATTTCACACAGAAACCACAATTATGGATAAAAACCAAAAAAACAGAAAAACGTCGTTTCACTGTCGGTAAAAAAGAAAAGCGACCCATGTATTGAATTAGTTATTAATAAATTAATTTCTATTAAAATAATTTATCATGATAATGTATTTTTGTTTATAATAAATCATTATATTTAAAACTAGATTATAAAACGGGGAAATTGGAGTGAGTAGAAGTCGGGTTACTTTCGCTAGTTCTTCTTTCGTGAAATCGATGCCGAAAATAAACTCCAACATCAATCTCGCAGGATTCAATTTCCTCTCGCTTACGCTTAAATCTTTCAGAGAGGGACTTTCGAGATCAAAATGTAACATTATGACAAGTCACGGCGAACACAGTTGGTTTAGACCTTTTCTTAAGAAACCTAAAGGCAAAGGAAAAAAACTTCACTTTGAGGTGAACTCGTCAAATTTCAAAGTCAAAGTGGTTTTGGCATGTCGAAAACTGGATGAGTTCTTATATTTTTGTTATTTGAGCATTCAAATGCCTTTTAGATTTTTTGTTCAAAAAAATATATTTTCAGAAAAAGATATGGTATCGACTATGTGTAAAAGTAAACTTTTGACTTTAGCCTATTAAATACAGTTTTTATTGGCCAACAAGTAGTTGCTAGCGCGACATGCGAGCGGTCACAGGTCACGTCATTTTCTGGACTTACTTCCACGGTCTTTGACATCATAGCGGAAGGTAGTAGGTAGGTCAAATTATAATTTTGTGTTTTCACCGGAAAGATCTTCACAACTATTATTTTCTAAAAAAGTAAACGTTAATTTTATGAAGTATTAGTTGAATTATATGAAGACGCAGAGGCGGCGATGAAAATGCTAAATGAATTGACATAAAATCCATTACAGTTATCAGGATATTGTTTCGGTAAAGTGCTCATACAAGAAAAATGTGCATTTTTAACTTGGTGTTCAATTAATTTTGACTTTACATTGAGTTGCTAAGAATTTCTATTGTTCTTGTCTCTAAAATAGTTGTTTTGGTTAAACTACCAGGTCTAATTTGTTTTTCAAAACACTGTCTGAAACGTAAAGTTAAAACTTAACACTGATGTTAATGAATGTATTACCATCGCGGCAATGAAATATTAATATTTCTTTATCGAAACGCTGACGGCCAGTTCTGAAGAATCGAATAAGTTACTTTACTCTTTTGTATAAAATGTTCTATACATATGTTTTCCTTATATACAAAATAATGCGTAAGGTACCAGAATTTAATGAGGATGTATGCCAGCCAATAAAGCACGTATGCCATAAAGTGTATTGTGGGATTCTCCTGACTGTGGGCTGCGGTCAACATGTATAAGGCAGAGCAGATGATTGTTATTTTCCCTTCCTCTTTTCCCTAGGTTCTAAGAAATGTTTATACAAACTTGTGTATAGAACTACAGTCACTTTTGTACTCTCGTCATAGACATTCTGTATTATATTTCATGAACGTTTCGTGTTGTCACGAACTTCCAACACAAATAGTTTATTATCTCATGTGTAATGTTAAGAATTTTATTATATTTATCGTTTTTACTTATGAATATCATTTGAATAACACAACCACTATGTCGTTGGATGGTTGGGTTTTCGCTATCGTAAATGAAAACTGGTTATTCTTTATACCTGGATTTTTCTAATGTGTGATCGATCATGTTTAGTAATAATATTCCTCATTTGTTGTAAACTACTTTTTCATGCTTATAAGTTAACTCAATACAGCGATCCTGTTTTGAATTTATACTTTGTTTAGCATGAATGGTATTCAATGCAATGAAATTAATTACTAGCGTAAAAACATATCCACTTTAACAATTTTCGTAAATTAACGTATGCGTAGCAAGCAAAGTGGTGGCATCTGTGGCTAATCTATTGAACTAGGTTAGCCCGCGTCATTATGAACTACGAAGTTATCTTGTACGTGCGTATATAAGTGATGTATTATAATTACAATTTTTCTCAATTAGTCAGTTGCACCCAGATATATGCATTTAAATTGCAAATTAGTGACAAGATAGCTCATATTCCTTTTAACTTTCGTATTTAAATTTTTATAGAGTGACCACAAAATTAGGTCACGTCCCAAATCACACTTAATTCATACTTAGATGGACAAATTAGTCGTATTGGCCTAAAATCGATATCTTTGAGCCAACATGTAGGGGCCACTTTAGTTTTGCATGGGGCCGCTACGCTAGTAATATATAAGCCAATGAGGTTATGATTTCGTTCACTTCTTTTCGGCTGAAACCCTAAAATATCACTGAACCCTCTGCGTGCGGGCTATGTGATGTTATTGCCAATTTGCCACTCGCCAACCTAAAGCGGAGTGTACAATTTTAGTAGCGGACTTCATTTTGTTTTTAATTTTGTCCGTGTTTAGTTATTCAATAATTTTCGCAGCTTTGAGTGTAACGATTACGCGAATTTGTATTAAAAATAATTAATCTATCTTTAAGTACTTTAGTATTTAAGTATTTATATTATGATAAAAAGAGAATAACTGTGTTTAATATAGGTCATAAAAGATGAGAAAAGTGATAAAAGAGAACTAATAACATATAACATATTTTTTCTATTTTCTGGCCACTAGTGTCAATACATTTATCTCCGAAACTACTTAATTGATTTTCATGCGATTTGCACATAAAGAATATGCCCGTAGTAGTAAAAAAAGCAATCGGTATAAAAAATATTTTATTTTCTTACAATCATACTAATTAGCTTTTCCCAAAGTGTGCACTCAAAAGGCTTGTGTTATAAATATTAGGGTAACGGAGATATGTGATTAATAGATAAGTCATGTTTTATAAAAATATAGATAAAAATACCCATGAGTAAATAGCTGTTGGCCTGCTTAAAAGTAAGGTTAAGGAGGTCAAATTGAATACAGAATAAAATCAGTTCAATACAGCATAAATTCAATACAGAATAAAAGCACTCAAAAGTTCGAGTAATATTGATTTTTTCTCCACATTACTCGAGGATTCCTATTTATAATATTCACATATATAGCTGATTTCATTTCTATCGCCTCAAAGCTCTGATTTCACCCAGGCCAATGTGATTACACAATCAATTTGGCACTCGTCAACTCGAAGCCGAGTATACACTATTAGCCGCCCAGTTAAATTACTCAGCTCTCAACTTGTTTAGCATAGCCAATACAATTAACGGGTTAGAAATTGAGCGGTCGATTGAAAATGTTTGGAAAGCTGGAGTTTTAGTCGAGAGACGTTTTATAAATTGGCAATTGACGATATATATTTAAATTACATATCTAATTAATACAAATGGGCAACAGCGTTTTCCAAATGCTCATTTACTGCGACTTACAATTTTTGTCAAGCGTGGATATTATGACGAAATCCTCCATATCTGTGCGAGGTATCCGTCCTACAGTTGACGTCTTTAGGTAGAGTGATGGATGTTTGTGACCATGAAAGCTTAAAGTTAATAGACAATTTATAGCGGTTCAATTTAATTCTATGCACTAGAAAGCACGTCTGTTCCATCCGAACGCTTAATGCCTGACGTGCAGCGCTTTTTATTGCGCCTTGATGGCGTGACATCTTGGATGGAAGAACTTGTAAAGGCCAAAAAGACCAACTCTTTGTTTATAAGTAATACCAAAACGTTTTGTATTTAAGATATTTTTTTATTACGATGATTGTTTCAGAAACGATATGGCATGAGCGGTGGGGTGGGCGCGACATGCGGCGCGTGCCGCTCGCGCAACACGCCACCGTCGCTCTCGCGTTCTCGCTACTACTGCGCCTCGTTAACGCCGGTGAGTTTTATAGAATTCTCCCAATCACTATCACAATGTAAGCGGTTACTTCTAGTTGATCACTATAGCTTGATCTATCTAGTTAAGTCAGTTGCTCATGTTCTTGCTACTTATACATTTCTTCATCATTTGCGGATTGTCAAAGGCGCATTGGTTAGTGTGTTCGGCCTATGATAAGCAACTTTCACAAATGCTTGTTAACGGAAGAGTGCAGGGCCGTCTTTAACCTATTACAGGCCCTGGGCATATAAGAATAATGGGGCCCCTATGACTTTGACAGAACACTTTTTTATTACTAGAATAGACAATGAAAGTAGATAAACAAGGTTTCATTTTTCGGTCAATTGATGAATGGATAATCGTTAATTTAAATGGGGCGATTCTCACATATTTAAAATAATCTAAGTATGCTGAAATTTAATAGCCTTATTTTGGGTGAGAGTAGAGTAGCTTAGCGCATGGAAAAGCTTATAAGCAATTCGATAATGTAGTCCCTAATTGAGGTTCGATTTACTCTAATTAAATAAGTTTTTCAGTAATAAATGTCGGTATTGGTTTGGTGATCTGGCAGTGACTTGGGGACCCTATCGATCGCGGGGCCCTGGGCATTTGCCCAGAGTGTCCAGTGGGAAAGAAGGGTCTGGAGGAGTGACTAAAAGATATAATTCTAAATAACACTAAAAGCTCATTGAATCATTCGTTGGTCGCAAGGTAGCACACAGTAAACAATAATCGGCCCGCGTGATTGTTTATCCATTACACTTACGGTGTTTTTATCCATAGTGAATCCGTGTGGCTCAAATTTGGGATCATTTTAATGCTAAAATGATAAATGCTAGTTGACTTGAGTAAAAACTTCATAAAATTTGAGTCTGAGTACTATGACAACCATACATGACTATCATTAGGATATGTTGGTAATCGGAACACGCTGTTCAAATATTTTAAAAACATTCCATATCATTATACAAATAATATAAGACCTATTTTGGAAATGAATTATTCACAAGATTATTCTTATTATGTGAAAGATGTAAGTAGCTTCGCTAAAGTAAAATAATTTAATAAATATTTTGAGTTAACAATTAAGAAAATTCTTTGTCAGTAATAAAACAGTTCTTTATATAATGTAGGTTCATTATCAAGCTTATCTTTTGCGCTAGTGTGAACTATACACGATACCGAGTGAAATATAGCAATTGCCTTTTGCCCTCATTCCTACGTCGTCTTATTAACAGTGATGTGTTGGAAACCACAATCCTTTTTACTAACCTTGTAGGTAAAAAAAATAAAATTTCATTTTTGATCTGTTAGAAAAACAAGATTTATTGACAAAGATAACACCAGAAAAATAAGAATGAGAATGCATTTAGAAATTTCGTAAAAAAAAAAACACTGAACTTAGTATATGCGAATTATTAACGCCTGAAACTCACAATCCTTGGTTGTGGTTATGATGTGTTTTTTAACCAATACGTTGATTAGAACTCTAAGAGATAGAATAAATAGGATCAGGGCTGGCTGCGCATTAGAGGAGTATCTACGAGTACCTTTGGTGGCGCTAACATACAGTTGTGGTGATATCATCATCTGGGGACGTATGACCCTTGTCACGCGTCCTTTATATAACTCACGTTATTTAACTCACCAGCAGTGACGTGAAATCAACTTTCATAGTTGGATTTTAAGGATTTTAAGTCAAATTTACCATAATCTAATATATCTTTTTATATTTTTTTTTAATAAAAAAAAATTATAAAACATAAACAAAATTACAATATGCTTATTACTTACTTACAATAATATGCAAGTCACTAAATTGCTTCCTTTTTATACATGTAATAGCTGTTACAAGATACACAATTGGTGATGCACTCTTCATACCGACCGGATATCAGTGAGACTCCGACTACGCGAAGCTTAAAAAGATCGGATTTTGTAGTTTATGAGTAGTTTATCGTTGAGTTGCTTTTCTGCTTAATCTGGGAAAGAAAATATTAACATAAGTCTTGTTTCCTCATTCGACTCTTATCCCTATTAGATAGGAAAAGCTTAATTGGCTTAATGCACTAGCTTAACTTTCTTCTATCTCATCCACTACATAACAAAAGTAACAAGTAGTTGCCAAAACAAAAGGAAGATGGTATAAACTTCATCAATAATAGGGATTGAGCTTATTACAAAATGTCACAAATAGAAGTTATGAAAAACTCAATTGCGCTAAAATTACAAATATGAAAATAAAACGTCAGCTATTGTTAAGCTTGAACTTATCACTTACATAAGATATAAAATACGTGTGTAAAAAACAACCACGCCTCCGAGCCCTCAGATGGGATCCCATCTGAGGGCTCGGAGGCGTGGTTGTTTTTTACACACGTATTTTATATCTTATAGAAATATTGCATTGTGAATGCAAAAAAAAAATTAAATAAAAACATTATCACTTACATGTTCATACCATAAAATAATATCAGAGGAATAGAAATATCAGCTGTTTCATAAAACAAATAAAACAATTCAAACAAAACGTTATGCGGCGTACACAGTTAAAGTTTTATTGGTTGGTTCCCGTTTCAAAGTCGTGTATGATTTGGAAAGTTTATTTATGAAGTAAATATAGTTCTCTATTTCGATTGCTAGTGTATACTAGGCAAAAGTGTAGCTTAATACTACATAAATCATTTTCTATACGGCTTTTCCATTTTGTTTTTATATCGTACTCTTTTTCTATACGTACTTTTCGGCTCTAGAATTAGTTTTTCAGTGTCGTCATAAACTCTTATAATAATTTCATAATAACAATAATAAATTACGCTTTATTGCACACACAGATGGAATACAAAAAAGACAAGTACAACAAAGAAAAGTATATAAACAGGCGTCCTTATTGCAAATGAAAATATATTATTTGTTGAAGCTAAGGGTGAATGAAAAGTAATGATATAAGAGAGAAATAAAGATGCAATAACGTTATTAAAGATTAGAAGAAAGGAAATAACTTTAAACGCTGTCGCGTGAGGATCCAAGTGAAGATCTGTGGTAGTGAGTTCCATAAATGCACAATGTAAACAGTAAAGGAATAGAAAAAGAAGTCGGTAGAGGGTTGAGTGGAAAAGTTGGTTGCAGAACGCAGACTAAACTGCAAGGTTAAGTAGTGAAAAGCGAAACAGGATTTTAAATAGACTGAAGAGGGTTGCAAAAAAGTACGAAATAAGGAGAGAAAGAGCATTTAAGTCCCTAGACTTAAATAGGGAGCCAGTTAATTTTCGAACGGAGGTGTGAAACGTAGGTCGCTTGAGTTTATTGTCTACTCTTCCGACAGATGAGTGTAACAGACGTCAGCGTAAATAAATAGATAGAAGGAAAGATTGTGCCAGATGTTTTTTGTGCAAATAGGCAGAAAATTACGGAGACGATTAAGCGATCCAAACGCAGTTAATACCTTCCGCAATTCCATTCATATTCCAAAAGCAAGGTAGTTTTACTATCAGGTTCACTTAAAATGTGTAAACAGCTATAATTATAAATTTTTACGAATTACAAGCAAAGTATTTTAGAGATGTCAGAGATTATTTCATTTACACCCACACTGGGCTCGCGTCTTGGGTACACAATCATGTCCAGGAAAGGGCTGTTTTCCCGTGGTTGAGATCTACCTTTTAGTGGTCCACCCAGGGCAACGGTATCACGGACCAACTCGGCCTATGGTGACGGCTGATGGTCCCAGCGGCGGTGCTAGGCTCCGCAAGAGACCGCCTGGCCCGCGACCACCATCCTGCCGAAATCCATTGCCAAAAAGCATTTCTGCGTTCCGTCGGAGGGCGGGAGTGCCAGTGCCAATGGGAGTTGGTATTCAGTTACGTTACTTAGAACCGGTCTTGGCATCTTGGAAATGCTGTATTAGGTAAATTACTCACTCTGATGGGTAGCAGGATCCGAAGCATGGTTTTAGCCATTGGCCGACCGCAGTTACTAGGGTGCCCAACTAGCGCACTAGCTTGCGTGAGAGGCTGCCCCACCAACTCGCGAAAAATCCCGAAATGCTTCCCAGTGCCAGTAAGCATCTGGACGAGAGGACCCGGCGGCCGTTTCGGGGGAAAAAATAACCGCTGCAATTCCTCCCATCTAAGGTAAAACTTTCCGAACATTAAAGGACTGTACTTAAATCTCGATCCGGTCCGTCATCTGCAGACCGAGAAGCCACATCTATTCTTCTTGACGGAGACTCAAATAGCAACCCCGTCGGACGAGGCGAACCTCAACTACCCTGGTGAGCATAAGTTCAAGACGTGTGCAGGGACCTGTGTGTTTGTCTGCAATGACATTTGCTATAGGCGTCTCCGATGCTATGAAAAATCCGGATTTTCTGTTATCTGGCTTCTGGTGGACACTGGGGAAGAGAAGATGCTCTACATCAGTGTCTACCGATCGTACAACGGTGACTGGGAGATGACTCGGCTCATAGATTGCCTCACAGAGACGGCAGACTTGGCAACTCAGCGATATCCAGCAGCGGAGCTTGTTTTTCTGGGGGACTTTAACACTCACCAGAAAGAGTGGCTATTCCCATACCAGAACACTGACCATGCTGGGAGAGAAGCGTGCTGTGCCCGTGCTGAAACCCGAAAACAGTCTGCTTATCAAGTCTGGGTGCAAATCCTCGAACGCAAGGACCGTACACGGGGAAACCGAGCAAAGAGAGCCTATAATTTGTCGACCGTTTGTCGACCGTTTGGTGCAACGGTTGCGATCCTGCCTTTCGCACCGATGGTCCTGGGTTCGAATCCCGGTAGGGGCAGATGTTTGTATGATGAATACGAGCATTTGTGCCTGATTCATGGGTGTTTATATATATTTCTATAAATATTACATATCTATGTATCATATATGTATGTCTATTCGTTACCCTAGTATCCATAACACAAGCCTTACTGTGCTTACTTTGGGCTAGGCTAATTGGTGTGAATGTAGGAAATATTTATTTATTTATTATTATTTATTATAATTCAGCTGCCAAGTCATGCAAAAGGGTCTTACTAAAGGCGAGATTTGACCACATCAACCGAATAGGAACGAAACTGTGTTCCTACCCAAATGGGAGTAAACAGTTCTGGTCCCTCTCGAAGTCAGTCGAAGCGAATTTCTGCCGTCCTCTGCTACCGTCTTTCCTGAAACCTGACGGGTCACTAGCTCATTCTGCAGCTGAGAAAGCAAGTTTATTTGCCTCCCTCTGTTTGCGAGCAATTCCCGTCTAGATATCGGCTCTCCACAACCACCAAACATATGTCGCTGTAATTCTTTAATATCGGAGATCACAGTTTACAATAACCAGGGCCGTAGAGTTTAACTTAGTATGGATGTGAATAAGGCCAGTGGTCCTGTTGGCATACCGGTAATAGTTAGTACTAAGTAAGAGTACTGAGGTACGTGCGCCTGAGTTGTCTTCTGTGCTAATACGCTTGTATCACCTCTCTCTCAAGACAAAAACCGTACCAAAATCCTGGAAGCTTGTCAATGTGTAGTCAGTACCCAAAAAGGGTAGTCGTGCCGACCCATGCAATTACCGACCGATCGCCGTCACTTCCATGCTCTGTAAGGTTATAGAAAGAGTGTTGACAGCAAGTTGCTCTCATACCTAGAAAACAATGATCTCCTCAGTGACCGTCAATATGGTTTTCGCCGAGGATGTTCAACTAGGGATCTTCTAGTTTGTGTGACGCATTGCTGGGGCGAGGCCCTCGACATGCACAACGAAGCACTTACTGTGTCACTTGACATCTCGAAGGCTTTTGACAGGGTCTGGCATGCAAGTCTGCTTCGCAAACTTCCTGCGTATGTTATCCCCGCCTGACTTTTGTAGTTGGATAGCTGATTTCCTGAGTAAACGGTTGATCAGAGTAGTTGTCGACGACTGCTCCAGGCCAAGGTTGAGCGAACGAACCAGAGGTTAAGCTACGTTTCCCAGTAAGGTGACAGTAACCTCGTTAATTTCAACGCCGCCAAAACACAAGCCTGTCTTTTCACTGCAAAAAGGAGTTCCTTCAACCTCACTCCTACTTTCCGAGGTACATCTGTACCTGTGACCGACAGCCTCGAGCTTCTTGTCTTCAGACCTCAACTTCGGGGCCAACATCAGTCCAAGGCTCAAACTGCAGGTAAAAAGCTAAACGTCATGAATAAGGTCAAGCGATATTTCACTCCGGGACAGCTTTTAACTCTCTATAAAGCTCATGTCCAATCTTGCATGGAATATTGCAGCTACTTCTGGGACGGCTCAGCAAAATACCAACTTGCTGGATTGGACAGGATTCAGCACAGAGCTGAAAGGCTCATTAGTGACAGCAAATTGGTGAAGAGCAAGCTTCACACTTTAACTCACCGCCGCTAAGTTGCTTGTCTGTCAGTTTTCTACAGACTGTATTTTGGAGAGTGTGCTCAGGAGCTGCATATGCTCATACCACCATCTCCTTTTTTTGCATCGGACATCCAGACTCACAGCGGGCTACCAGTCTTTCTTGGTTGCTATTCCTAACTGTCGCATAAAGCTTTTCTCAACATCATTTATAATGCTCACAGCAGAGGAGTGGAACTCCTTCCTTGCGTCTGTATTCCAAGTACTTATAACCCGTCCATTTTTAAAGGCAGGGTGAATAGGCACTTTCTGGGTTAGCTCGTTGCATCGTGGATCCCGTCTTGACCCCCGGGTATGATTGGGATCTCGAGCGAATCCATTCAAAATAAAAAAAAGCAGAACTACGATAATAACGGTTATTTTATATATATATCTACTTGAAAGACTTAAATATTTGTCTACAGTTATAACAAAAAAATGACAACTAATTTTTGACGTAATAACGTCTTATCAATCAAAGAACGCCGGCTCCACGCACGAAAAAGTATGACTCGTAGTTGTTCCGTCATTGTCACGTTCCGCCTGAACATAGCGTGCAAAAGAGCGCGGAACAAGCGATAGAGAGACACGATCAGCCTTAGCGTTCGGCATGTGACGCATCTATCTCTCTTCCACCCCATCGGTCGATGCGAGACGAAGAAGAAGAGACAGCTGCAACACACAACCTACACATGAACTGTTTATAAAGTGAAGTAAAGACCTAATGTGGTTTCCATGGTTTATTACAATAACAACTGCGGCAAAAAAGCAAATTAATTCTTGCATTTAAAGAATTTGATTAGCTATATATTCTCATATATACGTTCTTTGATTATTAAAAAAGTAGTATCGGTCAGCCAGTACAGTAATGATAGGTTATGTTATAATTTTGACTATAAAATTATTATGACTCATATAAACAATCGTATAAAAAGTTAACTGCGGAGGATCTTAAATATCACACGTCTATATAAGTTGTAAATAAAAAATAAATAATTTAAGAGTGCTACTTTAATAATAATTAATGTAAAATTATCGAAAAAAAAGGAATTTTCAATTAACTCCTTTGTATTATTCAAAATAATGGTAATTCAGTGATAATAATTCAATAAATAAAAGTATGCATTTTTTCATGAATGTTTTCTTATGGCATAATCACGTAAAATTATCGTCCGTAAACCCACTTTACAGACAACCAATTTTTTTTAAAGAGCTTGTGTATTTTTTCTTACAAATATCTTAGGTCTCCTTGAAAATACCACCGTCTTAGTATTAGCTAAAATGTCAAGAGAGTAGGCACTTAGGTTCTTTATTCAAACCATACCTATGATATCCAACAAAAACCGAACGAGCGAGCTTTTTACACGTGTTTACTTCAGAGGGCATGTGTTGAATAGAGCATTGCGATAGCTGTAAAGAGGTTGAGCGGTGGTTCAGATTTTTTTCTATCGCATGTCATGGGATGTGTAAGAGAGTATTTTCATTCTAAAATTTCTCAGTGTTTCGGAAAACACGTAAAACCATCTCAGCTACATCAACTAATTTGGGCTAAATGGGGTTTTCTGACCTATCTTGTTTTATCGTTTTATTTGCCAATCAATAGGGTAGATAGATAATGTTGAAGTAACATACGATTTTAAAGCCATATTACAAGCATATAAGCATAAAAAAAGATATCAGATTAGTATATTAATATTAAAGTAAACCAAAACCTAGTTATTATACTGTTTAAAAATAAAAATTAATATTCTTTAATCAGAATGAGAAACGATACAATCAATAGTATTACATAATTTAAAATTCATTACGTGTGTAAAAGAACTGGTGACAAAGCTGTTTGCTGAACTGGGTTTAAAGTGCCGACTACTTTACTGGAGGCAATCACCATATACTTTCCGAAGACCACAAAATGAGCAGCAACGTTTTCCTAATAATAGTATTTTACTACGATCTCGAAATCGATCGTCTATCAAATGTAGAAATTATAGTAAACCCCATTTCCGCAGTAGGCTTCCGTCCAGCGTAGATGGTTTTCGGCTGAGATGATAAATAGGACAATAAATAGGAATATAAAGTTTATTATTATATTTAAATAAGAAAGATATAAAATCTTGATTTGCACTGAAACCTTAGAAATGGTCATAATGTTCATAAAAAAATTGTTGAAAAATTAAAAAACTATATAATTCATCTTAGAAGTCCGGGGGGCAGTGGGAGGTTGTAAGTTCATGTCTCGCTCGACTCCTTATAAACTTAAATAAGTTGTATTAAATCTTGACACATTTTTACCTACCACCCATTCAGGACGTCATTTAACTAATAGGAAGAATGGCCGCGAGAAATTCGTCAGCTTTAACAGAAGTAACGAGATTTACAATATTATACATTATAACCATAGACAACCCACAAAAACCATATTATTCTATTATCATATGATGATATGGTTTTATTTCATCGTTGATGACAATAAAGTCAACCAGTATCTGTTTCAAAAAAGTATAATTAAAATATTTTTATGACATACAGACAAATTGAATTTTTTCTAATACAATTTCTTTGGATATAAAAATTGAGGAAAAATTCTGAATTGAAAAATTATTAAGGAAATTATTGAAAAGTTTCCTTAAACATCAAGAATGGGCATTACTTTGTTTTGTTTGGTAATAGCGACCCAAAATATGTCTACCAGCAAATAAGGATATCAAAACTTTGGCAATCATCATAAAATCGATAGACGCTTTTAATTACTTTAATTTTCTGCTGTCATCCTCTAGCACCCATATGTCAATTCTCATTAATTCTTGTGTGATTTTAATCTTATTTAACAGTGAAATTAGGATCCATTTTTGCTGTTATTGTTTATCAATATTCCTTCTTAAATATTATTGACTTCCGACTACATAATTAGTCTTTGAGTAAATGTCAAACTAGTTTGGATCTATTTTGAGCATGAATATATACGAACGTCCATGGTTTCGTGTATTTGATGGTTGGTTGACATTTATTACTACTTTGGAGTTTATCATTACGAATGGAAAATAAACCTTTTAGTTTCGAAAATAGAAGTGAAAGAATCATTGACATATGTACCTACCACTATAATAAGGTAATTATTAACTTATCGATAGATTTCAATCATTGAAAGAGTATTTCCAACAGCGGTGAAAGATAAATTTTATTAAAATGCACTTGTTTTTAAAATTAACTTAAATTTTGTTTTCCCCAACATAATGCGTCATATAAAACAAGGAAACGTATTTTGATGAAATTGGGCGGGCCTGTAAAGGTATATTTACTAGGTACAATAATAACATTATGAAAATAATATATATATATTACTTTCTTCATTTAGCATCGATAAATCTATTTTTTTAGTTTTAACAACATAACTGAATATTTAAACAGGTAGTTAATAGATGGGGAACGTTGTAATGAAATAAAATACGGTAGAAATACACAAATGGATACACTTAAAGACGAATTTTCTATTTGGTGTTATTTGTAATTTATTTATATACAGAGGCCTTTTAATTATAACTTTATGTCAGAACGTTAAAAGGTTAACTAATCAACGTTTGTGATATAAGTACCCACTTCTAATCCTGGCCTATAGACTGGCGAGTCCGTTAGTTGAAAGGCTTATTATAATATTTATTATAATTTATTTTTAATATTTAATTATCTCGTAATTGCTATCGGCTGCAAATAACGTTAAAAATAACCAGGTCATGACAATAAATAGTTAGCAAAGAAATGTTTTCTATATAAGGGAGTACTCATGTCACTCTAGATTAATTGAAGAGATCTCAGTAAACAGCAGAGCGCTTTTAAAGGTTTGATGTCGACCTTGGTATGCCTTTTTGTGGATGAGTCAGATTTGTATTTGTATCTGGGGCCCCATTATTGAATGATTCGTCACGCGTCGAGCAATTCTACAGATTTTCTTTCGACATCGGAAATTTCCTATTTTGTAATCGCTCGTCTGCAATAAGTGGTCTCAACCATTCGTCTTGTAGGCGATATCAACGTCGAATGTGACACAATCTGTTTATCAGTATTAAAGCATCAATATTTTTAGCTTAAAGCCGATTTAAGTTTTGAATTCGTCTTTCATGCTATTATTACTGATTTTATGCGACTCGATTGCGATTTAAGTCGCAGACAACGGTAGAATTTTAAACAAGTGATGGAAGAAAAGGAATAAGGTATAGCGCTTTGATTAACTATTCGACTCAGACTATGATTCCAGAAGTTAAGCAACTTGGTGTAGCCAGACAAACATACTGTTGGTGGCCATGTTGCTAATATAACTTCCAGTGTTGATGATGATACAGAGACCATTAAAAATATTATGTCGAGCTCCTTCGTGCACGTTAAGCCGATGGTCCCGACTGCATCTACACTCGTTAGCACCGACCAATTTGCACTGGGTTCTCAAAATGGTTCCATTCTCCTCATACTTTTTATCAGGGATAGGGTTATTTTAGGGAATAGCTACAACCCTTCAAAATTAACAGGGTCGTAAAGGTGACTGAAAAGTGACTTTAACGGTGCCCAGGAGAACTGTGAGCTTATAGTGCGATCTTTAACCTGTTTACCATCATTATCGTGGAGCATGGACATCTTTCGGCTAAGATGATGGTGATGATAATGATATGGTTATGGTTTCGTTATATCGGATGTACCTATGTTATTAAATTTTCCATGTGAAACTTTACGATATTAAAGTTGCAATATGAAACAAAACCTAGAGTAATGAACATCGTGGAACGATAATTACGGTTTCAGTCGGACAAAAGTGAATGAGAATAGGGAATACTATGTTTTAATACTTAATGCTCTGTCGATTATTCTAATGGGATTATTGTATCATATTATTCAAAATTGAGTTTTAACAACTTTGAAATAAAGTTTCTTTTTGTACAACATTTTGACATAAATGATGTAAGAGACTCATGAAGGACTTTGTGACTAACCAAATACTTTAAATGTAGTCTACACGAAACCTTTATGTGGCACGTAAATATGAAAAACATTTTATATAATTTTGTGAAATTTCAAAAATATTTATTAAACCCTATCTGTTTATTTTTTTGTACAAACGACGATGATTCTATTGAACGAACGAGACGAGTCTCTGGAAGTAATAGTGAAGAACATGATAAATATCCTGTTTTCCATAATACTAATCTATCGTTTGAACTTGGGAATCCGTTGAGGAAATTAGATATAAATGGGTGGGACAGCACAAGGTACGTACAGTCAAAAACAAAAGAGGGTTTTCATTTGGCATATATATGCTAAATAATAGGATTGTTAAGTTTCAATTTTCAAAAGGATATAATATTAAAAACAAATTAATCTACATTGCATACTTTCATCCCTTTTTTTCTTTTTATATGTGATTTTGTTAGTTTTTGTTTTTTAGTATTGATGACTGGATGCGTAAACTTTATAACATTAAAATTAACTTTTCCATTTATTTCAAGATACGTTAGTAAGTTGTTACTAGAATGCTGATACTATCTCAAAGGAACTTCGAGTTATAATAATTTGCGACAAAATTATTTCCTATCCTTTGTTCAAAGTAATCTTGATCATTATAATCTAGCTCGATCAATTGGAAACGCCGCTTTGCCATTCAAATCAACATCAACTTTCAACATAATATAATTCAGAACAGAATTATATTATGTTGAAGGACGGAACAGAAAATTATATTGCTTCACGTTGGCGACACAGTGCAGCAGTGGTGCCAAACTTGAAAAATCATTGGAAATATAATACAAATATGGTAAATATGTAAAACTTCATTCGTATTTTGTATTATTCTTGTCTTTTGGTTTCGTTACCACAGCTACTTTAACGCTTATTTCGCAACGTGTTTTTTTTATTTATTTAATGAACAACCCATATGTTTTAAATAATCAAATCCGTAGTTATTTTCAAGATAAAACGTATATCATTTTGATGTTAATAGATAAAAAAACAGTTAATCTTTGCCAAAAAAATGGATTGTATTCAAGATTGGAATTCGTAACTGACATTTTTATGTCATTACCTATTCTTCGGTTAAGTAAGTACTCATAATCACCATAAGTTTTTCTTGTAATTCTAAGATTTTTTTGATAAATAAAATTATTATAATGTTGGATTTTATACAGTATTACCATTATAACAAATATAATAATCACCGTCTATGAATTAACAACCACTTATGTAATACCCATTTCTCATTAATGTAGATAGTTTTAACAACATAACTAAATATTTGAACAGGTAGTTTATATATGGGGGAACGTTGTAATAAAATATAATACGGTAGAAAATACACAAATGGATACACGAGTTTTCTATTTGATGTTATGTGTAATCTTAATATATATAATATGATGGACTCCGAAACTACTTAACCGATTTTGATCAAACTTCGCAACTATCTGTTATTTGATCTAACTTAAAAGATAGGATAGGTTTTATTTCAATTTATAACTCAGCGACGGGTGGCTGGGTCAGCTAGTTTATTTATATACAGAGGTCTTTTAAATATAAAATTATCTTAATTGTATTAAAGAAGTCCTTACTGATAACTGGATCTGCTTTAACCAATGATTCCAATGGATTCAAAAATTTGTAAATAGTGAGAGTATATACTTCAAAAAACAACAAATGTATCATAAATATAATATCTGTTCTTATTTATCAAATCCAGGAACATTTAGTATGCCCTATGTAATCATACTCAAACCATCTTATCCATCTTACGTTGTTTGTAGTATGCTATTGAAGGGTCGTTTACGTTAGGTATTCTCATAAAAATCAGGGAATCACGGGCTGCCATTTAAATTTATTTATGAAAATAAGTCTTCTCCGGAACCTCAGATGTTAACTTGACCTTTTAAAGTTTCGGTTTTACTTTAGACAATCTAAAAAATATTTTTCTTCATTTCATCGGGATTGGGTGGTTGAATTTCCTAGTTTGTATGGGGTCGTAGCCAATCTGTGTAATATTGACCAATATTGATATATTGAACACTTTGTAGGCCAGTCATCAAAGTAACTTGCTGAAATTTTAAGGGGTTTTTAAAGAAGGTAAAATAACTTACCATGTGATTTTGCAGCGTTCTGGGGTGTACGGAAAGGGTTGAAAAGGGGTGAAATGTGTTTTTTTGTTAATAACATTGCCAAAAAAAATAGTAACACGCTGCAAATTTGGAATGAGGTTGTCCTTACCGTCTTGTAACGTGTATTAAATTTGCAGCGTTTTGCAACATACGGAACATTGTTAATTATTAAAAAAAAACGTAATTTGTTAATAACCAGGATAAAAAATGAGTAACACGCTGCAAATTTGGAATTACGTTAGCGTTTTGTAACGTATATAAAATTTGCAGCGTTTTGCAAGATACGGAACATTGTTTATTATTAAAAAACAATGATTTTTATTTAATAACAAGGGTAAAAAAAATAGTAACTCGCTGTTAACCACAAAATGGGCTTTTGGACTGATTCTGCAATCTCCAACCCGGTTGCTAATATGGAGATTGCGGCAAAACTCTCCAGCGATGGACATATTTCGACTGAGATGATGAACAATCTTTGAAACTTGCAGGTTCAATGGGACCAGGTGTACCGGAGAACATAACGGTGACCTTCCTTAACCCTACCACAGTAAAAGTATCCTGGTCCACCACGGCGGATCTCGTGGAGAAGTATGACGTCACATACAAGCCTTCAGACGCGAGGTAAGCGTATTGCTGTTCTCTTGTCAATACTAGCACAGTTGGTAATCTCCAAGGAATGTTTTGTTAAAATTATCTATTAAAGGTTTAGATTTTGGATGACAAGTGTTCGACTAGTCCTTATAACCAGTGGTAGAGAAATTAAGCAAGTTATTTTCTTTTGTTATTACCATAACGATCGATTACTAAAGTTTTTTTTAGATAAGTAACATAACGAGAGTTGGGAACTGTAGTGGACACAAATTTCCAAGAAATGTTTGAGTAAGAAATTTTTGGATTGGGCATTATACAGAAATTATATTGGTGAAAAGTAATCCCTACGATTATTGTGTTAAAGATTCTCATTTCATTCTGATAATTGGAACCGGATTGGATTGTTTGAAGTCACGTTTGTTGTTTTTAATAATAAAATTTGTAATTAAACCGGGATTTGCCTGGATTCTATCACATATAAACATATTTGAATATCTTGTCGTTTTAGTTAATTTTGAAATTCGTCGTTGTTTGAAGAAAAAAAATTGGCTGCTCAATAGTTTTCTTTGATTTTGTAAAAAATACTTAGACAATATATTATCATAGTCTGAGATTTATTTAAAGTAAACTTTTTCTACTACTACTAAGAAACAACGTTATAAAACTTAAGAAACAGGCTTTCGTCCACTTGTAGTTCTTGTATCATAACGAAACTGTGTATTTATAAAAAGTTTAGTAGATAACAAAACTCTTCAGTTGTAACATATATATTACCGAGCCGGTTTATTGATAAAGCTGTAAGGTAGTTGGAACCTTGAGATGGTGATTCAGAAATCCTTGAGTTTGGGCTCATTAGATTCATGGTAACAAGACTTGTTCATGTTCCCTAAAAAATCACTTGGTGATTGAACTGGAAAATAACTGCTTTTTTGCTTTACAGTGCAAATAAATAAAGATAAAGGCGTATTTTTATTTTTTTTTAACTATTAAAGAAGTTTTATTTTACATTGTATCATATAGTATCGTATAAAATAAAAAGTATGGAATAGTACGACTATAGTAATAGACCTTGGATATTATTGACTGTTCTAACTTTACTGTGCTTTTGCTGTCCGCTTACTTCTGCTACGCTAATCTTTTTTGCTACTCTGCTTTAATATAATAAATAGTGAATACCCTAAGGGCCCATTATTAGTAACCAGAAAGAAATATGAAGATGCTTCTGATAGAAATGATAAAACAGAAGTGTATTAATTGCATGAGATTTTATACAATGGGAGTAAAAATCATTCTACCTAATAATTCAATAAAATTACCTCATAATTTTTTATTCTAAATAACCTAATAATTGAATTGAATTGGATAAATTAACTATACACATTACTTTAAATTGTCAATAACTTTAAAAGTCAATATTTCTTAATGTAAGCAATTGAGTTGAGGTCTGAAGTAATAGAACTGGATTGTCCTAAACACTAAAGAAAGCTTAGATTGTTCAGCCGTTCTCAATGCCGATGAGCAGTATTTTATTTATTATATAAATTACTCACTGCTTTTTATTGCTTAAGGCTTAAAGTATAAAAGATTCGTTCCCATAACAAAAATAACAATAACTAGTTTACAATCGAATAAATATGAAATCAGAAATTAGGTCTTGACTTCATTGTTAGGGTTTCGTATCCGAAGGGTCTAAACGGAGATCTATTGCTGTCACTCACGTATACGTCTATCCGTTTTTATCCGTTATTATCCGTTGTTATTATCCGTTATTATCCGTCTTTCTCTTATTTTTTACAAATTGTTAGAGCTATAGACTCCAAATTTTCATAGTGCATTCATCTTGTTGTCAGCCATACAGATGGTCAAAAAATATGTTTTAATGTTTTTAAGGGGGATACATACATAACCCATACAGTTAAAAGGGGGACATGAAATTAAAATTTGACTCGAATCAGAGTATTGTTGTTGGAAAATCGTTTAGTAAATAAATATTGTTCATTTCATATAAAAAAATATTGAAAAACACAAAAATAAGATGCCACCAGAGTCAGATTTTATCACAATATTTTGTTTTAAAGATTTTAATTACAAACTTGAAAATTGATGGTAATGTTTAGTATAACGGATATTTTACAAGCAAATACCAGTATATAGATAAATCATGTTTTTTTGAAAATTTCGAACGAAACACTAAACACACACTTGATCGTTTTTTTAAGTAATATTTTATTTTATTTTTCACTTCTTTGCCATTTCTCATATGAATACTTGAGACTTCAATGTACTCACTAGAGCGTTATCTACCCTGACTGCGTTTGGGCCTTTAAGCTGATGTTTCATTTTTTTCAATCTGTTTTCTTCCATAATACTTTTTCATAATATACGTGAGCTTTTCAGTTTATTCAGTTATTATTATATTTACCCTTTTATCATCACCTGTCTTCTCAAATATTAAACTTCCTCTTTCCCCTCTCGTTATGTGCCTTGATATAATTCTTACGTCTTCTATATTACACCAATCGCATAAATTTTATAAAGTTCAGATTAAAAAAAATAAATGAAAATATTTTTACTTTTTATTTCAAAAGATTAATTTAAAGTTGTATACGTGTAAAAAATTCATCTCAAAATCATAAGACCTATAGAAAAAAAAGTATTGCATAAAATCATATTTGCATTTTTAAACTCAAAGTATGAAATTTAGGAAAATCAGAAACACTCAGATTAGGGACAAAGTAAAAAAGTTTTTACATTGGCCCAACCGGGGAGTGAATCTTAGAGATGACGACATCGTAAAAACAGGTGTGCAAGTCACTCGGCCGCGGAGGTAGAAATATTTTATTATTTTATTTAAAAAGAAAATTATAAAAATGCTATGAACACCTTATTAATATTTCTGTTAAATCCGCGTGGTAAACTATTTATTTTTACTAATGGGTTCACGTCCATCCGTAGTGTGAAGCTGACATCGCCGTAGCCCCGGCCACTTAAAAAACCACAAAACTATATTTTAATTTATTCAAGCTTTTTTTTTTGTTCGAAGTTCAATATGAAATTCAACGTTTTAGAACACTTTTAAGTATTGAATACAACATAAGTTTTTTTTCGCTGTCCCTTTTTCATATTAAGCTAAAGTTACTTTAGACACTCGACATAATTCTGTATTATTTCAAGCTTATTCGTGTTTTGTAAAGCACCTTAAATCCATAGTCGGTTGCATCTGCTGCCAATCTTCATTTGGATTGCTTAGAGGGTTATTTCCCCCTACTGTTTCTACATCAATAGAGAAGGCCTGGCACCTTAAGTGTGTTGAAGAATTGATGGCTATAAATCTTACTAAATCTTGTAACCGTTATCACTCACTTTTTAATAGATTTTTATTTATTTGTTTTGCGATTCTAGTAACAATAAAATCACTGTCGAGCTGATGTTGCTCATTCAGTCTAGAAACTTGCAGTCAGGCAATTTAATTGAAAAACAACAAAGAAAGTTCCACAATAGCAAACCTTACTCCCGGAAATTCGTGTAAACAGACTAAACACGGCACAAAAGCGAGCTTGAGTTTCAGCGATTCAGGGTTTCACTGAATGCGGTAGAATGGCGTGAATACGAAATGAGAATTGACATTGTAATAGCGGAACGTAAAATCATTTTAGATTTATTTTTTAAAAGCCGAAAGGTTACGAAATATTTATAAAACGGTATACAAAATACCTATGTAAAAATAAATATGTGTAAAGAAAGAATACGCCGACTTTCCATACATTCTTTGCACCGTAAAAATAAAAGCAGTATCTTCAATCAAAATCGAATTTCTTTTTCAGTGTATTATAAAACTGCACAGAAGTATCAGTTGTATAAAATATCTGCCAAAGTACAAAGCACTTCGAGCTGATTAACTGTTTGGTCACCAATCCGAGGACTGGCAGATGTGAAATTAGCTTTACTCCATAAATCGTCAGAGCCATCCACATTTTTAACATTAATTTGTATTTAAACCCTTATATCTTTTCTCTAAGGCTCTTAGAGAAGACGACGTTTGGAGCCGGCGTTCTAACCTATTCACCAGGCATTTTTTTATAATTACATAAATTAACCAAATTAGACCCGTGCATTATTAAACGCATTGTTACATATTTATTATTATTATTTATTATCATTATTATATTAGTAAATTCAAACAATTTACAACAAACGACAACTTATTATTTACAAAATGTTAAATTCAATACAATCAATCTTTAGGTAGTATAAATACAAACATGACGCGTAAATCTAAATCGATATGTGACGTGAAGGCAATACAAAGGAAACCTGAAACATGCTCGCGAAGATATTACTCCTATTCAGTATACAAATAAGTTTGAACGTAGAATAGGGGGGCCGTCGCCCCCTAGTTCAGGAACCTAAATCGGCGGAAGTATTTTCCGCTTCGCTGACTTAGTAACACACTGTTCTAACACTGCTATCATGACCGTATATATTCAGTTAGTAGCAGTCAAATGTTAATCAAAGTATGTCATTGCCTTCAGAATGTGTATTAAACGCTACGGTTATTCAACGCTTTACATTATTCACTTGATCAATGCTAAACTATTCCACTAACATGCAAGAAAGCTTAGTAAGTTTTCAACGGAAACTCCATTTCTGAAGTTAGAAATTTCTCGAACGTATGACGGCAAAGAAGCTTAGTAGCATCTCCTTATAGGAAAAATTACTAATCATTAGTTTTTACGGCTTTACTTATATGAAGAGATACTAGATTGGAAAGTAGACCTTATTATTTTCCTATTAACCGCTGAAATTACACTACAACTATCTGCCCAAGTCTTAAGTTAATAGACCAAGTCTACAGACTTAAAAATGAGGAATAAGCTCGTCACTACGTGCGTTGCTGTTATCCGTATGATGGTGGCTGTCAAGGCCAAAAATTGTACCTAATTTGAGTGAATGATAGGATGTTTTTAAAACTGTTAATTCGAGGACAAAACATCATCAGTCGAACCTAAAGTTTGGTTGAAAATCGGTAGGGACGGGTGGGTGCTACTTCGGCTAACAAATAGAGATAACCGGGACCAAGGGTTTATATGATACAATCAACATATTAAAAAAATATAATAAAGGCTACTTTAGAGCGATGACATTTAATAAAGTGAAATTTTAGCAGATAAAAGCAAATAACTAACATCGTAAATTATTGCAACAAAATATTTGTATATATTTCATAATTAAGATATTACAGAACCTAGAAATACAAATGGAAAGTGAATGTATTGACATCCATTATAAATATTTCTTTTGTTTTGACAGATCGCGTGAGTTCAAAGCGTGTATAAGCATTCGTTATAATATGCAATATACCATACAATAAGAATTCTTCATTCCTGTAATCGTTTGAAAGCTCTATTTCCTTGACTAAATATTTTGCTTCAAGTTAGGCTGATATTAATATATGCAGAAGTTTCGTTTTTAATATAATACTATGTTCAGTTGCTAGATATATGCCTTTTCAAATTTCTTTTATTTAACTGGTCTAAGATACCGTTTTATAAAATATATAAATCATATCCATCGCGATATCAGAATATAAGCTGTGTACTTAGAACGCACAAGTTCTATCCTGAAAGATGTTGATTTTTATTTTGTTTATTTTCACTGATCCTATGTATCAGCTTCAATGACGCCAATATCTGTTACGCATCTACTTTCCAAGATCTTAACCAATTTTTTTTTTGCGTGGAATTGCGTTTCCTTACGGCTAATTTCTTTTAAAGTGACACATTACGGCGTTAAATCATAAATTAACAGTCAACTAGTGCGGGATAGTTTGTGCCTTATTATAAGACAGAGCACGCTCGCCTCGGTCGCCGCCCTCGCCTTTTCGCGTAACAACGAACCAGGAGCGCTCCAACAATAGCTAGTGCCCGCTCTCTGTACTGCTTTTCTGTTCTGTTGTCTTATAAGTGCTGTGCAGCGTTGAGATTTTAATCTGTATGCCGATAGTTTAACTTTTTTGTAGGAACCAAGATCGACATGCATTGTTTGACGAAGATTATAATATAAACGTATTTAATTTCAAGTGAGAAAAGTCTTGGTATAATTCTTATTTTGTTATAAATATTTATTCCAAAGCACAGAAATTAATTTTATTTGAAACAAAAAAAAAAAATCCTTCCCATGATATAAAAAAAATGCTAAACTGTGTAAAGTTTTTTGTTGAGTGTAGACGGCTTAGTATAATCTTTTCGGGTCAGGCTCTACAGGTCGAGTCTCGGAAGTTAGGATTAATTTATCGCAAACCTGCACTCAACGGCCCTCTTGGTCGCCACTTTCATTATGTTTCGTTTATAAACTACATTTTGTACTTTCGTTTTACAATCCGACTTTACGTTTTGTTATTTAATTAGAAATATTAGAAAAATTCGAGTCTCGGTAGACCTATTAGAAAAATACTCGCCCGGATAGCAATGGAATGTGGGTAGAAGTCCCACCTGACACCAGAGATAAGTTGAGTTTAATGGAATTATTATAAGAATATTAATTAAAAGAGATAGTTTTTTTATAATCGTTAAAGAAAATGATGAATTCAAATTAAAATTCTATTAAATTGAAAATGGGATTTTTAATTGGAGGATTCCCATGGATCAGCTTCAATGGCGCAATGACTGTTACGCCAGAACTTCCCGAGTTCTTAACCGATTTTAATACTTTTGGTGTGGAATCGAATCAACAGGTTTAGGACCAGATTGTGACGGAGCCCGAATTTTGAATTTCGCAAAAATTCTCATGGAAAAAAAAATGTTTTTCTTTTTTTAGGTATTACGCTCCGCTTCAATATATAGTGCTAGCGTAGCTTTATGCTTAGCGACTGCATCGCCTAGTACACAACTCATAAGCAACCTCCAAAATTAAATAATCTATTATTATAATATTGGATCCTAAGGAACCTTACTGAAACACTTGAATGATGGATTAGGTACCATAATACGTTCCTCCTTTCTTTGACTTTATGTTAAGTACTCACTTTAGAAAATATTATATTATAATTATGTAAAAATTGTGCACCAAACTCATTCGTAGTACGTCCGATGAAAATTTTGGCAACTTTTTCTCACATAGATAGTAAGTATCTTAAAAGATGTTAAGAAACTGTCGTCGACAGATCCATAATTTCCATCAATTACCATACAAACCGTTTCAGTTAGACCCACTCTCCGTTTCGCACTATCGACTCCCGCTGTTGAATATTTAACAGTTGGCGGTGTTCAGATTTAAATATTTTAATATCAGACGTTCTTGAAATAGAAATATCAAGCCAATGCGCTCCTTTTAAAATTGTGACGTGAATTAAGTATTTATTATGTATGTTATAAAAAGTCAGTCTGTGGTTGAATTTGGTTATTGTATCATTTCTCAGCGAAATAAAAGAACGTCCATTCAGTATTATAACCATAAAGATCATTTACAAATTAATTATTAACTTATTAGTTTTATTTTTTGGTGCAATTAAAGTAATATAAGTATTAACTGTAATTAATACCAAAGCACCAGTAAGCTAAACATGTAGTTATCTGAAATAAAATAATAAAAGAAGCATGTGTGCAATTCACACGTGGTAGAAGTGAAACCTTCAGAAATAATACATACACGTACACAAAATACCACGGTTGTTGTGATGCCTCTCTGCTTTGTATTACACATGCACACACAAACACGTATTAACACACGTACATAATGCTTCCTGTCTCATATTTCTTACATTAAATCTTATAAATTTATGTGTCTGTCTCTTTTTACTGTCGCTTTTTCGTTTCACAGGGACACTGTAAAATGCTTCCGATCTCATTTTCTCCTACGTTAAATGTTATGAATTTATTTGTCTGTCTCTTTTTACTGTCGCTTTTTCGATTCATCGACTTTCAAATCACAACGATGCTAAAGAAGTTTTCCCTTCAATAAAAAAAAAATTAAACAAATGAAGTAAAATAATATTTTAACTATATCAAACACAATGAAATTATACTATTGACAGGTGGAATGAAATTATAACATATATTAAAAAAGGCAATAATCCTTAATAATAAATTAAGGGTTATTGTGATCCCTCGGACGCGAAAGCATGAAGTCACTCTGCGCTAATTTTTTTCTAGAAAAATATCAGTGTTATATTTCATACAAAAATAGTTACAGCAAAGAGGGATTGAATATATAATACGTATGTCTTATTAATCTCACTACTAGTTTTAATAAAAAACTTAAATAAAATCTTTAATTGATCAGCTCTTTAAGTAATTTAATACATTTGGTTGATGTTCGCATATTCTATTTTATTTTATAACTCTTATGACGCAAACTTCAACTCTTAAGCATAGTTTGTTTATTTTTATTTATTATTTAGTTTATTTCGCGTTCTATCACTCAGTATGGCGACTCGATTTCTTCTTTCAAGACTAGTCTAATATAAATATTTTTCATTGATAAGCCAATTATAAAGACAAAAACATGTTCTATCGGAATCAAAATGCTACGACCAGTAGCAAAACAACTGCCGTTACGTCAATCGTTAAAATTAACACTTTTGGCATCTGAATAAGCATTGTGACTCATTTTTATTTGGTTTGACTTTTGCTGAGGTTGATAGTTTACGACTCATATTGTTAGTTCAAGGATCCATTTTCACAAAATTCATCGTTAAACTTAACCAAATTGCTTTATTTATTATTATGTTTTAGCTTAACCAAAATTTCCATCATGATTGGACGAATTTTATGCGGTCAATTATTCTATTTTAACACGAAAATATAATAAATGACCTCATGGAATTCATTGTAACTTATTAAACTCTTTGTTGCAAATTAAAAACTTATTAAAACGACTCATGTTGGAATATAAAAGGAAAGTTCAATATTTTATATATTTTGTTTTCGTAAACAACAAAATTTACTATTTTCAAACACTAAAGAATTTATTACAACCCTGATAACTTCAGGTGAATGTAATATGTAGGCTTAGGTGAAACAGATTTTATAGCAAAATGCTCGCTTTTACTACGTAACATATTTGGGCTAGTGTTGGTATTATGAAGCTCGTATTGATTGCACACTCCGTAATGGAATTAACATCTGATGTAGGTGATAACTTGATAATGTGGCGGTGTTACTATATAATCTTGTAAATACATTTAGGTTAATGGAATTATAGTACAATATTTTTATTCTCACAGAAGTTTTTTTTTAATTTTTAGCAATAAGTGAAGCTATTGTTCTTTAAAGGCATTTTTTAGAAATGTTATTTCTCATTTCATTATATACTAACAGAATATATATGTTAAGACACCAATTAGCCTAGCCTGAAGTCAGCACTATAAGGCTTTTATTATGGATACTAGGATAACGGATAGATTTATAATACATAGATATGTAATATTTATGATAAAAATATAAATACTCATGACTCAGGTACAAATACTCGGATTCATCACAAAAACATCTGCCCCTTCCACTAGGATTCGAACCCAGGACCGTCAGTGCGTAAAGCAGGATCACTACCGTTGTACCAAACGGTAGTCAAATAAATATATGGCACCAGCAAATAGATTTAGCATATCAATGGATGAGGACCATAAATATTGTTAGCAGCATAGCTCTTGGAATGAAAAAGCCGATTTGAAACAAGCAAACATGTATGTCGCAAATTTTAAAAAAACTTGATCCTAGAAGACTCCAATCATGAAAATAAATTTACGCAATTGATAGGATCCATTATGTGAACTAAATTTTGGCAAGAAAAATAAATGCACGTATTTGGTGAAGCATTTATCCAAACCGAGGAAGAAATAACAAATGAATAATAAAGCAAGATTAGCATTAAAACAAAAATTCAAACGAGTGCACTAATCAGCTTATTACTTTTACATTATTAACTTAATTCATGAGTTGCTCACTTCGTCATAAAAGAAATTACAACAAAAAATGAAAAGTTAAGTAATACTAATGTTTAATTGATGTTTAATTAATGTTTTTCTATTGTAATAACTTGTGACCTATCATGTGATAACTTCGAGACTTACATCACCTTATTCCATACTCTATCTCATATTGTCCATCACCAATAATAATAGTCTGTGAGTATAGAATAAGTTATGCAGACTATTTTTGATATCAACCTTTCGGAAATACTGGTTATTTAATGCGTGTAAAAATGATGGAGCGATAGCATGGACAGAGAGAATAGTTTGAATAAACAATGTACGTTACACAGATATTATTTTGCTCAAATCAATATCTTAATTCTCTTAATATAACTGCACACATTTTTAGAGCGGTCCACGTTTATATTTAATACTAGCTTATTATAATTTGCAATATGTTTTTTATTAAAAATCAGCAATAGCCCGCGCGAGAGGTAGCCTTTGTGATATTGAATCGTTGGTGGGAGAAGTGGTGGGAGGCACCCGAAGTGACGGCACAGTGGTGGTATGCGCGTGAGCTGCGCGCGGTACTGGACAGTACTTGGACATTGCAACATTACTTTATTTTTCTAAAATAAAAGTAGCCTAAGTTACTTTTTTTACATCAGTTACCTGCCAATAAAATTCCTGTCAAAATCGGTCCAGTCATTTCAGAGATTAGCCGGAACAAACAGACAGACAGACAAAAATAGTAAAAAATGATATTTTGGTGTATGTACCGTATATATATATTCATATGCATGTAGCAAAAAACGGTTATTTCAATATTACAAACAGACACTCCAATTTTTTTTGTATAGTTAAAAATCTGCACTATTTCAACATGATTAAGAATTAATTAAGTCCACAGTATTAATCCAATAAATGTGGGAGATTGACGATTTGTCAGTCAATCACCGGTGTACGACGAGAAAGTAATAAAATTTGTCAAGTAGATAAATGACGGTTTTAATTAAGAAGCATCAATTGACTTTCATGAATGACCACACACAGATTTGACTCCTCTGCGATAAACGTAAATTGAACTGTGCGTCGTCTAAACTACAAGTATACAAAAAACACTTTTTAATTTAATATTGAAATAGTTATTTTTACGACCACGTATATTTATACTACCCTCTATATATCATAAGAAATCTATTGTGATAAGAGAAAAATATTTAATGTCATTAAGTCCATTGTCAATCAAATACAATTTGTTACTTGGATTTGGTTGTTTTCACAAAAACCTAATAAACTGCGAAATGCTTTGTTAAAATATTAACAAGAGCTCCACCCTCTTTGTCGGTTTTAATTGCTTTCTTAGTTCCTTCAAAATTTAGGCGAATCGAGCTTCCGCAATTCGTCTTTTGTAGTGCCCAAATCCCATGCATATATACCAATACCTAATTTTATATTTACTTCTGCAATTACTTCTAAAATTAAACTTATATTCAAGTAAAAGTATAAAACGACTTTCGGAAAATTAACTTGAAATTACTACAATGCCCGTCTAAGTAAATAATAGACAATCAATTTTGGATGTTCAGTAAATACTACAACTGTACCTTTAACAATAGAAGATTCAAAGTAATAAGAGGAAAGAACAAAATTAAATATTATGATTCCCTGTCACTTCTAAATCACAGTCAATTATCGTTAAGTGGTGAAAACGTAATAAATAAATGGCAAAAGAAATACGACTGAATCACAAACGGAAGAGGCGGCGACGGAAACGGTAATACCGATAAATTTCCGGGTGAAACGTTTGCCATGTTAAACGTTATGACGTAGTTTTGATAACTTATACAATTCGGTAATGAATAAATAAATAACATATACACGTTTAAGGATTCCAAAACAGCATTTCAAAGAAGAAAGAAAACAATGACGAGTTAAAAAGTAAGGGTTTTGTATGAAATTTAATGTTAATACAAGGTTAAACGCGTACCTTATAGAATATTTTTCTAAGTTATCTTTACTTTTGAATGAAACGAAACCACGAAACAAGTGAAAGCCTAATTACCATTAGTAATACTTCTTTGATATCCTAATGAAACTGAACTCAGATTACGTATTTTTAGCATTAAAGGTGAGACATGCCAACTAATTTTTTATTTATTAATTTTTGTGCTGTTTATAGTTTGTAAGATCATGTTATGTAAAAACAAAACCAGTAATTCAAATGAATTTCTAATCAAAAGCTAGAATCAACTATTGATTGCTACTGCATTTTGTAAATATACACGGGGAGATCTGAATGTAGATAAATAACACTGCTTTGTAATTAGAATTTATAAAATTACCGCAGGCTTGATTACTTTAATGGCATTATTATTACCACAAAGTTATTGCCATGGCCTTTAAGCTTTAGTTTAACCTTTTAAACTTACATCAAATTAAGAAAATATATATCTAATCGTTGAATAAAATTATTAAATGCTGATATATTGCCACAGAGTTAATGCCATGGCATTTAGGCATGAACTTAACCTTCTAAATTTACTTCACATAATGAGAATATAATTATGTCGTTGAAAAAATATTAACGAGATTTTCATTACAAGCTTTTACTTATTTTCCCTTGTCACGATGTCTGTCTGTAATAAAATCTAACAAGTTGAATTTCACCCACTTCCCGGTCTTTGGTTAAACATTAAATATTGCATGCATTTATAAATCGGATGACAATGCAATATTATTATGACGAGGAGCTGATCTGACCATGGACCCAGAAGTTAGTCATGGGGTCCTTTGGGTGATCAGTGCAAGAGTTTGGTTTTAGATTATTTCTGGAGTAAATACTAAAGAGAAAATAAGTGTAACCGAAGATAAAATTTTTATGGAAAAGCTTGTGAAAATTAGTAAAAACTAGTATTTTTGAATTTAGTTTATTTTCTTATTCACTTTAGAAATAACAGCTTTTTAGAACAGTAAGGACGCTTTCAACTTAGACGGTGCAGCTGTAGCACTGTCCAGGGGCGGTTGATATAAGTCCAAACAATTTTTAGTGCGACGCCAATACTCTGCCCGCACTTCGTTTAAGATGCATCAATTGTATGAAAAAAAGTTACCATCCGTATTTAACACGACAACAGCAGTGCTCCAGTCCTACAGCAGTCAACGTCTTAATTGAAAGTGGCCCAGTAGCACAAACCCTTAGTTGATTGTTCGTGTTTTTAGAGATATAAGAGACCTTAGTTATGGAACAGTCTGCTTTGGTTTTTAAAGCTAATCATGTTATTGCCATTGAAAAAAATAAGTTTTATGAACAATATTATTTATTAAAAAAAACAATGATTTAAAATGTTTACTCATATTATAACTAACTGAAAAATATCATCATCCACACAAAAGAATAAAATTAAGCAACAATAGAATTCGTAATATCAGTCATCCTATTAGACTAGAATTTCATTTCCTTTCTTCAATCTTCCTTCTTCCTTTGGCTTGCCAATAGAAAACATCGAAATTGACTGATTGCTCGTTAGTTACAGAGTGGTTCTGGAGGTGGCAGGCAATTCAGACGCAGTTATTTTGAGCGGCCTGGAGGCTGACACACAATATCAGGTTACAGTAGCCGCTCTGTGGGGCGGACACAAGTACAGAAGCAGGCCTATTGTCTTCCGCACACTGGGTAAGTCACGCCTTATAACCATATATCTGAATTTGACCTCCCTGGATATTAATATACCCCTGAGGTCATTACAGATACTGATTAAAAAAAAACACTTGCATTGGAATTCAGTATACTGATATGGAACGTAGCAATACCATATGCAATATTTATAAGTACTTACTATTTTAAGGTATTCATTACGTAAAGAATAGTAGTAGACAATTCTGTCTCTGTGATTTTAAATACCCTGGAGGCCGGTACGTAGTACTAGGTCACTGGGGCAGGTATAAATATCGGATAAACTACATCTAATAACTACTTTTTATTTAGCGTTATTTCTTTAATTTAACATAGAAGTAGTCAGATATGTATTAATGATAATATAAACATTTCACCAACTTTTTCGTATACTGATCTAAATCTTTTTTAATTAAGTTTTTATTTACTTTATATTTTGTAATAGTCGATCATTTCGGTTTATTGAATTCGCCAAACTGCTGAATATATGTCTGTTATAACGACACGACTATTTGACGTATACTGCAGTTGTAGGAGAGCTAATAAAATAATATACCTCGCTAGAGGTAGGAAAGTTTTTAAAAAAGATTTCGTTAAAAAAACCTTATTTTATTAATAATAATGCTAAAAATGCAATGTAAGTAGATAGTGCCGATGATGATGGTGATATGCATTTACATCTTTGATGTGGTCATCTTTGAAGTTTAAAATGTTATTTACATTATTATTCCGTCACCATCCATCCATCTCGAGGAGTTTCACTTGAAAATCCTTAAACTTAGTAGCTTCACTTAAAATACTGTGACAGAGTTAAATTGTAAAATAAAGAAAGCTCTCAGCTCGCTCAGATTGTTCTCTAAAAAATCACAATATTCAAAAGTTGTGAATTTAAAACCTTTATTATTAAGTGAATGTAAAGTTCATTGTTTAAGGTACTACAGATATTATGTTACAACTATGAACGTTGGCATCCCTTAGTAATTGGCACTTCGGCTTTCTAATGAAGCTGCTAAATATTGTACATTAAGTTTTGTAACGTAATAAAGTGTGACAAAAATACCAGACACTGCATTAAATCTTACCAGTAACTAAATAAAATTACCATTTTATTCGTCATTCAGTCTACTACTACCATTGAAGTCTAATACTAATACTACAAGACATAAAAAAATCTTTTCGAGTACTACTTTTGTCAAGGTAATTAAAATACGCCCAAATTAAGGACTTGTGGAGGAAATACACTTTCATTTAGTAAGATAGGATATTTGGACAGACGTTCAAAATATATAAAAAAGATAGTTGAGGTGCCACTCACATATGGTATTCCCCTTCTTCTCACTTTCTCACACTTTCTCAATCGTAGTAATATTTTAATTTGGTGATTATTTCCTTATTGGAAAAGAAATGTATTGTTCTTATGAATATACATAAATCAATAAAATATAACCCTCTCATAATATAAGAGATCTGACTATAATTAATTAACATTAAAACTATTCTCATAAAACAATCAATGCGACTAACAAACGCATGTGCACATTACAAGTGATTTCCTAAGTGTTCCAGCGCACAAGCAATTTATTTATTTTCGCCGACTTTTCACCGAACTAACATACACGTCCAAAACTTCGTCAATAGCTCTTAAGGGAAGGTCAGAGTCGGTCACATAAAGTTGAAACAGTCGTTGTAAAGTAGGTGTAAAAGTCGGCGAAAAAATCATTAATGGGTCGTTCTTCTTTTTTACCGACAGTGAAACGACGGTTTTTCTGTTTTTTTGGTTTTTGAACTATCCATAATTGTGGTTTCTGTGTAATAAAGTATGTGACAGAGTGGCCTTTTTTTGTGGAGACCACATTTCGGTTTACCACTCTGTCACGGCATTCTACAGAAAACAAACGAAAAAAGATGTTGGTTGGAGAAAATTAAAAATTACATAATATTAATAGATAAGAAAAATATGGACGTTTATTCCTCCAACGAGATGCAATAATAAGACGAAGGACAGACCATTGTCGGTAGAAAAGTAGAACGGCCCTAATACAAGTACACATTATTTATAATTGAAGTAAATTTTGGTTTCACACATTTTATATCTCCGCATTTTTTCCTTCGTTACATTGAATTAAGAATAACGACAGCGTATCAAAAGAAGCCTGCTAATTTACTATGGGCAAATAAAAAATACAGTCATATTATTTTTGTTGATCCACAAGTTTGGTTGTTACTAAATATTTTCAAAGTAGTATTTATCCTCCTGCGGAGCTCAGAATATCTTTACGTCTTTCACATGAATAGGTCCGGCGGTAACAAAGAAACAGAGCTTACTTTTACATTTCTGTTAAGACTGATATATGGGTGTACTTTTTTGCGCTAGTCAAGTGAAATAGAAATAAAGACAACATTTTACTTTATAATAATATCATTTTTCTTCAGTTGCAAAACAATTTAAGTATTTTGAATAAAACCAACGTCTCAGGTTTCAAACGAGACTCGAACGCGTAATATCCCGCTAATCGGGTGATTTCTCTTCCAATCTATACATATAAATAAAATTGGAGTGTCTGTTTGTAATATTGAAATAACCGTTTTTTACTACACATATTACTACATATGAATATATGTATATACGGTACATACACCAAAATAACATTTTTTACAATTTTTGTCTGTCTGTCTGTCTGTTTGTTCCGGCTATTCTCTGAAATGGCTAAACCGATTTTGACGGGACTTTTACTGGCAGATAGCTGATGTAATAAGGAGTAACTTAGGCTTCTTTTATTTCAGAAAAATAAAATTACTGTGCCACAGCAACGCGTGGCTGGGTCAGCTAGTTGATAATAATAATGACAGTAATTGGTTAAAACAAAAAACTGCACAATGGTCACTGTTTTTATTCAGCGTAAAGAGAATTGTTTACTTAACTCGTCCAACATCATAGATAAGAAAAAATAAGTCATTTTAAATATATTTTCTATTTTTTTAAATTTTGGGTGACTGAGTTTAGCTGCATATTTATCCCTATTGTTCATTTACGTTATGAACATTAGAATCTCTCTCTCTGGAGTCGGTCCCTCATGTCTGAGGATCGTGGTCAGCTTCAGGGTTGCATTTGGAGTGGATGATCTTTATCCACCGGTTTCTGTCCAGCGCGTCTCTTACAACAGAGTAGAATTTAGAGGTCGACGAGTCTTTTACTTGATCGGTCCATCTAGTTGGTGAACGACCGCGCGATCTTTTGCCTTCGGTGTTCCCAACCACGATCAGTTTTTCTAGGTTTTCGTCGCCTCTGCGCATTGTGTGGCCGAAATACGAAAGAATGCGTTGTTGGCACGCGGTGGACAAGCGAGTTTTTATTTGGAGCTGGTTCAGGATCGATGCATTGGTGCGTTTCGCAGTCCATGGTATTCTCAGCATACGTCTCCAGCACCACATTTCGAATGCATCAATCCTTTGCCTTTCTCGGACCAGTATTGTCCACGTTTCCACTCCATACAGGAAGATAGGGAATACTAGAGCTCGTATCAATCGGATCTTGGTTTTGATACCAATTCCTCTTTTCTTCCAGATGTTATTTAAACGGGTCATAGCATCCTTTGCCATCCCGATTCGCCTTTTTATCTCGGCGACACAGCTGCCGTCGTTGCAGATTTGGGAGCCCAGGTAGATATAGTGGTCGACGATGGTAATGCCAGGAATGTTGCAAGTGGCATTAGTTAGCTTTCCAGCTCGATCCACTATCAAAACTTTGGTTTTAGCTCTGTTCACCGCGAGACCAATGTTGCCACTTTCTACCTCGAGTCTTCGGAATAGCTCGTTCATGTCTTCCATGGATGTTGCCAGAAGAATGGTGTCGTCGGCATATCGGAGATTTGATAGTCTTTTTCCACCTATTGGGAAGCCTTTCTCCCAATTTTCAATGGTCTTCCGAATAATGTACTCTCCATATATGTTAAACAGTGCAGGGGACAAAATGCAACCTTGTCTCACTCCTTTCTTAGTTTGAAACATATTGGAGTATTCAGTGCCTATTTTGATGAAAGAACGGTTCCCAGTGTAGAGACTCTCGATTAAAGCAATGAGGTGATCAGGAACTCCCATTTCGAGTAGCACGTTCCACAGTTTGTCCCATTGCACGCAGTCAAAGGCTTTAGTGTAGTCTATGAAGCATAATACCACGGGGCTATTAAATTCTCTGCTCTTTTCGATGATTTGGCGAACGTTAAGTATTTGCTCCCGCGTTCCTCTGCCCTTAACGAAGCCTGCCTGCTCTTCGGGTATATGTCGGCTTAGGAAGTAGTTAAGACGTCTATTAATTACATGGAGGAGGATCTTACTCGCATGAGATATTAATGATATAGTCCTGTAGTTGCCACAGTCTTTTGAAGAGCCTTTTTTATGTAGAGGTATAAACACCGATTCTGTCCAGTCTTTTGGCCATCTCCCAGTACTCCAGATGGTATTACAAATATCAGTCATAGCCTTTGTCCCTCTCTGACCTAAGTTTTTTAAGATTTCGGCTGTAATACCATCCTTACCCGGTGATTTCTTGCATTTAAGACTTTTGATGGCATTCTCAATTTCTGCTGGAAGGATATTAGGTTCTTCTGTCGCCCATGTAACATTAGTGTTAGTAGACTCACTAGTATTGTATAACTCCGTGCAGTAGTTTTTCCAGCGCTCCAACACTTGAGCCACATCTGTGAGTAGACGCCCGTCTTTATCTTCAATGGCACAGGTTCTTGGCTTACACATTCCAGTCAGTTCTCTTACTTTTTGAAAAAGATATCTGGATTCATTTTTCAGTGAGTGCTGTTCAATTTCGAAACAGATGTTGTTTATATGGTTATCGTAATCTTTCCGACAGCGTAGTTGAACTTGGCGGCTCAGTTCTGCATACCGCTGTTGATCTTCAGTTGAACATATACCGTTCTCTTTTAGTTCACGTCTTTCAAGGATGATTTGGGCCGTTTCAGGTGTGATGTAGTCTTTCATAACTGGTTTCGCCAGTTTATGATCCCTTGCTGTTCTCTCTATCATCTTCTTGAGATGTTCCCATTTACTATCGCTCTCTGTAATATCATTTGGAAAGTCTGCCATTCTCTGCTCAAAATCGTATCTGAAGCCATCAATGTTCAATTTTTGCATCTTCGGAACTACTTCAGGTTTTTGTATTCTCTTTAGCCGCAATTGAACTGTTGCTACAAGAAGTTGGTGATCGGAGCCGCAATCAGCACCGGGGAAAGTTGTGGCGTTCGTTACTGAGCTTCTCCATCGCGTTCCTATTAGTATGTAGTCGATTTGATTCCTACATCTGTCACCAGGAGATATCCAGGTGTATAGTCTACGGATATGATGTTTGAAGCAGGTGTTAGTGATAGTGAAATTTCCTTCACAGCAGAACTGTAACAGACGCTCGCCCCTATCATTATGTTCTCCGATTCCATGTTTGCCCACAACGCGACGAAGGTGGCCATCCTCTGTGGTATCTCCAACTTTGGCATTGAAATCTCCTAAGATGACGGTAACTTCTCGTTTTGGGATCTCCTTAAGTGTCGAAACCAGCGTGTCATAAAAGTCCTCTACTTCTTCTTCGGTTGACTGTGCTGTAGGGGCATATACCTGCACGATGTTCAGCTTGCACGGTTTGGTGGTAATTTTGAGCGTCACTATACGATTGCTAACTGGTTTATATCCCACAACGTACTTGTCCAATGATCTAGGCACAATGAAAGCCACGCCTTTGCTGCTGCTGTCTTCTGGGCCTGAGAAATACACTGTACTTCCGAGGTCAGATGTGAAGTGACCCTGGCCTTTCCAGTGTGTTTCGCTTAGCCCTAGCAGGTGAACGTTCTTCCTATTCATTTCATTCTCCACAATTCGTAGTTTGCCAGGCTGGTTGAGGCCGCGCACATTCCACGTCCCGATGCGATGGGGATGGCGAAACGACTTGCGGGTAATAGATGCATCAGTAACAGAATTTCCATGCGGCGCCTGATGATTCACGAGCACATGGCCGGTAGCACATTTCACACCATCTCCCCCGGAAAGATGGCGCCGGGCGTCAGCCGGATCGCCAGACATACCAGCTACTATTCTTAGACCTTCCATGCTGACTCTCTTGGGAAAATAGAAGCAGTGGTTTCCCGTTGCCTTCTGCCCCAGGCATTTTAGAAGCTATTTAGACTCCAAGGCCGCTGTTGCCTCTTCAATCGGTTGTCCGATTGGTGGTATGGTTATCCCGCCATTGCTCGGTCGCCAGAGCCTCGTCCGTTGTCTAGCAGGGAGCACCGCGGCGCCCTGAGGTCGCCGCCATTAGCTATTCGTAACGAACCACCGACGCGTGCAGGTGAGGTTGACTGTTGGGCCGGATTAAGGTGTTATTTCCGTTCTCCCCTTACTGCCCAAATATTAGAATACCCCTCTGAAAAAAAAATTAACAGGCGTTCTATATAGCTGGTCGTTGGTAAGTAATGTAATAACAAGGTTCTTGTACCATTTATTTATTCTTCCATCAATCTGTCCAACCCTCATTCCCTACCAACTTAACTGTTACTATAAAAAAACATTATTTCCTATTGTAATATTAGGAGCAAATATTTCGTATCAACGCTGCCGCATGTTATTCTCACACTAAAGCTCTCAGGATATTCACGCCTCAATGCATTCCGTTCATACCTAGTGAACAGATATGTGTTCCGTATATTATATTTTTTGGATTTCTCGAAAGAAATTTAAGTTTCAAAATGATTACATAGCATTATTGTTTGGCTCTGTTGCTGATGTTTTAGGTAATATGAACATTTAGCAGCGTTACATATTATTTTCATCGTTATTATTTCAGCGTTAAATAGTAAAATTACAGAAATAAGACATATTATTGTAATCGTTAATTGAGAAACACAAAATTAAGAAACACAAATATACACAATATGAGGATACAAATAATATTTTAGTGCTAGATTTTCATATTTAACATAAAGTAACAAAAAATGGATCTTATCTTATTCTCAGACATATCAAATGTAAATAGAATATATTTTCTGGGAGTGAATCTTCAATTTGATGAAGTTACTTCGTATTTTTTAATTGAGATAAAATATCCGTTTTAGTCACAAAGCTCAATTCTTTAGCGGGAGTATGAAGCGTCACGTTCGTTGTTTGGGTTGTTTTGCTATAATTTGTATTTTGACGGATATCGATGTGTTCAATGGTTATAATGGTCAATATTAGAGACCGGATTATATGCATTTGCATATTCGCATATGCATTTGCATATTTGAGCCATTCTCAGTGGTAATAGCATATTTTAACTAAGATCTAGTTATGATGCATACTATCGGTACATTTACAATATTTTTCACTCACCCTGCGTTCCGAAATGCATTTAATAACAGTCACAAAATATAAGGGCTTAGCTATTGAGTAATAATAGTGACTTTTTACTGCATTTCGGAACGCAGTCAGTAGCCGTGCGCATCTTTTGTTTTGACAGTTACGATAATAAAATGAAAGAGACAGAAGAACAAAAATTTTAAATAATTTTAATGTCATATAATGTTACTGTACCCTATTATCGTATATCAAAAAATAATTTTCTAATTGTATGCTGATTTTGAATTAAAAAAATGAATACTTACTTTTCTCTTTTTTTTGGGATTCCTAAAATTGATCATTTAATTTCGCATATTCTGCCAATTTTCGTGCATATTTCAAGCATTTTTCATGCATATTTGCATGAATGAAAAATGCTTGAAATATGCAAGTTTTTTATGTTGCTGGATTATATATCCGGTCTCTAGACATTATCAACTATTATGTGTTCGCGACGATGCAAAGGTGTTACCGAATGAATCAAAGCAAAGTTTTTATATATTAAAGGAAGTTGTTCATTACTTTTCGTGTTTTTTTTAAGAATTCCGTGGAATTTTCTGTAAATCTTTAAATTTTAATTGAAAAATACTAGAAAAATAGACTTGGTTCACATGTTATTCCCAGGTAGGCACCTAACTTGTGAGCCGAGTCGATTTTACTAGTATTTTTCTATTGAAATTTATTATATACTATAGAATTGAAAATGCAAAATATAATAATCATAAATTTCCGTTTGTTACTCACTAAACTTCCAACATTGATAAAACAGTTCTCATTATCATAAAATTAGAAAATAAATATTGAACACGAGCCTGTATGAGTTTTGAATTCTTTGCCTTTTCCAGAGAGAACAAATAAAAAATTACTGAACTGGGCTGTTGTTGTTTCTATGAGTAACCAAATTTGCAATTTTCATTTGAAACTACTACCTCATTCCTTAGCAGATGCCCCATTTAATAATGTAGCGGCCGTCGACTCCATGGTTGCTACTGCATAATTTTCAAGCTAAGAATACGAATATAGTTGCTTTGTTCTATATTTTGTTCTATTCTTTGTTCTTTATCTCTATATTTTGATATCATAATTGAAAATAATTAATTCAATAGTTCGTACATTTTCACGTCGTTCACTTGAAATGAAATTTTCATTTTATTTTCTACAGAAAGCTTAACGCGTTTAATCTATTATTTAGTTCTTAAACTTCTGCGCACATTACACATTTGAATAATACACTTTTTACGGATTGTGCGCAAAATTTTATATAATTAATTTCTTTTTTATTTATGTTTTGACTTCAGAAGCCTTGTTCATAGGATCAGGATTTAATAAGAAAACGTGAAAATATACGATTATTTTTTTATTTAAGATTTCATTTTAAAAGACGCCGAGAATAAAAACTTGTTTGGAGGAAAAATAACACATTAAGGCTTATATATGATAATAAAAAGGCAATAAAATATAATACGTCATGCTAGAGGTTAGCGTAATGTAATCGCCACTCTGATTTTTATTTCACGTAAAACTAACATCTTATTAAAGTTAAAAGCTGATTTTTAATTTAAAGCAAACACACTGGTGTTGTAATTATGATTATATTTCAAATGAAATCAATTAGATAAAATACAAGCTGGGAATTTGGATTCCATCAATTTAGTCTTAAATTTATTACAATACTATTTAAATATTTGCATTTTTTTAGTTACTGATTAAAAAGTATTTAAAATATAATTGTTGTATAATATTATTTTAATCAAAATTAATTAATAGCTTACACCGAATTTAAATTTTCCTTGTAACAGGTTTTATATTGGATTTAAATGCTTACTAAATTGCCAACAATATTTAATGGTATCTTTATTTTTTTTCTTACTTTTTGTTTTTGATTTGTAGGATTTATAAAAGGAAAGAGATATATAAAAAAACCCTAGCTTCTTCAATTTACTATCTGGCATTAAAGATACTTTTTACGTAAAGATAATAACTGAAGTTTTAAATTTAATAACCACATAACGATGCGTTGTTGGCGATAAAGTCAACGAACAAAAGTTATTTACCACACATATCCTTTATCACTTATAGGTCAACCAAATGAAACATCAAAAAACTCATAAGAGTTTTTATTGTGTTGCATTGAGTTTTATTATATATTTGTATATTCCTTTTTTCCGCTAATATTTAAATATAAAATGAGCTTTTTTACATCATGACTTACTGCATATTGTTGGAATTTTAATAAAACCCACACTGCTTTATCATAGTGGAAATAATCTGCTACCAAGAAATATGCAGCTACATACTGATTTACTCAGTGTATACTTCACCAGTACTTAGAAATTTCTGCACTGTGATTTGTACAAAAAACAGGGAACAAAACCAAATCCAACACTAATAAGAATATGTAGGTCTGGCTAGAGTGTAAATACTAGATCTATGAGCGTCATCTCAGACGTATCATTTATTACCGGTACTGATAAACTCTAAGTGCAATCAAACACGTGCCAGGAAGCTGAAGTTCAAATACGTTCTATGGAGTGTTCGAAACCTATTATACACCTAGATCCATTCAGTTAGAGCGCTGTAGTGAATATTTCGACACATTTTCATGCGCCATCGTCACAGAAGTTGTTTACGGGTGGATATTATAAGCAGACGTTAATACGTCGTCGTGTTTACCCTCGTCGTAGTTCTTTATTAACGACCCCGTCTGTAAACTCACTTTTAACTCGCAACTGTCTCATGATGCTCACAGTATCAGATCGCAAAATAGCACTGTTCTGGATTATGTTATTTTCACATAAACGATTCTATTCGCTTCCATAGACTCGACAACTTAAATTCGTCTTCACTATTGAATTTTTTGTGTAGTAAAAATTGTTTAGTAATTTCAATCGCTATCCTGTTCTATTCTTGTTATGTACTTGTGTACTGTTTAGATAATCCAATGTTCATAAAAATCAATCCATTGATAAAACTTTCAGTGATGGCCGACTTTTGAGTCTTTTTTGTTTCTTTTTTACCGATTTTATGTGCTTTTTTTATTCATGTTATTGTTAGCTTTGTTTGCCCGATGTGTGTACTACAATAATTGCATTTGATCTTACAATCACCTGGTTTATCCAAAGGTATAACCATAGACACTGCCATATATTTGCACATTTTACTGAGGGTAGACCGATACGTCTGCCCATAATATTCATGCGCAAATACTTCAATTTTTCCGTGGTGATGGTATAAGCCATCGAGATGCATGACCAACATTGGGGCCTAAAACATTAAAAAAAACATGCTCACAGTCCCGTTTTAATTAATATTAAAAGTAAATAATATGGTATGCAATACATCATGATGATCATTTGAGTAGTCAAGGCGTGAAAGCGTAACAAACAAATAAACTTACTTACTTATATATACCATTCATTACAATATGAAATGAGTGGTTTATATAGAATAATATTTCAACAGGACAGGAGTACCTGTTGCGTGCACTGGCGTGCGTGTGATAGTGTTGAATTCCCCGCAGACAGCGTGAATAAATAGCGTGCATTTGTACATGTCCCAATTTGTTATAAGTATAAATGTTTTGTGGAATTTTGTGCCTTGAATAAATATGGGTTATGGGCTAGAATACCAAGCTGACTTAGTTAGAGTTCGTTGAACTGACTCGTCGTAAATAATAACGATTTAAGAAACTTTTATTTATGTGAATAACAATTTAATCGTGTAGACTTTTTGTCGAGGTAATCTAAAGTGATAAAATTGTTTTTAAGATATTTTTTTATCGTAATAAGTTTTAATAATATTTTCTTCCATTTAATAGTTGACCTCTTAGATTTTATTTCAGTTTTTATTGTGATATTTAATTTTAATTATATACTAGCTGACCCGGTAACGCGTTGCTATGGTAACGCGTATACAATGGAAAAAGAGCGAACAGACAACACACACCACAAATTTGTGTTCTTACACTATAGATTACTAGCTGACCCGGTAACGCGTGGCTATGGTAACGTTATTGATACAATGGAAACAGAGCGGGAAAAAGAGCGGACAGACAAACACACAAACAAAAAAATTGTGTTCGTAGATTATAGATTTATTATATTTTTTATTATTATGCTTAACTGCTAGATTTTTATATCTTAAGAATGTGTAACTAGAAAATTTCAACTTCTATCAGGTCTCAGGCGTGACTCGAACCCATATTCCCTCGCTCCAGGCGAGTGAGTACTTTTACAATAAAGCTATAGATGCCTTGAAATTTGCCGGATCTTTAAAGCGGTTGGGCGTTGTCTGTCAGTCAGTTAATCACTCAGGCCCTTCCTTCTATATATCTAGATAACAAAGTTCAATAAAAACTACGCATTTTTAAAATACTGAATACCTAACTAATCTACAAAGATAAGTCTCAAAATTCTAATAAATTTTTTTTTTTACATTCACACGAATTAGCCCAGCTCAAAGTAAGCTATGTTAGGATGGTGTTATGGTTACTATGGTAACGGATATACATAAATATATAATACATAAATAAGTGATATTCATGCAACTATATATACCCATGAATCAAGAACAAATGCTCGTATTCATCGCACAAACATCTGCTCCTTCTGGTAGGTAATTCAGGACCATCGGTACTTATCGTACTACAGTCATAAAGCACCTATCAAATATATCCTTAATTAATCGGTTTTTGTAATAGTCATAAGTAAAATAGCTTTTTTAATCGGAAAATTCATATTTTATATTTGTATTTTATATATTAGTTGCGGTCTATATGATTTTGCAACTAAATGAAACTATTTTTTCTTAGAAAGCACTTATAAAAACAAGGTTTTTATTAGTGGTTATAGAAATCGAACACAATTGAACAGCGCCATATATTGAGTCTTCATGGCAATCTAGAGATTCTATAGATATAGCATTTTGTAAATTATTTTTTAATAAATTAAGGTAAATATAAACAGGTTTTTTCCTAAGTGACAGACTGACACAAAACACAGATTGCCTTTATAAAGGATACTATTACTACTACTAAATTTCTAAAGGATGAAAAGAGAATAAGAAAAGATTCTATAAAATTCTACTCCTAAGGGGTTGAAATTTAAACAAAATGTTGAATAGAATTTTATTATTTTTTAAAAACAACACCATACTCCTGTTGAAAACTAAGTATACACGGATATCAATGTTTCAGAATATATTACCCCCAAGGGTGGTGTAAAAGGAGTCAAAACTTTGTATGAAAACTTCGCACTTTTTAAACTTAGAAGCATTTCATTGTTTCGGTAATACTGTGTGTGAAATAGGAGTTTTTATTGGAAGGCCTTTATTATTATAGTAAAAAGCATGACATTTGATATACAGTCTCCTATAAGAAATAAGTGGACGGAGCCTTTAGCCTTTTACAAAATTTTATCTTTGAATGGGTAAAAAAGAGATACAAACTATTAAAGTTCCACTAGTTCTATATTATTTTTAAAGGGAGAAGAATAAAATTAAGAGTCATTACGATTTTTATAAATTTATTAAATGTACACACGGTTTCTACCGCTATATTATAAGTATAGATTTATTTATCGTATATAATGTTACATAAGTCTCGTTACACAAGCATTTCGGTGTTTACTTTGTTCTTGGCTTAATAGTGTGAAGGTAATAAATAGTATTAATATTTATGACTCCAATTATATCCTACTAACTCAATAACGTTTTCTATTCACACATCCTTTTGAAATTCAATGCGATGAACTTGTTATTTCACCAACATTTCTAATGTGGAGTCATTGGCCTGTAGGGCTTTGAACTTGCTAAGTAACCATCAAGTCTAACCTTCCACGTTATAGTTTCAAACTATGCGAAATACATGAATAATAATGTTACAAATTGAAGGATATTAAGAAAGTATGGTGATAATTTTACTGCGAAAACTTTGCCTAGAATTTTCAGCGTAATGGCAAGGCCATTGACCCATAACCACTGAATTATTGGTTTAATTAGTCTGAACCCTACAAATGTACACAGTTGAATGGAATCCGCTAACTTTACATAGGAATGCGGTTGCTGACATAGTATTAATTAAAGAAAATATTTAAACTTATAGTATTTGAAGATCACGATGATAATTTTTTTTCTATTAAAGCTATGTGTGACCGGATGTGACAACATCCGGTTAAAACAGTAAACAGGTAAGCTAATTATAAGAAAAAGTAATAAATATAGCCACTAAATATAGTACCATTTAATCACAATACTTTTAAATCTTACTTGATTTACGTTAAGTATGACGGTGCCTGTATATTTTAATATTTTTTCTTTATTGCAAATGCAATTTACAACTATAATTTGTCGACCTATGTGTCGTTATAACTTATAATTAGTACTTATTGCCAAGGAAAAGGAATTTCTCTTTTAAAATTGAAATGAGCGCGATCAATCTATGATTACAAAGTTGAAGCAACTTTTAGGAAAGCCGGTCATCGGATGGATGACCAACAATTTTTAATTTGAGCTCCTGACATATGTCCTCATAAGACACGTTGTGCTATTGGTCTCACCTGCATCTGCAATAAAAAGCACCAATCGACCCGCACTGGACTAGCATAATAGTTTTCGGTTAATTTTTTCATCAAAAAGATCCATAGAGAGGACCGCAAACAATGCGAACATTGACTAACTGACTGACCACCAAATTGATTTGGTTCCCTATAATTAAGGTGTCTCATAGTCTTAATATGACTGATATTAAGAGAAGCAGAACTATTATCATACATTCAAGCTTTCTCTTCAATTTGCCGAATCAAATAAGTCGCAATAACTCGTCAGTTGAGGAGTTGGCAATGTTCCAAGTGGTTCGTTCGCGCTACATTTGAATTTCCGTATGCATGTCTACCGACATATGCATCTTCGATATATGCCCCTATTCTGCGCATGCTCTGAAAAATTGCAATGTTGATTTAGTAGTGACGCAAAAAGAAGGAACAAAATGTTATAAGAAAACTAACACATAATTATTGCTTTAATTCGCTCTTTTTCTTCTTTTTCTCAAGAATTTTTAATGTCCATTTTGACTACAGACGGTTTGTAAGACCTAAAGAACGGAAACATAAAAAAAAATCTTCATATTTCCGGGCCCGACCTTACTGGAGTCGGAACAGACATGGTATTGTCCATATTTATGGAATTATGTCAATATTTTCAAACAAAATATACGCAAGCTTTTGTTTTCCACTTCTAAAACGTGTAGATAGATATGAAACATGTTTTAGTTTAAGAATGTGCAGTCGTGCAACACATCCAATCTATGATTTATTAAGTTTAATTCTTAAATAAAGGGTTCTAAATAGATTTTAACCATTGCTTTACGTTACCAAGCCACGAAGTCAGTATTGCTGTTTCTTATATGTAAAAAGCGACTATTAATACTGGAGTCAACTACAAAACAGATAGCAGCATTTTCCGAATGATGGTCTCAGTACTGCGAGCTCCAATTCGCCCGCCAAGCGTGGATATTATAGCCAACTTCTTCATTTTTGGGGAAGGTTTTAGTTCAATAGTGAATGTTTTTTAACTAAGATGATAAAGAGTTATTAATTTTTTAAATGGCGGACGTGGAATGTCAAAATAATAAATTAAATTTATTGATTCGTTTTGGCTTTCTTTCTTCTACACAGGGTTGTTAGTGTTCTAAGTAGTCTCGCGCTAGTGTAGATGTAGAATACCCACTTCGCAGTCGTGTTCATTCGCCGAGTGCTTTGACCGATATCTAAAATTAGATTTGACATTTAGTTTATTTCGACTTTTAGCGAAGTGGTTTCTCTGAGAGGATCATTAAGTGCATTGTTCTAACAGAAAGGTGAACATTAAGAAATCTGCTTCTTAAGAGAAAAGTATCATTTCCTGTATTGAACAGGAATTATACTTGAACATTGATCTACTTGTCTTAAATATCAGGCGTGTCTAGAAGCCTCAACGTCCGCAGCGTTTGTAAAAATATGTAAAAAGTGTGACATGATTTCGTTATAATACATACAATGTCCATAATAAAATGTTTACATGCATATTTTTATGAAAAGTATCGTGTTCAAAATGATAAACTAATATGGAATCATTACTCAATATGGTATTGTTATAAAACTTATTCGCTATGATTAAATTACATAAATACTTATAATAATAAAAAAATCGTAATGTGCTCGGTCGTTAATTATGGAAATGACACCATCTTGAATCATTACTCAATATGGTATTGTTATAAAACTTATTCGCTATGATTAAATTACATAAAATACTTATAATAATAAAAAAATCGTAATGTGCTCGGTCGTTAATTATGGAAATGACACCATCTTTTAAATAAATGAGGTGAAAAGTTATTAACTTAATCGAACTAAGGAAAGGCTTAGCGCTAAGACTTATATAGGCAGCTATTAGGACTGGGAACTTTGTCTTTTACGTTTACGTTACCTTATGTTAACTCATGTAAACTGAAATTGGACATTGGACTTTCATTTCATGAAATTATTAATTAGAGAACTTTGTCGTTCTAACTTGCGCAAGCCCTTTATAGGGTAAGTAGTTAATCGTGGTACCATATCGTTGTAGAACAAAAAGGCAAATTTATAGGTTAATCAAGTGCTACATGTTGATTTCTTCGTGGCTTAGCTCGAAGGCTATTTGTACTAGAACTGTGATTTGAACTTAAAAATTGTGCTACTAAAATAATAGGTTATTTTTCTCGAAAAACGGGTTTTTTAAACTAATTCTTAATTCCGTGGGATATTTTTCAAGGATCTCGAACTGTTGGGGATCATGATGAAAATCTTCCCAAACACATATCCGTTTACGACATATGCTTTAAAGTGGTAATTTTAGAGAGTTTAAAGTTTTTTCTTCTCTCCTCTTGCAGTCCGACTGTCAAATATTTGCAATAGTAAAACAATGTTTTACAATTAGTTAATGTAGTATGGTATCTCTTTTTTATAAGTATCCATAAATATGACGGGTGACTATGGAAGAAGTTCAGTTTCATCGAATATTTTGTATGATTTGTTGATTGCAAAACATACTTGAGGTAATAGTCATGAGGAATTTTTATGAATTAAAATTATAATAATACTTACTCTATTAAACTTATATGACGTGTCAATATAAGAATTTCTACATTACATTATCACCGCATAAAAATCAACTTAATTTAATTCTACTTCGATTTTAGGAATCTTTGTAATTTAGTCGAATTGATGATAAGTTTAACCCTACGGTTAAGGTTTAATTGAAATGTTCTATGTAAAAATATTGTAATTACATACGCAATCGCCCAATGATAGGAATTTCCCAAATTAAATTAGAACTATTCTGGGAACAAACGGGAGTCAACGCAACGATTGAATTGTGAATCGAACTGAAGAGGTAACTGTAATTGTTTTGTTATGTATAACTTCCTTTTTGCTCTTATTGAGATAAGTTTATTAACCCAAGATAATTTGACGTCTATTATTGACGTCACTTGACATGTTGACAATTTTTCCTTGACTTAACCAAGTTTTTGCTTCTTTACTTAATCGAGCGAATTAACAAAAATGATCAGTACACCTTTATAAATTAAAATTTTTCCTCAGTGTCTTCTATTGTCAACGACAATAATAAAAGAATATATAGTAGATAAAAGACAAACTATAATATTATATATTTTAGTAAAATTATTTTTGTTGAAGACCGTTCCTGTAAACAAAACAAGCGTTTCGTAGAAACAATCGGAATATGCATTAGGAACTAATGCCAATATCGTGTCTAGGATGTTGTCTCTGCGGGACGGGGGTTCACAAGCTTAATATGGCTCTGTCCTCTCCATGTTTATGCTTTTATTTTCAGTTTTGATGTATAATTAAATGAAAATTCTTATTGTCACATAGAGTTAAAAACTAAAATTTAAGGAACCTATAATATTTTATGCGATTTTATCGCTTAGAGCGATATCTACCAGATATCATTTGGATTTAAAGAAATAACGTATTTAAAGATATAAAAAGAAGTAAATATTAAACAATAATTAAACTATAACCATTATCAACAAATCAGAAAAAATAATATGAAGACCAAAATAGCAATAATAGAAAAATAAAATTAATAAGATGATAGGAACTACGCCTGTAAAACACGACTACGCCTCCGAGTCCTCAGGTGGGAGGCGTGGTTGTTTTTTACAAACGTATTTGATATCTTATAGAAATGTAGCATTGCGAATGCAAAAATTTAAATGAAATACAGAACCATAGTGAGCATACATTTTGATATAAGCGAGACAATCAGAAAGTTTTGAGAAACTGAAAATATTTATGGTTAAAATTTTATTTTTAAATCAATTCAAACAACTTTCCACCAGCCTCCATACTAAATCTTCGCATGCTTTTTTATTATATTTTTGACTATTAGTTCATTTTCTTCGTTAAAACGGTCGAAGAAAGACTATTCCTTTCTTCATCTCCCAAAGTTAGACGACCGTGTTTGAATTAATTATGCCAATGGCAGATGATTATTTTAAAAGGGCCTTCAGTCTTTAATGCCATTTGTAGCCACTTGTCCGATTTTAGGTCACATTAAAATCATCGCACAAAAATGTTCCCGGCACAGATCCACGATCCAATGAGACAAGATAGTTCAATTTAAGATTCAAAAATATTATGAAGGAAAATACGAAATCGTAAACATTAAAAAATACGTAGAAATTAAAAAAAAATCGGTCACATCGTAGATAAATGACTTTATTCTGCAAAGTTTGATAGCCTGGCATCAGGAAAACATAGATGGGATAAAAAAAAAATACGATCAAAAAGGATGACGATAGAAAGCGGGATCTGAGAACGTTCGCTGAAAATGCACTTTAGATGTAGTAAACACCCTTTTTTGAACGTACTGTCTTGATTTGTATACTTGCCACCTTTGGTCAAATTTTTACCAAAAAAATTATACATTCAGTAAGGGTCCAGTAAAATAACGCACACCGAACTATTATGAGATTGTCCAAATACTGCAGCACTTGGACATGTTCTGAAGCGGGACTTCCAAATCTTATCGGAGTTCATCGTGGTCAAATACTGTGACAGAGATTTTTATATTTTAAAATATTATCCGCTTAGTGTGAGATTTAACATATAAAGTCTTTATCGCGTATGCGTAAGCAATATTTCAGTTTTTCGGGAAAAAATTAGTTTAGTAGTAGTATTAGTTTCAATCCAGGCTAAACTATACAACTATCAATATGTGTGTCACATTTAATTTAAATTGGGTTTGCCAGTTTTGCTCAATTAAGTTACTAAACATACAATTTTTCACATTTAAAATAATTTGTGGCATATTATATTACCTACGTTGATATTAATTACTTAAAGATTTGTGTTTATAATTTTTGTTATATTATCTTTTAATGGTGAATTAAGTCGAATAAAATTCATAGTCTGCGTAAATTTAAAGTCATTCTGTTGTGCTGTCACTCACAATGTCTTGAACTCTACAATTTTATCTGTGCAGAGCCACCACGGACATCACCGCAGCAGGATGGGGGGCTAGTGGGGGCCACTCCTCGCTCCTCTGTGGCGCCTCCCGATCCATCTCCCACTTTTCCAACGGTGAGACCTAACTGACGTGTTAAGATGTCTTTTGTGATACTACCTTTCTGAATAGCGACCCGATTTGTCTTATTGTAACTTCAGATGTGTAAAGTATAGATGTCATTTGTTCCGTATAATATTTGTTAGCTTGGCGGCTACAAATAATACCATTATTTTGTGCACTGAACTAATAAAAATAATAATATACACGTATAGAATAAAAGGGTGAAAGCAGGAGGACGTATATGTATACTGTTTCATTGCACTCTTAGAAATATATACCTATTAAATTTTTATTCGAAAATAAACTTTTATTGAGGAAACAAAAGTTATATTAAAACTTTATGCTTATGTAAGTTAAGTTCAAACCGATCCCACACAAGTGCGCTCATCAGTTCATTAAGCGATGACATCTATATGGTGCACATGACAGTTAGACAGAGCAAGACAGTACTTACTATAGCTATACGCTTTTGTTCTGCCCACGTTCCACATTCATACCAATACTATAAAGAGGAAGGGTGATTTTCGTTTGTTTTCTTATATTTAGGAAGTATGGAGATTACCCAGTTAATATTAACTGTCATCATTTAAAAAGAATTTAATTTATAATGGACATAAGCTATTTATAAAATTTGCTGTTTGACCATTTTTGCCTTCGCCCTTTCTAATGATTGGTGGTGATGAAGTTCGAGGTAACAAATATTATACGCACTTCAAACTTAGTTAAAACATATCCAACATGTAAATTTAACTAGCAAAAAGCTGAGTTTTGTAAGGGCTCGCGTAGTTTTCTACCTGGTAATAATTATAAGGCAGTTTTTAAAAAAGTTATTTTGATATATTATTATTGATATGGGCTTCGGTAAATAATTCGTACAACAAATAATTTTTAGAGATTTTTTGATTTATTAAACATTGGTTAGTCTGTGACATTAGGTTCCTCATATGAATTTCTTTCTGCTTCCTATATTTTAATACATATTAATTTTTATTATTACTTAATCTATCAAAGAGTAATCATCTATATAATGCTAATTCTTCAAGTCTCTTCACTCTTGAAAACGCGACATATTTAAGATCAATAAATGTTTTCTTTTCCCCAATATCTACAACAGCTGTATATAATGTTAAGCCTTGTGATTTGTAAATTGTAATAGCGAAAGCTAATAAGAATTGTTTACTGGACAATTGATATTTTCAAAATTTTCATAGAGGTGTTATTGAAACACATTCGCTGTTGTCATAAGTCGAATGAAAATAATTTTCAAATCGAACCATTATCACTCGTGGCATTTGATGAGGACGACTATAATTTTCTTCATGTATTTATTAACTTATTGCTTCAAAGACTAACCCATTTTTTAGCCATAGATTTGAACATAACATAACTTTTGATCCAATCGATAAAATAATAAATACAAATTTGATTATTCATAAACATTATTTACTAAGTCGATTTGTATTGATAGAATTATGACTAAGCTAGGTTACTGCATCATTTCGTTGAGTCACACAAGGCGTGGGACGTTGGACAAGCCGTAGGTCTTTTTAGATTATCCAAATAGTAAACTAACTTTAGCATCGATACTAGAATATAAACAGCGCTACTGACAGCGGTTATTGATGAATTGACCAAAAGATAACCATTATTAATAGCTCGTTATTTTTAGTTGAATGCCATATCGCAATGATGACAGGTAGTTGTAGCTAGTTGGATAAAAAATTGGTATTATTTTTAGGATCTTTTATAATTTTAATATTTGTTTGATTGAAGTATAAGAGTATGTTTATTACATCTCTCAGATAATACCTACATAGTTTTAAGTTATATCGATCGATCGATCGATTAGGTTTATCACATTGGGATATAAATTGCACTGCAATTGAAATTCTATGACGACAAGCTGGTGCAACTTTAGAGACCTTGCAGCACACCAAATCGTCCATGATTCGAAACCTGTTAGGAGCATATGTTTCTGTCATAGGCATTTGATTTTAAATTATGTTTGTTATATATTTATTTACTATGCATATAATACATTTAAAAGATATATTATGTGTATTATATTTGTTAGTAGTACAATGTCTAGATATATATATGTTTTAAGGATTATAAGGTTTAAATTAAGATTTTATTGATAAAACATTGTATATAAGTATTATCTTTGTAATACAGATACGGGGTGTGGAAATCGGCATCGTAGTTATGGTACTACTAGTGTGGATTGGAGCAATAGCGTTATTTTTTAATCGCTGGGGCAAGATAAGGATGCTTCTACCATATCAGCCTGACTACAAACAGGAACAGTTAAAGGTGAGCCATTGACTTTATCGCTATTATTGTAAACACAGTAATCAAAGAAAGTAATAATTATTAAAGTTAAATTCGTCAAAACAGACATTTTTTTATGGTGATAAGGTTTCTAACTTATGTTAAGAGAAATCAAGATCCTTGGCTTAAGAGCGAAAGATTTTTGTTTAATAGGTGTATCAATATAAAAATAATCTTGAATTTAGAATCATTAATTAAAATTTAAGGGCAATTTGTTGCTGTATTAGGAATATCGTATTTAGACACTATCAAAATAATTTTGTTGACTCTAGTTTTTAATGATAAGTAGTCATAGTGACAACATATCATCAAAAACTGTGTGTTCTCATAGCGACGTGATTTTTTTTTACTTAAATCTGTATAATGTCAAATAAATAGTTTGTAACAATAGGTAATTTGTTTTAATATCCTTTAGCTATCAGGTAACCATAGAATTGGGATAATATTTTGTTTATAAATGCTGTTCCTAGAAATTTTGACCCACAAAAAATATTTTAATGTATTTGATTTTTATCACTAGGTATTTTTATCAAAAAGGTACGCATTGTTTCTAAAAGATATACCGTTTTAGTTCAATATTAGTTATGGTATCAGTAAAAGCGAAGGATAACCAGTAAATTTCTATTTTATGGGCACCGAGAAACTCAATAGTATTTTATAGACTGGATTTATGAACACGCTAAAAGTACTATACACTTACTTTTCATTATAACCCGGTTTATGAATACCTACTTCTAATATTAAAACATTAATAGTGTAAGGAAATGCTGTGATTTTATAAAGAGAAAATTATACGCCAAAGTATGAATTATTCATTTCATTAAAATGACTTGTGTAACTATGTCTTTATAGAGCTTTTTTTTGACCTAATTTATAAGTATGCGTTTTATTAAAGCCGCTATATACTGATGTTTTTCTAGCATAAGCTAGATCACGTTTATGACGGTAGAATCAGGTAGAGTCGCTCAGCCGTGACATCTTGTATATCGCGATAACGTCAATGCACAATTCTTATATTTTATTTTTATATACCAAATATCGAACACTGGTTTGATTTGACAATTATCCAGTGCCAGTATGAAGGCTTTCTTACTAAATACATACTTTGTCTTATTCTGTAAGTTAATAATGTAAAAAATACAATTATAAATGAAAGAGCCTTGAAACTTTAATGTGGAGAAACTCATTGTATTCATCTACTTTCATCCACTTGCAATGCAATGCAATACAATAACTTACTAAGCCGCTAGATTAATATGTAATATGATCAGTTCCTATTCCATAGAAAATATAAATTTTGGCAGGTGGAACAGTGTCCCTCCCATGTATCAACGCCGCTATAGGAACACAACATGGTGTGTTATTGTTTACATCAAATATCGCTATACCATAGCCACCAACAAGCAAATACTTACTGCCTAGTTCCTTTGCATAAATCTCCTTTTCTTCTTAACTTTAAGTCCCAACTTCCCCTTAAGTAGTGGTACAGCTAAGTTTGGAAAGTATATTTGGCTACGAATTTATCTTCCTAGTTCGTAGACTTTCAATATTATTTATAAAAAAGGGTGTGTCTCTGACGCACGACTGGAGTTTACTCCCTAAGAACGATTGTCTGTGACAGTAACGGGCACAGAAAATAATAAAACAAAACTACACAATGAAACGTGCGCTCGTTAGTTTGCTCACAAAAACGTAACGCTGTCATTCGATCATTTAATTTTACCTTTCATATTTTTTCTCACCGGGTGCCTTATATGAAAATCAATTCTTAAGGAGTAAAATCCAAAAATCAAACACTTATTAAACCTATTTCAGTTAAAAGCTGTTTTGTCAATTTGATTTAAGCTAGCGGCCCGTCCCGGCTTCGCACGGGTGGACAAAATTCTTTAAATTTTTTCTATTATTAAATATTTTCCCGTTAGCGCCATCTAGCGTCCGGTAGACGAACTACTTGCGGTTAACATGTTGCTATGTTAACGTTATTGATACAATGGAAAAAGAGCGGACAGACAAACACACAAACCACTGTGATCTTAAATTATAGATTTGAAATAAAAAGACAAAATATCTATAACTAAAATAGGTTTGCTAAGCTTGTGATTTTTTTTATATATAATACAGTTTGTATTTAGTAAATCTGATTTTGCGTTGAATAGGGTTGAAAAGCTATACATCCTGGAACGTTGTTTCATTTCCAGCTTGTTGACGATTGTATTTAGATTTTAAACTCCTTAAATTTTAGACTATGATGTTTAGTGTATTCATTAGTTTAATTATATTTTTTTTTGTATTTTTATTAGGTGCCAGGAAGCAGTGCGTTGGCGGCAGCGGCAGCTGGTGGTACTTGTGGAGCTCACTCAGCACCTTCTGCTTGTTCGGTAACTATAACTGTAGTTTTAGAATCAATAAGAGCAAGGCATTTTTTATTCACTATAGGTTCTTTAATAGTCTAATTGAAGTACTTTTAGTAAAGTAAAAATTTATCTTGTGTTTTTTTCAGCAAAAAATATTTACACTTATCGCATTTCGGTGTTATACACAATTTTATTATATAATGTTAATCAAACCTATTAAGATTACCCTTATGTAATAAAATTACCATTTTTTAATAAATAATAAAAATTAAAAAAAAATATCTATAACACATAACATCGATCTTATATATGTTAGGTATCTTATTATCAGCCCAAAATCACCAATCATAGCACTATGACTGTTAAAATTATATAACGAAAATAATATTCCAGTTGTATTATCTATAAATATGAATTGTGTACCTAGAATTTTCATCTAGTAGTGACAACCTACGTTTTTCATGTAGCATAAAAATACAAATAGATTTAAGGTTTTTTTTTCTTAATCGATATCATTGCTGGCCGTATGCAAAACAGTGTGGCCGATAATAACACATAATTATATGTCACGTCACATAGTCCCTCGAGAAAATGTGTTTTATTACTGTTGAAAGGTGTCGTTTACAGACGTGTGGCAAACCTTGATATAATTTTATTTTACCGCTTTGAATTTTATTTAATGAGTTGTAATTATCAACCTATTAAGTTACTTTTGGTGTTGGTGAGATTTCTTTGTTATTATTTATATGGATTCCATTATGGGCTTTATGTCCTCCTACACAGTATAAAGTCAATTAGTGAGTTCAATATAGTTCTGTGTGTGATAACTATCACTCTGTCATAAGCTCAGATAGGAATTGGGATGTAAAGTTTTTAACTATGTAATGATTTCTAGTACGGCAAGTACTTAGGGATTTTCACTCGAAGGCCTTATAAAAATATTCTTCAAGGATTAAGTATTAACTCTCAAAGAGATAAAGCCGCGGCTGTTTTACGAATTTCATTAAAACGCTTTGAATATCAAATTAGACAACCTTTGTAACCAGAGAGAGCCAAGTATTATAAACCATGTTGAAATAATCTAACAATAAAGCTTTATCTGAAATACCAAAAGGGTTTCAAAGGAGGTTTATTTATAAGTAATTTCCAGGTTTTTTTATTCATTAAGTCGTGATAGCTCAAGGTAAGACAGTGAATTTATTTGAGCATGCAGTAACAGAAGCGATGGCGTGTTTCTATGAACCGCAATGCAGCTTAGCTTTGAAGGCCAAACGAGTCCTGCAACTTAGGAGTTCTATATTTAGATTTCCATTGTTCTAGTTGTGCTAGTCTTAATGACCTATTGAATGATTGTACTGTCGATAAAATACGGTTATGCGACAAACGTAGCCCCTGACATGGAAATTGTACAGGGTCGTTACTCGTGAGATATTGCCAATCAAATGACAAAACTGATAGTATTCAATCTTTGTGAATTTAAACTTTATTCATTTGTTTATATTGTTAGCCGCGATTTATTTAGACCGTAAACTGTAGTAACAGCGCCTTCGTAGTTCACAGTTTTGTGTTTGATATACAAAAAGGTTTTTAAAAGTAGTTCATGTCCTACTTTAGGGTCAAGCTACAGGGAATTCACGATTGGTCTGTTTGGCAGCTAAGCTGTGAAAGGGTCAAAGTAAAATAAAAATGCATGAGTTTTATACCTTCAGCGAATTACTTACAATGATACAGTTATTACACATATTTATTATGACGATGTATCGATCTGTTTCTTCAAGTATCTTTGTTTGTATATGTCTTTCTTCATATTTAAATATTAATCAGAAATTAAAATACGTCGACAGCCCTATAGTTATATATTCTTTAACTGTTTCGAAACATAACTTCTTTAGCTTCTACAAATGTGTTGTGGCTATTAAAATTGTTAATTCGTATAGGGCATTGGTCAAGGTTTTCTGGAAATGATTTGTGAATGGTGTAAGTGTTAAAAATGTTTTCTATTGTACTTTGTACGGTCATTTTCAACAATGAGTTTTTTTTTTCAAATGATATCCAACTTTACTGTTTCCTATAAAAATATATCAAAAGACGATTTAGAAAAAATGTGGGAAATGTTACCTGTTAATATATCATCAAAATTTGAAATGATAATTTAAGCAACTGACGGAGCATCATTGGTTTAGCTCAGATTTACAGAACTTATATCTTTTTTTGGTTAATCCGTCCTCATAAACTAGGTTATCATAACATAAATAATGAATACCTTATTATTTAAACTTTTGTTACTCGCTCATATTTAACTTTCGTAATCTCGCACGGTACTAATAACATACAATGGGCATTTTATATAAAAAAAACTAACATGATTTTCGAAGGTTATTTTTGTCATAGGATTCAACTTATTATTATCATTTCTGTTAGTACCTATATCAATTAAGCAGTGAAATGATCAAGTATAAAATTTTGAGTATGAAATTTATACTTACTTTTGAAACGACGAAAATTGAAAATTTCGAAATAGATATGATATATATATTCTTTTATATGTGACTACACCACGGATCATAACATCGGTAACGCAGCAAGGTTAACAATTTATGTCACAGATGGCGCTAGCTTTATATCGTCTACACACAATCCAGAAATAGTCTAACAATAACATTACGCATTCGCAGATTTTAAAGCATATTAACAATATATACAAAGATATCCCTTTTAGTCTTCAGTTGGTGGTTTCCTATTATATTCCTACATATATAGGTACTGATATCAGATTATAATGCCGTGATTTGTAACCCGTTTTATTTTAAAGTTTAAAAAACTAGCCAATTTTCATTAGCTGTACGAATCTATTTATTTTAACACATCTTACAACAAGGTCTTAAGTTTAATTGTTAAGTAAATTCATAAAAATCTCACGTAAAGCCAAGTCATCTACATTTACGGCTCCAGTAAGCCACAAAATAAAACAAGATATGACACCGCCCGATGACACCAAATAAAACAAGTCGTGCAATCACTGTAGTCTGCCTATTCCAAACATTTTACTGAAGCAATAAAATTTGCTGTAAAAACGCCTTTTACTTTGCTGTTGGATCGCATCACAAAATTCTTCCTCTCAAATAAAAGGAAATCGTAATTGGAATCTTGCGTTTGATGGTTGAAACATAAATGTAGTAATATTAAGACGAATCGGTTAAGTTAAACTATATTTTGGAATAGATTTCTATGAAAAAACATTGACATTACATTTTATTATTTAATGTAACAACATAAGCACTCTGAAACCCTATAGCCTCAATCACAGTTTAATTTATGTCTAGATTTAAATTATGACACTTGTGCTCCTTGATAAAACAAATGAATATCACAAATTTTTCTTTATACGTTTAAACTGATTTACCCAAATGCAAAATTGACAGTCGTAGGTATTTTAATAAGTTCTGGCAATTCTTTTAGTTTACGTGTGGTCTAAAAACCACGATGGTTACTCGCTTTTCTCGGCTTGAGGTCCAATTAAGGATTTCGTCGCCACAAAACTAGAGGTGATTCAGAACAGGTAAATTGTGGTACCAGTTCCAGTCAAGTACCGATAAGTAATAGCAAGTAGACAATAGATAATTATAAATGAAAAAATGATTATTATCTACAGCACGAATACCATTGACTCTTCGTTTTAAACTTTTGTGTTTACTTGTCACTTGCTTAACTTAAAATCAACATTCTGGTGTCTTGTGTCTGCTGTCATTGCTTTAATATTAACATTTTTCAAATTTCTGCATACTGTTCTATTTAGTACTAACAATTTCGCGCCTATCACTTAGTTAATTAAAACCACTTCTAACGGTTAAATATATATAAAAAAGAATAAATGGCAAGGCAATTCGGTAAAAGTAGTTTTATTTAAATATGCACAGTTTCCTCATTACTTAAGTACTTAATAATTAGAACAGAAAAAAGCTTTTTCTGTATTTAATTATTCGACTCGGCCTGTGGTGGAACGGGAAAACCGGTCTCATAGTTTAAAGAGAACCTAGTTCTTTTCCGCATGGTTAAATGTAAATCGTGTTATTTTTTATTTTTTCGATATATGCGTAGGCTTTGGATGGTCTCACTCCTCCTCAAGACCTGGTGGCGCTGTGGCGATAACACGTGGTTTTTTATTTCAGTATCAAATGAATAACTAAATAATAATAATTATAAAAATCCAGTAATAATTAACCTCTACTTTTAATTTCAAACTAATTTGCACTGTGGTTGCTTCCGAATTACTTAAGAACTTTCTAGGTCGTTCTGTAGTCTGTACTCATTATCAAAAAAGACGCTATAATATTATCTGTTGAGGCGGTAACGAATAACGTACTGCTACACAAAACTATTTTTCCAATACTTAACACTGACCGTTAATATAGAGACCTGTCGAGGAAACGTGATGTAATTAATTACCAATTATGATAAAGTAATAACATTAACTAATAAAGTAAACCATAATGTCACCGCTAACTATAATAAGACTATTCATAAGAACTTTTCCGAACTTGGTCACTTGTCAAGAACTTGTACAGTTCCCAAAGCGTCATTAGTGACATAAGGGTTTTGCTAAGTAACATCTTTTATCTTTTTCTTAAGGATCTTTTATTTAATTTTGTTACATGGAACAAGTGTACTTAAACTTTCCGTGAAATTATTAATATAGAATTAATTATTGACGTATAGGAGTGAATAAGGTAACTAGTCTATAATAAGCGAAACCATATTTTATGACAAAAACATACAAAAATATATTATATTTTTTTGTTATTTAAACAAATGTTATTTTAATATGTTTCAAATTGAATTGATAATTATTCTTATATCTTAAAAAAATTGTGTTTGGTGTGATAAATCTGCATGGTGTCAAATTTTCGTCTATTTTTCACACGAAGACTGCAGTCTAGTCTTAAGGTGAAGGCTATTTTTAGAGAATAGGATACAAATAACGAAGATACTGCGTTTTTAGTGTAATAGATTGGTTTAACCCGTAGTGGAAACTTAGATTCGATGAATGAACCATGAGCAAGATTAGCCACTAAGGTAAATATCGTTGAATAAAAGTGGAGGCCGAGCCGTATCCACCGTATCTGTATATCAAGGAATAAGAAGCATGGCTTGATGTTAGCATACCCAATTGACAGATTTGCAGCAAAATAAAAAAAGCTTGAAAATTGGGTTTCATGATTTGACTGATCTGCAGTAGGCGACGGGTTTAAAACTTGTTACACCTGCATTATTCCACCTGTACTATAATGAAGAGATATGCAAACGAATTGTGACGTGTAATGAAAAGTTAATTCTTCATTTTCATAACAGCTCATTGCAACAACAATGTCCAAATGCAAACCACATCCTTAGAAAGCGATAGTAGCGATTTAGTGCTATCCACTACATCTTCTTTAGATCCGATCAAGCAATAACAAAAGATGTCTACTGAGGTGGTAGAACTCGCAGCAAAACAATCCTAACCATTCAATCGATCTTCGACATAATTTCTCTTTATATTAACGCAATACCTCACACTGCTCTAAAATAGTCTTAAAATTATAAGAACTACAATTAACCTGTAGTCTTCCACACACGTAGGAATATCGGCCCAAACAAGTACCATTTTTCGCCATTTGGACAAATATTGATAGGGAAAAATTATTCTTCTCGCAATCCGCAAAACAAAAAGCCTTTACAAAGTTTTTGGAGTCTTAGTCCGTAGACTCTATCGCAAAGGTTTAAGTGATCTTCCGATCAGGTGGAACAAACGTAAAGACGAGGTGGGATCAATTGTTTGCGTTCATTTCGTAGGATTGTAAAGCAAAAGTTAGAGCTACGAAAATGTAGCTAGAAAAATTCTGGCGTCTGTACTAATAGTACATTGAAACGTAACATTGGTGTCAAAATGAAAACTGATTTTGTATCTAAACAAAACAGATTTCACATTTTAGCTAGGCTTATCTTAGGGTATGATAGTCTCCGTTATTACCTATGAGATAACACAAAGGAGCTCGCTTTGTGCATCAACCATGGGTCACAGCACAAATTGCATGAGAATCAATTCATGCTCATGCGGGTATCTCCAATCCCTGAAGATCTATTAATAATAAAATAGATTTTTTAATAAATATAACTTATAACAAATAATTTTGTCACCTGTCGATTTGCTTTAAAATCTTAACATCCTTAGTTGTAGTAGACTAAGGAATGGAACTCTTTCCCCATGTCTGGTTTCCTGATAGGTACAATCGGGTGACCTTCAAGTCGCTAGTGAATCTTTATTTTCTTATTAAGCGTGTTTCATCCTAAAAAGCGTCGTCGCTCTCTATCATATAGGTGTCAAGCGCTAACCTATCTATCATTGAACACTTCGTCATTGTTGATGTTTCCTAGTGTAACATCATCTGGCCCGGTTAGCCAGAAAGATGTCAGTGGATTTCGCAATTTAAAGTTAAATAAAATAAACTTTTAAATATGTTATAAATTGTGGCAGATGGATTGCACATGCCAGCGCAAAAGCAAGTAGTAAGAGAATTAAGGCTTGATTTTGTGTTTTTATTTTGTACCAAATTTAGGGTATATCTATTCAATCGTTGAATGCAACTTCAGATTAAGTCTGTCAGATAAATTATTACCCACTCAAAAATAAATATTAAATGAAATTAAATTTTGTTATCTGAATAACTACAAAACAGACAAGAACAAAAAACTACAATTTGTGAACCCATCATGACGCGTCGTTTACCACAGTTGCAGCTTTAGTTGTTAGTACACACCAATCCGCATTGGGCCCGGTTTGTGGTTAATGCTCCATCCTCCTTATAGTTTTATAAACTGACAAAGGCCTGTGCTCCAGTATTAGTGATATAAATAAGCTGATGATAATAAGTATTGTACTATAAAGAGATGTAGATAAATGATAAAGAAGATAAATAAATGAAAAAGAAAGAATGCATCTGTTGGCTAAATATATATATACTAGAACAATAATAACTTAATTATTACATTTACAAAGCGATACGTTTAATTTAACATCACTTTTTAAATATTTTTTTTAGAATAGGCTGAATATAAGTATTATACCGTAAATATTGAGGACCGTTTGGTGCAACGGTAGCCATCATGCCTTTCGCACCGAGATAAATACAAACATTTGTACCTCAGTTATGAGTATTTATATATACATTTCTATAAATATTACATATTTATGTATCATACATGCATGTCTATCCGTTACCCTAGTATCCATAACACAAACCTAATAATGCTTATTTTGGGCTAGGCTAACGGGTGTTAATGTAAGATAATTAATTATAATTATAACTCTATCATATTTACAAAGCAAATAGCTGATAAAATTTGAAAGTATTGAAATAGTTTTGAAACAAATTTTCTTCTGTGGCTTTTAATTATATCGCTCTTTTTTTGTAAGTTTAGTATTTAAAAAAACCTGAGCAGTTTTGTCGAGAATGGTTGGAAAAGAAAATTACCTTAATAATTAATATATTTATGATCTATACGTGTGTGACAAAATCCTGGTATCCATATCAAAAGCCTTTCAATTTTTATTTTTATCTAGGCTAAAAATGTAAAAAAATATAATTAAAACTAGCCCTATATTAAGTCCTTTAATATTTATCCCCCAGCGCAGGTGCAAATTAGTTTTGTTTTAATTGGAATGCGAAAGTTTTAAACTTGTAGGTTGATATTGCTAGGTTGTGTAACGCGGTCGCATTTTCGGTGCGTTAAATTCATTTTAGTCAAAAAGTACGTTAGATCAGTTATTTGCCGATAATAATTACTGTCTTTGTATTTACGTTAGCAGTTCTGTTAACGATGTAAGCCCAACGTTTATCATTCGTCAGCTTCGTTATTGGTTTCCTGTTGGCTCATAATTGATGTGTCAGATTGATGGATTAAGTCTATTACATCTGTTGAAAGTAATATTTATAAAAATGATACTACTGTGAAACATAACAATAATGTGGACTACTGTTAAGTACATTTTTTTTTGTTATATACTAGTTGACCCGTTCACGCGTCGCTGCGGCTCAGTTGTTATAATTTGCATTTTTTTTGGTTTTGAATAAGTTGAAACTTATCCTATGTCCTAAGTTGGAACAAATCCAGCAAAATAAAAATCATTGTGGTCAAACACCGTGACACGTAATATTTATATAGAAAGATGTAAAATCGTAATAAATGATTAATTCAGTTAGCGACAATTGCAGTTAATTTGGCAATATTTGCAAAAGCAGGATGGGTACATTTTGTTTTACATAAACTTTTGTAAAAGTTTTTTTTTTATATAAAGACAAAATATTTATCTGATATGACAGCTACAAATGGATGAGAAAATACTGAATAAAAAAATCTATTTGCAAACCTTTTCCCAACAGCACAATAGCAATAGCATTATAATTGCCTTTCGCACTGATGACCTGCGTTCGAGTTTCGGGAGAGGTAGTTTGTATGATAAATGTTAGTATTTGTACCTAAGTCATGGATATTTATTACCATATACATAGTTTATATCTGTATATCCTTTACCCTAGTGTCTATAACACAAGTCCTACATGGCTAAGTTAAATGTGTGAATGAAACAAATATTATTTTATCGATGTTATTATTAAAAGAAACATCCCCATTCTCCAAGAGCTAAGAAATACATCGCCACACTAAAATTGTCTTGCATGGTTAATATTATGCTTGGCATTCTTTGATTGCTTTTATATCGCGGATATGTTTGTCAACAAGAGTGTGTTTGAATTCGCTTTAGTGCTATTTCAATATTACGCTTAACTTTTTATTTCTTAATATTTATATTTTGAATATCTAAAAGTTTTGAATTTTTGCTTGGTTGGCAATAATACACACGTGGTTTTGATAGATTCGATTTTTCGGTTTCATATTAGGGTAAGAAGATAAATAAAATATCGACTATCCAATTTGGTTTTTCATTTTTTGAAAAAGAAAATGTAATGTTTACACTAAATATAAAGGTTTCCGACGATTAGATTACTTATGCAGTTCCTAAATAACAAAAATGTAAAAAAGGAGCTACTAAGGAGCGTAAGGAGCTACGTAATTAAAATAAAATAAGTACGTACATCTTTTCGAAGACATATTTGATAATATTTTTCCATACGTTAAGTAAAATGGTAAGTAATGTATTGTAAGATTAAGTCAAATTTCATTTACAGTGATTTGACATTGATAAAGAGAGTCACAGCAAACTAAAGTCAATAAAAGATTTTGATTAAAAATAAAAACTTTGCGCTGTAATCTATATCGTCTCAAGCTGGCAGTAAAACTGAGATACAATAGACGGAAAGGCAATCTCATAATGCCCGTAACCGTATTATTGATTAAAATAGAATTGAATAAAAAGAAAATAGGAAAAACCTAGATTATCGAGGCTCGTTCAAACATGCTTAGTAAGCTATAGATTGCGAATAAATACCTGTTTTATTATTGTATGCAATAATGCATTATTGTGCATATATACTAATCTCAAATCCAGTATTATTTAAAACAAAAAAGTACTTGTGGATCGTCTTATTTTAAGCAGTCAGCAAGTAGTCAATCCTTTTGGTCCTCCTAAACTCACAAAAAGCTTAATACCTTGCTTAATAAATGTATATTGTAGGTAATAACTTTCTTAGAAGATCTCTTAGGTAGTAAATTGTGGGTTTATTTTACTATGAATACCGGGGTGATTTCACTTGGATAATCTTTATGTATAACGCCGGGATATGAGGTTGATCGATCCTTTCCGAGAATACGGTTAAACGAAACGATGGATAGCTTTTGTCATGTGTCATGCTCATGAATGGATACTGCCTGTAAAGGCATCAGGTCTAAGATATTCCTTTGTTTTTAATCTTCTTGTCTTGCATAGTAAAGTTTGAGTATATAGTAATTGAGTATATATAAATATGAAATAACTTTTTTTGACTTCGTTTTAATTAATAAGTTCTGCTAACATAACGCCGCTTTTATTGTGATAGTAAAATAAAATATTTTGTAAATGCTATTTTTCCTGTTAAAATTTAAACTGACGAGTTTATTGCACGTTCATTTTGTCAGTTAAAGGACGTTCTGAACGGTTGGTCGAACGCACGATTTTTTTTTTATACATGCTACTCTTGTATTGAACATCATAAATGTAGAAGGTAAAAACAAAAGTTAAAATCGCTACAATAAATAGTGTCGAGAATATATAATTTTCTAAGTTCAATTAATCTAACTTATTGTTCGAATATATGTTTACATAAACTGTACATATAGAATTATACGTTTACAAAGCTAAATAGGCTGCATTATTATTCATTCACTTTTTAAGAGTTGCTTATTTGCAACATAATGCAGTAAAAAAGCTCAGCAGCTATTTATATTGCCTTATTGCTCGTTAAGTTAAATGAAGCGTGCGATCGATGGTGCTATAACAGTTAATTGAGCTACAATAAAAAATATTCTCTTGGACATATCTAAAAATGTTTAATACAGGCAGTTATCGAACAGAAATCTTTAATAAAAGTATATATACGAGGGGAAGTGCATAAATTGGGGTGGAAGGGGTGGAGTCAAAAATTCTTACTGTACACCTCGCTAGTTAGGGATTCATCATTGGTATATAAGTGTTTTTAAAGTCTTTAACGTTATTCGTTTACGAGTTATCACCTTTGAAATAAGTCAAATCGAAAAAAAATTGCAACAATGGAAAAAATTTTGCTGGTAGATTACAAAGAAAAAGGTACTACAATTATTGGAGACTACTACTTTTCAATATTGGAAAAGTTAAGAAGAAGATGGAAAAAAGAAGAGGGAAATTGACGAAAGGTGTGTTGCTCTTGCAGGACAATGCACCAGTTCATAAGTGTAGAGTTGTGATGACTTCTGTACACAAACAAGGATTCTAATTTCTAGTTCATCCAACTTACAGTCCAGACTTGGTTCCTAGCAATTTTCATTTGTTCCCAAATTTAAAAAGGGAGCTCAGGAGGCGAAAATTTATTATGAAGTTAAAGAAGCTATTTCTGCCCATTTTGAGGGCAAAGACAAAAAAATTTTTTGGTGGTATCGAGAAGTTAATTTCGAGATCTAATAAATGTACTGACCTTATGAGGAATTATATTGAAAAAGAAAACCAACTTTGTATTTTTATTATTTTTTTATTAACAACCCCTCCATTATGCGCATTTTTGGATCTCCCCTCGTAGTAATAGCAACAGCCTACTCTTTATCTGTGACGGAACAGAGAAGGTTTCTGGAAAGTTAGTGTAATACGTTGTATCTGCAATGTTATTCTGTTGCTCATTCCCATAACTTAAGAAACTAAGTTATTAACCACGGCCAAAAACCATTTTAATGAATATTAGATTTAACACACGTTTCCTTATCGAACATTTGTAACTGTTTAAGTGTGGTTTAGAAGATTAACTAATATTGTATACATCTTACCAACCATATACGAGTATAGCCGTATTGGTTATTCTGTTTTATTGGCTAAAAGGCATATTAGTTTATATGCCAGCAAGGTCAATGAGGTCCCATTCCTATCGCAGTTCCATTGATTGGCGTCAACTAAGGTGAAACATTAAGGGTAAACATGGGCAGGCAATATAGATAAGTACTTTTTAGTTGGGAACTTGTTAAATATCTGGTAGATCTTTGAATGTTCGAGCTATCGGCAAATGTGTAGTTAAATATGTACAACATAATGTTTTCTTTTAGATATTGCTAGCTAACATAAACGGAAATCTTCAATGTTACTATTATTTGCTATCTTTAAGTTTACATAATTTTTACATTTGTACAGCTGTAGGTTTTCTATGATAAATAAGTAAATGAAAACGATTTTACTTTTTGACGAGACAGCTTTATTTGCCCTCATTATAGAATTATAAATGTGGAGGTGGACGAATATAAAATAAGAAGCAAGTATTTTTATTTGTGGAGCTGAAGGTTGTAGTAAGCTGCTATTAATCTTGTTGGTAACTTTTTTATAATATGGTAAATGAAATAATTTAAAGCAGTAGCATTAACTTATTATTTATTTTTTTATTGCAATCGATCACCAGTTAAAGGTAATATAATTAACTAAGACAATTAACTGTCAGTCTCTCAGTGACGTGTTTAGAAAACAGATTCTATAATATAATATGTATTTATTTTCTACACACAATGTATGGTACAGACAAGACAAAATTAAAGAAAATACATACAAATAAAAGACACATTGTGGGAAGCTGGCATCCATGTTAGGTAAGACCTGTATTACGGACTGCCAGGCCCCCCACCCGTTTAAGTTAAAATTAAGTAAGTACTTAATTTTAACTTAAAAATACCTATTCCTAAGATTTTTGTGGAAATAACAATGGATATGCATGTACATGAGGATTCGTATTAGAGTTTTTGTGTGTATGGTATGTGTATTTGTGAATGTATGTGAAATGTGGGTGTGTGTGGTGTGAAAGTTTGTGCATAACCTAGATAATGAGTCAGCAAACTATGGTTAACAATTTTTCTGTTGCATCATAATCCAAACACAGGAGCCAGTTTGTCACTGCTTTTTTACAAGCTACTCTGTGCATAAAAGGAAAAAGCTGAATTCAGTATGTTATATATAACATACTGAATATATAACATACTGAATATATAACATACTGATCATTCCTAAAGGAATGATCCCGAAAAGCCAAAGAATCTCTGAGCAAATCGACTTTTGCAAACGTGCACGGGGCAAACTCTATATTTACGACGACAGTGTTCAAATTTCTTCTTATTACTGTGTTTTCTGACGGTTCGATGAAGAGAAACAAAAAAAAAGAAAGTTTATATATCGACAAATATACTTAAGGCGCCAATATATTGATCCAAGCAGTCAACTACGTGTCTACAATATCAGTACATTCCATATTATTAGACAGTCTTGACGTTCCAGAGTCTTTACGGAGAAAAAAAGTGTCTGTGTCAGCTCCGAACGCACGACTGGAGTTTATTCCTTAAGCACAATTGTCTTTGAGCAGGCACAGGGAGTATTAAAACAAAACTTTAAAATTTTTATTGACAAAACAAATCTTTGAAAGGTGCGCACGATAGGTTGCGCACAAAAAAACATACACTGTCATTTGACTACAACATTTTATTGTTCTTATTTTTAATACCGAGCCTTAGTTAGTTTTACGGGGCATTTTCCGCACTTAGCCTCTTGATTGGGCCATTTTACGTGATTGAGTTTTCTTCTTTTACTCCAGCCATCCTAGTCCATCCCATAAGGCGAGTAGCCTTTTCAGGTTACTACAAGCTTCCGGTAGTTGAGACTGGAGAAAGCGTGCCCGTTGATCAGCCACGCTCCTGCACTCCAAGAGCACGTGAAGTGGCGTTTCTTCCGCCTCCATGCAGCCTCTGCATAGAGGGCTGTCTGACACACCTATGGTAATTAGATGTTTATTCACAGGACAGTATCCGGTTATAGTACCTAGTACTTTACGGAATGTCTCCCCGTTTAGTCTGGTGAGGTTGCGGGTAAGCTTTTTCGAAGCCACCGGAATGGCATTCTTTGTTTGCCTGCAGCTTTCACTATTATTCCATTCTGTTTGGTGGTTTTCCTGTTTTTTACGCAGCCATTAAGGAATAAACTCCAAAAAATGCAATTCTGATTTCTTCGTTCTTTGCTTGTAAAGTCTACGCTAGGAATTATTCTTCAGGGTCTAGATGCAAAGACAGTGAGTAATGCGGATGTATTATCTTCTCACGTCGTCCAACTGCAAGGCACTTTATCAATCTTTAAAAAATGACAAAGTTTCACAATTGCCAAGTATCAATTGATCTTCATTCTTATTTAAAATTAAACAGTTATTTATCAATAAATTGAGAGAACTTAATATTTTATAATTACTTGATGGGGTTTTGACTGTTGACTACCGACTACCAACTATATTTCATTTCAAACAAAAGAATTACCCGAACACAATTTCAACCTCTGCATTCGCTAACATAAACATTTGTTTTTTATAGTATTTTCGAACTAGAAATAACTTCTATTGTTTGTTCTTTTTTTGCGTATCGAATTGCAAGTCGATATTTAAATATTGCTACACGATGTGTGTGTTTTTAACGAATCAGTTTCAGTTTACAGAGCTACAGTAAATTGATCTGTTTGGTTTGCTAATTGCTCTTAAAACTTCAGAAGTACGAAGCTAAGTAACTGATACAGTAAAATGCTAAAAGCTTTTGTTTAAATTTTGTCGTTAAACAGGGTTGACAAAGTTCGTAATTTTTATAACTAAATACCGTTGTTGTAATAAAGGCTTTAATTAAGATATTTTTGGCTACGTAAAATTCAATAAGAGCTTGACCAAGTTAAAACCAACCAAAAAATACCATAACAGGAACTCGCTGGCAATTACTGGTAAGCTTTTGCCAATATTGCATGTGGTTGTGCAACATATAAATTGAATTCCCACACTTGTTAATAAATTATAGAAAGTAATATAAATTACTAATAATTGATATTTTAGGATGATAATGCAAACAACCGTTTGATACGTATTCTTGTAAAACCCTGATCAAATGATATAGCGTATAGGTGTGTAAGTGCAAAGTATGTAGAACGCTGAATTAACAAAATTAAATACATATTGTGATCAGAGGTACAATAACCAGAATCAAATAAAGTAATTAACCTAAGTCTTTATTAGTCTAATTAGCTTCTTTTATTTCAAAAGGTCAAGTGAAATTACGTTCACAGAAATATTTTATAAAGCCACATAAATAAACAGAAAATGAAATTTAAACCAAACAGACAAGACCATCCATCATAAGAAAGTACATAAAACCATAATTTGCGGTAAAATAAGCTAAAAAAAGATGTTTGATTCATCCGTCTGTATTAAGACGGAAATCTCTTGAGTCATCTTAAAAAGGACATTTGCAAAAGAAAACAAAACTTTTTGTTTGAGGAAAATAAAATTTGATTGAATTGTTAGGTATATGTACTATGCCAAAACCGTAAGTATATACTCTTATTGTTTTCCTACTAAATTACTTATTTATGTAAATCATCATTAATTAATTATTCAGACGATAATAATCTGTGGCGTCATATTATGGTCGAATAATTTTGCACTAACATTTGTCGACTCATCCTCTGACATTTATAAGTGAAATTGGTTTATATCATTATCTGTATGTAAAAGCTAAATGATTCATCGTGTAATTCTTGCAAAGCCTTCGCAGACGAATTTTCCTATGATGATTTTTGTTACTACCCGTGTAAAAGTGAACTTGGTCACCTATTTAAATTACGCAGGCAAGTTTCCACTTAAGGAAAGCGGTCCCATATACTTCACTTGCAATAGTAGGGGTCTCATCTGAAACTATTTTATTTCTGTAGAATCTGGTGGTTAAGAAAGAGCGTATAGTAAAGTAAAAAGTCAACTGCTGTGTACCTCATAACAGTGTCTGTTTATAATCTACTGATGCTACGTGGAAGGAAAAGAGTCTATCTTTAATGTTTTCGTATCAAATGAAAATAAAGATTTTTGACTTTGTAATTCAGTATAGTAACTACTGTGTAGGGTGCTGTGTACCAAGCGCTGTGTAAATTTGTAATGGCGCTTATACTGATCTTACTTTATATCTCTTATCCGTCGCCATATAGTATGTATTGAAGCATATATCTTAAGCTGCTTAACTGAGAGTTCAAACTCGTTTGAAGAAAGTATACATTGAAAGGATGATGGGGTTTGTGCGTCAATCTTAATGTAATGCAATCTTTTCTTGTTGAAAGTCAATCCGTAAAGGAACTTGGATTGTTTTTCTTGTGTGCATAATGTTATATTTTCACTATAGGTTATTCTTATGAATAGACTTTGTGGTTTATAATTAAAATACTATTAGTTACTTTATTCTAAACTAATTTTATATAAACCGGTTATGACATTCATTCCACAACTTATCAAAATTTCTTCGCAACCCAAAGACTATTTTTCGAGATTTTGTGCGATTTACGAGCGGCAATAGGTTTTATATATTATAATAAGGTTATAATGAAATAGAATTTGTAAAAATATTATTAATAATAAATAAATTTATTATGATAACTTAGATGGCGTAGATAAAGGTCTATCTATGATTGTGGAGGTTAAGCAAATTTCGCAAGGGCTTTTATTATATCGAGCTCAATATATCAATTATTTGTAACCATTCTACAGATCATTTGAATTGTTATTTTTAATCTATTGTATTTTGAGTTGTTGAGTTGAGTCTTTAGCCCTTTGCTCCTTTTGGCGCATGATATAATGCTCTCGGGTTTTAAGGGGTTAAATGATACATAGTACTTCAACTAACCTACGAGGAATAGTTAGCACGTTTTGTTAAGTTTAAATCCAATTAAAGATATATTTTTCTAGCCATTGCAATGACTTTATAATAATTACTTTATCCTATTTACTTAAAGATATGCCATGCCATGCTATGACAAATAAATTCCGAGTGTTTAAGTCACTTTCTTAGTTGAGAATAGCTTGGGTATTTATTAAAGTATTTATGTACTTCAGTCACATGGACAATATGAAATGAAATATTCAACCAGCAGAGTATCGCGTAATTCTTACGTTTTATTTAAATTAATTAGAGTAGAATAGTACATATATTCATTATGCAAAAAACTCCGTTTTTACTCCATGTTTTTATAATTAATGCACAATAATTATCATTTTACTACATTTCAAACTTTAAAATGTAAAGTTTTCTTATTTCAAATTAGTACATTTCCATCACTATGACAAATATGTTATGTTTTCTTTTCTTTTTTATAATTTGGCAAACAAACTAACAGACCAATATAATTTATTTATATGTCGGAATAAGAAATTTTGCTTATTGGTATTTGAGTTTTCGTTTTATAGTGTTCTAAATAAAAAAAAAAACAGCAGTCAGTCAATATTTTTTTAAGTAGTATGAAAACCACTTTAACTCCCTTTTGCACAAGTATCTCGGAAAGTATTCCGAGTATAAAACTATGAATAACCTTTCAGCTATAAACCAAGTATTGAAAACTACGTGTGAATGTATAAATAGCTTATTAAGAATGTAAAAACGCCACTAAGACCAACGTTTTGATTCTATGATAATGCAGAGACTATCTCAAGAGACAAACTATATGTGTAGTAATCTATAGCTTTGCCTTAGGCATTCTCGGTATGATGTTTCGCTGTTACAAATTTGCTAAAGGTTATTCATGACTGACAACAACACTCATGGATCAGGTGGATAAACTAAATAAATCATCTCTAGCATAGGCCAAAACAAAGGCCACTTTCAATATAACAAATATCTGTTTGACATCGCTTCTGATCCTAGCATCACTGAACCATCTACTATAAAAGTATTTTTTTATCATAATCGCCATTTAGGCAAAGAATATTTTTATGTTTAAGAATTAAACTGAAATAAATACCTAAATTATTTTGGAAAAAGGCCAAATTGTGTTTCAGTATATTGTTAAACTTGAATTAAGAGTCTTGATAGAATTTGGCCGGAAACACCATATTTGAGGAACCACTCCCAAAAAGTTCGAATTCAGATTGTGCCTGTCTAAATGGAATTTCCTGTAAAGATTCCAGTTATTGGCTCAATGCTCTCATGTTTGGAAAAGTCAGAAGCTGTCTTAATTCAGGGACATTCAGATTAGTGATTGCTACTTTAAGGTTTGTTCTATATTCTACTTAGTTGGCCATGTGGTTTAGAAGTTGATCGACTATTTTGCTTAAAAAACACTGGCCGTTTTTTTGGTCGTTGTTTTGGCCCGTGACATAAATGACACAAATGACATAATCTACCGCTCTGTCGTCTTTTTTCCTTGAACAATCAAGCCAGCAGTACAACGTGAAAATGCCACTAGTATTTTGAGTATGCTATCGCCTGAATTAGAATTTTCTATTTTTTTATTCAGGCTTTTTCTTTCAAGTTGTCTATAAGTTTTTACTAATAAAATTCATTCGTAACTTTTTCTTGTTAAAGTTTTTTTTACTCGTATTTACCGTTTAACTTTATAAAGTTATTATGATTCCGAGACATTTCTTTGTTGAAAAATTGACTTAAAATTGTATTCAAGTTTTTGTTAATTGCGGGGACAATAAATATTATACAAAAGGGATCAAAACCTGTGATCTCTACTTTTATGATCAACTTTTGATGTGTAAGTAGTATCATGTCGAAATATAACCGCGCTGACGAAAGAGTTATTTTCAATATTAATGTACTATACCAGAGCATAAATTATCTTCCATGAATGGGAACTGAATGCATTATGCAAGTACATTTAAATCAAAATTTATCATTCAATCCCTCGTAGAGTGCCTGTATACCAAGGCAACGTTAGCATTTGTTTTATTACATTTCAAAAAGATATGTGTTTTATGATCACTCATCCTAAGCAAAAGGAAAAAAGATATCATATTTCTGTTTGTGAAAACAACAGTATTGTTTGATACTTGAACGAATAGAGGATAATAACACAATTGTCCTTTTCGCGCAACATGCGGTTACAAAGAGCAAAATTAGAAAAGGCGCTTGCTGAAAGCACTTCAAGATTAAAACTGTAGCCACAAAGAAGAAAACTCATTTAGCACGGTACGCAAGAGAGAATATTCATGTTAAGTAACTTTTATGTTTACAAAAGCGAAATAACTGCGGTTATCTTAATGGTTAAAACGTTTATATTTAATTTTATTTAATAGCAAGTCTTTGACGAATTTCGCTAAATTATTTCTATTCTTTCTTTTTACTAGGCTGATACTTTGTTGGATTTGTTACGCTTATTCGTCAAAAACCAAGCTCATACGGTCATGAGTGAGTGGAATGAGAGTTCATCGGATATTAATTTTTTAGATGAATAAACAAATTAGGTCCAAAGAGACAAGATATAGAGTCGACTTTCGCTCTAAATATTACATTACTATGTTTTTAAAATTTCTTTAGTAATTATAGATGTTCCTTTCTCTATTTAAATTTACTAAAAAGTTTAGGTATATTTTAAAAATACAACAAATATCAAGTGGCCTATTTTGTTTTGACCAAATTGTATAATGGGTGAAAGTTGACTTGTGTTGGCTTTTTGGTTTTATCCTAATGGCATGAAGTATCCTTTGTGTCTCACGTGATGCTGCAGCGCAGTGTAGTATTCCATGGAATGTAACAACGTGCCGTAGAATCCCGGAGCCTAGTACAAAGGGTCGCAGAATGCTATAATATCACGAAAGACATTTAAGCTTATTGGTCTTGAAATAAAGGTCTTAACTTAATATTCATCTAGATCATAATTGCGACAGAAGTGAGGATTATGCAGGGATGTTTTATATTTTAATAGAAAAAAATACTTTGCAAGGATTTCCTTCTCTTATTTTGTATTTTATTTCTTTTATGAAATAACGTTTAACGTTAATTAAACGCGATGAAGTACCTTTTCTGTATGAGGGCTCTCCTTAATAAGCGTTTGGCCTATTTAATACACTTTAACATCAACTTTGACTTTTTATTAAAATACACAATAATATGACAGTGTATCTTATAACATGCTAACAAGCAGGTACCTGTACAGTTACGCTATTAATTATTAGAAAGTAGGTTACAGAATTTTTTTAATTAACATTGTTTACCCGTCAGGGAAGTGAAGATTAAGTACCGTGACTTCGCTAAACTCTTATCTTTAATCAGATCCTAACCTTCATTAGCGCAGAAGTCGGTCAAGAGCTTATCGATGATTTTAGTACACCGGTATCCTTAATAATTAGGAGAAAAATAGTTTACCTGTGTATGATATATACTCGTAGTTCTTAATTTTAATTTTTTGTTTTCGGCATTAGAAATGGGGAAACTCATGGAAAAAAATGTGATGTAACAATTTAACTCAGTTGGTTTTCGAACCTTGACAATTTTTTTTATACTGAAGTTAAAGTATTTAAAGAAAGACTACTTATCAGATTCTAAAATAGAATTTTCTAAGTAAATAATATTATTTTATTTTTTTCTAATATGTATACGTAAACTTGCTTTATGTTTGCTACTTTTGAGTAACGTTCCATAGTTAACACACAATTTTATTGATATTTACGAGAGATTAAAGGATCTTAGAAGTTAAATATGTAAATATTCCTAATTCATGTGCTACCTTTCACAATCATGTTCATTTAACAATTCTTTACATAGATTAAGTTACACTATATAAGGTTTGATACAAAAGGGAACGTTAACTTCGACTAATAAGGCTTTAGTACACGAGCTAAGCAGCTTACAACTACTTACGCATTTACTCTGCGAATTAATTCTAAGTATCTCTTAAGACATGTTATATAGAAATGTGAATTCCCATATTTTTTTACTAGGAAGAAATTATCAATGTAGGATACTTGTTTCTTATAGTAAGAATATTGATTTGATAGTGATAAATAAATATGAAAAAGACATGTTTAATCCTAATTTGAAACACTATAGCTATGCCATTCAGCAAATGGATATCAAATCATAGATAGTAATAGAATGGTCACTGGAGCAGTATTTCTAAGGATGTATTGCCGTTTTTTGCCCCTGAATGAAAATTTATTTTGAGAAATATACTATGTGCCTAGTCGTTATAATTATTTTCGAATATCTGTATGTTATATTATTTCATCATCATCAGTCAAATAATTTCTCATCTCATCAATTCACAATTGTTGAAGTTGAAGTGATAGACTTTAACCTACCTCGCGGACCTGTACGAATGAAAACTATTGAAGATGAAGTCATCACCAACGACTAAACGTGTCTTCCTAAGCATGGAGGAGGTAGAAATAAGTTTATGCATTGGATTTTAGGTTGACAACGTTAAACATTGCTTCTATAATTTTTAATTGTGTTATTTCCAATTCAAATTACTCTATTATCAATTCTATGTGGTAATTGATTGCTGTTTATATAAATCATGGCAAGCAAAAAAGACGATAAAGCTCATTTGTAGATACCCGTTACTTGGTAATCGTGGAACACATAGAGATTGAGTTTTCTTGAGGTGTTGGAACTATTTTATGGTTTATTCTTACTACATGTTGCGCAGGGTTCTACTGTATCACATACTAACTTAAAATATAAATTGGATTTTTTGCAAGAATGAGGTTGCTTCCACATGGGGATAGACATAAAAGTAGCCCAATTTTCTAACCCAGTTTCTTAAGTAACACCAAATAGAACTGATACCCTAATCGAACTTTGCTTTGTCCTGCACTCCTGTTCTATTGTCCAGTACTATATTCGTGTCAGGTTGCGCGAAATCATAACTGTCATTTTGCTCTGCTGTATGCTGCACCGGACGACAATGCAAGATGACAGCGAAGCTGTACCCACGTTCACGTTTTGATCATTCTAGCTATATTCAACTACTCTCATATATTGATATTTTTCTAGCTTCGTCAAAACTCAAGCGTCATTTAGGTTTATTAATTTTGGAGTTGTCCAAAATTGAGCTTCGCTTTGTTCTGAATAGTGTGGTGCGCAGGACGTGTGCTGTCTCCTGGACCGTTGCTTCCAATACCCGCGGCGCAGCGCGCGTGACTGCGGCTGTCAGTTTGCTCTGCTGCACGCTGCGCCAGACGACCAAGCGGGCAGCTAGCGGAGTCCTGCCCGCGCCGTGACGCGGGCTTGCGCTCACTGCCAGTGCCGGTGTGCCGGGTGCGACCACCAAGTAAGCTGGCACGCTTACTAGTGTGTTGGAAGGCTGGAAACGGTAACCGTTTTGTGCGCTAGTGATGACTTGTATATTATTTGGATATTCCAGTATTTTTTGTGTAAATTACTTAAGATGATATTCACTTTTTGAGTGCCAGAATTATGCATGTGAGCACTAAAAACACTATTTTAGCACAGCTTATTTTTACTCAACAGTGTTAATAAACAAATTTCTGAAACTTTATAGTTTTTGTAAATAATCGAATATTTTCTATGTCGCTGCTGAATATGATTTGTGATGAAAATAAAATTGTAATTGGTACAGTTGCTACAATTATTTAATAAAAATGGAATGTCCAGACTTCTATATAGTTATAAGAGTACGCAAAACAAGGTACCTTTTCAGTTCCTTTACAAGTCGCGACACGTCACAATCGGATATGCTAATCCCTGAGCACGCTATCACGTTTTGATCCGCACAAGTTTTCCTATCACAAGATCTGATTTTTCTCGTATGAGACATTGAATTGACTGCAATTTGATTTTGCTATCACGGCACTGTGGAATGATTTCACTTTATGCGACACTAACTAGTATACATAAAAATAGGCCAAAAATACAGAACTTTATATTACTTAACATTTTCATTTATGCTGAGATAGAAATAATTGGGGCGAATAGAATACATTTGATAAACTTGAGCTTTAAGAACACGACGATACTGCGCAAAAGTGCATGTCCGCCCAAATAATAACTATTACTTATTCACTAAAATAATAAAAAATATATGTGAAAAGAAATGCTGCGTTATGCCTTAAATTAAAAGAGGCTATTCAATACAAACAAGAACCTTCCACATATTATACTTAAGGTATAATTTTATAAAAGAGTGGGATATTTGAAATATGAAATTATGAAGCGACGCGGAAATATGACTTTCGTATTTTTCTGCTTTGTCACAATTTGTGATTGAGATAGTTTAGCGGACTAAATAAAACGTTAATCCTGTACATACTTCTTGGTAGAAAACTGTATGTAGTTATGAATTTTGACTTAAAACCCAACAAATATCATACATTCTATATAAGTTGAAGGGTGAATAGCTTTGACCTTTGAATAAAATTCTTGCAACCGTCTGGAAATGGGTATTTAAATATTTATGAAATTTGTCTTAATTTGCTATGGGACGTTCGTTTCTTTTCATTTTCAATTTAAGGTTCATGACGGTACTTGAGTAAGGAAGGTAAAATTATCTATCTAATTATTACAGTAAAAACATGATCCTGAAAAAGTAAAAAAATATATTATTGGCTTCCTACGGAATTAAAAGTATGAGAATTTAAATAAAGAAAATCCATTTTTGTTTCCTTGTCTTAAATTAAATTGTTCTGTCATTTCCATTTCACTTAAAATGAAATGCCCATGTACTTAGACCTTCTTATGCAAACATCACAAATACAAATGATTATTTAAAAAATCTTGATTTAAGGGATTGACGACTCATATAATAGAAAGTGTTTAATGAAAAGCTACACCCAGTCTGTTAGTAAACTAAATAATTCTACAGTATCTAAACATGAGTGATGAAACCAAATCGTTTTAAGACCTTAAAAGTAACCGATGAAAAAAAAATCTTATCAGGGTGATTGAAATAGTTTAGGAACTAAAACTCGCTTGTTTTTCCGGATAAAAAGCTTTCATCAAAATGAAAGACAAGGAATACATAGATACCTAGGTACTTTTTGTGTAAGTTTAACACAAATTTCATTTCTAATTATACAGAATTAGTACAAAAAGCTGTTTAAGTGCTTAAAACGGTACCAACACTTAAAAAAAATACTAAGACGTTTATATATATATATTTGTTTTGTAGTTTACTATGAGGAATGTCAGAAATCGATAAAGACAGTCATAAATTTACTAAAATATAAGGAGGTTTGGCAAATATAAAACTTTAAAGGTGTTTCTATATTAAAAATAAGCCCCATTAGTTGGTAAGTACAATACTGAATAACAGCTGGATGTGGATAAATAAAAATGAAAGATTCTTTGCATAATTTAAGAAAATCAGGAGACATTTTTTATATAATTTTCGGAGGAATGCGACACTGTAACTCATAATTAACATTAATTAATTATCTTTTATTGCTGTTATTGTTTTGAGTTTTAGTCAATTAATTCGCTATATATTAGTGTTGCAATTATTCGTTCTAGGCTAGGTTCTTATATTAAATTATGAAATGAAGTGAAATATAAGTGCTTTTTGTTTCTTTTAAACCGATTTTCAACACGGTGACTCCAATTTTACTTTGCAACATAAGATGAATTTTACAACAATTTTTTTTATTATCTGAAATAAAGAGTTCAAAACTCAACTTCACTATAAAGGCCTTGTTTTTTGTTAATGTTTGTAACTGATGCTAGCTGCCGTGAAAGTTTTAATCGCCACGTTACCAAGTATACGGGTACTATGTAAATTAATAACAAATTTTAGGGTGTTTTCACCTTATCTAAAGTTATAATCAACGGTCATTATAAATTAATTAGACAATAGGTTCCAAAAATAAGACTCAATTAATTTTCATTGTTTCGTACATTAACATATTCAATAAAATACTGTCTAATATTTCAATAGCTACAAAAAATTTACTCCTATAAATCTTAATATAATATATATAAAAGTTGATATAATATTTGCATATAAAATAATATTCCGATTAAACAAAGTAAAGAACAATTGATTTATATATGATGAAAGAGACTCGATAATTCAAGTTGTCCATTTGTTGCAAAATAATCAACTGAGCAAATAACAGTTGCAGTTTGTTTTGTTTCATGGGCCTTAAAAATCTTTAAATTATTTGCTAAATGAACATCGTACGTATTTAAGGCACCAAAAACTTTCTTTCTAACAATTTATTTCAGCCAAAACAACAAAACAAGTTCACCTGCACGCTCCTAACTCGAGGATCGCGTGTTACAATGACAGTTGTATTATAACTTGCCCATCTTCAAAAATTCATTGGGGTGACTTGCGAAACTAGACTTTAACATACTGACGCTAAGGTTGATTAAGGCAAGTTTCGGGTAACACAGAATTTGTATAGCCTTTTCACGCTGGGAAAAAAATGAATGTCGCTACATCGCATGTTCCTAATGACAATCGTGTCACGGGAATATTTACTAAAACACTTCAAATTCAGGCCGTGCATGTACAGAAAAAAATTAAAACAAAGCTTAGTCATTTATCACAGCAAGCACAAAAGAATTTCCGATATGCTGCAATCGACTTATGGTAATCAAATTATAATTTAAAATTCCGTAATTTGACAAAATTTTCGACAAATTTATATATATAAATTTAATTTAATATAAAAAGCACGTATTTTAATAAATATTGATTGGTTGAATTTCACTATTCGAATTAACAAACCATGAAATAGATAGTATATAGATCTTTACCGTAAAAGGACAATCGTTAAAATTATGGAGAACTTTATTGGTGATTATTTTATCATAGTCAGACTTTGATAAATTGTATATATCACTCATCACAAATAAATAAATGAAAATTATTGGACCAACTATTTTTATCATGACTCTACCGATAGATTTAAAAAAAATCCGTTATGTTTAAACCCAACCCAATTACATTGATCTCTATGATTGGCTTCAAAATATTAATTTGGAACTCTTCAACATATGAAATGTCTTTTAAAAGTGTAAGCAAATTACACAGAGCTCTCAACAAGATAAATAAATTGTAATTGCTCTTCAGAAAGTAAAACGGAGTTCCAATTATACCCTGTACTCCGTATACCCTGCAAATTTTAACTACTAATAACTTTCACGTAATGAAAAGACTGAACACTTCTTGAACTCGGAGAATATGGAAATGTTACTTTCTAACAATGTCAATACTGGGCACCAATAACAAACATTCATGACATTATAACATCATCAGTTTTCCTGATGAAGGCGTTTGGAATACAAATTTAACATGTTAAGCCTAAGATTTCGGAACTTTAACAACTTTTGTAAGGGTCAGTCATCGTATGGGTGACCAAAAAATTATCTCGAGCTCTTTCGTGTTTCGAAGGGTAAGTTAAATTGAAGGATGTCTGCAGAGAAACTCCATTTTAGGTTCTTAATGTGATGTTACGTTAATAAAGTATTTTTATTACACAAGCCTTTTATTTTAGCACGCATCCGAGTGGTATGCAATTTTTCATTGTGCCTACGGTATTTTATTCTATAGAATAGGCCTATGCATCCAGCGGTGGTGATATTTATAGCCTGATGATGAGAAATGTTCCACTGCAGCAACAAGCTGGCACAGTTTCGCTTACTTCTTGACTACAGTAAAACAAATATCGTTATTAAATTTTCTATGGTTATATAATGGAACTACAATTACCTTTTATCGAACTTCGATTGTTAAATAATCGATTTACATTCATAAATAACTACTTTGTTACTTACTTCCTTATTTTATCGTTACATATTTCAAAAGCAGAATAAAAGTGACCTGTATAAATAAATTAAAGACTGCAGAAACTACCATCACTCAGTCTGATAATACTCATTATTTTTGTATGTTGTTTACTAAAATTTAAATATGCCAATTATGGGGACTTAATTTAAAATAGTTTTAATAATAATTCTCTTTGCAGCACATGCGCTGGTCGCATACGCACACGCAAAGCCTGGAGTGTGAGGAGCGCCTCCTGGCCAGATGCAATAGGCCTCGGGTCAACTCGGCAATATTTGTATCAGCTGAACCAACGGGCTTCGCTGCTTTTGATGCAGGAGAGTTCTTGAGACGCCACGGTTCACAGTCCAAATTATGTCGCAAGGCTAGGTAAGGCTTAAGTGCTGCCATACTTGCTTCCTGCTACATCATCCTCCTAAAATGTTTTCCCTTTAGATAAAATTTTCAACTTACCAATTCCCAATTATTCTGCGATCATTTTAACTCAATTATCAGATTGTTATGTTAAAAAGGGTGTACTCTAAGTAACTTCCAATGCGGTAAATGACGACGGTATGAGTCATAATAAGTTAATATACCTATCCTCGATATTATTCTTATTTATCTCATTTTCCTTTTCAACAGCTCCATTTTTAAAGGAGTTTTACCATGAGGAAGATACCCAAATAATTTTCTTTCCTTAGTTTCGTAGATAGTTACTTAGATTTATTCCTATCTATTCCTCTCTTCCTATCCACCTCTTCTACAATCAAACAAGTCCTATCCAAGTACAATCTCCCTAATCTACTTCAATTAGGCTTCCATTCTAGCCAGCATAGTCACTACGTTTCTCCAAGTTACGGATGATATTCATTTGTTAATGGTAAATGACCTCTTAACGCGTTTGATTTTGACATACTCCTTGCCTCGCTGCTCTTTCTTAACATATGTCTAACGGTAGTAGAATTAACTCTGTAAAAACACAATATTGATTATTATTAACTCTAGGCTACTCTCTTGTAACTGGCAACTTAATTTTTATTGTATGAAATTACTCATTATCTAACTGACAAATATTTTCGTGTAACTTTGGACGGTTCACTGAGCTGGGAGTCTCCTCTCATTACGGCTTGAAAGCAACAAGCCGTAATATTGAAAGCATCAACGTTACCCACTGCCACTAAAATTGCGCACGCGTAATCTCTGTTGCACCTTGTTCTTGACTTTGCCGATGCCAGCTAACGGAGGGACAGTTAAAGAAACTTGAGTTCCTTCACAATATTTGTATATGATTCATATTTGGCTTGCAAAAATACGTACAAATACGAGATCACGTTTGTCAGTATCGCTCTCAGCTCAAGTAATTTCCAATTGAACTTTGTTGAGACTCTCATATACTTTCTCTCCTTTTAAATGTATCGTTTAATCCTACCCTGGATATCTCAAAAATGCTTCCATTTTCTCCACTGTGCTCTTACCCTCTTCGGTCATCAGAAAATCTACGCCTTCAATCCCCATCACGTACTAACTTTATGGTTGTCCTTTTACTGTGTTCTATTGTTCCATTCCAGAATCAAGTGAAAAAGTTCTACTTTTCCAACGACTGCTAAGCTGCTTGTTCATAATTTTGGCTTGGAAACATTTGTATATAATGTTTTTTTATGTATTTATTTTGTTCATTTATTAACTTGGATGTGCTATCAATAAACGAACTTGATAATACTGAAGCAAATGTTATAGTTGACGACTTCTGTAGTCGACTGGTTTGCATACCGGTTTTTATGATGATACCATTCCGGAGCGTGGGTTCGATCCTCGGCCGATCAATGTAGAAAACAAAGTCTCGGGTCTGGGTGTTGTGGTACTGTCGTTTCTGAATTCCATAACACAAGTGTTTTACTTTAGTCGAGTAATTACTTGAGTTCAGAACCATGAAACTTGTCTAAAAATAATAATTTATAACAACATTTTGTTTATAAGGTAATAACTATGTTACCTGCGTCAACTACAGGTGCACAGTCTTTATTTTAATGTTTATTTTCTATAATGTAATACATACGAAGGGATCTAACTTAATTTAAACTATATTTTAAAATGTTGACTGTAATGTACATCTTAAAGTAAAAATGAATGTTATTTATACATTAAATATTTTCTTCCAGATCAGCGGATAATATACCACTTACTACAATGAGCGATTCATCCGAACGCCTTTGTAAAATCAAACCTAGAGAAGAGACTATAAACGAAGAAGCGAGCAAATCAGACGATAGCAGTAGTGTTGAAACTGTGAAACATTTTGGTTTACCAATCCTTTCTGTATCAGGCCCATCTCCTCCAGATGAAGACTATGATCAAATAGATGAGTATCTGTAGCATTTCCACACCGGTTTCCAGCTCAAATATGTGCTGGAAAAAATGCGGCCTCCTTGGCCGAGTCCTGCACAAAGTCCTTAAGCTGACTATAATTTTGCTGCATCGAACTTCTTTGGACTACTTAAGGATTATTCTACCTTGTGATATGGTGTATTTAGTGAAGTGTGGGTTGTGGATTTGAATGGATTATTGGATCTGGCATTATTCAACGAACAAAAACTTTTGTCTGAATTTCTATCTGTAGCTATTGAATGCGTGTCTTGTTGAGGGACCATGGCTTTTACAGTATGGTATTTCTTTTCATCGATCCTTAGCATTGATATTTTTGTATCTATATCCCCTTGTGTCTTTGATGAGTGTCTAAATTAAGATTAAATCTATACTTAGATTGATAATACTCACCTTATTGTAATTAAGGATTGCACAATAAATTATCTTCTATAACGTCTATATTGACAGTGCCACTTTTAATAATTATTATAAGAAGACGTGATGTGTTTAATATTATTCTGTAAGAAAAATTTTAATACCTAATATTTAAAATTAGACGTGTACAAAATTACTACTGTATCTTAGATACAATTTTTAGTTTCATAACAGTGTGAAAATATCTATAATTATAAGTGTAGCTTACATTAATAATACTTTTATATTGCTTGTGTATGTTAATCACATTTTTATCATTCGTAAGGTATTAGCTAATATCCTGACTGACATGAATTTTTCAACGTTTTAGTATCCACAAATGATTTGTAGATTAGATCATTGATAAATTAATCACACATACAATCGGTGTAATTAGAAACGTTGAATAAGTTATGTATCAAATCAGGTTTGTAGTTATAAATTTATTGAAAGACGTGAAGGTTGAATTTTGGTCCAATGACAATTATGTATTATCTGCACATGGTGTTTTAGGAAGTAAGAAACAGTAATGAATTTCTAAGGAAAAGGTCGGATTTGAGGGAAAGGTACATGTGTCACTATTTATTTTTACTAGAGCATATAAAAGTGTTTTAATAGACAAATTGTTTTGTTGTTTCCAAATAGGATCCGTTAACGTGATTCTAAATTGTATAATATTAACAGATGTATACCGTCAATTAAAAAAAATACATGATGCAAAGTACCTTTCAAAATTTTAAATAATTATATATGTATTGAATTTAAGATAAGGATGGCACTAATTCTAATATGAGTATATATAGAAAATGTAAAGTTAGTTTTTCGATTTCTTTCATCTAAACTGGTGCTTGGGGACCAGAAGGACAAATACATGTCAAAGTAGGCCTTATTCCAAGTCATGAACTATTTCAAACTTATAAATATTGATATAATGAAGTATACAATATCTATATCAGAGCTAAGACTTTGTATTCCCTCCATTTATAGTATTACCCTTCAATTATTTTAGAAGAGAGTGTTGCACATAGCTTAGATATTTAGTCCTTGTAGCATCCGCTAGTAGCGTAATGGTTACCAATAAGAAAACAGAATGACATTGATATGACTTTTAAGAACATTTGATGCATACACATTTTTTTATCCTAAAGACTTACGGAAATATCAAAAATATAGAAACATAGCTTCCTTTCCCAATATTTTACAGAACTAACGGAAAGAGACCTAATATAATGGATAATAGATTGAAAAGCAGTAGTAGTGTGAATTTCATACTTAAAATGTATGTAATGTTTAATTAAAAAAAAATGAAATCATAAAACAATTCTTATTAGCAAAATTAACAAATGTGTATAGTGAAATAAATATCTAATCTTATATCAATGAAACTAAGGCTTTATCCTTATTATAGAAACATTCTGTTTTAGGGTAGCTCTGAAACCTACAGAAAAATGTTATAAAAACTTCAAAAGTTTCAGATTGGCTGATAACTTTACTTTTTATACCGTTAGTACCAATATTACAGAAACTATTCTCTACGCGTGTAGCTGCAGTTTTTGTACAGTCAGCGTCTGAAGTTGCTTAACAAATAAGTATTATGCCACATTAACTCTTGCGTACTGTAGTATTTTTGTAACTTAATAGTTGATGTGACATGGTTACTAATTGATGAATTGTATTCTTAGGTTGACTGTATATGTATAATTGGTTACGACTATGTGTGAGTGATGGCGGCAGCTCGACCCGCCTGCCGGTGTGGCAAAGGAAGGGTGCTGGCTGCATTGTACTGTAAATCATGATCTCTTGTCCAAGAATGACTGTACTGAATTCTATTGTTGTATTAACACTATCGCCTGCTTGTATCGCATTTGGCCGCTTGATTGTGTACATACACGTATCATGTTGGTTCAGTACGGTTACCTTAAGACATTGAATAAGGAAACTTTACAATTTTCGTAAATGGTTCGTTTCATTAAGCTCTATTTTTAGATACTATACTTCTAAACGCTGCTCCATTGCGATTCATGCTATGCACACATAACTCCTTTTATTTGATTAGCACTTATCATTTATTGGTTGTTTTCTCGATTCCATAAAAACAAACCTAGGTATATATATTTTAAAGCCTTTTGCTGTATTGCAGTGGAGTAGCAGCTTAATATAAAATTATTATATTGTGATGTGAACGCAAATTAGTATAATATATTCCCAGGTTTAAGATGTAACTTTTTTCATGCATATTTGTAGAATTAGGTTACTAGTTATAATTAGTAGAATTTACCTCATGTTTGTCGAACTTGTCTTGTGCCAAGTTTTAATTATTGCATCTTCTATACTGTTACCTGAAAGTGAAAATATTACCTGTATTTGTGTGAGTAAGTAAGCCACGAAAATGTGAAAAGTATTTTATTAATAGTGTTCGAATATTGCTTAAATACGCTTAGCAATAAAACTTCTCAATTGAAAGACATTATTCGAAATATAAACAAAGTTGATTTCTTTAATTTTTAAATTTTAAAACTGTAAGTAAGGCTTCGTACTTACGGGCGGTAAGCAACTAAGGAGAAGTGAGGTGTGAGGTGAGGTAAGGAGAACTTTATTAAAAACTGGGGTATGTGTAACTTAAAAAAGATTATATACATTCTATGAATCGAGTACGTATGTCAGAAATTAAAAAAAATGTCGACGCCGAGTTAACATGGAGAAGAATTACTACCACATTTTATGTTTACCATGCACTTAAACTAGTTTGACAATTTTAAATAGATAAATTCGAAGTACTATAACTACACTTTGAAGGCCCATACATCAAGGTGGTAGATATTGATAATTAATACTCGTTATAATACATTCAGATACTTTCGTCGACAAACTTTCTGACCAAAGTACATCAAAATAGGCAACTTCCAAAGTTTGCAGTTTTGATTTTCGAAATTCACAAATGCAGACGAATCATATCCAAGATTAGTACATTTCACAATTTCACGTAACAATGTAGTTCACGCGTTACATAATTTTGTCAAAAATAAGTAGAGACGGGGTAACGTCCCATGGCAAAGAAATAAATCTGTGAGTACGAAGCCACATATTGAAGGTTTTATAGAGTTAGTAGTTATTGGTGGAAAATAAGACATATTATATTGTAATATTCTAAAAAATTAAAAGTTTTTGATTTCGATTAATCAGCAAAATGTAACCAATTTTTATAAAAGCAAACTTAATTTTTATATGAGTCCTAAAAAAGGAGATACTATATAGAAAACATTTCCATTACACTAACACAAGTTTTATATTAAAAAGATTAGGGATTAGATTTTACATGATATTAATTATAATGAATAGAATGATGATTAATAGCAGTGTACATATCTAAAAAATGACACTATAATTATATAAATGCTCATAAATGTAATGTAAATTATTATAAAAACTCTAATCAGTATATTGTAAAATTACTATTTACATCCTTACGTCTATTTACTATCACAATGAAATAAACAGTAAATAAAAATGTGCGTTTTATTGGATATTTATAGAGTGAGGAATTATTTGTTTATCTTTTGTTTTATTAGTCTTGTTATTAATTAATTTACAATACTATTAATGTCCACTTTTCTGGTTAAAAAACAACTACCGGTGAAAATACGGTAGCGAGGAAGGTTAATAACTCACGACGCAGGCCCAGTGCGGATTGGTGGGTGCCAACGACTGCAAATGCAGCTGGGACCAACGACTTAATGTGTTATCCAAAGTTGAGATAGTAAATTTTCAAATTGATCCGACGACCGGCTTTGTCCAAGTTGCTTTATCTGTAATCATAAGCAAAAACGCAAATCATTGCACTCTCAAACTCGAATAATTTTACTATGTTAGGAGTGTACAAGTTGATAAATATATGTGACTTTATTTTTTAAAGTCATGCCGTTATCATCTACTCAAAGAAATCAGAAGATGGAAATTGTTTAGAACATTATGCATATTTTAGCAGACTGTGGTATTAATAGTCTTAACACCATTGAAAAATAAATATATGACATCCCTTACTATTTTATTAAATTTTATTAAAGTTAGATTATCTGATTTTAAGGTTACAGGATGTTTGGTTGTACCTGTATAATTCGAAATGATTAATAAAAATTTTTTTTGTTACTTTGGTAGTATTCAAATTACTCTAATGTAAACCTTGCACTTGTGTGAAAATCGTAGCTAATATATTAAAAAAAATATCACCATTAGGTCAATTAATCGACGAAAGTAACCACCCATCTCGTCATCTGTTAATATCCCAACGTAACGTATAGTTTTTTTTATATTTTTTAGAAGAAAAATCCAGATGGTATGTCATACTAAAGATAAACATTATTTATCTTTAAAAATAGTTCAATAAAATTGATTTGTATGCTTGCAATTTTAAAATAACAGCAAAAGTATATATACTGTTCACGTGAAAAATAATTCCATCTATTTGTTTCGAATAATCTCTGAAACAGATGTACCATTTTTTTCTTTGGCAACTAGCTGATGACATAACTAGCTTCCTTAGGCTTCCTTTTTATAGGGAAAACAAAAATGGTTAAAAGTTTAAAAAAATGTTATAAAAGCGTTACATAGTACGCCGGGTAACATTTAGTCAATAGCTACGCTAGCCTTCAAAGTACTACTTTGGGAGACATTGTATCCATAAAAGTCTGCAAGAGAGTAGGCAAGATTTGTTTTATTCTTCATTTCTTTTTAATGTTGGAGTGAGAGAGAATTTTTATTCATTTTTTGCACCGTATACGTGTTACAATTATATACCAATAAAACTAAATACGTAAAGCTAAACTAAACAAAGCTTAGGAATACAGATTAAAGTTTGCATAAAAAAAAGGTAAAATTGTATATTCTGGAAAGCGAAACAAAAAGGCGATTAGTTTGCTTGAAGAGCAAACCACTGTTTTTATAAAATACAGTTGTACAGTACATTTATTAAAGAAATAATAAATACACAGATCACAAATAAATAAAAATACTTTAACGTATGCACGTGTGTGTTTTATGTGTGTCTATAACTCTATGAAATGCAGTACGGTTAAGTTTCCATCTTCTCAAATGTTTTTGTTTGAACCCATGTTATTAAAAGTTTAATATATTCGTGATAGTTTTGCCATATTAATGTATATTTCTTTATTTTATTTTAATAAACAGGAAGGTAGAGTGTCAGTTGATTTGTCTAAAAGCAAATGTCATTTTGGTATTATTCTGTTTGGCTATTATCGTTTTTCATTTTAACAATAAACGAGACCCATAAAGTAGAGATTTATGACTTTTGAGTGTGGTCATTGTGAGGATTATTTCTTAGCAGTGGAACACGATACAATAAACCAGCATAAGTTTATCAAGGAGTTTTACTAATCCATCATTTCTACATTGGATGTTTTTCTGAAGCAACAACGATTGACAGATTTGTTCAAAAAGACAATTCCAACTTTATGCTGACACGGTTCTATGTACCAGCTCGCAATACGAGAACAATAAAAAGACTAAACATCACATGAAATCCAATAGTCATAACTATATATATTTTCCTGGAAGACATTAGGTCACTGATGCGATACCGATATATTCCAGACAGACGTACATATTCCAAAGAGCTTAATATTTTATTATAAATTTATACAATAGTAAAGGGCTTTTAATTAAATAAAAGGAAGGCTTACTGAATACGAGTCAAAAGGAACAGAATGAAAATGGCCGGCTTTAATCATTAACTAAAAGGGTTTAAAGGACCTTTAATTATTTTAACAGTTGATTTAGTTTTAGTAATTACGGACATCTATTGTGTTATTAAACAGAAATGTAGATTCATGTTGAATCATTAAAAATAACAATTGAATCGTCATAGCAACATTATTCTCTTTACTGTTATTTACGTAGTCTTAACTACATGTCGAGCGAGTTCAAAATTTTTGGGTATGTTGGATTACGTATTTTCCGGCGATTTTATTTCAAATAAGGTAACTGTATATTCATTCTCTTATCTTCTTTATACGTGTGTACTTCAACTATTGCCATCCATAAATAAGCGAGAGATACAATAAGATTTGATAAGAATAAGATTGAATTTTTCACTCGTACTGAAACGTCGCTTAATTGATCGAATGGTGTTTTTTTTTAATACTGTGCCTCCGAGCTGTATATTCTACTACTGCTGCTGTTGCTGTTTGGTTAAAAACTATATAATGTGTATAGCTGCGAATTATTTATTATTTAATTAAATAATTCATTATTTAAAACGTTAAAATACGTTTAAACCCAAGCGCTACGCTTAAGGTTACTTCTGTTTTTACATTCCCGCGACCTATTTGGGTATAGGCGTCTCTAGTGAATTTTCGCTTTTCCTGTTAGCAACCACCTTTAAATCAGCACCTACAGAATGTCATACGAATATTATAAACTGCTATCAATTTATAGAGTCTATATTAGCGTTTGCTTCGACGTCATAATGTCTTATTTGAGGAGTCTGTTGGCGCAGTGTTTAGCGCATTCATCCTACGATTGCGGTAGTTAAGTCTACGGCGCATGCGGAGGTTACTTCAGAAAGGAACGATCGTAATGGGGATGAAAAATATATAATCTCGAACATCGGAAGGCTTAATATAACGTTGTTTACTGCTATAATTAGCATTCGCTGCTAATGGAATCCTGCTTCTCGCTATTTATCGAAAAAAACGAAAAGAAGCGTTATGTAATATTAAAATCAACCAGTAAAACCATTCATCGCAAGAGCTACTGTAGGTTGAATTTGATGCTCGTGAACAGATAACCTGGGTGCGATCGATTATCGATAATGAGGGTTTGTCGTAAATATTGCTCTCCGACAATAGTAAAAAACAAGTACAGGATGTAACTGTTAGAATTACTATCAAAATAATACATTTATAATCTTTAGTGATACCAATGTCGACATCTTTGTTGAGTTATGTGAACTTATCTATAATCTGTCACTCCTTTAATATTAATAAAATTTAGTCTGTGAACTGCCATTCGTTTGTTATTCATTAGGTTATGGGCCCAGTCCCATATTCGCGAGTTTTTTTAGTAGTTTTATCGTGCAAAAGTAATAATGTCGATGTCAGGCTATTTAGTAAATGTCCCAAAGCTTAAAGGACGCGAAAATTACGACGATTGGGCGTTCGCAGCAAGTAATTTTCTGTTGCTGGAAGGCATTGAGATTGAAAACGTGCCGGCGACCATCAATGAAAATGAGATGAAGAAAGCCAAAGCGAAACTTGTGATGACAATAGACTGTTCATTATATGTGCATATCAAGAGTGAGACTACAGTGGACGGTGTATGGAAAAAGTTGAAACAGTTATTTGATGACTCGGGATATCAACGAAAAATAAGTTTGCTTCGAACATTGATTTCAATACGTCTTGATAACTGTGAAACTATGACATCGTATGTATCTCAAGTGGTGGATACAGCACAGAAACTGAAGGGGACAGGTTTCGAAATCACAGACGAGTGGATTGGATCGCTACTTTTGGCTGGACTCCCAGAAAAGTATTCACCGATGATAATGGCTATAGAACATTCAGGGATCGCCATTAGCGCTGACATCATAAAAACAAAATTACTTGATATGTGTTCGGAGGTTGGTACAACTGGAGCGGATTCTGTTTTTTTGACAAAACATCAGCGGGGAAAAAGTAGCAACACTAACCGCAAGAAAAATTTAACGTCAACGTCAATGTCAAACAATGACGTATCAACCAGCATTAAACAAATAAAGTGTTATAATTGCAACAAAATAGGTCACTACAAAAGCAAGTGCCCAAAATTAAAAGCAAATAAACAAGTAAATGCTTTTAGTGCGGCGTTTTTCAACGGTTGTTATAACACAGAAGACTGGTACGTCGATTCGGGCGCAAGCGCGCACATGACGTCGAATCAGAAATGTTTACTCCGAACACGACCGGTGCACAAAAACAAAGAAATCGTAGTGGCAAATCAAACGACGGTGCCTGTAGTTAGTGTTGGTGAAACACAGATATAAACACGACATGCGTGAACAATTCTCAGTATAATGTGATTGTGAAGAATGTGTTGTACATACCGAAACTCACGACAAACTTATTGTCAGTAAGCCAACTTATAGTTAATGGCAATAGAGTAGTGTTCAAAAAAGATGTCTGTTTGATATACAATCAAGTGAATAAGCTTATTGGTACAGCAAATTTGATAAATGGTGTGTACAAGTTAAACACAAGAAAATTAGAGAATTCATTATCAGCAATGTCAACATGGCATAAGAGGTTAGGACATGTAAACAGTAAGTCGTTACAGAAAATGAATGAAGGTGCTGTGGTAGGAGTTTATTTTGATGTTTCTTTTATAATCTTTAGTGATACCAATGTCGACATCTTTGTTGAGTTTTGTGAACTTAACTATAATCTGTCACTCCTTTAATATTAATAAAATTTAGTCTGTGAATTGCCATTCGTGTGTTTCATTAGTAACTACTTCAGCTATCGATTGGGAAGGAACTAGCGACACTTTTACTTACTTCGTGCTTGCCACCTATTTAAATCCACCACTGGTGGTACCATTATTACAGTGATCAAGGAAAATATAGAATACACCGTATGAAGCTTTGGACGTTGTGGCGTAATTATCCGCTATACAAATTAATTTGTCTTCGGCTGACGGCTTAATTGCTTTGTGCAGGTAAACCACAATTTCAGTCAAGCCTACACAGATAGACAATTAATTTGTCAAGATTCTGATCATATTTATACTTGTAACGAATGTGTTTACGTTATCTTAGTGAAGCCGTTAAACTAACTTAAATAAAGATGTTTGAAAGCGTATTACCTATTGATGTAAGTTTGCTTTTCTTTATTTAAATATATTAACATAAATAACTTGATTATAATCAAATCAATAATGATTTATTTAGGCATAACGCAACTAATGAGTCTGCTTGCTCCAACAATAGAATTAGGAGAAAAAGGAAGTGATTTAGATATCTTAAAATAGGATCAAAATATGTTTTGTTGATCAATATTTCTATCGTAGTTATATTTATAAAAGAATGAGGATATTTTTTAATTAACACTTTACTACACTGAAAGAACCGATTAGGCTAAAATTTGGAATGAAAATATAATTTAATCTTACTGTAAGTTAATATTTTAGTAAAAGAGATAAATATGAAGTAAATGAGGATAAATTCTTTGCCTGAAGTGAGTATTATGAATGATTTATAAAAAGCTCTTCAATAGAACGTGCAATTATATATTTTACTTGAATTATAAAATGTTATAGAATTTGTTTTCTGACTAAAATACTATTAGTGTAATCAAGGTTATAATTATTGTCACGTGTGCAGTGCATGAGACTCTACAGTGCGTTGTGTCCCGAACTTGTTTATTAAGAGTGTTTTATTTTTCCCTGATAGTAATAAATGCAAAGGAATATGAAAGGTTTAGATTATATTGGCTTAATGGAGTGCATGTGACAGACAGATAGAGATAGAAAAAGAGAGAGCTGTTTTTATATTAACTTTGGCTTAAAGTAGTAAATAAAAGTATTATTATTTAAAAAGGTAGTGCAACAAGAAACGATTCCTGAATACCTGGCAGATTTTGGCAATTTAAGAACTGAATTAAAATCTGAGAAATAAAAGATTAAGCAGTGAGGTCTTAGACAACCTCAATCGGCCTTTTTTTTTTAATCAAACAATAATTTATTTTCATGCACTTAACTAGACATAATAGCAGATAACAAATTAACAATCTTTAAACGCAAAATCGCACGAAACGAAACATGCAATAATGGGTGACATTTTTTATCAGGCTGTTAAAAAAAATCTTTTTATTACTCTGGCATCTAACAATAATTATGAAATCACAGATAAATTTCTGTTTGATAGTATATCAAACAGAAATTATATTATATATATCTATTATAAAATGTTATATATATAATTATATATATATCAATAGGCTAGAACTATGTCATGTAACATAAAACAACTAAGATGGAAGTGAATTCGGATTATATTTGGTAGTATTCAATGGCATCGATAAATAACTTTGAAAATATTTTTTTTTTGTAATAATACAAAATACTACTAATACCTAAATAAATTTCAAATAAAAATATAACATTTTGGTACAATTTGGCCTGAAATGTCAGTTCTCTTTAGAATCTTTTTTATATACACCGGTCACACTTTAAAATAAAATATTTATTTGTCTTCACAACATGACTTTAAACTTTACGACTTTCCTCTTTTAAAAGGTACTTTAAAGAACGATTTCTTCAATTGTGGTTTTGTGGGCCAATTGCAGTTGCTTCCTTTACTTTGTGTTTCGTTTGTAACAGTAATGTTGGGATAATTTATTAGAACCTGAAGATTTTGGTTGGTTGGTTGTAGCTATAATTGACTTTTGAGTGTGGTGGTTATAAGAGTAAGACTGCATTGATTTCAAAGAAGACAAATTTAAACCTATTTTTGTTTTGATGTAAGTCGAAAATGAGCTGCACGAGTATGCAAATGCGATTATGCGCGGCCTATGCGATTTTTTCTTACTAATCGTTCTTTTGAATCTTTTATTATCGCCCGTTGTTATAATCAACTAACGCTATCCCGCATATGAAGCGCATTTTTAAGACCTTTTAAATTCAAAGCCTTCTGTTTCTATAAGATTTGAACGCCTTCAAAAGCTGTTTTACCGTGAGACTTAAACTGATTACAACTCATTAGTAAAAGATCAACTACCTATAAAAAATCAATAAGATACCATATTGATTTGTAAACATTTATTTACCAATGTTTAGTCTCACTTTTCTGTGTACTAGTGCAACCAGAAACAATAAGATGTACACACCGTAGAACCATGTCACTCTAAATCGGCCGAACGCAAAGAGATAACAATATAGAAATAAATAATTAATGTTATGTGTCATGGTTCTATGGTGAATACATTTTATTGCTTGTGGGTGTATTTATTTGGGACAGATTATTGCGTTCGTCCTAATATGTGATCTGATGATCAGAGGTATTACCAAAAATTTAACTTGAGCCCCTCCGTGCTTTGGAAGCCGTTAGCTTCATCTGCAGTCGTTATCATCCACCAATCCACACTGGCTCATAGTGATGGATTATGGCCCATCTCCCAACTGAGTGTTTATTCACAGGGGAGACCTGTACCCTTGCACATACTGAGCTTGATAAATAGTACTTTTATTAGTAAAGTGGCACTCAGGACTGTATTTTTTGTTCTAAAATGGTTATAAATATTACCATTGAATTAATTTTGATCCCTTTAAAGTTTTATTTGAAGTTCGGTTTGGCTGTTCTTTATTTGTTTTGTTGTTTTCGAAATACCTTACTCCCAGGCGACTGTTTCTTAAATCTTTATACAATATGTCAACACTAAGATTTCTCTTGTTTTAAAAGTTCTCTCTGAATTGTATAAATTTTCCAGGTAAATAACAAGAGAGTAGTGAACACCCAAGAGAGTTATGTTTGCCTTTTGCTTTTATTATTATCTTCCAACGTAGTCACTATTATATATGATATTTTACGTAGTTATTATTATACTCGACACTATAAAGATTTTATTTTACCTTATGTGGATTGTAAAGCACTATTTCTAAGATAAAAAATAATAGTCCTCAAATGGGGAATTCTGCACTGAAAATGGGTGAATAAAATTTTGGAAAAAGGGATATCATTAGGAAAAATAAGAAAATAGAAAAGAGCTCGTATAGAGAATGTTGTTTTATAGTCCGGAAAATGCTGTAGTAACATGCAATTAAATAATACTTCAATATTGTATTTATTACGAACTTTTCGAAATGGGTCGGTATTTTAAATAGAAAGAACTTACGATAGTAAAATTTAATTTTCCAAAACATATTCGGTCATTTTCAACCTTAAAACTTAAAAATAATATTTTTAATTCTGGTATAAAAAATCGTTAAACTACCAAATAAAGCGCGCCGGCCTTTCTGATGTAGTATTGATGTTTTGCCGAATGGTTTAAATTTCATACAGTATTTTTTGTTATGTTTAAAAATATTGGCAACTAAATGCTTTCTGCATCCATAATGTTACTGATAATATTACCTATTGCAGCGTATTTGTATTCTAAATAACATACGATTTTCGTGTTAGAAAATAAATCGTTTATTTATTAAAATGCCATGAAACATATTCATCATGTGGGACTGATCATTTGAAAACGAATCGGAAGGACCGACTCCGTGGGTCCTGGCAACACTTCACTCCAAATCTTTATTAGGAACTGAGTTATTCTGTGGTTTTTCGTTTTCTGATCATTTCATAGAGCCGGTTGCTAAATCTTGATTTTATTGTAAATTTCCTGTTAACACTGTGTTAATCAAGAAAATCTTTTCTCCATTATTGTCTGCACGAATTTTCAAATTCATTGATCTGGTGAACCGATCGAATCGAAGGTATTTTGAAAAATCAGATTCACATTCTTCATGCTTAAAAGCATATTTTGATCAATCTACTTCAGTTTATAAAAAAAACCTTATAAATCCATAAAATCATTTTTAAAAGATATAAAAATACATTTTTTGTCCTCTTTAACGGTGATTTAAAAGTTAAATATTGATTTTCCCTATTTTTATGGAACAGCATCGGCTTCTTAAGCAAGGTTACAAGTTATATTGTTAAATAGATTCATAAATAACAGGAATATTAAAGACTAATATAAACTAATTAGATGTAAATTATGCTAACTTTAGGGAATTTAGTATGGGCCCAGAGGTATCCAGGCCTTGCTTTTGGAGGCTATTGTATCCAGGCTACATAAGCATCCACACAACTAATGTGGGCTAATAAAGAGACCTTTTCCCGGGTGGGCCTTAGATGCGTTGAATTTACTGTTGGTAAGTACCAATACTAACCAACATCGAACGAGTCCAAGCGTCAACTCCAAGAGCCATTGGACATCCTAGATATCCCGGACCGAGAACCCATCAACTAATTTTCTCTTTATCGGTTACCATGAGTATTACCAATATCGATCAAACGGACCTAAAGTAGCCTTCTGACTTAGATCTGAAGAATATCCTTTCTGTTTGTGATTAAACTTAGCCACTATGTTGTTTTCTTTTCTCTTAAAGTGTATCAAAACACTATAATCCACTTTAAATAATGACATTGTAATCTTTACATAATATAAATTGTATTTTATTATCCCTAACTGGGATGCTCCTTTGAAAATAACAGTACAAGACATACATTAAATAAAAATACGACGTAATGAGTTCCAGTAGATACAAAGTTCTTTAAATCTCGTCAGAAACCTCTTAATGATTTACTGTTTATTCGGGAATATTCTATTCGTATATTAAATCTCATCAAAAGTTTAAATACGGAGAAACAACTGTCAACAACATCTGCTTCATGCGTCTACCCGCGCTCGGGTACCGCACTCAGGAACGTCCCCCCCGCGCGTCCCTGACGCCTAGCCTACCTACCCGTTATCGGAAATAACATATGTGCTTCATAAATAGGAATAAATGAAACCTGGATATGGCATTTAATTTTTGGCTGGCACCGACACTAAAATAATTATTGAAAAAAAATTAAGCCTCATTGATTTTCTTCTCTCTTTTTTCACGCAAGAAATTTTTATCTTTTGTAAGATATTGTAATTGTTCAGAACCAATAACTTTCAATATTTAATTTATTCTTTACAAAAGATTGTTTTTACTTATTTAATTGAACTTTATAAGAAGATTAAGTTAGAATCACTTAAATCATTTTATACTTACTTTCTGTTGTATATTATTATTAGTTCATCAAGCTGTTTCAGTATTTATGGAGCTTTAAACTTGGTGCTTTCGATTTTATTACCTATATTATCTTCAATGCAATTTCCAACGTTCCAAGAAGGCGTAACAAAATTACAAACGCAATTATCTGGTAAATAATGTGGCCGAGGTTCTCAGAAAAACCTAATCAATTCGTTGCTAATTATTGGAACGGAAAAATTCAAGTATGGGTAATATACCGAACAAATTTTTTTCTGATAATTTAATGGAAAACCTTTTAGAATGTAGGCAATAATTCATTTTTAATATGGAAATTTTACAAAAAGAAAACTCAAATTAGATCGACGTAATTATTGAAGCATGCAATAAATACATTATAAGGGGATCTTATTGAGAAATAGTTTCGTAGTGCAGGGTATTTTTTTAACACAATAACTAGTTATTATTTTCTGCTACCATAGTTGTATCTAAAGAGATTTTTACTAAAAAAATCAACTTGTCTCAGGAATCAAGCGGGACTTGAACCTGCAATCACTCACTATCTGGGCAAGTGCCCTTTTAATTGATTTAGCGATACCTTGACAGGCTCGTTCTATTTTTCCAAGTGTTTTCAAGCTGAATACCAGCGCATTCTCTTTATGTTCTGGTTAACTACTACCTACAACCTCTGTTACAACAGTCTGTTTGTAATATTGAAATAACCGTTTTTTACTACATGCATGTGAATATATATACGGTACATATACCAAAATAACATTTTTTACAATTTTTGTCTCTCTGTTTGTTCCGGCTAATCTCTGAAATGGCTGGACCGATTTTGACGGTATTTTTTAGGCAGGTAGCTGATGTAATAAGGAGTAACTATACTAAAGTAACCTATACTTTTATTTTAGAAAAAATCTTTTATTTTTAAAAATAAAGTAGTGTTGCAATGTCCAAGTTCTGTCCAGTACCGCGGGCAGCTCACGCGCATTCCACCACTGTGCCGTCACATCGGGCGCCTACCACCACTTCTCCCACCAACGAATCAATATCACAAAGGCTGCCTATCGCGCGGGCTCAGAACCCGCGAGCGGGCTATTGCTGATTTTTTGAATAAAAAAATACATTGCAAATTATAATGACTGAGCCACGACAACGTGTGGCCGGGTCAGCAAGTAGGTAATATTAATATTTTATTTTACCTTTGGCGTTTAAGAAAGTTTCGTGAATTGTTTGTAAGTAAAAATATGCTGTTGGTGATTATATATTATGAACCTGTTAAGTGCTCACACGTAAAGCTCTGACTGTACTATAGTTACAAACATATAAAATGTACATATCTCGTAAATACTAAAAAAATATATATTTATTTCGAACAACAAAGAATTGTTTTATATTATGTCTAAAGAAGGTGCATAATGTAGGTAACAATTTTTGAGAATCTGCTCGATCACCTGGCATATCATATATCTACCCATAGGGGGAAGTTAACCTGTCAGTCGCAAATGCTATGCAGCTGGCTTATTACACATGCCGTGTAAATTGCAAATGATGGCTCGGAAGCCATGCGTTTGACATTTTGTGAACATTCCTGATGAGCTGTAATAAGTCTGCAGTCCCAAACACCATCCTAAAGATCATATTGAATCTTGTATTTAAAATATTTTAGTGTCGAATTTATCTATCCACTAATTACCAATGGCTTCATGACCCCACCGCTGGGCACAGGCTTTCTCTATGTATAAAAATACGAGTATAGTAAGGAGATTGGACCATAAAGTACCACCCAGGCTCAATGCGGATTAGATGTAGCCGGGACTAATGACTACCTTAAAGCATGGAGCATGGAAGGACGGAAGATGGAAGCAAGGAAGCACGGAGCTAGCGTTATAAATTTTTTGGTCGTGAAAGATGCAATCTTAGAGCAAACGCGCTTATGACTGCGCCACCGTGCTCCTTATCGTTTGTCATAGATTAATGGATACATCTATTGATTCGTCGTTTTTGGGTTCTTCATGGATTGCCATGTAAATACTCTCAAAGTATCAGTAAAGTTTGTGAACATTTATCGCCGAAAATGTATTTTGAATAATATCTTTAATAAGAAAACAGATTTAGGTGGGTTCAGTGCCGGTTTTAGCACTACAAACGCCCCGGGCGGGATTTCTACGGCACCTCCTAACTGCAATTCAAACTTATAGGTACTATACAAAAAAAGGCAAAGGATTTCATTAAAAGACATTTTAACCAAACACTTGGGATTATACACTATAAAAAAAGCTCAGTGATACACGTTGGGGAGCAAGAAAGAGCAGTGTTCAAGTAGTCTGTTGTCAAATTAGTGCCAACTGATGTTCAAGTTTCTCATGAGCTTACTAGTCTAGCCGAACAGTTAAAAGATTTCAGCTCTACAGCGCCCCTTTATGTCCGGTGCCCTAGGCGGTCGCCCCACCGCGGCCTTCCCTAACGCCGCTACTGGGTGGGTTTGAATCCATGTGTTTCTGGCTAATTATGCCAGTTCACACTATTAATCTACAAACTGATGTTCGGTATCTCCAATGGCTTTTCCTTATTTTTTTAATAAGTCAATACAACAGAGCAACACAAAATAACACTGGTCAACAAAAATTTTACCCTGAGACGTGAGTATACTTTTCCGAAGGATTTTGGTGTGCTGAACGCAAATCCGGTAGCAGAATTGATCTATCACGTTAGGTTTTTGAGATATTCTAACCTAAAAGTGCAAAAAACGCCGTTTTCGCCCATTTTTGAGGTTATGTGATCCTTCAGTTTTTAGTTTACCTAAAAAACTACAGGAGTCTTCTTAAAGTACAAGTCTTGAACTTTCAATTGGCGTTGAGTTTGTTTACAAATTCTTCTTTTTTTTTGCTGAGATATCGTATTTTGAAGTTCATTTTTCTCAATTTTGCTTCATGCTACCTATACTGTCATCAGTTTAGTTTAGATCAGTTTCAGTGACGTGATAGAGCAATTCTGCGACCGGATTTGGATTCAGCACACCATAATCCTTCGGGAAAATATACTCAGGTGTCTGGGTAAGAAACTTTGTCAAATTTTGTTGGCTTGTGTAATTAGAAGAAGATAAGTAATAAGATTTTCTGATTTCATTTTCTTTTTATGTTTTAAGATTAACTTACTAAAGTAATCTATATACTAAAGATTTTGCATTGAATATAGTAGAATTTTAGTTAAAATAAACATACGGTTACAGTGTTGTTTTTTATACAACTTAATAAGTAAAAAACGTAGCGGTAATGGGCTGAAAAATGGTAGTTAGGTATTATTTTTTCCTTTTGCTGCTGCGATTATTACCTGGTTTGAAAATAAAATGTGAAATATTGAAAGTGAAAAGGTTTTATCCCCTGCAAATACTTTTAATGGTTGCCATATTCCGATAAGTGTTGCTGTAAAAAACCTTTGTATACTTGACCGGCACTCAGGGGTATAATTGACTAACACAATCATGTCATGGACACTTCAGTTTGCACAAAACAGTCGTTAAATTTAACCGAAGAACAGCTCAATAAACTTGAAAGTCTTCAAACAAAACTTTTATATTCGGTACATTTGCGGCCTTAGTAAATATTATAAATGATGAAATAATCATCTTGTTTGTCTTAAAGACATGAAATGGTTTCCTATTCGTCTTCATCGGAATACTCATATCTTCTTTCTCCAGTACAATATGTTATTTCTTCTTCACACTCTATCTTATCTAAAGAAGCGTATATAATTCTACAACAGAAAACACCCACACACACTTTGCAGTTTTACCGTAAATATTTCACTGCACAGACTGTCCTTTAGAATGCGCTGCCGGTTTCTATCAGACAAGCTAATTTCTTGCCGGTTATCAGAGATTTGGTCAGAATCAACTTACAGTTGGCTAACACTGTACTTTCACTCATATTTTATTGTTATCGACATATATAACGATTCCCTATCATAGTGTTTGATAGCGATGAACTTCGAAACTACTCAATCAATTTTAAGGATTTTTTATAAGTATAGAATATAAACTATATTTAATCGTGTCGTTTAATCGAAACGCAAGTATGTTTTTTTTGGTGGATTTGTTACGAATAAGGACATAGGTTAGGTTTCATTTTAATTTATAACACAGTAACCCATGGACGAGTCAGCTAGTAACTTTATATAAATGTATAATACATAATTTTAATTTTAATTTTAATTTTAACCGCCTTTTTACAACCTGACGTTTATATTTTACATACAATATAAGAAAATATTAATATATTATTAATGATGCAAAGTATATATTTAAAATGTATTTAATTATATAATTTGTCATCGTTGTATTTTTTTAATCTTTTAGAATTTGTACTGTTTGTCGCAAGATTCTGTTCAATGATCTGTGAATGAAAAGGGTCAACCCAAAAGAAACCTTTAGATAGTGGATTAAGCATATAAAGGAACAAACATTATTTATTATTTTGATACTTCTGGAATGTATATAGTCTTTAATTTGCAATTTATACTCGTACTAGTCAAATATTAGATAAAAAAATATTTCGTTCTTTTATTATTAGAAAATACTTTACGCCTTAGGCATTTTGCCCATTCGCAATAATACAAAGTGATAATCAAAGAAAATCCTTTATATTAATCATAATTATATCCATATGAGGTGTCATAATTCAATGAAAAACTAACGACACCTATTTTCCCGTCACTCAATTAACTTTTTTGTACGAAACCATTCCGAGACTTTACACGAAAAAAGAAATAGTTATAGATTTATAAAATATTGTTGTTGCCGGATATTCCAACTTATAATTTACAATGGATACTTCAAGATACAAGAGCAGTCTGTGGCTATACTATACACACAGTATATAAAATATTGTGACTTCGTTAAGGGACATTTTAAATTCAATTTATACCTATTTCTTAAAATTTTCCGCAACTTTATCAATTGGATACTCCAAGCCTTAATGAATATACCAGATAGTTTTTGACAAGACTTATATAACGACGTACGTATCATTAAACATTTGAGGATTCCTAAGTAACTTTAGAATGTTAAATAAACTGTAGTTGTATTTTTTTCGTTTTAAATTAACATAATTCTGTTTTATTTAAGTAGTCTTGGTTTTCTTATGTTATTATAATGAGCTGTGATGAAAGATGAGCCAAACAATTAGGATTTACATTTTTGTGGAGATTAAGTGGCTAGTCTCAAAAATCGCTTTAAGTTCCTCTGTTTCTAATGACTATGTGAACTTTAATCCAAGCTCTGCTACGGTTCTCAGATCACGTAAAGCCTCCTAACGTATCTTCAATCATTATATTAGGGGTTAAAGTATGAAATTGCCGATTTGTACTGAAAATCTATATTGTTTATTTTTTAAATTTTTAACAAATTTATTTAATCAAAATAGTTGCCATTATTATCTATACATTGCTGCCATCTAATGGGAAGGTCATTAATGCCTTTGCGATAGAATTCCGACGATCTAGACTGCACAAACTGTGTGAAAGCATTTTGTACTGCCTCCTGGGAAGAAAACTTCTTGTCACGTAGATAATTGTCCAAATCACGAAAAAAATGGTAGTCCGTTGGAGCAAGGTCTGGTGAATACGGAGGATGACGAATGGTTTCTAACTGCAGTTCCTGAAGGGTCAAAATGGTTTCTCGTGCTGTGTGAGGTCTCGCGTTGTCGTGGAGCAATAATGGTGAAGATCGATTCATGAGTCGGGGCTGTTTTACTGCTAGTTTTGTCAACATGGTTCGGAGTTCGGCACAATAGACATCTGCCGTTATTGCTTGACCAGATCGGAGAAAACTATAGTGAATAACACCATGCTGAGACCACCAAACAGTTACCATTACCTTTTTATTGGTAAGTTTTGCTTTAGGACACTGTTGTGGCATTTGACCTGGGGTCAGCCATTGCATTTTTCTTTTCCGGTTATCATAAAGAATCCACTTTTCATCACATGTTACAATTCGATCCAATATTCCTTCATTTCTGTACCGGTTCAACAAGGCAACACAAGTTTCAACACGCGTTTCTTTCTGCAGATCAGTCAAATCATGAGGCACCCATTTTTCGTATTTTTTTATTTTATTGATTTGACGCAAGTGAGTCAATATTGTGGGTAAGGTAACGTTAAACCATGCCGCTAATTCCTGGGTACTTTGACTAGGATCGGCTTCCACTATCTCTCTTAATTCATCGTTATTTACCTGTGTGGGCGGTCTTCCTCGTGGCTCGTTCTTTAAGTCGAAATTTCCATCACGAAAGCGTTTAAACCAAAATCGCACGGTGCGTTCATTAGTAGACCCCTCTCCAAACGCAGCATTGATATTGCGGGCTGTTTCTGCCGCGTTAGTTCCGCGTCGGAACTCGTATTCAAAAATAACTCGAATTTTCGCAGTATCCATCTTTCTTGTCTAAATTGAATAACAAAAACAATTGAAAGTCGATATTCAAATGTTTTACATTTTTTAAAAAAAGAACATCATAGAAACCATTTAAAAAAAGTTTCATTCGAAAACCTCAAACCATGAAGATTCTATGTCAATTCAAAGAACCTATTGCAATAAAACGGCAATTTCATACTTTAACCCCTATTATTAAGACCACTTAAATTCTACAGCATTAATTAAAAGCTCGTTAGGTTGTAAGTTAAAGCGATTGATGTGGTCGCTTTTAAATTTATCGTTTTCGTTCCCGCTTTCTATAGAGGTAGTAATCGATGGTTTGTACCTTGACTATATGGCTATATGGAAAGTGGCTAGAACGCCTCTTTCGATGTTATTCTCCGAGAAAAAAAAAGTTGTTCACTCATATGGTAAAGAGCTTTGCATTAATTACGTATAACTACATGAGTCCTTTCTTAAACGGTTTATTACACGGTTTACCAACTGCACAATTTAGGCCAAGTCAAAGGACACTGTCTTGCGTGTCAGCATTTTCCGCGACAATGTAATTTTAATTAATAGTAGCTGCCTCAGTAACGCGTTGCTATGGTAACAGACATGTGGGGGGCAGCACTGGGCAGTTCAGACATGTGGGGGGAGCACTGGGCAGTACAGACATGTGGGGGCAGCACTGGACAGTACAGACATGTTGGTGGCAGCACTGGGCAGTACAGACAAGTGGGGGGAGCACTGGGCAGTACAGACATGTCGGAGGCAGCACTAGGCAGTACAGACATGTGGGGGGAGAACTGGGCAGTACAGACATGTCAGGGGCAGCACTAGGCAGTACAGACATATCCGGGTCAGCACTGGGCAGTATGCAAACTATGACTTTTTCCCATTTTCGCCCAACAATGGAAAAAAAGCGTTGCTATGTTAACATTAAAAGAGCGGGAGAAAGAGCGGACAGACAACCACACAAACCACTGTGATCTTATATTAAAAATTATAGTTAGTTAAGCGTAAGCCACCTCCTAACTAACACTAAACCATTACGTTTTTTAATTTTTGAACACCAACAAAACTATAAACCAGTGACGTAGTTTAACTCAACTATTAACTACCATAAGGGTCAACAAATCCAACATTTTGCTGAAGATTACAAAAGTACGTAAACTTTAACTTTACGTTAACGTTAACTTTTTTTAAAAAGTTCTTTCTTGATCCCAATAAAGCCCGGGGATCAAGATAGGATCCACGATGTTCTTACTTTATTCACAATTCTGCCGATATATAGTTACAAAATTTAGCCAAATTGTAAACACATCTGTCGAGGCAAATTAAAATATCACCTACATATAGAATACTAATAGGATTTTGTCAGGATGCTTATTACTCTATTCTGTATTGCAGCACAAGAATATATAGCTGAACCTGGCAGCATAGCATTCATCGAATATTTCATGCAGTTTCTTAACAAGGATATAAAGTTTGCATTTTATAGAAATCTCTAGTAGTTACAGATAATCCTATATTACTTTTCGCTCTACTGTGGAACTCAATAGCGTATGAATTTAGTCTCTAAGGACTCTTTTAAATGTACAAGGGCAGAAAGATGGCCAATTATACTTATATTTGACTTGAAATCATTTTATTAGGGATCATGAAAACTAAAATCTCTCTCACAATCTCGATTTTATTTATTATTTGATACTCCATTTTTTTGTTACAGAAAACGTTTTTGTCGTTCTTGACCAGAACCAAGTTTTCGGAGAGAATTTATCGATTTTTGTTAAGTACATAAAAACAATGGGCACTCTACATATTCAAGTAGATAATATCACTTCCCGTCGGGACAGTCCGTACGGACTCTCCCGACTTCGAATAAATTTATACTAAATCTCCCAAACAAACATTTTGTAAAATACAAAAAAGGGGTGCCCACAAATCCGCTTATACAAATATGTAAGCAAAGTGTCATGATTTTTTCAACATTAACATAGAATTGTGAGTATATAGTTCAACCTTTATTTTTTCACACAAGACTAGCTCAATAATAACACTAATTATTTTACAACTATTTGAAAGATAAAAACCAAAATAATAGAATAATAGAAAAAAAGTTACTAAACGGTTCAAATTTTAAACTCATTTAGCACTGTACGAACTTGCCTGTACTGTACTGTACTTGCCAACTTTACACACTCTTTATAGAATACCATTATAAATCTATGATGTTTTGCAGACTTATTTCAGGAAAGTGCTTTCCTTATAGGTGCTATCAGCTCGGTATTTACATTTATTCCACTGTGACAACAGTTTGATGCAACAGTAACGATACTGTCTTTTGCACCGACACTCATGGGTTGAAGTTCGGGAATGGGTTTCGAATTCTGGCCCGGGAGTTCGGGAAGATGTTTTTGTGATGAATACGAGCATATGTATCTCGGTCATGGCTTTTTATTCATATATCTATGAAAATTACTTATAATGTATCATATATGTATGTCAATCTGTTACCCTAGTACCAATAACACAAACCTTACAATGTTTACTTTGGGCTAGGCTAACGTGTATAAAATATTTTGTTTTTGCTTTTGCGCCATATCTAGAGACGTAAGTCTACTCCTTGCATTTCCTATTCAATACTTGTCACGAGTATCACACCATTATTACACGCTATACGACGTGACTGGGAATTTAACGGAAAATTTCTCTCGCAAGTTATTATTCTACAATGTTAGAATTGATTTGGTGTGATCATGCTAGTTCAAGTAGACTTGGTTGAAATATTTAGTTCTTACACTTCCGCGCACATTACACATCAGAATAAAACACTTTTTTACGGATTTTTGCGCATGTTTTATTTTATTTTATATTTAATCCTGACGTTTCGACTCCTTTACAGGAGCCGTGATCACAGGATGACTAAGATGATGGTTGTCATGTATTTTCTACTACCTTCACAATATTTTAATCGGGCACGTTCCTAATTATTAAATTATTTTATATAAATCAAGTTGTTTTATTTTATATTAAAACATTATTTAGTTATTTAATTAATTCTCACTACGATTACATTGTATACTACTGAGTCTACTACCAGTTCGGAAATTGGGAGGGCCTTCCGAGAAGAACTGGCGAAAGAAACTCGGGCAGGGGACCGACCTCCATCTTACTGTTTAATTATTTGCAAAAAGAGCTAACTACATCATCAGGTCTTGCAGTGTGTGTTTTTGTAGGTATTAATTTATTAATGATGGGGTCCCAAGCAGGTGGAACGCTCCAACCTTCGTCTCTATTGAAATTAGGATGTTTCTTAATTTCAATAGCCTCGCGTAGCATCCTAGGAACAAATCTTTGTTCTCTAGCGAGAATTTGTGGTTTATCAAAACGAATATAGTGGTTTGGCCCCTCAAAAGCATGCTCACACACTGCAGACCTATTATCGCGCCTATGTTTCATGTCAGCTACGTGTTCTTTAATGCGCGTCCCTATACTTCTCTTTGTTTGCCCGATGTATGAGAGCCCACAGTCACAATCGATTTTGTAGACACCCGCTGCCTGAAGGGGTATATTACACTTGACCGATCGTAAGAATTGGTCAATCTTCCTGGCTGGTTTAAAGTAAGTTTTAATAGAAACCCGCTTCAGAATATTCCCAATCTTGTCAGTGACTCCCTTCATGTAGGGAAGGACAGCAGGTTGGCGCTCTACTGTGGCTGGTTTGGCGCGGCTTCTGTGACGCAGTCTTGGTACTCGCAACTTGTTATCTTGTAGTACTTGCTTGACATGCTGAAGCTCAGCAGTCAGATGTTGTTGGTCACAGATGCCGCGAGCTCTCTGAAACAAAGATTTCCCTACGGTAGCTAACTGTATAGGATGGTGGTGAGAGTCACCATTTAAATATCTATCGGTATGAGTTGCCTTTCTGTACACTGTATGACTAAGGGTTTGATTTGGATTCCTGCTGATTTGAATATCTAGGAAGGCTATTTTATTGTCTGTCTCTAATTCCATAGTAAATTGTATGTTGGGATGAACGGAATTAAGGTGACTTAAAAAGACAGAAACCATATCTCTTGGTAATATAGCAAATGTGTCATCTACATACCTTTTGTAAAAGCGTGGACACACCGGTGCCGTCGCTAGGGCCCTTTGCTCAAAGTCCTCCATGAATATGTCGGCGACTATGGGTGATACAGGAGAGCCCATTGCTACACCATCCACTTGTAGGTAGAATTCATCATTCCACAAGAGATAGCCCGATGTTAGGCAGTGTTCCAGTAATTTTGAATATTCACTTGGTATATTGTGTTTCTCTAGTCTCTTCCTAGTGACATCAATGCAATCTTGAACAGGTAAGCTTGTGAATAAAGATTGGACATCGAAGCTAACCATAGTTTCATCATCAGTGAGACGTAGGTGTTGTATCTCACTAACAAAATGGTAGGAATCCTTTACATAGGCAGTTGTTTTACCCCTTAGTGGTGATAGTATTTTAGCTACGTGTTTAGCCAAACGGTAGGTTGGTGAGTCAATTTGGCTAACGATGGGACGTAGCGGTACATCTTGTTTGTGTATTTTCGGCAACCCATACAACTTCGGCGGTTTAGGGCAGGAAGGAATAAGATAGTTGACGTCAAGATCTAATACCTCGGAATGCGTCTTGATGAGTTCACTGGTTTTCTTCAGTACCTTAGAAGTTTGGTCGTTTTTAACTTTTTTGTATGTGTTCTCATCCGACAAGAGCTGGAGCATTTTATCATTATAATCTGACGTATCCATTACTACCGTGGCATTGCCTTTGTCTGCTCGGAGGATTGTAAGATCTGTCTGCTCGGAGGATTGTAAATCTGATCTTACAATCCTCCGAGCAGACAAAGGCAATGCCACGGTAGTAATGGATACGTCAGATTATAATGATAAAATGCTCCAGCTCTTGTCGGATGAGAACACATACAAAAAAGTTAAAAACGACCAAACTTCTAAGGTACTGAAGAAAACCAGTGAACTCATCAAGACGCATTCCGAGGTATTAGATCTTGACGTCAACTATCTTATTCCTTCCTGCCCTAAACCGCCGAAGTTGTATGGGTTGCCGAAAATACACAAACAAGATGTACCGCTACGTCCCATCGTTAGCCAAATTGACTCACCAACCTACCGTTTGGCTAAACACGTAGCTAAAATACTATCACCACTAAGGGGTAAAACAACTGCCTATGTAAAGGATTCCTACCATTTTGTTAGTGAGATACAACACCTACGTCTCACTGATGATGAAACTATGGTTAGCTTCGATGTCCAATCTTTATTCACAAGCTTACCTGTTCAAGATTGCATTGATGTCACTAGGAAGAGACTAGAGAAACACAATATACCAAGTGAATATTCAAAATTACTGGAACACTGCCTAACATCGGGCTATCTCTTGTGGAATGATGAATTCTACCTACAAGTGGATGGTGTAGCAATGGGCTCTCCTGTATCACCCATAGTCGCCGACATATTCATGGAGGACTTTGAGCAAAGGGCCCTAGCGACGGCACCGGTGTGTCCACGCTTTTACAAAAGGTATGTAGATGACACATTTGCTATATTACCAAGAGATATGGTTTCTGTCTTTTTAAGTCACCTTAATTCCGTTCATCCCAACATACAATTTACTATGGAATTAGAGACAGACAATAAAATAGCCTTCCTAGATATTCAAATCAGCAGGAATCCAAATCAAACCCTTAGTCATACAGTGTACAGAAAGGCAACTCATACCGATAGATATTTAAATGGTGACTCTCACCACCATCCTATACAGTTAGCTACCGTAGGGAAATCTTTGTTTCAGAGAGCTCGCGGCATCTGTGACCAACAACATCTGACTGCTGAGCTTCAGCATGTCAAGCAAGTACTACAAGATAACAAGTTGCGAGTACCAAGACTGCGTCACAGAAGCCGCGCCAAACCAGCCACAGTAGAGCGCCAACCTGCTGTCCTTCCCTACATGAAGGGAGTCACTGACAAGATTGGGAATATTCTGAAGCGGGTTTCTATTAAAACTTACTTTAAACCAGCCAGGAAGATTGACCAATTCTTACGATCGGTCAAGTGTAATATACCCCTTCAGGCAGCGGGTGTCTACAAAATCGATTGTGACTGTGGGCTCTCATACATCGGGCAAACAAAGAGAAGTATAGGGACGCGCATTAAAGAACACGTAGCTGACATGAAACATAGGCGCGATAATAGGTCTGCAGTGTGTGAGCATGCTTTTGAGGGGCCAAACCACTATATTCGTTTTGATAAACCACAAATTCTCGCTAGAGAACAAAGATTTGTTCCTAGGATGCTACGCGAGGCTATTGAAATTAAGAAACATCCTAATTTCAATAGAGACGAAGGTTGGAGCGTTCCACCTGCTTGGGACCCCATCATTAATAAATTAATACCTACAAAAACACACACTGCAAGACCTGATGATGTAGTTAGCTCTTTTTGCAAATAATTAAACAGTAAGATGGAGGTCGGTCCCCTGCCCGAGTTTCTTTCGCCAGTTCTTCTCGGAAGGCCCTCCCAATTTCCGAACTGGTAGTAGACTCAGTAGTATACAATGTAATCGTAGTGAGAATTAATTAAATAACTAAATAATGTTTTAATATAAAATAAAACAACTTGATTTATATAAAATAATTTAATAATTAGGAACGTGCCCGATTAAAATATTGTGAAGGTAGTAGAAAATACATGACAACCATCATCTTAGTCATCCTGTGATCACGGCTCCTGTAAAGGAGTCGAAACGTCAGGATTAAATATAAAATAAAATAAAACATGCGCAAAAATCCGTAAAAAAGTGTTTTATTTTGGTTGAAATGTTAAAAATGGTAATTATTCAAACGAGTTTTTAAGTAAGCAAAATTTATTCGCTATATATGTTATTTTAATATTGATCAATTGCCTTTCTTGAATTTACTCTTGTAAGTAAAATTTGTGACTATTGGTGTACTCTAACTCTTCGTTATGTTTATCATATCACTTAGTATTTAGATCATTCAAAAATATTCAGATATTAATAGATAAAATATTTTTATAACAATTTTTTAAAGCACTTTTATGCACCTCGTTAGCCTTTATACATAGTTTCATACGTCTTAACCAATTTGTATATTATATCTATGCTTTTTCCAGTCCGCCGTAGACACCTTTTCTATCTCCTGCCTCAACTGACAATGAAAACTATTCCTTTTATTTGACTTTTTTATGTGCCAGATTAAAATTGTAAGGAGTATGGTATTTATAGTGGAGTATGGTATTTTTTCGTGTAGTTGTATCGCGAACGTGAGACCGCGAAAGATCGTGGTACAATATTTCTCCAGTATATTTAATCTCAACTGTAGCTAAAAGTTAATTTTCCACATAAAATTTGTATCTATTACATTAAAGTCAGTGTATCAAATCTATATTTAAAATATTGTCAATGGGTGAATTATATTTCTGGGCTAAATTGCAAAAAATACAGTGTCAAGTGATAAAACAATAACATAATCGCCAAGGATCGGCGATACGCGTAAGCGCCTCTTGCTGCATGGCGCTTAAGACATTCTTCTCGCGACTGTCGTGTTATCATCATTTCGCAGAGGCCGGTAGTTGTACCGCAGTATTTTTTGCTGTGCTTCTTGTTGCGACAACAACGATTGGGCAGGTATTACTGTATTGTGTTTTGTATGCAAAATAAAACGTTCAGTAAGTCATGGCGACAAAGCAAATAATATGTGCTGGCTGTTTTAATGCAGTAAAGGGAAAGCAGTACCTTAAGTGCTCTAAATGTAGTAAGACTTATGATCTTTTATGCGCTGGGGTTAGCGAGAAACGCTTTTTAAGCTTCTATGGTGCCTCCAGTGGCGAACGCAAACAAACCTGGATATGTCCCGAATGCACTAACAAAAAACCTAAAACTGATTCTACTAATACACCAGTTCGCACTAATCTTACCCAAGATGGTTCACCGGATCGTACATCAGATGATTCTCTTTCTGAGAATATCACTTACAAAGTAAATGGTCGTAAAAAGAAAATGTGTACAGACAGTGATCTTACCAATATGATTCGTAAGGAAATAAAGGCCGCTATTCGAGCCGAACTGGCACCTATTAATGAGAAACTACAAGAACTGCAAAATGCAGTCCAGTATATTAGCAGTCAGTATGATGATATTATAAAGAATATGAATACAATAAGTACTGAACATAAAAGTATGCAATCTGAATGCGAAAACTTACGATCAACCGTATCGGGTATGACTGAACGTATAAACACACTTAAACAACACCTGCGCAGCAACAATCTCGAGATACAGGGGGTGCCAGAGCATAAAAATGAAAACGTAGTTAATATTATTAATAAAATCGCAGATGTTGTATCTTATAGGTTGATGGACGTTCTCAATTGTACGAGGGTTGCTCATAAAAATAAAGAAGTCAAGACACCGCGGGCTATTGTAGTTCAGCTGAAGAGTGTTCGCTGTCGAGATGAGTTTTACTCGGCCGTCACTCGGTATAATAAATCGCATCCCAAAAGTAAGCTTGGATCATCACTCGTGGGTTCCAGTGATCCATCTGTCCCTATTTACGTTGCGGAACACCTCTCTCCTGCCAATAAATTGCTACACGCCGCAACTAGAGCAAAAGCTAAGCTGCTAGCTTATAAATTCGTATGGGTGCGAAATGGTCGCATATTTTTACGAAAAAATGAAACATCTCCTTATATTCCTGTAAAGAGCCACACAGTGTTGGACTCACTTATTTAGACGTAAAAATTTGTAACCATAATTGTGTTTAATGATATGTAATGAAATATTAATGTTTTTATGATGAATGAGTTAACCGTTTACTACCAAAATATTAGAGGTACTAAATCTAAAACAACGGATATATTTGGATCGATTTTAGCTAACAATTATGACATAATATGTTTGTGTGAGACATGGCTTGTCGAATCTGTAGCATCTTCAGAACTTTTTGATGATAGATATATAGTCTACCGCAATGATAGATCCCAGGAGTATTTGAATAATAACAAAAAGGCGCATGGTGGTGGTGTACTTATTGCAATTAAGAAAACCATACGATGCACAGAGGCGACAACTTTCCCCGTGTGTCTTGAGAATTTATGGGTTAAGGTACACTTGAAAGATGGCACTGTTAATATATTCGTGGTTTATCTACCGTCTTATATTACAAGAGAGCCTTTCATGGAATTACTGGATCATATTGAAAACATTATTCTTACTTCGTCTAGCAAGACGCTCTTAATTGGTGATTTTAATTTGCCCGAAATAGACTGGTTTTGCAAACTTCCAAAGACAAAAAATAATCCTAAGGTTTCTGATTTGCTGGAGTTCATCGCTAGAACCAATTTGACCCAGATTAGCCTCATTCCTAATTCTCATAATAAGTTACTAGATCTTGTGTTTATTAGTTCCCAAAGTAAGACTCAATGTACTGTTACTGAGGGTCAGCCTTTAAGTCGGATTGACAAGTATCACCCGCCTCTAGAGATTAAATTAAATTATGTTAAGGAACAGTTGTTACTCGAAAATCGTGGCGTTCGATATAGGTTCCATAAAACAAATTACGATGCATGTAACAAGGAATTGGGTGAAGTCGACTGGGATCAATATAACTTATTAGATAGCAATGATTTTGTTCAAATATTTTACAACCATTTATGGGAGATAATCGAAAAACACACTCCAGTAGCTAAGTCTAATAAAAACTGTTTATCTTGGTTTTCTCGAATATTAAATAAAACATTGAAAGAAAAACAAAAATATCATAAAAAATTCAAAATTTACGGTAATCCACGAGATTTTGATGCATTTTCTATGCTTAGAGCGAGGGCAAAAGTGGAATTTGATAGGTGCTATAAGACTTATTTAGAAAAAACGGAAGAAGGTATCAAAACTGATGTAAAAGCTTTTTGGCGATATGTTAACTCAAAGAAAAATGTAAACGCGTTGCCGCAATGTATGCACTATGGCACGGACTTTGTAGATAACGGTAATGATATGGCCAACCTTTTTGCTAGGTATTTTGCATCGGTTTATAATGAACCATCTGAAAAAACATATGAGCCAATTTTTTTGGAATCAAAGCAAAACATCTCTGCTATTACGTTATCAGAAGCAGACATACTTCTGGCTCTTAAATCAATAAATGTGGCGAAGGGTGCTGGTCCGGACCTAATTGAGTCCATATCATGTAAATGTGCTGGGTATGCGGATGATATAAAAATATATCATGAAATAAAATGTACGGAGGATGCCACGCTACTACAATACAATATTGACCGAGTACATGATTGGTGTGTTTGCAATGGTATGGCTCTAAATATTGCGAAGTGCTGCCTGATTACCTTTACAAAAAATAAAAATCCAGTGCAATACTCTTACACTGTTAACAATATTCCTTTAAACCGTCAGAATGTTGTCAAGGATTTGGTTATTTGGTTGGACTCCAAGTTAAGTTACTCATGCCATTATGAGAACATAATATTAAAAGTTAATAAAATTATAGGTTTTGTTCTTAGAACTACGAAACCTTTCCGGAATCCACTGACTGTGTTGACATTATATTTTACCCTCATTAGAAATATCTTGGAGTATAATTCCGTAGTATGGTCACCTCAATATAGCACCCACATCGATAGGATAGAGGCTGTTCAAAAACGCTTTTTACGTTATTTAAGCTCCAAGCTTGGCATGAGGCGTAAGTTGCCTTCTTATGAGGCTAGACTCAAGTTTTTTGGCCTGAATACACTACTGTCGAGACGTTCCATTCAAGATTTATCGGTTCTTTATAAAATTGTTAACTCTCACTGGTATGTTCCAGATTTATTAAGCCGTCTATCATTTAAAACTGGTGGAAGTAAAAGAAACTTTAAACTGTTTTCTGTACCCATTTGCAATAACAATGTTACATATCATGATCCTTTGTTTAGAATGTGTAGGACATATAATGAAAATGTGGAACTTCTAGATATTATTTCTCAGAGCATGTATTCTTTTAAAAAAACTCTTAAAAGCAGTTTTGCGCTGTAAGTGTAATCCCTCCTTTATGTTTGTCATCCTCATAATTTTTCTTTGATTGGTTGTATAGTGATTAATGTCAATTTTCATATGTTAAGTCTTTTTGTTATGTATAAAAGTGTTTTCTTTTTTCCTTGAATAACTTAATTAAGTATTTAGATTTTACAAAATTTGGATATGTACCAATCTCGTATATTTAGAAACGTGTTTTTGTGATTATAAATAAATCTTACTTTAATGAATGCTGTGCGCAGTTGTTTCAGAAATACAGTTTTAATATAATATATAGCCTTAAGGAACTACTGAATATTGGATTGAATTGTATTTTGTTTCTGTGCCTTATAAATAAATAAATAAATAAATAGTATGGTTGACCGGTATGGCGTCCAGGAACTTCCACGTTTTGAGTGAGTTGAGAGGCGGACAAGTTTTCATGGTGAAGCAGTAACCCACGGAGAGCGGTGTTTGGTCGGTTGTTGCTCATTGCAGTGAAAACTTGTGGTAGGCATTTCTTAATAACTTAATATACATAATACTTTTACATTTTTAAATAATTATAAACTTTTTTAGATAAAGCTTTAATGGTAAAAGCAATTCTGTAACTTTAAGACGATGTTCACAATTAAAATTTATAACCTTTATGTAAGCACATATTCCGGCTCAAAGATGTATTTAATAATACTTTGCGGGAAGAATTTAGAGAAGGAAACGAACGAAAACTCTGACTAGAAAACTCTATAATAAGAATGTGTTAACAAGAAAAAATTGTATTTCTAAGAGTAAACACAAAAATGCGAAGAGGTAATGAAGAACTATTCGGAAAATAAACATTAAAATTATTTTATAATTTTGTCGTTAATTTATTGCCGTGATATTGGTTCTATACACTGTTTATCAATATTCTTCACGATGAATAGGAATGAGTGTCCTTATTATTCATTAAAGGCATATTTTTGCTTCGTTAAAGGAGTATCTAGCTATAACTTTTAAATTGAAATTAGTTGTATGGGGGCTTACTGCGTAAGAAAATTGATTTAGCTTTGTCGTATTTCCATGAGAATTTGTTTGACTTGTCTCCGGAAAATGCCGCTACGCTTGCACAAATCAAATTTTGTGCGGAGCCAAGTACACTTAGAGTGCTATGCACACATTGAAGCGAGAGTAGCAACTTATTGTATCTTTAATATAAGTTCAAATCATGATCGTTTCAGTGGTTTATGTTCATTTTGCTGGCGAAAAAAACTTTTATTACAGTGATGTTTTTTTATTACAATATGTAGATATAAAATTTTGGGTTACGAAATATTAAAAAAAAAAACTTATTAAAGAAGATATAGCTGAATAGTTTTACAATGTCTCAAGCTATGTCACTCTCTTGTACAATGTTTTAACTGGAAAGTAAAACACATTTTATTCCAAACATAAGCCGTGTAATGTCCGAGCCCATTCAAACGGTCATTCCCCTAATCGCTACCTCTTCGTAGACCTCTTTATGCGTTTTCGTCAGCTAGACGTCAATTCGGTGGGATTTGAGTATATACCGTGAAACAACATAGTATGGCACACATGAATTATTCACAAGGATCTGCTCCGTCAACATAAACGTGTCAACATAATGCAATAATGTAGCAAAGCTACATAGAAATTGCCTGTTATTTCCGGTCTGTTATGGGTGTTCCTTAAGAGTTTGTATATATTTTAAACGCTTTCTTCATTTATCCTTAATTTTTTGAGCCTTGTTTTTTATTTCAAAGGTAAACGTAATCCACAATGAGTAGGTCACCAAAGTTACTAACGTGACTAAAGTGAAAAGTAACTAAACTACATAAATGGAAAATAAGGAATTCTGCAAAAAAAATGGAAGAGAAAATATCCATAGCCGCTTGCTTAGCGATGACTATGTATAAGTATCATGGGGTGATCCTTAAAGTTTCTGATGTCAAACTTCAGCCGAACTGTTTTACTTATGGCGAACTGAACGTGATCTACTCACGGGTCAGTAAAGTTGACAGTCTTTTCAGAAAATAATGGTTAATAGGTCCAGTTATTTTTTAATTTATGTGACCCAATATAATCAGATTTCTCTTCCTTAATGTCATAACTGACTGACATATTGAGTATAATTATACACACTCAGCTGACAACACGGCTGCCTGTGAAACAAAATGGGCGACCTCACTGGCATCACTGGTTAAATATAGCAAGAAAGTGATATTTTTTTTCGGTAAAGATGTGAGGAATTGCAAATTGGGCCATTGACGCAATATTGATTTTAATTGGACAAAGCCCTTGTTACTTATAATAAAGTGTTGTGATTTAAAACGATAAATATAAAAAATAATAAGAAAAATGTTTCACTTTATGACAAACTATTTTCCTTAGTTAAACTAAAACGTAGCTCGATATTGAGTACTGTAAAAATTATACAACGTATATATAATATCGTGGCGTATTTTATTGTACTAGACAAAAGGCAATATCTAAGAAAAAATCAATAATCATGAGTATCAAACATTTCATAATCGGTAAAACGATTGAAGCTTCATAGAATTTTTATTCTGCCTATTCATCAAAGTGAGTTTTGTGACCATATTTGAAAATATGTAGAGTTATAGAGTTATTAAAGTTCATTTTTTATTATTTTTCCACGAAATCAATTTCATAATATCATTATTGTTTTCAGTTATTATACAAAAATGGATACTCTATATTCCACACGGAAGTTTGTAGCTACGGGCGTAACATTGCGTGTCATACAGTCTTTTTATAAACTAAAAAGACGCGGCTTTATTAACTATCTTTTTCAAACTCTGCATGTCAACTAATCGTGGAATTTCGATTACACACTCTTTCAGTGCTATAGATTTAAGGTAAGTAGGAAACGTTCACGAAACCACAGAACCCACTGAGTTTGAATCCTTATTTGATGTGATCGAAATGCGAATAAAAAACCATTTAATAAAATACGGTGGTCTGAAACCTCAAACATATTCCGGGATTGAACGGTATTCTCTCACTTCATAATACATTGGTAGCCTGGTATCTCAGATTCAACACGAATCGTTTGCCTTAAGTTGATTTGTTTCAATACTTTGACAGTTTAATAACTGTACTTAAGTAATACACCTACGTTGTTATAATACTTATTAAATATACTAATTTAAACTACAAACGAATTGTTAATTTAATATATTTTATATTATCCTGTGCTTAATTTTATAGACGTTTGTTTGAGAGTTTGGGAAGAGTTTATTTTTATATTGGTAATAAATTGAAAGTTAATCTATAATCTAAGAACACAAATTTGTTGTTTGTGAGTTTGTCTGTCCGCTCTTTTTCACGCTCTTTTTCCATTGTATACGCGTTACCATAGCAACGCGTTACCGGGTCAGCTAGTATTAGATTGAAAACATTATAACTGTAACTATTTATGTTATAAATGATTAATTTGGATTGAGCATAGAAACAGGTGTATGTTTAAAAATAAATGTTATTAACTTATTTTTGCAACCAATAATAACATATAAAGAGTCCCTTACTTTTAAATATATTGTAATTCTGTACGTGTATATGCCATAAAACTCCTCCTAAACGACTTACGATATTAAATTAATTTTTAGTTTGAGTTTGATTTGATGCAGGACAATGTCTGCTAGATTAATACATAAATTATATTTTATTTCGCATTTTTAGGAGCCGTGTAAACGAGTAATTAATGTAAGTGCCTAGGTAATTATAGCCCACAGTGTGTCGCTTTCCATTGTCTAAATCTTATCAACACATTCGAAATCTCTGAATGTATTTAACGTTGAAGTTGTGAATGGTTTTGTATTAATTTAAAAATGCTAAATGAAACATAAATAGATGTTTGTTTTTATTTTTATGTCGGATAACTTATGCGTTTGATAAAAAACATAGTTTTAAAATATAATTTGCTGTTATGATTAAAATTTTAATTTTGACCTTTTTTAAAGGGTGTTCATAGCAATTCCCTAGTGTGTTATTTAGGTATCATTTGTCTGAAACTTAAATAAACCTTCTGTACTATATTAATTATTTTTAAAACGAGTTCACCAGACGTAAGACCCAATGTAGCTTATTGGGTCATAAAACAGTCCTAAGTCGTCGCCATAAAGTTTATATTACAGGAGAAAATACTTCAACAAGTATCTGAAAGAGGTATTTTATAAATTATATTGCAGTTTGTGTCATTCGCAAAGTCTCATGAGCTATATGGCTGCAATAAACTAAAACATACTAACAAACAGTTAACATATAACCCATAAAATGAATCTCACCATCTCGCCTGTTCAATGAGTTATATATGACTCATACAGAATTTCAGTTATAAGTTCAGAAGCCACAGGTGAGCAAAATAAATATACATAACTAAATTCATTCAAGTTCTGCATGAATCTTATATGACTCATTAAACAGGCAACTTGTTAAACTTATGTTCTTTCCAACTAACTAAGCTTATTATGCTATCCGACTAATTCGTACAACGAACATACCTCCACTAATTAGGTTTATAGGCATATATGTATATGCACGCTGAGAAATCAATGAAATATAGCTAACTAATCTTTATTTAGGTAGGTAGGTAGGTAGGCCGGTAACTGATGACAAGACAAGACAAGAACAATTGACTGTACGAATATATTGCAATTGACTTCAATTTTCTTTTAAATATATATTTAGATTATATTACGGTTATAATAAACATACAAAAGAATATTACAGAATAGCACTCTTTTAAATTAATAAAACTAGGACAGAAAAAAGAACCAAACCAAATTACTTTAAAAACAACAGTAATGGTCTTATATAATATTCATGAAAATGGAAAAGGGAGCTATTTGCTACCGATTCTATTTGAAATATAAAATTTCTCGACTCATGCTCCTCCCGAAGAAGTAATGGCGTGTCTTAGGTTACACAGTGCACACACTCATAGGTATTTACTTGTACAAATAGGTTTTATTAAAAAACACAAAATTTAAAAATCCTTCTTTTAAAAAAATGCTTTATTTAAACTAAAGAAACTGAATCTTATGAAATTGTGTAAAGTTAAGATGTCACATAAGTCTAAAGTCATAATCTCTAATTTAAAGTTTAATCTTACCCAAACATTTCATAAGACTAAGTTCGTTATTTTCAAAAATTTTACTTGAATATGAAACGTAATGCGACATGAAAACTGTTGCATCTACCTATACCTACATCATGGTTGTAGTCTTATTGGAAATTAAATCTTTATTAATATAGATTGTTGATTAGAAAAAGTAATTAAATAATTCACCAATAGGTGTTATAGTTATTATCTTTTAAATAGCTATAATATATAGTATACCTCCATCCTTTATCCATTAGGCTATTGACATTTTGTAAACGTGCTCAACTTGCGCCTTAAGCTCTTTGGGTATTCCTAGCACATGTAAACAGTCCTCGCTTGTTTCTTATTCTGATTACACACTCAATCCAGTAATAGGTGATTCTTAAACTTTTCTATCAACCCTACTCAAACGTGGCCACGCTCTCGTTCCTTGCCTCGGCCGCGACCTCCCCGCACGGATATTCTTTCTTTTGTCGTTATATTAATAGACAGATGAATAAATGTAGTAACTGCGTGTTCATCTTTCCGAGAAACTAATAAATATACAAATGAAGGTTGGACTGGAAAAGTCATAATAAGGTAGACATTAAATTGAGTGAATTTTCATAAAATATATTTTTTTAACTTGTAAAATTTGATCTAATGTTGACATAAAGTCAATATTATCAATGACAATTAACACGGCAATGACTTAATGTCTTATGAATGTACGATGCACAAAAACAAACAGAGGCCCTACCATCACGTCTTAAAGTCATTCAAGTATAGCTGTTAATAAATTATCATAAAAAATATTTAAAAAAACCACGTTTTTCTCTTGTTACAAATGCACTAAAAAGGGTAAAATAAGTTTTTTTTCTCTAGGCTATGTGGATCCGTAAATATGTTTAGTTTAAACTAACTGTCAAATTATACAATTAAAAACGTGGGGCGTGATATGGTATAGTTGAGAATTTTTGAAGAACTTTTAAGTCATGTTGAATGGTTCGTTTTAAAATACGCCCCACGTTTTAATTGTATAATTTTACAGTAATTTTAACTAAACATATTTACGGATCCACATAGCCTAGAGAAAAAAAACTAATTTTACCCTTTTTAGTGCATTTGTAACAAGAGAAAAACGTGGTTTTTAAAAATATTTTTTATGATAATTTATTTAACACTTTTTAGTCTTAAACCTTTAAAATATTGTATTGTCATCGTAAGCAAGGCTATATAAAAAATGTCAGCTCAATTGAATGTCTGAAAGTGGTCGAAAAATCGATCGCAAGATTTGACCCAAACAAACATACAAGAAAGCAAGTTAAGAAAAACGTGGTAAAAAGAGACGTTACTATAGACCGCGTATAACGGTGTCTCACTTTGACAATTGAACTTGCATCGAACTCGAATCGAATTGCAGAGGTATTCTCATTTTGCGCTTATGTATTTATATTGCGGCAATATCAACCAGCTGACACTTCCAATGTCAATACATTATATCAAACAAAAAACCCTTTAAAATATAGCAGGGAGTATAAGTAATATTAAAAATTATATATTGCTTTTAGCTAAATAGTAAATTTTAAATTAAAACTTAGTGGTTTTAATCTGATCATTTTTTAATTTTTTTTTGTCAAACACTAGAAAAAACAGCTATAACAAAGACCACACATAAAACTTTTCAAAACACATGTTAACCAGAAAAGTATATATTATTGATATTTTAGTAGTTTATCTACCTATGAAAATCTACTAGTTCAATTCTTAATTGTAAAAAATATGTCAAAATTAACTCAATTTAATAGGTTTATTAACTAATCAACCTCATAGCAAATTAGAACTACAAGTTAAAAAAAGGTTGTAGTCACTAATATCTTATCACCCAGATTAGGATTGCGCTTTAAGTAATCCTAATCTGAGTGATAAGATCGCAATACGAGCTTCGGAAAAAAATTATTATCATCAAAAAATAAAGATAAGAATATTTTTTATTCCCAAAAGAAGTTACAACGGCATATAGTATGGCAACATCGCATTAATTATTCTGCATCTTAAGCGTACGATTCAAATCCTATTTTTACTTTTTTATTCTCTTGTGATACTTTAGCTCCAAAAAGTTGTGTTCGTTGTATAAATCCAATAAAGCAGGATCGACCTAGAAATCAGTTTGCCACGACTTAAGGACTTTGATGGACATTACAAGTGGAGCGTTGTCCAGAGTGATGCCTGCGGAAATGTAAGTTACTCCTCTTCGATTTCTTCGGTCAAGCGCCTTCACATATATTTTATGCGTGATTGCTGTCGGTTGCAGATGACCATCACAGTATAAGTAGTAAGTTTTCTACTTGGACGGCATCTCCCCTCACGGAATATCCTTGTCTCCTCTAAAGGATCGAATTTGAGTGTGGTATGACGTATCGTAAAGAAGAGAAAGGCCAAGGTCTTCGCATTCTGGACCTATGAAGCACTGTGTGAAGAAGAAGGATTCACGACACATCATTTACATCAATTATACAACCTGGCAAATTTATTAATGCGATTTTGAGCCTAATGTTAAGCACATACAATTCAATGTCAAATGAGAAAGTTTGATAATGTTGTGGTTGACGTCGTTGCTGTTATCGTACCATGGTAGTGTTAGTGTTAACAAATAGTCCTAATAATAGTTGCTGAGTTTATTAAAATTACAGTACTGTTATTTAAATAGCACAAGGCAAAAAATTGAACAAATGTAGCCAACTGCAAATATTTAAGCTCGCTGGCAGCACAAGGACGTGGCCACACCATAATAACGCCCAAGGTAATTACGATTCTATAGCGGTCTGAACCCTATGTCAGAGTTTGTCTTTCGCTCTTGATGTGGGTCCGGTACGTAAAAGAATGATTATTGGTGTAACAAATAAGTTTGAAAGGCTTTTATTAAGTTGTGTATGGGCTTTACTATAAAACAAATGACAGACTTATACAAAAAATATGTATACTTATGTATTATATTAATTACCCTATAAGTGTAGAAAAAATCTTTATATTTCAATTTGTACGTTGAATAACAAAACTAAATAATTATAAATTAGCGATGAGCCAACAACAATAATAATAACAATATTCAATGGCTTAGTGTATGTTCTGGATTTTGTATAATAAAATGTTACGTGAGTTACCAAGGAGCTGCTCCTTCTCGCGGCCATTTGAAAAACAGTATAAGATTTTAATACCTTTTTTACGACGCACGACTTCGTCCACGTGGATTTGATTTTATCACGCACCACTGCATTACAGACATTGAAGTAGTTATTATTTGTACAAATAATATAATGTTTATGTTTATAAGCATTTGACCTTTGCAACTACCAGAACATAAACAAATTATAGATAAGTTGGATATGTAGCTGACTCTTTAGATATTTTGATATTTAACTTGAGAATTCAAATAAATGCAGGCAAGTTTCATAAACGTCGTACGCACAGAGGCGTAGCTAGGTGACCAAAGATCCTGGGGAAAAAAAATTGATGCCCTAACCTAACTTCTACGGAATCCCCTGTATTATTTTAAACGAGTTGTCATAATTCAAAAAGTAGTTCTATCGATATGGCAAGAATCAAATGTAAAAATCACCATCTTATTTGCTAGCGTTGTACTTATTATAGGTGAAATCAAGTTGGAGGGAGAACAGAGAGCATTTTTGATAGGTATTTATAAATGATTACTACCACATGCTCTGAAGCAGTAATTATCGGTCTAAAATGTTTTATATATTATTTTAATACATTATCTCAATTTAGAATGGAATCTCAACGGTACCTTTTATAAAATAAAATAAAAACTGGTATCTCTGTAAAGCGTTTAATGTGAAATGTAGAAAATTTCAAACTTCAATATCTTTTGACTGGTTCTGTGTAGTTTAAAAAATATTACGAGATAATAATCTTATCATAATCTACTAAAATGCCAAATTTTAGAAAATTGAACATTGAATATCTGACTACCTTAAAGTGGTATTACAACCTAGTATATCTACATTCTGAATACATATATTGTTAAATTTGAGGGCCCCCTCAGCCCTGGTGCACAGCACCGTCTTCCACTGCGGCAGCTACGCCACTATGTACATATAAGTTAATTTATATGTATGTCAATAAATAATTCATGACGTAATTTCTTGTGTTGTCATTGAGGCCGAGTTGCGACAACAGTTAAGACGATACAATATTTATTTACTATTCATAATGAATACTCACGCTGCACGCTGTAGTTGATAAGCCTGAATTATGTACCGTGCACGTGTTTTGAGACAAATAGGAAACTATTTTTGTACTGTACAGTTTTCCATTTTTTATGACTATAGAATCTCATATTACAAGGTAATTTCGATTATGGTAAGTGTTGCTTGTTTACATCGTAAGTTTTCAATGTGGTGAACGCAACAAAAAACTTTTTGATTTGGATTTCAATTATTTATAAATTAATACAACAGCGGTAACATGCACAGTGGCGTCATGGTCTTTGATGTTAAAAATACACGACTAGTCATATAGGTCCTAATTCAATTTATATTATGTTCTTTACGTTTTTTGTTGATTGACGAAAATTGGGATCGTTGGCGCCACGCTGCCGCTTTTCATGAAGAATGAAAGTTCCTTAAATTGACTGAAAGTACAGAATGACGATTGTTATTAGTCAAGGTAAGTGTTTGCCCTTTACAATTGTGGCTACTTAGATACGTGTTTGGATGTTTTAAGTGACAATCTACATTTATGTTCTCAAATCATATATTCGTTTTAGTAAAGTATAAAATTGGAGCGGATAAGGTACACGTATTTTGCCGTGCCGTCACTTTATAACACAAATTAATGGAAGTTTTTAGTCCCGGTAAACTCATCGTTAACTCGTGTTAGGTCTTATTAATGAATATCATTATTTGTTCATAACTAATTGTAAGGGAGAATAGAGGAGAGATAATAATATATTTTATTTACGCTCTGGTTTAACCGAAAATATGGTGCACTTCATTGACAATATTTATATTTATAGAGGTTGATTTTATCATCAATGCTTCGAGCATCAACATACGCTATAACTAATAAATACATTTCAACGTATATCAATGTGAAAGAATACGACCATACCTGTATGTCTTAGATGTTATATGATATCTAAATGCTACAAGCTTCATATTATATACCTTGAAATAAAATACACGTTCAATGTGTGACGTGCTTTGTTTTGTGTGTAAAACGACCAGCCGAATCCGTAAGGTATAATAATATTTGTATACTTTTGAATCCTTAGCATTTGTTAAAAAAATACGCCTCACTATACTATACTGTATTTGTTTTTATGCTACATGTTTATTATATAAGAAATGCATAATGTGTAAAGCTGTATTTTTATATTAATAACAAAGCAAAAAGTTTTCTCCTCGTTTATATCTTTATAGTAAAGAAGATGCTGCTGCTGCTGCTTTGCATTTTACTCTGGTTGTGAATAAGTTATTGTAATCTATAATAAATAAGCGTTTAAATAAATACTATACTAATGCAAACTATTGCTTCGAAGTTTACGAATTTTTATACATATTTAATGTTATGTATGAAACAAACCAATATGATTTGACGTTATAATTAGCTTTTATAAAAAATCTTTTTAGGAATTTTAAAGGTGTTCACAATTAATAAAGAGGGCAAGATAAATAAGACCAATTACTTGAATATCTCTTATATAAGATATCTTGAATTACTAGCTTCCGATTTTGCTTTAATGATGATTATGAAGTAAAGAAAACTAATAAGATTTGCCTTCCAAATATAACTTGTCCTCCTGTATCCTATGTATGGATTACATTATTACCTACCGTAATCAGTAGCGTAATGATACCAACGCCTTCACATACAAGAACCTTTGTCTTTATGTGTCATTTCAAGGACACAATGTAAATGATAAAGAAAAGCCAAACTTGTAAGTTGGATAGATGCCTCTTTGAAAAATGCAGTAAAGAAACTTTACGGTGTGCTATTAAAATGTATTAATTTATAAGTAAGAATAAAAATAAAAATAGTATAATATATAAAAAATTACTTACCTACAAAAAAAATTACGCTGATGAGCTCAGTGGCGCCAGGGCCCGATCTAAGGGGGCAAGCCGGGCATTTGCCCAGAGCGGCAAAAATGCAGGGCGGCAAAATTGACTCCCAACTTAGCCATTAGCCATTTACCACCTTAGCCATTAGCCATTTACCACCCAAGTTTAAGAATTTTATGCGCCACCTTCCAACCTACTTCAGGTTAGATAGTGGAAATATTTAAGTATTTTACTTAACTCGATTATTTTAGTTCGAAAGAAAGAAAGAAAGAGTAGGGATCCGCAAAAAGTACCGAAACCTGAGTAGTATTGCTGGAATAAACATAACCTCTTTTGTGTTTTGATAGATTTTATTTATAAAAAGTATTGTACTATTTCGTCATCTGTCTGCCTAAAATTTACATTCTACTAAACCGAGTTCAATATAAACAATCTGCTTAAATCCGGGTATTTTCTAAAGGTTATGGACCTACAACCTCTTTTCTACAAGTATCGACGACCTCCGTGGTCGAGTAGTGTGAACATCGGTTTCCATGGGTACGCCACTCCGAGGCCCCGGGTTTGATTCCCGGCCGAGTCGATGTAGAAAAAGTTCATTAGTTTTCTATGTTGTCTTGGGTCTGGGTGTTTGTGATACCGTCATTACTTCTGATTTTTCATAATACAAGTGCTTTAGCTACTTACATTGGGATCAAAGTAATGTATGTGATGTTGTCCGATATTTATTATATATTTATTTATTTATCGATACTTTCATATCGATACTAAGTATATTTGGATACGATACTTTGTTCCGATATTTTTGAGGTATCGATACTTTTATAAGTACACATCATTAGATTTGGGTCGTAGCGGTCGTAGCCCTTCTATAGACAATGGTTTATGTTTAGAGCGTGTGTTGCCAGTTTCTCGTGATTGGTACCTATTCTCCTATTTAGTAGATTTATTTTGATCAATTAACTAAAAAATGATAAACAGTTTAATACAGTTTAATCCTAAATTTACTTTTTTACTGTTGCTCTTGCTTTTGCTATTATAGCACATGGGAGAAGAGGCCCATACGCAGCAGTGAATCGCAATAGTCGATGTTGATGATAAAGTTAAAAGGTCCATAACTATGTCGATAAAAAAATATATCACTCCATCCATTCAATAGTTCCTGCGAAATTTTTAAAAAGACATACATCGTATACTTATAGTAACATAGAAACACTTATCAACTTTCGTATAGGTTACTTCTTCAGAAGGCCCAAAATACTGACGTGAAAGTAGGTATAATCCTAACAGTATGACGTATTTTATGTAGGTACTTGTATACTTAGCATCCCCCAACAAAACTAGCTCATGACTTATATGGTTTTCTGTATGTAAAGGGCGGCGAAAATGATCTTTGCCCTGAGCGGCAAAATAGCTAGATCGGGCACTGAGTGGCGCAGCGGTTAGCGCGTTCTGTCTATGGTTGCGGAGGTTAGGCAGAAAATTCGCAAGGGTTGGTCATTGGATGGATGACAACAAATTTCTTTTTCCAGTTTCTCCGTACTCGGTATGTGCGTATGTAGGTATAATATATAATGAGTCTATATGTGCTTACGTGCAGAGTGTGTATTTGTGTGTATTTTATGTGAGAACATTTTGAATACCTAAGATTATTATATTTTTAATTAAAACCATATAAAATTTTCATGGTGCGAGAAAAAATAATTTTATTTATTTATACATTAAATGTATGTATCATTTTTGATCTTATAAAATTACATTTGTATCAGTTTTTTGTTTTCACGTTTGGCAGGCAGGTTTAAGGTTGCAATTAAAGTTCTAAAAAGGCTACTACTCATTTTGAGGTCTACAGGATAATGACTACTTCCAGTATCATTAGTTTCCTTTTACGAGTACCTTAATGTGAAGAGTTGCTATTCTACTCTTCTGGAGACCACAGGGCCAATTTGGACTTCAGTGTTTGTATGAAATGTACGCGTTAACGCGCCTCTGAGAGCTTGTACTCGTAGTAGGTCCTATTACAAATTATACGAAGCAAATAAAATGGAATTTTAAGTTTTTTATATATTTTTTGCTTTTTTCAATGCGATTTTATAAGATAAATTTTTATAATAGAAAAATACTAGAAAAAATTGACTCCGGTCACAAGTGAATTTTCAGGCGGAAATCTTTACAAATGTTTACGTAATCGATTTAGATAAAACAGCAATTTAGTTTTATATATATATATATATATATATATATATATATATATATATATATATATATATATATATATATATATATATATAAATCATAAAACTACATGGCTGTTTCATCTTAATCGATATCCCAAACATTTGTAAAAATGTTTCTTTCGAATACGAGAGGATATTCCTCTCATTGATGAAACAACGCTGGCCTACAGCGTAAAATCAGAAAGGTATTTGAAAATTTCGACTAGTGTTCACAAGGCTAGATAATTGAGCGAGCATTGGACCGGATTTCCAAAGGTTGCGGGTTCGATTCCCGCCTGAGAATTCACTTGTGACCAGAGTCGATTTTTTCTCGTATTTTTCTAATATAATAATTTATCTTTTTTTTATCGTTGCTCACTGATTAGATCCTTCCCAAAATTAGCGTTGCATGCTGCAGCCTCAATGCCGCTGTAACAACATGCCAAGGCTAGGATTAATTGAATATATACTTTGTCTTTTATATTGTTTGAATTCTAATGTGGTAGTGTAATGTAGGGTCGCCAATAAATGTTTGTTATTCCTTTTCTTTTAAATGTTTCTATACGAAACCAGGTACAGGACTGTTTTTAAACTTTCATGGTCTTAATATTGTTGACTACGAACTACTACTATGTTTTGGTTTGAGGGTCCGATACCAATCGCGTACCATACTAATCTCGTCCCTTACAAAAATATTAATGGGTAAAAACTTTACTTTCATGTCTTGTTTCTTGGTTTATTATTATATACATTAAATTCTTGGTCAAATGGGAGAGAATAAGAATTACGAGTATTGTAACACTGGTAATTTTAAAAAGGATTTGCCTTATATAACAGAAACAATATATTCAAGCCTTGTAGAAAGGAAGAACAACAGCCTTGGCCTAATAAGAACCTCAAGGTTGTATTCAAGTTTCCTAAAGGACAGTAGGTGTAACTGGATTATGTGTAGAATACTTATTCTATTTTTGAGCGGAAATATTTTGTTTGAAATGTTTGTTTTTTTTTAATTTAGGAATATGCAATGATGCCACTCTCGATATTGCACCTCTATGAATACTTTTTTTATTGCAGTAATCAATAACATTCGAATGATTTTATTGGCAACTACTTTTCATAATAAACTAAATTATAGAATCTTTGATGAACAAGAGTTTAAGGATTTAGTTGCGGTAAATGATATAAAAGATAATGAAGGACCATGCTTTAAGTTACTCGTTTCTTTAATTCGCTATAATAATTGAAAGTTTTTTTTACTATTACATATTTGAAAAAATGTAAAGTAGAAATTAACGTTTTAAAAGTTTAATTTTGTTCGTGTCAAAAAAGTGTTAAATTGACTATAACTTCCTTTGCTATGAACCAGTAGCATTAACAGGCAGGACCAAATACATCGTGCTTAATTATTAAAATATACAACTGGCAAATTATGGTGAAACATACTCAAATATTTTAAAGAAAGCTTTTGACAACAATATTTATCGCATTGTAATCAAAATTATGAAGAAAGATCCTGGTTTCAAAAATTTTAATTTTGTGTGTGTGTAAGATGTTTAATTATTATTTAAAAATGTTAATTAAACATTTACAAAAATATATTACTTTTGTTGGATGGGCAATTGTAACTTAAAATACAATTAAAAGGTTTTTGAGTACGAAAGTTAATTGTTTACAATAATAATATTTGAACCGAACGTGGAACTCCGGAGTGATTTGATATTACCATGATATCGTTATACAAGGCCCTCGACCACAGAGGTCGCCATAGAGATACACGAAACTAATAACTTTCTTGCTCCTTTATATTGAGCGCCTACGAGCGATAATTACAAGCTTTCATTTCTCTTACAACATAAGAACACGTGATTTATTACGATAGCTTAGAATATTAGTCATAACGACGCTAACTAACCATTTAAATGTAATTAAATTATCTCGGAACGACTTCTGTATAACTAATTTAAGCACGTACTGTTTTCATTGGATTACGGATTATGAAAACTAGATTAATCAATTACTGTATTATTTCATTTTCAAGTTCAAGTTATGTTATGAAGAAATATAATAAAGAATTAAATTAAACTTAAAAAAGAGTCCAATAGAAAGGAAAATCGCTTGGATAGCGAAACGATATCCGTTTTATAAACATCCGAGGTAAGTTAATTTGACTTTGTGAAAATGGCTATAAATATAAAGCATTTAATTAACAAAACAAAATATTATCTGATGTTTTCACAAAGCTATCTCGAAATACAAATTAATATTTAAATAGTAAAAAATAACAACTTTGATAACTGCTAATTAATACTCTTGCTTAATATTGTTTGAGAAATTTGCTTAATTAGAAAGTTGGGAAGTTAAAGTAGCAGCGACTATGCGAAATAATTTAAGCAGGGGCTGTAAAAAGTTTTCTGTTCTTTTACAGAAAAAAAAATGTTTTGTAAAGGAATCACACCACGTACCTATAGAATTTGACAACCTTCGAAGTCAAGTAACTTTCTTGGCGGGTTTATTGTGTCGTCATCGCTTCTCTTTGAGTGTCGATTTCCGGGCCAACTAAATTATGCAATTAAAGTACAGTGTGTTTCCGTTTTATATGTTAGGAATTGGAATCAGATATTTCAATTCCTGTATAGAGAGGGTAAAACAGTGTACAGGCATTTCGTAAGTGTCTCCATGCAATGTAACGTTTCTCTAATTGTTCGACGCTGCAATGCTCTTGGCAAGTGATAATTTTAAATTAGGTTTGCGTTGGGTAGTGCAAGCAATTTAGTGCTAATAATGTGAACCCGGAACCGAGTTCCAATTATAGACTAAAACTCTTTACTTCGATAGTCTTTGCTTCTTCAAATATTTAAAAAATAATAATTCATTTCATGGTACTAACAGAAAAAGACAAACAGTATTTAGAACAGTTAAAGAATTAACATCTTATGTGTGATGCATTTAAGCATCGTCTGTAAACTATTATTTGACGCGATTTTAAATGTTTTCTTTTCTGATACCAGAATACAATTAATATTAATTGTATCTAATTAGCTGTAAAACCTTTCATGTAACACTGTTAAGATATCGTTTTTCATTGTTGTTTATTTTTTACTCTGCCTCAATATTAAACATGCCAGTATTATTTATATAAAACGTGACTGATGTATCCTTACATTCAACACTTTTCTTACAAATGTTTGCTAGGTATATTCTCTACCTATGTATTTGGTTTCCAAGTAATATAAAACCTCCGCAGGCAGCCTTTTTGCGTTCGATTCGTTAAACATTCCGACCTTTGCTATTCTGAAAATACATTTTTTTTCGGATTTTACTATAAGAATTTTAGGTGTCTGTAGTGTTAACATTCAGTCTGACATATGTTATCATGTTATATTAGCCTATTCTCGTATTCGTCAGTTTATAACGTTAGTATAAGCGAATTAGTACTCGTAAAGTGATAGTCGTCGCCTAATCAAAAAATATAAAAAACTTAGGCTGACTTTTTGTAATGATCCTAAAACAAGTTTGGATGCTTGAGAAAATCTGTCTTTAATTCCATTTATCTAGTCTTTTACAATTACTCTTAGATTTTCGCATCGCCCCTTTGAAAAGTATAATATTACAATTATTGCGTAAAAATAGAGTGAGTGTGATTTTGACTCCTTTGTTCCTGAGGTAGTTTTCATTGGATACTAGTACAAAATTGGACTTATTTGTGTCAAAAGTTATGTTTTTGGCTTTTAAGATAGAAATAATTACACAATATCTTTTCTTATAAAATTCGTCGTCTAAATGATAGGGTTTACAAGACTTTTTATACTCCGCTGGATTATATTCCCGATTGCGTTGAGCGTAATTGATTATACAGAGCTTTTTGGAACAATATGATAAAAAGCTCAGTGAATTTAGGGATGATAAGTGAAATATAGAAATGATCGAGGATTACAAAAAATGTTTTTAAGACGTAAGAAAATATCAACACGTAATCTTAATAAAACGTGACTATTTTTCAGTCAATTTATTTTTCTTTTAAATCTTAGTGTTGCGAGCGAAAATTTAAATCTCGAAAGACTGATCTTTTGAATTTCAGACTATTCGTACCAAAACTTTAAACATATTAGTCAAGATATCCCTATTGAAGTTGAATTCTTATCTGGTTAAGTTGTTGTCGAAATTTGTTAAGGTAATAGCTTAAATCTTTTTATTACGGTGTATATTTGCTAAACGTGTGTTGTCTTGAGTACCTTACACTTCTCTTGCTTGTATTTATTAGAAAATGAAATTGACATATTAACCTTTAGTTACCCGCACACTTGCTTACACCATTATTTCATCAAAATATATGAATTTAAAAGCCCACAAAAAATATGAAGCTTAAATTATTTTAATTGAAAAATACTAGAAGAAATGGTCTCGCCTTACATCGAATTCTCGAATTCTCAGCTGGGAAACGCAACCTTTGGATATCCGGTCCAATGCTCTCAATTGAGCTACCGACCCTTGTGAATATCTGTCAAAATATTCTAGTACTTTTCTGCTTTTTACGCTGTAGGCCAGCGTTATTTTATCCACCGACTGAGCCAACATTTTTTTTTTATTGCATAAAGTTGGCAAACAAGCAAACTGCCCACCTGATGGTAAGTGGTAACAGTCACCTATAATACATGTGGCTCTTGTGAGATTTGCAGCAAAACTGCAACCCCCACAAGAACCACGGTGTACGTTGCCAACTTGTGACATAAGATGTAAAGTCACTGTACCCAGTAATTTCACTGCCATATCTTACCCTTCAAACCGGAACACAGCAATGCAAGCACTGCTGCTTTGCGGCAGAAATAGGTAAGACGGAGGTACCTAAGCAGACGACCCTGGTACAGAGTCTCCGTCCAGTGAATTTAATTTAATTTTTTAATTAACATTTTTTCTGTATTTTGTTATCGTAAAAGATAGCATTGAAAAATGCCAAAACTTATAAAAAATGTACGTAGCTTACTTCCGCAAAAATAGTGAAAATGCATCGGCCAGTTTTCTTCAAATAAATGCAAATACTTCGAGAAGGAGCTACCAAGAAAATGATACAATTTACAGTCACCAGTTGCTGCAAAACCAAGTACAACAGTAGCACGATACAATAACAAGAGTAGTTGGTGAAGGTGCAAAGTGACTTAGTTCTGTTGCCTGTTTTTCGAAAGTAAGCTACATTTTTGGTTTTTAATTATAGTAATGGACTACCGCCTAGTAAGGCCTGATTCCATCGATTACCTATCATCAAAAATGTTATCTTCAGTATAATAAGTTAATGTATTTTGAAAGTAGTAACTTAAAGCAAATGCCAGTTATAAACCACTTCTCAATTGTTATCATTTACCTATTTATAAAAGTTTCATACTTTGAGTTTTTATAAAAAAAATATGGTTGTCTGTAAAATCAGTTTACGGACGATAATTTTACGTTATAACGTCTTAGAAAACATTGATAAAAAATTGCATACTTTTATGAATTGAATTGAATTATTATCACTGAATTATCATTATTTTGTATAATACAAAGAAGGAGTTAATTTTTTTTTTTTCGATAAATTAACATTAAGTTGTTGTAATAAACAATGGAAACCACATTAACTTTTCATTTTATGAAATGGAAGAGAGATAGATGCACCACAAATCGAACGCTTAGGCCGATCTTCGCTTGTTCCGCGTTCTCGCTTGCAGGCTCGGCTCAGGCGGAACGTTACACTTTTTCGTGCGTGCAGTCGGAGTTCATCGATTTATAAGACGTTATCACGTCAAAAAAAAAACTGAAAAAATTATGGACCATAACCCATTACGCGAGGTCAAATACGGGTTGTATGGGTGATAACAAATACGAAGATTTGTATGTTGTTGTTTTTGTATACCCATGCGATAGGCAATATTTGGAAAACGATTAAATAATAACGATGCTACTTCAACAGATGACTTAAAAGTGTTTATTGAATAAAATAACCGCATAAATAAAAGCATCTCAATGCGTAAAAGTAGGACGACGGGGATAAATGAATAACGAGCATAATGTTAAGTAGTATTATAAAAGCAAATACGTATTTATATTTTTGATAGTGTTTAATCAAGTTTAGATCAATATCATGTAGAAATATTAAAGTAAAACTTCTCCTAAGGAGAAGTTTTACTCTGAGGTAAGATTTAAATCCACGTCTTTTTGACAAATCGGTACAGTCATAGTAACTAGACGTGAAGTTGAACCACTGCTGTCTACTTTATTTGTTTAATAAAAGTGCCTTATATACTTCATTCATAATAGAAACTGATCTGAAAACCTTTGCTGGGATTATTACAAAGGCATATCATAAGTACATTAAAAAGTAGTTGTTGTAAATGTATGGGTCAATCATATAGAACCTTAATTTAAATTTAAATACAAATTTTTGCTTTTATTCTCTTCAAACATTGTGCAAGGTACAGTAAAAGGACACACGACCTTTATTTTGGAGGACACGCCAGGACATTTAACCTTGCTGAAATTAAACTCAGGTCTCAAGACCGCTGACACAAAGCTAGCTATCTAATTTACTAGCCCGTAGTCGTAAAATTATTTATTACTTTGCTTTATTGACTAATGGCAAAAAAAAGCTATAACAAAATCGAATTTTTCGTTCTAAAAAAATAATACATTATTTCGTAAATTTTATCGACCACAAATAGTAATTAAAAATGTCATTCTTGGCTAGTTTTATGTGCTTTTGATTACATAAATAATAAAGTTTTGGGCTGCCGTAAAAAAATATTTCTGATCTTACGCGTTTTATTAGAATTGATAATTTTAACTTACATTTTGTTCTTTTATTTTTTTTATTTATATAATATTAGAATTATTAATTATTTTATTTTTCATAATTAATTTATTTGACTTATGAACTCCTTATCCTACTACTTTAAAGAATAAATAAAAAATCCAAGAATATTAGTTCAGAGTTAAAATCAGGTCCTTTTTCTGTTTTAATGATGTAAAAAATAATTTCTAAGTCCTTTAAGATATTGTTGCATTGGATTGCTTACATGGCAAGGTTAAAGGTATCATTTCCATAACCCCTTGACACAGAAACAAAATGCTCGTCCGATGTTCCGCTCACTAACTTCTATTCAGATGCCACTCGAAAACCAACTTAGGTTACTTACCTAAAAATTAATAAACAAAAAAATATTGATTTTTTTTACGAAATCCTGACTAACAAATAAAACATAGAACAATATAAAGTTGTGAAAATTTTTCATTTAAAATTTAGTTGAATAATCTTCTTAAATGTATTTTTATGGATTTTTTTAATTAATTCAAGGTACAATAAACAACTACATTCACAGCTAAATTATTAGTAATTTTAGGCATAACAAAGTTACACAAATGCAGCCAATCCCATTGTACACCAAATTTTAATTAAAAAGTACTTTTATCACGGGGCAATGATAATTTTGAAATCACCTTTGACCGACCTTTGATTGACCTTTAAGGTACAGTTGAAATTGAAAATTACATTGAAATGAAGTTTTGTTACGAATAGAACAAACAATCTGCACTGTAATTTCTTCATTATATTGCTAACAAGTATTGTCTTTTTCGGACATTTTAAACCGGGGATAGACAAAAATCAAACGCTTTTGAAAGGTTTACTGACTGCTACCTATCCGTGGCGTTAATACTTAAATCTAGAAACCGAATTCACTTTATCTTGCCATTACTAAAAAATATAAAGGAAGATGTGAAGAAAGAGATTTCAGGGCCAAAGTCCCAATGGGTATGCAGAGCAAATAGAACCGTAACTACCCTGCTGCAACTGATAAATATGTTATAATTAAATGAATTAGTCGTAATCATATTCAGCTAAATGAGAATTTAAAAGCAGGAACTGTGTCTGTATTCCAATTAATAATAATAGTAACTAATAACCTTTTAATAATATAGATCCTAATTTGTAATTAAAGTTTTAATATATGTATACAAAATAATTAAAAATAATATTGTCTAATAATATAATTATATAGTTAAATCTTAATATACTTTATGTCCTAATATCAAAATGTTAATAAATTCGATTGATTTTTCTTATATTCAATTCTTTTCAATTATAATGTGATTATTTTTTCCATGTAAGCATTTTTTAAAATCTCATATTGTAAAAGGTTATATACTTATTATTTTAAAATATAATGCTTGGACTATGGTTAAATACAAAACCAAGTATAAAACAGACATGACTGAGGAACAACTTATTATGCTCAACATACAAACATTAATGGGACCATGTTTCAAATCGAAGAGCGTAGACGTAATAAGCTAGTTCGCTACTGTTCCAGTAACCGTTATATATGTGTACATCTTCGAGCGTTTACAAATACGCCAGTTGTATGTGTTGTTAGCTTTAATTCCCTGAAATTTATAAGCCAAATAAACGGTACTAAAATTTAACTGAACTTTCATAGTTAATAGCTCCATACTAATATGCTCGTATATGATATGATCAGAAATGTTAAGATCTACAGAAAATGCTCCAACTCTGGGGAAATTTAAAGATTGTTGATATGACAGGAAAAACAATTGAAAGTTTTAATTTAAAATGTCATTTTTTATTTTGTTTATTTAGTTCACGGAAACCGGGTATAATATGAAACGGATATGTTCATGGAAACCTGTTCAAAAGCAACTAGGTATCAAAAGATATTATTGTAAGTATTAAATGAAATTAATACATATTTGGTCGGATATTCATTTTGCCCTTCTTTCCCTATGTAACACAAATTATTTGCAAGTATAAGACTTTTCCGCTGTTTATATACAAAAACAATATTTCTGCCTCTTTTCTATACACAGGACCTGCGTGCCCACAATCAATACAAAAAGAGTAACAAAGTTTTAATTAGAGTAACATAGTACAATTTAGATAAACTTATTATATTAATTACAATTAACAGTATATAGCCAACATGCAACCAATAAGCTCTGAAAATCTTATAGCTTTCAGAAGATGATGGCAATTGACCGCGCGTTTATTTTATTCATAATTTAATCAAAGACAATATAAACGAGCGGTTTCACAATAAACTCAATGCAAAAACTTGGCCCTTAACAGTTTCCTTCTTGGCAACACTCCAAGAGAAATGTAGGTTAAAAAAGATTTTATAATGCTGGCATCTGCATCGCAGTAAGGTTACTAAAGGGCCAGACGACAGATGGTGACAAGCTAGTCCAAATATTGCCTTGCTAAATTGAGTTTAGCGTTCACGCACTTTTGTCGCGTTTGCACGTCGGAAATTGAATTTTCTCTGATGAAAGGTAGACATTTGTAATATGCTCCTAAGTTGCTGATGTTTCTATTATTACGTAGACATTTTTATGCAGCAGTATTTTGTTTACTTGCTTTCGTATTAAATCCGAAAGATTGTTATTGAATAATTTTAATTTTCAAGTCAATAGAACCATGTGTTCCTATAAATTATCAATAGTATGCCCTCTGTAATTTAATAATTTTGTTCCAAGGAATAGGATGATTTTATATCAGATTTTACTTAGGAAATTGTTATAGAGTTATTAAAGATCAAATAAATCAATTTTTGTAAAGCCATGGCTTAACTTTAAGTTTATTTCACATTTAATAAACAAATGGGCAATTTCTCGATTATAAAACATCTAATGTCTATTTAATAAATAAAAAATAATAGTCGTTGCCCTACTATTAATCTTACTAGGCTTTCTTAAGAATATATTTCGCTCGCTCAGTACTATATATATATAACTAGCTGACCCAGCCACGCGTTGCTGTGTTATAAATTAAAATAAAACCTATCCTATCTTTTAAGTTAGATCAAATAACAGATAGTTACGAAGTTTGATCAAAATCGGTTGAGTAGTTTAGGAGTCCTTCGCGGACAAACAATGTGACACGTATATTAAGATTTACACATTAGTGATTCTGGCTTACATATCAAAAGCTCGTTAAGAACACAAGATAATAATTAAATAAAAAAATGAGTGATATCGTTCTCTTTATTTTTTGTAACACTCATTCAGCATATTATTGAAGTAATTTACTAATTAATTAATTAAAATATTTTTTTGTTTTCTTTGGTTTAATGATTGCCTTATAGATTATTTTTGTGATAAATAATAATCAGCCAGCAAAAAAAACTTCAGACAAGTTTACGTTATCAAGTCTTCATACTTCACAAAGTCTTTGTGGAACCCGATGCGGGCTTTAAAAGGAACTTATGACTGCATTGTCTCGCTTACGAAACTTAATTAAGATCCACTTTAACGTTGAGCCGGTTGTGACCGGAGAAAAATGAAAGCATCAACGGTGAACATTTAACAAGAATCTCTTCACAAGCACACTAGCACCACCAACGGTAATACAACAATTTTCTTTTAAAATTTAATTATTAACACAGACAACTAAATATTATGTATCATATTGTAGAGTTCTGAGTTATAACAAAGATTTGAGATTTCATTTCAAGAGAGAAGCAAAATCAAATCAGTTTTAGGGTATAAATGTTTGCACAAAAACATTTCGTGCCTGTCTATATGAATCAAATAAACAAATATTTTAAGTTTTTCCAAATAAATTAAAAAACTGGTCTATTCTGGCAGTCGCCATTCACCATACACCTCCATAGACCACAAAATGAGCAGCAGCGTTAATGATTAACTATTATATAGTTTTTTTGCGTTTTTTTAATGTTATCTTATGAGATAAATTATTTTAATAGAAAAATACTAGAAAAAATCGACTCGGCTCACAAGTGAATTCTCAGGCGGGAATTAAACCCGCAACCTTTGGAAATCCGGTCCAATGCCCTCCCAATTGAGTTACCGAGCCTTGTGAACAGCCGCCAAATTTTCTAGTACCTTTCCGGTTTTACGCTGCTTAAAAAATCCAAAAAAATATATAAAAGTTAATAATTTAATGGCTGTTTCATCTTAATCGATTGTCCAAAAATTTGTAAAAATGTTTCTTTTGTATACGAGAGGATCTTCCTCTCACTGATGAGATAACGCTGGGATACAGCATGAAACCGGAAAAGTACTAGAAAATTTCGATGGCTGTTCACAAGACTCGGTAGCTCAATTGGAAGAGCATCGGACCGGACTTCCAAAGGTTCGTTTCTCGTCTGAGAATTCACTTGTGAGCCGAGTCGATTCTTTCCAGTATTTTTCTATTAAAATAATTTAGCAGCGTAAATAGTTTATTAATGCGATCTTCAACCCGCCAGCCAATTTTTTGGGGTATGTTGGCTGACATAATGATGGACACGCACACAAGTGCGCATTTCTAAATGCGTCATATGTAGGAACACATTAAAATATGTTAACTTGCCATTTTGAGTTAAAACAATTGTATTAGTACCGAATAATCAGATTTTTTGTGATGGAATTCAGCTGTTTAAAGTCAAGTATTTTACTTCAGTAACACATATATATGTTTCACTTTACCCTTGAAGTTGATACACGAAACTTCTAGAAAAGTAACGACGACGTTTTGCTTCCTGGCAGTAGTTAATTTAGTTTCGCTAAGATGCACCGTCTACCGTCAGCAAAGCAATTCCAGCTTTTGCCATGGAAAAGCATTTTGTCGAGTGTTTGTTTACCTATCTTATTTCTAGAAAATTTTAATTCAATTTATAACGGACTTTGCACTATTCTTTTTTTATTTGTAATAATTTGGAAGCAAAGGAAATCAAACTACATATTTATTAAAGTATTTTTTTTAATACTCATCTCTAAATATTTCATATAAATCATACAGACAATCAGCTTCAAACAACTAAATGATTTATTAATTTGGTATTAAAAAAACGGAATGAAAGATAAAAAGATGAAACTGTTTATTTCTATAGTGTTTATAACAAAGTGTAATTGCGGTTGTTAGGAAACTCGCAGAGATCTGTCATTAGATGGGTAATCCAAAATTTATTTTAATATAAAAATACTAGGCTTGGGCTCTTTAGTTGCATAGGTATTTTTTTATTTTAAATACTGAGATCACTTTATATACGTAGTTTATTTAAAGCTACGATATAATATGTTAACGCTGTCTGTCGAGTATTCACACAAGACATACTCGATATAACTTAAATGACATTAATAAATAATCACTATGTTTTTAAACTATAAATAATTTTATAAAGCAGAATGTTCTTACAGCGCACTGGCGATACAGTACATTAAGAGGTTAATCCTGAATCTGCAGACGATAGCAACTATTAATCCGTATTGGGCCCGCGTGGTAGGTCATAGCCCCTCCTTATAGAAAAGTCTTGCACGACTGCAGTGGGGAAATTAATAGGCTTTAGATGATGACAATTTCTTTTTGGTTTTGAGTATAATGACTTTAAAGTATACATTATTTTCATTATACTTATAATAAAAAGATATCAAATCTGGAAGTGGAAGTTGAATAAATGGAGGCTTATGGGTAATAGTGTTTAAAACACTTGTTAAACTAAGTTCGGAAATAACGTGAAAATTGCCACATTCGAAGTCTTTGATTTTTAATTCTATTTACTGAATATATTAACTGAGTATTTACTGAGTATAATTAACTGGCCACCGCGTAAGAGATTTACAGGTTTTTAAAAAGATGCTCTTCATTTCATCACTTTTGTTGATAGATTTAGAAATGCCATAATTAATAGAGAAAATGGTTGAAAAAAGGAAAAAGTTCGTAGGAGAATATCCGACTTTCATAAGAGATAACCGTAAAAGCACAAAAAAGGGAAACAACAGGCGGGAGTCAAAGCTGTATCTTTTGGCATATAGGGCTGGCCCTATATGCCAAAAGGATATATTAATCGTTTGGCCACAAAACCCTTGCTTAACATAATTTTTTCCTGTATTAATCACAAGTTCATAATATTTTGACCGAATGTAAAAAATAAAGTACGTGATTTTGAACAGTTTTATTTTAATTCAGATAAGCTACTCTTTATGGTAAGTTGATGTCATCTTGTCAGTATATGGTCAAAAATCGTATATAAATCATTTTAATTAATAGCCTCTACATAGCTACGACAAAGGTCTTTAAATGTAAACAAACGCATATATTAATTTGAGCGTTTTTTAACATTTATAAGATTAAATAGTGTTTAACTTCAGAATCATTGTTTGTATTGCAATGAATGAATCAGCTGTTTTATGGTTCAAAATAATTTGTATAAATATTTAAATATTTAGTAAGAGATGGTCGGAAGAACCGAGATGAACAAAGAAAGTTTCCCTATGTCAGTGTTTACGTGACTTTTGATCGAACAAATTAGCATTTATGGCTATAATGAAATATTCATATAAAACCTTACGGAGCATTGTAAAATCAGATTAAGCCACACAGATGACCTATAGTCATGTCACGTCCAATAAAAGTTGTTTTCGTCCAAATGATCCCTATCCCTTCAGATTAAGACTTGCAATCGAACTTCAGGTAAAAGTAATTTGGTATACGCTGCAAAGGTTTCCGTTATTTGAAACTGAATAAATTTTACTAAACGGTTTGCTCGTAAAGCTTGGTATTGTTTTATTCAACGCTTATGTCTCCATATTTTTTCATATTTTACAACAAATTTTTGTAATTTAGTTCACAGGAATAATGAAAAAACATTGTGATAATCTAAGCAGCTGCTTATGCATCTGTGACATATATTTAATAATCACTTGTTAAAATATAATATATCTTAACATAATAGTTAATTATTACTAATATGTAGGTTGTTTCTATAATTTTTATATATTTTATGCATTTTCAATGCGATCTTATAAGATAAATTATTATAATAGAAAAATACCAGAAAAAATCGACTCGGGTCACAAGTGAATCTCAGGCGGGAAACGAACCCGCAACCTTTGGAAATCCGGTCCAATGCTCTCCCAATTGATCTACCGAGCCTTGCGAACACTCGTCGAAATTTTTTTCTAATACATTCCTGATTTTACGCTGTAGGCCAGCGTTGTTTCATCAATGAGAGGAACATCCTCTCGTATTCAAAAGAAACATTTTTACAAATGTTTGGTCAATCGATTAAGATGAAACAGCCATGTTAGATCTATAATTTTTATATATTTTATGCATTTTCAATGCGATCTTATAATAAGGCGGGAATCTTGCCGCCTGAGATTCACTTGTGACCCGAGTCGATTTTTTCTGGTATTTTTATATTATAATAATTTATCTATGTAGGTTGTGGTTTCTGAACTAAGTTTATAGTTGACAAGATATTTTTACAAGTATAAAAATAATTGGATCACGACCCCTACTACGCGAGTAGTCACCCGTTATACAAATCAGTTGAACCATTGCCTCAAAAGGACTATATAAGCAACAAAACTATAGTAGCACCGTGTTATTAAGGTTACTGCTAATTATACTATTAACTTTACTTTAAGCCACCTTTTAACACACAATCACACACCCTTACACGCGCACCGTCTACAAGTAAGTAATCAAATACTAAAGTCCCATAAAAACTGCAATTTGGCCAAACGTCATTATCGCTTTCGCTATAACACTTTCCTCATATTTATTCAGTTCAATTTCTGTAACCCTCCCCACTCCATGTCCATAAAAATATAATCAAACCATAACATACAGCACCTTTTACGAGTCTCGTATGTTAGAACTCAATAAACTGAACGTATAAAGTACTGAGAACGATATTGGCAGCTATTTAAACTTTTTTATTAGTTATATAATATTGCTCCATGAAAAGACTTTTCGAGTGTAATATTTATAATAGTTTCTTTTGTGACAAATTTTATGAAGTGGGGACAGGGAAATATGATTTAGGGTCACTTTTTAAGTCAATGTTTTGTTTATGGAGAAATGTAAGGTATTTATAAAAAAAAATATTAGCTAATCTCTACTACTTCGAAGTTCCGAAGTTTTGGTTTTGAGTTATATTTCGGTTAGGTCAAAATATTAATTGCAATAAAATAATTATTTTTTATATAATACGTGTTATTATGTGTTGTTAAAATAATTCACCATAGCCTTCACAAAATATAGTTATAAACTTATTTAAATACCATGGAGCCACAATGAAAAACTTTAATTTTTCCCAACGTCGAAACTATACCATAACGATGCCTGTGATTCAGGTTTGCTATTATGAATAATCTAATTATGCATGTAAAAGTATTGAAGTTAAATTCAGATTTTCTACCACAAAATCCATTTATAATTTTCAAATTTCAGTACATCACTATAGTTAAGAATCTGAATAAAGTTATTCGTCACAACATACTTGCCATCACGTGCATCGATATGGAATACTTTCGAAGTTATGCACTTAGGAGTTTAGAACTTTGAAAGACAGAAATACAATATGCTAACGGAATTGCCGTTTTGACATATTGCTTTCATGATTTATATCAAGTTTGGTAATAAAGTTTAGAACATAAATATTTCAATTGTATTTGTATCCTAGTAACCTACGTGTTGTGTTTCATCTAAATAAAAAAATAGTATATTTTAAAAATCTCTTAATTAATATTTACAATCAAATGTGGTTAATAATATCAGAAACCAAAAGCATATGGTAAAACATTCAAAAAGAAAAAAAAATGCAATAATAGGCCTTTTACATTCATTAATTAAAATCTTAATTCGAGTCTGATATGAATACTGTATAGTCAACAATACATCAATATATATAGTCTAAAAATTAAATAGTCTCTATTACAATGGCATTAGGTTTCGAACAACCTAATGCCATTGTCGAAGTTAGTCAATTGCAGTGCTATCTACTGGATAACACTTATACCAAATTATAAATTAAGACTATTAATAAGTCTAAAATTTAAATCTATATCTATACTTATAATAAATCTGTAGAGAGGTCAATTCTGTACATGAAATATATTTTCAAAATAACTATCAGGGGGTGATTAGTTATCGATACTGATGCCAAAAATGCAATCAGTAAAATTTTTGTCTGTCTGTCTGTATGTTCCTTATAGAAACAAAAACTACTCGACGGATTTTAACGAAACTTGGTACTATTATTCTTCATACTCCTGGGCAGGTTGTAGTATACTTTTCATCTTCTATCTATACTTATTAAATGCAATCAGTAAAATTTTTGTCTGTCTGTCTGTATGTTCCTTATAGAAACAAAAACTACTCGACGGATTTTAACGAAACTTGGTACTATTATTCTTCATACTCCTGGGCAGGTTGTAGTATACTTTTCATCTTCTATCTATAATTATAATAAATCTGTGGAGAGGTCAATTCTGTACATGAAATATATTTTCAAAATAACTATCAGGGGGTGATTAGTGACTGACATATAATAACTGTATATATTGTAATTTTGACATTTATCTAAATCTTGTGTATGTATAATATTTTGTTTCATTGTTTTGTATTCGTGATTTTGATAACATTTGATTAATTATTTTTTTATTATTGTTAGATTAAGCTTACTGGCGTTTTAGATCATTCTGTCAGCCAATAAGTATTTTGAATAAATAAATAATAATAATAAATAAATAATAATTAGTGATCGATACTGATGCCAAAAATGCAATCAGTAAAATTTTTGTTTGTCTGTCTGTCTGTCTGTATATTCCTTATAGAAACAAAAACTACTCGACGGATTCTAACGAAACTTGGTACAATTATTCTTCATACTCCTGGGCAGGTTGTAGTATATCTTTAATCACGCTACAATCAATAGGAGCAGAGTAGTAAAGGGAAATTTTGGGAAAACGAAAGAAGTTACTCCATTTTTTAAGCTTTCGTCGCGGGTGCAGCCTTAATGGTTAAAGTTACATAGAAATCATGTATGACGGGAATATTCTACATAAAATTGTCTAAAAAATATCCCGTAACAGCATATGTCTATCTTTTATGGTTGACTCGTAATAACACGTGTAACTCCTGACAGCTTAGCAGTTCGGAGCATTCTGATTATATTTGTTTACTCTTACGTTTATAATACTCTCACTCATCCCTAATTTAAAAAAGTTAACATTATTACCTATTCAATAAAAAAAGAATCATGGAAATCGGTATAGAAACATCAAACTTATACATGAAATAAGTCATCGCGCCGTCGCACGTGAATACTGAATCATGCTTTAAGGATTATTTTTGTGTAACAGTTGCCGCGCTCGACACGGGTTGCGGCGGTAGGGTATAAAAAGGCGAGAGGTCCGAGAGCGAGCTTCATCTTAATATATAAAAATCCAGTGTCACAATGTATGTTCCCAGTGAACTCTTCACCAACTCAACCGATATTGATGAAAGTTGGTATTTATGTGTAATTTGGTCCAACTGAAGAGATAGGATAGTTTTTTTTTAATTCATACCACAGCAACGCGTGGCCGGATCAGCTAGTATATCATAAAGCAGTCTAAATCTGTTCATTAAACAAATTGATTCAAAAATTAGTATGGGCCAAAAAGAGGGTAACTTAACCCTTTTTTATATTTTCTTGTCTGTTTTCTTTATGTATTCGCTTATCTTCAAAAAAACTAAACTAATTTTAATGTGGTTTTCATAGGTAAATGAAACTTCGCTTGGAGCAATATTAATATTTTATCAAAATCAATTAACGGTAAAAAAGTAATGCTAACTTTTTAGACTAATTTATAGTCTTAAACTTGTGATTTGGATGTCTTATCCAGTACATGTTATTCTTTGAAACTATTAAACAGATTCATTGGCGGTTTTCGCAGATAGATTAAGTTTAACTTATGAAAACATTAAGGTTTTTTTCAATAAAATCGCATGGCAGGGAAAAAAGTTGTCGTCCTGTAAGTACGTATTGTACACGTTAATCTTCTATTGGCGTTGTAGAAAAATCGACTATCGACTAATCTATAGCTCCCACCCTAAAATAATTATAGTGCTGTAAATGGTATTAGTTGTTTGAAGCCCTTCGGTAGGCTATCGATAGCCATTCGATTTTCAGGAAAGCCCATCCTTGATACTCCTGAACGTATTTTATGACTGTCCACAATTAATTATTAATTTTAAAAACCGTTTTAGGCATGTTTCATTGAAATCGTATGACGATGAAAAAAGATATTTCCCTTTGAATATAATTTGATATTCACCACCTGTTGAAGGCGTATATCAAATGTATAGCAAAATGTCACTGGAAAAGTAACATGCCAGAGAAGGTTTATACGAGTAAGAGTCAGCTAAAAAAGCTCGTTACAAAGCACGTCCATTCTAATTATAAAAAAGGCATATAATACAAAGTTTACAAATTAAAATCTAGAAATTGAAGGCCTTTTAGCAGTGAATTATCATCAGAGTGTTATTATTATCCCCATGCACTGCTAGGCTACTGCTTCGGCTATGGTCATATCCCATGAAGCCAGCCCTAGTTTGGTGGGTACTGAATTTTTTACTTTATTAATTTGATAATTGAAATTGAAATATCATATTCTAACACAGACTTAAGTTCATTTGTTACTAACGATTATGAGACTTTGTTTTTCGATTAACTAACTTAATTTGATTTGATTAAATGGTACCGCAGAGGGAGTTTCCTCGTAAGCTCCAGATAACATATTTTTAGTCACCCATTCTATGACTGACTAACTTCATTACTCCATTCTATTCTTTTAACTAATAATTACAATTCAAATCTTCTTGGCTTGCAGAATATTAATGATTATAAGACTTCCACACAAATATTTTAAAATCTTCATTCATGGCACAAATTTTTGGTAATCAGAAATTTTCAAAGTTGAAATTTAAAACTGCATAAACATAAGCGTATACCACCTATTTCAATGAAGTATTTCAATCTTTGTATCAGAATAAAGTATTAAAATTGTAAAACAAGTGTCTATCTGTTTCAAGCGAAGAGAGGCTATTCATTTGAATAGTTGCTCGTTAGCACACTCGAGTGTTCTTTGTCAACCATGCCTCTGGTACAGCACTGACCCAAAAAAAAAATATTTCATCTTCCGTAGCTATCATTAATTAACAGACGTCAACATTTTTTGATGGAATAACCATGAGGGTTTCTTTGTTTTCATCGTTGGGGAACAAAGTTTACAGTGTAAATTATAAAAATTAAAAACCCACACCAGTTATTTGGTTCCAAATCTAGGTAGTATCTTAGTACGGGGTAAACCCAACAATCGCACGGTGTTTTGTGTCATTTAATAATTTTTCGCAATAATTATCGACGTAATACGTATTTCTATGAAACAACGTTCTATATGCGAGAGAAAAGATTGAAGACAAAATAAAATATATGGTTAATGACAACATTTGCTTTTTGAAAATTGAAACTAATAGGGGTTAAAGTATGAAATTGCCGTTTTATTGCAATAGGTTCTTTGAATTGACATAGAATCTTCATGGTTTGAGGTTTTCGAATGAAACTTTTTTTAAATGGTTTCTATGATGTTCTTTTTTTAAAAAATGTAAAACATTTGAATATCGACTTTCAATTGTTTTTGTTATTCAATTTAGACAAGAAAGATGGATACTGCGAAAATTCGAGTTATTTTTGAATACGAGTTCCGACGCGGAACTAACGCGGCAGAAACAGCCCGCAATATCAATGCTGCGTTTGGAGAGGGGTCTACTAATGAACGCACCGTGCGATTTTGGTTTAAACGCTTTCGTGATGGAAATTTCGACTTAAAGAACGAGCCACGAGGAAGACCGCCCACACAGGTAAATAACGATGAATTAAGAGAGATAGTGGAAGCCGATCCTAGTCAAAGTACCCAGGAATTAGCGGCATGGTTTAACGTTACCTTACCCACAATATTGACTCACTTGCGTCAAATCAATAAAATAAAAAAATACGAAAAATGGGTGCCTCATGATTTGACTGATCTGCAGAAAGAAACGCGTGTTGAAACTTGTGTTGCCTTGTTGAACCGGTACAGAAATGAAGGAATATTGGATCGAATTGTAACATGTGATGAAAAGTGGATTCTTTATGATAACCGGAAAAGAAAAATGCAATGGCTGACCCCAGGTCAAATGCCACAACAGTGTCCTAAAGCAAAACTTACCAATAAAAAGGTAATGGTAACTGTTTGGTGGTCTCAGCATGGTGTTATTCACTATAGTTTTCTCCGATCTGGTCAAGCAATAACGGCAGATGTCTATTGTGCCGAACTCCGAACCATGTTGACAAAACTAGCAGTAAAACAGCCCCGACTCATGAATCGATCTTCACCATTATTGCTCCACGACAACGCGAGACCTCACACAGCACGAGAAACCATTTTGACCCTTCAGGAACTGCAGTTAGAAACCATTCGTCATCCTCCGTATTCACCAGACCTTGCTCCAACGGACTACCATTTTTTTCGTGATTTGGACAATTATCTACGTGACAAGAAGTTTTCTTCCCAGGAGGCAGTACAAAATGCTTTCACACAGTTTGTGCAGTCTAGATCGTCGGAATTCTATCGCAAAGGCATTAATGACCTTCCCATTAGATGGCAGCAATGTATAGATAATAATGGCAACTATTTTGATTAAATAAATTTGTTAAAAATTTAAAAAATAAACAATATAGATTTTCAGTACAAATCGGCAATTTCATACTTTAACCCCTAATATTATAATATAATTATTAGAAAGCGTAATCATGGCGCATATTTCGCAACGTAATGCGATCCTTTACAAAATTCCCGTAAACCATTCTCCTCTTCTAATTACGAGGACAAATAATAAACACCTCAATTAATTAATTTTCAAAAAATTATCTTTAAAGAATATTATATATCTTTTGTCAAAAATAAAAGTTATATCGCTATTTTGTCACAAGTATTCATATTATTCTTTTATTTTAATTAATGTTTAATTAGTTTTATCACAGCAGATTTAAGTAAATAACATATTAATAACGTAAATAATGATTCTGACGGCGGTAAAACAAATTCTTTGTGATGATATTAAAATTTAAAGGAAAAATATTTATTTTAGAAAAATAACAGTATATAGGCGAAAATATTTGTAAAAAGATCGTGTTGTACCAATATCGTTTAGCGGATTATTTTTAATTAATTTTAGTAAACCTGCAACCCATCAGAAAAGGTAAATATTTATTATATACGCCACTGTTACTTTGATCGTCACGTTTTAACGATATTAAAAGTAAGGGTAAACATTTGAACGCAAGCAATTATAAAATAACGTTTCAAATTGTTTTATTTGAAGTGATATTTAACGTTTCAAATAGAAAAAAGAGGGAGCTTTTAACTACAAATTATAACTTAATTGCTAAAAAATCAATTTCAAGGCATAGGCACTAAACTAGCTTAAAATTCTTGGTGAACCTCTGCACTAATAATTTAATATTTTGATATGCACCTAATTTGGCGGGCTTTTATTGCTGCCAACATTCCCTGTTCTTTGGACTCTCCTGGTTTTAATCGCACTTACAGGAACATTACTGGTTCCTTGGGAAAGAGCTCGGTGTCTTTAGTGGGATGCAACATATGTCAGCAACTATGCGGTGTCCTATATTTCTAACACATACAGAACTGCTCGATCTGCTGCTGACAGTGAATGAGTGACCGCGAGATAAAAACATAATTATATAAATTAGGCGTTTAACTCATAATTATATCTTTACCCCTTTTGCGGTTTAGATTTCTGACGTTTGGGCAGGAGGGAATTTTTTTTTTATGATATTCAGGGAATTGTTTTGGTTAAACGGTATAGAGGTATCTTTGCGGTGCATGGTTTTGTCACGAAGCAGTAGTGAATTATGCAGTAGTTGCATAATATATAATATATTTAAGTATTATTACTATTATTATTAGTTTCTTACGGCACCGCGTTTATACATAAGCTGTGTGTCAGAGATGACTAGCACAACCCGTGACACTTAAGGGTATCATAAAAGGTGCCTTATGATATTGGAGGTATTTATTATACACCTTCGTAAAATATGCAGCAACGTTTTCAGAATTGTGGTATTTTAGTGCGATCTCTAACCCACCTTGGAGATTATGGCAGAAACCCCCATTTTTAGCGTCCACCAGTAAAGGGTTTTCGGAAGAGCGCCCCATTACTCTCAGGAGATCTGTGACGCCAGGGAAGCAAAGAGGGCTCTAATCATTGCCATAAAAAGGGCAAAAAATGTGGCCTGGGAAGAATTCATCGAAGAGCTGGATAGGGACCCCTGGGGCCGTCCCTACAGAATGGTACGTAGGAGACTGCGCCAACAGGCACCAGCGACAGAATCCATGGACCCCGAACTTCTAGACAGAGTGGTGACAGGTCTCTTCCCAAGAAACATACCGGAAATACCTCTGCTAGATGAACCCCCTCCAGTCCCTCCGCCGGGAACGGGCTCTGGATACTCTCCGGTTACCGAAGAAGAGTTTGAGGCAGTCATGGGTTGCCTCAAGCTAAAGAAGAAGGCGCCTGGGCCCGATGGCATCCCGGGACGGATCATCCCGGTCGTGGCGCAATATCTGGGGGGAGACATACGAGAGCTGTACAGCGCTTGTTTAGAGAATGGCATATTTCCGCGGGCCTGGAAGCGAGGTCTTTTCTGCCTGCTGAAGAAAGACGGAAGGCCGGTTGATTCTCCCTCGGCCTACCGCCCGGTGGTGCTGCTGGACGAACTTGGGAAAACATTGGACAAAATCATTGCAGACCGAGTCGTCCAGCACTTGGAGGAGACAGGACCGAATCTGGCGGCAAATCAGTTTGGCTTCAGAAGGCAGAGGTCGACCATCGACGCTGTGCTGGCGTTAAAGGCGGAAACGGATTATGCCAAGGGTAGGGGGGAGGGTGTTGTCGCCGTTTCTCTCGATATAAAAAACGCCTTTAATACCCTCCCATATGACGTGATTAGACAGGCGCTGAGGTACCACAGACTACCAGGGTATCTTATTGATATCCTGGAAAATTATATGCTGGATAGGGTGGTACTTTACGGGGACGCGGGAGGAGGAATTGAGAGCAGGCAGATGTCGTGCGGAGTTCCACAGGGGTCGGTGCTAGGACCACTTCTGTGGAACTTAGGGTATGACTGGGTGTTGCGGGGCGTACTCCTTCCCAAGTTAAGGGTAATCTGTTATGCAGATGATACCCTCATAACAGCCCGGGGCAAGAGCTTCATCGAAGCGAGAAGAAGAGCGAGTGTGGGGGCGGCCCTAGTAATAAAACGCATCAGGGCATTGGGGTTGGAGGTGGAGGTCAGGAAAACCGAAGTGCTACACTTCCGCGGTCCAGAAAGGCTCCCTCTGGCTGGGGTTACCATGGATGTAGATGGTGAGAGGGTGGCATTCAAGCCACAAATGAAATATTTGGGGCTGGTCTTGGATGGCAACTGGAGCTTCCAGAACCACTTCAGGCAGCTGGCTCCAAAGCTGGAAGAAGCAGCCAGGGCACTATGTAGGCTCCTGCCCAACCTGGCCAGATCCCGCCTGCCGCAGGTTGTATGCCGGGGTAATAAGGTCGATGGCCCTATACGGAGCGCCGGTATGGGCGGAGGCGATATGCGCCAAAAATAGGACGTGTTTGAGAAGGGCGCAGAGAGTGGTCGCCACTAGGATAATACGGGGCTACAAGACCGTATCCTGGGCGGCGGCATGCGTCCTAGCAGGTACACCCCCCTGGGAGGGTCCTAAGGGAGGTGTACCTGTCGCGCAAAGCGGCAAGAAATAGAGGACAGAGATTTGCCCCTCAAGAGTTGATAGGGATAAGGCGGCAGGCAGAGGTGGAACTGATGGGGAGATGGATGGAAGTCATTCAGAACCCATCGGCTGGGGTCAAAACCCTGGAAGCAGTGCGCCCCATCCTTAAAGAATGGTGCGCCAGAAGGTTCGGGTCGGTGACCTATAGGCTGGCGCAGGTGCTTACCGGGCATGGATGCTTCGGTAAGTACCTGCACCGGATTGGTAGGGAACCGACCCCGTCATGCCATGAGTGCGGCGCTGCGGAGGACACCGCCCAACACACCCTAGGGGAGTGTCCGGCGTGGTCTTCGCAGCGCGGTACTCTGGTAGCGACGATAGGGAGGGACCTCTCGCTACCCGGGGTGGCTAAGGCCATGCTGGCTACCGAGAGGTCGTGGGAAGCTATGATCTCCTTCTGCGAGGAAGTTATCCTTCAGAAGGAGATCGCAGAGAGGGCGAGGGAGGAGGATGCAAATGCCGCCCCCCAAAGAAGGAAAAGGACAGAGAGGAGGCGGCGCATGTACGCCAACAGGATTCCTATATAAGGGATTACCCTTACATGGGAATCCTGTGTGGATTTCGAACGGAAGAGGAATGCCCAAGTAGCACAGGGCATCCAGCCCCACCTAACGACCGAGGGCGGCGGTCACTTCCACCCTTTTCCAGGGAAAAGGGTACGTGAAGAGGCCGGGATCCAAATGTGGTGATGGGGTGGCCTTCAGCGGACCGGGTATCCGATGGAGGCATTGCACTCACCCCAATGTCTGGGTCGATGCCTGAACTGTACTCAGGCATCACCGAGTCGTGAAGGGGCCTAAAGCGGGCCAACCACCGGACCGCAGTGGTGACTCCCAAAAAGGGACCCACAAGGTCAAACGGCGGAGTGTAGTACAGCGGGGGGTTTTAGTGGGTATGCCTTCGTGACGGGTGAGTCCCACATAACCCCACCGCCAGCCCAACGGTGGGGTATGCGTAATGCATTTCCCCTCGAGAAAAAAAAAAAAAAAAAGGAGATCTGTGGCGCAGCGTTCGGTCTATAATCATAGACTCCGCGATTGCTGAAGTTAAGCGTTTCTTTGCAAGGGTTGATCACCGGATGAGCCACGAAAAACTTATCATCTGGAATTCCTCCGTGCTTTAGGAGGCATATTAAGCAGCTGATCCAAGATTCATCTGCATACGTTAGCACCAACCAATATGTTACGTTAATAGGATCTATGGAAAAGCCTTTTTCCTGCAGCGAGGAAATATTTAGGCTGGTGCTCAAGATGCCTTACAATCGCAGGAGATGGACAAAGCCATTGTCAAAGTTAGTAAGCATAAAAATAGTATTCTGTTTGTGAACAATTTTTGTCGTTGTGCTATTTGATAAAAAAATTATATGGGTATTTACTTCTCGATATCAGTTTTCAGTGTTTATGGAAACTTTATCACCTTGGCCGCTGCTTTCTGTACTTAACAGTTTGTTTCGAAAAATATAATTTAAGTATAAGTGTACCTCAGCTGCCTTTCTTGTAATTAGTCCACTTACTGGAGTCCAATCGGTTTTTGATAAATACGGGCTTTGGAAGAAATTTATGTAATGCGATGGTTTCCGTTAGTCAGATACCATGTATAATAATATTTATATTTAATTAGTTGAACCAAGTCCACCTAATCGCAAAAAATTTGCTTGTACGTCCGTGTTGTAAGTTCCTTAATCCAAATTGAATACATACAAGTATGAAGACTTAGTTTTAGAAGAACCAACAAAAAGAGTTTACCGTGAGAGCATTGTTCCGGAAACTTCTACATTTTATTATTAAATATTATTCAATTATTAACTTTCTCACTCTCCAAAGTTACACGTTCGTGACTGGGATATTCGAGAGCAATTCAAAAGTTTCGACCATCTCAAAGTTTAAGTGACTTTGATGCTTACAGATACAAAGTCTTGTTTAAATATTGTCGATAAGCTTATCTAACAAAACAATTTTTTTGGGAGATTTTTAGAAAATAACATTTTTGGATGTAACTTAAAGCATCTGAATGCGTGCCAGAGACAGTGTGAGTTTGTTAACATAATTTTGAAATTATAGATGTTTGCCTGTCTTTCCTTTGCAAGTATTTTAAAACAACTTTTTAATACTACAAAGAATTTTAAAATTAAAATTATAAAGAAAACGAACTATTATTTTACTACTAAATTGTGAAATAAATACATAAAGCGAACTATGTCGACTTAAACAAATCAAAATTAACTTGTGATTTCTTTATTAATCTTTGTATTACAAAAATCTCTTTAGAAAGGATTGTTACTCAAAGGAGAAATGTTATATCAATAATAAAGTTCTTAACTGTAGATAATTGAAACACTTTTTAAAAGAATATATTTATTAATGAATTTTATAAAGTTCAACAGCAACGGGTATTATTTTCTGCTTATATTTCACAAGTAATATCAGAATGGGGTCAAAGTTAGACCTTTCCCCTGGCGAGATGAAACTTTGTAAGGCACCAATTTAAATCAGTGAGTTCATATTGGATTTGGTGACGTTCGCAAGCGAGACATCGAGAAGACATAAATCAAATTAATTGTATTGTTAATTCAAACTCCCGTCATACACACATGAACGACATTTTGAATCATTTTTTTAAGACTACATTCAAATTGTTTTTAAACATGTGCATATATGTTACATAGGTGCTTCTTATTTCTACAAAATTGTTAATTTAATTTTTTATTTTTTTATCATTTAAAAATTTACCTGCTAGATTTCTTTATGTAAGGAAATGTTTAAAAAATATTGTAAAGAATTAATTCAATAAATAGATGTTCTACGGAAAATTATACTCTATTGATGAGAGGCACAGTTAGGGTTAACCGGCGGCACCATTTTTAAAGTAAAGGATTGAACCGTATACTATTCCGTTGTATATTTCTACTAAACAAATAAACAGACAATTCTTTGTTCCTGGTACTGGATGATTTACTTTTCCTTAATATAGTGAACTAATACTGAGTGATATAATACTGTAATCAGTGATTTCTTTTATGTATTTCATGTACTGTTTTAGTACTGTTTGATTACCTTTCGCCAGTTAGTATAACTACTAGATAGTAGTTAAGAATGTACCCAAATAAATAAACAAAATATTGGATGGTAGTAGCATTGATGCCTGTGATGACCATTATTTTAATCATGTGTGAAAAAAAAGTAAGAAATAAAACACATTTCCCAAACAGGACTCAAAACGCCATGATTAAAAATAAAAATAAAATGTAAATATACGCATTTAGCAGAATTATTACGTGCAAGAGGTCCCGGATAGGACTATATCAGGCGTTTGGCTTTGGGTGATGAAACTCTAGTCCCGAACTTTGCTTTTAAAGCATTTTTTACCTTATATAAGAACTAATGTAGTATTTTGACTAAGATGAAGAAAACAATAAAAAAGGGATTTACTCCCTTACATACATACAATTGATAAAATGATAAAAAAAATGCCATATCCTCTGGATATTATATTGTTTTATATTATTATTTCAAAATCTAAAAATGTATAGGGAATTAATAGTGATTAGTTATATGTAAACGAAGATAAATTAGGTAAATTGAAAACAAGAATCCACCATGATAAATAATAATGATTGACTGATTGAGTGACCATGACCCTGTGTGAGTCAAGCAACTAATATAGTCCACAGTAAGACATCCTTGAGCAATAAATAAATAAATATTAATTGTTCTGAGCCTTAAATAAGTTTTACGACGAGTTTGATGACTCAGATGTTCTACTTGATTTAATTCAAATTTTTCTTGCATCATAGAGTTGCATCTGAAGACATCAGTACCCACCTGTGACCAAAAAGGCAGATTTCTTGACTTCAACTGAACTGATCTTTTTTTTAATGTATGATTGTTGTTAATTCCAGGTCACCTCAATAGCGATACCGGGTTTTGAGACGGCGACTTCCTTAAATAAACCTCAATACATCTCCCATGAGGGAGTCTTCTAACCAGCATAGATTAAATACAGCATTCTAGCCAGAAAGGGAGAACGGGGAACCATAGGGTGCCTCTAAGGGCTCAAACCTCGGCAGTGGTACGCAGTGTCGCGGGGGAGAGAAGCGCCCAGGTACGAGTCTGTACCTGGTAAAGCACGAATTGAATAGACTCTCTGGATCTACGGGTGCGGTGTACAGACGTTACATGAGCGTGTATGTGGTGAGAAACTGAATAGTGTCTGTCCTGTATGGGAGGAATTGGAGGGGTGAAGGACATGTTGGGACGTCGAAAGTGAAGTCGCCGAGTGGCTGTAAAGGTCTGAGATAGGGGTTGATTTTTGTATGCCCTGACAACAAGGGGTTTCGCGTAGTGGGGGCTTTCTCGAAGAATCGCATAGATGCATTTTTCCTGAACTTAACTATAGAATCAAGTTTTAAGTCTCGATGGAGATCTACACTGCGTATGTACCATGGGCAACCTGAGGCCCAACAAAGTAATTTTTGAGGGGTTTTGGAGGGTCTATAAGCGATGGATGTAACAGGCGGGACTTTGTGCAAAGCACACGCTGGTATAAGTCACAATAGTTCAGATACACGCTTTTTTAAATTCTTTTCATGGTACCTTCGCTTTATTTTTGTTTTCTATGTTGTCGTACACGTTTTTTGACTTAATTCTTTTGTGGTAGCAAATTATAAGCAAGTAAGTGTCTTTGTTGACATTTCTTTGAATGAATTTTGTTTTATTGCTGACGAGAGAGAAATTTGGTGGTTTTGACTGTTGGGATTGATATGAAGAATTCTATAAATGAAGGTAAGTAGATGTTCCCAGGGTTCGGAAGAATTTTCAGTATTGATCTTTTTTATCGTTTACGTCAATTCCACGGCTACAAGTAAACGTGCTTCGCGTGTCATTATTTTTATGACTGACATGGATATTTTAAGGGATGATAAAGTTTTCCAAAATGGTTAAGGTGTATCGATGTTGTTGATAAAAAATCTAAAACATGCAAAGAATTGGAAATCGTTTGTTTATGTATTTTGAGGCCTCTTTCGCTAGCCTGGAAACATTGTGGGCACTGTACTAGATTGATCGATGAACTTGGGAGATGAGAGCTTTCTGGAGGCAAACGAACATAACTTACCGACATAAATAATATAACTATAAAACAGACACTTAAAGGATAAAAAACACACACAAAAACAGAAAACAGTTCACCACATATGTTTACATAATATGTTATACAAAAACCATAAATACATAAAAAAGATAAGGTCTGTGGTCCAATCAGTGATTGACTCTTGTTGTATGCCACACGTTTAACCAATAGACGAAGCTTTTTTAAAGACTTTGCTTGGTTATGTAACTGTCAATTTTTTATTATATTGAATATAATATAATTGTAAAACTGTTATAAATTTGAAAGAGTTTACGTGGCAAAAATGTCACATAATGCCTCGAGAATTATGTAACCAAACTTATAATATTATGAATTGTTCTACGTCAGTCACTTTTTCTTATATATTAAATATATCTTTCTCTGATCTAAATCTAAAGCACCATTAAAAGTTTTTATTTTGTGTGAAAAAGCTAAGCGATTACTACAGCGAATGTTGAATGGTTTGGCAAAGCGGATGTGATAAATGGTATTGAGTTAGCCAGTAGGGGCCGATGTTTGTAGAGAATTTAATTTAAGGATTAATTAATTTCTTACTAGAAAAAGTTTATGTTGTTTCAGAAGTCAGACGGAACTCAAACCCACGCATTGCTATCGCGAGTTCTGTTCTAATTATTGAAATACCGATACCTTTAGAGATCCGCCTAATTTCTTCAAGTATTCCTTAAGTTGACGCCCTCTGTTCGTGTTCTAGGTACTACTAATAAATAATAATTCTAATAATGATTTCTTTATATATAAAAATTTTGCAGTATAATACATAATTCACACAAAATAGAAATATATCTATATAATATTATAAGTTTTTAGAAAATATGACTTTAAATATCTTAGAGATATCGTCTAGTGAGCACATGTGTATAACATTTAAAAAACGTCTCTATTTTCTAGCTCTTAGTAAAGGAAAAGAAACTTAATTAACTAACAAATACAAACATAAGACTAAAGTGCTTTTTGAGAAGTCTTTAATTATAAAAATAAACTCCAATTTGAAAGTTTCTCTTTGTTGGTAAACAACCTTCTCAATAAGATTAAGAGAGCGAAGGATGTTGATATCACTACCTATTGGTTACATTTTAGCTCTAACACCATTAAGTTAAAGACATAACATTATTATGAGAAAATATATTGCTTACTAGCTGTTGCCCGCGACTTCATCCGCGTGTATTTGATTTTATCACGTGGTTGACTGATATACAGCAAAAAATAAATAAAACAAAAATACAAAGTTTGGATTAATGCGTTGATTGTATATAAAAAGAAAATGTGAACAATTGGACACAGATTATTTTCCAACTTAACCTGGTCACTGATTGAACCCGGATTCCTGCAGGCCAAAAGCACTTGCGGTACCATAAATGACCACTGTGCCACAGAGGTCGTTTGATAACAGCGGCCAAGTGCGAGTCGGACTCGCGCACAAAGAGTTCCGTACCATAGCTAGTAGCTAGTACCTCATAATGCCTTTTTATAGACAACGTTCGATGTAGTTGCAGATCATTGCAGACAACTATTGCAGACAACTATATCCGACATTCCTTCTCAGGAGTCAATGGCTTTATTTGCCACTGATGAAGCAGAGATTAACTCGATCATTATGAGCCTCAAACTTGGGACTGCAGCTGGATGGGATGGTATCCCTGCCTCTCTTATTAGAGCCGGAAAGGTTATCTTGTTACCTATACTGAACCATGTCTTTAATCTTTGTCTATCATCCGGTGTTTTTCCAACTGTTTTTAAAAAAGCATTAGTTCACCCAATATATAAGAGTGGAGATAAGGAAAATCTCGCTAATTATAGGCCAATATCTGTGCTCTCTATCTTCTCGAAAATATTAGAAAAAATTTTAAATAAAAGACTCCTTAATTTTCTTGACTCTAAAAATGTTATCTCAGCCAATCAATTCGGCTTCAGAACAAGAAGGTCAACTGAGGATGCGGTTCTCGAACTTACAGGGTCAATTGTTCAGAACCTAAACAAAAAATTCAAGACGCTATGCGTCTTCTTAGATATCTCGAAAGCGTTTGATACTGTCTCTGTGTCAATCCTTTTAAATAAACTAGAACTATTAGGGATCCGCGGCTTGGTTCTTGAAATGTTTAGGAGTTACCTTAGTGACAGATATCAGTGTGTCACGATTGACAACATTGTGAGCGATGGAAAGCCTATCACTTCTGGTGTTCCACAGGGTAGTGTGCTTGGGCCTACCCTGTTTTTAATTTATATAAACGGCCTGTGTCAATTAGCTCTCCCTAAGAGTAAAATTATAACTTATGCTGACGATACGGCGATACTTGTTCACGGTGAAACCTGGGAAGAGACTCGTGCCCTTGCTGAGAGTGCTTTAAGGACGGTGGAAGAATGGCTATTACAGAACATGTTACTTCTGAATCTTAATAAAACTTGTTTTGTAACATTTGCACCAAAACTACAGTCTCAACCTGATTCTTCGTTTTTCATATCTTTACATAAGAGGCGGTGCTCATCTATTGGTCAAACTTCTTGCACTGTACACAACTGTATTCCTGTCGCACGGGTTAGCCATGTCAAATACTTGGGTGTTATTGTTGATAGTGTTATGTCATGGAAGGAGCATGTAAAATCCATCTCAGCACGAATCAGAAAACTAATCTTCGTTTTCTGCAAACTGAGAGGCAGTGCTGATGTTGGCACACTGAAATCTATTTACTTCTCTTTGGTGCAGTCATTGTTGACATATTGCATTACTGTTTGGGGTGCCACGGGAAAGACGCATCTCCTTCAGCTGGAACGAGCTCAACGGGCAGTATTGAAAGTAATGGCATATAAACCTGTCCGATTCCCCACTAAGCAACTGTATGAGTTATGGAAGGTTCTTTCTGTTCGTGGATTATTTGTAATTAATCTTATTTTACGCAAGCATGCTTCTTGCGAGTATGATCCAAGATTTACATTTAATAAGAGATTGTCCAAAAGAGTATTTAGAGTAGAAAAGTGTAGTACAGTTTTGGCTAGCCTTCATTATCTATACCTTAGCTCTGTATTATACAATACAATTAATAATAAATTAAATATTTATAACCTACCTCTGCGCAAGTGTAAAGCTGTTTTGAACAAGTGGCTTTTAAGCCTCAGTTATGATGATGTCGAGTCCCTTCTCAAATGAAACGATAAATCATATATTTATCTCCTTCATCCATACATAAACACACACACACACACACACACAAACACACACGCACTTACACATACACACACTTACAAATAGCAAATTTAGTAGATTCTTTATTTTATTTCATTTTTTTTAATGTGTAATTTGTTACTTTTTAAATTTATTTAAGTAATGAAAAATGTTTGATAAAGTTCGAGGTGGGCGCTAATAACTGCGACACAGTCCTAGACTAATGTAGTTATTAACGTTATAATGTTATGTAAACTTTTATATTGTAAATAAAGACTATTATTATTATTATTATTATTAAAGTTTGGTTCGAAACATAAACAAACAGTTTGTTTGGTTGACTTACCTACACTGGACAAAGCGACATAAAGCTGACCGTGTGAGAAATAGCCGACGCTGAGATCCATGCCGGCAACACGTAGCGTCTGCCCTTGGGCTTTGTTTATAGTCATTGCATAACACAAACTCACCGGGAACTGTACGCGTTTGAAATGGAATGGGTAATTATTGGGAATCAGTGAAATTCGTGGTATTAAAACTCTTTCACCGACGCCACATCCCGCCAAAATCTCCGCTTCTATTATGTTACGCTGCAGAGAAGTAACTTTCAGTCTTGTCCGTTGCATAATTTTAGGGGACCTAAATTTCTCAACAAAATAATTGGGACGCCAGTTTTTAATTAATCTTGTGGGCTTGAAGTCCAGGAGCGCTCAGAGAATTAAGAAATTCAACGGGATATCTGGTAGCGCAATCTTGCTCCATTACTCCGTTAATAGAAGTATACTCAACTACTTCTCCTTCAACATTGTTGAGTATATCCAAGTGGAATCTTGCGGCTTGGTCATTTCGCGGAGTCAAAATTGCTCTTTCGCAAATTCTCATTATTTGTTATTTGATTTTGTCCACCATACACGGAAGAGATAGGTTCTTTAATTGAATCAACAGTATGGCAGAGATTTTCAGATAAAAGAATTAGCCCTTCTCCTTCCGGATACGTCCCTTCGCCAACTTTTAGCAATAAATCAGAAAGTTCCTGCGCATTTGTGTTGCCTCCTGTTCGCGCCCTCATGTTCACTGTTAAGTGCATTCTTGTGACGTGTCGCCAAAGGCTTGAGCTCTTTAAGCATGCTCTTATCTCATCGGTTTTTGTTCCCCGTGGTACTACTGGCAACGTTTGTCTAAAATCCCCACAAAACAGCATCGTTACGCTACCCATAGGCTCTGGCGTCATTTTGACGGTTACCTCTGACGTTTCTATTAACTGCTTCTTCTGCTTTTCGGTGTGCCAAAGTGCACTCGTCCCAGATAATTAAACAGCAATCGCGTAAAACCTTTGCTTTATGACTGCTTCTAGTGAAAACACATACAGGATATTCACTTATGTCCAAATCTATGGGGATTTTAAACATCGTATGAGCAATTTTACCGCCGGGTAACAAAGAGGCTGCTATTCCAGACGACGCCACAGCAAGAGCTAGTTTGGCTTAAGCTCGTAATTGTGCCAAGATTATCTTAGTGAGAAAAGTTTCTCCCGTCCCACCGGATGCATCTAGACATATAATTTCTTCTATAGCATTGTCAATACTGTGACATATACCTACGGTCGAATACAGTGTGCTGTTCTACAGTAAGACTATGGACTCCGGTTCGTAAAGTTTCAGCTAGTTCAGCTGGATCATAATTTATTTCCGCATCTTATTCTCTATTAATACGTTCCCCTTCTATGGTCGGCGCTGGCAAACCATACTGTGGGAGAGAATCACCACCCATAGATGTAACTAAATCTTGAAAATCTACTTAGCATTGATTGAAAGCAATCTCTCGTAATCTATGGTTAAAGTCACCATCAATATTTTGTCTTATATTCCTAAAAAAGGTCTTCCGCTAATCTTTCTTGATATTTTAGCCACTATTGCTCAGCATTTGAAAGACCACAAAATACCTGTAATACAGCAAATAAATGACGCAACCGGTGTGGACTATCACTGACGCATTCATTGGCTAAGGCTCTGAATCCCGTCACTTTTATAGGATTTATATTTAATTCGAGCGGTAATATATATATAAAGTATCAGCATAAGGTAAGTACATAAGTGTGTATTAAGATGTACAAGGTTTTTTTACTATCCCACAGAAACCCTTTAATTTTCCAGGATAAAAAGTATCTAAGATGTTGACCAGGAATATAAGGTATCACCATGCAAAATTTCATTGAAATCAGTCCAGCCATTTCGGAGATTAGCCCGTACAAACAGATAAACAGACTAACAGACAAACAGACAGAGAAACAAAAAATTAAAAAAAAGAACATTTTTTGGTATTTTACTTCTTTTTACATCCCCCTGACTTGGTTTTAAGCATTTTTTTTCTATGTACAGAAATTCGACCTCTACAGTTTTATTATAAGTATAGATATAGATGACCTGTTCTATAACTTCCAAACAGGTTGTGTCAGTCATATTTTCAGTAACTTTAATAATTAACCTAATAGATACGACTAATTATCTATTGTCATCTCAGTGGTAAAGAAGTTTATAACATTTATTAAAAACAACAGTAATGCATTACTATCTTGCAATAAGTTAATAATTAAGTTTTAGTTTACTTAACACTTACATAAAAAAAACTGAGAGTTAAATCAATGTCATGATTTTTAATTATAATATCAGATAAGCAAAATGATCATCTAGTAAATACACTCGAGAGCAATGAATCCGGGTCACTTAAAGAATCCTAAAAATCTCGGAAACTAAAAATGCTAGGTTAATGCAATAAATTGTATTTAATAGACAATGTAATACTCCTTAAATGAAGGTATTAAAACTTCTTAGTTATTGTAAAGTTATATCATAAAAAATCAAATTTGATAAAGGGCCACTTTCGAAGATGGAACTACGAAATTACAGCATTTGGTTTTGCTTTTGTTTGTAATCTGTCATTTATGTGGGTACATAAACCATGTTGATAGTGCTCTATATTCATTATTCAAGCTGAAATTATGTCGCTTACGCCTGAAGAATGCACCAGAATACTTACAACGCTGGAAACCGGCTGGAGTCAGCGCGATACAGCCAGGACTGTCGGTGTGTCGCTGTCAACAGTACAAAGAGTTCTCCGACGTTACGAAGAAACTGGTTCTAACCTACGCAGACCAGGAACGGGCAGAACCAGGTGTACCACAGCACGAGAAGACCGATACTTGGTGAACACCATGCTTCGAAATCGCTTTCTCACAGGAACTGAACTCACCAATCAGTTTCGACGCCTCGGAGGAAGTAACCCAAGTGCATGGACAGTAAGACGTCGGCTTGCTGAATCTAACTTAAAACCCCTTAGACCTGCAAACGGCCCTAAACTGGAGCGTGGGCATCGTATTTCAAGACTAAGATATGCCCAGAGCCACGTAAATTGGAGTATTGAAGATTGGTCAAAAGTTATGTTCTCCGACGAATCAAAATTTATGCTCTACAAGCACGATGGAAGACACAGAGTGTATCGAAGACCAGGGGAAAGATTCAAGCAAGCATGCATCGAAGAAAAAGTAGCCTACGGTGGTGGGTCTGTACTTGTGTGGGCCGGAATTTCTTCTGAAAGTCGCACAGAGCTGGTGATCATAGAAAACGGCTCTTTAACTAGCGTAAGATATGTGGAAGAAATCCTCAATGATCACGTTGGTCCATTTATGGTCAATTTAGGTGAGGATGCTATATTTATGCATGACAATGCCCGACCTCATACAGGTAGGATTGTGAATGACTACCTTCAAGAGATGAACATTACTCGTATCGAGCATGCTTGGGACGAGCTAGGCAGATGCGTAAAACAACGAAACCCTCCCCCAATCACGCTTCGTGAGCTCAAAATGGCTCTCACAGAGGAATGGGAGAATATTCCCCAAAATCGTATAAGGAACTTGGTGTACAGCATGCCAAACCGCGTAAACGCAGTAATGGAAGCACGAGGAGGCAATACGAAGTATTAAAATTCAAGAAAATCGTAATAAAGTTCAAACATTTCATGTTTCCTATTTTTGTTTTAAGGAGAGATCAGCAGTTTTTTTCTTTATGTAATTTTGTGTTAATAAAATGTATGGTGACTCATATTTTTTTTACTTTCATTTAAGGAGTATTAGATTGTCTATTAAATACAATTTATTGCATTAACCTATCATTTTTAGTTTCCGAGATTTTTAACATTCTTTAAGTGACCCGGATTCATTGCTCTCGAGTGTAGCTTAATAAATTCGACTGTACCTAATGAAATTTGAATCATACTACTTGGACTAATTCTACAAAGATGTTTTCAAATCCTCATAATAAAAGTTGTCAATAAATACAATTACAGCTTACAATGAAGAATCACGAAAGTGTAAAGAAAATGTGTAGTGCAAATAATGTTCCTATCCCAACGTTTTCAGTTCGGAAAAAAACCTTCAAACTTTTGTACAGCTGAGTATCCACACAAAGGTCAAATATTGACCGACACATTAGCCGCATCCGTCGGCGATACACACCCGCTGTTTCCGTTTTTATTGCTTATACCAAGTCTTTTTGTGATATCACGGATTCGAGAAGTTTACTGCTCATATTTTGTGATAAAATAAGGAAGTAGCAGAAAGAAAAAATAATGTGTTAAAAAAATTCTCAGGCGTTATCTAACATATCATTCCAGACATAGGTGCATTAACTCAGTCATTACCATTTATATTATCCAAATAAAGTTAAGGCATTAATAATTCATAAAAATAAGTTTTTCAACAAACTCGACATGAATTAAAGGAAGACACAGCAAATATTCTGATTACTTAATGAAATGGAAATTAATATACATCTTTCTGAGACATATATATGTTATATTAATGAAAGAAACGTCTAATGTTGTATTGTCGTTCAATAAAATTTATGAATAGAATAATAAAAAAATTATAAGCTCCTTTAGCCATATCCAACGATAGAAGATATAAATATGAAACAAATTAGGACTCAATTTGTAAAATCTTTACACTGTTCAATTATTGAAAGAAATCAGAGAAGTTTATTTTTCCTCACTGATATGGTATATTCTGAATATTTTAAGTAAATATGCGGCATTTTCTTATAATTTTTGCATTAGCTAATCTGGAAACGGTCTCCAAATCTCAGCGTGTTTTAACGAATAAAATGTTGTCAACTGCGCAATTGCGCAATTCGCATCGGTATGACATCTACGTCGTAGCACGTAGTGCGTAGTTACGTAGCAATGATAGTAGCTATAACCATAGTTGATATTAAATCGCTATTATATTCTCTTGCTAATGGATGCGGTTACTTTTACTTATACTCGCTTGTAAATTATAACAAAGAAGAAATTATTATCTTTCTATTAATTTAAAGAATTACTTTAATATATAAATATAGCAACACATTAACATAAAGGTTAGAATATTTAGTTCTTACACTTTTGCGCACATTACATATTTGAATAAAACATTTGTTTATGGATTTTGCGCGTAATTTATGTTATATTTAATCATGACGTTTCGACTCCTTTACAGGAGCCGTGATTACAGGATGACTAAGATAATCGTCATGTTATATTTTTTACTACCTTCACAATATTTTAATCGAGCATTAAATATGTTCGTAATTGTTAAAATGTTATATAAACCATTTTTTTTACGTTTAATTAGTTATTAAATTCTCCCTACTATTACATTTTATACTACTGAGTCTATCACCAGTTCGGAAATTGGAATTTAAAAATTATCTTAGTCATCTTGTGATCACGGCTCCTGTAAAGGAGTCAATACGTCAGTATTAAATATAAAATAAATTATGCTCAAAATCCGTAAACATGTTTTTTATTCAAATAAAGGTTAGAACTTGTATAATATATCAAATAATTTATAAAATATTTATTACTGAAGTCCTAATAAAGATTTTTACCTTAAAATTAAATGCTTTCCAATAAAAGGATAATAAAGAATCGGCCTTTACTCTCTGTCATAAAATTTATTACCGCCTCACAAAAGACAGTAAAATTTATACTGGTGCAATAACATTGATATTCATTTTATATATCGACTACGCAGATGGTGTCAGGGAAGCAATGCCAACAAAGTATCAACCAATAAAAAATTGTAATTGCAATAACGTGTAGTACATTTTATTAGCAAAGATTTACGGACTTTGCACTCAAGGTAGTGGAGATGAGAGCGACTTTTTATTATAGTAGTTAAAGCACTTGTATAATGAAAAGCAGAAAGAACGATGATACCTACCACAACACTCAGACCCGAGTCTGTTTTCAATATTTACCCGGTCGGGAAATGAACCCGGGAAATGAAAAATTGGGGTGGAGTCACTGTTAAAACCGGTTACTTGGCTACTGAAGTCGAAATGATGTAGAAATTGTTTGATTTATTCTTTTTTATTTATATTAAAATCAATGTAAAAGCAAAAGCAGCATAAAATAAAAAAATAATCTTTCACATTTGAGTATAAGTGTGTGTATTTCAAACTTTTTCTCTTAAGTGGAAGATTTTGTATAGAAACAATAAATTATAAAAGAGCGTCTGCGCCTTGATGTTGTCTTACAAATATTCGGCCGTTCCTTGTCTACACATATCACCAGTTAACTGGCTCCCTATATATCTTCTCGTCAAAATAACTGCATGTTCTCTCTAGTCAGGCTATCGTTTACATAAATATGGCACGGCGCACCATGATGGCCCGTATCCTCAATAGTAGCCTGGAGTAAGAGATCACGCACAGAACGCCAATTGCACCACTACATGTTGTGGGCGAATTATGTTGGACGACTTAATTGCATTAATAAAACGACCTACACGCTCTAAGCTTACTATGTCCTTTAAGTAGATTGACACCCAGTTTTTTAGATATGACGGTAACAACGTGAGACACGCTTTCTCCTTTCTGCTCTTTCTGTCGTTTTTTACTATCGTTAAGTAGAAGATCTCGGTCACGTTCATTAAACTCATCATTTGTTTGTTCAATGTATGTTGAAAGGGAATTTATTGTTTGTAGTTACATTAAGGTGCTGCGTTTCAACACGGTGAGCTCTTAAGTCTTCTCAGATTTCACTACAAAAAAATAGTATCTTCAAACAAAAAACTAAAAATTGCTTATGTGTATAGTAATGTTATGGGATTTTTCATTAAGTTCACCTTTAGTATCCACTTGCTCCACAACTTACACATTCAAAAGGCTTCTTAAATGAGCTCCTCGATGTATAGAGTCGCCATGCAAACCACGAACAGGGGTGTTGCTATAATCCTACTTTAGCTGCTTATTATTGCAGAGGACGCATCTTCAAGTATATTTGTATTTCTTTGTGTATGTATCAAAGAAGCACTGTTGCGATATATTAGCGCAGGCTAGGTCATAATACTGAAATCTTTTGTCCTGGATCATTTGTCCTGACAACCACCAGATAATATTTTTTTTGTCTTTATTTTTTTAGTATTATTTAAAAAGTGCACATAAACATAATAAGGAGAAAAATATTTATGATGAAAAATAACAAAATAAAACAAAACTGGGCAGAAATTTCAGTTTAGTATTAATAACCAAGGTCAGGGACGCAAATCTTTTTACATATATATTTTATATATAAGTGTGTGTTGTCGCGGTTACTAATAAGCAGGTAAATGAGTAACACTGCGTACCACTTAAAATCATTTTAATCAAAATAAATATTTTTAAATTAGTAGGGCGGGTAGTCGTTGCCCGACCGATGGTTTGCCTCCGTGTCCCGAACTTCCCTGGCAGTAGTGGTGGTCGATGCGCGCGTGATGCTTGAAGGAGCCGGTGTACCCAGACGAGTGGAAACCGGACAGGAGGAACGGCCTTCCCAAAATATAAAATAATTCTTCAGCCCGAACTTTGTTCCCTGAAGATATAACAAGGTACCTCTTAAGCCACGATAACCTCGATTGATGCTGATCGCGATCACCACTTCAACCAAGCCAAGAAAGACAGGAAAATAAGTAGGTAGAAGGTGAAGTGGCGGTGATCGCAATCAGAACGGAGCGTATGACACAGCAAAAAAAGATAGAAATGACTATGAACTACATCTGATCTAGTATATCTACAAAAAAACTAATTCCTTATTATGAGTAACAAAGGACTTTATGAAGGAAACAAAATGACAATAATTTAATAATTTGGAATAACATACTCGTAGCAAGCTAATAACGATTTTATAAAAGAAGTTAACAAAGCAAATTACTATTAATATTCTTTTTAAGTAACAATTTTATGAGGTTTTTTTTTTAACTGATATACATTTCTTATAGAAAATCTACATACGATAGGAAGGATAAGCCAAGAAAAGCATTAAATAAACTACTAAATCATTTTTTTAAAACACATTAAATTATATTTTACGTTTAATATTGAAACTACCTCTTTTTCTTAACTACGGCAATTAAAAGTAATGGTTCATCACTTACCCTGTCGGGGAATAAATTACGGCACTAACAATTATATTGGTAATGAGTATATAATACAATCACTGTAGTTTTAAATATAATAAGTTTTCTTTTTTTTAAATATGACACTGCGGAAATCTATTTAAGCTAACGCTATTCCTGCGATATGGTCCGATCGTGTCTGTCAGGAGAACGACGGTCGCCCGTTCGGTGCACCGGTCAGGAGCGGGTGTAGGTTCCCCCCGCGGAGATCACCGATAACATCGGACAAAGCGCACAAAGAAATGAATGACAATCGAATTTATATAGGGTACCGCGCAAAAATTAAACGAACCATTGAGAATGCCGACTTATGAAATTTGTGTTAAGATATATATATATTTTTTAATTATATAAATTTATTTATTTTAATATTCAATTTTAAATTAAATTTTTGTTATATTTACTTGTGTTTGTTTAACTTATATATAATATGTAACGCATTACGTTACAGTGTGTGTGTTGTGTTGTGTGTGTACATATAAACTTGGTGTACACGAGTCGGCTTTTCTCTAATATGCATGATAAGAGAACACTGAAGTTTGAACCGGTAAAGCACCATCAAATAATTTGCCATTTACTCCAGTTTCCTATGTAATCAATGCACAGCTTTGAAAAATATGTTTTTCCTTTTCGTTTTCTTCCTATTAGATATTCACTTTTCCATTTACTGCATTGAAAGGATATAAAAATAATCGAAAAAGTTAGTAGCGCACACTTCATTTCAATGCTCATCTATTATTAAGCAGGCAAACAATAATGATATAAAAATTTTAAAATACCATAAAAACTATGATGATTAACTAACAGTTTGATACTTGTGAAAGGATAATTAATATAATGTAAGTATCGATATAATTGAGATATAGTATTGCTTTTACATCAGCAGATGTCTCTACAATTTTCAGTTGTCGATGGTGAGATAACAGGCTTAAAAAATAACGTTTTTTTATAAAGTCACATTTACATAATCCAATACAATATTACTTTATTATATATTTTTGACGTGACAACGTCTTATAAATTGGTTTGCCGGGTGACACTTCAAGAAACTGCGTTACGCTCCGCTCACGTTATGCGCTTACAATGAGAGCGAGTGAGAGGCACGCGTCCCTTCCACTCGGGCATGGTTAGCCCGCCTAAGAGCGAGAGAGACAGACATAAAAAGTGGAAGGGACGCGTGCCTATAAATTAATGTTTTAAATATAATTCTTTGTATAAATAAATGTTTTAAATTGTTACTATTATTTCATCCTTCTTCCTACTATAAGAATGAATATTCACATTAAAATTATTTTACCACTCAAAGTCGCTGTCACGTAAAACTTTCGCCCGTATACCGACTTTACAGGCAACCAACCATTTTTTTACAAATAATAACAACAAAATTATACAAATTATTTCGAAATCTCCATTAAATATCAAAATTTGTTGAACTACCAGACTAGATATATTATACTCGTTAAAAACTTAAAGTATTTTCATATCTAAATAATTTATTTTAGATTTTTGGCAGACAAGGTTCTGACTTGGCTCCGGGCTGCAGTGGGATCCAAAGTGAACTTATTCAAGACAAAAAGATTACGTGATCACTCATACTGACATATGAAAATGTACTTTTAAATATCATATTACTAAAACATTATAATTTCTACTATAGGAAGCAGCACTATCTATTCTTATAATTATTAAAAACCAGCATCATCATAGTAGTACCCATACTCACCTACGTCGATGTCTCGGCCTAAGCTACGGTTAGAATTTTTTATGTAAAATCATTGACCCTCTGCATTACTTATCGTCATCTTTTATTTGTAGCGCTATCTTTGATGGCGGCGGCATAAAGATTGCACTGAAATTCAGCTAAAAAACGCCAGGAAATATTGAACGGGTCTCTCAAGGTCTCAGTATATAGGTAATTATATAAAGATTGCTTGAAATAAAGAAAAAAAATGATATTCAAAGAATACCACAAAAAGTTTTTACGGAAAGAAATTTAGCATGAAAAAGCTATTCTTTTTAATTTAGTTTAATTTATACAAAAAGATTATGTTTTATATGAATTTCACTTTAAAACACATAAAAATACTTTTTCATCTTAATTTTACTTCATTTGCATGTGTAGAGCCAATATTTTTGTTAAATTATTTCTAACAACTATTTACAATTAAGGGCTGTTTTAAGTTAATTTTTTATCTTGTATTTGATAGAAATAAAGATTTTGATAACCTGTGAAATGTGTTAAGTAACTACATTCTGTCTTCACCACAATTGTTTATTTACATAATATATAGAAAACACAATATCCCATACAACAAACATCTTGATACAGACCAGTCAAAAACATCAATAAGTATAATTTTTGAGTCATATTGTTTATATTATTATTTAAATAAGTACATGTTTTACAAAAATGTCAATAGATTTTTTATTAGCATTAAATAATGCTTTTTTATATATTAAATACAGAAACACGTAATGCGATACATTTCAGGTCAGTTCCACCTATTTTCTTCATTAGCAAATCCGGACAGATACCATAGCCACGAAGCATTAGTTAAATGAGGAATCACTATAAACTTTTCTTGATAACTTTAGCCCTCTTTTGCTGCATACGAACTTCGTTAAAACAGCCGAAGCTCAAAAGATGCGGATTTAAATCCTGCTAGAGGTGATATTTTTCCAAATTGTTTTTCTATATTTATAAAAAATATATATTTTAAGACTTTATTTCTGGGTGACAAAATTCTCTTTCTACTAAGATAAATGAAAATAAGAATAGAATTGTTTACATTTTCCTTGTAATAAAAATCTGTAACTTCTTATGTGATAATAAAAAAAAATGTTAATATATCAATTAAAAGATATTTTAATTAATATTTGTTAAATATCGGTGTTACTTAGTATCTTGACAAGAGAAATATGATTTGTGGGTCACATTTTTTTTTTACTTAAGAAATCAAAATATGACATTGCATTTTTTATATTGGACTTAATATACGAAGCAAGTTAAATACGTATAAGCGTAATGAGCCAATAAATTCTTACAAATGCATATAATTTTTATAACAATTAATGGTCGTTTTGATGAGTTTTTTCAAGAAGAAATGTGTGCATATGAAACTCAGCTAGACGAGCTGAATAGACGACTAGAACGAGCCCCTCAAAGCATTATTTTATTTACAATTTTATGGACTTATGACATAATACCTGATTAGTGACTGGAAATATTAGAAATAAAAACGCTTTATCTGAAGTTCAAGATTATGATAATGTTATGAGAAATGGCTTTAATAAAGATGACAAACAAGTCTCGTGACTGAATCATAAGCGATTAAATCGATTACGAGTCATCGTTGGTTTTCTTGACGGATGGCTACGCCACTCTTATCCGTTCTATCCTATATATCCGTTCTAGGTTTATCACGGCGCTACAATCCTTCAATTCATTTCGGTTACATGCATGATATAATCATATTTAGTTTCTTAAATAAATAAGTGTGGAAATTAATAGCTGTAAAAATAATTACATGAAAATAACACCGATATATTTTATATTTTATCAAACTTTAAATATGGAAAAAATATAATATTTATCGAAATGTTCAAAAAGCAGCATTTATTATCATAATATAGGTAAAATGGGTCACACCACATAATACAACAGCTACTATGGTAAGATTTATCAATAACTTCGACAGCAGTTTTTTTACATTATAAAATATTCATTTAACAATATTTTATGTAATTTCATAAATTGTTTAATATTTGGATGGTTTAGTTTATGATGGCAAACAAATTTGTTGATTTAATGTCACATAACAACAGAACTTTAAAAAAATAATTTATTAATAAACTAGGCAAATCTTTACCGTACTATTCAAATCTCCTTGACAAAATTAGGAAAAATTTGTTTATTAAGATTAGTTATCTATAACACATTAACTAGGGATATAAAATTGATTTTTACAAGTATTAAACACGTCATTATTGTTACTTTATGGTATTCAATATTATTATAATCTATAAATTTATGTGAGCTAAACTCGAATTGAGCTTAAAACTGCTATCGAAGTGACTATAATTTTCAGTCAATATTATTATAAAAATACTTTGATATTATAATTTTATCGTCATATGTTGTATTATTTTAACATATAGAATATATAAAATGGCAAAATCTTGTATCGGAGAAATGAGTGTCCCAAGTACCATTTAATGTCTGCAAGCATTTTACTCTGTAAAAACTTCTTTGTCGAACTTGGATGATTTTTGCCATTTTCCATTTTTTTCACACATTATTTCTGTTAAGACGCAACAACAACAAATCTTGGAAAAACACCCACTTACAGGCACAATACAGGTCGGGAACTTATGTTAGAATTGAAAACAGTAACTTTACAGTACGCATGAAGAATACGAAATAGATTTTTATTATGCTATTGTTCGTCACATTGAAAGAACATCACAAAATATTATATTATTTTTCAATAGAACAAACACCGTTATAATTTTTTTATTTATACGCATAATATTATGCCATCGTCTAACCATATTACTATGCACTTGATATTTCAATAACCAAAACGAATTCCAAATAAATATTTTATTTATAGTTAATTGTATCTTTCCATTCAAAATAGTCAAGTTTATTAATGAAGTCTACTTAATACTTTAAGCTGTAGGATATAACTGAAGATTTTACTTGTCATCAGCATAAAGACAAAATGATAGTGCAATGCCAATTTCATGGTAGTACGATAGTAAATATTACACTTATCTGAACCATTTATACATTTTTAAATAACATTTATTTTCATTATATCAAGCTTTACGATGATTCACATCGAACAGAGGACCAGCCTCTAGATTCATAAGAACTTGAAGAATTTTCAAATCGTTTAAAAATCCTTCTGCAGACCATTTTGTTAGTTGCTAACTAAACTATGCTAGCCTTTCCTAGGAAACGGAGAAAAGCGCGTCTTTCACCTCGAGTACTCCACCGTGCCTCGACGGCCGCGCTTAGAGGAGGTACTCTCATTGCTCGGGGCGATCAAATGATGTATTAGGCGTGCTTTCCACCTTCTTCAATACAATTTTGAATGCAAAAGTATGCTTTGGAGAGACTGACGCTGGACGAGGAGTCTGGGGAGATCTTGGAGGTCTATCTGGTGGCATTTCTGAACGTGTTCTTGATCGCTTGGGTGGATTCCCTCTTATAATAGGTGCTGATAGTGGCTCCTTTGGCTGTGGTGATAGCCGATTTGGTGATAAGCGGCACGGTGACGGTTCCGGAGTGCTCGGAGGCAACATTAACGGTGGTAAATTCGCACATGGTGAGCCCCGAGAACCTCGACGTTCCTTCAAACCCATCGGAGGAGGAGGAGACATGGGCGTGTCGTCTTCTGCTGCTGCAACTACCACTACAGGTTCTGGTCTTGCTAAAGGAGCTGGTTTCTCATTAGGATCTGACGCAACTGATCTTCTAAAATAGTTTAATCCGTTTTCTATTTCAGCTAACGCTCTTTTAACAAAAGGGAAACTCTCAGAAAGTTCGGAAGCAGATTTTCTTACGGGAAATTCAGTTTCACTATCACGTTTCCTAGGTCTGCATCGTTCAAAAGTTGGGTCTACAGAAGCTGCCACAGTTTCTGAGACTTGTCTAGTAAGAGCCGCGTGCTTTATAGAATCAGACTTGGATCGCGGTTCTCTAGTTTTTGGTGTAGGAGAACGTCGATCGCCAAACTTCTTACTGGCAGCACGTTTGATGGAGGAAAAGAGACCGAGTTTTTCTGGTGGTTTATCTTGCTTGTCGGGCTTATCTGTAGGCTTATCTGAAGTAGGTGCAGGGGCAATAGGGGCAGTGGAAGGGCCGGGGACGGGTTCGGGCGCGGGACGGGGGAGGTTCCCCTCGCGTTAGTTGTGCCGAGAATCTGAAGATGGAACATCGCTCGAGCCAGTAGAAGAGAGAGTTGTATTTGACCCGTAGGGGTCGAGTGACGACTGCACCGACATAGAGCGACCGGCGCGGCGCACTCGTGCCGGGGACAACTTTCCTGGATCTACGCTGGCCGGGTCTGCCTGCAACAACAGCGTTTTAAGCACTCTGCTCAGTAGCTTATTTGCTATGTAGCTGTAGAACATAAAATTACTTTAAAGAAATAAAAAAGGAGAGCATATATTGAAGCTGTTTGAAGCACGTATTTAATCGATGGTATATTCAACATTTAAGAAACCAGGCAGAAAATGTCCGTGAACCAAAATAAATTATAAATTTTTCATCATAAATAGTCGGAATAATTCTAATAATTGATCATAAATAGGTATTACAAACTTGGATTTTGTTAATTTTATTAATCAAATTATTTAATAAATGAAATAATTGTTTCTCATTATCTTTAAATTTTTAATAATTGGATATTTATATGTAAGTAATTTTTTACTTCAAAAAACTCAACTGGTCGCAGGAGTAATGCGGAATTTGAACCCGCGACCTTTCTCGGTAACAGGGCGCAGGATAAAATTTTGTTGACAAATTTTTTCAGGTTTAAAAATCTAGCGATGATATACAAAATTTATATTCATTAAATACCAGTTTTTTCTTTAGTATAATCATAATATTTTGTTAGTTTACAGGAGGAGGAACATAATAATGTGCAGAAAAATTACACCTTAATAGGTGTTATGTGAATTTTAATAATTTTTGATTATATAATAATTAGTTTTGGTGTTATAATAATGTGCAATATATTATATTAATCATGATTAAACAATTTTATCTGGATTTTAAAATTAAAATTAAACAAAAGCTTCTCAAAAAGGGAAAGCAAAATTTTGCCCTGAAATGTATGAGTATCGCACCTGGTACGCGAGAGCATTCATTATGATGGAGTATGGTACCAATCCGAGTGGGTGAACTTCTCTCATAAGAACGTTTGCTGGAATTTTGTGGAACTGTATGTACTCCAGAAAATTTCCAATGACTTCTTTCAGACACATGTTCTGGTTGGTGTCACAGTACTTCTTACTCCACATCAAAGCTGCCTAGAATTTAAAATATAAGTATATATTAAAACATAAAATAAATTGAAAAAAAATGATGATGGATACTGAGCTAATTTCATTTAAACTTATTTATTTTGGGAATACCAACAGCGAACATACAGAATACAAAGTTTTATATAAAAAAAACAGTTGTCCATAATAGTTTTGCACGTTTAAATAACATAATAAATTAGCATTTTCCGTAAATATTACAACTTTGTCTTCTTATGAAAACCTCTATCGGTCCGACGCAAAGGGTACACAGGGTATATTAAAACTCCTTATGGGCCAGTACATAAACAGACACAAATCCAAGTCAACACCGCGATAGATAACAAAAGACTTATTTAAAAAAAAATCACTTTTATCATCGAAGTCAATCGTAGAATCAGTGGGGGATTACCCCCTAGGCACACTAGGCACATGCCTAGGGGCCCCGGTGTAGAAGGGGCCTCAAAATGTGAAAATATAAAAAAAATGTAAATATTAAATTTTTATTTAAAAAATATTTTCTGATTTTGTATTTATTCACTCAAGAAATGAGTATTCCACAAAATTTGAGGGGCAATTTGTCGTTAAAAAATGCTATATTTCACACCATTAAAGGCTCCGACACTGGTGACGGGACACATTGTATAAGGGGGCCCCCAAACATAAAGTGCCTAGAGGCCCCAGGCGACCTTAATCCGTTCCATCTAAATATTGGTTCTCCTAAAAAACATACTATTTTTTTGAAGTGAAAACTTCTTTAGCGGCGCTGTGTACTTTTTTGGAATGGGTAAAAAAATTCTAAACTCGCTTCAGGACACGTGACCTGATCGAAAATTCGTAAGACGGCGCAGGGCGCTTGCGCGAGTGTGCTTGTTGTCATGTTTGTGTACGATAGCGCAATAAATGAAAATTGCATTTTACCACATAAATGATAGTACTTTTATAATTATAATTAAAGCAATTCGTGCGAAATTATTCCCTCACCATTCCAAAATATCAAAAATGCACAATCATTTATGTTCATGTTTTCACTTCTGCCGGCACTCCCGGAGTGCAACCGATTTTTTTTATTACCTAGCAGTCTTGCATCGTGATTCATTCCATTGTTACGATGTAAAGGCAAGTAAATGGCTTTTTTGTTTCTGGGTACCGGCTTATATCTACACAGTATTATCAAAACTTACTTGGAATTTGGTAAATTCATCGGCACGGAGTTCGTCTCTGGCTAGTATTAGTCTCACAACGTGTTGGGGTAACAAAGTAAAGGATCCAAGATTCAACACTTCGTTTCCATGTTCATCAACGAACTCCAGCACCTGTAGATTGTCAAATTAGTTAGATTTGATCTTATTATTTTTTGTTGTTATTTAATAGCATTTAGAAATCACATTGAAAATATAATGCAACATATGTTATATACGTCAATATATCCTTAAGGCTGTGCCGCGACATGTTGTACATGATTTGAAAACAGAAAAAAAACATTGAATAGCAGCGCCATAGTTTGTCACAGCGGTAAACGTTGTTACTAAAGAAGACTATTTTGAACATCATCTAATACAAATTCAACTTAACACACAATGTTGAGACATAGACATACACTTAGACATGAATTCTATAAGAGTCCACACATTGATAATTCAATACATATCCAAAAGTTTGAGGTGTGATGTGCATTTGAATGTAGAGGTACAATGAGTATTAGACAAACTGATATAGAAGTGACACATTTTTGAAATTTCTTTGATCATCAGTGTTATACACGGTGTTATCTTAATGGACGTACAGCCAACACGTTAACCAAATAAACAGTTAAGAAAATAGGGAGCAGGACAGATTTATATAGATACTTGTTATTACACACATATTTTGACGATAAGATTGATTGTTACATTGTTACATTTGATGAATGTGGTCGTGTAGTATCTAATTTCTTGGTTAATCATTGGCGTAAACACAGTCTTAGACAAGATTTATATCAAATAGTTTTAGATACACTCAAGTTAATCTAATATTATAAGTTGTATAATTAGTACAGATTTAAAATCTAGAGTGTGGTAAATTTTGTCATTGTACAGTCAACTTTCTAAACAATTCTAAACTACGAAATCCACTAGACAATTCATTATACTCTAAACAATTTTGTCTTAAAGTTGTGCGCTTTAACAAAATTAATAATCATTGAAGGCTGTTCGCTTCTAGAAACTATGTTTATGTAACAAGTACAACGTTATCGGAAAAGGAAGCAGCGTGCCAAGCCGCCTACCAAGCGTGGAGACAATGGTGAAACCTCTCATTTTGAGGAGGAGTCCGTTTAGCGGTTTATGTTTCACGGCTGTGATGATTTTTACTTTTTCGACCTCGCCCATAATTTGCCTTCAACACAAAAGGCAAAAAAGGCAAAAGTAACAAAAAGCTAAAAGAAGAAGATGTTAAAAGAAAATACTCGTGTAAAGCCGAGCGGATAAGCTAGTCTTGAATATAAAGTTATGAAAAGATTTAATAACTTGAACCGGAAATAGACTTAAATTGGCACTGCTTCTTCAGAATCCGACATATCTCAATTCGCTTAGAGTCTGACAGCTCTCCTCCAAAGGTTGAATGCGATTTGTAAGCAATTTTCAATAGAAATGTTTTTGAATGTCTAAGATAAGTGGTTAGAAATAAAGATTTGCCCCTTTTTATTAAGTGACAATTGGGTTTGTCACAGTATTTCCAGTTAGATGAATCTTTATAAAGTTATACTTGAGTATGAGGTTAAACAATAGATTCACCTTTTGTACAAGCGATTTCGTGCACTTGTATTGTATATACCGCTCAGCAGAAGCTAGAAGAGCACATACAGTATCCACCGTAATGCAACATTGCACAAAGCCAGCGCAAGCGCGTCGAAGTTCATCCAATCCGTAGTAGTCAGCTGCGTTCATTACTCCTGAAATTCAGAAAAATCGGTTTTATAGTTTAAATAAAACACGTTATTTTACTACTATACTTTTTAGTTAGTGGCCCCCGTTATAGTTAATGACCCATTTTTACAGCATCGTTTTCTCTTATAGGAATGGAATGCATGACGGTTAGTCACGAAGTTGCGGCTCTTCTTTCAGGAGACGTGATCACAACAATGTATATAAGAAAATGGTGTTATCACAGTCTAATATCTTATCAGACACATCCCTTATCACTTATTATATTTGAAAATAACGATTGTCTTGTTATCAACTATGTTTTTTTTATAATCAATAGGTACGTAAATAAAAGTCAGGAGAGTCAGTATGAGTGAGTATGTGAAATATCTCATACCGTATTCTTAAGATAGGTTTGAATATTACATTAATATAGTTAAATTTTCTTTTTCCAGTGAGGTTAAGCAGATATTATAGTAACGCAAGGTAACCAAGAAATTAGTTTAATATTAACTAATCATTATGTTACGAAGTACATAGGGCTTAAGTTGAAAATATTAAACGAGGAATAAAATACATACATGAGAATAATAATTTGAACAATAACTTGGGAACAAATGGTTTATGTTCAGTAAACATATAAATGTTGCCATATAAATGCGCCCATTGATTCAATAGTAACGATCCTCGTTACTATTGAATCAATGGGCGCACAAAACGACGGAAAATTGGCGGTTAAAACAATATTTGACATAATATAGATCTTTGTGAAACATTTATATTATTAGTCAGGATTGTAAGCACGTACTAAGTCAAACTAGCAGATGGACGAATGTAAGCCATGCTAGCAATTGTTCAATAATTATTATTATCAAAACGAAATTATGAATATGAGTACAATTATTAAATGAGTATCACGGTGTTTGAAAGTCACCAAACGATTACGCGTAATTAGCCGATTGGGGTGATTAGTCGTGTGCTGTGATTGGCTATTTGTCAAAGAAAGGGTTTCCCCCACCATTTCATGTAATAGCAGATTTGTCTTGCTGTCAATTGAGGCATTATACTTCGGTTTGTCGACGAGAAATAACTTCTTGCTGTTATTCTACTAGTTTGACTTAGTACGTGCTTTCAGGATGAATTTCCATCTAATTAGCTAACTTCCATAGTATTATGGTGATACCTAAGACAAGACTATGTTTACAAAGCCCATGCAAACTTTTTACGCAGACGATATCCAGTCTTAAAGTATTAAGTTATGCTAAGAACGCATTTGGGACCAAATTGTAGAAGTTGTTTGTATTCTTCCCAAGCTTAGTATGAAAAGTATTCAAATGAGATGCACGTAGATGAAAAACGCGAATGGGCAGCATGAACTCGGGGGCTAAATAGTGACCATGGCCATAAACTGAACAACACAAAACTCAATTAAAATAGTTTACACATAGATTTCTCTATTTGTTAAAAATGAGCCGTCAGATCATGAAACTTTCTTTTATCATTCTTATGGTCTAAAAGAGCTTCCGAAATTATTTCATTGAACAAAGGATCCATCTATTTTAGACCGATTTAGTAATATCATATCAATATCGTATATGTGGAAGATTAATATTCAACTTTATTATCAGTCATTCAAAAATAAGAGTTGAATTAAAAGTTATTAGAAGGGATAAAGTTTCAGATAAAAAAATATAGCAATTTTTATAATAATAGAACATTTTTCTTGTTTTTACTATTGATTCTATTTAGGAATGACTAAAAAAGCTTTCTGCATTCTGTAAGTTCACACATTTCATGTTTGTACTAGATATACGTCTGCCTGCTAAGGAGATTGATCTTGCACTGATATAACTTCTTTACAAAAATGCAGCATTCCACGCTGTCTTATGACATTCCTATCAATGAGATGCTCTAATGGTCGTAATACATTTGTACTAAAAAAATGCTCTACATATAGCCGCAATTCAAGATAATATATTTGGTGATTTTCTCTTAGCCCATACTGTCATCTTACCTACAGAACAGCGTCAAGGTATATTTTTAATAACGGACGTTTTCACATAACTCCTCTGAATATTCAGTGACATAACATACTGTGCATGGTTTAAAAATGCACACGAGAATATTTTATGTTAAAAATCAAAAGCAATTCGGGAAGCATTATTCATCCCAATTTTTGAAATAAATAGTGTCTGGATTATATGCTAAAACACAAAAATATATAACTCTGTATGCGTACGAATTTGAATTTATAATTTCGTTCTATAATAGATTTAAAAAATTCTATTATTTATAACGTAAAAAATCTTGCAGCAGCTGTTTTTATAATGAAGTTAATTTCTTCCAAATATCCCAAAATTCCATCATTAGCTACAAATTGTTATAAAATTATATAAAAATTTCAAGGATACCAGAGCGAAAAATGTAAAATATCTTTCACATTATTTTTCATTACGAAATTCATTTAAAATTAATCCACGATCCGACCGAATAGCCATTAGCTTTAAAGTAAGAGTTTTTAACATTGACGCCATTCTCTTTTTTTTTCACATTTTGTATTTGTATCACTCTCCATTTTCTAATGTTAATATTTCTTATTACAACATAAATATTATTACATGTTTTATTTTTTCTGATTATATATACATATAAATAAATGTAAATAAATATTTCCTACATTCACACCAATTAACCTAGCCCAAAGTAAGCCAGTGCTTACTTTGGGCTAGTATAATTATCCATAACACAAGCCTTAACAGTTTAAGGCTTGTGTTATGGATACTAGGGTAACGGATAGACATACATATATCATACATAAATAAGTAATATTCATAGAAATATATACAAACATCCATGACTCAGGTACAAATACTCTTATTCATTATACAAACATCTGCCCCTTCCAAGATACGAACCCAGGACCGTCGGTGAGAAAGGCAGGATCGTTACCGTTGCACCAAACAGTCGTCAACATAATTGCTAGATATTTCAATTGAATAAAGATCGGAAAAATCCGTTCTTAAATCATCCAAAACTTATCACTCATCAGGCCGATTGGGAGTAACGAAAAATGTGCTCAATTTACCTTACTACCTTGCTAACCCATATGACCTCTTTCATGGATTCAACCAGCTGGAGGCTGGTGAATGCAACAAGTGAGACTCTATCTGTCTTTGCGCTCGGAACGTTTTGACAGAATACAACGACAGAATACGGGTAGTATGACGATAGGACCCGACAATGATGGAAAAAGGACAGATCAAGCCAGATGTCTAAACGTTTATGAGTAGCCGAACTTCATTGCTATTTTCAAATTGTATATTTTGCTCTATTTTAAATAAAATAACAACGAATATAAATAAATAGAGTTTCAATCATATTAAAAGACTTCTGTAACTGGACAAAAATCATTCAAAATATATTTTTTATTGATGTGTTTCTTAATTATTTTTGATATTAAAAAAAACACACGGGAAAAATACGTTAATAAATTAAAATATTGGTAATACTTGTTGAGAGAATACAGTATCATAAATAGGTATATAAACAACTTGGCTTCGAATTAAAACGGGTACCTAAACATGGTCTTCATTCCCAGTAATAAACAAAAAGTATTACTAGCGTTTTCTTCATTATTTCTGTCAGAGGATGACAAATAAAAATGCTTAGCAACTAAAATGAAGCAGATCCCCTCCTTGCAGATATTGAAAATCGTGTTAAGGTTTTAGTAATTACCAGCTCAATGAATATAGTATACGTTATTAGATACCCACATCATTCTGGTAGTATCTAGTAGTCATTGAGTAGAAAAACACTCATGAAACGCAACGCGCTATAATAGCTTTTGAAAGTATCGGCAGTATATTAAAGTTACCAAGGTTAATAATATAGACAGTTATTAAATACATAAACTTATCAGCAATATTTCCCAATGATAAAAGGTATTGCTATCAATGTGTTAAAGATTTATGAATATTATCTATTATGATCAACTTTATACATTTCGTTTCACCTGTATACCTACATAAATAAAACCTTTTGTTTGGAAAAGTATTTCTCTTTAAATGTATCATTATGATCACCGGGTGTTTCTCGATATCACTTTTAGCTCATGTAAGCATATAAATCGGAAAGTGAGGAAAAGTATAACAGCACAAATGTACTAAAAATTAGCCTATGATTAAAAATTACAAAATTGCACGGCAAGCTTTAACTACTGCAAATTTAAGTATTTATTGTACGTATTTATTTAAGTCTTTAAAAATAGTTTTTTATAAAAGTTTATTTAATCTATCTAATTTTGTAACTATAAGGAAATGTTATTTCCACAATTATAATTGAAAAAATCTTCAAAAACGCGGAACATTAATTTGATGAAGATATCTACATGTTATTGCGCAAGCCATGCATACTAAAGTTTTAGTTGCACAACTATCATTGCAGATACGAAAGACCTAAAAATACCAAACCACGCTGCAGACCCAAACATATAATATAACTCAACGAAAATCTCTTAAGGAAATTACGAAATTAACGGATTCTTGGCTATATACTTGGATAAATATTATAATTTGTGGGTCAAACTGAACACTTTTTACTTTTTTTACATGATAATTTCCTACAAAATTTTTTAAATGCTTGCCACATGTATTATATTTAACAGCATAGTTAAAAATTTTGTAAATCTTAGTTTCAAATGTGATAGTGTATTATATATCTGTGCTTCGTTGAGATTATCTGTACGGCCAAAACATTAATCATTATCTATACATATAAATAAAATTGGAGTGTCTGTTTTTAATATTGAAAAAACCGTTTTTTACTACATGCATATGAATATATATACGGTACATATACCAAAATATTTTTTTTTACAATTTTTGTCTGTCTGTCTGTCTGTTTGTTCCGGCTAATCTCTGAAATGGCTGGACCGATTTTGACGGGATTTTTTTGGCAGGTAGCTGATGTAATAAGGAGTAACTTAGGCTAATTTATTTTAGAAAAATTCTTATTTAAAAAAAATAAGTAATGTTGCAATGTTCCACGCGGACGAAGTCGCGGGCGGCAGCTAGATAAATATAAATTTACTGTCAAATTAAATGAGTACAGCTAAAATATTTCCAAGAAGACGATGAAAGCAAAAATAAAGGCAAATCTAATTCTATAAAAGGGCTGGGTGTTGTTCGTTCGTTCACCGATAACCGAGTTTAAGATCGCATGGTATACCAAGCTTTCAGGGTATAAATAACCGTGAGCAACAGCCTTAATCTATTTACTCTCCATGTCGCCTCAAAGACCGATAATGTAGCGCTAATAGAGTGACGATATTACGCCATATGGTGAACGTATTTTTTCCATCTTAACTGGAACCATATTTTTATGGATATTGTAAATTTTTCATTGTCTTTTGTATGGAATAGAATTCAAAATCTTACGTCTCGATATTTAAATTTTCTTATAATAGGCTCGCACTAATGTTTGGAAATCAGAGGCTTTACAAAGACGCGGAAGTTATGACGATAAGACATTATGCAAGTCACAACACGACAACAAAAACCCCTCTGCTACTATCACCCAACAAATCAGATCAATAGTCGTAGACCACCGAAGATATGCCAAACTAGCAAGCACTGCACCACATTCTTTCGATGCCACTCAGTTTTTCTTGCAAAGCACCTGTACAATAAGTTAAACCGGTCACTCAATATTTATCCCAAAACCTTGTACGAATGCAAAGGGATCCTTAGAAGTTACCTAATGGAACTAAAGTACGGTGAAACGGAAACACTACTGTTATAAATATATAAAGCAAACCTCCACGCTGATACCGACATAATAGATACACTCACACACACATACCGACATAATAGATACACTCTCACACATACACACAATCAAACATACCTTCACACAAGACTACACATACTCTCACACATATTTACACAGTTACACACACCCTCATATACAAACTTCTGCACGGTACCTGTCCGGGAGGGGGTCCTGGACTCCCGAAATACGGAGTGATCCCATATTGGGCTCCAGTCCTCCCAAATACCATGCGTATTCAGTCCCTATTTTGTAATATCTGTTGTAAGTTTATTTATTTTAAGTTGTATTTTAGTATGTAAGTCAAAAAATTATTGTAACGCATGTATTTCGGTGGAATAATAAAATTAATGTATTTATTTATTATTTATTTAAATACTTAGTATTAATGAAGTTTTTATATTTTGAACTGAAAGGGTGTGGATATTCAGTCTCTTTAAACAATGTAAATAAGTTCTACGAAAGTTTTTAAAGAAATAATTTAATCAGCCACTTTAAATGTTTAATGAAATTACTCTATTCAACAATGTTATGACTCTTACGTACACCCTAATGTGCGCTAACGTTCGCCAGGCTTAAAAATAACACTAACACTAACATTTATGATATCTAAATAAGAACGTTTTAATAAAACAGACCACCAATTATTTTTTTTCAATCTACTATTCAAGATTTCCGTGCTTAGTTCTCAAGCTATCCACAAGGCATTACGTAGCTTGCTCACAATAATCCCTGACACGCTCTCTTAGATTTCTGCAGAGTTTTCAATTTGTGAGAAGTGGGAAAAAGGTCGGTGTAGTCAGTTTTTTTCCCAATCGAACATACTTTAACTATCTCAAGGAATAAAGGGAAAAAAGAACTATAAAACTTTTCCCTATCCCGACCCTAATAAAATTTGTTGACTGTTTCATTTATCACAAAAAACATCATATAAACCCTTTTTTCGTAAAGTTTCTTTAAGTGATATTCTTAAATGCCTTTGTATTTTTTCTTTATTGTAACTAATACAAAAAGAAGTTGGACTTAATGCCTTGCTGAATTTTCTTTCAGTCAACCAGTCAGGGTATATAACCGAACAATCGATGTAATAAAACAAAATTTAAAATAATCAAACTAACAGAAACACATATAAACTTACATATTCAAAGTTTGTGTCCGATGAGCCTAAGAACATATCAAAAGAAATAAGTACAATTAAAGTCAAGGACAGAAATACTTAAAACTTTAACGTGTAATGAACATACGGGAATATAAATGAACAGGAATAAACGATTATTAGAAAGACGATACAGTAACTGTTGAGGTTGTTTTTACGTACTAGTCTAATAAAAGCAAATTTGCTAGGAGCGTTTTGAATATTCGAAGGATACAGTCAATTTACAGTCAAAGTGCAGTGAACGCGACGGTTTGTTGACGAAATCAGTATGATAGGGAGGCATTTGAAAAATAAGGCGGTTTTTAGAACAAACATCAAGTTGGTGAGAGGCATCCAGAAAACCTAGACTTCAAATATATAATCTGGGGTACAAGGGTCAAACCGAATATCAATGAGGCACAAACACATCGGAGGTTTCTTCGATCACAAATTGAAAGGCAATTAAGCTGCTAGCGTAAACATCTGTTTACGCTAGCAGCTTAATTGCCTGATCGTAGCAGCGTGATCGTTTGCAGGCGATATAAGTTATCGAGAAACGTGTACGTATGCGTATACGTACTAAGGATCCTGTGAAAGGAAACGAATAAAACAACTGCTTCTAGACAGTGACCTCTATCATTTTGGAGAAAAAGAAAAGGTTTTGTCATTTTGGGAAGAAGGACAGTTCGTTCGTAGAAGTAATCAAGAGGGACAGAAAGTACAAAATCTAATTTTATATCTTCTTGCATTTTTTCAATACTATCTTATAAGAAAAAATATTTTAATAGAGAAATAGTAGAAAAAATCGATTCTGCTTACAAAATGAATTCTCAGGCGGGAATCGAACCCGCAACCTTTGGAAGTTCGATGGTTGTTCACAAAGCTCGGTAGCTCAATTAGAAGAGCATTGGACCGTACTTACAAAGGTTTCGTGTTCGAATCCCACCTGAGAATTTACTTGTGAGCCGAATAGATTGTATCTAGTATTTTTCTTTTTAAATAATTTATCTTACACGATCTAATGTTATTCATGTGCCTACATAATCATATCCAAACCTGGTTTCATGGAAAGAATAACAAATGTGAAATTTTGGAAATAGTTCCTCTTTGGTGGCATCAGGGAGTACAACTATTGAATAAAAATCTTATATGATTTTGGTCAGGAGAGGAATATGGTTAAGTTACATCCTTTCAATAATTTGATCAATCATCGAATCTACACCATTTGAAGACATGAAAAACTTTGTCACGTTTTGTCATAACAGTGCGCACGGGTAAGGCAATCTAAGGCTGTTAGTGATCTTTTAACTTTAACACATTTACGTTGAACACGAGTATCAAACAGTTTAAAAAAATGTCAAAGAAAAATATAATTCGCCTGCATATCCACGTACAGTCAAGCAAAACTACGCGTTTATAGGAGCTTTGTAGGCAATTAAATGAGATCATGTCTCAAGAAACAGGAGCAAAGAATTGACCGCGCTTAATAACATGATTATAAAGACCCAAGAGTCAGGAATAGTACCTATAGATATGATGAGTATCAAAAGAGGTAAAATATGGATTTTTTTTTATGCTGCAGTAGGGACCATGGTCTGCAAAAGGCGTAGTCTGCCTATAATTATTGCAGGTCAGTAATAAAGTCACCCATTATGATGCGATGTGAATAGTTGTCCGAGGTAGACTCTAAAAGAGTTTCAAAGTCAACATTATACGCAATAGATGGCGGGTAATGTGCCTATGTCCAGAAATTGACTCGTGCCGACTAATGATTCCCATAATATTAATTTGATTTGTGGAATAACTAAATCGATATGGTGTTTAGTTTAGAGTTATTTCCGAGATTATTTTAATCGTATTTCCTTATCAAAAATAATGTTGTAAGATAACTAATAGAATAGCCCAGGAAATATTCATCTCATTACAAGTTCAAAATTAAACTTCGTAGTTAGTGTAGAGTTCAAATTTATTAGATTAAATATATTATTCCTACATATACTTTGTAATGCAATTGACGTTACATTTAATCCAAGGTTGTTTATTAAAGAGAGTGCGTACGTGTATCACGTAAAAATAAAAGCTTCAAAAACAACATTTGAACACAACACAAAGGTTAATTGAACCTTTCAGCTTTGTTTTGTTTTTACGAAACGATGATTGCATCATGGGAACAAAACAAATAAAGAAGAAAATCGCCTGTCAAAATGATTGATACGGATGATTGATAGCCATTTTCAGCAACTGGTGATTAATTTCCAAAACATCTATTCCAATAAAAGACCAACTTTTGTAAGGACTGGATCTCAATAGGACTATTCGCGAAATGGCAAACATTTAATAAACTAAGTAAAATAATAACCAATCATTATTTCTAGATAAATCTTTTAAACATATCAATACTTTTTTTTGTTTAATAAACAGAATGATTGAAATATCACATCAAATTAACAATATTAACTGCAAATCAGTTAAATAATAAAAATAGTTATTCATTTAATTATATCAATAAAATGTCAAACCAGATACAAAAGGTAAAATCATATTGAAATAAATAACGTTTATTTAAATTATCATAAATTACGATTCAGTCATTGTAACCAAAATCGATTTTCATTTTGTCAAATGTAAAAAATGTAAAAATTAATAATTTAATATTTTTCTTTCGTTTTAAGACCAATTTCTATAAACTCAAAGTTGTATTAAGTTTCAATAATAATACAAAAAAAACTAAATAGAAATAATGTGCCTATTTTCTTCTGCCACTAATATACACTACAGTTTCAGTGCTGCCAGTGTCTTACAGTTAATATTGAGTTCGATTAAAATCGATATAAAAATAATCTTTTACTTTGCAATTCTAACTTTCGATTAATGCATATTAAATCCTGCCGTTCCGACTCCTTTACAGGATGATTAGAGGTTATAACCTCTAAACCTCTAATCGTCTTCAAATTTAAGCACACTTAAATCGTTATTAATGTACATTTGCTAAGCATAGTTTTTTATGTACCTAGTTAAAAATTGCCTTCTCCAAAACTTTGTTTCATACAAAATGTTGACATTATGACGTGTTCATATATGTCAAAAACAATATACTTAATTTTGTATTTTTTTTCATATGTCCTATACATTATCTCCGGATCCCTCAACTTTTTAAATACGCTTTTACTATTTAAAAGCAAATTGTTCCAGTTGGACATAGGGTTTATATTACGGGTACTTTTCAATTTACTTTAACCTTGTTTGCCTTACCTAACGTATAATTTAAGGCCAATTGATGTTTTTGAATTGGTATAATTTGACATAATATTGAAAGGCCTAATTTTATAATTGATATTAATCTACTAAAATCTATTATATTAGCATGTTTTCTTCGACATACGATAACAACGCCGGTTTATTTTTAACCCTGACCTTATTTTGTATACAGGTTACAATCCGACCACGTGCTGATAACAAGACACTAGTAGGGCTGGGAACAATAGAATTCAGAAACAACATAGAAAATGGTTTGTAATTAGTCACAAGACCAAGGGTGAGGAGGGAGTATTCACATAAGGGAGCTCGGGATTCGGAGCCGTCCTCGAAAATGTCTCAAAAAGTAAAATTGTCATTTTCGGTTCAGTCGGGTTTGATCTATTACCCAAAATAGGTGTGAGTCAAATGAACGAAGCAAGCATGTCGCAGCAGAAGCCAGCGAAGTGTTAGAGGTGGGATATGAAGAACATAAATAGGTCCTATAGTATCATGTAGAACATTTTTAACTTGTAGATAAGTTCTTGTTTTATTACCAAATACAATTACCAAAATAGGGGATAGTAAAATGCTCCAAATTTTCAGGTTAGAGTTTTAGTGTAAGTGTCATTTAGAAATCCTATTATAATATAATACTTTGGGTAGAAAACCTGCTGTCATAAGTCTAAAAAAACTCTCCTCCGGGCATAATTTCGATCATGAAATGTAGCATATAAGAGATATAACATCAGATAATAAACAACAGATTACTTACAGATTCAGATAAAGCTTACAAAATTTCGTAATATTTACATAACTTACATCGTCAAGTCTTGTCTTAACAAAAACGTGCAAGTTTTACAAGGAAAAAATTTGCTAAAAAAATATCTTACTCAGAAAATTACGGAAGGGACACAAATCTATTACTTAATTTGTCCTCGAACCTTTTAAGGACGACCTTAAGAATATCATTTTTTCCAATAGCAATAAATTATTTTTTGTCACGTTTCAATTCCTTTGCCATTGTTAAAAAGGAAATTCGACTTTCTAGCCCCTTTTCCACTTCCTTGCCTCCGAAAAAAGTTTTAACAAAAACGTGGAAATGAAAATTCGTGACTTATTTTTTCTCAGTTTCTGTGATTTGACGTTTCATGTATTGTCAAAGAATGCTCTTTAAAGTTGTATTGGTTGTCATGGAGAGTAAAAAATTTCCTCACTGCAGTGGTACTCACCTTCAGTGTTGTAAGCTCAGAACAATAACTAATAGCTTTAGTTATTGTTCTGAGGTTGTAAGGCAGCCAGCCCCAAGCCCGAATTTTAACTTTATTTTGTACTTTACATTAAACATTTGACAGTTGTAATAAATTTTAGCTAGATACAACAAAAAGTGAAAACCAGCCTCAACGCGGTTCAGAAAGGTGCCCGCACTAAAGGCTGGCAGTTCTTCTTCGTTGAATCGCTATAGGTACTCACACCTTGACCGATGAAACTGCCATCTGTTTTGTCTTATAGCAACTATTTATAATAAAGTTATACCTTTTTATAAAATCTTATAAATATCCATTTTACTGATAAACAACACTTTATTAAGATAATGATATAAAAAACAAAAATTCACTTCGAGTTCTTAGACAATAAGTTTCCTTTTTTTTTTAAATTCCAGGTCCTCAATTTTTAACAAAAATGATACAAATATACCACCTCCGATATATAATAGTGATGTTGGAACTAGTTGAAATCTATGCAAATCATTTAAAATGCAAAAGAGTGAAAACAAAAATCTCAAGTCAAAATTTATCCTTGATTGGGTTAGAATAGGTTTATTAATTTTGTCATTCCAGTATAGTTATAAAAAACTGAATCATTTAAAATTGGTATAAACATTTAGAATATAAAAATTGCAAACGATGGTTACAAAAGGGCCAATTTGCAATAATAAATTTATTTGTTTGTTTAATCATACTTTATTGCACAAAACTGTACGAATGGCGGACTTTATGCCATTAGTCATTCTTTACCAGTCAACCGGAGAGCTAAGTACAAAAACTGTGGTGGTGCATACTTATTTCTTAGCACCAATTAGTGTCCTGTGATACTGTTTTATTGCCTTTTTTGACATATTAAAATAAAGTAGTACAGATAAGATAATTTGATTTTTTTTTATTGCTGAAAGTTGGCAAACAAGCAAACTGCCCACCTGATGGTAAGTGGTTACAGTCACCTATAATACATGTGGCTCTTGTTAGATTCGCAGCAAAACTGCAACCCCCACAACAACCACAGTGTACGTTGCCAACTTGTGACACAAGATGTAAAGTCACTGTACCCAGTAATTTCACTGCCATATTTTACCCTTCAAACTGGAACACAGCAATGCAAGCACTGCTGCTTTGCGGCAGAAATAGGTAAGACGGAGGTACCTAAGCAGACGACCCTGGTACAGAGTCTCCCTCCAGTAAAATATTGTTGTAATATAATTATATTAAAGTAATTTATAAAGCTAAGTTAATGATGTATTTAAAATAGCACATCTTTAATTCCCCCTTGTATTAGTATTCTTTAATAAGTTAACCACTATACAATATAAAAGAAATAGCATATTATTCTATATCACTGTTAACTGTTAAACCAATATACATCTCAATAGCTCAACTATTTAGTTGATTGGTTAAGCAAAAAGCAAACAAGAAACGTTTATAGTGCAATCAAATCAAATTATCAAATTTAATTAATCCATTTGTCCATCAACTTCAAATTCATAATCGCCATAACAATATTTTGGTTAGGTGAAACTGACTGAGAGATAACTACAAAGTACTACCAATGTAGTGCAAAATATGAAGTTTACCCCGATCGAATACACAGACGGAAGGAACGTTTGCCTTTATACTTTATATGCATTTAGTTAAAAAGTCTAATTTATTTATCTCTATATATAATAATCACAACAGACTTTCTAAACTTACCAAGCAATGTCCGTGGTTGCAAAGTAACACAGCCAGTGTGGATATACTCGATTAGTTGTCTGAAGACATCAGGTTCGAACTCTTCTATGATCAGTGTTTGATGTTGCTGGGAGGACGGCTGTTAAAATTATAATAAATTAATACTAAGGCCTCACTAATCCTTTAGAAACCACTTTAAATGTGACGAGATGATTTCAGCATTAATAAAGTAGTGATTGTTTTTAAAAATTAAAATGCTGACTACAGTATGTGAATAAAACCCTCAGGGAAAGTTAAATTTATTTTTCAATAGCTACCAAAACTGAAATGAATTGGAAAACTACCTTCAATAATACTTCTTTTATGGTAGTGAACCCTTAATAAGTGAATGGATTGTACTTTTAACGCGGTTCTTTGGACTCTTGGTGGGCTTTTTTGGTTTAAAGTAATAAATTGCTGTAGTTCTAAGATTTGCTCCCTTTTGTAGAGGTTTTATATCGTATGTGCCTAAAATTAAGTGTAGATTACTGTGGTATTAAAAAGTGGTCTGAGTTCAAAACTTTTCATGGTAATACACAGAAAACCTTAATTACAAACTCAATTAAGGATTGTCAGTCAAGTAGCAGACTTACACAGAAATAATTATAAAAAAAATTCGAAGCTAAATATATCCTCTTGAAAATGTCGACCCTATTAACGGTCCTTTTATACACTGTTGGTCGAAGTAAATTGAATGTAGATCAAAAACACTACAACCAGTTATAGAACTCAATTTCGCTTGGAAATGACATCTGCCGCTGACTGTTACAGAGGAAATTACCAGAGCTTCAAACAAATTGCTTCGTATATTCCAGTATAAAAATATGTATTTAGAAAAAGTAATTTATTTTAAAGGAACAACAAAAAACGAAGAGTAAATTAAAGTAATTAAAATTATACATTTTAATTTGTGATAAAATTTGTTTTTTTTTAAATGTTTCAAAAATCCCCTTACACAGCGTTGAACAGAATTAAATTGTCGTTTACTCGATTACGCAGTTATGTAAGGAAAATTATCTTCTATGCGAATAAATGGCAAATGTCAATAAATACTCAACATACGGTGTAGTGAAGAGAATCAAAAGTGTCTGAGATAAAATAATAATAAAGGTTTGTGAGGTGCTTAAGAGTAGTATTCAATATGCATTTTTTTTGTGTATGGTTCATTTTAAACGTATAATAATAAAATAATTAAATTAATAATTGTGATAATAAAATTTGCAGACTTTTTAGTGAAAGACACATGCAAAAAAAATGTTAAAGTTGATTTTTTTCATTGTATATAAATTTTAAACGAAATAAAAATTCAAAACAAATGAAGACGAAAAATGTATTTCTACTTACCGTCAATGAACTTTAAGTAAAATAGTTTCATCAAACTCTTTATTATGAAACTACATAAGGACTGCTTAATCTACGACATAAATATATAAATCAAAAAGGATAATTCAAGCCAAATAATCTTAATTGGATTATAAAACATGCAACATAAATGCCAGATGCAAATTTGCCTACTCAAGAAAAAAATAACGGCACTCAATTTCGTGGACGATTCCAAATCCTATCTACAAAAACATTGTGTCAAATGTGAAAAATATACACAGAAACACCGAATACTGAAAACCGATAAAATTAGTCCCTAAAACATCGTTAATTTTGTTTTTACCTCTTGTATTGGAGCCAATTGCTGCGCGAAAGTCGATCTCTGTATTGAACACAGTAAAATAATTGACGTTAACAATTTAAATATATATTTTACTTTTTTTTCAAATCCAGTTCCTATTTAGGCTTTAGCTTTTTTTTTCTGTAGCCCTAACCCTACTTATCCGAATATTGTGCAGTAATCTTCTGTAAGAGAGAATCTGCAATTTTCCTTATGATCGATTTCTTTATAAAGTGTGAAATAAGAAAATAAATTCTCAAGCCAGCCCTTTTATTGAAAATACTTGGTATGCTGCAACCGTAGTCTTCACAAGGACCTTTGACTTAATGAAACGAGGGAAAGCATTTTATCGACACGCCTTCACAAAAACTTTTAATGGTAGATAGAAAAAAATATCCTTTTACGAGATCAAACATCAAATGTTTCTTTCCACTAAAATACTGACTTATGAACAAAGCACAATTTCTTTGCTAATTAATGGAAATCTTTAATTACTTGGGAGGCTACTATAATACTCAGACCTAAACCACGCAAATAGAAGCTTATGTAAGACTCTAGTTTATTAAATGGCTCGGTTTTTTTCATATTATCTGTATCTAAATGGCTGTGTGTGAAGTGTGATAAATATTGTTGATTATTTAATACAAGTAATTAATTTGAAATACCAAATATATCATTAAAATAAAATAAACACCTTATACGCGATTGGAAAAACAAGTAACCAGACAATAGAAATGAATCTATCGCTAAGCATGTAGCATTAATCGTAGCTCCTTTGTGTGTGGTTTAGGCCGAACTACATTTTTCTCAGAACACAAAGATTCGACTCAATATACCTTGCTATATAATAAGCTATTCCGTAGCGATATGAGGGGTTGAATTAGGCTAACGTTTATCAATGCGGCAAAGGGCTTACAAAGACGGCAATTTTGTCGTAAACATGATGAAAGAGGTTACATATAAAGTAGCATTCCCTTATAATATAGAGGCTTTGTAGGGTTGATTTTAATGAACCACTAATTTACCTGTTGTGCGGCATTTTGAAGGTTTAGAAGCGGCTCTGATGACCTTTTTAGGAATAATCTCAATTTATTTTCCCTGGGAGCTGGTTCTTTCTTCCTTTGGGGGCTGGGAGCTTGGTAGAGCATCTTTTGAAATACCCTGTTGGAAAATAACTAAATAAATATTTTTCTTATATTTTTTAAATGTAATTTAAATTCAGTATTAGATTGATTACAAAAAAAACATTGTTATATTTTAACTATTTGATATAAATACTTTTTTAGTATTGTTATTGAGTTATATAACAAAAAAAAATACAATAGTAGACACCGGTAAATAAAAAAAAATTTTTTTTTTACTTAAAGATGCTATGTGATTTTAATAACAGTATTGTTAGAACATCAATTGCATGGACGGTCTTATTACAGATTGTGTATTCATTTTATAACAATCACTATAATTGCAAATGAAACACATTTCTGTTATCTTATGACAACAGCCGGCGAAATCGGCTTAACTCAAAGAAGCTTTGAATTGCAGGCTGCATCTCTCCTTACAAAGGACTACCCAGCGTGAAAATATATTTTTGCACACAAAAATAACTAATACGAAAAACTCTTTTACTACAGTTTTCATTAAAGTACTGGAAATTCCTCCACCTCTGAAGTGAATTTTAACTTAATATTCCGGATTGGAATCCTGGTAGGGGCATGTATTAGTGCGATAAAAAAAATACCGATTCATGGTGTGTATATACTTATTTAAGTACCTTATCCTTTATCTATTAATCAAAGTACAAAGAACAATTTTTGTCAGTTGCATGATATTTATTTCTCTATCTAAAACCTGCTGCAGCTTCTTTAAACAGCATAATCATTAAAGTACAAAAAATTCCATGAAATCTGAAGTTAAAATTCAATGAAAGGTCCCGGTTTCGAATTCTGACATGGGCATGTTTGTGCGATAAAAATTTGTTCCATTGTCATCTTGATCTCTTCAAGAAACAATCTCGTTCTCGTTTATGTTCTGGTGACGGTGGCGGTCGACAAACGACCTAAGGTAAGTTGGGCCATGACCCATTACGCGAATTGGTGGTGTCAAAGACTGCAGATGCATCTGGGTTCAATAATGGCTTAACATGCCTTCCGAAGGACGATGGACTTTGAGAGAATATTTTTGTTTTGTTTTGCAAGGGATACCCAACGATTGCACAATATTGTATATAACAAATATGCTTACAAAATATAAATAACTAATAATACAACCAGCCACATTACCTACAGCTTACTTTAAAGTATTATGTATAATAGTAATAAAGTGTAATAGAAACGTAATAACAAAACTATGCAATAACAAATAGTAGAACTGTAAGTTTATTATATAACATAGCGTTAACCTGTTGACAGGGTAGTCAAACGTCAATCAAGTATCATAGTCATTACTAGCATAAGATAATATAACCAACAAATAACAGTTTATTGCGACCACAGATCGGAAGCTTTGAGCTTGAAAGGAGATTCGGTAATAGAAAAGATATCTATGTCACTGGCCACTAACTAATTTATAGGTCACCCATCCGATGACCGGCCTCTGCAAAAGTTGCTTGTTACGTAGGCACAAATATGCTAAGCGCTGTACCATCGAACTACTCTCATCTCATTAAGTACCAAATATATCTTAACTATTTGTTACTGGACTGAACTCAATATTAATAATGACATCGTAATACAACCCTCTGTTCTTTAATTATAAACTAAAGTACTTATATTACAGACATCAAATACAACGACCTACAATTACCCAAAGGAAAGATAAAGTGGTTCATTTTCTTCATTGATCTGTTGGAAAACATAATTAGAGACCCCAGAATTAGCGACGCTTGAAACTAAGATGCTTGTCATTTGACTACGGAGGTCGTACTACGAACTACGAAGTTGCTACGAAACAAAGAGAAAACTTAAATAGTACATGAAGAAGCGAATTTAAACAAAGTATATAATGTTAACAATTATTACAATATAGAGTGTATTTGTTAATGAAGAATAAGTTATAATATATTGTGACTATAATCTAAGATCACAGTTGTTTGTGTGATCTCTTTTTCCATTGTATACGCGTTACCATAGTGCCTAAGAATAACATTCAAGAAGGCTAAGAACGGTTAGCTATATGTGTGGTCGTAGAACCAAAACGTTAGCGCGATTAATTTCGGTAGAGCGACATCTATAACTGAGACACAACAACTCGTGGCCGGGTCAGCTAGTCTTTAATCTAAGATCACAGTGTGTGTGTGTGTTTGTCTGTCCGCTCTTTTTACCTGCATTTAACAGTTTGTTAACCGCAAGTAGTTTGTCTACCGGACGCTAGATGGCGCTAACGGAAAAATATTTAACAATAGATAAAGTTTAAATATTTTTGTCCACCCGTGCGAAGCCGGGACGGCCCGCTAGTTTGTATAGAATATTATATACAACTGGTTTTATCTCCCTACACAATATTGACTATAAGAAATTGCTTTTATTGTTTCTCGACTTTGTTGGTTATATAAGAACTGATATCTATTTGCAAATATATAAAATACATAGTAACTAAACATTATTACAAAACAAGGATGATAGTTTTTATGGTAACGGTGTATTAATATGAGAAAAAAATTCAATCATTTTAGTTTCCCCAACTCCCTTCTGAAATATTTACAGTAATTCCTTTTTATTTCTTTAAATTATTACAACTGCCATTCCTTTACTGAGCTGAGACTACTTGAATTTCAATTATTATATTCAGACTACTTGAATATAAAATATTATGTGCGAGATAGTTTTTCTATCTCTTGAGCACACAACGCGTATAGAACAATATTGTAGCTACAACAAAGGGCAGTTGTTTTGCTATAGATAGCTACGTTAGGCATTTCTGGCTCATCCTTTATGAAATACTTTGGAGAGCTGCTTGCGAACAGGGTTGTACTATTGTTCCTCCCCTTTATATTTTGCCTTCTTGGCTTCGTATTATCTCTGCGTGAAAACTTATTTTGTTTTTCGCAACACTCATTAGTTAAAGCTAGTCAGCTTTATAAATAGCGTTAAGATTGAATAGATTCATGCAGTTATTTATATGGGGTGAAATCAATACAATGCAGCTCAACAATTAATAAAAAAAACGTTTATTTAACAAATAGTAGTACTTTAAGAAAACTCATTAAAAATAGGAGGACTGTAAAAAAAATATTAACCAAAATATAGGATCGTTGGATTATCGAAAAGAATATAAAATTAATTTTCAATCGTCCTTGAAATTTCAATCGCATACTTAAGATTTCCTAAGTAAAATTCTTCAAACCGTAAATACACTTTACAGCTATAAACTTAACGTCCCATAAAGATGTTGAAGGATCAAACCAGGCTATTTACATGCAAATTGTATGTAAATCAAGGGTGGTCTATTCATTAAAGCATAATTTATGTGCCCACGTTGCATAAGAGAGTTCTTGGATTTTCTTGTGTTCCCTAAGAAGATACTTAAAAAGATTTTGAATCATATTTCATTCATTGAATATTAATTTTATAATTGCGTTATAATACTGTATGCCTATAATATAAGTAGATGCTTACCAAGATTTTTCGAATTGTATGGAAATATTCTTAATTCTTAGTTAACTTAGCACATACAGTAAATGGCAATTAAAAGTAAATCTTTCGAAACACTGAAACTATATTTAAATGTTACAAAATATCAAAGCCCCACATCTTTGAAACCAAAAATCAGTCGTATTATTATATTTTCTAATACCAATCAATTGTAAATAACTGGATTTGGTTGGAAGAAACATCAAAATATTTAATGGATTCCATATTAATCACACAGACCTTACAGGAGTTGTTTGCATAATGAACAGATAAAAATCAGCATTTTCATAGCTTAGGACCTAATATTTTAATACATATTTATAGAATATTTTAACATTACTCAATTCACGTAAAAATGTATCTGTGCCAAAAGTCATACACTTAGTTTAAAATTGAATATAGTACAATTAAGAATAATCTTATTCGCGTATAAAATGCACGTGAATATTCAATGTTTATTTTATATAGATGTAATTTTTTTATTAAATGAAGTAGCGAATATGACAGTGTTTCTTTCCAAATTGATTTATATACTTCCAAATGTGTCTTTAGTTTCCACAAAATTGCTACAGAAAATTAATTTTTAGTTGTTTCTAATTTTTTCATTTACTGGACATTTCTTTAAAATTTTATCGTGCTTGCCATAAAATATCTTAATATAACTATTACGAACATCTATTAGCACACTTTTCTAAATGATAACACCCTGAATAGAATCGGTCGATATCAACGACCTAAATGAGTCTTATGCGTATTCGTATCAACGAATATTAATCCAACTAAGATCAACTAACTTAACGAGTTTTCCGAATAAAAAATCAGCTTAACGAGCAACCCAATACATTTTTTATCATCCACCCTATGTATGACATTTGGGAAAGTTACACCACAAGAATATTTTATGCTTTCTTCACTAGCGCGTTTCATTAAGACACAGACGCACATTACTGCGTTTGTCCGTTTGTAGTATTCGCAACAGGCAACAAAATAATCGCATAGCATTCATGCAGCATCGCTTCTACATCGAAGCAAATTCATGGCACATCGATGCAATTAACAATATATATATTTTAAGTGTCGTTGTTGTACATTGATATAAGCGCGCTTTCGAATAACACCACGTTGAGGAATAGTTGGGCGTTAAAGTAACCAATACGTATAGACACTGCAGACTGCTGTATCACGTTAGTATAGTTTCAGCATCACTAGTGTATTGATGACCATAATAGTAGCAATGTAGAATTGTTCATATGGGTGAAAGTGTACAACAAGTGACAACGTCATTAATATAAGGATTTTATCGCTACTAATTCATTAAAAAAAGTCAATATGAGCAATTTGACATTCTTTGTGCGGTATTTATAATTCTAGGTATTTTTTTCAAATAATATTGGATAAATATGAGGCTGAACATAGATTTAACTTATTCTATGACAGACCTTTGGAAATATTTTCTGATAATATCCGTTATATTAAAAGTGCCAGGTAACCACGGCGTATTCGAGTTTTCTTCGAATTATATTGCTGTGCTTTGTGTGGTTGTAATAACCATGTATAGCTCATACTCGTATGTTCAATTTCTGTGAGTTATAAGGGAGTTCACCCATCCTATGATTAACTTTCGCGAAAGTCTCACGATGTGTGTCTAAAATAAAATCTTGCGCTCTGCGATTAACATTATGTCAGACCGTTATTTAGCCTAGCTTACAACTGCGCTATTAGGATTTAAGCTTCACCTTAATTATAATATAAGTTATAGCTTTAAGTGTTTACCAATAATTTTTCTGAACTGGAATTAAATGCAATACTTTAATGCTTGTGGTTTTTTCTCAATTTTTGCTCTAGGAACGGTTATAGAATTAGACTGATGACGACAGCCACTGAAATAAAACTCTGATCTCATTATTTCATTAACTCGTTCAAACCAAACACGGCATCTTGTTTGACGGTAATGAGACAAGTTTTCGTGGAAGTTGGATGTGAATTTAAGCTCAAAATTACTAAACACCGGTGAATATCTGCTAACTTAATTAACATTTGGTATAACGACGTTATTACTATCACACAACATGGAATCTATAATCTAAGAACACAGATTTGTTGTTTGTGTGTTTGTGTGTCCGCTCTTTTTCCATTGTATCAGTTAACGTTACCATAGTAACGAGTTACCATGGCAACGCGTTACCGGGTCAGCTAGTAGTTATAAAGATTTGCTGATTCCTGAAAACTTGTAGTCTAATACTACGACTTTACTTTCAAATTAAGAAAGTACCGTAAATGTATTTAAAAGTGTTAGCCGATTATTGTTTCGATTTTAAGTGTATTATTTTTAATTCTTCATAATTAGCACACTCTTATTTAGTTCTAACACTTCTGCGCACATCACACATTTAAATAAAACTACTTTTACCGCATAAATTGCGTATAATTTATATTTAATCCTGACGTTACGACTCCTTTACAGGAACCGCGTTCACGGCTTCACTAATTAGAAATTATGCGCAATTTATCCGGTTTCTCTGATACACAAATATACATATTTTATATTTATATGTTGTTGACGACGTATTAACATCACACTGACGACCTAAATCGCAATAATAACATTAAAGTCGATATTATAGTCATGTAGCCCTAATGTTAATAAAAATTATACAAAATCTTGTTGGAATTTTCGGAATTTTCAATTTTCTCCTTAATATCATAATAGGCTGGGGAAAAAAATTCTTCGCATTCTCTATGAAAATTTAAGACATTTTTTTTTTTCAAAGATATTTTCATTTAATAACGGTATATATGTGCTATTTTGTTTGTAGAATTCTGGCCGCTTTCTCTACACTTCTTGCTTTAATCTCATCATTTATTGGCATTAGAGATCCAAATCGATGGTTCTGCACGGCGGTAAAAGCTCATAATGAACAATTCCCTTTCGATCCCACCATAGACACAGCGTCACCCTATTGCAAGTTAATCCAGGTTTTGTCACAGTCTGTAAAGCCTGATTGATCCTTGACCACGACCTTTTTCGCACTTTCTTATAATATTTGATCCAATTTTCATTACCAGTTTTCAAACTCTTCAAAAACGGTTCGGTTTCAGTACGTCTCAATAAATAATCGCAAATGAGTACACGGTTCATTAGGTTTCTTTCGGTGGCTCGTGTGGCACCCAAATATCGATTTTTTTTTTTAGCTTTTTTCAAATGGCTCAAAACTATTTTGTGGTTAATTCCCAGTTCTTCAGCTATGTCGTAACTGCTGATATGCCGATCTTGGTCCACTTTTTCAAAAATAGCGTCCATTTTATCCTTAACAGGGCGCAATATTTTCGTGGCTTGCGTTGCATTTGCATTTCTTTTTTGTAATAAAATTTTAAAATGTATCTTATTTCTTCATTTGATTCGCTAATTTTGACAGAAAGAAAAACAAATGAAAAATAGTGGGAAACAAAATTTTCCTAATTTGATTCTTTTTCATCTTTGAATTGTCAACTTTTTAATGTCATAAAAACCAGCCAGACGCGAATAGTACAGCCAAAGATATTTTATCATAAGTTTATACATACTATACACGAAAAGAATTTTCCCAACCTAATATTTTAACATCATTCCGGTAAAATTATTCCTATTAAATTTTAAATGTATGATCAAAAGAGCTTTGTAAATGCAAAAATCTATGAAATTGTAGGAATAAGAAATTATATTTTACCTTAATCGCTTGTTGAAATTATGTTATTTAATGCGGGTACCAGGAGCTGGCAAATTCCGACATGGAGAAACATACTCCGGTAGTATTTAAGATGACCCACCCTGACAGCCGAAGATATGTCATAACATTTATTACATCCCAACAAACGACATAATTTTTCTAGAAATACTGATATCAAGTTTTTAAACTCGCGCGCGTATCACATATTCCAATAAACTATTTTTATCGGATAAACGACGCGTTGAATCTTGTTTTCTTTTTATTAAATCGTTATTTACAGAAGGCGAACTTAGACAATGGGAGACATTCATGTGCTACTTGTATTAGTGCACAATTTATAAAAACAAGAAAACACCAACTCACTAATTACACTCAACGGAGTGAACACTCTTGCTTCAATAAGCATGAGCTTAATACTATTACCAGTTCACAACACGAGTTCAATATCCTTTACAGTAAATTAACTTTTTCATACTTACGTTTCTTTTTCTGGTCAATGGATTTGGCTTACCTTTTTTATTTTGTACCAAAATTAATATTATGAAAAAAATATCATATTTTAAATAAAACAAATGTTTTCGTTGATGAATAACCTTATTCTTCTTAGTGCTAATGAAATTATGAAAAAAGATTCCATAACATTTCGTTAATTTACGGCTTATAAAAATTTTGTTTTAAAGGTTTGAATATATAAAGGTTGTATGAAGATGGCTGGGTCTTAGTGCTTAACAACTCCAAAATATGTCGTCTTAAAAATTGGGGATCAATGTTTTTGAGAAGTCCCGAGTTCCTGATGTACGGTCATTAAACAAATTGACTCACCAATTAACAGTTTGTCTAAACAAAGAAATAACATCATAACTTAAAACTAAAATAACTTTTTAACGAAGGTAGGTATCATTTTGCTAATGATTTACAAAACCGTCAGTTTTATTTTATTAATATCAACCTGAGCATAATATTACCGATTATAAAATTATGGTATGTCTTTTTCATATTTTCACCACTACTTTACTATAACATTGATATCGTTTAGAAGATGTCAGTGGAACATATAATCTAAAGAGACCATGTTATATGCATAAGCGTTGAAACTCTGCCTAGCGCCAGGTTATCTCTTGTGAAATAATGGATTCCTTGTGTGAATGGGCAGATTTCAATGTTCTCTCATATACGAGTATAAAGTTAACGTATAACGTATATATTTGGTTTAAAGAAACAGAACATTGAAATATCAGTTTTAGGGACATAATTTTTATTAAAATTTCTGGCGAATGAGGTATGTTTTTACTAAGGTATCGGTATAAAAACGTGTTCTACAAAAAAACTGAAATTTTGGGTTAAAAAAATTATATTTTATACAACAGACAACCAGGGCCACCGATAATAAAAGGTCACTGTACCTACCCTATAAAATCTTGTCAACTGATGTTCAATAAATTGGAACGCTATGAAAGTAGGTTTCAAATCTGATAAAGCTTGAAACACCACATCTTAAATGAATTACTTATGTCTAAATTATTATAAACCTTACCTTTATTATTGTATATCTTACCTGCTGCGGGCAGCCAAAACCGCTTTGACAGCACATACAGGCTCCCTCGTATCTCCGACCAAGAAGGTGACGTCACATAATTCGGGCATTGAGGCGAGGAACTTCATGTCCTCAGCTAGCCCCGACTTATTCTCGAAGGTGCTGAGGTCAGGCTCCGCCTCCATCGCCGCTAACGCCCCGCTTCGCATTGACGACTGTCAACAAAAATATTATGTAGGAAATTATATGACTGTATATTTTGCTAAAACAATCGCCATTGGATAAATAAAAGCTGCCCGACTTTGACACAATAAAGAAAGCAATGGCATTCTTTAATATCGGAAGCCAAGTACACTTAGGGTCGCTGAGCCAGTGAAGTAAATTACCTTACGGAGAAAAAGTCGAAATGCTCTACAAACTCTTAATGAAATACGTTACATCCTACAAAGATCATTTGTAACTATATCTGTAATACAATCAAATGTTACATTTAAAATGTGTATATTAATATTTTTAAACCTACTACTTATTTTATTTTACAATTAAATGTATTCAGATACTTCTAAATATTATTATTTAATTATGGTAATAAATAAAATGCAATCCTTAAAATAAAATTTCCATAAAATGGATTTTTATAGCTTATCATAAAATTGGTTATTAAGATAATGTCTGTCATTCCACGTAAAGTAGAAAGACGTCCACAGCTGGACGGAAGCCTCCCTTAAAAATAGGGGCTTAGCCATAATCCCTATGCTTAGTAGGCGGATTGGAGATTAAAAGATCATAAAGAAAACTACTTTTGTAGTTACTCTTTCTTTAGGTAGTCTACATTTTAAGTAGTAGCTTAGTGGTTTTATTTGTGCATTTTATGTGCTTGTGAATTTACCTTTACTAACTTTTCCTGAATAAATAATGACTCCATTTTTACCACTAAACTTACTTAAATAATCATTGTGAAATATAACACAAAATTATGTGAATTGCTAAATGATCTTATTTATATAGGATGACTTTGAATGCATAGTTTGTAATAAATGTGATTTAATTGTGACAGAACACACAGTGTTTGATCGCGATGAATTCCGAAACTACTCGACCAATTTTAATGTTTTTTTTCATTTGTTCCAACTTAGGACATAGTCAGTCAACTAGTACTTTAATAAAATAAAAACACTGTAAATATGACATTTGAAAACGTAAACATAATATTACATATTTAGATTATCTACTATAAATAATTTAAAGTCACCTCTTAAGTATTCGTGATAAAGATGGATCATATCAAATATATACAAGAACCCTCAAAATATTTTAAAGTTTTTTGTGCTAATATTTTCGTAAAGTACTTAACTCAGATGATAGAAGCACCGTTATATTTCAGCAAAGTGAAATACATAAATTTATAAACTGCTAATACAAATGAGTAGTTATCAACGAGATTGTTAACCATTAATAATTAATTAGAACACAATTCCGGGAAATTGTCCATTAGCCAAGGATCAAAGTAAATGCTTGTTAAGAAGGAATTTACAGGGGGAGTGCGGATAAGCATTCATTGGTGGATTTATCTTATAAAGGTTTCGTAAGTAAATAATTTACAGGCTAATAGAAAATAATAAAGTAAAGCAAAACTGTATTTAAGAAAAATATAATTTTTATTACTAAAAAATACACTAGGGTTTTCGTTCGACGCATTTATTATTACATTTAGCTATAGAAAAATACTCTGCTTGTTTCGTAGGTATTGTATTTTTGCCATCACAGTTTTAATATATCTATTACAGATGTAAAGTACTCGTATTTAGTTTGTGTATGTAACTTAGAAAAATAAAATAATATTATGATCAAACCTAAAGAAGATACTTTCATGTAGATAATTTAAAAAATAATAAATATTTTGCTTTTTAAATAAATATAGCTTTATAATTTTTATATATTTTATGCATTTTCAATGCGATCTTATAAGATAAATTATTATAATAGAAAAATACTGGAAAAAATCGACTCGGGTCACAAGTGAATCTCAGGCGGGAATCGAACCCGCAACCTTTGGAAATCCGGTCCAATGCTCTCCCAATTGAGCTACCGAGCCTTGCGAACACTCGTCGAAATTTTCTAGTACCTTCCTGATTTCACGCTGTAGGCCAGCGTTGTTTCATCAATGAGAGGAACATCCTCTCGTATTCGAAAGAAACATTTTTACAAATGTTTGGTCAATCGATTAAGATGAAACAGCCATGTTAGATTTATAATTTTTATATATTTTATGCATTTTCAATGCGATCTTATAAGATAAATTATTATAATAGAAAAATACTAGAAAAAATCGACTCGGGTCACAAGTGAATCTCAGGCGGGAATCGAACCCGCAACCTTTGGAAATCCGGTCCAATGCTCTCCCAATTGAGCTACCGAGCCTTGCGAACACTCGTCGAAATTTTCTAGTACCTTCCTGATTTCACGCTGTAGGCCAGCGTTGTTTCATCAATGAGAGGAACATCCTCTCGTATTCGAAAGAAACATTTTTACAAATGTTTGGTCAATCGATTAAGATGAAACAGCCATGTTAGATTTATAATTTTTATATATTTTATGCATTTTCAATGCGATCTTATAAGATAAATTATTATAATATAAAAATACTAGAAAAAATCGACTCGGGTCACAAGTGAATCTCAGGCGGGAATCGAACCCGCAACCTTTGGAAATCCGGTCCAATGCGGAGAGCATTGGTACTAGAAAATTTCGACGAGTGTTCGCAAGGCTCGGTAGCTCAATTGGGAGAGCATTGGACCGGATTTCCAAAGGTTGCGGGTTCGATTCCCGCCTGAGATTCACTTGTGACCCGAGTCGATTTTTTCTAGTATTTTTCTATTATAATAATTTATCTTATAAGATCGCATTGAAAATGCATAAAATATATAAAAATTATAAATCTAACATGGCTGTTTCATCTTAATCGATTGACCAAACATTTGTAAAAATGTTTCTTTCGAATACGAGAGGATGTTCCTCTCATTGATGAAACAACGCTGGCCTACAGCGTGAAATCAGGAAGGTACTAGAAAATTTCGACGAGTGTTCGCAAGGCTCGGTAGCTCAATTGGGAGAGCATTGGACCGGATTTCCAAAGGTTGCGGGTTCGATTCCCGCCTGAGATTCACTTGTGACCCGAGTCGATTTTTTCTAGTATTTTTCTATTATAATAATTTATCTTAAAATATAGCTTTGGTGGGGATTTTTTCATCCTTTTATCATTATTTCTTAGAAATTACTAAATAAAATAAACTAGACATAAGAAAAGTCTAATGTTTGTATGTATCAACTAATCTGTCACCTGCACACTGTTTACTAAGATGGTGTATTCATAAGAAATACTTTATTTTATTATAATACTTAGTTTCTTTCACTTATTATCAAACCAGCATCAGCCTAAAATATTACCTCACATGTGTAAAGTTCCAGCTTATTTTAAACTAGCTTTCCGCCCGCGGCTTCGCCCGCGTGGAATTCGGTTATATTGCGGTATAAAGCACTATAAGAAAACTTCTCATTCCCACGGAAAAATCTAAGAAGCGCGATGTAACGCTGGATACAATTAGTTGTTAAACCAAAACTGATTGTTACACTATATTATATGTTTTCCCTTGTGGAGCAAAACATGCAGATTTTGGGCACTGGAAACCCGGGAACACGCCACATAGAGCTGACCATGCGAAAAACAATGTTTTTACAAGCTATCATTCCACTTCTTATGTATTTAAAATAAACACATCGTTACCATGTTTTAAAAAACACCCAGCGCCATCTATCGCATACCTCAAGAACTAAATAACGTAACTAATACTTATACCAATTAGTAATTCGTTTACTTTAGTGATTTCAGGATAAGTAGATGTAAAAAAAAACAATTTAGACGATAAAACAAATTGTACGTCATCCCTCGAGAATTCTTCATTTTCGAGGATGCATTTTCGTATCATTTAGCTTCAAAATTTACATGTTCATATTCGTTTGCAACATATAAGTAGATGTAAAAAAACAGTTTAGACGATAAAACAAATTGTACGTCATCCCTCGGGAATTCCTCATTTTCGGGGATTCTTTATCGTATCATTTAGCTTCTAAATTTACACGTTTATATTCGTTTGCAATATTTTACCTTGTTTTAAACGACACACAGCGCCATCTACAATCCATCCATCAAGTAAACAATATTTTTGTTTTTCCTTGGGAATATCAATTTTTCCAGGATAAGAAGTACCCTATTATTTAATCCGGACTTTTATCTTTACGACTGCAAAATTTCAAAGCAATCGGTTCAGTAGTTACGGCGTGAAAGCGGAACAAACAAACAAACAAACTCACTTTCCGATTTATAATATTAGTAAGGATGTATCAAAGTAAGTAAAATTTAACTAACAAGATCTGACCGAAATATGACATAGGTCAAATATTGCGTATATAAGTTAAAATAGTCTCGACTTCATAAGATTAGGCCAAAGAAGAATATTATATCTAGTTGAAAGAGAAATAAATACGCTTTGTCTCAAATCAGATTTCCATGATACGAGTAATATAGAAAATCAGTAGCCACTTTGACGTTAATAAGACTTACAACTATATAAAAGAAGAAATATTTTCCAATGAAAAAGTTTTTTATTTTGTTAGATTTAATGTTAGAACTATTGTATGATTCAATGAACAATCATTTTATAAAAGATCTTCATAACGTTCTCACTAATGCTGTTTCAGATCTATCTGAAGATCTGAAACCATTATAAGTTAAAAGTTTGGAAATATATGTAAGATTATTTTTGAATAATTGTAAATAAATTTGAATCTTGTTGATTTCAAATAAACTCCATAATTATAAATCCATAACGTTTTAAAAGTATTTTGACAATATTAAATTTATGTTTTTAAAATAAATTTTCTAAATATTTAACGATTAAATAATTACCTCGTCCAAACTAAAGTGCCTTGTTATTGTGATATCCATTTTGAAAGAAAAGAAAAATATATTTTTGTATCACAATTAAATTTCACCACGATTCGGACCCACGACCGCTCCAAGCGGTTTTCAGAATGCCACTGACAAGGGAAATGGAAGTGACGCGTGACTTCACGCGGAATTAATAGGATGTGGTGCAATTTGAAAGAATTTTCCAAGAGAATTGATAAGGAACGTTTGATCATAAAATTCTGCACAAAATATAATAAATATTTTTATTATATTTTGTGCAGAAATTTGTTCTTGTTAGGTAATTTGACATATTTTTTTTCGAATTAAAAAGAAATATACCAAGATATATTTGTTTAGAGATAACAGCCAAGTTTTGATAAAATTTAGATGCTATATTTTTCTTGCAAGGCCACACGAAATGTCTTACTTAAGCTACGATTGATTCCCTATAAAAAATGGTTATTTGCACGAACGTACTCACATTTCTTAAATTTTTGGTATGAATGTAAGAAATATTATTACTATTAATTCTTCGACAAAAAAATATTTTACAGTCAAACTGTTAAGTAGTTGTAAACTAAAGACAAGTCATTTTAATAACTGGATTTAACGAGTAGATTTATCTTAAAAATATGGTCTAGATCTAAATTCCATTTTCGGAGTAGGCCTCCACCTAACAGTGCAGTGGGTCGAAAAGGCTGCGATGATGAGCTAAATTTATATTCCTTTGACTATGTTTAACTTACTTTAAATATTAATGTAGGATAAGTATCTCGCGGTTAAGTTACCGTGTTCGCTTTAAACTTGTGCTAATCTGTAATCTCTTTTATCTCTCGTAATAATAATAGGGGAAATAATTTGTAGAACTTCATTTGAATTAAATATTCAAAAAGAGGCCTTTGAAAGTATCGGGAAACAGAACAAATAGAAAATTCAATTTGAAAAGTCTACAACGTGGACTTTTGAAACCAATTTTTGCTTATTGAAGATCAAAAGGTGATATAGTGTCTTGTAAAATTGGAGTTATTGAATTAATTAATTTGACATTTGTAACAGATGTTTGCTTTGTTAAGGATCAGCGTTTAAATTTACAAATACACACACAGTTTAAATTTACAAAAACACACAAAGTTTAAATTTACAAGAACATAAATTAAAAATGTTTCTATATTAAAAGTGAGTAAAATAACCTCTTCAACAAAGAGAAAACTGACACTTCTTAGGAAGCATATCTTAATTTTATCTATCTATCCTTAGGTATCTATGGTACATGTTCTTATCTAGATCTCTCTCGATTCATAAGCTTTTTTAGTATTTTTCTACGTTGTTGTTAACAAAGGTAATTACAGTTTACAAATTGGATTAAAAATATAATATTGGCTTAATCATTTTACAAGCATTTGTAAAATTACTTATTTAACTGTAGATTAAACTAAACTACTGCTGAACTAACTTTTTGGATTCTGTTTATGATATTTAAGATACATGGCTTACATCATGACATAACCCAAATGGAATATGTAGTCATATATTTGGAATTATAATTTATGGATATATGCAATGGATTGAATGAAAATGGTTCAAGCATTTCTATAGAGTCAACATCAACACAAAAAAATAGAGCGTATGTAACTTCCTTAAATTAATCAAATCTTTTACCAGGCTTTACTTTGCAGACCATCTAAACAGTAAGTTATATATTTCAGACATCATTTTAAATTATAATAATAAGTAAATATATAGTCAATTACCTCAGAACAATTTTAAAATTTTTTTTTTTTTTTTACTATTATTTTGTTCAACTTTATGTTTTTCCAATAAAACTGAGTAACAAATAATTTACTTGTACTTTATACCTACGTGATTTATAAATAAACAATTTAAACATTAGTTAAATTGCGTATACCAAGTATAATAAAATTCACATGTAGGAGAGATAATAGGAGACAAGATTAAAGCTTGAATTTGATATGACAACTTTTAAAAGCTTTTTTAATAACTGTCGACTTTCTTTGAATTGAGTATTTTTTTTTATTTTAAAACCATTTTCTTCTATTAATAAATTGTTAATTACTTAGTATCATTTTACAGTTAAAAATAAATATTAATATGAGCGCGGATACCAAATCTCGTGGATGTAACTGTAGCAAACTTTAATTTCGGAAGCATTTTAGGATGCAAAAATCGAGTTTTCGTATACATAAATGTTACAAAAAGGTTCTCTTGCGCCGCCCAGTTACACATTAATTTAATTTAATAAACATATAATAATATGACACAGGCACTAAACTGCACTGGATCGTTTACAACACACCCTGTCAATAATTTTGATTTTGTTTTTGATTTTCATAATTATTAATAACTAGCTGACCTGGCGAACTTCGTACCGCCTTAGCGTAGCTTTGAATTGAATGACGTTGACATTTGTCAGCGCGGTTATCGATGTGGTGTCACAGATTACCACAGATTTTTTGTTTTAAATTGAATGACGTTGACATTCGTTACGTTATATTTTTCAATCTTTCTGAGAGATTTTCTTTATATTTTTTTCCGTAAGAACCTTGTACAGAGTATTAGAAAACTACAAAAAAAAAATCAGCCAAATCGGTCAAGCCGTTTTCATGTTATGTCGTGACAACGGAAAACGGGTTTCATTTTTATATATATAGATGAAATAATACAATTCTTATTTTAATGCTAAAGCAACTTAATAATTTAAATACGGAAACAAAATATCACTGAAAAACGTAGGTTTATTCATAAGGTAACTAATTTATAAATAAGGGGAATATACATAAAACCTGTGATCGCAGATAGGGGGTAAAAGATTGACAAGTGCAGTTATTTACCAACGCTTAGACTACGAGAAGCCAGATGTTCTACCCACGCATTTGTCTGGAGTAACGCCCACATCATTTGTATAACTATACATTCTTTACCCAAAGCGTCAATTATGGCCATACAAAACCTACCTGTTGATGGTACCTTCTCTGTACACCACAATAAAAACAAGCACTTTCTTTACAGCTAGTATTAATTCACTCAATAAAATTATATTTTCTGACGATCCAATGTAACAGATATGATATATTTTAACAAAAATCACAATGTCATCTATACTCTATTCCACTACTAAGGAAAAGAACCTCTAAAACAAAAAATAAACTACTTTCAAACTGGGTTGGGCACGGCTATAACACCATAGCAAAATGGTTCCAGCATATTATTTAAGCTTGACAGATTTTTTGTAGGTAACAGTACAATGTACACAATATTTAGCACTTGGTGATACGCATGCGCTAAGCTTAGTGCGCATGTTCAGTTTTGACATCAATATGACATCGTTACGACAGAAGGTCAGTATTCAATGGATGAAGGTGAAAATTTCATGAATGAAATAAATTAAAGCCTAAATTTGAATCGAGTTTTGTACAACTAGCAATACGTTATCGTAGAGCGAGACAATAAATATTACTTTTAAATTTTGGCTATTAATCATTTATCACCTCTATGTCTTTTGTCTTATTTGATTTAAAAAGTTCAGTCATTAAAATTTTCTTTCAATTTGGTATGAATGGTCCATATCAAAAGCAGAGTTATTTATCAAATTATTGATAATCTTAAAATGTTATTGGTACAGCCATGCATTGTAATAGATTTCAAATTTTAAAATAATAATAAATCCTAAGAAAGATGTAAAAATGATTACTTTTTTAGTGTATTTGATTTTTACAAATTCTTCTAAAGTATCGTTTTGAAACACATTTACTGTTTTTTATTGTATGTTGTTACATACATTGTGTCTTGTAACTTGTCAATTCAAATTGTGCTTAATATTTTATTATAGTGCGAATCGTTATTAATGGACTTAGGATATTTAATTTCAATATACTTACTTCTCAAAAAAGAAAGTATTAAAAATATTGGAAAGATATTTTTGAGTAAAATTTTATATAATATAAATCAAATTTGGCAAAAGTTAGTTGTAAAATTTTGTAAGTGATAAAAATTATTTATAAAAAAGTAAGTTGGCTCAAATATCATGAGTGCCTCTTATTTTGTTTATTAAACGGCACCTAGCACTTCAACAACGAAATTTCACTAGGTTGGGAACCCGTACTACTTTATTTTGCTTTCAATTTCTCATTCAAGCACAGGGATATGCGCTTAGCATTTATTCACTTTTCACCTAGATGGCGCTGTACATGTAATTTTCAATAATAATAAAAATGTTACCTACGAACTTTGCCAACATTTATTGCTATTTAATATTATTCCTAGTAATAATAGCTAATACTAAAAATAAAGTAAGTACAAATAATATTTTAGTTACATATCAAACCATTGGATCCATTATATAACCTTTGACCCAAAAACTTAAGTTTGTCCTTCAAAATAAGCACTACCACCCCGTACAGTATAAATCATCTTGGCTTAGGTCTCTGGGTTGAAATTTCGTACGATTAGTAGTGTAATGGAGCAGGGTCTTGGAGAAGACTTTGATGTATTTGTTAAAGCTGGTTTATATATTATTAAATTCTTAAAGGTCTTTGGCGAAATTTCAAGTTTATTACTTTAAAAATTATTTATTTTTGTCAATAAAACTGTATATAGTAAATATAAAGACAGTAAAATCATATCGTCAGATCAAATGACGTATTTTTTTCCTAGTGATATGGCAGTTGTTTTTATTTTATATAAGTTGAACATAGAAAGACAAATTTTGGGTGATTGATGTGCTGTTTTTGTTAGCATCAAGTACAAAATAAAATCTCCTTTAATAGCTACAATCGTGTTTAAATGTGTTAAAAAACAGAAGCAGGAAATGTGGCAGTATTCAAGGTTATAAATGACTTAAATTATAAAAAACAAATTTAAATATGTTTAAATTCAGAATAACTGAATACTAACAAGACCAATGTATTCATTGGAGGACTACAATTGAATATTTGAAAAATTGGACTTTAATGTTCGTTAGCTGAACTTAAACCAAGTAAATAGACAAAAGTTATCGCTATTTAACTAGTACTTTAATACATCAAACTCTTAGTCTTTTTTGCTATTGTAATAGTTTACCAAACAATTTAAATTTTACGGATATTTCTACTAACTTAGTATACAAGTGAAACGCCTTAAGATTGACTAAAGAATAATTTGGATGGTGCTAGTAAACTAGTAAGTTTTACTCAAGATATGGCTTTCAGTGACAGATCATGGAAACGTACAAACAACGTGAGATCTACCTATCCCAAATTTCGAATATTCTCAGTTGCTATTGAACTTCACACATGATTTAATTTAGTCTGAAAATCGATCTAGGCTATTCGACAGTTTTTAATACGTTGACTAATGTTAACTGAGTCCCTACCATCACGTCTTATAGCGATTCAAGTTTAGCTGTTAAAAAGGGACGCCACTAAAGATCGCGTATAGCGGTGTCTCACTTTGACAATCGAACTTGCATCGCGCTAAAAGATGATGGTAAGCCCTCTGTTGGCGTTTACAACAACTGTATTACAACAACAAACTGTTGGCGTTTGGCGACAAAAAAGTATAATCGCAATAAAGATAAATTCGAAATACTATATTTTATCTTAACATGACATTTTGAAGTCACGTCGTTTGGAAATGGAATAATCCACAATTGATGCTTAATAAAAAAAGTCAGTCATGTTTTTTTAAAGTAGGTAAGTAACTATAAACTATTGAGTGAATAGGTATCTTCTAGGCAAGCGCGTCACATCCTAGATCACATCGACGCTTACCATCAGGCGAGATAGTGGTCAAGCGCATGCCTATATTCTATACTAAAATATATATATATATATATATATATATATATATATATATATATATATATATATATTGATTATTAGTTATTGAAAGGAGTTTGATATTTCAGAGACAAACTTTTTCGCGCCGAGATTGTGTGAGTCAAGCATCTACTGCTACAAAATTAATAAATAATCTCAGACCTCTTCATGCTTGATAAAACATGTTAAGGTATTTGTTCCGGCTACATATACAGCCGATAGCACGTACCAATATAAAGTCGATATTCTCGTGGAGATATTATTAAGCCGATGATGATTTTACTTTCATATACACATAAGATCCGATCTTCAACCAAGTTTCCTAATATCAGAAGCTAGGCCTTTGTTTGAAAATTCATTATATATTTATTATATAAGCAATGAAGATGTTTATTATCCTTTAAAATGCAAGTTTAAAACTAGATTCCTTGTTTTTATTTAAAATTTAAATTTTGCTTTCATATATTTGAAAAAAGCTCTTAAAATTAAGAGATTTATAAAAACAACATAAACGAGTTCTGAGCGTAATTACTGTGTACAACTTGTTTATAAAGAACTTAATGTATTTGGTTTATTATGATGGAGCAAAGAAATATAATGTTTATGTTACTACAACTGTACTGTCTTTTTCGCCCTTGCATACTTATTTTGTATGTGATGCTACCATGTGTCGTCTGACAGAGTTAAATATCTCCAATAATTCTACACCAATAGGTAATTGACAGTATTGGGGGTAATCATCACACATCTTCTGTAAACAGCAAAAAAGGCAGCTACTTTTTTCCCTCGTTTTTCTCTACTTCTCTTGGTGTCTGTTTGTTTATCTGGAACGTACAAATCTTGAAACACAATTTTCACCCATTTCCAGACTAGCTACAGCTCTGAAACTTTAAACATAGCTCAGAACTCTATGACAATGTTATGATTATATACTTTCCGACATGATTCAATCACAATTTCAGAGAATATTAAGAAAATATAATTTCAATTGGAAAAAAATAGTTCCGAAAAAATCCACAGATGGCGCTAAAATCGAGGCAACAAATGTTGCATAATGACATACTAACTGCTACTTAACATTTTAGATCGAGCAATTGGAAATCAAACACACAGAACTAAAAAGAAGAAAAATTAAAAAAAATAAATAAATGTAATTCTACTGGTATTTTAATGCAATCTCCTCCCCACCTGCCTAGCGTGAATATTTCTAGCTGTTCAGAATTGGACATTTTGCGATTGAGGTGTTGATGATGATAAAGATTAAAAGGTTGCTATGACGTGATCGATTAACAATAGATAGTAAACTTGCATTTGCAAACATATTTTTTCTACATTAAAATTAATCACGTTATTTGTTATATGTTTTTATACAATCATGCAAAAATAAAAGGACTAAAGTTATTTTGTTCTAGTTACATCAGCACGTCAACGATTCGTTTTATTTATTCTTAGGAAAATGCGTCACGCATACTCCAAGTAGTGAGTTATGTGGAACTAGGCAGAATGGGGGGATGAAGGGTTGGAGTCGTGCCCACCAAAAACTTAAGTATTCACGCTTGCGTGTCTGTGTTGATCCCGCGGGGCTGTGCTAGAATTCACCTCTAAACAGCACGTACGCATAACCTACCACAAAATGTCTTATTTGTTGATATCTTAATTGATATTGAACTCTATAAGTTATATCATAGAGCTGAATAGTTAGAGATAATTTAATGTATTTGTATATGTTCATGTGCTGTTAGCTGTACCTAATTTCTGCAGTACTTTGCAATAAAAAACAAACCGACTGCAATTATTTTATATTGACTAGTATAATCATAACATTATTTGTGCGTTTTTATAAAAAAAATCTTATCACGTTCGTACTATGGCGAGTTTTTAACCTGTTGAGTCCCAGATACATCAAACGATGTCGCGAAAAAAGTTGTCCTTACGGCCCAGATACATCAAACGATGTCGTGCGATGTCGGGGCATTTCTACCTTATTTTAAGTGCGTTAAACTCTTTTTTACCTTAGCAAACTTAGTGTTTATGGATTCGTAATGACATTTGCTACAAAACAAAGAAGAAATCAGAGCAGCCATAATGAAAAAATAAATTTTTACATCATTCTGAAGTTGGTACTGTGCCGTGACGTTGTCACAGAGTTGTTTACTTGGAGACAGTGACTTATTTTTAAAGTATTTTTATAACTGGTACATATGTATTTTATAGTATTATCTTGTAGTAAATATATTTCAGATACTAGGAAATTAAAAATAAAACAATAATAAAGTTTAATTTATGGCTCAGGCAGCATTTATTGAAAAAGTATAGTCTCTTTTCGTCCTCGTTTGTTTCTGTCCGTACAAATATTATTACAGCTTATGATTTATACACCATTGTAAAGCTTGTTTCACTAGCTTCTCAAAAATATATACTTTGATTATTTTAAGTGTAAGAATTTCTTGACAAGGCTATAAAAACACTTAAGTGGGCGGGGCGTCTCAAGTGAGTACTTCCAGCTGGGCCGAGGTACATAAAAAATTTGGAAGTACTTGGGGTTCGACAGGTTAATCCTAAGAATTGGGTTCATTCAGTGTTTCAGAGTGACGTGACGTGACCTCATTTCACGCTTAATTGCTTAGGACGGCCTCAATTTTTTCGTTTTTTTTTTTGAATTGATAGGGGCTTTACATTTTTTATCATTTTATCGGTGGCATCTTAAAAGTATTATACCGCCGAAATGAAATGGTTCGTTGGAAAGAAATCTCACCTTTGTGAATAATTGAACTATATCAACTATGTCGAATATGGCAAAAAAAGGAAAATTAAGAAAATATCATCTAATTCTCACGCATATACAAAAGTTTTCTGTATTTGTTTCGATAAATATTATTTTTTTGAGAAACACAAAAGTAGTCATTTAACAAAAATATTAATATTATTGTGCATGCCGTGTGGTATCCAGAAGAGTAGAATAGCAGAAACTTTTTTCGAATTCTATTGTATTTATCTTTTATTGTATTATCTACCGCCCACCAAACGTAGATGTTATGTCAAAATGCTCATATTTTCATAAGGATGATGACGATTAATGAGATGCGCACAATTTAACAAGAAAATGAATTGATTATGAAAAACTTTCTTGTATCTTTAGGTTCTATATATTGAAAAAAAAAAGGAAATTTATGGCGAGAGCGGGAAGCGTCTCTTTGGTGGTATTGTTTTTCGTGTTAATTTTTGTATTGTGGTACATATTAGTAAGTAATTAGGGTGGATTATTAATCACTAAGTGTTTGTGAACTTGCAAGAGTGTTGGCAAGTGGAACGATGCAGAGAAAGTTGTCTTTTCCTGCTCTCTCAAGAAGTCGTGGACTTCTTTGAGGTTTCATTATTCTCGTGTAATATTTTATCTAATTCTGCACGCCAAATTATGGCAAAACATGTTGGTTTTTTATCACGTGTGTCATCTGTGTTTACCATGTTTAATGCAAATAAATTTCTTGAATCTCGATTATTGATTCAGTGAAACCCCAAAAACTTTACTAAACATGGGGACAGGGAAATTTCACTGTTAATTCATTAATCATGTATCAGTCATAGATTGGTTCTCATCATCATTCATCATCATCTAATAAAGAAAAATAATAAATAAAGACAAGGCTGTATAGGCATTGTACCCTTTGCCTGCCCCTATAGGAAAACTTAGCAAGTGAAAAAATGCTAGGATCCACGTAATTTTTAACGATTCGCTTTACTTGGTTTGGAATCTTGATCCAAATATATTCATTATAATGTAATATAATAGACAAGCATGAAATTATGTACTTTATGAATACGCTTTGTTCTTAAATAATGCATATTTCATACAGCTCAACATTCGAACATGTCCAAATACTAATGTAATTAATCTCGCCCGGTCCTGTAATCCGTCTTTAGTGGGTCCGCTAGTGGCACCCGACGGGGCATCTATCTATGTGACCCCGAATTTATCTGCACGTCATGTATTGATTTGAGTCTCTTTGTGTCGTGGGAATATTACGCTCATTATTTATTTTATCATCTCAATTTATCTCAGCTTTTAAAAAACCGGCACCATAAAATATACAAAAAATCGACTGCCTCCTACATTTAAGTACAGTTTTCAGCAAGAGTTGTTATTAGTTGTTAATTTTTTTGCTAGTAATTTATTTTATTATTTCTAAAAAAAATATTTTTATCTGAAATGTTTTGATGTTACTAACATTATGATAATTATATATTTTGCTTCAAATATTTAATATTTGGAAGTTCTGCTTAGAATACTATAGTATTTCCATAAATAATAGCTAGCACAGTTATAGCTAATAGCAGTCAACATATCAACGTTTTATTCTGCAGTCCATTTTATTATAAATGATCACGACCTGGAGATCAGTGCTTCTATTTTTAATTAATTTTTCTATAAGTGAGGGAAATTAAGTAAAAAATCTTTCTGTATTCAAAAATACTTTCCATACTGAATATTAACCTGATGACTTCTCCAATTATGGAAAAGTACTTTCGTCTAGAATAAGTTACCTAACTACGATTCTGTTTTGTTTCTATTATTGCAGTAAAAACCAAATTGGCCGCAAATAACGAAATATAATAAATTACTAAAGATTTTATTTATTTTCCGTCTCTTGAGAATGCTACTTGTTGGACATGAAAACCGTAAAATGTATCATTCGATTGACCAAACATTTGTAAAAATGTTTCTTTCGAATACGAGAGGATGTTCCTCTCATTGATGAAACAACGCTGGCCTACAGCGGAAAATCAGGAAGGTGCTAGAAAATTTCGACGAGTGTTCATAAGGCTCGGTAGCTCAATTGGGAGAGCATTGGACCGGATTTCCAAAGGTTGCGGGTTCGATTCCCGCCTGAGAATTCACTTGTGGCCCGATTCGATTTTTTCTAGTATTTTTCTATTATAATAATTTATCTTATAAGATCACATTGAAAATGCATAAAATATATAAAAATTATAAAATGTATCATTTGTTATCAAAAAGACAATAATATCTGTCAATCAGATTTTTACTCTCGAACACTTACATTTACTATAATTTCTAAATAAAATGCCCTGTAACTGGCACGTGGTGAAAGCTTGAAATATTAAATCAATATGTAATAATGTGCATTAGTAAAAAAATCAAAAGAGCCTTTTCAAAAATCGAAATCCAATAAAATCAATGTACAAACACTTAATATAGAAAAAAAATCTTTTAAAAAAATCGCGTATTGTGGTTTATCTGATAGATGTGGACGTCTAACGTCTAAGATGTTTCATGGAGTACTCCATGAAACATGCTGCTAATGGACGGAAGACTCCCTCTTAAATGAATTTTGTATGCGGGTTGGAGATTGCAGTAAAAAACCAAAATTGTTAAAACGGTTATGGTCAAAAGAAGGTTATAATTAACTCCAGCATCATCAGTCGCTTTTGGTGGTATTCTACGTTGCCAGACACGAAGAATAGCATTACAATCTATGAATAATATTTAACACAAACACTTTTCTTAAAAAAATTATAACGTAACTAATACACCCTCGCTTATATCATTTCATACGATTCTACTCAATTTCAAACGTATGGCGATAATATGTAGAAATACGTAAAATATTGCCCACTTTTAGAGGCTTGGATATTTGGTGACCTCCTGTCTTGGATGTCATTAGACGCAGTTGCCTAACTAGATAGATAAACTGATTACTATTAAAAATTGTTACAAAGATATTTTAAAGCTTTTAGTCGCGCAAAACGAAATATTGGGTTGATACCAAATAACAAAACTGTAATATGGCGATTGACAGTCTTAATTAGACCATCACCCTTTTCACCCGATGTTTCCAAATCATTTAAAGGAAGCCAAATGAGTATATTTCGTTTATATAATTAAAGTATGCATTTTTTTTTCAAAGACCATACAGTTTGTGTCGTCTTTGATGAATATTTTTACGACCGCCTGATGATAAATGTGGCCCTCTGCTAAGATAAATTCTGTTTGAATTTCTTTTGCATATGACGATCAGTTTTACCCGATGCAGCGCGTTTTACTCGATTGCGTAATAAATTTATATCCATAGGCCAGCAGTCTATATGTATAGTGTTGAATCCATGATCGAAAAATTGTATCTTGCAATTCAGGCCTCCTTATAATAATATGGCGTTAATTATATTAAGACTGTAACTCAAACATAAAGCCTTCAAGGTTTGTATAAAATGTATACCTACCTTTGAAAAGAATAGACATAAAGTTGAAATGTACGAACCCTTTTGCACAAAGGGTTTGAGTGATTAAAATTTAGGGCTCAAAACTCCAAAAACTTCTGGAAGTCTCTCTGTGTTTCTATTACGTCAGTATCAGAGGAAGATTAGATTTTTACCTTAATATTGATACTCTAGTTATCAGAACGAATCATTTTTAGTCCTCTTTTCTAAAAAAACCAGCATACAGACAACGAAGTTTTATAATGTAACTAGCGGCCCGTCCCGGCTTCGCACGGGTGGACAAAATTCTTTAAATTTTTTCTAGCATTCAATATAGCTTATGACACTCAGCAATAATGTGCTTTTCTATTGGTGAAAGAATTTTTAAAATCGGTTCAGTAGATCCCGAGATTACCCCTTACAATTTAACAAACACACAAACTTTACTTCTTTATAATATTAGTATAGACAACAAAGAAAATAAATATTGTGTTCTATGTTGTAATTTTTCTGTGAAAAGTGAAAAGGTACTTTGTAAGTATGCGTGCCCGCTTTAGTTCACAACTTTCCAACATTGAAATGTTAACCCATAAAAAATAAATCCATGATACCATTGCACTTAATCAAACAGTCACTATCTAATTCTATTAATATTAAAGTGATACATTATTTACTTATAAATTTCAAGGGAAATTCCCGGTTGTTGAGGACAACAGTATAAAGGAACAGAATATTTAATAAATACGGGTCTCGTTTACAACACAAACAACTCATCAGAGAATACAAACAAAAGTTTCTCGCTAGATATTTTTTCATGCAGCACTGTCATAGTTTACATCTCTCAACCGGTATGATGTCACAAAATATTTGCTATTTTTGTTTTGATTGTACCTACTATAATTTAATCTGTATGTTTAGTGAATGTGCTGATGGATTTAAAATACAATAAAATTTCAATTGCAATAAAAAAGGATTATGTACGCAATTAGTACGTGGTCTGGTTACACGACAAAGAGTGGTCGTGTCGCTAGTTGTATTAAAGCAATAGTGTTGTACTCAAGTGCATTCATTACGGCATACCTTGCGCCAAGTCTTGACAAGATAGACCGCTCTAAAGAAATATCACATACATACTAACATAGTTAATAATCAATTCAGTATAATGCCTTAAATACCTTCTATCTGATATCATATATCTATAGAAAGTTATTTATCTGTATGATATTTTCCTTTAATAAGCAATCGAGAAATACAAAAATAAAAATGAATAAATTTATAAAATTTTATCCTATTTGAAAATAAATATAAAACACATTTGCCTGAATATAAACAAAGTCTTTTATATAATTAGATGGGAACATACCAAATACGTGTCAGTAGGTTATAATTTAGTGCATCAATAACATTTATACTGACTTATGACTGATTTTGTATTATGTTCTGTTGTTAATTTTGGAGACACAATTAATGTATGAATAAATATTTCAATTTAAAAATAATTTCAATTTTTATTAAATTTAAATGCAAAATCATCATAAAATAGTTAACTTAATAGTCGATGATAGGAGAAAGCCGTATACATGGTCTCATTCTGCACAACTGATCGGAATGGAAAAAGGGATTCAAACAAATTCAATTTAAATACTTAAAAAAAGTCTGAAGTGAAAATATGGTTATTACAACAAACCGATAAATACAATTATCGGTTTGTTGTCATAACCGTATTTTTCTCTTGAATTAAATTAAGAATATCAGACTTTTTTGTCATTTGATATTAAACTCTTTTGATACTCGTATAAAACTATTGATTTGGATTTATAATTGACACAATGTTCGGTATTTTTTTATTGGATTGTGTTGATGCAAAAAAATATGATTGTATTCAAATTTAATAAGGTGAAGTGATTATACAGCGAGGTAGTAACTGTGAATATTTATATTATGACAACACGAGAGTAAACATTAGATGAAATGACCCTTAACTCACCTCAGGAAGTTTGCGAAGAGAGTCTACTTATCTCATGAAAACCTAAACCAGCCAAGTCCATCTGAATTTACCTCGGTAACTTTTCTTGAACATTAATATCTTCCCTTCACAGCAGGAAAACTAAAATGTTCTATTCAAACAGTAAAAGGTACTAACCAATGAAACATTATATCAATCTACACATGTTTTCTGTTTTTTATAAAAATGAAGGCCATTTCACTTGATTTTGTTAATATACTAATACTATAATATAAATGCAAAAGCAACTGTCTTTTGCTTTTGTCTATCTTCCTGTTTATTAACAGCTGAGTCGATTTTTATGACATAAAAAAATGTATCTCTGATTTTTTGACATGAAGTACATATTGCAAAAAAAACACACACGCACATGCAGATGCACATGCATACGCGCACACACATACAAATACTGAATACAGATGATTGTATTGTCATCAAAACTAAAGATGTGTACCAAATTTAAATTTCAATAACATTATTGAACGGCAATTTTTTTATTCTCTGATAAAATTATTACCAGTATTACTACATTTTATAAAAACAACGTCCTTCGCCGCATCTGTCTATCTTTCTATTCGCAATAAACCCAAAAACTACTTAACGGATTTTCATGCGATTTTTAACAATAGATAGAGTGATTCACGAGGAAGGAATTACATAATGAGTCCATGTTTTATGTAAATTGATCGAAATATAACCATAATTTTTGGAAGAATCGGAAAAAATTAAGCTGCTTGGAAGCTTTCATCGAAAACGCTGCTAAATCCCTTTGAAATATAACAAAATATTCTTCTTTTATAGGTCTACATAAAAGTCTGCGATGATATAGGTACACCTATTCAAAATTATGATCTTTTAAGGAAAGCAAACTATACCCTACCCTGTCTTCTAAAAAAATGATCACGTAAAATGTAGTATTTTAAAAGCTATTTAGAGGGATAATGTATTAATCCTTATCAAATTAAATAAGTTAGTTAGTGGTACCGTCGTTGTTACTGAATTCCATAACAAAAGTGCTTTAGTTACTTAATTTGGGCTCAGAACAATGTATGTGAATGAACATAAAAACAATATTTCGTATCAAACGTAACGCTCAATCGTGTCACAGACAGTGAAGATACTTTAGTTTATTTTTATGTGTATGATCATATTATATCAGCCGTACGACGCCCACTGCTGGACATAGGCCTCCCCCAAGGATATCCACAACGTCCGGTCCTGTGCTGCCCGCATCCAGCGTTTTCCCGCGACCTTGACCAGATCGTCGGTCCACCTCGTAGCAGGCCTACCCACTGAGCGTCGTCCGGCATGCGGTCGCCATTCGAGAACCTTTCCGCCCCAACGGCCATCAGTTCTCCTTGCTATGTGTCCTGCCCATTGCCACTTCAGCTTCGCAATTCTTTGAGCTATGTCGGTGGTTTTTGTTCTCCTACGGATCTCCTCATTTCTGATTCAATCGCGTAGGGAAACACCAAGCATAGCTCTCTCCATTGCCCGCTGGGCGACCTTGAGCCTTCTTACAAGACCCATAGTGAACGACCACGTTATACTGCCATAAGTCATCACTGGCAACACACACTGGTTAAAGACTTTCGTCTTAGGGCACTGAGGTATTTTGGACGCGAAAATCTATCGCAGCTTCCCGAACGCTGCCCACCCGAGTTGGATTCGACGAGAGATCTCTTTCTCGAAGTTCGACTTACCTAACTGTATTGTATATCCTAGGTTAACATAGTGGTCAACAACTTCGAGTGTAACGTTCCCAACATTTACTGGAGCGGGTGTAACATGGGCGTTGGACATAATTTTCGTCTTGTCCATGTTCATCTTAAGACCCACTCGTTTTTTGTGTATGATAATTACATAATAAAATACATTAAAATAAATAGTGGACATTATATATGATTTAAACTCATTCACATATTGGAGGCATCAAGCTGATGCGGTCCTACAACAGACAAAACATGTAGGCATAATATACTCTACTACGTCCCGTGCGAAGCCGGGGCAGGTCCCTAGTATTCTATAAACTCCAGTAATTATTCTATCATTAAAAGGTTACGAAGAAAAGCGCACTTATTTGCTAAAAACAATTGCTTACCGTTTAGCATACTTACTCTACTGAGTATATTTCCTTGTGGTTTAGCTGCATAACTTGGATGCCGGCGTTCAAGTTATGAACGTGTTATCTCTAGTAATGCAGTTGGCAAACATATGATTTCAAACTCTTATACGTAGTATTTGAATCCAACGTACCGTGCATATTTTGTTTTTATTTTTGAGTGGCAAAAACTCACTTATGACTATATTTATTCAAATTGGAAATATAAAATGGGGACATAAGGACATAACTAGCTATTTGGATGTATGCTTTCTTATGTTATAATAATGTTGACGACGGGAAATATCAATCAAAGCCAGAAACAAAAAGGTATCTAAATTTATTATAGTATACTAAAGGTATCTTAATTTAGTATAGTATACTAGCTGACCCAGCCTTGCGTTGCTGTGTTATAAATTAAAATAAAACCTATCCTATCTTTTAAGTTAGATTAAATAACAGATAGTTAAGAAGTTTGATGAAAATCGGTTAAGCAGTTTAGGAGTCCATCGCTGACAAACAACGTGACCCGTAATTTATATATATTAAGATTGTAGTATACTTGATAACTTGGATTCCACATGCGCACTCTAGCCATGTCTTTAAAATCTCATATTTAGTTACTTTTATAAATTATTCTTTGGTTATGCATCAAGTTACGCTTAAATCAGCCTTCATTATATGTCATTATCATCAATTAATTATTATTGAAACATGAAAGTAATCTAAAAGTTAATACATTCTGGAGTAATTTTTGATTGTATACAAATATGATAAGTGGAAGGTTAAAATTATACATAAGTAAATGTTAAAAATGTAAACTTGTATTTTGACTAGTAAAAGGAAAAACTGTTTTATTATTATTTTAGTAAAAATTAAACTGGAAAGCTAAGTCATGTCCTGATACTAAAACATAAAATTCCCGATCACATACCATTCCTAATAACGAAAAAAATGTTTTTAAAGAAAGAAATATCAATACAGTTCATTATTGTATCGACTTCTTTGTGTTGATTTAATAAAAGTTATGATAAAGCCCGTATTTCTGCTTTTCTATTACACTCAGTTTTTATATTAAATGAACAATTTCCTTGAAAATTTTAAGGAAGAATGGCAACTTTCCTTAAGCCCACGCCTACCTGTGAAAAGATCATGTCAAACTTTTCAAAACAACATTTGAGGTTGATTTTCCGTAAGATAATTACGAGTTTCGTAAGATAAGTAAGGTTTGATAACCATGTCTAACAAAACCAGAGAAAATTGTGGAAACACTTGTAAAATGTTAAATTCAAAAAACTGATTTTCCCGAACGATAAAGATAACTATTGAATTATCTTTATGCTTATAAAAACTTTATTATATTATCTTACTTTGTTATATTGATATATAAAAAATGTTGGATAATCTTTAAAGGAAACAGCAGCTTGCCATGTAAGAAAACTGTTTTTGTTTCATTACAGTTATGATTCTAACGTGACCCGCCAGAATATGATACTTATATAAAAAAAATGCTTCTCTCAAGTGCGGCAAATACACTATAACAAATAAATCCAACTTTCAGTGCTGAACCAGGTTTGTAATACTAAGCCTAGACCTGATATCCACATTTAAAGAAAAAACTATTTTATCAAATCCAGGTCTAATTGAACTCTGTGTAAGTTTCTACATATATGTGTTCACTTACAAATCATTAAATTTTTAAAAATGAATGATATATTTTAACGCTATTAAAGTAATATTAATCGATTGGGTTAGGCTAGGTTAGGCCTAAGCTGGACGGGCGGTGGAAATTCCACGACCACTTCCAGCAGCTGGCTCCAAAACTTGTAAATGCTGCGGGGGCTATGGTGAGGCTCCTGCCCAACCAAGGCGGGCCAATTATGGCTTGCCGAAAGTTGTACGCAGGAGTCCTCAGGAGTATGGCCTTATATGGGACCCCCGTATAGGCAGAGGCTCTGGATGCACGCAATTGTGCCTGCATCAGGAGGGCGCAAAGGGTCATAACTACCCGAATAGTGCGGGGCTACAGGACTATGTCCGGAGCAGCAGCGTCCGTCATAGCGGGGGCGCCTCCCTGGGAGCTCGAGGCCCAGGTTCTCAGGGAGACGTACCAAGGACGTAGGACCGCCAGGATGAACGGCCAACAGCGACCGGAGCATGAAATTCTCGTAAGTGCTAGGCGCCGAGCAGAAGAGGAGTTGTGGGCATGGTGGGAGAACTAGCTTGAGGCCGCTGTATATGGAACGCGAACTATAGAGACCATACGCCCTATTTTAAGGCGCGCGCTGGTTGGGTAATAGGAGAAGGCGGTGCTATTAAGCCACCCTGAACGAACTGCAGGGGGTGTGGGCCGCTCTTCCCTCTCTTCCAGGAGAATAGAGTGCTCAGAGTCGGCCAGGGTTGGTCAGTAAGAGATAGGGGAGGTTCCAGATCGAACCAGAGCGGGCGAAAGGGGAGAGGGGCGCCTTCCGGTAATGCAAGTAGCCTCCTGCCCCAGGGCAAGGCTAGCCGACGGAGGACTGGGAATCCGACCGTCGGTACTGCACAGCTTTGCGAGTCTGGGGGGATGCCCAGTGTGTACCCGGGCATCCCCTATTCGATAGGGGGCCGTCAAGCTGCCTGCCGGGGTTCCACGTGGTGACTGCCACAACAGACCCACGGCTGCGGAGAGGGTGCACCGAGGGGTTTTAGCGAGTCCCACATAACCCCACCGTCCACCCAGCGATGGGGAATGCGTAAACCATTTCCCCTCGATAAAAAAAGTTAGGTTATGACTGCGACAAGTGAAAAATGTAATAGTAGTTTCAATTAGGCGACTTTTCACAAATGTTAAGAGTAGAAGTATTTCATAAAATGTTAGATTGTCTTATAATGTTCTTATTATTTATATACCGAAATAGCTAGAGCTCGTTTTGATGCCGTGAGATGGTAACACCAGATTATTAGTGGTCTAGGCAAGACTAGATTTAAACCTACAAGTTGGCTTGGTCTAGGAATTTCAATATTACAATGCTTCTGAAATACAACCTCAAAATTGCTAGTTACTTAGTTGATTATAAAGAAAAAATCTATTAGTTACCTTAAGCATAGAATAACTAAATCAAAATATGATAAAATCATTTGACGAGTACCACAATGGTAACGTGAAGTTTTTTCCTCTAATAGTACTAGTAATTTTTCCTGCCATACCTTAATAAAAACGAAAATATTTTTTGTATTTTATAGACGCACGATATCTTGTTTGTAATGGCGTAGAAAGATCTGACATGTAAGCATGTAAGGTACTGTTTTAACGAAAAATGTTCATAGAATTATACTGAAAAAATCGACTGGGCTCACAAGTGAATTCTCAGGCGGAAATCGAACACGCAAGCTTTGGAAGTCCGGTCCAATGCTCTCCCAATTGAGCTACCGAGCCTTGTGAACACCCGTCTAAATTTTCCAGTAGATACCTTTCTAATTTTACGCTATAGGCCAGCGTTGTCTCATCAATCAGAGGAACATCCTCATCTCATATTCGAAAGAAACATTTTTACAAATGCTTGAGCAATCGATTAAGATGAAACAGCTATTTAGTTTTATAATTTTATATCAATTGTGCAAAATATATAAAAATAACTAGGCGATGCAGTCGCTAAGCATAAAGATACGCTAGCATCATATATTGGAGCGGAACGCAATACCTAAAAAAAGAAAAGAAAAATTTGTTTCGATGGGAATTTTTGCGAATTTTAAAATTCGGTCACCATCTGCTCCTAATCCTGTTGATTCGAAAAAAAATATTAAAATCGGTTAAGAACTCGGGAAGTTATGGCGTAACAAACATTGCGCCATTGAAGCTGATCCATGGGAGCTTCGCTCGCTACGCTCGCTCCGTTCCAATAAAAAAACACACAGTGTTTTTACGTAAAACTATTATTAGCATTTCCCATGAGTGAAATAATTCAAAATGTATGAATCTACTTTTAAAAAAGAAATCTCTAGTTTAGGCAATTAAATTATATCATACTATTTACCAAAGATGATATTCATTAATATAGAGTAAAAACGAAGGATTTGAGGAATCCTTTTTATTAATTAGGTCAATAGAAACCGGTGAATGATGTGCTTACAGTTAAATAAAAGTAATAATATGAAAATGATTATATTAATACTTGAATGAAAAGCTCAATGGCGTAGAGATTAGCACATTCGGCCGAGCAAAATTATAATTATTCTTGTATGTATCATACATGTATATCTGTATCAGAGATTATCAAACTTATTTCTTTACCGCCACCTTTGAAAATCAATTATTTTTCAGCGCCCCCAATTTTTTATACACTCTTAAAACTGAATAATCACAATGTCATTATTTTAATTAATTGAGTTATATATTAGTGGGTTTTGGTATTTAATCTTACATTCTAAACTAGGTTTTTTTTTACCAGTGAGAGCAATCAAACCGTAACTTTATAATATTAAGAATATATTTTAATGAAATTAAAAGAAACAATACAGATAGGTGAACAATTTTAGTTTTAAAACTAATCTGATGAGATGGATGAATTTTATGATTTTTAACAAGTTTGTTGCTATCAGGTTCGATTAACCAAAACAATCGTAAGTCTCCACGTTCGGTAACTTGCAAATGATTTCTCTTTTCAGTAAGCAGCGATGTCACAGCTCTAAATCTACGTTTACACAACTATGACGATGATAATGCTATTAAAAATTGTTGAACGATCGATCACAATCCAGGGTACAATTGTGCAAAATTGTTGGTAGTCATTTTTCAATTTGCTCGTTCGTTGTCAGTTCTATAAGTTCTTCTTCCAGGTGGGGTGATATTGATATGTTGACATTTGAAAAGGGATCTAACATCCAGTCTGGTATTTCCAATTTCAAAATGTCCTGAAATCTTTCCATGAAATCACTGTGATGATTTTCCAAATGTTGGAAGTAGACAAGCAAGTCGTCGTTGCTGCAGAATACTGATAAATTATAAAAAATATAAAACTTACGTCTGCCGATATTCTTCTTGTGTAAGAGCAGCTTGGCTATGAAAGCAGTGACGACTTTATAGGGTTCCGTACCTCAAAAGGACAAAACGGAACCCTTATAGGATCACTTTGTCGTCCGTCCGTCCGTCTGTGAAGACCGTTTTTCTCAGGAACGCGTAGCGGGCCTACCCACTGAGCGTCGTCCGGCACGCGGTCGCCATTCGAGAACCTTTCCGCCCCAACGGCCATCAGTTCTCCTTGCTATGTGTCCTGCCCATTGCCATTTCAGCTTTGCAAGTCTTTAAGCTATGTCGGCGGTTTTTGTTCTCCTACGGATCTCCTCATTTCTGATTCGATCGCGTAGGGAAACATCAAGCATAGCTCTCTCCATTGCCCGCTGGGCGATGACTGGGGTAGACTTAGAACCTTCAAATTTGGTACGAAGTAACGTCTTATAGTACAGAAAAAGGAAAATTGCAAAAACCGTAAATTTGTAAATTTGTAGTTACATCATATAATAAAAAATATTTTAGGAAATTTAAAAGTTACTACCTCTTTTCTCATGAACGCGTAGAGGTATTAAATTGAAATTCATATCAAATACTCAGGTCTATAATACCTTTGAGCTGTAACAAAATCAAACTTTTATGTCAACGCAATCAAAAGAAATAGCAATTTAAGCCGCATATTTTCGAACTCGCAACTACTCGCGAGGGAATCAAAACCTAAAGGGTACTTCCAGTCGATCTAGATTCTTGAAATTTGGCATGAAGCAATGTTTAACAGCACATATAAAGGAAAAATTCCGAAAACCTTAAATTGTTTTGTTATATCTTCATTTTGCAATTAAAATACCATAACTATGACTCGATTGTCGTGATGGGTGAACTTTTACTTATATACCTACGGGTTTGTACGGAACCCTCGGTGCGCGAGTCCGACTCTCACTTGGCCGGTTTTTTCTAATTAAGTTCAAGTCATCGCCTTGAAGTTGGAGGTTCGTATCATTAAGCAATTTATAAAGGTGTATCATGAAGGTGTCACGCAATTCTGGGTCTTTGTATTCCAAAAAACTCTATGACAGAGTCAAACAGATTGTAAAATCGAGTCAGACAATTTCTTTTTGATAGCCAACGCACTTCTGTATGACGATTTTCATCAATCTGTTGATATCTTAGTAATTATTATTAGTAAGCACTGTGTGGCTTGATACTAGGGTAACGAATAGATAGATATATATATATATATATATATATATATATTATTTGATCTTCGGGTTATGATTTACATAACCCGGAGTAATTATGAACTAGGTAGTTATAGGTAGGTAGGTAGGTAGGCACAAGTTTAACCATTTCTAACAAAAGCATGCAAGCTGAAATTGTTGTATATAAAATTAAATTTTTTTTCTAATTAATCCTTAATCAATTTAGATCAAATTCAGCAATTTTTTTTATTTATTTATTAGGTTAATAACTTGCTTTGATACTGTAAAAATCTGTTTATCTAAGTGTCCGGCAGAGTATAATAGCACCATATTTCACACTCTTGATATCGTAAAAGATGACTTATGATACTGGAGGTAAATAATAAATAAATATTAGACAACATATACATTATTCTGAATCCAAGTAGCTAAAGCACTTGTGTTATGGAATTCAGAAACAATGAAGGTACCACAACACCCAGACCCGGGCTAATATATAAAATTACGTTTTCTACATTGACTCGGCCAGGGATCGAACCCGGGGCCTTGAAGTGGCGTTACCATAAAAACCGGTATACGAGTCACTCAACCACGGAGGTAGTCAAAGGTTATCACTCTATATTTACTTTAGCAAAAAATTGGAAACGTTTACGAAATTAAAGTTATTTCAGTTACCTCCGACCCGCCTGCAAATCATAGATTATGCCAACTGCCCAAAATATTACAAGAAGGAATTTTCAGTCCATAGTACATGTGCTGTTTATTATGGTGTCAAAATCCAACCGGTGAAAACATAAATCATCCATAATAATTCTACTATTATTGATTTTAACCTTGTGATACCAAACTTATTTTTTCCTTGACAATTCGATAAAAGATATATTAAGAACGAATTTCCAAAATACTAATTAATACTTCCCTAATGACTTTCACTCTGAAGTTGTGTTGCAATGTTTTAAAATCTGATTTTGTTCATATGGTTAATAGATGTAATTACTATGAGAGTATTAATAAACTGATGTGTAAAAAAACTTAAATTTTTATAAACTCAAAAACTTATATATATAAACTTAAAACCTCTACACAGTAAACAAAATACATCAAGAATTATTCTCCGTGATTTCACAATCATAATTCAATCTTAACGTTCGTAAAGCCACCCATTTCCAAAAAAAATATATCTCCTAGTACTATGCAGTGAATGGAGGTCCGTAGTCATAACCATTATCTTGGCGGGTTCCGTCGCACAATGCACCTGTCGAGACCCATTAAACTCCACAATTGCACTGTTACACCAGTTTATTTAAAGACTTCGATGTACGCCGCGGGCGTCGTTTTCACTCCAGCTTCGGCATCCGGAAGGTTTTTTCCATTGAGCTATATTGGTCGTTAGCAATCGAAAATGTTCAGTAAAGGCCGTAATGGGTGTTATTTGATTATCTGCTTTAGGGTGTCGAGTCGTTTGGTGCAGGCTCACCCGTTAGGGTTAAGTATGTAGGTGATATATTATAAACGCAAAAGAAGCGTTAATCAATTTTATGAAGCAAAAAATATTCTGATTTTTTTAAGAAGTACAGAAATACTTTGATATTTTTAAGTTCTTCATATTGCAGTAACTGTATCTTAAAACTAACTGCTTAAGCACTTGTAATTAAGTAGAGTAAAGTTATGACAATTAGGAATAGAAGCGACTTAGTAAGTGAACTCTTAAAAAGAGATGAAACTGCAGGAAGCGATATAAAAAGTTCGACAGTGAAGAGTATTTTAGTTATTAGAGAAGCCTTTATTTCAATCGATTTATAAAATAAATAAATGATAACGATGATTAAGTTATATTTTTTTTATAACATGAATAAGCCGATAAAGTATGCTATAAAATACGTGTGTAAAAACAACTACGCCTCCGAGCCCTCAGGTAGGATTCAAACCCACGACCTTTCGCAATCCGGGCGAGTGCTCTGACCGCTGAGCTACCGAGACGCTGGCAAACGTGTCGAATTTTCACACTTATTTCAACTTCTACTATGAGCAAGTATCGTATAGTATAAGTATCAATGTTGAACGCTAACTGCCTTCAACATCGAAAGTAATATTTTAACAAATATTAAACAATCGATTATGATGGAACCAGTTATAATTATGTTTTTAAAATAATTTTTTGCATTCATAATGCAATATTTTCTATAAATACACACGTATTTTATAGCTTTTAGAAAATATTGCATTGTGAATGCAAAAAAATAAATTAAAAACACGATAAGGTATGATTTCTTCATATTATAAGAATGCTATCTAGCTAGGTTATTGTCAGTTCTCATGTGCATTTTCGTAGGATTCGTTTATTTATTGAAATCAAATCAGTTATATTGTCGGCTCACGAAACGCGTTTATTTTTATTAAATACTAACATTTTCGTAATCCGGTAAAATAAATCATTTTAAGGGTTCCGTACTTAAAAAGAAGCACTTATATTTTCGCTATGTGTCTCCTTCTATGTATCTTTCTGTCCACAGTTTAGCTCTTTCGAACTAAATTATAGCTTTCTCATACAAAGAGCAGAGGCGCTTTGTATGACTAAGCTATAATTTGGCATGGGTACACGATTTGGTCACATAGACAAAGAGGTAAAATACTAGAGAAAAAATATATTTAGGGTTTGCCTCCTTATCATTTTTTTCCTTGTTTATCCTACGGTGCTGTATAGGTACTGTAAAGATCGTCTGAAAATATTACAAATATGTGAACTCCATTTTATTATTCAGAGGTCCGTTTGCAAATTTTTATCTTTAAAGTGCTTTATTTTTGTTAGTTAAGTGTCGTCCTACCCCATGCCAGTTAAACAGCGGCTACACATGGATATATTGGACATATTAAATGTGGACATGTGGGACAAATAAAAAAAAAATACGCTTTTGTGATTTTTGTATATTTTTTGCATTTTTATGCTATCTTACATGATAAATTATCTTAATAGCAAAATACCCGAAAAAATCGACTAAGCTCACAAGTATATCCTCAGGCGGGAATCGAACCCGCAACCTTTGGATGTCCAGTCCATTTTTTCTAGTATTTTTCTATTAAATAATTTATCATATACGATAGCATTGAAAAGCATAAAAAGTACAGGTGTTTACAAGACACGGTAGATCAATTAGAAGAGCATTGAACCGAACATCCAAAGGTTGTGGTTTTGATTCCCGCCTGAGTATTTAATTGTGAACGGGCCATAATTCCAATTTGTGATTTTCGAGAGGTGTACGATAATAATATCCAGTATCACCGGTGTCTTTTACGACACTGTTAGGTGTTATTGGTTTGTGTTATTCTACTCTGCCGGACACCAAACGGCTAAAAAGTATATAAACTTTACAATAATCGACCATCTTATAACATGTAATGGAGAAGTTAATTGGAAAAATTATACTCAATAATATTATGTTCATAACGTTGCTTTACTCTGTGAAAAAATACAAACAAAATACCCCCACACTACGCGTGATCCAATGCAATTTGGCTGGTTTTATTTTATATAAAGAAATTGCAACATTGTGTTAAATTGCACTACGATGGATTATCGACACCGATTTAAATTTTGCTTAAACAAACATACCTACGTAAGCAAAGTTTTTATAGGCAACAGTTTGAGTCTCAAACCGGCAATTTGACAAACAAATAAAATAATATCGTTATTAAGTAAGATGATACAAAAATAGGAGATTAAAAGTCTTCTAGTTGCAGTCAACCACGAATAAGTAAGATAACAACGAGTTCCTGCAGAAATTAAAACCGCTAGTTACACCTAAATGGATACTTTGTTACCACGAAACATTAATTACTGTGTAACATGGACGTGGAATGTATGTGGATGTGAAAAAAGCACTCAACAAACTTTCCTTAAAGGTAAATTCCTTCAAGAGATTTTGTAGAGTGTATTGTGAGTGAGTGTTCACATGCACGGAACATAAGGAAGTATATGAACTTTATTAAAAAATAAACGTTATTTTTAAAAGGAGATTGCAACCCGGCTTCATTTTCAATCCGACCGGATTCCCGTCAATCCTGTTGGGTCCGAGCGGATTGATAACATCAGAATTTTCCCTTTCAGGGCCAAAATCAATTGTTAATGAGATGTCTGAATATATTTCACCTATAGTTAGATTATAAAGAATTAAAATATAGTATAGTGTATGTAATTAATAAATTATAACAACTCATAGTAGATCTAAATCTAGTGAACTAGTATACTTTGAGTTTGACCCTGCGGATTCCGGCGGCGTCTACTCTGTTCCTGAGTCACTATAGCACCAATTCAAGTCTGTAATAAAGGTGACTTAAGATACTGGAGACAACGACCTTCGTAGGTCACAAAATTAGCAGCTGGATGTTCCATATTATGCTACTTTCTTGCGATTTCCAAGATTATGGCAAAATCTCCTTTACTGCTATCACGAGTACTACTTGTAACATAATACAAAACAGAGTGCAAAAATTAATGATCGATACGATTTATGTAAAACGTCCAGCATTTTTTATTCATTTTATAATCTTCTATATCATTTTCTCATAGAGATAAGCCATTTATCAATAAGCAAAACAATGTTTATTGTTTTTTTAAAGGATACTCTTGCAGCTTATTTAATATTTTATCGTTAGACTTAAATCTTTAGTGTTCACGTTAATACATTGTTTTCATTTTCTTACATTTAATGAAATAGCAACTATGCATAATATACATTTTGTGTTTTTGTTGTCCTCGATAGACTTACATATATACGCACAACTATTTTAAGTAGTACAGAACGATTATTTTACAAATGCTTAGAAATAACACAAAGAAAGTGATAAAGAATTCTCAATTAAAATCACATTTGCTATAATAAAAAAATGAACGCCTATCTTTTTTGATCATAATGTTACAATATTACGATAAAGCAAGGCATAATATGTTATAATCAAATACATTGACAAATTAATGTCTATCGTATATTTTTCCCTAGTCGTAAAAGGTCAAATTTATCGCCAAAGAATTAATTTAAATAATTCTATAACATTTACTTCTACCACAATTCAGTCATTCATCGGCAACGTCGCCTTTTAAGTGTTTAATGCAGGCACAGGCTTTTCCTATGAAAAAGTGTACTTGATTTTACGAATTTGATCTTTCGGTGTCCGGAAGAACGGAATAGTGGCAACCCTTTACACTTAAGGTTGTTGTAAAAAGTTAGTAATGAAACTAGAGGTAATCGCTAAATACTTCTCATTCTTCTTCTTCTTCTCAAAATGAGCAGCAGCGTTTTCAAATTATGTTCAGTTACTGCGACTTCTGCCAGGAGTGGAAATTATGGCAAAACTTTCCATTTTTATAGGAGGCTTCCTTCCAGCAGTGAGTGCCATTCAGCAGAAATGATAATGATGAATTATTTTCAGGTTATCTATCCGACGACCAGCTATCCGTTTAGCTTAACCTCCACAATTATAGATTAAACCATTTTTTTATCCGCGGGAAAATTACTCTTCGCCACGAGTGGACGGCGAAGTTCTGTGGGACTCTATTATACTCCCCTAACCGGCCTAGCGCCCAGTATAGGTTTGGAGGCATAACAGAGTGAACCGCTGCGCTATCAAGCTCTTTTACTTCAACTGAAAATAATAATAATAATGTAATAATATTTATTACATTCACACCAATCAGCCTAGTGCAAGGTAAACACTGTAATGATTGTATGTACTAGCGGTCCGTCCCGGCTTCGCACGGGTGGACAAAATTCTTTATATTTTTTCTATTATTAAATGTTTTTCCGTTAGCGCCATCTAGCGTCCAGTAGACGAACTACTTGCGGTAAACGCGTTGCTGCTGACCCGTCCATGCGTTGTTATGTCTCAGTTATAGATGTCGATGTACCGAAATGAATCGCGCTAACGTTTCGAATCTACGACTACACATATAGCTAACCGTTCTTAGCCTTCTTGAATGTTATTCTTAGGCACTATGGTAACACGTATACAATGGAAAAAAAGCGGGGAAAAAGAGCGAACAGACAAACACACAAACCACTGTGATCTTAGATTATAGATTGTACAAATTATCGAAGCCAAGACCGTTGATACGAAAAGCAGAATCGCTACCGTTGTACCAAACGATCGTCAAATTATTTAATAAAAATTTTTGTCTCTTTTTTTTGACAAAATATACGAGTAAAACAGGTAATCACCTCAATTAGTTTTTACAAAAACTAATTGAGGTGATTACCTGTTTTACATCAAACTGTTGGGGATAAATCAGTCGGTGTCATATTATATATAAAATAGAAATTTAGTAACTTTCTCGTACAGTATTATTCTCCCTGACGTATACGCTTAAATTAATACCATTTTGAAACTCCATTAATAATGAATTTAAAACTTCCACATAACCGACTATTTTTAAGTTGCCTGACACATCCATTTTATACTTCAACGTTGTCCACTAGCGAAGAGATATTATTTTTAATTAAAGTTAAAATTAACAACTCCTGGACCGTACTAATGGATAAAGCTCTCCACACGCTGTTTAATTTGTAATTATACTGAAATATGTGAATAGTTAGTAACAGATTAGTTAGCGACTGAGACCTGTGGGAAATTTTAACCTGCCGTGGATTTCTAAACTGCAATATTAATTAGGTATATATATATATATATATATATATATATATATAGCGATATCATATATAATTATTTGCATAACGAAAAATTCTCTCGCTGAAATATCTGTTTCCGTCTAACCAAAGGGGAATATCATTTTTCATTTCATTTTTATTTTCATATGTCATGCTTTTTGAAATGTTATATAAACATGGCTCGTCCATCCTTCCCGAGTAATGAAACACACATGAAAATGTGTCACTCCTTTTCATCATTTTCATATAAAATATTAAAAGTCCGCATCATACGTGACTCATCTGCGTGTAAATTGAAAGTCTTTATTATTCTTTTCTTTTTTTTTTCATTTTCACGTGCAATAAAAGTGTGCTTGCTTAAAATTCTGCTCGGCGCTGCCATTACCCTATCACCCGTGTGACAGACAGGATGGAGATAACACCGACGCACCAAGTGACAAATGTATTATTTGTAGGGACACCATACATCTGAAATCGGATTCATTTGAATCAAATATTTTTTATTCTTAATGTTCGTTGTCATAACCTGTTAGCCATAATTTTGGATGTCGTAAAAATATTCATAATTATTATTTTGCAAAGTGATTCTTTAGACATAATAATTTTATACTATATGATTATATTTAGTTCTTACACTTCCGCGCACATTACACATCAGAATAAAACACTTTTTACGGATTTTTGCGCATGTTTTATTTTATATTTAATCCTGACGTTTCGACTCCTTTACAGGAGCCGTGATCACAGGATGACTAAGATGATGGTTGTCATGTATTTTCTACTACCTTCACAATATTTTAATCGGGCACGTTCCTAATTATTAAATTATTTTATATAAATCAACTTGTTTTATTTTTATTTTTACATATTATTTAGTTATATAATTAATTCTCACTACGATTACATTGTATACTACTGAGTCTACTACCTAGCTAACTACATCATCAGGTCTGACTTCATAAGACCTGATGATGTAGTTAGCTCTTTTTGCAAATAATTAAACAGTAAGATGGAGGTCGGTCCCCCTGCCCGAGTTTCTTTCGCCAGTTCTTCTCGGAAGGCCCTCCCAATTTCCGAACTGGTAGTAGACTCAGTAGTATACAATGTAATCATAGTGAGAATGAATTAAATAACTAAATAATATGTAAAAATAAAAATAAAACAATTTGATTTATATAAAATAATTTCATAATTAGGAACGTGCCCGATTAAAATATTGTGAAGGTAGTACAAAAATACATGACAACCATCATCTTAGTCATCCTGTGATCACGGCTCCTGTAAAGGAGTCGAAACGTCAGGATTAAATATAAAATAAAACATGCGCAAAAATCCGTAAAAAGTGTTTTATTCTGATAAATATGATTATAATAAGCAAAGCTCATTAGGTAGTCGTCTTAAAAAGTCCGTCTGATTTGAAGTTACAAATGTGGTCATACTCCTTGAACTTCAGTCAAGGCGGCTGTTGTCCATCTTTTAAGATGACAGCTATATCCAAGCGGAACGAGGACGATCTTCGCCGATGTACTAGTAACACAAGCATCTGGTTTACCAAGACGTGTTAACGGAAATATTAATAATGTGTTTATCGCAATGTTAATATTTAAAATAATATAGTTATCTAAGAAACACGCTTTTATGTTCAACCGAAGTGAAAAGTAAAAAAATAAATTTCAATGTTAAAATTAAATATTTAATGGGAAAATTAAAGTTAATGTAAGGAAACTATTTTATATTTTTTCATTATTCATGTCATTATATGTATAGCAGCTTATCTGTTAACTTAGTTAACACTTTATATTCCAGTCCGAACAATGTGCAAAAGTTTGGAAAGCACTTTTTTTTCGGCCGCCCCAATTACAGTAAAACTCCTTCCTATTCTATAAGCGTGCGGATCTCAAATGAACGGAATGCGTTATACGCAACGAGGAATGAACCTTCGGCCGGGGTGCAAATGAGAGCTAAGCGACTTCATTCCTTTATTATTCTTGAGTCAAAAATATAATTATTAAAATTTTATTATTTCGCGTTGTCCACTCGTCGAAATAAATGATATACCCGTTCATAGATTCGTAAAATTTATTTATTTTTAGTACCCCTTTGAAGATATAAATAAAACTCGTATATTAAAAAAAATAGGTTTTATTCGTAGAGAACATGTTATCTTAGACTACTTTTCTATATAGCCACCTCGCAAGTTTAACGTTTATCTTAAGGTATATGGATATAGATTTTATATCCCAGATTCATATTTATGCACCGCCAGTATATTGAAGTACGTAGACACAGCTTCTTTCAATTCTTCATCTATTAGTGCAGTCATTGAAGCATTATTGCTCCGAATTTTTTTACTGTGAACCGAATTGCATACAATTCTGGAATTAGGTTCATCTTACCCTTAACTTCAAAAGTGAAAATGATTTGAACTCCGCAACCATCCTGGGGGTGGATGCCACCCCTTCTCGGGGGTGAATTTTTGTTTTTGCAAAATAATTTCAGATATCGATAGAAGGCCTAATTTTAAGCAAAAAATCATCCATAAAGTTTTTCAAAAAATCCAAAAAGTTTCGAGTTATTGGCAATTGAAAATTCGCAATTTTTTCACGTTTTTCATCGGTTTTTTGCAAATATCTCCAAAAATATACGTTTTATCGAAAATTTTATAAAGAACAAAATTGTAGCAGGTAAAACAATAAACAATTTGGTTTTTTATAAAGTATTCTAAGTGCAATATTAAGCTAGATATTAAAGATCAAAGCCGTTTTTTAATATGTCTGAAATTTAATCGATGTGGTCAATGCCATCTAGCGGCGAGCAGATGCATTTTAAGTATTTTAATACGAAAGGGTTTTGTAGTGCTTGAAATAAGCTTTAAAATGAGCACTATTAAAAGTCTTATGCACGTAAAATAAGTGAGCTGTATTGCAAATAAGGGGAGCATCTAATGTTTTTTCTTTTAAATCAATGGGTTTCATTAGTGCCATTTCCACCAAAATTAAAATTAATCGTATTCCGCCTAGAATTAAATTTATTATGAAGAGTTTGATATATAGTATCAGTTTGGCTGCTTCAGGACACATATTTTTCAAAAAAGTCACGATTAAAAAGAAAAACAAAATTTCAAATTTTTAAAAAACCCACATTTTTTTCATAATATCTCAAAAATGACGACAGATACGTATAAAAGTGTACTGATTAAAAAGTTAGGTATTTTTCTGACAAACAATTTGGTTTTTTTGTTTTTTCTGTCAAACAAAAATTGACGGAGATATGATTGTTTAAAGAGCGCGTGGCAGCGCAATCACAGCCTCTCTTAAGCCCTTTAACCCTTCACCGTTTTAGAAAAAGGTTTTTTACATTATATTGCAATGAAGGATGTTGTAGCTCTCTTAATTACCTTTACAATGGTTTTTTATAAATTGTGATAGCATGAAAATTGAAGGAGTTATGGTCCAAAAACTTATCATATTTTTTTCTACTTAGTAACTGAAAATTTCGGAGTGTGAATTTTATTCAATAAATGGCAATTTTTTACTCTAAATTAAATTATTTTTAAATATGTAATCATATATATTTACTGTTTTAATTTAGGGGTAGTTTTAAGGGTAGAAAAGCTTAAGAATATTATAATCATTTTCGAGAGTGTGGAATAATATTTAAATCCTTTTCATTTTATCAAAAAAAAAATTTAACAATTTTTAATCAAGGGGTAGTTTTCAAGGGTTGAAAGGGGGTTAAAATTTTGATAATTATTATAGAGAATATAAAATATTACTTACTCTATACTTACATCTTTTTATGTCATACCAAAGTATTTTTTTGTGATTTTTTCAATATAGGGGTTGTTTGCAAGGGTTGTAAGATATTCAAGGGGTTGAAAATGATTTTAATATGAGGTAATTATGTTAGAAAATACTTTACAATTTCACCACTTACTATTAGACATGTTTTCTAGCGATAAAATGGATCAATGTCATTTTTCCATTAAGGGGTTGTTTACACCCCATAAAGTAATAGGCGGAGCTCAGATCATTTTCACTTTTGAAGTTAAGGGTAAGACGAGCATAATTCCAAAATTCGATGCAAATCGGTTCACAGTAAAAAAATTCAGAGGTAAGAACCTATTTTTCACTTCAATGACTGCACTATATTTCAAATTTCTATCTTGCCAAAAAGTGCTTTTGTTTTGGAAACAGACAACCATCAGTCTGACGGAGTCATTCACAACTGGCAGTGTTCTCTAGTTTCTTCTACATCTTTCATACTCACAAAAAAAAAACACAGTTAATACTAGCGAGACCAGTCAGCGCACAGTATAACGGAAACAAGATTTTTTAAAATTTTCCTTTACCTTAAAATGTTTTATTTCTAACGTTAATTACATTACGAATACAAAATTACACAAGTAGTTAAAATTTACTAGTATACTATCTCAAATGAATCATTTTCTCCGAAGGGCGTCCACCGCTGAACGGAAGCCTCCCCCAAAATACAGGAGGAATTCGTCACAATTTGCACGTCAAAGTTTCTAAGCGAGTTGGAGATTGCAATAAAAGACCACAATTCGGAAAGCATTGTGATAACCTCCAATATCTTTATGTAAATTTTGATTCCTTATACCTTTAATATTTAGTATAATAATATCAATGTTTTTTTTTTCATATTCATTCCTATGTTGCTTTAATATCATAAAGAGCATATAATATAACAATAAAAAGTTATACCAAAATAAAATATAAAAGCATCGCTATTAAAGAAACCTTCAGCCAAATTAAGGCCTTATGCATCCACGAAAATTATGTAGTAAAACCTGCTTTTTATTCTCATGAAGTTTTATAGGCGGATAGTAAAACCTTTATTTTATGCTTGTCCTTTCGACATATACACTGTGTATCGTAAGCTTAAATTAGTAAGTAGAGTTATTAAAGAGGATTAAACCTTAAGTTGTAATGTAACGTAATGTTGCAATAAATAGAAATGAAATGAAATGAGTCGATAGTAAAAAAAAACAAAACTTATACTTACTGACGTTTATCTAATGAACAGCGCTGGTATTCTTGCAAGTTAAGCGACGCGACAACAATCTATAATCTAAGATCACAAATTTGTTGTTTGTCTGTCTGCTCTTTTCCATTGTATATGCGTTAACATAGCAACGCGTTAACCGCAAGTAGTTCGTCTACCGGACACTAGAGGGCGCTTACGGAAAAATATTTAATAATAGAAAGAATTTTGTCCACCTGTGCGAAGCCGGGACGGGACGCTAGTTAGAAATAAATAAAATTAGGAACAATTGAAATTCATAAATTAAAGAAAAGAAGTAATAAAGTCGAAGTAGTATAGCTGTATTTATTAGTATATATATATAGCAGCTATTATTTAATAGCTGCTATAGCTGCAACGAATAAAAACCGCTTTTGAATTTTTAAAAGAAAATTATGAAAGTCATTTTTTTTTTATTCTATAACGGTTTCTTCTTCCTTTGTTATTGAGCAGCCACAATTTTGATTGGCAGGTGTACCGAATACAATAATAAAGAAAGAATAGCAGGAGCATTCTCATCCACTATATTGCACCACAGTGCAATATCAAATTATTTCGAAAAATATCGTTATTCTTTTTATTGAACCTTTGACCAACTTGGCAAACAATAAAATAATTGTATATATTTTACAACCGGTATTTATTTAAATAGTGTTTGAGTACTAAAAAGTTCTGCAAAGTCAGTAGTACTTTATAAAATGTATAATATTCGCTGACCAGTTTTATAGAAAATAAACCAGATTTTCATTTTCACGATCACTTTTATTTATTAAAAAAAACTGTCACAAGAATGAAATTGTTTAACGTTACTTACAAAGTTGTAACTTAATTTCCTCTTCATACTAACTAGACAATAACCTATAACATAGTTATTCAATATGTGTGACTTAAGGTAAATCATGATTTTTTATAGATTTAAATCACGAAGAATAAGTCTTAATAGCAGCGGCTTAGAACATATCAAGTGACTTAATTATTATATATGTTCAAGTAAGTATTTTGTTGATATAATTAATATGACCGTTCAAAAGGTCTATTAATATAGAAAATAAGTTACATATTATACTATTTATATTAAACTTTATCTCTCGACGCCTTTCGTGCTTTTATTGATTTGTTATAGTTGACCAATTAAAGATGTTCATGTATCAATGTATCAGTATAATAATTATACTGATATAGCGTTTCCATATTTTCCATTTTTTCAAAAGACAACAGATACAATTATTAAATATTTACCTAGGATTTCCTCTTGGTAAACATTTTGCTAATATAATCTAATAATAAAGATCTGAATGTATGTTTGGAAACAAATATTGAAATTTATTATTAGAGCAGAAACCAGAGTGTTTTCAGTAACCGTAAATCTGATTACGACGGAGGTAATATTGAACGCACTTATGCGGAAATGATTCAATTTGCAAAAAAAATAAAATCCACTCTTATATAATATTGTTCAGAGGAAAACGATTTCCTTAATCTATTTTTGGATGTTTCTTCTTGGCGAAATTAATATTTATAAAACATTTATGACTTTTTAATTCAATGTATTTGTTTGATAAAAATGTCAAATCTGACCTACTACAAAACTCACAAGTTATAAAATTTTGAAGTGAAAAGTATATACTCGCTTCAATACCATGTTAAAAAAAAAACATTGTTTTCCAATATAATAACCAGAATAAATATGGTACTTACCATTGCTTTCGCGACTTATCCACACGTATTTTTATACAATAATTTTGCTTTATATGAACACAAACGAATACGAAACTAACAATCTTAACCCTTCAGTGTCCTGAATGGATTAATGCATTGTGTTCGATGACAATTGAAATCTAGACCTTCTCGCATGTTTTACGACAAAATATAAAAATATTTCGACGGGAATTCACACGGCTCAGTTGGAAGAGCAGTGGACCGGGCATCCTAAGGTTGCGGGTTCGAGTCCCGCCTGAAAATAACTTATGAGCTGAATCGAACTAGTATTTATTTATTTTCTAGTCATTTTCTATTAAAATTTATTATATGAAATAGCATTGAAAATAAAAAAGTATAAAGATAATAAATTACAAAGCAATAAATGTGTTTCCAACCACAAGTTCCCTTGTTTTTATCTAGGCAAATTCGAATAAATGAAAATTTACAGAATATGTTTTATTCCATTAATGGTCTTTATTGCGTAAAGATTTCCAATTTTATCAACGTAATCTGCTGAACAGAATGATTCGTGTTTTTTTTCCCTTAGATTGGCAGAGTTCAAATTTGTTATCAAAAAGTTATTTTCGAGTTTATTCAGTCAATTTGTTTTCCCGGAGATTTCTGGCTTTATTTTTTGAGGACAAAAAGTATAATTTGATATTACAAACATCAAATATCTGGCTGATATTCATATAACATAACAAGTTAAATACTTATATAATGTATTCAACACATATAATTATATTATTTAGATCATAAACATTTATTGAATACTTTATTCCTCATCTACACATACATTGGTTTTTTATGTGATTTTAACGAAGCGTTTTGTTATTATCTGTAGTTCATTTTTGTCTTCTCAATCTTCTCAAATCTTATTGGTTGTATTTGAGTGATTGATTTCAATTGATTTTAAACATTAAAACTGAATACAATTTCGTACAAAAAGAGTTAACCAAATATCATAAACCTGAGCTCTGTTTCTAACTCATCGTAAAAGTTGATATAATTACAACTAAAAGATATTAAATAATATTAGTTAAGAAATACAGAATACAGCATGTTTGATACTCCAGCTTATCTAGAGAAGCCAATGTGCCCAGTCATTCCATAGGAGCAAACATAACTTATGGAGTAGGAGATTATGGAGTGATTTTTTGTATATTAGCTGAAAAAACATGCTTTTAGTTTGTACATGCCGAGAAGACAAGTAGGATAAGAACTTTAGACTATAGTCAGAAATTCAAAGCTCATCCGAGGCAATTAGATAAAAAAATAACGTTCACATTTAAAAACTTTTAGAATAACGACCTTAAAACTAGGTGCAAGCTTAAATACCGTATCTCAAGCTGTATCTTCGTTATTGTTTAAGATAGGATTATTTATTTTACCTCAACATTAGAGTTAAATTAAAGCAATCTAGTCCATTTTCTTTAAAATCTATGGTTTCAATATTTTTGGATACAATTTGAAGAGTTTTGTAAGATAAGCTAAATTTTATATTATTTACTAGAAATAACTGGAAAGAAGCATATAAAAAACCGAAATTTCAAATCTCTAGACTTTTCAAAGTTTACGCAAAAAACTGTTTTCCCGCTATCAAATTTAAAATAGTCTCGGCCTAAATATGGTCGACTCAATTCGGTACGCAACACTACTGCAATTTGGTTTGAACTTTGAACGATTGTTATTAACGTAATTAAACTAATAACGCTACACGTAATTAACCTCTGATGATGATTCCTGTGGGGGAGAAACACGTGTAGAGTAGTGGTGTAGTAGTAGAGTAGGTGGTGAAAGTGCAATGTGCATCGCTGTCTTGGTGTCTGTGAACGGTGCATCTTACTTGTTTTTGCAGACGCAACAGAAATTTCTTAGAATAAGTGATTTGGCTCCTAGATCAATCACATGAGCGCGATCAAAAGGGCGATTAATACAATCGTTCATAGCTGAAACTTGATTGCAGTGTACGAAATGGCAACATATCGTTGGTTGGCGAGAATAGCGACGGAACTAAAAACTTTTGATTTTATAGAATAAGGTTTTCAAATTTCATATTAAATCTTTTATCGCATACCAAAAAATTAATTCTATCTCTTTCGAGCGAACGGTGGATATATAACGACGATATCTGCGTTGTGTCTCTGTTCACGATGAAATATTAAAGACTAGCTTTCCGCCCGCGGCTTCGCCCGCGTGGAATTCGGTTATATTGCGGTATAAAGTACAACTATAAGAAAACTTCTCATTCCCACGGAAAAATCTAAGAAGCGCGATGTAACGCTGGATACGAAATTCATATAATTCATTCCACTTCTTACGTATCTTAAAAAACACATCGTTACCATGTTTTAAAAAACACCCAGCGCCATCTATCGCATACCTCAAGAACTAAATAGCGTAAGCTATCATTCCACTTCTTATGTATTTTAAAAAACACATCGTTACCATGTTTTAAAAACACCCAGCGCCATCTATCGCATACCTCAAGAACTAAATAGCGTAAGCTATCATTCCACTTCTTATGTATTTTAAAAAACACATCGTTACCATGTTTAAAAAAACACCCAGCGCCATCTATCGCATACCTCAAGAACTAAATAACGTAACTAATACTTATACCAGTTAGTAAATCGTTGACTTTAGTGATTTCAGGATAAGTAGATGTAAAAAAAACAATTTAGACGATAAAACAAATTGTACATCATCCCTCGGGAATTCCTCATTTTCGGGGATTCATTATTGTATCATTTAGCTTCTAAATTTACATGTTTATATTCGTTTGCAATATTTTACCTTGTTTTAAACGACACACAGCGCCATCTACAATCCATCCATCAAGCAAACAATATTATTTTTTCCTGGGGAATATCAATTTTTTTAGGATAAAAAGTACTCTATTATTTGATCCGGATTTTTATCTTTACGTCTGCAAAATTTCAAAGCAATCGGTTCAGTAGTTACGGCGTGAAAGCGGAACAAACAAACAAACAAACTCACTTTCCGATTTATAATATTAGTAAGGATTTAAGATCGTTTGGCATATTTAGTTCAATTTGACAGTTTTTTGAGTTCCGTCGATATTCTCGCAAACCAGCAATATGTGCAAGTCAATATTTTGAAATTGTATCTTGTATGTTCTGCTATCATAACGTTATTTTAGGTCTTTGAAACTAAACTCTAACTTATGTTGTTTCCGAGATATGTCTCAGACCGTGTTATATGTTAGCTTACCCATATCGGTACGTAGCTCGAGATTTTAAAAAAAGTCAATCGCTTCAAATTGACTCTAATTATGAGATAAATACATAATTGAAATTTTTTTATTTATAATTTTTATGTTCTTGCATTTTCAATGTTATATTATATAATTAATTATAAGAAGATAACATTGAAAAATCAAAAATATAAACCAATTTATGTATTCAGGATAGTTTAGCTCAACTTCAACTTCTTTTAAACTAACCTTAAAATGCTGAGTATGGAAAAACTGTACGACGAATTCATTATTTTGCCTGATACTGCATACTCAATTTTTTATTATATTTGACGCATGGTTTCCAAGACAATAGCGTAAAAGAAAAGGTTGTTTCGATAACATTATCGTTATTTACCTTATCTATAGACATGGTCTTGTTTCAAATATCTAGTGGTATAAAATTATATAGGTATCGAAAAGAGATAAACAATAGTGATAAAGTAAGTACTGCGGTTGATTTATTTAGTCGGTAATTTTTCCGTCTAAGCACACTTACATAATATTAGGTAGAGTATTAAAGGTAAAATACCACAGTATTAAAAGTAGCAAATATAAAAGTTCCTTTACTTTGATAACCCCGATTGCGTTTATTTTTTTAAATAGCTTGACATTTTGATATCTTATAACTAGAAACAAATCAATCCACAGCCTTTCACTATCTGGACGAACGCTCTTCCAATTCAAACTGCTTTAATTGCTTAATTAAATAATTACATAGGCTTTCCTTTTGGTTGTTGGATCTTAATAAACATTCATTCATTCATCATTAATTACATTCGATGTTGTAGGTTGTTAGCTAGAATATAAAAAGCTGGCACTAGTATTACAATACTTGAATAAAGTCATTAAAGTAAAATATTTTTGCATGTAGAAACACAGTTGTTCAATGCACAAATATCAATTTGGCTATTTTTCAGAACCTCCTTAACAATATCATTTTAGTATCGTTTATTGCATGAGTGAATAGTATAACTTGATATGATACCAATAACACGTTCCGATATTCTTATCAAGAAAAGTGTTGCCATACTTGTCACGTCAAAAATTGTTTTAGAGAATATTCTGGTACAATGTTCTGGGTCAGTTTTGACATGTTATCTCGGATTGTCTGGTTTATATTCGACAGACGCTGGGATTTTCCTTATTGGTACACTAATGTACCGTAAAACACCCATCTGGTTCGTAGAACAATAGCTGTGTGTGAAATTTCCTTGGAATAACGCTATTGAAAATTTCTTGGTATGCTTTATATATTCCTTTAAAATTTTTATGTGAACTATATTATTTTTTGAAGTGAACCTATGTTCACCAGACTTTTGTCTGAATTGCATCTTAGCGAAGAGCTTTAAAACACATTTATTAAGAAACAGAGCGTTTAAATTTATCGGTTGTAGTATGAGGAACCCGTATTTATGTTTTATCAAAAAGTGATAACTCTTAGTTTCAATTTTATTTCTGACTAGCTGACCCGACCACACGTTGCTGTGGCTCAGTTATTATAATTTGCAATATATTTTTTTATTAAAAATCAGCAATAGCCCGCTCGCGCGTGATGAGCCCGCGTGATAGGCAGCCTTTGTAATATTGATTCCTTGGTGGGAGGCGCTCGACGTGACGGCACAGTGGTGGCATGCGCGTGAGCTGCGCGCAGTACTGGACAGTACTTGGACATTGCAACATTACTTTATTTTTCTAAATTAAAAGATTTTTTCTAAAATAAAAGTAGCCTAAGGTACTCCTTATTACATTAGCTACCTGCCAATAAAAGTCCCGTCAAAATCGGTCTAGCCATTTCAGAAATTAGCCGGAACAAACAGACAGACAAAAATTGTAAAAAAAATATTTTGGTGTATGTACCATATATATATTTATATGCATGTAGTAAAAACCGTTATTTCAATATTACAAACAGACACTCTTAATTTTATTTATATGTATAGATGTAAAGATGAATAGATATCATATAAGTTCAATGTTGAAATTTGCAAGGAATCAGTAGCGTAGCGGTAGAAGTGAATGCATCTAGCCACAGAATAAAAACAATACATTTTATCTATATTGTGTTAATATTTTTAATTCTGAGGACGACATTAATATCATAATGTAAGCTTAGCATCTCGATAACATACAATCTCACCGTCGAGTTTAGAGAGTTCCAATGTTTATAAATATTTAAAAAACCAATAACTGGCTAATTAAGAAATCATTGTGGCATTTTTCTGTGGAACGTCAAAAATGTTATTTATTAACAAATGTCAAACACAAAAACTATCGAAGCTCGACAGTCAGATTTTCGATACAGAATCGATACGTTGTTCATGATGTCAGCAAAGAGTTGAAAATAATGTCCAAATATTTTTCAAATTTGTATCACAAATCGCTGAATGCTAAGGGAGCGAAACAAATCTGTGTTTGATACATGCACTGCACCTGCCGATATATTCATCATGAACTCAATGGGTTACAGTTACAATGCTTAAATGTCAGCAAATATACTATGGAAAACTATTGATGTATACAGCTACTAGATATGCCTATTTACTAATAGTTAATATTCATGTTATGTTTTCTAACTAACGCAAACGTTTAAGTAATCCTATTAACTACTGAGAGAACATTGTCGAATCTTTACAATAACAAACTTCAAGGATATGTAGCGGTTTAATATTAACCAGTAAATGATACTTGTTATATTAATACCGAGCGACGAAACAGTTGTGGAGCTTAATGCGCCATCGACCTCCTTAGTAATTAGTGCGTTTAGTTTATGATTGTGCAAGTTAAGCAATACTCGCAGGGGCCGTTTATCAGATGGATGACCGAAAAACGATTGTTTTTTATTTATTTACTTACTCTTCACTGCACACATACATCAAAAAGCGTATTTGATGTCTTGCAGCATTTTTTACCATTAAATCAGTAAAAGAGTATAACAAGCGATGTAATAAAACCAAAATCAATTTAACTAAAATATTTAAACTTCCACATAATATGTTTGTAATGTGAAGCAATTAAATACTACTAAATATAATCCGATTACACTGCTATTTTAGTAACTTAAATGTCAATGAGTTCGTAGTTCTATTTTAATGTAAGTGATATTCTGAAAGATGTTACTAACCACTTGAATGTATACTATCAAACATCTAACGGCAATCGATTTTTTAATAATACATACTGTATTATTAAAAAATGTGTGGATGCTTTTATTTTCTTATACCTTAGAGCCATGTTTGTATGGGAGCTTCATTGTGTCCTTTGTATTGTCTTGGTATTTTTATATTTACTTGTTCTTGGCTGCATTTGCATTCAATAACACCCACCAATTACCACTTGAAATTAAATTAAAAAAAAATGAATTTGAACGTGGAAAAGAAATAATATAAAAACCAACCCTTTTCAGTATTATCAGCTCAACTAAAATTATTTTTATCTTCATGAATTTTGTATTGCAATTCAACGAACGTACTTTCAAGGATTCGGGTAGGCGTCGATTAGGGTAGGTAGACGAAAGAGAAATGGAAAAAGGGGCTTGAATGATTTGTGAAATGTACTAAAGGTTAGGCTGCAGTATTTTTCACTGTCAACGAACCATTTCGGTCAGTCTCGGATCGGTACGTGAACGAAATTACGCTTGTCGGGACTTGAAAAATCTTAGACTTGATGTTTTAGCTTAATAAAGGCGATAAATTCTATCCTAATGAAGTCAGCTGACATCTCGTAGATGGGGTAGTTTCAGTTAAAAGTAATAATAAATTATTATACTACGTTAAGTTTTTACAAATAAAATATAATCAGTTCTAGTGTAAAAAAACTGTACCCTCACCTCGCTGTAAACACTTATAACACTATATGTCTATTAAGATGTAACCATAATCAAATCACATAACACCCACTTATTTTATCTAATAATCTGTCACCCATTAAAATAGAAAAAATAACATCTTGGAATTTTATCTTTTTATGTTTTTGTAAATATAGGGTAAAGCGAGTAATAAAACATCTAAGGTAAAGCGATATTCAATACTAAATTTTCAATAAAGCAGCGCCGAATGCTGTAACAGAAAATTAATTCTCATATTATATGCAAAATATTCAACTCGTCTGCGTTATTACGACAAAACTCTGTTATCTACATAAACTAAATAAGATAGTCTGTATTACTCTCTCATTTTCAGACATTAATTATATAAGATTAAAAATACCCATGTAAAAAACAACCACATCTCGTAGGATCCGAAGCTACGATCTTTCGCTAACCGGGCGAGTGCTCTGACCGCTGAGCTACCGAGACGCTGGCACACGCGTCGAAATTTACCAACGTTTTTCAACTTCTACTATGAACTAGTATCGTTCCATCAATGTTGAACGTTACTACCTTCAAGATCGAAAGTGCTATTTTTACAAATATCAAACATTTGATTCAGATGGAAACAGCTATAATAATGTATTTATTTTACTTTTTTGCATTCACAATATCATATTTCTATCAGATTTAAAATACACCTACCCGAGAGAACGAAGATGTGGTTGTTTTTACACGCGTTTTTTAAATCTAATAAAAATTGTGAAAGCAAAAAATAAAATAAATACATTATTAATTTATCTTAGGAAATATAATCATTATATTAAGATACCAAGGATACAAATAAATTAAATTCTCATTTCAACTTATTAGGAGAAAGGTTTACCTCAAAAAAGATCTCACACGACACTCAATAAACCTAAAGAGAGAACTACTTCCAACTCTTCCACAACTCCCACTTTCTTCAGGCTGAACTATTGTTAATGCAATCATGTTTTTAATTTAATTTTTTGCATTCACAATGCAATATTTTCTATAAGATATAAAATACGTGTGTAAAAAACAACTACGCCTCCGAGCCCTCAAGTAGGAATCTACCTGAGGGCTCGGAGGCGTAGTTGTTTTTTACACACGTATTTTATATCTTAAATGCAATAACTTTATTCCTTTTTGAATTAGTAGATAGAGATAGAGACATGCCAAGGATTTTGTATCAGGAAAGGCAAAAGAAAATAAACTTACTTAGACCAACCATTAATAGAATTCGATATTTTTGTTTGTAAATAGTATTATGTTTTTGAGACGATCATATCCCATCGATTGACATATTAGCTTTAAACCAAGATGAATGGATTTTAACCTCGTCGATGCACTACAGACTTTTTACATAAGCATTTAGTTTATCGCGAGGAGTGAACGAGATATTCATGACGTATTTTAGTGTTTAGTGTTTTAAAATATTTTAACGCTATTTCCTCTACCTAGCGGTAACATTTGATCATTTTATTCCACGAGGACCTAAAAGCCAAAGAGTTCCTCATAATTTCTTAGAATTCCCTCATGCATTTTAACTCTACCGGTATCCCTAGATACTACTTTCAAAGTTTTTTATGAGTGGGTTACTTTTGAAAGGTATCACTAAGTGAGGTCTAATACTGCCCTAAGGGCATGCATAAAGCAGAACCTGAAAACTTTCTCATTTAACTTTGCTCATGACACGAAGATTATCGTCTACCAGAGGTTATAAAAGAGGGCAGTGTGTTAATAGGACCTAGACAAGTTAGATTAGATAACTAGTTTATCATTATTGTCATAAATAGGAGAATTATGGCTAATGACACGAGTAAATGACATTGATTAGTGTTGGCCAAATTGAGCCTATTTTTAAAAGACCTCAATTCAAGGTCATTGCCATATAAGTAAGATTTAAAACTTTACGGAAATTATCACAAAACATATATTTCAATCTATAATCGCTTTTCGTTATAATTATTTGTTATTTTTAAATTCACTTTTTAATTTCTTTATTTGTGTCTGTAGTAAGTTTTTTTGTTTCTGTCATTTTGTCAAGTAATTCGAAGGTCGAGGCCGATAATTATTTTGCTATAATTTTTTTGCTATTCCTCTTCACTTCGATTTTTTTTATAAAAAAAAATATATAATAGAAAAGCGTTATACATTTATTAATATTCCCATTATGCCCTCATGGTAAGCTAAATGTTTGAGTTAGAAGTGGGTCCCCATCTGTAGCACATCGGTGAGGAACGAACTGGGTTTGCTTGGGTTAGCTGATAGCTCAACCGATGGGCTACGATCGCCTTAAATTTATTATGTAACACTAAGCTGGTATCGAGTAGCCAACTGGCGTATTTTTTAGCGGGTTTGGTCATTGGCTGATGGGTTGCAAATTTTAAGTCTAATACTTTAAAAGAAATCTTAAAGTTACTAAAAATATTTTAGATTATAACAATAATAATATTTCTTATAATAACACCAATCAACCTAGCCCAAAGTAAGCACTATAAAGGCTTGTGTTATGGATACTAGGGTAACGAATAATTATATCTACATAAATGAGTAATTATTTATAGAAATATATATATAAATACCCATGACTCAGGTACAAATAGTCGTATTCATCACACAAACATCTGCCCCTCCTGGGGCTTGAACCCAGGACCGTCGGTGCGATAGGTAGGATCGTTAGTGTTGCACCAAACGGTTACATTGTTATGTGCTGCGGGTCAAAATATACACAATCAGTAATAAATCTCGGATTAACCAAGATAACATTAATTAAATTAGAAATTAAATGAAGGAGAAGGGAGACTTTTATAGCTTACTGAATATACCTAAACTGAATTGTCTGTTAAGCTACGGCTTAGTTTCGGAAAAATCAGACACAATCGCTTTTTTCAGAATTTTGTGAACATGATCTAGATATCGGCTTTTTATATCTGATAATGGTAATAAGCAGGTCGCAATCTTTTACTATCGTCTCTCTTAGCTGTACTGTATTATTCAAAAATAATTTACTCTGAGTAAGAAACATTTGTTATTAAACTTTATTTATAAGCTAAATTGCTTAATTATTTGGTAATAAGCAATAATAATAAGTAACCCGAAATTCCTATTATGCCCCGGTGACGGGGTATAACGGGAAATGATACGGGGCAAAACGAGCTCATATTTTATTCAGACTGGCAGCGTTCACAAATATGAACATCGTTGTCATCTTCATAGATTCCAACACAAAAAGTATGGGCCCAATCGTGGCATACACTATATGCCACGATTGGGCCCATATAAACAGAAGGATGGTGGATTATCCATCCTTCTGTTGACTGCTAGAATAAGTACCCACAGTTGATGCAGGCACAATCGTCACCATCTTCATCGTTTGATGAAACTGTGTCCGTCTTTTTTTGGGTTTCCTAATTTTACTTTTATTATGTTTGTTGCGTTTTATCTTTGTTTTGGTTTTAGTCTTCTTACAATGTTTATTTTTTTCAGTCTTTTGTACGATATTATTTTTTATTATTATTCTAAAACAGCTTTGTGGCGACCCAAACTTTTATTCCAAAGTCAGTATCTGAAACTGTGTCTTCATTTATGTTATAATTTTCCGCTTTACTACGACGTTCGGAAGTAGAATGAGACACATTTAAAGTGCTTGAGGCTCTTAGAAATCCTATTTTCTCAGAAATAACGCCGTTAATTCTTCTTATATTATATTTTTTCCATCTTTTGTGATTTGTTTTTGGTTTATAATTGAGGACCATCTTGGCAAAAAAAATATTAGAAACTAAAGGTGTACTTCTTAGTAAAAATGGGACAAGACGGGATACTTATACCCCGATCGTTTTGCCTGAACTAACATATTATCAAATCAGATTAGTCATTTCTAAACTGAAACATAGAAAACGGTACACAGCACCCATAATTTTAATTCAATATTATAGGAATAGCTTTTTGTTAAGAAAAGTGGTTTAAATGCATTACTCACTTCATAGCACTTCGTTATTTTTCAAAAAACTTTGCAACACAAATAACACATATAGTTTTTATTTGGTAAATAAGCTAAACCTGCAGCGACAAATTTGTCTCCGGCTGACTGACGTAAGTCGACTGAAGTTTGAATTAAGTGTTTGCCGGCACTATTGCGTGTACGAGGCACGCATGCTAGCACACTTCCCGTTCTGCCCCTAACCTCTTGTTCGTTGTTCGAACCGGTCTCCCCCACATGTTCCAATACGGCTTGTAAAAATTAAACACTCCCTGCACCTTCATTAACTAACGAGAAATGTAAATTATTGGATAGTAAAAATAGAACTAAGGCTTAGTTAAGGTTGATTCCTTAGAATCAACCTTAACGATCGAATTGATCTGAAATATAAACGTGCGAATAATCATAATATGACGATGATCCTGCGTCCTTTGCAAATTTACAAAAAGCTTTGAATTTGGTAAATGTCAGTTTCAATGATTCCAGCAGCAAGCTTGATCTCAATTAGCCTAATAAGCATGTTTCCTTACCTGTGCCTATTAATCATGCCTACACACCCAAAATCTTTACCTATCTTACAACTTTGATAACAACAAGTATTATCTATTTAAACTCAAAAAGAACTATCGGTATATCCCAATGCTGTGGTTGTTAATTATTATTCTATTAGTCGTAAAATGATTCTTGCTATTATAGATACACTAACTCCTGTTATAAAGAAAATTCTAAACACTACACTCTGAAAAGACGTCAGATTCCACTTCCAAAAAAATAACATAACCCTACATTGTATTTCGCATACCGTCCTACACCAATCCATCCCTTCCTAGACAAAGCTTTGAAAATGTTTTTGTTAGCTAATTACTTATCACAATGTAAATGGTATTTTAGACGGTTTACAGTTTTTTAACAGCACTGGTTAAGGTTCCTAATGATAAACTAATGGAGATGAAGAATCGCCAGTTAACGCTGTTCACTTTGGTATTTGGATTTGGTCTTCTTAATCTCTGAATAAAAGAGAGCCATCCGGCTAGTAATATACGTTTTGAAATATAAATAAAACTAGCATATTTTAAAACAATGTTTATTTGTAAGTAACATATGTTATATTCATCACTTATCTACGTCACTATCAAAATTTAAGCATTTATCATTTGCGTGTATCACAGCTTCTTTCAGTTCTCCTGATGTTTCAAATTTCTTTCCTGCTAATCATTCCTTTATTGGCCCGTTAAATCTCGACAATAAGCTGGATGGTTGAGTTTGGTTGGAATGGTTGAAATTTAATCACAGCTCTAACTCCACAACTGGCGGTGTTCTCTATTTTCTGGATCGTTATTCAAAATCATATAGACAACACAGTCAGTTTAAGCGAGATGAAAATTTGCACACAGTCGGCTTATATACAACTAAAAGTGTTAAAACTTGTTTGGTGGCTACACCATCGCCACCGCTCCGCACGACACAAAGTGGTACTATTTGAGTGATCCTATTTTTCTGTGCAGTATACAGTATTTTTTGTTAAGTTATCTGCAAGGGCGAAGGCAAGGCATCCAATTTGGTGATTCTGCCTCTCTGTGGTATAACATGATCGACAAAGTTCCTCAGAATAGCGTCTTACCTCTATTTCTCTCTCTCTATAATCTCAATTAGTCATTACCTAACTTTTATCGCCTTTATGATGATAATCTCTAGATCTACTCACATACCTTTTTTGAATTCTAAAGTGCAATAGTGGTTACCAAATTTGATCTTAGATATATTAATGGTTGCAATTAATCATTTCGGCTTTCTGTAAACCCTTTTAAGCCTCAGTCCATTATTATTGGTAGTCTACATTTTGTTTTCAGGATTGACGTTAAGCAACTATTTTTTGTGAAATTTAATTCTTAGTCAAAAAGCGCCAAAAACCTTGGTGTAGCTTTTGATCAAAATCCTTCTCTAGGAGAATTCTCAGATTAATACCGTTAGAAGGAAACTATTGTATACAGCCCAGTCGACCTTGTTCAGTCCATTATGCCATCTATCTTGGACTTCGGCAACGTTTGTTACACAGAATTATCGGAGGTAATGCTTAAAAAACCAGAGCGTCTGCACAATGTATGCATTTAAAATGAGTTTGATCTTCAATTTATGTAAAGACCACGTAACTCAGTTCTATTTTAAGCTTACAAAGTTTCAGTTTTTGTTTCCTTCCCACTAAATGAACATTGCATTCTTTTTCTTAACTTATTCTTTCTACTAGCTTTCCGCCCGCGGCTTCGCCCGCGTGGGATTCGGTTATAATGCGGTATAAAGCACAACTATAAGAAAACTTCTCATTCCCACGGAAAAATCTAAGAAGCGCGATGTAACGCTGGATACAAAATTCATATAATTCATTCCACTTCTTACGTATCTTAAAAAAAACACTTCGTTACCACGTTTTAAAAAACACCCAGCGCCATCTTTCGCATACCTCTAGAACTAAATAGCGTAAGCTATCATTCCACTTCTTACGTACTTTAAAAAACACATCGTTACCATGTTTTAAAAAACACCCAGCGCCATCTATCGCATACCTCAAGACTAAATAGCGTAAGCTATCATTCCACTTCTTATGTATTTTAAAAAACACATCGTTACCATGTTTTAAAAAACACCCAGCGCCATCTATCGCATACCTCAAGAACTAAATAACGTAACTAATACTTATACCAATAGTAATTCGTTGACTTTAGTGATTTCAGGATAAGTAGAGGCAAGGAAAAGAATTTAGACGATAAAACAAATTGTACGTCATCCCTCGAGAATTCCTCATTTTCGAGGATTCATTTTCGTATCATTTACTTTCAAAATTTACATGTTCATATTCGTTTGCAACATATAAGTAGATGTAAAAAAAAACAGTTTAGACGATAAAACAAATTGTACGTCATCCCTCGGGAATTCCTCATTTTCGCGGATTCATTATCGTATCATTTAGCTTCTAAATTTACATGTTTATATTCGTTTGCAATATTTAACCTTGTTTTAAACGACACACAGCGCCATCTACAATCCATCCATCAAGCAAACAATATTTTTGTTTTTCCTCGGGAATATCAATTTTTTCCAGGATAAAAAGTACCCTATTATTTAATCCGGACTTTTATCTTTACGTCTGCAAAATTTCAAAGCAATCGATTCAGTAGTTATGGCGTGAAAGCGGAACAAACAAACAAACAAACTCACTTTCCGATTTATAATATTAGTAAGGATTGCTACTTACACTATCCGTCTATTTATATTTGTGGAATTCACTTTCGGAAAGTATCCTAAAAGCACGTTCCTTGAAATCTATAAGTGATCATGTTAAAAGATATTTCGTTTTTTCGAAATAAAATGATATTTTCGTTTTCCTCTTCCATAAAAATCATATACTAGTCTTTCTTTTATTTATATAAACATCTAAATTCTGTGGTTCCTCCTTGAATTGCACATACTCTGTCCTAACTTCTTTTCCTAATTATTTTTACATTCAAGATTGCCTTGAACAGACTATATTTCAACAAACAACAAACAAATATTTGTATAAAGTTTTATAGTTATGTATCTTATGTATCTGTGAAGCATATCCAATTTCTAAAGAATATGTTTTTTTTTTATTTATTATTCCTTATTTTAAAATATTTCAACTTGTAAGTTTGTACAAAATTTTATGCATTTTAACATTTGGTTGTATCCACAAAAATGGAGTGAGCCCGTATTTTGAGTTATGACCCATTCTCCTGAAGAAAGGTTCCTCTCTCGTGTTTTCCGGCAGTGGAGTTATTAATAGACTGTGTATGATGAAATAAGATATGGCAGACTTGAGTTTTACATAAAAGAACGATTTGATGACTTTCATTATGGTGGTCATAGCCAATCGGTTGAAATGTCAGCATTAACCCATGTGGACCAATTTTGATCCTCGCATTACGGACATGAAGCCACTCATGACAGAAGATAAGCATAACTACAGCAGTTAACAGGAATATTAAAAATATGTCCAACGCATTGTTGATTTTGTTTAAAATAAGAATCAGAAAGGGTTTTTTAATAAAAAAAAACTACTGCAACCGATTAACGCGCGCATAGGCTGACAAAGGATGACCTTTTGAGTTCCTTCTCTTCAGTCCGAAGTAAAAGATGAAATCCACTAATTTTAGCAAGCGCTAAGATCATTAATATGAAATCTACGAATTTATTTTTGATACCTACGTAGTGAAATTGTTTTTGTTGAGACATTGTGTGCCAACTTATTCATAAAAATTAAATACTCTGCTATGAGTGATTATCAGTGGTCGGAGTAGGTATATTGAATTAAGGTCACTGACATCAAACGTATATGTTAATATGGATACGCCTCCGAGTTTCCGGATTATTATGATAAAAATACCGAAACATCGAAATTATTACATGAAACTAGTTAAAAATGTATCAATACTCTCAACGCTATGCTGCTAGTGGCGTAGATGGCCAGAATTTAATAGTAAAAAAAATTGGTTGCCTGTAAAGTCGATATACGGGCGAAAGTTTTACGTGACAACGACTTTGAGTGGTAAAATAATTTTAATGTGAATATTCATTCGTATAGTAGGAAGAAGGATGAAATAATAGTAACAATTTAAAACATTTATTTATACAAAGAATTATATTTAAAACATTAATTTATACAAAGAATCTCGCACTGAATTTCATATATCACCGCCTAAGCGAAATAGAAGCGCAAGACATGAACCGGTGTGTATGCCTATCTCTCTCACTCTCTCTCTCGCTCTGTCTCTCTCGCTCTTAGGCGGGCTAACCATGCCCGAGTGGAAGGGACGCGTGCCTCTCACTCGCTCTCATTTATAAAATGATATAATAATAATATTCATTTCAACACACGACATCCGGCAAACAGGGTCTTTTGTCCTCTTATGTCTATGCTCAACGCATCTGACCAATTAGAATCAAGTATCCTGGATGACTCATTGACTGTTTGTTCGAAAACAATGCTCGCACCGACATCCAGACCAAGTGGCTCACTCACTTATTTCGGTTCGTGGAGTGCGCTTATTTTATGTGTTGTGAATATCTTGACTTGACCCTGGCTTGTGTACTGTCTTCTGAAATCTACTTAAAACGACGAATTTGGCTTATAACTACGGACATCGATTTATTACTCTTGGATTGGGCCCATTTGAAGTTGTTTTTGTACGGGTAAGTTTTAATTATTTTCACTATTTAAGAAGGTTTTAGAACTTGGAAACAGTTAAAATATCACTTTATAGCAATCATCATAGCGCATGAGAGTCCGGTACGCACACCGCAGGGCTATCACCGCTTCAGTTAAAAAAATCACTTTATATGAAACAGAATTTCATTATCGACTTTACAGTTGTGTATGTATATATTGTAAATTTAAATCATTGTTTTAGGTGACATATAAATAAATATGGCAAAGGTCAAGGCTGAAACAGTGCTAAAGTGGTTATTGCACTATCCTGAGCTACTTTACGATAACGCTAGTGGCACTATATACTGTACAAAGTGTGAAAGTCATTTGAAAGCTGTGAATAGAGGCAACATTACCAAACACATTGAAGGCGCTGTACATCAAGGAAAATTTAAGAGACCGCAAGAGGAATTTTACTTCGACCTCATTAAGTTCCTGATTCTATGCAATATTCCTTGGTCGCAAATGAAAAATCCAGCGTTCAAAGAGTTTTTTCAGAAATATATGTGCAGTACTTGTTGTTGCGTTTGTACCAATCGTAAAGTGGTTGACGAATCACAGTTACGAAAAGTTTATTTGGAGAAGTTTTATAGGAATAAAATCAATTCGATTTATGAAATTAATAAAAATGAGAAACTATGGATATCGCTGGATGAGACAACAGACATTTTTGGTCGATACATAGTCAATTTCCTAATAAAACCATTGCATCCTAGTAATAGTGCAGGCCGGCCTTATTTGATTGCTTGTAAAATGCTAACAGCAGTAAATGGACAAACAATAACACAATTTGTACTGCAATGTCTAGAAAATTTATGGCAAAACACTTTTGAAGCGAAAGTTGACAATATTTTAATGCTTTGCACTGACAGTGTCGCGTACATGCTATCTGCAGGGCGAAATTTAAAACATTACTTACCTGAAATGAAGCATGTGACATGTTTGGCGCACGCTCTTCATCGTGTAAGTGAGCAGATAAGGTCAGAATACAACGATATTGATATTCTTATATCAAATGTTAAAAAAGTATTTTTAAAGGCTCCTAGTAGGGTAAACATTTTAAAAGAAAAATATCCTGACTTACCGTTGCCTCCGCAACCAGTCATTACCAGATGGGGTACTTGGTTACAGGCAACATCTTACTACGCTCAACATTTAGATAAAATAAAAGAAGTTTTATCCTGCTTGAGCAGTTCTGATGCTATAGCCATACGAAACGCAAAAAACATTTTGGAAAAACAAAATTTAGAAAATGATTTAAAATATATCGAAGAAAATTACTCTATTATACTACTAGCCCTAAAAGAGTTACAAAAACAAAATTTATCTCTAGCTGATTCACTTTTAGTATTTGATCAAGTAAGGGCTACGCTTAACGAGTGCAATAATGAGAATATAAAAAATAAAATAGAATCAGTTATGGAACGAAATCCAGATTTAGATACAATTAGAGAATACAGCGAGAGTATTGAAAAAAGCGTAGCAAATAATCAGAAACTTTATTTCAAATTCGCTCCATTGACATCTACAGATGTTGAACGATCATTTTCCACTTACAAATGGATCTTAGATGTTAAAAGAAATAGCTTAAAAATCGAAAATATTGAAAAAATTATAGTTATTTATTTTAATTGTATAGAGACAGAAAATCAAAATGTAGAAATTGTAACCGATGAGGATTAAAAATAATTGTTTTTAATAAAACTGTAATAATGATTATTTGTATTCACAATAAACAATTTTGTTTGCTTACATATGGTTTTTTATTTTATTACTCTATTTACCAAATTTTTGGAAACTCCGGTACATTCCGGAAGAAATGCATGTCCATGTTATGATATCATGACGCAAGTATCTAAAATCAATATACCTACTCCGACCACTGGTGATTATCCTATTACTAAAGATAATGACATTGAAATTAAGTCATTTTTGTGTTTAGTACTTAATTCATACGACGAAAAACAATAAAAAATTTTTTTACACATTTTATGAAAAGTATTTACATATTTTATGACACATTGATACCAATTTTATTTTTTTAATATTTTTGTCTGTCTGTCTCACTGTCTGTATGTCCATTTAAAAGTCAAGAACAGGATGACCGATTTCGATGGTAATTATTATACGGTAATAACATAAAATTGTGCAAATATATTATACATACTACGATGTAAATCTGTAAGTTCTGTCTAAACATTTATAATTACACATTTTTTTGAAAAAAATGTTTTTGATTTCGATATAAAGAATATCAAAATTATTTGTTTTATGTCTCACTGATACTAAGTCTACTATTTTAAAATTTGTATTGTCTGTCTTTCTATCTGTATTTACTTCTAAAAATCAAGAGCAGGTTGACAGATTTCGATGATATTTAGTATATGATAAGAACATGTCATTGTGCAAATGATAAGCTATATATCATAACGGTGAAAAGCTGAAAGCCTTAACTAAAATTATAAATACCAAAGTGATTTGTTTGTTCACGCTTTAACTACTCAATCGATCGTCATGAAGTTTTGTATAAACTTTGCCAGGGGTACAGAAAAGTTATTATCTAGAAAAAATACTGTTCTTTAGAGATAGAGATATAACTTTTAATCGGTAATCTACATTTACGCGAGGGACGCCGCGGATAAAAGCTAGTAAATTAATAACAATTCACAATAGGTACTTGTTTCTAACATTTAATTTAAATAACTAACATTCACATTTTTATTTCCATGAATAACAAAAGGCACATCACGACGGACCTAAGACTAATGTGACATGAAAAAATTATATTAACTTTTATTTTTTGCAAGTTTAAAATATTGTTTTGGAGCTTATTTCATATATGGAAGTAGATATAGCAAATTATGTACTATATACACCCTAAAACTCTTTTTGAATCGTGATTTTCAGGAATGGATTTTTTCAAGTTCATATGCTCAGCTGAGAGGAGTAAGACAGGAAAGCGTCCTTCAAGTAAATCTGTCAGATTAATAAACGTTAGAAATAATGCCATTGCAAAGCATTATATTACAAAGTATAACACAATTTTATTACAATTTATCTTTACAGATGTTGCGGTCTGCACACTCCAGGGAGGGTTGAGCCAATCTCATCTTTTATCATGTATGAATGGGCCGTGAGTCAGCCAAATGTAATGGAGCAGGGTTGCATCTAAGTGGGATTATTTTGTTAGATGACTGAACAATTTACTTTAGGGGAACCTAACAAGAGTGATTACAAAATACCGAAACTCAATTTCCGAGTTAATACATCTCATATCTCTTCATATCAAATTTATTCCAAAGAGGATGTTTCATTCCGCTAATTACATTAATATACGAATTAATTTGTTTGTTTAATTTTCCTTTTAACAAATTTCTCGGATACTATTAATACAAGAAATTTACAATCATGTAACGAATTTCATACAAGTTTTCATGGTTTCATATTTTTTATATTAATCCTATAAAAATGGCCACATCAAAAAGCAAACCTGTCAAATGTTTGTACAAAACATTTTATTGCAATCAAATTCACAGGCCAAATTCAAACTGTAACATCCGAAATTGGAATATTCAACGATATGGTTGGGCAACGTAAATATTGGTTTACTTCGTTTGATTATTAAAATTCAATTTTACTATTCCATGCTACCCGATGTTGGTCCATGATTTATGGTGGGCATTGGGACACACGATGTGTGTCAGGACTCAGCTTAACGGCTGGTCTTACTATCAGCGATTGCGAATGATTATTCATGATTATCAAGATCAAGATTACTAAGTTAAATAACAAAATTAGAAAGATGGGGTCATCGACAGGCAATATGGAGAAAAAAATTACATTGTCCATTAACTTGAGATTTTAAATCTCCAGATTAGAAAAGCCACATTAGAACTATCAAAAAAATTTATATTGTTATCATCTTAGCCAAAAAACGTCAAATTTCGGTTTGAAGCCTCATCATAGTTAGAGGGATTTTCCGATAAAATTCGGACTAATAGCTTGGCACATCGGTTGGAATTCGTAGTAAAAGATCACAATTCAGAAAACGCTGCTATAAATATGAGTACAGAGGACGTCATCGATTGAAAAATTATATTATATTAAAACTATTTATTATTTGTACTTCTTGAATGATATTTCAACAGATAACTTAATTATAGATTTTTAAAGAAGTCAGTGCTAAAATAAAGATATTATTTTAAAGACATTTTATGTGTAGTAATTATTATAACAATGTGGTTATTGATATCAATTTATATGTTATATTTAATATTTGGAAATCCAGAAAAAATATGTAAGTAGGATTATTTTATCCATACCCCCATATTTTCTGTATGGATAAAATAATCCTACAATTTCACTTGATCATCGCATACTACCTCTGTTAGTTCATAATGTTCTTTTTACCACTCCATATTCCTCTGTCATTTGGGCCCGTACATTTATCACTAGTCTAATTTATATATTATATAAAAATAGTTCTTTATATCATACCCATTATTTTAGAAATTTAAATTTAGAAATTTATTTTTCACTAGCTAGTAACGTTATGTACGCTTAATGCTATAGTAAACTAAACATTTTCTTTGCTTAGATTATTTATATCAGTTATAAGTATACTTTTTTGATTAATATAGTATGCAAATATGTTCCTTGAGATATTCATAGCTTTAATTTACAAATACTGCTCAGATGTTTAAAGTATGAATGCGTAACAACCCCTTTAATTTTTTAATCAGTAATTAAATAAAATATAATTATTACAGATTTTATCATTGTATAGGACCAATCACAATTATGTTTCATACACTGACAGTGACGCCGCAACTTTATATACTGTCAAACACGCAAAGCTAAGCTCTAGAAAAATGGCACATTCTTATCCGTAAAAGTACAAAGGCAAAAATCGGACGGGCAAATTGTAACAAGAACAGTCCGAAGCTAATGCATTTTCGTGGTTTTATTTATTTTACTGTAAGACCACATGGTTACAATGGCTTTTGTTATAGTATTTCTAATGGCATGGAAGTAGAGTCTATTTTAGTAGCGATTGTAGTTTTTGCGCAAAGGTCCTTTGTCTCGAGAGGCTTGATTATGTCACAAAAAGAAATATAAGGGTTGTTCTCATCTTATAATGCTTCTATTACTTCTTTAATATAAAATTTCAGATTTTTTCGTATTGAAAGTCAACTTTCAATTTTATAAAATATTTATCAATAAAATAACAATATGTGTATAGACGACTGTTTGGTGCAACGGTAGCGATCCTGCCTTTCGCACCGACGGTCCTGGGTTCGAATTCCGGAAGGTGCAGATGTTTGTATGATGAATACGAGCATTTGTACCTGAATCATGGATGTTTATATGTATTTCTATGAATATTACATATCTATGTCTCATATATGTATGTCTATCCGTTACCCTAGTATCCATAACACAAGCCTTACGTGCTTACTTTGGGCTAGGCTAATTGGTGTGAATGTAAGAAATATTTATTTATTTATTTATATTACGTATGACGAAGATACGATTATTATCGATATTAAGTAGATTCTTAACAATTTAATTGAATTTTTTTTTAATTCATCGTGATGTGGTAGCATATGTGTTGAGTACTGTAAACCTCGTTCAGAAAAAAAATAAACTTAAAAACCCATGTGATGACAATGTTATTTTACCCCGATTAGTCAGACTAACAAATTTAGTGAAAGAAACCAAAGAAAGCGGTCAGGTACATATTAGCGTAATATAATTTGAATAGTAAAAACAAATTGGTGAAAATATATATTTAGGAGAAGCACAACCAGAATTTTTCTATCTATTACAACATATAGGAGAACCTAAGAGTCACACAAATTATTACAGTAATAATTGTTGTGTGTTTAAAAACTTATGTTTCATGAAAGATAATGTCAAATTATTTCTAAGCTGTTTTCTTTTGTTATACATAATAATGCTCGCATTTGAGATGTGTTGATTTAAACACAAAGTAATATGACAAAATATAATAATAAAACAATAACAAATTATGTAGTAAACGTATTAAATTTATTATTGTTTTATCTTTTTACCGCCAGATTTTTATATCTTAAGCAATTTTACTAATACATATTAAATTATTTCCGTGAGACGCCTAAGACGGATTTCATATTTTATTATAACTACTTTGGATGAAAAAATATATAAATTTATTAAATTTAAATAATTCATATACAACTTTTAAGACCTTAACGCATCCTTTGTGTTATAAATATTCTGTTTGTTGAGTGTTATTTTCTTTCTTTTCTTGTTTTACAAAAAGCTCTAAGGGGTGTTTTGTTAGTTTTTATGATATCATAATGAATTTATTTGCTATTTTTATGTACTATGATGAGTCCTCAGTCCAGACCCAACACATCATATTTTTTTAACACAAAAGCAAATCATTTAGTAAAAAAAGAAAGTACTGGTATATTAGTTGGGTGAGCCTATTTTGTAACGTGAAATTTAAGAAAAGCAATCTTAAAAGTTGAAAGAAAAGAAAAGTCCTGCAAAATTACGTATTCTTTCCTTGCGTTCCTCGTATGCGCGGGTAACAAATTGTGAAGACCTTATGTCCTCCTTTACTGTGTTAGTTGACATATGTAAATCTTGTAAATACTAATGCAGTAGAGCTTTTTTAAAGCTTCAGTGGTTGAAAGTGAGTGTCTTATTTTTCTGAATGGAATATTTATGAAATCCATAGATTAACCACAAAGTACTTCGATTAACATAAATTTGATTTACGAAGGCGTGAAATTAATGTTTCAAATGTAAAATGAGTTCCTAATTTAGTTATCTTCAAACCATTATTATGTGCTATCGTAAGCCCGATGTATTTTAAAATGCTTCGTTTCACAGTAGAACGCACTTTCGGGGTCTTTTAATAAAAGACGATTGATTGTCCTTGGAAAATTGGAACCAATATCGACCGAATAAATGTTAAGTTACAATCTTTAATTTTTTTTTTAATACTAAGATTAATTGAAGAAACCAATAACATAGTATTTTTTAAACGGCATTCATATTTCCTAAAAGACTATCTGTGATAACCCACACAAATGAGTCAGGCTTCTAGTATAGAAATAAAAATTATATTTCTAATATTCACACTGATTAGCCTTGCTCATAGTAAAATTTGTTAAGCTTGTGTAATGGATAGTAACTTAACGGGCAGTAATACATATATGATGCATAGATGTGTAATCATCAATGAAATAAATAAATACCAATGATTCAGGTAGAATGCTCGTATTATTCAAACAAACATCTAACTCTTCCGGGATTCGAACCCAGGACCGTTGGTGTGAAAGGCAGTGCTACCTTTGCTCTAAAGGTTGTCATAGTTATTACAAGATAAGTAAATTTTTTACAAGTAATAATTTTTTTGCATATAAAAATTTTGCAGTAAAATGATTACTAAAAATACCAAAATACGGTTTTTGGACCATTTGGTTTAAAGCTGATATTTTAATAGATAGACTGCGGTCACCTTAAATTAATATCTAGTTTCGTTCTCTTTTAACTTTATAATATCTTATTTTTTACATGAAAATTATAATATACACAGAGACATTTAGGAATATTACATGCAAAATTCAGGCTTCATAAATAACCGAAATTAAGTCATACTTTTTGTCACTGCGTAGTGTTAAATAAATATTTTTATTTTATGACTCAGTAATACGGTTGCAAATTACCTTATCTCTTATATATGAATATTTTTATGTCAGTTGGATTGTTGCTTCTTTATTTTCCTTCCGGTTTTGCTAGCTAAAACGTCGCTAAGCCATAAAATCTTTATTTGAGATATGGCCGAAAAACGCGGATAATATTTAAAATTTATATGATTGCTAGAATTATTTAAAAGAAACCACAAGGAAAATATGATTGATTCATCGATCAGATTGACAAATATTTTTTTTACTTAAGCAGGCATTTAAAACTCAAAATGAGTCTGAGACTTATCGACCTTTAGCTAAAGGACGACAGATTTGGTATAGGAGGAGCTCTAAGTCTCAGCTTGTTCTGCCTATTATTGTGGAAGTTAAGCGTCATACGAAAGAGCTTGTCCAAAGATGGGTGACCAAAAAAATATTATATCGAGCTACTCCATGCTTCGTTAGGTATGTCGAGCATTTGGTGCCAAAGAGTCATGAGAATCCACCAATCCAGTCTGGGCCTTCGTGGTGGGTTGTCGGCCATTCTCCCTAAATTGACGTCGTCGTCGACGTCGTATTCCATAACATTTGTGTAAAGTCTCTATTATATTATCATAGTCTTCCTCGTCATTGTCATTACTGATGCACCTTAAATGAGCTTTCTTATACGTAGTTTTCGATTTTCGATAAACAATAGTAATGGTAAATATTCGATATCTCTAATTATTTACCATTACTATTGTATCAGTTTTGTTATCATAAGTTAGTTACTGATCCTAGAATGATAATGATAAAATTTAAAATTTTACTGAGTTATGGACACAGAATTTTCCACTCTTTTGAATAACGAATAAAGTAGGTAATGGGATAAATTAAACATGAATGTTTGTCGCGTTTAAAGTTGAAAGCTAAACGTTCGAATTGCATATTTGAGCATTTGCTGAACAAACCGCAAACATTAATAAAATTGTAATGGGTACAACACCTGCCGACAATATCGTGCAAATGCAGCAGCTGCAAATGGAAAATCATTGCATACTAATGTTTCGAACATTTGAAAATAATGTAATCAGAATTGTATAAAGAAATAACTTATTAACTATTTGTATTTACATTTTTTTATATTGATTATTCAGTTAACAATTTTTTTAAGAAACCTATATTTTTTTCATCTATATATCTGATAAGTCGTTTATTAAAGAAATTCAATAATTGAATAAAATAAATTCTGAATCGCTTTAAAGGCAGACAGCAAAACAAAGTGATAATAAAAAAATAATGTAGGGTTACCTACCCTTAAACTACGTTTTTTTATGCAATTAATTGGTATAGTTCTAATTTGAGTAAAACTTTTTTAGTAAAAGTTATTTTATTCAATGTGTAAAGCGGGCGGAAGTGTAAGAACTAAACATAGTTTTAATTATTTTTAATTGATTAGCTTATTTTTTTATATTTATACTTTTTTCTTCTATAAGATCTGTCTTATGTCTCTGACAAATATATTGTATTAGTAAAATAAAAATATGTAGCTTATTTCCGCAAAACTTAAGCAGTGTGCACCGCCCGCCCGCCCGCAATTAAATGCAGGAACCGCAGACACCGGCACCTTCACTAACTTTGCACTTAGTGCTCGTTATTGCACGGTCTAACAGCTCCTGATGATGCTCAGTGTGGAGGCGAAACACGTGTAGAGTAGTTGGTGAAGGTGCCGGTGTCTGCGGTTCTTGCAATTATTGGCGGGCGGGCGGGCGGTGCACACTGCTTAAGTTTTGCGGAAGTAAGCTACATATTTTTATTTTACTAATGGATATAGACTTCGGCCATGTAACGCATGATTCTATCAAATAAATATATTGTATTGAAAATAGCGAAATAGTAAATGATTTGGCTTGTGATTACTAAAGTAAATCAAAGTTCGCAAAGGGTCAGTCATCGGATGGGTAACCAAAATATTTTTATTATTATCAATTACGACCTCCGTACCGGTTTTTATGGTAACGCCAACGCAAGGGCCTGGGCTCCATCCCGGCCAGCCAATGTAGATAACGAAAATTTTCTATATTAGATTGTGTCTGTTGTAGAGTCTGGGTGTTACGTTACTGTCGTTGTTAGTTTCGCTTTCACTACTTAACTTGGGTTCAGGGCAATGCATGTGATGTTGTATATTATTTTATATTATACTAGCGGCCCGCCCCGGCTTCGCACGAGTGGACAAAATTCTTAAAAAAAATTCTAGCATTAAATATAGCCTATGTTACTCAACGTGAATGTAGCTTTCCAATGGTGAAAGAATTTTTGAAATCGGCTTAGTAGTTTTTGAGTTAATTCATTGCAAACATACAAAAATACAAATCTTTCCGCTTTATAATATTAGTGTGGATCAAGTTCCTTTCCGATTCTGAAGTGACATAAAACCGATGAAGCCGTTAAAAGTAGCTCATTCTTCTTACGATGTTTTCGTCGAAAGAGATCTAATGTTTAGTAGTTGGAAAATTAATAAGCTTATAATAATAATAAAATGTGTTATAAAAAGGTGCTGTCGCATTTACTTTACGTTTGGTTGTAATTTTTGGCACCAAGCTTCAATATTTTGTTTGCATTTAAATAACACAAGACAAGTTGTGTTATTATGAAAGGTTGTATTGCATTTATTGTTAATAATAATCTCCTTCTATTACTCCTGTTAAGATATTAATACAAAATCCAGTTAGATTGAAGTCTCAATATTCAGAGTGACTCATATCTCTTACTTCAAAAACAATATTAAAAACCCATGTTGTAGTAATGCAACAACGTCGAATAGCTACAGTTGTTACATGATAAATTAGTCGAACCGATAAACCGATCTGTCCCTGCCAACGGACGATATAAACAACAAAGCGTCCAGCAACTAACATACGTAACAATTTCACTAGACAATTCTAGCAACAAGTTTTAAATATTTTGTATTTTTTTATTTTAATATTTTCAGCGGAGTTTGTTTAATTCAATTCAAACCTTTTGCTGATATCAAGGAATTTCCGCAAGATATCGGTAACTGACATAAAATTTATTTTTGCTCCTAAAAAATTTATTAATATTTTTTGCAATTGTAATGTTATCTGTCATAAATTAAAATGGCTGTTTAAAAAACTAGAAAATGACAGATACTAGATGATGACAGTTCATTACTCACTCAACTAATTTAAATTCACTTGGTGATTTCGTTTTCAGGCGTTTGGATGATATGTTTAGTATTTACAAATAACGAGTTTGAAAATGAGTGAATTAAATTAGTTTTTAGTCATATTACATCAAAGTATACTTGAATATATATCTTTAAAATTTTTATCATTCTGGGAAAAGAAGTTTCCATCACAATTTTGGGAAAAGAAATATTTTCTTATTTTTAGTCCGCTTATAAAATCGTGCTTTTTTGAAAAACTTTTTTACTTCTATTTTTATTTGATACTTCTACAATAGCGAGAACCAAGAGCCCATTCAATGACACAACTTTTCGCTCCATGAAAATTTCAAATAATAAAACAGTTGACATATCATCGCTTCATTTGCACTGTACGGCCTATAATCACTGCAGAACGCACATTAAATATAAAATACAAGCTAAAACATTATTATTACCACTGCTCAATCCACCAGTTTTTGTTACGTAAAAAAAGGTTTCAAATTGTTATTTTTAATTTGCAAGAAGCTCATTTGAAAAGTTAATTACCATAACGTTAAACTGGTGATTTGGAAAAAAAGAAGTCTTTAAAATTTACTACTTGGTGTATTTTTCCGTTTAAATAAACGGGACTAATTATTCCACTTAGTGTTCTGCAGATTGCTCTCTACACGCCATTTCGTTTCGTGAAACACTTTTATTTAATTCCATTGGACTTTTGAAATAAGAAAAAAGGAAGAAAAGGGCGTTCAAAGCATTGACATACAGTCTCTCAACGTTCGTTTGATTGGTTTTGCTTACCACTTTGCATGTGATTAATCGTTCGTACCACAGCATCGCGGCGACTTCCTTGGGTAAAAAATCATTCATTTAAATCTAAACCCATTTTATTGAAATTATAATATATTATTTTAGTTAACGTTAGCAAATAGAATTATATGAAGACTATCTTATAGATATTGTTGATTAATAAAATAACAATGCCTGTTATTAATTGTATTGTTATGGTTATGTGTTATGGTTATAATTATTATTGTTATGGAGGCTGTAACTCTTCTCGGGGAAGTGCTTTATGTATACCTACAGTGAAAGAACAGAAGGAACTAAGAACTGCACAGTAAAGCCAATTAAAGATGTTCTTAAATAATAGTTTAAAAACTAAAAAACACGCTTGCCCGCCATTTTAGACGTCCGCCATGTTGGATTTAAGTCACGTGACTATTTTTTTCGTATTTCTGACAGCAAACCCTTTCATTTGATACCCATATCATGGAAGTGCATTTCAAACAGCCAGTTCGCCATATTGGGGAGGCCGCCATATTTGATTTGTAATGACGTTTCTTAGCTAGTCATGTATTGTCATCAGAACTCAGAGCGTGTGTAAAAATTTCATCCTAATCAAAGACCGGAAAGTGGGTCAAATTAAGATTCCAAGATTTTCTTACATAGTTACAAGTGAAGCTAATAAAAGCGTGTTAAAAAGCAATTAAAAGGTTAACTTTTAATATTTTTTAATAATTTTGTCTTTATTTTTATGAACGAAGAATATAACATATATAAATCATTTTAATCTATATTTAGCAAACTCCCGTTCAGTACACGACTTTGGATATAGCAATTCACAGAAGTACATACTAGAACTACACCACTTCGCAGGGTTGAATTCGCGTTGCAATATTATGTTTAGGATTCAATATGATCTAGAGCAAATTTGTAACAAATATTATTCATTTTAAGCCAGCTGCATGTATGATGCAAACTTGTCATCTTAACCACAAGCCGTCCTCTGGTAGACGAAAGCCTTCCTCTAAAAATAAGTGGGTTTTGCCATCATTTCCATGCTTTGCAGGCGGGTTGAAAATCGCAGAAAGAGACCATAAGGTGTATGGTGATTAATGTATGGTAGGTGATTAGCTCCAGTATCATTAATGGCATTTACGACACCCTTAAGTACGAAGGCATGGTGCTATTCTAGTCTGCCGGACACCACACGACCTATATGCATATTGTATGTGAAAAAACGGGCACTTATAAAAGATTCGAAAAGGAAAATTACGATTTTTGTATATAAAAAAATGTTTTTTTTTTTTTTTTTTTTGCCTGTAAAGTCGGTTTTACGGGCGAAGATTTTACGTGACAACGTCTTTTTCTCGGTAGAATATTTATTGATATGAATATAATTAAATTGCACAATGCGCGCGGCAGACCGATCATAGTTGAGTGGGAGAGAGACGCAAGGCATTCGGCGGGCCTCTCTCTCGTTCGGTGACTCATCGTAACGTTACCGAGCGTTACACTTTTTCATAAGTGACTCCCAGCCGCAACCTAATTTAAGACGTTGTCACGTCAAAAAATATAGAAAAAAGACTGCTAACAATTACATATGGAGTCGCTTGAAGTTGCGGTTTTCCTAATCTATTTCGACATTTTAGTTTGATTTACTGAAATAACTATTAACAACAGTAATAACAGTTTTATTAGAAAGGAGATTATTTGTCTAAGGTATCGTGCGGGTTTATTTCGAAGAACACTTGGCAAATCGTAACGCCACTCGTAAAATTATAAGTATTTTAATTGTACTAATTAAAAGGTAAAGTTGTACTTTTCGTCGTCAGAAATTATTATCACGAAAGCTTTGACGGTACTATAACTAGCCAAGCCAAAGATTGACGGTAATTTACTCTAATTAGCGAAGTTTAAGACAGTTTAAGATAAATGGCCTTCCTGTATTGCCAGCGTTGCATGCAAGAAACTACGCTTTGAACCCTATTTTCTAGGTCATCAACTCCTAAAGTTGCCGTCATAAAGTCCATTATACCTTAACTTCGGGTGAATTCGGCAAGTTTGTAACCTTTGGTAATTTCGTAACCTTTCGTCCCCTAGCGATTTGTGACGCACCGAAAGTAGATAAATGATCAGGATAATCCGAGAGAGGCTTATTGGGAAAGGAAAATTAACTTAATTTGTCACATTTATAGGTTTAGTTTTTATTGTGTAAGAATTTATTATATCCACAATATTATTAAAATATATATACATATATTAATATATACATTTATACACATTACTTCAAATCGACAGAATATTTATTTTATTTTCATATTTTTAATTAAGAGATGTAGCATATTAATTTTATAAATTTAGATATCGACAAGTTTTTGCACATTATTTGTAGTCATCTACAGATAAGTAGCTTAACAACTTAAAACAACTAGTTAAAATTGTTTTAATAAAATTTTACTTTGTCACATGGCTTAGCTGCTTGGATATTGCGTTAAAACTTTCAGTTATGGATGTAGAAATCAGTTAATACGGTAAAGTTTAAAGTAAAGTATACAATTTACAAGATTAAAATATTTTGGAATACAAAAAAATGATAATAGTTTACTTAGAAAATATATAAGTACCAATTTGCTGTTGCAAATGGATAAGATAAAATGCAATTTACAAGTAATCGCTCGGATAGACTCTTTCTCTTAGTTTATACTGCAAATAATTACGAGATATGTAGTAATAAATTAATATTTCACTTTATGTTATATTAAAATTTTAATGCAGTAATTAGAGAACACTGTTATTTTTATATGAGAAATAAATGTTAAAATTACTATTCTAATATAATAATACTTTTTCAAGCAACTTAATGACTACTTATAATTCATAATATGTCATAGAGTTACTTACTTTAAGTTTGCAGGTCACGTATATGATTTTATGTGAGAAGCATATAACCAAAAACATATAAAAGTCAGTTTAAATTTTTCGATACGACATATCCAATGTTCTATTTATACTTCATGTTTCTTTCATCCACAAATGAAAAGTTTCCTACAGGTAGGACGAAACTTTGATTGAATATTTCACTAGACAACTTTCTCTAAACAACTTTTCCACTCACGAACCGTACAGCTCAAATGCAAGGGGTTTGATTTTCATATAACTCGGAATCTCTTTTAGGTCGACATCCTAATCACGCGGAGATAAATTCAGAGTGAATCATACCACCGTAACTTGAAATCTTGCGTCCTAAGATACAAATGAAAGAATTACAGTGTGAAGATATAATACTAAAAACTTAAACTCATTGTATCGCCAAGGGGCTAATAATTCAATTTACGACAAATATTACATTAATAGCAATACCTCGGTTTTGGAAACAACACGTTTTTAAATCATTTAATGACTAAATTAATTTTTACTATAATAATATTTAGAAACATGTACCTATTTGGAAAAGTCACACACGGCCCTGGCACATCACAGACTGATATTAAAAATGTATATTTGCGTTCGTTCATATTTTGTACTAGCGAAGCCGGCAGACGTTGTTTTGCCTGAAATTCAGCATATCTGCTTATATTTTCGTCAAAAAATAAAAACCAAGAACCCAGCTAGCAAAACCTAGAAACAGCGCCACCTACCGGGCCTGAGAAACATATCTAGTAACGACAAAATACATTTAATGTTAATAAACACACTTCTCAAATTGCAAGTCTGTACAGCGGTTTAGGCTGTATCTATAATTTAGGCTGTGCGTTGTCCATCAGTCTATCACTCTAAATAAGTCTTTTCTATATATGATTTATTAATGACATCTAGTAAAAATATGTAATCGAACATGTAGTGCTATTTCTACGTTCGAGTAAACCTTGATGATATTTTTATATTGACACTTGATTTTATTTAATATTAAGGAGCGTGTGGATCTATATATAATTTCAACTGTAGCGAGACAACACGGAGAGCATTTCTCAAAAAAATGTGAAAGATGTGGCCATAGCTTAAATTTAAAGTACGTTGTATGCAACCTGGCAGCATGCAACGCTCCTTTGCAACTCATACTATAATTTTCACAATGTCAAGATTACCCCGGATAGGAGAGCGGACAAGGCGCGATTTATTCGCCCGTAGAGGTGGCACAAAATTCAAGCGTATTTCGTTATTATAGTAGATTGACAGGAGCTTTGTCTCCTATAGCAAAATTTTATTACGGAACAAGCGAGGAACATAATTTACTTTGTAGCGTGTTTCTTGACAACATAAAGGATTATCCAAGTTTGATGAAACCAAATTCTAGACACATTAAGCTGCCAGGGTTTAAAATTTCTAATCACTTTCTACTGGATTTATCGATAGTAGACAATCAAACTGGTTTGTATTTTTAAACTTTGGATATCATAACAACTGCGTTACAAACTTTAACTTTGAAATAAAAACATCGTAGTGAGACTGGGCCATCATTGAATACCTAGATCCTTGCGAATGAGTGGGTGCTAATGCATCCGCCTGCAGATACAGTTGCGAACAACGGTTTAAAAGGTCTTTTGAAGTTTTGACAAACTGGAGATAATATTTAATATCTTCAGGCGTCAGGATCTGGAATAGCCTATTAATTTTCGACAGTTCCTTAATTGGAACTCAAAAGCTAAGTATTTTGAAAGTTCAAAAGGGAAATTGTTTCGAAATATTACGCAAGAACAAGTTTATACCGAGTAGGTAATTCCTTTGCTAAAGCTAATGACTGGTCTGAGAAAAAACTTATAATGAGTCTTCTTTTAGGACTTATCCTGTACACGTAGTATAGCCGTGGCAAGGAGGTTTTAAATTTAAGAATATTTATACTGTTAAACGAAAAGGTGATCATTTTTTCTTCCCTTGTATTTAATTTGTTGATACAAATATACTTATTCAAAAATGCCACGCATTTAATAATAATATGAATACAAATATAATATTTGGCACTTAAACAATAAAAAAAATCCGCTACCAAGAGAAGTAATATAACCAATCATATTTAAAAATTATTAAACAAAGACAGAGCTCAGATGCATGGTGTTCAACGTTGTCGGTTTATGACTGGGGATACAAAGATCTAATGAAAATGGTGATCATCAGATGGTTATCTAAAACATATTTATAATTAACTAGTACATTTATTTCGAACTATAAGAAAACATCCTCATCTATTGGACATGCACAAAACTGTACGCAGATTTACGCAACACATCAAGCTATACGCTCTAAAATAAAATATGATCCCTATTACAATGGCATAAGGGAGGTCCAATCGTCACTTTTTCATCAGGCACTTGGGTACTTAGGTTTATAAAATCTGATATACTCCTTTACGTATGTACATAATACTGTCTTATAAAACTTTTTCAATTTATCTTGAGTTAAGCTACAAAAGGCTCCAACCAAGCATAGGTTTATATAAAATTCATTGGTTAAGTATACAATTAATGTTGTAACACTCTCTGCCTAATTTACGAGAAAACTTTTGTTATTAAATGTGTACAGCTATAAAATTTTAAAAATTCTATACTTTTGCTAGTAGTTATTCGTATTCACAACTATCAGGGACATTATTTTCTTCAATATTGGTTATACGAAATATATTGTATGAAACAATAGCTATTACATATTTTATTTACTTCTGATGTGTTCAATCTTATTAATTAGTATTTTAGCATGCTATTTTACAGCATCAAATTCATGCTTGCAACAGCATTTAGCATTCTAAATGCTGTTGCAAGCATGATTTTGTTTTGAATTTTTATTTTCCCACGTTTTTCTTAGGTCGCTTTCTTGTCTGTTTACTTGTCTGTCGTCTTGTCTGTCCGGTTAGAATCTTGTATCTCAATTTTGATGCACTCCCCGACCACCTAGCGAGTTGAAATTTTCAGGGTACCTAAGAACCCGATGACAATGCACGCTTAAACAACTTTCAACTTTCTAGGTGCACTTTCAGGTCACCTTTCGGCAACTTTCACTTTTGTATGGGGCTTATCCGATTGTTGCGTAACACATGGTTACTTCGTTGAGTTAATAATTAAAAAGAATAAAATAATAATACTAGATTTAAAAATCTAAAAATCCCACGTTTTTCAGTGACCAAAAAAGAATAAAATAACCCGGCGGAGCCAAGCGATGGGCCACTCAAAACGTGGGGGCGCATCTTTAGAAATACTCTTAACATCTATGCATATCATACATCTCATTACATCTCAATAAGTAACATGCGCCCCCACGTTTTGAGTGGCCCCTCGCTTGGCCCCGCCGGGTTATTTTATTCTTTTTTGGTCACTGAAAAACGTGGGATTTTTAAATCTAGTATTTTTTGCATTGACAATGCTATATTTCTATAAGATATAAAATTATTTTGTTGTTCAACTTGTGGCAAATAGCCACAGCTTGCGTTTGCTGCTGGAAACTGTAAAAAGATATCAGTTGTATAAGTTAAATACGCTATATTTTGCATTCCGTAGCGGCTTGGAAAAAAATAGACAAGTTTTTCGATTTATAACATTTCCAACGTTTAAATGAAGGTATGGCGATGATTCCGATTTGAATAGATCTTAATTTGAGATTGAGAATTTACTTGAGTTGAATTTACTCTAAATTAAAGAATTCAAGCAAGAGTGGAATCTTAGATCTTTTTTACCCTTCTTCGAACTTTTTCTTCTGGCCAGATTGTACAATCGCATTATTTCGTCCAAAAGGAATAATTTTGATTCTGAATCTAACCATATTTAGGTTTTAACTATTTTTTACTAGACACTTCATTATTTTACAATATGTCCCAGACACATTCATTGAAATGGAATATGTCACTATCACAAAGAGAATGACGTGCTAAAATACAGTTATCGAAGAGAACCATTTTCATATAATATTTTCAATCTACACAAAGCACATTACATGTTGGTAATACTTTATTTGTGTCTTGTATTTTGCGTCCACCTATTACAATGAAAAAAATTTATTCCAAAAAGTAATGCTGATTTTAGTTTTTCATATAGATTTATTTTTATACTATGGTTTTCCTGTATACATTAAGTTTTTGTTACTAAAAGAACAACAAATTAAAATATCATCATTCTAGAAAATTCATATTTGTTAGAGGAGTTCTCGATCATAATGACGAAAAAATAAATAAAAAACATGGATGTTCATTCATTTCGATTTAAGAATACATGTAAAGATGACGTGGAATTGAAATGTATTGCATTAATTCAATAGCAGTATATGAAGCATTTTTTATAGGAAAGAAAGTACGTCTTGGTGTGGATTAAATGACTTCCGTAGCCTTGTGGGTTCATCCTGGTGGGCAGAATAGGTGAATTCAAAACGATTTTACCTGAGATTCGAGTCAAATATCTGAGCCTGATGTGAACTATAACAGAAATTTTCTCTATATTTTTATCTGAGCCAAATTTTAAAGTAATACCTTTATCGTGCCTTTATCACTTTTTTCAAAATAAAAAAGGAATTACTTTTACGATGGCGTTAAGGATACGTACCGTTTAATGACGATGTTGCTAAAATTACGACGATGACGTTTCCCTTCAGTAAGGGAAATAAAAATTTTATGGCACCATTTTATGGTTATGACCGATGTTTAAACCTTATCAAATGTAGGACCTCAGGGAAATTGATGGAATGCTTTTAGTTACTAAAAACACTCCAAGTTTTTATTGAAAGTAGCAAATATTACAGAAACCATATTAAATAAACAAACACTTAATAAATAACCAAATAAGCCGTTTTATCATAAGTCTTTTTTAAATAGCAAAATCATAAGATCTTTTTTTTTATATAGCTGAGCTAACTTTTTTTATTATATCAACCAACCATGAATAGCTCGTTTTGTCTCCATTTGGTGGTAGATAATGAATTTATATTAATAATAAAACAAATAATCTTACATAAAACTGATTTGATTACTAAACCAAATATGGATTCGACAATCAATGAAAATGATAATAAGGCAATAAAGAAATCCTTTTTATTATAAAATTAACACTAAAAATGTATTAAAGGAGATCCACCAAATACCATACAAAATTACCCCTGGTCCGGCGCCAAAGCAATTCATCTAAGATTTTAGAGTAAAAATAGTGAAACTATTACAAAGATTCCCTACTGTAAAATTCCGGTGCTAACATTTTTTTTTAGCCCGGAGAATTTACATAGGCGCTCGATGTGAAAATTATATTTTTAGAGAAACTCCTTCCTTTTTATTTCATTAACATTATAATAAGTATTAATAGCATACACGCGTGTATATCATATTATAATATATGCATATCTCCTCCGTCTCGACAGCTCATTTATCCATTTCTCCGGTACTTTCTGATCCAATATTATTGATAAAGCTGAAAGAGGTAGCCGACGCAATTGACTTCTTACATAACGGAAGAAAATGAGTATAAACTTCTCAATAAATAAATAGAAGAATAAGGTCAACTGTTTTAGTTATAACGTTTTAGCTTTTTGTTACATTATCTAATGATAAGTATATCAACATACGCATAAAGGTACAACAACAAATAGTTATCAAAACAGATATTAAATATATTTGAAATATTATAGGCCACTTTACTTCAATGGCCACATGACCTTCAAGCTATCGACAAAGAAAAGATCAACACACACCTGTGACGTGACTTTTCTTTTAATTGACATTTTGTATACCTACTTATTGTATATTTTTGTAGAGAAATAAAAATAATTACTAAGTATACATAACGATACTTTAGCAATACTTAAAATTGGTACATATGTACTTAAAATTGGTCATTACATCTAGCTCCTAGCGCCGGAACTGGGGCCATTTTGGCGGATCTCCTTTGTGACTTATAGACATCTATATTAATATTTGTCATCATCAGTTCATTTATTTCCATATAACAGGGGTAAAGAACGTATGAAAACGATGCAGGAAGAATGAGCTTTTATCCATTATGCAGGCCTGGTGTGGATTTATGGGTGCTAGTAGCTGCAGATGAAGCTAGAACTCACAGTTTATCGTACCTCAAGAAAATATTTTTGACATGTCCTACGCCTGACTCTTGGGAAAGCTGCTTATTCGCCGCAATCGCGAGTTGAACTAACCACTTCGCGATTGAGCTCCTCACTTAATTTTCGCCACATAGAGCAAAACCGAAGCAACAAAGGTAGTGTTAGCTCTATAGCATAAGAACAAATAGTTATAAAAAAATAAAAATAAATAAATGAATTAGTATAACAGCCTACGTCGCGCAAAGATATATTTAAGCTATAGTCAACTATATATTATATACAAATGTCGGCTTACAGCCGACTGCGATCTCCGAACAAAGATCACCTGGCCAAGTGGAAATCTTAATTTTCATGTCTTTTTCAGCCATGGGTATACCTTTAGCAAAACTAGTAGTGTCACGGTTAATATTCATATGCCTTAGCACTGCTTATGTGACTTGTTAGCGTGTAGGTTTACCATTCTTACATAAAACTAAACCTGCATCGTATGAAGTTCCATAGCGTAACTTTTCTTTGGAAGCACTATTCGGACCACTAAACTAGCGCCGGCACTTTGTTAATAACAATACGATGAATACCTATCAAATTAAGATATTCCTATAGTGACGTCTTAAAATTAACAGCATTTAATTTTCTCAAACCCTTTTTAATGATTCAATTAAACATCAGTAAAGAAAAATTAATCATAATGTTGGTTTACATTTCTAAATTTTCCGTTCAACATGTCATTAGGCAGAATCGGTTTTTTTCTCTTATCTCTGTTAGAGACGTCATTATGACAATTATGATTGATTTTGGTAGTTTTTTTACTCTACTGACAGCGACAAAAACAAAAAAAAAACTGAAAATATTAAAATACAATTAAAACAAACCAATAAAATACATTTTAGGTCTATTATATTTTAAAACGATTTAAATAAATCCATAAATATAGTGGGACAGAAATATGAAATTTAACCAATTGAATTCGTGGTTGAACTTTTCTTAATATTAAAAAAGCTTTATATCTAATTGTTCTGATTAAATATACAGACTCCTTGAAATTAGCATAAGTAACGTCGATACAAATTGTGTCGTTATTTTGAGCCTTCTTGAATAATTTCGATTAAGCCGAACAGAATGGTGATATCTATTGAAATGAGAATAAGATTGGCATGGTTAAAGCCAAAGCACGTAACAAATGCCACCTCGTAAAAAACGTGTGAGTTGTCTCATTACGTTAACACAGACCAACGCTAACTACGACATTGAAAAATTTTGGGTTGATCATAAATTCAGAACACCCCTGACGTATTTGTTAACTTCCATTACTAGTACAAACTGAAAATAAGCCTTAAAACTAAGAGTATAAGACATTGGTTCGTTCAAAATTAAGCCTTTATTTTGACAGCATGATGCGGTGGCAACTTTTCTTTTTCCCTATTCAATATATTGCAGGCTGATGTAACATCATCTATTATATTTCTTCTTACATGGCGGTGGTATGTAAATATAAATTTAAACACAATAGTATTGATTTGCAGGCCTAAGTGATGATTAACTATTGTGAAGAACTAAGAAAGTAAAACTGTTCTTTTCGTTTAGCTTTGTCAACTACTCTGTAACGAGGTGCCATAGCTATATTAGCGACTCGTTGCTGTCATTGCGCTCTTCTCTGGCCATTTTGCTCTTGGTTTCCGTTTTTAAATTTACTGTCTGTTTTTATTTGTTTTGTTCTCGAAGTTCATTCTTACCAGAGTCAGCGCGTAGAGCGGTTGACTGAGCTGTTGATATTTATAAAGTGCTGATCAGTTATAATAAGCTTATACTAAAAGTTACAACAACCCACAAGATTCTGTATCACCAGTTCCTGATATATAACAAAGTCTATAAGTTTCTTTAAGGCACTTTTGCAAGTAGCCCTACCTTTTATAATGTGTTTTAGTATTATATGTGAAATTGTTGTTGTATTCAGTGTAATTTATCTTTTTTATATAATTGTTTCAGTTGTGTCTTAATTTCCATATTAGAAATACTTAAGTGACGACCCAGCGCCTTTCATTTTTTCCTGGCCTCACTCCGTCACAACTCTATAGTTTGTTGTCAGTGTCGGTCAACGCTTCTTATAAGCAACATCGCCCTGGGTAAGATAGGCCGCACGCGCTATCCGTCTCTAGAAGGGCGGTCGAACCTATGAAAGCTTCTTCTTCCGGGTACAAACTAACCGTGAGATATCCACCACCTCCAACCTCCGTGTCTAGGAAATGCCCAAGTTGTCCAGAGTCGCCAAAAAAATAAAGCGCACATACGATATAGTACCTAAACAGAATTTTGGCGTGAATAGAGTTGACGAGTTAATTACATTTGTTTTCTTGGTTGGGTGTTATTGGAAGTTGGAAGTTTTGGGCGTTGCTGAGAAGGCGCTGACGGGGGAGTGGAACTTACGAATCCACCAACGGGAGTGCGCACACTCGAGCCGCTGAGGCAGTGTAGTGCTGTGGGAGTAGTAACCAAGGCGAAAAGTGTCGGTCACCTATAGGCAGGCGCAGATTTTTATCATATTTACCTACTCATGTACATTTCACGTTGAACGTCAGACTAAAAACCATGTTTAACCCAGCAGTGCGCTGCAGCTTATGACCGCCAGCCAGAATATCGGGTGATCCAGGGGGCCGTGTGTCCGCATGTTCTTGATTACTTAAGAAGCCTCTAGGCTGCCGACTGCATTGCCATAGTTTTTACTAATGCAAGTGATCCGCGTGGACCAAAAGTACAACCTGGTCACTTTGCACAAAAAATACTGAATGACTCCGAATTGATGGGATTTTCCCAAAGTTCTTTCCAAAAACGTTATCGGGCCAAAGTATTTTGAATCGTTCAATTGACATTATTTTTTATCGGTAAACTTTAGTTTTTCGCCTTTATGCTTTGTAAAATCGTTTTTAGTCAGGTAAATAAATAATGGACGCAATCTTAATATTTAAAACAAAATGTCTTTATTGTGCATTTCATTTGATTAAATCAAAATCAAAATAACTTTATTTCATTGGCCCTTGCGGGCACTTAAAATCGTCAATTTTACAGAATCAAGATAATATTCTTTTATAATAAAGATAGCCCGTGCGCTAGCGGCAAGTACATCCGCGGAGTTGATGCCGCGCATGTAATCGCCACGAGCGACCCGATTCCGAACATAGGGGCTAACATGATAAGAATCGGGCAAGAAACTCATGTGCCAAAACTCTTATAAAATCGCCAAATGTCTTACAAATTGTGTATATTACAAAACGATTCAGAGAACGAGCAATTCATTTCTTTTAGGTCCACGCTGCCTTATCATTCAAATTATTATGATGAAAGTCACCTTCTTGCAGTAAGCCTCCTAGCGCTTCTTACAGACTCTCAACCGAAAGCCTATCTTCTTTAGTTTATCTTCTTACTACTTACTACCTATCTCGTATGTCGTCTACCTCTACTTCTTTGTCTTTCCCTTGACAACGATTATATGAATTTTGAGTAAGTAAATTCTAAACTATTATCTGTGATGTCCTATGTATGTGTCCTCTAAAATAGTATCATTTTTTTTAATTTCTTACTTCCCTCATACTAAACTTATCTCACAGAACGTTTTTATAAATATTTCCTTGGCTTATCTCCATCGAAGCCAAAGTAAATTTTCTTGAAGGAAATTCAATCCATTAGTTGCCTTATCAGTGACAGTAACAGCTGCGTCAAGAAAAACTTTAAATCTTGTTTCTCGTTGCTTTTAAAGATTCAACGTTCACCTCCGTAATACAAAATAATGCACGGTACGGGACGATTTATGTATAGCTGATATGGATTCAACATATTTTGTTTTGAAAAATATACATATGTATCAAAGAATGTTTACCCAAAAATATACTTATTGTAATATTTTGGGTAGAATCACTTTTGGAGGGATTCGAACTCAAAAATCCTGCCAAAGCATGCTGGTTAATTCGAGGAATATTATAACTTTCTATCATGTCAGAGAAGTGCTTAGATTGTTGCTCTTTACTTTGACATGTGTAAATCAAAGAACTTCGTAGCTCACAAAGGCCTATGTTAAAAGCTCTGCAGGTGCGGAATGAGGGGTACAGCGCCTCACTGGATTACTACATTTGCAGAATACTGCAAGTTCCTTAGCGTAAAAAAGAAAAAGAAAAAATAGTAGGATATGTACAATCAAAAAAGGAATAGCAAAAGCGATACTACAAAAGCTTCCCGATAGTAATGCTATGCTGTTCGTACTGTACAGCGATTGACACATCAACCTAGACTGATTGGACTTTGAACTGTTAGAAGACGGTCGCGGAGAAACGTGTGAGAGTATGCGATATATTTTTGTTATTTCCTCTCAGTCACGCACCGGGCACCGAGCTAGCGGCAAGTCGGTCAATTACGATTTTGATTTCTTTCTTTAACAGGCGTAAAACATAGAATCGCTTGACAAATGTGAGTGTGGCAGCCGGCTCAAGCGAAACTATGTTTTATAATACAGACAGTGCAAATAGAGTTTAAAATCATATGAAATTGAGCTTGGCGCTTGCACGAGCGCAGCGCTTCGGAGAGTTGATGTTGAATGGCTAGATGAGCGCGTTTAGTAAAATATTGGTTATAAATTTGAATTGGATTCTTATGCATTATTGGTTTATTTTGCATTAAGGATATTCTAAGCTATAGCTACTATATTGTATGTTGATGATAGACATGACTATTCGTATAAGTAATGTTTTATTCATATTGCAATCGCAATTAATTTATGTGTCATTAATAAAAAGTAAAATACACAGCATTATGCAAATTTAAACGAAACCTTAATGAATTACTAATAAACAAAATATTTCTACACAAAATAATGAATTTTGTGACGTTTCCTCAGAAATATTTGTTTATTAGTAGTAGCGTAGTTAAAATATTATAATTGTTCAAAGGTCAGATATGCGGTAGTGATTTGGTTATATATTATGTAAAAAAATATATCAAAATGTGCATACCCCGTTAAGAAACAAAAATATTGTTACTGTGCGGGAAAATACGATAGGCAGATGAGTGAATAAAAAAAAGTAAATTTTGAAAACCCTCTACGTAAATATGTTCTACGAATTCTTAGTTGGTCAGTTAGGGTCAAGTCAATTCAAATTGAAGCGGAGTCGAATTAAATTTTCATTATTTAATAAGGCAAATCCGCCTTTAAAACAACATATTTCTTTCATCTTTGGACAAAAAAAAACTCCGACCTCACAACTACAGCACGGTAATTTTATCTAACAGTATTTTAACTCGGCCGAAGTCTTGAGAAAGATACCTACAGCCGAGCGCTACGTAATCATGCGATAGGGCTGCCCGCATCCAGCATTTTAATTACATTTGTCAACTTTGGGTTTCCTTTTAGTTTTGTGGTAGTAAATATACTTTCTTTATTTAAACAGATAAAATAAATTGTGAAATTAATAGGAAGAGTTGAATAAAAATGCGTGTTTTTTGATTGGCAGATTTACTAATTAAAAACAAGTTTATGTTTAAATAGCAAGCTTTTAAATTTGCGACCGAAAAATACTTGCGCCTTGACTGAGACATACGAAATGCTTTTTTTATTAAATTTTAAACTATAAAATATTCGCATTCTAATATAAAGTTTCATTAAAAATTATTTTGGAAAACATGGACAAGGTGGAAAAAAAGGTATATATTTTACTTGATTATAGATACCTGTAGTTACTTTAATATTGATATATTTGGTTTTAAATGAAGTTCGGAATATTTCTTCCATTTTTTCTACATATTCCACAAAATCATCACTGGGTACTATCAAAAAAGTGTGAGAATTAGTCTTATTGTATTCCCGGTACGTTAAATATCGACTCTCTGAACTGAAATTTTGGCTTCTTTGATCGAGTTTCACATACGACTTCAAAGCGTGACAATCATCATGTTTCTCCAAACAACGCTTAAGATGATAGCCACAAATATAAAATAGTGAATATTTCCTTCTCGTTATATTAAATAATAAACTTGAATGTATTTTGTAGAAAAAGTCGCGCGATTATTGTTAAAAACTAACACACCGTTCGTTCGTCAGTGCGGCACAATCGTGAGGTAATAAATTCTATGGTCGTGACTGTTTGCACTCGGAGCGCACCCTGACATCGAGCCGCGTAGGTATGACTCGTGATTCGACCGTTTGTATGGAGTTAAAATACTGTTAGATAATATTACCGTGAAGCTACAGCGTTTTGTATGGAGAACGAAGTCTACGCCGGCGCGACTGCGGGAATTGAAAAAACATTTAATAAGTCAACGGTGAAATGTTCAAATTTTTTCGTTCGCTCGAAATGTGGTGGAGGAACTTTACTATATCAACTTTTGGAAATTCGCTTGGATTCGCTTCGACTCTGTTCCAATATTTTTTGACAATGTCGGGTGTAAGATTTTCAATTGGTTCCCATAGGATAAAGCGAAACAGATTTTGTGGGAGCATAGTTATATCAAATGTTGGTAAAGTAATTGAAACAATTTTTTATGTAAAAATATTAACATTTATTATCACAATTGCATACATTCTATACTTAATCAAAAATTCTAAATAGGCTCGACAGTATATTAATTAACATTGTTAAAAAACCGTTAAATGACATGGCAAAAATTCAAGGCTGGCTAAAGATAAAATAAGTTTCCTTAACAATTTTATGATTTCGATTAGGAAAAGATATCAATAAGTAAAAAATTTAAAGAAAGCGCTGCGTAACGTAATACAAAATGTGCTTAGGATTAGGAACACCTTAACTAGGAAGAAATGAAAAGCAATATCTGAATTGAAAATTATGCCGTACCTATCTGTAGAAGGTATGACAGAGATTTTCACTCTACGGCTACGATAAATGTTAAGTCACCTAAAAAGAATTTTCCCGTTAATGATAAATAAAATAAAATAAAATAAATAAAATGTTTATTTCTCACCACAACAATAAACTTAGTGCTAGCTTAATGTAAGTACAGTCAGGTTGTGGATCGCTGGTGCCTGTAATGGGTAATAAAAACCCGTTGTAACAGGACACCAGGTCCCCACCTCATATAAATTAAACAAAACATGTTTACAGTAAACTAGAAGACTACTGCAAAGCACAAAGTGAAAAGAGGATACATAGAATCTACTGCATTATTTTCAGAAAAGCCTCAGTATCTTCATAAGACTGTCTGAGAAGCCAATTAGTGGCGTTAATTTTCAGAGTATAGACGTTCATATTATGAATTTTTTAACAATTTTTGTAATTTTGTGTATATATGTGGGCCAGCAAATATAAAGAATTTATTAGAGAAGGATTTTTTCAGAGCATACCGGGAAGCGACAAGCTCATTTCTGCGAGTCAAACGCGGATCAAGAGGCGTCAGTACATGCTGTCTCAGAACCACAGCTAATATATAAAGCTGCCTGACGGTCAGAACTTGGCAGTGTACGTAAAGATCAAATGTCGGATATAAGCGGGGCTTGAAACAACACACCTTAAGGACGGCCCTCTGTGCACGTTCAATCAGCAGAAAATAGGTTTTAGCAGCTCCACCCCATGTGGACAAACAATAACCCAAAATAGATTGGCATAGTGTAGTGTATACCATTTTCATTGTATCTGCGTCAGCTGAATGACGCAGTTGCTTGGAGATGTATATCAGCTTTCGAACTCTATTTGAAAGATGGATGATATGTTCTTTAAAAGAGAGATTGCTATCAATAATTACACCAAGATATGTTGTGGATGTTACCTTTTCAATGTATTGGTCTTTATTACCGACTATATTTAAATCATTTAAAATGTCATTTGCTTTGAAATTTCGAATAGAAAAGTTTATAAGTTTAGATTTGGCTAAATTTAAAGTTAACAAATTTCTTCCCAACCACTCTTTCACAATGTTGAACCCATCCTGTGCAAAGAGATATGTATTGAGCCAGGTTTTAGCGGAAAACACAAGTGCAGTATCATCGGCATACGTGAAAATTTTACCATTTGCAAGATTGAGGTTGCAAAGATCATTTATAAAGATTAAAAATAAAGTAGGACCGACGATACTGCCCTGTTGGACGCCATATTGGATTGAAGTTTCACAACTCGTTCTTGCGCCTATTTTAATGCTCTGAGAACGATCAGTCAAATAGCTACGGAATAACGAGAGTTGCACACCTCTCACACCCAAAGCCTCAAGCTTTGATAAAAGTATCGGGATCGAAACCGTGTCGAATGCCTTGGCAAGGTCAAGAAACAGAGCGACACATTTATTACTCTCATCTAGTTGCTGAACAACGTGATTAACCAGACCATGGACGGCGTCAGCCGCAGAGAGCTTTTTTCTAAAGCCGAACTGGTTGCTGGACAACAGCTGTCGAGATTCTAGGTAGGCAACTAGTCGCATGTTCATCAGCTTCTCCAGTACTTTGGACATAGCTGGTAAAACAGATATGGGTCTGTAATTTTCAACACGGCTCCGGTCTCCGGACTTATAAATGGGATGAAGGCGTGCTTTTTTGAAAAGGTCAGGGAAGATACCCGACTGAATACATAGGTTACAAATGTATGTCAGAGGGGGAACTAAGATGTTCTTATGTCTCTTTAGAAAATAGGAGGATATACCATCAGCACCAACAGCACATTTATTTTTCAGCGATAGAATTAGATTATGAACTTCAGTTTCATCGGTTTCAAGCAGAACAAACGATTCTTTTTGCGGTTCAGGTAATACAGGACTGCTGTCTTTGTATTGACTATTAATTATTTCCGCAAGATGTGCACCCAAGTTAACATAATAGGAATTGATTTCAGAAAGAGTGTCATATTCATTTTTAGAACCGTTCAAAAACTGAATTGCAGACGATTGTGGTTTCTTAAAATTAGAAATTTTCTGAATTACGTTCCAAAACAGTTTACTATTACCCTTTGCCTTTTTAAATTCATCTTTTTCATAATCTAACCGTTTCCTTCTAATTAATGCAGTGCAATAGTTTCTGTATCTTTTATAAGAGATCTTCATCACTTCATTTGACTTAGAGAGTTAGAGGGGTTAGACTTTGCCTGCCTACGTAGGAAATCTCGATGTCGCATGCATTTAAGGAGACCGGGTGTTACCCAAGGCTGAATTGGAGTACGTTTACGTTTTCGAGATGAAAGAACTGTTTTGGTGTTGTTTTTCAAAGCTAGGCTGATAGGATCCATTAGATATTTAAGTGCAATGTTAGGGTCTTGTGTTGAGTAGACGGGAGAGAAGTCTATTTTCATTAATTCTTCACAAAGCATTACCTCGTCTACAACAGTACGACTAGACTGGACGATTTGTAGGGGCTTTATGAGCGGCAAGATAGTTACAACTGCGAAGTGGTCTGTTATAGTTGTCTCTAACACAAATATTTTAGGGTGATACTTTGTTTTGATGTTAGCGTGATCATAGCACGTGTTATCATGGGTCTTAAATCTGTGACCGGTAAATAAACCAAAATCAGCTAACAAGTCTATGTAGTCTAGGGAGTATGATGACTGACAATCAGGAGTAATGTTTATATTTATGTCTCCCATCAATATAATGTTTGCGTATGTCTTATAGTTAGCCAAAACACCGCCGAGAGATTGGATAAAGGTTGATGGATCCTTAAAAGCATATGGTCGGTAGATGCAAAAAATTGCTATGTTAGAGCCAATCGTAACTACAAGACAGTTACATTCAGAAATTACTGGCTCAAAAACAGAAACATTTGAAAGAGCATTATTTACATAAACTACAACGCCATCATTTTGATTGTAGATATTTAACGTCCTATGCGAAGTATAACCACTAATATTGGGAGCAACTGGAGTGCCCGATAGCCAGCATTCAGACAAAATTAAAATATCCCAAGAAGTGTTCAGCCTATCTAGCAAGGTCAAGAAGCTTGAAAGATTTGCGTTAATGCTGCGTATATTTTGAGAAATCACCGCAAGGTTTGGCTGATTTCTGGGAAGCCCTTCAACACATTCCTCAGGTGTACAGGATGTGTCATCACAAAAATCAACTTCATCCAATTCGTTAATATAGTCATTTAACGCTGTGAATTTAGCCGAAAGAGTGAATATTGACCAAAAATTATAGTGTCGATATTTTTAAAATCAGATTTCAAGATGTTTGTCTTCATAAAAATTAAGTTAGGGGTCACATTCGCAGAGGACATACATCCAACATCTTCACATTCATGATACCATGAGGCTACTACATTGTTACCTGGGCAGAGACAGTTTATGCTCAGCTCCAAAATAAGCAGTCTTAACTTACTAATGAGTATAGTATGACAGTAGTGGCATTTAAAAACGAGAAATACCGAAATTACAGAGTGGCAAACAAAAAGTACTAATAAGTAAGTAACATGCAACAAAAACAAATCCCCAAGCAGTCATTGATTAACCCCTTTCTCTAAATTGTTGAGGACGTTTTCATGTTCAATTTTAATTAATTTAGAACCTTCGGCTTTTCTTAGGAATACCGATCCATAGTTTGTCCAGCAGAAGCGAAAGTTTTTGGTTTTAGCGAAATCTCTGGCCATATAAAATAGTTTTCTGGATTTGTAGGTGAGCGATTCAGAAATAAACACCGGTTTACTTGGACCCACAATATTCAAATGATTTGTATTCAGCCTGTTTTTTTGATTGATGCGGTTGAAGTCTTTGACGGCTGTTAAATAGGAATCCTTTTTCAGAACCGTTGTGAACTCTAGCAGTATTGTTTTCGAGTCTCTTTTAGAATCATTTCGATAAATATTCTTTATCTCAGAGTCGTCTAATTTAACGTTGATGACGTTAGCGATACTTTTGGCAGAGTTTTGCAAATCAACAATTGACTCCACTGATTTCAATTTTGGAAGATTTCTTATTTCAATCATAGTAGATCTTGACTTTTTGTCCTGTTGCTCGAGTCGCAGTTCTAGTGACTGAATATAGGTCAAAGTCTCCTTTCTTTCCTTTTCAAAGAAATTTAATTTATCTCTCATATCTTCAAATTCTTTATTCATAAAATCCAATGATTTCGAAATTTCGGAGTTCTGCTTCTTTACTTCGTCGATGGACTCTTGAATCGAAGTTAGTGTCGATCGCTGATCCTTAATAAAATCGGACATCATTGATCTAATTTCGTTCATAAACTCACAGTTTTCATTGTCTTTTTCATTTAGGTACTTCCGCTTGCCACGTACCGTTATGTTATCAAGCAAGTCGAGTGCAGTGTCTGAAGAAGCGTGTGTTAGAGTCGTCTGCATAGTAGGCACCTTTAGTGCGGCAGGGACGGCGGCCGAGGCAGAAACGACCTTGGCGGTGGAGGGAGACTGGGGCAGTGAGGATGCAGCCATTGTCTTAACTGGGCTCGATCTCTGTGACCTCGCAGTACCGCCCGTCGATGACGCGGCCGCTCCAGAGGTAGCCGGAGTGGCAGGAGGTGTACGTTTCAGAGGCATTCTCGATTTCTGCTGATATAGGATTCAAAATGCCCTGTATAACCCTACCAAGCCGTAAGAATACGCAGCACAGAAGTTTTGCGTAGCCGATTCCGTAGCCTTCAGCTACGATGATTACTACGAGCTGCTACGGCGACAGATGAGCGGGAAGGCAATTATGTCAACCGTCTCGTTTCCGTGTCGCTGGTCGCGTTCGCGGACAATAGATGCAGTGCCAGTAAGAGACAACAACAGAATACCTTGAGAGAAATGTGTCCGGCGAGGCAGGGGGGCGCCGAATTCGTCTATGTTTTGCTCAAAAATAGTCCTTATTGCTCGAGCGTGCAGCACACGTCTGCTCACGATGAAGGTGCGGAGGAGAGAGAAGTCTTAAAACTTTAATAAAAACAATCAACATATATAAAACATAACTCAAATCTATATGAAAACATTTTAAACAATTTAACAATCAAATATTAAGTAAAATCGTTTATAACAATTAACAATCAAATATAATCTTAAAACGTTATGTTGAAATATGTAGTCAATTTTAAAAAAAAAAAACTTATAATACTTAACGTATTGTGCTGTATCGCGGTACACTCTGGTATAATAAATGATGCGGAAATGATCTTGACACATTCTGTATGGGAGTTTATTCAGCTAGTGACATCACGTCATGATTTGAGTTATAATTTGCCTAAAAGACTGGACCATTGGATAATTCTTATTGTTATGTAGGTATACTTTTTAGTAAACACATGACTTGTATAAAAACAATACAAAAAATTGTGAATGGATCAGAAGATTTTGACATCTTTTTTACTTTAACAAAATGATTGCCATGGTAACGGGTCATAGCCACTACGAAGATCCCGGAATATCTAATTTAAAAGAAAAGAAATTTAAAATCTTAGTATGTTCAATTTCATAATACATTCTAATTATAAAAATGTCAACGGTGCCAGAGGTGGGACTCGAACCCACGACCTTTCGCTAACCGGGCGACTGCTATTCCATCTGAGCAACCGGGACACTAATGTCGTGGGTTCGAGTCCCACCTCTGGCACCGTTGACTTTTTTCCAGTATTTGTATTTATAGAAAGAATAACATTGCTAAATGCAAATAAACAATAAATATTATTATTTATTTCTTCGCACGTCTTCACATCGAATATACATGTTTACTGTTTATAAATAAAAACTTACGCTATACTGCGAGGCAAAAGTTCTGGTGGTCAGGAATGGTTGACTGGTATGTGCCTCCACTATGGCTCGATCTTGCTCAGCTGTGGTGGCGCGTTGATAGTGCTGCCGATGGTGAGCAGATAAATCACCGCCAGTCTCCTCATTACGGCGCAACCAAAAATTTATTGTTGTTCGCTAAAACAAAAACATTAATGTAATTAAGCTATCGCGACAGACAAGCAGAAAAAATATTAAATAGAAAAACTAGACTTGTTTAATATATATGATATTGAAACGATGCAAGTCATGAGATTTTGCTAAATTAAAAATGTTTAATAAGAAGCTTATTAAGTAAATATGTATAATATAAAGGCTAGGCGTTCGTCATACATTCATATTGAAAGTTTCTCTACATATTGTCCCTGAATATGCACGCAAGAACAGTATCGACTCAAAGTCTGCCGCAGGCGCAAGAGATTTGCAGCTTTAGTTTTAGGGACAAAATTGTTTGATTCTTTAAAATTTAGTTGATCTATAATAGTAGCACATTGAGTAAATGAGCTGTTTTAAAAATATGTTTTATTATGAATATTTATAAAAATATTACATCTGAATTAATTTTATAGATATAGTCTTCGCATAAATCTATGTTATATAATATACCTAATATATGTAATATAATCTTTATTATATAATATGATAAAACTGAAGAGTTTGTTTGTTTACTTGAACGCGCTAATCTCAGGAACTATTGGTCCGTTTTGAAAAATTATTTTAATGTTAAAAATCCAATTTATCGAGGAAGGATATAGGCTATATTTCACTAGCAGTTCCTGTAGGATGGAATCCTACAGCCCACGCAGGTGGAGCTGCGGGCGGAAATACTAGTTATAAATAAACTTCGTTCAAGGCGCCATGATAGGTGTGCAAACATATTTAAAAATGTGGTATACGACAATTCTATTTAAATCTTACTTTTTTATCCCGGATAATATAAAAAATGTTATATATAATATTATAAACAATATGCGGTGATGCGCAAGCGGCTGACCGGGCGAGCCTGGCCCCACGCTGTCTATCGGCATCGGTTCCCACGCCTCCTTGACAATCGACGATCGATGACGGTCAATGTTGACCGAGGGTCAACGTCGGTCGAGCACTGTTTCCAGCCTTACAACTGCGACCATGCCACACTACATAACGCTGAAGTGCAGCAGAAAGCATATTTCACTGACAAACTATTGTCGAATTGTATTACCTGAATGTGGAAATAAGATCTAAAATCGATTGATTCAATAAACAATTTAATAATATCGTATTATCATGTCCGTTTCAACAGCGCGGCCACCTCATAATATTTGATGAAACTTTGCCAGGAATTAGTGTAAATTTGTTTCTATACACACCTCTTTTCGTGAATTTGTTACAATTAAAACTAAGACTCTATGACAAAGAATAGTTGGCCGCTAGAACTGCCACTTGCCGTAGTCATCGTCCGTGATTACACAGAAACTATATAATGCAGATAGACGAATGATGCATCAAAAGAAAGGTCTTAATTTGTTCAATTTGTTACAAAAATAATAAAAAAACGTCAAAACGTAAATAAACAAAACGTTATGCAAAATTTAGTTTTCAGGTTATGAGTAGGTAGGTATGTCACCATAAACATCAAATTAATAGAGGCTAACGTGAATGGACAATTAGTTACTTTGTTACAGCGAATAAACGTAAAAAAATACTAGAAAGTGGGTTCAATAATTTGTTAGAGTCGATTTTAGTTGTCCGCTCGGACAATATTCATAACGGACAATAATCGCGTTTTAAACCACGTCCGATTAATATTTTTAACAATAATTTGGAAACAAAAGAGATCCTTTTTCGGGAATCGTGCCCATCATAAAACACCTGCGGAAAGTCAATGAACCGAAAATCTTATCAGTAAATACTTTAAACAATTAAGAACAATAGACATCAATATGACTGCAAAACGAACCGCATATTCCTTCAAATACTCTGTTTGAAGAATTAACTGACTTTTAACTGTTTTTCTGTATTATTTTCTCTGTTTATCAGTGTTAATTATAATTGTAAAAATGTTTCATAACCATTAAATTGTATTATTTAATTACATAATTTATAGTCATATTTTATTTCTTAAATGTGAACTGAATTAGATATCAAAATGAGTAAGAGACAGAAAACGTTCTTCTAAACTCTAGTTGATCTATTGTGAATGAGCTGTGTTTAGGATAAAAGGTGTATTTTTACTTTATTTATATACCAATTATTACGTCTATTATTATTTTCTATTGCCAATTAGATAAATCTATAGTCAAATCAATAAATATTAAAGTGTGTTTGTTTGTGATATATTATTTTGTTTGAGTAATCTACGGATAAATGAACTGCATTCAAAGTGGCATTATTTAAGTGCAAAAATACATTTTTTTTACAAAAGATTTACGTTTCAGTTTTGGGGATAATTTTACTTGTCAATTTAACTGAACTCTAGTTGGTCTCTTAAATATCTCTTTTTTGAGTAATAAGCATGATACTTAGGTAATTTGTTAGGTAATTTGAAAAGTTTAAACAAAATAATAACAACAAGTAGGTATCTATCGTCCGACCGGCCCGGGAGCGCAGGACAGAGCACTTTTTCACCGTCGAAGTATTATCGACGTTGCCTTTGTTGAAATAGGATTCAAAATCAACGAGCGGGCGCGCTGGCTGTTGTGATGCGCGCGCCGATAATACATGTCCGTTTTAGTGATGTGCCGGATCGTCAAAAATGTAGATCCGCGGATACGGATCTAAATACGGATATTTGGTGTCAAGATCCGCAGATACGGATACGGATACGGATCTTAACTTTCTTGCACAATCTGTAAACGTGATCTTGAGTTGTGACATGTCTCGACTTGCATTGCGCGGCGGGTCTTTCTTTTGTCTTGTTTTAGTTTAATGTGACACTGGGCAGCATAGATAACGCTTGTGTTTGGTATTAGTAATTGAGTTTAAAAAAATGTCTACAAAGAAGTTTAGTAGTGTAGTTTAGAATTATTTTGTAATAATAAATGATGACTGGATTTTAATTCATGAATTAATAAAAATGCTGAAGCCTTTGAACATGACGTTATTGTTCTAGTACGAGCATTGAATAAAATCTATGACAAGATTCAGAAAATATTGCATGTCAGTGTATCCGCAGTTGTGGCTTTTGTGTCTGCTTTGAAGAATGAATTAGAGTATCGTTTTTCTGAAATCGATAAAAATGTTTTGTTTCCGGTAAAAGAATCGCTCAAAGAATTTTACCTATAAATTTAAAATTAATAAGGTAAATAGATCCGTAAAAGATCCGCCAAAAAGTAACGGATACGGACACGGATACGGATCTTTCTTCTGCCTCGGATATCCGCGGATACGGATACGGATACGGATATCGGGCACATCACTAGTCCGTTTCAACCGCGCGGCCACCTCATAATATTTGATGAAACTTTGCCAGGAATTAGTGCTAATTTGTTACTTTACATACCTCTTTTCGTGAATTTGTTACAAAAAAAACTAAGACGCTATGACAAAGAATATTTGACCGCTAGAACCGCCACTTTCCGTAGTCATCGTCCGTGATTACACAGAAACTTCATAATGCAGATAGACGAATGATGCATCAAAAGAAAGTTCTTAATTTGTTCAATTTGTAACAAAAATAAAATACGTCAAAACGTAAATAAACAAAAAGATATGCGAATATTTAGTTTTCAGGTTATGAGTAGGTAGGTATGTCACCATAAATATCAAATTAATAGAGGCTAATGTGTATGGACAATGAGTTACTAATTTGTTACAGCGAATAAACGTAAAATTATACTAGAAAGTGGGTTCAATAATTTTTTACAGTCGATTATAGTTGGCCGCTCGGACAATATTCATAACGGACAATAATCGTTTTTTAACCCCGTCTGATCAATATTTTTAACAATAATTTGGAAACAAAAGAGATCCTTTTTCGGGAATCGTGCCCGTCATAAAACACCTGCGGAAAGTCAATGAAACGAAAATCTTATCAGTAAATACTTTAAAGAATTAAGAACAATAGACATCAATATGGCTGCAAAACGAACCGCATATTCCTTCAAATACTCTGTTTAAAGCTGTTTGAAGCCAGTGCGCGCGCTCGTTGATTTTGAGTTCTATTTCAACAAAGGCAACGTCGATAATACTTCGACGGTGAAAAAGTGGTCTGTCCTGCGCTCCCGGGCCGGTCGGACGATAGATACCTACTTGTTGTTATTATTTTGTTTAAACTTTTCAAATTACCTAACAAATTACCTAAGTATCATGCTTATTACTCAAAAAAGAGACATTTAAGAGACCAACTAGAGTTCAGTAAAATTGAAAAGTAAAATTAACCCAAAACTGAATCATAAATCTTTTGTAAAAAAAATGTATTTTGGCACTTAAATAATGCCACTTTGAATGTAGTTCATTTATCCGTAGATTACTCAATAAAATAATATATCACAAACAAACACACTTTAATATTTATTGATTTGACTATAGATTTATCTATTTGGCAATAGAAAATAATAATAGACGTAATAATTGGTATATAAATCAAGTAAAAATACACCTTTTATCCTAAACACAGCTCATTCACAATAGATCAACTAGATTTTAGAAGAACGTTTTCTGTCTCTTACTCATTTTGATATCTAATTCAGTTCACATTTAAGAAATAAAATATGACTATAATTTATGTATAAAATAAAACAATTTAATGGCTATGAAACATTTTTACAATTATAATTAACACTGATAAACAGAGACAATAATACAGAAAAACAGTTAAAACTCAGTTAATTAACAAGTGATTATATTGAAATATGGTGTTATTTAAATAATTCAGTAACACTTACCGTAATTCCAGTTCTTCTTTCAATTTCTTTAATGGTGTAACCACTCTCTCGTAGAACCACAATTAATTGCCGCTGTTGAGGGGTCAGTTGTGGAGCCATATTGAGCGCGCCCGAATGGCATACACGTAAACAAATTGACGCGATTTCACAGTCCGACGTTAATTTGGCAACTGGCCGGCCGGTGACGGCCGGCGGGTGGGGGTGCGCAGGAGCGATTCAAATGTTACGCGCTGTGATTGGCTTAGACCGGAATCTCTGTCCCTCGCTAACGATCTTGTGTAGATACTATAGCATAGTTATAGTTATATTGGGTGTATAACTTCATGTGTCCATCTCTGTACATAAATGGCTTGTTTACAAATAGGAAAAAGAAAAACAGTGGTCATATGAGAGTACAATACAAGGACCTTAATGTATTTACATATGAAGATAAACTGGACATTTAATGTCATTATGAAATGGATGAATCTTAACACTTTTTTATAAATTTTATGCATTTTTCAATGAGATCTTATAAGATAAATTATTATAATAGAATAATACTAGAAAAAATCGACTCGGGTCACAAGTGCATTCTCAGGCGGGAATCGAACCTGCAACCTTTGGAAATCCGGTCCAATGCTCTCCCAATTGAGCTACTGAGCCATGTAAACTCAAAATTAACCAAATTTAGCTATCATTAATTAATTCATTATATTGAGCTGCGTCACGAATTCTAATTGGCAGTATTTACTACTTCCTTTAATTGATGACCGTCTGTGGCTGCTCTGTCATTCCGAGCCCTATATTGCGCAACCTACTGTCACGCACGTGCTCGAATATCATATATTTTCAATGGATATTTAACATACTCGGTATGGTACATATTTAACATACATATTCGGTATCAATTGATTAGTCTCAATAGTTCAAGATTTGTTTGGTTTAAAATATATTTGGTGTAGGTAGTTTGACGCTTATTAATTATTTTTTGTTAGGGGTTCGGTTTACCTGAACACGTCCATTTAAATCCCGTTTCTGATTTTTATATTAGCCACATCACTAAATAAGAATTATTATACAGTATCGAGTCGGTAGTGGGTAAGAAATCTGATAATATTACAAGGGTAAGAATTTGTTTTTAAACTCTGATTTAAAGAGATCGGTACTATAACATATAAAATACGTGTGTAAAAAATAACTACGCCTCCAAGCCCTCAGGTAGGATTCGATTTTTGATTCGATTGTGAATGTTAAAATTAAATAAAAAACAGATGGGTTATATGTTATAAAAAGATACAAATAAAATTGAATTATTAACAGCATCAGCTACATTCGTGCAGGTATTTGCTTTATAATTCACCCATTTGGTATCGGGCAACACTTAGTGAGCAATACTTGTAAAACTATTTAGAATTTAATTATTTGTACAAGACATGACTAAGTTTGTCAGATGTTAAGCTAATAATAATTTTCATTTCTAAAAATGAAGATCAAAGTAACTTTCAATGTGATTCGTTTTCAATATGCTCCTAAACATATAAGAAATACCCATTTTTACGTTTAAGACTTGTTGATAATTGGGACGAAAAAAGACTATAGTTATAAAGTGACAACACCGAATCGTAAACTTAAAAACATTCTGATATTTAATATATAAATTGTAGCAACACTCACCTCTACTAATTTGGCACAAAACCTAGCTCAGAATGTTCCATTTAGTGGCTAATGTTATTTAGTTACACTGGATCCTTTGTATTTCGTTCTAAGTATTTTAAAGCGTGCTTTGCGCGACCCACGCTAGTTAATCCTGTGTAGGATCTAAGCGATCTCCTGACCGCATAGAGATACTGAATCTGCTTTACAAAAGTACACCTTAATATAAAACCATTGAGTTCGATTTCAATTAGTCACGAGGTAAATTTAATTTGTGTCTAAAACAGAATAATGATACTTGATTAGAGATTGAAGACCCCTTGTAACCTCTAAACGTTGGAAAGCTCTAAATCGCCCAATAATACTTAAATATATCACTGTAAATAAGTACCACTCTCTTTTTGGGTGGATCGAAAATTTGTTTTCGCTATTCTTTTTTCTTAAGACAAGACTTAGTGACATAACATTTTTATTTTTATTAACAAAATAAACTTACAATAAGATATAGGCTTATTTTACCTATTGCTTAATATTAAGTGCTTGAGATAAAAAAAAATATCATTAACAAAACAATACCAAAACTCTATTTCATAACAACGCTTTAAGTAATAGGGGTTAAAGTATGAAATTGCCGTTTTATTGCAATAGGTTCTTTGAATTGACATAGAATCTTCATGGTTTGAGGTTTTCGAATGAAACTTTTTTTAAATGGTTTCTATGATGTTCTTTTTTTAAAAAATGTAAAACATTTGAATATCGACTTTCAATTGTTTTTGTTATTCAATTTAGACAAGAAAGATGGATACTGCGAAAATTCGAGTTATTTTTGAATACGAGTTCCGACGCGGAACTAACGCGGCAGAAACAGCCCGCAATATCAATGCTGCGTTTGGAGAGGGGTCTACTAATGAACGCACCGTGCGATTTTGGTTTAAACGCTTTCGTGATGGAAATTTCGACTTAAAGAACGAGCCACGAGGAAGACCGCCCACACAGGTAAATAACGATGAATTAAGAGAGATAGTGGAAGCCGATCCTAGTCAAAGTACCCAGGAATTAGCGGCATGGTTTAACGTTACCTTACCCACAATATTGACTCACTTGCGTCAAATCAATAAAATAAAAAAATACGAAAAATGGGTGCCTCATGATTTGACTGATCTGCAGAAAGAAACGCGTGTTGAAACTTGTGTTGCCTTGTTGAACCGGTACAGAAATGAAGGAATATTGGATCGAATTGTAACATGTGATGAAAAGTGGATTCTTTATGATAACCGGAAAAGAAAAATGCAATGGCTGACCCCAGGTCAAATGCCACAACAGTGTCCTAAAGCAAAACTTACCAATAAAAAGGTAATGGTAACTGTTTGGTGGTCTCAGCATGGTGTTATTCACTATAGTTTTCTCCGATCTGGTCAAGCAATAACGGCAGATGTCTATTGTGCCGAACTCCGAACCATGTTGACAAAACTAGCAGTAAAACAGCCCCGACTCATGAATCGATCTTCACCATTATTGCTCCACGACAACGCGAGACCTCACACAGCACGAGAAACCATTTTGACCCTTCAGGAACTGCAGTTAGAAACCATTCGTCATCCTCCGTATTCACCAGACCTTGCTCCAACGGACTACCATTTTTTTCGTGATTTGGACAATTATCTACGTGACAAGAAGTTTTCTTCCCAGGAGGCAGTACAAAATGCTTTCACACAGTTTGTGCAGTCTAGATCGTCGGAATTCTATCGCAAAGGCATTAATGACCTTCCCATTAGATGGCAGCAATGTATAGATAATAATGGCAACTATTTTGATTAAATAAATTTGTTAAAAATTTAAAAAATAAACAATATAGATTTTCAGTACAAATCGGCAATTTCATACTTTAACCCCTAATATAATAAAACTATTCTAGCAGTTCCCAAATTAACTTTTTTTTCAAAACAAAAAACCAAAGCGGATCTATTATTTGTATCACAACAGTCAAAGTATATTGCAGACCTATATACATACCGAGACTCATGTCAGACGCATCCCTAACATTGTGTAATGCTAAATGTTATATTACTATTCATAAATTACATATAGGTAGACAAATAGATGCAATCTTTTCCTTTTGTATATATGTTCTAGCTATGATGTGCAACAAGCAATTCATGTTGTTTCTAAAACACAGCAATTTTTCACAGTCTCTTTAATACAATTTGGGGAACAGTGGGCCTTACCGTTAGAATTGAAATCTTTTTTGTTGAGATCTGTCGAGATAATAATAAATTCAAAAGAAAAAACTTAGCAAAACATAAGTATAAAATGAAATGTCCAATTTACGTCTGTAAAAACCTTTCAATTCACGGCAAAGAGAAGCTTGTGTTAACTTGCATGTAATCATGCCGTTGGTTTTTGTTAATATTCCAGTAAATTGTGCCCGAACCTACATTTATTGAAATAATGCTATCGAGATATCATTTAAGTGTAATAGAAATAAAAAGTTTGATTCTCTTTTTATAGCGCTACATACCCATGTTTTGTAAAAGGTCATCGACTAAGAAAATCAGTACACTTATTTAATCAAGCGGATGGGTAAACACAGTGATTTATTTTGCTGGATAAAGATTTACATCGAAAATAGAAATAAATGTGATGTGGTCTCTGGTCTTACGTCACAAAATAAACACGTCAGCAAAGGGGTCCCACAAGAGTCTCATCTCGGTCCCCTTTTGTTTACGTTCTATATTAACGATATTTGAAATTAAATGTCACACCCAAGGGTGTTACATTATGCAAATGTCATTTTTTTTATCATACGTTTCATAAGTGACTTTGAATTATTGAAAAATGATTTCGATAATTTAGAAAAGTTTTGTACAGATAATAAAAGTTTTAACACAATAAAATCTTGTATAATAGTTTTCGTTCGCAGTCGATTTGAATTTGCCTATACCGCTTGGAAGCCTTATTTTAAAGTTCATATTAAAGGTCTCTGCCCACTACACAGTATCATACCATGACCGTGCTATGAACGTGTCAGGCAAAAAAATATTCTTTGTATTAAAAAGTATGAGACAATGCCCACTAGCCCGTTCCGTCACCGACCAGCAACGTCGCGTGCCATGCACGGAGCAGCAACTATTGTCGGCGAGAATATTTTGCCGGTGGCGATACGCTCCGTGCATGGCACGCGACGTTGCCACACCGGTGCGCGCAGGCGGCGATACGGTGAGCACCCGGGTTATAACCGCGTAAGATGGCCGTTATAAACGCGTTGCCACTCTTCTCTTTCTATTGGCCATTTTGTTTCCATCGGTTCAAGTAGACACGCGTACGCGTTCGATGTAAAATGGATGACGAAAAATTGATTGAAATTGTTCGTAATTACGAATTTATATATAATTTAAAACATCCGAAATATATGGATAATGTCAAGAAAGACATTGCGTGGAAGGAAATTGGGGAACAACTAAAACAATCCGGTAAGTTTTCTACTTTTATTTAATAATGTGTTTGTAATATTAACTGCTTTTTACAGTTTTTTTAGTTAACTAGTTGATAACCAGTCCAATTGTCCTTCTGACGTATGAAAGTAATCAGCGAATTGATTGCGTACATCAAAAGCTACAGAATTTGCATTACCCCCTTGACGTCGTAGATTGTTGAATCGTACAGGGTTATTTCCTTCCGAGAAGGTTATAGATTCTCCGTGTCTTATAAAATTATACAAAATACAAGTTGTTAGAACAATCTTTTCCGCATACTCGGGTTTTAAATGTAAACGTCTATTATAAATTCGAAATTTTTGACTTAAAATTCCAAAAGCATTTTCGACTACACGTCGAGCTCGGCAAAGACGATAATTAAATTGGCGTTTCTTAGAATCAGTAATTGATTGTTGTGATGGATAAGGTCTTAACAAATTATTTCTTAAAGGGAAAGCTTCGTCTCCTAATATTACACATGGCACCTTTACAGTCGATCCAGGAAGATATTTATCCTCAGTGGATTGAATTTATTTTTTAATATCGCTTTTCCCATTTTTGATTTCGACAAAATACCGCCATCACTATCTTTACCAAAAGCGCCTACGTTAACGGCAACGAAGTTATAATTCGCGTCAACCAAAGCCAAAAGAACAATGGAAAATGTTTTTTTATAATTAAAATACAGGGAACCACTATTTGGAGGTGCTACAATCACGACATGTTTCCCGTCAAGGGTACCGCAGCAATTAGGAAAATTCCACTTATTCCAAAAGTCTTCAATATTTTTTTCCCATTGTTCTGTTGTAGGTGTGGCAATAAATTTCTTTAACATTGTATTTATTATAGCGTCACAAACATCAATAACTGCTCGTTTCACGGAGCTTAGTCCCATACGAAAGCTAAAAGCTATTGAAGTAAACGAATCGCCAGTCGCTAAGTACCTGTAATGAAGAATGAAATAATGAATCCAATGTACCTAATGTGATAATGACATTTTTATTTATTTATTTAGGTCAGCCAACGGTTGCTACATTACATACAATAATATATCAGCATATTGCTATCCACTGCTGAACATAGGCCTCCCCAATCAATTTCCAGCGCGACCAGTCCAATGCGGACAATGACATTAATAAATTTAAATTTTATTTTACAGCTATTGCTTGTAAACAACGATGGCAATCTCTTAGAGACGCATACAGGAGGGCATTAAATAAAAAAAAAGGGAAAAGCGGACAAGCAGCCAAAAAGATTAAACCATGGAAATATGAAAATGAAATGGCTTTTGTGGCTCCCTTTTTCATGGACAGAAAAACTCAAGATTCCATTGAACTTACAAGCGATGATGAACAGTCTGACAATGCCGATGAAAACCATGTGACAGAATCCACTGTTTCGGAAAAGCCCAACGTCGACATTGAGATTGACGATACTACTGCTAATGTTAGTGATGCCAACATTAAATTATCAGACAAATTTCCTAATGAGTCACAACAAATAAAAAAAACCATGAAGTCAAAAGCCGTAAAGAGGAAAGCAGTCCAGTCAGAGCCATCAGCATCTGCTATTTTGATGGCAAAATTGCTCGATGATCAACACAAATTTGAGCCACCCCAAAGACACGACGAATTAGATCGCTTTTTTTTAAATATTTCCGATACTGTTAAGAAATTCTCACCGTATGTACAAGCTCTGGCAAAAAATAAAATATTTTCTCTTGTATCTTCAATGGAACTACAACAGCTTGCCCCACCTAGCTCAACTCCATACGCTTTCAATGCATCTCCGCAGTCAGCAACACCAATGCCGACGAGTCCTGACGACTGGAATGATCAGACAAGTCAGCCAATGCCGACAAATTCCGACAATTGGAATGACCAGACGCTACATTTTTTACCAGAAAAACAATTCAATACTTTTACTTTTAAATAAAAAATAAATGAACATAAACATTTTTAGTATTTTACTTACCGTAGACACACTGCCAGTTTTTCTTTAGGTGTTAAACTTTCTCTAAATGTGGTGTTTCTTCTAGTGATGACGTTTTCAATCTGTCTTAACAATTCATTAAATTGAAATGATGTCATACGAAAGTACATATAAAATTTTTCTTCGTCATCAACTAGGTGACGAAATAACGTCCAGTATTCTCCCTCGACTTTTCGTTTTTTTAAAGCGGCGTGAACCCAGTAACGCCTAGATCGTCTGTTATTTTCTCTTTCTTCCTCGTCTAAAGCAATGGCTATCATTGCCAATTCCCTCATTGTCAATTTTCTAATAGCCATCATATCGTGTTAACACTCAGAAGCTCTTGCTGACGCGTCTGCCTCACACGGAATCAGGTGAATTACTACAAAGGCGACAACAGGGACCGCTTGAATATGGCACTCGGATGATACGGAGATGAAATGTGGACACTGCCGTCACTAAAATCGTTACGCACGGGTATGACACGCGGATGATAATGAGATGATATGCTGATGCTCCCGTCATTAAAGCCGATACATACGACTTTGATACGTAATTGATACGCTCTAGTGGGCATAGTAGAGCGTATCGTGTTGCTTGTCGTGTCTGATACGTTCATAGCACGGTCATGGTATGATACTGTGTAGTGGGCAGAGACCTTAAAAGGAAAGAAAAGAAACATAAGTAATTTATCAAGTAATCGAGTACCACGAGCTAAAATCCTTGGAAGTACGACGTGACAATAGATTTGGCTATTGCAAAATCTTTTTAAGTTGCCTGGCAAAAAAATGTTTTACATTCCTAGTTGTAGTGTTTTTAAAGCGTGTTTGTACTCTTTGTAATGATAACTTAGCTGAAGTCGATTTTTTTTGCTCAACATTGAGATTAATAAAGAAAGAAATAGTGTAAAATTATATTAAAATAGTTATAATTATGTATTGAAATTTTATAACATTTAAGATTAATTTACATTTATCAATGTGACAATAAATATTTTAAATCAAAATTAGCTCGGAAGTTTCACACAAAAGTATTCTTTATTACCATGTATTTTAATAAAATGTAATAGTTAGCGCTCCATTATTTTTATTATTAAGACTATAAGTCAAATATTTTATGAAATGAGAGTTTGTACCATTACTGTATGCCTATAGCCCTTTGATTATAAAATTGCACATATCTGTATTTAAGACAATAAATACTTTAGAATTGGTTGACTTGCCTTACTCAAAGACGAAGTTAGATTTTATTAAGGTGATCTATTGTCAAATACACGATATCATATGCCAGGGCTGAATTTTTGAATTTTAGACTTTTATGAGATAGACAGAGAATAGGTACTTTGATGTTTGATCTTTCTTAGTTCTGCTACTTTAGCGCTACTCACATATCGAAATAAAACCACTTAAAGGAATAAATTAGCGCGTTTTTTATTGTTCTTACATTTAATCCTGACCTTGCGACTCCTTTACCAAAGCCCTGTTCAAAGGTTGACTAATTGGGATCGTGATTTTTCAGAGTTTATTGATTTATTGCTGTTAATTGCGCTTAGATTACTGTAGGGCTTTTTGGTAAGTATGTGAAGAGAAAGTACGATATAGGTAGTTTTGTTTTTTATTTTATTTGTTAGTTGTCGACATTAGTGTGTCGTTAATACTATTAATTTTTTGCTACACATGAAAAGAAAACAGCGAAAGGCAAAGTAGGTCGTAGACATGATAACAATTCGTAGGACATAATCCGGATTCTGTTTAAGTCACTTAAATTGAAACATAGAAAATTTAATTAATCGAACGCATTAAACGATTGTAAATATAAATCACAACAAACAGCAACAAGCTTCTTCAAAATTAATTGTTTTGTTGACACAAGTCTGATTTAAGAAAGATCAAAAGCGAATAAATGCAAATTATACACGAAAAGTTTGAATATTCAAAGTAGGAGTAAGCTCAACAAAAGCTCCTGACTAATTCATAATTCCGTCAATGTCAGTTTACAATATAAAAAATAAACTGGCATTAGTAAATGTTTTTAAGGAAATGTTTATTTGGCTGAAAAGTAGTCATGTGGTTTGTTTTTGTTGTTTTTGATGTTGTTTGTCACAGCACTCCTTAAAAGTATATTGACATAGCAAAAGTGTGAGCCAGTAAGCAGAACTAACTTTGTTCTGTCTTTTATTTTACCCTTCTTTGTCAGACAGACAATGATGGGGTGGACGTCCTATGTTTCATCTTGGCTCATTCCTAAAAACCGATAGCGTCCTACTTTTCATCATTTCGTAGAAACTCGGTTCTCAAACAAGAGGGTAAAGTACATGGGATAGCTGTGTCTGTCGATGGCAGTTGCAACAGCAGGGTTTTGATGTGGATTCCGTATGCTCTAATGCTAAGTGTACGATGCCCCAAACTGATGAATCAAACTTACAAGTGGAAAGCGGCTGGATTCGGCCAAGCCAGGCATGACAGGCATGGTGGTACGCTCACGGGACCACGTTCTAGGACTATGTCCAACAGCCTACAGGCAAGCGCTTTTGTTAATGATCACAGTAACAACTCGAAATCAGTAGAGTTAATCAATTAAAATTAACGTTTAATTTAAAACTTTTATAAAAGAATTTTAATACAATTCATTTTTAAAGTCCATAAAGAACAGCTATAATTCTCGTTAAGCCAGAAAAGCAACAGAATCCTTAGCACCATTAAAATTTTGTTGTGAAAACGGCTATGGTCGGATAAAGCTTAACTTCAAAAAAGGTCATATTAATTATTTTTCGTCTCATTACACAGTAATTTTGCATTATTTTGTTATTGTATATTCTGTGAAAGTAGGATTTGGTTTTTAATGTAAGGTAGTGTACAGACTACAAATAATATTAAAAGCAAACGTAATATTGTTCTGATATGAGTATAGTTCTGTGACAAACTGAGTTAGGCATTTAGTATTCATAGATTATATGATATTAATGTAAAATATTTTGCAGTGGGAGAGCGAGTTTCTTATTTGTTCAAAATAATATTTATATACACTTGGGAACAATGAATTTAATATATCATGTTCATTTACTATATTTATTTGACTTCAGTCCATTATTTTTATATTTGCTGACATTATAATCGTACTGTAAAAATAGTTTTAAGCCAAAATTTCAATAATTTATTATTACATTGAAGTCAATACACTTTTTCATTAGTGTGTTGCTCTTTACTTTTAAAAATCACCATTTACTTTGTTTTAATTTGTCGTTTAGAATTTCATTTGTCGTTTAAAGACAGATAATAAACATGTCTGTTAGATATTGTGCTAAATAAAATACAGCAGTCTTAAACCATACTGTTAACCTAAAGCTTAAAGAATGAGGCTGCCACTGATATGAAGGACACTGCAGATTTTATGCTCTGAGTAAAAAATAAGGTCTCTTCCAATTTAGCACAAGTGATAAATGACATTTCCGAGGAAATGATAAAGGGGAATAAGCGGTATATATGGGGTGGCGGACTCTGTTCCGTAGTACGGCGGCGTTGCTTATTTCATTATAAAGAAGACAATTTTTAGTCTTTTCTCTTTAAAATATTGTGTTCCAATTTTCATAGGTTATACTATATATACTTTTTAATGCTGATAGTCTTCTCATTTGTATATATAATTTTGATTTACAAATAAAGATTTAGCGTTTATTGATTTAGTTCGTTGATTTACGATAATCTATAATCTAAGATCACAGTGGTTTGTGTGTTTGTCTGTCCGCTCTTTTTACATTGTATCAATAACGTTACCATAGCAACGCGTTAATCGCAAGTAGTTCGTCTACCGGACGCTAGATGACGCTAACGGAAAAATATTTGATAATAGAAAAAAAATAAAGAATTTTGTTCACCCGTGTGAAGCCGGGACGGGCCGCTAGTCTATAATCTAAGATCACGAATTTGTTGGTTGTCTGTCTGCTCTTTTTCCCACTCTTTTTCCATTGTATCAATAACTTTACCATAGCAACGCGTTAACCGCAAGTAGTTCGTCTACCGGACGCTAGATGGTGCTAGCGTAAAAATATTTAGTAATAGAAAAAAAATTAAGATTTTTGTCCACTCGTGCGAAGCCGGGACGGGCCGCTAGTACTAATTAAGAAATTAAAGTGTGGACTTTGAACTGCATACCAGTTAAAGAAGCGAGAGATCTATGTCAGGATCTTGTAAAGTGGAAATCTGTAATATCTCCGAGAAAAAGACGTGATTATATTTATGTATGTTTGTACCAGTTAAATATGAATTGTCATAACGCAAGCATAAATCAAAAACCAGTTGTAGCCTGCATATATTAAAAATGAAGTATATCAATAGGGTATTAATTCTGATGGACTAAAAATACTAGCAAATTAATAACAACTTTACTTAATGATAAATTCTATTTATTTATTACATAGGTACGCTAATCTTTATATATATAATTCTTCTGTGAGTGTGTATGTCACTGAACTCCTCCTTAATCGGCTGGACCGATTTGAATGAATTTTTTTGTGTGTGTTCAAGGGGATCTGAGAATGGTTTAGATTCACAAATCAGTCCGGCAGATGACGCTGCAGTGGGCACAGCAAGGCGTGGCCGGTTCAGCTAGTAAGTTTATATAAATATCAACAGCTAAATCTATTAGATGCAGAATATTCTATGCAGATGTAGAATTCTAACGGCTTAAAAAATAATTAATTAATAATGGAGTATAAACATAAATTCCGAAACACCTTTATATTTTATTCTAATAACAAAATCGATTTCATACGAACCATCCAGCTCAAGCTTCCCCACAACAATTACAAGAACAGACTCAACATGAGTGATTATGACATCAAAATTCCTCCACCCATATCATACCCTCGTATGTATGTACACAGCCTAAGACGGGAGCAGTCTGTGTAATTGCCGTATTTATCATTATAACAAACAAAGCTTATGACGCTGAGCGAAATTAATATCAGTTTGCCGTACAGATAATAATTAACGATGAAATATTGTTATGAAACTTGTAACCTTTTATTTTACTAGTGTTGGTAATAGGTTAACAAGGCTTCCGTTTCTTTACACACTTTCATACTTCTTTTTATGTCAAAATTATCAAACTAATAATTTACTTAAGAAAAAAAAACAAATTGGTTTCTAAAATAACAGTTTTATTTAAGAATTATCAATTGCAATACTTAAATAAATCACAAGATCTTAAATAAACCCATAGATTTTCAACTTACGCCTTTTTGAAATAAACAACAAAATAAGTGCCTACCTACCAACTTATACATAAAGATATCTAATGCTGGACCGAAACCTCATCCTAAAGTGGGGAGTTTTCAATAATCTTCCCGCAAAGTAGGCCAGGTGGGGATTGCAGTAATAGACCATTATTCGAAAAACGCTCCTGCTCATTTCATGGTCTACGGAAAGTGTATGGTAATTTTCTTCAGTATTAATGACGCACGAAACTCAGTTGTGAAGGGTTAGTGCTGTTCTACTCTGACGATCACCACACGACTGAAGTTCAAAAATTATTTTAGACTAGTGTCATGTTCTGCTCAAAACCCTGTATTCTCCCGTATTAACAACACACTAACTCGTTTATGAGAAATTTGAATACACCATAAATTAAAAGAATCAAATGTTAAGCTTGGAGCAGCTTAAAGCACAGTTAAATGAGCGCGATCAGGAGATTCTTCTTAGTGATCTAGAAATTACTGGTTTGCCCGAATTCCCTACTGAAAACCCGACTAATTTGGTGACCTTGGTGAGCAGAAAGTTGGGTGTGACCGTTGAAGAAGGTGATGTGGCGAGTGCGATGCGTGTAGGAGTGCAACGCGTAGGTGGTGGAGACGGGAGCGGTGGCCGTGGACCGCGACCCTTGGTGGTGCGGCTAGTGCGGCGTGCACTACGCGACCGGCTGCTGCAAGCAGCGCGGGTACGCCGCGGGCTTGACACGTCAGGCCTCGACCTGCCCGCCGATACGTCTGCGCCCCCTCGGCGTCTTTATGTGAACGAACGTCTTACACGACACAACCGCGACCTCTTCTACAAGGTGCGTATGGAGGCACGCCGTTTGCAGTGGCGTTTTGTGTGGACCCGCCAAGGTATAATATTCGTTCGTCGCGACAGCGAAACACCTGTGTCGAGGATTCGTAACGAAAACGACATGAAGAGGGTTTTTGGTAATTAGTTGGTTGGCGGTGAGGCTATCTTTGTTTCATGACTATATTTTATGTGCATTGTTAAATCTTAAATATAAGTGTCAGTTTTTTCTATGTATTGTATTTCTCATACAACAAACAGATCATAAATGTAAATTTCCCACATGTTTAGTACATTTTAAGTTGAGTAAAATATTTATTTCACTCAATAATTATACATTTAGATTCATATTATGTCATAAATCCCTATGCTATGTTATTAATTGCTGCATACGAGCCAGATGTCATGACAAAATTCACGCCAATTGTACTATTGTTATCTTACACGTATTCACTGACGGCTACATTTTGAAAAAAAATTATGGAAAAAATAGTAATTTTTGTGCTTGTCACATATTAAATATCTTTTATATCAGAAACACACTAACGTTAGTAATTTGTTGTATCAAACTGAAAGTTGAATTACGAATAATTTTATGTATATTTGCCATAATGTCGGAAAATTATAATATGTATGGATTTAAATCAGTGCCTGAAAGTTACAGTATGTATGGATTGAAATTGTCTGGTACTGCCTTGGGTTATGCTGATTGTTATGCACAAACTGGATCTTATCGCAATGTATTTACTTGTATCTCAGTTTTTTACCTACATGTGTTTTGTGTTTTGGATTGTGAATTGACATCAGATGATAGTAATGTTACTTATTTATATATTACTAGCTACTTTTTGACTAGGCCCAATGTTTCAAAAACATTGGTGTTAGTTTTCCGCAGTGAAAGCCATCCAACGGACTTATTCTTTAATTTTTTAGACTGGCGTCACATCACATTGTTGTCACTTTATTTAATTAATTGTAAATATATACAAATTTTATTTTCATACATTATTTTAAATATCTCAAAAAATATATTGTTAGGTCTACTAAATCCCGGTTCTTTGGGATCGCGACATGACGAATTCTTTGCAGCCATGGAGCGGCATTCGGTTGATATAATGGCCATAAACGAGACGTGGCTTCGCGCTGGTGAGGATGGCCGTGCGCCTAGTATCCCTGGGTATCGACTTCGTCATATTCCCCGCCCGCCTGGCCTGCGTTCGCGAGGTGGAGGTGTTGGCTTCTATGTTCGCCGCGGTATTTACGTGCGAGTGCTGGATAATCCCGCATCCCATTGTATCGAGCAAATGTGGCTTGGTCTTAGGGTAAATGGTCTTAAAATAGCTATTGGTACTGCTTACCGTCCACCCTGGTTTCCTCTAGACAGCTTTATTGACCATTTATCGCAGTCGTTGTGTGCTTTTACATCATATGACCATATTGTCCTATTAGGCGATTTTAATACGGACTTATTAATTTTAAATGATTCAAACGCAAAAAAACTATTATTTTTTCTAAACTCTTTTAATCTTGAACAATTTGTAACTGAGCCCACACATTTTACTGACCACTCGGAGACCCTTATAGATTTGATATGTTCTGGTGTCGGCGTACATAATGTAGGAGTGGATTTAAGTAGGCATGCATTCCTAACTTGCGAGTTAAATATTAAAAAACCTAAACCCGTTTCTAAGTGGCGTGTGTATCGCCCTATACGAAATATTGATATTTCGAGATTAAATGCTGACCTGCATTCAATTGCCTGGGACAGCTTGATTTGTGAAAATGTTAATGATATTATAAATGCTTTTAACGCTTATATTATGAATATATTTGATCACCATGCACCTTATAGAGTAAAGTTTTTTAAAAAAAGTAGCTACCCCTGGATAACGCACACGGTCAAAGAAATGATGAAACTGCGTGATGAAGCTCATACTAGGAGTCGTAAAACTAAACTTGAAATTCATCAGAAGTATTATAAGGATTTGAAAACTATTGTGTCAACAGCTATTTTTAGAGAGAAGGCTGCATATTTCGAATCACATATAAATAAAAACGCCAATAATCCACGACGTTTGTGGAAAAATATAAAGCGAAATGTAGACTTTAACAACACTAAATATAACGAGCTACCACCACACTTTGACAAACCTAACGAGATTAATGATCACTTTCTTAAAGTTGCTTGTAAAGACGACGTTGACCTTTCTACTCTAACATATTTCGAGTTTCATCGTTTCGGTTCCACAACTTTCACTCTGACGCCTGTAAGTGAAATAACTATCCTTAACATTATAAAGACTATATCGAGCAATGCTCAGGGTGTTGATGGTATAACCAAAGACATGTTAATGTTAACCCTTCCTCAAACTTTGAGCATAATTACAACAATCATTAATAGGTCTATAGAAACAAGTGTTTTTCCAGATGCCTGGAAGGCTGCAATAGTCAAGCCAATTCCTAAAAAACCGGATCCAATCAGCCTAGATGATTTAAGGCCGATTAGTATTTTGCCTACCATGTCTAAGATCTTAGAAAAAATAGTATGTAAACAGATGATGGACTATCTGGAAGCAAATAATATACTCCCTCTAAAACAGTCTGGTTTTAGAAAATCACACAGCACAACAACGGCTTTACTAGACGTGATTGATGATGTCTTGTCTGCACAAGATGTAGGAGAAGGAACTATACTCGTGCTATTAGACTTCTCTCGTGCTTTTGACACAATAAACATAAATCTTCTGCTGTCAAAGCTTGCCTATTATGGATTTGATTCTTGCACTGTGAAGTGGTTTGCAAGTTATTTTCATGGGCGCTCACAGAGAGTTGAAGTGTGTAATCATGTGGGTTCAACGATGGCAACTTCTGAAATATCACTCTTAAACCGTGGCGTTCCTCAGGGCTCCATTTTGGGTCCTATTTTGTTTGTATTATATGTCGCCGATATAACTAAGTGTTTTCTCAACTGTAAGTTTCATCTATATGCAGATGACCTGCAGTTATACTTATCTTTCAAACCTGAAAACACTGCTTCTGCGGTACACTTGATTAATCAGGATCTAAAACGGCTAACAGAATGGTCCGAACAGAACTCCTTGCTTCTCAATCCTCTCAAATCAAAGTTTCTTGTACTTGGCTCTAAGGTGAAGGCAAGTATAATTCTGGGCCAAAATCCATGTGTTATATTAGGCGGTAACTGTTTACAAAATGTTGAGGTGGCGCGAAACTTAGGCATAGTGATGGATAGTCAATTACGATTCGAACAACATGTGGTAGATACTGTTAGAGGGTGTTTTTATAGGTTAAAGGTCCTATACAAAATTCGTGAGCATCTTAGTGTGGAAGTAAGAACTAAGCTTTGCGATGCTTTAATATTATCTAAGTTAAACTATGCAGATGCAGTGATGGGTAACTGTTTGCTGTCAAGGACGAAGTTTCTTATCCAGCGTGTACAGAACGCCTGCGCGCGGTTTTGCTTCCCAATACCACGTCGAGCACATGTGACGCCATTCCTGAACAATGGAAACCTTATCAAAATGGAGGCGCGGCGGACGCTCCATTTTGCTACATTACTTTTTGGTATTGTTCAGTCCCGTCGGCCGCAGTATCTCTTCGAAAAGCTAATTTTCTCTCGGCGAGAAATCAGATTTGCCTCTAGACTTACCTGTCCGAGACACAGTTCATCTGCCTTTCGTGGTAGCTTTCGCTATGCTGCCACAAAATGCTGGAATAATATTCCACCCCCAATAAAACTTTCAGTATCAGTTTGTTCTTTTAAACTTAAATTTAAAAAATATTTACTTAGTCGCCAAATCTTAACATGACAGATAATTGTGTTCAACAATAGTTTTTATTAATATAATTTGCCATTTTTAAAATAATTAGTATATATTGAGATCGTTGTATGGTTTTCAATGCAATAAATAGATAAAAAGTCTGTGATTAGGTAAAATGGGAACTGTTTTTATTTATGTAGAGGTATATATTTTGTTTTTAATTGTTGTCTCTTTTGGTCTGCACACGCACGCATCTAGGTTACCACGTAATACCAGCGTTGCAGGTTATGTCCATGCTGCAACAAATGCTGAGTGGTTGCCTTTTTGGTTTCACCGTATATCTGTTTTTTATTAATATATAAATTTTTTTTTTATATGATTTAGTTACGAAACCAAATAAAAAGCTTTTGAATTTGAATTGAATTTGAATTTATATATAAATCCTATATTATATATATTTATATATAAATATAAATCCTCTGTGTTGATTCACCTTACCACAATAACGCTGGAGGTAAATATAACCCCTTTTCTGTGGTTACACGTAAACTTCAAATAGAGGCGGCTCAAGGCAAAAATGCTTTTGACAATCGAAATGAATAAAAGCGTACATACGCTTTTACAATTTAGTAAATTAAAATTTATTTTCCCAAGGCTTTAATAATAGTTATTAATGATATCATACAACTTTATAAATGAGGAGGCAGTTGTTTACAGTTAGTAGAAAGTTTGTGTATTTTATAGTGAAAAGTAAAAATTGTTTAGCGTCATAACGTATTATTCGGTTGCACACCAATTATTTTGTTTCAAACTAAACGGAAGTTATATGAATTCTAAGTAAGGGTTATAATTCATAACACATTCTATACACAAAATGTAATGTTTCATTTCTAAGCTCTTGATTTTTTGACTGTCACTACTACATGGAGCCGTAATATCGAAATATCGTAAATATACGCTTCCCTAGCTTCACACCTATTTCCTAGCGTTGCCATCTCTAAGACTACGGCTATTCGACTCCCGATCTAGTAAAAGAAGGAAACAAAAACTAGTATATTGTATAGATTTCAAAGTTCAATAACTTTAAAATCAAAATACACCATAAAAGATCTTCAAATTCAAAGCACTTGTATTATAGAATTAATATCAGAGATTTATGTAAAATAGAGATTTGTACTCATAGATTTAATGGGAATTGTCCTATATTGCAGGATAAGTACAAAGGAGATAATCTGCTGAATCAGTTGATGTTCCAAATGTCTTAAAATTATAAGAAGAAGCTTTTGATGAACTCTTAATGCCTAATTAATGAGATAAATGAACAACCAATTAAAATAGTCTTAAAGTTTATAGTATTTCACTTGCTGAAGCTAAATATACAAGTAAAAATTCAAAGTTAGCTCTCATTTGTGCCGTATTTTATATAGTAGCAGGTAGCTCGATAGATTTATCATTTTAATGATGTCAGTTCAAAATATTTAGTGATTGCAGGTGAAAGTTTTATTATTTCTTATTCGTTCGTTCCGTCTAACGCTGTCTTTGTTTTATTTACCAATTAAAGCATGAACTTTTCATTTTTTTACATATTTGGTGAACAATTTACAGCTTTTATTATATCGCATAAACTAGTTAATAGTGCAGACGCTTTTTGCTAAATATGTAACACGACCCTTATTGCTCAAAGATGCTCAATAACACAGGGTTTTGAGCTGTGGTCCACTTTGATTAAGTGGCTAAACATAAAGAAACGTTCATTGCCTTTTGGTGTTCCAATGATGTGGAGAGAACCTAGCAATCATGCCAACGACTGTTACTTTTGCTTGACTCCACCAATCCAGTATGGTATATCGAGAATAAAGAAGTGAAGCATGGTATACCCGTGTTATGGATTCTAGAGGACCAAAACTTTGATTCAGTTCTACAGGGCTTTGAAAAAGAAGCATGGGATTCTTTTAGAGCAGTCGTTCATGGCTTTTTTGGGAAATAGGAGTTGAAAATGATGTTAAACTTGTGAATAATCTACTTCAAAAGTATCAACAATTGGGTTGCATTATGTCCCTAAAATTGCATTTTCTTCCTTCTCATCCTGATTTTTTTTCTTCTAACTGCGGTGATGTAAGTTAATAACATGATGAACAATTCCATCAAGGTATATGACAATTGAAAAGAGATACCAGGAGCGATAAATGCATCAATGTTAGCGAACAACTGCAGAATTTCAACGGAATTTGACTAGAGTTTCCTCTGAAAGCGATTACAATAGACAAACGAAAAAGTAGTAACAATCTAAATAAAACAGGTTTACATATTTTATAATATTTTCGAATTCCCCATTTCAAGAGGTCATCGTGGTTGGCAGATAAAGGATGTTTTATAATTATTAATATATTTTGAAAGTATAATAAAATCAAATGAAAGCTATTGTTCTCAAATGCTTGGCGTAGTTAAACAAATAACTCCCTAATAATAATCTATTAAATTAATAAGTTTATGAAACACCAGCAACTAGAGGGTATATAGCTTAATTATTGTTTAATTAATTAAAAGGCTTCGCACAAAAACTGTCACAGGTATTATTATTTATTGTAATAATATTGTTCATCATGATTAAGGGTATTAGGAGCTATTTACAGTTATTTTATTTTTAGATTATTGATATAATAAACAAAACAGTTATCGAAATAGATATGTGAAATTTCAATACACAGTAAGATATACAATGTATCCCGTCACCAGTATCGGAGCCTTTAATGGTGTGAAATATGGCATTTTTATCGACAAATTGCCCCTCAAATTTGGATTTTCTCAAAAAGCCAATAATTAAAAAATACACAAAATAGAATCTATTTGTTTTTCTTTAATATTTTTTTTCTATTTTTTATTCCATGACAATTGAAACATGATGGCTGTGTAACTGTTGTCTATATGTTTGGATATTAAATGAGACCTTTTTAATGTTGATAGGACATTTACATGAGTAGTGGTGGTCGAATTAGTATGAGAGCCCAGGTCTTGGTTACCAAGAAAGCAAAATGGCGGACGTAAAAGAAAAATAAAATTCAAGGGGCACTTTGTCGATAAAAATGCCATATTTCCCGCCATTATAGGCTCGGACACTGGTGACGGGACACATTGTCTAACTGAGCAATAGTGTACTTATCTCTAAAAGATATCATTTTCAGTCAACCAATGTTATGTGAGTAGCTTTAAAAAGTAAGAAAGACAACTTAAAGTGCACTTCAGAAAAATTTATAAATTGATGTATGTTTATGATAACAATGGTGCAAAACACAAATAAAAAACTTAGACAATGAATAAAGTAGATAACTAAAATGAAGTAATTTTATCATTTCTACTTATTAAACGCATTTCAATCTTTTTTGCCAACTTTAAAGTCTTTCGTAGATCCTTAACATAGGGCCGAGTCTCGAAACGTGGAAGTTTTCCATCTCCCACTTCTGCATCCTCGTGGATGCGCAGTTTTCTAATTTAGGTTTAATTTTTTTTCCTTGCAACATTTTCAGTTCAATACATTTCTGTGTATCCAAGTTCCGTATGTGCTTAGTCTGTAAATAAAAAAATACGTTATCATTACAATTACTGGGAAATATTTAACGTGTCAGGCGGGAATCAAAACCATATCCCCTCGCTATCAGGGTGAGTACTCTTCCAATTTAGTAACCGAGACCTTGTATATCGGCATAGCATATTTTTTCTTTTGCTCATATCATACATATATACATATATCTGATTTATCTTAGCAAAAACAGGCAAGATGCACAGCACGCACGTTATTTTTTATTTTGAATGGGTTCGCTCTTGATCCCAATCAAGCTCGGTGACCAAGACAGGATCTACGATGGAATGAGCTAACCCAGAAGGTTTTTAAGTTATTAGTGTTCGGAATTACAGACGCAGACCGGTAGCTATTATTATTACCAAAAAGAATGATTTGGTGAAGATTTTAGTTCCTAATGAATGAGAGAAATGACAACCTTCTAAATGTAGGAAGCCCGAGCGTCGAAAAGAAAAATCATGACAACAAAAAATCGAATATTATTTTTCTTATCGTTACAAATGCAAGCCAGGGCAATAGAATAAGTATTTTAAATCATAGTAATAATTAAAATAAATAATAAAAAGGGATGATTTTATTTATTTACACTCGGACCCAACCACACACAGAAGTCAAAACAAATATTTTTTATATCATTTTCCTAATTGAATATTCATCATGGCTAATCTCCCCTATGAATCCACAAGCCTCTGTGGCGTAGGATTTACCTAAAATATAAAAGGCTAATATTCCCGTGTGTCCAATTAACTCACATATCATGATTTTATTTTAAACAAATAAATAAAAATAATTTATTTTCAGACAGTCTTTAGATTTAAGTAACAACTTTATTTCTTACCAAGTAACTATTTTAGTAGGAGACTATTTTAATGAAATAAAAAAATATATTCGTGACACCAAGATGGACCACTCTACGCACTGCATTCTCACCGCGACGTCAAAACGTGAAGTTTGACGTTTCTGTCGAGTAGAAGTGAATGCACACTGTCCCCAGCCATCTTCAGTAGGTTCCAATTTGTTCCAACTCCTTTTAGCCTATGTACTAATAATGCAAAATTTTACCTCCAACTTCATTTTTACTTTCTCGGGATGTAAGTATCTTTTTACTTACTTCCTCAAATTAAATCTTAAATAAACTTAAATATTCTAAAAGTCGACTTTACATCTTTAGGAGGTTGATGAAATAATTCGCCATACAAATATGTACAACAATACTATTTGAAATTTCATAGCTGTTATTAAGTTTTACAAACAAATTTTAATACGTAATAATTAAGTTCCCGTTATCACTTTTCATATACAATTTTAAGAAAAGATATACCTATTCTCAAAATTATCCATGTGGGCAACAATCATTTTCATAATAATCGTCACTTAGAAGATTTAATTATATGCTAGAAAAGTAAAGACGTCCACAAATTATTTCTTGGCTTTAATTACACGGAAACATTACCGTCATGTTTTTAAAATACATAGAAATCATACGTATCGAGTTATCCATATAACAGAGTTTGATGTGATCATGACGCAAACACTAGTTTTTTTTAGTTAAATGAGATAAGGGTCTCATTTAACTAAAAAACTAGTCATGATCACATGATCACATCGAACTCTGTTCTATGGATAAGTCGATATAATAATGTTGTTATACTTGCAGTTTAATCAACAACACAAACTAGTTGCTTTTCATTTATATATTTACCAATTAATTACGGCAAATTATCATAAAAAATAAAAAAATATTGGTAGATAAAGATTTGCGGTGGCACAGAATATTTTCCTTTTTATAGATGAATAAAGACTTCTACTAAGTTACGCTTGATTCTATCAAATAGGTACATGGATGACGTTTCCATTTATGTGGTGACAGATAACTCACTCACGCATGGGAAGTCCAATTACTACGCGAAATAACCAGGCATATAACTGCGTAGCGCTACGCCCGATCTGTCACCCCATGCGGGAAACTCAATTACAACGTAAAAACCGCGCGTAAAATGAAATCTGTCGCTCCGCATTCCATTGTGTGGCGCGGGACAATGTGTGATCCGCCTAATGTTATACTACCTGGTCGTGAAATTAGGTCGGCGGTTACTAATTAATTTAAAGCTTTATGTAATTCAAAAAATAATACAATATAATACAGTATAATATAAAACATTTTATTATTAACACCACATTGATGAAATCAAAGAAGACAAAAATGAAACAGTATTAGAAGAGGCAGTCTTATCGTTCAAAGCGAACTCTGCATTACAACTTCTAGATGTTAAAGGTCTAGAATGAAACATAAGAGATGGTTTTGTAAATAAAAAGCCATAAACCATATTATGACTGTGTATTAAAGATATTACAAATATGCAATCATGGTATCTACGTCAGAAATACATATATATACATATAAATGTAAGTATTGACCTCTGAATATATAATACATATAAAAATCAGAAGACTGCTGAGCAACTGAGCAGCTCAGTTGATAAATTGTATTCCTTTACTTGATTCCTAAAACCAGATCAAAGTAACAAAGACGGTAGAGCAAAAAAAACACAAACATCTGTATGTTTGTGTAATAAATACGAGCATTTGTACCTGAGTCATGGGTACTTATATATATATATATTTCTATTAATATTACATATCTTTATTTCATATATAGTAGCCATAACACAAGCCTTATAGTACTTACTTTGGGCTAGACTAATTGGTGTGAATGTAAGAAATATTATTATTACCTAGACTATTATTAGTCGCCTTGTACCCTTAAGCATGACCCCACATTTCTAGCAGAATGCAGGTTATTGCATTGAAATATTCAGCTATTATGAAAGTTGCCTCACGTTCACTATCATTGATACTGCGTCTTTCAAGAAGTTGTACTCATCTTCAAATTTCCAATATTAATAGGGGAAATTTGTTTTAATTTATTTTTCTACATTACCTTAGTATCGTATATCCAAGTTTGAGCAGCAGCACGCCCTTTACATAGGAATACCGTCAAAATTGAAAACAAATATTGCAGACACCTGTCGTCGTTTTTTATTTCACCATCTCTCGTATAAACCCAGTACTGTAAAAAAAACAAAAGTTATAATATGTAATACTTACCTTAAATAAAATCGTAGGATTCATAAAAGAATGAGTAATGTCCTTAGATCAATAATAAAAATTAATATTGTTGACTCCGTTTCTCTTGTTCATGATTCTGAATGTATGAATGCAAATACTGTAATAAAATATATGGTACAAAACCATACAAGCTATAAGCCTTAATAAAATAAAAATAATACGAGGTGCTAACATAGGAGATTCTATGGCTTAGAGTAATTCCTACCAGACAATCTTTGGGTGGAGAGAAATAATTCAATTAATAAAGTCGGTGTGATGCAATAAAAAGAAGCATTTTCCTAACCTTTAAGATAATTAGAATAAATAAATACGAATAAGAAAATAATAATGATTTAATGACAATATGATTTTTATCTCGTAGAAATCATAATAAATAACGATGATATAACCAATCTAGATTAAATATAATTTTAAGGCAGAAATGGACAGGACCTTTGGTTCAGTGTCGAATTTTTAAAAGCTCTATGGTGATTGCTCTGGTTAAGCAACTTCCGGCCGGTCATAGGATGTGTGACCAAAGTTAAACTGTCTGAATCTTCTCCGGGCTTCGGAAAGTACTTAAAGCCGCTTATTCCCGTTACGTGCGTAATTGTTTGCAACCACCAGTATGCAATGGGTCCACATTGTGAGTTCTAGCCTGTTCTCCTACGATATTTTTATTCTATGGAAAAACCCTTGTCCCCAGCAGTTGGAATATCAATAAGCTGATAAAACTGGTAATAACGATCAGACTTTCAAACTCTTGGGTTTTAATCGCCTAAAATTATTATTTTGTCTGGTCGACTTACTTGGTTTCCTCCTAGCTGGTGACATGGCATTAGACTGACTTCCCATTCATTATTTTTCATTGATGAATCCAAGCAAACGGAATGGTCACTCAAACTATATATCTGGAAAATAATTAATAAATATCGTAACTGAAAGTAATCGCTTCATTCTTAGAACATTTAAGGAGTAAATAAGGTTGCCACTTTACCATCTAAATAGTTTAGTTAAGACAGGACATCATATATCACCTCAGCCAAAAGAACCCTTCCCCGAAATTGAGGGGTTGGCATAATATCGATGCTTGGCTGTGGGTTGGAGATCTCAGTAAATCATCGTCGCGTAGTGGCCAACACCTCCCGTGTTTGTCTCCAATTACATTAGTCACTTTTTAAGGCACAGTCTAAGCGTGAAGGGTTGGTACTATATACTCTGCAGGGTACTAAACGGTTGTCTGCCGGACACCTCACGGCAAATATGACAAGGAACCTACATTTTTGTCAATTATTAGATGCAAAAAGATAATTGATATTATGAATGTGCATTCACAATATATTTATGAAAACTTACTGAATGCACACAAGAATAAAGATATTAAATTCAGATTAAATAGTGACTATCATAATTTAATTTTAAGAAATAAAGACAAGCTAGCAATGCCCAGGTATAGGCTCCATAAAATAAGCAACTCCTTTGCAGGTCACTGTATACGAATGTTCAACACGCTGCCATGTTACGTGCATGACTTGTCAGTGAATAAATTTAAAATTTTAATTAAAACTCAGTTATGCAAAAAGGCTTATTACAGTGTTAAAGTTTTTTTTAATGATAAGGCAGCGTGGACTTAAAAGAAATGAATTGCTCGTTCTCTGAATCGTTTTGTAATATACACAATTTGTAAGACATTTGGCGATTTTAAAAGAGTTTTGGCACATGAGTTTCTTGCCCGATTCTTCTCATGTTAGCCCCTACGTTCGGAATCGGGTCGCTCGTGGCGTTTATATGCGCGGCATCAACTCCGCGGATATACTTGCCGCTAGCGCACAGGTTATCTTGATTTTAGTAGAATATTTCCTTAATTTTGTAAAATTGACGAAATTAAGTGCCCGCAAGGGCCTATGAAATAGAGTAATTTGATTTTGATTTTTTGAAAACGCTTCAATGATTCTCATTGCGAGGCAACTGTCATTGTATACAAATGGGCATTTAAAATAGATATTGAAAAAACTCCAATGTCGTAATCGTGCCGTATCGTAATCAATACGGATACCTGTTTAACTCTAATTATGACCAAATAACTTTGACTTTTTAAGTGACGAATTGGACAATACACTACACTTGATTTAGATGAGTGGGAGTAATAGCACCGAGATTGCAAAGACCGTTACATGTTCCATACAACTTTTTCACCGCACTTCCGAAGAAAACATAAATAAACTTCCTTAAACTTATTTTGTATTTCGTTTGATTTGAAACGGATTCCTTTTTATTGCTTTTTCGCTACAGTAAACATAACAGCCATTTCTTTTTCTTATTAAGCTATGCGATCGCATGTGAAATAGGGGATGACACCGACATACAACCTGATAATAAAATACAACGTAATGAAAAATCATTTTTTTTTTACTGTTTCAGAATTCATATAATTAGTATCGCCCTACATTACTCAGGCCTAAGTTAATGAACGGGATTTGAATACTTAAAATTTAGGATTTAAAAGCGGTGCAATGAATATCATTTTACGAGCAAGCGTGCTGAATATTACCTTTTGTGCTACATAAGGGATGTTAATCTCGACTTCATCTGTAGTCATTAACTCTTACCAATCCGTATTGGGCCAACGTGATGAGTTATGGCCCAGCCCTACCGAAGGCGATATTTTTTATCCACATGGGAAGCGTTTTAGTAATGGGGACATAATTAAGCTGATAATAAAGAGTTAAAAAATATATGAATGACTTTTTGTTACAATTACCTGACCACTGGCTACATAGTTCTCGGGTAATTCCAACTGAGGGTAAATATTATTTAAATACCACTGGAACGTCTTGCAGTTCAGTCTTTTTCGTAATTCAATACGTTTGGAAACATTTCCAATGTCAGGTCTATATTTTCCTACAGTGTCATAATAATATTTAGCGTATTCATCCATCCATACCTAAAAACACAAATAAACTAAGTCATAAATAACAAAATATTTTTTTGTTTATTCCGGTAAACATACACTTACAAAGATTATTTTATTTTCATAGTAGGTATACTAACATATGTATAACTTCGAAAGTAGAAACGTTTACCACACATTAGTTAAATTAATTTAAAAAGATTGAGATTATAACCTAATCTTTGAATCACATAACATAAAAAGACGATTTTTTCCGATGAATACATGCTTTACAAAATCTTTCTAATTTCAAACAGAATACTGATTATATAGACTTTAAATAGACTATTTCAACAAAACACAAAAGCGGCTCTAATACCTCGGCCAACCTCATGGAATTTTTCCTAACCGCCCCTTGTTGTCCGATATAAGGAAATCTTTTCCTAAAAACATGTCCTACGTGAGAGCAAGGTATTATTTCTAAAGAACCACCGCACATCCATGTTTTGAAAGACAACTCTAGATTTTCTGCACCCCAGATATCAAAGCCATCGTCGTAATATCCAAGCTTTCTGAAAAAATCTTTGTTTATTGCAAATAATCCACCAGATATAGTAGGAGATTTTATTGGCGCAGCAAGTTGTTCACGCTTAATTAAGATATCACGAGGTATTGCATTCCATTTAAATTTTAGTTCCCAGCTAAAACCTCCAATATACATTGCGTGAATATTTTGAGCTACATACTCAAAGGTTGAATCTTGAATATCGTCAACAACTGGACTTGCTACTATAGTTGAGTCTTGAGCTATTCGATCCAGTAAAGGTTCAAGCCATCCTGAAACATCAATTTTAATAGTTTGAACTAATTTTCATACAAAAAATATAAACATTATTTATGCGAAAATACAAAGAAGCTTTTGTTACCTTCAAATGTATTTGGTAAAAAAGCTGGCATAAAAAGATATTAGCTCCCCCCAGGTAGGGAACTAATGTCTTTTAACGACAATCGCTCGCACAGATGAGCTCTAGGGAGCGTGAAGCGCTTTTTTTTCGAGGCGGAGTCTTAAGAGTGACTACGTAACCATGTTTAACATGGGAGCGGCAATCTCTCGGGTGGTACACACGCTCACGTGCAGCGAGTTTTAATAGGAATTGTGTTACCATATTTAACATGGAGGCGGAACTCTCTAGGTTGTTACAGTCGCCCTTGAGTAGCACTGAGGGTGCACATATTCTTCTTGAAAATACTAGTCAAATGCAGAAGCTGGGGGTTAAAGCGACCTTTTCGGTTGTAATACCTTTTAAGCGGTACGCTTGAGGAGTCAGTGGAAAGCGAAGAGGGTGCATATTTCCCTTGGAAACTAAATCGAACGACTGCGGAGGCCTGACCACGGGCAATACGCTAATGGGATGCGAAAGTCTTTTAAAGGCAACCATTTATATACGTGGGCTTTCGGAGAGAGCTGATTTTTGAGTCGGTGGCATGACTACGCGACCACGTTTTCATGAAGGCGGAAACCCTCCAGGTGGCTCGTTTACTCACAGACAGTGGACCTTTGGAGAGCGTAGAGGGCGCATATCTTCTTGGAACTACTGATTGGATGAGAAAGCTGGAGAAGTATAGTGACTGTTGCGGTACGCTCAATGGACCAGGGGAATGCGCAGAGAGGGAGCATACTTTCCTTGTAAAATCTATCGAACGACTGCGGAGGCCTGCACACAATATTCGCAAGACGGTGGGAGAGGCGTTGGAACCACAGCTTTTTTTTTTTTTTTTTGCATAAGCTTGGTATAGGTTAGACCCGAGACCGAGGCAAATATTGGCAGGAAGCCCATCGAGTGTTTTCTAGTCTACTCCAAGGCACTAGGCCGGGAGACTGTAATGACACAAAAAGTGGGGTTTGATGCTTGGTGTGATTGCAGATAGGTTGTGTTGAGGCTTTTAGGTCTATTATTGTAGAAGTTGAGCAAATTTTGCAAGGGTTGTTGGATAGATGACCAAAAATTTCTATCTAGAGCTGCTCCATGCTTCAAAGGCGTATTAAACCCCCAGTGCCTTTTTAAAGTACCTGTCAATTCGCACTGCTCTAGCACAGGTTATATATGGCCTATTCTTTTAACGGCGTTTTAACTCATACTAATATTCATCATATAAGATGAATATGTGTAAAAAAGGAAAATTCTAGTATACTTAATAAAATATTTTACCTTCTGTAACCTCGCAGTGGCTATCAAGATATATAACAACGGGAGTAGTAACTTCTTTTGTGGCTTGTATTCTTGCTCTTATTATACCCTCGCGCTGAGTAGCTCGTCTTAATACCACTTTAGGCAAATTACGCAAATGGTTCTCTAAAGATTTCTTTAAGTGATCTGTAATAAATTGTAAGGCAGAATTAATCTCACCTTACACACCTCTTGGTGATTAGCTATCCTTTTTTTACTGTGGATTAATTTGTGTTTGTAATATTTTGGTCAATATCTAAGACGCAGCCGTTTATTCTAATATTTATTCTATAATAATCCGTTTATTCTATAATGATTATAACACTGATTAGATAGTCAGATAAAATTCCATGTGTCTGGCAAGTATAATAGCATCAATCCCGTACATTTAAGGGTGTCTTAAAAAGCAAATAACTATACACCATACACCTCCCGTAGATCACTAATTCGGCAGCGGCCTTTTCCAAATTATTGTTCTTTACTGCAACCTCTAACCGGCCTACAAAAATGTAGAGATCCTATCTAGCAGTGGGAATATTTCTGAGTAGTCTTTCAAAAATGTACATAACTTGAGACGCTTTTATACTAGGTAGAAATAAGCTTTAATGAAACCACAGCATATGCATGGAGTATAAGAATCTACAATTCTACAATTTTCTACTGACTGAAGTTACTAACACATAAAGTGTCTTTATTGCGAAATATAAAAATCGCAGAAATCTTTCCCGTCTATAATGCCATCATCGCAAAATGCAAACCGCTCGAAAATAGTCAACTTATCAAATTTCCAACTTCTCGGAATGCTAACTTCTCGCAAATCATTATTAATATTTTCCCTTAATTTTTTACACGGTATTAATTAAACGAATAAGTCTTGGTGAATGCAGTATAAAGACCGTAATTCGGTAAACATTTCCGGCCTTTTGCTTGCTTTTGTGGTCTGTGGAAGGTATATGGTAATTACCTCCAATCTAATTAGTCGTCTTTTACGAGACCTTTAAGTGAGTCGGTGGTATTCTACTCTTCCTGTTATCAGACCGCAAAGTGAATAGAATTAGTAAACTTATCTGATCGCTTTACATCTATATCATTGGTATCGGAAATATCTCATTACATTGTTAATAGCTTATTATTGTTATTATTAACCACAATCTAAAAACGTAGTAGGATCTCTACTAACACGACACGTTAAACTAGCGTTAAATGCAAGCAATGAACGATCCAAATACAATATGCTCATACTCATTGTGGAGAAATCATCAAAGAGTATAATTTTCTTCAGTAGATGGCCTGGCGATCGGTTGATAATAGAGTAAACAGTTCTCAGCAAAGTGGACCGCGCCTCATCGTGGAAGCATATCACGACAGTCGCTTGTGGGAGATTCCTTGAATAGTTCTGATGTTTACACCTGGAAGTCATTTTATGTGATTATAATATGTGTTCTAAAAATTAGCCAAGGCAATGTTTTCCATTTTTTCTAATTCGGGGCCCGCGTTTCGTGCCATCTCTATATTCTTTTTGTATGTTATGTTTTTGGCTGTTTATCAACGAAGATAATCAGCCAAAAGTTGTTAAGTGATATTATTAACTACATGTTAGAACCGTTTGAGGTCGACACAATAGGCCCGTACGGTCAAGGGCCCTAACATCCACCAAAAATGTAAGGTCTTTTAAAGAACTTATTGAGAGACAAATGATTAGTTTAGCAGTACAACGAGATTAAGCAATTACTCTTCTGGGCACATTACTTACGACCAAAGACCCTATATATTTATTAAGTTTAATTTTAGTACCTATACTAAGACTATTATTTTTAAGTTGCTTTATGGTTTTAAGTCAATGTCCGCTAAGAAACGATGTGCGGTTAAGAAATGTCGCGGTAGCACGAATTGGTTCTGTTGTTATGGCTTATGCCCAGGATATGCATGAATGATTAAATATTTACTATTACATTCATCCCTCCATGTCATTAATGTCCACCTACTCTTTGATGGTTACGGCCAATGATGCTTTTACAGTGTGCTTCACACAGGACTTCGTTATATGAAACATTTTTGTCATGATAATATTGACCCCAGAAATAAAGCGTTTCAAAAATTATAAAAAATTACCATTCTTCTCTAACGTCGAGTAAACTTCTATTCAGTGGTATAAGGTCGCTAACAAATTGGTTAAAAGCGTGATCTTTCCAACCTCTCTGTATTACAAGTTTCAAAGATTTTCTGACATTAGTATTTAGAAAAACACCATTACCATTTTCACCTAAAAAAACATTGTTAGTTAAGGTTAGATAAGGTTAGGTTATTATAAAAATAAATAATGTTGAATAAATAAATCCAGAAAATTATTTTTATTTTACGGTTCCTACGTGGCTCTGGGTGTGCAGATGTCTGCATACCTGGAAGCAGTTATTCAGACATTTCTTCCCATAGCTGTCACCGTAGTCCGTTATGGTTTGAGGAGTAGTAAGTTCAAGCTCACGTATGGAGTTGGTAATTGTTGAGTATCTACTTACTTCAATGCGATACGAATAAAACACAGAACACGAGAAAAAGTTCGTAGACATCGTCCCGGTCCATGTTCCGTAAATAGTGTTCATTATAAGCGTAGTAATTTCTAGTAATGCACGATAACGCCTGCCCTCGCATAGCTCGTGTTTCATGAAGCTCGTGTTTTTGTTTTTATTCCTTTTATAAAATTAAATCACCAAATAGTGTGAGTTCGAACTTCATTAGAATTCTATGAAATAGAATTTTACTAACCTGTTTTACAGACCTTCTAAGAAGTATACTTTTTACGTTTATGTATTGATAAGGTTAGAACTAGTAAACCCATTCTATAGTTAACATAATAGGAACTGAAATGACTCCCCGTAGTATGAGTGTGATATTCCAAAGTGGATGAAATAATTTTACCTGGCGGAACATCGTAATTTCTTATGACGGACATTAAGTCGAATTCATTGTTGCCATGAACAGGCTTCATTGACTGCCAAGCTGAAAAGATACTTATAATTTGTAATGTATTTATTTTCAAACTTATTTTTTGTGCGGTTATCGAAAACCTATGATTCTAAATTTGTTTTATCACGAATTTATTGTTGACATTATGATTTAAAATGCATAGTTTTATAAATACTGGTTTTATAGCCAGTGATGAAATCTTAACCTTAAAAATAATTTATCCAAATAATAATATAGCATGTCATTTCATTACATTTAGTCTTAAATGGTCCCAAAGACAAAAACTATAAAATTATTTACTTATATTAAAACACTGTTGGAAAACGGTCAATACTTATGAAATATAATCACCATTGTGAAGCTGAGCTATAACTCACCACGAAGTCCCAATGCGGATTGGATAGTGGTAATAATTATAGACAGAGTCGCAAACAATGGCTTAACATACCTTCTAGAGCTCATAATATAATAAATATTAGATTTGGTCAAAATTGTTTAGCTCCCACATTAACCGCTGTTTCATATAAATCTTCAAAGAATTTTTACTCTTTTACTCTCTATTAAATAGTTTATCACTTTTTACTTACTTTGAAATATAGACACGTTTGCCACTGACGAATCATATTTGATTGACCTTTCCGTTAACGCATTTAATGCTTCTTCATATATTTCATTGTCACTCAACAATATCAAGGGTCCCGATTTTCTATCTTTCATAACTGTTATCAGAGACATCATCCACATGGCTAATATTAAAGCAAATATTTTAAAAGACTTTTTAAACATTTTTATTCTTATATTCAAGATATAATTCGAAAAGAAAGTTTGGTGAAAACTGCAAAATGAAAATGGTGGGAATCCAAATATAGTTTTGTGTATTGATGAAGCGGCCTGATTCTGATTGAATTTACCTTTTGATAAATCGGCATGACTTTACATAGATTATTTCTTTTACTGAATAAAGCATTTCTTTATTAGTATTATGCAGTATATTTATGAATTGAAATATGTAATGACATTTTGAAATTTCAAAAAAATATTGATTTGTTTCATTAAATCCATATGTATCGAAAAACTTCGTAGTGATGAAAAATAAACGAGTGACTTTATTTATCGTTAAAGATCTTTAAAAGCTTAAACATAAAAAAATAAAAACTATGGGCAAACGTAGGCTTTCTAAGAGAGATCCCTCGAGTCTACCAGTGAATTAAGCGGAATAAAGAGGTGAGAAAAAATAATGTTTAAAGACTACCTAGATTAAAACACGAAATTACATATTGTTATGCTTACACAAATCTGCAGTGTGTGAGCATCCTTTTAGAGGACCGAATGAAAAGGAGTCAAAATGTCAGGTTTTAATATTCAAAATCACATGAAAATAAAGGCGTATATTGATCCATTTCAATGAGTGAGTGAGTGAGTAACGCTACAAAAAACGTTTACTTTTGAACTTGCAGAAAATAAGAGACTGCCCTATGTTATAGAGAAAAAAAATGAGAATGGATTTGGTATGTAGCATTATATAGTACCAGTGGTTTAGTTACGCACCTCGTTTATTTGGTTAAGATGAAGAGTTTGTAGGCAAGCAGGCAGCTAATGAAATTGCTATTAATGGAAAACCTAACACTGAAATTAAATCAGAATATTCATGAATAGGTGTGTTCCATTCTGTTTGTCAATACAATGGGTCGCCGTTACTTGTTCCCACAACTGTAACTGAAAGTCAAATAAACAATACAAATATTGACACAAACACACAATGAGTATACTTATTCGTTCGCTTATAAAGTAGTTGACGATAGTTTGGATGTGTGCTAATATCATAGAACTTGTGGTGGATTAAACGATATTCAAAATAGGTTTTTGTAAGTTTTTCTAAGTCCTTGTAGAATTAGTTTATTTTTCAAAGTTTGATATCAACTATGAATTACAAATAGTTAGAACATTTTTCAATAAGTGAGTACATTGAAAAAAAGTTTTGCCACTTACTTTTTTCCCATTACTTGCGATAATTAATTAATTATCTTGAAGCATTAAAAAAATGTTAACATAAAAAACCTAACTAACCAAGGTATATTTGTCATAAATGGCATTTTCTTTTTAATTTAAATCTCATTTAACTTTGTGACTTTAATGTATATTTTTCAAAGAATGGTTAATAACATAAGTTTTTCTTATCGTCTGCCACTATGTGGTCGAATGAAAAATAGCTTAAATTAACCCCAAACCGGAGTTAAGTGATTTATAAGGCAATCAATTCCCCTAATTTTCTTTTGTAGGAAACTTTTTCAGTGTACCTCGTTAACTCTGGTATTTGCCCACCTTAGCCTCGATTTACTTTAACGATGCCCTTATAAAAGCAAATCTGAAGAGTCCATTCTTTTCGCCGTCGTCTCTCGTGCTTTTTGAATTTGGATTTGTATTCACACTCAAAACATGTTTAACAATCTTAAACTGAACGGAATAGAGTTCAAAACTGTGGATGCGGTCTGTTTTTATAAAACGCTGTCGTATTATGCCAGTAATGAGTCTAATGAAGGTTTTTCCAAAGGGTAAGGTTTATGTACCGGCATTTAATTAAGATGGGACAAGCTCTTTTGGTGAATTTTCTTAGTTATATAAAGTAGGAAACCCTTGGAGAATTCAGAAAAATAGTCATTCGGTATGCAAATTGAATGGAATTGTCTGGAAAATTAAATTAAACCGTCTAATTTAATTAATTATTGTTACAGGATTTAACTTAAATTATTCCATTTTATTGGCATTTAGTGCGAAACCTAAATAGTTTGATGAAAAACTAAATGACAGTGGCAGCACGCAAGTACATTATATGATTACTGTGTGTCTGTGTAAGGGTCCACATTGAACGAAAATGTTCAGCGGTCAACGATATTTGATTGTCATACATTTTTTTTTAATGACGTGTCCAAGCGGGAGACGACAGCGATTTTGGTGCGATAAAAATATCTGTAAAATAAACAGCATTCATCACCCTTTTCAAGCAAACTCAATCGTCCGATTTAATCAATGCGGCCAGTTATTATGCGAAGTAGCCGCTATTTACTGGCTAATCGGTGTTGCAGTGTAACGTTGCTGCATACTTGCCAAAGCCATATCTTGGCCTGAAAGCACTATTTTCCATTGTGAATTTGATAGTTCGATTTGGGTTTCGGGTTTGATCCCGGGTCAACGTAGAAAACGAACCTTTCTATATTGGCTCGGAATTTGGTATTGTGGTACAGGTATTCTATCTGGATTTCATAACACAAGTGTTTTAGCCCCTGAACTTGGGTTCGGAACAATATATGAGATATTGTGCAATATTTATTAGTTATTTATTTATTGATGGGGTATAATGCTGATAAGTTTTACTTTGATGGTTTATTAATTTATAAAATTAACAATAATTTTTAACTTTCCAACTGTTGGAAATTTGTTTTATTTCAAATATACAAAATGTTGCAAATGACATACGTTTTTAATTAGTAAGTTTAATAAAGAAAACATTTATTTCACATATAATTTCTCACCCGTTTTTCTTATATAGACAAGAATACGTTTTTGCTAAGGAACGTTACACACCTTGTATAGGACATGACGACTACGCCATGTGAAAGGCGATTAAAACTAATAACTCGTTTAAGTGCTGTTCGCAAATATATTATGTATGTTTGGAGTTGCAGCCTACCAGGTTTTTTTGTTCTTGTAATGTTAATGCTGTAAATCTATCCTGTGTTACAAATAAAAATAAATAATTTCTGCGGGTGTTGACAAGGCTCGGTAGCTCAACTGGAAGAGCATTGGATCGGACTTCTAAAGGTTGCGGATTCGTTTCCCACCTGAGAAATCACTTGTGAGCAGTGTCTTTTTTTCTAGTATTTTTATATTAAAATAATTTAACTTATAAGATACCATTGAAAAAATATATATAAAAAAGTAAATAAATAATAAACAACTAAGAACATTACAACATAACCACAAAATAGGCAATAGCACGAGTCATGGTTCTTTACTGCAATCTCCAACCCGCAAGAGTGGGCATTGAGCTAAAAGCTTTTCCTGATATAACCTAAACTTAATAATCACCAGGTAGAAGGAGAATGTCTATATGAATGAATGAATTAAAAACATCTTTGTTCAATTGCACTTAAAATAACTTACTTTGCACACTCAGTATTATTTTATAGTATTATTATATACTAGGCGATGCAATCACTAAGCATAAAGCTACGCTAGCACAATATATTTGAGCGGAGCGCAAAACCTCAAAAAAGAAAAAAAAATTATTCGATGACAATTTTTGCGAATTTCAAAATTTGGGTTCGGTCAGAATCTGGTCCTAAACCTGTTGAATCGATTCCACACAAAAAATATTAAAATCGGTTAAGAACTCGGGAAGTTATGGCGTAACAGACATTGCGCCATTGAAGCTGATCCATGGGAGCTACGCTCGCTTCGCTCGCTCCGCTCCAATAATAAATAATCGATTTCTATTTTATTATATACATTTTAAATAATATACATCGTTCCCAAACAATCTAAAAACATTTTATTTTTCTATTTGGTATGTAGCTATAATATGGAAATTATTCCAAAAAATACATCCTTAGTTTTATCAGAAAGTACTTTCTCTTTGAGCTCCTTTCAAATCTATAGTATACTATTGTGTTAGATAAAATAATTAATGATTGCTTCCGAGCTTTACAATAATTACCTATTTCATTCTCGCCGTAAAGTAAAACTTGAAAAATATTCTTTTTGTTGTTGTTAGAAGATTAATTTAAAATTGCCTTAAGCAATTTTTATGATAATTAAAAAACATTTTATTGTGAAACAACATTAGGTATATGGGTTCTCATTATAAATTCCTTGTATAACCATGACCATAATATTTATCAGGGTTGTTGTACAATTAATTTATTGTACTCATTTCTGAGTTAAAATTTTGTAATCTGATATATTTAAATAGATTTTATAAGTAATCATTCGAAAATAGGGTTGAATACACATTTGTACTCAAACCATTTATTTCATAGAGAAGCTTACGTTTTACTTAGAAACTACTACATTCTATTTTCGATTGATCTAGCTCAGTAAAAATCTAGTCATTTTATCAAAAATTCAGCATTGCATTAATTTAAAGTTGATTTATGCAAAATAGCGTTATTATGCTCATTACAGAATTGATAATCTTCTCACTTCCTATGTTTAATTTTGTACATATAAGAAGAAAACGTGACTTGAAAAGAGTTATTATACAACTTGTAAAGTTTTAGGTTTTTTTAACTCAAATATGAAAAAATCGCCGTTACGTAAGGGTTCAACATTACACTATTTAATTTTCGTCATTTTCTCTACTCTTTATACTTTTTAACATGAAAATTGTGTCAACACAGCAAATTCCGAGGGAGCTCCTTTTATCTCCAACATAATGACATCACGTAAATTCGCCGCGTCAAAGAAAGATGAACGCAGTTAGCACAAAATAAAGACTTTGTGACGTTCTGTTGCCAACCACAGCCGTTTCTAACGACCACGCCATCAATCATATAAACACTCGGATTCTGGCATCACTGCTGGAAAATTAGAAATAAAAAACTTCAAAAAGGTAACTTAAAAACGGTAGGTTTATTTATTTAAGGGCAACTAGCTATTACATACACCAAAGATAAGACAAAAATACCTTTGAAAATTTACATGCTACAGTGTTATTTTATTAAAACTGCCTCGACAAGAACTCAATTCAACTTATGAATTAAAAATAGACTTTTTATTATATTTGGAGCCTGCTTTACAAATACAAAAAAGTTCAAATAAATTATATTACTTGTTTTAAAGTAAAACTAGTAGTTAGTGCTCAAACATACATTGTGAAACAAGCACTCAAACAAAGTTTCCAACACGCTACGCTATTTTTACTTTAGTATGGTAGATAATGTAAATACTGAACATTGAATTTTTAGCTCAAAGCAAAATATTTTCATTAACTCGTCTTGCGTATGGATGATATCTCCTGTAAGTCTCCAAGCGGTCGTGGATTCATTACAGCGCTCCAACACCAAGAAGTCGTATAATATTTTATGGTTCCATAACACGTCCAATTTTTTTTGTAACCCAATATCTTTATTACGTAGATAAAACCACAATCCCTAAGCCCTGTTCACTTATAAAAATGTGCCTAAAAAGCGGTTTAATACGGTGTCTCATCCAATGTTGTTGTCCTGCACTTCATTGCGTCCCAATGCTATTACGTTCATTAGGAGTAATCTCGAAAAACACTCTTAAACCTCTAATCTAAGTTAGGTTGTTATATCCGGTACCAAAGTATTGCTAGCCTCATAACTTTAGTTATGACCAAACTAAACCGTTCGTTACTAAAATAAAATTCTCAAAAGTGCAGCTGGAACCTAGTTTTGTGCAAATATTTAGGCGATTAATATATTATATTCACTTTTGTGTAATACATATATTAAGATAATAGAATAATTTACTTTTAATATTTAATAATATAAAAAATGAGGACCAGATAATGAGTTTTCATTTCGTTATTCGAATACAAAAATAATATGAACAGAATCCAGACGCTTTAAAACTGTTTTAGATAACCTTTAGGTGTAGGTTATACGATAGGATAGCGAAAATATTCTCCAGTAACAGATAGGGCAACTATAATTTTATTGCTTAGATATTTCTGTTGAATGACGGAAAATATAAACCGTGCAACTAAAGTACACTTACTGAGGAAAGGTTATAGGGGAATGGTCGTTAGTGGCCAGTTAGTAATGGTTTTGTAAAATGACCCTACATTTTGAAAATTCTTGACTAATAATACACATTAATTGTAGTGTCTTGCTATGATTCTGTACAATCCGTAGTGAATCATAATAAAGTGCAAGTTCAGTTTGACAGTACAACTGAACTATTGCGACTAAAAAAGAAAGCTTGAGTACTGGACAAAAACAACAGAGCTACTGGAAGGACTGAAAGCCTACAAATTTACACGACAGCAAGTTATTAGAACCTACATATCGTTATTTAGAATATCAACCATGCATACGAAGATTTTTCGTTGATCTTTAAGTAATGATTTCAACACGTTCACTTCATTTCATTGGAAATTCCATCCTGATTTATAAAACTATGTTTGTATATGAATGATGCACTCGCTAATCCGGGCTAGTCCGGCGACATTATAGATTATAGACCATTTTCCCAAAGTATTTTCATCTAAAGGGAAGGCATGTGCTCTGAAGGACTAAGAACACCAATTGACTGACAATAATGCGTATATGCTGTCTTAATATGATTATTAATTTATTCACAGGTGGTATAGGTACAAAAAACTAGCCCATTTTCGAGCAAGCAGGAGTGTTTCACCTGTAACCCCAAGGCTAATAAATTTATATTCCACTTATGCAACCCATCAAAATAAGTTTTATATACTACATGTAAACTATTTTTGGATGCTTTAACAGGATGTAAAAATACTTATGACAAAGTAGCGACTTACAAATATTATATTGTACATAAAATAAAATAAGATTACCAAGGAATAACGACGAAAAGACTTATTTTATTGTATAAAAAGGCACAAGCAACAAACTGTACGTGTTTATAGAAAAGTTCCCGTGTATTTTCATCAATTGCAATATACAATCGTCATCATCATATCACGTCTACTGCTGGACAGAAGCCTTCCCCGAAAATGGGATTTTTTCCTCAAATAACACGCTAGGTAAGGGGTATATAGCAGTCAAAAAACTGTAATTCAGAAAACATCTACGGTAGCTGTATGGCGATTAACTCCATTATCATTGGTCGCCTTTTATTACACCCATAAGTGTGCCATTTTACTCTGCCGGACAACAAACGGTAGGAAATTATTAATGTGCAATAATGATTATTTAATGGTCTCATTCCCGGTTCTCATGGTCATTCGGGTCAATTTAGAATATGAATATGGCGGGTCTGTGATGTTTTAGTACCGTCGCTGTTTCTGAATACCATATCACAACAGCTTTAGCCACTTGACTAAATATCTAAAAAAAGATGTTAGTAGAGTCAATTTAATTAATATAACTCCATACTAGTAAAGTGACATGTATATTGTACATTTTGTAATGTTCATTTCAAAGTACTTCACAGATGGCTTAGAGACTGGCACACTACTGCCAGTCGCAGCCATGTCTAACGATGACATCATTTATCAAACACACGTTTAGTCACTAGAAATTCAAGAACAATTTATTACGTTTATAAGCAGCTTAAATAATGATAGTGGAATTTACTTCTCATATGTGCTGTTTCATAATATTTATTTTAAGAGAGCAATTCTCGTATATACGGAAAATGTTGGTTAACTTTTGTATTTAGATAAGGTTTTGCTCTTTAAGTTTATTTATTTACTTGTATTTCTTGAATAAAACTCAATTTTATAAAAATAATTAGTATTTTTAAGGACAAAGTATTGAAAAGGTATTTGCCTACTTTTATTCAGTTGTTAGGCAACCTTTTATATTATTTGTTATCATGCAGAAATATCTCAGCAACAAACGACTGAACTTCAGTCACATAGGTTCATATGTTATTTTTATTTTGGTGTAGATTTCATACTTGATCTTTTTTGTGATAGACAAGCCAATAAAAGTGGAGTATGATATATTTTATTATGATGCCAGCGTCATCTGTTCACGTTCTAGGACTACAAGAACAAGTTCCAATTTATAATCTTAATCTTTAATGAAACATAAGTGATTACCGTGCGTGAAGCATAAAGCAGCGTTTCGGATCGCGGCAAGATCATATCGCTTATGTAATCTTTCGCAAATAAAAAATGTTTTTCTCGGGTGGATATGGTTTCGAAATGCATAACGAGTAAGTCTACTATCCAAACTGTATAAATAAACAACATTTTTCGCCGTTATTTGAACCACCAAGCACCACGTACGTTTTTAGAAATAAATTGAAAAAGGCGTCTAATTAGCGCGAGATATTTCTCACACGCTCCGAATGTGGGCACTATTTTATGTTCGTTCTTTGTAAATTAGAATTGTATACCAATAAAAAAATATATACCAACTTTTCAATAAAATTATATTACCAACGCGTAATATGTCTATAATATTCCAGTTCACTTCCTTTGGTAAGCAAAGGTCAGTATTACATTTGTCAGCGGTTAAATTACGGTTACTTTCGTTATCATTTTACTTGCGATACGTTCCGTCCCCTGTAATTTTAAAATGTAATGAAAATTTTCAATTTAAGGTGCTAATTAAAAGAGCAATTTTATTATAATATTAAAACTTTATTTAAAGATGTTAATAACTCATCAATTAAGGATGTGCAAAGCAAGCTCCATAACCCAGGCGAGACATCGTAATGTCTCAAAATGCCAGCTCTGCATCATTAGCGAGGCGTGTTAATTGAAAAACGACATTTCATCTGTTAGTGCCAAACACACTTTGAAAGGGGTGCTTAAAACTGAATCATAAACAGAAACTTCTATTCAGTTCGCTTTGCCATTTCATTGCTTTGAGTTTTACTTATAATTCTACTTTTACTTCTAGCAATTGCATTAGAACTCGCTGTCTCTCTTTGTCAAATAATTACAATATGCAGCCATTAAAATCACGTCATTGAAGGACTATAGCGATGTTAATATAAAGTTTTATTAAGGAACGGCAACCGATCGGATGGCTTAGCCAAATAAAAACTTTCGACTCCTTTACACGCTAACTTCAAAATTTAGAAATTATTATTAAACAAGTACATTACATAAATAGTTTGTCAATTTCATACGTTAAATTAATGTTTATGATTGACATAAAGCAAATTGTAATTCGAAAGTTTATTTAACGCTCAAACAAATAGAAATATTGATATCTGAAGGGACTTACTTTTTCGAAAACGGCATTAACAGCGTTTAGCGTCTAGCGTCTAGATTACCTCTATCAGAACTCTCACGCTTATTAATTACTGTCATTAACTTCATTATCAAGCAGCTCGACGGCGCATAATAGCGTAACAACAACCGCTTCGTGCAACGGTAGTGATCCTACCTTATGTGAAATGGCCCCGGGTTCGAATCCTGGTAGAGGCATATGTTTGTGTCACGAGAACAAGCACTTGCTCCCGATTCATGTATGTGTTCTATACTTTATTAAGTAACCATATCAAAAGCTCTGCTTACTTTGGGAATAAATTACTTTATACATTTATTTATTTGGGTCGTTCTTCTTTTTCACCGACAATGAAACGACGTTTTTCTGTTTTTTTGGTTTTTGAACTATCCATAATTGTGGTTTCTGTGTGGAATTTAAAAGAAATTGCATCTGTGGTGTCATAAGGACTAATTAAAGTTTCCTTTGCGGCAAATATTAATTCATTTTTAATGTTGGTTTTAAAAAAAAATATGTGACTGAGTGGCCTTTTTCTATGAAGACCACATTTCGGTTTACCACTCTGTCACGGCATTATACGGAAAACAAACGAAAAAATATGTTGGTTGGTGAAAATGAAAAATTTACATAATATTAAGAGATAAGAAAAATGTGGACGTTTATTCAAACCGAACTAAAAAACCGTAAATATCAATACTCCAACGAGATGCCATAATAAGACGAAGGACAGACCATTGTCGGTAAAAAAGTAGAATGACCCATTTACCGCTGTAATAGATAATGCTTTCGACCTGCGAATGTAGTTGAAAGAACCCAGAAAGAATTCTGGATGTCTCTGCACATCAAAAGTCATGGAAGATTGATCACGGCTGCAGCTTTAGTCATTAACACTAACCAAGCAATAGGCTCAATAGGTGTGATTGGTTGAATCCAATTCTCCCTATGATGTTTTCCCTGATAGGCTAGCTGTAGGGAAGTTAATTTTTGGTGATGATATAATTTATGTTTACCAGGAAGCTACAACTACAAAATTGATACTATTATATTATACCAGGAAAAGAAAAAACAGTTTTTAGTTCTTACACTTCCGCGCACATTACACATTAGAATAAACACTTTTTTACGGATTTTGCGCAAATTTTATTTTATATTTAATCCTGTAATCACGACTCCTGTAAAGGAGTCGAAACGTCAGGATTAAATATAAAATATAATATGCGCAAAATCCGTAAAAAGTGTTTTATCCTAAAAAACAGTGTTTTGATTTTGAATGGATATCAATTGGACACATTTATATGTCTTAAGTTTAAGAGGCATAATTTGAGATGCTTGCTGCTAGCTGACTTATATTGAATAAATAATATCTTTGTCTAAGCTGCAATGTATTTCAATTTATGTTTTATGAAAAATGTTTTATGTTTTATAGATGTTAAAGAATAGTTTTACTTTATCACATTTTTTATTTCTAAAATTAACAAGCTGCTAAAAGCTATTTAACATACTTTTGTTAATCCGTTTATTTTGTTGCCTTTATGTTATGAGCCATAAACAGATAGAACAGCATTTACATCTTCCGCTTCAGTGCTTCTTTAATGGAATTAAAGAACCTTCTACCAGGTAACTAAAGAATCGTGTTTATTTTTTACGATCTTGAGTTTAAATTGTATTTTGATGTTAAGAACCATACTCGAGAGTAGTGTAATAAATATTTAAAAAGTAAATGTGAAAAAAGCTTATAAAACCTTAAATTAGTTTTGCTCTCTGTAAGATGGTTCTTACAAATTAAATTCGCAATTTCACTCCTTTTTTAGACATAAATTCAAATAATTTATTTTCGATTTTTTTTCCATAGTTTTAGTAAGAAAAAACTTATAAGTTACTTTAAATAAGTATGGAGATAGAAATAAAGTTGAAATTTATAATCTGGCGTGATATTCCACCCAATGTCAACGCAGAGGATATCCTTAACATCCTCCTTAATCTTAAGTCTTACTTCTATAACATACTTATATAAAATACATATAACAGAAGTTTCTTTTTCTTTGAATGATTGCCAATGTTTTTATAAATGTTATTTATTTAGTTTAAGAACAACCTACAAAAGATACACCAATACAAAAAGAAGTAGTAGAAGTAAACAATCGTTAATGTTAATATACTATCTTAATTTAAGGTCACTGTATAGCATTTTTAATCACAAGTAAAAACATTGTAATTATGAGTGCATTATGAAATCAATGCAATTTATAAATAAGGATCAGTGACATTTTGAAATAAAGTAATAAGAAAAATATTTATTAAAAATATTTATTAAAAATTAGTAACTACAATTAATAAGAATATAAAAAAGTTTCAACATAAAACAGTCTTTATAAATTAACAGAAACTATTATAAAAAATGTTAATGTCATTATCTAGTGTCACGATTTTTTATTAATTTACATATGCGGTTCCGACATCTATTCAACTATAGAAGGCTTTTGAAATACGTAGGTAGAAAGAAGAAATATTCGGAGAGATGTGGAAGCTTAAGAAGTGGACTGCTATTACACCTTAAAAGCAACGACAAACAGGTGCTCTTTATATATTAGATCTTTATTATAAGATCATAATAAAAATGTCAAAAGTTACCAAATAAAAATATGGGTAAACATCAGTCCATAAGGTGGTATATAGCAAAAATACATCATATCAAATGGAATTATGTTAAGGTACTGGTTACTTCATTGTGATAGTATGACGTGAATCAACCGACTATTGTCCCCAACAATGGCTTAGAAATAAGTTTCAGGAAGCGAGTTTTCCTTCAGGAAATTACTTCCTACAAACTAATGTGAAGGAGAAATTTGTGAAAGCGAACAAAGTTTTGAGTGAACATTTCATTTGCAGAACTCTGCTTTTTTATAGGACATTCGGCATTTTTTTGATTATATGGTTTTTGTAGTTTTTTGCCATCAACTATACCATAGTAAAAGAAGGTTTACGACTTTAAACTTTTTGCCTTCGTTCCAAAAAGAGTTGCACTTAACCTTACTTTAATGTATTTAGTTCTTACACTTCCGCGCACATTACACATCAGAATAAAACACTTTTTTACGGATTTGGTGATCACAGGATGACTAAGATGGTCATCTTAGTCATCCTGTGATCACGGCTCCTGTAAAGGAGTCGAAACGTCAGGATTAAATATAAAATAAAATAAAACATGCGCAAAAATCCGTAAAAAAGTGTTTTATTCTTACTTTAATGGTTGCTAAGAAGCTTGACTTCTCTCGTTTTAATATTATCAACAATTAAATGAGTATCTTTGATCTATTTATTAAAAATTAACATGAAATTAGTACCATAAATTTTTAATAATTAGATACCATGATTGTACTTTGATGTTTTTATGTACTTCTATATTTTATCATATTTAAATAATAAATATCTATTATTCTTTTAAACAGTTTATTTCCATACTTCTTCTTTTTTATTCTCGTTTATCTATCACTTTGAAATTTCTGATTAAGCATCGGTTCCGGTCATCAACTTCTTCATTCCTTAACAACCATCAATCCGGACTGGGCCACCCATTTTCCCTGTAATATGTTCATCTAAAGCGAAGACCTATGCTATAGCTATGAGCACTTTCATAAGCTAATGACAGTGTATTCTGAAATCCTTTGAATAACAACCACCATAGTTTTTTCATTTTCATTTTCATTTTTTCATAGTTGTAGAGTGAGAACTCTTAAATGAATTCATTTACTTGAGCAATGCTCTCTCAGTGCATTTGACCTTCTACCGCTTCTGGGGGAGTGTTAGACCCTTCGGATAGGTCTGGCCTTTTAAATAATGACTTAGAATGGTCATTTGAACACTCTGTGTAAATTTCAGCTTTTATAATTTAACGTGAGAGAGCTCAGGTACTGCGCCCCTAGATTACCTGATACCAACTGAAGGCACCGTTACTCAAGGTTTGTAATCCCATACATTGTTCCCTACACCAGTGAGAACACGCAAAAAAAAATTCAGCTTTTATACTTTAACGTATGTCTGGCAGGCACTGGCTCTTGATCTATTGAGTGGCTCGCGAACTACTTTTCATGGTAACGCTACTACGAGATCCCGGGTTCGATTCCTTGCCGGGTCAATGTAGAAAACGAACTTTTCTATAATGACTCGGGTCTGGGTGTTGTAATACCTTCGTTGCTTCTGAATTCCATAACACAAAAGCTTTTGTTGCTTAACGTGGGTTTAAAACAATGTTTGTGATGTTGTCTTATATTATTATTGTTCCTTGCTTTTCCCTTATCCTTACCCAAACTTATGTTAATTATGCTATAATTTGTTTGCAAAACAACAAGAGTAATGTAATAACAAAATCTTCATTTTCACAACTAATCCGTAATCATGACAAAAATATGCACGGTGGCAATTAAAACGCAATTAAAGTTGGTTGGTTCTTGGCAAAGTTTAAGGATAGTTAATCTGGGGTGACCTAAACTCCGCTTAATATTCACTGTCACACTTCAAGTTATCCCTGGATTAGAACTTAATACTGGCTCTCGCAAGACATCGGCGTATATACTATCAGTTATGTTAGAAATGAGGGCGTCGATCGCTCCAGTCGTTATTCATGAGTCTTAATCCGAATATGGAATAGTAAGTTGAGAATTCCATGATATCAGTGTTATTAATTTAATAAAATCACAGTTAATGCTAGTTCAAGAATGATATCGTTTTCTTTTTTGTTTCAGTTATTTTTCATTTTGAAATTTGGCTTGCTTTTGGTGGCTTTTTGAAATAAAGATATTTTTGCCGAATAACCAAAAACATAAGTGGATAGAGTACTGAAGTAAGCAGATTCAGTTCAAAGATTTAAAGAAGATATTGAATAAAGATACAGCTACCTTAATTAAACTAAGGCAAGCTCGCTTAACTTTGGCGTTTTTTTGGAAAGAAAATTTTATGTTGAATGTACTGCCGGACAAAAAGGTTTCTAAACAAATTGAAAAATACTGTTTTTTACCACAAATCTCGAGAGGGTTTTGGAAAAAAATATTCTTTTTTTTAACCAAAATTAATATAAAAGAAAAACATTGGGAATTAATTATAAAAGTCCATATTTTATTGAATTGTTGTTAAGGACATACCTTAACTGTGATAAAATGATAAAAAGTAAATAAATTTATATTGTTTATTGCAGGTAGAAATGTAAAGTAGCATGCTATTAGACATGCATTAAGGACGCGCATGTACGCACGAATAATTCTGATCCTTTAAATATTATGTGAGCGAGCTGAGTAAGTTATACGCACATAAACATTCGAACGAAGACGGCATTTTACGCACGACTGACGTACTGTCAGTCCTAGAAGTCGATAAACACTTTCGTACTAAAAGTACATTTACTTTTGCCTTTTAGAATGATTGTACAACCATCGTTGGTGTTCCATAGTACTTAAGTTTTATTCTGTTTCTGTATTAGTTGATTAAGATAGTTACAATTTGATTTCTTATCTTATAAATAGATATATAATATCAATATCGCTAGGACAAATAAGTAAGTTTGTATTTCTTTTGTAATAAAAACTTAACAAAGCTTCAACAGATGCATATTGTGAATAAATTCCAGTAAATAAATAAAAACGATTGATAGAATACTATTTTCACTTTTATGAAAAAAAAAAATATAAAAACGACAAATATACCTCACGCACTTAGCGTCAGCTTGTATGTATATTGTAGACTACCAGTGTGTTTTTAATTATTAGAATATTAAGTAATATCATTTATATGTGATTTCATGAAAATATAATACACCTTAACCATCATAACCCCCCCATTTCCCAGGCATGGTCGTTATAATATGTTCCTAATAGTGGGAATAAAACTTACTATTTCTTATTGTTTAAGTAATTTCGTATTTTGTATATTCAGTCACTGATTTTAATATTCATATCGTACCGTTCAGTATTAGTTCAAATGTCCAAATGACGTAAGGGCGTTGCGTTACCATTTCCGTATTAAAAAAAAACAAACTGCAATTAGTATATTGTGTCTTTAAATTATCCATATCAAACTTTTATTATATATGAGAAAGTATCTCTGTTTATCTTTCTACTTGTTACGTTTTCATGGTGCAAGAATTGCACCCATTTTAATAAAATTTGATATGAATATGGCTTGAAACCTTGGGTAAAATATAAGCTTTTTTTTACTTTTAGGAAAAATTATACGAAATTAAAAAATCGCAATATAACCAAATTCTGCACGAACGAAGTCCATTGCAGCAACTTGTAAATAGTAAAAAACAAGTTGAGTACAGATACTAAATATTTCAAGTTCTTAAGGAGTTTCAAGGATGTTTTGGAGATTTTAATATTACTATCGAATATTCTGCGCGATAAAGACCATTGATTTTGACACCTGAAACTTATTACTGCATAACGGTTATAATCTCAATATCATTTTCAACTACGATATGTAAATGTTGTAACACTAGGTATAGATAATAATAAAAGTTATTTTTACTAAGTATAGACATTAATTGTGTCAAACAACACTTGAGTTTCAAAGAAATTATTTTGGTAAACTAAATAATTTATGAAATTCAAATAATTTCATTAGTGATAACAGCGATTCACTTTGACATCTGATACCTATAATGCATAATATACATATATTGTGTTTTATAATATAAATATTTTAAAATAAGTATGAATATTAAATAATTCAAGTTCTTTTTAAGCTCCAAAGAAGAGATTTTGATAATATTATTCTTTACAAACGCAAGGAAGTAGGACGTCTTGGACACAGAAATTGCCTCTTAAAATTTAACGCCTCGAAAAATTGGGAAGATCCCGTAAGCCGCTATTAACGTTTTATTAGTCGTGTGATCGTTTGAAACCGAGCCAAAGATTATAAACGCTACCGAACTGATATTCTGAGCGAGCTTAGTGGATCATGTTCAAAGTACGCTCAACAACAGATCAACCTAGTACACAATAACAATTCTTCTCAATTGAAATTGAACTCTATAAATGGATCTGTAGGTTGAATATGGATTGCAGAAGTTTATCTTTTTTGATTAGTTATTAAGTAGGTTACGTGCTATTTAAGTGACGACTTTAATAGGGTCACCTATTGTTGTCAATGAAGTAATTTATAAATCCTAAGAAACTAGATGGCGCAGTGTGTAACGGTTTTAAGCCTGCGATTGTGGACGTTAAGTGGTTTTCGCAAGGGTTGGTCATCGCTATGAAGAACGAATGTTTACGATCCTATGCTCATTTGTGCTTTGGAAGAAACTTTAAAACAGGAGTTTCAAGCGACGCTAAATAGTCATTAGCACTTAACAATCCACATTGGGCACGCATGGTGGGTTCTGGTTCATTTATCCTACGTTGTTTTCAATCATAGAAAATCTTGTGCTCCAGCTTTAGGGATAATGATAGAATGATGTTGACGTTCCTTAAGCTATTAAAAGAACTTATCGAGAGGTGAGGTAATCGGATGACAAGATTGTACCTTACCCGGAGACTAAATTTGGCAGTACAACAAGGTTTTATGCAATTAAAGGAACAAAAATCTCAATGAAGATTGGTTTCCCACTTTTTTTGAGATGCCTTAATTAAGCATTATCAATCTGCCTGATATATAGGGCAACTTGAATCAACCGGTCGTGAATACGATTAGCGCTAAACGTATTTAAAGAGTCGTCTATTCCTTAAAATTTCAAGTAATTGACAAAAATGCAATGAGATTATACTCGTAGATTTATTTAGTACTTATCATATTGTAACTATAAGTGAAAATCGTGTTTAGTTCTTACACTTTCTAGTTGTTCACTCCCTGAATCAATATTAAATGGACTTAACACGTTTTATTCTGACTCTTCGAGTTCTTTTGAAAGGCCGTGTTCACAAGATGACTGAGGTAATGATCGTTACAAGTGCTACTCTAACAATACTCTAACAGTCAAAACGTCAAGATAAAAATAGGCAAATAAACTCATTTTTTTTTATTTCAATCTACCCAGTTTTATTTCAAATTTAGATCGTGAGCTTGTTTTACTTTTTTTCCTTCTTCTTTGGTTATTGGTTGTATTACGTTATCGGTTGTCACATATAATAAATGGGATTTTCGCCTGGCATACGCTCCTAATGCGTTCAGAAATTTTCTGTTGCGTATCTTATTTACTACCGTCTTAACTTATTTAAGACGCTGATATGAAAAGGTATGTTTATGTTAAACATGGGATCTTATATAAATGCGTTATAATGATCGTTAAAATTAAGACTGGACTAAGTAATGTAGAGAAGATTGTACTAGCCACCTTTGACAGGAATTAATAAATATAATTTTTAATACACATTTTGTATTTGATTTTGACCGTTTTGTGATGAACGAATAAGCAATCTTATTTTTTTTAATTCAAATGTGAATAATATTAAAGAAGAAGACCGAAATCCTAATATATTACCTAGTCCGGCCATAAGTTCTGTTACAAATGAAAATGCAATTTTTTTACGAAGTAATGTAATATTAGTAAAAATTAAATGTACATATTTATTAAAGTCACAGCAAAAAAAAAAATTTGAAATTGCCACCTTTGGCTTTTATACAGGCCTTTAATCTGTCTGGCCAAGAATCTATAGATTTGCGCACTGTTTCCATGAGAAATATCGCAACTGCTTGTTTCAGAGATTTTTTAACCTTCATACGTTCCTCAAAGTTACCGACGTAAAAGGGCTTTGGGTCTTATTTGACCCAGTGCTATGTTGCCTTAATGTACACTCAATAATTGCATAGTGAATAACATTAATGTTTATAATTTAATATGTATAACTTATTAATAAAAAAACGGTTAGTTAAAGTAAGTTTTTATTAATATAAAGTAATGAACATAGAACAATTTTTGTGAAATAATAACAAAATCCTATTATTATATCTAAAACAAAAAGTAATTATTACTTATCACATATAGTACATAGAGTAATAGTTTTAGAGTGCTTTTTACATATAAACTTTTTACATGTAAGGCAAACTAATCCCGTTTTATTATCTGTTTTTGGACATAATTGGCATCTACTTCTCTTGGTCGTTTTTTTCCTGTATTGTTTTCAGACTGGATTAAAGTTGATGGCTGTGTTGTTTTTACGTATCGGTCCTACCAGTGTTATTTGCTTCTCCAGTAATTTCTGTCCCAGTTGATATGACGTAAAAAAGTTATCTGTGGTGAGATTATGACCCTTCAGACCCACAGTTAAATCAAGAACTACTCGTTGTCCCTGGTTTCTTTCAGGAACACTTCCGGATTCTTTACCTGTGTAAGGTTGAATATTCCAAACATAACTTGTTGCAGAATCACATAGCACCCAAAACTTTATACCATACTTTGCCGGTTATGATGGCATGTATTGTCGGAATGGGCACTTTCCCCTGAATGCGACTAATTGTTCGTCTACTGTCACATTTTCGGAAGGATTATAAAGCTTCGGTAATACCTCAATCCATTGATTCCATAGCTCACGAATGGGAGCAAATTTATCCGATAGTCGCCGTTCACTTCGAGTTAGATTATTATCAAACCTTATAACTCTTGATATTTTTTTGAATGATTTTTGTGACATGGTTGCTCCGAATATGGGTCTACCTTTTTTAGAATCCCACAAACTTTCAGTACTTTCGTTATTTGATCGAAAAACACCAGCTAACAGGAGTAAACCTATGAATGCAAATAAATCCGTATTATAAATATCAGTCCATTCTTCGTCAAATACACGTCTTCCCTCAATATTTGTGTAATACAAAATAGTGTGTATCAACGGAGGCGGAAAAAATAATTCAACACTTGATCTTTCTACTTCTGTGATTCTTGAAGAAGAATATCTTGTCAATCCTGGCATCATGTTGATGATATTTTCTCTAGCGGCTCTTCCTTGACTGCTTCCAAGCGGCTTTTTGGAATAAGTTATTTGGCCATTCTTTGATATCATTCTTTCAGAAGGAACAAATGTACTTTCACTCTCACTAAAACTAGTGCTAGATGAAGCAGCATTCTCCACATGATCCTCGAACTCTGAACACGGTTCTTCTTCATCGGATACTTCGTTCAAAAAGCTCTCAATCTCACTGTCCCTCATTTTCAAATGTAAAATAATACTCGATCGTGAAACACCAAGACGTTCTGTGCACTCAAAACTATGATACTGCTAAAGGTAATAACAACACATACACGAGTATGTGTTGTTATTACCTTTACCAGTATAACTACAAAACGGCGGGTAATCCGATAACAAAAGTAACAGATAAGAGTTTTGTTTGTAAACACATAATTCAGAGGAACTACAATCTTTTAATACGTAGGGTCAATTTTGACCCGAGGACCATAAGAGTATAAAAATTTGTAAATTAAATATTTCAATATAATTTTATAAAACAATAAAATATTTAAATTGAGCTCAAAACTTCAGAAAAAGTCATTAAATATCAAGTGTCAAATAAATATATTAAAAGAGAAAACTTAGTTTCTTTCCTAAAATGGGTCTAAATTGACCCGAAGACCGTATAAAGGTTAAGAGACTCGATGTCACCGTGTCGTTTAGAGCAAGCCACGTCCTTTAAAACTGAATATAATTTGTGTTCTAAAGGGTTGAGGTTTGGGCTAGATGAGGGCCAGTTTTCAGCTTGGGTAGGTAGCTTGGGTAGTTCAAGCCAGGCTTGGGTAGTTCGGGCCAGACCAGGTGCGACCAGGTGCAGAGTTTTGCTGGAAAGTCCAAGATACATTTTTAAAAATTTATTTGCTGAGAGGGTCACAACACGATCCAAGATTGTCTCTTAATACACTTTGGTTGAAGTTTTCACTGCATTTTCACAAAAATGTAGTTTTGTGACGCCTTGATAAGACACGCCCCACCAAACCATCACTGACGTAGGATGAAGACCACGTTGTACCTTTCTGACCACTTGAGCAGCTTCTTTAGAACTGTGAGCGTGCACTTTATCATTTTGCTTATTATAGTGCTTTTCAATCGTGAAAATGTTTTCATCGGTAAAGAGGCTATTTCTGTGTCTTTCACCTGCTTATCGTGACAGAAGACATTTTGATCGACGCACTCTCTTTAATAGTAAAGATTGATTTAGGGCATATCCTATATATCGATGATAAGCACCGAACTTCAGGTCTTGTTTTATAATACGCAACAGAGTCCTAGCGCGAATATACATTTCTCGCGATATGATTGTTTGCTTTCAAATGAGGTTTCCACAAATTCTGGCGTTAACAGCATTAACAGCCTTTATACGCGGCCGCCCCGATCTTTCATGGTCACTTTTTATCTCAAAAACTACTACAACTATAAATGAAATATACCTAGATATTAAATGAAAAAGGAATATAAACATAAAAACACTTTGGTAACCCGACTTGTAGTTTTTAAGAGGAGACTAACATACAAACTAATAAACATACATACACTTACAAAATTAAGCCACCAATGTGTCAACCATGTTTAGACGCTGGTATAAACTAACATATACGAAAGCTGTGCCACTCTAACAATATAATGTCAGACGATTAAAAATGAAATTTAAAGAAACTTTTTGATGAAATTGAATTTTTAATTCTCTTGGGTATACTAAGTTTTCAGTCTTAATGTTAGCTAATATTTGCTCAAACAAAACATGCTACAAAAAATATTAAACGGGAAATATAACTTTTCAAAAGATCTCAATATAAAGTTCAAGTACATAGGTATTTCAATATTTGAGTAAGATTGCTGAAAACTAACAAAAATATAGTCCGTTTGTAACTGTTCTTGACTTCAATGATTGCCTTTATCCATTAAAATACACAAAAGGCACAGAAAAGCTTCTGAAAGCTTTTAAAGTTCTCATAAACTGACGCTAACATTATAATAAGCTAAATGAATTATTTTAGCTATAATGAACAAAGTTAGTACCAAAACACAGTAGTTCAGAGCATACGTCCAAACGTATTTTACGTTCCGTGCCCGCAAATCCATTATGCTGAGAGTTTCAAATTATTAAACTATGAGCTACTGAAATAGCTAAAATAGCAATTTTGGATGAATCATATGATGCACTATAAACATTTCTATGATATCAAGTATTATAGAAATTTTTATGTGCATATACAAACTTCATAATCCAATAATAACGGTTGTCTTTTATAAAAAAACGCGTACCGGGTTTGAATATGTTTAAATTCCATATGGAACTTCTTAATGGATAAAATGAAGCCACTTTTAAGATAACTAAAAATTAAAATGTACAATGATAACCCAATTGTGTGTCTTTTTTTATCTTAACAAGCTATTGTCAAATAAAACTAAGTTATGAATACATGCCTACAAGAATAAGAAAAAAAATTATAGAGGCTGTTATAAATTTTGATCATTGTAATGCACACGATGTAATGAATTGATAATCACTACCTCATACGTGTAAGTGAAATATTATCTAACTTCTTTCTGTTATACCATTAAATTTTTTTAAAGTGAAAGAATAAAATAATATGGTGATTCACCAGAAGAAGCATTTATATCATGTCATGATGTCGACGCGAATAGCAGTCTCCAACAATAATTGGTTTTGAACAAGAAGGAATTCATATTCGAATGCAAACCTGTCGGCAATGCTATATTTGTAATGAAAGTATGTGGATTCTAAAAATTTCATGAAAGAAGTTTACTTAAATTCTAAAGTGCCATTTGGTCAATTGGATAATTTGCGAAGCAACTTCCTATAAATAGAATTTATTAAATTTATCTGCAAAGAATTTAATACAAAGCCTGGCATCTTGTACTACAATCACGATGGATCTATGAAATTTATAAAGTGAAATTTCTGACCGTGCCCGAATCAAACGAGAATGAAACAAAAGTGCACACAGTATGGCAAAGTTCCTGAAAACTGTTGATTTTTTTGAAAGCTGGAATTCAATTTTTTGTAAAATTTTATATCTTTCGCAATGGTTAGCCACTGGATGGCACACCAGGATTTATCTTAAGGGCAGTTTATCAGATATCTGTCCACCCGACTAGTATTGGTCCTAACAGATTTTAATATCTCGTCCTTTTTATTTCATTCATCTACAAGGCAGACCTGTGCCTATATCAATGGCAATATTATGTTAATACCTATTTGTATATATGTAAGGCACCAAGTTTTCATGTTGTCGTAACGTGCAAGCACCTCCATTCATCTCTATAGAGTCAGAGAGAAATAACAAAATAATCACTCTTAAAATAGGGCGCAGGCTTAAAAACCCTAAATTCCACTAACCAATGTTGAAATATCTATAGAGGTAAAATTTATCAATCTCAATCTAAAATTAAAGAACACTCGCACAGAAAGCGAAAGAATGTAAGTTCGAGTCCCGCCTTACAAGGTAAATTATAACTATATAAACCAGTTTTTCTCCTACTGTCACAATTTCTTAATGTGTCTGGAGATCCGATGCCAACAAATTGGATTCCAGTGCATCCCGTTCTCTAAAATCTAAAGTTATTATGACAGTACTTTGAACTTGTGAAACAGAATTTTGTCTACCTGCAGTGCAAAGTAATATAAATCTGTAAGCAAAAAATGTACGAGTATATAGTCAACATCACATTGGGGCTAATTCCTTAATTTCCCGATCTTTCATTTAATACTACTAATAATTATAAATTAACTTTCTAAGTGTTACAATATTTCACTTTTATGTAAATTAAGATAATAACAACTGTATGTAGCCCAAAATGTAGAGTGGTTTATATTAGATAAACAGAATGAACAACTGTTCCATAGCCATCCAGCAACAATAATATAACAAGAAGCAAATATAATAAAAACTGTATAGTTCGAGATTGCCGAACTAAGTGGTCAAACAGCTCGCATAGCAATTTTTATGGTAAAGCCGTCGTTGTTTCTGAATTCTAGAACACAAGTGCTTAAGTTGCTTGAGTTGTGAACAATTTTTATAATGTTGTCTTATATATTTATATAGACAATCGTGTTTTAGGTAAAAGCCCAAAAAGGATATAGTTATTTAATTCTGCCAACAGATATTGCTTTATTAATCATGAAATCAATCAGTTAACCCCTACTTTCCACCATTTGATCTATAGACGCTGTGAATGTTGCCGTACATCCTGCACAACAATATCGCTTTGCTTTTCTGCATATTAACTTCGAAAACATTCACGCCTGCTAATGCGATCATTATGGGCGTGCTACAAAACCACGACAATCGCAACAATACCTAGAACACAATGTTTTATTGAAAACACATGGTACTGTAAGCCTTTTGCTTTTATTGGCTATGGACCAAGAGCATGCTTATGCATTCTATTCCTCGTGGATTCCTCGTGGAAGGATTACCAATCTGTTTTGAAAAGCTTAATTTCCATAGAATCAGTGGAGCAACCAATTTTGTAAATATTCGCCTTCACCTATAGGTAGTTTTATCATGTTTGGAAATTCTTTATTTAAATCACAGAGAATATAAATAAAGGAAAGAGACGAAAAGACTAAAACTTTGACCTCAGCCATAGCTGCAGTACAACTATTGCTTTAATTCCATGAATATTGGACATTCAATGTCTTCTCTCCTCCTTTTTACCTGTCAAATAGAAACATTACATGCATTATGTAAGCCGTATGGTCTGGCTGAGTAAAAAAACACCAATCACACCTAAGGATGTTTTAAAAGACGAATAATAATACCGGAGTTAAACACCAAACATCTCCCTTAGATCACAAAATGAGAATAAGATTTTTTAGGGTAATTATCTATACGGAAATGGACGTCTTTCGGCTGAGTTGATAATGATGGATTTGAATGTTGTACTGAATAATGACCTCATTATTCCGTTAAATTATTGCGGTTTTTTCAAAAATAAAGAAGGCTTATGCTGCAGCAGAGAACATTAATTAAGAGTTCTTAGAAACCCTTTTGTTATGTTAGAAAACCTCATTAATTAATAAAAATTCTCAATTTAAGGTTTTGTTTTTTTATTCTGGCAAATAATGGAATAATAAGTTAATAATTCAGTATGCTTTTTATATCATTATTATCAACTTAGACGCCCAGTGTTGTATAGAGTACTTTCTTAAAACACTGCTGCCTGCTGCCACAAAATGTGGTCTAAAGTGGATAATTAATAAAATCTATGGTGATTATCTCCACTTTCAGTAGTCGCCATATGCGGTACCCTCAATTGTGAACGGTTGTTGTATACTAATAAAAGCACAACTTTTATTAGTATACATAAAAATAATAATGTAGAAATAATTAGTGATAAGCATAAAATAAATGCTAGCTTAAGTCTATCTTAAATTCTCTTTCAGCAAATTGTTATGACTTTGTATATTGTTTCTATTTATGTTGTAACGAAATACGTCATATCTAATATCGAATTATAAAAAAAGTAAAGAAATAAATATAAGACATATCATAAATGTGTATTCCTGTATAAAAAAAAATATGTACAAAAATATAACTAACAATTAAGTTAACTACACCTATGTACATTGCATATTTAAGTAAAATAAATAATTATAAATAACCTAAAATTGATTTCTTTTATTATTACCGTAAGGCCATGATTTGTTAATAGTTCGCTCAATTGTCGCACCCTGAACACGATCTAATTCTTTGTGCACTTTATTTGATCATATCTACAATCTCTATGGGCGGAGCTAGAAGCTGTTCCCGACCGATGTATATCAGGTGATCGTAGGTTTGACACCCATTCACAATATCGTAGGAAAAACGCGTAATTAATTGCATTATCACAGCCCTGTAAAGAGTAGAGTCTCAATGTCTTGTGTTCCTTAATAAGAGAGCAAGCAATACTGTAACACATCACATTTAGAATCTAGCACTTCACTGCTTTATAAAATAAAACAGTGTTTTTTGATTATGCTGGTGTAACTTATTGTTGCCATAATCGGTAATCGTGACAACTTAGATAACTGATGGTGATTTTTTTATTTTTGTTTTTAGATTTAGACAGTTAACCGGACTAAATTTTTCGAGTTAATTTCGGATTTAAGAAAGAGATCTGAAATAAAACTTTAATTAACCGCGATAGGTAATGAAGCATTCCTGATTGCTAAGGAAAAAAAACTGACTTAGCCATAAATGGGGCTTAACGAGCATCGCTAAGTAAAAACAGAACGTAGTGATGGCGCTTGTTTAATGTAATTTAAACTTAGCCCTAATGGAATAAAACTTAATTTCAATCATTTATAAAGTTTATAACAGGATTTGTTTTCATTTCGGGTAACACTTTAGATAGTAACGCCTGGGTACTCTGGGAGTAATTTTATAACTAGTTTATGAGAAAAGCTTGTAAAAGCATAAGTTAAACTGAACTTTAAATAAAACAAGAAATTACTTTATGTTTTCTTGTTAGAGCTTGTGTTTCACTGGGTATAAATATTGGTTAATGGTGGATTATTAACCTGTTTCGTGAAGATATTTTACAATATCTGTAATGTGAATCTTTTCCACAAGAAATCTTTACTAAGATCTGGGGAAAGTGGTTACTTATTTTTTCATTATTTATGTTCTAGTTATCTATCATTAATAATAACTTAGATCTCATCATAATTATTTAAGAAGAGAAGTTACTGAAAAAGAGACTTGACTTTGCATTTTCTTATCGGAAATATGAAACAATAGAAAACTCTTTTTAAAATAAAAATGCTTATTCATTGTCACACTCTGAACACTATGGTATCTTTAATCCAAATATGTTCGTGACGTCGGACATTCATTAAAATGTACGGTGCCTTAAACAATTTATTTTAGTAGGATTGTTTTCAACCACACCATACGGAATATTGTACAAAAGTATAGGAAAGTGATATAAAAGCTGTGGCAACATTGCAAATGTAAATATTTAGCATAAATGGCGCCGACACTGGGCTCGTCAGTTTTACACAAGGTATTGTTGTAACTGTATTTTATTATAAAACATAATAACAGTCTTTCAAGTGATATTTTGTTTGCACAACTAACGCTGATACCAGGTATTCGTCACCACCGTCGCAATGGACAATACCAATACCTTAAAAATGTATAATGTATAAAATCTAGTTGTCGGTCACTTCGTCAATTAATGTGTGAAATATTCGAACTTGTCAGTTGTGAAAAAGCATCAAATAAGTAAATATTTGATATCTGTGGGGTTAATTTAAAGCTTTATATGCTTGTTCAGTTATTGTTTTATTTCCCTTTTTAACAGTCATTTATTTATGAATATACGACAAAATTATTAGCGTTAGTTTCTAAACAATATGTTGCGTAAGTAACAAGTGAGAAATCCTATAGTGATGACGAGTATAACAACTGTCACATTAACACCTCTCTTTCTTTCATCCCTTTCTCCTTGGTACGCTTGATTGATTTAGATAGTCCTTATGAACACAATCCTTTTACTTCCAACGTAACTTATGAAGATTTGAGACAGTTTTGTGACGCCCATGTTATTATGCTTTTATTGCAAAAGTACCCAGAACATAAAAAGGAAACACTTAAAAAGTTCAACGGGTTTCGTAACGCAATTGGAAAATTATAATTATATAAAGCGAGCCGATACACAAAATAAAAAGATGATATAAAGACATAAAATAAAAAAGATGTTGACTGCCAGTTGACACTGTGAAAAAATATAATAAAGACATGGGGGGTGTGGATCCTTGTACAGAAATTAAATTATGGAACATCGGATTTTTAACATATGGCTCAATAGAGCTTTGCTTCTATCAAGGAAACAACCATTTCCATATTCGAGTAGAAAATTAAAGTTGAAGGACTTTAGATGTGAAATCTACAAGTTTCTAAATGACCACGAACAGTTTTCTTTTAAAAATACATCCATCTATTGTTAGCAATGTTATATAAGATGCTTTGCTACATACTCATAAATGCTTTCTACAGTTCTACAAAAAATAATTGATTTATTAATGATTAGTAATTGATGAAATGATAGCTTTATAACGATAGTTTGTTTTTATTAAAAGATCTCTCTCTCTCTGGTATTATATGTTCAGTAATGTTCGGCGTGTCGAACAAGTTATTTTTCTAGTTCACTTTTTATAATTATGTTCGGCAATGTCCGCTATACGGTCAAGTTTTTCCTGAAAAACTGTTTATTACAGATTTATACAAACATTTTGTTCTGGGATTTATAAGATATTAGAAACGAGATAAATCAACAATGTTTTTTTTAATATAAGCACGAGACCAGTGTAATTTGTGTTATATGTTTTCGGGCATTCCATTTCTTCATTTCGACATATTTCGTTCGATTACATCATTGTCCGCTGTCTGTTTATCAAGAATTTTCTAAGAAATGTATGGAAATATCAAGTCGAAATCAATATTAAATACTGAGGTTTGCCATCTCTTGGAGTAGAGAAGTCAAACTTAAGTCAACGCAATCAAATATACGGGCGTTTATACATTGTCGTTGACCTAGAATTATAACTAGTCACAATAATAAAAACCTTACTTGTCTATAAGCTGATTCGGAACCCTCGGTGCGCGGTTTTTAATACAGTATGACAGCATTTTACATAAATATTTTTATTTCTCAAAACGTTAATAAAGTTGCTGTAAAAGAACCTGACACAAGCTATGAGGCGACACCTTAGCTCTAGCATCAAGTTAGTTATTGTTAGATAGATGGGGTCTTGTTTCTGGTCGATTGAGTAAAGTACATTGGAGTGAATAAAAATTGAATGCGGTTTTACCTGCGTGGTGTTCGCTTTGTCACGAAAAGTCTTTATCGAGCTGGCTAGAACTTTACTGCTTTACTGACAAAAACCCCAGAGGACAAAGATGTTTTGGCCTATTTGCACTGTTACCTCCTTCTTCCCAATAGGGAAGGTATTTCCAACATATGTTACCAATATTCGGAGGGGTATAATCAGGATAAACGTAAACTCTGCCCATGACTACCATTTCAAATGGCCTCATTGTATGAAGGTTAATACTTTAGTAGCTACTAAACTGTGAACAGCACATCAAAATCTGATTAGCGGTGTTTACGTGATACGCCCAGAAACAGATAGTTAAAAATACAAAAAAAGAATTATTCCCGTAACCTTGCTTATTTCTTCTGGAATACCTTTAACAGACAAGGCTTTTCCACAGATTTTGTTTTTTAATAGAAGTGGTGTTAATTAAAAGATTAACGGTTTTACTGGGTAACCTATTAAATAAACAGTATAACTATACGAGCACTTTGCTTACGAGTAAAATCAATGTCCAATCTGATGGTAAGTTGCAATGTCTTACGTATTTATTCCACAGTAGACAATGAAAATTCTTGAACATAGTATAATATTTATACCGCAATATATTTTTTACTGCAATTGTTAGAATCGTACACACGCAACGATTGTTTATCAAAGCACGAACATCCGTACCCGAGGAAACTCTACACGATCTGATTGCAACCCGAACGAGAAACCGAACGTGTGCGTGCTCGATTTGTTTGACAGACCTTTTGGGGCGACAGGCTAAAAGTGTCGGGTTTAAATTCTGCGCTATGGAAGTAAAGTCTTCGGTTTCTTTAATCGGTTATCAATAATAATATAGATAAATAGTAATGTGCGGCTAACCTTACTGTCGCAAAACAAATTGCGCATTAAATATAAAAGTGAAGTAGTAATCTGTTTGAAAGTCAATCCTTTCAATCATCAACTATTGATTTTTCACCGACCTATCACAGCAAATTTAAAATATTAAGAACCTTACATACCGCCATTAAGAGTTAAGTTTGCTTAGCAAGGTTTTTATTCAATGTAACATCGACTGTACGTGCATACACGACCGCAGTCGCATTTGAGCCCCACAAAAGAAATGTTTACTCGAGTAAAGAGCTTTTGCATTTTTAACCGGTCTTGGCCTGGGCTCTTTATACGAATAGACTTTTATCCTTTCAGACGTTGTTACGTTTCGATTTTAATAAATCTGAAACTGTTTATGTTAATACTTGCTTCAGACCGCACTTTGTTTCTCGTCAAATTCGGAACTTGTCTCCAAAGAATATTTTAAGGGGATAAAAACATCTTTTGTGTAAAAGCAATAATACCTTAATAAATGTTATCAAAATTTGTTCAGTTGTTTGTTCTTTGCATCGATTCTGTAACGTACAATCGCACTATCAAGCCCGATAGATAGCACTTTTAACAGTTATAAAATATCCATAACTGATTATTTCAAAGTCATAGTATCATTCATATTATCATAGTATCTTCTAAATATAGCAATTGATATTTAACAAATACCGAAAATTCAGTTTATCGAGGCTAGACGGTGAGATTATAGGTACGTAACAAAATCACAAGACATGTATAAAGTTACGCTTCAAACTGGTATGTTTTCTGAATTCAAAACGAATCATATGGTGACTTTTAACACTGCACTGCTACTTGAAAGAAGGATATCTGTACATATAATATCCAGTACATCACTTTCTGAGTTATAATAATGATTCGGAAATTCAATTTCTCTTTGTTTCCAACATGAAAGTTTAGCACCTATCTCAATTATGTTTAGTTTTGCGGCCAGCCGCATGAATTAATTTCAGTGAGATCGGCTTCCATCAACAGCCGTCAATTTATTAGTAAGTTCTCTTTGTACTAGACATAAAAATAGATTAGAATGTGCTAAGGAGCTGCATGAATTCATACCGTCAACCCCTTTCTTCCATCGGATATCCTTCTTGGTTGCTATTCCTAACGAATATTAGGTACCAAGCGGTACTCAACTTCTTTTATAATGCACACAGGATTGGAACTACTTACCTGCGTCTGTAGTTCCGAGTACTTATAACCATTCCTTCTTCAGAGCTAGGGTGAATAGGTATCTTCTAGGTTTACTTGCTCGCTTGTAGACCCTGTCTTGACCCCCGGGCTTGATTGTGATCAAGAGTGAACCCATCCAAAATAAATAATAAATCTATTGTTATTTTTAAGACGTCATCGCCACGAAGATTTCATCCATTTGCTTCTCCGATGTTATTGGGTTGTGGTATTTCAATATTTTTATAGTCTTTTAAATTTAATTGTATAAGTGTTGCGATTTTAACAATTACATGACAATTTGAGCAAAAGCAAGTATTGTTACGACTGATAAATATAAGTTAATAAAAAACAACTCCTTACGACTAATGAAAGGAGAAAACAGTGAGCCATATATATTGTTCAGATAACTTCTGAAAGTAATATAAAACGAAAATATGACAGACTTAAAACAGAAAGCTAAAGCAACAAGCTATCAAGATCTCAAAACTTTACACAAATTGGAGACTAAAGCGAGAGGAAACAACTCCACTCGTGAATCTGAGTTCTTTTTTAAGTTATGGCAATAAATATTAACGTTCTTTGGTTGTTGCTTAAGGCGAGAATTTAGGATTACACGACAGTTGAAAATTTTTTTGGGCAAATTAAAAGAAAATGGGTCAAATACATAACTTCAAAAAGTTTAAGTATAAATTCGAAGCTGAATGAAGCTATTCCAGTTTTTTAAAAAGGGTAACAAAACATTAGTTCACGAAAGCGATATGAAGCAATTCATTTGGAATGATATAATCAAATATTATGAACTGAATTAAGTATATTTTTGATGGTGTTGTAAAAATGCTATTAATTTGGTCGTAAACTAAGCAGCTATTTATAAAATCTATGACCTGTAAACTTATTATGTTCATCACACATATATGTGCCATGGAAACATTCATTTAAAGAGTAACTTGATAAAAATAAGTGGTTTAGATATTTTATTTCACTATTAGTTCAAATTATATATCATATACAAGTACACAAACGACAGGAGTGCTCCTATAATACAAAAATCTCACCAAAGCATTTTCATAAGAGAGAAATGAAAAACCTTTGCCTTTTAAATGTTCTTTATAATTTGTAACAATTTCTCTAAAATCGTTTTATGTATTAAATTTTAACTACCACATATGAACCCTTAGTATGTTCTCTACAAACTACTAAGTCTGTCTTCGTATGCATCAAGTCGACGCTTAACCACAAATTTCCATTAGAAATACGTCACAGTTAGATGTTAATATGCATATTATAGTGTCTGTGTTGATATTACTTCGCAAATCACATAGCATACCTATGTGATATGTGTGATATGTCTATGATATATAAATGTCCTGTAGAAGTGCAATTAAAATTATGTATTAAAGATATAGGTGTAGGTCACATAATAATATATAAAATAACCACGCCATAAATCCAACTGAAAGTAAAGAAACAGAAACGCTAACGAAAAAGAAACCGTTTCTATTATTTAAAACATTAATAGCTTTGATCTTTTTATTTTTGCCACGACTCGGTATGCGTTGAGGTCGTAATTTGATTTTTTAAATATATTTAACTAATGCCTGTGGGTTTCACAGTTCCTAAGATTCAATATTTAATCTTCAACGAGTTTCCCGCACGGTATTTCGTGACACACCGTTATTTCTATTTTTTTCCTAATAAACATCAACTTTATATGTTGAATTCTTATGAAAACATATCAAGTCTCAAACAAGATAAGTATTACTACTTATCTTGTTTGAGACTGCAATAACTTAGTATTTTGCTGATATAGTAATACAAACTTTTGAAGAAATCGGGGCCATCTTATCGCTGCTGCATCTACTTAGTGATTAAACATATATAAAAGACTATTCTATAACAGAATGGCCAAGCCTCTGGGCTACGTACAAACCTGACTTCCCGACGACAGAAAGTGATCCAGGTGTTTCACAATATTATATTGAACTAGTGGCCTATTCGCAAACCCTTACAACAAACTATAATTTACTGTAACGGTGTCTTCGTGTGTAACAATAAGGAACAGCAAAGCCCGGGGATGACCCCGGCAGCCTCTAGCATCGCACACCACGTGGCGGTCAAGGTATCGTGCCCCCTTCATCTTCCTTTTATTATGTTGTCGACATTAATTTTCTCAAACCGCTATACAGTCCACTAATTTTGAATTGCCCGCACAACCAGATACAATGTATCTATGAGAATCAGGGTAGCAATAAAACAAAATAGAACGATAAACGCAATTATATTGATGTTTTCTTGATCCGTGCACTTCAACAGACTGAAAGCTAAAAAAGCGCCCTCTACCCAATCTACATCGCTTATATACACTTCCAGTTTTTAGCAAATTATTATAACGAAAATTAACATAAAATATATTTGAAATACTGTAAGATATATATTAGACTATATTTGTTACTAAAAGAAATAACAAAATAGATTAAAATACATTAAACCTTTCCATTCACCTTTCTTTTAATTTTCCTTCAAATATTCCTTTTGCCATACTTGTGTTTTAGTTTAGATTCATACGTGTAAGTTGTAGTTAGCTGGAACATTAAGACGCTGGTATTCAGATTAAGTGAGTGAGCTACAGCGAGGAGTGAGACAGGGAGACGTTATCTCTCCGAAACTGTTCACTGCTGCGTTTGAGGATATTTTTAAGCTTCTGGACTGGAATGGACTTGGCATCAACATCAACGGCGAGTGCCTGACGCATCTTCGGTTTGCCGATGATGTGGTCCTAATGGCTGAGACCTTGGAAGACCTGAGCACCATGCTCGAAGATCTCAGTAACGCATCCCAACGAGTGGGTCTTAAGATGAACATGGACAAGACGAAAATTATGTCCAACGCCCATGTTACACCCGCTCCAGTAAATGTTAGGAACGTTACACTCGAAGTTGTTGACCACTATGTTTACCTAGGGCATACAATATAGTTAGGTAAGTCCAACTTCGAGAAAGAGATCTCTCGTCGAATCCAACTCGGGTGGGCAGCGTTCGGGAAACTGCGATACATTTTCGCGTCCAAAATACCTCAGTGCCTTAAGACGAAAGTCTTTAACCAGTGTGTGTTGCCAGTGATGACTTATGGCAGTGAAACGTGGTCGTTCACTATGGGTCTTGTAAGAAGGCTCAAGGTCGCCCAGCGGGCAATGGAGAGAGCTATGCTTGGTGTTTCCCTACGCGATCGAATCAGAAATGAGGAGATCCGTAGTAGAACCAAAACCGCCGACATAGCTCAAAGAATTGCGAAGCTGAAGTGGCAATGGGCAGGACACATAGCAAGGAGAACTGATGGCCGTTGGGGCGGAAAGGTTCTCGAATGGCGACCGCGTGCCGGACGACGCTCAGTGGGTAGGCCCGCTACGAGGTGGACCGACGATCTGGTCAAGGTCGCGGGAAAACGCTGGATGCGGGCAGCACAGGACCGATCGTTGTGGAGATCCTTGGGGGAGGCCTATGTCCAGCAATGGGCGTCGTACGGCTGATATGATGATTCAGCTTAAGAAACAATTGGGAAAAATTGTTTTCAATTTGCATGGATATATGAAATATATATGGAAAATGGAAACATAGCTTCAAAGTTCTTGCTCACCGTCGTACAATTGTCCGTTTGTCGGTCTTTTATAAAGTATACTTCGGAAAGTATGCTCTCGAGCTCCATGATTTTATACCATATTCACCATTTATCAACGGGAATCTATGCGGTTTTCATCCTTACTTGGTTGATATAACAACTCAGGTGTTGCACTTCGTCATTTCTAATGCGCACAACCAAGGACAAGCTCGCTTGTGGCCATGAGAAAGCCCATTTATTATAAAAAATAGGCAGCATTCTACAGCTCAACACATTGTTTTGAAATTTGAAACATTATAGGTTAAAGAAATTAGTACCTATCGGTAATATCGTCATGCTGATGTTTTTTTAATAAATGACTATAGTATTGCATGAAATCGATTGTCACAATCCAAGCATTATTTCGATACTATTAATAGATAAATAAATAAAAATAAATAAATATTTCCTACATTCACACCAATTAACCTAGCCCAAAGTAAGCACTTTTAAGGCTTGTGTTATGGATACTAGGGTAACGGATAGACATACATATATCATACATAAATAAGTTATATTCATAGAAATATATACAAACATCCATGACTCAGGTACAAATGCTCGTATTCATCATACAAACATTTGCCCCTTCCGGGATTCGAACCCAGGACCGTCGGTGCGAAAGGCAGGATCGCTACCGCTGCACCAAACGGTCGTCGGATCTGCTAAATAAATATATATTTTTGTTAAAGATCAACAATCCTAATTCGTTTTAAGGTTTTCTAAGACTTGCACATAAATCAACAATAGATATTCCACATCTATAAGATCGAACACGAATATAAAGAAGTTCTTATAAGAACTAATTGGTATGTGGATTACTTTATTTAAAATAGAATATTGAAATTTATTCTAAAACGAAGTATTTTCATACCCATCTTTCTTTCTTTATGACCCTTAAAAATCGTGTTGTTTAATGATCTTAAAGCAACATAGTCCCAATCCGACGTCAAAAGGTCACACACAAAAGCATTATTGGTTGAGAATTTCAAAACCGATAGGAATAAATATCCAACCAACAAACAATCAGAGAATTCATCATTCATCAGAAATAATTCTGTACTCTCAATGGCGGGCAAATTTCTGGAATCAATATTTATATTTAAGAACGAGTTATAGAGTTTAAAATTGACAATTTGGATAATTTGATAAGTTTTTTGCTATATAATACAATACAACCTTAATTTTAAATAAGAAACACGCCATAGAGAGAAGTCTTTTATCATGTGTGTTAAAATCATAATAACATGTTATAATACATGACGCTATAATTTACACGATATATTCCACGTGTAAACATGAAATTTAATATACTATATATTAAATTCCAAGTCTCAGAAGGAGTATCTCGAACCTCAGAAATTCAGAGAACTCTTGAATAGCCTTTTACTCTAACTAAGTATTGTCCACTGATATTCCATTGAGCTGTATATAAATAAGCTTCTTGCTTCCCAAACACGAGTAATGTTCTCTGGAAGACAAATAGATGGGAGTATGAATAAAATAATATAATAAACAAAAATAGATTTTAATTGAAATTGATGAAAACCATTCACAAGTTTGTTTTTATAAATACAGTAAGTTGTGTAATTGTTTTGAATCTAAACAGTGTCAATAGGTACTGCCTATATATAAGGTTCCTATAAAATTAACGATAACCATTTTTTTTCTGGCAATCGCCATCATGACACCGCAATATGGTGGATGACAAAGCTGATGCGTTTCTTTATTTATTTAATTGAATAATAACCACATTAAAAACTATTCAGGAGATTTTTTAAAATAAAATTTGTGTCTTTCATGATTTCTGTCTGGAAGAAAGTGTGTATTTTGATGTAATTGCTGTATTTGTGTGCATATTTGTTATCCGATAAACGATGCTGATATCGCTTCTAAGTCAATAATTGCAAATTACATGCAAATGGACACTCCTTGTTCCTAAAAAGTTAATTTTCACTTTAATTAATTAATTTTCAATTTAAATTAATTAAAAAAAATGTATGAAGACAAAATAATGTATTCTAATAATTTGAAATAACAATTGCAAAGAATTTACCTATTTCGATGTTCTCGGAAAAATGAGTTAGTTATTCATATTTCTGAAAGTAGTTGTTTGTGTATACGTCCATGTGCTGCTTAATATTACGTATTACTCGTTTAACGTTGTCATTATTTCTTAGTTTATCATAGAACAAGGATCAGTGGAATCTTACAAATAAAGAAAACAAGGACTGCGGCGCTGCGCTGCTGTCAGAAACAATAATCTTACATAACAGTGGTAAGAACACCGAAGTGCTTTTTGGTAGAACAGCATTAATATTACCCAGTTCAAGAGATCTTGAATACAACTGGACCGGTTTGACTATTTTATTTTATATTTTTGTAGTCCAATTAAGTTTTTCAGGAAAAAATAATTATTTTGGTAAATCAGTCGAAGTAATAGACCAAGGTACTTCTGAAATTTGTAATATATATATGTAGACTAGGTTAGATATACATTTTTTGGAGGACTATGACTAGAGTATTTATTGTAAAATGTGGGAATATGATTTTTTGACGTGACAACGTCTTATAAATTGGTTTGCCGGGTGACACTTCAAGAAACTGCGTTACGCTCCGCTCACGTTATGCGCTTACAATGAGAGCGAGTGAGAGGCACGCGTCCCTTCCACTCGGGCATGGTTAGCCCGCCTAAGAGCGAGAGAGACAGACATAAAAAGTGGAAGGGACGCGTGCCTATAAATTAATGTTTTAAATATAATTCTTTGTATAAATAAATGTTTTAAATTGTTACTATTATTTCATCCTTCTTCCTACTATACGAATGAATATTCACATTAAAATTATTTTACCACTCAAAGTCGTTGTCACGTAAAACTTTCGCCCATATACCGACTTTACAGGCAACCAACCAGTTTTTTTTCTTACTAAAATTACCTTTTTAAAGATTGCAATATATATTATATTACCGAGTGGATTATTTATTAAAATATGGAATACTGGTAGGCGATAAGTTTTATTACATGGTGTCCAGAAAAGTAGAAAAGCACCTGTCACACTAAAGAATATCGGAAAAGGCGACTAATTATATTGGAACATATCACTTTTTTATTCTTAAGATATAAGAAAACCTAACAGTAAAATGATTAAATAACAAAAAATATATATTCTTAATCTTGTTCTAAACTTTTGCAATAAAACATGTTATCTATTGCTTGTAAATACGAATAAGTTAATAAATTTCTATAAAAGTCGGTGGTTATTGGTTTGTATGTTTTTGTAATTTGGTTTAGTTTGGTCGACAGTCCTAGCCTTTATCCCATTTGCCTTTCGCATATACCTTCTCTCGTATATTGAAGAACGAGACGACAGTGCCATCTATTGGTGGCAAATCAAACCGCAATGTGACCAACATGCGGGCAAAAAAAACATTACTGATGGCCGCTCGCGCACGTGCATCGAGTTTTGCAATTTTAAATTGAACTAGTGGCCTATCCGCAAACCCCTACAATAAACTACAGTTTTATGTGGCGGTGTTTTCGTGTGTGTAACAATAAGGAACAGCAAAGCTCGGGGACGACCCTGGCAGTCTCCAGCATCTCACACCACGTGGCGGTCAAGATATCGTGCCTTCTTCATCTTCCTTTCATATTTGTTGTCGACATTAATTGTCTCATACCGAAAAACCTGTAAAAGTTAAAAGTTATAGTTACAATTGTAATATTTGTGAGTTATTCGAAAAGAAAAGAAATACCACAGTATTATCAGGAGTTGACTGAATTACCAGCGTTATTTCTAGAAATCTACTGACAACTTTTCGCAAGCATATAGATAGCTCGTAGTCGTACAAATTTTTATAAGTGATGTTGGCTCAAGTGTAGTGGTTATAGATATATGTTTTATGTATATACTATGACTGCTGTGACATTATTATAATTCTAATAACAGATGATATTGATAATTCATTCAAGACATAAGTATAGTTTAACAAAAAAGTCATATTAATTATTTTCAATTATTTTTTGGTCCAAAATAGTCATTTTGTAGCAAGATAATATTGAAGTTATAATAACATACAATTATAAAAAGGCAAAGGCATTTAAGGCAAACTCAACTTCATTAATATTTTATTTAATAAATAGTTTGATTAACAAAAAATTACGTTTATTTAAAGTCTGTAAATCGAGAATCTCTGTAGAGAGAGTTTCTGTCACTATGCCAAGAAACACACTTTTTAGGTTTCATGTTAGTTGAGTGGATTTTAAACTACTAAATAGAAATACCATTTATGTAAAGCTAATCAAAATTTATATCCATTTATAAAACATGGCACAAGTAGGTGTTTTTAATTATAGTTAATGTCTTACGTATATTATACTGTTGAACAGCAAACAAAAAGATAGTCATAGCAAAAATCTAATTTAATTTTTGATGTAATACAATTTTATATTTATAAATGCAAAGCATATAATTATCCGCTCGCTCCTCTCGTCGTTAAACCGGATTTTTAAAGTTCTAGCAACCCTAATCACTGCCAAAAACATAGCCCAGAGTTGCGTAGAGTTTTCTAACTATTTAAGACCAATCCCACTTGACTCGATTACAACTGTTTCCTACCTATTTTATTCCCGATTAAATGTAGGTAAGTTGCAAATATTCTCGATATGCGGTGACTTGTGAGTGACTGAGAACTGCAATTTGTGATAGAAACACAGAATCGTGAAAGAGAAAACGAGCTTATGAGAAGGGTGGGAGAAATATGAGCAAATGTTAGAACATCGAATTTGAACCACTAAACTATTTTGAAGTTTGCCTTAGTACGTACACCTTACACTATAGAGATCCGTTATAATTATAGCAAACAAAGGTGATGAGATTTGCAGGACGAAGGGAGATTTGCAGTATAAGGTAGTGAAACATGCGGTGAGCGGTTATTGCTGTATTTCCAAATATATTGAGCAACATAATCTGTAAAGTTAGGAAAAACATATTTATAATAAAAATCCTTATATTGCCTTTTTGGTGGTTTAAATTGCCATTTATTCAAACATACAGTGCAATACTGTAACAGTGGACATATTAAAATAACAAAAAAAGCGTTAACGCAAAGATAACCGAAGTAAAAATAAAATTGAAAAAGAACATAGCAAATAATATATATAAAAATGGAACTATTGAGCAGCCACTTTCCGATCATAGATTAAAGGTTGAGTTCCACGAGATTTCAGTTACAGTTAAATTAAAATGGAACTTGTTATAAATGCAGTTATATTTTATAAAATTCATAAACAAATATTTTTTATATTACTTCTTAACACTAACCAGATTATATTATAGCTAAACGTATCAGATAAAATCTTGATAAATTGAAATATTAAAATCAATCCCGTATGAGAAGATTTTCTTCACATCACGGTAAAAAAGAAAAATATGTTTATCCCTGTCATCTATATCACGGTAATTAACTACGTTAATACCAAGTGTGGCCAACATTATCCCGTAAATTAGATCTTGATGAACAACGAATTTTTTTATAAATTCGCTTGATTTTCTTATTAATGAAGGTCTGTAGGTATTAGCAGTAATGAGAAAACACTGCTGAAAATTGTTAGTTTTTCCAGCGGTATACCAGTTTTACTATTCTAACAAAACCTTGGCGTGAATTTCAATGGATCTAAAAAGCGTGAAGGATCTCAACCAGCGGTGTACGCTGCGCTTCCGCTCTTAGCCGTGGTCTGTTGTATTTTAAATGAGCTATTTCCCGCCAGCTATTCTAGTGGTATCTGTAAAAATGTCATGGGACGCCGCTCGGTTGTCCCTTGTACGAATTTACGAGGAGCACTGAGGTTATTTATTTAAAAGTAATTTGACCACATTAGAATATTTATTGTGTGTTTTCTTGAAGTAACTTACATTTGTTCGTCTAGTTTTACAAATAATTGAAAAAAATTTAAAAGTATTACGCGTATCAAGTTTAATGTTTTCTATTGGTATTGACTTTTCTCGTAAATTCTGTGGAGTCGAAACTGTCAAGGTTTATATAAAATTGGAGCATCCTTAACCTAACCTACATTAAATTTATATTTTATTTTCATTATTTTTACTTCCAACGCCATCATTGAACTCATAAATTGAACTCATTCTTAAATGTATGATGATGTATTTATATTATTTTACTTATTTACCTGACGTACTTTACTACCTTAACCTGTGCTAAGTATATATGTATTAATTTTGGTAATACAACTTTACCTCATTCGTATTTTATTCGAATTGCAAACGTCAGAGTGAGATGGTGCAAAACAGTCTCAATTCGATGCATTTGCTAACATATGTAGTATTCATAGATAAATAGATATATAAACGCCTTAATTATTTAAGATTTATAAGAAAATTTAATTTGTTTGACATTATTCAAGAGAATCATATTGGGAAGTGTTATGTTGTGTTAACTCTTTATCTTTGCTTTTTTTTTCGAAAAACTGCGTTAATTATAAAAATACGTTTCATATACGTAAAGAGATTTTTTTTTTAATTAAATTAATTCAATCTAATAAGTTATCTTTCCAACTGTATTAAACTGCAATGTTTGCATTATGTGTCATGCAAATGTATCTCTCTTGATTATTATAAGAAATAAATAATTGTTAACAATGCAAAGGAACCAGTAATAAATTTTTTAACTAAGTTAATCTTAAAAATCTTTTTAGATTTTCTGGGCTCTCTAGGAGACAAGGTATGATGAATGGCTTTTCTAATAGAGATTGCAAGTGGGGCTGTAGTCAAGGCGACTTTGCTTGATATATTGCTTTGGAGTTCTATAACGGTATCTTTATGAACTTCATTGGAATGTGATAAACTTCTTTGTAGATCTTCATACATATTCCTTTGCCTTATATTAAAATAAAAAGTTTAATTGTAACATAACGCTTAACTAAAGTGTTTTTTATGATTTTAGTAATTTTTCAAAATTACTAGTCCCAAGTCAGTCCCAATTTTTTAACTAACAACCAAGCAAAAGTAGATATAACTTTGCTCTAAGCAGTAATCTGCCACAAGCAGAGTAGAACAGTTTCAATTCTACGCACTTAAAGGCGTCGTAAAAGGAGATGAATGACTGAGGTAATCAACATACTCGTACGCCTCCCGTTTACCATGAATCGTTGAAAGGCTCACCACCAATTCAGCACCCATGAGTCAGACGATTTATTGGAAGACAAGCGTCCCCTGCCATCCGTCTCTGACAACGGTGCAGCATTAATTGGTGCTAGTCGGGAATTCCAAGATTTTCTACACTCAACGTCTATCATACATTGTATGTAAAAAGCACCATTTTTGGGCAAGCCATGGACAAAGTGCGCTAGATTTTCATACCTTCTGCCACGTACTTTGACTTACGTGACTTCCTCCGCAGAGACACCTCAAGCGATCACCGCATCGATTTTTTTTATTGACTTGACCTCGAACTCGGCTCGCTGACAAACATTCTTATACAGATTTACTATGTCGATGTAACTGATTTAACTTTTAACTTTTTTTTTCGTCGATGTCGATGTATCTTTTTTTTTTCTTCATTTAGGCGATCATTTTTGAAGAAAATGCCTAACTACCGTCATTGACCAGTTTGGCCAGTTTGAGAAAATAACACTGATTTCAAATAAAGGGATGTGGTAGTGTTTACTAACCTAGCTAGTTGCTTGATAATACCCAGAAAGGATGGTATAGTGAGAGTAGCTGTTAAAGGACTATCAATACAAGTGAGATAGCACATAGAAACGGCTGATCTGAAGCTTGTGAACACAAGCTTTCTAAATTATTGTCACCATAGGAAAATTTGTCGTCAGTGACATTTTTTTATTTGTCCACGTCCACATTAAAACGGATAGTTTATAGTAGTGGTCCTTTTTATAAAATCTCTTGTTACACTTTCTTCATGTAACTGGTACCGATAAAATAAGTTAATTTTATACAGCTTTATATTTGAATTCAATCAAATATATATATTGTATGTACAAACAATATAAAATGGCAAGTAGTTGCGATCAAATTTTACGGAACAACCTTTTTATCAAAAGTTGAAGCAAATGCCAAGGTTGTCTTAAACACATATTTATTGTATAAAATACTAGCGGCCCGTCCCGGCTTCGCACAGGTATGTAACAAAAAATTCAAAAATTATAAATATTAACATAAACACATACACCTTTCTTTTTGCGGCAGAGGTTACTAAAAAAGTAAATTGGAAATAAAGATTGGATATTCTTATTTTAATTTTTTTTTTAGTTTTTATATTTCAACATTTGATTTATTGATTTTAACTTCTAATGTTTCTAACAAACATATGCCATTAAATTTATTGGGTCAGCGGTTCCACGTAGGTATACGATATTTGATGTTGTTTTATTTTGTGGCAGCAAAATAAATAGTTTTTCAGGAGTTACGACCCGTGATTGGCCAAAATACAGTTGGCTATGAGTAAAACATTCTTTTTGTAGGTCAATCCCTACAAATTCGAAGGAAGGACTTGTTAATAGTTAACGCAAAAGATCTTTTTGCCGAAAATTAAAGCCGTTTAAATGAAATTGCCCTTCAATTCTCGGGGGGCTTAAATTTCTCAAAAGAATAATTGAAATTCCGATATTAACGTCAATACGTGTGGTGGTAGTTTAAAGGGGTTCAGTGAATTTAAAAATTCCTGTGGATAATGATATACGCATTCGATATTAATCAGAGTGTCGATAGATTTGTAATTTTTTATTTGGCTGGGCTTTATTTCGTTGACAGTATCATTCCTAGCTGACACTATTGCTCTAGCGCACATCAAATCAAAGTCCTTTTCGTAGAATTTCTCGATGCTAGGGAATACTGCATCTATAAAAAATTCTCCTAGAAGGAGATTCTTCTAGGATTCTCCTAGAAGGATGTCAAAATTTCTGCTTATATTTTGAAGTGGGAAAAAATTCTTTTTATATGTATAAATGAGAGATTTGAAATAGATTTATTTTCTCAATTCTTTAATAACTGTTTTCATTTCTCAGTTGTCAGAACTATTTCTCCTCTTGACAGCAATACAGTTTTGGCTGTCTGATTATTTATTTTCCAATAGAAATAAAATTATTTACCACCCATTGGAAAAATGAACTTTGCACTTCCGTTGATATAATTGAAATAAGATACGCTATTTGTAACAGATACAGCTCATGTTTGTTTTATGAAAAAGTATATTATTACTACCAATGCTGCCAAATGGAAAAAGTCATTATTCTATTTTTATTTACTACATTTTCTTCGTTCCGTTATTTAAATAATATACTGATAAGTGTATTTAATTCTCAAGTTTAATTACTAGAGCTAATGATAGTAAAATATCGACGATTAGAAATGATAGATGATTATCTTATCATCTTCTTAGCTGATTTATGAATGATGTAACACCAATGAATGATTAATGAAAAGTTACCCCCTCGAATCCTCTTATTGTTATATGGTTATGGTGATTTACTTAAATCTCTGCGGACGTCTTAAGACAACATGAAAACACATTTTTGACGTGACAACGTCTTATAAATTGGTTTGCCGGGTGACACTTCAAGAAACTGCGTTACGCTCCGCTCACGTTATGCGCTTACAATGAGAGCGAGTGAGAGGCACGCGTCCCTTCCACTCGGGCATGGTTAGCCCGCCTAAGAGCGAGAGAGACAGACATAAAAAGTGGAAGGGACGCGTGCCTATAAATTAATGTTTTAAATATAATTCTTTGTATAAATAAATGTTTTAAATTGTTACTATTATTTCATCCTTCTTCCTACTATACGAATGAATATTCACATTAAAATTATTTTACCACTCAAAGTCGTTGTCACGTAAAACTTTCGCCCGTATACCGACTTTACAGGCAACCAACCAGTTTTTTGGTGTTATCTTTACTTGCTTACACTCTTGTATGTTCACAATATGCCATCTTTACGAAATTTAGTATTATCTGATGCTGTTGCTTCCATTCCGCGTTCAACCACCGCGCAAAAGAGGTCATCAATAGACAAGGCTCAATTTTTATGTATTGATTATTGCTTTATCTTCTGTGCAAACGATTAATTAATTATTACTTTTTTATTTTATTTTGATTAAACTTCCAGGGAATTATTTATAATACTAAATACGAGATACTCTAGCCAATCATCTTTTTAAATTCCTTGCTAGTAAACAAGTGGAATTTAATTTACATCGATTTAAAGATACTAACATTAATGCGTAAGTGATACTTCATCCTTATTTTTTAAACGAATGTAAACGCTACAGCTTACCGCTGCAAATTTGCCTTAAACCGTACCATTATTTTTATCAAACCTTAATTTTAAAATCAGCGTTCCTTATAGTTCCCTTAAGACAGGCATGGTATGATTAATGGGTCTGCCAGCGGAGATTGCCAGTGGCCGATCCACCACGTCTCCACTTGATGTATTGCCCTGAGTTCCTGGGCAGTATATCTTGATTTGGGTCAGCAGGGATTTGGCAAGCATTTTCTGATAATTCGCTATTATGGAAATCTGATCGTCATCTTCGTGTAAAAAATGTATGCCAATAGCTTTCCTATTTTAATTTGTGTATTTAAAATCTGATATCATTTTATACTGTAAAGCGGAAAATTTTGAGAAGTATAGAAATAGCCTTTAATTAGCCTGAGGGTGAAAACAAACCCGCATTTTCTGGTACATCGAGTCTAATATAATGTTACTTTCTACTTTAAATACTTTGGGAAATAACTTTTAAGAGAAAACCTAAAATAATGAAATAATGAATATCCTAAAAGCTAAAACATCAAGCGACTTAAGAAAAAAAAAGAGTATTTTTTTTTCCTCATACTCATATTTTACACCAGTTTATCAACAGTACAGTAAAAAGCACAAATTTTAAGTATCTTCCAACTCCAGGCATTACTGATGACTTAAGAAGCACCTTAATAGTTTTTAGTTCCCCTATAACTATTAATGTACCTATTCAAAATACATCAAATAGGCTGAGTTGACGAGTTCATAATCAGTAACCTCATTTTGCCAAATGTATGCCGAAAGTTCATTATTTATCTAGGCTGTGAGAGCGTCGGTAGCCCAGAGAACACGGTTTCTTGGCCGGTTTGGCTGAGGAGGTAACTTTGAGGAACTCAAAATAACGTCTCACCTAAGGTCAAATTTACAAATCGTTTTGCTGTTTGACTATTATTATTTTCTACAAAGGTGAAATATTATTATCTCGATTATGATATTTCAAACAGATAATCGAAAAGCCCTGCAAAAGCATTTTCACGGGTAAGCTATTTTCGTTTCATCTCATGCGTAAAACTTATAATATTTACATACGCCTCTAATACTAGATGAGAATTTATTTTTCAGTAGATCGTGTACGAAATGAAATGAAAATGAACTTTATTCAAATAATCTTAGATAAGTTTTTATTATGAATTATTTTGTATCTACGACTTATTCAGGACATTTTTTAACTGACAAGAAGAATGGTCGCAACAGAAGACTATTAGCTTCTACGAAATTTATACATTCATACATCATTACCATGCCATTTAATTATTATTTATTTATTAAGGGCGGGTTCGCTATTGATCCCACTCAAGCACGGCGAAGACAGAATCCACGACGGAACGAACTAACCCAGAAGGTGTTTATTCACCCTGACTTTGAAAATGGACGGGTTATAAGTTCTCAGAAATACAGACAAAACAACATTGTCTATTAATGTAATAATTATCAGTACTTTCATTATATCGATAATTTCTAAAAATTCAACATATATACTTATAACTTGTGATGACACGTAGATGATAAATTAAATTACATATTAATACATCATTTAGAGGTAACATCTTAACATAAGGCAATTATCAATAATATTAAAAGTTTAAATTAGACCTTTCTCCCAAGGCAACACCCGTTCACAAGCATGACGAATAAGCTGGCAAAGGCTTCCCTCAACCATAAAATTAACGAATAATAATGGTTGTATGACACGATAAGTTTTATACTCCGACGATACGTATTTACTTCCACCACTCTTATTTCCACGGTTCGCGATCTATTAAATAGTCTTTGACTTTGTTGTAACCTTAATATATGTGCGCATTTTCTTACATTTTAAATTCATCAATTTTTTGGAACTTTATTAAATAACCATCCCTTTGCCTAAAGCCTAAACTTAACCTTCATGTTTTAGAAGTCTGAAACTTGGAACAGTAAGTTTATATTTATTTCCTTATACATGACTATGCTTGATAAATGTGTTAAAGATTTTGTTCTCTAGGTTTCAGGTATATAGCGCGACAATTCTTTTCTGTACGTAGCCCAAAAACACTATGAATATTAGCCGCTTAGTCCAAGTAATAACATTTAAAGTAAATACTTCTGCACTTTGTTTTATCATATTTAGTTCTTACACTTCCGCGCACATTACACATTAGAATAAAACACTTTTTACGGATTTTTGCGCATGTTTTGTTTATAAGATATCATCATCAGTCATCCTGTGACCACGGCTCCTGTAAAGGAGTCGAAACGTCATGATCAAATATAAAATAAAACATGCGCAAAAAAGTGTTTTGTTTTATCAGTTAAAACACCTATTTTTTACAACATAGCATAGAGTAAGTGTAAGTGTGACACTAATTTATTACGTAAAACATTTCAGTCAACTTGACTACTTCGTTATTGTATGCGTTTTATTTTGTTAAAATCTTTAAATTATTTCTAGTAAACGAGTGTAAAACTTTAACAGAGCGCTATTTATATCGGCAAAGTAATAATTTCTACCAGAAACCTTGAAAATCAAGAATATTTTCATCTATAAATGGCATTCTCTCAATTAGATTTTAGCATAGGAAGGAATGCAATTAATAAAGACCAAGTCAAGGGCCTAATATTGATTCTTGGGTTATACACTTTTACCTTTGAAAAATTATATTAATTTTGATATAGAAACACGATTGTAAATATTGTTTTAGTATTATTTTATTGTAAATCAGGCAATCACATTATTGATATCGCATAATGCAATTTTTTCTCTCACATTTTTTGCATACAAACTCATTATTTACTAACAATGCACAAAATGGAAAAAAGTTTATTTTTTCAGAAAGAACAAAAGAGATTTCGTTCATTTCACAATCGGTTCCATTCGGAAATATGCCATTGGCTGTTTGTACTTTACTCGGAACAAAAGGTCGCCCAGACGTTCGAATGACAAATTGCAACGTCAGTTCCGAACTCACTTGCGCTCTTTGAACCAAAACTTACACATAGAAAGTGAATAATATAAGTAACTCTTTAATTGTTTATTCAGATAATTTTTCAAAAACGATCGTAAATAAAATTGGCGTTAAAATGATTGAACCTTTTAACATCAAGTCGATTCAAGTCTTTCTCAATTGATTGCTAAAGCTTTTAGCTCAATTCTTGTTGAAGTTTAAAATTGAAGGTAGAAATATAAATAGTAATATTTGAAAGCTTTTTGCTTTGAATGTATAAGTTTGTACAAAATAACTTATTTAGTTCTGACACTTCCACGCACATTACACTGTTTATATTATATATATATAAACCCTGCCGATTTGGTTCCTTTACAGGATTAAATATAAAGTGTTCACAGAAAACCGTAATAAAGGTGTTTTATTTAAAATTACTTATTAAGTATTTAATATAACGTTAAAATATAAAAATTTAATGAGGGATTTTTTGATTCTTATATGTTTTTCCATTTTTTAATACTGTCTTATATGGTTAAGTACTTTCGAAAAAAGATTTTTCTATTAAAATAATATATGAAATGAAGTAATTTAAAAAATCTAATCTTAAATCTTACGTAATGTATAACGTAAGACGTGGCTTTTCACCCGAGATAAGATTTATTTCAATCGCTAAAAACCTTTAGTTATCGTAGTCTATACAGAGATACTTTGAAATTTTATTTTTAAATGCCTATGTATTGTTGTTATTGATGAAATGACACGTTAAGGTTGGTATAAAGTTAGATTTCAATATTTAAACACGGCATGGCCAATAGAATTACCGACTCATGTTTATGTACTGGTAGGTAAGTGAGATGCGATTTCATACAACGTATCAAACAATATTATTCATTTGCTATAACGCCTGTCTGGTATAATTTCTTATTTCAATAACTTTCAGAAACAATAGTAACAAAATATTTTGGTGTAAAACTTAATATCCTAATGAAATAAATCCACCGTCATATTAAAATAATTTTTCAAAAACAGTTTTATTCAATAAATTCACATAGTCAACTTTTTCGTTGCATATTACGCATCGTTTTCAGAAACAAAAGATTTCGCGCCATTAACCGATTTTTGGGTGGCGGCCAAGTTTTTATCTATGACATATTTTCTGATAGGTGGTGAATGGTGAATTGGGTACTTTAGAAAAATTATAACTCTACGATTTTTAGCAACCTTATATTTCATTTTACTTTTTACATAAAATTTTGTTTACCTTATGTGTTGATAAATAAGTGACATGTAAATTTTTGAATACCATTATTTATTTACTTGTTATGATAATACCGCTTATGCACATAGTATTAATTTATTTTGCGAAATAACTGCTTTTTATTTACTTTCTGTATATCAGCATCAATACATCGCAGATTACTCTTAATTAAACTTAATATAAACAAGTTTGTTTTTTAATAAATTTGATATGCACTTTCGGCCTTGTAAGTTAATAATGAAATTACTAAAGGTTCACTATCTTAATCATTTTTAACAAATTTTAATAAAGATTGGAAACAAAAGTAAATTTCCAAGAAGATGTAGGTGCTAATTTCACCTGCAGACAAGTATTAATATTATTATTATTATCACTATTAGTTTGAACGCTAAGCCTTACTTTTAAGTTCAAAATCATTATTATGAGATTGAATAACATGTTGCAATGTTATGTTAATCATAAACATTGTTTTATTATATGGAATTGACAAACCTACGCCATCTAATCAAATTCTTTACTAATTATTTTTAAACTTCCAACTTAATGTGAGCGTTTTATATACCATAAGCTTACGTTGTTATTTTTATTTTTAATTTATTAATTTCAGTCTATGTGCTTTCTTGGCCAATGAACGGAAAGAACATTCACATTACCACAGTGGGAAACCCAACACACAATAAGCATGTCAGCCTTCATCGTCAGCATAAAAACTGACCCATGTTCAAACGTTTTCGCTAACCGTCAAACATAAATGTTTACTCTACCAGTGAAAACAGGCGGTAGGCTGATCTCTTTCAAATGCAAATGGGATTTTGTGTCCGAGAATGTTATAAATGCAGCCATAGTAACTTGAACCACCGCACCCTTCCGTGTCTTTGAAATATTGGACGTGAAAAGATACTTGCTTTGTTAAGTGAAGTTTCTGATAAACTGGTTAGCTCGACCTTATATCGCTAATCTACGCTAAGCCTAGCTCTTGGGAAGCCTTGTTTAGGTACTTCAATGTATTATAGTGATGATACCGTGACTAAAATTCTGTTAAATTTTGTACTAATTAATTTGTCAATTTTCTAGTTCTTTTTTCTTCTTCAATTGTAAGCAGTCTTGGTAGTGTATCATTCTAGAGTACCTAGTTTACTTGTTTTATGCCTATGTCGCTTATTCTTTTGTATAAAATACAAATGCTTGAGATCAATGATGATTAACATTGATCTCCTAATATTCAAATGCGAGAAATGAAACCCCGTGTGGATGAAAACGCGTATCGCAACTATTGTGTGTAATGAAACAAGTAACGGCGAAGAAGAAGCAGTCAAAATTCAAATTCAAAACAGTATATTAGACCAAAACTGGTTTTGTTCACCCCATTCGTATTTCATTTTTTCGCTACTGTATTTTTTTTTTTTTTATAAAATGCAAAGTAAATGCTATGAAAATATTTACAACTATTATGTATCTCTTCATCGACGAAGCTACGCAAAGAAGACGCGTATTAGATTAAACATGATATAATCCTCCATGTTAGCCCAGTGTAATTGGTAGGTGCTAACGACTGCACATGCAAGCGTGACCACTGGTTAAGCGTGCCTTCCGTGGCACGGAGAAGTTGGAGATAATATATCTACTGATTCGATGGTGGGCCCTAGCGAAAGGTGGTTTACCACGCAGGTCAATCTCTCTAATCACTATTTTATCTATCTTCTCATATCAATTAGATTTTATCTTACATACAAAGAGAAATAATTTTAAAGCCTAGTGTAACTATATTTCTATATTAATTTCATATTTCGTCTAAAACCAGCAAGTGTCAAAAATCTTGAGAAAGGATGAAAAAGGTGTAAAGTTTTTTTTATACAAAATTGCTAAAATTATGAGAATTAGTATTTTCTAAAGTGCCTGCTAAGATAAAAATGCAACCCTACAACAAATTAAAATTTTGGTGTTGTACACCTGTCAAGCAAAGCAAAGCAAAGGATACGATAAAATATATTTGCATATCCCTCCTATCGTATACGATGCATATAATGGCTATTTAGTTAATGTAATTAAGAAACCAGTGCAAAATTGTGAGTATAATTAATAAAAGCAATTCTTAGTTTTGATAGATTCTTTCACGTTTGCTCTTACAAAAAATGTATGTAAGTATTGGTGTATTTTCTTCACGGACAACCGAAGCGAATTACCGCCAAATGAGTTCCCTAAGGTCGCCGGCGGGTCCGATTTCGCTTTCCCTAGTTATTTCATTCCCGAAATCGGCTCTGCCGCCGTTAGCTTAGATTTAAACACCTAATTGAATTGGCAATTCAATGATATTGGCTTTTGTTCACGACGCGCGATCTTCGTTCTCGGCAGTCTCTGTGATGCACGGTTAACGTTATTTGAAGTTATACGTTTGTGATCGTATTATTTCCTTTCTATATAAGTAAGTTATCGACCCCATTATCTACTTAAAAACATAATAGTCAGTAGAGAATATTAATCTGTAGTTAATGGAATGCAAAGCGTACTAATTTAAATAAAAGTAAAAGTATAAAATTAACTTCATTAATGTGTTGTCTTCGTTTCGCCTCTTGGCATTATATGAACACATGTAAGTTCTCGGAGTTTTAATTACCGCTAATTACTTTATATGAACTAGCGAAATGTATTATCTCTACATTCCTTTAACGCAACAAAAAATGTAATTTAAGAAGAAGAAGTATAAGATCCACAGTATTTTAACGCTGTAGCGCGTTGCGAGATGCAGTACAAGATTGCAACATTCCATTAAAACACTTAGATGGCCACGTCCAGCTAGCAACGACTCGGCAGTTAATTTCTAACTTTTTGTTTGTATGATAAGTTTACTCTTCATATTCTGTCAGGACTCCGAGTCCTGATATAATATGAGTCTCTGAGTCTTTTCGGGATAGGAGGTAGGTAGATCTTTAAAATTTCAGACTAGCGAACCATCTTTCGCACCATTTTAGTTTCATAGTACCTACTACCTCAGCGATAACTTTTCTAAATTGACATTTTTCAATAAGCAGCGGGGATATCGATATGAGTGAGTCTTAATCCTTCTTGCTTCTTTTTTATTTATAAAGTATGAGCGAAAGTAACATACGTTTAAAAAGTCAAAAGTAAACCTCCCCCTTTTCTTTATAGAATAAAAATACTAAAAGATGAAAAAAACTGAAGATGTTAGGAAATATTTTCATGATATCCCATTTTTTATAATATCTTACTTTTCCGTATGATATATTATATAAGATGCTCGAAGTGGTACCTACTCTACACTATATATTTTTATTATTACTGTAATTTTATTTATTTGTCTCTCTAGAAATCTTCACAGTTTCCAATATCTAAGGACATTGGAACTGCCAATGACATACAAGTATGGCACTTTCGCTGTAGACGAATATAAGCCGTATCACTCACTTTGAAAGTCGAGAACCGTATGAGTATTCTTAAAAGGTAACATTCTACGAAACATTGGAGTACATTCTCGATGTGCTATTCCGAGCCATTTCTTAAAATCGGTGGTGCTTAAATTCCGCTGCGTACAATGGCTACGGCTGAAACAATAACGAGAAAAGCCTTAGGCAGAATCTCGGGACCGAAAACCTTTTAGAATCTTTCGCTGTAGCATAGTAAATTTTCGTTCAACGTGATCAAAGCCTTATATATAACAGTAGAAATGCATATATATATATATGCATTTCTTTTTATAAAAATCGGAAGATAAAGACAATTATCTTCATTTTATTTGAGTATGTAATATGTTTATATCGAGAGACCTAAGTCACAAGCTAGAGTTGTTTCTTCTACCTCTTAGTACAAATAATAATTTTAAATCTGTATCACATATTGTAGTTTAGAATCCGAGGGAAGCTTATCTTGTAGTCTATATTAAATGAATACGATAAATATTGAAAACTTTACATTTTTCTATCAAACAATAACTGACCAGGGTATTAAGCATTAAAAATAACACTGTCGTCAAAGGACATCCGAAAGAAGCGAAGCTTTATAATACTATAAAGAAAGCGTAGGCACTAAGCGTTAAAAATAGATAAGAAAAAGAGATAGAAACCCACCACGCACACTGATATGAGTGAAAGCGAGACAGAAGACCACGCACACTGAGGTGGGGAGACAGCTGGCTCCTATATATATAGTGTAACGGTCAAGAACTCTATATATTCTGTAGAACTCTTTGGTAGCTGTACTTAATCTGAGGTTCTCGCGTAACGGTAAAATCTGACGCTTAGCACGGATAGAGTGGCTGTGCAGAGAGCGCTTATATGCGGCCCGAACGTTCGTATAGAAGCTTCGCTTCAAAGCAGTATTGTAAGCTTTACTTGCACATCATGTGGAGTGGAACAAATAAAATCTGCCGCCTTCGGTAAATCAATATTTCTGTAATTATATATAAATATAGAAGTGTGATTCGTTTCACAATATGATGTACAATCAATAGCATTTTAACCTAGCAAGAACTGTGAAATTTACCCAATGGACAATCAACTTAAAATCTAAATTTTATACCTGTATAATATTGATTGACATGATATGGTAGCTTAAGTAGTCAATCTTTCAATAATCTGGATTGAAAGCCTAACGTCAGATTTTTAACTACCGACTGCTGGAATCAATTCGGAAGCTCGGGGATTCGATATATTGTTTGAAACTTTCATAATATCCCGCTTTAATTAATACTAGATAAAGATAAAACAATAATTATTTAATACTAGCCGTCACCGTGAGTTTTCTTATTTAACTTTTCACGTTCTTATTTTGACGTGTAAGAATTAGTGTAACCGTTACCATAGCAACGCACCGAATAAACTGACAATATGGTAACAAACACACACACACACTAATTATTGTCATAATATAATTAGGATGAGCATTTAAAATGCGTGTATTGAACGTCAAACATCAATACTTGGGGGATCCGAATCCTGCTTAAAATAAGCGCGATAAACATATATTGCTTTTGAAAAAGTCTAGATTAATGAACCATTATGTAATTATTACTTCCTAAATGTTTCGAGAGGTATTCTAAAGGGTTACCTAACTACCTATCGACAGTAAATATATCTCCATTTTTATTTATAAAAGCATTCATCTTTTATAACAAAAATATTCCTCATATTTATAAATCAGAATGTTTATTCATTTTTAAATCATTCCCCTTTTTAAACATTCATGATTGTTATCATTTTTATATATTTTATGCATTTCTCAATGCGATCTTATAAGATAAATTACTATAATTTCATAAGATATCCTAAGGTCGCATTATAAAATGCATAAAACAGGAATTCCGCCCCCCTGAGAATTCACTTGTGACCCGAGTCGATTTTTTGTATTATGTTTTATTTTATTTTATTAGGACAGCCAACAATAAGTACACTGAAATAAGACAATAATTAAAGCTAATTAAAACAGGATTCACAATTAAGTGTCTTATCAATTACAGGCAGTCACATCATGCATTAGAACTACCTTCACTACCTAACGAATCACAAATAATATAAACTTAATAGTAATATTTTCTAAAATTATTACTGTTATAAAATAAGAAAAAATACAAACGAAAAAAAGGTTAAAATAATATCAATTATAATAATTTATTTATTATAATGGTCTTCAGATTGAAAAATCCAAAAATGATGTTTATGAGACTGCTTTGAAGTGTTCAAACCTCTAAAAGTTTGATAGTGATGGTTTGGCTGTATAAATGTCATCGCCTGTAATCTATACGAAGCTAGTTGCTTTTACCGCCTCACTATGTGGAGATCGAGTCGGTTTCGGGTCATAAATCTATAACTTCCATGTTTTTATAGATATACAGCTGATTTTTTTTTTTAGGTAATCTGAGATAAACGTACTTTAAAATAATATACAGTCTATGCATATAAAAATAGATTTAATAATTGTAAAAAAATACAAAACATGAAATATTGAAAAATTATCATAAATTTACGACTAATTTTAAACAATGTGACCTAAATGTTATATTTAATACAAAATAAACACATAAAATTACTCTTATTAATTAAATATAATAAGAAAAAGAAAATAACATAGAATTATATTATTCTACTAGCTCTACAGCTTCATCTATAAGTTCCATAGAATTTTTATTGGAAGGTTTTCTTAAACTTGTTATGTAAGGGTCTGAAGTGTACAAAAGTGTATGTAAAACGTCTTCATTTGTAGCTACTCTAGAGCATTTTCTAGCATGATGAAGTCTGAATCGTTTATAGTCTTTGTTCCTTGATTCCTGGGCATCTTCCGAGAGTCCAAGAGGTAACACTGAATAATGCCGAATTACACTTTCCCCATGAATTAGGACTTTATGGACAGATGATGGCATATAATACCACATATATTTACTAACATATCGTTGTGCTGTATCGAAAGCATACTGTCCAAATTTCGTAGCATTAATTACTTTTCCGCTAGACATAACTTGAAGTAAAACATAAAATCGTTTTATCAATTCCTCATCCACACCGGTAATTTCTGCAGTGCACTGATAATTTTGAAAAAATCGTCTAGCTGTATTACCGTCATTACTGTTACCAGAACCTTGCTTAGGTTTATCTATATTTAAACCAAGTTCTTCTCTGAACCTTCTTTGTACATATGTCTTCTTTTGTTTTTTCAAATCTTTATTTTCTGTCGTTGTAGCAGACCATTTTTCAAAGCCTACATTATAAGATATATGTAAAATTAGTTCCATAAATCTAATCCAGCAATGTAAAGTCGAAAGCCCATATTGATAAGAATTTTCGTCAACAGGTTTATTTTGTACTTTTTCTAAATTGTTCATCTCTGTAGGTCTTGCACCACAAATAGTACATACAGCACCTGATGAAGTTTCTGACAAAACTTGAGCCACTTTCCCGTCAACCATTGTCAAAAATAATGTGTGTTTGATTTCAATACTTTCACCATTTTTATTGATTAAGCTTGTTGTGAGAGCGTTTCTTTGAGCTATAATTTCATTAACTACACTTGTCGTTTTCTCTGGTGTCTCTTTTGAAAATTCTATTAAAATGGGCCTACAAAATCTTACTGATGATGGAACAGGGTTTTCCCACAAAGTTTCATTTGTATTAATATCAACAAGTTTCAGAGGTACTAATGAAGATATAAATAAATTTGTGTCAGAAATTAACTCATCCTCTTCAGTTAAGACTTGCTTGTATTCACTTTGTCCGCTTGAGCCATCACAGCCCCATTTCGAATACAGCATTAAATGTTTTTTGCCAGCTTTGTATACACCATTGATTTTCAAATAGTGTGATCCAGCAGATCTTGCAGTTTTATTTTTGCTGTAATATTATTAATTTCTATGCTTGATCTTGGTGGGTAGCACATTCCTTTAGCTTCCTGAATTGATTTATATGACGGAAGTAATACGCAGTTCTTCGCAATTAAGCAATTTCTCACGTTTTCATACTGTGCCATGTTAAGGTCCAACTCTATAAAAATACTGAGAGCTTCATCTTTAGAGTACGCTGTTAAATGTGCCGGTTCATTTAAAAGATTTTGACGTATTTCACTTTTTTTATCTATGGGTAATACTCGTAAAATTTCGACAATGAATGCTTCTTCCGTTTCCCCTTGAGATCTCAATCCTTGAAGATATGAATTCAGTATAAAATCAAGGCTACATGTTTCAAGCAACTCCTTGTTTTTTCGTCTTTGTGTTCTATCGGAACTGTCTTCGTAGGTTTTAGAAGGGCGTCCTCGCTTCCCCGTCGATGTCGAAGGTTCAGATTCACAAGTAGGATCTTCCAGATTTACTGTGAATGTGGCATTCAACCACATGCTATTCTGATTTAAAAAAATTTCTTTATTTCTGCCAGATTTAGTGTAGCGTTGACGAAAGTTCGTAATAAGATTTTTTTGTACACTCGCGACAATTTTAGCGATATTTGCCTCAGAAAAGTTGATAAAATTATTCCGTATATAACTTGTTAAAGCAACAACTTAATTCCCGTCACTTTCAATCAAAACAAGACATAGGTCGCGTCTGGTACATTGGAATTCACTCATTGCGAGAGAGTAGGTGGTTAGATACACTTTTAATAACGACAATAACGAACGAAAAACAGTATGTAATTATTCAGTATGTAGATGCTCTATTTTATATTAAATAACTGATTTGAAACGTGTTTAAAGTATGGGAATAAAAACTATTTATCATTATGTGGTTACTCGGTTTCCTATGTGTTTTATTGATAATTTATTTTGTAGGCGAACTAAAAATGGTGAGAAATACTCGATACATTATCAAAACATAAACCGCAATTAATAATATATCACAAGTGTAACCTATATCAACTAATAAAACAAATAGATTCGCCCACGTATTTTTAAGAAATTATTACTATTTCATGTTATGATAGATAGCATTATGTTGTGCAATGAAGTTGCAACTTTTTTTTCTTCCTGTATAAAAATATTAAATTTCCTATCAAATAACATCATTTACAGACCTTCGGCAAATTTTGGCAATTGTCAAAACTCTAATTGAAAGTTTCAGATACGCAAAAATGATATGTCATGAGATAAATATTTCTAGTAAATATATTTATAAATATATAGCATATTTGTGTATACCAAAAAAAAGTATATATTATAAGCTTTCTAAAATGGTATAATACTTGTATAATTTTCATTGCTAGCTTACTAGAAAATCATCCTGAAAAAAATACAAATTATGATGTTTTCGTGATAATTTTTCAATCATCGTATTTAGATGCTCTTTACTTTAAAAAAGTACTAGTTACATACATAATTTATACATAATATAGTAGATCAACTTCTTAGCTATAGTTTGAGGTATAATACAAGTACCTGCGCCGATTTTTACAAAATGTATTTATGGCCAAGCTCTCTTAGGCACCTCCACATAGTGCGCCTCTCGATAAGAGCATGGAATGACTTAGCGATAGTGAGCCATAATAGTCAACGAGTATATACGCTTTCTTCTGTCGAGATCTTACACATTTTGCTTTGAATATAATAGAATTAAATGTCTCGATTGACAATAGGGAATTATAGACAGCTTTTACGTTTCAATCTACTTTCATATAAGACTTGTTTATATGAAAGCGATGTAAAGGAATTTGTTAATTTAGCTCCAAGATGTACGCCGTCACATGTGAAATATAAAAAGCCTATTTGCCCGTATAAATAGCAATTACGTATCATAAAATATGAAAATTGTTCCCCAGGTCTCCCGTATCCTTACCCTCGGATCCATTTAATAAGCATTTTTATGGCTGTTATACTCTCGAAAACAAAATACCCATAAAATTTGTAAGTATTTGTTTTTAATAGCGGAATATTATATATTGATGTTGTTTTGATTGATTTCCCTTTAGCGATTGATATTCAGTAATTTTAAAGTTTACATTTCAATTTTCAAAATATTCCTTTATTTTATAGAAAAGATGAAAATAAAAGATTTTACAATGCGTGTATTGAAAGTCAACAGCTTTTTAAGTGGGTGTGTCGGGATATCTTGTACGCAGAAGAAGCAGCAAGAAATACGGCGAGCCTAGTTTTTTTCTCTTTCAAGAAACATATGTGTTTTTTAGTTCAATTTAAATTTTACGATACGTAAATATGTAGTATAAAATTTAATTTCATAATAAGTTATAAACTTTATATTGTTCTGTAGTTTGTACAAATAATATTATAATAATTTTTACTTGAATAAAACACATGAGATCACTGCTCCTGTAATGGAGTCGAAACTCCTATTAATTATATTTATATATATATATATATATTATATATTATATTTATATTTATATATATATATATAATATATTTATATTTATATATATATATATATATATATATATATATATATATATATATATATATATATATATATATATAATAAATATAAATAAAATATATTTTAAGGTTGTTTACCCCTAAATAGTCAGTGTTCTTGTTTGAACCTATTTTATATCATTTTTTATGAACATGTTGATACTTTTTTTTTTATTTAGGGTTTGTTATTTCCAAAGACAAATTAAAGTTTCAGTTCTCAAATTGCTTAGCTTTATAAGCCTTTTATATAAATCTAACATTAATTATAGTGAAAAAAAAAACACTTATTATTGCAGAGTATTGTATTTTTTTGTTATTATTATATTTGTTTTACAGCTTTATTTGACTTAATTTCACTTTAAAACGACATAAACAATTAAACGTTAACTCAGTTCTATAAAATTTTAATATAACATTGTTCGAGAAAGAATAGCTGAATTTTCATAACAGTTTCAGGTGAGTAGAAACTCTGCGCTGCTCTTGCAAACTACGAAGTTCTAACTTTTCAACTGCTTTTAATTGAAAGTTGGATTATTCATGCTATAAAGTGCTAAAGTAAAAAGGAGGTGAATATTGAGAACACTTTTTTATATTTCTCTAGGTTTGTTTAATAGACGATTTAACAACGTTAGCCCTCCTCAAATGACTATAAATTGTTATGGTGTTATTTTTGGAATTATTAAATAATTCTTTTTGGCATGGCATCAAATCTCAGTATTATTTAATACATATTATCAGTTTGTGATTTAAAAACACTTCTTATCGAGGGCAACTGTAATTTCACTCTAATTATTTCTATATAAACCTCTAACGATTTTCTTCAAAATTTGCAAATGCAGCAAAAGGATAAAGAACTTAATGCCTTTGCGGTATTCTCAACCAGTCAACCGGTAACGGTAACGGGATGAAATAAAAAAAACAGAAATCAAATTAAAATATGATTATATGAGAGAGTTACATAGTTGTATAGTCTGGCCAGAAAAACTGATTACATAAAACCTTTTCTTTTTTTAAACTTTTTAAATATTGTGAAATTGGAACGCGTTTATTATTTTAGAACTTGTTTTGACTTCGCGCCATTTTTCATATTTTTTTCGTGTTCATTATAAAATTACAATATGAAATGCATTGTTAAAAGTGGTTATGGAGCCGGCGGTCATATTCCAGATACTTTAAAAGCTTGGTATCAGCAGTATGTTCGTATATCGTACTATTAACAGATAAAACAACACTTTCTCTGTCGAAGACCATAAAAGTGTGGAGCGGCCGCGTGCTGTTAGAACTACAACGGCTGTTAATGCTGTTAAAGCCAGAATTCGTCGAAACCCCATTAGGAAGCAAAAGAAAATTCCAGCTAGGACTCAGACGCGTATTATAAAACAAGACCTGAAGCTCGGTGCTTAGATATGCAGGACATGCCCTAAATCAATCTTTACAATTAAAGACAGTGGTACGATCAAAATGCCTTCTGTCACGATACGAAGGTGAAAGGCATAGAAATATCCTCTTTACCGATAAAAAAATTCTCGATTTAAGAGCATTACAATAAGCAAAATGATAAAGTGTACGTCCATAGTTCTAAAGAAGTCGCTCATGTGTTAGATAAGGTACAACGTGGAAATCATCCTGCGTCAGTGATGGTTTGGTGGGCGTGTTTTATGAAGGCGTCGCAAAGCTACTTTTTTGTTAGAAAAAAGTGAAAACTTCAGCCAAAGTGTATCAAGAGACAGTCTTGGATCGTGTTGCGAAACATCTTAGCAATATACTTTTTAAAAATGTGCCGTGGACTTTTCAGCAGGACTCTGCACCTGGTCTTAAGGCAAGATCTACCTAAGCCTGGCTTGACACCAATGTTCCGGACCTTATAAGAGCTGAAGACTGGCCCTCATCTAGCCCAGACCTCGACCGTTTAGACTGCAAATTATGCTCAGTTTTAGAGGACGTGTCCTGTTCTAAACGACACGGCGACCTCATGTCTCTTAAAGGACTTAAAGTCTCTCTGGAGCAAGCAGTGGTGAAAAAATATAATAGTAAAAAAAAAGTAATATTACAATACTTCATGAAAAAAAAAAGCATTTTCATGTGTAACAGAACTTATGGCCGGACTAGGTACTGAGTCAATGTCCAACGAGTTTTATCCTCAATTTATTTATTATCAAAAACCTAATAAATAATGGTGTAAAATATAAATCAAGAATACATAAACTTATATAATATTATAAAGGTACAAAATTAACATAAGGAAAGATAAATTAAAAGGATACAATTACAGAAAATGACGGATTCATAAAAAAAGATAGAGAGAATATAGTGTTCACGTATCTCTCTTATAAGCGCATTTGTTAAATAAAAATATAAATATAAATAATATAAATAAATATAAATATTTCTTACATTCACACCAATTAGCCTAGCCCAAAGTAAGCACTGTAAGGCTTGTGTTATGGATACTAGGGTAACGGATAGACATACATATATAATATATAGATATGTAATATTCATAGAAATATAGGTATATAAACACCCATGACTCAGGTACAAATGCTCGTATTTATCATACAAACATCTGCCCCTACCGGGATTCGAACCCAGGACCGTCGGTGGGAAAGGCAGGATCGCTACCGTTGCACCAAACGGTCGTTTGTTAGGAGTTTTTTACAAATTCAAATAGTTCTAAAGTCAATGAGTCATGAAAGAGTTGCAGAAGGTCAGGTTGGTGAGAAGCATCCAGAAACTAAAATCTTGAATTTTAATATTTTGGGACACAAATGTCAAACAGAACGTTAAAGAGGGCATAAATAACTCGCTGGTTCCTAAACTTACGGATAAACTATTTGAGCTGTTAATGGCAAATTATTAATGGTAAATATTCGGTTCATATTTACATACCAAATACGGTGAAGTGCGCACGCCCCAGTAGATAATATTTTGGCTTTAGTATACTTTCGAGGACCAAGATGGGTTGTGTATACTCATTTATAGTTGGCATTTGTGTACTTGTTCATTGTTCGTCATTTTACATACCGGACAATATGTGATAAATAGAATTCACTCAAATACTTCATAACACCTGGATTGGATTTTTTAAAACAAAGTTACCAGTAAGTAAAACAAACCCAATATCAACTAACACTTTATTTTAATTCTAACAGTTCAATTGTGTCATATGTATTAAAGAAATTGAATACTACCACAAAAACTCGACGAGCGTCCAATTTAATTTCCTGTCGAAACTGCAGTTTCAATCGCAAAAGCAATATTTAAAATTCAAATGGTGAATGAAAACGAAAAGCATCAAGAAGTTTGGAAATAAAAACCATTTTATTTCTTCATACTTTTAATAAGACCCAGTTTTAGAAGGGTTGTCGGTGTTAAAGTCCCCTTCTGGCACTATTGAAATCCTGCTTAACATTTTTTAATTCATATGTGAAAAAGTTATAATATTATTTTATGATTATATGAATATCAGAGTAACATAACCTCAATAAATTTAATTTTCACAATAGCAATATAAAGGGGTTCCGGTCAGGTGTCCGTGATAAGGTAAATCACTTGGTGGTCACTCTGTCCAGAAAAGAAAGTGGATATTCTGCAGAATTAGGAAGGAAACTCTCCAAATCACTTAGAGACTCGTCTGATCAAAGCAAGCTGATAATTTTCTACAAATAACTTTGGTTTTCATTTATTTTTCTGAAGATTAAGAAACCTAATATATGTAAATATCATTATTTCTATATTAACTAGTTAAGTATGACGACATATCAGAATGACAGGTGTTGTGGACACATTGCATTTATGTATGTACTAGATCTGAACTTTTTGCATGTAAGTTTCTAAGATAACTTTTGTACAATACGCTGTTTTTGTTTTTTTAATTATTATTTCCCACACTTACAGTATGACTGAGTAAACCGAGTTTTTGAGGAAAAACTATCAGATCACTTGACAATTCGGTAACCAGGTATAATATAATTATATTAATGATGTCAGTATACAAACACATTGCCGAATTTAACTTTTTTACAAACACACAGACATTGTCTTTTTGTTTCCTACACACACACTATCATGCGTCTTACTACCCTAAAGCAATAGCAACATCAGTTTGGGTAATTAGTTTGGAATCCAGATATTATTGGTATTTTTTTTCTACAAACAAAAAAATGTTTTTTGAAATTGGTTGATGTTGAAATGTAGTTACATTGATATGGTTTCCTACATTTTGATTAAAGCTATAACATGAATTTTGCTATTACATACCTACATTTTAACAAAAAGATTAATTTCGGCCAATTTAAATTACCCAATCAAGAAACATTAAACTCTAGCAAAAACAGAATTTTAATGAACTACGGGATTGTATTGTAAAATAGTTGAAATTGTTATTTCCTATAACCTATCTTCGACATTTTGACTATGGAAAAACATTCCCCCTTTTTTTAAATAATACGAATTAAGATAATTAAATTTCCTTTTTTGTTTTATTAAATACAATGCAAAGTTTCAACATTCAGATTCAGAATTGTCGTAATTGTAACGCCTACTCCCTTTTTCCGCAAAATTATTCTCTGTTTATCTTGTTTAGAATTGTCAACTATTTAGTTCTACTTATTTTTTAATAGATCGGATATATTGGGTGCAGAACCAAGAAAACATAACAATTTGTCTTATCTTATGAAACAGAAACACATGTGTAAATACGTCTTTAAAATTGTAAAGAAAAAATTTATTATATTTCTATCTATCGCTTACAGGCTACTTATAATAGGTACTCATACTACTACATTAAATGTCAAATTAGTCTATATAAGTAGTCAATACGATTTCCTACTGGGCACATACAAATTATATTAAGCTTGTTAGTAACTTGGAACTAGACACGCTCTAACTATCAAATGCAAGTTCCTTTGAGATTCGTAAGTTAAGCTGATAGTTTAATACAGTACTTTTGTGTATTAATTTGTGACATTTGGTGTGGTTGGTGTTTGGATTGGTTGTTGAATGTGGACACTCTAATGTGCTTTTATAATATGCTTTTTATAATATGTAATAATATGCTTTTTTTTCAGCCGCTTGTTTTTTGGTTATTCACTAAGTCCATGCAATCGTTAATCATAAAGCTTCGCTAGCACCATATATTGGAGCGGAGCGTAATACAAAAAATAAAACAACAATATTTAGTTCATTTAAATTTCAATAGGAAATTCCATAAAGCCAATGTTTTCTTGATCATAACTTCTTTCTTTTTGCGAATTTCAAATCCTGAATGTGTTGGTTCGATACCACAAAATTATTAAAATCGGTTAAGGACTCAGGAAGTTATGGTGTAACATACATTGCTTCATTGAAGCTGATCCGTGGAATCCTCCGATAAATATAGTAACTATAAAAAAATTTGAAGATCATAATAATCTAGCAGTTTTTTTATACATCCTACCGCCCTTTCTTGGTTGCTATTCCTACCTGTCGCATCAAGCGCTTCTCAATATCTTTTATAATGCAAACAATAAAGGAGGGTTACTCCCTCCCTGCGTCTGTATTTCCGAGTACTCATACCTAACCTTTCCGTTTTTAAAGCCAGGGTGACTAGGCACCTTCGGGATTAGCTCGTTCCATTTTGGATCCTGTTTTGGCCCCCGGACTTGTTTGGGATCAAGAGCGAACCCATTAAAAATACTTCCACTGCTGCATTGGAAACATTCCCCAAAAAATTAGCGTTTCTTCCAAAACTTCTACGTTAGGTAGACGTTTTGTAAATTATAGGAAAAGCCAATAATTCAGAAAACGCTGCTGCCCAATTTTGAATGTGAATGTAGAAGTACCTACTTTGTTTATAAAACACAACGAATCCTTTGAGTTTAGGCGCATCTTGTCTAATACCAGCTTGGATAAAATAAAAACACACTAAGGTTGCTTACAGGGATTCCTTCATGAAATATTTTCCACTACGAACAACTGCTTGACCCTGAAATGGACTCTTACATCGTCTTATCCTAAGAGATAACTTTAAAGTTACAAAAGCGATTACAGTTTTCATAATGGTGCAATTTAAATGTACGTAAATACAATGAAAGGTATTATCAGTCTAGAAACTTCTCAGGGGAACGATATAAGACCGCTGTATCATACTGACAAACTTCTATCCACAAATCTAAAAATGCTTCTTGGGACAGTAGAACCGTTTAGGAACTTCGCAAGGAAACAATCTGCGACCTGCAAGCTGCAAACATGAAGCTATCGGATGCTATATCGAACAGAGACAAGAATGGAACTTTTTAGCGCATAGCAGATAAACAGGTAGATAAAACAAGCACAATAAGCACCACAACCTGACTTTTCTAAACAATTTAAGAGAATAACAATAAACAAATTTGGCTTTTATTAAAATTTCTCTATAAACTGAAACGGGTGCAAAAGTTGAATTGCTCCCGATATTTTTTCAATAAATAAACTATTGTATTGTACTAATATAATTGTTTATGCGTTATAATTTATGTAAAAAGAAACAGTATCAAACTACTAAATCATTTATTGTTATTATTGTATATATGATTAGTTATAAATAAATGTATTTATTTTATTTTTTAACATTCACAATGTTATATTTCTAGAAGATTTAAACTACGCCTATAAAAAAACGTATAGTCGGCTGCTTGTTGGGCGTGACGGCAGCGATACCTAGCCTTGAGTATAGGTTATTGCAGCATAATTCAGCACATTTGACCTAGTCATGGTTGTTTTTATATTCATATTATAATTTAGTATTCACAGTATAATACTGTGTTTTAATCTCCAGATTTTAATCTCCGACTCTGTTCGATTTAATTAGTTTTAAAATAAGACTTTCCAACTTGTCGAAACTTTCTAGACTCTACATGTCAAGTTAAGGTGGGAACATGTCTCTAAACTACATATACTATTAAGGTGCTTACCAACTTTTGACAAAATATCTGAGTCCCCTGATTAATTTAAGTTTAGGAATGCAATTTTTTTAGTATACATAAGTTTTAAAATAATATTATCAGTTTCTTACTTACGGTAAATAGTTCTTCAATTCAGGCGGTCTGTGTTTTATTTGGAATATAATTTTTGTTCTCCTGTTATTTTCTTCCATTTCCCCGTAGTTTCTTATGCAAATATGGCTTATCTATTTATATTTGTAACAAAAGGGCTAGTGCTCAGTAACAGTGTTAGCGAAATCTAAAAACAAACAAACAAAATCAATTTATATATTGCATTGTGAATGCAAAAAATTAAATAAAAAACATAAAATCAATTTAGTCAGAATGAGAAAGAACATTCAATCCAATATTCGAGATACAATTCGAACGACAAAAACAAGTGACACATAAGTTGCACGTCGGCTTACTTCCAGTAGAGAGCACCTATTCAGTTTGAAAAACGAACGGCGCAGTGAGCCATGAGTTGATACGAGCGGATGAAGGCGCGCATATCTCCTCACTTCCGTCTTTATGGGACATGTTCACATGTAGTTGTGATGGTAAGGGTAAGTTTACAGAATCAATGTAAATGCGGACTAGTCTTATGGTATGATTTTCCAAGTCATTCATTTGTATTTTACTAGCTACACCCTTCCGTTTTATCTACGTGTTTTATTTTCCCTTGGTAAGTCCATGATAGAAAGAATCCTACATCCATCCTAAGTTTTTTTCCACACTTCCGAATCAGATTAACACAAACATAAAGTAAGAATATTTGAAAACGAAATAACAATAATTTTTAAGAAATCCCTGTGCAAATTATTTTCAAATTTCAGCAACCTGTCCTACCAAACAGACCAAAATGAGTGCAAAGTCAAAGATTTAATAGTATTTTCCAGTCAAATTAAACCGAAAGGAAGCTCTGGAGTCGTCATGAAAAATACCATCATTTCGGTCAATTAATTTAGACACTCAAAACTTCATTTTTTTGTTTTAAACTCATCAGCTTTAGGCTGAAGACATTGGAATGACTTTAGGTCAAGTCAGGTTTGACAAAAGCTTCTTATGAACAATGCCTTTTCAATCCTGTCACAGTTACAACGCTTAACTTTGTCATAAAACTTCTAAATGAATGGAAATTTTTCGTTAGATATAATAATTTAGGTAGATTTAGCTATTATTGATTCAAACTTGGTATGACGACCGTTTGGTGCAACGGTAGCGAGCCTGCCTTTCGCGAAGGACCATTCCTTTGTTCGAGTCCCGGAAGGGGTAGATGTTAACATGAATACAAGCATTTATACTTGATTCATTGATATTTATATATATTTCTATGTATTATATTATTATCCTAGTTTCCAATAAAGAAGCCTTTAAGGTTAAACTAATTGTTATTTGATGTATAAATAAGAAATATTATTATTGGTTGTGCAGGCGATTCAAAATTACAGGACTGTATTGCGGTATGAGAAAATTAATGTCGACAACAAATATGAGAAGGCAGATGAGGCACGACATCTGGGCCGCCATGTGGTGTGAGATGCAGAAGGCTGCCGGGGATATCCCTGTGCTTTGCTGTTTTTTATTATTACGCACATGAAGACACCGTCACAAAAAACTATAGTTTGTTGTAGGGGTATGCGAATAGGCCACTGATTCAATATAAAATTGTTAAACTCGGTGAACGCGCGGGAGCGGCCATCAGTAGTCTTTTTGCCCGCATTTTGGCTACATTGCGGAATGATTTGCCACCAATAGATGGCGCGGTCGTCTAGCTCTTCCATATGCGAAACAAGGTATGTTCGAAAGGGAAATGGAATAAATGGAGGTGAGGCTAAGAGTGTCGACCAAACTAGTAAATTACAAAAATATAGAAATAAATAACGCGGCAGATTTGAATTTAATACTGCCGCAACCAATTATTATTATAACTGAGGGATATGTATTTAAATACAACAATAAATATTATGATTTTTCTTTAATTCTTTCTTTCTCGTTGAATTGATACAAAGTAGATATCGCTTTCACGTGTAGCTAAAGCCTTACCATCTTTTCTCATGCGTTTTCATTCAATTGGAAAGAAATAAGTTTATTGGATGATCTTGTTTTATTTGGTACCAGCAAACACATGCCTTTGGTTTGCTCTGTCATTGCTTTTGTTTGTTGAGGATGGAAACAAAAATATCACGTTGTTCTGTAAATATAGATAACTATTTTAGTCTAGAGTAAGTCACCACAATAAAAATAGATGAATTATCATATAAGTATTTTTCTGATTACTTACTTATTTATTTACCTATTGGTGTATTTTTTATTTTGAGTTATGAATAGAATAAATATATTAAATAATTATGATTATAAAAGATGTAGAAAAAAGACAGTTCTAATAATAAAATTACAAGAAAAAAATTCATTCCTAAAAGTAATATTTTCAGATGTTGGGATTATCGAACAAATGGTATTCAATTACTCAAGAACATCCGGCATTTCTCATAACCTTATATCTAATTAAAGCGACTTTAAATATTGATATAATTTTTTTTAAAGCTTTTGAATTTTGTGGTGGTTGGGTGTGAAAACCAGTTTAGACGAAATGAACCAAGCAACAATATGTAGATAATTTAGTTCATAAGAAAAAGAAGTTTTTCAACAATATTAGTCTCCACAACATATAACCACGACATTGATAACATTAAGTTGGGAGATAATGTAGAGACAAGTATAAACAAATAATATCACCGATTAGTTCGTACACCATTGCTTCTTCTCAATAAAATAAAAAAAAATACGGAAAACGCCCTTATTCTCATGTTTATATTTTATCCTGAAGTTTTAACTCCTGTTCTAGAATCGAGCTCATTTCAGTCACCCTGTATATTCACTAAATACAATACTTGACCAGGGGTGAAACGTCACTCAAAAGTATAAGATAGTAAATAACATATAATAAAAAAAAAAAATTGAAATAGAAATTGTTTGCTTGTGGCTGTCCAGAGTATAAATATTATCAAGAAAAACATATCTAATTATATGCAAAAAAATTGCAAAAAAGCAAGATGCACTGCCCAGCCCCGTAAATGAATGCAGATACCGCGAACACCCTGTACCTTTACTATCTTACACGTGTTTCGCCCCCACACATAGCATCATCAGTAGTTGTTAGACCGAGCAATATCGAGCACCGAGTGGCCGCACCTTCCACCGCCCTCTTTATTGCTTCTTATGGTTTTGCGGAAGTAAGCTAGATATTTTTGTTTTTATGAATTGATAAAGACTTCCACCAAATGTTATCAAACACAAAGTATGATTATTTTACGGAAAAAATAACTATGTTAATAATAGATTAAGCCATTATAACTACACTACTAAGCTTAAAAAATGGAGTGATGAAAGTGCTTGTGTAAAAATTTGTTCATTCGTTCAATTAATCGGTGACGTTTGAACTCAGTCTATGTGTTTATTTCATTTCTTTTGGTGGATTGACGTCCTTTTATCGAATGTTTTCATTTACCAAGTGCTTTAAAATTTTTGGTGAGAAACAAAAGAATATACCAACTTACAATTCAAGTAAATAACAAAAATCTCATTAGCTTACAACAAGCAAAAAAAATTACGAGTCCAGAAATGTTGGATGTATTCGAAGAAAAAGATTCCTTACATTAGCGAGAAAACATCTGGGAATTATATATGTAACTTTAGCAACCTACAGTTACTCTGGATATGCTTCAATCAATCAGAATTATTAAAAATTCAATTTAGAAGGTTCATTCAGGCAAAGGAAATATGTTCCATATATCGAAGTATGTGATATTCGATTTTTTTAATAAAGGAGTGCTTAGTGACATAAATCTAATCTGATCAGAGGCAGCACCATCACGTGTAAAAGCGATTCAAGTTAAGCTGTTAAAAAGAGACGCCACTAGGTATATATCGCGTATAGCGGTGTTGTCTCACTTTGACAATCGAACTTGCATCGCGCTAAGAGTTAATGATTTTATTTTTAGAATGGGTTCGCAGTTGATCCCAATCAAGCCCGGGGGCAAAGACAGAATCCACGATGGAACGAGCTAACCCAGAAGGTGCCTATTCACCCTGGCTTTAAAAACAGACGGGTTATAAGTAATCGGAAATACAGACGCAGGGAGGGAGTTCCACTCCATTGCTGTGCGCATTATAAAAGAAGTCGAGAAGCGCTTGGTGCGACAGATACGAATAGCAACCAAAAAAGGGTGGTAGCCCGCAGTGCATCTGGATATCCGATGTAAAAAAGGTGATGGCGGTATGAGCATATGTAGCTCCTGAGCACACTCTCCAAAATACAATCTGTAGGTAATCTGTGGCAGGCCTTCGCGAGGAGATATATTTTTATTTCCAACTGGACTTATGAATTTTAACTTAAAAAATAGGGTTTAATTCTTAAATGTTAGATTAATTATAAGTCATATTAAACATAAATATATAATAAGAGTCAAGCGGAAGTCTAGAGGTAGAGCATCACTGGGGCGACCCGACTGTATGTTGTACGCAATTTTTTGTTATAATAGGTACATTAAATAATTTACAAAAGAACAAGTATTTACTGTTATAATTAATGTGTCTGTGGCCAATTTTATCTTATATTAACTTTAAAGTTACGGAAAATTGCGTAACTCGCACAGGAATGACCAGGGTAGCCCTAGTAATGCTCTACTTCTGGACTTCCTCTTGACCCTATATTTTGGAGCATACTGCGTCAACTAAAGAATAAAAGCTAAACTTAAAATTAGTAGTTCTGGTTTTTTATATTCGTATATATTTTATTAATAAGTTTACATAAGAATTTTGTGTCCACTTCATGAATTTACTGACAAGTGAACATGTATCATCGTCATTGTAATGGGCTTATATATAGTATATTTATAGAGTGTAAGATCTAGGTCTTAAGACTATGGTCTTCTTCAATTCAAAAACATTCAAACGGTCATTTACATTACCTACTCAACTCTTTCCAAAAAAACAGATGTACTATTATGAAGTCAAATTAATAGTGTTAGACATAAATTCTAATAAAAACAAAATGACTACGTAAACATATAGTTTTGAGATTTTAAAATAAGCGGTTTATATCCTTAAAAAAAGATCATAGACTAGAATACTCGTAAGCATTTATCAATAGCACTATTTGGCGGCTGTAACTTTTTCTTTATCGTTGAGATTCAAGATACTCAATATAGACGCAGTTATAATATTAGTAGTATGTAATCTTATAATTTTTAATAAATTCATATGTGATGGTAAGACATAATTAACTTTCGTACAAACATGTTGTCAAGAAAAATAAAGAAAGAAGCATAATAGATATACCTCCTTTCACATAAAACGCGGTGCAAGGACGCTGCACATAATATAGAGAATCTTACAGAAGACTCCTTAATATTTAAAAACTTTCTGCTGAGTAAGATATCTAGAAGAGCTTTTTAAGATAATGATAAACTAAAATTTTGTATTGATATTTTCGGTCAATATGTCAACGATACTTTTAAATAGATTGACAAGAATTTCAAAAGTTAATACTACTATACTATGATATTTTATCTATGCAGCAGTGGAGGATCCCACTCCCCTCTTTAAACTGTTGAAGACCAAGAAAAAAAATATCTATTTTTCTTTTTACAGACAAAAAAATGCAATATTTAAATAAGTTTGAGTTAGTAAATTACATTTTTATTATCAAGCGAAATAATTGACAAAATATAATAACATTAATAATTTGAATAAAACAACTTATTAAGGATTTTACGCATAATTTATTTTATATTTAATCCAATACCTTCAAAGACACACATTGCAAGACCTGGTGATGTAGTTAGCTATTTTTGCAAATAATAACAGTAGTATGGCTTAATGAATCTGTGGATATGGATCGGTCCCCCTGCCCGAGTTTCTTTTGCCAGTTTTCATATTGGAAGGGCCTCCTAATTTCTGAACTGGTAGTAGACTCAGTAGTATACATAACTAAAATAATACAAAAAAAAATGATTTTTATAAAATTTTAACGATAAGAAACGTGCCCGTTTAAAATATTGTGAAGGTAGTAGAAAATATATGACTACCATTACCTTAGTCATCTTGTGATCACGGCTCCTGTAAAGGAGTTGAAACGTCAGGATCAAAAAGTTGTTTTATTCAAATGTGTAATGTGCGCGAAAGTGTTAGAAATAAATAAACTAAAAAATTTTACTTTAAACCTTAAAAAAATATTAAAATCAAAACAGTAACCTTATAAATATCATCAACTTATCCACTTAATTTCGTAATTATGGGGACGGATAAACCTGAGCAACCGCAAATGGAGTTAATAGCTTAAAATTAAGCAGGAAAATAGTTTTGAATCTTAAATATATACTAAATATAAATATATTAAATTGTCCAAATCAATCTAAATCAAAATATGAGAAGTTCCATTATGAGTGGGTGCAAAATCGAGAATTGTAAAACTTGAAACAGTCAGTAACACAGAATACATATTGCAAGTTTCTAACACACGCGGAGTTGCAAGAAAGAATTACGTGACGTAAGTATTCAAAGAGACGGGCTTCCCGACGGCGTCGGCGTGAATACACCCGGGAAATAAATACGTCACTGCAACTTACATTCAGCACGAGGACACGGCGCACGGTGTGGGAAATATTACAGCTACGTAAGCACTAGAAGCGATTCGTAGTTGTTTTGTTTTACCTAGTTTTATATTTTTAATATATTTTATGATTTTTTTCAATGCTATCTTATAAGATACATTATTATGATAGAAAATACTAGAAAAAATCGACTTGGCTCACAAGTGTATTCTCAGGCGGGAAACGAACCCGCAACCTTTGGTCATCCGGTTCAATGCTCCCCCAATTGAGCTACCGAGCCTTGTGAACACTCATTGAAATTTTCTAGTACCTTACTATTTTTTTTTACGCTGTAGGCCAGCGTTCTCATTAATGAGAGGAGCATCCTCTTGTATTCGAAAGAATTTTTTTTACAAATGTTTGGGCAATCGATTAAGATGAAACAGCCATTTGGCTTTATAATTTTTATATATATTTTATGCATTTTTTCAATGCTATTTTGTTTCATATATTCGAAACTTATCTGAAATTCTAATATGATCCGATTTACGTATTCGTTGAAACATTTTAAAGATATTTGTATGATATATATAAAGGGAGAGCAGGCATAACATTAGATTTTATGTATACTATACAAGATCAAACTTTTTTTGAGGGTCTACTTCAAGAAAAATAGCAATGATTACTTGACATATGTAACAAAAATTTCACGGAGTCGCGTCAGCGTAAATACTCCTGGGAATGTAATTCATCTCTGCACCAAGTTTTCGGTGTGAAGATGTGTGTATTGTAATAAATAAAATAGATGACTGTTGTAGGCACTGGAAGTGTTTTGTATTTGTTCAATTTTAATAATCGTTGCCGTTACGTGACGTTGGTGTATATGAGACCTAGTATTATGTTGATTAAATCGGAAACATAGATAACATCATGCAGACGCATTTGAATGAGAAATAACCTGAATTTGCGATTTTTCTATTTACTTTTATGAGTATAATTCCTGTAAGGTAATATTACTTCTATTAGTGTCATACATTTGAAATCCAGACCAAATATTTAAGGTATCTCCAGTCTGAACAATTAAAATCCAGTTCTTTTTAGTGTGATAAATAGTTATTTTAATAATTTGTAACTTTTTGAATACGCGACCTTTCACTTTGTTTTCTTTTTACTGTTCATGCTTAGACAACAAAGAAAAAACATAAAAACAAATAGAAAAAACTTGGACTCATTTCTCAAAGAATTGACTGTTGATTAAGTTAATAAACATAGCGGTTTATTAATGAAATGAAAATATAGTATTCAAGACAATTACATACATTATTTTTATTATTTATAATTGTTATCTAACTTTGATCAATAAAAAACATAAATCAGCAAAATTACAAGTAATCAAAGTTGCGATTAATATCATGAGTATAGTGAACAGCACGACATATGTCACGGTGGTTATACTGCGAGTACGTGGCGTGACGTAATAAGTACGTGGCCAGATCTCGTTGGTAAGTACACAGCGAGCAGTAGAAATAATTTCCTGAGAGGTAACGATTATTTTACCATTTATTCAACAAAAGCCTATTGTCCTAGTATTAAAATAAAATCGCCGTGTTGAAATATGAACATAATATTGCTGTAGAAGAAAAAAATCTTATCAGCAGGTAAGATGTAGATCGCAGGAAAAGACTTTTGACTTATGATGAGAGATTTATGGTGATTATCCCATACTTATTTTATGTTACGAAAAAATCATTCTCTGTGATGTGATCGTTAGGTACACATATTTCGAATACAGCATTTCGTACTATTTGCTATAAAATATGTCAGAAACACAACAGAAAAAAAATCCATCATTCTGTTGGAAACGTTTACCAGCAATCGCAAACATCCCACATACTTTCCCAATCATAAATCGAGTCGAGCTCGTTACGCGCCCGTTACGTGTGCACCGGCTTTAATTCTACTCCACATCAAATTTATTCATGTTTCACGGGGACACGTAGATGTTACGACTTCTTCCAACACCGCCCTCTACGTGTGCTGGTTACTTAGTTTTACTTCTGAATGATTGATTTCCCTAATATATGAAGGGTTTTCTCTGAATTTGTTTCTTCACAAGTAGACCCTGCGGTATCTCATATAGTAGTGCCTACTGTATATGTATTATGACCTAGAAAAATTGGTATTATTATGAATGCTAGGGTAATAGATAAACATGCATGTATGCTACGGATGTGTTATATTATTTTAACGTTACCGCTCCTTTTTGGAATCATATTCACAGGATTAAAAAAGTCGAAATATATTAAAAGCCTTGTTAAATGTGTTTTTTTTTCTGTATATTTAGTCTATTACAATTTTTAATTCACTCCGCTAATGGCTTTGGTTTATACACAAATAATTATATGCAATAAAAGGTACATTAACATAAAATGTTAACCGATTCGTTAACATACAATTACAGAAACGAAGGCTACGAGCTGGATTTACGTGAAAAATGAGGATAGTTTTGTTCTGGGTTGATTTCCCTAAAACTTGATTTGAAGGAGTTATCATCGATTTAAAAATGACACGGTTTCAGTGGCTAACGCCACACGCAAAAAAAGTGATCAGCAACGAATCGGTCAATGTACCTTTTACAAATGTACATTAAATGAAAGCAAAGGTCCAACTGAAGCAAGCATAGTTATATGGATATACTTAGAATCTGTTTAAACTCTGTTCCGATATAAGCAATATTAATAGCAGGGATAACAACTTTGTTTGCAGTCTAATATTGCAATTACTGGAAGATTTCTGAAAAATTCAGTTAGCCCTTTAACACAGATTGTATGTTATTACTGGTTTCAAAAATAAACAAAAAGTGTTTTTCTTGAAAATTTATCAAATCAATTTATTATATTAATTAAGCTTTATATAGTCGCGCTAATTCTAATATAAACGATATTCAAAGTAAAATAAAATTAATTCTATTTCACATTATTTTCAAATACAACAATATAAAACTAAAAACTTATCGTGAAAATTCAACCCTAAAATATTTATATACACATTCACAAAAACAATATGTCATCCAAAATTCCAATTTGGGGCATGGTACCCAGAACACTGGCAGCATTACCTCGCTGAAATTCATAAATTCATTCTTATTTATTATATTTTACGATAAAGTGTAATTCTAAGAATCTTTTATTATGTCCTAAAATAAAATTACATTTTCTTATAGAAAATCTCGTAACCTAGGGTGTACTATTTTGACGTGAATAGGTCTTTAAATTGCTTCCATAGGGACGCAATTCAAAAAAGCGAATGATAACAAAATCGGGGGATACAGTTTAGTGTTGTAGCTACATATCTATCATCCCCATCCAAATTTCAATTACACCACTGGATAGCTAAATAATCTAAGAATTTATTACGCCGAGTAAAGACTGTAACACATCGCTCCGCGATTTTGAGGGCCATTTTTGACTACAACTTCAAAGTTGGTAAATTTAATTATTGATGATGTCAAAAACGATTTATCTGTAGAAAGAGAATTCTTAGAATATATAATTAAAATAAAATTTAAATTCAATAGAGATCTATGAAATTAGGTGTCAAACTAAGATACTATGTTCTATAAATAACGACCCTAACTAGCTTAACATTTAAAACTTTTGTTTTTTAGAACTTAACTATGTGAAAAGTTGACAATTTTATTTTAGGTTGGCCAGTATTCGTTTACACTATTTCTGACGTTGATATTCCAATTAATTATTGAATTTTGAAGCACAAGAAACTTTAAAGTTTAACACCACATCCATAAGAAGATAAAACTATTTCTATTATTATTAAAATATCGCATGCTTACAAATTTAACATTAACATTAAAACACGGTTTATATTATTAAGTTAGTTGGTAAATAAGAAGTTTATTTTTACAAGAACAATGATCTTTAATTTAATATATCATCTTTTATTTATTTAGAAACATTTTTTGAAAGAGATGCACGATTATGTCGGTTATATTATGTGACATACTTGTGAAATAACTTATGGGTGTTATTTTCATCTTTCTTATTTAATTTGGCTATTATTTTCAAATAATAAATATCACTGACAATATTAAGATTACTTACCCACAAAGTTTTCATCTTGCTGCGCTGTAACAGTTCCTTTCGAAAGTCACCTCGCTCATTTCGTACAGGATTCACAGACAAGTAAGATGGTTAAGGCTTTCCTAGACTGGTGCGTTATAACAACCAATATTTTCGTGATGCGTAATTGTAATATTTATTTTTAGTACATAGTATATTCGGCCGCATGCGATCTCATACACGTTACATTAACGAGGAAGTAGGGCGTTTGCTTTTTCCGTCCTACGATATATATTCTTAGTATGATGATAATGTAATAGGATAATGTAGTAGTTTAATGAGAAGTGTTCCGTTTGATACTCCGGTAAGTATCAAACTATATTGAATATCGAATACCCCTATTATAGCACACGTTTAAAAATATGGGACATTAAAAACTCAATTGACGCATATGCTTTGCGATAATATTGACCAATGAAAACGTACCTTTATGAGTACTAAACTAAATTAAAACTGTATTTTAATAATTGTCAGTATTAAACTGCAATGAGAAATCAATCTTATCCTTATATGACGTGCAAATTAACTTTAAAGGTTGATAAACAATTTTTTAAGTAACCTTTTTGGCCGACCCTAGAAAATGGTTGAAACGATGATGGCGACAACCCTCAACCGCAACCCCTTTTTTTGGAACTTTATGAAGTTTTCTAGTGACATAATATACTAGGTCTGCAATACATGCTGCTGTTTGTAAATACTGAGCGAAGCAATTAAATTTTTGAAGGGTGATTATTCCTCGATGGTATGTCCGATTTCAAAACTTTTTTTGCACATTAGTCACGCCCACGATGTGAGTTTTGGCGCCAAATTTCATCAATGTAGTCTCAGCGGTTTGGCTGTGATCAGCTTTTGAATTTTTCTTTCGGTGATTATTCCTCCATGGTAAAGTCTATATTTTTTTTACATAGCCTATGTCCGTCAGGTTATAATCATGTATGTTCATGCCAAAATTCGTTCGAATTGGTTGAACCGTTAAGTAGCAGGAGGGAGACAAGCGAAATTTGTGAGCTGCCTAAAAGAGAGCTTCGCTCAAAGATTTATTGGCGATCTCTTTAAATTATTTTGCTTAAATACTTATTAGAACAAACGTATATCTTCATGATTTTAAGTGATTTATTGTGGAATTGATTATATATTGTTTGGTAACTACATTTTGGTGACAAATCTACTAAACTCGGCGTCAAAAAAATCGCACCTTATAAAAATCTTATTCAAAAATTCCTAAACCTTATATAGAGGATAGTGTTAGGTATCATTAGAAAGGTAACAAAAAGGAGCATCAAACAACAATTAAGTGCAATCTTTTTTTTAATTAAAATTATACAAAAAGCATAAAAATTTGAAAAATAATAAAAAATCTTAATTAAGTCCTAATTAATAATCGATAATTTACAAAAAAAATGTACAAAAAGTGTCTTAAAATTAACTCAAAATCTAGTGTTACCCCCCCTTGCCCTGATGACGGCTTCCATACGGTCCCTCATAGACCTCACCAACTTCAGGAGCTCTTCTTGAGGGATAAGACCCCATTCTTCAATCACCGCGGTTTGGAGTTCCTCTAGAGTCGAAGGAGCCGGATCCCGAGATCGAACCTTACGTTTAAGATGGTCCCAGAGGTGCTCTATCGGATTCAGATCAGGACTTCTCGCTGGCCACTGCATCACAGGAATTTGGGACCTCCGCAGGAAGTCGTTCACGATGGCTGCAGTGTGTGCGCGAGCGTTGTCGTGCATTAATGTGAACCCCTCGCCAAAAGATTCGGCAAAAGGGACCACATGCACATCCAGGATCTCTGTGATATAGCGGCGCGCAGTCAGCGACCCTTGTCCGCGAGCACCTCCGGTCCGGGAGACGCAGACCAGGTCGGTTTTGCCGGCAGCCGACATACCGCCCCAGAACATGCAGGATCCGCCTCCATATTCCACCGTCTCCTGGATGCAGGCTTGAGCGAAACGTTCACCCTGCCTCCGGTATACTCTTCTTCGTCGGTCGTTGCAGAAAAGACACACTCGTGTCTCGTCTGAGAAGAGAACAGCTCCCCACTGCTCAATGGTCCAATCGACGTGGTCGCGAGCAAACTGCAAGCGGGCTCGTCGGTGCGCTGCAGTCAATTTTGGACCTGTAGCAGCTCTGCGGGCTGCTATGTTCTTCTCCTTCAGTCTTCTTCTAACCGTGGATACACTCACGGTGCGTCTGCGAACTGCCTGGAGCTCCTGTTGCAGCTGAACAGCGTTTGAGAAGCGATTTCTCAAAGAGTACGACACAACGAACCGGTCGTCTCTTTCCGAAGTGCAGCGACGTCTACCGGACCCATGTCGCCGGATATAGCCACCGGTCTCTAAAAAGCGCTGGTAGACTCTACGAACCGAAAAACGGCTCAGATTCAGTTGCCGGGCGACATCACACTGCCGCACCCCTGCTTGCAGTAGTGCAACCACTTGAGCGGCCTCATCAGCTGTAGTGTCCATTTTCCAGATGTTCTTTCTTCAGTAAAATCAGTGCGTGTGTCCCCTTCAACGGTTTAATAGCGAATGACCCACATTGAACCCGTGTTGACCTCTTTATACCCACAAAGTTAGCGCAACTCGCGACTCTCCCGAGCAGCAAAATTTCCTTAGAATTTTTGTGACCCTTTATTTGTTGCTTTAGGTTTTATTTGATAATGAAAAATAATGTTTTTTTATTAAGTTAATTAAGTAACCTTTTAAATAAAATTATAATTAATACGACTGCATGTGCATATCCAGAGTTAATGCCATTTGAACGTGATTTTCTTAGAGGTGCGATTTTTTTGACGCCGAGTGTATTTTGCGGGTAAACCCTATTATTTAAGAAAGACAAAACTAATTAAATTGGCAATAGCTTAAATAATACCCATGGTAAATTAGTGCCAGTTTAATTGAACTATTCAAAATGATCCAGAAACATTTTCCGATAAATTAATAAACGGAGCTTGTTTGTATATCACATTATAAAGGGCAGAACTATTGTTAAGGCAATCCTACAGAATAAGTTTGAATAAAGACCAGTCGTCCGAATAATTTCATCACGACCCAAACCAATAAATCCGGTCCTTATGTTTTTGTGCCAGAAACTAATACAGATTGTTCTACCATTTCATTGTTGTAAGTAAATAGTTTTTACGTTCACCTTGTGTTTCAAGTTTTAACATGAGCGGAGTATTTCGTACGTGGTGAATTGTCCCGCATACATCGCTTACTAACTTCCCGTTGAATTTGACAACAAAAGGAAAAAAGAAGTAAACGTATAAAGACAAAGTTGCAGCTCTACTATGGACGCAAAGGCGTTGGTGAACTCCGTATTTTGTTGTAAAGCTATTTTTGTTTTTTATTTTTTAGTTCACATGTTTCCATTCAAGGATATTTAACTTTCATTTTTTTTTTAATCAATAGTGACACTGTTTATGTAATTTAATTTTTTTACATAAATATAACTAGTTATCCAATAAAAATAACAATTCTGATTAATTGGAGGAATTGCTCCCATGGATCAGCTTCAATGGTGCAATGTCTGTTACGCCATAACTTACCGAGTTCTTAACCGATTTTAATATTTTTTGTGTGGAATCAAGCGTAGCGTAGCTTTATGCTTAGCGACTGCATCGCCTAGTCTTATGATCTAAACAAATAGATACTAGAGATTATACTCTATGGCACTTTCAGTATAGAATTTTGAATCGCTATAATTATTCTAGTTATCCTAAAATTACAATTATAGTTTTTAAGATTTTCTAATCACCATCAAAATCTTCATTCTTTCAGTCAATGCTAAACATAAGTTTAAATCAGTCCTTCGTATCTGGCTTGTCGGAACTTTGACCTGATCTTTAGTCAACCTTGTGAATGGCCTTCCGACGCTGCGTCTTCCGTTTCATGACCTCTCTGCCCCAATGGCCGTCATTTCTCGAGCAATATAGCCTGCTTATGGCCACTTAAAGTTTTCCGTTCTTTAGGCCATGTCTGTGACCTTAGTTTTTCTACAGCTCCGTAGTAGTTTTCCTTTATAATTTATTCTATTATGCAAAGAAACACTCCACATATCCCTTTTCACTTGAATGAAGGCAAATGGTTTTGGCAGTCGACGCTGAACAACATCAATAAAATATCAAAATCTAATTTTCGTCTAATAGCTTACACCAAAGAACCTTAAAATCCTTACTAATATTATAAATCGGATAGTGAGTTTGTTTGTTTGTTTGTTTGTTCCTCTTTCACGCCGTAACTACTGAACCGATTGCTTTGAAATTTTGCAGACGTAAAGATAAAAGTCCGGATTAAGTAATAGGGTACTTTTTATCCTGGAAAAAATTGATATTCCCGAGGAAAAATAAAAATATTGTTTGCTTGATGGATGGATTGTAGATGGCGCTGTGTGTCGTTTAAAACAACGTAAAATATTGCAAACGAATATAAACATGTAAATTTGAAGCTAAATGATACGATAATGAATCCCCGAAAATGAGGAATTCCCGAGGGATGACGTACAATTTGTTTTATCGTCTAAATTGTTTTTTTTACATCTACTTATCCTGAAATCACTAAAGTCAACGAATTACTAATTGGTACACGTATTAGTTAAGTTATTTAGTTCTTGAGGTATGCGATAGATGGCGCTGGGTGTTTTTTAAAACATGGTAACGATGTGTTTTTTAAAATACGTAAGAAGTGGAATGATAGCTTCCGCTATTTAGTTCGAGAGGTATGCGAAAGATGGCGCTGGGTGTTTTTTAAAACGTGGTAACGAAGTGTTTTTTTAAGATACGTAAGAAGTGGAATGAATTATATGAATTTTGTATCCAGCGTTACATCGTGCTTCTTAGATTTTTCCGTGGGAATGAGAAATTTTCTTATAGTTGTGCTTTATACCGCAATATAACCGAATTCCACGCGGGCGAAGCCGCGGGCGGAAAGCTAGTAATATAATAAAATAACTAAAATATATTATCAAAAGGAAGTCCCTTTAGGCAAGGTTTCGAAGATACTGGCAGCGTTCTCCCTCTGGATAGCTAGACTAATTCTTTGTCCGAGGTGGCTGCCAGCTTTTCAGTCACCTGTGATGTCGACTAATCTTTTTACTTGAATACTAGCTCAAATATTGACGTCATTTACATTGACATAATATATTGCATACCGGTTTTCATGGTAACGACACTTCGTGGTCCCGTGTTCGATTCCACGCAGGACCAATCTATAAAAACGTTTTTTTTTATATTAACTCGGGTCTGGTTGTTGTGGTAACGTCATTGTTTCTGAATTCCATAAAGCAAGTGATTTAGCTACTTATCCTGGGTTCAGAACAACGTATGTGAGGTTTTCTTATCTATAATTTAAGAACACTAATTTGTTGTTTGTCTGTTTGTCTGTCCGCTCTTTTCCCCGCTCTTTTACCATTGTTTACGGGTTACCATAGCAACGCGTTACCATAGCAACGTGTTACCGGGTCAGCTAGTTTATACTCTAAGAACACAAATTTGTTGTTTGTGTGTTTGTCTGTCCGCTCTTTTTCCATTGTATACGCGTTACCATAGCAACGGGTTACCGGGTCAGCTAGTATTTATTTATTATTAATACTTTTTTATGCAAACAACACAAACCTCTTCTTAATTTAACTACCTACAGCTTATGCACGGAGCACATACTTTTATGTGAACTTTAGAAATTTGTTTCTTTGGAACATTTACCTAGGTTAAGCGTATCTTATGTTTTAATTCCCACTTAAAAGAACTTGACACTAAGTTGTAACATAATTTATTTTAGTTATTTTAACACATAATTCAAAACTAGTTTCCACTCCTAACTCGATAATCGAACCAAAATATTTTTTTCTTGTAAATAATTCCAAGTTCTCTATTCGCTGTTGCGTGAAAGACAAACCAACCAACCTACATAATATTAGTATGGATTGTAGGTCAACCGAAAATGCCCCAGCAAATTTCCCCGCATGGGAAATAGCAGTTATTCACCTCATGGAACTAATAGACTTTGGGGTGTGAACGATTGCCATCTTGACATAAGTTTACTCTGGTAATGGTTACTGCAGGGCACATTTTTTTCCTATAAATATGCTCATGGGTATTTTTTTCTAACGGTACTTTACTATATTATCGACCTTTTGAAAAGCTATTAACGTATAAAAAACATAACTTTTTACTTAAGTAAAACCATTTTATCCGGATAAACTGATATTTACAAATGAGGTCATTACTTTCCTAAGTCTTACAGTGTATGTTCTTGTTTGAGATAATATTATATTAATTATGCGATCCTAAGCAGCTAAAACGCTTTCAGAAAAAACGCAAAATACAAACAACTGTTTAAAGAAGAGTGGCGAACTCCTATGTATTTTTAGAGTTCATTTTAAAGAACAAACTTCTCATTATAAAAGACGGACTTTATATATTCAGAGGGTTATGAGAAGTTTTAACACTCTACTCTATGTTTCTATTTAATTTTTTGCATTCACAATGCAATATTTCTAAACAGAAAATAGATATAAAATACGTGTGTAAAACACAACTACAACAACTCTCTTCTATGATGAATTTGGTTGCATTTGTCAGTGTCCTACAAAAACCACCATACATCGTCATTGCCGTGATATTTTTATCGTCTATGACACTGACACCAACTAAGACTTCAAACTCATTTTATCCGATCGGAAATATGGAGTACTAGCTTTTGCCCGCGGCTTCGCTCGCGTTAAATTCGGGGTAGCACTGTTCCCCTTTACTGAACACAGAAGAGAACTCGGAACAGAATTTTACACGTTATTTATTTTATTTCAACACTGCCATCTGTTATTAATTTTTGAACTAAACAATTAAACCTATCGTGAACATAATATTCAATAAACATATCAGCGCCATCTATCGGAATCCATGAGTTGCACTTATTTATGTTTATAATGTTTATTATCTCAAAAGCTGATTGATTTATGGTAAGATTTAATGTTTTTAATATTGTTTTATTTAATTCGTTTTAATTAAATTATTTTATTATTCGTTTGTATTAAAGAACCTGTTCTAATTATGCGGAGTCTCACACACATTTCCATCCCCTGTTTTAGGGGCTGGGGGAGGATTTCTAAAAAATGGCAGGTATTGTCGTTAGTAACAAAGAGTCTGTGTGCCGATTTTAGCTTCCTGCCTTGAAAACTGCGAAAGGTCTCATATAAAATTTCACCCCCTCTTTTAAGGTGTTGGGTGCAGATTTCAAAAAAAAATGATGGGCAATTTTTTTGGTAGTCATAAATAGTCAGCACAACAATTTTTAGCTTTCTACCTTGAAAATTGCGGAATGCTCCATACAAATTTCCACCCCCCACTTTTGGGAAGTAGGGGGTTAGAAAGGAGCAAAAAGTAGCCTATGTTACTCTCCATCCCTTCAACTATCTCCACTTAAAAAATCACGTCAATTCGTCGCTCCGTTTTGCCGTGAAAGAAAGACAAACAGACAGACACACTTTCCCATTTATAATATTAGTATGGATGGTCCGTAATAATAGTTTATAGAAACTTATCTTGAGTTTCAACGTTTAGTTTAAGTAGAGATTTGAAAATAAAATATCTTTTTATTCTGCTCTTCTAAAAGTCATACGTTTGTAAATTGTAAGAATTTAAAAATTTATTTTTCATATTTGCGATAGTGAACGGTTTTGTAAAATATAAGGGCAATTATAACCGGTCTTCTTTGAAATGCTTACCAAAACGTTAACGTCAATTAATTATTATCGAATATAAAAGAAACAGAAACAATCATCCTTTGAAATTTATCTATGGCAAGTTTTACTTACAAACAAAAATTCTAAAAAAGAAATTTATATTTGCTATTTCATGTTCGTTTTTGACTGAAGCTGAAACTATATACCCATAAGTATTATAAAGATCTTACTACATCATAATTTTTTATGACAATAATCTTTTACAAGGACAACAACGTAATTTAACATCGTCTATTGCTCAGTAGTACCCAATATTGTAAATTAATTAGTACTCTCATAGCTTATTGCTCTATATTTTGGGTTCAGATAGGTTTACGGCCATAGTAAATATTACTAGAGAACTTAATCGTAGACAAACCCTACCACAAGTAAAATTATTGTATTTTGGCCCTTGTCTTTGTTTACAAAAGACAAAAGACAACAGCATTAACAGTTTAATGTTTTAGATCTAAGACCCTCTTTATACGCTTTATCTGTCTTCCACAAAAATTAGCAACCAACTGGACCGATACTTTGGCACGCCGATTCGTGAAACATTGACGAATCTTATCGGAACCCCTTGGGCGCACCAAGCCTTATCGTGCTTTGGCACGAGATACTTTGGGAAACAAAACCCCTGGCACATGAAATTAGAAATAAATATTGACTCTCGCGATAAGGTATTGACGGAAATGAAGTGTTGGTTTGTTTCTTATAAGCAACTCAATTAGTTCACATAGACCCGCATTATTGATTAATATACAAAAAATCTTTTTCTACTAAATATTAAGCTCTCAGTTTTTATTAAAACGGAAACCAGACGACGCGAGATACAAGCCAGATAGTGATTATTCAACACTACAGACTTTGTTAATTTGAGTATCTTAAATTTAAACTTAAATTTAAAACCCGGTAACGCGTTGCTATGGTAACGCGTATACAATGGAAAAAGAGCGGACAGACAAACACAAACAACGAATTTGTGTTCTCAGATTATAGATTATTATGTAAAGGAAAAAACAAACCTTGGATTACTTTTCCTTTAAATAAATTGAATTTGAAAAAATCAAAAAAGAATACCATAGCGCACCTTTTATTTAAAATCATCAAATTTTGATACAAAACGTTAAATACTGAAACCGATATTTGTATTTTTACTTCATTTAGTTCTTACACTTCCACGCACATTAAACGTTTGAATAAAAAAAGGAGTCAAAACATCAGTATTAAATATAATATAAATTATGCGCAAAATCCGTAAAAACTGTTTTATTCAAATACAAGTGCATATTTCTTATATGTAATTCATTTTTCCACAATTTGATCATATTTACAAATGAACAATGTTATATTTGGAAACTAATAATAAAATCAATAATATTTCTTACATTCTCACCAATTAGCCTAAACCACTGTAAGTACTGTAAGGCTTGTGTTAGGGATACTAGGGTAAAGGATATAGATGCGTAAACATGATACAATATATTTAATATCTATAAATATAAATTAAATTAGAGTGTCTGTTTGTAATATTGAAATAACCGTTTTTTACTAGATGTATATGAATATATATACGGTAGGTAAATAAACCAAAATAACATTTTTTCCAATTTTTGTCTGTTTGTTTTTTTGGCAGGTAGCTGATGTAATAAGAAGTAACTGAAGTAAAATAAGTTAGGCTACTTTTATTTTAGAAAAAATCTTTTATTTTAGAAAAATAAAGTAATGTTGCAATGTTCTACGCGGACGAAGTCGCGGGCGACCGCTAGTATACAAATATGCCCATGACTCAGGTACAGATGCTCTTATTCATCATATAACGAACCCAGGACCATAGGTGCGGAGGGCAGGATCGCTTCCGTTGCAGCAACTTTTTAAATTGATTCGAAGTAAACGCGATACAAATTCATTTATCGTCTACATATCACATTTAAAAATCAATGAAGATTGACAGTAATTTATAACTGATTGTATTAATTTTTTTTATCTTCACTTTAATTTAATTTTCTTAACTATTTATTTTATTTGATTTTGAAGCACATCTTTTTTTTAGCATGATGTATTTACTTGTGGGTGTTCGTTGCACTTGTTTTTTATTTTTATTTAGCATCTATTTCATCGTTAGTGTAAACAAATGTTAGTAAATAAATAAATAAATCTGGAGAGAAAGACGTCTATTACTGGATGGAAAACCCCAAATAATGGAGGATTTTGCCATTATCTTCACGCTTGATAGACAGACGGGTTGGCGATCGCAGTAAAAGATCACAGCTCTTTTTATAATCTACGGGAGGTATCTGTCGCCTCTTACAACTCTGAGAATTATGCTATTGGTACACGTGGTGGTATACGTGGTGAAAAGAAAAGAAATACTGTACTTCGAAGAATCTAATAATGCTCAACACTACCGCGTCCGTAATTCTATGGCTCCTCTGTACCACAGATATCGTTGCGTTTAAGTTAACACGACCGTTTCTGGGACGCAAGTAAACCTCTCCACCCAATGATAAGATGAATGGATACATCTTTCGGCCACGTTGCTTTTGTGTTCTTGTTTTATGGCTTCAGGAATTTCGGGGACGTAGACTCAGCTCATTTTAGCAAGCTAGGGGAGTGTCCCGTAAATTATTTATTACTTTGCAACAAAATTAATGAGGCTTGCGAGTTTTGATTATGTTATGAGTATATTTTAGTAATCTTGCGGTAATTCAATTGATTCCTCATTTAACTATGTCGTTGTAAGGCAGTAAAAATATCAAAAACTTTCTTAAAAATTAAATACAAGGGAATTTTAAATTAGAAAAAAATATTTGCAATTTAAGTCATCACTATTTTTAAATTTGTAATTTAAAATACAGTTCTTAACGCCTCTAGCTCCATTACTCGGAACGAATATTTATAGGGGGTACGAGTATAAGCGGACTTGGCAGACGTTTTCCATTCAGACCAGGTAAAGAGCGCCTACCGAATCTAAACTATTGTGAACGGGTGCTTACAAGGCTTGGTGGCTCTATTGGAATAAGAGTGGACCGGATATCAAAAGGCTGCGGGTTCAAGTCCCGCCTGACAATGATTTTTGAGCCATGTAGATTTTTTCTATAAACATTGGTTGTCTTTAAAGTCGGTTTACGGACAATAATTTTACGTGATAACATCAGAAGAAAACATTGATGAAATAGTTCATACTTGTATGAATTGAATTGAATTAGTATTATTTTGTATAATACAAAGAGAGTTAGATGCATCACAAGCCAAACGCTTAGGCCGATCGTGCCTCTCTATCGTTTGTCCGCGCTCTCACTTGCACGCTCGACTCAGGCGGAACGTGACAATGAGTCATGCTTTTTCGTAAGTGCAGCCGGCGTTCATCGATTTATAAGACGTTATCACGTCCAAAAAATTTCCCTAGTTAGTAAAAGTTCTTTAGTTAGCAAATAAAAAGATTTAGGGAAAATTGACGATGTTTTACTTGGCCAGTGTAAGATCATAAAAATACGTTAATTTTGTCATTTCTAATATTTTGGCAAGTTACGAATTGTTTTTTATAATTGTCAATTTATTAAATATTCTACAAGTACATACATGCTGAAGTATATCTGATGATCTTGTTAAACAAAATTACAGTTATGCAAATAAAAAACCATTTTTGCTTTCTAAATGAATAATAACTCAAATGCTCAGGTTACTAGCAAACAGGAATTAAGTAATTATTTTAAAAAAGCTTGAACTCTTCCCTCTTAAATGTAGAAATAATATCTCGCATTTTAACATGTACAAACTGCATTGCAGGCTTTCAAAACTTGAAATATGAACCGCTAAAAGGAAACAAGAACAGAGAACAGATGTAAGCGACCGATGTACAATGTGGAACTAGTTAAAAATGTAAACAGCGGGGCACTAACTCTCTATGTAATGACGTGTCTTCTAACTTTTCTTTAAGATACGGGAGGATAAGAAATCTTAATGAGATCGTCTTGAATTTAAAAATTCACTAAGAAAACTGTCAGTTTTACTTAAGTCAATAAAAGTCAACATTAAAAAAAGACTTTATTAAAACGTTAAAAGTGAGATGTCGGAGTTTCTTAAAAAAATAATTAGTGTTACGGATGACCGTAATGTAGATATACATACTAATTTATTGTTGTACACTAATTTTATATCTCTTATTTACTATTTGATTAAAGAATTAATCAATTTTCAAGGTAGTTCCTTTTTAAATCCAACAAAGATATCGCAATCTTGGTACCTAAAATGGAAGAGGCATGATACGAGAAGATACTATAAATTTTACAGATTTTATTGTGAAATCGCAGGCTGAAATAATAAATAGCATTAAGATTATGTATTTTAGTTTGAATAAAACAGTCATTCAAACAAAAAACGCCGAAGATCTTCCTTCTTACTCATGATTAATGAAAATCGAAAAATCGAAAACTAAGTGAAATTTTTTAAAAAGCAAAAACAAAAACAGCTTCAGGAACAGTTATTTAAAATTTCCAAGCTAAAGGCTTTGAGATGTGGTTAATTTTATTTAAAATCTTAATGGAAAAAATCGCAATCCTATACTGAAAATGAAACTTTAAAGTTCTTTATTAATCGATTCGTAATGTACATAAAGCTGAATGTAAGGAACCCTTAAAAAAACTAGACGCACTTTTAACTGCTTTACCGCCGAATCTACATAAAAAAGCCTATGAATTATGTGCTCGCTCACCACAAGATCATCAGTGAAGACATTGGAATGGACATACTTATAATACTTTTAGGCGATTACATTGGTCCAAAAGTTCTATTTAGCACATCGGCAAAATTTTATATTAACTGGACTTTATATTCAAGGCTGAAAGATAAGTTATTTGGTATGGATTTTATAATCTTACATTATTTGAAATATGGTTATCGAAAACTTCACACATTATTGTTTTTAATACTTTTAAGATTAGTAATATTGTTATACTTAAATAGTGATAAGAAAACTTGTCATTATTTTTAAAATTGAACCAAGAGGATGCTAGGAATTGTAAGTGTTAGGGCTCTGGAGAACTGGAAGCGACATCTCGACCAGATGCTGACTATAACCTGTCAATCTTTATAAAATATTACGAGGAAGGACCATTCTATGCCAACCTTTTTTCAACTACAACCATAAGAAGAAAATACCGGTAGCTTTGCCTTGGCTACGGATTATTTGTTGCTGATTAAACATAATGATAATTTAAAGATAGTTACTGATGTACCAGGCTTCTATCCAGTGGATGTGTATTGGCTGAGATGAATACGATAATGTACATGGCATACCTACTTTATTTAAGATTATACAGGTGTTAACCAAATTGATTAAAAAACCATACATTTATAACCACAAACTATATGGAAACAAAAATGTAGATTAAACTTGATTCTGGTTTTATTTCACATTTCTTTTCCATAATATCTTATCTAAGCTTATTAACTTTAAAAGCAAATAGCGAAAAAGTATGTCTATTCACATTGTTCTTATACGACAAGCAAGTTAGTAGTTATGGAAAGATTTTAGAACCACCCAGTGCAATAACTTGCGAATCTTATGTCAGAGAGGGAGCATACAATGGTAATATTATATGGTATGATTCTCTCCAGAAAATAGAACTTTTATTCTTTTCGATTCGAAGAGTTTTACAAATGGAACACAAATTTAACTGCCACTAAAAGCATTTGTTAAATGGATTTACCAGTACTAAAGTTTTATGTTTAAACTGTATTATACAATAGAATTAAACAATTGAAAAGCCACCTTACTTATTATTATTGTAACAACGTCAAAAGATATAATGTATAAGATATAAAATACTTATCGAAAAAAACAACCACGTGTCCGAGCCCTCAGGTGGTATTCGAACCCACGACCTTTCGCTATCCGGGCGAGTGCTCTGACCGCTGAACTACCGAGACGCTAGCCGACGCGTCAAAATTTACAAACGTATTTTAACTGCTACTGTGAGCTAGTATCGTTCCACCAATAACTACCTTCAACATCGAAAGTAATATTTTTACAAACGTTAAACATTCAATTAAGATGGAACCAGCTTAAGTTAGTTAACATTCAACAGCTGTAGACTCAGCGGTCAGAGCACTCGCCCCGATAGCGAAAGGTCGTGGGTTCGAATCCCACCTGAGGGCTCGGAGGCGTGGTTGTTTTTACATGCGTATTTTATAGATATATTAGATTATAAAAATATAGCATTGTCAATGCAAAAAACAATAAAATTAAATACAGTAGTTATAATGTGTACATTATCATATGTAATATTGAATAACATATACAAAACTTGTGTATTTTAAAGTACATCAAACCACGTCATATCATAAAGATGTATCGAAGCAAAAATGTATGTCATTTAGTCATTTAGGAATAAAGAACTAAACTTTTAATTATTTAGCTATATTATACTCCAATCTATAAAAGTGCAGTACAGCAATCGACTTTTAAATTATCCAGTATAATAAACCAGTGGAAGTTCAAGTGTATTATACAAAGAAGAGCAACCGAAACATAGTTCAGGTCAAAGCAGTCATTAGCCGAGTAGTAAGATGGAGATTCCTCTTTGACTTACTTCCCAGAGAGGAATAGAATTTTATTACCAGTAGTTGCCCAAAGGTAATTCTTTTGAACCGTCCAGCTATTTGGTTAATAGATATAGCTGAGTTTAAAAGTATGTTTGTATGATTTTAAACCTCGTGTGTCTGTTATTGATTCGTAATGGATTGTGCTATTTGGAATATAACTTAGAACTTGGAAAACAATATGAATTGTGTTAGTTTGTTAGCGTATACTTAATTTTAAATCAATTTATTAGATAATTAAGTAAAATCAATTTATTCCTAATCCAACTGATGTAATCCCAATTACATCGCCATATTTGGTTCCCGCAGTCAACGACCCCTGGTCTAAAAACGTTACATAATATTACAAAGTCCACCTGACATGAGATTGAGATTGGTATGTATGAGTGTATATTGGAATTGAGCAACATTTTTGCTACAGTTAATAAACCCAGTATTTTATAATTATAATAGATATTATTAGTTATCTAATAGTCTCTTCTTGCGCCTTGTTATGAATTTTAATAACTTTTCGTACATAATGGCAACAAGAATTATTTATCCAATTTCTGAAATAGTTGTTTAAAATTTATATTTTAAAACCAAAAAATTGTTCATTGCTACAAGTAAATGATATTTAACAAGATTTATTTTTGTTCATAAAATATATTTAATTTTAGCACCATCACAACACGTTATAGAAGAGACGGGTATTCTTCTAGAAATTGTTGTGATTAATCTATAATCTAAGAATACAAATTTGTTGTTTGTGTTTGTCTGTCCGCTCTTTTTCGCGCTCTTTTTCCATAGCAATGCGTTACCATAGTTACGCGTTACCATAGCAACGCGTTACCATAGCAAATTGTTCCCATAGCAACGCGTTACCGGGTCAGCTAGTTAGAATGAAGATCATTAAATTATTCACGGACTTCTGATAGGTCTAATATAAGGAACAGACACCGACCACTTTGTGTAACGGAAGCGTTCCTGCATTACGCGGATAATGTAGAGGAGCAGATGATTGTGTGATAATTTAAGATTTACCTTAGTCTTTACCTATATACAATGTACAAATGTTATGTAGCATACAGGGTGTCCGAGTCGTCAAGCCGTTAAGTGAATATATGACTAAGATTTTTTGTTACATTTTTCTGATAACTTATATGAGTTAGTCTATTATACACTTTCGGCTTGACGTCAATGCCGGATCTACCACAGACGGTGCCCCAAGCAACAACTGATTATTGAGGCTCTCGTTTTAATATAACCCTCTTCTTTTTAAATAACAAAAAACAGATCAATTTTGCAAAATCAATATATTATTTGAACCATCTCCATTACAACTTCTTCCTACTTTTTTCAGTCGCAAATTGATTAATAATATCATCAAAGTCAAGTTCTCGAACCTTGTCTTTTTCGATAAACAGTAGGTTTAAATCACTGACTTTTTCTTGGCCCATCGAAGAATTGAAAATATCAATGTCATTTTTATTTTTACAGTTTCAAAAATTTTTTCAAATTTTGGGGCCCCTGTCCCAGCGGGGCCCCAAGCAAAAACTTGCTTTGCTTCCTGGTAAATCCGCCACTGCTTGACGTCGGCTTCTGGACACCCTGCATATGTAAATATATGACACAAAGATTCATAATCCGTTACCTTAGTATCGATAACAGAACAATTTCAGTGCTTACTTTGGGCTAGCGTAAATGGTGTGATTGAAACAAAAAACTGTTCCTTAATATATTTTGTAGGAGATAATTAATCGTTTGATAGTTTTGAATTAAATCGATTTTTGCATATGCAAAGAGTTAATTTCTTATTATTTGATCATTGTTTACTTAAAAAAACAAATAATTACTTCTCATAGTACAACTATTATAAGTCGTTATTTCCTCAATGTGTCAATCAAAAAAGTGTTTTGTTTGTATCTTTGTAAATTTGGTATATATATCCAACTCTGAAAGGGTGTGATTAACCCAAATGTACCGGGAGCGTCCTAGTCACACACAAGGTGTGTTTAATCGCATAGGGTCTGACTAAATAGGACACTACAAATACTATTCGTCACACCTTAGTGACTTGAAGGCAAGCAGGTATATGAGTTTATTGACTTAGATAACATTATGTAGCAATGTCAAACATTGAATGGCAGAACTATATGTGGCGTAGGCATAAAACAATGATTCCATTATACATAGCTTCAACGTTTATCTAAGAAACAAAAGTTTTATTATTAATTTATTTTGTAAATCGTTACAAAACGTAACCGATGCATTCGTGATGATGTCGCATATTACTACACCGAAATAGATACATACACACTCATGCAGAAACATACATCCAACCTCAAATGCATAAGCACACTATTCAATTAGTAATTGTTTTAAGATGACTTTTGAACTATCGTTTTGTTAATGTTGCTTGTAAACATTAAGAATCTCTGTATTGGCTGAGTTACTGAATTACGCTCTTATATATTTTATTTGTATACGAAAGCGAAAGATACAGAAACTTTGTCAAGAAATTAAAAAAAATTGAGTCTCACCATTAGCGGAAAATATGGCAAAATCTTAATTTGTGTAGTTTACCTAAAACATTTGCGTAAATCGTAAAGTAAATCATGATATTGCACTTTTTATACTTATTTGTAATATTACATTGATACTAGCTGTGCTGTTGCATTTTTTGTTTCCCATAATAAAAAGTATGTTAGAAGTTTATTACATAAGCTATCTGCTAGGGAAAGACCCTTAAAAATCACATTTTTAATTATTGTATTAGTATCATATAAGGCGTGCTTCTTTATTTGTGTTTTGCTTTTAAAAAATATTTTGTATTTTTTTATTTAATGGTAATGTTTTCTTTTTCAATAAGTAAGATATTTAGGGTGAATATCACTCAAATATTATAATTATCCAATAAAAATTGATGGAGCAGTATCTATTTACATCCTCCTCTCAGACGAAATACGCTATGGCCATGACGCAAGCCCTCCCTAAAATAAGGGGGTTCTGCCACAACCTCCATGCTTGACTGGCGGGTTGGAGATCTGGCAAAAGACCATACCGCAAAACACGCTGCTGCCCATTTTATGATCTACAGGAAGTAGAAGTGGTGGTTATATATAATATTTATAAATAAATGTGAAGGAAAATCGCACAGGGGCAAATGTTTGTGTGATAAATACGAGCATTTGTACCTGAATTATAGTAGGTATTTATAAATTTGTTTATAAACGATAATTCTAAATATATTACATTATGTATGTCTATTCGTTACACAGGGCATACAATGATTACTTTAGTGTAATGTTACATAATCGGTGTGAGTGTAAGAAATATTTTATTTGTAATATGTTTAAACAAATAATTTATTTTTTAGGCTCACATACCTGTTTTATTAATAGCTATTACTTCGAAGTCTCGGGTTCGATCAACGAACACGTCAAAATAAAAAACGAACTTTTCATTGGCTTGGATCTGTTTGTTGTACTACCATCGTTGATTCTAAATACGATAACACAAGTGCTTTAGCTACTTAACTTGGGTTCAGAACAGGATGTGTCTAATATTCATATTAATTTATTAAAAAGTAAAAAAGAATAAATAAACAATACATAATATTGAGAATAATGCCTTAACATGTAATTTTTATGTTTATAAATCAAAAACTACAATGATGTAAAATCCTCCCATGTACACGCTAAACTTGATCAAGTTCAAATAAACTAAGAAATCGGTGAAGCCATTTCGGAGATTAGCTGTTACTAACATACATACAGACAGAATAAATACAAAGAAAAGTTTAAAATAAAATTTATTTTATTAAAAAACGTTCAGGAAAAGCTATTACCACCAGACAATACTATTTAATTTTATATTATTACAAAAAACCACTTTTAATAAAACTATAAAAATTAAAATAAAGTTGATTGTAAGATTTAAAATACGCCTGCAAAAAAACTACCACGTTTCCGGGGTCGACCTACTTTGACACAAAAAAAGAGATATACGCAAACCATTTCTAAAAACTGGTGTAAAACTTAAGCCCAGACGCGTTTTGATATTCAAACGTTTGAGGTCGCTTAATACCGACCCAGGTGCCAAGCGACCCCTCAAGGGAAATGAATTTTTTACGCCTTTTGCCTATATATATATTCCTTTGTCGTGGCTTCTCATATGTATGATTACTGAAAGCGGTGGCCTAGTTACTTCAATCATCCAAGCAACTTATTATATTATGTACAAAAATGTGTGTATTTAATCAATATCAAGGGACTTGAAATTAAAGCCATTTAATTTCTGAAGAAAGAAAGAAAGAAGAAAGAACGAAAGAAATGTTATCTTTTTTTTGGATGATTGCTCCTCCAATTCAGCAATGAAAAATAAGCTGGATCTGATGTTTTTTTTTTCAAGTATTATAACATAACAAATATCGAAGACTCGTAAGATTTTGCCTTCAGTCTGACACCAGTTAACTTTATAATCTGCGGTAAGTTAAAGTTTTAAATAAAATATTTAAACATACTTTAGGTTCCTCACACGAATATAAACTTATATTGTTTAAGGATATTATGTGTGAACAAAACTGGCAACGAAAAATTGCCCAAGAAAATTTTAAAAGGCGTCAAATTATCGTGTCTTTTCTCAGAAATACTACTATTAAATGGGTCTATTGAGCCGGTCAAATAAATGTACGGAGCTCATGTGATATTCATAGGGGAAAGCTATTGAAGCCACCGCAATAGACATGTTCTTTTTATTTTACTATGTGTATTAATAATGGTGAAATGAATTTAAACTACTTTTTGCAGTTTCAATACTAACCCATACACGGAAACTACAAAAAAAGACTGTTCTTACTCATATTGGTATGAAATGATGTATAATTGTAATCTGGACATTATTGATAATAAGTTCAAACACCATTATGTTTTATCATCCTTTAAGAATCTTTTATACTCAAAATTGTCAGTGTTATTAATATAGAAATAGTTAATTCGGATATAAGACTCGTCGCCAAGGTGGATGGATAATCTTAGTTATAAAATTTCTTCTACTGGATGCATGGGGCGTAGAAGATAAGAATATGGAAGTGGGAGAGACGAATAGTGTCGAAGATAGATGTCCGAAAGCGGATTGTTTTAAAGGTACAAGAGACAGGAATTTTCGACCTAGCGTTCGATACTAAAGTAATCAATACAAAACGGGTAACAGCGCCTTCCGAATTATGGTCTTTTATGTCATGTGTGAAGATTATGGCAAATCTCCTTTTTTTAGGGAGGTTTCCGTCTCGCAGAACGTGAACCATTTTTAGATAAAATCTGCTAAATATGAGTTCTATTGATAGTGTACTGATTCATTCATAAATCACCGAGTGAACAGCTAACTTAAGTTTATATAAAATAAGTTACTCGTACATTACAACATGGCAATAAAGAGACTTCATTAAACATTGTAAGGCCAGCCCCTCAGGCATATCAACATTTGAAAAAGAAAAATCTTCTTTCGTTTACTGTTGCGAGAGCACAGAGACAAAATGATCATTAATTATACTGGCACGCTTTTGCTCGACAAATTATTTTATCTTGCAGGCCTTTGGAACCACTGAGCAATTATACAAGCATACGTTAGACGAAAAAGCTTTACATCATTAGTCATGACGATGTTGTGTAATATAATAGCAATGTTTTCTAAGTGTATTTGTTATCGTTTAATTATCTTCATTATCCAAATTAATAAATATTGAAAGCAGATCGTTAGGAAATCACCACTTGAGAATGGATGAAAAAAATTGGCAAGTATTAATAAAACAAGTATAGTATTTCATTATTAACTTTTCAAATTGTGACTTGCAAAAATTTGAAACTACGTGGTTTATAAGTGCTAATAAATAAAAGTTACGGATTTGAAAAACGACAAAGCGTATTGTCTTAGCAGTATACATTTTTAATAAAATTTAGGAATGAAAAATAAAAAACAAAACCGACATGATTTAATTTTGTCTGATTTTCAATTTCTTAGTTCAATCTTTAATTCAAACCCTTCAATTATTTTTCTGTTAATAAAGTGGTTCTCACTTAACTATGGGTCAGTCAGTTTCAGGTTTGTGTAAGGCTATTAAAAATAAAGAAAAGTGTAAAACTGTTTTAGAGTTATTATTGTACTCACGAATACTGATTCCGACCATGATATTAAATTTGAAGCTGATTTCATATACTACTCTTACTAAAAATACACACACAAAATTATTTTAATAATCAAAGTCATGTTGATTTTTTTCTAATACAAATTGGTATAGCTTTAAAACTCTGGCGGAAAAATGCGTATATTTTGGGGACTTATAACATTTATTGTGTGTAAGTCGATGTTTCATACCTAAATATCGAGAAATCTCAAAATTGTAATTATATTATATCCTGTGCTAACATATAAATTGCCGACTTGTATAAAATGTTCCTTTAAAGTTATACAAGATATTTCGAAATTTTGTGTTTTATTTGTCATAGTCGAGATAATCATATCTCGGCAGGTCTTTTAAAAAGAATTCAAACAATTGGCAACTGCATAGGTTAAATTGTTTTTACGTATTTATGTTATAAATACTGTAAAATTATTAATAAATTATGAACCACAGTACATCGCAGGGCTTATATACGATTTGTTACATAAGTAAAATGGTATGGAGAGTCTTTCGAGTAACAAATTATGCAGGTTCAAATACTACTATAAATAGTCAATGTGTAAAAGTATAAGAAACGAATAAACGATTCTACTGCGGACTAATTTACATAGACGTCCTTATGAGGGTTCTCAAAGCAATATACAAATCTATTTATTTCGAGCCCCAAAATCCCCCAGGGGTAAGACGTCATTAATTCAGTTGGAAAGCTTAAAAATCCGTAAAGCCAAAAGGATTCTGAGAAGCTCCAGTCTGGCCGTTCATATATTATTCAGTTTGCGTCCAAGAGCGTAAATGAAAAAGTTTCTGTATTCAATGACTATTGGAACACCACGAAAATACTCGTAAACCCAAAACTTTTCGAATCGAACCAAAATTACAAGTTGGACAACTTCGCGACGGACGGTTTAGTATTCAACCCGCTTCTGTCGCCCGGAAGATTATGGCTACACAAATGTTGATTAGTATGTCTCGCCTTACTTGCTGTTAGCACGTTTCGAGTGACAGATAAGCGTAATAAGATTTGTTCCGACAGATGTCGGCCGCCCGTATAATAGGATCGAATAGTGTTTACATCTGAACTACCGAGAGTATTATCTAACTAGTGTATCGGATATAAAAGTTCGCAGAGCTATTCTGCACGAATTGTTCCTCAAATGTCATGAGGATCGAGGTGTGCTGCACTATGTTAGTAAAAAATGGCTTTCATAAAGTGTCTTTAATTGTTAATCTTTATAAAAATTATTCGAACATTTATTTAGTCTTGATGACCTGTATCATAGGTGTAAATTACTTTATCATGCAATAAGAAACCACTAAAAATACTTGTTCTTAAAACTGGATTTGCTTATATATTCAGTATCTAATGTTTGGTCTATAGTTAAAATAATAATGTTATAATTCTAAAGTAATGATGTCTCATAATGGCAGATAGAATAAAGAAATAAATTGTCAGTCCCTTCACCAATAGATACGTCTCCAAACTCTTATTGAGAAATTCTTAGTCTTATTAAGAAATGCCAGGTTTAATACTCTATAGCATTAATCTTAAATATCTGAGAAATTTCGCATAGTTTGATATAATAAATTCGTAAGGTATAAGTTGAGAAAACGGAATCTAATAGGCTGATATTAAAAGTTAGCATTAAGAGATATCAGGAAGGACTCAATAATTTTGGAGGGCTTATAATATCGGACGATCTTTACGTTTTTGCGTATTATTCTTTTAATAGAAATGGGCTTATTTTCAGCGACAATCTGGGTCCGAAGGATAAGAGAAGGCTGGCAGTGGAGAAAATTAAAGCTGAATATTTAAATGTATTTATGTGCTGAATATATAAACCCTCAATAAAGGTGTATAGTACACATAAAATCATGCAAGACTATCTAGTTTTCACACGTTTCCATATATTCATTGAAGTAAAACACTTTGTGCGGTAATCGTAATGTAGTTAAATTTCACATTTTTTAGAAATGTGATCACTTTCTGGGAGCCGTGATCATAGGCTGACAGTCAGAAACTCTTTAAAAGTTTTATTTACTTCAGCAAGTAAGATTACTAATAGTAGTTGTTGGGAACTCATTTTTAAAATAGTGCTTTGTTTGTCACGTATTGTAACACATGTACGAACAAACGTTACAGAGAAAAAATATCACATCTCGATCCTCGATAACTGTATAAGGATCTGTCTCATATAAAGGTCTCATTTAATCATATAAATACTTCTCTGTTATAGTGGGAAAAGGCTTTTGTCTTGGCAAAGTGTTCACTGTAGTTTTGTTGTAAGCGCAATAGACAAATAAAGTTAAATTAATAAATATGCTTGAATATTTATAGCAAAAGCATATCAATAGCACGAAAAGAATATCAACCAGGTAAACGTAACTCGCAACAAGGTAACCCGCATTATGCTTGTATGCTTTCTAAATTAATGACTATATTGGAATTGCCTAATAGCTTTATTAGAATGTAATCCGCAAAGAACTAAAAAACTATCTAAACTAAAGTCAAAAATAGTGATGCAGAAGATAAAACAATGTCAAATCTAGCAAAGTAAAATCTTAAAACATTCTAGTCACGGTCGACTGAATACGGTAGAATCAGCGACAATTGAAAAGTTTTCTAGACAGTTCGACCATTGGCAGAGAGAAGCAGAAATTGGAAATCGGCGAAACTTAAAACTTAGATTATTTCAACTTGCATAACAAATCCTTTCATATCTGAGTTGGATTTTATTAAATTAAGTGAAAAAAATGTAACGCTAGAAAGAACGCACACCTTTTTTCGTCAATTTCGTTTCGAAAATATTTCGCTGTCATTATACAGACACTGTAGCTCACGTTCGACAAAATAAACGTACTAATCTGGAGGATAAAGCTAGGCATCGGGTATGATTATCTTGATACCCTCGCAGAAATGTCTAACGTATCCAATTGTGTCGAAATCGTATAGTACGGAATTTTCGTATAATGGCACACAGTTCTCGTAAATGAAACTAAGATTCCAAAAATTGTGATATTTTACAAGGTGTTATATTTTTTTTTGTTCAGTTTTGTTGTGATTGAACACACAACGCTCTCCACGCTTATTGTGCAGGCTGCTCTCCCTCACTATTCATCTGTCACTTTACCTTTTTCTTTCGGATCATGGCTCGTGCGCGATATTTTACTATAGCCAATCCACATTAATTACTAAACTACTATGCTTTAATTAAACTTCCGTCTTCATTTTTTTCACTAAAGGTTACGGGCGTCTGTATCGCGTGTGAACAGATTGAGGTTAGGTGGTCAGCTAGGTTTTATCTTTCAGCTTATACCATTTATTTCCCAAAGGAATGTCGATAAATACTGTGCACATTGATAAACTGACCGGAACAGTTAATAACAATAGCTGAAAATTTGCTCTTAAATAGTATAGAGCACGATGAGTCCAGATCATGGATCGAACCGAACAGCAATAAAATCGTTGAAATATCTCATTTTAAAAGTGTTTTGTGTTCTGATTTTTATTTTTTTTTATAATTTTGATATAAAATGTTTCATCTGATGGATGAATGTTAATGTTAGTAAATCTGAAAAACGACACCTAAAAAGATTATGTTGACATTTTCCTGATTATCAGTACGAAGAAAAAGAATACGAAAATTTGCACATGATGTTGATGTAATTTTTTACACGAGTAAATTAGTTTAATTTTTGTCTAAAATGGTTGACGGAAACAGCAAAAGTGTGATCGACACGGTACAGGTGGCACTTTAAATCAGGCCTTTGATACAGCAGGTATATGGCGAACCACAAGTCCAGATAAATGATCAAGCATTTCCATACAAAATTTACCAACTAGCCACCAGCCCTCAGCCACCGGCCTGCGGCCACCGCCCCCCGTGAAAGTTGCTTAATTTAATTTTATCTTCCCTTTACAACTGTCACATTATTCTTGCGGCTTCTTCTCGGTACAAGGTTTCCTGACGTAACACTTACGAAGCCATGGCGTAGCTGTGGATGTTCAATATACGCATTTTTAAAGATAAAATGCTTTTTATTCAATATGAGCAATATTTAATAAATAACATTTTATAAGATATAAAATGCGCATGTAAAAAACAACTACGCCTCTGAGCCCTCAGGTGGGATTCGCACCCACGACCTTTTGCTATCCGGGCAAGTGCTCTGACCGCTGAGCTAACGAGACGCTGGTAAACACGTCGAAATTTACAAACGTATTTCCGCTGCTAGAGTACCCACAGTTCTCAAAGTGCTGCCGGTACTTCAACCGTGCAAATTAAACGTCAATTGTCAAAGAGAACAAACAATAAAAATTCTATTTTTTTTGTGATGGTAGATAGCCTACTTATAAGGCCTATGTTATGAATACTAAGGTAACGATAGACACAGATATGTCTATCCGTTACCCTAAGTATAAACCAATATCGCACCAGACGGTGCGGCACGGTATGTGTACCTACGTAATAGTTTTTCTTAATTTTGTTTTATAAGAGGTAAACTTAGCGACAAATATTTTGTAAAAGCCTTGTAGTTTGCTGAATATAATTCAAACTTCCAAAGCGATCATAAATATTGAAAGAGACAACACAACTGTTCAAATTGTAAAAAAAACAGTGTATTCTATACCAAAATATTGGAAATGCCGAGCGTAGCCATCAAATTAAAAAATCTAGCTTTTCCAATATTTTTGATCAATTTTTTTGAGCAAAGGTTTGTTCACACGAACCTACACAAAACATTCAATTTCTCATATATATCAATTAAGAAAATGTGGTAGGTTGACCTGTTTGTCCGTGAGTATTTATTAAGATATCTTGGTCCTGTCTTACTAATTTACGGTGACTGTACCTAGTTATTAAGTATTAATTAAAGTTGACTGCTAGATTAAATTCAAAACAAAAATTAATTACAGCACAAATGTTACCACGAGCTTTTGAGTAATTTTTCAGTGCACGCCACGACAAAAATAGACAGGCCACTGAGAATTGTTTTCATTAACCTAAAAGCACCAAGTAGATTGTTTTTAAAAACCATATCTGCTCAGTGACGATGAATTTAAGTAGAAGTTCCTAGAAATGCAAATATCAATAAAGCAATGTTTAGAGAAAACATTCTTATTATTTATGCTACTGATTTCCAACGTAAACAGAATCTACAGAAAATTAATGATAACATAGACTTTTGAAGGAGATCGAAGGCGCGGAGGTTATTTAACTTCTTTCCCTGTTGTAGGTACATATGCATATCCATTATTATTATCAATGTTGTTTTTGGAAATAGGCGGAATGGTCCATATGAGAAGGGGGCCTAATAAAAATATTCCTTATGGCACGTAAGTTCCACTTATAACCCTAAGAAATTAAGTTCGTATAAGAGGTTGTCCATTTGTGTATAAAAATTATTATTTAAATTTGTAGAATTAGTTTTAATTCCTGGGGTATTGCACCTGCTTACGTAGCTTTCACTAGTGGTATACTTGAACTATGAAGCTCAGATAGTATGTACCATCCACTACTGTTTCATTTGGTATAATGAGACACATTTTCCTTAATCCATGATATCGCGCTGTATTCAAGAAGCCGACCCTAAAACTATAAGCCCACTTAAAAGTCATGACTTCTCCTTAACGCGATGCCCATTTGCAATATCCTAGCAACATCGCGTCCGAGTCGCGACATTAAAACTTTTGTTGGCTACAAACGACCGACACTCTATTCGACATTATGACTTTCTGTTTAGGATCATCAGAATTTATGATTGAACCTTGCAAAGTCACTAGGCGGATTGGCGGATTGTTACTTACACTGAGTACTAATATTCAGAGGTTTAACTTTAGTACATGGGTGATAAAGCTCTGTTCAGAACAGATATAAAAAGAGTCTAGTTTTCCAAATTATTTACCTTATTTTGTAACCAAAAAATAATTCCTTTTCTTTAGTTCATTACTACACTTTACTAAACTTTTCATAAATCAATAAAACGAACATCATAAAGTCAAACTGGCGTTAGAGAATAGTTTTTTTTTTTGTTATATTAGAGGTACATACATTATGTTGTATGGTACAGTAAATTGTGCGCAAGGTGCCAAAGTGCCATCACAATGTATTCTGTTCTGAGTTATGCCCAGTTTTTAGCTAAACTCACACATCTTTATTTCATTTTTTTTTAATAAAATGAAATAACTCAGATAATAAATTGATATTAAATATCTGACAAAATGCAGCAGATGTATTTAGCGCAGATGATCAAGTGGAGAAACTGCAAGTTAAATTGCGTAAACAAATAAAAATACCCGAAGCCACGCAGATTTAATTTTTGACAGAATTTTTTAGAGAGCTGGGTCAGCTCATTGGAGCCGTTTTGAGCTCGCGATAGCAGACCCAAGACAATAATATAGAAAAAGTCATTTCGAGAAACTCAGATATAAAATCACTTCACTACATAGTATAAAACAAAGTCGCTTTCTCTGTCCCTATATCCCTATGTATGCTTCAATCTTTTAAACTACGCAACGGATTTTGATGCGGCTTTTTTTAATAGATAGAGTCATTCAAGAGGAAGGTTTATATGTATAATACATGCATAATATAGTAGAGCATTGCATCCGTGCGAAGCCGGGGCGGCTCGCTAGTTATTACATAGGTCGAAAAAAATACCCCTGATAATAAGAATGCAAGCGCTGCAATTAAGCGACCACTTGGTTACGACTGTGCGAGGAAACATGCAAGAGCAGAGAAGAAAGTTTGTCCAGATTGGCACCCACCGCGCACTGACGTATATTTTCTGTGACCTAGATATTAAATAAACTTAAGTATACTTACATAATTAATTTTGTTGACTGACTTTACACAGACTTATAATATTAATAGAGTTGTGATAGTGACTTAAAACTGTTTTTCTTTCATTGTTTGTTTCAGTGACATAGTAAACATTGTAAATGTAAAGTTGTTGTTTAATTTATTATCTCGAGCCCACGAAGATAACCCAATGAAAATAAACAGAGCCATTCTGCGACATATAATTCTCGACAGGTACTTTATTGCAGCAACTTTGTTTACAGTGTGATATAAAACTAATGTCTAGGCAGTGGTGGGCTTATCTCTATTGTCGAGTGTTTAGGAGATTGATGTATCATTGTTGTTTGCTTACAAAACGATTTTCCACCAGGCATTCTTAACTAACTTAAAATCGGAAATATATATCTAATGTTGTCTCAATAAAATTTCAAATTAATTGTAGGTATATCTTTCGAATTCCAAATTAAATTGAATGAAAATTTATTTTATTTGATTGTCGGTAAATAATGTAACAAATGAGGGTTCACAAAACTACATACTAAAAAACTAAGTAATTTAATACAATACAAGCGTCGATATTGCTCAAATCGTTTTAACAGGCGCCACAATCAAGTCCTATATTTACCAATACTTTACCAGTTTTAGATACACCACATACCTACTTGCGGAGTATTTAAAAATTTTACAATGAATAATCAGAAACAAACTTGCCACTAAATTCAACGTCTAAAGTCTATTCCGTCCGATAATCCCGCCAGAGCAGTCCAGTCAGTAAGTAAAAAGTCAAAAGTTACTGGCACGTAAAAAGTGCACGAACTCGACAGGCGCCCGAAGCGAAGCGGGAAGCCGTCAGGGGGGAAACTTATCCGTTGTAGACCGTTGGGAACGACCAATACGAGTTTAACACGTCGGGAAAAGTCTTTAATCGGAATAAATTCGTTAATGAATGATGAGAACATGGGTGCTTATAAAATATTGTTTGGTAAATAATAAAACATGAAAACTAATTTTCTTCGCATATATTTTTAATCTGTCACATATAACAAATAAATTCGGCGACCCATATTGTGGGTAGTGGTCCTGCTTTTATATAGAAAAAATATCGTATGCTTGTCAGATATGCCTATTTATGGTTCGACTTATACTTTTCCTATCAGCGTTCGCGTTCCCGGATGATTTCACAGAGCAGGTTAAGTGTTACTTCATTTAATATGATCAGATCTCTATGGTGCCTACGTTGTAGTTATACAGTTTTTAATACTGTAATATTGAGTATCGTAAGTACTTTTGAGAGCACTACTTGTAACAGGATCTACTAATATAACAACAACTAAATCCATAGTATGTAATGTTCAGAGTTTATCGAAAAGTTCTTTAGTGCGTTCGTTATAATTATGATTGGGAAGGTCAAGAAATTTTCGAAAGACGCCGTTACTGAATAAGTGACCAAAAAAATTGTTATTTCGAAATCTATCGGACTTCAGAAGGTAATTCAGTGTATCATGGCTGCACTTGCAGTCGGTCTGTACTAAACTCACCCATGCTTTTTGTTTTTTTTTTATTGGGAAGGTCCTATAATCCAGCAGTAGAAACATTAGTAGACTAATGTGATTTTCATAGTTTGTAGAATCCGCAGTTTAAGCAATGAGTATTTCGAGTGGTTGCAAATAGAATTTTAAGTTAGTAATATAAGCTGGCAATATTGTTATATTACGTCAAGTATTAAATTTTAAACATTCATCAAAAAGACTCAAGAATGTCATCTAGCTAGTCTGATTACTAACAAGTCTCGTCAAAGGTGATTGCAGAAGAATTTTCACAGCTCACTTTCATGTAATCTGTTTCACGCTGATTTCGTACGACGTGTTTGTAGACTAAGCTTGGTCATGGCTATTATTTTTGACTTTTTGATTAGAATCTATTCGAACTGAATCAAATCTATTTGTATCGATTTTAATAAGAACATTTTGATAAACTCACAGTGCCGTTTCTGCGCAATATTTATGTAAACATTACAAAATACGCCCTTGCTCATGAAAATTTGACTTTAAGTTTGAAGCAATTAATATATCAACAATAACAATATCTCCCTTTTACTGTAAGCAGGCCAATTCAAACTGAAGGATTAAGCCACAGTTTTCGAAAGCGAGATTAATTTCGAAGAACTCCTAAAACACAGTAATACTTTTGTCGATCAATGACTGAATCTATTTTTAAGTCATTCAAGATGTTTTAATTGCAGACACATGTTAACCTAAACCTAACCTTAATACCTTTATATAAGTCATAATATCACTTCAAAATCTATGCAAAACCTGTGGTATTTAACGTTTTAAGCTCTAGTGTAGCCCATTAAATATAGTAATAGGGGTTTTAAGTAAAGAAATGTTTACAAATCCAACATAATGCTTTATTTTACAAATACTAAAGATTATCGCCGTCTAATTATTACACTATCGAACTATTATAATACATTGAAAACACCGCTTTATATACAGAAATCCAACATTCATGTTTATTATTAGCTACGTAATTATATAAGGCACATTTAATAACATCCTACCTTAAGATGATATGAACTACGAATTTTATACATTTTATGTCAATATTAATACTAATTTATTTTACTTATGAAAGTTGTCACATTGATATAACATTTTTTAGGTCCAGAAAATAGGCCAATTAATTTTTTATCGTATTTAATAAGTAAACTTCAACTACACATAATGATTGCAAAATTATTTAGGAATCTTTATTCCTGGAGCAAGCAAATTAATTTAAAACAAACCTATGGAATGTGTTTAGAATATAAAAATGCATATAAGTCAAGGATATAAGATACTACAGATTTTGTTTTTAATATAACAATTTCACCTTTTGAAAATAAAGTAAAATGCATTTAAACCATCTATAATTGAAATTATAATTTTTCTAGTATTTAAAATTATAATGGAAATTAACGAAACCGAATAACAACTTTCAAAAATATTCTTTGACTATGATATGATAAAATTGATTTTAAATTACCAAGAGAACCTGCTGGGAAGACAGTATTGCAGTAACAATAGATGTATAAATTCTAAAGTTTCCCCGGAAAATAAAAATAATGTATCAATGTAATACTGGCACATTTTATCAATATTTTATTATTTTCGTAATTTTAATTTCCAAAGAATATATACAATTATTAGCCACTGTATTTGAATATAGAATCACAAAGAGGAATGTATTTGTTTCATATGTGGAAATAACAATTAAATTCTTAAAGAGATTCGTACTTGTTAAATGGATTGACATAGTTAAGTATCATTGTCATGTGAAGAATGTTATGACATAACAATGTATATAATTATGTGAATAGATAATCTTAGTAAAACTGATCCAGGCATGACAAATTTGTTAGAATATGAAGGAAGAGTAACGCAGATTGACAATTAACTCATACTAATAAGTGCATTCATGCATTGTTTCTTCTTAGGATTGATACAGGGGATGGAAATTACCAGATTAAATACAAATTTTAAAATAAAAACATTTCTTTTTTCTCACCAAACTCAAAAATCTAAAACCTTCTCAATTTTTTTCTTATGTAAAAACATAAAGAGGGTGCACTTAATAAATGTTTTTATAAAGGTATGTCCACCAAGACCCCCAAACTCAATCTTGCAGGAGATCTTCCTGAATACAGCAATTTTCCAGATGCCCATATTCATCAAAAACAAGTATAAACGCCATGACAAGTAGTATTATAATAATTCAGAAAAATGACTTTAATTGAAAAATCATGTAAATGTATCTATTTGTATTTTTTTTATCTTTGCTAACCATGTGACAATATTAAATTCTTCTTTTTAATGCCAAAGTATTGCTTTATCGTCAAAAGTATAAACCTACTGCAGTTATTCCTTAAATAATAGAATAATTAAAATCAATTACAAATATTATACAAGCAAAGAATATAAATTAATAACATTAAATTTGTATAATTGAGAGAGAGAGTTACAAGGTTTTTAACTGGTATTTTTGAAATAAAGGTTACTTATGCTTCTTATTAAAATTTAACTATATGTTATCTTAATATTGGACTCTTGTTATTTGGGAGATTCTCATGAATTGACGAATTCATGAGCATCTGGGAATCGAGCTGTAAGATCCTGGTTGCAGACTTGTTTAATGTCATGTAATCTTTTTGTGACATGGTGTATAAATGAAAACATTATAATTTTTTAAACATTCTTGAAATCCTTTCTTTGTCATGAATTACTCTAAAAGTCAGTCGATTCATAAAACCTTTACAACACTTGAGAGTATAAACACAATAATAACAGCACGAACAAATCGTACATATATTTTTTTAAATTCTATTAAAATACCTTAACATTTAACTTAAGAACAAAAATTTACGAATCTATTTATAAATGTACATACATTCACTAGTCGAATTTACTAACACCTACGTCCAAATGACTAATACAATTAGTTTAAATAAATCACAATATTTGTGTAAAATCTATTCTTCATTCATTTCAAATATAAGTGTAGTAATACAATGATAAAAAGTCCTGTAGATAAGTACAAGAATGGATATGTACAGTCCGGAATCAAATAACTCCGTGTCAAATAACATATTAATACTTTGTACAGAATACTTTTTCGTAAAGAAGCAATGAAATCGAAAAATGGATCCCTTCTTACAAATACCTTCAATAAATAGAAAATAAAATTTCAATATGTTTAGAATCACATGAACTGAACAAAACACATAAACACAATTTACTTTAAATAATATATATTTTCAAATAATAGCAGTTTGACAATTCTTAAATTGTAATAAAAATTGTGACGAAGAATATTATTGATTTCTATGAAGCACACGTCTCAGTCGTGTTAACCATTTTTCTTACTTACATTAAACAAGTAAAACTTGCACGAGTCAATTAATAATATATGTGAGAGTAAACGAACAACAAAAGCAAATACTCTTAATCTCATTTCATAAGGGCTTAGGCCAAATGACATGGGGTCAATTTTAGAAACATGAAACAACAAACTTTAGGCTACACCCAATTTATCAGTACGTACACACAAGCCGGTAAATTTGCTGATACCTATCAATCTTTACAATAACCTTAATGGCCTCTTTTATATCAAGAACAAATCAATTTAATCTATATTCACGATGCGTTCAAAAACAAGTGATATAAAGTTCAACACTTCAGTCACTGCTAGATTTTAAATTTCAAATGAGTCTCTTTTCTCTTTTTTATATGAATAGGAGCTCATCATAGGCCTCTGGCTACTCGGCCGTCAGTTCAGGTGACAGTCTATCGGGGTTGAAATTCTCCATTTTCCACATCTGTCGAGACTCTCCGTCGTTGCAAGTCTCCATCACAATTTTATCCTTGTTCCTTGATATCGCCATGCATTTCTCGCTGGAGCCGTGCTTCAGTAGCTTAGTCTGTAAATAACATAGTTAAATTTAAATCACTTATTAGATTAAAAGTTTAAATTCAGGAAATAAAAAAAAGTCAAAGTCACATGCCTGAACATTTTAAATAAATGAATATTTACGTACATTGGCGTCATACAGCCAGAGTTGATTGCCTTTAGCACCATGGCAAGGATAAAGCACGACGTCATGTCCGGAATAGTCGAGGCATGTCTCGTCACGTCTGATTTCTCCATTCTTCGAGTACATCCAATACTGTGAACACATAAGGTAATTATTTTAGTAAGTACATCATATATCTTTATTCAATCCATGCTTCTAAATTCGTTATAATGTAATTATTATAAAAAAAGGTTATGTTTTTCTTTTCTAACTTTCTAAAACCCTTGTAATGATAAAAAATGAAGTAATTGTATGCATTATATACTTCACATTACATGATATTTGTTAAAATTACCAATACCAACCCAAAAAATTCAAACTCATTAGGGTCATTGTAAAAAAAAATAAAAAATCAAGGGTCATATTTACATAATTATTTACAAATTTAGAAAGGTTAGATTAGTATGTGTAGTAGTTAAAAAAAAAAATCCTAGCGGCAGTACCAAATTGGAAGAGTAAATAGTTTGTAATAAAAGTCATGAATCAATTCGCACCGTGTTTAAAACTGCATTTTTAGAGCTTAATAAGCAACATGACTTACGTTCAAAGATCGTTAAGCGGCGAGTTTGTTAAGGTAATATCCTAGTATATTATCGCATTAGTATGAGGCGACAAATGGAAACATGCAAAATATATGCGTGTCGAATAATGGATGAAGGCGATTATACGCTAAGGTTTTCAACATTAGTTAATTAGGCATTTTTATGACGATATTAAACCAATGACGTTTACGGTAAGAATCACCAAACTTACCACACTAATGATGAGCACCAACAACCAACTACGAGATGAAAAGCATAAGCATTGAAGTAAACATAATGGCAGCCTGTGACAAACCTGATTTCCATACTCTCCATGACATGGCCATACGTTGATCGGTTTCTTCATATCGTCTGGACCCGCTGGTGAGTCGATGCACATATCCGACCATCGATTCGCGATCTAATGCCATCCATAAGTTAAAAAGGCGTGCCAAAAGCAAGCGTGCTGGTCTAATGTTATCATTTACAGGTTTTCAGATTTAAATCGAATATGTACGCATGACTATGAAACTAACCTTTTATAAATGATAACATTAGAAAGTGATAATGAAAATGAAATAACAGTCAAACAAAATTAAAATGATCGCTTATTCCTCATAATAGAATAAGTTGAAAAGTGTTCCACAACACAATCATTAGTACAATCAAATCACACTTTGTCACTTCAAACTCTTTGAAGATACCTGTCTGCCACCGCCTCCGTGACATTTGTGAATATTAATAGGTGCTTCTTCAACGTCATCCCCATCGAGGCAGTAAAGACCTCTGTATGCTTCATTGCGTACCTATTATTGGTTATTCATTTTGAAATAGTGATTCGTGCATGTGCATAAATCATAGAGACTGTGATTATAAAGACGTGCTAAGAGTGCATTTGGAATTTTGAGGAAACAAAACAGACTCCAACAAAGTGGTACTGCCGCTTTTAAATATTGTAAACGACAGTAGACCTGGTTTCCTCCCTGCCGGTGACACGGATAAAGTCCAACAGGCTTATGGTGGTCTGACTTGCGCGTCGGAGAATCCAAACATATTTTTTGGAAGGCGACATTTCGGATCTGTACAGGTAATAATTTTGAAGAACACACAGATATAAAAACGATGCACTGAACCATCCTATAGGTAATCACTATTATTTAACTTTGAAATATTTTGAATTATTTTCAAGACCAAATCTTAAATTTTGTAATTATTTTAGAAAAAAAATATATACATACCTCTCCATGAGCAACCGATTCTCCAGGAATGAAAAGCTCTGGGTAAATATTCTTCAAGTACCATTCAAAGGATTTGCAACCGAGTTTTTCCCGCAGCGATTTCCTGCCGCTAACGTCACCATAATCCCCTTTATCGTTACCTACACGTTGATAGTAGTACTTCGCATAGTCATCTAGCCACACCTTAAAAACAAATGTAAATAAAACTTAAACTACTGTAAACGATTCTCCAAAGAATTATTGATATGAGTTTAGCATTTCTAAGTAGTGCATAAAATTATGTTGATAGCAACAATCCTATTAAACTTACCTCAGCAAGTCGGACCGAGTTTTTCTTAAGAACATTAACGCCAGTTCGCCACTTGTAAGGTGATCGCTTTCTAAATATGTGGCCGACATGAGAACAGGGGACTATCTCTAAAGTCCCGCCACACATCCAAGTTTTAAAAGAAAGTTCTAGGTTTTCCCCACCCCAAATGTCAAACCCGCTGTCGTAGGTTCCTAATCGTTCGAAAAATTCTTTATCAATAGCGAAAAGCCCACCAGCCATAGTAGGAGACCATACAGGCTCTGCCGTATGTTGGTGTCTCGCTCTTTCTCTGGAAGGCACCGGATGCCAATTGAACTGTAGATTCCAATCGAATCCCCCAACATTGACCGATGTCGAATCTCTGTAATGATATTCTAGAGTATTGTCGTCGATTACGTCGATGACAGGACACACAACCGTCGTTTTATTGCGTGCGATTCTGTCTAACAGCGGTTCCAACCACCCTGAAATGTTATTCGATGTTAAAATTAAATTTTACATAACAATGCAATGTTTAAAGCCATTTTAAAATCCTTACCCTCGGTACACTCGCAGTGACTATCCAGATAAGTAAGAACAGGAGCCGTAACATATCGAGCTCCAAGCAATCTGGCTCTAATGAGACCTTCTCGACGTGCCGCTCGTACTATCCTTACTTTAGGTAGAGACGACATGTAGTCGTCTAATTGTTGCATCAAGTGTGCTAAAATAAATGTACAATTAATTAGACTTCATACTATTACAATGCAAAGACTTATTTTAAGAACATTTAAAATTATTACATTAAATTGATCCGACTAGACTTAATAAAAAGAAGTACTTACGCATGTCAGAAAAATCATCAACTAGAATTATTTCCTTGATCAAATGAGAAGGTGACCTATCTAGAACGGAATGAACGGTCCTAAGAAGGACTGACCACGCTTCATTATGGAAGCATATTACTACAGATGTCTGTGGTAGATTTTCTAAATAGCGACCTGGTTGTTTACACCTATAAATAAAAAAGGTTATTTTAGATAAAATATATTTCTTCGTCAATCATCACAAATTAAACTTTGACTTAAATCTTTAAAAAAAAATCAGATTCCTTATTATCCCTACATTATCAAATCGAAGAGTATTGGTTGATTGTCATGATGGGTTAATGTTTTTACTTATTGTTGTATTTTAATAATCATAAAGAGTGTTTCCAGAGCTAATATACAACCTATTCCTATATAATTCATACCTGGCTGAATAACAACGAATAGTGACTTGGTCTTGTTCAAACAACTTGAAATTATGTAACTGTCCTTAAATAAAGAGTCAAATGGAGCACTATTATATAATAATATAAACGGGTAAAAATAATCTTTAATGAAAGTTAATTTTAGTACACAAAAATATAATTTACTTTCCTTAACAATATCTCTAAACATCTTAACAATCTCCAATAGTAGAGATCAAATCAAGCTAAAACCCATCCCATGAGACGTTTTTATATATCTTCCAATCGAGTTGCCAAATCTAATGTATCATTATATTTCATTTCCTTACCACTCGTCCCTTGGGTCTGGAAGTTTCCTCCGAATCGATATAAGGTCACTGACATACTGATTGAAAGCGTTTTTTTTCCATCCCTCTGAGACAGCCTGTTTCGCGTCCTCGCTTATGTTCTTTGGTAGAACGACCGGTTTACCAAGTTCACCGGGAGCGTTGTCCGAGCCAGGAGCAGCTAGAACGCCTAGACCTACAGGATATTACTTATTAGTACTGGATATCCTTTTTCCTTTTAAAGTTAACTATAGGAACTCGTTTTACACAGTAACAATTTTATTTACTGTACTCCAGTATAAATTAATAAGAGCCTATTAAAGTTAAAAAAACTATATTTCGATAAGATATTCGTAATCTGGGCCAGTTATATTCAATATGGAAGCAAAAGTAATCCAATCACCATTACCAGTTTAAATATTAAGTACTATATATCCGACACCGACAATTATATTTGATCGCATCAAAATGGTATGTTTGTTTAACAAAGCATTTTAAAATTACCTTCATTCCCAGAAAGTCGAGCAATCCAATCGACCCGCGTTCGTGCTGTGATGGACAAAAGCATATTATCATGCACGTTATCTAATGTAATGAAGCAACAAATAATAAAGTGATGAATATTTGCAATAAGACATGCGAAACGAAAAGATAATATGAGAAAATAAAGAAAATAGCATTAAGATTGTTGTTATAACTTCATACCGTAGTTTTAGGTAGGTTGCATTAGTTGTGGGTATTTATACCAAATTTAATAGAAAAATACATTTATGGAATATATTGTTTTACTTGATTTGCTTTGCTTTGCTTGATTGACAAGAATTCTCGTTTAGAAAAAGTTACATTGATACATCAATGATGACCCAAATTAGCACATAAAAGTATATATTAAGCATATTACTTGAACATTTTCGTCGTACCATCTACCTACTATATTAAAGGAACACTATTTATTAACTGTTATAAGAAAACACGGCAAGTGAATAAAAAGTGTTATTATACATTTAAAGCTTAACTAAAGTAGGTACTGAAGTTCATGCTCATATTTTTAATAAAATCTTACCGTCTGACAGATTGTTGCCGTATGATTCGCTCTTTTTTTTCGCCGCAGTTGGTTTAGCAATCTTTAGTGGTTTTGCTTCTGGATCTTCATATTCAATTGGTTGGGCACCCAGACTATTTCTTGTCCCTCCATTTGTAGTTAACAAAGCTACCATAAACCACAAGGCTGTCAGTACAAGTACTGCCTTCAGTATTAACGTCCGCCTTCTCAGGAAAAACATGGTGTAGTATTTCATTGGATACTTTTCAATTATGTTTATTATGCCCTTCTTATGTTTTGCTTCAGAATTGTTATAACCCTATAAGGGTATCTTTATATGCTTAATAGTTTAAATTTTGAGCAAAATTGTTACATTAACTACGATCACAAAAGGGTGACTAGCGTAAACTAAAAAGATATGTGTCAGATTGTAGTAAGATAGATATGCCTTTTAGATATGACACTTTATTTGGGAACCCTCGATTCACTTCACATGACTTTAGTAGGGTGTCGGCTATGATGTCATTAGGCCGTGCCAAATTTTTACAGTTTTCTTTCTAGTTTTCTGTTTCATTTCTGATTCAACCGACATTTCTGGTCCATGTTCTTCAAAGAATTATCTGAAACAAAAATTGTAACTATTTAAAAACGTAATATATAGATAGATCTTAGCATCTTGCTAATAGATCTTAGTAATTTAAATCTATTATAAGATCTTTTTAAAAACTAGTATTAGTATTATTATTACACTTTTGTATATAAGAAAGTACTTTAAATATCTGAAATGTTGGGCTGACATCTTCAGTTTCCTTACTTGACTGTTCATTTGTTTTTATTGTGACGTCAAAGAATTAGTGATTCAGGTTAAATATAGAAAAATAATCACTGAAACCGTTACCATTAGCAACCCAACGAATAAAATAAAGTCGGGAAATTTTTTTATAGAAGTTAATCGGAAAAAAGGCGATGGGTCCGTCGAATCCAAAAAATAAGTAGCCAGTCTATAGATGGCTACTTATTTTTTGGATTCGATTGGTCATGGTACTATGACGTATATGGTACGATAAGTTCAGTAGTTCTGACGTGGTTGCGTGACAAAGAAAAGCATTTTCAATATATATATAAAAGAGTGCATTTAAACTTTATGGGTTTGTTCTGGGTTATTAAATGTGTATTTATGTTTAAGGTAACAATTTTACACTTGCTTGTTTTTCACTATATGTTTGATCAGAAAGACGATAACGATCATTATTTTGTACTCGTATTTTTATGTTTCAACATACTCAACTTCAATGAGTCGCGTTGTAACGGAGATAGTAATCAATTAAAATTTTTCAGGTGTATCGTTTATTTATATGTATATAATCTAAAAATATTGCATACTAGCCCATTTCGGGTGGAAGCCTTCCTCCCCTGATGGATTGTTCTGCTCCGTACATTATCGGGGCTGGCTGGGTCGCCATTTTTCAAGCCAACACAGCTATTTGTAGGCGAAAGTGGAAACTTTTCGGGTCGCCATAGAATTAGTACAGAAACATTCAAACATTTCGAGTTATAAGAAGCGATTCATATTGTACAAGGAGAAATTAATATAATTTTTTTTTCTGTATCTTTCTAATATTGTTTTAAGAAATTTTTCGAAACGTAATGATGAAGCACGTTATTTTTGATATTGAATTGGGTACGGTTTGATCATTTATCGAATATATTTTAAGCTTCATTGGTTTTGAATAACGGTGAATTTAGTCATTGTCTTTAAAGCTAATGATCTTAAAATTTATAACTAATTATAATTTTAAGTACATCATATTTAACATAGAATTCTTAGGTCATCAGATCGCATATCGATCAAAGTATGGATTTTTAGTATTATGCACATTGGTCGCTAAACGAGTAACTAGATATAGTAGTTACAATTTCTATTAATTAAATTCCTCGAAATGAAACAAATATATGTACATTATTAATTGCCTACGACGATCGAAGTAATTATTGTAAAACTTACTCAGTGGATAACTACCGTCACTGTGAGGCTTTATTATTTGTAAATTCAGAGAGACCATTCATTAGCTTTATTTTCATTATGTATGTAAAGACAAAATATTCTTTGTAACGCCGTTGGTTTCTTTAAATAAATAAAAAAAAGAAAAAAATGCTTTAATGCAAAAAAGGACACTGTAGACTTGAAAAATAATAATGAATCAAAGACATAATCAAAGGTGATCTCATAAAACGATCTATCATGAACGTAATCGTATGGAATAATTTTAATATTTCTACGAGACCGACTCCTTGAAACATGGAAATGAGAGGGGCGGTAAGAATGATGGGCTCACAATTTGACCTGAATTTCTTATTATTAGAATAGAGTACTTAACATAAATTTCACGAATATATGGCCCTGCTTAACATAAATAATTTAAGTTTGTGGAGTAATGAGAATTTATTAGTTTAACATATAAATATTGCTAACGTCCTACATTTGTAGAATCGTATAGTGTATATTTTTAATTTAGAGTATTTTTTGTAATATATACAGTCTCGCTCTTTAGCATTTTAACTAATTTGTTTTAAATTTTATCATTTTTTATTTTGATTTCAAAAATAAAGTATAATGATGGATTGAAATATTCATATTATGTTTCAAATGCATCTACATATAATAATTATTCATTTTGTAGACAGGAATGTCTGTTTCATTTAGAATTGCACTGTATTCGACAAATAAAAGACTTTTTTATAGCAACTCTTATTTGTTGCATTTTATAACAACTTAATGTCGATCAAGAGAAACATGCATTTCTTGATATGGTTTTGCAAGACGTAGAGCTCTTAAAATACAGCACTGTTACCAAAAATTTATCAATAAACCGTTTCGATCTTTTGCTTACTTCGAATCGCACGTGGTCGTTCATTGGTGATAATGACGTTAGCACCGAGCGATTGACGGCCGTTAGATGCAACGGTAGCAATCCTACCTTCTGCGGTAATGGTACCGTGTTAGAATTCTGGTAGGAGCATATGTTTGTGTAATGAGTACTTGCATTTGTTTCCGAATCATGGTCGTTAATATACCTGTTTACGTATTTTATACGTTACTTAGTATCCATAGAACAAGCTCTACTTAGTTTAAGACTAAATAATTAGACCGCTTAAACGAACAAAGCAGTAATGTTAAAAGTTCTACTTTACAGGAGAGCGAAAAAACTGTAATATGTCCGTCGATAAGAAAAATCAGTGTTTTATGTGTATAATCAACGTCTAACAATAAAATGATTAAAAACTTCTTTACTTTTATATTCGTGAAACACTCTGCTAAAGTCATTTTGTATAATTTTATAAGGCTTTTTTCGTCTACAATCACCAACAATTTTATTTTGCGAAAAACTTTTACCATCTGTTTTTGGACATTTTATAGTGATTTTAGGTTAATGTATTCAAACATTACTTCCTCTTTCGACAGTAACTTTGTGATTTTTTTTTCCTTCCAAACATCACACGACTTATAGAGCCATAGGAAAGTGTGTAACTGTGATTAAAACAAGGCAAAATACAGCAAAAGTAACAAACTTCTTTTAATTATTCAACTTATTAATAACGATGTCATTGAATAAGGCTTAAACAAAAATTAAATATATTTTAATGAAAAGTAACATTTGAATTAAACTTATTAAAGTAAAAGTATCAGTTAAAATTAAAAAAAAAAACAACGTGTACGAAATACAAATCAAACAATTTAAAATTATTTGTCTAGAGCTTATTGAGTCTAGCTTCCTGTAAGATATTTGCAATGAGTTTTAGTAAATATATAAATTTATCTTATTGCCCTGTTTCATACTGGATCAGATTATTTGATGTAGACGATTCGTGTCTGTTGAGCTGATTATAAGGTTCCTCCAGCTTCCTGTATAAATCCCGGTATTGAACCAAAATTGCCTCCGAGTAACGTGGACTGATTAGGTAGTGGTTTAAATGCTAATAGGTCCAGGAATCAGTGCTATGTATGCTGGTTGCTGATATTGGCAATCATTTCGAATATTTTATTCCTTCTACGTCAAGAAACTGAACGAGTGGTGGAAAAGTTTTTAATATTAATCATAATTCAGAATCAATATATTTATTCACTATCGTCATTCTGCAAATTTTTTTTTAGTTACTGGACACAAAACTCTTGAAACGATAAAAATGTTATTGTTGCATCTCTTTTAAAAGAAAATGACTGCTCATTATCTTTAGCGTTACTATAATGCAACATATTTGATAAGGGATGCCAATAGTTTGCCTCATTTGCTTTGCCTTTGGATAGCGTTTCTGTATTCATATTAAGAGTCATGTAAAAATCCTTACAGCTTTATTCGTTTGGACCGTCGAATTGTCGTGAATTATCCGAAATTTATTCTTATTATAATTGTTCCACCACTGGGCTCGCGTGGGTTATGGCCCAATCTGACGACGGTGTTTTTATCCACGGGGTATTACTGAACCCCTGCAGTGGCTTTAATATTTTTAGGTTTAAGATAATGAAAAAAATAAAAAGACAAATCTTAAAAATATTACTGCTTGAATGGCAAATAAAATATAAAAATCTTGGAAGCGAATATAATAAATTATTTCACAAAAACACTGAAATACAATTTTGAAGCGAAATTTCGCCAATGTTTCGTAGAATATGAGAGAACAATTTATAGGTATATATTGGATTAACTAATGTGTACAGATACGTGCAAATAGTTAGCTTCAAAATGGCGTAATCTGGTTTTATTTTCTTTAATTTAGATAAACTGATGATTCATGAAGCTTGCACAAGGTCAACCTCAATACAGATGGCCATCTTAAAGTGTTCTACTTAAATATTTTAACTAAACATTTTCACATTGATCAATCCTATTGGTTGTTAACCCGAAATCAAGATACAGGCAATAAATTTGATAGCATCTTCACGGTTTCAAATTCAACGTAAATAAGGCTAAACGGCGAATTTCCGACTATCTGAGACGTTTGCCGCCATAAATTTAAGTAGGCGTTTTCGAAATACCTACTAACTAACACCACTTAACTGATACGCGCCTAAATAGGTCATTCATCCGGTCACTGAAAGGGTATTTAGGCTATAACCTTTTAAATTTATCAACGGTTTCGATGCCAACTGCCTACCTGCCAATAAGTAATAATTGTAACTTATGGACTCCATTTATGACATAACTGGATTATTAAAATGAAACATTTTCAGGGATACCAACATAACGTTTGTTAAAAAATTCTATTTAATCCTGCCGTTTCCTTCTCAGTAGCCGTTCTCACGAGAAATACACGCATTTGAGATTTGAATTTTAAAAAGTAAATAATTAGATTTGTTTTGTGCTTTTGGTTATTTACGTGTTTTATGAACAGTGTGTGAAACACGTTATTAACAATCCCGTTAAACCCTCATGGTAAGATTAATGCTTCTGTTACGAGTGTACCACGTCCGTGGTACATCAGCTAGGTTTGAACTGAATGTTATGCGAAAATATGCGAGCCCGAACACAGTTTTAACCAAATTTGGAAACAAAAGCTTATTTTTTTACAGAACAGAAAAACAACTACTTAAAAAATTATTACAATATCTTATTTATCTGTATAAAGAAGATAATCTGTACAGAACAGATAAATATTTAATGAAGATATTCGACCTCTTAATAGTCAGAATTCTTTGCGAGCCACAAAAGGTTTTATGAGTTATCCTACGCACTAGGATCGCGAAGAACAATTTTAATTAAATCGCAGTTGCGGTGTCGCAACGTGGATGATGTAGACACTGCTCAGTATTCAGATTATTTTACGTTGGACTCAGATTGGATGCCTCTTCTGAAACTGTTATTGCAGTTGTCAAATATTTATTTTGAAACAGGCTAATTATAAAATAACTCTTACAGCTATTTTTTGCGATTATTCCAATAATATGTACTTATATTACTAATGTTCTTGTCTAAATTATTTTATTGATATATTAGCTACCAAATTACATTAGTTCTATTTTCCTATTAGTATCCTTTTGGAAATCAGGAAAAAAAAATGCCTAGATAAGGTTTCCCATATACGTCACCTGGTAATCCGCGATAAGGGCTGAATGTCCGTAATATTGTAAACATGCAAAAAATGCAGTCGTTTCAGAAAGATTAAAATAAATGTTGTTTAACTGAAAAAGTGAGTTACTGTATTACAAACAAAGACCTTTTTTTAAATAAAACATAAGGCACAAATATTTTAATCATCATAAATTTCGGTTGCCTCAAGCAAATTTTCTGCGTGCGTGCACATTAACCATGACCTAAGTCTCTGCGGTGGCACGACGAGATTCCTGACAACGCAATTCCGCCCACCGGTCACGAGATGGCATGCAATAATAATAATTTGAATTATTACTTCATACTAAAACCGATCTTAACCTCATAATTAACTTTTATTAAACTTTTTTTCTAAACTTCTATTTCTAAAAACCATGAGCACATCAATACAAACATTGTTAGGTTAACTTGTCAGTTGTTGTTAAGTGTATTTTTGTATGCATTTAAAAATTTTGTCGTTCCAATCGTGGTGTTAAATGCCGATCCTAATATTGCCATCTTTGAGAGAGACGGTTATAAGCTCCTTAGGTCGCGTTCAGTTTTTAGCGAGGTCAATGTTATGATGAATATGATAATATTCCCTAAGAAGGGTCTTTGAATCAACATAAATTCATTAGGCGCTCCATCCTAAGAGAGCAAGAAGTGCCATAGGGAGAATTTACGGCCACGATTTGCCGTGTCGTAGACAAAAATGCCCATGTGCGCCTGTATCTGCTAAGCGTCGAAGCGCGGTATACGATAAACATTCTATAAGTAGGCCGTAGTGGCGTACTAGCCAAAAGATTCTCTTTTTTATTGAACAGGTCAGGACCAGACGTAAAAGCTTTATTTTTTAGTTATTCAAAAGTTTAACTGCATTTTTTTATATTCAAATAAATTTTACTAAAAAACTTACAGTTACTGTGTTCTAACCTGAAAAAAAAGATATGTAATGACTGCTATTTTTGATGGTTGTGTATTGATGTATATACAGCGGAATTTCTTAAGTTTTATCCAGGTTAACGTCGATGAAACGGAAACGCCAATATTGTCATAAACTCCATTCTTAGCAGTCGGATTGGAAATCGCAGAAAGACCATAATTTAGAAAACGGCGCTGCCTTTTTTGTGATCCATGAGTGTTGTATGGTGATTAACTCCAGTATTATAGTAGCCTTTTACATCACCCTTAAGTATGAAAAGTAAATGCCCTTTTACTCTGCCGGCCATCACATGGCTAAAATATAATTAATAATTGTTAAATCTAGAGAAACCGAAATAATTAAAATAGATATGGCTAGCGATTTTTTTTTGTACTATTATTATACCTAACTAATGCTTCCCTTGACGTTTTTTACATCACAAACGTGCAACACAAACGAAAAAATTCTATGCAAAAAAACAATTTTTACAGCTGCCAAAAAAATATTGTTGCAATTTAGGCACCTCCTCGTTTAAATTCAATGAGGCGGGGAGGAAACTTAATTAGGCAAAGAAGTCACGACGACGGTGAAAAGTTTTCGCCTCTCAATAATATTATTTTAGCAGATTCAGATCTCTTTGAATTAAATACTCTTAGAATATTTAACTTTTGATGAAGTGGTTAAAAAGATTTATATTTTTTACACGACCGCCCAATGTAAGGAATGTACTTCTAAGAGATCGTATGTACGTGTTTCTTTTTTCTACAATAAGTTCTTAATGGTTCAACAGAATTGGACGTACGATGTATCTTTAAGTTTTTTGGGAATGCTTCTTTTTCTTAATTTAATTTAATTTATATATTATTATTTATAAATATTTTTGTCAATAAATATTATTATAACATAACTAACATTTATATATTTAATTTATATACTGACGTAAACCATAAGTGTTTTATTTAATTTACATATTTATTTTTATTTTGGATGCTGTACAACACATAAAAGAAATAATTATCATTAAAGAACTCACAAAATAAAAATGGTGTTTCTATTGGCGATCAAGCAGAGATATAAAAAGAGACAAAGATTTTTCTTTTCATCGGCAGTAAATTCAAACGAACTTTTAAAGCAGAACTGGCTCTTCCATAGGCGACATAAAAAGTTATTCGGGTGAAATATAAAAGGAATGAGCGTCATCAAGATCACCCATTGCATATAGATACAATAGATAAGCGCTGATGCAGTTCGGAATGCGAATTGCGAAGTTGCTGTCGGGTCAATGACCGCGGGCGGTCCAAATGACCCCCAAGCTCTCCAGACTTCTGCTAATGACATCGAGGCTTTAGACTTACACGTGGCATGAAACCGGCGTAAGCTATTAGGGTTTTTCTCCATTTTTAAAACCATTAGTGCATACCAGTCCCCATGGAATAGAAAACTGCGACGATAATTGAAAACGGAATGGCCATTTTCTCGTTGGAATTCGGTTAGCTTTTATATAATGAAGTTAAATTAACTTAAGAAATAAAATTGGATAAAATAGCTAAGTAAGTTCCGAAATAAGAATAATGGCATCACGGTAACTAAACGTACTTACATACTTTTGAAAGGTGTATTTCTTTTTTAGTTAGTATTGATCTCTATCACAAGACTAATTGGAAATTGGGCACTTTTAGATAGGTTGATTTGTTTGCGGGGGTCGGTCGGGGGGTGTGGTACTCCTCCTCTCCACCGAAAGGGGGCCAGCGGTTGTCGGATTGGGAGGCTGGCATCCGCGTTGCACTTGGCCGTCAGGCGCCCGGAGTGTTCAGGGCGTCACAACTCACTCCGTTGTTCCGTCCCCAACGGAGCATAGGTCACGTCCGCTCAAGGGGCGGACCCACAATGGTCGGGATCGCTGTTGAATCCGTAAGGACATCACGTGACCCCCACCAATGTGTTGTAGGACGATTTTAGTGGGTAGGCCATCTAGCCTTCACCGGGCACATGCAGGGAGGGGGCACGGAGGAAAGTCCCACATACCGACTCGTGCGCTCCCAGCTCGAGCGCATGCGTAACGCATTGCCTGCGATAACAAAATAAAGCTTGATCTGCTTGTAGTTCGGGTAAGCCCCGCCTACACTCCGTGCGCTAAGATGTGCGAGAGTCCCACATATTCCGAGATCAACCCGTGGCTGGTCGAATCCATAAAAAGTTTTCCAGTGGGGGAAAAAAGGGTTAATCTGCTGGTAACTAGGCGTGAAGCTACCAATCAACGTTGCAGTTTTAAAATACCAATGTGGACCTATGTCAAATAGAAGTTCATGTTAAAGAACATTTAATATTCCAGCATAAGTTAAACTACTTTTGTATACAACATAAGTATTACAAAGCTGCTTCTTAAGAATAGCACTTCAACTGAGACCTTACGGTTATTTTTCACATAAAATAATTCATAACGATACAAAGAAAATGATTTGAAATGACTGTAAATAGTCGGTTGATACGGCCCTTTTTAATGAGTTCGCACTTCCCCTATATGAATCCACAAATGTAGAAAACATATGGACCCAAAATATATTCACAGGGGGTTAACGGGATTATTAAAAACTAGTTGTGCTTGGCGTATTTTGCTTCATACAATTTTATAGACAGTTTAATTTCCCGGATGGGTTTTGTTTGTTTGCCATACAATAAAAGTAACCTAATTTACTCAAGATAAAATCAGATATCTATCAGAGAATGTCCCGTTAAAATCGGTCTAGCCGTTTCAGAGATTAATAGTTGACATCTAAGTTGGTCTGTCGGTCTTTTAGAACAAGCTGATACACAGACAAAAGTTTCAATTACAACAAAAGAAACAATACAAAAAACATTTTAATTACCAATAAAGAATCACATACAGCAAAAGCTAATGATCTGACAGAATCGCACAATTCAGTAACGTCCTGATAATACATGAGAAAATGATTTCTTAAGAGTTTATATTGGTGGAAAATTAATCTGCGATGTATTACGAACATGGAGGCATAGGAAAAAAATCATTATAAATAGCTTACTTTATCGATGTAAGAAATATGGAAACGTACATCTACAGAAACAACCTAAGGTAGATTATCTCATATTGATGATCGGGCTACAAACAAAAAAATGACGTATTGTTTTCTTCTTGAGGTCAGAATTTCTTTTTATAGTGCGTTGATTTATAGAAAATGGGGTCTGTAATATTTACCTATAAGTAAGTATTTCGATAATCGACTTAACTTGTAAGTTGTTGCAATAGACAGTAAAAAACTTTTACATGAAAAATAAGTAATTACTATCTTATTTTTTTTATTCAAGCATATGACCGCTAGATTAGCTATTAGCTAGCGTAAACTTAAGAAACACGTGGAAAAATTCAACGGGTCTATCCAGGTCTCGATAGCTCAATCGATAAAGTTACCGCCAGGATAGTGAAAGGATGTAGGTTCGTGTTCCTTTTGACAGCTGAGACAAGTTGATTTTATTTTAGTAATAATTCTTAAGATTCTCCTTGACCTGTTGGACCATACGTAAGAGTACTAGCAAATAGACTATACTACCAAAATCGTCATCTTAGACAATACGCTTATTTGATCTGAGAGTAAGGGAAATGTTTTTAAAACTTTAATTCCTCATTTAATTAGAATTTTATAAATAACGGTTTCATTACGCACCTGTATGACTTGACAAAAAGAAAATCCGTCCTAATTTCATTCTAATGGAAAATATAAATGAGAGAACATAAATACGACATGAGCGGTTTTTCCTGCTCAAGCTAATATAAATAGATTGACAGCATTACTGACCCGCGAACAGGCTACGTACAGTTGGCCGTGGGAAAAACAGTTAAATATTAGGTCCACAGTAGCCTTTAAGGCCTGCCGTTGAGACTAATTTATAGTCATCGCGAAGTAAATGGAAATTATGTGCGCCTTAACCTTAACCTTAACCTTAACCTTAACAGGAATGGGATATTGTTGGGGATCAGTGGTATTTGTGGTATAAACAAAGTTTTGCCTGAACTATATCCAGTAAAAACCTCAGCTTTTATGATGTTCCTTTGAGTTTTGAGTTAACTTCCATTGTACAATTTAGGTGGATAAGATTTCTCAGATGCATAATTAGAATGACAGATTTGATTCAGCATGATATATCGTGCAGGAAGACCCTTTGCATAGATAAATATGTTCAATACATCCTTAGTATTTTTATATGCAAAAATACCTAACCAATCTACATAGCAATATTAGGAAATCTGTATTTTTACAGCCACGTCTTAAAATTCAAGTATTGTTTCTTTTAACTAAATACAAAACCAACCAAATAACCAAGCACATAGAATATCCGTTTTTCTAATAAAAAATAGCCAAATGGCTTTCTCATTCAGAAAAATAGTATTTGATATATATAAGTTGCGCGCTGCATAATCAAGCCACTGAAGAAAACTTTCAAAACGTTAAAAAAAACACAATTAATACATTTTATGAAATAAACATATGAACAGTACCATGGAGATTCACCTCCGTGGTTTATGGCCCACTTATTTAGAATGTTCTATGAATAAAATGGATTGCGACTTTTACTAGTTTATCACCTGCTACTACATTGGCGTACAAATCAGACGAAATATTTCTTCAGAAAACAAAAAGATAGACTAAAAAACCTTTTTTGAAGTTGGTTCAGAAGGTGGCCCATACAGGATGCAGCTATATAAATATAGATATCCTCACTCTTGAGGAAGGTCTCAGGCCACAAACTACATCCATACAAAGTTTCATATTAGATCAATGTTTCCCAGCTTATTCGTACAAATGACGCCATTGGCACATGAGCGAACTTCGGTCACATGGAGGCTAATATTGAATCAATGAAGACCTCTACCTTTTATTGTCAACTAAATAAACTTCACCAAATACGTATGGGATTAATACCTTTTCCAAAAAAGACGATTGGTTACTATGTACAAAAATCTGAGATAACTTACATAATAAAAACATACCTACATTCACGTCGTCGACGACGATTTTTAAAGTGACGAGGTGTAATTACGAAGTCGTTTCTTATTATAACATCCTAATAGATTTCTTCAGTGACGCTTTTATAAATAGAAGAAACGGAATCAACCATTATGTTACCAAATCTCTTAAGTCCAACAAACAAACTAAACCAATCAACTAAAACTCTTTGCAAAAAGACCAATTACTCGCATTGTTCAATCTTTTAAGCTGTAACTTTTTGTTTACATTATACTTTAGTTCTTTTTCTGAACTAAAGGGGAAATTTTTAATGTTTTAAAAGGTTAATTTATTAACGTACCCACTGCTACAGTTAAAGCGTTCGTTATAGATGCAAACACCGTAAACAGAATTGAACCTCACGGGACTAAAGCGGGTTGGTGGGCGCTGAATCTCCGAAGAATAAAGGAAGTCGAGATGATTGGTTTAGTAGACATAAAACATATTCATAGGAACAGATAGCAATTGAAAGTTGCTGAACTAATCCACCAAGCATCTTAATGATGAAATTAAAAAAAATATATAGTTATAACTAGTTTCCCAAGGTGTGTACTATGTATAGTAAGACAAATATATTCAATATCAATACTAGAATAATTAAAAGCAACCAAGTAATTGGTCATTAATAAGACAACATTAAATAAATACTATTCTAGCAATCGAAAATTATAACACGGTGATATATATTATAACACTAAAGATGCTATAGTATGAATTACCAATAGCTGATAATTAATTAATATCATACTTCTTCGATATGTCACATATAATAAACAAATAAGAAGGTAATTTCTAAATATGTAAATCACCTAAAATTACCTTGGCGGACACATCAATTATTATAATTACATTTTACTTACGAATGAGACATCCATCAAATTGGACGTTCCATCATGGCTTTGCTTAGTTAACATACAAATGAAACATGACATGTTGAAATTTTATGTCGAAAGCGACAGGTCGTGATGTTCATGCCAACTTTACCTTAATGCTTATAGGTCAGACTATTCAGGCGTGTTCAAATTGATTATGACAATTGACAGACAGAGTTTTTTGGACATCACTGTCTAGTTAACCACATTACTTTGACATCGTCTCAATCTCTTTATTGAATTTTGATTTATGGTATACAAGAATGAAAAGACTATCTGTACAAACAAACAAAGCTACTCGGGAAACGCCTTCAAAGAACATCATCTCAGTGGAAAGACGTCCGATGGTGGTTGGAGGCCTTCTCCTAAATTGAAGCATGTTCCATTGTATCCACGCACGCCATACAGGTATAGATATCAGTTAAGGCGACAACTCAGAAAAAGCTGCTGACCAATTTTTAATTACCAAAAATACACCTTTAAGTGTAAAAGGTTGGTACTAATCTACTGTGCCAGACACCACACGGTTTTTTTTTAAATAATATGTTTAAATCAACACTCTTTACAAAATATACGGTGGTACAGTAGTTACCGCGTCACGCTAAAGATAGCGGAGCAAAAGCGACTTTTGCAAGTAGTATTAAAATAAACATTTCAAGCTCGTACAAAATCTGCCAGTAGAGAAAGAAACATTGGTGTTGCAAAGAAGTTTAGTATAATCTATATTGAATCTATAATCTAAGATTATAGTGGTTGGTGTGTTTGTCTGTCCGCTCTTTTTCCCGCTCTTTTTTCATTACTATAGTGCCTAAGAATAACATTCAAGGAGGCTAAGAACGGTTAGCTATATGTGTAGTCGTAGAACCGAAACGTTAGCGCGATTCGTTTTGGTACAGCGACATCTATAACTGAGACACAACAACGCGTGGCGGGGTCAGCAGCAACGCGTTAACCGCAAGTAGTTTGTCTACCGGACGCTAGATGACGCTAACGGAAAAATATTGAATAATAGAAAAAATTTAAAGAATTTTTTTTCCACCCGTGCGAAGCCGGGACGGGCCGCTAGTTTATTACTAATTACACAATTGCAGAAGAGAATACCTCAAGTCTAAACAATTGCAGGTTAAATATTATTTTAAACTTTCATGGTCACTAACATTATAGTAATATACGTTATATTCGGAAATATTTAGTTCTTACACTTCCGCGCACATTACACATCAGAATAAAACACCTTTTTACGGATTTTTGCGCATGTTTTATTTTATTTTATATTTAATCCTGACGTTTCGACTCCTTTACAGGAGCCGTGATCACAGGATGACAGGAAACGTCAGGATTAAATATAAAATAAAATAAAACATGCGCAAAAATCCGTAAAAAAGTGTTTTATTCTGATGTTATATTCGGAATTTTTAGCATGTACCTTGTTTTTGTTTTTATTGAGTTTCCGATATTTCGGCACTGTTGTAAGAATTATTGCAGGTTATTACTATAATTGCAGGTTAGTTACGTCCCTGTATTATTTCTACTAAAATCAGATCAAGCTACCACACACGCGCACCGACCATACAAACAGTGGTCATTTCAGCTAAGTTTAGTTCAGATCATAACTCATAGGTACAGAATATTTAAATACTTTTAAAGATTATAATACCTTATTCAATTGTTCAATCTGCTCTGTATGAAGAATTCACATCCACTATAAACCGTAATGAAATATCAAAAATGCATTGCTGACGCAATTAATATATTTCATTTCTTGTTTAAAAACAAGACAAACTAGATCTTAATGTCAAATATAACAAATATACAAGGTACGGGGACAAACATTACTTTTAATCACATTGATAATTTAAATTGTAAAATGAAACAAAACTAAAAATAACATAAATTCATGCGAATCTCTTTTTTTAACTCAAATTTGATTGCGAACTCTCATTAGCTTATAAACCCTAGAGGTTTTCGCTAATGAATTCTGTAAAATTAATTGTAACTTAATATATTGAACAATTAATAAATTAATTTCTGTTTATAAGACAGGTATATTTGGTTATTTCAGATAATTAATGAAGTTTTTGTTTTCCATTACCCGTTGTGATAAAATTCTAGTTTGAACAAACTTTTAATCCACAAATGCCTATTTAAATTCAGTTCTAATACCACATAGATACTGTATGTGAGGGAAATAAATCAACACACTTATTACTTCGATACAAATTTGCGGAGATTACTGGCACTTTCATTATTCTAGGTCCCAATGGCAGTGGTTGTGTGGTCAACGAATAACAAAGTTGAAACGCATGCTAAAACATATCTTATCTCTTAGAATACAAAGCCTCAATTTACGGATTTCATAAGCACACGTTCAGTGTGCATAATGCATTTTCTATGAGGTCGGTCACCGTATACTGTTCGTGACATGACTTAAATTACCTTCTTTCTTGTTCTTTCTACGGTAAAACTTAATTTGAATTGCATAATTATAAGAAACTTCACTAATATGAACACTTTGGACACTATGGACTAAGTATGTGGTCAATACATGGTAAATAAAAAACAATTTTCTATTCAATTCGAATCGAACACTCCAAAATCTATTCTCGATTAAATCGAGTTTGAAAGATCGATTTTCGCTATTTATTTAACCAATGATATTTTGATTCAAACTTTCAATAACGTGTAAATATTACACTGGTAATTAATATGTCCTTCTTACACTTTACAGTCAACTTAATTCGTACTCTCAGGCAGAACAGTAAGAAGGAAAAATGTAAGTAAGATGGTATGTGTTACTTAAGGTATCCCATACACGCAGATGTAACCGACAAAGCAAGAGAGACTAAATCATTTTTCATTTTGCATTTTCTGCTTGAGATCGATTTTAAAAATCAATATTTTTAACTCTATAAGATCGGTTTTTTGTAAAATAAGCATAAAATACATGGACATAAGGCGTAACTGAGTGTAAAGAGGCAAAGTCGCGGCGTATGCATGGTGTCCATTAAATAATGGTTATGATCAAAAGATATTGTTGAGTAACGATTTTTTTATGTATTTAAATAGCCCATGTCTGATTATAATAATTATTCATATAAATATAAAGCAAAAATTTACAGATATTTCTAATGATATTTTTAACATTATAACACAAAAAGCAAGAAAATAATGCGTGTGCTTAAAGTGAATTTATTCTCTTTTCATCTAAAAAAGACCGAGGAGATTACTGCTTCCATTTTATATAGCTTGAGAATAAGCTTCCATTTTATATAGCACGTGCAATTGAGTATAGGTTATTTTGTTTATTTTATTATTCTTCGCCTATAAATTTAGCAATGCCAAGATTTCAAAAGTACGTGATAAAACTTTGCACAACAGCATTCTCACAGACACAAATTTACAGACATAAGAATAAAACACGTACACAATATGTACAGAGGAGTGGTGCTCGACCACTAACGGTGTGGTACAGTCATTAAACGTACATGCTCAATTCAAACCGACTGCAGTGATAGTTCTATTAACTCGACTAGTACTGTCACGTACACAATTGCATTCGCAAAAACAACATAAAACCCGAGTCGCGACGATAGACGGTTGAGCTGTTTACGTTATTCGCACACATGCTGCATTTGCCATGGTAAATTACTTAAAAAACAGAAAATAAAAGCATATGTAGACATTATTATACTTTATCAGTTCACTTGGTCATGTTATCAGTATCGTGGTCGATAGTGGATTTATTATGAACAACTAGAGAATATCACATGATTGCAATACATGAATTTGCATTTGATTTAGTTTTTCGATTACATATAGCCACGTGTTTTTAAGGCGACCGATTAAGATGTCTCCTTCAACCCAAGTGGACCGAATTCGATCTGATGTGGAAGGCATTTGTAAAACAGGCGTTGCTACCACTAGGGGTTAATGGGAATAATAATAAATGTGTTTGATTTTGACACATTGTTAATATTCTTTTTAAATAACTAAAAACAAGCAACACATAGGTACACGTATAGCAATCAGAAATTAGGCCGCGCATGGTCAGCTTTTTCCCGTTCTCTATACGGTTTTTCCACCTATAGGGATCCAATAATAGGGAGATTAGTGTATGCAGGTATGAAATAGACAAGCATAAAAAGAGGATGTGTTTAATTGCGACTCTTTTGTCGATCAATTAGATTTGATAATCGCAACTTCACGCGAACAACAGGCTATGAGGAATACGGTATGAACTAACTTATGTTGTATTTATTTAATTATTTTTTGCATTAATATTTATATTAGATATAAATATGGCATTGATATTAGCGTCTCGATAGCTCAGCGGTCAGAGCACTCGCCCGGATAGCGAAATGTTGTGGATTCGAATCTTACCTTCGGAGGCGTGGTCGTTTTTTACATGCGTATTTTATATGCGTATGGTTGTCTATTTTTATCATATTTTATTAAAAATAATCATTTGTTAAAGTTAACTTTAGTCATAATCAATTTATGCAATAAAATGTTAAGCAGTTTACTTTTTCTTTGATGTCTCGGGGTGGTAGTTTGTAATAGAGCTGTTGTTTCTATATTTTACCTATCGGTGCCTTCTGCGACATATTATTGCAAGGATGGGTGCCATCTCAATCGGCGAACATAATTAAACCAATTACCTTTGCTATTGTGTAAATTGTCTAACAATATTATATTTCAAAATTATTTTCTGAGGGTTTGTATAGTGCGACAGCGTAATTTTACCTAATAATGACATAAGGTAGGTCGAAATGTCAAAGTTTACAGCTTGAGCTGTATACTGTATAGACATGCTATAAAAGTTAAAGTTAATTGAAGAAATTGTTTCTTTATTGGCTTTCGCAAGTTCTATTGTAAAGGAATATCACTTAAAAAGTCTTTTAAATTAGATCGCGAAATCTAGATAATATAATGGGCGCGCCACTGGACTGTTTTAACCATCTTAAATACCCCAGCGCTTAACAATGCGCAATTGAAATTATATAGAGTGCGTTACCGCGATAGTTGTGCAAAAGCCAGGTTTTGCCCAATGGTGAATAAACCGCCCATAATTTCATTCATTTTCTTATAGAATTATTTAGTGCATTTAAAATAATAATCGTCTCTAGAACGTACTAAATAAGTGTGACAAAGACGAAGAATGTGAGATCAAAAACGAGTGGTGTGGTTAAACAACCTGCTACTGTGCCAGTCAATTGAGACAATACGTAAAATTTAGCATCATCTCAGTGGTCAACTTCTGAACATTTTTTGAAGGAAACGCAGCGTACATACGGCTTGCTACGAATCCTAAAGCGACAACTTAAATAACCCATCCGTAAAGAACCTTCATTAACTTTATTAATTACATCAACAATTTTAGGGTGATGTTGAGATAAAGTAACATGGTAGTGTGCATATCTGTTGAGTTTTTTAATTAAACTTATATATTATAACATACATATGTAAATATAACATCATTATCATTTCAACCGAAAAACCTGGACAGTGAGCTCCCCCAAAAATGGGAGATTTTGCCATAATTTCCACACTTTACGTTGAAAAAACTACCGTAACGTCCTAACAACATAACCGCTTTTACCATTGCCAAGGTAATCCAACGATGTTGTAATCCAGCATGTTCGGAATACCAAAGCACCAATGACGCGGGGATCCAACCGTTTAATGAGACCACAGCTTCGCCGCAACGAATTGCCGCCACTCTGGTGCGACGCGGCTGGCGGCAGCTTAATTGAGCGGTACAGACAGAAATAAAACTATTTTGTGACGACAACGTATCCGACGGACGAAACTGTTAAATGCATTTTCTGAACGTGACTATTTTTACATCTGTAAACTTCGCTGAACTGTGTAGGGGTGCTTATAACAACATTTAAAAGTGCTTTACGGATATAGACGCATGAATATTATTTTAATTTATATGAACATGGATTTCACCGTCAAAAATGAAACTCCTTATGCGAGATATCGCTAATGATGTTTTCATTTTGTCGTTAAATATTCTATTTATATTTTGCTAGAACCTTTTGTCACTAAAAGCTGTATTTGAAATGAATTTTGCTCTTAAAAATTAAAAAATCTTTTTAATTCTGGAGAAATTTGTGGTGTCTATACCACAAATTTCTACAAGTTATTTTAAATAGTAAGCTAATACTAGACGAGACGTATGCTGTTAAGGGGAATAAATTAACATTTACGTTATCTATCAACGGGAGATTATTTTTTTCATTTAAAATTTCTCCCGTTTTTTCTTATTGCTTTTGAAAGAAAACTTTACTATAACGTAGTAAGAAAAGTATTTATTGTCATATAAAATCCATTTAATACAAGAAAGAAAGCTTTTATTAAGGCCCAATGTAATTTAAAAAATATTTTGTCTAATAAAAGGAAAAAAGATATTAAAATTTCATAATGCAAAACGTTAAAAAACAATAGATAGCACAAACGTTACTGAAAATTTTGTCAAAAATATTCGACAGCTTTGTCTTTAATTGCATTTTCGCGTTGGCTGTTCAGCGAACAAAACGTAATGACACGAGATTATGCCTATTTAAACCATTTAAATCTCCGCGAACGTCGGCATTCACGCAAAAACGGTACACGTTTCTTCGTGTAATAACTTGCGCCGTTAATATTTTTATACGTCATATTGCCATGTAAATTGCAGCGTCTATATTAGCTTTGCAAAAAAAACTTGAATAAATCTTACCCACTCACATCAGTGAATAGTTCTAAACTGTTCAACGAACTACATACTAATAAATCACATTCAGTAATATTGGTACAGTCTTTATACAAAGACATGATATTCTCTATTAATAATAATTCCAAAAACTATGTTTTTGATTAAATACTTTATGCTTATGTATAATACGTAATAAGCTTACCTCTGATAAATGAATAAGTACGAAAGTTATCTGAAAGTTCCATATTCATGGAAACCTAACTGCGCCTTATAAAAGTTTATTTTAGGAACCACATAATAAGGACTATTATTGATTTATATAGTACCGTAATGATAAGTTAGTTAATTTAAAGCACCAATTCATTGCTATTAAAATGCTTTGCTTATAAGATATAAAATACGTGTGTAAAAAGCATTGTGAATGCAAAAAAAATAAATAAAAAACATGCTTTGCTTGTTTCATTCATGCTACTTTCAATAGAATAAGAAAACATATTAGCTCCACATATGTATACCCCTTCACTTGGCTTCGCTTCTTGCCAAAGCGTGGCAGAGACCTCCGTTGCACTGTGAAATATTAAACGCTACGTATAAATTCTTAAACTGCCGCCGTAAATTTTGTTGAAGGCACCGTTTCCCATTTTACCTTAACACTTGTGACCGAAACCTCGTTCTCGGAATGTGACTTCAAAAAGGTCATCTGCATAATTTTCGAGCTGTTTGATCCTCTAGCCTTAAATTATATTGCATAGCGAGCGTGAGCTTTACTTAAAATTTTTGTTTTTTTAGCTAATTAACTCTCTTTTTCCTTTTAAAACTTTAATCTTGGAAAGAACGGATGTCAAAAATGAGCTTTTTACCAATATAATTATTAAATACGACAGTCTATTACATTCGCGATGGACACGTTACTATTCAGAGCTTCTTAGAATAAAGAAATATTCATAAAAGTAGAGACTAAAAAGGTAACATTCAGTTGCTTCAATAATTCTGTGTGGAGTAGCCGCCTCGACATTAATGGAAAAAGTAAACTGTTAATTATGAGCCGTTTTATTTGCCATAATTACTCCACTTCACTAATCCCTTAGAAATTCAATGCCTATTCCTTAAAATAGGTGTAGATTTCAATATATCACTAGTACCTATGTTTTTATTTTATCTTTATTAATATTCTCTGTTTGAATCCTGGCTTTATTCATTATTATGTATGCCTGTTGTTAATTATACTATATGTTTTATCTCTTATTTCGTATCCATAAAACATAAAAATAGTGCTTAGTTTTGACGCAATTAAATGGTATGAGTTGTCCAAAATTGTTTATATATATTTTTGAAGAATAATAAATATATAATTTATTATTCATCAAAAAAAATGTTTGTGATGTGTTAGTTTTCAACAGGTCCTTAATATAAAATGAGTTCAAAGCAAAGTTTCTTTTATTTTAGATTTACTATTGCTTCTCATTTTATTCACGGCAAAACTTATATTCCCCTGATAACACACTGATCCTTTCGTTAAAATGCTGAGGTGGCCGTCCGGATTTCACTTTTCACATAGAGTTTTTTTGCCGACATACGAAAAGGCTTATAAATAATTATGAGTATTAGTCCTTATACATATTTAAACACTGGTTTGTTTTGATTATATTGTACAATTTAGCGAAAAATGGCCTAGTTTTGTGACTTTTTTCTTCAATCCTTTTTAATTCCTACCAAGGCTGCTGGTGACTGCGTTATTATAGTATATTTATGTCCACTCTTCATAAAGGGAACTTTATGAAGAGTGGATTTTAGTAGACATTACACGACTAAAGGGTGGTTTGTCCACAAATCCTCATTAAATTATTTAAGACAATTTTTTATCAAACCGATAGTGTATTGATTTGAAACTTATGGCGTAGTTATAAGTACTGATATTCGTCTTAATGTTTACTGTTCAATTCAATTACTGGATGTAGAAAGAATAAATGATTTTTATTTATTACTGCTGATTATAGTCTTTTGAATGTGAGTAATAAAGAGTATTAATATATCAACGAAGCTTCCTAAAACTCAAACCTTGTTATGGGATATATTATATTCAACTGCACGTTACTTCACTTTCATTTTCCCAAGTTTTTTTTATTTAATTTTTATTCAATTGTCAAATGAATTATGCATAATATGATAATTGATTTTCATTTATTTATCGAAATATGCTTAATTTATTGGATACCGATATTTTGGAGGTGATTGAACACAAAACTTCGAAAAAGTAAAGTGCAAGCAGTAAGACAAACGTCCGTCATTTTATACTATGATAGAGAGTTGCCTATTTAACCAAAAATCTCTAGGTTGCGATACGGTAATAATACTAGATTTAAAAATCTAAAAATCCCACGTTTTTCAGTGACAAAAAAAGTATAAAATAACCCGGCGGGGCTAAGCGAGGGGTCACTCAAAACGTGGGGGCGCATCTTTAGAAATACTCTCAACATCTATGCATATCATACATCTCATTACATCTCCATAAGTAACATGTGCCCCCACGTTTTGAGTGGCCCCTCGCTTGGCACCGCCGGTTTATTTTATTCTTTTTTGGTCACCGAAATACGTGGAATTTTTAGATTTTTAAATCTAGTTTTATTATTTTATTCTTTTTAATTACTAACTCAATGAAGTAACCATGTGTTACGCAATAATCGGATAAGCCCCATACAAAAGTGAAAAGCCGAAAGTTGATCTAAAAGTGCACCTAGAAAGTTGAAAGTTGTTTAAGCGTGCATTGTCATGGGGTTCTGAGCTACCCTGAAAGTTTCAACTCACTAGGTGGTCGGGAAGTGCGTCAAAATTGAGATACAAGATTCCAACCGGACAGACAAGACAACAGACAAGCAAACAGACAAGAAAGCGACCTAAGAAAAACGTGGGAAAAAGTATATTTATTATTTATACACGATTAAAATATAATTACCATAAAAAATTAAACTGCGTTATCAGTATCGACTACTGATACTATAGACCTAGGTTTAAGCGCAAAAAAAAACATGACCTAATTTATCCTTCAAAAACTTAAAAAATGGTCTATCTCAAATATTTACTACGACTTTACTATCTTATTGAATACGTAACTTACACATAGGTATGTATCGGTGCGCAATGACCCAATCCTGGCGCGTGCAAACATAAAACCCCCGCCGCCGTGCCCCTGCCCCGCTGCGCCCCTCCCCGCTGCACCCTTCCCCCGCACTACAGGTGTCCACTTTGGAAAAAACATCGATGTTTTTCTCATTTCGATAAATCAGAACTGTACATCGATGTCTTTCGATGTATCGGGTGTAAACATCGATATTTTGTACGCATCGAGTACTTTTTTAGGGTTCCATACCCAAAGGGTATAACTACTTGTCAAGCCGCGGTAGTAATTGCCAGTCAACATCCCTCATCAGTCCCGGTAGCAATTGCTACCATATTCAAATTACCGTGTGGCCTGCTGTTTTTTTTAAATTACGATTTATTTTTGAGTTTTTTTTTATCGTGAATAGGAAAGCGCTTGACCGCCATCACGCCTGATGGTAAGTGACGATGCGATCTAGGATGTAACGCGCTTGCCTAGAAGAAACCTATTCACTAGTGACTTGAAGACCCTAAATTGTATTTATCAGGCAAAGAGTTCCGCTCTTTAGCGGTACGTATTACAAAATTGGAACCAAAAATCTTAGTGCGACTCTTTGATATATCAAACAAATAAAGGTGGTGCCTATTCGTAAGTCTGGTTGTCCGATGAAAAAATGGGGGCGGCGGGACAAGGTTGTGCAATTCTGCTGCACACTCTCCGAAATGTATCCTATAAAACGGATAGGCTAGCTAACTTCCGTCTATGTTCAAGGCCCTTCAGCTTCGCCTTCGACTCCAGCGTCTGGAGTTGATATTGGGCGGAACCGTCCTAAAGATACATAGATCTTAATATTCTGTGGTGGATTCTTGATTTATCAGCTTTATGGTAGTATTTTTTGATTGGTCCTGGCTTAATTATTAAGCGAGAAATAGGCAATTTTATCTAAGAATCCGACATCGTTTTCATAATTCGCACAGTACTGGGACTGTTGAGAGGGGTAAGGCGCGCGGTAACGGACTGACAAGTGGATAAATGGAACCCTATTACTAAGATTTCGCTGTCCGATTGTCACCAGCCTGTATCTCATGCCAGTACACTATTGAATCATCAACTTTTCTTTTTTAATTAAACAAATAGGGAAAAAGATATTAGGCAAAATTTTAGTGGTTAAACTTGAGTTTTTATGGAATTCATTGGTAAGATATAAAATACATGTGTAAAAAACAACTACGCCTCCAAGCCCTCAGATGGGATTTGAATTTATATCTTTTAGAAATATTGCATTGTGAATGCAAAAAAATAATTTAAAAACATAATTATAGCTGGTTCCATCTTAATCGATTGTTTAATATTTGTAAAAATATTACTTTCGAAGTTGAAGGTAGTTAGCGTTCAACATTGGTGGAACGAAGTATCGTTCCGTTAAGCTCATAGTAGAAGTTGAAATACGTTTGTAAAATTCGACACGTTTGCCAGCGTCTCGGTAGCTCAGCGGTCAGAGCAGTCGCCCGGATGGCGAAAGGTCGTGGGTTCGAATCCCATCTGAGGGCTCGGAGGCGTAGTTGTTTTTTACACACGTATTTTATATCTTATAGAAATATTGCATTGTAAATGCAAAAAACATCAATACATCGAGTATATCGAAAGCATTTCAAAACATTTGATAGATTCGATGCATGGCATTGTAAACATCGATGTTTTCAATGCATCGATGTATATCGAATATCCCTAACCCGCACCACTCTGCACGTGTATAATCCCGGCATTTTGAAATCACGTGACATGCGCAGTAGTGAATAATGTACCTAAAGTTGCTACTGCGCATGTCACGTGATTTCATTTTCATTTCATGTTCAACTGGAACGTAACCATTTCTTTGACCTTGACCTAATTACTTAGTTACCACTCATTAGTCACGGCCTGTGCGCATACGTTTTTGTGATCGATCAGTTACACTCGTTAAATACATAATAAAATCATGGCTTATCAGTTTACATCTCGGGAATATGTCATGATGGTTCGTGCTTATTTTTTGAGCGGTGAAAACGTGTCGGCGGCTTTACGGATGTACCAAGAGCTGTACCCGAATGCTCGACAGCCAAACTACAGTACAGTATTAAGTGCATATCAACGGCTCCTAGACCATGGCTCATTTTACGTGTCTTGTCGCACGCGCAAGGACGAGGGAGACCGCCGATCTCTCAGAACTTGTATGACGACGTGGTGACGTACTTTGAGGAAGATCCACGAAGAAGCACCCATGATGCTGCTCGACGATTTGGTATTAATCAATATTCGGCTTGGAAGATAATAAACTCGGCTGGTATGCATCCGTACCATTATCGTAAAGTTCAAGAACTTACGACCGTTGGCCGAGAGCCGAGGATTACTTTTTGTCGTTGGGTAATAAGTAATCCAAACGCCAACGTGCTTTTCTCCGACGAGTGTCTTTTCACCAGAATAGGATTGTTTAACCATCATAATGAACATCGGTGGTCATACAGGAATCCTATGCTCACGCGAAAGCATTCGTTTCAACATAGGTTTAGTATATGAAATCATCGGTCCATATTTTATTGAGAGCCGACTCACGGGCGAAACCTATTTAAATCTACTCCGCACGATGGTTTCGACTATGTTGGATGACATTCCACTGGCGAACCTGAGAGGGTTGTGGTTTCAACAAGACGGTGCACCTCCACATTACCATCGTGCTGTGAGAGAGTACCTCACCGAAGAGTTCGGTGACCGATGGATCGGCCGCGGCGGCCCGGTGCCGTGGCCCGCGCGCTCACCAGACCTTACACCTTTAGACTTTTTCCTATGGAGTGAAATAAAGCGTAGAGTGTATGTAAGTGAACCTGACACTATTGAAGTGCTAAAACAGCGAATAATAGACGCTTTTAATGAAGTGAAAATGCAAAGAAACGTATTAATTTCTTTAAAAGGAAATTTGTTAAAACGGGCTAGTGTGTGTGTTGAAAATGGAGGAGGACACTTTGAACAATTAATGAAATATTTGTAAGACAGTGACTTTAATGTTAACAGGTAATGTACATAACAATAATCTTTTTACATATGCTAATTCTAACTATGTTAATACGCCAAAATTACTCGTGAATAATTTAATGACCTATTTGCATTTTGGTTAAAAAAAAATTTTATGTTATTTTGTTAACTTAATACCTATCTAAACGTAATTTTGTCGGTTCTACGCCCGATAAAGTATGAAAGAAAAGTTTGATTCATTGAGTATTTACCTATCGGTGCATTTTTGGTTCTTGAGCGGGAGTGGGGCGGCTTGCTAGCATATATTCTACCTTATTGCAATGTACAGTAAGTTCATTTTCAGTTGAGATGGTGTGATACGTTTTCATTGACGGAAGTTCATTGAATACAATGTATTGTGTCTGTAAATTTGGCGATATTTTCCGCAATTTTAAAAACTGAATAACTTTACTATTATTACTAAAAAGAAAAAACTTCGCATATTTATAATATTGATGCTTTTCTTATTTTGGCATTCCATTTTTTATGGTAATTAAAATTTATGGGTGTATATTATTAAAAATTACTCTCTTCTCTTTCCTATTATTTTACTGCGTGGGGTTCTGGTAACTCCCAAAAAATTCAATACTATGGGTCTTTACTTTATAGTTCTTCCTTAGTTTTCATTATTATATTCGTAAGATCAATTTCGTATAGCCATATAAACTGTTTTATGCAATCGACCCGCTGCGGGAATGGGGTGTCCATATTTGGGACTCTCTGTTCCGTTGAAGACCCAGGGTACACGTCACTAATCTATTAAACTTCTGAAGTGATTGAACGGACTGTTGCACCGGATCTAACCTTATCTAACCTACTCTCCCCAGAGCGGGGGGCGAAGTATTTATAGTAACATTATCCTAGAAATGTGACCTTCCCTATGGATGAAAATACCGAAGACGACCACCCATCTGAAAGTTATTTTACTACATATACGTTAAATACGCTAACCACTGCGACATCGCGCTCCACAAGTAGTCATAATCTGGTATTTTTTAACATTCGGTTGCGAACTAATGAATCTCATGGCCTATCTGGTCTTGTAGCAAACCAAAGCCAACTTAACCCGACCTCACCATAGCGCGGGCAGGGTAAATTCTAATTAAAAACTGAGATCTTCTTTTTGTTTCACCAAAGGTCCAGCAGTCCCTTTAAAAACAGTATCCACTATATGTAGTAACATTCTGACGTAATTGAATGTACCGTTGCACCTTACTTATGAAGGTCATGGCCCGTCTGCTCACGAAGCAATACGGATGTTGGAAACAAACTTTAGCCGTCTGTAGGCCATCTGTTAAATTGCATCCTTCGCTACTTTTAATGATAGGGTAAAGGCACCAGTGGTCAGCCTCATAACGACTTTTTGAAGTTTGAACAGTTGCCATTTCTACAGCATATGTCGGATAATGAAATCTACAATATGATTGGATTTATTGTTTATTATAGTTTTAAACAAAATATATGTCAGAAACAATAATTTTCCTTATAAAATATATAATTACGTTTAAACAAAAAATGGCACTTTGTCCCAGTGGACAGCCTCTAAAAACCAGTAAACAGCCTCGATGAACCCACTGCTCAGCCCTTGTAAGTATGAAATAGTTGTAAAATGTATATTTATAATCATTGATTATAAATATACATTTCATAACTATTTCAGGTAAAACTTAAGTATTGCTTATAGATTCTCATACAAATAACCACATTCGTCCCTAAAAATACTATTTAAATAAGATCGTGGCTGAGTACTGGATCTTCAACACCCAGTGATCAGCCGCATAAAAAAATAATTTAAAATGTAGCTGATCACTGGGTTTTTCAACCATTAGGAAATGTTTGTCGTACTAAATTTGGAAATTTATATTTATCGGTTCTAATGGTCGTCTTGAAATTTCAAAAATAATCGAAAAACTCAGTTATAAGCCCCGGGGCTGTCCATTGGATCTTTTGTAAAAAAGTGGTATCCAATGGTCAGCCCTCTCAATTTATACGTAAAAAAGCGATATTTTTATTAAAATTTAATATAATTTAATACCAGAACTAATTTATAAAGCTACCATGAAGAAAACATTTCATAATAAAATAGGTTCTTTCTTACCTGTTAGGAGAACACTAGGTGTAATAAAAAATATGGCGGACTTGACACTATTGCTCTTGTCGTTGGACAGCACCGATATGAACGAGTTTATTTCTACCCCCTGATCCCCTGCCGCTCCTGTCGCGTGACACATTAACCAATGAGGAATCAGAGCGTCTATTTAAGTGCAACTGATTTGTTTATTTTGATAATAGCGATATTTATGGCCAATAAACGATGTAAAAGGCTGAGCACTGGTGCCTGGCTGGCCACTGGTGCCTTTACCCTATATTGTTTTCTATTTTTAGCCATTCCCGGAAGCGCTACCACATATTTACTTAATTGTCAAAAAATACGTCGTCACGGATAGTTTTACTGATTATTTGGCATAAATTTGTTTCTTTAAACTCAGCTCAAAATAATTTATTCCATTGAAGGCGATTGCAAACTCTTTTAGTCCGAAGACTTTTAGTACGACGGGTGATTTTATATCCGTAGGTTTTCCCTAAGGATGAAAAAAGTTTAGGGAGAATGGGCCATAGATGCAGAGTAGATTAAGGGGTGCTAACGTCTGGAGATGCAGCAGCGACTAACTGGTTTCACGTCCTTTCCTATATAAGCACGGAAAATCTCGAAATAGTAAATTCTTGGTCAATCTATTTCGTAATTCCCTTAACTTTTGCGATCACAGGCCAAACATGCTTGCAAAACTGCAGCATCAAGAACCTCAACAATGTTTTATTTTTCTTTGTTTGTTCCGTACAGAGCGATTTGAAGCGCCTTCAGCACAAGTACAAAGTAAGGTCAATCAGATAAACATTAAAAACTCTACCAATTACAAATCCTAATAACCCAGTATTTATTTAAATATACTTTAAAAAAATATTGCTACGTCGTACAAAAGTGAAACTTCTAAATCAAAGAGGTAACAAGTTGCACACATAACAAACATCCTGCATTACACTCTTTATGTATGTGTAATACTTGGTCAAATGATATAAACCTTATAAATAAGAAAAAGCAAGTACAAAACTTCTTATCTCTCGTAATAAGTAACGATAATAAATATCATATTGAACAAAATTAAAACCTATTGTTAAATTCATCATCATCATATCAGCCGTACGACGCCCACTGCTGGACATAGGCCTCCCCCAAGGATCTCCACAACGATCGATTGTTAAATTAAGTAGTATAAAATTGCACCGAAGTAGCAAAAAGTTTGTAAAATTGGAATATTTATTTATTTAAAAAGAATTCAAGGAAAATAACAACAGCCATTAATGACATTGTAAACATAAATATATATGTTAACCTGTGGAAATAATTATGCCGAATAAAAATATTAGCGACCTAACGGCTCAACTATCAGATTACATTTAATAAAACTTAGTTGAAAGCAAGCGACGCAGAATAAAAGTGGCCACCTACAAACAGATTCAAGTACACAACTCAGAGAGGCTTACGCGCGATCTAGTAGTGAATAGAGAAAAATATAGGTAAAGTCCAACAAATTCTACTAGAAACAGAGAATACTACAGAGTTCGATAGCTAATTTATATGCGTAATGTTCATTACTAAAACACCATTCGAAATTTGTACAATTGAATTTTCATCCGGTAAAATTCTGTCCATTTCGCGGTTTTTGTTCGATGAAGAAAAATCATACTTAAATTTTGAACAGGTACTTTATTTTAAGACAATGGTTTTGTAATTTATATATTTCATCATTACGTTATACTCAAACCAGCATTGTGACTACATAATATTTTTGATGATTTGTGAAGCGGAAACACAAAGCATCATAGGAACGCTGTTAAAAAATAGTGCCCATGATTAAAGCTAAATTTCGTTATCTAAAAAAAGGCAGAGCACTTTAGAAACACCAGCTGAAATTCGCTTGGAGACTAAAACAATTCCCTATTTTGTAACAGTTTATGTATGTAAGGGAGTATTTTGTATATTTGGATAAAAATGTAGAGTATTAAACACAAATAATCAAGGAACTCTGCATCACGAAATTTAAAGGAAAGCAAAACAGCTCTTACCGAATAACTTGCGAGTTCTCGGTATAAGTGTTCCTGACGTAGAATTATAAAGTCAAGACAGCTATTGATTTTTTTATTTAGTTTTCGGCGAATCATCAGCTAACTTAAAAAGCTAATAAAAAAATCACACAGGTAAAATTGGTCTAGCTTTTTCTAAAGTGAGTTGAATGAATATAATTTTTATGAATATAAAAACATTGATACAAAGAAAAAGAAAAGCGGATTGATGTTCAATATGTTCCTTGTAAAATCTTATACTGATCAAAATATTTTATATTTATTGCTAAGATAAATAATTGAACAGCAAAAGCCCAATAGTAATAACCGAAATGTATATGAAAATGAATTTGAAGGAATCAAGACATATACCGCATTCTTGAGATTATTGCGATAATCAAAGTTGGCATTTACAACTAAAAACAAGTGCAGTAGATCAACCTGTCCACCAACGGTCTCAACACAAACCGTTGCAATAACTACTACTGGTTGGGACCGCTCGCACTATTAGAAGCACACGGTTGCGGTTCTTTACATTTCCAAGCCAGTTTAATTTGAGCCTCGACCCCTCTTTAAAGCCAACCAAGATACACTTCAGACGTGTCAATCACTTCGCACGGAAAGTTCTTGTATTATTTGTTGCTTGTGGCATTAAGAGTCGTCGGATTCGTTAGACGACCTTGATGCAATCTTTTAAATAGCTGTGGTTGGAACGCAACTCTATGATAACGGGTTAAAGATAGATTTCGCTTTTGAATAGTCTGTTATCAAATTAGCTGACGCTGATAAGTTCATTGATATGAGTAATATGTAAAATGACCAAAAAGCCATTACACATCTTATATAATTAAATATTTACGATTCATGAATGTAACATCCACTTTTGTAATGCCAAAAAAAAAGAAAACTGGTTTACAAACAAGAGAAAAGAGGTACCTAAGTAAGGCTTTACCTATTTATAAGTAGATTTACATAGTTAAACTCGAAATATGTTCACTCTTTTGTTACAAATAAGATTAGTATAGTATAATCAAGCAAAATACAATTAGCGTCAATCAAACAATAGAACGACTGACCGATTTGCATTTATATGATATAGTTTTTGCACTGATATAATATAACTTTGCATCAGACTTAAAGTCTTAATACTATAGGGATAAGGGTAAAGATATTAATAACTAATCGCCCAACACTCGTCTTTAATGTCGGAATAAGTTCATTTTTCAAAGTCTGCGCCTAGACATGTTAGTCACGTCCAATAGCTTATACATCTGTTTATCTATAACGTACACGTACCTTCTTCAACGTCCCTAATGTTTTACCTAGTCACAGTAAATTCACCGGAATATTCCTCATTTCTGATTCGATCACACCGTTGAACGAGCGTCACGTATTTTTTACCCTATTCCCGAGGCAATAAGCAAGAATTATCTTTTTTCGAACAGAAGGCACCGACGTGTGTTGTGTATGAAAAGTCGATTCAGTTTTGACGTATTCATGACTTATTATTGAATTTTTTACGACCAAACTGTACTTTGTGACTAATATTATCACTTTCTTTCTAACAAGTATATCAAGTAAATAAAAACTGATTGATAAATATAAAAAACATACTAATTGGCTTAGCGTATGTATGTGTGCCTGGCAGCAAACCGGCTGATTTTTAAAATAATAAAATTTTCAACAACACAATGGCATATACGAGAAAATTTAATTACCTGACACGGTTAAATCACGAAATGCAATGCATCGTTTTTAATCTCGAATGATCTTGCACTTTTGCTTCGCTCCAGGTACATCATATTCTGCTAATTCCATTATAATTCAATACATTTGACGTTGTCAATAGAGAATTCAAAACATATGTACCCCTCCCCCACCGGTGCTGCCCCTAGCGGATCTTTCTCAAATATTCCCAAAAAAGGGTTAATTCTACGTAAGAAAATAATTACAATATAAGGAAATGTCGAATGTAAATAACACAAATATCCATCCAATTGTAAAAGCTTGTTACGCGCTTAAATCCATACTGAGTGGGCTTAAGGTTCGAAACGATGCAAAGAGCTTTAGGAGAAATGATAAGGACAAAGCAACAGTATAGACTGAAAATGGATCAGTGAAAAACTGTTAAAGTTGTTCTTTTTCATACATGTAAAGTGCAACAGTTCTCTCACAGAATAATATGCAACGTGAAACATTTAGTCAGCATGTTATGGTTATTTTATCTCCTTATTGTTTATAGTAAAGAGGAATTACTAAAAATAATGATAAATGATAATTATTTGCAGAATGAATTTTATATTAATTATATATACCTTATAAAATATAAATATAATAATTAACAAAATTCATTAGATCTGTGTTTTTTGAAAATTAATGTCATATTTATTTTATAGAATAAATAATATTAAATGAACGAATATGTCTGAACCCTCAAACAAAATAACCTATAACATTTTTAATGTTATAGCAATATTAGAAGTAGCAGTATTGAAAATTATGTACACTCTGAAAACTTAGCAAAAGAGAACATACAAAGATAACAAAGAGGTCAAACAAGGATGTGTAAAAGCCTTCACATATAATTATGCAACGTCAGCATATCTAGTCACTTAATAATAATTATTGTGCTATTATCACAAAGCCACTAACCGTGATACGAAAAGGATACATGCGTTTAATCACCAATCACTTAAATTTTAAAAGTAACATTTGTTATTATGTACTAGCTGACCCGGTAACGCGTTGCTATGGTAACGCGTATACAATGGAAAAAGAGCGGGAAAAAAGAGCGGACAGACAAACACACAAACAATAAATTTGTGTCCTTAGATTTTAGACTAGCGGCCCGTCCCGGCTTCGCACGGGTGGACAAAATTCTTTAATTTTTTTTATTATTCAATATTTTTACGTTAGTGCCATCTAGCGTCCGATAGATGAACTACTTGTAGTTAACGCGTTGCTATGGTAACGTTTTTGATACAATGGAAAAAGAGCGGACAGATTAAAAAAAAAACACTGTGATCTTAGATCATAGATTTGACCGATATTTATATATCGGTTCTCTATAAATTTAGGTAGGTTTATATTTCAATCTCATGTAGAATTCAATAAAGTCACTTGCCTTAATGGAATAACCACTGACATCCTTTGTATCGGTCACCGAACCGCTCTTAAAGTGATCAGATTGTGTGCCCCAAATATAGATGTGAATAAATTGCTTGTTATCGAATCCCATTACACTATAATAAAATTTAAATATCATCTATCATTAATTTATTTGATCACTTCACTATATTGAAACAATCGAGTTTATTTCTACACGTAACACATGTATGGGAACAGATAAAACAATCCGAGTTTGATTGAAAAGTAAAATCGAATAAAATGCTGTACCTTACTTTCAGAATCCTTAAATTTTACGATTTGAATACAGAGTAATATAATGTGTAAGTAATGTTCGTACCATAAAATTTATACTCATATTCATTCGGTTGTCCTTTTATTCAATGCATTTCATATGAAAATGAAATATTGAAAGTTATTGTATACAATAACTTTTTCATTTTGTTAAAATGTTTTTGTGCCCCGAGGTTGTTTAGTAAAAGAGAAATTTAACACTAAAGGAGACCTTTCTTTTTGAGCCAAAAATGTACCTTGGTACAAGTTATTTGAAAATATTCATAATAATGTACAAACACTTATTTCATATATAATATACTCATAAATTAGATTTTTATGAAGTTAATAAAACACAATAAATTATACACTAAATCACAACTGCGTAGAACGAAACGCTAATGTGGCACTTGTGTGTGACAGTCGGTTAGATTTTAACAAGTTTTTCGCGGCTCTGGAACACGGTATTTTAGTAAAGTCCGTAGGCTGATAAAATAACTAAACGCTTAGAATGATTGAATAGCAAGAAATATCTATTTTTGCTCTTGATCCTACTGTATATATTAAAAACAGGAGAATTCGTAAAGCAGTGTTGCTGATTAACTTGTATACATTTTATGTTTAAGACTGAATATCGAAAAATGTTTATATAACTTTAAGCTATAAAACGCTTCAAACTCAAAACAATTGTGCTTGCCAGCTAAAAAAAACATTTGTTGCAAATAATGTTTATTTTTGAATGATTTTTTGTAGTGGTACAAATGTATTTAAAAATGAATAAGTATTTTTTTCGGAATATACAATTTTTTAGCTATTTTTAGTATCTTTGAATCTTAGGTACATGTTTAGCCTTACTTATATGGAAGAAAGAAAGGCTTCTTTGTCTTTGCAAATGTTTATTTATGGAATAAATTAAATTATTGCCAATACAGTTGGTAGGCCGGCATTTAATTATTTAATTTTTAAACTCACGCATCACATCATTGAAAGTGAAATCAACCTATTTATTCCCATGTTTTCATTTCATCTTAACAATTCGAATCCTTATCAAAAGCTTTGTTTACAGCATGACTAAGGATTACCTTACCATTACCTTACAATTCCATGGGTATTAACCCATGGTTAATCAATTACTATCGTTCAATATTTTAATTGGGCACGTTCCCAACTATATACATTAAACTTTAATTGTAACTGAATAAATATTTGGGTTATATTGAGATTTTTTTTTAGTTATTACCACTGAGTCTACTACTAAAACTAATGATTTTACCACCACTTTAGAAATTCTCTCTTCGGAGGCTCTTCCAAAGGAGATAGCAAAGAATACTCGTACAAGAGACCAGCCCTCATATTATTACACAAAGGAGCATTATGAATATCTTTAGATATTGCGGTGTGTTTTTTTTGAGTTGTTATTTGTTGAATAATGGGATCCGAACAAGAGGTACGTTCTAACCAACATATCTATTGTAATAAGAATATTTACTGATCTCGAAAGCCTTACGTACCATTCTAGGAATATACCGTCGTTAAATTGATTACGTTCTTGTAAAAAGTGATTTAATTTAATATACTAATAAAAAATAACCCTACAGTTTTATGACAAACAAACGATCATACAAACGCCGTCCTGTCCATAGTCACGGTTCTTTCAAAAAATGTCCAGTAGAAAAGACTGAAGGTTGAAACAAATAAATTTGTTTCAAATGAAATATAACATTACCTTAAATTAAAAATGATATATAAAAAAATAGATTTCTTTTCAGTTTCGCAATCAGTGCAATTTCGCAAAATAACTTAAAACTTTTTATCGAAACATTTAAACCGACAGACACAACAAAATTTCTAAAAGCACTTTCATTTGTTTAGCACTTATTTGAAAAACGGACGAAGGTTTCATTCTTATTTATGGAAATAGAAGCATCATAACAATTATTTTGACAAAAAAGTGTTTCTATATAAAAAAAGGTTTTAAAGTTTTTAATATAGAATGTCATTATAGCTTATATTATAATCATGAAGACATCAAAGTATTACATTTTTTTGTATTTTGTTATGACTAATAGAACCGAGTGTCAAAATAATGTTTTTAACATAAATGGGAACTTTTTATTGAATGGAAACAATTTAAGTAGGTGAAAAGTTTGGCCATTACTGTCATTTAAATTTCAATCAACTGGGCGTAGAAGCATCATTAAATTTATCAGTCAAAGGAATTGAGGGGGTAACCATTAGATACAATCGTATTGGTTACATCGGGAGTAATGATTTTGGGTTCCCGATCCTCGGACCCTCACTTTTCATCGGTTGGGTCAATTGATTGAGTCTAACCAGGGTTGCTATGCTTTTAGTTACTATCGAAATAAATTATAATAGGACGCGTCTATTAATATCATCTTTATAAAGAAACTATACTAACAGCAAACCACTATTATATTATAAAAGGAGGAAAAAAAACGGAGTAGTATAAGAAGCTTTTATTTACTTAAACGTCATGGATATATGCTGTATGTAAAGATATTTTTCAATGTGGATAAATTATTATTCTTATTGAATTTCAAAGTGCACAAATCTATCATTAAATTAGTTCAATTCAAAGGAGAGATTATCCTATATAGCAGATATAATAAATAAATAAATAGGTAAAGAGGGAATAAATGCATTCATCACACAAACATTTGCTTCTACCACGATTTGAACCCGGGATCATTAGTGCATTAGGTAGGGTTGTTTATTACCAAAGAACAACTAAACTTTAATACATTGGAGTTTGAAAAGAACTTTAAAGTATTTGATTTATTTATAGTCGCTTGTTAATGTAACCATAGCCAGAGCATAGGCATTCCTATGATTCAAACACCAGAGAGAATAAGCCATAACCCATTCATGAGTTCTAACTAGTACAAATGCAACCAGGATCAAAAGCTATGCTAACCTGGTCGAGAGTTTTGGTCATCCATCTTACAACGGGCCCTTGCGAAAGTTATTTCACTTCCGTAATCACAGGCTGAACGCGGAAACTACTGCACTATCGAACTCATATCATCATCGTCATCATCATACATCATACTTTCAGCTCTCAAATTTAATCTTACAAATTCCTAACTAAAAATATATATCTAGAATAAATAGTGCTCTTAATTTATAGTAAATATTAGTATGTAATTCAAATAAGGCTTTATAGCCAAAATTCTTTACGGTACGAGTATTCATTTATTTCATCTCATGAAAAATATGTATATGCTTTCGATGGTTAACATATAAACGCAAAGGTTTGTGTATTATTGGATATTTTGAGGTACAATTTGATGGGAGGACAGCCCTGGAAAGTACGATAAAACGGTGCGTCACAATAGAAAAAATTAATGACTGAAAGAAATGACGGCAACCTTTATTGAAAAATGTTTGATGAAGTTTTCCCTTTCGAACGTTCTTTTAGTTGGTTGACATTTGAAAAATACTCTTACCCTCGGTTAGTAGAGTGCTCCAAATCTGTAAAAAAGAAAATATTGGTTGTTTAGAAGCTCGATAAATGACGAATCAAATAACATTTTAATTCTGGATATATTTTTATCTTATTTAGAATCACCAATTATTTAAATATAGCAGATTTACATCATAAAACATTTACCGCATCATATCAACAGTTAAAAATACAATACATGGGTACAAATTCAAATTCAGAATGAAGTCAGTTTTTATTTTTATTACGTCTGATTCACTGATTTTGCCAGACTTACCTGCTTAAAAGGAGGTGTACAAAATTATTTTGGTATGTAAAAAATGAATAAAATTGATTTACCAAATGAAAATAAATATTTGCACAAAACAGATCTAGCTAAGTATTTTTATGTGTTCTGCCTTCTGCCTACCCGGCAACCTACTTATAAGGTATTGTGTCCGGAATTTGTACCTGGTATCAAGTCTCTGAAACAATTTCCTCGTAAAGTTTTCGTTTGCGAAGAAACAGACTTGCATTGATTAGTAGATGTTGTTTCAGCGTTATTGTATTTTTATTTGAGTGTACATACGTGTTTTATTATGTAACTTAGGCTGTCATTGATAACAGTGAAAGTTGATTTTATCCAGTATTAATATAATTTTTGATTTCACTGTTTTAGGTACATGCTATTCGGCTTAAAATGTTACTTAACTTTTCGGCTTTTTTCGTTAAACATTGGCCACGCTGTTGTTTAAAAGGTCTTTTTGTGAATAGTGACGCAGATATGGGTTATTTGTGTGTCAAATTATTCCATCAAAACATGGTTTAACGTAATCGTTAGTAAGGATCTGATAAGTCTTAACCAGTTCTTTTATCTTTCCTGGATTAAGGTCATTAGTAAAAATATAAATCGCTCACATGATATTTTAAGTAAAGTAATATTCCTAGTCTTCAAAAAATATTATCTCCAACTGAAGGTGTATTACGTTTCTCTCTATAGATTACTAAGCGGACTGGAGAAAAGTATACTAATAAAAGAGGCAAATTTAGAAAACAGTACTTAGTATATCTAAAAAAGTCTGATATTATTTTCACAATATTTCTCAGAACGCGATTTATACCGTTTTCGAGAACCATATCATTGTATGCGACAGCAATCTCATTACTCATACTTATTCTTACCGTTACAAAGAGTAGTCTATTCAGGGCAGAAATTCAATTATAGAACGTGAGTCGGCTTAACCCTACAATGCCGAAAATCATAGAGCACTCAAAGAATGATCTCACGAGAACACTTGACACACACAACTCGTTTTAGGACTTGGCATTGCGTCCACATCGACTGGGATTCAAGAGTGCTTTAGACCTTCGTTATTCGACAGCATTAGGGAAACGATAAATGTGAAGTATCGAAAGAAATAATTGTTCGTAAACTTGCTTAACTACGTTAAAGTTGTTCATTACGGCTATTAATGATATAGTCTCATTAACAACCATATTAATCAAATACGTTCGTTATGATTGACCTGGCTAATAAATAATAATAATATAAGGCGTTTTATTATGTATATGTTATAGTTCTTATTATTTTCAATAATAAATAGGACTATAACATAAAAATAATAAAGTAATGGATCCTGTATGATTTTAGCATTCTACTGCCGCCATGCCGCGTAAAAATAATTAAAAATCATATCGAATTATACACAATGTATCTTATTACTCGATTATCCGATTACTGGAACAAAGTTAATTTGTAAAACAACAAAAACATAAAAAATACGAGTCAAGGTGAAAAAACAAAGGTAAGAGTATTTTTCTAAGTTGATTTGTTGAAATTCGACTAATATTCTATATAATGGTAAACATTAATACCTTTGGAATTTTAACAACCGATTTGGCTGATAGATTGAACCTACCTACAAAGACAAGCGATAGGTACCTATTTCCGGAAGTAGCTAATGTTTCTGTGATGAATAAGACCTTTTGCACCTGAGTCATGGGTATTTATATATATTCCTATACAATTATTTATGTATAATTTATGTATGTCTAACCATTTCTCTAATATCTATGACACAAACCTTACAGTGTTTATTTTGTGCTAGCTAATTGATATTAATAAAAAATATTATATTATTAATTACAAGTGGGAGGCCCTTTTTGAGAATTTCTCTGTATTACATTTTTCGTTATAAAGGATCAATCAAGGTATTAAACTACACTCGGCGTCAAAAAAATCGCACCTCTAAGAAAATCACGTTCAAATGGCATTAACTCTGGATATGCACATGCAGTCGTATTAATTATAATTTTATTTAAAAGGTTACTTAATTAACTTAATAAAAAAACATTATTTTTCATTATCAAATAAAACCTAAAGCAACAAATAAAGGGTCACAAAAATTCTAAGGAAATTTTGCTGCTCGGGAGAGTCGCGAGTTGCGCTAACTTTGTGGGTATAAAGAGGTCAACACGGGTTCAATGTGGGTCATTCGCTATTAAACCGTTGAAGGGGACACACGCACTGATTTTACTGAAGAAAGAACATCTGGAAAATGGACACTACAGCTGATGAGGCCGCTCAAGTGGTTGCACTACTGCAAGCAGGGGTGCGGCAGTGTGATGTCGCCCGGCAACTGAATCTGAGCCGTTTTTCGGTTCGTAGAGTCTACCAGCGCTTTTTAGAGACCGGTGGCTATATCCGGCGACATGGGTCCGGTAGACGTCGCTGCACTTCGGAAAGAGACGACCGGTTCGTTGTGTCGTACTCTTTGAGAAATCGCTTCTCAAACGCTGTTCAGCTGCAACAGGAGCTCCAGGCAGTTCGCAGACGCACCGTGAGTGTATCCACGGTTAGAAGAAGACTGAAGGAGAAGAACATAGCAGCCCGCAGAGCTGCTACAGGTCCAAAATTGACTGCAGCGCACCGACGAGCCCGCTTGCAGTTTGCTCGCGACCACGTCGATTGGACCATTGAGCAGTGGGGAGCTGTTCTCTTCTCAGACGAGACACGAGTGTGTCTTTTCTGCAACGACCGACGAAGAAGAGTATACCGGAGGCAGGGTGAACGTTTCGCTCAAGCCTGCATCCAGGAGACGGTGGAATATGGAGGCGGATCCTGCATGTTCTGGGGCGGTATGTCGGCTGCCGGCAAAACCGACCTGGTCTGCGTCTCCCGGACCGGAGGTGCTCGCGGACAAGGGTCGCTGACTGCGCGCCGCTATATCACAGAGATCCTGGATGTGCATGTGGTCCCTTTTGCCGAATCTTTTGGCGAGGGGTTCACATTAATGCACGACAACGCTCGCGCACACACTGCAGCCATCGTGAACGACTTCCTGCGGAGGTCCCAAATTCCTGTGATGCAGTGGCCAGCGAGAAGTCCTGATCTGAATCCGATAGAGCACCTCTGGGACCATCTTAAACGTAAGGTTCGATCTCGGGATCCGGCTCCTTCGACTCTTGAGGAACTCCAAACCGCGGTGATTGAAGAATGGGGTCTTATCCCTCAAGAAGAGCTCCTGAAGTTGGTGAGGTCTATGAGGGACCGTATGGAAGCCGTCATCAGGGCAAGGGGGGGTAACACTAGATTTTGAGTTAATTTTAAGACACTTTTTGTACATTTTTTTTGTAAATTATCGATTATTAATTAGGACTTAATTAAGATTTTTTATTATTTTTCAAATTTTTATGCTTTTTGTATAATTTTAATTAAAAAAAAGATTGCACTTAATTGTTGTTTGATGCTCCTTTTTGTTACCTTTCTAATGATACCTAACACTATCCTCTATATAAGGTTTAGGAATTTTTGAATAAGATTTTTATAAGGTGCGATTTTTTTGACGCCGAGTTTATATGTGTACTATGTTACACCCAAACCCGTTCAGCTATTATTGCGTAATTGAGTAACAAACATGTAAAAATACAAACTGTCCCATTTTTAATATAGGTAAGTATAATATCGCAAAGTGCAACTCGAAACAGATTTTATTTCCACTTCCAAAAACAGTCGATACATTAAAGGAGATCATTTACTACACACAGATGTAGTAAAAAAATAAAGGATATGGCAAACAGCCTTTTATCTGTGTGTATTACATGTAGCTATTGATAATTGATATTAAAAAGTAATTTAGAATTTTATAGGGACTGGGTGCCCCAAAAGCTAGGTCTATCTTAAACTAAGCAAACTGAATATATTGGAAAGTTACAACAACTAAAACAAAAATATCTCAAAAATTTTTTGCAACTGCATTCATTGTAATATGCTAAGTTGTCCTACAGGGAGAGAGCGGAAATAGAATAACTCAACTTGAAATGGTTTATAAAGGTCTTGAGAGAAAAAGATCACACACAGAGACGAATTTATGGAGAAGCCGAAATCCAAAGTAATAGTGACAGGGCAAGAAAACAAAAACCTTGTTTGAGGCTGAACCCAGTTCAAAAAAATCTCTTGATTCTAATGCATCGTGAGTACATTTACAGATTCAGAAAATTGGGATATCTCTACTCTCCTTAGCCACAGTACAGTATAATGATTCTTTAAAGCAAAACAATGAAAAAAAAATTACACAAACACAACTAAATAAAAATATGAAAATTCACAATGTTTTGAACCGTTAAATAAGTCTTATTTTTTATCCGTACGTTAAAATATATAAAAAAACTTTGATTTTTAAAACATTTTGCATGTTTTTAAAAATAAATACATTTTTTTTGCAAATTAGAGCTAAACTATACTATGAATATATAAATATAAATACTAGCTGACCCAGCCACGCTATAGCTTAGTTATTTTTTTGATTATAAATAAAATTAAACCAATCCTATGTCCTAAGATGGAACAAATCCAGTAAAATTAAAAAATCATCAAAATTGGTCGAGTTGTTTCGGAGTTCATTGCGGTCAAACACTGTGACACGTAATTTTTATATACAAAGTTATTCACAATTGAACCAAAGTTACACTTGGTATTATTAGTATTTATTTATGAGTATTCAAAATCAATCCGGTTTTTTTTCCATTATACAGTGATGTTCTACCCTTTATATTTTCACTAAATGTTAATAAATTTACAATAATTTTACTCAAATTCAACAGGCAGGCACTGTCTGCCTTGCTCTCAATCTTTTCGGGGTCGATGCAGTATTTTATGTCATGTCAGTCACACCTTTTACATTCAGATCACTCCTCATTCAATCTATATAACCTATAATCAGAGGCGGTCCTTTTCCCTGCCATCGATCAACACTCAAATATCTCAGTCTCCTCATGTTCTCGACTTTATAATAAATTAAGTAACAGATAATAATTTATTTACAGTTGTGGGCATATAAAAGTTATCATTTCTGTACGAGTATACATTTTTCGTTACTTGACGACCCAGATAGTTTGCTTAATACTTTGCTATATTGCTTTTGCATTCTGCATGACTTTTTTTTCTAAACAGCCGGATATCTCCCTTTGCTGGTCTTGTAGTTTATTCTTTGATGGCGTAGCTTTCGGATAATGGCTACAGGTTGTGAAACAATAGTTTCTTTATTGATATTCATTGTGTTTTAATGTAATTCCATTGATATGTTACAGTTTATTAGACTCTCTAGCTGGTAACTTTTGAATAAATGCTTGCCGGGAACCAGTAAATTATGCGATAACTTAATCTCAGCAGTTTTTTTACAATTAGAAACGCAAGGTTTCTTTTGTTTTTTGACTTCTTATTCAATGAAATAAAACTTTAACTATCATCTGTGCCTGAACTAAATTTGTCGATATAACAAACTCAATTCTGCACGTCACTAACAGGAACCATATGAAGTATATAAGGGACGCAACCTGCGATGCGATTTCGAGTTTACGCCGACGCTCTTTCCATTCTTATTACCTCACAATAAGAACAGAAACGAAACATTAACATTTTATTCAATGTATACATTTTGAACATCAAATAAGCAGAGACATTATTTCAAAAAATTAACACAAAACATTCGAGATTATATTCATCTTTTTATGACAATAATTTACCTCTTTATATCTTACCTTCATAATGAAAGGAACTAAATTATTAATTAATAATTGTTTTCATGATGTTGCTAACAAAGTTTGACCAATATCCGCTGTCTGATAGTATTTATTATATCAGCAAAATAAAAATAGAAACATGCGACAAAGCAATTTAAATTTATTTTAAGTCTCAATAAAGGAAGTGGGTGTTGCTATGTGCTCAGCGTGGGTTCTGCAGCGTCGCACTCTTGACAGAGGTAATAGGATGGCAGCTCTCGCTGTATGTAGGGTGCATGACAAGTGCCATGCTAGATGCATGGCACTTGTACCAAAAGAGTATGGCCGTGGGAGGCAGAGTTTTTGCAAAACGAAGCCACTAAACGGATGCATGAAAAGAGTGCCAACATGCCCCTCCTCAGTTTCAGGCGTACGGAGAGAAGAAGGCATTACCCGCAGCTTTTTCATCCCCAGCACATTCGTTGAGCTAAGCGGTGAAGAAGGAGTGTCTCTCACACATGAGAGTAATTTTTTTCAGAATGTTTTGTTGGCGGTTGACAAATTTCTTAGGCGGGTGGGACTTACGTACTATATACGAACTTTTTTACGGTCTTCGAACTTAATAGAAATCGTTTTTAAGATAAAAAAGTCATAGTGATTTTTAAATTACAAAGAACTTAACAAAAATTATTTGATGTGTGAACAGCAGCGATGTAGCGCAATAAACGCCTCTCTTTTCTTATGACCCGACTATGTATGTAAAGAATACATTATTTCTTTGGAAAATTCGATGACCTCATCGTCTGTTACATATTTGTAAGCATATAACCTTCAATTTATAAGTGGAAAATATTTAATTGAATAATCAGTATTTAATACTGTCCAATTTTATACATTAGACCAAAGAGCGTAAATCGCGAAGTGAATAATTTCCAAATCGCATACTCTATAATTATTTACACGCTTGGGATACATACTTGAACTTCATAATCATTAGCCGAACCTTCCAATTAATAAGCGATTACTGAGCGTAAACGAAATAGTCGATATACATATCGATAAACCCGCACCTAATATGAGTCTATTAGACCAAAGGGCGCAAACCGCGACGAGATTTCAGTTTCCAAGCCGTCGCGCCTCCTCTCTTATTTCCGCGCGTTTCCCACCTATATCCGCCCTTAATCAGGGCCTCGACGCGTAATTGACTTAACGTTGGATTAATAACGGCTTAGGACTGAAATATGTTTACCGATGAATATTAAGAGGGTTTGTTTTGGGCCTACTTGATTTACTCGCAAGATATAAAATTTTGTTTGTTCCATTTACGTGTGTAACGGAAACCATTTCATTATATTTAATTGGTTTTATATGAAGAGTGTAAAGACTGTTATTTATATATATATCTATGATGGATATGTAATATATATGTATATATATATGCTTTTTATTATTTTTAAAATTTAACATGTCAGTTTCTGAAAAACAACATAAAAATTCCACTCGATATGTATAGCTTGAATCATTAAATGTTATAACTAAATTGAAATGACAGTCAGGTAAAGAGAAAATAGGACATATGTAAATGAGTGGATGCAATACAAAAAGCTGATGTAAGTTAATGCAAATGCAACATGACTCCATATTTATGTATCTCACATAAATATGGAATCTTATAAGGTGGAAAGTAAGTAACTTTCAACTTGATCTTGCCTTTCTGTAATCTCTGAAAGTGAATTCCACAGCCTAACAGTATAATCTTCGGAAATATTATTATTACATTGACGTCGTACTTTACCGATTTGAAATCAAAACAGTCGCATACTTACCAACCATGTTACTTACCAACAAAACGAAATGGGATATACAAGAGATATGTGAAGGGCTTCGAAACCTACGCGACAGTGGTGGCAGTACTTGAAAATTCATTGCACTTATTTGGCGCGACAGAACGAAATGAATTAAAACAGGAAAGTTGACGTCGTATTAACTCTACGCTGCCGAAATGTTTAGCAACTTGTCTACGACTTCAAATGTAATAGACTTAAGAATCTCAGTTCCTGTCTGTATGCGAGATCTCTGACAGCGACAATCGGACAGCATCGCCTATATGTCTATTTATCGCCTCAAATAAGAGGAAACAGATAGAATAATTTCTATTCCATTCCGATGCGGAAGATTTTTTTTTTTTTGTAATTTTATGCTCAAAACTTGTTTGAAGAAATAAAAACCAAAATTGAAAATATCTGATTACAAAGATTTGAAATTTCATTTTATATAAAAATTAATAACAAAAGGTGTAATATATACTGAAAAAAGAGAATAATATGGAATCGTATGCCTCTAATCATTGATATTCACCTCATCTGATCAAATAAGCACTATTAGTTTCAGCAAAAGTAAACCATGACTGGGAAATTAGATCAAATTCATCACGTCATTAACCAATGAAGCGATGCTTCGAAGAATCTAAGAACTTCTCTTAGTTCAGTTTTTTAGTTACACCTTGACTATCGAACTTGCAGTTTAGGGACACGTTTGAACTTGAATTAAGTAAATTAAAGAAAACTCCAACAGCGAAACTTTTCCGTAAATCCAGAAGTTTCTATGAGAGTTTTCGGCGCCTTTTAATAGACCAGTTCGTTTCCTAATTAAATCTTTTCTGTTTTAACATTTCTTAATAATTATTTAAGATATAGTACATGTAACATGTGTTTATATACTTCTTACAGTTCTGAGACTAACGAGATAATGATACCTAATCATTCAAAGCAAATTTGAACACTAATTTGATATTTTCATATTGTACCCCCTTAGCATTGTATTACGACTGCTCCTTTTAAACGATGCTACACGGAGGGTATTTAGTAATATTTTTCTTCTTTCATCACTTTTGTACATTGCGTTTTTATCTTATATTATATTCTAGTTATAAGTGGAAAGTTCATTGAATTATGTTATTTTTACATGTAAGTCATAATTATTTTATTGCATTATAGGTTCCTAATAAAATTAAATATTAAATAAAATTATTATTACTAATAAAAAATATATATTTACTTTGATATATTTTTCAAATAAGAGTGAATTTTAACGGCGACACCGCGTTATTAGAAAAAAACTAAAAACGAAGAGATATTTGTTTTTCTTCATCTTTTTTGATTTCAAGTCACTTACTTAAGTGTTTACGAGTATATATAGATAATTCAGCTAATTTTGCAAGTCGATTTAACTTATTTACTTTAAATTAAAACAACTTACAAAACGTTCAAAACAAAAGTTATAACAAAGTGAGATGTGGCTCAAGTTGTTTTATTTGTTTTCTAACAAATTGTTACAGAGTGCTCTGAATTTTACTTAGCTGCATGAAGTATAGTTAACATAGTGTTAACTTTAATACTTATAAAGGTCATACTGAATTTATGCAACCTTTGAGTAATATTTGATTACCAATTGACTTATATAAAAACATTAACGTTTTCTAGGTCGTTTACAGTTCTGCGGTGCAATGTTTCTGACTCCATTAAAAGAGCGAACTACTCAACAAAGGATTAATCAAAGAAATACACACGATTTTGTATTTTAATTAACTTATTCACTCATAAATCATAATTTGAAAATTACGGAAGTTCTCTTACGAATTTGAATCGAACTTCGTCGTCAACAGAATTTTATGCGAAATGAGTATGGATGTACCTTAATATATAGCGTCTTCTAACTTCAATATATAAAAGCGTCTCTACGTTTGTTTCTCCAATGCCAATTAACCTTAGATACACTCGGTTGGTGCCGAAGTTGGCACACTCTAATTTATATGTAACCAAATATTCAGAACAATTTCAACGTTGCTCGCTGTTACGACGTAAATTAACGAATAAACTTAGATGCTTGGTAATAAGCTATTCTAACACCGTTGCTAGTTAGATTAATAAAGTTAGTAGATAGGTTTGAAATTATAGTTATATAATTATTTCAATATGTAATTCAATTGGATAATTGAACAAAAGCGTGCCCCGCCCCGGTGCATTCAAGTATGCGCGTACTTTGTCTTAAATCAATGAGCTCTTTGCATTCATATGGAAAGGTAATCGCTACATGTTTTCTTAATGAAATATAACGATGAAAACGCAGCTCTATGGTAATTTGAAAGTTTTGTACGAGTATATTCAATGTTTAACAAAAAAACAATTATAATGATCTTCACCACTGTACCCTACAGACCATCACATACAATTCGAGGGCTATACTCCCGTTACAAACGGTTTATGGTTAATCCTGCGAACTTCCTCATGTAACCCCCCTTTCTCCCTAGCTTGCAAACGTCCTCTCTGGATTCATCAATTAAAACTTTTACGCTTTTAACGAAATAACTTGAATTTATCTTGCCAACGCTCAGCGGGGCAACTTTTATCCCACCTGAATTTAATATTTTTAGGGACCCGTTGAATCAAAAAACAAAAAGCTTATATGGGGCAAACGTTTTTATCAGACCCTCTGCCATCTGTCTACGGTCAGAAAGCGCGGAAAAGCCTCCTCATTTGTTAAATTTAGACAGACAGTAGAAATTTTAACTGAGCGAGACCTTGCTTGCCTTCAAACTTCCTTTCAACATTCATAAATAAACACGAAGTCTATTTTCAGCTGCGCCTACTTTTATTTCAGTGAAAGCTTTTTTTAAACATGTTAATTAGGTATTAGAGACTTAAATATTATCATGTTTTTGTACGTGGATACGTATTTGTGTTCTTCGTTACCTCTAAAAGAGATAAGATTATAGTGACTCACATATTTTTGATAATTCTGTAGTAATAAAGTTACCCTAAGTACCAATATCTTACGATTTTCTTTTGCTCATTACAGTACAATTTTTGTGCCAAATAGAGATGTTCTAGTTTTTTTAAACTATTAATAGACATAAGTAAAGATAATAAATATCTATTGGAAAATAGCAAAAAAATTCTATCTAGAGTAAAATATTTTTTTCACAACGTTTACCGCTTATAGGTAGGTAGGTGCGAATGAAATAAAATTTCATTGGTATCGACCAAACAATTTTTTCGCTCAGGTTGGAATTTCGTTTTAAGATGGTTTTTTGAAGTAGCAACTTTATAAATTATTAATCTGAAAGTGTGACTGCTAAGACAAAAGTCTAGATAATAAAATTGTGTCTTTTTTAAACAGCTTATGCATTCATTTTTCGTTAAGCATATTAAGTATAAAATCGTCCTTTTTTTAACGTTTCCATTTATTATAAAATAGTTTGAACGCCTGGATGATCATAACGCGTTTTTATTACTACCTAGTTCTTTTTATTACACAATTATAATATATTATATATTTCTAAAAGCTAAAACCTAGCAAAAAAGTTACCAATATAGATGTTCTAATTTTAAATTTACTTGTTGGATATAGGTTTGCTTGGATTCTCATGAATTTTTCCAGTCTCGATTTCACCAAGTTGGCATGAAATATTTGGGTCAGCCTAGCAAGGGAGAAACACGTACGTAGCGTAACAAATTTTCGAAATGAAAGTACAAAAAACGTCACAATGTTCATTTGCGTCCTAGTTTCTGAGAGCGGTTTTAATCAGGAATTTAAAATACAATTTAGTGTGGACATTACTAATACCGATGCACTCTTAAATAAACCAAATAGTAACGAACATGGCAAATCTAAGTTCGGTTTTCGTTAATTTCAAAGTTATATGATCAAACTTGTCCAAGATTTTCCACACATTCATTTAAATGTTATTTAAAAAAGAAGCAGACAACTTATCAATATTACTACATCCTAAAACAAGAGAACTTTGCATTGGATATAAAATATTAAGTAAATATACATAACATGTATCATATAATAAACATGTCTCATTGCCAAACGTCTAATAATTGAACATAAACTTGTAAAACAAATTAAGAACTTTCAACTTGTTTTCCTCACATTATTTTAGATGTAGCTTCAAACGATCTCAGTTTACGAAAAGTTTTACCAAAAATACTCTACAAAAAATTACAAGTAACTCTAGAGCGGAGAAAAGTTTAGCACCTTAATTTAACGAAATCTTTTTTTGGCGCTTCAGAAAAACCGTTTGGTGTGAGGGATACATAAACACTTCTTGTTATACTGGTATATTGAATGGAAAATCCCACTATTTAACGACTTTAGCATCTAAGAAAAGTATATAAATATTTATATCATACTAATTGTTTATTGAATTGGTTTCAGACACTTGTTTGGGAACCATTGATAGGTTAGCTTAAACAAACACTAAAAAAAGGAGACTTTTTGGCGGGAGCGGGAAGCGCCACGTTGGTGGTTTTGTTTTGTTGAAATTTATGTTATGGTGGATATTAATGCGTATTAATGGTGGATTATTAACCACTAAGTGTTTGTGAACATACAAGAGTGTTGTGAAGTGTAACAAAGCAGCGGAAGTTGTCTTTTCCTGCCCTCTCAAGAAGTTTACGGGGAGGTTTCAGTAAATCCCCACATATTTACTGAAACCTAGCAAAAAAAATATAAATATATAACTAACAATTATATTTACTTGACACTGGCTAAATGCACAAATCGTGCAAGCCATAAGTAAAAAATAAAAAAAAGCGTAATTAATATTAACTCAAATATTGCACATATACACGATTAAAATATAATTACCATAAAAAATTAAACTGCGTTATCAGTATCGACTACTGATACTATAGACCTAGGTTTAAGCGCAAAAAAAAACATGAACTAATTTATCCTTAAAAAACTTAAAAAATGGTCTATCTCAAATATTTACTACGACTTTACTATCTTATTGAATACGTAACTTACACATAGGTATGTATCGGTGCGCAATGACCCAATCCTGGCGCGTGCAAACATAAAACCCCCGCCGCCGCGCCCTTCCCCGCTGCGCCCCTCCCCCGCTGCTCCCTTCCCCCGCACTAGGGGTGTCCGTTTTGGAAAAACATCGATGTTTTTCTCGATTCGATAAATCAGAACTGTACATCGATGTCTTTCGATGTATCAGGTGTAAACAGCGATATTTTGTACGCATCGAGTACTTTTTTAGGGTTCCATACCCAAAGGGTACTACTTGTCAAGCCACGGTAGTAATTGCCAGTCAACATCCCTCATCAGTCCTGGTAGCAATTGCTACCTTATTCAAATTACCGTGTGGCTTTAAATTACGATTTATTTTTGAGTTTTTATTTATCGTGAATAGGAAAGCGCTTGACCGCCATCACGCCTGATGGTAAGTGACGATGCGATCTAGGATGTAACGCGCTTGCCTAGAAGAAACCTATTCACTAGTGACTTGAAGATCCTAAATTGTATTTATCAGGCAAAGAGTTCCGCTCTTTAGCGGTACGTATTACAAAATTGGAACCAAAAATCTTAGTGCGACTCTTTGGTATATCAAACAAATAAAGCCAATTCGTAAGTCTGGTTGTCCGATGAAAAAATGGGGACGGCGGAACAAGGCTGTGCAATTCTGCTGCACACCCTCGGAAATGTATCCTATAAAAAACGGATAGGCTAGCTAACTTCCGTCAATGTTCAAGGCCCTTCAGCTTATTATTAAAAAGTTCGTTATTGCCGATGAGTTTCTTCGCCTTCGACTCCAGCGTCTGGAGTTGATATTGGACGGAACCGTCCTAAAGATACACAGATCTTAATATTCTGTGGTGGATTCTGTATTAATCAGCTTTATGGTAGTATGTTTTGATTGGTCCTGGCTTAATTATTAAGCGAGAAATAGGCATTTTTATCTAAGAATCCGACATCGTTTTCATAATTCGCACTGTACTGGGACTGTTGAGAGGGGTAAGGCGCGGTAACGGACTGACAAGTGGAAAAATGGAACCCCATTACTAAGATTTCGCTGTCCGATTGTCACCAGCCTGTATCTCATGCCAGTACACTATTGAATCATCAACTTTTCTTTTTTAATTAAACAAATAGGGAAAAAGATATTAGGCAGAATTTTAGTGGTTAAACTTGAGTTTTTATGAAATTCATTGGTAAGATAAAAAATACGTGTGTAAACAACAACTACGCCTCCAAGCCCTCAGATGGGATTTGAATTTATATCTTATAGAAATATTGCATTGTGAATGCAAAAAAATAATTTAAAAACATAATTATAGCTGGTTCCATCTTAATCGATTGTTAAATATTTGTAAAAAATATTCCTTTCGATGTTGAAGGTAGTTAGCATTCAACATTGGTGGAACGATACTAGCTCATAGTAGAAGTTGAAATACGTTTGTAAAATTCGACACGTTTGCCAGCGTCTCGGTAGCTCAGCGGTCAGAGCAGTCACCCGGATAGCGAAAGGTCGTGGGTTCGTATCCCATCTGAGGGCTCAGAGGCGTAGTTGTTTTTTACACACGTATTTTATATCTTATAGAAATATTGCATTGTGAATGCAAAAAACATCGATACATCGAGTATATCGAAAGCATTTCAAAACATTGGATCGATTCGATGCATCGCATTGTAAACATCGATGTTTTCAATGCATCGATGTATATCGAATATCCCTAACCCGCACCACTCTGCACGTGTATAATCCCGGCATTTTGAAATCACGTGACATGCGCAGTAGTAAATAATGTACCTAAAGTTGCTACTGCGCATGTCACGTGATTTCATTTTCATTTCATGTTCAACTGGAACGTAACCATTTCTTTGACCTTGACCTAATTACTTAGTTACCACTCGTCAGTCGGCCTGTGCGCATACGCTTTTGTGATCGATCAGTTACACTCGTTAAGTACATAATAAAATCATGGCTTATCAGTTTACATCTCGTGAATATGTCATGATGGTTCGTGCTTATTTTTTGAGCGGTGAAAACGTGTCGGCGGCTTTACGGATGTACCGAGAGCTGTACCCGAATGCTCGACAGCCAAACTACAGTACAGTGTTAAGTGCTTATCAACGGCTCCTAGACCATGGCTCATTTTACGTGCCATCGCACGCGCAAGGAAGAGGGAGACCACCGATCTCTCAGAACTTGTATGACGACGTGGTGACGTACTTTGAGGAAGATCCACGAAGAAGCACCCATGATGCTGCTCGACGATTTGGTATTAATCAATATTCGGCTTGGAAGATAATAAACTCGGCTGGTATGCATCCGTACCATTATCGTAAAGTTCAAGAACTTACGACCGTTGACCGAGAGCCGAGGATTACTTTTTGTCGTTGGGTAATAAGTAATCCAAACGCCAACGTGCTTTTCTCCGACGAGTGCCTTTTCACCAGAATAGGATTGTTTAACCATCATAATGAACATTGGTGGTCATACAGGAATCCTATGCTCACGCGAGAGCATTCGTTTCAACATAGGTTTAGTGTAAACGTTTGGGCCGGCATATTGAACGATGAAATCATCGGTCCATATTTTATTGAGAGCCGACTCACGGGCGAAACCTATTTAAATCTACTCCGCACGATGGTTTCGACTATGTTGGATGACATTCCACTGGCGAACTTGAGAGGGTTGTGGTTTCAACAAGACGGTGCACCTCCACATTACCATCGTGCTGTGAGAGAGTACCTCACCGAAGAGTTCGGTGACCGATGGATCGGCCGCGGCGGCCCGGTGCCGTGGCCCGCGCGCTCTCCAGACCTTACACCTTTAGACTTTTTCCTATGGAGTGAAATAAAGCGTAGAGTGTATGTAAGTGAACCTGACACTATTGAAGTGCTAAAACAGCGAATAATAGACGCTTTTAATGAAGTGAAAATGCAAAGAAACGTATTAATTTCTTTAAAAGGAAATTTGTTAAAACGGGCTAGTGTGTGTGTTGAAAATGGAGGAGGACACTTTGAACAATTAATGAAATATTTGTAAGACAGTGACTTTAATGTGAACAGGTAATGTACATAACAATAATCTTTTTACATATGCTAATTCTAACTATGTTAATACGCCAAAATTACTCGTGAATAATTTAATGACCTATTTGCATTTTGGTTAAAAAAAATTTGTATGTTATTTTGTTAACTTAATACCTATCTAAACGTAATTTTGTCGGTTCTACGCCCAATAAAGTATGAAAGATAAGTTTGATTTATTAATTGAGTATTTACCTATCGGTGCTTTTTGGTTCTTGAGCGGGAGTGGGGCGGCTTGCTAGCATATATTCTACCTTATTGCCATGTACAGTAAGTTCATTTTCACTTGAGATGGTGTGATACGTTTTCATTGACGGAAGTTCATTGAATACAATGTATTGTGTCTGTAAATTTGGCGATATTTTCCGCAATTTTAAAAACTGAATAACTTTACTATTATTACTAAAAAAAAAAAATTCTTCGCATATTTATAATATTGATGCTTTCTTAAATTTGGCATTCCATTTTTTATGGTAATTAAAATTTATAGGTGTATAAAGAAAGGCGTTTAATCACCCTTTCATAATAAATATTGCACAGATATAAAGAAAGGCGTTTTATACCCCATAATATATCTAAGTGCATTGACAATTACGAAGTAATCAATTCATATTTAATTACTTCGATTGGTACCGTCGTCAGCTTATCCCGTACTCATACGAGTATATTTGATAGACTGTTAGGCGTCAATATCAAACGTCATAGGAAAAATGCCATTCCTGCTCCTATTTAACATTTATTTTTACTAAGAAAATGAAAATGAAAATAAAAACAACTTTATTCAAATGCACTTAAAATAAGTTGTTTGAATTGTCCAACATTTTTACCTTCCACCCATTCAGGACGTCTTTTAACTGACAAGAAGGATGGGCGCAAGAAACTCGTCAGCTTTAACAGAAGTAATAACATTTACAATTAAAAAAAAACATTTTTTTTTTATGACAATACTAACAGTGTTATGATATCATTATTTCGTTGAGTACAACAAAGTCAACAAGTATCTGTACTTACTTAAGTAAGTATCCCTGAACATTTCAATAACATACAGGGAATAAACGACAAATTTAAGAAAGCAACAAGATAAGGGATTAATTATAACATTTTACTAATTGTTATAACGTATTATGTTATGTTTTCACATACGCCGTAGTGTATCGCGCCGTATGTATAGTGCCGTAGAGCTCTTGTCGAATTTCTTCGTTGCTTCGCGGACTATATACTTCCGGTATTGATGATACCATTAGTGCGGTACGACTTGTAATTTTTCGTTCCACCTTCTGACTTTAAAGGCCTTTAGGAAAGAACAAACTTACGCATGAAAGAGAGTCAACGGTAGCGTTAGAAATACCAAAGTACACTTTAATCAAAGCTTGTTTAGATTCCTATACAAGCTTTGATTGTATGGTTCCTATACAATCAAAGCTTGTATAGGAATCTTTAGCTACCTTATACCTTAACATACTAAAACCTAACCTAACCTAACCTAAAACTTAAAAATATCCTTAACGATGATGAAAGCCACATATTATTTCAATTGTGATTGCTTTTAGCTGGAGACCATAAACGTAATGAATGGGTAATTATGGAGTAAAATACAATCATATTCAGCATATTCTCCACGAACTATAGCTTAAAATGTTGCTATACGATAACAACGCCATTTTTCGCTACGTTCGTTTCATTACATACATAATGTACACTACATAAGTCATTACGTATTAGTCTTATTTCTTGTTATCTTACGTGTTTTTTGATATCCTTTTTATAAGCCCATTAATGTTCGGGACAGGCCTTTCAAATCGATAACAGTACCTCTTCTTGAATGGACTATAACACACCTGATGGGCCCAGCGTTTCTTAACGTGTCTTCTAAAGCATGAAGTCTCAAGATAATCATTTTATTAATCCAGCCATCCGATAATTGCAATTGTAAAAGTCGCTTAACCTTGACAATTTTAAGAGACATAAGCTAACGATTCCCACCATCGAGATATTTAGTCTATGTTGTAGTTTCCTTGAGTTTTTTTACACCTACTTTATTACAATATTTTATTGAATAGAACTCACTTTCTAAATGATTTCATAAAGATTACTTTTAATCTTTTACTGATCTTACATTTTATGTACAGAAAATTTCTTGTTTAAAATACTTTTAAACATGCAATTTTCTGTGCAGACTGTATGAATTTATTGAAACTTCAAAAAATACTTTCTGTAACTAAATGAACTAAAATTTATTACGTTCGCGTTCTATGTTACAGTGTAAATGTAACTTAATGTTAAACCTAACAGTTTGAGTTGATATAGATCAACTCCACACGACTAAAGAACTAATTTTCCGAATACCACTCACATTCTTATGCCTTCGCTACTCTTTTCCATTTCAATAAGGGGGGGAATTTTCAGCGAGCGCGCCTTATATCCGGCGAGACGCGCCGCCGATAAATCAGTGGGGGCATAGTAAGCACTTCCGTCTTTTGACTGGACCCCCATTCCGACTTTGTGTCCACATGATATCGAGTTCTTAGATTCTGATTAAGTGAAAAACCATATTGCGTTTATACTTATGTTAAATTTTTACAAGCATCAATCAATCGATAAAGGTGTAATTATATTTTTCATTATTTAAGCATTTTTATTAAAAAACAAAAAAGAAAACATTTTACATCTAAACGAATTTAATGATTCACCTCATCTCAGCTGTCACATAGGACTCAAACTCGATTAAAATTTAATGTTGAAAGTACCAAGAATAAGAATCATAGAAATATTTAAAATAATGGACAGTTCTGTTTGGGGATACAATAATAAAATACAAATACTTGAAAAAATTCGATGGGTCTATGAAGGTCTTGGTTCCTTAAATAGAACACTCGCCCGGATGGCGAGGAATGTGTGTTTGACTCCCGCCTCACACTAAAGGCAAGTTAATTTTTTCTTGCAGTTATTTCTTTAGAAGCATTTTTATTACCATCTCAAAATAAGTAATACGAACTGCTAGATTCCGTTTAATATATATAAATAAATAATAAATAAATATTTCTACTCTTCACACCAATTAGCCTAGTCCAAAGTTAGCACTATAAGGGGGAAAGCCACTGTGACGGCCGGAAAAATAGGTGATTTTCAACATTTTTTTTGACCAAGTAAATTGAGAAATTTTTGGATCGGGTTTATTTTATTTTATTAAGTACACACTGAATGACTTTTTCACAAATTTTTATTGAAAAATATTAAATAGTTTTAACAATATAATCGATTCCGTAGCACCTCAAAAAAAATTCCCCCTCCATGGTCGCATCGATATTTCGAAAACCGCTAATGTTAAAAAAAAAAAAAAAAATATTGTAATCTGTATGAATGTAGTTATCGTTGTACGTAGCCGTTTTTTTTATTTTGATTTTTCACAAAATGGCGACCGATGGAAAATATTTTCATTTTTTCGACCATTTTTTTTGGTTTTCAGACAGTTTAAAAAATAGTAAAAATCAAAATTTTCAAAATCGGCTACGCTTAGCCTTAGCCACTGCTGAGACGAACAAAATAAAAATAAAAAATTGAACATCGGTTAATAATTGTTTGAGTTATTGATGCGACCAGTTCAAAAAAAGTCGTTTCGAGAAAAACGCGTTTAAAGTTTTTAGTCCATTTCTCTCGTAATGAAATAATGTATCTTTCAAAATTTTTATACCTATATTAAACTATCGAGTCCTGGGCCATATGACGGTTCTTCCTCTTCATCTCCAAGGCAAACATTAGAGCAAGGGACTAAGCGGCGTAACATTGTGATCGGAAGGTCGAGCGAGAAACGGTCGGCCTACCTGCTCTCACTAAAGTCATTGTAACTTAGTCAATTTTTGGAATTTTGACTTGAAATTTTGTACACATATTTTTGAATGTATAAACTTTGATTTAAAAAAAAAAAATTTTTTTTTTTTGACCCATCACAGTGGCTTTCCCCCATAAGGCTTGTGTTATGCATACTTGGGTAACGAATAGACATACATATATAATACATAGATATATAATATTAATAGAAATATATACAAATACCCATGACTCAGGTACAAATGCTCGTATTCATTCATCTACCCCTTCCAGATTCGAACCCAGAACCGTCGATGCGAAAGGTAGGATCGCTACCGTTGCACCAAACGGTCGTCAAAAATTGATGGTGCTGTAGCTTAAACTGCACATATGTGATGAATCATTAAATAAGATTTTCGCTATGATATTTCGATATGCTAGGAATGCCTATGGACTAAGATCCAAAAAATGCTGTAATTTAACTAAAGCTGATAATTTGACAATTGGTGACTGACCACAGGATATGTGTGTACACAGCTACTATAGATCAATTGTCAAATGATCAGCTTTAGGTAATTCAGAGCATTTTTTGACCAGGATCTCCGTCTACTATGCGATATTCGTAGGTACTATAGTATGGCTACCATTAAATCTGTCGTTTAAATGACGATAAAGTAAAAAACCCACACAGAAATAGATTGAATGTAGAATCCGAAACTAAGGGAACAGTAAATATTTAATTATTATGATTTTTTTGTTATTTGATCAGTTTACTGCTATATTTTTATAGCGAAAGAAATTATTACCAGAAAAAAATAATTTGTCTTATGTGTCACGTGGGACTTAAATCTACATCTGCTCGCTACTCAGGCGAGTCCTCTTCCAATTGAATCCTTTTTTTTAGGTAGGTACATAAATTATTATTCCTACAAGGAAATAAGCCTTCTCGCTGACAAGAAAAATAAGTAATTACGTAAATCACAAATGTTCGACTCTCAATATTAGTAATATTATTTTATATTTAATACACATTTTAAGTAATATTTTGATATGTAATCCATTAAGATAAAGTTTTAAGCTAAGATATACTTTTACAATCATACATGGATATTACTACTTGTTACATTGTTTCTAAAGAGCTGCATACAGTCATCGGTATTAAATATTGATATTTATTACCAGCCTAGAAATTTCGTCGGAAAAAAGGTTTTATGTATGATTCCACAGCCGATTATAATTATTAAAAAAGAATTATTATTTGCAAGTAAAAGTAACATCCTTCGAATTTCCGCCCACATTTTTTGAAAGCTCAATTGAATTATCGTGTCTCATTGAAAAATGGATCTGAGTAGAGAATAATTTCGTGCGATATTTTTTATGATTTCAAATGTGGCTTAAAATCGGATGTGTCGTTTGGCAACATCAAATGACATTTATGGATGAAAGGCCTTTGGGGAATGAAAAAGGAGTGGTCGTCCTTCGACGTTATTACCAAAGATAACATGCTAGCAGTGAAAAAATCGATTTAAGAAAACAAGCGGATCACGTACGAAGATATTCAGCGTATATTGAGATTAGATCGGGAAGCGTTCACAAGATTCTACACAAGCACCTTCGTGTGATAAGGATAGTTTCGCGCTGGGTGCTGCACAACTTCACCGAAGCTCAGAAGCAGTTTAGTGTGGAATGGTGCAGTGAAATGATTAATAAATTTGAAGCAAGCTCGTCTCAGCGCGTTCATGATAGTGTGATAGGTAAATCCTGAATTTATCAATACAATCAGACAAATAGTATCAATCAAGTATTGGACTGTACAAACCAACGCTTAGTGCAATGAAGCGATCGAGTAATGCAAGGAGAATTGTGATCGCTAATTTCTTCACTGTCATAGGGTATTTGATGTCGGTTGCGTCACACCGGTCAAAGTCGTGTGTCACCCTCCTTACAGTTCCGATCTGGCTCCGCGTGACTTCTATTTGTTTCCTTTAATAAAAATCAACTGAAATAGTATCCTACAAATCGTCGCTGGAAGATGCGCTAATAACATTCGTGAATTCCGTAGAAGAGATGTCTGCCGCACGTAGACTGGAAATATTTTTTCGAAAATTGATTCAGATATGAAACTTTCTATAAAGGCTAGTGAAGAGTTCGTTATAAAGCTTTTAAGGAAAAAACCTTATGTATATAACTTAGTTTTTCAGTTTCTTAAGACTTTGTGACTGACCCACGTACACTTATTTAAAATTCATATTTTTTATGTAATCTTAAGGTCTTTATCTCACCAAAATCTGCAGTACCAATTTTTGATTTTCATTATTTTACCCATTGCGATAAGTTATCTGACTTATTTTATTACAGCTATTTCTCAAAAGTAGGTTTAAATATTTCTTCCACATAGTACATTTTCGATGGACACTAAAATTTTGACTAATTATATTTTAGTTACAAACGAAACAAAAAAAATCTTATCTTTGTTTTAAACTAGCTGACCCGGTAACGCGTTGCTATGGTAACGCGTAGCTATGGTTACGCGTTGCTATGGTAACGTTAATTGATACAATGGAATAAGAGTGGGAAAAAGAGCGGACAGACAAACACACAAACAACAAATTTGTGTTCTTAGATTATAGATTATGACACCTTGTTTCACATAAATCTCTTATGTTTTCATTACAAAAAAGGTGAACGTTCAAAGAGTTTGTAACCGATACACAAAGTTTGGCATCCTTCAACGAGTTTGTTCACGATATTTTGCCTCGAGCTATCAGAGTTTCGTACAGGCACCGCGTACGAAATTATTGACGCGACATAACAAGTTCCTTTATAGATTTACTTCTTGCCTAAGTTTGTGTAAGCACCGATAAATCCGTCCTGTCGTTCAGTAAATCAGGAGACGCCCAGCAGTATACTGAGGGTTTTTACGACCCAAACACGACCGTAAATGCTTGCCTACGTCAAATTTATTTGGGTGAAGGACTTTGAAGCTAAAAGTAGTATGTTAATTAAACACAGTATGTTAAAACCATGTTCATATCTTTCTTAAATCAAACAATAAACCGTTTGAAATACCAACTTTGTCTTGGTCAAACACCGTGTCTAATGTTTAAAATACATCACTAGCAGGTGTGATGGCATTGCTTCATAGACTCCTAGCATGTGAAAATCGTATTTGTATTACTTGTTTAGCGACACTATTAATGCTTTACACTTAAAGGTAGAAGTATTTAAAAATGCAAAAAATAATTGTTGTTTTCTTTTCTATTTTGCTTTGAATTCAAATGCACCGCAAGCTTTACTTAAAAACACGATTGACGTAACCGTCATGACTGAAAACTATGAGTTCACTTTCTCATAATGTAATCAACACAAACTCTGTAGACGGAAAAGAGTACATTTTGGAAGTTTTGTTTTCAGTACTATGAACAAGAGAAGACCAGAAGGTTCTTAGTCTTTGTTACTGCAATTATTATTATAAATTACAATGTACTCTTAGACGTTTGCTTTAAAACGGTTTTTTGCATGCAAGCTGTTTGTAAAAACATACAGTAACATGTAATGCCATCTAACAGACTGTCGGTTTGTTTGTTTTGAAGGTTTTCATTTTTTTATTCGAACTGTAGGTATTTGGCTTCACCCAAACAGTGTCTTTTAATATGCGCTTACCTATGACAACGTGGTTGATGATTTTGTGTGTTTTGATTTACGTCAACAATTTAATTACACAAAATATACTCCGCTTATAATTATTACTTGTAAATGAACCAGTAAGCGATCATTTATACAACTGCAATTATCAAGGTCTGAGCTTTTGAACAGCCTGTAATAAAACACAAAATAATATTGAGATTGATAAAACTATTAGTCAGTAATTTTTTACCTATCACGAAATAAACATTGTTTATTGTCTATTCCAATAAATATTTAACGATCGGTGACCTCTTGTCCTTAAAACTACTCGATTTTACTAGCTATCAACACGCAATCATTGTAGACAATGATTTATAATAATAGCTGATCGTTTTACGAAGTTTTATTGGGTTAAACTACGCTTTACTTACTACATCCCTAAAAACAGATTTGAAACAAAATGGGAGACATGAAAAAGGCAGACTCAATTTTAGTCTCTGATTTGGTTAATTCTACTCAAAGAATAATTTGAGGGTTCCGACTCGTATTTGGGTGAATAATTATCTCTTTTTTTATCTAGTTTTCAATAGGCTAGCTATAGTATACCGACAGAAAGAATTAAACGAAAACTAATCATAATTTCATAAAAAACAAGACAGTTAATATAGCTATTAGAAACACGTTCGTATAAAAATATTCATATAAAACATATTTTTAGATTGCGCCAAAAATTAAAATATGTATAGAATTCGATGGTTCCGTATATAACTTTACTTATCCAACAACCAAACTCTAAAAATTCTGTAATTTATTAAAAGGAAGCTGCAAGCAAGGGACCCGACGCTCCTGACAGATTTATTGGTCAAACCGATAATGTTCGATTAAAAAAAATACTTGGATTCAGATGAACGGTATACGTGTATCGGAAAGTTGCCGAGCAAGTAATTTAGAGTCGCTGCTCGCGTATTGAATATGGATTAAGCACTTTTCTTTCAACGTTTGACATTTAGAAAAATTGTATTCGTTTTGAAATGCGTGTTCTGTGTCTTACTTTGTGACTTTCAACAATCCTTTATAATAGTAAATACGACGAAGAACTCTGTCTCTAACGACTAAGAAAGTTAAACACATTTGCAAATACTATATTTTGAGTAAGTGATCAAATGTAAAATTTTGAGCATTATCTTGTGTTGTAAATTTATCATTAACTTTCGTTTGTAATTTATTCAACTAGACTAGTTGAACTCTATAGATAACGTGACTGGTTTTATATGTTGATAGTTTTCAACATTCATTTTCTATCGACAGAAGCTTAGAGAACTTGCAAGCGTTGGTTTACATCTTATATACCACTAATTTTTATATTATATTGTATTAATGTCCAGAGTGTTCGTATTTGTATTTTGTTTATCACCATACATTGCACAATATGACAAGATAAAGCAAGATTTGTTTGTTTAATTTGGTTACATATTTATCTTAAATAACTAGTTGTGAACATATTCCCTCGTGATTCAAAATCACGTGCAAAAATGTAATTTTAAAGTATGTAAATATTTATAATTATACAGCCATAAAATTTTTTTGTTAAAATTAAATTCATTATGTAAACAATAATTCCATAATTATCATTCATAAGCACCCATCATAATTAACACCATATCAATAAAACAGACAGAGGGTAAAACAAATTAATACTATATATATCCGTACGGATTGTAAGATTTCAATTTCTACGTAGTTAAAGTTTCCTTAACATAATTCGTAAAACTTATGCAAAATGTTCACGTTCTCCTTTCTTAACATTATAAACAAAGAAAACGAAACTTAACTTGTCTACAGAAACCTGTACTAGGCCTAGAAACCTCACAAAGTTCAAGGGTGTAGCAAATTGAAACCGGCCCAACGGCCGTGCCAATATTGTCAACGTACGAAACACGAAAGACACTGACGAGCAAAATAACTATGTAACATTTTAGTGTCTAATCTCGAAAATATTGCTCAGATGTCAAGCACTTTTTTGTTATAAAAAATACATCACAACCATTAAACTAAACCAACATACACCATTAAAGATGTTAAAAAATATCAAAATAAATATTGAAAAATAATATTATCATATTTTTTTGTTTTTCTTTTAACATGCGAAATGAGAAAATCTTAATAATAAATAAACATTTTACTGTATTCTCCTGATTGTGTTTCGATTCGATCGCAAGTATTTTTTAATAGCCGGATATTTTTGCGACTTTAATTTTTAATTTATTAGTGTTTTGATTTTTTAGTAGAATTCATGCCGAAACACTTTACGGATACCGAAAACGGTTTTATTTCGTGATTTTATTTAATACTACATTTCGACTCCTTTTAAGAAGCCTGAAAAGTAAGCTATGAATTTTCAGAACCTTAGCGTTTCGTGACGTGAATATAAGGATTTAAATAACTGGAATAGTTAGGTACTTGAGGTACTGGCTTACAACTATTTATGAGAATTCGTATGCTTGACTGATTCTCTCCTAAGATGGGTTTGTTGAAGTGTTTTAGTTATTGTATTTGGTTCATTGTTATGATATGACTTACAATTGTCAAGAAACTATTATTCTTTGCTAACAGCATAGGCAACACAGATTGAAATGTAGCAACTACATACTCATTAACACTGATCGTCATCAGCAATGATAACAATACGCTAATGCCACACACTGTTAAAGAAAAATTTTGTTTATGCAATACTGGCCTAGTAGATAAGCGTTTTGTTTCTGCAAAAGGACATTGAAATTAGTTAAGTAATTATGACATTTAAAGCCAGATTTTAAACGTTAATTATGTTTGCACAAGATCTTGTTCCAAATTGCCATTCTTCTTTGGCGTATGTTTCCATGTATGATTTTGATTCTCAGCCGTCTGTTTTTGCTCGCCATTGTACACGATGCGGTATGAGGTTGACAACTGGTACAATAGACCCACTTTTTATTTATACACTCTTAGACTGGTTATACGCAGATAAACAACATTTGGGCCCATGTCGATACCAAATAGTATTGACAGTCCAAATAGCCAGAAAATTTAGGGACAAGTTGATAAGAAGAAGGGAAAGTTGATACTTTCTTCGACTAAGTTCCGTATTAGATCAGTTCAGACCAGTTCAAGATTTCTGAAAATATCGCAAAATGAAAATACACCAATTTGGAATGTGTGACCAATGATGCCAAAACCGGAGGAAATGGCCATAACTGCAAAATTCAATGCTCTATGATTAATCTATTAGTCTCGTTTGTACATAATTCATAGTTGTTCATATCTTTATATACAATTCTTTTGTATGTGCGGACGTAACTGAAATCCTTCTGAATACCTGGATCGATTTACATCATATTTTTTGTGTGAGTTTGTGTGGGTCCCTGGATGATAAGGATTCGCAGTAAGTCCCGCTAAGGGGCACCGTAACCGGGAAAGACAACGTCCATTGTACCCGTATGTATATATATACACATTATAAAACTTAATGATCGATTATGAGGTAGATGTTCAAAATTGATTATCTCAACCTCTGTCGTGCATTGATAAAGCGCTAGACCCTACAGAATTCCGAAGCATCACTGACTAAACCTATCCGCACGATGTGTTATTATGGGCCATTCCCCATGCGGAGGCTTTTACAGGCTGATAAACATTATCGACTTATTTATGATGATTTTTATATTAAGAGTCCATAATAAACTAGTATACAACCATGCGATTTGTATGGAAGCTCAGTTGATATAAGAAAAACCATTACATTATATTGTACATATTTTATTATATTGCATTGTCTTTAAAGTCTTATATTGTCTAACATAATAATTATATCTTTATTCTAATTATTTGTGATTATAGTCTAAACTTTAGTTAAACATGTATCTAAGTTGTAAAGGTCACATATTTCTTCATGGTCATACAAAATAATTGTTAAAAATAGTCAACAAACCCTAAAAGTGAACGACTGCAAAAAGTGCTATCATCAAAGTGAATTGGGCTCTAAAACCAACTAGGTTTCCCTACACAATAATGAACTACGAAAGCTTAAATCCTTATTATAGCACTACCGCAAACTATATAACGTCCCAGACGAAGAACTAATGAAACGTTATAGCTGCATTTAGTGCAGTTCCGTACTTTTCCGGCGATTCCGAAACTCCTAGCAGTCCATCCGGACCCCAATTTATAATCACGGCAAAAGTCGGGTTATAGCCAGAGGGGTACGTAATGAAACAGAAACCTAACATTTGGATAAAAAATCTAACTATAAAAATATTAAATAACGATTTTAGTCAAAAGAAATCATGACTTTGTGTTGCCTGAATGTTTTATTGTAACTATATAATTGTGTTCACAATATGATGTTTATCTCTTATTTTATTGAGAGTAGAAGCTTAAATTCATATATAAATACGAGCAAGTTTTGTCAATTAGTTAAAATATTGATTAATTATAATTTTGTATTATTAAAACATATTGTTTAGGTTCAGTACAGTAGCTGTCTCTGTTGTTTTACCCACTCTAACGACTAATATTGGAACTTTGAACAAACACCCCATACATTATCAATTACTCATTTAAGCGGCTTAATGTACCAAGTTTGAATTAAAAAGCCATTGGTTTGACGTGTACGGTCCATTACATTGTCATTATGATCGGCATATGATCAGAACTTTTGGCTAGATTAAATTACTGGCTGGCTGGCTAGAAAAACATTAACATTTAATGTATTCCTTAACTAATAACTAAATTGATTTTGCACTGATACTGCGATCCAACAGAGTCCATTGAATATTCTCTGCTGTTAAACTCGTGATTAGAAAATGAGAAAGAAAAAAAGAAGAAATATTAATTTAGTGTACAATGTACAACATGTAGCAAAAATGGTACATCGAAGAACCCAAAGTTTTATTTATTTAGCTTAGCCAGATGAGGAATTCGGTAAAGCTCATGAAGCTGCGCCATAGACAGATGCTTTTTTTGGAAACAATATTTTCGCTAAATGCAATATAATACTTTGCTCAGCTTAATAAAAGTTTTGAACATGAAACTTCTATTTCAAACTATATGAAAAAAGGTCATGACCTTATTAGCTGAATATCGAAGTAAAGATAAATTGAAGTTCCAAAGGAATAATAATAATAAATTACACTTTTTTGTATATTCAAATTGAGCTTTAACGTAACGTAATTTAAATGAATGAGCGTTAGTAAATTAAATGAATGATGTAAAAATCTCGAAATTGAATGCATAGATGTTAGGTTTAAGGTTGAAAGTGGTGTAACAGAAAGTAATCATGCATTCACTATAAGTTTCACGTATTAACGACTGATCTACTTGCGGCCGGCGTCCGGATAATAATAGAAAATCTATAATGTCTAGACAGCGAATAAATTAAGAATTGATGCAGTTTGCCACGATATGTTTAAATGCCAAAACATTTTTATGCAGATGAATACTGTGTCAATCGCTTCAAGTACGCAGAATCACTATACCGAAATTCTGTGTGAACTATTCTGGTTTTATTTTATTGTTTTATAATTATAATAATAAAACAAAAGACTGTGTACGACCATAACGTACAGTCGTGAGAGCCAACGACGATGCTAGTTCACAAGAACACCTTTTTTTCCTCTTCTTAGCTAGATATGTCAGAAAAAAACATTGTACATTCTTTGCTCATTGATGGAAGAAGGTCATATTTTAGGGGATATCTTGTCGAGGCTTCGAAATGACAAACTAAATTTTATATTAAATTGCAAATTCTGTATAATAAATTATGATACTTTAAAAAATTAAAACGTAAACAAACACATGTCTATTATTCAAACTTAGAAGATACAATCACTTTTCATATATACACTCGGCGTCAAAAAAATCGCACCTCTAAGAAAATCACGTTCAAATGGCATTAACTCTGGATATGCACATGCAGTCGTATTAATTATAATTTTATTTAAAAGGTTACTTAATTAACTTAATAAAAAAACATTATTTTTCATTATCAAATAAAACCTAAAGCAACAAATAAAGGGTCACAAAAATTCTAAGGAAATTTTGCTGCTCGGGAGAGTCGCGAGTTGCGCTAACTTTGTGGGTATAAAGAGGTCAACACGGGTTCAATGTGGGTCATTCGCTATTAAACCGTTGAAGGGGACACACGCACTGATTTTACTGAAGAAAGAACATCTGGAAAATGGACACTACAGCTGATGAGGCCGCTCAAGTGGTTGCACTACTGCAAGCAGGGGTGCGGCAGTGTGATGTCGCCCGGCAACTGAATCTGAGCCGTTTTTCGGTTCGTAGAGTCTACCAGCGCTTTTTAGAGACCGGTGGCTATATCCGGCGACATGGGTCCGGTAGACGTCGCTGCACTTCGGAAAGAGACGACCGGTTCGTTGTGTCGTACTCTTTGAGAAATCGCTTCTCAAACGCTGTTCAGCTGCAACAGGAGCTCCAGGCAGTTCGCAGACGCACCGTGAGTGTATCCACGGTTAGAAGAAGACTGAAGGAGAAGAACATAGCAGCCCGCAGAGCTGCTACAGGTCCAAAATTGACTGCAGCGCACCGACGAGCCCGCTTGCAGTTTGCTCGCGACCACGTCGATTGGACCATTGAGCAGTGGGGAGCTGTTCTCTTCTCAGACGAGACACGAGTGTGTCTTTTCTGCAACGACCGACGAAGAAGAGTATACCGGAGGCAGGGTGAACGTTTCGCTCAAGCCTGCATCCAGGAGACGGTGGAATATGGAGGCGGATCCTGCATGTTCTGGGGCGGTATGTCGGCTGCCGGCAAAACCGACCTGGTCTGCGTCTCCCGGACCGGAGGTGCTCGCGGACAAGGGTCGCTGACTGCGCGCCGCTATATCACAGAGATCCTGGATGTGCATGTGGTCCCTTTTGCCGAATCTTTTGGCGAGGGGTTCACATTAATGCACGACAACGCTCGCGCACACACTGCAGCCATCGTGAACGACTTCCTGCGGAGGTCCCAAATTCCTGTGATGCAGTGGCCAGCGAGAAGTCCTGATCTGAATCCGATAGAGCACCTCTGGGACCATCTTAAACGTAAGGTTCGATCTCGGGATCCGGCTCCTTCGACTCTAGAGGAACTCCAAACCGCGGTGATTGAAGAATGGGGTCTTATCCCTCAAGAAGAGCTCCTGAAGTTGGTGAGGTCTATGAGGGACCGTATGGAAGCCGTCATCAGGGCAAGGGGGGGTAACACTAGATTTTGAGTTAATTTTAAGACACTTTTTGTACATTTTTTTTGTAAATTATCGATTATTAATTAGGACTTAATTAAGATTTTTTATTATTTTTCAAATTTTTATGCTTTTTGTATAATTTTAATTAAAAAAAAGATTGCACTTAATTGTTGTTTGATGCTCCTTTTTGTTACCTTTCTAATGATACCTAACACTATCCTCTATATAAGGTTTAGGAATTTTTGAATAAGATTTTTATAAGGTGCGATTTTTTTGACGCCGAGTTTATATGGAACTATAAAAATGTATGAGCCAACGATGAAAAACGTACTCACAAAAATCATAAAAAATATTAAGAGAACAGACATTTAAGGCCACGATAAGTAAGACAACGATATAAAAAGCGAAATATTTGCGGTAGTAGATCATAAATCATCGCGGAACATATCCAACTCGTCGGCAAACACAGTTTCGGATATATTTCATTGTTGGCTTAGCGATTACGAAAGTTAAGGAAAAAGGGGAAACACAAAACGACTTTCTGACGCCGCTGTTGCCAATACTTGAGCCACTAACGCGAGGGAGGCTTATTTGACGAATTAAATTTACGTAAAATTGTATTGGATTCTGATTCTCTTGAGTTATTTTATGGACCTCTTTGGGAGAATTTATAACGAAATTTGAACTGGAGATAACACAATGCTGCTTATATGAATTGATGAAAATATAATAATATATTATCATCAAACAATACAAAAACTCAAAGATTTTTATTTTACTTGTTTAACTAAGATAGAACAAATAACATTATTTAAAAGCAATTTGACCATTCCGAAGAACAATAAGCACTGAGAAGAAATAAAAACGTCTCTTTTAAGTTGTGCAAGCCAACTTGTTCGTAATAACATTAAGACGAACTTAATAATAAAAATGAAAACAAAATATCCCGGCTTCGTTCGCTCCTTGTTTGTATTGCATAGGTTCCGGTTGCGGAACTTTGAAACAACAAGACCTGAATAATGCAATAGAAGAGTTTAAATACAACGAAATTGCAGAAGAAAAACTAATATTTGCTAGACGAACCGTAAATAAAAAGACGAAGGCTGTATTGCTATAACAATTTTTCTTGATGCTACATCTTCTATAAAAAGGTTTCTTGTGTTACTTCCTCGTCATAAGAACATTAACTGCGATGTTATTAGAGGAATGTTATTCGATATCCTTACACTAATGAAATGTGGCAAAGGAAGTTTTTGTTATTAGAAGATTTTGAACAGATTTTTTTACCTTTGTCATATAAACTCTAACTGTAATAAATACCATAAACCGTATAATATTTTTGAGAACAACATAAACAGGGAAGCGAATTTAAAAGCTCATCCATTATAGAAATGAACTTTCATTGAATTTGAAAGCAAAGAAAATGCCATTTTGGCACCAAAAGAAGTGATTTATTGCAAAACATCAAATATCAATCATTTAAATTACGTTGGTGACGAGTTTTCACATTCATAATATGAAGGCATCAATACAACTGAAACTTCTTATAAAGGAAAAATTTACGATTGTGTCTTTTGTTTAACTTCCTTTAATAACCATCTTACTTTTATAAAAGTTCTAGTGCTTATTAAGGAAACTTACTTTTATTACGTTTAAAAAAATATACACCTAAGTGTTATTAACGGTTGTACTCATACTGAAGTATTCATTTATAAAGTTTATATAGTATTCTGTGTAAGAGATTTTACAAAAATGGTAATTTGTTGGATTCGTTGTCGAACTGTGCATATATTAAGACTTTGTTCGTGTACAAAGATAATATTTGAAAAAATGCGCATAAACTAAATAGTTACAGCATAGTCCATCATAAATCAGCAATTTCATGGGGATCTCGTAAATCAGGCCAAATCTATAAAAAACGGCACAGATACAGAAAATGGACCCTTGTGGATTTGTCTGTCAATATAATGATATAAGGAAATAATTTCCAAATTCAAACACAGCTAAACATAAATACCGCTAGTTTTTTAGTCAAATATACAATTTGTTTCAATTTTGTAAGATAACACTGCATGGAAGTTTACAATGCTTCGAATTTCAATTGGTCTCACAAATTAGTGAAAATACAACGTTTAAAATATCTTATTTGGATGCATATAACCTATAAATAGTTCACCCTACAAATATCGAAGCCAGAACGAACAATATTGGCTGAATCGAAAATGTAAAACAAATGCCTGGACGATGCGCAAAATCTAGTACTGACTTTGATTCGCCTCTGATAGCCGAAATTGGTCGTTAGGGCTAGGTTCAATAACATTGAACTATTGTATATCACATTATTTAACCACTTTATTACAAAAGTTAACATCTAGCAACTTTTCCTCGAAAAAAGCAACAAACATTCTTTTACTATACGAAAATAAGAAAACAGCTCTTGTTATCTTAATAAATCGAGTTTCATCAAATAAATATCCATTGAAAAGAATAGAAGCAGTTTACTTGCTAAAAAGCTAATAGGTTAGCATTATGGAAAAAGTAAGATAATATTTTACAGAGATCTAACCACTTATATTGTATGTGGTGGCGACAGCTTACCAAGGCACCTGTTCCATAAGGGGATCGTAAATAATGCTCAACAGGTCAAGTGGAGGGAACAACTGACGATCTACTTGTGACAACTCCTTATATTATGGGTTTAAAAGGATAACGAAAGTAAACGATGGGTTTAAACGGATAACGAAAGTAAAAGATGGGTTAAAACGGATAACGCAAGTAAATCACCAAAGTAAACCAGCATCGGTACCTAAAACGGTTGAAAATTAGCACGACAATTTTTTAAACCGGTAGCCAATTCTGAAGTTATAGTTTTCAGAAGGTAGCATATAGATTTGAGTTATACCAAAATCACCTTAAACTGTCGATATCAGCGATTCAGATATCGGTTCAGGAAAAGCTAGTGTGGCATCGTATGTTCTGTTTTAATGGGTCAGAGAAAAAACTACGACTCAGACTAGGTTAATTCTAGAACTGATATAATGAAATCAAATAAATGGTAAAGTAATCTTAACGATGGAACTTCGACTACGCTTCACGTTTATTGTCAAATATAAAACTACTTTTCCATAATTTTTTCAAGACGGATTCACTCAATGTTAGTACCGTGGATCAATCAATGACATCACATCAATGGCATTTACGACTAAAATCCAGTTATTTTCGTCTTTTCGTAGTCGTTTTGGTCCCGAGATACCTAATATCAGTATGGCTGGCTGATACTTGTCTACATATAAAATAACAACAAACACTTTATAATAGTTAGTTACCTAATATTCGAACTACATAATATGAACCTTGAAAGTTTACCTACAAATATTCAATTCAATGGTTATTTGCTGAACCACAATGCCATTGAATTTCAAGTCGCTCCTGAGGCAATAGAAGTTAATCTTTTCCACGCAGTCACCTTTTTGGAACTTAATGGCTAGGGACCTAGCGAAAATATTGAAAGACTATTGTGACCTCGACTTTTATTTGCAGGTTGGAAAGTGAGATTCCAAGCATTGAAATATTCTAGTGTTAGGGTTTGAAAACATTCTTCGTTATTTAGGCGAGTTGAAATACTTTCATTATAGTATAATTAAAATAATATGCAGAGTTGACATAAGTGGTTGGAGTAAAAGTAAATAGAGAGTGGTAAGTAATAGTAAATTTCTTTCTTTCTAACGAAAATGGTATATTTGATGTATTGATTAAGATTTTGAAAACTTTACCGGAAACTTAAAACACATTTGTATTACAAATCAACAGTAACTTATATTTGTAAAAAGTTCCTAAGATAAGCAGTAATATCGTCGAGTAGTTCATCATTATACGAAAATTGGTAGACGGGAAAAAAGAATAAGGGTGTTGCGGTCTAGCGCGCTTATGATGATGATTATTTCGGCATCCAATTTGTAGCTCTGTGTGTTTTGAACAGAAATGTGAAACGAGTGTTAAGAGCTTTAGAAAAACTATACAATTTCCCCAATAACAATAATTTTATAAAAATCTAAACCTGGCAAGTGAAGAGCAAATTAGTATTGGGTTTTTAAAATTATTGAAATAAAAAAAATAGAAGCAACAAATATATATTTATATATATCGTTTTAAACTTCTATGGTCTCAAACATAAGTATTATTTAAAACAGAATTTTTACTATATTTAGGCTCCGATATTTAGCGCATAGTTGCAGGCGTCATTATAACGGAAGAACTGAAATTTGTGCGAGTGAGTGCACAGTCATTAAAATTACAAATTTTTCAAAACTGTTTACAAAATACGACATAGGATCTGATCGTGAAACGACACTTTTATGTGATTTTTGGACTGGATTCTAGACACTTGACAAATAATAGTAGTCTTAATGATTTAATTTTTTCTTCTTCTTAGTATAAAGTGGCATTCTTTTGAGATAATCTGAGGGTTATGAAACTCAATCAAGTGATTTGAACATTTGAAAATGTTCAGCGATGAGCAACTTTTTCGTTAAATTGTTTTTGTCTGTGATTATGAGCTTTTCATTCGTCATACTATTATTCACTATGGCCGATGTATGAACTATCAAACTTGCATTCAATCTTATTAACACCAGATTTATAAAAAAAAAAAAAATTTAGTGACAAAAGACACTGCTATACTTTTTTTAAAGGACTGAAGATGATTATTGTTGGGTTTTTTTTATGTTTTATGACGTTATTTGCCACTGCTGGCACATAGGTCAAAATACTGACTGTCTATTCACAATATACCGATTTGCGTTTTTTTATGTATTTAAATGCAAGCTTTCGTGTGCATTCATTGCCCGACAGGACATGCCGTACATGTTGTAACTCTCTTCGATTGTTGTAGATCTTCATCATTACAGAGATTATATGCACGTTTTGATGGTTTCGATGAAAGGAGCGATAAAATTATAAATAAACACATTATTGAAATCCCGTTTTAATTATTGCAAAAAGTATAACAATATCAAATGCGTACACTCTGACATACACGCAGCTTGTTATACTATAAATGTATCATATTTGCATAATACTGTTTCTCATTAAGATTAAATAAAACTTGTCGGATTAAATGTTTGTAAGCTTACTTGGTGTATGAACAATATCTGTTTAGTGTAGTTATATTTTTACTCTTTTACGTCCAAAATAGTTGTGTTTTTTATTAAAAGAAAGCAACTATTAAACAAAACAAGTCCCGCATATGTGTGGCAATGGTTAATTGTTACTTTATTAAATTCAAGTTTAGTTTTAGGCGTTTAAAAATATAAGATATCTATTAAACTAGTCATGTAAGGATATGGTATGCGCTTGTCTTCCTTTTCTAAACAAAGAAGGTTTCAAACAAAAACATGCCCAGCTTGTTCGCTGCAAGTCAATCCTAACGTCTTCATCGAACCAAACGATGTGCTAGACGGCAATTTTTCACTAAAACAAAAGTGCCATTTCCATCGCCAGCCGTCGCCGTCGCCACTTTCAGAGCGCCGTTTAAACGCTGCGGTGGATGTTAATCTCTTCCATCCGATCGCTCCCTTCGTGCTTAATGGTGCGAGAGTTCGCACCGAGACGCTATTACAACGCTTCGCACGTCCAAACCGCTGTCCTGCAAGTTACGTCTTTACTCGAGGCTCTCTGTTGATTGGAGGAGTCTGTTACATTTTTCTTGGCCACTTCTTTTAATGATTTCAAGTTATTTCCAGTTATGTTGGGGTTGGAGTTTTGTAAAGTGTGACTTGTGTCATTTATAAGAAAGTGTTGTTACTGTTTACATCTTAACGATGAAAGTTAGAGATGACTTCGGTTTAATGTTTTTAGAATTCAGATTGTATGGCTTTTATTATTCTCATTCAATTACTCCTCTGAGACCTTAAGTACATATTAAATATGTACAAATAAAGTTTCATAGCAGTAATCATATATATGTGTATGAATTTAACATCGTTTCATTTTTTAAATATTTGAATTCAAAAGAGATATGTATTGTGGGCGGTAAAAAATAAGATGAACATTCGTATTTGATATTTACAAACAATTAACACTTAATATTCAATAAATCATCATCTGAAAAAACAAAAATGCAAAAACAAATAGTAAGCAAAGCCAAACAATCGAGTTATAATTTTTCCAAGTTTTCAAGAGAGTTTGCTATCTTAAAAACATTAAGCCATTAAAATAAAATAAAGGCATTGTGCTATAAGAAATAACAAGTGAACTTGTACGGATATTACATTCTTAGAGTAAGAGAGTAACCGCAAGCGGTGGCGAGTGACAAATTAAATATATTTGCAGCTCGCGACTTTGTTAGTTTGTGAGATGAAAAAATTTAATATTGGTTTTAGTCAATGTTTCAGGCACGAACATTATAAGAAAAATACAAAAAAAAGCAGTTTTTAAGCTGTTATGTAAGTAGTCAAACACAATATTCGCTTGGTACGTAAATGCAACCGAGAGCAGATACATCTAGTATAGATCAGAAATGTTAAAATATAAATGATTAATTATTTTCATATGTGATTCAAATTAAATAACGTAAGTTTCAATAACGACAAAGAAATTATGGTAAGCATTTCAATTCTTGTGGTTTTGTTTTATATGTTTCGTGATCGTATTGCTGAAGTACTATATTTTATTTTGACGTCTTTTTCATATCTTTTCAAACCATAATTTCATTTTAAGATGATAATGCGTTATGCGTTTCCCACTATTATGACTTTCCATTTTCTATTTTCAAAAATCCGAAACTAAAATCAGTTAAATGATAATTATATTTTTATATAATGTCTACTACCAGAACACAGTAAAAATTAAAAAAAAAAATATCCAGTTATAAAGTGACTGATATAAAGTGTAAATAACTTTATTCAAATGCGCTTAAAATAACCTATTTCGAATAAACCAGCATTGACTACCATGAGGATTTCTTTTTGACTTGAAGAACGGGTGCAAGTAACCCATCACCTTTAACCTGGTGACGATGTAAAACATTATAAAATCACCATACATAATCCTCAATCAAAATATTATTATATTATTTCAATAATAGTAATGTTATGGTTTCATTACATCTTTGATTACAATACAGTCAATTAAATAAGTATATATAACATTGCTATGACATACAGTGTATAAAACAAAATTAAAAAGCAACAGATAAATCTAAGGTTATTAATTATCGATAATAATTGTAGTTTCTCCCAAGGCATCATCGTTAACGAACAGGACGCATGATGCAGACATAGTAACTTTCAACTATGCCATAAAAAATGTGTAAGTTTCAAAGCAATAATACCTTCCTTTTCGCAGAATTCGACAATGAAAAAGTACCTACAAGAATTGCCAATTCACAATGAACATCGGGTGATAAATTTGCCATTTTCAACAGGCATAGAAACGCAAATGCGCCATGTGCCAAGACATATATCAGTTAGGCGACATTTTTCGGATGTTACTAGCTATGCTCTTTTGAAATACCAGTAACATGCTCTATTCTGTAAACCAACGCATTCCGTTTAAATATTAATACTTACAAAAAAAACTCTGAAAAGTCAATATCTATGAACGTAAAGATATGACCCTTTAATATAATTATTAAAACGCGTGGTTATGCTCTTTTGAAACACCAGTTACATGCTCTATTCTGTAAACCAACGTATTCCGTTTAAATATTGAGACTTCTAAAAACCTCTGAAAAGCCAAAACCCAGGAACGTAAACACTTTAAGATAATTATTATAAAGCGTGGTCACCAGTCTCACGTTCTATACGAGAATATATTATGGATTTTTTCAAAAAAAGGTGCTACATTAGATTCAACGGTTGGCAAATCCTCCCGTCATAAGCGTTTATGAACGACGATGACTTTGAACTATTGGAAAACTATTATAACGTAAAGAATCACTTATGGTTAAAAATTTCATTTAAATAAAGTCAACCACATCAACGTGGTATGAAAATAACAATGAAGATAATTAGTTGTATAAACGTCCTCGTTTACATAATAATCTTCATGTGTACACATAATGTATGATTTAGCGATTATAGCTTAGCTCTACGCCATTTGATTCATTAAAGTAAATTGCCTTAAATCCATATTCAAATTGGCTTTAGGGTTCAAACAGATTTCCAAGAGACAGAGAACCCACCTCAAAATTTGAAAGATAAGTCAATCGACTGACTTGTTATGTAGGGTCGTCCATTTAATATTTGCTGCCGTTACAGAATATTTATGTGCACAAAATAAAATATATTTATTTTAAGTGATCTTAGATTAGATGATTTTTTTAATATTCAAACCGCAATATCGTTACTTTTGCATAAACGAGGTCAAAACATATTTCAAAAGAGAATAATGAGTTAAAAATAATCCATTGTTATAATAAGTATCGAATCAGGTAAAAATTTCAACTATTAAAAGAAAGAATAAGCCTTAAACGAATCCCTAGGTATTTAAGGGAATCGGGCCGGATTCATTCAACAGGAAACTTTTGAAAATAGGCGATCGGCAGCCCTAATAAGGTTCCTTCGTCTTTACTAAGCAAGTCCTAATCAAAGAGCTCTGAGGATCCGAAAAGAGCATCAACGCGATTAACTGTGAATGGTCTGATTGAAAGGAAATGATTAACCTTAGAATTTACGTTGTGGGGAAACATCGTTAGCGGTCGATTTGTGCTAACTATATTTAGGTCTCTAATTAAAAATAATGGATAAAGCAAAATCTCTTGACTTAGTGGTATTGTACGATAGGGAGCATATCGAGTTATACATTCTAAAAATATAATCCTCTCTAGAATAATGCCATAAGGTATAAGGTAGTATTAATTGTACAAATTGGAAAACTGTTTAAAATCTGCCATATAAACCAGAAATTCTGCACCTCAACACTATAAAGCTTTTGTAAAATTACAATTTATGTTCAAGTCACGCTAATTATTTAGCCCCAAATGATATAGACCTATAATTGATGGATAAATAGTCAACTTTAATTTATAAGATAGTTGTATAATTTGGTCGCACGAAATGTGCATCATCAGAATTGGGAATTCGAAATCGTTGCATTCACTGACTGGTTTACCATTGGTTGGACCAAAAGAGACGTCAAAGTTAAGAACAAACACTCTGTTAAAATTTCCAAAAAAGTACGTAAGAAATAAAAAGGCAAATTAACTGCCTGCCTCCTTATCAATAAACAAACATGTTTATACTATTTCGGGTACCTATCTGTGACATTGGTTTACGTTGTGCATTTTTACACTCAAAAAAATTACTAAAAGTTTACAATTCAACCAAATATACTATTGAATGTGCATAAAACCCTGCATACATTTTTCCGAGAAAAATCATGGAGCGTATTTGTAAAATACGGCTAAATGGAAATCCAATTTAACACTATATCGCGGCTACATGCAGCGAACAATCGATATCCTGATTCACGCAATGCGAAAAAGGAAAAAAAAACATCATCCGCCACCGAACTTCATTGGCAAACAATTCAGCCGTGCAGCCGGGGTGTTACCGACACTCGCCCTGAAAAAAGATAGGTACAGTCTAGTCGACAATGCACGTAGAGAAACCGTGTGCTGCTCGGTACTGAAAAAAAAATCTATCGTGGCACCCTGCAATGGACGCTTCCGGTATCAAAAATACGATGTTGAAAATATGTCACCGCTTTATGGTAGCAAAAAACTTGCTGTTATCTACAAAACATTAAACGACTTTTTGGAAGCCCAGAATAAAAACTATTTGAACGGAAATAACATTTAACTTGGATTCAATCATATTTAATTTTTGATTTTCATTTAGTATTATAATTATAATTCTGATAATAATATATTCGTTACTCTACGCAGTGAGTGCTAAACGGATTATAGTAGATTTAACTGTATAAAATCTGATAATATTAATATATTTATATTTGAAACATTCAATGGACTTAACAATAAAAATAATTTCAAGCCGTACCTAACGCCGTAAGATTTGTATTTGTGATTGTAAAAATCGATTGTACTTTTCATTTTTAGCAAATGAATTTCTGACCTTCTGTAATCTTCATCACACGTGATCATTTCAGACGTCATCATTTCACTAAGATTTAGACAACAGTGTTAATATATTTATAGATATAACTGTACTAACTTTTAATATTATAAAAGCAAAAGTAAAAAAAAATAGAATGACTTTTAGGTATGCAACAGGCGTGATGAGTTATAAAATACAGTTAATAACCAAGTCTGTATATATACATTACAATTAAAATAAAAAATATTCAATGTTTCCAGTATTATGGAAATTTACCACCATACAGCTATGGTTTTTACCTCGTAAAATTTGCATAAATAGCATGGTTTATTCAGCTGATGGATGACTTTACAACTCACTTACTGTTCCCTGTTTAACTTTTCCTGGTATAATTTTATTACTGAAAATTTAATTAACTGTTATAAACTAACATAAACTTACTTCAGATTTTATAATAATCAAGGCAGCAGATGGTAAAATCGACGGAAAATTTAATTACATCAATCTTAAAATTCGCATTAACAAAAGTAAAAACCAGCTGTCATTTCCTATAACCTTATTATCTACATTTAGGTATACACTTCAAGATAAGTTTGCAATTACTTGGAAAAAGTGATCTTATCTTTTAACGCTGATTTTTTTTTATTTATTATAAAAATATATTTTAGTCATGTGTCACTGAAATGTTGTTATTGTTTGTAATTTCAGAATGTCACGAGAATTAAGGGAAATTTTGCGAACAACGATAATAATTTTAAGTAAAAATGGTTACTCTACTACAGACATAGCGCTCAGAGTCTTTGGCTCTCAATGCTGCAACATAACCAAGTTGTAGGTATACTGAAGCACGAGTAACTTGGTAGATCAAACTTGTTCTGGTCGTCCAACTCTTTTTTATACTGTTTAAAAGCAATACATGACTCCCCGTGATCCAACATTCAACGCCACTTAAGTCAGATCACAGTTGCAAGCCGCCATCGGAGGTAAAATTAAGACTCAAATAAATAAAAATAGTTTTATTTTCATTAAAAAGTTTTCAACGTTGAAACATAAGGGTTGGAGCCTTCTTTTAAGTATTACATACTTGTGCTAGAGAACCCCTCTTCTATATCATACATAAAGTTAAAAAAGAAAACAGAAAATAATACTCAAATCCAAAATGGTACTAATATATGGTGTGTGCCTATGTGTGAGTGTATAGAAATAGATATTTGTTTAAGGATTAACATTTTAAGATCATCTGCATTCCTTCTGTTCTCTCATAATTTAACACTTTCAAAAAATCTGTTATTGCTATAACACAATTGCGATAAGTCTAGATAAATATTAAGAATTTTACTTGTGGTGTTATACAAGTGTCCTGACATTATAAAATATTGTTTACTAGGAAAGTACGTTTTACATGTTTGTTTGGGAATAACAATGTGTATTCCTCTTATGGTTAGCAAGCTTGGATCACATATAAGGTTTCTGTGTCTTCTAAGTATAGTGGATAGAATTTACAGTTTCTGTACTGTTAGTAAATCATTCAACTGATAAAGTTGTTCAGTGGAAATCTAATTTTCTTAAATGACATAACTTAGAAATTAGATTGGAAATTAGATTTCATACCATTCGGAATTGCTAACGCCAGTTTGAATTACTTGTTCGTAAGCAAGAGGGCCGTGGTTTAATACAGGGCAAATACAAATACGCAGATTATATTAGTGAAGGCACAATCGAAGTGAAGAAGATTAAAGACATGTCTAAAAGTTACCTTTCCTTTGACAAAACTTGAATCAAAATCATACCCAGATAATCGACACCCACCGGTTAGAATCGTCAGGCAGGCCACAAGGACAAACTACTTTGCCTTAATACGAGTGTTTTTACATCTCGGTCCTACTTTTGAAACATTAGGTAAAGAGTAGACATTTGGTTACTTACAAAAATCGTTATCAAGAAACGACTTTAGTTCAACGGAATCTCCCTTTTATATTGTTCTCACTTTAGATATTAGGGCCACGTCCGTGACGAGTTTCGAACTCGCTCCATTTTGGTTAAAGCTGACATAATAACCAGACTACGGCTGCCTTAAATCTATAATCTAAGAACTCAAATTTGTTGTTTGTGTGTTTGTCTGTCCGCTCTTTTCCCCGCTCTTTTTCCATTGTATACTCGTTACCATAGCAACGCGTTACCGGGTCAGCTAGTATCTTAAATAATTGTAATTGTTCAATCAATTGAGATTACGCTTTTCTTTAAAAGTGTACATGCAATTTGTTTCATAGACGCCTTCTTAGAAAGTTTCGCACTCGCCTTGAATATAAGAATCGTTCGTATTATACGGGTTCGGATTTGATCGGAACCGTAAAACTTTGTCTAAAACCTTTTCTTCTTGTAGTATATAAAATTGAATTTCTCAAAAGCAAGAGTTGTCTTATCGGAATTACGGACTGAAAAGTTTTTAATTTAATTTATCCGGCATTTCGCTTCACTCCTACAAACATGAAATATTGAAACACCCGAAAACAAATTTGTTACTACTATGATTGTCTTTACTATAACTCCTTTTTAATTATTGAAATTAATTTAATCCATAATCGTGTGGAAAAGACATATTAAAAAAAAAGGACAAATTAAAGATCAAAATAAAAATATTCCATTTTTTCTAGGTGAAAGCAAACTCATTGCGATATGTGTGTATTTCTATGAATATTACTAATTTATGTATTATGTTACCCTAATGTTACCGTTACCCTAATATACACAACAAAAGCCTCACAGTGCTTATAGAATAAATAGTATTTACTAAATTCGTCAAGGTGGGTAAGAAGTTACTATACGATGTCTGGCTCGGTTAGCTTTAGACGATTATTTTATATTATTTAGATGATACTAAGACAATGTGTTAGCGAATTTGCTTTGAAAGCATTCTATTATCAATTGACTTTGCCTTATCATACATACATTGAACTAGGTTAATTGGGGTAAAAAAGAGTATTATATCCGGTGATATAATACTCTTTTTTACCCCAATTAACCTAGTTAAAAGGAAACAATATAAAGCTTGTGCTATGGATATTAGGGTAACAGATAGACATACACATATGATACATAGGTATTATATATCCATAGAAATCTATATAAATACCCACGACTCGGGAATAAATGCTCGTATTCATCACACGAACATCTGCCGCTTTCAGGACGTGAACTCCGGACCGTTAGGTATAAAAGACAAAATTGCTAAAATTCAAATACTGGCCTACAAATCTGTAATTTTTTTCTTCGTATTTGACACCAAATAATAGCGATAACGTTTTCTATACCAATATTGAAGTTGTGTGTCAAATAACCTATTATAGTTTATTTATAAGCATATGCTGTTACATTTTTATAAATTTGATTTTTCTACAAAAATGTTTAAAGTACGAAATGTTCATTAATTTAAGTTACTGGCCATACAGTCTGTTTTTGACAACATAACACACCTCTGGTTATAATAACAAACATCCCTGTTTATCCCAAGTGGGGACAGGAGCTGCGTTTTATAGCCCCATGTATCAAACTTTTAGACCCGCTGGGAGTATCAGCAGAAGTCGGGAGGTAGGACAATGCGGTTATACGCTCGCTAGTACCATCACGACAAAGCTATTATATGAGGGCTCGTTTAATTAAAATGTTTTTAAGCTGTGAAAATGGAGTTCACAACAGCTTGAATAAGCTGTAGCTAATTTCAACGAGTTTGTTGTTGCATGATTTCGATATACAAACAAACCAGTAGTATTTTGATATAATTTATGATTTTGTAATTTTTTTTCCATATGATGATGTTATTACTTTTTGAAATTGATGTTGTGTAGTACACATGAAAAATATAATAATTAGATAATTTACTTATATTAAACAGCATAATTGGCTACTTGAATATTTTATTTTACTTATCAACTTAATCTGATGTCTTATAAAATTTTCAACCCTTACAGTACCTACTGAAACCTTTTTTCAAGTCATAAGACATGAAAAAAAGATTTTTTGACATTTTCTTTATAATTTTTTTGCATCTTCTATATAACTGATTAAAAGTTTTGATTAAATTTAGTTTTTTTTTTATTCATTTATAAAAAAAACTATTTTTTCAATAACTTTAATTTGTCAATTTAAACTTTGAAATATTATTTTTTACTTGAAAGAGTTAATTTTAAAATTATAATTATAACCATAAATAATTATGCTTTTTTTAAAACGTTTAGCCAGCTTTATCTATTAAAGTAAAAATATATGTTATATACCGTATTATCTACAAATGAAAATTAATTTTATTAGTTTTAATCTAAAACTTAAATAACATGATGACTATCACATATTTTAACTAAGTTTTTATAACATACTTCTCCTTAAAACTGATCTCACAATTTTTAAAGTTGATCATATCTATTCACTTTTCTTATGTATGTATATTATCAAACATTTCACCGACGTTAACGTTTTTAGTGTCGATCATAACCAACGTTAGTTTTATGACCGCTGCAAAAATCCTGGAAAGCCGTGTCTTCCTATTCAGTACTTTATGGTAAGATAAAGAAGGACTAAAATCCTTCAACTTTTTTTTAAATCAGCATCGAGAATAAAATTACGTAACTAAATCACCGTGAACTAAATTTATTACTCACGCTTGAAATTAGTTAATACACGGATAAGTTGAAAATCACATGTTTTTCAAATAGAGCTATAAAAAGATCATAAAATTATTCAGTTATAATAAATTATAATAAATATTATAATAATGGTAATGAAAACTTCAGATTTTAACTATTTATTATATATGTATTCCTTTACCATAGTATCCAAAACACAAGCATTAACTATAGGCTCACACCGATAAGTGAATATAAATAATGATAATAATAATAATCTTCCCCTTAACTAAATATATTTATCTGCAATAGAACACTTATTTCCCTAGTGTAGTTTATAAGATTATTGCCATTGACAGTATTTATTTTTGTTACATTCACATTATTTAGCTTCGTTATGGATACTAGGATGATGGATAGAAATATGTTTATGATACATAGATATGTATTATAGAAATATATATCAATACACATGATTCAGGTACAAATGCTTGTACTTATCACACAAACATCTGCCTCAATCGGGAGTCGCACCTAGGACTATCAGTGCGAAAGGCAGTCATAATTATAGTACATTTTTCCTTACGTGAGCTAAGTAGTAAACAAATATGGCGGTCGACATTTTTTAGGGTTGGGAACCATTGAGTGAAAGTGTGACATCTTTAAGTGAATGAATGAGTGTATAAACCTTTAGATTATTGGGTTCTTAAATACGGTGAAGGTAATGAAATAAATTCTTCAGGCCTTACTTATAGTAAATACTTATAATAATAATAATAACTATCACTGTCAGTTTTTCTTAACTTTGTCCCTACTGCAGATCAAAACAATAAAATGTCACAGTGTAAATATATAAATATGTGTTTAACAAACACCTACATAATTAACAAAGACAAAAACTAAAAACTGGCTCACATCAAAACATCAACAATAAAGACCTAAGATATTTTTAAATTTCGATATTTACTAGATTTTGTTAATTTGCGAAATTCTGATCCGATTTAAATATAGTATTTATGGGACCACCCTCAAAGTATCATATTTATCTAGTACAACACAGTCGAATTAAAAGCCTACTTTTTTTGAATAATAACAGTTGCAGCAAAAAGACAATTATGAAAATAACCACGGAAAACTTAAAATGAACTGATTCGTTACAAACCATTCATACATTCACTTCATCCCATCCTTGTTTTATTTTTAAATTATGACATATTGTTTATTTAATCTGTGACCGAGACGGTCTTGGAAATTACGATTTTAGCTAAAAAATGTTATTTGTGAGGATATTTCAAAGCAGTTTTCAGTGAAAATAAATGCGTTTATATGTAAACTAATAACTATGATGTATTGTGGTAACGTTAAGTGAGTGATTCTTTCGGAATGTCGTAAATTGTGATCCAGTGATGTTTGTTTACTATTTAGCTCAAGTAAGAAAAAATACACTATAGGAAACTATCATAAATATAACTAGGCACTGGCAATTGATAGATACAGATGTAATAATTTTTGATGATCGGGTTGATTAGTTAACAGGCTAGTATGGCTGCCACCATTTTCTAAGATTAAAAAGTTCTTAAAAAGTTTTCGATTGGATTAAAAATATAATAATGGAAATATACTAATATCAACCACATAGCAGAATAGGTAAACAACAAAATAGATATATAGCTATTAACTCATGTTGTATGTAGAATATTGGCATATATAGAAAAGGTTTTCCTGAAGACTTCTTCAAAAGGAAATCGCAGAGTTGTTATATCACATTTAATTATAAAAAAAACATAATTCGACATAGGGCTCAGGCCGTTCGTAAAATCTTAGAAATGTTTATGTGCAAGTTGATTTTGCTCTCGAAACATTTTGTGCGTTGTATAAAAATTTCTAAGCTGCACAACTCAGAGTCTACACTGAATTCTCGTGTAATCAATTACTAAAGCATGCTTAACATGACCGAGTCATGGTATTCCCACACATTGACATTCGTTATTATAGCTTAGTCTATTAGCAAAATAACATTACCGCATACGAGAAAAAAATCATCATTTTCAAATACAAAGAGAACATTTCTTTATCCCAATTTCACTAAACAATATTATAAGCCAATATAACAAACCCGTGCCTCATTCATCTGTGTGCGTTAGAACTAAATAAATAGAAATAGATAGGGATTTGTTTAATCTCCCTTTATAATAAACATATGTAGACATTGGAACCCTGATTCCGGACCCCTGCGTGCCTTCTTTGTACTCCTAATCGGTTCTGGGCCAGAGATATTCTTTGATCCTGCGGACTATAAAGGACGGTGGCAACAATGCCAACTATTCCTATAAAAGGGTTAAACTAAAAGATACAAAACATACATTGATTGAGAATTTTCTTAGCGAGCAATAGTGGATACCCAACTTTCGTCACAAAGAACCAAACTATTTTGCGATAATAATGTATAAAGAAATTCAGGCAAAGAAAATACAAAAAGACCCTTTAGCGAAATAATTAAAGCTAATGGAGAACACAATATAACTTTTTAATACTTTATTAATACAGTTATCAGCCTACTACATCAGGCTATCTAAAAGTTTCCAACTACCTCAATTAATTATTGGCTTAAAGTCATAACTTTAATTATAAAAAAAAGTTATAAGAAAACAGGCTGATCTGCTTTGTTTTGATGGGTAAATAATTTTGTAGTAATAACATTGCATTACTGTAACCCATTGTTCTTATCGATTATATTAAATATATCATAAAAATAAAAAATAAACCTTATTGTTGCAATTCATTTTTAATATGTTGAACGCCACTACATAAAATTTATTTTCACCTTACGTTAAAAACCTTCATCCCTTTTTAAATTGAAATAAAATGACGTTAAAAATGTTAGACGATTCAATTTATTTTAAGTGCATTCTAATACATAAAGTTTATTTTCCCCATATTTCAATGTTAGGTTAGGTTAGGTTTAGGTTAGGTCTTGAACGTTTTCAGGAAGTCTGCCGATTTTTCCTATCGCGTTTGCCATTTGCTGCTTGTAAACTAACACAATATAGTTTTAAATAGCAATATACTGAGATACACTACAATATGCAGAGGAAATGCAAAATTGACGTGTTTTGATATAATATACAACAACTCCATTAATTGATGATTATTCCGATGATAATAAATAAAAGCAATGAACATAAACATTTGTCTATTTGAAATTGGAAACTTAAGGTTTAAATAAAAATAAAAAACACAATAAAACGCGTCCTGAATCCGGTGAAAGTTGTTTTATTTAAGTGTCTATGATTTCATTCAAATGCTTTTGTCTTAAATAAAACTTTCGCGTGAATCATTACTCTTGGTGCACACTCAAACACATTTTTATTTAATAATCGTGTAGGTCGATAAGTATCGTATATGATCGATTATATCAATATTGTCTCAGCACTAGGCATATCACTTAGGCATATATCACAAGTATAAAGTTATATTTTCTCAAGTATAGAATCACCTTAGTTAATATTTGTTAGAATTAAATAATATTTTTAAAATTGAGTAATATGCTTTATATTTCGCATTGAAGAGTTCCGTGGTCGAGTGTCTTGTATACCAGTTTTGGTGATAACGCCAATTCGATTCCCAGCCAGATCAATATATAAAACGAACTTTTCTATATTAGTTCGGGTCTGGGTGTTGTGGTACTTAACTTGGGTTCAAAACAATGTATGCGAAGTTGTCCATTTATTATGTTTATTAATATATGTAATTATTGTAACTCTGCTTATGATGCAATTAATTGTTTTTTAAGCATATAGTGATAACAAAGTCATCGTCATCTATTAATGCTTCCACAGCCCAGGACAAACCTTTCCTTATGGGTAAAGAAAATTTCAGGACTGTAGGCTATAACCAACAACGAACGTGCAAAATCACTGTTTTTTCTGTATTTATTTAAAGAATATATACATTCATTTGTATAAATACAGGTAAAACATCAGTACAATACGTATTGAAACAAATATCTTATTTTATAACGTAAAATAAACTTATGGGATGAAATTTATCTTAAATTAAATATTATATACTATCTCACGAATTCGCAACGTAGTACAAATTTAACGACGCAAAATTAACTTAACCAAAATCTTGTTTATACACGCCGTTTCCTCTTAATTAACAGTAGATTAAATGTTGATCAGTTAATAACGCGCGCTGCAACTAATCGAACGTTTCCCCAAAATTGAAGTTTCCAAAATTGGTCGACAGCGTTAGGGCTTTAGTTTTGGAAATTTGAATACGATATTAAGCTATGGAAACTTCACCCTATTTGAAATAAATGGTCAGTTTGTAATATGGTATGTATTTACACGAGTTAATTTTATGTGTGAGTAGAAATCACAACGATCAAAATCTATTTACATAAATATTAAATTGATGATCCAATCTGAAAACAGTTGGACTGATTTTGCTCATATTTTATGTTTAGTAATATTAATAGTCAGAGCAAGTTTGGGGTAAGAAAAATTAAAAAAAGCAAAATTGGAGAATAGAAAATTATTTTTCTCTATCATTTTTGTAAGAATTTAAGACCATGACACAATAGGTACAGGATAACGTTTATAGGGTCCGCCAGTTTACTACATTACTAAGTTCAGGTGCGGTAAAATTTATAGAAGCCCCTGAACTGGGAACAAGAATTTTCAAACACCTTGGCTCTGCGCTGGTGTCTTTCATACTATACTTTGTCCAATGTAGGATGATACTATTGACAGGTGTCACTTCCTTATTGCTACGTACTAAGGTTGCGTTTGTTTCCTTATGTTTGGCTTGACATTGCAATAGCAAACTTTATACCCTCTATATAGGTGTCAACTGTCAAAAGTATCATCCTACATTGGACAAAGTATACCATTATATGTTACGTATAAATACTTCATTTTTTTTTAAATCTTTCCCAACATATTTGATGCATATAGATAAGTGCAATTAAAAATCGTTAAATATTCTTTTCAAATTTTTACTTAAAATATATTTTAATCGTTGTTAATTATAGATTTGTAAATATTTAAGATACAAAATTTCAGTCCAATGAAAGTTTTATATCCATATAATTAAAACTTATAAAAAAAATCTACCTGTAAATGAGCATCTAATTAGATCTCATAAGTCTTTATTGGCTACGGTGACTGTTTAACTTTACTTGTACTACCCTTGTTGTATTAAGAATAACCTATACTATTACTAACTGAATCTATCGAAACAACAAGTAACTATGGGTCCCTGTCCAAATATAATTGGTTCGAGATCATAAAAATACTGTTATCAGTTTTTAATCCAATTTTCTGGACATTTTTTTCGTTTGTTAAAAATGTTATCCTGATTTGGACCGAAAATAAAAAGTCCAGCCGTATTGAATTGGTACGCTTAGGAAGAATATCATTCAATATTGCTTTATAAACATGTAAATTTAAATGTAAAATAACTTTTTAATAACTTTATTCCAAAACGTTATTGTTAGAATAAACGTAAAATATTGGGATGGACATATAATATATAATCATATTATGCTCGTTTATTAATGTTTACATAAGTCATGCTTAAAATAGTCTTAAAATAGGCTTAAAATAGATTACTCGGCGACACAGGTAGAACTGTAAACTTTCTACATGTATTAAAACAAAATAAAATTCTTATTCTTAATAAAAACAATGTTATTTGTAAGATATAAAATACTGTTTTAAAAATCACGATTTGTTTTCTTATTGGGATGGACATATAATAAAAAATCATATTATGCTCGTTTATTAATGTTTACATAAGTCATGCTTAAAATAGTCACCAGTATAAATTTAACATATAAACTAGCGAAAACTTACCTACATCTCCGAAGTGGTTGAAACATATTACACATCGTAAACATTTATCACCACTAACAGGTTAGTTCTTGATATGTCAGGGATATAAAAAGCTAGCCCTAGGCGCCCGTATCATCAATAATACTTCTCCTCTGAAAGAAATATAGTACGTTGGTAGATAGCAGATTCTTTATATAAAATGTAATGATCAATTTTTACTTCAGAAATGTTTTATTAATCACTAGCTACCCGCCCCGGTTTCGCACGGATGCAATGCTCTACTATATTATGCATGTATTATGCATATAAACCTTCCTATTGAATTACTCTATCTACTAAAAAAAACCGCATCAAAATCCGTTGCGTAGTTTAAAAGATTTAAGCATACATAGAGATATAGGGACAGAGAAAGCGACTTTGTTTTATACTATGTAGTGATTATAAGAACGCAAAATAGCTTTGATAAATTTTACGGATAAATATTTTAATTCAGTATTTTTTTTATATATAGTAAAACGGTTCTTAACAATACAATATGCATGTAGAAGAATAAACAGGAATTGCCCAGTACGTGGATCCTGCCGCAAAATTCGTGAAGACATAGTATACATATTGGCCTAAACTTATTGTAAATGGTCATATTAAATGTAAAATATTAAAAGCTCAAAATATTTTTGTATTATTCTGAGCAAATAATTAGGTAAATATGAGGTATTAATGTAATTATTTGCATGTTGGTTTATATATTTGCTAGTTAAAAGAGGCACGTTTAGAGGATGTTCAGTTTGAGAGAGAAACATTCTTCACGCAGTTTGATATACTATATTAAGGAAATCCCCATTTCCGTGCGATCGTTGGGATAAAAAGATATACAATAACCCTATTATATAATAATGCAACGTTGCGCAAAATTTCCAAGTCCGTTTCTCGATAACACTTCAATTATGGAGGATACAAATAAACGAAAGCCGATTTTATATAAAGTTGATAGACAAATATAACAAGTAGACAGGAGTTCTTACACTGCAAATGACTTTCTTACAGTGTAATATATAATCATTTATTTAATAATTTAAACATTGTACTATTGATTGATTGACGTAATTGAATTAATGAGCATTGTATGTATAATGGCCCTTTAATTGAATTGTTATTTTACTAGTTTGACATTTGTTAATCAATTTTGTACCGGAATTTAAGTATCAATATCTATATGATGATGAATTCAGAATTTAATCTATGGGTCAAAATTATTTTTGCTTGCTGATTACTCGGCGACACAGGTAGAACTGTAAACTTTCTACATGTATTAAAACAAAATAAAATTCTTATTCTTAATAAAAACAATGTTATTTGTAAGATATAAAATACTGTTTTTAAAACCACGATTTGTTTTCTTATTGGGAAATAACCTCAATCCTATTGAGTATTGCTCTATTTCGTAACGCACTAAAGACTTCATCTCGTAAATATCCGTATTGATTATATTTTATCTACTAAAAGGGCCTAAGCTTCACAAGCTTGTGTTGGCTTATATTGACAATCTCGAAAAGATACTAAAATAAAGTCTAAAACATAAGAAGGCTATTGATTTTGGTCCTTGATAAACCATCCATTAGAATAAAACCCTTTTTTACCGATGTTTGCGCATGTTTTATTTTATTTTATATTTAATCCTGACGTTTCGACTCCTTTACAGGAGCCGTGATCACAGGATGAGTGATTAGTGATCACAGATAGTCATCCTGTGATCTGTAAAGGAGTCGAAACGTCAGGATTAAATATAAAATAAAATAAAACATGCGCAAAAATCCGTAAAAAAGTGTTTTATTCTAATGTGTAATGTGCGCGGAAGTGTAAGAACTAAATATGTAAACCATCCATTTTAGTAAACAGAATAATAAGCAACTCATGCACTTTCTAGTAGTATAAACTAGCAATATTTTTTTATGTATTTAATGGCGAATTATCTCACCAAATTCAATTAAACCTCTGAATAAACCTTAGGTACATTATATAAGTCTCTACCTTCGACTTACAAATAATAATAACAACACTACTAAAAGTTTTATTTGACTACGATTTTGCTGAAAAGTGTAGGCACTTCCCTACTCTATATCCAATTGGAGCGGAATATATTTTTGTGATCTAATGAGGCCAACGATAATTTGTTTCAATATAACCACCTGCGACCACATTTAAGACATTGCGAGCAGTCATTCACAAGCTGAAAATCCTTAGAAGAACGTTTTGCCTCGGATAAATTAAATAGGTAGGACAGCTCCGCAGTCGGGACCACGCCGGTTTCAAGCCTCTTCATATTTTAAGTTCTGGGTTTGCTTTCCAACTTGATCTTTTTAGAATACTATATTTTTAAATAAAAATGATATTCGACTGTACCCTTAAGAGGGTTGAAAGAGGGGGCAAGTTAATGTACGTAAATCTGTTATTTTTCAGTCATACTCCTACTCCAAGTAAGGCTAGTATGTATATAGGCATCAGTGTTTTAGAAAATTCCACCCTCAAGCGGGTGAAAACGTCTTGATACATTGTATGAAATCTTCATTAATTTAAAGTTTTTAATTTAAAGAACCGTGCACTAAATATTAATTATTTTAATCTAAATAATGTCGCGTAGTTTACTTCGAAGAAGGAAGCATTCAATATTTAGTAGAAAAGTCTGACAGAAATGAGAAGCATGAAATTAGTTAGTAAAGCTGAAATTAATGGTGATCCGTAAACTAGATGCTACTTAGACCTGTTAGATGGCGCTACAAGTTCCAGGTTTTTCCTTTATTTGACTAAAAAATTTGAAAGCAGCTATGCTAACATTCGGGAAGGACAACTATATCCGGATCTATTTGTATGTAATAAATTTGATGTTGTGCAATATTAGGTAATTAAAAAATTATTTAGGTACTACCAGCTGACCCGATAACGCGTTGCTATGGTAACGCGTATACAATGGTAAAAGAGCGGGTAAAAGAGCGGACAGACAAACACACAAACAACAAATTTGTGTTCTTAGATTAAAGACTAGCGGCCCGTCCCGGCTTCGCACGGGTGGACGAAATTCTTTTATTTTTTCTATTATTAAATGTTTTTCCGTTAGCGCCATCTAGCGTCCAGTAGACGAACTTGACGACGACTTGCGGTTAACGCGTTGCTATGGTAACGCATATACAATGGAAAAAGAGCATGAAAAAGATCTGAAAGACAAACAACAAATTTGTGATCTTAGATTATCGATTTATCGTTATTAAAACAACTTACTAAGCGAAAAAACCAAGAGAAAATACTCTGCAATATGTGTGTCCTAATTAAATCATATGTTACAATAAGACCGGGCTCCAGCCGGGATGTACCGGTAACATCCCTTAACAAGTGATAAGCCTTGACGAGACAACACATTTTATTTGACCGGGGAACGAGCAATTTTGGTATAACCTTGTTAATAACCTGTTTCAGGTTGGGTTAAAATTTATCGTTCGTTTAATTTTTAATATAATTTTTGCTCAAATACTTCCTTTTTAATTTTTGTGACAGCAAACTCATATCCTCCGAGTCATCGTAGCGCACAGTTTGCTTCTTGTATTTTTAATGTACTTACAGAAAACTTACACTTATTTAATTATTTTCGCATGGAGTTTTCATCATTAGGTGAGCATGCATTTCAATTTTACAACATACAAAGGTTTTTTTATAATTTAGTATGAGATCTAATTACGAGTACGTACGTTGAGCTACGCAAATGATTAAGCTGAAATTCTAAATAAAACTTGAAAAATAATTATATTTAACTAACATAGACGACTATCCCTATGATTTGGAAATGTAGCAAAATACCTTAATTTTTTAAAGAAAAAGCAAGTAATAGTTTTGTTTTTTGGAAAGTTGGTGTTTATTGTATTTTTTTTTTATTTTTTTTTTTTGTGTAACCCAGCCGTTATGTGCACGAAAATATGTCAAAATAATTTCACAGGGTTAAGACTTAATGAGATTATATATCTAAAACCACCAAAACCGATAAGCACACTCTCTGTACTAATAACAAAATTTTAAATATGTTATATAAAAAAAACTATATGTTATTTTATCAGTCAATAATAACAGCTACGCTTCCTCTATATTTATATGTCATTACTAATGGGATTTATTAGGAAAAAGTATTAAATACTTGCAAAAATAAAAAGTGCAAGGACTGCATTAACTATCTAGTAAAATGTTGTCTATCAAAAGAATAACAAAACTCCCTGTGATACCTTTACTTTACTTAATTTTAGCAAACGGATATTCTAATGAACTGGTGTGTTCGCAGGGATCTGATTAGAAAATTCTGGAGGCCGCAAGGGATTGTTCAACCTCGTAAACCCCTAAATTATAAACGTCGATATTGTCAGAGGTGTTTTTCGAGAACGTGATTAAAAACAATAGAATGTACAAATATGCGGTCGACAATATTGTTGGCTACCTACCAAAAATGTTTGACTTACATTATTCAAAACGTACAAAGAAACATTTTTGTTGTTACTAGCAGTAGGATCGATGAAACTAAATTATACCTGGAACAAAAATAATATGATTAGTCACTAAGGTAAACATTTATGCTGTGGCTGACGTAAGATATAGAGCTGGTTTGAATGACAGTAAGTGCAAACAAATGACGTACGGTAAATGAAATAAAGAAAGCGATAGGCTTTAACGTCTAATGTTTATGTAAGGTGAAACGGTATGAGCTACTTAAAGTAAATTTATTAAACTACAAGAAAATGACATTTTTGTCTAAGCAAGGTTAGGTTCAAGACCAAAATTGGTTAATATTAATTGTATTTTTTGTGCATCCAGTTATTGTCGATTGCACTTCTACGTCAGCGATTCTCTTCATGAAGTAAGTAATCAAATATTTGTGACAACAATTTTCATGTCCAGGGTCTGAGGGTCCTGGTCCCATGGTCTTCAAGTGTTCGATAGTGCAGTGATTAAAGTACTTGGAACGCGAATATTTCTGTCATAACTTTACTACCTTCAACTGCTCCAGTTTTGGCAAGGTTATAATGATCCCGTTGAGTTAAGCCTATTTTGTTATATAGTAGGTATTTTAATTCACAATTCATAAAATATCACAACAGAGGGGGTGTCACACACATTCAAAGACTGAATCACAGACTGAACTATGTATTTCCATCTGTATCAATCAATTAAAGCAATATAATGCTTGTGATACTCAACATTTGTGCGGTTTAAAATAAAATTACAGCTGTTGAATATCAGAAGTGACTAATTTCACTTTGGTCATAGATCGTCATAATTATGTATGTATGATTTCTTATATTCAGGTCTACTTACACTCTACTTATTAGATATTAATATATTACTTGAATCGTTGATTGCCTTCAAAATGTCACGGTACACTTAATACCTAGCTTTGAGCTAATGTTGTTGAGTTTATATAGTAAGCGAACTCCTTTCTTTAGTTCGAAAGAAAATAAGTAGTCTGGTTACTTATTTACAGTTTTTGTGTGAGTTTATATTTTCAAATTCCCATGCCCGCTTCTTTGTAAAGAACTATTTTATAACTTATCATAATTTTCTGAATTGCCAGTTCTTAATCTGACACAAAAATGTTGAAATAATGATTTGAAACCTTACTGCAAACCTCATAGTAAGTGCTTTTTAATTGCAAATATGAATTATTATTTCATATGACTTTGCGACACTAAACGTATTAGAATAAAATCTTGCACTAAATAGGTAGGATAAAACTAAAAAAAAAGAATTCTAAACACACGTAATAAGCTTCACTTCAGGTCAAGGTAAATTTTATTACATGTTTTCCTCATAGGCATTGTAGAAGAAATTGACAGAAATGTTTTGATGTTAAGACCTTCAAGTAACTTGGAACGAAACGTAAAATAAGTCATAACAAAAAGCATAAGTCTCATGAAGAATAACGTTTTCATATATAATCATATTATGGTAATCTTATGCATAGTCACCTACTTACACATTCACTGAATATATCCTACGAATATAAATTTTTACGAGCAACCGTTTTGGTTGATCGCTTCGTATACTAAATCGGTAATATCTAAACATGAAGGTGCAACTTGAAAAAACTGAACGCACCTGAGGCCTGAGTGTAGGTAAGTTTTAAATGTGCCAACTTTACTATCGCTGCTAATTTAATTTGTGTATAAGACCTTAATGTTAAGAAAATAAGTTCTGAATTTGTAAATCATAACCCAAACTTATAATATAGTCAGCTAAATTATTATAATAGAAAAAAATCCACTCGGGTCACAAGTGAATTCTCAGGCGGGAAAAATGCATAAAATATATAAAAATTAGAAAAATGTAGTTAGCTCTTTGAGCTCAACACACTGCGTGTTTCATTAGATTATCACATTATACAACTAAATATTTACTAACGTCCGACAATTAACGTAACTGATTCAATTATTGAAAACCGATAGAACTGTTTGTATTAAAATTTTATTAAATAACTTTTAGATATCTATATTTATACATTTAAAGGTATCTACATAATTTTGTGTTGGCGTAATTCAAAAATGGTAGTGACATTTTTACCCATAAAATGTTATAGTATTAAGTAACTTAATAGAATTTTGAAAGGCATGACAAGTGACTACTATAACAGAAATAAAATTTAGAGAAAAAATAAAATTTTAAAGTTGCAAGCATAGGATAAGTACTGATGACATTATAGAAACACAGAAACTAAACGACATTGTTAAAAAAGGTGATAAGTATTTCTGATTTATTGACGTTTGAGTCACGGTAAACAAGAATATATCAAACCCAAAAAACTGATAAAGGATACCTACTCATAAAGTTAACAGAATCTTTCAAAATACAAAAGAAACCTTTTAGGAAACATTTAGAGATAAAATATTTTTCTTTATCTTTAAACTTAGCCTTTAATTGCTCTGTTCTTAATACGAATTTAGTGCCTTACACTACCTTGGCACATGTTAAATCATTTAGTTTCGTTCAACACAATATCAACACTGCTTAAACATCTTTGATAAATCAGAACTCGGTTTCATTAGACAACTTTTATTTAAGTAAGTTATACAATATTCAATCTTCATATACACTTTTATGATGGTAAGGTAGTTACTATCGGTTCGAAGGTTCTCGCTCGAATGCCCAACCGTTTGACTCCAGCTTACCTCGTTAACATTTTTTTCTCAAGAAAAGAGCGGTTACTTCTGATTGGTCGTTATACTCGCACGTGGTTGGCGGAGTTATCGACCAATCACGGATGAGCAAATGTGTTGCCAGTATAAAATGAAAGTTGCCAATAATCAAAAAAATAATTGAATCGATTCAAAATCATCACATTCGGCCATCCGCACAAGTGCAACTCCTGTTGCTCTATCCATACCTTTTTTACATAAATTGAGGTTAGCTGTTTTTTAATCTAAACAATAAGTTAATGACAATATTAAAATCGAGGTATTCGTATTATCTCTAACAATTATTCAAATAGTTCTTGAAAATGCACTTAGTTTTCGTTACATTACAATAATAAATTCAACATACAATATACAAAGCAGTAAAGAAATATAATCATCACATTCAATTAGTGTTCATATTCAAGGATAAATTATTATTATAACTTATTATTAAAACTTTTTATTATAACTTATTATTATAACTGTTGCCTCAGCTTAGACAACGGAATGTTATCCTCACTGTCATAATCGGTTGACTCCGTAAAGTCATGATTAGCTTTCTTATCTTTAGAATTAAAAGAGCACATATTTATCCAAGGTCTTACACGATCTGCTGCAACAACAGTCTCAAATGGTTTTTTTTTGTTGAATCCAGGGACATTACTAATTTTATATCTATCGTTACCAAGAACTTTTATAACTCTATACGGTCCTATAAATTTAGATAAGAGTTTGCTACTGTTACCTTTGTTATAAAAATTGGTCCTAGTAATCTTTACGAGATCTCCTTCTCTATAAACGGCAGCGGGAGCTCGTCTATTGTCGTAATGTAACTTTTGTTTCTGCTGAGCCGTCTTTATGTTATCACTGACAGTTTTTCTTATTGAATCTATCTTTTCTGGCGTATTTTGTGTGCTGATACCGAGTTTATTAGTCAAACTGTCTCGAAGCCTACATCCAAATAGAGCCTCCGATGCCGTTTTTCGAGTAGTGTTATTAACAGTGTTGTTAATGCCTTGTTGTATTTTCCCGAGCCACACGTCCCACTCACTTTCATCTTTGCCTGTAATGTGTCTTGCTAATGAATGTAATATAGTCTGGTTAAAACGTTCGGCTTGACCGTTGGCCCTGGGACATGCGACCGCGTTTAATACATGTTTAATACCGTGAGAGTTGCAAAACCTTTTAAAGGCACCTGAAGTAAAAGACGTTCCGCGGTCAGATATGATTCGGGCAGGTAAAACAAAATCATTAAAGATGCTTTCGAGTACCTTCAGCGTACTTTTAGTTTTTGTATCTCTCACGGGTTTAACAAATACATATTTGGTAAAGGCGTCAACCACAGTCAGAATATAGGCGTTCCCCTTTTTACTTTTCGCGAATGGACCTAAATGGTCAATGTGGACAGTATGAAAGGGAACCTCTACCTTCTGAATGGGGTGCAAATGACCAGACTTCTGGTTTTTGGCGCTATCTTTATTATATGCACATTGAATACATGACCGCACGTACTTTTTTACGAATTTACGCAACTTAGGGAACCAGTAGTGGGTCTGAATCTTCTCAATAGTTTTAGTCTCGCCTAAGTGCCCGAATTCATCGTGATTCGAACGATAAACTTGGAATCGTGCACTACGGGGAACCACAAGACATAATTTGTCATCTACCTTCCTGTAAACTTTGTGATCCTTCACAATGAAATTTTTCTTTATGTCTTTTGATTCCTCGTCATTTTCGGGTTTCAATACTTTAAATATTCTCGCAATATCCGGGTCAGTCATTTGAAGGGTTAAAAGCCAGTGTTCCGTATTAATGTTATAAACTGAAAATATAGAGTCATCGTAAATTTCAGTCAAATTGCTATTGCGGCTCAACGCATCAACGTGTGCCATTTGGATGCCAGGTCTATACTCTATGTCAAAAGTAAACTAGCTGATTTGGAGCCACCATCTGGCAATGCGTGGGACAAGGTCGCGTTTGACAAGCGTCGTCCTTAGAGCATGACAATCCGTTACCACCTTGAAATTTATTCCCAACAGATATACTCTAAATTTTTTTAATGAGCAGACAATAGCCAGAGTTTCCAGCTCATATGAGTGTAAGTGTCTTTCCTCTGGTGTAGTTTGCCTACTAAAGTAGGCAACTGGTTTTAACACCCTAGGACCCTCCTGCCACTGTAGTAGTATACCGCCTATACCGAGAGCACTGGCATCCGTGTGAAGCTCAGTATCTAGTTTGGGATTGTAGAGGGATAGAATCGGACGCTGTATCAAATTGTCTTTCAATAGAGTAAAAGCCTTAGTTTCTCGTTCGGTCCACTCAAAAGAAACGTCTTTCTTTAATAAATTCGTAAGAGGTCGTGCGATTTCACCGAAGCCTTTAACGAATTTCCTAAAATATCCAGCCAATCCCAAAAATTGCCTGACTTCATGAACATTCCTTGGTACGGGGAATTCTTTCACGGCCATAATTTTTTGTTCATTTGGTCGTATCCCATCTAAAGAGATTTCATAACCAAGGTAGTTTATGACGCTATCGAAAAACCTACATTTGGACAAGTTTAAAGTCAATCCGTTTTCTCGCAACAATTTTAGAACCTCTTCTAATCTTTGAAATCCCTGTTGGATGTTCTCCGATGGAACTAGAATGTCATCTAGGTAGGCCAATGCAGAATAAAATCGTTTTGAACCAAGCATTTTATTAATAAGCTTCTGAAATACTGCTGGCGCGTTGGCGAGACCAAAAGGCATTCTTTTGAACTCATAATGACCATCTGGCGTTACAAATCCTGTGTATCTACGGCTCTCCTGTGCCATAGCGACCTGATAATAGCCCGAAGCAAGGTCTAGCGACGTAAAAAAGCAATTGCCGCTCAGGTTGTTTAACTGATCTTCTATTAGGGGAAGAGGAAAGCAGTCTTTCCTTGTTTTGATGTTTAATGCCCTAAAATCTACACAGAGGCGCTGTTCCCCTGTCTTTTTTTTACCATCAAAATGGGGCTTGCAAATTCAGAATGTGACTCTTGAATAATACCATGTTGTAAAAGCTCCCCTACTATAGTGCGCACTTGCTCTCTTTCGGTACAAGATAGACGATAAGGCCGATATACTACCGGTCTGTCATCGTTTAAGTCAATAGTCATCTCAACGTTTTTTGCCAGCCCTATTTCGCCGAGATTCATCGCGAAGCAGTCACGGTATGATTGTAACAATTTATAAAGTTTTTCTACGTCGTCTTCATTAACATTCTTACCTACTTGAATTTCCTTTCGATCTAATGGTTCCCTTGTGGACAATTCTTTAAAAATCCGATTGACATTGCAGATCTTCCGTTCTACTACAGGTGTACCTCGGGCTATTAACATTTTTGAGTCAAATGTTAACCCCTTCGACCCCAAGTTGGTAACTACTACGTGACCTTTACCCCTATCAATGCGATAAGTACCTTGATGGAGATGGTATTCCCTACCCGGCTCTGCACAACTATATCCCTCTACGTGAATATCACCACAGTAAGCAAGATCCTTGGTAATTATCTCAACTAGCCCGATCTTTTGTACTTCGGTAGAGTCTACGGTTATTAATTTTATGGTGTTATAACAGTTGTCAGGGTCTGCGACAGTGGGACTCTTGTAAAAGAAGAGCTTACCGGCGTCTTTCAAAACAGTTACGAAAGGTAATTCTGTAAAATTTTGTCCAACGAGAATGGGTGTTTGTAAGAATTCGTTACGCACTACAAGAACTTCGAGACAAGCTTCAACTTCGTCGAGTCTTAACGTTATTGAACTTTTACAGATTGGTTTTACAGAAGAGTTTCCGAAACCTCTGATTGCAGGGAGTTCACTATAATTTTTAGTTAAATTAAACTTTTGAGCATCAGATTCTCGCATTAATGAACAATCGCTACCGAAGTCTATGAAAGCTAGTAGGTCATGGCCGTTAACAGTAACCTTTTTATAGAATTTGTCATTAGTGTCATTAGTAGTAGATATGGTTAGAGTTTTTCGGTTATCGTTATTAAATGTGCTGACATTTACTTGTCGACGATTCAGTGGTAGAAGGCTACACGCCGCCGAATCATGACCTACTCTAAAACACTTTTGGCATTTAATTATAGGATTTGGGCATTTTTGAAACGTATGTCCCCTTGATCGGCAGTTAAAACACGTTACATTTGTTTCACTACTAGAATTCAAATTGGCATTGATAGGACGATTAATTTGAAAGTTTTCATTACGCTTTTTGAAAGTCAAATCTGTTGATCGCTGGGAATTGAGAAAATTCAGGAGGTCCTCTGGTTCCCTACAGTTTAATGCTTGCGCGCCGTTCCTGACAGATTTGTCAAGAATACCATGAATAATACAATCAACGGCCTTTTGACCTTGAATTTCACACCGGTTTATTAAACTTAGTTTATCATAAAAGTAGTCTCGCAGGTTCTCGTTATGACGTGTGGTACGCGCAAGCATTTCTTCCAAAAGCCGACCATAATTCTGCTCGTTAGGGAAGGCCTTTCGAAGCTTAGCCTGCCAGTCCTCCCAATTATAATTAACGGAGGGCAAAGCTTCGAACCACCTTTTTGCAAGTCCAACTAATTTTTGGAGGGCAAAATGCATGGTCTGCTTTTGATCCCAATCGTAAATACATGAACATTCGTTTACCTTTCTTAACCAACTGTCTATATTCTGAGCTTTGCTAGATGGGTCAAACTCAGGTATAACATTATTCATGTGATTATTATTTAAAAGGTGGGATTTGGTCTTTTGGTTTTCTTGAAGAGAGGAAACAAGTTTAAGTACCTCATCAACAGTGAAGCTCGAAGTCAGCGGCTCGGATGCAGATTGCGATGATGTCTTTTGAGATTGATGACTCTGAAGCTCTTCCCTTAGCCAAAATGTAGATGGAAGCATCACTGATGACGATTGATTCTTGTCGGGCTCTACATCCTCTACTACCCACGCTGGCATAGTGATTCTTCTAGCCTTACGAGTAGGTCTTTTCTCCGACGACGACGACGTTCTCTTCGGCCGTGTACCTCCACACCTCTTTCGTTTAAGACTCGTTCGCTGTAGTCCACCATTTTGCTTAATAGACTCCATACCCTCGGTAAAGAACAGAACTAAATTAGTATTATGAAATGTAGCCAGTAATAAGTTTGGAATGTTATATTAAATTTCCTATGAAACTTTTATGGTAAACGAGCAAACAAAATGAAAAAGAGAAAAAACAAATTGAAGGTTACTTTAATAGTCTAGATGAAACCATTGGTGTAGCCTTTATAAAATACTACATAAGTTATTGTAAAGCTAATATAATAGTTTAAAATAATTTTGGCACGTTGCCTTGTACTACACACACTGCTAAGAGCTGAATATGGAACATACATAGTTCCGTCGAGGTGCACATAACCTTGAACTGTCTACCGCTTAGGCACACATGGCCTCTAATTAGTCGTGGAACATACATAGCTCCGCTACGGCACACATGGCCTCTAATTAGTCGTGGAACATACATAGCTCCGCTACGGCACACATGGCCTCTTACTAGTCGTGGAACATACATAGCTCCGCTACGGCACACATGGCCCCTAAGTTTTCATGGGACATACATAGCTCCTTAAAGGCACAAATGGCCTCCCACAAGTACACATGGCCCTACAAAAGCAAACACGGCCTCACAAAAGCACACATGACCATTATATCCCTTTGGAATATTACTTTACTTTCTTACTGCATGTATAATTTAAGTCCTTAGCACTGCTTCCAGCAAACACTGTGAGGGAGTAGCCCTCACCGAATGTCACCCAAAGCAGTATAAGATTCAATCACGATTGACAACGGCTGCGCCATTGGAAAGACACTATCGGGGTGTAGCCCCGACCAAGTGCCCCCACAACAGCGCCGCCATTGAAAACGACAAAAGAAAATTTTCAACTCAAGATGCAATAAGAAAGCAAAAACTACTATGTATTTTTAAATTGCAACAAATGTTGCTTTGACAAAGTGATCTAAATGGTAACGTGGCATAGTTGATTAGGTTAGCACCACCAATGAGTTGCCCTAGTCAGGTAGTACAACATAACCACGTTTACAAAAACAAACAAAAAAAATCTATGCATTTTAAGAAACATTAAATATAATATCTATCTGCTTGTATTTGTAAAATTGCAATTACATGTACCCAAGGCGATCATAGGACATTATCAAGGTGTAGCCTTGACCGAATGAACCTAGTGATAGCCCGGCACAATGATATCAGTATAGCAATGCCAAGGAGTCGCCCTGGCCGAATGCTACCCGATATTGCACATTTATAACCTCGAAATTTCTTTTAAATATTATATAGTATCTATTTTTTTTTTATATATAAATGAGAAACTTGCATTTGCACATGCCTAAGGCTACCATATGTCACTATCAAGGTGTAGCCTTGACCGAGTGAACCTAATGATATACCGGCACGATGATGTCTGTATAGCAATACCAAGGAGTCGCCTCGGCCGAATGCTACCCACACACCACACAAATGATAGCTACAGATGTAGTCTACACGGTGTTATACCGCGGGGCGTCATTATCGGAGTGTAGCCCCGACCAAATGATCCCAGCAATATCAAACAGAATACCATTGTCAAGAGTAGCCTGACCAAATGATAATCCGATTAACAACACCGTGCGACTTTCTTATTGTGAATGTAATAAGATTCAGCTAATTTAATTAAGATAAAATATTTCAATTATAACGTACCTTTTGAGCTGTAGATCACGTACCACTTCTGAGTTTTGATAAATCAGAACTCGGTTTCATTAGACAACTTTTATTTAAGTAAGTTATACAATATTCAATCTTCATATACACTTTTATGATGGTAAGGTAGTTACTATCGGTTCGAAGGTTCTCGCTCGAATGCCCAACCGTTTGACTCCAGCTTACCTCGTTAACATTTTTTTCTCAAGAAAAGAGCGGTTACTTCTGATTGGTCGTTATACTCGCACGTGGTTGGCGGAGTTATCGACCAATCACGGATGAGCAAATGTGTTGCCAGTATAAAATGAAAGTTGCCAATAATCAAAAAAATAATTGAATCGATTCAAAATCATCACACATCCTTGATAAAAATATAATTGTTGCTATTGTAAATAATAAATCACATACATTATTCTGAACACTAGATAAAGCACTTTTGTTTATCAGAAACAATGAGGTATCACAACACTCAGAATAAAGGAAAAATGGAAAAAATGGTTTTCTATAGTTGGGTCGTTCTTCTTTTTTACCGACTATGGTCTGTCCCTCGTCTTATTTTGGCATCTCGTTGGAATATTGATATTTACGGTTTTTTAAGTCGGTTTGAATAAACGTCCATATTTTTCTTATCTATTAATATTATGTAATTTTTCATTTTCTTCAACCAACATATTTTTTCGTTTGTTTTCCGTAGAATGCCGTGACAGAGTGGTAAACCGAAATGTGATCTCCACAGAAAAAGGCCACTCTGTCACAATTTTTTTTTTAAAAACCAACATTAAAAAAGAATTAATATTTGCCGCAAAGGAAACTTTAATTAGTCCTAATGACAAGACAGATGCAATTTCTTTTAAATTCCACACAGAAACCACAATTATGGATAGTTCAAAATCCAAAAAAACAGAAAAACGTCGTTTCACTGTCGGTATAAAAGAAGAACGACCCAGTTATATTAACCCGGCCGCTGGTCAATTCCGGGACATCGGAGTGGTAGCAGCATAAAACGTTTATCATGGTGTACCGGTGTATGTTAATCTCTAGACCATAGAGGTTGTAGACTTGTCTATTGCGATGAATATTTAAAAACAATAAAGAAATGCACTAGCCGTTTTGGCAACACAGTGCAATTTCCACTTCACGATTTACTGGCTTGACATTGTTGCGTAATGACGTTGCAGTGACATATCCATAAATGATAAAATTATTATAATTATGCAATATACCAGTTGCTTTAACGACCTCTGAACTTAAAGGTCATGAATATTATACCAGCTGTGATATTACGAAACCGTTCAAAACGACCATTTGAAAACCGGCACTTGTAATATTGGCACTAAACATGGTGAAAATTTATGCAGTGAAATTAAATAACGTGCTCGATAAAAGGTGAAACATAAGACCGTAATGGAACTAATATATAAATAAATTACATATTTATAACAACATCACAGTGCATTGCTCTAGACTCAAACCAAATTATTAAGGTTGTGGCAAACTCAGTAGCTTAATACTATAAACATTTAGATCTTCGTTAACATAGCTCGAATATAGACACCTCAGAAATGGTGACAGTATAAAATCAGCATATACTACGGTGCAGCGGTGGCCATGAATTTGATTAATTTTCAATAAATCAGCTAGAAAATAGAACTGTCTATGTCGTCAACAATATACACAACCTTATCAATAACCTCCACTCCAAAACATGGCCAACCGAAGATGATACGACAAAGTGTTCTGCCTCTATTATGCAAAACAGAATAACGGTGAGATATCGGTTCGGTCAGCTTTAACAACAATTGTTCTATTTCCAACCTTATTTATATAGTGGTAAAAGTTGAGAAGCAACTTTAAAGTCACATCGGTGATAGGATGAGTTCAGTTTACGAGCGGTCGTACGCTGTATTCTTTCTACGTACGTAACAAGATGCCATTTTGTTCGATGTCGATAGGCGCTGTTTTGTCATTTCGTTTGGTATTACTGTTATACTAGGCAGTTGATAATTCAGTGTAGATATAAAATTTTATGAGAACCACTCTTCTTATTGCTCGGCAAGACGTTTACTAAAACATCAGTTTACCTTTGCTTACATATGGACAATACAATGTTATTTAATCACAATATTATTTAATTGAAAATATTTTGTGTTAAAATATTTAAAAATATAATTCCTCTTAACAATGTGATCTAAAACAAACAATACTAAAACCATCTGCTAAATAAATTCACGGAAACAAGATTGAAATATGTAAAGATACCCTTGAATGTAGTTATTTTGCCAATCTCTGAACTGGAAACAATAATGGATGAATAAATTGTGTGACCTTTGTTTTGAGTGGGGATAACATAGTTACCAAACATCACGGATTGAGAAAGGACGGCCACCTTAACTTATTCTGAGTAATCTAATACAAATGAAAACAAACATCTAAACGTGTTCTAAACTAAACTTAAACTAAAAATTATTAGTAAAGAGTATTTAATGTTATAGTTTAAACAGCCGCTATGCAAATTTAGTTTAAGCTCCAAGCAAATTTAGCTTGTTCAATGATTTTCAATTTGAAAACAACCAATGAAAGATTAATCTTAAATTTATTTTTATCGAATCGAAATAGCTAAAGAATAAAAAGAAATGATGGATAACACATAAAATATCGATTATAGTTATTTCAATAATACCACTATGACCCACATCAATTGTAAGGAAAAACATAGTCGATTAACAAAATCTTAAAATCTGATGTGGTATAGTAAAAAGGGCGTGAACCACATCAGTACGGTGTATGCGATGGATTTGAACTTACCAGGCTTACGCTGTTTACCAGCCAGGTCTACGTCTTGATTCCATCAATAAAGTAGTTGAAAGAACAAAGGGATATAATATTAACATTATCAACTTACACGAACATTACCAATGCCGAAAATTTCCACCGTGTAAGCACGGTTTCCTTATAAAAATCTGAATAAAAATCCAATACTAAAAAGACTGAAAATTGTGTGAATTTTATTTGTTATCTATGATCACTTTGGTTCCCTTAATATATTATAATCTATAATGAAAGCAGAATTTTAGGTACCTATTATTTAGTATGTACAGAAATGAACAGTACCTACCTACTTTGGTAAACACTATCGCCTGTCAACAAATAGGCATCACAATTCTGCGGCTGCCGTTTCAGGTGGACGGCAATTTAGTTACGGAACTGCACGACTGCTGTCCTACAGATATTATCGTGTGGCTCTGCCGTCGCCCCCAACCTCTGTCGTGTACGCTGGCACTTAATCCTATTTTTGCTAACCCGATTCCGTTTCCACGTCAGCTCATCCATTTTAGCTCTGTTTCTTTATTGCTTTGTTTCAGAATTTGTTGTAATAATATTATACTGATTGGACATTGAAGCTGAATTTCATTTTATATCCGACACTTTTTTTAAAAGTTATTATTATATTGAGGTCGATAAATGCTATGATAGGAGTCTTTAGAGTATCAACTTTAAAACAACTCTTAGGTTTACAAGTTGGTGTAACTAAAAATTTTTTAAGTAAAAATTTATATTAATATTAACAAAATCATTAACTATTTGAACAGAAGCATAAACCGTTACTATGCGATTTCCTGTGTTTATTTGAATTTTTACATTTGACTTCTACTAATTTTATATGTTTTTAAAATATGTCAAAAAGTAATTTTTCCTGAATGGAGGCGGTATATTGATTCAGCTTGATAAAGAAATTGCCAGTGAACGCTACCATTCTATGAGTTTGAGGTAACAGCTACTGCCACAGCGATGGGCGAGTGACGGTAAGAAATCGCAGTTATCCAGACAACTAATTTTGATTCTTGAAGTAAATAGGTCAAACGTAAAAACGCCAAGATGTAAGCTTCTACGCGATTCCATGTTTAGCATCGATGCCCTATTTATAAAGGGTGGCACATGGGTTCACAGCGGTATATTAAACCAAAAAAGCAGCGCGAAATCCGAATCCGCTAATTAACAACATTCTATTTCTACGCAAGAGTAGGGGCTTGTAAACAAGATCACCATAATTTAGTCTTAATAGCATAAGCGACTAACAATAATTTTCTGATGTAAGATCCCGGATTTTGTAAAAGCATTTAACATATATGGAACTCAAAACGCAACCGATTGTTGGATATCACTCCTCTAGCATCACATTTCTAGCCTCCATAATATGACCACACACTTTGACGCCTGCAGCCCTGTCTAAACTTAGATATGTAGCTACAGCATCTAAATCTTCAGAGAGCCTATGAATTGCCTCACTTATTGTTCACGGTGTTATGGAGATATTTAACTGTAGATTATCAGCATAACAATGATATTTGCACCTAATTACAGATAGTAAGTCGGCAATATAACCTGCTACATTGATAGTAATGTTTTTACAATGGATAATGAAGAAACCACTTTGTAATATATTTATGTTCTGTACGCATTTGACTGCTTATTTTTCAATTTTAACGGTGGCGATTAGTGATAGGATATTTTTTGAATCTCGCCTGACTCCTGACACAAAAAATAATTTCATTACAGTAAAAAATATTTCGATAGAAAAATCTAGCATTTATATTTTTAAATAACAAAAACATATAGGTATCTCTAACTAATGATTGAAAAGCAAGAATATTTTCAATTTTATTTCATCATGATCAAAACCAACAAGGATTTATTTTAACACGATTATTTGTAAACATTGTTTTTTATTTATAGCGTATTCCGTATCAGCTGTCATTTGCACTTCAATACACGTCCGCTTGATTGACGAGGAGCGTTCGAAGTTTAATTTTATGGATAGATATCATGTATTGTTGAACTATAATAATGTAAGTAGCAAGCTTTTGTAACATGCTTTATTTAAAAATATTATTTATGCGAATAGCTTCTGAATAAGCGACAAACTTAAGTACCCACCATACCCAAGTTTTTGACTGCGAATTGTTAACATTATAATCGCTTATTTATTCTGAAATGTCCATTTATTGCTCTCCTAAGGCCGTTCCCCCAGCAAAAGCATACAAAACTTTGCAAATAGATTCAAGTTATATGCAGATGAATTTTTTCCAGAGGTTTTTGTGGTAAAATGTGGGAAACACAATAAGGCAGCAAGCTTTAACACTACGCAAACCGCAAAATCTTCTCCGACACTTATGAGTTCGGAAACTTGTAAGTTACGTACATATTTGAGAAACAAACAACCAACAAGCCACGCCGCATGTTCCACTCAATATTACTCTGTAAAGTTACCAAAACTGAAAGCTTAGGGAATAACACGGCAAACCGTTATGAATTTATTATATTATGACGAATATATAATTAAATACCTGTTTAAATGTAGACTGTTTTTATTGCAGACCATATTAACCTAAACTAAATGCACACATAAACAGAAAGAAACATGATTTGGTCTTCTTCGGTATTCAATGAAAATCACATATTTATATATCCTGTAATGTATACATAGGTTAAGTAAAGAAGTAATTTTTCATATCCCCACTAACTATAAAAACGAAGTTGCCTGCTTCAATGTTTTGTTTAAATCGAGTACCTGCACACTAAAGACTTCTTAGAAATATATTTAAAGTATGAAAAAACACAGTTTTTAATTTTAAATTACTCGTATTACTCGTATTACTCATCGATTTAAAAGCAAAGCTATTGGCAGCAAGGTCAAATTTTGAGTGCTTATTTCCAACGCCTTGCTTTATGTGTCTATTAGGCTAATTGATCATATGAAAAAACGTGATGATTAAACCTTGGATCTCAACTTATTACTCGTTTCATCATAAATTGATAGTGACGATAAGATCACGTTATTTCAACTAATAAATATGTACCTGCATTTATTATGTTTTCCGATCTTGATCAACTGTCGCTCTTTGTTTATATACTTCAATTATATTTCATTGATTCGACCTTATTTAGTTCGTAGCATATACTACACCGCATTATTAATGCAAATAATACTACGCTAGGAACGAGGTATTTTTTATATAAATGGAATTCCGGCCAAGAAACCGACATAAAAGAGTAATAAAGCCTTGAGTTCTTCATAATAAAGTATTTCATTGTTGTTGGATAATTATGGTTCTCTTTTCAATAAGGTTAACCAAGCCCAATTAAAGATTCACCGCTGTTTTCTGACTCCTCTTATTTTTAGAATAAATTGCTGGTATCAAATTATGAATTTTTATTTCGTTATTTCTTATATAACAAGATTTAAAAAAAAATTCTTTTATCATTATATATCATTAGGTATCATTTTAACATTTAAAGACTGACTATTAAAAATTATATTCAAAAATAAAGAAATTAATAATTATAACAAAATTCGATATTTCTAAAATTTTCAGCATATAACCTGCTCTTAGCTGTGAAAAATAGAGGGAATCTTTTAAAACGTCATTTAGAATAAAGGCAAGGGGCGGATGCACCAATTAGCCACGACAAAGTAATTTTTACTACTATAGACCAGCTTTGAAATATAAAAAATCAAGATCGTTTCTCAGATAAACAAGGTATAATTACAATGGACTACTCCTTTTATGTTAACAGTAACCTGTACTGGGAGAAAATTTTTTCTTCAACTATACCTAAACGTACACCTATGAATTAATGTGATTCAAAATAAATACTATTTTTATATAAAGGAAAGCAATAGGTAATATATGGCAATTCCAAAAGTTTTATATTTATCTTTTCAACAAGAGAGAATAACAGATTTTCATTATATTTATGTTAAACGATTTCATTTATGTTAAAGGATATTTCGAATTGTTATAGTTACTATGTAATTATTTGTTTGCAGACTTGGATAACCTATGATTGTAATTTAAGACGATCTACCAAGGTAAGAGCGACTCGCTGTATAAACACCCCTTCCTCTAAGTTTATCGAAGCGTTCACAATCATTATTATACCTTCATATTTACAAAGTCAATTCCAACAACTGACATCAACTCATATGTCATATGTAGCGTCGTAGTCGCCGTATTGTCACATAATGGGGATGCCACTCGCATTGCCGGCCAAGTGTTTATGGGTCAAGGAGGTTTGACTTGGCTAAGGATGTGACGGGGTGCAGCCGGAGAAATAAAAGCTCACACAAAAAGGTCACTTGTTTTTATTTTTAAGGAATTAAGGCACAACTGAAACAATTATATAAAAAAGGTAAATTACACTGAATACAAAAACAATTTCACATTTATCACTAAAAACATATTATAAAAGGTAGGGCTACTTACAATAGTGCCTTAAAGAAACTTATAGACTTAGAAACAGGAACTGGTAGTAAAGAATATATATACAGGAAACTTGTGAATTATGCTTATGAGCTTACTATACTTGTGAGCTTATTATAACTGCTCAGCACTATAAATATATTTAAATAATTTGCTATCGGTGAGTCAACCACTCTACGCGCTGACTCTGGTAAGAATAAACTTCGAACAAAACAAATAAACAGAGACAGACAGTAAATTTAAAATAGGAAACAGAGACAGACAGTAAATTTAAAATAGGAAACGAAGAGAAAAGAAAATATGAAAAATGGCCAGAGAAGAGCGCAATGAAAGCAACGAGTCGCCAATATAGCTATGGCGCCTCGTTACAAGGATAATATCGTGTTCATATATGTACCGATACCTTAAAATTCAAGAGCTGGTCATTCGAAGGGTGATTTGAAAGGCATGTCTAGTCGCTAGCACCCATCAATCTGCACTGAGCCCACGTGGTGGATTATAGTTTATTTTTCCTTACAGTTTTTGTCTTTAAGGAAGGTATATGCCTCAGCAATGAAGACATTAATAGGCTGGTGATGATGGATATTAAGATTCGTGGTTAGTTTTCGCCATCAAAGCAGCTAAATCTGTAATGAAAAATGTGTTGAAATGTTTCTCTTTAACAGGGACCGAATATATTTAGATCTTTCGTATTTTATGATGTATTTTAAAAGAATTAATATAATAGTGTAGTGTTTATTTTGAGCTATCAGTTTACATACAAAAACTTTACGTGATCGCTAACGACCTGACAGTAAAATTACTAGTAGCTCTATCGTCACTTCAAGAATCTTACTCAAACAACCGACGAAGTACCTATATATATCTGTGAATTTCGTTAAACTCTTTTTTAGTGATAAAGAAATAAAATCGATAATTTTAATTCGACTTCAACACATACATTACTGCTTTACGAATAATTATTATTGGAATAATATCTAAGTATATATTGTGCACCTCTTTTAAATGTGTATATGTATTTTTAAGTATGCATATGATTATAATTAAAGAATACTTTAGAGCTGCACAAAGATTGCTTTTTAATTTTTTCTGAAAGAAATTTCAATCTGGAAACAGCTGTTCCCTTATGTAAATCTTCTGTTTTGCAAATTCTTTTATTGTATTCTTGTGTGTTAAATAAAATATTATATTAATATGAAATCTTTACACGTATGCCAATTGCATAATATTTTATGCTATTGCTTGAAATAACGTTGGTCTCCGGTTTTACACACATTCGTGAACGTTCCCTCACGTACTAACATATTTTATAGCCAATATGCCTACATTTTGTTTTACGCAATACCACGCATTTACGCGAAGCACTCTTAACAGTACAATTCACTAGTAACAAAATTTTATTACAAAGTAGACAACACAAATAAATATATAGAAGATTTTACGTAATTTATGGAGGCTACGTTTTACGAGTCAGTATTAAATAATTCGTTATGGTTGTCACTCAGAAAACTTAATATACGTATGTTTTAAAAACAAACGTCGCCCTTTTATAATTAAAAAAATATCAAATTTAAACCTTTAAATTTTACAGGAAGAATTTGATTCAACTCGACATTTATGGAACATTTATTTAAGTATTTATTACATTATATTGGTGCAAACACCGATGAATGTTAAAAAACTAACTTGAAAACGTTTTGTCCAACTCTACGCTCATAAGCATTTTTATTGATGTTTAACTAAATATTAGCTTACTATACTACTTTTTCTAAAAAGATTATAATTCCCGTCTGAGGTAGCGTCTTTTAGGTAAATTGGATTTAAAAAGATAATACAACATCATTACCGCAAAAATAAAAATGACAAAGGAAGAACAGAGTAAACCTCTATTCTGCATTAATCTAATATAGGTAACAGAAAAATAAGATATTATATGAAATTTTACGTTTTGTATATGAATATTTTTTATATAACGGAATTAAACATTTGCGAATCTTAATTTGATACGTAAAAATTCAGACGTCAATAGCACTTGTGGCTTCAGAAATTCCCATCAACCTCAGGTAGTTCAGTGACTATTACTATCATTGCCTTGTCAATGTGAAATTATACTTTATGTCTTAACCATGTTTCAAACAAACCGTTTAGAATTTTAACTGCGAGTAATCTGAATCTCGAGCTTTATGCGATATAGTTTTTATTTGTACTTTTTTATAGTAACTATGAGGGTGGTAGCGGTCGCTACAGTTGGAATTAAACAACGTTTAGACGTCTATTTCTTGAAAGAAAAACAGAAATTACTTAAAGCTGGCTTATTTATAGAATCACAAGTTACGCACACGTCTATAAATAAACATTACTATTAATAAACTTATACATTTGATGCTACCTACTTTCAAGTCCTTCACTGAATCCAGATATTAAATATTATTTATTTTATACCATAGCAATATTTTGCTAAACAAGTTTTCGCTACATTAGACTTAAAATAAGTTTTCAATCAGGGATTATCAGTTTACAACTAACAATTCAGTCCTTTTTGTAATTACAAATATTTAAATCAGCCATCAATGAAAGTCTACTTCACGCTTGGCAGAACATGAGCGCGAGTGCTTATCGATAATAATAAATCGGTTACCCAGGCATATAATTTACAAAGCGGCGTGATTACCTAATAGTTACAAAGAAGACACGTGGTTTTATTACTAACTGCACGGGTTTCTTTTTTATTAAATATGCATCTAATGAGAGAGAAGCGTCGTATCGTCACAAGAAACCTTTTTGATTTAAGTACCAGTTTATTACAACTTAGATGGAATCTTTACATTTTCAGATCCCATAGCACTGACATATTATATTTTGTATGTATTTAAATATATAGGTATATTTTATAATGCATATTTGTTATGTATTTATAATATAGGAACATTAAATCTCTCGTTTCTGAACAAAACTGTCCACACCTTATAAAAATAACCATCTCCATTTCTTTCAGTCCGGTTTCCGTTCTGGAAACCGGACTATTTCTGTTCTTGTTAATATAATAGATGACATAAGTCTTAACATGGGTAACAAAAACAACTTTGCGCTCTTTTACATTAAGACTTTAGCAAAGACTTAAGTAATGTTGTTTTCGATCTCTTGTCTTGTATCCTAAGACTAAGGTTTACGAGCAGTGTGCAGCAATATTTCACTGAGATGTGGGCCTTAATGGTAGGCATCTTGAACAAGCTCGAAGTCACCCAGCTAGCTATGGAAAGAGCTGTGCTAGGTTGTTTCCTTGTGTGATAAAATAAATAATGAGCACAGCCGCAAGAGAACCATTGTTACCGACATAGCTCTTCGAATCACTCAGCTAAAATGGCAATGGACAGTCCACATCGCTCGCAGAACTGATGACCGTTGGGAAAGAAAGGTTCTGGGGTGGCGATTACGAACTAGACGATACAGTGTGGGGAGCTACCCCACTAGATAAACCGATGACATGGTGAACGTTGCGGGTGGCCGATGGCTGCAAATTGATAATAGCCGCTCCTTGTGGCGCGCTAAAGAGGTCTATATCTAGCAGTGGACTCGTGACGAATGATAACGGAGCCGAGAGCTTAGCCTTATATTTAAATTCGATATTCGACTAAAAAGCATAGTTTACAAGACTAATACGGTTACATAACAGTTTTGAAACGTGGGAGAACAATAAAATGAATCACCGCCCGCGCGTTTGGTACGTCTCTTATCAATCAATTTGCGTAATCACTTTCTTAACCGATTGTACCGCCTAGTCTTCACAAACTAATGATGAGTCAAATTGGCCTTTTAATATTTGATGAATGCTAAAGTTCAATAGACTTAACAAAAGTCTCACCAAGGGCGGTGATAGTTTTTCCTTAATAATTAAGGATACCGATGATTAAAAAACAGTACAAAGCTTTTTGAATTTACACAATATAAGTAAAAATATGAGTAAAAAATTACAATAACGTTATTTTATTTTTTGCATTATTTTAAAGTTTTAACTTTTTGTAACCAAAATATTATATGATGATTACTAAAAGTTTAAAAGTTTAAATTATATATTTATCAAATAAATACTTTACTACGTTTTTTGTGTTGGGTTTTACGTTATTTATGTTTACAATTACTTTGTCGTAAAACAAATAATAAAAATTCTATACCAAATATAAGTAAGTAATATTTCATAATGTTAGAAACGAAATCTTTGAAAATATTTTAGTGCAAATTAAACTATATCCGTATTATCCATAATATAAGCCTTACTTAACTTAAGTACTTACTTAAGGCTAGGCTATTGATGTGAATGGAGGAAATATTATATTAATTATTCAAAAAAATCAATAAGATTGCCAAATGGAAGAAAAATTCTAGATCAACCTCATAAAACTGTTTAATTTATATTCTTATAACACCAACTAAGGTGCCATGTATATTGAATTTTATGAAAAATAGATATATATTAGAAATGAATAATATTAACTTTTTGGAATGTTACTATGAAAAAGAACAAAGATTATTTAAAGATGATAAATAATAACCTTGCATCAGCCCATGCATTCTTTAGATCTAACACGCATTCTCGAAGTTCATCGTAATCGGATAACACCGACAACATTTTCTTGCATATCTCTCTAGACCTACTGACACTAATAAACATAAAAAAACAAGTTGAAATAAAGTCAGTTGACTGAAATACTACTCAAGAGGTCAATCTCAAGAAACTAAACTTTAATAGCAAATACACATATGAGTTAGAGTAAAAAAAAAGAGAAACCTGCCTTTGACTTTATTCGTACAAATTACAGATTACAATCGAGCTGACGTTTGCATTCATTTTACCTGGAAAAGCTGAGTGCTTACATAAATAAAGATTGAACGATAAGGAATCGCAGAATGAATTACTCATAGGGACGTTGCACCAGCAATTTGCTTTGATTAATACCAATTTATAGTGTGCGCATTTTATGAATTCCAAGCGCGGTTTACTCTAAACTATCTCGCTAAAAACGGATATCTCAAATTAACAAAATTTGTAATAACTGAAATCATCATCACCCTTATAACGCCCCCTGATGAAGCTCTCCCAATGATCTTCATATCGACCGCTACGATGCTTCCTACATTTAACGCATTCCCGCGACGTTCACCGGATCATCGGTCCACTTTGTAGTAGGCCTTCTGTCAACACACACTGGTAAAGGACTTTCGGCTTGAGATACTGAGATAATTTGGAGGCAAATATTTCCAATCAAATCTTCGCAACTCAAAATGGCTCAAAAAGGCAAAAGATTTCTATACAGTTTGTAATATTGGTGATTGTAGTACAATCATCTTGATCATGAACAGCCTATTATTGCCCCCACTTCTGGGGTACATTCCCTAATACGGATGAAAACACCGCATAGACAATAAACGCTAATCTACCACGTGGGCCCAGTGCGGAAAGAAATATAAAAACTAAAATACAATAAAAGAATTATTCCTTTGCACTTCATACTAACCTAACCTTACCAGCAGAATTACTCATCGTTTATTATTATCATTTTTTATTTAAGTTAAGCAACGTGTTATCAATTTGATACTCAATATAATATTCTCCAGAACTATATTTTCTTAGGTCTGCATGGAGACCATTGTTATTTCTGATTTCCATAACACAAATATTATTATATTGTTCAAAGTTTTAATTCACTTAGTATATTCAAAATATGCTTTTTACCATCTTTTTTGTTGTTAAGCGCATATGCAAGGCCACCGTCATTCTTCTTCCGTCAGTTCTTCCTTAATAATAGTAGCAAAACATGCTGAAAATTCCGTTTTGAATAATTATAATACAAGTTATGTTGTTATTTAATATATTCGGAGCATTTTATGTGTTTTCTATTAAATTGACTTAATGGGTGATTCACAAAAGCGTTATAATTGTATTTTTCGGTTGAAAAGTTGGTTATCAATGTCCGCTTGGTGCGTGCATAGCGACGTTCATAAGATAACAACATTCATAAACAAGGAAATAAAATATCAAGTATTTTAACATCATTATTTTGTCCAACCAAACTGCATAACCTACTGAAATATATAATTTCATGTGTATTTAGTAATTCTGGTGTATGTTTATCTATCTTTTTCCCAGAGTTTTTTGGCAAATATTGCTAATAGCCGTAAATCTCCTTATTGTACTATATTTAATTTTTATCCCTTTTATGTCGAGAAGTACTCAATATATGAGGAATTCATGCCGTACCTCATTGCTTACCATCTTCAATGCCGGCGGCGGCAGTCGGTTAATGCAATGCGGTTAGGAGTTGGAATCTTGGTAGGGGCATGTATTATGTTGGTATGATAAGAATGCATTGGCGAATCATGTTTAATATTTTTATTTCTGTATTCTAATTTACTATCAGTTCAACAATATTTCTGCTTAGTGTGGAACTGAATAATAAATTTGGATTGTACGGAACATATTTCTATAAAATTTAAATCCTTACTAATATTATAAATCGGAAAGTGAGTTTGTTTGTTTGCTCCGCTTTCACGCCGTAACTACTGAACCGATTGCTTTGAAATTTTGCAGACGTAAAGATAAAAGTCCGGATTAAATAATAGGGTACTTTTTATCCTGGAAAAAATTGATATTCCCGAGGAAAAACAAAAATATTGTTTGCTTGATGGATGGATTGTAGATGGCGCTGTGTGTCGTATAATACAAGGTAAAATATTGCAAACGAATATAAACATGTAAATTTAGAAGCTAAATGATACGATAAATGAATCCCCGAAAATGAGGAATTCCCGAGGGATGACGTACAATTAGTTTTATCGTCTAAATTGTTTTTTTTTACATCTACTTATCCTGAAATCACTAAAGACAATGAATTACTAATTGGTATAAGTATTAGTTACGTTATTTAGTTCTTGGGTGTTTTTTAAAACATGGTAACGATGTGTTTTTTAAAATACATAAGAAATGGAATGATAGCTTGGAAAAACATTGTTTTCGCATGGTCAGCTCTATATAGCGGGTTTCCAGTACCCAAATCTGCTTGTTTTTGCTCCACAAGGGAAAACATATAATATAGTGTACCATTCAGTTTTGGTTTAACAACTAATTGTATCCAGCGTTACATCGCGCTTCTTAGATTTTTCCGTGGGAATGAGAAGTTTACTTATAGTTCTGCTTTATACTGCAATATGAACCGAATTCCACGCGGGCGAAGCCGCGGGCGGAAAGCTAGTATGCCTAATAAAAAGAAGCTACGTCATTTCCGAGCCCTCGGGTAGTATGCGTTAAAAATAAAATAAATACGAAATATATTTGTTTATAAATGCATAAATTATTTATAATTTAATAGTTTTTTCTTATTCGTTACAAATATACTTAGTATTTCACATTACTTTTATATATCCAATATAAGTTATACTAAAAAATAACTTCATATTAACCGTTACTGGAATTGAACAACAAAAATCACATATACTGTAATAAACATTATTATAATTATATTTCGTATACGAGTTTTGTTCCGCTAAATGATTCAGAGTGCTGGGAGACATAAATAACTGACATAAATAACCAATTTCGTTTGTAATTGTGGCTTATTAATACTTAATGTGTCCCATGTCAACGTTTAAGTATACATAGTTCAATGGGCTGCCAGTAAATTGAATAAATAGTAATATAGGACATCGAAATAGTCATTTGTGTTTAGTCAAAACAATGTTATTATACAATATGTAATTAAAATACCAACGATTCTGTTACAATTAAGAGTATTTGTTACAGTACAGTTCAGAAGATGTATTTGAACAATATGTTATATTTTAACTTACATTCCTAGCTTTATAAATTAAATATGCAAAATAAATATATATATTTGGCGTCTGTGTGATTTAAATAACTATTTTTACTGCTTGTTTCCGATTTGTAATTGTGCCGCCCAATTAAATGAGCTGTCACATATATCGTGGATTCTTTTAAAGAAATAAATTCGCTTCGTCTTTTTCGTCGTTCCATTAACTTTTGAAATTATGTACCATGTATTTGTTACTATTAATAAATGTATGTAAAAAGTACCTATAATATAATATAACAATGCACAAGGTGATGGCTATAGAGTCTTTCTTATAATTATGAAACATCTGATTTTTTACACACTTTTATTTGCATAACTCCTGTAAGGCAAAAGCTACTGCGGTTTGTATCATTATTTGGAATTCAAAATATATTTGTAACATATATTTATTTATAATTTATTGTTATTACAAAATACACTGTAACATTAAAACAATTTTCCTTTATTTAAATGTTTCACTATGCATGTATGGTTACTAAGACAACTAAAATAATAACAATTAAATTCGGTTTACGAAAAATTGCCCAAGGCGAGGCTCAAAGCCGAGTTTAGTAGCAATCTACTAAATATTACTACTATCGACACTCCTACCTATTTTGTTTTTACTTTCCTTTATGAACAGTATATACTTAAGATTTACTTGGAGCATAAAATAGGGCTAGTTAACTGCGTCAAAAAAGAAATCACTAACCTAAATTTTAATGTTACACGCATTAAGCAGAAGATATTTGGTAACTGTGATACTGAGAGCAATATTCATAATTAGACATAATTCGGTAGCCATTCTCCCGTCGATAATGGCGGATGGCATAAATGGCGTATATTCCTTCCCGAACGGCGTAATTACGGGTTCGACGCATTGGTCGCCCGCCAAACGCCTCCAGGGAATCCACTGCACGATTTCGTATCAAATTTATTGACTTGCAAATGCTTTGTTTCGTGATATATTGACATTATTGTAATCGTGTTATATTGGTGTAAGTGTAATTAGGCAATTGTGAAACCGTAATCAATATTGGCTTTATATCATAATTCCCCAGTGCGACTGGTCAAGAATTACCCCAATTTTAGGTATCGGAAGTGTTGGAGCGAAATAATTAAAAATTTTAAAGACGCGCTATTTAGCTGAATTGGAAGTATTTTAAGCCAATGCACTTGCTGCAATATATGATTTTATAAAACTACTAGCTGACCCGGTCACGCGTTGCTGTGTTATAAATTAAAATGAAACCTATCCTATGGCCTGGAACAAATCCAGCCAAATGAAAAAAAATCATCAAAACCGTTTGAGTAGTTTCGGAGTTCATCGCGGTCAAACTCAGTGACAGGTAATTTTTTTATATATAAGGGGTCGTCCATTAATCACGTGACTCACTTTTAACACTCCCCCTCCCCTCTGGTGATACGCGGTGAGGTTCTAATTTATCCCCTTCCCCCTTCTTACATCTTGTGTATTTATTTCATTAAAAAGATATTTTCATTTTTTATACTTTAAAATTAAAGAACAGTACCTTATATACATTATAAACATTTATAAAAAAATACATATCTTAAAAGCGTTCTCGGACAACAGATTTGCTTGACTGTGTTCAACAGTAACTATAAGAAATAATAAGACACAAGTATGAATTGGGATATGTAACTGTAACCCCTCCCCATTATGATCCATATTGATGTTTTCCGAAACCCTCCTCCCCTATTTAGACCTCACGTGATTAATGGATGTCCCCTTAGATGTGCAAGTAGGTTTGCAGCTCTACTGAAAACATAAAACTACCCACATTAAAACTTAAAAAAGCGTTAACCTAAACGCATCACTATACACGATTGAGACAATTTACAGTTATATTCCTGATCCCTTTTATATACGAAGTTATCTCAAAAGGAAAGTCAGCGAATAAAACCATAAAGTAATCCTTGTAAAGTCCAGAGAAAGTACGATGTGTTTACATGTATCGTAGACACAGAAATAAAGGAACCTTTGTTTTTGGGTCAAAGTAATAACTCGGAGAATCTCGACTGCCATTTACTAGTACAAGACTAGGGGTCGACAGGTCGTGTCGTGAGAAGAGTTAAATCAGGCTTAGTGTACATATAGGGCTACATTTATTTTAATTTATTAAAAAGCAAATAGGTATCAGTGAAGGTAAGAGATGCAATATATTCATAGGACTAACTCGGTATAAATAGTTAATGAAAAAGGACAAGACTTCAGTGAATAGGTACGGCTCAGGATACATTAATATTTGGGTTAAGATTTGGGTCCTGAAAAAGGATACCTATAATAATAAAAATTCCGGCTCTTTCTACAAAATGATGTCAAAAGCCACAATATAACTACGTTGTATAAGTAAAAAATTGTAAGTACAATATTTATTCATGAACATAACCTACTTAATGATCATAAAAAACTACAGCGAAACTGTATGTTATTCTAAATGTGTATTAATTTAGCACAAAGGATTAAAAAATTGTTAAAGTAACTCAGGTGATTGTTAACCCTCGATCTCCTCGTTAAGAGAGAGAGCAATCAGTACTAGTTCATGATGATGATCACCATAATATGTTTATTACAAAAGCGTACACAATAGTGACACGAGAATGAGATAAATCTTTTGATACCAATTGTTATATGTTCCTAACCAAATTGTGCTCTTTATAGGTAGGTAACATAAAGAAACACATGTAAATAAATTACTAATTATACAAATAACAAGTATAACGCATATGAATAAATTCACAATACTCATATTTGTCAATAAAATTTCCCCACATAAGTCGTGGTCAGCATAACTTAATATGACAACTTATAAATGACAACAACAATAAATGAAAATTATTTTTTGATGGAATTAGGGAATTCACTATTGTGGGAGCTAACTGACCGCATGGTGATTTGTCTGTAAATCAAATTAAAATATAAGTATAATTGAACTAAATGGGATTCGAAACTAAACAAAAATCATTTAAATTAAATTTAGGCCAATATCAGAGTCGTCCATCAGGAAAGTACGTAATAAACATTGGATTTATGTTAGTTACTACAGTCAACCTGTGAAAACAACTCAAAAAAGAGTCAAAATGGGAGTATAAGATAAAATTTAATAATAACTAGCCGTGGCTAACGTGCTTTGGAGCGCTCTTTTTTGCGGACTATGCAAAAATCTTTTCCGGTTATCAAAGACGTATCAAAATTTCATCGTAATCCATTGACTACTTTTTGAGTTATCGTAAGACTTACGAACGGCAACTGGTATTCCTTCCCACCCACATTTTGTTCACCATTTCGTAACTACTAAACCGTATTGACCCTGTATAGTGGGTTACAGCCCATTCTCCTTATGGTATTTTGCATAGGAAAGGTCGGTATGAGCTTTTGCAGGCTGTTACTTTTCACTAGTTATAGCAACATATTACTAAACTAATGAATATAAACAATATTCCTTACATTCACACCAATTAGCATATCCCAAAGTATGAAACAGAAAATATTTGTTATCCCGGAATAATGTTAAGATATCTGTCGTAAAATAAGTTAAATGAACTACACTATAAATTCACCTAATAATTTATTTTCTAAAGTTAATGCAGAACAGTAAATAATACTACAAAAAAAAAAATTTAATGCAATCAAATTGCTTGTGATGTGTTACCGCCTTTAAGGGCAGTAGGTTGGAGGTGTTGACCGAATGCCCTGCTGCTCCCACTCGACCAAGTCACGAGAATACTGACACTGAAATGCTATTCGATCTAAATCAATTTTACTGTTTGTAAAGTAAAATCCCTTCAAAGAAATAGTACCATGAAATATCAAGCAATACGAGTAATACAATATTATAAGCATCTGTATTAAATTGGTAGTTATCAATCCCAATAACAGTTAACGAAACACGATATTTTTTAATTAATAAAAAAAACTGGTTGGTTGCCTGTAAAGTCGGTATACGGGCGAAAGTTTAACGTGACAACGACTTTGAGTGGTAAAATAATTTTAATGTGAATATTCATTCGTATAGTAGGAAGAAGGATGAAATAATAGTAACAATTTAAAACATTTATTTATACAAAGAATTATATTTAAAACATTAATTTATAGGCACGCGTCCCTTCCACTTTTTATGTCTGTCTCTCTCGCTCTTAGGCGGGCTAACCATGCCCGAGTGGAAGGGACGCGTGCCTCTCACTCGCTCTCATTGTAAGCGCATAACGTGAGCGGAGCGTAACGCAGTTTCTTGAAGTGTCACCCGGCAAACCAATTTATAAGACGTTGTCACGTCAAAAGTTAATTATTAGAATAAAACACTTTTTTACGGATTTTTGCGCATATTTTATTTCATATTTAAATATAAAGTAAGTATAAAACAGAAAATATTTAAATATATCATATTTAAATATAAAATAAAATATGCGCATAAATCCGTAAAAAAATGTTTTATTCTAATGTGTAATGTGCGCGGAAGTGTAAGAACTAAATAAGATAATTATTATTATAAAACAACAAAACGATACCGTTTCTAAGTTTTGTTTTTTAATTTTCTGATAACATTATATCTAACTGAAAAAAAAAACAGTTCAATACCTTATTCTCTACATTTTATGAAATGATTTTCTTTTCCTTTTTCAATGGCTCTTGACGACTTTTACTGTAATAAATCCAATAAATCAGAAACTATAATCTCTACATTCGTATAAAATGAATTGCGGTCGATCGAATATCGTCCTCTGGGTGGGCACTCGTAATATTGAATAATTATATTTAGACAGCTTACGTATTTAAGCAGCTTAGGCTCTTTCGTGATAGATAATGTAAGATTTTTTTTAATAAGTGCTTAGCCCTTTTAAAAATAGTATTAAGAACACGACCATCGACTGGTTTTATTTTTAAATTTCGGTCTCCTTGTTAGACAGCAATCAACACTCTGCATTAATCTTAAGTACCACAAAACAAATTTACGCCACGACGTCAAGTTAAATGCGTACTCATCCATCAATCTCAACAAGGCCACGAATGAGAAGTACTGCAAAAGTCCTTTAAAGTAATTACAATTAAAAAACCTCAAACAAGTAGTAACGTACTGGGGAAGTGTAAAAGAACAGTTAAAAAAACAATTTGACCGATAAATTGTGAAATAAGCCACAAGAAATACATTATACGACGATAAAGGTAAATTTTGACAATCGTTTGGTACAATGGTAGTGATTCTGCCTTTCGTATCAACGGTCCTGGATTCAAGAGGTAAATGTTTGTGTTCATATTTACATGATCATTTGTACCAGAAGCTTAGGTATTGGACATATGAATATCACCTATTTATTTTTTATAGACTATGTCTGTTAGTTACCCTAGTATCCATAACACGAGCCTTGCAATGCTTACTTTGGCCTAGACTAATTTGTGTGAATAGAAGAAAAAATACTATACAAACAATTATAAACGTGAAAACAAATACAGTTGATTTGATAAAAAAAACTAAACGTTATGCATTGAAAAAAAATCGTCTTGCAATTTAATATGGAGCAAATGTAACTTCAATTCTCTAGAAAGAGGCAGCCCTTCTGTCGACTTTAAATTTCTTTTATTTAATTTTTTTATACTCGTTTAATTTTTTTTAATCACGTTTAAGTATACACCTACACACCAAACATAAAAAACGAGTCTCAAACAAAAATTAAAGTAATTCACTTACACACATGAATAACAAGGGCTGTTTCAGATTGTATTTTCAATCAGCAAAAGCTATTAAGGCGGTGGAGTATATAATCATTCTTCAAGCTTAACAAAACAGAGATTTCAGGTTATTCATACAATCAAAAACCAAAAGTAAATTGTCGAGAGTACTGAAACCTAGTAAAATCCGGTTCATCTAATTCTGTTTTTGCTGTTTCATTAAAAAGCTAGCAGTTTATCCCACGTTCAATGCGGAATTCGATTTTCAATCTCAATCCTTTCGATCAATTACTAAAGTGAACAATGACTCTGTATATCGATCACTCAAACACATTCATTGAGTTGTATTTGTTTTTTGAAAACGTTGATAGTGTCTATTTAGTTCTAACACTAAATAACACATTCGAAAAAAACACTTTTTTACGGATTTTACGCATATTTCATTTTATTTTCTATTTAATCCTGACGTTTCGACTCCTTTATAGGAGCCGTGATCATGTATGATACGTGCCGTGATGATGTAAACCATATCTTAGTCATCCTGTACTAAGATAATGGTTTACATGACAACCATGTAAACAATTTTCTTGAAATCCGTAAAAAAGTGTTTTATTCAAATGTTGATAGAGTCATTATGACTCCTATTAGATGTTTTGTTTCAGAAGTTTGGCATTATTTATCATAAATTAATAAGTTTTTATTAATGTCTCAAACAATTTCTTACTTGTAATGAAAAATAAAATTAATATAAGCACAGTAGATATATTTAGGTATATGTAGGTATATATTATAAAACTAACTCCAGTCGTAATAAGAAAGCCCCTTCAAGGAGGGTAAGTTTCAAAAGCCTAGCGGTTAAAGCATCTGGTCCGGTAACCCATAAGATCGTAGGTGTGAATCTATAATCTACGATCACAAATTTGTCTCTCCGCTCTTTTTCCATTGTATATGCGTTACCATAGCAACGCATTAACCGCAAGTAGTTCGTCTACCGGACGGCGGCTAGATGGCGCTAACGGAAAAATATTTAATAATAGAAAACAATTTAAGAATTTTGTCCACCCATGCGAAGCCGGGACGGGCCGCTAGTTCGCTTATAATAAAAACAATAACATTACAACATTACAAGTTAATTTAAACTTTGTTATGAGTTATTAAAATACCTATTGGCATTTTTAGTAAGCAACAAAAATTATGATATCTTCAAAATAAAATACATAATACAATGCAAATTTCATTTTCGTGAATGGTTTTGTGAAAAAGAACAAACTTTACTTTGGCACAGCCCGGTCCATTCAATGGACACAATAAAAACGACCAGTAAAATATACAGTAGATTAACTTAATAAAGCCGTGATCAGTTTACATTTATCAGTTCACGCCCACCAACTGTGATAATGCCTATCCAATTACAATCGAAGTCACACCGCTATGGTTTCGAGAGAAAAAAACTCGAACTCTTCTAAACGCGACAAATTAATTAAACCACCTTCTATAGCAGCTTAATGAAACGAAACGTAAGAAATAGTAAACAATGCGTTTAAGTGTAACGATTAAAAATGAAAGGAGACAGGTTTTTTCATTGGTTTTTTTTTTGTTGACGAATTCCGTGACCGAATGATTAGCATTTGTATGCTACTTGTAAGCTTGCGTTCTTGTGACAAGGCTCTAATTTCTCGGGTTCAGTTACCAACTTATATTGTCTTGAGACGAGACTGGTATCTGTAATATTCTACCAATAATAATAAGTAATAATACCATTAACTATGCCGCTATTGAAGAGTGTATACTTAACATTCTCAAAAATCATTAAAGGGAAACTACTTCTATTTTCATATATTAAAATACATTGTAATGTATAAAACGCAATGAAACATATATATTATAAACCTCATCGTAAAATGCATGTAGATATGCATTTGTTAAATAGCAGGTAAAATAATGTTTTTTTAAACACAATAAATTTCGTGGATTTAGTCTTTAATAATTCTATAAATATACTAGCTGCCCTGCTGTTATAAATTAAAATCAAATCTATCCTATCTTTTAAGTTAGATCAAATAACAGATAGTTACGAAGTTTGATCAAAATTGGTTAAGTAGTTTAGGAGTCCATCGGTGACAAACAACGTGACACGTAATTTATATATATTAAGATATTTCCCGAGTAAGGTCTCATTGAAAAAAAAAAATCGAGTAAAAATATCATTCTTTTAGTTTTCATTAAACTTTGTGATAGGTTCACCTAGTAACAATACAAACAGCTAATGCTTTGAATTAGAGCAATATTTTGTCTAATTTGTACTTTTTATATACTTTTTTGTTATTTAAGGATTGAACTGCTAGATTTTAGTACCTAAAAAGATTTTTACTAGAAAATATTGAACTTGTTTCAATCGTAGTGCGGAACAAATTATTGAAGAGATGGCACTGGTACACAACTTAAGAAAGACTTTAAAAAGACTGTCAATATCTCGCTAGCTTAATTGGAAGAAAACTTGCCATAAAATATTGAAAAATATCGAGAGATTGTGTGTTCAGGTCCCAGATCAGGACGCCTGTGAAAAGTTGTTTTTTTTCTAGTAAAACTTTTTTAACTTGTTTTTTATTTCCATACAAAGATAAATGCGTCAAGTGTACAGTAGCGTAGAAGTGCAGCATTTAGTATAATTTACATCATTATTGAAAAATACTGTTTAGCACCAATCAGGAAACAATAAAATCTTTAAAGTGATTGGTGCATTTTATAATTTTAGTTAAATCTATTCCACTCTATTGGAGATGGTCCAGACATGTTTAAAGTTTCAGCTACTGTCTCCTTTTCATTAACTTGCATTTTTACCCGATGGATTTTACTGTCACCTCCCATTACATACAACAAGTTGAATCGAAGAGCTGCAAAAATATTTCTTCATTAATTTCGCGTGAAGTAAATCAGTTTATCACGTTACTTGAAAGTCACCTGTAATTCAGATATTCACTGAAAGTTTTGGTATTAGAATGACCATTGCAATACAAAAGATCACAACCCAGTATTGAAATTTAATTGCAAAATAAAATCTAATCTTTACAGGGGTATATTAAGAGTTTTAATATCGTTCATCGATATTAACATTAATTATGTAATTTTTCATGATATTAATTCTTTATTAAGAAAAAACTCCAGGATTGAAACATTGACATATATTTTTATATCAAAAAAAATTATAACTATAAAAAAAAAAACTGGTCTCAGAAAAATTACATGGAAATGTTCGACGGGTCTATCAAAGTCCCAATAACGGAGACCTTAGTGAAAGTTCACGCATTCTGTACTGATTATAAAGCACGTTATAGATTTTTATAAAGATTCTTAGTTCCTGATGGTTACAGCCCTAGCACTTATACAAGTATCCACAGTAATATTTAACTCAGACGATATCGAAGTGAAACTCGCACTAAGGCCTCTGAATTAAAATAAAACTCCCTGGATAACGAAGGGATATGAGTTCTTGTCCCGCCTGATTTTGACACCTGGGACAAGCTAAAGATTTCGGATTCTGAAACACTTTTTTATCTTATATATATATTGTTACTTAAGCGTTTGTAAAATACATATAGTGAAGAATGGTGCAGGATGAGGCAAATAGAGAATGTGCCGCAACCCACAACGTACACCTCCGATTGGTATCTGGTTGAGGTTTGTCCATCAATTTCATTTTTTAAGCTAATCAACACATTTCGTTTGTTTATATTCTAAGGAACAGTACAGAAAAATATAAAAAATAAAATCTATAAAATTGTCCAATAATTAAAATATAATTATCACACCATACAATTAATTAACCGTATCTAAATGAAAGTTACGAGATATTCCATTTACTACTTAGCAAAGTCCCATTGATAACCTCACACCTCGACTCAAACTACAGTTATCAAAGTCCTATTAATAGCGAATTATAACACAATCAATGGGATTATCGGGCAATTCGGAATGGTTCGAATAGACACGAACACGTTATAGCATCAGATTACCGTCCCGATTTAAGCATCAATCACACGGAATCAATGCTAGGCTCCTTAGTCAGTCTCTGAGAGACAGAACATACATATATGCATATCACACAAATACTACTTCGACAGGAATCGCTGTGTTATATATGTGTTACGGGATATATTATCTAACACTTGCATAATAGTTTGGGAGTGACCCACGCATGACATCCGTAGGCTACCCAAGATGACATCAATTTCTAGCAAGTTGCCAAACAAAGACATGTTACCTGACTAAAGTTGGCAGAAGCTAACATTTACCTGGTATTTTAACTACTTTTAGAGTAGACTTTTTACCAACTAAATAAACATAAAACTAACAAATAATTGTCATTTCGTAATTTCTTGTGTAAAACGAGAATCAAAGAGGAAATAAGTCTGAATTTATTGCAAACTTTTGTCAGATGGCTTGCTAATACTCATTAAATTATGTATTTTTGTTTTATCTATTTAATTAATTAGTCTCTTTTTTATTTTTGGTTAATTATATTTTGTTTTATTGATACGACCGTTTGGTGCAACGGTAGCGATTCTACCTTTCGCACCGAATGGTCCAGATATTTGTATGATGAATACGAGCATTTGTACCTGAGTCATGGGTGTTTATATATATTTCTATAAATATTACATATCTATGTATGATATATGTATGTCTATCCGTTACCCTAGTATCCATAACACAAGCCTTACTGTGCTTACTTTGGGCTAGGCTAATTGGTATGAATGTAGTGAATATTTATTATTATTATTATTATTTATTAATTATCCTCAAAATTGTGAAAATACGTCAAGACAGAATAGTCCATATGATATATAATACTAATAAGTATAGTAACTCTAAACAAAAAAACGAGTATTTTCTCAAAAGTAACACCATTTTATCAGATGCCTACTTCATGTATCGCATAATGGAATCGTGACATCAAGCAATACGAAGGGAAACGCCATTAGAATCATTCGTAATATGCACCCCCATTGAATATATACTTTGTTAGGGCTGCCAATACAAGATAATCACCTGTTTTATGTTATGTCCTTTTTAGCACGTACTATGTCTATTATAAAAAGTAGCAGTGAAATGAAACTATACAAATACAACAGCAATATTAACTAAAAAATTGGTTGTCTGTAAAGTCAGCTTACGGACGATTATATTAAGTGTTATAGCGTTATAAGAAAACATTGATGAAAAATGCACTTTTATGAATTGAATTGAATTATTATCACTGAATTATCATTATTTTTTATAATACAAAGGAGTTACTTAATTTTTTTTTTGATAAATTAAAATTTAGTTGTTGTAACAAACAATGGAAACCACATTTACTTTTAGCTTCATGAAGTGAAAGAGAGATAAATGCGCCACAAGTCGAACGCTTAGGCCGATCGTGCCTCTCTATCGTTTGTTACGCTTGCACGCTCGGCTCAGGCGGAACGTTACACTTTTTCGTGCATGCAGCCGGTGTTCATCGATTTATAAGATGTTATCACGTCAAAAAACAACTTGTTTCAAGTGTTAAAAAATATGAAATAGTTTATAAGAAAACGATTACATACCAATATCTATTTCAAAAATTGGTTAATTCTAATAAATGTAATACATTCAATGCTATAGAGTAGTTGCCAAGAATATAAAGACACGATGGCGACAAAAATGCTCCATCTATTATAATAACATACTTTTACAGGTATCAAATCACTATGGTTTCTTTGTAAGCGAAATTGAAAGTGAAGATCAGAATAAATTCAATTTAGCTAAATCGACAAATTGTATGTTAAAATTTAGCGAAGAAATTTCACATCACATGTTACTCCAGAGACCACATTGACAATTACGTGACACACTAAATTGACGCTCTGAATATCCTCCACTATAGTTAATCTAACCTCGCTCCAGTACTGTTGTTACATTAAATATTTGAGTATCGAACTATTGAGGTAGCAGTACTGTCACTGAATATTTGGTGTAAGGATAACGTCACGTGTTTTACCTTACCAATGAGGGATAATTTGTAATCATAATTCGCTGGAATGTTGATTGGTAGTGGAGTACCTACTAAAGAAGCTAATTTTAGTTAGCGAAATCACTACCGTTGCATCACACGACCAACAACACTTATTAACACATTTATTAAAAAGGAACATGTCTTAACTACAAATTTAACTTTATCTCTCTATCGGACTTAACTTTTTTGGAGTAGGTTATGTTGATGCTATCATATGGTATGAAGTTGAAATATGTAAATACACCGAACCTGTAAATGCCGACTCACTCTTTTCTTAAAGATACCAATGTAAAATTTAGGGTAACTGAGAACGCACTTAAAAAATCCATCAAGTAAATCTAGAAATGGAAAAGCTATTCACATGCAAGTATGTACGGAAGCCAAGTTCTAATAGCATTGTCTGGTTTTTTGAAATATACCTATTTAATGCATATTTAGTTCTTACACTTCCGCGCACATTACACATCAGAATAAAACACTTTTTTACAGATTTTTGCGCATGTTTTATTTTATTTTATATTTAATCCTGACGTTTCGACTCCTTTACAGGAGCCGTGATCACAGGATGACTAAGATGATGGTTCTCATGTATTTTCTACTACCTTCACAATATTTTAATCGGGCACGTTCCTAATTATTAAATTATTTTATATCAATCAAATTGTTTTATTTTTTATTTTTACATATTATTTAGTTATTTAATTAATTCTCTATTCTACTACCTACTACCAGTTCGGAAATTGGGAGGGCCTTCCGAGAAGAACTGGCGAAAGAAACTCGGGCAGGGGGACCGACCTCCATCTTACTGTTTAATTATTTGCAAAAAGAGCTAACTACATCATCAGGTCTTGCAATGTGTGGTTTTGTAGGTATTAATTTATTAATTATGGGGTCCCAAGCAGTTGGAACGCTCCAACCTTCGTCTCTATTGAAATAAGGATGTTTCCTGATTTCAATAGCCTCGCGTAGCATCCTAGGAACAAATTATTTAATGCAATTGGTTTGTGTGGCAAGTGACATTCTATTCCATAGATTAATTGTTCTGGACATTGAGACACCAGTCAACATAATGTATGTTATACAGAAATACAGAGATAAAGAGCAATATCTCTTAGAAGTTTAACAAATTCCTATACTAATCATTGGAAAACAACATTTTGTGAAAATCTAGTCGTACGTTGAGTTATTTTTAATAAAGCCGCCGAATATATTGAAACAACAAAACGCAGATTGTAATCACAAAAGCCCTTTCACGAACGAAATGAGATAACCTATCTGTCATAGCAAACCTCATAAAGTAACCGACCGAAAAAGCCGGCAAAAAATCTATCAGAGGCCCGCACTCAATGCCAACACGAATATCAATATTGGCGATATCGCAGCGGCCGTAACAAGCCGGCTCGCTGACAAAACAAATTTACATAAATCCCGGCGAATCCGTAAAAATGACGCGCGACAGGCGAGCCGATAAGCTTCGCCATCATTAGCCAGTGGGACGATCGGCTCGTTATGTACCAACCTAGTTTCAGTGTTTGGGTAAAATAACGCATCTGTGACATACTTACATCTTACGTAACTAGTCATATATATCTACCGTCTATCAATTCTCAAAAAATTTAAACAAAAAAAAACAGAAACTAAACACATTTAAAGAGATGTACGTCCAAAAATATCGTATTGATAAAATTATCGAAACAAGGAAGCCATACACACACGCAACTAATACTTCGATAAGGCGATTTACTGAAACAATTATTGGTCACTTTTGTTGCTTCAAAACTAACCTTTATTATTTTAGAATGTTTTACTTAAGAACTGACTGGTCTGTCTAACGGATCAGCAGAAATAATAATTTTCGAAATCGTTAAACATCTATACATACAACGCACGGATTCCCAAAAACGTAGCTTGGCGCTAAACGTTTAGGGATTTCCAAATATACACGCTACCAGTGCTTTATTAATTTAATTCCTATCGCGTCGGCTGCAACTGAGGAAGTTTCATAACGACTTGAACTTGTGAGATGAAGCAACCCTCGCCGTATTCTTTTATTTCGTCTCGCGGGACACAATCAGACTCTGAGAGGATTTTCCAGATATTCCCATTCGCGCCATACTACTGAAAAGGGCGTACCTATATCTAAACGAATTTCCTTTGCACATATTGCTGAGTCCGATCTCGTTCTCTTTTATTGGATTATCATCGATACGACGCGTCATTAGAAAGTTCCTATACGATTTCTTTCGTTCGTAGAAACTTATATATATTTACATTACTTTTCAAGTAGAAATTATTTTTTTAAAGTACGGCTTAAATACCCGTTGTTCATGTGTTAAAAGTAGCCAGTTTGATACTTTTGATAAATGAGAACTAACAAAAATTTATTAAATAATAAAGTAATGCCGATTTACGATAACAAATTTATTTAAAGAATTTATTTAAACTTTACCTTAAATTAAAACAATTCAGGCTGATGATTCAGTCTTAGTGTAAGTTAATAATGTAAGTAAATATTATTGAAGTAATTAGGATTTGATAGTAACAAGATAACAGTAACTTTCTTATAAACAATGTTTAAAAAATAGAATTTATTCTCTTTGTACTCCATGTAAAACAATCCATGCAAACAAATGCTGTATAAGTAACTAGCGACCCGCTCCGGCTTCACACGGATGCAATGCTCTACTATATTATGCATGTATTATCCATATAAACCTTCCTCTTGAATTACTCTATCTATTAAAAAAAACCGCATCAAAATCCGTTGCGTACTTTTAAAGATTTAAGCATACATAGGGATATAGGGACAGTGAAAGCGACTTTGTTTTATACTATGTAGTGATGATATAAAAAACACGACCACTCTAGTAGGATTCAGAGAGTCATGTGATTAATGATATGCCTCGACGGATGTCTTATAAAAAACCAGACTAGGCCACACTGTTAGGCTTAGCTGTAAAAGATCAAAGTAAATCTGACCATTACAAAACGAAGATGGCACGCCACAAAATGACGCTCAAAAACGAGACTTATATAGATTTCATCGCAGCGGGAAGCGATTAGATCTCTGTGGAGCATTATAATTTAAAATTTTGGCGAGAGATCCCACTTCAACTACGTATTTGACCTCTAGCGGATAGTCGACCTCTGTGTCAAGTTTCACGTTGCTGGCAGAAAAATTTGCATCTTCTTTTGAATTTCTGAGATTGGTTTTCGAAAGATGTTCGCTTTTACCAAAAGTTTATTTTTCTCACTAACTTGAAGTATGGATAAAATTGTAAATTTTTAGTAAAAAGTAAAGTGATTATATGAAGCGTACTTCTTCATCATTTACAGGATATTAAAAAACATACCTTCCAAACCCTATGTTTAATATAAATTATGTATGTACATTTATTTTCTTAAATTGACGATAGAACTGATATAACATCATAGTTATTTGGTTTTGGTTATGGTTATGTTGATGATGATGAAATATAGCACAATAGATTACGTCTATAAAAAATCTTTTAAAAGACGTAATAGATAGCCTGTGTAGATGTGAGTGAATTTAATAACGCAAAGAAAAATGTTTCAGCATTAGTATAAATTAAACATAGCATGAAAGGTGCATTTGTATGAATTAACGTTACATTTCATAACTCGAGAGCTCGTTAAGATCTTTTAAGCATTCATTGATACAACTCAAAAGAAAAGTTACGACGTATAATATTTTAATCGCAACTCATATCTTAGACATTTAATGGGATCATTAAAAATAATTTATTTCATTTAATTATAGGTTAGGAACAATCATAACTCAAGCAATTAATATAATCAAAAATAATACGAACATACTAGGTGACATTACATAATTGACAATTTAGAGCTTAGACAGAAGACTAATTAGAAATGCGGAACTATTGTACCATCCATTGCACTTACGCTGACAAGAAATCATTCAGAAGCATGTTATCTAACTTAGAACAGGTATCAGTGAGAACATCTACACCGATCCTGTTACTCTTTAGTGCATTCACCAGCCTTTCAAGTTTCAACTTGTCTGCTTTGGAATACAATTTCTTATATTGAAATATTTTCTGCATTTTCTGGGAAACCGATCTGTTTTTTTAATTATCTTTAATAACTCGTAAAAGAACAACCAGAAAATCTACCCATTCATTCGGATGATTTTGTAACAATTCTTTTGACTGATATTGAATTCTTAAATTGCAGTTTAGTTTTCAACAAAAACCTCATCAAGGCGAATATAGTCCATTGATTGAGATATCAGCTCGAACCCAAGCGGAACGAGTTCGATCCTTACCGGTATACTAGGGATATGGACCTACTCTTTACTCACAACAACAATTACGCATTCTCAATATTCTTTTTAAACAAAATAAAAAAAATTTGAAAACAATACCTATTTCATGAACTTGGCCCCCGGGCTCGATTGGGATCACCCTAAATAAAAAAAAAAAAACTGGTTGGTTGCCTGTAATACGGGCGAAAGTTTTACGTGACAACGACTTTGAGTGGTAAAATAATTTTAATGTGAATATTCATTCGTATAGTAGGAAGAAGGATGAAATAATAGTAACAATTTAAAACATTTATTTATACAAAGAATTATATTTAAAACATTAATTTATAGGCACGCGTCCCTTCCACTTTTTATGTCTGTCTCTCTCGCTCTTAGGCGGGCTAACCATGCCCGAGTGGAAGGGACGCGTGCCTCTCACTCGCTCTCATTGTAAGCGCATAACGTGAGCGGAGCGTAACGCAGTTTCTTGAAGTGTCACCCGGCAAACCAATTTATAAGACGTTGTCACGTCAAAACTTCTATATCTTAGTATTGAAGTATTTTGATCAAAGTTCAAAACATTTCATAGTAACAACTCCTAGACCTTCCTAAATCAGGTATTGTCAATTTAGTACATGTACTATTGTAAATTGGTCTTTGATACTGTGGTAGTAGGATTTAAATTGAAGTGATTCTTGGTAAGTGCACAAACCCACAATAGGATACAAATGGGGTAATTACTTTACGGTACTATACAAGTGGATGACCGGTGCCGAGTCGATTCACTTGGGTCAAAGGTTATAAAGGCATTTTGAATAATAAGAATAAGATGCGCTATTGCCTTTATATTTTTGTTTACGGAAATTTAACAATGAAAGCACTTATTACTAGTAAATTAGTGGAAGTGATATGGAATGTAGGTGTAGTCTAATTACATAAAAGTAAAGCTTTAATCGCTAAAACTTTTTCAGCTCTATTTGTAATTTGGCACAGAAATTTGTAACATAACTAATATGACTTTCTGACTTGCAATGGTTAAAAAATATTACCTAAGTAAGCACTTTAAGGCTTGTGTTATGGACACTAGGGTAACGGATAGACATACATATATAATACATAAATAAGTAATATTCATAGAAATACATACAAACATCCATGACTCAGGTACAAATGCTCGTATTCATCATACAAACATCTGCCCCTTCCGGAATTCGAACCCAGGACCATCGATTCGAAAGGCAGGATCGCTACCGTTGCACCAAACTGTCGTGATTTATGTGCTAAATGAAATTAGGATCAATTATTTTAGGAGCATCGAAGGAAAATCTCCTAAAATACTTTTTAACTATTATTCATCTGAAGGAATGAACAACAACTCTTTTTATTATTTTAAATCAATATGCTAAAATTGATATCATTTGAAATTCAAACAAAGTAACATCATTGTATAGTAGGTATGTAATGAAATAAGATTACAGTAAAATTTATGTTCAATCATGAGATTGTATTCTTTGCTCAAGTAGTATTTCTTTCTCATATTGGTGCTGGAATAAAGGGGAGAAAATTGGAAAACGATGTTGCGATGTAATATAATACAGATGAAACAGCACAGACAGCGAGAAACATTTCAATTGTTCATAGTATAATATATGTTTTATGTTTATATTACTTACACAGGATATTCTCATAACTTCATTCAACCGAGATTTGTTGATAGTCAATATTAAATAAATCATCATAATATTTTAAGGCACACTTAAAATTTTTGATTTTATAAAGTCAGTCTTACAATAAGCTACTGTAAGTTTTATGATTACAAACATAAGACGTCGTGTTGTTACTGCTCATACAAAACAATCTGTAATCAAATAATCATTATTGAATCAGTCAACCTTATTAAACTGAGAAATGTTTCGTTTCGAAATGCTATGTTATTAATAACGTTTATCTATGTAATGTTATATCGTTTATGTATGTCTTTACGTTTGTGGTTCACTACAATTGTATGCTTTTAATTCATGTATACAGTTTTGTAATTAATAAATGTAAAATATCTAGATAACAAAGAAACCTAAAATTTTTGTGTTCGAATTCTTGGTCAATGTCAATTCAGGATTCAATAGCAGTATTTGATTCAAATAATCATGTCCAATATACGCATTCAAACATTACATTTCTATTCATAATATATCCGAAACTTTTTAGCGAAACACAAGAAGTTTATGCTTATGAGGCAATTTTCGTTATTGACAGCGTAGCTAACAAAAACCTGTCTTTGCATAATATAATTTAACACGGCCAGAGGTCGTCATATAAAATGGCTGGGGAAGATCGCGCGGTAGGCATTCCGGTGTGGCAACTGGCTGGCTGACCTTTCCCGTCCCTGCGCGTCTCAGCGAGGTCGCCTCTAGAGTGTGCATCGAACTTGCTAATGCCTCTTACTTCGGAATAGGTCATTACCCACGTGTCGTCTTTATTCGTTGACGTTATAAGTGTTTTCTGACGTGCTGTTTATTTGGTTTTGTTGAGATTACACGACCATGTGAATTTTTTTGATAAAAATTGCCTCTACCTAAAGAAAGAGTGCCATTTTTATATATATAGCGCTCTATGAAAATGCAGGCGATTATGATATTTTCTTTCATTCTGGATCTTATGTAAATAGATCAGACACTAGTTTTCATTTTTTAAGTAGCGCTAAATCTGCAAATTGTATTTTTAATGTGACTTTTTGAAACAGAATATCTTTACTACTTAGATATTTCATGATTAAGTTAAATCGATCACTCAAGTAGTTAAACATAGCAATAACATTAATATTTACTGTTCAGAAACATAATTCTTGCCCATTAATCATAATCAAACTAAAATAGTACGAAATGTACTACCTTTGCACGAACCAGTTTCATTAAATATCCGAACATGAAATATATTTCAACGGAATTAATACAGAAATCCTATCACGAAAAGATATACCCTTTGATTGGATTATTTCCTTACAATACTCGTCAATCTAATAGATTGAAAGACCGCAACGACTCCTTGTCATTTCAAATTGTTTTGTATCAAAGGTATATTTGTACGAGCCTAGTATGATTGCGGACGACATACCCAATCTAATTCCACTTGAAATAAGGTATTCGCATTGTGAACATACAATTATATTTGAGTAATGGTAATTTTATCTAATTACAAATAGTGGTTTTGTATGGTATATAAAGAATTATCGATATAAACTTATAATTAAATTATTCGATGCTTTTATTGTTTTCGCGATAGATTTGGTCTTGTTTTATCGTTTCAACAACAGCTTGAAAGCACAACTCATAGGCGTCTCATAATATAAAACTCCTAATTTCTTGGAAATAGCAGCTTACAATCATTACAACCAACTAAATTTTCTTCGATCCATAATCTTGAAATTTCTTCATTAACCCATAGAACTAAATCGTGTACAATTTCATAGTAATTCCCCCTCCCATTCGCTGGGCTAAGTGGAGGTTTCCGAGAGCGTGGACGTCTAATCCCATAAACTATGGGTCGTATGACTAGATAGCCGGATGGCCCTCATATTTCATTACCCATACTTAGACTAATGGATTGCCAAGCAGGTATCAAGCAAAAGCACACGACCGTCACTATATCTATACAAGACGATCCATAATACAAAGAAACTAGCGAGCTAAGGAAAGCTTTGCAAAACAAATACTTAAATGTATTTACTTGATTAGGAAATACATAAAAAACGATCACTTGAAAATTAAAAACTTTAAGGCATTATTACATTCTATTAAAGCTTATAATAAACGTTACTAACTACTAAAAAGTTAATTCAAGATTACGTGTCCCGCACATGGATTGTACAATTGCAGTTAAAACTAATTTGTATGAGGCGAATTTATGGTGTCACAGCCGTCTTTTCGTGTATATCGCTTTTAGCAATTTCTACCAGACTACCTTTAAGTGGAGCTAGTAATTGTGTATGTAATGGACGTTAAGCTTAACTAACAAAAATAAAACTTAAGATATTCACATGAAAGTAAAACGATAAAACAATCATACGCTTATTGAGTATATATAATAAGAAGGTATGTTAGGCTATTATTATTATCGGTACAATATCTACAAAAAAATATGGAAAACTTTTGAAATGATATTTTGATTTATATCTTTGAGTGATATTTTCTATATGACATCTAAATATCTTTGTGTGATATTTTCATTTTTGATATAGCATATGTTTAAGAGGTTTCTGTATTCATCTGGTAGGTTACCACAATCTGTAAAATTTTCGCTTTTAGCTGAAATACGTATTAAGCAATTTGACAATGTGTTGTATTGAAAAATGATCGATGTGCTGTTGACTGTACCTAACTTCAAAATGAGAAAAATATTTTTTTAATTGCTTTGTCTACAAAATTGTTTATAGTATGCGTATTAAAATTATTATAGTATAATTCAAAAAATGCCAACTATCGTATTGGTTATATTATTTTGAAATCTACTTAGACCACGAATTCTATCAATAATATTGATAATTCACATATATGATTTGCTTGCTATTGAACGGCAACACTATTGCAAACTTATAACACAGACCCTAGTAACTATGACGATGACACATAGCAATGCAGTTTGACCTTAAAAATGGTCATTTCATTTACACTTCATACAGAAACGCATATTTTAACTTGCCTTCTTGTTGTAATATTTAAATTTCGCGCCTTTTGCTCCATTGACTTGCGTTGTCTTTTAACCCAAGTTTATTTCTCCATTGTCTATGCCTTACTCTCTACTCTGTGAACATTACTAGCCGATGTACGCGTATTTTAAACTAAATAAAGCCTCAGCTATTTCTCTCATATAAAACTACTTGGTCACATTAAACCTTAACACTTCTCATATGACAGTTACAGACAATTAAATGAAATATCACATAAATGTAATAATTTAGATATTTTTACGAACTGAATTTTAAAGAATATATAAAATTCGTTTTAACATTAATCAGAAGTAAAAGAATGCTTAAGTAAAATTCGCTTCAAGAAGAATCATTTGATAGAATCAGGCGTTACTTGGCGGAAGTCCATATCCATTAGTAAAATAAAAATATGTAGCTTACTTCCGCAAAACTTTTGCGGAAGTAAGCTACATATTTTTATTTTACTCAAGAAGAATCCCTCGCGTTAAATGGGCGCTGATGATTAAACAAACTTTTGATCAATAGTAATACTTCTTAAAAAAAGAAAAGCAATAAATACTCATTTTAAAGAAGTGTATACGCTCTCCTAATAATTGATATTATAAAAATCGATTATATAAATATTAAACAATTATTTTATTATTATTTTTTGGTTATTTAAGCATTATACTATAAAATTTTACATCAGATTTTTTTACTCGAAAATCAAATAATTAAATTATTTACCGCTAACGGTCATTTCACAGCCAAAGATGCAAAAGCTCATCATAAATAATTAGCTATAACAATCAAATTCACGTTACTATTCTGGTAATGGTGTGCCTCAATATAGTATTTCGCTATCGTGTCTGCGAGAGAATATTTATATAGAAAGTAATCAAAGTGAGATCGTTTTAGATACCAACGTAAAACACATCTGGGTGGCTATAAAGTTTCATAGCCTTATGGCATATAAATGCCATAGGATATATTACCCAATAGTTATGTAAAATATAAGATAGTAAAACTATTGAACGTAAGACGTTTACGGTACGATTATGTCAAGCTACTTCATATTTTTTATCATTTATATTTAGAAGCTGACCCCGCCACAAGTTGGTCTATTATTTTAAAAAGAAATGTATCCTATGAATTAAGTTGGAAGAAATCCAATAAAATGAAAACAAAATCGGTTGAATAGTTTCGAAGTTCATCGCAGGCAAACACGGTGACAGGGAATATTTATACATATGTATGTATAGATACATGAAATGTACCTGAAAATATCACATCGTTCTATTTAATGTTCCCAATGCTGGAGGACAGGTCTTCCATATGGATGAGTACTACGGAGTAGGCTATAGCAAGGGGAATGTTCTCAGCGACCGAATAAAAAGCTAACGGAAAGGGTATGGGAGCGTTACGCATCCGCGCGTGAGCTCGAAGCCGAAGGCGGGTTCCTACCGTACTGTATTGCATTGAACTACTTAGCGAACCTTACCAAGCATGGAGGAGCTCGATAAAAAAAAATTTTGGTCACCCATATTATCACCGCCCTTTTTAACTTCACCTAAACTCTGAAATCGATCATATTCAAAACTAAGGTTGATCTAAATATATAATATAACACATGGTATACCTAAAATTCCAAAAATAGTGTCACAATCATCTCTAGATGTCAGTTTAGTGTTCTCTATGTTTAACAGCGTGTAAGCATTACCACATCGAATTTGATACACGATGAACAAGTTAATTAGACGAGTTTTACAACAAAACCGGAATATTCTGGTACACCTACATTATGCTTAGTTTTTTAACAACTAACATGCATAGTTCTATGAAAACTGTAGGCAGGCATTTGTTTTTTGTATTCAAATCAAATTGCTATTATTGCATTATGAATCAGAAAGATATTACTGGCAAATACTACTTATACACTTGGAAAAGTTACATTATTAAGACCATGATTATGAGAGGGTTTGTGCCAGTTTGTAATCAATCATGAACGTGTTTTATTAGAGTTTTAAGATAATACGGCTTCGTTTTTAGACATAAACGCTTCAAGAGCACTTCAATACTAATCACAAATAAATTGGTATAAAAATGCAAAACAGAAGCAATTTCCTTGCAGGTCTGAAAATGTCTGATTCCACGAAATCTAAGATTCAAGGTGATGAAGGTGATTGACAGACGGAACGGGAGTATTACAAGTTTGATGCCTTAAGGAAAAAGGTCTAGCCGGCCTAAAGGAGTGTCTCACTACAATCGATTCATTTTCAGTTAAAATAGCTATCAATCATTGTTACAACGGAGGCGTCTTTAAATTAAAAAGTTATATAGTTCCCGGCATATAAGTTAAAACCTGGTTTTAAAATCACGTGAGATGCGCAGTAGTGAATAATGTACCTAAACTTGTAATTTCAAAACAGTAAGCTACAAATTTGTGCAAATCGCATGTTGAGCCTCATCGATCAACATACATCAGCTATGAGGATAAAGTTCCCTCACTGCACTAATGCACGTCTAATTCACGTGATCTTTAAGGGAGATTCAGTCATTATTCCAATGACTCTGGTCAGATGCTAAGGTTACTTATTAATCGGAGCTGTGCGAGGAAGCGAGAGAAAATATTACACCAATATCTGTTCTAGGCTAGGAAAATGAAGTAATCTTTTGGTGAAATTATTTATTTTTATCTGTGATCTCTGATTAATTTTTCTCTGGCGAAAAAGCAGCCTTATAATGTGCATATCGATAGTGGAAAATGAATTTGCTGTTAGTAGCTTTAACGGCGTAAGTAGGTTAAATACCACTATGAATAGAAAAGCTCTGCTTTGAAATATTTTTTCGTATCCAAAACCTAGTTCGGAATACAATTGCTGTAATAAAAAAAGCTTTTTTGCATTTTTTCGTACAGTGAATGTTATTATTATTACTTTCATTATTACTGTGTAAACATCAAAACTTTTTCAATTCAGTCATATCTACAAACGCAGTTTAAATTTATGATTAAGGCGCTGCAAAAATGAGCAACAGACAGCAGCCAGCGGTGGCTATTGCCTGATATTTACTTTGGTACCTCTTAATCGAAGGTGGTCGGTATCTTCCACGAGTAATCACCAACATTATACAATTTCAATGAACATCAAAACGGATACTTAGAATACTCAACAACTGCTAACAGCTTTTAACCAATCATGACCTAAATACAACTAAAATGACGATAGTTAACTACATAAACTTCATCATCATTAAGGACTACAAAAAAATTAAACAAATAAATATTTCTTACATTCACACCAATTAGCCTAGCCCAAAGTAAGTACGGTACGGCTTGTGTCATATACTGTGAAACAAACGCAATGTTTTCCAAATTATGATTCTTTACAGCGATATACAATTTATGAAGGAGGCATCTGTGGACGCCTTTCAGCTGAGATGATGACTATGAATTACATAATGTATGTCTACCCGTTACCCTTATATCCATAACATAAGCCTAACAAAATTTACTTTGGGCTAAGCTAATTGGTGTGAATATATCTACTATCCCCAGGCGATAGGTGAAAACTCTGTATGAACAGAGCGGCCCAAAACACCACGCGGACCCAGTGCCAATTAGTGAGTGCTAACAACTGCAGATGTCGTCGAGGCCAATAGCTTAATGTACCGAAACACGTAGGCGCTTTTACAAAAAAATACAACCTCTCTGAGGAGTAAGGCGGAACACGAACACACTTCCAATTTAGCTACTAAGACCTTAACATAGCCGTTAAATTACTGACTGCATTTTTTGTAATTAAATTTGTTTACATATGCAAATCTAAAAATATTACGATATAAGGCCGCTTTAATAAAAAATATATAACTTTTTTTATCACTCATCCAGATCCAGTGACCTGCCCTCATGATGTTTCACTACTTCCGTAATGCTATAATTACGAAATGCGCTGACCACTGCACCATCGAGAAGTTCCTGAGCAAACTTATCGTAGGTGAGCTAGGCATCCTCTAGATAGTTAAGCTATGATGACTTATAAAAAAACCGGGTAGATTTTTTCTAATACTATATATAATCTTTAGATATAAAACAATTTTCTGTGTTCATTAACTCCTTTCGTATGTTATTTTGTAATTATAACTCAAAATGCCAAACAGATGTATAAAATATTTCCAATTATCTATAGCCACACGTTTACAAATGGAATTCCGCATTACAGATTGAGAGTTAATTAGATTTTCATCAGACAACCCAATTATATCTGAAAATGATAAACAAACAGTCGGAAAAGTTAAATTGTTCATTGATTTCTAAAATTTTATTATGGAAACCGTATTTGTGAAAACAGGATTATTTTTTACCGATGTTTAAATCGAAACCAAACAATGAGTTTAGGTTGAGAATTTATATAATATTGAATGATAAGTAATACGTCCAATTTATCAGACATATTCATCTTACAACTTCTCGTTATCCAATGGCGAAACAAAAACGTAAATATTTATAATAAAAAATTTCTCTCAATCACCGCTTGACTTAAATATTCAATCAGATTTTACAAGAAAGTTGATAGGAATAGTGATCAAAGACAATATGTAATCAAGATCTTTGCAATCGATAATTATTATTGTAAATAGTAAAAGGATATCGAAATATGATTTGTTCTTGATGAAAAGCTTTATTGCAAATTTCTGATGCCACAACAGGCATGAGTCATGGACAATCACATTTCAAAGCTAAGAAACTATGTAATTTATATTCAAGGATGATGTACAGAATACGCAGAAACTTTTAAATAATGCGCCTTAGACATAAATTGAATATACAGCCAAGCGAATAATCGCGTGTTGAAATTATTTTACATTAGTAATTTAAATATATTTAAATGTCTTATATTTCAATGCTATTAAGTATGTTCTTAGCTATTAAATCGCCCATTTAAATGAATATTATCCAGGATGTTTATTTCTTAGTAAATCTTTGAAGTAAGTTTGAAACTTTGTGGCTTTTTGATATTTCTCTAGGCATATAGAGAAAAAGGAAAAGAAGAAAACGGTTACAATATACTGATTTGCGAAGTCATATGTTAGTAACTGGGCTCAGTTTGTAGAAAAAATACAAAATATGATCTGGTTAGAAAAAAATCGGCACTTCCATCAGGCTTAATAATAAAATAATAAAAGGGCAGTAAAAATCAATCATTGTATACAACATGATACTGTCACAGAATAAGAATATAAACGATATAAAAAAAATATAGTCTACAGTATCAATCATATCAATACTACAAGTGAGAATAATCCGCGACTTTATATAGAAAAAATATTTCAATTGCATATAATTGTTGTACCTATCTAGCAAAATACATTATGTCATTTGAGAAAAGCAGTGTTACAAAGATTTCTAAGGAAACAAAGTTGAAATTCGATTCGATTCACAAGTTCAGCACACTTTTTATGTGTTTGAATGCGCGTAAACTTTATAATAGAGAACTGGTGCATTCTACATTCGAACATCTGTGAAAAGCAGTTAAATAACTTTGTATTTTAGTGTGAGGTAACCGGTAATGTTTTACCTGATGTTATTAAAACTGCGAATATACGATGTCCTATAAAATCACCAACACAAAATTGCAATTTTATGTGAACATATTGTTCACATTGCGAGTACTAATACTGTTATGCAACCTGTATAGGTGAAATTTCTACCTACAGTATTTTCTGGCCTGTGGCATTACAGTGGGGACATAAATAGATTAATGTATAACCTACATGGTACTCTATCACGAACAAATTGTATTTAGGCTAGAATAGTTACCAAACATGAAACCTCATTAAGAGCTTTAACGCGTAAAGTTTTATGAACAATTACTTAAAATTAAGGAAACTATTTTTTTATGAAATTTTATTACATTAAATTTAAGGAGGATACATAAGTTTTGTAAGTGCTCGTATTTACAATATTTTTGGAGTTGGTAATATCAAATAAATTGAAATGTATAAAATTTTACAAGAATCTGTTTTCTTATTTTAAAGCATCTGGAGTTAAAATTTTTCTTATCTCTCAAATTATGGACATTTAAAACAGTGGCAGTGCCTAATTGACGGCACTACTGCTAGAACCTTATGCCCACAACCAAAACAATATAGAAAACTTCATAATACAATAAGCTGACCGAAGATCTACCCCGGCGACCTCAAAGATAGCGTGAGCCACTAGGGCACGGAGATCGCCAAGTAAACAATGTAACGAAATATATATTATATCGTTACTAATATAAATAATGCATCGTGAAGGAGCTAGGGTCACAACCAAAGAATAATTTAATGTAATGATTGCTGAGTAGTTTCTACCTTAATAATAATTTATAGAAACAATTCGATGAGGAAATAAACTATTTTTGATTACACCAATCAACTATAATTTAGCTTCATTTATAGTTCATATCGTGGTAAGTTGTAATGTGATGTTTATGTGAATCGCGTAAGTTATATTGAGTTTTGTTTTTGTACTATCAAATGTTGTATTTAATATTATTTAAATTTTAACTGAACGCAATCGAGCACATTATCCGCAATTAAATTTTAAATAGAATGTCATTTAACAATTGAAATCTGAGTTATCGAGCAATTATCACAATATTAAGCGTACCATTAAACATTCACGACTTTATTTAATCGTGTCATAAAAACTGTTTAGGTTGTAATTGGAAATTTACAATTATATTTAAGCGTTTGTTTAATCACTATGCTTTTAGCTAGGTATATGAGAATAATAAAAGAAGTTTTTATACTTATTATAATAAATTTACTACGGGCCAGGGTTATATATTTAAGGGTGATTAAAGTTTTTGTATTATAAACTTAAAATTGACCTTAAGAAATACTGAAACTGTAAAATTCAAATTGTTAAAAAATATGGTTCTATGGACTTTTCAAAATAAAAACGTGATTTTGTTAGAATTGCAAGCAAAACGACGAGTTCCTTTTTCAGACATAATATGGTAATAAGACCGAAACAGAATTTATTAATTATTTCAGATGATCCCTTGAGTACCTCTGCAATGGATCCCAATCTGGTTCCGAATTCAAGTGTGGGCGAATTTTAAAATAATTGAAGAATCCTCCAGGGATTGCGTTCCGAGAAAATGTCCGATTGTTTCACGATTACTCGCACGGATTTGAGAAACAGAAGCTATTTTGGACTCTTTTTATAGATCTCATTAATGACATTTGTTTTATTTCGCAAGGGTGGATGAAGAATACTCATTCTTTATGTAAAAGCATCATTTATTTTATGTGGAAGTATCCAGAATCTTAGCAGTTTATGTTATTTCAGATTTTATATATATATACTTTCCCCGTAATTAAAGCAAAAGTTTGAAACATGAATAAACTCGATCGACCTTTGAAAGTAAACGAGATATATCAACTAACCTCTATAAGGCCTAGAATCTAAACTCAGAGATGAAAGTGTTTCCACTGGGTGTAGTGTTACCAACCTGCAACAAAATAAATTTCAATTATTATACATCTGGGGCTTAGTAATTTCATAACTCAGGTTGCAGACATATAGTCGTTATACTGCAAAATTGCCATCATTAGAAATGCTTAAAGAAAAGTCTTAATTCAAACATATGACTGCATATATTTTCACTGGAACGTAAATAAGATAACGCTGTGTGACACGATCATTAGAAAGAATTCAGGAATGTCTTTTTTTCCTTAATAATAATTACGTGAAATTTTAAATTATTATTCAAACCTTCGTGACTAGAAATTCCACAAATATATGTATATAAGTGTAGGTATAGCTAAATTTCTGAACTTATCGCATTCTGGTGTGCATATGTTTTTGTAAATAATTTTAATAAAAAATAAATAAACTGAAATATTTAGTTAAGAAACCAAAGCTAAAGTTGGTTTTTTATTGGTAAAGTAATTGTGTCGTCCCCTTGTATTTCGTCTCAAGCTTTGAAGAGCTCATATTGTTTCCCTTGAATTTATTTTGACATCAGTTCCTCATATTGCACGAGTAGCTCACAATATCAAACTTAGATTCGCTAATACTTTTGTATGATCTGTAGTACAGCGAGATATACTAATCGTCGTTTATAAATACTCTATCCAAAGGTAACTTATTGTAGACTGACAAGTAAAATAAATCTATACTAGACAAGTGCTGTTGAGAATTTAAAAACAAATATAAAACGGAGATGTGTGACAAGCAGATTCAAGGGCTTTAAAAAAATAAAAAATATATGTATAACTACTAACAGTGTATTACGTCAATACTATAGTGAGACAGAGATGCAAAATCCGCGTGAGAAAATTTAATTATAGCAAACCTGCAAACTAAGGAAGCGCAAAAGAGAGAAAGTGTGACACACGATTCATGGAACTAAACATGTACAATATCTGATAACTTTTAGCGGCTGATAAACGGTCAAGAGTTAAATCGGCTTTCATATTTTGATACTTATATCGTTTACAGTAAAGGTAGAAATGTATTGGAGGGGTTAGGTTCCACGACCCACAGCTAGGCCCCTCTTCAGTCAAAGGTCGCATGGTGAAAGTGGTCGTGCTTTCGCTAGACGTATTCCCGTTGTCCTCGCCTTAATGTCACAGAAAGTACATACAACTACAAAAATATCTAAGTCTAGATAAGACATTTAACTGTTAAAATGAATAGCGGAGAATCTTAAGATTAAGACTTCCATTTTCGTTAGTGGCGGGCATAGACCAATCGTAATAGTAGGAACATTACTTAGATTGATTCGGGATGCCTAAGGGATTAAATTTGAACTTCCTTCCTCTAACTACATTTATTTGAGCTCCTTAACAAAATCTGAAGCAAATTAAATCTATACATATAAATAAAATTGGAGTGTCTGTTTTTAATATTGAAATACCCGTTTTTTACTACATGCATATGAATATATATACGGTACATACACCAAAATAACATTTTTTTTCAATTTTTGTCTGTCTGTCTGTCTGTTTGTTCCGGCTAATCTCTGAAACGGCTGGACCGATTTTGATGGGACTTTTATTGGCAGGTTGCTGATGTAATAAGGAGTAACTTAGGCTACTTTTATTTTAGAAAAATAATGTTGCAATATTCCACGCGGACGAAGTCGCGGGCGGCCGCTAGTATTATAATATAAATAGAAAAGAAAATATTTCAATGTTTTATTTGTTTGTACCTGTCTTCTGTTGCTGGTTAAACATTTTTTATATCAGTCAATGTCTTGGTTGCTTTTTTGTAAGATTATTTTTTATTTTCTCTTTTCATATTTTTTATTTTATCACTGACCTTACAAACTGCTGATATGACTTTGAGAAATAATATATGACATAATTTTACCACTATTTTACACCAAACAAATTACTTTGCTTGATTCCTTAAACCGAATCGCTGCTACATACAATTATCAAAAACGTAGGCTACGAGCTTGATTTAGGTGAAAAATGAGGATAGTTTTATTCTGGGTAGATTTCCCTAAAACTTAATTTGAAGGAGTTATCATCAATTTAAAAATGACACGGCCACACACACAGTGACTAGCGCCACACGCAAAAGAAAGTGATGGCACGCCAGACGTGCCATCCGCAACGAATCGGTTAAAAAACAACTACAGTCTGTTAATCCTAACTTGTCCTATTTGGTTGTCCTGATAACTAGATTCAATAGGTTTCAGTATATAATAACGATTTATTGTAATAGATTATTGACTTTGTCATTTTTTTTGAAATGGGTGTTTTTTTTTTAAATGTTGTGCCAAGATAGTTTACCAAATGGGACAAGTTAGAATAAACAGACTTTAGTAGTATTAATTTTTCAACCACTCACAGTTGTATTGTACCCACGCTCACGCGTAAAACATTAATTCCGCTTGACCCTTTATCATACAACTGCGCGTCAATGGAAACCATTTTAATCGTGGATCAGTTCAGCCAATGAGATCATGATGCGCTGTCAGAAGAATGTATAGACATCAGATACCTAGTTTGATGAGAAAGTGATTCACGTTCGATTGAATTAAGAATAAAAATACATGTAGATATGAATGAGAGAAATAACGAAGTTTTTAATAATATCTTATTATAAGTTAATAAATATAAACGTCGTTTTATTTCCCTGTATTATTTTCAAAATAAAATTCCTCTTCTATTAACAATGCGTCAATTATATTCAAAACATTCTTAACAATACCACATGCTATGCCAAATCTTTGCGTTAGACCCCACGTTCAATTTTTGAGTTATTCTTTCGATAGTTGGTAGCAACTATCATGTACAGAGTTTTCATATCTACCATTTCTTTGATGTTGGAATTACAAAGCTTACGAATAGAATTAAGAAAGCGGGCATTGAAAATTCGAAAAGATAAAACCGATTCAATAGTTCTCGAGACAAAGCACATTAATGAATAAAAAGATACAAAGGATGCTAATAACAATTTTATAATATGATAAAAATACAATAGACTGTTTTTTGGTTTAACTTAAGAATATAAATTATTTTACTGCATAACATTTATATCGATGCAAACAAAACAAAACGTGGATCAGTTCAACTGATCATCACAAGAGTCACGACGCGACGCGACGCCAGGTGAACGCATAATGGAAGGAAAGGTCACTGACGATGACGATATACAGATTCGCACTCCTGATAAAGAAACATATTTCTTTTAGCGGGTATTAGATGGAAGTGGACGCACTATCTGAATCACATTTTCTTATTACCAATGAAAATATAATCATAAACGCATGCATCCATTTATAACGTCTCACTAATCATCATACATAATCAAGGCAAAATCATTGGCTATTTGATTAATTTGGTAAAATGAACTTGTAAACCCGCAAAGACATTTAAAAACCTGCATAGACTCTATAAGGAAATTTATATATAAAAATTTTCTTATAATAAATAATTATAATATGAAATAGTTGCCAGAGCATAACTTATTTGTAACAAGACGTTGAAAGTTGTTGAAAAAAAATTGTGAGCCACTGAGCGAGATAAGCAAGAAATAACAATCAAAATAAAAATAAACGACAGATGGTTTCAATAGCTTAAGGGCACAATTACTCTGATATCAACTGGTAAACATTTTTTCTATTTGCGGCAGCCAAACTATTCGTTACCTACTTTGAGATTCCTGAATTATGACAAGCGTGGTGTTTCACATCAGTGATCCTCTTAGGCCATCAGTCAAGGCAAGTGGCTTATAATTGGATCTCCCTTCAGGGACACTAACTTTGACCCAACAATATCCGTATAATATCATAGACCCTACTGCCTACACAATAATGAAGTTTCAGATACGATAATATTAATAACGTTCTGTCCAGATCATTTGCTTTGTTTAGTGAATTAATATTAAGATCTTTTAAGCCCCTGTGCTACACTAAGAGCTTGTTTCTCAATTTGTAGTTATCTTATAATTGAGAAAGTTATTTCAAGTGTATAAGGTCTTCGGAATCAATGATTGGAATGTAATTATACATTTTTATTAACATACTAAATAGCCAAGCCCGAAGTAAAAGATTTGTATAATGGATACTAAACAATCGGATATACATATACATACCACACATAAATAAGCAATATTTATAGAAATATATACATAAATGCCCAAGACGCAGGTACAATTGCTCGTATCCGTCATGCAAACATCTGTCCCTTCCGGAACTCGAATTCAGGACCGTTTAGATTTAAAGGTCACTTCGGTTTGGCCAAATCATTACAGATGGACATATTATGATTTATCCGTAATACTTACCTTCAGTAGACAAATAATAACTTTTAGTCATTAGTATTACCATTTCTTATTTTTAACGTAGATTTCAGTTGATATTTTCCTTATATTGTATGTTTAATTTATGTGACCGGAAAAAGATATTTCTATATAAAAACAGCACATTGGGTTCGTGTGCACTGAAGTGTATTTTTATGTAAAATCTATCTCAAGCTCCAGTCTCTCACATAAATTATTGTATTGTGTTAACTTCCCACTATCGATTATACAGAATTGAAATAAATTTATGTGGAAAAGAAATGATTTCTACGAACTTGGGCACCGAAGAGGATTTAATGTGTATCTTTTATTATTCCTGAACAAATTTCATAATATACTAAAAGAAGGACACTAAAGATCCTTATTTCTTTAACCGTTACAATTATTAGATTAATTATTTTATTACTTAAGAAGTTTAATTGATAATCGACGATCCAATAAGGCACGTGCAATTTGTTAATTCGAGAAGCCTGATGGTTCAGTGGTTAGCATGGTTAGCCTTTAATTAAGTAATTACAGGCTAACCATGTTAATTAAGCGAGATTAAGTAATTTTTGCAAGGGTAGTTCATTGAATGAGTAAAAAAAATTGTATCGTATCAAATTTTTATTATTGTTTGAAAAGGTTATTTAGCAGTTTTTCAAAAAAAAAAATCAAAATAACTATTTCATAGGCCCTTGCGGGCACTTAAAATCGTCAATTTTACAGAATCAAAAAAATATTCTTCTATAATAAAGATAGCCCGTGCGCTAGCGGCAAGTACATCCGCGGAGTTGATGCCGCGCATGTAATCGCCACGAGCGACCCGATTCCGAACGTAGGGGCTAACATGAACATTTTACTCGTATACACCCACCAATGGACTTATTCTGCTTGATAAGTTATGGCCTCCTTCGCTAACAATAATGGCTTTTAATCCACATGGAAGGCCAGCGTGCTTCAGCAGTGAATATCAATAGACTGATGATGATGACTCTATAATACAATAATACGAGATGTTAAAAAAGTCTCAACGAAAGGCATTGAATATTCAGTAACTACATTTGATAATAAAGGCATAAAAAGTTGATTTAATTTTTAACAACTTTTGCTTTGATTTTCTTAAAGTATCTTTTAGAGCCTGCATTTAATGGACAACTGAAGTTAGACCACTAAATGTAATAAAAAAAGACTCCACAACTATCAACTCAAAACACAATATGACATAAGTTAATATTTTTTTTACATTGACCTGCCTGGGATTAAATACTAGAACCGTATCAAAACAGAACCTTGATATGACAGACTCGAGTGTCATAAGTATTCAGCCAGAATAGAAATCGCACTTTTCGTCTAATTTGATGCAACACCGTTCGCCAGTTACAAAACACACCCACCACGTAATCAATAGTATCACAAAAAAGCATTAAAGATGCGTGATTGAGCAAACATTATTCTATGTGTGAATAATCTATTTGTCTCTTTTCTTACTTAAAACGTAATGTGTATGATTATATAACGGCATTCGCTGACTAATGCCGTTACATACATTCTATAAAGAGAAAAAGCGTTTGGATATCTTTTGATATATTGTAAACTTAAATATGCATGGGTTAGTATATTGTCGAATTATTATTTGCGAAGTGCATCGATCTGTAAAGATTAAAGAAACTCACACTAGAAAAAATTCTATTAAAACAACAAAAGTAGTATTTTAAAAGAAACCAAAGATTTACTTTGGGATGTTTAACTCACTATTCCACTCAACAATTAATCCTAAGTATTTGGTACAGAGTTATGCAATCTGAGCCTCCGCACACTACTTGGTTCAGCAATATTCAGTAAGGTAAGTTTTTAATTGTAACTGCACATAGAATTCCATCTGTTAACGCCCCACTGAACAAGTTTGGAAATATGATGAAAAAAGTTAGCACTCTTAATTGCGAAATGTGTGGAAGAATTTAAGGCTTGAAATCATTGAGTATCTTGCGAAAAATTCCTGAATAAACCAAAATCAATTTTATAATAAAAAAAATACAATTTTACCAAGTAGATTGGTAGATAAACAGAAAATAGTTTTCATTCAAAAAGATAAGGGCATAAAAAGTTACACAATAAATAAAACACAGAGACCTTTATATACGAAGTAGAGCTTGAGTTAATAAAAAACGATAAATGACATCGTTAAAAAAATACAATTTACGAACACGTCTCTCACACTTACTGTCCCTAATTTATCAAGACAATAATAATATTTTGCCACATTCAAGAACTGTCACCATAACGCCTCATTCGCGTGTTTGCAATCCACATGATCTTCTCTGAGTCCATTATAGTAGTTTTGACCAATCAACGGTTCTGTTGTAATTTCATTCAGCATTAGTATGGTTTAAATTTTATCTATCTTACAGTACTCTAGCTGTATATGTACAAACCAGCATGTGTTGTAATGCGACGTAAAATATATCTTTATATATAAAAATCCCCTGTCACAATGTTTGACCTCAATGAACTCCATAACTACGCAACCGATTCTGATGGTTTATCTTTCATTTTTTTTTAACTTAAGACAAATAATAATAATAATAGGGCGTCCCCAGAACACTCTTTAAATGTTTCACCACAATCTGATCAATGGTTTCGAATCACAAAGACTGATTTTTAATTATACTAGCTGACTTGGCTACGCGTTGCTGTGGCTCGGTTATTATAATTTGCCATAAATTAACTATTATAAAGATAACATTCGCTTACAATAGGAAATTAGGTTTGGCTGACAATATGGTAACAAACACACACACAAAGTTTTGTCATAATATAATTAGGATAAATGTACTTAGTTTTCTCTGCACAAGAAAAACTCGTCCACAATATTTCTTATACTGGTAGCAATTATAACCTAATCTCAATAACAATTATTTATGTTGTAGCTTTTTATTAGTTTTTTTCATTTGAAACATCTTTCTACGTTTAGGTCAAAACTGCGACCTAGAAAAACTCAATCAAAATCATGTCACCCATCATTTTGATTCTATTGTTTGAAGTGGAATTTGGGCGAGATGTATCATAGCCGTTAATATCAGGATAAATTTAATAAAAAGTGCAGAAATTCTTATGGAAAAACGTGTTTTAATTTCACTCATCAAGATGCCAACGCATCTTGAGGTGAATCAACATTGTCGCAACGAGGTTCCATATTAAGTTTTTCTCAGGAGTTGCGATGACAATAGTAATTGGAATGCAGGCAACAATCAAAGTTACCCAACTCATCTGAAAGTGTTATGTTACGATTATGACATGACGGTAACGGGATGGGAGAACAATTAACCATGGTGCTCCACTTCTCATTTCGTTAAATGATATAATTATCTCTCGTAAGTATAAGAAGGTTTAACAAAATGGCTTGTAGAATTCATATGAATTTAAAAAATATAAAACAAGTTTAAAATTAATTTGGTAGAATTGAGAAAGTCGAATATTAATGAAATATTAAACAGATAAAAATATCAAATTAATGATAAATACTCATATTTTTTAGGCATCGCAAATTGCCTATAGCAATGCTATTAGGTGGGAAATTCCAATTGAAAAATCTGATCTTATAAACCTATACCTACTTAAAACAAAAATGTAGATACGGTGACCGTTATCCGAGATAGACGAATTGCCAAACAGGCCCGCCTTTACTCGTAAAATTAGAGATTGGGTGTGTATAATACATTAGTTATCTTTAACGAGAGTTCCTTAATAGGGTTCACGGCAACACAAGCAATCAAGTTAAATCAATCAAAATCAGGTAGCAGGCGGACACACAAACAACCAAAAGGGAGACTAATTGGCATCAATTTCTTTGTAAAAGTAAGTACACCACTGAATAGAAATTAGATATACAACGAACAATACAAGTAACTCAAAACCTGTAATAGAATATTAAAGAACGTGAAAATTCTTCGTTTTCTTATATGTAACATTGTTATCTGTAAGCTATAATTGTTTTAGATAATCTGTAACAATATTATGAAATTTAAGATAATGTAAAAAAATACAAAAAGATATATAAAGAACGAGATACTTCAATTTTAGGTGCGTTTCTGTTTGTGTTTTTTTCAATAAAAATACACATGTCATCTTATTTTTTTTTTTCGATTAATATAGATCTTTTGGTAGATACTTACTATGCTTTCTACCAAAACTGTGCGTCCTCTTTCTCTTTCATTATTGTAGTAATTGTATTTCATTTGTAGTCGTATGTATTGCACTGCCATACATTAGCCTGATTACATAATTAGTTCAGATATACATAACACATATATAATAGCCAGAATTAGCGGCACATTTTTCGTCGGACGCCACACGAGTTGAGTCAATGGCCGTCCAACCTAATCCAATAAAGCTTACTGCAGAGACCGATGACGACTCAGAATAGCGGTACTCGTTTATTTAACAGGTTTCCTAATACGGCTGATCGCGATACAAATGTATGGCTCTAATTTAATATTCGTTTGGAAACTTGAAATACCAAATGAACTCGTAAAACTAGTTTGTTAGGCGTATGAGTATTTCCAAAAAGTAATAGAATTAATTAAAACAATTTTATGGGAAAACATTTCTGAGTGTTGAAGAAATGAGATTGATCACTTTAATAACAAAACATAAACTGAACAATACTTTTTAGACCGCTTCTTTCACGCCTCTTGTGAAATGAGAGGCTACTATTATGATTAGTTCCGCTATGAATGATAAATAAGTAAAGCTTGAGCTCTGAAGCCACGTGCTACAATTTCGACATCACCTCACCGAAGTAAAATAACTGAATAATTCATTTGATTTCTTAAATAACTGTACCGGTATTCAATACTGTGAATGGGAAATCTTTATTAATGAGTCCCAATGGTACTTGAGCACGGTCAATGGCAACAGCCTTGTGTAGGTGAAGTCGGTCATACCGTCTTATTGATAATATTGTAAAGTTCAAAATTGGACTAATGAAACCCTGGTTCGCCTTAAGTGAATTTGTTATTACGATGAAGTTAAGATAAGCAAACATTGTTCGACGCCGGTAGCACGTTATTGTTAACTTGAGTCTCTTTCATTACAAGTTGATTGACTACTCGTGTATAAGATATACCCAATTTGTTTAAATTACCTTCATAATTTTGATTATTCGCGTATTCCCTGTATGTTATTGCAATGTTCAGGGATACTTACTTTAAGTAAGTACAGATACTTGTTGACTTTGTTGTAATCAATATCATAACACTATTAGTATTGTCATAACAAAATATTTTTTTTTGTGGATTGTGTATGGTGACGACGTATTATATTGTAAATGTCGTTGCTTCTGTTAAAGCTGACGAGTTTCTTGCGCCCATTCTTCTTATCAGTTAAAAGACGTCCTGAATGGGTGGTAGGGAAAAAGGTTGGACGATTCAAAACTACTTATTTTTAAGTGCATTTGAATAAAGTTATTTTCATTTTCATTTTCATTATTGATGACTGTGGGAAAGTAACAGAACATTGGTTTTTCATAAAACCGGAGGGAATTTTCAATAATAACGCATTTTAAATAACAAAAAGAATTAGAAAAGATAATATAAAAAATCGTCAACCTTAAAGTGAATTTACAGTATTTCTATGTTTAGTAACTTACATCTAGAACGTAGTTCAATTTTCGTTACGCACCACAAACCATAAAATGCAACATAATCATTTTTCTACTTTAGACTCAACTTCACATTTACTTGGAAACGTGTATTATACAATTATACGGTTTCTACTACTATCGAACGATTTCGATAAAGAAAAAGTATTACAAATTTGAAATTTGTTTCTCCGATATATTACAATACAAATTACATCAAACTTATATTTTTAAAGATATAATTAAATCTCTGTTACTTAGCGGAGTAAAATGATTAACATAAAAGTGCATGTATTAGGTACACGCCGTTAAATAGGGATTTTACGGTGTGTAATACACGTACTTTTCTAAATTATACACGGTTTAGAGTCCAAGGATTTCTAGACAAACCTTAAATTTCACAAGACATTTTGAATATGAATAGTATTTTGCCGTATATAGTAATAAACGAACGTAAAACACATATACAAGATTTACAATAAGCAAAATTTATAAAGATGGTGTTTTAAATGATTCACTCAGAGTGATTCGTGCACACTGTCTAAATACATGACTTAAAAATAAAATAATCTGTAATGACATCACAATAGTCAAAACACAGTCTATTTTTATAAATTGACCTTTGATTAAATACCAATTTGCATCCAACAATTATTTATGGATTGCGATTGATTTAAAAATCTCCTATGATATTGACAACAAATGTTATAATATTGTTACACTGATTATCTAGTATTCAAAAAATTAGTTAACAAGCCAAATCAGCGTAATTATTTAATTTCCATTTAGTAGACGTTTACTCGATTATTTTAAAAATAAAATTAAGCCAAACAAAATGTATTTAGTCTTAGCATTAAATAGAAAACTAATCAAAAAAGTCAAGAATGATCGTGAATTATAAACTTTTGCATATGAGAAAAAATAATTAATGGAGAGAAAGATATCTGCATTTTGTGTAACAGTTTTAATAAATATTTACCTAATTTAAAATATAGCTCAGTATGGTTAAAGCAGTCAATATTATTGACTCAGTTTCCGATTTCAAGGCAGTATTTTTTGCATATTTTTTGAATGAGATCGTCATTTTTTACTTTTAACCGCCCTTGATAAAGCTTGTCATAATATATAGGCTAACATATTATAGAGAATACCTGATTCACACAGACGAATAACATGGTATCACATAGTACGGACAAATGTTGTTAGTGGGTAATTCCTGCTTACAAGCATTTAATATGTCAATTTATGGAGACAGTAGAGAAGCTTGAAAATATGTTACTGTTGTGGATTCGAGTTCCATTTGTGTCTTTATATATATTTAGCAATTTTTATATTTAAAAATTAAAATTGCTATATATATAAAGACACAAATGGAACTCGACGGGCAGTTCGATGATTAAATAAATAAATAAATTTTGTTGAGGAAAAATCAGTGCCCTTTTATGACTAAGAGCTCGAAAAATATTTGAACAATATTTTTTTTTATGGGTAGATAAAAAAGTAAACGTAAGATTATTCATTTGAAGGTCAGTGAACCACCACATCAAACCAACCACCAATGGTTTTGAACATACAAAACGAAATGAGTATGCAAATAAACAAAGACTGAAGTTCAATGTACTCAAAAACTCAAACAGTTTGGAACATCATCATAATTAAACGGTGTTTATTCAAACACACGTCTCCTACCGTATTCTAACTCTAAAATAACTCCATACCTAACCATAGACAACATAACACAATTCAATATGACTAATCGTTTAACTTAAAAAAATGTTTTATCCTATTCAGTTGACAGCCCGTCTAGCATACGCAACACGACAACATTTTGTCGACCCGTTTTCTCGTGTTTTAGTCATTTGTCGTCAATCGTCTCTGATATGGTTGCGCTTAGAACCCATTTTTTTATGTCAAAAAGAGTAGTTTTACTTAGCCGCGGATTTTTGTCTACAAACTCTAACATAGCAATAGCGTTTTGTCGACATTTTAACCGATATTTTCGACACATTTCTAGTTTGGATTTCCATTATTACTTTCAAGTGATTTATTTAATCCTCTTTATTTGGTTTTAAGTATCTGCGGTTTCAAAAAATAAACAAACACCGTAGACTTAGGGGAAATGATTAACCACAGATCATGCAAGTCATCACCATCAGTCTATGTCAAAATTAATGTAATCCACATTTCCAAAAAGTAAATAAAAGGGTGAAACACACAATACATTATTAGTAAACGGTAACGGTGTGGCTATGTTAAATAATCAAGTAGTTTATAAGCATATATAAATAGGCGAAAATAGTTATTCTACATGCTTGAGAAAATGAGACATATGTCGATATCGACAACCTTCTCTTCCATCGTGCACGAGATATCTCAAGTAGCGCATGCTAGGCCGGCATGTAAGTCGTCAGTCAACGTCAAAATTGATGTCATTCACATTTCCGAAAAATAAAAGGGTAAACCACACAACATTAATTGAATGAACCATACCGATGTGGCTATGTTAGATAATATAGTAGTTTATAATAATATATCAAGAGGCAACATCAGTTTGTCTACATTTTAGGGCTAACGAGATATACGTCGATATCGATAAACTTCTATTCAATCGTGCGCGAGATAGCTCAAGTAGCGCATGCTAGGCGGGCAGGTGTCCAATAAATTTACTAATTTATATCACTCGTTAACTTGCATTGGGTCTCCAATGTAGTTATGGCCCGTCGTTTATTGATCGTAAGAGTATTTAGTAATGATAATGAATTCTAGAAGTCCTGATATGAAATTATTATTATATCATTACAGCTTACCCAATTCATGAAGAGTTAAAAGAATTGGATATTACCAAATGACCATATCCAATACATTGACATGGTCATGACGACAAAGTAAAAATGAAATGGTCAAAGGAGTAAGGAGTTTAATAAAATTTCAGTGGTAAGCATGTTTAGGCTCGGACTGTGAAAGTTAAAAACTTTCTAAAGTGATGGTCATAGGATGGGGAGCCAAAATTGGGCTTGGCAGATTTTACCGGTCGGCTTTTTGATTTATGTTAAAAGCCTTTGATAAACTTAAAGTAAATAAATAATTTGAAACTTATTTTTTACGTATTTCTAAATATTATTATATTATTGGCAACTCTTACGTATTTTCCCTTTAAATAACTGTAAATTTAAATGTAAGTGTATGTAAGTTAAATAAGGAACCTTAATAAGGAAAATCGACAGCAGTAATCTAAATTTCATTATAATCTTATCATTTCAGATACACTCACAATACCCGCATTTACTGCGCGAGTTACCTCCACTTATTATCAAATTAATGTTCCTGGAGTTGGTGTTAACTTCTAACTTGATATGCTCTCCCAATAACGTTATTGATTTTAAAACACATTTTAAGTACAATACGCTGTGTTGCCAACATAGGTATTTGCAGAAGCCGTGGTTAAAACAACATCTGGCCGAGCGTGGATATTGAAAATCTTATTTTAGCCGCTACTGTTTGCTTTGGTTGCTTGCTGCTGTGAATTTTCATGAAAATCTGATTTCTTCATTTTCCTTCCTTTGTCAACATTGATTTTACCTGGAACTGTGATATTTCAAGATAAAGAGTTTTATGCTATTTCATTGGCAAATAAAAAATAATCAACAGAAAATAAGCATACCATACTTATTTAAGATTTTTCAATAATGAATGCAAAATATAAATATTTTAATAACACGTTTGATATACCTATGGTTAAAGTAGAGTAGAATGAAATGATCAAGTTCAAAAAATCATATTTATTTTATCTTAGTGATTACTATATATGTTTGTTATAAAGTGGCACAAATTTCAATCTATGAATCGGTCATAATAACTAACGCTCGTTTTATAGATGAAAACTCCAACGTATCGGTTTAACCACAGAACAGAAAAGTAGTTCTGCAGTTCGGAAATGTCGAAGATGTATCTTAAGTTTAAAAATTTATTTTATTTGACAGTCTACTTTTTTATTAGAATGGGTTCGATCTTGATCCCAGTCAAGCCCGGGGGCAAAAACAGAATCCACGATGGAACGAACTAACCAAGAAGGTGACTATTCACCCTGGCTTTAAATACAGACGGCTTATAAGTACTCGGAAATACAGACGCAGGGAGGGAGTTCCACTCCTTTGCTGTGCGCATTATAAAAGAATGTGAGAAGTGCTTGGTGTGACAGGTAGGAATAGCAACCAAGAAAGGGTGGAATCCCGCAGTGTGTCTGGATGTGAAAAAAGGTGATGGCTATGGCTATTTAATAGAATCACCGTATTTTTTTTGTTTAGCATCTCGAGAATCACTAACAATGCATTAAAAAAAATAATATAACCTATACATACATATTATCATGTATAAATCTGAATTACGATTAAAAAAGGAATAATTTGCTTCGTCACTGCAATATTGTTATTGCTATTAAAAGATTTCGAACCCGTTGTAAAAACGATTAATAAACAATAAATGTCAACAGCAGTACACAAGACGAAGGTAATGTTCACGCTGGTAGTCATAAGGTCTTATTTCGCCAAAATATAATTTATATATGTTTCAATTTCTATTATGTTACAATGAAAACAACAAGTTGACGAACACGCAGCACTAGGGGTAGCGATAACACTAACACTGCTTAATTTTTCCACTTTCCACGCATTGTTTTTACCCCTAAAAAATCAGATGATACTTATAACGATTCTTTAGTGTGCAGAGTGAAGGGTAACACTAAGATCCTGCATATGACCGCAGACAGTATGGATGCAGCAGTCTTACGAAGGTTTACTGAATTCCAATTCCACATGCCGATGAATCTCCTGAACAGCTAGTACCGTGTACAATGTTTCTTTTTTAATGTTAAACTAAAATAGGTGATAAAACTATTAATGTTAGTATCATTATCATTCATATGACATTTTATTGCTTTTGTTTGTAATAAAAGTGTCGTATTTTTTATTATTATTGAAAACGGAACAAACAGGTTTACAGATACAAAAATGAATTTCTTGGTACATTTTATTGAATTGATTAACCAATCGTGTTCACACGATGTTTAGGGTAAGGTCCATCATTAGTGTAAAGTTTTAGTTTAGCATTTTATTTAGCTCCGTCACTCACAACTACTGCGGTTTGGAAATACTAACAGTTTGGAAATTGGGTGGCCCCTTTGCGTAAAACTGGCGACGAAATCAAATCATAAGGGACCTATCTATGTTACATTAATATAAATGTAAAATATAAGTCGGTAAATGTAAGACAAATAATTAAAAAAGCTAACTACATTTTTAGGTCTTGCGGTATGTTTAATTTTAGATCTTATTCGATGATTCCGCGAACATACTGTATTAAACTTTCTTCTAAATCTTTGTGCTACATAAGAACATATATTTTATCTCACTATGACATTGACATCCTTGTCAACAAGATTAAGAGTTGTAAATTTTTTATTTTATGAAATTACCAAAATTTCACTATAATGAATTAAAAGCTTTCAAAAAGTTGTAACAAAAATCTCAATGTTTTCATGTAAGTAAATTTAAAACACTAAAACCAGTTTTAAAGTACTCGATACATAAAACACGGGCTACATTGAATACAATTGTATCGATATACCTACGGCCATCGAAACTCAACATACAATAAACTTGTCGGTACATGCGCATAACTTACGCCGGCTCATAATATAAGCGAGTCAAGAACAAAGCTATACGAACGGTCAGAAGGTAACGGTGCATGCGGCGCGCCGGTCAAAGCCGAAGATTCCACATATTTATGTGGAAGCCATAACGGTCCACGTATTTCTATATTGCGCAAAGAAATGACACGAGCTCCAACACCATACAACGCCAATGAAAACAAATTTAAAAGTAACCGTACCATCAAAATGTTATTATGATTCATTACATGAGAATTTTATATCTGTAAATGCGCAGCTTAAACAAGCCAGTCAGCTCATTGAATAAAACAACTCTATAGTCATAGTAGTATAAATATTGCCCTAGTAATTTAATAATGGAAATTTATCACACAGCACAACGCAACATTGAAAACAGAACGATTGTATTTTGTTATCGCTATAATTAATACAGATAAAACTTATCAACTAAAATAAATATTTTGTCGCTCTTACTGATGACCTAATGCGTATGCGTTTTGAATTAATAAAATTAAATAAACTTAGATTTTAATTAAACTCAAATATAATGCATAACGTATGCCGTTATAAAAAGTGAATGCTAAAACAGCTATCTTTAAACATAAGCAATTACATAATCTGTAGAGGAGGACAATAACAAATCAACAATCGTCTTAAGTGATTTGAATCCAAATGGACGCATTTACCATTCGAGCATTTCCTGATGAACGAACAAACGTAGAGACACGAGAGCATTCAAATTTAATCAAATGACATCGCAATAAGCAACGACGATCTATTCAAGATCCTCCTAATGTGCCAAGATGATAACTTCGTACGAAAGGTTTAAATAATGAGGGCCAATGGTGAACGAAATTTTGCATTGAATAAGAGTGACTCATTATTTCCAAACACAATCTTTGACAACATGTGTCGGAACAATGGAGATGGTTTGTACAGAGAAGTCTAAACAATGAATAATAATTGGCCATGCAGAAGCGAAGACGACTGACCTTTAACACTTCCGCATAATACAATCACAGAATTCGAAAGTGTCCATGACAGTCGAAAATATCCTTGATTGCATGATGGCATTATGATGAACGATTATTCTTCTTTCTCATTAAAAGAAACAAATAACATATTTTAGTTTAGAAAGAAAGTTTAATCGAAGTTGAGAATAGGTTTTAAATATCGTTTGTTTCACATGAAAATTTACGCAATAGCAAAGCTTATTTAAATATTACAAAATATAGTAAGTAACGAGACAAGGAATTAAATATAATAATTAATAGCCAGGACACATTTAATAATACCCAAAACCAAAAACAAATGACTCATTTAGAAACACAAAAGAAAATGAATATAGTTCAAAAAACTAAAAAACACGCTTTAATGATGAAAGAAACTAAAAAGTGGAAAAGTTGGATTTAAGTCACGTGACTATTTTTTTCGTATTCCTGACAGCAAACCCTTTCATTTGATACCCATATCATGGAAGTGCATTTCAAACAGCCAGTTCGCCATCTTGGGTAGGCCGCCATATTTGATTTGTAATGACGTTTCTTAGCTAGTCATGTATTGTCATCAGAACTCAGAGCGTGTGCAAAATTTCATCCTAATCAAAGAGCGGAAAGTGGATCAAATTAAGATTCCAAGATTTTCTTACATAGTTACAAGTGAAGCTAATAAAAGCGTGTTAAAAATAAAAATACGGACAAAATTTACAAATAACAATTCGTCGGTAGAATAAAATATGACGACATGCTATGGTCTGGTCATTAAAACATGGCCTTACTTACGGGAAAGTTGAAAACTTATAGGAAAGTTAAAAAGTTGTAATATCTTTTGAAACGTCAAGGATATCTCAGAAATGTTTAAATAGGTGACATTATTAGTGATTTAAGTGTTTATTTATTTTTAAGTGTTTTTACGGTTACGAACAAATTACGGTGGACATTTCGTGAAATTATTTTCTACATTGTACATTGTAAATAAAAAACACAGGTAAATAGTATTAATAAAAAATATTATATTTATCCTGTAGCTGTAAATTAAACAGTGAAAAGTTCTATGCGCTTTCTACTGCTTTGTCTTTCTGAACAATTATGCTTGGTACATCTGGTAAAACGAAGGCAAGGGTACTTCTTTCGAAGAATTCTTTTGTGAAATTTTAAATATTTAAATATTTTTATTAGCTGATAGTAAGCGAAAATGCGATCTAGGATGTCAGAAGGTTGCCTAGAAGATATATGTATAGTCACTCGTGACTTGAAGACCCTTAAATTGTATTTGTCAGGAAACACAGATTCAGGTAAAGAGTTCCATTCCTTAACGGTACGTATCACAAAATTGGAACTAAAACGCTTAGTGCGACTCTTTGGTATATCTACCATGTAATGGCTGCGCCTATTTGTATAGTCCGGTCAATTTAGACATTCGAAGTTACATAAATTCCCACCAAGCTGAAAATCGGTAAGATTGTTTAAAATATCATTAAAAACAAAATTTTGAAAGTTCCCCAGCTTTCCCCTGTAAGGAAAAAAAAATATTCAAGGTCAAAGGTCAAAAAAATGAGTTCTTCGCGATTTTCAGCAAAACGGTAAGTTTAATCATAAAAATACCTCAGACTGCTAGTCTGATGAAAAAATGGGGACGGCGGAACAAGGTTGTGCAATTCTGCTGCACACTTTCCGAAAGGTAACCTATAAAAAATGGATAGGCTAGCTACCTTTCGTCTATGCTCAAGGCTTTTGAGCTTTTTATAAAAAAGATCGTAGAAGGTATCCAAACGCAAAATCTGGTTAATAATTTTAAACTGAGAAAAAAAATATTTATTCTGTATTGGGAAACACAATCTTTGTTTGCTCTCTCGAACTTCAGTCACCCCCTTTCACCAAACATAGCTGGGAAAACTCTAGTTTATATATAAAACTTTATCGCTTCCTAAATTGGTAACATGACATCAGTTTCAGTAATTTTAATGGTTTTAATTAAGTGCGGGGTTGGTATGACTATTTGAAACTGGCGCCCGACGAATGCCTCTTAATTTCAACTTGATATCCTCAAACGGGCAAATATGGCTTATCGACGTCTGTGACGGGTTACTAATGGGTTTTTAAGGTCAATATTTTAGGACTGGGCCGCAGTTGCGTCGTAACACGCTCAGTAATTGGTCCCAGGGCCCGACAGAGCAAACTCCATGACTTTATTTAGGGTTGACCGAATATCTTTTCAGTCAAATAATTGACAAAGCCCTTATTTAAGGATAAAAAAATGCTCCTGACAATTTTAGGTTTTCTTTGTGTTAAATATTTTCAACTTTAGATTAAAATTATTTGAATTAATTTTAAATATATCTAATGGAAAGTAATTATATTTATTAACTATTCGTGACTTACAATTAAAGTTGAATAGTTAAGACATAAGCTTTAAATTCCAATTAACTTGATACAAACGAAGTGAAACTTTCACCATGTATCAATAGCGGTGCATTACGCGCTTTTGAGATGATATCATAGTTTGAATATATATAATTAAATTAAAGAACATCGTGTTTATTTGTTACCAAAGCTTTGCAGAAGAAATAAAAGTCATAGCAAGAATCATGACATATATAAAAAAACGAATCTTTTGTAACATAACTTACTAAACTATATTAGACGTAATGTAAGTATAGATATCTTGGTTAGTAAAGAAGGACGACATAAATTTGTATTTCAAAAATGGAGTATTACTTTTTAATATTTTTTATATTATCAGCCATATGAGAAAAGCTTTATTAAAAGAATAATAAAAACCTTTTTAGTTTCAATTTATTTTTAAGCAGAATGGCAACCCTGTGAGAGGTCAGTATTCACAACTGTCGGTTGGGTAAGTTATATTGTTAAGTTTTAGCCTACACTAAGTCGGGATTACAGGCTCCTGACTAAAATGTCTAATTAGACTGCTGTTTACATTTAGCCAAGATTTAGTTAAATCAACTTTAAGACCTTGCATTACATAAATTAATATGGAAAATCTAGTGCTTTAATGTAATTAACGTTAACTAAAGTTTTTTTTCATATTCATGAAGATTTTAAAATTTATTATCTATTTCAAAATTTATCTGGGAACTATTGACTATGTGGGTCGATATCCATGCCACCATTGTGTGGTTCTGCTATAACACATATGGCTCCTCCATAGATTTTCTAAACAGATCGTTAGCAGTCTGCATCCAATGCTTTTATAAATTGCCTTTTTTCTATAACATTTAAAATACACCTAAAAAACAACCACGTCTCCGAGCCCTTAAGTGGGATTCAAACTCACGAACTTTCGCTACCCGGCCGAGTAGTGCTCTAACCGCTGAGCTACAGTGATGCCGGTAAAAGCATCGAAATTTACAAGCGCCTTTTAACTTTTACTAAGAGTAAGTCTCTTTCCACACATGTTGAAGACTAAGTGACTAACTTGTCCTCCAAAAATCTTAAATCCTATATCCTACCGTTTGGTGCAATGGTTGCGATCCTGCATTTCGCACCGACTGTACTGGGTTCGAATCACGGAAGAAGAAGATGTTTGTGTGATGAATATGAGCATTTATACCTGAGTCATGGGTGATTATATATATTTCTTAAAAAATATAAAATATCAATGTATCATATATGTATTCGTTACCCTAGCATCCATAACACAAGCCTTACAGTGCCAATTATTATAATTTAAATAAATCCCCTTTAATCTGATTTCCGACGCTATTTTTCTAATTCTTTTTTATATTTATTTCTGACGTTGTGACTTTTTCTACGAGTCGTGAATATAGGATTACTACAGTAGCTTTATTCATCCTGTTTGATTATGACCCGTGATTTCATCACAGGATCATCACAGGATGACTAAGGTAATGTAGCGCCCTACGCGCGCTCCGGGATCTTTATCTCGTTAATTCAAACGGCTTATTTCACTTTATCATTTATTTCGATTTATTTTATTAATATAATACAACTCCGATTACACTCTCAGACACTACTGGTGATTCTCTTATGTTCTCTAGCCTTCAGGAATATTCTATATTTTAAAAGGGTGACATTCCTTGCCATAAAGCAAATATACGTTAAGAGGTGAATAATCTTAGCCATAGCTTTTTTTACCCAGGGGAATCTTTATAGACTAACAGCCGCGGGTTGATGGCGGTGATATGTGAGGACTCCCCATTTTTTATTAGGTACTTATGTTATAAATAGCATATGAAAATTTTATGCATTTTTATTTTCAAAGGGGCATGGAAGTAAGTAAGTTTTATAAATATTATTATATATAAGATACTTATTAATAATTCCGAGCTGATACCAGAATCAGTGACAAATTTCCAATAAAATTTGAAAGCACCAGAGTTTGTTTAACTCCAACGAGAGTTGAATTCATACTCAAATTACAAAGGAATCGACGTAGGAACTTAATTGGAATCGTAAGTACTATCAAAATAATTGATACGGACTTAAAATTAACAAATTGAAATCTTATCTGTTGCGTAAACGTAAAATTAAAAAGATTTACTCAGCTATCGGGAAACGAAGGTTTCATCTTAATTTAAATTGTTTGCTCAATCAAGAAAATTCGCTTTAAATATAATACTGCTCTAATGTTTTATTCGTCTTATTCGGATAATCACACAAAAAAATGGTTAAAGTAGTAATATGTTTCATTATTTGTTGCGTAATGATAATCTTACTTTTTAATAAACAAAAAGTAAGTTAATACTAAATTGCCAATAAAAATACCTTTTGAAAAACGCGTCGTGTCTTCGACAGAATTTACCTGAAATAAAAAAAATATAACTTAATGAATGTAATGTTCATAATAATTTTATAATTATAACACACTGATAAAGAAATTGCCGTATAAATAAAAAGAAAATCAAATTTATCACAAGGTTTAATTTTTACAATGAATCAAATGCGTCTTTCCATATATAGGGTACCCACGTCAAAAAAATTCGCATCACTGATCGCATTAATGAATGGATTGTTCTCTTATAAATTATTGAAACGATTGAATTCTACGTAGACAAGTATTTTGCTAATTTATCGTGAACTTCATTCGGTAATCATAATATAATGGTGTAGGTTTATACTTACATTTCTAAGGAAAGTTCTTTTTTATATTATTCATATTTTTGAAAACTCAATTTTTATTAACATACTTAGGGCACCGAAAAATAGGAGTCAATGTATTGCCTTAATATGGTAATTTAATTATTAAATTAAATGTTATGGGATTTCCTATATACGGTAATGTTACAACATCTTGGAATATTTCCGTTCATATATAATATCTGCATACTTTATTCTTTACGTTTAGCTAAAAACAAACAGTCATGTAGGTAAATGATTGAACAATTAGTATAACTAAGACCTTGATTAGAAAAACTAAATTAAATACACTAGCTTATAAACAAAGTTTCGTTAAAGAAATAGCAATAACAATTTCAATGGGGTAGCCCTTTGAAAAAAGTGTCGATAAGCGATGAAATATTGATATAATAATAAGGGAAACAGCAAATAACAATAAAGCTTTTCTAATGATAATAGAATAAATGATAGATATTCAAGCTTTTCTCATGAGCATTTATAATAAAATGTAATTAATAATATGGCGCTATAATATGTGTTGCCATTACATGTATTGTATACTAGAAGTTATTTTTTTCATCTACCAGTAAGTTCGTTTAAATAAAAATATACAAAAGAAAAAATTGCGTTTTGGCACAAAGATATAATTATAATTAATGAAATTGTGTACAAAGAGATTTTATCAGATATTCCAAACATTGTGTGCTATCGGATGCTGCTAAGGTTTAAACATTAACCTAGAACACAACGTAGACGTAACGGACACGGCCCTATAATTAATTATAATGAGGTGAATTATATCAACCAACCATTATATCAAGTTCAATGTTAAGATTTTGTAGTCAAATTCACCCATCGAATTAAAAAAAATATTCGAAGACAACTAAATTGCGATGGTGTAGTAAAGCGTAACGATAATAATGCCTTCGTACCAGAAGGTATGGGTAATAGCTAGAAAGTATCTCTTATTAGCACGTATATAAAATTGCTCTTGAAATCAAACATAATACAATCCGTGGTTGTATTACTCGCTGCGATGCAGAGCATCAACTGCATTATGCGAACCGTTGTAATCGAAAACAAGCAAGTAGGTACGCAATGACCACAACAGAATGCACATTCGTAAACGCTTACTCCGTTGTAATATGTCCTATTTTTCTACGTATGCCTTGTCACCGATCGGTTGTGAGTTGTGATAAGGACGGTATTGTTGTACCAAATGCATTGCCAGAACGATAACCGCGTCGTGGATAAACGACTGCTTTTACTACTTGTTTTGAAATAGGAAAATTTAAATTTTCTAGATTTTTATTATCCACTGGGATTTTTATTATTCACTGGGAAAACTAATACGTTAGTGTTTACAGCAGCCACGAGAAAAAATATTATGACTCGCCAACTGTTGATTTTAAAGGGAGAACTTTAGTACAAGTATACCTAACAGTTCACTACATATTATATTATTTATACCTCATAGTATACATTTAAGCATTTTGATCAAGTTACAGAATGTGGAAATCAGTTAATTTTATTCAATAAATTTATACCTATATGGTATCCCTTTTTTATCAGATTTCGTTATAAAGAATGAAATGAAATCAGTTTCTTAAAGCAAATTCTAAAGTATATACGTTGACAGTTGAGTAAGTTATTTATCATGTAATTGAATAGTGTACTGCTGATCAGGGCTACTCACTTGACAAGCCACAACACGCAGAACTTCGTTTACCAAGACTGCAATAAATAAAATATGAATAACATTATGCAGTAGTAGTTTCCTCGACTATTCGTATACTTGATTGATTCTTTGACGATTAACCTTTCGTTAGTTACAGCAGAATCAAGATACAGCACCAACATCTGCATGCCACACATGGTCGTATTTTAGTAATGATGTGAAACTAGAACATATTCTAGTTCGGTTCTAGAAGAACTAATTCGTTATACTAATAGTAGGTACATAAGATGAAGATAAATCCCCAGTAGAAGCGCAATTATATTATGTTAATATTTTTGTTTGCGCGCGAAAAAGACGATCATTTTCAGTATAAAAATATTGTATTCGAATTTATATTAATGGCGCAACTTTTCCAACGTAATTGTCCCGAAGATGGCAAAACTTGGAACGGAGTTTATTTTTTCGCAAGATGGCCATTATCGCTATTATTGATATAACGATAATATTGATGATGTTACAGTTGACATGTAAAGAGTATGGTAATTGTTCAATCGCTTTAAAAAAGCAATTAAATATTTACTTACATTTTGTGTTAGTAATAATAAGTCCACGGCCGTACTTAGGTAGTAGGTACCTAATAAAGTTACTTAAATAACAATTCTGGTTGAAGATAGCGGAAAATATCTAAATTTTTCTTATAAATTTAATAAATAGAATATATATTTGGTTAAATGGTCAGAATAAATAAGAAATATAACAGTTTGTTCATTATTTTTTGGTTTAGAGCGCTGCTCTTACTAATTTGAAAAATGACTTGTGCACGGAACACAAACTCTCTTATACATAAAGACATACTGATCAAACAATAGATTTAAATCTCACAGCCTTACATAGACTCAGCGTGTCAATTTTCTAGTATCCTTTTACGGAATAATAATACAGTTAAAGCAACATAGTCATGTTTCGATGACTCAAAACTAGGCAAGAAGACAAACCAAATCAGTTATTTTACATTCCAAACAATAATGTTAACATTTCGTTTTAGAAACAAAAACAGTCATAAAATCTTTTAAAGCGACATAACCAGTTTTACTGACATCGGCTACATCTATTATGTAGGGTTTTATCACCTGCTCGTTAACAACACACACTATCGCATACGGCTCAGCTTATAAATGCCTATACTTAACCAAAGGAATGGCCTCAAGTGACACCGCAATCCATGCTATATTTATACCTACACGGCCTCTACCAAGTTACTTGACCAGTGAACGACAGTAGAACATAATCGAAGCACAATCACCTCTACCGGATAACGAACATCGCGTAGTGAATGGCAAGGAAACCTGTTAGTCATGTCGGCGATGCACTAATTTTTCACTTGACAAGTCTACGCTCACGATATTGTTATGTATGCAGATGTACTCTTTTGACCGTTGCTTTGTTTGATATTTTCCTTGACTGTTTTTTCGATGTAGTTTCAACAATATTAACATTCAAAAGAATTTTGCATGACACAACGTCTTTTAAATGCTGGCTATTAACATGTCAACGGCAGTATAAAATTAAATCTTAAACCACACAATCCTAGGAAGATTAACATCCACAAACTTATTTAACGAGATGTTTAAGAGAAACTTCACAAATCTCCAACAGCTCAAACTTTATACGAATTACGAATCAAACGACCAAAGTTACGAGTACCTTTTAGCAATCAATACACTTTTAAAATAGCATAGAACTATTTTACACAGCATTTTAGAATAATGTTTTTTATTAATATATAACTTAGCTTTAAAAATTGTAAAATAGTAGTTAAAAAAACAACTTTAGACAAAACTATATCTAAATAAATCCCACTTGATTAATCGCGTTCTTTTAATCTTTGATTAATACATAAAATAAACTTTAGTATAGATCTATTTTATTCCCACTTGTTTTAATAACTAATATTTTCGAATCTTCTCGACAGATACCTAACTAAAACAATCAAGTTATATTTCCAAAAGTCGCAATATTTTTTTATAAGTAATACAAATCCTTCAATCTTAAAAACTCCACTATCAGTTTCTTCTCTCTATTAAATATATATCTATTCTTTAACCTTTATGAACTTGAACTAAGGTTTAAGAAATAGACATAAGGATTTTCGGCAAATTAATACTTAATTACAACCGTAAGGAAAAAAAACTATATTTTAATAATAACGAAGCAATTCGGCTCTAAACAAGACTCCTCAATAGAAACTAACCGGACAAAATAATACAAAAACAAAAATTAACTCGCTAGTTAGCTTTATGATTATAATATTGCGAAACGGTAAAAAGTGTAATAATATAAATGATTTTAATAATGATTATAAATAAATATTATGTATATTTCATTAAAAACGCTGTTGAATAATGCAACCATTATTGATTCTTATCCAACTAACATAGCTACATACTATGCATATAACTGTTCCAATTTTTCCAATTTATTTCACACGATTTTGCTCACTATACATAATTAATAATTAACGAGCACATTTTTCTAACTTCAATTTGAAGTATCAGGTTTTTATGACACAATACACAGACGTTATTAATTAATACGTAATTAGAAGGAAATTGCTTTCACCGTGACTTTTAAATATTTTTAGTCATTGTAAAAAAATCAATCAGGATTATAATGAAAAGTAAAACTTGGATATCAAAAGAAAATGTTTAAAACAATATAAGTAGAAAATTTGTGTTTTGACAAACATATTGAGTATCAATGTTTTGAAAAAAGTATGTAAAATTTATAATATAGTCTATAATGTATAATGTAGACGTAAAGTTTATAATGTAGACGACCGTTTGGTGCAACGGTAGCGATCCTGCCTTTCGCACCGACGGTCCGGGTTCGAATCCCGGTAGGGGCAGATGTTTGTATGATGAATACGAGCATTTGTACCTGAGTCATGGATATTTATATATATTTATATGAATATTACATATCTATGTATTATATATGTATGTTTATCCGTTACCCTAGCATCCATAACACAAGCCTTACAGTGCTTACTTTGGGCTAGGCTAATTGGTGTGAATGTAAAAAATATTTATTTATTATTTTATTTATTATTTATTTAATATAATATTTAAGAAGATATTTTAAAATTACGAAGCTTTTTAGTGTGGACATTAAAATACCTTAGAATCTGTATACACAGTATTTGTGTCAGGAAATTTTTATATACCACGATGAACTCCGAAACTACTCAACCGATTTTGAAGTTTTTTTTTCATTTCGATGGATTCGTTCTGACTTAGGACATAGGACAGGTTTAATTTTAATTTATATAATCGCAAAGCGTGGCCGGGAAGGTTGCCTGAATTCGTGTTTCCTGACAAATACAATTTAGGGGTCTTCAAGTCACGAGTGAATAGGTATCTACTAGGCAAGCGCATCACATCCTAGATCGCATTGTCGCTTACCATCAGACGAGATAGTGGTCAAGCGCCTGCCTATTTTTTATATAAAAAAATATAAAAACTTTTTAGCACCTATTATGACAGTTAATTTTTTTTATACTGACTTTAATGACCCTTTTAATAAAATTGACGCATTTTAAAAATTATTAACGAATAATTCAAATGTCTTGACCTAAAAATTAATATTGCTATCTCAATCAACTCGTTACGACCAAACCATTTCTTAACATTACTATAAGATGATATTTTAAGTTCAATAATTAAAAGTAAATAATCCAGGTAACTCAAGCTTTCTCACTATGCTGTATTCTTATAATATTTCATATTATTTATTTTGACGACCCCTTTAGCCAACCCGGAGTGATACTTCAAAACCAGGTTCGATTCCCAGAAAAGGCAGATATTTGAGTGATGAATACGAGCATTGTACCTGATTCATGGGTAATCGCTATTGATATTACTTATTTATATTAAATAAAACGAAACTCCAGTATTCATAACATCAACTTCGTAGTGCGTACTTTGGGCTAGGCTACTCAGTGATGTATTGGTAAAATAAGAAGTAAGGGAACGCATAGTGGGAGCAAAACAAAAGTCCTATTTTCAGCAAACTATTTTTTTCCATGTAAGTTTTTATTTTTTCTTATTCTTACTATACAAAGATAAATACTCTGTAAGTTAACATATTTTTTTAAAAGTTTTTCAAATTCGCCAATTTAAAATATAAATTTCTTTTGTAATTAAATAATTTTTTACTAAAAAAGTACTGGAACGCGTTCCGGTTCTGAAAAAAGGTAAGTGAACGTCGTTCCACCGCGTTCCCCTCCCAATACACCACTGAGGCTACTTTGTGTTACTTAGTGTGTACTACAGAAAATGGATACCAAACACCCTAAACAGGCGGATTATGTTCGAATGTACCGTTATTGTGGTAAATTAACACACCAGCGTTTTGACACCAGCGTTTTGACACCAGCAAATCTTACAACATTGTCATCTGTCCAATTAAAACACGTATTGCCACGTTGCTTCTCTTAATCATGGATTCTCAATAAGACTGGGCGTTGATGCTACTTGACATGTATTTGCGTACCAAATAATGTCGGGCACGAGAGCAGGTCGTTGCTATGCAAGAGAAAGAATTGCTGAGAGAACCTTGGAAACTCCGGTGCTATCGGTTGCTAAGTATGTCATTGTCTTTACGGTATGCCATGATATAGTAGTTTAATACGAATCTCATAATCTCACATAGCTTGCCTGAAATAAGCTTACAAATTTCAAAATTAGCACGACTATTTTTTTGGTGCATACGTGTTATATGTTGCTTTGACATTTTACTTAATAACCCCATTAATCGTAAATTCCATCGAAAACAAAAAGGAGAATATTTCAAAATCAACGTTCTGCGATAAATCCATAATAAGCTACACTTTTGGTTGAAATACAGCGGTTCAATTTTTTTAAGCATTTTTAAATTTTTAGTACGTTATTCAGGGCTAACGGAGTAAACGTATCCAACGGCTTTGATATCCAGACATCAGATATAAGTAGATATACTACAAATAATGATTATTCATAAGTCTTATTCTCTACTAGTTATGTTAAAAAAACGAATCAATTTTATTCTCTCACAACATTGATAAAGCAAACAAAACATATTTTTTAATATTTCAGATGCATCACATCTATACAATGAGTATAAAATTATTACTTATCTATTCAGACCCAAGGACGGAGAAACTTCCACATGAAATTTTTAAACTGTTTCGAAAATTACACTCGGCGTACACATAAGGGCAATTTCCCTTTCGCAATCGCTCTCGTTGAACCCGCAACGGAAACAGTTACTAGTGCGATTACATCCGAGCAGCGACAATACTGTAACAATCGTATTGTTGAACACGATATAGATAAGTTGCTAATGCTGAAAGTGAGAATGAAATACTTTTTTTATAAAACTCGGATGATAAACAACTATTCAATGCGTATGAGTGAAAAGCTTTTAAAACGTACAACAACGCATTTTTCCTACTTTCTCAATTTTGTATTACATGCCTACAAAAATATTATATCAAAGTAAAAGTAAGTTTGCTATATTAAAAAAAACCGCATTATTTCATTCTTATTCAAATCCAGTGATATACATCACTTTGACTAAACAAAAAAATTAAATGGTCTTGACTAATTTGTCAACCTAGGTAAGAGTTTCGATAGTCTATCTGTTACATCATTCCATGTTGCCATCCAGAAAACAATTGCTTTCACATTATTTAGCTTTTAATGATAAAAAGTAAATAACTTAACCAAAAGTAAATGCCCGTATTGGACTAGAAATGATCTTCGTCTTTTAAGAACATACTGTGAAGATACTTTTTAGTGCAGGTAAATACAAATCAAACAAAAAAAAATCTGTTTTTCTCTAAATTATATTTATTCTTATTATATATATATATATATTTTTTTTTTCAGTAACTTCATTATATAAGTATAACCAAGGCGCTATGCTGTTAGGCTTTTCTTTGATTAACCTCTTAAATATTGTCATAATTTATTATTTGTTGAAACCAATAAACATATATTTTTTTAAATTATATTTTTTAATATAATTATAAATTTAAGCTACACGATTTTTGTGGTTGCTTTATGAACGATAAAATATTTTGATAAGGATTTTCTTTATACCCAAATAACATAAAATAAAAAATTACCTTTCCATGCCATAAGATTTAATATTTTTCACTTCTTTGAGCATATACGTAAAGATTTCTTACAAATTTAAGTAATGAGGGCTTATGTTACAGTTTCTAACCAAAATAATATCAAGCATTTTGAGAATTCTAAGTAATGTTTAGTACCCACAAGAAAATTCATACGTTTTAGATTTAATATAGATATAATCTTTTCTGAATGAAATCAAATATAGAAATAATCATTTAGACGTTCCTAAATAAGTTTGTAAGTTTTTAGAAAATACTTAATTTTTGCAAAAAAAAAATCTATGATTGACATCCACACAATACCTACCGGAAAGTTAAACATATATCGCTTATGTTGGTAGATAACACATTAATGAGTTCATCGATCAAGCCATCGTATTAGTAAGTACATCCGTTTCTATCGGTAGATAAAGATCAAGTTTGAGTGATAGTAAATATTTACTTTATCAACCTACACCTAATCATCACGATAAAAGCATCGTGTACATTTTAGTATTAGATAGTCGCGTGCTCCAAAAATAATGTCACAAATAAATCTTAATTATCCATTTAGCACCAGGGTTGCTTCTTTTAATTCGAAGCATTGCTTTAACTCAAGGGCCTTTTAATTTATGAGTACTTCACAAGGGAATCTAACCCTTGTATTCTGGCAAAGCGATTTAGAAGGTTTTGAGATTGACTTATAATTGTACGGTACAAAGCAAACACACTTTGATTAGTTAAAAAAAGTTAATAGCGGTCACGGCGTCTGAGCCGTTTCGTCCAATCCTAATTAAAGTGTTTTGTTTTTATTATGTTTTAAAGAAAATAAACAACATCGCCACTGTGATTTTGCTACATAATTAAACTTGAATTTACTATATTGAATAAGCATAATGATAAAACTACAAAACATTAAATATTTTGATGTATATGTGATATGAGATTTCAGTTGAGATTCCAAAAAAAGGAAACAACGGGAAAATAGGGCTAACAAACTCATGAGTAAGTGGCAACCCTAAATACATTAACGATAATTTATCTACAGTTGTGGTAAACTTGAAAGATTTGATTCGCGTACCGAATGAATATGCCGTTACTAATCTATGTCTCGCGAATTTGTCACGTAAATAATGAATAACGACTTGATGAATTCAATGAGAGTCGATTGTTCGTTGAATTCGGTAAATGAACAATGGATGATCTAATTTATGTAACAGAACAAGTTTTGTCATATTTATCAACTACGGCTATAATTACTTAAACATTTCCACAAGCATTTCCTCTGAAGCTACATCTATAGAGTCCTCCATCAGTTTGTGGCCTAACTATATATTTTTTGTATTACTATCATATCTTCCTTGTACGTTACATATAAAAAATATGGTATTTGTGACGGCTCATTTTTGCTTGACTATCAATTTTTCAGTTATAAGTATAATTTGGCTTCGGTGAACCGCATATTTTATTCAGTTTATCTCACACACACGAAATAGAATTATTACGATCGTTGCCGATCAAGGCAAAAAATAAAAATAAATTTTCAACTGCAAACAAGCTTTTATATTTATTCAGTGAGTCAACAAACGATATATCGGTTATACATGCGGTAGCAACGCGCCGAGTACTAACTAGTTTTATAATAAAAGATTCCAACATTGTTTCCTTTAAGTTTCTCGTTTAAATTCACATAGTATGGCTTCGTTTATTAGATGATCGGTTAATGTCATATGACTTCTATGACTTCTATGACTTCTATATATTTTTTTGTGTTTACGAAGAAAAAATATAAATCGTTGCTATAAAACATGTTTCTCCAAATAGTTAAGGAAAAATTTCACAATCAACATATGTACCTAAAATGTTATCGACAAGCATTTTATGATAATAACGTTCAACGATAAGGAATTCCTAACATATTTTGTTGGAAATAAAGTAAAAATCAAAAACGATGACAAGATATCCTCACTTTGTATAATAAAGTTTACTTAACATTATAATTACTTAAATCATTATTCAATATTATTCTGGTTATGAACAGAAATAACTTTAACAAAAAGTAACTTTATTTTAATTTATACTTGATAAGGTATATCCAATATAATTCCAATCCTACGCCTGAAATACTTTATGGTATTATCGATACATTTCGTTTAGGTATGGTCATTGTGAATTTATGACGCGATCGATAAAACATTATCTTTGTTTCACGTGTACGCATTAAAAGAACAATGCATCAATAATGATTTTACATACATTAATTGGGGCCTGTGTATTTACTAGTTTAATAATTATATGCCACTAGCATAAACTAGCGGACCCAATAAGTCAATTATAATAGACATTAAATCAACAATACATATGATTAAATAAATTTACGTCTAACCCAACATGCTATACCAAACATACAAGGGATCGAATCGCTCTTGAAGTGCCTGTCATAAATAAAAAAAATACCATAAGCAAATTTCAACTAAAACTCTACCGTATAGATATCGAATTGCCGATTGTAATTACTAATATAAAAACCATATATAATGTAATTTTAATAATAACATCTTATTTGTTGAGATAGGTTGATAAGCTACGAGGGATAACTGGCCATGACATGTTAAGCTGAGCTCCAATGCTCGATATGCGTTGCTAGTGGAACATGAATTATAATGAAAAGTCGAAAATGCAACCCAACAAAAGGGAAGCTCTGGACCAATGTAATTTCATAACGTTGGAGGAGTAAGAACATGTGCTACCTGCACAAGCGCGTGTGCCCAACGGCCTGGGGATTGTCTGACTGAGATAGTGACTTCTTCAGAAGGTAACCGCTCCCCGTTTGTCACAGCGAGAAGGTGGAGGGCGGGAGGAGGTGTCCAATAGTTATTCAAAACTTTCCACTCCTGATCGTCGTAGGGTAAGCTGCTTCCGCTCCTCTCTAGTCCGAAAAGATGTTCGGAAAAGTTATGTTGTTAAGTTATGTATGTTCGGAAGCATGAATATGACCGAATCGGTGAGGACAGAAAGAAGATGGCCACACACGTCTAGACAAGAGATCTGTTTGTGAGGGTATCTTAGGGTCAACCACGGAGTCAGTAGCCGCGACTGCTGGAACGGACCCGCGAGGCTCGGCTGAATGAAGTACGTCAGTGTAGTTTTAATGCTAAATAACAGCGGAAATCCCACAAATCTCCCCGTCAAAACCCCGTCAATAAAGATTTTTCATTGGGTCATAAAAGTTGATGAGTTAGTTGCGATCAATAGTGGTCATTGCCGCAAACGGATTCACAGGAGGGTACCTGCATACCAGAGATTTTAGTTTTTGGGTATGCTCTTCCTACGCCCTGTGCACCATAGCAGGGAGAGTTCTACATATTATCTTCGCCTTCGGATCCATAAAGATTTCTCTTGAGTAAAAAAAGGTTGATGAGCTAGTAGCTTAGAACTTTTTGTCATTTTTGATAGACAAACAGTGACCATGTTTGTTACACTCGTTACATGCGAGTAACAAAGTTACGTAACCAATTACATTAGCATTATAACTCTTGTTACTGGAGTTGGAAGCTGCTTCAGTAGGCGGAGTATCCAGCCAGACCATTAGTAGGCTGTTGATATTTCTTACTCTTTCAAAACTTGCTAGTTTGAAGAGTTTAGGTTTCAGTGCTGTAATTGAAACTTTCTCCTTATGCGAAAGTAGAGCAGCGTAAGGTTTGACATCGCGTGAACACTTGTGAGGGCACAGCAGACCTGGCATTACAGACTTTGTAAGTTGTTAACACAGGACAATTTTGTAGTTCCCCGTAACCAGACTACAGCACCATAACTTACTATTGGTTTTGTTGTAAAGCGACAAGAAGATTTTTGGGGCCAAACCCCACCGCCATAACTCATATGATGAAAGACTTGTGATTATACTAATTAGTGCCTAATTTTTACCTAGAATTTATTCTTTTCAGCAATTCTTATTTTTATGTTATTATAAATGGTACAATAAAATAGTGTTCAAATAATAGTTCTGCTTCCTGAGACAGCCACTAGGTATAACAAAGTCGAAAAGAAAATAAGCTAACATTTTCTAAGTATAAAAAAATATTCTTACAAATATTAACAAAAACCGCAATATAAAGTAGAAAAACATGGCAGGCGACCGCAAATTGGTTACACGTCTCGATACAACCCGCGCTGTATTATATTATCAAAGATTCTTTAGAAATATGTGATAGAGAAAGGTGAATTTCGAAATAATAAGATCAGCTTGCCTCGATGTTACCCTGACACCTCGGTAGTTGCATACGCTCAGCACCAATTAATTATATTTTTTATCATTTCGAAATAATCTGAGTCACGTTTGCCATTTAAATGGCAAGTTATACTAACTGCATAAGGACCTATATAAAAACAATTAATTCACACGATTTTTTGCTTAAAAACTTACCAATTCAAAGTATGATATGAACTATTAGACACTTTTTTTATTACTTACTCTCCATGATGCAATAAGTAATATCTCATTTGTGATGGTCATGTTTGGTGCAAACAATAATCATTCTATCATACACAATACTGTATTTCTACGAAATTCACTTTTAAACGTGCAAAAACATCCCATAAGCGAGATTTCCCACGCTTGTGTTCCGGCTGCGGAAACTTTGAATAATCACTTGCAAGTCACACGGAATGCTTCATCGCAACGTTGCTTTTAACAGATAACTAAGCCAAGCATGTCATATTATCGTATATGGAGAGTAGTAAACCGCCTATCAATGTAAAATAGTTCTTTAACATTCTCTTTAACTCGAATTTAAAATACCGCCTAATTATTCAACATATACCAACGTGTTGAAACCCAATCAAAGTTTAATACAAATTATTTTACGCTTATTAATTTTTTTGTATAAACTAGCTGACCCGGGAACGCGTTGCTATGGTAACGTGTTGCTATGGTAACGTTAATTGATACAATGGAAAAAAGAGCGGGAAAAAGAGCGGAGAGACAAACAAACAAACAACAAATTTGTGTTTTTAGATTATAGATTAACTATTATCCAAAATTACAAACAATATTATTCTAGTATTACAATAAAAGCAGTGATATATACTTAAATTACATCGTTCATTACAACAAAGTTTCTGTTTTGAACAACTAAACTTAATCGAAAATCACTAAATTTTAAACGGTACTATTTTATTGGAATCTTATTTTTTACCCTTAACGAACGTTGCCTATTGTATTTTCATTCAAAGGGAAGGCCTACTCATCAAGGATAATTATGATAAAAAAATAAACTAAATTAAATATATCACCGTAAATCATACAACTACATTTCTATAAAAAGGCTTGACAAATATCTCTTTTCTTTAACACTTCCTTTTTATTTGTGATTATATTTGCTAAGAATTGTTACCCTTCACTTGTGTAGTTGGGATCAATAGCTGCGACCACATAATGAAACCTTGAGCTACAGTCACCCCAGGGAATCTTAAATCCGCTGCGAAATTTATCACTGAAAATAATGGCAGGAACAGAATATATAGCAATCCAACTCGATTTCAGAATAGAATCGTAGTCATTTAGAGGGGAAACTAATTTTAGCATGCTGCTTAGTTGCAGTTTTAATTTCCAGTAAGGTTAAACTGTTTATAAACCTAAAGGAAAAAATATATTCTATAAGTGAGAAGTCGCGTGGTGATATGAAAAAGCTTTATTATTTACTGTCGATGTGATATTTGTATTTGCGAAAAAAAAAAGATTTTTTTTATTTAGAATGGGTTCACTCTTGATCCCAATCAAGCCTGGGGGCAAAGACAGATTCCACTACGGAACGAGCTAACCCAGAAGGTGCCTATTAACCTTGGTTTTAAAAACAAACGAGTTATAAGTACTCGGAAATACAGACGCAGGGAGGGTTGGGATTACAGAAGTTGAGAAGCTTGGTGTGACAGGTAGGAATAGCAAATAAGAAAGGGTGGTAGCCCGCAGTGCGTCTGGATGTCCGATGGAAGAAAGGTGATGGCGGTATGAGTATATGTAGCTCCTGAGAACACTCCAAAATACAATCTGTAGAATACCGACAGACAGGCAACTTTGCGGCGGTGAGCTAAGGTGTGAAGCTTGCTCTTCACCAATTTGCTGTCACTAATGATCCTCTCAGCTCTGCGCTGAATCGTGTCCAGTGCAGCAAGTTGGTATTTTGCTGAGCCATCCCATGCAAGAGAGTCTTAGAGAGAGAGATATAGTGAAGTTACATCACGGGATAACATGATTGTGCATTCTACATTATAAATACACAAATTCAAAGTCAATTAATAAAACAAATCAATACATACGTATATTCTACACAAATCATAGACGAATGGTATAAACGAGCAAACAGGTGAGCAGTTGAACAAACAATGGAAATTGATATTTTATATTTTCTTCTTTTTTTAAATTGTGGTCGACTGAGTTAAGAGGAAACTGTAAATTAAAAAAAAATTAAAGATCATGTGCTGAAAAAATGGCATGGTCCAACCAAATTTTCTAATCTATTTAAGTTTAGTATTGCGCTAGTACCTACACAACTTTTTAATTTTAATAAATATATTCTTTTTATATCCTAAAATTTTAATATTCTTGATAAGCAAAAATAAAACAACAGTAAACTATTACTCAAATTAAAGTAAAAATAACTGTACATTTAAAAAAGGGAAATCTTCAATTGACGACTCACTTAACCAGTTTATTTTTAAACTTACTCACCTCACAACAGTTCTGAATAATTACGCTAATAAAACTATTTTAATTGGAAACTTTTAAGTAATATCTTCACATAAGGTATTCAAACAATTGGATTTTCGCCCCAAATTATCTTCAGATTTTTTTTGTATGGATACAGAAAATACTTTTAATTTTTTTTTTGCAGCTCGAGTCGCTCACTGCTAAGGATCAGAATAGCTAAGTCAATCTTAAGACAAAAATATTAAGCGTTACGTTCTGCTTGTTTCTATAGTAGAAAAGTGACTCAATATTTATAACAACATAGGCGCCACTCTAATCAGCAAGCGAAATGCAACGAGTCCAGTCTCCTATCGTCGAGTAATCTGAACGAGATGACAATTACGCCACCAAAGTATCATTACATCTCGTGGCAAAATTTCTGCCTGATTGTGACGACTTCGTTAAATACGTTCAATTAAATTTAGATATCGTAAAGGGTTCTAATGACGTTATAAATTTCTGACAATCTCGACTGTCATTCATCGTATCGTCGAAAAAATATTACCGTTTTGGACCAAGAATCACAAATATTATATTAGGCGACTTGTTTGCTTCGGAAAATAAGTTCTAATAAACAACGAAAAAAAATAGAGGCTTCAGTATCGAATAATGTTTTTTTGTGATTTCAAGTTTACAATGAAAACTACATTTGCGCCAAATAAAAAAGCGGGTAAAAAGGCGGGTAACAATTTTAAGTATATGTTAAATATATTTTTCTCTTAAAGTTTATCAACTTTTTAGTATTTTATTTATAGGCAAACAAAGAAATTATTTTTCCGTTCTGCGGTTATACCAATCTATGCACAATAGAAAAATATTTCCTTCAACGAAAGACTTTTGGATGAAACCACACCGACCTATCTTCAAAATTGTAACCAAGCTAAAACTCTATTAATTTTAAGGTACTCATCTACTTCAACAGCAAATCGCATTGTACATTCACGTAACAGATCACAGATTTTTATTTAAAACATGTTTGTCTTTTACTAATGAACACAATGTTTGAAATTATGCTAAATTAACTTTAAATACTATCAATACAAATAACTTAATTAAAGATGCATTATGATTTTATAGCCATTTGAGTTTATGCTGGATGTGAATAATATTATATTTCCTCTTCATTTTACTGAACGAAATTAAACAATTCTCAATTTCAAAATTTTACTGTGAGAATCTGCTTTAACTCTATTGGAAGTATAACGACCGAGACGTGTGCACGTTGAAACACGTAAGACGTAATTCGTAGTCTGGTATAATTAAACGTCGCATTCATTAGGGTAACAATATTCCACAATATGACGCCCAACCTGCCAATACTCAGCTCGGAATACGTAATACTTGCGAAGTTGAAACATAAAACATTTCTGATTTTACAGTCCAGGCACACGTCACGTTCTGTAATAAACAGAAATTTTATGATAATGCAAAATAATTGTTACATTGAAACCTTTTCCCAGAATCATATTTAGGATTTAATAGTAATTTATCAAATTGTTAAAAAATATATTTTTAAGTTTTATAATTTTTATATATTTTATGCATTTTCAATGCGATCTTATAAGATAAATTAATATAATAGAAAAATACTAGAAAAAATCGACTCGGGTCACAAGTTCCCGCCTGAGAATTCACTTGTGACCCGAGTCGATTTTTTCTAGTATTTTTCTATTATAACAATTAATATATCTTTATTTATAAAACGCGACAACTTTTTAACGGTAAAAAAGGGTATCAGTAAACTTTTTTCAGAAGTTATAAAAGCAAATTACGATTAATAATAGCTAACTTCTTTTTTATGTTATAAAATAAAAAATAAAATATATATCAGCTTACTGAAAGTAGGGATTTCATCAATCTTACTATTAAAATTTAATTCTTACTAATAGTAAATACTTATGTTTAAAATAAACCTCTTAATTCACGACTCTAAAATAAAACATGCTTTAATGCAATAAAACTTTTTAACCATTAATTTTCTAATAATTAGGAATGCAAGACTATATAAATAATCTTTTTTAAACAGCTTCCACAATATTCACTGAACTGTATTTAATTTTAACCGAACATCATACGAACCTGGTAGATTAGAAATACTAATAACACTTTAAATTATAATTATTTGGTATATTTGGTAAGCGACATGTCAATAAGGCGAGGTATTAAGGAACTGAGGATTGGGTAACCGTCCGCACGTGTGCGCACTCTTTGCGTCAACGTTAGCGCTATGCTATCGTACAAAGTATTTTAGTAATCGAAATATAAACAACTAAATTTACACGTGTGTGATGTATTAATATGATTGACGCCAGTTTATATGAGCCACAAAGCATTATTGTTAGTATGGAAATGTAAGAACATGTCATTTTTCTAATATAAACTTTGTACACGTTAAATAAGTTTGTGCAATTAAAAATATAAAATTCCGGCATCACATTAAAACTTATTTTATCATATTTCATTAAGGCCTTACATCACAGAAAAATAAAATATTCCTAAAAACATTACCCACAAATTGTAGGTACTTCGTCGGGAGCTCTTAAGGGAAATACTCGTCATTAATTTACAGTGGATGATGGACAATTGGACGAGGGCAATAAGCTGGTGATTAAAATCGGTAATTCGATGAAAAAATCGGTCAAAAAATTGGTCGTATATTGCTTTTTATATTTTGAAATGATACTTCTTTAGGTGCGTTATGAAAAAAAAGACGAAAGTGAAATTTTAAGATGCGCGCGCATCACTGTAACACAAAAGTCACTGTGACATGAAAGTAAGAGCCTGAAGTAGCCCGCAAAAGCGACATGGAATAAACCAGAAGCATGAAACTGGCCGCTAATTGGCTCAAGGTAGTTACTTAAGTATTTATGAATCTGTGTGTGTGTGTGTGATTTTAAATTATATATGGCGTTTAACAATAATTTATATAATATTATAATAACAATTTTATATAAACATTTTAAGTGCGTTTATTGATTTGAGGTTAACTGTCGGTATGTACTCTTTTTATTTGTTTATAATAAAAATTATTTAATTTAATGATGCCTAAGAAGTATAACTTCTCACTCGCGTACATGAATACACACGCACCCATATTTTTTTTATTATTTAAGCATTTTACTGCTTGATTTTTAAATCAAAAGAAATGATTACCTGAATAATAATTTCAAGTGTCAGACAGTGTTCATTGGTATTAATCATAAAAGTATTATTTGATATATAAATATAGGATAAATTATTATAATAGAAAAATACTAGAAAAAATCGACGTCACAAGTGAATTCTCAGGCGGGAATTTTCCCGAATTCACTTGTGACCCGAGTCGATTTTTTCTAGTATTTTTCTATTATAATAATTTATCTTATAAGATCGCATTGAAAATGCATAAAATATATAAAAAATATAAAACTATATAAATATAGTTTTTTTTTGAGCTTCGATATTTCAGCGCAGTTGTGGAGCCTCGGAACCTCAAAAAAATACATGTCAGTAATCAGTAAGAGTTTTCTTAATTATGAAAACTTTTCTTGCTGTATACTTGGAAACATATAATCTCAGGTGTATAATGGAGTCTGCATATATTCTAGTGAAAGCTTTAGAATTTGGTGAACATATGGTTTTAACACCGAAATGGTAGCTGCGCGAAATTTACGACCTTTGTTGAAAGCAAACATTCGGATCCCGCCAGTGAGATTGCCTTAGCTTTTGGTTGTGGATGGGGGAAGGGTGTATCGCAAGTAGAGCTGTTTACGGCTTAGAAATATGGAGGGATCCGTGCATAATTTTGATTGCCAATTGAACAAAGCAGCTTGGAATAATACAACTTCTTAACTTTTAACGACTTTGTATGTGGATACCTTCAAATGTGACAAATTAACTATCAGTTTAACTTTATTAAAAGCGAGTATACCCAAAAGTTATTTTATAGACATATGAATTTGCTTGTTAGTTTGTTTTATCATAAATGTATCAATTAATCTAACCTTGTCCTGAAATTTAACCTCCTAGTTAAAAATGACAAAATATTCTTTTTCTGTATAACTGCAAACGTGTTTAGAATAGCTGCTATATCTTAGTTCATTAGCAGCATATAAGGCTCACATTTTAGAAGATATTTGTAACCTAGCGGTCACAATCACAGTTATGTACATCTAAAGCAGTATGTGTTTTCAAGCGCATCTTCTGAGGTTCAAATCCCGTTTAACGTGGTTATTTTAATTCTAATGTTTAAATAATGCACTTACACTTCTAACATAGATACTATGCTCTAAAAGTAAACTATTTTATGATATCAAGTAAACATAAGTACTCTAAGCCATTTGACAGTAGATGGCATGTTTTCTCCAACAACCATGTTTTTACATTTGAATTTAAAAATATAATAGCAATTATGAGATATTTGTCTTTCGTTTGAGTTTCTATTCTTTATTTATATATTAAATATTTTTTGGGAAATTTTAAGATACTTGGGCTAAAGCATTTTTTTTTTCTTATCTAAGTCAAACAAACTTTGATATGATCATGACAATACTGGCCTAACTTTTTACTTTTTCACACATGAAGGCAAAGGATATGCTCAATATAAAAAAAAACTATTAAAAATTAAAAAAACACTAACTTCACTATAGCAAAGAGAAGGGTGTAGAATACAAAATTACCTATAAACATATGTAACCTTACTCAATTCCAAGAGTGAGTGAACACTTTAAGCACTCCCAATTACATGTCATTTCAGCGCAAATGAGCTTTTAGATAGTCATAAAATTTGTTAAGTGACTCTCATTTAATGTATAATAGGACATCTTGTCTCGTAATAGTAGTTAGTTACATGAAAGTGAAAGTTGTGATTGACGGGAGCAAACCACACAACAAGGACGAAGTATTCAGAACGGATATGCCTTAAATTTTAAGTGGATACACAAAGGATTTCCGGGTTGAAATATAAACTAGGATACGTTGGGAATCTCGTAACACGTCCGGGTATCGATGGTGGGAGATTTCTCAAGTATCAGAGGTGGTTGTTACATCCTAAGTTTGGCACATACCCTACTACCAATATATTATGAATTACGTGCCAACGGTCAAGTAAGAGGCGCCCAAAGGGTTAAGAGTACAGACTTGTAAAATAACAAGTGCATTATTTAAATTAAATAATATGTTTACTAACTGATGACCGATTGCTGCTATTTATATGTAATAGCTGTGACGCTGTGCACTTAAGTATATAGTACTTAAGTGATTAGGATTTGTATAGCAGCAATATATAGTTTCGATATAACTATTGTAATTGATTAATATAATAAGTGTAATCAACGATGTATGGTAGCGAATGCCCAAAGACAGAATGTTCACTATTTATAACTTTGTTTCTATTGCCTACAAAGCAATAAAATAGTTTAAATCTATAATCTAAGATCACAGTGGTTTATGTGTTTGTCTGTCCGCTCTTTTTCCCGCTCTTTTTCCATTGTATCAATAACGTTACCGTAGCAACGCGTTAACCGCAAGTAGTTCGTCTACCAGACGCTAGATGGCGCTAACGAAAAAATATTTAATAATAGAAAAAATTTAAAGAATTTTGTATTTAAAAAGAATTAGCGACGATACGATCTAGGATGTGACGCGCTTGCCTAGAAAATGGGCTTGTCACCCTCACCTTGACGGCCTGACCTCTGCTACTAACATAGCAACCTTTCCAGAGCTCCTGGGGGAGCTCTGGAAACATTACTCACTCACAGGAATACAACAACACAAAAGTGATTCTTGTTTGGCTGCGGTCTCCTGTAAGTTGGAGGTTTTTCACCAGTTGGGCTGGTCGAATTTGAGCGTAATAGTTCGCTATACCCTACCTCTCTAGCATAAAATAATTATATATGCATAAAATCGCGTTAAAAGCCATTAACAGGTGGGTGGTAAAATATATCCCTTGTGTGTTATATGAATAAACCAATTACGGTTAAGACTAAAACTTTGGGAAAGTATTAAGCTTCCTTAAACCCATTTTACTCATCAACGTAAGTTACTTCTTTGTCAATCAATGTGACTATCTGGTTCGTTTTTAACGTCTGAATTGTTAACCTATTTATTCCATTTTCTTTATATGATAGTTTAGAATGATATAGCTATTCATTTGTATTTTCGTTACTATTCGTTTTAATGCCACACAAATTAATGCATAACCGACTGGTTCACTTTTTCTACTAAAAACTATAATTTTCTTTATATTAAAATAACAGTTGTTGAAATTACAATCCTTCTGTTTATTAGAAATTACTCAAAATACGCAACGTGCGTCACAATTTTAAGTAAGAATACATATAAAATATATATCTAATTAAACAACATATTAAATACTTTGCAGCAAAATTTTGCTTCTGTCGAAGAGCGGGGTTGCCAAATCTAAGCCAGGATTATCATCGCACGAGTGCCCTTAATTTTGCCAGTATTCATAGGCTAGGGTTCCTTGTTTGTTTTAACATATCCTTTCTTGGTTGGGAAAAGAGTAAAAATGATTACCAAAACCAACAAGTTTTTTTCAATTATCGAAATGTTATCTTGAAACCGTGAGTCAGTCTGTAAACCTATCAACAATAAATAGTAATCTCAAATCAGAACACGCAATCTGAGTCCTTGAATAGTCGTAAAATGACTGATGTAATTCTTAAAATATACTTGAACAGAAACATTGAACCTTTTTTTGATTTGATTTTTTTTCATGGCGGTTTAGTAATCTATTTGACGGACAGTTGGTGCAACGAGAGCTATTCTGCTTTCACGTCAAAATTATCATCTTCTTAATATATATAAATTACGTGTCACATTGTTTGTCCGCGATGGACTCCTAAACTACTTAACCAATTTTGATCAAACTTCGTTACAATCTGTTAATTGCTCTAACTTAAAAGATAGGATTGGTTTCATTTTAATTTATAACACAGCAACGCGTGGCCGGGTCAGCTAGTCTTAATATATATAAATAACGTGTCACGTTGTTTGTCCGCGATGGACTCCTAAACTACTTAACCGATACAAACATATATACGTATACACACATATATATATATATGTATATATATATATTTACGCGTATTAATCATATATGAATAGATTTTTGTTGTAATCATTAGCATGAGTCATAGTTTTTTTTATCCTTGTTACAGAGCTCTGCTTAAATTGTGAATAAATAATAATTTGTATGTTTTAGCTCAATAGTTAAAAGTTATCATTATTAAACTATATTATTAAAATAAACTTGGATTGCACTTTGATTTCTAACAAACGGAATGATTCGACAAGGAAATAATTTATATCAGTTAAAAAAGTACTGCAGACTTAGCCACACTATAATGTGGTAGTTTTTCTGGGATTTAATTATAAACCTGCTGATTTATAATTGGAATTCCAAGGAATCATGTCTCATATTATTATACAAAGCTATTTCATGCCTTTTTCGTAAATATACATCTTAATATGTCACATTTAGCCAATGTGGCGAGACCTTCCGTTGTAATGGTCACTAACCCACACTAACAGGTGATTGAAAAACAAGTCACTAAAAATAGAGTAGTATTATTCAATTGTTAATCTTGACTTATTCGATTTGGCACACCCAATGAAGTATCCATTTGCTTTAAACTTACCAAATTGATTTATGGTAAATATTTTACATATTAAAAAAACTAATATCCTAATATCTTTTAATCCTTGAAATGAAAAGCGGCTAAACTCAATCTAGTGCTTTCTTTGGATTAATTAATTGTAAAGACTTTATAAGTTTATACAATAGTTGAATTTCACGAAACTTCTAAATCCTCAACACAGTTCCAAAACACCAACCGCTATTTTCAAAGTTTTTCTGAAATGTGTGTATGAGTCTTGCTACACGTAAATACTTCGAAAAATTAAGAAAAATGTATTTGAATGAAAATTGAAAATAATAATTTATAATTAATAACAACTAAATTCTTTTCTCGTCTTGTCAATTTTGAAAAACTTAATTTAGTATTTAAACGAATAATGGTAACAAAACTTTGAATGTTTCTGAGAAACGTTAGTATTTTAAGATTCTCAAAACTGCGAATTATAAGTAATCAAAATTGTACTATTGGTAGGTGCACAATAGTCCTACAATACAGTATTATTATGTTCTATTACGTAGTTGCCTTGACACGGATGATACATTGTATATCCGAAACATAGACTATGAATGGATTCAACTACCATATAATAGGTAAATAATGGCAGCTTCCAAACGAGTAAAAAGTCTGGTATGACTGTAAAAAATTGCAAAAGTAATGTTTTTTTTCTATTTAAATGAAATACGCAATAAAGAAACGATTTCTGAATTATTTGTGAGTTAATATGACTGACCGTGTTATTTTTGTCTCTGTCTCAATAAATATTTTGTTTTCATAATGTCATCGAACTTTGACAATTTAATAATGAATATATTTAGTAAGCAATATTTCAATCAGTAATTGTAATAACCGTAATTAATCCATTCTAATCACTTTATTAAAAATACATGTATACAAAAATCTATGAATAAGTATAAATATAATAGAGGCCACATACACTTACCTACATAATTAATACGTGATAAACTTTACATTAATTATTATTATTTTTCAACTTTAAATGTTTATTTCATGTAAATATTTTTAAAAGTAATCTTGTGAGACATAAGACCCGTAAATATTAAAATGTAAAAAAATACATCATATGGTAAAGTTTAAGCTAAGCAAACATTATTAAGTTGTTATAACTCGTAATATAAGTCATACTAATGATGAGAAACAAATTAACATCTTGATGGGGGATTGACTTTAATGAAAGATGGAAGGAGATAAGATTCCCAAGGACGAAGAAAGTCGTAAAAATATCCCAATTAAAGGCTATAATTAACCTGCATCATCATAAAAAGTGCCGTATATTAATAATTAAAGTCGAGGGCAGGAATATTATATTCTCGTGACTACACACGTATTTATGATTATACTTCCTCGAAAAAATATAAACAAAAAACTTACTTTACTTTAAGTAAACCAAAATATACATTTTTGCTTTGCAATCTGTGCCACACTGTTTATATTGCCCACAAAAGATCAATTTACAAATTGATGAGTAAGTATGATTGACTGTGCGCAGAAACCTCCCACTCTACGCACCGGTCAAGCAAGAAAAACAAAAAATAATCAACCAAGGCCCGCGTGTCAGTGAACCCGTTAAGCACAATTTTAAAATTCCTGTATTTATTAGCATCTTTAAATTACTCTAACATAATCAAGACCAGCCGGGTGACATTGCGAATGCATTCACTCATATTAATATTTGCAAAGCATATAGCACACCAACCTTATTTCCGAACAAACAACCTGGAAAGTTCACAGCTGTTTCAAACAGGACTAATCCAGTGCACACACTTGAAAAGTTTTTTATTTTCAAATACACATGTCACTCCACAGGTAAAATTTGAAAGCTCGCGAGTTGTTTTCGCGCAGCTGTAACATACGTCCGCACGGCAACGAATCCAAAGTCGGACTGAGGGAGGATAGTACTAGTGAGGTCCGTTGCGTTGGCTGGAGGTCGGAGGCGATTGGAGGACGGAGCGAAACGGGATGCGACGAGATGTGCGCATCGCCTAGCTTCCGTTCGACACGTTTGATAAAATTTGCGGCGGAAAAATATGTATAAACATTCGTCGCGTGGTAACGCTTACATTTAATGCTAAAACCCTTATCTCGTTGTGAATAATGTTAATAATAATTAGTAACATACATGTTACTAAATGAATATTCGTTTGCGATAACGAATGATTGCTATTATGTTGATAATAATTTATGATTATCAAACTACGATATTTAATAATAAATTATAACAAGTCTGGCCATAAATACTGTTACATAAAACCTTTTCCTTTGTTTAACTTTTTAATTATTTTGAATTTCGAAAGCGTTTATAATTTGAAAAAAACTTCTTTCGATTTCGCTCCATTTCACATATTTTTTCGTGTTCATTATCAAGTTAAAGAAAATAGGATTGTAGTGATCGCCTTGCACAAAGTGGATCTAAAGCCGGTTCGGTTATATTCCAGGCACTTCAAAAGCTTGGTAACAGCCGTATGTTTGTATATGATACTATCAACAGATACAACAACACTTTCTCTGTCGAAGACCATATAAGAATGGGGCGGCCGCGTGCTGTTAGAACTATAAAGAAATTAGGAAGCAAAAAATCGTATCGCGAAAAATGAAGATTCCTGCTGTGCTTATCATCGATATACAGGATATGCCCTGAATCAATCTTTACAATTAAAGAGAGTGGATTGATCAAAATGCCTTCTGTCACGAGACGCGGGTGAAAGGCACACAAAATATCGTCTTTACTGATGTAAAATTTCACGAATGAAGAGCACTGTAATAAAAAAAATGATGAAGTGTACGCACATAGTCTTAAAGAAGAGGATCAAGTGGTCGGAAAGGTACAACGTAGTCATCATCCTGCGTCAGTGAAGGTTTGGTGGGGCGTGTCTTATGAAGGCGTCACGAAGCTACATTTTTGTGGAAAAGGAGTAAAAACTTCAGCCTTATTGTATGAAGAGGCCGTCTTGGATGGTGTTGTGAAAGCTCTCAGCAATACACTTTTTTAAAATGTACCATGGACTTTCCAGCAGGACTCTGCACCTGGTCACAAGGCCCGAAATTACTCAAGCCTATCTTGAAACCAACGTTCCGGATTTTATAAGAGCTGAAGATTGTCTTCATCTAGCCCAAACCTCAACTCTTTAGACTTCAAATTATAGTCAGTTTTATAGGACATGCCCTGCTCTAAACGACACGTCAACATCGAGTCTCTTAAAGATCTCTGAAGCAAGCAGTGGCAAAATTTCCCATGGAAACAATGCGTAAAACCATAGGCCAGACAAATAAAAGACCTCTATACAAGCCAAAATTGGCTATTTCGAATAAATATTTTTTTAATTTTTGCGGTGACTTTAATAAATATGTACCTACATATAAGTTTTAGTAACATTACATTAATTCATTAAAAAAAAATTTTTCATTTGTAACAGAACTTATGACCGGACTAGGTATCTACATACATACATATATTAAAAATACATGTCGGATGAGATAATCATTAATGACAAAAACGAGTTATATATTTTCAAACACTGACAATTGAGTTTACTTTTCACATTAAGCTAAACAATAGAAAATAGTTATTCAATATCTCAGTATTCATCACTTTTCTCTCATAATATCGCGCTACTATAAATTGTACTAAACGATTATTATTTTGTTTTAAACTAAACGTTATTGAAAGCAGCATTGCATTGTGGGAATTTAATATTATAATTGTTAGTTAAATAATTTCTTATGCTCTGTAAAATGTAAAGTATAAGCTTAAGATTCTGATGTATTTTGAATGAAGAATTATATTTAAAAGGACCATTTAACTCATTTTGCTCCATGGTTTTAGCATTTAAACAGTCGAAACATGAGGATTAAATTTAAAAAAATATTAAAGGAAATTCATTCAGACTTGTTACATTTCGTATGGTCAATTAAAATCAGAACGAAAAGGTGTTAATTGATTTAGTTGACAGTCTTTTTAGTTACTGTTTTTAGTACTGTTGTACTGTACTAAAAACAGTAACATAGATAACAACTGACCCCGCTTTAAACTTATCCCGCCGGATGAGTTGACTAAAGATTTAATTTTATTATTTTTTATTAGTCAACTGATCCCACTTAAAAAAAAGATTTAGTGTATTGTATTATTTGAAATACATGTACACACGTGAACAAACATCATTGGGGAAAAAATTACACGCCATTACTTATAATCAAGTATAGATGTATTAATAATCACAGTTGTTCGATTAGTAAACAGAAACCGCCTCAAATTTTAACTTAACAGTATCAGATTGACATGAACCCAAACCTCATACAACCATTTTATGATTGAAAAAGAAACCTTTCTAATGATATATAAAAATATAAAAGTAACTAATAAAAAGTCGCAGTTTTTGAAAATTAAGTAATGAAAATCAAGATCTAAGTTTTTCTAAACAATATCCTACCGCGATTTGGCCACTGAGTACTTGATTTATTGCATAGTCTATTTTTTTTACATCTCGGTTGTTTCTGGCAACCTTTTTAAAATTCTGAGGCCGGTGGGATTTTTTAGAAGGAAAAGTTGTGCAATATTTGGCTTATTTTTTATATTTTTTTTATATGTGGTGGTACGGAACCACGATTCCACTACATTATATGTTTTATGGATTTGTTGCAATATACTCGTACACCAAGAGTTTGCAAGTGGTGAATTCTCCAACCAAGTATTGACGAAGTAGTCATTGAATTCCGTGACACTTTTGTTATTGGGAGCTTCTTCCATCACAAAGAGCCGTCCTTCATCAATCAACTCTGAGAGAAGGCTACAAAAGACTGCACAACGTTTTACATATACGTATTCGCACAATCCGACGAGTTCACCTTCAACTGCACTTAGTCGTTATTTCGTTAATCTAATGTCAAACACGTCAGTCGTGACTATAAAATCATAAATATCCATGGGATCAGTTGCCCGATACAAAACATTTAATAGGTCAACTAATTGTTAAATTACTTTTAAAATTATTATCAGAATAGCTTGCAAATATGTATTGTTATATACCTATCAATTATTAATGGTACTAATCAATTGTAATAATACTAATCAATAATAATTTATGATTAAAGATACATCTTTAATCATAAAACAGTATCTGATATGACTCATAACCGTTCGCGCCATTGCATCGCGTGCCCCCTTACTAAGACATAATCAAATGTTAAATTACTTTCTTAATTATTATTAAGCTATTCTAAGCTTGCAAATACGTATTTTTATATACTTACCGATTATTAATAATACTTATCAATCGTAATAGATTTAATATAATGCATCTTTAATCTTAAAATAGTATCTTACATGACTAATAATCGTCCGCGCCATTGCATCGCGCGCCTCCTTTCTAAGAGTTTACCAAAGAACAGGGCTAGGGAAGGCACCTGGGGCGATTGCAATGTCGCGACGAGTAGTTCATTTTGAATCGTCGAATAAGTCGGACCTTTACAAGGACAAGTGTTTTTAAAGATTGTATCCTATTACTGAAACAGTAAAATAAAGTTTCGTGCCATCGTATGAGTTGTTTGATTCCGAACAACTCAGAAGTGGGATATACGAGAGTTTAGACAGAAAAAAAACTCTCACTGCAATATCCACGTAAGTAATACATTATTTTTTTTTTCTCTCTTTCTTTTTTTTTATCCGGATATAAGAGCTTTTCTATGACCATTATTTTCTTTTGGAATTTATTTTAACGACCTTTTGAAATACAAAACAGTGGATATGCTTATTATTGCTTATATTTTGCCAGGGCTACTCTCTGGAAATAATAGGCAATTATCGGCGGTCCCCCTTGCATGTTGCCAGGGCTACTTGGTGGACATGCAAGGTCATTTTACAGAATGATACTGCATTGATCTTGTTATAAAAGCTTATTTATGAGTATTATTTACTTTTTTATCTTTTCTTAAATGATAGTCTCTTTTTATGTGAAAAAGGGAGACGAGGTTATTTAGATAGGGTTATTATTGCTTATATTTTGCCAGGGCTACTCTCTGGAGATAATAGGCAATAACCTGTAGTCCTTCATACGCATTGCCAGGGCTACTTGGTATTAGAGCTTGACCACGACTACTAATTGCCTGTTTTAATAATTTTAACGACTAGTTTTTTTTTCACATATATAAGAGACTTTGTTATTTGGATACGCTTATTGTTGCTTACGTTTTGCCCGGGCTACTCTCTGGAAATAGTGGGCAGTAATCAGCGGTTCCCCTTGCGTGTTGCCAGGCTTGCTTGGTGAATATACAAAGGCATATTGTAGAGAGATACCTCAATCAGTAGAGAGTCTGTTCCTGTGCGTCATGTTTGCCAGGGCTATCCTGTGGACATGGCGTGCAGGGATTGATGATTCTTTCTGTACATATCCAGCGGTGTTCTCTGGATAAACCAGGTTGTTTTAAGGACTGGTTACTATATGTCTTAAGCTAACTCCTAGTTCTTTTGTTTGCCTAGAATGGCCTCTGGAAGTAACAGATAGTGATTGATAAGCCTTTTGTGCTCCTGTGTGCTTTTGCTTACCCCATCGAGTAACTTGTCAATTCATTTTTTTAAATTGTTATCCTTGCCTAATTTAATATATCGAATATGATACCTTTCTTTTATATAAAACATGTATTGACTTTCTCATAATCGATGCCATTGCTGTGGAAGTGAATGTGTTAATAGAAACACTGCTTATGTTTGAAGCTTTAGTAAGTAAGTGTCCTAACTCCGATCATTTTCGAGTTTCAGGACGGACGAAACTAGTGACAAAGTTAGCAATACAATTGGACCCTTCAATGATGAACAATTTTCAAATATTGAAGCACAATCGCCATCCCTATTAGCTCGACGCCTTGACAAGGATAATGACGAGAATGAGGAGCTCAGCTTGCGACGCCAGTTACTGATTGACGAAATAGAACGGTACTCTCAGTCTTCTCGGCGTACGACCATGGGCGACGAGCAGGGGCGACGTTTGCCATCTGAACGGGTAGATATGAGCGATGAGCTAGAGCGACGCTCACGGACTAATCGTATGGTCGCAAGCGATGAGCTAGAGCAACGCTTGCGATCTCGATACAGAACCGAGAGCGGTGAGCTAGAGCGACGCTCAAGGACTGGACGTATGGTCGCGAGCGATGAGCTGGAGCAACGTTCGCGACCTCAATATGGAACCGAGAGCGGAGAGCTAGAGCGACGCTCGAGGACTGGACGCATGGACGCAAGCAGTGAGCTAGAGCAACGCTCGCGATCTAAACACAGATCTGAAAATGACAAATCAGAGCAACACTCGCGGGCGGGGTGTTCTAAAGTTATCGGTAGGGAGCAATGTTCTTTCGACGATTACGCTTATCAGGAAGCTTGTTACAATGACAAGCGTAATGAAAGCATGATGATTCCACTGAAATCATTCTCCATAACTCAGTTGAATCAAGAAATAGAGCGGCGTGCCAGTAAACAATCTATGGAGACAAAATACGATGATAATCAGCAAACCTGGAGAAAGAAACGTGCCTGGAGCCACACCCCGCAGCCAGTGAATCCTAACGAAGTCCCACATGCACGAGAGGATACCCCTCCACCTCAGCGACGTACCAGGTATGAAATACATAGTCCTAAGATCTCTGACGACAATAACATGTTTTGCAAATTTGTAAACGTTCTTAAAGATATTGCTAAGTCAGGTGAAGGTAAAATTACAGCTTCAAATAATGTTATCCCCGAATTCGACCCTCTCTCAAAACATCAGAATATTGTTAATTGGTTAACCAAGGTCGAAGAATGTGCAGAAATTTATAGTTGGAATGAACGTGAAATAATTCATTACGCGCTTCCCAAGCTTTCTGGTCTCGCTAAGTCGTGGTATCAAAGTCTACCTAGCGTTCGTTACACATGGGCAGAATGGAAATCAAAATTAGCCGAATCGTTCCCGTGTCGCGAAAACTTTGCCGAACTATTAACCGAAATGCTTGCGCTGAAGGTCCGTTTTGGAGAACCACTTGAACAATACTATTACACCAAACTGAATCTATTAAATCGCTGCAAAATAACAGGTAGGCAGGCGGTTGATTGTTTATTACATGGTATTGAAGATAGGAGTATAAGGTTAGGTGCTCAAGCGGTTCAGTTCGATTCTCCAGAACAGGTACTAAAATACTTAAAGAGTGTAAGGGTTGGCAATCCCAGGGAAAACGTTCCTAGTTCGAATAGGAGTAGGCAAGACAAAAGATACATTAATAACAATATCTCTAATACGAATAAATCCTTGGCAGGCGCAAGTAAGCCTGCTATTAGATGTTTTAACTGTGGATTGGAAGGTCATCCGAGTTTTTTGTGTTCAAAACCTATTGAAAAGTGTAGTAACTGTCATAGAATTGGCCACAAGATCACATCTTGTACATTTATACAAAATGATAAGAATCGCAGTAATGAAAAGTTAGGCGTCAAGGAAAGGCAGGTTCTCAGGGTTTGTATTAAGGATAAACGCAATAATTATAGCACCCAGTTGCAAAGTAAAGATGTGAATAAGGTCCCTCAAGGTGCAAATGACTTCAGCGTAAGCCAAAATGATTTTCAAGGTAAAAAAAAGTATGTTATGGTCATTGAGGTGAATGGTATACCGCTAGATTGTTACGTAGATCTAGGCAGCGAGTGCTCGCTTATTCGACATTCGGACGCAATTAACTTAGGTGTAAATCTCAAGGCCGGTAACTTACCGTTACTTAGAGGTATAGGTAACAATCAAGTGCAGCCTAAAGCGTGTTTAGAAGTAAAAGTGTGCGTACAAGGTATTACGTTACCCATAGAAATGTATGTAGTTGACGACGACGCACTTAAACAGTCTGTTTTATTGGGTCATAATTTCACTGAACATCCTAGTATAATCATCACAAAGACATCATCTGAATTAATATTTGAGGAGACCATTGCTAACGATAAATTATATCTTACCGCATTGGAAACTATTACCATTTCTGAAAACGACATGAAAGCAATTCCTGTAACAGCAAATAAGCCGTACTCTGGTAGAATATATGTTAATGGTTGTGTAAGAGGTAAAGTAGGTAACGAATATTTTCTTTTGCCCGGAGAATATGATCTTATTGCTGGTAAAGGACGTCTGTTGATCCAAAATATGTCTTCTAATCTTATAAGGTTTGTCAATAATTGTATTATAACTCGTGCTTTGCCTCTTCCTTCCTCCAAAGATGTTTGTAAAGTGACGATCGACTTAGAAGTTAAAGACTCTATAAACTTTGGCAGTCTTTTAGACCAAGATCAAAAACAGGAACTCGAAGCCTTGATACACGAATTTCGTGACTGTTTCTCAACAACCTTCCATGATCTGGGTCTTACAACCGTATCAGAAATGGAAATAAAGTTGACTGATTCTGATCCCGTCGTATATAGACCTTACAGAATGTCTCTGAGTGAGAGGACTGAAGTAAGGGGTATGGTTCAGGAAATGCTAGATGCAAATATAGTCCGTGAATCTTCTTCTCCTTATGCAAGCCCTATAGTTCTAGTCCGAAAGAAAACTGGCGAAAAACGATTGTGCGTCGATTACAGAGCCCTTAATCGCAAAACGGTCAAAGATCATTTTCCACTTCCACGGGTCGAGGATCAGTTGGACCTGTTGGCTGGTTATACCTTTTTCATAACTCTAGATCTCGCATCTGGTTATTATCAGATACCCATCAAAGAAGATTCTAGACATAAAACCGCTTTCGTTACGCCAGATGGGCAGTATGAATATTTAAGAATGCCATTTGGACTTGTTAATGCTCCATCTGTTTTTCAGCGTACGATCAATAAAATTTTAGCTGAAGCCAAAATCAAATACGCTATGGTATACATGGACGATGTCCTGATTCCAGCCCATAATTTTTACGAAGGTATGAGTCGCCTAAGGGAAGTCTTAAACTTACTTAAAACAGGAGGATTAACTTTGAAGTTATCAAAATGCTTTTTCTTTTACGATCAGATTGACTATCTTGGATTCCAAGTTGGTTCCGATGGAATACGCCCTGGCTCTCGTAAAACAGAAGCCGTAAGTAAATTCCCATTACCTAAAAACCAGCATGAAGTCCGACAGTTTATAGGCTTGGCAAGCTTTTTTAGGCGTTTTGTGAGAAATTTCGCGATCATAGCTAGTCCATTGACTGATCTGCTGAAGAAAAATTCTCCTTGGGTATGGTCAGACAGGCAAGATAATGCATTTGAAACTCTTAAAAATGCCTTGGTTGAAAGACCCGTGTTAGCTTTATACGATCCATCTCTGCCGATAGAATTGCACACAGATGCAAGTAAAATCGGATTAGCTGGTGTCTTGTTCCAAAAAAATTGCGAAGGTCTTTCTAGGCCTATTTCTTTCTATAGTAGAAAAACTACAGTAGATGAACAGAAGATGCACTCTTTTGAACTCGAAACGTTAGCAGTTATAGCTTCACTTGCTAGGTTTCGTGTATATTTACTAGGAGTGCCCTTCAAAATTTTCACTGACTGTAATGCGCTACGTACAGCTATGACAAAACGAGACATAGTACCGAGAATAGCTCGGTGGTGGGTGCAACTACAAGAGTACGACTGTAGTTTTGAATATCGACCGGGAGCTCGTATGACGCATGTAGATGCGCTCAGTCGAAACCCAGTTGCGCCTGCTATCCCGGAACATCATGTATTGGATGTTTTGTCTGTAGAAAAAGATGACTGGATTAGTACTGTCCAATTAGCCGATGAGGACATAAACAAAATTAAAAATATTCTTTCAGATTCAGAATCTGAAAAAATCGTTGAAATATGTAACAATTACTGTTTAAAGAATGATCGTGTTTTCCGCAAAGTAGATAATGAGCTTCGATGGGTTGTACCTAAAGCTGTTAGATGGCAAGTCCTTAAAATGAACCACGACGACGTGGGGCACTTCGGTTTCGAAAAAACACTGTCTCGGATCAGGCAATGTTACTGGTTTCCAAAACTACGTCGATTTGTGAAAAAATATGTGTCCGCCTGTTTGGAGTGTGCTCATCATAAAGCACAAGGTGGTTGTCGTCCAGGAAAACTACATCCAATCCCAAAAATCGAGATCCCCTTTCACACCATTCATGCCGATCACTTAGGACCATTTGTGCGCAGTAAAAGAGGAAACTCATATTTATTAGTAATTGTTGATGGTTTCACCAAATTTATTAATATTTCTCCCGTCAGAGACACAAAGGCCACGACTACTGTTAGGATACTTAAAGAACATATCAGTTATTTCGGCACCCCCGCTAGGCTTATAACAGACCAAGGATCTTGCTTTACTTCATGCACTTTTCAAAAATTTATTAAAAGCATAGGCATAAAACATATTCTAAATGCAGTTGCTTCACCTAGGGCGAATGGGCAAGTTGAAAGATTTAATAGGACCATTCTGGATGCTCTTTCTACAAAAACACATGGCAAAGATGATAGAACCTGGGACGAATATGTTCCTGATATACAAATAGGGTTAAACACAACAACACACAGTACCACAAAGAAAAGCCCATCCGAACTTTTATTTGGATACAAATTAACAAATGCATCCGAAGGTATTCTAAATGAAGTAATTAACGAAACACTTAATGTGTGGCCAGCGGACAAATTGGTGGACATGAGGAAAGCGACGGGGGATAGGATTAGGGAACAACAAGAAAAGGATAAAGAAAGGTTTAATAAAACAAGGAAACCAGGAAAAGCTTATAAGGAGGGAGAACTAGTAAGGGTTGAAAGAATAGTTACTAATAATGATGGAAAATCAAAAAAACTGGTAGGCAAATATCAAGGCCCATATCGAATCGAATTACTGCCAAATGATCGTTTTGTAATTGAAGATACCCCTTTGACACGGAAAAATAATAGGCGTTATGAAACTGTGGTTGCAATTGACAAGATTCAGCCTTGGTTGACCTTTAACACTAACTTTGATAGCAGCAGTGATGAATATTGTAGTGATAATGAAAATGAAAATGATTGTATTTGAAACTAAATTAAGAACTCATGAAAAAAGGCAAGTAAAATGTAAACAAATATTAACTAAAATGTAATTGCAATTATAAATAGTAGACTCAAAAAGTTTGATTACATTTCGATTAACTTTTGCACTGTAAGTTTGTCTATTTACCTTATGTTGTCAGTAAATTATTTCTTTAAGAAAAATAGTAAATTGTAAAGCACGAGGACTTGCTAAAAGAGGATGGCCGAGCTGTTAAATTACTTTTATAATTATTATCAGAATAGCTTGCAAATATGTATTGTTATATACCTATCAATTATTAATGGTACTAATCAATTGTAATAATACTAATCAATAATAATTTATGATTAAAGATACATCTTTAATCATAAAACAGTATCTGATATGACTCATAACCGTTCGCGCCATTGCATCGCGTGCCCCCTTACTAAGACATAATCAAATGTTAAATTACTTTCTTAATTATTATTAAGCTATTCTAAGCTTGCAAATACGTATTTTTATATACTTACCGATTATTAATAATACTTATCAATCGTAATAGATTTAATATAATGCATCTTTAATCTTAAAATAGTATCTTACATGACTAATAATCGTCCGCGCCATTGCATCGCGCGCCTCCTTTCTAAGAGTTTACCAAAGAACAGGGCTAGGGAAGGCACCTGGGGCGATTGCAATGTCGCGACGAGTAGTTCATTTTGAATCGTCGAATAAGTCGGACCTTTACAAGGACAAGTGTTTTTAAAGATTGTATCCTATTACTGAAACAGTGAAATAAAGTTTCGTGCCATCGTATGAGTTGTTTGATTCCGAACATAATCCCGCGGGATAAGTTCGAGCGCCCTCAGTTGACTAAAGACCCTTGTTAAGGATATCTACTCAAGGTTATTGTGTTAGTTTTGTACCTATAAGTACTTATTATGTATAACAAAGTTATTATAATACTTAGAAATAGAACCTCCTATAGCTCGTAAAAAACCTAGAACAAGCTATGTATCTAGACTTAATATGTAATATATATTTGTATTTCTTTCCCATTGAAAAAATAAAGCTACTTCAAAATCGTTTGGGAGCAATTAATTATATTGACTGCATAACATAGACTGCATATACTGAAACTGTTAAAAAGTTAGGGCGTTTGCTTAGAAGGATTCAATCAAGAAAGGATTCAAGACTCCTTTAACAGAATGCCATTCGTCTATATATTACGACGCATCTGCAGTCTATTCGGGTTGAGCTAAGAGTTCAACCGAAACCATAGAGCTTCCCCTATGGGTGGAAATACAGAAAAATGTGTAGTCATCCACGAGGAGCTTGGATAAAAAAGCAATTTGGTCATCCATATGATGCTTCAATGACAAGTCTTTGCGAGAATATCTTTCCGCGACCACGGACTGGTATGGCTTAGACACCAAACTTAATACTGTAGCCTAAAATGGCTTTGCGTTAAAGATCTCATAAGTCATAATATGCATCTTTCTTTTCAGTAAAATCAATGTGCTTAAATTTAAACAAACCACCAACTTCGACAAAATAAGTCTTCTCTATACTACAATTGGCCATAGTTGGATACAAATCGATTACCAATTTTATGTATGTCGTCTGCTATAGGTCAATATGTTGAAAAAACATCACAACAACTTGTTTGAAACTTTCATGGTCACTTACATTAGTTTTAATTAAAACGAGATTATTAGCATGTTATTTTATATTTTTTAGGCTCCAATATTTCCGCGCAGATGCATGCTCTTACGTCACGGAAAAACTAAGATATAATTTATTTCAACTTTCATGGTCACTTGGATCATTATTGATTAAAATGGCATCATTGTCATGTTTATTATTTTTGTGGCTTCTATACTAATCTATACTTCGATGCAATACACAATACTTAAAATAAAATTTATCTACTAATGCATTTAATTAATTTTACGACTACTTCATAAGGAGTTCAAATCTAAATTTCAACGCATAAATGACAGTAAATTTGTAGCATAGCGTAAATTTATAGAAATTAGGTAACCATTGATCGGTAAACAAGATGTTACGCGCATCCGAACGTTGATATCAAGTGGCCACTCAACTATCGCTGCACTCCCAACTGATGTGTTCGAATCGAGGACGAGGGGAGCCAACTGAACTATTTTGGGGTTTCAATTTAATGTCATAATTTAAAGGTAATTTTGGAATACCAACATAAACATAAATGAGTTGTGATCGTTAACATAAGCTGAAAAATATGTTTAATATAAGAAAGATAATAAATATAGTGTTGTCATAAGCAAAAATTCAAAGTTAGGCCCGTGTAACCTAAAAAACATGAGTTAACATGCCAGTTACAAGGATTTTATTGCAATCTCCTACCCGCCTGTCGAGAGTGGAAATTATGACAGAACCCCCCCCCCCCATTCTTTGGGAGAGGTATCTGTTTAGCAACGGACGTTTTCCGGCTAAGATTATGACAATGATCTTCTTGAGAGCCTAAGCCCAAAAAATCATCTAAATATAAAGACGACTTTTGAAACTTTAAGCAAGGAAAGCAACAAGCTTTAAATATAAGTCTATATTTACTTTTACAAAGTGGTTCAGTACAACAATACACTTCAAAGTAAGTAAAATGTTAAGATCCACTATCGGCGACGGACCGCACGGTGGTTCATTAACATCTTTTAATTACAAACTACAAACTCGTTTACTAGATAATAAGTGTGGAACTTTTACACTATTTTTTACTCAACGACAAGTTTATTTTAGCAAGACTTTGCTGAAAAATGTTATTAGAAACAAACTGTTAATAAATATAGGTCACAAGAGTTGTATTTACTTTTTTAGTTTTTAGTTCTCTTTTAGTACTACGCGTAGATTTTTTAAATATTTCATGTCAAGGCCATTTATGGGTGTAAATCCATTAATATTTAAACATGGCGATAATAACAGTTAAATACCTACCTTTCGTTTCCATCACCATTATATTTATCGATACTTTACCCTTACATGGTCCAAGCTTCAACAATTAATTTAATAAGGTGATTTTGTGTGAAAAAAGACAAATTAAATTACTGGGATGTTCAGTTTACTAAGGAAAAGCATAATTAATTACAATCTTATCTTAATAATGACGCCACTTTACCTAAATTACTAGTAGTAATTACGTAGTATAACGTAACTGTTTACTTTCTAAGGCGATGTCTTCTATGTTTTACATTCGGAAGTTAACGCAATATCATTGACTGAAGTTGCACAGGTTTTTAGGATGTGCTTAGACTGCTCAACATGGTCCGTAAATAGATATACCAAAGTGGTAAAGTATACATTACAATCGAGGAGCTTGTTGGCGCCGCGGCTAGCGTTTGTGGAGGTTAACCAACTTTCAGAATGGCCAATCATTGGTTAGGTGACCAAAACATTATTATCTTGTACTCCTCTGGTTTCGGAAGGCATGTTTAACCGTTGGTTACAGCTGAATCTGCATTCGTTAGCCCATCATTCAGCTTTAGGTCCGCGTGGTTGGTTACGGCCTATTCTTCCGACAGTGTCTTCATCGATGAGAAAGGTCTGTGCTACAGCAGTAGGTAAATTAACGCGATGTTGACCTTTTTTAAATTTAATTCAATAGAATATGAAAAACATTTCCTATATTATGAAATAAAATATGAAAAAAATCTTCTAATTTATTTGAGTCACGAATTCTAACAATAAATAATAAAACAAACAAAGGTTTTATGAATTGTCGTACACGTGAATTCTCTTTAAATATATTTTCCTATGGTTTGTTTTGCTTTTGTTGAATTGATGCTATGAGACTGTTGAAATACACATTTTGCTTTTTATTTTTTGTACATGATTGGATAACGATAAACAAATATCTTCATATTTAAATGTTTTTTAAAAATTTTGATTGTCAATAGTATTAGTATACTGACAAAAGGAATGTAGGCCGTAGGTCAAAAACCACAGTAATTTTATTATTATATCTGTAACGGTTTGCCTGTGTGGATGTGTACTTAGCCCAATAAGATTTTTTGTTATATAATATATTTTTTTGTATTTAATAAGAGGTAGAAATAATAAGCAATTGAATTCCCACCAATTAGCCTAGGCCAAATTAAGCACTACTAGGCTAGTGACATGGATACTTGGGTAACTGATAGACATACATAAATGATACATAGATATGTAACATTTATAAAAATATATATTAATACCCATGACTTAGGTACAAATGCTTGTATGTATCATACAACCATCTGCCAGTTCCGGTACTCGACCCCAGGACCGTCAGTGCCAAAGGCAGAATAGGCGCTATTTTTGCTCCATACGGTAGTCCTAACAACCTAAAAATAAATGAAACCTCTTTGTTACTATATCCAAGTTATTCAAACCTGTTATGCTCTTTTTATTTTTGTTTTTTTTGAGCATACTTTAATTGTAAACATGTTTTAAATATACATATAGTACACATTTTCAGTATTGACACCGCTGCAATACCTACTGTGGACTCAACAATTCACTTAGCATGCAATCGGCGTTCTTCTGTATGTAGGTACGTAGCTAAACGTTATAATTTTACACAAGTCATTAAAAGTGACAAAAATTGAACATTTGTGCAGGATATCGTCAGTTGGGTCAGCTAGTTCTTTGATATAATATTATATACGATTAATTGTAACAAGCCAAACTTTCCTGTTCTAAAATAATTTAAAACTACCTGCTCCCCAAACACCAGTACAAACTGTCGATATGAGAGTTTCAATAATGCCAAAACAGAAACTTGAGTTTACAAACTTCGCCGCTGGCAACTACCCTAACTATGTGCGACTAATTAATAAAATCTCGGCTTGGTTTTTGCTCGGAACAAATAACTGCAGGTGAACTTAGTTCCTTGTAAGCCAAGCCGTATTAGCACTAATTATGACTGAACTTTAATTTTAACAGTGATGCTTATTTAGTGTACACCACTGCGCATCTTTATATATATAATTCTTCTGTGAGTGTGTATGTCACTGAACTCCTCCTAAACGGCTGGACCGATTTGAATGAAATTTTTTGTGTGTGTTCAAGGGGATCTGAGAATGGTTTAGATTCACAAATCAGCCCGGCAGATGGCGCTGCAAACGGTATCTAGGTTATTTATCTATACTGCAAAAATAACAGGCAGGACAACGTCTGTCGGGTCCACTAGTTTTATTATAAAATCCTTAGCTATTTTTTTCCTACACACAAATTAGCGGAATACTTAGATTTTGTAGCTATTTATATATAACTTTAAATGTAGATTTTAATTCCAATTCTGCTTATTATATAAATAATAATTTAAATATATTTTTAATACTAATAAACAAATGAATAAAGTCCGAAAAACTTATATCAATTCACGTATAAGTTTTCCGGACTTTATTCATTCACTTCGTCATAGTAATTATAGTTCCATAACTACAGAGTCAAGATGAAAAGACACATAATACAGATAAAAAATAATTTAGACACCAATTGAAAATCAGCGTCAGACCTTATCCGGATTTAGCAAATGCTAAATTGGCTACTTGTTTGCCGCAGCCATTAAACATATATAATATTTGTATTATTGTGTTTCTTTTACGTTTTCTCCGTTTATAGTCTCTGTTTACTAGTTATTTTTGTAGTATCTTGTGTCGGTAACTAGTTGACGATTTTCATAGAAAGACTAAGAAATACTTTGTGTGATTTTTTTTTACCAATTAAGCATACTCTTTATGGTAATTACGCTTTTATTCTTAAAAACATAAAAAAAAAATCTAAACAAGAATGATTCTTGTTATTTATTTCAGGAATATTTGAAGTACTTTTTAACTTTAAACCGAGTTAATGAAGTTTATATTTTGCCTGACATTTGTTCCCAAACTTCATTAGTATGGCTTATTAAATTTACGACACCGATTTCACAGTCAGGTTATTTAATTAAAAATTAATTTGAAGAGTTCCAAAATGTCGAAGAAAAAATGTTGTAATCCGACTTCAACAACGTTAAAATATCTTCAACAATGTATAAATCTTCATCACATCATAATTGTGTGCTTCTCTGTAACTAGCAGTACAGTAATGGGTTCCAGCGCACATTGGTTTAAAGGATAACGAGAAGGCTGATAAATTAGCGAATGCTGCTTGCTTAAATGGAATAAAGTGCGACATCAGACCATGCACTTCAGAAATATTTTCTAAGTTTTAAGGTTGGTACCAGACGTAGTGAAAACTACTATATACCTTAACGAACGATCGAAAACGATAGGCATTTGGAATAAAACGATACAAAGTGTGCCTCCAAACAAAGTAGCTTAAGACTTAGGCGGTTCACACACTAGAGATGCGTCCCGCCGCGGTGCGCGTAGCGACAGAAAACGCGCCCCCGCGCGGAGGCGCAGATCTGCCTACCTTAGCGGTGTAATATGCTTCTCCGCGCAGATTTTCAATACAAGTTGACCCTACTTCTTCACGCCCCGCGCTCCCGCGCAGAATCTGCGCGCGGGGCGCCTTCCCGCGCGTTCTCGCGTCGGCAGAGTGTTGTCATAGGCGTGTTTTCTATATTAATTGAGATTCTTGCATACAATAATAAAATCTGCGGCCACGCGCTACGCGACGGGGCGCGGTGCAGTGTGTTAACCGCCTTAGGTCAGGTTATGTTTCATCAAGGAACATACATAATGAAGAAAATAAATACCCTTATTTGTGAAATATGCGGACTAATTGAGGACGGACTTTTGATAGAATGGGAGCGGAACCAAGCAAAATATTTTTAAGCAGATCGAGATAGATAGGCTCGATATAGGGATTGTTCAGAGCATTCTGAGCAACCGCCAATCTGTGGCATTAAATTAAATAAAATATTGATATACCGAATTATAATTGAATAAAAAATTAATACTATTACTTAAAGAAGTTTCTCCTAATTTATCCTTTATTTTATAAATTTACATTTGATCTTTAATAATAAATTCAAGACCTCTTCAAATAGAAGTGATTATTTTTATAAATGTTATATGTTGTAAAACTCACCTAAATTATATAATTTAATACTTTAACAAAAGTTTAAAAATAGAACTGACATTTCTGGGAAGGCGTTATATGATATTTTTTGTGATATGTTTATGAATTATGTTTTTAAGTGTTAAGTAGTTATAATTAAAAAATGGAACAATTAAAATCAACGGAAATTGCGCACATTTTTATTTAAAAATGTTTAAAAAAAAAGTTTTATTATGTAGCAAAGTTTTTTGATACATAATCATCGATAACAATATTGAGTAAAAAAGTTAATAATAAGTAAATATACAGATAAAAATTATCTAAGCATGCATGATAATATTATCTTTTACAGTTATTGTAATCATATATAGTTAGGATTCACCGATATCAAAACACATTTCCTATTGCAACATCCATGGAAATGACATTGGATACTTGTTACCGTCAGAAACAAAAAGATAAGCCATTTGGGCCGCGAAAAAACTGACTGAAGAAACAATAAACGCTACCAATTTTCTAAAAAGAGAAAAATAACAGGCCGATATCACTCCAATAAAAGCCAGGAAGGAAAGAGCCTTCGGGTAAACAATCACGTGTCGGAAAGAGACAAAAAATCACGGAGCCGAATGAAAGAAAGAAACAAAACGTAGCAATCGTGAGGAGTTCCCCAATAGAACGGTGTAAACAATAAAAGTTTTGGAAGTTGGCGCTTATTCAGCAAAAGGGTTCTAGAGTAATGAATAATACAGATAAATTATTCACAACGTGATCGCATTATATTTCTGTTGGCTGTGAAATTTTATGGCCGCTTCTTTGGAGTGAAGTTTCCTGTCGCATTTAACAGGGCTGTTACTGTTTTGTCAAGAAGAACAATTAAAAATGTTTAGACCATCGGTTCATCACGTTCTATGAAAGTACAAAGTGAAACCACAAAGATAAAGTAACGCCTGCTTAATTATATTTATAATAGCAATTGCGAATTTCGAGGCGTTGCTCAAACTATAGTTAACTTTAGTCTGGAGCTACTCTTAACAGCTCAAAACATTTTGACTCAGCTAAAGGGCCAAAGTGCTTAGAAGTGACTATTGTTCTTTAATTTCTGAAGTTATTCTCTAAATTAAGGGTCAATTGGCTGAAACAAGGCGATGCGATCGCCATTTTGTTTCCACCAAATGAAGGTCCAACAGAATTATTTGCCCTAAATTTTCCAATTCAGTTGGTAATGACTGAAAATAGCCTTCGATTACAGATTAAATATAGCAGGTCATTAAAATAATTCTCCACAATAATTGAGAAAAACAGTTGATAATTACCTGAAAAGTTTGGACATGTGTAATTGGAATATTATTACTTTAATCGCCAATGAAAAGTAGTAAAAACGTATCCAAGTTGTTGTAATAGGAATACAAAGTTTTTTTGTTTGAAAACTTCGTCCTTAATTATGTCTAATGAATAGGTAAGATAGTAGGACAATAAAATTTATTTTGATGTGAAGACGAAGGATGCTAAAGGTTCATTAAGTAATATACGCTTTGTTAATTGTTATCGATATTTTGGAAAAGTTTAGTTTTTATTATATATTTTTTAATCTAGAAAACATACTTCTCTATATTGGCACGACTCTGAGTGGTGTGGTATTGTCACTGTTTTTGCTTTTCTATGAGAGAGGTACTTTAGCTGGGTACTTGGATTCAGAATAATGTTTTTGATGATATCTAATATTTATTCTTTAGACATGTAAGGGAGTTTGGGGGATAGTCTAAATGTCTTTTGGTCACCTGAGGTATGTGTACGTATATTCAACTGAAGGTTTTAAAAATTCTCTGATCTTAAGTAAAGAGTAGTATGATCACGTAATATTTAAAAATATATTTACTTCAATAATATATAAGGTAAAGGTATCAACTTTTACAGATTATTGTTTTAGAGTTTTAGCAGTTACCTTGATCTCGAAAACGTTAGGTCTTATATTTGTGTTAAGTTATTGGTATAGTGATATAGGGTCTAATAATAAAATTAGACCGAAGTAAGAAACCTCGAAAATAGCAAACATTATTAAGAAATTTTACAATTGGGTCGCAACCCTGTGGGAAAAACTAAACTATCAACTGTATTATCAAACCGCATTTCTTACTTATCGGCACAACGCAACAATGATACGGTAATGCAATAATCACATAATTATATGTGCAAAAACACCACCGATTATAGTACTATGCACTGCTGTGTGAACCGATTAGAAATTATTGTGGACGTTAATCATGTATTCCTTAATTTGAACACCTTACTGATTTCATACGCTAAACTAATAGTTTGTAAGACTCATTAATTTAAGGCTAATAAATTAAAAAGTGTACACTAAGTTTACAAGAGTGTTTAGTGTAGCGCTATTGGAGCAGCGTCAGTTAGTGAAATGGGTGTATTGCGGAAACACTACACATACAAGATAACATTCAAATCTCATCTTATTCCCATACAGATAAACTTTACGCTCAAAATATGACCGACAAATATGACGAGGCTGGGTGCCTTAATTAATTCAAGCGTCTTGATATAGCTTTTTAGACTAAAATGAAATATTAAAGAAACCTGATATAAATTGAAACAAATCTAGAATGTCGGAGAGCATGAATTAATGCTTTACCTAGCTTTTCATTTGTACTGTGAATATACTTCATATGTTAGCTTAAATTACCCTCTTCAGGCGACTAGATGCCTATATTTAATGGTTATCAAGCAAGAACTTATAATTTTAGTAAAAGGAAAGTGAAGAAAACTTGGAAAAATGCAGGGTTAGGAGAAGGGACAACCATTATTATAACAACAGATGTTGATGACTTTAACAGACATATTAAGAAAAAATTATAGAATTTAAAATATAGAATTTATTAAAAGTAATGAATCGGTAACAGTGCTCATTGTTTTAGATCATTCTCTTAAAAAAGTTTGAGAAGCCGATACTGAAGCTTTCTAAATATTTCTTTTTTATTTTCTCTATGAATACACTAGCCGTTGGCCGTAGTTTGCCTGCGTGAAACTTTAGTTTTTATTTATTACTAGCGGCCGCCCGCGACTTCGTCCGCGTGGAACATTGCAACATCACTTTATTTTTCTAAATTAAAATATTTTTTCTAAAATAAAAGTAGCCTTAGTTACTCCTTATTACATCAGCTACCTGCCAATAAAAGTCACGTCAAAACGGTCCGGCCATTTCAGAGATTAGCCGGAACAAACAGACAGACAAAAATTGTAAAAAAAAATATTTTGGTATATGTACCGTAATATATATTCATATGCATGTAGTAAAAAACTGTTCAATCGGTCCAATTTTATTTATATGTATAGATCTATAGATTAGTATAGATCAAACCAGCAATGAAAGTTTACTATTTCGCTGAAAGTGACGTTGCATGTCAACGCACGAAGAGTGACAGCGGCGGGGAAGTATTTGTTAGTCATTGATAATGTCCGACAAGTTGGCTTCAGCTCAAGCAAGTTTCAACGCAACTGTGATTGAAACAACCCGTTTTTTTAAAGCAATCTATTGTAGACGAACTTTGTCTTTTTTGTTTTTCAAATAAAAATATACACATATTCTTATTAGAAATCAATTGTGGTCATGAATTAGAAAAGTATAATGTTTACATAATATATGCGATTGAAGAAATATGATGATTAACTTTCAGCGTCTCTTATTTTTTTTAATCAACAGGCTTTTTTTGAATTTCAATCAGAAATTTTAAACTTTACCTCATAGTAGTGAAACTACCAACTAATAATTATTTGATATTTAACAGGGCTTTATTAAACAGGTATAGGTATTACAATATTAGTGATACACTAAGGTAACTCTTTCCTATTTATTTATAAACATAGCATCATAAAAAGTCTAATAATTTTGTCTTTTTATAATTCTTGTCTTAAACTTTTTTCAAACTATTTTTTTTCACGTAAAAAGATTTCAAGTTTTAAAGTTTCAATATTATTCAATTCTTAGCTATATTAAACATCGTAGTTCAAGTTTATTAAAATTTTGTTAAAGAACTTATTTTATTATCTTACTTATCCCTAAAATATCGCCAAATGAAAGTGGTTACCATTTGTTCTATGTTTTGGCATAATTTGTATTCAAATTGAAAATTTCAATTGTCTACTTGTATATTCAGAACCTAAAATAATTAAATCTGTTTTTATTTATGTTTTTATTTAATTTTTTTGCATTCACAATGCAATATTTCTATAAGATATAAAATACGTGTGTAAAAAACAACCACGCCTCCGAGCCCTCAGATGGGATAATTAAATCTATCAACCCTATTTAAATTAGCCAATACAGCCATACGTTTACAGACAAGACAAAAAATCCGACAACTGAGTAACAAGTCTTTTTAACAGCCTTACGCTTATACCTAAGTATCTGCATAATTTTATCGAGAATTCGGATTTAGATATTGTCCTATGTCCTATATTGTATATTGTAACTATTCTTGAGAGAACGTTCCGTTTTTGGAACGGTATTAAGTATTAACTTCTTGGTACTTCTTAAGAAACTAATATAAAATAAATTAATTCAGGTGTCAAGCAAGATGGGAACTCATAAGGTCTTTTAAAAAGTTAAACACCAAGGGTGATTAGAAACATCAATACCTGGCTTAGCTAATCTCATCGTTCCTTGTGGCAACAAGTGCACACACGGTCATAAGACTTTACTTTGGTGTGATTTAGTAATCTTATTATTTTCTAAAGATTATTTTTTAACCTTTGATAGGAGAAGCGAATTTGATAAAATATACTCAACTGTATATTTAAATTTAATTAAGTCATAATATAAAAGAAAATTATAAATATCATTTCCGTTACTGAGTTTTTTTTTATTTAGTATGGGTAAGCTCGTGATCCTAATCAAGCCCGGGTGTCAAGACAAAATCCACGATGGAACGAGCTAACCCAGAAGGTGCTTATTCACCCTGGCTTTGAAAATGGATGGGTTGTAAGTTCTCAGAAATACAGACGCGCTTTGCTGTGCGCAGACTCCTTTGCTGTGCGCATTATGAAGGATGTTGAAAAGCGCTTGGTGCGACAGGTAGGAATAGCAACTAAGAAAGGGTGGTAGCCTGCAGTGCGTCTGGATGTCCGATGGAAAAAGAAATGGAGGTATGAGCAAATGCAGCTCTTGAGCACACTCTCCAAAGTACAGTCTGTAGAAGACCGACAGACAGACTAAGGTGTGAAGCTTGCTCTTCACCAATTTGCTGTCACCGATGAGCCTCTTAGTTCTGTACTGAATCGTGTCCAGTGCAGCAAGTTAGTATTTTGCTGAGCCATCCCAAAGGTGGCTGCAATATTCCATGCAAGATCGGACTTAGGCTTATTTTTACTTTGTAATTTTCTACTATTTTGCGTATATATTTTATAGTAAACTCTCTAGATGTCACATTTTTATAACGTTCCACGTAGCTAATTTTGGAAATTTTCACATATTTTTATTGCTTTAAGACAGTTTGTATTTATTTTTAGATTTTTTATAAATTAGGTTTTATTTTTATCAATACCAGACCTGCTTAAATAGTATTTGTTGATCTTTAATTTTAACAACTTTTTTGTGAACTTTTTGACATTCATGATGACTTGGACAACCAGTTTTTAACTGGTAAACAAAGTTTATGAAAGCAAAATATGTCATAAAACTCATTACTCAACATCACAAACGCGTCATTTAAGTTTATACATTTATATTCTTGTGACAATTATATTTTCAGTATATCTTCATCAAATGACTATTGAGTACCAATGGACAGAAATGTTGATTTAAGCCACCGAAACAACTGTGACTTATGTCTGTAAGGGTTTTAGAAAAACTGTTTTTTTTTATTAGTCCTATTAATTAATATGGTGCGTCACCCTACTACGTATTTTATTTTATATATCTAAACTTAATATTTTTTTGCCGTTTAAATATTCTTAGTTAACTCAATTTGATTGAGAAGCAATATAAAAAGTTTTAGTGACTGAATATTATATATCATTATGATTTTTTTTTTATTATTTAGAACAGGTTCGCTCTTGATCCCAATCAAGCCCGGGGGCCAAGACAGATTCCACGATGGAACGGGCTAACCCAGAAGGTGCCTATTCACCCTGACTTTGAATACAGACAGGTAATAAGTACTCGGAAATACAGACGCAGAACTCCCTCCCTGCGTGGAATATCTGAGTACACTCCTGTGTACCTTATTTCAGATATATATAGGTATGTAAGTTTTAATAATTGGAAAAGTTTTATTTATCGATTTAAATTAGCAAAAATTACAAAAACGATGTACTAAAAGTTTTTTTTTAAAAGCCTGGTCTGTTAGACCGGACCGTTATCACCAATAATGAAAGCAAATACGGCTACTAGCGTGGACGGTTAACGTAAACCTCCCCCATATTTCGGTATTTACTTCCGCGTTTCTTTTAACAATTGGTCGTTTGATACAGGTCCTTCGTATAAATCACCGAGGTCACATTTTTTAATGGTGTCACGATAGCCAGCTCATACGTCAACTTAATTTGACAGTTGACGTGAAACATTCAACCTTTACGTCGCACGGATACGTTACCAAATTAATAGTAACGTGAGCAGAATATGAACGCTGACAGATGTTTGGATTGATCCTAAAAATATTTCTTACACATTATCCATTCTTTTAATACTACATACACCATCCTTTGAATAAAGTTTTTTTTTTATTGAAATGTCATTTCAATTTCAACAAAGTTTTTTTACTAAGCCGCCACCGGCTACCGGTTTCGCTATAATCATATAACTTAAGTAACTATTGCGAAACTGGACAAAATAGAGCATAACTTTACTTAACGAAAAACACTTTGAACTTGAGGAAACCATAACTTAATTTAAAGTTATTTTTAATTGGGGATAAACTTGTGCGATTTGTAAGGTTATCCGAAGGTTTCTTCCATATTTTAAATATACAAAACTGTAAACAAAGCTGTAAGCAGAGCAAAAGTCTTTTCCATAATTCGGATAATATTATTTTAATTAAACTTTTGGGTCTTGATTTATATTGAGGAGGTATTAGAAAATCTTAAAACAACAAAACTAAAAAGCCACAACTAGCAAGTTGCTATAGGTACCACTTTTATTAAGTGAAAACAAAATACCTGTGGATCAGCTCTTAGTGTAAATAAATCAATATATGAACCGTACAAGTCTTAAAGTAATTAGAAGCAATCAAGTTTCTAACGACCTAAACCAAATTTTTATTTTAAATAATAGTACTCACAAAACGATACCAAATTAAAAATAATAGAACTGTAACCAGTAAATAAAAACTCCTCTAAAGTGTCCTTTTTTAGTCGTAATTTTAACTAAAAATTACAAATAATTTTAAGTTATAACACTGTACATATAACTTCTACTACTATCTACTCTACACATAATGATCAATTCTACTTTCACGTAGGAGGACACTGAGGCACACTTAAAACAGGGACTCTAAAAGTAAGCATAAGATGCTTTACCAAAATTATATGTAATAATAATTCTTCGTGGAGGCATCTATTCCACTATCTATAAAAATAACAACCAGAAGTTTTAATAACTAGAACACAATGGAACTAATTAACTTTTAATTATATTTTTATATATATTTTTGGAGCGAAGCGAGCGTAGCTCCCATGTATCAGCTTCAATGGCGCAATGTCTGTTACGTCATTACTTCCCGAGTTCTTAACCGATTTTAATTTTTTTTGTGTGGAATGGAATCAACAGGTCCAGATTGTGACGGAACCCGAATTTTGAAATTCGCAAAAATTCCCATCGAAACAAAAAAAAACAAAGGCCATAGGACGATAAGAATACCGAATCGGCCCCAGAGAGGTATCTGGCTCATAATTTTAGGAAATGTTGGTACTTATAAGATACGTCGATGCTGAAAGTTTCAGCTTTTTATCTATTACCGTTTCTGAATAAATCTAAAAATACTGAATTTCAGTAAAAAAAATCATTCTCAGCACCATGTGAATCGATTGATCTAAATACAGGATATGTTTTGGGGCATGGTGGTAGCTTCTAAGAAAAAAAATATAAGCAATATCTGTTCATAAGAACCTATAAAAAAACGAGGTTATTTTCTTGATTTTAATTTTTAATCATGTTACGGGAACGCTAAAAATATGAATCTATTTTTTTTGAATTCCTCATTCAATTTTCGATGAAATTGTGATCCTGGGATTTTTTTTAAAACGTTACGCCATATTGAAAAAAAATAAAAACCGATTAGCTGCTCAAAAATTGATTTCTTATTATGATTTAACTCTTGCAATGATAAAATACAGAACGTTTGCAATTATTGTACTAGTGAAAACAACAGAATAAATTATGAACACTCATATAAAAATAATTGTTCTTCATATCATCATATCAGCCGTACGACGCCCACTGCTGGACATAGGCCTCCCCCAAGGATCTCCACAACGATCGCTCCTGTGCTGCCCGCATCCAGCGTTTTCCCGCGACCTTAACCAGATCGTCGGTCTACCTCGTAGCGGGCCTACCCACTGAGCGTCGTCCGGCACGCGGTCGCCATTCGACAACCTTTCCGCCCCAACCGGCATCAGTTCTCCTTCCTATGTGTCCTGCCCATTGCCATTTCATCTTCGCAATTCTTTGAGCTATGTCGGCTGTTTTTGTTCTCCTACGGATCTCCTCATTTCTGATTCGATCGCGTAGGGAAACACCAAGCATAGCTCTCTCCATTGCCCGCTGGGCGACCTTGAGCCTTCTTACAAGACCCATAGTGAACGACCACGTTTCACTGCCATAACTCATCACTGGCAACACACACTGGTTAAAGACTTTCGTCTTAAGGCACTGAGGTATTTTGGACGCGAAAATGTATCGCAGCTTCCCGAACGCTGCCCACCCGAGTTGGATTCGACTAGAGATCTCTTTCTCGAAGTTGGACTTACCTTACTGTATTGTATGTCCTAGGTAAACATAGTGGTCAACAACTTCGAGTGTAACGTTCCCAACATTTACTGGAGCGGGTGTAACATGGGCGTTGAACATAATTTTCGTCTTGTCCATCTTCATCTTAAGACCCACTCGTTGGGATGCGTTACTGAGATCTTCGAGCATGGTGCTCAGGTCTTCCAAGGTCTCAGCCATTAGGACCACATCATCGGCAAACCGAAGATGTGTCAGGTACTCGCCGTTGATGTTGATGCCAAGTCCATTCCAGTCCAGAAGCTTAAAAATATCCTCCAACGCAGCAGTGAACAGTTTCGGAAAGAAAACGTCTCCCTGTCTCACTCCTTGCTGTAGTTGGATAGGATTAGAGCTCTGGCTGTGTACTCGGACCGACATAGTGGCGTTTTGGTATAGGCACCTTAACACTTCGATAAACCTGCAGTCCACTTGGCACCTCTGTCCAAGTCTCGATCGAATCAAAGGCATAGTCCACAAACGCCAAGCAGAGTGGCCGATTATACTCTTCAGTCTTCGGTATAACCTGCCGCAGCGTATGAATGTGGTCTATGGTGCTAAAGCCTTTTCGGAAACCGGCTTGTTCGGGAGGTTGGAAGTCGTCAAACCTGCGAGCAAGACGATTCGTAATGACCCTCGAAAATAGCTTGTAGACATGGCTCAGAAGCGATATGGGTCTGTAGTTCTTCAGTAGGGTATTATCGCCCTTTTTGAAGAACAAAATCACCTCGCTTCTGCTCCTTGCCTTCTGCGTTTTGCCCTGGACTATAACAGAATTGAAGAGCTTCTGGAGGACTTTAAGTACCGCGTGCCGCCCGCTCTCAGAAGCTCTGTTGTAATTCCGTCATCTCCCGCCGCCTCGTTGTTCTTTAGCTGTTTGAGGGCCATTCTAATATCGTACAGGCTGACGTCCGGGATATCTTCGGTATAGTGTCGGGTAAGCTTGGCTCTAGGATCTCGAGCTTTGCTTTGGCCTGGTGTAATACTGGAATACAGCTGCCTATAGAAACCTCAATCTCTCTCAGGATTTCAGGAGTCGATGATATGATACTGCCGTTCTCAGTTTTCAGCCTCGTCAGTTGACTTTGCCCAATAGACAGATCGCTAGCGAACACTTTGGAGCCTTTGTTCCGCTCTATGGCCTCTTTAATACGCTCGGTATTAAATTGGCGAAGGTCGCTCGTCAGCGACTTCGAGATCTGTCTATTAAGCTGTCTATAACGTAGGGCATCCGCTGAGTCTTGCAATCTCATTTCATGTCTCTTATCCATGAGTTCGAGTGTATGTGCGGAGAGTTTCTTCAATTTGGGACGGTGGGTTTTGAAGTATTTTGACCCTCCCGTACGGACAGCATCCACCACCAGGTCGTTCAGATCGTTCTTCATATAATGAACTCTAATCATTATTATAAACTTTATTTATCACTATAATTATTAAATCAGTACAAAACAATATTGTTTATATAATTCAACTACGTTTTAGGGAATTTAAACTTTCCCGCTCAATTATTAGTTAATTCAGCACCCATAAGATGGCACTGTAATTCAAAACTGGTGACACTGTTTTCTATTTTCATGAAAACCCGCCAGATTTGTAGATAACCTTAAAATTATTTGTTGATATTCTATACAAGTATTGGTCGTACTTTTTCTGTTTTTAATAATTAATTTTATCTAATTATATAATTATATAAGTGAAAATATGTCGTCATCTAAAACATATAATCCAAAGTGCTGTATTTGTTCAAAATTCATTAAACAAACGCGAGGTACTCCAAAATATATATAATCTGATGAAGATGCTGAAGACTTTTCAACGATCTTTGATCATCCAATTGTAGTTGGTGATGTTTTGTGGAATAATTGTCGATCAAAAAATATAAGAAAACGAAACTTGACGACGAGGATCAGGATACATCGTTGGAGAATGAATTACCTTCAGATACAAGTGAATTGTTGAATCTCAATCAAGTACTGATTATTCATCATTTAATTTAGAGGTTGTATGTGATTATGATACAGAAGAATGTATTGAAGTTCAAATTAAAAGAACTGTTGCAACTCACAAATACTGTTGTGGATTAAGGACAATTGGTTGTTGTTCACACTAAGCTGCAATAATTTTTTACCTGGCGCATGGACGATATTTGGCTAAAATCCCCAAACCAGCAGCAATACTTAATACTTTATTCAATTAAGACAATATCCCCACTGTGATTGATGAAGATAGCAACGAGGACTAGTCACAAATTCATAAGAAGATTTTATTATTAACACATTAATATAATTGATACATTTGAATAGTTTATAATTAAATATTAATATTAAAGTTATTGAAAAGAGAAAAAATATTTTTATATGAGTGTTCATAGTTTATTCTGTTGTTTTCACTAGTACAATAATTGCAAATGTTCTGTATTTTATCATTGCAAGAGTTAAATCATAATAAGAAATCAATTTTTGAGCAGCTAATCGGTTTTTATTTTTTTTCAATATGGCGTAACGTTTTAAAAAAAATCCCAAGATCACAATTTCATCGAAAATTGAATGAGGAATTAAAAAAAAATAGATTCATATTTTTAGCGTTCCCGTAACATGATTAAAAATTAAAATCAAGAAAATAACCTCGTTTTTTTATAGGTTCTTATGAACAGATATTGCTTATATTTTTTTTCTTAGAAGCTACCACCATGCCCCAAAACATATCCTGTATTTAGATCAATCGATTCACATGGTGCTGAGAATGATTTTTTTTACTGAAATTCAGTATTTTTAGATTTATTCAGAAACGGTAATAGATAAAAAGCTGAAACTTTCAGCATCGACGTATCTTATGAGTACCAACATTTCCTAAAATTATGAGCCAGATACCTCTCTGGGGCCGATTCGGTATTCTTATCGTCCTATAGCCTTTGCTTTTTTTAGGTATTACGCTCCGCTCCAATATATGGTGCTAGCGTAGCTTTATGATTAGCGACTGCATCGCCTAGTTATATTATATATTATATTTTGAAAAAATATAGTGAGACACAGATCTGCCTTATGGATGAAAATAATGTGGAAGAAAATGGTCTTTAACCTACTACCAGATTAGTAAACAAACGGTGATATGGTTTCTCGTTTACATATTGGAATTTAAATAAAACAAAAAACCTTTATATTTTAATTAAAAAAAATGGTCGTTCGCAATTAAGAAAGCAGTTTTTAATGATTCTTTTGCTCTTCATCAAGTAGGCAATCTAATTCGAATTAAGTGGCTATAAAATAAAATTAACAAGATTTATTATTATTTTGCTCAAGCATAAATTGCAAATTAATTTACAGATGACGGACAAAGTTCCAAGGCGTAATTTTCACTATAATCCCAAACCTTATACATATTTATGAGGCCACGATGGCAGGGGAAAATTCATTTAGATAGAGAATAGCCGTTGTAACTTACAAAATGGAGACAACGAATGTTTACGACTCAATTAATTACAAGTTAAACTGAGAGCAACTGCAAGAAACAAAGCCTTTACGCTCAAACACGAGATTACATAACTTTGTTAGCTTCGAACATCATAGACAGTGAACGAAAAGTACATCATAGACGCTGAAGATACTATATTAGTTTAACTAAGATAATCCATGGACCATAATAAAGTGCCTAAAATCATCTCTTCGAAACTTTAATATTAGTATACTAAAGACAAAAGGTCACAAATGATTGCTGTCCCGCTCGAACTACAAGTATTTAGAGAAAGACAGCATTTTATCTTACGGTATACTACAGCAGCTACACTGTGAACCCATAATAATTTTCTATATATTTCTATAATTGTTATTAAGAGGGATATATATTTAATTTTAAAGTACCTATTTTTTATTATACCTCAGTTTTAAGCAATACATGAATAGCTTCTTATGTTTAAATCGAACTGAAAATTATTTATTATATTGTATATTTAACCCTAAAGAGATATGAATAAGTGCCATAGTTAAGCAAAAACCATTTGTGCTGTAAATAGGAATAATTATGTACTATTTCAATAAATATAATTACCGTTATTTACATATTTGATACTTTTGAACTTTAAAACATTAGTTAATTGGATGAACTCCCTGATTGTATCTTGAATAAATAATAAAATAACATTTTTAGGGTCACTTTGTTTTATAATATTATTTCTTACGTTCACTCCATTTAGACTATCCCAGAGTAAGTACTGTAAGATTTATGTTATGAATATTAGGCTTACGAATAGACATACATATACCAGACAAAAAAGTAATTTTCAGACAAATATTTATATATGCTAATGAAAATATACAATTTTTTTATAAAAATAATGTACCGTATATGAGTAATGTACACCGTAATGAGTCCAAATTGCTTATATTTTATAAGAGTCAAACCCATGTCCTAATACCTCAACACAATCATTTTAGTACAGGTATCCCAATTAGCTTATACTAAATATTCATTGTCAGATTACTGTCTGCGACAGTAATAATTTTGTCCTTTCAGTTAAAATATATTAATATGCATTTAAACGTGTAAGTATGTTAATAATTGTTATAATTATTACGCTTAATTAGTTGATTATTAAGATTAAAACACATTATCATAAGAAATTTTATTTATTATTTATTTTATTAATTGCAAAATTTTAATAATTGATATATATTAACCTTGTGTTAACCTTACCCGTGTGTATCTTAAGTACCATAATGCTATTTAGAATGAAGATATTCAACCTTCAGTATTGAATGTTCACATACACGACGCTTGCGACTATTACGTGTTGAAAACTTGTTCGTTGGGAAACATTGAAGCTAGCGTATTCGGACTTTGTCTGGGTATTTTCAGTCTGAAAATTTCTGTTCGGGCCAACTAAGATGTATTGCATTGATGCTACATCTATATCTATCACTACTTATAAAATATTATTTGTAGCACCGAGAACGGACAGGCAATGCAAGCCAACTTGCCAAATTATGTCAAACTTCCTATACTTGTTTAGAACTTTAAGGCCGTTGAATAGATTTTAATGTCCATAATATCTATGATCATTAGACATTTTGCAGAAGATTAATGAGATGTTAATCACTTACTACACTTAGTTTACTTAGCTTTGGAAACCAAATCTTATTGGTATAGCAATAATCTGATTTTACATTATAAATATTACTTATTCTTATTAAAAGGAAAAAAGAAGGAGAAATTGGTGAAAATAATCAATATAAAATTTTTATTGGTCACCCATGACTGGTCCTGGTAGTTGTTACTTAATTTCCGCATAGGTCAAATGCGCTAAACTCTGCGCCATTGAACTTATCATGAAATGATAATATCTGATATGAAATGTGACCCGTCACCAGTGTCGGAGCCTTTAATGGTGTGAAATATGGCATTTTTTATCGACAAATGGCCCCTCAAATTTTGTTTTTCTCTTACGGCCGCCATTTTGTTTTCTTGGTAACCAAGACCTGAACTCTCATGCTAATTCGACCACCACTACATGAGTAATTGATAAAAATTTTAATGTTGATAGGACATGTCCTATCAACATTAAAAAGGTATCATTTGATAGCTAAACGTGTAGACAACAGTTGCACAGCCATCATGTTTCAATTGTCATGGAATAAAAAATAGAAAAAAATAATTAAAGAAAAACAAATAGATTCTTTTTTGTGTATTTTTTAATTATTGGCTTTTTGAGAAAAACCAAATTTGAGGGGCAATTTGTCGATAATAATGCCATATTTCACACCATAAAAGGCTCCGACACTGGTGACGGGACACATTCTATAATACTTGAAAAAAGTCCTAGTTTCCTTTATCACAGTTATATATTTTGAAACTATGTGATCGTATAATATGTTGCAATAAGTCAGCCAAATGTTCCGTAGTGAGCGCGCATTTTAAAATATCGGTTCAGCGTATTCCAATTTGTCAGGAACATACCCATTTACTATATTACACATTTGCAAATTGGGAACAGTAAGTTACTTTTGTTTTCGTTGTAGAGGTCTTACTAAAATGAAATTTCTATTAAATTAACTTGTTAGATCAACAAAATTTAACATTTACATTATTTTTTATTAGCAAATAATCCAATGCTAAAGCAACTCTTCTCATCAAAGAGTAGAAACGAGGTTGGTATGTAACAGCACTTTTAAGAATTACCAATGGTTAAAGAAATAGGTATTTAAATAAACAAATAGATCCTTTATAATTCGATTTCCAGTTCTTTTCCAGAACGTTCTTACTTAGTGTAAGACTTATAAAGGTGTTCAAGGATGATTAAGAATCTCGATAGCCTAACAGTAGCCTAGCGGTTACGGACCCGACCTGTCTGAGGTGAGCTTTTTCATCACGAACATTCTTTAAACAAAGGTCAACGCATTATTATTAAATGCCGTGTGACATCTAGCAGAGTAGAATAGCATTTTGATTTTATCAACTATACCTAAAGCTTATTTCTACTTGTAACACCTTGACTTTCAAATCATTATTAAAATTATATTACATTAATATGTATTTTAGAATCTTATTCTTCGACTTTGTAAGGCTAATGAGATGGTGATCATGATTAGGAAACCAGCTGAATTCTCCAAAATCAAAGCTTGTTTGGCCTTCAAAACAGACTTTGATATAGATCTAACTTCGAGTAAGAAGCTTTATATTAAGAGAGGTTTTTGTATGTAGAAATAAATATGGACCAGCGATGAATTGTTACGACGATTTAGATACAGTAACAAAATATGATTGAAATTTAAAGGTTATCTTAATCCCAAATTTCAAATTAAATCTAATATAGGGAAAGCTATTGCAAACTACATTTAACTCTTTTAGACTAGCCACTAGTAGATTAGCCTCTAGTTTATTGATATTATTCTATTCTAAGAATAAAAGTTTTACTATTCGTATCAGGTGAACAAACGAAAACGTTTCTGATGACTGCATACAACTGCCGTGAACTCGGGAGTTGTACTACGTGCTAGTTACGAAGTTTTGCGCATGAATGGCCTGTAGATGGCGCACCCTGACCAACTTCACCAAACTTAGATCTACTCGAGTTACCGTATTGGGTATAGGGATGTTGGATACAAAGTTAGGATTAGGAATCGAAATAGTAGCGCTTTTCTCTTCGAATTCATCAGAAAATCCCCTAGTAGAGTCGTCTTCTAAAAGCAACTTCGTGCGAATAACGTCATTGTTACTTTTTATCAGTTTTTGTTAATTAAAATTCATGTTTTTCTCATTCTTCTTAATATTCATTCTCTTTTAAATGGTAAAGTTTATGTGGTATCACTTGTTATCAATTTTGCCGCAATTATAAACCATTTCGGCACTAAGTAAACTTATGATTGTCTGCTAAAGAATGTTTTTAAAAAAGGCCTGCCTATCCCTCCATTGTCGTATTGCGGTATATAAAGTTTAATGTATTCGGTAATTGATCCGTGGAAGATTGTTTTTCATGAACTTGATAATTACAAAAATAGCCATGAATATGAGGTCAAAAGCACTTTTCCAACAAATGACCGCAATCAAATAGGTAATTATAAGTACACAAAGCCTTAAGCCAATTCTAAGCACTTTATATGTTCTACTTAAATATCAACTTTAATGTTCTATGACTGGAATAGTTTATTTCTTTTGTAAGTATTTTTTTAAAGTCAAAGGTCAGCAAGAAATTGAAAATTGCCCTATTTTAGGGCATTCTGATCTAGTGATGTAAATATCAGATACCTTTTTGTTTTAAATATGTATAAAATGTATTTTTTTTTCAATGAAGAAAACTAAAAACGCATTAAGCACATTATTAGTATTCCCGTTAACCCCTCGTGGTAAGCTAAATGTTTGTGTTACGAATGGACCCATTTTATTCTAAGCGCATTTTTATTTTTAACATAAATAACAATTTGGTTGTCTGTTATATTTTAATATAGATAAAAGCAATGTAGTCTAAATCAACTTCTTGGTGGAAAACCAGATGAGATTCAGTTATAATTTTTTTATAAATTTAGATCTTTTACAATTAATTGCTTAAACAGAAATATTCATTAAAATAACGTTATGATTTTTATCTAAAGTATTGTGAGATAGAAGTTGACCTGACAATTTATCAGCACTGAGTTCATATTGCAATTAACGACTCTGAAACAAACAATCTTCCTCCGCAGCTTCACAAATAGCTGGCGTGGTTCATTGAGTCTACTCTAAATAATTTAGATTTTAGTTTTAAGTTTTAGTTGTGTTCTAGAATAGATTGGATCCACTTAAATTTAAATCTAAATTTATAACTAATTTTCCTATTGCTTGCTGACGTAGTGCTTTCATAAAGTGGCCATTATACATTCACGTAAATAATACACTAAAGTTTTTCGTTTTTTTTCAATAAAATAATGTCTTCAACGCTACAAACCATTGGCTTAGGTCTTCAGCGTCCAATTGTCGAAAGCATTGAAAATTGATTAGCTCTTAAGAAACCATCACTGGACACGATTCAGCGCAGAGATAAGAGGCTCATTAATGATAGCAAATTGGTGAAGAGCAAGCTTCACACCTTAGTTCACCGCCGCAAAGTTGCCTGTCTGTCGGTCTTCTACAGAATGTATTTTGGAGAGTGTGCTCAGGAGCCGCCATTACCCTTCTTCCATCGGACATCCAGACGCGCTGCAAGCTACCACCCTTTCTTGGTTGCTATTCCTACCTGTCGCACGAAGCGCTTCTCCGCACAGCAAAGGAGTGCAACTCCCTCCCTGCGTCTGTATTTCCGAGTACTTATAACCCATCCGTTTTAAAGCCAAGGTAAATAGGCACCTTTTGGGTTAGCTCGTTCCATCGTGAATCCTGTCTTGGCCCCCCGGCTTGATTGGGATAAATAGCAAAAGACCGTTCAAAATAAAAAAAATAAAAAACCATCATCGTCATCAGTTAAGACCCGAATGCTCATAGCATATCCTAAAAGACAGTCCTTCCTTAGTAGATAAACTACATGGACACAAAGTGGATTAAAAGATAAAAGGCAAAATGCTGTGTGTTATCTATTAAAACTAGAAACGGGTCAATATTACTGAAACATATTTAGTTTAAACTTAGACTTCAAGTCGTCACAAAGAAAGACCTTGCAAAATGGATTCCTAAAACTAAAACTATTTCACGTGAACGGGCTCGCGGAAAAGTGATTGAATTCTTGAGAGATTGAACGGTCTAACGAGCGCTATGTAAGAATTCAACTTGAACAGATTTAGCAAAATTGGCACTAACGTAAAGTTTCAATTTGACCGTCTCTTTGGAGAAGTTTGGTTCAGAATACCTAGTGACCAAATTTAGTTCGCCTCTTATAATAAACTAGGGAGCTTAGCTAATAAGTGTGACGACTGTGATTAAACATTTATTTAAAGAAACTCAATCTTCTTGGCATACTTAGGACGTTTGGGGTTTTAAGAAAAAAATACTATTAAATAGAACGTATTTTATACAGTTATAATTTCTCATTACAAAAAAATATTAATAATTAGAAATAAGGCTATGACTCCACGCGTTCTTGTATTTTAAATAATCTCCGATATGGTGATCTTTCCTTTGTTCATGAGTGCGTTTTTATTTTTAACAACCTTTTCAAATGGTAGTTTATTCAGCTTTTGTGGAAGTTAAAAAGTCAAGCCTCCACCCAAAAATGAGCCTCTTGTTTTTTGAAGACTGAAACTTGAAACAGTAAGTTTATTGTTTTTTCGAAAACTGATTGAAGGAATATCTCTTTTTTTAAAAGTGTCATAGTGTTTACGTACATACATAACATTTGCATAGACAATATTGAAACGCGACAGTTAATGTTTTAATTACTTAAAAAGTTGTTAAAGACGAAGCTGGTTTGCTGTTTGTATATGGCGCGGACCGCCCTTTTAAAAAATAAATATATCGTCCCAGCCCCACAACAACAAAGATAACTTTGTTAATCATCTTCACAGCCGAAAAACGACAATTGCTAGATGAAAGCCTTCCTCAAAAAGTAAAGGGGTTTAGCTATAACCTCCAAGCTTGATAAGTGGGTGAGGGACTAGAGATTGCAGTAAAACACCATTACTCAGAAAGCATTGTAATATCAAAAAAATAACCAAATCTTGGGTGATGGTTCTCTGGTTATTATATATTATGTTACTTACTTAGTTTAAACGGTGAGAGCATATGCTTTGATTATACTTAGTTTTTTAATGGGAAAATTTTATTAGAAAAAATATTTTCGAAAGGTATCAAATGTTTTTTCTGCCATATTGCCAAAATCTGTTCAAAATTATATGTATAGAATGGATTTGATTTCAATGCAATGCTGTCACCTTTGTTCATTTTAGTTTAAACTTTGAACTAAAGCTGACGTGAATTAGAAATTAGAACGAAACGGTAACAGTATTCAATGACTAACATTAGTAACGTAGGTAGTTCCAAACATTTATTTTCAAACACGGCTTGAAACATATTTTCGAAACCGCAAATATCTCTAGCCACGAAAAGACCGGCTGCTGCGCCAAGAATAATTAAGTAGACGCCGTCAGTCTAAAACTGTGGTTAATAAACAATTCAATCAATCGCAAACGCTGATGCTGTAAGCAATTAGGGTATAATTGATATCGGCGACATGCCGTGCGAATTGAAGCCACGAATTCGTAATGAAGCCATTAAGAGTAATCCCACTGGACATCTTTTGTTTGGATAATCGATCGGGTTGCGGGGTTTGCTTGCGTTAACCGGTTAGCGACATATTTAGAGTAAGTTAATGTTACAACCGAAATTATTTCCAATTGATTTTCTGAAAATTTTTCAATAGGTCTTTTTATTTCGATACTTTTGGTCGTCCGTCAAAACCATGCACAGATAGTAGCGTGTACCTGAAACGAAAAACAAAGCGACGACGTGGTTTTATTGCTAAACAGATTCAAATTCGTTTTGGGTCTGATTGTCCCCATGGTCGCACAGGTACGGATAACGACATAACATAACAAACGATAAAAGTACCACGTAGATTTGGTTTTATAATAATTAGAGTATGTAAGCTATTCAAAGTTCAACCTGGTTACAGCGATATTTTAAGCACAACAAATAAACCAGTAAAAAAAGAATACCTACATCTAGAGCAACACAACAAAAACTTTATTATATAAATAAAAATATGAAAAGTCAAATATATGGTTTGATACAAATATATCGTAGGCAGACATGAGTTAGGACTGTATATAAAATGGAAGTGTATCTTAGCGCACTCTGTCGTAGGCAGTCATGATGACGGTTGCTTTAACATCATAAGTCTGTTCTAATGACCCGTCTGAAGTTACTCTTAACGCAAATGCCATCTATCGGTGCTGTACAGAGTCTAGGCACAGTAAAGAACAGTAAAACATCTTCATACAAACGTGCCGCTCTCGGTTTGAATGTGTGCGTGCGCGCCGCGCGCCGTGTCGGCACGCAATTTCACGCGCAAACTAGCATAATATATGGGGGAATAAGGTGACGGCAGTACGGGCTGTGCCGCGCGACTGTGAGCATGCGCGTACGTCACATGACCGCTCGCGATCGTCAACTCTCGCCGGCCACTTACCAGAATATTAATTATTACGAGTATCATGACTTCAAAAAGGGGAAAAAATATTGTAGTGTTTTCGGGTGCCTCAATAACGATTTCGCAAACAAATATTCAATCATCATATGCTTTTTATTACATAAATTTAGATCAAGTGCTGCTTGTTCTAAAATATTAACTAAAAGTAAAAGTGACGACCCTGGGGATCAACGCAAGAGTAGGCTAATAACTCGGCGGGCGGCCTTAGATAACCTACTGTTCTGTTTACTGTGGTCTAGGTCGCGCAGCGGCTTGGCATTGAACGCGTTTTCGTTCTAACCATCGATTCGGGCAGACGTTCCCCAAGAACTGCACCGCGTCCTTTATTACTGTGTTACCGATTTGTGGTAAGAATTTCAGTTTAAACAAACATCGAGAGTCGTTATTTTAACCGACAGTACCTCACACACGCCCACCTGATAGTTAAAAACTATGACCGAGAATATCGATCAAGAATTGTCATCATTCACCGACAAATATATTAACTGCACGTTAATTATAGAACTACAAATAATAATCTTAGTAAATCCATAAAACAAAGAGAATTGAAATAATTTATTAAATAAAACAATAGCAGAAAATTATAAAACTCATTTGTCATAATTCTCAACAGCTTCGTTTCATTACTAAATGAAATAGATCTCCAGAGCTCAATATAACCAGAACACCATTTTCTTCTTTACAAAAGAATAAAAATGCCACAGAACTGAATTCTGCATCAAACTAAACATTAGCATTCCTACTTTATAAATAATGTATTAAAGCAATTACGTCTTCAGGAAAATAAAAAAAAGATCTTTATGTAGATAGTGAATCGAAATGGGTGTTTTATGTGCTAAACACTGGGTTTATCAATATTCCTTATCAACTATGTAAATGGTCCCTAAAAGTGTTTCTACTGGCAATTGGAGAAAAACGAGCACTCATTACAACCATCAAAATAATGAAAATGAATGTCTGAAAACTATAACGCAGAGCGAAATATTAAATGTTTTTCATGAGACAAAATATAGGTATTTTTTTCTTGATAACGATCATAGATCACTCTTATAACAGATGAGGTTGCTAGTATTTAAAAATATTTTAACCGTTGTAAACAGAAAATAACAAAGTATTTTTTTAATAAATAAATGTGTTATGATGTTTTCTCATCAAATTCTAAAAATTGACATTAAGCCTCGAAATGATCAGGAAATTAAACCTAAAAAACCTCTTGATTGATGAAATGTCTTGAGTAGATCGATCTGCTATTGATGTAACATACGACGAATGTGTTGGCAACTAATTTGAATAATATAATAATTACCACCAGCCACAGGTCTAAATGGACATAACGTCCTAAGTCACCGACAATAGTTAGAAGTATCCGTTATATCCTGATAAATAAGGTTAATATTAAAGATGTGTGTTTTTAATAGATTTCATAATTGTTTTGTAGGACAACAACGTTTTTGTGACATAAATGAATAATATTATCATTTGAACTGGATCCTATCACCTAACACAAAACATTTAGAAATATTTTTTAGGTGGAATATCAACCTACTTTTTCTAGCACGTCTACCTACCTCTTTGTTTTATAAAAAAAACCGGTAAAAAAAAGCACATATCAGTATTTACTTCCAGACTAAAGTGTAGTTTGTAGTATGAATCAAATCTATCTATATATAAAAATTCCCTGTCACAGTGTTTGACCGCGATGAACTCCGAAACTACTCCACCGATTTTGATGATTTGTTTGTCATTTTGCTAGATCTGTCCCGACTTAGGGCATAGGATAGGTTTCATTTTAATTCACGGCCCAGCAAGGCGTGGTCGGGTCAGCTAGTATATATACAATGTGTCCCGTCACCAGTGTCGGAGCCTTTAATGGTGTGAAATATGCCATTTTTATCGACAAATTGCCTCTCAAATTTGGTTTTTCTCAAAAAGCCAATAATTAAAAAATACAAAAAAACAATTCATTTGTTTTTCTTTAATTATTTTTTTCTATTTCTTATTCCACGACAATTAAAACATGATGGCTTTGTAACTGTTGTCTACATGTTTAGCTATCAAATAACACCTTTTTAATATTGTTAGGACATTTACATGAGTAGTGGTGGTCGAATTAGTAAGAGAGCCCAGGTCTTGTTTAACAAGAAAACAAAATGGCGGCCGTAAGAGATGCGGGTTCGATTCCCGCCTGAGAATTCACTTGTGACCCGAGTCGATTTTTTCTAGTATTTTTCTATTATAATAATTTATCTTATAAGATCGCATTGAAAATGCATAAAATATATAAAAAAATATAAAACTAAATGGCTATTTCATCTTAATCGATTGCTAAAACATTTGTAAAAATGTTTCTTTCAAATACGAGAGGATATTCCTTTCATTGATGAAACAACGCTGGCCTACAGCGTAAAATAAGAAAGGTACTAGAAAATGTCGACGAGTGTTCACAAGGCTCGGTAGCTCAATCGGGAGAGCATTGGACCGGATTTCCAAAGGTTGCGGGTTCGATTCCCGCCTGAGAATTCACTTGTGACCCGAGTCGATTTCTTCTAGTATTTTTCTATTATAATAATTTGGAGTGACTGTTTGTAATACTGACATAACCGTTTTTTACTACATGCATATGAATATATATACGGTATATACACTAAAATAACATTTTTTACAATTTTTGTCTGTCTGTCTGTCTGTTCATTCCGGCTTATCTCTGAAAAGGCTGGACGCATTTTGACGGAACTTTTTTTGGCAGGTAGCTGATGTAATAAGGAGTAACTTAGGCTACTTTTATTTTAGAAAAATAATGTTGCAATATTCCACGCGGACGAAGTAGCGGGCGGCCGCTAGTTGTATATAAAAATTATCCGTCACAGTGTTTGAGCGCGATGAACTCCGAATCTACTTAACCGATTTTAATGATTATTTTAATTTTCTGGATTTGTTCCCATTTAGGACATATGATAGATTTCATTTTAATTTATAACACAGCAACGCGTGGCCGAGTCAACTAGTATATATATATATATATATATATATATATATATATATATATATATATATATATATATATATATACTAGTTGACTCGGCCAATACATATTTCAATGTTTTTTTCATTTTGCTGGGCTAGTAATCATATAAAGTAAAAATACTTGTAAACAAAAATAAACCTATTTTTTTTATTCTTCTAAGATTCATAAATATTAAATTTGCGCACGTGTACTTCACTCCCCAACTTTCGTACAGATATAGACTGAAAATAGCAAATGTTATTAAGGGTTATTACATTTTCTTAATAGTAATTCATTCTAGACGTACACATCCAATATCGTCCAAATGCAAAATGTTTCAAAGATATTATTAGGTAGTAAGTTTAATTCTGTTAATACCTAAATATCATTAGAGTATAATCATTTTGAGGATGTTGCTAGATGGTATGAGGTATGAGTACACCTGCTTACACGTTACATGTAATCGGTTCAGTGATTTGGATGTAATTGTATGATGAGATATAAATATACCTTTTGAAAATGCGTGTTTAGTTTTCAAGTCAGTTCAATGAAACTCAAGAACATTGTTATTAAATTCACTGAACATGAATTGATTTTATATAAAAATAAGTAGCAAAAATGATGTATATTAATTCCTTTCAAAGTTGACAACATGAGAAACCTTCCAAAGGAGACCTTTCTTTTCGGGCCAAAAATGTACCTTGGTACAAGTTATTTGAAAATATTCATAATAATGTACAAACACTTATTTCATATATAATATACCCATAAATTAGATTTTTATAAAGTTAATAAAACACAATAAATTATACACAAAATCACAACTGCGTAGAACGAAACGCTAATATGGCACTTGTGTGTGACAGTCGGTTAGATTTTAACAAGTTTCTCGCGGCTCTGGAACACGGTATTTTAGTAAAGTCCGTAGGCTGATAAAATAACTAAACGCTTAGAATGATTCGCAATAGCAAGAAATTTTTCGCTCTTGATCCTACTGTATATATTAAAAAAAGAAGAATTCATAAAGCAGTGTTGCTGATAAACTTGTATACATTTTATGTTTAAGACTGAATATCGAAAATTGTTTATATAACTTTAAGCTACAAAACGCTTCAAACTCAAAACAATTGTGCTTGCCAGCTAAAAAAAAACATTTGTTGCAAGTAATATATATTTTTGAATGATTTTTTTTAGTGGTACAAATGTATTTAAAAATAAATAAGTATTTTTTTCGGAATATACAATTTTTTAGCTAATTTTTGGTATCTTTGCCTATACACCCTGGCTCTGAAGACGGAATAACAACCAAGAAAGGGTGCAGTGTGTTTGGATATACGAAGGAAAAAATGAGATGGCGGTATGAGCTCATGGAGCTGCTGAGCATAGTCTCCGAAGTATAATCTGTAGAAGACCGATAGACAAGCAACTTTGCGATGGTGAGCTAAGGTGTAAAGCTCGTCCTTCATCAATTTTCCATCGCTAGTGAACCTCTCGGCTCTGTGTTGAATCGTGTACTATACAGCAAGTTGGTCCATTGCTGAGCCGTCCCAGAGGTGGCTGCAATATTCCATGCAAGATCGGACTTGTGGTTTATATGGAGTTAAAAGCTGTCCCGGCGTGAAATGGCGGAAAATGGCAGACTTAACGCCAATAGACATTCTCTACCAGTCCACCAGAATCCAAACCAAAGAGCCAGTCTCTCCAAGAATAAAACATTTCACTATTAGATCGCCGGATGGCTCGCCTGACTTAAATCAAATCACACCCAATCACCGAACTGTGAAACACCACGTCCACAGACCCGTCAGAGATCAGAGTAGCCGCTATTCAAGACTGAAAAAACCCAGGAGGATATTCGCATGTTCGAGCTAGAGGAGATTATTTTTGGTAATAACTTGGTATTTTTTTAAATACTTGATTTTTTTAGTAACATCATACGTTTTCTATTTATAGTTATTTGTTTGTTGTTTTGTTTAATTTTGTCATAGTTTTGACCATTTGGTCAATAATTCTACCTTGTTTAAGAGCACCCCATGCGTGCCGGATCGTGATTAGAAGACGTAGTTTCCCACATGTCTTTGTTTTCATTTTTTCACAAGCTTTTTCCACATTTAACATAAAACTTCAAATATCTTAAGTTTACTAAGCAAGCTTATCTGCTTAACTTATATCCTTTTATTAGTGTCGTAGATACAAAAGAGATCGCTAAGTAACCCACCTGCTTACTCACACTGCACCGTTTCCATTATGTCACGTGGAAATCGATAACGCCCCGGATCTAATTACCCTCCGAGCTCCGCCATAGCTATCCAGGAGCGTCAAAATGAATTATAGCACTTCATTAAGCCAAAGTGCTGTCTTAAAGTGTCTAAAAAGATTCCATTATATCAGGGGAATAGCCACCGGCTCATTCATTATGGCGCCAACAGTTTTTTATCTGATCTCGTCGGAATTGTGATTGCAAGTTCCAAAAACGTGAACAGGAAATGTTCTGAAAACTCGTTTTACATACCGTCATTAATTTCTTTTACTTTAGGTGAATTAATTATATAGTGGTTTTGTGTAAAATACCCTTAGTCGTTTTGTAGATAATACAGGAGTATTTTTATTTTGTTGAATAGAATTAAATAAATTTAACTTTAAAAACGAACAAAGCCAATAAAAAATGTTATACAAACAAGGAGAAATCCAATATTAGTTGTTGCAAACATGAAAAAGATATTTACAAACTAATAATAAACAATATTATATACTTACCAATGAGATAATATATAATAGTTTCAATATTATGCTTGAATAACGTATTAGGTGCAAATCTTAGAAAGGGCAGGTGTTAACTACTGAGTTTTTATATAAGTTTAAAAATTAATGAGAAAATCAATTATCTAAACTATTAGAACGTGTGCACCCCATTGAATATGGTTAGTACTCTTTTTTATATGCGGTAAATACCTAATTGCACTGAAGCAGTTTTTTTTTGCGAGAAGTTTGTGTTCGTTGTCTGGAATTATGTTAGTAAATTAATTTTTTTATTAAATAATAAGTGTAAAGTGCTTAAAATAAACTTCTTTAATACAATAAATATAAAACTGTAAAAAAACAAATGTCTTTGTTCAAAATTCTTATTTCCCCTTAAAATATGATTATACAAAATATTACCTTGCTCAAAATGAAGATTTATTAAATTAATTAAAATCTTAATCCTAGACAGATACCAAATTATATCACGTCACTGTCACTGCCTCAACTGTCTTCGTCAATTAGCCAACAATGATGATAATAGCATCAAATTGAATAATTAAAACAATATACCTGGTGCCAAATTGGAATAGAAGAGGGAACCTAATGGCTAAAACTCGATTTGACAATTTAAGCTGCATGTGATAGGACGCAGCCGCAAATAGACAAAATGAAAACTAACAGCGAAGTGACGTTTAGTTTATTTTTGTCTTGCTTATTGTGTAATAACTGGTCCTATATGATTTCGTCAAAAAGAATCAACTGCCAGATCCAAGTAGCATTTCCAGAAACGACGAGATACATGTATGTTTTTTTTTTACCCTTTGAGGGTCTCCGCTGTAACATGTGTCTACTTATTTCCACCGGGAGTTTGGGTATCAAATATCATGTTTTTTACTTAAAAAATGATGAACTTACAAAAAATGTATTCTATACCACCTACTTAAGTATTTCTGCAAACGGAGAAATATATCGTCGTTGCGCGTGAAAGAGTCGCTATGTGTTTTTTTACATACTTTACAGGAGATGCAAAAAACTGATTTTCACGAAAATATATTGAACCTTCGAAGTATGAATGACACATAGCTACATTCCGAAACTCTTCAAATATTTCATTTATTACATAGCTGTTTTTACAGTATGTGTTGCATTGAAATAACGATCAACACTGCATAATAATCCGAAAATAGCTAAATAACACATAGCGATTTTTGCACGCGCAACGACGATATGCAGGTTAATATTGTATAGAACTCCTTAATACTTAGGTATTTCTTAAAATGAAGTTTTGATATAAAGTTTCAACCCATTTTTCACTTCCTTAAGGACCATGTACAGTGAAGTTTTACCAGAAGCATGTGTATAGATTTTTGTGCCTCTTACTATGAAGTTAATAGATTGCCATATACAACAGTTAAAGCCAAAATCTTCTCAAGCGAGCGTTTTCTTCCTTTTATTTTTTTACCTCTTTTACTTTTATCACTTCGTTTTTGGTTTTGCATTTATTATACTAAGAGTATATTGAAGGAAATATTGAATTATAATATACCACGCTGTTTTTAACATCAATAAGTTTTAGATTTGTACTCGGGTTACTTAGTAGGTACTTACAAAATACGCCTATTATTATTTTTTTTTTCTCGCATTATTCTCTTTTTCTTAGAGTTCCGTACCTAGAAAAAAAGGAACCCTTATAGGATCACTTTGTTTTCCGTCCGTCCGTCTGTCTGTCGGTCTATCTGTGAAGACCCTTTTTCTCACGAACGCATGGTGGTATCAAGCTGGAATTTATATCAAACTCTACTGTCCCTTGGAGCTGTGAAAAGATTTAATTTCTAAGCCAACGCAATCAAAAGATACAGCCGTTTAGGCCTAAATTTTCGACACTTGCAAGGGAATCAAAACGTACAAGGTACTTTCCGTGAACTCAGAATCTTTAAATTTGGTACGAAGTAACGTCTTAAAGCACAGATAAAGGAAAAATTGTGAAAACCGTAAATTTTTAGTACTTACGATTTTAACTCATATCAATAGAGCACGATGAAGTGGTCTCCAATAATAAATCACCGAAAAAAAATATTTTTATTGGTCCTATCAATGACAACCTGCGTGGTTTAGAGGCGCGCATACCAGTTTTAATGTAAATCCTCTCTGTAGTCCCGGGTTTGATTCTCGGCCGGGTCAATATCGAAATTTTATTTTTCTATATTGACTCAGGTCTAGTGTTCTGTTACTAATGTTGTTTCTAAATTCCATAACACAAGTGCTTTAGCTATTAGGTCAAAACAATATATGTGATATTGTCTAATTTATGTATCTATAGTCAAAAATAACAGTTCAAATCTATCGATAGATTCAAAATGCTAATTCATATTCATAAAATTAAAATTTTATATTAGTACCTACTATAGAAAACTAGTTTCATCGAACACTAAGTAATGTCGAAAGCAAATCAAGGGACACATTCCATAAATCCATGTCCACAGATACGTCAGAGAGCTGCGCTGTCAACAGTAAATACTAAAATAAAACAAAACCTACCAAATGCATCGAATATTCTGATTTATATTTCTACCGCTCATAAGCCTGTGGGTATAAAATTAAACATATCAATTTCAGAGCTGCCCAAAATGTCTATTAGCAAGCCGACGAAAATATACCGCGAACGTCATATTAAAATTTTAATGAATCTTTTCAACGAACTTTAATTTCAATTTAAATTCATATCGCCCACACCAATCGGATGTGGCAGTGCATCCAGACAAATACATCACACCAATTCCGATTTCTTGGCATAGTTTGATAGCAAATTTATTATTTTACTTATGATTTTTTCAATCAAAGTATCAATAGCCATATTGTATATCTTTTGACCCAGTGAATTTTTGTTTGAAAGATGTAGAAAAAGAAAAGATGTAATTATACTATATATATCTGCAGTCCAAGTCGAGCCTAATCTGCAGTTCAAGTCCAGCCTTTTCTGCAATCCAAAGATTGTCTTTTCCCGAATTTTGGATTGTGTTTATTATAATTTGCATTCAAAGTAACAATAAATTCGATACAATCTAATACTGTTCAATATGATCTGATATCTTGGTAATTTTAATGTCACTGAGCAGAAAGTTCTATTTTGATGTAAATGTAATGCTTTGAAATATCGCTGGATTCGGGTAATAATGCGGTAAGCGCCGGTTAAGTCCATTTTAATGTTATTTGATTTTTTGCTTTTTCGAGTATCATAAAATCACATCCTTTTTCAGCACTTTTGATAAATTAATTTTAATTATGAAAAAAAAACTAATAAATCAACTCGTCTTATGCCTTGGGCGGAAATGTAGAACATTTTCTTTTTTGGGAAATATAGAGAGAATTACATTATTAATAAATCAAAGCAAAGATTAAACTGAGACTATAATAAGGAATATAGAAGACTGTTTGGAATAAATTATTAAGCCGCTTAAGTTATCTGAAATTGAAATCATCTGGTATAAACCGCAGCATTTAAACTTCTGTAAGCTGTTGATATCCGTTGCTGTTCGAAACTGTCACGCATAGGGAAGCATGAATGAGGGCTTAATTGCTTATTTCGAACAACTTGTCTATATTTTTAGAGTTTATGAGATTTAAAAGCAAATTATCTAATAATTTTCTCAATTTGGTCAAATGCCAAAAATACTGTTGTCATAACAACATGACGAAGATAGCGGTAGTAATCGTCAGATTAGTCTACAATCGAAAGTTGTTTTCATTGAACTACAAGTTTCTAATTACACGAAACACACTATTTTTAGGCAATCGTACTAACGAATATCAACAGTATTGTGTCTTATAAAAATAAAATTTAATACCACCCTCCAATTTACCCACTAACTTTTCGAATATGCCACAAACAAAGTGGCATATTCGAAATATTAAGTTGTTGAGGATAATAAGATTAAATGTCACAATAGTAAATAAACCTTTACTATTATGATACTATTTTTTAATTATCTTAAGTTGAACGATGCATGACTAAAATAATAAAAAAGTCTAAACCAAACTAAAACCCCTTTTTCTTTATTTTTTCTCTCAAAATTTATTCTACAGTCATTAACGCTTTTTAACACGGGGATACATGGTGCAGTATACGTACGGATAGGTACATATATGTAACAGAAAACATATATTTTTACTAATATTTTAGAAATGTAAATTCTTACTATGTTATAGCTACTATTATTGGAGCTTCCATTTTACCAATAGGGAAAAAAATCTTTTAATAATCCCGTTTTGAATAGTCCTACAGATACTAATGCTGGTAACTATAAAAAAGAGGTTGAGCGACTTCAATATAAAGTAAATAAAAGTAGGATTGTTTGAAAGGTATTATAATAAATGTTCTTGAAACTTATCTGATTTTGGTAATGTGAAATAGCAGATTATAAACAAGTGAGGTTGTAACGAGGCGCCATAGCTATATTAGTTACAAATTTGTTATAATTAATTATATAACCGAATGTATACTTTTCCCTACCAGATTGAGCTGTAAAACCGATCAATATAGAAACTGCTCTCACTAACTTCTGAAATCGTATCATGTATGGTTCATAGCAACAAGTAAAAAGCAAATATATTTCTTGTTTTCCATTTTAGCAACAAGGTGTCAAATAGTAAATCCCTCGAAACATAAATGAGACACGACTTTTATGTCAACATTAGCAGAATCGAGGTCCAGGTTCTATTATGAATGTTTGAAACTCTCACCAAAAAGTCATTTACATTTTTCTCATACTAAAAAACCTTTTCACGTTTCTGCCCAGGATTTTTAGGGATTTAGGGAAAATTTAATAGCACTGTTACAGATAGTTTATTGATCATTTTGGTGTCTACTCTATAAACGCTAAATACGATTTCAGATTCAAACTTTTTAAAAGTTCAAAGACCTATAAAGATGTAGGTATGAATGGATTTTCAATCACAAGCAGCCAGTACATAAGTTTGATAATGTTATGATTGAGAGACCCAAGGTCATTCGTAGTGGTGGTGATACTAAAACGCTCAAGTCCAAACATGTGGACATTATAATCTTGGTTTTGTGTTTGCGTACCTGTCGTCCTTTTAACAACTTTTAAGTCAAAAATGTATCTATTGTAGCGAAGTCTTTTAGAGAACGTGGCCACGATATTGTCTTTGTTTCAATATCTACATTAAGCGTACAGAAAAAAATCGCTAGCCATTTGAAATTCAGAATTAAGAAATTTCATCTTGTTACAAGGTAAGAAAGGATCAGCCGTGCACACAATTTACTTACCCTGAAATACCGTCGTGAAGTCTTAGATGGGTGAATTGCATCATGTCATCAGTAGCGATTTTGATTGTGCGGACCTAATTAAGTTACTTGTTTTGATACTCGGATGCCACGTACAAGCTTATGTCATTTATTGTCAAAATGCAGCGATTTCACGATTACCAAAATTTTATAATGATTAATTTTAACACAATTTTCATATGAAATCAAACAATTACCTACTGAAGCATAAAATGGCACCCATGATATCCCAAAGGCAATAAAAAATGTATTTTTGTGTTATACATATAATCAGGATATGGATATTATAAAATTCTATATATTTTATGTATTTTTCATATTATAATAACTTATAATTGCAAAAATATTTCCTTGTGAATAAATGTAAACTTATTTGTTTTCTCACATACAATTTTAATGATTTCCTCTTTTCCGTTAAAACCTCTTTTTAATCAGTGAATAGTAGTTTTTGACCTCCAAATTGTAAACCAAAGATTATAAGTGTAGGGTTGTAATTCTATTCCTTTAAAAGAATAAACAAAAGACCTAAAACCCCTTAACTTTTGTAGACAATAAATCTTTTCCTAAATATGTTTTTTTTAAAACGACTGAAGTTCTAAGTACACACAAATTTCGTATTCCATAATGGAGTATTCAAATTTAAACTAGGCGCCGGCAACGGTCTATGATTGCATTAAGGCTCTTAGCAACTTTATCCATTTGGTTTGTTTACTCCAGCATCAGGTTCCGAGAGGAATTTTAACGAAAATTTAATTCATACAGCATAATTTGGTTCGGTTTGGCGCTATTTGTTTATAGTCGAGAACTAATAAATCGAAACAAGTTGCTGATTGTGAAATAGGATGGACTTTTGTGCAGACAATTTGACGCAATGGACTAAAAATGTTACTAATGTACTTAGTACATCACTTGAGACGACAGCTAACCTAGAAAGGTGTTTACTTCGCCGATTTACTACAGATACGCTTTTCTATTTATATTATAATGCGCCAACTAATAAGAACGAGGAAGCAAACAAACTTATTAATTCCACTAAGTAGACTCAAGACTGAAATGCCATAAAGCTAATGAGTGATACTGATTCAGCAAGATTTTGGCTGATTGAATTGGCTTTTTAAAGTTATTTTCATAGGTATGTACGTACGATTCAGAAATTTCATCGACATTTTTTTGGAGAAAATCAAAATATTATGCATGTAAGTAAATTTTAGGGTACTTTTATAATAAAGATAAACTTGCCTTAACATTTAGGATTCAAAATAAAAAGCAAATTTTTGGGTAGAAGTTTTATTTATAACAAAGTTCCACATAATGTAACTTTACTAACTTTTCAATAGATTAAAAATGGTGTTATTATTGAACTATATCGATAATTATTTAAAAGTCAAAAACACATTGAGTTAATGTCTTGTTACTATTTAGTTTATAGGTTTTTAATGACATTTTTATCATTGTCTCCGTCATCGCCATAAGTTTATTGTTTTTGTTTCAATAAATTATTTATTCATTTTAATAGTAAGCTTTCCAATACATCTTAGTAGAACAAGAAAGATTTTCTATATTTTCATTACACATAACGTAAAAATAACGTTGATTTTTTATAAAAATAAAAATAGTTGGGGCTGTTTCACATTAATAGAAATAATAAGGTCTCTATTTAAAAGTTAAATTTTATACGCCAGTATAAGGAATAGTGTATTATCATAAAAAAACTACAAAACAAACTAGTTAAAATCAAATTTATTTTTAACAAGTCAGCTTTTATTCACAAATACACAATTTTCATTTGATTGCTTTTATATTATAGGTTAAAGAATATATGATCGACTTTAAAGCAAAAAAAATATAAATAACAATCAAATAGTCGCTTTCAGTTTATATTTTCTGCTTTAATTCAACGAAATATATCAAAGTTGAACGTTTACTTGGGTATTAAGTAAAAGCTTTGTATTATGTTATAAATGTAGGCTAAAGTCCAGAGGCTACCTCTGACCATCATGTCGATTGGAAGTTTCGTTGCTACCTTAACGCTTTATCTATACGGTGTATTGCGGCGGCGGAAATGCGATACTTTAATGTGAATGGTACCAGGGCGGCGTATGTGTACCTATATGATCAGAATTTAACTTCGATAATCAAATTTTATTAAGTATACCTAATTACATTTCATAGAACGCACCACGTAATTAATTTAAGGTTTAATTTAATCTTATATGCTAATGTGCGATTAGCAATTATATCTCACATTTGATTGCGCGAATACTCATTTGAACTACTTAATAATAATTGAGCGTAGCTCTCTTTTATAATTGAGCGAAGCTCTCTTTTAGGCAACTTACAAATTGCGGTTTTGTCCCACCTGCTACTTAACGGTTCAACCGATTCGAACGAATTTTAGCATGAACATACATGATTATAATCTGACGGACATAGGCTATGTTAAAAAAAATTTACTCTACCATGGAGGAATAATCACCGAAAGAAAAATTCAAAAGCTGATCACAGCCAAACCGCTGATACTACATTGATGAAATTTGGCGCCAAAACTCACATCGTGGTCGTGACTAATGTGCATAAAATTGGACATACCATGGAGGAATAATCACCGAAAGAAAAATTCAAAAGCTGATCACAGCCAAACCGCTGAGACTACATTGATAGATTCAACGCCAAAACTCACAAACGAAGGTAAGGTAGTGCTTCGCTCAGTATTTGCAAACAGAAGCATGCATTGCAGACCTAGTTAGGATTATTTACATAATTACCCAGCAAATATATTAAAGAAATAACAGTTATTTCATGTTTTAATATAAAAGCATTTAAGTACTAGATTTTAGTATATAAAGAAAATTTTACTAGAATAAATTCTACTTGTCCCTGTGTTCGGCAGAAATCGAACAATCGAACCCACTCGTGGTCACAAGTTCTGCCAGACACCTTTTTTTTTTTTTTTCGAGAGTGGAAATGCATTACGCATACCCCACCGTTGGGCTGGCGGTGGGGTTATGTGGGACTCACCCGTCACCAAGGCTGACGGGCATACCCACTAAAACCCCCCGCTGTACTACACTCCGCCGTTTGACCTTGTGGGTCCCTTTTTGGGAGTCACCACTGCGGTCCGGTGGTTGGCCCGCTTTAGGCCCCTTCACGACTCGGTGATGCCTGAGTACAGTTCAGGCATCGACCCAGACATTGGGGTGAGTACAATGCCTCCAACGGATACCCGGTCCGTTGAAGGCCACCCCATCACCAAATTTGGATGCCGCCCTCTTCACGTGCCCTTTTCCCTGGAAAAGGGTGGAAGTGACCGCCGCCCTCGGTCGTTAGGTGGGGCTGGATGCCCTGTGCTACTTGGGCATTCCTCTTCCGTTCGAAATCCTGTGCGGAGGCCCAGCTAATGCTAGGCCCTCACACAGGATTCCCATATAAGGGATTACCCTTATATGGGAATCCTGATGGCGTACATGCGCCGCCTCCTCTCTGTCCTTTTCCTTCTTTGGGGGGCGGCATTTGCATCCTCCTCCCTCGCCTTCTCTGCGATCTCCTTCTGAAGGATAACTTCCTCGCAGAAGGAGATCATAGCGTCCCACGACCTCTCGGTAGCCAGCATGGCCTTAGCCACCCCGGGTAGCGAGAGGTCCCTCCCTATCGTCGCTACCAGAGTAACGCGCTGCGAAGACCACGCCGGACACTCCCCTAGGGTGTGTTGGGCGGTGTCCTCCGCAGCGCCGCACTCATGGCATGACGGGGTCGGTTCCCTACCAATCCAGTGCAGGTACTTACCGAAGCATCCATGCCCGGTAAGCACCTGCGCCAGCCTATAGGTCACCGACCCGAACCTTCTGGCGCACCATTCTTTTAGGATGGGGCGCACTGCTTCCAGGGTTTTGACCACAGCCGATGGGAAGTTCTGCCAGACACCTGAGACGAGTCGATTCTTTTAGTTATTACTAGATCGTGCTCGTATACTTCTATTTCTATTAAGACAGACACAGCTTACATATAACTATACAGTCTGTTTGGAAATATCTGTATAATCTCGGAAATGGCAAACAGGCTTGAATTTATAGAGCCCTACAAAATTATCACATGGTCTGAAAACCATCACAAGTCCGACATATATTCTACGGTGATATTATTACAAAATAACAGAGTAACAACCTTTAAACAGCTGATTGTGGCTGTCCACCCATTGAATTCAATCATTAAATGCATGTGCTAAGTTCAAAAATAAAAAGAAGTCACAAAATTCAAGATTTTCAGGCCTACATCAAACAGTAGTATTAATTGCATAATAAAACAATAACCATGCTTTTTTTAGCATAAGTTAATAGAAAATTTCCGACCAAAAGAGTTTTTGAGTAGTTTATCAAGAAAATTTCATTTAATGATAAACTAGAAAAATATTACTAGGTGTTATTGTGCACAATAAACGCGTTTGGTTTTTAATAAACATTGTTTTAATCTTTTTAACTAAATTATTAAATAAATTTTCATTCAATTTATTTATTGAATAAAAACAGTTAAGTAATATTCCTTGTTTGTCCTATAATTATAGTACGGTACCCCAAGTAGCGGTGGCGTGTTTTTTGAGCGTTACTTGTTTATGATGCAGTAACCTCAGTTACTTCCTAGAGGATTTTTTACAAGTGTCTGTGCCGGAGTGTCTATATCGTGGTGCAAGTTTATTTCCTTCTTGTACTTTTTTCACCCAGTGGAAATCCTCTAAATTTGTTAGTAACGAAAGACTTAGAATAAATCACACTAAGCGGAGTAATATAAAATAGTAATGTGTGCCTTAGTATGCTGCAGCTCGATGGAATTCGAGTTTTTGAAACTGAATTTGAAACGTGCGGTCGATGATGTTTGATGCCAATAAGTCTACTCTTAAAAGGTGCCACTGTCCTCACTGCACTAAAGTGAGCTCGATAGGATGACGAATGAGATTGTGTATTTCGCGTGGTAAATGGCATACGACGGCGTGCGATGGATGAGATCCCGGGAACAGCTAATATGCAGTGAATAAGTGCAAAGGTAGTGTGGTAATGTGCTACAAAATATTAGGTCTGTGTGAATTTTCAACAGAAAAGTTTTTTTATGATTTGCATTTGTAATACCTTAATGACCATGCGTTTCGTTAGGTCGTTTGGCAGACAGGAAGGTATGTTTGTATGATAGCAACTGAAGTGTGAAGTAATCAGTAGCCGCGCGTTGACGACGGCGTTCAATGTGGGCCTCGCATAGTACATGCCATGCCACGAATAAAATAAAGTATTTTTATTGAAAAATAAAATTGTTTAGGCTCAGCTTTATATGAGGATAAATTACTGCGACCAAATCTACTACTTAACGTGCCTTACATTAGGATTAGTATGAAGAGGTTAATAAGAACATTTTACGTTTTTATTAAGAGAAATTATTAGCAGTAATCTCAGTGTAAATTCTAAATTTATTTTTTGAAATTTTCATCAGGCCTATCTAAGAATATAAGAACTTATGAAGTAGCTTTAGCAAGTAGCATTATTCCACGTATATTTTTAGAATAGTAAGAAAGGTCATTAATAAAGATCAAGAAGAGTAAAGGGTCTAACATTGATCCTTGGGGCCCTCATAGTTATGGAGGCTCCCGCAGACGCACTTTTATAAATGGCAAGTTTTCGGATTCTCTTTGACAAATATGATTGCAAAAGACTTACTTATATATCACGGTTTTATGGTTTTTATATATTTTTTGCATTTTTCAATGCTATCTTGTGATAAATCATTTTAATAGAAGAATTAGAAAAAATCGACAAGGCTTACAAATAAATTCTCAGTGGGAACTAAGGTGTTTCAGCTTTTTTATAAGTATTTGGTGATTAACCTAATCGAGTGTCTTAAAAAGGCCGTGAAATATATTGATTGCATTTTGCTTGCCCTCCAAAGCACAAACAATTTTTTTGACTTCAGCTCAGAAGTATTAACTCATCTTTAGAATTAGTTTTACAACAAATTGGTGGCAAGGTGGTATTTTCGTATAGTTAAAAGTAAATAAATGATATTTTTTGCGATAACGGATCATATAGAAATCGGTCAGAAGTTAGCGGGGTAACAGGTTTTAAGAGGAGATTTTAAAAAAGGAAATATTATTTTCTATATATATTTCATTCATTTTAATGAATCTCAAAATCCATAAATTTAATTTGTTGAGGTACTTTAGAAATGAACATAGTTTAACCGTCTTTAAGCAATGAAAAAATCCTCGGTATATAAACAAACTACAAACACAAAATAGGGTAAATAGGGATTACTATACGAAAATATATAAATAATGTTTTGACATGCTGTAGAACCATCATTATGATTTATCTGTTAGAGTACAAAGATTTATTTTTATTATACACTACACATTATATTACTTTGTGGGGGTTAAAAAGCTTTTCTTTTGAATAACCCTACCTAAATATGTATCACGTATGTATATACGTATATGGAGTATCATAATATATAAATTCTGTACATTCTAACTTGTCCTATTTGGTAAACAATCTTGGCACAACTTCTTAACGAAATCGCCCATTTAAAAATAAAATAATAACAAAGTCAATAATCTATTACAATAAATCGTTGTTATAGACTGAAACCTATTAAATCTGGATATCAATTGATTTTTTAATGCTGCATTTTTGATAAAAAGGAGTGCCACGATTGTTTACCAAATAGGACAAGTTAGGATGAACAGACTGTAGATGTATTTTTTGTACGGTCAAGGTGTTAAGTAAACTTTTATATAACAATGACAGACTTGAGCAACTGAGTGAAATGACTACCAAATTTGTTTTAAATTAAATGTCAGTTTAACATAAATTCCAGATAACAATTAAAATGACTAGAAAAACGACAAATTACTAACACAGCGTTGTAAATTAATTGCAAATTATTTTTTTATATTAAAATTGCACTGATTATTTTGGATAATGAGAAAAAATTATCAATTAAAAACGTTTTTCTCTAACAAACAAAACTTCTTTATCGTCATGCTAGCCAAGAGACGTCTACTACTAGACGGAATACAAAAAACAAGGATGGTTTTTGCCATAATATCCATGCATGACAGGTGGGTTGGTAATCGCAGTAAAAGATCATAATTCGGAAAATGCTGCAGCCCCATTTTGTTGTCTATAATACTTAAAGTAACATCTTCATCATCATCATTATACACTATCATCATCATCATCATCATCATCATCATCATCATCATCATCATCATCATCATACACCTCTCATATGTTATCTCAAGTATCATTAGTCGTCTTTTAAGACACCCTTACTATTCTACTTAGGTACTATTCTTCTTTCCGGACAACACATGGCAAAAACTTAGATCCGTAGAATAGTTTATTAATTGCAACTCAACTTGAGAGGCTTAAACATATCCTGGAATTATTAATACCAATTAACTACATACATCAATGTTTCAACATGTTACATATATTTAGCTTAGCTTGTAAGCGTTATTAATACCTTTTTTAATTGCAAATAAACAATATAACAGTGACTCACGCGACAAACTAACAAAATCTTATTATTCTATCAACACTTTGAATTCTGTAGTAGGTAAATTGCCACCGAGTTACGCAGTTTGTCCGAAACTTATACGTCAGTTATGCAAATAACGAGAGAAACGACCATCCCAAATAACGTTCCGTCGGTTTTATCACGGAACGATCAGACATTACGATCCCATTTCACACTGCGAAATTCTATGTGAGCTATAAATAATACTGGGCTACCTCACATTCATACATGACGGAATCATGAAATATAACCTACTAGACATGACACTGCAGTATTCTTAAACACTTCATGTACCCAATTAGGATAAAAAACCAGAAAGAGTTTTATTATGAAAAATGCTATTTTCAAGACGTTTCATTTAGAGAGAATGAATTTATTAGTCTGTAAGCTACTTTTATATCAAAAGAGTCTGCTACTCAAGCTCGAAATTGCTTGAGAAATAGACGATGCGCTATATCTTTTTTTGTTAAACAGTGTCTTTTAACGTACTTAGAAAGTATCCAAGTATACTCTGCACCCGACATACCTTGCATTGCTCTTTTTGCTGACTATACATATTAACTTTTCCTGACATGCATACAACAACTTAATAAAGAGTCATCACAATCTGATCAAAGACTACGGAATGCATAGGGACAAAAATACAAACATTGATTTTTACTTATATAGATAGAAGATGCACGAGACACGGGCGGACATCAAATCAAAAAACTCGACGATTCTGTTAATTGAAAAAGAGTACTCATTTGAATGGTGAGGGGATCTGAGTTCATGTCCCGCCTGACACAGGTGTCAGGGTGACAAGGTGATTTTTTTTAGTTATTTCTTTAGATAATATAATAGATGAAGAAAAGAAGATGAATAGCTAAACTGCAAAATCTACTAATATTTAATAATTAAGCTATTGATTGAGAAAAACATCATGATAATGAATCGCAATATATGCAAATGTCAATAACGATCTTTGCTCAGATTATTATTACAATATACATACAATTAGTTGCTTTTATTAGTCATTATGATTAAGTAATTTTAGTCAAAATTTACATAAATTCGTTAACATTAAACTAATACTTATTAATTCTATAACTCAATGACATTTTTTATATAGATAAGATTTGAGTACAGTCTTTTATCAGGAAAATGCAGAACACGATGACATTTTTTTATATAGATAAGATTTGAGTAGAGTCATTTATTAGGAAAATACGGAAGGGCACTTTAACTAGAAAATGCTTCTGAGAGATTATGTGCTATTGAACGAAGAACTGAGCTTCCGACTTCACTTCGATAGTATTGTGAGCAAAAGCTTCACAATGCTGTGGTTTATCCAAAAGGTCAACAAACTAACTTGGTCAAAAATCTCTGGGCGTCAAATATGTCTTGTTATAAAATTCGTCATAAAATTCTTCACTATACTCATCAATCGGTGTCGTCATTATTTGTTATGCTCTCTTTGCTTTCCATAACTACATTACACAGATCTCAATATTTTTATTATTTTCCATCTCATATTCCAAATTAACACCTCATACTAAAACCCTATAGTTAGAATGTTCAGAACCTATAATGAGCAATTGAGGAACAATACGACAATAAAGGATCCCAAGACATTTAACATCATCATTATTTCAGTGTCTTTGTCAAATGTCAGGACGAACAACCGTCCCGTCTGTTTTAAAGTTGTCTTTATTATTGTGTTTCAATTATTGACTTGATTTTCACTTGTGGTCTATAATTTGTTTATGTAGTGTGCACGTTTATCAGATAACAGTCTAGTCTTGTTGTATTAAACTAAAAACTGATTATACAATAACTGTTTTCTGTGTGTGTGCCTTATCAATATCAAATCAATCAATCAGGAAAGGAGAATTATATTTTTTTAATAAAATTCAAAATGTTTTTTTTCACTATTAAGAGTGATTTCAATACGGTAAATGTAAATTCAACAAAGTGTATTACATACACATTGCATGAATATATTTTCGATATAAAAATGTTTCAAAAACAAACTTTTAGCCAGCCATAATAAGGCTTATTTGTCTAGTAAAATATTTAATTAACCAACTTCGTCTAAGAAAATGATCCCGACCTGATTTTTATTTATAAAGTTATCGTCATTTAGACGTTTGTTCAGGTCTCTTCAAGATTTTAAATGTATTATGTAGTCCCAAAAAAATATTAAAGACCATACCAAATACGGAAACTCCGAAGCGTTTGGTTTCAAAACCCCGCTGAGATGTGAGCGGGAAACGCAAAAATCCATTACAGCGAACTAGAGACATGTTTCACCAACTTTTTACCACACGTTATGTGTAGGTACGTAGGATCTCGCTAGCTTTACGTCCAGTGTTGTGAGCGGAATTCATAATTCGTAATTAATGACGCCAAAACAGGACCTCGGAACACGTTCCGACCTTCATGCAAAAAGCCTTTTGAAGGGCCTACAATATTATTTATTGCTAGCTAGTAAGAAATGGAATGTTAGGAAACAAGATGGTTGAGGCCCTTCAGCAAATTTTCGTTGTTTGCACGCGGTTTCTTACAACGATACAATTTGAGCAAGGGGCCTTTAATTAAAACGACGATTTTGTATGTTTAAGAGCTCATTTTCGGTGTAATCTAACCAAGTCGTCTAGAATTGCTTGAAATAAATAATTTACTGGGTAATTTTTGTTTCTCTGGATACAGGTAAATCTTTCTTCTGTATTTTAAATTTATCTTGGACTCTTGGGAATTTTGAATACTAACGAACATTAGTAATAATATTACAAAGAATATTGTTATGAAAATGAGCATTTTATTAACTTCGCTTTTACTTTGGAATTAAAATTTACTATTGGAATAAAAGTAAGTACCTACTCGGCGGTGTAGTTCGAATAATAATATTTTTATTTAGTATTTTGGAGTTGTTCTAATAAAAGAGTAAGAATGTGGATAGTGGAACGCAAAAATGGCTGCAAGTAATCTCTTCGAGTTTGGAGTTATACGATTAATCCCGTATTACGAAATATGACATAATTAATTTTTGTAGTGGTTCTCGAGTTATGATATACTTCCGCGCAACACGATGAAGTACTGGACACAACAAGTGACACGTATGGTGACAGTAACGCAACCTACTTCTACCTGCGGTTTTCTCGCAGTCAATGTTTGAACGGAACAATGGGTATGGGGTGTCGGAAATCGGAAACACACTGGTTATAAATATGTCCTAAACTTTTCGAGTTTTAATACTGTCTGATTGTAGTTTAATAAGACCAATACTCTTACTATTTTTAAATGACGATTTGAGTGAACATATCTTGTAAATATGGCAAATGAATAGGCAATAATCAAGTTATGAATTTAATGCATTTTGTGCGTGACACTGATAATTACCCACGTTCGGTCGTCGTATAATGAGTCATGATAATTACCTCTTCAACTATCGGACACTGATATGCCAACAATTAAATGAAATGAAAACTATTTAAATACCTTTAAAACGTATTATTTTAAATGATTTTATAATATTTTATATTTTTTCTTTTATAAAACACATTTCAATTTTTACCTTTAATATATTTTTTCGCATTTTAATGCTATCTTATAAGATAAATTATAATAATAGAAAAATACTATAAAAAATCGACTCGTCCCACAAGTTAATTTTCTAGTATTTTTACAACATTTTAATTTTAATAAGTGAAAATAAAACGTCAAAAACTATATTCTGAGGCGGATTTTTTCATGATTACTCAGTGAAAAATGTTTGCTTTGGCCTGTTTTAGCCGCACAACACCGAAAAAAATACAAGGCTATATTATGCCTTATTGAAATAAATGATCAAGTGTTAATTCAACAACTTATAAATGTAATATTTTGGATAATATAATGAGCACATTACATTATTAAGAGCTTGATGGCGCTGCGATTGATATATTCAGCCTATGATTGCAGAGGATAAGCTACTCTCATAAATGACGATCATCGAATGAGTGACCAATACGCTTTGTGCCTAAGAAGGCCCATGCTCCAGCACTGGGGATATTAATAGGCTAATTTATGACGAACATGTACTTTGTATACAACTTGCTGACCCGGTAACGCGTTGCTATGGTAACGTTAAAAGAGCGGGGAAAAAAAGGACAGACAAACACACAAACAACAAATATGTGTTCTTACATTATAGATTATGGTCATCTAATTAACAATTATTTTAGTTCGAAAAAGATTATATAATTTCCTATTTTATTTTATACTCAGCAGTCAATTACTATATTAAGAAATAGGTACATTGATAAAGCAATCTATTAAGGAATGCAAATCTAAAATACAGCTGGGTTTATTACCACGTTTTTCTTATCTCACTTTTCTTATTTGTTTGTTTGTCTGTCCGGGCAAAATCTTGCAACTTAAATTTGAGGCACTTTCCGATAAGCTAGAAAGCTGAAACTTTCAGGATAGTTCAGAACCCGATGACAATGCACTCTAAAGCAACTTTCAACTTTCCAGATGCACTTTCAGGTCCACTTTCGGCAACTTTCACTTTTGTATGGGGCTTATCCGATTGTTGCGTAACACATGGTTACTTCGTTGAGTTAATAATTAAAAAGAATAAAATAATTATACTAGATTTAAAAAATCTAAAAATCCCACGTTTTTCAATGTCCTAAAAAGAATAAAATAACCCTGCGGGGCAAAGCGAGGGGCCACTCAAAACGTGGGGGCGCATCTTTACAATAATCGGCATCAATGCATGTCATTCATCTCTTTAAAATCTCCTCTTAGTAATATGCGCCCCCACGTTTTGAGTGGCCCCTCGCTTTGCCCCGCAGGGTTATTTTATTCTTTTTAGGACATTGAAAAACGTGGGATTTTTAGATTTTTTAAATCTAGTATAATTTTTATTAAAGCACTGTTATTTTAGATTAAACAAACATGCAGCTAAACAAATAATAATTGAGAACGATCTATAAACAATTATCATAAAACACTTGATACTGTTTTCACAATTGAACACTAAAGATGATTAACCAGATTTAACTCTGGGCTGTTAGCTTGCTAGCCTAGTCTGTAAAGTCGGTTTACGGACGATAATTTTATGTGATAACGTCATAAGAAAATATTGATGAAAAATTGCAAGGTTTTATGAATTGAATTATTATCACTGAATTATCATTATTTTGTATAATACTAAGAAGGAGTTAATTTATAAAGCAGTTAACTTTGTATACGATGGTATATATGAGTCATATTAATTTTTTATTTTAAAATTTATTACTGCACTCGCCGACAGATGCTACAACTTTTAGTAATCAAAGAACAAATATATGAGGAAATATCGCTAATCATTTTCTTAAAATGCAAGAATTAATTACCTTTTCTGTAATTGTTATTGTAATAAACAATAGAAAACACATTAACTTTTTACTTCACTTTATAAACAGTTTACAAAACAGTTCACGTGTAGGTAGCTGCCGCTCTCTCTCATCTCTACTCTACTCGGACGCATCGGCCGATGGAGTTGAAGAGAGATAGATTCGTCATAAGCCGAATAGCCTGAACCCGATCGTACCTCTCTATCGCTTGTTCCACGCTTTCGCTTGCACGCTCGGCTCAGGCGGAACGTGACAATGACTTTTACGTGCGTGCAGCCGGCATTCATCGATTTATAAGACGTTATCACGTCCAAAAAATCATCAAAGTCGATTGAGTTTCGGAATTCATCGCGGTCAAAGACTGTTACATGGAATTTATATATCTATATATATATATATATATATAAAATTCACGTGTCACGGTGTGCGCGTAATTGAACTACTCCGAAACAGCTCGACTGATTTTCGTGAATCTTAACGTGCTTATCGGCTAGGATGAAAATTCGGACAACATCTATTTTTCATTTCCCTAAATGTTAAGGGTAATCCACCCTTAAATTTTTTTTTTTTCGGACAAAATTTTTTGTTTTTATTTTTTTATGATACATCATACAAAAAAATACAACCCTAAATTTTCACTCTTCTACCACTAACCCCTATTTTTTGATAGCGTAGTACTTTAATAATTTATATGGCAATGCAACGTTTGCCGGGTCAGGTCATTATAAAAGTGTGTTAAGTGGTCCAAAGTATAGACACCCATAGTTTTCAAGCATTGTAAATGGTGCTTCCTTTTTCAGGAAATATAGGAATATCACAATGCAATTAGCTTTCTAATTCGTATTTAACAAGATTACTGTCTTTTTCTTGTTGTAATTTATTTGGTTTTTAGTTTTAAGAACCAATCGGACATACACATCTTCCAGACATAGTGCTCGTGTTATTATTATATTTAAGCGTTCTTAGTTACGTGACCAGCCAGAAATGATAACAACTAGGTTAAGATACGCGTGAGCGCTACCATCTTCTCCAGACTATAATGATGGGAAGATTGAGGGGAAAAGACGCGTCGGAAGAAGGAAAATGTCTTGGCTCCGTAACGTTAGGCAATGGACCGGAATCGCCAACGTAGAAGAACTGTTTCGTCTGGCGAGGGATAAGAAGAGATATACGGAGCTGACGGCCAACCTCCAGTAGTGGAGAGGCACCGCAAGAAGAAGAAGGTTAAGATACAAGTTAGGTTTGAAATAATTTATAGCTCGCTCTCTTATTACCAATATTTCTACGAATGCGCAAATAATAATTTTAATAGAAAAAATACTAGAAAAAATCGACTCTACTCACACATAATTCTCAGACGGGACCTGTGCAATCCAAAGGTTCGATTTCCGCCTGAGATTTGCTTGTGTACTGAGTAAATTTTTTTTTGTATTATTTCTATTAAAATAATTTATAAGGTAGCAATATATAAAAATCATCAAGATAGCATAATAATAATGTAATAATATAAAGTGCGTCAATGTTTGTAGAAAATGTTTTCCTTTAATAAACGTTCGTAAATTGCCACAACTGCAAGTCCATGTAGTTTTTGCTTGAAATACAGGATATGCTGATTCAGCATCATCGTCTTAGCCGAAAGATGTCCAATGCTCAAGAAGCCAAATATTGAGGGCTTTTTTATCATCGCTTAGCAGACGGGTTCGAGATCGCAGTAAAAACCAGAAGTTGGAAAATGCTGTCCCCGGAAGTTTATGTTGATTGCCTTCAGTATCTTGCTTTTCTCTTACGACATCCTTAATTATGAAAGATTAGTGCTATTCTACTGTGCCGGACACCATACGACTTAATTCAGGCTTATTTTTATGTTCTTCGTGTATCTATATATATTCTTTACGTGTTAAACGGTTACATTATTTCAATAATTTTAATAAAATGTTTTTATTATTCATTGCTCCTATCTCAGCTTAAGGACACACCACAAAACCTCAATTCACTCATCCGATGATCAGGAATTGAATGGGTTACTTATACTCTGCGATCGTAGGCGCAACACACTAACCACTGCGCCATCAAGCTGCTCAACAGCATAACTTAAGGAAAACTCTTTGACTTTGGATTTTTTCATATTAAATAGGTAAGCACTTGACTCCTATCTCGCTTGCCTAGAAGATACCTATTCACTCGTGACTGGAAATCCCCTAAATTGTATTTGTCAAGAAACGCAGACTTAGGCAAAGAGTTCCACACTTTAGCGGTACGGATCACAAAATTGGAACCAAAGCACCTAGTGCGACTCTTTGATTATGAACCTATAATGGTGGCAAGTCTGGTTGTCCGATGAAAAAATGGGGAGGCCGTACAAGGCTGTACATTCTGCTGCACACTCTACGCAATTTATCCTATAAAAACGGATAGGCTAGCCACCTTCCGTCTATGCTCAAGGCTTTTGAGCTAATTATAATAAATTGATCCTACTATATACTGGTGACCGTACTTACGTTAGATAGTAAAAATAGTGATTAGGTTTGTTTGGTAAGTAAATAATATCATATAGAGATAATGTTGTATTGCCGATAAGACAGTCTGAACTATGCATATGAGCAAAACATGTATGTAATAAAATAGTATTAACTTAATTTAAGTCTTAAATTGGTATTAATAACATCATACTTCAGATCTTCAGAGAGGTATTTGTTGAACATTGACATCAGCAACATTTTGAATGCTGGTTGGGGGACTGCGGTCACTGAACAATCATTAGGACAAATATTAAGAAAATTATGTAAAGATGCATTAATAGAAATAAAAATCTATCATAGCACCACTGCCAGTCGGGATCTGAGTCAAGTTCATATGATAAAGCTGAGTGCATTGAAGCTACTTTTTAATTAGTATACTCGAATTTATGAAGAAAAGCAATGACCTACACAAGTTCAAGGCAAGTTACCTCTCTCAGATGGTTTAATTATAGTGTTTACGTATAATATTTAGTGATGTTAAAGGTTACTGGTAATTTTAATAAGCTTTGCTTGTAAATGTATTAAAATATTAATGAATGTAATAATTACAGGAAGTGTTTCAAACATATCCTAAAGTCATTTTATATTCGATAGTAAAAGACACTTGACTATATTATAATAATAATATTACATTAAATAATAATACTCAAAGTTTAGGTTATCAAATCCCTGCTTTTTTGATAATCCACAATAAACAGAGATTTCCCTCCTACTATTTTGAAATGGGACCTTTCTAATTATTGTAGTTACTGTGTTCGGATGGGTTCATTTATTAAGCTATATCTGCCGATGTAGAGGTCCTATAACTATAAAGTTGGCTTCGTTCGCTACATAAGTAGGATTTAATTGTAATAGGTTTATCAAAATCTCCCACTAAAAACCAAAATAATTGAAACTTAAAAATACGTTTTATGTTACTTTTTAGATGCAATATGATAGTACCTAAAAACTGATGTCAAGACCCATAAAATACTTAATTTGTGATCATCACCACCACATTGTGAACAAATGTTACATTTTTTATTCGCTATGTGCAAAGTGGGTAGTGGGGACCGTCAAATCGTTCGCAGTTAGCGATGTGGCAAAAATGTGAAATAACTCTGGGCTGTCATGTGTCAAATTGCAATATTTTCCTAAAATTCCATAGTAATGTTATTAAGTATTTTTAAGTAAAAACGTTAAAAATCGTGATATGTATCACAATATGTGTTGTGTTATAAAGTGTAGAAACAATGGGAAAAACAGTACGTGAAAGTTGAACACATCGGTGGACACTATATTGTTGGTAATTATTGCTGCTGTGTCATTACTATTTTTCATACATTGCCTCCGGTCATTAGACGCTAGATTGTGACAGTATGTCGATGGTTATCACACTTGCGGTGACACTAAAGAGTGCCCTTCCTTATTTTAATATTGAAATTTCATCGCCGGCAGGCGTGGTGATTTTAGACAAACAAAAATTTTAACCTCGGACGGCGTACTGCCATACCACTGTCAGTCGCTTAATTACGCAGTCGCATTACTGTCCAGCATCATGTTAATTCGTTTCAATATAATTACATAATTACAATAAGAACATTTAATAATGTCTTGTAAGGAGTTTGTATCACAAACGTTTGTCTTATGATCAGAGCTCATATTAAGTAGCTTTGTCCATTGGTTCGAGGCTCTACAACGTCTCTCACATGCTGCGCTAATACAATTTTTTCCCTTTTTGGACAGTTCGAGGTTGGAAATGTATATTCAAATTTTATTGATTCAAATCTCGTACGTATTATAACATAATTTTTTAGTAAAAGTAAGAAAATCACTAAGTATAATATGCACAAACATTTAGATATTTTCATTTAATTTTGCTTAAAAACAATCCGGAAATCGTTATGAAACCATCCAGTTGCCATAATTTGACAGATCTCAAGTTCACAATAATTGTGGTCACTAGGGGCGCTGTCATCGCGCACACAGCAAATACTGGTTGTCTAGTATTGAATAATAAAAATTATTTGAAAAATCAAAACAATTAAGTTTAAAATATGGTGCTGTTGTTGTTTATGGTATGTTGACGTGATACTGGATCTATTATAAAATTGAAAGCCCGTTACTCGGATATAAAACCCGGCCAAGTGCGAGTTGGAAACGTTGAGGGCAAACTTAATTTTGCCGTTGGAAAACTGTTGTGCCAATAGATCGTCATCGGTCTCGGTTAGTTTACCAACTGCAAATAACTTTGTATTCTCAAAAAAGTATTTTTTTATGTAACTACAAATTTACGGTTTTCGATTTTTTATCCTTTACTTATGCTACATGACAGCTTCACGCCAAATTTCATGATTCTTGGTCAACGGAAAATACTTTATTAATTTTGATTCCCTTGACAATATCGCAATTTTCGCTTTTTGCGACATACGCAGCCGTACGTTAACTTGAAACTTTAATTTTTTTCACAGCTTCAAGGGACTTTAGACCTGAGTATATAGTTTTAATTTCAACACGATACCTCCACGCATTCCCGATATAAAGGTTCTTGACAAACAGATGGACGGACGGACAGAAAACAAAGTGATCATATAAGGGTTCCGTTTTTTTTCGTTTGAGATACGTTACTCTAAAAATAATATTAAAAATTTTGTCTTAATTCTTTAAGCCAGTCCGAAAATTCAAGATTTATCGTAACGCGGAAACATTTGTATGTTAGAAAAATAATATACGGGGTCTGGGACATCTCCTTTTTCCAGTGTTTTATAATTTTAACTTTTTTTCTATGTAGGTGAGAGTACATTTTTCTGAATATGTACGTCAGATAGTTAAACAGTGATAGGTGTTTGTTCGGATTGGTAATAATATGATCAAAAGATAAGATTGTGTTGGTGATAAGACAGTATGTATAAACATATAAGCCAAATATGTACGTTTAAAAGTCAGTCTTAAGTTAATATTACTGCACCACACTTCAGGTCATTAACCACGGGTATAAACAGCATAAACAAAACAAGCAACAAAGAAATAGATATAAAAACATTACTCGATATATTTTTCAATTTAATTTTTCCTTTTACTTTCGAAATGCGTAGCACATATTTGCGTAGTCGATGGTTATAGCATAATTATTATGCATTCATTAACATGTTTAATATATAGATACTGATTTTATAAATTTCGAGGTAAACAAGTACTAACAAATAAATTACGTATTAATAAATGCAACATTCGTATATAGAAATAGTAGTATTAAACTTATACGCTACACGCAAGCTTTATATTAATAAAGAAAATAACAAATTAGGCACTACAAACATACCTTTCCAAATTTGTTCTTTTCATAAGCTTACTGTCGTCTCTTCAATTCACACCTTTATTTCGCCCACAATATTAATTCACGAATTCAAAAACACTTTCTGTTGCACTGAAATTAACACTCGCAATGTTTTGAACTTTTAAGAATTTTATTTACTTGGAAATAAAACGTAAACATAGCTAAACAAAGCTAACCTATAACCACATAAGTAATAATATATACGAAACATTTAAATGTTCAGATTTAAGAATATAATTTATAGATCTAAATTAAAGTAAAAGAAAACTGTCAAATGAGGATAATATCGAGATTTTTGAAAAATAATCAGGTGAACTAGTCCACGGCGGAGGTTGTTGTCAAAACTGTCATTTGTTAAGCGCCATGGTCACGGCGCATGCGGGTTGAGGTTTCTTTATACTGCGCATGTCTCACATGTAATAGCCGACTAGAAACGCCAACTTTATTCTTCGAAAAAGGTTTTACTAATATTTTGTTAGTGTGCTGGGATCAAAATTAAAGTAGTACTATTTTAAAGGTAGTGTGATTCTTGATAATTGATTATTTTGGCAAACAAATTTAAGAAAATACTTAATAAAAATAAACTTTTAAAAAACCACGTTTTACTACGGGTTATAGATGTACTAAAAAGGAGAAAATAAATTTTTACAAATGGACTAAAAAGATAAAAATAAATTTTTGGTAATAATTAAAATTTACGATACAAATATTCTAAAATTTATTGAATATTATGTATTGTTCTGAACATTCATACGCAGAATTTTAAAAATTTCCAAAAAATTAAAACGTGGTGCGTAATTTAGATCAACAGCTTTATTGATATTATATTAATATTTTTATTATCTTTCCTAAATCCCTTCCTAACTAAACCAATGCAATAGTAATGCTGTGGATGGCATTGAATAGTTTTTCAAGTATAATGCGCACCACGTTTTAATTTTTTGGAAATTTTTCAAATTCTGCGTATGAATGTTCAGAACAATACATAATATTCAATAAATTTTAGAATATTTGTATCGTAAATTTTAATTATTACCAAAAATTTATTTTTATCTTTTTAGTCCATTTGTAAAAATTTATTTTCTCCTTTTTAGTACATCTATAACCCGTAGTAAAACGTGGTTTCTTTAAAGTTTTTTTTTTATTAAGTATTTATTTAACTCTTTTTAGTTTTAAATTATCTGAATTGTGCCTACTTAGTTCTTCAATATATACATGTAATATATATCAAATATCCAGACACACCACGTGGAGGTTAATTTAATTAAAGCCTAATTAAGTGGTTTTAGGATGTAAAACTGTTAAAAATATGAAATTGTTAGGTGAAACAAGCCTGTATACAAAATTTCAGCTAAATCGGATAAGAGGAAGAGGTCGAAATAAGGATCTCAAATTTTGACGACAAACCAACAGACCAACAGACCAACAGACAGACAAGTGAAGTTAAGTAAAACGTGGTAATAATAATAATAAAAAGGTTATGAACAACTTATGCTTAGTAATCGGACTTTTTGGCGGGAGAGGGGAGCGTCACATTGGTGGTTCTGTTTTTTTTTGTTAAAATTTGTGTTTTGGTGGATATTAATGCGTAATAAGTGGATTATTAATCGCTAAGTGTTTGTGAACGTGCAAGAGTGTTGGCAAGTGAAACAAAACAGCGGAAGTTGACTTTTCCTGCTCTCTCAAGAAGTCCACGGGGAGGTTTCATTAACAGCCCTCACTGAAACCTAGGGAAAAGGATATTTCACTGTTCATTCAAATATTATCAATTATTCATGAATCGGCTTTCATTATCATCTAATTAAGAAAAGAAATGACTCAAGAACTTACCTTCGCTTATTCCGAAAAGGACGAATATAAATCTATAATCTAAGGACACAAATTTTTTGTTTGTGTGTTTGTCTGTCCGCTCTTTTTCCATTGTATACGCTTTACCATAGCAACGCGTTACCGGGTCAGCTAGTTACTGCTAATTTGTACATTATGTGGAGATATATTATTAAGGTTAGGCTGTATGTTAATTTCAAGGGAGTTAAAATATAAAAAAAACGCTTATTCCGCTGTTTGTTTGTTTTTATTGCAGGAATCCACACTTTTTGTGCATATAACTAGAGATCACTGAAAATAAAAAAATCTCAACTAAACACTAACAAAATTGCGTAAAAAGAAGCAAACAATAGTGAATAACATTTCGTTTAAGCTGTCAAAGTATTTTATTTCAATTAAGAAATATTCGTCCAATCTATTCCCCGTTTGATGTTAGATATTAAACATTCAAGTGGTCAGTTACATATTTCAGTATTTCATGTATATTTTAAAATAAAACTAGGTACCTAAACTTAGTGACATTAAAACTACCAAGTAATTGGTAGTGTAATTGGTTTTAATGTGGTAGTATTCGATGGTACAGGCAATTAATTTCAAGTGTTACTTTTTCTTTCCCAAAATTCCTGATTAGGAATTTGGGTTTTACATTTTTAACAAATATGCTTAATAAAATTGATCTTCATACATTTTAGGTCCAAATGCCCGTTCTCCTTTGGTCCCTCTAAAGGTATCTAAACCATGTGGTGTCAAGCAGAATCCTTTCGCGCTTAAGGGTAAAGGGTAAGTAAAAGGCGACTACCTAATGACCCTGGAAGTTATCAGCATACACCTTCTGTAGACCATAAATAAGCAGCAGCGTTTTCCGAATTATAGTATATTACTAATCTAAAATCTCCGTTATAATTACTACAAAATCCCCATTTTTCGGTGAGGTTTTCTTCCAACAGTGAACGACTTAAGTCTGAGATAAAGACTAGGTGAAATTTCAAGACGTCATCAATCATTCATGATTTAATTTACCTAATTTTTTCACCATTATGTAATATATCGTTTACTTAAACGTGTAAATATCTAAGAGTGAATGTAGTATTGTGATTAGGTATTATAATACAAATACCGACTAAGTGCGCTTCAGGCCACGCTCAATGTTGCCTCAAAATGTGACCCGATTTTTCACAGTTGGCCGTCACAATATATTCGGACTGAGGCTTTTTGTTTGATACTACATATGACAGAGCATATAAATACAACCTAATAAAACTGTGAGAATACTAATTAAGCATTAATTTTCCATAATCCTCCAATCCTCCGAAAGCGTCAAGTGTTTAGTATAAGTTGATCCACTGTTCCACAAAACATGTTTTAAATCAGATTGCCAACACATGTATAAAATGACTTTGATATTCTAATAAAATTTGCAAATCTTATCAAACATACACTAGATTTTATTATAATCTAATGTTTTACTGATATAATAAAAAATTATAAGCACATCTCGAATTGTTTGTGGCTGATGGGGTCAAGAAGAGACATTCGTACTATAAAAGTCACGGTTGATATATCCGTGAACTTATTGTAAATTATATCAGTGAAATTTTAGTAGAACATATTATTGTGACGTCACGAAAATTATCTTGGTAAATCCTTGATTATTACTTTAAATTCCACATATTTTTTAGTTCAGCAACGCCATTCAGTAACATAAATTATCACTGTCGAGCTTCGATACTACTAATGTTTGACAAGAATGAAATACCTGTAACAGGTAATTTTGTAAGTTATTGGACATTTCGCCATGTAACGATGCAATATATTATTGACAAATTTCAAACAGTTGAAGTATTAAAGTTTGATAGTGAGATTATATCTTACAGAATTGCTACTCACAGTTAGTTCAAAAAAACAAATGAAGCAAACTAACTGTATAGCCTAGAGCAAGGTTCTATGACAAAAGAACATGTAATGCTTCAAACTTAAAATAATATTATGAAGTTAGTAGCACCTGTTTTATGAAATTCAGAAACAATGACGGTACCATAACATCTTATACCCGAGCTAATAAAGAAAAGTTCATTAGATTTAGTTATTTAGTAGTAAACAAAATAATTTGTTACGATTGGGCAACGACGAACGCAACACAATTATTTCGTTTACATAATAAACATAAAATGCTGTTTTATTTAATATGGTCATTTACAATGAGTGTATTGAACGCCACCATCCTATAAATAGATAGTGATACTGACGTAAACTGGCTAACGGAGTACACAACCCTCACTTTTACTGCATCTAAGGCCGTGATGACCTAAGGCATCCACCATATCAAGATGTAATTTATCCCCAAGCAAAAAAAGGTTACAATATGAAAGATGAAGTTATTGAAGAGTGTTTCTATGTACAGTTATATCGATAGTGTAGATAGATTTTTTTATTTGATTAGAGGATACAATACACCGATGATTAAAAAGATGGGACAGCAACGCTGAAAATTTAGCTTAAATCTAAACAACCAAAAGAAATTTGTAGAAAAGCTTATAACCAATTTCTTTCAGATTAATATTAAAGTTTGTTGGGGAAGTTTTCGTAAAGGCAAAGAACAAAGCGTATTATATAAAATTTGAAAAAAGAGACAAAAGAGCACGATGATAACAGGAGTTTGAGAGTAAATTTTAAGTAAATCAATTAAATGCATTAAGAAAAAAATATCAAAATATTCTTGAAAAAGTAGTTATTAATTTTGTATAATTATTCATTGTGTATGATTCTGATTCCTCGAGCTAGAATATTAAAATTGGCTTATACCCAGGCTAGATTATTAAAATTGTTTTATAAAAAACTTTAAATATGTGACAACAGAACTACTTCTCCTCCTTTGATTCCATCTTTTGAATACCTATATTATTTGTTATTTACTTAGAAAAAATGGGTTAAATAAATTATTTTTTAAGAGGATCACCTTGTTGACACCACACTGAAGAAGAAAAGAGATATTCCTTATAAATTTCATTGACTTTAGTAACGTCCTATTGTATTAAATAATCACTAATTGAATGAGGAGTGATAAGGGTCGTATAACTAATACAGTACGCTTAGATACCGTTGTTATTACTAAAATTAATACAGTTGATACATCTTGAAAAAACTAAACTCTTGGCAAAAAAAACAGGCACCTAAGCAAAGAACAAATTTTAATGTTTCTATTAATTTATTTGATAAATAAAGGTAGTCTCATACTCAACTTTTTTTTTAAATTTGTTTTTGTTAGTTTTATCATTTTTACATTTTGATTAAGTTAATTGCTTACTGAGTAAAAACGAAAGTTTGCACTAGAGATCATAATTCGTCACCTACATTTACTAGCTCGAAGTCCCCACCTCAATCCCAAAAAGCATGTCTAGGACGTTCTGAAGCGACCAGTAAGTTCAATGCAGCCAGCTGCATAGAACTACAGAGAGCTAAAGAATATGATTACCGTGGAATAGAAATGAGTTCTGCAAGATTATCGAACATATTATACCTTGATAGGCACAGTAACAAGAAAGAGAGAGGGGCAGTAATTTTAGTTATAATTATCTTAAAAATATTATTTAATGAAGTAGTAGCATTTGGTACTTTTTTAATGCAGTAGTAAATTTATTTATATGTCGGATCTTGGTCATGATTCCGTACTAATAACCTGTCTGAAGTTGTTCCGGAATACAGGCACTGTGTAGCAGTGCTATACAGAGTTCAGGTAGCGCAGCGACGGCGGCGGCGGCGTGGCGTTGAACTCACTTTCGTCCTGACCAGCGCTGCTTTCCCTAAGAACGGTACCGCAACCTATACTACTGTGTTACCGATTTTGTTATAAGAATTGCAGTTTACTCAAACATATCGAGACTCGTAATTTTTACCAACACCAACTCACTTACGCCCACCTGATATTTAAAAACTATGACCGAGAAAAACGATCATGAATTACCCCCTTCACCGAGCTTAGTCTCAGCTTCATTGTATGTACGCTATGTTTGACTAAATTCCGCCCGCAAAACTAACCAAGTTGTAATCAACGTCAATATTAAATAAGTAAAAATGCAGTTCATCTCGATGTATAAATGAGTAGAAATAGTGACTGCCCACTCTTATATAAGTATAAATGGAGCATAAAAATGTATTATATAATATTTTCTCACTAAGCGAAAATCGAATACAATACTTGCGCTACCCTGACGGTTGCGGAAGCATTAGTCATGAACTCTTCACGATTGTTTTAACAACATTAGTATTTGAAGTTTGATGCGTATGATTATTTTTTTCAATTAAGTGCTTATGACTGCTTTTTACCAAAATTATATAATGTGTGCTACCTTCCAGTTTCAACTTTTTACTACTTTCAAGAGATATTAACAAAATAACATCGAAATATAATTTTCAGTAATACTAAGTTGTCAAAGTGAATAATCTCATTACGTATCCGCAGTTTACATGTAAAAGGGACGACCTCTCAGTGTGGATGACTACATAAATATTGACTCGCGACCGATAAGCTTCATTACCAGTGACTGGTGTAATTAATTGGGAGTGAACATCAAAATTTCAAGTAATTTTATATGGCATATAGCGAATTTCATTACTGTAAAAGTATTTGATGGTATACTCGTATGTGAAATAGTACCAATATAGTGTGAAAATTGAAATAGTTCAAGTATATTTTTTTTTATCCAAATAGTTTTCTTAGTATACTCGAATATAATAAACCACAAAAATTTTAATGTTTCACTTTAGTAATGTTACCTAAATAGTAAAAGTTTATGCAGTAAAAAATAGAAATAGAGCAATTAAATCCCTAAAAATTTAAAGAAAAATGTAACATAAGTAAACTACTAATTATGTACCAAAGCATCAAAGAACAATTATTATAAAAACCGTTCGGAAGCATTACGTCTGCTTTTTTATTTATGTCACATCAGGGCTGTAGCTAGAGTCTAATTTGAGGTAGGGCAGCATTGGTTACAGGTAGGGCGGAAGTAGTAAATTTATCATAATTGATCTGCCCTCGAAGCACGGGCTCCCAAATCAAACACTATGTATATCACTGACCTCTAGGTCAAGCATTGGACCGGATTTCCAAAGGTTTCGGGTTCGATTCCCGCCTGAGAATTCACTTCAGACCCGTCATCCGAGGCGATTTTTTCTACACCACTGGAAAAAATTAAAGGATCAAAAAAAAAAATTCCAAGTTTTTGGGCAATTTTCATCTAACCGTAACTTACCGTCACCGTAACTTCGAGAGAAATGGTCGTACAGGAAATAAAAAAAAGTAAATTGTAGTTCCAAGTGTCTAGTTTTTGGATTAGAACTTTAAAATGTTGTATCCTCCGCGGTTTTTGAGTAATCTTAGAAAAACCAGCAACAAAAAGAAAATCATTTTTTTTTTAGTTTTGTTTTAAGTCTACGGGCGTAGAAAAAAATTGTTTTGCTTACCCACTATAAGGATCAGACACTTTGTTTATTTAGCTTTAATTTATTTTTTTATACACCTTGATACGTCCACTTCTCGCCGAGATATCGGTCTTCAAATGGAAAAGGATACTTTTGTCTTTGATTATCGATATCTCAGCAACCAATGATCGCACAGAAAGTTAAAGGTGGGTTTCAAGAACTTGAATGAATTCTCTTTAACGATTAGCCATTGCTTTTCCGAAAAAAAAATGTTTTATTTTTGTCACATGAATTTGAAAATGCAACAAAATAAGGGATGTTGGTGATTTTTTGGAAAATCAAGCGCTGGATCGAAAATATTGAGGAAACCACTAATGTTAAGTGTGCCTTTACAGTTCAATATGTCCACTAAAACCCTACAAAGAACCAAATTTATCCAGCCAGCCATTTTTTTATTTCACTTGATCGAATTTATTAAAAAATTAAAGGATCACGTTTTGACGTGACAACGTCTTATAAATTGGTTTGCCGGGTGACACTTCAAGAAACTGCGTTACGCTCCGCTCACGTTATGCGCTTACAATGAGAGCGAGTGAGAGGCACGCGTCCCTTCCACTCGGGCATGGTTAGCCCGCCTAAGAGCGAGAGAGACAGACATAAAAAGTGGAAGGGACGCGTGCCTATAAATTAATGTTTTAAATATAATTCTTTGTATAAATAAATGTTTTAAATTGTTACTATTATTTCATCCTTCTTCCTACTATACGAATGAATATTCACATTAAAATTATTTTACCACTCAAAGTCGTTGTCACGTAAAACTTTCGCCCGTATACCGACTTTACAGGCAACCAACCATTTTTTTTTGCTCTGAAATGTTCATAATTTTTAAAAATGAGAAAAGAAAATTTTATTTCCAAGCTTTTTCCAGATTTTTGCTCCAGAAAGTGCTTAAATTTTACTGACGAAAGGTTGTCGTCGAACTTCTCTAATAATTGCCCGATCATCGCGGGCATTAGTGACTCGATGGCGACTTGTACGGAGCGACGATTGTATTGGTTCGTCTCTTGGTATCTGGCATAAGCTAGAGATAGGATTGACTTACACCCATCCGGACGGCAACTGCATGTTGACTGTAACCTTCGTCAATAAGAGTCACGAACCGAGCAACTTCTACCTCCGATAAATGTCGTCTAATCATGATTGGAAATAGAAAAAGTAAGAAATTTAATATATCTTCTGGCGCAAAGGGATTAATTTGGAAAAAACTGTTAATGATTATTTTTAAAGGATTTGCTAGGAAAAGCGTATGAAAAAGACTGAAATTCGATTGGGGGTACTAACTTTTTTTAAATTTAATAAAAAGGAAATCATTAGAATCAAGGAATGCAGCGGCGGAAACGCGTTAAAAATGATTGGGCGATAGTTTCTTGAATTTCCTTAACTTTCTGAGACAAAAATGTGGAAAAAGATTGGAAAAACATTTTTTTTTATTTTTAAAAATTATCAGCTTTTCAGAGCAAAAAACGTGATCCTTTATTTTTTACAAAAATTCCATCAAGTGAAACAGTAAAACGGCTGGCTGGATTAATTTAGTTCTTTTCAGGGTGTTTGTGGACATATTGAACTGTAAAAAGCACACTTAACAGTAGCGGTTTCCTCAATATTTTCAGCGCTTGATTTTCCAAAAAACCATCAACATCCCTTATTTTGTTGCATTTTTAAATTCATGTGACAAAAAGAAAAAAAAAATTTTTGGGTTAAGCAATAGAAATTCATGTGACAAAAAGAAAAAAAAAATCCTTTTCCATTTGAAGACCGATATCTCGGCGAGAAGTTGACGTATCAAGGAGTGTAAAAAAATAAATAAAAGCTAAATGAACAAAGTATCCGAACCTTATAGTGGTTAAGCAAAAAAAATTTTTTTTTTTCTGTTGCTGGTGTTCTAAGATTACTCAAAAACCGCGAAGGGTACAAAATTTTAAGGTTCTAATTCAAAAGCTAGATACTTGGAGCTACAATTTACTTTTTTTGATTTCTTGTACGACCATTTCTCTTGAAGTTACGGCCTGTTGAAAATTGCCCAAAAATTTGTATTTTCTTTTGATCCCTTACTTTTTTCCAGTAGTGTAGTATTTTTCTATTATTATAATTTATCTTATAAGATCGCATTCAAAAATGCATAAAATATATAAAAAAATAATAAATTATAAAACAATTTAAATATACTAATTTATCTTAGTTTTTGGTATTTTTAAGGTTGGGCATTGTGATTTCAAGGTAGGGCATTGCCCCACAATGCCCCCCCCTAGTTACGGCCTTGTGTCACATGGATGCCCTAACACGGAGGCTATGTTATAGATTGGCTTCTGTACATTATATACACATACAAAGACATTTCCATGTATGTCACTGGATTGACTCGAAAGCTATTGATCTGTACATATGGAGAACGAATGAGCTGAGTGTAATATCCGCGCTTAGTGAGACTTCACACTGACACGTAAAATGCTCCGGTGCGTGTGGCATAATAATTCGTTTTTTCATCCTAACTGGTACTCCTAAGCAACTGTCTTAATCGCAGCTACTCATATAACTTGGTTATGCTTAGCAGTGTGTAATGCGCCTAACCAATAGGTTAGGTTAGCTGTAACTGAAAATACTAGCTATCTATTCATAATGACTTAACTTCCAGCCGATTGACTAGTCCGATATGCTATATTCTAATCACATGTCATTCGACAAAACATCGATAATAGGTATGTGGTGTAGATATAGTCGACAAAATTGAATCATGACCCACTTCGCCGATAACTGTTGCCTGTCAAATAATAAGGTTTTTTGCTATCGCGTGTATTTTGCACTTAGGACATTTTAAATATTAATAAAACCGCGTCACTACAGGTCTATGCAGTTACAACCTTCGTTATCACTGTTTTAGGTATGTTGTAGATAAAGCAGTCATCATAGAATCTCGAATTAAAATTAAAATCGAAAAAAGTATTTTAATTTAAAAAATAAAATTCTAAGAGTGTGTCAGATGTCAAGTAAATAGTCAGGCAATGAACAGAAACAGAAACTAAAAATTAAATATTTCCTAGGACGATTTGGCAGAACATCTCAGTGTAAATAAAAATGATAGATAACAAGTTTGTTGCCAAGGAAATGTATGTTCAGGCGATTTTCGACCTACTTGTATTTATATGACTGGAGAAAATTATATTATGGTGGGTCAGGAATCAATTTGTTACATAGTAGGTACGATGCAAATGTATGACTGTGACTGTAAAGAAGAGAATACAAGGTTCAGTTGCAGCCAGAATGTTGCACAAACATTATCGTAACAGCAACTTTGATTAATACGCAATTCGATTTCAGAGCTGGATTATCCACTGAAAGCGCAATATTAAGCCTCAAGCACACCGTTCAGTACTACACAGAGAGTTACTTCTATATCTACCGGTATATCCTTGTTTTCTTGATTTATCAAAAGCTTTTGACTTGGTTTCCTATGATTTGCTATGGGAAAAGCTCAGGAAAACAAACGTTCATACTCAAATACAACGGTTGTTCCGTTTCTGATATGCTAACCAGACAAATAATGTTAGATGGGCTAACTGTCTCTCCGACACGTACAGATTAGAATGTGGAGTTAGGCAAGGTGGGTTAAGTTCGCCAAAGCTCTTGAATCTGTACGTGAACGAGCTTTTGGTTGAGCTCAGTGGATCACTAGTCGAATACTCTATAGACAACGTTTGTATGAATAATTTCAGTTATGCGGATGACATGGTGCCACTGATCCCTACTGTAAACGCTATGAGATCCTTGCCAAACATTTGTGAAAAATATACTCGAAATCACGGTCTTATTTATAACGCCATGAAGAACGAATATTTGGTTTTCAAGGCCCAGGGGAAAGTCGCCGTTAACTATACCCGCTATAAAGTTGAATGGTATTGAATTAAAGCGGATTCAAGAGTTTAAATATCTTGGCCATTATGTTACTGAGGAACTTGATGACCAATTAGATGTTGTTAATTTAGTATTCGCTCGTGTGACGCTATGGAATTTGCGATCACACTGTTGAGTGCTTACGAAAACCAAAGAGCACGTAGTCTACATTTTGTAGTCTAGTAGTTACCTATAAACATACACTTACATACAATCACGCCTTTCCACTTACCACGAACCTTTTGCTTCTTCAATTCTCTTTTTTTTATACAAGCTCGTCGGTTAAGGGTCCTTTTGTCCTGGTATTTTTAGGCCACCCCTTATTAGGTCCCTGAAAGTTCGCCTTGGTCTGCCGTTACGGACTTACCCATTCACATTTAACTTATGTATCTGTCTTGTTAATCTTCTTTCGTCCATCCTCTCTACATGCCCAAGCCATCTAAACATCCTTTTCTATCTTTGTCACTATATCTTCTTCCACACCACTCTCTTATCACATCATTCCTTATTTTGTCCATCAAACTCACTCCAGCTATACTTCTGAAAGCTCTCAATTCCACTGCCTTATTCTTACATGTGTGCTTCTTTTGCCAAACTCAAAATTCACTTCCATACATTAGAGTCGATACCAACACGCCTCTATGCACAGCCAGTCGGGCCTTCTGGCTGCTCATGAATTCCTGCATTCACTCTTCTTTCAATATCATTTACATATCTTCCATCCCTTGTAAACATAAAACAAGATACACACTTTCACTTGATATACTTTTTCTCTTCCTATCGTTATTTTACATTCAGTTATACTTTCTTGTCTTTCTAAAATCATTATTTTCGTCTTACTTACATTCACTTTCATGCCTTTCCTTTCTAGTGCACCACACATAGTGTGTTTCGGCCGATGATGCATGTATAACTTGGTTATCGGCATAGAGAAGGCATATGATGAATAAATTACCCTTTTTTAAACCTATCATGCTGTCTTTCAAATGAGTAATTAAGCCCGAGTATTTAAAACACATATTGTTGCATCCTTATCAATTTTTCCAAAACTTGTATCAATTATTTCAACTCAGCATCCCGCACACCATCTCTTGATGTTTTGGTATTTGTCGAAGAGAGAGAATGGTTCACCAGAGGTCAGTTCACCGAAGAATTTGATTTTGCTTTTAAAAGTTAGGTTAGGTTAAAAACAATGCGGATTATTTTTTTTTTTGTTTTTTGAGCATTGAACTGCTAGATTTTATTATTATTAGACAAAATCAAATTGTCTCAAGAGTCAAGTAATAAAGATCTTAAAAAATAATAATACAGCGAAACGTTCTTTCGGCAAATATCCACGAATAAACAATTTCTTAATTGTTTATTAATTTTATTGTTTGCTATTACAGCTTAACTACCCATACTGAAATACAAATTACCGATTAGCACTTGCAAAATGTTATACAACTCTTTGGATAGGTCAATCATTGAATATTGTTTATGTAGTTAGTTTAGGCAGAACTAATAAAACATGTAACATACTAACATTGACTTAAACTATTGTTTCGTTTGCCATAAGAAATAAATACAGAAATGATGATTAATTATATTGATCATTTTAGAAATTTAAAACACACAAATAAACGGTGTGTACATCACGTAGTCACGTACACTCACCGACGTTAAATGGAACACCATATCATATGTTTTCACATAAACTAAATATACTATATCAGAAACCGATTCGCGTGACTTTTAAAAAGCAGTTTGAGATGCGGGCACTTATGAAACTAGCATTTCTATTTTAACTTTTACCGTAACTGAAATAATTATGGTAATTTTTCGTTTTTACATACTACTAACAACGTTTTGAGACCAATAAAGAAAACATGCTAATTCGAGAACAATTGGACTCTAACTTTGCATGGGTAATAAATAAAAACATCAAATAAGCTATAATTTTCTTTAAGAATAAAATAAACTTACAAAGTATAACACAGATAAAGTTTATTTTTTGAACAGTGTCCAGAGTCTATTGCGCTGTTATTAAATAAGTTATATTCAAATAACTTCAAACAATAATAAAATATTAGAATAAAACACTTTTTTACGGATTTTTGCCGTGATCACGGCTCCTGTAAAGGAGTCGAAACGTCGGGATTAAATATAAAATAAAACATGCACAAAAATCCGTAAAAAAGTGTTTTATTCTGATGTGCAATGTGCGCGGAAGTGTAAGAACTAAATAAAATAATAAATTGTGTTTTTAATTTAATTTTTTGCATTCACAATGCAATATTTCGATAAGATATAAAATACGTGTGTAAAAAACAACTACGTCTCCGAGCCCTCAGATGGGATTCGAACCCACGACCTTTCGCTATCCGGGCGACTGCTCTGACCGCTGAGCTACCGAGACGCTGGCAAACGTGTCGAATTTTACAAACGTATTTCAACTTCTACTATGAGCTAGTATCGTTCCACCAATGTTGAACGCAAACTACCTTCAACATCGAAAGTAATATTTTTACAAATATTAAACAATCGATTAAGATGGAACCAGCTATAATTATGTTTTTAATTTAATTTTTTGCATTCACAATGCAATATTTCGATAAGATATAAAATACGTGTGTAAAAAACAACTACGTCTCCGAGCCCTCAGATGGGATTCGAATCCACGACCTTTCGCTATCCGGGCGACTGCTCTGACCGCTGAGCTACCGAGACGCTGGCAAACGTGTCGAATTTTACAAACGTATTTCAACTTCTACTATGAGCTAGTATCGTTCCACCAATGTTGAACGCAAACTACCTTCAACATCGAAAGTAATATTTTTACAAATATTAAACAATCGATTAAGATGGAACCAGCTATAATTATGTTTTTAATTTAATTTTTTGCATTCACAATGCAATATTTCGATAAGATATAAAATACGTGTGTAAAAAACAACTACGTCTCCGAGCCCTCAGATGGGATTCGAACCCACGACCTTTCGCTATCCGGGCGACTGCTCTGACCGCTGAGCTACCGAGACGCTGGCAAACGTGTCGAATTTTACAAACGTATTTCAACTTCTACTATGAGCTAGTATCGTTCCACCAATGTTGAACGCAAACTACCTTCAACATCGAAAGTAATATTTTTACAAATATTAAACAATCGATTAAGATGGAACCAGCTATAATTATGTTTTTAATTTAATTTTTTGCATTCACAATGCAATATTTCGATAAGATATAAAATACGTGTGTAAAAAACAACTACGTCTCCGAGCCCTCAGATGGGATTCGAACCCACGACCTTTCGCTATCCGGGCGACTGCTCTGACCGCTGAGCTACCGAGACGCTGGCAAACGTGTCGAATTTTACAAACGTATTTCAACTTCTACTATGAGCTAGTATCGTTCCACCAATGTTGAACGCAAACTACCTTCAACATCGAAAGTAATATTTTTACAAATATTAAACAATCGATTAAGATGGAACCAGCTATAATTATGTTTTTAATTTAATTTTTTGCATTCACAATGCAATATTTCGATAAGATATAAAATACGTGTGTAAAAAACAACTACGTCTCCGAGCCCTCAGATGGGATTCGAACCCACGACCTTTCGCTATCCGGGCGACTGCTCTGACCGCTGAGCTACCGAGACGCTGGCAAACGTGTCGAATTTTACAAACGTATTTCAACTTCTACTATGAGCTAGTATCGTTCCACCAATGTTGAACGCAAACTACCTTCAACATCGAAAGTAATATTTTTACAAATATTAAACAATCGATTAAGATGGAACCAGCTATAATTATGTTTTTAATTTAATTTTTTGCATTCACAATGCAATATTTCGATAAGATATAAAATACGTGTGTAAAAAACAACTACGTCTCCGAGCCCTCAGATGGGATTCGAACCCACGACCTTTCGCTATCCGGGCGACTGCTCTGACCGCTGAGCTACCGAGACGCTGGCAAACGTGTCGAATTTTACAAACGTATTTCAACTTCTACTATGAGCTAGTATCGTTCCACCAATGTTGAACGCAAACTACCTTCAACATCGAAAGTAATATTTTTACAAATATTAAACAATCGATTAAGATGGAACCAGCTATAATTATGTTTTTAATTTAATTTTTTGCATTCACAATGCAATATTTCGATAAGATATAAAATACGTGTGTAAAAAACAACTACGTCTCCGAGCCCTCAGATGGGATTCGAACCCACGACCTTTCGCTATCCGGGCGACTGCTCTGACCGCTGAGCTACCGAGACGCTGGCAAACGTGTCGAATTTTACAAACGTATTTCAACTTCTACTATGAGCTAGTATCGTTCCACCAATGTTGAACGCAAACTACCTTCAACATCGAAAGTAATATTTTTACAAATATTAAACAATCGATTAAGATGGAACCAGCTATAATTATGTTTTTAATTTAATTTTTTGCATTCACAATGCAATATTTCGATAAGATATAAAATACGTGTGTAAAAAACAACTACGTCTCCGAGCCCTCAGATGGGATTCGAACCCACGACCTTTCGCTATCCGGGCGACTGCTCTGACCGCTGAGCTACCGAGACGCTGGCAAACGTGTCGAATTTTACAAACGTATTTCAACTTCTACTATGAGCTAGTATCGTTCCACCAATGTTGAACGCAAACTACCTTCAACATCGAAAGTAATATTTTTACAAATATTAAACAATCGATTAAGATGGAACCAGCTATAATTATGTTTTTAATTTAATTTTTTGCATTCACAATGCAATATTTCGATAAGATATAAAATACGTGTGTAAAAAACAACTACGTCTCCGAGCCCTCAGATGGGATTCGAACCCACGACCTTTCGCTATCCGGGCGACTGCTCTGACCGCTGAGCTACCGAGACGCTGGCAAACGTGTCGAATTTTACAAACGTATTTCAACTTCTACTATGAGCTAGTATCGTTCCACCAATGTTGAACGCAAACTACCTTCAACATCGAAAGTAATATTTTTACAAATATTAAACAATCGATTAAGATGGAACCAGCTATAATTATGTTTTTAATTTAATTTTTTGCATTCACAATGCAATATTTCGATAAGATATAAAATACGTGTGTAAAAAACAACTACGTCTCCGAGCCCTCAGATGGGATTCGAACCCACGACCTTTCGCTATCCGGGCGACTGCTCTGACCGCTGAGCTACCGAGACGCTGGCAAACGTGTCGAATTTTACAAACGTATTTCAACTTCTACTATGAGCTAGTATCGTTCCACCAATGTTGAACGCAAACTACCTTCAACATCGAAAGTAATATTTTTACAAATATTAAACAATCGATTAAGATGGAACCAGCTATAATTATGTTTTTAATTTAATTTTTTGCATTCACAATGCAATATTTCGATAAGATATAAAATACGTGTGTAAAAAACAACTACGTCTCCGAGCCCTCAGATGGGATTCGAACCCACGACCTTTCGCTATCCGGGCGACTGCTCTGACCGCTGAGCTACCGAGACGCTGGCAAACGTGTCGAATTTTACAAACGTATTTCAACTTCTACTATGAGCTAGTATCGTTCCACCAATGTTGAACGCAAACTACCTTCAACATCGAAAGTAATATTTTTACAAATATTAAACAATCGATTAAGATGGAACCAGCTATAATTATGTTTTTAATTTAATTTTTTGCATTCACAATGCAATATTTCGATAAGATATAAAATACGTGTGTAAAAAACAACTACGTCTCCGAGCCCTCAGATGGGATTCGAATCCACGACCTTTCGCTATCCGGGCGACTGCTCTGACCGCTGAGCTACCGAGACGCTGGCAAACGTGTCGAATTTTACAAACGTATTTCAACTTCTACTATGAGCTAGTATCGTTCCACCAATGTTGAACGCAAACTACCTTCAACATCGAAAGTAATATTTTTACAAATATTAAACAATCGATTAAGATGGAACCAGCTATAATTATGTTTTTAATTTAATTTTTTGCATTCACAATGCAATATTTCGATAAGATATAAAATACGTGTGTAAAAAACAACTACGTCTCCGAGCCCTCAGATGGGATTCGAACCCACGACCTTTCGCTATCCGGGCGACTGCTCTGACCGCTGAGCTACCGAGACGCTGGCAAACGTGTCGAATTTTACAAACGTATTTCAACTTCTACTATGAGCTAGTATCGTTCCACCAATGTTGAACGCAAACTACCTTCAACATCGAAAGTAATATTTTTACAAATATTAAACAATCGATTAAGATGGAACCAGCTATAATTATGTTTTTAATTTAATTTTTTGCATTCACAATGCAATATTTCGATAAGATATAAAATACGTGTGTAAAAAACAACTACGTCTCCGAGCCCTCAGATGGGATTCGAACCCACGACCTTTCGCTATCCGGGCGACTGCTCTGACCGCTGAGCTACCGAGACGCTGGCAAACGTGTCGAATTTTACAAACGTATTTCAACTTCTACTATGAGCTAGTATCGTTCCACCAATGTTGAACGCAAACTACCTTCAACATCGAAAGTAATATTTTTACAAATATTAAACAATCGATTAAGATGGAACCAGCTATAATTATGTTTTTAATTTAATTTTTTGCATTCACAATGCAATATTTCGATAAGATATAAAATACGTGTGTAAAAAACAACTACGTCTCCGAGCCCTCAGATGGGATTCGAACCCACGACCTTTCGCTATCCGGGCGACTGCTCTGACCGCTGAGCTACCGAGACGCTGGCAAACGTGTCGAATTTTACAAACGTATTTCAACTTCTACTATGAGCTAGTATCGTTCCACCAATGTTGAACGCAAACTACCTTCAACATCGAAAGTAATATTTTTACAAATATTAAACAATCGATTAAGATGGAACCAGCTATAATTATGTTTTTAATTTAATTTTTTGCATTCACAATGCAATATTTCGATAAGATATAAAATACGTGTGTAAAAAACAACTACGTCTCCGAGCCCTCAGATGGGATTCGAACCCACGACCTTTCGCTATCCGGGCGACTGCTCTGACCGCTGAGCTACCGAGACGCTGGCAAACGTGTCGAATTTTACAAACGTATTTCAACTTCTACTATGAGCTAGTATCGTTCCACCAATGTTGAACGCAAACTACCTTCAACATCGAAAGTAATATTTTTACAAATATTAAACAATCGATTAAGATGGAACCAGCTATAATTATGTTTTTAATTTAATTTTTTGCATTCACAATGCAATATTTCGATAAGATATAAAATACGTGTGTAAAAAACAACTACGTCTCCGAGCCCTCAGATGGGATTCGAACCCACGACCTTTCGCTATCCGGGCGACTGCTCTGACCGCTGAGCTACCGAGACGCTGGCAAACGTGTCGAATTTTACAAACGTATTTCAACTTCTACTATGAGCTAGTATCGTTCCACCAATGTTGAACGCAAACTACCTTCAACATCGAAAGTAATATTTTTACAAATATTAAACAATCGATTAAGATGGAACCAGCTATAATTATGTTTTTAATTTAATTTTTTGCATTCACAATGCAATATTTCGATAAGATATAAAATACGTGTGTAAAAAACAACTACGTCTCCGAGCCCTCAGATGGGATTCGAACCCACGACCTTTCGCTATCCGGGCGACTGCTCTGACCGCTGAGCTACCGAGACGCTGGCAAACGTGTCGAATTTTACAAACGTATTTCAACTTCTACTATGAGCTAGTATCGTTCCACCAATGTTGAACGCAAACTACCTTCAACATCGAAAGTAATATTTTTACAAATATTAAACAATCGATTAAGATGGAACCAGCTATAATTATGTTTTTAATTTAATTTTTTGCATTCACAATGCAATATTTCGATAAGATATAAAATACGTGTGTAAAAAACAACTACGTCTCCGAGCCCTCAGATGGGATTCGAACCCACGACCTTTCGCTATCCGGGCGACTGCTCTGACCGCTGAGCTACCGAGACGCTGGCAAACGTGTCGAATTTTACAAACGTATTTCAACTTCTACTATGAGCTAGTATCGTTCCACCAATGTTGAACGCAAACTACCTTCAACATCGAAAGTAATATTTTTACAAATATTAAACAATCGATTAAGATGGAACCAGCTATAATTATGTTTTTAATTTAATTTTTTGCATTCACAATGCAATATTTCGATAAGATATAAAATACGTGTGTAAAAAACAACTACGTCTCCGAGCCCTCAGATGGGATTCGAACCCACGACCTTTCGCTATCCGGGCGACTGCTCTGACCGCTGAGCTACCGAGACGCTGGCAAACGTGTCGAATTTTACAAACGTATTTCAACTTCTACTATGAGCTAGTATCGTTCCACCAATGTTGAACGCAAACTACCTTCAACATCGAAAGTAATATTTTTACAAATATTAAACAATCGATTAAGATGGAACCAGCTATAATTATGTTTTTAATTTAATTTTTTGCATTCACAATGCAATATTTCGATAAGATATAAAATACGTGTGTAAAAAACAACTACGTCTCCGAGCCCTCAGATGGGATTCGAACCCACGACTTTTCGCTATCCGGGCGACTGCTCTGACCGCTGAGCTACCGAGACGCTGGCAAACGTGTCGAATTTTACAAACGTATTTCAACTTCTACTATGAGCTAGTATCGTTCCACCAATGTTGAACGCAAACTACCTTCAACATCGAAAGTAATATTTTTACAAATATTAAACAATCGATTAAGATGGAACCAGCTATAATTATGTTTTTAATTTAATTTTTTGCATTCACAATGCTTGTAAAAATATTACTTTCGATGTTGAAGGTAGTTTGCGTTCAACATTGGTGGAACGATACTAGCTCATAGTAGAAGTTGAAATACGTTTGTAAAATTCGACACGTTTGCCAGCGTCTCGGTAGCTCAGCGGTCAGAGCAGTCGCCCGGATAGCGAAAGGTCGTGGGTTCGAATCCCATCTGAGGGCTCGGAGACGTAGTTGTTTTTTACACACGTATTTTATATCTTATCGAAATATTGCATTGTGAATGCAAAAAATTAAATTAAAAACATAATTATAGCTGGTTCCATCTTAATCGATTGTTTAATATTTGTAAAAATATTACTTTCGATGTTGAAGGTAGTTTGCGTTCAACATTGGTGGAACGATACTAGCTCATAGTAGAAGTTGAAATACGTTTGTAAAATTCGACACGTTTGCCAGCGTCTCGGTAGCTCAGCGGTCAGAGCAGTCGCCCGGATAGCGAAAGGTCGTGGGTTCGAATCCCATCTGAGGGCTCGGAGACGTAGTTGTTTTTTACACACGTATTTTATATCTTATCGAAATATTGCATTGTGAATGCAAAAAATTAAATTAAAAACATAATTATAGCTGGTTCCATCTTAATCGATTGTTTAATATTTGTAAAAATATTACTTTCGATGTTGAAGGTAGTTTGCGTTCAACATTGGTGGAACGATACTAGCTCATAGTAGAAGTTGAAATACGTTTGTAAAATTCGACACGTTTGCCAGCGTCTCGGTAGCTCAGCGGTCAGAGCAGTCGCCCGGATAGCGAAAGGTCGTGGGTTCGAATCCCATCTGAGGGCTCGGAGACGTAGTTGTTTTTTACACACGTATTTTATATCTTATCGAAATATTGCATTGTGAATGCAAAAAATTAAATTAAAAACATAATTATAGCTGGTTCCATCTTAATCGATTGTTTAATATTTGTAAAAATATTACTTTCGATGTTGAAGGTAGTTTGCGTTCAACATTGGTGGAACGATACTAGCTCATAGTAGAAGTTGAAATACGTTTGTAAAATTCGACACGTTTGCCAGCGTCTCGGTAGCTCAGCGGTCAGAGCAGTCGCCCGGATAGCGAAAGGTCGTGGGTTCGAATCCCATCTGAGGGCTCGGAGACGTAGTTGTTTTTTACACACGTATTTTATATCTTATCGAAATATTGCATTGTGAATGCAAAAAATTAAATTAAAAACATAATTATAGCTGGTTCCATCTTAATCGATTGTTTAATATTTGTAAAAATATTACTTTCGATGTTGAAGGTAGTTTGCGTTCAACATTGGTGGAACGATACTAGCTCATAGTAGAAGTTGAAATACGTTTGTAAAATTCGACACGTTTGCCAGCGTCTCGGTAGCTCAGCGGTCAGAGCAGTCGCCCGGATAGCGAAAGGTCGTGGGTTCGAATCCCATCTGAGGGCTCGGAGACGTAGTTGTTTTTTACACACGTATTTTATATCTTAAAATAATAAATTACCTATTTAGTCCTTATACTTACGAGCACATTACACATTTAAATAAAGCATTTTTTACGGATTTTGCGCATAATTTATTTTATATTTAATAATGACATTTCGACTCCTTTATTCAGAAATACATACAGAAGCCGTAATCACAGGATGACTAAGGCAATGGTCGTCATATATTTTCTACTACCTTCATAATATTTTTATCGTGCACGTTTCTAACTGGTTATTGACGTGACAACGTCTTATAAATTGGTTTGCCGGGTGACACTTCAAGAAACTGCGTTACGCTCCGCTCACGTTATGCGCTTACAATGAGAGCGAGTGAGAGGCACGCGTCCCTTCCACTCGGGCATGGTTAGCCCGCCTAAGAGCGAGAGAGACAGACATAAAAAGTGGAAGGGACGCGTGCCTATAAATTAATGTTTTAAATATAATTCTTTGTATAAATAAATGTTTTAAATTGTTACTATTATTTCATCCTTCTTCCTACTATACGAATGAATATTCACATTAAAATTATTTTACCACTCAAAGTCGTTGTCACGTAAAACTTTCGCCCGTATACCGACTTTACAGGCAACCAACCAGTTTTTTTTTTGAGTGTGGTAATAGGTCCACAATGTGAGAACATGCTTTGGAGAGGCCAAACCACACTACATTCGATTTAATAAACCTCAAGTTAGCAACGTGCCCGATTCAAATATTGTGAAGGTAATAGAAAATATATGAAGACCATTGCCTCAGCCATTCTATAATCACGGCTCCTGTAAAGGAGTCGAAACGTCAGGATTAAATATAAAATAAATAATGCGCAAAATCCGTAAAAAGTTGTTTTATTCAAAAAAGTACTTGTTTTTGCATCGTTTTTAGTTTAAATAATTTTTAATATGTTCTTGATGTATTTATATCTATCTCTCAACATTCGAACGAACCAATTGCAGAATAAGACACCGATGAAATAGTAAAAATTAATTATTTTTTAATTATTATAGTTTTAATATTGTGTCAAAATAAAAAAGTATATCCAGGATTAAGTCAGCCTGAAGGATTGATATATTCTTCTGGCTGACTCCTTTGCCTGACTGAGGTTTTTAATTTATTAAAAATCGTTATAGAATCGGAAAAATAATTTAAAATTATATAAATTTATAGTAAAATCTACTTTGAAAATCAAAGTTACCTGATTAGTAATTGAAGTTACCTGTCAAATTGACCTTAATTTAAATATTTTTAATTTTTTTATTACTAGCCTATATTTGATATTAGCCTATTCTACAATAATTGAGGGCATTTTCAATGTTTATAACTCCCAGTACTAAAGTCATAATCACCGTTGAAAGTCAACAAAACCGTTAACTACACAAGGTCTCCCCAATGATTCATTAATTATAATTTCCACGCTCCATCGGGTAGACATATTTAATGAAAATTCAGAAATCACACTGGTTCAACATTCAGTAAAATTTCCATACAAGTATTCCATATAAGTGCAACACTTTTAATAATTTTAGTGCACAACATTACAATAGGCTGTATGTCTATGTCTTCCACATCGTAATATTCCCGAAAGCTCACATCGATTCATCATCATCATCATATCAGCCGTACGACGCCCACTGCTGGACATAGGCCTCCCCCAAGGATGTCCACAATCACATCGATTATTAAGTCCTAAAGGAAGCAGAACTTGTACTATGGATACTAAATAACGTATATAATAAAAAAATAAGAATAGAAACAACTATGACTTGGTAATAACTGCATAAAATCATTACACAAATAATCGGCAACGGGTATACCGTTGCAGGATTCGAACTTAGGACTGCAGGCGTATAGACAGGATCGCTAATATTGCATCAGTCGACTCGGCAAATCAAACCATATATCCTTCAATTTTTTTTTTCTACATACTTTTTCCGTACCATCGTAGTATATTAACCGGTATAATATTTAAAAGACTTAGTTCACAATGTCTAAAATCGAAAAGTATGATGTTTTAAAATATAAAAAGTGCTTAAATTGTCATTCAAAATTAAGAATGTTTTTAACACCTAATGACTTAAAATATCAATTGTCAGTAAGTCTAAAAATGATATTAAGTGCCTTACAAAATATTGTGGGCAATTCTGTCGTACCTACTTTTTTGCCGACGGATACAACAGTATCTACTCTACTCTGGTCTCAGATTACAGCAAACAAAGCAAATCACACCTTGTTTGCTGTGATCTGAGACTCTGGAGCTTTACTAATAACCTCTACCGCGTCACGCTTCGCTCGCTCGGCTCGACTTTGCTTTGATCACAGTTCTAACCTAAACTAACCGAATACTGGTAATTTAATATCTATCTAATATACCCATATTAAAATCTCGTGTCACAGTGTTTGTTATCGAATTCCTCCGAAACGGCTTGATCGGTTTTTATGGTTTTTTTTCTGTAAACTCATTAGATCTGAGAATAAGTCATAGACAATTATTCAAACCCCTAGGTGATACAGGGTGGGCCTCTTATCCAAGCGTAAGAAGTCGCGAGCAACAGATAGTATATAAATAAAAATCAATCAACGTTACAAACGTTCCGAAACCATTGATCAAATTGTGATGACACTTTGGTCAGTTTTATGCATGCTTGGGAAAGGATTTTATGTATAATCAGCAAAAAGAGATCATTCAAAAAAACATTACAAAGCATGTCGGGTCTATTTAGTTAAATATAGGTAAGTATATTTCCTTACTTTAAAGCAAAATGTATCACTTAAAACATAATAATTTATATGAAACATTAGACAAATTGTCAGTAGACATTTTAAAACTTCTTACAAAATGATTATTATACCTACATTTCAATTTTATGAACATACTTTATTTTTAGACCTTTGAATAAGTATCAATAATTCTGATTTCATACAAGTGTATACCTGCACAACTTGGAGCCAAAAAAATGTATAAATGTTGTCTAATATAGGTTTATCTTCTTCTTATCTTAGATAGTGGTCGTAACCTCTAATTCATATTTCACTTTACTTTAATATAACTTTGATTTTCAAAGTAGATTTTACTATAAATTTATATAATTTAAAATTATATTTTATAGTAAATTAAGCATTTTTTATTACTAAAGTTTAGAATATCAAAACTTATTAATTTTTTAAGAAAACTGATATAAGAACTTGACGAAAAATTTCTAATTGCATTTAAGTAGGCATTCACAATTTAAATCTAGAGAAATTATATAAGAACATAAAACACAACTTTCAATAACAAAAAATACTCAGTTTTGTTACGTCACAGTTTCGGAACTCCACAGTACAGGGTAAATTCAGTATACTCCCTAAAAATTTTATTCATGCTGGCAAAAAGTTTCATGTGTTTTGAAATTATAGTGCAATACAAATATAATATACGAACTAGTTATAATGTTTAAGCTTTTCACTGCTAAGGTTTGTTTATATCTAAAGATTTTTTACAAATCTCGTTGAAGCATCCAATAATAAGTGTTATCTAGAGAAAGAACTTTAGACAATGATCGTCCCATTCGTACATTAATATAAACAGTTATATTTAGTTACTTATTACAATTATTTATCCTTTTTATATAGGATTGTCTTACAAACAGTATTTTTCTCACCGTAGATTCTTTAACTTCGTTTCATGGCCTAATATTTTTTACTAGAAAAAATTACATCGTTTCAGGTATCAAAACGGACTCGAATCCACAACCTCTCGCTATCCGGTTAAGTGAGCTACCAAGAACTTGAAATAGCCGTTTAATTTTTTAAAGTCTCTTTAAAGTGAATAAAGCCATCATTCATTTTCTAGGTAACTTCTACCTCTAACATTGTATAAAATATCAAAGAATCACTTTTATAAATATCAAAGAATAAAAGAGAAAGTGATTTATAATTATTATATTTCTTGCAATTTTAAGCATTTAATTGCTAGTTTGCTATAGCAATAGAAATATTCACTAGAAAAATAATTACGTGTCTTTTAGAAATATTCACTAGAAAAATAATTAAGCAGTCAGAACGTACTCGAACTCACTATATCTAGCTGGATAACTCTTACAAATCAGCTACCGAGTCCTTGAGATGGAGAGCTTCAATAGCCGTTGAATTTTCCCAAGAGTTTCGTAAAACTTAATACCAGCGAAAGTGTTCGAGTCAAGTCCTAAAATAAGTGGATTACAAAAATATAAGAAAAATTCTTAACACGTAGAAAAAAGTCATTAAATTTAAGACAAAATACTGTTTGTGAGACAAGCTTATATCGATAGAATAAGAATTATGTGGTTTTCCATTATTTCATTTTTACACTTTGTATACATTTTACACACATAATATGATAGATAATAAAAATACTAATAACTCTTACATTAAGGTTTGTGTACTAATAACTCTCATAATACAGAGTTAACACTAAGATTTGTGTAATGGACACACGGGTAACGGATTGACGAATACATAAATATTTAATATTTATTTAACCCCTTAAAACCCGAGAGCATTATATCATGCGCGCGACAACGATACCTAAAATCCGCGAGCATTATATAAGGCTCTATAGCGCGCAGTCTGATTTAATCCTTATTACGGCTTTAGTAATGGTTCTTTTTGATTGAATGATATTTTTCCCCGTTAGACAGAGAAATAACGCATTTAACACATAAAGTGAAGGGGTTAAATATATATAATTACTCATGTATCAGTTACAAATGCTCGTTTTCGACACAAACATCTATTCCTTCTAGCACTTGGACCCATAACCGTCGATGCGAAGAGCAGGACCAAACGGTCGTCATATTTTTGAGAACTTTCGCTATTTGCGCTTATTGTGAATGATTCACAAGTTTATTTTTTGTTATTTAACCAACATTTTTCATTAATTCAAATTCCTTAGTCATAAAGTATTTTTCTACGTTTTACATTTAGATATTGCTAGAAAACTGTCAAAGCTGTTATATTATATAGTTCTATATTATAATAGTCAAAGCCAGTGATGTATTAGGAGGGGAACGCGGTGGAACGACGTTCCTTTAGCTTTTTTCAGAACCGGAACTCGTTCCAGTACTTTTTTAGGAAATATTTTTTTGTGTTCGTTAATATTTTGTATACCTAGTAAGAATAAAAAAAAATAATTGAAAAAATAGTTTACTAAACTACTAAATGGGACTTTTTGTTTGCTCCCACTATGCGTTCTCTTACTTCTTATTTTACCAATACATCACTGCTCTTAGCACCTTACATCTTTTACCTAACCAAAGCAAAAATAACTTGTATAAAAGATAGAAATTTATTAACTCACTCGTGTTTTTAAACCACTAATTATTTGAACAAGTTACGTAGATACTCATAACTTCTTGATATATCGGCCCTGTCAAACAAATAAATTGCAATCGAAAATTACTAAACTAAAACCGTCACTTCACCGCCGAAACTATCAAACTATAATTTAACACAAAATATCTTATAAACCACTAAAAAGGAGGGACAGATTGAATTATGGTGTATCTAATTTTACCGTATCCCTTTTTCTTACTTCGTCTATTTTGACTATGTCAGTTCTATTAGAGTTGTAAAAATACCCTTCCCCTATTATGGCCGCATCGCGTGACCAAAAATATCAACGGTGAATCGATACAACTAAGCGCTTCGAATGCTTATCTGGTCTAGTTAGTATGTAACTTATTTACATATAGTTTTACCTATACTGAGCAAGCCCTTTCAGTCACTTTTCAAAATGCGATGCTTTTAAAACTTTTACAAAGCCATTCATTAAAAACGAAGGGTGGCTCTGTAAAAGTGTTAAAAGCATCGGAGAATTTCACAAATAAATATATGACCATTTTTCTTTTTTGAGGTGTGTTCTTGGGTACGCCTTTTTAATAAGAATAAGTGTATAATAAGTATTTAATAAGAGTAATAAGAGATGTTATAATAAACTTCTATATAAATAAAAAACAATGTTTGCATATTTCCCTTATGCGTTCTAAAACCAATGATAAGATGTGATAAAATTTTGATGAGTTGTTGTATGCATGCCAGGAAAGGTTAATATGTATTGTAAGCAAAAAAATCCTCATATTTATAAAAAGCAACTTGTTTCTTAGATACGCGATCACATAATTTTTAAACCTGAAAACTTTAAATGATTTTCATTTTAATATTATTTAAGGTGATAGCATAATATTATTGTAGTCAAACCAAAAAAGTTTCATTGTTTATAATCTAATGTGAATAAGAGTCGCACAAAAACAACGGGATGGCAAAGATATAAACTTTAATGATTTGTAATATCTCAAGCTAGCATCTCAGTTTTTGATTTCAATGCACGCTTAGACATTAAAAAAGGATATAATTATAATATGTAATATTATCACATACAAGAATTAGTAGCAGTGTTACAAGTTAACGAGTAGTAGACGAAAATGTAAGGACAATAATACATCAACTACCACAAGTTGTCAAATTTTCTCAATCGGTATTAAATTTTATGTGTAAGAATTTATGCTGATAATCTATGGAAGAAATTAAAGACTTTTGTATTGATTTATGTGCTGTGGACTGTACTAATTAATGGTAAAAGGAAAATGTATACTGAATTGAAATTTATAGGTTTAAAATCTATTAATTTAGTACAAAATCTTCATTCTACTAAAAAGCACGTGTGGTAAGCTGAAATATAATTTAAATATATACTTCTAAAATAGATATCACTACCTATACAACATACACCATTATTGCTGACGTTAATCTTATAGGCGCATAGCGACGGCGAAGTGCAATAACACCTAACTGCCAATTTCAAAATAATACACAAGCTGATAAAAACGATCAATTTCTTGACAAGTTAATAATTAGTTAAATTTTTTTTATTTTTTTTTTAACAAAATGCACTTGCATCTGAATATAAGCTTAGAAAATTTCATTGAAACATGCAAATAACGAATTTTAATTCGAAATTACAAAAAAGGTGAATTTCTCGACGAATTTCAGTTAGGAAGTCTTGGCACTTCGCCGTCGATATGTTATTTACTGGGTATCATATACCCTTAACTAAACCTCACAAAAATATAATAATTATAATATGCTTACACACACGCTACACTACACTGATATTATATTGAAATAGACGCGATCTTCTAATGATTTAATGTTGGGCATACAAAAACTCCGAATCTGCTCATCCGATAAAAAATTGCATCATCAATATTTTGTTTAGAAAAAGAAACAAGTTTTCTACGAAAATTAAAATAATGTAAAATTAATTATAAAATTCCTGACGTTGCATGCACGAAATTATGTATTACAATTATGGAGAACACATTAATATCTAAAAAAAGATTCGCCATACCATGTATCTATACTATACAAATGTCACCAAAACTACAGTATATGTTTTAAAAGTGAAAAGAAATGCCTTATCCAAATTATCACTTCGTATTCAAGGCTTTTTTAGTACCTGTAGACTATTAGTGAAATTACTCAAATCGGAAGTTCCGTTCAAAGGATATCATAAATTTAAATATCTATATGTAAAAATAAATATCTTGACTCACTCATCAATGCCCAGCCCAAACCCTTGGACTTAGAAATCTTGCAGACAGATATGTTTTGTGATGTAGACAAAAGACAAGAATGGGTTTTAGGAAACGGCAGCTCTAAGATGCTAAACAAAGCAAAAAACCTTTTACATAAAAATACAATATCCTATGATCTACTATTTTTAAAACTTGGATTTTGAGACTGTTTCTTACTACAAATAAAACAAACACGCATTTCAACATTTTTTGAAATTCGATCCCAAGAGGGACTTTGTATGGGAATTCCGTAAGTAAAATGTTTCAGATCTAAACATTATTATGTGTAATGTTTATTTACAAAGAAACATACTTGTATTACATCTCGTAAAATAATCGGGCATTTCTTGGTGAGTTATTTATAATACAACTAAAGTCGACGAATGGCGGTTTCTTCAATATTTTCTTTAGAGAATTTTCGTTGTGACATTTTTTGCTTTCACTGAATCTAGTAATAGATCACGTAAACTATTTTAGCTATTGGAAATTTTTTTTATAGTTAATACGAAGGAAAATGCTCCTCCACTTTATACTTGACAGTTTTTGATAGCAAATTAATATTTTGAATGAACTCAAATTATACCAAATGAAAAAAGGCCAAAAAATTATAACAAGAAATAATCTTGAATATTTTCATAACCATTTTAACTGTTATTTCTCAGGTACACAAACTTGATTTTTTTTTCAATACTAATACCTCTTTCTATTTTTTTATATTCTTATTCCATTCAAATTATACCTATACGAATCCACGATTAAATTAAGATAAACAACCTGCACGGAAATACATTCTAGATATCTCAGTTACGGCAACTCAAATAGTTTACATCCCAATACAAATTTCATGTGATAGATTTCTACGTATCATTGCATGCATACATTGCATTAAAGTTCATTACTATTTGAACTCGAATTGAGACTCCACAAAATATTCATAGCCTTAATTAGCGAGAAGCTATTGAGAATTGCTGATGACAAGTGAAAGTAGAAGTGGATCAATGCTGTTTCCACTGTTGACATGAACCACAACAGTAAAAATGCCTAGTATGCTATTCAGTAACTCATTAGCAAACCTCTTCAATTCGTATCGAACTTTAATGTGTCTGACATCATCACCACATTAAAAGGCCTGAAATATCTGAATAACTGCTAGAATTTACAATATATCAGTGGAGCAAATAACACATCTATGTGTTATTGCTGACTGTTTTATGGCTATAGCATGTGATCAATAAATGCCTGGAACATGCTCATATTCCTCGCATTTGGTGTCGTGATTCCTAAACCGGGTGAGCCAGCAGATGATCCAAAAAACTTGTCACAATATATTATTTCCTACATGTACAAATTGTTCGAGTGACTGCTGCTAGCGAATTAGCTGATCCGCAGGTTGACCAAAACTGATTCCTGAATAAGCCGGCTTTAGATCGATGAAGTTTTATTGTAACCAGACTCTGAAATAGACTCATTAGATCGAAGAAAATTTTGAGGCTGGAAGGTTATGACTGCTGTGTTCTTCACCCTATCCGCAGCTAATGATACTATTAACCTGAGTCAATTGCCGTGGCAAATAGATATAACAGCAACAAACAACGGTTTTGTCAAAGTGCTACGTTCATTCTTACATATTCACCCATTTCTGTTTATCTCCTGTCTGACAAGTCGTTGGAGGTCTTAAAAATGGCATTTCTCAAGGGAGAGCCCCTGTACCTACTTTTTTTAACATATCTAAAAATCTATCTTTACCCCTACATACTTTATGCTACCTTTATGCGTCTACATAAAACTTCGCCCTCTTCTCCCAGTCTTTTAGGTCTTAGCAGTTTGAATTCGATTTATCGAATGCCCTAGTCACTAGGCATTTGCAAAGCTTAGGAGAGTACTATGACACTAATTCTTTGTGGTTAAAACCGTTGCAAGACCGTGCGTGTTCCTACTACGCTACAAAGAAGTGAAAAGAAAAAATAACAACAATTTGATATCAACAAATAGTGTTACACTATTAATTTAATTTTCTAAATGCATAATGTTGCACTTCCCTCGTTTTTGCCAATCGTGTTATTTTTTTTTGTATAACTTTAACCGTGGCTCGACTAAACAAAAGTGTTTGGAAATTAGTAGTGCACTGAGACAAACTTATTCATCTTTAAGTACCGTAACGGAAAAACTTCAATTTGAATTTATGAAATAATAAATATAGAATTTATGCTCTTAGTAAGAAATAAATGGATACGTGCTTCAGCGTTTCAGAAAATTGTACCCTTAAGAAAGTAAAAAAGACAGGTTGAAAATTTGTTCGAAAAGTGCGATAGTTTAAAAGTAAGTTATTGAAATACGAATATTGAAGCTTATTATGTACAATAATTAAAGGGAGTAAAATAGCGGGTATATTTTTAATTAGTTTATTTTTTTTAGTACGAAGCATGGATTTTACAGAGGTTCCTGGATAGAAATTAATGGAACTTTAGGTTATTATCAAACAGTGTATACGTCTGATTCTACTTCTAGTTAACGATAATAAGTATTGTAAAGGATTCGCATATTTCGAGTCTTTTTATTAGAGCCCGCGAGTTTTATTAGAACACTCACTCTTTATACCAGAACTCAAAGACTTGCGAGTTTAGAATCTTCAGATTTTGAAATAAGAACTTGAGTAAAACAAAAAGGTATCTTACTTATGTTTAGGAACATTTGCTGCAGACATCTCCAAATCGAAATTTTCAAACCCGAAGGTTTATTAGACTCGTGTTTTATTTAGGACTTGAACCAATTTAAGCATCCAGGTCTTTTTAAGACCTAAGTTCGGGCTGGATAGCTCGCACTCGCTTAAATTCCGAACTCGCAAATCTGTTGAGCTCACCGAGTCCGTCATTCATAACTAAATCAATCCTATTTAATATTTTATTATTTATAATAATAAAATATATAGAAGATAAATTACATTGGTTAATAGCAAGTGCATTCAATTCTACTACATAGAATAATTTAGCATAGAATCACGCAGATTTTTCGAGAATCAATAGTAAGGCCTTCGCCCCAGTCAGTGAAGATCTTATCGAAGATTCGAGAAGCTCCTAGGTGTACATGATAATAAGGCTGCAGTTTCTCGAATTGACAACCGTGATTTTGATACATACATTTTGTATAAGAAAGACATTAGGAACCGTCGACGCTTTGTACATTAATAGTTCCACCTTATACTGACTTCTTCAATCAATTCAGATATTCAGATTTTATTGACAACAAGATTAAGCAGCATGATTCTGTAATCTCACTGACAAGTTCGCATATTAATGACAATCGATAACTGGTAACTTAAAAAACCATTTCATAATTTTGCCCTGTAACGTCGCAATGGATATTTAAAAGAAAAATATATAGATAAATAAATATAATAATTTTTGATACTACAAATATTTTTGATATAAACTTTGATATATGCTTCAGTTGGTGAGGGACTGAGAAAGAATCGGTGTAGTACAGTTCTTGAGCCATTCGCGCATATACAGGAGAATGAGGAGTTGCGTAGGCGGTCCACTATCGGAGCGCCACCAGATCTGGATGCACCCTAATATGTCCACATAAAATTTTCTTTATGATATAATGATATTGCTTCTGTTTGCAAACACTGAGCGAAGCACTACCTTACCTTCGTTTGTGAGTTTTGGCGCCAAATTTCATCAATGTAGTCTCAGTGGTTTAGCTGTGATTAGCTTTTGAATTTTTCTTTCGGTGATTATTCCTCCATGGTATGTCCGATTTCAAAACTTTTTTGCTCATTAGTCAAGACCACGATGTGAGTTGTGGCGCCAAATTTCATCAATGTAGTATCAGCGGTTTGGCTGTGATCAGCTTTTGAATTTTTCTTTCGGTGACTACTCCTCCATGGTAAAGTCTATTTTTTTTACATAGCCTATGTCCGTCAGGTTATAATCATGTATGTTCATGCCAAAATTCATTCGAATCGGTTGAGCCGTTAAGTAGTAGGAAATTTGTGAGTTGCCTAAAAGAGAGCTTCGCTCAATGATATTTAAAGTAATTTGTCCATGGTTACTCACAAAACCAATACATGCTTTTATAAAAATGTCTGTTATAATACATTCTCTTTACATATTTACAAGTATCAGTATACTTGTAACAACGTAACTTCAGGGCTGGCTAGAACATGTTTATTTGCAAGATGTGTTCAATTTATTCACATTTCCTAGAAAAGGCATAAAGCATTCATTTCAATATTTGTTCAAAATCTATATCCACTGTAAGGGTCCTACGTTATGTTTAGTTCTCTCCGAAGAACACGTGTGTGCGCCTCATTAGTTATAGGTTTTGCTGCTGATAAACTACTATTTCAGATGCCCTGATTCTAGTTTGTACGCTATGAATGAACTTAGTGTTCCTATTTCCGGTTTAAGTTTCATATATTTCCTGCAATGTTTCCATGATGAACGCCGTTTAAAGACAGAATGATATTAACTAATTGTGGGTGACTCAGAAGTGTTTCCTTACTCACCAAAAGTTAAGATAATCTGTTTGACTTAGTTTTCTTTCCTGAAAAGACAATAAAAACGATTTTTATTTTATATTTTCTAAATTAATACAAACTATAAAATTAATAATTCTGCGTTTGCATATTTTTATTTAAAAATTGTTTGTGTAAAAATACTTCTCCCCGGAACAGTTGCTTATCCTTTACCAAGCACAAGTTCGATCGTGTATGGAGTAAGGTCTCATCTTTGGGACGGTTTCGCCCGATGCCAGCTCCAGACGCTTGAGTCCATTAAGAGGACGGCGAAGAGGATCGTCGGCAATGAGGATCTTTTCTTTAAAAAGCTCAAAAGCCTTGAGCTTAGACGGGAGGTAACAAGTCTATCCGTATTTTATAGGATACATTTCGTAGAGTGTGCATCAGAATTGCACAACCTTCTTCCGCGTCCCCATTTTTTCATCGGACAACCAGATTTACAAATAGGCAACACCATTATTTATTATTTTATTATGTTAGATATACCAAAGAGTCGCACTAAGCGTTTTAGTTCCAATTTTGTGATACGTACCGCTAAGGAGTGGAACTCTTATCTCTCTATCACATCGTCGCTTACCATTAGGCGAAATAGTGGTCAAGCGCATGCCTAATTTCTATTAAAAAAAATAATATTCGTAGTACATCGGCGAGGATTAAACTCGGACCGATAAGCTACGGCCGCCTTAATTATTATAACGTTTTAGTACATTTTCAACCGAGCAATAATTAATAATAAAGAAAAACAAAACCGTAACTCAAACATGTAATACATTTCATAACACATATTTGTTTGTTTTGTTTTTAAACTGTGGTAATACACAACAACCTGTAAACCTCATTCATATATTACGAGAACAAACAAAATGAGTTTGTAACACGATTTCTTACCAACGCTTTACTTTCCAAATTGAGGAAATAGATTGCCTGGATGCCAATAAATTCTCATTTGCATACATATACATCTTTTTTGTTCAAGCAAAGAAAAAACGAAGCTACGCGTGGAGGAATTATTTTCTTTGATCATGAAAACATCGCCATTCAGCGTAATATTTCAAATATATATTATGGTAATACGGTGGTTTTAATTAGAAGCCGAGTTTACTTTGAAGACTAAGTAATAATAAAAAAGAAATGGTTTAATACGCACTGAATATTATATTCGTGCTCTTTAAAAAGAAATAAGTTCTAAAGAGCCTTCGTAAAAAATACTACTTGTTGAAAGAATTCTTGACATTGCTCAATTTTAGCGAGAACGCAGAAAGATTCGTTTTTATTCTTATTTCTAAGAAACCTTAACCTGCGAACGGCTTTTAATTTTTCTCAAAATTAATGCCTTTTCTTTCTTTTTGCTTTGGCTGTGCTTTTTTTTAAATACTTAAATTACTTGATTTCTTATCAAAAATTCTGTTGGCAGATAAAGTCTTTTAAACATTTTTTTTGTTTATTGCGCAAATTAGGACGTAATACATCTATAATACAAATTCATGTCCAATTCTTCACTAATCAATTTTTCACTAGTGGTTACTAAATAATGGATAGGTATATTCTTCTTATAATAACCAATAGAGATTTTAATATGTTGCATTATAACAATCGGTGGATAAACTGCGATCTGGAGAAAATATACATTGAGAAATGCTTTTATGGAACGCCTTATAGTTATAAAATTAGATAGAGACTTGTACTGTGTATGTTCAATGGCGTTTTGTGTTGCCAAGGGGGACATGTGTAGATTTCCTGTATATAAAAAAATATCGTCAATATTATGATCTAATCTGCGCTGATATTTGCCGACAATATTGGTTTCTCGATGGACATGTTGTGTCAACATATCTTATGATGTCTTAGTTCCGACGCAGCATCATTGTCATCTTCATTTTTTTTATTTGGACGTCGTTCTTTGTGTTTTTTAATTCATTGTAAACAATGTTTAAAAGTATTTTTAGTAAATCAGGTAATTTTTGTTTTAGTTTTTACTTTTGTTGCCGTAATCCCTTTTCGCAGACATTTTTAACTTAAAGAGAATGCTTTACGCCAGTGAAATGTGAGCAATGTTCCCAGCCTCATTTTTTCAAAAGTTCTGGAGGACTGAAAATCCACCGTGCCAGAAACCTACTGAAATAGCCGACAGAAATAGCTTTCTGTCGATCCTACTACTATTAACAAGTCCTCTACGATCATCACTTTTATAACTAGCCACACACCATTTTAGCAAAAATTTAGTTTATTATGAATTATTTTAGTATTATCAAATGAATACCTCGTGGTTCTAGAATTTCTGTAGTAGCTGCCTTATCTAAATTCATTAAACCTGTTATTTAAAAAACAGCATATACAGTTGGGAATAAGTGCTTACTTTTGTTACTGTAAAATAGATTACACACCCAAAAAAATAGTTTTTAGACTACAGATTCGGACAGTAAACATTACACAAAACCTCGCTTATCGCCACCATAAATCATCCCACCTTAGCCCTAGTGAACTTATTTTTAAACTTGTCCAATCTAAATTGTGATGTGATCGCTCCTGAAAATCCTGAGACTTTCTCTAGCCTCTTGTTAAAACACCCTTGTCCTTCTGCAACACTTTGTTTCCCGGACGCCCCCACCATTTTCTTCCCTTTGGTGTGAAGATTATGGGTACATGGCGCCCGAAAACCAAGCTGTTTTTCAAATTTATGTCCGCCCGTTTAATTGAAACGAATGCGGATAAAAATCTGCCGGATTCTTCGGCCAACATACAAGTATAGCTATCCAACGAAGAAACACTGCCAGCCTTTTGGGCACCTTTCAAAACAGCAGGGGTGAAGCTGATTTTCACCTTTTTTATTTTCAATATGCCATTAGTCTGACTTATGTTTTAGTTCATAGTTTTTGTTATTTTCATACAGATTTACTGATAGATTATAAAATGAAGCGGTATAAACAAGGTTGTCTAAATGGTCCAATCGAAATATACCCCAAACGGAAATCAAAACTGCGCAGTGTGAGTTTTGCTAAGTCACCGCTATTCAAAAGCTTGCGGCAAATGCACAATAACTATTACTTCAAATTATTAACGATACCAAGAGGTCTAGGTCGGTCAAGGTTTTTTGACGTTTCAATGGCAACTGTATTTATACAATGAATGCAAAGGGTCATGGCGACTATTTCAATCGGCATTCGAATTAAGATTGTGTGCTCAAAGATGATGTATTACATTTGATTGATTACCAAGTAACAAAAAAAAGTTCTCGTCGAAATTTTCATCATAATTATTAACCTATTAATATCCCAACAATTGGGACTCAGGCCTTCTCAACGAATGAAAACACCATTCGGAGACTGGATAATAACCCACCATACACGGGCCTAATAAATATTGGTGGCTTGACGTGCCTTTTGAAGCAAGGAAGAGCTCTAAATTACAAAACTTTAGTCACCCATCAGATGATTGGCTTTTGCAAAGGTTGCTTATTTTTGCAAGCAATTTTTGCATTTCAGTAATCTTCAGGCTTATACATACTGCGTTTTTAAATGCGCTGCCGACGTAATACACGCGTCAGACGCGTTTCCTTTTATTTCACAAAGCAATTTTTGCATGTCTAATGTGTTTGTATCGAAAGAACGCGTCTGGTACGGATTCAAGCGTGAGTCTGAATTTATGCAGATATTAAAAGGTAGAATTTTGAACACCTACAACCATAGGTAAGTTGCGTTTGACTCGCATGAGTATCACATTTGTATCTATAAAAACGCGCGTTTAAGGCGCGTTTAAAAACTTGGTGTGCAGAGACTCTTAGACCGAACGCTCTAACCACTGCCTTATCAAGCTCCTTTTCTCCCTTTGCCCATCATTATTAATTATTAAACACTTCTTACATAATAGCAATGCATTACTGCTAATTGGTACATACATAATATATTATATGATTGCTACTCGAGAGAATAGTATGAGTACCTACACAACCTTATTTTAAAGATGATGATTGGATTGTACTATCTCCTTGGGATCCCATTATTTATCAATAAACCTTCCAAAAACAGACGGAGAAATTTTTAGATACCTAGTTTAGTGTTTTCTACAACTAATATCACTGCAAAGTAGCCGTCCGTTCTACGTTTCACCCATCATATCCTCGAGGGAAACTAGCTATTAGATCTTATTATAATTTTATGTTGATAAGGCATTTAATCGCAGAATTTTTAACAAAAAGAAATAAATTTTCTTAGGTTTCCGGCGGGCCTAGTACCCACAGCCTCAATTGAAAGAGAACTCGCCCGAAAAGTGAGAGGCTTTGGGATCGAGTCTATTTTGACAACAGAGACTAGATGATTGTCTTTCTATAAAAAAATATATTCCTTTCTATAAATTTTGGTATTTATAAAGTCACTTAATTTAATTAGAAACTGATGTTAGAGACGTATCCAATCAAAGTCCATGAGATAAAATTTTCTCTATAAAAAAACTCTCAACAAAAGCCATTTTCATTAAACATACTTTAAACAAGTTGAGGTAAGTTATTGAGGTTAAAAAAAGAAGTTCCCATAAAAACGTATATTGTAAAAATATCTTAATCGTCTAGCTTTTACAATAATCGTTTACAAAATGGTATCATAATTACGTTTTTTAATTTTAAAATATCCATAAAGGGAAAAAATTGAGTAAAGCACCGATCTTTGTTGTTTTATTCATATTTACACTAAAAAGACTAAATAAAACTATTCATAGAAAAATTTAAATGAATAGCAACAAACATAATTTTTGAAAAAGATATTGGCGGGTAAGGTACTTGTACTCGGTCATAAAGACGTATAATAAACCATTACGTCCTTACAAATGTGTATAATAAGGAGGCATTTTTTTTTAATATTAGAAATGTACACTTCTAAAGATGACACAAAATCTTCTAAAGCAACGCTAGAAAATGAAAAAAAAAAATACCTGCAATATATATTCTTATTTCGCGTAAAATTCGTTCAGAACATATCTTCAAATAAAAATTAAATTAAGAACCTACTTTTTTAAATGTTGTTAAAAAAACCCTAAAATTGGATTGGTCAATTTTCAAAAATGCGTTCTTAGTGCTCATTTACATCATTAAAGGAAACTGTGCATATTTTCATGCTTCTAGATCGAGCGGTTTCGGCTTTACTTTGATCAAGTCAGTCTGCTTTAATATACACGTATCGCTTATTTGGTGCAACAATAACGCAAATATTTTTTTGTCAAAATTAGATTTCTGAAAAACATCGACAGAAAAAAAAGAAATACAATTCTTATAGTTTTCACCAGAAGCTATATGAACCTAAGAAAAGTGTACGTTTGTAGTCATATTTAATAAGGTTAAGGTAATGCTAATTTAAAAAAGAAAATGTATTTAAAATTTGTTTCCCTCTTCTTAAAAAACACAAAATTTATAATTTCGTCAATATTGCACCAAATCAACGGTATAGATGAAATAATGGGCACACTTTCTTAGATTTGTATTTAGTCACTTAGTATTTGTTAACCTGACACATGCCTTTGTATCTAATATAGATGATCACTTCTTGTACTGGTTTCGTCTAAACAAGAATCATAATCATTTCTAAAACATAATTTCGGTTGCGATAACGATGCGTTTTAATATCCATTTATGACACGTAACATTTAATAAACGACCCGGTCAGAAGATTGTGAAAGTCTGAGCTTTGCAATGTGACAGCAATATTTCATCAAACCATAATGTAATTTTAGAACGGTTGCTTTCCATTCGTATTGCTTTTAAAGTTAAACAAACAACTGTTCAAAAGTTCTGATTAAACAGAATTTATGTGTACAACTACACAATAAATCAAAAGAGAATAACGCCAAAATTATGCATTCACCTGCTTATATGGTGTGTAATTACTTGGCATTCCAACTTGTACAATAACTCTCACGCGCAAACAACAATGAAACATTAGCTACAAATATATTTGCTGATGTATGTTTCATCGCCAACACGAATCCCGAATCCGTACGATTTTGGCGCAAATGCCAAATTCGGTAAGTCGGCCGCTTCGAGTGGGACTCGAAATGCAGTTAATGGAATTACGCAACTCGCCCGCGGTTTTGTAGCGGACAAAATGAATCTGCATAATTGAGCCTATTGATGGGACCAATGATTATTGTGGACTTCGTTTTGATAAATCAATTGACTTTTCTATTTTGAATAATGTACTGTATAAATAAATTTAATAAATGAATAGATAAAAATTGGAATTCCAAGATAAGACATATTCAACGTTTATTAAATGAAATAAATATCCCAATAAATTATTCAGATATTGTGAAAATTCAATTTCAAAGTTCACAACTTCACAAAGTTGTTTAGTTGCAATAGTAGACTGACCGCATTAATTACTTTTGTCATAATACCATATTTATCAGAACAAATAAACAATTGTGAACTAAATCTCATATATAAATTTTATGTACAGAAATCATGCAATTCGCTGCGGTTTTGCAGTGGACTAACTGAATCTGGTTAATTGAGTACTATTGATGCGAACTGTTCGTTATTTGAGACTTCGGTAACAAATGAATTAGTAGATCTTTTTCATTTCACAAGCATTTATAAATTTAACAGACCTCATTGAAAGCATTAATGATATCGGGGAAGTTTCAACAATGTCTACTAACTGTAAGTAGTATAACATAATCTTGAGTTTAATATGTAATATTTAATTGAAAATGCAGTAGTTGGTGCATAGGTCATATCGATTCCATTTATGTATATAATAGCAGTGACAATGTAATAAACAACTTTAATATTATTATTATTATTTGGAACTAGCGGCCCGTCCCGGCTTCGCACGGGTGGACAAAATTCTTTAAATTTTTCAATTATTAAGTAATTTTTCCGTTAGCGCCATCTAGCGTCCGATAACGTAACGTATAGGTCACGTTATTGATACAATGGAAAAGAGCGGGCAAAAACACACAAACCACTGTGATCTTATATTATAGATTTAAGCTCGTCGTAACAAAAGTAAAGGAAATCAACATTTAACCCGCCGCTAGATGTAAGCCACTAACGGTGGTATTTATGTATAAAACGTTGAACTGAAAAAACTATAATCACCCGAGTCAGATGGCTTGTTAATAGTCTGCACGACCAGAGGCCTTATTGCGAGTTTACGCATTCAACAATCATTTTCGAGCGCGTTACAGGTTTCTATGAAGATTCGTAGTTCCTAATAGTCACCGCTAGGGGCGGTCCTATAAAAATCCATAGTAATATTTCACGCGGACGATATCGAGTATCGGAGCGTAAACTCGCACTAAGGACTCAGTTTAAGAGCAGAGGTTGCAAATTGGTGGGACCTTAGAAGATTTCTATTTTTATACAAATTAAAAGGGTTTTTAATGAAATCATTATGAATAGGGGATTTGAGGTGAAATTTACCTTCTTTTAGTCCTTTACAAAACCATGTTTAAAATATCTTATTTACGACACACGCGTTGTTTGTATAGCTTAGCGTGATAGGTACATCGCATGTAATAAACACTGTTAAACAGGCTTACAGGGTGCTCAAAAAACCGTTTTTTAACTACGTTTGGCATGAGGGACTATTTCGCAAGATCAAAAACATTCTCCTCCATAACTCTAAGTAGATAATCAGCTACTTATTTATAAAGCGATCATGAAACCCATTTAAATATAAGGAGTTCAATCGTGGAATTGGTTGCTCTTCCTAGGATTCAGATTATACAACGGATGTGAAATGTTATATTGCTATTAATGTCCAATGCATCGTGGCTCTTTACCAACAAACAAATCCGTAACTTTCTAAATATAAACACATTAAAAGGCGTAGGTAATCTATAAATCTACTTTACAATACAAAAAAAGGCTAGAACATCACGAACTGGCGACTAATCTGACAACAAGAATCTATGTAAAGCATCTTAAACGGAAATACATCTTGGCTTAACAAGTAATATCTTAAGAGTAAATGCCATTGCTAAGAACATTCTTGACCTCACTGATCGTAATCCACATCATTTGCTTAAAGATAAAATGATTGTTAATAAAACTAATAATAGAAAAAAAAAACAAATGCGTGAGTTTTTTAATGATTAAACAAAATTGTACTTTTAAATTTATATGAATATTATATCGTGTATACTATTTGTTGTTCCCAGTATAATAAAATTGTCAAGTAAAAATGTTTTATTTTGATAAAGAGTCGGAAAGTGTAAATACGAGATATCATATCCTAGTCTCTAGAATTGCATGCCGTATGCTTCGATCGTTTCATTTATCAAGCACTCAAAATGTGCTTTGAGTAGGACTCGTAGATGCAGTTGATTAAATTACAGCACTCGCGGCGTCGATTCATGGACCAAAGTAATGCGATTTGCATGATTAAAGACTATCGAGGAATTTGTTTTACTTGTCAGTAACGAAAGATGACCGTAACGACAGATTATGGACATATAATTGGTTTTGCGTACACTGAAAATTATAAAAAGTTTCAGACAGTTTAATTTAGAAAAATAACTTTTCATACCGTCCAAATCCAATGTGTGTGGTACTTACATAACTACTTTCACCTCTGATTGTATTAAATTTCTTAGTAATTCTATCATTACAAAAAAGCTACGGCATATTTAATGTGGAATTCTCAATATTATTGATTTTTATAAGCACGTAAGTAAGTCAAATAAAACTAAAATAAGTCATTTTGAGAAGTTAAAACAGCAAATAATTTAATTTATTACTTACAAGCTCAATATTCATTTAATATAAGCAAAACGTAACTAAATTGCATTTGAACTGAAATAAAAACTACGAGTTACAAACTCAAAACTGAGTAGAAAAAGCGATATTCGTACCACATTAGAAATGAACTTTCTCCGAGGAAGTATGTCCGAGAAAAAGTCCTTGGCGCACATTAATAATTGAAACACAAAGTTTAGGCAGTGAGATCACAAAGTTTGCCTTTTAATTTTTTCATAAACGACTTAAGTTTGGATTGAAGTGGGATCTTCATTACGATAGCGTTGCAATAACTGTCGAGGTTATGGACAGGACAACAATTCTTCGTGAGAATCTTATTATTAAATCTTTAAAAACAATGTGAATCTCAACAGAGAAATGATACACTATGATCATGATTTTTTACCATTCTAATATTAAGCGAACAAATTTAATTAAGTCATAAAATCTTGATTTTAAATTAAGGAAAATCCTAAATAAATGAAGTAGGCTTAATTTGTCGGTATTAATAAATTAAGCTCTTTCCAACTCATACTTTCCAAGGGCATATAAACAGTAAAAGATCGAGTAGAAGGATAACGCCGTATATTGCTTAAATAAAACTCTAAGTCCTACCTAATGACTTTTTTTACACTTACATTTTAACGTATGTTTGTATTTCACACAAAACAATATTACAATTTACTATGGAAAATGTAGATAACACAAAAACAAACTGGAGTCTTTAAAAATAGTAAAAAACACCTCCTGGTCACGTTAGAGCCATCAGACTATGTGAACATTTTTCCGGTCGGTTTGATTTCAGAATCGAACTACGCAAACTATGCGATGCGCTCAAATGATTTATTTCAATTCTGCTGATTTATTTATCATATTATTTTTTAAACGGTCATCAATTTTTGTGAACTTATTTCATTAATTTCTTTAAGCTTTATTATTCCTTACTTAAGCAAATTGCGTTCGGGTCCTATTTGGGGCTGTTGAAATTTTCAAAGCTACATCAATTACGTATATTTGAACGTTATCAACGCAAAAATAATAAACATCATAATCTCTTTCGTTACCGGCACCGTGCCGACCGTCGACAAATATAACGCTTCCTTTGCAATCAGGTTAAAAGTGAAAAGAACCAGGGCACATAATTTTGGCGGTCATAAAAATTCAAATGTGTGTATAGTTTTATACTGCCTGAAAAGCCACATATTCTGATCGACCGTGTAATCGAACGAAAAGGAAAATAGTCAGCATAATGCTAACTAAGCAAAAGGAAAATAAAATACACGTAGTCCGATTGATCAAACTGACTGGAAAAAGAAGTTTACATAATCATATTTGGCCCATGTGGTCGAATCACGTGGCCGGCACCAAAATTATAAACGTTTGGTGCGTTTCTTGTTTTTATATTTATGTAATTCTCAAGTTACAAAAAAGTACGAACAAAAATAATATTTATTTAATCAGTTTTGTTTTGAAAGATTAGAATGCATCTGTGGCTTATTATGAGAAAAGATGAATAAATCGAATAAAATTTAAAGTTAAAGCTCTAATCACAATTTTTTTAAAATATATGACTGAACTATATATAATAGATGAATTTAGTTTCGAGTGGCAATGTAGCAACGAACATTATGGCGACCAATTATTTTAATAAAAAAGAGGAGATTTTATATCGTTTAAGCTGTACATCCTGTTGTATGTACTTCTCTTACTTAATTCTCCCTAATACTTCTTACAATACATACATAGTAGATAAATTTTCTAACAATATTATTTCCTTCCCATCTGATTTTCACTTTCACCTTTATCGGCGTATTTTAAATTAGCATACAATTACAAATATCATGTTATTCGCAATAACGTTCTTCGCTGCAATGTTATTTGATCTTGTAAATTTCAACTTTTCGTCGCAGCGTAGGTACCTACTACCCAAAAAAATTTATTGGACATGATTCTAATCACTCAATCCCTGTAAACTAATTTATGAAAATTTTTTTTTTCCTTATAATCACAAGATCGGTAAACCGGAGTACCGAGACATTTAACTTCAAATATGACTCTCTTTATAACAACGTAAACATTTGAAAAGTGTTTATTTAATAACAGCCTTCTTTTGGAAATGTAATGCTACAATTACAATTAATTCTCCCGAGAGAATAATACTAGTGAATCTAGTTATATCACTGGTACAAAAATTCAAGAAGCTGATCAATTTATAGATTTCGGAGTAATTATTGATAAAAGCTAAACTTTCTGTGCTGATTTAGAAAGTGTAATAAAGACATCGTCTAAAATGTTTGATTTAAAATTTATAATTTTAAGATTTATTTGAAAGCTTTTCTCAGGCTTCAAATAAACAGGGTACCCTGCTATTTCTTTATCTTTAATATTTTAGAATACTGTAGTATTGTATGGATTTAAGATTATGCATGTTACTCTCTTAGGTTAGAACGTCTTCAGAAAAGATATATTTGGCACTTGGCCTATTTAGATATCAAATGTATGAACGATTTCTGATACTAAAATAGTTTAGTTACTTCCTAAAATTGCCAGCTAATGGTTGATCTTACATTATTTGTAAGTTATTAATAACTAGGTGATGCAGTCGCTTAGCATAAAGCTACGCTAGCACTAAAGCGCTAGCAATATTGGAGCGGAACGTAATACCTAAAAAAGAAAAAAAAAATTTTTGCGAATTTCAAAATTCGGGCTCCGTCACCATCTGGTCCTAAACCTGTTGATTTGATTCACCATAAAAAATATTAAAATCGCTTAAGAACTCTGGAAGTTATGGCGTAACAGACATTGCGCCATTGAAGCTGATCCATGGAAGCTTCGCTTCGCTCCGCTCCAACTAGGTGATGCAGTCGCTAAGCATAAAGCTACGCTAGCACCATATATTGGAGCTGAACGTAATACCTAAAAAAGAAAAAAAATTTTTTTTGCGAATTTCAAGATTCGGGCTCCGTCACCATCTGGTCCTAAACCTGTTGATTTGATTCACCATAAAAAATATTAAAATCGCTTAAGAACTCTGGAAGTTATGGCGTAACAGACATTGCGCCATTGAAGCTGATCCATGGGAGCTTCGCTTCGCTCCGCTCCAAAAAATAAAATTGTACGAGCTTGCTAAATAAATTCAAAGCTAAGGTACTCGTACCACAAAGGTTGCCTTTTTTTAAAGCGAAGAAAATACTTTGCGCATACTTCCGCCACTAGGAGTGCAGCGGAAGTTATGTGGGACTCTCCCCTGCAGACCTATCTGACGATTAAAGCTCGTCAGATTGGTGTGCAGGGGCCTACCCACTAAAAACTCCACTACATCCCTTCAATCACCTTTTTTTTTTCTTTTTTTTTTGTTTTCGCAGTAAATGCGTTACGGATTCGCTCGTGCCGGGAGAGCACGAGACGATATGTGGGACTCTCCTCCATGCCCCTACCCGGCCTAGCGCCCGGTAAAGGCTTGGAGGCCTACCCACTAAAACCCTGCGGCGTCCCGCAACACAGTGGTGGGGGTCGCGTGGCCCCTTACGGCTTCTTCCCGCGACCCGAACCAGTGTGGGTCCGCGCTCGTGGGCGGACCTCGCCTATGCTCCGTGAGGGACGGAGCAACGGGGTGAGCCGTGACGCCCTGAACACCCCGCACGCCTGAGGGCCAAGTGCAATGCAGCTGCCGGTCTCCCGCTCCGACAACCGCTGGCCCCCTTTTGGTGGGGAGAAGAACGCCGCACCACTCGACCGACCCTAATGGCGGCCGAGGTGCGCAGGCACTTCCCCTCCCCACCTCAATCGGGCCGTGCGTCCTCGGAAGTCCCCCGGGAACAATAGTTCCCGGAGGGCTTCCGCGGCCGCCGTCCCGCCGAGCACCCCTCTCGACCCCCCCACGCGGCCTCGGAGAAAAGCTCCGATGCCACCTGGGGGCGGCGAGAGGGGGCTCTACCCTCGGAAGATGGTACCGAGGGTCCTCCTCAAGCGCTCCGCGTGCGACCCCCGCTCGAACCCGCGCTTCCGGCGTCTTCACGCCCCTCCCGCGAGGGAGGGGTGGATGACGCTCTCTCCCCCCCGAGCGTTTTTACGGGGGGGGTTGGGCACCCGACGGGCTGGGTGCCCCTTCCTCCATGGGGACCACCGGTGGTGGAGGGGCCCTCCCCTTCACCACCGGTGGGTCGCACCTGCGACTGCCCATCACATGGTCGGCCGGCCGCCCGAAGGCGGCGCACACCGAGCATGCTGGCTCCCGCTTACAGGAGGCGGCCATGTGACCAGGCGCCCCGCACCTGAAACATAGGCCACTCCTATCCGTCGCCTCGGGGCACTTGGGTTTCGTGTGCCCGAGGGATAGACACTTAAAGCATCTAAGAGGGAGGGCGGTCAACACCTTCACCTCTGCCGTGCTCCAACCAACGCGGAGTCTCCCGTCTGCGGTGATCAATTTGACGGCTGCAATTGGTAGGTTAACGATCAACCACCCGAGACCGTCGGATCCAGGTCTCAACCCCTTCATCTTTAGCGCCGATCTTTGGCATCCTGCCTTCGCCAATATGGCCTCGACAGCATCTGCCTCTTCGACCGAGTCATCCAGGCCGGAGATCCGCATGTTTGCAGTCCTCTCCGGCCTGGATACCACTGCCACGTCCCCGACAGCTTTGCGCAGCTGTTCTGCCAGCTGATCCGCTAGTGCTCCGCTCCCGTCTGACAGTTCGATTATTTGCGCACCCGTCTGAGTTTCCCTTGTCCTGACTTCGGCTGTGATGCCTATGTCAGTAAGGGAAACCGCTGTCCTGGCCCGTCTCAGCATGTGGGAGTAGGTCTCACCACACGCTTGCGCCTCCGGCTTTAATGTCAGCGTTACTGCTGCCGTCTTCGGTGGGTTTAGGTCGACCCTCCGTTTGAACCTCTTCTTGATAGCCGCCACCTTTGGTTCCGCGTTCTGACTGGCCTCCGCCGCCACGCGCTTCACCTCCTTTCTTCGTTTTTTGCGGCCAATCGCCTCTGACCAGAGTTCTCCCTGCTTGGGCGGTAGAGGTTCCACCACCACCTCCTTGCGTGCTGGTCCCGTCGCTCTGGCTTCCGGCACCGGTTGCCCAGTCCCTGGCTTCGGTGGGAGAGTGGTCTGCTTCCCCCACGCCGTCAGGCGTTCTTCCACGACCTGCTTCACAGACTGGAGAAGCTTGCCGTCATTGGACGCAAGCCGCTCGTCTACAGCCTTGGTTACTGCCTGCAGTATTCCATCTCTGCTCAGGGGCGTCTCTTCAACAGGCTTCAAAGGCTTAGCCGCCTCTGCCTTCAGCTTGTCTACATCCTGGCTCAGTTTCTGTACCGTGGCGATGAGCTGACGGTTCATCTTGAGCAGCTGTGCCATTCTCTTCGCCTCGCGGGTGAGTACCACCCTAGCGAGCTCCGACATGCCCTTCATGGCTTTCGACATTGCGCCCAAACGGACCTTGAGGTACTTCCGGGTCTCAGGTCCCAGCCCGTTCTCCTCGTCGTAGAGCTCCTGGCCGATATCTCTCAAGTTAGTGGTGGCCTCATTCCGAAACCACGCATATCTCTTTCTTTCTTCCTCGTCTACAGACCTGAGGTTCGAGAACCTGTCCTCCGCCGTCTGCGTCGACACCGACCCGTCTGACTGCTCCGACTGTTCCGTCTGCTCCGACTCCTCCTCCGAGCAACTTTCTGGTTCGTCCTCTGACATGGCCTCCTGAGGTGGTTGTTCCTTCCGGGTGGGAGGGGGGAATCTAAGAACCACCTTTTTTCCGCCGTCCTTTGGTGTGGATAAGACGGGAGAGCGCTCCCTTTCCGCTTCACCCTCCTTTGGGGGTGCAGTCTTCCTACGTGCACTGTTTTGCCCCGGACCCTGTGTGCTGTCCATCCTACGTTCTCCACCAGATACTGGTTTTGAACCACATCTAGAGTTTTTATTTTTATTTTTAATGGCATTCATTTTTGTACCCACGAGTATGGGAGAAACGACGTCCACCCGGGCAGAGATCCCTGTACCCGGGTAACCCTACTTACGCCTGGGGGGTCGGGAGGTACCCCAGGGCGACCGCTAATAGGCCGACTGCGCTCCGCCAGCCACCTCCAAGAGGCGCCCCGACACCACGAATCCCAGTGCCGGGACTTTGAAGATTTTTTATAGTGGTTTTCTCCACGCGGCCCCCACCGATGTGGCGGCCCCCGCTCCCGCACCACGTACGAGGTTACGGTTGGGCCGGAACCGATCCTCGGATCGGAACACGCCCCGACTTGCCCGCTGACGCGAGCTGGGCCCGAAGGCCCCCTCGGGTGATTTTTTAGAGGGGTTGTCTTCCCCGCGGCCCCCACCCAAAGGTGGCGGCCCTCGGCCCTGCACTATGTACAGGGTTACGAGTTCCTTCGACGACACCAGGCAGAACTGGCATCGCCTCAGACTCCCCATGCTCGACTACCGCTACCCGGGATGCCCAGGACGCCAGCCGAGCTCCCCCTTGTTGGCCCGAAGGCCCCCCCGCGGGTGATTTTTTAGAGGGGTTGTCTTCCCCGCGGCCCCCACCTGAAGGTAGCGGCCCTCGGCCCTGCACTACGTACAGGGTTACGAGCTCCTTCGGCGACACCAGAACTAGCGTCGCCTAAAACTCCCCATACTCGGCTACCGCTACCCGGGATACCCAGGACGCCAGCCGAGCTCCCCCCCTGTTGTCGGATTATTAGCCGCCGTCGTATGCAATCCCCTAAGGAATTATATACGACGGCGCCCAGGATGCACCGGCCCGAACCCATTGTCGTTCCCACCGCACGTATGAAGTGGGACCTACAATGGGCCGGGCACACGTGGAGGTTCTATCCGACCTTGCACCCCTCCCTTCAATCACCTTGGTGTCACTGGACTGTCGTACAACTGGTCATCGTCTGATGACGAGTATCTCGACGATGCAGTGACACCTGGTGAGGTCAAGGGAACCCTTGCGGACACTACCAAGGCCCCACCGGTGACCACAAAGGTTGCCTAGAATCCGGAAGTACCACCACTAGTTCCTCCACCTTTTCGTACAGTGTTGGGCATAAGTTCGTTTATCCTAAAGCAAATACACTTCTGCACTGTTACGAAAAATCCACCTATAACCATACTGTTTTTCTTAAATTTTTAAAAATTAAACTCAAATTTCGTATTAATTATACCATATATCAATGTAGTTAAAATAGATTGTATTTGGAAATTGCAATATATTACTTAACAACTTACTCAGTATTAAAAATAAACAATAAAAACCACAAAAGAATAGCTACATCTTTTTTTTTTTTTTATTTATTATTCTGAGATTTTCTTTTCAGGAGCTGTGCTTACAGGATGACTAAGGTTAATGGCATATTTAACTAATAAACAGATTGATCTGTATTAGAATTATTCCAGACTTTATTTTATGTTGATTGGTAAATTATATAGTATAATTTATTAGTATTAAAGATAAGTTAATAAGTTAATTAATAAATGACAACAGAGGTGTATACATAAATATGTATGACATAAATTTTAATATTTTATTATTTATGAATAAATTTAGTTTTATTGTGTAATGTTTATTTTATTGAAATTTAATTGTTTTCAAATTTTAATATATACTATTTTATTGTTTTAATTGGATAACCTTCAATTTTTTTATGATTTAACGTAAAATTTTATTGCTTTGCCCTTGCAGGCATCACATTTATACCGCCTCATAAATGTACCATCACAATATCATAATGTATGCTACACACAACTGTAGCACACCTGTGATACTGAACTCTTTCATAGTACGATTGTGATACATTTTAATAGGGTACGTTCCAAACTACTATTTTTTTGTAAAGTTACAATTTTACCTGACTACTATATAACGACTGTTTAAAAAAGTATAAAAATAAAAGCTTTAAGTAGAGTTGATTATGCCATATTAATTAACGGAACCGTCTATTCATGCGAATTCATTAAAGCAAATAAACGCCACACTAGGAAATTCGTTCACAAATATCGTGGTGATGGCGACATCGCGTGCTTAGATTGTGTTTCTCCTAATGGTTGTATTTAACTGAAATCAGAAAATAAGTGATTAAATAAACATATTATCGAGTGTAGAAACATCTGTTTTGGTATAATTATTTCTTTTCTAAAACGAATCATTTAAAATGGTTTTCCAAAGAATTTTCTGTCATTGGCGCCACTTTCCATTACATCCTTATTTTTACTTTTAATTTATTAAAATTGGCGAATGCTATATGCAATCGTGGCTGGCACCGATCTCAAAAAAAAATTGTTGGCATATTCAATTTTATTTCTATTTTTTTTTAATTTATTAATACTATTTATAAAATAAATTACAGTTTTGAAGTCGGTTTGATATTTTTAAATAAGTTTTTTTATTTCACTTGTAATTGAAACTAATGACTGATTTGTTCTTTCGAGTTCCTTTACTCCATTATTTTCCTTCTCCATTTATGTCATACACAGTTACTTTACGGGTTTTGATAAAACTATCATACGAGTAATTTCCTAAGTTTTCCTAGTCAAACTAAAAAAAGATTTTTTTCCATCCAATTCATAATTTTTGAGCTATGCACTTATAAAATGTAATATGAATTATATTACAATTAATAATATTACTAACAATTTAATATAGAAAATCTGCAATTCTGACAATATTACACACATACGGGTCCACTTGATAACCTCCCTTTTCAAGTAGGTTATTAAGTAATTAGTTTAAGCGTATAATAAAACAAAGAAGTTTTGTAGTGATTTTTTATTTGAACATTAATAAAGTTTCGACTAGAGGAAACATCGTTGGCAGTGATATTTCAGGTAAGTTCTTGTTATTTTGGACTATTTAGTAATTTAGTTTCTTTTGTAGACTTCTTCTTTGGATGGGTGGGTCCTGATGTATTCGATGGACCTGATGATGTAGTCGGGAATAGCCTCAGCCGGTGGGGGAGTGGGCAAATGGGCACCCTGAAGAAAAAACACACATATAAGTTCATCTTTTTTAAAATATATCAAACACGTAAAGTTACTAAATTTTTCTTTCAATCGATAAAAAGGGGGATTTTTAATAGAAAATCTAATTGATAGGTTCAATCAAAAGTTTCACAATATTCAGAAATATTACAAAATAATAGCTGTGATACTAGCCAGTAATAAAAACAAACTCAGTGCTTTACAATATTCCAATTAGAATTTATGCAAATCACTTATTCAAATTTAAGAGGTAATTAAATACAACTTATTAAGAAACAGGCGAGTCATAACCAGATGTCAAGTTACCTTCGTCGAAATACATAATTGATGAGCTAACTTGATTTAAAGATGTATCGATCTTGAACTTCGTAAAATACTTGTCCTATTAATTTACGGAGAAGCGCGTCTCAATGTCGATCTACTTGATAATTTTCTGGATATCAAGGCCTTGATGCCATTCACTCGATCTTTAATTCTTCTTAAGTAATTAATTTCAAGAAATGTCAACTCAGTAATTTGAATAACTAATAAACATTATCCTACTGATATCTTGCTATATTCAAATGTATATTTGCAATGTACTGATTTATTATGTACACATCTTTCGATGTCATAGAAATGATCTGCGTAACTATATTTGTTTTCGATGTTTGTTTTATATTACCATTAATACAAAATTTTCGGATTGAATTTATGAAATCGAAATGTAATATTCTATTGCTTGTGAAACAATGCGCATTGTTAACACATTGCAATTATGATAGAAAAAAACGTTATACATCTTTTGAAAAAACTGGAGAGATCAATTTACCTGGGGTTGGTATCCGTTCTCATCAGCAACGTAGCTGATTTGGATGGGGGTGCCGTCAGGAGCGGTGTATTGGTTGGAACCCTGGACTGAGATAGCTGCGTTCTCCTGTGAACAATAGAAATGTTATTACCCTATTACAAAAGCAGTAGAGGTACTAAAAATGATGATTTCCGTAATAAACGTTGTTCATAATTCAATAGAATGTAATTTTGTTAAGTAAATTTCGTTTTATTTAAGCTCTTTTGTAAATTTAGGTCAAAGTTTAATTCTATATATATTTGAAACGATAAACAAGCCTTAGGCATTAAGTCCGCCATTATCCATTCCTATAATAGTTATAAATAAATCAGCAACAACAAAAATTAATCAGAATATTTAGTAGTAAGTATGAAACAGAAATATAGAACATAAATCATGTAATCGCATCAATCAACAATGTTTAGACAATCTAATATTGACTAACATTGCGGCATATATCACCTAACCGGTTATTAGCAAAAAGAGATTGTGAAATATATAACTCTCATATACGTAAGACATATAATATTGGTTAACTAATACACAAAAGGTTAGGTAAAAGGTTGCGCCCGGTCACAGCCTGAATGTAGAAATCCTAAAACTACAAATGAGATTGCGTCAAACAGTGACAGCAAATGTATAAGTAGACTTTACACATGAAACCTACTTTTAGGGTAAAAAAAAAAACAATATTACAACATAGAGATCACCATAGATTACGGCTTACGGCTGAAAGGTTAATTTCATTCAAATAGAATAAATCATCTTCCTTTGCTCTTTGCAATACGGTTCGTTTTATAAATAGTTTTATTTTCCGGAAACTACTATCGATACAAAACTACTAAATGTATATAAATATAAATTTCTTTCTACTAATTACTACCAATTTAAATTTATTGCAAATATGAAAATATAGTAAAAATTTCATTTGCAATGGTCAATTTCTGGAAACTACCAAAATATATTAATAAATTCACATTAATATTGTTTGTATTAAAATATAATACATATTTTAAACAAAGTTTATCGCTTTAATTAAATGTGATGTCATCAGACCTTCAGTAATTTAATAGCTTGAAGTTAATGCATGTTATCCTTGACTTTAACTTCTAATCGACATAATAAGACATTCTTTAAGCAACATCTTGAAATTATTAAAAAGGTACTATTCTTAAGTACGGCAAGTAAGTTTGTTATGAAACTATATGTTTTTAAAGTTGACTATTTTTTTAATATCATAGAATTGAATATGATTATTGAAATCATGTAACTGTTTAGATAAACAGTTTGATTATGAGTATTGCATGGTTTACTACATAATAACATCACTCGATTCAGTAAAATATCGACCTTTACGGCTTAAAAAAATAAATTTGAGAGAAAATTTCATTATAATTTGATAGAATATTCTAACAAGACATCTTAAAGTAATGTAAATGATTGTTGTTTCTCGGTTCAAGACTCTATGGTGATATGGTTAAGAAAAATGAAATTTTAAAATGCCATGTGAAATTACCTAATACATGTAATTAATCATATAATTCACACTTTTAAATTTCTCTTTAGGTGTTGATAAGTATAAGTATTCAAATTTCAAGAGAAAATTGAGTTTTGATTTTAAAAATTGTCTGTGTTTTAATTGAGCGATCATTAAGAGTTTTTTTATTATTATAAATCTCATGGTCAGTAACATTTCAAGTTAAAGACAATGGGATTATTGCCATGAATTCAATGTGAAAATTTATGAGTTAAGTTAGATATTAATGTTTAGTCATAAAAAACAATGTTTTTTCTACTTACGCTGCCAGCGTTCTTCACTTGTCCGCTCTCTTGGGCAGCGATGCCGTTGCTAGTCTCGTAAGCGTACGAGTACTGCTCGGGACCGACGTCGGCATCTTGCTTCAAGATCTGGGCTGCAGCATCTTGGCTGACGATGTGAGAGACATCGGCGGCAGCGAGGGCCACGAAGGCAAGGATGGCGACGAAGGATTTCTGGAAGCAACATGTAACAATACATTTTTAAAATTTGATTAAATTTTAAATCAATTCAGTTTTAATAAGATATAAAAATCTAACCAAATTCTGTTTGTTGTAAATTAGCCGGTACTGATTTTTTATTGATTAGAAACCAAATGAAATAAAGATTAAATAAAAATATTTCAAAGGCATATAAAATAAATAAACACGTTTTAATTATTGTAAACACGAAGTTATTAAGTTTTTAATGAATGATCACTGAGTCATATCACGTTCCACTTACCATCTTGTGTCAAAGGTAAGCGACGAGTTGTGACTGTAGTTGTGAGATGTGCGCTCCACGTTTTATACTCAAACAGACCGCTCAATTTATCGGCATTTACATGATTTTGCAACAAAGAAGCTCTGATATTCAATATGTGATTTGTTTCTTTACAAGGTGAACGCGTCCGAGGGCGTTTTTCTAACACTGGACAACCGCCTTATTTGGGGATTTGATAAGGAGGCATATTGTACTATTTGATTGCGGTTTGAGGTCTTATACGCCATGCTTATTATCATTTATGAATCTTAACGTTAAATTTCGAAAACATTAATTGGTCTTCTGCTTGTGTAGTAGTAATTAATTTATTATTTTGATTGATGAATCTTGAAAAAGGAAATTCATAGGTGAAAACCAATAATTGAATAGACTTATTATTATTAAACTACAGAAAATAATAATTATTTTCAATAATGTTAAACTCTGTATGTTGCACATTTAAACCGGAGAAGATATTTGCTAATTAAAATAGGTTGCTATGGTGTTAGTTGTAGGTGGCATTTGTGTAAATAAATCATCGAAGAACAGTATTCAAAGAAACTAATATGAATTTTTGGCCATTCATTGATCTACTATATCTATATTTATTTTTGAAAATTTTATTACTAATATTCAGTGGGATATTAAACATTTTAAGTAACAATAAAACCCTGATAATCTACCAACAAGAGTGTACATTATTGCCTCTGAAGCAACGAATTTGCATGTGGCTAACTAGACGTAAGAAGTCTTTATGTCTTGTTCTGTATCATAATCGTTTATAGGACATGTTAAAGATATTAAGTAGAATCCAGATAAACTTAGTAATTTTTTATGGAATTTCCCGTTTTGTATGGATATTTTTTGATGTTTAAAGTTTTTCATGTCAACATTTTAAAAAATTTCTAACAAAATCTCGTAAAATTATGTGTCGATACTAATGTAAGTATATAAATAGTAAATAGGAAAAAGGTGTGAGCATGCATTTAAAATATAACCTAAAATCAATGCACCAATACGGTGGGAGCAAGAAAAGAAAACTTTAAATACCTTTATTATTTACATAAATATATAATTTGATTACTGGGAAAACTTGTCAAATTGTGTATTATTACGATTGTCTAATTATTTAGTCACATAATGTGAGATATGACATACGTTTAGAAAATACAACCCCGCCTCTGAGCTCAAAGTTACGATCACGTAGGCTCGGAGGCGTGGTTGGTTTTTACAAGCGTATTAAATATCTTATAAGAAACATGGCATTGTAAACCCAAAAAATAAATTAAATATGTTATTCTGAAATTTCACAGATAGTGACTGACTGTTATTATTATTATATTTAAGAAACACTTTCAACATGGCCAGCAGTTTTAAATGTCTGATATTCAAGGGTATTAAAACTTGACATAAACTATGAAAAAACCCGTTAATGATAAATAATTAGACTGGACTGATAATAAAAACTTCCTGTGACCATCTAAACTAAATAAATTGCTGATGAAATCAAATGGTTTTCTTGCGAATTTAGTATTAACATAGTGATGAACCATATTTCATATATTACTTTAAATTTATTTATAAATTTAACTATTTTTGTTTTGATCAAAACATTGATTTAAATTCTTTTACAAAATCGACTAAGGCCGTATGGAATAAAACTAATTAGCACTTCATTAAATTTTGTTATTAAAGCATTCAACTGCTAGATTTCTATTGAAATTATCATTTAAAAAAATCTGCTTCTCTTTTGTCTATTTGAAGAGTACTCGCCTGGATAGCGAGGGGATGTGGTTTCAAGTCTTATCTCATACATGAGATTAGTTTAATTTTTCTAGTTAGAGCAAACGTCTGTAAACGTCAGATTTTCCTCATAATATAAAAGCTGAAAATTTCCCTGCACATATTCCCTAATACTGGTAAAAACAATTAGCTAATATGATATTTTTTATAATTGTGGGTTTAGTAAATAATAGGTAGCAAATATGTATAAAATTACCACAATAAATTGTCAAAATATCAAGCGTGTTTTTAATATTTTATTCAGGATAATAATCAACCTCATTAACTATTGTCAGACACTTAGTATCGTGTCAACCCTTCGCTAAAACCCTTACACTTTAAGATATAAAATACGTGTGTAAAAAACACTTACACTTTAATAAATTGTAATTGTACTTATATTACAGTATAAAGCCTGAACTTTAAATATGATTCTTGAGTAATTATCAGAAGATGTTTTCTTAGCGGCTGGAAAGTTCCTACAGTTTTAACATCTCCGCAAACAAAGTTGAATGCCTGCTGTAGATTCGAGCGCTGACGCAACATACATTGAAGCGAATGCGAGTAAGGATGACTATTTCGATGTAAAGAGTTTTTTTTATATAAATATTTATTAAAAATAATATTTTATCCATTTCCTTCTCACATGTTAATACAATAGATAAGTGTAAAAAATGTCTGGATCCCCCCCTGTTTATGATGGCATATAAGGAAAAGGAACACACAACATAAGGAAAATTTTATATTAATAAAATCAAATCTAACAAATTAGTAAATAAAGTCATGGAAACTTAGTTTGGCATTTAAGAGGTTTGCGTCTCTAATGATTCGCTTAATCTGTTTTAACTTTATTTCGCAGTATTAAGGTTTATCATATAAATATTAAATCAAACATGTTAGTAACGTTGGAACATTAAAAACTTCAATTCAATTCAAAAACAACGATCATTCAAATTTCATATGTTCCAATTGTTCTTACCTATCTCTGGGACGTGCGCAGGATAATTTTCAGCTTTGATACTATAAGGAAACTCTGGCATTCAGTCAGTCTCTTAAACTATGTAGTTAAAACATTTCGCGTCCAATTGACATTGTTTACTTTTTCCAGATGTATAGAAAGAAAATTTTCGAACAATTCTTATAATAAGTTTTAAGTTTAAGTGCATTTGAATGTATTTTATTCAAATTTACTCGAAAGGGATTTTCCGTAATTTATATTGTAACGTTTAGATTCATATGTAGAAGCTGCGTCCACAGGAAAAGTGATGATGAAGACCCCTTTAAAAGAATGTTTTGCGACTTACTTTCTTAGAGAGACTGCTTATGAACGGAATGCGCTTTATGCTGAAGTGTCCAAAGCTCGAGTGAATAGATACTTTCTAGATAGATATGCTCCACCTTAGGCCACAGCTTTCTTTATATAGGGTAAGTGGACTGTCAAATACCTTTTTATTTAAACCTGTAAAATACTCTCAAAGTAATTCGCGGGTGTGATCCTACATGCAAAGTCTAATGGTACCGGGTTCGAATCCCAATTAAAATCCCAAATTCATATTCGTACTAAACATTTGAAACAAAATTTAAAAAAAGTATGAACATCCCTGGATATACAAATCCTGTGGTGGCAAACTATGTATGTCAAAAATTGTACAGAACCCTCAATGCGCGAGCCAGACTCGAAATAATCAGATTTTTTAAGATGTATTACCGAAAGTTGCCGATACGAACAAGCCTCGTCATTATGTTTGTAAAGATGTCAAGGAACAATTTATTTCGGTGAACCGTCATCATTATTATAATATTTATAGTTTCGCAAATTGCCCGTTTTATAGCGGAGTTATTAATCACAGGATGAGAGTAAGTACTTTTATCTTTATTAACCATTGCTGTCGTTGTTCTTAGTGCAACACTTTTCATATTTCCAAATGTCAACATTATTTTTTTTAATATATGAGAAAACATTTATATCTTTGTGTAATCTTCAGTATTTAAACGTATGGTATGGTCCGAATTGTAAATTTCATTTTCTAGCTATTGTTGTTTTAGTGTAGTAAGTTGGTAGCCGGTTAGTGTAGCGGCACTGATCTGAACCCAAATCAATGTTATCAAGAGCTTAAAAGTCCCGTATTCGGATAATGATATAAATGTTTTTTATAGAAATTTTCATGTATTATATCCGTCATTTTATTTAATTTATCACCAACATACAAAATCTTACGCCTAAAGCGCATTAAAAATTTAAGTCTCAAATTATTTTTGCCATTTTGAATTCACAATGATTTTAATAATTACCTAGCGGCCCGTCCCGGCTTCGCACGGGTGAACAAAAATTTTCTATTAGCGCCATCTAGCGTCCGGTAGACGAACTACTTGCGGTTAACGCGTTGCTATGGTAACGTTATTGATACAATGGAAAAACAGCGCGAAAAAGAGCGGACAGACAAACACACAAACCACTGTGATCTTAGATTATAGATTTATCTTTTTTTAATTTTACTACATTTTGATTTTAATTTTAGTTTAGCGAATATAATGATGAATGTTATGTCATTTCGATGTTTACGAGTTTAATGTGCTATATTTTTGAGTTTTTGTAACCCATTGATTGTGTGTAAATTATTAAAAACAATTGATGCCATAAATTGTCAGTGCTGCACACGCCTGTCATAAGTGCACACCAGGACCAATGTTTTCAGAGTTGCATCATGTACGTTTCTGTGTGTATACTGCGTGTCATATGTAGATGAATTAATAAAACCACTCAGTTTTAATGGAGGTGCATAAGTCTGCTTTTTATTACTATAGTTAGTGATACTCGTATTACATAATATAAGGATACATAATAAACAAAAACATCAATTTGTTTTTTTACTAAAAGAATCTCTAAATTCAGGTTCAAGTTTATAATAATAAGAAATATTATATTTCTTATATTCACACCAATTTATCTAGCCCAAAGTAAGCACTGCACTGCTTGTGTAAGGATACAAGAGTATTTATGTATCATAAAAGTTCGTATATATCCGTTATATACGAACATATCATACATAAATAAGTAATACTCATAGAAATCATGACTCAGATACAAATGATCTTATTCGTCACACAAACATCTGCCCCTTCCGGAACTCGAACCCAGGACCGTCATTGCTAAAGGCAGGATCGCTACCGTTGCACCAAATAGTCCTAATGTAATATAAAACCTAAGTTTTTGTCGGTATCAAAGTTAACTCAGAAAGTTTTAAGTCTTTCGGGCATTGCGCGTAATCACCGCGGGTGGTCGCCCGCGTTTGTTTTGTTATGTTGTACGACTTTCTTTAGGGAATTCTTGAAGAATTCTTTCTTAAGAAGCTGTAATAAACTGGTTCTGTACATAAAGAAGTGAACAATCTTTGTAAAGATGTTAGCTAGTTGCTAAGCTAGAATAGTTGACCTCCGTGATCGAATTACTTCGGTTTTCATGGTGTCGCCACAGGTTCGATCCCTGGCTGGGTCGATGAAGAAAATGATTTTTCTATATTGTCTGGATCTGGGTGTTTTGGAAATATCGTTGATTTTTATAATACAAGTGCTCATCTATTAAGCTTGTATCCAGAACAATGTATGTGATATTGTGTAATCTATAATCTAAGATCACAGTCGTTTTTTATCTTTTTCCCGCTCTTTTTCCATTGTATCAATAACGTTACCATAGCAACGCGTTAACCGCAAGAAGTTCTTCTACCGGACGCTAGATGGCGCTAACGGAAAAATATTTAATAATAAAAAAAATTAAAGAATTTTGTCCACCCGTGCGAAGCCGGGACGGGCTGCTAGTATATTACTCTAAGAACACAAATTTGTTGTTTGTGTGTTTGTCTGTCCGCTCTTTTTCCATTGTATCAATAACGTTACCATAGTAACGCGTTACGGGGTCAGCTAGTATTTTTTATTTAATTAATGCCTAATGTTATGCGAAACCTCATTTTAAATATTCTTATTTGAAGATTATTTTATCAAGGTCTGTTTTATAGTTCCGAACGTAGCTAAAAAGGCCGTTTGTAAACTTTAGAGTTAACAAAGGCATTATATATTGTTAATGTAGTTTTAAAAGTCATCCGAACTTTTATGATGCTCAACTTTGCTAGGGATACACGAATTTTGTCACCCCACACATCACAAGAGCCCGATTGAATGTGACTATAATACATAAGTAACACAATATTAAAATGGTTTATAAGTTCGATTAAAGGGCAATTGCCAGACAAATGACTGGTGTTATGATTACGAAGGTGACTTTAAAATTAATAAGAATTGTTATATTAAAGGTAGGAATAATAATATAATGTATATTATTATTCCTACCTGTCGCACCCAGCGCTTCTCAATATCCTTCATAATACGCACAGCAAAGTGGAACTCGCTCCCTGCGTCTGTATTAACGAGAACTTATAACCCGTCCATTTTCAAGGCCGGGGTGAATAGGCAACTTCTGGGTCAGCTCGTTCCATCGTGTATTCTGTCTTGGCCCCCGGGCTTGATCGGGATCAAGAGCTAACCCATCCTAAATAAATAAATAAATTTCATTAACATAATTATGTCAGAAAGAGGGAAAGATAAATGACGTATCCTTGAGCTGTACCTGCGGTTAGTCACTAGATTACTTACGAATTTAATTATTATACCCTATAAGAACGACATCGTTGATAATTCTGGTAGCAGTAACATTTTACCTCAAATTCACAAGAATTACGAATTGCGAATACTGATTCGCAAGTTTAGCGCTACATTTATTAAAATCAAGTGTATCAAATGCACGGGATAAATTGACAAACACAATCAGAATATAAAGTTTTTCTACTTATTGATTTCATCAGTTTTCTTTAGCAAATCAAATGAAATTAATTAGAATTTAGAATGCAAAGTACAAGATAAGCATAGTGTGAGTCTGATCTAATTGTTGTGAGTATAAAAGTATTGGCATATTTAAAGTCTTAAAGGCTTACTTTATTAGTTATAATTCAGTTTTACGCCTTTGCATATTGCGTAATATTCTGCACAATTAGGAGAAGATCTACTCAAAACTTCACACGAGCTCCGAAGAATGATAATTTATAGCAGCTATTTGAATCTATCTCATACTTGAATATATAAGTGCTTTTTGATTCACTCGTAATATTTTTTTTTGTCTCAATAAATGTTAACCTTTTGATTATTATTTAGTTAGTGCATGTCCACCAACACCTTGGGTTCGCATAGTAGGGGCATATATTTATATCATGATTTGTTCCAGAATCATGGTAATCATATACCAAGCTTTACTGAGAAGTTGCTTGCCTTTGTTAAAATACCTTACTGTCCGTGCGGTCGAATAATGCGAGTCCTTGTCATCCAATTAACACAACCAAGCTGTTGACTTAGCAAGCTATAAGGTCGTAATTTAAATTATCAACACTATCTTCTTTATTTTCCTCAGCTAAACGAGTCATATTATTACTATTAATTAACTACATTACAACAAACTTTTGTACTTACGACTCCCTGTATTCTATATTTAAAAAAATATCACTTTAATTTGAAGTTCCGCAACAAAATTGTACTAATTATAAATCTTTGACTATTGGTTTATTATCTCAAGCTCTTTTGTGCTTTGGACGATATAGTCTCCGGCAAATAAGTTGAACATGATTTTGAAATCACGTGACATGCGCAGTAGCAAGTTTAGGTACATTATTCACTACTGCGCATGTCACGTGATTTCAAAATCATGTTCAACTTATTTGCCGGGGACAATACGTAAAGTTGTTTGTTTATTTTGCATCTGCAGTCATTATAACGTCGCTTGGAGGATTATGGTCTATTCTCCTTACGGCCTACTTAACCTTCATGTCCAACATTTATCGTTTCCAACCATATTGTCTGGTCGTAGTCTTTCAATTCGAAATTTCCACTACGAAAGCGGTTAAACGAAAAACGCATGGAGCCATAATCTTTACAAACATAGCACTGACATCGCTAGCTAAGTAGCTCTTAGTCAAATCGGGACAATGTAAAAATATTAAAATAAAGTAGAATAATCAAAAAATTGAATTGTTTTCGTTTGATTAAAATTTAACCCTGATATCTAACTTCATACAAGTTTAATTTAAATTCAAACTTGCTATGAATATGATAAAATCTCAATTTTATATTTAAAGTAATTTTTTGTACTCGATAAACAAATAAGTTTAGAACATCGATGGATTGACATTTAAAAACCTAATACTTCATCCTTTCAAATAACCTGGCAATACACGTGTATTTTACGTTAGTACCGTCCTTGACAAAATATACCTCAAGTTTTAGTTTAAATGATATAAAACATGTCAGTAAGGCCGGTTTTACACGCACATTGCGGCTGATGTTTTCGTCAGAAATAACAGATACTATCGTAGATTTGACTATTTTGGTAAAAATAACAAAGCAGGTTTTCTTTATAAATTCCTAAGAAATTTATTTTTAAAACAATGTCCTTAAGCGTCCGATTAGGAGCGCTATTCTAGTAGCTATAAATGACGAAGAAAAGCATAATCAGCTAAATGTACAAATGTGTTTGACGTGTAGATAATACAAAAGAAATCCAAATCACGCTTCCAAAGTTATTACACCAGCTGACATAAATACGAGTTCTAACACGGAATAGTTGGATCCCATTAGTCGTTCCAAGACACTTACTTCCGTTTTCGTGGATGTAATTGAAATAAATCTTTTTGAAGGTTCCTATTTTTTTGTACGGACGTAACAATCAGAAGTTCATAGTTCACGTTAACAATTAGTAAGGTTAATGATTACAGTTAACTCTGACTTCAATCACGCGTAAAGTTATACATACAGACTTTTTAATAATCTATGACGAACTGTTCTGGTGCAACGCTAGTGATCCTGCCCACGATAACTGTGATAAGGATATGTTACATAGAGTTTTTATTTACTTCTAAGTATTGTGCCCGTTATTTACTATATATATATATATATATATCAAGTCATTAAAAAACACATCAACCCATAAAAATCTGTATGAAAATCTATTCGATTTTCAGATTTAAACCCAACACATTGAGTTCGCTCTTAATTTCATTCGATGTTTTAGGTAATAGTTACCTCTAATATATTATAAAGTTTCATGCGTCTGAACCAATTTTCAAAACACTTTTTCCAGTCTGCCTACCTCTTCTACTGTTTTTTTTTGTACGCTGTTACTGTATCTTTCAGCGATAAAAACTATAGTTGAGGCTATAGTTTTTATCGCTGAAAGATACAGTTTACCTTTTATTTTATTTTATCATATGGTAGCAGATCAGGATTGCAAGAAGGGTCACCTAAGACTTTGACAGGTGTAGTGCCCAGGAAGTCTCTCATTTTGAGCGCGGCGCATTGTAATGACGAGAATATTTTAGTAAATGATCGTTTTTTTATTATTTAACATTTAACTGTTAGATTTTAATATATAATGATATATTTAATTTCTTTTTACATATAAAAAATCAACTTCTCTCAGGTGTCAAGCGGGATTCGAACGCCCCTGACGGACTTTTCCCAAGCATTTTTAGGCCCCATCTCTTCGTATTTTAGGTACTACACCTACAACACCGAATGTAAAACTTTTACAAGTATCTGACAATCGATAAAGAAGAAATAACTTATTATTCTTTTTTTAATATATATTTTTATTGTGTTTACGTCTCGTGAATTCTTTATTAATCGAGATCGCAGTTGGATGACCACTTCTTCTATGATCCAACAAATCTCCCTTCTCACCTTCACCTTGACTAAAAAATGGATAAATTAACAAATTTAATATAACAATAATTATTAAATTAGTTACAATTATAAACAAACTTTAGAAAATGTATAAGTATAGCATAGAATTTTTAACAGCTTTCTAAACTTCTTTTTTTCCAATGTTGTAAATTACAATAACAACTGTAGTCAAATTACCAATTTCTTGAACTAAACTAAATTATCCATAATAAAAAAAACTATTATTATACAATTTGTAAATGTCAAGACCTTGTTTTATTAAGCGAATAAAATATGCATAAAACTATAAAAACAGATTGATATATAATTATTATGCATATAAGACTTATAAGGCGTACCTAACCAAAAACAATACCTACATTATACTTAAATTTTAAAATTCTACATACTTACCAGACAATGGAAGTTTAGTAATAATAATCTCACTCTTTTTCTTATACGATACAAGTAGCCAATGAGCTAACATTATTAGAATTATCAATTTTCTCTTTATATGTATTAAGTAAAGAATGGGAGTAGTAGGCTGAACGACTCAGTTCAATTTTTTACTAAAGAGTTCTACACCTAAATGTCTGAAAGTTTAGTGGTCGACTATCCTTAAAAAAATGCGTTAAGGCAGCTATATTCTATTATTAAATTAGCCTTTCTTCGTTTGTTAGTTAGTATATTTAGTGTCCGTGCTATTTCTTTATTTGTTAATTCTAATTGTAAACTTAAAGATTACAACTTACCTACACTTAAAGATTACTCTCTAGGGCAATAATTATTATCATAGTCAGAACATAATCCATTTACTTACAACCTTTATTGCCTTAGTTATTTTTTTATTAACTAATCATGTAAGTTTATGTATTTATGTAGTATATACTAATGTAGTTAGTTACTATTAATGTAGTAATTTGTCATAGTATAATAGCTTTTTTTAAGAATTTTTATATAAATTATGTTTTATATTTTGCATTTTATTTGAACTGCACTTTTAGCTCACCTGCTTACCTGTTAATCTTACTTACATACATACCTTTCGTTGGCTGGAAGTACTTAACTTTCTCTAAATATAAATATAACAGTACAATAAGATTACTGTACTGTTCTACTACTTTGTAAGTGCAATAAACAGTATAATTGTATAAGTCAAAATCCTTTTTAAATATAAAACAAAGTAGTGCATCTTTATCAAAATATTCAATAGAGTCAAAGTGAACACAAAACGGTGTATTAATAAAAAAATTATCACCTCACGCATTCGGAAAAGTTTGGTTTGTTATTCAACTTCTGCGTGGAAAACTGTGTTTTATCCGCTAGCGTGGAAAATTGCTTTAAAATTAGAACCTTTCTATTCAAAGAAAAACACACATGGTACGTTCCGAATCGTAATTATAGTCTTTATAAGTTACACATTATTCATATTTAAATTATTACAATAATACTCTGTTTTGATTTCGTTATATTAATTTAGTTTCTTAAATCATAAATAAACAAGAATAAATAATATTTGTTAAGCATCCTCGCTATGCTAAGGATTCTAGGATTGAGAGACGAGATTAGCTTCGCTTGCTCAGTTTTCAATAGAGGTAACTCGCGGCCAAAACTCAACTTTCCAGCCATGCATAACAAATAACTATTGATACAAACACAACATTTAGCCTAGCCCAAAGTAAGCACTAAAATGCTTGTATCTTGTATACTAAGGTAACAATATATCAGTAATATTTTATAGAAATATATATAAATACCCATGACTCAGGTACAAATGCTCGTATTCATGACACAAACATCTGCCCTTACCGGGATTAGAAGCCAGGACTGTCGGTGCGAATGGCAGGTTCGCTAGCATTGCACCAAACGGTCGTCATCGCAAAGACCGTTTATCGAATGGATGAACAAAAAAATATCTTGAATTCCTTATGGGGGAAGTTTAGTCCAAATTAAGTTTTATTCTTTTTTTCGCTATACCTGCAGCCATTACTACAGTTCGTTGTGATCTTGCGGCTCGGATGTAAGCTGCGAACGCGGGCGCGCGGATTTTCAAGGAACGTGGGCATGTACAAAGTTTGCAGATGCAACTCATCACTACACTCTCTACTACTCGTAAAGCGACTGCGGGTGACAGTCCGTGATGTTCAAAGTCGCTTTTAGGGTATACATCAACCTATCAAGTATTACCCACTAGAGTTCCGAAGCAAAACTGACTCGCCAATAGCAACTCGCTCGGCTCAAAGACCGTGGTAACCGCTACGGGCTCTTTTTTCTTATGGTTTTTTCATTCATAATTAAATTTATAACACAATAGTTCAAGAAGCAAAATGAAAATTGGTTAAAAATTTATAAATTAAGGTTATCATTTTCTTGTAAAAAATATTAACAACTTTATGCTTGTGTTACGCGTGGATCTACGTTCGTAGTACATTGGCGAGGATTGATCTCGGTCCACCTACGTTAAAGCTGACATCTCAGCTGATGGGCTTCGGCTGCCTTTGATCTTTAAATTTGATTTAAAGTTAAAATCTCGCGTTTTAAAAAATATGTATTGAAAACATTACTATTGCTCAGTAATAAATTATTAAATCATCGTAACAATCAATAATTTGAGAGATACGAGGCATATCCAGAAAGTAAGTGTACTGAATTTTTGTAGGTTACAATTTTTTTTATTGAAACAACATAATTACATGGTTACCGTAGTACACATGTAAGCTATTTTCCGACATAGTCGCCATTCCTCTCAATGCAGTTGGTGAAGCGGGGTATCAACTTTTTGATGCTTTCCTCGAAGTAATTTCCCGCTAACCCCTTCATTCACTTCTCCACCTCCTACTTCACCTCCACGTCAGTTGAAAACCTTTTTCCACCCATGTGCAGCTTTAGGGAGGTAAAGAGATAATACTCTGAAGGTCAGGGGAATGCGCGGGGTGGTTCAGGACATCCCATTTAATCGAGGCAAGCTTTTTCTTCGTGGCTTTGGTCGTGTGTGGTCATAGCTTTATCACCATATGCAGTTTTCACTTCATAATATACCTCAACCGGAGGTTTTCCCTTCTAAAAGAGATAACGGATGACGCCGCGTATTTCGCACTTAGTGGGAGATTAGTTTGTCATTTTTCACGAAACGTGTCCCTTCTCAACGTACTGACCTTGAACCGGTCTCGTTGCGGCAGGAAGAACCAGAACACGTAAGTGTTGCCAACATGTCGAAAATAAAATTCATTCGGTCGTGAGAGCCTCAGTACACTTACTCTGGGTACGCCTCATATGTATATACTTATATATTTTTAATTGGAGTTATATTCACTATAATCAGTCTTATACACTAATCTACGAGCATATATCTTATTATTTAAATTTCGCTAGAGCAGAAACAAATATTGAACTGATATTAGGGTTTAATTGTTAAATTATCAATTTATTCTTATTAAGTTCATCTAAAATTCACTACGATAAACGATTCCGCTAGGTAACTAGTCATTAGAATATGTGAATAATTTAATAAATTAAATTACGAGTTACGGAGTGGTAGTCGATCGACTTTTGAACAATATTTGGAGCTTAACTAAAATTATTACTCAAATCATTTGCTAGGTATTAGGTAGTATTTATTTAGTCTCTGAAAGTATTAAACGAAAACCCCCCCCCCTTTTAATGTTATTCCGTATATTGGACGAGCAGCTACGGAAAGGTTTAAGCACGTTCATTTTTTCATGTTCAGGTTTTAGTTGCTATTATCATAAACAGTTCGTTCACTCTCACATATGATGAATTTATGTGACATTAACTCGTCTAAAATTTACTCGTTACAAACTTTAAAATCGAAATGAAACCACGTAAATCTACTTGCCGACTACATTTCGTTTGAAAACTTATTAAAACAATCACTCTCTTGGCTCTGATCTTTTTAAAATTATATTTTCTAGACTTTGGTCACGTTTATCTTTTTTGTCAAATGAAAAACATAAATCTATTTGTTTTCATTACAATGTAGTTTACTATTTTTGACCAGAGGCTGAAGCGTAAGTTTTAAATGTACACACTTTATTATTGAGTCCCAGTTAAAATTTTTGAATTTAAATCTTATTTCCTTAGCATTAAGGTCTTCAATCGGTTAATAATCAATATTAACTCAATGAAGATAGTAACGTTTGCACATTTAAAACTTACACTCAAGCCTCTGACCATATAAGCTGAGAATACTAGTAACTAGGTAACAGTACTAACTCAAAATTTGGTCTTAGGGTAATTTCAATAATTTTCCCCTGGATTAATCATTAATCATTTGTTTAGGCTTGTTGCACACTCGAAAAATAAATTAGTCGTTGTGATTTGATTTATAGTTTGATCTTTTCCTAACTTTTGTGCAAGGAAATTGAAGAGTTGCCAGATTTTACATAGGAAGTTTACAGCCACACTTGATTGGTTGGTAACTGTTGTGGCAAACAGAGTCATGGCCGCCACCAAGGCAGCTAGTATCTGTAACAGAAAAGTGCAATGTACAAATCTATAATCTAAGATCACAGTGGTTTGTGTGTTTGCCTGTCCGCTCTTTTTACCGCTCTTTTTCCATTGTATGAATAACGTTACTATAGCAACGCGTCAACCGCAAGTAGTTCGTCTAGCGGACGCTAGATGGCGCTAACGGAAAATATTGGATAATTAAAAATTTAAAAAATTTTGTCCACCCGTGCGAAGCCGGGACGGGCTGCAAGTACATACAAATTATATATTACCCTGTCATAGCCCTTCGAAACATTAGCGCAACGGGAAGTTTCACCTAGCTAAGAGGCTAATTTTAGTTACCAAATCCCTGTTGCAGTTACGCCAACCAGACTACTACTACTACGTCATCGCACAGGGCCGTAGGTTAGATACACATAACGAAATAAATATATATTTCCTGGAACTAGCATACACATTATGGGTTTGGGGGTTCGTGTTGTCGATATTGTTTCTGATCCTATAGCAAAAGTGCTACTTGTTCTAAGATCAAAACTATGCTTAGTCATCGTTAAATATCTAGTTTTTACACTTTTAAACGCGACTAACACAAATTTAAATAAAACCATTTTTACAGGACTAACGATGCGTTTAATTTTGTATTTTGATGTTGACAACTGACAATCCGACTCCTCTACAGGACCAATGATCACAGGATGATTACTTTAGCCATCCTGTGATCACGGCTCCTCCACATGCGTGCGCAACCGCAACCTACTCGCCTTCAAATACATTGCTTAATATTAGTCTTGTGACACATTAATAAATATCAAATTATATTTTGTAGAAGAAATCGAAACCTTCGCAAAACACAACTTTAGAAATATTAATGTGTCATATAACTCAAATTTAAGCAATGCATTTCAAGGCAAGACGCGGGTGCCGACGCTCGTATTAGGCGTGAAGCGGGTGCGGATCGTATGATCGTATCTTAGTATGATTTGTTGGTAATCTGAAATTTTAGAACGGGTTGAAAACAGGGGAGCGAAGAACTAGGTCTTTCGTATACCTAAACTGATTTTATAAACCAAAAACATCTGTGTAATATACGATGCATAGCAAAACAAATTATTGTATTTAGTTCTTACACTTCCGCGCACAATACACATCAGAATAAAACACTTTTTTTACGGATTTTTGCGCATGTTTTATTTTTATTTTATATTTAATCCTGACGTTTCGACTCCTTTACAGGAGTCGTGATCACATTATCACATTATTGTAGAATAAAAGGTCATTGCTTAAAAACTATCGTGTAAAAATGGGTAATACTAACTGCCATACAACCGTTGGATTAGAAAGAATAGTAACATTACATAAAATTAACTTCGGAATTAAGTACCTAATACCGCCAACTTCATCCCGTGACTGTTAAGTATCATAATTAATTATATAATTGCAATTTGAAAAAATGTGCTCAATAAAATAACTTCAGGTGGGATTTGAATTCACTTCTTTCTGTCGAAACAGGCCACTCGTGCTACTTTCTGAAACACTGTCAAAATACTTAAATAATAAGTAAACATAATTTGTTGAACCCGTTTTCGGATGGAAATCTGTTTATTAATTATTTCATTGCTTAATAAATATTGTCTTTATTGAAGTTATATAAACATATATAGTACTTACCAACACCAGAACTAATAAAGTCTTTACTGAAAATTATAATTAACATTATACTAAACTTTCAATGAATTAACCCTACAACTTTTTCCCGATTTTTTTTTAATAGAAAAATACTATAAAAAATTACCTCCGTTCACAATTTATTCCGTCTAAGAATAATATGTTAGTCGAGTTGATTTATTTCTAGTATTTCCCTATTAAAGTTTATCATATATAGCAAAGAAAATACAAAAATATAAGAATCATAAATTAATGTCCATTTTATCTTATGCCACTCTTTCGAATGCGAGGATATACCTCTCATTGTTGAAGCAACCCTGATCTACAGCGAAAAAATTTAAAAAGTACTAGAAAATTTACATATACAATAAATACACAAGGCTCGGTAAGATCGATTGGGAGAGCATTGAATCGGACATACAAAGGTTGCTGGTTCGTGCCCCGCCTTAGAATAACTTGTGAGCCGTGTTGATTTTTTCTAGTATTTCTAACACTACTAGAAAAAATTCCTACGACTTATTCTAACTTAAAATTAAATTTTAATAAATTTCAACTACGACGATTAGCAGTTTAACCTGAATCGGTTCTATTTTATTATTAAGTGAATCAAAAACGAAAATTAATATTAATTGTTCATTACCATGAAAACAAAACATAATCCTCCTACTCTAACAAATAAAGAATGTTTCTGTAAAACAAATGCTTATTCAGTGTTGATAAAATTTTCATCCTCGTTGTATGTGAAGCTTTGAAGGTATTAGCCCTTTTTATAATACATTCTCGCAAAGTTAAGGGACGTATGTTAAGTTGTGCATTAACTCTGTTACAAACTGTGGGGTTATTGAAACAAATATGTGCTGAAAAGATACCGGTACAAACAGTATCCGATATACGTTTCCAAAAATAAAATTTGCGTCGAAAGCAAAAATGCAGTGATTGCGCAGGATAATTTTTAACCAAAAGCAAAAGACTAAAAGTTATAATGAAGATATAGACTACTTGTGACTGTACTATATTACATTGTCAAACGAACAGAGAAAGTGGCTGATCACCGATGAGAGTGCAGTTTGATGCCGGAGTAATAGACGAGGGTTTTAAAAGCTTCCTAAACCGGGTATCGCACTTTGTCACGTGATTTAAACTACACCTACAAAGAAAATAAAATAAACAACTTTAGTTATTTTAGTTTTATAACATAAAATCATAAAACAATATTTTTACGGATATTCGAGCAAACTTTACATTTAATCCTGACGTTACGACTCCTTTGCAGGAGTCGCAATCGCAGGATGACTAAGGTAATGGTCGTCATATGATACTGATATTATCAGTACGGTAATGACTCATTACTAATGAGTCTACCACCACTGCGAAAATGGAGAGACGGTTTCGAGAAGAACTGGCGAAAGAAACTGACAGCGAAAGAAAGTCAAACTTGGACATGGAGGTCGGTCCCCCTGTCCGAAATAAAAGTTAACAACAAAAAACAATTGTGATTTGTATAAATTTTAACAGTTAGGCACTGGTCTGATTAAAATATTGTGAAAGTAGCACATGTACGAGGGGCGTTCAATGTATTCTCGGTATGTGATATTATTGTGGGTAATTAAAATATATCATTAGCTAACAACATTACCTGAGGGTATTCATTTAAACTTTCTTGTTGATAACATCAGTAGTTTGTTTGCAACCTCCAGTCATAGACGACAAAAATGACTGACGTGACTTACAGAAAATCGAGCATCGTGCGGTGATTAAATTTGTCACTTAATAAGGAAAATCTCAAAAAAGTATTCATGAAGAAATGGTAGCGTTTTATCAAGACTCTGCTCCTTCATTGTCGACCGTATAGAAGTGGTCAAGTGAATTCCAAAAAAGGCAGGGAAAGTATTGAAGATGACCCCTGGCAGATGGGCCAATCACCTAACGAAGAAAATGTGAAAATTATCGAAAAACTTGTATTAGAGTATGCACGTGTAAAAATGTTGGCAGAAATAAGTAAGCTATCCATTGGTACTATACTCGCTATACTACATGATTATCTCAACCTTACAAAAGTCTGGGTGCCGCGAATACTCACTGCGCTTCAAAAGCAGGCGCGGGTTGGCACTTGTATGGAGTTTTTAGAATTGTGTGGCGGCGATCCAGCAAATGTTTTCGAAAGGATAGTTACAGGTGATGAAACGTGGGTTCATCGTTATGACCCTGAGAGTAAACAGGAGTCTATGCAGTGGCATAAAAAGCATCAGTCCCTTCGAAGAAGTTCAAAGTTACTCAATCGGCTGACAAAATCATGGCCACAGTTTTCTGGGATTCTAAAGGAACACTATTAATCGAGTACACAAAAAAGGTAGAAATATCAACGCAGAAAAATACTCAACCACTTTACGCCATTTGATAGAAGCAATAAAAGAAGACAACTGTTCACACTGCGCGGCTTTCCAAGGCTGCTGTACGAGAGTGCGGGTTCGAAGAAATTAACCACCCACCCTATGGCCCAGATCTAGCCCCCAGTAACTACTTTTTATACCCAAATTTTAAAAAAAAACCTCTGGTGAAAGCGATTTGCTGACGATAATGAGCTCAAGTCCGCTGTAAATGAGCATTTTTCGGGCCTAGAAGAAAATTATTTTTTAAGGGAATAGAAAAATTTATTTCGCGATCAAATAAATGTATTGATATCATGGGAGACTATATTGAAAAATATTCTATTTCAAAGGTTTTATCTTTTTTCTGACATAGCCATACCGAGGATACATTGAACGCCCCTTGCATGCTGTGATCACGGCTCCTGTAAAGGAGTCGAAACGTCAGAATTAAATATAAAGTATCCGCGGAAGTGGTAAAACTAAACAAGAAATCATGATAATTAACGTATTTACTTCCAAGTCAATTCTTCTAAGATCTCAATGGTGGCATGTTTTACTTCTAGAGGCGTCATTGTAAAATCGTCACCATCACCACTAGATAACATACCAAGTAGTAAATCTATTATCTAAGATCACAGTTGTTTGTGTGTTTGTATGTCCGCTCTTTTTCCATTGTATATGCGTTACCATAGCAACGCGTAAACCGCAAATAGTACGTGTACCGGACGCTAGATGGCGCTAACGGAAAATACTACTATACTAATAATAGAAAAAATACTATATTAATAATAGAAAAAATTTAAAGAATTTTGTCCACCCGTGCGAAGCCGGGATGGGCCGCTAGTAAATAATAATAATTATATCTTTACTACTATATAACATTACCGCCTGCGCTACTATGGCAGTATTTTATTTTCTTTACTAACTTTACCTTCCACATATTTTTATGACAATAAAGACTTCCTTTCTGACCCGTGATTGCACATTTCATATTTTCCGAACGGGTGTAATAAGTAAGTCACATTAAGTATTTTGTTTTTTTTTGCCACCGTTTTGTTTCTGGTCTGGAAATGTAGTTCTTTAACCCCTTGAAACCCGAGAGCATTATACCATGCGTGCGACAACGATACCTAAAATCCCCGAGCATTATATAATGCAGCGCGTAGTCTGATTAATTCCTTATTACGGCTATGATAATGGGTCTTTTTGATTGAATGATATTTTTCCCAGATACAGAGAGAAAGAAGGCATTTAACACATAGCTGGGCGTCAAGGGGTTATGTATTTTAATTGTAGTATTTGAAATACCATACCTTTTATACCTTCTCTTTTTACATTTGCAAAAAAATAAGTATATAATGGCTCGTTATTATCAATATTGTGTGGGATTTAAATTTAAACTAAAATATGCTTTGAACTCAACAATTTATTTTCTAAGTAGAAATGGATATATGCTTTGGCAATCAGCCTAATAAGCGTTTCGGAACGGAAGCGGGGATGGAGCTACCATAGTTCTTCGCAACGGTCTCCACTGCTGGTGGGTGAGCCGCAATCCAATCCAAGCTGCGTTGGATGGCTACTGGGATGGGTGGCGGTACCGGTATGTGACTTCCCTGTAATATTCATAAAATTACTAAAAGCAGTGACAACATTTTTCATGTTTATAAAAATATCAAAAAAAGCTTCTATCAGACAATTTTAGGATCAAGACGAGAATTCGAACACCACATAGCAGTAACACTCTGTGTGATGGCCGATTGTTAAAAAGCACCAACACTTCACACTTGAGGATGTCTATATACACCTTCCAATGGGCAACAGCGTTATCTAAATGATGGTTTAATCATAGCCAACCAAGTCTGGAATGTGTAATGCCCAATCGCAATCTCCTATTTTTAGGGGAGGACTCCTTTAGTTAATAGGTGATCGATAAGAACGTCTAAATAGTTACGGCATTGAGTCACTTTAACTGACAAGTAAAAACTGACAAGTGAAAATCAAGTGCCAGGGGATGTCAAAAATGGCGATTTGTACAGACTAAATGGAAAATTCCGAAAATGTAAGTCTAAAACAGAATTTTTCAAGCCATATCCGAAATCATGAGGAAGAGAGAAAATTACTCAAAAAGGTCTCAGGCCCAATTATAAAAAACATTCATCATTGGATTTTTAATAAAAAATTATTCTGATTGTCAGGATGCAAAACCATTGATTTTAAAAAAATACACTGTATTTACACCATTCGATAGTTTCGCTAAGCAAACAAATGGAAATAGCTCATTTTTAAAATAAGAATTTTTGTTAAGATTCGCTTTTCTTAGTTGGCTAACCGCGCTCTCTTAATATAATTACCCAATATATAACTATTCACAAACATTCTCAAAAAGTCAAACATGTCGTTAGCAAGTCAATTGCTAATAAAAGTTTGTGACTGACTAGGAGGACGAGTGGTGAAATTGAATCGACAGTCGAGAAACTTAAATATCTAATTATGATACACAACTAACCTGAGGTTGATAACCCTGTTCATTGGCAACGTAGGTAACTTGGATATTTTCGCCTTCAGGCGATTTGTAACTGTAAGCTCCATTTACTTCAAGCTCGGCATTTTCCTGTAAAAAGTGCATAGAAAAAAGCTATTATTTTAGAACATGAAATATAATGTGTTAATGGCGGAAGGCAGTTTTTGTCTATTTTACGTAATAATCGTAAGCGTCGGTCACGTGCGAGCAATTTATTAGTTACTGTAATGTAGACCCCTTTCAAGACTATTATAAAAAAGTAATAAACTATTCTTTAAGTGGAATACTTTGTAGGTTAAAACAGAAGGAATACCTAATTTTCACGTGAAAAACATTTGGTAGTGATAGCTTTATACCAGTGCCACAATTACAGGGATCCAAACTAAAACTCAATTATTCATTTTATTACACATTATAATTAATGAGAGTATTGGGTAATCAAACTCGTTTATTATTTTTACGTACGGTTTATTTAAGGGTTAATTTAAGTAATAGGACAAATAAACCGTTGACAAGTATTTCGTCAGTCTAACATCCAGGAAATATTTATAATCATCATCTACTTAATTTGTTCATACCTGGAGTACATCTTTTCTATATAAATGAAAATACTATTAAAATAAATGGCTATATGGTGTGTGCTAACGACTTTTATTCCAAGCCCTTGTGGACATTGCTGAAAGCGCTAACCTCTGTGCCATCGAGCTACTGTGCGTAGATAACCTTCCATATTCTTAAAACATCTTCAACTTGACTTTGAACTACAACTGAGAGATTTATAATTTTTATATATTTTATGCATTTTCAATGCGATCTTATAAGATTATAAGTATTTTTCTATTATAATAATTTATCTTATACAACTGAGAGTTTTAACCTTACTAACAATATTATATCCACGCACATTTAATCTCAAATGAAATAAAATTATGCTTTAAAAAAATACTCCACCAAATATTCCATTTGAATAAATATATTGATTTAAAAAATATATATATTTCGAGCACTAGCTTTTCGAAGACACATATCACTCGGTCACATCATGTCAACAAGGTCGTATCAAAACCGGACCTTCAACTCATTTGAAAATAATCACACACTAGAATATATTTAACATAATTCGAATCTTCGAATTCATTACATCAGTCTTATGTCCTTGACATTTGTGGTATTATTATATTACCAAGTGCTTTAGAGTTGTAACATTTGTATAATTAAATAAATTGGCAAAACAGGGGAATACACAGAAAAAATGGACATTTATTTCAATTTGTGATCAAAAAATCATTTTTGCATTATTGGTTAACGAACAATTTGTAAAACGCGAACGCACTCGAATAACTGCTTATCCATGCGCCATTTTGATGAATACTTACACACGTAATGTGTATCTTGCATTATAGTTATATGTTTTAATTGTTACATAGTTAAGCTAGGAATCTGGCTATCAAATTAAAATAAAGCGTCATTTGAAACAATGCCACACCTTATCTGGGTCTGGCGAATGAAAAAGTTTGCTGCCAGTGTGATACATAATTTTGATTTTTTAAATGTTTTTTTTACAAGTTCATTTTACGTTATTTTACTCTAGTGGTTTTTTTTATCGTCAAACTGTCTAAATATCTAATGTTCTCTGGAAAGAGCGCTAAAGGCTTTCTGTGACAAGCCGAACACCGTGGTGAAAGAGTGGGCAGAATCTAATGGTTGATAAATTTATTACACATAATAAAGTGTGACATACTCTCTTAGAATATGTCTTAGGTAGTGCCATGTGAGGTAGGTCGTTGTTTCCTAAATGAGCCAAGCGTTGGCTGGTTTATACAACATGCTTTTGAATAGGTATTGCATTGGGAGACGAGCTTGCTCTTAACTACTAGTACTATCGACTATTAATTTTAGTTAAGATGTAACTTTTTTTATTGCCTTTTAAACTTGTCTATTATTTTCCTCTCTCTGTATACTTTTACAACAGATACTTGCTATCGTTGTGAACTATAACACTGTTATTGTTGAGAGAATTCAGTTTATAGTAAGGATATATAATAATGTAAATGTCCTTACTTCTGTTAAAGTAAAACTACAATAATAATTTTGTTAGTAAAACTACCCAGAATATGAAAAATTAACACTTATATTCCGCAAAAGACTCGAAAAAATATGACGGGTCAGATAAGACTCGTGAGATTAATTGTAAGAGCGTTCGCCTAGATAGAATTGGGTTGAGGGTTCGTGTCCCGCTTAAGGCCCGAGATAAGTTAAAATCTGCAATAATACTCTACGAGATAAGTTAAATTTTGCAATAATTAGACTATATACTCACTGAGTTTGCGTTCTTAACGACTCCGTCTGCTTGAGCGACGATCCCGTTGCCTGTCTCGTAAGCATATTGGAAGTTACCCTCAGGCGAGATGTCATAGCTTGACTTAACTATAGGTGCTGTGAAATCAACACTTTCTGCCGCCACCGCAGCTACAAGAGCGAGAACCACAAAGTATTTCTGAAAACAGTAAAAAAAAGAAATAAAAAGATGAGAACTCATTAGTTAGACAAAGCTAGATTTATTTAGGTTTTACACTTTAGCGCACATTACATATTTAAAACAAACAACTTATTTATTTGATTAAGGCAATAGTCGTCATATATCGTCCCTTAGCTAACAACACCGCATAAGTAATTTTTACCAACTTTACAGGAGACGAAAAAACTGACTATTTTATTTAAGTTTATTATAATACGTATATTATATATACTTCAGTTAAAATTCCACCGATTTTTTCGTCTCTTGTAAAGTTGGTAAAAATGACTTATGCGGTGTTGTTAGCTAAGGGACGATATTTTCTACTACCTTAGTCGTCCTGTGAACAAAGCTCCTAAAGGAATCGAAACGTCAGGATTAAATATAAATGATTCGCAAAAAACCCTAAACCATTTTTTTTATTTAAAGCTAGATAGATGTAATGTTATTCCCTCTATACGAGTATTACGAAAGTAATGGCAAAATGTAGAGCTATTTTTAATGAGTTGTTATTCTATGGGACAACTGCATTTTATCCGGATATTCATCTTCATATTATACTAGACAATAGGTTAGTGCAACAGTAGCGATTCTGGTTATGCACCTTAATGGTTTTGGGTTAGTCCTGATAAGGACGTATGTTTATGTGCAGAGTAAGCATAACCCCGTGTTGTCGATGTTTCTAAAATTATTTTTGTACTATATCCGTTATTAAATATCTACAGTACAAGCTCGTACTGTACGGAACTAAATAATTGATGAGATTTGTCCAAAGCTTTTTTTTCTAAGTAATAAGCTTTTGTAGACAAATATGTAGGATTATCTATCAATTACAGAACAGATTTAGAAGCTATTCGTATATTGGTAATGATAATCTCAACCTCAAAATAATTTTATACAGTATTAAGACTGAATGCAAATACTGAAAGCGCACAAGAAGCTAAGCAATTATTGCGCAAATTTTTGACGGTAAACCTTGTACAAAGAAGAACCTCTGTAAGGAGTATTTTTCTTCCTTCATATAAGTCGTGAATCGGTAGATGACTTGAGTGTTAAAATGTTGTCAAGTGTTTCAGCTTTCATCACAGATTATTCAATTAGAAAAATTGTGAAAAGTTTACAAATTTAAATAAATACTTTATACTAATATTTTATTTTGCCTTAATGTAAATACTTTATAATAATAAGTTGGTTAATGATACTGTGCCGTAAATTACTTCCATTTCATCGTAAGGTATAACTAAGAATTCAAGATAATAATTTTGTCACTAAACCATCAACCGCCATTTTTATAAGTTATTTTACTTCACAATATTTGTTATATTTACTAGCTGACCCGGTAACGCGTTGTTATGGTAACGTTATTGATACAATGGAAAAAGAGCGGGAAAAAGAGCGGAAAGACCAACACACAAACAACAAATTTGTGTTCTTAGATTATAGATTAAAACGAAATATAAAATATGGATTATAAACTAAATGACTAAAATAACATGGGAACTTATTGTTTTAATATCAGTTCGTCTAACGGTGTTCTGAGTTACTATTAAACTTTAATTCTAGGAATAGCAAGTAGCAAATTTTTGTGTCATTATCATATTATGCTTCTATACTCGCCAAGACAGTTGCTATTTTCTGAGATTTTTTTTTCAACATTTTTTTTTTATTTAAAGTTATTCGCTATTTGAACATTGTTATCAACGTTATTAATATAATTAGATAAAGATAATCGCAAGTAGTGATCTATTAGCAAAATCGAGAAGCAGCAACATGGAAGGCGATATTAATAGTGTGTTAATGCTTTTTCTGTCGAAGTCTGTTACATTTTCATTGCTAGTTTAAGTCAGCTAGTGTGAAACCTGAGAAAGGAAATGGATCATATCGCAATTACACTTTTATGTTTAACAGTGGGGCAGGCGAATGAATATTGAATATTGCATTGTTCAAACCATATCAAACTTTTTATCCGCTGAACGCCAAAATATTTACCGCATTACATTAATACCCTCTCCCATAATGTTCTGTTAGAGCTAATATTGTTAAACAACCTAATAATGATTACAATCTGATTTCACGAAATGACATCGATCACTTTTTAAATGGCATTCAAACAATAGTTCTCTCGATCAATTAAAATCAATCATGAATGACAATAATTATTGAGCCGTTGACTGTACTAGAAATATTAGATATAAATAAGCTTATACACAATCATATATGTTTGCTTCCATACTTAAAAAGGAAATAAGCCAATTTGATGAAAATGCTAAATAACCATTTTTTCATCTATGTATACCGAAATCGTATAATCATATAATTGACATCAATCTAGTTGGAGTCTTCCACAAAGCGAAATTAATATTTAAGCAATTCAGTTTTCATATTTTTATTATTGCAAATACGAGTGCTAAATTAATGTTACTTGTGGTAATGAGTTTACATTAATCAACGCTAAAATGAGTAGTTAAATAAAATGCCTTAAACAAATAAAGGTTATTTAGTTTTTACACTTCCGAGAACATTACACATTTTAATTAAACATTTTTTCACGGATTATTGCACATACTTCCGGATTTCATATAAATTATATGCAATAATCCGTCAAGTTTTTATTATTTAAATAAATATAGTTAATTCCGTTTACTTGAGGATTTGTAACAAAGACAGGGAAACCTTTTAGTTTTGGAATCAATTTTTTTAAGCTTTAATTATCTAATTTAGATTTAGATAGATCAATTATTTCTATGTATTTTCAAACTTCAAATTTCAACCAGTTCATTGTTTTAAAAATAAAAGTAGATAGTCATTTAAATTTTTATTCAATTTTGTTGTCATGTGGCTATAATGATATGATAATAATCATTTCCGTTACTGTCTCAATTGTTACACACGAAAATTGATATACTTGATATTAGATTTTATTTTAGTACGCTTTATTTTTTTAGTTGTGTATCAAAGATTCCTAATATGTACCTTAAATTCAGAAATTTCAAGAATGAGTCTTATTATCTAAAGAGCGAGGTAATGAAACTTAATAAGTTGATTGCGGTCTGCTTGTTACAATGATAGCTTGTAAGAAAATGTAATAAAAGTCCCATATATGAATTTAACGAAATAAATTATCAAGTGTAATTTTCTTTGTTATTTATCATTTATAATTAAATTTTGTCCCCGAATAAAATAGATTTGGTTACATTGTTGTAAACGTATCATCATAATCGATTTTATAGTTAATTAAGTACAAAAATTAATATTCCCTTTAAAAGTTATTATTTGCACTCTAAAAATGTATTATTATTTTTTTACATTGCGTCATTTCTGTCGAAATGACCCGGCGACCAATTTGGCTGTCAACGTCTCTTTCTTAATTTTTCAGTATATATAAAAGATAAATAATTAATTATAACCTTACCATTTTGCCAGAGGAATAGCTGCTCAGCTAATGCAATGAATTAATTCAAACGGTGTCTTTATATAGGCTCTCTTTTGCATTTTGATGAATCTAGTTTTTTCTGCATTCTTTAATAGATTATTATATCTTTAATACTCATATATTATTACTTTATTAATATTTTTAGAATTTCATCAGTGTTTGGCAATATATAAAATGATTCATTCTTTTTAACCTTCCTTGCTTATTTGAAAACAAAATTGATGATAACGCTTGTAAACTTCTTTATTGTTTTATACTATGTCGATAAATGTATGAAAGCAATAAAGATAAGTTTTGAAACGTCTAACTTTTTCACGTACCGTTAAACCGCTTTCAATGAAAAAAACGGGCGCAAGGAAGTCATCGGTTTTTTTTCGTTACATATAATTTCCACACATAGCTAAACAAAATTATATTGTTCTATTACCACGAATTTACACTTTCTACGTTCAAGTTATACCATTCATGAAATCACTATCAGTCCGTTGCAAATTTTAAAAACGTTGATGTGACATAAAAATAAAAGACTGCGTCGAAGTAACCTTTTAAATAAAATTTGTAGTTTTTGTAATACATACGTATTAATAAATAGTTTATAATGCTTCTATCATCATAAGGCCATCCTAAAGAATTAGTTCATGATAGCGTTGCCACATTTACAATATGAAACAATAAAAACTTAGTTTACCTATAATCTTTCTTATAAATAGTGCTTAATTTGAATTCTTAAAGTTAATGAGGGCTTACTTACTACAAACGAGTTTGACAGTTTCTTTGTATTTACAGAAGCTAAAGTGAAATATATGAAAATTAAATTTATTTGACCGAGAAAGCATGTTGACTTTGAACTGATTTCATCTCAAAAAGCCGCTAACACGATGTAAGTGGAATTAGCAGCTTCTATGTAAATAAATAATTATTTTATCATATCCATTCCCACAAAAGAAAGTCTGAAGAGAATAATACTTTCTCTTTCCAAGATACTTATTTCGAAATAAGTATCTTGGAACTCTACCCAAACGACAAAGTGTAGAGACGAATCATCTGACACATCTCAATGAAAGACGTTCACTGTTGGACTAAAGCCTTCCCCAAAAATTGAGGGTTTTGTCATAATCTACATACTTGGCAGGCAGGTTGGAGATCACAGTAAAAGTCCATAATTTAAAAACGCTGCTCCTGCCTATTTTTGGTCTGCAGAAGCCATAAGGTGATTTTACCGGCAAGGCAGTGTCTACTTACCAGTTAATTATATTACGTTTATTCTGCCGTAGATGTTGCATGTGACATCACTCAATAAAAATCTAGAAAAATAATACCTATAACCTTTTAAGAATTGACTTTTATTCTTCTTGATTTTTGTGACAATATCTGTCATGATTTTATAATCATTCTGGTAATAAATGATATTTATGATTATATTTTATAAGCATTAACTGTGGTTAGGATTCCGTTCAATAATTTATAAGCTACTAGCGACCCGCCCCGGCTTCGCACGGACTCAATGCTCTACTATATTATGCATGTATTATACATATAAACATTCCTCTTGAATTACTCTATCTATTAAAAAAAACCGCATCAAAATCCGTTACGTAGTTTTAAAGATTTAAGCATACATAGGGATAAGGGGACAGAGAAAGCGACTTTGTTTTATAATATGTAGTGATTCAACTATGATTAAGATGCATTTTATCCAAACTAAAATATTTTTTCTCGTTGCTCCTATTATTAAGTACATATTGGCACCAATAGCTCTGGGCCTGCATAGCTGGTTGTGACCTATTCTCTGTACAATATTTTTATCTGATTTGCTGTTTAGATCCGGTAGAGTAGAATAACGTCAATCCTTAACATTTAAGGGTAAAAGGCGGCTAATAATAAAATCACCATCAGTAACGTTTTCTGAAATATAGTCTACTACTCTGATCGCCTATTCGCCTGCCTGGCGTGGAGATTTTGAAAATATTTTGGATTATGGGCTTCCAGTGGATGTCTTTCAACTGAGATGATGATGATGAATCCCTATTTATCATCAACTCACTTGAAAGTGCCGATGTTCCTTCATTGGTACATTAACAAGCTAATTAAAACTGGTTGGTGCCACGGTAGCGATCCTGCTTTTATCGCCGACGATCCTGGGTTCGAAGATTTGTACCTGAGTATTTATATATATATTTCTATATATATTAATTATTTATGTTTTAACTATGTATGTATATCCGTTATCCTAGTATCCATAGCACAAGCCTCACAGTGCTTACTTTGGCCAAGCTGATTGGTGTGAATATAAGTAACTATGACGTTGTCAAAAATATAAAAATCGAAACTTTTTCAATAAACTGTTGACACTATAACATCAACATACCAAAATGAAACGGTTTTGGAACAGCGGGGGCGAAGTGTTTTAAAAGTATTTTTTATATAAATCTCTATGAAGCTTTGATAATCTTCTTAATGTCAATTTATGGATAAAGGATATAATGAAGAAAGTAGTTTATATAGGTTTAGCTTCAATATTATATCGGAGCCGATGTATTATATGCCACGAGAATCGGCACCTGACGACAAGATGTCAACGCCAAAATCCGCTGTTCCAGCAACTCGGTCTCGAAGATATTGTTATATAACATAATATAAATCAAAACCTAGAACGTTACCTAAGTGTACGATATAATTTAGAATCCAATTTGTTATTCTAACTTGGCCTTTTATCTGAATATAATTTCCTGTTACTTTTGCAATATAATGGCTCTATCACATCCTTGACCTATAACCTGGCAACCGTCATTACTTTAAAAAACTTGAAAGAGCTACCAAAAAGGTGACTTTCATTCTAAAAACGACTCTTATAATAATATTCATAAAGCTAGCACACATTAAACTTGTTTGTTTTTTATTTTATTTTTTTTATTACTTTGAGAATGCTAAACTAACCTTTATGATAGTCATTAATGATTAACATTGATTTAATATTATTATGGGACTATAGTAACAAAGTTTTTTTATGTCGAAATATACGTATTAATATAATATGGGAGCAATAACGGCATATTTTCCTTATCTATTATACAAAAAAGCATTTTTAGGAGATTTGACAAAATGGCCGGTATGGCGTATTCATAATTAGTAAGAAACAATTGTTATAATGAGACTTTACCTAATGATATTGTACGTAATGTATTCGTTTCGAAATATAGGTACGGATTTTGAAACAGGAGCAGTGAAGGCATTTTATACTTAAAAGCAAAAGTTTTTGTGAGCTTAACACACAAGCATGAGTAGATAATGTGGAGCAGATGCCATAAATAAAAAATTGCATAATGTGTGTGTAAGGCCCAAAAAGTAAGGCCGTAAATGTACCTTATCTATTATATTTGTAAACGAACGTTATTGAAAGACTGAGTCCTTAACTTTTGGAGGATCCTAAAAAAATGTTTGCTGTCATTCTATCGTATTACTTATAAAGATCGGAAAACTACTTGATCTATTGACGTAGGAATATAAGAAACCAGAATAGCAAAAATAAAATTTGATAGAAAAAAATGTTAGCAAAACATTTTGATAAATTTTAATAAATAAATAAATTTCAGACAACTAAGCATAGCTTGTCATGTGAATACAAAAAAAAATATAGAATACATACAATACAAAAATTTAATTGATAACACTACATCGAGAAAATAACAGATGAAAAGCTTAAAATGTGTTACAATGGGCGGCCATATAGCTTAAAGCAATCTCTGCCAGACAACATTTTAATGTATAGGCCTGTATGGAAGCGTAAACGCCGGCCTACGATGATGGAAATATGCAAACATTAACAGTATACATACTCACATACATGCACATAACGGTCCAACTTATAACACCCTTCTTTTTGGCGTCGGGGCTAAAAATAATTTAAAAAATAAGTATTTTGTATTTAGTATGTGTTCAAAATCGAAAGTAATCATATGTGGTAAAATAAACTTTCACCCCAGACTCTTATTTATTTTGTAAATATCCTTATCAGTCGCACCTCCACAACCGTCATTATTATTACCCCTAGAATAGTACCTACAGATTCACAGTTATATATTTTTATTACATTTAATATTTGAAATTAAAAAAATGCCTGTTGAATAAGTATAAACACTACACTATGTTTAAGTTTCGCTATAATCTACGCCATTGATTTCGTCCCATTGCTCTTCGTGAAAAGCGCTTTTCATTAGCAAATCATTAGAAATTATTACACATTTGAGAAATATTATAATTTTTTGTTATGTTTGATAGTTATTTAACGCAATGAATGCAAAGTTTAAACGCAATGTTTACTTATCTACAGAGAACATTGCTCGGTATTAGTGACATCGTTTACATATAAAATATTCCAAACGTGTCTGGAATAAATGTGTGTGTCGTAAAAATTTACGACTGAGACGAACAATACTGACTTTAAAAATACGTTCGTATTATATTTCTGTATCGGATGAAGAATAATTAGTAGTGTCACTCTAATATCTACACCTACTCAATGAGCTAGTATATCAATTACATATTTCTAAGCTAGTCTTGCTAGTGTTCATCGCATTGCACAGAAATAATCCATTCCATTTGAAGCTCGATAGCGTAGGGGTTAGCGCGCGTTTAGCAAGGGCTGATCATAGGATGGGTGATCCAAAAATTATTAACCTCATTTAAATAAAACCTCTGTTATCTCAATAAAGACGCGTTTCTTTCATATTTCATCCTGTCGTTACGACTCTTTTAAGTAGCCATGATCTTCAGCGCTCTCGTACCTCAGAAGACACTTGAAGCAGTTGGTCGCCATTTCATTTGCGATCGCTGCCGCTTCTTCCAGCTAGAAGAGCTGATACAATGTCGCCTTAAAAGGTAATTGAACAAGCCATTCCGTACGTACGATCTTCATACGAACTTTAATTGTGCACCAAGCCATACCGTACGTACGACCTTCATACGAATTTTACTTGTATTACCATTTCTAAGGTGACTATTGGATCATCTTTCAAAATAGTTAAGATCAATTAAGATCCACACTCAACGTCAACGGCCTAAAAGTCTTTGAATTGTGCAAGCAAAATTAATTTAATTCCTTACATCTTAAATATGTTTCACATTTGTAGTCATCACTTTTTATAGCAGAAAATTTATTTTAGTTTAAGTTAGGTTTACTCTGAACACTTTAGTACTAAATTTAAGCAATATTTTAGCATGTTGTTATAGACGCCATTACCAGTACCTTTACCACCATTTGGTGTTTTTTATATGATTTAACAATGACCAAAGAAGTCTCCTAAGTTATAATAGTTATAATTTTAACAAATAAAATATGAAATTTAACCGCGTCAAGAATTATTGACATGCTATTTTAAATCTTATAGATATATAAATGCGAAAAAATAAGTGAATTCATGCTATTTTATTTCGTTAATTGCATTGATTCTGAGGACGGACCGTAATATCTCTCTAAACAGTAAAAAAGCAGCAGTATTGGCTTATTTGTAACAGATCAAAACCAAGGTAAATAGGCACATCTGGGTTAGCTCGTTTCATCGTGGATTCTATCTTAGCCCCCGCGCTTGGTTGGCATCAAGAGCGAACCCATTTAAATAAAAAAAATCAACTAAAACTGCTTTAAGATATATACTTATCAATTCTATTAATAAATATCGAAATCGACAATAGTGGTCACATCCACAGTTAACAAGGCTGAAACTGATTTTGCTGCTGTATCGATTTCCAAACATTCATTGAGATTGTTATCCAGTAGCTTCAGTTCAAGGAGCAGTAACTTGTCTTTGAGTTCATATAGCAGTAGTTAAACTTTATAAACTAGCAGTTATCATTTATCCCGTACAGGCTAACCAACTCAGCAAAACTTAATGAGCAAAAGCATGAGAGTCGAATGATCGGCTACAATCTGCTTCATTTTGCCTAATAATTCTTCAAAACATAGAAGCCATAATTATACTACGAGGCCATGTCATGAATAATGAAACTTCACCGATAAAATTGGGCTAGAGTGATGTCGACCTTAATGACAACGACCCAACCTATGACATAGATCTTCAAAGGCGACAACAATATCCAGTAAGTATATCATCGAGTACATCAATCAATAGTGACGTAACTACAATAATATCTCTTCAATAAAAGTTATTATAATATATTAGAATATCTTCAAGATAAAAATATGTGATCTGTTATGTTGTGTTTAGGGTTTTAGTCTCAACAGCAGATAATAGATTCGGTAGTAAATATGTCTTTTATCAGTGTCAAACGAAACTGTGATGATAAATTTGGTTTTCTAAAATATTTCATAATTTTATCTGTTTTATATGCGCATTTTAAATACCTATTTTCCCTAAGACTTCGAGATTATGCATTAAAATTTTATTAATAATACGTATATAAAAAAAGATTTACAGAAATTAAAGAACTAGAAATTTAATTTATTACAAATATAATGTAAAGTAAACACATTGCTATATTAGAATACTATGGAATTTGTTTGGAATACGAATTTCATATAAAAGAGCAGGCACGCTTTGAATTATAATCCGACTATACAATGATGCAGGGCATATTAGAATAAAAAACTCTGGTATGCACGAGAAACCGCACATCAATCTATACACTCTAAAATGATCTTTATTACAATAACGAATGATGAAAAAAGGTAGGTCCAAACCACATCCTGTTGAAGTGTTCAGCTTGATGTCCTGTCGACTGTATTCGAGCAAGTCCCAACAGATACTTATGAAAAGAAATGGGTTATAAAAATAAGTTTTCTACCAAATAAATTTTATAATAAGTTTTAAACTTGTCCTAGCAAAAAAGATAGCGCACAGAATGCCGTATTTTGTCTAGGAAAGTAGAATAGGACCAACCCTTGTCACTTGATACTTGTCATACACGTCCCCTAGACCACAAAACAACCATTAGCGTTTTCCGAGTTATGGAAATTTAATGTGATCTCCAACTCTCCTGCCAAGCGTAGAGAAAAAGACAAAACCCACCTATATTACGGAAAAGCTACCTCGTCTTTCAGCTGGGATATTGCTGACGAAAGCTTGAAGAAGACTCGGCTGCGCGCATACATTCTAAATATCTGACAGTTATTTCGTATTTCTAAAATATATTAGATTTTGTTATTTGAGTATTAAACTGCTAGGTTTATATATCGAATTAATTATTGAACAGAAAAATATTCTATAGGTTTAAATATATAATTGATATTCTTAAATAACTAAATATAAAAATTACATAACTGCATATTGTTTGATACTTGTTAACATTTTCCATTCGATCTTGTAGGTGGTATTACCTAGAACATGATAAGATGGCGCTAGCTTAGCTTAAGAAACACATGGCAAAATTCAACAATTCTATTAAGGCCTCGATAATCCAATTGGTAGTTTAAAAAGTTAAAAACGATCATCTGTTGCTTGACCGCTTAAGTCATACTTAGGACGTCGAAGTAAAAAACTAAAGGGTAAATTAATACGACCTTAGCTACAAAATACATTTTTATAGTCCACAAAGTATCAAAAATGTCGAGAAAGTACAGTACGGAGACAATGGTTTGAAAGGCTCGCTTTCACTGCAAGATGATTTACCTTCTTTCATGAATCAGGGGACTTCCCTTCTTATAAAGCTTTTTCTTTGTGTTGAAATCTATTTCTGAACTGAGGTGAAATTGTTTTCACAATGTGGCTAACCGCGGCGTGGGAAATCTTATTTCGTTTATTGGTTTAATAAGCAGACAAAAAAACAAAATTACCTACTTTTACAGGAAAAATGAGAAAGGATACTGGCGGGTGCTTTTTTAAATTCATGAAAGATAATAAAATGACAGAAGAACTCGATGTAACAGTAATTGATGGATTAGGACCTGATTACTGAGGTAAAACTACTTTGGTGAAGGCCGGGTATAAGATGGGTTACCAAATAAATTATTATCTCGAGCTCTTTCATGTTCCGGAATGCTCATTAAGCTGTAGGTATCTGCTGCATCTGTAATCGATAGCACAAACCAATCGGCGTTGAGCCTGCGTAGTAGATTATGACTTAATCTCGTTACGGTGTTTTCATCCATTGCTAAAGCAGGCAGAGGCAATGGCGTCTTTTATAGGCTGATGATGGATATCATAGGATAATGATGAAGTCAAATAGGGAATTGCTGGCATGCAACTTTCTACTCATTTTAATTTTAGCCTTGAGACCGGGTAGTGGTTATAAATGTCTTTTGAGTACAATATTTATCATCAACCAATATATAAAATACTAAATTATATACTTATTTAATTTAATATCATTTATTGTCGCCCAAAACTTATGATATTCGACCACATTTTTCAATTAAATATTAGAAACTAGTTCCCATATTTGTGACACTAGCTCGTCAATAGATACTAAACAAAAAAGAAAAACGGATTCCAAAAAAGTACTCAACTGTTTTCTTTATGCCTGTACACAATATAATATACTCATTTTGTATCTACAAAATGATGACGACCGTTTGGTGCAACGACGGTAGCGTTCCTGCCTTTTGCATCGACGGTTCTGGGTTTGAATCCCGGAAGGAGCAGATGTTTGTGTGATGAATACGGGCATTTGTACCTGAGTCATGGAATTTTATATATATTAATATTAATATTACAAATCGATGTATCATATATGTACCTATGTCTATTCGTTACCCTAGTATCCATAACACAAGGCTTAGGTACAGTGCTTACCTTGGGCTAAGCTAATTGGTGTAAATTTATGAAATATTATTAGTATAAGGTCATAATGTCTCTTAGATGTTATAGTAAAAGTCGTGATATTACATTTTCATTGACAATTTCTAATTGTATGGGATTTTGTCATTTTTGTCGTTATAAATATTTATAAAAATATCAAATTATTATTTTGCTACAAAGTTTGACCAATAGAGTTGTTATCCGTCATTAGTTCCCTAACGTCAGTTAACAATAATTAAGTAAATAACTAGCTATATACAAGAGTACAATGATTTTTTAAATTTATTTATTGCTTTTAGGCTGATGTTCGTTACCTATAAAAAGCCCCATTATAATATTTATGTACACATTGTGGGTCCGCGGGTTATTAAAAGGAATAATTCATGAACTTGGTGTATTAGTGTGATATATTAAGCACATATTTCATGTGGGGAACGTTTATCCTTTTATATTAAAAAAATATTTACCTGTCCCCGCTTATCTCGCGGCTAAATGAAGTCATTTAAGACGTTATGGCGTTGTTTTTCCAAGATGTTGACTTTAATATGAAACATTAGGAATGTGTTTGAAAATATTTACGTACGTAAAGGCCAGTAAATTACATATGAGGTGATACTTGCCAGCGCCTGAACATGTTTATAGTAGCAATGTTACGGTTGAATGCATTGCTAAAAAGATTAGCGTTCAAACGCCAAATCTATAATATTTGGAGTCTATAAAAATAGGGTATATTCGATTGAATTAAATTTATTTATTTCAAAAAAAATCCGTAATGGTATTAGTAAGAATATTCTCGAAACAAGAATTCGTAAATTACAAATAAATTTAATGTAATAGGCAATACCCCAACTATCAAAATATGCCCTTTAAATAGCATTATAGCTGCTATGTAAACGAGTTAGAGCAGAGTTTTCCTCATCACCGCAGCAAAATCGTTGACTCGAGCTTCAGCGAAAACATTAAGGTAAATTGAATAATACTCTCAACTCAATGCATAATTTTACTGATCTCACAGATCACTGGATGTCCTTCGTGCATATCTCAGTTATGAACTGCATGTGTAAAAAGATTGCCTTTCAAAACCTTGTCTGTCTTACATTATCGTCCGTTAGCTAAAACTTCGCTAAGATACAAAATCATTTTTGACAGAAAAACCCGAAATATATTAAAAAATCATATTTTTGCTAGTGCTATTTTAAAAATCATCAAGTATTAGAAACATATTCCTAGACAGAACGAAAAAAATATTTGCATATGCCGACACATAAAACTCAAAATCGACCCCCCCGGGGCTTACCAAACTTTAAGCTAATGGACAGCATTATTAACGCAAAAATGTGAGAACTACCAACATCTACGTTCTCTCTCAAGTCCTCTGTGACCTAGTGAACCAAGTACCTAAACCTCTAAAGACGCTGCAGAGCCTTCTCTCACACTACAAAAAATCAACACCTTAAATAAAGAGAATTGTCAGTAACACTAGCAGTTTGAAAAAGACCCATTTCCCAAGGTGGCACCGGTTTTCGCTTCGTTTAACCATAGTTTAGGAAACGTAACGGACCACTCTAGACGTCTCCACCGGAGCCATTTAAGCTCTCTTAAGTAATATAAATTAGTTTCAAAATAATAATCAAATGCTCGGTCGATTCGTATTACTTGCGTCGCTATCTATTAAATAGTCGCTGACTTTGTAAGATATTTGGACATGAGCATATTTTACACAAACATTGTAATATATGTAGTTTGAAAATGCAGCAGATGAAAGCTGTGTTGATAAAAGCTAATTTTACTAACTAAAACTTTTTAACGAAACATAAAAATATAATAAAAATAAATGGAAAAAGTTTATAACTCGAAAACTGCAAAAACCGCAAAACATGCATGTGAAAATTTCGAATAATTCTAGTGTTGCTTTATGTCTGGATTTCCACTTGGCCTATTTTTCGGAATACCTGTATAATAAATAGCATTTTAATCAACAAAACTTTTGGAACTGTTAAGTTAATGGATAACATTAAAATATGAGGTATTAAATAAAGTAACCAATTAGTCTAGATCAACGTAAGCACTTTCATAACTCGGGTACAAATTCATCACAAAAAAATCAATCCTTACAGGATCACCAATTCAGAAATCGTTTCTATCGAAGGTGAAGCACTCTTACTCGCTCAGCTGGTCGACAATAGTATATATTGTCAGTACTAATAGTCCTTATTAATATACATAGGATACATTTATAAAATAAATGTTAAAATTATCACTTGAATTTCTTGATACTGAATCGTTAAGAAAGGAATCAAAAATAAAACAAATTTTCAAAGTCAAGCAAAACCATAATCTGACATAGCAAAAATCAAACGGTAATAGGTCAAAACGCTGACGAAATCCAATATTGACAAACTGGCGTTGTACAAATTCAATGAGACTGAAATTGAGAACGGTGGGGTAATATCATCAAAACCCAATTTTACCTCATTAAGAAAGCGTTCAAATTCAAATGGAGGTAAAGAAAAAACCTGGGGCCACCCTCCTCGATTGGCTATTCAGGAAGATTTGCTTGAACGGCGAAACGGGGCGTCGGAAGCGTGGCTGATACGCGTTGTTTCTTAAAGAAAGAAGATTCGCTGTGGAGTGTAGATAAGAGGTTTTCGTCAAAATAAAATTCGTCGGAGATTTCATAAATAAATTTGGTCCTTAGTTTAATGTTCAACAAATCCAATGACGTGACTACTCAAAATAATCTTATTAAAGAACATTTCTGAAAATTTTAACGTACCCAGGTAAATATCCAAAGATTTTTTTAAATAGAAAAGAAAAACGATCGACGAAGAAGCGAAACTCGAACCTGTAACCTTACACTACCCGTGTGAGTACTCTTCTAATTGAGCTACTGAAAACAAGACCACTGACCCTTAGAAATTTTCTAATTTTTAAGCTAAATATGCCATTTCTTCAGTATTTTTTTTAGATAACTACTATCACAACATATACCGAACCATCGATATACAAGAAACCACTAGATTTTTTTTGTTAATTATTTATTCAACTGCTAGATCAAAGGGCAGTCAAGGTTACGGTAGCTCTATTCTATAGCCCGAAAAACAAGAGGTAGTTTGTTCAAGTACCTACTTCCTGACACCTCAGACAAATTTAATTTGCGCTCTTAATTTTTGTAGATTTTAAAGAACAATATTTTATGTTATTGTAAATATATTCAAAAGTAATAATAATAAATTTAATAAATAAATTATAATGTTACGTATTAATTTAAAGTATAATTTCCTAACAAAGGTTTTGCCATGACATGTGCTATTCATGCAGAAGTCATCCATTTCAATCAATGTTCTTTTGAACATAACGTAAAAATCGTTTATATTGTCTTATCGTACATCAATAGTAATTTAAAATGCAAAATAATTTACTTAGTAATTAATGTGTTCCAGCTAGTTTTATATGGTAAACTAATAATTAAATATTGGGTTTAAAATTCTTAATTAAATATATCTAGTCAATTTTGAATATATTTTATTAAAATAAACTTTAAGCGGAATGGTATTTAGGAAACGTATAGCGGTGTCTTTCTCTAGAAATCGCATGAAAATTATTTAAGAGTTTAAAAACAATAGGAACTACCTTTATCTACCTTTACTTTTCTAAGAATCTACCTTTACTTCAGACTCATCAATATTGTATTTTTTTATTTCATTATGTAATGACGATTATTGATGGTATGTATTATGCGGTACATAAGAATAAAAAAACGGTGGTAATCCGATTGTGTGTTTCCATTTACATAATGACAGTCTAAACAAATATATCGAAGAGTTAATATTTTTTCCTTATCCCCAGTGTAACTATTATAAATTTAATTCTTCCAAAGGTTTCTTACGAGTATACTTGTTATTATTATTAAACTGTGCTTACCTATATGATTTTTGGCGAATATTTTTTCATTAATCGTTTTATTTATCGGCTGTCATACCTTTGCCTCTGTAATGCAACCATGCGTACTGATGTAGACACATTCACAAGATTGATTAGCAATTAATGAATCGTTGATGGCAGTGAGCATATGATAAGTTAAGGTTAATGCCAACGCCATGAAATCGAAACAAAAGATGTTATTTTCTTTGTTTCATTACGCTGATATATTTTTGTAATTAATGATTAAACAGCCAATATTGTTCATACTAGTTCAGCAGCTTTACTGGAAACAACAATATTTCCTAATTAATTTTCGCAATGCATGAACTATAAATTGTTATTTTATCATAATATAAAGGGTTTATAAAGATAATAATATAAAGGTAAAAATATAAAGAATGCTCGAACTTTGGAATGAAATAGAACAGCATGGTTAAGTGATAATGCCACAATATTTATTTTAAGGGACATTCAATGACATTTATCATACTATTATATGTATTACTTCAGCCAAATGACCGCCGCGACTCCGGTGTAGGTGATGTATCCTGGTGGACCATTTTTCGACGACATCTTGGCATAAATGGGACTCAATTTCATAAAGAACGCGAGGTATGATAGCCTTCAGGGCGGCAATTGTCTGCGGTTTGTCTGCATAGACCAGAGATTTCAAATAGCCCCACAAAAGTAGGTAGTCGACCGGAGTTAAGTCACACGATCTCGGTGGCCAGTTGATGTCGCCACTACGCGAGATGACAAAGCCCTCGAACCTTTCGTCCAATAAACATAATGTTTCCCATGCAGTATGGTAAATGGCGCCGTCCTATTGGAACCACATACCTATTTGTGAGATCCATACCATCTATCCTAGGCTACAATTTTTTTACCTTAGCCCGATATCGGTCATTATTGGCAGTGAGCGCGACTCCTTGCGCTCTTCGAAGAAATAAGGGCCGATGATACCGCCGGACCAAAATCCACACCAAAACATATGTTTTGACGGATTGTGGACACTGCAGGACGCCCATGAATGCCATAAATTGCCATACATTTTGATAATAAATTTTAACAATTTCTACGAATTTTTGAAGCGTGTAGCGTTCCATGGTAAAATATCACGACTAAATATGCATTCCAGCCAAATTTGACAGCTATCGCTTTGCCAAGATGGCAGCTATTCGCTGTCAAAGTGCGAGCGTCCCGTTTGGAAAACCCTTTATGTTAGTTTTAGTTTTATCGACGGAGAAATGTCAATAGCTTCTAACTAACCATAACCAAATGTAAATCTTGTACCGGGCTGCCCTCGAAAAATAATTAAGATTTCACTTTTCATTGAATGTAGTTCTTTAGTTTTTGGAAAGCGTTGCTTTTATAATTTCTCTAATTTGATTTGATGCACTTATAGTCCAAAATCGAACTTATGTCGTTTTAAAAATAACGACTGCTTGTACCGTTGAAGTATAAAGTAATTTGCCTATTAAAAGTTACTAAAGCATGCTGAATAATACAAAAAGAATAAACTATAAAAGCAACATTTAAGGAAAACAAACTAGCCACTTACACAAGAGATTTCTGTATTGATTGCCCTTTTAAAAAAAGTTAAACCACATACAAAATATGAGTAATGAGTAATTCTAACACATCATAAGTGTTGGAATCGATTCGAGTAATTTCTAATTTAGGAAATGAATATATTACAGCAGAGCTTACCACGCTACGGTACAGTTATATCAGGCTATAATGTCAAGACGACAATGAAGAATTATTTTATCATAAAATAAATTCAAAATATGGACTTATTTAGAAGTTTATATTTTAATATTAGGTTGTATAGCGTCATCGTCAGTTCTCTGTTTCCTTTCACGAAACATAATACCTAATTTTGAACTTAAATTAACATTACAGTTTTTGCATTTCTAAGTATTGGAATATCTTATCAATTACTTTTTTACGAATTCATTGCTATTTTCATTTGAATAAAGCAGAAAACAAACAAAGCCCTAGCCCCACCTTTTCATATGTAATTTTATTAATAAGTTAAAACGTTGGATATAATATGCAAACATTGCTAATTAGTCATTACACTTTTAGCTTCATTACGGCCATTTAACTTGGATAAGAGCTTTCAGTGTAATGCTCCACTTTGGGTAGGTACATACTTATATAATATATAAATAAAAATCCCATCATTCCTTTTCCATCTATAAAATCTGCTATGTTTTTTTTTACTCCTCTGATAATTCGTTATAATCTTTAATCGATCTCCGCATCGCTCTCACAAGGTAATACTTTCCTCCAAGGCAATAATAGAGTTTCAGTGGTAATAAAATAACACATATAATCTGCTCGTTTTTAGATGTATATTTTTGCGACAGGTGCAAACTTTGCAATTTAAAGAGACTATTCTGTAACTTCCTTAATATTTATATTTTGCATATTTTTTATCCTTATATTATAGTGCAAGCGTGATACTCTTAGTTCTTATTAATTCTATTTGTAGTTTAAGAATTCAGCTGCTAGTTTTTATATTTTAAAAAATTACTTGAAAAATGTGACTTTTCTCAGTCGAGACTCGAACTCACATCTTCTCGCTATTCGGGTGAGTAATCAAAAAGTAGTGATTACGTACTCTTTGGAGTAATCTTCCAATTGAACTTCCAAGTCCTTGACAGATCCGTCAAATTTTTCATCCAGTCCAGTGCTATCTCTGTTACTACCTTCAACATTGAATGAAATACTTTTACAAGTATCCCACAATCGTTAAAGTAGGAACAGCTATGTATTCTTTGTCATCCTAATTGTTAATATATTATGACAATACTTTGTGTGTGTGTTTGTTACCATATCGTCTCGCTATCCTAACATTGCAAAACTAAATTTGCCCTTACGTACTCCCGCAAATACAACACGATAGCGTGTTTCTACGCGCTACAGCGCCATCTAGTTTAAATTAAATACTGAAGGCAGTAATAACTTGAATATGAAGAGATGATGCTAGCGTCAGCTTAAGGAATAAGTACTTGGAAAAATGTTTGCTCTGTAAAGAATTGTCACCTTACTATCCTTACTAATATTATAAATCGGAAAGTGAGTTTGTTTGTTTGTTTGTTCCGCTTTCACGCCGTAACTACTAACCCGATTGCTTTGAAATTTTGCAGACGTAAAGATAAAAGTCCGGATTAAATAATAGGGTACTTTTTATCCTGGAAAAAATTGATATTCCCGAGGAAAAACAAAAATACTGTTTGCTTGATGGATGGATTGTAGATGGCGCTGTGTGTCGTTTAAAACAACGTAAAATATTGCAAACGAATATAAACATGTAAATTTAGAAGCTAAATGATACGATAATGAATCCCCGAAAATGAGGAATTCCCGAGGGATGACGTATAATTTGTTTTATCGTCTAAACTGTTTTTTTACATCTACTTATCCTGAAATCACTAAAGTCAACGAATAATTAATTGGTATAAGTATTAGTTACATTATTTAGTTCTTGAGGTATGCGATAGATGGCGTTGGGTGTTTTTTAAAACATGGCAACGATGTGTTTTTTAAAATACATAAGAAGTGGAATGATAGTTTACGCTATTTAGTTCTTGAGGTATGCGATAGATGGCGCTGGGTGTTTTTTAAAACATGGTAACGATGTATTTTTTAAAATACGTACAAGTGGAATGATAGCTTACGCTATTTAGTTCTAGAGGTATGGGAAAGATGGCGCTGGGTGTTTTTTAAAACGTGGTAACGATGTGTTTTTTTAAGATACGTAAGAAGTGGAATGAATTATATGAATTTTGTATCCAGCGTTACATCGCGCTTCTTAGATTTTTCCGTGGGAATGAGAAGTTTTCTTATAGTTGTGCTTTATACCGCAATATAACCGAATTCCACGCGGGCGAAGCCGCGGGCGGAAAGCTAGTACGTTTATAAATCTATTTACTGTATCTCTATATTAAAGATACTGAAATATAATTATCTGCTTAATTTATATAATATACTAGCGCTAAATAACATCACATAACGAATAACTACATCATATTAATATGTTCCTATCGTAATAGTTGGAACTTAACCAGCACCGCCTCGAGGTTATCTAGCGACATTATGAAGTTGATATGTCTGCACAGATTTATGAAAACTCATACAATACAACTAACAGCAACAGCGAAGTGCGCGGATGGTTACATTGCTAAATAACGTTCTCTACTAAAAGCTGCTCCTCTCTCTCTATCGTAAGATGCGGTTATTCAATATCATTTCACTTACATCTCATAAAACTACTAACTCAAAATCGCTTATCTCACTAAAAAGCTTTATCGTGTATCAGGCGAAATAGCTCTTGCAATATTTTTGCAAAAATTTGAATATTTTTCGCATCTAGGTATCAGAATAGCCTCCCCGTTGCATATTTTAATGTTCAGCCGAATGCGACGAAGCGTGAAATGAAAATCTTTCTAGGCCATAACTGGCCGCCTTCCCGCAGCGATACTGCAATATTATCAGATCGAGAAAACGCTTCCAAATGACCAGCAATTTTACCAGAGTGGTTATTCATTGAAAACTAATGCTTTTCATTAGATACCTTTTTACGGTAAATCAAGGACTGAGCTTTATCGGAGTCTGATATTTTGTAAGTAGCTTGCAAATTGGAAACTGAATTGCTTACAAGTGAATATCTGCGTCTACATCAGTCAATTAGTCTTTGCAGTTCCTTTAAAAGCACTTTGGTGAATCTGTTTTTGAAGGCATTTTTGGAACTTTATGTTTGAAGGTCAAGCAATTTTATGCTTCACTAGCTGACGCGGTAACGCGTTGTTATGGTAACGCGTTGCTATGGTACGCGTATACAATGGAAAAATAGCGGGAAAAAGAGCGGACAGACAAACACAAACAACAAATCTGTGTTCTTAGAGTATATAATTTACAGATTCATATGCAGGTTGTATCGAAAGGTCAATGTAGGTGCTTTAACTAATAGCTGTTTAATTTGAAGTTTGTATTTTTAATCATGTAAATTTATATTTAAGGAACTAATTAAATATTCTGATGTTGAGACAAGGCAGTGTCGTCGAATTTAGTGGTCGAATCAACCTGGCTCCTATACTAATCTAAACCACGATCAAAATTAATTAAAAAATATTGCCAGTTAATTGAGATTATTCAAGAGTTACACACACATCTCCTATTTATTCTTCCTCGTTGGAATTAATGATGTGACCAAATAGTCTGCTTTTCCCGCCCAATCGGACGAAGTAAAGTTTTTGTTTTTCGGTTCAATTAAAAAGTCAAACTATGAAGTCTTTCTTTCTAAGAAAACATGTTCCGTCAGTTCAAACGTCATAAATTGTTTTCCTGTTATCGTAAGCTCTTTTCTGAGTATCGTTTCAGTGTAACACAGACCAAAATTAGTAAAAAAAGAATGTTAGCTGTTGTTGTTAAAATGTTAAAAGCATTTTAATTTTAAATTTATTTTTAATAAGAATTTCATTTCTTATTAAAAATAAATTTTGATTATAAACGTGAAGTGTTATGTTAAATTTAGTAATCGTCTAGACTTTAATAATTAAAAAAGTAAATATTCCAATAAAATTTCTTCTAAAAGTAATCAGCTTCAATATCACCATATTGATTAGCTAAACATCATTGGTAAATAAAGTATTTTTTTTACTATTAACCAACCTTTATTCATGTATATTAAAATTATTATAATATGAATTTTATCGTAATAATACGTATACAATAGAATTACAAGCATTTATGATTCCTTTTTATCCGATAAACCGCACCGTTAGGAAATATATCAGATAAGTTGAAATAAGCAGTCTAACTACATGGTTACAGGAAAAAAAGTAAGCTTTCATGTTAACCCTATCCATTTGTCGTTCGTCTTCATTGTAAATATTTTCACAATCATATTGGGTTCTCACGTTATAGATTTTTTCTCTATGTGCCTTTTCGAATTGTTACCACAACATGGCATGGGGACAAATTGGCCACTTTGTTGTCATGGCTGTTGCATTAATTGTGACCGCATGACGGAATTGTAAGCCGAGCGCTAAAGCTTTGACTCAAACTGTTGCAAATGACGACCTCGTTAGTAATAGTCTGTCTGTTTGTGAATAGATATTCTATGTTGGATTCTGGGAATGCTATCGCTTTTTATAAAGGAACGTCTACTATCAATGCACACCTTTTATTGATTTTTCTATAGGTATAGTAGCGGCTCGTCCTGGCATGGCATGGGTGAACAAAATTCTTTAATTTTTTTCTTTTATTAAATATTTTGTCCGTTAGCGCCATCTAGCGTCCGGTAGACGAACTACTTGCGGTTAACCCGTTGCTATGGTAACGTTATAGATACAATGGAAAAAGAGCGGGAAAAAGAGCGGACAGACAAACACACAAACCACTGTGATCTTAGATTACAGATTAGCATCGAAGTAATATAAAAAATACCTTTACGAAATTGTCGTTTTAGTATTGCTTAAACCAGTGTAAATCTACTTTTTTATATCGCAAATTTAATAATATGTTTTAAAAATAACTTGCAATATAAAGAAGTTATTAAGATATCCATCCATATTTCAATCGACGACCCATATTCAACTGTTGCGTTTCAAAACGTGAGTGGTTTCTATTTTTGTCCCAAAATATCTATTATATCAATAATCTCAGTATTGGTCCTACAGTTAGAAGTTTGCTTTGCTCATTACCCGTTGTAATATTTTTTGCCAAATAACCAAAATTGACTGGAAAAAATCCAAAAAAAAAGATCTGAATTACATTCAGTGTAATTTTCCAGTCAATTAATGTAAAAATAAATTAATGTTTTATTTTTACAATAGTTCTAATCATCAACTAAACACTCTAAAATAGAAATATTATTTGAAATAGAAATAATTCAAATACAAAAAAGGCTACTTCTATTTGAGCTAATATCAATATATCAATGATAATATTCTCTTAAAGAAAACAAAATAATTCAAACAAATTTCAGGTCATTGAAAGGAAATATTTAGTGCCAGCAAATTTTTGTTTTACTGGAGAAAGTAATATATTTTTGTAATAATTACCCATTCTTCATCTTAAAATAACTGTAATTGTTTGACATAATTAGACTGTAAAAATGTTAGCTAATGGAATTTAATATTAAAGAGCTTTTTTTATCAGCCTTATAAAATCTAAGTAATTTGTTTTCCACAAACAAGACTACATAATAGTATCCAAAATATGTGACTCGATATCAATAAAGCCTTGAAACCACAAAGTTGATAAGAATATAATGAAATTGAATGCTTATCATGTGTAAATAATATGCACTCAAGTGCAGTAAATGAAATTGATAATATCTATCTATATAGTAACAAAGGACGGACACAAGTATGAATTAGTCAGATGTAGATTACGGCTCTTTATTACTTGTCAAAACTTTCGGGCTAACTGCCGTCCGTTCCGGCAGGCTAGCAATCAGAGATTCGACCCATTTCCAGCTGACAGCTACACATGCGCAGAAAGAACACCAACTTCACACAAAACAAGACAAGGCCCGTGAACGCTTGGCACGTTCGCAGCCATTTTATCAGAAAAAATATTCCCTAAGCACAACGTTAAGAACAAAAGCACCATAATTCAAATGCAAGCTTTGAACATTATAAAACGGAATATCGTTCGGTACGCGAATAGAAATAAACGCCCGCGCGGTTTACTGTCAAAACAAACCAACGCTTTTGCGATGTAAACATGAGCGGACGTAAAATTCTGCTTTTTATTCTCTCGGTGATCGCGTACTGCATGTACAGTGTTCAAATGTGGTTTATGAAAGATAAAGGTGGGGCGGATACCGAAACAACTCCGGATACAACTGAAGCACTGTCCGAAGATCATTTTGAAGTGATTAATAACGTTACAGTGGAAACAAAAAGGAATATTAAACCAAAAATTATTCCCTTGTTTATAAAAGACGCCTGCAGCATCTTACAAATATTTACGGAGAAACCAGTTAGAATAAAATATATTGAAAAGAAAAAAGAAGATATGGATGCTAACAGTAATGTCATAACGATGATTGGTATAACAGTGTTTCTGGTAATTCTTACTGTGAATGCAGTTTTAGATGTACTAAAAGTAAGAGAAGAAGAGAAGATTAAGCGAAAGCTTAATCCTGACGGAGAACGAAGGCAGTCTTTAGCCGAATTTGCTAATAAAAAGACATTAAGACGTGAATCAAGCAAGTTCAGCCTTCAATTGTTCCAAATCGCAGAAACCTTTGTGAGTAATGACGAAGAGAAGAAAAATCGTCGCCAAACAAGACCTTATGTAAGAGGTGATTCTACAAATTCATATTTAAGTGACAGGAAACCCGGCAAAAGTGATGGTTCAGCACCAGCATCCGTCAGTGAATCTGCGACAAGTGAACCAAAACTAGTAAAGAGGCAATCTGTGGCCAAGCTTTTTGGTATGTCGAATTTATTATAATTCATTAACTACAATATATATTTTCATCAATTATTCTGCTCATACTTGTTGTTCGTACGTAATAATTAAATCGATGTGCTTTTTTTTTCAATACGATGAATGTTGTAATTTCTAATAATTGTAAATCGATGTTTATTATTTGACTTTTAAATTCTAATCTCTCTTCTGTTACGTTTTAATCTCTGTCCTAAACAAGGTCTGTCTGACGACTGAAAAAGACTTTCAGGTAACTAAATACACAAGTCTGTAGTTAGAAGTAGTATGCACATACGCTTTACGGTAGTTTTAGAATGATTTTTCATTTATTCTTGACCTAGAATCTCCTATAACCAATCGCTTACGCTTCTATTTATAAAACAAAGGCTGCTAATGAAATGAGTTTTCATATCATTGATCAATAGTTTAATACGATTACACGATATGTGACAGGACGATAGTCAACATACTAGCAATAGCGGTACCCTTTGTAGTGTTAAGCATACATACTCAAATATATACTTATTTTTTATATTATTGAAAGCCTTGATACATATTAGAAGCGAGCACCACTAATTGGCTTCTGTAGTAACTAACTGGTTTACCTGTAAATTGCTTAGTGCTTAGTTGCCAGTTATGCTTGTATTTTTACTAAAAAAATATTTCTTTTTAATATGTAGAACGTATTAGTAATGTTGAAGTATGGAATACTCTGGAATTATGGTATTAAACTCTTAGCGTCGTTCTTATCCTATTAAATCCCCCACAAACCGGAAAGAAATTTAAACTTATCACCATAAGCGGCATGAAATTTTCTGCCATATTAGATTGACCTAAATGCGTGATAGACCCAAACAATAAAACTTTGTAGTTTCAGAAGATCGTAATCTTTACTTCAAGAATTGAAACCTAAAAAATATTGCATTAAAAAGAGGTTAATAACTGTGAATTATATTTAATACCTTTTTACAAAGTGTTATTGTAAACAAAAACTGTTTGATTTTTTTTTCTGTAGACAGTCTTATGTGATAGTCTCGATTTATTTATTTTCAGTATTTCAACTAACAGTTCTCATGCCTATTTTCCCTCAGGAGCTCGCCCAGTCCCAATGGTGCGTCGCTCATCGTTTCCGGCTCTCCCCCTCAACCCTGAAGTTCAAGCTCTGATGCTGGGTCATCGGCAATCATCCTTCGACAGTGACGACGAGGACGGGAAAGGACGACGAGTTAGAATCATCCGTAGATACTAAAGGAACTTTAGAACAAATTGACTGGTATCTTTTGTTACCAAATATACGAGTAGAATTAAGTCAACTTGAACAAAAAAGACGTCTTACAGTATTGATAAATTGCCTATTGATAATTTGTCGTTGTCATTATAACAGCGATTTTGTTATATTGGCTACTCTGTTTTGAAATTGTGGTAATTGCGTTTCCAAAGAGATTAAATTAGGTTGATGCAGTCGCTAAACATAAAGCTTCCCTAGCACCATATATTGGAGCGGAGCGTAATAATATTATCAATGATAAAACATTAACCAGTAAATGTTAACAATATTGAATCAACAGGTAATACTCAATAAAAAAGTTTATTAAATCGAAATTATTGATGAAAGTTGATAGGTAAATTAAACATGAAAACTTAAAAAAGTGCGCGCCTTTTGTTTCATTGGGAAATCCAAATGTTTTTTGGTCATAACTTTTTTATATTTGCGAATTTTAAAATTCACGATCTAGGCCTAAACCTTTGGTTCGATTCATTACAAAAAATACGAAAATCGGTTAAGAACTTATAGAGTTATGGCGTCACGTACAGTAATTGAAGCTGTTTCATAGGAGCTTGCTTGCTCCGCTCTAATTAATAACAAAACAAATGGTTCCACGCATACGTTATAAATAATTATGAAAAAAAATATAGAAATAAAATTGTATCAACGCACTATCATCATTAACAGTTTAATTTCTGATCGAGAATGGGTGTTTTTCCACCTGCCGGCATAACACCCGTGTCGCGTCCCAGTCTACGCTCGGCTTTTGTTTTGAGCAGTACTGACATGGACTTCGGCATGGACAACGCGTAAAAACAAAAAATAAACAATTGTAGCAAACGTTTCTTCCGAAAAATTTTTTTTTTGTTTGTTTCATACGTTTATCCTAAAGACATGACTGGATCTCCATTAACTCCGAAAGAGCAACCACTTCATATGTAAATGCCTTAATGAATAAATAAATGTACTGACGCACTTACAGCGAGCCATCTCGTCCGATCTATACCGCCACGCGTGCACACACACACACACACGACTACAATAATTAGTATACAATACACTACCATTTATCCCGGTCAGCATCGAGCAGGAAGCATGCTATCCCGGCGCCGTCGACGGCACCTATGGGATCAACGTGCACGACGTGCATCGCTGGCGTTATTAAGTTAAATAATTTGCTCTTTTAACTTGCGGCAAGCAAATATGTATAATATTTGCTTGCCGTGCTAGCGAGTGAAAATACGTTCATTTTAACTCGACGGCTGACTACTACAGGCGCAGTCGCGATCAACACTTTAACATGCCTTCCAAAGCACGGAAGAATTCGGCATAGTCAAATTTAACGCCATGATAGCTGCAAATTGTGCCAAAAAAGGGGCAGTCGTGCTGATCCTGCCAATCACAGGCCCATCTCGGTCCAATCTCGTGATGGAACCGGTCTACTGGAGATCTTCTAGCATGGGCCACTTACATGTGGAGCAAAGCCATCGAGAGGCATGGTGAGACGCTTGCCGTCTCTCTTGATATCTCGAAGGCTTTTGATAGGGTGTGGCATAAAAGGCTTATTACCAACCTTCCGTCATATGGTCTTCCCACTAGTTTGTGTTTCTGAGAGATCGGTCAATACGAGTTGTCATTGACGGTAGCTCGTCGGACCATTTGGCTATCAATGCCGGCATCTCTCAGTGTTCCATACTCTCTGCAAGACTTTTTCTGCTACATATAAATGTCCTGCTTTTGCCCGGTATTTTGGGGTACGCAGATGACAGCACGGTTGTTACCTGCATACCTCTAGAACTAAATAGCGTAAGCTATCATTCCACTTCTTACGTATTTTAAAAAACACATCGTTACCATGTTTTAAAAAACACCCAGCGCCATCTATCGCATACCTCAAGAACTAAATAGCGTAAGCTATCATTCCACTTCTTATGTATTTTAAAAACACATCGTCACCATGTTTTAAAAAACACCCAGCGCCATCTATCGCATACCTCAAGAACTAAATTAGTAATTTGTTGACTTTAGTGATTTTAGGATAAGTAGATGTAAAAAAACAATTTAGACGATAAAACAAATTGTACGTCATCCCTCGAGAATTCCTCATTTTCGAGGATTCATTTTCGTATCGTTTAGCTTCAAAATTTACATGTTCATATTCGTTTGCAACATATAAGTAGATGTAAAAAAAAACAGTTTAGACGATAAAACAAATTGTACGTCATCCCTCAGGAATTCCTCATTTTAGGGGATTCATTATCGTATCATTTAGCTTCTAAATTTACATGTTTATATTCGTTTGCAATATTTTACGTTGTTTTAAACGACACACAGCGCCATCTACAATCCATCCATCAAGCAAACAATATTTTGTTTTTCCTCGGGAATATCAATTTTTTCCAGGATAAAAAGTACCCTATTATTTAATCCGGACTTTTATCTTTACGTCTGCAAAATTTCAAAGCAATCGGTTCAGTAGTTACGGCGTGAAAGCGGAACAAACAAACAAACAAACTCACTTTCCGATTTATAATATTAGTAAGGATAACATAACATGTAATGAAATTTTTAAATTATTTTGAAATTGTGACCAAATCCTAAGATTATATTATTATGAATATTTAAATTGTGCATCTGACACTAAACTTTATTTTTCTGATATGTCTGTACAATATTTCAAATGTATTAGTCATTATATTAATATGTATATTTATGATTTATATTCAATTAGGTATTTATTAGACTGTTATAATATCAAATAATTATATTTCAAAATATAAAATAAAAAAACTATAAAAGAACAATGTAACGCTATTGTAAAGTTTACTGTTATTTTAAACTATTACATTAAAGTCGTTTATTAGAAGATTTTTTCCTAGTATATGCAGTAAGTTAATTGTACATATTTTATTGTATATCTGCCAGAATACTTATATTTTAAGAATTTATTCAAGACATATGCATGGAAAGTGAGAGAGATCCTTTTATATCATTAAAAGATTTTTATCTATAATTCTGGGGGTTATCGTATGCAGGGTGAACGTACTTACACGGTAAAACAATTAATTGAAAACGACACCAATTTATGCGATGAATGCAATTTTAAGTATGTATGACACGCATGTAGCTTAGGGTGTCCCCACGTTTATGTGCGCTTGACTAGATTTTTCCATCGCTCCGTCCCATTCAGTTACATAGAAGCGTCGTATTTTAGAACCTCGTAGAACGGCCGTACGTCTCACAGATGTATGGTTACGTACAGATTTTTGCACACCTTCCAGGCCTAGAGTAATAGGTTTTTAGACTACAGAAAAAGATGGAGCGATGGAAAAACCTCATAAAATGCGCGAAATGTAGAGACGCCCTTAAACTGGATGTGTATCGTAGAATACCTATGAGTGTTTAACTATTGAAATGTTCCTTAGTTACATTTTAAATGTGATTGTACGAATCAAGCTTACAAGAATGGTCGATTTGATCTTCAATAATTTCTTTTCTATTTATCACCCAGTTATGAACTATAAAAAAGTATTCACAATGATGGGAATAAAACGTGGTTTTATTTACCTATTGAATAGTAATAAACTCAAAAACATGTTATTGTTGACAGCACATTGCACTTAAAGTTATTCCTATAAATTTTGACTTTCGACTTACCTTATACAATTGTAGTAAAGACTACAGCTTTCTAGAGTACATTTTAGAGTATACGGCTTGAATTTCAGTCAACTTTAACTATTATAAAAGGCCTATTTTAGATTTTTTTTTAACTTTCTATGTGAAATCGAAAAGTCTGTCAATTGTATATACTTCTTGTAGTCTTCTTATAGCCTTTTTTATAATTTGTTTATAAACAAAATTTCTATTTAATAATAATTCTACCTGAAAAAACTGTATAAGTCTGACCCACTGTGTACTGAATATGTGTGATATTGAACTTTAGCGATAATCTTAGAATAGATGGACTGTCCTTTATAAAGCACTTACTAGATATCATTATACACCTGAAATGTTTAGATATTCTTCAATAAAAGATTTGTGCCCAATTATCCTGACAATTATTTTCAACTGTACCTTGGCAAATAGGGCTACCTATTTCAGAGTTCAAATACTACTGAAAAATAACATGAGTGTAATAAAATCATTATTGTTATTTAAGAATTTACTGCAATTTTTTTTTAATAAATCTTAATTTAAAAATCTAGCAAGTAGACGATTAAAAAAGAAAAAAAACATGCATCGCAGCAGTTTATTATTCGTCGATTGTTTAATACTTCGTCTTGTAGAAGTATAGCACTCGATGTGTAAAGTCTGTTCATTCTAACTTGTCCCATTTGGTAAACAATCTTGGCACAACTTTTTTTACAAAATCACCCATTTACATTAAAATAATAACAAAGTCAATTACAATTAATCGTTATTATAGACTGAAACCCATTGAATCTAGTTATCAGTTGATTTTTAATGCTGCATTTTCAATAAAAAGGAATGCCAAGATTGTTAACCAAATAGGACAAGTTAGGATGTATGACATATTAGGATGTATGTATGTTCCTTAGAACATAATAAGGTGCTGGTATTTGATTTAGAAAATCTGACAAATTCAATGAGTCAAGGAGCTCGCATTTCTCAAGCGTGGTTGTAATTTCTTTAACCTTCGTATACCCGCGCCAATTTTTGTAACACCTATACCCGCGCGTGGTGCCACAGACCGAATATTTGGAGTCCTATTTTATTTATTTTTTCTAAGAAAACCTACTTAGATATTATCTTATTTTTAAATTAGAGGACATAATGAAAATGATTGTGCTGCGCAAGAACTTTATAATTAATTATTTAACTATCTATCAGTCTATAACAAAACAGCCTTCAAAATTGCAAGTTTTTGCTTAGGTACTTCAAAAACAGAACTTAAAATTTTTTTTCTTCTAAATAAAAAAAAATTACTTTTACATATAAAAAATCTCTTATCATACGACATATAAATCATTGGTTGACTTAGTTATCAGCCATACCATAACAATCAGAGCATACCATAATAGCATGTTCCATACAAAAGTGTATTTTGCAGTTGTAGCGCGTTTTAATATCCACAGTGACCAATTTTATTTCTGTTAGATGTTACTGCAGACTCGAGACCATCCAATCGACGTATTTCGGGGAGTCTCAACTTGATAGTTCAAGGCAAGGATGTGCTGAGAGCTCGTTTTCGTAGTTGCGAGTTGAGGAGATCGTAGGACATAGCACTAAAAACCCTGTGACTAATTTTGTTGCTGTGGCTGTTTTACAAGTATATTACGTAGGTGTTAATACTTGCTATGTTCATCAGGCTATACCATCACCATGGGTCATCTTTTAACAGTGAACAAGCAATAATGTAGTAATTTTATACTTACACCAAAAGTTGCGCCTATACCCGCGTCGGTCTCACGGACCAATTGGCGCCAAATACACCTACACGTACGTTGAGCACAAACGCATGCTGTGCATTAAATTGAAGTTAGTAACAAATCCGGCAGCTAGAAAAAACCTCAACTCGCCAGCATTTCCGAAAATATCAAAAAATTAAAATGAATGTTTTGTCGGTCTAGCAGACGGGTATAGGAAGGTTAAGACGTTTTAAAAATATAATTATTAATATAGGGCTACGAGAAATTGTCAATTATACAATAATAATATTTTTACGTTCATACCAATTAGAGTAGTATTTAAGCGTACTTACAAGTACTGGGAGACTTGTGTTATTTATACTAGGGTAACAGATAGACATACATTAATAGATAATAAAATAATATATGACCCATGACTTAGGTACAAATACTCGTAATCATAACACAAATAAATATCTGCGCCTATAATCCATTTCTATCAATCAAAATATTCAAAATGTAATCTTGGTGATGTTGGTAGTCGTTCTTAATATAAATTGTCAAAGACACCGTTTACGAAATAAAAAATATAGTTACCCAAAAACTAGTATGAAAACATTATTTATTGAGTGAATAATTATGTTAGATGAATTTACAATAGTTAATTCGGTGAAAAGAAAATATTGTAAAAACTTTTTCTTGTACATTTTTTACTGAAATACTTTACTTTTACTGGGTCACTTCCACTCGGATAAGTATATAAGTAAGGCGGATAAGTAAGGCGGCTTATTATAAATTGACATTGTACTTAGTAAACATTAATTGTGCAAAAAATCATAGAGAAGTACTTATTTAACTCTGCTATGGATAACTGCTATTAATTTGAAATCTTATGCGCAACACAGTGTGAACAAATCTAACCGTACTCTGTTGATTAGGAGTTTACCAATTCGATAACTACGATATAGGAAGGAAATTCGTTTTTAGTTTAGGTTACTGAGGGCAGTTTTACAAAGATCATCAAACTATTTCGCATTCCACGTATGGATATATATAGTAGTAGTTAGTATATATCTTTATATATATAATTCTTCTGTGAGTGTGTATGTCACTGAACTCCTCCTAAACGGCTGGACCGATTTGAATGATTTTTTTTGTGTTTGTTCAAGGGATCTGAGAATGGTTTAGATTCACAAATCAGTCCGGCAGATGGCACTGCAGTCGGCACAGCAACGCGTGGCCGGGACAGCTAGTATATATTGAAGTTTACGGCAATGTGAATAAGATTATATAGAATGCCTTGTCATTCTATACAATGCCGCGATATACGGTGTAGGTATATGTACCTACAATATTTCATCGTTATACAAATTGCTCACACTTCGTCTACTTACTCTATAAATCTTTTGGAACTCGAAACTTTTAAATATACATTTGTCAAATTTTCTCTGAAAGAAAAAACCTACCATCTATTTACTTTCACAAAATTTCTTTATATAAGAAATTCATTACAACTCACCGTAAGTCGGGTTAGAGTAGAATAGTGACCAAAAGCCTATACTGACATTTATTGGAATTATTCGTACTTGATTGTTTGATTGATAGTAAACTAAAATATGGTGTTATGAATTATATTTTGACACTACATTCGTTGTGTCATTGACAACATTGAAAATTTCCGCCTGAGAATTCACTTGTGACCCGAGTCGATTTTTTCTAGTATTTTTCTTTTATAATAATTTATCTTACTACATTCGTTATTGTATAAAACTACACAATACCGTACTCAAATGATGGGGAATCCACTTGGGATACAGAAATGGCGTTTTCGCTCATTAATTTTCATATTTTTTTTAATTCTGACGATTCAATTATTTTCAAGAGCCTGATTCGTTAATAATTGAGCCCGTTAATTAGAGGTATATTGCAAAAGATAAAGATAAAGGCAACCTCTGAGCTGGTAAACCACGCTGGGACATTGTTCGAATGTGTTAACTTTTGAAAGGTTAATACAAAATTTGGTTTGATTCCTAACCGGCGAGTGAACGAATTAATGTACTCGGCCCTTAATTCCACGAGTAATCCCAAATGCGAGTATAATGCATCATGCTGCTTATTTTATTTCTATTCTATATTATTGCAAGCGTTGACTACCAATCGACCGAAAATTATTTGTACTTCCAGTTGATCCATTGCAAGATGACGATTCTTGCGTAAACAATTATAACAGTGTGGTAGGTTTCACCCGATGTTTGAAAATTAAAATCATTCACTCGTTGAGGTATCGCATAGGTATATTAACCGATAAACAACTTATTAATATTAAGTTCATTATCTAAATAAAATATCAAGAATTTGTAAAAATAATCGGGAATATATACTTCCATATTGATTTGGACAAAGAACGCAGTTTAAACTATTATTGTTAACTATGTACCTTCAGAATCATCAATACTCCATACCTTAAAAATTTTACTCAGATATTCTCACAAACACCATCTATTAATTGCGTTTTGAACTGGAGCTCGGCTGACAAATACCGCATAAGCCCACTCATGGCAATGTTCGGTTTGTTTACAAATGACAATCAACCTCGTACTGAGATCGCTAACACGCAACTTTGGCCGCCAGCCAACCACTCATTGAGTGCGTAGAAATTACACGGACAAGCGTTCTGATATGCGTACGAGTACAGTGACTTGCTAAATCAAGATTGTAAGGAAATTGAGTATTTGAAATCTTGTTTTTCTTATAACACAGTGGGTAAGAATTTGGCTTTGACCAAAAAACGAAGAAAATGGCCCATTCACCTCCAAGTGCCAAAAAAAAACCTTTAAAAAATAGGTATGTAATATATAAATCGAAAAAAATGTAAATCCTTCGTTAACGAGACCTCATATCTCCAGAAACTCGGCAAGGGTTGCATTTTTCTCCTTATTAATGTGTTGCATTACATAAATAAATAAAAAAAAATTCTTGGATTACTTAGACGTAGAAGATATTATTCTAAAACAATGAATTAGATAATAATACGTTTTTTATTCCAGTCAGGAGAAATCTCGACCAGAATTTTTACATCAAGAAATTTTGAAATTTTTAGAAAACATCTAGTTATTTATACATGTTTACCTTTTTACAAATTAGATTGATACCTACATGAGATAAATTAAATGAAATGGTAATTTTGCAGTTACTCTTATTTGCAGTTACTCTTATTTGCTCCTACAAATCAATATATCAATAATATTTAATTAATTCGTTAAAGTTATAAACGAACTTGACTCGGCTGGTCAGTATAAAAAGTAAAAAGTAGGGTAGTACTTAAGTTTTTTATAATTATTGGGTCCCTGCCAGTCCTTTTATGTACCTACAAGAGCCTTTTATTGTATTAAATAAAATTTATTCAACTAAATTAATAGTAACATATTAAGATAACTATAAAAATGTTGCTACCGACTTAAACTAAAATAGGCTTTTATTATTTATACTTATTATGTTAATAACATCACAGTCTTTCAATCAAATGATAATTAACTTGTAATATGATTTTTTTAATTTTAAGTTAACAATGCTTATAATGTTAACATTAACAAATATTGCAATTCAACTAAACCTATTGAGGCCTATCTCTTAGGGCTATATCCAAAAACCTATGCAGGTTAGATTATTTCCCTTTATTTAAAGACTGTTAATGCTAACAAATGTACGGAATTGTTTTTTCGAGTTTTCGAGGATTTGAGTTTTATCCACTTCTTTCCACTTCTTTTACTGATTCATATTTTCTTACGTTACTGTTCCTGTCTTTATATTTTTTTATTATTCTCATTTAACTTTGAGAATAATGTTGTTCCTCACTTACAACCTACTTACACAATGCTAGTCTAAGTAAAGATAGCTAGTAGAATTTATACGAAATTGAAAAAAAGGTCAAATCTTTTCAGTTGCACTACATTAAAACATCTTAAACACACATATTAAACCACGTGCATTCAAAATACAGCGCCGCTAAATTCCAAAATCGCTGTTTACAAGTGAAAATTTGCTGCATGTATATGGGGCGGTTTTACTTGGATATCCGCCAAATCAAGTCCGATACAGAAGATATCACTCTCGATATTGGGGTTTGCCTTGAACACTATAAATAAACTAGCGGGTAACACATTTAGGGAATCTTAATGTTGAGCAAATGTGTTGGTGACCTAACTCTTCCAGTTGCTAATCTCGTAGCGTTTATTATGTCTCGTAATTGTCTGTGATTGAATTTAGCTATTACATAGACATACAGACAAGATTTTATATTATGAACATTAAAATGCGAAAACAATCTTAATATAGACATTTTGTAACCAAAATATTAACCTCAGCCTTTCAACCACCGGCTTTCTTAACGGCAACCAAGCTCTTAACCACCTTAGGTTTCTAACACTATCTACTTTCTTTGTTTTGTCGGAATTCCTTATATACTGCTAACGAACTACATCATAGAAGCCGATTTGAATATCATTACCGATATTCTTTATATTACGTAAATTATTATTAAGGCATTAATCAATAAAATGACATGAAATCATGGCTTTGCTAAGCCTTGGTATCACGCGGCAATGTTTTTTCAAACAATAACTACTGAGGTGGATAATTATCACTTTAATATAACGTATTTTGATTAATCTTATATTTTTAAATATCATTAAATAACTAGCTACATGAGATGAAAAGTAGGTCAATGTAAGTTTTACTGTAAGAAAAAAGATTTAAAAATTATTGCAAAATTCAATCGTAGCGTGTTAATTTTGCTGAAAATCTCAATAGTAAAGACCTTGTTATAGTTTCAAAAATAATTCATGGCGCTCACGTCTTTGCGTGCTGCAGTCTTCTTCAGGCGAGATCGTGGGGAACTCGTCTTAAAATATTCCAAACGCACGCACGATATGTTTACAAGTTACGCAACAAGTGAGTGATTGCAAAGAACAGTGTTATGCTATTCAACAATGAAACGGGGATAAAATAGATAAGTGGATTTTATCACTAGAAGATATGGACCATCCAGATTTGAGCCCAGCTGTAGTTCTTCATTGGAATTACAGAGGTTTCACTGAATTCCCTCTTCACCGTATAAATGGTGAAGAATCGGAGATCACTGATATTTATTTGAAGGAGAACTTGATATCTCGAGTGCCAAACGAAATTTGCAAATTGCAGAATTTAGAGAGCTTGTATTTGAGCGGGAATGATATAACGGAGCTGCCGAAAGAAATATCGGAATTGCGATATCTGAAGTGTCTGGATGTTAGTGGTAATAGACTGAAGAGTCTGCCAGACGAGGTTGGGGAGATGAAAAGCTTGAAGTTTCTGATTCTGGATGAAAATGAATTAACGGCGCTGCCGTTGAGATTGAAAGAGCTACGCTTCCTACGATACCTATCGGTTTGTGGTAATCAATTTGTTTTTACAAGTTTGTTTGTTTACCAAGCTAATTTATCAAACCGATGCATTTTTATTTATAAACTAATCTTCAGTTATAAGGTGGGTTGGTTAATTGCCCATTTAAGTAAAAAAAAAATTTTTAGTATCGTGTTTTTATTACGTTTATTGAAAGTCAACTATAAATAACTATGCCATAACTTGCTAGAGTTCTTATTATTTTTAATAAAGTAAAGCACAAGATCTTTTTTTTATCTTGCTACTTAGGAAATAGATCAAACGCGCTGAGTTTTCTGCAATTAGAGATATGATTTTAACAGTTGAATAATGTTAAATTTATTTCGTTTTGAATTGTTTCTTTCGATTGTGAATTTTTTCTTAATGTTTAACTAATATAACTAATAATGTGCTCTATTACATATATCAGGAAACAATCGCAAAGAAAAAAGTACAGTGAGCCGTCCTTTATTAGATACTTAATAAATATTGCTTCCATACAAACTTGTTCTTCTAGGCAGGCAAAGTAAATTAAACGTAAACCACAAATTATAAGTTTATTCTAATCAAAAATCACTCAAAACATATCATAAAGCGAAATATAGTTTTATATGTTGAAAACTTACCACTTCTAAACTCAATTTCTGAAAATAATGCTCAACTTGGCACATTGCACTGACTTCATATTACATCGCTTAGAAACTAAACATACTTACATGATTAAAACCCGAGTAAAGTGAACCACTGCTGTTATGACGGCTACCCATAAGCGCAGCTACTATCATAAATAAATCAGTTACCACTGTCAGTTAGAAATTTAAAGCAGCCAGTACTCGTAGATACGATTGAAATACCAGACTTATGCTTCTATTGCAAAAGATGTAAATGGAATAATTATGTGCGTTTTTGATATTTAAGGATGGTTCCTAGATAAAAAATTGGTAGGTACCCAATTACCATTTTTTTAGAATTATCTCGATAAATGTTTTACTAATTAATGCCAGGAAACTCAACTGGTCCATGTCGTTTTGATTTGTATTTACAAAAATAAATTGATAAAAAAATTGGCAACTATAATGCCGATAAAATATTAAAATATTTTTGTGTTTTCACAAGTGTCTGCTTAGCCTAGTTTAAGCTTTATTTTGTATCTAAGTGGTATCACAGTATAATAATCTATTACAATACTGTGATAGTATCATGTTTTTCTTGTTTGAACGCTACAGAATGCAAAAAGAAAAAGGGAAATATAATATTCAATAGACTTTAATGAAAAATTTAATATATTTAGAATGTACAAATTAAATCCAAAAAAACCTTAGTAAAAAACCGCGTGTCAAATTCATTTTAACTTTATAGCAACAAATAATTATATATTTTTTCCTGAGTGCAGCATTTTGCTCACAGAATCGATGGAGATCCAATTTAATTGTTCAATTTTAATGTGCAACTGTTAGAGTTACGTTCTTGTCAGTGTGCAACCGTCTCTAATCGATCGTAAACTCAAGGAAGACAGTAACTGGCGCCTAGATAACAAACTGTTTGTGGTAAATCAAAACTTTAACGCTTCCTCATAGATTTGTTTGACCCGATTCTAGAGTTACCTATTAAAAATGCAGTTGGGGATGACTCTATTTTACCAGATTCTGTGAAAATGGTTTTCTTCAAATATTCAATTACTTTTAATCAAAAAAATGTAAGTTACTTATATTAGGACACGGTTAAGAAGTCTAAATACTAGGTACTACAAAATTAAACTGTATAGTAAAAAAATTATATTTCAAGAAGTATAACCTGAGACCATTTAACATAGTAAATACTATAGAAAATGTTTCCAACAATTCGTATACATTTACTGTCCATATACGTACATGTTTTATTGTTCATGAATATTTTGATCACTTTGGATATTATTAAATTTCCTATAAGGAATTATAGTGTCGTATTAATCCTGCCAGTTCCTTTATTTGTCCCCTAATAGTTTATATAAATGTATTATAACATTTCTAGAGGTAGGTTTGCAAGAAAATGCCGGTGATGTCGGAATGAGTTCTTTCTGAAGTGTCAAGATTGATCCAATCCATTTTACTTCATTTAATTACACATAGTGTTTTACCTAAAATTATTTAACTTACTTCGAATCTAATGTCTTAATTTATAAATTTGTATATATAACATGTGCTTTGTGGTAGGTTGAGGCAGTTGACTGCAATGATTGACAGTAGAAAATTGAAAATTCCCCTATTTTATATAGATTTTATTGCCAATGAGAAACTGTTAATAGTTATAGATAAAGGACCCTTAAGATATTGCCGTAACTAAAAAAAAACCATTGAAAGCATGCTAATAAAGGAAGTTTGTAAGGAACTATACTATTTGTCAGTATCGTCTAGTCTGGCAAACAAACTCAAAATAGTTTTAACGATACTTGCGATACGTAGTTACGTTCACTATTAAAGTTTAAAAACAAACAAAGGAAAACATTGGGAAAATACGAATCTAAGTCTACAAAACGAACCAACTCAAACCCATTAGAATCTGGACCGTGTTTAAAAGCGGAGCTATTATTCTTTTTCTTAAATCAGAAATCATTTATTTATTTAAAAAAGGGGAGAATAATGAAAATCGCCAATAGACACATTAATAGATACGTATCATAGTAGATTCAGCTATATACCTTGCCAAATATATCTATTATAAAAATTAATGTAATAAATAAAATTTATAACTACCCCACTGAGTTTCATAAACAAATCAGTTTTAGAAACTATGTGGGTATCTACACTCGAGAGCAATGAATCCGGGTCACTTAAAGAATGTTAAAAATCTCGGAAACTAAAAATGATAGGTTAATGCAATAAATTGTATTTAATAGACAATGTAATACTCCTTAAATGAAAGTAAAAAAAATATGAGTCACCATACATTTTATTAACACAAAATTACATAAAGAAAAACTGCTGATCTCTCCTTAAAACAAAAATAGGAAACATGAAATGTTTGAACTTTATTACGATTTTCTTGAATTTTAATACTTCGTATTGCCTCCTCGTGCTTCCATTACTGCGTTTACGCGGTTTGGCATGCTGTACACCAAGTTCCTTATACGATTTTGGGGAATATTCTCTCATTCCTCTGTGAGAGCAATTTTGTGTTCACGAAGCGTGATTGGGGGAGGGTTTCGTTGTTTTACGCATCTGCCTAGCTCGTCCCAAGCATGCTCGATCGGGTTGATATCCGGGCTGCGCGCTGGCCACTCCATACGAGTAATGTTCATCTCTTGAAGGTAGTCATTCACAATCCTACCTGTATGAGGTCGGGCATTGTCATGCATAAATATAGCATCCTCACCTAAATTGACCATAAATGGACCAACGTGATCATTGAGGATTTCTTCCACATATTCCGCTAGTTGAAGAGCCGTTTTCTATGATCACCAGCTCTGTGCGACTTTCAGAAGAAATTCCGGCCCACACAAGTACAGACCCACCACCGTAGGCTACTTTTTCTTCGATGCATGCTTGCTTGAATCTTTCCCCTGGTCTTCGATACACTCTGTGTCTTCCATCGTGCTTGTAGAGCATAAATTTTGATTCGTCGGAGAACATAACTTTTGACCAATCTTCAATACTCCAATTTACGTGGCTCTGGGCATATCTTAGTCTTGAAATATGATGCCCACGCTCCAGTTTAGGGCCGTTTGCAGGTCTAAGGGGTTTTAAGTTAGATTCAGCAAGCCGACGTCTTACTGTCCATGCACTTGGGTTACTTTCTCCGAGGCGTCGAAACTGATTGGTGAGTTCAGTTCCTGTGAGAAAGCGATTTCGAAGCATGGTGTTCACCAAGTATCGGTCTTCTCGTGCTGTGGTACACCTGGTTCTGCCCGTTCCTGGTCTGCGTAGGTTAGAACCAGTTTCTTCGTAACGTCGGAGAACTCTTTGTACTGTTGACAGCGACACACCGACAGTCCTGGCTGTATCGCGCTGACTCCGGCCGGTTTCCAGCATTGTAAGTATTCTGGTGCATTCTTCAGGCGTAAGCGACATAATTTCAGCTTGAATAATGAATATAGAGCACTATCAACATGGTTTATGTACCCACATAAATGACAGATTACAAACAAAAGCAAAACCAAATGCTGTAATTTCGTAGTTCCATCTTCGAAAGTGGCCCTTTTTCAAATTTGATTTTTTTATGATATAACTTTACAATAACTAAGAAGTTTTAATACCTTCATTTAAGGAGTATTACATTGTCTATTAAATACAATTTATTGCATTAACCTAGCATTTTTAGTTTCCGAGATTTTTAGGATTCTTTAAGTGACCCGGATTCATTGCTCTCGAGTGTATATTCCTTATTATAAAAAAATGCGTCAGTGCCATCAATTGCTCCTAGCGATATAACCGCCTTTGTCTTCTTAACTTATAGCCATTTTTTGTGTACTGTTCATTTGTATGCCAGCAATAAATGGTATATCTATCCAGTTATCAGTATGTATATGAAAGTACTAAAAGCTTACAATAATGATACAATTTTTTCGAAGTACAATAATTGAGAAGTAATTTTAGCTACTGATTTCCATTGATATCAGATCCATTTTATTTAAATTTATTAAAATTATACTTCTAGATCTCTCAATAATGAGTACTGTGCGTCTTATTTTCGCAGACATAATAATCGGTCATTTATAATACTTAAAGTGGGCGGGATCTTTAGTAACACTATAAACGTATTTTCTTCATAAACTTTCGCATAATTAAATCAAACACTTATTACGGGCACCGTTTTCAGTTATTTATCAGCTTATCTTATTTATTTCAACGTCAGAATTAAATGAATGAGAAAATGAAACCGCTTATTTCCTCGTTCATTTAATTATGACATTTCAATTTTTTTCAGGGGCCATGTTTACAGGATGACTCGTAAAGCTTAAAGTTTTTTGTTTTAGATAACAAATTGCAATGGCTACCTCAAAGACCAGTATACAACTACCACCATTGTGAATTCCGGTTTTGGAGGAACACCAGATTGAGATCGATGCCTTATTCACTGTGGTACCACATGTTTCGAGATCAGCAAACGAGAAGTCTTAATATTGGGTAAGTATTTCTCGACGTGTTGCCAAAAATCTATTTTCCGAACGAAATTAACTATTTTCATCATAACGAGGAAGGAATGGTAAACCAGTTCTTTTTTTTTCATTATTTGTCTCAAAATATGCTACACTAAGATTAAATTCATTAGGTTGAGGAAATGGTAATTAATTAGTTAAAGAAAAACAATTAACAAACAATTAATCCTTTCCCATGTAATGTTTAACTTAAAGCATAGAAAATAATAAAAACCGGCCAAGTGCGAGTCGGACTCGCGCAGGAAGGGTTCCGTACAAACTTTTAGTTAAGTAAAAATATCACTTTTTGTTGTATGGGAGCCCCCTTGAATATTTATTTTAATTTTATTATTTATTTTCAAGTCAAAATACAACTGAGTATTTTGTGCATATTTGGGGGCTCCCATACAAAAAACGCGATTTTGTTGCTATTTTTTGCTCGATATCTCTAATGGCAACAGGTAGGCCCATTATTGATATCGAGCAAAAAAGTGCAAAAAATCGCGTTTGTTGTATGGGAACCCCCTTTAAATATTTATTTTATCTTATTTTTAGTATTTGTTGTTAAAGCGGCAACAGAAATACATAATTTGTGAACATTTCAACTGTCTAGCTATCGCGGTTCTTAAGATACAGCCTTGTGACAGACAGACGGACGGACAGACAGCGAAGTCTTAGTAATAGGTTCCCGTTTTTAGCCTTTGGGTACGGAACCCTAAAAACGCGTAAAAATATTTATGATTACTTTGTATTACATCTTTCTATTCTATCAAGTAGATTTATATTGGGAAAACTACTCTCTTTCTGGGAATTTTGATGTTTTCATCTACTAATCTCAAGTCTTTAGCAGTAAGTTGAACAGTAGTTTAATTGGATAAGCCTTAAACTCATAAGTTGTTTTGATTACTTTTCTACAGAATCTATGCTAAAAGAAACTTTTATTAAAGAAAACATTTAACCTAAAATAAAATAAAAATAAATAAATATCAGACAACATCTCATACATTGTTCTGAGCCCAAATTAAGTAGCTAAAGCTCTTGTGTTATGGAATTCAGAAAAAACGACGGTACCACAACACCCAGACCCGAGGCAATTTAGAAAAGTTCGTTCAAAAATTCGGGGATCGAACCCTACGTCTACGGTGTGCTACATATAAACAATCATACATTTTCATGTTTTTTACTTAGTTCTTTATTCACCTAGAACTCCACTGGTAAATAAAAAGCTTTTTAGGATATGCTTATCGCAAACACCTTCCTCCAGCGCAACCGAGTGCAATCGTGCTGCGCTTGCGGCTCTTATTTGAATAATCATTCAGGTTTACAAACTTCTATTCTAAAAATCGAAAATCGAAATTTGAATAGTTCTTAATTTTCATACTTAATGTAGGGTGTGATACATCTCCGTGTGCAGTTGCTAGTCTGCCATCGGACGCGTCCCCGGGTTGGGTGGCGGATTGGGGAACGGCCAGATCATTAAAAGTGCAAGTGACTAGCTAGTTATCAACAGAAATCTACCGGTAGCATCCTAGTCAAACTTTAGTTGAGGCATCATAATATTAAAAAGACAGGATGTGGATATTTGCGAATCTTTAATTAAAAGCATATAGTAAGAAAATCAAATATTAGAGGAAATCATTACAAGAGCATTTTACCTGAAATAAGCTCTATTGATCCCTAAAACGAGCTATTTTCTCTGCTTCGTTTGTTACATTGTATAACAATTCCAGACACAATTTATCATAAAGCAAGTTACTCCTCTTAAAGTATATCAAACTCATCTCATAAACGACTGAACTATTTCAGAAGCAATTATCACCATAAACAATCAGCTCTCAGTAAAAGTTTCCGTATGTATTGGGGAGCAAAGCAATAACAAATCTACTTATAGAACAGAATGGAAGTAGTGAGGAACTTCTTTTTATTGTTATGCAGATGTATTTATGCAACTTTATGGGTTGCTATACTCAATTTCCTTTCATTGATCATTGATCGAAGTATAAAAATATACAGATATTCGTATTCTAGTTATTTTTACTTAAGCAGTGAAACAGCTCTTGCTGTTTTTCAGCTTTTTCAGCCTTTATAAATAAGCAGAGAACGAAAAAGTATACATTTACCGTATATAGTAATTTATTTGTTCCTTTATAATGTAATTGTATGAAGTTTAGTTCACGCTATTCAAAGTTATTATAAAAGTAATAAAATGCTGAATTACTATGCTGAATTCGAGAAGACTTTTTTAATAAGTAATTTAAATAATTTTGTTTGAAGAAAAATATATATAGAAAATTGTGTTATAAAGTTCTCCTTAAGCGAGAATGTATGTTCTTATGGAAAATACTGATTGCTAGGCTACTGAGGTGAGCCTTGTCATTTTTTTTTACAATACCATCTTCTTTCTTGTTTTGCCAATACGCCTTATATACTGATAACGAATTCCTTAAAGCAACCGATTTAACCATTTTTAGAGGGACTTATACTTCAGAACCGAAATATCAGACTAACTCGTTATATTGGACAAACTCTATTTATTTATAAACTTCTTAATGTATAAAGACATCAATAATGTCAAATTTCTTCTCTACTTACTAAACACGTTCTATATCCATTGATAAAATTTAACAATATGTGGTGGGTTGATGTGCTGTTGTTCGTGCATTCACGTCACCAGCGATTTTTTTTATTATATATTATTATTTCAGTATTAGACAGCATCTCATGTCTTGTTTTAATTCTAAACTAAGTATTTAAGTTCTTATAAATCCAAGTCTTATGTAAATCATATCAGAGATTACATAAAAGATATCATTTTCTACGTTATCCTGACCGGGAGTAGAATCGGGAACCTTAGAGATGCTGACCATAAATGCAGCATACTAACCATTTCATCACGGAAGTGAAGTTTCACGAAGAGTAATGGAGTGATATGTTAATTTTTCAGGTGTCTAAACATCCCGAATCATCAACAATTATCCAGTAATAGCAATATGCAATTAAAATTTAGTCAAGATTCAAGGGAATGGCAAGTCGAAATTATTTGCCCACCTTATCATAATATTGTTATACAAAATGAAAAATATTCACCACCAAGCCTTTACGAACTGTGTAAAAGACAAGTTTATCAAATGACATGTGAAACAGCTAAAAGACAGACAAACGAATCAGACTACAATTATTTATGGCAAAACTTCTATCATAACAACCGTTTAAGAAGTCTACAGCAAAGATTTGGGAATATCGATATAGACAAAGAAGATAATCACAATCAGGATGAGAATGGAAATTGCGAAACGTACAAAAAGGTTGATGCTAGAGACAAAGTTGAAATGAAAAGAGATTATGTACCATCAGATATAGTTGAGAAGTATTTTAAATATCTACCTAGTTTTATAAAAAGAGATCTTTGCAATGGACCTATATCGAGATGTGAATATCTTCAATGTAAAAATCCTGTTTTTGACTACGCATGTTTTGAATTTTGCCTCGGGTAAGAATATGCTTTTATTTAAAAAGTATTATTTTATTAAAGTACTTTCAAAAACTTATTTTAGTATAATAACGCCTTGAAACCGATTCCACACTCTAAAATTAATGATAATAAAACCACGGAACAGGAAGTTCTGTATAACGGGAGAAAAGCCAAACCATTTCGGATTTGCCTCTTCATCGTGTATACTATAACACACGATGAAGTGTTACGATTTCTTGTTCCAGTGATAAATGGGGTAACATTCGTGTGTTTCTCTCATTTATCTGGAAAAAGAAATTAAAGAAAGAAAACTGTTACCACTTTTATTAGCCAAGGTTTTTTACCCAAATACCTAGTAAAATATGTTGGAAATAAAATTTTGTGTTGCCCCTCTTTATATCTGTGCACAGTGGACATCAAATTAAGCTATACACTTCAAAAATCAAATGACCTTAATGATACTGGCATAAAATAGCTCCAAAAGTCAAAGTGAATAGCTTATGTGCATATTTTTGCAATGTCATTTCGGGATCACCGATGAATATTTTCATTTATAATTTGTAAAGAATATGTTGGTCGTTGGTTAGTCGTCAATATAACTTTTTTTTTCAGAAAGCTCATCCTTATCGATAATGTTGAAGACATAATTCTTAGTGCTATATTCTGTAGCAAATCCTGCTCAGAGATGTGGAAGACTGGAAGAAACGTTATACCATGGACAAAAGAATAACGAAGATATAAATAAGACAAACATTTTTTAACTTATTAAATTTATTTTTGTTTATGATTTGTATTATTAGCGCCTGGAGAACTCATATTCGTACGCACCTAAAATGTATGGTACCTAAGTACGTTGAGTAATTCATTTTGAATTTCTGTTGCATCTACCTCACCTATCTTTATCCATAAATGACTTATCTCTCGTTTGGCATATTTTGTATAGAACTATTTGAATGTACATAAAAAGAACAATAACTAGTAAGAACAAAAACCTTATGAGAATGTCTTGATATATGGATGACAGTAAAATGTATCTAATTTTATTTATTCTATTGAATCACATTGGAACCTAAGGTTATATGTAAGTTATCGTAACTAATGAAAATGATATTAACAGTTTTATTTATAAAATGGCTATACCTGTATAGCTGTTTCAAAATTTCATAAACTTAAATTATTGTAAGTTCAAATTGGTTTATATTAGTGTTTGGTATATCAACTTACGACTTCAAACGAAGGGCACAAAAAGGGCGGTGGCCCTGCGCGTGCACAGCCTTTAATATTAGTAACAATACTTTACGCGGTCTTTTCTTATCATAATTAGTTTTTAAATTAAGAACATGATTAGTTTATTAAAATGAGGACGAAATATCATAGTTTTTTTAAACTGAACATCCCCTCTATAATGTACTCAAATTATTAATTTATACAACAGTTTTTATAATTCGAAACAAATGTGAGTGTAGTTCAAAATGAAAACAGTCAACAAAAAGTTTGGTAATTTTTATACATTTTATGCACTTTTTCAATGCGATCTTATAAGATAAATTATTATAATAGAAAAATACTAGAAAAAATACTAGAGTCGATTTTTTCCAGTATTTGTCTATTATAATAATTTATCTTATAGTTAATAACAAGTAGAAATCAGAAACATGGCTACTAAGAATTTAATGTTATATTGATGATTCAGATGAATTTTGTTGCATTACTCAAATATTTTTTATTTAAACAATCATTCAAGTATTCAAGTATCATTAAAGTATTTATCTTCGAATTCTACATCGAATTTTGGCATAGACAGGTTGTCGTATTTATTATATTAGTAGTAAATAATATTCAGTTGACAATATCATATTCCTTAGTCGTATTTGCACTTTATGTTGTATGCGATAGTCAAAACAGAGTTAACTGGAAATGTGATTGAACTTGCGAGGATGTCGCTACTCAAATCCAGGTTTTCAATTTCGGTTATTGTATATATGTACCATAGATATTATATTACAATCTTTGCCACAGATCACAAAACAATGTAGTGATTACATACTTTTTGCACTAAATATATAATCCTTCAAAAAGGACTGCTGCTGCGTCTTTTTGTTTTTGGCAGAAATACATTAATCAAAATAAGAAAACATAATTTTGGTGAAATTAATATTTTACTTGAAATATTTAACATGAAGAAAAACAAATCAGCTGCCAGCAGTGGACTTCTTACTCATGAGTACTTCCAAGGTCACCAGTGTAGCCTTCCGGCAGATAAACTATCTACACTCACAATAAAATGTGGAAAGTTTCGAAAATTTATACTCGATTTGATCACCGTTCATACTAATGACGCTAGAGCTCAAAATATATATAAGTAAGTTATTTTCTGTTTTCAATAAAAAAAAAAACTTTAATCCTAAGGCCTTTTGATGTAAAGACAAGAGGTAGCATTTAACGAAAATACATTTCTCATTACCATTTTTATAAAAAAAATAATTATAGTTCATATAATAAGCTGGGCTAGACATGACAGATGGTGTGAAACATAGCCCTCGTTTCTCCCCCTAGTTTCATCATTATCAGCATCTTTTCAAAAGAATGATGGCTGATTCAGAATCTTTTAATAAGTTGTTAACCCTACCTAAATAAGTCTTAGTACCGTCCAATTTATGATTTTGTTTAGAAGGAAATACAATTTTTCACACAATTGGTTTTTTTTTTTTTTGTGAGTCGTATTTTATAATAACAATAGAAATCATCTAAATAAAAGACATAATAGACTAATTGTTGTGTAGCGTAAGATTACTAAAATAAAAAACCTAACCAGACCTAGTTTTCCTGATGTTCTCGTACATAAAGTACAAGCTATATTTGTAAAAAATAATCATCAGATAGTAATAAAATCTTAGCTTAAAAGACACGATAGTTTAACTGTTCCCATCATTAAAATCGGAGCCCTCTTAAATAACAGCCTTCTTGAATTAGATTGTTTTGATTCCCCCCTAAAGTGAAGTATTTACGGCTCAAAATTGTAAGTTCGAAGATCCATTTCACTAAATACGTCGACAAACTTAACGTCAGTAGTTAAGTTATTGTGTTCTCTTAGCTTGTTTCGATATCGAGATTTTTAAGGTTTTCTTGTGAATTTATAAAAAAGTGTAATAGTATGCTCACACAAACTTAGACAACTTAGACTAGTAAAATTTAAACGGCGTGGTTAAGTCCTCATCTTATAAAATAGCCCGTTTTTCCTAGTAACTTCAGTTTGTGATTTGTGATTTTATAGATATTTGGAAACAATAAACAGTTATTTTTAATTTATTTCTATTTAAAATACTGTTTTTATTGTTTGGCAAAATTGGTACTTCGATACTTTGTAAATAGAAAGATTTCCTTTTGTGATCTCGCACAGTTCAATAAAACACATAAAAATAAGGAAGGATCAGTAAGTAATAACTAAAAAAAAACTAAACTTTTCAGAAAATATTGAGATATATCCGCGATTTTATAGGTTACCACTGTGTAATATATAAACTACCCAGTTAGCATAAAAGTCATGTAAGATAATGACAAAATTAACATAACAAAATTGTGAATCCACAATTTATTCAGCATATATAGTTAGGTATATAAAGACACAATATAAAATAAATTAGCTTTATTTGATAACATGATTAGTAAAATTCCGTGTTCGTTTATTCTGCATTTAGTGTTGCCATATCATGGCTTTAAAATATGCGCTGGTTACGTTTAATAATTCATAAACTATAATATATATATATATATATATATATATATATATATATATATATATATAATTCTTCTGTGAGTGTGTATGTCACTGAACTCCTAAACGGCTGGGCCGATTTGAATGATTTTTTTGTGTATGTTCAAGAGGATCTGAGAATGGTTAAGATTCACAAATCAGCCCGGCAGATAGCGCTGCAGACGGTATCTAGGTTATTTATCTATACTGCAAAAATAACAGGCAGGACAACGTCTGTCGGGTCCACTAGTATATATATATATATATAATATAAAGCAATAGTGAAAATCTAGTAGCGTAGTTGCTGTATAAAGGCGCTGAAAATTGTTATTGTCCCTAGCTTTATTAGCGCAATATATGCTTCCTAATTTTTGGTTTTAATCATTTTGTTTTTTTTAAGGTCCTACGCATCTTTTTGCAACGAAAAGTATCGCCATTATATGTACTACCCCTGTTCCATCCATCCCTACAGTAAGCTACGGTTGTGGCTGGAAGTATTGTTCATTTTGTCCATTTTAACAAACTGTACAAATTTAGCCTTACACATTAGTGAAAATTATAACACCTTGGTAAATTGATTTTGTCTCAATATATATATTTTTTAAAACGCGACTTTATATTTAAATTTGGAGTAACGTTCTACCTTACAAAGAAATCCGTACCCTAACTCGAGGAAATTTGCTTAGTGAAGATTCCTATCTTCATGAGAAATGCTTTTTCCTTTGTTGTATGATGACAAAACATTATTACTTAAATGGCTGCCATTGAGAGTTTTGCGTTTTTATAACGTTACATGTAAGAAAAATATGTGTGTTATTTTAAAAATCGCAATCCCATTTTTGTCTGGTTTGTGCCTTATCACCAGCCCATTATTGTCCCCATTACTGGGGTGTAGCCCTTCCCTGATGATGGGGACACCGCAGGGAAAGATGGCTACGCGAAACAATGCGGATTGGTGGGCGTTAACGACTTCAGATGTAACTGAGACCTATCGAACTTTCTGTCCCACACAGGAGCTTAAGATTTTTGGTTACCTATTTTATGACTTTTTATTACGTCAAAAATGATTTATTACCTCGGCAATAATAAGAACTCACTATTACCAGCGCCATCATGAAGAAATGTACTACCTATATTTTCATTAAATTTGCCAACTTGCTTCATCGATTCACAAAATTTGCAATAATAACGTATAAAAATTCAAGTGCTACAAAAAATCTTATTTTTCAGGATCTTCATGACCGAATTCTACATTTCACTGACCTCATAATGCTAATTGATATATTGTCAAATTTTTTCACTGGTTATCTCGAAGGGTACACATGTCAGCACGTAGTCCTGGATCCAATTAAAATCTGCTGGAAATATATGAGGACATGGTTTATAGTGGATCTAGTGTCCGCTGTGTCTTGTGCGCCTGATATAATAGAAATTAATAGTGTGAAATTCCAAGTTATATTTGCATCTCTGAGGATCCTACGGATTCCTGCCCTTTTTCGCTACTTAATGAATATTCATAATGCAGTAAGAGGTGGGGTAAGCGTGTTCCTATTATTGTTAGTTAAATTTTGACCACTTTTTTATATAATCATCAATGACCTACTATAGACCCCACTGCTGGGTCTTTCCATAAGGAATGGCCATAATCATAGGAAAAACAAACACTTGATACAAGCAAGATCCACGGACACCAAGACTGCGTCAATTTGGCACCTACACCAGTTAACTACTCTACACGTGTTTCGTCCCCTTACGGAGCATCATCAGTTGTTAGACCGTGCATTATCGAACACTAATATTGTGCAATAGTGCAATACATACCAATACTCAAACTATCATACGACTTATCGTAACACTATTAAATAAATCCTTATCAAGCATTACCCTAAGCATTTTATTTATATGATTATTATCATTTAAATACATCATACAGGAGTAATCGTAAACTAATAAATTCAAGCGCGTTTCTCACAGCGATGATGGGACTCACTTGATGCGATGACGGGACTTACTTGATGCGATCACCCCGCGCCGCTACCCATTCTTTCTATATGAGTTTTCTCGAAGCCCAAATCCGTTCTAACGGACCCACCTTTCGGCTGTCCTAGACTTTCAGAACTCCGCCAACAAACGCACAATCTCCGACCCTTCAAGTCAGTCTCAGTCCTCATCTTTGTCGACTGCCCCCTTCTGCCAGTCGATTGCTTCTTATACGCAACCTCGCCTAGGTGAGTAGCGCACGCTCTATGCATCCCTAAAGGAGCGGTTGCAACCGATGAAAGCTTCTGACTCTTTCCGGGTACAAGCCAACCGCAGATGGTGTTTAGTCAGTAAGAGTCTGACATAACCGCACAGCCTCGAGGTATCCCATAAGAATCCACCACGTCCCTCCCACTTATTAATAGAATGCCCAAGTGGTCCAGGGGCGCAAAAAATAAACCCAAAAATTAAGCTCATATACTGGTACCTACGACTGGTATTTTATTTCTTTTTGGATATTGTTGGAAGAAGTTTGTGTTGTTGAGGAGGCGCTGATGGTAGAGTGGGAGTCGTTGCTCGCGGATCCACAAATGGAAATCTTTGCACTCAAGGCGCTGAGTGCAGTGCTGCCCAAGTGGTAACGAAGGCCGAAGGGCCGGTCACCTATAGGCTGGCGCAGATTTTTACCGGGTACGAGTGCTTCGATGAGTACTTGCAGCGGATTGTAGGGAACCGGCCGGGTCAAAACATGAATACGATGCTGCGGAGCACACGACGCAACACACCTTCCAGGTGTTTGAAGTGCCATGATCGCTAGCAAAAGATTGTGGGAGGCAGCAGTCACCTTCTGCCAGGAAGATATCTCGCAAAAGGAAGCCGCTGCGCAGAGAAAGAAGGATAACAAGAGCACCGTCCTAATGAGGCGGAGGACACAGTTGTGGATAGAAAGGAGGCAGTACATTTTCTAACTTTGAGAATTCTTTTAAACCTCCCGTAATACCGTCGCGGTATAAAACTCAAAGCTGACAATAAAATAGTACAATATCTGGCAAAGAAACTGCCCTAACTATTTTTGTTCTAAGAAATCCTATGATACCCTCAGAGTTGTCGTTCAAACGGCTTCAATATTTAATGAAATTAGCGTTTGCAGTGTCTTTTAACACAATACAAAGTCAATCTTTAAAAGTTGCTGGAATGGAGTTACTTGCTCAATGCTTTTTTCACGGATAATTGTATATTGCCTTGTCATGTGTACAGTGATGGATTAACGCATAGGCCCGTGACGCATATTTTTTCTTGTGCATTAATAATTGCGCTGAATAAAGCTAAGCCGATAAAAATCGAACGACGTGTTCAAAAGGGCGCCGTATCAGACAGGGCCTAGGGCGGCAATAAGCCTAATCCGTCACTGCATGTGTAACCTCAAACAAAAAAAATAAAAACGTACATGTTTTTACACGTAGTTATTCAGAAGTTATTATGTTGTATATAAAAAATATGAGTTTGTTTTTTTATATATAAAATCTAAAAAATAAAATACTTTAAATATTATAGACATTATATTACATTTAAAACTAATTCACATATTCAATGCATTAAGCTGACGCGATACAGCCCAACGTAGGTATAATATGTTCTTATACCCGTGCGAAGCCGGGACGGGTCGCTAGTTTTACCATAATAACAGACAATAAAAAGACATGAATAAGAAACATGATAGTAAAAATAAAAAATAGGTACACGAAATAAACTATAAAAAGTATGTTATTTCAAAAAGCCTAGATAACTGTCAACAGCTATAAATAAGACCAGTACTCCGCTAGTTATTGAATTAATCATAAACTGAACAGAGTGTTGTCCTATCCTTTGGAGCGTCAAATATTACGAACTAGTAAACATTCAAGAGATTATAAATGTTGATACAGCTAACGAATTCGATTATAAGACATCTAATTGAGTACTCACAGTGCAGTACTTGAAATACGTACCATGTCGTCAATTTAATGTCTCTGTTCCAATATTTGATTCTACTAATTTTGACCCCGACAAATTGACCTTACCCAGGTGTTTGACGATACTGTACAAAAGCAATATTTCGTAGCAAATTTTGAAACGCAACAGCGAAACCACCGTGGTTGTATAATAGCGCTAGCGTTTTCTGTGAAAATTGGTAATGACACCACTCAGCGGTTATTTGAATCTCGATTTGTCGTTAGGGTATGGGAAGCCAAATTAAATCAAGTGGGTAAAACGAATCAATGTAAGAAATTTTCCTACAATAACAGAAAACCCCGTGCACGTTACTAACGCGACAAGGGCGCTTATGTGTAGAACTTACCGCAAAAATAATAGGTCTGATTATTGGAGCCGAGCGAGCGAAGCTCTCATGGATCAGCTTCAATGGCGCAATGTCTGTTACGCCATAACTTCCCGAGTTCTTAACCGATTTTAATATATGTTGTGTGGAATCGAATCGACATGTTTAGGACCAGATTGTGACGGACCGAATTTCGAAATTCACAAAAATTCCCATCGAAACAAAAAAATCTTTTTTTAGATATTACGCTCCACTCCAATATATGGTGCCAGCGTAGCTTAACGACTGTATCGCCTTATTTATTTACGCCATATTTGTATTTGCCCTATAATTTATTATCTATCTGATACTATTTTGCAGATTTTGCTACAATCGTATGTGGAAAGTGTCATTTTCCTCTACGTATACCTGATGTGGAGCGTGTTTTTTCAATTCAGCGTGGAGTACGCAGCAGTAGAGTCTTACTACCCGTCAAATCCCCGGAATTGCTCCTGGCTCACCAAAGCAAATCTATGGAATGCGTCATCACTCGACCGATTTACGTATTCTTTTTATAGAGCCGGTAAAAGATCAACTTATTTTTTTTACTTCCAAATTTGAATATCATTATTTTAATTATATTTTTGTCTGTCTGTCTGATGTTTATGTCAATAAACTGTCCTCCTTAAAGACTGAACTAATTTTGATAATATTTTTGTGTATTTGTATGGGCCCTAAACGGTTTAGGTTTACAATTGAACTTTTAGCGATTGTATAAAATAGTAATTTATTTCTGGTAATACCTACAAATCCCACACTTTTCTATGCGCAATAGTTGCTGTTGTTGAACGAAATATATTTTTCGTATACTCTATAATCTATAAATATTTGTGGCTTTACTTACTGTCGGTCATTTTTGCGGTTAGTTACGCTTTTTTATCATTATTTATTTAGGAGCTTTTTTTGTCTCCTGGCTTATCATACACTCGAAAACCTAATGCTAATGTTTGATCGGGGGCCTAAAAGGTACACTAATAGCTGCAGTTATTTTGTAAGAGCAAAAGCTCTTGCACTTTCGAGTTGATTGTAATATTTTCTACAATGTTTGCACGCTTCTTTTAAATAAAAGAGAAGCGTTACTCATAACTTCGTTATTTTTACGTTTTTTATGATGACGCTGCCAGCAGTTTTATTTAATTCTATAAAATCTTCAATCTCTTTGATGAGACGAGTGCCGTAAATAAATAAAAATAATAAACGTATTGATTATGCTGCATTTTCGTTTGTTCTTTTAGCTATCCCACCATGCCCGCTCCCCTACTTACTTTAGAAGCCAGAAAGATTTACAATTTCGTAATTTTTGCAATTGCATGCCATTTATTTTTATGTTTATTTAAAACCTACTCAATATTTTCGTATGTCTTAAAGTATGACCATATATCTAAATTACCTATTTAGCCTTATACACTATGGGACATGGATACAAGGTCTCAATTATTGTATATTTACATCAATTCATTTCATATTATACCAACCGTAATAAAAATAAGAAATACAAATTGTTGTAATATCTTATTTTGAAATCGCAAGATTCTACTTTCGCATTTCTTTCAGTTGGCATGCTCAGAAAGAATTCAAACCTAAGATTTATTCAATTTGGATGCAATTTGGAATTATTTTACATAATATCATGGATGGTTGCTACGGTAGGTATTCCGTCAAGTACTAAACACTTTCACATATTACAATACTCGTAAAAGAGCTTCAGTCGAATACCTTATAAGTCGTTGCTAGCGAAAATAGGAAAATTTCATTTTTGTAATGGGTGATGGATTACAATGACGAAGAGCACTTCCGAACACGTCAGTTTGTAGATATCAATATTATTTATTTTCTGGCGCTTTTATGAAAGCACAAATAATGCATATATGTATATTTATATATGATAAATCATTTGATTTTTTATTTTCAACCAAAACTTTAATTTTATTGTTAAGTTAAACCAAACAATTTAAATTGTCATACAACGTTGTATAAGTTGGCCACCAGATGGCGCCTCTCCTGCAACTTTAGTCGTGTAATACTCAAAATGTAATGTCTGCTTGCGTGTCTTGTCCGCTTCTGAAGATTATTAAATCGACAGTTCTCAATTCAATCCTGGTTTTACTTGCTCATAATCCATCATTTATATTTCAATGCGAATTTTTGTAAGACCAATTTACGGTATCTGCTGTGTGAATTAATTTCAGTGTTAAAATACCGACCGTGTAAATTCCATTTCACTCTCAATTGATATCTATAAATATCAAAGTGCTAGTTAGGTACATATTTTGGAGGCTGATTTGGAGAAACTTAAAACTTATGCAGGTACGTAAATTAACGGATAAAATTTTTGACTTCTATTCGCCTCCCGTGTTCGACTATCAATAAATTGTGTGCACTATTTATTTATGTTTATGTGTACTAATGCGCAAGCTATCGTTATCAACAATCAATCTGAAAAATCCGTTTAGGATTATTAGAAATAGGTAATCATAAGTAAGAAGTTATCACCTCAAAAAATTAAGACGGTTTCTTGCTTTCTCACCATTTATTTTTTATTGTTACAAGTCCTAGTACTTACGTTTTTATTACTTGTGCATAATTAAACATATATCCTACCCACTTCATGATAAGTGGTGATTGTAGTCAGGGTTGCCATCAAGTCTGCACTTATAGGATATGGGTATGTTAAGAACACTACAATTACTTTTTCACATAAAGAAAACTGTGATGAAATTCTTTTACTAAGCGAGGCAACTGACAAGCCCAAGCCAAACCAGGAATTAACAAGGCCGCTACACTGCCGAGGCGGCTTTTAGTTAGACTGTGTTACTACTCATTTTGTTACTACTCATAAACCACGTCACAGGAGTCTATTTGAAAGCCTTTATATGAATTCTAATAAGACTAATTGTAATTTTTTTTAATATTCTTAATTTATTCATAAAAACTGTAATATTGCTTAAATCTATTTATTATAAGTTCAAATTCGCCTTAAATGTTTTACTAATTTATTTTTTTCTTTTAGTTAATCGTGTTTCACTGTGGATTGAAGTATTTTGCTGCAGTGTACGGTTTAGAATCAGCCGCGAGCAAATATTTTAAAATAAGGAGGCAAGTGGAAATGTATATGAACCAGAGAAAGTTTCCGCCTAGAATCAAGGAAAAAATACTCAAGTTCTACGCTATTCGATTCCAGACTACTTTCTTTGTGGTATGATTTTAATCACTTAGTAGGTACAGGTATTTTACTACCTTATTATAGCCTTAATTATTTTAGTAAACTAATATTTTAGTGATCATGTTGTACCGGTACCTAAACATGAATATATTTTATATGAACAGTGACTTTGAAGTACTTATAACCCGTCCATTTTCAAAGCCAGGGTGAAGCTATAAAAAATACATAAATGCACCAATCATACTTTCAGGAAGAGCGAATATTGCCATGCGTGTCAGGGCAACTGCGTGAAGATATAATAATGCACACTGGACGTCAACTGGTCCGCGAATTGGCCTTCATGAAGAACCTGCCAAAAACGCTGCTACTGCAAATCAGCTTCCAGCTCAAACTGGTCATCTTCATCGCAGGAGACATAATATACAAAATTAATAGCATTGGTAACAATAAACATACATTTCTTGTGATCCTGAAAATCATAAAATCGTTTGGTTTTGTAACTGATATTTTTTCATTGCTCGTTTATATAATCAAAGAGATAGATAATTAGTAACCAAAACTCAAGACGAACGTTTTAGCCTGACCTGAGCTTTAACCGAAGCGGACCGAGTAAGATCCTAGCCCGTGTACTACGGTCATGGACCCACTCGTAACAAGCATTTAGCTGACCCCATTACCGAAATATTAATAATGTGATTAACGCGTTGTTAAAACAATACAATATACTTTATTTTTATTGCATTTTCATTGCTATCATATGTGATAAATAAAATATAGAACATATAAAATATAAAAATCATCAAGTAGGTATTCTTATTTTATAAAGAATATTAATTTAGTATTTGAATGTACTTTATTGTATTGTTTTAACAACGCGTTAATTCTTAATGTTGAAGGCGAGTTTTTATTAAATTTATCAAAAAAGAATTCCATTATTTATCTTTATAAATATTGCAAAAAAGCGTCAATATCAATTTAAAAAAAGCGCCATCTAGCGTCCGGTATGCGAACTACTTGCGGTTAACACGTTGCTATGGTAACGCGTATACAATGGATAAAGAGCGGACAGACGAACAACAAATTTGTGATCTTAGATAATAGATTAATATAACAAAATTGTATCCAGGAGATATGCGCTAATTAACTGCGACACAGTTTTGTAAATTAATGCAGCTCGTATCGATTACTAGCTTGTTATTGCTACCTTTGTTCATATTACCAATAAATTATTATTATTATTATACCATCACTACGAATGAAAGCACTGTAGGGAGAGTACGTAGTGACCCACTTGTGCCCATTGCGAATTGGTGGTTGATAACACACAAATTAGAACCAAGCTAATTTTACTAGCCAGAGCGGCCACAGACAGTGAAAATCGTAAATTAAGATTGTCCTTTGTCCCTAAAGTAATTTTTGTAATTCCGACAGGAGACTGCATGTACTTTATAGACAAGGGTACCGTAGCTGTTTACTCGGAATCTGGCAAGGAAGTTTGTCACTTGGAAGATGGGGACTTCTTCGGAGAAATAGCTCTCGTAATAAGACCACGAATTCGTACAACTTCTGTGGTGGCTGTCAGTAACTGCGAATTGTTCATGCTAGATATAAACGACTTTAATAACTCCATAGCTTGTTACCCGACAGTGTACGAGCATATAAAAGAAGTTGCTACTCGAAGACACGAAAGAACTTGCGTTCTAGACGAACGTCATAAAACGCAGATGAAAAATTTAAACGATTAAATGCATGGAAGAACGAATCCAACCCAACAAGTTAAATTTACGCCAAAAAAATCTTATTCGTATAGGTATATTTAAATGGAGTACGTTTTATTTAGTAATCGTGGTGGTCATTTAAAGAGGTTTTTAAGGCGAATATCGCACTTCAACTGCGACGAAGACATGTCAACGTGATTTTTAAGCAATAAATTACTCTTCACACGGGTAAGAGCGGCATTGAGTGTGCTATAAGATGCCAAAACACGTGAAAAGTTTCAATTTCATTTAAAAGAATGTTTGAATAATCACGTTTAAATTTATTTTTTTGACATATGTGTGTAATTTAAAATATAATTAGATATCAAACCGGTTATTACCAGTTCCTTGAACACAATTGCGTTTGATATTAAGTTTAAAAGGAATAATAGTTTTAAGTTATATTTTTTTGTTAAGGTAAGTAAATAAAATAACATTTATGTTTTTTCCTTTATTTTAATAAACCAGCCACCATAATTTAAGCGTAGGATCAAACATAATTTATGAGAATCAAAAATACTGTTTGTGGTGTTTTATGAATAAAAAGTTTGATATACATAAAAAAAACATGTTACACACAACCATAAATGAATTGAATTTAAAATACACTGATTGTTTACAAAAAAAGCGATCAATGAAAATTGTTGGTCATATTGTCAAATAATATTTAGATTCATGAAAAGCCAGGATGAATAGACACCTTCTGGGTTAGTTCGTTCCATCGTGGATCCTGTCGTGACCCCGGGGCTTGATCAGATCAAGAACGAAACCAATCAAAATAAAAAAAAAATACGAAGTTCGCTCTAATTTCAAAATATGAATAAACCTTAATAATGATTATCGTCTTCACAACAGCACAGGTCCCATCACAAGTTTCAGTTGATATTGAACTTTATAAGTTTGGACTTAAAAATCTTAAATGCTAGGCTTCATCTTAAGAACAAAATACATACCTACTTGAATAGATTATATTTCGTATTTTAACTGTACAAACAGTAAAGATTTTCATCAGTTCTTTTTCAGATCAGAATAGAAGTAATTCAAATGTAACGCAAGCCGGTGGTATATCTTATAAATTATCTGGAATAACATTGTAAAGTTACGTGCCTATTGAATTTCCGCCATTTTGCTTAAATATCTTCTTGGCTGTAGTGATTATTAGTGTCAATCTCAAAATCAGAAGATTCATCATCTGAGCTGAAAGACTTCCACTAATAAAAAGAAGCCTCCCCCAAAAATGGGGGCTTGGCCATAAACTCCACGCTTGATAGGCGGGTAACATCATTATTCGGTCTATTTTGAGGTCAATGGGAATGGTCAACTACCAAAGTTCAAAATCAAAAGAAAGTGGACACCACTATATCAGTTGAATAATCTAGATAACTTGCATTTCCGTTAAATTGCCACACATTCATACATATTTATTAAATGATGAAAGCTTATAAAACAACTGATGGGAGGCGACCAGTTGCGCATAAAAATATACTTCGAAATATGCCAACAAAAACAATATCAATATTATAGGTAATGTAATAATACTCGTAGTAACAAATTGCTTTTCTATCGTTATAGTGTACCTGTGTTTATTGATTGGATTCTCACACTTTTGGATCCACTCATTGAAACCGAAAAACAATCGGCATGGGTATGTCACCGTAAATATGTAAATACCGTTGGATTATAATCTACATCGAAAGATCGAAAGATTGTGAACCGTAACATACTGCTTACAGTTTAACGCTTATATTATATTATAATATAAAATAATATTATATTATATTATAAAATATCTAATCTAACCTAACTTTGTGGTTAGGTTAGGTTTATCATATATCGTATCATTTATCTACCGAAAGATATGCGTTAAACTGTAAGCAGTACGTTACGGTTCACTATCTTTCGATGGTTTACAATCTCGCGAGAACGATTATAATGTAACGGTGTATACAAATTTACCGTGACAGCTACACAACATTTTTATTTTTTTTTATTAAATCCTGACATTTGACGTCGAGTCGTCTTGTGAACACGCTTCTTGAAAAAGAGTTGAAACATCAGGATTAAATAAATGTTTTCTGGAACCATAAAGTGTTTCTTCATAAGGTATAGTGTTATGAACGTTTTGAAGGTAATTAAAAAAAATACCAAAAAGTTTCTTTGATCTTCAACAGCCATCTATTTTCCTGGTATGGTTTTATACAAATCAAATCTTCGTAATGATAAGTTTCAAATTTCCATGAATACAAATATTATTTGTTACAAAACCAACAAAATTATGTATTCATACATTTGTACTGCAAAATATAAAGTTCACTTTTTCGGAAGTCTTTTTTAAGCGTACAATAAAAAAATGACGGTAACAAGCGATACTTAACAGATCGATAAAAGTAGTCAAGAATACTGGGAGCATCGTAAAGTGGACAAATTTCTGAGCAAATTTATAGCTTAACAAGCGACGTTGCAGAGCGAAAACGCTATCATTCATACTAACTTCAATACGATCCTACTAATAGGTTTTGCGAGACTGTACTTCTTAATAAAATACAAAATAAATAATTGAAATAAATTAAAAATTATTCATCAGAATAAAACACTTTTTTACGGATTTTTGCGTTTTATTTTATTTTATATTTAATCCTGACGTTTCGACTCCTTTACAGGAGCCGTGATCACAGGATGACTAAGATGATGGTTGTCATGTATTTTCTACTACCTTCTTAGTCATCCTGTGATCACGGCTCCTGTAAAAGAGTCGAAACGTCAGGATTAAATATAAAATAAAATAAAACATGCGCAAAAATCCGTAAAAAGTGTTTTATTCTGATGTGCAATGTGCGCGGAAGTGGAAGAACTAAATATGTTAAAAATTATTATTAAAATTTATTAATTAAGCATTTTATTACTAGATTTTTTGGGAAAAGCAATTTCACTAGGAAAATCAATTGTAAATTATTATTCTATTAAAATTATGCTGAGTATCAGCGCCATCTCGTCATATTTGAGCTAATTAACCTATAACGTCGAACGTAGCAGTTTTAGAAGTATCAATCACATAATCGATAAAGATAAAAGTGCTTTGTTATTATGAGAGATCGGAGTAGACATTGTTTTATCGTACTTGCATCATGACATAAGATCATGTACCTGCCTTTCCCCCTGCGAATTAAAATAAAATTAACGTTTTTTTCCCCCTATGTTATCCCATAATATTCATGCGACTGGTTTGAAACTTTGGTGAGTTCCTGTGGGGTTTTAACCTCTTTACCGCAGATAAACACGTTCTCCACGAAAAAATACTTCAAATTCAGGTGTAATCGCCCGGATATCGAGGGAACCTATCTCGCTATCCGGGAGAGTACTCTTCCCGTTGACCACCAAGACCTTGACAGATCCGTCGAAGTTTCTTAAGTATTTCGTAAATTGCCGCCAACGCTATCTCTTCATGTTCTAGACCTACATTTTCTTACTAGGAGTTACAAAAGTAAAAATTAGTAACTCTAACTGAGAATATATTATTTACACGCAACTCCGTGTAATAATAGTGAATTACGAAAAAATCGAATAATTTTAAAAGTCAAGAAAAGGCATGTCCATATTAAGACCTTCGTTTGATATCATTGATGATTAGATCTACCTACTCCGATCACTGGTAGCCTTTTTTTAGATATAGTTCTTTAGACGCTTGTACTACGTGCTACGTGGATGTTTTACGCGCCAGCCTATTTTAGATAGACACAATGTAACAAGGTACTATTGGTGATGATACAGGTGCTTCCAACTTTTTAATACAATTTATACAGCGTATCCACGACAAAACCTATTATGCAACTTCTTTGAATTAAAAAATTGTCTCAAAGTATTCATAAGAGATCATCATGACTTAATATACAATATATTCTGTCTTTGTATGAATGACATCGTTATAGCTTTCCAACGTCGATATTATAGACGGCTGAGTTAGGAACACATGTGGCAATGCATTTGGTATTAAAGCAGATCAATCAATACGACACGTTGCTCAGTCAGATACAAAAGTATAAAAGAGTTACGTATTGCTTTCATTTAGATTCGAATGAAACATAACAAAGAAGTATTATTTTAATTTTTAGTTTTTTATACGTTGCGAAAAACAAATAATATAAAGAATGTGTTAAAAATCACGTCTGGTGGTATATCCTTTTGGCTGGTGCCTCAGTAGACTATCTTCTCGCCCGAGTTTCCAGAAAGATATTGGTTATATGACTATTATGCACTGTAAACTATTCATTTTAATTCTTAAATTGGTAGTTTTGTATTATAATTACATGGCATTAGGTTGTTTTACTTGTTATAATGAAAACCCAACATTAACATCAGTTTTAACGTAACAAGTTGACTTGAGACCTCAACTTCGGCACCACCATAGTGTCCTAGGCTCAAACGGCAGCCAAAAAGCTGGGCGTCCAAAATAAGCTCAAGCGATATTTCAAGCCGACACAGCTTTTAACTCACTTAATAGAGAGTCCCAAGTCCAATCTTGCATGGAATATTGCAGCCACCTTAGGGTTAACTTAGCAAGATAGCAACTTGCTGCACTTTCAGCGCAGAGCTGAGAGGCTCATTAATGACGGAATATCGGTAAAGAGCAAGCATCACATCTTAGCTCGACACCGCAAAATTCTCTGTCGGTATTTTACAGATTATACTTCGGCGAGTGTGCTTAAGAACTCCATGAGCTCATACCGCTATCACCATTCTTCCTTCGGGCATCTTTCCTTGGTTGCTATTCCTTACTGTCGCACCAAACGCTACTCAACATCTTTTATAATGCGCACAGCAAAGGAGTGGAACTCCCTCCCTGCGTCTGTATTTCCGAGTACTTATAACCCGTCCGTCTCCACAAACGGGGCGAATAGGTGTCCTGTGGGTTAGCTCGCTCCTTCGCAAGTTCTGTTTTTGCCCCCGGGCTTAATGAGGTCATGAAAAAAACCATTTATAGAAAAAGTACAATATAATCAACACTGATACAAATGGGATTATAAATCTTTGTTCATTTCATTCGTAATCTCAGCGAGGCATAAAAACCAATTGAGAAAATCACAGAGATGCTTTTACAAAGTGTCGTATCAACAGACCTTTTGCCATTAAACAAATTTATTAGTCAGCCAAACGCGACTATTTCTCTTCGATAAAATTATTTATAGCCAATAAGTACACTCATGTCTTGCATCACAAAATATGGACGTACCAGAGCTCACACAGTCACCAACTGTTCAATAACAGATATTCACATAGAAAACGCTTTGCATTCTATTCTATTTAACGACACGTGGACTGAAACATACTATTGTCATTTCATTCTCTTAGAAAATATACAGTATTTTCTATACATTTCTTTTCACGCAACGCCAAGGAACTTTGCAACGGTTAGTCAACCATAATTCACATAATGTGAATTCACAAAATACAGACAGATACGGAGCGCTCAATGATGCATTTATCGTATTAAAAATATCTGCTCAGTCCGCAAAATTTTATAAAAAAAATATTGCAATTCGTTTTCTATGTTATCCTATCTTAATACTAAAAAATCTAGCTTAACTACCTATCACAATATTAAAATATGCATTCTGTTCAGTTCGTTCTAACTTGGAATCTCTTTAGCTAATGCCTAATGGAATTATTAAACGTAACTGTAGTTTACATCTTGCGGTATGTGATAATACATCTCGTTCACTTTGTATGGACGTATGGCGCTGAAATGAAAAGTAACGCATTATTTCAAAGAAAGACATTTTGGTGTAAAAGTAACCTATTGCCGGATAGCCCTGGAAAAACAGAAATGATACATGCATGGCTCACGTATCGCCACGAGATGAGACAGACTTTTCGGCCTCGTGGTTAAAATAGGCTTACTATAATAACCACGAGGCCGAAAAGTCTGTCTCATATTTTACCAGCATCAAAGTGATTGTGAAGCAATTTCTACCAAGTGTCGCCATACACAAATATAAGTTGAGAAATAGGCTCGTACGCAGCCGTCTTGGTGTAAAATAGTTGGATGGATTTGTACCATATAATTGTGCATATTACCATATGATTCAAATGACTCAAATGTTGCCGTACGACTCGTAAAACAACTCGCATCTCATCTCATACGTAACGAATAGGTACAATAGCTGTCGTCGTGTCCTGTGGACTATGCAGGCTTTTGACTTTATAAACAATAATGATATAAAACTCACGTGTCGCCATAAGGCCCATACACAAACGTCGGCTATGAGGCTGTGTCGTCCGCAACGCGTCTCGCCGCTGTTGTCGTGTAGAAAAGTACGCAAGGAGTTTTCCACCATGAACCGAAGTGTATAACTTCTTCGGCGCTTACAGGGACAATACTGTTACAGACAACGTTTAAAAATTCAATCATCAAGTATAAAAATACACTATTTATCATTTTTTTTTATTATAAAAGAACAAAATATAGCAAAAACTATCTTTACCGGCTTAAAAGAAATACAGTTCAGTAATTGCGACGTATTGTAAAGTATAAATCTTTTACCGCATAAAGTTCATATGTCTTCACAAACCACATATGACTTGTATTATTTTTCGTATGATTAAACTAAGTGTAATTTAATACCTTCTGTGTTACATATATATACATTTTTTTATATTCTATACTAGCCTACGGGACCGTAAGAAAATTTTCGTTATGGCACGTTGAGCTCCAACTTGAAATGTAGGAGTAAATATGATAAAAGCTTTCCTTCACAACCGTATTTTAATCATTGACATGAGAACATTACTTTTCTTGTAAATAATAAAACTAATTTTATGATTTGAAACTTATACTATTTTTAAATCGGAAATGCTGTGAATATGTCACACTCGCAATAAAAAAAATGTTGTTATCTATTAATTATCTGATATATAATGAGCATTTTAATGATTATACATATTTTTTCTATAATGTAATAATAATTCTTACATTCAGACCAATAAGCCTATCCCAAAGTGAGCACTCTGAGGCTTATGTTATATATTTAAGGTTATGTTTTGCTTTCAAATGTATTTCAAATTATACCTTAAGTCGTTGAACAAATGCCACTGCGAATCCTCCTTGCTCGTCTGTACATAAGCTACCAAGTTCTTAGGATTGTCTTCCACGCAAACTATCGCTGCCGATAACGTATATTCTTCTTCTGATTGCGTAGTCACTTGTTTTTTCTTGTGCTTGCTCTCCACCCGGTTGTTTGGAACATGCGGTTCGGTGGGTTCAGTCTTGGAACAAATACAAAAGTTAACATTGTAAATGTTTTATATATGTTATTTTTGTCCTAATTTATTATTTCTTATAATGCAGGAAAAGTCTTGCCTACTCCGTGTAGGTATAAGCATTTTTTAAATAAATATACTGCTTAAAAACGTAAATAAAATTTGTTATATTGTTTCTAAGTAAGCTTAAACATTTAGCATAAAAATAAAGGAAATTACATTTTTTTATGGAAAGTAATAAATCATTAATAAAATTACATTGATAAACGTTTATTGATAAAAAATATTAAGAAAACAAATCGTTTTCTTTAAAAGAACGAGTCAATAAATAAAATCTGTAAATTACTTACAATTAGTAACCAAACACTTATTTTTCTTTTTTCTTTTTTAAATAATATTGTTAAGACGGAGGGCTGTCACTGTTATTTGTTAATAAAAACCTACGAAAAGGGAGCCGCGGTTATAGACCGTAGCGCGTAGGTAGGTAAGCGACCTTAGCTAGTTACTGGACTATTGTGAACGTGGTTTACGCACCCATCTGGGATATTTTGCGAAGTTATTGTGATAATTTCTGACAACTTCGGCGATTTATATGACAATTGGAGATAATTAGCTGAATTGTTATGGAATTTTGTGCGAACGGCTTTATTCTGTATGTATATTATTTAAATAATTAAATCTCGAAATATACTAATTGGTTTACTGGACTATCAAAAACCCGCAGCTCGTAACAATATTAATTATTTTATTGCCTTTTTTATTTTTTCTTTCGTGTATGACCAATATATAACGACTGTATAAACTTATGGTGACGTTAACACAAATTAATCAATAAAATTATTTTTTTCGGCTTATTAATATAATAATTTTATGTTAGTAATATTACTTAATAACTCTTGTGAATTTATTATAAGACATAGTTACGAAGCATCGAAACTTGTTAATATAGTAAATATTTGACGGTTGTCACACATTTTCTATTCGTACTACGGGTAAGACTATGTGGGTAAAGATATTATCTGCAGCATTGCAATAGAACTCTGAAAACATCACATGTATCAGCACTTCTATGTTATATGTTAAATATTTTTAAATTACTTACCTTATCGTTAATGATGATATCACCGTCCGACTGCAATCGAATAAGCAGCTGATGTGGTAGAACACAATGAGGTTCTTGAGGAGAGTTCTTCGATGATGAAGCTTGAGATAATGTCGGCCTGAAGGACCAAAAAATAATATAAATAAAAATGCAATTTATGCTACAAGCACTTTTAAGAGTTGTAAAGCCACTGAATTAGTTTCAAAAATCTTAAACTGAGATGAATCAATTAAGAAACAAGGCTAAGCTAGTTGAAGTACATCATCTACCTTGTAAGGCAAGTATTAGTGCGAGGCCACACGGTGCGTTGTTGTGCGGTGCGGCACCGCATCGTAATGAATTCGAGGTATAGGGTGCCACACGGTGCCGCACCACACCGCGGTGAACAGCGGTGCGCTGCGGGCGCATTACCCCTCCCCGCTTCGTCTCTCAGGTCCCAAGTCGGGCGCACTGCGGTGCGACGTCGCACGGCAAAATAACGCGTCGTGTGACATGGTATAGTGATTTGTATGTAGGATGACACAGCGGCACCGCACCGTTAACGCATCGTGTGGCCTCGCACTGAGTCTTTAGGCTAAGCGGAGGTTATTTCTTTTAACATCTTCAGGGACAATGAAACTAAGGGCTAATAAAATTAATTGAATAATGAATTAATATCTGTGGCCTAGTACTAAAAGGGCCAAAGTACATTTTCTATAAAATGAGATTGTAATGCCAGTTTATTAAAAAGTATGATATTTTTTTGTGCTATAAGGGTCATCATTTATTAACAATCTTTCAAAAATTACTATGTAAAAAAGGCCAATGTAATCTGCGCTTTTATACAGTTTAGTAAAAAATATATGTGATAAAAGGGCTGCAGTGTACTTAACTATTACTAAGTAAAAACGTACTTTGGCCCTTTTAGCACTAGGCTACAGATATGTATTTTTTAACAACACGAGTCAGTATGACGCCTTAGGGCCAATGCTGTATTTTCGGAGATTTAGCACAGGTGACACTGTCAGATAAAACAATTTTAGGTTTTCCATATCAAAAATTATCCGTTTACACCCATCTATAAAAATCACAATTAAGTTAAATGTCCTGTATTTGATCTTAAGTGAATATAAATTACTTCATTAAATGTATGTAATGAATATTCACTTAGGGTTTAATTTTGTGAAATGGATACATACATACATATTTTTATCATTTTATACAGTGTATATATATTTTTACCCTTGACTGTACATTAGAACGTCTCAAATACAGATTATGATAAGTTGTCTCATGGAGTGGAGCCGCGCCAAGGTATCTGTACAGTCGCCATCAGATATATGATAGCGGCAAAGAAAGTTAAATATTTATAAACAGTTTAAAATATAAAAAGTTCTTTGCACTAGAAATTAACATTAAAGCGATATATTCGTGACCGTCAGGATGACAGGTGTACGACAATAAACAGTGATTCTATACACATGAAAGCATTGTTCTAGCATTGTGAGGAATGTGCGTAAAATTTAAAGCGATGTGCTTTTAAAAACCAGTGTTATTTCAGAAAATTGGTGAGCCGCCGCCAAATGACAGGTGTATTTTCAATACAAGCAAATTACTTGCTATCTAAGCATGAACACATTGCTTTAAATTTTACGCACATTCCTCACATTGCAAGAACATTGCTTTCGTGTGTATAGAATCACTTTTTATTGACATATACGTCGTACACCCGTCATCCTGATGTTCACATATATTCGACGAGCTGCTTGTCAATAATTTCTTTATAGTCATTAGTGACAAGTAATCACAAATATTTGAATTTAAAGTGAAAAAGTTTGATTGATCTGTCTGCGCCGATTTACTTGAAGTTATCAGTAACTGAGTGGGTGTAAAACGTGGGTTGCCTAAAGGAATTGGAAAACGTTTTTCGTGTCTGATAGAGCCCTGTACAATACTCCAAACACATCAGGATATCACTTACATTTCGTATAGTTTACCTGTCAGGATGTTTAAATCTGCAACCAGGACGAGCGCAGTGTAAACCGTACCGACAAGGTTTACCGCTACCACCTCGCTTCGCTACTTCCGGCTAAAACACATCAGCGATCAATATTGACTACAGTCCCTCAACAACGAAATGCACTTTTACTTCGAATCTGTGAAGAATTACCATTTCTTTTTGTGTCCCTTTCACCCAGTACGCTTTTTCGTGAGGGCCTCCACAATTGATCGCAAGTATTGGTGGTAATCTGTAACAAAATTTTATTCGTAGGTTTTATCTAAAAGGAAAATAAAGAATATAAATATATTTCTAAATAAAAATAAATTAAGATCAAGGGTAAAACTATGGAGGTATTTTACGCCACACAATCCCTATTGCTTCAAGCTTCCATTGGAAAAGCGATCACCCGGATAGCGTGAGGATACGGGTTTGAATCAGACACCTGAGGCAAATCACTTAAGACTTCGACTCTCGGTAAGGGCAGATTATTATGACCAAGATCATTTGCGTCTGAAACATTGGTATATACCTACATTAATTACTAGGAATATTACTTATTTACACTTCCGTGCAAAAGTTTGTAAGAATAGAAGTAAAATCAAATAAAATGAAGCCCTCTTCAATTACTATTATTTATATGAAAATTTAAACAAAAAGTAACTTAGGCAATTAACATATAATGTGAAAGATAATCAAATATTATCCTCGTTGAGAGTCCACCTACTGCTTTAATGATTTCCGCGAACATTGAAGGCATTATATTAATTGATTTCTTAAAATTATTTTCGCCTAACTTCGTCCAATGAGGGTAAATAAAAAAGATTATCGAACAACTGTACCAAAGTGTAGACCATCTTTAAAATACTTTGTTATTTTTTGTGTAAAATTGCGTTTCTAAAAAAAGCAACTTATACCGTTAAAAATCAAAACTTTATCTGAATACGACATTTCGTCCCAGTAGTTAAAGCCATTTCCGAGATACGCAAAATAATTTTATTTACCAGAGTTTTTCGAAAATAATATTTATAGTAGGCTCAATCTAGAGTTCATCAAGTCTGTCGTCAACCATATTTACCTGACAATCCTCCCCCGTTGCGTAGTAGGTGTGAATCTCGAACAGTTCTCGCACCAAGCTGGCGTACTTCGCCTCGCTGCGAGCGAAGCGCGTACTAATTCTACGAACCCAGCGCGAGGTTCGATTCCCTCTCTGGGCGCACCGGTGGGATATTGTAGCGCGCACGCTAATACCACAGAATCACGTTCTTCCTATAAAATATAAGCAAAAAATATTGCAAATACTCAACTTATGACTGCTCTTTTTTATTAAATAACCCTAATATAGCCCGAAAGCCGAATTTGATATTGACGATAAAGCGAGCTTACCTAGAAGATTCCTATTCACTCTTAGAGAGAATCGGTGTAAGTTCTCGAAAATAGGTAGGGAGGAAGTTTCACTCCTTATGATGAAGAGTAACGCTTGATACGAAAGTTAGAGTAGCAACCAAAAAGAGTGGTAGCTCGCAGTTCTCTGAATAGAACCTTGTGCTCTAATTTGCATATGTTGGCAAATCACAGAAACTATAGTTGTTCTAACATTGAATAATTGCAGTTTTTTATAAGTAGGAAAAACTTTCGCTCAGGCTTAACTCAAACGAGCGACTTTTGCCAAGCAAGTTCAGATACTTAGCGAATTTAATCAACACCTAGGCATACCATGTCAAAAACAAGTAAGACACATTGATGTGATACAGAAAATAGAATAAATTGAAATTTCTTTTGTGTACAAGTGTAGCACATATACAGCGCACATTCAAGTCAATTATCCTGGCGAGGGTTTATGTTGCCCTATGGGAAGAAATATTAATATTGAAAAAAACTTTACAAGTTTCTTTACACTTTACACTTTTCAGAATAGCCTTTACAAGTTACCAATGTTGATTAAAAACACTTTTTAATTAATCCTCGATGGCATGTTAAGCAACATATATAGAAGGGGCTGGTCATCGACTAAGTGACTTGGGAAAAATGTTATATGGATCACATCCGTACTTCGGGAAGCCATTGGTCCCAGTTGCATCTGTAATTGTCACAACTCATCAATCAAGCCGTGGGGACATTAACCCCTTAAAGCCCAGCTTTATGTTAAATGCATAACGCATTCTCTTAATCGGGGAAAAAATATCATTCAATCAAAAAGAACCATTACCAAAACCGTAATAAGGATTAAATCAGACTGCGCGCTATAGAGCATTATATAGTGCTCGCGGATTTTAGGTATCGTTGTCGCGCGCATGATATAATGCTCTCAGGTTTTAGAGGGGTTAATAGATAATAAGTAGATAAAAATCTCAGGTGGGTTTGGCACTCACGTCTTTTCGCTAAGTGATCTAGACACTGTATTCGTTACACTGAGGATCCTATTTGAGACATGAGTCAGTAGCTTAGCGGTTGGTATTAATTGTCCGTTTATTTATTTGCTTATTGAAACAAACTCATGTAGAGAAACCAACTATAACCACAAACCTCTTTGTTGCATTTAAGACACCTATTCAGTTGATTGCGACCTATCGCAAACAGTTGCGATATCGCTGATTCCTCTTTTTCCGCATGATGGTTGTTTGGTAATTCATGGTTTTCGTTGTTCACTAATCGTTCCGTTTCGCCTGTCCCTATGAAATCATTTTGTTTCATTATATATTTTGATTGTTATCTCATATATTTGATTGTTATCTCATATATGGACGCTGTTAAGCATTGGTGTGTTAACCCACAGAAAATCGGGTATTGAGTTATGAATACAGTTTTATTCTTTAGATCATAAGGTTTACGATAGTGCAATCCATTTTATTTAAAAAAAACACAGAATATTCTAGAGTACAAAAATCGTTATTGCTTAATTTCTAAATTAAGATTTGTATTTAGCGTTTATGTCATAAGTGCCTTACATTATTAATGCCAAAATCTAAAGAGACCACAACAAAAAGCAATAATGTGTTATACTGCAACACACATAGGTAAATGCAAAATAGGGCGAGCGCGGGTAGCTGAGGGCGGTAAGGATTGCGCGGACTTGTTGACCACACTAATACATAAGTTTTTTATTAAAATTTTGACATAAACCTAATTAGATGTGTTCAAAAATTCATTAAATTCTTATTATAATGACGAAACGATGTAGTGGAAAGAAAAGTTTTGATCAGTTCAGCTCTAAATTAAACGTAGAAGAGTTTCGGCTAAACTCACCTGAAAACATATTAATTTCTAAAAGTGTTTTTTTTAAAGTAGGCAATTTCAATTCGTTAGTGCTTGGATACTTTCATTTAAAACCATTTTATCCAGCTACGACAAAGATAAAAAGGAGTTATAATTCTAGAAGTGTATGTACGTTTGTACATTTGCTTTTAGTTGGTGGACGGCAATGTCGGAGGTTATGGGTTCGACTCCCACACGACAAATATGAATTATATGAACGTATTAAATATTTAAAATTTAACCTATTAAATATTTAAATTTTAAATTTAAATTTCTCCATTTCTTTTCGTCATTATACCTATGCAAAGAAGAAAAGAAATGAAAGTTTTATTTTGTTTTTTTTATTTACGGGGCTGTCCATTAATCACGTGAGGTTCGAAAGGGGGGGGGGGGGGGGAGGTGTCCATAAAAAATCACGAAATATCACAAGGGGGGCTTAGTAATATATCACGTGTATTTATTTTTTACGCAAATGCGCGATACTGAAATGCGGCGTTACGTGTATTTATTTTTTTGTCAAACGCGTACAAAACGAAAGCTACGAAAACTACTTCTGTACAAAGAGAAAAGCAAAGGGCACGTGAATTCTTGTCACAAGCAACTAAATCCGAGGAATAAAAGTCTAGAGATGCACAATGTTCGTCCTTCCCGCATCCTCACGGGACGATCGAACGGTAGATCGAGAGAGATTCTCTGCGTAGTGCGCGAAATTTTTTTTTTTTATTCAGAATGGGTTCGCTCTTGATCCCAATCAAGCCCGGGGGCAAAGACAGAATCCATGAAACGAGCTACCCCAAAAGGTGCCTATTCACCCTGGCTTTAAAACAGACGGGTTATAAGTACTCGGAAATACAGGCGCAGGGAGGGAGTTCCAATTCTTTGCTGTGCGCATTATAAAAGAAGTCGAGAAGCGCTTGGTGCAACAGGCAGGAATAGCGACCAAGAAAGGGTGGTAGCCCGCAATGCGTCTGGATGTCCGATGGAAGAAAGGTGATGGCGGTATGAGCATATGTAGCTCCTAAGCACACCCTCCAAAATAAAATCTGTAGAAGACCGACAGACAGGCAACTTTGCGGCGGTGAGCTAAGGTGTGAAGCTTGCTCTTCGTCAATTTGTTGTCACTAATGAGCCTCTCAGCTCTGCGCTGAATCGTGTCCAGTGTAGCAAGTTGGTATTTTGCTGAGCCATCCCAGAGGTGGCTGCAATATTCCATGCAAGATCGGACTTGAGCTTTATAGAGAGTTGAAAGCTGTCCCGGCATGAAATATCGCTTGACCTTATTTAGGACGCCCAGCTTTTTAGATGCAGTCTGAGTCTTGGACTAGATGTTGGCGCCGAAGTTGAGATCTGACGACAACTCCATGCGAAGAAGCTCGAGGCTGTCGGTCACAGGTACAGATGTACCTCGGAAAGTAGGAGTGAGGTTCAAGGAACTGTGCCAAACCCTGTCAAAAGCCTTCGAGATGTCTACTGACACAGCAAGTGCTTCGCCGTGCATCTCGAGGGCCTCGCCCCAGCAGTGCGTCACATAAACTGGAAGATCCCCAGTTGAACGTCCACGGCGAAAGCCATATGACCATCACTGAGATGATTGTGGCGGATGTATTACTACTCTGTGAGATGATTATTAATCTGTGGATGTTGGCTACAAACTCTGTGTAATCAAAATAAGACGTAATTGACTTTTTCGGACAGCAAAGATTTTTCTGATACGAAGAATTTTTAATGAATGGTATTGTAATATTTGCAAGTTTATTAAGACAAATTCAGTGATCTATACAGGACTTTCATTTATCAATTTCGTCGCTTCTTTAACCAATCTGTATATAGTGGATTAGATCTAATTCGCTATAGTGGTGATCCCGACGTGATTTGAACACCCAACATTCTGATTGTCTTCTAAGTACGAGAGCAACTTACTGTTCAGCACTTTTTCCATAACTTTTCATAGTATGAAAGTGATGGCGATCGGTCGGTAATTGCATGGGTCGGTACGACTACCCTTTTTGGGTACTGGCTGCACACTGGCAAGCTTCTAGGATTTTGGTATGGTTTTTGTTTTGAAAGAGAGGCTATACAGGCGTGTTAGCACAGGAGAGAACTCGGGCGCACAATACCTCAGTACTCTTGCTGGTATACCATTAGGAGCACTGGCCTTATTCACGTCCAGACTAAGTAAGACTCTACGGACCTGCTTATTCTGAATTGTGATCGCCGACATTGAAGAATCACAGCGAAGTATGTTTGGTGGTTGTTGAGAGCTGGTGTCTAGACGGGAACTGCTTGCAAACAGAGAGGCTAATAAGCTTGCTTTTTAGTTACAGAATGAGCCAGTGACCTGTCAGGTTTCAGTAAAGGTGGTAACATAGGATGGCAGAAACTCGCTTCGACTGACGTCGAAAGGGACCAGAACTGTTTACTTCCATTCGGGTAGAATGACAGTTTCGTGCCTATTCGGCTGATGTGGTCGAATCTCGCCTTGAGAATGACCCTTTTGCATGACTTGGCGGCCGAATTATAGGCTCTCTTCTTCCCTGCCGAATTACGTCTGCAATCGCATCAGCGGTGCACGAAGGGTCTTTCGAAGAGAACCAAGTTTACCGCCAGGAATAAGATGCAAGTAACGCCATACCCACCTCATGCCCCTGGGGCTATCATCCGGAGGAGAGCAGATCGATACGGATTTCACCACACAATGGTCGGACGTTCCCAGTGGAGCTGAGCCCGAATGTTTGTGTGGATCAATTGTCAGTAGTAAGTTAAGACAATTGGGTATGACCAGCAATATCTGGAATTCGCGTCGCTTGGTCCACCAGCTGAGTAAGATTTAGCGTTAGGCAAATCGTCGCGCTTCTCTCCCAGCATGGTCAGTTTTCTGGTATGGGAACAGCCACTCTTTATGGTGAGCGTTGAAGTCTCCCAGAAAAACAAGCTTCGCCGCTGGATATCGCTGAGTTGCCAAGTCTGCCGTCTCTGTGAGGTAATCTATGAGCCGAGTCGTCTCCCGGTCACCGCTGTGCGATCGGTAAACACAGATGTAGAGCTTCTTCTCTACCTCTGTGTCCACCAGAAGCCAAATAACTGAAAACCTGGTCTTTTCAAAGCATCGGAAACGACTAAAGCAAATGTCATTACGGATGAGCACACATCTTGAACTTATGCTCGAGCGTGTAACCAGGCTAGTTGAGGTACGCCTCATCCGACGGGGTTGCTATCTCAGTCTCCGTCAAGAAAAGTAGGTGCGGCTTCTCAGTCTCCAGATGGTGATGGACCGGATCGAGATTTGAGTGCAGTCCTCTGATGTTCGCGAGGTGCACTTTTAATGGGAGGAAGTGCAGCCGTTGTTTAAGATTCTTCCTATTCCTTCTTTTCATGATGGTGAATGTTGGGGGGTAGTTGAGACGCTACTCAGTCGACCATCAAATTACTCTTAGGCTAAGCTAACCACAGAGGGGAACTCACCTGGAGACTGCGGGGACGCCCGAAAACCCCCGAAATGGCCACCGTGTCCTCCCATCCACAGTCGCCAACTGGCACGGTGGAGCAATTCGGGATTTTTCGCGAGTTGGCGGAGCAGCCTTTCACGTGTGGCTGGCGCGCTAGTGGGGCCCCCTACTAACTGCGGTCGGCCAATGGTTAAAACCGTGCTTCGGATCCCGCTGCCCTCCAGAATAAGTTACCTGGTACAGCATTGCCAAGATACCAAGACCGGTTCTAAGCTGCGCAACTGACTTATTACCAACCCCCATTGGCACTAGTACTCCCGCCCCCCGACCGAACGCAGCAGAGCTGCTTGACGACGGATTTTGGCAGGATGGTGGTCGCTAGCTAGGCGGCCCCTTACGGAGCCTACCACCGCTGCTGGGATCATCAGCCATCATCACGGGCCGAGTTGGTCCGTGATGCCGTTGCCCGGGGTGGACCGCTAGGAGGTAGATCCCAACCACCCCAAATGATGATGATGACGCCGAGTGGCTTGATGAAACCGATGTTGATCTTCAACAAAGCACTGTGCCAACAACTGACTTGCAAGATGCTTATCCAGTTATTGGTGTTGAAGAAAGTCTTGCTAATCCGTGGTCCGAGGATACTGTACATTAAATTATGTTCATGTATTAGTACAAAAAAGTTTTTCGCATTTCTTTCATTATTTTTATCAAGTCAAAAACATCCTGCAACCTTTCTGTCTACCTCTAAGCGTTATTATTGTAGTGTTTAATTTTCTATAATAAAATTATATGATACTTATACCTGTATTAAAAAAAATGAAAAGTCTTTGTAGCTACTAAAAAATACACGTGATATAGGTAGGGGGGTTCAAAAATGCCAAAAAAACATCACGTGATTAATGGACGGCCCCTAAGTAGAACGTAATATTCTAAGAATAAGTTTTAAGTTATAAAAGTAAGCAGTAGAGCAAAGTAAGAGAATAAGACTCACAGTTACTTAGTATAATAGATTTGTACCGTCTGGTGGATACAAAAAAATATAATTATATTGATTTTATTTAACATAGTTGAAATAATAATAAAAAATAGGATAAAAATATTTGTTTAAAATTTTTAAATAATTGAAATAATGTAAGTGTTAACTTGTTGGATTTCTCATTTTAAGCAGAACTTGTAATATAAATCCAAGCATATTATAGCAATAAAACTTTAAATAAATAAGAAAATAAAAAATTTAAAATGTTAGAAGTTTATTTTATTACATTTTCTAAAAATGAATACACTCATTCATTTTAAAACAACAAATCAGAATTTTGCATTAATGTGTTAAGGTACATAACACATGAATGCTAATTATAATAAACCCTTCAGCAATTTTAACATCAACCATTTTTAAGCTCTTTTTATTCAATAATGAATTTATTATAATATATAAATTTATTTTATTAATCTATGCATTTCAACAAAAAAAATGATACCGCATAACAATATTTTTTTGCTTAACATAAGCGGAAAAAGAAGATTGTTCTCAAATAAATTTAACAGCTGATTACTCAAAACTAGCTCGGTGTGGGTTAACACACGAATGCTTAACAGCGTCTATATATTGTTGTAATAGTATTTGTACCCACCTAAATACTCTGGAAGCCCAAATATTGCTGCATGCATATAAAACAACAACGCAGTGGTTACGCAGTTATTATTTTAGTTATTTACTATATCGTATACTTCAGAGGTTAATTTTAAGTTGAAATTTTCTAGTAATATTGCTTTTGATATAAAAGGACTAGATTTCAATGCACACCATCGGTAATTTGCCAACGCAAACACATAAATATAGCTGAGTTAAGATTCACGGTTTAGTAAATTTTATTTAAATATCGGTATATTCAATGAAGAGTGCATTTTTCTGGAGTTTATCTTGCAAAGAAAAGACAGCCCAACTTAATACTTAGAGTTAAATGGTGTTTTAGTATCGGTTATGCAATTAGGTGATGCAATTTTTTTTATTCAAACTTGGAAGTCACTATTTCCATAACCATATAAATTGCAATTTCTTTTAAATTGATATCATCAGACAAGAGTTGTCATTGAATTGCCTCAAGATTTGCCATTTTTCTTTTATATAGTAAAAATACGTAGCGTATTGAAAACAGCAGAGTTCGAGCAAGTAATTACATTGGATTTCAATGCTACAATAAAATTTTCAAATAGTCACCTTCTTCTCTTACAGGCCATCCATCTGCCCTTACTTCTCCCTCTTGTTCAAACTCAGTTGATGGGCCAAGAAACTCAATTTCTGTATATTGGTACTCATCAACATACTGCCCATTCAAGTTAGGTGTTGCCAGATTCCTACCTAAAGGTTTAGTACTGCTAGCTCTCGCTTTCGGCGGACTACTGTTCTGAGCGAGAAGGGCAAGCTCTTTCTCTTTCTTCCGGGTTTCTAGTATTTCATAGTGAATTTGATGCAGGATGAAACGATTCCAACTCTGTAGAATACAATAGATATTTTAATACGAGTTTGTGATGAATTTGATGTATAATTGTTTAGGATTGATGTTTGTGTCACAAAACGGAAAATATTTAAAATATATAAAATAATTATATTAAATTTATAGAATATCAAATAAAAATACTTAATAATCTTAAGTTGTTCGATATCAAGTCAATTTAAGTGTGCTTTTTGGTTTCTGTGAACTAGTTGAACAAAACATGCTCTGTATTTTCTTGTATAATTGCAATAAATAAATAAAAACCATGAAGTGCTTTATAAATTTATATGCCTGCACACTGCGTAATATAAACATAAAATTAAAAGCAAATACCACTAGCTACCATCAATATCTTACAGTAAAAACATTTCTTATACAGTTTTCAAGATATAGCAAATCCAACCCTAACACCTGGATTGCATCTTAGGATTGAATTTACGAAATCCTTTGTCAGTTAATTTTACCTGTATTAGAGCAATCAAGTCAACTCTTGCATCGGCTCCTCGGTCAGGTAATATAAGGCCCAAAGCTGCCGCTTCGGGGACCGTTCGAAACGCGCGCAAGAAGTTGCTAGCTTGACACGGCGCGCCACCTGACGTATCCAGCATTCGGAATAGGAACCCTAAATTGTTTTTTTTTTATTAATAATACATGGCAGAACAATATGATCATCACATTTCTAAAATGCTGAAACACGATTCCATTTATTTTTTGCCCAGGAAAGTGTATCTAATATTCTTCGCTTGCACCACAATTACACTTCAGAAACAACGAAATACATGTGTATTTTTTTATGTAAAGCACCAAAGCTGTTTCACGATGTTGAAGTTATAAAAACAACCGGAGATGCGCAAGACGGACTCGCTCACTCGGGAGTCCGTACAAATTTGTAGGTAGGTACATTTCATAAATAGTTAAGGAATCGTGTCTCGCAGTCTTTTCCATTACACATGCAGTTTTCAGATTTTTCCCTGTACTTGTAATAGAAGACGATATTACTTGCCAAAAATCATAGTCCTTGGTCATCGGAAAGTACCCTATAAATTTAGATTCCCCTAAAAGATTATCGAAATATACGTTTTTTGTGGCATAAACGGCCATATGTTGTTTACGTTAGCTTAGAAGCTTAATTTTTCACAGCTTCTAGGGACTGTAGACCTGAGTATATGGTTTTAATTTCAACTCGATACCCTCACGTGTTTCCGAGATAAAGGGTCTTTGACAGACAGACGGACAACAATGTGATCCATAAAGGGTTCCGATTTTACTTTTAAGGTACGGAACCCTAAAAAAGGCGGAGTTTTCATACAAAGTTTCAACCCTTTATTCACCCCCTTATTTTTTTTAATTATTTTCTACCAGCAGCATGTGTATTGCGATTCATGCCTCTTACTTGAAAATAACTGATTGCCATCTCATCCGAAATACGTCCACCCCTAGACGATGGGCTCCTCCCAAATTGGTGGGGGTTTTTCCATTATCACAACGATTCTCAGATGAGTTGGAGATCGCAGTAAACTATCATAGTTTGGAAAACGCTGGTGTTTATTTTGTGATTAACAGAGGCGTATATTGACTACCTCTAGTATCATTAGCCGCCTGTTAGGACACTCTTAAATGTGAAAGGTTGGTGACATACTCAGAAACCACAAGGGATACAACTTATCCACTATTTCTCAACCTTAGAGTAGTGTTCACAAATTCTCTATTAGCGAGGGTTTTTACATCTTTACAAAACCCATTTAAATTTTAAGACTCATGTTCAGTGGTTTAGGCTGTCAAGTCAATTGTTTAGCACAAAACCTTTTAACTTAATTTTTAGAAATTATGAAAGCTTTTCTTTTTTTTATTCTTATTAAACTTATTGAGCGGTTATAAAGTTAATTCACGATATCTATGCTATTACTACTTAAATTCACACTTATTGAAAAATATTTACCTAATTCACAGCTGAGACAAAATTCTTTTGCACACGTATGTGCTAATAGGGTAGATTTCACTGGCGGCGTATAGTACAAAACCTGAAAATCAACAGAAACATTATTTGTCAGAGATACAATACAATAGCTTACTACTCTGAAATATGTATAAATATAATAAAAGATAATATGAGGAAATGTTTACAAGCTTTTTTTTAAACGTTTGACCGCTATCTCGCCTCATGGTAAGCGATGATGCGATCTAGGATGCGACGCGCTTGCCGAGAAGATATATTCTCTCGTGACTTGAAGACCCCTAAATTGTAAGTACAAAGTACAAACTTACACTCAGAAAAGTTGCCATGTGACTAAAACTAAACAATATTTACATATACATTTCTTCCCCTTCATAAAATGTTAATATTATATAAAAAATTGGCCTGATTTTCTTTTACTCATAGTTCTTTAAACTTTTTAGGAACTGGTAGTGAAATCACAGAACAAAAAAAAGGATAGAAGTCAGTAGCGGCACCCACATAACCTTAGTTGTTATGCACTTGGACGATAAGAATCCTTAGCTTTGATCCTCAGATGCAATAACGAACATTAACTACAACCCAAACTTGCAAATTATACTATATTTAGGAAACAGTTGCCCCAAAATTTTAATAATTAAGAACAAAATAACCTTAGTGTGCGTTACTCCGCGCACTTAGACCTTCCGATAACTCAGTCGGGATCGCAAACTCGACGCGAACAATACAGCAAATAAATAGAAAAATACCATATTGTGCATTTTTAATGGCAACTTTACTTTGTTTATTATTCCTTTTTCTGATCGATAAATGAAAACAAATAGCTTAAGATAGTTCAAAATACTAATTAACTAGTTACTCACTTGAAGCATTGAATTGCAATACGCATTTGGTATGGTCGCTTCCAGTCCTGGAAAACCAGTCTTATTGCAGTTTTCTAAATCAACATCGTTGGGGCCATGTTTATTATATCGCAAATCCATCTAAAAATAATGAAATTAGAGTAGATTTTTAATTAACATCGTCGACGGTATTGTCATTGTTATTGCTGTCTACCTTTTGATAATATTTAGGAATCGGTTGTGGACTGTATCTATTCTCAGTTTGTTTTGAAGTATTTAAATCTTCTAAAGTGTCATCTACATACGGCATCTGAAAATATTATGATGATCTTTAAAATTGCCTTTAAAGTAATTTTACATACTAATGAATTACCTAATTAGACGATATGAAAATCGCGCAAAAGTTTTGTGAGAGCGAGATAAATTTGGGAACAGTATTAAAAACATTTAGCTTTCTTAAGAAACATTAAGTTTCATATAAAAATAAAGTTTCATTTATGTGTTTCATATTTTTTATTTCTTTTGTGTTCTAAATCATTTTTATTAGCAGTATAATTTTTTTCCTGTACCTCAGTCCAAAAACATCATTTTTATCATAAATCCCACATTTTTTTTAATTTTCTTACAGAAACAAAGGCAAAAAATAATTCTTACTGTAAATTCACAACTTAAAAAAATACTAGAATCGTATAACATTCTTAATTAAAACAATAATACATTAACAGCATACTAATATTTTAAGGCCCAACGCAAAACATGTGTAATGTAATGACTAATGACACTTCAGCACAAATTAGTTATTGATGATGCCAATCATAATATTAGGTGCCTTCTTAGTTTTATTACAAGCAAATCAAAATACCTGATTCCTTTTGGAGTTGCCCGGATTCGGCGCATACCCAATAGGTCCTTGCATTTTCATCGTTTTCAGAACTTCCGGGTCAATAGGCTTAGGTTTCCTGCAAAATATTATCATCCCAATACATTTTTAAATACCAAAAATATATTCTGAATTAATTTCAAAATTAATTAAAACCGCCTCTAAAAAATCATATAAAATCTGTTAATTCTAACTTGTCCTATTTGGTAAACAATCTTGGCACAACTTTTTAACAAAATCACCCATTTAAATATAAAATAATAACAAAGTCAATAATCTATTACAATAAATCGTTATTATATACTGAAACCTATTGCATCTAGTTATCAGTTGATTTTTAATACTGCATTTTCAATAAAAAGGAGTGCCAAGATTGTTGGCACCAATTATTACCAAATAGGACAAGTAAGGATGAATAGACTTTAACTATGTAAATGAAGTTATAGCCGAAAACTAAAGTCGCATCTTACACTAAGTTCATTCAACTTTTAAATCAAACTTTGCTTGCCGTCGAAAGTCGTGTCAAAATAGGTTAACCCCTTTTGGAGATAACGCGAAAGAAACAGACACATGTACAAAAAATTTAAAAGTAGTTTTATTTGTGAAATTAATTAATAATTCACACAAGTTTATTCTACGTAAAAATAATAGAACCTATAGAATATTAACAAAATAATTATATCAGAATAAAACACTTTTTTACGGATTTTTGCGCATGTTTTATTTTATTTTATATTTAATCCTGACGTTTCGACTCCTTTACAGGAGTCGTGATTACAATAACATGCGCAAAAATCCGTAAAAAAGTGTTTTATTCTGATGTGTATTGTGCGCGGAAGTGTAAGAACTACAAATAATTATACCCTAAAATCACAATATCTATGACATCAGAAAATAATCTCATGCAATGGTTAAAATTTTCTAAGTTGCAAGTGTTGTATAACTATACAAGCATTTTACCTATAATTTTTCTTGAAAAACTCTGGAGGCAACTCGTTGAACCACTTCGATCCAGAACTCAATTGCGGCAAAGGCACTGTCGAAAACTGGAATGTGGTGTCTTTAAAGCTCACAAACGGTAATCCTACCACTTGATCTGCAAATTCAGTTGCTCTGGAACATATTACAAAATTCGAAACTCATTTATATTTACTTTTATAGATATTCTAATAGGAAAAACGGAGTTTTTAGCTTGTAAAATGATGAGACCCTCTTGAAAAATTTACAAAACAAATTTTTGTGAAATGATAAAATTTCTTTTTGTCATTTCTTTTTTTATTACCTAAATATTGTTTTATTTTATACTACACAATGACTATTTACATAAAATAAAAAATAGTAATTGTTAAGGAATTAATTAAATTTTTCTTTTACATTATTTATGTTTTACTTTTTTATGAAATTAAATAAAATGAAAATAACTTTATTCAAATTACTTAAAATAAGTTGTTTTGAATCGTCCAACATTTTTACCTACCACTGTAGTCACCACTGTCTTTTAACTGACAAGAAGAATGGGCGCAAGAAACTCGTCAGTTTTACCAGAAGTAACGACATTTACAATATAATACGTCATCACCATGAATAATCCACAAAATAAATAAACAAAATTATTCTGTTACTACAATAACAGTAGTGTTATATCATTACTTCGTTGATTACAACAAAGTCAAGAAGTATCTGTTTTAAGTAATATAATTCAATAAGTATAATATAGGTTTGTACCCATATAATATTACCATTGCTTGCCATATAATATAACGAATGCTTAAAAAACTGTGACTAACAACCGCTAATGTAATGAATATTTAAAGAAAACATTTCTTTATTGTTTGAAAATATAGGGACATTGAGACATATTAAGTAACCGTGCACGATTAGTGCTAGTTCTGAACGACTGCAGCTGCTGATACAAGGTTTTCTAAAGATTTATTTAATGTAACAAGCTATGCTACACAATAATTACGCGATCTAAATAGTCGATCTTCATCAATGACGACCTACTACTACTAGTTATTAAACCTAGAATCAAAGAATTTAATAGAAAATATTTGATATGAAGTGACTAATAATTAAAGCGGAATAAATCACAATTATGTATATTATTGCCACCTTGAGAAATTATTAAAAACTGGCTCGTGGTTGTGTTGCGGCGAGAACAGATGTAAGTGACCTGTCTGATCTCCAAACACGAGAGCCTGGCTGGTAGAAGACACGTCCATCACACTCACCGAAAGGGAACTTTGCGTGTTAACCTGAAATGCATAAACAAATAAAAAAAAGATATTATTGCTTTTGAGCTTCACACATGCTTGTGTGTAAAAGGAGCAACGGGTCCTATTTGTCATTATTTGAGTTACTGCAAATAATTGAAGAAAAACATGGCTTAGTAATATATCAGAATAAAATTAGAGAATGACTAAAATGTCTAATTCAACAAGAACATGTTGATTTTTAAAGGATACACTTTTTTACTTGGCACTTACTTGAAACACTGACTGATTAGCAGACGCTTGATTGACATGCAGTAAAGCAACATGCCCGTCTCCTGAAACGGCCACTGCTCTGCCCGAGAACGCGGGTAAGAAGTGTAGTAACAATGGTGGCGAAGCAGTTTGCAGTGACCACGCGCTCTCCCCGCCTGTATTGGTGCCACGAAGGCAACGAACGTCCCACACTACAACGTACGGCTCTGCCATTGCAACGCCCGCTCTAAAACAAATATAAACACCCATGACTCGGGTACAGATGCTTGTATTCATCATACAAACATCTGCCCCTTCAGGGTTCAAACCCAGGACCGTCATTGGGAAAGGCAGGAGCGCTACCAGTGCACCAAATGGTCATCAACATAATAATAAAAATGAGATAACAGATCTTATGAGGAAAGAAAACTCTTTGCTTTCACTGACTATCACTGATTTTGTGACCACCAAGAAGCGCACATTCAAAACTTTGACGGTAGCTCTCGGGAATAGGCTACATCATAAATTTACAGAACACAATGGACAAATAAATTATAAAATTCAGCACTAAACCATTCCCATTATAAGATGTGTGCAGGATTTTAACAACCTGCTTTCAGGAGTGTTGTTGTTGATTAAGATTATTTCTATTCACAATTTTTTATAACTGATATAAAACTATTACTCACGAATCTGTAAAGCCACATGATATCAATAGATCTCCTTGCATATCCAAGTCAGACAGACATGCATTATGGGCCCTGAAAGTATGTTCCGTGGCTTTGGGAGTTCTAATATCGCGTAACGCTACCATTCCATCGGCACTACCACAAGCAACTAGGGATCCGCCTCCGCTACGAAGGACGGCGCACCCTTCTTCTTGAATAGGCTGTAAGGTAAAAATAGTATCTTATTGCAGAGAATATTAAGATAGAAGTCAGTATAATAGAAAGCAGTGGTATGTCACATTATCAGTCTATTATTGTCCTGTCTGGGCGAAGGGCCTTAACTACAGATGCAAATGAGATCAGTGGCCCAACAAGCAATCTTTAGCATACAGTTTTAGATATTAGACATTTCATTCATTGTACGGTACCAAAGTAGCTAAACGACTTGTGTAATGGAATTCAGAACCACCAACGGTACCACAACAACTAGCCGGTATTAAAAGAGAAAAGATTATTTTCTACATTGAAATGGCCAGGTATGGAACCCGGGACTTTGGAGTGGCGTCATGAGCCACTAGACCACAGGGAGATCATAATATTATGGTCATAATATATTATGGTGACTCATCCAATGACCAACCTTTGTCTAAGTTGCTTAACTTCTGCTATCATAGAACACTCGTATTAATGAATATGTCGCAGGCAACTGGTTAAAATAGCCGTTCAATCAAACAGCTAGCCCTTTGACTGAACAACGCCATTCAACCACACGTCTAGCTTTTTAATTGAATATTTGAGTCACTCAAAACGTCCAACACTACAGCTGATTGAAAAGCCGCCATCTAATTAAATGGCTGCGACAAATACACCAACTAGATTATCTAGGTATGTACTTTAAAAAATACTGTGATGATATTGTGCTCATTTGAAAGTAATACATGGTCTCAACTAATATCGGGCACCCTATCGTTTGTTAGTTTACATAGAACTAATTCCATTTTAAACTGTTGAGGTACTATCGAAGCCTCTGGCGCCTTATCAGTCCTAAGTCGAAAGTCGCTTGCACACTGCACGATGGCTATCGCTTCAGGCCACGCCCCGCTCCATTCATTCAACAATGGCGCGCGTGCGCAAACAAGCAAGTGAGAGCAGATTGACAGTTGACAGTACTGACATCAAGGGCGATTTTAAAACTAGTTGTTTATGATTGGCCGTTGTATAAATCGTAGTAAAATACGAAGCCAATTAGGGATAGGTATGGGTCGTGTGGGCGCGTCCGATACGATCAGTTCAAACGAATATTTCTACAAAGTGGTAAGGCATGAGATACGTACACGTACCTCGATAGTACCTACTGACAAGTGAAACGTTGATTTATTAACCTATTACTGTGTCTTCCTCGCTTACTAAACAGTCTTAACTATCACTACCTTAGAAGATTATCAAGCTAATTTCATTGCTTTTTATACTCCACTATAATTAATTCTTAGTCTTTATTAAGAATAACAGAATCTGACTTAAACTAACAATTGAAGAGTAATTATTAGTTTAAGTCAGATATCATCAACTCTTAAAGGCTCTAGAGAACTTCATATACTTCATTTGTATGTAAACGAATGGATACCGGTCTTGACTATTAATTGTGTTGTACGTGATTCTAATTCTTTGAAAGCAATGATGTACTTACTATAACTGTTTCCTTCATTTTAGTTAAATCTAATTCAAGTAACTTGTCTTGATGCCCACCCATCAGTAATTTTGTGGTGCTTACTTGGTATAAACACTGCATGTCAATCATATTTGCTGATCTAAAAGAAATACCAGTCAGTAAGTATTGTAAATTGAAATAACTGTTCAGAATCAGTTGAGTAGTTTCGAAGTTCATTGGGGTCAAACAATGTGGCAGGGAATTTTTAAAATAGATATTTTGTCATCCGTTCATTATATAAGTACTGAAAGGGAAAGAATCTTACTTGTACGTGTTTTTAGGAATTCCTCTTCTAATTTGATGACGAAGAGCGGACTTGGTCAAAGCGTAGATTCCTTGTTCAACAGTAATAATATCTCTAACTTCTTCTGACTCATGTACTTGAAATGAGGTATACTTCTGCATACTGGGTCCATAATATGATGTAACATGACCCTAATGAAAATATTACATGAGCAAGAATATGAGATAAAATCATTATAATAATAATGTACTGATCTTGTGAAGTGATATATCTCTATGAGATTTCTGCTTTTTTTAACAACTATATTTTATATTTAGTTTTTACACTTCCACGCACATTACACACTTGAATAAAACAACTTTTTTTATGGATAATGGAGGTTGATCCTGCAGCCTGAGTTTCTTTCACCAGTTCGTCTTGGAAGAGCCTCGTCATTTACGAACTGGTAGTAGACTCAGTAGTATGAAATGTAATTTTAGTGAGATTTTAATAACTAAATAAACTACAAAATAAAACAAATTGATTAACATAAAAATTTGAACAGTAAGGAACATGCCCAAATAAAATATTGTGGAGGTAGTAGAAAATATATGATGATTAGAGCCTTAGTCATCCTGTGATCACAGCTCCTGTAAAGGAGTTGAAATGTCAGGATTAAATATAAAATAAATAATGCGCAAAATCCATAAAAATTTTGTTTTATTCAAAACTACACTATCTTATGCTCTGTTGAATAGAAAAAAAGACAAATATTATTTAGGTTTCTACCTAACTAAGCCCTATAAATATAACTAATAAAACAAGTTGCTGTCAAACTTTAAAAGTTTCAAGTATTTACTATTATTTTCTTAACAACCCAACAAATATTGTTATTTTGATAAAATACAGTTAAATTATAATATATACTCACTCCCTGATTCCCCATCCATACCAATTCTTCAAACTTATCAAATACAGCTGCTGTCACCCCAAATCTATCACCACCATCAACCAAAACACTGCTTCTTACTTCATACTCAGCATCATGATTTGGTATTAAATATTGAGGTGTGTATTCAGCTCCATAGTGATCTATAAAATTTCAAATAAAAAATTAAGGTAGCATAGATTACCTCATTATTAGTACTTAAAGATGTATGTAATGTATCAAAATGTGCAAATAAAATATAAATAGTAATTTCTTTTTTTCATTTTATAAGTTAATCAAAGTAAAATTACAATGAAGTGAAGATTTTTGAAGAGTATATAAAAATATTAACAACAAAAACATCATCTTGTCTCAGGTGTCTCAGGTGGAGGGACTCAAACCTACTCTCGCTATTTAGGCGAGTGCTCTTCCGATTGAGCTAACGGGACCATTAAAGCAAGTACTACCTGTTTTAGTAAAAACTCTTTAGATATAAAATTTATCAAAGATTTTTAAATAGGCAAAGCCTTGTAATAACATATGTTTGAAAATATATCTACCGCACTAAATTAGGGTGTAAGAGAGCAAATTTCACTTATATAACATTAATTCGATAAACAATAAAGGTTAAAAATAACAATATATAACTATTCGGTTACTATATGTATAAAGCTGAAGGTGAACATAAAGGTGATACGAAATATTTCAACTGGTAAAAATAACATTAATATCCGCCACTTTATAAATCGCCAACAAAATATGCTTTGTATATCATTAAAATATTGATTTCCATTCAAAATTGTTTACTTACCAGCTAAGAGATGATCACTCGGTAGGCATAAATCAGAATAATGATACTCCATAATATGTACTATTATCGTGATTTTAATTGATTACAACATTTATAGCGTCTACCTATTAGGGACCTTTTGTAAATAATGCCTAAAACATTAAAATAATTGATAATAAACAAAAATCTTAATCATTTTGACCAAGCTCGCTCGATTTCTAAGCCAGTGTCCACTGAAGACAAAAATACCACGTTTTGACATTTCACGGACCAATCACAAAAGATCCAGTTATTGCACTTTACAAGGTATTGGCAAAATGTTTTCATGGCTTCATTGCGATTGGTCTTTGGACTGTCAATATTGATGACGTTATACATCGAAATGTGACATTTTCTTTTTTATAAGCGATAGCAAAAGGTATAAAGTTCATACAGCTTCAGCGTAGATATCTTTTTTAATTGGCTGATGAATGATAATGATAGCTGAGTTATGAATGATGAAAAATCAAGAAAGAATAAAGTAAAATGAATAAGTCCTTTAAAGAAAGGGGTCTAAAATCTCGCCTTACTAAGATATATATAGATATTTCAGTTAAAATATACATGGAATTCTTGAGAGAACATTAATAACCCATTTCCTTTAGAATTAAGTAGGTAAAGATGTGAGAATTTAAATATCAACCCTTATTATGTATTTTCTAAAATTATCGATGATTACCTACCTAAACAAACTATTTCTAAAAAGGTCTAATCCAATTTTAAAGAGAAAACCACACTTGATTATTATCTGTACGGTATAATCGTGTTGTTTTCCTTTGTTGTATGAGTCTATCGTTAACACGAGAAACCCAATAACGGCACAAAATTCCAAAATTGTTAATGTTTTTCAACGTAAAATCAATTGCAAAATTATTAAATTGCTAGTTAGTTGTTATAAGTTGATACTATGTAGGTGTATTCGTAGAATATTATCTTCTTAAATTATTATAGAAAAGAGCTGTATAGCGCACTCGTTAGGTCTGCGATTATGGATGTTAAATAGCTTTAGTAAGTCGTACACAGAATGACAAAAAATATTCAGGCATTAACATACGGTTTGATCACGGTTGCCATTGCCATGCCATTCTCTCTATATACCCTATGCCATTATTGTGATAGAGATCGTGTAATTTATAACACGCTATTATGAGCTCAAGTTGTAATTACCTAACTAAGAAAATAAGAAAAGCTAAGAAATTATGTATTATCGCAAAAAATTGCATGTATATTAATATAATTGGGCTAGTGCCAGCTTTTCACGTTTTATTATAAAGATGACAAGAGGAGGAAGATGATGGAACTAGAAGGTGGCTGGTAGAACCCTTGAATGCTCTCTAAGAAACCCATCTAGTTTGCGCCCATTAAATTAGTCGAAAAAAGACTTAATAATATTTGCTCTCTGCAAAAGATATTAGTAGGTAGGTATTATTAAAGTGTAGATACACCTTAATATGCTTAAGTATATCTATGTACCTTTCTGTAGGCTTTACTGGAATAGGTAGGTTACTATCTATCTAGATTATGCTTTTGTACAGGCTATTGTATATTGCTCTATAGCTTTAAATATCTACAGCCAGCTCTATAGAGTACTGGCAGTGGCCATAAATCCATCAATGCATTTTTGGTAGGTATCAATCGTTTGGCATAGCTTAAAAAACACTGGACATCAAATATATTCAAAATTAGATTAATGATTATTTCCATTGCTATGATTCCCATCTCACAATCTACCACAAACTGTAAAATTTTGCAGTTTGTACAAGTTGTGAGCTCTGACTGTACCTTCATAAAAACTGAACTGCAATTTATAACGTGCGCGATCCTCGTAAAACTGCTTAGTGCTGTAGCGAATTTTGCCAGGGTTCACAGTGGCGATTGCCACAAATTAACCCATTGAATCTCGGCAGATAGGTGGTATATTTGACGACCATTTGGTGCAACGGTAGCGACCCTGTCTTTTGCACCGATGGCTCTGGGTTCGAGTCCAGGTAGAGGTAAATGTTTGTGTGATGAACACGAGCATTAATAGATACCTGCGTCATGGGTTTTTATATATATTTCTAAAAATATTAAATAAATAAAAGAAAGAAAGAAGAACATCCATAATACAAGCTTTACAGTGCTTACTTTGGGCTAGCCTAATTGGTGTAAATATGAGAAATATTCAGTGGTTTTTAATTTCTGGGTATGCCCACCTACGGCTCTCTGCGCTAAGTTTGGGAGAGTCTTACATATCCCTCCATCTAATCCATAAAGGATTTTACACTGGGTCATTAAGAAGTGCTGCAGTGGTGCTCAATCATTTCGGCCGATCAAGTCTCGAAAGATCAAATTACCTCCAACCCATACCTAAAATACTTAATTGGTTTTATAAAACGGTATTCTAAAATTTATGTATTTAATCATCTGTTTCTAGAAAACCCAATGCCTATTTGCCAAGCCAGCTGAAATATATTTCATTTGCAAATGCACAATGTGTTAAAATTAATTATTTATAAAACATTTTCCAAATGCAAGACTAAGGGTATTGTCCATAACCAAACTGCCAAATTTTCTCATTTGATATTGAACCCTATAATTATTTAATATGTCACTGACAATGAAAATTCAACAGTTTTGTATAGTTTATGTGCAGCTGACTGCACTACTTAAACATAACAACACTCAGAATCATTATTAGTGTCTATACTGTACTGTAATATGTTACTGACACAGGTAGGTAGGGTACTTATTTGTGTGATTTCGCTCATATTCTTACTTAACCGTTTTGGAGATTCCAACACTTGAAATAATAAGAGTGACCACGGCAATGAAACTAAAAATCTAAAAGGCGTGCCCCTTCAAATACAAACCTTTTTTGTTAAAGCAGTAATTATATTTTTTATTATAATAAATTCTTTAGACATAAAAATCCAGCAGCTAAATTAATAAATAACTATATAATAATTAAATAGCTGTTTCTTCTTTACTTGTATATAAAAGTATTACATTCAATGTTGTAGGTTAAGTCTGTTCCTTCTAACTTGTCCCATTTGGTAAACAATCTTGGCAACAACAAAATCACCAATTTAAAAATAAAATAATAACAAAGTCAATAATCTATTACAAAAAATCGTTATTATACACTGAAACCCATTGAATCTAGTTATTAGTTGATTTTTAATGCTGCATTTTCAATAAAAAGGAGTGCCAAGATTGTTTACCAAATAGGACAAGTTAGAATGAACAGACTGTAGTAGTAGCTAGAACATGAAGAATTGGCACTGGCTGGAAAAGACTGGGAAAAATTAAACGGGTCTGTTAATAGTTCGATTTGAAGAGTACTCGCCTGGACAGCAAGAGAATGTGGGTTTGGGTCCCACCTGGAACTTGAGGCAAATTTAAGTAGTTGTTTACTTTTGATAAGGCACTTTTGCACCAGGGAAAGCAGCCTATTCCTAGCAATCACCATCTGACTAACATTACCGTTGATATTCATTGTACTGCTCGCACAGCCCCAGGGTCTCCACTAGTAGCTATTATGTGAACTATTGACTAAGCTATAGATACAATAGAAAAACAATTGTTTTATTAATTAAGCATAAGATTAATATTTATACACTTAATATTTTAATAGATGCTAAATAAATATTATAATAAAATAAGAGTAAAAAGTAATAATAACTTTAAAATTACAGAAATGATCTTTCATGGCCTTATTAGTTGACTGATGTGGGTAAGAAGTGTTGATAATAACTCTTAGTAAATTCTGTCATTAGATCAGGCATTGCTTCAGGAAGTGTTGTGACCAGCCTTGCTGGGCTCCCAGAGTACCTTGCAAATGATGGGACAACTGTTTCAGCTGGCAGTACTGAATTATCTTCAATCATACAGCAATCTTTTAATACACATCGTCGGCCCTAGAAGACGAAATAAATAGGTTACTCAACTATAACATTTTATGGAAAAGTGGTTTGAAATCCTTGAAATCCTAAGTTTCATGATTCAATTTGCAATAACGTTTAACAAGAAAAACCTTTAATTTCAATGCTGTTTTAAACTCTTTGTTTTAATTTTAGACTATGTCTTACTATCTAGTGAAATTTGTGGAAGTTACTTAAAAAAATTAGAAACATGTTATCTTTACTAATAAAAATATTAAAATAATTTTCACACACTGTCAAATAGTATTCCGCCCATTATAGGTTTATATATTAGATAGCTGGTGTTCAGCTTAATACGATAAAGGGGATTAATACAATATTAATATATTTACATGTTTGTAACTATAATTCAGGTTTGAAAGGACCACAGGTGGAAATTTAAAACAGTCTAGGGAGTTTTCAAAAGTTTAAACGATATACTTACTATAACAACATTTTTCCCAATGTAAACATAAGATCCAACTACAGCAGCATTAACCACAGTATTTTCACCAACAAACACATGGTCTCCCATTTGTAGTGGGAAGAATGCCACACTGAAAAAAGATAATTCAAATATTAACTACTACTATTAAGTGATTCAATTAAAACTCATTTCTACAACCAAAGCACCATTTGAACCAAATTAAAGCGAGTTATATTATTTTTAATTCACTAATGTTCACAATATGGTATTATTAAGGCTAAAAAATATAATGAATACATCACTAACAAACTGTTATTTAGTTCAAATCTAAGCAGTGCTAGTACTAACTAAGAAAATGTATAATTATGACTTATGTATATCAGTGACAATCATGACTCAGGAAGAGACATAATGTAAGATCGGTATAATTTTGACTCAACTGGTTGTCATGCATCAATTGGTTGACAAGTTAAATGCAAACAATAAAATTAAGAGGATGGAAAATATAATGGATATAATAAGAAATAAAATGGATTTTAAAGCATACCCTTTACTAAATTTTTTGAACGGTGGTCTGATGACTGATCCTTTACTTATTATACAAAACCTTCCAGTTTTCACATTGGCTAAGTCTCCTCGTATGATAGCATCACTTTGTACAATAACTTTGCCATGTAAAACTATGTTTTGGGAGCCACAAAGCACAGTTTGTCTGCTTACTTTGTTTCCAGACGCCTGTAAATACAATAAAATTAGAAATTGATAGAAAAAAAATCTAAAATCTTTGGTCTATTAAACTTACCGTTTCCACATACTCAGACTTGTTATAATATGTGTCTTGGAGTTCCATTGTGTTATAATAAAAGAAAACTCATATAAAAATAGCTAAAAAATATTTTGAGTGCGTTTATTATTTATTTTGATTAAAAATAGAAAATTATTTAAGTTCTAAGACTTAAGTGGAATTGGACTTGTCATCTTGACAGCAAATAAGTTGCCACCTTTAACAGCGAAAATTCCTAGTTCAGATAACGTTAAACTCGTAATTAAAAGAAAGCAATGTTGAATAGACAATTTGGCAAAGCTGATACTACATTTTTACTAAGTGTCGTCGTCTAAACCAAAGTAATGCTCTATTATATAAGATCAGCAAAGCTATACAATAATAAAATTTCAAAACATATGATATAGGTATTATATTTAATAACCGGAAAATTTACTTGTGTTTAAGTGAATCTGTTCAGCTTTATAGATATAATTATACGATATCTACGTATTTTGTGAGTCCTTTTATTGTAAATACCATACCTGTGTGTGAAAAAAATGAAGAATTTATTAAATAAAAACATTAACTTTTTACAACTTAGTACGATACAACCTACCTACCAAAGTGTCATAAAATGGCTGACTGACAGATAAAATTTTAAATTTTGTGATTTATAAAGCATTTTATCTTAAAGGTAGAACTTTGATCGAAGGTAAACATAGTGATTTTGAATAATCAAAAAATAAGTATAATGTAAAATCCGCTGCTATTTGACAGTTAAACAGTTAATAATAAAGTTTGATATTGCCAGAGTAAACATGACCAGAATATATTTTAATATTTTTTTGTATTTCCAAAAAAACTCATTATTATTTAAAGGTTACATTATTGGAGCGGAGCGAAGCGAAGCTCCCATGGATCAGCTTCAATGGCGCAATGTCTGTTACGCCATAACTCCCCGAGTTCTTAACCGATTTTAATGTGTGGAATCGAATCAACAGGTTTAGGACCCGGAGCCCGAATTTTGAAATTCGCAAAAAATCCCATCGAACCAAAAATAAAATTTTTTTTTAGGTATTGCGCTCCGCTCCAATATATGGTGCTAGCGTAGCTTTATGCTTAGCGACTGCATCGCCTAGTTATATATGTAAAATTCAAGGATTGTAGATTTAAAATGATCTTCTAAATCTACAACCCAAACCACATACAATTGCTTCCAACGCTCAGCAATTACTAATCTGTGATCACCAGTTGCCGTGAAACTTCTGCCGCCGGGAAAGTTGTCGACCTTGCAACATTACGTAAGTTTACATTAAGTAAGCTTTGTTGTGTACAGATGTTATAAGCTGAAAATTGAATTAGATTTTGTCTTTACTTTTGTAGGTACCGATATTTTAAGTCCTATCAATAATTGGCTGGATTGATGAGGAAATTTTAAATTTCGAATTTTTATTGTAATTGAAACACTAATCGTATTTTATTATATTTTCCACACTTTTTATACTCACCACAGTTTTCTCTCTTATTTCTTATGTTGTCTAATTTACCCCTTTACTTAGGAAAATACACAGCCGGCAAACTTGGTTTTACTTCTTAAGGAAAAAATGACGTAATGAGCTTTATACCATGCTCCTAGCCATTGCTAGGTAAAATAAATAAAAATGAAAAAATTGCCTGTAATATTTTACCAGTAAACCTTTTGATTTATAATAACAATAATACTAATAATAAGTAAAATTAAGGATTTTTTTATAAGGAATTCTATAGGTTTTGAAAGAATTTTGAAACTGTGTTGTTTCTTTATAAGTAGTTACCTATATACCTATACAAAAAAAAATTTTTTTTTCATAATTAATGCTAATTATGAAAAAAAATAAAATGCATTAAAAAAGTTTGCTCTAAATTTCTTTTGGTCGAAATGTAAATTATTAGGACTTCTTGGCGGGTGAGGAAAGCTGCACTTTGGTGGTTTTGTTTTCCTTATTACAATTTTGGTTGAGGAGGCTATTAGTACGTAACAATAGTGAATTATTAACCACTAAATGTTTGTAAAAATGGAAAAGTGTTAGCAAGTGAAATAAAACAGCGGAAATTGTCTTTTCTTTCTCTCAAAAAGAAGTCCTCGGGGAGGTTGGAGTAAAACGCCACACCCTTACTGAAACCTAACGAAAGGGTTTTCACTATTCATACATCATTTATTGATCATCTATTATTTAAGGATCGGCTATCATCAGCATTCATCATCATTTAATTACGAAAATAAATTACTCAAGAAGTGGCAGTATGACTTAGACCTTCGTCAGTCCCGAAAAAGACGAGCATAAACTTTTACTACTACTATGTAAATTGTAGTTAAAATAAAATAATGGCGCCAAAACTGTTTTGACACAAATTTTTCTTTGGAGTCTTGTTTGTCTCATGTTAGCTTGGATCTAATTGTTTCCACATATAACTTTAATATTTTTAGACATGGACAGATATGTTACACGGGAACCTAGGGTAGGAGCTGGTAAGCAGAGTATAAATCATAAAAACTACTTAAATATGAACAAAATATCAGTTAAGTATATTTTTTGTATCCATAGAATATCCTCAACGAAGTAATCATCCAATTGAATATAGAGTTAACGCTATAAGAAACAATCCTGCGATGATGTGAGTATTCTTTATTCTCTAAGTTGATTAGAAGCTATTTAACGCTTGATTTAATGATAGTAATACTTAATCAAACAACTATCGTATTAAGGAATAAATTGGAACTTCTTTCTTTCTATAACTAAATATTTAAATTATGCATTATTTAGTCTAAGTGCGCCATTTTTTCCTACACGATAATGTTAAATGTCAGTCATACTGGGTGCGTATAATTTGTTTTCATCAATAAAGGAAATTACAGATTTAACATTTAGATTTAAATATTTATTAATAAATTTAATTACTAAATCATATCAATTATTTGAAAATCAAATTATTCTTCGTGTATAGCCCTGAGAATATGTATTACGGAGGATACGGGTTAGAGTCACCGTTCTGCGGCGATGGTTACATAGCAGTCCAACAGCGGATGAATCCTGCTGCATTTTCACCAGTTAATGTAAGTTTCTAAAGTTTTTTATTCCACACTTTTATTTTGTGTGTGAAGAATTACCACATCTATATTTGTTGACGAAATTTCATTTTGTTTGAATCGATAATAGAAGGGATATTATATTTTCGATTCAAAACAGGTGTTCCTTATAAGAATACCGGATACTGTGCTTTTATCTATAAGTGTGATACTAAACTCTTCTTAAACGACAGGGCCGATTTTAATAAAACTTCTTAATTTGAGTGAGATTTGAGATCTCTAGACGATTTAGATTCACAACTAGACCCAGTAAGTGGCGCTACAGTCGAGGTTTGGCATTTAATTTTTTAGTTTTAGAAAACATACATAACATTTCACAACTCTTCATATACTAGCTACGTTTGCCGGGTCTCCTGGTACCTATTTGAATTATTTTCCTTACAATTTTAAGACAAAATGGCGTTTTTACTTCTTCGTTTAACATTGACAGCATTGACTTCATTTATTACTTCTTTAATTGCCAATAATAAGTCTCAAAAGAATTCACTTTAAAACCTAGTATTTTTCAACTCTTCTTTTTTATTTGAATTCAATGAGTGTAATTCAGTCAAATAAAACAATAACTCTTAGCTATACTTGTGTGAACTGTGTTAGATGCAAAGTTATATAGAATTTTCAGCGTCATCCAAGTCAGGGCCAAATGCTTTCTGGCATAAATCCTCAATACCTCGCTGCTTACTCCGATAACAACGCTTCGTTCATTGTATCAGGTAAGAATTTTAAGTACTTTTGTTATACACAGAAAGGTAATACTAATATACAAATAATTGACAATTCGATTCCCTTCCAGTAATTCGTTGACGACCGTTTGGTGCAACGGTAGCGATCCTGCCTTTCGCACCGACGGTCCTGGGTTCGAATCCCGGAAGGGGGAGATGTTTGTATGATGAATACGAGCATTTGCACCTGAGTCATGGGTGTTTATATATATTTCTATGAATAGTACATATTTATGTATCATATATGTATGTCTATCCGTTACCCTGGTATCCATAACACAAGCCTTACAGTGCTTACTTTGGGCTAGGCTAATTGGTGTGAATGTAAGAAATATTTATTTATAATTCGAAAATCGAAGCATGGCTTCATCGATTTGTCAGGTTTAATCTTTGTCTAAACCAAGAAATAAAATGTGCCTTTCTGTGATTAAAAATAAATGCCAAAATTTAAGTGAATAGAGCCTAATCATAAATGATCATTTTTATAACTTTATACGTCTGCTTTGTCTCAAAGTTTGCCTTGACTAAGCTAGCTAAACTAATGACGGCTCCACGAATTTAAATCTAAATTTTAGAGGACTTATTTATTAATGCTAATTCTTACGTAAAAGTAAGAGGGTTAACTTATATGAGCTTGCAAAATCTTGACTTTAATTTTCGCGTATGTATGTTCTATTCCGATATTTTTACAAACTTGAATATACTTAAACATTTGTAAAGCCTAACATTAGTTTTAAATACGTGCTTCTGTGACTCTTAATCTAATTAAAAGATAATGGATAAGTTCTTACATCTATATTTAAATATTAAGAAAAATTAAAAAAATTGAGACTGCGATATCTTAAAAAAAGAAAAAGAAGTTTAATACTTGGGCATATTAATTGATCGCAATAAGAATTTAAAAAACCATATATTAAACTAGCTGACTCGACCACGCGTTGCTGTGTTTTAAATTAAAATAAAACCTATTCTATCTTTTAAGTTAGATCAAATAACAGATAGTTACAAAGTTTGATCAAAATCGGTCAAGTAGTTTAGCAGTCCATCGCGGACAAACAACGTGACACGTACTTGTGTTTTCTGTAAACAAACCTTGTGTAAAAATAAATAAATACTGTCCCCCACGGGACGGGCACAAGAATTCCCTCTGAATGAGAACTCCTCAGGGAGAATCGATCATAACCCACCACGCAGGTCCAATGTGGATTAGGGGCTACTTATGACTTCAGTGAAGACCATCAGTTCCAAGTGCCTTCCAAATTACGGAAGAATTTGAGATAGGCAAGTTACGGTTACTGTGCAATTATAGGCAGGACGAATGGCAAGAATAATGGAGCCCCTATGACTTTGATAGAACACCTTTTTATAACTAGAATAGACAAAGAAAGTACATAGATAAACAAGGTTTTAGATTTTTTATTGACAGTCAATAGTAGAATAGATAATACCTAAAGATTATCTATTCTACTATTGACTGTACTAAATTAAAGAATTTAAATGGGGCGATTCACATATATTTAAAATTATCTAAGCATGCTGAAATTGGATAGCCTCTTTTTGGGCGACAGTAGAGTAGCTTCGCGCATGCAAAACCTAATAAGCAAGTCAATAATATAGTCCCTAATTGAGGTTTCATTTACTGTAATTAAATAAGTTTTTCAGCAATTAATGCCGGTATTCCTTTAGTGATCAGGCAGGAACTAGTGGAAAAGGGGGAAAGAGGGGTCTGATTAGAGACTAAACACGCTGATCACTGTCCCATGAAGTTCCTCATACGCCTCTGTGTCGAAAGCAGTTTCTATCCCGGGGATAAATTATTTTAAGTTCATCATCAACCTATCAATGTCTTTCCTACTGTGTCACAGGCCCATCTTCTAAGTGATACACTATATTTCACCACAGAATTCCAATGCTACTCGTATATATGGGTGCTAAAGACTGAAAATGCAGCCGAGATCAACGCTTTCATAAAACTTCCAAATCAAGGACGGGATCGAGATAAAAAACTTTTGGTCTCAAATTTTAGAACCGACGGGCGTGATAAAGTGAATTAATACTCGAAATTGTGGCCCGACTGCGCTACTGCTTTAGCCACTGCGCTGCACCTATAAATTGCTCCTTATTTTAGGTCAAATTATACAAAACACAGCAATTCTATATTATTTTTTTATTTTTTATGTCTAATTGGTATTTTTTTTACTGAAACTAAATATGGTAAAGTAGAATAGATTTTTTTGAGATGTTGCAAGTAATAAGGATTTCTGTTATATGTCCCAAGGTCAGCTTTTTTTGGAATTTCTTCAAACACTGTGTAGTTTTAGTTTTTTAAGTCGTACTTTTTTGTACGCTTGGTTGAGATGCCAGCTTTGAACAAAGGGGATCGAGTTCGTTTTAAGCTAATATGCTGTAGACGTGTACCTACTTAGTCGTAACACGAGCATTTGGCTTATCACGAGTGGTTAACGGGAATATAATAATGTGTTTAACGCAATATTCCTTAAAACGAGCCAAAATTCATTAATTGTTTTTAAAGATAGAGTACATAGAAACATAGAGTTTTACAAACGATTTATAAATTTTTGAATAAGATGATTTGCTGTCGACTAAATTTTTGTCTATTTTATTTAAATGAGTAGTCGTTTTGAACAACTTTATCGCAAGAATATAATTTTGGGTCTGTAATGAAGCCAATATTCATAGTATGAAAATCTACTCCTGTAATATTTCTGTTATTATACTGTAATACAATAAATCGTTTTATTAAATTTATGATGTAATAATATCACCTGTAATTTAGGCCAACAAATGCAAGACGAAAGTCCCCGTCTACCAATGAATTTCGGCAACGACTACGAAAATCGTAGTCTCGTAGCTCCAGATCGTAGCAAGATTAACGTACTTGTCCCGCAAGCTCCACAAGGTTAGAACTTGTTTTTATTATTTGTGATTTTATTTTAGAATTTAAAATTCGCTCTCCACTCTTATTTCAGAAATAGTGAAACAGAGCGAGGGGATACATTCAAACAAGTTTCTTGAAAACCCTTTTAGAAGCAAGGCGCATAATAACCAGTTCAAAGAGAATTTCAGACAAGTAGTTCAACAAAACCGTTCTAATGGTAAGCCCCAAATTAATTTGTGTTCAAGAATCAGGAATATTTGTAAAATGAGATGTAGTAAATACATAGCTCAGAATATTTACATATCATGTAAGAATTAATAATTATTTATTGGCATTTTAATTTTTATTTACAACTAGCTGACCCGGCCACGCGTTGCTATGGTAACGTTAATTGATTATAAAAACTGTTATTCTTAGGCTTATGGTAACTATGGTAACTATATATGGTAACAAAACCACACACATACAAAGTATTGTCATCATCATCATCATATCAGCCGTACGACGCCCACTGCTGGACATAGGCCTCCCCCAAGGATCTCCACAACGATCGGTCCTGTATTAAATTATTTAAAAATATTATAATACAATATCAAATTATATCGAGATATAATAATATAACAAAAAACCTGAAAACCAACCTCACCGCTGCTCAAAGAATACTTTTTAGAGAATATTATGGTATTTTCCTAAGTGAGTAGGGAACTAGAAAATTTTTTAGGTTATTGTTATTACAGCATTAACACCTTTGTGTGGCTTTGTAAGTTCAGAGCGTATTATAATTAAGGTTAGTAAACTTAAGAAAACATTGCATTTTCAATATTTCAAAATTAAGTAATCAGATAAAATATTTCATTTTTAATATTATGTATTAGATTAGCTATGATATGGTAAATATTTTCCTTCGCTCTCTTTTGCGCATAATTCCTTAAAAGTAATATAAAATTGCATAATGTGTAATTAATTTGAAATTCACATTTAAACCTTAACTTATTGTTATTAAAAATTAACCAATACGTAAAAAGACATTTATACGGTGTATTTTTGATTTAGCAGAATAGATGCTTTGATAGTTTTTGGAATAAAAACAAATTATTCTAGTTATTTTCTTTTGCTTTACGTGACTTAATAACGATTATTAAAACTTATAATTTGTAACGGAGAATCATGTAGATACTATGATTATTTTAAAAATGTTAGTACTAAAAAATATTTCATTGGTTAGCATCTGATACATATGTTACTAGTTAGGAAAAAGTTTTATAAAAATTTAATATAGTTCACCTTTAAAACTCCTATAAAATAGTCGTATAAGTATAATAGAGCATTTTGATATCGGATCCGCTATACTCCTCTTAGTCTTGTATCGGTGATTGCCAAGCTGTATCGAAGATTCATCAATTATAGTGCCTTGACATCCAGTTAAACGAAGAAACCGCCTTAAGCCAGTCACCCTTTCGATTTTGCTCAGGGGAACATATATTTATTTAGAATGGTAGTGTCAATACGAGTATATTAAGTAAGATAATATTAAAATTACATACCATTTTATTTACTTATTATGCAATGTTTTATCTGTTCATATACAATAAGGGATACACTATTTACATAAATTTTTACTAAATAAAAAAAGCGTTAAGAGATAATAAAGCACGTTTTTTAAAGAACATATGTTTCGAATCAATTCCATTGTAACAGATAAACAATTTATATAAAACCTAGCTAATTTTATATGTTATTGTTATGGTCTTTGCTGACAAGCTAAGAAAAAAATTAAACATTTAACACATACATACACAATAGGTTTATTTAATTTGTATTTTTTAATTTTCAATTATCTTCTGAAGTATAGACGTCATTTCGTAGGTCCCGGACACAGAATAAGTCTTATCCAAAAAAAGTATATAAGTACTGTTTAACTAAATAAAGTTGAATGTACCAAATATATTATCTGAGTAGTTTATACTATATTCAAGTTAGATCGCTCGATGTTGACAGACACTTTTACCCACATAAACTTAAACACACGTATCCCAATTTGATACCTTAGTGCAGAACTTAAATAACTTCGAATTAACACTAAAAGGAATCTTCTTAAGACGAGAAATTTTCATCTAATTAATTGTGATTTTAAAACAAAAGAAGTTGATTATACCCGAAGTGATTAAATCTCTATTAAGAAACGAAAGATCGTCAAATCGAGACGGACTTTTGAGCTCCGGTAAGTATAACCAATTGAGGGTGTAGATCCAAGTATCGCGAAGTTTGTCTTTACAAGTGAGCTCTCTGGAAAATACGGCGTAATGAGCTTGTTACAGAGAGTTAGGGGCTTAGCTTTCACACGGCTAAAATACTTAAAATACTTCGCGTGAAGCGTGGCGTGAATTAAAGGAGTTTTAAGAATATAGGGTTTAGCGACGTCATGTTCTTATAATGGAGATAAGTTTTTCCTGTGCAAGAAATTTCAATTGGGGATAAGATTATGCGCTTAGCATGTCTCGTTGACACTTTCATACTAAATTATAGGAACTATGTAAATAAATTATTCTGAAAAATCTTTTACAAACCAGGACTTCATTTCGGGGCTAATGCCTATATTGTTGATGCAGATGAAGTAAATTGATTATTCTGTTCTCAATGTTAAAACTGTAAAAACGTACCAAAATACGGATTAGTGTCCTTTAAATAATTAACAGGTGCTTTTAACAATTAAATGTTGTTTATTTATTTAAATATATCTATAAACAGTCCAAACTAACAAGTCACTTTACGTTATTTGATTACTTCCTTTCCGTTGTTCTTTGTTTGTTTGTTGTCAGTTCAATGTGACATGCTTCTACGGTTTATAAATGTTATTAGTTCTACTTATTGATTTAATAATGTGAAATGATATTGTAGTAGTGCAAACTAAGGTTATGTCATGTGCATTGTATTGCTCAGTCCACTAATTCAGTTCGGTGTGGTCCGTTTATGGTCACTCTGAACCAAGCAGACCCATTCTTTTTTTCACGAGTGAAAAATGTTTTACGCATATTCTTTCGCTGGGAAACGTAACAAGTTATGTGGGGAATCTTAGAGCCCACTTGGGAGTGCGTACTGCCCCAAAGGGATAGCTTTGCTGCTGCCATGATTATGTATAATGACGTATTTCCTGAAAATTTCCATTTCATATGAGAGTCGAAGGTGAAATCAAACAGTCCTCTATCTGCGGCTCCAAAAAATATCCTACTGTCTTGCAACTATTTGTAAAAAGACTTTCGTTACCCCCTCGCGTAACAACAGTAAACTTTGATAATCATTCGATAAAATTTGCAAAAGAATTATGCGCATTCTGCGCCTTTCGCTTGTCCGTCGAGTAGCGGTTGCTTTCCATTCCGAGCTTCACATTCGACAAGTATTTCCAAGATATAAGATATATGTCCTTTTTTCGCTCTTCAAGGATCCATTGTCCTTGGTTTATCGCCTGAAAGGTTACTGTCCCCATATTGAACATGGTCACGTAGTACCTTTCCAGTCTCCGCCTTTTAAATCGGCGTCGTCTACACTTGTTGAGTCTATCACTTCCGACTTGTGTGCTATCTGAGGACAGCCCACCGCAATAGTTCGAATGAAGTTCCGAGGGAAATTGTGCGCCACTCGCGTTGTCCTTTAAACTTTCGCGTCGAATTTATCAACCATCTTATAAAAGCTTCGAAGAAATTTCAAACTAAAGTGCTGGTAAAGGTCGTATCACAGAACAGTAAAAAAGAGTAGAAATCGCATGACGCGATCTTTTCAAAGAAACCAGCGTAATTGGCGATTGATTAGAGAAACTGGAAACGTTAGAGCATATATCACAAAATGAATTATATCATATTCTACCCTTTTCTTATATAGTGATGGTCCATAATAAATAACAGCATACTTGTTTGTTCTAGTACAGCTTTTGGATACAAGATGGCGTTATAGTTATGCAGTTAAGCAGTGCTGCATTATTAGCAGCACTGCTTTAAGCATACTGTGCCTGTAATCACACGCTAGAAGGCGCTTCAAGTTGAACACATTATCAAGGTTGCAAACAATATTAATATTGATATTATTGATATAGTTTAAAGTTTTAATGAAAACAACGTAGGCAATAATATAAGATAAAGATAAAATGATTTTTATTCAATACGACTATTTACAATGCATGTATTGAACGTCAAGACTACGCCATGGCTTTTCTTTTATATACGGATCTTTACAAAAGCTGTAATATATATAATATTTTGCTATGTTTATATCATGCTTCGCAACCTGTCTGGTGTACGACACCACTGGTTTTAATGTTATATAAAAAAAACAGAAACTGAACCTTCAATATATTTATCGTTTTCATTACAATTTTATAACGGCCAATATGGTTTTGCTTTCCAAAATAAGTTTCAAAATCATATCCATTAAATCACCCTTTTTACATTTATAACCTTATTTGTGTACAAAAATAAAAACTTTTCAAAATTAAGCAATAAAAATAATTAAATGAATATGACATTTCCATAAAATTAGTTGCAAACAATATGCTATATCGGTTGCAATGTATATCTCTTAAATATACTACTTATAGTTATCTATCATTTACACGTAATCAGGTGCATTACTAATTGAGTAGCGGCAATGACGAAAAGCATGTTTTTAGTAATACGTAGGTTTTTAAGAACCTTCTAGAAAAACAAAACTGTACATTGAAAAAAATTTAGAACCTTCTAGAAAAACAAAACTACACTTTAACATCAACTAGGGTCGATTTATTTTACTTTATTTCCAAGAACTCGATATAATCAATTTACAATTTATACTTACCTACATATCCATGTACACAATATGCACATTATGCTTACTATGGACAAATGGCATTTTTCTACTTTTTGCTATATCGTTTCGCGTAGAGTTTACGATTCGACTGATTAAGCAGAAGGTCTAAGTGCGCGGAGTGACGCATACTTGAGGTTACGCGGGTACCGGCCACTTGCGACTTCTACTCTTTTTTACTGTTCTGTGGATTGCACCGGCTCGGGTTTGTCACCATTCTTATCAAACGTGAGGAGGTTATAAAATCCAGCATCCCCATTGGATTCATCTTCTCGTAACAGGGTTATCTTGTGTCGTATTAGACTGCTCCTGTAAAGGAGTCAAAACGTCAGGATTAAATATAAAATTAATTATGAGCAAAATCCGTAAAAAAAGTGTTAAAATTAAAATCAAATGTGTAATATGCGCGGAAGTGTAAGAAATAAATATGTTTATAAAGATTTTATGTCTTTGTCATTAGACGTTACGTTTACTGGGTACAAAATGAGTGAAATACCTTCCACTTTTAATTTAAGGGTATACTTTAATATTAATCTAGTTTGATTTAAATTGTTTTAGTATCCTCCAATATAACTCCAACTGAGAATCCACCTAGAGATGACACTCAAGCACATGTTTTGACACGCTCTGAGAAAATAAAGGTAAGAAGTTTTGTATTTCTTATACAACTTCAATAAGAAGTAATATAATACAGTTCACCTCTTGTTAAGTAAACAAATATAAGCCATAAATGGAGGAAAAAACATAATATCAATTATTTTTAACACTCAGAAGCTAGCATAATAGTTTCCATCTATTCTGCTAGATTTTGTATGAAAAATTTTATCTAAGGTTTTTGAAAGGGTAGTAGACAATGTTATTACACAAAATTATCTCAATCTCAGTTGCAGTACAATCCTGAACAGCTTAGAAATAAAGAGTAAAGTAGTTCAGTCCAATTGTCAAAAATGGCAACTTCACACAACTTTTATGATTCTTCTACAAGAAAATAAATAAAAAGCTTAACATATGTCCTCTCCACAAATTCGGTTTGAAATCTCTCGTTACCCCATATCACATGACACGAGATAACGCACAAACAGAAAATCTCCTAACACCCATACAATAACATTTAATTCAAAGAATGAGGAGAGTTAGGTTAATAATTGTAGCTCCCATCGTTATCTTTTATACCCAGTCCCACTTTCCTTGAGAAATAGCAATATTTCCCCTCCAACTCACCCCCCCCGTTACATCACCAACAAATACACTCTCACACTCCCGAGTTCAGCATATAACATGCAAAAATAAGCACTTCTGCCATACACGTGCACATATTTACAGTGTTACACCATAACACTTTACTACTTGGGGGATACCTGCAATCCTTTTAAAGTATTTTTTTAAATATTTTTGAAGTATTTTCGTAGGTGCCTATATTAATTTTTTTTATGTTACTTTAAACTCATAGTTCATAGTAGTCTTGATTTACTGTTAAAGTTAAGTAACAGCTTAACTTTAACAATAAATTAAGAAGTAATTGATAGTTAGTGATAGACTTTCCTTGCCAATAAATATTCTAATCTCATAAAGCTAAGGTTATTTGCAGGTGGGGCCTAGTAACCTGTAGTTCAGGTTCCTTTGGAACTTATTTCAGAGACTAGTCTCTAAAATAAAGTTGTAAAAAGTTTTAGTCCTAAGCCATTTATTGCGAAAAGAGAAATAAATGCTTTTATTTTTATTATAATATTACCTTAAAGGAACAACATGGTTTTGTAAAGCATCGATCGACTGTGACTGACCTTATTACCTATGCCTCGGATCTATTTAACGCGATGGACTGTAAAAAATAAATTGATGCCATTTATACTGATTTGCGAAAGGAGTTCGATGTGGTTGACCATAGAATATTATTAGAAAAAATTGCCTTTGATAGTATTCGAGCAAATGTTTGGCGGTGGTTTAAGTCATACATTTCCAATAGAACACAGAATGTTGTGATTAAAGGTTTAGAGTCAAGGTCGCAAATGTTAATTCCGATGTTCCACAAGGTTCTATATTAGGTCCTCTATTGTTTGTTATCTTTATAAATGATGTCGATAAGTGCCTTAAACACAGTAAATTTTTAATATACCCTGACAATCTCAAAATATACTGGAAAATCGACCAGACTGAAGATCATTATTTCCTTCAGGAAGACCTTACTAGATTCACTAGTTACCGCTAAAACAATTATCCTAAGCTTAGCATTAATTGATGTAAAACAATAACTTTCACTAAAAAGAAATCCATGTACATGTACCTATGCTCTCAATGGTGTAGTCATATCCAAAGTACCTATTATTACAGACTTATCAGTAAACTGTGATAGTAAGCTACATGTTGATATTCACGTACAAAATATTATTGCAAAAGCTTATAAAATGTACAGGTTCATCATGTGACCAACCTCTGAATTTAAAAATCCCCTTTGTTTAATAAACTTACTTAAATCCCTTGTAAGGCTGCAATTGGAGTACGGAGTATCAATATGGAATCCAATATACAAAAATTAGAGCAATAGTATCGAATTGGTTCAGAAAAAGTTTTTTCTCATTATTTATTCTAATATTATCGTAGACTCTGCTTTTATGAGCCCCTCTTAAAAAAGTTTAAGCCATCTTGTGATCACGGCTCCTGTAAAGGAGTTGAAACGTCTATAAAATAAATTTTGCGCAAAATCTGTAAAACAGTTGTTTCATTCTGAGAGATATTGAGACGATCGCAGCTCGATGCAATTTGGCTTTAGAACCTATGCAATAACAAATATGACTGTATAATAAAATTAACTATTCAGTTCCATCACTGGTGGCGCACTTATGAGGTCGATGCTTTAGAAATTTTTATTCGCCACGCCTCGATGTCGCACGAATGCTGGTATTCGCTCGTCTTTGAACCGCATAGTTGACAAGTAGAACAAAAAGTTTAACTTCATGGATATATTTGGCTCTAGTGTATGCTCATACAGGAGACAAATAGTTGATTTATTGTCAAAACCCTAAAAACTTAAATTAAATATTAACCTATTCACTTTTAATTATTCCAAAACATTCCGTCAAATTGTAGACATTTTTTTTTTCTTTGACGCATTCTTTGCCCCACTCGTTCTGCAATAATACTTGTTAGTATACCTTTTATAGTGTTTAATTTTAATAAGGAGAGGAGTGACCTGTATTGAAAACTCTCACTTACCAACTTAAATTGATATAATTAGTTATAAATTGTGCACTGTAGTTCGAATCTGGTTCCTTTTAACTGTATAAATGTTTGACATAGTAATAAAAATATTTTTGATGTCTTGCATATTTTTACAAGAATATTTTAACAATAATATGTAAACATCGTTATATTGTAAACTTGTTTGTGGTTTTATAAATAAATGAACAAAAATAGTCATTCACCTCTCACTATTCGAGCGACTCGGCTTCCAATGGAAACATTCGCCCAGATAGGGAGAGCCTACGGGTTTAAAGTCCTTCGGATACCTGAGACAACTTGATTTTCTTAGGAAAATTGCTTTAACTTTAAATAGAGATTTACAAGTATTATTTACTGCTAGATAGCAGTTTTAATTTTTTTTATTACATTTTTTGTAAGTATAAAGAATTTAATAAAAAATGTTTGGTCACCCATCCCGTGACTGACCTTTATGAAAGTAAGTTAATTTTCTGCGCCATTTAGCTCTATTTTATAAATTTCATGTATACCGGCATACTTAGTTCCATAAGTGAGCGTATTTCTGCGTACATTTAAAGGAACGATATAAGAAAATAGTATGTAATAAAATAAATGGCGGCTGTTTTTCTGTTTCGCTGCTGTTACAGTTTTTGTTTTAGTTAATAATCTGGAAGAAGAATCTTGTCGTGCAGTTTTTATTTAAAAGGTTTTTGGATAGTCTTATTTTTTCTTTAGAAGTTTTTAGAAACCATTTTTTAGTTCTAACTAGGTTAGAACTAAAAAATGGTGTCAATTTTTCCCTTTACACTAATATGTGTACTATTGCACATATTAGTACTTATTACTACAGTTTGCGTAATTAGTTTTGAGAATATAGTATATTTTAAAAGTATTTACAACTACAAATAAAACATTTAAAAAACTAAATGTATATTGAAATATTCTTCTATACGATCTTTTCTTTGGTTTCGCGAAATATATTCATTTCACTTATACTATTTTATTTTTCAAAACTTACTATGATATAAATTTATACAATGTATTTAATTCTTAAAATAAAACACAACACTAAAACACGCGTATTCCTTGCGTAATAAGATTTTTTGTATTTTTGACTTACAATTATTGGTATATAGAAAATTTAACAAATATGTCGCGATTACTTCAAGGGATACACTCAATAAGGTCAAGAAACTAATTGTGACAACGTGTTTTATAAAATTTGTTACTGTTCCTAGAGTAAGTAATGTTACTGTTGATGTTTATGTTATGTTTAAAAAAAAGCATAATTCCATAAGCTTTAAAATAAGGAACAGTTAAAAGTTACATTCAATCCTGTTTCAATTTAGCTAAAACGTTCTAAAAATGTCGTAGTTATTCTTACACAAACGTAACCACAGCCCGCTAGCATTATTCAGACGAGATGATAAAAACCTACATAAAACAAAATCCGAAAGAAATTGTTAGCGATAAAAGTAATAGCTGAAATTTTTCTACTTCGTCATCTCTCGGGTTTTCGCGGAGTTAATATGGTGGACGAGAAAATGCGGGCAGTAATATCCTCTGGTTTATCTCTTGAGGATTTTTATTGACTGCCCTTTTAGTGTTGGTGATAATTTGTTACTAGACTTATTTACAGGAAAAAAATGAAATGGGGATATCTAAGTCCTAGAAATTGACTTTAAGCCAAGTTTGAAATGTATTGAAAGTTTATTTTCATAGAAATAACTTACAAATCTTAATGTGAATGTGATAGTTTGGTAACTAGTTTATGTTAAGGAACTTACATTTATAAGCTTCATTATCTATTCAGGATGTTGTACACTATATATTTTTTTCAATAGCAACACTAAAAGCCCGCCAATAGTGCAAAATTCAAATATAAACATAAACTAGGTCTGCAATACATGCTGCTGTTTGCAAATACTGAGCGAAGCAATTAGACTTTTGAAGGGTGATTATTCCTTCATGGTATGTCCAATTTCAAAATTTTTTTGCACATTAGTCACGACCACAATGTGAGTTTTGGCGCCAAATTTTATCAATGTAGTATCAGCGGTTTGGCTGTGGTCAGCTTTTGAATATTCCTTTCGATGATTGTTCCTCCATGGTAAAGTCTATATTTTTTACATAGCCTATGTCCGTTAGGTTATAATCATGTATGTTCATGCCAAAATTAGTTCGAATCGGTTGAACCGTTAAGTAGCAAGAGGGAGACATGCGAAATTTGTGAGTTGCCTAAAAGAGAGCTTCACTCTTTCAGAGCTCAATAACAATCTGAACCAATGCCTTTCTGGCGCACCAGGTCGGACATCATAATCACAATGCTTTTACATCTATCTACAGTATCCGTGCTTTTCATTTTTTTATAAATGCACCCTATAAATTGCTAATGAAAAAACAACTAAGCCTTAGTAAACAATATGGTTTGAAAATAAAAAATGTGTATTTATATTTAGTTCCCACACTTTCGCCCACATTACACATTTGAATAAAACACATTTTCCTCTGCAGTGATCCTGTGATGGTTCCTGTAAAGAAGTCGTAGCGTCAGGATTAAATATAAAATAAAATATGCGCAAAATCCATAAAAAAATATTTATTTATATTGGTAAATATTAAGGATGTCCATATTCATGCGTTTGTCAGTCATCTAGCAGTTGCAAGTGAATTACCTAGTTAATGTATCGAATAATGTTTTGGATATTAAAGTAAGTATCATTAATTAGGCTGCATCTGCTAGACTATAATAAAACTGAAAAACTTTTAACTTAACTGTAAAATATAGGTATTTACGAAGAATTTCAAAATGCATCTTAAAACTAATATAAAATTACTTATATATTATATAATATATTATTTCTTACAACCTCAAAATAATAAAATTAAGTTAATTAAACTTAAAATTATACTTAGTTCCAATCATAGACGCACGTACGCACACATACACACACATTGACATTCTTAGTTTATGGTTATAAAACAGTGCTGTGCTAATGCAATACGATACTTAAGGAAAGGATCTGTTTCCTAGAATACTGGTTGACTTAACCTAGGGGGCAGAATTATATGTTTATGTTTAGCATTGTACTTTAAATTATTTCTGTAAGATTATTGTTTTTGTGCTATTATTGGACAATAAATTATTTATTTCTTTATATACATGTATAAACTATCTTTTTATACAGCAAGCAAACATTTGTACCTACTTCTCTGTCGTTAAATTTAAAAATGACAACGTGTATAAATAAAATTTAATGTCGTTCGGAGGAGTTCGATAGCATAGTGTAGTTCGGACCTTATTGTGGAGATTAAGCAATTATCTCTAAAGCCTATCAACACAGGGAAGACCGAAAATTATTATCTTTGGTTATTGATAGCCATTTATAGGCTCATGACGGTGATGACAATAGAATGTCGTTCCTTGCTAAGCGTATTGCTTGATATCGACCTGACTTATTAGGCATTTCTTCAAAATGAAATAAAAGGGATGTAGCACAACCAAACTTTCGAGGAAATAAATTAGAAAAGCCCCTTAAAAAGTAGAAAAAAGGGGAGAAACTATTACGAACATCAAAATATTTTCTTTTCTATAAGAGAATCTGAAAATTATAAGTCAGTTTACATAAAACGACGTCTATTGGGTCGGCTGTCGACATTCAATAACCTAATTAATATAATTTGTACATGTAAATGGTACAAAATGGACGAATTATCAAACAATTTCAAAACCACTTTTTCACTAATTTATTTAACTCACTGTGGGACATTAATATCAATTATACAATATTAAGAAAATAAAAGACCTATCGCTAAAGTCGAATATAGTCATAACTAATTTCTTTAAAATTATAGTTTTCTATGAAAAAAACATCAATTAATACAGAATTATTTTGGTAATTATTATTAAAAGATTTAATTTTATGTAAATTTGTTTGACATTATTTCACTCCCCCTAAGTTTGCTTAGCGGGCCTGCAACGAGATATAATGCACGCTTTCCCAGTTTGTGCCTTGTTTTTGTCTGAGAAACCTTTTTGCCTCTTTGCGACTGATTAATCTGCCATGCAAGTAAACAAGCAGCAGCATTTTTATTATTGTCAGAGTAGTAGAAATATAAATTAAATAAAGAAAATCATGGGATTAGATTACATTTATTAGGTAAGAGATCTTTTATTTTAAAAAGAAATATATTGTTTAAAGTACCTACTTTTAAACCTATTTAGATACAAATTCATATTATTATGATTATAAAAACTTTGGGAAAGATATAAAATACTGTAATGACGCAAATATTTGTTGGAAATATATATTATAATGAAAAGACACATTTTGATAACAAATATAATCTTTAGTGCCAGATTATATTGTACCCATTATAAAATAAAAACTACAAACTAACTTTTTCTATCAGATATTTAAAATAATTGTAAAAGTTTAAATTATTTCTCACAATAAGAACGCACTAAATTCAATTTAAGCTCAGTTTTAAATCTAATTTTATAATCGGGATTATATTTAAATTGGATTAATTTAACTACTGTAATTAAAAACCTTTGAAGTTTTAGTATGGAGATAGTTCTAAAGTAATATAACATATCATATTTTCTTTACTACTAAAATGTTATACATAAATACAGTAAACAGGCAAAATAAAAAGTTCCATTTTAGCCTTTACGAGGTTGGTGAAATGATCGAAGTTAATAAAAGGCACTTTCGTCAAAGTAAAACAAAGCTTGGAACAGTGCCGGTACGCCCGATGCAATATCCGCCGCTTTCTCTTCTGCCACTGGTTGGTTTTTTTTTTTCAAGCTTCAAGTTTTATAATGGTGTAACAATTGGTCTAATAATAAACTTCCTTACAGATTGCTGCTAAAATAAGATTAAAAATTCATGAAAATAGTTAATTAAATATTCTATTTTAAATAATATGCAGATTGCATGAACGCGCTTTGTCCATACACGTATAAATACCATTCTATAAGATTACATTCAGCTTTACTTAGTTAATATTGTTAAAACAATAAAGTTTAATAAAATCTTAAACAAATAATTCTTAAGAGGACATAGAACGGAACGTTTTCGAAAAAAATACGAAGAATCATCTCTTAAATAACATTTCATATAAAGTCAATGTACCAGATTTTTTTGCCTGGTCCTAAGACAAAGTTAGCTCTGTAATATACCAATGCCGTAATATAATGATAACACTATTAAAAAAGAATTACAATAATTTACAATCATTAATTATAACAGGCTTATAATAATAATAATCATAATATACTACCAGGGTTATACCAAGCCACCTGGAACATAACCTTAAATTATTGAACATTAATCATAATTTATATATTAAATTGCAAAAAGCAGCCATATTGAATACATGTCGCATAGTTCGAAAATTTTTAGAAATGAATAAAAATCTGGTGAATTACCTGTAAAACAGCTCAAATACCGGAAAAATAATAGTCATTACTTGGTTAAGAAGAAGAAGTTAAGGTTATCAATGCCAGCATTAAAAGATGAGTTAAAAATACCCATAATAATAATAATATTTAGGTCCATTCTTGTTAGTTACAAAATAAACTTACTCACTGTGTTAATAAAAGATATAAAATAACTACTTATATCTACTAAAATGTTCATTGGTTCTGCTAAGAACCTCCTCGCAATGGTCTACAGGATTCCGCTGGAGCTGGCCCGCACCCTGCAGAGCAGCGAGGCGTTCCTCTTGCACAAGATTGCGTAAAAATCATCTGTATGCGCTTGTGCAGACATACCCGATGCACTGCAGAAGCGGGGCAACCCCATCAGCATCTTAAAGCCATTATTATATTGGATGCGCAGAGCGCTTACTGCTTTCTGAGTATAACTGGTCCACAGGCTGCACGTATAGAATACCTGGCAGTAATTAAAGTGTATAAGTGGCTTACACACTTTAATATTTTCTCTAAATATTTTACACAATTTAGTTAAATTATTAATTAATTCAACAATATTTACTTCGGTTAATATTTATATTTCAGCGATTTGCACAAACATATAATTAAATTGAAATGTTACTTTTAATTTAATAAATGGAAATTGTTACCAGTTTATAAATAACTTAAACACATCACAGTAACTATAAGCAACTTAAATAGCCTTTATAAATGCGCGAATCCTTAAAAGTCAGCGTCAGAATTAAAACTAACAGATATTTGCAAATCAATACAGACTGAATATTCGCTGAATTTTCCCATACTACATTTCAATATTATCGTATTCAGTCCTCGGCGAGTCTATGGTTCGAGTAGAGGTAAGCTATAAGCTTCCACTTTTCTTAGTGCTTTTACGAAGCTCTCTTAAAGCATATCAAAATATTTTTTTTATTTCATGTGAGTCTGAAAAACCTTCTTTTGCAATATTTTTACTATTATTTTGGTTAATTTATCATCACTTATATAGCTAGCTGGCGCTGGCTGCTTAAGACTTACTTCGAAAACTAGATATATTGAATCTTATTTCATTATGTTAAGAATGTTTTTGTTTTTAGCGATTCCTACACTTGTCGAAATTTCGTTAGTACATCTTGTGTCCTCAAGTATGGAACCTATCCCCTCTATCGATATACCTCAAATGTTGAAAAATTCTAAAAAATGTTAAAGAGGACAACTCAAATGCAAAGTATATATGAACCAAGTAAAATAGCCAAAAAATATACGGGGAAACCACTTTTAACACTCTTATTAATTATTAAAATAACTCAATGTGTAGTTAGGTAGGTAATAATACATTATTTAAATGTGTAGAGTGGTAAAATCTTCGTAATATAATATAATCTAATCTTATGTAATCTAATCATAGTAACAATATTTTTAACAAGTTTGAAAGTAAAAGGTAAATAAACTTATCAATGTTACCGGCCAAACCCGATTTCAGGACAAACTAGTTTTGCCTAGGCAGAACTAGTTCTTCCTATACGCGATAGGATTAACTAGTATAGCCTCGTCCAAACTAATTTGTCCTAAGCTCGATAGGATAAACCAGTTTAGCCTAGGTCAAACTAGTTGATCCTGATATAAATACGCACACTCTATGATAAACTAGTACGGCCTAGTCTAAACCAATTTTTAGAGGTAGCAGATGTAAACCAAGGCTCTGAAATATCGTTAAGGACTGCAGTTACGAAACATTCAGTTGAATCAGGCCAAGGTTTTGTGAGATGCATCTGCAATAAAAACTGTTAAACAAACAGATGCCAGTGCAAGAAGGCAATGATACTTAGGTTAGGTTAGGTTAGGTTAGATACGGTGTGGATAGATTCCCAATACGGTGTGGATAGATTCCCAATAAGGACCCCACGCCGGAGATCCTGAAAGAGTGGACACACCGAGGGGTTTTAGTGGGTATGCCCGTCAGCCTATTACTGACGGGCGAGTCCCACATAACCCCGCCGTCCACCCAACGGTGGGGTATGCGCAAGGCATTTCCCCTCGTAAAAAAAAAAAAAAAAGGTTAGGTTAGGTTAGGTTAGGTTTTAATAATTGAGATATGATTATTGCTTCTGTTAAAAACACTTATTATTTGTTATAGTATGATTGTTTGTATTACCAATTATCCATAACTTTTAACGACAAATCATTATTGTATTAATAAAAATGGTTATTTTTCCAATTACGGAGTATTTTATTCAGTTTATCTATTTATTTTGACTTTCTAGATATACTATAATGTTTAGACTAGGCTATACTAGTTTATCCTAGAATATGCGTATTTATATGAGGAAAAACTAGTTTGGCCTAAGCTAAACTGGTTTATCCTATCGGGCTTAGGATAAATTAGTTTGGCTAGTCCAAACTAATTTATCCTTCTATACTAGTTAATCCTATCGCGTATAGGAAGAACTAGTTTAGCCTAGGCAAAACTAGTTTGTCCTGAAATCGGGTTTGGCCGGTAACATCAATAGTTCAAAACTACGCCTGTTCGTTTCAGTTTTCAATGTCGACATCCATGACATCACAACATAGGTGCGGCTCATTTTTCATATCTTTTCACTAACAAAAGATAAATAAATATTACTTCTAAATTCTGGAAAGTTATAAACTTATCACAAGTTTATTTAAAATCAGTAGCCTCATTATTTGCCAGAATTAAAAAAATTTAAAGTCCAAAAGGGCATTTGTAACTAACTCTATATTTACTGCCTTTTGTTGCTGTTTATTTAAATTATTTTAATTTTTATAATTAGTAAAAAATGTGATTTAAAATATTCATTTTGACTTCATGCGAATCAGATTTCTATACCCTTACGCATGGGGCTCATAATTACTTAGGATGTACTTAGTACTTATTAGTTCCATGCATTGACTTATATATTATATGGTTCCATGCCCACGAAGTGTATGCAGCACTGTCATAGACTAATATAGGTAATAAGCTACGAATAAAACATTGACACATGTTTGAAATTCCGTATAAATTCTATATCAAGTTTACTCATAACCAAATATAAAATCGGTATGGTATGTGTGCGTGCGTGTGTATCATATCAGTAGAGTATATAGTAATTACTTTAACTAATTTATTTCTATTGCGTAATTTATAAAAATATATTTATAACAAAAAAATTAAACTGCCGAAAAAACTGAAAAGCAAAAAATAATAAACCTTTTTTTATTAAACCATAATAATTACTAAGTTCTTAAACTGATGTAAGTATAAGTAAGTAATTTTAAGTCGGAGCCAAACAATCGATGAACAAAGATCACTAAATTAACTTAAATTTAATGAAATAACCAAAAATTAACAATGCAACGTGAAATCTCCAGCCATAAACATTAAAATTCCAAAAAATGCACTATCCGCACGACCACTCACAATGACATGTGCTCTCACGTGTGCTCTGCCCGTTCGGGTTGCTATCTCGCTGATATTACTTTGCCTGTTTACTGTATTTTTTGCTTTAAATTTTTTCCGCGGGCCGAATTTTTTGTTAAAAAGTTACCATTTTGTAATTTTTATGGCTTTAATATGCTAATTATTAGTGTAATGCACAGCTCAGCACTAAAATCTGTGAGTGAACAATAAATCACCCTTATTTTCCCACCTTTTTTTTGACATCTATATGGGATCAACATCGAGGTAAAGGTACCCTATCCAATAAAAAAAGAATTATAAAATCATACTACTCTGTAAAAAGTTATGTGTGGTCACACGAGTAAATAACAATTAGTGAGTGAACAAACAATCATCCCCTGTTTTTATATACATAACTTTTGATAAAGCGTCTTTTTACTTTGCGTTGTGCAATATTGTTTGCTTGTGGCTAAAGTTGCATCATAAACTTATAAAAATATATAATGCTTCGTTTTCAATTTTTAAATAAAGTCAAAATGACAGAAAAATAATACATAAAGATAATTTATAAATTCTAGTCTGGTCTTTGTACGAAATCAATTTGTCGGTAATTAATATGAATCTTTCATATGATTCTTCCACAAATTAATTAAAAATGCTTAAAATTAATCACACGTCATACCGGAACAGTTTATTAAGTAACATTAGGGTCTTATTCAACCAACATCATCAAGTTAATTTGGACCCAACGAAGACATACAACCAAAACACCCTTTTGATGAGCCTGCTTTGTTAAGAGTGAATCTTAATTATTCTGTAAGCCAATGTAGCTATGAATGAGATTATATGATACATTCAATATAATAAAATCCAACAAAAATGCGTCGGTGTCATAAACAATGACTGTAGTGACTTGGGACAATTACGACAACTACTGCTAATACTGTTGTAGTTTTGATATACCTAATTATATTTTTACTTCTATTGGCGTGATCATTTCCTTTGCGATCCTGTCTTTATAGTAATAAAAAAATGTCAAAATATCATCAATTTATCATACACGCAATTCATGAAACATAAGTAGATTTTTAGTTTCAATATTTATAGAGTTTTTCATTTTAAAGTTTAAATAAATATTTTTGAATATTGTATACTATGACATAGTAGAATTGATCTTGATATAAATTCTATTAGAAAAGTATTTAGTTTAATATTATCTGTGATTGATTGTCTCTTATCAATGTCAAACCGTATGGTGAAAACACACAACATAGTTAAATCTCTGATATTTTCATTATTAAATTCTCTTACATTTTAGATAATTGTAAGTTGCTTTTATGAAGTTTGAAGTAAGTATAAAAAATTAACAAATAAAAAAAAATAAAAACAAATAAAAATAAACAAATTATACCGTTAGATATAAAATACGTATGTAAAAACAACTACGCCTCCGAGCCCTCAGATGGGATTCGAACCCACGACCTTTCGCTATCCGGGCGACTGCTCTGACCCCTGAGCTACCGAGACACTGGCAAACGTGTCGAATTTTACAAACGTATTTCAACTTCTACTATGAGCTAGTATCGTTCCACCAATGTTGAACGCTAACTACCTTCAACATCGAAAGTAATATTTTTACAAATATTAAACAATCGACACGTTTGCCAGCGTCTCGGTAGCTCGGTAGCAGAGCAGTCGCCCGGATAGCGAAAGGTCGTGGGTTCGAATCCCATCTGAGGGCTCGGAGGCGTAGTTGTTTTTTACATACGTATTTTATATCTTATAGAAATATTGCATTGTGAATGCAAAAAATTAAATTAAAAACAAAATTATACCGTTGTTTTGACAAGAATGGTAATCTTTTCTCAGAATGGTATATGGTCCTACCAGAAAATTGAGTATATAACAACAACAAACTATATTTACATACCACTGTAAGACAGCTAATATGGATTTTTGGTTAGGAGCGAACCTGACAAAAAGAGGCAGTTGTAAATAGCAGTTTTGGTAAGTTAAAAATTATAAATGGCACGTTTAATAACTAGTTCAGCAGTTAAAACTAAGCAGTAAAGTAAACAAAAATGGGAAATAAAAAATAATGAAATGGATCAGTGAATATATAATTGAGCAGGAAAATAATTAAATGGGCGGTAAAAATTATTGAACGAGCGGTTACGTGTGGGCAGCAATAAATCGGAATTTATCGGTAAGAAATCTCATTCTAAGCAATTCTATAACCTAACCTAACCTAACCAACCCTGTGATTGGTCGTTTCCGCCACTTCTCATGTCAATAAATTTGAGTTCGGGTGTCACCGCTCGCTATGATCTGCCGAACTATTTATCGAACCGCTCATTCCGTCATTTTTACCACTCATTCAGTTAATGGACTGCTCAATTATTTTTAGAATTGTCATTGTATGACAAAATAACCGACTAATTGATTTTTTATTCCTGTCCATGTTTTACTGTCGCAATTATTAATCAACCGCCATTAAATTAAATAACTGCTCGATATGTTTTCCAACTGATCATAATAACATCTCGAATATTTAAACAACAGCTCAAAAAATTAGTTCCCATTAAAGATAGTAATCTTTCGTATATTCATATTATATTCAGATAGTTCATATATTTTAACAAACTAGTCCTAAGTCTAGTAAAAACACAAAGGGATATCGTCATAACCATAATAACGTAAAACTAAAACAAAAACTTGCGTTACGTTAGCTAACAGCGTTTTGGTTTTCATTCGTTTTGCAGTAGCCAAACCATCTCGTCAACCGTGGTAGTGAAAACCAAAACTGAAAACGGTTTTTATTAACGTTATGGAAACTTCAAAAACGTTACGTAACGGTTTTCAAAAAGTAGCCAAAACGCCCATATCTAGTGGTGAGGTAAGGTAAGGTAGTGCTTCGCTCAGCAGCAGCAAACAAACAAACAGCAGCATGCATTGCAGACCTAGTATTATTACAGGTAGGTTGTAAAGCATAAATACGATATGTTCCTGGTAAATTGTTTTTTATCATATCGAGTTGGAATCAATATTATCACTACTATTGGGACACGGTACTTATAATATGGGCTCGTTCTAAGCAAGGAAAGTGTAGAAAAAATTATCTAATAAACATAACATCTCATTGTATTCGATAGGTTTAATCTATAAACATTATAATCCTTAATATATACAGTCTAACTGTATTTTGTTATATACACGCATATATAAAACTTTTTGTTAATAAAATAAAGTATTGTATTTAATTTGTCAGTTTGAGATATGTACATTGTACACTGTACAGTACTAAAATAACAAATGATGTATTGTGAAAAAGTAATATTTTTGTAACTCATTTTTTGCATATGAAATTCTTTTTTGAGGATGGTCGTGAGACTGATGATGGAAACACGTATTTTGCAAGAAGATAATTAATATAATATGTAGCAATCAGTTGTGTACAGAAAAGATGATTGACACTGGCATTGAGAATTTTAAATATTTACAAAACGTGGTATAATGAAATAGTATCAAAAGGTGTCTGAGGTTCAGCCAATTACCAACAGTCTTATTATAATGTATTGTAATAGAGAAACTTATAAAATGAATAAATAATAATGCATTACGATATTAGTGCGTTATGATGGTTATAACATGCGAGGCCAAATTTCAGCCCGAGCCGAAGGCGAGGGCGTAATTGAGCTGAGCATGTTATAACCAATACGCACGTATATCGTACGACGTTTTATAACACATTTGCGAAGAAACAGGATTTTTTTTTATATTTTTTTCATTTTTCATTATTGAAACAGTTAGTGAAATTACAATTATTAAAATGATACGTAGTTGTATTTGGTTATTTAATTATGTTATTATTATTAAATAAATTCAATCTGTGAATGTACACTGTTGCTTTCCCGCGATTTTAACGAGCGGGGATTAGTTCGAAATTTGAATAGCAACAGCGCGCGAAATGGCAAATAATAATGTTATGGAATTTGTATAGACTATAACTTAACTATTTGCTTTGGTAACACACGCGTTTTTATGACCCGCTTTACATATTTAAAACCGGTGGAATTACATCAGCTTTACGAGCAAAGGTGTTATAAAAACTTAATGAATTAAATCAGTCACACTTGTAATTTCTTTAAATCATTTTTACTATAAATTTCGGTATATCGAGAAATTTTTTTCTTACGAATAAATACATTTCCATGATTCACCCAACAATACTCACAGTCATAGGTTTTGGCAAACTCACGGGCTGAAAAAAATTGTTTTCTTGTTTGTAAGGTTAGGCTCTCAGAAATATAATTTTGTTTTACCGCACCAGTATACTGTAGGTGTTTGGTACATAGCTTTTCAGCTTTTTTTTTTATATTAAATTCTTTAACTCCGCGAATAAATTTGTCTCTCATTAACACGCTGTTTAATTCGACCACGGTTGGTCTCGAACATCACTGGGTTAAACATATAACCTTAGTATGTTTCCTGTTTGAATTACGATGTTAATTAAGTAAATCGTCTTTTGTCTCCGGTGCGACCTTCGGAAGTATTTTGATTTCGAAACTTGATGCTTCATATTAACGCTCCAGTTTTTTTTATTTTATTTTCCAGTTCCTGTATTTATTTAAAGTTTTTATGCTGTTTTACTTGTAAGGATTGAAGTTCTTGCGTGATGGCATCGTATTGTTTTGTGACAAAATCTATGGAGATCGATATAGCGGGGTTTTGTGTCTTTAATTCATCCATGGAATTCAAAAGAACTGATAACTTATTATAAAAAAATTTCATAAGATCATTTCTTAATGACTCAATATCGATACCTTTAGGTAAACGTTGATTGATTTTATAGTTGTTGTTTTCGCGAGAATCGGAAATGGCCATCAGGTTAGGTTCTGAGCCCTGACGCGGTTAGTCAAGATTAATTTCACTTCGCGACATTGGCGATGGGCTTGTCATTAGTAGCATCATTATCCATACACTTTAAACTGTTGTTCTATCACAATACTAGGGAGTAACAAGTCACTAAAAAGTATTTTAAAAATGTTTTAAAAACTAAAAACTTACATACGACTTAGAGAAAGAGGGGTCAACAAAAACTGGGCGTTTTCGACGTATTGGTACTATGTAAAGAGTGAGTGATATTATCCTTTTCTTTTGTTTAATGAACCTTTTCAATGTAAATACTAATATTGTTATAATATTAATATTGTTATTCTTTTGATTGCTTAATTTTTAGTGGAACAAAAATAATATAATATTGCAATAATTCATCAAATGACTATACAATATTATCTAAACAACTGTAGCCTAGTGACCAAATATAATAAATAATAGCACCATAAGACACTCAATTTTATAATAGTCACATTTAACTTAACAACCAGAATGAATATGGACAACTTATTAGGTTATAATCTGTTTAACGTTATTCACTGATAAACTTTTTGTTTAAAAGGACCTAGCAAGATAGCAACATACTTGTGTAAAGTATCCGTTGGTTCCGTCGATCCGTCCGTTCATTTAGCTTTTTGTATAAGGATTCAATATACTTACTGAGTTTATGATTATTGTATTGGTTAAATGATAAGAATGTTGTGTAACTTTCGAGCTCTTGCTTGGGTGAATCATAAAATGTTGAAAGGGTATGAGATCTTTAGAATTTATGAACGCTTGGCCTTAAGTTAATTATTTTTGGGGTTGCATTTAAATTCCTGCACAGAGTAATATATATGCTTTTCGTATTAGGTATGCCAATTGATATTAAACTTTATAGCTATGTTGGACTTTCATTAGTAGATTTAATGAAGGAGTTTGATATTTTTGTGCCTTCGCATCCTTACTATCCTTACTAATATTATAAATCGGAAAGTGAGTTTGTTTGTTTGTTTGTTCCGCTTTCACGCCGTAACTACTGAACCGATTGCTTTGAAATTTTGCAGACGTAAAGATAAAAGTCCGGATTAAATAATAGGGTAAGTACCTTAATATTGTTTAGAAAACAAAAATATTGTTTGCTTGGTGGATGGATTGTAGATGGCGCTGTGTGTCGTTTAAAACAAGGTAAAATATTGCAAACGAATATAAACATGTAAATTTAGAAGCTAAATGATACGATAATGAATCCCCGAAATGAGGCATTCCCGAGGGGTGACTTACAATTTGTTTTATCGTCTAAACTGTTTTTTTTTACATCTACTTATATGTTGCAAACGAATATGAACATGTAAATTTTGAAGCTAAATGATTCACTAAATGACTCATCCTCGGATTCCGATTATTCCAACAGACCTCCCATTTCAATTTAAAAGACTACAATTTCCTATAAGGGTTTCACTTGCAATGACCATTAATAAAGCACAAGGCCACACTCTAAGGGTTGCTGGAGTACACTTGGAAAAACGTTGTTTTTCGCATGGTCAGCTCTATGTAGCGTGTTCCCGGGTTTCCAGTGCCCAAAATCTGCATGTTTTTGCTCCACAAGGGAAAACATATAATATAGTGTACCATTCAGTTTTGGTTTAACAACTAATTGTATCCAGCGTTACATCGCGCTTCTTAGATTTTTCCGTGGAAATGAGAAGTTTTTTTATAGTTATGCTTTATACCGCAATATAACCGAATTCCACGCGGGCAAAGCCGCAGGCGGAAAGCTAGTTTCAAATAAAGTTATAATGGTTTGTTTTTTATTTTATTTTTTGCATTCAAATGCCATATATGGTGTGCCAAAAGGTGTCACAAAAATACCCGTAAAACGGAAACAGGGTCAAATGATCCCTTATAAAGAGTCAATTTACAATATTTGGAAACCGTAATATCGGAGTATGACTTAGAGCGAGGCCACACGATGCGTTAACGGTGCGGTGCGGTGCCTGAGCGGAGCCGCTGCGTCTACTACATACAAATCACTTTACCATGTCAAACGACGCGTTAGGTCACCCTGCGGCGTCGTATTGCAAACGCGCCGGACTTGCGACCTGAGAGACGAAGCGGGGAGGGGTAATGCGCTGCGGCGCCGGAGTGTCAAAGGGACGATTCAGACCGACCGGCCCGTATCGGCTCGGCCCGGAAGGCATTTCACAACGCGGTAAAGGAAATTGAAACTTCTTACAAGAAATTACAGTTCATATTTCTGCCACATATACATTCCGCGACGGCCCGTCGACTCTGGTCGGCGCCGGTCGGCGCGGCTGCCGCGGGAGCCGTACGGCTGCCGCGACTGCCATATGCGTGCTGCGACAGCCGACAGCGCCTGCGGCATGCGTAAACAAGGAGCCGCTCTTATCCGAACGGCGCCGACAGGAGCCGGCCGGAGCCGACCGGCGCCGACAGGAGCCGACCGGAGCCGACCGGCGCCGACCAGAGCCGACGGGCCGTCGCGGAATGTATATGTGGCAGAAATATGAACTGTAATTTCTTGTAAGAAGTTTCAATTTCCTTTACCGCGTAGTGAAATGCCTTCCGGGCCGGGCCGATGCGAGCCGGTCGGTCTGAATCGTACCAAACGCGCCGCCCGCCACAGCAGTATTGTTTGTGTCTCGAACGTGAAAATTCGCTCCATTGTAGGTTAACAGACTGAAGTGACCCTACACACTTGACTGCGGTGCCACACCACCCGTGTGGCACCCTATACCTCGAATTCATTACGATGCGGTGCCGCAACGCACCGTTAACGCATCGTGTGACCTCGCTCTTACCGCCAAAATTTATAATTTCTGTATAATTTTAGGTCTTAAATAAGTCTGGACCGAGAGCATTTTCTGGTCCGATAGAAAAGGTTCTCAAATGGCATAAAGCGCTCCAGGAGATTGGAATACTAATTATATACGAAATTGTGGGTAAGTGTTTTCTTGATATTACCATGATAGTACCATTGGTAGTGCGAAGGTCCTCTCATTGAAGTGTTTTAGACCGTTAGAAACAAGAATTGTTTAAAAATTATCTGCGTTTTTCCGATCATTTCTTTTAAGTATTACAAATCACGACGTCTTCCGACAAAGATGTTAAAATAACGCCTGCATGTTTTTTTTTATGTTCATCATCAGTCTATTATCGTCTACAGCTGTACATAGGATTTTCAAAGTATACGCTGCCGAACTCTGCAAAGATCGTCATTCCAACATGTCTTAGAGCGTCCTACACTACGTTAGCTGATACGTGGTTTTCACACAAGAACCTCGTTTTGCGCTAGATTTCGTGAAATCTCGTACCTTCCTTCTTGAGTATTTTGACCATTTTCGAGGGCCTCATTGACGACATTTTCATATAAAATAAAAGGATATTCTACCGAAAATGGGTCCAAAAATTCTTATTACCAGATTAAGAAAATTTGGCTATGTCGCAGAATGTTTATAAATATTTTTATGTGTTAAAGAATATATCTAAAATATTTCAAACGCATCGAAACGTTTTGACACTTGCCCCCACATCATGTGTTTTTAAATGTTGTGAAACTTTTCAGCACCGGTGTAAGAGTCAGTTAGATACTCACTTTACTGATATGTTAATAAGAACGATAGCCTTTCTTTATCATCTCGTAGAATCGTAATGATAAACATACTATGATTCTTTAGTCTTATGATTATTTTTGCACTACGAAGTATGTTTAATTCATTTTATTTTCACCTCACACGCTTGGAATAGTTGGTTTGTCATTCAATTTCTGAGTGGAAAATTGAGTTTTATCCGCTAGCGTGGAAAAGTGTTTTAAAATAAGAACCTTTCTGTTCAAAGAAAAACACACATGGTTACGTTCCAAATTGTCATTGTGGTCTTTATAAGTTATATTTTATTCTTATTAAAATATTTACTATAATAATCCGTTGTGGTTTTACTAATTTATTTTAGTTCCTTGAATCATAAAAACAACAAGAGTAAATAATATTTAGAATAAACTATTTGTTAAGTGCAAAAAAATTTAAATATATTTTAAATTTTTTATGATGGGTGATATATAGCAATACATATATGATTGGATTTCGGACCACACCGGAAAAAGGACTATCAAAGTGGCCTATGACCTCGCTGTAGTGAGGTGAAAAGTTGTTTCGCTCGGCAGCAAAGTTTTTAGCATTTTGAACCTCTGAAACCCTCGCTACGCTTAGGATTCTATGTTTGAACCACTCGTGACGCTCGCTTCTACGTTCAATCCTAGAATCCATCGCTTCCTCAGGTTTCAATATTGGTAACTGGCGGCCAAATCTCAACTATGAAAATTTAAAAAGATTAAGTTTTTTAACCGTCTATTTTTCATACATTTCATAATACTTATTTACTCTATGAAATGTAATATTTTTAATATTACAAATTGCCTACGCTTTCCGTTTCTAAGAATGTTAAGAAAACATACTCCGGATACCGCTGTTGATATAACTGAGGAAAACAGAGATTGCTGAGCAATAAAATTCGAACTTAGCTGCTCAGTCGGAAACGTTTCACTTGATGTTTATTTGTAGCGAAATGTGTGAGCGTACGGCCAGGAGATTCCTGTTCTAAGAATTTGGTGGTGAGAGATGATAACGGGCCTGCGATGCAGGTGGTATATTATGAAATCGACTTTCTACTGCCTGAATTGAAACCTCCATGTACTGTAAGGTATGTAATTGATTGATATGAGTGTGAAATATGGCATTTTTTTATCGACAAATTGCCCCTCAAATTTTGTTTTTCTCTCACGGTTATGAAATAGCTGCCATTTTGTTTTCTTGGTAACCAAGACCTGGGCTCTCATACTAATTCGACCACCACTACTCATGTAAATGTCCTATCAACATTAAAAATGTGTCATTTGATAGCTAAACATGTAGACAACAGTTACACAGCCATCATGTTTCAATTGGCATGGGATAAAAAATAAAATAAAAAAAACAAAAAGGTTCTTTTTGTGTACTTTTTTATTATAGACTTTTTGAGAAAAATAAAATTTGAGGGGCAATTTGTCGATAACAATGCCATTTTTCACACCATTAAAGGCTCCGACACTGGTGACGGGACAAATTGAATACATTATAGGTCGATATTTAATACCGCTAGCTAGCGGCACTCTTCTATAAGTGTATTTAGTCGTAGATGAATACATTGTTTAAATACCAATGTGTGATTAAATAGCTTACCGCCCTTTAATTCAAATAGGCACCGTAATATATACTTTAGGGACTTGCGAAACCGGATGAATTTAATGCTATGTTTTTGGTAATTGGTAAGTAATAATAAGAAATAATGAAAAAATGTGTATTTTGGTCTTCGTCTTACGTCAGTGTTTTGTTTATTCCATTGTCGAGGCTTCTCTATATGGTAACTCTTTTTTGTTGTGTTATTGTATATGAAATAACATTGAAAAAGAATTTTATACAATTTTAAGCATGACAAGAATTTTGTACTATACATCTCGTGCTTTAGCACGAGCGACGCGATTACTTTCAACTCACTAGGTAATTTGATAGCCGAATAACGGCTTTAATTCTTTATTATGCACCTAGATCGTATGCAGTGATACCGATCCTATCGTATGCAGTGATACCGATCCTATCTCCCGCGCTACAGGTTCCTAGATTGAATCATGGTATGGGCACATGTTTATGTGATGAATGTTGTCTTACAATGTTTTAATATTTTATACAATATATAGTAGATACATTTATACATAGTACATGTTCAGTCTTAGTTTAGGACCAAATAATCGTTTATTTTTTATAGATATAAACTTATAGTAGTATCTAGGTAAATGTAACAGCATTAAAGCTTTCTATTGTGATGTATACTGATGATGCTTGGCTCTATAAAACAGGGTCGTTGGCAGAATGTTGGCAGGCACTTGTCGTCTACAAGCGTTTAATGTGCGCTTGGCGACTGGCGACGACGTAGCAACGTTGCCGCGACGTGCTGCTGTTGCAGCGCACCACGTCGCCAAGATGTGCAAAGAATATGGAGTGAACTTTAACTAGGATTGTAGACTTCAATTCAAACATGATTTTAACATAATTGATGATTTAGAGTTGCATAATAATTTTTAATCTGTGTCAACAGGTGTTTTAATTAAATGATTAATTGCTCTTTTGTCTTGTTTTTGTCAAAATTACTCCTGTGTAGCTGTGTGATTAAAAAGCGAAGAGATTAAGTGATAACGATATTATTATTCACATTTTTAACAAGTGACTCAACAATTAAAAGTACTCGACAAAAGCCTTCATTGTCCGTTATATCCAATATTATTATTGTGCTTATGTTAAAAGATTTGCTCCTTTTTCGAATTTCAAAACTGTATAAAATTTAAGTTTAAATATCATATCTAGAATTTTAATTCAGATAGAGATTAATAACTCTTGTTACAAAAAAGAAGATCTACATATTTTTTGTCTATGAAATAATATTTATTGAAAGTTGAATTTTTTTGCTGTTTTGAGATTTGTTACTGTTATTTGAACATCAATACTTTTATCAAAAGTAGCAAATAATATTTCTTCCTTATAATTTTGATTTAGAGGTCAAATACTGTTCAAGTAATATGGAAATGAAGATAAAATTCTCATATTTGACGAATATTTGCAAGTAACTGTGAGTCAGAATGAGCCGAATTGAGATATGATCACGGATTGAAGCAACTTCTATCGCTTGGGGAAATCATTTCACTGTTAGATAATCTAATTGGATTCCGAGTCGGTAAAGCTTCACATTATTTAGGATCTAACCGTAATAATAAAAAAAATCCTTAGGTTTTTGAAGTATCAAAATAACTTACCGGTATAATTCCTTAACCTGTTAACATAACCTGATAACATAAAATATTTAACAAGAAACAGATTTTTCAGTTTACAAAGTTCATGGATAATAAAAAGCAATTAATTTTTGAAATTCTCCTAGCCCAGATACTCTAGAAACCCAAAGATCATAAACTTAAAAATAGAGAAGACTTTTTTGATGATAAAATTCTTAGTCCTCTTAGAGACACGGTAATTTGTTTAAAAATAACGTGATTAAGTAACTATGAGATAATGTTATTAAGTACCTATTTTACGTAGAATTCAAACTCCCGAAGATTGTGCCAATATTATAAGTTTAGATAGATTTGTTCACAAAGACATTCATAGTTCCTGTAGTAGCAGGGGAAATCATTTTACTTTTATCCAATACTTATATCCACTCCATAAGCCCTCGCATCGCAACGCATAGATTTGGTAAATAGGTATACCTAGATATTACGTATAACCTGCAATCATATAGGTACTATATTTTGTACTAAAAGGAATTGAAAGCGTTATTCTCTGAAACTAGTAGACAAATTGGATTTTGTATGCCCAATGCTTGAAGAATCATAGAGGCTATTTAAGGCTCTTGATGCCAAGCTAAGAGAAAAAAGGCAGAATGAATGCTAATCAGAAATTCAGTGATTGCGCGGGCGGCAGATACGACGCGGCGCGGTTGTTCGGGGGCGGCGGCTTGTCACGTGACGACAACCAAATGTTACCGACAAGAGCAGGACTAGAAGAGCAAATACGGGAATATATCGAAAAGCGCGTGCTTATGTGTGATAACCTTTGTTTATTGTTTACTTGCCTAATTTATGGAAACAATTTTTTTTTTCATTTTAATTTAAAAACTGAAATCCACGCGGATTACATCGCGAGCAACAGTTAGATGCAAACAAAAATACTATTAATTATTGTTTAGTTTTTACATCAATTTATGAAAACTATTGTAAACAATAACAACATGTTGCAACGAGAAAAACAACTAATAAAGTAATGGTCGAGACCATTGCATTGAATATAAACATGGTCTTGTTTTAATTATACAAAGATTCTTAAACATATTTTATGATATTTTGCAATCAGGCTCTTAGGTTTCAGTTGTGTTCGAACTGAATCAACAATCGTTTAATTTATGTCACGTCAATTTTATGTACAATTTTTCATTTTGGCATATTTTCAACATCTGCCCTGGAGGTTTTCGAGAATTCTTCCTAATGTCATTTGGAAGCGCTCTGCATACGTTCCGAGGCATTTCGAGATAATATTGGCCCGTAAACACTACTATCAAATCTTGGATGGACGCCAAACGAGGTACTCGTTACATAACCATCAAGAATTGTTTAGACAAACGTTCAATCACAGAAAAAAAAAACATTTTGGTTGCTGCAAAACCATCAATATTCACCAACACAAATATTTTGTACCATTGAAAATATTGTTACTAGCTGTGGGTATTGGATAGTCAAAGAAAATATTTCTTTATTTTGTTTCCGAAATTTTCTTACTTAAATAACTTATACACAGTAAAAAACCTTCCAAACATAGTACTGAAACAAACCTGAAAATTAATTCGCCGAAGTTGTCAGAAATAAATTCTAATACCGTTTCAGAATATCCCAGTTGCTTACTCACTGAGGTCGCTTATTAAATCAGTCTTGAATTACGAAGATTACTTTCCAATCGCTTCAATCGTTTCCAAAAACAAACTAAACTGCCTGCTGCTTTAAACCAGCAGGCAGTTGCGAACGTTCCGGAATCAACGCGTCGGCGTCGAGTCGATATAAATCTCGAACAAAGTTCGCGAACCGTCTCACTTGTGCCGCGCGAGATCGACAGATGGACCTCAAGCCTAGAGTAGCGAGTCACCGTAGCGGTTTTCTATATGGGCGGCATCTTTCATGAGGGAGTCTCCAAACCAGCATAAATTGACAACTGCGCTCTAGTCGGAAAAGAGCACGCGCTCGTTACTTACTTTTTAGACCTATTATTACGCACTCCGTTCATTCACCGCGGCTACTTTTTCGTTAATTTAAGTGTAAGTTGTAAAAATTATTAAATAGCATATGCCCGTGACTTCGTTTGCTCAGGATTTGTACTTTGAAAGTCTATTTTCTTTTTCTAAGTTACATCTATCTTTATACCTAATTTCGTCAAAATTGACTCTACGGTTTAGGCGTAAAGGCGTAACAGACAGACAGTTACTTTGAGAGGCCCTTGTTCTGTCTGGCCCTTCCAAATGACATAGTGCAAAAGACGAAGTTGATGTTCTTTAAATATCAGGAAGGATATAATTACTTGTTATGATAAGAATCAATTTCTTAATACTTTAATAAAAAAAATTAATATACCTAAATATGAAATTTTATTGTACTTTTGATGCGTTATTTTAAAGATTATGGCTTACACATGCATAAAAGATACATTTTCACCGTTTTTAGCCTATATGTTATTTTGATATATATATTAGCTATACTATTGTAATGTTTCTTCAGTGGTTTTTGCGCAAAAGAGTAATACATTCACACATACATAGGTACTACAAATGTATCGCGTTTATAATATGTGGTAATTATTAAAAAGACTTAGAATCAGTAGAAAAAATAACTTACAATTTTACCTTCCGCTTTTACTGAGCCACAGATAAATCTAAGCCATAGACCTGAGATGTAAGTGCGATACTATATTTTATGGGACTATAAATCAAAATATACATGAGCCTGTGCTTCAAATGCACCGTTAAAGCAATAATATTTACATGTAGTGCCAATGGGATATGTATGCAAAATGTAGGATGCCTTAATTTTTTCTGTAAGATGGAATAAGTTTTCTGAAATAAGTAAGAAGGACATTTCGAGAGATTGCTTCAATTGTGTTAAGATAAAATTAAAATGTACTAATTAAGAAACAACGATTTATTGATGCATAAGCGCAATAAATAATATTAAACTTTTTGCTAACAGATTAGGTTTACAAGGACGTTGATGGCATTACTTTTGTGTACTTCCAAATATAATCTTTGAAAAATATATTATCAACCTATATTCTTTTAAGAAATACATTTTAATTATCGAAAATAAAAATACTTAAAAATAGTTCGATTGAATTGTCCAACATTTTTTACCTACAACCCATTCAAGATATCTTTACCTGACAAGAATGATGGACCAGAAACTTGTCAACAATACTATACATCGTTACCATACATTATAAACACAAAAAAAATATTATTCTATTATCACAATAATAACAAAGTATACTCAAACATTGCTATGACATTTTAAAACACCATCTCCCAAGGCAGCATATGTTCACGAGTATGACGCATGGACCAACCATTGCTTCGGAAATGTAGATTAAAATATATATCCAATGTCGCGTTCGAAAAGCTCTTTCAAGTATCAGATCATAGTTGTTTTTTAAGCTTAATTTCAAGGTTGAAAGATCAGGTAGCAAAAATATGGTTATGAAAGTATCCTCTGGATTAATCCTCAACTTTTGAGAACTTTCTCAAGGAGTCAATCTAAGTTACAAACTTCACAGAAATGATAATTTTATGACGATCGTGAGATCGAAATTGCGACTTTCGCTTAGTACTTAGTAAGTCATATCAGTCGTGGTAGAGATTTGTAAGAACTTTTGAATTTATTATCTACGTGTGTGATTCGGTTATGGCAGTGGAATACGTTTCTATAAAGCTCTTTATATTAGGTTAATTAGGATGAGTTGACGTTTAAAATGTTAGAATAGCGGTTATGATAATATTATATCACTGGATTGTTAACTGTAGAGGATTTGTACATGAGGACCTTTACTCATTTTCGACGTATTGCGATATATAATATAATTCACTTTAAAAAATATTAAAAAAGGTGTTCAATGTCTAATTCAAACTGTGAGAGTCCTTCAAACTTTCTTCGTTAATCATTAATTCGTAATTAAAACTATTTACGACAAGAACTCAAATTATCCATTCAGGCCTTCTAATTGGGAACAATTTAAGCTCGCTGAAAATTTCATTAACGATCTAAGAAAGTTCATCTTGACGAAAATTACGATTTCCCGTCGAATGGCCGATTAACATGCAAATTGCATATTAATTCTTAAGAAATAGCCGACAGTTAAAAGTTAATATTGAAGCATCAAAGGCTCGTTCTGGCTGAAACAGAGTTTCTCACACCTATTAAGAAAGGATTAAATAGGTTGAGGGCAGGTGTTATTCGAGCACGACAAAGTTTTAGGCAAAATTTTACATTATATTGGTGATGGATAAATTGTAGACGTATTTTAAAAAAAAATACATCGAATTGAGTTATATTACTGTAAGCTACCAAGTCCACCATGAGATCAGATATTGGGAGTCCCTTAGAAGAACTAGCGAAAGAAACTCGATCAGAGGGACTTATCTTACCTTTAATATTTACAAAGAGAGCTTACTATATCTTTAGGTTTTACAATATATGTTTTTCTTTGAGATAGCAGGTTAAAACCTCATCTGATCTCAATAGCCTCGCGAAGTATTCTAGGAACAAATTTTTGTTCTTTAGTAATATTTGTAGTTTATCAAATGTTATGTAGTGGTTAAGTCTTGTAAGTGCAAAGATCTATATAAATGCCTTCCTATAATAATACGAATTTACTCGTCATCTCAGAAAAAACGTGTGCACTACTGGACGAAGGACTTTTCGTTAAAACGAGGCGCGGAAATAATTTCCATGCTTGGTAGGCGAAGTGGAGATTAAAAAAATATAATTAGATTAGATTGCTGCCCATTTCGAGGTGAATACCACTTATCGCCTTTTATGACACTCTTAAATATGAAAAGTTGATCCTATAATTACGAAGGTTATATTTCAATTGTGGATTCCTCCAAATTGTTGGGTATTCAAATAGATTCTCTTCTTAGTTTTAAGAAAGATGTCAATTACATTGAAAAAAAGATTTCCTCTTCATGCTATGCTTTGAAAAGATTAAGAGAGAAATTCACGATAAAGCAATTAAAAAATGGTTTATTAGGCTCTGATAGATTCTCGATTAAGGTAAATTTTGGGGTAATAGTTATGACTATAATCTTAGAAAGGCGTTCGTTATTCAAAAGAGGGCAATAAGAACAATGTTACGCATTAGTCAAAGACAGTCGTGTAGAGAGCACTTTCAGAATCTGAAAATTCTGTCGGTTCCATGCCTATTTATTCTTATTCTCCTTACGGATCTTGTCAAGCATCCCAATAAATATGAAAAATCAGACCAGAGAACAAAACGTCTTGACACGCGGCGCAAAGATTTAACTGACATAACACAGCCATCATTACAAATAATCAAACAAAGTGTAAAATATCAAGCAGACTTTTTAATAATTTGCCGACTAATTTAAAAAATGTTTTAAATGTTAATGTTTTTAAATCTAGACTGAAATCTTATTCACTGGAGTAAAAATGTTATAGTATAGAAGATTATATTAAGTCTGATATTTGGTTTTTTATTAATTATAATGAATTCAATTATTTATGATGGAAGAATTAATTTTAAATTTCCTATATAATTTTTAATTGTTATTTTATTTATAATAATAATTTTATATAATGTATGTCCTTTTTTATATATGGATTTTGTAATTTAATATTAATTTTTAATTTCCGACCCAAAGTAATATTGTTTAATGGAATTAATAACTGAGCTGAACTATTTTTCACTGATGGACTCCGGTGAGTAGGAACTCAGTCTAAATCACTCTCTTGCTCTTCCTTTCACGAATTGAACTGAAATATTGAATCTGTGTAAATAAAATCAAAATAAGTACTTATGTACTAAAATAAACATATTTTTCTTCTGGTTTATAAACTTACAATTTAATCTTCCTTTTTACCACGTTTTTCTTAACTTGCTTTTTTGTATGTTTGTTTGTTTGGGTCAAATCTTGCAATCGATTTTTCGACCACTTTCAGACATTCAATTGAGCTGACATTTTTTATATAGCCTTGCTTACGATGACAATACAATATTTTAAAGGTTTAAGACTAAAAAGTGTTAAATAAATTATCATAAAAAATATTTTTAAAAACCACGTTTTTCTCTTGTTACAAATGCACTAAAAAGGGTAAAATAAGTTTTTTTTCTCTAGGCTATGTGGATCCGTAAATATGTTTAGTTTAAACTAACTGTAAAATTATACAATTAAAAACGTGGGGCGTATTTTAAAACGAACCATTCAACATGACTTAAAAGTTTTTCAAAAATTCCCCACTACACCATATCACGCCCCACGTTTTTAATTGTATAATTTTACAGTTAGTTTAAACTAAACATATTTATGGATCCACATAGCCTAGAGAAAAAAAAACTTATTTTACCCTTTTTAGTGCATTTGTAACAAGAGAAAAACGTGGTTTTTAAAAATATTTTTTATGATAATTTATTTTTTCTTTGTACCTGTGTTCTTTGCACAGCGAAGTGCAAAATCTTTGTCCTGTTTTCAATTACTTTAAATTTTTATTCTCGCGCACAATGTGAATAGCTTGAAAGTGAAGTGCTTTACATTTCGCCGTTTGTACTCTCATAAAGACAAGTTGCTTTTCTAGAGGGTGTGTTTAGTCATTTTCAAATCCGTAACATTCCACCCTTCGCGGAAATATTGTGGAATGCAAGTAAATTGTGCATTTTCTGCTTGGTAATGGTTGGCACTGTTTGCTGTGAAAATATGATGTTTCCGTGTGCCGCGTTCTGTATTTGGAGAACGAATGTGATATTTATGTCTGAAAACAAATATCAAGATTACGTTGCATAAAATTGTTTTATGTGTACAAATACCTGTGTAATCTTATATTTATACTAGTGGACCCGACAGACGTTGTCCTGCCTGTTATTTTTGCAGTATAGATAAATAACCTAGATACCGTCTGCAGCGCCATCTGCCGGGCTGATTTGTGAATCTAAACCATTCTCAGATCCCCTTGAACACACACAAAAAAAATCATTCAATTCGGTCCAGCCGTTTAGGAGGAGTTCAGTGACATACACACTCACAGAAGAATTATATATATAAAGATTAAATTAGTTTTTTTTGTTAAATAAGCGCACATTTTTGTCGCGGTATAGTCAGTCCTTTTGGAATATAATTGTTTGTGCTAAAATGAGTTGATATGGCGTTGCTATCAGCTACATACTTCAGTAATTGTTACCAGCCACCATCATAGGCCACCATGTTGGGAGTTTGATAGGAGAGTTTTTTATCTATTAGGTAGAGTTATAACTAAGAAACTATTTAAAACTATTAAGAAGTTGAAATACAGTTCTTGTACTATCTCGAAATTAGACATTTGTATGCTATTTAGATGACAATATAATTGTAAGGTACTGCCTGGCTGATGTGATGATGGAGATGATGGAGGTGGAAGATGAAATCCTAGGCTGTTTACTAGGAGACCCATCAAGTTTGGGCTCACTAAATTTACCGTAGAAAGAATAGTTCATTAAATCATAGTTAAATAATCTTTGCTCACTATTTTTATGATGGCTGTTTTGTGTGAAAACGTCCATAAATAGGTTTTATTTTATTATTATTTTATTTTTTTAGGAATACATGAGATCGTTAGGACTTATGTATTTAAATTGTATTGTTACTTTTTAAGGGTTCCATACGTTTAAAGGAAAAAGAAACACATAAGGGACCGTTCCTCTGTCCATCTGGATCGTTTTTATCAGGAACGCGCAAAGGTGTCCAGTTGAAATTAATATTAAATACTTAGATGCGCTATCTTTTGGGGCAGTGAAAAATCAAACTCCTAAGTAAACGCAATCAAACGATACGGCTGTTTATGCCGCATATTTTGATACTGACAAGTGAATCAAAACCTATAGGATACTTCTCGATGACGAAGAATCGTTTAATTTGGCAAGAAGGAATGTCATGTCACACAAGTAACGGAGAAAGATTGGAAAAGAAAATTAGAGATAACATTTCAAAAAATCTTATCTACTAGTTTCAACGAAACCCTCCGTGCGTGAGTTCGACACGAATTTGACCAGTTTTTATTTTTGTTATAACTTATAATATTTAAAGTTATTTCCAGTTGGTATTATATTGAATGTTATTGGAGAGAAAAACTTCAAAAAAAAATCAAAGAAAATGATTAAATCTTTTAACTTAATGTTTACGTATAATGTAGAATAAATTATTATAGTTATTTTTTTCATTTATTTCCCATTCAAATAAAAATATATAAAATAAGCAAATGCTTGATATAAGTCCTCAAAGATTATGTTGTAGAAAATCATAGCTCTAAGCTTTAAAGGCTTAGCGAATTAATGTGAGATGAGTAAGCAATTTCGTTTTCATTTGCCTTAACATATTAAGCAAAATAGCAAAGCAATGTCCATTGTATTAAAGGTTAATTTGTCTTAATAAAAAAATATAACTTTGAGTAAGATAGGTAAAGTTTCGAACTTTATAAAAACTGCGTACAAAGATGACCAAAGAAAGAGCATGAAAATAACTTAGACTTACTGATTGCCCAATCGCAATTCCGTTTCATATAGACCACAGACGACTTATTGAAGATTAAAGTGGTTATTTTTAATTCTGGTTTTCATCCCAACTTCTTCAGTATTAGAATATTTTGTTTTAATTTTAAACATATCTATTCAACTTATAAACTTGATATATTATAATTTTTAAGCGTTATTAACCATTAATAAAAAATAGTAAATATTAAATTGCATCAAACTATCATAAACATTAACATTTTCTTAATTATTATTAAACCCTGTGTTAGAATTTAAACTGAAAATTGAATGAAGCTTGACAGTTTTGAACAGTTTAATGTGCTGTTTATTGTACATGCGTTTGCAAACGAAAATATTTGCATCGCATATTGATGCTTTTATTTTTATAAATCAAAAAGTTGTCGTTACTATATTCATTTCTTATCCCCAAATGATTTGAATAATGTCTCTTAACTTATCTTCAAAATCTTTGACACCTTATATGAAAGAATTTCCGAAATATCGTGTCCTGGTCGTAAGTTACGGTGGCTGAGCAGTCTTGTTTGTTGTCAACATTGAGTTTCGTCGTGTTTCAAATGCTTTCGTGTTTCGTTGATACCATTGTGTTCGATGTTATGGCTAGTGTAATGAATTAATACAGTAATTTTCGCACTAGCCAAATGTTTGCTAATAGAATACTGTTTTAAAGTTCAGACTTTCATTTCATTCCACATCTGTAGAAAAGTGTCTCAAAACGTTGACCTCACAGCATTACTGTAACCTAGGAAAAGAAACTATTTCATTATTTATTAGTCACCCATTGATCATATCTACACTTATAAATTGCCTCTCGTCAGCATTCATCATCATCATTTAATAAAAAAAATGAATATTAAGATATGACTTAAAGGACAAGCATCAAAGCTATAAAATCTTGTTCAAATTAAAACATTTAGTTTATGCTAAAGTTTAAAAAGGTGAAGCTGACTAAAGATGTGTAGGTACCTATCTGTATTGCTTTATGTAACAAACTTCAACAAAAATGGGCAATATAGATATAGGGATGAAGGATGTTTATGCTAGTTACTAAGTCCGGTTAAAATAACATTTGTTGATACTCGTTTTTATAAAATTTCGTAATTTTAAAACGGCTTTTTTTTTATTAACAGTTAAAAGATAAAAATGTTCTCTTAAGTGATATTCCTGTATAAGCCTGCGGAATATTTCCGCCATACTTGAGTCTGAGTGGAATAAATATAAAATAATGTTGGAAGAATCGTTCTGGGATACGTCACTGCATTACTGGCAGTGTCCCAGAGCGACATGGAGGACGGAGCCGTATCACAACACCCAGACAAGATCGTTGCTTAGAAATTAATGCATCATGTAATCCTATAATGATCGTATTGATTTTTGTTACGAGGCTTCATTTTTTTCAGGGATGATAATAAGCGAGCGAATCATAAGAAATCACAAGAACTCAATTTCCATCTCCCACAAACACAGAGCTCGTTTGCAATTATTCGAGGCCCGCAACGAAATTTCGCAGAAAAAAGGCATTTCGTGTGTATTTCAAAAGAATTCTGAATTGGTATGAGTCCAGGTTCTGGCTAGACGTAGAAGATATTGGAGGATTTCTGGACGACAAGAATGTTTAAACTACACAGTGGTGAAGCGATCGTGATATATGCTAATATATCACGATCACAGAAGAACAGAAGTTATTTTGATCACAGGCAATCTTACTGCACCAATTGATGCTGAAATAATTGTATCAGATGTTGTCATTCCCTAGTAAATTCATTTTGGTGCTGAAATTCTGCTTATGCATATACATGTCGTTACGAACACACTTGGTGTATTTAATATTTATGCCTTACCATGGTTTACTCAATCGCTAGACTTGAATTCTAATAAGCGTGCATGGGATATGATTCAAAAAGAGCTCTGGCAAATACGGATGCCTCAACACTTACCAGAAAATCTTTTTCGTCAATTGCAAGAGATATTTCTCAAAAATACCCTGATAAATTGGCAAGCTTGATGTGGGTACATATGAAGAAATTTAAAGATTTTGTTAAAATTGTACTAATGTTACGTATTCAAAATAACTTAATAGTCTAACTTTTTTAATCTTTTAATTGTGATGGTTTCGTGTAAAGTTCATAAACTCGATTAAGTTAAACACCATGAATACAAAAAATTGCTTTGAAACATTTCTACGTGTAGATTGCTCATTTTAATTTTTTTTTCACAGTTGGCGGATGCAATTAAAAACTTTCCAGACGATAAGGTCAGTCTTGATCGAAATAGAAGAACGTAGCTTAACAAAAATGAGTTGAAAAATATGTAGTTATTTAATGTCATGTGATATTTTGATGGAATCCTTTTACAGTAATGGGAACGGTCAACGTAAATGCAATTAAATCGTACCAGGCGAACTCCGACCGCTCGGACCGCGGTCGGCCCTCGTACAACACGGATAATCAGTGTTAAAGTATGTCGTAATGTGACCAATGGTTCACACGAGCGTAATGCTCACATCGCTTTTATAATAATTTTAAATGTATGGAAGCTTCATTAATTTGATTAGTAAATAAGTTCGAAAAATAATGTTAGGAAAACTTAAGAAATCATTATGTTTGTTGTAGGTGAACGTTCTAAATATATCAGAAATTTGATTTTTAAAGACAAAAATTAAGGTCTTGTAGTTTTTTCTTTACTACTAGTTACAATTTTTATATCGTTGTTATTTTAATTACTTCCTTGTTTTCATAATAAACATATCTTCTTCTTTATAATTTATTTAGGTTTCTTGAAATTATTTATAACAATAGTATGTCAGGAGAATAGTTCCGAAAACCGTACTTATTTTAATGACGCTTATCTAGTGCTAACCGCTTAAACCGCGATTGTCCTAGTTATAGGCAATCACACAGTTTAATTGTCCGCTTAGAATCTCGTAAGACTAATTACGGACCTAAAAGTTAGAGACTTGAGAGAAATAAGTTTAAGAAAGGGGTTTAAAGGCGAGGCACATTTTGTGTGAGTTCTTGACAAAGTTGCACTTTATTTTAAAGATGGAGAACCCTTGTGCTTTCGCTTTGAATTAATTCCTTTTCATTTGCTTTCCCGTTAAGTACTTGTGTTTCACAATGTACAGTGTTTTATTCTCTTTGAAGTAAAATAATGTTTTAAACACAAGTAGCGTTAGATATATGGAGAGCACAAAGATTTATTAATATTAGACAACAGTGAATGATTTGCCACTGCTGATTTTATTTATAGCTCACTTTCTTTATGTAAATATTTTTAGGTTTGTCTTCCTTTTCTCCAGGACATATAATTCTTACCAATTTTGTTTGAGGTATATGGGTCGTTCTACTTTTTTACCGACAATGGTCTGTCCTTCGTCTTATTATCGCATCTTGTTGGAGCATTGATATTTACGGTTTTTTAATTCGGTTCGAATAAACGTCCAAATTTTTGTTATCTATTAATATTATGTAATTTTTCATTTTCTCCAACCGACATATTTTTTCGTTTGTTTTCCGTAGAATGCCGTGACAGAGTGGTAAACCGAAATGTGGTCTCCACAGAAAAAGGCTACTCTGCCACATATTTTTTTTAAAAACCAACAATAAAAAAGAAATAATATTTGCCGCAAAGGAAACTTTAATTAGTCCTAATGACAACACAGATGCAATTTCTTTTAAATTCCACACAGAAACCACAATTATGTATAGTTCAAAAACCAAAAAAAAACAGAAAAACGTTCACTGTCGGTAAAAAAGAAGAACGACCCATATACCTGTTTAAGTTACAGAAACAGTGTCCAATGATTACTAATGAATATTATTATACTTAGGAACCTAAAAAAGGCAAACATTATTTATGGTACAAAATCATTTGAAGCGATACCAAAATTTATACTACGATGGGTATTCTTCTTTGAACAATTTGAGCTACTTAGATGTCTTTATCTAAGGTTTTGTCATATTTAAGAGGGTTTCTAGTTTTCTAGTACAAGTCTTTCTTTATGCATTTAAATAAAACTGCGATTTATTGCGCGTTTATTCTTATTTTAAATGTTTAGTCCTGACTTTTAGACCCCTTTGCAGAAACTGTCGTCACAGGACGACTAAAGTAAAGTTCATTCAAAGTGTGTTACCGCTGTCCAACATTTTAATCAGGCATGTTCCTGAAGACAATTTTTTTTTAATCAGTTATATTTCGATTTATTTTGCAATTTTATTTAGTTTTTTAATGTCTGCATTGCTGAAAACTGAGTCTTCTATCAGTTCGGAAATTGAGAAAACGCTTCCAAAAATAACTGACGAAAGAAACTTGGTCAGGGGTCAGACTTTCAACTCATTTTTATTATTTATAAAATGAGCTTAGTAAATTACTAGATCTCAAAGTATGTGATTTGTTTGAGATATTATTTTATTAACTATGTGATCACAAGCAAGTGGAATGTTCTATCCAACTAAATAGTCTCAATAAAAACCTAGCAAGGATTTGTTGTTTATCTAAACTTATGTCATGGTAAGGGCCTTACAAAGCATATTCACACACACTGTAAACTTAATATCTCGCCCATATTTTACGTTGTTAAAATCGCGTGGATGTACCAACTTGATATGAATTTTCTGAGATGTGTACTAACTTATATGTATTTTATAAAGTTCTCCCCATATAATATGAGATTAAATAACATTTTAAGGAAAAGATTAGAAAATTATCTCATGCAAAATTTTTTTTTTTTCTCCTTATGTAATGTACTTCTAATCGTCACAATCGTGCACGTAAGTAGAAGAATTGATCGTGATGTATAGCAAGGCATGGCAGATAATTGTTCTGAACTACAAAGAAAAGTTTGTAATTTGAACGCTTACTTTTTCCACCGAGCAATGTTCTTGGCTATCATGGTTTTTGAACTTCAATTGTTACTCATTAAATTTTTAAACCCTACTCACTCTTTCCTTCAAAATACTAATGTGTATTCTGTGCTAATTAAGTGTGTATTATTACCAAGTATCTATTGGGATAACTGTAGTCTCTTGCTTAAGAAATAGCTAGACTTTTAGAGATATTATCTAAGTTTATATTAGCTATGAAACCAATCTTTAGGATTCATTTGCTCGTTCATTTAGTTCATTTAAATATGCCAATCACAATATATTTCAGCTGAACATGACTAGCCATAACGCCATAATATATATTGATAGTATTAATTAAATTTGAAATGTAATTGGAACTAATCGCTCGAATGCAATCCTGATTAAGCTCACAATTCACTGCAAACGCGCTCGTTTCACAGTATTGTCGCCTTTATTGTTTCCCGAATAAATTATGTTTATTTCGCAATCGGTGGTTTTGTAAAATGTGTTCGGTAATGGAAAACGTGATGTTTCAGCCTATAATAAGAATGTACTGACTCTGTTTCGATTCTTTTGAAATTTTCAAGCGTGTGAGTCAATATATATAGTTACCATTGTTAAGTATAACGTAGGACCTAGTAACAGGTATAGCATAGTAAGAGCACAATGAATTTTGTTCGCTCTCCCTGTCTCTTATTTTATCATGTATTCGATTGCAATTCATCTGAAACTATGATTTTTTTTTATCTTAAATCACACGATTACAAAAATAACTATAATTTGAAGAAAGTATTAACTATACCGTTAGATCTAGGCATAAATTAAACGATCGAACAGCTCTTCTTTTAGCAACATAAATGTCGTCGATTAACGCTTTTTTACAAATAAAACAGTCTCCCATGGTCACAAAATTGTTGAAACACGTGTGCTCACTTCGAAAGGCTCGAGGCAACTAACCGAGATGCTACGAAAAGAAGAACACGTTTCAACACGTAGACCCTAACAAAAGGGTCCCTTTATACCTGACCCCTCCAACTCCAACGGACGCTCTATGCGGGCACTCCGTTATAACGAGTTTACAGCCAACTAGATATCGAAATTTTGGCCCAGAATATCGGAACCCTCGATTTACACTACGCACAGCAAAAACTCAACACGATACGATATACTAACTTGAGCGCGCTCGACGCTGAGCGTGGATTCACCGACTTTGCGGCGCGCTGGAGATCGTAATTTTTGTCCAACATAAAAAAATCCAAGAAGGAAATTGTAGGTCTGAATATGCTCTATAAGTTTGAATTCCACAATTTTTCATATTTATTGAGACCCAAAGAAAAAAAAAGCAAAAAACAAAAATTGTGTCCTAAATTTTTGACTTCATCGATCGATATCTCGATAACGATGCATGATACGCTAAAAATGGTTCGGGCGTTATTGTAGAGCACAAAGAAAGCTACAAAAAGTGTCCTACAAAAATTTTCGAAATCTCATCGGATAGCCGAGTTATTGCCGAAAAACAAATTTTAAGCGTTTTCCAAGATGGCGGCGAAAGCTCCTAGGAAAGCTTGGTCGACAATCTCAAGTTAAGCTTTTCTAGGTATCCCCTACAACATATTAAAAAATTAGAAGCGCAAATTCATTTTCTTTTATTTGCCTTTTTTTCGGACGAAATGACTGGACTAATTGTGTAACTGAAAAATATAGACGCTGTTATTCTGACGGCAGCCACATCAGATTAAAACTCGTTACATCCTTAGACATCAGACATTTGATAAATCTTGTGAGCTTTCTTGCGCGGCAGTGTTAGTAAAAGTATCAAGGCATTATCCGCTCACTCACCCAACTTAGTTCTACTTATGACTCCTGCGGTTTTGGTGTCATAATTTAACACGTTTTCTATGTTGTGTTATGTCTGTGTGCTAAAAAGATAACCCTAATATTTCTCCTCCAAATGACGCCCATTCGTAATAATTTTAGACCTAAACTATGACATGACATAATACCATCCCGAATTAAAGGTAAGTACCTGAGCGACCTAGTTTTGCCTGCGACAGATATAAAACGATCTAGTTAGATCTTATTTTGCAAGCCAATTTTTGTCCCGACATATCTAAATTAGAACATTTCACATCTTTTCAGCGCAGCGAGCATAAGAATATTAGAATAAAAAACTTTTTTACGGATTTTTGCGCATGTTTTATTTTATATTAGCCGTGATCACAGGATGATCAGGATTAAATATAAAATAAAACATGCGCAAAAATCCGTAAAAAAAAGTGTTTTATTCTGATGTGTAATGTGCGCGGAAGTGTAGGAACTAAATAAGAATATTATTCAATTACTTACTTATTTTAAGAAACGTTTTTGTATTTTAATTAAATTATTTCTCACAATTACAAAGCGTCATCCCGCAATAAAAAGTAGGAAGTCCACTTAACAGATATTTGATTCATTTATATAATTTATTATCTTTAACGTGTTTCGCCTTCAGAGTTTCCACCGGATCTGATTTTTTTTTATCTTTAGGGACAGCATCCATTTACGAACACGAACAAGTGGCTCAACCATATCTCAATTAATGCAACGGCCAACCAACCACACTACTACATATGTGTACGAAAGGTATGTTTTAACACATACTGACGTTGTTGGAGCGGAGCGAACGAAGTGAACGAAGCTCCCATGGATCAGCTTCAATGGCGCAATGTCTGTTACGCCATAACTTCCAGAGTTCTTAACCGATTTTAATATTTTTTCTGTGTAATCGAATCAACAGGCTTAGGGCCAGATTGTGACGGAGATTTTTTTTGAAATTCGCAAAAATTCCCATCGAAAAATTTTTTTTATTATTTTTTTAGGTATTACGCTCCGCTCCAATATATGGTGCTAGCGTAGCTTTATGCTTAGCGACTGCATCGCCTAGTTATAAGTAAGTATTTATATTGATGGATAAATTGTTTATTGCCATCACATAAAGCTTCTATTTATAATCAACGAATATATATGAAAAAAAAATACAAGTCGTTATGTGTCGTATTAACGGAAAATGGCAATGATTCCTTAACTTCAGAATAAAGCACCGATTTTCAGAACCAAGAAGACTTGCGCGTGATCTTGTGTAACATCAGTGCAGAATGAAATTAATGGAAATTTAAAGAAAAAAGGTAAAAAACAAAATAATTACTGATAATTCCTTAGTTTGTATCTGTGGTATAAATCTTTGACCTCATAAAGTTTTGTATCAGCATTCCATAGAGTTCGTGTTTTACTCAGAGTAAACAGGACTGGAGTAGCCATTAGTCAATTTCTCGTACATATTTTTCTGCCATTTTTTGCGGGGGGTGAGGTTACTACTACATTCAATGCCAGCACACAGGAACAAAAACTCTTTGCGTGTTTACAAACGCACACATGTCTAATACGACAAACATATTTAAAATACACGCACACGTGCTTAAAATAGTGTGTTAACGTTCTATTCAAACACACGAATGTCATTGTGTGAGAAGTGACATGACATAGCACGCGAATATCGATATCGATAAATCAGTTTCGTTCAATGAATGAATGTACTGGGCGATGCAGTCGTTAAGCATAAAGCTACGCTAGCACCATATATTGAAGCGGAGCGTAATATCTAAAAAAAAAAAAAAAAATTTTCTATGGGAATTTTTGCGAATCTCAAAATTCGGTCTCCGTCACAATCTGGTCCTAAACCTGTTGATTCGATTCCACACAAAAATATTAAAATCGGTTAAGATCTCGGGAAGTTATAGCGTAACAGACATTGTGCCATTGAAGCTGATCCATGTGGAACTTTGCGTTAGTATTCCAATTAACGTTGCATTAGTATTCCTACATTATGTATTAAAAATTAAATTAAATTAATGATGATATTACACGCTACAACAGTCAGTTTCGAAGGCTATATCCATAAAATACAAATTTAACCTTAATAGTTTATTGCTTTTTAAAGATATTTACAATAGGTGTTATTATATATATAGAATTTACTGTGGACCCTTACGCGTATAACCATAATGGAAAGGAGGAACACTGAAACATTATTTTTAACAAAGCGATAGTGAATATAGTTAGTTTTCTCAGATTTTTACTTTGACCGATTGATTATTTGTATTTTTTTGCGATTTGCTTACATCACCTTTTGCAGGTATTTCCTTTTCAACTTATTCTTTAACCTAAAATTAATACATTTAAATGTAATAAACTAAAACTGTTATAATATAACATGTTGATATCTATTTGAAACATAACTAGTTATATAAAAAACTAAGAGGATCATTCAAGAATAACGTTGGCACCGCATGGGCAACTAATCTTCTTCTATTGTTAGATAATTTTTGAAACTGAGACGGATCAATATGTATGGAACATATAGTACTTGTTCTTGAAGATGCCCAAGATGCCCTATTACAAGCATGAATCCATTTTTTTCGTATGCTGTTTTCTTTAGGAAAACTGAATATGAAAAATTAGATGTTTCCGGGCATGTCAAAGCTTAAAATATAAATACCAACAATTAGTATACCGCCTAGGGGTAGAGTATATTTGCCTCATACATATGTACATATTTATGCTACAATATTAATAAAAAAAACTTAACTTAAATGTTGACGATGACATTTAGCTATTACCATACTAAAATGTATCCGTCGCGTAGTTTTTGCGTGATGCGTGCTCAAACATACATACAGACAGACAATATGTTCAAAAATTAGTGATTTCGCTTCCTCTACGCTCATAACTAGCCATTTGGTTGTAGGTGGACTTGACCTATTTTATTATATATCTTTACAGTTTTATTCTCGTGTGTATAATATCGCAGGTAAATAGTATAATTCCGCACTTTACATATGGCGTCATCAGTTTAAAATCACATACCTTATTCTTATTTGAAATCATCATTAATACCTGGTAATAATTACCGAAACAAACAGTAATTTATCTAAGCTGTGTTTTAATATCGTTATGAAATAGAACTAAGAATAGGGTATGTGTTTTTTAAACTGATGACGCCGAATGTAAACTGCGGAATTATACAATTTCCCTGCGACATATAGATTTAAATTAAAAATAAATATTTTCAATTTAAGTATGTTACTTGCATTCATTCATTCATTCATTACTCACTCGTAAAATCACAATATCGATGAAGTTGACATCACTATTGTGCAAATAAATATTGTAAAAATTAATAAGGGTTGCTGATTACAAAATAAAAACAGTTTATCCTGTGGCTCGAAAAATAATTTTGGTTTCTCGGAAATGATCGGGTGTGCTGGTTAGGCGATGGTACCCTTTTAACCGTGCTTTTTTATGAAGTCAGGGACACTGTAAGTATATACAGCATTAGTACTCTTAATGTTTATGAGCGCCGCCCAGCATGAATAAAAGGGCAAATAGTTTGATTATTATTTTAATTTATTATTTTATTTATTATTTTATATTTCCATGTTGTGTGGTAAAGAATAGAATTGGCAAGCAGCCGCAAAAGTGTAGGTATGAACTTAATACTAAACTAAAAATAAACACGCAACGTACATTGTTAAATCGAAATTATAATTAGTAATTAATTAATACAAAATTACAGTTATTTATTACCAACAAACTTTTTCTAATTTTTGTCTTAATTAATTGAAATGCGATAATGGTCAACCCTAGGTAGTCTCGTGGGGAGTGCGGCCGTGACGTCATCAAACGAACTTTGGGCGCGAAATTTGAAATTGTAGTCTGCTAAAACATGAAATTATGAATTAAATAATAATCAAATCCTAAAAATTATACTTACAAATGAAAGGTGACGCCATCTTTTTGCATACTAGATATTTTCGAATTTTTTTTACAGTAGAAAACAGCACAGGCAGGCATTTTCGTGGGAGCTCTGCACGGTGAGACGTTCTGATTATTGTGGTTTTAAAATGGCGGCTCAACTAGTTTTATATAACGCACAGGATTCCGACGCTTGTGCATTTGGCAGAGGGGTAATGTTAGGCAAAGGCTACTCCAGTCCTGTTTACTCTGAGGTGTTTTATGGTACCGTGCTTATGTAAAATCGGTCTAATGATACGGATGTATGGGGTAATAGTAGGAATTGGAACAGAGTGTTTGTAGCACAAAAGAAATTCGTAAGGGTTATATTATATGTAATTGACCCGATGAATCATGCAAGTCCTTTCCCTTTTCCATTGCTCTACCTATGCGAGAAATGTAATTTTATACACCTTTATAAATATGCACAAGCATCTGATGCCTAGAATACTATAATGCAAAGTGACAATTATAAACTCTTCATAAAAAATATACCAAAGACAAGTAAAAATAATAACAATTATCCTGCACTATGCGTTGGGATATAAAATTAGGTTCCTAATGATATTGAATAAATATAAATAAAAAAAGTCCCTTCAAATAACAATATAAAAATATTTTAAATATTGATAATGTAACTTATTGCATTCATTATCAGTTGCTGACCTTTTTTATATTTTTTTGACGTGACAACGTCTTATAAATTGGTTTGCCGGGTGACACTTCAAGAAACTGCGTTACGCTCCGCTCACGTTATGCGCTTACAATGAGAGCGAGTGAGAGGCACGCGTCCCTTCCACTCGGGCATGGTTAGCCCGCCTAAGAGCGAGAGAGACAGACATAAAAAGTGGAAGGGACGCGTGCCTATAAATTAATGTTTTAAATATAATTCTTTGTATAAATAAATGTTTTAAATTGTTACTATTATTTCATCCTTCTTCCTACTATACGAATGAATATTCACATTAAAATTATTTTACCACTCAAAGTCGTTGTCACGTAAAACTTTCGCCCGTATACCGACTTTACAGGCAACCAACCAGTTTTTTTTCAATGCTATCTTATATGATTACAAGCGGCCCGTACCGGCTTCGCACGGGTGGACAAAATGCTTTAATTTTTCTCTTTTATTAAATATTTTTCCGTTAGCGCCATGTAGCATCCGGTAGACGAGCTACTTGCGGTTAACGCGTTGCTATGGTAACGTTAATTGATACAATTGAAAAGAGCGGGAAAAAGAACGGACAGACAAACACACAAACCACTGTGATCTTAGATTATTGTTATTTATTTTTTTGTATTAAAATAATTTGACATTTTCAGCATTATAATTCAGATTTGCAGGCGATTTTAAATAGTGAAACATGACCACTCTTAGTTTGATTATTGTTGCGCCATTTTTACACCATGTTTGATGTTAAAAAAATAATGATTATTACTCAGAACAATAACTAAAGCTATTAGTTATTGTTCTGAGGATTATTATTATTACGATTATTATAAACTACTGAGTCTACCACCAGTTCGAAAATTAATAAGCCCTTCCGACAAAAACTGGCGAAAGAAACTCGGACAGTGGGATGACCTTCATCTTACATTCTTACATTTATTATATACAAAAAGAGCTACATCACTTGGAACTAACACATCAATATTTTTAGGGATATTATTTTATAAATAATGGAAACCCAAGCAGATGGAACGTCCCAACCTTCATCTCTATTGAAATAAGGATGTTTTCTGATCTCAATAACCTCGCATAGCATTTTACAAATAAATCTCAATTATCTAGCAAGGATTTGTGGTTTATATGAAATCTAATGTAAATCACTTTGAAAGCATGCTCACACGTTGCAGACTTATTATCGCGCCATGTCGGCTATATGTTCTTTAATGCGCGTCTCTATGCGTCTCTTTGCCTTCCAGTACTCACTTGACAATCTAAAGCCCAGCAGTCAGATGTTGCCGGACGCAAATGTCTCGAGCTCTCTGGAACGAGTAGCCCATGGTATGGGATGATAATGAGTATTACCGTTTAGGTATATATCTGCATGTGTTACTTTTCTATGATCTGAACCTTTATTATTTTTAGAGTAATTTGAAAAATACAAATAAGCCAATATTTCAGTAGTTGATCACTACGGAATGTATGGCGTAAAATACATTAGTGATTAAAAGACGTGAAAGAAAGTGAGCTACGACTGGAGGTAAATACACACACACACACACACACACACACACATATATATACAGGGTGTCCCAAAAACGACACGTCACAGTGACACTGGAGTTAGGCCAGCACAAGAGGCATCGAACAAGCCTAACATGACCTCAGTAAAAGTTGCTCGGTTTTCAAGATATTTCCAATTTAAACTTTTTCTAAATTTTCAAGTTTCTTAACATGTTCAGTGCTAGCATTATGTTAGATAGCCCTCAGGTTTCCATTTTTCTTTTGCACTCTTGTTGCGAATAGTTGCTTAAGATGATAGAAGTGTTATTTCGTTGACAACTTATGTAAAATGTGGAAAAATACTGGATTGAACTTGAAAAAAATTGAACAACGAAAAATAACTTTCAACTTTGATCACTTGCCGTGAAAAAAATTTCAAAGAAACTAAATGAGCAAATAACTTTAAAAACTTGCATGTGTTATGCCAATTCCAAAATGGTATAACACATGTATCTTATTGGTTTAATAAGTTTACAGTAAATGCTCGAACTGTCTCCCTTGAACTCTAATACATAAGTGACATCGCCTAATAAAATTACGGCTCAATGTTCTTAAGCTGATTTCTGATATGGTGCGAGCTGCATCGAATACACGTCGCCGTAACTCTTCTTCGGATCTTATTGGTTTCGCATAAACTTTGTCTTTTAGACAACCCCAATAAAAGAAATCTAAGGGATTTAGATCCGGGGAACGCGGTGGCCATGAAATTGGCCCCTGTCGCCCAATCCATCTTTCGGGGAATGCGTTGCTTAGGTACTGACGTACTGGTAAGGCATAGTGTGCTGGGCAGCCATCTTGTTGGAACCACATCCTTCGTCTCAGCGCCAACGGAGTATCTTCCAATAATACAGGAAGGTTGTTTCGCAAATGTTCTAAATAATTTTGTCCATTCAGAACAGGCGGCAACTCGACCGGTCCCAATATTTGACCGTTGAAAATTCCCGTCCACAGATTAATTTTAAATTGGTACTGTGATCGGTCTTCTCTTTTTTCATGTGGGTTGTCTAATTGCCAGCTATGGATGTTGTGCAAATTGATATACCCATCCCTTTTGCAGGCTGATTCGTCGCTCCATAACACTTCATTGAAGAAATTTGGATTTTCTCTCCATTTCTGAATCATTGTCCGGCAAAACTGGACACGCGCAGCGTAGTCCGCCGGAAGCAGTGTTTGGACGCGTTGGATATGGTAGGGATGGTATTTGTGGCGTTTTAAAATTCGATGTGCCGAAGATTTGGGAACACCAGTGCGGCGTTCAATAATTCGCACTGAAGTTCCTGGCTCCTCTCGTACTTGCTCTAACACCACGTTGTCGTCAACAGTCCGAGGTCTTCCTTCTGAGTGACTCACTCCAGGTAATCTGCCATCACGATAAGCGTTCACAACTCTTAAGATCACTTCGTAAGTCGTCGGATTACGGATTGGATATCTTTCGGAGTATAATCTTGCAGCCAATCTTGCGTTGTACGAAACATTGCCTCGATTGGAAACCTGCCTGGTTTCGCCGTAAATCAAGTGCATGTCCGAGTAGTCACGGTGAGTGTATTGGGTACCACGATTTGCCATCGTTAATAAGACAGTTCCGTAAAGCAATATCAGTGTCCAACAGAGCGCCGAGTTGTCGTTCAAAACAGAAATCAGAGTCCAGAGAAAAGCCAAGTCGATTTAAATTAAGGAATACACGGAAACAAGGAACGCAGAGATTAACACGGTTGTCGTACGAAACGCAAGGTAACGAACTGTCGTAACAACTTGATTTGCAGTGCAGGGCCATAAGAATTAAAACTACAACCCCTCTTTCTTCTCCATTTCTTTGAAAAGATGATAACGACACGTACGTCAAAAACAAAGCTATTTGCTTACAATATCTAGCCGACAAAAGGGTAATAAACTATCCTTATCTTTCATTCTCATGCATTTGACAAACAAAAAAGCTAATAGATAACAATAACAATGCCTTATCGTTGCGCGTGACATTATTTTTTTACCTGCTAGCGGTAGCTTCCGGGGTTCCTAGTATTAGTGAAGCATTAAAAAATCGTATAATATTAAAATAAGACACATGTGTTATACCATTTTGGAATAAGCATAAGACATGCAAGTTTTTAACGTTATTTGCTCATTTAGTTTCTTTGAATTTTTTTTCACGGCAAGTGATCAAAGTTGAAAGTAATTTTTCGTTGTTCAATTTTTTCAAGTTCAATCCAGTATTTTTCCACATTTTACATTAGTTATCAACGAAATAACACTTCTATCATCTTAAGCAACTATTCGCAACAAGAGTACAAAAGAAAAATCGAAACCTGAGGGCTATCTAACGTAATGCTAGCACTGAACACGTTAAAAAACGTGAAAATTTTGAAAAAGTTTAAATTGACAATATCTTGAAAACCGAGCAACTTTTACTGAGGTCATGTTAGGCTTATTCGATGCCTCTTGTGCTGGCCTAACCCCAGTGTCACTGTGACGTGTCGTTTTTGGGACACCCTGTATATATATATATATATATATATATATATATATATATAAATCCGTCGTGAAAAGCTTGTATCCATGGCGGAACTGCAAGCAATAAGTTTACAAAAATATCACAATAATTGAAATTAACCTCAAACGTTTTTCTACTATGCATGAGACGATTTTCTCTTATCTTTATCAACGTGCTTTAATTCTATCTTTAATTAAAAAAAATACTACTAAAAACATGGCTACAATCAGCAAAACTTTAATCTTATTATTTATGTTTATAAGATTACACTAGCATTAACTCACTAAGTAGTATTTATTTATCCGATGATGTCTATGTTCTCATCTATCATATCCAACAGATCAAATCGATAGAATTTTATGTCAAGTCAAAGTGATTTAAACTTCTTAGTTTATGAATAATTATTATTTAAAGGTTTTAAAAGGGTTATTATAAAATCTTTTATCTTCCATACTTTTAATATCATAATAATGGAAAAATCTGATAATAAGGTTGATGATGAAGATGATGATGTCTCAGAGGAATCTCGGATCAATTGGAGTAATCTCATCTTCTTGCCTTTTCATCCAGTCTTTAAACTTATTGTTTTGATCGCTGTAATAGTCAAGGCGTTTATGGTAAGGATAAAATAATTAGCGATTTATAGTCTTACTTTTTTAATATTATCTCGTGAGGAGGGATTTAATCTCGTCTGGCCCAGCCTTAGTAAGCCGGAGCTTACTAAGGCTGTGTGATCCTCCTCCTCTAGTCTAGGTAATCAGTAGCGAATTTAATCATCGTTATCTATTATGTCGCATCAGCCGGTTTCAACTCCCTATCAGATAAACTGATCTCTACAAAAAGTGAACAATTGTAATTAAATATTTTTTATATAAATTTAATAAAACAATTACTTTTGCCAAACAGCTTCTTCAGACTAGACCGCAAAGTCAACAAAAATTTTTAAAGATTTTTTTCTGTTTTTGTCGTTGAAAAATGTATTTCAGAGTAAAAATTAATCCAAACGCCATTGTTTCAGGGACCCATTGAATCCGTATACTCTACCTTTTCTTGCACCGATGTAATGGATCAGAACGTTTTTTTATTTGTCATAAATCGCTTTTATTGGTATGTCTGCGATGTAATATACTTCTTGGATACTATCTTACATATAGTGCACAGGTATAATTCACATAAAATGCTTTATATGTCATCACTATTATTATCACCAAACTTTCATGCATTCATTGCTGGGGCACTGCTCTCTCTCGCCTTAAACCATTTTACGATAACCTAGGAGAAAATGAGCCTTAATCCACCACATGGACCCAATGCCTTGCTGGGCGCTCCTTCTTCCAGTCTAAAGAAACCCATTGCTAGATGAAAGCTACACCATAATACCTATTCTGTCTTATTCTCTATTCTTGGCAGGCGGGTTGGAGATCGAAGTAAAAGACCATAACTTCAAAAATGCTATTGCCTATTTTGTGTTTTACGGAAGGTGTGTGGTGATTACGTCCATTATAAATTTTAGTGTGAATAGGTGGTGCCATTCTACTCTATCGAATATCACACGGTGGGTGCTAACGATTGCAAATGCAGTTGGGACTAACAGCCAAGCTGGCTTTATGAAGAACAGAGGGGTTCGTGGTAATAAATTGGTCATCCATCAGATGATTGACCCTTGCGATGGTTACTTAAGTTGGCAAGGCTGAGTTCACTTGGTCCAACATCTTCAAACCTATATATTTTTTTGTTATTACTCTTTTCTCATTGGTCGTCATTGATAGTCAGTTATCGATTTTAGGCAAGTTATTGATAAGGCAATGACACGAGAATATCTGCCAAAATCAGCCTTTCTTCTATTGATTGACGTTATTTCGTTGATCCCGATCATTACTTTAACGGCTAACGAAAATTGCCCCCCAATGCAACTTTGGCCTAATATTTTAGGTTTCGTCGAGTTTTTCGTGTAAGTATGTTCCTATTTAGGTAAATGATTAATTTTTATATTTGAAGTTGAAAAAGTGTCTTATATAATATTTATGTAAAAAGTTGTTAATTTATTAATTTATAAATATTATTTATTTATAGGATATATAGAATTGTCGAATACTTTTCTATGGTGACGACTCATTCTTACTGGAGAATTACTGTTGGTTTTACACTTTTATTATTAATATCCCTGAGCTGTATAAGTTGCTTCCTAATTTTACTGACTGAACATGGACTTTGCAGAAATTGTCAACATGAAATTTATGATTGGAGAAAATATATCAAGGTGTGTATTTTCTGTGCAATTTTATTTTTTGTTTTATTAATAAGATTTAAAGTATATGTATATCTTTTTTACAGTTCAATGTAAAAAACAAACGTTATACGAACCATATTTATAGTTCGTTATATATTTTGTCTCTTTTTATCGGCATGGATATAACTGACATAAAACCATCTACGATATCAGAGTATGTTTTAACCTCCACCTTTCTGATTGGTGTACATTGTTTGAAAATATATATCATACAGCCTAAATTATTTTTAGAGTCATTATTAGTACAACGAAATATTTTCGCATTTTATTTACGTGGGAATAAAATAATTGCTGAAACTAAAAGGAGAAATCCTTCACAAATTGCGCATATACATATTACAGAATTTTATAACCTCATGTGGAGGAAACGCAATGGTATCATTAATATACCCAGTGTTCTAAATGAACTCCCTAGATCTCTAAGAGTTGACTTGAGACAAGATTTGGTATGGCCGTTGTTCTATCATAGCCCGACTCTTAGAAAAACATCAGATCCGTTTCAAAGATGGTTATGTGAATTTGTCCATTTAAATTACAAACTACCTGGTGAAAAATTTTTTTCTGGACCTCATTGCGTATCTAATATGCATTACATAAAGTCGGGTACAGTACAGTTAATATCCACAGATGATGGTGTAACTCCACTTCTTTCTTTGACTGACGGCACAATATTTGGTGATATTAATTTTATGGTGCCTCCGTTGACTAGACCTATATGCGTGCGTTGTTTAACTTACTGTGAAGTATTGACATTATCAAGACTTGATATCTTAAAAGCTATTCAAAGATATTCTGTGGACCGTCGTAATATTATACAATGCGTTAAAGACAAAATAAAGCATGCAAGAACGTTATACACATGTAAACAACACGTGAGAGGATTAGACAGGACGGAAGATGAAGGTATTATATGGCTTAAGAGACGCTGGTGGGAAATTTCGGATGCATTGACTGCTTGGAAAAAAACGTTTGACGATGATCAAATCAAATGTGAACTACCACCAGAAGAAACGGTCTATCATTGTGCTAAATACATCGGTCAACTAGTTCTTTGTAAAGACGTTCAGCTGCTTAAGAAATCATTATTTGTCAATGTGAAATTTCCATGGGTTTTGTCTTCAGAATCATCTTTCACCCGCGTGTGGCACATAATTGTAGTATTGACCGTGTATATCGTGTTATTCACGTATCCACGTGTATCGAAAGAACAAAAACTGCCTAGCTGGTTCAAATTTATTCCGTATTGGACTAATTTCGTGTACATAATGGATATCTGTATATCGGCATTGACGTCTATTAAGAAGGACAATAACATACCTGAAAGTTTTACGACTGTTCTGTTTACTCGTTGTAAGCGTATAGAATTTGTTTTGGATATTTTAGCGACCATTTGGATTGAGTCTATAGCAGTGCTACTTGGTCATCCAGAATTGTACAATATTTGTCTCATGAATCGTTTGATAAAAGTTTACATCTTGTTCACTGGCGAATATATAAATCAATGGAATATAAAAATGGACCCCATATTAATTAAATTGTGCCGTACAGTGCTGACGATATTATGTACAACTTATTTAATACACCACATTTATCCTACGGTACTTGAAATATACATACACTACCTCTTCTTATCAGTCATTTTTCTTCAGTCAAATAATACAACAGATGATTCTGTAGATGACCATCATCATGATGATTTTAATAATCGTGTAGGCACACTAATTATGACAAAATACTCTATGCAAGGCATCGTGAATTTCATAGTATTTACAGTTTCAATGTCAGTATACGCAAGTGCTATGTCTTCCCTGTATCTTAAAGGAAGGGCTAAAACAAATTTCCAACGTTTTGTAACGAATTTGAAAGAGTATTATAACTCCCACAAAATACACCAAGATTTAATGAGGCGGTTGGATGGGTATTTGCAATGCCAATGGAAGTATTATGAAGGCTTGGATATAATGCACCCGATTTCCTTGAAAGATGAACCGTTTGATATATTTTGGAAAGTTCAAGGCGAAGTGGCGGAAAAGATAATAAGTAAATCAAAAGCGTTCATTGGAGCAGACCCTAACCTGTTGAGAGAGCTAGCGTCTACTGCAAAATTTTTAATACTGCCCGAATCGGCAACTTTGCTACTATTTGGTGTTCAGTCACGAAATGTCAGTTGGCTAGTACAAGTAAGAAAAACATTTCAAACCTTTTACTGAGATAATTAATTCACATAAGTGGGATGGAATCCTTGCACGAGTGTTGTTAAAATTGAGTTTTTTACACGTGTCAAAAAATCACTTACACTTATGCTCGCGTGGGGTATATATAACCCCAATTTTAACGGTATAACAAAAAATGCTTGCAACGACTTTTTACTATAATTATTAAAATCATAAACACATTCAACTTAGTACTTAAGAATAACAGATTTCATAGTCAATTTTTTCATAAACTATTAATGAGATCAATCTTCATTTTAGAAACTATATGATAAGTAGGTACATTCATAACATATCATGATGGAGTGGTCTTAACAAATGTGCTGCTGGCATTTGGCACATACAGATAAATTTTTTCGTCTTTCAACCTTATACATATATAAAACCTTTAATTATTTGTAACTCCCTTAGTTGGCCCACCTCTGGACGTAGAGCCAACATCTTGAAGATCAGCACTTCTCTTGAGGCGTGTTTGTGTGGCCTGGGATAATTGCGGTATTTTAGATCAATTTTTTGGTAAACGTCTGTCAGGTCAATTGCAAAATGTTTGAGAAACTCCCTCCTCAATATTTCGGGGTTAACTTTATTTGCCATTAATGGCATAAGCATTGATATCAGTAATGTTGAAAAGGTGATAAAATATAACCATTGGCGATCTTTTTGAACACTACTGATATTATAGTTTTAATTGATTTTTTCATTTATTTGCAAGGGATAACAAACGATTGTACAATATTTTATATAATAAACAGGCTATACTATAGAATAAAAATTACTAATTGTAGAAATAGCAACATTACCCACAGATTTCTTTAAAGGCTAATGTGTAGAAAAAAAGAAACGAATATCAAAACAGTCGAACTAGTAGTAGTTTAGTTATACTTACATCGAGGTCAACCAAGTATCACAATAATTAATAACAAAATATACTTGGAACGGACTTAAGACGGACGGAAGCTTTGCACTTGAAATAAGACGCGGAAAGGGATAAAGTTTCTATGACATGGCTACTAAGGTGCTTTTTGTGACCATCATTCTGGAAAGCGGGGCCCGCAAACCTGCGTTGCTATTGTTGAAACCAGGACCAAACAAGTTGATGAGCTGGGTATCCTCTACTTGATCCCTTCAGTTAGTTCAGTACAGTCATATTTGCTGTGTATACTATTGTGTAAACAAAGAACATCAAAGAACGTACTTCTCAATTCCAGTTGTGGTACTGAAAACCTTTGTAGTAGCTGGTTATAGGATAATTTTGCTCTCCAACATTTGTAACATATTCGCCTAAGGAACTTTCGCTGCACCTTACTCTTATATTTGTCATATTTGACGTTTTTTAGATTAACATTGGGGTTGAATATTGGCATTGCAGTTCTAGAGTAGCCCTCTTAAACGTGAGTATCTACGTGGTGTACAGTACAGTGCTTATGTGCAGTTAAAATACAAATAATTTACGGTTGATTCTTTTCGTTTTTTACTACTGCATTTTTGTTTTTTTTAAACATAAGAACAAAGATACATCTTCTTGAAATTCAAACTGGAATGTTCATCTTGGTCGCAGTTCGGCAGAAAGCAAAGGGAAATTTCTTTTTTTTTTCTACAAATCCTGACAACCATAGTGAGGCAATGGCCTTTCAAAAGTAAATTTACAGGAGGAACATTGGTAAATCAGTTATCCTTTGTTGTATTTAGCCCAGTACCTCAGATGGGATCGATTATCCGCTTTACCAGATTAACTATGTTATTCATTAGCCAGTCGATACAAACTGCAAATTTCAAATTTTAGTTTTAAAAAGTTTCTGCATCGACGTGTGCATAATGTTTTATGCCATACTGCCATTATGCCATAAGCCTACCGCTTATTAGGTGTATAAACTACACCAGAAAATATGCCTCAATATGCAGATAGTGGTTAATCGAAGAACACAAACAGACTCGGGCAAAGAGTTACACTCTTTAGCGGTATGTATCACATAATTGGAAGCAAAACGTTTAGTGCGACTCTTTGGTATATCAACCATATAATTGTCATTTGTTCGTATAGTTTGGTATATCAACAGTCTGGTTGTCCGATGAAAAAAGGGGAACGGCGGAACAATGTTGTGCAATTCTGTTGTAAACTCTCTGAAATTTATCCTAAAAAAACGGATAGTCTAGCTACCTTCCGTCTATGCTCAAGGCTTTTCAGCTTTTTATAAAAAAGATCGTCATTGTCGATGAGCTTCGTAGCTCTCAATAGTCTCGAGCTGGTATGGGTGGAACCATCCCAAAGACGCGGAAAAAGATTGCTCAAGGCTTTTGAGCTTTTTATTGCAAAGTTTGTCATTGCCGGAAAGCTTCATGGATCTCCTCTCAATAGACTCAAGCCTCTGGTACTGGTATTGGGCGGAACCGTCTCAAAGATGAAAACAGTACTTCAAACACGATCGAACTTGCGCTTCATAAAGATTGAGCAACTATTCCGGCGTCAAGTACCTTCTCACCTTCGCCAGAATGCCAAGTTTTTTTGAAGCTAATTAAGTCTTACTCTCAAATAAGGAGCCAAAATGGAGAGTAGGTGAAAATGACATCTCGAAAAGCTCAAGATGGTCAGCGATCGGCTTTAATTGTTTGGCAACTTAATTGTTTACTAAAAACATTGTCTTAATACTCACTTGTCAAAAAGAAGTCGCATTAACACTTGCGTTGCTTAACGTTTACCCAGACGCGATCACATGGCATAACACGAGCTGAGTAGACGTAAATGGGTCGTTCTTCCTTTTTACTGACAGTTAAACGTTTTTCTGTTTTTTTTTTGTTTTTGAACTATCCATAATTGTGGTTTCTGTGTGGAATTTAAAAGAATTACTACTAATTAAAGTTTCCTTTGCGGCAAATATTAATTCTTTTTTATTGTTGGTTTTTTTAAAAAAATGTGACAGAGTGGCAGAGACAGAACAGAGAGTTTTTCTGTGGATACCACATTTCGGTTTACCACTCTGTCACGGAATTCTACGGAAAACAAACGAAAAAATATGTTGGTTGGAGAAAATGAAATGAGAAATATGGACGTTTATTCGAACCGAATTAAAAAACCGTAAATATCAATACTCCAACGAGATGCCATAATAAGACGAAGGACCGACCACTGTCGGTAAAAAATTAGAACGACCCAAATACTTATTCTTATTTTTATAAAACCCGGTTTTTATTTTATAAGTAGTTGTTATTTTCGGTATTTTTAGTATTTTTTTGTTTTTATCTTAAAAATAGCTAATAGTCCATAAATAATGCGTGTTAAGTTTAAGATTGGAATCTGCATTCATTTTAAAGTTAGAACTACTATAGTGCGAAGCCGACTCACTGGGCGCCGTATTCGCAATTTATAGGTTAGCCGTCGAAAAATGCTTAAAGATGCATACAGTAAATATAAACTGTCTGGACACATAAAGTAAAATGAATTTCAAGTCATTTTTCAATATAAACATTAACACCAATGTGAATATACATTTTTTAGAAATAAATACAACAATAAATACACTCGGGAATACAAATTACCACAGAAGTAATAAAATCAAAGTTAATTGATATGGAGGTTTCAAAGAATGACGTGGATTCCAGCGGCTCAGCTTTCGTTGCAAACAACGGAAGAAAACTGAAATTTAAAAATGGCACGACGTCATCGACAAACTCAAAGGTGACAGGAGATGAGATAATCACTTGTTACAAAGGAGGCAGACGGGTCATTAACGAAACCAGTGTCCATTGTTGCAGAAAAACAAACAAATGCTTTTAGCGTTGTACTATTGAACCGAGAATATAGTACAAAGGAATGGTACGTAGATAGTGGTGCAAGTGCATTTATGACGGCCAACAAAGAGTAGACAAAAAAATTGGTTGTCTGTAAAGTCGGTTTACGGTCGATAATTTTACGTGATAACGTCATAAGAAAATATTGAAGAATAATTTCATACTTTTATGAATTGAATTTCATGATTATCACTAAATTATCATTATTTTGCATAAGACAAAGAAGGAGATAATTGAAAATTACAATTTTATCGATAAATGAACATTTATTTGCACTCGTTAATTCAAATATTTTTTTACTTTAATTATACAGATTAATTTTAAGTAACAATGTATTTCATTGATTATGAGATGCAGTAAAAAATATATAAATATTGAATGCAATTCAACTCAGAAAATGCCCACTGGATTGTTGACTAAAGGTCTTTTGTCAACTAAGCGTTAAAAAATATATATTTTGCTCAGAAATGCACATTTATTTTGTTAAGTGGGGCCGTTAAAAAGTAAATAGCAAAATTATCAAATGAGTTAAGTCTGTGTATTTCAATATGCTGTTGACATTAAAAAAAAGTTAGTTACGAGAGGCAACGTGTTTTAATAATTTAAACGCCTATAAAATAATAACCGGGTTTTATAAAAATAAATAAAATATGTACGTCTACTCAGGTCATACAGAAGTACATTTAAGTCAAATATGAACAAAATCCAAAATCTGACATAATTTTCACTGTCCGCTTCACGTGAAATGCCCCATATTTGGGTAGCTAATGTGAACGGCGTTACGTTAAATCAAAATTGGCGGGTCTATAACTCTTTAAAAACTATATACCCTACGCGAGTAGTTAAGAAATAATAGCGCTTATCTTGGAGTAGTAGTTTTTATGGTTAAATAGATTTTTAGGTAATTAAGGTCACAAAATAGCAATAATAAACAGTTTAGGTACTAAAAGTACAATATTTTTAAGGGACACATCAAATGTGAATATCATAATGAGGAAGGAGAATTACAAAGGACAATGCTCAATCCAGGAGACATGATTTCAGTAACCACAAGTTTACTTAAAAGGCCATCATTTAAAACATATTCTTGCTATACTGATTGCGAGGTAAATGCTTACGACTTCGTTAATTTAATATCTTATTCTTTTCACTATTATTCAAAAAAACGTCATTAAAATTTACTTGTGATTTTGTCTGCGCTGTAATTGCTTTCCATGATTAATTCTTTTTGACTCTTGTCACGGAGCTAACTTGACCTAATAGTCATAGCGAAGCTTGACAGACAACGTAGCAACAAGCGTAGACAAGACGGGAGTGGTTTGCGTCCTTGTTTCTTTCAGTTTACACTTTTATTTTAACTTTTCTTTCCTTAACATTCAGAGACTCTTAATCAAATCCGCCGATCTTCGCTTATTTCAGAAAAAAAATAACTCTTCTTAAGCCTGTAGTTTAGCATATTTATTTTTAATTTCAGATTATGTATATAAATATAGAAGACTTTTTTAACACCATCAAGCGATTTCCGAATGAATGGTCTTATTTAACAGAATGTCAAGAAGAGTTTAATCCACTTTTCGAAAATATATTTGAAACTTACGTAAAGAAACATAAAGAGGTCGGTTTCGAGAAACACGTTTCGAAATTGAATAAAGTTTTTTTTATCACTAGCTACATTCATCATGGATTCACAAAGATATTATTGGAAGGAATATCTTATTTACATTATGTATCATTGATTGCACTATGTAACTGGTGGTCCTCATCAGTACATTATATTGTGATAATACTTTGTGCGTTTGTTACCATATATAGTTACCATAGTTTCCATAGTTACCATAAGCCTAAGAATAACAGTTTTTATCAATTAACGTTACCATAGCAACATGTGGCCGGTTCAGCTAGTTTATTATAATCTCTAAACAGTATTAAACAAAGGTGGTAATTTGTCATCATCATTTCGTTTCCCTGTTTACTTTTTTTCCAACGCAACATGATTTTGATACATTTAATTTAGAAAACTTATTACTGAAGGTTACCATGAACAATACACTGCAATGTTTTCAATAGTAATTTTATGTCTTTTAATGAAGTCTTTCGATTTTAGGCGCTTTTATTTTGTGACAGAAATTATTCGTTTTTTATCTCTGTCTTTGTCATTACTACAATATAAAAATTGTTTGGGAGGAGTTAGCTAGTTAGTATAGTACATTTAGGTCAGGAAAAAATATCAAATAGTAGCTATTTCAGTTAAATAATTTGACTTTAATATTATTATTAATTGCCTATACAGCATCTTAAAAAGTTGCGAAAGAGCATCTTTTATGGAAGAAACGAATATAAAATCGCAGGCGATGTATTTGTTGATTTGGACTCTACTTGGCGAAACCCAAACTCGAAGTAAGTTTGAGTTTTAAAATACGTGATGTTTTACTTGTTACGTAAAGAATCATATCAAAATTGTCATGAAACTTACGACGCTGATATATAAATACCTACACAAGATAATAAAAATACAAATCGAATACATAATATAAACAGAGGCTTACAAAGTGCATTACTATACGCCCAAAATACCAAGCTTAGAAAAATCTGAATTCACACAATATCAGATTTAGTCACATAAAACGAACACCAGTTTCAGCAAAAAATTTATATTTTTTTTATATAATTTTTATATATTTTATGCATTTTCAATGCAATCTTATAAGATTTTTCTATTATAAGAAATTATTATAATAGAAAAATACTAGAAAAAGTCGACTCGGGTCACAAGTTAATTCTCAGGCAGGAATCGAACCCGCAACCTTTGGAAATCCGGTCCAATGCTCTCCCAAGTCTAGAAAATACTAGAAAGTATTTTAAGTACTAGAATTTTTTTTTTATATGTCCATATACATATTTTTTAAGTATTTATGGAGAATATCACACCGACCTACCAGAAAATATGAATTGAGAAATAGATATTTCGTGAAAGGTATAATAAGGTATAATGATATTATAGGTTTTTAAAATTAGGCAGTTTTGGTAAGGTTGATGTTACAAAATGCACTATATTTTTATTATTTTACAGTTTTATGTATTACTGGATGATCTTCAGATCTATAAGTGTTGTTGTATCTATATTATGTGCAGCATTGCAAGGTAAGATATTATTGTTGACTTAACGTATCTCTATAATTATAACTACCTAAAGTATCTATGAAACGAAACGTTTTAACTATTGTCATGAAAAAAGTTTTTATGTGGGATCAGTATATAAACGAAATTTTAGCCTAAGTGTCCGTGAAAAACAGACTTTCGTTCGTTGAAAACTGAATTGTTCTCTATGAATGTCCTTAACATAGTTAAGAACGATTACTTTATATGTAGTTTCGATCATCAGGGCTTTGACAGATAGCAAATGTGTATAAAATGGTTACCTTAAATTATCACAATAAATAGGCACTTTCATATTTTCACAATAATAGAAATCTCATTCACCATTCCCAGACAGTATCGTGGTGACCTCTAGCTAAACTTCCTTGAAATTTAGTAATTGTACTTACGTTTTAGTATAAAAGCTGAAATTAAAATTAATTAATTTTAAATAATTCAATTTTCATTAAAATCCAATTAACCACATTTGCTCCCATTTGCAGACCCTTCAACTTTGGTAAGTTGATTGAACCGTTGAAACTCTCTGGCTACTTAGGAAAAATCTTACAGTTATCCAAGTAACATACATGAAACTTAACCTTTTACTGAAAGGTTAATATCTATGTACAATTAAAATTTAAGTATTCAAGAATAAGGGTGTCTGACGAAGGGTTCCCGTCTGGGGTCTGGCAATGATTGAAAAGAGGTTTCATATATTATCCCGCCGAAAGTATTATAACAAAATTAAGCTTTAGGCATACCTTTAACTGTTACCTGCCAATGCCACATTGATCTAAACTTCATATTGGTAAACCTTTCTTATCTATCTTAGGGACATGCGCAGGAAAATTTCCAGCTTTGATACTGTGCGAAAGGCTGGCGTTTTACGAGCTATTACTCTGTTTAAATAAATGCAGTTAAACAAATGAATGAGTTCTTTTACTCATTGATTCGTTCGGTTGAAAAAGTGTCGGACAATTCAAACTAAAAAATTAAAAACTGTTTATTAGGTAAATAAATTACATTGACTATTCTGACATAGATTCTATTTCAACTTCACTGGCACTGGCACGGTTTTTTCGATCTCATAAAACTGATGAATTTCTTCTGATGACTCTTAAATCAAAATCGCCAATAACATGTTTTTCCTCATAACTTTCAGTTTTTTGGTGAACTAAATTCAGTCGGCCTAAATTAGTTGATAAATTTCCCGCAGTTATTACATTTTTTCGCAGTATCCCGTAGCCTCTCCAACGATTTTGGCAACATTTGCATTACTTTTATATTCAAAACTTTCTTTGTTTGCTTTTCTTTTTTTCAAATATTCGGCCACTTTGAAAATGAAAATTACAGTCTTGATATCTCGAGATAACGTACGACCCATCTTCAAATATTTTACCTCATGTGAGCTTGACACAGACAGTCCGTAACAAATAAATAAGGCTAGTTACCGCTGTGAGCGATGACAGCTGAATGACAAAATGGACCAACTGTTTCGCCCCTCTATCTCGCCACTCGCAAACCTAAGGCGCGATATTAGCGGTTGCGGTCAAATTATACCAAGTAAATCAGAAAACAACAACACCACAACTGACAAAATATTGATAAAAGAAAAAGAAGTGCAATACTTTGAATTTTCTTAAAATCACTTCGACATTTGTTATAAAATAGCTGTACTTATTAAAATTACACAAGTACTGTGAGGAAAGTCATGAACATAATATTTGTGATGATGAGTTGTATCTAATTCGGTTTGATTATGCTGATGAAGTCCGTATTTGGCTTCAGGTGGTAGCGGGATTTTATTTAGACAGCCTTTGATAGTTGTCGGAGCCGTGTGCGATTGTATTGCTTGCATCGATATCGTTCTCAAGTTGTTCGTTAGTATTCCATATATCTTGTTAGAAACGTAATAGAAAGATTTAAAGAGATTTTTGGGATATTTTTTTTCACTAACGGTGAATTCCAAAGATCTGTCCTCAGTAAGAGGTATAGTCTCCGGCAAATAAGTTGAACATGATTTTGAAATCACGTGACATGTGCAGTAGCAAGTTTAGGTACATTATTCACTACTGCGCACGTCACGTGATTTCAAAATCATGTTCAACTTATTTGCCGGGGACAATACGCCAAATTTGTTTCGGTTGCTGAGCAATTATTATTTTCCGGCATTACAAGTAAATATATATTCAACAAAACTATAGTAGCCCATTTGTTACTAATAGGTAAGTGAAAACAGCTGTTATTGATACGTACGCATGAAAATGTTTAAACATACATATAACGTGAGTAGTTAACAATTATGACAGCTAGTTAAGAGCATGCAAAATAATATTTGCTAAGTTTGTCTTCCCTTGAATCAAAAGTAAAATATTTCTTAGTTTGTAATAAGATAAATGTTTAATGTGACATCAAAAGGTTATGTGTTTGTATTACAAGTTTTTCATAATAACATACGATATTTATTATGGTTATAATGCATGATTACGTTATTGAGACTGTTGTATTTTATAACATTAAATTTAATAATACAAACACTGATCTATTTTTAGGTGGCCTATTACGACGAAAAAGGTATTGTCATTTTCGCTAAGCGTAAATGTATGGTGAATTATCTTACTAGAGGTTTCCTCCTAGACATTATTGGCGTTATACCCTGGTCGCCGGTGTGCGCACTGATAAAGGCAAAAAAGATATCCGAGAACAACATGATGTTTATAAATACTTTGTCCAAGTATTCACATTTGTATATCTTGACATGTTTTTTTAATCATCTCGCTGACACGCCATCTATCAATAGCATCTATTTACTGGTAAGTTATTGCCACTTAAATTACTTTTAACATTTTTAATTTTTTGATTATCAATGACATTATGATTTTATGAAAGAGATAAATATGTTGTAATATTAGATAAACGAAGATAGTCAATGTTATCAATTTTTAATTGCTCAACTGAGTGAGCGATCACAACCTATTTATAGCATTTTTAAAATTATCTGTCTAAGCGAAAGCTTAGTTTAAGAGTAAAACCACTCTTTAAAATGTAATTAACTGTAACGATTTAATAATATGACACAGAATAAACATAATTGGTTATTCTATTTTCTTCTTTGTACCTACAAGTGTATCGCACACTAAAATGAATTTACTTTTACCGGGTATACGACGCGTTTATTTTTTTTAATTTTTAATCCCAACGTTTTAGCTCCTTTACAGGAGCCGTGATCACAGATTAAGGTAATGGTCGTTATAGATGTACTACTTGCTACCTTCCAAGTTCCTAACTACTAAATTTGTACAAATAAAAATCTTTGTTTTGTTTTCGATTAATTTAATTATATCTAGGATTACACAACTTACAACAAATTGTTTTATATGGCTTTAACAAAATGAATTGTTGTAAATAGTAGTGACCGATGCCACCTTTTAAGCCTGCGTTGGCTTGTATTAGGAAACACTGGCTCTTCCATGAAAAATATTACCCATAAAACTTATTTAACTTAAGAAACTAAATTTCAAGGAACAAGCTTACTTTTATTAATTTTTTTGGCACTCTGCATTAACTTAATTTGTAAGGTGGTGATTTATGTTTTCTTTGAATCGTTTGTATTATATATAGCTTAATAATAAACCATTGCTTGATGGCATTGGTTTAATATTATTTATGGAATTTAGGCTCACTGCAGCTGCTGGTGGTCATATATCATCTTCAATCGCATACATGCATCGATTATCGATACACATGTGATTCTGGAGATCAACACCATCCTAATACTGGGTATCGACTTCTGGGACATCTTAAAAAAATTGGTCTAAATACTTGACGAACTCCAAGAACCTGTTTACAGACGATCCTAGTTTATCCGTGATTTCGAATTCAGTAGATCCACACTTACACTGTATGAAAATCTTGACAAATCTTAGAAATTGATCGCTGATGATATTAACAATTAATTTAAAATAATATCTTTCTTTGAAAAAGGTTTGGGCAGAACGCATTTAATTACAAAAATGATAGGATATTAGAAGGTAGTATACATATGACGAACATTACTTTAGTCATCCCGCGATTACGGCTCGTGTAAAGAAAGAAAGTTGAAATGTCAGGATTAAATATTAAAATAAGAATAAACATCTTCGTGTATCTGGTAAAAGATAAAGGTTTTATTGAAATATGATTTTTCTGTTTGACATTAATTGTAAAAAATATACAGAATATTACTATTTTTAGACAAAATTAAAAAAAAAATAAACGATCTTATAAGGTCTGGCAAGATGTTGGTTATAGTCTGATAATTTCGACAGTTATTTCGAAAGCGAATTTCATAGGCATGTAGAAAGTTTCTTTCTATGAGATAACATCTTGAAAGTGATAGTTCTCGAGTCATTGTAGATGAAATCGCCAGCTTTTATGTTTAATATTACAATTAGTTAATAAATTTGGGTATTCAAAATACATAATCCGTTATTTAAAAATAAATGGGGACTATTCTTAACTATAGGTAGTGATCCATGATTTTTTATTGGTAATATGCTCAATATAGATACTTTTAGTTCTAGTGTACCTACTTACCTAGTTACTTAAATTCAATAGAAAAATAATAAGATAATAACAATTAGTCTAGTCTAAAGTAAATAGTGAGCAATGGATAGTTATGCGTATGTTAATACATAGAAAAGTTATACTTGTGTTGCGTATATCTTATATTGAAAACAAAATACATATATGAATACACCATGAACCTGATACAATTTTCTTTATTAGCATACAAAAATCTGCTCGGACTACAAACCTAGAACATATTACATAGGAATTTATAATTTAATGAACATTTATTAAGGTGCAAAATGTTTCTAGATTGTTAAATGGCAAGTGTTAACTATATTAGCCGTAGTGGGATTCAGTCACCTCTTTATGTCTTATTGTGTTGAATACACATTTAATAATTTCGGTGAAGTAACACATATGGCACGTCGGAACGAGTGCTGGATGCCTTTATATTATAAGAAGGACAATAAGCTTACGGATAATCTGCTGCATTTGGTAAATAATAATTTTCATACATTGATAAGTTTTTGTCATAATGATATAACAAGTTTTAGTTGTAAAGTTTTCAAGCATGTTTGAAAACTTTACGACATGATTAAATTACCACTTGATTCACTTGTTACTGCATTAATATTAATAAACAAAAAGAAGAAAATTATAAATATGGAACAATTTGTTAAAACTTCGCGCGCCCCGAGTGGGTTTTGACTCGTCACACTTTTAGTGCGACGGGCGTGCGTGTATAAAAAACAAAATGTGTAATAAAAAAAACATGTATCAGAATTACCATAGCACATATTTCTCGCTTTTGAAAAAGACTGGTGTCGAAATTCAGCGTTTTGTTCCAAGTATAGGTGTTAAATAATCGAAGTCTAGAATTAATTTTTGTCTGATTTACTTACAATAAAACATTCTCGGAGGATTTCCAGCGTCTCACACAGTTTTAAGAAAAAAATCTATGGTCAGTCAGAAAATGGTTAATTTACAAAAATATTTTTTTTGTTATAATACCAAACTAGGACATATCTTATAAGAATAAAAAAATTAATTGTAAACAATAAATTTTGAAGAAAACAATGAGACTAGCAGAGACTGCAAAAATATATTCTGCACTTTGAGAGTTATTGCAGTTTTTGATATATTTTTTAGCCTTTCTTGGTTATACGTAATCTTTTGATCATTATTAGAAACATGGTGAATCTGTATTAAGTAAAGTTTCTCTTTATTTTAACTTTTAATTTTAATTTTAACTTTAACTTTAAATTCTTTATTTTTAGTAGTAAATACATTTTTAAAAATACTGAAAATCCGACATTAAAAAGTTAACTTTTCCTGTAAGATATATACTGTTCTATGGTCGAAATTTTTCAAATCAAGGCCCATGGACAAGCCACTAGCCCACTTTGTGTATAACTTGATTAATTTTAATTTCGTTCTAGACGTATGCTGAAAGCCTTATCTTTGCCCAAGGCCTACTACTCTTTCACAATGCCCCTGCCATTCTTCTAATTAAAATAGGCTGGATTATATGGGTACTTATGGCGATAGTAAAACTTATATTCGTGTGAGTTTTACTTTTTCTGCTCAAAAACCTATTATAGGTCATCATTCAAGTCACCTTGTATGTGTGTGTGTGGGGGGGTCGCTGTGGAAGGAATCAAAGCCACAAACAAAGAAGTAAATGCAATCATGCAAAGTGGATTATTTATGGGTGGTAATAATATTAATCTTAATGTATGGTAATAATGGACCGTTAGCGAAGAAAATTTGAAAACAATACATTTTTAATAATGTGTCAAAATTTTATCAAAAATTTTTAAGCACTATTTTTAAAATTTCTAAATTTCACACAGTTAATATTTCATAGGTTCCATTTTGTAACATTTTGACAGTATTATAATTTTTATATTTTATGCATTTTCATTGCGATCTTATAAGATAAAATATTATAATAGAAAAATACTAGAAAAAATCGACTCGGGTCACAAGTTCCCAACTGAGAATTCACTTGTGACCCGAGTCGATTCTTTCTAGTATTTTTCTATTATAATAATTTATTTTGACAGTAATGAAATACTTTGAATGTTATAAAGATATTGCCTATAACGGTGAGTGCTTTTCTAGTATATAACCTGAAGCTGTAAATCAAAAAAGAAAACGAATATCACGTATATAATGTTTACAACAACTAATAAATGATTTCAGGTTCATAGCGTGCCATTTACTCATTTTGATGATGCTGAGTTATCATGGTAGTACCGTTTTCCAACATGGAATCAGTCAATTGCGAAAGTTTCTGACTGCTGAGGGTGTGGATTCTTCTATCATTAACAATGCTGTGGCTCATTTCAGCTATTGGTGGAAGAGGTAATTGAAATTTGGAAATTGTACTGTCATTGATATTTTAGCTTTCAGTTAGTGTTTATCCTTTCCATGTAAGTTAATAGGAAAACCCTTTTCCAGTTTTATCCTATCCATAGGGCTTTTAAGAAGATTAATGAGAAAAAATGGCCTTAATACTAAACATCCGATAATATTAATTTATCTAATTAATAAGTTTTTATACATGCACTGTTTTATTAAAATTATTTGTTTCGTTCTTATTGATTGATCAGCCTGAGTAAAGTAATATTGTACAGTATACAGGATACAAATAATATAAATTGTTCTGGCTGATATATTTTTATTTCAATACAGGACAAAAGGAATCAATACAGATGATTTTATCGGTGAACGGGTCGGTACGATCTTTCGACAAGATTTGTCTTATTATTTCTACAAAAAGTAAGAACATAAATACTTATTTAAACAATTTAGTAAAATTTAATTGCCCATTCTTATATAGTTAGACTTATAGATGCACTGGAAAAATCTGAGAAACTTAGTTAAAGTGTGCTCACTTAAATATCATCTAATAAAATACTTTTCTTGTAGAACATTTTCATCACTGGATACATTATTAAAAGCTGGCGATGCTATACAAAAGCAACTTTCGAATATTGCTTTCCAAAAATGCTTTCGACCTAACCAGCAGATTGTCAGAGAAATGGATTTCATGTCGAACCTGTTTATTGTGCATCAAGGAAAGGTCGTCATCAGCAAGGAGGGGAAACAGCTAGATGTACTGGGAAAAGTAAATATTTTTTTTTTCTTTATGGCGGCAATTATATACCTAATACATTTTATAAACATGTAAAACCCTTAGATTTTTTTCAATACATTATTTCTATATACATCTACATAAATAAAAACAAATTGCCGCGCTTTAATTTAGCCCAAATTTAAAAAGTAATCGAAGGCTTGCAACGAAAATTTGATAAGTTGTTGTATGTATGTTATAAGTTTATAACATAAGCTCAATATCATTGAGTTCATGCACGCATGAGCATGGCTATTATATAACTAGTCTGGCCATAAATACTGTTATATAAAACCTTTTCTTTTTTCAACTTTTTAATTATTTGGAATTTGGAACGAGTTTATTATTTTAAAAACTTATTTCAATTTCGCGCCATTTCACATATTTTTTCGTGTTCATCATCAAATTACAATAAGGAATGGGATGTTGCCCTTGTTGCACTTGCACAAAGTGGGTATGGAGCCGTCGGTCATATTCCAGACACTTTAAAAGCTTGGTATCAGCCGTATGTTTGTATATCGTATTATCAAAAGAAAAAACAATATCTCCTCTGTCGAAGACCATAAAAGACCAGAGCGGCTGCGTTGCTGTTAAAACTACAAACGCTGTTAATGCTATTAAAGCCAGAATTGGTCGAAACCCCATTAGGAAGCAAAAAATCTTATCGCGAGTAATAAAGAGCACCGCTAAGATTCTGAAGCTCGGTGCTTATCATCGATATGTCATGGGCCAAGTGATAATGCGGGCAGTATGAATAATGCCCAGTCATATCGGGCCAAGTGATTAATTACAATCTAAACTCATCTATTTATCACTTTGCCCGGGCATTATGAATATGGCTACACGATGATCGGCAATGTGATTAATAGGTAAATTTTTACGTGGTGCGCGCTAATCAACCAGAGACCGAAACGGGGCAGCGCGTGACCCTGCAATAGCCATACGAAGCCACTTCGGCTCATTGTTTTGATTTGATTTAGGTTAGGTTAGGTTGCGGTTACTCCCGAAGAAGTGCGCACGGCCGTGGCTGCAGCTGGAGGTTGCATGGAAGCGGCTGTATACGTTGGCAGTATACGTCGTAGTCATTTCGGCCTTGGATCTGTCTTGGTACGATGCCCCGTGATGGCTGCCAAGCAGCTGACTACGGGCAGCAAAAGGCTGTTAGTTGGTTGGGTATTGGCGGTTGTTCAACTTTTGCCGCCGAAGCCTATGAGGTGTTATCGCTGCCTAGAGCAAGGGCACGCGCAAGAATCATGTTGGTCCAGCGTCGACAGAAGTGGGCTCTGTGTTAGATGTGGCAAGCCCAACCATCGGGTTAAAGATTGCGTGGCCAAGCCACATTGCGTATTATATGCGGAGGCCCAACTGAGCGCTGGTCACACTATGGAGGGCAAGTCCTGTAAGGCCCCCCGGTCTGCACCACCGAAGACACAACAGGCGTCTATCGCCCCGCCGGTTACAATTGAGCCAGAGGAGGTGATGGAGGTGGCCGCACTGTAGTGAGGATTGCTGGGGCAAGCGTCCAAGCGATCCCCGTGGAGAGGGCCGGGCGGCAAAAATGGGGAATTTTCGCCGCCCACGACAGGGCTCTCGTGGTGGATGGGCGCGTTTGTGTTTCGGCGCGCCCACAGCGCGCGAGGGAGCTATAGAGCTCCAAGATGCTGGGGCCCCACCACTGGACCACCGGCGACGAACCGCGGTAGCATACACCATTCCCGTGGTTCGCCGCACACGCGGTAGACGAAGTACCCTTGGGTTTGTAGTGGTCACACCACATAACTCCTCCGTCTCTCCGTCGCGGAGGGGTATGCGAAGGCATTTTCTCAAGGTTAAAAAAAAGTGACTAAACTATAAAACATGTTTTTATTATTACTTTACCCGATAATTGATTTCATAACTTGTAATGGTCGGTCTATCTAACTAAGTATTCATTTGAAAGTATTAAATATGCTTTACAGCACTCTGCCCAATAGGCACTGGGCATTATTCATAATGCCCGGGCAATGTGATAAATAGGTGAGTTTAGATTGTAATTAATCACTTGACCCGATATTGCTGGGCTAATTCATACTGCCCGCATTAATCACTTGGCCCATAACAGATATATAGGACATGCCCTAAATCATTCTTTACAATTAAAGAGGGTGGATCGATCAAAATGCCTTTTGTCGCGATAGACAGGTGAAAGGCACAGAAATATCCTCCTTACCGATGAAAACATTTACACGATTGGAAAGAACTACAATAAGCAAAATTATAAAGTGTACGTTCACAAATCTAAAGAAGCTGCTCAAGTGGTCACGTTGTACTTGAACGTGGTGATCATCCTGTGACTGTGATAGTTTGGTGGAGCGTATCTTATCAAGGCGTCACCAAGCTAAATTTGTGTGAAAGGAGTGAAAACTTCAGCCAAAGTGTATCAAGAGACAATCTTCGATCGTATTGTGAAACCTCTCAGCAATACACTTTTTAAAAATGTACCGTGGACTTTCCGGCAACACCTGGTCACAAGGCACAAACTTACCAAACCTGACTTAAAACCAGCGTTTCGGACTTTATAAGAGCTGAAGACTGGCCCTCATCTAGCCCTGACCTAAACCTTTAGACTATAAATTTTGGTCAGTTTTAGAAGACATGTCTTGCTCTAGACGATATCGAGTCTCTTAAAAAATCTCTAGAGCAAGCAGTGGCGAAATTTCCCATGGAAGAAGTGCTTAAATTAGTGGCCAGACTGATTAAAGGCCTGTATAAAAGCCAAAGGTAGCTATTTCGAATGGAATATTTTTTGAGACTTTCAGAAATATGTACATATAAATTTTAAAAATATTACATTACTTCATAAAGTTGCATTTTCATTTGTAACAAAACTTATGGTCGGACTGGGTAGATAATTAGCGCACTGAATAAATATTAAGGATCATTATTTTAAACTGCCCTTAAAATGCACTCAACATATATCAAGGGTTATAGTTTTGAACTAGCTTTAATAGTATTTATCTTTTTTTTTATTAAAACACACTTTGTCGACGCAACAGACTAATTTTTATTTCTTTTAAAAATATACAAACAATACATGATGGCGCTACTAGCCACTACACACCACAGATGTATATATTTTTTTATTATTTTCAAGCACTTTTTGACACCCCTACTTATGAAAATAATATAAAAACACTAAGTCCAATACATAGAAATAATGCCTAGTACATATTTCATTTTAACAAATTTGTATTTTACAACATGTCTTTTATAATGACTGCGTTCATCTATATGGTAAGATATATTATGGCTTTGATTACCTTAAGCTAACTTTAATACAATTTGGTTAAAATAATGCAAACCCATCACATAAAATGTATCAGCAATTTCTTATGTCAAGTTCCTTAAATAAACAGCTTCTTAAGAAGCTTCAGACAGAGCGGTGTATTCCGCCTCTGTACTAGAAAATGAGACCGTTTTTCGATATCTACTTTGACAAGAAATAGCTGAACCAGATAGCATAGAACAAAATGCAGTATAGGGGTTCTCATCCACTTGTCATTCTCAGTCACTTGCCCAATCATTGTTTACAAAACTTTGAAGATCACTATGGTTATCTATCACTGTATTTTAAACAATAATTCTTAGTATTGGTATTGCACATATTTCAATACACCTTTAGCATAATTCCAATATGTAAGATTATAACAAATATTGAATTGGTTGAGGTAACTCACAGAATAACTTTGTCAGGTCTCGTTAATACAGCCAAGTACATTAGACTACAGATTAAAGGTTGCTCTCGTACCTAGAAGACATTGATCTCCTCAGTGACCGTCAATATGACTTTCGCTGTGGACGTTCAACTGGGAATCTTCTAGTGTATGTGACGCACTGCTGGGGCGAGGTCCTCGAGATACACGGCTAAGCATTTGCCGTGTCACTTCACATCTCGAACGTTTTTGACAGGGTTTGGTACGCTAGTCTGCTGCGCAAGAGTCCTGCGTATGGTATCCCGCTGACTTTTTGACTGACAGAACTGTTGATCAGAGTAGTAATTGCTGGTTGCTCCTCTGTCAAAGTGGCTATTGATGCCGGAGTTCCTCAGGGGTCTGTTCTCTCTGCGACACTTTTCATGCTTCACATCAATGACCTGTTAATAACAGAAATTGTTGGGTATGTAGACGTCAATACTGTCGTAGAGAAATACCTGTCTAATGCAAAAGCCAACGGCGCCGATGTGATTTTGATGAGAGAGGCCATGACTGAGCGAACGAACCAGAGGTTGAGCCACATTTCCCAATGGGGTGACAGTAACCTCGTCAATTTCAACGCCTGCAAGTGCGAGCGTGTCTTTTAACTGCAAAAAGGAGTTCCTTTAACCTCACTCCTACTTTTCGAGGTACGTCTGTACCTCAAACTGCAGCTTAAATGCTGGGCGTTCTAAATAAGGTCAAACGATATTTCACACCGGGACAGCTTTTAACTCTTTATAAAGTTCAAGTCCGATCTTGCATGTAATATTGCAGCCACCTCTGAGGTGGCTTAGCAAACTACCAACTTGCTGCACTGGACACAATTCAACGCAGAGCTGAGAGGGTCATTGGTGACAACAAATTGGTGAAGAGCAAGTGTCACAACTTAACTCACCGCCGCAAAGTTGCTGTCTCTCGGTCTTCTACAGATTGTATTTTGGAGAGTGTGCTCAGGAGCTGCCTATGCTCATACCGCCATCATCTTTCTTCCATCGGTCATTCAGACGCACTGCACGCTACCACCCTTTCTTGGATGCTATTCCTAACTGTCGCACCAAGAACTTCTCAACTTCTTTTATAATGCGCACAGCAAAGGAGTGAAACTCCCTCCCTGCGTCTGATATTCCCTAGTACTTATAATCCGTCTGTTTTTAAAGGCAGTTTGAATAGGCACCTTCTGGGTTAACTCGTTCCATCGTGAATTCTGACTTGGCCCCCAGACGTGAATGGGATCCAGACCGAACCCATTCTAAATAAAAAAAAAATTGATAAACTTTTAATTTAGTGTGAATGTGTATCTTCATATTGTTAATAATTGTTATTATCAATAAAAAAATAGAATTTGAACAAAATGTTATCGAACTCGTTCAATGTGTCAAATCAAATCATAACTTAAAGGTCAAAATTTAAACAGGTTTACTGTTTTTATATTCCATTTAGTCATATTATAATTAAAATCGCCTCGATGTTGTTCTCGCTGGAATATGACCTTACAAATCCGAATATTCAAAGAGTGGCGAGAATCAAGCCTCTAGGCGGCAGTTACACTAAGTATTCATTTATTAATAATTGTAAATACACATTTGGCAAAGAAAACTTTGGCAAAGAAGACGGTAGCTGCGAATTATTCAACAGAGAGTGGTTCTGTTGAACATCAAACTTCCATTTAGCCCTACCGACATAATAGAAATTAAGTAACGCAGTATCACAGTGTTACATCGCCAACGGAAACAGCTGCATTTGGAGAATTTGCATATTTACAGCTCTATTATACAAGTTGAACAGAAAAGTAGGTGAGGTCAGAATTCCAACCTCAACAGCGCGCAAGCCGAGCGAGCAAAGCGATCCTGCCGTGGTAGCGGCCTACGAAGCGCCAGAAACAAAGTGACCGAGATTTATACTCAGATATTCTAAGATTTTTGAATGTTGTGAATTTGGGCTCATATGAAAAATCTTACCTATAAATTATATGTCCAATGTGAAACAAACATCCATGCAGTAACGTAACAAAATATAATCATACTCTAATTTGAATCCTATGCCATACTCAAATTGGTATGTAAATCGTATTCCATGCAAATATATTGGAAAGAGATTTGCGTAAAATAGTTTGCGATGTGATATTTTGGTAAAAGTTTTTAACCATGCCTATGCGTACCATGCTTAGTGTATATTAGCGATTGCCGAGATTTGTTAAAATATTTCCTTCATATTTTGACAGGGTTCAATATTTGGGCCATTAAACTCCAACCGACCACGTCCGATTCAGATTTCAGTGAAATCTGATGGGTTTGCCGATTTATTAGAAATACCACTTAATCAGTTTAATGATATCATCGATGACAATGTAAGTTTTCAATTTTTAATGTGTTTTGTTGTTTGCTCATAGTTTTGTTTATTAGAAAATGAACAATTAGCAAGGAGAATCGTTATGCTTTCAAATATCAGGTGAAGTCTACTATATCACAAAATATTAAATCAGAAAACGATTACATGGATGTCGAAATAGAAGTGCATGAGGATCCACACAGCTCTATTGAGTATATTTTACGTGGACGTAAAACCTTGAGACTACCCGTAAGTAAAAGTAAGATACAATCAATATTTAACGTCTTGTGCGAAGAAGATATAAGATATTATTATCATTTATGTATATATGTAGATTTATCATTATTTTGTAACCAGATTATTACATTTAGTAAAAAATAATGACAAATAAAGATGGTTGGCAGCTAGATACCTGCCACAAGCTTGCTTGTTTTCCAAAATGTAGTAAGTTTTGGGTACTGTTTGTCTTCTATCATAATCTGTTGTATTAAAATTTATATTTCAAGGTACATCTAAATGTGTAATGGCTGTTCGTGACAACACGACATTTACCAGACTTATTATATTGTAGGTACTTATCATACACAGACCACAAGATGGGCTGCTACCCATTTTGTGGTCAGCCCAAAACGCTGCTGCGTTTTCGAGGTAACGCCTTTTTCTTCGATCTCGAAACCGCCGGCTAACCTCTTGTCAGTCCGCTACCAACTGGCCCACCCTTCTCAACAATCCCAATGCTGCGCGAATTGTGAATTCGGCCGTCTGACTCTTATGGCCTGGCTACATATGCGGGCGAATATTCGTGTCGCGTTGGCGCGCTAAAAACATCGTGTACGGGCATGCGCGATGTTCTTGTCTACATTAGCGGGCGAATATTCGTGACGTGATACATCGTGCCGGGTTGTGTAGTGGTGTGCTGTACGGCTGAGAGGTAATTGTCGATAAATTATTATTTAGGTATTACTACTAGTACGAGTATCATTTGCAAAATATTAAAAAAGAGAAGAAAGAGGAGATGGTTTATGACTACTATTCATAGAAACCGAACGATGTAAGCATACTGCACCATAATATAATGATAAAACCTATTTTCTTAATAATGTTCATATTTGGACTATTTATGCATGAAGAATTTAATTAAGGTTGATGAAGCAAGAGATATGTAAGAATAGGAGCCGGTGGAAAGAACTAATCTCTGCTAAACGAATGCAGATGAATATATGTATATCCGTTATTATATTGTTATATATAATAATTTGACTTTATTTTTCTTATTTTCGGAACAGGAATGGAAAGTAAGTTATCTGAGCTAAACGCCGAGTCTGGCATCGAATTCCCTCGATTTTTACGTATGTCGACGTCTGACTTTGAAATACTACTACAAAAGCTAGCACCATTAACCACTGACCACTCGACCAAGCGGGCCGTCAAAATGAATGTAAACAAACTGTGCACCGACCAACTGATCTAGCAGCGGGCGACACGCTTTGTTTGTGCACTACCTACCCGATACATCAGTATTTTTTCTAATGTTAGGTACCGGCATAATAAAATAAAATAATTTTCTTGTTGGCTTTATTGACAAGTCGTCTTTGTTTTAAGTAACACATCGTCGATAACTTTGCACACTATGCCGCCGCCATAAAAATCAAATATATATGTGGTCATTTTTTATTAAACCGATGACGGTGTCAAGGTGTCGATAAACTTTGACGACCGTTTGGTGCAACGGTAGCGATCCTGCCTTTCGCACCGACGGTCCTGGGTTCGAATCCCGGTAGGGGCAGATGTTTTTATGATGAATACGAGGATTTGTACCCGAGTCATGGGTGTTTATAAATATTTCTATGAATATTACATATCTATGTATCATATATGTATGTCTATCCGTTACCCTAGTATCCATACCACAAGCCTTATAGTGCTTACTTTGGGCTAGGCTAATAGGTGTGAATGTAGGAAATATTTATTTATTTATTTATTTATTTAAACTGTGTCAAGCGAAAGTGAAAACTAAAAAAATAATACTACAAATCTAAGTATGTACTCATTTGCACCGCTATCACAAGGAAACATTCGATAGCGATCAATGCTCAACATCGAAGTACTCTATAACTTTAACATAAGAGCAAGAAAGTAGATTTTAATTCGTTAAATGTAATTTTCGATAAAAAATGTTTATTAATTATTGTTCCTTCCATTTTAACTCCCATTTTCTTTAAAACAATGTGTTTTTTACTGTTCGAACTAATACTTTTATTTTATTTTAACCTGTTAAGAAAATGGATAAATATCTTATGTATCGATACAAACGATTATTTTGGACATCTCTAATCCCTTTGATGCGCACTACTTTACCGACACTGCCTCGAAGCGCGCCACTTTACCGACAGTGCAGCGAATACATCGTCTTCGCCCGAATACTTCGCGCTAGAACGATCCACCCGGCCACACTTAAAGCGGTAACACGAATATTCGCCGTAGCCCCCTAATGTAGCCACAGCATTAGATGAAAATGCAATTTTCTCGCTAAATAAGAAGCTAGGATCAACCAAATTAATATTACCGTAAATCTGATTAAATAAAGAATCCACCGCCTAATATTTGGATCTCTGTAATCGTAATTTAAAAAAAACAGCAGGCCACGCGGAAATTTGAATATGGTATCAATTGCTACCAGGGACTGACTTGGGGTGTTCGCTATCGGTAGCAATTGCTACCGTGGACTGACAAGTGGCTAAGCATGGAGTTTATGGCAACCTTTTTGCATGACGCTTCCTTTCAGCAGTAGACATCTTTTGGCTGAGATGATGATGACGGACATTTATAAATTACGCACACTATCAAGTACAGTTGAAATTCTCTATATTAGAAGAAAGGATATGATAATCCGATCGGAATATTATATAGAAAGATTGTATTTTAATTGAAGTTAAATGCCTTTCTGGTTAAAATAAGATAGTCTTTAATTGAGTTGTCTTTCAGCAAATTCGGTTTCATACTTTTCTATGCAAATTTTTTATCTCGTATTTACTGTGGACTAATAAAAATCTGATGATATGTTTGCGATTGGGAAATTTCGCAAGTTGTAAGGAAATAAAAATACTTAATACGAGATAACCAGTGCATTCATAAAATCATGATTAGATAAAATTTTATGTAAATATTCCACTCATTTAAAAGATATACCCCAATGGAATATTTCGTTAATAAAATATAGCTTTGTTATTTGCAGTGGATGAAACAGCCCGTAGAGGCTCACAAAAACTGGCATTCAAAATCATTATACATTGCTTGGTTCATATGCCCATCAGTATCTACAGTATTGGTTTTTTTGTTGGGATTTGTGCCCAACGACGTCAAGGAGAATATCTCTTGGTCTTTGGTTATTCTAGATGCCATCTATTTAGTTCACCTTATTTCGGATTTTTATACGGTAAGTTACGTTTGGTTGTTATATCGGTTATAAATGTTAAATAGTGTGTATTTTTATTGGTTTCATTACTTGGAAGATTTTTAAAGATACAAAGACACGTTTATATTCACAATTTTATTTTATTTATCCTGATAATTCGACTTTCATTTCTAGAACCTGGTTGATTAAGTTAATTGTTGCCATGAGTGCGCTGTTATCATCCAGTATTTTATGGGCCATGTTCTACTCAATTAAACTAATCCGTTACATTATATATTATTTTTTAAGTCAATTTTCAGTTGTAAGTCGACATTAAAAAAATGCACAATTATATGTGAAAAATATTATCTTTTCATAGTCATCTTGAGAATACTTGTTTAACTTGCTTGACCTTAATAAAACCGTACGATTTAATTTGTGAAAGCATCAATTTTTTATTACTGTTTATTCAGTATCGCACCCTTATTAGTGCCGTAGATCTTAGTTTTATGCTGTGCGGTGGCAAGCCTAGGCGTTGGTCCCAACTGCATTTACAGTCGTTAGCGTCCCACATAATAGAATGGCACCAACCCTTCACACTTAAGGGTGTCAGTAAAAGGCAACTAATTGTAGTGGAAATGTATTTTATTTTATTTTTTGCATACACAATGCAATATTTCTATAGGATATATAAATACGCCAAGGATTTATCCAGTAATAGACGTCTTCGTAACGATTATTACTTAGCATCGGAAAGAGTGCATAGAATATGACTGGTACATATTCGTACGCATTTGGGTAATGTCAAACAACCATAAATATCGAACCGTAGGTCTATAATAATGTTGTATAATTGTTTCTCGCGCTAGAGTGATGATTGATGATTCAAATTCTTGAGAGCCATACTTTTCTAAATATATAAATTTATATCATCACTTGTAATAATATACTTATCTTAGACACAGTAATTCTTCGTATAAAATAGTTACACAATCAGATGCAATATAATTATAAAAACAATCAAAGCTAAGCAATCCGGTAGGCGAATGGATGGCAGTTGCCATCCATTCGCTCTGAGTGTCAAGCAAAGTATGATTTTTTTAATGTCCTTTTTTCGCCCCTTTTTTGGGCATCCTTTGGACGTAGGTCAGGGAGGTGGTGAATCCTGCTCCGGCTCGGCTTCGGAGTTATGACAGAGTCGTACTGACACCAACCCAACTAGAAAGTGCCATTGCTTAACAAGGCTGCATAGGTTTTCTATAAGCGTCAACCTAAGGAGAAACAGCGGTCTGATTCACTGTGTGGGCATTATGTAGACACCGCATTTCCTCACCGCCACGACCGCCGTGACCAATCGTAAAACAACACGTGTTGTTAAAACGACACAACATATATTAGATTAAAAGTAATTATGACATATTACCTACTTAAAAGCATAAATAATAATTAATCAATAAAGTCATTTAGTAATTAAATAAATAAATAAATAAATCATTAATTGACATAATTATAACGATCCGACTTATTATTAATACTAAAATGTGCATCAAACTATTGTAGATCACGTTCAACGCATTTCCGTTTATCGTGCTTAAAGACGATTGCCCATAACTGACTTGATAAAGTGTAAAATGTGTAGACAATTAAAGTGCCAAAAATATATATCATTGAATTTAATGCACACTTTTCATTATTTTCATATATCAGTCAAAAGTAGACTTATGGCTGGTGACAGTACTGTCAAATTGCTCGTTTTTGGTGCTATAAACATGTATTTGAATATGTACTTTTATTCTTGACTGTACACTTATCTCTTAGGTAGCTTGTGGACTTTCCCAAATCATTGTGTTCAATCAGTTATCAATCATCCTTAAGTTAACAATTAAATTAAAATTATATGTAAAGAAATTATTACTAGAAAACAATTACTAACGAAATGGAGTTTTTTCTTGTTATAATTTCTTAACATATAAAAATTTAGCAGTTAAATTATTCATTTGGTAATAATAAAATTAAATTTAGGTTGAACTATACGTTGTTGAAGATCGGTTAGTAAAAAAATGGGTCAGCTATCGCCTACTGAAGTCTTGGGGCTTCTACGCTGATTTAGTGTCATTAGTCGTTCCACTCGTGTCTTATATCGATAAGATTTGGATTTGTCATCTTGCTCGATTACTGCGGCTCCGACTATTTTACCCATTTCACTTACATTTTTGCATGGGTTTCAAGGTAATGTTACTATGGTATTGCTATATTATTCTATCTAAAATTTTAACAGTCTCAGAATACGCCACAGTTCCTTTATCTACTTTGAATTTATTATCCGTAGTTAGATTAAGATTGTTGTGAGTAAATGGATGTTTAACAGAAAAGTTGACAATGTCATCTCGTAATAATGAAATACAAGTATTTCAATTTGAAATGTCGAGATTCATTAAAATGTTAAGATATTATACGAAATAGAATAGGCTAAAAAACAAATGTTGTTAATTTTATAGAGTCGAGTGACACCGATATTAATGAAATCGGTGATAATATTACTGATATTGCACTCCATGATTTGTGGTTGGATTTACGTTGCGTGTCGAGGTAAGTTAATCTTGAATTCCTTTAATTATAGTGCAGGTGGCATTTTATAGTAGTTTTTCTTTTTCAGATTCTGTATTTCCTGATTTTGTGATGAGACATCCATATAATTCTACACAAAACATTGATCATTTTGAATGGGTACGACCAGAATCAAGAAGAGGAGGTGATCTCAGATAAATCTATAATCTAAGAACACAAATTTGTTGTTTGTGTGTTTGTCTGACCGCTCTTTTTCCATTGTATACGCGTTAATATAGCAACGCGTTACCATAGCAACGCGTTACCGGGTCAGCTAGTATATACTCTAAAAACAAAAATTTGTTGTTTGTGTGTTTGTCTGTCCGCTCTTTTCCATTGCATCAATTAACGTTACCAAAGCAACGCTTTACTATAGCAACGCGTTACCGGGTCAGCTAGTATAATTTGAACATAATAATAATAATTTGAAAGGCTCACTACTCCTCATGTATACCTTAATGTTACTTATTGAACATATTACTATTTTTGTGAGAACTGCTTTATTTATTTTGTTCTGAATGTAGGTAATTAGTAACTTTTTTTCTTATAATTATTATTCAACAGGATGTTATACTACGGATATTAGGGTGGACCAAACAAGTTATGATGAAAATGCCATACATTTTATCACACCGAGAAAATGGGAGAATGACTACATAGTTGCAATGACATTTATTTTTATTATGTTCACAGGAACAGATTTATTAATTGTAAGTAAATAAAAGTCATTAATGTAGTTTGCTGCTGATAACATTGCAATCAAAGTGTTTCTTCTAAATTCATTTTGTGCCTTCATTCACTAGTTTTTACGAAAATGGTAAAAAAACGAAAGTTCAGTTACAACCGTTAATTAAAAATGGACTATGGGTTTGGTTTAAGCAGTTTCAAAATATTATATCATTACTATTGTGTCAAAATTAGCAGTAAGTTGCAATAAAAAGTTCTTAATAAATAATTATTTTTTTAATTGGTATTACTAACTTTAAACACTAAGGTACTTGATATTTTTATTTGACCGTTTTTATTTGACTTTATTGGAAATATTTATTCCTAATAGGGTAGACAGTGTCAGAGATAATTTATAAAAAAATGTTTCTCTAATAACATAGTTATATATTATTAAAAGAAACAATTACAGTTTTGTGAAAATTATATGAAAATGATGAAAAAAATAGTGAAAATGATCAAGTACTCACTAAACTAGTCACTTTAATTAAAATGGTAATCATTTCCATCTAGGTGGTACCATTGAATGTCTCTCAGATTTATTATAAAGTGTGCATTGAATATCTCCTCTACCTTTTGAGACTGTGGCTCACAAGCATAGCTATGTCCACAATTTATACTAAGTTTCGAGAATTGTACAGTTATGACTATAATGTAAATTGCCTTACCACGTACCTGCGACGAAGTGGACTGTCGCCAACCTTGCTGGACTCGGTTAAAAAGTACACCGGACAGTTGTGGCAGAGGCAAAGAGGTTAGTTAAGTAACACCTTAAATTTTCATGCAAATGTGAGTCGTGTGAGTATATACGAAACAATATATACGAAATATAAGGCAATCCTTATGCATAAGCATAGTATTGTTTTGTTTGACCACCCAAATTTTATAAAAAGTTAAAAGAAAAGTGTGTGATGCCCTAGTCTGATTAAAAACTTTTGGCCATTTCACTATTATAACACTTTTGTTATGGAAATCAGAAATAATGGCAGTACTAACTACAATATCCAAATTCAAACTACTCGGTATTAGGCGGGAATCGCAACCGGGCCCTTAGAGTGACGTCATCAAGCATGATAACCACTGCGCGAGTTATTCGACCACAGAGGTGATCAAAGTAGTTAGACCACCTAGAATTACTAAATTTAGAATTACTAAATTTTATAATTTAGTAATTCAGTCAGTTTCTAATGGACGACTCTGTCGAATAAGGACATTACCTTATCTTTACCGAGTTTCATTATTGGTGTAGCTAAGTACAAGGTCTCCCACCGTACACTGACGAACCCATGGAGCTGTTGTAATAAGTCTAAACTGATTTTGAATAAGAGTTTGTTTCAATTAGGTAACTGGTTACCAGAGCTGGTTCACCAAGCGCCATTGTGCCTCCGTGAAGATTTATTTTGTGCCCTGTACCTGCACCACTTGACGATATCTCCTTTATTTAAAAATCTCCCTGAATACTTTACGCGGCAAGTGGTGGCTAGATTTCAGCGAATTGTCATATTTCCTGGTAAGTAGCATTTTTAGAAGAGTTCGATGAAACAGTGTTAAGAGCGCTAAGAAACTTTGCTCTGATGGGTTACCACAAAATTATTATTTGAAGATTCTTCGTGCTTTGTAAGGTTTCCAAAGGTCTCATTAGTGGGGATATTAACGGACTGATTATTACATTGTTTTTGTGTTCATTAATCTATTTATTTAATTTCTACTATTGATTAAATTGACAAAACCGTTTTGTTGAAGATACCACAAAACGATAACCTCAAAGTTCTGGTTGTTAAAAAAATGTACAATCGACAGCACATCAGACAGTTAACGTTAAGGCACAGCATAAGATAGATCTTTAATTGGTGTTTAAAATGTATTTTACGGTATTTAAGGTAGCTAGATGTGCTGTCGACCGTATGTGTGCATCACTAAGAAGTAAATATATTATTTATATTATATGTTTCTTATCATATATGTACTTTAATTAAATTTTATTCTAATTCTTTTATGTATTCATTACTGCTACATCTTAAATATTTTTTATTAATTTGCTGTCATTCAATTCACATTTGTCTGTAGTCAATCAAAATCAAGTTTCTCAGAGAAGTTGTGTATTTCCCCAATTATAAGTTCTATGAATCTGTTTTGTTTTCATATATGTAATTCAATTGTGTATGTATCTTTTTACATGTGTTGTACCTACAACATAAACATTATTATTTATACACCTACAAGTAGTGTTCAATTTAGTGTATGTTCGTTGTACCTGTTTTTCAGGGAAGTGCATAGTCGAAGAGGGCGACATTCATGGCTGTATATATTTCATACACGAAGGTGAAGTTGAAAAATGGTACTCTGATCAAGGGTAGGTTATCGATTTAATCAAAATTTACTCAAAATATGGAAATATTTGTTTATTAGTATCAAGGCGCTAATCGTCAATCGTCACTTTCCTCACTGCTGTACTAAAATGTAATTTATATAAATTAATGTTTTAACCTATAGGTATAATTTGTTATCTTTAATGCCGTATTGATGTGTATGTTTTTTCCAAAAGCACTTTGGTGGAGAAAAGTTTTAGTATTAATTCCGACTATTACTTTATTGTTATTTGTGATCAATAAATTTTATAAATAAATAGATTTCTAGTTCTTCATACATGTATCATACCATTTAAGTACTTTCAAAAGTATTAGTCAGTAGTTATAATTAGTTTATTTAAATGAGATTTACTCAAATAAACAATAGTTAAATAAGTCTTATTTACTCAAATAGTATTAACACCATTTCATACTTGACCCACGTCTGATGCGCATGTGTTACCAGTAACCGTTAAATATTTTTGATTGGACGACATCTTTTATACTGAGTAAACTTGAATTTTATTAAAAAAACATATCAAATTAAGTTTCATATAACACATCATAATTTTATAATTTCATATACTGGAAATTATAAAATTATGATGTGTTTATTTCAGGTTTGAAAATTCATAGGTAATCAAGAAATAATTTTAAACTAGCTGCACTCAGCATGTTTTGCAATTGCTGATCTCTTTTTGCTTTCTATACATATAAACCTTCCCTTTTTTAATCCAGGGGAAATCCTGGATTCGATCCACAGGTTGGCGGCGGGGATATGTAGGTCTCCCTCTGCTAAAGCGCACGGAGCGCATGGTAGAGGTATACTCAAAAACTAAAATCCCTGGGATGTACCCTCTACTCCCACCAAGTCCAGTTGTAGGGACGTTGCGGCATTTGCCACGTGGAACTTCGGTAGAGTTGGTCCAAAAATGGGCATTGACGATCAGTTTTTCGCGTCAGTCTAGACGTAAAACTGTGTCACTCCAAATGGTTTTAGGCCAACTCGATTTCCGCATTCACTGGCGTCACTCCGGCTCTTCAGTTTTCGATCATTCACCGCGGGTGCTGCGAGCGAACTGACGCCATCGGATTGAGGATCACACACTCACGATCAGTTTAGCGCGACGCGCCGAGTTGGATTTATGGTAGTCTCGGAAATATGTGACGCGTCGTCAGTTGAAGCTCTGGAGTGATGATTCAATGCTCACGATCAAATTTTGGATTGACGTCAGTTCAACTAATGCGAAAAACTTATCCTCAATTCGCAGCTTAAGACCTCCTCTCGGTGATGTGAACCTTCCCTGCCATGCAAACAACAACTTAACAAATTGATCAATGGTATCGGAACGCATAGGGGAGAAACATTTATTGAATTTAATTTATATAGAAGATAGATTAAACGTTGAAACTCCAGAGAAGCAACGCTTAACATTAAAATTCAGAACAGGCAATAATAAAACATATAATCTTACTTTTTAAAACACTAATGTGTAATTCAATTGTTTTTTTTCAGAAACGACAGAAAGATGTTAGGTTTATTGACAGCAAACAATTATTTCGGCATAGTACCATCTTTTTTTAACACTCCTTACAGATACAGTTATTACGCGAGGACAGTAAGTAAATTTTTGTTATTATTATTATTTTTAGTATTTTTTTAGATTTCTTATTAAATCAAATATATAGTCTGTCTTTAGTCCAATGCAGAACATTGAATAAATTCGGTCACCATTCGTGCTTGATAAGGTCTCATTTATTAATCAAAGCCGATTTTCGATGTTAGGAAATTTCAGGTCTAAGTTTTTGTAGGACATTTGCCTTAAAGAAACAAACTTCTTACGAGGAATTCCTCGTAGTCTTATGACCAACTGATTGAGCTTGTCTGCGAGGGTGGTTCCTTATTTGTATTATTATCCTCTTTATGGTACCTTTTGTTTTCTTAGTACAATGTCGAAACGCCGCATTTAGTTGAAAAGACACTGCAGATCTTAAAGCGCTTTCACCGTCTAAGGACAAAAGTAGAGCTAATTTCGTAGCAAATTTCAATGTAGATTGATAAATGTTAATGGTAAATTTGTATTTATGATTGTTCATTACGCGTGGTATTTAATAAAATTAAAGTTCATTTTCATTTAAATTTATTAAATTTAAGAAAATACAAAACCTAAAAAAAATTCTAAATAATCGCAGCAGGAAAGATGGATCAGATCAATTTTAAACCATTAGTACTCAAATGTATCAAGCTTATATACATGCGGGTACCAGTGTTCTTATGCTGCGGCTACATTAGCGAGCTACGGCGAATATTCGTGTTACCGCTTTAAGTGTGGCCGGGTGGATCGTTCTAGCGCGAAGTATTCGGGCGAAGACGATGTATTCGCTGCACTGTCGGTAAAGTGGCGCGCTTCGAGACAGTGTCGGTAAAGTAGTGCGCATCAAAGGGATTAGAGATGTCCAAAATAATCGTTTGTATCGATACATAAGATATTTATCCATTTTTGAACAGGTTAAAATAAAATAAAAGTATTAGTTCGAACAGTAAAAAACACATTTTTTTTAAAAAAATGGGAGTTAAAATGGAAGGAACAATAATTAATAAACATTTTTTATCGAAAAATACATTTCACGAATTAAAATCTACTTTCTTGCTCTTATGTTAAAGTTATAGAGGACTTCGATGTTGAGCATTGATCGCTATCGAATGTTTCCTTGTGATAGCGGTGCAAATGAGTACTTAGATTTGTAGTATTATTTTTTTAGTTTTCACTTTTGCTTGACACAGTTTATCGACACCTTGACACCGTCATCGGTTTAATAAAAAATGACCACATACATATTTGATTTTTATGGCGGCGGCATAGTGTGCAAAGTTATCGACGATGTGTTACTTAAAACAAAGCCGACTTATCAATAAAGGCAACAAGAAAATTATTTTATTTTATTATGCCGGTACCTAACATTAGAAAAAATACTGATGTATCGGGTAGGTAGTGCACAAATAAAGCGTTCCGCCCGCTGCTAGATCAGTTGGTCGGTGCACAGTTTGTTTACATTCATTCGGACGGCCCGCTTGGTCGAGTGGTCAGTGGTTAATGGTGCTAGCTTTTGTAGTAGTATTTCAAAGTCAGACGTCGACATACGTAAAAATCGAGGGAATTCGATGCCAGACTCGGCGTTTAGCTCAGATAACTTAACTTTCCATTCCTGTTCTGAAAATAAGAAAAATAAAGTCAAATTATTATATATAACAATATAATAACGGATATACATATATTCATCTGCATTCGTTTAGCAGAGATTAGTTCTTTCCACCGGCTCCTATTCTTACATATCTCTTGCTTCATCAACCTTAATTAAATTCTTCATGCATAAATAGTCCAAATATGAACATTATTAAGAAAATAGGTTTTATCATTATATTATGGTGCAGTATGCTTACATCGTTTGGTTTCTATGAATAGTAGTCATAAACCATCTCCTCTTTCTTCTCTTTTTTTAATATTTTGCAAATGATACTCGTACTAGTAGTAATACCTAAATAATAATTTATCGACAATTACCTCTCAGCCGTACAGCACACCACTACACAACCCGGCACGATGTATCGCGTCACGAATATTCGCCCGCTAATGTAGACAAGAACATCGCGCATGCCCGGACACGATGTTTTTAGCGCGCCAACGCGACACGAATATTCGCCCGCATATGTAGCCAAGCCATTATTGGTAGTGGACATGGGCTAATCATACCTTCAGTATTGTGGGGTGACTTTAGGACTATCGTTTCCTAATGTTGGCTTGTATAGAAAGCCACTAACATAAAATCCACCCGTTGCGTCAATAAGAATTTTTAGTCGGATATGTCATAAATACCAATTCATGAAATACTGATGATCATTATTGCGGCATATTGTCAAATTAGGCAGGTTAAAGACAGCACTAAATCCGTAGCGTTAAAACAATTGGTCGTCTCTAAAGAAAAATAATACACTTGGGAGCAAATAAATCGAGCTAAACCCGTTCTCTACGTTTCGTAGATATTATTTCAATATTTAAAACAAGAAATTATTGTTTATAAATTGATTTCGCGTATCTCGATTAATATGAATGTAATTTTATATTTAGATCGTCTACGCTATGTTTTTAGAGAAGATTTTGCTTTTTAAGTTGGCTAAAATATTTTATTTCTCCTAAGATCGACTATTTATACAAATTAAAACTTTATTTATATTTTTGCCCATTTTGTTTTAGTTATGCAACCTTAATATTAACTTACTATAAATTTTGTAATATAGGGTGCTAATTTGGAAGAATTAAAATTTAATTAATTTAATTACCGGTAGTTTGTTGTCAAAAAGTGATTTTTAATTAAAGTTTAAAAGAGTTGAACGTAACCACTTTGTGAATATAATTACTGTTGTCATCTGTATTTAAGTTAATGCGATAAAATGGATACCACACCCACAGAAACCACTCAAGTTGTTTTTATTACTTACTGAAAGTGGATCACAAACAACTTGAAGTTGGTCAAACACTGAATTTAAGCCATTGTGTTGTTCAGCAGCACAACGGTATAACGGTAGTACCTAGAAACTAGTACCTTTGTACGATATGTGTATGAAACCGCTAGATAACGTGCATCAAACAGAACATAATAACCGGTTTATATAAGCCCAGTGCACCACAGTCCACTGCAGTGGTTTAATTTAATCGCACTCAATTTCTTTCCAAAATAACCGTTCTGTTTGGGCATTAAGACTGCCCCGAGCAAAATACGAAAAAAGGACAGTTACGGTAAAGTTGAAAATTGATTATTTATGGAAATTTAAATGATTATTACCATGGATAATGTGTTTTTAATGTTTGCGAGGCAAACACATGAAATATGGTATAATTGTTATAATAGACTCATCTAAAGTTGCACAAATATCTACAAAAACGTGTGCTGAGATTTAGTGGATATTAAATATTTCTTCATAGAAATATTTTGTAAAAATTGATTAAACTTAATCTCTAATATGTCATATTGAAATTTTGCATCTTATATTTTTATGAAAATGCCTCAAATATTTAATATAATTTTATTAAAAATACGCTCCGAATTCTTCATACATAATTTCTATGAACGCGCTGTGACTTATAAATACATATATTAATACATACACATATAAATGCATAAAAAATACAATGTTTATCGGGCGCAGCGGGTATTATAGGCTACAGGACGAAAATGTTTTATATATGGCGGTGAAAAGTAAATTCTGCATGGTTTGTAATAGAGTAGAAAATAAAAATTAAGGTAGTAGGCTAGATTTCCATAACACATAAACAGCCTCCGTACTTGGTGAAAGTTTATCGCGCCTGGCGTTACCACGCCTGATTCCATGATCCAAATGAGTAAAAAAAAGTCATGTTTGTTAAGTTTATTGACTTTAAGCATGTTGAAAGAAGTCACAAGTTTAAAAGCTAGTACAAATCATACTAAAAGTTTAAATTATTACAGGTCGTTGATATAGTGTACTTGAAATTTTCGAAATGGAAAGATCTTTTAGAAGCTTATCCCAATGTCAAGGAAGAATTACTCCTCAGTGCGGACAAAATAAAAAGAGAACAGGATAAGGGCATATACAGACATACAGTGTATTAGAGAAACAGCTGTTTTTCTTTTTAAATCTTTGGACACAAATGTGGAATGTGAAACGTCTTTATAAGTTCATTTTTTTTGTTGATGGACATTGCAGAAAAAATCCTAATTATTTTAGCTTGATGCTTATTGAATAAAACATTTTGAAAGTATGAATGTGTTCTTATTTAAATACCACCTATGCTTCAGAACCAGGACTCTAATAATGAAGAGGATTTAGAGAGTTATGATCATAGTCGCATCTCAAAGAAATATATCTCCTGAATATTTAAAATATATAATGGAGTATAAGAATCATGTATCAGTCATGTCTATGTAGACCGGTAAGCTTCAACTCACTACCAGATCTTAGTGCAGGGAATGGTGATTGTGGTTACTGTTATTTTATAGGAACCTGAAGAAGCTCTCGTATTTCTTATAGGAGTTGAGTCTTAGCGAAATAAATTATAAGAAACGTGATAAAAAATAATCAATAAACATTTATTTAGCGATAGTGTCTTTGCATTTAAAGCTTTTCGAAACAGCTTCGATAGTGAATGTGAGCTAGAGCTATGCTTCTAGTGCAGAGATTAACGAACATTTCTTTTACCGCCCCCTTTGAAAATCAATTATTTATCAGCGCCCTCAATTTTTTATACTCTTCTAAAACTTAAAAACGACAATTTCATTACTTTAATTAATTTAGTTATAGTAACTATATTAGTCCATTCTGGTGTTTAAACTTACATTCTAAACTAGTTTTTTTAACCAATGAGAGCAATTAAACCGCAAGTTTATAATATTAAGAACATATTTTAATTAAAATAAAAGAAACAACATAGATAGGTAATCAATTTTAGTTTTAAATCTACTCTAATGAAATGGAAGGATTTAGATGATTTTTACATGTTTGTTGATATCAAGTTGGATTTTACTCAAAAACAGTCGTAAGTCGCAGCGTTCGGTTATTAGATGCAGTGTTGTTTTTTCAGTATTGCTAAAATTCCATTAGCTTGTGAATTTCTAGAAGAGCAGCGCATATCAAAGTCTTTCACCTACCGCATTTATCCCTGTAAGAAGAGTATTGCTGCGGTTTTTTTACTCTCTCTCTCTATTCGTTCCGTACCCAAAGGGTGGAAACGGGACTCTATTACTAAGACTTCGCTGTTTGTCCGTCCGTCTGTCTCAAGAACCGCGATAGCTAGACAGTTGATATTTTCACATACAAAGTTTAACAAATACTAAAATCAAAATAAAATAAATATTTAAGGGGGCACCCATACAACAAACTCGATTTTTTTGCCCTTTTTGCTCGATATCAATAATGGCAACAGGTAGGCACTTGAAATATTCACAAAATACTCAGTTGTATTTTGACTTTAATAATACAACAAACGTGATTTTTGTACTTAATTTACAGTATTTTTGCATGACACATATTGAATGGGAGCACGAGTTTCGCTACTGTTGCTCGGTGGATTCTATGGCGGAAAAGTTTTAATACGATAATTCGCAACGTCATCAAGTTGCATATACCTTGATACTCTCCTGATACTGAGTTTGAGTAAAAGCTACCCAGCATGTTTTAATAAAGCTTTCATACGTGTTTTAAACGTAACGTTAAAATTTTAGAACTTTGCATTCGAAATTCAAATATATTATAGATCTAATTAAAATTATAAACAAAAACTATAAAAATATTGATTTGCTATTGGATCACCCTTATAAACCCTTATAAGATTTTCTGGTTATTTACGAAACAAAAAAAAAGAAACGCTTATGTTCGCCGTCCTACACCTATTACAAAAGTACTTCTACTAACTGTACCGAAGTTTGTTATCTCTTTGCTCAGCATTTCTCATCTTTATACTCCTCTGGTAATGCGCTTGTTACAGTTTCAGATAGAACTGTACAACCTACTGATAATAGGTCAAATTACATTTGAAAAGTTGTTCTTACTATTGATATAATAAAGCTGCCACTCAAGCGTCTCGACAAGAGAAAGGGACAAAATAACATCGACATTTGTGAAAAAGGTGGTGGAGGAGCTCTACATCAGGAATTCCTATCTCTGGCGGTACAGCTCTTTGAGCGACGAATATTGTGGAGTGTTGCTGTAGCTATTACTATTGTATTGGCTCGTAAGAGACTAAGGCGCAAAGTCAAAGCCACAACAGGAAATCGCCGTTTCCAAATTCCGAAACGTTTAAAACCAAATAGTTAATATGTTGTACTTGTTGCAATTGTATAAAGAGTGACATACAAATCATCATCATCATCATATCAGCCGTACGACGCCCTCTGCTGGACATAGGCCTCCCCGAAGGATCTCCACAACGATCGGTCCTGTGCTGCCCGCATCCAGCGTTTTCCCGCGACCTTAACCAGATCTTCGGTCCACCTCGTAGCGGGCCTACCCACTGAGCGTCGTCCGGCACGCGGTCGCCATTCGAGAACCTTTCCGCCCCAACGGCCATCGGTTCTCCTTGCTATGTGTCCTGCCCATTGCCATTTCGGCTTCGCAATTCTTTGAGCTATGTCGGCGGTTTTTGTTCTCCTACGCTCCTCATTTCTGATTCGATCGCGTAGGGAAACACCAAGCATAGCTCTCTCCATTGCCCGCTGGGCGACCTTGAGCTTTCTTACAAGACCCATAGTGAACGACCACGTTTCACTGCCATAAGTCATCACTGGCAACACACACTGGTTAAAGACTTTCGTCTTAAGGCACTGAGGTATTTTGCACGCGAAAATGTATCGCAGCTTCCCGAACGCTGCCCACCCGAGTTGGATTCGACGAGAGATCTCTTTCTCGAAGTTGGACTTACCTAACTGTATTGTATGTCCTAGGTAAACATAGTGGTCAACAACTTCGAGTGTAACGTTCCCAACATTTACTGGAGCGGGTGTAACATGGGCGTTGGACATAATTTTCGTCTTGTCCATGTTCATCTTAAGACCCACTCGTTGGGATGCGTTACTGAGATCTTCAAGCATGGTGCTCAGGTCTTCCAAGGTCTCAGCCATTAGGACCACATCATCGGCAAACCGAAGATGCGTCAGGTACTCGCCGTTGATGTTGATGCCAAGTCCATTCTAGTCCAGAAGCTTAAAAATATCCTCCAACGCAGCAGTGAACAGTTTCGGAGAGATAACGTCTCCTTGTCTCACTCCTCGCTGTAGTTGGATAGGATTAGAGCTCTGGCTCTGTACTCGGACCGACATAGTGGCGTTTTGGTATTGGCACCTTAACACTTCGATATACCTGTAGTCCACTTGGCACCTCTGGAGAGACTGCAGCACCGCTCAAGTCTCGATCGAATCAAAGGCCTTCTCATAGTCCACAAACGCCAAGCAAAGTGGCCGATTATACTCTTCGGTCTTCTGTAAAACCTGCCGCAGCGTCTGAATGTGGTCTATGGTGCTAAAGCCTTTTCGGAAACCGGCTTGTTCGGGAGGTTGGAAGTCGTCAAACCTGCGAGCAAAACGATTCGTAATGACCCTCGAAAAGAGCTTGTAGACATGGCTCAGAAGCGAGATGGGTCTGTAGTTCTAATATGTATGTAGGTATCCAGACATACAAATACAACACAAATAATATAGAAATTTATTCTAAGTTAAATTGCTACTTAATCTGCAAAATAAGATAACTAGGTTAATGTAACTTTCAAAATATACTATAATATTTTTTGGAGCGGAGCAAGCGAAGCGTGCGAAGCTCCCATGGAACCATCTTTAATAGCGCAATGACTGTTACGCCATAACTTCCCGAGTTCTTAACCGATTTTAATATTTTTTGTGTGGAATCGAAATAACAGGTTTAGGACCAGATTGCGACGGATTTTGAAATTCGCAAAAATTCCCATAGAATTTTTTTTTTCTTTTTTAGGTACTACGCTCCGCTCCAATATATGGTGCTAGCGTAGCTTTATGCTTAGAGACTACATCGCCTAGTTAATTGTAAATTAAAACTTTGTTGTTAATCTTCATTACACCAAACCAGCATGAACTCACTACGTAGTATTTGTTTACCTTAGGATGTCTATGCTCTCATCTATCATATTAAAAATCATATCAATAGAATCTTATGTCAAGTGAAAGTGACCTTCACTTGACATATTATTAATTTGTGAACAGTTATTATTTAAAGCTTTTAAAAGGGTTATTATAAAATGTAACTTTTGATTTGATAATAATGGAAAGATCTGGTTTTAAACTTGATGATGTTAATGATGATGTCACAGAGGAAACTCCGATTAATTGGAGTAATCTCATCTTCTTGCCTTTTCATCCAGTCTTTAAACTTATTGTTTTGATCAGTGTTATAGTCAAGACTTCAATGGTAAGGATAATAATAATCAGCGATTTATGTGCCGAGAAATCAGTCTTATCAGATATTGTCCTGAGAAGGGATTCGTTTTTGAAAACCAGGCCAAACGTCGTAGTAGGTATCCAGTCTAGATAGTAGGTAGCAAATTTAATAAACATAGTCTATTCTTTGTATTATCAAAGCACCTTCTGTTGCGTCGGCCGGTTTCCACGTTTTGTCAGATAAACGAGAAATCCCTCAAAGAGTAAACAACTTTAATGTTATATTGTTGTTTTTGTATTTAATAAAGCAATAACTTTTGCTAAACATCATCAGGTTAGTCCGCAAGGTTTTAAAAAATATTTAATGATTTTTGTTTTATATTGTTATGCAAATGGATATTTTTAATTATAATATTTAATGCAAGCGTTATTGTTTTAGGGCCCTATTCAATCCGTATACTCTCCCTTCTCTTGTACAGGCGATATGGACAAGAACGTTTATTTGATTGTCATAAATCGCTTTTATTGGTATATCTGCGATGTTATATATTTCTTGGATACTATTTTACACATAGTGCACAGGTACGATAAATATATTTTAATAAAAAAAAATACCAGAAAAATCGACTCGGCTCACAAGTAATTCTGAGGCGGGAAATTTATGGAAAAATGTAAAAATAATAATTCCTAATAATTCGATTATTACGAAAAAAATGTTGTTTTTGTCGCCACCGTTATCATCATCAACCTATTAATGTCCCCCACTGCGAGCTGTTGCTGCTACTCACTCTACAGCCCTCTTATGGGGAATTAACCATCCACCCACCAAACGAGCCTAATGCCGTTTGGTGGACGCTCTTAGCAAAGAAGACGCTCTGCTGGACGAAAGTTTCAACGGGGATTCTTCTACTTCAAAAAGGATTCTGCCATAACCTCTAATAGTAGTAAAGTTCATAACTCATTTTGTGTTATACTCCCGTATATAAATAATTGATCTTTTTTATCGACACCCTTATGTGTAAAGAGGTGGTGCCATTCTACTCTGCCAGATACGATACGAGGGGGCTATTGGTCATCCATCAGATAACTGACACTTGCGATAGTTGCTTAACCTGCACTCGAAGGTCGAGAATTCTATCCAGTACATCTTTGAGCACCACTGTAAATTTATGTAATATTCCACCTGAGTTTTCTTTGACCAACATCTTTTACCCTATATATTTTGTTTGCAATGATTTTGTTATTATTTCTCTTTCCTCTTTGACCGTCATTGCGTAATGAGTTATCGATTTTAGGCAAGTTATTGAAAAGGCAATGACACGAAAATATCTGCCGAAATCAGCTTTTCTTCTCCTGATTGACGTGATTTCGTTGATCCCAATGATTACTTTGATGAATAACGACAATTGCCCCCCAGTGCGACTTTGGCCAAATATTTTAGGTTTCGCTGAGTTTTTAGTGTAAGTATGATTATTATGATCCTTTCCTTATATACAAAGTATCTTATTTGACATTTTTTATTGTTTTAATTTATAAATTAAATTTTTCTTATAGGATATATAGAATTGTCGAATACTTTTCTATGGTGACGACTCATTCTTACTGGAGAATTACTGTTGGTTTTACACTTTTATTATTAATATCCCTGAGCTGTATAAGTTGCTTCCTAATTTTACTGACTGAACATGGACTTTGCAGAAATTGTCAACATGAAATTTATGATTGGAGAAAATATATAGAGGTATGTATTTTCTCTAAACTGTTATTTATTGTTTTATTAATAAAGGTTTAAAGTATACGTATATCTTTATTTACAGTTTAATGTAATAAACAAACGTTACACAAACCATATTTACAGTTCGTTATATATCTTGTCTCTTTTTGTCGGCGTGGATTTAACTGATATAAAACCATCTACGATATCAGAGTATATTTTAACCTCCACCTTTCTGATTGGTGTACATTGTTTGAAAATATATATCATACAGCCTAAACTATATTTAGAGTCAATATTAGCACAACGAAATATTTTCACATTTTACTTGCGTGGAAATAAAATAATTGCTGAAACTAAAAGGAGAAATCCATCACTACTTGCCCTTGTACATATTACAGACTTTTATAACCTCATGTGGAGGGAACACAACGGTATCATTAATATACCCAGTGTTCTAAGTGAACTCCCTAGATCCCTAAGAGTTGACTTGAGACAAGATTTGGTATGGCCGTTGTTCTATCATAGCCCGACTCTCAGAAAAACATCAGATCCGTTTCAAAGATGGTTATGTGAATACGTCCATTTTAATTATAAACTACCTGGTGAAAAATTTTTTTCTGGACCTCATTGCATATCTAATATGCATTACATAAAGTCGGGTATAGTGCAGTTAATATCCACTGATGATGGTGTAACTCCACTTCTTTCTTTGACTAGCGGTATAATATTTGGTGATATAAATTTTATGGTGCCTCCTTTGACAAGACCTATATGTGTACGTTTTTTAACATACTGTGAAGTATTGACATTATCAAGACTTGATATCTTAAAAGCTATTCAAAGATATTCTGTGGATTGTCATAATATTACACAATGCGTTAAAGACAAAATAAAGCATGCACAAACGTTACATACTTGTAAACAACAAGTGAGAGGATTAGATAGGACGGAAGATGAAGGTATTATATGGCTTAAGAGACACTGGTGGCAAATTTCGGATGCATTGACAGTTTGGAAAAAAAAGTTTGACGATGATCAGATAAAATGTGAACTACCACCAGAAGAAACTGTCTATCATTGTGCTAAATACATCGGTCAACTAGTTCTTTGTAAGGACGTTCAGCTGCTTAAGAAATCATTATTTGTCAATGTGAAATTTCCATGGGTTTTGTCTTCAGAATCAACTTTTATCCGCGTATGGCACATAATTGTAGTATTGACTGTGTATATCGTGTTATTCACGTATCCACGTGTTATGAAAGAACACAAACTACCTTACTGGTTTGAATTTATTCCAAATTGGACTAATTCCGTATACATAATGGATATCTGCATATCCACATTGACGTCTACTAAGAAAGACAATAACATACCTGAGAGTTTTACGACTGTTCTGTTTACTCGTTGTAAGCGTATAGAATTTGTTTTGGATATTTTAGCGACCATTTGGATTGAGTCTATAGCAGTATTACTTGGTCATCCAGAATTATACAACATTTGTCTTATGAATCGTTTGATAAAAGTTTACATCTTGTTCACTGGTGAATATATAAACCAATCGAATATTAAAATGGACCCCATATTTAATATAATGTGTCGTTCAGGGTTGGCGATAATATGTTTATTTTATTTAGAGGTGCAAATTGACTTTGCAATAGATATACAAATGCCCAATTTCTTCCCTTCACACATGTTTGTTCAATCAAATAATGATCATCATAGTGAAAGTGAAAGTGATAGTGATTATTATGATGATGATGATAATTATGCAGGCCAACAAATGACAATAAACTTTTTAAACGTCATTATAAGTTTCATAGAATTTATATTATTGATGCAAATTAATACAAGTATTATATCTTCCTTTTATCTTAAACGAAGGGATAAAACAAATTTTCAACGGTTTGTAACGAATTTGAAAGAGTATTATAATTCTCACAAAATACACCAAGATTTAATGAGGCGGTTGGATAGGTATTTGGAATGCCAATGGATGTATAATAAAGGTTTGGATATAATGCATCCGATTTCCTTGAATGAAGAACCGTTTGATATATTTTGGAAAGCTCAAGGCGAAGTAGCGGAAAAGATAATTAGTAAATCAAAAGCGTTCATTGGAGCGGACCCTAACCTGTTGAGAGAGCTAGCGTCCACTGCAAAATTCTTAATAATGCCTGAATCGGCAACTTTGCTGCTATTTGGTGTCCAGTCACGAAATATCAGTTGGCTAGTGCAAGTAAGAAATACATTTTAAATCTTTAATTAGAATAGGTAATGGTTTTTTCATAATTAAGCTGGAAAATTTGCTCGTATAAGAGTACCGTTAAAGTCGAGTAGGTTAGATCACAGCGTTTATGTTGCACCTTCTTGCTCTAGTAGTTTTATGGTTTAACAGATTTTTAGGTGATTAAGGTCGCAAAGCAGAAAGGATTAATACTGTATGTACAAAAATTATAATATCTTTGTAATAATTATCAGGGGCACATCAAGTGTGAATATCATAATGAGGCAGGAGAATTACAAATCACAAAGCTTGATCCAGGAGACATGATTTCAGGGGTCACAAGTTTACTTAAAAGGCCATCATTCAAAACATATTCTTGCTATACTGAATGCGAGGTATGCTTACCACTTCTTTAATTATGTATCTTGTTACGGAGCTAAGTGAACCTAAGAAATAATTAAGTATTAACCAATTTGAGGCCTGTGAATTGATTCAGTGGAAACAGTGATAGCAGATATTATCTGCTAGATTAGATCGAAGTGGTTTATACATTTGCGTGTGGCTGTTTTCAGTAACACTTTGAGACTTCAAATTCAGCTAATCTCCATTTCTCTCAGAAAAGAAAATTGTCTGAGTCCTTAGATTTGGCATATTATTTTTTTGTTTCAGATTATTTATATAAATACAGAGGACTTTTTTAAAATCATCAAACGGTACCCGACTGAGTGGTCTTATTTGAAAGAATGTCAAGAAGAGTTTTATCCACTTTTTGAAAACATATTTGAAACTTACGTAAAGAAGCATAAAGAGGTCAGTTTCGAGAAACACTATTTAAAATGAATAAAAGTTTAGCCATTCGTTTTAATGACTTGCTACTTCTATCATAGGAGCATAAAAATATTATTAAAAAGAATATCTTAAAAATAAAGGTGTAGATTATGTTCCATTCAATACACTACGTAACTGGTAATCTTCATTTATTTTAATCTCTTAACAGTATAAAACATAGGTGCTATTCGTATTTATCATATTTTTTTAGTTATTTTTTTTATATCGCGCATTTTAAATACAGTTCACACTGTCAGTTATGAAATTTTTTACGGGAGGTTTGCGTGTACAATACATGACAATGTTTTCTATTGAAAAGAGTTTAATGTCTTTTAATCAGGTCCTCAAATCTTTTGTTTTGTGACGAACTTTGTTCTTTTTTATCGCATCTTCGTCATTACTGCCTTTTAACAATCAATAACTAGGAGTTAACAGAATCGTATTGCATGTTTAAATCTAGTTGAGGACAAAATCCTAAGTAGTAGCTGTTTCAATCAAATAATTTTAACTTTAATATTATTTTGTCTATATAGTATATTGAAAAGTTGCGAGAGAGAATTTTTTATGGTACATACAAGTATGAAGTCACAGGCGACGTATTTGTTGATTTGGACTCTACTTGGCGAAACCCAGACTCCAAGTAAGTTTGATTTTTAAACAACGTGATGTTTAATAATTTGTTACGTAAAAAATCATGTCAAAATTGTCTTGATTCTTTTAATTAAATGTCTATTTAGGTAATAAACGGAGAATTTAAACCAAAAACTCTTCGATAAACAGCCTTACGAAGACACTACTAAACGCGCAAAATACCAAACTTGGAAAAATCTTAATTCACAAAATATCAGATATACTAATCTACCAATTTGTAGTAAATATAATGATTCACTAATCATGACATAAAACAAACACCAGTTTCCGCAAAATATCAAGATTTATATATACAAACACGAATTAGAGATTATTAAATTCTGAGAATATAATAATATTCCAAGGCTAGTACGGTGAACGGCGTGGATAGCATAAGAGTTCAATTGCATTCTAGTTTAAGTTGAAATCGATATGAAATCAATTCTAATAAAAAAGGCCAATCGGGATCGAAATGTTACTAAAGCCTACTAATGTTAACCCTTTAAGCGCAAGATCTTTTTGTTTTTGATGTTTTTTGAAATTAATTTGTCAAAAAATGTTTGAATAAATACAGTTTTCTTAGAAATCGGATCTTTCAAGTATACATTACACAATATACGGAGAAGTAGCAGGTAAAAGGTATGTAATATATTTGTCACATTATCTTTGAGCTAACCTAAAATAAAAATAGTATTATCCATAAAAACGTTTATTTGTTTTTTTTTTAATTTTTAAAACGGACAAATAATTCCTATTTTGCATGAAAGTTTTAAAAACAGTTCCTTTTCGGCACGAAACAGAGACAATTGGTACCTCTCACGTTCTTGGAATACCGCATGATAAAATACCCTATCAAATCGAACCACTTCGTTTGGTCGGGGATCAACGGATTGAAAACTTTGGCAATAAGTCAGAGACTATTCTGCTTTTCATGATAATTATTTAGCCTGCTATTCGGTCCCTCCTGAGCTTTTATATATTATAATATATATTTGTTCCAAATAATGGTCCCTTCCCTTATATCCCGTCATTGAAGTAACCGCGCATTATTTATACAGATGTCTATTAGCTGCGAAATGATCGCCATTTTCCACCTTATCATTCTCAAGTTGATCTGTACAGGGCCACTATCATGCCCGAGAGATAAACGAGATTTATTATTATCCAAGCCACGCTTGAAGAAGTTCTATTCTTTTACAATTGCGGATTAGTCGACATTGACTCTCGATTTTTTCTCTTTTGACCAAGGCTTGATGTTTCTCGTTGGGAAATAATCGACAAATGAGCTAACTCTTTTGCAAAGGCAGCAATTTTCCCAAACCCTTCAGACAATTGGCTAGACCCAAGGCTAAGAATGACATCATCAATATCATCTGGTTTACATTGAGTTGGTTCATCCTGGGCAAGGAGATAATTTAATAACCGTGCTTCTGTTTAAAAAATGTACTCTCAAGAATGCGCATTCTTTCAAGTGTAGAAGAGAAAGATCATTGTTCGGAGTCCAATCTGAAGCATCGTTTTCAGCAATGCGATGATGGGCAGAGGCGTCTTTAACGATGACTTAGTCGTCTGAGGCTGATGATTCCGCACACGAAGCACCTTTGGGTAGAATTAATGTTAGGAACTTTTTGGTTCTCTCTGCAGCCCCTGCAATAAAAGCAAACAGATAAACATGCCATATTCACCCGAAACCTTTTGGTACAGTTATTAGGCGCCTTGCCTTCTAAGCAGCTTGTTAGTGTATAAAGTATATGGTGTAATATGCACAGCATTCAAAGTCTACAGATATAACAGTATGTTAAAATATGAATAGTGCACCAGCTCACACAGACACGAAAATATTGTCTAATAAACCAGTAACACACAATGGCAATTATCTCTTCACACCAACACAGTATGAAATGGTTATTGTTTAATACCTATTTAGGATTGAGGCGACGAAAATAAATCCCGAAAGCTACTAAAATCTATCATTTCAAATGAAATTTAAAGTTTATTTTAAATGCGGAGCACACATCTAATACTTTTAAAGTCGACGCCATAGTCCCTCGTTCATCCTATCCCTTTCACTTATTTACCTAACGCTACAAACAACAAACTAAATATTTCTTGAAAACTAGGTATCCTATTCAAAAACAGTCATAGATGACTAATTTAGGGGACATTACAATCAGTTTTATGAGTTCTAACAACTGCAGATACAACCGTCACCCGTTAACCAATAGCTTCACATGCATTCCAAAGCACGGTGGAGATTAAGATAATAATTGTATGGTCAACTATTAGATCACCAGCCCCTGCGAATGTTGCTTAACTTCTGAAATCAGAATTCGAACGTGCTTACCGCTGCGCCACCGACTTCATCAAGGATATTTCTATTTTTGCTGTAAATATCGTTATGTTTGTGATGGTTTTGCTATGGTATGTATATGTAGATTTAGTTGTGTCTGGATAATGATAATGTCAGCATTCGTTTGTTTCGTTAAGTGAATTGGACCAACAGTTATCCTAAAAAAAAATATGATGATTAAAAAAGCATACTTAACGTAAATTTTTTAAAAGGCAAATGTAAAATAAAAAAAACAACCTTACCACAACGACAAGCTTATATTTCTACAAAATAACTTTGCTGCTAGCAGAAATTTCAATATTCCAGCACTAGTTAAATTTTATTTTTAATTTAATTTTATTACTAAGTTTGGAGAACACTTAATCAGTTGATGTTACGTGAAAAGTGATCGCTCAGTCATATTTGTTTCACTAATTGCTTTTATTGTGTGATTTTTATGGATACTTACATAGCTAAAGGCAGTGATGACTATTTAATATTGACTTTATTTTTCCACTATATAATGTCAAGTATTTAATTGTTAATTCTCTTAAAATACGTTACACTGAATTTGAATGCGGATTCAGGCGGTTTTGGAAAGGTTATTGTTCTGATGATTAGAAAACTAAATTCAATTTATTTTCTTACAGTTTTATGTATTACTGGATGATGTTCAGATCTATAAGTGTTGTTGTATCTATATTATGTGCAGCATTGCAAGGTAAGATATTACTGCTGACTTAACGTATCTCTATAATTACATAAATAAAGAAATTATTTTGAGGCAGAGAATGCTTATGAAACGTAACGTTTCAACTTGTGCTAACAAAAAAGTTTCGAATGAATTACATTAGTTCTAAATATCTTGCAAACCAGCGTACTTATTTTTTTGTCAAACGGCATATAAACCATATCTTAGCCTTAACGTTAGAGTCTGTAGACACCAGACCCTTTATCATAGTAAAATGGCTGAATTGTTCCCTGTGCATGTCCCTAATATAGGTTAGAACACAGAACAGTGAAAAAGAGTAGAAGCCGCATTACGCGATCTTTTCAAGCACTTTTCTACGCTGGGTGAATATATTTTAATTGAAAAGAATAACTGACAAGTAGATATTGATTGAAGAAAAAAGGACCACAATTTTCTTAAAATTTTTTCGCCACTTATACAATGACTGTTAACGCTGTTCTGTTCAAGTGTGAGGATGTATGGTACATAATTAGGTAAGATTGGCTACATTATGCTGATGAGGTCTGTATTTGGCTTCAGGTGGTAGCGGGATTCTAATTAGACAGCCTTTGATATTTGTCGGAGCCGTGTGCGATTGTATTGCTTGCATCGATATCATTCTCAAGTTGTTCGTTAGTATTCCTCATATCTTGTGAGCAACGTTATAATAAGATTTTTGCGGGTCTTTGTGATATAATATGTGTTGTTTTAAAAAATACTATTGTCTATAGTTTTAATATCATCGGCTTACTAAAACATCGAAAATTTTTCACTTACGGTGAATTCCAATAATCTATCGTCAGTAAAAGATACGCCAACTTTATTCCAGTTGCTAGGCAGTTTTTTTTATTTCATGACATTTAAAATAAATATACTTATATGCAACAAAACTATAGTAGCCCATCTGTTACTAGGGATAGTCTATTGAAAACGGCTGTAAATGATAAGTATGTACTATCGAGGTCTCTCGTGCCTTACCACTTTGTAGAAATATTCGTTTGAATTGATCGCATCGGACACGCCCACACGACCCATTCCTATCCCTAATTGGCTTCGTATTTTACTATGATTTATACTACGGCCATCATAAACAACTAGTTTTAAAATCGCCCTTGATGTCAGTGCTGTCAACTGTCAATCTGCTTTACGCGTTCGTGGCGCCATTGTAGAATGAATGGAGCGGGGCGTGGCCTGAAGCGATAGGCATCGTGCAGTGTGCAAGCGACTTTCGACTTAGGACTGATAAGGCGCCAGAGGCTTCGATAGTACGTGTGAAAATGTATGTGAGTAGTCAACAACCAGCGATAAAATTAATTATTAATTTTTAAATGACATTAATAAATTGTAAAGAGACATTAACTTTTAAATTAATGATGGTATAGTATTTAAAATATATCTTTGTATATTAGCGTCATCCTTTCATCTAAAATGCCCGCCCAACAGAGTTTGAAATTTTATCTATTGACTCTATCTACCAGATTTGCAACATTTTATAATGCAAACAAATTCATCATAAGATAATTATAATGTCTTTATAAGGGTTGTCATAATCATAATGCATGATTTCGTTATTGTGATTTTTATATTTAATTGAATTTGTACTAAAACTGGTTCATTTTTAGGTGGCCTATTATGATGAAAAAGGCATTGTCATTTTCGATAAGCGCAAATGTTTGATGAACTATCTTACTAAAGGTTTCCTCCTGGACATTATTGGCGTTGTACCCTGGTCGCTGGTATGCGGGTTGATAATGGCGAAACCGATATCAGAAAACGATATGTTGTTTATAAATACTTTGTCCAAGTATTCACATTTGTACATCTTGACATGTTTTCTTGATCACGTCGCTAACACACCATCTATTAATAGCATTTATTTACTGGTAAGTTATTAAAACTCTTTTTTATTTAAAAATATTATGGATTTCGATTATCAATCAAAGTATAATTCTATATGAAGCAATGAGATACATATGTTGTACGAATACACGAAGTCAAATTAATATTATCTAGCTACCAAGGTACCACTCGCCCAATTAAGTGAGTTATCATATTCTATTTATAGAATTTTGAAAATTATCCGTGATAGCGACACCTCAGTGAAAGAGTTAAAGCACTTGAAAAATAAAAATAATTAATCAATATTACACGAAAAAATACGGAATAAACATATTTGTTGAATCTGCTTTTTCTTATTTGGTTCTTAAACTTTAGCGCCTATTTGACGAATATTTGTTGCAACGGTAGCGATTTTGCCTTAAGCATCAACGATCCTAGATTATTGTTTCGGAAGAGGCAGATGTTTAAGTGACGAATACGAGTATTCACACCAGTATTGAGAGTTTTTTTGTGAAATTTGTAAAGCGTGATCCAAACATGTAGAAAAGGTAGGAGTTATGTGTGTCTTTTATATTTTGTTTTTAACCATATTGGCTAAAGAAGGAAATTAAAAAAAAATGATTATATTCTAACATTAAATTTAAATATCAATTTGCTTTTGTTTTATAAGTGTTTGATAGTAATAAATCTGTGTTAAAGCCGCCGCCTATCATAATATTATATTTTTTGTCTTACTCGTAATGTAACTTATAATTTTATTTCATTGGTAGAATATTAAGTTTTCCATTTTCCTATTCCAGTGCATAACTAATAACAAAATGTTTTCTTTCGGTAATTCAATGGCATATATTCAAAAGAAAGTCATTGAATATCTACTCGTTTCGGGTAATGGATTTTTCTTATGGAGTATGTAGACTCCGCTTCCTGTATGATGACGGCTACAGTATGACGCTGCTACCTTGTAACCAGTTAATTCCAGCATTTCTCACTTTACTTGAGATAACCATTTCCCTTATAGACAGACCTCTTGGCATATTTTGATATAGAATAATAAATTTTACAGTAAAATATTTTTTTTTATACGAAAATTATTACAATCTTCATTAACATATATTACTTTTTTTATAACAAATTAAAATAATTCTCACTAAGCTTCGTCCGAAAATAAAAGAAAAAAAAAGTTATGACCCGCAACGACGATCATAGCCCCGTTCAACTAAACGGTCGCTTAAATTTCTTATAAAAGCTTTTGGCACACGCCAAAAGTCTCAACCGCATAAGGGACAAAGATATAATTGTGCTTTAAAACTTCACATTTTTTATGTGCTTTTGCCTCGCGGCACTTTCGGCAGCAGACCCAGCAGTCCGGGACGTGTTAGAAATATGCAACGCCGCATTTGTGCTGACACATATTGTATCCCACAGAAGACAACGACGGATTCCATGGTACCACTGTGAAACCGTCAGGCCTTTTGCCGTCTGTGCGACTCAAACCCGAAGGCTCCAGAGTACAGGGAATGTTGGCGGTAATCAAAGCAAGCCGAATTATGTCATGCAGGGCGTGATGTGATTGGAAGAAAGGGAACCTACCTGCGTATCTGCGGCAGCCCATGGTCCACATTGGCTTCCACCTGAGTACCACAAATGCAACGGCTTACAAACGTTATAACCCAGCCTAAGCCCCACCGCTATTCGCTAGGAGTCAACTTCCATAAAAGTGCCCAACTGCGGAGAAGGCAATGCACGAACCCGATTCCGGTCGTGATACCGCTCTACGCCCAGCCAAATCAGGAGCACTCGCGTTCGTTATTAGTTCTGCGAGGGTCAACCTGGACCGGATGTCATCCCAGCTTCACTGCACCTCAACACGCTCAGGTGGAACGTAAATGGGACAAGAGATAGACCAAGCAATCAGGGCCTCTCTCGCAAAGGGCGCCTGAAATCCGTCACCGTTAATATTGAGTATATGAGTGACTAGATTCAGAGTCCCATAGGCAGAAGCTAAGAATGCCGGTAACGCCGTATCCTATACCCGACGAATGCCAAGTTCACCATGCCTTAAAGGATGCCTGATTCCACTGTTCTTCACTGAGGGTGACGTTAAGAATTCCTTCCAATATTTCTTTAAGGCAATGGACATTTTTCTCTGGTGCACAATGAGCTAAGAATCTTCATTTTGTTGCATCACGTTTTTATTCAAAAAACGTAAAGTCTATATCCAAAAAAAGCTCCACAGTAAAACTCCCGACTTAAAAGGTATTAAAAATCACGAAGTCGACTATTGTTCGGTATACGAAATTAACAAAAAAAAAACATTATAAATAAATTAAAGTATATATTTCAGTTTTATTATTTTTCCTTAAATTGCCACATAATTTAAAAGCTACTAACAAAGTTTTGTCTTTCTGGGACCAATAAGTACTATTATATGTTATTATTATAGTATAACTACTATTATACAGTGTAAGCCAAAAATACCGGAACAGCTTAATAACTCTTGAACCTTAAAAATTTTCAAAAAAAAATTCAATCAAAAGTTTCCTAGATGTAAAAAAGATATCGTTTAAAAAAAATTTGAAAATACAGGTTGCTCATTTTATTGTAGAAATGGGTAACCGGTCATTTTTTTTAAATACTACACCTTATTTATTATTACATTTTTCGTATCTTAGATTAATTTTAAATATTTTTGGCTAAATATTTTTTTAAATTTAAATTTGATTAATTTCTTATAATTTTTGAGTTATAAGAAATTAATCAAACTGCTGAACTTCATACATACTCGTTTATTGAATGGAAAGGATAAATTAATTTCATATTCTAAAATAAGGTAGGCTTAAGTACAGAGAGTGACGTTGACACGTATCCGCCGTATTTTAAGTGCAAGAGGCAAAAAATACCTGTTATCCTAGTCAGATTGAGGTATCTGAAAGGGAAAGTTCAGTGCCTCTTAAAAATTTAGGCCAGCATACTTTCGATAGGTAACGATACTTTTCTTAACTATTGCTCAAAAGCGAACATCCAGACAGTGGAATGTAATTTTATATGCAAATGGGGTTTTGACGGATTTTCTGATCAATCATTATACAAGCAATCATTTTCAGATTCTGAAGAGGATGAAAATATTATATTTGCTACCACTTTTACGCCGTTAAATTTTTTTTACAAAAAGTAACGACAGAATTTTGTTGAACCCTGCTCCACAATCATATAGATACTGTAGACCCTTTCACATACAATACACAAAAGTGACAAAAGATTTAATACTTACAGAAAAACAATATGTTTTAGATCAAATCAGCTGTAGGCTACCTTGTTATATATTACCGCATATTATTTACACATATTAACATAATATTATTCATAAAACCTAATATATATATATTACAATCTTAATTATAACTTTAATCTAAAACTTATATTTAATATGTTATTACAAAATAATATTTACATTTATATCACTTAATAACAATATTTATTTATCTTTATTTATTCAACATCAGTGTATCAGTTTGTCGATATCGGAAACATATCGATACGCATGACCCTCGCACTAGTCGCGCGCCCATGTACATAACCCTTTTGTTCTCCTTATCTACCTGGCCGCTGCGTTTGCGCTGAATCATAAAAACCAGTCGCGAGCTAACTACGACGCGGAACGCACGCTGTTTTGCTTACGCCGATTTACCTAGCAACGCATTACATTATATACTTTTCTCTTCCGCTCTTACTTGTGCTTTCATATTGTTATACTTTCTACCTTTCTTAACTGACTTTCTTATGTGCTGTGCTGTGTCTTGTGCTTGTTTCCTTCTGTGCCTTCTGTTCAAAATTGTTTGTGGACCGCAGTAAATATTATATACACTGTAAGTGGACTTTATCTTTTCATTCCTCACCACATAAACATACCATATTGGTGACCCCGCCTTTGGACAATGGAAAAGGAATTTCAAGACGCACAAGGAACCGCCATGTCATCCACGCGGTCAAATAATAGTGATGGGCATGAGTCGATACCCAATGTCGGTGTTTTTAAAGTCGGCACAAGATTGCCGCCGTTTTGGCCCGAGGAACCTGAGATCTGGTTCGCGCAAGTGGAGGGGCAGTTCGCCATATCTGGAATTACCAATGACTCCACTAAGTTCCACTATGTTATAAGCCAGTTGGACAACCAGTTCTCGAGAGAAGTCAAGGTCCTTATAATCAGCCCACCAACAACTGATAAGTTGAAAACCGAGCTGCTTAAACGGCTTACGGCGTCGAAAGAGAAGAAGTTGAAACAACTTTTGATGCATGAGGAGCTCGGAGATCGAAAGCCCTCGCAATTCCTGCGTCATCTCAAAAGTCTTGCCGGCATTAACGTTCCTGACGATTTTTTAAGTACCATCTGGGTGAGTCGCCTCTCGCATGGGATCCAGACAGTGCTCGCAGGCCAACCACCTTCATCTTCCGTCGATGATCTGGCAGACTTGGCCGATCGTATCCACGAGCTGGCCAGTCCATCACCTTCAGTCGCGTCCACCAGCCATGCCAGTCCTGGTTCGGCGATAGACGCGTTAACCAGAGAGGTTGCTGAGCTCCGGAAGCAATTGCAGAAGCTAGCCTCGGACAGGAGCAGCAGATCCCACACAAGGCCTTCCAGATCACCTCATCTTAGATCGGCATCGAGGTCGCGACGCTCCTAGTCAAACTACCGAAAGTTCCCGGTATGCTGGTACCATCTCAAGTTCGGTGAGAAGGCTAACCAATGCGTAACCCCCTGCGATTACAAGACGGGAAACGCCAGGGGCGGTCAATAATGGCGACAGCTGACAGCCCTACCTTAACTACTGGTCGCCTGTTTGTCACGGATCGAGCTTCGAAGGTGCAGTTCTTGGTCGATACTGGAAGCGACCTCTGCGTCTTCCCCCGGTCCCTTCTTCGTGATCGTCGTGCCAAGACGGACTACAACTTGTGTGCTGCGAACGGATCCAGTATTGCCACATACGGTTATGTACATTTAAATTTAAATTTTGGTTTGCGTAGAGTGTTTAATTGGCGTTTTGTAGTGGCTGATGTCACTAAGCCTATAATAGGCGTAGATTTTTTAAATTTCTATTACCTAATTGTAGATTGCCGTTATAAACGCTTACTAGATAGTACAACTTCTGTATCATCCGTAGCCAAAGTAGTTAGATGTAGCGATATATCTTCTGTAAAGATCGTGACTGGTGAGACTTGGTACCACAAATTTCTTGACGAATTTCCCGAGATTACTCGACCAACTGGTACACACCGCAATATCACACACAACACCGTCCGGGCCCTCCAGTTTCTTGCACTCCCCGTAGGTTAGCTCCAGACAAATTAAAAATTGCACAACAGGAGTTCCAGTCGATGCTCGCCAATGGGACAGCTCGACCTTCGCAGAGCCCTTGCGCATCTCCCCTTCATCTAGCGCCGAAAAAAGACAACGGCTGGCGTCCTTGCGGCGATTACCGCATGCTCAACGCGCGCACGGTACCTGACAGATATCCGATTAAACATATACATGACTTTGCTCATAATCTTGTTGGCTGTAAGGTTTTCAGCACCTTAGACTTACTGAAAGCTTATAATCAGATACCTGTCAGTCCTGCCGACATTCCGAAGACCGCGATCACAACACCGTTTGGTCTCTTTGAATTTCCCTTCATGACCTTCGGACTTCGGAATGCGGGCCAAACCTTCCAAAGGTTTATGGACGAGGTCACCAGAGAGCTTGATTTTACGTACTGTTACTTAGATGACCTACTGATATTCTCTAAGGACGAGCAGCAGCATGAACAGCACCTCCGCCAAATTTTCACCAAGCTCAAGGACTACGGAATGCTGGTAAACACGGCTAAGTGTGTCTTCGGAGCCACAGAGGTAACTTTCTTAGGTTATTCCATCTCTGAAAGCGGCTCTAAACCACTGGACTCCAAGGTGCAGACCATAAAAGAGTTCCCGACTCCTACGACTGTGCGTCAGCTCAAGGCATTCTTGGGCATGCTAAACTTCTACCGATGATTTCTTCCCCACGCCGCCGAAATCCAGGCCCCCTTACATGCTCTACTGATAGGCTCTGTTAAAGGCTCACAGCCAATCACGTTGACAGGCGATTCCCTTGAAGCTTTTAGAGCATGCAAAGATAGCCTTGCAAATGCTGCTTTACTAGCGCACCCTGACTGCGCTGCAAAAGTTGCCTTGGTGACAGATGCCTCCGATAAGGCAATCGGCGCAGTCCTCCAACAGCTTAAAGACGGCGCATGGCAGCCGCGAAAATTGAGCCCATCCCAGGTAAAGTATTCACCATACGACCGGGAATTACTTGCCGTCTACGAAGGCATCAAATATTTCCGGCATATGCTCGAAGCCCGGCACTTTGTCGTCTATACTGACCATAAACCGATCAGTTTCGCATTCCACGAAAGGAAGAAAAACTGTTCGCCTAGGCAGTATAGACATCTCGACTTCATTTCCCAGTTTACCACTGATATTCGACACATATCTGGCAAGGATAACGTAGTTGCCGATACCTTGTCGAGGATTGAGGAACTGGGAGCGCCGGTTAGTCTCGAGTCCTTAGCCGAAGGTCAACCAACTGATACTGAACTCCAAGAAAGTCTGTCTGGAGGTACATCTCTGCGTTTAGAGAAGCGGACCATACCTGGAAGTCGTGTTTCCCTGTACTGCGACGTCAGTACACCGACACCCAGGCCTTTTGTTCCGAAATTCTTTCGCAGACAAGTCTTCGAAAGCCTACATTCCCTTAGTCACCCTGGTACCAGTGCATCTGCAAAACTAGTTGCAGAGCGGTTCATCTGGCCTGGGATTCGAAAAGACTGCAAGCAGTGGGCTCGTGCCTGTTTAGCGTGCCAAAAGGCTAAGGTCAATCGCCACGTTACTGCGCCATTAGGCAATTTTGCTTTACCGCGCGTACGCTTTAAACAGATCCACATAGACCTAGTGGGTCCATTACCAGTGTCACAAGGGTATCGGTATTGCCTGACCGCCGTAGATCGATTTACTCGATGGCCGGAAGCAATACCGATAGAAGACATCACTGCGGAGACCGTGGCTAAGGCACTTCTGTCATCCTGGATCGCTCGTTTCGGTTGTCCAACACAAATAACAACCGACCGTGGTCGACAGTTTGAATCGACATTATTTCAGTGCCTTTCAAAAACTGCTGGTTTCGAGCATAAGCGGACCACTGCATACCATCCTGCATGCAACGGCATGGTGGAACGCTTCCACCGGCAACTCAAAGCCGCGATAGTCTGCCACGCGAATGACAGATGGACAGAGTCTTTGCCATGGGTACTACTAGGCATTCGAAGTGCTTTTAAAGAGGACCTTCAAAGCTCATCTGCTGAGCTTGTATATGGTGAACCGTTAAGGTTACCGGGTGAATTTTTCGAGCCTGCTGACGGTGGTACAACGGACCTGTCAGAATTTTCCGCTCGCTTCAAGCAAATCGCTACAAGACTGCAACCCACTCCGGCTTCACGTCATGGCAACCCTAAGGTATTTATTTATAAGGAACTGGCAACCAGTGATCACGTTTTCCTCCGTGAAGACGCATCACGTGGCTCTCTCCAACCTGCTTATTCGGGGCCATATAAAGTTTTGTCCAGAGATGGCAAGATATTTAAAATCTTGCAAAAAGGAAAAGAGGTAACAGTATCCATAGACCGCGTTAAGCCGGCCTTCATACTGTCAGACCATACCGAAACTGGAACTGAACCAATACCCGACCTTCAGAAAGACTATGTCACACGTTCTGGGCGACGAGTGAAATTTACAGATTTTTATCGCCCTTACATAATATTATTTATAAAACCTTGTAATAAAAATCCCCTGGGGTAAGGATGTTATTTACCCCAATGAAAGCTAGTCGGTAGAGCAGAGGGGTTGTGGTTGTGCGAGTGTGGATTCGCGTGACCCAGTCATCCATGGAGCAACAATGATTTTGGGCGCCGTTAATAATAATTAAAGTTGACAATAAAAAATAATAAAGTGTCCATGGATCGGAACAAAGTGAGTTTAATAAATCAAACTAAAATTATCCTTTAGACAAACATTTATTAACAACATTACATTGCCGGTATCAAATTGTATTTTCAAAGAACAATTCCCTTAGGATTGCATATTATAAAACATTATTGGAGTAAGGGGACGGCTGTCTAAGACCGAACCCATAAGTACTCACAATCCTTAAGCTAAGACACCTATCGCTTATCATCTTAATATAAAAAGCTCTGAATACCTAACTTACAGGTTATTCATAATAAAGTAATATTCATAAACATTTTAAACAGTAACCAGACATAATGCTAGAACTAAATTAATTTACCATGTAATTAATACATATATTGACTGTAGACCGACATAGGCTGAAGTTGAACATGTCGCCAAGTAGCCATTACAGATTTGCTGATACTCCGAAGGAATAAAGATTTTTATGAACAAAAATCAATTCCTCGGGTACATGATATAGAACACAGCTGCTACGGTAACAAAAGGAAACTGTGGAATACCTTGGTTAAATTGATAATCACATGGCAGAGGTAACGCAGACATGTGCTGCGTCACGCCGACATCAATGAGACATCATCATCTGGGATTCCAGCTAGGCCCTCGTCCTTGCAGCATAACATTGAAATAGACCTTGAGGTAAGCTTCGAATAATACCCAAAAGCCATCCTTAAAGTTGAATTGAAATATCCTGGTAGTTGAAGCTAGGTCCTAAACTTGAACCATCAGTGAAGCATCACTGAAGTAGCCTTAAAGTATCACTGAAGTGGCCCAAAAGCCTTGCCTTGAAGTATCATTGAAGTGGCCTAAAGGCCTTACCATGAAGCCCTGCAATACAAAAACAAAGTCATAAACCGGTCGCCATTTCGCACATGGCGCTTCCCTACAACAAACCTTGCAATTAAGTTAAGAAACTCACCAAAATTGGGCTTCAATTATTACATGTTTTATCCCGAAGGAAACAACACTTATAACATGATGAAAGATAAAATGAGCCTCGATCCCTGGAAACAAGGCATCGAATTAACATGTGGACGCCACATGTAAGTGGATCATTAGTTAAATTCACATCATTAAAATACTCACCACACAAATCAATGCATAACGCATTATGAAATTAAATCAGACTTCCATGAGGAAGTAACAAAATCTCCAGCTTCGCAGTTAATAAAATTTCTGCATCCTTACGACACAGTCGAAGTGAAAAAGAAAATGGAGGAAGGCTTCCGTCTTGGTGGGAATAAACTCGAGTACCATCGACAACGACTTAACCAGAGACTACTTGTGGTCTTCCAACATACATTATTTATTGTATGAATATAATTATTAAATCCTAAATAGCATACTAGCCATTAACATTTATTTTAATTAGCAAAATAACAAATGAGACATATTTATTTAATTTTTACCAACAGAGTATAAATTTATTTGGTCCGAAACACCTATCGAACAACAACGTAAATAATTGAATGAGTAGATAGTAACTAGGTAGCACAAATCGGAACTACAAACGTCGCATCTGACAGTACTCACCTGTCAATCTGAAAGTCAGCTGTGATGTATGTAAACAAGAAAGCTAATTTTATTCTAACTATTGAAAAGTAAATAAATTCTTAGTGAATGTTGTGTTAAAATGAATTCAAACGGATGCTGTGTTGCTAAAGGGTGCGGTACGATCGCCGACACTCGCTATGCCACTGGAAATTAACTCAAACAAGGTAGAAATATTCATGCATTATTCTAACACTATATATCTCAAGACCAGACAACATACACATCTTCCTATTTAGAAAACCTACATAAACTTAATACCTAATGTTCCTGCCCGTGTCATGAAACTATGGCGAGAATATCACCATAAACAGTACTTTAAAATGCAGTGCTTGCTATCCTATAGATAGGTTGAAAAAAAAGTGTTACAACCTAATATATATATATTACAATCTTAATTATAACTTTAATCTAAAACTTATTTTATATGTTATTACAAAATAATATTTACATTTATATCACTTAATAACAATATTTATTTATCTTTATTTATTCAACATCAGTGTATCAGTTTGTCGATATCGGAAACATATCGATACGCATGACCCTCGCACTAGTCGCGCGCCCATGTACATAACCCTTTTGTTCTCCTTATCTACCTGGCCGCTGCGCTTGCGCTGAATCATAAAAACCAGTCGCGAGCTAACTACGACGCGGAACGCACGCTGTTTTGCTTACGCCGATTTACCTAGTAACGCATTACATTATATACTTTTCTCTTCCGCTCTTACTTGTGCTTTCATATTGTTATACTTTCTACCTTTCTTAACTGACTTTCTTATGTGCTGTGCTGTGTCTTGTGCTTGTTTCCTTCTGTGCCTTCTGTTCAAAATTGTTTGTGGACCGCAGTAAATATTATATACACTGTAAGTGGACTTTATCTTTTTATTCTTCACCACAAAACATTCCATACAGCGATCTTCCACCTTTGCCAGTTGAAATACCCAAAGGCCATGAAATAAAAGTAATATACTGCTAACCGTATTGTGCAGCTATCGATGGGAAAGTTTTAAATAGATCATCTCAGTTACGGTGCTTTTATGGTGATATGACTTCAACGCAGTTCAACGACCTGCAACAAGCTTTTTCCAACCCTGTAAAAGAAGAGCATTTGAAATATGGCATCAGTCCATTACATTCATGGATCAGGGCATTTGGAATTCGTCTTAAAGTTTGGGTATAAGGTCGAGGTTAAGAAATGGCAAATCCCACAGAACTCAGCTGAGGGTCGTTTAGGTGAGTAACTTAAAAATAAATTCAAGCTGAAATCCGCGAAAAACTGGGCCTCTTGGTGGATGTTGTGCGCCCAACATCTGGAACGACAAACGATGGAAACACGGCTCGGTCAGCGTTTTTCGATTGACACCGAAATTCATTTTAAAAATATTGATTATAGAGCAATGGCTCCTGGACGGTTTATACGTCATTTTACTGGTACTATCCCGTACCAGTTTGGTACATGGCGCAAATATTATAATGATCAGCACCATTACCGATAGGGATGCTATCAGAACAAGCGGCTGAATCGCGCAAAAAGTTTTGGCGGTCAGACAGAAAACATCGTGCCGGAAAACTTAGTCGCGAAGCAGCTATGTTCGACATATTTCATAGGGCAATGGTTTCGTCTGATCCAGTGATTTCAAACTACACTCTGAATGAAAGAAAAAATAGAAGTTAAGTTCCAATACCAGCAGCAACAGTCCAGAGAGCATAAGTAATTTAAATAATTCCGTTGATGATATAGAAAATATTGTACATACTCCAGAACGACGACTAAATAAGTAATCATTTATTTTTTACCAAAAACCAACCGTTTATCTGAAAGTGACAACCCTTGAAAAAATTAAAAATATTAATACCTTCCGGATTACACGGCATTAAATTAACGTTTAAATATGGTCGCTAAAAGTAAGGAAAGGCAAGCGTTTTATAAAGGAAACCCGTTCTAATATTCGGCGTTATGGTGAAGATAATAAATTGTAAAGAAAAATGATAATTGTATTTATATTGCAAATAAAGACTATTATTATTATTATTATATCTCCGTACCTATACGTCGAAAAACGATAAAATTTGATTAAATGCTTTCTAATTATGCGGTAAATCATGGAAAAATCACGGAACTGAAATAAACACTTTAATTTTTTTTTTTTATTATTTCCGTATACCGGAAAGTGGTTAACTTTGATATTTAAAAAAAGAAATTGAGCTACCCGACTAGTTGGGTTTTAGTCGGGAGCTTTTTTGGATATAGGCTATAAGTTTTTTTAATAAAAACGTGATGCAACAAATTGAGGGTTCTTAGCTCACTGTGTGGTGTAACCATACTGGAGACGTTCTGAGGGTATAATTTAATTCGGGCATCGACAAACCTGAACGAAGAAGAGTCAAAGCAATATGCGAAGGTAACAGTCTCAGATGACGATGGCCTGACGCAAGATCATCGTTTTTAGCAAACAAGATCAGGCACCACTTTTGAAAACACTGGAGCACCCAAGATCCTAAAACTCGTTTTGTCCAATGTTTTTATACCTGGCAGGACAATTAATGTCTGATAATCATTAAAAGCGAAATATTCGCACGTACTCATGTTAATTTTTAGACCAATCAATACCTTTAGCCACGATGTCCGGTTTACCCCCAATAGTCCCGACGTCCAAATACCAAATGATTAATGGAGATTGTAGACGACAAATTATTTTATGAATTGCCATGCTGAAAATTAATTAAAATTGGTAAAACACTGAAAAAAAATACATCTTAACAATTAAAACTAAAGTTTTTACAATTCATAATAACGTTGGACTAGCTTTTAATAACAATATAAAAATGGTAACATCGCAGTCAATAATAGAATCTGGATTTATGATTACTAAAACAAAACCCATTTTTTTATAACCAGTAAACCGGTCTTAAAACTATAAGCCAAAGAGTGTGTTGACCGTGAGTCTGAATTTGATAAATAGGTGCTGCGCGAGTTTGAAAGTGAAGTGAATAAATAATAAAGATGTGGGTGTGAGTCGAAACTTTCAACACTGTCCACCTTACCTTTTAACATTACATGATTTCGTAATGTAATAAAGTGATTCTTGTTGTTGATGTTTTTTTTTGAATTGTCGGACTTCAGCTCTAGGAAAGGACATTCGCGCAGGTGTGAAAATTATTCATCGGTTTTTACTTTAATCGTATACAATACACATTTCTCTTTGTTCCAACCGATAATTTCTAATGAATAAGAGGAAAGAGGGAAATCTTTTGGTGAAACTGCTTGCAAACAATGGCACTCCTCTTTTGTGTGATATTATCTTTGACAGTATTGTTTGATATTTTTATTATCAAAGAATACTAAATTGAGTTTAATCTTCTTTGAAATAAATTATTTCTCTCCATGATTAGAATGTTCTGGGCGTAGAGTTGGTATATTTAATGATTGATTTCTTATTGCGGCAGCGTTGTTTTTCAAATTGATTGTTTTACTTTCTGTATATAAATCATTGCTTGGTATAATCCTGTGTAAGCCATTTCTACATGCTGCATGTATTTCTTGTTGCATCATCTTCCTTTCAGTTAGTGATGGTCTATATAAATATTCTCACACACCGAGCCCTGTTCTGTGAGCACGCCAGTGTTGCCAGAATGTTACTTTTCTAATATTTTATGTAACTTTTGTCCTTTTACATTTACCTTTTAAAAATGAAGAAAAATAAAAATATAAAAAAACGTTAGAAGAAAAACACAGTACAGGATACAACATAGTACAGGAATATTATGACAACTTAATGAAAACTATAAAAACCAGCTTATCAAGTGTCCACAATTGATGACCAAGAAACAATCAGTAATTACAGACCTTACTTTAGAACTAATAAGGCGTAGACACGATTTACAAAACACAAAATCTAAATCTCGGGGTATGAAAAACGAGTTAAAAGCACTTTTTAAAATAACCAGCAAATACATGGCGAGATTGTTACATAAAGGTCACTTATAATAGAGAGACATCTAAATATAAACAGGCGCTAGCCTGAAACGAGCATATCAAGACTTAAGAACACAAAAGTACTAGATAGAAGGACGATAAAAGCAAAATAAGAAACATAATAACAGAGAAGAAATTCTAAACATAGCTACAATTTACTATATAATTTTATATAGCTGCGCTATCCAGACGCTACCATTAGACAGAAATCCTCCACAAGGGACACACTGAAGAGATAGAACCCATAAATGAAGCTCAAATAATTGAAAAAATGAAAATGGGAAAAGAGCCCTGGCCCAGCCGGCCCATTCTTTTACTTATTATTTCCATAATAAGGGGCCGGTTTCGTGAGGTGTAGCGGGCAATTCTTCGTGTTACTTCAATGTATCCTGTTATATCAGTGTGAAAAATTTCCTGGAATGCGTTTATTATTCTATTGTGCAGATTGCTTTCTGGTACCTTGTGGTATTCATGAAATCCGTATAGCACAATTTTTTTACTGTAATTTTCAACGTTTTCTTTAATTTTTAGTTTTGACGCTCAGATTGAAGAGATACCGTCTCTATCTATTTGTGATTTTTTTCTATTTAGCTTTTTCTGTATTCATTTTCTTTTATTTAGTAAATTAGTATCTAGACCTATTTCATTATTTCGTTTTTAAATTGAACATTTAATGAGTCTGAGTCTTTGTACTATAATAGGCTCTTATTTCCAAAAGTTAATTCCCAACTCATCTGTATCTAGTCTTTTCTAAATTCTCCTTTTCGACGTCGTTTTGAGGTTGGTAGACAAACGGTGTCTCCGAATAGGCTTATATCTACAGAACTCAAACTATGATAGTTTTGGTTATATTTTTGTTTGCTTTTATTTTTATAGTGACATTTCATTTGCCGCTTCTTGTATTTCATATTTATTAGGTATATTTGATTGTAAGTGGATACCTCTATCTCTCGTGGGTAACGGAGTTTTGTGTTGCATCTCTAAGGTTCATTTGAGTAGCAGGACGGGCATTTCCACACTTCTTTATGTCCTATTGTTATTGTATTGTAGTATCGTTTATTTGAAATATTTTCACATTGCAGGGCATATTTGCTGCTACAGAATATGCAGGTTAACTATTCTCTTCTCGGTAATTGATTGGTGATTACAACCAGAGTAGTTGTAATTTTCAGAATAAATCAATAGTGAAGCGCACCCTAATTAGAGTGCTAAGAAATTTCGTTAAAGTAAGAAGTCGGTCTGGTAGCTGGCAACTTGTTTTTACTGTAATCAGCAAATTGTTTACCTATGAGTCACTAGATGGCGCTCTTCGTATAATAACACCAAATAACAAAATTAAAAATATAGTTACAGAAAGGTAGGTTACTTTTTATTTAGAAGTAGTTCTGATATAATTTTTAATCAGTTTTTAAACACGGATATATATATCTAACATAGCCACATCGGTATAGTAATACCGATGTGGCTATGTTAGATAATAAAGTAGTATACAATCATATATCAAGAGGCTACATCCGTTTGTCTACATGTTAAGGATAACTAAATATATGTCGATATAAAGTTATATTAATCGAAATATAAATAAATACACCATGAACCTAGTACAATGCCCGTTTTCATCTTACAAAAATCTGCCTTTACATCTGCCCGGACTCTGATCCAAGATCATATTATATAGGGAATTACTATTTTATGATCTACAACAACATGCAACATGTTTCTAGATCGTGAAATGGCAAGTGATAACTATACTGACCTTAGTGGGATACGGTCACTTTCTCATGTCTTATTGTGTTGAATACACATTCAATAATTTCGGTGTCGTAACACATATGGCACGTCGGAACGAGTGCTGGATGCCTTTATATTATAAGATGGACAATAAAATTACAGATGATCTGCTGCATTTGGTAAATAATACTTATAACCTCTGATTTTTGTCTTAATAATATAGCTAGTTTCCGTTTTTAAGTATTGTTTCTTTGAATAGTAAAAATCGACACGGCTCACGAGTGGAATCTTGCCTGAGAATTCACTTGTGACAATGATACAAGTGAATTCTCAAGCGGGAATTTAATTGTGAGCCGAGTCGATTTGATTTAGTATTTTTCTATTCAAATAATTTATCTTATAAGATAGCAATGAAAAAATTCAAAAAATATCTAAAAGTATTGATTCACTAACTACTGTCTTAATACACTCGAGAGCAATGAATCCGGGTCACTTAAAGAATCCTAAAAATCTCGGAAACTAAAAATGCTAGGTTAATGCAATAAATTGTATTTAATAGACAATGTAATACTCCTTAAATGAAAGTAAAAAAAATATGAGTCACCATACATTTTATTAACACAAAATTACATAAAGAAAAACACTGCTGATCTCTCCTTAAAACAAAAATAGGAAACATGAAATGTTTGAACTTTATTACGATTTTCTTGAATTTTAATACTTCGTATTGCCTCCTCGTGCTTCCATTACTGCGTTTACGCGGTTTGGCATGCTGTACACCAAGTTCCTTATACGATTTTGGGGAATATTCTCCCATTCCTCTGTGAGAGCAATTTTGAGCTCACGAAGCGTGATTGGGGGAGGGTTTCGTTGTTTTACGCATCTGCCTAGCTCGTCCCAAGCATGCTCGATCGGGTTGATATCCGGGCTGCGCGCTGGCCACTCCATACGAGTAATGTTCATCTCTTGAAGGTAGTCATTGAAGGTAGTCATTCTCGAGTGTATTAACTACCAAAAACAAAAAAGTTATAATTATTAGAACAGTCTATTGAAAGACTTCGCCTGAAGTGAGATAAAAATCTTGCATGTTTTGTGTTGTGTTGAAAATAAGTATTATCTTGCAGCAGATACATTTTGGTAGATACTGAAAATCCAAAATAATGAAGTTATTTTTTTTCTATAATTGGCTTTAGATGTATACCTACTGTTCTATTATCGAAATCAACCGAACCAAGGGCCATGTACAAGCCACTTACCCACTTTGTCTATAACTTGGTTAATTTTTATTTCATTCTAGATATATGCTGAAAGCTTTAATGTTGTTCAAAATATACTACTACAACTAAACCGTGCCTCTGCCAGTCAAATGTATAAAATTAGCTCGAGTTTCATTATATTTATGTATATAGCGGCCATAATATTCCAGTGAGTATGATTTTTTCTGTTCAAAAACCTTTTAGACGTAAAGTCTGTATTTCTTTCTTCTTTAGCTGTAGGTTATTTCAATACTTTTCATAATATGTCTCCATTTAACAGCTATCTTCTTAGCATAACAGTTTAATAGTTAAAAAAAAAATCATTATCACATCAGCTTTACACTATTGGGGATAAACATAGTCAAGGATCTCCATAACGATCAGTCCTGTGCTGTTTATATACAAGAACTTTCAGCTACATTTCTCTCAATTCGCGGACACGCAAACTTAAACATTGTGTTGGGCGTTATCATACAAATCATATTAATTGAAATACTACGTTATATAATATTCTCAATATTGTAAGCAGCATACTACTGGCCCTACTGCAGCGGCTTTTCCCATCTCAATGGATGAAAAACTGTTGGCCATAACCCACCACGCTAAACCCAATGCTGATTGGTGGTTGCTAACGACTGCAGACACAGCCAGAACCAAACGTATTACGTGCCTTCCGAAACATGGAGTAACTTGAGTCGTTGAATTACGGTAATTTATCCTAGGAGCGAAAATTGCATAACTTAGCCTAAATTCTTTTAGCAAAGTAGTCATTTTGATAACACAACATAACAGATGAGGTATAGCTCACTGATTAAGATGACAGATTTGAAATAAGTGGACTGAGTTCGAATTTCGCCGATGTAATAGGGACGTGGTCCCACTCGTACCACAAGCATATTAAGATTACCTTGTTATCAGGGGCAGGGCAGGGATTAACTGCCATGTGGTGGTCACCAGAATAGAACCCGTTACACTTAAGGGTTTTGAAATAGGTGGCTTACGATATTGGAGCTAATTTTCGTACACCTCCCGTAACCAAAATAGGCAATGTTCTTCGAATTATGATTTTTCTGCGATCTGCAACCCGCTTGCCAGCATATAGAGCCTTTGAAAAATCGAACAATATTTTAAGTGGAGACTTCCGTTCAATAACGAACGTGTTTCAATTTCTATGGTGGATTACTACCATTTAAATGAAAGGCGTCAACTGCAGAACGATGGTCATAAGACCGCCAGTTTATAAAAGGGATGATAAAAATATTAATGATTTTTCAATAATTTATCAAACATCTTAATAGCGACCATTCTAAAACAGGGTTATTTCAACACAGTTAATATTTCGTAGGTTTTATTTTGTAAAATTTTCGCAATAGTGATCCTTGAATGTTATACAGCTTTCACCTATAATGGTGAGTGGCTTTCGAGTAGTTTCGAGTATATAATGTGAAGCAGTAAATGCAAAAAAAAAATGTTTACAGGTACATAATGTGCTATTTACTCAGTTTGATGATGCTGAGTTACCACGGTAGTACCATTATCCAACATGGAGTCAGTCAATTGCGAAAATTTCTGGTTGTTGAGGGTGTGGATTCTTCTATTATTAACAATGCTGTGGGTCATTTCAGCTATTGGTGGAAGAGGTAAATCAAAATTTAAAACATTACGGCCATTGAAATTGTGACAATGATGATGATTCGGCCGTCCGTTAGCTATTGTTTTTGGGGTATGAGCTAAAAATGCGTAAATATTAAAGATTGATGTTTTTGCTATTTATTGTATAAGAACTATTTCAAAAGCTACATTATATATAAAACAATAGAAATATGATAATTATACACACGAATATTGTTTTTAAATTATTCTGGCACTAAAAATTCACGGGATCGATGAGGCTAAGCGACCTCGTAGCTGACGGACGACAGTGTAGATGTCCGCGATAGTATTATTAGTGTTTGTATGTATTTTTAATACAAGAAATGTATAATTATTATTCATCCTGTCCATGTTAGTTAGTGACTTAATAATTTTTATTTAGAGAGTTTAACCAAGCCGCAAGGATTATGAGAAGATAAATAACAAAAAATGGTTTTAATACTGAAAATTGATATTCAACAACATTGATATATTGACTTCAACGACAAAAGAAGTGAGATCTAAATGGATGCCAAGTTCAATGGTCAGTCCTGAAATTTATTTGTAACAATATAAAATAGCATTTCTTCTTATAACTTAGGATAATATATTGTAGCCTAAGGTCTGACTTGGCTAGTTTTCATATACGAATTATAGCCTTCGCAAGTTCTAAACCTGTTACTTGTCGGTTCTTATTTTATTATTCCGAAAATTTTACTTGCTGGTAATTGCTAGCCATTGAACATAATAATTCGTATATGAGAACTAGCCAAGTCACACCGTAGGCTACAATATATTATCCTAAGTTATAAGAAGAATTGATATTTTATGTTGTTACAAATAAATTTCAGGACTGACCATTGAACTTGGCATCCATTTAGATCTCACTTCTTTTGTCGTTGAAGTTAATAACCAAGGCATATATCATAATATTGAACTTGGCTCTCATTTCACATTTATGTTTTTGATGGTAAATTTATAACAATAGTTTCGTTAATTTAATTGCTTAAGTTAAGTGCTACTGAACCTACAGAGTACTGGATACAAACAAAATAAATTAATCTTGCCGATTTTTTCTTCAATACAGGACAAAAGGAATCAATACAGATGATTTTATGGGCAAACGCGTCGGTGCGACATTTCGACAAGATTTATCTTATTATTTCTACAAAAAGTAAGAACATGAGAATCTCTTTAGCCTATGTAGTAAAACGTTAATGCCCATTATTTTATTGTTAGACTTATGGATGCACTGTAGAATATTACTTTAGGTGTCCTCTCTTAAGTATTATCGAATAAAATACTTCTCTTGTAGAACATTTTCATCACTGGATACATTATTAAAAGCTGGCGAAACTATACAAAGGCAACTCTCGAATATTGCTTTCCAAACATGCTTCAGACCTAACCAGCAGATTGTCAGAGAAATGGATTTCCTGTCGAACCTGTTTATTGTGCATCAAGGAAAGGTCGTCATCAGCAAGGAGGGAGAACTGCTTTGTGTTCTGGGAAAAGTAAGTAAATAATAATAATATGACAACTTTTATAGACAAATAACACACTCGAACATTTTCAATACAAGATTTTTATATTTTTATGAATAAAAGTCAGTTACCGTTCGGTTTTCTTGCACAAATTTAAAAAAGTAGTCTAAGGATTATTAGGAATCTTTGGTAAGTTGTTGTATGCAAGTCGTAGAGTAGGTATAGTAAACAAAGAAAACCTGGCTAAGCACGCCGAGCATGTATAAGTGTCGTAATTTAAAATTGGCTTTAATAATATTTTTATTGATGTTTCTGAAATTTGATTTCAAAATATTTAATTTTTAGTCTATAAATATATCAATTGCAGCATCAGTAAAACTCTGCCCTCTTAAATATAATCAAACCAAATAATAACTAAAGAGATCTTAAAATAAACAGGTTCCGCCACTTTTACTGCTGTTATATTTCATTCAGTCATATTATTGTTAAAAATACCTTGTTGCTGTTCTCGGCAGAAAATGACTTTAAAATCCCAAAGAGATTTAAGATAGATGAGAAACAAGTTTCTAGGCGGCAGATACACTAAGTTATTCATAAAATTTATAATTGTAAATACATCTTTGACGAAGAATACATTGGCGTAGAAAACGTCATACGCAACATCATCGAACTTCAACAACAAAAACAACATCGAATTACGGAGTCACAGGTCACATGTAAATCTACATGTGATCATACAGGTGCAAAAAGACGTGGCGGTAACGAAATCTATACTAATAATGACTCTTAAACTCAGTTACTCTCTCTCTCCTCCATTATGGTGGAAAAGAAAAAATACTAGATTTAAAAATCTAGTATTATTATTTTATTCTTTTTAATTATTAACTCAACGAAGTAACCATGTGTTACGCAACAATCGGATAAGTCCCATACAAAAGTGAAAGTTGCCGAAAGTTGACCTGGAAGTGCACCTAGAAAGTTGAAAGTTGTTAAAGCGTGCATTGTCATCGGGTTCTAAGCTACCCTGAAAGTTTCAACTCGCTAGGTGGTCGGGAAGAGCCTCAAAATTGAGATACAATATTCCAACCGGGCAGACAAGCAAACAGACAAGAAAGGGAACTTAGAAAAACATGGGAAAATGTACAACTGTCTTCACGTCATTTTAACGTTTTGAATGTTAATATTATCGTAATATAACCGTAATATGATATTTTAGGTAGGTCCATATCCACAAGTAAGAACCTTTAATGTTTAAAATACAAAAGCACAATTTTTCTTGTGTTTTTTAAAAGTGCCAAATGAGGTTGCCACTTTTATAATGTAAATTAACAATAATACATTTCTTTTGTACTTTGACAGGGTTCAATATTTGGGCCATTGAACTCCAACCGACCACGTCCGATAAGGATTTCAGTGAAATCTGATGGTTTTGCCGATTTATTGGAAATACCGCTTATGCAATTTAATGATATCATCGATGACAGGGTAAGTTCTTTTCGATCTTCAATGTATTCTGTTGTTTGCTCATATTGCTTTTTATTATAGAATGACTAATTAATAAGGTGAATCGTTATGCTTTTAAATATCAGGTGAAGTCTACTATACTGCAAAATATTCAATCTGAGAACGATTACATGGGTGTCGAAATACAAGTGCATGAGGATCCACACTGCTCTATTGAGTATATTTTACGTGGACGTAAAACCTTGAGACTACCCGTAAGTAAAAGTATGATTTGCTTGCATTGTTTGTGCCATAACAATAATAATTGTGCATTTCAATGTTATGTCTGTCGAGTTAAAAAAAAATTAACTCGACTAAAGATACTGTAGGTAATCGCCATACACTTCCGTTCGCCATAAAATGGGCAGCGTCGTTTTCGAATAAAGGTCACTACCAACCCGCCTGCCAAGCATGGAGTTTATTGCAACCCTTTTGCAGAGCCACCGTCCAGTAGATATCTTTTGGCTAGATGATGATGACGGACATTAACAAAATACGCAAACTATCAAGCATTATTTAAACTCTCTATATTTGAAAAAAGGATACGTTAATCATTTTCACTGGTAAAAGTAAATAAAAATTAACATGCCTGTCAATCCGAATAACATTTGTAAAGATTGTTTGTATTTTTATCAAAGTAAAATGCCTTTCTGGTTAAAATAGATATTCGTCAACTAAGCTGCTATTCAGCAATTTAGTTTTTAGACATTTCTATGCCTGTTTTTTTAACTCGTCTTTTCTATGGATAAATCAAAATCTAATGTGATTTTTCTAATTGGAAAATTTTGCACGTCTTGAAAGAAATAAAAACACTTAATGCAAGATAACCAAAGCATTTATAAAATTAGTATGAGTAAAACATTCGCACCATTCATATCCAATCCAATCGAATATTATTATGTAGTAGTTAATAAGATATAGCTTTGTTATTTGCAGTGGATGAAACAGCCCGTAGTGGCTCACAGAAACTGGTATTCAAGATCATTATACATTGTTTGGTTCATATGCCCATCTGTATCTACAGTATTGGTCTTCTTGTTAGGGTTTGTGCCCAACAACGTTAAAGAGAATATCTCTTGGTCATTGGTTATTCTAGATGCCATTCATCTAGTTCACCTTATTTTGGAATTTTTTACGGTAAAGTTACGTTTGGTTATTATATCGATTGTAAATAATGTAATAATGTTTTGTTTTTTTATTGGTTAAATTAGTTACTATAAGAACATTTTTTAAAGAGACGAAGACACGTTTGTTTCTATAATTTTATTTTCTTTATTTTGATGATCCAACATCTTTTCTATAGCCTGAATAACCTAGTTAGACCGCCATAAGTGTGCTCTACTATCGTCCAATATTTAATGTTCCACTTAATTAATCCAATTAATTATGTATAACTTTCAATGTGTATTGAATGGCTAGCCAACTTATGTCAGTTGAAATGTTTCGACATGGCATTTGCTTGTTGGCATAGGTTACTCTTACCCTTGATCGTACACCCGTCTCTTAGGTAGCTTCTCGACTTTCATAAGTGTTTGCCATCTATCAATTTATTATCACCCCAAAGTTGACATTTCAATTAAAATTATATCTAAAGAATATAATGAAATTGTCTCAGTGGTCCGGTTCCGCTTGTCACCTGTTACAAGTTAAAAGGAGAATGGCAGACTTCATATGGAATCTGGGCCTAAACTGTACACTAATGATTTTTGGACTATTTTGTAGGTCAAATACACATGTTTTATTAGTATTAATTTTGTAATGGTATTCTATGGGAAAACGGAGTTATGAAAATAATTAAAATTATGAAACGTAAAATCTAAACTGACTATTTCAGCCTATTAATTGACTTTTATTCATTTCAATGGTACTTATTGAATGTTTATGCGAGAAAATGTCCGTATGAAAGCGTAGGTCGTTAAAAGAATCCAAAAAATACAGCGAAACAAACAATAACCACAAAATACAACAACAACACCACACGACAGACGGAATCAATGTGACATTTTTAAAAATTGTTGCCAGTTACATTGTAATAAATATAATTAATCGATTAAATAGTTATCGATTTTAAAATAATCATTTGATAGAGAATATGAAATCTTTTTTTTGCTCACTAACAGTGAGTTAATAGAAAAAAAAACAAAACACATACATTAGATCTATATACATTTAACCTTATCATATTATGATGAATTGATTAAAGTTACTTGGAGGCACTAGATTGAAATTAATAATCGGTGGGCTTTCTTGCCTACCGGCCCCCTTCATACTTATCTTTGCAACCAGTCACTTTAGCAACGGGTATGGACATGGGCATCATTTGATATTTGAAGCATAATATATGTCAAATGAAGCCCATGCCAATATCCATATTTGTTAGCCCGCGCAACCTGGGGGCAGGTTCAACGATTCTGTAGTTTCACAGCTACGATTGCGCAACCGTTGCTAAAGCGACTGATCGCAAAAGAAATAAAAGCCAATGATGTTTCATATGTTGCTTTTTTCTATAGATATGTTGTGTAAGCATTCAATAGAGGCAACAAAAATCTAAGACAGTTTGACTTAAATTCAATAGTAACGCACATAGCCTTGTTTTGTCAATGCCGGTAACAACTGCGCCATTTTTTTAAAGCAATTTGTATTCGTGTCCATTAATATTACGTCATTGTAATAAGCCCCGATCGTATTAATCGATACGAAATGTAGTTTTTGTTTTGGCAACACTGTTTTTCGATCTATAAAGCACAGACATCCAATCAAAAAATGAAAAAATGCCTTGACTTGAATGGGAAGTACGTAGGTGGTCAATATTTTGTTATTATTTACAATAAATTGTTCCCCATAGAATCGTGACTTGGTTATCTACATGAAGTATTTGCAGAGGAATAAAACACGTCTTTACTATACGGTGTGTATTCAACGACAAAACTAAGAGTCATCGCAGTAACTGTGGTTGGGTTGAATTATTTGTGTACCCACATACATCACACCTCCCCACTTAAATCACAACAATGTTTATACTTATAAATAATATATATCTAATTCTGAACAAAAAAAACAAACTGTTAATAATCTAAGCCGTAGCGCAGTACTGGCTTCTGCGGTCGCTTAGGTCGATTCACCGGCGAGCAAGGTGTTTCAGGTGAGGATGGTTGTGATAGATTATCGCTTTGTAATGTATTCGATGAACTCTTTGCCGAAGAGTGTCGGTCACTAGGAGTAGTAAATTGTCCCTTCTCCTTTTCGCTCTGAACATCTTCAGAACCACTCTCAGCTAAATCTAAACGCTCGACCTCATCCTCACTCCCATTTTGAGCTGTCGCACCCCTATCCGGACAAGGAGCATCCGACATTCTCGATCTACGCGTTATTTGATCCACATGCCTCTGTATTGGTCGACCGCCACCGTTATCCACTAAATATCTGCGTGAGCCCTCAGCCGCTATAACCGTGCCTTTTTGCCATTTGTCTTGACCGCTATATGACCTAACCCAGACGGAGTCCCCGGGAGACAGGGCACGCGGTACGCCACTGGCGTGCTGTTTCTGCCGCTGCTGGGCTCGGCGTACACAATACTCACGTGCCGTCTCACTACGTAACAGATCGAGCCTCGAGCGCAGCGGCCGCCGCTGTAACAACATCGCTGGCGTATCCCCTGTGCTACTATGCACACTATTCCTATAGCCCATTAAAAACGTTTGTAAGGCCGCATCTACGTCTAATGATTCCCTATTAGCTTTTTTAATAGCGCGTTTGCACTGTTTCACTGCATTTTCCGCCGCTCCGTTTGAAGCAGGGTGATAAACAGGTGAAAAAGATTGCCGAATACCATTATTCAATAAAAAGTTTCTGAACTCACTGCTTGTAAACGGAGGTCCTTGATCTGACACAACTTCCAGGGGTAGCCCAAATCGCGCAAAAGTGGTTCTTAGTACTTTGATTACAAATACAGCATTAGTTCTAGGCATTTCAAAAACTTCCAACCATTTTGAAGTCGCATCTACTAATATCAAATAAGATTTTCCGTTCAATGGGCCCAAAAAATCTATGTGAATTCTACTCCACGGTTGCGCATAGTAGGGCCACGGCTGTGGAGGGGCTCGCGGGGGCGCCTGCGCTTCCGCTGCACAAATTTCGCATTGTTTGCAAACCATTTCTAAATCGGAATCTATGTTGGGCCACCATACATAGCTGCGAGCCAAAGATTTAATTTTTACTATTCCCATATGGCTTATATGTAATTGCACTAACACTTTTTGTCTTAATCTTGCTGGAATAACTAGTCTATAACCCCACATTATACAACCCCGTTCCATATACAACTCATGCCGTTTATTATAAAAAGGTTTAATATGTTCATCATTACATTGATTTTGCCACCCGTTTTGCACATATAATATAACACGACTTAATATCGAATCTTTAGATGTAGCTATCCTGACTTCATCATTTGTTATCGGTAGAAACTGTTCTACAAAATGACTATACGTAACTTCATCGGGCGCCTCGATAACGGAACCGGTTTGAGGCATGCGCGATAATGCATCGGCACAGTTTTTATTTGATGCGACGTATTCTATATCATAACTATAACCTGATAGCAAAACAGCCTATCTTTGTAAACGAGAAGCTGCCATCACGGGAATACCCACCTTGTTACCAAAAATGTACGTTAACGGTTTATGATCGGTTCTGGGAATAAATTTCCGTCCATAAATATATTGATGAAATTTCCTAATGCCATATACTACAGCTAAGGCTTCCCTGTCCATCTGCGCGTACGATCGTTCGGCGCTTGTGAGGGAACGAGATGCATATGCGACGGGCCGCTCACCGTCTGGTGTTACGTGTGAGATGACGGCCCCTACCCCCACACCGCTCGCGTCTGCTGTTAGGATCAGCGGTTGATCTAGCGAATAATGTACTAACACTTCACTTGACGCAAGGCGTTGCTTTATTCTGGTAAAAGCCGAGTCACATTCATCGCTCCACTTATACCTAATATCGGCTCGCAACAATTTATATAATGGAGCTAAAATAGTACTTACATTTTTTAAGAATTTCGCGTAATACATAACCATGCCTATAAAGGCACGTAGTTCCGATATATTAGTGGGAGCCGGTGTATTTAAAATAGCCTTGACCTTATCGGGGCATGTTTTAACTCCGTTCTTATCAATTACATGACCTAAATACTTTACACTATCCTGGAAGAAAGAACATTTTTCTTTCTTAACTCGAAGGCCGTTAGACTGCAATCTTTGGAAAACTTTATGCAAATTATTTATGTGTTCTTTAGTCCCCCCTCGGCCTGTAATTATTAAATCGTCTAAAAATACCCCTACATAAGGCATGTCTGCAAACAACTGTTCTAGTCGCTTTTGAAATATTCCCGGACTAGATGACAACCCGAATACTAAGCGATTGTACATAAATAGACCTTTATGTGTATTTATGACCGTATATTTACGGGTTTCATCTAACTCAAACTGGGCGTATGCTTGCGATAAATCAATCTTACTAAACTTTTCTCCGCCATGCAAACGTGCTAACAAATCTTCTACTTTAGGCAACGGGTAACGGTCGACTTCAATGACTTTATTCAAGGTTAATTTATAATCAGCGCAGATTCTTATATTACCGTCCTTTTTGACTACCGGTACAATGGGTGTGGCCCAGTCGGAGCGGTCCACAGGAGTGAGGATGCCGTCGCGCACCATCTCGTCCAGCGCGCGTTCGACAGGTTCGCGCAGTGCGTACGCCAGCGGCCGAGCTCGCATGAACACGGGCCGCGCGCCTTCACGCACGTGTATGCTCACTTTGCCGCCCGTGAATCGCCCCAGACCGTCCGCAAACACTTCATAGTATCTGGAACTGAAGTCGGATAAATCGAAATTATCGTTACAAAATTTATTCACATTTGTAAAAGTGGGTAATTGTACATTCAATTCTATTAACCATTGTCTACCTAATAACGATGTTTTAGCGTCCTGTATTACATATAAATCTAAACATTTTTTCATGCCACTGTAACAAACTAACGGTTTTATAACTCCTATAGGTCGAACCAACTCGCCCGTATAGTACCTCAAGAGCAAACTACAATTATTTAGTTCGAGGTTTTTAAATAATTTTAAATAAAGTTTATAACTTATACAAGACACGGCACTACCCGTATCACATTCCATTCTTACATTTTTGCCATCGATATTAAGCGATATAATAATTGGAGTACACTGTGATATGGATAACTGATTTAAGGTTGTTATCTTTACCTCATCGCTATCTTCACTATCCCTGTTAATTATTGTAGAGGAACCCGCTGCCTCCACGTTGTGATGTTCGGTAAAAAATGGGCAGACCCGACGTAAATGTCCCTGCTTGTTGCACATTCTGCACACGTAACGTGAAAATCGACACCTGGAACTGTCATGCTTTCCACCACAATGTGAGCACTGTTGTTGCAATGCGATAACGTTGGCGTTCCGTCGCTGCTGTTGACCCGGCACTCGTTGACCGTGCCACGCAACTCGGCCGCGAGCCGAGTCACTCCGCGCATGAGCCCCTGCATCGGCGCCGCCGGCGCGCCTCCTCGCGCCCACAGCGGATACCGCTTGGCACGCCACGCTGTCCCCGCACGATGTACTCGCTCGGCCTTCAACCGCCGCCGCATCTTTTTCCGCTGCCTCCATACTAATCGCCAAAGCATAGGCTTTTCTAAAGTCTATCTTGTCCTCGGTGAACAAACGTTGCCGAATGGTTTCGCTGCTGATGCCACAAACGAGCTGGTCGCGCAAACTATCTTCCAACCAATTACCGAAATCGCAAGTCTTGGACATCTTCTTCAATATGGCGACATATTCTGAAATAGTCTCACTATTCTCTTGTTTTCGATGACGAAATTTAAACCTTTCCGCTAAAATACTAGGTTTCAGCTGCAAATATTGTTCCAAAATTTCCGTTAACTGTTTAAATGATTTCTTCGTTGGCTTATCAGGAGTACAAAGTGTTACTAATAATTCGTAACATTCCGCCCCCATAACTGTTATAAGAGTAGGTACTTGCTTCTCGGCCGCAATTTCATTTACAATAAAGTATTGTTCCAAACGGTCGACGTACATTTTCCAACTATCTGTACGAACGTTAAACTCGGATATCTTCCCAATCGACATTGTTCAACGTTTGAAATTCACTTATTACAATTGAACTAAATAAGCACGCTCACTAGGTTTGTTACCAACTCGTCGCCACTGAAGTATTTGCAGAGGAATAAAACACGTCTTTACTATACGGTGTGTATTCAACGACAAAACTAAGAGTCATCGCAGTAACTGTGGTTGGGTTGAATTATTTGTGTACCCACATACATCACACTACATAAATTATCAAAAAATATACAATTAATATTAGTAAATGTCCGATTCGTGTAAAGTTAGACCCAAATTCGCCGGTCTCCTTTTATTGTTTTAATTTCTTAAAGTTAAATACATCAATATCATAAAATATATTGGGTTATAATAAATATAACATTTTTTTAAATATCCCATAATGCCATTAATAATATATTCTTGATGATTTAGGTTGAACTATATGTTGTTAAGGATAAATTAGTAAAAAAATGGGTCAGCTATCGCCTACTGATGTATTGGGGTTTCTACGCTGATTTAGTATCATTAGCCGTTCCACTTATGACTTATATCAATGGGATTTGGATTTGTCACCTTGCTCGATTACTGAGGCTCCGATTATATTACCAGTTCCACATACATTTTTGCACGGGTTTCAAGGTAATGTTCTACGCCTTTTTACTTTATATTATACTGTCTTAAATCTTAAAAAAATTAGAAACCGCAATATTTTCTTAAACTTTATCAATTTATTTTCTATTTTTAGAATTTAGGCTCTAAATTATTATAATAGAAAAATACTAGAAAAAATCGACTCGGGTCACAAGTGAATTCTCAGTGAATTCTCATTTTCCCGACTGAGAAATCACTTGTGCCCCGAGTCGATATTTTCTAGTATTTTTCTATTATAATAATTTATCTTTTAAGATCACATTGAAAATGCATAAAAATATATAAAAAATTATAAAGTTTAGGCTCTATTGTTATTTAAGCATTGTTTATCAAACCAAATTTATTGGCAGTAATAAAAATGAACACGCCTTATCATAATTTAATAGTTTTTAATTATGGCAATATTACTACTTGCTGTGAACAGCACGAATATATTATTTATTCCACATTAAAATACAGCAAGTAACAAAAAAAAAATTAAATTGTGGGCAAAGATGGATTTCTAAAAGAAATCTCTTCCATTCAAGTCAGATTAAGTTGGTGTCAACGTGAAAACAAGCAATCAAGTAAAACCTTGCCTAAAAGGGCATTTTGCAAATGATTTAGTTCTGCCACTGCATTTGTTTAATACTGATGTTCTAACCCCCTTTCTGGCATGTTTAATTTTAAATTATTATATTTCATTTAATTCTCAGTATCTTATCTTCTTATAAGTCACATCATTGCAGAAAAATATCTGACATTTTGTTTTGTCCTTACAAAAAGAACAAAACAATATATACTAAATATATTGTATGTCTTTATTTGAGAAAGAAATAAAATAAAAAAAAGAATTCATTGAACTCAGGTAACACACCATAAAAAGTAATCATAAAATACAAACAACAACAAAAAAAAAGTCGTGTGGTGTCATGGGACAACGGATAGGAACGAAGTTCCTTATTATAGAAATATTAATTTTAAGTTCTATTTGAGTTATAAAGAAAATAATTATTCGGGTATACATTTTTTATAATAATTTATAAAAAAAATTCTTAACACCTTTATTTTATTTACAATGTTTTATAAAAATATATAAATAGGCATAATAACAGTCATCACGTAGACTATACATTAGACACTGAATAGCCATCCCACATAAACTATACATAAAAATTTTACGCTTTTTGTTGCCCCGCAACGCCATATAAGGGACTTCGTTCCAACAATTGTGCGTAATATTAATTACTAATAAGTTTTATACCTACGATCAACCAGGATCCTGCCTCAACATAGACCGCTACGAGCAAAGAGCTGATATTCTGGCAAGGCCTGAAATCAATATATCCTACTGTTTTTCATAGTCAATTTTCGACCTTAGCGCCAACTCATTGAGTTAATTTCAAATTTATAAAATACTAGCTGTCCCGGCCACGCGTTGCTGTGCCGACTGCAGCGTCATCTGCCGGACTGATTTGTGAATCTAAACCATTCTCAGATCCCCTTGAACACACACAAAAAAAATCATTCAAATCGGTCCAGCCGTTTAGGAGGAGTTCAGTGACATACACACTCACAGAAGAATTATATATATAAAGATTTCATTTTGTGATAGGTTGGTGTTTTGCCGTCGGTAAATGTAGTTTGCCAAAAAAGGCGATTAAATGATAACACATTGTATTTTACACATACTCGTACATTACATTTACACAAAATAGATAAAACTAAAAGCCAGTTTATTAATTTTATAGAGTCGAGTGTCACCGATGCTAATGAAATTAGTGATAATATTACTGATGTTGCACTCCATGATTTGTGGCTGGATTTACGTTGCGTGTCGAGGTAAGTTAAATTTGAATTCCGTCATAATCTCTAATATATCTGGTGGCATTTTATAGTAGTAATGCTCTTTTTCAGATTCCGTACTTCCTGCATTCATTATGAAATATCCATATGATTCTACACAAAAAATTGATTATTATGAATGGGTACGACCAGAATCAAGAATAGGAGGTGATATTCAAAAAAAATAAATATATTTCTGTTGATCAAAATCTCACTAGTATTTTACGTATACAAGTATCTCTATGTTGCGTTTAAAATCTTAGAATTTCTCTGAGAAATGTCATACTGAATGTAGGTAATTATTAACTTTATGTGTGCTTTAATGACGTAATTTATTTAACAGGATGTTATACTACGGATATTAAATTAGATCATATTATGGATCAACATAATACAACACATTTTATCACTCCAAGAAAATGGAAAAATGACTACATAGTTGCAATGACATTTATTTTTATTATGTTCACAGATACAGATTTATTACTGGTAAGTAATTTTAGTGCTTTCTTAGATCACGTTTGATTCTTATAGTAATCGCACACTCTTGTTCTGTGCCATATTGACTACTTTTTAGAGTATATAGTATAAAGTGGAAATGGTCTTCGAGTAGAAATACATATTAAACTTACATTTAGGTTAATTATATATGAATGGACTATGGGCTTTGTTGATGTAGTTCCGTTCCGTTAAAACAAACGTTTTCTTATTACCTTAAAATACGACTTTTGTATGTGTTATATTCCTAAAGTTAAAAAGCAAGGAGCTTGATATTTGAAAATGACCGTGTTTACTTGACTTTCTTCGAACTGAATATTCTTAATATGGTAAACGATGTCAGTGATTATTTTTATAAAAAACATTATTATATATTTATTAGAGATGAGCCGACTAGTCGGCGACTAGTCGGTAAAGCCGACTATCCGGCCACTATTGTAGTCGGCGACTGGTCGGCGACTATTCGGCAAAGAAAGCCGACTAGCCGGCTTTTTACTTTGTGTGTATTTATTAATAAAATCTATGTAGGGGCGAATTACATGAAATAAAAACCGTAAATAAAATAAAAGGCCTTCTGATTGGATTTGCGACTGGGAGAAATATTCTGTGGTCGAACATTTTATCGCAGAACCTAACTGAGGTATCAGGGTTGAAGGTCGGTATTTAATATGGTGGGTCATACTTGTAGTATTTGCCTTTTTTGCCCTGCCCACCACAAGAAATTATCATTTTTACAGGAATCATTGTCCAATTGTTTAAAAAATAATCTACACGAGACTATATTTTTGACATTATCAAATTTTAATTGAGCTCTTTCATTCAAAATATTTTTTTTAACAAAAGCACCGCTCCGACCCGTACAAAATCAAAAATCAAGAAACAATACGAATTAAATTAAATAGCTGTAAACGAAGCGTTACGGAATCCCCTGAAACCGTAATCAGCTTGGCCGACTAGTCGGCCGATTAGTCGGCCACTTTACAACCGACTAATCGGGTAGTCGGCTAGTCGGCCAAAGTCATAATCGGCACATCTCTAATATTTATAAAATAAATAATTGGTGTTATATAATTCATATATATGTTCAAATGCTTACTCATCTCTTTCTTTAATAAAAATAGTAATCATTTTCATCCAGGTGGTTCCATTGAATGTCTCCCAGATTTATTACAAAGTGTGCATTGAATATGTCATCATATTTTTGAAAATGTGGCTCACAAGTATTGCTATATCCTCATTTTATACTAAGTTCCGAGAATTGTACAGTTATGACTATAATGTAAATTGCCTTATCAAGTACCTGCGCCAGAGTGGACTGTCGCCAAGCTTGCTGGATTTGGTTAGAAATTACACCAGCCAGTTGTGGCAGAGGCAAAGAGGTTAGTTAAATCATACATTGAATTTTCACGCAAATGATAGCAATATCCATTTGGATTGAATAAGGATGATATCAGGCAGAACGCTTGCGTAGTACCCTATTTTATTTGATTGATTGACCAAAGAAGACTGGCGAACTTCTATGTATTATCTGACCTCTATTTAAAGAATACGTTTATAGAAGAAATCGAATGATCATGTTCTCAATGATAATATGAAATTACATTCTGAAAATATTCCATTCCATGGTCCATCTGAAAAATTGTACTTATCAACTGGTTACTAATAATTTAATTTTCAAACTGCAACAGATAATAGTGACTTATCACCGCACTAATAGAACAGCCGCGGGGAGAGAGCGTTACCAACTGTCTTGACTCAAATACTCGAACATGATTCGTAAACTCTCGATAGTAACAAAATATAAATCTGCACGAATAATGCCTTTTATAAAAAAAAACGAAATGCAAAGACAAACGGCAAAAGAAATCTGTGGTAAATTTTAATACATATTTTTTATTTGCTCCGATTCTTTTATGAATGATTTACGAATCACAATCATTTAATGCATAAGGTTTAAATATTTACCCTTCTTTGCGTCGCCGAGGTCGGGTAAAACGCTATAGTCGTATATACTAATATAATAAACGCGAAAACTCTCTCTGTGTCCGTTGCGTTTTAAATGCAAAACAAATGATCCGTTTGTGTTGTTTCAATCATTTCTTTTTACAAAAAGCGTCTCGTTCAGCCAATTATTTTCAATTTTAAAATAAATTATCTTTTTATATCGGTCTTTGAAAAATCATTTGTTGATAAAAATAAATGTAGGAATTCGACATAGTTAATTTTTAATATGTCCAATAGTAAACGATTTTGTAAAATATAAGGGTGATTTTCGCCGGTCTTCTTTTACGAAAAGACAAAAGCAAAGTGTGCGAGGTCCTTAAGTCTCGTTAGGGAAACAACCATTTCTAATTTTAACGCTTGTGTTATGGAAATCAGAAACAATGGCAGTACTGTGACATCTATATCAGAGCCAAAGGGACTTGGCGGGGATCGCAACTGGGACCTCAAAGTGGCGTCATTAAGCATTATAATCACTGTGCAAATCATTCGTTCACGGAGGTAGTCAAAGTAGGTAGGTTAAAGGAGGTAATTGATTTAATACATTGTTTAATTTATTAATTGAATGCTTGTGTCGAAAAATGATCTTACACAAGGTCAGTTTTTTATTGAAGACTCTCTGTAAAATGAAACGAATAACCTATGCTGATAAATTATTATAATAGAAAAATACTAGAAAAAATCGACTCGGGTCACAAGTGAATTCTCAGGCGGGAATTTCTCGGAAATCGGCGGGAATCAGGCTCTTCCCGCCTGAGAATTCACTTGTGACCCGAGTCGATTTTTTCTAGTATTTTTCTATTATAATAATTTATCTTTTAAGATCAATATATAAAAAGATAAATATATAAAAATTATAAAACCTATGCGGAGTTTCATCGTCGGTTCTTCTCAGTAATTGGTTTTCAATTCGTGACCTTTATTAACGCTGTTGTAATAAGTCTAAACTGATTAACTGATTTTGAGTAAGAGTTTGCTTCAATCAGGTAACTGGTTACCAGAGCTGGTTCACCAAGCACCATTGTGCCTCCGTGAAGATTTATTTTGTGCTCTGTACCTGCACCACTTGACGATACCTCCTATCTTTAAAAATCTACCTGAGTACTTTGCCCGGCAAATGGTAGCTAGATTTCAGCGGATTGTCATATTTCCTGGTAAGATACATTTTTAAAAGGGCTCGATGAAACAGCATTAAGAGCGCTAAGGAACTTTTACAAAGGTCAGTCATCTGATGGAGACGACAATATTATTATTTGAAACTCCTTCGTGTTTTCGAAGCTTAACAAAGGTCACCATAGGTCTGTACCCCAGTGACATTACATTACAATGACATTACATTGTTTTTTATCAATTAACCTAAGTACATTCGATTCCTATTTTGGCAATTGATCCACTGAAAAATTTAGTAATCATATTGATTAAATTGACAAAAACTTTTTGTTAAGGGTATCCTCACAGTTGTGGTTTTAAAAAAAATATTTATAGACATGTAATGCTGGGAATCTGCTACAGCTGTTTCGACATAGATAGTGGGATTGGTTAGCGGTATCAAAACAAGTGCTATATTACTATACCCAAGGATAGGGAACGTAAATGATCTGAAGTATGAAGTTATTAATTTCAACTTAAAACTGATTTTATTAGAAACATTTTTGGCCAGACAACCTTATCTCTCTACATATTATATACTAAAGAACAAACTTAAATCACATTTTTACTTAAATAATGACGATCTATCGAATATTGTAAACACTTATTTGTTGTATTAACAGGTTTAATATAACTCTTATTTGTTATAGTTTATTAATTTAAAGTAATACAAAGTTAGTGTTGCTTAAACAAATAAACATAATTATTAATATACTTACAAGTAATGTTTAATTTAGTTAATGTACATATTTTCCAGGAAAGTGCATAGTCGAAGAGGGCGACATTCATGGGTGTTTATATTTCATACACGAAGGTGAGGTCGAAAAGTTGCACTCTGATCCGGGGTAGGTCATCGTTTAAAATAAAATTTACTCGAAATATATGTCTATAAGTATAATGAGAAAACACAAGAGCTATATTTTTAATTAAATATTTTTGATTGGACGACATCTTATATACTGTGTTAAGCAAGAATGTTTATTAATGGAAAACATATCAAATTCAGTTCTTAAAATTAAAAATATATGGTGATTTTTTATTTAATGCTTAAAAATTCATAGGAAATCAAGAAAGATTTAAAAGTGACTGCACCCAGAATGATATATTTGCTAATCTTTTTTTGCTTACTATACATATAAACCTTCCCTTTTTGTAATCCAGGGGAAATCCTTTATGGATTTGATCCGCAGGTTGGCGGCGGGTCTATGTAGGATTCCCTCTGCTAAAGCGAACGGAGCACACGATAGAGATATACCCAAAAATTAAAACCTCTAGGATGTACCCTCTACTCGCACAACTGTGTAGGGACATTGCGGCATTCACCACATGGGACTTCGATAGGGATGGTGTTAAGACCTCCTCTCGGTTATACCAACCTTCCCTGCCATCTATACAACAACTAAACAAAGTTTAACTACAATCTGAGGCCCTACCATCACGCTTTATAGCGACTTAAGTTTATCTGTCAAATAGAGACGCCACTATAGAGCGCGTATAGCGGTATCTCACTTTGACAATCGAACATGTATCACGATAAAAGATGATGGTAGGTCCTCGTCTTATAGCGATTCAAGTTTATCTGTAAAAAAGAGACGCCACTATAGACCGCGTATAGCGGTATCTTACTTTGACAATCGAACTTGCATCGCGCTAAAAGATGATGGTAGGCCCACTGATCAATGGTTTCGGAACGCATAGGGAACAAACATTATTTAAATAGAAGATACATTAAACATTGAAACTCTGGAGATACAACGCTTAACATTCAAATTCAGAACAGGCAATAATAAAACATCAGATATTCTTACTTTTAAAAAGACTAACGTGTAATTCAAAGATTTTTTTTTTCAGAACAGACAGAAGAATGTTGAGTTTATTGACAACAAACAATTATTTCGGCATAGTACCATCTTTTTTTAACACTCCTTACAGATATAGTTATTATGCGAAGACAGTAAGTAATTTTATGATATTATTAATATTACAATAACACCTTTTACGTTTACCTTTTAAATTCAAATATTAGTCTGTCTTTAACCCAATGCAGATCATTATTTAAATTTGGTCACCATTCGTGGTCTCATTTATTCATGGAAGCCGATTTACGATGTTAGGTAATTTCAGGTTCAAGTTTTTATAAAATATTCGAGTTTCAAGAAATAAACTTCTCACGAGAAATTCCTCACAAGCTAATGACCGACTGATTAACCTAAATCTTCATGGTTCCTTTTTTAGTGCAAGGATATGTTCAAAGGCAGTATTTAGTTGAGAAGTCACTGCAGATTTTAAAATGCTCTCACTGTCATTTAGTAGAAACGTAGAGCTAATTTTGTAGCATAAGTATCCCACTGGATATTTCAATGTAGATTGATAAATGTTAATGTTAAATTTGTATTTATGAGTGTTAATTATGCGTGGTATATAATAAAGTTAATGCTCATTGAAATTGAACGTTAAGAAAATACAATACGTTTAGTATAGCTTCGATTCAAGATCTATAACGTAAAATAAGAAAAGTCTAAAGAAACGTAGACGGAAAGATGAATCAAATCCATTTTAAACCGATAAGCTCGGTACATGCGATTACTAGTGCTCTTATTAGGGCTATGGGCCAATAATACCTTCAGTATAGTGAGATGACTTTAGGACTACGGTTTCCTAAAATTGACTGGTAGGGAAAGCTACTAGCGTTAAATCCAACCGTTGTGTCAACAAATATCTTTGGTCATAAACTCTTAAAGAATTCTAGAAATATTGTCAAATTTGGCAGGGTAAACACTTTATAAATTCTGTAACTTTAAAACACTAAAGGTGTCGTCTTTTGAAAAACGGCATTTTCACTTGCAAGCAAATAAATCTAGCCACTCCCGTTTCCTACATTTCGTCGATATTTTTTAAATATTTTAAACGAGCAATTAGGACAATACAAGTATTTTCGTTCCTAAAAATGAAATTGTCATAGGAATTTTAATTGAAACTAGTAGTTTTCGTGACGAGTCCAATTCTAAAAACTTTTATATTTTTTAATAACAAAACTCATAATAAACATAAACTAACAGGAAAATTAGATAAAAAATATTATATCTGCGGGAATTGAACCCACTCGTTTTATAGGCCTTTGGCTGCGTTAATTTCTCTACCGAGACTTTAATAGTTGAACTTTAGTTTAAGACAACTTTATTTTGTGACAAGTCAATTTTTATTTTAATGACATGTAAGACAACATTGTTTCATCAGAATACGTACATGTACATATTTTTAGTTGAACAAGACTATGATTAAATAATTTGTTTTCTTCTTCATTGCTTAATGAAATTTAATATTGTTTTCTTTAAAAAGAATGACTATGTATATTTAAAGAACCAACGAGATAACAAACGTGAATGTAATATGTTAATGTATCTCCTCTAATATAATCGTAATTTTTTAATAGGTTTTTAATTAATAACAGAACTAAACAAAACTTAATAGCACTATTTTCTAACATCAAACTAAGTTTTAGATATTTTAGGATTTACGGTAGTAAACGAGATTTCCAATTGATATGAACAATCGCCACGCTTGACAGAAGTTCACCACGCCTGATTCCATAAAATACTTACAGAACTGTATTTTCTAGGTTTACCCAAGCGAGTCAAAAAGACATGTTTGTATTGTATATTGACTCCCCGGATAAATTTAACAGAAGTCTCACATTCAGAAGTTAGTGCAAATCATTCTTAAAAAGTTCTAATTATTACAGGTCGTTGACCTAGTGTACTTGAAATTTTCTGAATGGAAAGACCTTTTAGAAGCGTATCCCAATGTCAAAGAAGATTTGCTCCTCAGTGCGAATAAAATAAAAAAAGAACAAGCCAGGGGCATATACAGACATACAGCATATTAGAGAAACAGCAGTTTTTCGTTAAGAACACTGTGGACACTAAAGCCAAACACCTTTATTATTAAATATTTTTTTAGTCTTTGAACCTTACAGTGACACTTGTAATTACTATAGCTAGATGGTTTAATGAATAAAATATTACAAAAATATAAATTTGTTTTCTTATTAAAATACCTGTGCTTTAAATGCAATAATTCAAAGAGAATTGAGAGAGTTACGAGCATCTCGTAAAATATATTCTCCAAGTAATTAAAATATGTAATGTAGGAATAAAGTATCACTAACTTCTATGTACACTACAGTGTAGGTATGCTTAATGCTCTAAGTCCCTCGTAATTGCTTTAAAATAACAGGTTATATGAATCTCCTCTATCTCATTTTCTCAGTAGCAACAGCTTACTTTTTCTATAAGAAAAAATTTGAACTCAATTTTCTTCATTTACTGTATCGTTACGCAGCAGTTTTCATGTATTTTATGGGTTTAATTTGCAGACTTTCCTCACCAGCTAAAACAATTTAAGGTAACTTCCCTTTGAATGTCTTATCCAAATAATATTGTGCTATTATCGCCTTTTTATTAACGCTCCAGAGATGAGAGAGCTTCTTTAAAGATATTTAAATCGGCAATTTGGGAGGATCATTTTTTGATCGAATAAATAGAAGTGTTTGTTGGAAAATAAGCAGTTTTTTTATGTGAAACAATATTTTATCATTATCAAATCGCCTTAAGAAAGACTTTTTAAATCCATTAGAATAAAAAATGCTACGGAACCGCGGGGAATTACTTTTACCTATACATACGGCAACGAGACGATTCACCACGAGTAAAATCTCTGTCTCAATTATATTTTTTGTTTTTTAAGCTTTTACTGTTAGGTTTTTATATAGACAAGACATAAGAAAAAAAAAAACTTCTCAGGTGTCAGGTGACACTGGAACTTACATACCTACCGCTATCCGGGCGAGTGCTCTTCCAACTAGGCTATAGGAACTTGTCAGATCCATCGAATTTTTCCAAGTATTCCTAAGCTGACGCCAGTACTGTTCAGGTATTTCTACCTTTAATATCGAGTATAACACTTTTACAAGTATCGAACAATCGATGACAAAGACACAGCTATGTAATTATTATAGTACTCTGTCTCAGTCATTCAGCATACAGGGAGAATGCTCTTGTTCCATATATCACTACTTATGTATTACCACTAGTAGGGATAGTTGACTGGGATCCTCTTGCAAGTATCTCCACTGTTTTCTAAATGTAAATAATACGGAACGAAATACCACATAATACGTAATGAATTCAAAACGATACCCGCATTTTTGATCATGCAAAGTCTTTGTATTTAACCGAAAGACGTAAATGTAGGACAGAAGCCTCTTCCAAAAACTGGGTTAGATATAGCAGATAAGGACCATGAAGGGAAGAAAGAAAACTTTATACCGATTCTGTGATCTACAGGTGCTGTATGATGATTATTTTTAGTAGTATTAGCCTTTTTAAGACGCACTTAAGTTAAAAGAACTGGTGCTATTCTACCCTGCTGGACACCAAACGGCATGTTATAGTAGTATCAAATTTATAAGTCAAACGCCTACGTAAAATTTATTTTGATACAGCTAGACATTTCGATATAAATATTTATCACATTAACGCGTTCAATGCCATCGACTCGCTAGGCGAGTTCACTGACATAGATCCTGCGAGTCGGTGGCATTGAAAGTGTTAATATAAAGTTAATATGGAATACGTATCATATTAGGGGTCACAGTATTGTCTCCAAGCAAGACGGGATTAATCGGTTTATAGAAGGTGAAGTTGTAGTGATCGTAATTAAAACGGACGACCGCAAAATCCAAGCTAAGTGCGCCAAGCAATTAAATGCAGAAACCGCAGACACCGACACCTCCATTAACTACTCTACAAGTGTTTCGCTCCCACACAGGGCACCATCAGGAGCTGTTAGACCGTGGAATCTTAGTGCTCGGTATTGCACGGTCTAACAGCTTCTGATGATGCTCCTCCTGAATGATGACAGCTCCTGTTGACTTCAGACCTCTAGTTCGGCACCACCGTCGAGTCCAAGGCTCAAACTGCAACCAAAAAGCTGGACGTCCTAAATAAAGTTACCTCTGGGACGGTTCAGCAAAATACTAACTTGCTGTACTGGATACGATTAGTTACTCATTAGTGACGGGAATCGGTGAGGTGTGAGCTAAGGCGTGAGCTTCACACTTTAGCTCACAGCCGCATAGTTGCCTGTCTGTAGGTCTTTTACAGATTATACTTTGGAGTATGTTTAGGAGCTCCATGAGCTCATATCGCCATTATTTTTCTTCCTACGGGAATCCAGACGCACTGCGGGCTACCACCCTTTCTTGGTTGCTATTCCTAATTGTCGCACCAATCACTAATTATCATCTTTTATAATTCTCACTGCAAATGAGTGGAACTGGCTCGCTGCGTCTGTATTTCCGAGTACTTATAACACGCTCGTCTGTAAAACCAGGGTGAATAAACATCTTCTATGGTGTTAGCTTGCTCCATGGTAGAACCTGCCTAGGCCCCCTAGCTTGATTGGAATCAAGAGCAAACCCATTTAAAAAAAAGGTAAACACCACCCACTTTACTTTTCGCACTGGGCCAAGTTTCGATCCAATCTTCCAATAGTCTTTTTATCAATAGAGAATATCAGCTGCGAGAATATCCAGAGAAACATATTTCGATAAATAAATCTGTTAATGAGACGTTTTGCTTTCGTGACTAAAAGATCCAAAGAATGTGTTATGTTGTACCAACATAATGTTCCAACATTACCAACATCACCTAACGTTCTCAAAAATTTTCAATATTTTTTAAAATTTGAGATGCAATACCGAGTGTTCCTAATAATTTAATATTTAAAATCGATGTATCTAAATTGAAACTTATTAAAAAATTAAATCGTTATCGTAATCGTTACATATAATAAGACATCCCACCAATACATCACAGCAAAGAAATAGCAATAAAAGCTGATTTATGATATATAAATAAACGTTTCGATCCATTAGATCCGTACAACAGGAGATGCCAAAATAAACGGTTTGCTGGCTCTGAAACTGGAACAACAATCTTAGTTTTAGTTTATTTAGGTAAAGGGATGACCAGATTGCCTTAGCCTTACCTTATTCCTACCAATATAGTTTGGAGTACGATGAAAGCAAAAAAAAGTGTTACCATTCAGAAAATTAAGCTTTAGAAAATTCAGATAGAGTACTTTTGTTTATTTCATCATATGTCAACGCAACATTTCTCCGTCTCGTGCCGCGCCTTACTCCTAATGGTAGTTGTTTATATGTACAAATGAACCGTCTCATAGACGCGTAAATTTTAGGGCCAAACAAAACGAAATGCGTTTTTGTAGCCATTTCTCGTAATGTATGTCATATCTAAATATTCTAATTTAAGAAAACGTCATAAGTACTTCTATGCCACAGATAAAATTGATGTTGATACTTAAAACCTATATTTATAAACATATTTAATATAAATTGACCAATTTACTTACAATACAATTCAAAGCATTAATCTAAATATATATTTAAACGGCTTTGTCCTTGGTAAGTAACTGACTGACAGCCCTAACCACTCAACCTTGACACATGAACGTATGTTCACGAACGAAGAGTGAAAATGAAAATCGATTATTATCAAAGTACAAGATATGAAACTGAATACACAAGCACCTGATAAAATATAAATGTACATGAGCATCAACTTTTCACAAAGTTCTACCCCTAATAAGGTGAAAAAGAGGTTGGAACTTAGTATGAAAACTCTTCCATTAATGCAGTTTATGCAGAAGCTTTAAACTAAGCATTGGGCTTTTGATTCAAAATAAACATTAATGTATATCGTCGTTTCTAGAAATATATTCATTTGTTTAGGGCTACCTAAACAAATGAAATAGGGGTATTTTTTATTTATGAAATCATAAGTATGAAATTTGATTTTCATTTTCCAAGTAAGACAAAAGTGGACACGCACTTCAGCGTTTTAGAAACGTATCCTTAAAAAAATGAAAAAGGTCGATGAAATAAACATCACATACGCTGGCACTTTCAGCCTGTGTGCTGGATATAACATTATTACCGAATGATGCGATTCTTCTCATTGAGTTCTTATATTGCTTTCAATGGTAGAATACATAACCTATGTCCAAATGGGGTAATTAATGTTCTTTTCAAACAGACAAAGAATATTTCTAATACATTCAGTGGGTCCGGAACTTACTGTCATTAACAAAGATACAATAAAGCAAAATCTGCAAATTATAATAACTGAGCCACGGCAACGTGTGGCCTGGTCAGCTAGTTTTAAATATAGCTTTGAGCATTTTTCTATCTATTATGATTCTATAAATTTGAATCATAATAGAAAAATGTAGGTACTAGCAGATTTTTATTGAACTATTCACGGAGGGCTGTGACGTATCGCTCACTATCGTTTGTTCATAAAATTTAATAAAAAATCACTCCAATGAGTTTTTTTAGAAAATCATGCGCGTGTAAACTCAACGCTGCGAAACTGTAACGTTCACAACTGCTTGGCGTTAGCTCTCGCGCTTATTTAAAACGAACCATGACTGCGTAAGCGATAATTCGAATTCGCGGCACGAAACTCTAGCGCTGACCGTTATTGCGCAGAAGTTAAAAATAAGATGTTTTGGGAAGATACAGGTGTGAAGGGCGGGCGTGCGTTGCGCCGATTGACTGTCCAGTTGTACTCCGTCCCCCGTGCTGATACGACGCCCCGCGAACTTTTTTTTAAGCATTGGACCGCTATTTCGCCTGATGGTAAGCGACGATGCGATCTACGATGTAACGCGGTTGCCTAGAACTAGTGACTTAAAGAACCCTAAATTGTATTTATCAGGAAACACAGACTCAGGCAAAGAGTTCCATTCTTTAGCGGTATGGATTACAAACTTGGAACCAAAACGCATAGTGCTATTTTTTGGTTTATCAACCATATAACGATGGTGCCTATTCGTAAGTCTGGTTTTCCGATGAAAAAATGGGGACGGCGGAACAAGGCCATACAATTCTGCTGCACACTCTCCGAAATGTATCCGTCCGTTCCGTCTATGTTCAAGACTTTTCAGTTTATTAAATAAAAATATCGTCATTGCCGAGGAGTTTCTTGACCCTCCTTTCAATGGACTCAAGCGTCTGGAGTTGATATTGGGCGGAACCGTCCCAAAGATGAGAACAGTACTCCATACACGATCGTACTTGCGCTTGATAAAGTTTGAGCAACTGTACCGGCGTGAAGTACCTTCACCTGGCGAAGGCCAGAATGCCAAGTATGCCAGTGAAATCAGTGTTTGAACAGTAATAAAAAATTTAAAATGCCAAGAAGAAATACTGTTTTTATTTATTTATTAATTTGACTTCATTGATTCCTTGAAACAAATCAAAAGTTAAATTGGCGAAGCTACGAGAATTTTATTGGATCCAGACATTGCACTGTAGATTAAAGCCAAATAAAGCAAAATGCAGTTATTCAGGCGGAAAATATGAACTTAGGGAAAATTCAAAAAAGTATAGCTGAATCTACAAAAACGTCCACAGTAACGGTAAGAAAAATCTCCACTAAAACCAATAATTTAATATCAGTATTTAGAACACCAGGCAGAAGACGCTCCAGATCAAAACCAATCACAGATATTAATAAACAGTGGAAAATAGTGAAAACAACCTAAAAGTGCTGATTGAAACTTGAAATATACGTTTGCAACGTACCGAATACTTACGCAAAATAAAAAAAAAATATCGCCAAGAGGGAAGGAAGGAGACTTCAGTAGGCTCATTTGTATTTCGGCCTAGACTAGTCTTGGTATCTCAAAAAAAAATTGACAAATTCGGTAATGTATTTATTTTTCTACTCCCCATAAACTGTTTAAAAATGATATTGTAGGGTAACATAAAATGATCGTTTTTCCATTAGCCATCACGGTAACAGTACGGCGTCATAATATATCATACATTTGAGCTTCCCTGCCGGCGCTGTGCCATCACCGTGTCGGCAAGTCGAAAAACGCCCATCCTTTCAAGCAGCAGATTTAGGTAGTAACTAGTGTAGGCTCCAGTCTCTTATAAGCACAATAACTGTCTGATTTTTTGTTTTTATTTTTATATTACATACTAACCTACCTATTGTTGAAAACATAAATAAATTTTAATTTGACACAGAACTCTGGCACTCTTGAAATTATTTAACTAACCTTATATTTATTAAAGTAATATTTGCATGTGTGACAGCACAGTATGGGTACTGTATGCAGCTAACCTCTACATTTTGTTCACTACTAGACTTACTATTTGACATTATTATAAAAATAATGTAATTAACATTATTATGCTATTATTATTTAATTACCTAATTAAACTACTAATTCATATTGCGTGCGCGACTGTACCCATGCGCAACTATCCCCTCCACGTTTCGTTCAGCGCTAGAGTTACGTGACGCGACCTGTAGAAAATTCAGAGACGAAATTGATGTCTTGAGTTGACGAGTCAATATCTGACTTCGGCGAGTTTATTGCACAACTAAGTTAATTGACAAACTTGTTTGGGAACTGTGTTTGGAAGATTTCAAACACAGGATACTATTGTCCAATAACAATAGTATCCTGACCATTATGAAATCCAGTTTAATGCATTGGTATGTTATTGTTTGCCACTCTATTCTAAATGCAATTGATATGTATGTTTGGTGCAACTTTAACGATACTGCCTTTAGCACTGACGGTCCTGGGCTGAGTCATGGGTATTTATATATAAAAAATTCTATTAATATCACTTATTTATGTATCATATATGTATGTATCTCCGTTACCCTAGTATCCATAACACAAGTCTTAGAGTGCTTATTTTGGGCTAGGTTAATTGATGTGAATGTAAGAAATATTGTTGTTGTTTGTAAATACATAGGATTAATATTTATTTAGATTAAAATGTACTTACATTTAAAAGAAATAACGCAAGTTCTTTAAGGTGCTAAAGCTCTGTTCTTGCCTTTTGTTCTCCAAACCAATTAAGCTTTGAAAAAAGAAATCCTATTTCTTAAAGGCAGACGCGAAGGACTGTTTAAATATATCAACTCTTAATTTTTAAAAACTCGGACAAACACTAGCACTGGGAAAATAGTTTGAACTAAATGTACCTACTTTTCATTCCTAGCGTTTTACTCCGTAATAAATACTCATTAAACAGACGGCAACGAAGTGAATTTGTCAGTTTTTTTTTCTTTAGAGACAAGCAACCCTAAAAAATATAATCCTGTGACTTCAAGCATCTATATTACAAACAATGAATTCTGGTATGAAATTAAATAACAATAATTATATCGTATTTTTCAATTTTCTAATTTTAAGGTTTGAATACACAGATGATCTGGAGAACCATAACTTGTTGGAAATGAAATGAAAATAACTTTAATAAAATGAAAATAGCTTCATTTAAATGCACTTAAAATAAGTTGTTTCATCGTCCAAAGTTTTAGTTTCAGATCGTTTTTAACTGACAAAAAGAATGAGCGCAAGAAACTCTTTAACAAAACAAGCTTTAACAAAAGTAACAACATTTACCACATTATACGTCGTCATCATACATAATCCACAAAAAAAAACACAAAATTCAGTCGCCACAATAATTGTAGTGTTATGGTTTCACTACATGGTTAATAACAACAAAGATGTATGTTATTTATATGTGAATAATACTGAAGGTTAAAGCAGACCCATGTCCCAAGGCAGCACCCGTTCACGAGCATGACGCTTGATGCAGCCATCGATTCGCTCAACCATATCTTAGGGAACGTAACGCACCACATGCCACCACCCAAGAGATGATTTAGGAGAGCATGTCATACTCCAACGGAACAACTGTGTTAGATAGTGTAATAAAATAATGTAACTATATTTACCTACAAAAAAGCGCAGTGTGTTAAAAACGTGGTTTCTAAATACTCGTGAACTACATCGGTAGTGAGCGTTAATGCTCCACCCGTTTAATTAAGATAATGCTTCGCCTTTTGACGGTTGATCCTAAAGGAATGAACTGCGCTATATTTCTGAGCTAACATTTTCCACGATTTGTTTACTATGTAATGAACCAAATGATGTGCAGAGAATAAAAAATAAAACTAAAAAAGACTTAATATAGTAATTTAACTAATCTATAATCTAAGATCACAGTGGTTTGTGTGTTTGTCTGTCCGCTCTATTTCCCGCTCTTTTTCCATTATATCAATAACGTTACCATAGCAACGCGTTATCTGCAAGTAGTTCGTCTACCGGACGCTAGATGGCGCTAGCGGAAAAATATTTAATAATAGAAAAAAATTAAAGAATTTTGTCCACGCGTGCGAAGCCGGGACGGGCCGCTTGTCATAATAAAAAAAACCTCATTAAATAATATTGAGTTTTTTTACCCTTATTATTTCACATCATTAAATGTACTAGGGGCCACCTAGTAGTCAAAATTAAGTGTTAACATTATAAACGTTCTTTTTTCAAAGACTATACCTCTATAGTTGTTGTGGCGCCACCTTCACACAATAACAGAGTCTGTGCATTTTTTAAAATTAAAAATATAACTCCTAAAATATATAATCTGAAATTCATAATAGTTTTAAGCTCAGCTACTAGTGTTATCTAAAGTCAGAAATTTTTTATAAAAGTAAATTTTGGATAAAAGAGAACATAACAACTGGGGAAAAATATTGAACACAGCGAAAAAAAACAGTGTTTTCAAAATGTATGTATTAAATTTCCAATTATTGTCTAATTTTTAACCGTCGTTCATAAAGTTAAAGTTTTTGCTCTAATGCTATTAATAATTTTGCCACATCGTACATATTAACTGTGGCCGATTTAGTTCTGTTCTAGACTCACAATTTCGCTCCTAAGCCAGTTTAAGAACTTTAAATTATCTATTTATAACTTTGATACAACGTTCTCTGTTCTATTAGGGACGAGATATGGATGGATTTATAGTAGGATTATTAATGTAGTAGGATTATTAAGGATTGTTATTTGGCCATAAAATAGTAGTACTACTACTTGTCAACTGGTTTAACAAGTGTAATTCTTCCTTATCACTAGAGGGAACTGCTTTAATTCCTACAGTTATGAAGAATGCATAATAAAATACACATATCAAAATCGAATCTCGATTTATGAAATGTTATCCAGGATATTTTGAACTATTGTGGATGAATTATGATGGATACAAAAATGTTAAGCAAACAATGCGATCAACAAAATAAAGAATATATAAAATAAAAACTGCCCTGGAGCAACCGAAACAGGAAATAGAAAATTTAAATATGGAAAATAAATATCTTAAATAACAATAAAAAAACAAAAAAATCTGATAAATATATTAGAAAATTTAGCAAACGAAACTGGATGAAAAAATGACACCATTGATCTATTAATTAACTAGCATTTACCTGCGGCTTCGCGTTAATGTAGACAACCGATTAAAAGTTATATTTGTATCTCTCTGGAAAGGTATTTTTTTTAATAAAAGGTATGTACTTTTCTGTATCTCTGGCAAAATATATGCATAATTTCATGACGATCGAGTCAGTAGTAAAGGCGTGAAAGTATTACTAACAAACTCACTTTCATATTTATAATATAATTTCGGACTATAAGATTGTAAGCTTTATGACATATGATCTATCATTTAAGCAGACACGTGTTCTTACCATATACTAAATTTCATCGCAAACGGTCATATTCTTGACTTATATAAGGACATACAGACGAAAATTAAAAAAAGGAGAATTGGTATCAGTGTTTCATGAATTGAATATAATCATAACCTTTTTTACAAAAAAATTTAGAAAAAAGACAGAGCCTTCAGATTTCTATATAAGTATAGATATGACATTATGACTTTTACTTTGCGCAATCACGTGCTCTTACCATACCAAACTTCACCGAAATCGGCCAACATGTTTTTGACTTATATAAGGAATTATAGATACACAGACAACCTATCATTTGTGTGAACACATGTTCTTACCATGTACTAAATTTCATCGGAATCAACCCATTCTTGACTTAAAGAAGGACGTACTGATATACATTTATAACATAATAGAATTAATTGGTATCAGTGAGACAAAAAACGAATATTTATCATAAAAATTGTCCAGAAAAATTTAATGTACAGACAGAGCCTACAAGATTTATATAGATTAGTATCAAAATATTTGAAAAACATCACCGAATTATAATGACAAGTCTCTATTATTTAATTCGACTCCAACTTTGCTGAATAATTTTAACCCACAAACAACTATGGAGTGTGGAATATGGATCCCAACGTGTCAACAATATCTGAGAGTCTTTTAACCCAAATCAATATAAATGGCGCTAGCATTATACAAACAACATGAAATCCATTGCAAAACATTGGCAAATATATACATAGTACGACATTTTTTAAATAAGAAGAGCTACAGACTAACATGAATAAGGATATTGTTATTTTAGTAGATGACCAATTAAGGGTTCATCAAAAATAATGTATGACAGGCATAATACTCGTATAAACCCTTACATCATAAGTTTTATATAAAAGCCTGGGGCTACCTCGTGCCGTTTATTGAGTTCCCGTCTTTCTTTCTTTCTAATGAATAAAATCCATATCTATTTTTGTCAGAGTTAGAAATAACGTTGTACAAACCGAGAAATTTTAAAATGTGTATACTCTTTAGTTAATCGTTTCTCAGTTTTTAATAAATTAAAAAAACTCGTCTTTTATATGTTTTTGGTCTATGATGTTGATGCCAAGTTGAAGCCATATAAGCAGTTAATGGGCACACAAATAAATATTTAAATACGGTCACTTAGGACTGACGTATGAAGTTACCAATTTTTGATGGTTTATTGTTGGAAATCTAACCCTGTAAATAAAAATGCACCATTAAAATGCTTGTATTCTGTGACATCTCGGGCGTGCATTTTCGGAAAACGCATCGTTCTGGGATTATCTTTGTTTAACACTTATGATGTCAGATTTAAATGTAATTTTACTTTATAGCGCTCTTCATCAAGACCTTATTTGTGTATTACGAAATTTCTTTCCAATAATTCCGAATTTGATCCGATGAACAATAAATACGATGATTAACTTATAAACCTGTTGAACTTCATCAAATCTGATTGCTGTTTAATTAAAACAACGTTATTATTTACAAATGCAATAAAATCATTTGCTATTCAACCGGAGAACGAATTTATTTATGACGTTAAAATCGTCTGCGGAACAGATGATGGAATATAAATTGAAGGTTTGCGTGCGGAAGCGACATCTGAATTTGTTTAAACAGTGATAGTATTTGTTTTAACAATTGTGCCAGGCGTGCTTTGCAACTATATTTTTTGGAGCGGAGCGAAGCGAAGCTCCCATGGATCAGCTTCAATGGCGCAATGTCTGTTACGCCATAACTTCCTGAGTTCTTAACCGATTTTAATATTTTTTATCTGGAATCGAATCAACAGGTTTAGGACCAGATTGTGACGGAGCCCAAATTTTGAAACTCGCAAAAATTCCCATTGAAACAAAAATATTTTTTTTAGGTATTACACTCCGCTCCAATATATGGTGTTAGCGTAGCTAGCGTAGCGTGTTACTGATAAACAATAAAAAATAGCTTAAGTTACTCAGGATAACTTTTTGACGTCAACAATTTGCTATTGAGAGTTTCGTCAAAAAGGTTTCAGTCATATCGGAGATTAACAAGAACAAATCGTCGTTGCAACTTAAAGACCTGCTATGTGTAAAATGCAAGTTTACGAGATAATCGATAAAAAGTGTCTACTGAAAAATATATTTTTCAACATATTCCAACATATTTGTTGGAGTTAGTTTCTTCACATTTTCGGTGACAAAAGTCACAAAAGTGGGGACAAAAGTCATTTTGTCCCGACATTTGGACATTAGGACAGTGAATGACATTTGGCTGCGATGACTAAAAACCATATTAATCTCTTCTCAATTTACCAAAGATTTTACAGAGTTAAACCACAAATGTTAAATAATGTTAATATAGGTATATATAGGTCTCATTTACGCGGTTATGTGTGTAATGTATATTTTAAGTACCTTAACGTATTTCTGATGTAAATGTATAAAAACAGTAATCTAAAAAACTATAAAAAACTAGACTTAAAACTCACAATTAAAGTGTCAAAAGCCCCAAGACTCGCTCCGAACATTTCAAGAGTTTACGGTTCCGGGTTTTGCACTTGCATCAATCGTATTATTATTATAATAAGTTTATAAACAACCATAACGTGGAAATAAACGCTTTTGTTCCTCATTTCATGACAAACGCCTCTACCAGGATTCCAAAGGCAGGATCATTAACATTGCACAAAACAGCTGTGGAAAGTAAAATACCTAACTCCTTAAATTTAATCCACTTCTGAGGTCTACTGTACGCACATATCGTTCTCAATATTATTTCTAGAACAACTGGTTTATTCAAACATCTCCAAGAATGTCGTAAAATAAATTGATTTCGATTTATCGGGATTTTTTCACTATAGAAACTCGTCCAATCAGTTGAAGGTGCCATTATGTCATATGGGTAATAGACCGAGCGCGAACGTATTACTTCGCTGAATGGATGCACTTGGGGAAATAGCTCGATCTCTCATGGCTGATTGGTTGTGAGTTATGGCTGATCCGTGAAATATGCCTAGATCCGGAGAGCATTTACGTTTATAAGAAGATTTTTCGGGGCAATGTAACTTGAGTGGTGTCGTAATATAGACGACACTTGCTTCTGCTTACCGTCCCGTTTTTTATATATTAATACATATAACAACGATTTAATAGTGTATAACATTATTTATTTTAAAAGATTAAATACCTTTATTCTCATAGTCATATCATCATACATCATATTAGTAGTTCTGAATTAACAAGAAAAAACCTAAAGTTTAATTTCAATCGGTAGGTACGTGAAGTAAAAAAAATAACACCTATTAGCCTTTATAATTATGAACAGGTTGTTTATTAAATAAAATGTCAATTACTTGTACCAATACTTGTACTTTTACCCGAAAGATATTACAAAATATATGTATTCGTTGAATACACGTTATATTTTTTTAGAATAAAAGCAGATATAGGAACTCCTATGAGTAACCTATGTTTCTAATTATCTGGCAATTTAATATTTTTAATTTTCCGAGTGCCAAATTCAAGCGCCAAAATTATACCTATTTAAATTTGTCACTTTCATTAAGTATTATATTAGTTAAAAGAAACTGGACTTTTTGGCAGGAGCGAAAAGTAGTTTTGGTTTTCTTGTCATTGATTATATTCTAGATGATTTGAGTTTGAATTATTGTGGATTATTAACCATTAAGTGTACGTTAGCATGCCTGACTGTTGACAAATAAAATAAAACGGCAAAGGGTGTCTTTTTAGGCTCTCATAAGGAGTCCAACGTTTTGATAAATCCTCACACCTTTAGTAAGACATAGGGAAAAGGGGTAATTTCATTAATTTCATCATCCATCGGTTATTCATCTTTCGAGAAATCAGATCATTCATCTTCATTGAATTAAGAAAAGAAATAAGAATAAACGGCTGTATGGACATCGTGCCTTTTGCCTACACAAAAAAGGTAAGAGGGATTGCAGTTTTTTCGGCTCTCAGCGTTTTGTTTTGTTTATGTGCTTTTGTTCATTTTGAGTTGTTATTTCCTTTTGTGCCAAATTATTCTTTTTTGTACGGTATTTCCAACCATAGTAAAGACCTGTGCTGACTTGATGATTCTCATTTAGGGTTTGGAGCAAATATCTACTGCAGACAGAAGTAACAGGTAATACAACCTGTTACTTCTGTCTGCTACTATAAACTTATATTTGCTAATTTTGTTTGACAGCTGATTGTCAAAATTTCACCATTTCTGTCAACAAATAAAAATATATGTTGGCCCCAGTTGGCCCTATACGAAATCTAATGTTTAATTTTGAACAGTACTTTTTACATATAAACAGAGCGACCTTAAACTCAGGTAACTTCATTTAACCTTAATTTAGAAGGTGTCCCCTCAATTAATTATCAAAGAAGATACACCCCGTCTTATTTCCCCTCCTTATTCCAGGGAATTACATCACATTTACGAATGTAGCGGGTCCCTTCATAAAAGTAATCGCGGAATTCACCGCAAATGTAATGAAATGTGACCGCAGTGAGAGCGGTCTCACCAACGGACAGTCCAGTTTAATTGGACCGCCCGCCTCAGCGGCTCATAAAGACGTTGGTCGACATCATAAAGTTTGTAATAGCTTCTGGTAGATTCGAGCTCCCAACTCCTGTGGCTTGATGCTATTGAGGGCACTTTCATGTTAAATCTTATTAGTTCAACTAGTATTTATAAACTTAAGATACTGTGTTATTTTTTGATTACAATTATTAATTTGTGATCGTGACCAGGTCATTGATGTGGTTCCATAGTAGTTTTCATTTTTATTGCTAGAAAAGGGGCAGTAAAAAAAATAAGAAGATATTAAAGACAAATGGATATTGAACAAATTAGATCAATTCGAATACTTTAGGTTGTTATGTACGTACGTGCCGTACAAAACGGTAAAATTAAAATCTTTACATTTTATGTTTTAAGTAAATTTGATCAATTTATTACAACGACGATATTTAATATTGTAACGATAAAGCGTTTTAATAATGAGGATAGAAAATGAACATGTTTCTTTTTATTACATTATATGCTCGTACCACCTCACTTTAAGAAATAATTACCAGACACCCTTACGTTCAGACGTATCACTTCATATATAAAGTAATGAATAAAATAAACTAGAAGAAAGAAGAAACTAGAAGAAATAAGAATTCTATCTACATACTGTTTTCATATCTTTATGAACTTGATTTTGTCAAACCCAAAGAGAATTAATACACATCGTGTACCAAATCAAATCAAATCATTTATTTATTTAAAATATACAAGATGACACATACATATTTTAAGTTGACAGCTGTACTAGTAAAAACTGTGTCACAGCTGTCAACATCGCCCTTCTCAGTCTTTTATAAAGTTAATATAAAATTTCTTAAAAAAATAAATTAAATTAAACTAAATTGATTTTTAAACAGAGTGTAGGAATAAGAGTATAAAATTAAATAACAAACAAAGAAAACAGATTTTACCACTAGTGTGTGTGTTTTTGTGTTTACGTGTACGAGTGTATGTGTGTGAGTGCGTGCGTGAGAGAAAGTGAGTGTCTTGTTGTGTAATTTTATAAAGTCTTAATAATAAAAATAATAGTTAAATTTATATAAAAATAAATATAGCGTACAGTATTCCTAAAGCTTGTGTTTTGAGAGGATCTCTTCTGTTGCAATATAATCTAAACCTAACAACCATTGGAAAATTCTCCGTTTGCACCTAAAGTAAGACAATGATACTATTCCATTCGTTCTGTTTGCAACATTATATATATGTGAGCCAATGACATAGAAATGGCGTTTAGCAAGGGAGGTCTTGTGAGGGTGAGTAGAACAAACTCTTTTACCTTTACGATTACGCATTATATCTTGGTTAATTTTTTTGTGCATTCGTAATATAGCATGCATGATAAAAAGTTGCCTCAATGTAAGCAAGGAACACTCCTAATAAAGAAGTGCAGTGCTATATCTACGTGGTCTTCCAAGCATCAAAATAGCCCTTTGGGCTGGCTCCAAAGGTAGCATAGTAGCAACTCCAGCTCCACCCCAAGCAATGATGCAATATTGGAGCAAGCTTTGACCCAATGCATAATAGACACAAAGAAATGTATCACGATCTGCTGAGTTCCTTAGTCTGCGAAAAATGGGTATTAATTTCCTGATGCGACCAGTCAAGTTTTTTATGTGCTCCCCCCATTTTAGTAAGTTGTCTATTGTTAGGCCTAAATACTTTATATAAGGTGTTCTGAAGAGTTCAGGGCAAGAACAATTGACTTTTGAATGACACATGTGAGCTTTTACCTGAAAATCGCTAGGTGGTTGTGTAACGACGCTAGGTGAGAATGTGAGGTATTTAGTTTTTTCAATATTTAGTGTCAATAAATTTTGATTCAGCCATTGCATTACTCTACGGAGAGCCTCCTCAGTGCGGGAGCGAGTCTCATTCCAATCCCTGCCGTACAAACCAGCGCTGTGTCGTCTGCGTAAGTAAAAATTTCGCAATAGGGTATGTTTTTTTTACACAAGCTATTAATATACAGCAGGAAAAGGGTAGGTCCCAGGACACTCCCTTGTGGCACACCAAATGAAAGAGTAGCTTCCTCACTGACAAAATTACCTATTTTTACGATCTGAGTTCTATTGGATAGGTAGTCGCGAAAAATTTTCAAAGCCAGTCCACGTACACCAGACAGCTCCATTTTTTCCAGCAACAAAGGAATATGAACAGTGTCAAATGCCTTTGACAAGTCAAGGAACACACCTATAACCCTGGAGCCCCCATCCAGATGTCTAGACACAGTTTCAGTCAGCAGTAAAGTAGCGTCCTCTGTAGACTTCCCTCTCAAGAAACCGTATTGGTTTCGTGCAATAATTTTATCATGGTGCAAGAAATCGACGAGTCTACGATTGAGAACTTTTTCAAATATTTTAGAGACCACAGTTAATATAGAAATTGGTCTATAGTTTCCAATGCAGTCTTTGCTACCGCTTTTATATATAGGATGGACTAGTGCTCTCTTTAGAACATCTGGAAATACACCAGCAGACAGACACAGGTTACATATGTGAGTGAGCGGATAAATTAAGGCTTCCTTAGCACGTTTGATTACTAGCGTTGGTATTCCATCGATACCAGCAGCTGAACTATTTTTCAGGTTATTGATAAAATTTTCTATTTCACAACAATCGGTGGGAAAAAGTGCCATTGACTCTAGCTGAGATGCACTTTCCAAAGTTTCCCGCAGATCGTTTGTTCAGAATATCGCACCAACTTCAGCAAAAAAATTATTTACTAGATTTATTGATTCGGTTGGTTCTTTTGTTAGGTTAAGTAATTCTGCTGCAATAACAGAAGGCTTTTTTCTGTTTGTTATATGGGTTATTGTATTCCACATACCTTTTGTATTTCCTTTATTTTTTATTAGTTCATTCCTTTCATAATTATTTTTTATTATTTTTAGAAGATTTTTACAGAAGTTTCAATACCTTGTGTAAGTTAACAGTAATATGTTATCATTAGGATATTTTTTCAATTTGTCTCGATGTCTAATGCAGCGAACCAGTCCTGGAGTCAACCATGGCTTTTTAAACCTATGGCGATGTGATATTTTGATGACTTTTGAATTCGACTGAATAGCATTTGAAATTATTTCTGTTAGAGCTTCAGCTGACCTATTAGCATCTAGAGCATTATACACACTGCTAAAATCAGTTTCGATTAAACAGGTTACTAGAGCAGAGTAATTGATTTTAACGATGTTAGTTTTTGATTCGTACTTTTGAATATCAGCGTCTAAACAAAATACAGTTGGAGAATGATCTGTCACAAGAGAATACAGAATCAGTGTTTTTGATTTTTTGTAAGTTCTAAGCATAACGTGATCAATACAACTATCTTTATGAGTGGGAAGGACATGAGCCGCTAAAATACCATGTTGTGCCAAAACATTTAAGTATGTATGATAATTCGGGTTGATAGTGTCTGGGGAAATATTTATGTTAATATCACCCATTAAAATTAAAGTTTTACCAATCCTCTGATTTCTTAAGTAAACTCAATGTTTTTTTTTATCTGATAAGAAGTATTCAATGGCACTCAATGTATTTTGCCAAATAATGTTTAATCTATGTACCCTATTTATGACCTTTTGTTGCCTAAATAAAAAAAAAACTACAATGTTACCAAAATATTAAATTCCATTAAAAACATACATGTGAAATGAGAGCCAATATCACTAATATGCGATCGTGTCGACTTCGCTAACAAAAAAAATTGAGATTAATACGTGTGCCAAGTTCTGTCTAGAAAATCCAGAAAAAGTATATTTTAATTATTTATAATTTAAGTTTCTTCAACATTCCTATATAAAAAATTAAAATAAAAGCGTAATTAAGTATTTCAGCCAATAACAGAAAATCATAATTACAAGCAATATTAACAAAATACTGGGAAGTTTATTTTAATTAATATTTAATATTTTCTTACATTCACACCAATTAGCCTAGATCAAAGTAAGCACTGTAAGGCTTGTGTTATGGATACAAGGGTAACGGATAACATACATGCATGAGAATATATAATATAATTAGAAATATATTATATTAAATACCCACGATTCAGGTACGAATACTCGTATTCATCACACTAACATCTGCTCCTTCCAGGACTCGAACCCAGGACAGTTGGTGCGAAAGGCAGGATCGCTACCGTTGCACCAAACGGTCGTCAATTACAAATTAAAAGCGTGCAACACTTAAAAAAATATTTCGAACAATCATTTATTTCTTAGTTCTACAGTGTTTGATACTTAATAAGTAGATATTCTAATTTTTTAAATTTTAACAGACAATTATTTCACTTAGGATTATGCTTAATTGGGGTCAAGATTATTCAAAATTAATTAATAATAGCCAGCGCATTTGAGTCGCTCGAAATAATATAATATTACATCTGGTCTTTTTCTGCTCGAAGAAGAGACAATTAAAGTCCGTTGTACGTACTGACCATAAACGTGCCATTTCAAAGTCAACACATAAGATATTAATAAAAAGGATATAAGTTTTTTTAATAATGACAACGATCAACAAATACTTATTTAATGAAATGAAAATTAGTTTTTTACCAGGAACATGTTTTTTTTTCAACGTTTCCTTTCCTATGATGTAGATATCTTATTAGTGCAATATATTTATTTTAATTAATTTTACGTTTAGTGGCAACGTTCAACAAAATGTCTTAATATACTTGTTCGAATGTAAAACTCAGTACCCGTTTTTAATCTAACTATGAGGCACCACTTGATTTATCCAGACCGGCGAATAGTGTTAATCCTACAGTATGAAATATTAAACAAACCTCCCTGTTTCGAATCTAATCAAGCGTTGAATCGTTCCCTTATGTCTGAAGTGTTGAGTGGGTGCTTCGTCGAGAGATCTTCTTATTAATCCTCGAGCTATGAGGTTCAAATTAAGTTCAATTGTGAAGCGAACAAAAACCGCGGTTGGTGTAAGCTATGAGATAAAAAATTTAAAACATTTTCAATAGGAATGTACGGTTTAACTCCAATATTTTTTGCTTTATTGTCGTTGTTTACAGTTATGTCTTAAGTAATTCGCATTTTCACACTCTTAGTTGCAATGTATCCTAGACTTACTTGAAGGAGAAGTCTAACTGAGGGCTCGAAGGCGTATTCGTTTTTTTACAAGCGCATTTTATATCTTAAAGAAATATGGCGTTGAAAATGCAAAAAAAAATTAAAAACATTATTGTAGCTGGTTCCGTCTTAATCGATTGTTTAATATATGTAAAAATATTACTTTTCGGTGTTAATTATAGTTAGCGTTCAACGTTGGTGAACAATACTAGCTCATAGTAGAAGTTGAATTACGTTTGGAGCTTAACGGAAATGAAAGTACATCAAGAAGTTTTAAGTATACAGTACTTTTAGCAAGCGCTAGTTATGAGTCCTACAAAAAATAATAAAAATTATGACTGAATTAAAAAAATGCCCTCAAACCTTTTTTCTCCTAACGTTTAGACCAAAAGAGATTAAAAAGTATATTAAATTTTGTTCTTAAGTTATAGGTCTCAGAAGTCATATTTTGATGTAATAAATAGAAAGTAACTATAATTACATCAGCGCCGTTCCTTAGAGATTCATAATCATAATTTTATGCGTAAGTACTAAGTTGTGCCTAAAATTAACATATAAAGACTTCAAATTTTTTTGTAGACAAATATGGATTTTATATTTATTTCATAAATTACGAGTTTTTTTAAATTGTTAATGACTCTTAATATATTCAATAGATCTTCTCATTGAAAAAAAAATTTCTACACTGGTGGTGAGTTAATTTTAACATTTAGTGAAGTGATTGTTTATAAAAAAATCTAATGAAATGATAAAAACAAATCACAAATTGAATAAAATCACAATATCAACAAATTTTTAAAAAGTGTTTTGTTGTAATTATTGTTAACGTCGAATTGTATGGACCTGTAGCCATATATATTATGTGAACATACTTTATTAATTTAATATATTATGTATATGTAATTTCCGAATGCAGATTACGATTGCGAATCGAAAAAAATTAAATTGCACCATACCACAGTTGTTTGCCAATAAAATATCTGGTTTAATGAAACAGTGGGTTAATTTGGTAGCTCCAGAGATCTCCCAAGGGTGTTTGGCTAAATGTTTAATCTTGTAAAAGATTTTCTTTAAAAACTAATTTATATAAACCAACAACTCAAGGCTGAGTATCCTGTCATCATTTACGTCCATAATCGGCACTATAGGTCCACTTTTATAAATTAACATAATGATAAATAAACATCTTGCATTTTGATTCCCCAAAATAATAAATAGAAAACGCATTTATTTAAAATATGACAATGTAATAATTATAATACTATCGAAATTAAAAAGTTTTGATTAATCACGTGGATCTCAATGTCGATAATGATACCGTAGTGAGTTCATTTGGGCAGTTAAAACTATCTAAATAATAGATATATAATGCAATACCGAAGTATACTATGAACTAAAATATATGTTTCTTTAGCAAAAATTAAACAATCGGTTATAATAGTGTATTATTGTCCTTCACTGTGATCTTCAACACGCTTGCCAAGCATGAACATTTTGACAAAACTCCGGAATTTCCGGGGGAGGCTTCCTTCCAGCATTGGACGACTTTCGGCTGAGATGATAAATGATATTATCTTAGGTAGTCTTATGCCCGTCCGATTTTGAAAGCAGCTTTAGTTATTTTTTATGTTTTATACGTTTTTAGTGGATACCTAAGCATTTTTTATTCCGTAAGTAAGTTTCTAAGAGTTTTAAAATGTGAGAAACTGTTTTTAATTATTTCATTATCTCACTGAATCCATGTCGACCAAAAATCGAAATGAATCTCTCAGATTATGTTAGCAGGGGATTATAATAGAAAAAATAATGTAAACAGCGTGTTTATTATTAAATCGAAAACTTCAGGATTGAATATATAGAAAAAATGGCGATATTGTTAAAAAAATAAACATATTATTATAGAAGTCATCTCAATTACAATAAAATGTCATGTTCGATTCGATTTTTTTGTTTTTACCTTCAGTTTCTTTATATTACCTACTATTTGGTATAATTTGGTTCCTAAACCATGTCCCAGCCATACTTTTCAAGCTTAATTGTACCGAATCCGATGCTAGTATAACAATTTTTCAATTGTCTTTATGCCGAGCGCTGTATGAGATATTCCCCCCTTAAAAGCAATTCCGCTCTTTGAATTTTTCATCGTATTATGAAAGCAATAAAAGTCTTGGATATTTTATTATCACCGCTATAAAGCCGATGGAGCTAATAAAGGTACCACTTCAATTATCAGTACATCTTTTTCCCCCTTTTGTATTTATGTTTTTAGGGAAACTCTCTTTTGTATCATGGTTTTCTTTATGATGTTACAGAAGCAAAAAAATAATTATTTCGAAGCAATTTGCTAAATAAACGCATTCATTTTGTTATTGTTAATTCTGTAAATAAAGAAAAGACAAAGTTTCGTGTCCAGTCTTCGTTTAAGAGGTCGTGGAGTAGTCAAAATACTTATTATCTGGAAATCAGATAGACATCAGTGGAACATTTGCAGACCCGAGTCAGTATAAGTAAAAGTTAGATTTTTATAAAGATCCGACTAAAATACCCAACCGAGAATTTTTCTTGAGACTGACGGTGTATTAGACCATCCCATAGTACTAGCAAATGCACACTTTTGCATTTTAATTTATCATTTTAAGTAACAGAACACTTTGTTAGGGTTAGGGCTCCAAAAGACAAAACGGAACCCTTATAGGATCACTTTGTTGTCCGTCCGTCCGTCCGTCTGTCAAGACCGTTTTTCTCAGGAACGCGTGGAGGTATCAAACTAAAAAATACTAGATTTAAAAATCTAAAAATCCCCTCACTTGGCCCCGCCGGGTCATTTTATTCTTTTTTGGTCATTGAAAAAACGTGGGATTTTTAGATTTTTAAATCTAGTATTATTATTTTATTCTTCTTAATTATTAACTCAACGAAGTCACCATGTGTTACGCAACAATCGGATAAGCCCCATACAAAAGTGAAAGTTGCTGAAAGTTGACCTGAAAGTGCACCTAGAAAGTTGAAAGTTGTTTAAGCGTGCATTGTTATCGGGTTCTGAGCTACCCTGAAAGTTTCAACTCGCTAGGTGGTCGGAAAGTGCCTCAAAATTGAGATACAAGATTCCAACTGGACAGACAAGACGACAGACAAGCAAACAGACAAGAAAGCGACCTAAGAAAAACGTGGGAAATTTATATCCAATACTCAGGCCTACTGTCCCTTGGAGCTGTGAAACTCCTAAGCCAATCAAAAGATACAGACGTTTATGCCGCAAATTTTCGAAACTCGCACGGGAATCAAAACCTACAGGGTAAATACTCCAATTTCCGCCTGCGTCTTCACCAACAATGCGCAAAATGCAAACGCGCTCTAGCGTGGCTAGAGCTCAAAACACCTCCAACGCACCAACGCCTTCGGTATCTAAAAACGCTCCATCTGTGCCAGAATCCAACCCCAACAAAACATCCCTGGATGAACAAAACAGCCCTAAAACCACTCAACAAAACAATCCTAAAACCACCACCAAAAGCATTGCTGCTGAAACTGCGCCCTCAAGGGACTTATCCCCTTCCCACCCTAACTCTACCCGTCATGAATACTCCGAAGAATCCGACTCTGAAGACTCTGACTCCGAACTTACCGAAACCGAGGTTGTCAACGTCATTTCATACCAAACTGACGTCATCATCGTATCGGTAAATGAAATGGTTACGTTACTGGAATCAGCCAGAAGTAATGATGTCGCAAAAAACAGAGTAACGCACCTTCTCAACAGAATACAAAATAGCGTAAATAAAATTAATAACCATACTCTTAATACACTCAATATCCCACCAGTTTCAACAAATAAACACAATTGCAAACATGAATGTAACGTAGACATTAACAGCTTAAAGGAAATAATAAAACAGTCCATTAAAGAAGAATTAAAAACAAAAATTACACCAGAAAAAACCACAACAACAAATGCAATGACCTACGCTACAGTAGCTAAAACTAGCACCAACCCACCAAACGCAAAACCAATAATAACACCTGCAGAAGAATCCACTAAACCTGCCATAATCGTAACCATCCCCACAGCCACCAACCGCCAGGAAGCCACCTCCAAGTGGCAAGAAAATTACTCTTTTCGTCATGTTCCATATGCACCAACAAAATTTCATGCAATATCTAAAAATAAAGTTAAAGTCCTATTTGAAAATAATAAACAATGCAGCGAAACAATAAATAATTTGAAATCAAACACCAATGTTAAAGCCGAAATGGCGCATTTACTTCAGCCTATGTTCATCCTTAAGGGTATCCCTAAGGATATAAAATATGATCACCTCAAAGACTACATCACAACACAAAATACCCCAATAAAAAAAGCTTTAGACATCCCTGGAGCTGAGCTCACGGCATGTCTAGCTAAGAAGAATAAAAATGACAAATTATATAACGCCGTTTTTCGTGCTACACCCGATGTATGGCGTACTGCCTTACTACTCGAACGCATAAATCTAGACCACCGTCGGATCCACATAGAGGAGCACGCCCCACTTTTACAATGCTTTAAGTGCCAAAAGTTTGGGCACACAGGCAAGCATTGCACTACAGTAGAACCCCAATGCAGCCACTGTTCTGACAGTGGCCACTACTTTAACACCTGCCCAAAGAAAGAGACAGCATCCGCAGCTAAATGCATAAACTGTACTAACGCTAATACCAAAAACCCTAAACTTAACCTCACAACAAAACATTCTGCCACATCTAACCAATGCAGAATTCGCCAAAACTACCTCCTCAAACTTGAGGAGCGCATCAATTATGGCTCTGAATAATTACTTAATTAATTAATTAACTAAAGCTAACACAGAAATTATTAATTGAACATAACAACTTGCAGCTTAAAAAGAAGCTGAATTTCACAATTTCTTCTTTCATTTTTCTCTTTCTTTCCTGTCTATCTATCTCTCTGTCTTTCTACATTCTTTTCCTTTGTACTTGTGTACCTGGCGAGAGGTATCCAATAGCCTCGACCCTTGTTTGCAATTACCTCAAACAAATAAGCCCACTTTGTGAAAAACTATATCTTTAAATTTAAACAGTTACCCAAAAACATAATAAATAAGAACATTAAAAAAAAAAAAAAAAACCTACAGGGTACTTCTCGTAGACTTAGAACCTTGAAATTTGGAACAAAGTAACGTCTTATAGTACAGATAAAGGAAAAATGCAAAAACCGTAAATTTTTAGTTACATCATATAATAAAAAATATTTTTGGAAATTTTAAAGTTACTACTTCTTTTCTCATGAACGCGTAGAGGTATTAAATTGAAATTCATATCAAATACTCAGGTCTATAATACCTTTGAGCTGTAACAAAATCAAACTTTTATGTCAACGCAATCAAAAGAAATAGCAATTTAAGCCGCATATTTTCAAACTCGCAACTACTCGCGAGGGAATCAAACCTAAAGGGTAATTTCAGTCGATCTCGAATCTTGAAATTTGGCATGAAACAATGTTTAACAGCACATATAAAGGAAAAATTCCGAAAACGTTATTTTTTTTGTTATATCTTCATTTTGCAATAAACATACCATAACTATGACTCGATTGTCGTGATGGGTGAACTTTAACTTTTATACCTACAGGTTTGTACGGAACCCTCGGTGCGCGAGTCCGACTCGCACTTGGCCGGTTATTCTTATTATAACATCACTTTGAGTAGATTTAAGGATAGTATACATACATATTTCTAAAACAACGTTTCAGAAAACATTAAAAGAAATATGCACCTAAATGGTAAAGTTATTGGAAGTACAGTATACTTATCGGTACCGTAAATTATTATAAACAATGGTGCAGTTTCAGATAATTCTTACGGTTTATAAAAGTATGCTCTTGCTATTTTCTATATAATATTTCCTGCTCTTAATCTTATTTGACCTAATTGTGAGTTCATCACTTATAGTAACGAATTGTTTAATATGTTACAAATAAGCTTGGATATTTCCCTTTTCAGGTAAGTGCCCTTGTTGATCCTCTTTTCTATTAATATCTTAATAATAATTAATTTTTTTTCGCTCTAGTGTTTCCATGCTTCTTTATTTGTTTGTCATGTTTATTTCATAGCCTTTAGTTTTCGATCAGTTTACTTTGTTGGCGCAAACATTTCACTTCTCTTATTTATTGTTGTGGTTTAAATTATTTTGTTTGTTTTTGTATACTTTCCCATTCATAACTAGTTCTTGGTTTTTTTAATTTTAATTTTGGTCAACAAAAATGCGTCTTTTTTCTGTAACACTGGTGTCGTTACTCCAAGTATTCTGTCGACTTGTTAATGAAATATTATGTGTGTAATATAGGTTGGGATTCAGTAAAAACTCTTAACTTTACGCCAGTACTGCGACATCAGGGTCATTGTATATTAATCACTACATTGTATAAAACAAAGTCACTTTCTCTGTCCCTATATCCCTATGTATGCTTAAATCTTTAAAACTACGCAACGGATTTTGATGCGGTTTTTTTAAATAGATAGAGTAATTCAAGAGGATGGTTTATATGTATAATACATGCATAATATAGTAGAGCATTGCATCCGTGCGAAGCCGGGGCGGGTCGCTAGTTAATTATAATTTATATATTTATTTTCTACTTGTTCAATAATAACCGTTTTTTTAATTCCTGGATAAAAACACATTAATTCTATTATTTGCGCAACGGGACGGTGCAGTGTATAATATCATAGATGTTTTTAGTTCTTACACTTGCGCGTATATTACATATAGTATAAAACACTTATTTACGGATTTTGCGCATATTTTATTTTATTTTATATTTAATCTTGACGTTTCTTCCTTTACAGGAGCCGTGATCACGGCTATCACAAAGTATTCAAATCATAGATGTAATTTAACAATCAATAGAAGTACTAGAGTAGTTTTATAGTAGTTTATGATACTGTTGCATAATAAGGGTTCTTATAACATGAGTGTGTTTGAAAAAAACGAGCCGTAGGCGAGTTTTTTTATAGCATCACACGAGTGTTATAAGACCAAGTTATGTACAGTGTCATACACTACTTTATCTACTCTCATACTATAATATGTAAAACAATATTGCAAATAAAACGCTGAATATAACAACAAATTTATTTAAATGTCAAATGTTGGCGCCAAGGTGCAAACATCAATTGCGCATGCGTGTTGCGTCGGTCGTCGAGGACTCGTTCATTGAAACCTTTTTAAAGTAGAGGTTCAACCTCCTTGGTCCAGCTGGAGGTTGTATAGGTGTATCGTTATGATAAAAAAGTTATATTATGTTACAGGTGTCCATACAAGACCTGTATCGTAATGAAACTTTTTTTTTATTATTTTTGGCCTGTACGTAATGTTTGTCATAAGCATTTTGTTTTCAGTTTTAGAATCTTTGTATTATAGTATTAGAGTAGATAAAAAATATTAAACGTCATAATTAGCCTCTTCACGTCACCGCTGGGGTACAGGTAATCTCCATGAATGAAAACACTGCAGATACAGCCAAAACCAATGTCTTAACGTACTTTCCAAAGCACAAAGGAACGCAAGATAAAAATTATTTGGTCCTCTACCCGTTAATCGGCTCTTAAGAAAGCTGCTTATTCTTTGCAATTGCCAGACCGAACGTTAGAACGACTGCGCCATCAATTTCCTCCCAAAAAATTAGTCACTCACCTCAGCCGTAAGACTGTAGAAGTCTTACTTAATTGGATGGAAACCTCGGGACCTAAATGATTTTGCCATAATCTCCTTAGCACTTGGCACTTGGCAGGCGGGTCGCAATGAAAGACCATTATTCATAAAACGTTGCTGCATATTTTGTTGCCTCAGGGAGGTATATGGTGATTACTTTCAGTATCATTTCAGTCACCTTTTAAGAAACCCTTAGTATCAAGGATTGCTATTATTCTATTGTGCCGGACACCACAAGGCTTACTACTAATAAAATCAATAGTTGAAACTAGCAATAGTTACAAACGTTGCAATTACTTTGGTAATGGTTTATAGAGCAACGTAGTGCAACGCAGGATCTAGTCGTATGTAATTATCATCAGTTGAAACCTAACTTTCAAAATTATTATTTTATCCTATATAATGACTATCAAGAAGCGTAAATGTCAATAAATATATTGTAGCAGAGTCCCAATCGACTATTTCTATCAAGAGACAACACTCATTTTAGGTTGTTTGATCTCCTTGTTCTAAAATAGTGTGTGATCGATTAGGTGGAGATTAAATTATTGTATTTGAAATGCAGTGGATATACATGTAACTTATTTTTGAAAATATCTATGAAAGTGACAACGATAGGCAACAAATATTTATCTTAATTTTTTATTTAGGACAAAACCGGCCAAGTGCGATTTGGACTCGCGCACCGATGGTTCATAAAATATTTTTATTATATGATGTGACTAAAAATTTGCGGTTTTCGCAATTTTTCCTTTATCTGTGCTATAAGACTTTGCTTCGTACCAAATTTCAAGATTCTGAGTACACGGGAAGTACCCTATAGGTTTTGGTTCCCTTGCGAGTGTCGAAAATTGCGGAATTTTGCGGCATACACGGCTGTATCTTTTGATTGCGTTGGCTTAGAAGTTTGATTTTTTGACAGCTCCAAGAAACAGTAAACCTAAGTAATTGATATAAATTCCAGCTTGATACGTCCACGCGTTCCTGAGCAAAAGGGTCTTGACAGACAGACAGATGGACGGACGGTCGGACGGACAACAAAGTGATACTATAAGGGTTTCGTTTTTTCCTTTCGAAGAACGGAACCCTAAAAATGAATGACTTGATTAAAAAATTCAAAGTGACAGTAAGGTGAGTCATTTAATCAGAACTTTCACAACTTAAGACGAGTTAGTTTACGTTAATAAATGTTGAAAAACTCTTCCACAAGGTAGAAACGAGGACGAAGTTTCTCGTTACCTAGGGAGAGGATTGAGTGCAATCTGCCGCGAAGCAAATGTGACGGAATTCCTACGTATGCGTAAGTAAAGCTAGTGACATACTTCTTAGTAGTAAAAGTCTTTTCCTTTTTAACTTCTCGATTACTTTACAGTTTAATTATATCCAGATTACTGCATAGATCTTTACAAATAGTTATTATTATAGAAACGGCATTACTTGTGGGTGCTATATATTTTTCCTTGTGTCATAAAAAGTATAAAATATAGACATACATAAATTAAAAATATACGAGTATTATTAAATGATGCAGCCAGTAGGTTAAAAACTGTATATATTTAATATTAGTAAGAACCGTATTATCTTGTGTTCTGGCAAATAAAGAATTTATCTTATCAAGACTTTAACATCTTTGATGTAGACCTCCATCTAGCAGAGAGATGTAAAAATATGCTCCTATAGTAAGATATATATACTCGTAGTTTGAAGGTGATAAATGTGTGGGTTCTCTTACATACTAGTGTAATATAAACGTACAATTATTTGTCTTATTATGCGTACCTATAGTTTGTTATCTTCATTAGTTATTTTCACTCCCTAAGCATCGGTAATCCAAAACTCTTCTTACGACACACTGACGCTGTTTAAGACGAAATTAACATTCCATGTGGGGCCTATTTTGTGAATTACACCAAGCGATCCATTTTAAATTAAAAAAAAATAATGTTTCAGCGTCATATTTATGTACTATGCTTAACTCGTTCGTTACTATGAACGTTAGTATTTTAATCTTGTTGAAGGAGCATCACACGGTTAATAAGACGTTACTAATTTCGCTGCTGCTCTTCGTCGAGTGCAAGATACGTGCAATGGAAATCTGTGGTTTCACCTTACAAGTAGACTTACTACTTGTAAACTATCATACATAGTTTCTTATATCCTACTGTACTTTTATTAATCTTCATAGATGATCGGTTTCTTTTTTATTATAAAAATATTGCATTTATTTTTTAAATTGTAATTAATGAATTCCTTATGATCAAAGGATAAATTAATGTTATCAGAAGTTACTCATAAAAACAATTTTCCCATATCTATATAATGTAAGTCATTATTATCATTAATATAAAAAAAATCCATAATAAATTGCTCAATATATCATGTTTCCGGAAGCGAACGCCATATACTAAATTAAGGGTAATTATTTTAACAAATTTTGTACTAATGCGCTTTTCTCGTGAACGTGGTGGTTTTAAATTGACACAGTAATGGTTATGACGAATGTGCTGAAAATGCCTAATTGCTTTTAACATGAAAAGGATTTCTAAATAGCATTCGGCTATACAGTGTAAGGCAGTGGTCGGATTTAAGCATGAGCGGGTATAAAGTAAAACCAATAATTGCGAAAATTTCAATTTCCGTTATGATGGCTGAAAAAAACCATTATATTTTGTACTGTATTAAGATTTGACTACTGACTTGTCCGATGAAAATCAAAATGTGGTGAATTACGAAACTTTTCTGAGTCTTACCTTTAAAATAAGAACTTATTTTAATTATTAAGTTTAAGAAAGCCGCAGCACAGCCGATATATAAAAAACACAGTTATTTAGTCAGTTATTTTTACGAAACACTTAATCTTTTTCTTTTTTGACCTTATACTGATTATAGTACTCATTTTAAATTACTTAGTTTATCAATATCACAGTAAATATATACTTAAGCCGTAAAATAAGTCCCTGAAATCGTTTGAAACATACGCACTCACACAGACGCACGGTTCAACAAGACCCCTAAGCGAACGACGCAATGAAGGATTCCGCGTCGAAACAAGTAAGTTTTTCTTTGCTGCTACTCTTAATGCCCTCTAAACCTCTAATTGAGGTTTTCAGGAAAATATCTTGATCACAGTGACATCAACACGTTTGTATTGTACTATAATGCATACACAGTATACATTGAATTGAATGTCTATAAATCGTATATATGTCTATAAATACATTCAATTTTTATGTATAGACATCAAACACATTATTCATTAGCATTTTCTCACATCAGTATCACTGCTGAGACTTACGATTTTCTTTTCATAAGGAGAACAGATGCCTCATAACGCGGATCCAATGCGGATTGTTGGATATCAGCGGATAATAATAAAATACCATACGCATTGTGTACCCATAGGTATAGGTAATCATATACCCATACGTATTCATTCCGAAAAACTTATACAAGTAAATTTAGCAAAAACCAGCTTAAATTTAATGTTCTTCTATCTTTTTCAAGCTTTTCCCATAAATTTTTTCGTATGTTAAGTATATAAAATATTGAATCGCGATTAACGGACCACAGCTTTACAAAATCCGGAGTCGGTACGGTTAAATGTTAAATTAAGACTTAGTAATGCACCCTTATGCCGAGTATGTAAGAGCTTTGACTCGGTTCTCTTATATATTTTATTGACTGCGAAAACTTATGCTTTTAATTATTAAGGAAAGTTTTAATGTTTGGTAAGGAGTTTGAAAAGTTAGAACGGTTTTTCGTAAACTGTTATTTATTTTAATGTATATGTAGAGTGGTTTCCGACACTAACAGTTGTATTTTGTGATGTTTTTGTAGCGTGCGACTAATTGCGTGACGATTCGAAACTAAATTATACTATTGGTTACTTAAAATCATTTAAAAGAAAATATTTCCACAAATGAAGTTTGAAACATATAATGCAATGAGTTCCAAACGTTGATGGATACTATGCTGTGATGCCATATAATATTTTTATAACTAAAATTTCGAATTATTTAGACCCAAACTAAGTAGAGCTTGTACTATGAATACTAAATTACAGATATATACTACATAAATAAGTATATAACAACTATAATTATTGACAAGGGTAACTTAAAGCTACTGTATACTTATGTAGAGTAAGGATATTACAGGATAACTAAGTCAAAAAAGTAAACATCTTTCATACTTATAATGTTTTGTATTCATAAAATGTTATATAACCTAGAAGTTTAATATACTACAACAAAAATGATTGCGATATTTAGTTTAAGGTTATTTCTTTTATGACTCTCTCAGGCGATTTGAATATAGCAGGCCAGTTTAAAGCGAAATGGAGTGTAGTGTGACATTTTCTATCCCAGTAAAATGGCCGGCGAAAGGCATGTAATTCTACAGACTGGTTAGTTTATTTTCCTTTAATATCGAATCTCAATCCGCGCTGATTGCAGACTAGCAGTTTTGAAAGGCAGGCAAAAGCGAGCTGAATAATTTTTCTCTCTGAAATCGAGTGGAAGTGAGATTCGACGTTGCTTTTTCATATCCGAACATGAAATGTGAAAATTTGAAAATTATTGCTCTGTTGAGTAATGCCATGTTTTTGAATAAAAGAACATTATGGGAGAAATTATTAGCTTTTTAATAAAAGTCTGAGAAAAGACTTTCCCCACGAGTTTATCGTGCTTATAATGTTGTTTGAGAGGGAAATTTACTGGACGATATTAGCAGTATTATTTATATTAGTATTTATTATGCAGTAGCCACCGAAACATCAAAGCGATAAATAAGTGTTATTACCATCACATTTTCTTTATTCTATGTACGCCTTATTATATGACTAGTGATATGCACTTGTGGAAGGCCAAACAAACCGAATCGCTAGAATAACGAATAACTTTAGTTCCGAATTGAGTCATTGCACGGGAGATGGGAAATTAAAATGCCAATATATCGGTCTATAGCCAAGAGCTAAAAGCAATATTTATTGGAAATTTTATCTTCAAATTAATATTAATAAGTGCGTCAGCTGTATACAGCGCATGTGGGCGGCCTGGGTACAAAGTATAAAATAACAGTAAGTAGCTGACAAATACACAAATCGATATGACACCACGATGTAAAAGAAAGTTAACTGAGTCATGACAAAATCTAGTATAAAAAGGATTTCCTTTGTAAACAACCTACGTTTTTTATAAACAGCAACAGAGAATTGTAATAATAAAAAAGTCCGTTTACTTTTGGGTCGGATGTTAAAAGATAATGCAATCTTTTTCTATTATATTTCACTGGCATTTTCATTTAAAATAAGATCAAAAATTACCTGTACTCACCCTTTTTCACTTTTAATTCCTTATACACGAATGATTTGTGCTCCTAAGCAACATTGTATTTTTTTGGGCACCAGCTATATTTTTATTGAAAGATTTTTGTTTATACTTTGTCCAATGTAGGATGATACTTTTGACAGTTGACACCTATATAGAAGGTATAAAGTTGCTATTGCAATGTCAAGCCAAACAAACGCAACCTTAGTACGTAGCAATAAGGAAGTGACACCTGTCAAAAGTATCATTCTACATTGGACAAAGTATAATAGAAGAATAATGCAGAAAAACTTCAATATGTTATATAAGTGGGCGCACAACGTTGATACGACTGGTGATAAATGCCAAAAAAACTAAAGTGATGCACATATGTACAGCACAGAACAAAACAGCCCACCAAGTTGCTATTATTGTGTACCAACACGATTGTTTACATCGGCTGTTCGGCCCAACATGTACATGTCGGCACATCGAACTGGTCGAGAAACATAGGTTTGATAGTAGATAACAGATTTAATTGGGGTCCACATATAAACTACATATGCGACAAACTTATATCTATTCTATGTAAAATATATGTTCTGAGATAAGGTTGTTATATCATGCCTTAGCAGATTCTGTTATTAACTATAGCCTATGTAGCTATGGTAGAACCTATAATTACTATCTTGAATCAATATATAATCTACAAATAGGAAGCTATTGTACCGAAAAATATTAAATCAAGCTATAGTCAAGATTACTCTGAACATTATCAATATTGTATGTTGTTACCTATAAAAATTAAGTTTTTGCAATTTTAAACAGTGAGAAAAACTTAGAAATATTTATATACGAGATGAGAGACTGAGAAACCTATGTAAGAAAGATCAATTTAAGGTGTTTAGATATAAGAACCTTTATGGTGTTAGAAATTATAAATGTATATTACCGAAAAATTTACCTAACGATATTATTTATAATTACTGAAATAATCCAATTTTTAATAAACATTTAAAAAAGTACTTTTTAAACACAAATGAAGTAAGTTATATATTTTAATGACAAATGCTTGTTCCATTGTTGAAAATACATGGTACGCGTACAGGATACGCACAATAACATAAGTTTCGAAAAGATTGATAATTAAAATGTTTATTAAAAATTTGATTATTTCAGTAATAATTAATAATAAATAAGAAATAAAATAAACCGCGACCTAGGTTTGCTGAAGCTGTTGTGTGTTTTGTTTTTTGGTGGTCTCTTTTTTTTTTCTATAATATTATAGCGAACTCACATTAGCATATAAATCCTCGAGGTTTTTGCTAATGACTTTTGTAGAACTAATTATGAATTTATGTATTAAACAATAAAGGAAAACAAGCTGAACTGAACAAGCTTTATAGTGCTTATTTTCAGCTAAAATACAATAAACCGTACAGAGCTTATTTTGGGCTAGGCTAATTGGCATGAATTTATAAAATATTATTATTATTAGACACAAATGTGAAATGTAGGAATATCTATTTCATTTAAATTTTTGTTTATTGTTTATATTTCGACATAAATATTTGATATTTTATGATTTGTTCTACTAATACAAAACAAAAGATAGTCGGTATAAAAATTGGTATGTCAAATCATCATAACGACAATTGTGTCTGTTATTGAAACGTTGTTATACTAATCTTTTACCTTAGGTGATGATGATGGATTTCAATATTACACTAAAAGTTTGTTTTGTGGAAGTCCTGTCAAAAAGCCAATTAATTTAACCAAATTCATAATAAATATTATGTACCAACATAAGACATGATTTTTTTATTGTTACTTACACGATGTGGATTATTCCTAAAATTAATGAATTTTAATTTAATTAACTCAACAAACAAATTAAGTTTTTAACATTATTTTAATACCTCATTAGAAGCGCTTTGTGGTGTCTGGTAATGTCAATAGCCATTGGCTGGACAAAGTTGATGAAAAAGTTTCTTATTACGTGATCTATAGAAGTGTAAGTCAAGCAAATTGTCTTGTTAATATGATCGAAGTCTTAACAAGATATATACAGACTTATGTTTTAATTCTAATTTAACAGCGTGTAGATTCTGTGACATACAATACCACTGAATTAGAATGGTTGAAAAATTAAATAACTATTTCTCGCTACTCTAAATGTCATTGTGACATATTGCTTTACTGCATCGCAACAAATGTTTGATAAATATCAAACTTTCGAAGCTCGAAAGTGAGATTGCCCTTTACAGAATCAACACGCAGTTTCTATTCGGACCTTTTCAATCTCGGCGTTACGCCATCAGTCCGGTAACTAACGCCATGACACTAATTTAATTTGTGTGAATAATATCTTTGTTGTATACTAGCGCCCGTCCCGGCTTCGCACGGGTGGACAAAATTCTTTAAATTTTTTCTATTAATAATTTTTTTCCGTTAGCGCCATCTAGCGTCCGGTAGACGAACTACTTGTGGTTAACGCGTTGCTATGGTAACGTTATTGATACAATGGAAAAAGAGCGGACAGACAAACACAAAAACCACTGTGATCTTAGATTATAGATTAATAGTTATGTTTTAATCTTTTAGTATCAAGCAATATACAATATCGGGCGGTTTTCTTTTCGCATTAAGACTGGTTACGTTTTGGTTAGTAGTGGTAAATACAAGTTAAATACGTAAAATCCCTTGAGTGTCGGTGACATCACGCGCTAATTGTGTCCTTGTAAATGGATACACAAGTATTGCTAAATCTATTACAAGGATTTATTAGTCCTTGTTGTTGAAAAGAGTAGATTTGTCTAGGTTCGAGACATATATTAATTTATTCGCATTAGAATACGCTGAATTTAAAGTAGATATTAAAATTAAAATAACTCGTAAGACGACTACTTAAGTGTTATAAAGAAGGTATTCATACAGACATTTGAATCTAATTATTACTGTTAACAAGATAACAGTTGTATGTATGTATATATATATATATATCTGTCATCTGCAGCAGACAATTGCAAATCCCGAAGCTTACGGGCTCTATATTTATTTTAATGCTTTCATTTTAATTAAGTGGATAAATAGATGGAATTCAACTATATTATATTATATTCTATAGTCTATTAAAAAATATATTACAATTTAAACTGTGTCTCACATTTTCGCTGCTGATAAGGTGGTAAGGTAAAAGGCAACTAATGATATTGGAGGTAGTCACTATACACCTCCAGTAGACCAAAAAACCTCTTTTAGGGGAGTACTTTTGTACAAATGTACAAATATAATCTGGTTGCGCCAGTATTAAATTTAAATGTGACAGGTTATTTATTTGTATGTTGTTGTAATTTTGATTAGTTTGGTCGGCACTCCTAGCTTCACCTCCATTTACTCCAGTTCCCTTTCGCATATTGAAGAACGAGAAGACCGCGCCATCTATTGATGCTAAATCATACCGCAATATGGCCAACATACGGGCGAAATGAAAAAAGACTACTAATGAGTTTCGCAATATTAAATTAAACTAGTAGCCTATCCGCAAACCACTACAATAAACTATAGTTTTATGCGACGGTGTCTTCGTGTGCGTAACAATAAGGAACAGCAAAGTCCCGGGACGTCCCTGGCAGCCTCCAGCATCTCACACCACGTGTTGGTCAAGGTATCGTGCCCCTTTTATCTTCCTTTCATATTGTTGTCGACATTAATTTTCTCATACCGCAATACAGTCCGCTAATTTAGAATCGCTCGTACAACCATAATCTTTTGATCACTATAAATTAAAAGACTGGCTGAATTAACACAAAGTCTGAAACGTTTAACTACGAATGGATTTTTTTAATTATTCTCATCATTGTGAAAGGCAATTTAATGACTGTAAAATTAAATACAAAAATTCTTAAAATTCTATGCTGTTTATCCCCTAACTCTAACCAATGATTCGAACCAAACACGGCTAAAATAAGTTCAGCAATAAATCATTTGTATATCCCGACATACATTTGCAGTAGAAACAGAAGGCATTACTTTCCGCAGCCCACGGGACTCTCAGTTGAACTCAAATTATATATTTACGAAGTACAAAGATGATGAAGATATATTTAGATGGATATGTTTCTCAAAGTTAAAGTTAAAGGTTAACTACATTCTTAGTAATGCGACTACATACGAAAAAGTATTTGATGTTTAGTTTTCTTTTTTACATAGAAATGGAACAAGAAATGGAAAATCGAAATACAAGTTAAAGTAACATATTAATGTTTCACATACATTACATTACTACGAGGACATAACACACTAGTGTTGTGAAGTGGCATAGTATGGCCCAGTATGCAACCGTGTAGTGTTATACAAAATGTATAACAGGAATCTAGAAACATTTTCTCAATGCATTAATAAACTAATATTGTGAGACATAGGAATACACGTTACTATTTTATCTTGAGGAAAAATTATTTTCATTTGTATATAATGGATTACCCGTCATTAAAAGTAATCGCATACATTGTTCTAAACCCAAGTTAAGAAGAAACAACACGGTTCTACAACACCCAGACCCGAGCCAAGATATAACAGTTTGTTTCCTGCACTGACCCGGTCGAGGATCGAAACTGGGACTTTGGGGTGGCTTTTACCATGAAAACCCATGGCCCATAATACATAATTATATCAAAAACTGTAAAAATTACCCGAAACGACTGTTTAACATTGAAGGAAAGTATTAATAATCAATGAACTTTTGTGAAATTCAACGTATACAAGAAATCAATGTTTTTCGTGTTTATTCAGCACATTCGTAGTTTTAATAAAATTTTGTTGAAGAATTAGCCATAATGAACTGGCTTTTTAATCTCGGAAAAACGGCGGCATCATTTACACACTTAGGTATAAAGGTTACCACTGACGTATATGATACAAGTATCTACGTTACGAGGTCAGAGTCGTTTACGTATTTATTTAAAACACGATGTCCAAGTAACAATCAAATAGACAAGTCTAACGTCATCATTAGTGGACTTTCGAAGCAAGACAGTTGCGCCAAGAGCTGTCATAGTATTAATATATATTACGGTAGTACATATTATTATTTGTTCCATGAGTGTTGTTAATTATTAAAATAATAATCTTACTGTTATTATTTTTAAAAAGAGCTAACTACATCATCAAGTCTTGCAATATGTGTTTTTGGAGGTATTCATTTATTAAACCTCAAAAAACAAACATTTATAAATGTTAAATTCTCGTTGGAGAAAAAAGATTTGTTCCTAGGATGCTATGCGAGGCTATTGAAATCAGGAAACATCCTAATTCCAATAGAAACGAAGGTTGGAGCGTTCCACCTGCTTGAGATCCAATCTATACTAATATTATAAAGAAGTAAAGTTTGTGTGTTTGTATATTTGTTAAATTGTAACTTAACCGATTGTAAAAATTCTTTCACCAATAGAAAGGCACATTATTGCTGAGTGTCATAGGCTATATTGAATGCTAGAAAAAAATTAAAGTATTTTGTCCACCCGTGCAAAGCCGGGACGGGCCGCTAGTCATAAATAAATTAATACCTCCAAAAACACACATTGCAAGACCTGATGATGTAGTTAGCTCTTTTACAAATAATAACAGTAAGATTATTATTTTAATAATTTTCAACACTCATGGAACAAATAATAATATGTCACCACCCTTTCAGACCGTGCTAATTAACATAAGTAAGTTTATAAAGAAAAAACAAGAAATATTATATATACTTTGAGGTATTATATATGAATCATATAGGTATACGTATATTTCTATAATTATATTAATTGTATTTTTAGCAACTTAACGTCATGTCATGCCTACAAAAAAGATAATAAGGAATGCAATTAGAATATTTATTGTATTAGACCCTTTTACATCGGCAGTAAGCAGGAAATATAATTGGTGTACAAACACAAAATATATTAAATGTGACAAATGCACTATTAATTTTTCTTTTCACTCCGTAAAGTTACTTATTTACCAAAGAAACACAAAAGAAAGTAAACTTTACTAAATATCAAAGTTGCGTAATTAAACGCAATAATATTTGTTTATAATTAGTTTCACCTATTAAATGAAAAAATAAATTTGAAACCCAGTACGCTTTACCTCCCGTTTGGAACGTCCCGTACTAAATGTAGCGCAATATCTACTTCTCTTCATCTCGGGGAAGTTGTTTTGCATAAGATATTTGCTACTTATTTTCTAATATTATTTATGTTATCCCCATGTTTTAATTATTCTTCACTCTACGCGTATTCATGGAAAAAATATTTGACACAGAAAGGCAGACAGACAAATAGACAAATAAACAGACAGAAGCGAAGTAATAGGGTTCCTTTCTTTCTTTTGTGTACGAGACTAAAATTACATGGTCACGCGACCAGACTCGCGTGCAATGCAACTTAATAAGATCTAAAAGACTGTTACCGAAGCTAATTTAAAACAGTCATCTAATCCCAGACTACTGGTCCTAAAAGCTCACTTTAAACTTAATATAATTTCTGCCTTTAACGTTCTACCTAATTAAAGATTCTATAAGTATTTAAATTGTAGTTTTTAAATTGCGTAAAGTAGACGTGGTCATTATTTGGGACTGTATCTTTAACAGTTGTAATATAATGTTAAAAGTTTACATAACTATTTACAAATCAGGAAAAAATCGGAACATGATTTTTGTACTCTTTAGAATAAAGATTCTTATTCTCTTTATACTTTGTGCGGGATTATGGCCAACTAGAATGAAGTTTTCTTTTCCTTTCGTTCCGATACGATTTCTAGAGCTTGTCACTTATTCAGAGATAATTTGGCAGGGCAAATTGAATCGAGTATTGGTTCCGTGTCTAGTCCCTCTGCATTAACCGTCTCTGTCTACCTGACTGAGCTTATAGATATTGCTATCCCACTCTAATAGATTTTATTCACTTATAGCATTTGTGGTTCAATTTTTAACATTTGTTAGTTACGAAGTTGTTATAATACTGCACAGTGTTTTTGCAAATATTAACAACGTAATAAAAACAAAAATGTTGTCCAGTATGTATGTTATTGATATTAAAGTAACTTCCAATAAATATTATCTTATAATTTTTTTTAATGATGATGGATGTTGAGTCCAAAATGGTATTAAAATGTTCCCTTAATATACCGTGTATTTTGTCAGAATAAGAAATGACAATTTACACTCCTTTAAAATTCATGAATAATTAATTATGTATTAAAAATAATCTAATCTACTATTAACATAGGAAATATTAATTTGTTCACAGATAAAATTAAAATCCTTAAAGCAACGGTTCACGTTCTGATAAAAAAATGCTGTCTAGTTTCTAATAATAGAAATATACTTTTATTATTCCGACTCGATCAGATTGTTTTTTTCTAGCTCATTGAACTAGAAACAAAAAGTAATAAGTAATCATAAGTTTTATTTAATTTCTTGATAAAAAATTTGAAGTCTCTGCCTTCTGTAAAGCGAGATAGAATTAAATAAAAAACATGGCATATTGTGTTAAAATATATAGGTATTTATAACTGGGATTTTTTTTTTTTTACATTCCCAATGCCATATTTTTATTGGAGCGAAGTTCCCACGGATCAGCTTCAATGACGAAATCTATGTGATGAGTTCTTAGCCGATTTTCGTATGTTTTGTAATGAATCAAACTAACAGGTATAGGACTAAATAGTGACGGGCCCCGAATTTTGAAATTTGCAAAAATAAAATGTTATTACCAAAAACATTAGCTTAATTGGATTTTCCATTGACACAAAAAATTTTAATGAATGAATTTTAAAATTTAGTAAATAATATTGAATTTTTTATTGTTTTTTTTTATTACGCTTGGCTCCATTATGCGGTGCTAGCGAAGCTTTATGCTTAACGATTGCATCGAGCTAGTAAGGTATATTTTATACCTGTAACGCCTGTAAAAACAACTCCGTCTCCGAGCCCATGAGCTTTTGCTATCCGGGCGAGTGTTTTGATCGCTGAGCTACCGAGACGCTGGCAGACGCGTCGAAATTTACAAATGTATTTCAACTTCTACAATGAAATATCATTCCAAATTTTTTTAACTGCACAGATTAAATGCCATATCAATGCAAACAAGGACAAGCAATATAAATATTAGAGATGTGCCGATTATGACTTTGGCCGACTAGCCGACTACCCTATTAGTCGGTTGTAAGGTGGCCGACTAATCGGCCGACTAGTCGGCCAAGCTGATTACGGTTTCAGGGGATTCCGTAACGCTTCGTTTACAGCTATTTAGTTTACTTCGCATTGTTACTTGATTTTTTATTTTGTACGGGTCGGAGCGGTGCTTTTGTTAAAAAAATATTCTGAGTGAAAGAGCTCAATTAAAATTTGATAATGTCAAAAATATAGTCTCGTGTAGATTTTTTTTAAACAATTGGACAATGATTACTGTAAAGTTAAGTGTAACCAATGAAAAATGATAATTTCTTGTGGTGGGCAGGGCAAAAAAGGCAAATACTACAAGTATGACCCACCATATTAAATACCCACATTCAACACTGATACCTCAGTTAGGGCGCCTTCAAATTAGAGGCGAGAGGAAGCGCTACAGTGGCGCCACAGTGGCGTGCTAGCCGCGCCTCTACTAGTTACCATACAATTTCTAGAAGCGCAATTGCAGCGCCACTACCGTGATACACGTACGTCATTTTTGCATAAGGAAGTAACAGCTTTCAAATATTATTTAAATTACTATTGAACTTCAATGTGAATGCAGATCTTGACATTGAAGTGTTTATTGAGGATGTTAAAAATCACCCTGCAATATGGGATAGTAGTTCTGAAAGTTATTGTAATCGCATACATAAGAAAAATGCATGGGAATTTTTGTGCAGCAAATTTATTGAAAATTTCGAAATTAAAACTACAGCGGGAAAAAATCAAGCAGCTAAGTTATTTATATAATTCTATCTTGATATGATAATTCGCTATCTGGGCTAGTAAAATAATTAGCTAACTTGTTTCGTAAATCTAAAGCACTAATTTGTACTTGGTTATTCGAAATGTTACCAGCGTGGTATCTTGATAATGTTGAAATGTTATTGGTTTCATGAATTATTTTTGTTTTAATTATATAATTATGTGAAATACAAGTAGCTCGAACTATATTTTCCAAGAATATAATACTGACATCGATTGGTCGATGCAATATTCTAAATTTATTTGCCATGATACCAAACGTGCATTCAATATACCACCGCGCTCTTGACAGTCGATAATTGTATATTTTTTGTTGTCGACTTAAATTATTGCCACTTTATGGTCTTTGAATAAAATTACTAATTTTGAATGCTTCGTCTCCCATATAAACAAAAGGCAGTATCATCTTCTTACTTTAACTGACGAACATCACTAGAAAATTCCAAAGCATTACTGACGGACGTCTGCTGCGCCACAGTCGTGCCACTGTAGCGTTACTTTTTGGAAGCGCCACTGCAGCGCTTCCTCTCGCCTCTAATTTGAAGGCGCCCTTAGGTTCTGCGAATAAATGTTCGACCACAGAATATTTCTCCCAGTCGCAAATCCATTCAGAAGGACTTTTATTTTATTTACGGTTTTTATTTCATGTCATTCGCCCCTACATAGAAAGCCGGATATTCGGCGTTCTTTGCCGAATAGTCGCCGAACAGTCGCCGATTACAATAGTGGCCGGATAGTCGGCTTTACCGACTAGTCGCCGACTAGTCGGCACATCTCTAATAAATATTTAAAGTTATATATTTTTTTTTAATAATTTAGTTGCTTTCACTTTCTTTGGCTTTTTTATTCTAAGTTCCTTCCAAATCAATCCAAAAATTTGTAAAAAAAAAGAGTTATGCGTTTTTAAGATCAGCTTTGCCTTTGCTGCGATTCCCGTATTTTTTGGATTCTCGTTTATTTTGAATTTTTCAGCCGTTTTTTAAACAAAGCCGAGCCTGCGGTCTTTTCAAATAGATCAACATCTTAATGATAAAAATCTACACAGCCGTTTAAAAAAATCACAATTTTTATACAGCCTATACAGTGTCTGACATTTTGAACAAAGAACATACGCTAATCGTTAAAAATCAACCCTGTGTTTCTGACAGTCTGGCTGGGCGAGTAAAAAGTGAATTATCAAATTATTATTGCAACTAAGCATGTTCAAAAGGAAACTAATGGCACTTTTTACTCAGAACTGTTAAACGCAGGAAATATTTAATTAAAATCCTTATAGTCGCGGTTGGTCTGTTAATTGGTGCGATCGAAACTCGTCAGCAGTTTGCAACTGACCAACTAATGTTTCGCAACTTACACTACTCTTGGGAATACGGAATAAATATTCCTAGAAGGGTTAATTTTTAATAGTTTGTATATTACAAACAATTTGACGACCGTTTGGTGCAACGGTAGCGATATTACATTTCGCACCGACGGTCCTGGGTCCGAATCCCGGAAGGGGCTGATGTTTGTGTGATGAATAAGAGCATTTGTACCTGAGCCATGGGTATTTATATATATTTCTATAAATATTACATATTTGTGTATCATATATGTTGTCTATCCGTTACCTTAGTATACATAACACAAGCCTTATAGTGCTTAATTTGGGCTTGTCTTATTGGTGTGAATGTAAGAAATATTATTATTATCGTCACGTATCTGGACTTGGCATTACCGGCTTACTGAAGTAATCTTCCTTTCTTCCGTTTGTTCTGTATATCTAAATGTGTAACCATTTTAGGTATTTAAGACGCAAGACATTCCAAAGTCTTTATATCCGAGTGAAAACTTGAAAGTTGTGAATAATAATCGCCTGTTGAAGCGTTTGCTGAACGCTCTGCGAACTATTGATAGTGAGTCCTCTTGGAGTAACTGCAGTAAAGGAATCCAATTCCTGCTGTTTATTCATCTGAGAGTTAGCGAAGTTGCAACATGATTGAGTCAATATATCGAGACTAGTCATATTATGCATAGAATGGAGATCCCTGGTCATCATTTCTAACATTGAAAGATTGCAGTGCAAGATTTTTAAAGTTTCCGAAAAAAAGTTACCTATCATAACATCTTTAGGTGGCTCGTACGAATACCAACGGCTTAATATGCTTTCCGAAGTATGAAGGAGCTCGTGATGATGCTTTATGCTGAGCGTATACTTTTTATATGTCAATTAGTTTTATACTGGTGATGATGGTTACACATTTAAACTAGTTGCCAGTGCCCAACCTGTTAGATACCATTTAAGCTATATTATTGTATTTTATTAATATAAGATCGATTTGATGTCACAGTACGTTGCAATACCAATACGAATGAAATGATTACAACTAAAATTTAATTTGAATATATATATATATATATATATATTTCATGTATCAATAAAAGTTTGTACATCTATTACAAAGATCAATTACAATTATAATAAAGTTATAACTCTTAAGTGCTCAGACACACGTCTGACTACTTATTATATTACATTATTTCTTCCGTGGGAGTAACAGGAAAGTTCCATATTTACCAATTATATATTATTGGATAATTTATTATAATATGACTAGTACCCGAATTAGTATTGAGATATGACCCAAATTACTTTTCAAAGTTATAGGCATAAATAATTTATTTTGAGAACTGCAAGGCAGGCAAGGAGGATAGATTCTTACATTGATCTTCATGTCTAATTGTTCCAGAAATTATTAAACCCGTTTAAGATAATTTCAAAGAGTAGCCAAAACGCATGTTAAGCGACAAGCGTAAGCGGATGTGTTATTTTCCTTATCCCGCATCGAAATGTGAAATAACGAAAATAAATAGATTTCGTATTTAAATTACTAAATTGTGTATATACTAAATAACAGTTTCATATCTTAATTTAAATATATAAAATTATTATCATGTATGTACATATAAAAAAGTTATACTATGGTCTATTACCATATCTAACTAGATGGTGCTGTAGCGCGTAGAAACACGCTATCGTATTTTTTTTGCGGGAGTACGAAAGGGCTTTGCAATGTTAGGATAGCGAGACAATATGGTCACAAACACACACACACACACACACACACACACACACACACACACACAAAATAATGTCATAATATAATTAGGGTTACTGTACTTACAATTTTGGTTTGGCAAAGAGATTTTTATGCAAAATCTTTTAGCAATTATTAACTTGTATAATGCATTTTCGCTTTTACACCAAAAGGACACATAGCACCAAAATAATTATGCCACACCTCCATAGTGACGTCGGAAATTTTTTACTCATACTTTTCAATACGATCCACCGTAACAGTATCGATGACGTAATGGTTAGCGCATTCAACCTAAGATTGCGGTAGTTAAGCAACTTATAAAAAAAAATAGGCCGCTAGTATTCATATTTATTTATTAATTTAAAGAAACCAACAGTGTAACAATGAATATTTTGTCTTTACATACATAATGAAAGTAAGGCTAATGACAGGTCTCTCTGAATTTACAAATAATAAAGCCTCACAGTGACGGTAGTTATCCACTGAGTAAGTTTTACAATACATAATTACTTCGATCGTCGTAGGCAATTAATAATGTTTTACAAGATCGTAACTTATGGTTACTTAAGAAATAGATTGTAATTTTATTATTACCATTACCACGTTTTTCTTATCTCACTTTTCTTATTTGTTTGTCTGTCCGGGCAAAATCTTGCATCTTAAATTTGAGGCACTTTCCGATAAGCTAGAAAGCTGAAACTTTCAGGATAGTTCAGAACCTGATGACAATGCACTCTAAAGCAACTTTCAACTTTCCAGATGCACTTTCAGGTCCACTTTCGGCAACTTTCACTTTTGTATGGGGCTTATCCGATTGTTGCGTAACACATGGTTACTTCGTTGAGTTAATAATTAAAAAGAATAAAATAATTATACTAGATTTAAAAAATCTAAAAATCCCACGTTTTTCAATGTCCTAAAAAGAATAAAATAACCCTGCGGGGCAAAGCGAGGGGCCACTCAAAACGTGGGGGAGCATCTTTACAATAATCGGCATCAATGCATGTCATTCATCTCTTTAAAATCTCCTCTTAGTAATATGCGCCCCCACGTTTTGAGTGGCCCCTCGCTTTGCCCCGCAGGGTTATTTTATTCTTTTTAGGACATTGAAAAACGTGGGATTTTTAGATTTTTTAAATCTAGTATTTAAAAATTCACAGAAACTCATTTATGACCTTTAGTAACAATTTTTAAAAAACCAATTTAAACTAAAATTAAAATAAAAAATTCAAAGTACAAAAAATTACAAAGAGTTGAGAGCGTTAAAAAAGATTATTTCATTCTATGCGTTGCTTCAAATTAGACTTTTCTGCAATTACATATATATTATGTGATAAATTTAAGTGATATCCAAGTGTCTGTGTTAGTGTTTTATACATCTTAAAATTGTGTAGGTACTTTTATTACATCTATGATAGTATGTCCCTTGCTTGCGATTTCATGGATAAATTCATAAATGGATTTCATAAATGCTCGTATTGTTCACATAAATAGAATACATATCGTTGCAATAAACAGTATTCAATATCTCGAACTGCTCCGTGCTTTGGAAGGCAAAGGCAGGCAAAAGGTTGGCATTAAACCGTTGGTCCTGGATGTAATTGCGGGCGTTAATATCCATAAATCCACATTTAGCCTACTTGGTTGGTTTTTCATTTTGGGGTGGCCATTGATGTTATAAATTTATCAATGTAGCAGGCCTCGGTACGAGTAATGGAGATTTTACTAAGCTGAGGATGATGATTACTTTATAAAGAGGTATTTATATGAGAACAATTTTGAAATACCAAAGGTTATCTAAAATTACACATATGATTAAATAGTTGAAGAAGAGTAATGCATTGTGGTACAGCTGTTTTTACCCCAAAGAAATTTCATAACACACGTTAAAAGTTACATTAAATCATAATAAAATGAAATAAAGTTTTCTACCGCAATGTCGAAATGTTTAAATGAACTTTAATTCTAGCAACATTGCTTACGAGTGTTCACATTAAAAGGATCACTGAAGTCTGCGTTACGATTTAACTCGGTTTCGTTATTCAGACTGAAGTTGTCTATTTGTAGAACTTTCATTCCGCTAGGGATTCAAATAAGGAGGCTCTTAGCGATGAGAGCTGTGTTAACTTTTATGCGGTTCCCATTCTCTCACCTCTAAGATAATAGCACGAGCATTAGTAGTTATTTTTTTATTTAATGAATACTTTTGTAGACTATACCGTCAAGCAATTTTACTGAGTTAACTTACTGAAAATAATAAGTAAAATGAATGTAATTCACTTATCGGTACATAAGCTGTTGCATTATGCATTAACTTGAAGACATGTATACATGTCCAGAATGTACTGTAAACTTTAGTACCTATATAAAAGAAAATGAATTGCGTAAATGTGTATATTAGACGACCATTTTGTGTAACGGTAGCGATCCTGCCTTCCGAACCGACCATACCTGGGTTCGAATCACGGAAGGGGCAGATGTTTGTATGATGAATACGAGCACTTGTACCTGAGTCATGAGTGTTTATCGATATGTCTATTAATATTACATATCCGTGTATTATATACTAGCGGCCCGTCCCGGCTTCGCACGGGTGGATAAAATTCTTTAAATTTTTTCTAGCATTCAATATAGCCTATGACACTCAGCAATAATGTGCCTTTCTATTGGTGAAAGAATTTTTAAAATCGGTTCAGTAGATCCCGAGATTACCCCTTACAATTTAACAAATATACAAACACACAAACTTTACTTCTTTATAATATTAGTATAGATGTATGTACATATATCCGTAATACTAGTATCCATAACACAAGTCTTACAGTGATTACTTTGGGCTAGGTTAATAGGGTGGCTAATCCTTAAATACGAATATTTTGTTACAAAAACAAAATTAAATAAAAGTTTTAAATTCAAAGCTCTGCATTGTTAAGGGAACATACATAATCAGTATTTTTATGAAGAAAATTTCGCGTATTCTTACTTATTTTTATACATTTGTATAAAAGCGTTATTTAAAAAAAAAAAAATCCCTAATAATAAATAAGGCTTAAGGGATAATGTGTAGGGGTGGTTATGAGAATTTTTATAGTCAGTTATATTACCTGTTGACCCTGGCTGAATGTACTATTATGTGTAATTGCTGTAAAGTGTAAGACAATACTCTTTTATTTATTTGTTTAATTACATTATTGAATAAATGAATAAAGAATCGAGAAATCATCTTTTGCAAGTTCCAAAATTTTTAATTTATTATTTAGAATGGGGTCGCTCATGATCCCAATCAAGCCCGGGGGCTAAGACAGAATGCACGATGGAACGAGCTAGCCCACAAAGTACCTATTCACCCTGGACCTGAAAACGAACGAGTTATAAGAACTCGGAAATACATACAAAAATATATAAATATATGATTAGTTTAATTCCTATATTCATTCTTGATTTGTTTGTAAAATGTATATCTGTTTTTATGACGTAGATGTAGTCATCGAGAACCGATCGGCAAATTTCATAGGTTAATCTATAATCTAAGATCACAAATTTGTTGTTTGTCTGTCCGCTCTTTTTTCCACTCTTTTTCCATTGTATATGCGTCACCATAGCAACGCGTTAATCGCAAGTAGTTCGTCTACCGGACGCTAGATGGCGCTAACGGAAAAATATTCAATAATAGAAAAAAATTAAAGAATTTTGTCCACCAGTGCGAAGCCGGGACGAGCCGCTAGTTAATTTAAAAAACATGTAAAAGCAAACTATAAAACTTTATAAAAGTAAAAAACTACTTTGCAATCCGCTCATTGGAAAACTATTTACGTTCCGTTCAAAGCGCCTTGATTTTGAATTTATGGGAACTAGTTTTAGAGTCTCGCTGATTGGTTTCCGCTTTACAGCTGATAAAACAACGAGTCCATTAATTTTTCAAAGTTGTTTTACGTACACTTATGTTTTAGTTGTTGAGAGAACATGAATATGCAATATCCATTTAAAGTAATTCTGTAGTAATAACTTTTATTTTTAATTAATGTATTTTAAAAGGCATTTTATTTTAAACGATTTTTAAACGATGTCATTTTTTTATTATTTTTAAGAAAAAAGTTTAACAATAATATAAAAAAATTACATCGCTTACAAATGTCTGTTATACTATTGCATTTTTTTCTTTTGGTATTTAAATTTATAGTCTTGATGTTGGTAATAAAAACATGTACATTAAAACAGGCTTTGTATAGTGTACAGACATAGTCTATATGTGTAAAACAGTTTTCAAAATAAGCTTATTAGCATTATATGCATATTAATTACACCGTTATTTAATTACATATTTTATTAATTAAATTATTCGACGACGTTTGGTATAACGGTAGCCATTATATCTTTAGCACTGATGGTTCTGGGCTCGGGTCCCGGAAGGGGCAGATATTTGTGTGATCAACTCGAGCATTTGTACCTGAGTCATAACACAAGCCTTACAGTGGTTCCTTTGGGCTAGTCTAATTGGTGTGGTAATAAGAAATATTATTATTATTTCAAAGGTTGACAACTGCAGAAAAATCTATAGACTATAGTTATTTATAGTTATTAATAATCTTGTTATTCCTAGATTTTTGGTATTTGGACTGTAGGGAATGATAATACCGTCAAATTTAACATTAAGGAGTGAATGTCAAGCGACCATGGAGAGTCTTGAGCTACCAACAATCATTACTTAAGCTTTGACTGGGTTAACGTAAAGATCAAGGAGTTTACTCTATTAAATAACTTTTCGTAAGTCAGCTTTGGTGGTCAAGACAGCTTAAGACAGTCTAGACGAGGTAATTAATAGTAAATCTGCAAATCGTTTACATACAGGTGGTAGGATAAAGACAAGTCATGAGATATAGAATTCATGAAGACTGTTAATAGAAGAGGAGATAATGCGCCACCTTGAGGAACGCTGGTAATGGTGTTGCACCATAAAGCTTAAATTTCGTTATGGCAAAATGGCTATTTAAGTCCTGATGCATTGGGCAAGGAGTACATCAAAATCAACAGTGTTGAACGATACGCCACAGCACAATATTTACTATAATTACTATCGAGCTGTGGCTGGGCCGAAAGTATGATTGAAACGGATTGAAGAGATTGGGCCAGGAAAGGAACTGACATATTTGTTTGTGGATAAGACGCTCAAGGACTTGGTATAATAAGCAAGAATGGGTATGGGACGAAATATAGTAAATGTCTTAGGATTACGAACCTTAAAAAAGGAAATGGTTTGCGCTTCTTTCCAAGTGAAAGGAAAAACTCCACTAGAAATAAGGCGATTGAAAAGGAAAGTAAGGATTGTAAGGATGACGTCAAGGATAGAGACCAACATTTCGCGACTTACACCATCGATACTTCCGTTTTCGAGGTAATTGATACCCTTTTCAGTATGATAGGTTATCAAAAATTAAAGAAACTTGGTCGGAAATTAGTAGGTTGAAATATTTATTTAAAGGTAAACTTTTGTCTGCGTTGGTAATGCCACATGTTGAAGAGAAATGGATCATCCATATCAAATCAATGATTATTAATACAGTCCAGAATACTGTTTTCATATGAGTTACCCATCCCAAGTGAACGGAGAAATTTTGCGGACGATGCCTGAAGTATTAATTTCAATAGAGTAATAATTGACAGCAAGTCTGATAACAAGAGTACTAAGACACTGTGCACCCGAGTTGTCTCCTGTACTGATACTCTTCTGTCGCCTCTGTCTCAAATGAGAATGATGCTTATGACTCACTTCTTCGATGAGGCGAGGTGAGACGCTTAAAATCTCGAAGAATTTTGATAATGTCTGTAATGCAAATCTTTTGAACAAACTTCTCGTGCACGGCATTTGCGCTGACTTTTATAGTCGGGTAGCTGACTAACAGAGTCAACGAACAATCAGACCAGACATTGATGGCTGTTCTTCAAGCAGCGACGTGGAGTTGGTGAAAGTGGCCATGAGCGAGTGAGTGAACCTGACTTTAGACCATGTTTCCCAACTGGGAGCTGTCAACCTCGTCACCTTCAACGTTTTTAAAACGGCGTGTCTATTCACCGCAGTTTCTGACTTTTGACTTTTCTCCTATTTTCCGATTGCATCTGACACAATTACCGAGACTACAAAGAGGAGTACTTACGATTTTTCTACTACATACTTTCCGGAGTGTATCTGTTCCAGTCACTGACACGCTCAAGTTTCTTGTCATGAAGTTATAATCAGACCTCACTTCGGCACTACCATCGAGCCCAAGGCATAAAACTGAACCCTGTTTTGGTTGCTTATCCTAACTTTAGTACCAATTACTACTTACATTTATAACATGCACAACAACAAAGGAATGGAATCAGTTGTCTCAAGTACTGCGAATATAATACAAAATAAGTTATATCATCTCTTTTACACAGAATAAATAAAAACGGATAATTTCCACAAAAATGACGAGACTTAAAAATAAAGTTAGCTCGACTGTATTCTAAAAATACGACGACAAGAGGAATGCTCGACGCAAGACGAATGATTCGAAAATCAGAGTCAAAGATTTTTCAAGTCTCACATTATGTTCGTCAATGTCCTCATTCGATTCGACTCATTTTGATGCAGACTCCTTTGTTACCACTGGTGGTTGATTACGTGATTGGAACCTTTGATTCAGATTCAAGTTTCCAAGTTTCAATTCCTATTGTGTCGGCAAGATGAAATACCCGTTTATTTAAAGGCAATGTGTACATTTCTCTTATCATGAATTTCACACAAGTTGGTGACGGTTTTATTTTAGTATTTCATTGGTAGGACGGCAATGTCAGTGTCTTATAAATATGAAGTTAAGTGTTCTCTTCAGTTATATTACGAACCTCTTTAAAATATTTGTGGCATAGTATGTAGCTATGACTTAAGAAGATTGATCGATAATATAGTCCTTACTGAGTTCTCAATACTTCGTCATATTACAAATTAAAAAATAACATTGTTTTTGATTTGGATCATAAATTGAAATAAATTACACATAAGCTGTTATTTATCAATTGAGAAATATTCTTTAAGCTTATTTTTTATTTTCCCTTATCGTAATTAGCCATAATAATATGATTGATATTTGAAAACATACCACGCAAATTATGTTATATTCTAAAAATTTATTTTGATTTTTATACAACCAATAAACATTTCGTAGCAATCGTACTAGGAACTCTTTTCGTAGTATTGCGTCGATCTCGATATGACTCATGAAGCAACAAAAATACTAAATACTTTTTTCCATAATTATAAATAAAAAAGAAAATTTTAAGATTTTCTGAATTTTGTTCGTGTTTAATAATTATAATGTAAGATTTGGATGTTAGATTGAAACTTACTTAATTTTTGATACTAACTAATTAATTATTAAATTAAGATAATGTTTTGATTTAAACCTCAGAGTTTACTCTGAGATTTAAACTCTTTCTAAACCAACCGGGTACCCTAAACAGCTACTGTGATGACATTTTCTAAATCAAGTTCACACGGCTGGTTAAAATATCGGTCGCCTAGAAGTTAAGGGATAGTCACTGATATTACTTAACCAATGGAAATAATTGCAGTTCATATTTATAATTAATCTTTTACTCCTACGTGTCTCGTGATATCATGAATTAATTTAAAGCATTATTTTTGACGTGATAACGTCTAATAAATCGATGGACGCTGGTGGCACGCACGAAAAGGCATGACTCAGTGTTACGTTCCGTCATTGTCACGTTCCGTCTGACCCGAGCGTGGAAGCGATAGAGAGGCACTATCGGCCTAAGTGTTCGGCTTATGACGCATCTATCTGTCTTCCAATCAATCGGCCGATGCGTCTGAGTAGGAGAGAGACAGTGGTAGCACACAACCTACACGTGAACTGTTTTTGCAACTGTTTATAAAGTGAAGTGAAAATGTGGTAATTGTGGTTTCAATTGTTTATTACAACAAAAATTGCGGCAGAAAAGGTAATTAACTCTTGCATTTCAAGAATTTGATTAGCGATACAATCTCATTTACTTGATCTTTGATTATTAAAAAAAGTATCATCGGTCGGCGAGTTCAGTAATAATAGGTAATGTTACAATTTTGACTTAAAAATTATCATGACTCATGTATAAATGATCGTATAAAAAGTCAACTGCTTTTATTTAGTATTTTAGGAAAAATATGATATTGTGTAACTATTAAATGAAATAATAAAAGTTAATGTTTAACCCCACACATGTCATAACACTGTCTCTTAAATAACAAGTTGAACCAGCTGTTTTTTTTTATATTATAGAAGCTTTTCTAGCTCGTGCTTAGCTAAGCACCGTGCTAGAAAATCTTCTATAATATCAAACAGGTTAAGGCGGGCTTTTTTAAAGCAGTAATTTAAACAAATGATTTATTTGTCCAATTTCGTCATATCAAATTAACAATTTATTGATATTGACATTGATTTGATTTCAGTTTATTTCTATAACTAATTGTTCGTGATTATATTTTAACATTATTATAAATTAAAATTGCAAAAACTGTTAATAATATTTGAACGTAAAAAAATAATATTTTTAAACAGAGTTTTAAAAATATTTACGTATTAATGAGAAGTTAGCACAGTGCGAGGGAATTTGTTATAATATCAAGCAAGTTTTGGCGGGATTTTCAAAAGCATCAGTTTCATGAATTTTTCATTGCAGTTTTCTTATGTCGTTATCACGTAAAATTATCGTGCGTAAACCGACTTAACAAATAACTAGTTCTTAATATAAATTTAATTAATACCTGTACACTACAATCATAATGATATACTTTTTAATTGATTAAAATAAATAACTTTATTAACTTTTTTCTTAAAGCTAAGTACACATAGTATTTTTGTAACAGTATTCCTGCATTATTTGGAGATATATGCCAAACTGTATTAAGCTCTTCCTTAAATAATTATTGTGACTTTGACTGTTATTTTTTCGGTTGTAATATTTTCGATAAGTGCTCATAACCAACAACGCCATCTACTTTCTAAAAAGACTTTCTATTTTCTAATTGAAGTATCTTCAAAGTTTCTTAGACAGTATTGTCTAATGTATTACTTTCTGTATAATTTCGTGTGTTGTATCATTAGCGCTCTGCTAATGCGTCCTAATCCGTCTTAATGCGTAGATAGTTGTTTCTATTAAGGCTTAGTAACTGAGAATTTCTATTTATCTTTTTTTCTTCCAACTGTCGCCTTTTATAAGACTAAAGATGTTCTTAATCCGTTCTGAAACACGATTACAAATTCAAATGAAGTAATGATGAAAAACGATTAACGAAATAATGTGCTTTATTAGTGGCAAGGTAAAGATCTATTATTAATAGTATTTTCATCTTCTTATACCTATTATATAATATATTTTATTTCATTTAACTTTCATGGTCACTAACATTATAGTAATATAAGTTATATACATAATTGTTACCATGTACTTGTTTTTATTGAGTTTCCGATATTTCGGCACTGTTGCGAGCGCCATGATCACGGAGGAACTGAAAGTCTACCCTCCGACGAAGTCTTTTATTCGTCTTTTAACGAACGCAACAAAAAACTTCATCGGAGGGTAGACCGATATATCTGCCAAGAACAACCTACCCGCAATTACTTTCAGTTGCTCCGTGATTATGGCGCTTGCAACAGTGCCGAAATATCGGAAACTTAATAAAAACAAGGTACATGGTAACAATTTCGTATAAAAATTATATTACTATAATGACTAAAGTTGTATTATATCAAGCGCCTGAATGTTGTTTTTGTTCGCACTCGCAGTCATCGTACTAATGCGCCCGCGTATGGATTCTTATTTTCCATCAGACAGTGGCACCAATAAGAATAAGACAGCAAAATATTTAAAGTCACGTGGTGCAACCACGTAATTATAATAAAAATACAAATAAACTACTAGTTTTGTTGATCTTGTGTTCAATTTGTAGTACTTATATAATACATCAATGACTTTTTCCACAGGAAATAAATGTCAAGATGATACAAAAACGTGTTGTGCTTTATGTTTAAGTTTATAGGCACTTAAGAGTTTGGTACCCCAAACGAAATTTGAAGTAAAACTTTTTATGGACGCTGGCGTAACACTTGAGCGTGTTACAAGTGTTACAACACTTGGAGTAGAGTAATGCTCGCTTTAGTTTGTCGGGTGCAACACTTCAATTTTACGTTCTTTTAATGGTGCTAAATTCTTGGTTAATGTCTATAGTTTAGCCTCTTTGTCTTAATCATGTACGAACAACAACTTAGTTTTTTGTTTACACAAAAACTGTAGATAACTTTACTGACTGAATTTGCTTAACATACTTAAAACATCACTTCTGGCTCCATCAACATTACTCAAAATATTGAGGAAAAAGACCTTAATCCTAAGATCTTAAATTATTAAATAATTCCTTTCAATTCAAAAAAGGCAATTCACAAGTTTTAAACTGTTTCCTCCAAATAACTTTCCCTTCAATTTGATCAAGGACATCTTAATGAAATCTTAAGATACCCCCCTACATCTGTAGACTAAGTATAGAGGAAAAAGTGACTCGTACTTTTCTGAACCAACAGTGGTCTATCTAGATTGAAAGTGATGAAACAAAAAACTTTTAATTTGTTGGCAAGTAATAACTGTCGATGCTAAGGCGGTTCACCCACTAGAGATGCGTCCCGCCGCGGTGCGCGCAGCGGCAGAAAACGCGCGCGGGGACGGAGGCGCAGATCTGCCTATCTTAGCGGTGTAATCTGCTTCTCCGCGCGGAATTGCAATACAAGACGGGCACGCTCCGCACTCCCGCGCATAATCTGCGCGCGGAACGCCTACCCGCGCTTTGCCGCGTCGGCAGTGTGTTGTCATAGGCGTGTTTTCTGTATAAATTGAGATTCTTGCATACAATGGTAAAATCCGCGGCGCGGTGCAGTGTGTTAACCGCCTAATAGCACTGATATCAGAAAAATATTATCCTTGATGCTATTTAGTGGACAAAACATATGAGATAAAAAAGTAATAAACCAAAATTATATGATGCGATCGCAGCAGCAAATTGAAACAAGTTCAAACCTTGCCTATTCCCAGTTTTGTAGCCATGCGTATTAATGAGATTATCCATATATAATTGTAATCTTGTTGCAATTATAATAAACAAAAAGTTCTTGGAATGTTACATCATATCTGAATTAATTGTGCTATGGTCGCGATATAGCTGAAGTTTTCAAAACTTCAAAATAAACATCTCGTGCTCATTCTCTTCCGATCACAAAATTTTACTCCTCACTTTTTTTTCATACCGGGCGCCTAATATAAAAATAAATTCTTAATGTGTAAACTCAAAAAAAATCTGTGACGCAAGCGTTAATTCTCAGGTTTTAAAAATTTCTTCTGTGGCTAATGCTGCTAATGCCTATCATATACATCTATTCACTGTATCCACCATCTAGTTATTGTAAAAATATTTATTACATGTTTGTTCATGTTTGGTAGAGCACGGCTTCAGTCGATCAGTCGACTTATAAACAATGTCACAAGCTTAAGTATATTTTCTACGTTTTTTAAAGCTTCCGTAGCTCGTATTTATCAACAAATTCTGATTGCCAATGTTTGACAAGTTATTTGCATTTATAGTGGTGTTAGAAAACTACCAACGTGCTTGATAGCTATTTTCTGATATTAAAATGCAAGCGGTTATCGTATCATTTTATATATTCATGATATGATAGCTTTTGTTTGATATACTACCGTTTATAGCAGTTGGTGTAAATATAGGGAGTATTAGAAAAACATATTTTTATTAAAAACGGTTTCAATGCAATAGCCTGATGAAATCTCTCTTCGGCAGTGCCTTGGTCGCTCTTCACTCTCTGTTTTGATTTTCCTCACTCTCTTACCGATGTTCTTGTAAATATGCATATATAAAAATGAATTACGATACATATGACACATTACATACTCGTATTATGAATTCCTAAAACTTGATGTTGGATTATTTGAAGCACTTCACCAAATGTTTGAACGAGTTCTGTTTAGTAAATACTGCACGTCTGTTGAATGCGTTGTCGAAAGAAATAGTCGTTATGTGTGCAGTCGTCTGGATGTTTTAAGCCACAAGTTATAGAATGCTTTGATTTAGCAATTTTTTACTTCATTTTAAGTTCAATTGCAAGTCAAAACTTCATTTTCACACTATACACATGTATTAGCAAGTGTGTTTTGTGTGTAGATATTATTTGTTCTTTCATTTCACTATTGACTGAATCTAACAAACTATTCTCAATAATAAATAGAGTTAAAAATAAATAGAGTTACTAACTACTAGGGATCAGAATAAGAAATATTTATTTCAACAACAAAATGTATATATAATAAAACACATTTTTGTGTCATTCAGGTGAAAAGTTACAGGTTGCTTTAATTGGCCAGCCGTTGAATAGCTGCTTCGGTTGGTGACATGTCACTTTAGGATTCTCTCATAAAGTAGCGGGTTTACTGCCGTCACTTCATAGTGGATTTATGGCGCAGTAAAATGAACGGAGATTTGCACGTGATCGGTCAATCTCGGATGCCTGTAGGTACGCTTGTAATGACGGTATAAAATTGTATTGTTATAGATAAATACCGTCAATCGATGGCGATGATAAACAATGACTGCTTATTTTACATTTGATTGGCTATCATAAAATTTTTCTTTAATAAATATGCCATTTCATGCCTTGGGAAAACGATGTCGCATTACAACTTACATCAGCACTTTCTCGGCAATAAAGGCTGGAATGAAGTCAAAGGCTGAAATAATTAGTCGCAAAAAATTTTCTTGACTAACAACATGAACAAGTTAAAAATATAATAAACTTTGTTGCACACTTAAAATATATAAAAGTGGCGGACTTAATGCCAAAAAGTATTTTATATCAGTCAACCGGAGAGTTAGAGTGATAGCGTATTGGTGGTGAATTGAAAGGTAAAATAGAAAATGAGAGCTATAGACTACATAAACATACATTGACTTAAATATTGATAGACTAAACCAATATCAATACACTAAACTAGATATACTATAAAAGTGAGATTAAGTGGATAGGTTTGGAAAATTGAAAAGGAGATCGCGAACCAGTCGTTTGAAATCAAGTTTGTCGGGAGCTTTTTAAATACGGGGTGGCAATGCATTCCAAAGTCGTATAGCCTGAAGTGATAATTACTTTGAAACAAAACCAGTACGGTGAGGAGTGGCAAAAATACCTTAGACAAATATCTCCAATCATTTGATGTACTGTCTAATGGTGACGTCACGTAGGATTTATCGGGAGAGGTCGCGCCTCGTACCGTACCGTCTCGTAATTAAAATAAATTTTTAAAAACGTTTTATTATCAAAAAATCCAAACACTATACAAAGTAAATTTATACTATCAACGATGTGGAGTCGACCATCACCATAAGCGTTATGAATATGTGTACTAAAATACCTATGTAAAGTCATCGCTGGCTACAGGACTTTAGCAGTTGTCACGTTGACCTACTTGTTAATAACTAACAATAATAATCTATATGTGGAAATTCATAGATAACCCTTTTTAAACAAATATGCTAACCTCAAATTAGTTTTTGTGTCGAAAATAAGATGTAGCCGAACCCTTCGTTTGTCTAATTCACTAATCAGTGGTCACTACATCGACGATTGCTTTATCGAATATCTTTCATCGACGGTATGCTGCAATAACAGAAAAACAAACGCTTAAGAAAATTTTGGTCACGTTTGGGTCTAGATATAAAAAAATATACTCAAAATAATGCTTAAATTTGTTTTTATTCTAAATACGATGCGTGTTTTTTAAGTAAGTACCGTTTTGAAATTAAAAAAATATGTGCTAGGATATCTCAATATTTTTATTTTTACATGGAAGCCTGTACCTTTATCTACTTTACTACATAATTTTCGTCAATATTGAGGCACTTTTCATAACGTTGTACCAGTTTTTGAATGCCCTCCTCATAGAAGTCTGCCGCCGAAGGAGTATTGCTTATGGAATTTCTGTCTCGTAATGAGACAATCAATGCAGCAGCTTATTGTAAGACATTGCACAATCTGCGACGTTCAATCGAGAACAAAAGACGTGGCAAGTTGAGCAAGGTCATCGTTTTGCTGCATGATAATGCCCGTCCGCATGTGGCTAATCAGACCAAAGATCTCATCACATCTTTTCGATGGGAAACTCTAGATAATCCTCCGTACAGCCCTGATCAGGCGCCCAGTGACTACCATCTGTTCCTGCACTTTAAGAAACACCTTGGCGGTCAGCGTCTTCAAGACGATGACGAAGTCAAAACATTTGTGATGCAGTTTTTAAAAATTCTTTGAGGCTTCTATGAGGAGGGCATTCAAAACCCTTAACAACGTTATGTCAAGTGCCTCAATATTGACGGAAATTATGTAGTAAAGTAGATTAAGGTACAGGCTTTCATGTAAAAATAAAAATATTGAGATATCTTAGCACGTATTTTGTTAATGTCAAAACGGTACTTACTTAAAAAACACGCCTCGTATATCACATACGTCGACTGTTAGTATTAGGTATGAATTGTAGCTGAAATGTTATTATATTTTTAAATTAACATTTATAAATACAAAATGATTTCAATGTCGCGCCAGAGTATAAATATAATTGGACGTATTTCCATGGTAAGGATCCAACCCACAACTTCACTTAAATTGACGTAAGTATACCAAAATGGTATACTTTCACGTCACGAAAACAACCCCGGATATATCCGAGAAGCGGCGGAGTGAGATTTCTAAAGTGTCCGAGGTGGTAGTAACATTCCAACTGTAACTTTGTATTCTATCGCTACATTTTAGTTATGTGACGACAGTCCGCACACAGTGCACCCTAAGGGCTAAAGGCAATGAAGCAATTGCATACGGATCCAAGAAATAATGCACATAGACGCGTCGCAACAAGACATCTCAGCGCAATAATGTTTATTGCTTTTCAAGCAGTATTATTTAATACGTACTTCACCTCAATCCTTAATATAATTAACAAAGTTAATGGCATTTTATTTTGCAAAAACATAAAATATACAAAGAACGCAGGCCTTCAACCGCAAAAATTTATGAGATCACATGTAGAGTAAAGAACTTTTTTTTAGTAATAAGTTACGGAAGCACCTAGTTGTTGAAAATGTCAAAATTTATTTTTTAATTTTCTTACTAACATTTTATTTCTAACTGTATCAATATGATACTTCTTAAAAAACCCTAATAAATATGATAGTATTCACACGGCAACGGCAATTCACGGCAAGTTTAATCTTCTATTTAAAATACTCCTAATTGAAACTTGTAGGCCTTATTTATGCAATATGTAAAGAAGCATCAAAAGTGTTTAAATCGCTGATATTAGGTGATTATTATTTTTACAACCTTTGATATAACCTAAACATGAGTTGTGTTTCAAAGTTTACTGTATCACTCTCAATTTACGGTAGCTTTTTACTTTCAATAATTGTTTATACAATAATCAGTCACAAATACTACACCTACATCGCCTATATTTAACCGCGATTTAGTTTGGAAACAAACGTCACAAATTCGCAGTTTCTTAGGCACACTGAATAGTATATGCAAAATGGTCGAAAGGCTAAATTTGACCCACGTTTGCTGGAAAACATTCCCGTTCAAAATCACCTAGCCCTATAAAAAAAAAAAAAAGATATTTGTAGCTATTGTCTATTGAATACACCACCATTACCTTTAATAATCATATATTTCCTTTTTTCCCTTTCAATATACGCACCCACTTCATCATTATCCTTTTATATTTATTTATTCATTTCACCCGCAAGGTTGCCTGGAAGAGATTGCTGTTTAGCAATAAGGCCGCCTGTCTGTATACTTTCTTTGTAATTTTTATTTTTCTGTATCTTATCTGTGTGTGCAATAAAGCGTAATTTATTATTATTATTATTTATTGATCAGTTTTAAGAGTAAAATCTACATAGGTATGTATATGCATTTAATTTCTAAGATTTTACTTATACTAACTTAATACAATGCCATTGCAATGAAAATGACAATGCAATGAATGCTAGCCTTTCAAGTAGAATGTTTGCAACGGCAATGATAGGTCGCCGATTACATGTCTTTGAATACGCTGTAAACACAATCCACAGTTGATGCACCGCAACATGATGACTATTTAAACTATTGTAAAAAACGTAGTCCATTAGAGAAATAAGTCAAAATGTCGTGAAATGTTAGAGAAATACAAATAGTATATCCAGTACGCAACGAGACAAGCAACGAAGGGAACTGCAAAGAAAAAACATAGATAAATTGTCAACTATCAAGCAGCGTTTTGTATTTTTTTATTAGTTAATAAACTGGTTCAATGTAAATAAAAGATCATCATAATTGTAAGAAAATAATAAAAATATACAAAATCCAAAACAGTCATTTTAAAATACGTTTTATGATTATCAAAACATAAAAAGTAATTTTATTGTGTGTATGAAACAAAATCTTAACTTATTATTATTTCAAACTATTTTCAAAAATAGATTTTCAATTAATGAAGTGATATTGGAAATATGGTTTTGTTGTTCTTAACTGGGGCAAAAACGGTCACCCTCCTTTCAAATATAGGGAAAGATAATAAAACAATAATGGTATTAGCATAAAACGCGTATTGTAAAATATTTTATACAAAAAGGCTTCAGTATTTTATACTTAAGCTATCTACAAAAAAATCTGCTTATATAACATTACCTGTCTTACATTCTTAAATGCCATACTTGGGAATTCGTGTTCAAAACTGGGAGTTTACGAGGAAGCTATTTTGGGAATTTTATATAATTTAATCAATTTCACAGCGCAAAGTAAAATTTTTGTCATACGAGGTTCCGCTTGCTGAATATGGATTAAAACGAAACGACTCTAACATGAAGCGACTTCGTTTTATTGAGGTGAGTTATATCACTCAATATACTAACAGTACCTACCTATTGACTTTGTATAAGAAATACAGTTTATTTTTATTTATTTGCTGAAAACAGAATCTGTAAGTTGGAAACTGAGAAAACAAGTTTATTTCGGTGAGATGACAACACATATCCGCGGTGTGACTTTGAAAACTATGTGTGAAAAATGTAAAGATTGAATTATATAAAAAGATTTTGCCAAATGGTAATATGGTGATTTATGGCTTCATCATTTTTATATGGTACATTTTGTCAATTTTATATTGTTGTAATTTGAGTATATAAGCGAGCGAAAATTTTTAAGCGTTATAAAAAAGTGTTAACAAATAAAAAATAAATCAACAGAAGACCCGTCAAACTAAATATGAATGTCTGTCAAATGTATTTTTAACGGAGAATACGTAATGTTTTCTGATTGACGTTTGCAGTTAAGTTATATAGCAAAAAAACATAATTTTCAGAGAAAAAAATATATCAGTAGATGTTCTATCGAATTAAATGTTATATTAGATATCTTATTAGGTTTCCCATTTAAGTAAAAAAGCTCAAGTCTTAATATTTTTTTCAAATTCGTTATGGTAATCATAATAATAAGTTTATTTAGAAACTATTATTGGTACCTACACATGTTTTGTAAAACATTCTGTTGATAAATAGTCTTTTGACACGAATTTACAACCTCCTTACAAGGGAATCGAGGAGCTCACAAACTTGGCGTTAACGAAAAATTCACTGCCAAAAATATTTCGAGTAACGTATAAAAAGAAGTAATAAACCGTAAAGATTATGTACATTAAAGAGTTGTCCCATTTCTACATCTCTGTATAAATTCGAATTAAAATTTTCCATATAAGATATGAGTATAATTTGATCTCGATAAATATTTGACCGACTGGTTCTAATATTCCCCTTTGCAGTTTAACAATAATCCATAATTAACAGTTTAGCCGTTCTTGAATGAAACTGGCGGAACTTAAAAAAGTTGAAACAATTATAAATCAACAACACTCCTTTTCACAATAGAGCGGGCATGAGCTCAGTAAAACTCCACTCTGGCAGCCGCAGTCTGGAACTTTAATTATGTTTCAAATGTATTGTCGGTGCAGTTTGCCCCTTATATGAGATTGTGTTTTTTGGATTCAACGATTACTTTTGAAAAACACTATTATTTTACGTGTAATACACTTAAGCCAGCGCTTAAACGGCTAAGAATCATAAAAGTTTAAATCGAGCCAAGAGTCGGATTAAAAACATTTTGGCAGTGGTTTGGACATTTTGTAAAACGTGTACTATGAGGGCTTAACTCCATGTTGATTCAAGCTTAAGCTTAGCCTATTATGTCTGATGATTTTTGCTACTTCGGGTAGATAGAGACATACAGGTTCCCCCTAATAAATATATCAATAGAATTACTAGTTTGGTATATTACCAGGCATGATTTTTTTTTCTTTATTTAACTTAAGGACTTTTTTCTTAAGAAGATCATAAACCTTATTCTATATTATTTACATTTAACTACTTAATTGTTATCATAAACTAAAGAACAAAGCTTCTTGGCTGCATCCGACAATGGTTCAGCCAGGATAGCATGGAAGGTGCCTACATCTAAACGATTTAAATTTAAGGTGTATAACAACAATTGCCGTTCACTTTCGTTCCAGACACACACCTAAAACAAATTATGTACGTCTTCTAACGTTTCCCATACGTCACAATTTGGGGAATTTATTTTCTTTATTAAGAAACTAAACTTTTTTTTCGAAACGTGCCCGGATCGAAGCCCGAGCATTATTACACTATACAACAGAATAAAACACTTTTTACGGATTATTGCGCATGTTTTATTTTATTTAATATTTAATCCTGACGTTTCGACTCCTTTACAGGAGCCGTGATCACAGGATGACTAAGATGATGGTTGTCATATATTTTCTACTACCTTCACAATATTTTAATCGGGAACGTTCCTAATTATTAAATTATTTTATATAAATCAAATTGTTTTATTTTTACACATTATTTAGTTATTTAATTAATTCTCACTACGATTACATTGTATATTACTGAGTCTACTACCAGTTCGGAAATTGGGAGGGCCTTCCGAGAAGAACTGGCGAAAGAAACTCGGGCAGGGGGACCGATCTCCATCTTACTGTTTAATTATTTGCAAAAAGAGCTAACTACATCATCAGGTCTTGCAGTGTGTGTTTTTGTAGGTATTAATTTATTAATTATGGGGTCCCAAGCAGGTGGAACGCTCCAACCTTCGTCTCTATTGAAATTAGGATGTTTCCTAATTTCAATAGCCTCGCGTAGCATCCTAGGAACAAATCTTTGTTCTCTAGCGAGAATTTGTGGTTTATCGAAACGAATATAGTGGTTTGGCCCCTCAAAAGCATGCTCACACACTGCAGACCTATTATCGCGCCTATGTTTCATGTCAGCTACGTGTTCTTTAATGCGCGTCCCTATACTTCTCTTTGTTTGCCCGATGTATGAGAGCCCACAGTCACAATCGATTTTGTAGACACCCGCTGCCTGAAGGGGTATATTACACTTGACCGATCGTAAGAATTGGTCAATCTTCCTGGCTGGTTTAAAGTAAGTTTTAATAGAAACCCGCTTCAGAATATTTCCAATCTTGTCAGTGACCCCCTTCATGTAGGGAAGGACAGCAGGTTGGCGCTCTACTGTGGCTGGTTTGGCGCGGCTTCTGTGACGCAGTCTTGGTACTCGCAACTTGTTATCTTGTAGTACTCGCTTGACATGCTGAAGCTCAGCAGTCAGATGTTGTTGGTCACAGATGCCGCGAGCTCTCTGAAACAAAGATTTCCCTACGGTAGCTAACTGTATAGGATGGTGGTGAGAGTCACCATTTAAATATCTATCTGTATGAGTTGCCTTTCTGTACACTGTATAACTAAGGGTTTGATTTGGATTCCTGCTGATTTGAATGTCTAGGAAGGCTATTTTATTGTCTGTCTCTAATTCCATAGTAAATTGTATGTTGAGATGAACGGAATTAAGGTGACTTAAAAAGACAGAAACCATATCTCTTGGTAATATAGCAAATGTGTCATCTACATACCTTTTGTAAAAGCGTGGACACACCGGTGCCGTCGCTAGGGCCCTTTCCTCAAAGCGTCGACGAATATGTCGGCGACTATGGGTGATACAGGAGAGCCCATTGCTACACCATCCACTTGTAGGTAAAATTCATCATTCCACAAGAGATAGCCTGATGTTAGGCAGTGTTCCAGTAATTTTGAATATTCACTTGGTATATTGTGTTTCTCTAGTCTCTTCCTAGTGACATCAATGCAATCTTGAACAGGTAAGCTTGTGAATAAAGATTGAACATCGAAGCTAACCATAGTTTCATCATCAGTGAGACGTAGGTGTTGAATCTCACTAACAAAATGGTAGGAATCCTTTACATAGGCAGTTGTTTTACCCCTTAGTGGTGATAGTATTTTAGCTACGTGTTTAGCCAAACGGTAGGTTGGTGAGTCAATTTGGCTAACGATGGGACGTAGCGGTACATCTTGTTTGTGTATTTTCGGCAACCCATACAACTTCGGCGATTTAGGGCAGGAAGGAATAAGATGGTTGACGTCAAGATCTAATACCTCGGAATGCGTCTTAATGAGTTCACTGGTTTTCTTCAGTACCTTAGAAGTTTGGTCGTTTTTAACTTTTTTGTATGTGTTCTCATCCGACAAGAGCTGGAGCATTTTATCATTATAATCTGACGTATCCATTACTACCGTGGCATTGCCTTTGTCTGCTCGGAGGATTGTAAGATCTGATTTATTTCGCAGGTTTTTTAATGCGTTATATTCCTATATAGCAAACATTGAATCCTGCATTTCTAAAAATCCCAAGTATTTTTGGTCTTTTTTAAAACATAAAAGAGCTAACCGTAATAATTATCCATCCACACTGACAAATGGAACTTCAGAAGTCTCGAGCACCGCTAAAGAAGCTTGTGATCTTTTCGCATCGCACTTCGCCTCCGTGAATTGTGCTTCTGGAGTTACCGAATATAAGAAGACATCACCTGATCCTGCAGTTTATTCGAAGCAACTTTTTAATCCTAATACTTTATGTAATATCCAGTTCTCACAAAAAACTGTATTAACTAAATTAAAAAGACTTGATTTGTATAAGGGGCCCGGTTTGTATGGTATACCGTCTGTATTTGCAGTTAGATGTGCTGAACCACTATCACTGCCACTAACTATTATATTCAATGCTTCATTATCCATGGGTACCTTTCCTAGAATATGGAAAGAAGCCAAGGTAGTACCTATATACAAATCGGGTGAGCATAATCACGTAGGTAATTTTAGGCCTATTACTATACTATCAGTCTTTGCAAAGCTCTTTGAGTCCCTTGTGTGTCCTTTTTTGTATCTACAAATCAAACACATGATAGATGTTGGTCAGCATGGTTTTATGTCATCTCGGTCTACTACTACGAACCTAGTGTCTTTTGTTAATAACGTAATCAAGGAAGTGGATGAAAGCGCTCAAATGGATTCCATTTATATGGACTTTAGCAAGGCTTTCGACACCGTCGATCATAGCATTTTATTAAAGAAGTTGGATTTCTGTGGTGTTGGTGGTTCCTTGCTGCGTTGGTTTGGGTCCTATCTTAGCAATAGACGGTCTACTGTAGCTCTCAATGGTCAGCTGTCTGATCCGTATGTGAATGCCGCTGGTGTTCCACAAGGTTCCCATTTAGGTCCTATCCTGTTCAACATTTTTATCAATGATTTAGTGCATAACATAAAAAAATCGAACGCATATCTTTTCGCTGATGACCTCAAGATTTCTAAAAGAATTATCAATGATTTTGATATTTCTTTGTTGCAAGATGATATAAATAGGGTCCAACAGTGGTGTGTTGACAATGGTATGAGATTGAATGTTAAAAAATGTATGTTTATTAGATTTAGCAGAAAACGTAATCCCTTACCTTCCCGATATTACATAAATGGAATGGAGATACAAGGAGTGGATCATTTGCGTGATCTGGGGGTAACTCTAGATGACAAACTGTCATTCAAAAAGCATTACGATAATCTGATAAGCAAAAGTGCAAAGATGTTGGGATTTGTCATTCGTAATTGTAAAGTTTTTAAGCGGCCTGAAATAAAGAAGAAAGTGTATTATGCAGTGGTGAGAAGTAGCTTGGAGTACTGCGCTGTGGTATGGAACCCTTTGTATAATGTTGATGTGATGCGCATTGAGAGACTTCAAAAGCGCTTTATGTGGCATTTGTCCTATAGTTGTGGATTATCAAAAAGGTTGCCATCCTATTCAGATAGACTGAAGTATTTTAATATGCAGTCTCTCGCAGATAGAAGAACTATGTTGGATCTTTCTTTTCTTCATGGGGTTATCCATGGAAACATTGACTGTCCCCAGATATTGGGCGCTTTAAATTTCAACGTCCCTAGGAGATATCCTCGTGGTAGGGTGCCACTCTTCAGAAAGCCGACAACTAGAAGCAAGTTTGGATCTCACGCTCCTTTGGTTAGATTAATTAATCTCCATTCATCGCTGAGCTCGGACTTGGACATATTGTGTAGCTCTCTAAGAAGTTTAAAAATAACTCTCCTAAGTCAACCGACTAAGAGGTGAGATATGAATTACTAGCACAGCATTTTTATTAGATCTCATATTAATTAAGGATTAGTTGCAGTCTTGCTTTTTTACTTGTTTTGATATTATTTTAACCTTTTTCCGTTTAAATAATTAAGAAAATATTACTATTAAAGCTTAGTTTATTTGAAATTCGTTAGGTAGTTAAGATAATTCTAATGCATGATGTGACTGCCTGTAATTGATAAGGCACTTAATTTTGAATCCTGTTTTTGTTAGTTTTAATTATTGTATTCCAGTGTACTTATTGTTGGCTGTCCTAATAAAATAAAAATAAAAAAAAATTATAAGAGAGGTTAGGTTTCGGCGGTTTACTACGTCGTAGAACAGATGAAATGTCATGACGGATTGCCTCCATATCCTCCTTTTTGAAGTTATTTTTAACCAAACAATCCTCAACGTTACATATAATGTCCTCATACGGTATCCTGCGAGGGGCAACCGCGAAGATTAATCCTTTTTCTAAAACTTTTAAAGTAGGTTCATCCAATGTTTGTTTTGATAAATTGACAACTGCGCGGGATTGGTTCGGAACTCTATGGTCTGTGGTGGTATTACAGTCTGCGTTCCGATAGTTAAAAGTATCGGTAATACTCGGATACTAGTAGGTTCCATCGCATTGTGGTATAATTGGGTATGAAGAGGCTGACCGAATTGCAAAACTAGCAGCTACAGAAGGAAGTCAATACAACATACTCCCAACATATTCAGAAGTCCTTTATGAATACCAATGCCTACATTTCGAGAACTGGAAAGAATATTTTAATTTAAGGTCCAGAGATAAAGGGAGATGGTATAAAACCATCCAATGCCAGCCTCTTAGGAAACATCCAAATTTCAATAGAGACGAAGGTTGGAGCGTTCCACCTGCTTGGGACCCCATAATTAATAAATTAATACCTACAAAAACACACACTGCAAGACCTGATGATGTAGTTAGCTCTTTTTGCAAATAATTAAACAGTAAGATGGAGGTCGGTCCCCCTGCCCGAGTTTCTTTCGCCAGTTCTTCTCGGAGGGCCCTCCCAATTTCCGAACTGGTAGTAGACTCAGTAATATACAACGTAATCGTAGTGAGAATTAATTAAATAACTAAATAATGTGTAAAAATAAAACAATTTGATTTATATAAAATAATTTAATAATTAGGAACGTTCCCGATTAAAATATTGTAAAGGTAGTAGAAAATATATGACAACCATCATCTTAGTCATCCTGTGATCACGGCTCCTGTAAAGGAGTCGAAACGTCAGGATTAAATATAAAATAAAATAAAACATGCGCAATAATCCGTAAAAAAGTGTTTTATTCTGATGTGTAATGTGCGCGAAAGTGTAAGAACTAAATACACTATACAATCTATTTAGCTTAGAGTGTAAAATTCACGGGACTGTAAGAGGCTGGCATTGGATGGTTTTATACCATCTCCCTTTATCTCTGGACCTTAAATTAAAATATTCTTTCCAGTTCTCGAAATGTAGGCATTGGTATTCATAAAGGACTTCTGAATATGTTGGGAGTATGTTGTATTGACTTCCTTCTGTAGCTGCTAGTTTTGCAATTCGGTCAGCCTCTTCATACCCAATTATACCACAATGCGATGGAACCTACTGAAGCCTCATGTGAACTCCGTCACATTTAAGCTCATGGAGATTTGCAATAATTTTATAAACTATCGATACACCTCTGCTGCCAGAGGCGCATCGAGCTACCTATATGTTGCAAAGCACTTCTACTATCAGAAAAGATAACAACATTGCGAACCCTAGTACTTATAGCGTGTAGGATTGCTTTATAGCTCGCTACTAGTTCTAAAGTCATTAAAGATATATTCACCGATATTTTAAACATAGCTTTAAGTTAGGCCAAAAAAGACCGCGCCTGCGCTACCGTTAGATCCATTTTTATCCATCCATCCATCCGTGTAGATTTTATACCAGCCATTGTATTTAGTGTTAATTTCTGTTCACATGCTCACTCAAATAATATTTCATTCATTTGAGCGTTATGGACCCTGAACGTTGTCTAAATTTATTCTGATATTGTTTTCAACATTTATATAGGTTACCTAGATATCTAAAGGCATGATTTACTAGACATGGAACCGATTTCATTTTATTGAGTATTGAGTATTCATTAACCGGTTTAATTAATTCAATTCAATTAATATAAAAGCATTCAGAACGTATAAATTATCAGCAAAAAATCGGTAAAAATTTATATTTTGTAATTTTGTGAAAACTTACAAACCTGTGATTTTTATTTATATTTTCACTATCACATTTAAGTAATGGAGTAAAAAAATACATTGAAAACACGTATGGGAAACTTTCACCAAAAGAGTGTTTCAAACGTGAGTCTTTTGAATGAGGCAAGACATTTCATTGAATTTAACCAACCATCTTGATAATTTTAATGAAAACGGTCTACTCGCTATATGGTTCTTAGCTTAAACACTATTATAAAAAGCTTGTAAATATATATATAAGACTTATTTGATTATGGTTTTATTAATGTCATTTTTTTTAAATGCCTTAATTGTTATATAAATCAAATCGCACCGTTTGCCAGAAGCAGAAGCATATTGAAATAAAGACATCACTAAGCAAGTAATTAAAATATCATCGGTAACTGAAATATCCACTAATATGTTTATTAAATAAAATGTAGATTTACCTTCATCATAACATCTGAGCTCTTTAAGATTTAATGTCAATTTAGTATTTATTATATCTACACAAAAACAAGACACTGTTTACTCTGAGTTTATTCATCGTTTTAATATAAATTTCTATATACATTACACTGGATTGGGAGCAAAGCACTGTGCATTATGTATTGAGTTGCAGAATTAAATGTCAACAACATAATATTTCTTACAACATCAGCACTGGGCGTGAGTTTCGCAGGCTGCATTCTGAAACTTTAATTATGCGTCCAAAGATGTATTGCTGCAGTTACTTCTGATTTTCTAACTGATATATTGAGTATTATAATTTCATTATTGTTTATTCTGTAACTTTATACATAATCTTGCGGTCGTCAGAAAAATGCAGATGAGACGGCCACTCAAATTATCATGCAGAAGATAAAAAATTAAAATAACTTCTTCCGGTATTATTTTGATAGTTATTAAATTAAAATTTAATTACTTAATGAATTTACTGTCCATGACATTATTTTTATTCATAAACATTGAAATGTTAAGCCTTATAATCTGTCGTTAAGCAGATTAAAATAATTACCGTAAAAAAAAACTGTTAATGTTTTAATTTACTAAACGATACGACATTGCGATTTCTCTCAAGATATTAGGTAATCTTAATTATAAGGCTTAAACATTTCAGTTTTAACTAATAAAAAAAATACATTTTAAAAGTTTATGAAACATATTTTGAAAATTATAACAAGTGCAATCGAGAAATGCCAAATTATCTGTCCAAATATTTGATAGTAATTAGGGAAATCTTTGAAATTTCAATCGACTTTATTTCTTGTTCACTTTCAGCTAACATAATTTTGCAAGTCGTGGCCGTGCGAAGGCTGCTCAATAACAACGTCATTGCCAGCGAGTGAGCCTTCATAAAATTCCGAGCAACAAACTCAATCTTCTCCCGCGCGCTTAAGAGACTATAGATTCTGATTAAAAATTAATTAACACTGTTACTCGACGTAAGGGTATCGTTACAAGTTCAGCTATAGTCTCTGATTTTGGGGTAAATGGTATATTTTGAAGAAGGAAAATTAAATGAATTAAATAAAATAGATCATTTAATTAACTCATTTCAATGCGTTTTTGATTTCACAGCGCTAATTGTTACAAAACTTCTAAAGAGTAAGGTTTTTAAAATATTAATATGTTCTGCATATTAAAGACCTAGTTAAGTTACTTTATTAAATTAAAAATTAAAAAACCCCCGATAAAAAGAAAAATTAAAAGTCTTAATATGTAAAAAGTAAAATATCATGAAATAAAACTTTAAGTACATATATATTGTTTTAAACTTTCATGGTCATTAACATTATAGTAATCCACTGTTTATTTCGTCACAGATGCTCCGTGATCATGGTACTTCCAACAGTGCCGATATATAATCCCGTAAATAATTATATTACTAAAACTTTAAAAAGTTGTAAACAATATGACTAATATAAATATATTAACAATCAAAAATTAATAGTAAGGTTTCTATAAAAATCTCGATCTAATACATTATAGAATTTATAATACAAGATAATATAATCATTTGAATTAAAACTTCGCACATCCTGTCGTTTTTGCGTCAGAGATGAATAAAATCAATATGTGTCTAATTGTTGATAAATTCATATAATTTAAATAAATGTTAATGATTACCATTTTATCGAATCTTAATAATCTCATAAATACTTAAATTCTATTCAGATTGAAACTTGGCTGCCGAATTAAGAAATCATTGTAGTTGCAATGAGTCTGAGGTTTTTAAAAAATTTCATAGTGTTTGAATCTTTCTAGAGCTGCATTTGCTCATACCGCCATTTCCTTCGTTCCATCGTGGATTCTGCCTTGGCCTCCGGGCTTGATTGGGATCAAGAGACCATCCTAAATAATAAAAAAATAGATTCAAAAAGTATCGTATAAAATTTAAAATACTTACTCACCGTTTCTGTTATTTGTAAAAAATACTACAAACAAATAAACCTTGAAATTATTATTATTTTTTTATAGAAAATAGGCATGCGCTTGACCACTATCTCGCCTGATGGTAAGCGTCGATGTGATCTAGGATGTGACGCGCTTGCCTAGAAGATAACTATTCAGTCGTGACTTGAAGACCTCTGAATTGTATTTGTCAGGAAACGCAGACTCAGGCAACGAGTTCCACTCCTTTGCGGTACATATCACAAAATTGGAACCAAAACGCTTAGTGCAACTCTTTGGTATATCCACCGGTGTCGCCAACTTGTAAGTCTGGTTGTCCGATGAAAAAATGGGGACGGTGGAACTCAAGGTTGTGCAAATCAGCTGCACACTCTCCGAATTGTATCCTATAAAATACGGATAGGCTTGCTCCCTTCCGTCTATGCTCAACGCTTTTGAGCTTTTTATAGAAAAGATCTTCATTGCCCATGAGCCTCATGGCCCTCCTCTCAATGGACTCAAGCGTCTGGAGCTGGTATCGGGCGGAACCGTCCCAAAGATGAGAACAATACTCCATACAAGATCGAACTTGTGATTGGTAAACGATGAGCAACTGTTCCGGTGTGAAGTATTTTCCCACCTTTACCAGAATGCCAAGTTTTTTTGAAGCCACTTGAGCCTTGCTCTCAATGAAAAAAATTTGCCAAAATTGAGAGTTGGTGACAAAGACATACCGAGAAGCTCAAGATGGTCAGTGATCGGCACGGATACACCTCGGAAAGTAGGAGTCAAGTTGAAAGGACTCTTTTTAGCGGAGAAAAGACACGCCCGGGTCTTTGACGGATTGAACCTTACTAGATTGGAATCTATTGGCAAAATATATAACAATATTTGTAAATTATCAACAGTAAGAAAAAGGTTAAACTTGAATGTCAAGACCTAAATATTTTATGTAAGTATTTAACTTATGTTACCTTGAAGAAAACAAGCATGTGTTTTTTTTTAAAAATGACACTAGTCGGTAAAGGAGTTTAAATTAATTTGGCGGTGCAGTAAGCCGTTCGGTTTTGTAGCAATTATTAAAATGTTTGTCCTATGGAGGCACTGCTTCCATTCATTTAGCGTAATAGTACACACTTAGGTACAGACCTAAGTGTGTACTATTCATAATTAAACGAAGTGACATTAGTTGTAAAGTCGTTTCTCTTTTATTAAACTTTGTAGTTTCAATTGTGAAACTTAGCAAATATTTAAGTCAACGTCTGCTTCAGGTCAACAACTTCGAGTTTGTTACCTTTCTGAGCCACGAATTCTTCCCTAGTTCTACTAACAGTCACATACATAATGTAATAACAAAGAAGATGAAGAAGAAGAAGTCAGTTACACTGAGAAAGTTCAGTTACGCATTATTTGCTAAATAGCAATCTCTTCCGGGCAACCTTGGCTAAAAAGTAAAATAGAAAAAGGATATAAAGCAGTAGAAACATTAAAAAAAGGAGAACAGATTATGGAAAAATATCCAAACATTATGTGATACATATGTAATAAGATAAAAATATGTACTCGTATGTAACAATATAATAGGCTTTTGTTTTACTTATATATGGTTTATATTTTTTATTTTTTTATTAAGACACTACTTAATTTTTACTACCTAAAATTATTTTAACCGCTGGAGCCTTTAATACAATATAAACTACAGTGTCGTCACTAACTTCGGAATCTCTCTCATGTCCCATTAAGAAATTAGCTAGAATATTTTACATTCTGTTTTATTCAAAGGTCTTTATCTTCTCCGCATAAAGTCTAAGTCGGTGTAACTTCGTACGTGCATAATAAATTCCACTTAACAACCCTGTTAATTTCATAACTGTACCCAGTAATTTTAGTTAATTAACAGGGTATGATACAACATTACTTCTTATTATAACATATTACACCAGACGCAATCAGTGGCGCTTAAAATCGGATAGTAATTAATAAAGCATTTGATTTTCCTCGGTTGGCTAGTACTGTTAGGTTTCTCTATTAGAAAAATTGGGAGATTTTATTTTTGTCTTTATTTTAACCTGACTACTTGACTCCATTTCAGGAACCGTGTGCGCAAAATTAAATAAAAAAATAGAAATAAACGAATTTAATAAAAAGTGTGTACGCGAAATAGTAAGAACTAAATAAAGATTGTTTTCTCTATGGCGCAGAATGTCCAATTCACTAAATGTCTTTTCAAAACTTCCTTTGCCCCGAATGTCCTTACTCAAGATGTCCGTTTCGCAGAATGTCCGCTTTCCAATATTTTGCGTCCGCTGCATATTTCGCGCCTGCGGCCTTATAATGTCATTACTGCTGCTCAGGCCCTTCATGTGAATATAAAACGAGTATTGTATTCGTAAAACATATAGTGATATAAAACAGATAATTGTTATTTATTATATACACCATTTACATGTTCATCCCTTACAACAAATTTCAACCAACCTTTAAACTCTTCCATTTTCACTTGAAAATCCTCCATTCCTTCAAAAAAAGAATCGCGCCAAAATCTACTTAACAATGTTGATATATTGATAATAAAGTAATAACCAAAAACACATTTGCTAATACAGCAGTAGTCAAAGGAAAAAGAGCAATAGTAGGAGAAAAAACGCGAGCGTTAGCTTTCACCCCACTTAGTTCGGCTAACAGTTCGATGATCTAACTGTTGGAATAAAAATATATTTGCTTAACAGCATCGCATGCATTGTTAAACGCTATTGTGCATCAACGGAAAAATTACTGAATATTTATTCACCTCGTCATTCATGCATGAAGAGGAAAACTAGTACATTGCAAGCACGTTCAGTCCTCTTCAGAATTTGCTGAGAGTAAACACTCTTAGTTGTGTAACTACCTACAAACTACGGCCTATGCAATGGGAAAAACGGATGAAAAAAATTACTCGAATACTAAAAATTATGCGATTTCAATCTTATTCTACTTAAAACTAAAATTCATTTTTCTATTTCGTGTCTGATTGATTTACTTTTTATCTATAGATCTATTAACACAATATGTATTTTTCCAAAGTTATGTAAAGGCTGGGTAATTCTCGACGCTTTTGAGAGTAAAAGTAATTTAATGCGACCCATTGACCACAAAAAAGCGCGCAATTCTTGCAATTTTAGTAAACATCTCATTAAATTATTGTCACTTATTAAAATGGAAATTTATTTACCGGATTACGTAACGCTTATATTTTATGATATTGTTTAATTTCAACCCTTATAGGAGCTGTATTCTTTGCAAGGCTCATTTTTGCTTATCTTACAATTAAAGTCACCTAAAAGTACCTCCGTTAATATTAGCTATCTGCCAGTTAAAGTCCTGTCAAACTTGCCTCACAGACAAGCAGTACCCAAAAAATTAAAAATGTTTAAGTTATAATCTCTGTTACCGTTCATACTTTCTAATGAATTTAGTAATGAGTGAGTCCAGAGTAAAGCTGTTATTCGGATTTTACAAACAGACCCAACAATTTCATTTGTTTTTGATTTTTAGAAATCAATGAACTAACAGCAAGTAATGTTAGTTTATAACTTGTCATATTTAAAAACATAAAAAACAGATTGTTCCCTAATATGTGATGATTTTAATACCTTAGTGCACATACTGCATCAATAACCTGCTTTACTCAGCTCAAAGCCGTTCTACATAACCACAAAGTCACTCTGATGTACTAAGATTAAAATTTAATCAACCGTGTAACCATGTTTGCTAGAACTCACGATAGTACGAGCTATTTTCTCTATATCAGGTTTTAGAATAGACTTTACCGTGAGTTTTCTAGCTCATTCGATCGCGTAAACACGGCGGTGAAGTATTCGTATCAATTGTATACTATACAACAGTAAACTATACTTTAGCATAAGGGCGACTTTCATCGAAGTTATAAAACTGTAATATTTGCTTTACTATTATTTTTGTGGTTCTCAAATGTAAGCAAGTGAGAGCAAATGGGGGCTCGTTTATAAGGAAAATACGTTCAGTTTAGGGTATAAGATTAATATAATATCAAATCAAAGAAAACCAAACATTCATACAAACTATCAAAAACGCGACTGACAACCAACTTCAAAGCAAAAAAAAAAAACTATAAAACAATAAATGATTAAAAAATACAAATCATTCTAAAAAAGGTTGCTATCAACAACATTTAGTATTGTAGAAAGTTTTGTCATTGTACCGATGGATGAAATCAATTTCAACAGCGTAACGCAATGGGTATTTATTTACTGATTAGTTCTTACACTTTCGCGCACATTACACATTAAAATAAAACAGTTTTTTTACGGATTTTTGCGCATTTTTTATTAATCCTGACCTTTCGACTCCTTTACAGGAGCCGTGATCACAGGATGCCACCATTCCTGTGAAAAAAAACTGTTTTATTTTAACCCTAGTAATTTATTTACTGTTTAATAAAACAAACATTGGAGTGATATCCTAAAAGTAAGTAACTACACCACAGTCTCACAGGGTGGAAGCAATAGAGTGGTGTACCTATATATGTATATCAGCTAATTCCTAAAGCCTGCAAATAAAATACCCAGCGTGGTAGAAGCCTCTATGATGCATCTATAGAAACTCCAACCTCTTAAAGCCTAATTAATAATACCGTCAGCTAGGATATAGCGCGAAAAGAAGCAGCGTCATCTGTTGTCGGTAATCGGAACTTTATGGGTTGCTTTCAAAAAGAATTTGTTACAGAATTTAATAATTTTATTTTTATTTTTATACTGAAGGTAGCAAGCCTATCCCCTTTTTATAGGATACATTTCGGAAAGTGTGCAGTAGAATTGCACAACCATGTTAAGTCGTCCCCATTTTTTCATTGGCCAACCAGACTCACAATACGGTGCCACTATTAAATGGTTGTTATACCAAAAAGTCGCACTAAGTGTTTTGGTTCCAATTTTGTGAAATGTACCGCCAAGGAGTGGAACTCTTTGCCTGAGCCTGTATTTTCGGACAAATATAATTTGAGGTCTTCAAGTGAATAGGTACCTATCTTATAGGCAAGCGCGTCACATCCAAGGTCACATCTTCGCTTACCATCAGGCGAAATAGTGGTCAAGCGCCTACACATTTACTATTAAAAAAAATCCTTTTTCAAATTATAGCTAAAGTAATTAAGTATTGTTTTGTGATTACTTATCTATGGTGTATACTTGCATGATTTATTATGTGCTTATCTCACTAAACTGAATTGTTTTAAGTCTTCCATCAAATCGCAATGTCGTTTTATTAGCTTAAGGTCATTTTTTCAATTCTGGAATACAGCCTTAAGTCAAATAGTTTACTCGCTCAATGAGAAATACTATTTCTAACATAACAACAATAGTAACTTACAACATGTTTTAATTTGTCAGTATAATACGATATCTGACAAATAAGTTTTATCTACGATTTGATCGAGCCTCCAAGTTTCAAATTGTGGTTGTGGCTAGCAAATTGATGTGCATAATAAGCTTTTATCGCTCGTGTTCGCCTGTGGCCGCTGATAATAATTTCGCTAATTGATCGAAGTAACACTTTTAGAGATAGAATTATTTTTAGAGATAGTTAATTTTTCTGATACTTGTGGAATCATCATTTTTATTTTCTTTTGTATCATTAAATTAATACCAAACATCTTTTTACATCTAAGAGCAAATGCTTTAATCATATAAAAGACGGATAGATATTTGGAGCTTTTTTCTCCTTATGTTTGCGATTTATTAGTTACAGTCATAATGAAGTTGATAGATAAACAAGAAACATATAATATTAGTGTATTTTATTACTCCCTTATATATTTCTATATGGTTATCCTATACTTACACCAATGCTACGTAAATAACGATTGAATTTTGAATATTCTATATTTATAAAAGCTCAATTCACTTACCTTTATTTAAGTAAATTTATGAGCAGAATGCAGAAGCAGGTGCAACAAAAGCGACTGTTGCAACAATTGAATTTAGAGATTCAGAAGTTCAGAAGTTCTATTTTAAAATTGTTGACTCTATTCACAGCATCAACCGCCAAATAAAAAAAACAAACGTTTAATCGTAGTATTAATTTTTAGAGTAGAGCATTAGGCGCCTTCATATTAGAAGCTAATAAAAGAGTTGAAGTGACGCAAATTGTGTTACGGTAGGCGGGAATATTTAATTTCCGAAAAAATGTAATGACTTTTCTGCAGCGATGGTCCATCTCGCTATATACGCGCTACCAGATTTTGTACGAATGGCGTGGTAACGCGTGCCAAAGTTGCGCCACTACAATGTTTTTCTATAAGCCTCGCATTTGAAAGCGTTCTGATGGACCACATAACAGACACAGCATTTCTTGATCATCTCGCATAAAAATAAAATTTAAATGCTTTTTGATGAAAACTCATTATTTGATAATAAATGGACAGATTTGACTTGTATTTTAAGTCCGTGATGTTTAAAGTCCTAATGACGACTGTATTATAAACACTGTTTTTTTATGCAATTAGGATCGTCACAAGATTTTGTTAAGACCAATATTGAACATTTTTCCTTCGGCTGTATCTTAAATATATTGGGAATGAATATTGAAATGAACGTATTATATCTGTTAATGCTCTGATCACTTTAGGGCAAGGTTTGGTTTTGCATGTAAATATTTTGGGGTGGTAATATCACGTAGGCACTGGTTTCAAGGGTTCGTTTCGAATCCCACTTGACTGTGTAGTATTTGTAATAATAGGCTTATAACAGGTTTAACGGCGTCGCACAATATTTCACTTTAAGACCCGGAAGTAATTTTTTGTAGATTAAAATCTATCGTCCTAGTTGGGTTGAAATAACGAGCTCTGTGACTTATCGTTGTTTTTATGTTGAACTTGGACAAGCCTTAAGCGTGTTTTTATTTGTTGTGTATTGTTAGTGTTACCGAATTTTAAATTTTTTGGTGATATAGTTTGTATACTTATATTTATATTTGAATAGATATTTCCAATTTGTCCAAGTATCGATTTAAACTCCAAGTAGTCTTCAAATTGACTTAATCATAAGTACCCTCAACAATACCGTTATAGTTTTAAATGATGCAAACATCTATTTTTGTATTGATGGCATTTATTTAAATACCCAACTGATTTAGTTTGCACGATGCAAGTGGCTTTTTTTTGTCGTGTAATAAAGCAAAATCTATAGCTTTCTAAATTTCAACGGGACAGTATTCTATCAAGTATCCTAGTAGGCGTGTTATTGTAAAAAACAAGAATGGCGTCATTCGCAACAGCTGCAACACCTGGCATTACAACGGGTAGGAAACGACTCGCAACTTTGTCTCGCTGTGCTGATAACGAGCTGGACGGTCCGTTGTCCAGTCATAGTTACTTTGTTTGTGTGTTGTTAGAGAAACCATGAACTGTTGCTCTGAGAGACATTATTTTGTTAAACAAATAATACATTTGACAGTATTTGCTTTTATCATAGAATATTCTATAAAATAGACCAAGCAATTATTGATAATATATAAATTTGACAAATATTATACCATTTTGGAGAAAAGGAAAGTGTGCTCCTTCAAATAGTGTAAATGTATGTAAATTATTATAAAAAGGAATACCTAAGTTCCAGAGACCTCAATATGGTTTAATGTAGCAAAGTAAAAAATGTCTTTTACATCTTGGAGAAGTAGGTTCTCTAGAGACGATCTAGATTTTTTATAGATAGTCTTCACTAAAATGCTAGTCCAAAGTGACTGAAAATGAAAATAGAAATTGAAAAAGCCTATATTAATTTTTATTATATTATTTATATAATAATAACTAAAGTTAACAACATAGGCATAACCCAATTAGTTGGCTTATATAATAAAATACCCAAAGTAGTAAATAACAAAATGTTTTGTTCTTAATTTTGGAGTCTGCTGAAAAACGGAGCTTATGAGAACAGATGTTGACTTTTTTAGTATATTTGTTAAGGTCGAGTTGCTGAACAAACTATTGTATGAGTTAGAATGGAAGAAACACTAATTTCAAAAAATAATGTAATGCCTACACTGAAAAAAAAGATGGGTTGGAATAATCAAAATTATGTTAAAGGGTATCAAGAAACTTGTTTATATACGAGCGCACAAAGCAACATGATTCCAACAATAAGTTGTGCTTGATTAAGCGACGTGAACAAACAATCTTATTGAAATCAAACAAGTACTTGTCAACTGCATCAAGTATGGTTATTATGGCTATCGCAAAAGCTTTATGGATTTCACAAGGGCTTTATAATATTTATCATGCTTTAGTCGATTCTATCACGTCATACGTTTCATTTTATCAATTAATTTGTAGCACTTACAAAGCACTTGATAGTGTTTAATGATTGGTTGACTAATGTTTGACGATAAAACCAAACAACAATTTATTAAAATTAGCAATATAAATTATTTTGATTAATAAACATTCCCGTTTAATAGAATAAAGACAAGATTACCCTTAATAAGTTCTGTTGTGTATTTGGCAAATATAGTTGGTTGCCTATATCAATGGAATTATCAATTTAATATTTATCTTTTTTATAACAATCGAGTAATCTTTATTGGATTAATCAAGATCATATTCAATTCAATTACTATACCTAATTATTGAGTTTTAGGTACTTTCTTTTGGGGTTAGGTGCCGTAATATAGCTGGCTATAGATATGGTTGAGTAATTTAAATGTTCAAATACTGTGTATAACACATTTTCAAATGTTTTATTAGTTTAAAATATTTGATTATTTGGACATTTCTATTGCTCACCACACCTAGCGCTGCCAATACAAAAGAAAACTATAATTGTTATAATAAGTTATTATTCAATTTATTAAACTTTTAACATATATTTGGCTTATAGCTACTAATTAGTCCTAAGCTAGGTATCAATATAAATCTTTGAGTAATGCCATAAAAAAAATTAAATTACTGCTATTTTCACATTTTACAATTAACTTAAATCTAGTCCCGTTACTAATGTAACAATCAACACTAGAAAAAGAAAATGACATAAAATTTGGCAAAGTAACGTTTACATGTTTAGTAAAAAAATAGAACTAATAGAATAGAAAAAATAGAACCAGCACAGTTTTACAAGTACGATAATATCTATATACGGTACGGTAATATATATGTACGGTATAGAGTCTGCCGCCTCCTGTGTTACGTTGATTTATAATGAATCACATGATTTATTGTTTAGTTTAATTTCAGTATTTTTAATTAAAAATCAGATTGGACTGCGCAAGGTAACAAATGTTTTATTTGACACAATGCTGATATTACATGGTATATAAGACTCCAATAAACTGTGTAATTTGAAAACATACTGAAAGTCAGATGGTTCTACTACTTGATAGGCATAGAAATGTTCATCAAAATCTAACGTGTCTAACAATATTCCTTTAAAAATTAAGTCCGATTTCGAATTGAATACAAAAATATCTGTTAATTTAAAAAAAGCTACTAATTGATTTTCAGTGCTCATACTATAAACTAAAATAGTATCCTTAGCATAATATGTAGATGATACTGTTGCCCAAGATGCCTTTGTTATATTTTGTGTCAGAGGCAAATGCAACTGTGTATTTCTAAAAACGTATTGAGATTCTAAAAAATCACATTCCTTTTCAGGGCCAGTATTAATAAGTTCATCTAATTTACCTTTAAAAAATATACTATTCAGTTTCAACTGGTGTTTAATCGCAAGTGATAAAGTAATATTTCGTCTGTTGCTCGAGGCCTTTGCTGCAATTTTAGAAATTCTATGTTTGGCTTCAAAGCGCATTGACCAGAAGGAAATTAGGGGTCCAAATTTTTCTAAAGCTGTGTGATAATGTATCAAGTTATGAAACTTAGGCTTCAGTGTCTCATTACTTAAAGAGAGATACAATGCATTTAAATCAATTATATGAGTTTCTAAAAGTTCTCCAGTACCTTTTGCAAATGCAGTGGATGACAATATATCGATAATGATTCTGAGTTTTATATAAAGTTTCCAAAATTCACTTTCTTTTGGTACGAATTCTCCAACAAGTAAAGCAAAATACCGTATTAATGTTAGCATTTCAGAGGAAGATAATCGTATATTTCCTTGATTAATATGTTCATGTGACAGAGAACAAGGTTTGTTTCTGTTATCTGGGCCATAAGAAAATGCTTCTATTCTTTGATTCAATATAGTCAATGTCAAGATATCTGAACTTTGAGTAATTTTTTTAATTATTAGACACATAATGTACTTGGCTACTCCTTCTAAAATGTCGTGCATCCAGTCTACCCCGATTTGGTCAAAAAGACTAAAATTCTTAAGGTCTAACCAAACGCATTTTTCCTTTACACCGGTTTCAGAAGGATTGTTAACTAACAGGTCAGATTCATAATTAATAGCATTTCGTAGAAGCGCTGTATTTTGTCGACATTGATATTTTAACACGTTTTTTCTACTTTTACATACTCTGCAGGGAAAATTTGCTGAAAAACTTTCTATAAATCCACATATTGAGTGTATACCTAAATTGTCACCTAATATTAAACCTACCTCAAAATACACTTTGCCAGCAAAGCCAGAAATATCAATGTCGATTCCATTATCACTAAGATAGTTAAGTTCGTCAATGACGCACCGAAATATAATTCGATTCCCAAACATGACTCTATCTGAAGAATGAAATAAGAGAATTAAAAAAATGTTATTTAGAGATGAACTGAGATAAGGCGGTAAACAAGGAAGTGAAATATATACAGCTCCCAATTTATGTTGTCCTGATCGGCTTCCTAAAACATTTCCAGTTTCATAGTCATCAAAGTATAGAAAAAGAGGCATAACAATCTTATCTCCATGACGTTGGCTTAAATTTTTCCAATAAGAACCTTGTATAAAATGTTCAATTGCACTGTTATCTAAGTGACTATTATTTTTTAAAGTTGTCATATAATTTAAAGTCTCTTTAAGAATCCCTTCAAGCAAAAAAAACCTTTTTAATACATGTCTAAGACTAACAAAACTCTGTTCACATGTTATCGGTACCAGTCGGCTTACACCACCCTGTCTCACAGTATCTAATCTTTGGCCAATAACTATTTGCTTTGGTCTAATAAAAGTATTCTTATTTTCAAAATATTGCAGCCGTTTGTACTCTGAACCAAATTTTTCCAAAGGTAAGGTTATAACTGGACTAATTCTATCCATTATAGTATCAACGCATGAAGATGGAATGTCGTTATTTTGTGACAAATTTTCTAATGTATTTCTTATAGTCAAAATAAGAGAGTCTGAAACACAATTTTTAAATGCTTCAATAAATGTATCAACTACATTCCTAGGAAGATTCTGATTAGCGTATAAATCGGCTACCATAGTTGAAAAAGATATTTCAAACATCTCTTGAGAGGTATTTGCAATGACAGCAACATTTGAAGACGTAACATCTGGTTCTAATAAAGACTCAACATCTGCAACAATATCATCACTGTGAGAATGAGAAGTACAGTTACCATTACCGTTTTCAGCTTGTACTTCTGTCAAAATTGAACAAGAAGCTGTCATGTCATTATTACTATGAGTTATCAAATGTCGCCTAAATGAATTAATTAACTGAAATTTTCGGTGACAATTTCCTTCAGCACATGTCAGAGTTCTGTATTCTGAACTTTTGTGGGATAGGGTTAAATGGGATTTAAATGCCCCGAAAGAATTATATTTAAGTTTACATAAAAAGCAAACAACCATTGCTTATATTAAAACCAAGTAATTATTATTTCTTAGGAATTAGCTGATTATGTTACAGTCTGTCATTAGTGACTCTACAGATGTTGAACCTTTATCATGAGGGCTACATAGTTTATATAGGCCTTTTTGTATGAAGTACCAGGGGCCATAACTGGAGGGCGAATATTCTAGATTTAAGGCCCACGTGATTTTAAAACATGAATCTAATGAGGTCAAGATGTTGGGACAATTATAAAACGTGTTGGGGTTTATCACAACAAAATATGACTTGATGCTGAACAAATTAGCACCTACTATGACTATGTATGGTTGAGGAGTGAAGCCTTTTTCTGTGTTCTGCACATGTCTTTTAGTAATCACTAACTTTAAATAACTGTCGTCTTGTACATGAGTAATAAAGGCTTCACGACTTTCGGCTCTTGTAGGTTTCCACTTGTTTTCCTTTGTCTTCCTCTTCTTGGTTGGTATAGGGGAGTAGTCTGCGAAGCTTGTGGAAGCCGATGTGCAGTGCAATGTGACAATACTTGGGTTGATTAACTCAGGTAAACTCAATATAGCTGCAAGATTCTTATGTTCTTCATTTGAATCTGGAATGAAGAATATTCTTATTTTCACTTATAAAACATAAGCACAAACATTAATTATTCCTATAACATCGATGTTACATGTAATACATAATTTATAATATTTAAAGAATTGTAAAAAAATTTAATGTTGTATGTAAAATAGTGAAAACTCACCATCTCCTAAATTAATGATGTCTGTGTGATAGCAATCTTTAGACTTCTTTTTTCTTAAAAGTTCAATTAATACGTTTTTTATGCTGGGAATATTCAAATATAAATTATTTATGTATTTTGTATAAAGTTTATTGAAGTCGTCTACAAGCTGAAACAAGAAATTAGTAAATGTACAGTATGTAAGTACATATCATTTGAACCCTATACCTAAATTCATTTTAATATAATGTAGTCTGGTGTAAATAGTGTCATATATTTATGATTTTTGTTAATACCATGAGTTATGCCCAATGTCATCTATTAATATCATAAGAGCATTTGTACCTGAGTCATGGATGTTTATATATATTTCTATGAATATTACTTATTAAGGTATGATATACATATGTCTATCCGTTACCCCAGTATCCATAATACACGCCTTAAAGTGCTTACTTTGGGCTAGGCTAATCGGTATTAATGTAGGAAATATTTATTTATTTATTTATTAATATCATATTATTGATGACTGGTTGACCTAATGCATAAAGAGACTAGGTTGTGTTATGATATGACTAATAATAATATTATAACTTTGAATCATGTATTTATGTTTGTCATGAAATACAAACAAAACAGCTAATTAAAAGAAATTGCTTCAAATTTTTTAAATTTTTTTGCACCTATAAGTAAAAGTTTTATTTGAGGGATATAAATTAATACTTATTAAAATGTTTAAATTATTTTGTTATTTAAACTGTAACTACATGTGAGAGTGAGGAAATGTAAGTTAGTTCATGGGTTTTACAAGAAAAGCCAATTGATTGCTGGGTACCACTTTTCATGTGTAAAAATATTTTATAAATTAAATAATGAATAAGAAAATTGAATATAAGACCAACTAATGTTACTTTATTAGGCTTAGGTATAACACATTTTTTAAGACAAAGAATTGTTTAATATTATAATTCTTAATGTAATATTAGTTTATCCCTATAAAGTAAAGTATCTTTGTATGGCATAATGTTGGTTAAACATGTTTATATAGTTCTGTTATGTAATTGACTATAACTTATACTATGTTTCCAAGCAAAAAAGATTATTATAATTAATTTATTATTATTATACTATTGTCTATATACTCACCAATTTATATCCTTGAGGTTTTTGTAAGGCAGGAAAGTCTTTAAAATATTGTTCAACAGAATATTCTTTGTCCTCCAAATATTTGAATCGTTTCTGTAAAGTCCCGGTCCACTTTGATTGTACTAAATCCCAGGGTTCCGAACTGCATTTTAGCCAAACAAGGTCCTCTTCTATATTGCTAGTATTTTGAAATCTATTTTCAGTTAATGGAAGCCAGAGTAGTGAAGATGATGCATTAACAAATGTTTGACCAGGTACTACCAGTTTATTGTCTTTCTTGACTTCAAGTACACCCTGTTTCTGATACTTTCGTCTCAAGTTAAGCAATTGACTTACCAGTTTACCCCGGGCTTGATATGTAATACCCTGGGCAGTTACACATGGCGGTATGTAGTAAGTAGTTACTCTTTCATTTGGAAAAATTTCTTTTATTTCCTTAGTCCACTTATGATATATATTACCTTTAGTTATGGGGGAGTTACCACTTTCTTTCAATATTTCTTTACAAATTATTGATGCTAAGAGATTACGTGCATTATCATTATCTAATGATTTGCCAACAAACTTTAACAAACATAGTGTATCAAAATTTCCCTTTAATATCTTTAGCAAATTCTGAAATAAGATATAATAATTAAAGTAAATACAATCTGAATGATTTATGAAATAAACTTATTGCTTTTTAATATGTATGAATTTCAACGAGTGAGCAAAGTGTGAATGTTATTCCTCTAAGGCACCACTAACCATTTATTCTGCCACAGTGACAGAGGTGAACTTTTAGAATAAGTGTTACACTTAAAGTCTCTATAACAATAAATAAAATAAAATCTTCATGGAGTCCACACATGAGAAAGGTATTTTGACATTGTACTTGCTAAGATGGTGGTATAAAACCTCTTATGAGGGTTCAACTTGCACTTGAGAACCTTTTTACATTTAAATAAGGTTTTCATAAATATAATTCAAAATATAACTATACTACCTACTTAGTTAAAAGGTGTACCTAGAATGGGTTTTGCACTCAGAGTAAACAGGACTGGAGTAGCCATTAGTCAATATCTCGTACATATTTTTCTGCCATTTTTTGCGGGGGGTGAGGTTACTACTACATTCAATGCCAGCACACAGGAACAAAAACTCTTTGCGTGTTTACAAACGCACACATGCATAATACGACAAACATATTTAAAATACACGCACACGTGCTTAAAATAGTGTGTTAACGTTCTATTCAAACACACGAATGTCATTGTGTGAGAAGTGACATGACATAGCACGAGAATATCGATATCGATAAATCAGTTTCGTTCAATGAATGAATTTATTAACTTTGCGTTAGTATTCCTACAAATACAAATTGAAACTTGATAGTTTATTGCATTTAAAAGATATTTACAATAGGTGTTATTATATATATAGAATTCACTGTGGACCCTTTTGCGTATACCCATAATGGAAAGGAGGAACTCTGAAACATTATTTTTAACAAAGCGATAGTGAATATAGTTATATTTCTCAGATTTTTACTTTGAACGATTGATTATTTGTATTTTTTTGCGATTTGCTTACATCACTTTTTGCAGGTATTTCCTTTTCAACTTATTTTTTAACCTAAAATTAATACATTTAAATGTAATAAACTAAAACTGTTATAATATTACATGTTAATATCTATTTGAAGCATAACTAGTTATATAATAAACTAAGAGGATCATTCAAGAATAACGTTGGCACAGCATGGGCAACTAATCTTCTTCTATTGTTAGATAATTTTTGAAACTGAGACGGCTCAATATGTATGGAACATATAGTACTTGTTCTTGAAGATGCCCAAGATGCCCTATTACCTATTACAAGCATGAATCCATTTTTTTCGTATGCTGTATTCTTTAGGAAAACTGAATATGAAAAATTAGATGTTTCCGGGCATATCAAAGCTTAAAGTATAAATACCAACAATTAGTATACCGCCTAGGGGCAGAGTATATTTGCCTGAACTACACATACCGATCATTTCTAATTTTAATACTGCAATACTATCTTCCAATAGCTTTCATTTTTCATTTTCATTTACTCCTAGTATCTTGAAGTATTGCAGTTGGACAAGCCGGTTTTTAAAAGGAGCTATAAATGCTACAATATTAATAAAAAACTTAACTTAAATGTTGACGATGACATTTAGCTATTACCATACTAAAATGTCATCAAAATCCGTCGCGTAGTTTTTGGGTGATGCGTGCTCAAACATACATACAGACAGACAAAATGTTCAAAAATTAATGATTTCGCTTCCTCTACTCTCATTGTTGTTAAAAATAATGTTAGCCATTTGGTTTAAGGTGGACTTGACCTGTTTTATTCTATATCTTTACAGTTTTATTCTCGTATGTATAATATCGCAGGTAAATAGTATAATTCCGCACTTTACATACGGCGTCATCAGTTCAAAATCACATACCTTATTCTTATTTGAAATCATCATTAATACCTGGTAATAATTACTGAAACAAACTGTAATTTATCTAAGCTGTGTTTTATTATCGTTAAGAAAAAGAACTAAGAAAAGGGTATGTGTTTTTTAAACTGATGACGCCGAATGTAAACTGCGGAATTATACAATTTCCCTGCGACATACAGATTTAAATTAAAAATACATATTTCCAATTTAAGTATGATACTTGCATTCATTCATTCATTACTCACTCGTAAAATCACAATATCGATGAAGTTGACATCACTATTGTGCAAATTAATATTGTACAAATTAATAAGGGTTGCTGATTACAAAATAAAAACAATTTGTCCTGTGGCTCGAAAAAAAAATTTTGGTTTCTCGGAAATGATCGGGTGTGCTGGTTAGACGATGGTACCCTTTTAACCGTGTCTTTTTTATGAAGTCAGGGACACTGGAAGTATATACAGCATTAGTACTCTTAATGTTTATGAGCGCCGCCCAGCATGAATAAAAGGACAAATAGTTTGATTATTATTTTAATTAATTATTTTATTTATTAATTTATATTTCCATGTTGTGTGGCAAAGAATAGGCTTCAAGCAGCCGCAAAAGTGTAGGTATGTACTTAATACTAAACTAAAAATAAACACGCAACGTACATTGTTAAAACGAAATTATAATTGGTAATTAATTAATACAAAATTACAGTTATTTATTACCAACAAACTTTTTCTAATTTTTGTCTTAATTAATTGAAATGCGATAATGGTCAACCCTAGGTAGTCTCGTGGGGAGTGCAGCCGTGACGTCATCAAACGAACTTTGAGCGCGAAATTTGAAATTGTAGTCTGCTAAAACATGAAATTATGAATTAAATAATAATCAAAACCTAAAAATTATGCTTACAAATGAAAGGTGACACCATCTTTTTGCATACTAGATATTTTCGAATTTTTTTTACAGTAGAAAACAGCACAGGCAGGCATTTTCGTGGGAGCTCTGCACGGTAAGACGTTCTGATTATTGTGGTTTTAAAATGGCGGCTCAACTAGTTTTATACATATAACGCACAGGATTCCGACGCTTGTGCATTTGGCAGAGGGGTAATGTTAGGCAAAGGCTACTCCAGTCCTGTTTACTCTGAGGTTTTGCACTTTCTACACAAATGTAAAAACTGAATATAACTTACAGTATCTTAAACAAAATAATTATCTGTTGTGCAAGGTGAATCAGATGTTGTGGCATTCACACTGGGTTCTGGTCTAGGTTGTTCTGCCACTTGATCGGTTTCTGTAGCTAAATTATCTTCAGTCAGTACTTGAATATCCTGCAATAAGATAGGCCTTGATAGGTTAAAAATAATTATGATGCAATAGTGTCAAGAGGGCTGAGATTGGTGGCCTAAAATGGCCTAGGCTTTGCATGTTATACCTATACTTACACTTAGAGAAATATTGTAGCTGCTCAAATCTGCTGAAATATTCAAATTATCGTTGATAGCAATATCAGTGGTAAAATCTGCTCGCCACACTTTCCAGCATCTTAAAAAAAGGGCTCTTGGCCCAATTTGAGGAATAAGCTCTTTGACGTCAGTGAATGAAAGAGCTGCCAACGCTTGAATGTTTATTTCATTTTCTGCAAAATTGTATACCTAATTAGATCTCACTACCTATATTTGATTTAGGTAAATATAATACAAAGTACATAAGTAGGTATACTTACTGAGGAAGACAGTCTGGAGTTCCGGAAGACCCCAAGCCTGGAGAAGATCTACCACTTCATCCATGATAAAAAGACGTTAAACGCAGTCTACACACCTTTACAAACAACACGAAACGCATAAATAGAACAATTGTTTCTAATAAAATTGTTAATGTGCGGAGCCGAAATCAAATTATACTTGATTTCGGCTCCGCACATTAACAAACGACAAGTTTGAATGAAGAGAAAAATAACGGATTATATCACTGGCGCAATAAACAAGTTTGTTTAGGTTTGTACTCGATCGAACAGTACAGTACACCTTGCGCTGTGTTACCGTCTCTTTTCTTCCCACATTTTGTCGTATTAACACTTCTCTCACTCTCGTCCATCGACAGGTGCACATATTTCGGACGGGTTATGGGTTAAAATCAATTGAAGTATTAAATTTGTTTAAGATGCTTTTTTGTTTTAAACATTTTGGTTATAGCTTCAAATATTAGTGTGTGTAAATATAATTAACTTTGTGATATAGATAATAACGGTTATTATAAAATCAATAAACAACTTGATAGAATGAATCATGTTACTTAATTTGATGTAATGAGTGAGATGATAGAAATCGCGATGTCCTTGAAGTTAATCAAATAGATTATTAATTGAAATATGTTAAATTGATTAAACAATTGATCATTTGAACTTTATTAACCAGACTAGTTAACATTTATCTTTTTTACTACTTCCTTGATTGGTTTGATATATTTTTTTTTAATCAAGGCTTGATTAGCGGTCATTTTTTTCAGTGTAATGTATCCGTGAAAACCTAAATTATTAGCTTGGACGTCTGAAAATATGTTTCCTTGTTCCTTAAATTATTATTTCAATTTTAAAGCCAGCCAATTCTAAAGCATTACGTTTTATAGACTTAATCGATTAAAACTTTCATTATGTCGGATGCTTTTTAAGGGATTTTTATTTCGCTTCCTTTACTACTTTCTTTTCTTTAAAACCTACACACGCACATATATACACATACACATATACATACTAATAAGTTTTAATATTAATTGAACGATAAATATAATGATACGTACTCGTTATTATATAACTCACAAACGCTTTCCAACTTATACCTCGAATTTGTGGCCACACTAAAGTGCTGCATTATAACTCGGTTGTTTATTAATGCAACTTGCAGTCGCAGGCTAAAGTTTGAATTGGATGCTGCACTGAGATGAAACCCAGTTCGGTTTCTAAGAGCAAAAACGTTGATTGTTACACTGTGATAATAGAATGTTATGCTGTAGGATTTCAGGTTCACCATTTAATATTTAAAGATATTAAGTTGAAGTGTCCTTTTGTAATATCAAAATAACAGCTTTTCAAGCAGTTAAACCAGTTATTTATTCCGACTAATTTCAAAAAACTGCTGGAACGATTTTGACGAGACTTTTACTGGAGAATTAACTTCATCATACCAGCCTTATGATGCCTTATGCTGGATTAAGGCTTCCCCTAAGGATTTCCACAACTATAGCTCCTGTGGTGTCTGCTTCCAACATCTTTCCGCGATATTGATTAGATTGTCGGTCGATCTTGTGGGAGTGCCTACCCATGCAACGTGGTTGGGTTTACGGTCACATTTCCGCAGCAACGGCTGTCGGTTCCTCTGACTATGCACCGCACTGTCACTTTAGCTGAACAATCCGTCAAGTTATTTCGGTTACTTTAGTTCTCCTGTGGATTTCCTCATTCGGGTTCCACGCAGGGAAACCCAAGCATCGATCACTCTATTGCACGCTGGGTGACTTCAAGCCTTCTAATAAGACCCATAGTTTGCGACCATATCTCACGTTTGTCAATACTAATAACACACACTCTTCAACGACATTCACTCTAAAATACTGAAGTAACTTCCTATCCGAGCTGGCTTCGACGAGAGATCTCTTTTTTCGAAGTTGGATTAAATGTAATATTTCCATTTAGAGTCGTAGCGGCTACAACTAGCCCTTGTATGCCGTCATATGCCCATATGACATGATTTTTATCTATTTTGTCCATGTTCATGTTAAGACCCGCTTTTTGGTTACTACTAAGATTTTGTAGCATTGTATTTAGGCCTTTTTGGTTACTACTAAGATTTTGTAGCATTGTATTTAGGTATTTAGGCAGTCTCAGCCATAAAAACTGTATCATTGGAAAACCCAAACTGTTTTAGATATTTGCCATTTATATTGATGTCGTATCCATTCCGAACCAGAAGCTAAAAAAAATTTAATACAACTTCTTCTTCAACCCTGGCAAATACTTGTAGTAAGATGGGATTTGAGCTATGGTTCTGTGATTGGACTGACATAGTGAAGTTTTCATATAGGTACCTGATATGCCTGTAATCTACTGAGAGACTACAGCGCCGCCGAAGTATCGATCAATTTTTGACAGTACAGGAAGGCAAAGCAAAGTGGCTTATACTCGGATTATACTCTTCCATCTTCTATATAACCTGCCGCAAAATATGGACGTAATCTATAGTACTTAAACCTTTTCTGGAAACGGCTTGCTTGGGAGCTTAGAAAACATCTAACCTGCTTACGAAACTATTCATAATGACTTTTACATAAACACACATAAAACTAAATAAATTCATAATCTTTTTATATAAATATTCAATATATTATAATTCAAGATAATAGGAACGATGCCACTGAAAAACTAAAAAAAAAAACTGGTTGGTTGCCTGTAAAGTCGGTATACGGGCGAAAGTTTTACGTGATAACGACTTTGAGTGGTAAAATAATTTTAATGTGAATATTCATTCGTATAGTAGGAAGAAGGATGAAATAATAGTAACAATTTAAAACATTTATTTATACAAAGAATTATATTTAAAACATTAATTTATAGGCACGCGTCCCTTCCACTTTTTATGTCTGTCTCTCTCGCTCTTAGGCGGGCTAACCATGCCCGAGTGGAAGGGACGCGTGCCTCTCACTCGCTCTCATTGTAAGCGCATAACGTGAGCGGAGCGTAACGCAGTTTCTTGAAGTGTCACCCGGCAAACCAATTTATAAGACGTTGTCACGTCAAAAATAATGAAATGAAACTATAATCTATAATCTTAGATCACAGTTGTTTATGTGTTTATCTGTCCGCTCTTTTCCCCGCTCTTTTTCCATTGTATCAATAACGTTACCATAGCAACACGTTACCCGCAAGTAGTTCGTCTACCGGACGCCAGATGGCGCTAACAGAAAAATATTTAACAATAGAAAATTTAAAGAATGTTGTCCATCCGTACGAAGCCGGGACGGGCCGCTAGTATAATATTAAAATTATAGAATACTATATTATACTATTGCCGAGCGAAGCAAAATTTTATAAACACATCGAACACCGGTCACTGCTCTTAATAATTTGAGTATTGCAAGTCGGATATCTCGAAATACCGTAACTTGATCAATTTACACATCGCTGTGCATTCATCGATGCATTACTAGTCCAAACTGCGTTTTACCTGCCAACTGCCAATTTTGATAATCCAGCTAGTTGGCATACTGATCTAATTGCTGGATTCACCGACTTGATTACCCGTTAATGAAAAACGAAATCAACCAGAGATTTTCGTGAACGTGCTTGTTTAAATGTGCCTACATTAAGAGGAAAGCTAATTATTCTACTCGAACAGATATAACTCGTGAGTAAATATGTTATACTCCTACCTGTACTGCGCGTTGCTTTGTTATAAAATGAAAACTATCCTATGTCTAAAGGCGAAACAAATCCATCAAAATTAAAAAAAAAAAAATTATTAACATCGGTTGAGTAGTTTTTAAGTACATCGCAGTCAAACAGTGTGACGGGGAATTTTTATGTATATTTTAGGTAGTCGATTTCTCTGAAAATGAAGTAAATTCAATATCATACCTTCTTTTTAGGGGATTTTTTTATCCAAGCATTAAGAATGCGATAGTTTTTTTTTTATGTGCATAAAAGTATTTGACATCACTTTAAATATGGTTGTTACAATATGGCACCAACACAATAGCATGCCTATTACATAGTTAATACTGGTGATATTATAATTATGACTTATAAGTTATTAGTTTATAAGACTTAAACCACTATTTTTAAAAGTGATTTGAATTCAAATTTAGTTTGAGCAATTTTCAAAATTTCCTGAACTGAAAAATTCCGATCAGTAGATCGGTTCATCAACTTTTAAGAAACTTATTTTACATGTTATGTGTGGAATGGGAATATCTTTCAAGTAACATTATATAAGCGGATTTATGTATGCAAATTACAGAGTTTGTATTCAAAATGAGTATACTGAATTTAAATAGATATTATTCTTGCTGGGAATCTTAGAAAACTTTTCGTTGGGTTTTCCTTATTATCAACTTCGTGTGATGAAAGTTACATTTTAGTTATAACGTTTACCTCAATTGAGATATCAAAATGTTTTAAAGATCTGATTCTGTCGTTTAAATATAATTTCTTATTAAATTCAATTTTCCACAATAGGTTAGCCAGAAACACATGGGTTTGGATCTCACTGCGTTATTAATGCAGTTTTTCTTTATTTTGAGTATTTAAGATTTTTAATGCTTAAATAAAATTTAAAAAAATCTAATTTAATTTCCTCTATAGGCAAGTAAGTGTACTAAAATTTCTATACATAGAGAGAAGAGACTTGGTAGAAGAGACCAAAACTAAGGGTTTTAACTACTATTACTACATTAAATATATAAATTGTAAAAAATTTTGCCTTTAACTCATTTATTAACTTACCTATATGTAATGAAATATTAAGAATGAATCTTAGAAAATCTAGTGTTAAATATTTTGTACGGATAGAATAAAAACAAGTTATAAAATAAAACAGCGATACCTTATCTTAATGTTTCGGTCGGTTCGCTAGTTTTAATTAAAAATGCAACACGATAGCTTTAAAGTGTAAGGTAAAAGTTTGTACGAAAGTTAGATCATAATTAAAAGTTAGTTGAATCATTTTTATTGAATTATTTTATCACTATTAAAGCCTTTGAACGCCAAGTGCTAGATAAAAATAATAGTTTTTTTTATAATCGTATCTTTGAACTATCAACTTTCAATAATATGTGGGACAGTCATAAGGTTTGAACATACTAAAAAACTTACTGCACTGGATACGATTGAGAGCAGATTAGTGACAGTTACTTGGTGAAGAGCAAGCTTCACACCTTAGCTCACCGCCGCAAACTTGCCTGTCTTTCGTTCTTCTAAAAAAAATACTCTGGATAGTGTGCTCAGGAGATGCATATGCTCATACACCCATCTCCCCTCTACTATCGGACGTGCAGACGCACGCCTTTCTACCTGTCGCACCAAGCGCTTCTCAACATCTTTAATTATGCTCACAGCAAAGAATTGGAACTACCTCTCTGCATCTGTATTTCCGAGTACTTATAACCCATCCGTTTTCAAAGCCATGGTGAATAGGTACCTTCTGGGTTAGCTCGCTCCATCGTGAATCCTGTCTTGGCTCCAGACTTAATTGGAATGAAGACATTAGAAAAAACATATTTTCTGGATATGGATTTTCACACCAGCCTCTTGACAAAGTATCATGTGTCTGAAACGATTTTCGAAACACTTTTTCGAGTCCACCGCTGAAACCTCATCTACGGCTTTTCGCTGTTAGCGCATCTTTCGACGAGGGCACTGTATCCCTTTCAAATAATTGTTATTTTATTTTAGGAAATTAAAAGGCACGTGGTGTCACATCAGGAATGTAAAAAAGGTGATTCAAGACTTGGACCGGTGTCGTGTGTAGGAAATCCCTAGTTTTGAGTGTAGAGAGCGTGGGTGCTTGGTCGCGGAGCCCGGGGTTCGGTCGCTTGTTGCTAATTTTGCAAACTTTTGGCAGGCATTATGTAATATACCATTGGGTATTATTGCTGCTTTGATTATGTGATGGAATCAACACCAGATACCCCATTAAAATGAAGAAACCAGTGTTCAATATTTTTCCTGCTCTTTTCGATCACATGAACCGTTTTGAAACACTCATACTGTCAACTAACGCTTTGTTTCTGGATCGTATTGTCGGATCGAAGATTCGTCACCTGTCACAATGAAATGAACCTTAACCGAAAATGCTTCAAATTTATTAATCATGTCTCGGCAACATTTCAAACGGGCCTGCTTCCTAGCTTCGGTGAGGTTGTGAATAACGACAAACTATTCTTCTCACGCAAAGTTACTCTTGTAGAATATTGCGAAAACTTCACGATCCAATCTGCAATATATCTATCTCTATCTAACAGCCGTCGTATGATGACCACTCCTTTCTTCATTCCAAAAAGTCACATGACCACGCTTGATTTGTTATGCCAACGGTAGATGCTTTGGAAGAGCCTTCATGCATAAATACCATTTGAAGTCGATCAAACGACTTGTCCGGTTTTAGTCCACATTTGAAAGCATAAATAAGTATTGCACGAAAACGTTCCAAACGCAAATCCACTTTCCATTTTCAATGAAATACACGGTAAATCTATTTAATTTTCAAAAAAAATGTACTAGTTAATTCTAAACTTGTACTATGGAACTTTTACTAGTATTTTTTTCAATATTTATGATCGGCTAGGGCCTGCTACATAAGACTTTTTTCACAAAACTTTCTGGGTGACCTGGTACGTAGAGCAGTTTAAAACATTTTAATCAATGGTATTTTTAAGGTTAAAAAACGTGGACATAATGTAACTTTGTGTCTGAATAAACAGATATATATGTAATATACCTATAAAAGACTTCGTGTTAATATATTATTTTACTGATTGACTGACTAGCAACGCACAGTCTAAACCACTTAACCCTGAGTCTTGAAATTTAGAGGGCGTGTTTCTCAAACGTTAAAAAAGGTCTTGAAACAAAATTTTAAAAATTAAACCCATAAGGGATAAAATGGGGTTAAATTATTGTATTCATATCACGCTCAAATTCAGAGGCATGAAATGGAAACACATGCTATAAGTATATAACAATTTAATTTGAAAAAATCGCCATTTTGAAGTAGAAGCGAAAAACTAAGTTTTAAAGCTTTTAATAACCGTACATGCACTTCGTCTTTTCTGAAAGTTCTACCCCTAATTGTGTGGAGTAGGGTAAAGATTATTTTTAATAAGTCGAATATATTAAATAAGAATCATGAAATTCGAAACATAGGCCCTATGTAAAAATAAGGTCCATTAAGAATTTTGAATATAGAAGAAAATAAGAAAATCTATAGAAACGTAAAATTGGAAAGTAAATAAATACTAGTTTCCTTTTTATCGATTGTTTGATTCGTTTGTTAAATACATTCGGTGTTTTGGCCTGTACTTACCTGGAGTACGAAGAGATGGCGCTGGTTTTCACCTTAAACGACACTTGGGAAAATTCAAGGGAGTCTATCAAGGTCTTGGCAGCTCAATTGGAAAAGAATTCGTCTGGATAGTCAGAGCATGTGAGTTTGAGTACTGTTTGGCTCCTAAGGTAGGTTAAAATTTTTCTGCTAATATTAAATTAGATACAAAATATAGCAGCTAAATAACAAAAAATATAGTTTATAATAAACTTGAAATAATTATTTATTTCTAAACTTACAGGTACTAAATATATTCTATAGAACACATAAAAAGTTTATAGACCACCACGACTCACAAACACACTTGTACTCATCACATAAACATATGCCCTTATCAGAAATCTGGTCCCAATCTTTAACGCAGAATGAAGGACCGTTGCACCAAGCGGCCATCATAATAATTATAGAGATATTTATTCAGAACTCTATTTCAACTTGTCATAGTAGAGTAACCAGAATAACACTTATCATAAGAATACACAAGTATTTGATCCAGTTACAAAACAACAAAAGTAAACTTTATCCTATTATTTCACTACAGTTCTACAAACACATACTCGCAAAAGGCTAACACAACACATACAAAAGTAACACAAACAAGGCAACATATACAACTTCATATTATAACTTATTATTTTTCCAGGTTATGGCTCTGCGCTGAAGGAAGGTTCTAGGCTCATGCTTGGTAGCTTCTCAAGCATAATTCTGCATAACGTGCTGTCCATTATCTGAAGTTCCTTAAACATCATAGGACTAGAAATTTGTATTACTGAGTTAATGCAATTCTATCTTGGTCTTCCTCCACCACACTTTATTAGAAATTTTATCTATAAAATGCTAATTTTAACATAAAGCCATCGTACCATATCTATGTAATTTCAAAGCAAAGCAAAGCTCGGCCAACTGAGTCTAACAAGCCGAAACAGAATGTTTAGGTTTTAAGAAAATACTAACATAAAGAATACAATTCATATAAAAAGAAAGTACCGTTTGTATCAAAAACATTTGGTTTACCGCCATTGATACAATAAGCTTTCAATCGCTACAAGAAAAACGATTTTGTGTAGAATCCTCTCATCTACTTTCTTGTTTCCAAAGGTAGTCCGATACAATAGTGTATAAATCCCTTGACTGACGTAAAAATCCATCTTTTATGTTTTTCAGGGTAACAAAGAAAAATTGTCGATGATATAAAAGAAAGCACTGGTATCTTATTGCAGTTAAATTGTATAAAGTCTTCTAAAGGTTTTTTAAACTATTTTTTTAGTCCTTACTTTTCTTAAAATTATATTTTTTAGCATTCAAGTTCCTCGATCCATTAATACATATGACATCATGTTACTTTGGTAGATATTTTGCCCTATACCCGAGGCAATTGGCACTAAAAAGTGGAGAACAAACAATTCTTAAATAATATTATTGTACCAAAAAAACCTACGTTCGTAACTTGTTTAGCAATATTGTTCAATAGTGTCGTCTCATTTACATACCATGGCTATAGATTAATTCCTACTGCTTTTAAACAGTCATAGAAAATTCTTACAGTATAAAATTTAGTGTAGATTAATCTTAAACTACTTACAACTTTTTCCCTTGATTATAATCCTATGTAGAAACAAACATTGATTCTAAGTAAGTACAACATTAAGTAGTTATTTATCTTGATCACTTCATTCCTTATCGTCAATACGAACTAGCTCTTGATCCTCAGAATAATTGCTATTTGGACAAGCAAAGCAGTCTTAAGACAAATAATGAGACGTTTGATCCGTCTGCGGTATTTCACACGCTACTGCGTATCGATTGCCCTCGTCTTTTCCTATTATATTGTTGTGTATCTGGTACAACTAACTATTTAAAACAAAGTAAGTACACATTGAATTTTGTTGCATGGTATAACTAAGTTTAGTTCAAATAAACCGATGTCAATATAAAACGTGCATAATTTATTGACAGTAATAATAATAATATAATCTTTATTGACTTCTTCGAGTAAATTCATTTAGATTATACATAGTGACACTTATATTGTAGGTACATACATTAAATATTTTGAAACTGGTACTTACACTGAAAACCCGTGCTATAACTACCAGCTACCTTCCATTGACACTATTTTGACAAGTTTTTATAACATAAATAAATGACAAGATTCATTTAACATTTACACATATTGTAAAGTTTTTAAGGAGAATCATGAATGAAAAATAATGATTTTAAGCAAAATTTTAAATACAAACTAAGTTTGTAAAATACATAACAATTTTACCACCATTATCTCTATCTGTTTCTTGTTCTTTTGAATATTCATTTAATATTAATTTAGTTTTGTGTTCTTTGTTTATACAGGGTGTCCCAAAAAATAGTGTCAAGCGTAAGTCCAGAGTTAGAGCACCTCTTGGAGTACCCGAATCACCCCCATGTATGTTCCGCGATTATTCGTAGTTTTCGAGTAATAATTTTTTTTCTGACTTTGAAAATTTTGATCCAAAGAACTTAAAAATTTTAAATAAAAAAAAGTAGAACATATTTTAATGTTTTTCTTTTTGCCACTGAATCATCTTTAGTGCTTCTTTTATGTCTAAAATAATCAGCTTCGTAACTTTAGTGGAAATTTAGAAAACAGTAGTGTAAAGTCAAAATTTGAATGTTAGTGAATAATTACTTAAAAATTCACCTTTAAATTAAAAATCTAAACAGGTAAATTCATGGTTTCTAAGTATGTGTAAAAACTTCTCTAGACTCTCTGCTTTCATAATCATTTACAAAAAAGAAGTACTTAATAGGGCTACTTTGGCTTAAATCGGCCATCAAAGACAGCGAGGTGAAAATTTCATAAAATTTACCAAATTCCTATCAGATGATAAAAAAAAATATCTGGTCTTGTATACTTTTTTTACTTACTTCTAAGGTTCAGATTAATTAAAATTTAGCAAAAATTAACTACATGAAACCCATATTTAAATATTTTTCTCGCGGATCACATTGGTTGTAGTGTTGGATGTAACGCAGTACTTACCTGCTAAAAAATTGCCCGAGTGAGAGGATATGAAAGAGACCGCATTATTACTATCTCTCTCACTCTCATTGGCGAAATGGATAACTGTAACTGAGGAATGCTATTCTTTGTGACAAGGGGATGAGGCGGGGGGTGTAGTCCGAGCGCCTATTGTGTTCTGGCGCCAGTCGTTAGCCTGCTTTTGTTTGCGCCTTACGTAAGATACGCTCATTTGTGATTATTTGACGAACTTTGCTTTCTTTACGGACCTTGAGTGCGATTACGATTTGGTTTTGTGTGAATACGGGATTTTGACAAATTTGGCATTCTTAACGGACTTTTCTAGCTCTTCATTTTGTGATGTCTTTTTCATCGCAAGAATATGCTCTTATGCATTACTTTTATGGATATGCAAGAGGAAATGCTTCTGAAGCAGCCAGGTTGTTCCGGCAGCAAGTACAAAATGGAGGTGGACCTCAGCCTGAAACTTGGCCTGATCATCGCATGATTTTAAGAGTACATAACTCTTACATGGAAGGACGCCTACCAGGTAGAAGATCGGGGCGCCCATCTGAAATGAGTGACCCAGATACTGTCCAATCAGTGGTCGAAGAAGTGGTGAGAGATCCATCAGTTATTGTAAGAACAATAGAACGTCGAATCGGAATTCCGAAATCACAAGCACATAGAATACTTCATCAAGAGCGTTTTCACCCATATCACATCCAGAAAGTTCAGCAGCTCAAGCCCGCAGACTACCCGAGAAGGGTGGCATTTGTCAGGAAATGTTACGGAGACAAGCTGAAAACGAAAATTTCTTTAAAAATATTCTATGGACTGATGAATCACATTTTAAGCGATGTGGGGTGTTTAATGCGCATAACTACCATTCGTGGAGTATTGAAAATCCACACCTCACAAGGGAATCTAATTTCCAAGAACAATTTAGTATCAATTTGTGGTCAGGCATCCTAAACGGACAGCTGATTGGTCCGTTCGAACTACCGGACCGACTGAACAGCGAGGCCTACTTTTTATTTCTACGACGTGATCTCGGCGTCTTATTAGACGATGTAGACCTATTAACGCGGAGAAATATGATTTTTCAAAACGACGGCGCTCCATGCCATTTTGCTAGAAATGTTAGACAACATTTGTCTGAAACATTTCCAGGCAGATGGATCGGTCGTGGAGGGCCCATTGCGTGGCCGCCACGGTCCCCCGACTTGAACCCCATAGATTTTTTCGTCTGGGGATACTACAAGGAATTAGTATACGCTAAGGACATTACAAACGTCACAGTGTTAAGAACAAAATTAAGACAAGCGGAAAAAACAATAAAAAACAACAGAATTGCATTTATAAATTTAAAAGAAAACTTTTTTAGACGATGTAGAAAATGTATTGAGCACGAAGGTCGTCATTTTGAAAACTTTCTTTAAGCGATCGAATAATAAATACTTTGAAAATAATGTTTTGTTTCATTTATTAAGTTATAATAAACCTTCAAAGGTTATTAAAGATGGCAGCAGGAACAGTTATTTTTGACCTTCAAATAATAAATTTTTAGCTTTTCTACAATCATTTCTGGTTTATTAATAAATAATTGGAATTAAAAAAAAATATTCTGAAGTCGAGTTTTATGAAATTTTCACCTTGCTGTCTTTGATGGCCGATTTAAGCCAAAGTAGCCCTATTAAGTACTTCTTTTTTTAAATGATTATGAAAGCAGAGAGTCTGGAGAAGTTTTTACATATACTTAGAAACCATGAATTTACCTGTTTAGATTTTTAATTTAAAGGTGAATTTTTAAGTAATTATTCACTAACATTCAAATTTTGACTTTACACTACTGTTTTCTAAATTTCCACTAAAGTTACGAAGCTGATTATTTTAGACATAAAAGAAGCACTAAAGATGATTCAGTGGCAAAAAGAAAACATTAAAATATGTTCTACTTTTTTTATTTAAAATTTTTAAGTTCTTTGGATCAAAATTTTCAAAAAATCAGAAAAAAATTATTACTCGAAAACTACGAATAATCGCGGAACATACATGGGGGTGATTCGGGTACTCCAAGAGGTGCTCTAACTCTGGACTTACGCTTGACACTATTTTTTGGGACACCCTGTATAAAGCATTTTTTCTGTTTGGTCGTAATTAGTAGCCATTCAGTTACCGGCTTTTACAAGTATATTTATTAAATTTGTGAATGGATAATATCTGATTAATTTTTTAATATTAGAACTTTTGACGGAGCCTGGTTTTACATGCTCTCTGAACAGTCACCACTTATCTTTTTTTGTCAGTTTGATGAGGGGGTAGATTATTTATAAGTTGAAGAATACTGCCTCAACAACAACTGTAGTATAACCAGTTGTCAAACAAATAGAACCTCACAGATTTTATATAGATCTGAGGGCAGTACAAGGGTTTAAATTTAATTACTTTAAGTATCGCCCAATTTTAAGTTCGTTGGTTAGTTCAAGTTAGTTTAATTTTACACATATCGTTAACGTGCGTTAAAAAAGAGGTTGGTCCGAGGACACTACCTTGAGGGACACCATTCTCAATAGAAAGTTCGTCACTAGTGAGGTCACCAATTTTGACACATTCTGATCAATTTGTTAAAACCTTTTCAATAGTTTCAACTGGTTTCCCCTTAATCCCAGTGACTTCAGCTTGCCAGAGAGCTTAGGGATCGAAACCGAGATTTCGCTAGATCAAGAAAGATGGCAATTACTTTCTTGCCTTTGTCCAGAGACTCAACTAATTCGTCTCTATTGAAATTAGGATATTTCCTGATTTCAGTAGTCTCGCGTAGCATCCTAGGAACAAATCCTTGTTCTTAAGCAAGAATTTGAGGTTTATCTAAACGAATGTAGAGGTTTGGCCCTAAATAGCATGCTCACACACTGCAGAACTATTATCGCGCCTATGTTTTATGTCGGCTACGTGTTCTTTAATGCGCGTATCTATACTTTCATTTTATAGTCATAATAAATTTTGTAGACATGTGCTGCCTGGAGGGGTATATTGCACTTGACAGGTCGTAAGAATTGGTTAATCTTCCTAGCTGGTTTAAAGTAAGTATTAATGGAAACCCGCTTCAGAATGTTCCCAATATTGTCAGTGACCCCCTTCATGTAGGGAAGGACAGCAGGTTGACATTCTACTGTGGCTGGTTTTGCGCTTCCTCTGTGATACTTGATACTCGCAACTTGTTATCTTGTAGTACTCGCTTGACATGCTGAATTTAAGCAGTCAGATGTTGTTGGTCACAGATGCCGCGAGCTCCCTGAAACAAATATTTACCCGCGGTAGCCAACTATATAGGATGGTGGTGAGAGTCTACATTTAGAAATCTAAAATTCTTTACGTTCGAATATGCAATCTGCTGTTAACAAATTTTCTTTTAAGAGACTGGATCGTGAATTATCTTTAGTCTGTAAGAAACTGTAATTTATTGCATTATGTATATAATTGTTTTTCTATTATATTATATTTTCGTATGCTCATTGTATACCTACATAATTATAAGTTTAAAAATTCTTGGCTTGTATTTTTAATTGTTGTTATTTCTGCCCTATATCCTCATATTTGATTTTATTATTGTTTCGTTCGTGTAAGTACATGAAAGGTGTAAAAGTTATACACCTTTACTGGTTGATTGCTAGAAAATTTCGTAAGCCGTTATGCCTGAAATGTTTATAATAAAGGATACATAAAGTTTGTGATACTTATTAACGTTCATGCAAATCAAAAAGAGAGAAAAGAGAAATGCTTTTGAGTGTGACATGTCCACTTGTCCTGAAGACTCAAGGGTAAATGAAAAATAAACATGTAAACCCGCTCGTTTACATGTTTATTTTTCATTAACCTTAAGTGAGGGCATAAGGAAAAGCAAGTTTGTAATCTCATGGGGTGTTTATGATCCTGTGAAGATTTGTTGTCATTATTTAGATTTATATGACTGATAATAAAAATAAATCGTATTAGACAGATAGTTAAAATATCACCCTGTTTACTTTTCAGACGTGTAAGCTGGTTTTTAAAAAGTTTATCTATACTAATATTATAAAGAAGTAAAGTTTGTGTGCTTGTATATTTGTTAAATTGTAAGGGGTAATCTCGGGATCTACTGAACCGATTTTAAAAATCTTTCACCAATAGAAAGGCACATTATTGCTGAGTGTCATAGGCTATATTGAATGCTAGAAAAAATTTAAAGAATTTTGTCCACCCGTGCGAAGTCGGGTCGGGCCACTAGTTATTTATAAATATAACTTTTTTCAAACTCACTTAATATAAGTTGTATAGAATTGTTCAGAACGTCTTTTAACTAATAGGAAGAACAGGTGCAAGAAACTAGTCAACTTCAAGTAACGACACTTACAATATTAGATATCGTTGCCCTTCATAATCCACAAAAAAATCACCATAATAAAAGTGATATAGTTTTATATCGTTGATTACAACAAAGTCAACAAATATTCTAAAGTAAGTAAGTAAGTATACAAAACATTGCAATAAAATAAAGAGTATAAAAGATAAATTAAAAAAAAGCATGTGAGGTAATTGCCTATTTTACTGGAAGTTTAAAGCAGACGCATTTAATCCGTTCATGAGCAGGTCGCATAATGCAGTCATCGCTTCGCTCAACCATATTTTAAAGACGTTGTCATAGTAACGGCCCGCTCCACACGCCACCATCTAAGAGATATTTAGTTTTATAAATTTATTCTAGATTATTGGTTACAGAAATCAATAACCAGTATTTTATTCTTCATTTCATGATCATAATATGCCCATTTATTATCTTTTTAAGACACGAAGGAGTTCCAGATTTATAGCCACCCATCCAATTATCAACCATTGCGAAAATTGCTTAATCTCTGCAATAATAGGTAGCTAATAAAAAAAAAATTCTCCACAGAAGTGTCTTTCGTGGGAAATAGTTATGATTAAAACCTAATGAAAATAAAAATATTCACTTTCTTACAAAAAATATTTTTGAGATGCAGATAGCAGTAAATTAAGCTAATTTTAATGCCTCGTATTAAATTGGTAATTTTATCAATAGAAGTTAAATATATCGCTTACTAATTGCGAGTGATTCTCGTGTAATGAAAAGAAAACGTTACAAATTCTCCAAGGTAACAGGAAACGTGGGTTTCCCAAAACATGGCTCCGATCCTCTCATTAAAGCGATTGCGGTCACCCGAACTCTCGTTTGATTGCTATCGACTTTCCTGTTACTACTTGCGGCTATTGTCGGCCAATTATGTGTTATTTAACGTCGATCGATTTAATTCATGACACTGAAAGGAAGCTTATTATAATAAGCTTAGTTTATACAACTAAGGTTGTTATTAGAAGCATGCTTGTTTTTTTAATATAACAATTGATTATTATCAGTTACATTATAATAACATTTAAATCTACCTTTTCTAAACTACCACATATTTTTTATTTATCTATTCTATACTAATATTATAAAGAAGTAAAGCTTGTGTGTTTGTATATTTGTTAAATTGTAAGGGGTAATCTCGGGATCTACTGAACCGATATTAAAAATTCTTTCACCAATAGAAAGGCACATTATTGCTGAGTGTCATAGGCTATATTGAATGCTAGAAAAAATTTAAAGAATTTCGTCCACCCGTGCGAAGCCGGGACGGGCCGCTAGTTTATAATAAGACAGATTTATTTTACATTTTTGTAACTTCTTTAAGGGTAATTCGAGTGGTGAAAGGTTGAATTATTAAGTGAGGAAATTGTAATTTTTTATTTGGTCGTGGTACTGATTTAATTTAGAAAAAATTATTAAAAAAGAATTAGTTCCTTCATGATCGTAAATAAATGGTTGTTTTTAGCAAAAAGACCGTGATGTTATTTGTAATTTTTGTATTTCAATATTTATTAATATGCTTTGCTAAAATTTGAACGCTATATTTGATTTTATAGGGTTATGATATAAGCCTTTAATATGTTCAACTTAAGGATGCAAGGTCCTAATATACTATATTAAGATTAATTTTGAATAAATACATATGTTTAGTTGTATTTATAAATATAATAAGAAACCAGATGCTTAGCATTTATCCTTTAATTAATATTTAATGTTAACACCTTAAAGTCAGAGTATGTATGTACTTATACGCAATTAACAGTGATTACATAATGATGGGTTCACGTTCCAAATCGTACATAGTCTTCATGAGCAAATCGATAATACCTATGATAGGGAAAAAGCATTGTATAAATTGCTTTATATTATAATTGCGCAATGAAAGTAATTAAATTAATACCAAAAACACAGGATAGAATAGAAAACTTAAAAATAAGGTTTCTGTAAAAACTATTAATTTTAATCAGATTGAATGTAATCCCTTTTTCAAAATAATGTCATTTTGTTTCCACATAGTCAATTTTTATTTGCAAAGTAAATATAAATTATATTTTTTATATTATAATACAGAAATATTTTATATGTATAGCGATATGTAATACGAACTGGCGCATTGGTGAGCTCTTTTAAATATTTAATCCAAAGCATCAGTACATAAAGTAAATATTCAAAAGCGGCCTACTGAAAAGTTTATCAATAATAAATTATTCTACTAAGCATCGAAAATTATTTCATAAATGAATTACATTTCAAAAGCGTTATTTTATGTAGTAGACTCTAAATGAGGAACAATTATTCGCATGCTTCAGTTTCAAAAGGGCAGTGTTACTCGTAAATGAAAGGTTGAATTATTAAGGTTCACTTACCTTCCCATGAAATATTTGTGGTTCAAGAACCCGGTAGCAAAATAAAGATAAAACAGTATGCAACTTTTACAATGGCCGTGTGTTTTATATTTAAAAATAATACTGGAGGTAATCATTAAATACCTCCTGTTAACCATATAATGAGCAGAGCTGTTTTTCTTATTGTAGTCTTTTAAAGTGATCACCGACCCACCAACCACATATGAAGGTTATGGTAACTCTTCCCCATTTTAGAGTTTTTCGCCTTACAGTTGAGATAATGAAAGTTTTAAAGTGGCGTATAATTACAAAATAACAGCGTTTTACTAAACATGAAATTGCAAATCCATATTTTCTTTTTTTTTAATGTGTTCCCTTTTGATCTCAACCAAGCCCGGGGACCAAGACAGAATCCACGATGGAACGAGCTCACCCAAAAGATGCCTATTCACTCTGACTTTAAAAACGGACGAGTTATAAGTACAGAAGCAGGGAGGGAGTTCCACTCCTTTGCTGTGCGCATTATAAAAGATTTTTAGAAGCGCTTGGTGCGACAGGTAGGAATAACAACCAACAAAGGGTGGTAGCTCGCAGTGTGTCTGGATGGCCGATGGAAAAAACTCTCCAAAATACAGTACTTACTACAAAAACTTAATGTCACCTGTATCTAAAACTTACAACTTAATTATATAATAACGATTAGTAGTATATAATCTTACCATTCCGTTTAAACCTCGTTCTCAGAATAATTGAATTTTAGGTTTTGGTTTAAGTATTTGTTGCTACAAAGACAGGCTTACTTTGGCTTTGTTGCTAAGCAACCTTTTCTATTTCCCATAATCTATACTTATAATAAAACTGTAGAGGTCGAATTTCTGTACATAGAAAAAAAAATCTTAAAACCAAGTCAGGGGGATGTAAAAAGAGGTAAAATACCAAAAAATGTTTTTTTTTATTTTTTGTTTCTCTGTCTGTTTGTCTGTTTATCAGTTTGTACGGGCTAATCTCCGAAATGGCTGGACCGATTTCAATGAAATTTTGCATGGTGATACCTTATATTCCTGGTCAACATCTTAGATACTTTTTATCCCGGAAAATTAAAGGGTTCCCGTGGGATCGTAAAAACCCTTGGACATCTTAATACACACAACTTATGTACTTACCTTAGGCTGATACTTTATATTACCGCTTGAATTAAATATAAATCCTATAAAAGTGACGGGATTCAGCGCCTTAGCCAATGAATGCGTCAGTGATAGTCCACACCGCTTGCGTCATTTATTTGCTGTATTACTGGTATTTTGTGGCCTTTCAAATGCTGAGCAATAGTGGCTCAAATATCAAGAAAGATTAGCGGAAGACTTTTTTAGGAATATAAGACAAAATATTGACGGTGACTTTAGCCATAGATTACGAGAGATTGCTTTCAATCAATGCTTAGTAGCTTTACAAGATTTAGTTACCTCTATGGGTGGTGATTCTCTCCCACAGTATGGTTTGCCAGCGCCGACCATAGAAGGGGAACGTTAGAGAATACGCTGCGGACATAAATTATGATCCAGCTGAACTAGCTGAAACTTTACGAACCGGAGTCCACAGTCTTACTGTAGAACAGCGCACTGCATTCGACCGTATATGTCACAGTATTGACAATGCTATAGGAGAAATTATATGTCTAGATGCACCCGGTGGGACGGGAAAAACCTTTCTCACTAAGATAATCTTGGCACAATTACGAGCTTAAGCCAAACTAGCTCTTGCTGTGGCGTCGTCTGGAATAGCAGCCACTTTGTTACCCGGCGGTAACATTGCTCATACGATGTTTAAAATCCCCATAGATTTGGACATAAGTGAACACCCTGTATGTGGTTTCACTAGAAGCAGTCATAAAGCAAAGGTTTTACGCGATTGCTGTTTAATTATCTGGGACGAGTACACTGTGGCACACCGAAAAGCAGTAGAAGCAATTAATAGAACTGTCAGAGGTATCCGTCAAAATGACGCCATAACCTATGGGTAGTTTAACGATGCTGTTTTGTGGGGATTTTAGACAAACGTTGCCAGTAGTACCACGGGGATCAAAAACCGATGAAATAAGAGCATGCTTAAAGAGCACAAGCCTTTGGCGACACGTCACAAGAATGCACTTAACATTGAAAATGAGGGCGCGAACAGGAGGCAACACAAATGCGCAGGAGTTTTCTGATTTATTGCTAAAAATTGGCGAAGGGACATATCCGGACGAAGAAGGGCAAATTGTTTTATCTGAAAATCTCTGCCACACTGTTGATTCAATTGAAAAACTTATCTCTTCCGTGTATGGTGAACAAAATCAAATAACAAATAATGAAAACTCATGGCTTGCGAAAGAGCAATTTTGACTCCGCGAAATGACCAAGCTGCAAGAATCAACTCGGATATACTCATAATGTTGAAGGAGAAGTAGTTGAGTATACTTCTATTAACGAAGTAATGGAGCAAGATGGCGCTACCAATTATCCCGTTGAATTTCTTAATTCTCTGAGAGCTCCTGGACATCCAGCACACAAGATTAATTAAAAACTGGCGTCCCAATTACTTTGTTGAGAAATTTAGGTCTCCTAAAATTATGCAACGGACAAGACTGAAAGTTACTTCTCTGCAGCGTAACATAATAGAAGCGGAGATTTTGGCGGGATGTGGCGTCGGTGAAAGAATTTTTATACCACGAATTCCACTGATTCCCAATAATTACCCATTCCATTTCAAACGTGTACAGTTCCCGGTGAGTTTGTGTTATGCAAAGACTATAAACAAAGCCCAAGGGCAGACGCTACGTGTTGCCGGCGTGGACCTCAGCGTCGGCTGTTTCTCACACGGTCAACTCTATGTCGCTTTGTCCAATGTAAGTCAACAAAACAAACTGTTTGTTTATGTTTCGAACCAAACCACATCGCACGTTGTCTATAAAGAGGCATTATGAGGCCGTAGCTACATGTGGTAAGGAACCGTTCGTCAAGCGCGAGTCCGACTCGCACTTGGCCGCTTTTATCAAACGACCTCTGTGGCACAGTGATCTTTTATGGTACCGCAAGTGCCTTTGGCCTGCAGGGATCCGGGTTCAATCAGTTGGAAAATAATCTGTGTCCAATTGTTCACATTTTCTTTTTATCTACAATTTACGCATTAATACAAACTTTGTATTTTTGTTTTATTAATTTTTTGCTGTATATCAGTTAACCGCGTGATAAAATCAAATACACGCGGACGAAGTCGCGGGCAACAGCTAGTTTACCAATAAATACCAAAGAAACAAAACTTTAGTAGCCCTTACTGTTATTAAGGATAGGTAATAGAAATATTTCAAAAATGACACCTGTTATCTTTTTTTGTAATTTTTGGTTGCCACAATAAATATGTGTATTTAGTTCATTGAAAATAGCATACTGACTTTTTATATACTATGATAAGCAAATAAGTAAATCCGAATATAAAAAGATGTAAATTTATCATTCAAGGTTTATTGTAATTTAATTAATTACTGTAAGACAGGAGGGATTAAGGAATAGCCATAAGGTATAGGCAAAACTATTTTCAAACTTAAAAAATCATTATGCTATTTCTTAGAAGTTTTTATTGGGCTTTACTTCGTCATACAGAGGGCCTACCATGATCTCTTAGCGCGATGCAAGTTCAATTGTCAAAGTGAGACACCGATTTACGCGGTCTATAGTGGCGTCTCTTTTCAACAGCTAAACGTGAATCGCTATAAGACGTGATGGTACGGCCTCTGAAGTTTACACTAAATGGTTTAGACATTTTTCAGAGTTCGTTAAACTAATAGTACAAACATTTAATCATAATGTTAACTACAAATTTAATGAAATAACTGGCATGGTACGGAAAATAGAAAGGACTTTTTTGCAAGTAGATATGCATTCAAAGCTAAAGTATTGAAAAGAAGAAATGCGAATGTATGCCCGGTTGATTGGTACAAATGGTAGTGCTGCTTTTTATATCCCAATGGTTTCGGGTTTTCTTTATATGATAAGCAAAAACATTCGTTGTTGTAGTTAATTAAAATAATACTATTTCAAACAAAACAGTCTCCAACAATTTTGACATTTTTCGATAAATTCGTTTATCATTTAAAAATTGCATTATTCCAGAAGGGCACAGATTAAATATAATATGTTAAGGTTATATTTAGTCTGGGAAAGTTACAATAGTAATTTATCAATGTGATCTGGGCGAAGAAGGGTGATATTCTAAATCTCTGTATAATTTGTAAATATTGTGAACGTACTTTTATAGCCAGGCAGCTATACGAAAAATTGTCATACAATACGCCGCACTGTCCTTCAATCGTTTAATTCCTACATATCGCGTGAAAAATGTCGCACCACATTTGCACCATGAATTTTTAAAGCTTTTTATGTAAAGACGCCTTTATAACTTTGTTTTCTTCTGACAGCGAGTATCTGTTAACGTGAACATTAAACCCTCACAACTTTTATAAATGGTTTGTTATATTTAATGCAAATTGTTAGTAGATCAACAAATATCAGTGCTTCAATAAAAGAAACGTAACTAACTAACAAGCCACTTATTAGATTTGGGTTCTTAAAAAAGGAATTTTTATATAATATAACTCTTAAAACTCTTCCTCGTTGAACACAATAAGCGATGTTTTCTTTGCTGTTTTTATAAAAAAAATCTGCTAAAAAGTTTCCTTTGGTCCGCGAAGTAAATTCATAACGAATTCGGAACGAACAAACATCGTCATTGTGCGGAAAGTTATTCTCAAAGTTTGTCAGCGCCGCAGGTTGGCTGTGTATTTTGCTGACAGTTTGTTTGTTCTCGGTAGCTCAATTCCGCTTATAAGTATATTTGATGATGTGTCAAGCATCAGACTTTGTACTCGCTTACTTAATTAAATGTGAATATCATTTTCCATCATTTAATCGTAATTGGAAAAAGTCTTACGTAAGGATAGAACGTGAAATAACTGTAAAAAGTGTAGGTTAAAAGCGGATATATATGTACTGGTAGTAGTTTAGGAAGACTACAAAATATTCCATGTTTATTATGTTTGCTTGTTCATTTTAGTGATGATTAGCTTATCAGAAATGGAAGAATAAAAGTGAATAAAATGACACATAAAAAGTGATGTAAAGCTATAAATAACCTACTGAATATTGAAGCAATTAAAAATATAATTTATTTTTAAGCACTTTCCATTAGAATTTGAATAATAATAATAAATATAGAGATTACAAAAGTACCTTTTCAGAATCATAGTAATTATATATTCATGTTTAAAGTTGACGATTTAGATAGATAGATATATTATTTATTTGCATCAAAGGCACACATACAAAAACACATGAAAACAGCAAAGTGAATAAGAAAAAAAACTACAAATACAACTCATATACATAGCACTCTACTGACAAAGGATGTGTCAGTAGAGTGACATAAATTTAATGATATGAAGGTGTAAGGGGACTGAATAATTTCAACTATCTTTATGTTAAGCAAATAATATTACTTTGCCTACGTGGGAGCCTAGTAAAACTGATAATGGCGAATTACTCCTTTCCCCTTGACACGTCGTAATGGTGCTTCTAGCAGCTTCGAGTTAACTTGCCCTGAAACTGTGTGTGGCAATGTGAGTGTCATCACGCGTGATTCGTCGTGTAAATTAAATTAAAATATTTTTGTGGGTCTCTCTGGACCCTGGTCAGTAGTAACGTTACTTGTTCAAAAATCTCTATTTCTTTAAGGTTTTGTCTTTTTTATTTTACAAATTAGATAAATAGAGTTAAATGGAACGCAGTGCTTTATCTAAAAGAAATCGGCGCACTAATAACGATTTTACTAATACCCTTCATTTCTAATGAAACGAACTTAATTACGTGTCAGTATGGTGCGCGCGCTTAGATCTTGTATGCTGAACCGTCTAAAAATTCAAGAAGTCGAGTTAAAACAAAGAATAAAAGTCTCTACTAAACATTTATGGAAAATTTAAACACATTTTAAGTTTGAAAAAATGTTTGCCTTTAACGGGCAAAGAAAGATTGCACGGACTGAGTAATTTGTGAAACTGTTGCAGTTTTTTTATCTTTGTTACAGTGCAAAAAGTGCAAAAATCATCATATTTTTAGAAGTATTCCACAATCGAAAAAAACAGCTATGTATTATTTATTTTTATTCATATTAAATCTAGCTGTTAAAGCATAAATAACAAAAATATAAAAGTGTTGAAAAAATTCACTTAAGGTAGGGACCTTCCAAACCCCAACGTCAGGGATGACGTGAAAGAGAAACCACGTCGGTTGAAGGTCTTAGAGTAATTGTAAGAAAAGGTATATTTTAGCGATTTTTCCAACTCAAAAATGCTTAAAACATAATTCACAGACTAGCTACACTTCCTATCAAAAATTAATTTACAATTCGATCTAATAAAACTTTGTAGACGCGAACATTAATCCCCAAACGTTACCCCATAAAAATAAATTGAATCCCCATATTTCCAATAAAATGTCCTAACCTCTCACATTTGACCAAAACTATTAATCACACGAATTAAGCCCCACAATAAAAGGCAGCTACTACGCACAATAGACGGTGGCTTAATATTAAATCCTTTCATTCATAAGGGTCGGGAAGATAATACCGCAGGTGGGATCTTATTTCCCGCCTCAGTAAGAACAATCAATTATTGATGTACCGCTTAGTGGGCCGTTCTTAGCGCTGGATAAATTTAAATTTCTAATGGCACCTCATAATATTTTAATAATTGCTCGCATAAATTTTGAGATACTTCTGAGATTTAGTTAAGGTAGAATTTTGGATCAATAAGGTTCTTTGAAGTATGCAAATTAAATAAGTAACAGTCAATAGATCATCGATCTGCTCAAAACTGTCGAATGTCCTCAATTGGAGCGAAGCTCCCATGGATCAGCTTCAATGGCGCAATGTCTGTTACGCCATAACTTCCAGAGTTTTTAACCGATTTTATTATTTTTTGTGTGGAATCGAGTCAACAGGTTTAGGACCAGATTGTGACGGAGCCTGAATTTTGAAATTCGTAAAAATTCCCATCGATTTTTTTTTCTTTTTTTAGGTATTACGCACCGCTCCAATATGTGGTGCTAGCGTAGCTTTATGCTTAGCGACTGCATCGCCTAGTAAATTTTAAGTTAGTCTTAACTCAATATCATAAGTAAGTAATATAAGTTTTATATTTAATAGAACTAGTATTTGAACCAATTACTTTTATATTTTAAGAAAAAAGACTTAAAAAATACAGTCGTTGAAATTCTTCAGAAAGTTCAGATAAGATTTATAATTTTATAAGAACTTGAAGTTTTTCTAATATGTAGGTCACTGTATTAAATTTAAAATGTTTTTGAGATATTACGACTTATTGTCTTTATTTTTTTTTTTATTCTGACCTTTTAAAATTGGGTGATTATTGAAAATGTTCGTATCGTGAGTGGTATATATTTTTTGGCTATTTAATAAGAAAATTATGGATGCGTGTACTTATATACCAGAGTGAGAAGTTATACTTCTTTGGCATCATTAAATTAAATAAACAATTTATATTATAAACAAATAAAAATACTGACAGTTAACCTCAAAACAATAAACGCACTTATAAAGTTTATAATATAAATACCACTTTTAAACAGAAATTGTTATAATGTTATTATATCATATAAAACTGTTATTATAATATTCACACAGACACTTTTACATTCATAAATATTTGAGTAACTACCTTGAGCCAATTAGTGGCCAACTTCATCCTGCTGGTATATTCCATGTCGCTTTTGCGGGCAACTTCAACCTATTACTTTTGTGTTACAGTGATGCGCGCATATCTTAACTTTCACTCTCATTGTTTTTTCATAACGCGCCTAAAGAAGTATTACTTCAAAAATATTTATTTAGAAATATAAACATTTTACTTTTAAAAGTTATGATATTTAAAACAGGAATCTGTAATTGGCCTTACTTATTGTTATATACAAATTGTTGGTTATTTTTATAAATCTATAAATAACCATAAAATAAAAGATACCAAAATTGTTAGTTAGCCATCGTTCATAGATTGATAATAAATCAAATTGATGATTAAAGGGGACGAGAGCGATAATGCGATATGCACATGGAACCCAAAAGCTGTTACATTGTTGAATTCTAGACTTCTAGAAGTGGAACTTAAGAAGATGAGTATAAGCATTTGTTTTTCGGGTCATGGATATTAATGTAGTTATTTATGTCAATAGTGTTTGTTTTTTAATATCCAAAGTACAAACTTGGCTTAGTTTGGAAATGAAATAATTGGTAGGTACGTAATATTTTAAAATGCTTCATGAAAATTCATTAGCTTATTTTTCAAACTTCAATAACTAAATCTTGAACACTTTACAGATATAATCTGTTTTGTGCCATCTTTAGATTGGTTCAAGTAGTGGGATTTAAGTTTGTTATTAGAAATTAGAAACAATTAGGTTTTTAAGTATATACCTTTAAAATAAATTACACTGTATCTTTTGCATTGCATATAAGAGGGGCGTTCAATGTATTCTCGGTATGGGCATGAAATAATAAGCAGAAAATTCTAAATAAAATTTATTTTTCAACGTAGTCCCCCATAACCTCAATACACTTATTTGATCGGGAAAGTAATTTTTCAATACACCTAAAAATTATTTTCTTCTTGGCCTGAAAAATGTTCATCAATTGCCGCCTTCAACTCTTCATCGTCGAATAAATGCTTACCTCGAAGATCTTTCTTAAGCTTTGGGAACAAAAAGTAATCACTGGGGGCCAGGTCTGGGCTGTAGGGTGGATGAGTGATTTCTTCAAATCCACAATCCCTCACAGCAACCTTGGCAACGCGCCCTGTGTGAACCGGCGCGTTGACGTGAAGAAGCAAGACACATGCGGTGAATTTTCCACGTCTTTTTCTTTTATTGCCTCCTTTAAATTACGTAGGGTGTTTGCGTAAGATGCGGCAGTAATAGTTTGACATTTTTGTGTACTCGATCAGTAGGATCCCCTTAGAATACCAAAACACTGTGGTCATGAGTTTTCCAGCGGATGGGGTGACTTTAAACTTCTTCGGTGGGTTTGTTAGTTTTTTATGCCACTGCATGAACTCTTGCTTACTCTCCGGATCATAATGATGAACCCACGTTTCATCACAGGTAACTATGCGGTCAAAAATACTACGCGGAGGTTCACCACAGAGCTCCAAAAACTCCTTACAGCACTCAACTCGCACTTGTTTCTGAGGCGCCGTGAGCATTCGCGGCACCCATCTTGCACTAACTTTTGAGAGATTCAGATGCTTATGAAGGATAGTGTGAATGGTACCCACGGATAACTTAGTTCTTTCTGCTAATATTTTCCCTCTTACACGAGCATCTTCGATTACAAATTTCTTAACAATTTTGACGTTTTCTTCAGTAATGGCACTAACCGGCCCACCGGCACGGGGGTCGGCTTCAATACTCTCTCTTCTGATAAACAGCCACTATTTCTTTGTGAATAACTTTTTGAGTCTTTCCTTGTTTTGTGAGGAATTTTATGACGGCGCGATGCTCGATTTTTTTCAACATTGTGGAATCTGTCATCATAGTTGTCTTTTCGTAATGATGTATTGAATACTAATGATGACAATTAAATGAAATTTTATATTTATACCCTCAAAGAGTGTCTTTAGCTAATGAGATGATATAATTACCCTCATCATTAGTTTATCACCCCGATACCGAGAATACTTTGAACGCCCCTCGCTCGTATGTTTGTATTAGCGCTACACTATTTTACTATACTAACTTATTCTCTTTCAAGTCCCACAAAGGAACTTTTGGAATTAATAAGGAGATTTCATAAAGTGATAACAGCTACTGCGGTGTCGCCCAAGTGACAAGTTGGGTTTAAGGTAATTTAAATGGGAAGTTTTCAGCAGTCGCACACTTCGCTCCCGCGGCGGACATCAAATGAAATTATTTAAACTTTCCCCATTATCGCCTCTTGATAACTTTTCAGTACATTCATTATGTTAATTATTTATTTTAATAAAATTCCTTTGTATTGTGATTCCGGAAGTGGGTTATTTCCTTCTAGGGTTCTTTGAAAGCGTTTAAATTAATGTAAAATGCGTTTATTATTAAGTTTTCTTTCCCTTATTTAGTTAAACTCAACCTCTTCTTAAATACCTATATCTTTGAGAGACAATTTTATTTATGTTGAGGTTATAATGACACTGAAGTTATGATAAGATGTTCTACCAAAGTTTAATTTTCTTACAAAAGCCATCTCTGTTTTGGTTTAAGATAAAACTATTTAATATGACACCATATGTTGAGACTGCAATTTCTTATACTATGGATACTAAATTATAGAATGTTTATAATCATAACAGTACATAAAAATACCCATAAATACAGCATCAGTACACTTATTACAATAGTTAATACATTTTTTTTGTTTAAAAAGAAAATAGGATTATTAATATATTTATGTATATATGGTATTTTGGCTTGAAACTTTTGTTATATTAATCCAATATATAATATTGTAATATTCAGAGGACAAAAACATTTTAAATATGTTTTTATAAATATATTTGCTTTCATATTTGTTTCTGATTATGTGGGTTTAATTGTTTCAAAAGATATATCAAGTTTTCGGAACAGGGTCACTCTTTTACCACGTTTTTATTGACTTGCGTTCTTTCGTGGCTGTCCTTCTGTCTTTCTAATCTTATAACTCAAAATTAGACCACTTCTGATGTTCCTAAAGAACTCAAAACTTAGATCATGGATGACAGTTCATTATTTAGCCATCACCAACATAAACTTAATAGTTAGATAAGCCACAATAAATTAATTAAAACACCTATATAATCCTTGAAGAAACTCAATATATCCTCGGATTAATTCTGGGATTTAAGTTAAGCCTGAAAACCGCCCGCCCCACGTTTTTAGTCATATTACACCATAGTTCTTGAACATATATCTAGAAAATTTTTATCATACCGGAAAATGAATTTCATCCATCACAATTCTGGGAAAAAATATTTTCTTTCTTTTTAGTCCGCTTATAAAAACGTGTTTTTTTAAAATCTTTTTTACTTCTTTTTATGTAATGTCGTTCTACCCTTGCTGCTGACTGACTCAACATCTTAAAACTAGTTAGTTTATGTTTTCTTTCAAAGATCTTATCTTTGCTTCCTCGATCGTCTGTGTAATTTTCACCTCTCTGTTGCGTGCCTCTTTATCGTGCCTGCGTTGTATTATACGATGACAGGTTTAAGCGCTTTTTTCTTACACTCTTTTTTTTTTAAGTATTATCATAACTCAAAACGGTTACTATTAAATTTTTTCGCTACTTCAAAGACATAAGACGTATTTTACTGTAAATCGCAGCTCTTAGCATATAGATAGCAAGGGTTTGTGTACAATATTCGTGCATAAGCGTGATCCGGTAAACAAAAACAAATATTTAGCTACGTGCTTTGTTAAATTTATACGAGGAATTTGCGTGTGCATTGATGTACAATGATTTTATTATTTTTAGTGGCCATTAAAAGGGTGCTCCTTTACAGACGTCTTTTGATAAAAGGCTGCACGTTAAATTTAATGGAAATTCTTTGACAATGGTCTCATCCCTATGCAGTTGTAATAAGCTTGAGGTTTGCACTGCAAAGGGTCTCAGTAACATGTTATTAACTATATTTATGTTTCAAGTTATGAAAGTTACACGACATAATAATGTGACATCAAATTAACTGCAAGAACTGCGTGGAGTGGTTGGGTCAAGTGTACAGAGTATGCCTGCAAAATAATTTTATATTTTAGTTTTGTAAAAGATCCGGGGCTTCGCCCGTAATTTTTTTTTCAATAAAAAGTATCCTATGTAACTTCTAATACTTCTAAGAATATATGTACGAAGTTTCATGATTATCGGTTTAGTAGTTTTTGTTTGAAAGCATAACAAAAAACTTATATTCATATTTATAATATAAGTAGGGAAAGTTATTAATTTAGTCTAAAAGCGAGCGAAGCGCGAGTACGGTTTATTTTTAAACTTAAAAAAAAAGATTAATTTAACCCTCTTAGGTGCCTTGTTTTAATTTTCACAACTAACTTCCAACAAGACGAGACGATAGAACAGATTACCTATTTATAATGTCAATCACGAAACCAATTACAATGATTCTTCAACGTATCTGGTAATCTACGAAACGGGGTTTTTAAAACCTATTTTTGGAATTAATTGATTTAACTTGCTAGTTCCACGGGGTCTACCAGTTTGCGATTGATCGCAACAACGGCTCAAATCGCGGAATCGGCACAAGGTGTCGGATGGTGTGCTGTGGTGGTATTTTGCATACCTGCCTTCATACAATCTTACAGCGTGGCTTAGTAATTTGTTACGCTCGCCGTAGGTGGACACTATGTCCCAAGTACTCCTGGTTACTATGACGAGGCATGATGTAGTATTATGTCTTCTTCTTCTACTTCTTCAGCCTTTTGCCACCCAATGCTGAGTGTAGGCATCCTGTATTGCCCGACATTCTTCCCTGTTCTAGACCTCCCTCTGCCAGAACTTTTCGGCAACTTTGACCAGATCATCGGTTCACCTCATCGGCTGTCTGCCCACACTCCGACGACCACTTCTATTCGAGCACCTTCTTCCCCCATCTTCCATCCGTTCTACTTCCTATGTGTCCCGCCCATTTGCACTTTCTTTTGGCGATTTCTACGGCTATATCGGTAAGTTGAGTTCGAATCCTTATTTCGGTGTTTCCAACTCTGTTCCGAAGAGATATACCCAACATAGCCCGTTCCATTGCCCTCTGCGTTGTGTTATGTATGATACAAAAATGCGCTGCAGTTCGAAAAGATTTTACGCAAAAAGCGACGTGTGTGTAAATACCCGTTTGCGATACTGACGTCTTTAATCTTGAGTGACGCCGCCGATCACATTCACGCTTTTTGTCGCATCCCGCTAGCTTGCATTTAATAAATGGTAAGCGACTATGTCCTTTAATGCTGCTTTGTCAAGTCATTCACCGATAGCTGTGGGCGTGCGCAGTATATGCTATTGACTAATGCGATAACGATTTCGAAAAAGTGTTTACGTGCATTTATGTGTATGGTATAAATAGTTTAACTTTATAGAAACTCGTAATTGAGCATAAAGGTAGTTTCAAGAGAATCTGTCCCGATGTCTTCGTGAACGTACTGGTTTTGTGTGTATATACAATTGTGTGTACAACAATACGACTCGCCAAACAATATGGTAGATTTAGTAGCCATTTTAAGTATTTTATAAAATAGACAAAATAGCAATGAACTTTTATATTTTTATTCTACATTAGTAAGATTAATTTATGTTTACGTGTAGTATGTACGTTATGAATTTCTCTGTAACAACATATCTGATGGTATAAAGCCATCAATTGATAAAAGTATTGTAACCTTATGTATGATGAGAGTGAATCACTTGAGTATGGATACTCTTTATCTTAACCGTATATTATCATTGTTATAAAATATGTTTAGAATATACATATACTCCTAATATTATAACAGAAATTTTAGACAAATCACATACATTATGTTAAACCTAAGTTATGTAATTCAGAAAGAATAACTGTAACACAACATCCAGAGCCAATGTTCTATATTGAACATTTGTTTTCTTAACCTGGTCGGGAAATGGAACCCGAACTGTTAATTATTTAATTTCGATATTAGTGACTGAAAATACAATATTTTTATGTTTGTCTCATTGGTTGTGTAAAAGTTACGAAGATATTGTTGGTACAAGGCTCATTAATTTGAATAATTATTCTATCATCGTCTTGTAAGTATGTAGTTAGGTAGTTGTGGAAGCATGAGGCACTACACAGTTAATTTCAGTGTGTTTTGTGTGAAAATAAAACGCATGTTACGCTCGGAGCGGCGTAGTTCATTGTACCTACGAATCAGCTGTGCGTGTCTGCTCGTAGTGCCTCATTTTAGAATACTTATTTTATTCATTTTAAATTAATGAGTGCTTTTTAGCGAGACAATAATTTATTCAAATGACCATGAAAAACGTTATTAAATGTTCGTAAAGAGAAGTAAAATAAAAATAAAACCCTTTGAAGGCATAATCTAAATACTTGACCCAACCACCCTACGCATTCCCGGCAGGTAATTTGATATTACCTCACATATATTTTAAGATTTAAATCACCATCAGAGTTTTAAGCCAGTTACTGTATTGATATTCTTAATTTTTGGTATCTATGCGTTAACATGGTTCAAAATATATCTAAATAAGTGAAAAAAAACATTCTGATAGATCGAGTTTGAATGGATACAGTACCTTCTACTTATTGGACAGTTGTTATATGTATGTTTCAGGGGTGTCGAAGAAATAGATACGCTACTGAAACAGGTTAAAACATACTAAATTTAGAAAGTTTTATACCTGCTTATATACTTGTTTCATCGTATTAAAAGTTAGCACTCTTAAAGATCCGAATCAAATGCTAAAAAACATTGCAACGTCTATTTTTAGGGTTCTTTATTGTCACAGTTGTTAAGTTGCAGAAAAAATGTAAAGGAATTCGCGACGCCTACTTCAAAGACATTTTTAGGGTTTCGTACCCTAAGGGTAAAAACGGGACCATATTACTAAGACTTCGCTGTCTGTCCGTCCGTCTGTCTGTCACCAGGCTGTATCTCAAGAATCGCGATAGCTAGACAGTTGAGAATTTCACTAATTATGTATATCTGTTGCCGCTATAACAAGAAATACTAAAAACAAGATAAAACAAATATTAAAGGTATGGGACCCCCATACAACAAACGTGATATTTTGCCCTTTTTTGCTTGCACTTGAAATATATAATAGTTTTACTTTAATAATAAATAATAACATTAAAATAAAATAAATATTTAAGGGGGCTCCCATACAACAAACATTTTTTTTTACTGAACTAAAAGTTTGTACGGAACCCTTCGTGCGCGAGTTCGACTCGCACTTGGCAGGTTTTTGTTAATTATTCCTTCAACAAATGTCTATAGATTACAAAGCCTAATTTAAATTTATATCTATTTAGATAATATGTTATGCGTTATGTTTTTGTTTACATAGCGGTAATCATCGTAAATATGACCGATATTTTAACGGCATTTAAACGATCGAAAACCGGTTTCTTATAATCACTACAAGCGGAACTTTTAGATCAGAGTAACAATGTGATGGAGTTATGTTTTATGACCTTATTATGGAGTCCCGCACCCGTGAACAGTTTAATGGGTGAATCATTTTGCCAACTTTATGAAGGTACACTTTAATTTGTTTCATTACATCTTAATTTATGTTAGAATTAAGAGACAGTTAAATGAGTTTGGTGGTACTGCCCTATTTTATTTTAAAATATTTTCACTTTTGGGGATGTGACCAGATTCTAGATTATACTTAGTTCTTATTATAATAAGAATAGTTTATTATAGTAATAATAATTAATAAAAAAAATATTTTTTCTTACCACAAACTCTTACTTCAATACTTAACGTTACTAATATTAGGCTAAGTTTGTGTGAGACTGATGCCCGAAATAGGTAAAAAAATTACCCGTTAGCACAGGTCATCAGGCTCCCGCCATCTTGGAAATCCGAGACAAATCAAAATCGAATTTAGTTGTGATGGTACAATCAACAGAATTAAAGTAACAAATATCAGATAGTATAACTAGTTTAAATTACAATAACGTGCAGTTAGATAATTTTTTTTTGTTAGCATGTGTATGTGTGTGTGTGTGTGTGTGTGTATATGAGCGTGTATTTGTGCGATCGTGAGTGCGTTTGTGCATGTAATGTATGCGTAGGTGGCTGAATTTCTGGTACGTGTGGAAAGATTTGTCTAAGAAGAACAATGATTTTTACTTTGAGGGCACAAGCAGATTTTCTGTGTCATTGTAGGATAGCTGGTGTAACCACTGCGAAATTTTCTTTTTACACGAATTTATCAGACCATATTTACTCGACGCTATGTAAACTCATCGCTATATAATATATTTTTATTAAAGAAAAAAAGAGGTAAAATTTACTCACAGCAAAGATAAACAAAGTAACACTATGTAGTAATAATTTTTAATAATACTAATGCCGCTTTTTCATCACAAAATTCAAGTCAACTTATTTCTATCTCAAAATAATATTTAAGTACCGCTCTTTCATTAATCTTCGGGTAATACCTCAATAAAATAATTTTAAAAGCTATATACAGTGGCTTCTGAAATATTGTGTTTACTTAGTTGTTACTATAGAGGTAAGCGCGTTCGGCTTATGATTGTGGAAGTTAAGCAACATCCGCAGAGGCCAGTTGACGAATGGGTGACCAAAAATATATCTCGAGCTCCTTCACCCTGCAAAAGTCACGTTAACCCGCTAATGGTGACTTATATGTCTATGAGACCAGGGTTTTACAATGCTAGATTTTTTTATTATTTCCATGTGATATCTGCTATGAGTCCATGTAGTAGTGCCTAATTGGGAGGTTTATATTCCGGAGCTTCAGTGGGCGTTTATGGACGTACGGCAACCATTATGTATTTTTAATTTGCTGTTTATATATATTAACCTTTTTCAAACCTATTTTTTCTAATCGTTCTTGATGTTTAGGCATTACTTAGGACCTCGTTAAATACATTTTATGGTGAAAACATTTTCAACATTGTTTTAAATTAGTACGAGTAGCATAAGTACAAGAAGCATTTAAATGGTGTAATGTTACATGTTGTAATTTAGGATAGGGATATGTTTAATTATAAACAAAATGTTTTTTTTTTATGACGAGGTGTTAAAGATTAAGATAAATTTAATTAAAAAATCCTGGTCTGTGGGACCGGGGTCACCAACTATAAGAGTCGATTTCACCTCTGCACTGGCGGGTTAAGCCGTTTATACCGGCTTTACCCTAAACATCTGCAGTCATTAGCGCCCATCAATACGCACTGGGCTCGCGTTATGGCTTATGGCCCACTCTCTATAGGGTGCTTACAATCGTAGAGAAGGCCAGTGACCTAGAAGTGGGAGGGATTAATACGCTTATGACTTTGTGATCAGTCAAGATGAAAAACAATCGCATTCTATATATATAACAATGGATAAAATATACACAGGGTAAAATTTCGAAGAATGAAGAAATAAAAATATTGTACGAACAAGTATAATTATCATGGGTACCATATAATCTTGTCTATGAGTGTTTATAATATCGCCTATACTGTTCAGCAATTGGATTTTTTTTATTTTATTGCGACTTCATACACACTACCTGCTGATATTTAAATATTATAAAGTAAAACGTTAGGACTATTATATCTCTATCTTCAACGACTGTATTATGCCACTAACGCCCAGACGGTCCTGGTTTCAGGTCGCGGAAAGGGCAGATTTTTGCGTTTTGACAACAAGCATTTGTGTCTGAGTCAAAGGTTTTTTATATATATTTCAATAAAATTACATATCTATGTACAATATATGTATGCTTATCCGTTACCTTAACATCCATAACACAAACCTTGCGGTGCTTACTTTGGGCTAGTAGTATATTGTTGTCTCTTCTTATGTTATCCGTAATCCTTACTTAAGAGTTTAAGGCGATGCCATAATAAAAATAAAATGGCTGTTCACGTGGAAACACGGATTTAGTACAATAACAGAATTTTACTTAATTGTTGATTTATTGTTAATGAACTAATCACAATAACAACTACAATAATTTCTATTTATAATAAGTTTCCAAAATAAAATGAAATTTAGATACTGGCGTATTTTCGATCTATTTACCTCGGGCATATATTAAGAGGGAGCGAAACCTTTTAATTTGGAACCGCTCTAGGGTAGGAGCTATTTTAGATACTGTGATAACATAGATCTTTCAAGTTCAAATGTTTTATGAGAAACTATGTTCAAAAACTAAATAAAAAAAATACAACTTACAAAACTGAAACAAAATACAAATACAAAACATTGTAATAACTTTAGCCATTTGACAGTGGTATCCAGAAGAGTTGAATAGAACCAACCTTCGACAATTAAGGGTGTTTTCAATGGTGCTGTTGATACTGAATGTAATTAACACACAACTCCAGTAGATCACAAAATGGGCAGCAGCGTTATTCGAATTAGGAAAAAGAAATATTTTTATTGACCCATAGCAAACATAAATAATTTTATACAAAACAAAGAAAAAGATAACAATAATAAATAATAAAAAAAATTAAAAACATTTATGATGACCACGTGTCACAGTGTATCGGCACTGGTATTCTGGCAAGGCCTGAAGGAGGTACTGCGTAAAAATAAAATAAAAGTTTACATATATTTACACAAACAAACAAATTTAAAATTTAAAAAACAGAATTTAAAAAAATAAAAAAATATTAAGATTTAATATCCATAGATTCGTCTGCGTCGCGTCTGTGACGCAAACAGGTATTATACTTTGTCCAATGTAGGATGATACTTTGACAGGTGTCACTTCCTTATTGCTACATACTAAGGTTGCGTTTGTTTCCTTATGTTTGGCTTGACATTGCAATAGCAACTTTATACCCTCTATATAGGTGTCAACTGTCAAAAGCATCATCCTACATTGGACAAAGTATAACTCTATGGATCTATGAATTTTGTAGTTTTGACATTGACATTACATGTGTACAATACAAAGCCATCTCGACAATGTCCTGTCATAATCTCGAATTGAATTGCCACGTCTACAAATATGAAAGAAATGTTTGTGCTCATAGGATGTATCAAGATGCAGACACAAACCGTTACATTCATTTCTCAGTGTTTCATTTAGTGTACCTGTCTTGTCTATACGCCAAATGAATGTAATAAGCAACCAAAATAACTATTTCGAATCCCAACACCCCGGCGCCATCCACGCGACGTAAAAACCATACAGTAAGTAAAAACTTTAATTATTGATGTAGGTTGGTACGAGAGAATACCGGTATCTTGCTGCGATTTCCAACCCGCCTGCTACGCCTATTGGTAGTCGAACACCACCCTATTTTTGGGGAGATTTATTCTAGCAATGGACGTCTTTCGGTGGGATGACGAAGAAGACAATCATTTAGAACGGGCTACTTTTAATATTTAAAGGTTGTTATATAATGTGAAAAAAAAACTTTTTTAGGCTTCTTTTACTCTATTTTGTAAGCAACATGTTTGTCTTCAGCCACGAGTTACAATTTTTTTTAAGTTTAGAAGGATTCTGATAATTGGACACTTATCCAAAAAACCATCATGAATGCTGAGTACTACGCAAATTCATTTGACCGTTTTCGAAATCAAATAAAGAAAAAACAGAAAGGAAAACTCAGTAAAGGAATTTGAAATTCCACAACAATGTCCCAGTATATACGACCTTTTCGGCGCGATTAGCTCTGACTAAAAAATGGCTCTACTTAAAGACAACCCTTAAAATTTGGATCTAAACACGTGTGACTATTTACGTGTGTCACTAGTGTATTTATTATTTTTGTATTTTACTTCTATATTTTTATATTAACTCCCATATTTTTATATCTAAAACAGTTTTTACAATAGTAATAGTAATATTATTCCTAATAAGGAATAGAATTTGGCTCAGGTGCGAGACAGTAATTGAACTTGTAGCCTCTTGCTATTTGGGTGACTGTTCTTCTATTTGGAGGACCAGTTGTTTATTTTCTAGTGTAAATGGCCGTGTGATTACTTTTCTAAAATGTTTAAAACTTTTAAAGAAGAATAAAAGTTTATAAAAATCCGCCAACATATGGTCGCCGCAAATTGACAAATGGAACAAATTTGTTTTATTCGAATGGGAGTATATTGAAAACAAAAGAATAATCCATCAGTCGAAGACTTTCCTTTCCTAAACAGGTAGATAACAAATAGGACGCCACTTGTATGTAAGTTATCAAAAATACGCCTCGAAATCGTAGATTTTCATTTTTATAAGTCCTTTACTTTGGTCTCGCTATTCAGTTTAATAACTTGATATTTTTTTAAAGGAGCGGTATAAATTTAACATTTAAATGAAAAATATGATAGCCAATGAAAACGGAGAGATCGGTATTATTAAAAAGGAACTCTTATATAAATCCTGAAAGTTGTAGATTACTACGATAGAAAATTAAATTTTAATTAAAATTTCCTGTCGTAGAGTTAGATAAAATTTTGTGACTTGATATCATGTCATTATCATCCCTCTAACTAGGTTTGATAAACCGAGTTAAGACACAGCTATCTGTATAAAATCATTATCGAGATATCCGGAAATGGTTCGCCAATTAATGCGTCTTTATTAGGAATCAACGTCCTAAAATAAATCTTCAGCATGAATTAAATCTAAATGATAATTTTAGCCTGAGATAACTTAACCTTAGATGGACTTTGACGAATACTACTTAACCATTGCAATTTACCATTACAACCTGTGTAGGTCCAAATCAATACCCTTACAATTACGAATATACCTACGGTAAGTTGTAGGCTTAGAATCTCATAAAATATTAATACACAACTTTATTCTTCGGTGAACTTCAACAAAGAATATCTAATAAAATTATGGGGGAAAACTTTTAAGACGAAGGGTCGCCGACGTAAAAAATCAAGCAATTTAGTATAAAAAGTGAAAACTGTGGATTATTTATGGTTTGACCTACTTATGAAAATAGACAACGAAAAATGATTGACTGGAAATCGACGCAAACTGTTAAGTGTGTTTTAGCAAACTATGTGGTTAATGTAACACTTTTTTTCTATTAAAAGTTACTACTTATAGCAAAACATGATATATAAATTAGAAGATCACCAAGTATCACTGCTTAAGATCGTATGTACGTAAGGTTTGTGTTTCAAATATGAGTACTTGTTAGTGACAGAATATGACATATAGTGACAGATAATGCTTTGTCACTGGGGACAATAATACTGCTTACTTAAAAATATAATAGAAAATGTATGATGCCACACATAAATCCAAGAGGTTTAGTTCCTTTTAGTTATTTCATGATTATGTTATCTTAATTGTTCTTGATAAATATAACATAAATAACAATGGTAAAAGAATAGTAATCAAATTAATTAGGTAATAGAAAAGGAAAAAATACAGCAAACTAGTCGGTCTAATTTATTTGTGCCAAATCTTGTCGCCTCTGGGATCAGATAGTTTCTTTATCTTCACATATTTCCAATGAAGTTACATCCATTTGAGGTTTTCTACATTTAGTTAGATTTTTTTGGATTTTATTACTTTGTGATTCAATCCTAATTGATATTAAATAATAAAATAGAAATTCTTAAAGTTTTGTACATTTCTACCTGTAGCTTTTTTATCTTCAGTAACTCAGTGGTAGGTCAATAATATATATATATATATATATATATATATATATATATAGAGGAAAGGGACTACGTTGAGTAGAGTTGCGTAATATTTTTTTTCCTATCAAAAAATATATCCATACCTGTCACCTAATTTGAACACTGGTTCTAAAGTTGCTAACAATATTATATGGCCTTTACCTACATTTCATTTTTCACCGATATAGAAAATACCGCACTTAGTAAGGGTTGAAGTTAAAAAATCTATTCTTTATACACAAAAGTTTCGCATACCCAAATCTGTTTTCCATACCAAACGTCGAAGTGGCAATACGTATACTTTATACGTGAGGAGAATTTCACTAGAGTTTTGTGTAGGCTATACAGTAATGAAAGATAGGTAATGAAACAGATATTATGCGCTAAGATAGTGACTAAATGTAATGTAAGATTTTTATATCTAGAGCAATTATACTTTTAAGTGTTTCTTTTGATAGACAGGACTCGAATACGTACCCTCTCGCTATTCAGGTGACTGTAGTTGATATTTTTAATCTTTCTTAACTGAAACGACAGCGCCATCTCCTTATCTACCTACAAAAGTGTAATGTGATACCTTTATAATTATTGAACAAAAGATAAATTAGAAACTATGAAAAGGCTTTTATTTTTTCTGTTATTTAACTGCTATAATTGCTGAAGCTTGACGACTTCCGTGATTCCGGTATGCACCGGTTTTCGTGGTAATACTATACCGACTCCCAGGTTGGATCCCCGGCCGAGTCAATGTATAAAACAAACTTTTATATATTAGCACGAGTCTGGATAATATGATACCGTTTCTGAATTATATAAGTGTTTTAGCTACTTTACTTGTTTCCAGAACAGCGTATGTGATGTTGTATAATATTTATATCAATATTACATATCTGGATATCATATATGTATATCTATCCGTTACCCTATTATCCATAACATAGGCCTTACAGTACTTACTTTGGGCTAGGCTAACAGATGTGAATGTAAGAAATATAATAAAAATTATCATTATTTTATTATAGTATTATAAAAAGCATTTTTTTATAGAAAAAAAAGTAACCTGTCTTTGGTGTCAAACGGGACTCGAACTCGTAGCATTTTGCAAAGTATTTTTTACCGTAATCAGTCTATGAATACTACTAATACTGTTTAATGATAAACACTGACTTTGATAATTTATTAATTTATATACGGAGCGTTAGTGAAACACGTCAGGACGGTTTACAAACGCCCCGTGCCTCCAAATCCCATCATCAAACACCGATTTCGTTATCATGGGACCACCTTTGAAATATCTTCTTTCCAACAAAAAAGTATCATCAAAATTGGTCGAACGAAGTTATCCGCGAACATCATAAAAACAAACAAAAAAAACATATATACGGTCGACTTGAGAAACCTCCTCCTTTTTTGAAATCGGTTAAAAAATCAGTAACCTGTCTCAGGTGACAAACGGGACTCGAACTCGTAGCATCTCGCAGTTTTTTTTATCGTCATCAGCCTATGAATACTTCTAATACCGGAGCATATTCCTTCCTTATGGATGAAAACATAGTAAGGAGAGTAGGTTTCACTGGTCCAGTGAATACTAATGACTGCAGATGTAAGAGATCAAACGAAGCACGGAGGCATTAAAGATATGCTCAACATTAAAGATTTTTGGTTACGATGTTCGGCCCTTTCTTTACCTTGGTAATATTATTATATCAACTTCCTCATTATGATATATTACATCATATTTCAAGAGTAGTTGTTATTGTAAAGTTGTAGTTTTCTATATAAACATTTCTTTAGTAAAATAATTGTATTAAATTGACTATCATGATCTACTCTATAATCCCTCTTGTTGCAAACGTCATAGATCATTTTGGTCACAATAAACTTTTTGTGTCATTTATCTTCATAACAAGTACGATGTTAGATATTATCTTGGGAAAATGTAATCAAAATTATGAGCATAACTTTAATATAAATTACTATATAAGAAAATTTTAATCTTCGTAAAATAAAGTGGTTAGATAAAAAGTGTTTACTTGAAAACACTAAATAATTGCTTATGCAAGCTTATGGAAATATATACTATATTTCCTTGTCTTACACAAATTCTTATAAACCTCTAGTTCTTAATATTGAGAAGAATGGACCTAAAAAAAACCTTTTCTATAGTAAAGTTAAGTTCGTAAGAGGTAATAAGGAATAATTATTACAAAGCCCATTTTAAATCAGTTAAAAAGATTTAAATAATCGTAAAAATACGTCTAAATTAATAAATTCTTTACCAGATATCCTATAATTGCCAGTTTGTCTTAAAAATAATAAAATCATCCTATCTGACAACGTATCAATAGTACTTGTTACTGATTTACTTATATAATTATCTTTATAACTCAGAATATAATCTGATAGTAACTATAGGTTTATCAAAAACTTAAAACATTTACAAATACAGATAGAAATCGAGAAATAACGATAAATAAAGCCACGATACATGTTACATTTTCTGAGAAGTAAGAGCTCGCATTCCGATATATGTACAGGTAATGGAATTTCATTGATGACTGTGTACGTGTTCGGGTATAGCACGTCACGTGGAACAGATGAAATGGAGCGAACAGACGATACTGGCGCGACAGTCCTCGGTTGTAATATAGATTTCGATGGGAAATCAACATATGGGCCGATGGCTTTTAATGTCACTGAGTTTATTTTCATTTAATTGATTTTGCTTCCATGTCAAAAACATTAAGCAGGTAATTGTAAATTGATGTCAAAAGTTTGAGAAATTATGGCAATTTTTTCATTTTTATTTTTAGCTTGCCAAATTCGTTAGATGATACTTATCTTTTGAAATCAATAAATAAAGTGCCTCAATAAAGGCTTCGTTTTCTCAACAGTTGATGGTAAATAATGACTTAAATAAAAAGTTTGCTCATTGTACCAATGTTGTATTTCATCGTTTTTTTTTTGTAAAACATACAAAATTATTTCTGATAGCGAATTTTCAATAAACATTTTACATTACATTTGAGATGGGGTTAAATATATTATTCTCTCTAGGAATAAAAAAACCAATGTTTTATTAGCCAATGGTATTTCAAGAAGTCGTATATCTTGTCTTGATTGAATTTCCTCCAACAAAAATTATCCAACAGTCTTCGGATACCAAAGGACATTTTCCCAAATTGAGATGAACGACAAATAGAAATATGTACTTATTTTCACAAAAGTAAAACATTAGTCTTTCCTTATAATAAGGCAATTATTGTGTTAATTTTTTAACGAAATAAGCTTTAACTCTTTAAGTCCTTTAATAAAGGACTTGAAAAGGACGAAACTAAGAAGGTAATTAAGTAACTATTGAATTTGATATTAAGAGTTTAATTGAAAACAAAGTTTTTTGTTTTTTTTATAGTTAATGTAATTGTCAATGAGGCATATAACGTTTGCGTTGATAAACGCAGTGCGTTACGTTTGCTATTTCTGAAAATTAAAATAATCATAGTTTACTTCTTACTTTCGGCATTGGCGATCGGCTAAGCCTACGTTGATGCTGCATCGTGTTTTGATAACTCTGTGCTCGATTGCGCTATTGAAATTGCGTAACATAGCGACTATGGCTATGCTACTCAGCGATTTGGTCGAGTTCGAGTGCATAATTTGAATAGCGTGTTTTACCGAGTTCATCGCCGCTATCCACAATTATAGGTTATCGGTTGCATTTGTCTTTCTTTTCCAAAGTTGAAATTAAAAATAGTTGCGCGTGTGTTTTGTTACCTACTTCCCAGTTTAGGTCTTTTATAATTAGTTTGTTTGCAATCTACAAATGAATATCCCTTTTAAATCCAAATCAGGTGAAGATAGAATCATATGTAAAAAGATATGTCACTTAATGTAATAGAAGTCAAGAACAATAAACTATGTACTATGTTTTTGTAGCTGGACATACCAACGATGTTTCGGTGCAATTTTAATCATTAATAAGCAAATAAAAACTTGACTAAATAATAAAGAGTACAACTTAGAGCTATGTAATTTTTTTATATTTACAATGCCATATTTCTATAACATTTAAAATATGCCTATAATAAACCTGTCGTATCCTGAGGGCTCTGTAATATTAAGTACGATAGTCATATTTTTTCCTGATTTAAGTTTATCCACCTTCTTTTAAATAAGGAATGTTCCCAGCTCTTTCCTCGACCATTTGTTTGGACCCCACAGATGTAATATGAAATATTTACGTTTTGTTGATATTATTGCGTAACAAATCGCATCTCTGAAAGGGATGCGACGTTCGTACAAATGGGTGCTAGATAATTTGTTTGAAGAAGAAACTGACTGTCGAGCAGGCAATATTTTAGGCCACATACCTTTTTTTACCAAGTTTGATTATTTTCTTCCATTACAACTTGGAAATTTCTTGCATTGTAAATGATTAACCGAATTTGTCTGTTTGCTGATATAGTTAATAGCGCATCAAGTTATACAATATATAATAATATAATTTATTTCGTTAATTTTTAATATAGTTATATCAGCTTAAAGCTTTACACATAACATAATAAATTAATTGATTGAATGAGTTTTACAAAAAAAATATCTCGGTTCTTCAGTGTGCTACTAATTTTGTAAAACATTTCAAGATTTAAACAGCAATTGTAAACATACAGTTCGTATCTTAAGACGTCATTTCTTTTTAAAATTTTATTGATCGGAAATTCAGAAACCCTTTTTGTAAATGTATAACGTGCATTAATGTAATTATATTAATAATGTAATTTCGACTGCTCAACAGAAGCAGTGGATGCCGTATTTATTCAGCCGTATCATATAAATATAACAATCGCAACATATTGATGAAACGGCCTGGACTCAAATATATAGCCGTAATTTATCGAATCAGTTTCACTATTCCATAGATTCTATGTACCCGGACTTATTAAGGGTGTCTGTCAGCTCCGAAGCAAGACTGAAGTTTACTCCTTAAGAACGAGTATCTTTGAATAGGCACAGAAAATAAATAAAACAAAACTTCATAATAAAAGTGAAAGGTGCGCACGATAGGTTTTAATTTTACTCTTCATATTTTTGTCGCCGGACGCCTTATTTGGAAATCAATTTTAATGGAGTTAACTCCAAAAATAATAATATTTCTTACTTTCCGACCAATTAGCATATTCCGAAAAAGCACTATAAGGCTTGTGTTATGGATACGTAACAGATAGACGATATACGAGTATGTGATACAAAGCTATGTGATTGTCATTGAAATCTACCCGTAATTCAGGCACAAATTATCTTATTCATCACATAAACTTCTGAACCTTACTGGATTCAGGACTGTCGGCAGAAAATGCGGGATTGCTACCGTTGCGCCAAACATGTTGATCAACAATCATAAATCATATCAATTTTCAAAAAGTTTTGTAAGCCCTTTTAAATCGATAGCCTCGGAAACGCGGCAGGCCTTAATTTGTGAAGCTCTTATTGTCATATATAGTTATAGTAAATAATATAATATTGACGACTGATAAAGTAGAGCGGGAGTATTCTAACCTTTGAAGTCAAACGATTACAGATTCGAGTCCGGAAGGGGCAGATGTTTGTGTGATGAATACGAGCATTTATACCTGTGTATCATAATTTATGTCTAATCTGTTAGCCAAGTATTCATAACACGGGTCTTAGCTAAGCTAGCTAGCTAGCTATAATAAGTCATGAAAATACAAATAAATATATTTTATTCTATCAACATTCGACCGTTTAATACTTAAAAACTACCGAGTTAACTGCCTACCGAAATACTTATGGAATCTTTTTATTCCATAAATTCAGCATGGAGTAGGTGGGATTTTCAATAATACCATATAATAACGTATACCTCTTTGAGCTATAAATACTTTTATACTTTTACCTGCAAATAACGTATGCGAAAGTACTTTGAGTCTTCATAAAATAAATGTGTTATTTTTAGAAGTTTTTTGGAACGAAGTTGCTAATGGGGCGTTGCGGAGAGGTACCCTAGCCGGGAAAAACGTCTGTAGCGTTAAACAAAAAGCGTAAGATTTTTATGTATAATCTATGTGGGATGGCTATACAGTGTCTAACGTTTAGTCCACGTGATGACTGTTATTATATATTTTTATAAATCATTGTAAATAAAATAAAGGTGTTAAGATAATTTTGTAAAGTAGTGTCTTTACTTTAGATAAAGTAGATCATAATAAAAAATGTATACCCGAATAATTATTTTCTTTATTTTTATTAATGATTGTAAATAAATTAAAGGCGTTAAGATAATTTTGTAGTTTCTTTGCTTTTTATGGATCAAACAATCATAATAAAAAATGAATTTCCAAATAATTATTTTCTTTATACCTTGACTAGAACTTAAAATTAATATTTTTATAATAAGGAACTTCTTTCCTATCCGGTGTCCCACGACACCACATTTAACTATATACTTGTTGTATTATTTGCCATCATTGCCGCAACCTCAATTTCCGTGTTTTTAATTATTTATAAGCTTATTTCTCAACTCAAACACATTTTGAAAAGTTATAAGAAAACCAAAATGAGACTTTAATTTTTTCATATTCAGCATACTAGCATTAAATATAGTCTATGTTACTCAGCGTGAATGCAGCTTTCCAATGGTGAAAGAATTTTTGAAATCGGCTTAGTAATTTTTAGTTTATTCATTGCAAACACACAAAAATACAAGTCTTTTCTCTTTATAATATTAGTGTAGATTTATTACCTCTGAATATCCATTGTTGCCTAGAAAACGTGGAATACCAGTATTATTAATACATCTTAGAGCATTGTCTTAGCGCAGTGAGCGACTATGGTGAATTTTATGTAGTATCAAGAATAGAATTGGTTCTGCTACTGCTTTGCAGTAATACTACTGTCGTCATTCTTATAGGTTTGAAGCACATTTTTGCAGTAAGGTGGCAGATTAACCAAACGGATGATCCAACGAAAATCTATAATCTAAGATCAAAGTGGTTTGTGTTTGTCTGTCCGCTCTTTTTCCCGCCCTTTTGCCATTGTATCAATAACGTTACCATAGCAATTAACGTTACCATAGCAATTAACGTTACCATAGCAACGAGTTACCGGGTCAGCTAGTTAGCATGAATATAACACCGTTGATGTATTGATTGTAGTTGTAATATTTACGAATACATATGTACAAAACTGTTGGGCAATAAAGACGGTTTTTTAGTAGCTAAATATGTCCTTATAACTTAAATTGACGAGACAATCAGTCCTTTTTAATTAACTAACGATATTTGGCTTCGATTTTATTCTATGAGTTTGATATATTAAGCAGTCATGAGAAACTATTTGTTAATAGGAATATAACGATTATCGTTAAATGCAAAATTGCATGGTTGTGTCAAAACTGGTTACCTTCAAAAAAGTTTGCTTACCCTTTATTCAACTTTTGTGTTGTACAAAATTGAAGTTTTGCACCTTATAAAAGAAAGTCTACTTTGCTGTGTTGATGCCCTCTTCGTCGTATTGTTGTTTTCGGCAAAGGGAGTTCCTTTTTGAAGTAGTGACATGTCTATTTAGTTAGAATGAATGGAAGATGGATGGCCTTACTATGTTACCTGTATTGGGTTGACACGAACTTGCTATTTGTTCGGAAAATTCTATTACAACCTCGGTGAGGTAAGCAATGAATAAGTAAGGTTATTTATCTGTTACATTTGGATGCTGGCGGCGTGGAATAAAATAACATCTTAGTCAATGAAGGAAATATAGGACAAGTTAATATTAAAATTAAATAATAATTTCAAATATAATTATTATGTTTGTACGACCGTTTGGTGCAACGGTTGCGATTTTGCTTTTCTCACCGACGGTCCTGGGTTCGAATCCCGGAAGGGGCATATGTTTGTATGATAAATACGAGCAATTTTTTAATTAAGTCATCGGTGTTTATATAAATTAACCATATCTATTAGAGATGAGCCGACTAGTCGGCGACTAGTCGGTAAAGCCGACTATCCGGCCACTATTGTAGTCGGCGACTGGTCGGCGACTATTCGGCAAAGAAAGCCGACTAGCCGGCTTTTTACTTTGTGTGTATTTATTAATAAAATCTATGTAGGGGCGAATTAAATGAAATAAAAACCGTAAATAAAATAAAAGTCCTTCTGATTGGATTTGCGACTGGGAGAAATATTCTGTGGTCGAACATTTTATCGCAGAACCTAAGTGAGGTATCAGGGTTGAAGGTCGGTATTTAATATGGTGGGTCATACTTGTAGTATTTGCCTTTTTTGCCCTGCCCACCACAAGAAATTATCATTTTTACAGGAATCATTGTCCAATTGTTTAAAAAATAATCTACACGAGACTATATTTTTGACATTATCAAATTTTAATTGAGCTCTTTCACTCAAAATATTTTTTTTAACAAAAGCACCGCTCCGACCCGTACAAAATCAAAAATCAAGAAACAATACGAATTAAATTAAATAGCTGTAAACGAAGCGTTACGGAATCCCCTGAAACCGTAATCAGCTTGGCCGACTAGTCGGCCGATTAGTCGGCCACTTTACAACCGACTAATCGGGTAGTCGGCTAGTCGGCCAAAGTCATAATCGGCACATCTCTAATATCTATGTATCATATGTGTATATCTATTTGTTACCCTAGTATCCATAACACAAGTCTTACAGTGCTTTGGGCTAGGCTAGTGGTGTGAATGTGAGAATTATTTATTTATTACTACCGTCAATAATTTCTTTACAAAATTATAATGACGAATCGTAGATTACAAGTTTTTGCTACAAATCTGTATTATTGATACCCTTGACCGGTTACATCACTGCTTACTTATGTAAAGATTAAAGCTTTCAAAATAGAATCCTAGTTTTTGTTATTACACACATAACGATCTATCATCTTCCTCGAAGTGGAAAAACTTCCAAATTCCAAATAGACTCGCATTTAAAGCTGGCCTGCAAATGGCTGGGAACTTGGAACTATTTGGCGATTATATTACGAATTAATTGCTTTACTGAGAGCGGTCGAATTCTTTTGATATACTTTTTAACTGACTACCTGCAAAATTTGCAAATGACTACTTTAAGTAGGCTTGTCCATTGACAAATAAATACGAATAAAACATTTTTGTTGGTGAATTGTACACTAAGTGTAAAAAAATTAAAAAATGGTTGTCTGTAAAGTCAATTTACGGATGAGGACATTTTCGCGGGAGCGGGAAACGTCGGTGGTGGTTTTGTTTTTCTGGTTGAAATTTGTGTTGTTGTGGAAATTAGTGCGTAATAATGGTGGAATGTTAACCACTAAGTGTTTGTGAACATACAAGAGTGTGTGTTGGCGAGTGTAACAATTCAGCGGAAGTTGTCTTTTGCTGCTCTCTCAAGAAGTCCACGGTTTCAGTATAACCCCACACATTAACTGAAACCTAGGAAAAAATATAATTTTTCTGTTCATTCATCATTAAATTAAGAAATTACTCAAGAATTGGCAATTATATTTACTTGACACTGGCTAAATGCACAAATCGTGCAAGCCACAAATAAAGAAAAAGAAAGAAAAATTTACGGACGATAATTTTACGTGATAGCGTCATAAAAAAACATTGATGATTAATTGCATACTTTCATGAAATGAATTGAATTATATATTATTGTATATTGTACAATATTTTGTATAATACCTACAAAGAAGGAGTTAATTGATATTTTTTTGATAAATTAACATTTAGTTGTTGTAATAAACAATGGAAATGACATTAACTTTTCACTTCATGAAGTGGAAGAGAGATAGATGCGTCACAAGCTAAACGCTCAGGCCGATCGCGCCTCTCTATCGCTTGTACGCTCGGCTCAGGCGGAACGTTACATTTTCTCATGCATGCAGCCGGCGTTCATCGATATATAAGACGTTATCACGTAAAAAAAATAAGAAAAATATGTTTAAAATAAAGATACCTTACTACTGGTAAGGTATGAAATTGAAGCAAGATTAAGTGATCACGAAAAACAACATACTTTTCATATTCTAAGTACCAGGCAACATCAATTATTATACCGAATTTGAAATGACGATGCTGTCGTCAGCGTAAGAAATATTTAGAAAAATTCTATGAGTCTGTTAAGGTCCCAGAGTTCGAATTCGCTCCGTTGGAAGAGTATAGGATAGCGAGCGGTTGTGGGTTCGTGTCCTTACATATCCACTTCTCAGTCCACGGAAGCAATTGCTACCGATAGGCAACTCTCCCTCGTCAGTCCCTGGTAGCAATTACTACCATATTCAAATTTCCGCGTGGCCTGCTGTTTTATTTTAATTACGATTAATTTTTGAGTAACATAGATCCAAGTAGTCTGTGGTGGATTCTTTATTTAATCAGCTTTACGGTAGTATTTTATTTTATTTGGTCCTAGCTTCATTATTAAGCGAGAAAATAGCATTTTTATCTAAGAGTCCGATTTTTTTTTACAATTCGTGTAGCATTGGGACTGTTGCGAGAGACGGGGCTCGCGGTAGTGGACTGACGAGTGGATATGAGACTAGTTGAATTTTGTCTGGCATTATTTTTTATAATTCTTATCAGTTAATTAATTATTATTAAACATAAAAAAATATTTGACTTTGAAATTATGTTTGGTATATGAATGTGGTGGGTATTCTGAAAGTTACGTTGATAGGAATTTTCTTGAGTAGAACCTTCGCCACTATTAACTATGTCTATATATATTTAACGGTTTTAAGGGTTGACTGGTAGACAATGCTTTTCGCATTAATTCCGACCATTGTATGATTGTTTTATAATATATTGTGGTAATTGACAATCTGGCGACTCTTGAACGTCTGAAGTTGTATGTTACACAAAATTACATGCGTTGTGCAGGTCGGCGGCGTCACTAATTACTGGTGTGCCAGGGATTGCGCATCTGTTGCGGTTATAACTGTCCCACGGGGCGGGCGATCAGTCTGATTAACTAGTATTTAAAGCAAATTAAAGATGCCAACAAAATTCACCGACAGTCTAGTTTGTTTCATAAATAAAATTGTTTCCTGTTTGTTCCGGCCTTGTTAAATAATTTCAAATAATAAGTTGTTTTTTGTGTTGTTTATTTTTTTATATATTTTATGCATTTTTCATGAAGATAAATTATTATAATAGAAAAATACTAGAAAAAATCGACTCGAGCGAGCTCCGCCTGTGAATTCACTTGTGACCCGAGTCGATTTTTTCTAGTATTTTCTATTATAATAATTTGTTTATTTTTACTTTGTTCTTTTATCTAACTTACTGATTTGTTGGATGTTCTAGTCTGCAAGCCTGTATTTTTATTAAATAAATAAACACAAAGATACCTAGAAAGAGTGATAAAATATTTGAAATAAAATCCACTTTGATATTTCTTTGCTTAAGTTCCAATACAGCGTAAATTTTACTGTAATAAATGTATAACTTCTTAGGAGACAAATAAAATTTATTCTCTCTTATCAATATTTTTAAGTGGCTCTGTGTAGCTGAAATCACACTCAAGGGTGTTGTAAAATCCGATTCGTGACAATGATGGTAATCACCACACATGTCCCATCCCATGGACAGTAATTTCTGGCATTTGGGCTATTACTGTGATCTTCAACTGTCTATTAAACATTGAGTTTATGCCTTAAAACCCTAATTTCGCGGAAAGATTTTATTCAAATGTGGATGTCTTTCGGCTGGAGTGATGAAACGTATCTATATACTTAAGCTGTGTTTTATAAAGCGTCACTATTAGCTTTAAACCTCTTATTGGATTAAGTATATATCGTGTACAATTATATTTTTTTTTTACATTCACACCAATTAGCCTAGCTCAAAGTAAGCACTGTAAGGCTTGTGTTATGGATGCTAGGGTAACGGAAAAACATACATATATAATACATAGATATTTAATATTCATAGAAATATATATAAATATCCATGATTCAGGTACAAATGCTCGTATTCATTATACAAACATCTGCCCCTACCGGGATTCGTAAGGCAGGATCGCTACCGTTGCACCAAACGGTCGTCAAAATGTTCCATTGAATTACTTTAAAAACAATATTTCACTTGAAAGGTGATCTAAAATCGCTACTTTAACAAAATTTTAAAATATCAGTTGATTTTTTTTTACCTACGGCGAGTGATTAAATTGCAGAGCAATTGCTGTGCGGACCAAAACGAACCAATTAGTATAAATAACGCGTACCTTCTAACTCATTAACTGCAAACGCTCTGGGGCTACACACAGCCTTTAAGTTCTTTATACTGCTATAGAAAACCTTTGACTTTGATAATATTTTACTTTCGAAATTGATTTGACACATCTAGTAACTTTAAAAAGAAATGTATTTTTGCTGAAATATTAATGAATAAATGTTCAAACTTAATAAATTGTAACGATTACAATTTATACTTTATTGCATACAAAATAATATTAGGTAAAAAGAAGCAGTCTCTTCCAGATGACCTGCGGTGGAGAAAAAATAAATTAAAAGGACATAAGAAGTGCAAGTGCAAATAAATAAATGTAAATATGTTTATTATCCTACGCAGTAAATGTTTAAAATAACGCATATTTAATTGAAATATATTGAAAAGTGGGTGTAACGTAGCCATTCCCATCGGTAATATTATATTATAATTATTGTCTTTTATGTTAAATAAACATTTAACTGCTGATTTTTATTACTAGAGAAATGATTTTTGCCCAGATAACAAAAGCATGTGGTATGGAATCCCGCCAGAAACCTAACATAAGTTTCAGTGTTTCTTGTTATAATTTCTTTAGATATAAAAACCAGCAATTAAATGCTTATTATAACAAAAACAAATAATAATATGAAGAAAATTCGACGGGTGTGTCAAGGTCTCGGTTGCTAGTTAGAAGAGTCCTCGCCTGGATAATTTTCGCTAAGTTTTACTGAATAAACATAAAATCTACTGTCCCTTTACATTTCATTGTGATTTGAACACTTGGCGACTGGGCGTCTTAACTTTAAATAATTACTGACCACTGGACATTTTGGTGAGCGCAGTTATCCTACGATGGCAGATTCAACAATTTTCACAAGGTTCAGACATCAAATGGGTGATAATGTGAAATGTGAGTCTATAGTGATATATTTCCGTAAATGATCTACTCCGTAAAACACAAAATATTTATTGGGCAGTGTTTCCAAAAGAAAGTTATCCGAAATAGATGTTAATACGCTGATGATGAGGGTCCCTGGAATAGATGTTGATATTTATCGACATTCGATTGTAATAATTTTAAGTAAAATTTCTAAACTCTGGTGCAATCGTTTAACGAAGTAATTATATTTTCATACTCTATGGAAATAACTGTATGGTATGGTAAAGAAACTACATGAGTAATGGCTAGTAAAATACAAAACCGAAAAGCTTTCGCTTTAGCCGCCGCTCATAATCCTTCCTTTTTTCATCCTTTTGGGAACTAAACTACCAACACGAGATATATTTTCCAAAACACGCTAACATTCATAATAAAATAATGAAAAAATAAATCATTTTTAAATTCGAATATTTAACTTTATGGTAACTTAAAAGGTAAAGAGAGTTTATTTGTTTTAAAATAGACGACAATTTAAAAAAAAACAGTTTCATATTTTCACGTGCCAGTGTTGAAATACGCTGTGTTAATGAGTTTAAGCGTTGCTGGTGTAACAATCTCAAAACTTTTTGTGTAACGGACGACCTTCAACAACGACAACTGGTGTTGCTATGAAACATATGTTAGGTACACTTAAAATAATGACCTAGCGACACATTCAGACAATCTTTAGACATTACTTTTTTTTCAATTTTAATTTAATTCAGCCATTTTTCAGCCATCAACCTCATCGTACCAAGAAGAAAATATTTTATGTGAAGTTAAAGTTATGATAAAACTATGTAGTTTAAGTAAGCATAAAGGTTACTTATAGTTAAGCCAATTTAGTATCCGATAAAATACTTGAGAATATCTGTAAAAGATTTTGGTTGAATTCTTTGATGAATGATTTCAATCTTAATCTTTTATATGTAGGGACCGTCTCACGTGTTTTATACGATACTAAATAGGATATGATTTTGTGTTTGTTATAAATCAAGTTTAAAATTACTACATGCAAAATTAAGTTTTGTACTTCAAGGCTACCTCATAATTTGACAAAAGCAACAATATGGAGCCATCTTAATTACAGTATTTCATATATTATCTGAGATGACGAAAGTTGGATGTATTACTACGAACTCGAAAAGAAAAGGCAACCATCGGGGTTTAATTTTGAGGATTTACCAAGAAAGACTGCTAACTTGTCAAACAATAATACCCTCGACACAGCATCGCTCTTTACCATAATAATGCTTCACCGCGCTCTTCTTAAAGGACATTGATATCAGCAGTTGAATATTTAAATACCTCAGTAAGCCCGACCTGGCAATTTTATTCCCAAAATCTTCGGTTCATTTTATGCTGCTTTCCACTGGAAAAATCAATCCATTCGATAAAACCATTGGAGTATTTATAGAATAATTCAAGTATAAGCAGAGCTGTTTTATGTTGTATAGCGCGCTTCACTATTGGCATAGTCTTACTTAGCATTATAATAAAATAATATTACATCTTGTTACAAGGTACATCGCAACTGTCAAATACATGGTTATTATTACATTACATTTTTTATATAATATTACATTTTTTTTTGCAAAGGTAAGAAAGAAATACTGATATTATGATATTGTCGGTATCCATAATAAAAGTATCGTTTCAATGAACGTCCCCGAAACTGTAAGAACTAGATTAAACTATGTAATTACAATCTACGTAAATAAATAAAAATGATTTTATTTTGTACAAATAAAATATCGATCACTTTGGCACTCAGTTCCATAACGCAAACTATAAACTAAACGAGTGATACGAACATCACGCCTTTATAATGCAAAAGATAAAATATTTTAAATGCAAACTGAACTAAAATCAAAAGCATTTCAGTATTAAAAACTCCATTTAAACGTAGAGAATATTTAACAGCTAACAAAAGCAAACGATGTCACATTTAATCATTATTAATTTAATCCGTTGAAGAGCGTAAAATTCGTTTATTGCATTAGAAATGTCAATGTGTGTATTCTTTCCCTTCATGGTTAATTCCATACACATGCTATTCCATTTCCATAGGCAAAGGTGTACGAAATCACAATTAACATATAGATGTGGCTCGCACTCGACCCTCGCTAGCCCCTTTTAGCGAAATTACAAAAGACACGATTTTAACAAGGTCTTCCACAGTTTACCCGGCCCTGCATAAACAACATAGATTAAAATATATCGCTTGGAAAACATGATGTGTTAGCAGCATCTAAAATGTCTGCAAAGGTGATTTTTATGCTATGGTAACTGTTGCACTAGGGTTGTCGTCTAGGGAATAGGAAATGAGGTAAGCGTTTGTGCTATGACAATAGAATTCATTAGCGAGCCCCAGGGAAAGCGCACAACAATGACGCAGTATTTTTTAACGGGTCGTTTGAGAAAAGAGTGGCGAAACTAGTTTTGTTTGCTACGTATATGAGAAGTCTAGAAAGTTTAATTAAAATCTATTCATCGTTTCAATTAAAAGTTAAAATGAGATTCTGTCACTTATAATCGCGTATTTTTTCTGAATAGTGATCGTATAGATTCATAATCTTCTTCAAAGCTATGTGGCAAGTAATAACGTCATGCTTGTGTAATATCCATAGTTGCCAATTAAAACCGACCAACTAAGGGATGAACTCCGAAAACTAAGGGAAGTTAGAGTCCGATAGAGTTAGTTAGTGAGTGAGTAAGCTGATAAACTACATGACAGTATTTGTTGTAAAAACAAAATGAATGCATCTCATAAGGAAAAGAAAATATATATTTTTGAATAAATCGATCAGGCATAATAGAATTACTAATGACAAAATAGCTTGGAAGAAAAATTCCAAGTAAAAGTTTAAACGATAGTAAAATCGATGTCAGGTTTCCTTAAGGATAATAAATCCAGTAACTCACATAAATTATTTAGTTCCAATATATTGTTTTATGGATACAGATAAAGTATAACAAAATAATGATAACGGATATGATGATACATAAGTACGTTTGAGTATAAACAACTGTGGCTCGGCGACAAATACTTATGCGCAGCACACAAAAATATGCCTCGACCAGGATTCGCGCCCAGGACTTCTGGTGTATATGTAGCATAATTATCGTAACAATAACTGGCCAGTATAGGTACAAATTTGAGTTGACAGTCCTTGAGCAAATGTCTTTCAAAAACCAAAATAACCTGATTTCATCGATTTTTATTTATCTGGGTAAAAACCTATATACGGCAAATTACAGATTAGGAAAGTCATCTGAAACTTGACCATGACTCGGGAATTGCCTCTAAACATATAAAGTCTTCACGCAAGATAAAACACGGTCAGGTTCACGAGATTAATGATAGCCACAGTGGACGCAACAAATGCTCCTTTTCTTTTGTAACAAACAAACTAAAGAATTTCATCAGCAAATGCTTTTGTCAACTCAAAAAATAAGACCTTTAAGCTTGTCAAATAAAAATTATTCAACATAGAAAACCTTTAGATTATTATATAATACGAATATTTTTACCACAATCTTTTCATTTAGGTACAAAAGAATCACAATGGACGAATATCTCTATCCTAATTGGATCGTTCAGATAAATCCGGGAATACTTTGGGATCGAGTAGAGATTGTGTTTGTGTGGTAGCCTACAACAATTGTAATCATTGTTGGTGCACATTTATAGCAACATACAAATGGAAAAGAAATATGAAACAAAAACGTTTTAAGCAGCATTAAACAAAGATTTCGGTATTCTTAGAATTAAGGGGATTAAGATCATTATAAGTGTATCAATGGTCCAACTCCTTGTACACAACCTTGCTTACGAAAAAAACGTATTTTAGGGATAATAGGCCAACGCTAGGATCCAAAGAAGGTAGGTAAGGTTAGGAGGTGAAAAGGAAAGGTGGGTTGTTTTAGAATGGCTGTAATAAATGGTGTACCAATGACCTCAAATTTTAATTATAATAATTCTGAAACAACTTCGTTGTCTTGTATTTAATCTTCGAAATCACACAGATATAGATATTATTTGCAGACATCTCAGTGTCACAGAAATTATAACAGACTAATGAAATAAGGCAGTTCTGCAGCAAAATTAAAGCGGTATTCAAGCACCTAATGAATGTTATGTAATTTTGTGAAAAGATGTCCTTAATCTGTTACTATTTTATTAGTTTTAATAATTAGGTGCTCTCTGTCATTGAAATTTCCACTGAACCCTATGGTTTATATAGAATGCTTGGAGCAGCTGATTATCGTAAACAAAAAGTGTAATTAAATAGACAACATAAAACATTGGTAACATCGGTAAAGAATATCGCAAGGACATCCTGCCCCCGCGACACATCTACGAGTGGATAAGTATTTAAAATGCGCTTATTAAACCCTGAAAATAAAACTGATTCGCTTATAGGTTCTAATATATTATATATATACACCAATGCATATACAATTTAGCATTAGCAAATGGTTCATAATTTCAAACTAGTGTTTGAATCCGAAACATTACCTGGCGGAACAGTGGCCGTCTGTTCTCGGCGTTCACGTCGCGTGAATTTAATAAAACTTCTGAATGCAACCTTCGGCGACGGGGACAGAGTGAAACACCCGGAAAGATTGGCGTGATTCATGCGACGCCATTGTGGTAGTTTCGTCAAATTGCATTGGAGTCCTGGATAGTTTTGTGGAAGTGCACCAAGTACTATGATCATGACACATTATACTTAATACAGTATTCCGATTAATAAGTTAAGGTTGAACCTATAACCAGCATATAAAAACCTTTGGAGTTGAGATTTATTTAAACGATTTATCACCTAAGCTTTTCAAACAACTCCCTTTATCTACTACCTAATAGAATAAGTTTATTAATTATACTTACAAAAGTAAAAAAAAATAAGTGTAAGTACACATCCAAGTTTAGTTGTGACTCAGCTTTTACAGTAAAAAGTTGGTCAAGTTCTTTACCCCTCAAGACAGATTGTACACGAGTTTTCCCATTTGTCTTCTTCTAAGAGGCTACAAAAAGGTTGATCGATGGGCCTATAAACACCTGTTTTGGACTTTTTGTACTGATAATTAATGGACAGCCATCGAAACCTTCAATCAGAGGGTCTCCGAATAAACAACGTAATTGCTGCTAATAGAGGAAAGGTACAACATTTTTTTGCGTTGAACCTTTTCACGAGTTTACAAGCATTTATCAAAAACACGACCTTTGAGTGAGCAAAATTATTTTTAACGCCAATATTATCTCATACTCATGACGAGTAAATTTTACGAATTGGATATTTGAGTAGGTATACTGAAAGTTTATGTGCTATGTGAACTGACTATTTCTGTGTGCTTTATATCTATTTACAATTGTAACTTTAATAACTTCTACAACACACCTAGGTACTTGGTAACAATTAATTTTTAGTGGTTAGTTTGTACAGCCTCTCGTTTATGTGTATGTGTCGCAGTCATCTCTTAGCAGTAGAATCGAAAGATGAAATTAAGTGATTTATTAATGTATTTATGTCACACTGTTAAGCTTCGTAGCCGAGTGACTAGAATGCGTTGTCTGGCGCCCCAATTTCCGTGATTCTTGGTTCATTTCTGAATCAGTTTCATGACAAAGAAATCAATATTATTTTGGTCAAAATAGCGTAGTAGAACGCAAGTTTATTTCTCTGGTTCAGCGCAATGTATCCAACCCAATGTTATCCAATTACATCTAAGACCCTCATCAAGTTATAGGTAATACAAAAACAATGTTCTGTTAACTAATTAATGATGTTTACCCACCCGCAAAGGCTTACGTATGAAATAAACGATTAATAAGGTGAAAAGAATTTTCATTAGAATAAAACACTTTTTTACGGATTATGCGCATATTTTATTTTATATCCTTTACAGGAGCCGTCATCACAGGATGACGACGAAACGTCAAGATTAAATATAAATTGAAATATGCGAAAAAACCTTAAAAAAGTGTTTTTTTCTAATGTGTAATGTGCGCGGAAGTGTAAGAACTAAAAAAAAATCATTATTAATTCGAGAATATAAAACGCACCTTTTTTTAAATATGTAGACTGTTTTTGCACGCTAAATTAATATCGCAATAACCGTGCGATATTTCGGTTCTTTTAAAATTGAATAAAGGCTGATAACATTATTTTATCAAAAGTAATTTACCTCGCGGTTTTTGATACTATGATTGCAAAATTCACTATGAACATCCCGGTTGTTAAGTATTTAGATCATTGTATTAAGTATTGATTCATTTATTATGTATATTCGAGCACAATTAATTCAATAGCTCCGAGTAGGCAGTTCGGAGAAAAACTAATTTAAATGTTACCATTCTTAGTAAAATTAATTAAGTTTTGGGCGTTGATAATGGCGAGGTACATTCTAATAAAAATATGTGGTAAAAAGAAAAAACCTCGCTTTATTGCGGAATAAAAATTACAAATCAGATTATTTATAATAAAGTCTAAGTTATTTATAACTTAATATAACTTTATTTAACTTAATTTATACCCAAGCTATTTCTTATAAAGCTTGTAATTTCTTTTATACCCAATGATTAATTTACAAAGCGTTTAAATTAATTAAAAGTTCACATAACGAAACAGCGTTTCCGTCCAAAATGACAGATAAAATCTCTGAAGTTGGTTGGTTTAGGGATTATACTTTTACAGCCACTTGTTTCATATTTAATGAATGTCTATAACAATTTCCACTTAGTTTTCCCGACTTTAAGAAGGTTTTTTCGACAACTTTTATAAAAGATTTTGTGATTAACTCAACGTTTCTGTTAGTCCGTCATCCACTATAATATATGTCATAGAAGTCCAAGTCGAGTGAAGTTCTTCGTGTGTTGTTTTTTCATAAAAATATTTAAAGATGGTGAAGACGACAACAAAGTCGGTAAAATAATCGGTCGTATGCGGTATGGATTAAATTTTGCCACGCCATCTCCCAGTAGTAGAGTTGACAGGTGAAAACTGAACTGGAATACGTTTACTTAGACTTATTGATTATTCTATTTTGTAAGGCATCAAATATTGCCAAAGCGAATGTTGATGTGTTCGAAAAATTTCTGCTACATATCTGCTTTTTACTCTAATTGTTGTTGGAACTAACTTATTTCACTTCGAATTATTAACGTTCCCTGTAGTATTTTTCCTTTTTTTAAATATTTAATATGCAGAAAAAAAAATACTTTTAAAATAAGTTCCAATTGAGTATAAGGGTATAATTTAAAATAATGTTTAATTTGGCGATTACAAAGATAAGTAACCCAATGTTTTTAATGGAATCATAAAACCTTAGTCATGATCCGTAGTATTTATAGTGTAATACAGTGCAATATTTCCCAGAATTAGCACATGCCGATAACAACAAACATATGCAAGCGTGGTTTTTTACTAATCTTACCATGTATCTACAAGTACCCAAAAATCTGCGTTATATAGAATATATTGTTTATCTTTTGTTGTTGGTACATCTTGTCACATAATAGTAATGTCTTTACCAGTAAAAGTGAATTATTTAAAAGTAATTGGTTAAGTTTGTTAGGTATAGGTCTTCGCTGCGATATGCACATTCTTTCCACCGTATTTACTAATACTCAAAGACCCAAAACACCTGGACTTCTCTACTTACTTGTGCTCCCGATTCCCAATGGTTCCCTCAGTATTTTAGTTACGAACGGAGGACGATCTAGGATGAACTTGTCGGTCCTGTGTAGCTAAAATACTGGAACTGCCTAAAGTTAATACCAACTTCTTCCGCGATTTCTTCTCTATCCCAGCTGTACTGCTTTGAAACAGATTTCCTTCAACGATTCAAAACTGTCCATCTCCCACTCCCTTCAAGTTTAAACTTTACTCGCACAAATATTATAATCTAAGCATATTTCACGTACATGTGTCTATTATTTTATATATATTTTATTATTGAAAGAAATCAACACAACTTTCCATCTTTATCATCTTCACATCTTTGCACTCTGCGTCACCTGCTTACTTTAGTAATCTACATATTTAATTCTTTGGTTAACTAGAAGTGATAAGTCAACTATTGTCTAGACATAAGCTTTTTAATATTTCACCGCTAAACATTATTTTTAGTGCAAAACGCGATTGAATGTGTATATATCATTTTCAAAAAACTTGATTAACATTCTTAGCATTGGTGTTTCGTCAAATAGTTCTTATTATTAATAAAAGCTAACTTTACGGGTAACAATGATTCAAGGCCGATCTCCAGAGCGTACATAATCCGTCCGCATTGGATTTAATGTGGACAGGAATCCGACTATAGTTGTCCAGTTAACCCATGTTTGCGGGTATCCTGAGCTAATGCGATTATTCGAGCTCGGGGATTTCGTTTGCATTTTAATAATAGTCAATCCCATCCACATACCCTGAGATCCCAAAATCACGTTCAAAGTGGCCAGTTTAGTACCAATAATGCCGATATTGTTATTTTACTGTTTTGTTGTCATCATTTTAATAGGATGTAAATTTATGAGCAGCTATACAAATAAAAACCAGATACGTCTCAACACAATTTTATTGTTTCATTACAATTTCAGCCTTGCTTTTATAAATAGATTTTATACATTATTTACATCACAAACTTCCTTTTTAGATTTCGAGTACAAATTCCGTAAAAAGTTTTCAGTTTTTTTATGTGTTTATCCAAAATCTTCAATTCATGCTGATATGAGAAAATAATTTATTTTAATAATACAATGATAACATGAAACATGTAATTGCTATATTAAGAAATACAGATAGCAGATCCTAATAAGAAAATAATTATTTGGATCCCGTGCTAGTTTTTTTTTTTACAATAACGATCATAACATCCTTAGATGATTGTCTGTTGAGCTGCAATCGCTCTTCTCGTATTGTCATTGACGTGAAAGTCCCAAGCTGTTAGCTATCTGGGAACACCGAGATACTACCTCATCTTGAAGAAGACTGAATGACATGGCTATTAAAATGAGCCCAAATACGAGATAAGCGCAGCACGCTACCATTTGTATGTATTCACTTTTAGAGTTCTCAGTACTGTGTTTAGAGGTTAAGAAGCTAGTAGGTACAAAGTCCCCGAAACCGATTGTTGCTAAGGCGATAAAACAGAAGTAAGCAGCGTCAAGAAAGCTCCAATTTTCCCAAGCAGAGAAGATGGCGGCCCCTACGCAAACGTATGCGAGAAGGAGGAAGAGCACGATACCGACTGGCACGTGGCAGTGCTCGATGCCGTGGTTGATGTGATGATGCACGCTGGTGGAGGCGCTGCTACTTGGAACGGCACAGTTTTTAGACTTATGACTCTCGTCGTTCCAAATCAAAGGCACTCGTGAGGGTGTATCGTGAGGGCATATTATTCTGTGAAAGAAAATTTAAGTAAAATGAGCTGTAGTTAGTGTAGAACGATTACGTTAGGTAATTGCAAGAAATTAGTGAATAAATAGGTGAGATATAAAATATTATTAATTCATTTTAAATTTTTGTATGAATTGTAATTATTGTACATTTCTTTTTGTGTTTCATTTAATTAATTAAATTTTCCATTCCGTTTATGACGGTGAAATGTTAGTATACAATATCAATGTATTATTGCCTTTACTCTTTTAATGAAAGAAATTTGATTGTCAATCTATATATTCAAAAAATATGAAAAATAAATATTGCCTCTGAAGAAAATACAAGGCAATTTTAATGCATACTTTTTAGATTTACTTAACATAATTTTTCGATAATCCTAAAGTGAGTATATTTAACGTCCTGCGACTCATTATACAGTTTTTCTTGTCAATTCTATCTACTTTATTTTTATTTTCCTTGCCTTCCATACATGTAAAGTAAATATTATATGGCAATAATTACACTTACGCTTCATCGGTATCTTCTGAATCGTCAAGATCGTCCTGGCTTCTATTAATACTGCCGCACTCTTCTGCTATGAGCTGTTCAATGACTGGCCCTCTTGGTCTGTGGATAGTTCCTCTTCCTCTTCCTCGACCCGGACCATGGACTGTTGCAAGACATTTAGACCCACCAATTGTCTTACGATCCAGGGTTTGAGTTTGAAGAGCCGATGACGAGTGAGGTTCTGTGTAGAAAAATCTTTGTTGAAATGTTTAGGCTAATTTAATGAAACGAAAGCATAGCAAAAAAGCTTTTTGGTTTTATATTTACATATCATTAACAGTAGGTTTAATTTCCCTTACTACTTAAGTTGGTCGTAAATTAAAGTAGGTTTTCTGTTAAGTACTATTTAACTGATTATTCGAGTATTATATTACATTACATCATTTATATTGATAGGTAACTGGAAACGTGTCAAATAATATATATAATTTAGGATGTATAAAATTAGATCAATGTAGTTCAAACAATTATAGTTGAATATATATACTTAGTTTTCTCTTTCAAAACATTCAACAAATATTTTATCATTAATTTTTAAAGTTTTTGTCTTACGCCAGTTCTAAAATTATTTTATGAAATCCTGATGTCACTGTCTATTCGTTTTAGAAAATAAACGTTAATGAATAACAGCAAAAGAATTTTATTAAACCTCTTAACATAAATGGTAATAAGATGATTACTTTAGCTTTATCCAGTGTATTTAACAGTTTTTTTAATGATGCACAATCTACAACACCCTAAACAGCCTACATTGCTCTTCGTAGCAAAAGAACTGATTAACAGATTGTGATATACCATGATTAAAAGAGTTTGTATGTGAAAATAAAATCAAAATGCATAAGAAGCTCACCATCAGCCAAGGCACTTCGCTTGATACGACCTAATGTAGCGGCCCTAGGACTCGCTGGGGCGCGCTCAAATACTTGCGAATATTGACCTCTGTCGCCCGCCTTCGCTCTGACAGTACCAGGCGATCTATGCCGGGGAGGGAATGAGGTGTACTGGTTGTGCTCGGTAGGCTGCGGTAACAGGCGCTGCTGTTCATGCAGTTGAAGGTTTTCCATCTAAGGGACATAATAAAGAGTTATAATGTTTGCATGCTACTTGATCATCACAATGTTTTCGTAAATTTAATACCATTGAGTATGGACTTAATATATAAAATATTGATGGTTCACAACGGCTAGAGATTTTAAGTGTGTTATCTTTAACTATGACATTGTACCCCGAATAGGGAACAGCCAAGTGGGAGAACAACTCGCTCTTTTATTATAACTATAATTTATTAAATTTTTGTCCTGGAGCGCTGTTATATATATTTTTATAAATCAATTCTAAATATTTATTCACAAAAAATTGTGAACACTGCGTTTTAGATATTTTAATTAATTATATGTAGGTATATTTTAATGCAATGTGAAGTTGTTTCATTCGAAAATTACTAACTACTGAAATTAAGGTAAATTTATGTCTTTTTACACCCGGTAAATTCTTTAATAAGAATAAAAATCAATACTAGCCTCTGCGTCTTTTCTCCAAGTGTTAGGCACTTTTCCCTTAGTAGCTCTCAGCCACGCCAACCGCGCTAGCCTGGCCAGTGATGCACCGAGGCCGGCTAAGCATGCTAAAGTTAATGGCACGCCTGCAGCTGCATATGCTACGGTGGCTGCCCGTCCCGCTGCCGTACGTGGAGATACATTCCCATAACCTTGCAAAAAAAAAAAAAAACATTATCCTTCAGTACTTCAATTTGTTGAAAAAATTCACGGCTTCAACGTTTTTTGCACATTAATTTTATCTTCTATTATTATATCAAACAGTGACAAAATTATGAATACAAATCAGCGAAGTAGAGTATCACTTACAAATATATGTATAAAACGAGTTTTTTTATTCAAATAGAGTCTTATAGAGTTCTTAACAACTCTATTTGAAACTTAACCTTTAATGCTCCCTGTTAATTAAAAAAACGAAAACAAAAATCAGGGACAAGAAAATTTATAGAATACACCTTCGCTTCGCTTTCCATCGAAACGGCAGGGCTTTTGAAACTACTATAAATAAAAGCATCTCAGGTTTTCTATTTATTGATGAAAGCAACTTGTCGATTCACGATTCTCAGTGTCTAATAAAGAGTAAAGGGCCTTCGCCTTTTGAAAATGTCGGTAACAACGTAAAACTATAGATACCTAGGTCTTTTCATGAAAAAGTGAGAAGTCATGTCGCAGAATTATTTTAATTTGTTGAGCTGTTAGTTGAACGATGTCTAATAAAAGTGGATTAACGAACACACGCATAGGTGTAGTTTAATTAAAGTAATTTAAGTGATTAAATCATATTTAGGCATACTATTAAATACAAAGTATAAAGATCTCTTATAAATGTAACTTTATGTTGCTGAGCGTTTATAGAAAACGAAAAAAAATCTTGATGTTTTTTATATATTAAAATGATTGATTATACATTTATTTATTGGGCAAATCACCTTACAAATTTCACTAGCTCGCAATAAAAAATATAATGACTCATAACAGATTAACACATATGAGACCAGTTTAGTAATCACAAAATAGAGAGTTATACTAAGCTCAGGCTAAATCGTAACTTATATGGCTCTATAACATTTTCCGATTGCATATATTTTTAGATTCAATCAACCCTTCGGGCGCTCTAAGTTCCGTCTGAAGAAATATAAAAATGTAATGGTTGCGTCCTAAGTGCTAACGTTAGAACGTGACGATCGTTACTAAAACTTCAGGGAGCTTGCTCCATCGCTTTTAGGCCATTTAAGGGTAACGAGACTTTAACTTCAGAATCTAAGTTAGCTTAGAGTCAACTCTGGAGCTTGGATTTCTGGTGACTTCTGCCTACTACTACTATCGAAATTTGTAATCTCACATTTATATTTTCAACAATCTTTTAAAATCTTTTCTTTATTAATGATGTGCTGCAATACTTAGTTTAGTTATCATATTTGTTGTCATTTTAAGCTTTTCCAGGCTGTAAATCTTGCTTGAGAATGGGGTTTTATCATATATGTAGTGTGTGAGGGCTACGCATTTATGTGGATGAGGAGCAGTGAAGAAGAAGAAAATCGAAGACCGGTGGCCATTATTAAGGAAGGTTAAAGAGGAGAGAAAGGAAGGTGAAATAGCTTAAGTCATTTAGATTGATGACACAACCTTAGAATTTGTAATTGAGATTGGTTGAAGCGGAACGGTGTGTTTTCAGTGTGACATATATCTGCACGATTGCCGAAAAATAGGGTTGTGAAATATCACCTTACCTATAGTAGTTATAAGGGTGATGCAATATATCAGGGCTCCTGAGAATGTCCATTTGGAGTCAAGCGCCAGTTCTGGGGGTTGGGTCTCAGGAGATTGCCTGGCAGCTGCAACTATTGACGATTCGAACTTCCGTAGTTGCTCGTGCACCAGTCTAGTCCAATTCCTCTCGTAAAGGACGTTCAGGCGCTCTGCAAGAAAAAAGTATGTATAAAGAAAAAAGTATGTAAATAAAAGTAAGTATGTATTTACACATAAAAAAAAGTATTGACAATTGACCTAAGCGGACCTAATTTGATTTATTGTTATTTATATAATTTTTTAACAATTTCGGTTACAATGTTGAATGTGAATATAAAGGTTATTTATATACACCCAATAAATATTGAGGGAAGTGCGAAGTAATATAAGAATTTCCTTATTTATTATGATGCTAGTGTTTTTTGCTGATTCTTTTACAAAAGAACAATTTTTTTTTTTTACGTTTTACGTTTACGTAATACGTTTGCTTGAATAATATTAAAGAATGGTATCAGTTATATTAAAGTGGTGTCGGTTATATAGAGTTACAGGTTAAGTCATCAAACAACTTATCTACAACACGATAATTTTTAAATATTTATAAAAAAATATTAAAAGTTACATCTTACAAACAGTAAAATTTAGGTTATGGTGTTTCATAGTAGAATCAGCCAGTAATCATGAAATTACGACCCAAAGGATTTAGGTAGACCATAACCCTCTATAATTATGAATTCAATGTAACAAATTCCGCCAGAGAACATTACAGGAACCACCCAACAAACCATAATGAACCTGCTTAACAAAATATGATGTGTCTATCTTTTGCTTACATTTATAAGGAAACCAATTCCAGCAGTTGAAAAAATATCAAAGCAATTATGATGATGATATTACAACGTGAACATTGACAAAACGTTTAAGTTACGATTTTCATAATTTTAGATTGCGTATACAGATCAAACTCCTTGTTTTACAATAGTAATTCTCAAAATATGGTTATCACAGTATTTTCTTCTTTAGACCATTACCTTAATGCTTTCAGTAATAAATTCTCATCAGAAGATGCAACGAGATCATTCTCCAGAGCTCAAGGGGTCTATTATAATTCCGATGAGCTGACACTCAAATTAATGAGTGCCGTAATCAGGCCTCCGTTTAGTTTAATCAAAAGTGAAAAGAGTCATTTAACTTTTAAGGGGCTAAGCCTTTGTAGCAACATTTATTCAGAACTTGAGATATGCGTCGCATTTTTGTTATTATTAATTCGAAGAATCTTGATCTTGTTTACTTTTCTATGAAAGTAATAATCAAGACAATAGAAATTATACTTAAAATTTTCTTTTTTCTTCTACTATGGATTATATTTTAATAAATTAGATAGTTTTTTTAGGCGTTTAGTTATTGCTTTCAAGAGGTAAATAATTATTTTGAACGAGGAAAATTAAATTAATAATAAATAAATTAAAATTGATTGGCAGTTTGTGAACATAATGCCATATTTCTACTCTTTAATAATTATATCCTTTTATATTTGCAAATATTTTGTCTAAAACATCGGCTCAGCCTCTTGTTACAGCACTAATAACAGCACTTATTATTTCGACGCTGCGTGCGCTAATTGTAGTCAATGTGGATACTAGGACCTACACTAAAAGACTATTTTTAATTTTATGGGAGCGCAACTGATTACACAATGCACTTGTTAATAGCAAATACTCGTAAGTTATAAAAATATAGCTGTTGCTTATGTAAGCTATTTATTTGACGACCTTCATGGTCGATTGGCTCGCATATTGGTTTTCATGGTATTGCCATTCCGAGGTCCCGGGTTCGATCCCAGGCCGGTTCAATGTAGAAAACTATTTTTTCTATATCGGCTTGAGTCTGGTAGTAGCTACTTAGTTTTAGAACAATACATGAGGTTTTCTTATATTAATAATGTTTATATATTCATTTATATTTAAAAACAAGATAAAGCAGACTCCCAGCGAAAGGTATCGCAGTAATTGTTTTGACTAAATATCAAGTATGGCAAATTTACTTTTTTTTATATGTGGAGAAAATGTGTAACGCATACTTCCGCCGCTGGGAATACGGCGAAAGTTTTGTAGGACTCCCCCCTGCAGACCTACCTGACGATAAAAGCTCGTCAGATTGGTATGCCGGGGCCTACTAACTAAAAACTCCACTACATTCCTTCAATCACCTTCGTGTCAGTGACTCGTCGAACCGCTCCTCATTCTCGGACGATTAGTCGCTCGACGATGCAATGACACCTGGTGAGGTCATGGAAACCCTTGCAGACACTGCCGCAGCCCCACCGGTGGATGTCCACCCTAGGCAGACCATTCTAAATTTCAAATTTCATTAAAATTCTTCGCGGGAAGCGAAGAATGACGAAAGTTGCATTTAAAGCAACTGTTTCATAAAATGGTGTAAGGTTCGGAAGGGCATTGCCGAGAAATTTTGGAGTCCCTTTAGAATGATTTAATTGGATATTGTAAGTATTGTGTGGATTAGTGGTAAATCGAAGTTATTTGCTGCTCTAAATAAATCTGATATATTTATTTTAATCAACAATCCAACAGCAAATCGACACTGTCGTAGAACAATGTCACATCAGCAAAATGGTAACTTTACAGGAGGGCAGTATTAAGTTTTGAGTTAAGGTTTTGCTGCGTTTTTCTCTTTCGTTATTACTTTATTAAAAAAAAAACTACAACTAGCTTTTGGTATCTTGTTAGATATTATTTATAGACCGATGATATTGAATTTTATTTATAAATAAGAAAATACTCCTTTTAAGTTTACATATGACACTGTTCTACGGAAAATATAATAATATTAGTGCTCATGGCACGTTGTCCTACGGAATCATGTAAGATAAAATATGTTGTATGTGAAATATTGGTATTATTAAACTTAACATAAAGCCATAAATAACAAATCAATATCATATAAGTTTATTGCAGTTATAAACGGATAAACAATTCAAACCTTAAAAATCACGATAGGTAAGAGATCAATTAAAATATTGTTAAGTCTTATTTCAAAATGTTAACATGGGTAATTAAAAGCTAAATATAATATTAGTAACTTAATACTCATAAGTTAAAACAGAAGCGGTATTTACGTAGTAGTACTTACTTAGTATTTTTAAATGTACCTCTCATTTTCAGTATTTAAACAATTAAAGTAATCAATATAATGCACTGAAATTGAACAAATAATATTAGAAACTTTAAAGTAATATTAGAAACAAATAACAAAAAAAACAAATTGTAAATTTATTTTAAAACCAAAGTAATTTACATAAAAATTAACAAAACAAACTTAAAGGTCATAAAACTTTTAATAATGAGTTAAAGTTAAAAAAAATACCAATTAATCAGTCCTAAGATGAGATCAAATCAAAAAAGTAATGAAATATGAATTCATACTACAAATATAGAAATACAATAAATAAAATCATTCATCTTCTGAGTCATAACTGCAAGCATTGATATTTTCGAATGGTAGAGCTGTAAAACAATTGCTATGTTCATCAATAATCACCCCAGAATTGCACATATGAACAAGATCATTATATTTATATTTTAAAATTTTAAAGAATCAGAAATATTATTTAGTAATAACAAATAAGACGAGTTTTATCAATAAAAACTTATTTTATTTTATTTCACATTATTTTAACCTTTCTGTTATTTCTGATCTATAATTTGCTAATTACCTTAAACTTAAATCATAGAAGTCCTTTTGTTGCATTTTTTACAAGATATCCATTATTATCTGTTCTTGCCCATCTGACAAGTGCATGCTATGCACCTAGGGTATAAATTATCCTGGACTTGGATACACGTTCTGTGAGGACATGAACGCTGTCTCCCCCATTCTGTGTGTGCTCTTTTTCTAAAAATCTATGTGTAATCGAAACAAATATTCTAGCACAAATTTTCTAGCAGCAAACGTGTAAAAATAATAGACAATTCTGTTTCGATTTTGGCCGGTGCAGTTGTCCAACTGCTAACTTCATTGGCTCCTCTCTTTGAGATAGTCTCGTCCTATACGTCTGTTTGTGACCCATATCAAAGACCTGTCCCTAAAGACAAGAGAGCACCTTCTGAAAGTCAAACACTGCAGTAATTATTTTACCATTTAAATTCAGAGCTGCAATTTTATTTGCAATATTTTATTTAGTAGTAGGTAGTAATACGAGGTAGGTCGTTTAAGGTAGTTTCGTTATGAATATGCTTCTCATACTTTGTTATTTCTTCTTCTGTGGTGGTTGTTTTTATTACGATAAAAATTACAATCATCACATGCATCTTTTTGGCAATATAAAATGTAGAAACATGGCCTCTTACACCAGTGTCACATGTCGAACGTATGGGCAAATAGTATTTGTAAGTGAATTTAAGAGTATTCTATAGTTTGCGATAGTTTCCGATACTTTTTAAGCTTACGGGTGAATTTAAAAACAAAAGCTCATTATTTTTTTCGATTACCTAGTCCCCAAAATTGTTTGATACATTGTAATCTTTGTTCATGAGTAATTTTGCCCCTGCATTTGTTACGAAATTTACAAGGTCCACTCATAACCACTTTGCCGCTTTTTGAAATGTATTTTTTTTTGCTTCAAGTTGTCATGTATTTCCTTTTAACTTCTGATCATGATTCTTTACATTTCTAAAGTTTTCTTGGAGAAAGAGCAGAACTCGTGTCTGACCTAGAGAAAGAACCGTGTCTCCCGTATTAGGAGAAGATGCTTCTGTATCTAGCCAGTGATCGTGAATTGCACAAAATAAGTTATTACAGTTCTTGTGATTATTCGTTGGAGAAGGGATAGGAGTTGGGATAATTAAGGAAGATTTAGGTTTGGCTGCTATAGTGTTTCCAAACTGGTGGTGAGTTCTCAAAACTGGTGTTAGCTTTCTCTATGTTGAATGGAGTTAAGTCATCAAGAGAATTCAGGTCTTCTGCACAATTATCCAAAACTTCCTGCCAAACATCACTCAGTTGCATGGCAATGTCTTCTGCACACGGTGGTAAAACCTCTCAATACTAGAATCTGCAACAATCCTACCTATATAATCAAACCCACTATTATAAATAATTATAAAATACATTTCATTTTTATTTTAATATTATCTAAATAGGATTCTGTCGCATATTAAATTCCGAACAAAAGCATATGTGAAATGATGCCGAAGAACACAGTCAGTTCAAAATGTACAACATTAATTTTTTATCCAGACTCCGAAGTACAAAGTAGTTTGTGCTTATAATACCAATAATATCGATATTTTTTTCCACCAATAACGTCATTAATGTAACATACGTTAAAAATAAAAATAAACATAAAATGATCACAAATAACAAAAAATTTGTAATATATAATACGATATAATTTAAAAAACGAAAACTAGATTCATTTTTACACTCCGTAGAACATTGTAGGTTAATATTTTACAACCTGGTTTTACCAATGTTTTCAAATAAACATTCAGTGGTTTAAAGCGATAAAGAAAATCATAAAATATCCTTATAGTTTTGTTGTAAATATTTAACAAGAAAACTTATCCATATTATATTTACTTTGTTTAATATTAGCAAAAGTACTCAAATCCACCTCTGCGCGGAAGCTCTCTTCTTCATTATCTGCTATCAGATTTAAAAAATTTCTTTATCTTGACATCGCACTCCTTATCCTATATAACTTAACAAGAATTATGCACCTAAAAAGATAAAATAGTATAAATACGCGTTAATTCTAAATTACCCCCAAACCGTGGCCACTTGTTGTCGTACATTGTCACTACTGCCGATCGACAGGCGGCTGCCGGCGTGAGCGCGGCCGCTACAGGAAAGAGACAAAAACGCTTGAATACCAGCGACGTTTTTCTCGGGAAAGAATCTTAGATATGACTTTGTTCTATTAAATATCAACTAAACTACCAAATATATTTTAAAAATAATTACACGTAGTGATACATAATAATTTATAGAATCCTATGGTATCCAAAACACAATTTCGTAGTACGATCACTCACGACACTGTTCTATGATGGTGTCGAAATATTTACGACAAAACTGTTAAGTCTTACGATTCAAAACTAAATGCGCTACTTGTAGCTACTATGCCAACAAAGTCTTCGATTATTAATAATTCAACAAAGGAATCATAAAACGTAGTTATTATTCCCTCTCATAAATTGTTTCGTTACCAAACTTCGTCTGCCAGTTTGGCACTCACCTAAATATTTACTTTCGTATTGCGAACTTCGACCGATCGAGTAAGATGTAGGAGAAACAAAAATGTTTTCCACTCTAAGTTCTTTGTAACTTAGTTTCCCAAAATCTGTATACAACTACAGTAGGTAAAGTGTAAATAACTTAATATAAATATTGATTTGGCTAGATAATTATGAATGATTATTTTATAAAGTTTCTTTTGAACTTTGAAATTGTGGAATATATTTAAGTTGGAGATATTGTATATATTAAATTAGAGACGCGTCCTTATCGATAAAGATATAAAACGCAACAATATTATTATTATTGTAATTTTCAAACACATTTTTAACTTAATAGAACTACCTTTATGGGCAGAAGTCAAAATGAATATTAATTTATTTTACACCGAATAAGTTAAAGTTTATCCAACAATAAGTACAATATTTATTCAAATCTTCAAAAACTTTAAGATTAAGCAACAATGAGAGCCGTTTGAAAATCTACAAATTCATTTAACTCAAGGAATGTTTCCAAACCCTCAGATTCCGTGGCGAATCACATCCTCAGGAATTATTTAATTAGTTCTTTTATGCGTCTTGAAATCTTTTCTACGTGATCAGTCTTTCAAGCGAGCAATTAGAATTTCGCCCGATTATTCTGTAAACAAACCTCGATGGTTTGATAGGCTTTTTGTTGATTGGGTTTCACATCCTGTGCTGTAAATAGAGTACATTGTTTGATTTTAGTTCTTTTTTTGTATCAGTTATTCATATACATATTTTATATTTTCCACCTCGATGAACAAATAGGTAAAAATTTGCAATTCCTTTTTATATTCTACACATTTTATAAGCACTGTAAGACTTGTATAATAATTACTAGGGTAAAATATAGACAAACATATTATTATACATAGACATACTCGTATAATGATCGCAGACATATTTATAAACACACATGACACAGATAAGAAAGCTCGTATTTATCACATAAACATCCGCCCCTTCGGGGATTCTAGCCCAGGACTATCGGGTGCAAAAGGTAGGGTCGCTGTCGTTGTACCAAATGGTTATCAAAAGCTTATGGAGTGTATAACTTTAAGAGCTCAACGGAACAGCGGGAGCTCGTTGGGGTAGCGGTCTATGATTTCAGAAATTAAGCAATATTGGCAGAGGCTGGTTATCGAACGGGTGATCGAATTATTTTTATCTTGAGTTCCTGAGTGTTTCAGATGTCAATCTTGGCCATTTGTCCTGACTGTATCTGTTGTCGTTAGCACTCTGCAATCCACACTGACTCCACGCGGTTATGTAGGGTCTACTGTCCCTTCAGTTAGCTGAGCCCAAATTAGGCACTGTAAAGCTTGTGTTATGGATACTAGAGTAAAGAATTGATATCAAAAAAATATAATACATAAATTAGAAATAATCATCAATGTCCATGATTCAGGCACAAAAGCAAAAGGTTGCATCACACAGACCTTCTGTATCCCAACAACATGGACATTAATACGCTAAAGATGTGGATAAGTTCGTCAGGTAATAATTACAATTATCTAACTTCAGCTTAGCCCCTGTAGAATTAAATAAATAACAACATCCGGACAAACCATATCCGTTATTTCATTCCAAGCTAAGTAAAGTTGAAGAACTATTCAAACTCAGTACAAATTGGAAAACGTTGGAATAAAATCGACTGACACAAATAGCAATTGTCACATCTTACAAACCATCTGCGCATACGATTTTTCCATTGTTGCTTAATTGCATACAATAATTTCAGCTACTAATATCAGTATTAAAACTTTGCGTATTGTAGTGCTTTCCTTTTATTTCTTTTGTGTCTCAATTCTATAATTTAAGATATCCTTATCCTAAGTTTACAGGTATGTCAAAATAGCTTCAGTCCTATTTCTTACACAAGTGGTGAACGTCCTGGTGTGTTATACCGATAAAAAGCTTAACATTTATTTCAAAGTGTATTAGATACCTGGAACAAAAGAATTCTGAAAGGAGGCCGCAACATTTATAAAAAATGTATCACTAAAAATGAACAGACAGGTAAAACGTTTTATCCGCCCTTCGTAGGCCATCCAATTCCCCTATCGAGATTTGATCGGGAAATTGGGGGGTCTTCTGCAAAAATTCTCATACACATTGTGGCTGTCACGAGGCTCGTCCTATCTCGATCAGTGTATAACCGATTGGAATTGGGTTCGTGATCCCGCATCCGCAACACGTGGCGTTGTTGGGCTCTGCACACACGAAAGCCAGCCAGTACCGATGAGAATTTATTTTCGGCCACTGCAATTTTCTATACATTCTACGCATGTGTAGTTCAAAATTTTTGTATAAATCAACCTCAATCAACATGGAATAGTGTTTAGATATATAATTTAGTAAAGAGAAAAATATATTAAATCTAATTAAAATAAACTATATCAGTGAGTGAAGTGATAAAGATATGCATAAAAAATCGTATTAGATGTATATGAGAAGCGTCGAGGCTCTTTTTAGGGTATTTTTAACGTATTGTAAAAGTTTTGAATACAATCAACTAAACTAACACTTATTGGCAAATAAGGAAAAATATATTTTTTATAAGAACTATTTTAAGAGGTAAAAGTAACTTATATATACTTACTTATATCATATATTAACGTACACTTTATAAAGAAAAGTCTTACAATAATAAAAGCAATAATAATGTTACAATAATTGTATATTTTCCTATTGTGCATACACGCTTAAGGTTGTAAGTCCAGTTTCTCCTTATCTTTGTTGATTTTACAAGTAGATTTCTGTTATAATTGATATCTGTTGTTTCCTCATGAAACAATACTTTTTATTTCTGTAAAAAAAAATTGTTTTACTTTGATGTAAATATTATTAGTTTTTATTTGTGACATGAACCAAACCGCCCGTTAAACACACGATTTCTATCTCCATTTAAATGATGTCTGGTAAAAATTGCTTTCAGCGATAAGACCGCCCATTGTTATACCTGGCTTTTAATTGTTATATTTTGTAGTTTTAGGGTGCAATAAGGTATATGTTAATATAATTAAATAAATAAATATTTCTTACATTCACACCAATTAGTCTAGCCCAAAGTAAGCACTGTAAGGCTTGTGTTATAGATACCAGGGTAAGGGGTAGACATACAAATATTATACATAGATATGTAATATTCATAGAAATATATATAAACACCCATGACTCAGGTACAAATGCTCGTATTCATCATACAAACATTTGCCCCTTCCGGGATTCGAACCCAGGACCGTCGGTGCGAAAGGTAGGATCGCTACCGTTAATTGGAAATGAATTGAAAGTACAATTATATATATTTGTTTTGATCTCAACCCGTAAAACGGTTTTACATCCACCTAAATCCAAAACAATATCGACGCTGGAAAGGCAAATTGTATTAACGACCACTGTATGAATTGTTCAGTAGAACGATTTAAAGTTTCAAATTTTGAAAAAAAAATCGTAACTAATTAACTAATTGAGTATTCTCTTTGAAAATTAGAATAGTTATTTCGAATAACGTTTACTATGAAATGTAAATGTTAAAAATAATGTAGGTGTCCTCCTGTCCAATATTTTGGAGATAATACAATGCAGTACATAATCTTGGTTAAGTAAAATTGACTTAAGTCACTATAACATTATCACTGTGGTCCGGTAAAGTATGTTTTAATGATCAAATAGCTGCATTAAATGAATTAGAAAAATGTGTTATATGCTGTTTAGCATACTTTAACACCCAAGTAAAATATTTTATCGGGTCAGGCCAAGAGAAACGAAAAAAACCAGATTGTCTGATCTTTCATTGTACTAAAGTTACTCTTAGGCTCTGGGTATTATCTCCCAATGTGAATAACATGAGAAAGTTTTAGGAAAAAATAAACTACACATAAATATATTTTTATAATGACTTAATCACAAAATAATGAACATACCATTACAAAAACTAAAGTACACAATTCTGAGATCAAAGAGTCTTATTAAAATGGAATGGCAATATTTTATAGATTCTCAAACTTAAAGAAGTCCGATGTTACAAGTACTATACTACTCTTATATGACATTAAAAATAATTGTCACAAAGTGCGCTGCCTCCATAACATACAAAATAAATTTAAAAATATCATTAATATTACTTAAATTGTTAACATCTTCTACATCAGTGTCTGGTAAAATTTCTCTAGCATTGCAAGATTGCAAACTTAGGTATATTCGTGATATCTGCGCGGGATTGCAAAAGTATTACAAAGATTAACCAAATGTTTTTGTTCAGAAAAGGGAAGACGGTTTTTGTACAAATCATCTCTCTGGGCGCTTATTCTTACATAATACTTAAATTTTTTCAGTAATTGCTGTATCACTCACGCTGAATTTAACCCATCTTAGATCAAAATATTAGCTAAACATTTTTTTATGTAATAATATTTATTTTACTTATCTTACCAACTAAATTATTTTTAAAATACTTTTCTGACATAGAATACCAGGATTCAAAAACCTTATGACACATTATTTCCACGTTGTATGGTTTTGGATTTATCCTGGCCAGATGAAATATCGTTGCCCATTGTGAAGGAGCATAAATTATCGAATGTTCTACACTCCTTTCTAAAATTGAATGGACACTATCAACTGGCATAGAAGTGTGCCCTGGTATGAGAAAATTCATTTGCATGGTTTCTATAAATTCGCAGGATTATAACGCTGTATGAACAGCCGTAAAAACTATTTAAAAGTAAATCCCTCACTGTTTGACGCTGGTCCACAGTTTTTATATAATTATTCAGAATCATCGCAATCTCGTTACCTCCCCTTTTAGCATCAGCCTCTCCCCATGAGTAGCAATAAACCTCCCTCGTTTGACTTTCGTAAACTGTTAAATTGTACACCGAATATTTTCGAGAATAATAAAATAGCATACTCTCACCGTTTGGCGTGTTGAGTACTTTCTGTAAACCAAAAGATATGAGGGGAGATCAAAAAAAAAATAGCGGTTTACGGAGACTCTGCCCCTGGTAAAACCACGGTTTATAAGTGGCATGGTCTTTTCAATCAAGAAAGAGACTCAATTGAAGATGACCCACGTTCTGGACGGCCAATTGAGGCCACCACACCCGAAATCATCGAGAAAGTAGAAAAAATATATTTGGAAGATTCCCGCCTGAGAAGAACCAGCTAGCAGCAATGGTTGGAGTATCCGATACAACCATTTTGAACATTTTACATCATTATCTTGGGATGACAAAGGTCAGCGCACGGTGGGTTCCGAAAATCCTTCAAAAACGACAACGTGTCGAATCTTCTCGTCAGTTGTTGGAGCTCTGTGGCGATAACAGGGGAGAAGTTATGGCCAGAACTGTTACTGGGGATGAAACCTGGGTTCACTACGAACCCGAGTCGAAGCAAAAGTCGATGCAGTGGCATAAAAACGGCACCCCGCCGCCCAAGAAGTACCGTGTCTCACAATCGGCTGGAACGATCATGGCGACTATATTTTTGGAATACATAAGGTACTCATCGACTATAAAGAACGCAGTGTTAATATAACAGGACAATACTACGCTTCGTTAAAGGAGGCCATTAAAGAAAAAAGAACAGGAAAATTGACCAAAGGCGTGCTCCTTTTGCATGACAATGCACCTATGCATACGAGTCATGTTGCGACGACTGCTATTCACCGGTGCGGCTTCGAACAACTCTCGAACCACCACCCTCCTTATAGTCCAGACCTGGCCCAGGATGTTTATTATTTATTTCGAAAAATGAAAGCTGCGTGGTAAACAATATTGACGACGATGAAGAGGTGAAGTCGCCAATTTCGGCTTTTTTTACGCTAGGACAAATCGTTTTTTTTTATGGTATTAACAAATTATTTGAACGATCTGAGAAATGTATTAGGGTTAAGGGGGAATACATTGAAAAAGAAAAATAATTTGGTGTTTTTTTTCAACCTTCTTCCCACGCATTTCGCGAAGTTTTTGACTTACCCTAGTACGCATAAAGTTTGTGGTTCCTGATTTGTTATTTCTTGGTGGTACTTGAAACGATTTTTAGAAGTCCACGAATAAGAAGTTCTTTTTCGTGGAAAAGTTTTTCTTCTACAGTGAACCCATCAGGATTACTTTTAAAAGAGATGCATTTGAGACACTTATCTTTTCTCGGAACATGAAATGAAATGTTAAAATTCTGTGTTAAAATATTTATAAACACGTTTTCTCCTATACAAACCTTGTCTTTTGAGCTAAAATCTGTTTTTTATAATTGGTAAAGATTGCTCAAATTCCTGTGGCAATTAGAGACGCGTCGAGTCTTTGTGGAAGTAATGAGAGGGAACTGCTGGTAATTTTTAATGTAATTTATAGCATTTTTTGAGCTTGTGCACTACATTTATAAGGTAGTATTGTGCATTAATTAGGGTACCTCCCTTTTCGACAGCGCGTAGGTGACTGAAGCACCAGCACAACGCTCGGCACTTAGCTAACAGCCACAGCTTACCGTAAACATCGGTCTTGAAGTACCCTCTAACCACCATAGTTTCATATTTATCATTTTTTTCGGTAGGTTTAACACACTAATGCAATAATTTTTTGCATTAAGTAAAGTATCTTATGTGCTTTAATCACATTAGAATAGTTTCAGGTAAAATTGTATGATCGACCAATAGATTATTAAGGGCTGTCGACAAAATTGGCTTAACGTCAAAATGATTGTAATTAGCAGAAAAGTAAAAGGTTACAAACGACAATTAATTATATTTTATGTACAAGAAAATTGACTTATATTTAAATTTGAAAATTATGGCCAACCACTAAAATGTTTTATTGCGTGAATATTTCAAAAAATGGAATGATAAAGTGTTTTAAAATTATTCTTATTTTAAGCATAGGCAGGCATAAATGATTAATGAGTATTTTTCTACTACCATGTACGCTTTATGAAACAAAGTCAAAAAGTGAATGGATTTAAGACAAAAAAATATAGGTAAATGACGAAAATCACAGGTGTATTAACGACCATGAAAGTGCTCAGATTAAATCGATTCCAAGACCATTCGAAAGAGAAAAATCAGGCGATTCCAACGATGTATATAACTCATATTCGACCAAATTGGCTGTTAATACAATTTGCCTTTCCAGCGTCGAATAATAAAGCTCACTGCATTAACTCAGCCGGAAATCGTAGCCTGAATGAAAAAAACCTGATACTAGAATTGGAGTAAAAATAACGACCTCCTTACTAACGTGCTAACCACTCGACCATGGAGATCTCTTCTGATTGGGTAAAATATGATCAATTTTGTACGCACACATAAGGGCTGTGACCGGAAGTTGCCTGGGCGTATTCCAGTTTGTAAGATTTTTTTACTTACATTGTATAAGGTAATGTTCACACACGTCAGCAGATTTTCGGTATTCGGGCAGACACCGAAAGTATACACAAGTGTACCGATTCGATCATTTGCATTTTATTAACTGCGTGGAACTATAACGAGCTAAAAGGTTAAATATTCTTCCAATCAATACTTCAAGGACCATCCTTCGAGCCATATTAATCAAATTTAATATATATGTACAAATGAAATTCATTACAAAGTTCTTATGCACCATGTATGTACCTATGTAGGAATTAATCATAAATCGATTTCGAATATACTATTCAAATCTAGCGTCATATATAGTTAGTTTAAATCCACATATATCTAAATGTGCATAAGTTTTTTTGCAGAAAATACTAAAAACAGTAATGTTTATATATTCATAGATATTATGAGCATATAGACTTCTCTCACCCAAGTTGTAATGGATAGCGAATTTAAAAAATAAAATATAAATATTTCAACTTATCTTGAAATAGGGCAAGCCATTGACTGGGTGTCTTCAACTCGATTAAGATTAATAAGTACATAAACTTTATATTTTTAAATGTTATCACAAAAAATAAACATAATTAGGCTAAACAGCTATAATTTACTGCTGTGTCTGGAATATTTTTAAAGATACATGTATACTAGGTTTAAATAAATAGTTCAAGAACTATTTAATACATAGATTCAGTTTTAGTTGAGAAGAAATTGCGTTGGTCCATGATTTTCATCCTTATTTACTTGCGTACAGCTTACACATCTTAGTTACTTACAGTTGTGTGTTTAAAGCTTAATTTGGCACAAGTATTTGCTTAGAAAATCAGCCACTAACCACCGATGCTCCAATTTACACAAGCACCATCAATTTTTCCCGGCTCGTGTGGTGAAGGAATTACTAATTTTATACGCGGAACCGGAATGTAAAGTTTAATCTGCTGTTACAACTTCGTTTTTACGACATCAGGCGTAAAGAGAGAACAGTAAAACTGTTCAGCAAAATAGAATACTACGAAAGGTCTATAAAGCGTGTTTTATGTTCAGTAACATAACATTGTATTCGCATGTATAATGTGATATGAAATCAATATTTATCGAGTAGGTACTATTTTAAGCAAGTATTGGGTCTCAACGAGTTGTTTATCATAACCTCTTAAATACTTTTGCTATTTTAAGCTGCGAATTGACAGTCAGTTTTTCGCATTAGTTGACTGACGTCAATCGTGAGTGTCGAATCATCACTCCAGAGTTTTAACTGACGACGCGCCACGTATTTCCGAGGTTATCATAAATCCAACTCGGCGCGTCACGCCAAACTGATCGTGAGTACATGATCGTCAATCCAGCACAAACAGGTAGTTCACTTCCTAAAAGCCCGGCCGATTGAAAACTGAAGAGCCGGAGTGACACCAGTGAATGCGGAAATCGAGTTGGCCTAAAACCATTTGGAGTGACGCCACAGTTTAACGTCACAGTTTTACGAAAAACTGATCGTCAATGCCCACTATTCAACAGTTGAAAGGACAGTGTAGCAACCACCGAAAATTCGCTACGCCTTATCGATTTGAATTAACCTAGCGTTGACTTATAATGTGAGCGCTCTTATACTTAAACATTACGATCAAATTGTTTTGATCTCTCCTTTATAAGTCAAATATAAATTTTATTATTCTAGATGGGTGTTTTCATTTGGAAACGTGTGAGAACTTATACAACATTTTAATATATATTTTTTCATTCCATTAAGGCATTCTTGCCAGTTTTTTTATCCAAATATTGAATTGAAACAAACCGAAAAAAAAAATTTCAAGCAGCAACTGACCTCCGAAACCAGTTGAGATAGAAAAATTTTAGACCTTGTCACGAAAGCAGTTTCCATAAAAACACATTGTCCTCTATGGCGATTAAGTAATTAGTTCTATATCCCTCTCTCTTCATATTGTTTTCCTATAAGAAAGGGACCGCTTTTATCGATAACTCCACATTAGATACAATCAGTTTTTTGTGAACAAAAATTATTGAGCTCTTTTTTCTTTACATGTGAGAAATAAAGTTAGTCTATAGACAAAACTTCGTCGCGATATAGTAGAATATATTCTAATTCTAATCTTTGTACGCTACTATTGCGAATGATTAGTGTTAAAAATAAATTATCTCTGAACTTTGAATTTAATCTATGTTGTATACTTTTCTGATGTTTTTAATTACATATTTTTCTGTAAATGTCGTTTGAATTCTGTTTTCAGTTTAGTAAGGGTTTATTTACCACTCAAATTAGTCGTAAGATTCTTAATATTGTAAGTAATTACTTAGTAATAAGATATAATACAAAAAAATAAAATTATTATTGAAGCTAGCGAAGTTTGAAGTTTTGTCTCTAAAAGAAGAAGCCTTTCCCAAAATAGGCTTGTTTCCACTAAGAATGAATCGGATGGCTTAGAGTTTCTAATGATTAATCATGATTTGTAGTAAACAAAAAAACAACTTTTTTATTAAAATAATATAAGATTACTAATATTTTTGGAAATAATATCGGCAAAATTACTTATTTAATCATGTGACATTAAATACCAATCAGAGAAGCGTGACGTCACGCCTCGCAAAACACCGGTCGTAGCTGTACATCATCTATCTAATCTGTGCTGTTTTATCTAATTGTTTCGCGAGGAGTGACGTCATTCAAGACGCCAGACGAAGTCAATTATAAGTTCATTTCTAAAAAAGCAAAATACTTATGAAAAAGGCCTATTTTTCTAAAAATAAAATATATTTGGGGTAAAATAGGTACTAAACTATAGTTTTAAACGAATTTCCAAATTTTGTCAACTAGCCTATTGTTGTGTAAATTTTTATTGTCCGTAATAACAGTTCCGTGGATATGCTTACTAGATTTAAAGAGGTATGTTTAATATAAATGCTTAAATTGTATATAAAATAAAAGAAACTAGGGAATAAATCATGACTGTAGCAAGGGAAAATCCTTGTTCTCTGTCAGCCTTGAAAACCAGCGCAGCGTTTCGATTGCAAATGCAGCACGAGTACTATCTCAATAAATTTAAATGTTTATTCAACAGGGATTATTACAATTTAAAGTTTTCGTATGAACTTTAAATTTACAATAAAGAAAACGTAACGTAACGTAAACAGTAACGTTCTTACTGCGACATTTTTCCTGTTCACGGTAGTTACTGCAGTTTGTTGCCATTTCTAAAGCCCCGGTATGAATTACAACAATTTAAAGCTTACAAGTGTAATTGTATTTTGTCGTGCACTCGCATTGCTGTTGTTATTTACTAGCGTTTGTACTAAATTCAGTGGCAATTAGGACTACAAATCCCTAAATAAAATGTGCATTATCCAGGAAAGAGATGAAATGGTTTGTGTGGATTCTGAAATAAAAAAATAATTGTTATAGTTCTTACTTCAAACAGAATGACACATAGATACATAATGTAGAAAGAAGCATTGAAAACGGATTAGTTTTATTAATGGGAATTTCATTTTCTTGTATAATATATGTTACTACGACTTTTTAAGCAAAAACAATTTTAATTTTCACAATATAAATTAGTTTAAAATAAAGATACAAACAAAATACATAATGTTTTCATAGCTTTAATGTCGGACTTTCTGTATTTCTTCTGCATTTACTGTACACGGAACGAAAATTGTTAAATTGTTTAATTTTCTATAAGTCATAATATTTAATTTTGAGAGGAAGCTTGTTTGGTCGTAACCTATCACCATCGCTTAAAAATAGTAGATTTTTGTACACGTTATTCTAGGAAACTACTAAATGGCTTACACTGCTTGAAGCAACATTAACACATTGTTACATTGAAATTCTATGTCAGTGAAACAAATTGTCAAAAGAATACCAAACCGTCACTAGTAAGATCGAATGGTTACATTAACGGTTTATACTTAACACCAAATCAAACTAACGCAAGCATGCACTCTCTCACACACATACACCATACACACACACTGGTTTGGTTGAAGTGTCAATTGTGTATTCTAACATTGTTGAAAATTTCCCAGTATAATTGCTACAAATATAAAAATCTTTTTAATGCTTAAATAATAACATTTTATTTATTTTAAAAGCCGACATAAATTTCTTTTGTATTTTAAAAGACAATATTTTGCTATGGCAACTTAACTTCCACGAAAAAGTGAACGTTCTAATGGAGGTAGAAAATAAAACATACTGTACCGTTTTGCAGGCTTAACGCTATAGCACTCCTGCTTTTTCTACATTAAATAGAACCACCGATTCATTAAATTCAATTAGATGTTTAAGCTTCGTCGAAAGTCGAATAATTCGCAATTAAATTATAGTAAGACTGTTAATAAGTATTGTCTTTTAAAATCTTTGTATGGTTTCTTGCTACCATACAAACTTTTAAATGAAAATTTTGAATTGGGTTGTCTTTAAATTATAACTCGAATGATTTTTCACTTGAATTTAATTTAAATTAAAATTAATTAAAATTTAAATTATTAAAGTTACAACTTATACCTATCTAAACAGTTTTCTAACTAATTAAATTTATAAGATAAATTATTATAATAGAAAAATACTAGAAAAAATCGACTCGGGTCACAAGTAAATTCTCAGGCGGGAATCGAACCCGCAACCTTTGGAAATCCGGTCCAATGCTCTCCCAATTGAGCTACCGAGCCTTGTGAACACTCATCGAAATTTTCTAGTACCTTTCTTATTTTACGCTGTAGGCCAGCGTTGTTTCATCAATGAGAGGAACATCCTCTCGTATTCGAAAGAAACATTTTTACAAATGTTTGAGCAATCGATTAAGATGAAACAGCCATTTAGTTTTTATATACTTTTATGCATTTTCAATGCGATCTTATAAGATAAATTATTATAATAGAAAAATACTAGAAAAAATCGACTCGGGTCACAAGTAAATTCTCAGGCGGGAATCGAACCCGCAACCTTTGGAAATCCGGTCCAATGCTCTCCCAATTGAGCTACCGAGCCTTGTGAACACTCATCGAAATTTTCTAGTACCTTTCTTATTTTACGCTGTAGGCTGTACTTTTATGCATTTTCAATGCGATCTTATAAGATAAAGACCGACCGGATTTCCAAAGGTTGCGGGTTCGATTCCCGCCTGAGAATTTACTTGTGACCCGAGTCGATTTTTTCTAGTATTTTTCTATTATAATAATTTATCTTATAAGATCGCATTGAAAATGCATAAAAGTATATAAAAACTAATTAAATTTATGTTATTTTGTTGTTATTTTGCAATAGTGCTGACAGCACCGAAACGAAATATGTGCGGTTATTAACCGAACAATCTTTATGTATAGTTTTTGTTTGCAGTAACTTGAGATTATTTTAAATTTAAATGTGTGACTGTACTGTTTTGATACAAAATATTAAAAAGGGCGTACTTGTACCAAAAATTTTAAAAATAGTTTGGCTCCTTTAAAAGTGAGGGTACTTTGATAGGAGGCTAAAGCATATCTTTAGCCAATGGGGATGAAAGATACGAGGTGAACAGGTGCGAGAAAACCCTTTTGTGAATTGAAACGAGTAATGACAGTTGGTTAGTTATAGGTCTTATGGATCGTGTTAGTTATAGGGCAATAATTTTCCATTTGTAGGTCTCTTTAAATTTATAAACGGAATAATATTAACCCTTTCCGTGCCAGCTACGACAATACTTTTTAAACACTTAACATGTATTTTTATTCCTAATGCCAAACTCTAAAAAACCGATCTTACTCGTAGTGCCAAGAAATATTTTTTTGTATAGGATGCCAAAAAAATCTACGAGCATACTCGTAGTCGGCACCATTTTACAGTACCGCACTACGAGTATTCTCGTAGCTGGCACGGAAAAAATTAATTTCTTATTTACTGGATGACTGTTTCTTGAAATGTTATTTCTAAATACTCTTACTCTATATTTCTTTACAAAATTTTCATTGACTATCTAGCTATCCGACCAACTGAATTGGAAATGAAAATCGATACGGAACATTGAATAAATCCAGGCCGAGAGTAACGAAACTTTCATCAATACACGAAAGCGGAGAATAATTCAGGTACACGAACTGCTTAATATGTAACTAAAGTGGCATTTCTGGCTTTTGTTTTGGTACCTTTGCGGTAAAATGATTATTTTATTGTATTTGGGTCAGTTACTTTGATCTTTTAAGTCTGACAGTATACTACTTCGAATGTTTTTGTTTTATTCATTGTTTGAAATGAAACACTTTTCACGGATACCGAAAACACTTTTATTTTTATATAGTTTTTTAATCACAACGATTCGACATTTTCAGGAGCCTAATTCGCAATCCTATGAATAAGACTTCAGTGTGTTTGAATATATTTAACCATAAAAAATTTTCAGTACCAATTGTATTTGCAACAGAAGCTACAGTCATTAATAAACTGTTCATTGACTACCATTTTGATATATTGAAGACCGTTTGGTGCAAATGTATCCTGCCTTTCGCACCAGTGGTTTTGGTTTGGAATCCCGGACGGGGCAGATGTTTATGTCGTGGACATATACTTATCTATAAATACTGCATTAATGTATCATATATTTATGTCTAGCTGTTACCCTAGTATACATACTTGATACATACTCCATACATAAACCTTACTTTGGGTGGATTGGAGTGAATTTAAGAAATATTATTATTATACATTATTGTTAAACTTTTCTACAAATCTTGCAATTATTTAGATATTAAGTAAATAAATATTAAAATTTAAATACTTATAGGTAGTTAAGATCATTATAATCTTTTATAAATTATATTTTACTGATCGGCGCTAATCAAAAAAGGAATTATTTCTTTATGTTCTCAAAGAACTACGAGAAAAATACTACGTCAACTTTATTCTGTTTAAGCGAAACTTTTCGTCGACAACTGTGATCGAGCGATGTCTTGCGTGACCATGAAATCGCAAAGTTTATGGTAATTCTCCCTTTAACTAGACTAATGATGTAGTATGTGATGTTTATATTACAATAGACACTAAATGGAGAAAAATATTGGCAAAAATAATGTGGGTGCAATCAAAATGATAATTACGGTATGGAGAGCGAGGTAATAAAGTTTTGGTCCATGTTTTGCTCTACTGATTTAAAATATGCTTAAGTAACAGAACTGTGACTGTGACAATTAGCTATTTAGAATTTATTGTGATGCGTGTCTCGTCCTTCGTCTAATAAAGAAGCTGTCGCATGAATTATGTATATATTTTAACAAGAACTTATACAAAAACCAAACCTTAAGTCCATTTGTTAAGTAATTTCAAAAAGTTATTATGTTCTAATTTAATTTAATTTAGTTAAAATAAGTTTTTTAGTAATATCTATAGAGAATGAAATTGTATCAAACAAAACTTAGTTAAAAATGTTATTTTAAACATTGTTACTGCCTATCTATTTTTAAGTTAACTAAAATAGTTTACTCAAATACTAATTCAACGTATTGAGTTTAATAATAACAATTCTCGTGAGTGCAGTTAGAGCGATATTGCAGCAGCTCTATCGTGGAACTAGGCATTTGGACCAATGCGAATGAAGGCTTCAAAATTTACGAGCTGTGACAGCCGAACCAATTCCTGTATAATTTATTATCCTTCTGCATTAATGGCTGCAAACAAAACACTATTTGTATGGTATCAGCACTGAAGGCTGAGTGAACATTTTAAAAGATAATAACCGCTATTGCTGTTAAGTTAAGATTTTGAATTTAGAACTTATCTTCATAATATTGGGATATATTTATTAGTGTTTATACTTATATAAACTTGAAAGTTATGGCTTTTGAACAGCGTTTTTGCGTTTAATAATAACAATATTGCTCAAATTTACACCAATTAGCCTAGCTCAAATTGAGCTTAGTGAGGCTTGCGTTATGCACTCATAAACCAGATACAAATGCTCGTATTCATCACACAAAAATTTGCCACTTCTGGGACTCGAACCAAGGAAAGTCGGGGCAAATGGCAGCATCGCTGCCGTTGTACCAAACGGCTGTCATCAATAATATACATTTCAAAGCTTTGGAACATCTTATCCAAAATCAGGCTTTTCTTTGTTATTCCAACGAGCCTTACTGACATATAACGAATGCAATGTAGAAACGTAAACACCCTCATGAAATGTAACGTCAAAAATCTAATCTAAACATGTTTCTGCAAAAGCGCATAGAATCACAGTGAAAGTACAGTGCAGTGTGCTTTTCTAATAATTGTGTCTACAGTGTCAAGCTTGATAATGAGCACAAATGAAAAGAACGGATATACTATGCTTAATTTTAACGACCAAAAAAATTTAAAAAATCTCGACTATTTTTTTATGTTATTTTCTTATTAGTGTTTTGTAGTCAGTCCTCTGTTTTAATTAGTACTTTAAAACTAAATGTTCTATCATAATGAAACAAAGTAATGATTTTAAATGATAGCACGTTTTACAAAACTAAAATTCAGAACAAAACCCCGCCCTTAATTCAGATTTAATTAAATAAAAAAATATTTAAAGGAGTTCAAGAAAAAGAGGTTTGGTTGTGTATTGGTGGTGTATGTAAAATTTGCTCAATAAAAAGGGGACACCTGTAAATACAACTTTAAATTGTTCTTTATTGTAGTAGCTTACAATGGTCAAAATATCATGTTCATAAATGTTAAAGAAACGCACTTTAGATGAAACCGTGCGCCAAGTCTTTTTACTACTACTCAAATTATGATATATGATATACATATATGCCTATATATATAGGCATATCATTACAGTGGCTATGGTAGGGACTTCCTGGCCGTATTAAAAGAATTAGTATACCGCTTTCATTTGTCTATTGTGATCAACATGCTAGTGTACCGGTGGGTGAGCACAAAACTACGGCGCGCAAAATTGATTAAATTTTCGGTACACATCAAACGCAGTGCTCACTTTTTTGCAACCAATTTAAAGTTTGACATATCGTGAACAGTTGTTTTATTTTAGAATGCTTTGATTCTTAAATTAAGAATTGTATAGTAGTAATTGTATATCTAGTTAATTATGATGAAGTTGATTTTTGTAAGAAAATATAGGAGGTATATTTATAAACTACTCTAATTACTATTTCACAATAACTTAACGGTTTTCTGAAAGAAAAAGAATTAATTAACTTAATTTATTTGAATAATTATTATTAGTCCTATTTTTTTAATCGCTCATTATTGCCGTATTGTGTTGAATCTATCTTATTGTGTGTATGTGTCTCTGTGTGAGTGTTAATTGCGTTCCCTCGTTCCTTTTTCGATGGTTCGCGGTCTTCGCATTTTTTGTGAGGTGTCCTACTTATATAACCGTTGGGGAAGAAAAGTTCTCGAGACCACGGACCGGAAGACAAAGTGTAGGCAGGCCTCTCACTCGGTTGACCAACTATCTGGAAAGGAAAGCACCTGGATGTAGGGAGCGCAGGATCGGTGATTGTAGAGATCCTTGGGAGAGGTGTCCAGCAGTGGACATCATATGGCTGAGACATAAGACATTCTTGTCTGATTACTGTCAATGGCCATCCTTGAATCATCCTTAAGCCGAGAGTATCAAGCCACGTAGAAGTAATTCTGCTCCAGCCAGAGTGAGAACGTAGTTCCATAGGGAGTGCTTCTAAAGACTCGAACCTTGGCCATAACATGCCGTGTCGTGGAGAGAGAAGATCCTAGGTTGGCTCATATCTATAACTGGTGTCTAGTCTAACGACTACGGTGTGCAAGTGCATTATGCTGCCGTCTATAGCAAGACATATTCTATTTTTATCTTTTGAACACTTTTAAGTATGGCACTCAACGTAGCAATAAACTGCGTATAAGTCGCATAAAAGAAATAGTGTTTTTAATTCGGAATGTGCATAAACATAATTTCATGAGGTGATTATTGTTGACAAGTAGCAAGACTGACACTACCACAAATGGAATGGGTACATACCTACATCCCGCATACGTAGATTCAATTCAAATGCGATTCAACTATAAATGCAAAGTTTGACCAATGTAGGTAAGACTATCCCATTCCACGAAAATCAGGCACAGTTCAGTTACTAATCACATGCAACCATTGGTTGCATGTGATTAGTAACTGTAGTAGTAAGTAACTGTAGTAACTGGACTGTAGCATACTTAAAAGTGTTCAAAAGATAAAAATAGAATATGTTTTCTTTAATTATTTTTAGGATGTGCACTTACTTTCATGTACACTGCTCATACCGCCGTTACGTTGAGAATCTATTTAAAATTGTATATATAAAGAGGTCCTAGGTGTTCACGCCTTCTTAGCGTGATGGAATTTATTGTGCAAATAAACTCATTCTTAATTTAGAATCTAATATATTCCAAAATATAGCTAATGTAAAAACTTTAACAATGTATTTTTGATGTTGCCACCAGTGCAGTGTGAGATGGAATGAATCGAATGAAAATGAATGGAATGAATGATCTCCGAGCCAATATTAGTACTGCGGTGACATATTGCTGTTACGAGCTGGTAGGCGTTACCATACTCCCCCTCGTTGAAGACTACAGTTCTTCAACCCCCTAAATCTCATCATCTTCCAGAAGAGGGCAGAGGCGAACCAGGGGACGTCTGTAGCATCCGGTAGTCGATTTTACGTCTGCGACGCGGGATATTCCATCCGCTCCCGGATACAAATTAGTGACTCGACCAGTGCGCCAACATAGAGGTGGTAGAGAATCTTCACAGAGCAGGACCAAGTCTCCAACCTTCAGTCGAGTAGTGTCCTGCTTCCATTTTCTTCGGACCTGCAGTTCCGACAAATACTCGCTGTGCCACCTTGTCCAAAAATGTTGTCGTAGCTTCTCCAGACGAGCAAAGCGATTCAGGCGATTCTCGTTTTCAGCCTCCAGAGCAGGTGATGCCAATGAGTTTAGTGGTCTTCCGATAAGAAAGTGCCCTGGGGAGAGGAAAAGGAAATCGTCGGGAGAAGGTGATAAGGGACACAAGGGACGACTGTTTAGTATAGCCTCCACCTGTGCAAAAAGAGTCGAAATCTCCTCGAAAGTTAAATGAGTCATGCCCATAACACGTCTTAGTATTCTTTTAGAACCTTTTATTAAGGATTCCCAAGTCCCACCAAAGTGAGGAGCGTAAGTCGGTGTAAATGAAAATTTTATGCCTTCATGTGCGGCAAACTCAGACAAAATTTCGGATTGTTTATTTTGAAACTGATTAAGCTCTTTAGCCGCTCCTACAAAATTACGACCATTGTCGGAAAATATGTTAGTTGGTCGTCCTCGACGTGAGACGAATCTGCGCAGCGCCAATAAAAATGCACTTTTCGATAGATCAGTAACTGCCTCCAAATGAACCCCTTTGGTATCGAAAACAAACGAACAAGCACAGATAACACTTAGATAACTTTGCGCCGCGACCCTTGCGATTTATGATGTAAAACGGTCCGGCCATATCTATGCCTACAGATTTGAATGGAAAGTCAGGGTTAACACGATGCGAAGGCAAGTCACCCATTTTTGGAAATAAAGTTACTCCCTGTACCCGTCGGCAACGCACACAACCGCGTAAACCGAAAGTACTTCGAGCTATAAGTCTGCCTTTTATTGGCCAGAAGGTTTGTCGAACGGTAGCAAGGAGCAGCTGTGGACCAGCATGTAAATTACGTATGTGCTCAAATTTAAATATTAATTTGCATAAATGATGCGATGAAGTAATTAAAATTGGGTGCTTTCGGTCATAAGAACAATTTGAGTTTTCTATACGACCACCCACGCGAATCAATTTATGTTCATCCATAAACGGAGATAAAGATAAAATTTTAGACTTTGCACCTAATTGTTTTTTATCTTGTAGGTTTTTGTATTCGATTGGAAAGCATTGCTGTTGAGCTATAGCACATAATGTGTACAATGAATTATTTAACTCTTCGGCGGACAAAATGCCGGTGAATTTGTTTTTTGTATGTCTAATATTATTTAAAAATCGTTTGACATAAGCCATTGTTCTTTGCAATCTACTAAAATTAGAAAATCGTTCAAATTCAATAACATGTTCAGAAATAATTGTTGTGGAAACTGTTTTAATTTCGGGTAAACCGTTCCGTTCTAGTATATTTAAAACTGGCCAATCAACTTCTTCCTTGAGCAATACTTCGGGGCCATACCACCACAAACTTGAGCCTTTCAACGCATTAGCGTTGACACCTCGCGAAATTAGATCGGCTGGGTTATCAGCCGTGGGTATGTAGCGCCATGCAGAACAGTGAGTGATATCTTGTATTTCGCTTATCCTATTTGCAACAAAGATTTTAAGTTTAGACGCGTCACTTTTTAGCCAGCCCAAAACAACACTAGAGTCACACCAGTGGATAATACGGTCCGGTACAAACCTAAGAGATTCGACAACGGATTTGCATAATCGAGCAGCAAGAAGTGCGCCGCAAAGCTCCAAACGAGGTATCGTTGTTGGTTTAATGGGTGCTACCTTTGATTTGGAGCACAGAAGTCGCACAGTAGTGTCACAATTTGAGGTTTTGGACTTAAGGTAGATGCAAGCACCATACCCCACTTGAGAAGCATCACTAAAGGTGTGAATTTCGATAGAAATGGGAACTTCACAAAGAACCTGGCGTGGGATTTGAAAGGTTAATGAGACAGATAGGCTATTAGAAAACTCTATCCAATCATTTCTTACGTCATTAGGTACAGTTTGATCCCATTCAATTTTAGATTGCCATAATCTTTGGAGCATCAATTTAGCTTGCATAATAAAAGGACTAAGAAGCCCTAAGGGATCAAAAATTTTGAAGGCATTTGACATAATGTACCTTTTGGTTACAATAATGTCATCATGCATGGGTGTCACATTTATAGGGAAATGTAGAGTGTCAGTGTTTGGATTCCAGCCCAAACCTAGAGTGCTTGAAGATTCACTTATAGTTAAATTATCCTGTAACGAATTAATAGGAGAATTATCGAAAATTGATGGCAAATTTGTTTTGTATTTACGTAAGTTAAAACATCCTTTCTGTAATTGTGTAGCTACTGAATTTTGAATGAACCGTAGTTCCCCTTTGTCATTAGAACCGGTTATAAGGTCATCAACGTAATAATCATTTTGAATTATTGTTTTGATTAAACCATCATCGCACTCCTCTCCAAGCTGCCATAAGCAGCGTGTACTTAAATAACTGGCACTTGCTGTTCCGTAAGTGACAGTATTTAACTGTAACGTTTTAATAGGCAGACACTCGTCTTCCCTCCATAAGACCAGCTGCAGGTTCCTGTCATCGGGATGAACTTCAACTTGCCGGTACATTTTTTCAATGTCACCGGTAAGCAAATACCGGTAAAGCCGTGCGCGAATCAGTATGGAGAAAAGAGAGTCCTGTACATTTGGGCCTACCATCTGCAAATCATTAATTGAGTAACCGGAGGATGATGGGGCTGACCCGTCAAAGACGACTCCCAACTTAGTGGACTCGCTAAGTGTCTTGAATACAGCGTGGTGACAAAGAAAATATGAAGGACTTGGCAATAAAACAGGTGACTCTGAGAGATGACCAAGAGCCTCATACTCCTTTATAAATTGAGAATAATCTTTCTTTAGGGAAGGGTTTGTTCTAAAGCGTTTTTCTAAGCTTAGAAAGCGATGTTTTGCTAGAGTGTATGAGTCACCTAAGCATTCTGGTGAAGCTTTTAGCGGTAACTTTACACAGAATCGGCCGTTATCTAAACGTGTGGTGTGTGTTAAAAAATGAATTTCACATGCCTTTTCAGTCTCACTAAATATTGTCTTATGTGGGACTTCTTCTAACTGCCAGAATTTTGTAAGTAAATTATCAATTTTAGAATTATTTGAAAAATCTTCGTTTAGTAGCAAACTATTACAGTGAACTTTTTTGTCGTGTGAAAAATTCAAAGAACCAGCAATAAGCCAGCCAAATTTAGAATTTTGTAGAATAGGTTTATTTTTACCTAATGATTTTTGTTCACGTAATAAAATATTCCAAAAGAGATCTGCACCTATCAATATATCAATAGGGCCGAGCTGGTTAAAGTTGGGATCTGCTAAATTATAATGTAAAGGTATATTTAACTCAGAGAGATTTATTGGGGTCTTTGGAAGGGAACCTGTAAGTTTATCTAAAACAAAGCAATTAAGCTGTTCTTTGTAATTATGATTTTTTGAATTTAATTGGACTTCACAGATTTCGTTAACTTTATTTACTGAATTATTGCCAATTCAAACAACATTGACTGAAGTGGGTTTGGATTGTAAAGATAATTTTTGTTGTAACGATTTTGTAATAAAAGACGATTGACTTCCTGAATCCAATAAGGCACGAACTGTAATTGCCTCTTTGGTTATTGGATTCAATACTTCTATTAAAGCGGTTGACAAAATAACATGTTTAGAGTTATTCTCTGTAGAAAAATTGACAATGGAATCACATTCCTGGTTTTGGGCATTGTTGGCTTTAGTGGCTTTAACTGAATGCAGTAATGTATTGTGACGCTTATTGCAATGCCTACAAGGGCCCATGCGGCATTCGCTCACTGGGTGACCTTGACGTAGACAATTTGAACATAATTTGTATTTAGAAACATCACATAATTTTTGCTCAATAGATTTAGATTTAAAACTTGGACAATCGTATATTTTATGATTTTGATCACAAATTATACACTGACATACACTTACACTGTGACCTTTATTTTGTTGTGTTGTAACATAGGATTTTGTTTGAAGAATTTGTTTATAGTTGTTTGACTGCGAATGCTGAGGTTTTACAAAATTACTTTTATTAATATTAGAATTCATGAATTTATGACGATTTGTTGACTCAATAATGTGTGCCCTATCAATTAAAAACGTTTTAAATTGTTCTAAACTAGGAAAATCTTCCAAGCTGTTACGTTGTTCCTCCCATTTTACAAGGGTATAAGCTATAGGCTAGGCTATCAAACTTAGAAGAAACTAAGTAAATAATAAGCGTGTCCCAGTGTTGAATGGGCTGACCTAGATTAGCTAGGGCGCGTAAGTTTTTGGTGATATGGTCCACTAAGTATCGCAAAGAACCCTCAGTTTCGCGAGTTAATGGCTGTATGTTAAAAATAGATTTAAGGTGATGATTAATAAGTAACCGTTTGTTATTATAGCGAGCATAAAGTGTAGTTGGCGGATGAGACTTCAATATCACTCACTCGAGCTGCATCACCCTCTAGATATGAGATTAGGTAATGAAATTTTTGAATGCTTGAAATGCGTTCATTATTATGGATCAAGTTAGTGAACGTATCGCGGAATTCTAACCAACGAAAAAAAGATCCGTCAAATTTCGCAATTTGTATTTGAGGCAACGTACACCAAGATCAGAATTATTGAGACTGCATTGAGCTTCATGAAACAAAGATTCACGCCTTTTTTTGTCTTGATCGGTGATCTTTATTTCATTTTGTTCGTCTAAGCAAGTTTTGGCCATTGCAATGCACGAAATAAAATCTTGCTCAATGTGTTCCCTTTCATCAAACTCCGATTCTAAATTATTTGAGTTAGTTAATTCAATCTGAGTTTGCAGCTCGTCATATTTAACAGACTGACTTTCGAACCTGCTGAGTTTTAAAGATAATTCAGCAACCTCAATAGTCGTCAGGGTAGGTAGCCTTGTAATCTTGTCCAAGTAATTTTTAAATCGTGTAATTTGGCCTTTAACCGAACTACGTTTGATGATTAAATCTTTAAGTTTTTGATTAGTTTGCTGTGAAACCGGCGTTAGACGCGCTGGCGATGGCGTAGTCATTTTATATTAAAATGCAAATAAATAAAAGTAATATAAAGTTACAAGTATTAGGTTACTACGATGTATATAAACGAACTAATAAAATAAGATTTGTTGCTCAATATGGACACAAATTACAATGCACGCCCTCGATGAAAGCATAAAATATAAGTAAATTATAAATGTTGATACGTATCTCACACTCCTCACCGCGGCGAAACTCGTAAACCGGTTGCTTATGAGCAGAAATCAGCCGATGTCTCGCAAGCAGATAGGCCCGCGGAAAGCCGGCCAGTATCACTTGCAAAACTGAAATAGTCGGCAAATTTTGCTAAACAACCAATAATAACTGGCGCGATATGGATGAGAGACAATATTTATTTAGTTTAATTTAATTATTTTATGTTTATCAAAGCGAAATATAACGATTTTAGAAAAAAAAAAATTTTTATTATAGGGTAGGTAGGTAGGGTATTTCGCACAAGTTTAAAACTATATAACAAAATGGATTTTAAAATGACTGATTTAATGGATTTATATTATTTTTGGATAATAAAAAGGTTTTAGTAAAGGAATAAACAGGGCACTTATCTGAATCTTGTCTTCGAAGTGAGTCTTTCGCTGAATCACTGTTCAGCAGGCAATATTCGTGTCTTCCGCTCGTTCCTTACTTTTTCTTGAGTTTTTGTTCGGACGCCAATGTTCACGCCTTCTTAGCGTGATGGAATTTATTGTGCAAATAAACTCATTCTTAATTTAGAATCTAATATATTCCAAAATATATATAATGTAAAAACTTTAACAATGTATTTTTGATGTTGCCACCACTGCAGTGTGAGATGGAATGAATCGAATGAAAATGAATGGAATGAATGATCTCCGATAAATTAGTAATCCAATATTAGTACTGCGGTGACATATTGCTGTTACGAGCTGGTAGGCGTTACCACTAGGTGTCACACGGGATACGATACTTTAGATATAAAAATGTAGCAGGCATATGCTTTAATAACAAAAAATAGAATTATTATGTAATATTCATTTCTTCTTTGTTTTAATGCTTACCTTTTTGTCTTAACGTCAAGAGCATACCTACTTAGATTTGTATGTAAACATGTAAAGCGATCCCGTAACTGATGGACAGGCAACAGACAGCATATTAAAACATTGAACATAAAAGTGGAAGAATGCTTTTGTTGATGCAGTCAAGCAGATTCTGTTCTAAAATTTTGTTATTTGTTAGCTAAAGGTTTCCCTTTAACTTTGTTGGTAACTCAATAACGGTAAAAACTCAAGGGCTGTGTACCACGGATTTTTGTATACCTACAAAGATAAGATACATATAATAATATTTTATTTAAAAATTGCCACATTGTGATTGTGTAAATAGATGATTATAAATTGTAATTAGATATTAAAATAATTTACTGTATAGTTATTAAAACCAGTGTTCATTTTAGATAGTTACATTTAATTGAGTGTTCAGTTGAGTTGTTGTTTGTACTGGAATTTTAATATAAAATTTTCAATACAAGCTGTCACGGGCCTCAAACATTTTAATAACAATGTTTCAGAAATAATGAAGCCTTCTTCTAATAAAAGAATATACAAAATCAGTTTATGAGTTCCAGAGATTCCTTCCTACGAACAAACTTGCAAACTTTATCTTTTTATAATATTAGTGTAGATGAGCATTTACAATGCATTCATTGAAAGTTATCACTATGCCATGGCTCTGTAAGTCTTACGTCTTCTTAATGTGTTCATCACTTGCCGTACTGTAAATTTCATTATTATATATTTGGAGTACAAAAAAATGTGTCATAGTGAGTGATAAAACCAGAGAGAATTTCTCATTTTTATTTTTGATTTAATATGAGTTCGCTACCTAACCTAACCCTAGCTTTAAAAATGGACGGGAAAAAAATCTCGGAAATACAGACGCATGGAGGGAGTTCCACTCCTCTACTGTGTGTATTATGAGAGAAGTATAGAATTATGTTGGTGCGACACGTAGGAATAGCAACCAAGAAAAGGTGGTAGCCCGCAGGGCGTCAGGATGTCCGATGGAAAAAAGGAGAAAGGACGGACGGAAGGACTTCTCCGGATAAGATAATTTACAAAAAAAAAAATTTTGGAGAAATCACAATAATTTTTTAGTCCCTACCTGAACACAGCTTGTACCATGGCTTATAAATGACGTACAGAATACATAAAAAGTATATATGTAGATGACTATGGTAGTCATGAGTCGAGAACATAAATATTATGCCGCTATGAGTCAAAGCTGATGCACGAAGCGTCCGTCATCATATTGTAGTAAAAGATATAATAATAACCAAGATTTTATAATTTTAAATCATTTTCATTTAACGCAACAGTTTTTTTATTGCTTACCAATATAGGTACATAAATATTATTAAAAACTAAGCAATGTAGTTACTACCTTTTATAATCAAAGTGTTGCTGTGTTTATAATTTAAAATATCGTTTTTGTTTGTTTTGTATCAAATTGTGAATAGATATTCCATTAAAATTCGAAACAATAAATCATATTACACTGTAATTATTATATTTTATATTTTTAATTCTCCTCATAACTTAAAGAATACTTATTCCGTGCCTGCTTTTCTGTTTTGGGTAAAAATAGTGATTCATTATAACCTTAACTTTAGGTATTTTCCGTATTTCCTAGCTGACTCAAATAGTTACTGTTCCGGTAAACGGCGAAATCGCATGCAAGCCAGAACTGTGACAAGAACAAATAAGGAAGTTTTTTCTTTACTACTTCTTTATCAAGATACTTTTTTAAAATATGTGAAGCAAACGAAACGAGTTCGTGACATTAATACACAAACTATCTGTTCTACCGATAAAGCGATATTGCATTCCCAAAACTGTTTAAAAAAACATTTTTCTCTGCTACAAGCTCGTCTGTGTGCAAGGGTGCATCAGATCTGGCAATTTTTTCAGGACATTTTCTATTTAGTGGGCAATTTATTTATTGTTTATTAAAAATTACTTATCTATATATAATAGAAGAAAGAAATGGCAATTGCTCATAAAATGCCATTCATACTTATGCATGTAAAAAAAAAAAAAAAACAACAACAAATGGAACATGAGACTTTATAATATTGTAAACTACAATGTATACAGCAAACAAAGAAAGTTAAGTCTATTAACATTATGCATGCGTCTGCCACGCATACGTATTCGCAGGCAAAAACTAACAAATGATAATCAAAAATAGTATTGAAATTCTAATTATATTATACAAATAAATAATTAAAGAAATCAAATACAACTAAAAATCTGTCGCACTTCGAGAATTGTAGTTTGAGAAATCACAATTAATACTCAGTTTTTTTCTTATAATATTTAGTATGAACTCAATGATAACTTCCGTGGTGGAGTAGACAGAACACCGGTCATTATGTTAGAGCCACTTTAAGGTCCCGGGTTCAGTACCCGGTTGGGTCAATGTAGAAAGCGAAGGTGTGTCTGAGTGATGTGGTACCGTCACTGTTTCTGAATTCGCTACTTAACTTGGGTTCAAAATACTATATATTGATGTTGCCTAATATTTATTTTATTTTATTTAATAATAATCTTATATTATATAATATAATTCTGTTTAACATTGCAACAACTTATCCTTACTAATATTATAAATCGGAAAGTGAGTTTGTTTGTTTGTTTGTTCCGCTTTCACGCCGTAACTACTGAACCGATTGCTGATTGATTGAAATTTTGCAGACGTAAAGATAAAAGTCCGGATTAAATAATAGGGTACTTTTTATCCTGGAAAAAATTGATATTCTCGAGGAAAAACAAAAATATTGTTTGCTTGATGGATAGATTGTAGATGGCGCTGTGTGTCGTTTAAAACAACGTAAAATATTGCAAACGAATATAAACATGTAAATTTAGAAGCTAAATGATACGATAATGAATCCCCGAAAATGAGGAATTCCCGAGGGATGACGTACAATTTGTTTTATCGTCTAAACTGTTTTTTTTTACATCTACTTACCTATATGTTGCAAACGAATATGAACATGTAAATTTTGAAGCTAAATGATACGAAAATGAATCCTCGAAAATGAGGAATTCTCGAGGGATTGTGTACAATTTGTTTTATCGTCTAAATTGTTTTTTTACATCTACTTATCCTGAAATCACTAAAGTCAACGAATTACTAATTGGTACAAGTATTATTTACGTTATTTAGTTCTTGAGGTATGCGATAGATGGCGCTGGGTGTTTTTTAAAACATGGTAACGATGTGTTTTTAAAATACATAAGAAGTGGAATGATAGCTTACGCTATTTAGTTCTGAGGGATAGATGGCGCTGGGTGTCCAAAATCTGCATGTTTTTGCTCCACAAGGGATGACATATAATATAGTGTACCATTCAGTTTTGGTTTAACAACTAATTGTATTCAGCGTTACATCGCGCTTCTTAGATTTTTCCGAGGGAATGAGAAGTTTTCTTATATTTGTGCTTTATACCGCAATATAACCGAATTCCACGCGGGCGAAGCCGCGGGCCTAAAGCTAGTTATAAAAATATGTGGACAAAATTGTATTGCGAAATAGTCTGCGGAGAGGTTCCTAAATTATTGATGCAATGTCTGCTAACCGGCGAATTAGCCTATTATTGTTCTGCATTTATGCACGATTCAATTAAATGAAAAAAACGCCTGCTGCCTGTTTCATTCAGGAAATAGTTGCTGTAAATAGTGACACATGTTATAAGTACTAAGTAGGGTAAGTATTATAAATGTGGAGGTTCTCAATTCGATTGTATTTATTTTTTATGTTTGTAACGCCATATCTGTTCATATATTTTTTTAATTTATACCGTCATACAGGCATACCGTCAATTTGGATAGGATCTCATGATGAAGTAGGGCTGAGATTATAAACAAGAACTCTTCAACGCATGATTGTATGTGAATAATGATTAGAGACTGTTATTACTAAAATAAAAACAGTAAGAATAAAATTTTTGAAACGTTTCATTCTTTATGAATGATACGGTTTAAAGTTTAAATATTATTAACAGTAATTTGTTCTGAACAGTTAGAATATCTTACAAATAAAATTTAATTTTAGGTGAAAGAAATAGTAAATGGAATATGCCTAATATATTAACATTTTAATTTTTTCAATAATTACAATTATGAATTGGTTTTGGAGTCGTTGCCAGCAATTCATAGAAATAAAGATTAAGAAAACACGCGTCCTACTTTACTTAAAAAATAACAATTAATATAATACACAAAACAATGTTATTTACTTATAATATAATGTAGCAAATTTAAAAAAAACAGTCAAAAAGAAGAGCGACTAATAGAAACAGATACAAGCAAAAAAAAAATTAAAAATTTCATTCAATAACGTCTGCCTTCACGCCTAAGTAGGCGAGACAGCGGGTAGCTAGCCGTTCGAAATTAAATGATTGCGCTCCATAAATAGGAGAGCTTATAACTAATACCTTAGTGTGCAATGCAATTATCGGCTTACACCAACTTAGAAAATAATTGATAATTATAAATATTAAAAAAAATATATTTTAAAATATTAAGCTTAATTGATTATCTATTTTATCTCCTAAGAACTGTTCAGAACGAATTACACTATTTTTTTAGAGTTTTTGATGTGTCTTTTAAGTTGATTTTTGAAGTTGGTTATAGTTTATGTACCTTGAAGAATAGTAAGAAACTTGAGCAAAAAGGTTAATATTTAATTATAAATATATGCATTTTTCAATGCTATCTTATAAGATAAATTATTTTAATAGAAAAAAAAAAACTAGGAAAAGTTGACTCAGCTCATGAGTGAATTCTGAACCCGCAACCTTTGGAAGTCCGGTCCAATGCTCTCCCATATTATAAGTAATAACATCGCATTCAGATTAATTACAATCAAATTTAACTGAAATTATTTGTAACTAAATATTATTGACTAAAAAACCTTGAGTGTGTAGAGTGGACAATTCTGACATTTTCTTTTTTCTTTATTGCAGTTCGACATTCTTCGACAGTTCTTTTTCGCAACTATATAGTTTACAGCTGATGTGCTGTCCTATTCTACCATTCCATTTTTAGGTTATAATCCACCATATTATTCTTAGCTAGCATTCTTCCGATAATTTTTTTATGTGACACTGGTGGATTGCTCTCGTGTGATTTATTGATTTAAAGATGAATATTTTACAATAATTGATGGATGACTAATACTAACGGTAGCAACACTGTCTACTCCACCAAGATTACCTGTAGGCACATATGTTTGTGAGGTGAGCATAAATATTTGTTCCCGATTTATGGTTGCTATATATTTATTTATGTAATATATCCGTTATTTAACACATATAGTGCTTAGTTTGGGACAAAATAGTTGGTGTGAGTTGTACGAAATGTATTTATTATATAGTACTAGCTGACCCGGTAACGCGTTACTATGGTAACGCGTATACAATGGAAACAGGGCGGGAAAAAGAGCGGACAGACAAACACACAAACAACAAATTTGTGTCCTTAGATTATAGACTAGCTGACCCGGTAACACGTTGCTATGGTAACGCGTATACAATGGAAAAAGAGCGGGGAAAAGAGCGGACAGACAGACACACAATCAACAAATTTGTGTTCTTAGATTATAGATTAAATAAAATAATGTTAAATCGATAATGAATTATTGTTTTGTTATATTTTATAACACTGTTGAGAAATAACAATTTTTAAACATAGCAAAATTTGTAATACAAACTAACTGATTTGGTTTAACATAAAGGATGCTAAGTTATTCATATAACTAAATTAGAGTGTTATATTTAAACTATTGATAAACAGCAAACTAGCTGAGTTATTATAAGGAGAAAACTATTTATAACATTTGGGGAGAGATAGGGGGGTTAAGTAAAATAATAATAAAATATAGCGGATATCACCCAGAGGCGTAGCTCGGTAATCTAAGATCCTAATGCAAAAAGTACTGGGCCCCTAACCTAAGTAAGTTTAAGCTAAAGTAAGTCAGAATATAAATCTATAATCTAAGATCACAGTAGTTTTTGTGTTTGTCTGTCCGTTCTGTTTCCCGCTCTTTTTCCATTGTATATGCGTTACCATAGCAACGCGTTAACCGCAAGTAGTTCGTCTACCGGACGCTAGATGGCGCTAACGGAAAAATATTTAATAATAGAAAAAAAATTAAAGAATTTTGTGCAGCCGTGCGAAGCCAGGACGGGCCTTTAACATTTTAAAGGTACAAAGCTACTAATTTATCATCGTGCAATTGATAGCACAGCAAAACTATTCACAACATGTATATGCATAAATGTCATGTGTGAGTTTTAGTGATCGCCTCGGTTCTACAGGCGAAGAGATTAGGAATGCATACTTGGATTAATAATATTGGTTATAAGCAAAAAAGAAGTAAATCAAAAGGTCTGTGAATGTATGTATCATAATCTACCGAAATGCGATTTTATAAAATTTTAAACTGTTGCACCCTACTTACATACCAATAGTGGGAAATTTTAGCAAGTTCAATGCGAGGGTTGATGGTTAGGCTTTCAGGGCGCCATGATCTTGGAGGATCTTATTTCAATAACTATTCCCAGGAAACAAAAGTGGTTACTATACTTTTATTGCCTAGAATTTTTATGGGAAATAATTATAATTGCTGCCTAAACATTTGCCTTGTAAAAAAGCTCCATATTAATGCTTTTTTTAGCGGGAATACAATTAGGGAATAGTCGTTTAAGTAACCACCAATTCAATAACATCTTTACTCGAGTATATTTCTCAATAGATATCTTATACCCTGAAATAACAATCATAATCAGATTGGTTTTGCTTAGTTTATAGTAAGATTCAAAGCTAAGAGTCAAATTATGAGCTCAATGGGCAATCCAAGTTTCTAACTGTTTCGAACTATTCCTCATAATATCATAAAAGTAAAGTGAGTTTGTTACGCTTTCACGACTTTACTACTCAATCGATAATCATAAAAGAGATGTTTTTTTTATGGAGGCTGGGCCATTGATTATAAGGAGGTTTTTTCTGAATTATTGTATTCCTTAAAGACCTGCAAAGATTTTTTTTTTTTTAAAAAGTCTTGGTTGGATAGTTAATGTTACTATCTTTTATTATGTCAACGTCTTTAAAAATGCGCACAGCAAAAGGAGTAGTAGGAACTGCCTCCCTGACTCAAGAAATTTTTTTATTGGAGCGGAGCGAGCGAAGTGAGCGAAGCTCCCATGGATCAGCTTCAATGGCGCAATGTCTGTTACGCCATAACTTTCCGAGTTCTTAACCGATTTTAATATTTTTTGTGTGGAATCGAATCAACAGGTTTAGGACCAGATGGTGACCCGAATTTTGTAATTCGCAAAAATTCCCATCGAAACAGATTTTTTTTTTAGGTATTAAGCTCCGCTCCAATATATGGTGCTAGCGTAGCTTTATGCTTAGCGACTGCATCGCCTAGTTATTGTTTTGTTTGTGTTAGCAGATTTTTATATTTTTTTTAAACCTTGTCCCTATCCCTTCTGGATATCTATCAGAAAAGCATCACATGATAGGTGTAGAAAAAAATTGTGGCCCTATAAAGGATATCTCTTTTCGCTTTAACCTTATCTGGGTTAAAGAAACAGACATCGGATAACCGCCAGCCACTGGTAGATTCTACGAGAAAAACAGTGCGTGAAATCTAGTGTTTATAAAACCAACATGAAACTTGATGTTAGCAGTTCTGCTTTCGTGATATTTTAGCTAAATTTCGCTCCCGATTGACATGATTTCCCTTATGAAATTAGTCCCTAGTAAATTTGTCTAGTTATCCTTGCTAAATATGCCAACGACGATGGCGCAGTCAAGGTACTAAAATATGTTTATCGAACTAAATGGAAAATTCAGCTTGATAAGTATTCCTTTTTAAGTATTATACGACATAAAAGAGTTTTTACAAGATAATATGTCATTATTATGCAAAACTTTTTTTAATCGTTTACTAAAACAAAGACTTGCTACGGCACGATCTTTACATATATTTTTTCAAACAAATTTCGCCCATAAAATGTACCTGTGAGGATTTGAAATCATAAAATTGGGTTTTAAAAGCGATTTTCATGGAGCAGTCGTGTCGTCGACTTTGTGAACAAAGCATTTATGATATCAGATTAAACTGAACATTGCCTTTTACATGATAAGATCTCTTTTTAATATGGCAATATGGAATAAGCCGAGCTCAAGGAAATATTTACATAGTGTAATTATAATAAAATATTTTTAAATAAATAAAGTTACCTAGAATAAGAAGAGATGGCGCTGGTATTAGATTAAGAAACACACAGAAAAATCAACGAGCCTATTAAGTTCAATTTAAAGTGCACTGGCCCGGATAGCGAGAGGATGTAAATTTGTATCTCGCCTGAACTTGATGATGTGGAACTTTTATAGTAAAAAATTTCATTATATACAGGGTGTAAATGAAAATAGAACACCTGCTTCAATGGGTTATCATGTATCGCAAATGTAACAGATTTGTTGTATCAGTTTTTCAATTAATTAATAAATAACAGAGTTTTGAAAATAAGAAATAAAAAAGAACGGAGCGCATCGCCTTAAATTTAAACGCGTGGGTCAACGCTGATTGACCGCGTTCATTGACCGCGTCACACGCGTAGGTATTTAATATTTTTATTTATCAAATATGCCTAATTTTTTGAAAATAATTTAATAAATTCTCGCTCAGGTGAGTGAGAATGGACCGTGTGTACGAGTACCATCTTTAATCAGAGTTCCACAATGTACGGTCAATAGCATGTCACGGTGAATGAAAGCAGCTCGATATTAGCGCTTACGCCTGCTCTTTGCATGATATGCTGTTGACTGTACTAAAAAAAAAATTAAAACCTACCTTTTTAATGTGCCGTTATTATCACCTCCATTAGAGATCAATATGATTTCCACTTCAATCACCAGACAGCACTAAATACACTTACACTTTAAATTAAATGTTCAAAGTTCCTTTCCTGTACGGACACACACAGTCTTGAACGTGCATAGTCCATGCGGCGCTCGTAATCTTCCACCAATAATACTTGCACCTTGTAAACTTAAATGGATGTCGCGGCTATTCATCCGTCTTTAGGATTTTGTGTACGGTGGCATTGTAGACTTCAAAAAGTCGACCGGCACTTCTTGTACTGTCCTCAGGATGTACATCAAAATGAGCGAGAATTGAATCCCTAACGTCCACGTCACCTATAGCACCAGAATCCACGTTGCGATTGGAAAAACTGCCACGATCTCTTAAATGCTGAACTACGTTCACAATATTCTACCATGGGAGGGCACATAGTTATTATTGCGGTGTCCGAAATAGTCCAGATACAAACGCAATGCTTCACCAGAGTTCCCAACGCCCATTCCATAAGCCAAAACCATATCCGTGTATTGGATATTACTGTACTGATAAAATTAGGCATAATTTTCCGTAAATAAAGACCACACTAATCACAAAATAGGTAGTACTTATCCAGAAAAGTACACACGAAAAAACTAGCACATACGACACAATAAGCAAATCACGTCCGCGAATTGTGGTTAGTTTCCGTCAGTGTTACCAACTCTTGAAAATATTTAGCCTAAATTAAATTCAAATAACCCCTAATTTTGCCCTAATTACTTGGAAATCCCCCTAAAAATAAATTTTATGATATAATTTTGTTAATTTTTCATTTATAAAATTAAATTACATTTATTACGTCAAATTTTATTTCATTTTCTTCTGGCGAATCAGATTTTATAAAGTCATACATGTTGACTTTGAATAAGCCTAATATTTTAGGAGATGGGTTAAATATTGTACAAGATCATTCATCCACCATTTCGATTGAAAATTCCAAGTACTGTACTTGGATTTTAAGTACACTAGATTTCACTTAGTGCGAGGTCGCTAGGTAAAAAATTAATTTGATTAGCTAGTTAAGGCTGTCCCAGGGCCTATACTTTAAATCTTTAATTTTCTCGATAAATAAAATATTAAAAAATATGAAGGTTCACATAAACCATAAAAATAACCCTAAACATATAACACCCCCAAAAATCCCATCTCACTTATTTACACCCTAAATATAGGGGGAAAACTTCTAAGTTGGGAACCCTGGTTTCTGTACACACACTAGCGTGAAATTTAAAACAAAGGAAGGGACTTTACCTACCTAAAGGTGTGCACACATTGGAAAAATATTTAATAAAAGAAAATTAATAACGTTTACTGCTAACATTAACAATAAATGACTTGTTCCATCAATGTTATAATAATGCAATATTGTTATTTGTAGAATGTAATACATGTTTTTATATTATTTTCTGAGAAAATAAATTTCAAAACAATAATTAAAAGTATGACCCTTAGGTACCATCAACTTACATCTGTTCTGCTATACTCTCATATAGCAGAACATATTTTAGTAGTGGTTGATTTCAACAAAAAATCCAGATATTTTCTGAAAAAGGATCTTGTTATCATAAGGGTCCGTTTGTTTTTACTTTTGATGTACGGAATTCTAATAAATAGTAAAAACTCTTTAATTTCAGGCTCACTTCAACTCGAACTAATACCAGAAACGTTAAATAAATTGATTGAGTCGATTTATCAATAATAAGGACATACCTAGGCACCCAAGTAGCAAAATCAAAACTATGAATAGTAGTTACAAACAACGTCAAATGATATTATTTCTAATATCCGAATCCAAAAAAACACAAAATTACGTTAAAAACGCGCCTAGGTACCTATCTACTATCAACAAAATATTTTTCCGATAAAAAAATAATGTATCCACAGCCTAATTTTAACGACCACTGCAAGCTCGCCTTTCGGCAAGATAAAAGGTACCTACGACAGCCTTACACGTGCCACTCATTTCGCGGGCTGAACTTAGGAATTAATTTCAAAAGTATGATGTTTTAATTGGGGTAGATTGTTTAAATGTTTTTGTTTATTGCGTTGCTACTGTTTTTGAATTTATTATGTTACGTTTAATGTATTGTAAAGATTTGTGATTTAGTGTATTTTCTGTTGTTATTAGAAACTTATCTAGGAAATCTACTTTTTAAAAACGATAAAGATGAAGATGTGTACATGCTGGTCGTTATGGTAAATTGAATACCATCACGTGTATGGACAAAACAGTCAATAAAATGGTCATAAGGATTTTAATGATATTTCAAAAGTATGTATTTAATAATATTCCAGTTAAGTTCGGCCCTGGATGGAGCTCGGTCCTGTGTAGAGTTGGGAAAAATTACTCGTAAAATGTGAATCAAATCACTAATTCAGACATTGGTATCAGAATCGACTTTTTGATTCGTATGAATATTAGAGCTGTAGCAAATCGTATGTATTCGGTACTGAGTAACGGGTGGGCCATTTAGTACCGAGTAACGAAACGTTACACACAAATGCATTTCGTTACTCGCATTTGTCGTAGTATGGGTACCTACACTATTTCAGTTTACGCAAGGTCCGTTGATGCGTGTATTTGTACGTTTGATGATCGTATATTTTACGCATGCACGCGCTTATTCAGTGAATTTATAAACGTACGTTACAAAGAACGATGTTTGTTTATTAAGTAAAGTATAATTTGGAAATTCGTCGTCCAAGTTTTTTACTGTTTATAAAATTTTATTGTGTAAGTAGACAAAGTTTGAGATTGTAACAGAAACAAGGTAAGGAAGTATTTTTTACAAATAAGAAATATGTATGTTTTTGTTTTTTATTATCGCGAATATCACGGTTTTTTGTTGTTATCTTAAAAGAGATGTGTCTAAATGAGTCTAATGATATTAAATTGTTTCTTCGATAACAAAAGCTGTTTATCAAAAGTCTGGTTCAAAATACAGAAAACTGAAAAAGAAATACCTGACTCAGCTTGGTATGTAACGTATAAGTATGTTTTCTATAAATCACGAATGTTGCGACGCCGCGACGTCATACTGCACTCGTACGCAATACGATTCGATTCGTTGCTCTAACTTACACATAACATAGCATGTTATAAGGTAACTGAAGTAACGATACGATAGTAATAATTGTTATAGTAACGAATACATACGGGTACACTTTTTTTCGTTACTTTTACAGCTCTAATGAATATCATTGTTGTCAGATCGATTTCGATTTAAGATCAGAATGTGATTCTGACCTTAGTATCTTTCGGACTGACTAAAATTATTAACTCTGCGGACTTGATAAAATTTGAAGGAGTCGATTAGAGAGTCAAGAAATCGAAAAATTTCAATTGTTCACTATGCATTTACCCGTCACTAGTTCTTTTGGTCAGCGATTGTGTGAGTGACACACACACTGAACATCTTGAGGTAGGTAAGTATAGGGTCAAGCTGAGGGGTCAAGCACCAGCTGATTTAAGGCGCAGTTTAATTCGGTTTGTCAATAACAAGGAATCGTTTTGGACGTTTATTTTCATAATTATACGAGCAATCAAAAAAATACCAATTACTGATTGTTAAATATCATTGATTCTATAGGATTCTAATAATTTTATTTTAATTACTGCAACTTAATTATGAAACTTTGAACTGCAATAACTCCGAAACGGAGAGTGATATCGCGAAAATTCTTTTTGTGTTTGAACACTGGAAGCCCATGGTTTTCACCATTTTAACAGGTGTTCTATTTTCATTGACTAGCGGTATAAAAATCTAGCAGTGATTTGCTTAAATATAAAAAATAATACATGCATATACATACATACCTTTTTGACGTAGGAGTGGGAATAGATCACAGATTTGAAATCAAAATATTGTGCTTTTATTTTTAATGTTTCTAATGTTTTTATTGTTAATACCTTTGTCTTGCCTTGTAACTGCGTTGTATATTGTACCAAATAAACTTTCATTCATTCATTCATTCATATAAACGTTACCTCATAAGCTTTTGGCAGGCATCTTACTTATCTCGCTAAAAATTTGTCACAGTCATCAATACGACCAAAGGTAAAGCATTTTAAAATAATAACATTACGTAATCGAAGATCCCTAGCAGTGGTACAATTACAAGTTCCTCAATACTTGAATTTGTCAGCTATACAATATCCTTTAAATATCCTAGATCCCACTTAACCACACCTCTAAGCATCCTACCGTGTTGTACAAATCTGGGTCTCCAGAGTGTCTTCCACTCACAATTATATGATTGTAAACATATCCGCGCTAAATATTATTCACGATACATTTAATTCATTCAAAGATAATGTTAAAAATCTCTATTGTTGTGTTCTTCCTTTTTTTTTGTAATAAGTAGTTTATTTTATAGTAATATATTAAAGCTTTAAATTTTAATATTAAAATTTTATAGAATACTAGTGGACCCGACAGACGTTGTCCTGCCTGTTATTTTTGCAGTATAGATAAATAACCTAGATACCGTCTGCAGCGCCATCTGCCGGGCTGATTTGTGAATCTAAACCATTCTCAGATCCCCTTGAACACACACAAAAAATTTCATTCAAATCGGTCCAGCCGTTTAGGAGGAGTTCAGTGACATACACACTCACAGAAGAATTATATATATAAAGACTAGAATTTGGACCTGAGTCATGGATCTTTGTATATATATATCTATGAATATTACTTATTTATGTATGATATATGTATGTCTATCCGTTACCCTAGTATCCATAACACAAGCCTTAAAAGTGCTTACTTTGGGCTAGGTTAATTGGTGTAAATGTTGGAAATATTTATTTATTTATTTATTTATATTAAAGCTGTTTCCTTGTTTCGGCAAATGGTGTGTTACCTGTACTTTATATACAAGGACAAGTAATAATCAGAATACCTTATTTCCGGTAATTACTTACTTTAATATAGGTACCTATAAGCATTTGGTATACATTCTAAACAAATAAATAAATTAATTATTTTAATGGAAAAATATTGGAAAAGATTTTAAATTTATCTTATAAGATAGAATTGAAAAAAGGTACAAAATACTCATATATAAAATTATAAAACATATTAACATTATTTTGGTATAGATTTTTAGTGTTAATAACTATAAATAACTAGTGGTTTGGAAACATTTTCACTTATCCATAACAGGAGTCACTCATTGTCTGTATTAGAATACATAATGACTTTGCAAATTAATTTACATACATCAGTACGGAATCGATAATTACACAAAATCATAGTGCAGACAGAAAGTGTCTCAGCTACCTCTCTGTATACACGAAGCTCTTGGCTTGATGCCAACTAATTAGACATACTAATGGAAACTATAGGACACACTGTTTGGCGAAAGCTATTGGCATAGAACATAAAGGATAAGACGTCCTTGTCTGAACTATATCCTAGTTGTGAATATTTCAGCAAGTAATTATAAGTATCAAATTCTCAAAATTAAACTTCCTAAAGAATTTAGGTCGTATGACAAAAATATCTGTAAAAGCTGTCTTTTTGGGACAATTTTAATAATATTTCATTATTATAGAAAATTATAGAAGCATTAAACCCCGTTAAGCATAGCAAGATCTTTTAAAATGTTTAAAACTTTTATTTAATTTTTTTTATCGATGAACGATGGTGACTGAACTGCTGATTATGCTTAAAGTCAATAAATACTATTGGCCAATATAAAAATTATTAATTTAAAAAGTCACTTCTAATTTTGATTTCAAATGACTTCTATAAAGCATCATTTATATAGGTACTGGCGTTTATATTAAAAATAAAAAATAAATATTTAAATATTTTTTTAAAATATTGGTAAGAGAGGTTTTCCATTAAAACGAAATCAAATAACTGAGTACTTAATGGAAAAGCGAAACTTATAAAGAAAAGCTTGTTTCTATGTTTTTTTTTTTTGGTTACTAAACCCTTCTTCGCATTTAATTTATTTGCCAACTGGTTAGATGTCATCATCAGTCACGAGTCCACTGCTCCTCCTTCTCCTCTTCAGAGCTAGGAGTACAGCTGTTAACAATTTTCTATCGGTTCCCACAACCTTCACCAGGCCATCGACCCAAGCTGCTAACAGATAAAAAGGATCCAAGCTGTCACACGAAAACTATTATTCTTCGACGGTCATTAGTTCTGCGACTGATGTGAACTATCCATTACCTTCAGCTTAACGACTCAAACAACTATGTCGGTAACTTTGGTTCTCTTGCGGATGTCTTCATTGCAAATTTTGTTACATAGGGAAACACTGAGCATAGCTGTCTATGTAGCTGAGTGACCAAGCTTTTTTAGAGGCCAATAGTCAAGTACTAAGGAAGACTAGTCCTAATTATATTATGACTACTTTGTGTGTTTGTTTGTTACGAATTACTAAGAATAACATTCATAATACTGAGTTATAGTTCCACATTCAAAATAATTAAAAGAAAAGGTTTTATAAGGTTTTATGTAACAGTATTTAAGGCTAGACTAATTTACATAATATTCTATATTAAACATTACAAAATTTATTTCACTCCATCCATAACATTTATTGCTAGATGGTTATCAAAACTATATATACATGTAAGTTTATTACTATAATCAACTTTTTATCTATCTGTTAGGTTCCTGTAGGATTATCAACAACGGCCTACAGGACGGAGAAATAAGCCTAATTTTAGTATTTTGTACTTTAAATCTATAAAATACAATTTTATCTAATTATTCCGGATAAGAACCTCGCTTCAGATAAAAGGACTCATTACTTCGCCATTATTTCCGGTTAGGAAAAACAAATGCATTTATTTCATCTTCCCATTTTTGTAATGGGCTTCCTGCTTGTCGTTTACCATCGGACCCACGCCAAATCAACGCATCGCACTAATACTGATAATAAGCCTCTGAGAAACCCATTCATCAAATAATAAAAACCTCAATCGCAATCGATAAATGAATTCAGAAATAACGACGCCACCACAACACTCAAAGTTCGACCAGGGGTTGAACCGGAGCCCTCGAAGTGTAGTTACCATGAAAACCGGACGCAAAACTCTCGACTTCGACAATATCCTTATTTGAAATTGGTTTATATTTTTCCTTTTATTAAGAGTTTTAATTAAGAAAATTATGTCAACGAAAAAATAAGTCGCTCTACCTTTTCTTCTTCCTTGGTTTACGTGATATTATTACGTGCTTGTTATTAAAACTCGACAAATCCTGATTGCGCTTGTAGCAAAGAAGAATATAAAGTAATAATTAATGTTTCAGTATGAAAGAAAACATTTTTAACAAGTCAAACGGATAATGAATTTGTCATCCCATTTTAATTAGTCTTGTTCGCGGCTGAGAAAAGTTTTTTATACGTTGAAATAATCACTGTCTTGGAAACCCCGAATTAACATAGAACTTGACTTTTCAAAGTGGAATAAAAATTACTCGTTGATTAAACTTCGTACGTTTCGCTTATAAAAGGCGAATGACACGTCAATTTGATTATAAAAGTTAATATTTTTATGTCTGCGTGACTTTGCTTTATTTGATTAATTGAAATGTCTATGATCTTGTATATGCAAATAGTATGTTTGAAAGTCATACAAAGAAAACAACACAAAACTTAAGAAAAACCAGTGTTTTTATGATTATTTCATTTTTATTGTTACATATTCTTGATACAGTACCAGCTCTAACATCTCTGTATCGTAATTGAGGATTAATTTGAAGTTAATAAACATTTTAACACGTTCAATGCCACCGACTCGCAGGATCTATGTCAGTGAACTCGCCTAGCGAGTCGGTGGTATTGAACGTGTTATACTTTGTCCAATGTATGATGATACTTTTGACAGTTGACACCTATACAGCGGGTATAAAGTTGCTATTGCAATGTCAAGCCAAACATAAGGGAACAAACGCAACCTTAGTACGTAGCAGTAAGGAAGTGACACCTGTCAAAAAAAGTATCATCCTACATTGGACAAAGTATGAGTAGAAATATACTTCTTAAGATACTTAAAAATATTATGTAAGTTATCTTATATATTTGTTATAAATGTCCCTCATATGCATGAATAAAATTAGAAATCCAAAACTTGCACTATTGTTTAAAATAAACTACTAAGATTAACTAACTAGAAAATTAATATTAATCAAAATATACAAAAATTATTTGCCACACCATTTGAAACGAAACTTGATATTAAATTCATTACCGCACCAACTTCATTTAGTGACGAACTAGGCAGCTTTTGCCAATTCAAATATTTTCCTTTAAATTAATTTCCTTTCATTAGGTGGACACATTCCTTTTCAACGAAAAGTTACCTAGTTTTAGTAATTGATTAAATTTCTATGTTGTATTACTTTGCTTAAAGCTTTCTTTATGTGGAGGTAATGTTTTACTTTATGTAATTTTTTTTAATAAAAAACTAGAAACCTGGTTTTTAATATTTGATATTGTTAACGGGCTCCGTGGTCGAGTTTTCATGGTAAAGCCAGTCGGAGATTCCGGCTTCAACTCCGACCGGGTCAAAGTAAAAAAATATCCTTTTCTGTATTAGCTCGGCTCTGGGTGTTGTGGTACCGTAGCAGTTATTATCTAACATTTATATATTTATTTGTTATTATTATTATTGCAGCGATAAGCGCGTTTGAATCATAATGGCGAAAGTTAAGTTACATTTGCAAGGGCTGTTTATCAGATAGGTAGACCAAAAGTTACTATCTCGAGCTCCGTCGTTGAGCCAGGCTGTATTTGTAATCAACACTCACAAATCCACACTGAATCTACATTGTGGCTTTTGGCTAATTTCTCCTTGTTATTTTGGGTGTGGAGGAAGCATAGAATTCTCATGGATACTGCACAGCCGGCTGATCTGTTAGGTTTGACTCTTAGTTACTAAATGTCTCGCTCGTCCCTCTAGAGAAAGATGGCACGTAAGTTACTCACCTAGGCAAGGTCGCGAATCAGAAATTTCGGTCAGTGAACCAGAAGGCGGGGGTCATTCGTGACGAATATTTTAATTCAATAAGGTTGACTCCCTAAACAAAGGTCGATCGGACGATTCTGTCAAATTCTCAGGAATGGCTAATGGGTAAGTATGGTTAAAATGAGGTGAAAAATATAAAAGGTAACAATAATAATAATAATAAAATAGCTGGCATTCTAGTTCGTATCATTGAAAGTAAAATCTAGGAAGTTTAAATCATTGGTCATATTTATTACAATTTGACGAACGAGTGAAATACATTTTTATAAACTACCTATAAATTCAATACACAAGATTTTATCACTTCGATCGCACTCGGCGGGATTGAGCCGGATCGATGGGAATCCGGTCAGATATCAAAAATGCTGGACTGTAATCCTTTGTTACACCTGTTTTCCCTGCCTTTCATTAACTTCTGTGATAATGCATGCGCATACTTTCGGTCACAAGTCGTTGACCGAATGATGAAAACAAAGAAAAAAATGTTAATATATAAGTAATGTATAAAGCGACATCAAATCACATAAATTAATCATGATGTAATAGAAGCAACTCAATGCCGATTATTATTGTTGAGATAATACAGTGTCAAGCAAACAAAAAGTTTAAAGTGACGAATTTTTAATTACAAAAAAGTTAAAAGTGACGACTTTTGTGCAGCATAAATATCCGATTGATAATTTTCCAATTTATCTACTGTTTACTAAGTATTAAGTAAGCAGTTGTTCTATTTTTATTTAATTAACAGGCCGTCATTTTGGAACTGTTTTTTGAACAAATCTTGAACAAGTTCCGTAATTAACCTGTTCCAAACTGCCTCTGCCATCCGCCAATTACAGAACTTACACAACCTTCCTTTTATAATACTTACATAAAAAAATTATTAAGAAAATACCTACTAATTATTTTTTTTAGTAACACAAATAACTGTACAATAATATTTTTCTAAAGATTTGCGTATTTCACTGCTAGAGACAAAATATATTGAAAATTAAAAACAACTATATTCAAATGCACTTAAGTTGTTTTGAATAGTCCAACATTTTTACCTACCACCCATTCAGGACGTCTTTTAACAGACAAAAAGAATGGGCACAAGAAACACGTCAGCTTTAATAGAAGTAACGAGATTTACAATTAATACGTAAATTATTCTGTTATCACAATAATAGTAGTGTTATGATATCATTATTTCGTTGATTACAACTAAGTCAACAAGTATCTGTTTTAAATAAGTATCCCTAAACATTGAAATAATATATAGGAAATAAATGACAAATTAAAGAACTTATAATTTAAGAAATTATTACATTAGTACGAGAAAGTAGAAGGATAATTAGTTATGTGTGCTCTACTAAATCAATAATATAATAAAATATGTGGTAGGTAAGACTGTCGCTATACACTTGTCTTACTCTAGGAACCGCGTTTAACAAAATCAAAAGATACTTTAATCTATACTAATATTATAAAGAAGTAAAGTTTGTGTGTTTGTATATTTGTTAAATTGTAAGGGGTAATCTCGGGATCTACTGAACCGATTTTAAAAATTATTTCACCAATAGAAAGGCACATTATTGCTGAGTGTCATAGGCTATATTGAATGCATGAAAAAAATTAAAGAATTTTGTCCACCCGTGCGAAGCCGGGACGGGCCGCTAGTTATTAAGTAAAAAAACACGAATTCTTCAAAAAAGATCCTATTTGTGATACGGCTTAAAGGCTATAATGTTGTGATGGATAATATAGTTGACTATCCGAGCAGAATTATTACGGTTTATGGTAGATATGGGGTTATCTTAATAGTTTACGCAATCCAAAACATTATGGCTCGGTTAATAGTCGTCAGGAGGTCATTAATATGTTTTGGTAGTATTATGTTTTGGTAGGTACGAAGTGTGATTATGCCCTGGCACATAAGGCAATGCGATCGATATAATAATTATACTAAGACCAATAATAGCTAAGTAGTTTAGCCCCAAGCAAGCACTGGGATGCTTGTGTTTTGGATACTAGAATAAAAAGTAGGTATTCCAGGAAACATAAAAACTTTTATTTCAGAATATTTTGTTTTATATATGAGGGGATTAGTTCAAACTGTTACCAATAAGATACTCAGAGCCTATAACTACGGGATTTTTTGAGAAGTTTTCAAATATTCTTATATTATCATAAGGGAATATTTTCTTTTGATTATATTATTTCTGAAATTAACTGACAAAGATGAATTGAAACTGTTATCACAAATATCAAAAACCGTCATTTTTTGATTGATGCTGACATTTTAAATTTTTTTTGGAAGACGTGTGCACAGGATATTTAATACCAGTCTGAAAAAGCAAACAGTATTGAATTTCCTTTCTTTGTAGTTAAAGTGAAACTTACCTATTTAGTTGCATTGTTACGGTTCTCAGAGAATTTCCATTACTTCAATATCTTAACAGAAACAAACTCGTGTAATAAATACTAATAAAATATTCACACAGGTACAGAAAGCAACCTAAAAGTACAGTCGAGTACGAATTGTGTGAGTGAAGCGTCCTTAATATGATTATCGTGCGAGTGCCGAATTATACTACCGTGGATTTTCCGCATTTTGAATACGCTGCCAAATGACGGAGCATTTTTGAAATTCCAAATTTGTGAAGCTATTTCGTTATCTCATTCTTAATTTCTTTAGTATCAAAAGATTTTCATGTTAGAGGGTTTTTTCAATAATATAATAAATACGCAGCTTATTTGCTAACTGGCGTTCAAACCATTAGTAATTTTGTATATTAATAAACTGACGACAATGCTATTTTTATAAATCATTTTAGTGCACATTTGAGTGTTGATGTTAGCTCATCTTACGAAAGATATATTGTTTTAAATTTAACTTTGAAGGTAACTAACATGAGCATACTGCACCCACGTGCATAAGTATAAGGTCATAACATACGCATGTGAATGGTACCAAGTCATCGTTATAATACTTTGTACATAGCGAAGGTTTATTTCTTAGCAGTAGGAACATAAGACTAATAGTTCAATATATAAAAACACTGCAAACTGATCCAAAATATTTTAAAAGGCTGACCAAAAGAAAATAAAACAACATGGCTTTCGAGGTCCCTACATTTCCATAATTCTACCTATTCATATCGTATTAGGTAGAAAAGGTTTTTGTTCTATTCCAGTAACAAAGCGAGTTCGGAATCTATAATCTAAGATCACAAATTTGTTGTTTGTCTGTCCGCTCTTTTTCGATTGTATCAATAACGTTACCATAGCAACGCGTTAACCTCAAGTAGTTCGTCTACCGGACGCTAAATGGCGCTAACGGAAAAATATTTAACAATGGAAAAAATTTAAAGAATTTTGTCCACCCGTGCGAAGCCGGGATGGGCCGCTAGTTACTAATAGACAGACCACTCTTCCTTTGTGCATTTAAAATTGACAGTTTCAGTTTTAAACCAGATCCAACTTTAGTATACGAATATAATAAGGATTATATTGTGTATGCAGCACTATCCTTAGTGACAACACGTTTCGAGATTCCCTATGCTACACAGTTGTTTAATTAAGACTTCAATCTATCCGTTAGGTTTCGTCAGGGGTCGGACAGATCAGACGTGTACGTGTTATCGAATCGGCGGATACATTAATTGGATTGGTGCAATCGCTTTGTCCATTTAATCCTCTCTTTATCGCTGTTAGTTTACTACTGTTATCAGATATTGGCGAGCTATTGATGAAAATGTACTGCCTACTACCCCAACGTTATCGTATACGTATAACTATTTTGTTTTATCATTCACTAATGATGCCGTTTGAGATAAAACAAATGATATTAACACTTATGTAATGAAGCGTACAGCTTCCCTGTAAGTGTAACCGCTTTTTATTTAAACTGCAGACACCTGTTAAGAACACTCAGTATTGTGCGTTAATTCGGTAATTGCTTGTGCCTGTTGAGTTTAAAAAATAATCTCATTTTCTAGAATTGTTATTTTCATCTCAGTCGGAAGACGTCCTCTACTAGACGGAAGCCTCCCCCAAAAATGATGTTTAATGCCATAATCACACCGCTTGGCAGGCGGGTTGGAGATCGCAAATAAGACCGTAATTAGGTTAGGTTAGGCGTACTTACCTATACTACGCCTTTTACGACACCCTTAAGCGGAGAGGCTTGATGTTATTCTATTCCGCCGACCACCACAAAGCATGATTTGTTATGCTTATGTGTTAAGGGTGGGTATAGTCATACAAAAATAATCAACTTATTCCGAGATTTAAGTAACTAAATTAGTAGCATAATATAAAACTTTGCAAATATAGTTCCCAAACTAATTTCTAATTACCAAGAAACTTGCCTTATTAAGTTGTGAGAGAAATTAACACTTAAACCGTCTCAGAATATACCAAACAGTTGCTTCCACCACGGTCACAAAGACCAATTGCTCTGAGATCGTTCATGAATCACTCCGAACTTCTTGAATTCGTTCCGAATCTTGCTTCCAAAACACTTCGATCGTTTCCAAGATTAGAACTATGCTGAGCAGTTGTGCTCTGCTTTAAATATGCGCAGGAGCTAAAACTAAGCAGTCGCGAACGTTCCAGATTCGACACAAGAGTTTACTCGAGATGCACGGCGAAGCACTTGCCGTGTCACTTGACATCTCGCAGGCTTTTGACAGGGTTTGGCACGCTAGTCTGCAGCGCAAGCTTCCTGCGTATGGTATCCCCGCTGACTTTTGTAATTGGATAGCCGATTTCCTGACAGAACGGTCGATCAGAGTAGTTATCGATGGCTGCTCCTCTGACTCAGTGGCTATTGATGCCGGAGATCCTCAGGGGTCTGTTCTCTCTGCGACACTTTTCCTGCTCCACATCAATAACCTGTTGATACCAGGAATTGTTGGGTATGCAGACGACAGTACTGTCGTAGAGAGATACCTGTCTAATTCGAAAGCCAGCGGTGACGACGTGATATTGATGAGAGAGGCCATGGTTGAGCAAACGAATCAGAGGTTGAGCCACGTTTCCCAGTAGGGTGAAAGTCCTCATCCATTTCAACGCACAAAGGAGTTCCTTCAACTTCTCTCCTACTTCCGAGGTACATCTGTACCTATGACCGACACCCTAGAGCTTCTTGGCATGGAGTTGTCGTCAGATCTCAACTTCGGCGCCAACATCAAGTCCAAGGCTCACACTGCAGCTAAAAAGCTGGGCGTCCTAAATAAGGTCAAGCGATATTTCACGCTTGGACAGCTTTCTTTTCTCTAAAAAGCTCAAGTCCGATCTTGCATGGAATATTGCAGCCACCTCTAGGATGGCTCAGCAAAATACCAACTTGCTGCACTGGACACGATTCAGCGCAGAGCTGAGAGGCTCATTAGTGACAACAAATTGGCGAAGAGCAAGCTTCACACCTTAGCTCATCGCCGCAAAGTTGCCTGTCTGTCGGTCTTCTACAGATTGTATTTTGGAGAGTGTGCTCAGGAGCTACATATGCTCATACCGCCATCACCTTTCTTCCATCGGACATCCAGACGCACTGGGGGCTACCACCCTTTCTTGGTCGCTATTCCTGCCTGTCGCACCAAGCGCTTCTCGATTTCTTTTATAATGTGCACAGCAAGGGAGTGGCACTCTCTCCCTGAGTCTGTATTTCCGAGTACATATAACCCGTCTGTTTTCAGGGCCAGGGTGAATAGGCACCTTCTGGGTTAGCTCGTTCCATCGTGGATTCTGTCTTTGCCCCCGGGCTTGATTGGGATCAAGAGCGAACCTTTTATAAAAAAAAAAACATAAATCTCGCTACAAGTTCGCGACCCGTCTCACTCGCTTGCACGGCACTGCGCGCAATCGCTATCTCTTTCTTTCATGCGCTACTCGTATTATTATATACTTACGTACTTTTCTCTCGAACAATTAATTCACCGTGGCTACTTTATTCGTGGTATAAATACCTTTAATTATTATTTTATTGCAATGAGACCAACATACACGGAACTTAAAGTAACCTGATCAAGAGGTCATGTGATCGAAAGACTGATTCCTAGAGAATAAGTTTGGTAATACAACAAAGTAACTCTATTTGTCTTCTGTGCACATTACCTAGAAGCAAAGAATAAGGGGATTTTTTTTAAATAACTTTCATCATTTTAGTGTATCTAGAGTTATTTTTAATATTAATTTAAGATTCTGTTTATATCTAGTTATTAGTTAATACACCTTTATAAAATTCCTTTTTTTTAACCACTATTGCCTAAAATAGATATTAAAAATGAAAAAAGAAATCAATATTTCTATATAAAACAAAAATCCAAGTATTTTTTTTCATACTAAACGGAAATTTAACAGTGCAAGTCCTTATATAAAAATTTATTACATACATTACTTTGAAGCCAAGATATTGTCTTGTCTATAACTAGAGATTTAAATCATTAGAATTACAAAAATCATCACAATCAAAATAAACGCATTCAAGACATCCTTAAATAGGGCTGTTATTTCTATTTAAACAACTCTACATTCATTCTTCTACATTCGACCCGAAATATATTCGATCTCTGCCATGTCATCTTATAGAAAGATGCTTCTAAAACAACGCTTCCCGAAAACCCGAAATGTCAAATGAAATAAAAGGTTTCCTCAAAAAACCAAACATAAACTTTTGCTCTTTGCCTGTAGAATCGGAAATCGAATCAAGGAAAAGAACTTTCGAGGAAATGAACGTGTGTAAAACAAATCTTTGACAGATCGAGCTTCAGTTGAAAGTTGTTGAGGAAACGTCTTTCTATTAAAAGTGTTTCGATATAGAAACACCCAAAAAATTTTGTAAGCACATCGTTTGTGGATACGTACTCATAACATTTTTTTAGTACACCCTCTTTAACCTTCGTTTACGCAGGTCACGTAACGACGTTAAAGGGTAAGGCAAGAGGCGATATGAAATCTTGTTATATTCGCACTATTTAACCCTGGCCACGGCGGCCCTTTGCAAGCTCGTTGACCTGACAATCAGGTCTTTTAGACCCGATGATACACTATAGTTTATGAAATGAAAAACAAGACTTCTATGAAAAATGGAAAGCTGGGGACTTTTTTTAGTAAAAAAATGGATACAGTTCCTTAAAATGTATGAAGAGATGCATTTAAAACACTTATCTCAATTTGTACTCAAACAACTGTTGAAATAAGACAATTCATCAAACAATTATATTACCAAAATCACTGGCACGATCATTCTATTCCAGAGGTTTGCGTGTATTGATAAAGTGGGTTATCACAACTTTTAAAAAATAATTTCATTAAGTTATTACAATCTGTTCTATAATTAAATGCGTATATGACAGAAAAGTCTTCACTTTACGCCTGAATTCTACAGCCTAATTTCTTCACATATTAAAATGTTGCTGTAAAATGGTTAATATTAATAACAAAAAAATATATTTATCCAACTGTTAAATACGTTACTTTTGTATTTTGTCACAATATTTGTATCTGTTTTATTCTAAAATATTTGTAATAGGATATTTTAATCTTTTTTGCTGGAATCAAAACTTCGAAATCCTTATACTGCTTAACAATTGCTTTTATTCGAATAAACTTTCAAGATATAATCACAACAACGCTAACCACAGAATATGTTGAATTAGAATAGTTAACGTAATATAAATTCTGCATTGTTTGAGTTTCATTTCATTTGAGAGCTCATGCTCATTTATTATAAAATTACAAAACTTAAAATGTTAAAAGCCAGAGTGAAATCGTTTGCAACATAAAATATTCACGCCACATTCTTCAACTTATCTCTTGCAGTACTACTTTTAACGTATGTACATATGTGCTTTAAAAATGCTAAAATTTAACAACTCCGCATCACCATTTTGCGGAATTACAAAAAATAACCCCTGTTGCTCTATGACATTTTTACGGCCAAATAAAAATTATGGCGACGACGGTAGACAAAACTTTTGCCGATGTGACGTAAATTTATTTAAGCATCGTGCCTTGTGTCTTTTATTACCTCCAGGTTTAATTTTAATTTAAGCTATTTGTATTAGCAACAAAGTTATGGTTGAGTGAAAACTGATAAAGTAGGCTTAATATTGTCGGCCTAATCTATTATTCGTCTTGGTTCAATTTGGGCGGGTTTTTGAACTAAACAAAAAAACTTTAAAATTTTATTATCGTAATTATAAATACTGACATTATAATTAACAAAATCCCGTTGGAACCTATTATTTATTTTGCTTGTTTTTCCAAATAAGCTTAGCGAAAAGAGGAATTCACAAACTTAAAATGTTATGCTGACAACAATGCCTATATTGTTTTAGGGTCCATTTTTCCAACACCTAGAATTCAGATAAAATTATTTCATATATCTTGATATAAACGTTATTTTTAAGTGTGTATTTCGTATAATTTCGTACCTGTACGTTGCTTCCATTAACAATAATAAATGTTTCCCAAAAGTGTATGTAAAATGGGTTGAATAAAAAGTAATAACGCAAAAACGATTGAATTTTAAACAATTTTAAGTATGAAGCATAAATGCAATGGAATCAAATGGTGCTTTTCCACCAGATATGTGTGAATTATCTAAGCGGTAACGCCAGAAGGATTGTTTGATTTTTCTATTCTCGTGCAGCTATTAGTGGATTTTTCGTCGGGCACAGTTCAGCTGAAAGCTCAGCTCTAATTGAAAAATATCCTTTATAAAAAATAAATTATATAAAATTATGGTAGTGTTTTTACATTTTAACATAAAAAAGGTATTTAAATGTATGTATTGCAAAATTATAATATTATTGGAACATCATTAAACACATGCTTTTCTATTAATTATTTGCATTTTATAGAACACAATAATGAAAAAAGTTTCAGTGGAAACCTTATATCTAAACACAAGAATTAGATTTGCACAATCTTTTATTCAGGCATCAGTCTCAAAACCAACTGTCCAACTGGAAAACACTCCCGCTATGTTAATATTTGAAGTAAGAAACATTGTCGGATGTGCACCTCATTTTTTATGCTGGAATATTTATTATGCAGTTTCATGGCTAAGGAACTGCTTTTTTTAACTTTCCCATTTGTGACAGCTATCACGTTAGTCGTCTGCCACTATAAAAACATTTTTATTACTTGCTGTTTTGAATTCAAAATTTATTTCTTTGTATATTTAAGGATCTCCAACAGAGAATACATGATACATGCTTAGAAATAATATAAAGGTGAGTACAATTTCAGTGCTCCTCCAATTATAGGAAACCATAGCATGCAATAGAGTTTAAATATTACTTATAATGACAATATAATCAAAGTCTAGGGAAGTGACTATATTGGCATATCGTCCTGAGAATGAGAAGAATGAGTCCTGAGAATTTTAATAATAATAATAATAGTAAATTAGTTAAATTTAAAAGTCATATAGTTCAGTTAAAGCGTTAGCTTATCCACAATAATTCTTTCAAGTAGCTTCTAGTCCAGAATTTAGACAAATTCACACATACATCAAACGCATAACCCTTCGAGAGTGTCTTATATCAGTTAAATATGGAGGATTTTTAAAAAAGTTGTAAGCGCGTTGTTGAGTTAGGCGACATGGTTTAAAGACTGGTCTAAACGTTCAAATCTATAGTTTAATAGGAAAAATTAGGGACTTGTGATTTTTTTGTCGTCGTTAGTTACGCATATCCTAGTTATTGAATTGTATTTTGAAACTTTTGTTTTACCGTCATTATTAAATGTTTATTAAATTAAAACCCAAGGCTCACACTTTCTCTCTCTATATCTCTTAATCATCTTTTATTCAGTGCACAACCTTAAACGCATATGCGAGTTATTGAATTGTATTTTGGAACTTTTGTTTCACTGTCATTCTTCAATGTACTTTAAATTAAAACCCAAGGCTTATACTTCTCTAAATCATCTTTTATACAGTGCTACCATTTTTATTCAAATGAATAGCTTTTTCGAAAATAACAATACAGCCCTGAACAAAACTCGACTTTACCCTGATCTCAACTGGCGTGGACTTTAGTTGATAACTCTTTAATTAAAAAAAGCTCTTCTTGTACTAAGATCAAGTTGGACTTTTAAAATAAACGTTTATTAGTAATAATTAATAAAAAATTTCGTGTACTAAATAACGTATAAAATACATAAACGCATATGACGACTATGGCCAGTATTCAAACCTTAAAACCTTTTTTCGCATAAAGAACGGTAGAAAGAAGGATTTCTTTCGTTGCACCAAGCTCCTGGCATAATTGAAAGTAGGCCTACCATTTCTCCAAGACATCATCATTTACACGTATTATCCTGTATGTAATACAATTGAGTAGGTTAGTAAAACCATGTAACATTAACGATATATTAAACTTTTGCAAAAAAGCATACGCCTAATTTAAGCAGGTTGCAGAGGTAAGCACAGTTGACGACCTCTTAATGTAATTGTAGCGATCCTACCAAAGGTCCCGGGTTCGAATCCTGGTAGAGGCATATTTTTGTGTGATGAACATAAGCGTTTATTCTTGGATCATCGTTGTCTACATACTTATTTGTGTATTCTATACTTTACTAACATTTTTTTTTTTTATAGAAAATAGGCATGCGCTTGACCACCATCTCGCTTGATGGTAAGCGTCGATGTGATCTAGGATGTGACGCGCTTGCTTAGAAGGTACCTATTTACTCGTGACTTGAAGACCCCTAAATTGTATTTTTCCCAATTAGTCCCAAAGATGAGAACAATACTTCATACACGATCGAAATTGTGCTTGGTAAAGGATGAGCAACTGTTCCGGTGTGAAGTATTTTCTCACCTTCGCCAGAATGCCAAGTTTTTTTGAAGCCACTTGAGCCTTGCTCTCAATGAAAGAGCCAAAATTGAGAGTTGGTGACAAAGACATACCTAAAAGCTCAAGATGGTCAGTGATCGGCACGGATACACCTCGGAAAGTAAGAGTCAAGTTGAAAGGACTCCCTTCCGGGATTCGAACCCAGGACCGTCGGTTCGAAAGGCAGGATCGCTATTGTTGCACCAAACGGTCGTCAACATAGTACAAGCTCTGCTTAGTTTAGGACTAAATAATTGTCATGAGTTGTCCGGTACTTATTTATATAAAAAACTGTCACATGGGCAATGGGTGACCAAACAATATAATTCTGAGCTCCTCTCGCGCTTTCCAACATACGTTAATCCTTAGTTGCAGCTGTATTTGCAGTAACTATCACCTACCAATTTGCAACAGGCCCGCGTGATGGCTTACCGCCCATCTCCCTACAGTATTTTATCCATAGGTTTGGCCTGTAATAGTGTGGATATTATTGATTCAGCCTTTAGCAAGATTGTTCACAACAAAATAGTAAAAACTAATAGAAATTCGGCCCGTCGATTGACCCGTCACGTCACCTTCCATCAAACAGACACGAAAAGTCAATTTATACAAAATGTATTCAGTGAAATAGTCAGTGAATGTTCTTAGTCAAAAGACATTTTCTTAAAAAAAGAGATTTCTACACAATTTGGAATGGAATCTTTGTTTGATTATTGCTTACAATGAAATCGCTAAGCGCGCTATTGTGTTTGTTGAAACTGAACGGAATTCACACTTCTGTACCTATAGCCGTGGGCGAGATCGAAATTGTAGTGAGGTTTTATCAGATAATCTTGTAGATCCATGTAATCAGTCACGTTATTCCAACTCTGATCTTTCCCAAAACCTTTCCCAGTGAAAGTAAACAGCAGTCTTTTTAGTAGCAAAACTTAATTTAAGATATATTTTATTTCCTTTTGCATAAAAATTACCTGTACAATGTAATTTCACTGCATAATTTAAGAACATTGTAAGCCGTTCGACGGCATCGAACAACAAAAGCATGAAGGCAATAATGGTTTTATGTCTGAATACTGAGAGCACGATCAAAGTTCTAGGTTTCACTATCAATAAAATGCTAAGGAGTTCTTTTACGATATCTGAATAAATCTTGACACAGGTGTCTGCGTAGTAAAGTATGTTTTAACCGAAATAGCTTGAAATAACAAGAAAAATTTACTTGGCAAAATAGTGTGTTTATTAAACTTTAAAGAAAATAGTCAAAAATGCAGATAAAATAAGTTTTCGTAAAGAAAAAAGATTAGCTACTTGGTGTAAGTTTAGCCTCACGTGAGACTTGTTAAGAAACAACTACAATTAAATCAACCTGATTTAGTTTAAAAAAAACGATAAATTTCTTAAAATAGTAGGTTGATCAGAGTGTTGAGGTAAATTAGATCAGTGGGAGGGTTATTACTGTTATTTTTAATTCTGTCTGTTTAAAAGTCATAATTTAAAATCCATACATTAATTCTTTCTTTAAAAAGTAAATATATATTTTCTAACACCGTGCATATAATCATTTACTGAACGGTAATTCAGTCTTCACCTAATTACAATACATGACTTTCTGTCTTGTCTTTTATATTTTTTATGTTTATTAAATTAAAACAACGTCCTGTGTACAAAACGTCCACTTCTATATTAATAGGTTCACTTTATTGCATTAATTAATTTCCTTTGGCATTAAAATATTTATTTTTATTACTATAAACAGCCGTAATTTCAGCGTGATATCAATTATTTAACACTGGATTAATGATGTTTGTTACGTGATGTTGTAATCCATTGAATTATTTAAGCAAATTTATTTGTGTATTTCCTTAAATGGGCTGACTTTTCATTCCCCTATTATAGGTTTTGCCACGATGCGGTCATAGTCATTTTGTTTTCCTTGTGTCGTTAAACAAACAAGCTCGCGTGCATTAAGTTTCCATAAATAGTTCACGACATATGTCATTGGAATCAACTTCCTCCCTCTACAAGAAATTAGTGATTTTGCAAGTTGCTAATAGACTTATTTCAAAGTTATAAATCGTGATCCGTATGGTGTTCGGCAGACAAAAATAGCACCAACCCTTTACACTTTGGCATGTCGTAAGTGTCGTCTAATTATATTGGAGGTAATTACTTTACACATTCTGTACACCTGGAAATGAGAAGCAGCGTTTAACGACTTATGGTATTATACTGATCCCCAACTTGCATGCCAAATGTGGAGATTATGGAAAATCTCCATTATATCGGGAGGCCTCCGTCATCTTTCGGCTGAGACGAGGAGGATTTAGATCTGTTACATTGAAGAAAGCGAAACTTTAACTGTGTTTCTTTTATTTTTGAAACTCCGACATTTTGACGCAGTTACTCGTGCCATCGTCAAGGAAGATTGAAAAATATTAATGCTTATGTTAATAATCATAGAAGTTTAAAGCAACATTAAGAACAGCTGTTACATAAAACTTTAATAAAATAAAAATGCAAATATTTCTATTCTATTTTATAGAGTTTATAGTTTGAAATTAACACTATCACCAAAAGATGAATTTTTTCTTATTTTTGTGTGACATAAAAAACACATTTTCATTATTGAAAGTCTCAATAAAACGCCAAGATTAAAGTGATAAAAAAATATATGTATTTTAAACTTTTTATCTACTCACATTAGGCACTTTTATCAATTTCAATAAAATGGTTGTGTTAAAAACTTTATTATTTTGGATATTAAAGTTACTGTAACTTAAATATACCATTATATTTGGTTAGTGTTGTGAATATGCTAGGGTATACGTAAAATTTGAACATACAGAGAATATCTGGGTTAACATATTAATAAAAGTACACACAGGTCAAAAATAGATACATGAACAACAAAAAAGGTAGTATTGTTAACAAAAAAATCTCTCATATTTATAATTATAACTGCATAAGTCACAAAACAAATGGCAAAAAATATGAAAGATGAAAATAAAAAAATGAGAGGTTGACTTGCTCTATTTAAGTGACTTGACACTTGTGCCAGGAGCAGCCACTCTCCCTTAACAAATTAAGGTAAGTAAGCTTATGGATTAACTACCTAATTACCTAATATACCCTTTAAACTACTTTTACTAAAGAAACTGCTCGGCTACTCGACAATTATCATTCCATTTACAAACTATAATCGCCGGCAGTTTACCCTAATGAACTAAACTAACCCAAACGAAACTGTTTTCCACCTGGCATTAATGGCACTTATTTCTTTTCTAAGTAAGTGAAACTTGCCACCTTAAGTGGTAGATATAATTGTTCACCAAGAAACTTTTATCACGCTTACGTTGATATGAATCGGACAGAAAAAGTAATACTCACTCCGTAAAAATAGCAAAAATAGGATATTAATCTGCCCGAATATGACAAACACATTTTCGAAAATAAATTCAATTTGTGATACTTATTTTTATGTGAATTAATATTTTCCATGCACTTTATTTGAAACGTATATAGGTACTGTTCTGCGAGGCTAATTAAAACCAGAATGTATTAAGCCCTGAGTTCTAATTTCATTGAATAAATTATCTGTGCCTCCACACACAAAATTTAATATATGTGAATAATTAAATTTTTAAATTGATAAGCTTAATGTACATAGAATTAACAAAGGTATATCAAATTTCATAATTCTAAAGTAAAATAAAGAGTTATAAAAATTATTAGTATTAAATTATTTGAACATAATTACAATCGCAGAAAATCTGTCATTTTTTATGTATAGGTATTTTATTTTAAATGTCACGTAATGATAAAAATGCTGGCTTTTACCTAAAAATGAGACAAAATTCTTATTTTCTTAAATTATGTAAGATGTCCTTATTTATAATGTACTAGCTGACCTGGCGAACTTCGTACCGCCTTAGCGTAGCTTTGAATTGAATGACGTTGACATTTGTCAGCGCGGTTATCGATGTGGTGTCACAGATTACCACAGATTTTTTGTTTTAAATTGAATGACGTTGACATTCGTTACGTTATATTTTTCAATCTTTCTAAGAGATTTTCTTTATATTTTTTTCCGTAAGAACCTTGTACAGAGTATTAGAAAACTACAAAAAAATAATCAGCCAAATCGGTCAAGCCGTTTTCATGTTATGTCGTGACAACGGAAAACGGGTTTCATTTTTATATATATAGATTAAACCTTCATCGGTTTAGTACATTATAAATAAGGACATCTTATTTATAATGTACTACAGCTAAACTAGAAGAAAAAATTATAATTTGCAGGTTTGTAAAATTTGTGTTTACTAAATTGTATTATTACTATAAATAGTTATCTTTAAAGCTATTCATAACATAACAACACACGAAAGTGATGCGCCAGTAACATATCTTTTTTATATTCTACAAGCACGGTTCTATCGAAATCGTTTCATACAAGAATACCAAGGGCAATGAATTGAGCAAGCGCGTCCAAATATTTGCAAATAGCTGACATATTGCAAGCGTTCTTCGCAAATAAACTGAAATTTAGTTTGCATCGAACTTCGATACATTTGGTCTAATATTTACGTTCACACCGGGAGATTTCAAATTTGTTTTCCAATGGCAAATGTTAGAGAAGCAAACCAGGGATTGTATTGGATATACTCAAAATACTATAGCAATGAATTTTGAACTTATTTTGGTATAGCTTTTATAGTAAGAAGTTAAGTAAGACTCATATTTTCTAACATTATTTTTTTGTTAATGTAAAAGAAGTTAATAGAGACATAAAGGCACTCAGTATCTCTGTCTGAGATTATTTTCGCTCGGAAGGGCGTCCTAATTTCGTTGTACAAAACTTAATAAACAAAGTGAACAAGGCAATAATCTAATTATTCGACAAATGTAATTTTAATAAATTGAGTTAATTGTAACTTGCTCTATAGAAGGATATAATAGACCTTCTTTAGTCATTTTGTAAACACAACACCTCAAAATGGTCGAACGCCAGATTAGTCATTAGACGCGTTTCGTAATCCGGTTAAATGGAAAGAATAATTTGAAAATTTTATGCTAAAGTATAACAACTTGTGATAGGTATTTACTTCAATATAAGCCAAGCGCGCAGATTACGGAATTAAAATAAAATTTTAAGAGAAGGCTTTTATCCAAAAGTGGACGTTACTTGGATAAATCAGCTGCTGTTCTTTTTTTAAATTATGCCATCTTTAAAATATTCGGATACAATGGGTCCGATTGCGTTGCTCTCCGAACCTAATTAGTGATGGACTAAAATTTTACTTATTATGTCCATGTCTTTATCTAAGAGCTATTACGTTTCTGTTAAATTACGTCCATGTCATTAAATTTTAACTTACTGCTGTGTCTATGGTTTTGAACCTAATTTAGTTCGTTTCTACGCCGAAAATGACAACATCTGCGTCGAATGACAAAAAAAACGTCGAAATAACGCTGTTATCGCGCGTGTGCATTGTTTGTGGAGAGAAAACTTGTGTTGTTTTATTTATTTAGGACTATCGGAACGTATAGTTTTATTGGATTGAAAATAGAGACAAAATATATTACTATCTACTAATAAAATATAGTTTAAAAATATGTTTAAATTATATTTCAAAAATTCTAAAATAAAAATAAAGTTATGAAAATAAAATTAATTTCATTGTAAAAAAGCGTGGGGTGCTTTTTATATCAAATTTCTATACTAACTTTATGTTTACAAATGTTTTAATTATATATTTATAACAGTCAACATCGAGCACCCCAAGCTTTTTTACAATGAAATTAATTTTGTTTTCATAACCTTATATTTATTTTATAATTTTTGAAAATTATTTAAACATATTGAGTTAGTATACTTTTTATAACAGTCGATTAAAATATAAATTAAAAATTATTTTCTGATTTTTCTTTCTTTCTTATTATTTACTTTAGAAATTAATTTACGTACGGACTTATTAAGAGCGACCTTAAACAAGTTCACTGTTTAAAAAAATAGGTTCATTTAATGCCGACCAGCTGTCAAACTGTCAGAAACGGAATAGCAGTAGACATACGGTAGACTAAAATAGGTTGAAAATCGTCATAAATAGTGTTGTGAACCTAATTCGTCTACAAACGAAATACGTATATGAACTAAACATTTTAGTACGAATTTTAAACTAAATTAAGTACATTATACGGCATTAAATAAGTGCGACGAAGATACGCAATCGGACCCAATGTCATTTTTGCATAAAAACTCCTAATATTCTAGAACAATATTTACATTTTCCATCCAAAAACTGGGGACTTGATTACTAATTTCAATAATACTCCATCCAACAGTTACCGCCTAAATGCTGTTTATACTGTCTGCAAATTGAAATTCCCCTCGCCCCCACTAATCTGTTAAATAATAGCGTTTGAAACAATAAACTCAGATTTGGGATGTCATTTCGTGAAGATTATGCGGCCCATTTGTGATATGCCGGGGTTAGGTCGAGAAGGCGCTCAAGATCGTTCACTTGGCTTAGTTTCGGCATTTTAGCGAAAAAGTTTACACTGGCATAGTGCATGTGGTAATAAACAAATTACAATTTTTGATATAAATAAAAAAATGCTAAAATGATAACACCCTTAACTCTGCTTCAATTTTATCTGTTTAGTTGGTAATAAATATTAATTTGGTAGATTTATTATTCAGGTGTATTCATCCACTTAAGGAAAATTATAACTATCCAATTCAAATCCATCAAATTTATTATTCACACAAAACAACCATATTACATGTTGGTGGTGGGAAATATAGCACCAGAGTTTCATAATCATAACTAATAAGATCATAACTTTTTCGACCTTGTATGAGAAATTAGTAAAACTAGGTTCCATCGAAGTTTTTTTACGAATTATAGTAATATATTTTCTGAAGTATGTGATCCTACTGGATCAAGATAAGCGGAAAACGAGATAATAAGTTCTGATGTTTCGGAAATACACACAAAATATCACGCTCACGTCGTGTTTTATTACTACTCATTTATGAACACCTCTCTCTGTGAGCATCATCAAAACGTAAACAAATAACTGGCATTGAAAAAAGGCCTAAAAACCATTTGTTTCAAATAATGAAATCTGTCGTCATCTACATTATATTATGACAATATTTGTTTGTGTGTGTGTGTGTTTGTTACCACACTAGCAACGCGTGGCCGGATTAGCTAGTTTGGAATAAAAGGTGCTTTGAGCATATTTATTAAAACGTAATCATCCACAAAAAAGTACTTCGGACATGGTAACGTTACGTTTCTATTAATTATTTCTTCTAACAGCTCCAAAAACACAGTAGTGGTATATTATAGTTTTCTGGTTTACCTGCAACAAAACAAATATTTAGTTAATTCAACAGAAATATGAAATTTGCTGTATAAAGATTAGAAAAATATAGCCAGTTTTTCTCAACGTCAGTTTATCAAAGAGAAAATTGGTTAACCCGGTTGGTTTTTACGGAATTCAGGAAGATGTGAGTGGCTAAGTACATTGGTTAAATTTCCGCCTTTCGTTGTGAATTTATCAAAAGTTCTGTTTCAATGCTTATTATTCCAGATTAGATTGTTTTGTTTTAAGATTACAATAAATAAACAAAAAGTTGATGGTAATTAAACGGTCCGTTTAAGATACTGGTTTCTTATTTAACCAATGTTTTACTAAAGGTTTTAATATAAAAGAATATAGTTTAAAAAAAACAGCAATCAAGTAAAGTAGCAAGCAAATATAATATTACCATCATATAAATTTATCATTCGTACTAGCAGGAAAGCAATGGACTTTTCATGTAATTTTACCCACCCGCATATTTGTATGACAATAAAAACACCGGCATAGTATAGAAATTACTTGTTCTTGCTATCGAATTAAAATTGGCTCTATTAATCTTTATAAATTAAACAATAGAGCTGGTTACAAATAATAAGTTCTCTAAAAAGGACCAGAATCTGTAGCTCTTCTAGTAGAGTTGCTAATTGTGCCTTTTTTTCGTAACATATTTTGAAAGTAAATAATATACATTCCAATAATTTACATTACATACATTAATTCCAAGTAATATACATTATTTTGTTTGATTTCTAACTATGTGACTAAACTAGTCGTATTTTCAAATTATTTTGACGTACCTATAATCTATAAATCGAAATTAGAAAACATATAAATCAATCATTCATATCTATTTTATATAGAAATTACTTCGAGTGTTCTTCTTATCAAATCAAAATATCAGAAGTTTCGAGATATCGTCCGACTGTCTGTAATAAAACATTTTTTCCGTCAGTTCCATGCCGTAATTGACGTTTGAAATATTTTATTGACTTGGTAGACAATATCTGAATAACAATAAATATGAGAGAAATGATTTTTCCCAAGATATTTTGAAGCTGTATTTTTCCGAACGTATAAGATATCATCACTGATATCATAAAATTCATTACTCTGGTAAGAAATCGTCAAGAGTCAAAAGATGCCATAAAACAAAACAATGTTTTCTGCTTTTATTGCTTTTCAAATAATTATTATTAACTAAAATAATTTTATTAATACAAAAAATGTATTTTTATATTGTCAAAATAAAATATTCTTTTCTTGCTGGAGTGGTGGTTGTTTTATAATGTAGGAACACATTCAAAAAAGTCCGAATCAACCCCAACGAGTGTTTAAGTTGTCACAATTACAATAACTCATAATATGTCTTGTAAATGCATTGACTCTTAACACCCGTTAGAATGTATACTCATAATATTCTATATAATCGCTTTTTAATTCACCTAAACCTGTTGTTATACTGTAGTATTAAATTATAATGTCTACGGAGATAATATGTAAAACATCAATTACGACATCAACAATCATAACAAGATACATGAGAAAGTTTATGTGAAACAAGGAAATCCCCTCAACAAAACCTCACAACTGACAACAGGTAGTTTAAAATGTAAATTTAATATTGCAATGTCAAACTGCGAAATCATGAGGATCACGGAAATCGGAAAAATATCAACCATGATGTTAATTTACAAATACAAGGACAAAAGCAGATCAGTTTACCACAAAATATGAAAATTTATCAATAGATATTGAACTCTATGTTCTTGTGTTTCAGCTGAAAGCTTACCGATAAATTATATAGTTAAAGAATGGCACTCATTGCTTTAGTCTGTGATTCGTGACACATACAATTTAGAGGTATTCGAGTCACGAGTGAGTTTGCGTATACAATTTTGTCACCAGTCTTTCGGACCTTTGTTTTGAAGGAATATCTTATATAAATTGTGCAATTTGGAAACCCGAGTCCTTTTCAAACAAATTTCATGTTTGAATAGGATTCGAGTTTAATAATTAATAAAAACCGATATAATTAAAAAGTCAATATATTCTCATTTTATAGGCAACCAAAAATACGTGACAGGACCAGGGAAAATAACAAAATCACACAGTCAGTCAAAGAAAATCAGAATAATTATGAAATATTTTCAGCCTAATGAGTTTGCTGGACAGATGGCCCCCCGCTAATTTGACATAATTTTGGAGATCACAATAAAAACTATAATTTTGAAAACCCTGCTGCCTATTTTGTGGTCAACTGATGTTATATGGTGATTCCCTCAGTACCATTAGTCGCCTTTTACGTCATAAAAAGGGTTGCTTTCGCCTCAGCTCCTTACACATGTTTGCTAATAAACTCAAAAGAGCCGTTCAAAATTGTAATAAAAATAAAATAAAATTTCTTACATTCACACCAATTAGCCAAGCCCAAAGTAAACACCGTGAGGGGTTTGTTATAGATACTAAGGTAGTAGGTGGCAGGACTCTAACTCAAATCAGTCAGTGCGAGAGGCAGGATCACTAGCGTTGCACGAAATGGTCATCAGATTGTAATTAATTTTATAATTATTTTGAGGGGCTAGAATAAACATAAATATTCTATATTTATTCATTTAATTATATAAGTGGACATTCAGCTGTTACCTTCTGTATAGCCCGTTATTGTATTGTGATGCCCGCCAAGTTCACGCTTATGAAAAACTCTTTCGTATCTAATGTGTTCGACTGGCTTAGATAATATCAAACTTATCTAATCTCAACGTATCCCTATCTTAAATTCCAACATATTTAAGTTGTACAACCTTTGCCTTTGTGAAGCCTCACTATCAGTTCGTTACCGACCTTATTGATTTACAAGTATAGGTTCAATATAGAAAACGGCATATGTTTAAGGGTATCTGTTGTATTATGTCGGTGTAATTAAGTTTCAAATACTATAGGTTCGTTTTGTGTTTTTTTATTTGGTAATAAAATCAGTTAGCTGAGTATTTTTATAGTTATCGTCAGTATATTATTATTCCTATAGCAGAAGCATATTAAATTTGTTTTAAATACCTTTAGGCGATTGCACGGAAATCCACTAACCGACTATGGATTAGTGCTGAACATATCTTCTAAAGCACAAAGGAACTTGACCTACCGGATTTTGCTTTTCTTCCACATTCATATGTCAAATACTATATACACTCGAGAGCAATGAATCCGGGTCACTTAAAGAATGTTAAAAATCTCGGAAACTAAAAATGATAGGTTAATGCAATAAATTGTATTTAATAGACAATGTAATACTCCTTAAATGAAAGTAAAAAAAATATGAGTCACCATACATTTAATTAACACAAAATTACATAAAGAAAAACACTGCTTATCTCTCCTTAAAACAAAAATAGGAAACATGAAATGTTTGAACTTTATTACGATTTTCTTGAATTTTAATACTTCGTATTGCCTCCTCGTGCTTCCATTACTGCGTTTACGCGGTTTGGCATGCTGTACACCAAGTTCCTTATACGATTTTGGGGAATATTCTCCCATTCCTCTGTGAGAGCAATTTTGAGCTCACGAAGCGTGATTGGGGGAGGGTTTCGTTGTTTAGCTCGTCCCAAGCATGCTCGATCGGGTTGATATCCGGGCTGCGCGCTGGCCACTCCATACGAGTAATGTTCATCTCTTGAATGTAGTCATTCACAATCCTACCTGTATGAGGTCGGGCATTGTCATGCATAAATATAGCATCCTCACCTAAATTGACCATAAATGGACCATCGTGATCATTGAGGATTTCTTCCACATATCTTACGCTAGTTAAAGAGCCGTTTTCTATGATCACCAGCTCTGTGCGACTTTCAGAAGAAATTCCGGCCCACACAAGTACAGACCCACCACCGTAGGCTACTTTTTCTTCGATGCATGCTTGCTTGAATCTTTCCCCTGGTCTTCGATACACTCTGTGTCTTCCATCGTGCTTGTAGAGCATAAATTTTGATTCGTCGGAGAACATAACTTTTGACCAATCTTCAATACTCCAATTTACGTGGCTCTGGGCATATCTTAGTCTTGAAATACGATGCCCACGCTCCAGTTTAGGGCCGTTTGCAGGTCTAAGGGGTTTTAAGTTAGATTCAGCAAGCCGACGTCTTACTGTCCATGCACTTGGGTTACTTCCTCCGAGGCGTCGAAACTGATTGGTGAGTTCAGTTCCTGTGAGAAAGCGATTTCGAAGCATGGTGTTCACCAAGTATCGGTCTTCTCGTGCTGTGGTACACCTGGTTCTGCCCGTTCCTGGTCTGCGTAGGTTAGAACCAGTTTCTTCGTAACGTCGGAGAACTCTTTGTACTGTTGACAGCGACACACCGACAGTCCTGGCTGTATCGCGCTGACTCCGGCCGGTTTCCAGCATTGTAAGTATTCTGGTGCATTCTTCAGGCGCAAGCGACATAATTTCAGCTTGAATAATGAATATAGAGCACTATCAACATGGTTTATGTACACACATAAATGACAGATTACAAACAAAAGCAAAACCAAATGCTGTAATTTCGTAGTTCCATCTTCGAAAGTGGCCCTTTTTCAAATTTGATTTTTTTATGATATAACTTTACAATAACTAAGAAGTTTTAATACCTTCATTTAAGGAGTATTACATGGTCTATTAAATACAATTTATTGCATTAACCTAGCATTTTTAGTTTCCGAGATTTTTAGGATTCTTTAAGTGACCCGGATTCATTGCTCTCGTGTATTTATAATACTGACTTAGTGCGAAGCCACACGATGCGTTAATGGTACGGTGCGGTGCCTGAGCGGTGCCGCTGCGTTATCCTACATACAAATCACTATACCATGTCAGACGTGCGGCGGCGTCGCACTGCAAGCGCAGCGGACTTGGGACCTGAAAGACGAAGCGGGGAGGCGTAATGCACCCGCAGCGCAACGCCGTTCACCGCGGTGCGGTGAGGCGCCGCACCACCCGTGTGGCACCCTATACCTCAAATTGATGACGATGCGGTGCTGCACCGCACCGTTAACGCATCGTGTGGCCTCGCTCTTAGAATAATCAAGTTCGTCATGGCGAGTATAACTCGAAAAATCAAATTAGTTGTGTATTAGTTGGTATGTCAATGACACAAAAAAAATGTTATTTATAAAGCTTTTAAATGAGTACCATGATTTGTCTGTGTTATTATTAATGTTATGCATAATATTAGAATATATTTTTAGGTAAAATGAAATATAGGTAGTGTAATTATGTAACGATAAATAGATATCCTATCTATTCATTGTAAAGAAACTTATAAAAAAAAAAATTAAATTGTTGTAGGTTAAAAGGGTCTATTCGTAAGATAATTTTTCGAAGCAAATTGGGGTCATATCAGTAAAAATATTATTAAAATAAAATAGAATAAATTCATTATGATTTTTCATTGATGATTTTTTTTTTTTTTATAAAATGGTTTGACTGAACTTAGAAGTGATAAAAATAAAGCTGAAACTGTAAGACTAGAGTATAGATCGTCAACGGTAAACAGATAGTTTTCATTTCCTCTCGTTATTTATTAAATAGAGTGGACGGGGGCCTGTCCAAAGAGAAAGAAACACTATTTGGAATCTTACATTACCTACCATGTGATAGCATTAGACAAAGTGATGTGATATTAGCATCTGGAATTCTGGTTTGAATAATTTGTATTTTTTTTGCAAAACCAAAACATCCATTAGATAAAATATCATAATGCTTAATTTATTAGTTCAATTACAAAATATATTAAAAAATATTACAAAAAATATTGGATTTGGTGCGAGTCGGTTTACGAACGATAATTTTACGTGATAACGTCATAAGAAAACAGTGATGAAAAATTTCATATTTTTATGATTTGAATTGAAATATTATCGATGAATTATCATTGTTTTGTTAAATACAAAGAAGAATTTATTGAAAATTAATTTTTTTTCGATAAATTAACATTTATTTGCAGTTGTTAATTCAAATATGTTTTTAGCTAAGTTATACATATTAATTGCAAATAGCAATGTGCAGATCCTCCGCAGCTGACTTTTTATATGAGTCATAATATTTTTTTAGTCAAAATAGTAACATAACCTTTTATTACTGCATTCGCCAACCGATACTACGTTTTTTAATAATCAGTGAACTAATATAGCAAATATCACAATTATAATAAACAATGGAAACCACATTAACTATTTAAATAAATAAATAAATATTTTTTACATTCACACCAATTAGCCTAGCCCAAAGTAAGCACAGTAAGGCTTGTGTTATGGATACTAGGGTAACGGATAGACATACATATATGATACATAGATAACTAATATTCATAGAAATATATAAAAACACCCATGACTCAGGTACAAATGTTCGTATTCATCATACAAACATCTGCCCCTTCCGGGATTTGAACCCAGGACCGTTGGTGCGACAGGCAGGATCACTACCGTTGCACCAAGCGGTTGTCATTTACATTAACTATTTACTTCACTTAATAAACAGTCGACAAAACAGTTCACGTCAAATTCTTAAAATGCAAGAATACATTACTTTTTTTGCCGCAATTTTTAATATAATAAACAATGGAAACCACATTAACTTTTCACTTCATTTTAGAAACATTTGACAAAACAGATCATGTATAGGTTGTGTGTTGGCGCTGTCTCTCTTCTACTCGGACGCATCGGCAGAGAGGGTGGAAGAGAGAAAGATGCATCACAAGCCGAATGTTCCGCACTCCTGCTTGCATGCTTGGCTCAGGCGAAACGTGACAATGACGGAACGTGACAAGAGTCATGCTTTTTCGTGTACAGCCGGCGTTATGACGTGATCACGTTAAAAATCGTTTGACAGATACCAGAAAATGTGAGGTATTTTAACTAAACAAGTTACGAGAAAGAAACATTGTTAGCGATATCTTTATCTTTTTTGTGCAATGTTCGAGATGTCACAGTGTTTTCAATAAATTTCCCAATCTCAAAGTACAAAATTACTAGTTTTATATTACACTTATTTTGCGTTTTCCGAGCCGAGTCCTGAGCCTTGTCTTGCAAATTGCAAAATATTGCCATTCGCTTTCGCTCTTTTGCGTTCTAAGAGGACGTACTCTTGTCCCGCCGTCTCCGTACATCTTCATTGGACTCTGCAGGTAACAAACGTACCTCTAGTTGAAATGACGTCAGTTAAATTTGCCTGGACCAGTGATAGTGTTGTGACCAAGTAAAGTTCTAATCCAGGGAAAGTAACTCTTGCTGGAGAAACGAACCCTTTTCTGTATAACTCCAGACAATCTTCGGAATAGGGACGATGGTGTCATTACATCTAATTTTATTGGGTTTTGCTCTAACTCCCTTTAAAAGTTGAAATAGAAATTAATTAAATTTAGAACTCACAATGGACTCAATGATCTCCGTGGTGATAAGTGGTTAAAGAAGGGCTCACCCAATGTTTTTTTTAACCATATAAAATTACGTACCCCTGTAGTGAGAAAAGTAATTCAATTATTTTTACTTCTTGTTACGAAAATTGACAACACGGGATGACGATATGTAACACTGTACTTTCGATTTAACAGAGTTTACACTAACAAATTAGTTCCCGCTACCAGTCTACAAGTTAAACCAAAGAACAATCCTGTCCCGTGGAAACAATGGCGTGACGACAACGCTGTCGCAGGTCGGGAACAATGGCCAAGTACGTGGTTCCATACTCTCGATGCAAACTTTTACAATGAGGTGCTCCAGGACGCATCGCTTTTGTCGCAACACGCAATCTTTGATTTGTTGACGCTATTGGAAACTAGGAATGTGTGAATAATTTAATTGTTTTCAATATATATAATATATGCCATCATGCAACCGGATCCGTGTTTCAATTTTTATGAGTAGGTCTATTGAAATAAGAATTAACGACCTTTCTTAGTGTTTTTAACTCGTCCAATCTGACACCTGATACAAGTGAAATAATTTTTTGTTAAATTTACATATAAAATTCTAGAAATTATATGCTTAAATAACAAAAATTATAATAATTTGTTATTTCATTTTTTATCAATTACTAGTGGCCTGTCCCAGGTGGACAATTTTTTTTAAATTTTTCTATTATTAAATATTTTTCCGTTAGCGCCATCTAGCGTCCGGTAGAGGAACTACTTGCGGTACAAAGTATTGTCATAATATAATTGGGATTTGATTTTTATAAAAGTAAAACCTTAAATGTTGTTATTTACCCTTAACATAAAGATATTACACAAAAGTACTATAAAATAATAAATATTTTTGTATTTAATAATAAGTTATTAATTCGAAGAAAAAGAAGAAAGATTTTCATTGGACAACAACATAAATAGTTCATGTTATCATCCTTTTGAATTATTAATTATTAAAAGAAAACTAAATTTCTCAGATTTAATTCCTATGCACATTGTACCTAGTTTGCTTTGGTTACATTTGTGGAAATTTTGGCATACAGATAACCGTGTTTTTGAGGCAGTTTTGATAATAGCATTTTGTCGTACTTAATTTTGGCTACAAGCTAATAGTAAGATGTTTAGGATAAGTCACAGTAATAAAACTACAAAACTCTCTGTTTTACACTTGTTCTACAAAAGTAAACAGTAAAATAAATTATCTAAGGGACAACTTTTTGGTTTATTTCTATTAAATAAGTAAAAGTGAAAAGTAAAAATGAAAATGATAATAAACTGAATAGTGACTGATTACGTCTCATGCAGAGTAGAAAGGTGACCTGAATTCAATGCACTGGAATCTTCGATACACGACGCCCCGTGCAGTCGATAGGGAAATATAATAGAGAAGGCATTTCTTAAAGACTGTAATAGGTATTCCAATACACATCTCATTATTTTCTACCTTCAAAGCTTTATGTATGAAAGATAGTTGATATAAAAACAAATAAAATATAATACTTTACCATCAAAAATGGGCGAAAAGAGATCATCCTACTATTCGCCAGAAAGAAAGAACAACTAAAAGAATCCCTCATTTCTAACCTGGTGGTAAAGTGTTCTGGAGCTGCATTTGCTCATACGGCCATCTCCTTTTTTCCTTCGGACATCCAGATGCACTGCGGGCTACCACCCCTTCTTGGTTGCTATTCCTACCTGTTACACCAAGCGCTTCGCAACATCCTTCATAATGCTTCTCTCCTTCCCTGCGTCTGTATTTCTGAGAACTTATCGTAACCCGTCCACTTTAAAAGCCAGGGTGAATAGGCATCTTCTAGGTTAGCTCATTCCATCGTGGATCATGTCCTGGTCCCTGGGCTTGATTGGGATCAAGAGCGAACCCATTCTAAATAAAAAAATCAGGTAACTATTAAAAAATATGTATTGACAAAAATTAAATTGAAAATAAAACGGTTTGCTAGAAAGAAAAATAATGATGATGTAGATATGGTACTAAAATTATTATAATAGAATAATACTAGAAAAAATCCACTTGGGTCACAAGTAAATTCTCAGGCGGGAATCGAACCCGCAACCTTTGGAAATCCGGTCCAATGCTCTCCCAATTGAGCTTTTTTCTAGTATATTTCTATTATAATCATAATTATAATCCTATAAGATCGCATTGAAAATGCATAAAATATATAAAAATTATAAAAGGTACTAAAAGCTTAAAAACAATAATATATATCCTAGGCCCCAGTAACCACTCCAGTCTGCTCATCAATGAAATGCAAGAATAAAATCAGAAATCTGAAGTGTATTTTTTACCATTATTATCATCTCTTCGAATGATATCTATCACTAATATAATATCACATGCCATATAGTAGGAATCCCTAAATACAATATGCCCTAAATTTCTTTGTTTGAATAAAACAACCAATAATATACAAAATATGTCTTTACTTAGTTACTTATTATGTCTTATATTAAAATTCACTTAATACCTCGTTATTACAATTATTATAATAATTGGTGGGAATACCATACGCCAATCCCGAATTTGACGAAGTTATTAATTTTAATCAGATGCTTAAATTTTAGTTTTAATACATAGAATATCTAAACCTTGTCCATCGTGAACAGATTCTCCAGTTCTCCTTGTAAAGATTTTCATTTGATATCCATTGCCTGCATTTAGGATATCGAAACATATACAAAATCTTGAATTAAGATTTTCGTGATGTAATGTATTCTACTAGTCAAGCCCTTTTGAATACAATACAATTTAGAGGGTTTAAAAAAGGTTATCCTCCATTTTAGGCCATTTCGGATTTACATACATAATTATTTGTCATCAGAACTAAAGGTGTGTAGCCAATTTCAGATCAATCGGTTAGCGGGAAAGGGTCACATTTTCATTACTAAATAAAACCCAAACAGGGCAAAATAAATAAAACCGCTTATAAACTAATGAAACGGTAAATAATTTCAGTCATTATTTTTATAATCGCGTGATTAAAATCGTACCCGATGAAAGATAAGAAAAACCTCAAACATTTTTTATCGATTTAATCACCTTGAACGTCAGGAATTAACCCTTTATATCCCGGTATGACACTATTGTAACAACCCAAATAATTCCTTAGAGTTCCCACTACACGCATTTTATCCCCTTGTAACAATGTGTCGTATCGGTAACATAACTGTCTATGCATTTTAATGCAATAGTCATGAACTAGATGGCTTTACTTGTGTCAAATTCTCATTGCGCCAATTTGTAACATTCGTTCGTGGGTAAAATTTGCAAAATACGCATAAAATATAAAAAAAAACTACACAACTGTTTAGAAAACTGTGGCGTAGCATTATGCTGTAATAAGTTGAAAAAATTTTTTAAGGCATTTTATACATCCTAGAGAAATAGTATAGCACAGTGCAACATATCTGTAACACTCCCCTTTTTATGATTTTCTACATATCTAATAAAAAAGCGAACGAAAAAGATACGTGTTTTTTTATTTCTTTTTACCTACCATAATAACAAGTATTTAAGAAAACATATGTTGTTGAGTTATAAAGGGTTAAAAAGATTAATATCATGTAAATAAATCTGATTGTTAGTCGTTAAAAAATCAAGTTAATCACTGCATTTTCTATATGCGTGGTTAAGAGACTCTCTGGTTTAAAATCATAGTTGCTATTGGTACCAACATACATAGTTGGATTAGCGATTGAGCATGAAATAGTCTGCCGGATCTGCTAGTCTAATACAAAAAAGAGAAACAAAAGCAATCATTCCAAAGAATTTAAGGATTCATAAAAGTCGTTTGAAAATTCCTTAGTAATCTGGATGCGATTACATTACAAATGTGTGGTTAATTTGAAATTCAATATCTCCATATCAATCCGTTTCACAGGAACGGTTTTAAAAAATATAGTTGTGATTGGAAGGATTTGTGGATTCCCAGAATATTATTTTCCCTATTACCTACCTGTTCTTAGTGAAGAAATTAATCTATTGTCCAAAATGTAACCCAACCAGATACCGGCGCTGTAATTGTTGTCCTGCATTATAATTAAAAACAAAATCGTGCAATGGGATTTAAAGTTATTATAACCTCAAAAGTAACATATGTTACATACAGCCAATATTCACTTATTTCCAGTTCCAGTGTATTGTCTCCGTCATTTATTCAGATTCATGAAATCAAACAGAATGCATTCAATGTGAACAATTAACAATGTAATCAGCATTTTCACTTAAGAGCAGTACTATCTCGACTTTACGCTTGAGTGCTTCAGCAGTAAATTGGCCGAAAGTTTTGTGGTGCATTACGGAACTCTGTTGTGAACTGTTTTATTGTAAACATTAAAGAACCAGTAAGTTCAAAGAAATAATCTTGATTGCTTTCCCACTAGATTATTAAAATACGAAGATTTGGTTTGCAAAATGCTCAAATTACTAAGTAACACATGATCGCAACGCACTATAGCCGAGGTTCTAGACTTTCGACACGTCCAAAGGCAAGCACTTCTACACTCGTCCATGACAGGAGCCATGACATGTCCATGACAGGCCATAATGATAAAATAAAATCTAAAAAAAAGTTTTATTTCAAACAAGGCGTATGCACTGACATATTTTTGAAAAAGCTTTACGCAATTCTTTCAGTATGCCTTTGAATTCAAAATCGAAAATATCTATAAAATGACAATGTTTTTCTTTATAAATAGAACATAATTGAAAATGTGCCGTACTGATAATCTCGTTAAAATCCCGCAGTAAGCTAAATCTTCAAGTTACGAGTGAGTGCATGTCTGTAGTTCATCGGAAAGGTTCAAACAAGGTTAGCTTGGTTCAAAGCTAATATAACAACCAATGAGCTATGACCACCTAAAAAAAAAGAAAAGTTGTACCATTATATGTATATCAAATATTTTCTCGTTTAAATTGATGTTAACTTTGTTCAGATGCATTGCCACCGACACAGGACTATTTTTTATGTTATTGTCACTTGTATTGATTAATTCGATAAACATACAAACATATGTGACGTTCCAAGCGTTATTTTTTACCTCCCTAATTTTAAAAGCTTTTATTAAGAGTTCCCGTTGACAGTTACTAATGACTAAGCCAAAGGGTGAGGGTCGGTAATCGGTCAATAAATCAAATTTCATTTATTTTTCCTGAAACAATATTGGAACATTAATGTATCTCGTATTATTTCACAACAATTGGAAGATTCAATTAATATTAGTCTCGTATAAATTTCACCAACCAAAGAATGGCAATACGGCTGTATCTCCATTCGTTCTGAGATGGCAAAATAGGTTATGGCCATTTTCCCTACGTCTTTTTATCCATAGAGGTCTTTGTCCCCTGGCAATAGAGGCGTTAATGGGCTGTAAATAATATATGTAGATGATGAGTTAAAAGCCCTCGTCCTCTTTCGGCCTACCATACAAGGGAGCTTGAAGATTTATACGTATTTGTACAACTGAATTTTGAAAACGCAAAGATAATGTCCATGGTATGAAGCTACTTTTTCAAAGATATTTAAAAAAAGCCCTAGTATGATTGAGGATAAAAAAAATTAGCAGGTAATAGGTATGTGTTTCTGTTCTACCATATTTGTTGATTTAGAATTTTAAGAAAAAGAAAAGATATTATATTTGCAGAATTAGTAAACTACTAATAATAATTTATACTAAAGTTAGTATAAATTAAAAATTAATATTATTACGTTCGTGAGACCGTAATTTCGGTTTTGCTCTAAACGCATTATTGCAATATTGAAAGCGATGGAGTGGATCTGTACTGCGTGTGACACTCGTTTTGCTGTAGAGTTGGCATCGATTTATTTTATATTGAAAATACTGGTGTCCCTATCTGCGCCATTTTCCAGTCCGTAGGATTTGGCCTCGCCATACAATCGTTAAATTTAAAGTTTGTATTTGTGGAAAGCGCCCGGATTGTGGTAGATAGAATTGTGTTCTTATTTTAAAAACCTATCAATACTGAACTTTTCAATTTTACTAAGAAGGAAAAGGCATAATTAAATAACAAATTGGACTAAATCATTGCTATAAATTAGGAGAACTTCAAAAATTATTACTTTTAATAGATATATTCCCAATTCCAAATAGCCAGAGCTTTTGTATTTGGAAGGAGACAGCGACAGTACTTTAACAACTTTATACCTAAAATTAAGTGAAAAACTCGTTTCTTACACAAACCTGGACAAAAATAAAACCCTGAATATCAGACATGACGTTTGAGGAGGGCTAACCAGTCAACAACATAGATCTTTGCATCGCACTTTAGATACAATACCGATCGAGGAAATTTGAGATTATTGTGAAGAATGACATACACAAAGAGAATATACAAAGAGAAAGTATGAGACAGTAAGGAACGCAGATTTTTTGTCAGCTACATTATTGCAAAGATTCTTTAGGTTACGGTTATCGGTTCATATCAGACTAGAAATACCTATATTATCCATCACCACATTGCTTCACTAATAATGTCTGTTACAAATGACAAAAAGAAGCAACACCTAATTACTTTTACGTAACTACTTGTTCGCACTTTGTGACACCCCTTATGGTTGATCATGCCAGTCAACGAATCTGGGTTGACTGGAATAGATCTCTTATAGAGATTAATCTAAACAATGTAACCTGTATTTGTTACTAGTTTTAAATTGATTTGCAATAAAGAATATGATTATGATAAATTGTCATATATTTAAAATACCTGTAGAGTGCAAAACTTGTAATACCTTGAATCCTTTTTAATTTATATTAACACTGTGTTAGCAGATTTAGAAACAAAACTTTTTGCAAAGTTGCCGTATCACAATCGAATCTCGCTGCGTTTTGTTCTAACAAACACTATTGAATTACATGTCGATAAGCCGCGTAGCGATCGGCATGCCGCGACGTCCATTGTCGTGTTTATACGACCCCCTTTCTGTTTCTACTTGAATAACCGACGTTGTATTGTGCGTCTAGCGGTAGAAGCGAGCGAGTCCTGCCATTGTCACGACACCGTCAACACTTTCTGCAAATGAATGCGAATGCGAGAACTGGGACGTCTATTGTAGTTAGATTGTCAACGGTCTGCGAAACGTAACAAAAAGTGAAAAACTTAACTGCAAAGCAGTTTAGTTTTGTGACGATTTAACCTTTACAATAGTGTAATGAAGAGAAAAATTGTACGAATAATACAGACTGGGTGTAGTTATTTGCTGAATGTGAGACGGATTTGTCTTCTCGAATAAGCTGGCGTAGAACCTGCATCTAACCGAACCCTAGTAACCTATCAGTTTGAGTAGCACATGTGCAGATATTGTTAATAACGTCCAACAAAAACGTAAAACATCAAAACATAAGGTAAACTCTTATAAGGTTGTAAACTTCTTATCCACAAATGGAACCTCCGATTAAGTAAACACAATATTAGCTAGAACAAAATTTTTGAAGCTTGGATAAGATATACCTACTCTTAATTTAAAATTGTATGAGATAAAACAAAAATTGAATCTCTGGGTTCGAATCCCGGACGGGGCAGATGTTTGTATGATGAATACGAGCATTTGTATCTGAGTCATGGGTGTTTATATATATGTCTATGAATATATATACATATCTATGCATCATATATGTATGTCTATCCGTTATCTTAGTATCTACACTCGAGAGCAATGAATCCGGGTCACTTAAAGAATGTTAAAAATCTCGGAAACTAAAAATGATAGGTTAATGCAATAAATTGTATTTAATAGACAATGTAATACTCCTTAAATGAAAGTAAAAAAAATATGAGTCACCATACATTTTATTAACACAAAATTACATAAAGAAAAACACTGCTGATCTCTCCTTAAAACAAAAATAGGAAACATGAAATGTTTGAACTTTATTACGATTTTCTTGAATTTTAATACTTCGTATTGCCTCCTCGTGCTTCCATTACTGCGTTTACGCGGTTTGGCATGCTGTACACCAAGTTCCTTATACGATTTTGGGGAATATTCTTCCATTCCTCTGTGAGAGCAATTTTGAGCTCACGAAGCGTGATTGGGGGAGGGTTTCGTTGTTTTACGCATCTGCCTAGCTCGTCCCAAGCATGCTCGATCAGGTTGATATCCGGGCTGCGCGCTGGCCACTCCATACGAGTAATGTTCATCTCTTGAAGGTAGTCATTCACAATCCTACCTGTATGAGGTCGGGCATTGTCATGCATAAATATAGCATCCTCACCTAAATTGACCATAAATGGACCAACGTGATCATTGAGGATTTCTTCCACATATCTTACGCTAGTTAAAGAGCCGTTTTCTATGATCACCAGCTCTGTGCGACTTTCAGAAGAAATTCCGGCCCACACAAGTACAGACCCACCACCGTAGGCTACTTTTTCTTAGATGCATGCTTGCTTGAATCTTTCCCCGGGTCTTCGATACACTCTGTGTCTTCCATCGTGCTTGTAGAGCATAAATTTTGATTCGTCGGAGAACATAACTTTTGACCAATCTTCAATACTCCAATTTACGTGGCTCTGGGCATATCTTAGTCTTGAAATACGATGCCCACGTTCCAGTTGGCCGTTTGCAGGTCTAAGGGGTTTTAAATTAGATTCAGCAAGCCGACGTCTTACTGTCCATGCACTTGGGTTACTTCCTCCGAGGCGTCGAAACTGATTGGTGAGTTCAGTTCCTGTGAGAAAGCGATTTCGAAGCATGGTGTTCACCAAGTATCGGTCTTCTCGTGCTGTGGTACACCTGGTTCTGCCCGTTCCTGGTCTGCGTGGGTTAGAACCAGTTTCTTCGTAACGTCGGAGAACTCTTTGTACTGTTGACAGCGACACACCGACAGTCCTGGCTGTATCGCGCTGACTCCGGCCGGTTTCCAGCATTGTAAGTATTCTGGTGCATTCTTCAGGCGTAAGCGACATAATTTCAGCTTGAATAATGAATATAGAGCACTATCAACATGGTTTATGTACCCACATAAATGACAGATTACAAACAAAAGCAAAACCAAATGCTGTAATTTCGTAGTTCCATCTTCGAAAGTGGCCCTTTTTCAAATTTGATTTTTTTATGATATAACTTTACAATAACTAAGAAGTTTTAATACCTTTATTTAAGGAGTATTACATTGTCTATTAAATACAATTTATTGCATTAACCTAGCATTTTTAGTTTCCGAGATTTTTAGGATTCTTTAAGTGACCCGGATTCATTGCTCTCGAGTGTATAACACAAGCCTTACAGTGCTTACTTTGGATTAGGCTAATTTGTGTGAATGTAAGGAATATTTATTTATTTATTTAATTTGAAGCAGTGATTTAAACGCCTTAAGCTACATAGCCCCAATGATAGCAAATACACAAACACATACTGCATGAAATGTATGAAGCAAAGAATCAAAATTATTATATTTATACTTATGAAATTGTGTATGATATCAGTTACAGGTAAATGTAAAATCATTGGTTGGTATGGATTTAAAAATCTATTTAATTTTCATAATCTTTAGGTATTTATCTATGTGCATAATCAAATATACAAAAACAATTTATATAAAAAAATACATTTGGCTACAATGTGGTTTGGAACTTCGCGTGTATCACTTATTTAAATTAAATTATCTCAAATACATTGTCCACCACAAATATTGACAGTTTAAGTTCTTTTACCTGAAAAATTTAACAAAAATTTACTAAATATCTAAAAAGACCCTTGAAACTGTACCAACAAAAAATAACTTAAAATCACAATTGTACTACCTATTTAAGTTATTACTGTATTTAACATTGTATTCCAAGACCAAATTTAGTCAATTATCACCTAAGTTTAGCTAGCAAACTATCACAATTGTTTACTGAAATATACCACTGTGATTACTACGAAGTGTGGGCAAATTTATAATTATAAACATATTGAAACCTAAGTATATATTTAGAGCGGAGCATGCATCAGCTGGCACAATGTCTGTTACGCCATAACTTCACGAGTTCTTAACCGATTTTAATATTTTTTGTGTGGAATCGAATCAACAGGTTAAGGACCAGATTGTGACGGAGCCCGAATTTTGAAATTCAAAACAATAAAAACTATTTTTAGGTATTACGATCCGCTTCAATATATGGTGCTAGCGTAGCTTTATGCTTAGCGACTGCATCGCTTAGTACTATATTTGGTGATATGTCATACATAAACCCTTTATAGCTACACGTTATGGCATAACAGATTGTAAAGCAACGTAGTAACAAACTGTCGCAGTAGCTTTATACAATAAGTAAGCACAAAAATGCTTGTGTTATTATTTGGATTCTACGGTAACGGATAGAGAAACATACGTTATATATCGATATGTAATATTCAAGGAAATATATGTTAATACCTATGACTCAAACCCAAATTCCCGTATTCATAACACAATCCATCGTTGTTTCTGAATACCATAAGCGTTACTTTACTCGGATTCAGAGTAATTTTTGTGATGTTGCTTTTTTTTCCCAGGGAAAATCCTTTATGGATTCGACCCGCCACGTGTAAATGGCGGGGCTATGTGGGACTCTCCCACACCTTAGCGCACGGAGCGTAGGCGGGGCATACCCAAACTAAAAAACCACTGGGACGTACCACCTGACTTCCTAGGCTCTGTGGGGTCGTTTGAGGCACTTGCCAATGCAAACCATGGCAGATGGTCCGAGGGCCCCTCCACAGTGGAGGAATTCCTGGTACGTATAGGAAATCCCCCCAGAGGTGCGAGACATGTGCAATGCCGACGGTAGGATTACCCATCCACCGTCAGCTAGTCTCACCCTGTACAAGGAGCTACGCACGCTTGTATGTCGCTCCCTTTACCCTCCCGTTCACCCAAGGTTAGTCTTCCCCCCCCCATCCATTTCAAGGCATGTTATAGTGGTGGAGGACTCTCTCCCTTCAAACGTGGATGAGGGCATGTGATGTTACCTAATATTATATTATTTTTATTTAATACTAGAGGCCCGTCCCGGCTTCGCACGGGTGGACAAAATTCTTTAATTTTTTCTATTATTAAATATTTTTCCGTTAGCGCCATCTAGCGTCCGGTAGACGAACTACTTGCGGTTAACGCGTTGCTATGGTAACGTTATTGATACAATGGAAAAAGAGCGGACAGACAAACACACAAACCACTGTGATCTTAGATTATAGATTACAATAATTAATATTAATATTTTAAATTTAATCTACTTTTTGAGTACCAATCTAGCGAGGAAAGGAAGGATTGTAATGCGGCTTCGTGTTTTTGTGTTTATATTTGCTTATTTTTCTCTTTATGACATGTGTTGTGTAGGCCCTCTGATTTGTAAATTTGTGTGATCTTTGTTATGAAAGTATATTGTTTGTTTTTCCGTTTTTTCCTCACACCAACAGGCCCCGCCGGAATAGCAGGGTTGCCGTGACACGCCTTCGAATCGTGACAACACGAGTTGAGGCGGGGACCTGATTGACCTTTTGTGCTTGTATGTTATGTTAAATATTATTTTGTGTACTGTACTTTTTTATCATGCATGTGTTTCCATTTATTTTCTGTATATGTTATTTTATTTGTTACATAATGTTTTCTCTCTCTCTATCTCTTTAATTAATATTTGTATGATAGACCTAAGACTATGAAAATGGGATCTTCATTCTTATCTTGGATCTTTACTCAGACACGATAGTAACACATTTTAAAAGTAGATAAATTTATACTGTAATTTATATTTGTAAAATTTATTTCATGTTTTGTGTTGGTTAATAAATGTCCCTCTATCTTTCTCTCTCTCTATCTCTATCTCTTTTTCTCTCTCTCTCTCATATAATATTCAACTATCGATAGTTTTAATTGGGAAGGGGTCCTACTTTTGAACTTATCGTGACCCGATCGAATGAGACCGAGCTCCAGAGATTCAAAAATGAGATCTATTACAAGCTTTACATTGCAGCTAATTCACGGCGTAAAATAAACTGTCTTACTTGACGGTATTATTAAATCTTATGGAACCAAGCAGCAGTTAGGTAATGTTTGAGCGGCATTTGGCTGGAACTTTACTAGCAAAATGGCATCACAAGAGGTCATAGGATGATTATTGATAGGTTATTTTTTTAAATTTGGTTGAAGTAAAACATTCAGTTCTAGTGAAATTTACACAAAGAAATATACGATGAATATAAAACAAAAAAAAAAAATCGGATTTCATAACATTAACATAACATAGTAACACAGGGAAACCAACATTAAAAGGAGACACGTGATCCCTTCAATATTGATGAAGTCCAATACATCTAAGATATCACTTTAGGAATAACTTGTACATTGAACTTAGATCTCATGCTATGATGCCAAATTAAGCCGATCTAAGCGTTGAAACAAAGGCAAGTAATTAAAATACTTAACTTACACATATACAATTGATGTCTTATTAAATACACAAACCATATTTCTCGACTGACATCTACTTACATATTTTCTAGCCGTTAAAAGTAATGTGATTGCAACTTCTATCAGTGTATAAAATTTCAAAACAATCAGTTTCCTGTTTTTAATATAGGACTTGAAATTTTGTATTAACTTATTAACGTTCTTATTTATTACTATTTTCAGCCTATTGATGTCCCCACCACTGGAGAATAAGCCTTTTTATAAATAAATATATTCTGTGGGGAGGATATTCATAATCATCTTAGCCCAAAACCTTCACTGCTGGACTACTGCACAGAAACTTTCCCAAGCGGTAACACTAAGTACCTATTTCACAACCTATTTAACATCAGCCAAATAAGAATTGGTAAATGAAATAGTAGTAACATTGTTCTCAAGTGGTTCTCATAATAAACACAATGGAATACACTAGATGCATACTCTTCGCATCTTGCACACAAATGAAACACCTTCCTTCAGTAATACTAATGTGCGCGATATAAAAGAAAACTTAAGAAAGAACAAATCCTTTTTTTTCCGTCGAGTTGCCAGCAAATTTAACACAGAGGCAGGTGAAATGGGCCGTGAACGGAGAAAAAATAAAATTCATGTACCCATCCGGGACGAGACCGTAGCTCTCACTTCGTATTTGAAATTCAACGGAGGAAACGCATAACAAATCGCTTCCGGAGTGGTGAATGAACTTACATACACTAGAGTTGTGGTAAAGAAAGAGTGTTGCAGCACTCAGAAACAGCTTTTATGGGTCTTGTTTTAGATTTGGGAGTTGAATTTTACAGCAGGATAGCGAATATGTACCAAAATACGAAAACCTTTTGAGTTCTGCTAAAACTTTCAGGTATACTGCCAGGGATTCTGGAAATTATGGAACAGTAATGTAAGTAGAGGGTAAATAATAAATTTAGCTAATTGCATTTTATTTTAATTTTGTAAGACAGTTGTGCAAGCTGATTAGATAACGCTTCTGCTAGATGACAAGCAAATTTAAGGAAAAATTTCTACCTCTTTTTTTACTCCCGAAAAATTCCGTCGCCATGTGATTTTGTGCAGTGTCAGCATCATTAGATTTCCTCATTTTTCTTCCTTTTTTGTACACTGATTAATGTGAACTTACTTTTTTAAGTGAACCTTTTAATGTTAGTATTATTTGCATAAAATTACTTGTATTAGTAATTATATTTTTAAATACTTTAAAATAAAATAAAAGTGTTCAATTCTCTGTACACTTTCGACAGAAAATTGATTTCCATATGCTTTGATGAGACCAAAGTTTTTTATCTATATATAAAACAGTTAATGTTGTTATGTTCGTTCCCAATGCGTTCCGAAACTGTTGATCAGATTGTTTGGAAACTTTGTTAAGTGGTTGTATGCATGTCAGTGAAGGTTTTTATGTATAGTCAGCAAAAAAGAGCATTGCAAAGCATGCCGGATGCAGTTAATATATATATTTTTTTCTTAAACATCTATAACGATATCTAACGATCAAACTTTCGATGTACTTTTCTATTTGCCTTAGTGAAATAAATCAAATGAACAATTTTAAAATTAAAGGATGTTTAGTTATGCTTATTCTTGCGAGTTTTTATTAGTTTTGATACAGTAATAATTATAATAGTTAACCTTTGACTCTGATTTCTTTTAGGAACATTTTAACGTAAATCGTCATAAAAAAACAAAAGTGTGTAATAAATACATAACTACTACAATACCTATTATATTTTGCTATAAAATATTTTCAAAATGTTATAAACCACAAAACAAGGCATAACCGAAAAAGAAATTCAAACATTAAAAAACGTTTCTTCATAGAAAGAATTCATTAGACATTTAGACGTTTGACACTTCTTCGCATTAACGTCGCCAAATTTCTAAAAATATCATTAATAAACCAAAAGGAAAAGGACCGGAAAGATATTCCGGGCGAAGGTTTAATTAACCTAGCTAACCAGCCTTATTTTATTAAAGCGGAGGCCAATTAATTATTTTTCGCCTTAACTGGAATTTTGGGGATTAAACGTTTTGACTTATCGGCTTTGCAAAATGCTGCTGTGTTATATTATTGAGACAACTTTCGTTCGTTTGACAATTTACGAATTTGATAACATGGGCGAAAGTGAAAATAAAGTTCCTTGAAAATTAAGTTCTAAACACAATACAAAATATGTTATTGTTTACACCACATAATAAAAGAGATATATAATAATAGATCATTTCTTATAAACTAACGTATAACAATGATTCTAAGTGCAAACTTCTACAAAATAACCCTTAGATTATTATTATGAAACAAGAGAGAATATGAATATTCCAGCGGTGGCAAATAGAAAATCCATTAGAGTGGACTGTGAAATTAAGAAACATGTTCATTTGGTTGCAATGAACTATTATTGATTTTCGTTTAAGTAAATAAAAAAAAATTATGTCGCATAGTGATAGAAGAAGCTTTCATTATAAAACATAGAACAGGAAAGAGATATATCTTATAGTTTTCAAAATTGGTATGTGTATTTAAAAATATTTAAGGAATTAACAAATTAACTGGTTTTCTTTACTTTTTGTCTAAGTAACAACAACAAAACCAACGGCGAGAATGTAAAAAGATTTAGGTAAAATATATGCTTTGTTTTACATAAATCTTTTTACATTCTATGCTTGTATGACATACAGTTAATCAAGAACATAATTTTAAGAAGAAAAATAAAATCAGTGCTTGTGCTTTTTGCGTGGTCTCTTTTCCATAAGGGGCAATATTATTATAATTTACAAACATGCTTAGTATCGAAAAAAAATTAAGTTATTTATTTTGCATTTCAATTTTCTACACATACAGATATTGAAATGTGAAAATCAAAAAGATATCCTAGTATATTTTAATGCTTATCAAATTGTATGCTAAATCATTTAAATAAATTCGGGACACAGACAAAACACAAAAAAAAGTTTTTCACACTGAAAAAATACGAGTATACGTCGTTTGAAAAACTGACTGAAAATAGAATGACCTTGCATGATAAGCAAAGATGTTTTTCCTCTAAATTAATAGTTTGTTACAGTAATTGTGGATGTAAAACAAACTTTAAATTAAACCAATATTACTGGATTAGTGACGCGATTAATTTAGATTTTTTTATATATATTTTTTTGTTTAAATATATACTCTAAGAACACAAGTTTGTTATTTGTGTGTTTGTCTGTCCACTCTTTTCCCCGCTCTTTTTCCATTGTATCAATTAACGTAACCATAGCAACGCGTTAACATAGCAACGCGTTAATATAGCAACGCGTTAACATAGCAACGCGTTACCGGGTCAGCTAGTATATACTCTAAGAACAAAAATTTGTTGTTTGTGTGTTTGTCTGTCCACTCTTTTTCCATTGTATACGCGTTACCATAGCAACGCTTTACCGGGTCAACAAGTATAAATAGGAAAACCAAACGCGTCGCTATATAATCCGTAATAAGATTTTTTTATTTTAATTTGTGATATGTGCGGAAGTGTAAGGACTAAATATGTTAAAAATAACTTCTGTAATATCCAACGTATTGCATCTACATGTTCGTTAAAACTTTTCAGGTAGATAACAAAATATCCGAATAAAAACAATTTTCATGTTTTCTAAGCAAAGGAAACCAAATCGCATTTTAATTATATGTCATTAACTTTTCCTTTTTAGTCGTTAAATCGTTCAGCTGGCTAGCTTATGAAGTTTTATACCGAAGGCAGGACTCAATTAACTTGCATTATTCTACAACAATGCCGTAATGGAGGATTCCATCTCGAATATTCAGAAATACTTCGACGTCCAGTTTTATTAAAATATTGAAGATTCTTGAAGTTATCATGTTATTCGGAAATTATGTTCCGCGTGTGATAACTGATGAATTTATTAATTTGCGTTAAAGTTGTTAAAACGTTATGGAAAAACCAATGAAAGTAATATGAGTTTCGTTACTTTTTATAAGTGCGTTTATTTTGATATTTATAGTAGTAAAAAAATTTTTGGATAACATATTACGAACTTTATTACTCAGAAAAATTAATTTGGATTAAATATAAATAGCTGACCCGGCCACGCGTTGTTTTGCCTCAGTTGTAGATGTCGCAGTACCGAAATGAATCGCGCTAACGTTTCGGTTCTACGACTACAGATATAGCTAACCGTTCTTAGCCTTCTTGAATGTTATTCTTAGGCACAATGGTAACGCGTATACAATGGAAAAAGAGCGGGAAAAAGAGCGGACAGACAAACACACAAACCACTGTGATCTTAGACAACTACACAACCGATTTAGAAAAACTTTCTAAATTCTAATAGGTTAAAATATAATAACAATATAGATATAATAATATAAAACCTAATAAAAAAATTGCGCTAATGAAAGCGATCTTATCTTCTGCACCAATGGTCCCGGTTTCGAATCCTGGTAGGAGCATATGTTTTTGTGATGACCACAAGCATCTTTTTCCAAGTCTTGGTCGTTTATATACTAATTTATTTTCTATACATTATTGAATGCCCATAGTACAAGCCTTGCTTAGTTTGGGATTTATAATTGTAGGTTGTTCGAAATTTATTGATTTTTTATTGATTTACTAGCTGACCCGGCGACGCGATGCTGAAACTATCTGATTGTACATGAAAACTATCCCTATGTCCTAAGTCGGAACAAATCCAGCAAAATGAAAAAGCTCATCCAAAACGATTGAGTAGTTTGGAAGTTCATCGCAATCGAACACTTTGACAGGGATTTTTTTATATATAGACTAGCTGACTCAGCCACGCGTTGCTGAATTATAAATTAAAATAATGCCTATCGTATGTCCTAAGGATTAAATTGCTCAATGTGATAGAAGAATCATAAAAATCGGTTAAGTAGTTTCGGAGTTCATCGCGGTCAAACACTGTGACACGTTTATATGATTGATTAAGATAGTGAATAAGTCTTGAGGGATATTTTCTGTAAATACAACGAAAGAAAACTACAAATTCCGGACATGTTGCTTTGGTTCGCTCTTGATCCCAATCAAGCCCGGGGGCAAACACAGAATCCACGATGGAACGAGCTAACCGAGAAGGTGCCTATTCACCCTGGCTTTAAAAACAGACGGGTTATAAGTACTCGGAAATACAGACGCAGGGAGGGAGTTCCACGCCTTTGCTGTGCGCATTATAAAAGAAGTTGAGAAGCGCTTGGTGCGACAGGTAGGAATAACAAGTTAGAGGGTTAACCCACTGCACCGCGCCCCGTCGCGTAGCGCGTGGCCGCAGATTTTACCATTGTATGCAAGAATCTCAATTTATATAGAAGACACGCCTATGACAACACGCTGCCGACGCAGCAAAGCGCGGGTAGGTGCCCCGCGCTCAGATTCTGCCAATCTACGCGGGAGCATAAGGCGCGGAATCGTCGTGCATTGCTACTCCGCGCGGAGAAGCAGATTACACCGCTAAGATAGGCAGATCTACGCCTCCGTCCCCGCGGACTCTGTCGCTTCGCGCACCGCGGCGGGACGCATCTCTAGTGGGGTTTACGCATAAGAAAGGGTGGTAGCCCGCAGTGCGTCTGGACAGCCGATGGAAGAAAGGTGATGGCGGTATGAGCATATGAGCTTTGTATATAACATTAAAAGGTAGTTAATTATTTGTTAAATTTATAAGTAAACTGTGATTGTTATTTTGAAACGAGACCTCAGCGTATTGAACAATAAAAGATTAAGGCAAATTATCAAACTCGCAACTTTTTGCCATCCCGGCGACTTTTTTTATAATACCTCGACCCCATTGGACCTGTTGAATTATTTTATAAAAAATGAGTTATTATATGAATCAATATTCTTATGCTGAGTAGGTATCGTCGCCATCCTTTCTTTATTATGTTCTAGGTACGAGCCGAGTACTAGGCCGACCTACAACTTTAAATGTTATGCTTTTACTTTCAAACAATCTATAAAAAAGTAATTATCTGGATAACGAAAGGTTGATTTATTTCTTTTAATAATTGCTTTTGATATAAAATCTTGTTGTTAAATGCTAAAATTATTAGAAAAAATGAAACAAACAGATTTTTTTGTCTTTACTTCCCCTGGAAATATTTTGACGCTCGATATTGTTTTAATTATTTGTATATCTCTTTATTATTTATCTTTTTCTAACACCGGCATATCTCTAGCTTCCTTATTATCCTCTCCATCCTAAGTTTGTCTGAAAGAGATCGCTTTAATGCGATCTTTTAGCGATAAGGCCGCCGGTTGTTACACGTTAGTTTTAAGCAATTATCTGTGTTTTTGTAACCCTCTGTTTTTTTGTGTAATCAATTAAGTGTTTTTATTTATTGTATTGTATTGAAATATTATCTTAATAAAATTTGTGTTATATTTAAATAAAATGAATGCAGTGTAGTTCCCGGCATATTTATATAGTATCCCGCAGTAGTGAATAATATACCTAAACTTGCTACTGCGCATGTCACGTCATTTCAAAACCAGGTTCAACTTAAATGCCGGGAACTATTCTGTCCACGAAATAGTGATATTTATCTCACTTTAATTTATTTTACATTAACATGGTAAATTATAACATAACAAATTAAGCATTGGCCAAGTTGTAAAATTAGCTTATTTTTACTTATTGTATTATATTAAAACGACCTGTGATTTTTTGGGTTGTGTAATATAAAAAAAAACTACACCTAAATGCAATAACTGTTGATATCTTGTAAATATTATACATTTTTATGGTATGGTAATAAATTATCGCCATAAATATTTAAAAATTACGTTTATATTAAAAATAGTATTTTGGTGGATTAACTTTTCAATTAACTGTATACTGTATAAAATTAAGAATATAATTAAGTTATATTGTTGTTATAACTTTGGCTTAGAATCAGAAATGAGGGAAAAAACCCTAAACAAAACAGGTATTGACCCACGTTACCGTTCTAAACAAGACTGAGAAACATCCCGAGACGGAAATTCAAATCCCGTGTTTAATATTTTTCCCGCCAAATGTGCATTTTATACCAACGACATAACTCTAATGGCAGGGTATCGCCACAAAGCACCATTTATAAAGGAGCCAATTACTGTAATTGTTTGCGGCAGTATAATTTCCACAAATGCCTTAATCGAGACTAACTCGAATTTACATAATAACCGAGTATGAAACGTTTCAGTAATATATTTGGAGGAGTTATGGGCTACTTCAACACCTCTTCAATAAAAAGTTCGTTACAGAGTAAACGGGATCGCGTAGTTTTAAATCAAACGAAAAGGGTCTAAAAGCATTAGCGTTATATTCATAATAATTTCTTCCACTAGAAATGGGTATAACATTATTTTTAAATGTCAGTTAAAATAATTGAATAAAAATATTGAGATATCATTGTCCAAACATTTTTTCGTTGATGGCATTCTAGTACTTGATATTGTATATTTTTGTAATAAAATCTTTTATTATATAATTTTATTGATTAAATATATACGAGTAGCATTAAATTGAAAGCAATTTAATTTTGGGTTACTATTATATGAACTTATTAGCCTGTCTGTCGGTCTTCTATAGAATGTATTTTGTAGAGTGTGCTCAGGAACTGCATGTGCTCATACCGCCATCTTCCTTTTATTATCCGACATCCAAACTGCAGGCTGCCGCAGTGAGTTTGGATGTCGGATGGAAAACCATGAACTCTTGGTGGTTCATGGTTGCTTTATACCCTTCAGATGCGAAACAGGTGCACAAGACGGCGAGTTGCGGAAATCGTCCGTATAGTAGAAGTAGAAGAAGAAGAAGATGGTTGCCATGTCTACCTGTCGCACCAAGCGCTTCTCAACATCTTTTATAATGCGCACATCAAAGGAGTGGAACTCTCTTTCTGTGTCAATGTTTCCAAGTACCTATTTATAACTCATCCGTTTTCAAAGCTACTGTGAACAGGCACCTTTTGGGTTAGCTCTTTCCATCGTGGATCCTATCTCAACCCCGGGGCTTGATTAGGATCAAGAGCGAGCCTATTCAAAATAAAAAAAAACTGTTTTTTAATATTAGTAATATTTCAAATGAAAATATTTAATTTCAAAATGTTGCAGAATCTGTTGTTTATGTAAAATGTACATAAATCGTTATGGATCCTATCGGGCATAGCAATAACGAAAAATAAAGTAATATACAACAAACAACACTTATTAAAAAACGATCTATAAAATAAATAATGCACTGGTAGAGTAAACAATTTATTGTCTTTCCTAATTCCTGAAAATTGTTCTACCTTATAATTAATTCAGTCCAACCACGCCCCCTCACTTAGATCTCATATATCTTTCCTAATAAAAGTTGTCTGGAATAGATCTCTATAAGCGATAAGATCGCCAATTGTGACATTAGCTGTATAGTTTACTGTACATCTTTTTATGTTATGATGAAATAATAAAGAGTTAATCTACCTACCTATCATTTTTCGATTTGAATAATTTACATTACAAAACAAAATATACTCGATAAACTTATGTATTAATGTTTATAACAGTGGTTTTGCTCATAATTATTATAAATACTAGCTTTCCGCCCGCGGCTTCGCCCGCGTGGAATTCGGTTATATTGCGGTATAAAGCACAACTATAAGAAAACTTCTCATTCCCACGGAAAAATCTAAGAAGCGCGATGTAACGCTGGATACAATAAGTTGTTAAACCAAAACTGAATGGTACACTATATTATATGTTTTCCCTTGTGGAGCAAAAACATGCAGATTTTGGGCACTGGAAACCCGGAAACACGCTACATAGAGCTGACCATGCGAAAAACAATGTTTTTCCAAGTGTACTCCAGCCACCCTTAGAGTTTGGCCTTGTGCTTTATTAATGGTCATTGCAAATGAAACCCTTATAGGAAATTGTAGTCTTTTTAATTGAAATGGGAGGACTGTTGGAATAATCGGAATCCGAGGAATGAGTCATTTAGTGAATCATTTAGAAAAATTTACATGTTTATATTCGTTTGCAATATTTTACCTTTAACGACACACAGCGCCATCTACAATGCATCCATCAAGCAAACAATATTTTTGTTTTTCCTCGGGAATATCAATTTTTTCGAGGATAAAAAGTACCCTATTATTTAATCCGGACTTTTATCTTTACGTCTGCAAAATTTCAAAGCAATCGGTTCAGTAGTTACGGCGTGAAAGCGGAACAAACAAACTCACTTTCCGATTTATAATATTAGTAAGGATGTGAATTGTCTTTTTAATAAAATATGATTATGTTTTAGTAAAACTCACATTTCCAAAAAATAATCATTCATATTCTTTTAGACTTCAATTCAAAAGGTACTTCTATTTAATTTATTTTGCTTATTGTAATAACTGAGACGCGATGAAAAACTAAAATAAAATACATTAAAATTGAAAATATACCTACTTCACTTAAATGAAAACAAGTTTTTTGTTACTACTCTTTGATATAACTAAATTGTATTTGCTTACAATATTCAAGAGAATTATGTGTGAACAAGTTTTAAACTAATAATTACATCTAGAAGCTACCTAAGACACTGACATAAGGAAGACCAGTACAGGTAAATTAATTGAACACTCAAGTGGAGAATGTTTTAAGGAGTTGAAACTCCAAAATATGTTGACAAGTTTGCACCCTTTACTCAAAGCAAGTGTATGTAGTAGTTTGAAAGTAACTATAATTGATTCAAGTTGTTATCATCCTGTGATCACTGCTCTCGAAAAGAAGTGGAAACGTCAGAGTTAAATATAAAATATGCGCAAGTATCCGTTTAAATTTAAATGTACAATGTACGCGAAAGTGTTAATACTAAATAGTTTATAGTTCATAATGTTAGTTAACCAAAACCAATACTATGAATAATATTATTTCGATATTTGCGGCTTTAGTCTGCTTATGTGGAGGTAATGCAATCTCCACAATAGCAGAGCAAATGTTGAAATATAATTAAATAATTTGTTATTGAATATGACAGAACAAAGATCGCAAACAGTAACAAAACCATTTATTCTAGTAATAGTAAGTACTCAGCTTAGTAAATAATATATAAATAAAAATAAAAATAAACTGACATGCTAAAAATTAAATAAATAGATATGAAATATAATTATATTTGATCAAAATCTAACACTAACATATTTAATAGATATATACACAATGTAAACTAATTTAAAAAAACGCGTGTACATAAGTACAGTTTCGCTTACATAAGTACCCGCGGAAAAAGTTATACTTTTTTATAAATTTTTTGAATGAGATATCTTTTAGTCAGCCTATTCACTTTAACAGCTAACTTCATGATGCGTAGCACGCTGCGTATGCAACTTCCGTTACATGAAAAATTTCACCCTCTATGCGTCAATATCTATTATCTATATATAATTATGTATTAGGATCGATGGTTGATGGCGTGTTCAACTTTTAAAAATGTCGATTATCATATATTATTTATGGTACAGCAAATAAATAATGTCAAGCTCTGTCGTGCTCAATAAATAGTGTTGTGAAAATAAGCGCCTAACATTAAGCGCGGTGCCGACGCTCTGAAGCGATAAAGCCTCGAGCGTTAAGCGTTTAAGACACACGAACATTAAAGGTTCGAGATTTAACGCACGGTCGCGCGTTCAAACGCCAAAGCGTTTTATTTTACAATACCTAAATACTAGATAATATTTTTTAGATGAAAATACATATATACCATGCTACCCCTATGCTCCACGCTCACGACGCTCAAGCCCGAGTCAAGCGTCTAAGCAAACCCAATCGAGTGCGACTCGAGCGTTCGCAAACTTCTCGAACGTCGACTCAAGCGTTTAAGCGCCGACTTGAGCTTTTATACAACAACGTTCAATCATAGCTGCGTCTGCAGCCTTTAACGTAAACTAATTTTCACGTTTCGACGCGCTCAATCATAAATGACCGTTTTTCTGTCTGTCTAAAATTTTTGTCCTAAATAACTTCGAAAACAACTACACAGATGATAATGAAAATTTTATGTATTGAAACAGGTGCTTAAACTTAGTTTATTCTTAGTTTCGCTATTTTGCAAAACTTAATAAAATATTTTTAATATAAATGGCATATCGTTTAAAATGTTAGTTTATTCAGCAAGCATTATTTGAAATATGTTGAGGCTGCTGTTGCTGTACCATAAATAATATATGATAATCGACATTTTTGAAAGTTGAACACGCCATCTACCATTGTTCCTAATACATAATTATATATAGATAATAGATATTGACGCATAGAGGGTGAAATTTTTCATGTAACGGAAGTTGCATACGCAGCGTGCTATGCATCATGAAGTTAGCTGTTAAAGTGAACAGGCTAACTTCAAGATATCTCATTTAAAAATTTAATAAAAGAGGTTATCTTCTCCTGCGCATACATAAGTACGCACGCTTTTTTATGTGATGATGATCATCAGCAGTCAAGTCAACATACATCCTCTCGTACGTTGATTCATTTTCTAGTAATAATTTGTAGATTTAAAAGTCTTGTATCTAAATGCTTGAATAAAAAAAATGCGTAGCTGTTTCTTCTTTATCGATTGTTGGATACTTGTAAAAGTTTTACATTCGATGTTGTAGGAAGTACCTAGAACATAAAGAAGAGGAGCTGGCGTTAGCCGAAGAAATATTTGGAAAATTTTAACGGCAGACCCGTAAAGGTTTTGGTAGCTCAATTGGAGAGTAATCGCCCTTGTATCGAAAGGATAGGGTTGCAGTATCACCATTTTAGAATAATAATAGCTACCTTACTATTTTAAAATTTATATTCTTATTTACTACTTGATGCTTCGTTACGTAATATTTTGTGTGTGACTGCACATTACTTACACATGTTAATCTAGACACGTTTATCAGAAATTAAAGTATCAAAGTGTCAATTCTGAAAAACCAAAAAGCAATAATAATTTATTTTTCTAACATCTGTTAAGTTTTCTTAGTGACCATATAATCTTACTTTTGAATTTTGTGTTTGATCATACCATATGTAGAAATGTAGAGCGAAAAAAAAAAAGAAGAGAACTATGTATTCATCTATTCTACGAAACCAGAAAGAAGTTATAAATTTTATTAATCAATATTTTTTATCTCTTTTGTTTTTTAAAAATCACAAAAAATATTTTTTGGTTTTCACATTCTATTATAATACAAACACAGAAACGATGTTGCCCTGCGCGTGATCGTTTATGTTTATTATCATAGATAACTCAGTCTTTTAAATTAATAATGTCTTCTATTATTCCTTAGATTTCTTTATGATTATAAAAAAAGTTTAATATAGCATTTTTGATGTTTAAAACAAAAAATAAATAAAAAGGATTTTATATTACGACTTTTATACCGATATTTGTTTTCAATTTTATTTTAAGAGTTTGAGTAAACTTTTTAAATAAAAATCGCTTTGAGATCCTCAAAAACAGTTAAAACAAGAGCTTTCAGCTACAGCTTAACTTTACGATACGACTTAAATTGCTTTACTGACACATATATTTAAAGTAGAGTAACTTTTGAAGGCTTTAAAAGTTTTACACCTGTTTACAACTATTTTACCACGCGCAAGTTCGATCGTATATAGAGTACTGTTCTCATCTCAGCGACTTTTTCGCCTAATACCAGCTCCAGACGCTTGAGTCCATTGAGAGGAGGGCCAAAAAACTCAGCGGTAATGACGATTTTTTTATAATAAGCTTAAAAGCCTTAAGCAAAAACACTGCCTTTTATTCAATAGCTTAACTCTTAAATACACTGTTACGTCTACATACTTCTAACTGTAAAAAACTGCATATTAAATAATACGACATTGTGTAGTTTTTAAGTGTTAACCTACTTCTGTGGTAAATATGTTGCATACTTATCATTAAAGTAAACGGTTTAATTTAAAAAAACAACTTTATATTTATCATTTTTGATATAGTTATAGTTTTAAATATTTCAACACAAATAGCTACCTTCGTAAACTTCACTTCTGAAGTGAAAAGAAAAATATGTACAGTCGGCCAAGAAAGTGGTGTACCACCCTAAGGCTAAATGTCGCTTGCAGTTTACAGAACAATAAAGATTTGTTTTGCTTGCATCTTGATCTGTCAACATTGCTATCTTATGATATTGACGTTTGTCACAGTTGTCACCTTATGCATAGATATTATTAGTCACTAGCAAAGAGTACATTATTATTACTGCTGAAAGTCAATAGGTGCTAGAAACTAAATCAAAACTGATTTGGTTGAACAAAAAACTGGTTTACTGCCCTAAGATTGCATACCGCTTGCAGATTCATAGGTGATAATAGTAGATTTTACAACAAGTGCACAAAACGAACCATTACATCCGAGGCTCGGGCTGATAGTAATGTCGAGGATAAAATGGTTTTCTCGACGAGTTATAATCTCTGCTTTTCACTTCGATTGCGAGGAAATAAAACAGTAGTATAAAATAACATTTCTTTAATTAAAATTCAAAGTTAAATTAGTACAGTTTTGAATACTGAAGGAAATTGTTTTTATGTCTTAAAAACACAAAAGTAAATTTTATAAAATAACAAATTCTATCTATGAACTTCTTATTGTGTTTGGCTGTATGGCTCATTTTCTTTGCCTGTTCTTTAATTTAGCAAACTAAAAATACTTGTGCATCTGTCTTCACCCAGATTCACCTTCATCCAAAAACACATAAGAACAGAAGCTGCTCTCGCCCTAGTCATATGATCAAATTTATAAGAGGTTGGAATAAAAAAAACTTAGAAACGAATGTAACCGCCATTGGCCTCTATGACCTCTAAAAGACGAGACCTCATTGAACCAACAAGCCGTGAGCAAATATCGGTTCCCGCATTTCCTCCCAAATTGAATTGCAGTGGCTTTCAAGGGCTTGTTTGTTTCTTTCATTTTGATGCGACCATCTTTGGACCATAAGGCCCCAAAGATTTTCTATCGGATTAAGGTCCGGTGATCTTGAGGGCCACGGTATCACCGTTACGTCGGTGTGAGACCGAAACCAGGCTCTTACGATCCTCGCATTATGAATTGAACAGTTATCTTGAACTAAATCAAATTGTGACAATTCGTCCTCCGGGTAAACATTACGGACTGTCGGTAGCATTACATTTTGAAGCACGTCTATATAATTTACAGCCGTCGCTCGAGGAGGTAGAGAGCACAATTCTCCTACACCAGCCGCACTCATCCAACCCCAAATATTTACGGAAATTCGACCTGTTTCTCTATTTGGGATTACATGATCATCTCTATACCGTGTTGAATTATAACGCCAAAGGTGTAGGCGTCCATGCTGACTTGATTTGAATGTTTTTTCATCACAAAACACTGTATTAGACCAATCAAACTCTAAGTACTCTCTTGCGAAGTTCAGACGAGCAAGTCTGTGAGCATCCTTTAAATATATTTTCTTGGCGTAATGTCTGTTGTGCAATCCCATAAAATGTAAATGATTCCTTATTGTTTGTGCACTCACATCAAACATTTCCGCAAAATTATTTGTCGGTGTAAAACCATTGATTTCATATTCCCGTCTCATAAATTCTCTGTCGTTATTGGAGAGAGCAAGCCGGCGACCGCTTCCTTCCTCTCCTTCGTATATATCGTTTTTTCTAACGAAAATAACAGAAATTACTAAAATATATTTGACAAAATGTCAAATGTCAGATTTCTTTATAAAAAGAATTTGGTTGACTATTTAAATAGTTTGTATTATTTTTGGTTAGAAACATAGAATTTTTCTTTGCAGTAATTAATGTCTTAATCCTTAAATAATAAAGGTTAAAATGTCATGCACTTTTATGTGTCCTATGACTTATAAATATTTATTAATTAGGTTTACGTCATTACTATGCATCTCTTTCAGCTAAGTCTAAATATGAACTTTGTTGTAATTTTCGATGACTAGCAAACTAGATCAAAAGTGGTACACCACTTTCTTGGCCGACCGTACAATGAACAAATGTAATCGACAATCAACATGCCGTCAAGCCAAACGATTTGATGTTTAGACGTATCTTTCGCGGTTTTAATTGAGATCATTTCATTTTTAGAGTGTTTATGGTGCTTTCCACCATATATTGTTTTCGTGAGTGTATTAATAGCCCTCTTTTTAAATATCGAATACAAAAGATAAAAAAAAGAAATAAGTTTGTTATGCCTATACTTAACACTATGAGACATAAACAGCCTGGAAGTATTCCTAGAAGTCAATGTACAAGTCGCTGGGACAGTTGGACGTATTTCCATGGTAAGGATCCAACCCACAACTTCACTTAAATAGACGTAAGTAGGTATACCAAAATAACCTTAATATCATATACTTTCACGTCACGAAAACAGCTGTATAAAAATGTCAGAGCGAAGGGTCATTTTCTACTTATGCTACTTTCTATTTGCTACAGCTGTTTTCGTGACGCGAAAGTATACCATTTTGGTATACTTACGTCAATTTAAGTGAAGTGAAGTTGGATCCTTACCATGAAAATACGTCCAGTTGTGTTACTGAAACCCTAAGCTTAGGGCGTCGGTTCTATTATTCAAGATATATAGCACTTTATTTTAATATGAAACTTTACAAAGCTACCTATTAACAATATATGTAGGGTAAAGTTTGTTTAGGATTATTCATACTATAGTATGTCTATATTTATACAAGTTGAAACTTTCCGTTTACTCATTGATGTGGATATCTTATTTTAACCTTATGTTATGTTAATTGTCGCATACTTTTAAAACATATTTTGTGTACTTAAGCATGAAATGAAATTTATAAGCAGTTAAACAAAACTTATAAAGTGTAACATTTTTGTGTGAACATATCCATATTTTTTTAAGCATGAAATATAACAAAATAAAAAAGTACCTATTGAAATGTGTAAGTTGGAAATATGAATGCATATTAAAATTATCACAAACTGTAACTTGCGATTTATTGTCTTGTCCAAATGAAGATGTAGTCTTAAGTTATTATTTTCTAGTTAATTCTATGGGTTTTTCCTTTTCCTTCCTTCCTTTATTTTAGAAACCTCATACTGCCTATTACGAACTTTAAATAACAGAATTCAAATCCGATCCTTTGTCGTAGCCAAAAAGCATAACTAGCCTTTTAAATAACAGCTTACACGTTTTCTTAAACAGGATAATTCAATGTTTCGGCGTTCAAATGATATGGTAACTTCTTAATACTAAATCTGATTGATACGACAATAGTTAAATATAAATAATTTTAGGCACTACACACACATTTAATTGCAATATTTGTTTCGATTTAAGGTTTGAGCTGTCAGTATAATTCTAACAAGTCTTTTGCGTAGCTGTTTATTATAATGACTGAATTTTATTACAATGACTGAATATCATTCGAGCCGTGGACTAAACGGCGCCAAAAAAATAGACTCTTACTTGATAGGCCAATTAGGTGACACTTTCTTTATCAAGTTATGCTTGTATCATCGAGCAGTATGTGACTTTCATATTATTTCGTACTATATAAAATATATGTATGTATTATCTGAATGTCTATCCGTTACCCTAGTATCCATAACAAGCCTTACAATATTTTCTTTGGGCTAGGGTAATTGGTGTAACAATAAGACTATTTTATTATTATTATTATATTATAATCTCTTTCATAATTAAATAGGGGGATTCCTTTAATAACGAGAATGAGAAAAACCCAAAAATTCCGTACCCAATTGTAACTTGAATACAATGACTGTATATGATTTTTTTTTCGCGACCAAATAATATATCTGAAGCGGAAATTATTTGACACAAAGGCTTACTATATGATTGAGCCCGGATTCGCCCTTGGGATATACTCGTCAGTCTGCATGAATCGTATGCTAATCAGATGACAGCTGGCTGAGTAATCACTGTTAGGGTACCATTGACAAACGACGCAGTTCCAAGCTTATTTCCTGTGGAGACGGATTATTACTGCTGATTTGTTTCATAATCCGTGTTTTTTTATTGTCATTATTCCGCACCATTAAACATTGATGATAATAACTTTTATAGCATACAATGTAGAAACGAAAAAATTGCTAAATTGGACAACAAGTTAACTTTCAGTTGGAATTCAGCTATACTTTTAAGCAAACACTCTGGCACAACATAGTTTTTATTTATCTTTATATATATAATTCTACTGTACGTGTGTATGTCACTAAACTCCTCCCAAACAGCTGGACCGATTTCAATGAATTTTTTTGTAGTCATTTGGGTGGCGCCCTGGATAGTTTAGATTCACAAATCAGCCCGGCAGATGGCGCTGCAGTCGACACAGCAACGCGTGGCTAGGTCGGCTAGTATTATATAAAACTTTCATGCAATCACTTCATTAAAATATTTTTTCTGTATGATTTTCTGTTATAATATTTGAGCTAGCAATTTCTAAGATATTCAGACTAACTACCTCGTAAGAATGGGTTAGGGTGTCCTAAGTAAATATAACAGATTGGTGAAAATTCAGCCAGACGGTTAAGCCTGAACTGAGTACAGCAGAGAGCTAACATTGACATGTCAGAATTAGGTTTGAAGATAAATATGTAAAGCCCTTTTTAGTATACAATGGATGAAATTGCTCAGTGTCAAAAAGCCACTGAAAATGTTTTTTTTTATACAAAATCAAATGATACTTAACTATTCCTAAGTAGAACTTTAGATTTGGTTTTTAAAATGTACTTATTTATTTTATTTATCTTTTCTGATCGTAAACACTACGTCGGTTCCGATCTTAGTCCGACATTTTAGCTGGAATTTATGCAGTACAGTGTGATAATTTTTTAGATTTCTCGATCACACAGATCTTGCTCATTAAAACACTAACCAAACAAACAAAGCCTCTGTATGTATGCAGGTGAAGGTCCCTGTACCTTTAGATTTATATAAATCTTTCTTTCTGCTGCAATGATTTTTCTTATAGAATGTTTTCTACTCATCGTCGCATTTCATCATTTCCAAAGCTACGAGATAACACCATTCCCTTCGGATGAAAACACCATAGGGAGAATGAGTCAAACAACACCCACCACCTCAGTTGAGTGCGGATGGGTTAGTAAGTTATAATTACTGCAGATGAAGACGGGACAAATGCTTAACTTCCCTTACAAAGCACGGATATAATAATTAATAAAAAATAATAATTTTTAGTCATCCATATTATGATGAGTCTTTGATAAATTTTCTTGAGCTCTGCACTCACATACCAAGTTCATGTCAAGCGAAAGGCGTCCACTGTTGGTCGACAGATCCATCCAAAAATAGGGAAACATATTTATTTTTTACACCTGACCCCGAAGGATTTGTCATAATCTGACGATTGGCAGGCTTGTTAGAAATCGCAGACCATACTTGACGTGTGATGGTGTAAGATGATTGCCTCCAGTATCATTAGTCGCCATTTACGAACTTTAAGTAAGAAAGGTTGATGCTACTCTACACTGCCGGACAGCACACGGACGAAAGTGGTATTGGTGTATTGATTTAGCCTTACATGGATACAGAAAATGACCAAAGATATTACGTATATGCCACAGAATTATACAACTTTAAAAAAAAACTGAATATAATATTAAAATTTCGATGAGTGATCAATAAATCGAGTTTGCGAGACTTGTAGTAGGGGTGGCCAATTTTCTATTTTTTCGAACGATCGAGAAAACATAAGTGTAATACTGTCGTGTCGCGAAGGCGGCGTAAAAAACCAGAAATTATCCACCGTCGGGACCATCTCGCAAATTGCCGCGTTGCATTTTTCATGAGCCAAGAGTATCGGATGCTATGAATCGTTGATTTAATTATTGAGATAGCTCCCTCCATGTTTGAATAATGGCCGAAGATCTTTCTATAAAGAGTCTAGTGAGCATTATCGGGCTGTAATATATTAAGCAAAATTCCTAAATTGCTAATACGGAAGAACAAAGTCGATAGATCGTAATAGCAATTTTGAATTAAAATAAAAAAATGACGCTTTTATGTGAAACGCATAGTAATAAAAAATTATAGTAAAAAGATTTTTAAACACCACTTTTTTATAAGCGGACTAAATTTTCTTCTTTTTTGTCCGCGCAAAAATTTATAAAAACGTAGCTTTTAAAAATCTTTTTTTACTTCAAATTTTTTAACGTAAATCCTATAATTAATCCGAGTATTTATTGAATGTCTTCAAGGATTATATAGGTGTTTTAATTAATTTACTGTGACTTATCTAACTATTAAGTTTATCTTGGTGATGACTGGATAATGAACTATCATCCATGATCCACGTGTGGTAAAATTTTGAGCTCTTTAGGAGCTTCAGAAATGGTCTTATTTTAAGTTATAAGATTAGAAAATTTTGCGGACAGACAGTAGGACAGATACGAACGAAAGCAAGTTAATAAAAACGTAATGTGAAAAGATTTAAAATTAATAGTTATGAAGTTATTAAAAGTGAAATGGAAAAAAGGACTAAAGTAACAATGTAAAAGCACTATAATAAAATAAAACATACAATAATACACCAAAGTTACAAATTGAATCAAATCTTAAACAATCTATTGTTTCCGTTTATGCAAATTGTACTGTTAATTCCAAAACTTTTGGGCTTTACAATAGCAATTTAAATATTACTAACTTGTTTGAAGTTACTGATAATATTTATATTTCCTTCCCACTTCACTATTTGAATTTCATTTTGGTACATTGTTTTACACTTTGGTGTATCATAATATAAAGCATGTACAGATAAGATTCCTTTTTAATAGAGCTAATATTTTCATTATTGCTATTTTTACCAGGGTCGAGACAAATTGTATTATCATGGAAAATTAAAGCCAGTCATGATCATGAGTGAGTCCTTCAATCTTATTTTATAAAAGAACGTGCAGACACCCCGTCTTTATGCTGTATTTATCAACCTTTATCCATATTGATAAACGCTTATCATTTAAAATTAACAATGGACGAATAATTGTTAAACAATGTTTTCACATTTCCACTGAAAAACCGTCGTTAAGGTCACTTTCATTTTTCAAAGTTTTACCCTGCACGAAATAAGTGGAAATTTCAAAACAACAATTTTGTAGTGCTCTTAAAGTGGTGAAATAGTACAGTAAGTTTTTTAAAATATCTGCCTACGTAAAACAAAGATTTAAGAAGTTGTATTCAACTGAAAAACAACATTAAAAATTCTACCTTTATAATATAAAATGCCGTATAAAATGTCGTAGCCATTAGCAGTGTATAACACACCAAGGTAGGTAAGAGCCACAGTAGCTTTGTGGTTACCTACTGAAATTGAAATATTCTACAACACATTTCTTAAACTGCTTCTCATTAATTTTTTTTCATCTTTGATATAAATAGAAACAGCGTTGACTCAAACAAAAATATCTCTTGCCGTCTCAACTTCGATTCGTTGAGGGAATTGGGATTTGTGTGTTTTTATTAATGATTTTCTTTCCTGGGGTTCCGAGGAGTGTGGGAAGCCACTTGCATTATTAAGCGCCTCGTTCATACATGGTTAAGTGGGATATATACGTTGTGCTTTTATACAAAACCTTTTTTGTATTTACCGAATTAGATAAGAGCTCTTACCTACCTTCCTCTCTACCCACCTGAAATTCCTGTGAAAATTTAATAAAAGCGAATAAAATAAAATTTAAGAGATCTCTTCTGACTCTTTGGCCGTTAAATAAAAACATAAAGATCAACACTTTTCCGATATTCGTAAAAATTGTTAGCAATCAATAAGAGAGAGAAAGTATCCTAGAAATTTCCGCATAAATGGCGTCTAAAAGTGGGATTTGAACATAATAGTAATTTCAGCTGACAGACGAAATTTCAAACGATTTCTGGGCGAAAGGTTTCTGCAGATTACTCTTCGCTTGGCAGGCGGTTTGGAGATCGCAGTGAAGACCAAAACGTGGAAAACGCTACTGCTCATCTTGTGGTCTTCGGCGGTCGAAGGGTGGTTGTCCTCCAATTGCCTTTTACCGAAAATTCAAGTCTGAAGGGTTGGTGCTCTTCTACACTGTCAGATACCAAACGAATAAAGATTCCAACGTTTCCAACTATCGAGGCCTCTGGAGCCTTATCAGTCCTAAGTCGAAAGTCGCTTGCACACTGCACGATGCCTATCGCTTCAGGCCACGCCCCGCTCCATTCATTCAACAATGGCGCGCGTGCGCAAACAAGCAAGTGAGACAGATTGACAGTTGACAGTACTGACATCAAGGGCGATTTTAAAACTAGTTGTTTATGATTGGCCGTAGTATAAATCGTAGTAAAATACGAAGCCAATTAGGGGTCGTGTGGGCGTGTCCGATGCGGTCAGTTCAAACGAATATTTCTACAAAGTGGTAAGGCGCAAGGGACCTCGATAGTACATTATTTTAATTTAAGTCTAAACTTATGTAAAGAGGACTTCACATCTCAAAAATCCTTTTATAATGTGCGTTAAATAAATGTTAAATATTTTTGTAAGGTTATGTGAAGGTATTTCCTAAACTTTTTTATTTAAATATCTATGGTGAATTGTTTACTCAATTTAGTTCATAGTACTTCTAAGAACGATAAACACTACTAATTCGATATCCCGAAACTTCGTTACAATACAAGTTTTTGTGTAACTAACGATCCTGCAGGAAGGGTGTTTTGAATACTGATTAAGTAAGCCTTAATTAAGGGAAAAGACACTTGCTATTTACGAGTTGGTCAAGTAGATTTAGTTTTCGTCTTTCTTTCTTTAATTTCTTACAGAGCTAGAGATTAGCAGGTCTAAGGGTAGAGAGACCTTAGTCTCGTGAAGAAACTTAGTGGTTGCTTTTTTTACAGGCGTGTTTTATATCATATAGAAAATATGACATTATGAAAGCAAAAAAAAATAATTACATTAGACTAATTTTCTAACCTGGATTAACTTAGGAGATATGAGATAGATGCTTAAAAACAATTGGTCACCACTTAAAAGTATTTATAAAAAAATTACAAACCGATAAAAAATAGCTTTTGTTATTTTAATGACAGGAATCATCATTGCCCGAAATCAAAAGTGACATAATGCGAATTCGAAAATACTACTGCTCACTAAATTTACAAGTGAACTCTTAGTAGAATACTTTTAATAATATTTAATCAGGCTTTTTAAACTTATGAGTAACGCTCAATAGATGTCCCTAATGTTGCCAGCCAACAAACTTACACATTTTATTTTATTTATTACGTCCCTACTCTACTCCGGTGGCATCCTTTCTACATATTCTTATTCCGGTGCCGTGAGATGGATAAATGACAATACTTACAAATAAAAGGCTCGGTCCAAATGGCTTTGAATATATTACCCAATTCAACACGTAGAAATGTGTCCTCGATTTAGAGATGTATTTTGATAAGAAATGGTTAAGGAAAAATACTTAAAAGAACAATAAACACCTTTGTACGGTTTGCCGTACAGTAAATAATAAAAATGATAAGTTAAATTATGGTGAATACTATTTATTGCTGTATAAAATTACACTGGAAAAATTACGTTAAAAGGCTAATTAAATTGCTAAAAATTATATGAGTACACTGTATAATGACTGAATGTGAACTAGTTTTTTAATTATAATAATTATTATGAAATATTCACTGCGGGTGTGAAATGCTGACCGCGCTGAATGTACGGTCGTTTGCACCGTACAACCTTTATGTAATTAACAGGTATATAATATACGTTTCTGTTTTATCTGTATGTCTTCTTGAGAATCGCAATAGCTCACCAATAAATGCGTTCGGTATATGATAGCGGAAATTAACTTATTCTTGCAGGGATCGTTATGCCGTTGGAAGGATAGGAATAATAAACTGTTCGTTCCGGATTTTTTTGCAATTATCAGTACAGACCAATCCATTCTGGTCTATAAAAACAAAAATACCTTGCTTATTTCTGCAAAACCAAGCAAGATGAATCGCCCGCGCGTCCGCAAATAAATTCAGATTCTCTCAGACACCAAGGCAGTGACACACCTTGCACATCTAGATTGATTTTGATGAAATTTTCACGCGTATTTAGACGAGTTTCCTATTAGACCCATTATTTGGTGCTACGATCTGGCAAGACAACGTCTGCCACTAGTATTTAAATAACTAGGCGATGCAGTCGCTAAGCATAAAGCTACGCTAGTACCATATATTGGAGCGGAGCGTAATACCTAAAAAAAGAAAAAAAATGTTTCTTTGTGAATTTTTGCGAATTTCATAATACGTCACCATCTGGTCCTAAATCTGTTAATTGGATTTCACACAAAAAATATAAAAATTGAATAAAAACTCAGGAAGTTATGGCGTAACGGACATTGCGCCATTGAAGCTGATAGTATATCTCTTGCTTGACTTTATTTATTAGTAAACATTGATTTTGGAAATGCACGATCAGCATGAAGCGTTATGATTTCTTTAAAAAAATTCGCCTGTCCCCTTTACTTGTCACCACAACGTATTGCACCAAACAGAAAGAATAAATTACGAAATTCGTAACGTGTTGAATATTATATTAGACAAAATTGATGAAAAAACAATACAGAGAAGTTTGATGCTTCGTCTAATTTATCGTTCACAAGTAATAAAAAACTATTAATACATATTAATAATTTTTTATTGCTTTTAAATGATAATTAGTTAATTACTTACATATGTAGTATCAAAACTATAAAAACGTTAAATCGGAAACAACTTGCTTTACTGCCAAAGATAATTAATGATTATAGAACAAATCGCAGCCTTAGAACTAAAGTTCCTATCTTAAAATTCGATTTGATAGATAACAGGTTAAAGAACCCCAGTGTTTCATACTTTAAATAGTTACTTCAGCGTTTTAATACAATGAATACCTTTTGTTTTAAACTCAGATTAAATAAATGTAATAACTAAATCGTTCATTTGCAAAAGTTGCTTTAATATGATAGTTTTATGTGGAAAAACTTGAAGACATTTTTTAATTAGGTCATTTTAGTGGAGGTCGGGCAATAATAAATAGAGGTAAGTATTAACAAGCGAATTTCTCAAAAACTATACATACTAAACCTATAACGAGTGCTTTTGAAGGTAGCCTAGTTGTGTACCGCGTACAGTCCGACTGAGCTGTTTACCGGACCACTTTATTACGCAAATAACGAACATTTTTAACTTTACAAATTTTTGATTCATGCTCAAAGTATACGGCGTTTTAATTTTGTTTTTTGTTTTCCCAGAAGCATATTTCTATAGGTGCGAAATATAAAAAAACACAACCTTAACAATTACAAATTTTATAAAAAAATATATTAATATAAAATTTTAAACAAACAAAAATCTTTACTAAGATGAATCCCCTAAATAATTGATTAAAGACAATAAAGCTGTCATTGAAGTCGTGTTCAAAATAAATGCTTCGATAAAGACTTGGACGTAATTGAGAATATATGTTCCGTTAAATATTTTACTTAACAAATACGTCCACATTACAGACGTTTTCCCTTTTACACCGTTATTTATGAATAAAGCATCTTTTTCCTCAATATATTTACTTATTTGTCATAATGGACGGATATATATAGAATGTTGATACATTTTTGTATTAAGTACTTGCTGAAGGATTTAAAAAAAAATATGGAATCAGGTATCTCGATGGTATCTTCTTACAAAGCATCTTGACTTACGGTTAAGTTTACGGCGGAGCTTGTTGACATTTATTTTTTATTTTACTGATTTTGTAAAAAAAAAGCTAATAGCATAAAAATATGCAGATATGTCTTTAACTACTCAGTGAATCTTTATGTGTACTTAAGTATCAAATGGTGCGAAATTAAAAAAATGCGTTTTAGAGTAAAAGTAACCGATTAAAGGAATTTCTTGATTTTTTGTCCATGAAATAGTTTTAGTATGTAAATATTGATTACGAGAATAATCCAAGTTACATGATAAAAACATTGCCTACTCTACTTTGCGATTTTATTTGCGATTAGTGCAGTTAAAATAACAAAACCTCAGAATAGATTTGCCAATAAATGCAGGTTCTAATTTCCACCTTTGAACTTTTTAACTGTTAGTTTTATATTTTTTTATTAAAATGAGTAATTTTAATGATTAATTATAAAAAAAAACACTACGAGTGATTTCTGATCAGCCAAAAAATACTGAAATATAACAAATATTTAATGAATGACAAAGTATACCTGACAAGTATAGATGACTACTAGTATACCTTAGTGTTGTCAGGCGTAAAGTTGAAGAAAGTATCGTGTAAAGACTGGAATTTACCTGAAAAGAAAAAATTGAATACGTGATTAAAAAAATCAGATATTATAACGTCGACGTCAGGACTGTTCACGAAGATGAATAAAAGAGTAATTATGAGTAACAACTGAAAAAAATAAGATAAATCTTACATTAAGATAGCAGGTATAAATTACCAGTGGCAAGAAATATCGACGCGTTTCAGTTAGAATGTGTGTGGTGCGTGCTACTGTGTGAATAAATGTTAGGTAAACTTTTCTTAATCTATACTAATCGAATAACAAAGAGGTAAAGTTTGTTTCTTGTTTGTTTCTCCCTACGGTGTTTTCATGCACAGGAAAGACCCCAACAGTGGGGACATTATGACAATGTTGAACGTTTGTTTGAAAGTTAAAATAAAGGGGTGATTTCGAATGCTACTGATCTGATTCTGAAAATACTTTCACTAATAGAAGACTACATTTTGGTCATTTATTTATAGCTAGATCAGTCTCTGTTTAATTATCGGTTTTAATGTTAAAGTTGATAGCGTTCTTTTCAATTTCAGACTATTAGTGGCAAACATTAATTTTAAACTATATGTTTTGTCTGCATGGACCGAATTTTTCTTTTATTTATGACCTACAATGTGATTGGTACGCAAACAAATTAAACAAAAATATTTATATAATTTTTTTGTAAATTAATGAATATTTTAATCATTAATAGAAAAAACCAAACAAATTAACATTTACTAGAGCCAAAACATAGAACGCAAGACAACAATTATATTCAACTAACCAATAAAAACTTACACAGGCAACATTAAATATTCTCTGCATTGAAAAATCTCAACTCTGCGAAAATAACTTTCAAGCATATTGACCCCTAAACACATGTATATAGCCCTACCAAAATTGATGACATTTAGAAGCCAAAATCCCATTTAATTAAGAAATAGTTTAATACCACAAAGATATATGCTAGCCGCTAGTTAAGTAACTTTTTGTGGGTATAAAAGCGTCAATATGGGTTCAATGAGGTTCAGGATGAGGCTTTGTCGGCTCCTGTCGTCAGTCGTCGCTTAAAAAGGATATATAAGAAGATCTTTCAAAAGAAAAACAACTTGAAGATAGATAATATTGCTGGTTTAGCCACCCAAGTGATCGCAGTGATTGCACTACTGCATCAGGTATGCGGCAGTGCGACTCTTCAACTGAATTAGAGCCATCTTTCTGTTTAAGAAGTGTTCCAGTGGAAATTTTGGAGACAGGTGACTACATCCCGTGACTTGGCTCTAGTAGACGTCGTCACACCTCGGAACGTCTCCATACCTCCAATAATTGATTGAGTTAGTTTAGCGTATCCCTGTCGTTTACCTTTCATATTTGTAGGTCGAAAGTTGTTAGAAGTCGATTTTTTAAAGTTGAGATTTTAAACTGCAAAGTTCGTTCGAAACCAATAATCACCGGATAATATTTTTTATCTCACAGTGACAAGAAATTTTATCATCTAAGTTATATAAGTAAATATTTCTAGGCAGGCTTTCATAATCTCCGATATTGTGAGAATAATTATTATTATATGACCATGTTACCCGTAAACCTCAATCGCGTGATTGGATTCATATATGTGGACGCGTTTATGATTAAATTTGTGACGGTTTGTCATGAGTTAAATCTCAAGAAAACTAATGCTTTGCTAACAGAGCATAGAACAATTTTCATCGTTCCAAGAAAAACGAAATATAATGAGGATAAGGCCTCCTACCAAAAATAATTGAAATGTTAATTATGCCAAACGTGGAGATTACGCTATATTTGGCAGGCGACCTCTAAGTCAAAGTGTTATACTATAATTTTTGGCCTTACGGGATACTTTAAGAGATTTTTAAATGTAAGTGGTTGGTGCTATTCTACTCTTAAGTACACCATAGGGTTTTATGTTCATACATCTAACATATTTTAAATTCAATGCGTACCAGTGTCATTTCACCTTAAACTACTGTTTCTTATGACCGCCTAAACCTATTATATAAGTCATTTTATATCAAAACAAAAAATACCTACATATTAAAGATATTTCAGAAAGATATTCCCGCATCGCCCCAATAATTTTATTTTGTATACGAAAGGAAAACACACATAAACCTTGCGGAGAGCCATTATGAATATTGCAGGCGTCCATTAATAAAAATATCGGTAAATTCGTTTTCCCGCAGTGCATCTTCAATATTAACATTACTTTGTTTATTTACGACTTAATTTAAAAGTATGTAATATTGCCATTTCTACAAGCCGTCTACAAGCTACAAGCTGTTTTCGAGAGTCATTACGAATCGTCTTGCTCGCAGGTTTGACGACTTCCAACCTCCCGAACAAGCCGGTTTCCTAAAAGGCTTTAGCACCATAGACCACATTCATACGCTGCGGCAGGTTATACAGAAGACCGAAGAGTATAATCGGCCACTTTGCTTGGCGTTTGTGGACTATGAGAAGGCCTTTGATTCGATCGAGACTTGGGCGGTGTTGCAGTCTCTCCAGAGGTGCCAAGTGGACTACAGGTATATCGAAGTGTTAAGGTGCCTGTACCAAAACGCCACTATGTCGGTCCGAGTACAGAGCCAGAGCTCTAATCCTATCCAACTACAGCGAGGAGTGAGACAGGGAGACGTTATCTCTCCGAAACTGTTCACTGCTGCGTTGGAGGATATTTTTAAGCTTCTGGACTGGAATGGACTTGGCATCAACATCAACGGCGAGTACCTGACGCATCTTCGGTTTGCCGATGATGTGGTCCTAATGGCTGAGACCTTGGAAGACCTGAGCACCATGCTCGAAGATCTCAGTAACGCATGCCAACGAGTGGGTCTTAAGATGAACATGGAAAAGACGAAAATTATGTCCAACGCCCATGTTACACCCGCTCCAGTAAATGTTGGGAACGTTACACTCGAAGTTGTTGACCACTATGTTTACCTAGGACATACAATACAGTTAGGTAAGTCCAACTTCGAGAAAGAGATCTCTCGTCGAATCCAACTCGGGTGGGCAGCGTTCGGGAAGCTGCGATACATTTTCGCGTCCAAAATACCTTAGTGCCTTAAGACGAAAGTTTTTAACCAGTGTGTGTTGCCAGTGATGACTTATGGCAGTGAAACGTGGTCGTTCACTATGGGTCTTGTAAGAAGGCTAAAGGCCGCCCAGCGGGCAATGGAGAGAGCTATGCTTGGTGTTTCCCTACGCGATCGAATCAGAAATGAGGAGATCCGTAGGAGAACAAAAAGCGCCGACATAGCTCAAAGAATTGCGGAGCTGAAATGGCAATGGGCAGGACACATAGCAAGGAGAACTGATGGCCGTTGGGGCGGAAAGGTTCTCGAATGGCGACCGCGTGCCGGATGACGCTCAGTGGGTAGGCCCGCTACGCGGTGGACCGACGATCTAGTAAAGGTCACGGGAAAACGCTGGATGCGGTCAGCACAGGACCGATCGTTGTGGAGATCCTTGGGGGAGGCCTATGTCCAGCAGTGGGCGTCGTACGGCTGATATGATGATGGAATATTGCCATTTCACCGTTGAAAGTTAGTACGCTAGCAGAAAAACACTAAGATAGGCATGTGTTCTGATTACTCCGATAATATTCTCTCTGTCACGCTGTCATTGTCACTGTTGAGGCTATAATAAAAACAAGATATGAGTAAACAAAACTTTTTTAAAAACCAGTTTTATTATTTCTTGATAATAAAATGAGATAAAAGGTAAAAAGGCCAAACTCGAAGGGGTTGTGCCGTTTTATTACGGAGTTTCAATGACCACTTCCCAACTCTAGCATCAGACCATGGATACCATATAGGATCAAAGTACTAGTCAATACGAATCAAACGAGTTTAAACTCGATGGGGTAATGCTATTTTACTATCCATGCAGCTGGAAGCTGCAGCATCAGATTAGCTCCATGTCATCATAGTTTTGCGTTGTCACGCGATATGAATATGCATGCAAAATTTCAGCTCAATCGGAAACCGGGAAGTGTGTCAAATTTAACTTAAAAAAATTCATTACAGATAGCGGGACAGGTGAAAGTAAATAAAAGCCTTTAACAACCCTAACTGGGGAACAAATGCTTAATTTTATCACATAACCTTATGTGCCTGCTATGATTTCAGTGCCAGAGTCGTTGGCACAGAAGACAGGTCAATTACCTTTACACCAAACAGTCGTCAGATTGTTTGTGGTGAGATCGTACGACGCTTACTTGAACCAGAAACGTGTGCCTTAATTATTCCTTTATTGCTTTCTGACATATCACAGCTAGTAACGTAACCTCATTGTTAGTTTGAAAGCACGTTTATTCGTTTTTCATGCGGTAATTGATAGTTTCCTTTATCCGTTTATCCTGTGTAAACTACTAAAATTCAATGTCTTATTGACAGTACTAGAGGCAAACATTTAAAAAACACGAAAAATCAACGTCATACTGTTTAGTTGTTAATTGTAGATTAAGTCGCAAGTTTTTGAATAACACTGACTTGGTGAAAAAAACATAATAATTTTATCCTTTTAAGTAAGTTAAACTATAGTTATAAGTTAGAGAATAGCATCACAAATTGATCGCTGAATTTAAAGAGACCAGTACAAACTAAAATCGTACAATGTGAAGCCCGGCGGTGTCGAGAGCTGGCTAAGCCACCTCCGGAAACATTTATTCGACCGCAAGCTTTTATCTCGAAGCACCAAGAATGCAGATAAAAAGGTATTTTGGTCATTGTTTATACCATACAATTTTGTCCCTTTGTAACTGATAATATTTAAATTTTAAATTTACCTTTGTGGTGTACAAAGGTGAATATGAAATTTATTATTAGCAACAAACAAAATGAATGGAGAAAACAAACATATCAACCTTATTATACAGGAAGGAAGGTTTGACATCTGGATCTGAACCGATGACCTAACAAAGTAGCTTGAAGCTTGATGCGACTCGTGTATAAACGTTGTTGATCGTAGACGACTGTTGAATACTATAGCGATTTTCTTGATCGTTGGCATCTTTTTGTATCAAATCTCCAAGTCTTCGTAGAATCGCTATTACACTTCTACGAAAAGATCATGGACAATGGGAATGAAAAAAGATAAATTTCCAGCAGTGAATAACGAGCTGCCAATAATAACACCAAAATTGTACTATAATATAAATATACTAGCGGCCCGTCCCGGCTTCGCACGGGTGGACAAAATTCTTTAAATTTTTTCTAGAATTCAATATAGCCTATGACACTCAGCAATAATGTGCCTTTCTATTGGTGAAAGAATTTTCAAAATCGGTTCAGTAGATTACAATTTAACATATATACAAACACACAAACTTTACTTCTTTATAATTATAAATATATATAAAATTAAATTTAAATTTGTCTCAAATATTTTTTCTCGAGTCTTTATTACCGTTACCGTATAACTAAAAGATATTTTTATTTAGTTAATACTTAAATCCATACAATACAAAAATTTCCTGTGTTTGAAGTGTTGACCGCGATGAACTCCGAAAGTACTCAACCGATTTTGATGTTTTCTTTTATTTCGCTGGATTTATTCCGTCTTAAGATATAGGATAGGTTTTACTTATAACACGCATATTTGGCGTGACGAAAAAGCTAGTATTATATATACGAGTAAAATGGAAAATACGACAGGGAAATTCAAACTTACAAAATGGGTCACCTTTAGTCGAAACGAAATATGACATCAGGTTACACAACATTACATTTATCGGCGTCTATATTCAATCTGTGTTAGTAGAGTTTGTGAGAAAAATAGTTTAAACCTGTTTTCTTGTGGTCATTTCTAGTAAATCTAGATTTGTTGTGATTCTAGGACAATTGACTGAAACTTGTTTTGTCAAAGCACAATCGGACAATCTACCGAAAATATACCTATAATGATATAATATTTTGCATCATATCCCGAATTTACATCCGTTAAGGTTAAAGGAGTGGAAGCTTTAAGTGGCATACTATATTTTATCTAAAACATATATTTTTATTCATAAGTGTACACTGGAGTTTATAATATGCCAAACCATTATATATACTTAACCATTTGTCAGAAAATTACTTCAAAACTCCTATTTCACATATAAATCATAATAATATAAGTTGGCTCAATCAATCATCAATATTTCGTTAAACCACAATGAGAAGACAGCTAAGTTAGAAATAAGTTGCTAAAGGGTTTTAGACAGTTTTACTGAAAATATGTAAACAAGATTAGGTACAGACCGAATTTTATGCTGCTTAATATTTAAATGCGAAACTTATTTCTGAATAATTCATACTAAGCTGTACATAAATATAGCATAATTCGGGTTAAATGATCTAAATATTTACAGAAACAACGTGTGGAAAATACTTTATCCTCATAATCTTACGCCATCGTTGACATGAAAGACAGGAAAGAAACACTTTATCGAGTTTACTTCTTATAGTCTTTTTACACTTCGGTACAATACAATACTTGTTTTAATAGGTTTTTTAGCTTCTTCCATGACGTCATGATACTAATACGTCTACATATAGTAAACAAACACGGGACCTGTCACGTGATGCAAGCCAAAGCTCGAGCAAAATGGCTGCGTTTGAGCGGCTCAAATTTATTCATAGTTTTAGATTTAATATTTAAAATATGAATATTTACAAGATTTTTTTTTTACGTTATAAAGAGGTAATTATAAAATTTTAAATTAGGAACTTTTATTAACGTTCACTGCATACTAGGGGAAATAAATACGATCGAAAGTAAGGATTTCACTAAAGCGTAATTTTCGTCGTTTTGGAATATTGAGAAAACATTTTTTATAATATTTCTATCATATACTATATAATGCGGTATACGCATTCATAATAATATAAAGAAAAATACATAAACATATCGTAATCTTGATAAACTAACACCTCTATTTATTAAAAAGCCATAAAGTATATGAATTCACCCAGATAATTCATGTGTAAAACGTAATAATTATTTGCAGGAAAAAACAACCTGTTTTTTAAAAAGGGGCTAAGATAGATCTGAACGTGTAAAGGCCTTTGGAAGCCCGTAAGCCCGGAAGCGTTTATCTGACGTCTGACCATATGCTTTGTTCGTAAGCCCCGATGGGGGATCATTTGCCCTTTTTCTGAATTCATTTTGATAGTACTGTTAAAACATTAAATGATACGATAAGTGCAAAAAAAAATTGCATCGGATCGAATCAAGTATACTTTGAAACTTACTACTAAGTTTAAATTTTGATATTTTGCTCATTAGCCTATTCGTTGAGGAAATCGATGGCATAGTATTGAGTATATAGAAGATGGAGACCAAAAAAATAATTCCTTCATGCTTCGAAAGACACATAAAGCAACACTAGCTGCATTTGCAGTTATAAATAACAATCAATTCATACTGGATCAAATGTGCTGGGATATGTTCTATTCATAGCCTATCCATCAATAGAGACAATAAATAGACAAATAATGTTGATAATAGTTATAATATACTTATGTAGTTATCTTTATTTATAAGTAGCTTGGAGCTAGGCAGTCAATAAACAAATAAATAATGACCACAAAGATGTTTTACAACAAATCAAAGGAGATCGTAGAAGCTACGCAATCTAAAAGAAGCACTGCAAAAAGTAATGTAGCGAGAAATCTAAACAAGACATTAAGGACAAAAGGCAAAAATCCCTCCGTTCGCGTTTACGAGCATTTCATTCGTCAGTCTAAGGTGTAACGACACTCAATCCGGACCGTCTAGCTTCGTTAAGCGTCTCCATTTCTGGTGATTTAATAAAATAAGCCGAGGCATTGTCTCTCATTGCTTGCCGCTCGGAAATTTCATCACGTTTTATGAAAAAAAGAAACTAAATGAAAATTTGCATGGACGTCTTAAAACAAAAGACAACGTTAAGAAATGAAGCTTTAGCACCGTAGAGCGTACTGAAGATCAGTAATATTCTTGGATGGCTTTAATGATTTTTACAAGTTCATTTTTACAGTGAATCAAACTACTCTCGTATTGGAATACGCGAAACTTAGTGCAGCGCGTTAATAATATTTGATTAGTGGTGTTACCTTCTAATTTCTTTTACGTACTTGATATGCCTAGTAATTTCGGAATTAATTAATTATGACATAGTCCACTAAATAGTGATAACGGCATCCGTTCCCTAATTCTGTCACTTGATTAATTATTTTTGAAGTAGCTTATTATCTATCACAAATTAAATATATATAAATAACTAGCGGCCCACCCCGGCTTCCCACAGGTACTTAACAAAAATTTCAAAAATTATAAATTTTAACATACACACACACATACACCTTTGTCTTTGCTTCAGGGGTTACTAAAAATGGGTACATTATAAATAAAGTTTGGATATTGTTATTTTATTGTTTTTTGTTCAATATTTGAATAATTTATTTTTATTTCTAATGTTTCTACAGAACACAAGCCATTAAATTTATTGGGTAAGAGCTTCCCTGTATACGACATATGATGTTGTTTTATTTTGTGGCATCAAAATAAATTGCTTTTCAGGAGCTCCGACCTGTGATAGGCCAATGTACGGTTGGTCATGAGTAAAACATTATTTTCATAGGTCGATCCCTTCTAATTCGAAGGTTTGGCCTTTGTACCTGTTAATGGTTAACGCAAAAGATGTTTTTACCGGAAATTGAAGCCGTTTAAATGAAATTGGCAGGTCAGTAGCAGCAGGCATATGAGCTAGTTGACCAGCTGCTGGACCGATGATAATGGTGGCAACAATTAAATTGTCCTTCCATTCCTTAATAAGCAGCCTTGTCCCATTGCACAATGCACATGGGTTTAAATTTCTCAAAAGCATTATTAGAATTCCAATTTTTAACGTCAATTCGCGTGGTGGCTGTGCAGGAGGGTTTAGTGAATTTAAAATTCCTGTGGATAATGGATTGCGCCTTCTATATTTTAGTCACGGTGTCGATCAATTTATATTTTTTATTTCGCTGGGGACTTTTTAAATAATCAGATTGTTTATTTCGTTGACAGTATCGTTCCTAGAACACAACAAATCAAACAATTTGTCGTTTTTAGGGTATACCGCATCTAAAAATTTCTTAATGTAATATTTGGTCTAGAGACTTATCCAGAAGGATGTCACAATTTCTGCTTAATTTTGGAATGGGAAAAATTCCTTCCCCAAGTCCCCAAGCAGTTGTTGTGGGAAATTTCTATCTGTGATTCCATGAAGATGAGCTCTCAAATAACCGTAATTTTAAATTTTCTATTGAAGTCCATAAAGAAAACGATTTCAAGCATGCTTCAATGATATCTGCTTGCGTTCCTCTGTCAATGACTGAAAGAGTCTGTCGGAAATCTCCAGCAAATTCAAAAGTAATCGCGACCGTGGGAGCAGAGGAGTTTCTAAGATATTTTAACTTTCCGTCCACAGCCTCTATATGTTCATTCATCCCACATAATCAATAAGGCGTCTTGTAGTAATTTACCAAGAGGCCCATAACATGTAGATTGTTGCTCAAGATTTAGATTAGTGGAAGTTTAAAAGTATAATGAACAGTTTCTGCACCCTTTAAAAGATTTGTAACGTGGCACTTTATTTTTTGACATTGGCACGGCCGGCAGCGGCGGGCGGCGGTGGGGAATGCGAACTTCGAGAGAAACATCACGTCGGACGGTTGCTAAATTAACAAAGATTGTAAAAGACAAAAATGTTACTTAAGTTACATGGTAAATGTAATTGGTGGTTTTGATAATTATTACACTCATAATAACTAGCCATAGCCATGAATGCGAAGTAATTTATTTGGATAAGGATAAATACCCAGTTACGAATAATGTGGCCTGGTACCTACCTCTTACAGGCGTTGCTATTGCATAAATAAACATAAAAAGTAGTTATTGTGACATAACTGTTATAGTTAGACATATGGTATTACCGACTTTTTTCTAGATATTGATGTCCTCTATAAAACTGTAGTACATCACTTTGCTCTATTGTCAATAATTTTAACAAAGTACGCGATATAAGATTATGTGTTTTTTCACACGTTGGTTTACATTTTCCAAGTTTTCATACGTTTCCCTAAATTTTTGAAAATATTCTATCGCCTTTGTTAATCAAGGATAATGTAGAATCTTATATGTGAAAGAATTATTCAAATCGGTCTGCTAGTTTATGAGGCTATTCAATACAAAAAAACAATCAAAGTTTTCATACGGATCTCTAACTTTTCTGAAATTCTTTTATAAACTATGTTCATCAGATTTATGTGGAATTCCAAATGTGAAAGAATTTTTAAATAATTCCAGTAGTGTCAGAGCCTATTCAATCCAAACAAACAATCAAACCTTTACTCTTTATAATATTACTAGCGGCCCGTCCCGGCTTCGCACGGGTGGACAAAATTCTTTAAATTTTTTTCTAGCATTAAATATATCCTATGTTATTTAGCGTGAACGTAGCTTTCCAATAGTAAAAGAATTTTTGAAATCGGCTTAGTAGTTTTTGAGTTTATTCATTGCAAACATACAAAAAAATAAATCTTTCCTGTTTATAATATTAGTGTAGATATAGATAAAAAAACTCATTGGTAGCATGGTCTTAAAATAATTGTCATTATTAACCCAAATCTGTACAAAAATTCAACATTTGGACTACTCTGACCAGTTTCATATAAAGTAACAATTTCTTGTTGGTTTCATTATATTTTGCTTTCAACAGATTTTGTTGTAACAATGACGGTATGTTGTCGTATTGCAAATCTTAAATCTTTTCAAACGTAATTAGATACGCTTTTATATAGGGGGTCTGCATTGTTTTACAAAATTGATTATGTTATTGTTTTGTATAAATTAATTAAGGTCGTTGTTTACATCAGCAGAAGGAGTAATAACTGACAAGTTGTTTATTACAAGGGGATTTGGCTCCAGGCGTTATTGTAATTAATGTAGGAGAGGTTTAAATGCTTCTGTTTGTGGCAACAGTTATTAGTGTTGGAATAAACTGGAGTCGTTCGAGTTATTTTTTGGTAGAACTAAAGTTTTGGACTTTCGTCACTTTTTTTAACAGATTAAGACTTTTTTTCAAATAATAAGAATCGCTAGTTAATGTGATTTGTGAATTAATTTGCTTTATCATATTATATTATTTTATATTATTGCATATAAAAGTTCCCTACCGAAAGGATTAGCGAAAAGACCGACTTCCGCGTCCCTTTTTTATTTCCTACTAGCGGCCCGTCCCGGCTTCGCACGGGTGGACAAAATTCTATTTCTATTATTAAATATTTTTCCTTTAGCGCCATCAAGCGTCCGGTAGACGAACTACTTACGGTTAACGCGTTGCTATGGTAACGTTACTGATACAATGGAAAAAGAGCGGGAAAAAGAGCGGACAGACAAACACACAAACAACTGTTATCTTAGATTATAGATTGATTGAAAAATGAAAACAATATATTTTGACTTTACACTCTTTGTTAAATAAAAGCATATCTTACCAAACATTAGACGATGGTGAACCATATTAACAAACTTGATCATTTAAGGAGGTCTAATCCTCAAGTTTCATAAATAAAATGAGATATACTAGCAGTATATATGTAACGGTATATAATAAATAGTATTTTTCCGGTAAAAAGTGTTTTATTTCTACATATTTATATATGTTATAGATATATTTTCGTAGGATTTTGTTTAAGATCATATATTATTTGTCAATATGAAGTAATAACAAGCCAAACGAATATATTTAAAAATATTGGTTTACACGTTTACCTAATACGTAATGGCCCAGTCTCGATCCATTTTATCCAACAATACAACGTCCATGAATTCTATTTTATTGAAACGTGCTCATAAAATTGCGTGTCAAATGGCCCAAGGAATTCAAAGGGTCGGACCAACGAGCGATTTTTTTTCGTTTCCCAGTAAAAAAATCAGACCGTACTTATCCGATCTAACGTTTCAAATGGATTTTATTTCGTTCAAAGGTGTATTATGTTAGGTATTCCTTTATCATCGCGTGCGTTTTACATGAGAATTCTTCCATTCGTAGAGGCGAACGTTATCGGCATAAGAGTTACAAATATTTTTGAGCGAGAAAGGTTTTCTTGAGAAAATCGTTTTACTTCGATTGGCATAGTTCTTTTCATTTAATGTACTAGTATTATTTGAAAATTCAGAGTTTATTCTTTTGTTTAATGTTACTCTGAAATTACTTGTTAATATTAGGTCTTTGAGTTTTTTTTCTTACTAACATTATAAAATATACTGAGGAACGAGACGATTCTTCTTTACGTTTCTTTTGGTATGCATATCAGAATCAATTCGTAGAATCGCTGTGTATTTGAGTTACAAAGTATCAAATCCTTAATTCTGTGAAACCAAAACGGTATCAATATTACCTAATGTATTTTTCAATGTCAATCAATTTCAAATAACTGGATTTTGTCTGTAGATTATCCTCTTATAGGAGTTATGCGCATAGTAATGAGTAAAAAAAATGTAATAGTTCTTTTTTTAAATTTTCATAAGAGACAGTTTCCTTAGTATTATTATTTTAAAAAGGAATATTAACAATGCTTTTAAATTCGTTATAATTATTTACGCTAACTCCCTTGTGCTAAACTAAATACTTCTCTTACGAATAGACCCATGCCCTTATACTTTGTGCAATGTAGGATGATACTTTTGACAGTTGACACCTACATAGAGGGTATAACGTTGCTATTGCAATGTCAAGCTAAACATAAGGAAACAAACGCAACCTTAGTACGTAGGAATAAGGAAGTGACACCTGTCAAAAGTATCATCCTACATTAGACAAAGTATAGTAAATTGCCGTGGTTCAAACTCAGTCTGCTGACATCTCAACTACGAGCACTTTTAAAAAAAAAAGTTTTATAAAATTAATTCATAATATTTGTAAAATTATTATGATACGTGATGCGGCATTAAAGCTCTTAATATTAAAAAATCATAAAATGACATAATCGGGTTTTTTTTTGTAACTTCGTATTTTACTTGTGCTAGCAACACTGAATACGGATTCAATCGTCAATTGTTATATTGACGAAAAGAAGAGATTTTATTTTTAGTTGCACACGAGAAAAAAAGGTAGTACTTACTGTATTTTAGTAGTAAGGCAGCAGGTCAAAGGGCCTTCTTTGAAAAATCAGTACAAATCAACATTATCCACAAAAAGAAAACATGGTTATAATCGCACTTTAATTTATTACTTATGCAAGTGACCATGTTAGCTTAAAACCATATACAAAAAGTCTTTGTATTTTTATTTTATGAAGATAATTAGAAACTGACAAGAATTTACGTCTATATTTACAAACATTTTTTCTCCAAATACAGAGATTCCATTATCCATCTTAAAGCAGCCTAAAACAACTCCTCTGCATACAATGAATGATTCTTTTTCACGATAAACAATTCGATCACTGCAACAGGTGGAAATATTCTAAGAAAGAAACAGCCTACTCCTCGCTTATTTAAGAAATACCATCAATCAAATACGGTGGTACATTCAGCCACAACCCAATTAAGATAAAAGTAAAAGCATCTGGTTGTCCAGCGGTTCTCAAACAAGTCTCTAAAAACATCAGGCTCATTTAATTTTCCGCCAAAACAGCTCCTCACGTTGAAATAAACGACTAGAGACGACATCTCGACAAATGTGTACTATCACATATCTGTAGTCAAATAAATACTAAAAGCAAAACACTGAGTTTTGTGTACAAGATGTTCCTTAAAAGCAACAGCTTTTGATAATGAAATTTAAACTCTTAGGTAAGCAGAATAATTAACTAGGAGCAATAAATAATAATATACGAGTAAAGGGATAGTTAAAATATGAAAACAACTCAATTAAATAATAAATGAATATAATATTTAATCGGACATAATAAAATAAATATATGTTCAGGCATGTTTGACCTTTGAATGCGGAAGTCAATCAGCTTTCTCAGGGGTCTGAATTCGGATGGGTGATCAAAAATGTACTAACTCGAATTTAGGAAGACACGTTCGGCGTTATTCCTAGCTGCGACTGCAGTTAATAATTTTACAAACAAATACAAACGACGAATTTGTTAAACTTACAATAAAACAAAACCATTCAGTTTTTACTTATTTTAATTTAAATTAATCTATTCTGTCTCTCTGTTTTATGATCATATTATTGAGGCTTCTGATTGAAAGCCGGAACGTCAGGATTAAAATAGTAAAGCATAAGATTATGTAAATAACGATCCAGTAAAAAATAATTCATGTCAAATTTGAAGCTAGCAAGAGTGATGGTTAATAATTATAACCAACTCCAAGGATTATCCTATTGAGTTATTTGTCTCCTCTAGTGTAAATATATCTCTGTCTCTTTAATATCACTGAGAAGATCTCTCAGGGATTTTATTAGCCTTGGGACTAAATCGCTCCTTAGATGTAACATAACGACTGCAGGTTTCTTTTGATATTTCTAATACAAAATTGAGTTTATATTTTCAATAGTAGGTATATTTTGATATTAGATAGCATAGTTATTTATATGATGAGGAATATAATACCAAATACATTGAGTGATTAAGATTTTGTCCGATAATATATGAAGTAGAACATCGATGGCAACCATTACTTTAGTTATCCAGTGAACATACTGAAAGGGAGACGACACAACGGGATAAAGTTAAAGCACGGAAATAAGCTCGTTTATTGCATGCAATTCCATTGGAGTTGAAGTTGGAAGATCGATATTGCAACTGGAACTAAATTACATACCTTTATTTTTCCTATATATTTCAAAAGAGTCAAATCTATTTTACAATCTGTCAATAAGCGAAATGGAAATTTTATCAACGTGGTTTGGTTTGCCGATCATGATAATGCATCGAATCGCATTCACGGTTGAGTAATTGTGAAAAGTTATTCCTATTTTACAAAGTAATTGTTTTTTTTTTTTATTGAATATGTTTTTGTTAACATTAATTCATAATGTCAAAATATATTTTTTTTAAGATTATATATTAATATTGTTTTATATTTGGGGGTTTTTTAACCGTCTCCTCATTGATTAAGCGTCATACCAGTATTTAACAGAGGGTTTCGTTGTTAGATTAAAAAAAAAGTAATGCCTTTGACTTATGTACGTAAGAACTGATTATGTATATAAACCTTCTCTGCCATGCGTTCATCAACTGACCAAAGTTTCGTTGCTAATGCATCGGTTTCTTTTAAGACTAACAACGGCATTTGATTTATATGTGAGAAAATTTTAGTTTTTTAGACACACTATTATACCTTGCTCTAACTAATCGTACTCACTTGTCCATTTTGTACGCCGATACTGTACAAAATAACATTTGGTTGGTGATAGGTATTGTTTTAAATGCCCCTGGCTAGCTATAACTATTTTAAACAAAGCGGCATATCACACGGCATTACCATTTTGTCACTTTTATTTATTGTATATACAGGATATATACTATATTATATACCCTGTTAGACTATGGCAAATTGTATCTTACAAAACTAAATTATGTTATTATTATAATCTAATACAATAAACATTTGACAGCAATATTAACAACCATAATAAACAATATTATTATTAAATTAATATAACAGCTTTAACATAACTTTGGCCAAGCACTTCCCTGTTATTAATTAAAAAAATACTCCAGGTTTAAGTCATTATTAATGTAGATACAATTGGATTAATTAGAAAGTAAACATTTAAAAATAAAATTTATCCACATATCTTTTGTCTTTTTTTATTAACTCTGAGTGAAACCGAAAAAAATGTTAAAAGTATTTGAGCGGTTCAGTGGGCTTGCACGGTGAAAAATTCGTAGAACGCATTTATTATTGAAGCCTTAATCCCATTTTGTGAACAGTCCTCACTGACGTTGTCTGCATACACTTACTTGTATGCCGCCTGCTTATATTCGATGAATTTAGTACTATAATCTAAAATATTCGAAGCTTTGCCTTGTTTTAAATAACACTTCCTCCTCGTTTGTTTTCTGAGGGCTAAGTGTATGTTGTCTAATATAAACGTTAAGTTGAACGAATAAGATAAAATTGAGAATTTAGGCCTTATTCTCGTGGTATTAAGGTCTATCACACAAATACCATATTAAAGTAAAGTTTGCATATTCTAAACACTTAGACTCAGGCTTCTAATTGTTATGATTTGGACCTTCAAAAGGTACCCAGGTCAACCCATAACTGGCTTAGTGAATTCGTAGAAAACTTATTCTTAAGCATAAAGCAAATTTTGGTATAGCAATTACTATATGATTGTTTCGAGTTCGTTATTTAAAGTGAAATAATAATTTGACGACTGTTTGGTGCAACGGTAGCGATCCAGCCTTTAGCGCCAACGGTCCTGGGTTCGAGTCCCGGAAGGGCAAATGTTTGTGTGATGAATACGAGCATTTGTACCTTTATCATGGATATTTGTATATATTTCTATAAATATTTCTTATTTTTGTATCATATATGTATGTATATCCGTTATCCTAGTTTCCATAACACAAGCCTTACAGTGCTTACTTGGGCTAGGCTAATTGGTGTGAATGTTATAAATATTATTATAATGATTCATTTATGCAAATTCTTGGCTTCGAAATCCTAACAATTTGTGCTTTTTTGATAAACATATAAGATTCTAAATTTTACACAATGTTATAGTAATTAGTATAATGTTAGTGACCATGAAAGTTTAAAACAATATATTTATACAATGTTTTATAAAATATTGAAATACTTTTAAGATCAACAGAACATTAAATCCCAGTAACTAGGCATGTTTACATAAACATTGCAGTTATTATCATTATTATAAAAATTCAAGTTATAAGCAAGAATTTTACATAATCAATAAAGAAGACTGATTTTGCCTAACATGATAACCAAATCTCAAAAATTCTGGGTTTTATTTAAGAGCAAACCTATAAATTTATTGTGATTAAAATCTGCGTGATTGGTATCTCAATTGTTTTTAATCCATTTACTTCAGTAGCACAAAAACAACGTACTTACCTTTAAAAAACTTCAAATAAAATGTTGCCTACTTATTATTTCTATTTTGACGACCGCCATTATCGAGTGACTTGCATAATTTTAGGTCCCGGGTTTGATTCTCGGCCATGTACAAAACGAACTTCTCTATATTGGCTCGGGTCTGGGTGATACCGTCGTTATTTCTGCATTTTATACCAAAATTGCTTCAACTACTCAAATTGGCTTCAAAGCAACGTATGTGATATTCAAAATCAATAATTTTACTTAAGTAAACACTAAGACTGTCTGATATTTATAATGAGAGGAAAACCTTTTTCCAGTGGGAATTTAAAGATCAAAATTATATAAAACACTATTATATACAAATCCAGAGTTTTTTTGAGTAACAATTATTTAACTTTATCCAATATTTAAGTTAAACAACCCTTTATCTTATCTATAAATACATATCTTTATCTTAAAGACCTATAAGGGCAAGCTTTGTCCAATTAGCTAAACAAGATTTATCTTTGGCAAAATCGCGACCGTTTTGCCCTCTAACTGGGGCACAGATGGCGAATACTCGTAATCACACAAAACCTTTCGTCTACAGGTATTGTAAATAAATAAACTAAACCGAGTAAACTTAGATAAAAGATACAATTCTTTTGCACCTATGCACTTATATAATGACTAGTTGACCCGGCCACGCGTTGCTGTGCCGACTGCAGCGTCATCTGCCGGACTGATTTGTGAATCTAAACCATTCTCAGATCCCCTTGAACACACACAAAAAAATTCATTCAAATCGGTCCAGCCGTTTAGGAGGAGTTCAGTGACATACACACTCACAGAAGAATTATATATATAAAGATATTGTTTATTCAAATATACACTGTTTGTTTGAACACGCATGAATGAGTTACACAAAAAGAATGAGCTAATGTGAAAAAGAACAATACCAGTTGCACCAGTTGACAGTCTTATCGCGTAGAGTGATCTCTACTAGGCAACCTTTGCATTGAGAGAAAACGCAATTAATTACGGGATGTGATGCAACAAAACGAAATACCTTGCAATTGAAACTAATAATCGGAATAATCAATATTTAACATGTTTGACATTAAGGCGTGGTTTTAAAGAACGGTATGCAACTACTTCCTTTTCCTATCAATCAACTAATTTGACTTGGGAATAGAAAAAAGGCATGAAGTCTTGCAAAATCGTTTTACACTTATTTATTTATTAGGACAGCCAACAATAAGTACAATGATACAAAACTATTATTAAAATTTATAAATAACAGGCAATCACATTTTGCATTTGAACTATCGTACCTACCTGACGATTTCACACAATTAAAAAGTAAGATTTTTAGGAACTCCAATTACAATAATATATAATATAATAGTCACGAGGTATCTTCTAGGCAAGCGCGTCACATCCTAGATCGCATCGACGCTTACCATCAAGCGAGATAGTGGTCAAGCGCATGCCTATTTTCAATAAAAATAATAGTATACCTATAATTATAATAGCCATCATCAGCAGACAATAATATAAACGTCACACCAAATCAGGTTATTTAAATAAAATCGTTAGGTACTATCAATAAACTAATTTTAAATTTAATGAAAGTGCTGCTCTAGTGACTCGCATCTTACGGTTACTTAGCTGATGTGGAAGGCTTTTTCTTCTTCACTGCTTTTAGAAGCAATGAAAGTTTTTATTAACCCTCTGCGGCTGAAGTGTTAGAATATCAGACTCCCTCAACCAAATGCGACGTTGCTGTCTTGCTTACTACCTTCCTAGAACGTCTCACGGCAGCAGGCAGTGACGCCCGGAAGAAGACATAGTGCATTCAGCAATATCTTCTGATTCTGATTGACGTTACCTCATAATAATGATGTTAGTTTCCTTCATGTCTATTATCTCAGTAAAATATTCACACTGCTTTTGTGCATTCCAGGCGTAACCACAGTAATGATTGTTTTGTAAATGTCTAGTCGACGCGCGCAGGATTCCAGATCAACAAAAGATGTCTCGATGGCATACCTATTACTAATGATTCGCAAATAAACGAATGGGTCGAAGAGTACAGTGAAAAAAAAGTAAAGTTGACGATTGTGATGTAGATCTTATGTGAGTATGCTAGATGAACCCAAAGGAGAAGAAAGTGAGACTTTATTGTTAGTGAAAATGCTAAAGATATAGATTATGAAGACAATCTGCACCTAAGCTAAATTTCTAATCAACATTGGTAAAAATGGCTTTGTATGATCCAAGTCTGAAATCGGAAAAATCATCCACCAACGAAATCTGAACCATCACCGGACCCATTTGGATCCGGTCAAAAGTCCCCATTTGTCCGTCGAGGCTAAAAATTCAAATCAGGTTTACTTGTTGTGCATGTAAGAAGGCTATTTGCCTTCAATGTTCCTCACAAATATGCAAACTGCAAATTTAAACTTTGAAATAGGGCACAAGGCTGATTAGTACTTTGTTTCATTTATTTCTAAGGATAAGACTAAAAGCAAAAATTTGTTGTGTTTGTAGCAACTACTTATTGTAAATATTTATTAGATATGTAAGTAAAATTAAGGACAAAATATCAGATTTCAAATTCGATTTTATAGTTCAATAAAGTTCGTTAAAATTCTTTCCCCAATTAATTATTTTCTTAAGAATTAAATAGTTACATTTAATATTAGCCAAAATTGAACATACATTAAGTAAAAGGAAACAGTCACAGTAAACCTTAACATTAATTTGCAGAAAACTAAGCATATTTTGCCGTAAAACGGTTTTTTGTATTTTTTTTAACAATTTGATATTGTGTATTTTTTATTATTATTGTCATGTTTCTGTTGCTTGCCTACTCTACTTTTTGTCTTTTTATTTAATAACACTTATAGGTTTTTTAATGGTTTTTATTATTTACCACAAAACTATCGTTGACACCTTTTGTTGATCAATTTCACTTGGCCTCAGTTACAGCAGAATTAGAGAAGATTTCAGTTTTTCGAGTTTCCGAATGAAAGAAAAAAACCAATAATTAAACAAATGCTTCATTTTATTTTTTCTTATTAAACTGCTAAATTTATATACTTAGCTGATTAAATATTACAGGAAAAATCAAAATAAAAAAATATAATGTTTGACTGATTAAATTACAAAAAATACAATAATTACGTAGCACTGCAAAACTTTGATACTATGTCAATATACTTTTTTAATAGGAACTAACTATATACTACATAAATCTAAAAAGAAATAAAAATACACATTGAATAAATAAACCAAATAGATAATTAAGATAAAGGTTGCAAGAAGATGGATTATGTTCTGACTATGATTATTGTGCACTTTCTAGCACTTTGTGATCTTTAAATTTGATCTTAAACATGGACTGCAATCTTAGATTGTCGACGGAAGATTGTTCTATGTAGTTTGATTCTGGGAAAGAGAAGAGTTATGGAAAACCAATCAATATAATTATTATTAGGCTTAATAACACATATATAGCATTTTAAAAATAAATAAGATTACTCAAATAATTAACAGGTATTTTGTTTGAAAAGTGTTTTGCTACGAAAATTAGTCTGAATATGCAACATTTAACTAACATAATTTTATTTAAAATTTTAGCTTAAATTTTTTTTTCTAATGGGTGTTACCTTTTCTTATATTTTCACTATTTCTAAATAAATCAATACAGAACTTTTATTAAATCTTTGTTTTTTTCACGCACGAAAACGTTACGCCTTAAACCCGATAGCGTGCATATATGGGACTCCTTTTGCCAACGTTACACAGACGGCTTAGCATGATCGAAGTGACAATTTATACTTACCGTGGATCTTGGCGGTTTAAATACACGGAAATATGATGGGCACACTCTAGTTGGCATAGCACATCAATTTACCACAAAATATAATTTCCTTATTATAATTTTCATTTTAAGTTAAAAATCCGCGTTTTCCTACTATGCTGGCTGGTACCTTCAGCAAAAAATAAAAGGCAACAAGACCCTTAAAGGTTTATCGCTACAACATTAAATAATTCAATGCAAACGAAACTCTTATCAAGAAAATATATAAAAAAATAAAATACAGCCAAAGATTGTTTTTTTAATGCCAATTCCAAACTCCACGTTAAAAAGTAAAATTAAAGCGGCTTAAAAACTCGTTCACAAGTTTTACTTACCCATAAAAAGTTACGGATAAAGCTCCCGAAAGTTTGAACCAATCTGCAGTAAACCCTTCTTTGCAAGTTTCTTTTAACACGGGTCATTGGAGAGTATACAGTGTTAGAATTAGACGCAACATGTTTCGAATAGTAGGTAAATGAGATTAAATAATAAGTGGACACTACTGGATCATGAATCATGGAGCTTTTATGATATTTTTTTAACAATAAGTTTTTATTTTATATGCAAGGTGTTCGCCATAAAAGGTTGTTACATTTAGTTATGTGAGTAAGCAGTTAATTCCTAATGTAAAATTTATGTAACTAATCACTGGGAAACCTTATACAAATAAGTAAGTGTACCTGTAATTTTTTATTATTATCATGCGCTATTTTAATTGTGACTTTACAACCTGCCCTCAGATCTATGTAAAATATATCGGAAACCAACATCAAAAAAGCAGCATTATTTGAATAGCCTGAACACTTTCCAAAACAGGTCGGATTAACTTGAACATCAATTTTTGAGTTGAATTGATGTGTTTATTTATGGTTGTTTATTTTGTTATTACTTAAAAATTAAATAACAGTATTGTTTTACAGCATTGTCTTTTAATGATTTTTTAATGTAGTAGACTTAAGATAGCACGGGGTAAACCATAGTGTTTTTTGTTGCTATTATTTTAAGCAATATATAATTACTATGGCAAAACGTTAAAAAAATGGAAAAAAGCCTATTTTTTGCCTAGTCATCTGCTGGGGTGATCTCTTCCATATCTAGTTAACGATCAACGGTGAATCTGATACATATATTAGTCAATTCAAAATCAATATTATAATTTCTGGAACGTAACTGTTCCAGTTTAAGTTTTAAATGGTGATTGATATTCATAATTTAATATATTTAAAAGGTCCATGGTGATTCAACATACGTTAAATCGATTTCATACGACTTGGTAGTCGATTCCGACTTAAATCGAATAGGGCGATACAATTTCAGCTGAGTGATTAAAACCTAGGGTCCCGAGTTGAAAGGCACACCTTTCTTATTAGGGTTGTATCCGGATCACTATTAGTGGGACCTCTTTGTGTACTTACCCTTCGAACAGCGGAATAGCCAAAAAACCTTTTTATGTTCTTCTCCTCTAATTTAACGGCATGTCACGTTGCGATTATATAGAACAAGTATTTTATATAAAAGTACTTAATTATTCGTAAAGTCACAAACAAAATATTGAAGCAAATAAGGTGCAGTTCATATTTATCAAAGTAAAATGTTTACTTGTTTATTTACCTATTAGCCGGAACAAACAGACAGACAAAAATTGTAAAAAATGTTCTTTTGGTGTATGTACCGTACATATATAAATATGCATGTAGTAAAAAACAGTTATTTCAATATTACAAACAGACACTCCAATTTATTTATATGTATAGATTAAAAACAAAGTTTATTATTAAGTAAATTTTTTTTACAAAATGTTTAGAGTTATCTATTGCTTTATATTAGCGTTCATAAAAAACACAAACCTTGACAGTTTTCACGTCGACTTCAGTTGTAAACTGGTGCAGTTTAATTGTTGGGTCACTACGAAAATTATTATAACGATTTATTATAACAGGATAATATATAGCCAGTGTCTGCCCTTAAAAGCCGGTCTCAATTTTCAACAAATTTAGAAATCGGATTAATAGTTTTGAACATAAGATAAATTATTATAATAGAAAAATAATTATATTATAAAATTATTATATCCAAACTAATAAATATTCAAACATTACCTTTTTTATAATAAATAGCAGAGATAAAGAGTAAGGGAGCAAATAAAACGATTCATTCTCCTTTCTTATGTTTCATGGCTATTATTTTAGTACCAGAAAGGGGAAAGGTTTTTTAATACCCTTTAAATTTTTCAATTTATTGTATCAAACTCTCACTTTATTAATCCATTAATGGTCCAAAAGAAAAATCTGTAAGTATCAGATTACATTGTTATATACTTTTATTATAATAATGCTGATAATAATGAACTTGTTCTTTACATACTTAGACAGGTATTTGTGGTATGTCATTTTATTTTGTTTTTATTTTAATTCACATCAGTTTAATAAAACCTAGTGAAGCTTTAACAGCTGAAAGCTACTGATAGTCCTATAACAAACAAATATTCTACAAGATTCTCATACATTTTAGAAATTTCATAGTGAAATACGTAATTATTAATAGGATAGATGTGATGTCCGCCTTAATAACATTCCTAATAGCTAACTACTTTTTTTATTATCTACATAATAATATACAAAAATTCGCTGTAAGAGTGTTTTACCGCGATGCAATCTGAAACTAATCAACCAATTTTGTTTTTTATTTTTCATTTTCCTGGATTTTTTCCCACATAGGACATAGGATAGGTTTCATTTTAATTTATAATAAAAAAGCAAGAGCAACGCGTGGTCAGGTCACCTAGTAATATTATATTAGTACACATCAATTAGCATAGCCCAAAGTAAGTACTGAAAGACTTGTGTTATGTATACTAGGGTGACGGGTAGACATAGATGTATGATATATAAATAAATAGGTAATATTAATATGTGTTAATAACTATGACTTATCTATAAATGCTCTAATTCATCAAGTAAACATCTTCCCTTCCGGGACACAAAAACCATACAGCCTCGTCTTTAATAAGTTATTTTATTAATAACATGATAATGAACTAACTAATGGTGGATTATGGATTGGATCGATTATCAACGGACGATGAATGAATAATAAAATAGACCATTCCTTAGGTTTCAATAGACACTAAATTACCAATTTACCGAAACCTCCGTGCACTTCTTGAGAGAACGTGACAAGAAACCATCCGCTGCTTTGTTTTATTCGCTAACACTCGTGCATGATCATTAATGATTAAATTGCCAGTAAGTGATTCTTTATGAGTATTTAGCTGCCCAAATCTCAATAGAACTACATCTCATTTTATAGTCAAGTTGATAACGGAACATCATTTCAAGATCTCTTGGAAAATTGCTATTCTACTACTTACCAACTTCTTAATTAGAAAAAAATACTTTCTAAGTTTACATTAAATGTGCTATTATATAGAACAACGTAGAGAGAATTATTTAATACGTCTCGGTAACGATCACGGATGAAGGCAAGAAAATGTTCTTGCCTTTGATATGTAAAGTAAGCAACTTCGCTACAGCAAAGACAATAATTTCCAGCTTTACCGACACGGATACCAGTTTCATCATAAATTATTAGGCGATATTCTATCTGACCTTGGGCCAGTATTAATACTTATGTTAATTCAACGCTAACTACTCGTAAGACTTCAAATTTTGGTCAACTTGGAGTGACCCTATCAGCGTCACATCAGCATCCATTTCCCTCAGTTTTGAACACATTACAAGTTTTTAAAAACAGAATTTAAAAAACAAAAATCACTGTACATAGCAAAACAAATATTCTGTTAATTATTTTGATTTCAGAAAATCATTCAATTGCTGAATTTAACATCTAAATATTTTTTACTGGAAAAGTCTCAACTGGTTCCGGAGACAATGGGGACTCAAACCCATATCCCTATCCCTCCCTATCCGGGCTTGTACTCTTCCAATTGAGCTACCAAGACTTTATCAATTTTTTCTTGTTAAAATTTCTTCAGAATATCTGTTTTCATGTTTATTAGTAGAGGCGGAGGAGTTGTTGATGTTGGTAAAATTTATCAAGCTGGTTAATAGCCTCGGTGACCTAGATCGGTAACGGTGTCTGGCCCGACATGCCAAAGGCGGCGGGGTCCCGTCTTAAGAAAACTTTTGCGATATTCTTTTCTATATAAAAACCAACGTAATGTTAAATATAAAATAAACTGTATAAATAAGCAATAGCCTGTCGTAATCATTTTTGGCGCTAAAGGCTCTTTGTCAAGGTTGACTAAACTCTCTCAAGGTAAGTGACAGCACCGATGAGTAGCTTGCCTGAAAACGGGAGCTTATAAACATTTTCTTAATTGACAAAAATATTGTAAACCTTCTCTGTTTTCTTTTTGGCAATTACACGATATTGTATAAAAACATTTTACACAGTGTCTTAAAATGCTCTCATCTATTAATAATGGTTTCATATAGCTTTTTGCTTCATCAATAATAGTTTCATTTGTCTTTTTGCTCCTATATTTTGTATTTTGCATTGCAAATCATCTTTATATTATATAATAACTAGTGAAATCATTTCTTTTGCTGCAAAGGCCAGCACGATTTCTTAGGTGAATACGCCACAAAACCACTTCACATAAATCACTAAGCTTAATCTCGTCAAAAAATTTATTGCGGACAATAATCCCTGGACATCTAAGACATATTATAATCGAGGTGCAGAGCGCGGACAAATTCTAAACATTTGTCAGGGTCTGCTGTTGTGGGCAGGCGTTCATTAATTTAGGAACACCATTTATCTTCAACATTTCGAAGTAAACAATGGGGTGTAAACAAAGTAAGCAGGGAGTGATAAAAAGGCTGTTAATACAAATAGAATTGTCGCCCAGATTTCTTTGTCCAACGGATTTAATTGCGCACAAAGCGTTTTAAGAATGCGAATGTATTTTTCTTTCTTTTTTTTAAGTCACAGGTTATTGTTTTCTTTTTTTATTGTCGCAGTTGAAAGTGTATAGGTATCTGCATAGGTAGGCGTAGGTAAAACTCAATTCTTTATTTTTATAGAAAAATGGGCTCGCACTTGACCACTATTTAGCCTCATGGTAAGCGACGATGCGATCTAGGATGTGACGCGCCTACCTAGAAGATACCTATTCACTCGTAACTTGAAGACCCCTAAATTGTATTCGTCAGGAAACACAGATTCAGGCAAAGAGTTCCACCCCTTAGCGGTTCGTATCACAAAATTGGAAATTAAATAAAATTAATTTAAAAATGTAAGTCAATAAATAAATTACGCCATTCCGAGATACAGGGTTCGTTGGAGTAGAAAACGAACGGGTCTGGGTATTGTGGTTCTGTGTGTTTCTGAATTTCATAACAAAAGTGCTTTAGCTACTTAACTGGGGTTCAGAACAATATACTATAGGTATATGATGTTGCTTAGTATTTATTTTATATTAAATAAATATTGTTCAATTTACGCCTATAATTTAGTTCCAAACTAAGTAGAGCTTGTACAATGTCTACTAAATGACAGATAGAATACAAATAAATGTTTTTATTTTAATATCAATAAATAACTGGTTTATTACTACTAGTTTTAAATAACTGGAATTAGTTTGCAGAAATTATTAAATAATATGTTGTTGGAATTACAAATAATCCTAAATAACATCTATAATTAGGTATGAAAAAATAACAAACTTTTAAGATTTAATTCAACGTAAAGTAATAATTGTCTTTTACAAGTAAATAACTTTGATCAAACTTCTAACTCTAACAAACTTCTATATATGTTTAATTTTGTAAAATCAAGAGCTCGAATAGTTATTACCCACAGTTAATATTTATACACCAATAATAGGTTTTGGCATATTCATAACCGAGGGTCGAGTGTAAGTTTTCATATATACAAAACGTAATAGAAACGACGTTTGAGTAACGATTTTAAGTTCAGACCTTATTTACTAAACATTAAAGTCTATCATTCAAAAAATACAGTCAGCTCTCGGAAAGAAATAAGCATTCGATAAGGACATTGATTGCTTGTTTTTATATTCAAAACAAAACTAACAAAAACATGATTCATAGTTATATTGACAATCTTTTGGTGTTACACCAAAAGGTAGCGATCCTGGCTTTCGAACCAAAAGTCGAGGGTTTATGCCCGCCTAGCATACGCAACACGACAAAATTTTGTCAAACCGATTTCTCGTGTTTTAGTCATTTGTCCTCAGTCGTCTCTAACATGGCTGCGCTTAGAAGTCGATTTCTTATGTCAAAAGAGTAGTTTTACTTAGCTGCGGATTTTTGTCTTCAAACTCTATCATAGCAATTGCGTTTTGTCGACATTTTAACCGATATTGTCGACATATTTCTCGTCTTTGTGTCAGTACGAAGAGAAAAGACGACAAGTGGTTTGTGTGCTATTTCGATTGGAGCGATGGCAGTGTTTTATTACAAATATGTACTCAACGAATATACTCGTTTATTCTTTTTTAAATTTTAGATTGTAAATAGATTAAACTTATATTAAAAGAATAAACAGCAAAACTTTAGGCGATTTCAAAAAAGAAACAAACACCGTTGACTTAGCGAGAAACGATCAACCACAGATCATGTAAGTCGTCAGTCAACGTCAAAATTGATGTAATCTACATTTTCAAAAAGTAAATAAAAGGGTAAAACACACAACACAAATTAAATAAACGATATCGGTGTTGCTATGTTAGATAATAAAATAGTTAATAATCATATATCAAGAGGCAACATCCGTATGTCTACATGTTAAAGACAACGAAATATATGTCGATATCGACAAACTTCTCTTCAATCGCGCGCAAGATAGCTCGAGTAGCGCATGCCAAGTGGGCTGGAAAGAGAAGATTTTTGTGTGTTACGAGCATTTGTACCTTAGTCATGGGTCTTTATAACTATTTATAGATATAACTTTATTTATGTATTAAATATGTCTATCCGTTACCTTAGTAGCCATAACAAAAACCTTACAGTGCCTTAAGCCTTAGATCAAATCTAGGCTAATTGGTGTGAATGATGTGATTGTAAGAAATGAAAAAAGAATCAATACTTATATATCTTACGTCTACCTCAAAGAAAGGTCAAAAGATGTTACTTATTTAACACCACAAAATCCCACACCCTTAATTACACAGGTCTGCAAAAAAACAAAAAAGTTCAGCTGCATGAGATATTTTTGCTGAATTATATGTTTTAAGGTACGCTGATTTCAAAAATGACTTCTATTACTCTCCATCACGTATAGTTTTTTTGCAAAATGATGACAAAATTTTGAGAAAAATCAACTATTTATTACAAACACACTGCATAATATTTATCACAACCTGTCAACCAATTGTTTTATTTAATTTATACATTAATTTATGTTTACTCTCTTTCCTTGTGAAACCTTTTCTCCTTATTTTGTTGCTTCTCCGAACTCGTCTTTGGTTTCTCGCTTAAGCATCCAACAGTAGTCCGCTAACATACTGACATCCAGTCTTCCATGGTAACGTCTATATCTATAACGTAACGTCTATAACGTCTATATCGCGTACATCTTGGTGAAATCTTTCCCATTGTTTTTCATTGAAGGCGCCCAAGATTTCATGAAAATATTCAATATGGGAGTGTAAGAAGTGAACTTTTAAACTCATCTTGCACCCTTGAGCCTTATACGCAGCCAGCATGCGCTGTACAATACTTTTATATTCGGGATCCTTAATATTGCTCAAAAGCACTACATTTCCCATGCTTCTTTTTCGATTTCTTCCATTGATTCAGGAAAGTGGGAATGAGGAAGGAGGGAGGTGATCTAAGATCATCAAGTATTAATTTGAAGTAAGCAAAATATACCTTCTTCATAAAATCACTTAAACTTCTTTCACTGTATATTCACCACAAATATAACAGAAGCTGTCCAGAGAAATAACACAACCTCTATGAGCCATAACAATTATATAAAAACAAGAGCACAGTAGCGTTTGAATGCTGGATTTCAACTGAGTGTAGCAATATAGAGTCAATGGACTTAGTCTGTTAGAATAATGCAACTGCACGTTTGCACTTGCTTGCAATTATTTACGTCCATATTATTTTGTCTTTATTCCTAGATAATTATACTATTGAGGTAAGTAATCCTAATTTTAATTAAATTTGAAGCTTAAAAAAAAATTAAACTAAACAAGAATTTACACAAAATAAAAATATAAAAATTAGTATTGTAAAAAAAATTGCTGTGATAGAATTTTTTAAATATTTTTTTCGGTTTTGGGACGCCAAAATCTATAAGAAAATGTATAAAAAACCCATGCAGTTTTTTCATTGCAGACCTGTGTTATTAAACTAACAAATATCATCTCCGAAATAAACTATTAAGATACTGGAAAATCTCCCCAAACTTGCTGACTCAGCTTCCTTTGTGAAACATATCAGCTTAATATATCTGCGTACGGGTCTGCTGACTGATGGCTGATGGTCGTGACACCATTAATATACTGCTATGGACGTCTTTAGAATATGCGACTGGTCTCTGACGGAACAAGAAATAGAAAATGTACGAAGATGGTGATTAATATTTTGTGAAAAAACAACTGATAAACATGAAGAAATGAAGTGGATAATTCCTTAAATTTCATTATGCTAGCTTGATTAGTAGCTGAAACTAAAAATGGCCCCGATTTGTATATATTTTTGAATTAAGAGTATAAACAATGCGGTAAATACATTATTAATATTAAGGACTCGTTTTTTAATAGAATCCATTTTACTTGGCATGGGGATGATGATACCTGTCTACACGTGCGTGTACTTGGCGAAGGAGCAAGGTATGTCCTGTCTTGATGTCTCCGGTATCTGTATTAATTTGTGGGGGCGAGCAGTGCATCTTGTTTGATTTTTGCGGAAGTAAGCTAAATATATTTTTTTTATTTTCGACGACCGTTTGGTGCAACGGTAGCGATCCTGCCTTTCGCACCGACGGTACTGGGTTCGAATCCCGGAAGTTGTATGTATGATGAATATGAGCATTTGCACCTGAGTCATGGATGTTTGTATATATTTCTATAAATATTACTTATTTATGTATGATATATGTATGTCTATCCGTTACCCTAGTATCCATAACACAAGCCTTAAAAAAGTGCTTACTTTGGGCTAGGTTAATTGGTGTGATTGTAGGAAATATTTATTTATTATTTATATATTTTTTTTATTTAATGCGTGTATTACGAGTGGATATTAATTATATAATTTAGCTACTTATTTGTTTATAATATTATTAATTTATTTTATTTTTATCTTGAGACGAATTCTATAGGCTAGCGGTTTGTACTTGCGATTATGAAAATCGTGATGGTGTCTGTATGTGTGTGTGTGTGTGTGTGTGTGTAAACCTCTTATAACTTTTGAACGGTTTGACCGAATAAAACCAAACCAAATGCGTTCCAAAGAGTTTCATCAAACTTAGATTTCCTGAAAATTTGAACCGATCCAGACCGGTAAATTTTGAAAAAACTAAAAAAAATATCGAAAAGCAACTTCTTTAAATGTGTTTTTTTTTAAATAACTTTTGAACGGCGTTACCGATCAATTCCAAAAACTAATCAGCTCTTAACCTCAAAAACCACGTCGATCGCGCCCAAGTCCGTCAAAATCGGTTGATTCGTTCGTGAGATATCGTTGACGAAAAAAATCGAAAAAAGGGTTTTGTTTTGAAATAACTAATTTTTCATCTGATAATTTTTATTTGTTCCAAATTTTTTCTGAAGTTTGAAAATCTACATCAATTGCCGCCAACCGCGTAAAAATCGGTTAATTCATTCAAAAGTTGTGTTTCATCAAACTTGTATTGGCCTTTTGATCTCGAAGAGCTCAAAATCATAGAATAGCTACTTCTTGAGCTCGGAGAGCTCAAACTAACACATAAATTATATTTTTAGCTCGAAGAGCTCAGAAACATTGTATTGAGTAGAATTTTGAGCGCAAAAGCATAGAATTAGCGGGAAGTTACAGGGATGGCCTTTAGGGTCTACCGTTTTCCTGATTTTTTAAAAGGTAAAATAATAAGGTAAAGCAACGTAAAATACACTTACATAAATATAAAGAAGATAGTGCGAATGTCATCTATGACATCAATTACTTTGTCGTTTGGATATACATATATAGATATATGCCATTGCAATACAGCTCATTTCACTTTACAGTATAAAATACCTTATGTCAAAATTTTGAGGTTGGGACACGCTTGTTCTGATTCACACACATACACATATCAATATTCTTTGTGCAACCAGTACAAAAATGTAGTTAAATATATTATAGCCCTTACTTCGTTTACGTGCCACAATAACGTCACGTTTCTTCCCATTCGGGTAAGTATATTAATGCTAGCCCCTGGCTTCGTTTGCATTTGACAATGACGTCACGTTTCTGCCCGCTCGAGTAGCTCATACCTAACGATCAGGACCCCTACCACCTGCACAGAATCACGTCATCGTCCGAGTATCGATTCGACTGTATTAAATGAAAAAAAATCCACTAAAAAGATCGCTTAAACATATACCCTATTTACTTATTTTCACACCTCAATTTGTCCCATTCGAGAAGTCTGATTACTCTATTAATTTATTTTACATTCAAACCTTTAAATAATTTACAAAAGACCAAAGACTCTTTATTTATCTTTACCATAGATAACCTCTATTACGTTTTTATAACTCAAACAGTTTTTCCGATGTCAAGTATAGACAACGTGTGAGTCATACCTCTGTGAGCGTGTGGCTTTTCGTTTTATATGTTAAAGATTACCAGCACTTTTTAAATGCGAGTCTTGTACAGGCACAACAAGAATTAATGATGTAGCGGCAACTATATCATTACGTTAGTAAATCACACTATTATTTAAAAAAAAAAACAATATATTCAGCTAGTATCCATTTACGAGCTTCGGTGACCTAGTTAAGGCGTCTAGCCAGGCTATCCGTGTTTAAATTATATCTCAGAAAATTATTAAACAATATTTTTCAATAAAACTTTATTGTTACAAGTTATTTGTCAAAGGAAATTATTAATACCTCTTCAAGTTAGCTATAATCAATAAAATTATTTCCAATTAAGGTGTGAATTATTAAGAACAATACTGAAATACCTCGTAATTAATAAGTTCCAACGTTATTTTGGAACCTTCGTTTCAATTAAATCAATAACAGTATTAAACAAACAAGCAGATCCTCTCCTTGATCAATTATACTAAGCCTATGTAGGTATTGAATGGAATCTGTTTAGAAATGTATAGTTTCGAAGTTCCTAAATTTTATCAATTGGAGCTTGGATAACTCCATGACTACCTACTACTACTATTGCTACTACTTATTGATTATTCGTATACAAAGATCGTCGTAGTGAATGACGACATACACGTATACTTCAGTTTCCGTTACGGTTTCTATTACAAATAAATTTCCTGTCATCAGTCCATTATTTAATCCATTGTTGGAACATAGGCCATCCTTATGCACGAAAAAGCTTTAATAAAATAATAAATTTCGGACAACTCACAGCAATTAGTCCCTAACTAAGCAGATCTTATACTATAGTTACTAAACAACGTATACAATATATACGTAAGTAAGATTATAAGGTAAAGTTTTTTAAGACCACACTAAGCTCCTTCAGATCGTAAACCATGCCAAAGTCAATATATTTTATAAGAGCCGATTTTACAAACCCTTGATAAAACTTTTTCGTCAAATAAGTTATTTTATTATATAAAGAGAAATTCAAACATGTTGCCAATTCTATTATTTACGAGTGATGTTTCTCTTTGATTGTATAGAAATTTACCTGCTTTATAAGTTGTAACTAGACAGTGAAATATCAACGGTTGATTTTCAAAGAGCCATTTATACAGTTCAATAGTTTCGTAAACTTTTATAAAAATATGTTTTTTTTCTTACAAAGAATACTGAATTTCTTTCTTTTTTGTAATACGTAAATCTATATCTCAAGGATCAAGTAAAACCTAAAACTTATATAACTCAACTTTCATAAAATGTACGCAATTAGTGACAGTTTATTTCGACCAACCACAGTTTTATGGCGGGGAAAGCAGGATTTATGTGCAGTAAAAATCGGATTTGTTTCCATTAAAGTCCCTGTAGTTTGGAGAAAAAGTAATTCTTGGTAAATGGAGTCGACTCAGGTTAATGGGTTCTCTCGGACCGATCACGGGAAGGTTCAAAGAAATTCTTTGGTTAAATTACTGAGGCCTCAATTTCGCAAATCTTAACGTAATCAAGTCATCTTAACACTGTCTTTGCTAACTGATTATACAAAATTCGAAGGATTTTAGTCACCAATATATTTTACATCGTACCGCTGATCTAGAATATTCGAATATGATAAAATAAACAATACAATATCTTAAGTATTCATTCTCATACTTTGATAATACTGGTACCAGTATTGTAATACAGCTACAGCTTTGTTACAAAGGACTGGCGTAAATTGGATTAATTATTGTCTGTTTGTATGTGATGAGTATGGATATATGCTGTCAGTTCAAAGGGATGATCGTAATATTACTAAAAAAATACCTAACGTACCGTTGTCATCATGTGTTTGTTTGTAATTGTTTGGTAGAATACACATGAAATAACTCAAACATTTTTTCTTTAACTGACTCCAAAAAAAGGAGGAGGTTCTCAATTCAGCTGTATTTTTTTTTAATGTTTGTTACTTCATAACTTTGTCAATTATAAACCGATTTGGAAAAAACTATTTTATTTGAAAGATTTTTCAGATTGGTCACATTTTACTTTCATATCATAAAATTTAGTTCTTATATCATAGGTAACATATAACGATTTCGGTGTTTCTTCTTCTTCAAAAAAAAAAACTAGTTGCAAAATTACGCACTAAAAAGCAAAAAATAACAAAAGAAACCTACTCCAAAATACTCCTCAATTGCAAGCACCACTAAAAAGTTAAAAATAATATTTTTTTGTCTATTCTATGCTTTTACTACATTAACATTAATAGTTATTTTTGGAGTCGGTGCCAGCAATAATCTACAAAAAATATATATATATTGTATTCTTCTCAAATATTTTGTTGTATTTGTTGTTAGTTAATTAATACTTAAATTCTTTGAATACTGTAGGTTTATAATGATAATTTGCTGGCACCGACTCCAAAAATAGCTATTCGTATTAATGTAGTAACAACATAGAAAAGACAAAAAAAATATTATATTTAATTTTTTAGTGGTGCTTGCAATTGTGGAGTAATTTTTGGAGTCGGTTTTTTTTTGTTAAATTTTTTTTGTTTACAAAATGGTAATATTTATTTTATATTAAAATCGTTGTAAAGACATATTTTCCTTTATTTAATTATTGAGTTACAGTTTCAGTACGTCAGAAAGTAAGAATTAATATTCTTATCCCAATTTAAAGGTTTTTGTTTAATACACTAAGATTTTCAATCACTTAAATTACCAAAACAATGGTAACTTAGTTATAAACTCGCAACTACTACTTGCTCTTAATATGTATTGATACATAAATCAAATTAATTCCCAATCTACTTTCATCGATCCAAGAAACCAACATCTTAACTTAGCTACAGAAAAAGCTTGTGTGCGTTGGGTTCCTGAAAGCTTATTACCAATTTACGTAGGAAGCCCTGCTGTTCAAACTTATTATAACTCAACGCCGATACGTAAGAGAGAACCGAAATGGTTATCCCAAAGCCGTTTTCTACAGCGACAGAAGAAAACAATTTACGTTAAGTCCATGAAGTTCGTCTATCGAAAAAGTCGAAATAGAAAACCAGGTACGTTTTCTCGGAGTTGCTTAAAGCTATTGCCGTTTTAACCAAGGTCAATCCTAACTGAATTGTAAAGAATTGGATAAAATGTGAGATTAGATCTTTTCATTTACGAAAGGTCCGAACATTGGCCCTCTGAGGCCGTTTTGCGCAAATAGCGGATTGAGTTTGGAAAGTCCACGATTGGAGCATTTTAAGTAAGGAGTCGTTTAACATCCTCACGTTGAAATTCAGTTTAGTATTTTTTTCTTCTCTCAAATATTAAGTTGCCTACTTCAGCTTATTTTAGGTGGAATATAGATTTACTTCTATTATTATCTAGGTTCGTCGTTTTAACATTTTTTGATTAAGTGTATTTTTGTTAAACTCCTTACGTGCGACTTCAACTTATGTTCTTATTAATTTAAACAATCAAAAATATTTATAAGAACACATCAAGTAAGTCTTATGAATCGACTTTCTCAATATCTGTGTAAGTGTTCGAATCATCTACTTTAATGTCTTTTAGTAATAAGTTAATACAGAAACCAAAAGCAATCACCAATTACTATAACTTAATTGATATAGACAGACATAATACAAAATGTAGTCATTCACCAACGCACTCGAGTTAGCAACATAGGTACCCGGATTGCACGACTAAAATGGCAATGGGCCGGACATGTATCCCGAAAAGACGTCAACAGATGGTCGCACAGAAATCGCTTTTTGCGATAAGACCGCTCATTGTGATACCTTCAGCTTTTATTTTAATGCCTCTTGTACTGTTTTTATTTGCAATGATGGCGTACAATTAATTAAATTCGGAGTCCTGTTTTCATCCTTAATTTTTTTCATTGAAATATATTAAACCGTTTCGGAACCTATTAGACACATCACACGGGCAGACAAAAATCTATTAACTCAAATATAAATGAAACTCAGCTTCCACGTACATTATTACATTCATTTTTAAATTACTGATTGATATTTTAATTTTATTTATTGGTTAATATCAAAGAAACTTTTCAAAAGTCTGACAACATATATTTCCACCTTGGCAAACAATAGATATTACCTTCCTTTGTAAGTTGTTGTTTATTTATATGCAATAAAAAATATATAAACGAAATTCTCCACGAGACGGGAAATCTCGAACTCCCAGCAACTTCGGTACATATTGCTTTTAATTATTCGCAAAGTTAATTTTAACCTTTAGTGGGACATTATTTCTTTATATAGTACTTATAATATCATAAGCTCTAATTTATAATGTCAGTGTGGAGATCCTTGGGCCTTTGTCCGGCAGTGGACTTCATTCGACTGAGACGGATTTGTGAAAAAGACTTTGCCTAATCCTCCACGTTTGATAGGCTGGTTAGAGATTGCAATAAAAGACGGTCGGAAGATGTAGTTCGGATAGTAGCCTTATTTTGTAGTTTACGGGAGGATATGGTGGTTACCTCTAGAATCATTAGTCGCCTGTTTCGACATCTTTAATTTTAAGGAGTTACTGCTAGTCTACTGTACAGGACACCGGTTAAAGGGAAATGAATTGATCGTAGTAAGCATTAATTTTTTTCTTTCTGAAGAAAAATGTACTTCGATTTACTGCAAAAGAAAATGAAAAATTACTCATAATCGGTCGATGCGAGTCTTTACAGGTCCTGAAAAGTAATCTCAAAAGGGTGAGCAGATGTTTAATAAATTCCCGGGATAAATATAAACATAAATAATAACCGTATGTGCGTTATTTGTATTATTTCAATACATCACAATTTCTACAAATAACATTTTTAAGGGTGTGGTGTAAAGTAAAATTTTAACTTTCTTACACAATTTTTTTTTCAATGTTTGCGATCCAATGTTTCCAGAAAAGTGACAAAGGATCTTTCTTCTTCATTATTCTTTTATGTAAATAAAAATCAATGTTTGTATGTTTGTTTCCGATACGTTCAGAAACCATTGATGACATTATGATAAAACTTTATTAAGTTATTCTATGCATACCAGTGAAGGTTTATATGTATATTCTGCAGAAAAAAAACAGCAAAATAGCATTGCAAAGCATATATATGAATAATTCCTGTCACAGTGTTTGACCGCGTTTAACTCTGAAACTATTCAACTGATTGATTTTTGCTGGCATTTTTAATGTTGATGAATTTGTTTCGACTAAGAACATAAGATAGGTTTCATTTTAATTTATAATAAAAAAATGTTGCTAATTATAATAATTAAGCCACAACAACGTGTGGCCAGTTCAGCAAGTCTTTTATAACAACAAATACTTACGTTACCGTTTAAATCATCTGTTGCCCTTGGGTGCTCCCAAGCAGAATAGCACCATCCTTCTTACTTAAGAGTTCGTTAAAAGTGACTTATAATAATGTAGGTATTCACCATAGATCTCTTTTAAACCATGGACTCATTTACGACTGATATAGTCATTTACTGCAGCCGCCAAGCCACCGAGGCTGGTCTATATCAAACCAAGCGTAGAGGTTATAACAAAATCACCCCTATTTAAGGGGGAGGTTTCCATCCAACAGTGGGTATCTTACAGCTTTGATAATGACGTTACAATTTCCATGCTTCACCGTTATAACTTCTAATTTAATTACTTTACCGAAATGGTGAGCGGGGTTTTTATGAATGTATTCAATAACAGTAGTGCTAATATAACACTTGATTGTGGTGATTTTTAGTCTCTATGTTCGTAGATATTTTTTTATAGACATACTAGATACACATATTCTAAAAATACATAAATCATTTTATATCACTTATTAGTACCTATATTATATAATTTTTTTGTAGCTATACCAATCCAATAGGCTCTAACCTATTTAAGTTATTAGGTACAAAATTCAGGATATTTTTTCATCTTAAATTTTTATTGTAATCCGTTGAATCATTTGGGGGTCTATTAGAGACAAAGTTACAGGCAGGCGAACAGACAGAGAAAGATTGTAAAAATGGCCATTTTTTATTAAGAATCGTATAAAAAACAGTTTACACTGGAATTTTATCTAAATATCGATTTGGATTTCAGACAGCTATACTTTTAACACAATTTATAAGTATTCTCGTTAACGTGGGTCCATAGTACAACGGCGAGGCTCGATCACTGTTAATTGTATAATACTATCTGACCTGGTAACGCGTTGCTATGTTAACGTTATTGATACAATGGAAAAAGAGCGTGAAAAAGAGCGGACAGACAAACACACGAACAACAAATTTGTGTTCTTAGATTATAGACTAGCTGACCCGGTAACGCGTTGCTATGGTAACGAGTTGCTATGGTAACGCGTATACAATAGAAAAAGAGCGGGAAAAAGAGCGGACACACAAACACACAAATAACAAATTTGTGTTCTTAGATTATAGATTTATAGCAACTACAACTACAGTACTTATGTTAAAAAAATTCGTAACAACAATCCTGACCCAAAATAAATAGATAGAACACGAGAATTCGTGTTCTATCTTGAATCAGCCGGTAATCTTACTTGTGACTTCAGAGTTAGCAATGCTTCAAATCTGAATACTAGCCACTCGACCTACAAAAGAGAAAATTAACAAAATTGATTCTACTATCTTAAGAGTATATATATAATTATACCCACATAAAATTATTGTTCTTCTACTTATAATTTATAAATAAATTTTCTATAGATTTCTTTTGTCCAGGTATCGTTATTAAAATAAATATATAGGAATTACTATTCTAATCTATATTGGGCTCCAGTCCTCCCAATGCCCATGCGTATTCAGTCAAATTTGTAACATCTAGCTTATATATTTTAAGGTATATTTTAGTATGTAAGTCTAAAAAATTTTTAGAATGCATGTATTTTGGTGGAAAATAAAATTTATTTATTTATTTAATATATCTTAACACGCTAACATCTTAACACTTGTACTTTAGGCTTCAGGTTTCATCTACAGGCTGTTTGATAAATGGGGCCACACGGCTGCTCATTTTCACGGCACTCTTGATTGATTAGTTCTAATATTGAAATCCACCATATCCTGTATCGCACCTAAGAAAACCTTAAAACAAGAAACTGGTAGCAAGGGGTAAATAATTCTAGCCGAAAGACTGATGGTGATACTTATAACAGAAGAGATTGATTACGATATATCTATGTCATTCAACAAATGAACAATCATAATATACTGGTATTTTCAAGACATTCTATGTACTTGCCATCGAATCAGTGAACATTGTTTAAGACTAGCGGCCCATCCCAGCTTCGCACGGGTGGACAAAATTCTTTAATTTTTTTCTATTATTAAATGTATTTCCGTTAGCGCCATCTAGCGTCCGGTAGACGAACTACTTGCGGTTAACGCGTTGCTATGGTAACGTTATTGATACAATGGAAAAGGAGCGGACAGACAAACACACAAACCACTGTGATCTTAGATTATAGATTACCATAACAGCAGAAATTGGGCTATCCGAGCCAAAATTATAATACCTATTACAAAAGATTTTTATGAGGCTATTGAAATACTTGTATATTTTGACGTTAAGAGTAGTATTTATAGAAAGAATTTCATGATAGTTTGACAGAAAAACAAAAGAAACACGAAAGACATCACAGTATTCCGCTTCAAACAGTAACACAATATGCAGGCAGGAAAAAAACAAAAATGCGCACTTTGTTTCATTATATATATATTAATTTCAGGCAAGACTGATTGTTCTAAAAATCCTTGGAAGATAATGTTTCTAAGATTTTTAAAGAAATCCGTAAACTTTAAATCTATACCACCGGCCAACCGGAAAAACGACCCATCAGGATTAAAAAAACAAGAACAATAATTTTGGTTTAAAGTTAGTGTAAGTGTAGTGTAGTGTAGCGGAAGTGTAAGAACTCAATATCATTAGTTACAGTTCATAATCAAATTAATCAGCGTGATTTATCTTCATCATAAGCGTTTGCATTGATTTACTAGTAATGGAGTTATATACCATTATAAACATAACACCTGTGGGGCAATAGTAACTTCAGTTTGTAGTGTTAATACTTAATCCAGACCTCATTTTAAAGATTTCCTGTAAACAACATCAGGGTAAATAAAATTTATTAATATATAAATTTTTATCTGTATGGATTATTTTTTATTTCGCAGAAATGAAGCTTTGACACAATGTGTCTTTTTTAAAACACAGTTATTATTTTTATTTCTTTGTTAACCAATAAGATATATGATAACCAATAAGATACCAATAACAAATGATAATATAGATACTTAGAAAAAAAATACATTTTAGGAAAGCAAATAACCATGCAAATTAGTAATAATTTCCTACCGTCGTAAGTACTAATCGTACTATCGTCCTAAGTACCGTCGACTTTAAAATTGTTATAAATATTGAACTATTGTAGGTAATATGTCGGGGGTGCAGCAACTAATAATTACAATTTTCATATTGAAAAACTTAACTTTTAACACTATAATACAAACATAACATTTAACATTATAATAATTCTTTCCTTAGGAATATTTTAGTAGATAATATTTACGTATACACTATTTTCCATATTCTATACTTTTAATAAGGTATCTTAGGTTAGGTACTTTCTCCTTGACTAATAATGCAACTGCTTTTGAAATATCTAAAGTAATGTACTTATAATTATTAAAATTAATTATTATATTAACCTATAAAGGTATTATTCTGATGAAATTAGAACAATCTCATGAATATTGGCAAGTTTGCGGGCAACTTTGACTGTGGGGGCAAGTGACGTCACTGATTGATTTACACAAGGCCTCCGGTTGGTTTCATTAATCATTTGAGCAATTGGTGTAATGCCGTATTTGGTAATCGTGTTCATGTGATCCATCTTTGTTCTAATTAGTAGCTTAATGACTTATGACCTCCGATTTACCAGCCAATATAGGTTAGGAAATAATTCAAATGACACAATGTCATATATTTTTTACCATGAAAAAACTGTTATGAGTGGAGAGAACTTAGGTTCATTAAGTTGAATGATCAAAAAACTGAAATACACATGTGTAGGTATGTATCTTAAGAGGAAAAGTTATAAAGTTTTCTTGGTATCATAGTAAGATCTTAAAAAGATTTTTTATTAAACACTAGCGTTACTAGTAACGTCAATTGATTATAAAAACTGTTATTCTTAGGGTTATGGTAACAAACACACACCACACACCAAGTATTGTCATAATATAATGTACTGATTGGAGCGGAGCGAAGCGAAGCTCCCATGGATCAGCTTGAATGGCGCAATGTCTGTTACGCGATAACTTCCAGAGTTCTTAATCGATTTTAATATTTTTATGGTGAATAAAATCAACAGGTTAAGGACCAGATGGTGACGGAGCCCGAATTTTGAAATTCGCAAAAATTCCCATCGAAAAATTTTTTCTTTCTTTTTTAGGTATTACGTTCCGCTCAAATATATGGTGCTAGCGTAGCTTTATGCTTAGCGACTGCATCGCCTAGTATTTATAAAATCGACTCCATAGATAAGAAGAATATATATTTTATATCGAAACCCTAATTAAAGCAATTCCTTCTTGAGCAAAATAATCAAGACAGAAGTATAACTCATTTGAGTTCAAAAACTGTTTTTATGAATATAGAAAAAAAAACATACAAAATAACATTCCGAAAAACGCAAGTTCAAATCCCACCTCGGGTGATAAAAGATACTTTTATACCTTAGGTATTTAGTTTAGTTAATTTATAATGTTCATCTCATATTTTAAAATACCTATGAATACTTTTGGCGGCTGATTGGTCTAACAGTAATGTTCCCGCCTATAAATCAAAAGCTCTGGTTGCGTACCCTGATAAGGGCGAATGTTGGGAAGACCGATCTCTTATTTTTTAAACAATGCTCCTTACCCATGATTATTTATAGATACTGATATATGTCTTTCAGATGCCCGAAATGCACCCCTGCCTGACATATTTTAATTGTTTCCTGGTGCATATTTGACGACCGTTTGGTGCAACAGTAGCGAACCTGCCTTCCGCACGGAGGGTGCTGGTTTCGAGTCCCAGAAGGGGCAGATGTTTGTGTAATGAATACGAACATATGTATCGGAGTCATATGAATTTATATATATATTTCTATAAATATTATAAAGAGATATGTCGGATCACTTCCGTATGTTTATCCGTTACCCGAATATCCATAACACAAACCTTATAGTGCTTACGTTGGGCTAGGTTAATTTATGTGAATGTAAGTGCATCACTAGGGTTAAAATTAATTGTTTTGTTAGCATTACCGACCTGCGTGCAGCCTAGGTTAAGTTGGCCCGTGGGAAAACACTTCAACATTAAGTCTACGCCAGCAGCATTTACGTTCTCCCCTGAGAATCGTGGTCAACGGCCAAAAAACTTGTTTGTTTATTTTTTATTTCTTAATAAACAAATTTTCTACAGCTTTCGTATACTTATAAATTATATAAAAGTGTAATTCTGTTTAGCATCTTATTACAGAAACTCATTATGTTTACTCATTGTATCGGGTGTGGAGAAATTGAATGCGGGGCGTAAACATAATTTTGCCAGAAACCACATCAAGTGAGACCCTCAGTTTCTATGAAATCTAAACAAAGCAGATCTTGAGTTCCTTTGGATACTTTAATTTCAGTTCTATTGTACAATTTATGTGTGATAAGATTTCTTTTTTTTTCTTTAATTTTATCGAGGATTTTTCGTTACGAAATGCCACTATCATTGGTAACACAAGGACTATTAATTTAGTTTCTCTAAGCATTAGGCTACACTGCATAATATAATATAGCATCTTTGCCGTTTCGGGTAAGATTTTTAATATGAATTTTAATATGATTTTTTTGCAGGAAACATTCTGAGCTAGAAATTTCACTTTTATATTTTCGTTGCACGCTGCATGACCAAGACACTGAAGTAGACTCTCAAAATGTCCTTGTTTGCGCGTTCTAGGAATTGAATATAATTCACATAATAACTGTAGACTTTTCGAAAAGACCGATGATGATGTTTTGATTTTACCAGGAGTAGCAATTATGTGGCTACGTAACACATGCATTAATTGCCATGCCATATTCATTTAATATTACTTGAAAGAAAATGATATAAAAAAATCTTTGTTTAACACCTCACATAACAGCTTATTGTACCAACTACAGATTCTGGTGGTAATAGTTATTTATTATACAAGAGTGGAAAGTTCCTTTTTAACCGCGTGCTCGATTTGGATGACCGAGCAAGCGAAGGATTCTAAAGTTGAATCACGAGCGCAGCGAGTGATTCTAAATTAGAATCCTGAGCGTCAGCGAGGGAAACAAACGAGCACAAGGTGAAAAATCTTTCCACTCGAGTGCAATACGTAACTTTTCATCCCACCTCAGCGAGGAAATGACAAAATGAAAAAGAAAACAATTTATAATGACAAAATATTTTTATTTCAATTAAAACACATTAAGATAATCTATAAATTGAAGAAAATAATAAGAAGTAGAAAATAATTAGGAAATATTAAATGTAACGTTGCTACAGTTACTTATGTTAAGTTTAATATTTTTGTTAGGTAATGTTATGTTGGTGTTTGTGAATTGTGCGCTGTTTTGTGGTAAACTATCAGTAATTTTAAATAGTTGTGCCGATTCATTGGATTCTATTGGCGTAAATGTTGGCGAGAGAGGGCTATTGTTTCCAATCTTATGGGGGCTCATTTTAGATGTAGAAGGGCGAGACCAAGAATCTGACAGAGGTTCTTTCAGCGTTATGGCCTCCACGATACTATTACAAATTTTTGATTTACTTTGGATTGAATCCTCTATGTATCCCTCTACAACCGAATTAGACTTCCAGCCTCCATGGCGCTTAAGCGATAGAAGATCAGCCCCTGATTCGGCCAAAAGTGTGGCTGAGGTTCTTCTAAAACAGTGACCGGTGTATAACGGGGGTTCTAAAAGTCCGAGAAAAGTTGCTATTTCTCGTGGAATACTGCCAATTTTATTCTGACCCATAGGTTGTCGGATACACTTTCCGTTGCGATATTGTAGAAAAAATCGTTCAATTGGGGTGTTAGAAGGACGTAAAGCTTGATATTTCTGAACAATGTTTACATATTCCTTGCGAATAACGAAGTTGCGGTCTTTTTTTGTCTTGGTATTTAGTACATTAATTAATAGCAATTCATCAGAATTATGAGAATATTTTGATACGTTATTGACATTAAGTAGTGTAAGTTCATTTGTTCGACATGCTCCGGTTATACCAATAATAAGAACAACCTGTAACAAAAGAAGTATTTATAATCGTAAATAAATTAATCAAATTAAAAATATTGTAAGTACTATGTACAATTTTATCAACAACAAAAAATTACACGTATTGACTTACTTTTGCCGCTAAATATACGGAATCAGGTGCTTTATTAATAAACTTTGCAATTTCAGATGCTGTGAAAACCTTCGATTTTTTTGGCTTATAACCAGATGAGGCTCTTTTTAAAAATGCCACTAATTTATGATAGGTGTCGATATGAACGTCTTTCTTCATCTTAATTGTTAATTTTAGCATTGAATACGTACTCCATAGCGTGCTTGCTTTCTTGGTCTCAGATAATTCTATAAAATATGCCAGCAAAACGTTTTCGGAGAAAGTTTTTGCTCCTTTAGCTAGTCGCCACATGTTAAATATATCGTACTGTTTCAAATACTTCTCTCGTGATTGCTGAGGGAGAAGGCTCATTTGCGCATTATTAACTGTTTCAGTTAACTCAGTTGGCGTTAGATAAACTTCATCGTCGCTAATGTCACTCATTTTAGTTGATTTTTTTGTACAGTTTTTAGGTTATGTTAATTATATTAAGCAATAAAACGTGAAAAACTAGAATGGCGCGAAGCACGCAAATAAAACAAAGAAACCAAGAAGGTTCCAAATTTAAATTTTTTCACAATTTAAAAAGTTCTTATCATAAATTTGGCACCATAGAGGTTACATTAAATAGGTTTAATGACGTTTTGAATTTACAATTATATTGAGTACTCATTATATGTGATGTTCTAAATTCAAATCTACTTTGCCGCTCAAGCGAATAAAATAGAATTTTCCAGCCAGATTTCGAAGCGCAAAATTACACTTTCCGAGGTGGTGGGATGAAAAATAATTTTAGACATTGACATATCAGATATATTAATGCATTTCCACTTTGTAATGAGGAACAGAAAGCGAACTAATCGGTAACATCAATCGTATGACCAATTTGTGTAATGTGTGGCACTTGTTGACCGAGTTCAGGTAACAATTTATTAGAAATATTAAAAAAGTAGTTTAAGATAATCGATACTGATTACTTTTATGTTTTTTAAATGTTATATTTGCTAACAACATAGTGACAAAAGTAACGAAACTATAAACATGCAATACCTGAATTTTAACCATGTTATATAATTTGTATTTTTCACATCGTCTAATGAAAAAATCTCCCTTTTTGCTAATTATTAAGTGATGAATGTTTTTTATGGAAAAATTAATATTAATGAAAGCTCAACGTTTAGAAAGGAAAAGTATTCTTCTGTTTTACTTGGCAGCTATGGCAAGTTACAACAAGCTAGAATACCGTAGAAAATAATAATGTAAGTACTGGTCACTGAAAAAGGGTAACACGCCTATAAAACCTATAAACTATCTATAAAAGCAAGAGCGAAATGTAAATAACATAGCAACACAATACTTTAACACAAATGTTTATTTGAATAAACATTTAAAACAAAACACCAAACGGCACCAAAAGTATAATTTTCAAGTGCCGCCATCGGGTGAGTGCAAACCGCAACGCAAACCGCTGAATGAGGCGGCAATTATACATTATTATTTAAAACAAAGAGAATGTTACCGCTATGTATAAACCAGACCTCAGTACCAGAGTATTTATTTACACTTGAACATACGCTCACGTTGCTATACAATTTTATTGCTTTTGCCTTATACCATCTTAAATAAAAAAATGAAGTTTTTTAATAGGTATAAACTGACTGCTGTTAGTCTTCCATGTAAGTAAGTTCATAAACTCATATTGCTTTAAAAAATAAATTAAATTGATGTTGCCAATATTGAATACTGTTTTTAAAATATATTATTATTTGAAATGGGTATATGATTACGTAAAAAAAAACTCCCTACCCCTTTTTAAGAAAATCACGAGGATAAAGGACACAGTAACAGCTCGTGTGGTGAAGTGCAGAAAATGAATACTTTTATATAGTTATTGAAATTAACATTGAAATAAACATTTCACACACGTGTGTAACACACACACCCATGTACATTATATGAAATATTTCAAAACTGACAAACTAAGAATAGGTAAATATAGGTTCACTAAATGTCAAACAGTAATATTTAAATTAAAATTATTAATAGGGACTACTATGCTGACCAGATACGTAGTGATTATATACTCTTTGACCAGATGACGGGGTGTAATTGACGTGATCGATTAACACAAAGCGGACAGATCGGTAAGATAAATCATGAGAGCATTTGTAGTGCGGTTCTCAGTAATGACGGTTACAAGATAAGTCATTTGTTCCTAAGCCTCATTGCCTTTTTAGCTCAGAGCAACGTAAGCAAAGTGCTCCAACAATTGATGATGTTTACTATATTTTCTCATTATTAATGTTTGTGTCATTAGATCGCTGATATATCCGCTTTACATATCACTCTACGCTGAGTGTTAAAAATATACAAATAATAGTGTTCTATTAACCTCACTTTTATGTTTGCTTTTCAACAACACATAATTTACGCCTCTTATTGTCGCCTTAAACACGTGGTTTAATGCGGCTATTGATACTGCTGGTAATTCATGTCACTTCGCAATACGCGCACACTCTACAAAGTTTGTATTCGATCGTTGATGATTTATGCGTAACCAATGTTTTTGAACGCAAAGTCGTCAGTCCTCTACAATCTGCAGGTGGTCCAAAACTCAGGACATCAAATACTCCCTGGTATGTCTGCAATGCGGACTTACACAAGGAGCTTGATCTCCCTACTATCCAACAATTCTTTCAAAAAGCCTCTGAACGTTTTTTCAAAACGGCAGATAGCCACTCTAAACCTTAGATACGTCATCTTCGATCCTTCAGGTCAGCCCTAGCCCTGTTCTTTGACGACTGACCCCCTCTTCTAGGAGTCAGACGACATAATTTTTCTTCGTCGCGACCGATCGTCCTTCTGAGCGTCGGTCGACGCTTCTTATGTGCAACGTAGCCTAGGTAAGTAACACACGCGCCGTCCCTCTCTAGAGAGGTGATGGCAAGTGATGAAGGCTTTTGACCCTTTCTGGGTTCAAGCTAACCGCAGATGGTGTTTGGTTAGTATACGGGTATATAACCGCACAGCCATGTCCGAAGGGTCATGTTCTCCAGGGAGAACAAAAAAAATGTTGGTAATCACCATACTCCTCCCATAGACCAGAAATTTCCGGTGATTTCCATTAATGGAAATATGCGTTTTCCATTTCATGGTCATTTACTGCGATTTCCAATGCGTCGTGTCATAATCTGATGGACCCATTTTATGAGTATGTCCAATAGCTGTAGGGACATTACTTATTATTTGATCTATACAAGACATTTTTCGCCCGTAATTTTCGTTAATTCTAATGTATTCTCTCTTCTTTAGTTATCACTTTCCTTTAATATATTAATGTTAAAGTCTCCCGGAATTGTAATTGTAATTTTTTTCTGCGTCTTAATTTTGAAAATAGATATTCTTAAATGTTTAGAAATAAATGAGGGCACTGTACTACCTATTTACAAATACATAGTAGTTAAAAAGCTATTATTGTTAAAAAAAAATCTACAGGATATATGTGTACCCACCCTACAACATGCTTCTGCATCACTCTAAGGTTGACTAAGAGAAAAAATGTGAATTTCACTGGCAGATAGATGATGCTGTAGGAGTAAATTTAGCTACTCTCATTGTATAGTCAGCAGAAATAAGCATTACAAAACACGCCGACCATAGCTGGTTTGAAATAAGCCCTTAGCTTTAGCTTTCCCTTAAACATGAGTCATCAAGATTGGCACAATATCAATTGTTTAAAGCACGCTAAAGATATTTTTTTGTATCAAGCAGTCAAAAAGCCACTTAATGTTAAGTAGTTTCTCATTAAACATCAAATTGCTGGCAGTCTCGATACAACAAACAATTTCGGGATAAGCGCTGGTCCTTTATAGAGTGGGCTCGATTTAGCAACTTGGAAAACATTTTTCAACTTAATTGCTCGGACGGAGGGCTCACAAAACTCTACTTCGAGAAAGTTTGACGGGTTGACGGGCAACCGTTTTTAGTTTGGCGTGAGGACGACGCACTTTGCTATTATGTCCACAAGTTCTTCATAAAATATGCATTAAAATAGTAACTTTATTAGTTTTAAATAACCATTATATTTGTTTAGTTAATAAATTTACATTTTTAATTAAGTTAATAAATTTTTATTCAACAAATTAATTGATAAATCCCTAAATGGTCAAGGATTGCACTCATTCATTAAATTATAGCTGTGTAATTGCAAGAGCAATATAATGAAAATTGTTTTGTATTACTTCTCTTTAACGTTATATACCAAATCACTACTTCAAATAACCAAAATGCCGCAAATATAAGAGAAGAGCCCTCCAGTGCAACATAAGAAAGTCAATCGTCAAAGTACTAGAAACGGGGTCAGCACCTTGGCCGCGCGGAAATAGTTCGCGAGCTCTTCAGTCGATGACGGTAACGCAACGCTCGCCCTAGCGTTTAGATGATGATCCTCGATGAAAGCAAAGAGGAAAGCTTGCAAACAAAATACGTTATTCCTTTTTTCACTTCAATACTTATAAACAGATACAGTGGATTTTTTATGATTGTTTATTTGTGAAGGGTAATTTCCTGGACTAGTGAATCCACCTAGTTCGGCCATAAGTTCTGTTACAAATGAAAATGCATGTGTTTTATGAAGTAATGTAATATTACTAAAACTAGTAAGTAGTACATATTTATAAAAGTCTCAGCTAAGTAACAAAAAAAAATCTATTCGCAATGGCTACCTTTGGCTTTTATACAGGCCTTTAATCTGTCTGGCCTCGAATCTATGGATTTACGCACTGTTTCCATGGGAAATTTTGCCACTGCTTGCTTCAGAGATTCTTTATTACTTGATGTCGCCGTGTCGTTTAGAGCAGGCCATGTCCTCTAAAACTGACTACAATTTGTAGTTAAATGATTGAGGTCTGGGCTAGATGAGGTCCAGTATTCAGCTCTTATAAAGTCCGGAACGTTGGTTTTAAACCAGGCTTGGGTAGTTCGTAACTTGTGACCAGCTGCAGAGTCCTGCTGGAAAGTCCACGGTACATTTTTAAAAGGTATATTGCTGAGAGGTTTCACATCACGATCCAAGACTGTCTCTTGATACACTTTGGCCAAAGTTTTCATTCCTTTTTCACAAAAATGTAGCCTTGATAAGACACGCCCCACCAAACCATCACTGACGCAGGATGATGACATTGTATCTTTCCGATAACTTAAGCAGCTTCTTTAGAACTGTGAACGTTAACTTTATCATTTTGCTTATTGTAGTGCTCTTCAATCGTGAAATTTTTTTCATCGGTAAAAAGGATATTTCTGTGCCTTTCTCCTGCGTATCGTGACAGAAGGCATTTTGATCGAACCACTCTGTTTAATTGTAAAGCTTGATTTAGGGCATGCCCTGTATATTGACGATAAGCACTGAGTTTTAGGTCTTTGTTTATAATACGCGACAGAGTTCTAGCGGAAATCTTTATTTCTGGCTATAAGATTTTTTTCTTCCTAATGGAGTTTCGACGGATTCTGGCTTTAACAGCATTAACAGCCTTTATAGTTCTAACAGCACGTGGCCGCCCCGATGGTCTTCGACAGCTGAAGTGTAGTTCTATATGTTGATAGTACGATATACGAACATACGGCTGATACCAAGCTTTTGAAGTGTCTGGAATATGACCGACGACTCCATACCCACGTTATGCAAGGCGGTCACTGCAATCCTATTTTCTTTAACACCCCAATCCATATTGTAATTTGATAATGAACACGAAAAAATATGTAAAATGTCCCAAAATCGAAAGATTTTTTTAAAATGATAAACGTTCCTAATTCAAAATAATAAATATTGTTGAAAAAAAGAAAAGGTTTTATGTAACAGTATTTATGGCCAGACTAGTAATTTTAATAATTCCTTCTCAATTAAAAAAACTACGTTAACCAAAATAGCCATAAGCCAAATATTACGTAGGTTAATATGTTAAACCTGGGTGAAGCTCTTAACTGATTTTAAACTTCTTTAAAGGAATACGGCACTGCTCTTAACAACAATTTTTATAGCGTTTATTGCTAATATAAAAATATCCCTGTTATTCTTATTTCTCATGGTACATAATTGAAGGTTGTCAAAGAAAAGAAAAAGGGTTTCTCCAATCAAAACAGTTATTGAACTTCTACACAATGTGATGACAGGCGATGAAAACGGTATAACATAACATAAGAACGAAATTATGTTTGGTTTTAATTTACTCTGGTAACGAAGTATATTAATTTATACAAAACAAAATTGTTTATGAAATTAGGTAATAATAAAAGGTTCTTCACATATATGTGCGTTATGCACATACTAAATCATTTCATTTAATTTTCTCAAGGGATTTCACACACAGTACACGTAATCGTATCATGGCAACCTATGAAAACAACAAATAGAACAGTTATATTCTATTTGTGTACATAAATACAGTGAATTGTCGAAACGTTTTGGTAGAAACATTAACACGATTGCCAACAGAGCTGATTAAATGTTTATCCCCAATAATCCAATAAAGCTTGAATTGAAGTGTGACAGGGTCAGACAATGTATATTTCGTTGAAATTAGATTTATTAAGGTCCTTTTGTACGCAACCTATGAAGTACTATTTAACGACAACAGAAAGCGCTGCTACCATATCCTGACAAGACGCTTAGAAAGAAGCAATCTTAATAAGCATCCCTAAACCAGGAAAACTGTTAAACGTTTCCTCCAGTCACCGACCCATCAGTCAACTCAAGGCTGTGCATAAACCCATTCACTCACTCGCCCATGTGAGAATGTCACCACTTATTTATTTATTTATTTAAGGCACAGTTACAAGATACAAACTAAGACATGAAAACAATTTCAGCAAAAAAATCTATTACAACTGTACACAACATGCGATTAGAATTTTACTCTTCCTTTGGCTATTAAATCCAAAATTGAGAAAGTAAAGACATCAAATCAATAATTTTCGTACGTGTGCTCCCAAATTATCTTTGATTATATTCACAAATATCTTGGGGCTATGGTGGAATATATCCAGCTCTTTACTAAGTAAATTATATAATTTGCAAGAACGTATGATAGGGTTATTAACTGAAACATTGTTTTTAGCTGGAGGCTCATTAAACAAACATTGTTAACGATTTGATCTACTAGTGATTTTTAGTGAAACATGGCTCAAAACACCAGCATCCATCTTTGAGTTAACAATTTTGTACAGAACTAGAAGATCACTTATTTTACGTCTCGAGTAAAGTGATTCTAAATTAAATCTATCAAGTCTTTTTGAGTAAGTAGATAATTTATTCTTTAGGCCCAATTTTGAATTGATGCCATGAATAAATCGCTTCTGAACTGCCGCGATCCTATCAATATGATTCGAATACTATAGTGCCCATTCAACACTGCAATATTCCAGTAAACTTCTCACCAAGATTATATAGAGTATTATCCCAGTACGAGTTTGTTTGAAAGGCTTTGAAATGCGATAGATGAAACTCATCAAATGCTTTGCCCTTGAGATCACAGAATCATAATGTACTCTAAAGAACAATTTCGAGTCAAACCATACTCCTAGGTCACAAACTGCATCAGCGCGATTCAACGAGATTATGTGTACCGAATAAGACGATTTGATGTGGTTTTTGTTTTACTTGTAAAAGTGATGAACTTGCATTTTTCTACATTAGAGACGTACTATTTTTCTCACACCAGCATATCAAAGAATCAATATCACACTGTAAAGCGACGCAATCATTTATTGACTGTGTATTACAATATATTTTGATATTGTCTGCAAAAGCTCATAGTTGAGCCTATTCAGAAGGTCGTTGATGAATATCAGAAAAAGTAAAGGCCCTAGGTTTAAAAACTGTGCAACCCCGGAATCCGCAATAAATGAAAGTGATTCATAGCCTTTCAGCATGTAAATCTGTGTGCGATTCAATAAATAAGAGCTTAGCCAACGCAAGAGAGAACCATGTATACCCAAATGCTCAGCGCGATCAAATGCCTTATAAAAATCGGTGTATATTGAGTCTACATGGCCTCGTCAGTAAATGCGGAATATAAATAATTCATGTTATTTAGAAGGTTGGTGATCGTGGATCTTGAATTAACAAATCCATGCTGGTGGGGACTAATAACAGCCCTCAGGTGTAAGTATATGCACTTGTAACAAGGTTTTCAAATAGCTTAGCAAAACAATTAAGTATACTTATTGGTCGATAATAAGACAACTTTTTTTGTCGCCTTTCTTGTATATGGCTACGATCTAAGCCAACTTCCACATAAAAGGGAAATTGTCTCATTACTACTCAGTACTACTAGTGTATCACTACTCAGTGATTCATTTAAAATTATACTCAATGGTTTAACCAACACTCCGGAACATCATTTAACAACATTCGGTGATATCCCGTCAGGTCAAGCCCCTTTTGCAATTTTTGTAGACTTAAGGCTAGACTTGATGGACTTTCCTGTAATGTGAATTAAGTCACAAATGACTGTTCAAAACCTGTTGAATAGGTTTAAAAGTTTGTGCTTGTAAACACTGATGAAAAATTTAGACGAAAACAAGTTCTCCAACACCTCGGCTTTGTAGAGAAGCATTAATGCCCCCGATATGGCCACCGCATAGTCGAGTATATTTAAGCGGTTTCTTTTTCCGCAATTATAAGATTTTAGCGGTAGCCAAGGCCTTCGACAAGGATTGGCTCGCTGGACTATTCAGTAAGCTATACAAAAAATCTGTCAGCATGATTGGCATCATGTCTTGAACACGGTACCTTTTGTTTCAGATATGACGGTACTCTCTCATCTCGACGAGCTCATAGCTCTTAGCTACTCTGCTATACATAGTTTACAATAACAACACTCCTATTCCAGAAAATGATGTTCATTTGTCCTTATTTTTTGATGATCTTGCTCTCTATATAAAAGATCCATCCCTTGTTGCAATCCTCCTGAGACTCCAAATCTCAATCAACAAGTTGAGCGAATGACTCTACAATTGTTCTGCAATTAAGTGTCCGCTGATTGTTCAATGCCAAACGCTCATGTGTTACCGTCTTCTCCGTTTGCAGGGGAAGCCCATCCTTTGGTAGCGCACTGCCACCTTTCTAGAGGTCACTCTAGACGAAAAACTTACCTTCTCCTCTCACATCATTGACCCGCAATGTGCGGTTCTACCCAAGTTGCCTGAACTCAATGTTGGGGCGACATAGCTAAATGTAACGATTAGAGTACACTCTGTAAGGGCTATGATGTCCTATGTGTTTCCAGGCTTTTCGCACGCAATTGCGTCCTTCATACACCAACTTCATGTGGTCCAAAACCTATTCTTTCGAAGAGCATCAAACGGGACCTTGATTTCTGAACTTTTCTTCAAAATGGCAAAGAACCATCCGAATCTGAAACGTAACGGCCCTAGACCCTATTTTCTCCAACCCCTTTCCTAAAGGTCAATATCCGTCCTGATGGACTCTTCACACCAACTTCCGGATGATCGGAACCACCTCTGTCAGGATTGTACCATTAGACATAAAAATCCAGACCCTTTTGTTTACCGTTTACTTAATTGAGTTGTGACCTCAATATCAATATTTATAACATTTTGAAAGCGAATCATAAATATCGAAATAATTTCTTATGTCAAATTTGTTTTATAATTTTTAAAGAAACTACTTCATTTAATATTTTAAATACTGATTTGAAAACTTTTAATAGTTATTTGATGAACAATTTCTTCTTAATTGGGATTCGAACCCACATCTTTCGGGCAAACCGATCGACGCACCCTAACCTATGCGAATGTTATGTGCTATGAGATATCAAACAACAAACTAAATAAACTAACAGTAAGCAAACTTCCTGGTAAAAATGTACTGAACTGAAGGTAAAATAAGATACTTGAAATGTCGAACATATTTAATTTCAAACTTATACCTTTAGTCGTAATACCTTCACGAATTTACGTGCTTTTCGCATTTTCGAGCTGCTTCATGAACTGAAGACAAAATATTTAGGCTAAGAGATAAAGTGAAAGAAGCCTTCATCCAACTGATTAAATATGGAATTGAAAATACAACTTTTTTTCCGGAAACCCTACACTCAGGAACTTTAATCCGAGGAAATCCCCTTCGTGAAAGTTTAATCTTAGCGATACTGACATTATTTCTTAGTAATTGTTAGTGTCGATACTTAACAAGATACTTTAGTAACAACCGCAAATAAAACACCAAATATTTTGCATTATCTTCTAATTTTAGTCATTGAATATGACGATCTCAAATGAAAAACAGATAATGTCATACGCATCAATAATACATCTTGGATATGCATTCCTGACGATTTATAATTAAGTATTTGCGATATCAATTCGTTAAGTAATTGAAGTAAGTAATATCACATGTATTACACTTCCATTTCAGTTTTTGTAAATAATGTAAAATTAACAATATACAACTCTTTTACAAGATGGCAAGAATAACGTACTACTTTCACTAAATTATTTTTCCTCTTCTTTTACGTAAACGTAACATGAGTTCATATAGCAGTTCTGTGAAACGACCATTTTCTGTGGTATATCACTTTAACACTTAAAGCCAATGTTGCAAAGTGTGGCTCATTGCTTGTAAATAACAAGCAACATTGGCTAAAAAGCTAGTTTGATAAGTATTGCATCATGAAAACGAGCTTTTCTCAGTACTATTTCCATACTTATAGTGTTCTCTCGTAAAGACTCTTTTCCTAAAATAATGACTGATTCAATTCTTATGATTGAGACAGTATATGTGCGGTCAAGCCTAGTACAAAAAATAAGACATTTATTTATATTTTCCCAGTTCTGTTTACTGGTCAAAATTTAAAAAGTAATTAGCTTAACCGCCTAAATGTTGCACACAGGTATATATGCTAGTACTCTCGCTGTCTCGGGCCTATTGGCTGACAAACAGGGTCTTCGTTGCATCAATTCAAATCATAAACGATCAACTGCATTGAAACCACTAGTATAACTTTATATATGTACGTAATACAACTCAATATGTTCCTTAATTTTTTCAGTTTTTTTCACTTCGCAGGCATTTAATAATAATTTCAATTCAATTAAGGGGAGACCTGTATAAATATTCTGTTATCTCTCAGTGCGGTAGCTTAATCTATTCCCTAATCCCAGATGGTCACGTTATCTTTCAGCTACCCTTCATATGGACACAAGGCCTATATGAAAAGATTAAGGCAAACCCATTTGGGTTTGAGATTTAAAGGGCTCGTTTTGTTAAGGAATAAGCCTACAGCAATTTCATCAAACCTCACTGCATATGAGATTGGGATCCATATGAAATGAAGGTTTTGAATATGCAATCAGGAGCCAGAAAGTGAAGGTTGGAAATCACTTGGGACTTCTGTTATTGTTATGATTACAAAATCTATGTTCCTAACTGTTGAACTGTTATATTATAAGCAAACTGTTAACTTGATCAAGTAATAATTGATTATGTAAAGATTTTCAATCCATAATTGAGATATCGTGTAATACTTAATAATTCTCATAAGCACTTAAACTAAATTATTTTCTATAACAATCTGCCTGTTTGTATATTAAACGTAATAATGTTGTAAATAAGATATTCCTAAAAATTTGGCTGAATTTAAATTGTGATTCTGACTAGGTAATGATTATTCTAGACTTTGTTGATTCGTTTTTGATAAATAGACAGATAATTGTGAATTAAATACAGATATTTATACCCGAGCCATAGAGATTTAGACATTAGCCATAGAGATTGCTATAATTACAACTGTATCTATTTCTACTTTGTATTTGAACAACAATGAAATTAATAATGTGGCATATACGTATATCTATCCGTTATACTAAGTTCCATAACACAAGCCTTACAGTGCTTAATTTGGACTAGACTTATTGATGTGAATGAGTGAGATATTATCAATATGAATACGAAGGTAATTTCCAAAATACTATTGATAAATTTAAAAGTCGCAGGAAGACTACCTTTCTCATATAATTATGAGACGTTTATTAAAGACAATTTCAACATTTCACTTGATAGCAGAATAAGATAAAAGGGTGACAAACCGAGCACAAATGTCTCTGATGAGGTTGAAGCCAACTGGCAGCCGAGTCGCTAATGATGTGGTTACATAAAAATAACAACCACATCAATAATTAACGTTGGCGTCTTTGTGAATATGTGGCATTTTGTGAGTAATTCATGTAATATATTATTTCTATTTTATACGCTTAGATAAAGAAATCAGTAAGAAGGTTAACATGCCAAATTAAAAAGAATCCTCGAGATTTCCGTACCAGCAATTACTTTGGATTTAAATGAAGGATTGCATTATATGTCCCTTGAGAGGAATTCTCATTTATGGACTGAAATCGTTTATTTACTGATAGATATTTGTAAGATTTTGTGTTACACTGGCTATTGTTTTGTGTAACTGAAATAGCTCATAAATATTATATTTCCTTTTCTTACGCCCCACCGCAACTGTCACAAAAAATACCTGTTTTTGACTAAGTTGATAAAAGTGATCATGAAAGTTTAAAACAATATATAGCTCCTGAAATAATTATATAACAGATTTCTATAAGATAACTTAAGAAATATAACGTTAATATTCTCCAAATATTTTCCAAGATCTCAAATATATATTCTGTGGAAGTAGATAGTTTTGTTTACATGATTTATTTTATAAATAATAGTTTGTATTATAACCCGTGGATTGTTATCATTATGATCGTTATAAGTTACTGAAAAAATCTACTAACGAAATACTACTAACAAACTAACTTCTCATAACTTAATTATAATAATGACAGAAATATCCACGTAGATTGAAAGCTACCTATTCCAGGAATATATCTCACTAAAGAACATTCCCGAAATATCTGTGATATTCTATTCGGAAAAAAATAAACAAATAAATTTTCCCTCCTTCTTCCTAGTAATGGAGAATTAATATTAAAATAATTAATGGTATAAAAATATTCGCATTCAGTTATAGTCGTTATTAAATATGTTAACAAAAAAGAAAACTGAATAAAATCCTCAATTACAGGCGAGGTTATAGCTCCTCATCTCAACATCTCACTAGCTGTCGTGTTACTAAGAAGAAATGTAATAACTACGTCATAAATGATGGATCACAAGAATATTTTATTGTATTACGAAGGAAATTCTCCTAAGATTTGTACCTACTTAACTAATGGTAGCTTTTAATTTGTGGTTCTTTTGAGATTTGATCTATAAACCGAATGGAGACCGCGTGTTCTTGGAAGAACTTTCATTTTACAATCATATGATTGTCATTAATCAATCAATACTCACTTATAAAGTTTCATTTTTCACTAAATTTATCAGGGAAATGTTCAATACTTCCAACAGTAAAGTCAAATTTCCATCTTATTTCGGAACATACGTGTCCATTCTACATGTAAAGTTCTAAATCGTTTTCTTAAGATTAGAAGATTTGAATTAAGTATTGGTGAAAACGGCTCGTCAACTTTCCACAAAATGTTAAATTTCCAATCGATATGAACTATGTATGTTGGATTTAAAGTTGAAAATCGATTAGAGAAAGTTTAGTTTTGAGATAGGTCAGACAGGTGTTGACTCCACGTTCACGTTCACAGAACTACTGACTCTTATTATTTCAAGCTGTTGAGTGTCAAAGGGATAATTAATTTATGAATCTTATTTGATGACTGGTGACGCCATATTATATTGTAAATGTCGTAACTTCTGTTAAATCTGACGAGTTTCTTGCGCCTGTTCTGCTTGTCAGTTAAATGACGTCCTGAAAGAAAAAATGTTCGACAATTCAAAACAACTAATTTAAGTGTAATGAAATAAAATTATTTTCCTTTCATTCCATTTTATTTAACGTTTCATCGTCTGACCAATAATAAAAATTATGTGCCCTACATTAAGATGATACGTCAAAATCTAAGTCATCGATGTTCATCTTAAGAATACACCAAAAACTAATTTAGCGAAATTGAGTATAAAAAAATCATCTCATATCACTTTAACTAGGTACATAGAAAGCAAGTGATTTCTGATCTACAATGTCAGAATTACTTTTTACTCAAATAATGGTAAGGCTGGCTACAATCCAGCTGCATTAGTTCAATGTGAACAAAGTTAAGAAGACGAACCATTGGCGATTTCAACTATGGACTAACTTAAATCAAGTTCTAATGTAGTTGAATACGGTTTATAGAGACGTAGTTCTATTATTCTCTTGCTAACTAGGAGTATTCTGTGCCTAGGCGTCATTAGCAACCTATGCACTTCGTTAAAGTCTTAATTTATAATCCTTGTCAACAACTGTATCACGTATTAGTTAATGCAATCGGTTTACGATAGTAGAAGCTAAACAAATCATGCAAAGCCCGGTCATGGGATGATGGTGGCCAAAAATATATTATCATAAGCTCCTCCGTACTTCGGCAGTCACGTTAGGTCCCGTTCGCATTAAGAACCAACACCAATCTATCTGAATGCACCCTACGTAAGGAGTGTGATCCGTTATGTTTCCATAATGTTTTCATCTCTTTGGATAATCCTTATCCCATCATTAGTAACCATATGAATATCTAGAGAAATTATTACAACAACAAAATTCAACTCGTTCTTATGTAATGCGGGATTTGAACTCAAATCTCCCCGCTATCCAGGCGAGTACCATTACAATTGTGCTACCGAGACCTGGACAGACCCAACGAAGTTCCCTTACAAGTATTTCTTAAGTTGAGGCTAGCGCCATCTCTTCGTGATCTAGGCACAACATCTAATGTGAAACTTACAAGTATCTGAACAATTAATATCAATACAGATATTTTTTATCCAAACAAATTAGAAGAATTGGAAGATTGAACGATCGGAATACTTTCAATTGTCACCGCTGAATAATAAGGCGATGTAGTTTCGAGTCCTGGCGAGATGGAAATGTCAGTGGGTGCACTGACATCTCATTTTGAAGTTCTTAAATTAACGAAAATACTCACATTTATCATAAACATAAATTGTATTATAAAGAACAACACAAGCCTATATATTTTCAGAACTGCTTAGAGGCTAAGCTTTTAAAGAAGTGAATATGCCCTAACACTTATAAAATATGTGATTTACTTAAGATAAGATATATCTTATCGATCGAACGGCAATGCCATAGGTAGCCTCTTTAGGTACTAGTTTCATTTGTTTTTTTTTTTAATTGATATTATAATCAAAAATATCATGAATTTATTATCCCATGTTTAAGTTAACGCTATATAATTATACACAAAAGCAATACACTGCCAAAGCGAAGACCGTTTTGTTTTTGCAAAATAACTTCGCAGATTAGATTTTGTTTCAGCAAAGAAGGATATTTAATTTTTTTTCTAATTATAGCCAACATGTAATTAGGTAGTTAAATTCCGGAAATTGACTTACTAATTAGATCTTTAAATATCACAAAGCCAGTTTTATAACATTAAGTATTTTTAGATGAGATTACCAATTCGCCACACCAGCGATTAGTGTATTGTGTTTGCTTTTCTGGAGGTTAGTCTACTTTTCCAAAAGCAGGTCATTGGGTTAAAATTGCTGAAATCTTACAACATGGTAAGTGATGATACCGCTCACTGTGGTATATACAATTTCCATCCAAAAGGAAGATCTTTGTCCCAAGAACGGGGCGTACTGTTGTCTAACGATGTTTAATTACATTTTGGTCAGCTTTGTTTTTGTTTCTTACACCAGATATTTGCTATAGGAAACTATTTCATTATATTAAGCAACAAAAAGTTTGTTCGACTTCATGTCAGTATTTTAAAATATCATCTCAATATTTTTTGTGATATTTATCCGTGATTTATAAACGGTAAACAGTAAATCATGTGTTCGTTTTTGGATACCGGTTTAATAAGAACTAACGTATTATATTTCAGTAAATGCTTTTAAATTTGAACTTACACAACACTTCCGAAAAACTAATAATAAAACTGCACATTGCATCACATAAAGTTTGCTATATACTAATCCTTTGGTCATAGATCATACAATATCTCTCCCAGCATACAAACGTTTTCAACAACGCTCTTACTAAGATAAAATATTATTATGACCCAAATGTGAATGTCAGATACGAATAGGTACCAAACATTATGCCAGTGGGCCTCCAAACTTGGCAGTATGCCAGAACCTCCATCGAAACCGCGCTTGAAGGCATTTTTAAATATCGAATGGGAGTTCTAAATTTAAAAGATTACGACAAATGACGCTGAGAAAATGACGTGAACATTAACAATCCACTTCAGTATTCTTCTCTCCATAATACTGAACCTTTTTGCTAGCGGGTTCATATGGCTAAACATGCTTCATAACGTTCAAGATTATTGGGGTCAACCCGCGACCCAATTAGTGAAAGTTAGCCTACAACAACAAAATTAATTTTATGTTGTCATTTTTCTGTTCAACTATGGGAATAACACATGACAGATTAATAAAAAATTAAGATTTACTGAAGATATGTTCTGTTGAACACAATTTTAGTGAACGTGTTATAACTCGCGTGCGATAAGTAAGCAAAAAAAAACAAACATTTATTACAGGAAAAATACAATCGTGATATGTCAGGGGCAAACAATATTACACCTACGTGTCGGTGAATCCACAAGAATTACTACATATATATTCACGATCGTGACACTATTCGAAGTTGTGCGCATATGCCAAGGGTGATTTACTATTTTATCTCAGAAGGCAAACGTCAAGAGCTAATATATGTGATTGCAGGCACAGGTGATAAAATTTTACCTAAAGATATTGATCATATGAATAAAACTGATTTACTCAGTAACTACGGCTATATAAAATTTCGTGCATAAAAACATTTCAATGCTATCTGGAGTTGATAATGTATATCTATTAAACATCAGTCCATCCATTTAATTGAAGATCAATCTTTCACGATTTATTTTTGATTTCAAAATTGATGTCACTTCCGTTTTTCAAAGCGACACGCATATCGATTTTACGTTCATTTCCGCCATCTTACACAAATTTTAACACTATCCTCGATTTATAATAAATAATTAAAGTGTAGAGTTTTTTTCTAACCACCCAGATCCAATACATTTATCTACAACAAGAATATCTAAAACAAAACCTCAGTGATCGAACTGTGACAAACCGGCATATAGTTAATAATCTAATATCGGTTTGATCGAGTTAACAACGATTTTCATAATGTCCCTTATTAACTTTCTTAGATCGGCTTCGATATGTTATATCATAAGATCAACAATATTAAAATTAGAACAACTTACTACCATCAATTGTTTTTCTATCTCTCCAAGGGGTCAACTATTTATTAGTTTAGCAACTTTAGCATCAACTTGCTATAGTTTTTTATTGTTACTCGCCCCAAAGGCGTCTTAAATGGCTTTTTAATTACGTTCGCAAGTTTTAATAGCGTTAGGCATAATTTTAGTGCAAATAGAGTTAAAACGCCATTTCCTTCAGATTTATGATCTCCCCTCCTTAGCCTGTGTCAAAAATAATTTAATTTTGTTGTTCACAAGGGGTTTTACAAGATACTATATAATTATTATCAAATAAGAAATAAGTCTTGCCAACAAAAGTCAATGGAAACAAAATTTATAAATAAACAAAATAGTAATGGGAACTGAAAACTCATCTTGTTGTGATTAAGGTAGGATATATCATAAGCGCCCTTATTGATGGCTAGCGGGTGGTCAGAGAAACCAAATGACTTACTAAATCAACTTCGTTTCGTATATTATAATTATTCAACATGTATTTTTTGATAAAATTAAAGATAGATAAAAGCAAAGATTACATGGAACCTTGTTTAAGGATGTTATTGGAAAAAATCTCATGGAACAAATAAATTATTAATAAAAAACTTGGTAATGCCAAAATACACATGTTCACTGCCAGCTTAAAGCATTATGTAAGCTTGGGGAAGTCAAAAATGAAAGGGCTTGGAAGTTGATAAACCTGACAAAAAACATATAAAAATCTTGTTATATATATAACTTATATTTTATTTATAAAGTACAAACAAATGAGTATTACAATATATTTTATTTATAAAACACCATTAAAAACGTCAAATGAAAAATACTAAACACTAAAAGGCTTTTTAATGCAAACCCATGAAGCTGATTCACAGAAACTCTCAACAATTCGGTTATAGTTCAAAACCAGCAAAAAATAAAAGGGACAACACTTGTGCACACTGCAGATAAATATCACTTGTTCTGAGAGACAAAAACGTAAACATCCATCCACGTTAACGACAGGTTAAAGCATCACTTAAGCAACCGAATAATATGTTATTCACGGTAAGAATTTATCTGTAGCTCCGATCAAATTTATCCATCCGAACAAATTTTCTGACCAATATGGAACACTTTCAATGTTTTTGTAGAAGCTAGTATGAGGATACAAATGAAATGAAAAATGTAATTAAGTGACTTAAACAGAACTCCTAGATCCAGATCTGCTAAAAGTGGGGATCAGAAAATGTTTTTGTATATTACAATGAAATGTCGAAATAGACTGACAGTGAAAATATACTAAATAAAACCACATATGGAAAACAATATCACGTTCTTGTAATTATGAAAATCATTACAGTTTCTATTGATTACTACACTATAAATTTGAAGTTTTTTTTTTACTATCAAATGTTAATGCACCCCGACGAGTGCAATTTTTTGCAGTATCAATTTGGGTCGAAAAAAGGTTTTTATATCAATTATTTCCCAATAGCATAATAATCAATATTTAACAGCAGCATTGTATTCGTAATATCTTAAAGCAAAACATTCGCCAAAATGCAGAGGTGGAATTAAGTTGCAAGTTGGAATATGCACATTGTGAACACTTTTTTGCTTGGAATTGGCTCGAGAGCCATTACCCATGACGTTTCGCCTTGAGCGTAGGGTGCTTGAGCTGCCACGACCTTGGCTAGCGTTTCCAGAACATTACGACCTAAAACTTGTTTAGCAGTTGTTTTTAACAACACTAACTGAAGGCATGATAATATTTTGGAGATCATTCTTCTTTCTTTTCGTAATAAATATTTTTGTGCAGGCACAATACACGCAAGCACATAAAGTTATATAACTTATTATTTATTTAAAAAAATTGGATTTATTTTTATTTTGAAATGAAAATATCTTCTTTACTGTGTTGTTTAAGAATTTTAATTCTTTAACCATTGTTTTTAATTTATTTTTTTGCATTCACAATGCAATATTTCTATAAGATATAAAATACGTGTGTAAAAAACAACTACGCCTCCGAGCTCTTGTTCTTTAACCATTGTCATTTAGTACTTCGTTTTCTGTCAAATAACTGATCTCTTCTTTACTTTTAGCATTTTTATGTAGATATAAGGCATCTCTTTCCATTGTTCTTTCTCTTTCAAAAGTAATGTAACTACATATTTTCTTTAAAGTCTTTTATTTGTATTTTATTTAACTCAACACACAGTAAAGTCCACGTTTGAAATTTTTCCATTGTTCTCCAACATCTTGATTTCTTTTTCGGAATTAGCACAAGAGCCATTAACTTGACGTTTCGCCTTTGAGTAAGGATACTTGAGCTGCTGCGACCTTAGCTATTTCTAGAAAATCCGACCTTCACGCTACTTTTTTGTTCTAAAAGTTTTGTTTTTTTAGGTTCATGAAATGAAAGAATGCATTTATATTTAAAAGCCTAGTGTATCATTCTATGTTTAAATGGTAATTATATACGTAGCATTTGTTTATACTATGATGATTTTATATTTTATGCGTAAAAATTACTTACTTCCTTCCTACAAGTCTCAAAAAATAAAAACTATATGAATAATGTCATTGCGAGTACTACAGTGCGGCTGTTGAGTTTTTGACAGCTGTCAGTTAAGTACTCATGACTAGTGATGAAGTAGGAAAAAGTAAAAAGTAACACTGATATATTGTTTCTTTCAAACGTTATATGATTTTTAATACTTGAATATCAGGCTTCTATTTTTCGGAAGTGAGTAAGAAAATAAAAAGCAAAGTACTATTTAAAAATATTTAATATAAAAATTAATGATATAAATATATTATAATTTCTATATAATTTCAATTAGAGATATAAAATACGCGTGTAAAAAACAACTACGCCTCCGAGCCCTCAGGTGGGATTCGAACCAGCGACCTTACTCTCTCCGGGCGAGTGAGCTGAGCAATCTGAGCGAGTGATCTGAGCAACCAAGAGGCGAATGCAAAAAATAACAATATTTAAATTAATTATTAGATTCCTTTTCACCCCTCTCATTTTGTAGACGTAAACGGAAGCCTTTGCGCTTTGTTGTTTAACACTCAAAGTAATACAACATTGTAACATTGATATTTAGTTATCATAATAATATAATTGTTAATGCTTATTATTTATAAGAAATTCAAATAAACAAAAAAAAATATCTTCAATTCAAGACTGGTCAAAGTTACGTCATCAATACGATCTCGACCTGTCAGGAACGCATTCTCTCAGAGGCCGTACGGTCCACTCAAATTTCCTCAGATAATAATAAAAGTTGGTTTAACTCTAATTTCCATATTTACTTAGGGTCGTTAATTCAATTTTTCGCAACAACACTGAAGATGAAATTTTCCTGATCCATCAGAAGTTTTTTCAAATGATGGATGCCAAGCAGGTGAAACGTTGTAACTTGACGGGGAAGTTCATCAATCAACCTCTATTAGGTGCCTAATTGAACGTCGGCAGTTCCTCGGAAGAATCATCTTTTGTATCCAAAGTATGTTGCGGTATAAAAATTACTCTATCTCGGATTTTCCAAAACAAAAATTTATTTTTTCTCAATTTAAACTCTTACACTTATTTAAAAACTCCATCATTATAATTAAAAATGAAAATCTGGTAAATATAATTTAAAATTTTAGAGCGTCTTGACATTCCTCATATGGGATGTCATCACATAATGTAAACCTAGTTTTTGTTGAATAACATTCGGACAGTTTATTTAACACCTAATCAGCGAGCCTATTAAATTTCGTTACTAGATTATAACTAAATAGTAGCTGTATAGCTGTGCAGTGTTCAGTACAGTATATTACTGCCGTCAATAGCATAGTTACAGTAAGTACGTTCTCGACGATTTCGAGAAAAATGTGCCGAAGGTTTTGGTACGAAAATATATAGGTGCTAAGGTCCTCTTTCATTTAAAGCTACAGTCACCATGATACGATTACAAACAAATTATTTATGGAAGATTTTCGTACCAAAACTTTTAGCCAATTTTTCTTGACACCGTCGAGAGCGTACTTACTGTAACTATGCTATTGACGGCAGATTAGGTATCGTAAAATGCGACTCGAGATAATCACCGTACACCTCCTTTATATCACACAATGGGCAACAGCCTTTTCTCAATTATGGTCTTTTATTGGCATCTCCAACCTGCCTGGCAAGCCTTGAGATTCTGCAAAACCCTCGCATATTATGGAAGAGGCTTCCGTACAGTCGTGGAGGTCCTTCAGCAGAGATGGGGATCTCTAGGGGTCTCTAGGGATTTTGATGGTTTAATACAATACTTATCTATCAATCGCAACTGTTTGAATAAAGATATGGGAAAGGACTGCTTGACATTATTCTGATTATTTGAGTTTTATCTGCATTCCTTATTTATAAAGTATGCTACTTCGGCTAGAACAATCTATACTATTATTAATATTAATAATTTAAAGCTGAAGAGTTTGATTGCTTGAACGCGCTAATCTCAGGAACTACTAGACCGATTTGAAAAATTCTTTCAGTGTTAGATAGCCCATTTGTTGAGGAATGCTACAGGCTATATATCATTTAACATATTATACCTGAGCCACAGAAAACGTGGCCTGCTCAGCTAGTAGTTTTATAAATGAATACAAATATTACAAGACGACGCTACTTTTCCCAGTGGTTATGCGCGTTTTTTTGTGAATATCTGCTTCGTCTAAATTTTTATGCTAAAACCAAGCTTTTGTGAATTTTATGGATTCACCATGACGTTTTGCATCAAAATAGACTTTTCATGACCGTATGTGGTAGGTAATGTCAACGGACGGATTGACGGATATGTTCGACTTCTGACACGGCTGTAAGTGTTCCTTATGTGATAAGGATTACTACTTATTAGATATATAGTATAACAATTCAAAATATGTATATTTTGAATTCAATTTCTGCTATCCCTATCTTTACTATATTTTCTTGAACAGAATTTAAATAAAACAAACATGATGTGCAAAGAACTACATAGTTACCAAGTTTTCCACTATAGGATTACGCATTCTGTCCAGTAACGTGAGCTTAGATCGCAATCGACGTTTTCCCGAGGTTACAACACTATCCATTTATTACAACTTAAGTGGATTATGTGATTTTATCACTAGAGCTTTATATATGAGCTTTGTTATGAAGTTTATGTAGAGACTTAGTACATTTATCATAACCATAATATTCACAATTGTTCCTACCGACATTTTCTTCCTAATTTTATGAGTAAGCAAAAAATTTTTAATATCTTAAAATGCTTTGCTTGTCGTGCATTAAGATCACTTAATAAGATTAAAATCTAATCATCCATTGCAAATGCAAAGTAAATTAATTTCAATACGAGTCATGAGAATCATTATAAAAAAATAACTTTATTTTATATCTTTCAGCGTAGAATCCTTTACTGAAACACGCACAATTCCATATATATATGCTTTTCTAACTACATACAATTTTATAACCAGACTGGTACGAAATGAGATTTAGAGTAAACATAAGTATACAGTATATAACTACAATAATAGTTAAGAAAAACTAACAAACATAACAGCACTAATAATAAAAACAAATCACTATCCATCTTTCACTTCCATCATCAAGTCCTCGTTGTCAGATTGTAAGTCTTAATTAACACAAGCTCGATGTGTTTCCTAATAAGTATCCCGAGGTTCCATCTCCTGCCTTTGAGCTCCAACATCGGACTAGCTCAATAGTGGCATATCATTGTATTATCATCTAAAAACATATACAAGTGATAATACAAGAACTCAAAGTAGGTTAAATTCTGCTTCTTGGATTTTATTACATAGTTATAGGAATGTTTCGCTGAGAGATCTAGGGATTGTACATGATCACAAACTGACGTTTGAATATAATATTGATAGCATTTTACTAAGAACATCTAAGGCTTTAGGGTTTGTTTTGCGCAGTTCCAAACATTTTAAGCATATTAAAACTCTAAAAATACTATACTGTATGTTCGTGCGACCTATATTGGAGTATGCTTTGCAGATATGGAACCCACAATACAAAATTTATAAAATGCGACTTGTACGCATACAGGAAAAGTTCGTAAAACATCTATGCTATCGTGTAAGGCTATCCATACGAAGAGTTGTGTAAAAAATATTCACTTACTTCCCTTACACATTCGACGTGATATTGCAGATATTATCTACCTTATTAAGATCTCGTCCGGTAAGATTGATTGCCCTGAGCTTCTTTATAAACTTTCTTTTAATGTGCCGCGTAGTTCACGACGAGTTGCACCTTTTCATTTGCCCTTTTGCAATTCTAATTATAGTATGAATAATTTTATTCACCGAGCAATGAAGGAATTTAATGATTTGTCTAATAACTTTGATATTAGACAAATCATTAAATTCCTTATAATGTATTTAATACTAGATCCATGCGGCTTCCTTTCCTAGTATTTAATACTAGATCTATGCGGCGAGGACACTTATTAGCAGGCACTTCTTCAATAATGAATAATTCCTCTTTTATTGAAACATTGTTTTTGAATTCATTAAAATTACATTAATTTAGCTTACTTTAGAAATAGCTAGACCAATTTTACCTGTTTGAATCTTTTATTAGCTTTATAAGTATTATAGCATGTAATTATACAACATTGTAAGCTGATGATTTGCCGAAAAGTATTTTTTTTTTTATTGCAGCAAGTTGGCAAACAAGCAAACTGCCCACCTGATGGTAAGTGGTAACAGTCACCTATAACACATGTGGCTCATGTGAGATTCGCAGCAAAACTGCAACCCCCACAAGAACCACAGTGTACGTTGCCAACTTGTGACATAAGATGTAAAGTCACTGTACCCAGTAATTTCACTGCCATATCTTACCCTTCAAACCGAAACACAGCAATTTAAGCACTGCTGATTTGCGGCAGAAATAGGTAAGACGGAGGTACCTAAGCAGACGACCCTAGTACAGAGTCTCCCTCCAGTGAAATAATAAATATCTCCCTCCAATAAATAAATAGTTTTTTTGTTACAGATCGGCCTAATAAAATCATGTTAATTATACAACAGGATTCTAATGTGCGATTATCTGCTTAATTTTAATAAACCCTACTCAGATTTTTGTTGGTTTTATAACACCAAACTTATAATAACACCTTATAGAGAAATGTCACTATCGACTTCAAGTTCAATCAGTAATGTTATCAATTATAGAAGCAGTACGGTAAACAATTCCTTTGCTCCGTAAGTTGAAACTAGTTCAAAGTAACTGTCAAACGGTGAAACGTGATATCTAATTCAATATGTCTAGAGCATTAATGTAAGAAATCAACAGAGAAACCCTTTAAATGCCACCAATATATATTTGTGAAACGTATTGTATGTAGTATGTGTTTTATTTTCCTCATTCGCTATTATAAAAACAAGTAGCATGCCAAAATCTTAGATTTTATATTCTTACATCAAATGTACCCTGTATATTTCTCCCAACTTTTGGGTGGCAAACACGCATGTTTGAATAGGGTACAACGTTGATGCCTCCAACGCAACAAACACATTTGCAGTCCCAAAACTGCCGACACAACCCGACCCTAATTCCATCATCCACCTATCTTCCTTAACGCCTGTATTGTGTGAGACTTGGTAATTGAAAACGGGCATTAAGGCTTTCTGTAGCCTTACAATTCGAGTTCATACCTCGAGGTGTGCATTAACGCCCAGTAATTTGTTTACCTACTTGCTAATTAGGTGGATCACAGTAAGGTTGGATTACCATAAGACGGGGGATATATTAGTTACATTTAGCTGTTACGTACGGGAATACTTGGTAAAAGATTATTTTATCTTGAAAAGAGATCTCCACAATATTGACATGATACTTACTTTATCGGTTTTCGACAACCTATGCATAATAGATGAGTTAACCTTCTGTTGAAATATCTTAGAACGGTAAATCGGATAGAATATGTAACGGATTAAATAAAATTGCCTTTCTTTCAGGTATAACCAGTCAAAATTCTACGTAACCAATGAACAAAATTTGAACCAATTGAATTTAAATATCAATCCATCATCAAAATTAACTCACAACATCTAAATCTTATGGGTAATGTGTTCTTCTAGTACAGTAAAAGTGTATTAATGTCCAGTAAAGTATTTCTGTTAATTCCTGTACACAAGGGTTTCAATTAATTTTGAATAATAAAATGACCAGACAAGTCTTAATCTATAATCTAAGGTCACAGTTGTTTGTGTGTTTGTCTGTCCGCTCCTCTTCCCGCTCTTTTTCCATTGTATCAATAACGTTACCATAGCAACGCGTTAACCGCTAGTAGTTCGTCTACCGGACGCTAGATGGCGCTAACGTAAAAATATTTAATAATAGAAAAAAATTAAAGAATTTTATCCACCCGTGCGAAGCCGGGACAGGCCGCTAGTCTATAATCTAAGATCACAGTGGTTTGTGTGTTTGTCTGTCCGCTATTTTTCCATTGTATATGCGTTACCATAGCAACGCGTTAACCGCAAGTAGTTCGTCTACCGGACGCTAGATGGCGCTAACGGAAAAATATGAAATAACAAAAAATTAAAGAATTTTGTCCACCCATGCGAAGCCGGGACGGGCCGCTAATATAATCTAATGGCATACTCTAATGAGATAAAACGTAATTACAAAACTTAAATATTGAAAATGAGTTACTCACTGTCATTGATTGTATTATATAAATCAATAATCACTCATAACATTTTGCAAAACTTGTAACATTATTTAGTAAAATTATGTTTATCCGCTACCTACCACGCTGCTGTAAATCTTGTCATAACCATCCCAAACCAACTCATAAATAACATCAGAAAAACATTGTAAGAAGTCAACACGCCCATAAAGTACACCGACATCGATCATGTTTGCAATCTGTTCGTAATACTTGCAGCCAAAATAAATCAAAGTTTCCCTTCTTTCATAAATCTATCCCTTATTATTTATCGTCTCTGACGAGATTGATGTCCCAAATCGCTTGGTTGCGCTCAATTAAAGTTTTTGTATGTCTTCATGGCAATATTGGAGCAATACCCATTCGCTTAAAGATTTCTTTTTTAATCTTAAATGCTGTAATGAACAAAGATATGAAATAAGATTTCATGCAAAAAGTTGGCAAAAACATGGGCCGCTACTAAATATTTATTTTTACTAGCGGCCCAGCCCGGCTTCGCACGGATGGACAAAATTCTTTAAGTTTTTCTATTATTTAATATTTTTCCATTAGCGCCATCTAGCGTCCGGTAGACGAACTAATTGCAGTTAACGCGTTGCTATGGTAACGTTATTGATACAATGTAAAAAGAGCGGACAGACAAACATACAAACCACTGTGATTTTAGATTATGTGGTATTTTTTATAGAAAATCTATATTTTCTAACCAAAAATGTTAACCCCGCGACCTTTTACATTTTGTTCAGAGACATGATCATATGAGGTAGTTCTACACATAAACGCTGTATTTTGACTAGGTTTCTACTAAGTTATTTAACTATCACGCGATTCGACAATTTGAACTGCTATTGTTTATACAATTTATAGAAAATTTAATTCATTCAAAAAATAAATAAGATTATGTATGAAAATATTAAAGGAGTCTAAAGTATTTGTATTTTATGTATTCTTTCGTCATACTATTTGTTGACGTGAGGGAATGTTAAGAACGTAACGCATGAGTAAACGTTTCGCGAAATAATTAGTCAAGGCCGATTCACTTACAAATACTGACATGATAGAAGAATATTAAATTATTTATTCATTGACATACCGTATTCAAATGTATCTTGATCTATAAACAGGTAAAATATGCTCTAAATTATACTCCGTTACTTTGTTCACTCAATAAATGAAATACATGTTGGTAAAATTAACTTGACTTAACGCGGCTTTAAACCAATTAATATCGACTATAATCTCCGATTAATTTATTGAGACCCTGAAAAATGTAAAAAGCACAACACATTTTTAGTATCCGTTCTACGGATAGTGTTATATTTGTGGATTTACATAAATATATATTTAGAACTCGAATACGATCGCCTAAGTTCAAAACACAATAGTTGCTGGCGTTGCGATCCTAATAGGTTCACATTTGTTTTCTTACAGATTGAATAAATAAAACCTCTCTATCCATGTATAAATCCATCCTTAAATATACTTAACATGCCTTAGAGTTTCCGTGTTGGTGCAAGTTAAATACAATAAGGAATACTGTTTTTTATGAACAAAATATTTGAACTATTTATTTTAGTCCATTTTTTGACTTTGAACTAAATATGAACAAGGTTTCTGTACGTTGGACATACTTTGCTGATACTACAGATTTGCTGTTGACAAGGGCCTTTGAAACTTTTGCATTTTGCCAGCTTGCAAACAGAATTTGCCTGTCGTCTTTTTAGGGTTACGTACCTGAAAAGGACAAAACGGAACCCTTATAGGATCACTTTGTTGTCCGTCCGTCCGTCTGTCAAGACCGTTTTTCTCAGGAACGCGTGGAGGTATCAAACTAAAATCTATATCCAATAATCAGGCCTACTGTCCCTTGGAGCTGTGAAAAAATCAAACTCCTAAGCCAAAGCAATCAAAAGATACAGACGTTTATGTCACAAATTTCCGCAAATTTTCGAAACTCGCACGGAAATCAAAACCTACAGGGTACCTACTTCTCGTAGACTTAGAACCTTGAAATTTGGTACGAAGTAACGTCTTATAGTACAGATAAAGGAAAAATTGTAAAAACCGTAAATTTTTAGTTACATGATATAATAAAAAATATTTTTGGAAATTTTAAAGTTACTACCTCTTTTCTCATGAAAGCGTAGAGGTATTAAATTGAAATTCATATCAAATACTCAGGTCTCCAATACCTTTGAGCTGTAACAAAATCAAACTTTTATGTCAACGCAATCAAAATAAATAGCAATTTAAGCCGCATATTTTCGAACTCGCCACTACTCGCGAGGGAATCAAAACCTAAAAGGTACTTCTAGTCTATTTAGAATCTTGAAATTTGGCATGAAGCAATGTTTAACAGCACATATTAAGGAAAAATTTCGAAAACCTAAAATTTTTTGTTATATCTTCATTTTGCAATAAAAATACCATAACTATGACTCGATTGCCGTGATGGGTGAACTTTTACTTATGTACCTACAGGTTTGTACGGAACCCTCGGTGCGCGAGTCCGACTCGCACCTGGCCGGTTTTTTATTCCCTGTATCGCGAAAAAGAGAAAGCGCGCGTCCCTTACATGCAAACCGTGTTCGCGTGTTTAAAAAAATAGGGCCAATAATGTTTTTGTTGTATTTAAATATTTTTTGTTCTGTTATTGTTCTGATTTTTCTTTTGTTGTAATTGTAGCCTGGCGCCACAAACATCTAGTGAAGCCTTACTTTGAAAAGCCAAAGTCTTTTTAAACGTTGTATGACTCCCTTTGTTCGTATAAATCTTTGAAAAGGCTATGCAATAATTACTAACTGTAAATTCCAAATAAATACTTTACAGCTGATATTTATAGCCATTGAGAGTCAATGTGGTTACTATCACTACCCTGGAGATAGAGTCTCAGTCAAAACACAAATATTTCAATTATTTGAATAGAAAAATACTATAATCATTTATATACAAGGGTTTTTTTTATTTATTTCTATTTATTTATATAAGAACTGCTAGCAATATGCCAATGACAAGGCAAAAATAAATTTACAAGCTACAAGCTACAGTGTTGTCTTATTAAAGCAGCCATGACAAATAATTTTATTAAAACTAACAACTTCAGAAAGATTTTATATCATATTTATATTAAGATATTAAGGGCCCGCTTCGCAACTCCGACAAAGTTCATATTATTATAGGTTAATGAGTAATTTCATTATATTCTGTTTCATTTTATAATTAAATAGAAATTAGGACCTAAACTTAGATTGCGATACACATACTTAAACAAATTTCACACATTAACTAATCTTACCATAATAATTACGACAAATTAGCAAAACGCTAATTTAACAAAAGTGAAAAACAGTATTTAAGAGCTAGTTAGCCTTTATATTTTCTTTTTATATATATACATTCACACCAATTAACCTAGCCCAAAGTAAGCACTTTAAGGCTTCTGTTATGGATACTAGAGTAACGGATAGACATATATACATATATTATACATTAAAAAGTAATAGTCATAGAAATATATACAAACATCCATGACTTAAGTACATATAACATTTGCCCCTTCCGGGATTCGCACCCAGGTCCGTCTGTGCGAAAGGCAGGGTCGCTACCGCTGCACCAAACGGCATTTGAATTTTGTATTACTTATAAACTATATTATTGTTCAAATCATGCTATTAAAAGAAAAAAGAACGTGCTGTTTTTTATATTTTAATAAAAGATGTTTAGATGTTATAACAGAATTGATATCCAACGCCGAATCCTTAGGAAGTGCCTCAAACTGACCCATGGTTCTATGTATAGTTGCTTTTATAACATTTTTGGGAAGACATTTTTCAAATTTTACATTAAGTACACGAAAATTAACAAAAAGATCCTAATGATCATAATTACAAAATGTTATCTCTTTGAAATTGTAGGAAGTTTTCTTTAAGTTGCTATTTTGATTAAATATCAAACAATTTATTACCATTTTGCCAAATCTATAGCTCCTTTAGGCAAAATATTAGAAGGTTTTCATTACTGAAACAGAAGATAAAGCCGGAGTTTAAACATGAATAATAAGCGATGAGTTTTGATTTCAAAGTTATTAAAATAATTTTGTACTAAATTATATAATGATAAATTTTAAAATAAAATATTATCAAAGGAAAATGTCTTGTACGAATATTGTGTAACGAAACTTTAGATAAGATTGTTAGTATAGAGTGTGTCAGTCAAAATTTTTAGTCTGGTATATATCTGGTCATTGGTTTTATCAAAGCCCAAAGACGTTATGCCATTTTTGCGTCATTAATTCATTATTATATAGATATAGACGCAAAACAGGCGCTAAAAACTTCGAGTTGCGGAAATCACCCTCATAACAGAAGAACAAGAATATATATTTCTTACATTCACACCAATTAGCCTAGCCCAAAGTAAGCACTACATAGCTTGTGTTATGGATACTAGGGTAACGGATAGACATACATATACATAGATATGTAACATTTATAGAAATATTTATAAATACCCATGATTCAGGTCCAAATGCTCGTATTAATCACACAAACGTCTGCCGCTTCCGGAATTCGAACACAGAGCCGTCGGTGCGAAAGCCAGTATCGTTACCGTTGCACCAAACGGTCGTCGAAACAATTGAACATCATTTAACGCATAAACTCTCATTTTTATTTTCGCTTTGATTTATGCATTTAAAATATAATATCGTTATTACTAATTAAAATTAAAAGCTTATAAATTACGTATTCAATAATTTATGAGTCGTCTTTTATATAAATAGAAACCTAAGAACCACTACCTTAACGCTTAGCGATGAAATATTCAATTATTTATCTAAATTCTCAGCTCATTAAGGCTGAGTGGAATCGCCGGAAGCAACTTCTAACCGTAGCTTGATACCAGATATCAGAATGAACATCAAACCAAAATAATAATTTTAATAGAGATATTCGCACTTAAAATTTCTTGGACTGAAATTTTAATTTTTGTTGATATCCGATTCATTACAGATAGTGCTCACTATTTCATAAAAGTAACTTATTTCAATACAAAACGCAATATCGCCAATGATCCTTTCAAATTAACGGTTATTGCGTATTTTACATTAGCTCTAAACCAAATACATGTGCGTACATTCATTACGGCGTATTCTTTCGTACACGTCTTGCTCCAACGACCCTAGTGCATAACACCATAAGGGTGGTTCTTACACTTCCGCGCACATTACACATTAGAATAAAACACTTTTTTACGGATATTTGCGCATATTTTATTTTTAAATATTGTGAAGGTAGTATAAAATACATGACAACCATCATCTTAGTCATTCTGTGATCACGGCTCCTGTAAAGGAGTCGAAACGTCAGGATTAAATATAAAATAAAATATGCGCAAAAATCCGTAAAAAAGTGTTTTATACCATAAGGTTGACATTCTGATAAACGCGCTTCTAAAAACAAACTTAACTACGCGCAAATAATATGCTTATCTGTAAGAGTTCCTATCCATACCACTACCCAACTTGTGACCAAAGTTTAACCAAGTGTGAAAGCTTCTGTTTTGTTGATGACAAGTACGAGATCGCAAAGCGAAAACCTCACGTGAAAGTAGATCAGCTTCATTCGTTTGAAACAGTTTAAAACTGGTGAAACATCTAATATCTTAAGTAAATATAGCTGACCAATAAAATCTTTAACTTTAAACGAAATACTTATGCATAAAACATGCGCATAATGACACTTCAAAATTTCATGGAAGTCTTTGATAAACATTCCATGGTTCACAAATAATGTTCCCAATGGGTTGTACGATTTCTCGGACAACGGGATCAACATTTTCAAATGGCTTTTCAATCGCGTTCAATATCCGGTAACGAAGCAAAATGTTCGTAAAAGGTCCTTACATAAAATGGAAAGTCAAAATTACTGCCAAATTGGCAATATCGGGTTGAATTATTACTTATTAAATTATCGACGATTCAGACTGTCGAAGTAATTGATTTTCTATATATAAATTTAATTCATATTCATTGAAACTGAATTATGTTTCGATCTTATCTTTTGCTAAATTAACCCATCGTCCATCACGCGGCCTCAGGAGGTCGCTGTCAAAATCCCTTGTCTATCTGACGTCTCTTGGGTCCATGAGGTTTCTCTGACCAATCTCCTTTAAAGTTTCGAATTCCAAGACCTCTTCAAATCTCAGGTACCCGAGTTCTTGGAATTTGATGATTCGTTGTCATCGCAGCATGAAAGCGTTTTAGCGATTATGGAATATTTACATAATTATCTATAAGGGTCTTTTCTGGTTAATCCGGTTAAGTCTGCTCAACCTTTATAGCTCCTCTTTTATATTTAATAGAAAGAAGGGAGTAACAAGGAGACGTCACATGTACGTTAAACTAATGGATAACACCGAAATAACGACTTTTTTACCACGCTTGCTTCGCTTTCGAACCTATTCAAGGTAACGCCTCAATTTTTATTATATTTATTTTTCCGTTGTTAAACTTCTTCGACTCATTAGTAAAGTGTTTTACTGCTCTAACTAAAATAAAAAATGGTTTATTATACAAGTTTTTACGAATTATATATAACAAATCATAATATAAAGAAAGTTCATTCTGTCCTACTTTCACATAATTCATAAATATTTATCAAAGTAACACGATACACATTTTAACTTGTTCTGTTAGGCAAATAAGGATCATAAAAATATCGCTATTATATAAACTAACTTTACTAAAAAATATAGACATAGTTATTTTAATGACACGCACCAGAATCGCTCGAAGCACTATGTCAAAGGTTACTGAAACACAAAAATTGCAAAATGGCCGCAGACGACTCACAGGCTGATTTTACGTTTAAAAATATTAAATTTGTCATAAAATTCATTAATTTATAACTGTGCAGCAGTATGTTCGCGTATTCATCGCACACTTTTTATGAAATATCATGGAACTAAGATAGTTATGCTGCACTATAAGATAAGCTTCCGGGGTGGTAAAACCATCCTGAAGTACAAGATAACTTTCAGAATTCGTTGCTCACTTATAAAATAGAGATAACTTGGATGAGTACAAGTACCTGACCAATTTGAAGGTCGATATGAAAAGTCTGACTAGATGTATTGCTCTCAAACTGTAACTTAAAATTTCCTTTTTAAAAACTTTGAGCTTAAGGTTAAAAATGAACATATCTCGTAAATTGTTCGTAATTTCATTAAGAAATCATTGTTTTAGCCCATACAACTAAATTGTACCTAGATATTAGACCCTATGAGCTCAAATATCAAAAATCAAAATTATTCTGATTCACCGGCTAAGTAGATAGTTAATGGATATATATGCAGGATAGTTAAGAATTTGTTTACTATAAGTAAGCGTTCTGTTATGATATCAGTGGCGAATTTACCAATAATAATCGCTCGGGCTAAAAAAATTTTTTATATTTGTAAACACGACCAATTTTCCCAGACCCAGCTATTTATTTGGTATTATAGAAAAGGAATATGTTCAACGAAACCTATTCCGAAAAAAGAATATGTTTTTGAAACGAAAATGTTTCATGGAAACAATTGTACAGGCAAGCCTTGACCGGAAACAGAAATAGCGTAAGAGCCCCTCTACGTCGTCCGTTAGAGGCACACTCGAGCTATCCAGCCAGCTCATTTCGACCTTCGCAGAGCTTTTAAAGGTTCGCGAATCTTGAATGATCGACCAATTAAAATGGCACAAGGGAATGTTCTATTATATTACTCAGGTATCTGAGATTTTAAGAGTTCTTGGAATTGGATCATTCGTATCCGTCGCCGCATGAACGCAGTTTAGTAACTACGGAACATTTACATAATTTTCTTTGCTGGTATTTTTTGTAAACTGTTAATTTCAATATATTGTTTTAAACTTTCATGGTCACTAACATTATAGTAATATAAGTTATATACGGGATTGTTACCATGTACCTTGTTTTTATTGAGTTTCCGATATTTTGGCACTGTTGCAAGCGGCATGATCACGGAGCAACGTGATTATAACTTATATGACTATAATATTAATTTCAAATTCTGTTTTATATCTGTGTGTGCAATATTGCATAATTTATTCTATGATCAAGTTTAAATTTGTCAACTTAATTATTCACATTTACTCTTGTGATCATGTCATTTTATCTTACGCGTTTTACCAGCTACCGATCAATGATGTTTGTTAATATATTATATATTGAAAAAATATAGGTAAATAAGTTCTGTACACCTTAACAACACATTAGTTCTAAACTAAGCAGATCTTGTTAGTACAAGATGGATACAAATTGCTATCAATACTAACTATAGAATCGTCATAATTTATACTATACAAAAATTATCATTTCCCTACGGATGAAAATACCGTAGGAAGAATGAACCCTACATGCTAACCTAATATAAACAAACATGATTTGAAATGCTTCTACTAATTACCTATATAAAGATATGCCCCTGTCAGGATTCAAACTGAAACATTTGACGGCTACCAGAATCGCTATCATTGCACCAATCATTAGTAAAATATAGCTGCAGCTTAAATAAAAATCTGTAAGAGTAAGTTTATAATGTTCATCAACGGACACCCAATTCGCCTTTATCATACCCCGTAGATTGTGGTTAGATATTTTTATTAAATGTAAAACAGGGAAACAGATTCTGAAAAGCCAATAAGTATTTCATTTGAAATGTTGTATTACAATTTTATCTCTGTTCTCGCTTCATAATTAATCAAATGTAGGGCTTATTGTTTAGCCCGTAACGTGGGTTTTCCGCAATAGCCGACTCCCCTTTTTGCGGGTATTGATGTCAAAAACAGGAAAGGACAAAAATTCCAGCTTAGCCTCTCAGCGGTAGATGGTTGTAGGAAGAAGGGTATAAATAACACTTATACGTTACGTTTAGTACTGGTTTTTCATACTTCTTTCTAAACTCATGTTTGCCCACACATACATAAATATTTGTTCCCGAATCATGGTTGTTATGTATTAATTATGTATTCTTTCTTTTATTTAGGATCTCTCTTACATTTATATTTTTGTTATTAAGCATGTAACTGCTAAAGTTACATATCGAAGGCAATTAAAGACGTCTGTGTGCTGCATACGAACATTTCTAACCGAGTCAAAGAAATTTATCCTAATTTTATTATAACAATACTTTGTGTGTGTGTTTGTTAACATATTGTCTCGCTATCCTAACATTGCAAAACTAAACTTGCCCCAACGTACTCCCGCACAAACAATACGATAGCGTGTTTCTACGCGCCACAGCGCCATCTAGTATTTCTATAAATATAAAATATATGTATATCTATCAATTAACATCTGGAGTCACACCAGATATTATTGTTATTTAAAGAAAAAGTTTTATATGGTATAGTGTTCCTAGTAATTTACAATTTTAAATTGAGATTTCCTCATAATAGTAAAATTAAACCATATATGATGTATATCGAACCGTTGTTAAATCGAAATCTAATCCTTTATTCGATCCTTTTCCTTAAATTTTTTATTTTTTCTATTTCTTATCTTTTATAATTGGTAAATCACTTTTTTTTAGTGACAGATATCTTGTTTATATGGCCCTATATATTTCTCGGAAATAAAAAAAACATAGAAACACATACGGTTTGTTTTTCAACTAGCTTGTGAATACACCTTAACTTACCTTGAACTTACTTTAACACACCTTACTCATCAAAAGCCGTCAAACTTAAATAGTTATTCGAATACTGTATTGTAAGCAATGATAGAAACAGTTTTCACTTGTTTAATTAATGGGCTCGTGACGGAAATTTATTGTAGTTTCAAATTTAAATACCTTAGCAAAAGCTAAGATGGATTCCTTTTGATTTAAATTTGAGATTTATCATGGATCAAAAGACGTATTAAGTACAATTACATAAAGATTATTTCAACAATAATATTTAACTATATTAATCAGATTTTTGTAGTGTTTTGCTAATTTATAGCGTTTTCTACGTTTTATTAAAGACAAATTAAACCCTTAAAATACGAAAATATAACATAACAACCAAAGCAATGTGTAAACAGAAATTCATGACAATCAAATGAGCAAAAAATTTATTTTCTCATTAAAGATATGAGGATTATGCAAATATTTCATTGTGATAGTTGGTTATAAGATAAATATTTATTTATATTTGTATTGTTTAATCTTAATAAGGAACTCTATGGTGCAGTGGTTAGTACGTTCGGCCTATGATTATAGGTTAAGAAACTTGCAGATGAGTAAAGAAGGTTTTAAGATCTCCTTTGTGCTTTGAAAGTCACATTTGACCATTGGTTTCTGCAGTCGCTAGAAATCCGCGCAAATCCGCGGTGGGTCCGCGTAGTGGGTTCTGGCCCATTTTCCTTACAGTCTTTTCACCCGTAAATGTAATAAGTAGACCTTTAAAGAAAACACACAACTCTATAAACAAGCTTATAGAGTTGAGTTTATAATCCAATTATTTAAATACATAAGCCACTCATCATTACCATCATCAGCTTAGCTGAAAGATGTTCACGTCTCCGTCAAAAATGGAGAAGATTTGCTACTATCTCCATGCTTGGTAGACGAATTAATAAATCCAGAAATCAGAAATAAGTGATCTCAAGAGATGTATGGTGATTGCTTCCAGTAACTTGAAAGTGTGAAGTATTAAAGCTATTCTACTCCAGACACCATATGGCTAATTAGCTAGTATGCGGCTAAATTTCTAAATAAAAGGCTAAATTGTAGAGGTTTACCGCTATTTTTACATACAATTCGCAGGTAAAACAATTAGACATTAACATTCATCAATCATGAATTGAAAGGCAATATACTCGAGATTTCATTTAGGCTTTCCACAAAAATAGCTCGGCTACCTGTCACTATTTCAGCCACATAAATTAAAACAAAATCAAGCTCTCATCCCTCTCTCTCATTAGGCTAAATGCTTCCGTCTCTCTCTGACCTACATTTCTAATTGCTCCTCTTCGTCACGTAACGACTTCCCCAATTTTCGACTGGATTTCATTTTAAAATTACTGAAGCTCTCGACCTTTTGTCCGGCATATCATTTTAATTTCCACGTGGAATATTTAAGATATTATCTTTTCATTTTTATTATAACATAATGCTTTATAATTTTAATAGACACTGTACTTTTAAAGAAGCGATTACTTTCAATAATATGGCTAAAAAAATCCTTGTAGCCATGTTTGCATCTGTATTTCACAGCTATGAGTAAAAAAACTATTATCCTTGACATACAACTGTTCTTAATTCCTACATGTAATAAGACATCAAAATTTCATATCAATGGTCAGGCAAAAATAGTAAGAAAAACAAAAGTTTTTGAGAAAATATCTCACAAATAGGCTGTTAATTATTATACATTCCTTAACCTTAAAATATGTTATGATTAAAAAAAATAATTTCAACTGACATTGTGTTATAATTTATTTATTTATTTTTAAGCCTAGCCAAATTAATCTTTCTGTGAATTATTTAAATGTGATATTTGGGCCTCCTAAATTACTTAGAATTGTTTAATTAATATATACTCCAAAATCACAAATTTGTTTTTTGTGTTTGTCTGTCCGCTCTTTTTCCATTGTATCAAATAACGTTACCATAGCAACGCGTTACCGTAGCAACGCGTTACCGCGCGAGCTAGTCTATAATCTAAGAACACAAATTTGTTGTTTGTGTGTTTGTCTGTCCGCTCTTTTTCCCGCTCTTTTTCCATTGTATACGCGTTACGATAGCAACGCGTTACCGGGTCAGCTAGTAATAATATAATATTTGAAATGCACTTAAGATCACTTTCAAATATGGGCATGCACCAAATGAAATCGTTTGAAATTGTAAGTATCGGTGTCACAATTTAAACGATTTATTAAAATTTTAGTGAAATTACTTTAGATTTTAAATTTGAAGTCTTACACTAAGAGTTAAATAAAAATTAGGTCACGGGTGAAGTATAAAAAACTAGATTATTTTGACAGGAAATACATATTTTACAATTGAGAGAGTACAATTTTAATTTCTATGTTACCGATTCATTATAAATTAAATAAATTGTTCTGAGAATAAACCAACTATAAAACTTTTAATGAGGTTTTATTTATGTAGAATTTGATTTATCATCATCAGCCTTTCGATGTACCCAATATTGGTACACAGCATTTCCCAATAAATCGTAGGAAGTATTGGCCACAAGTCACCTCTGGGGCCCAGGAAACGGTGACGGCAGATTCAGTAGATACCAACAAATCAAAAGACCTCCGAAAGCTCGTCGGATTCACCCTTGTGAAAGTTGCTTAAGCTCCTCATTCATTGATTAGTCCAAATGTCTAATTTGGAACATTAAATGAGAGAAAGAAACATTTTTTTCCAATAACAACATAAACAAAAAAACAACGGGTTGCACTCCGGGAGTGCCGGCAGAAGTGAAAACATGAACATTAATGCATATTTGATATTCTGGTTAGGGAATAATTTCGCACGAATTTCTTTAATTATCAGTATAAAAGTTTATCATTTATGTGGTAAAATACAATAATCATTTATCGCACACAAACATGACAACAAACACACACGCACACTCGCGCAAGCGCCCTGCGCCGTCTTACCAATTTTCGATCAGGTCACGTGTACTGACGCGAGTTTAGAAATTTTTACCCATTCCAAAAAAAGTACACAGCGCCGCTAAAGAAGTTTTCACTTCAAAAATAAAATTAACATACAAAAGGATACAACAATTATAAAAATAATATTTGACATAATCTAAGCACAGAAGTTAAAGCTTGTGAAATATAAAAATAAGTTAAAATAATGATATTTACAATAAAATTTCATGAAAAAAATTCAATTAAATCTTCCAATCTCAACGCCACAGCTGAATAATAATCCCATTCCCCCGGTACAAAAAATCCTCATAATTGTAAGGAAAAGAAGTGCTTTCTATTTTTATATCAATAACTAGCTGACTCAGCCACGCGTTGCTGTGTTATAAATTGAAACCTATCCTATCTTTCAAGTTGGATCAAACTGCACACGGTGTACAAATTAAATTAAAATCGGTTAAGTAGTTTAAGAGTCCAACGCGGACAAACAATTAATAATTATATTAAGATTATATTAGTGAAATATTAATAAATGATTAAAGTATAACACGGCAACGATAAAAAATAACCAAAGCGTTTTACAGAACCTTAGTTACTATACCACTAAGTTATATCTTTTATCATAAATCATGTACGAACATTAGAAGCTATCGGCTTTTAATGTTTGTACATAAGTAATAATGGTTTTAACTCTAATTGCGACTAAATATTTATTGTCTCAAAGTGACAATAGCGTCCATAATGGGCTTAAATATTAAAACTACCCTTCAATTACTATTCCATAGTTTGTACAGGTATAATCTAAAGTATGTTTCTATAGACACTCTCAAGTAATTTTTAAATACATTTATCCTATGAAATAGATATTTAACTTAAGGTGTTGTCGAAATAATATAATATGCAGATAAACCATTACAGATTTATGATTATGAATGTCAGTCACGTGTTCTTCCTCCTTTATCAATTATTAGCTTTAGCCTGCGGCTTCATTCACGTTTAGTTTAATTTTATAGATACCTCGGAAAAATTAGATTGTCGGAAAATAAAATATAGTCTTTGTCCTAATCCAAATAAAACCGTTTAGCCGTACAGGTTTAAAAGTGAAGCAAAACTTCAAAATTTTTGTAGATATTTTGTTTTGTTAAAACTGTCTTTCACTATTTTGTTGTAAGTATCATCTATAATTTTTGTAGCACACACAATGTTATTATTACTGGAATTTTCGTAGGGATCCTTAATTTCTTTAAATATAGCCAATGTCCGCTTTGGAAGTTTATTCTTAAGATTTTATGAATTCGTATAGGATATAGAAGGTCTGAACTTATAAATATACAAACCTACATACTTTACTTCTTTATTATACTCCTATGGGTGTATTGTTATTATTTATATTACCACACATATTTTGATAAAGTAACGATAGCATTAGCAGAGTTGACATGTAGGTCCCACATGCGAATTCATCTTTATCTTCAAGATATCAATGCAGAATTTACGATATTGTGCCAAAAAAAAACATGTAAATATAAATTAAAATTACCTGCTAATAAAAGTAAAATAAGATCTTAATTTAAAGATAATTTTTTATATTTCATTTTCCAAAAAAGTATCTGCGCTGCTTTCCAATATCTACCAAGAATTGAAAAGGACTCGGTCATAAATTTAATCCTGCTTTTTCGTGCTGACAGGATTATTGATGGTAGAATGGTGAATAAAGATGATTGAGGTAGGTTTATTATATAATGGCGATGAAGATCGGTAGAAAATGCAGCGTACTCAGGTACATACCATTTGTTCCACAAGAGTACTTAGTATTTTTTTATAGAGAATCTAATACTTAAAAGATCACAGGCAATAGTGCGAGACACATTGACTAAGTTGAGTATGCAAATTATAATTTGGACATGCTACATCTCTCATAATTACATCAATCAAACATTTAATAAAATAAAGTCAAAGAAATACTAAATATCATCCCATTTTTGTTATCGTCGGGATATGGTTATCAGTGTATCTGATTATTTTATTAACAATTTAGAAGGCGGCTCAAATTGTTGATTTTTCTTTTTGAAAATCATATTATTTTTACCTTATTAAGTAATATTTTATAATAATAAAAGTAAAATACTATCTACCTAGCTAGCTTTGCCATTATACAGATTTTTAAAATTATAATACATTATAGTACAGTATATGGGTCTATTTGCACACATTTCTTTGCTGTCCTTTTTCAGTGGTGGGTTAACAGCGGATTCTTTATTTTTTGTCCGGAAACACTCTTGAAGATTTGTTTAAAACTTCACAATTTTACATAATACACGGGCTATTTGATGCTTAACTTATTTGATTACTTTTTTAATAACACCATCGTTACCAATAGAGAGAGATTTGCAAATTATATTGATTAACCTGTTGAGTCCCAGATACATCAAACGATGTCGCGAAAAAAGTTGTCCTTACGGCCCAGATACATCAAACGATGTCGTGCGATGTCGGGGCATTTCTACCTTATTTTAAGTGCGTTAAACTCTTTTTTACCTTAGCAAACTTAGTGTTTATGGATTCGTAATGACATTTGCTACAAAACAAAGAAGAAATCAGAGCAGCCATAATGAAAAAATAAATTTTTACATCATTCTGAAGTTGGTACTGTGCCGTAACGTTGTCGCAGAGTTGTTTACTTGGAGACAGTGACCTATTTTTAAAGTATTTTTATAACTGGTACATATGTATTTTATAGTATTATCTTGTAGTAAATATATTTCAGATACTAGGAAATTAAAAATAAAAAAATAATATAGTTTAATTTATGGCTCAGGCAGCATTTATTGAAAAAGTATAGTCTCTTTTCGTCCTCGTTTGTTTCTGTCCTTACAAATATTATTACAAAAACACAAAAGCTTATGATTTATACACCATTGTAAAGCTTGTTTCACTAGCTTCTCAAAAATATATACTTTGATTGTTCTAAGTGTAAGAATTTCTTGACAAGGCTATAAAAACACTTAAGTGGGCGGGGCGTCTCAAGTGAGTACTTCCAGCTGGGCCGAGGTACATAAAAAATTTGGAAGTACTTGGGGTTCGACAGGTTAAGGATTGGGGTTATCATTCCACTAAAAACAAAATCTAACAAGATTGATAATGCATTACAAATTAATTATTCAGCTTTTTATACAAGGCGCTTCTCAATTAATTTGGGGTGGTTGGGATCTACCTCCTAGCGGTCCACCCCGGGCAACGGCATCATGGACCAACTCGGCCCTTGGTGACGGCTGATGATCCCAACGGCGGTGGTAGGCTCCGCAAGGGGCCGCCTGGCTCGCGACCACCATCCTGCCGAAGTCCGGCGCCAAGCAGCTTTGCTGCGTTCCGTCGGAGGGCGGGAATACCAGTGCCAATGGGGGTTGGTAATAAGTCAGTTGCGCAGCTTGGGACCGGTCTTGGTATCTTGGCTATGCTGTACCTGGTAACTCATTCTGGAGGGTAGCGGGATCCGAAGCACGGTTTAAGCCGCTGGCCGACCGCAGTTAGTAGGGGGCCCAACTAGCGCGCTAGCTACGCGTGAAAGGCTGCCCCGCCAACTCGCGAAAAATCCCGAAATGCTCCACCGTGCCAGCTGGCGACTGGACGGGAGGACCCGGTGGCCATTTCGGGGGGGTTCGGGCGTCCCCGCAGTCTCCAGGTGAGTTCCCTTTTTTGGTCAGCTTAGCCCAAGAAAACTTCCTTTGGTCGACTAAGTAGCGCCTCGACTAAATCCTACCCCCCAACATTCACCATTATGAAAAACAAGAATAAGAAGAATCTTAAACAGCGGCTGCACTTCCTCCCATTTAAAGTGCACCTTGCGAACATTAGAGGGCTGCACTCAAATCTCCATCCGGTCCATCACCATCTGGAGACCGAGAAGCCGCACCTATTCTTCTTAACGGAGACTCAGATAGCAACCCCGTCGGACGTGGCGTACCTCAACTACCCTGCTTACACACTTGAGCATAAGTTTAAGATGTGTGCAGGGGTCTGTGTGTTCGTCCGCAATGACATATGCTATAGGCGTCTCCGATGCTTTGAAAAATCCGGGTTTTCTGTTATCTGGCTTCTGGTGGACACAGGGGTAGAGAAGATGCTCTACATCTGTGTCTACCGATCGCACAGCGGTGACCGGGAGACGACTCGGCTCATAGATTACCTCACAGAGACGGCAGACTTGGCAGCTCAGCGATATCCAGCGGCGGAGCTTGTTTTTCTGGGGGACTTCAACGCTCACCATAAAGAGTGGCTGTTCCCATACCAGAAAACTGACCATGCTGGGAGAGAAGCGCGACGATTTGCCCTAGCGCTAAATCTTACCCAGCTGGTGGATCAAGCGACGCGAATTCCAGATATTGCTGGCCACACACCCAATTGTCTTGACCTACTGCTGACAACTGATCCACACAAACATTCGGTATCGGTCTCAGCTCCACTGGGATCGTCCGACCACTGTGTGGTGAAATCCGTATCAATCTGCTCTCCTCCAGATGATAGCCCTAAGGGCATGAGGCGAGTATGGCGTTACGAGTCAGCAGATTGGGACGAGATGCGTATTTTCTTTGCTTCTTACCCCTGGCGGCAAACTTGCTTCTCTTCAAGCGACCCTTCGTGCACCGCTGATGCGATCGCGAATGTAATTCGGCAGGGAATGGAGTATTTTATTCCATTCTCCGACATCCCGCTCGGTTACAAGTCCCGACCTTGGTATAATGCGGCCTGTGCTCGTGCTGAGGCCCGAAAACAATCTGCTTACCAAGCCTGGGTGCAAATCCGCGAACGCGGGTTTCGTGCACGGAGAATTCGAGCGAAGAAGAGAGCCTATAATTCGGCCGCCAAGTCATGCAAAAGGGTGTTACTAAAGGCCAGATTCGACCACATCAGCAGAATAGGGATGAAACTGTCTTCCTATCCGAATGGAAGTAAACAGTTCTGGTCCCTCTCGAAGTCAGTCGAAACGAATTTCTGCCGTCCTATGCTACCGCCATTGCTGAAATCTGACGGGTCACTGGCCCATTCTGCAGCTGAGAAAGCAAGTTTATTTGCCTCTCTGTTTGCGAGCAATTCCCGTCTTGACACCGGCTCTCAACAACCACCAAACATACCTCGCTGTGATTCTTCGATGTCGGAGATCACAATTCACAATAAGCAGGTCCGTAGAGTCTTGCTTGGTCTGGACGTGAATAAGGCCAGTGGTCCTGATGGCATACCAGCAAGAGTGCTGAGGTACTGTGCGCCTGAGTTGTCTCCTGTGCTAACACGCTTGTATCGCCTCTCTCTCAACACAAAAACCGTCCCAAAATTCTGGAAGCTTGCCAATGTGCAACCAATACCCAAAAAGGGTAGTCGTGCCGACCCATGCAATTACCGACCGATCGCCATCACTTCCATACTCTGTAAGGTTATGGAAAGAGTGCTAAACAGCAAGTTGCTCTCATACCTAGAAGACAACGATCTCCTCAGTGACCGTCAATATGGCTTTCGCCGAGGACGCTCAACTGGGGATCTTCTAGTTTATGTCACGCATTGCTGGGGCGAGGCCCTTGAGATGCACGGCGAAGCACTTGCCGTGTCACTTGACATCTCGAAGGCTTATGACAGGGTCTGGCACGCAAGTCTGCTGCGCAAGCTTCCTGCGTACGGTATCCCCGCTGACTTTTGCAGTTGGATAGCCGACTTCCTGACTGTACGATCGATCAGAGTTGTTGTCGATGGCTGCTCCTCTGACTCAGTGCCTATTGATGCCGGAGTTCCTCAGGGGTCTGTTCTTTCTGCGACGCTTTTCCTGCTGCACATCAATGACCTGTTAATACCAGGAATTGTTGGGTATGCAGACGACAGTACTGTTGTAGAGAGATACCTGTCTAGCGCAAAAGCCAGCGGCGACGACGTGATGTTCATGAGAGAGGCCATCGTTGAGCGAATAAACCAAAGGCTAAACTACGTTTCCCAGTGGGGCGATAGTAACCTTGTTAATTTCAACGCCTCCAAAACACAAGCGTGTCTTTTCACGGCAAAAAGGAGTTCCTTCCACCTCACTCCTACTTTCCGAGGTACATCTGTACCTGTGACCGACAGCCTCGAGCTTCTTGGCATGGAGTTGTCTTCAGACCTTAACTTCAGCGCCAACATCGAATCCAAAGCTCAAATTGCAGCCAGAATGCTGGGCGTCCTAAATAAGGTCAAGCGATATTTCACGCCAGGACAGCTTTTAACACTCTATAAAGCTCAAGTCCGATCTTGCATGGAATATTGCTGCCACCTTTGGGATGGCTCAGCAAAATACCAACTTGCTGCACTGGACACGATTTAGCGCAGAGCTGAGAGGCTCATCGGGGACAACAAATTGGTGAAGAGCAAGCTTCACACCTTAGCTCATCGCCGCAAAGTTGCCTGTCTGGCGGTCTTCTACAGACTGTACTTTGGAGAGTGTGCTCAAGAGCTGCATCTGCTCATACCGCCATCTCCTTTTTTCCATCGGACATCCAGACGCACTGCAGGCTACCACCCTTTCTTGGTTGATATTCCTACCTGTCGCACCAAGCGCTTTTCAACATCCTTCATAACGCGCACAGCAAAGGAGTGGAACTCCATCCCTGCGTCTGTATTTCCGAGAACTTATAACCCGTCTATTTTCAAAGCCAGGGTGAATAGGCACCTTCTGGGTTAGCTCGTTCCATCGTAGATTCTGTCATGGCCCCCGGGCTTGATTGGGATCAAGAGCAAACCCATGCTAAATAAAAAAAAAAAAAAAATTAATAAGTTGTAGTTTTTTCTTATATTGCAATCAGAATATTATCAATCAGCATCCAATACTTGCACCTTCATCCAAAATTAAATGAACGCATTTCCACATATAACAATATTTTATTTTAGTTTTTTTACATATAGGACCATCGGCTCGAAAGGCAGGATCACTACTTATCGTCTACGCTAATTATGATCTACTTTACACAGGTAAGTTATAACATCTGCAGTTACAACGAGTCTTCCCAAAAATTTTCAGCAATAGGCACACGGCCTGAATTTTAAAATTCTTAAAATTACCAACAGAAAAATAACTTTATTAAATTAGACCGGTGTTTTGCTCAAGTAAAAACTCAATGCGATCTTCAGTAACAGCACTTGAATATTTTAATAAAAATACTATTATAAAAAGAAGTTCAGAAAATAAGTCCCCTGAATTTAAACGCTTGCCGTTATCATTACAGTGGAATTACGCCCACAGCTGGACGGTAGCCTTCCCCGGAAATTGAGGAGTTTTGTCATAATCTCCAAGCTTGCCTGCCAAGGGTTACTGCTTCTGACCCTTTTGTGGTCAACGGAGATATATGGTGATTACCGTTCGTATCATCAGTCGCCATCAACGACAACCTTAAATATGAATGATTGGCGCTATTCTCTTGACCAGAGACCACTCGGCTACTCCCTTAACTCTATCTCCGTCACACAATAGAGTAAATAAATACTATAGTTACTGCAACCAATAACACTTTCCTTAAGTTAATAATGTAACTTGAGTTCTACGGAAACCTAAAAAAAAGAGAGAGTATCACGGTAACGCGGAAAAAATAAAGGAGTAGCATGGGTCTTACATTATTGTACTTTATTATCGGTTAAGTTGAATACTTATTTGCCAGCCCTAACAAAAAATGGAAACCAACGGGTATGTGTAAGCCACAAAAAATGTTCTTGATATACATTCCTTAATAAGAAATGTTAACCGACTTCTAATAAAGTAGTTTCTGTTAGGAAATTCTATTTACTGTTACAATTCATTCGTCCGTGTTGGCTCTTGTGAAACGCATAACGCGTTAAACTTTTACTGTTCTTTTGACGGTCGGTTAGTGTAATAGTTGCGATCCTGTTCATGAACAAGTAATCCCGAATCGAATCTAGTAAAAGAAATATGCGATAGTTTTTTTTTTTGATAAAAAAATTGGTTGATAATTTAACTTGATAACGTCATAAGAAAACATTGATGAAAAATTGCATACTTTTGTTAATTGAATTGAATTATTATCACTGAATTATTATTGTTTTGTATAATAAAAAATTGGAGTTACTTAAAAAAACTTTTTTTCGATAAATTAACATTTTTTGCATTCGTTAATTCAAATATTTTAATGTTGAATGCTTAAATACCAACATATATAATAATAAAAGAAATATCTTACTTCGACGCCTTTATCTTAAATTCTCTAGTTTAGATTTAATAAATATTGGTCACATTATACAAGACGTGATTTTTCACGTTTCAGTCTATAAAAAATCTACATAGTTAAGTTGTCAAGGCACATTTTCGTAGACCTTATAACAAAGCCTAAACAAAAAACGACCCAGATCAAATTAATTTTATTAGCTAACGTTTCGTTGTAAATAGGCAGCAGTCATGCAATGAGGTTGCATATAATGGCTTTATTATCATAATTTCACACAAAATAAATGGACCCCATTCGTGATCTGCCTCCACTAATATTTTTGAAAAATGCGGCCTAATCAGGTGCACGATTCGTTCAGCCATTAACCATAATGCAGACATGATGACGGTAATTCGGTTGTTTTTATGGTGTTTTTTTTTTTTATTATTTACCTTGTTATATTATACAGGACACGCCGTAAACTTTACTTTTTGTACCTGTAACAGGGAAAATATAGCTTTGTTAATAACAAATACAAAACAAACTTGAATATGAGGAAGGTTTTTTAAAAAGGTTGCGTACTCAGAAATTCTGTAGCTAGAACTACATACACAATAGCAAAATATTCTATAAATTATTAAAAATGAACTATATTCATTAGATTTTTATTATATGGCCTTAATCTGATGTTAAGTGATGATAAAGCAGAAAGATGGTCATGCGCTTCACTCGGAATTCACAACAGTGCAGGAATTTTATAACTGCCAGAACACAAAAACGTTAGAAATCGTTATTATGGAAGAAGACTTAAATAAGATGGTGGTATCTAGCCAGGTGTACTTAAGACAAGCCCTACCGTACTGACCACAAATATGCACCAATCCATAACAACACATAGGGGGTAAATAAATGTAAAAAGAAGAAAAAGAACTAATGTTATTTTTCTTTAAAAAAATTATAGAGTTTTTATCTCCTACAGTTCGGGACAATCTGAAGAAAGTGTTTTACCAAGGGATATGGATATTATAAAAGAAGAGTTGTAGTTTATATTTTATACACTAAAGGCGGTGTCCAATTGCAATTCAAACGAGACTCTTGATCACCATAGGACTTGTATCCCGTTCTTGAGCATGTGACAGATAACATAATAAAGCACAACAAAGAAGAAAAGATACTTTATCGTGCAGTCGAGAAACTACAAGTAAGGCAACATTTATCTATTTAAAGATAAAATTAGTTATACGTCTAGTATATACGGGACTGTCATCCTATTTGACCATCACGTCACGTATTTGTCCAGTAAATTTGCTAGCAAAGTTACCTTTAGTCTGAAGGTCTTATCTTATATTATTTTTTTTTATTTCGAACTACGAAGACTCATATTGGGTTAGTATTTCACAATTCTTAACTACTAGTGTTAGAATATATTAAATCATATAAAAGACAATATATTAAATCACCCCTCGCACCATACCTGTCCAGAAGGGTGAAGTGAACCTATCGGCCATCGTCTGCAAAATACTGTTGCGACTACCACGCAGTCTGCGTATCAAAGATGCTGTGTTTTTGCGAATTATGGCATGGAAGCCATCAGTGTGATAATGTGCAAACATCTCTGACGCACTGCAGAAGCGCGGCAGTCCCAACAACATACTCGTATAATAAAATTAAAAAAAACAAGTAAAATAAAAAATAAAATTCATATTGCAAGATAGGTAATTCGGAATTTACAAGTACAGATATTTAGATTTGGAACCATCAAAGGTATGATATTAAATACATGATATTAGGAATCCCTTCAAAGAGAAGGTAATATTTATTCAATGTTTTAATGAAAACATTAATTTGGATTCAAAACCTCGTCCTTCTTTAGGATGTTGTTTAAAAATTGTCCGCTCGCTGACCCACTGATCCGCTGACGGTTTTTATACCTACCGAAGGTGGTCTTGGGATTACAAGCATACTGAACGAACCAGGCAGTAAGAACTCAAAAAATAGGGTTTAAATTGGTGAGGAGTCGGTTATTTTTTCTATTGGCTCATATGTGTTATTTCTGACGTAACCAAAAACGATTTAAAGTAACAACTTAATAGTTTAGTTCAAAACAAATCAAAGCTATCTTATAAGTTAGCATTAAAAAATGCAAAAAATCTATAAAAAAATAAATGGATTTTTCAACTCAATCGATTGTCCAAACATCTGTAAAAATGTTTCTTTCGAATATGAGAGGATGTTTCTCTAATTGATGAGACAACGCTGGCCTACAGCGTAAAATTAGAATTGGACTAGAAAATTTCGACAAGTGTACACAAGGTTCGGTATCTCAACGGGAGATCATTGGACCGGACTTCCTAAGGTTGCAGGTGCGATTCCCACCTGAAAATTCACTTGTGAACCGAATCGATTTTTTCTAGTATTTTTCTATTAAAATAATTTATCCATGACTTCGTTAGTAATATCTTATGATCATCTCACAAATAAGAATAATATTTCTTACATTCATATCAATTAGCCTAGCTCAAATTAAGCGCCAAGCCATAAAGCTTTTATTATGGATATAATAACAGTTTGTTACATTTATAAACATCTGCCCCTTCCGGGACTCGAACCCTGGCCCGTAGGTCCGAAGGCAGGATCGCTACCGGTGCACCAAACGGTGGTCATATTTCCGTTTCTAAATTCAAATCCTCGAGCGTTGGTTTCAGCGGTGGGTTAACCAATAAATCAAAAAGTAATCAAAATATGTAATCAAAATCTTAATAATTTTGACTTCACACTGAATGGAAAACGATCGTGTGGTTTTATATTTATTTAGCTCCTATCAGAATCCTAACTACATTTTTGACATCGCATCCATTTAACCCAATTTTGAACATCGTTTACTTTAAATTTTTGAAATTGTGCTCTAACATGCAGGGTTAAGGTATAAAATTGACAAGATAATATATTGTATATTTAGACTTGGTGGGCTGGGAACTCTTGACGACAACTCATTAGCGGTATGACGTCGACTCGAGAGGTTTTTTTGTAAAACCAGGCTGATTGTTTTTTAATCATTACCATTATGATAAATACCTCCAGTAGAAAAATAAAGCTACTTAAAAAGTAGAGCTTATTAAACTGCGAATTTAAATATCTTAAAAACAAAGGTACATATTTAACATACGATAACAAAATAATAAAGAACACACATCCGATAGATATGAAAATATATTCATCATACCACGCTATCTTAGGATCCTTTATCTATGCATTTAGAGTCTAAAGAATTATATATAGTCCTTTTTTGATATTAATAAACACTATGATATTTAAATTAAAAAAAAAACAGAACCTCATTGCTACTGTACTGTACTGCTACTGGCTTAACAAATGCCACAAGGCTTTATTTATTTCTCTAGGATATTATTTTTGGCAATTGGCCTACAAATAGCGTTACACTTAGGAGAAACACAATTGTGCCCAAAAGAAACTAACTGATTTTTATGAAAATAAAGTACTATATATTTGTTTATCACATTAAAATCACAAAGTATTTACCTATACACTTATAAACAGATTTGTTTTATACTTAAGTTAAATTAAATTTCATACTATCATAGATTTAGTATTATTGACTGTTGCAAAATATTTTTTAACTCTGAAGTTCGTACCCAAATATTGCTTAGTACTTAAAATTTTTAAACAACCACTTGTAACAGACACTGCTTCTGGGTAATTTGAGTATCGCACAAATCAAATTTAACTTTTTCCGCCAGGATTAAGGCTGGGATTAGAACGGAACCCAATTTCTCATATTAAAACCCGATTTTCAGCAAGGGACACTTGAATACGACTCATTACTGTTGTAACATTTGAATAGGTACTCGTGGTTTCGCTTTAAGACGAAGTTGCGTTACGTTTTTTATGAGATTTCATGTAAGAATGAAGTTACGAAAAGTATAAAACGACTAGATATTTTAATTTATTTAAAAACGCATTTCTGCTATTGTATTTTAACCTTAATTAAAAATATGGCGAGATAAAAGAGAAACGAAATGAGGATTGGGAAATGGGTTTGTTCATTGCATAAGAGTTCTCATAGCACCAGGATGGCAACTTTCTTGATAAAAGTCCCTAATATATATTAAACAAATAAGACCGATGCTAAAATATATGAAAGAAAATTTAAATGAAACCAGTGAATATAAAAAGCAAATATTCACAGTAAGGAATTAAATGACATACAGGTTGGTATGTAGGTAAGTAAAAGTACATTCCTTTGTAATAAAAAAGGAAAAGGTACACCATGTAGCTCGTAGAAAATAATCAAATAAATTAATTCCTGCTCAGTTAATTAACTAACAGTTTTTAACTTTTAATGGTATATTTTATAATACAGTTTTTAGTTCACTATTCGCCAATGATTAGTATAATTAATTTAAATAAAGTACGAAGCTATATGTGGTAGAAAAAGAAACATTAGTGAAGCATGATTAAACCATAGTCCACGCTCTTGAAGTCACATGATGGAGTAAATGATCTAAAAAATAATGGAAACAGTGTATATACTCGTACTAACAATATTTACAGTTGGTTTTATAGTTGATATTTATAACGGTTATTAATTTCAATAATACTTTAAATGTTCAGTCAGCGTAGTAATAAGAAATTAAAGATTCCAATCGAAACCTGTTTGACCAATATTTGGCAACAATACCCGATTAACATAATAATCGTGAGGGGGCAATACTCATACTATATTGTGCCAGTGCGAAACGCGAAGGCTCTCATAATGACAGCACGTATAATTGTTTTCCTAGTGTCAATTTCAATAGCGAAATCACAAATATTGAGAGAACCGATATCATTCGACCAGGATGTTGAAGAATTATCGAGGGATTTGTTCGGTGATGAAATTGATGTGATAAGGATGAGAATATATTCGAACTTCGATAATGAGAGTGATAGAAGATTCTTTAGAACGACCCTTCCTTGGCTCGTGGATAACATCGGTCACTATTTGAGAATCGATTACCGATTCAGGGATAGTGGAAGAGATGTGGGACCTAGAATGTGCGCTTTGAGAGCCATGCAGAGGAATACTTTTATGCAAAGTGAATTGTTAAGGTGTGAAGCCAGCGGGTCTCAAATCTTAGATTGTGTGAACCGGTCAGGTCTCAATATGCGAAATTACAATCGATGCCACAGAGAAAGAGTCAACGGATACGTGAGAGACTCTCGTATCGACTTTAATAATTTGATAGCCGATAGTACTCCGGTTGTACTTGTGAGTCGAAGAGAAGTAAATGTATCGGATCCTATGAGACTTTTAAGACTTGTCTGCCAAAGATATGGACGTATTAAGCCAACGGGATGTTTAAGTCCAACTGCTTATCCATCTGGATAAAAATTGTCACAGATTTAATTTCAATTGTAACTTTTCCATTAAAATAAAGTTTACTTATTTGTTTAAATTCATCATGGTAGGTAATGAGCAAATTGTACTTTTTGTTATAGAAAAAAATGTGTTGAAAAAATTGACCTCGGATTAGACTTGAATCCCCGTCCTTTTCATAAAGAGATGTAATTGCTTGCCAACTACGGCTAATATATTTTTTCAACTCATTTTATAACGCTTAAAGGAAGGATATAATAATATCGCTTTTGTTTTTTTTGAGATACATATATTTGGCGTGTCTGTTTGTAATATTAAAATAACCGTTTTCCACTACATGCATATGAATTATTATATACACGGTACATATACCAAAATAACATTTTTTACAATTTTTGTCTGTCTGTCTGTCTGTTTGTTCAGGCTAATCTCTGAAATGGCTGGACCGATTTTGACGGGACTTTTATTGGCATGTAGCTGAAGTAATAAGGAGTAACTTAGGCTACTTTTATTTTAGATAACTTATTTTATGTTAGAAAAATAAAGTAATGTTGCAATGTTCTACGCGGACGAAGTCGCGAGCGGCCACTAGTTAATAATATAATTAATACAGTTTCAGACATATATTATATCACCTGAATACATCATTCCATTATTTTATTGTGTATGGATCATTATAATTGATTGTTGTTTCTACAGCCTCATTAGCATAGAAATCTACGCTTAGCAAGTCAAAAATTCGCACAGAATTTGCTCTCCAATTTTTTCGCCACAAACCCCGGATGCGATTTAAATTACCCTCACTTATATTAAATTTAATGCATAAATTTATTCTTTTTGCTATACAAACTTAAATAGCCTTATTCAAATCACATCCGGAGTTATGAAAATAAAGGACTTTTTTTTCTTCCTTTTCGGGATTCTAAATGAAACCTTTAAAAATCTATTATACTTTTGTAGAATCATATACAGAAGGTAAAATCGTATTCTTAATTTACCAAATAAGTAATAATAAATCTTTTTTTTATTGTTATGCTGTTGGTTATTTAAAGAGTTTGAACACTTATAGGAAGAGTGAACAAATTTGTGGCTTACCACCCTTTAAATAAAATTCATTTCCATGTCATAAAATTCAAGGTGGATTTCTCTCTTTATCGTTTATTGTAGCGAAGCTCGCTTTGTTTTTACAATAGTTTAAACCCTTGCAGTTTATAACTATTTATAGACAAGTAAAAGTTACTTTTGATAAATTATGTCATTTGTCACCTGAATGATTTTCCAACAGAATATTACATTACACCAAGACAAAATAAAATAATATTATGTAGGTTTTCATGTTTATAAATTATGAGAAAATAATAAAAAAAAAATTGCCAGTTATTGTCGGTGATATTTTCGTATTTTGGTACAATTTTATCAATTGAATGAATTTGAAGATTTATTGTTGGATATAGTATCTTTATTGTAATTACAAAAGTGAAAATAACATATTTAACCCCTGAAAATTGCAAATAATAATTGCTTTATAATGATAACGATAGTAAAACATGTTTTATTTATCCTCTTATCGGATTTTATTAACACATAGCTTTAATTGACACGTAAAGATTTTGTTTTAATTATTTGATATATTACCCTAATGAAGTATAACTTCTTACGTGCATACGTAAGTAGGTACTAGGTTTTTTTAATAATAATATTATATTATTTATTACTTTAATAGAAAAATACCAGCAAAAATCTATTTGTCTCACAAGTAAACACTAAGAAATATATTGAAATAATTTATCGTAGATAATACTAAATTTTTAACGAAATATTATACAAGATTTAAAATACGTTTACAAAAAACAACCACGTCTCCAAGCCTACCTAAGGGCTAAATAAGGCACTGTGAATGCAAAAAATAAAAGTAAATACAAAATACTATACAACTAAACGTAGTTGTTAAGGTTAAAATAAAACGCAAATTTTTTACTGAGTTTCATTTGTTTTGTTGCCATTTAAACCCCTATTGCTAAATTATCTTGAACAACTCTTTGTTTCAGATAGCACATCAAGCGTAAAATTTATACTACACTCGGCGTCAAAAAAATCGCACCTCTAAGAAAATCACGTTCAAATGGCATTAACTCTGGATATGCACATGCAGTCGTATTAATTATAATTTTATTTAAAAGGTTACTTAATTAACTTAATAAAAAAACATTATTTTTCATTATCAAATAAAACCTAAAGCAACAAATAAAGGGTCACAAAAATTCTAAGGAAATTTTGCTGCTCGGGAGAGTCGCGAGTTGCGCTAACTTTGTGGGTATAAAGAGGTCAACACGGGTTCAATGTGGGTCATTCGCTATTAAACCGTTGAAGGGGACACACGCACTGATTTTACTGAAGAAAGAACATCTGGAAAATGGACACTACAGCTGATGAGGCCGCTCAAGTGGTTGCACTACTGCAAGCAGGGGTGCGGCAGTGTGATGTCGCCCGGCAACTGAATCTGAGCCGTTTTTCGGTTCGTAGAGTCTACCAGCGCTTTTTAGAGACCGGTGGCTATATCCGGCGACATGGGTCCGGTAGACGTCGCTGCACTTCGGAAAGAGACGACCGGTTCGTTGTGTCGTACTCTTTGAGAAATCGCTTCTCAAACGCTGTTCAGCTGCAACAGGAGCTCCAGGCAGTTCGCAGACGCACCGTGAGTGTATCCACGGTTAGAAGAAGACTGAAGGAGAAGAACATAGCAGCCCGCAGAGCTGCTACAGGTCCAAAATTGACTGCAGCGCACCGACGAGCCCGCTTGCAGTTTGCTCGCGACCACGTCGATTGGACCATTGAGCAGTGGGGAGCTGTTCTCTTCTCAGACGAGACACGAGTGTGTCTTTTCTGCAACGACCGACGAAGAAGAGTATACCGGAGGCAGGGTGAACGTTTCGCTCAAGCCTGCATCCAGGAGACGGTGGAATATGGAGGCGGATCCTGCATGTTCTGGGGCGGTATGTCGGCTGCCGGCAAAACCGACCTGGTCTGCGTCTCCCGGACCGGAGGTGCTCGCGGACAAGGGTCGCTGACTGCGCGCCGCTATATCACAGAGATCCTGGATGTGCATGTGGTCCCTTTTGCCGAATCTTTTGGCGAGGGGTTCACATTAATGCACGACAACGCTCGCGCACACACTGCAGCCATCGTGAACGACTTCCTGCGGAGGTCCCAAATTCCTGTGATGCAGTGGCCAGCGAGAAGTCCTGATCTGAATCCGATAGAGCACCTCTGGGACCATCTTAAACGTAAGGTTCGATCTCGGGATCCGGCTCCTTCGACTCTAGAGGAACTCCAAACCGCGGTGATTGAAGAATGGGGTCTTATCCCTCAAGAAGAGCTCCTGAAGTTGGTGAGGTCTATGAGGGACCGTATGGAAGCCGTCATCAGGGCAAGGGGGGGTAACACTAGATTTTGAGTTAATTTTAAGACACTTTTTGTACATTTTTTTTGTAAATTATCGATTATTAATTAGGACTTAATTAAGATTTTTTATTATTTTTCAAATTTTTATGCTTTTTGTATAATTTTAATTAAAAAAAAGATTGCACTTAATTGTTGTTTGATGCTCCTTTTTGTTACCTTTCTAATGATACCTAACACTATCCTCTATATAAGGTTTAGGAATTTTTGAATAAGATTTTTATAAGGTGCGATTTTTTTGACGCCGAGTTTATATTTACACCTTGTATGTCAGAATCTATTCAGTGATGGTAATAAAATCGTTTCATGCGAACTACACAAGGTCTTGGTTCCGCGATTTGAACATGGATTGTTGGTTTCGTCACTGTTACCAATTCATATATGAAAAAATAATTCTTGTATACTAAATAGAAAGATAAAGTCGTGTGTGGAAATTAGTTACTAAGAGTTTATCAAGATGGACAACAAAAATTTAACGCAAAAAATGTATTGCATCAATTAACAATTATCTGTTTAAGTAAAGTCTGTTTAGTTTAAAAAACTTCCTATTATAAGTATTGACCCACTGAAATATTTGTGAATCCTTCACACACGTGTACAAAATTTCAAGAAACTTTACTTCTAATAGATAGCTCGATTTAATTTAATTTGTGGCATATAATAATCGGTATGTAATAATATCGAAAGTTAATAACTAGTTACTTTAATACATTGATACTTTTGAGAATAAAAATATTAACATCGAAATTCTTATTGAGTGTTGTGTGAATGCATAATTGTGATGCTTAAAAATTATCATAATGCAAACATTTTATCATTATAAAACTAGTTTGTTAATGATATCCAAGACTTATGGCCGGCGATTTCAAGGCAGACTGGCAATTTTTTCTCCGTTGAAAATGGCAAAAGCGTCTTATTTCACCACTAAACCGCTAGACCGAAACAAACATTGACTCCAACATTAAAAGAAACCAAAGAAACACGTATTTCTTGCAATGTGGCAATTCAATCTTGTTCCATAGCTTTGTAACTAACGCCTGAAAGCACTCCACGACAGAATCACTTCAAACAAGTCGCATTAGCAAATGTCTTTTACGAATAGTCTCTCTCTTTGTAATCGCGAAAGGATTATTTTGAGGACCCTCCTCTCGAAAAAGGACTATTTCACCATGGTTCTAGAGCGCAGTTTAGGCTGTACTCCAGATGTCCTCAAAAGAAACGCGGTCCTCGTTAAGGATAAGTTTTTCGCTGCATGATTCATGCTACATTTAAGATATTTGGCAGGCATCTTGAATGCGCATTAGCAAAGGCGTGGTTGGCAGTTTTAATAACATTAATAAGGTATCTAAAGAATTTTCGCAAGTAAAAATTACCTTCAAATGTCAAGCGGGAGTCGAACCCACAGTCTCTTGCTGCATTTTCCTGACAAAATCTCGGTAGCTACGTCGAATTTTGTCTGTTTACATTTTCTTTACACAAAAAGAAATTCAAAATCACCATTATTCAAGGGAACGTAGGAAAACAGAGACAGTTATGATAATAAAATAATTTCGTTATAAAAGTAACCATATTTCCTGTAATAAAATATTAAGGCAAGTGTACGTGGTCAGTTATAACTTTTGCAGGCCTATACAAGACATATGTTTATTAAATTAGGTATGAGCGTAAATACCTTAGTTCCGTTATCTCTATAAAAATGTGGCCGATGTAATCTATGTAGATAGGAAAGACAAAAGGTGTGGGAGTTTTGTGACTTCAACTATTTTCTAATGAATTTACAGAAATACTAAAAAATATATATCATTAGTCATTGTTTTTTCATGACCATACTACGCATAACCTGGCTTTTTACATTCCCAGTATGAATTGGTAGTTAGACTCACATGAACCACTCGTAAAAACTTTTGAAAAAGGTTCTACCAAAAAAATATCTTGATGCAAAAAAGATTTAAAAGATTCATAGGACAAATTGAATTACTCTTCCACATATTATATTCTTAAAATCCCGAATTACATTAACAAACAATGTGATTTTTACATAGGAATCCAACATAAAAAGCAAATTTATAACACCCACCTCAAATAAGAACTGTTAAGCAAAATGTATGCGCCAATTTAAATGGTACCGAAACGTCATGTTCACTCCTTGTTGCCCACCTAAAGGCAGTAAATCCGGGACAGTACATAAAAACCCGGGTGACCGTGTAAATTTAAAGTCGCCCTATTTTATATGAATGCTTAATACATGGAGTAACATGCTAAAAGGGTTGTCAGACTAACAGTGCTCGAATATATATTTTTTAAAAGCCTCAACTGATGTCCCAGGTTCAAACCCCGGCCGTGTAGAAAATTAACTTATCTTTATTGGTTCGTGTTTGGGTCTTATGTAACCGGCGTTATTTCATATTCCAAAATACAAGTGCCTTAGTTACTTAATTTGGCTTCAAAACAATGTATGTGATGTCAAATATTTATTTATTATTGTTATTTTACAATTAAATCTTACAGCGAAACTATTTACACAGTTGGTCTTTTTTATATAGGAAATTGGCATGCGCTTGACCACTATCTCGCCTGATGGTAAGCGTCGATGTGATCTAGTATGTGACGCGCTTGCCTAGAAGATACCTATTCACTCGTGACTTGAAGATCCCTAAATTGTATTTGTCAGGAAACACAGACTCAGGCAAAGAGTTCCACTCCTTAGCGGTACGTATCATAAAATTGGAATCAAAACGCTTAGTGCGACTCTTTGGTATATCCACCATATAATGGTGTCGCCAATTTGTAAGTCAAGTTGATTTCAAAATTCAAAAGTGAAGATAAGCGAGCTTAAAGTGAATCTGAAGATTTACTTGAAACTTCCTTGTATTATTATTTAGAAGGTAAAGTAATTGTTAATATGTTGTGTTACCATAACAATCTCTAATCCTGTGTACTTTTAATTTGCCAGAGAACATTAACCGGGTGCTATGTTCCAAATGAACTTGAAGAACCTTTTAAATTTAATTGTTTTGCATGATTACAATCATATTTAGCTTTAACTATTTTATTGTCAAATTGTTTAATTAATCTGATTAATATTAAGTTTTTATACTTCCGCGCCTATAGCAGATTTAAATAAAACTACTTCACTAATTCACGATGCGTTTTATTTATTTTTTTAATATTTAATCCTGACGTTTCCACTTCTTTACAGGAGCCCTGATCACAGGATGACTAAGGTAATGGTCGTTATAAATGTGCTACTACCTTCCGGTATTTTAATAGTTCCTGACTGTTAAATTTTATTGAGTTATTTAATTATATTCACGACTACACATCCAACCACCAATTTAGAGGCTCTTCCGAAAAGAAGTGGCGAAAAAAGCGTTAATTAATGATTAATTATTTATTTAAACCTCATCGTTTTACCCGTATTTAGTTATGAAAAACTAGACAATGTTCTTTAACTCCAGTTACGAAATGACGTAATTCGGCCTAGAATTAGGCAGTTAAGCAAGTCACGCAAAAGACGATCAGCGAATGGGAAAAATATAGATCATGTTCCATCAATCCATTCAAGCTTGGAGATACCTCCGAAGGCTCATCATTGAACCTGACTGCATCTACAATCAATTCCACCCACAAATCCACTTTGGGCACCCAAGGTGGATCATGGCCTATTCTTTATACAATAACGAAACTGATTAGTCTGAAATTTTATACACTTAAGGAAGATACATAAGTCTAAAAAGATAATAGAAAACATTTTGTATAACATTATTATACCTATTTGAACAAAAGAAATGATTTCAATAGCAACAGAATATTATTTTTATTTATTTTATTTTAAACAATTGGATAATATTATTTACTAAATTTTTGGTTATTACAAGCAAATAAATTTCAACTTATGTCACTTTTTAATTTGAACTTACCGTGCAAAGTGAATTTGAGACTCGAGTAATCATTTTTAAAAAAGTAAAAAGCTACTTACACTTGTATTAAGTAATTACTTAATAAAAAAACCTTTTTAATTTTACCGTTTCAATTATTTTATTAAAGTTTGACAGCCCTAGCAATATCCATAAACTGTGGACACAAAGGTCCGCATTTACATTTTTCAGTGAAAATAGCCAGCAATTTCTGGTTTTAGTCTTGCAATCGTTGTTAGAGACAGCAATGTATTGCGAATTCCAAAACATGGCTTTGTAAAAATAAGTTAATGCAGACGTCAATGTAATTATGACTAGCTCAGTAGCGCAATGGTTAAGCCCGAGAATGTATTAAGCACCTTTCGCAGAGATCGGGCATCAGGCAAAATAATTATTACTATAATTGACATCAATTTTTGATTCAAGATACACAGGTGCAAAGGTGGACCCATCTCTATAAGATATCTCTTCCATTCAACCCAGTATAAGTATAATTGGTCGTGTAAATATCTATAGCTCTATGCTCGTATTTTGCTAAATTCATAAATTATATTACTCCGTAATCTGACGATCATATATTCCCTCTGACGATCATAGAACAACTTGTGAACTAAATTGAAAAATTTTAGTAAATTTCTATTAAAAAAAATTATAAGATAGCATTAAAAATGCAAAATTTAAATACATAAATGTTTTATTATTAGTCGCCTATTTTAGTTTTTTTTGTGTAAAATATATGTATCCGAGTACACGCCAAATAAAATAAAGACCCAAAGGTACGAAACCTGCTAATCAAACAAAAAAATCTGATCTACACAAAGAATTGTATACAACACTCAACCCCTAACCGTCCATTGACTTGCAAATAGTTTTGTCAAGTTCCTAAACTTGCTTATTCCCGTGTCCTATTTCACATTCAGGCTGTTCTTTTGTCAAAAGGTTTAGAAATCGCATTGACAACTTGTATAGTTACATAAGGAAATTATAATTTTCTTATAATACCTTTCACTTTTATTTCTACTAATTTAACTGTTACTGTCAAGCTTGACTTTGGTTTAAGATTATTAATAGCCAACCGGCAACTAAGTAATGTTTTTACTCAAAAAGTATTTTCATTATAAAAACTAAAATACAAGTAGGTTAACAAGTCAATGAGGGGCATAAGTACTACCCATAAACACTACTACTACAACCCTAAAATATAGACATTACGATCCATAATCGTATAACGCCTGTAGTTAGTGACTGAATAATTTTATATGGTGGAGTGGTGTTTACGCTTACGACCGACGTTTGTCATATTTAATATATTTCAAAAACAGTTGTGTTTGTCTTTCCACACCCATTCGCTTTCAGGGACACGCCTACGAATGTGTTTTTATGATCGTGTTGACTATGTGCTATTTTTAAAGCTCCCATTTTGACCTTAAAAATTTACTTAATAGTTTCATTATCCACAAACTAACGAACGTTCTTTCAAAGACCCGCGGAGTTTTCAGTAGATTCCCAGATCGTAATCAAACCTAGAGGAAAACTCTCGTCTTTCATACTTGACGTTGTCAGTAATAATAATAATGAAGAGTTAATTACCATATAGCTGGCTATAAATACTGTTACATAAAACCTTTTCTTTTTTTCAACTTTTTAACTACTTTGAATTTGAACGCGTTTATTATTGTAAAAAGTTCTTTCGATTTCGCGCCATTTCATAAATTTTTTCGTGTTCATTATCAAATTACAATACGGAATGGGGTGTTAAAGAAAATAGGATTGCAGTGATAGAGCTGATCGATCGGCCTTAGTGGGTATGGAGCCGTCGGTCATATTCCAGACACTTCAAAAGCTTGGTATCAGCCGTATGTTCGTATATCGTACTATCAACAGATACAACAATAATTCATTTGTTGAAGACCATTAAAGATAGGGGCGACTCTAAGAACTACAAAAGCTGTTAATGCTGTTAAAGCCAGAATTCGTCGAAATCCCATTAGGAAGCAAAAAATCTTATCGCGAAAAATGAAGATTCTCGCTAAGACTTTGTCGCGTATTATAAAATGAGACCTGAAGCTCGGCGCTTATCGTCGATATACAGGACATGCCCTAAATCGATCTTTACAATTAAAGAGAGTGGATCGATCAAAATGCCGTCTGTCATGATACGCAGGTGAAAGGTACAGAAATATCCTCTTTACCGATGAAAAAATTTCACGATTGAAGAACACTAAAATATGCAAAATGATAAAGTGTACGCTCGCAGTTCTAAAGAAGCTGCTCAAGTGGTCAGCAAGGTACAACGTGGTCATCATCCTGCGTCAGTGATTGTTTGGTGACGCGTGTGTTATCAAGGCGTCATAATTCTACATTTTTGAGAAAAAGGAGTGAAAATTATAGCCAAAGTGTATCAAGAGAATGTCTTGGATAGAGTTGTGAAACCTAGCATTCCACTTTTCAAAAATGTACCGTGGACTTATAAGCAGAACTCTGCACCTGGTCACAAGGACGAACTACCCAAGCCTGACTTAAAACCAACGTTACGGACTTTATAAGAGCTGAAGACTGGGCCTCATCTCACCCACCACCACCCTTTAGACTACAAATTATGGTCAATTTTAGAGGACATGGCTTGTTCAAAACGACACGGCGACATCTTAAAAAATCTTTGGAGCAATCAGTGGCAAAACTTTCAATGGAAAGAGTGCGTAAATTAATACATTTGTGGCCAGACCGATTAAAAGCCTGTATAAAAGTCAAAGGTGGTAATTTCGAATAGAACATTTTTTCTATTTTTTCCGGAGACTAATAAATATGTAAATAAAAATTTTAGTTATATTACATTACTTACTTCATAAAAACGCATTTTCATTTGTAACAGAATTTATGGCCGGACTAGGATAAAAAATATGGTAAAGACCTTTTTATACCATTTTATTACAATAATATTATTGTTGGTAAGAAATTGGAAATAATAATGAAGAAAACCTATTCAAACATTACCAGATTACAAGGTGACTGATTTTCAAATAAGGCTTTTGGGCCGATGTAGACCTATTTTGGTTATGTGGCTAGGCATCCTTTAATTATTTCCCGCCATTTAACAAAAATATCAAAGCAAGAAACTATAAAGTCTTTTTCTGTTACTAGGGTATGTTATTGAAAACGGCTGCCATATAGCTAGCAGGGAAAAATTGGAATGAATTGTGATAAAAAAGCTTGAATTTAAACATCCGAATATAATAAAAAATAAAAAATATTTCTGAAAAAGTGTTCACACTCAAGCCGCTTTGAATACTTTAACAAAACACGAAGGTATAATATTTAAACGTAAACGTCAAAATCGTACGGATTTATAGCCTTGGCATAAGGCGCTTCTTGAAAAGTTTTTTACAAGTAAAAAAATTACAATAAATTACGAGATTAACTACTAGATTTAATGGTCAAGCAGGGAAAGAAACGTAACTATGAAAATTTAATAAAATCACTTTTACCGGATCCGGATAAATTTCTATTTTTATACGTTTGGTCTTGACATTTCGACTCTTTTACAGGTACTTATGGTCGTCATATTATATGTGCTATATATGTATTATTTTAATCTGGCACATTTTTAATTCATTCATTCAAATAACATTGTTAGTTTAATTCATCATTTTCTATAATTAATCTATTTTATCCACGATTAAGAATAAAAAAATTAAGTTCATTCTTCACTGACTCTTTTTTCGTATTTTATCAAATTTACTGTTGTGTTATTTTATGTAAAAAATATAAAATATTTAATTAAATGTTACTTATGTTATATTAAGTAAAAAATATAAAATATTTAAATAACAAAAATATGAATAAAAATTATATTTGGATATTTTTACTCAATCAAACACAAACGGAGTGAGCCTACTATTGAACGCAAACGTTCGTGTGCAGAAGTTTGTGTGCTAAATACGCGCATAAGAACCCGAGACTTATCTACAATTATTAGTTGTGTACCATTTATGTACATCGTTACTCTAGTATTCATAACATAACACAAGCCTTAAGGTGCTTACTTTTGACTAATCTAACTGGAGTAAATGTAAGAAATATTATTTTTAAAAAAATGACTGTATCCATTTGAAACGTTCTAATGTAAACGCTTGTCTAAAATAACAAACATTCGAATTTCCATCGAAGGTGTTGACCATACTGAAGTGTTTAAAAGCCCTAGTTACTGAAGCATGTCCTCGTGTAATGTGTTTTCCCACACGTCACCACTGTCAACCGGCATGGAACCAAGTAATTACATTAAAATTATGCTTATGAATATGTAGCGAGTGGAAATACGCCGGGCAATAAAAACATGACGGGGAAAATGTAATATTTACGGATGGAATAAGGAGAACTTTTGAGTTTACGTTTGAGTTTTGTAAAATAGTGAAATATAAATTGTAAGGTTCAGTGATCAAAACAGGCAGTAATGGGCAAAGATTTCTGAGAAAATAGGTTTGAAGGCTTAATCATTATAATATATACAAATTAAACTTTAATAATAAAGATAAAATTATATCAATATATAATTTTATCTTTATTATTAAAGTAAAGTACAAGGTGTCTCAAAAGAAAGTTCACATTTAAATCTTTTTTTTAAAGAAAAGTCTTAGCTTTATTGAAATTTTTTTTATTTTATATTGAAGTACACTGTTTGGGAATTTATTTTTTAAAAATAACATCGTCCAAATGTAAACCGTTGCGCTCTCGGCATTCATTTAGTCGGGCACTAAAATTGCCTATGACAGCTCGGCAGGTAGTCTCCGTGATGGCTGCCATTTCATGACGGATATTTTCTTTTAATTGTGCCAGGGAAGTCGGTTTATTAGCGTAAACTTTTGATTTGACATAACCCCACAGGAAAAAATCCATAGGCGTTAAATCGGGACTCCGTGGAGGCCAATTTATGTCACCTCGCCTGGAGATTAATTTGTTCGGAAAAATTTCTCGAACTCGAGGCAGAGATCTGTTGGACGTGTGTGAAGTTGCCCCATCCTGCTGGAACCATGTTCTTTGGTTGTAACCAGGAAAGTTTTGCAGTTGGGGTACGAAAAACTCGTCTAACATCTCCACATAACGCTCTGAATTCACTGTGAGTGTGCGTCCCCTTGCATCTTCAAAAAAGTAAGGGCCGATAATTCCTTGCGCCGACATCGCTGCCCATACGGTGACTTTGGGTGAATGTAGCGGTTTCTGATGTTTTTGTTTTGGGTTGGTTGCACTCCAGTAACGACAATTTTGCTTGTTTACATGCCCATTCAGGTGAAAATGGGCTTCATCGGAAAACAAGATGTTGGTGAACGTTGGAAAGCGCTCAATCATCTGATTTACAAAGGCAAGCCTCTGACCAGCATCTTGAGGCTTCAGTTCTTGCACTAACTGAATTTTGTACGGGTGCAGCTTTAAATCTTTGTGTAAAATGCGGCATAATGAAGATCTGTGCACATTTAAAGCAACAGCACGCTTCCGAATCGAGAGGTTTGGATCATCTCGAATAGACTGAGTAACACTGTCCACGTTTTCGGCTGTTCTTGATGTTCTTGGCCGCCCAGATTTTGGTTTCTCCAGAGTTGACCCAGTCTCTTCAAACTTCTTAACCCATTTTGCAATGAGTCGAGTGCTAGGCGCATCATTTAAGTGACGAATATGTCGAATACTGCAGAATTTTCTACGCGCTACAGTCGCCGAATTACCGTTTTTGTAAAACTCACGTACGCACAACGCACGGTCCGCACCAGAGAAACGCTACATAGCGACTAAATTCCCAAGAGCCAGACTACCGACTGACATACCCCCTGCGCCCCTCAGAATAGTTGCTTTCGCGTAATAAAATAAGCAAATGTGAACTTACTTTTGAGACACCTTGTATATACCTAGTAATGTTAGAAAATAAAGCGGTAATTTTTGGCCAACGCTTGAATTATTAAAGTATTTACGGCTATTTGGTTTATATTTAATTCAATAAGTTCAATTGCCTGTAACACCGTTGAATATTTTCCTATACAAAAGTAGGCTCATAATGCAACTGTAAGTCAGTAGATAGCAGTAAGATCAGTTTGTATGAGAAGGTATTTCATTTATAATTTAGGCCATGGTGGTTTGCAAAAAAAAAATCTAATTATTATAAAGGAGATGTCCCATAATTGCCCCAGAGTCGTTTTATGTTTGTAAACTGCAAAGTACAATTGGTCTTTGAATACTACACACGAATTAATACACTAATAATTAATATTTTTCATACAAAAACAGAAATGTTCTACATAGCGGGGTTTAGAAATAATAAAAAAAAGATACCTGACTGAATTGTTCTAACAATGAACCATGAATGTTCTAAAAATGAATGTATAAAAAAGTACTCTGTGCAATGAACTGTTGTATTTGTTTTGTTTTTTAATGTGCTCCTTTAATGGGAGGCAAACATGCTCATCTGCATACAGCCAGTTAACGGTGTTTTCATTCTTTTCATAATGTGAATGTGATGCATTACAATATATTTAAGAGTATTTGAAAAAAGTGATATGATATATTTTTGTCAAAGACCTCAAACAATTTATTATGTTGATGTTTTTATAATATATATGAAAAGGAAATTCTAGAAAATTGGCTGTTTGGTAGATTCTTTGCCTTGCCCATAATGAAAGAACAGCCTAAAAAAACATAATCATTGATCAATATATACCCTTTGGTATTGTGTTGTTACAACAAGTCATTTCGTTGTGCTGCATGCGTTTGCGCCTTCGTGGTCTTTTTGTATTTTCTCGTTTGTTTAGTGTTATTTTCTCGTTTGTTTAGTGTTATTCTTTCAGGCTGCGTTGAGTAGATCACCAGCAGATTCTCCGTAGTACTGTTAAACATAGACAGAGACTCTAGTGTATAGGTGTATAGTAATGGCGTTTTCTAATCGTTGTGTGAACTGTACTATTACCTTCACAAATCCACGAATTGTATCTCGAAGAGTGTTGGACCTAGATACACCACAACGTGATCTCTTGATATCTTGGATTTCACCTTTGGAGGTACGTGTCTCAAGTTTTGCAAATACTTTTACTCTATACATTCAACCCTAAGATGTTGACCGAGCCGCACTTTTTGCAGACTCGAAAAAGGCCTAAGAAACGTCATGTATATAAGGCGATTTATGCCAAACATGCGTTTATGTATTTATACAATATAATTGTATAAAAGTATATAGAAACTAAACTTCTCTGCCAGCTAAGTTTAAAAGCATTAAAATCTACCCTTTTGAATTACATTTACATGCAAAGATATTGAAGTGTTAATACATAGGGACCTATTTACTGGCATATTAAATATCTAAGATTAATAATGCATCAATTCTGTTACAGGTTTTATCTGAATACCGTGTTTGTGAAGAATGTTTTGTTATTCTTCGGTTCCAAGCTCAGATGAGTGAGCCTTCTCGAAGTTATGGTCACAAATCAGTATGTTTGGGATGTGGTGTTTCTGTTCTACGAGCAAGAAGCATTTCAGCTAATCAAAATCGCCACGAGTATACCATAATTAAAGCATGGGTGGCTGAGATTCAGGTATTATTAAATAACATAAAATACTTTTCTAACTATACAACAATAAAAGAACATTCTTGAAATCATTTCATAATTCATTTTTTCAGGCAAATCTCCCTATATTTACAAGGATTTGTAGATCTTGCTGGAGAAAAGCTTCCAGGGCTCCAAGTACTAGCGTAGCAAGCCCACAATCAGACCTAGATCATCAAGTAGAAATTGTAACAAGCCCACAACAAGAGCTAGATGAAAACACACCTGATCCTCTTGTTGGAATACAAATGGTGTGTATTATTTAATTGGTTATTAAAGATATTAATTTATTTTACATTACCTTGTCCCAAGTGAAACAACTAAATTATTTATTTTATAGGAATTAATCTTTTTTTACATAGTGTCAATTGTTTAGTTTCGTTTTATAATGTTAACAATTTTAATAAGTTGACATTTGTAAATAATATCTAATGACATATCATACCATACTACAATACATGCAACATTGCATTGTTGTAAAGTGAATGATGTGTTATTGTATAATAATTGTAATTCTACAAGTACCTTATATTTTACAGGAAAATGCTGAGCAACCCTTGCTGGTAAATGTCGGTGTTCAAGTTGAGGACTCAAACAGACCACCAATTCCTCCACCATTACCCATGCCTGTGCCGGAGCTAGTGGAAGTGCAATAGCAAAGGCAGATGGTTGTACTTCCAAATTATAAACGAGTTTCTTCAACATCAAGGCGATGTTTATTCAGTGATTGTTTAAACATTGATAGTATATTTCGATTAATACCAAGGATAATAAGGCATAGAATTCTAATTGATTTAAAAGTTTACATTCCTAGATGTGCTCGAATTTGCTCAGACCACTTAGCTGATTCTAATTGGAACATTTTATTAAGTGAATATTTAACAAATCACTTTAGTAGTGCGCAAATTGAGGATATGTTGGAGTTATCTCAAATAAATCAAGACACTCAATTCGATTTTGAGAACATTGAAAACATGAATGATCAAATTCGTCATTATTGGATAGGGGTTACAGTGCAGCAATTTAATGATATTATAAATGACACTGCTAGCATTACTAACAGAATAGTCAAATATAAAACTGCTTTGGCTATGTATTTAGCTAAATTAAGATCTGGTGATAGTGATCGAAGACTATCATCAATTTTTGGTGTTTCTAAAACTACATTTAATAGAAATATTACAATTGTAAGGGAATGCCTAACCCAAGATTATGTTGGTACTCATTTAGGTTTAAGACATATAGGAGTTCAGGAAGCCAGTGAGCATAAACTTACAATCCCTAGAGAGTTATTTGGGAGACATTTGACCACTACAGGAGAACAGCCTCTTATTGTTATCTGTGATGGAACTTATACTTATATACAAAAAAGTAGTAACTATAAGTTCCAAAAAGATACCTACAGTCTACATAAGTACCGAAATCTTGTGAAGCCTTTTCTACTTGTATGTTCTGATGGTTATATTTTAGATATCTTAGGGCCATATTCTGCTAAGGAATCTGATGCTTTAATTATGAAAAATGCTTTTCTTGATGGTGCTGGCCCAATGCGAACTTTTTTTAGAGCTGGAGACGTGTTTATAGTTGACAGAGGATTTCGCGATGCTGTGCAAGACTTACAAGCATATGGCTATAATGTTCACATGCCGGAATCCATTGAAGAAGGCAACTTCCAACTGACTACTTTACAAGCTAACAAAACTAGGCTCATTACATTAGTAAGGTGGGTGGTAGAAATTGTCAATGGGCGCTTCAAAAGGGATTTTAGATTATTAAGACAAGAGTTCTTTAACCTGGCATCACAACATGTTTTTGATGACTTCTGTATAGCTGGTGCCTTTATAAATCATTTTCATCCACTTTTGCAGGACCGAACCAATGCGAGAGAAATTGCTGCAAAAGCTTTGAGCAGGTTAAATGAGCCTAATTATCTGGGAGAATTTGTTATTCACCATAATATGAATCGTCAAAGAACCAATTTCCGTAGTATTAGCGCCCATTTACCACATCTTTCTACTTTTCCTCGTTTAACAATGAGTCAATTAGAAATGATTGCTCTGGGAACATACCAAATTAAACAGGCCCGTTCATATTATGGTGAGCATGTCAGGGATGGTGGGATGTTTAACATTGAGTTAAATTCTCAGTTGGAAGTGCCCGAGAGTGAAAATATAAGGGGAACTTTAATTCGTGGTCGTATAAGTTCTCGCCATTCGAGCAAAGTATATTATTCCTATATTACATACTGCTCATATTCAGAACACACCGAAGAGAACATAACGGGCTATTACTGCAGTTGTAAGGCAGGTAGTAGAACTGTGGGCTGCTGTTCTCATGTTATGGTTATTTTATGGTTTTTGTCTTGGGCTAGGTATAACCCAGATAGTTTACATCCTCCAGCAGCATTTTTGGACGATATTTTAATAGAAGAAGAATAATAAACGTTCATATTACAAAACATGAACTAGAGACAGACAATAAAATAGCCTTCCTAGGTATTCAAATCAGCAAGAATCCAAATCAAACCCTTAGTCATACAGTGTATAGTAGTCTTGTGTAGTTCGCGAACGAACTAGGTCTTAAGAGCGCTCCCACAGATGAACTACTCGAACTAGTTCCCTCATTCCCCGTTCCATAGTTCATTAGTTCGTAACCGAGTGAGCGAGCGTGGCGAACGGGACGGCACTACACTTATACTGTCGCTCGCTCACTGCACATGCGCGTCTCTTTTAGTTCCTTGGCCTGTCAATCAGTGGGGTTATATACACTACTCTTTGGTTATTGAATGAAAATGAGTTGTTAATTTTTAATAATTAAACACTATTGTCATCATTTAACTTATGTTTCTGATGTATAACAACAATTACTTTTAACAATTAATTAATTTCTGTAATAAATACATTTTAAAATAATTTACGTATAGAGTACATACATATTCGAAAAATGCAAATTATACAAAGATATTTTAATCACTACTTCTATTCATTTGGAGGTTTTTGCTGTTTTAGAGTGCAATATTTGTACGTAAAGGCACAGCATTCCATAATCTTATCACATGCAGCCAGAGTAGTATCAAAACGAGCGAACGATCTGCCCTCTACTGATTCGAGGGGAGCTGACGAACTAGAAGAGCGAACTAGTTCGTTTAGGGGCGGCGAACTAAACTGAGCGATCACAGTTGCGAACTACTATGCCCAAGACTAGTGTATAGAAAGGCAACTCATACAGATAGATATTTGAAAGGTGATTCTCAACACCATCCTATACAGTTGGCTACCGTAGAGAAATCTTTGTTTCAGGGAGCTCGCGGCATCTGTGACCAACAACATCTGACTGCTGAGCTTCAGCATGTCAAGCGAGTACTACAAGATAACAAGTTGCGAGTACCAAGACTGCGTCGTAGAGGCCGCGCCACAAACTAGCCACAGTAGAGCGTCAACCTGCTGTCCTTCCCTACATGAAGGGGGTCACTGACAAGATTGGGAATATTCTGAAGCGAATTTCCATTAATACTTATTTTAAACCATCCAGGAAGATTGACCAATTCTTACGACCGGTCAAGTGCAATATACCCCTCCAGTCTACAAAATCGATTGTGACTGTGGTCTCTCATACATCGAGCAGACAAAGAGAAGTATAGGGACGCGCATTAAAGAACTCGTAGCTGACATAAAACATAGGCGCGATAATAGATCTGCAGTGTGTGAGCATGCTTTTGAGGGGCCAAACCACTACATTCGTTTCGATAAACCACAAATTCTCGCTAGAGAACAAAGATTTGTTATTAGGATGCTACGCGCGGCTATTGAAATCAGGAAACATCCTAATTTCAATAGATACGAATGTTGGAGCTTGGTTACCTGCTTGGATTATAATAAATGTATAATTAATAAATGAATACCTACAAAAACACACATTGCAAGACCTGATGATGTAGTTAGCTCTTTTTGCAAATAATAACAGTAAGATGGAGGTCGGTCCCCCTGCCCGAGTTTCTTTCGCCAGTTCTTCTCGGAAGGGCCTCCCAATTTCCGAACTGGTAGTAGACTCAGTAGTATACAATGTAACCGTAGTGAGAATTTAATAACTAAATAAAATGTAAAAATAAAACAGTTTAATTTACACAAAATAATTTTAACATTAGGAACGTGCCCGATTAAAATATTGTAAAGGTAAAATACATGACAACCATTATCTTAGTCATCCTGTGATCACGGCTCCTGTAAAGGAGTCGAAACGTCAGGATTAATTATAAAATAAAATATGCGCAAAATCCGTAAAAAAGTGTTTTATTCTAATATGTAATGTGCGCGGAAGTGTAAGAACTAAATAAAACATGTGTTTTTTTATTCATCATCAGCTTATAAATATCCCCGCTGCTAAGTAATAGGCCCAACTAAAGCCTGTGCCTGGTGCTTGGTGGTAAATACCGTAGGGAGAATGGGCCATAGCCCACCATGCGTACCCAGTACGGATTGGTGGGTAACTGCAGTAAGAGACCATAATTTGGAAAAGCTGCTGCCCATTTTATAGTCTACGGGGGACGTATATCCAATTGCCTCCAGTCATTAGTCGCCTTTTACTTGTTTCAATTTTTTGTTATTGCTATGCTACTCTGTGGAATACCACACTTTGTTTCTATTGATGGTGAAGTTCGGTTTATGTTTAATACTTGATAAAACAAACAATTTATATTTAGAAACGGCTACCAAGTATATTTAATGTTTTCTAAAGTATTTCGTACAAATAAATATATATAACTTATATAATTGATATAAAGTAGATTCCTGACAGTTTTTGTTGTGAATTTTGTTGCTATCAATATAAACTGCTGTGTAGTATTTTATGAAAAACGATAAGTATAAGACAGAAAACATATCATACTGAAAAAATGGTGTTTAAATGATAAAATAGTGTGACACATAACCTAACTTAACTTAAAAACCCCACTATTTACAGCAAAAAGTATTATATTTTCTAATAGTAGAATAAAATACGAAAACGGTAATTTAGTTTTGAAGCTGACGCATAGACTTTTTTTTGTGGGGCAAACAATGTATGTAGCGTGGGACATCTCCTTTATTGATATCAGAAAAATATATGTGACTTGAAGCTTTGATACTTTATAATCGAGTTCTTCTGGTTAATTACTCGAAATCTCAATGATCTTTCATGTAATTAATAAGAAAATTTTAAAAATTATTTTTACTTATGAATTTGGTTATGTAAGCATTTTACAGCCAGATTTTTTATAATAAAACATCAACTCTCAGGAATCACGTGGGACTACAACCCACAGCTTCTCGTTATCGGGGTAGATATGCTTTTCCAATTGAGCTACCGAAATCTGAATATTTCCAAATGTTTCTTTGGAAGTGTAAACTTGTTTTTTTCTTGTAAAATTATTATTTATATTTAATTATCTTGTTAAATAGAGCAAAACCTACTTACAATGTATTTTTTTTTATTTTTTGACACGCAATGTAACGCACATGTATTGTGTTGTAAAATATTCATGAATATAAATGTTCAAAGACGACACTTTTGACTTGATTTTAATTAATAGTGTACAAATGATCCGTTGGACCTTCAATACCTCTATAACTAAACATCTTGACGACCGTTTGGTGGTTTTGACGACGGTCCTGGGTTCGAGTCACGGAAGGGACAGATGTGATGAATTGTACCTGAGTCATAAGTATTTATAAATATAAATATTACATATCTGTGTATTTAGTTCTTACACTTCCGCGCACATTACACATCAGAATAAAACACTTTTTTACGGATTTTTGCGCATGTTTTATTTTATTTTATATTTAATCCTGACGTTTCGACTCCTTTACATTCACGGCTCCTGTAAAGGAGTCGAAACGTCAGGATTAAATATAAAATAAAATAAAACATGCGCAAAAATCCGTAAAAAAGTGTTTTATTCTGATATCGGTGTATCATAAAAATATGTCTATCCGTTACCCTTGTATCCATAATACAAGCCTTAAGCCTGTAGTATTATTAAAAAACAATATTTGACTATTTTCTGCCTTGACTATTATTATCATTATTATTTTCTAGATCTTTTTTGACATTTTGGTTAAATATCAAAGAACAGGTTTGATTTTAATAATACGCTGTAGTAGTTTAATAGTAATCAAAAAATATGATAATTTATTCCTATTAATTTGTCAGACCAATGAGTAGACAAATTGGACAAATATCGGAAGTCAGAGGAAGACTTGTTAAAACTTTTTACGGCCTGTCATGTCAACTACGCAAACTGATTCGAAGGAAAAAAATAAGGTAGACGAAAAAAATAAACATAATGTTTATTTTTTTCGTCTACCTTTTTCGTTTCGCCTAGTCATGTTACAATCTTAATTAATAAAACTTCATTTTCTTACTTTCGTCTACCATTTATTTATTAAAACGAAAAATAACAATTTCCCTTAAATCGGTTGTTATAATCTTTAATTAGACGCGTGGGCTGCAAAAAGAAACGAAGGATTTGAAAATCCTCAGATAAAAATCGTTTCACATTTAGATTACTTTTACCAATCAAACATGGCTAACAGTGTTCTATAAAACTGCTTCGATCGTGGAATACCAAATAACAATAGAATAATTCATCGATATTTACGTTTGTGCATTTTACATTTGAACTAAATTCGAAGATCGTATGTATTCATACCATATATAAAAACTTCCTTTAAGCATTACAAATCTTGTTTTCAATAAAACTATACCTGGGAAATTGTTGATCATTTTTATATCTATGGCAAATACTTTTAAATGTAATTATTAGATAATTTTGCCGTGTGGTGTTACGCAGAATAGAATAGCACCAATTCTTCAGACTTATGGGTGTCATACAAGGCGATAAGTGGAGACTAGAAGTAATCGCCATAAACTCCTGTAGCAGCAGCAGATGGGAGAACGTTGGACCGGTTTTCCGAAGGTTGCGGGTTCGATTCCCGCCTGAGAATTCACTTGTTAGCGGAGTCGAGTTTTTCCATCATTTTTATATTAAAATAAGCAGCGTTTCCCAACTTATAATCCCTTATTGCTATCTCCATCCCGACGGCTGATCCAGTGACGTTTCTATAAAGGGTAACTTTATAGAAACGTTAGTACTTGCAATTTTTTTTACATCAGCCTATAGATTTCTCAATGGTAAAACGTTTGGAGAAATTTAAAATTTTAAATATATTATTATATCGATGCGTTGTTGACTGCACAATAATTTATGAAAAATTTTTTCGAGTGAAATTTCATTTAGCTAATTATAAACAGAGAAATCATTGTCACTTAAATGATGAATTATCTAATAGAAACTTATCACTTGTTATTAAAAACTTTTTTTTGCTACACGTGACTAAATAATGGTCATAAAAAATTTAATCAACAAAATCCAAACTTTACAGTAATCAGAAGTTACTTGGAGAAACACAAAATACATTTTTTACTATATTCATAATGTTGTCAGGTGTTATTCATTTGACCTAAAATATGAAATGTTTCAATTTAACAAAAGCATATAAGCGATAAAATCAACAAATACATTGGTAACATAATTTTAACGTGTACTTTTATAGCTTCGTATTTTTATAACACCCATAAATTTCACGCCATAACATAATTATGCTGTACGTTAAAAGCTGAAACAGACCCGTCATTCCAAGCCTATAATTTTTCGTAATAATTGTCAAAAAATACCAATAAAATGCTGTCATTCTGGCTTTTATTGTGACTATAAGTTGGTACAATAATGTATTATTCAGCTGCAGTAATAAATCAAATTTAATTTTATACAAAATCCTCTAAGTTATTTTGCGAGTATGTAAAATAACTTATGTTTATCACACATATGCCCCTACCGGGTTTCGAACGCGGCACCTGTGGGACGCGGTAGGATTTTTTAACTGGCCTTAGACTAAATTAAAGAAAATTTTCGTTCTGTTCTAAGTAAGGTAGTGAAATGTTTTATTTATTATTATTGTAAGATAACTTAATATACATATCCTCGGAAGTGAAATGTGTTTGATAGGCCACCGCGTTGGTTAAAACTTGGCTCCTCTCGGTGAAACTTCGTTGCTTGTTGTGAAGGTTTGACATTTTAGTAAACAATTTACTAAGTTCAACAACCTTAAACCTAAAGCCTGTAATCTTAAGTTTATCCTCTATAATTAATTACTAACTACGGAACTATCCATCACCTGCGGCTGAATTTATGGATGATCATGTGGATACTCTGTTTTATGCTTAGTAACCACACACTGTTTAAGATTATAAACAATATCGATTATCAATTTGGTGTATTTGAGTTGTCCTGGTTGGTTTGTTTGACACTGACATACGAGTTCCTACACTTTCGCATTGTTCACTTATTGAAATGACATAAATTCAAATGGAACGCTAAACGCACTCATATTCATTTTTTATATGTAATCGTGACGTTTTGACTCATTTGGAAAAGCCAAATAATCCCTGCTAAGGTAATGGTAATCACAATTCTTATACGACTATTGTTTATTAAATAAGAAGCTCATACTAGACTCCCTTTTCGGCATATATCATGGAAATCAAATATTTTTTATATTTAAAAGGTTTTGTATTATTTGCAATTTTAAAATGATAAATTGACGGATATGATGTTTTATTACATTACGAAACATAATTAATTTATATTAAAAATATGCTATTTAGATGAAAATAGGGAAATGAATTAATAATTATTAACTAAAATTAACTTTTTAGAATGTTATTCACTTTTGATAGAATTTTAAGCGATATTTTATAATAAATTTTGGGAAACCATATTTTGCTTTATCATCTCTTTTTAAACCGACGAATATATTTAAGTATTTTCTTTGTTCATACTCAGTTTATATATGTGCAATTCAGTACGGTCATCATCAGAAGCAGTGTAACACATTATAGTATCATGCTACACTGACTATTACGTATTGGCATAAATTAATGTGCCAAAGTATTTAAATCCTAATCTTCTAGTATTGACCGTATCGAACCATTACCGTTTGAAGATTATAATTTTCATAAGGTATGCACTATCTAAAATGGTAAACAGGGTACTCTAAAATCTAGTATAGTTGAATTTCAGGGAGGCCAACAAAATCCTATTGTTTTCGATCACAAAGACGTCTCACGGGAACAACTCTATGTGAAGTATTTTGCGTTCGCACAAATACCTCTGGGAAGATAAGCTGTTCTGAGATTCAAGTTGATTGGTAGCGAGATATATTATTCAGTGAGTACAAACGAAGGTCGGAGATAATCTCTAACGCATTGTGGACAGCCGATAAAACCATTATTTTTGCAAACGTGTCTCATGTTTAGTGCCCGATATCTAGTTTGTTGATTTATTTTGTTTAGTAATACAATAATATAATGAAAATGTCGTTATAAAATAGCAGGACTCGACACGGGAATACAACATGAACTCAATTAAAAAAATTAAATCAACAGAAAATTAGAACCAAACAAATATACAAATCTTAACAGAAAGTTATGAACAAAAGCAATATATATTAATAATATTTTGACGACCGTTTGGTGGAACGGTAGCGATCCTGCCTTTCACACCGACGGTCCTGGGTTCAAATCCTGGTAGGGGCAGATGTTTTTATGATGAATACGAGCATTTGTACCTGAGTCATGGGTGTTTATATATATTTCTATGAATATTACATATCTATTTATCATATATGTATGTCTATCCGTTACCCTAGTATCCATAACACAAGCCTTATAGTGCTTACTTTGGGCTAGGCTAATTGGTGTGAATGTAGGAAATATTTATTTTTTATTTATTTATTTATTTATTTATTAAACAGATACTTAACCTAGTTGTAATCAACTATGAAATGAAACCATAACACTACTATTATTGTGATCATAGAATAATATAGATTTTTGTAGATTATTTATGGTAACAATGTATAATATTGTAAATGTCGTTACTTCTGTTAAGACGGACGAGTTTCTAGTTCTTCTTGTCAGGTAAAAGATGTCCTGAATAGGTGATAAATAAAAATTTGGGACGGTTCCTATCAGCTTCTTTTAAAATGCACTTGAATAAAGTTATTTTCATTATATGTTTCACCTGGCCTCGAAAGAGACAACACTAAAAGTACAATTAAAATTTAGTGATCAAATGAAATGCAACATTTATTTTGAAGTTTTATTTTATTATTTTTTGTGCCTGCTCAAAGTTCTTAAGGAGTAAACTCCAGTCGTGCCTCGTAGTTGATATCCACACTTTGTGTCTTATAATTGAAATCCGACAGATGTTGCCCAGTCTTTGTTAAGTACGTGTACAACAGTTTCATCTTTCTCGTTAAGCAATTCGTGTACTACTTACTGTGGCATCATAGTGAGACCCATTTTACCTTTCTTGTAGCTTTATTTTGCAATGGAGACCTTACTAAACATGATGATGGTATAAACACAAAAAAATCCATTATACTTTTGTTTATAAGAGATTTTGGTATTACTGATCGTAACGTAAATAAAAATATAGTATTCATTTTATTTTTTTATTGAGTAGACACCTTCTTTATTTGAATTGTACCCTTGCTGATCATTATTGTCGCCCATTATTCATTTATATAAAGAATCATATCGATATGTTTCAGTGATCGTCCATTGTTTTCGTAATTAAATGATAAATTGCAATCGCATCATATTGAATATTGGAACATTACATGCTTCCATTGGAGTGTGAATAATAAGCTTAAATTGAAATGAGATATGGACATAATATAAAATCATATCGTATAAACTTTAGTTGCCCACTCCTACGGAGACTGAAATGCTAACACGATGAATTTCTATTAAAAAGTGCAAAATAGAGAAAAGACTGGGCTGTAATTAAAAGTCTTATTGGAAGTACAAATAAAAGTTTTCTGTTGAAGAGTTATTTAGCAAATCTTATCGTAATTAACTCGTCAGATCAGATGGAGTTGAAGAAATAAATAGTTATTTTCCAATGTTAGTAGAAGCCTAGTTAAATTATGGGCTATTAAAAACACTGACTGAAAGAATGCAAATGTGTTTAATTTATTTTCCCGGACTTATCTGACTAGATGAGACAGAGATCGAAACTTTTATCTTAAGTCTGAGAAATAACTTTACCACTGGCTACGATTCTCTATCAGTTCTATATCCAAAAATGTTGAAATATGTTATTGTATCACCGCTTACCAAAACTTTGGTTCAGACTGGTTTTGAACAAATCTGTTTCCCAAAGATATAAGCGATTTCCAATTGCTCCAGATCACAGGAGTGACTCTGACTGAGAATTATTTTTCAAACTAGGTACAGGCCATTTTATGTGTTTAAGGCATAGTCTTAAATCTTTCGATAATCAATATTTATAATGAAAATGCTTTTTTTATTTAATATGGGGTCGCGCTTGATCCCAACCAAGCCCGGGGGCCAAGACAGAATACATGATAGAACGAGCTAACCTAGAAGGTGCTTAGGTTTAGGTATTCACCCTGGCCTTGAAAGTGAACGGGTTACAAATACTCGGAAATACAGAGACAGGGTGGGAGTTCCACTCCTTTACTATGTGCATTCTAAAACATGTTGAGAATAACTTGGTGCGATAGGCAGGCATAGCAGTCAAAAAACCGCAGTACGTTTGGATGTCCGATGAAAAAAGGGAGATGGCGGTATGAGCACATAGAGCACCTGAGCACACTCTCCAAAGTACATTCTGTAGAAGACCGACAGATAGGCAACTTGACGGCGGTGAGCTAAGGTGCGAATCCTGCTCTTCACCAATTTGCTATCACTAATGTGCCAGCTCTGCGCTGGATCGTGTCCAGTTCAGCAAGTTGGTATTTTTCTGAGCCACCCCAGAGGTGGCAGCAATATTCCATACAAGGACTTGAGCTTTATAGATGGTTAAAAGCTGTCCCGGCGTGAAATATCACTTGACCTTATTTAAAATGCCCAGCTTTTATCAGCAGTTTGAGCCTTGGACTCGATGTTGGTGCTGAAGATGAGGTCTGAAGAGAACTTCATGCCAAGAAGCTCGAAGCTGTCGATCGTACAGATGTACCTCGGAAATTAGAAGTAGGAAAGTAGGATTGTCACGCAATCACGTCAAAACTACTGAACCTATCGGTATAGGACCATGACCAATCGACGCGGGAAAATCTGTAGATGGTTTAAGGTTTTCCTTATTTTTGATTTCGCCTTTTTTTCTATTCACTTTTATAAACCTTTATTTTATTTGGTGGGTTGCTATGGTAACGGTTTCTGTCACTATTTTTCTGTATTTTACCTAAATAACTAATTCTTTGACGTCAAAATAAGCACGCGGAAAGTTAAATGAGAAAACTGAAGAAGGCAGTCCAACAGTTAAGTGTAGAAACTTTATGTTTATATGCCGACTAGCCCTCACCCGCCCGCCGCGTAAATTTTTGCAATAATTTCTGAAATAAATGAGTTAATTAATGACAATAAAATCAATTATTCAATAAAACATATACTAATGAAAAGAAATAATTATTAGCCCAGCGAAGCGGGCGGGTGACGCCTAGTACTATATATAACAATTTTGCAAGTAACTGGAAAAGGCCGCTGAGTCCCTGAGATACAAACGTACAGGTACTTAGCCAAGTTTGAGTGTCAGTTTTCAAAGGATTTTGTAGGTAACGATTATGCTAAAGAAGAAAGTTATTTTTTTTCTCATAATTACAGGATAAATACAGTCGACAGCACATCTAGTTATGCACTTTGCAGTTTACCCACTCTATGCCATTGTAAAAGAGCTCATTTCATTTAAAGTGTAATATAGTTTGAAGTGCTGTTGACTATACGTCGAACTTATGACCGGTCCTCACGAAATTATCTTAACCTCTGCAATCATAGTTCGAACGGCTTACCGAAATACCGAACTTCTTTAATTATATAATATACAATATGTTACTTTTGCTACCTTATTTATCACGTCTTCTTATGAGTAATCTTGTTTAACGAATTTCCGTGGTTCCCGAGCACATATCTAACTGAGATGAACTTGAATGAATGTCTAAAATATTCAGCCCTTCTAGAAGTGAGCCAAACTTTATTAAATAAATTGATTTATTTAATTGTTTAAATAATTAAATTACAAATTACCATTTATTTATTTCGGTTGGTGCAAGAATAACGATGCCTCCTACTGCACCAACGGACGTGGGTTCGAATCCTGGTTAGCTTATGTATTTGTTCCCAACTTATGGTCATTTATATACTTATTTATGTATTATTTCCATTATTTGGTCCATTCATAGCAAGCCCTTATTAATGTAGGACTAAGTAATTAGTGTGTGAAGTCCGAAATTTATTTATCATTATTGTAAAGGACTAGCTGACCCAGTAACGCGTTGCTGTGGCTATGGTTACGCGTTGCTATGGTAACGCGTTGCTATGGTGACGCGAATACAATGGAAGAAGAGCGGGAAAAAAAGCGGACAGACAAACACACAAACAACAAAGAACAATGGCGAACTCCCATACATCATTTTCTTTCACCTAAAATTGATACGTCTTTAGATTAAAAAATACTAAAATGATCAACCATTAATTCCTGAAACTGCGTGTCTTAGAATTTTATTTTTAAGAGGCCAGGAAAAAAAGATATTAAGCTTCGAAGTTTTTAAGATGAAGTTACGTTAGTGTTGTCATTAAATCGATTATATCAATCGATAACATTCACTCTGATTAATAAACAAATTGATATTATCAAGACTAACGAGTTTGAAAATGTATCTATTATAATCTGTTTTATATGTAGGTAATTAGGTATGCAATGTTGTTGAAATTAATAGGTACCTATCGTTTGTCGCTGCTGAAGTGTTACCTACTATCGATTAAATTCGATTTTATCGCCGTAATCAATATATCCAGACAATTATGGTAACCTTTTTCTTTTAAATTCAATCAAAGTCTGTTAGAATATCAACATATTTAACCACATTATAAGCAATGCTATCGTTACTAATAGGTCGCTTAAAATCGAGTGTATGCCATCTTATTTCTGCCTGTTGGTAGCTACTTAAATAATAAGTAGAATAATAATATACTCATTAAGTAGGTGAGAATGTTGCACCTGTTTCACGGAAGAAAAAAATAGCAGTGTTGCTATAACAATGTTGCAATAAAAGAAGAAAACACTACACGTACTTAACACGTACGTACTTGATTTGTTTTTAAATAACACAAAGTATAGTATAGATATATTATATAAGTAAACTTATCAGGATATCTTGAAACCGATTTTTACATAACTCGAACAATTATAATAAAATGGCAACACGAAAGATAATGGTACCTAGCGGAATTTCGATGTTTCATTTAACAATCAATGATAAGTCCCAAAAAGCAGTGTTTTTTATTCTGGCTCTTACTAGTTATAAGCTTTTGATGTAAAAATATAGAAAATTATTTCATTTCGTTCTGTAAAAAGAATATTTCAAGACGCTCAAAAATATCTCAAAGAATATTTCGCCATTGTTCTTTGTGTTCTTAGATTATAAACTAGCTGACCCGGTAACGCGTTGCTATGGTAACGTTAATTGATACAATGGAAAAAGAGCGGGGGAAAAGCGGACAGACAAACACACAAACAACTAATTTGTGTTCTTAGAGTATATATTAATAAGCTTGGCGTTAATAGATAGTTGCCATTTGACTAGTGGTGTCAATATTGGTTTTTGTTAATTTCAAATCAACCATCACATTATCCGTTGAATTTAATTTAAAACACGTTTCTCAATTAACTGAAACAGATAATCGTTCAATTAACGTCACGTGTGGATTAAAGTATTTCATTTCGTAGTTTGAATCAAATTTCCCACATCCATATTTGTTTCGTTTGCGATTGTTGTGATACACGAGCGCTTAATTCAATTTTTGAACGAATAAAGCTAATTGTCATTAAAAGAAATGAATGTATCATTTAAGCATTAAATCGAAGTAATTACGTTTTATATTGTATTAAACTTACACTAGTATTTATTAAAACGAGATTATTACTAAATTTATTTTAACTTTTGGGGCTTCGACATTTTGGCGGCGAAGAACTCGTTCTTTCACTTTTCATTAAAAACAAACAAAACTTAACTCGTATCGGCCGTCAAGAATATATGTTTTGACAAGTGGCATGTGTAAAGCTAAATATATAAAATAATTAATCTATAATATAAGATCACAGTTTGTGTGTTTGTCTGTCCGCTCTTTTCCCCGCTCTTTTTCCATTGTATATGCGTTACCGTAGCAACGCGTTAACCGCAATTAGTTCGTCTACCGGACGCTAGATGGCGCTAACGGAAAACATGTTTAATAATAGAAAAAAATTAAAGAATTTTGTCCACCTGTGCGAAGCCGGAACGGGCCGCTAGTTAATAATTTTTAAAATAATTAATTAAGAACATAAACCAAAAAATAAATGTTATACATTTTTAACTATAAAAAATATTATTATTTCGCTTTATAAGCAGTTTGCCATGCCCTTACAGGGCTCTTGTTTGTGACATATCCATTTTTTGTAACACTTATATAAACAGCAACATGCAATAAAGGAATATGAAAATGAACATTTAAACCCCCGACGCCAAAAAAGAAGAGCTATTATAAGTTTAACCGCTAGTCGCATGTATTTGTATCTGTGACACCTTAGCATTAAAACGGGTGATGATACGATTTTCCCTCGTTTTTCTCTACTTCTCTTGGTGTCTGTTTGTCTGTCTGTAACGTACAAATCTTGAAACTCAAATTTCACCCATTTCCCGACTAGCTAGAGCTCTGATCTTTAAACCTAGCTCAGAACTCGATGACAATATATGATTATATACTTTCCGACATGAGAGACTTTCAGAGAATATTTACAAAATTTAATTTCAATTGGAAATAATTTAGTTCCGAAAATATCCACAGATAGCTCTAGAATGGAGGCAACAAATGTTGCATAATGACATACTAGCTTCTACTTGACATTTTAGATCTAGCAATTGGAAATCATACACACAAATCTAAAAAGAAGAAAATAATTAACATTAAAAAAAAACAATTTTTAGGCCCATTAAAAAGAAAAAATAATTCTCTGCCATGTGTCCAATAAGAAAAACGGGGGGCGCATAAAAGATTGCATTTGGTACTTATAGTATTTATGCACCCCCCGTTTTTCGAATTGGACACATGGCAGAGAATTATTTTTTTCTTTTTAGTTGGCCTGAAAATTGAGGGTTTTTCAATTTTTTTAAAATGTAAATTATTTTAAAAGCAGCCGCAGAAACTAGGAATTCTTAATCATTTGTTTTTAAATTTTGAATTTAATTTTACTATTTTAATAATAATTTATTTTTCTGAACTAGTTTGCAGTAGCTATATTTAGAAGCGTTTATTGAATCTCTTTTTATAGAAAGAACCATTCGCCGAAGTATTATTTTTAATATTTCAAGATTCTTAATGTTTTAAATTATGCTCTAACCTTACCTTAATCTATTCAATTAAAACAAGACCTTATTATTTCAAGTCTCATCTATCAGGAAGATTGAAAAATGAAAACAAAATACATCGGTGAATTGTGCTTTCGGCGAATAGTGCCCCTTTATTTATAAAAGCAATGTATTGTTAATATCGTTGTCTTACAACAACGGTGACGTTTATATAATGATTAAGCTTATATATTCCATTTAAAAATAACGGTTTTAGACTTGAACGCTTACTACTTGTTACTGTAGTTTTACTAATTGTGAAAACTCTCAAACTTTGAAGAAGATACAAGCAGATGTCAAATTTCGCAATACTAATGAAATTTAAATCACAAGCCTAATTTTTTTTATATTACACATTATAAATCTATTAAAACTTATTAATAATATAAGAGTAAGGTTTATTAAAATAATACATTCAGGTGTTCCGTAGTAAAACAAAAAATATTTATATACATATTTGTGTCAAGTCAGCCTGTCTATTAACTTGTTAAACTCAGAGAAGCCCGATACTGAAAAACTGTAATTTAACTTTTATTTGGCCTGGATAGATTGCTGTCAGGGCCTAAGTTCTAAAATAAATTCCTAAAAAAATCTCTTTAGACCCAAGAGATAGGGGTCAATTACTATAAAAAATAACAAATGTCAGAACTTAAATTAAGTAAAATATAAACATTTACACGCACTGCCGGTCTTAAATAAACCTATTTACCCGCTTTTTTATAAACTCTATGTTACAGCACAAGGCAAACACCTCTAAATTAAGTCTATTACCAAACCGCTAAGCGCCGCACTACAAATAATTCGCTTTTAAGTATTATAGTACATTACGATATTAGTGCGTTATGACGGTTATAAAATGCGAGGCGGAATTTCAGAGCCGATTAATTGAGCCGAGCATGTTATAACCAATACGCACGTATATCGTACGACGTTTTATAACACATTTGCGAGGAAACAGAAAAAGAAAACATTTTATATTTTTTTCATTTTTAATTATTGAAACAGTGAAATTTCAATTATTAAAATGATGCGTAGTTGTAGTTTTTTATTATTATTTTTTTTATAAAATAAATAAATATTTCTTACATTCACACCAATTAGCCTAGCCCAAAGTAAGCACAGTAGAGCTTGTGTTATGGATACTAGGCTAAAGGATAGACATACATATATGATACATAGATATGTAATATTCATAGAAATATATATAAACATCACTTAGGTACTAATGCTCGTATTCATCATACAAACATCTGCCCCTTCCGGGATTCAAACCCTGGACCGTCGGTGCGAAAGGCAGGATCGCTACCGTTGCACCAAACGGTCGTCCAAATTTTTTAATTATGTTATTATTATTAAATAAACTCAATCTGTGAATGTACACTGTTGCTTTCCCGCGATTTTAACGAGCGGGGATTAGTTCGAAATTTGAATAGCAACAGCGCGCGAAATGGCAAATAATACTGTTATGGAATTTGTATGGACTAACTTAACTATTTGCTTTGGTAACATACGCGTTTTTTATGACCCGCTTTACATATATAAAACCGGTGGAATTACATCAGCTTTACGAGCAAAGGTGTTATAAAAAATATAAAATGTTTTTTTTTTCTGTTTCCTCGCAAATATGTTAACGTCGTAAGATATACGTGCGTATTGATTATAACATGCTCGGCTTAATTACGCCCTCGTTATAACCATCATAATGCACTAATATCGTAATGTACTATTATCTAATTATAAGCTTTATTTTGTTAGGCATAATAAGATATAGCTCTTGCTATACATCTATATCAATTTATGGCATTTGATTTGTATGCTAAGTGACTTTATTACAATCGAAATTCTCCGTTGTGAATGGTTGATTGAGCTTTTGAAATATTTATGAGACCTTTTTAATAAAAAACTGATTTACATGCTCTTAATAAGCGCTTATTAATTTTTATATGTCTAAAAAGTATCACGCATACTCGTATTTCATGTCGAAAATTATATGAAACTGTATAGGAGTAACACATTTCATTTAACGCTTGTTTCGTAGCTAAGCCAACAGGAGTCGCATTATTCAGCCCTGTCGACAATAAGAACAACAAACATTATTCGCTCACGATCTTATTACGTGAAACAAATATTTTGAACAACAACAAGAAAACGTAATCTAATCCAACGTTTACCTTCCACGCAATCTGTTCGTTATTTGCAACATAAACCCTTTATTTCACAACCATTGCAGGCTGAATATGAAAATTTTCACGCGACTCAATTCATTACTTCTCAATGTTAGTAGAACAAAGGATTATTTCAAATAGGTATACTGTGTAACATTATTTTATGAAAATGTTTTGCTTTGTTGCAGTCAAAATGCTTTATAATTCAAAGATTTATTACAGTTAATCCGTTTGTTATAACCTTGATTAATTATGACTGTATGTAATTACGATTTATGTTTTGAAATATTACCGAATACATTTCGTTTTATTTATTCACCAACTGACTTCTCCTTACGAATATTCTTAGTCACTTTAATTTACTTGAGATGTGAAAAGTCCTCACTGCAACTTATATATAAAAATTATATATGTTGCAGGGAGTCCTGAGGCATCTAGAAAGCATTTTATTATTGCAGGTGTAATTATGCTATGTTAAGCGCTTATCCTCATGTGATTTTATCTAAGAGAATAAAAAATTGTTTGGAGAAGTAGTTTTATTTTTTTTTATCGTATTTTGGTGGCGATGAATGGAAGGTATAATTAAAAGGATATTTATTGTTATGAAAACTTTGACAAAGAAATTTCTGGTTAGCATGCAATTATTCATTATTCGAGAATTCGTCAGTCAATGATGATGCAATTTGGCGCATATTTTTACACACATTTTTATCAAATCGCATATTTAACATATGTATTTATTAAAATTACCGGGTTTGATAAAAAAATTAAAAGGAATATTTTAGGAAAAATCGTCTTGAGTCACAAATTATTCTCAGGTTGGACGGTAACTTCTAAGCCGAGTCTATTTTTTTTTTATAATATTTTTCGAATAAAAAAATATCATACAGTACTCAAATTGCAAAAAATTAAATATAAATAAATAAATAAATAATCAGCTTTTATTGAAAACATTTTTGTTATGACGATTGAGATATCGCTTTTAATTTTTATTCACATTTTATATTACAAAACATTTTCAATTTCCTGCACATTTTAAAACAGAAAGCAATATGTCAAACTTCTCTATAGGGCTTGAGGTAATTTTACAAAAGTTAATTAGAAGTTAAAGAAAGGTAGAGATAAAGTTTTACCCGCATATCAAAATTCTTTTAGCAGCTGATAGGCAATTAACGATCCAACAAAAGGAGATGAAATTACGCAAATAATTAAGAAATACAAAATACGCAATACATTCATTAATACTTAATGATTTTGAGATCAGTTTGTTGTGAAATAAATGAAGTTTCCACTTATTTCAATTCTAAGTTACCGATTCATCAAAAATCAAAAATTGTTCGACATTCAGTCAACAAGCATTTCAAACTATAACTTAAAATGAAATGAGCTTAATTACATTGGTATTAAGTAAGTAAATTTCAAAATGCAAAGTATTATGTGCTTTCGACTGTTCTTATCCTGTAATAATAATTTAATAATAAAAAATAAAATAAGCTTCTTTATTTACATAATCTTTATATACAACTTCATTTGGAGACTCTCACAATGATTGAGAAAATGATTACTTTACTTTTTGTCCACGACAAAATTTCACATTATCGATTCTTAATTCCAAATTTCATTCATTGTCACTTTTTCTCTCGGGCGGTTTGAACTTTATTAGGAATTCTCGCTTCCACGCTTCATGTATCTTTTTGGCGCAGCGAAAAAATCTTAAATCCATGAAGTAGACACGGGAAACATGGAGCAAAATGTCAATTACTTAAAATGTTAGAAGCTGCACGAATAAGGTAGTTAATAAAAAAAATGTTTGTTTAACTTCCACCCCTCCCTTTTAATAGCTTCCTTATTACCGATGCTTTCTAATTATCGATTCAGCTTTTGCAGCGCACGAATTTGCAGTGCCGTAAATATACCTCATTAGCTAGTGCCTTTTGCCGATGAAATTTCAGTAATGAACTTGCTTTCAAATATGCCAGCACAGAAACAACAGGCGAACGGGAACAACAGAGTGGAGAAGTTTGTAATTCACTTTAATTAGATGCTGCTGATTATTCACGGCTGTTCTCAGTGGCGATTTAATGTTTTGTCATAAATTAAAAATGTAATCCAAAAATGTTTCTGTAATATTAGCATTATTAATTTACTGCATGAACGAATGTTTAGGAATCTAGATAAGTAAATACCTATAAAACAATAGGGAAAGACCCTATCTTGGAAGCCCAACGATCTCGGGATCGAATCCTAGAAGCACATGTTTAACTTGGTAATGGGTCATTCTACATATATTAGTAAATTTAAAGCAAAAAGTTTTGTGGAAGTAAGTTACATATTTTTGTTTTACTAATGGATATGGACTTTCGCCAAGTAACGCCTGATTATTTATTTGAGATTTCCTTATTAATTAATAGTGCTTACTTTAGGAAAGCAAATGTGAAAAGGCCTCTAGAGATGTTTGATGTGTAGTTTGTGAAATATTTTTATAATGTTGTAAGTATATAAACTGTAAGCATCAAAGCTGTGTTAAATTTTTTACGAAAATATAAAGTGTTCGAAATCTGTTTATTATTTTTATAATGTAAACATTTAAGTACGATAAAAAACACTTGTGTTTCTTAAAAATTATTCAATGTCCTTTTAATCTGAATCGAAAGATGCAATCGTATAAAATAATTTGATATTCTAAATTTTCATATGTATACTTACTTATTTGATCTAATTCAGTATTATTATTCTTTATTTATTCATTTATGATAACTAAAATGCTACATTCAAATATTATAGCTATATACGCAATACTGCACAAGAATTAAAAACAAAATGTCTAAACAATTAATCTTTATATATATAATGTACTATACGTGTGTATGTCACTGAACTCCTCTTAAACAGCTGGACCGATTTGAATGATTTTTTTGTATGCGTTTGGGTGGCGCCTTGGGTGGTTTAGATTCACAAACTAGCCCGCCAGATGGCGCTGCAGTCCGCACAGCAACGCGTGGCCGGGTCAGCTAGTTTAATCTAAGATTTATTTTAGAGTGAATCAAAGTTTTTTCAAACACTTTTTTCAGTCCTATACTATATATGTTATTTGAAATAAAAGATGAATGTTTTACTGACCCCATATAATTATAGAAAGTGACAAACAGAATAAAAATGTATATTAAAAAAATAATTAAATTAAACATACAATATAGGTATAACTTATTCATAAGGTCAACCCAGACCCTGCCACAGCACAGGCTGCTACGACAGGAATTTGCCGTAGCAGTGCCAATTTTCTTACAGAGCCTTTGTGCGTGATACGTTATTAACACAAGACAAACAGTACCATAAACAGGACCATATAGTATGCCATAAGACAAAAATAACATACGTACACAGACTTAAAAATTAAAAAAAAAATGGATACAAGGGTATTTTAACACTAACCTCTTTAATACAACCATAGAGTAGAGAAACGGATACAAATATAGGCGATGTTGGATTCTAAGTTAAAGCTTTGTCAGTGTCCCTCTGCCAAATTTCGCACGCTAAAATAACACCCGTATAACCAATTTATAGTTTACACTGACGTTTGTTTGTTGTGTGTATTTCAATAAGCAAGAATATTTAATTAAACGCTTTCGTATTTACATAAGCAAAGATATATAAAGTGATACGATAAACATCAGCCTATAATTGTCCCAATTACTGCTCTACCGACCCTCCTGATTGATGAAAACATAGTGGGGGAATGGATCTTAATCTATCAAGCTGGCCCAGTTCCTATTGGTTGATGCTAACAACTTTCAGATACAGCCGGGACCAACGTCTCAGTGGAGAACACACAAGAACCGGTCAGCAAGTATGTATTTCCTGTCATACAAATATATAATACGAGTAGGTAAAGTTTTATGAAAATCCTTAATTTGACTGCTGAGTTTAATTTTATTTTTTTACTGTATAAAAAGAAAACTTAAATACCAATACCATAAAAATTCTTATTTCGAAATGCAAATAAATTATATTGGCCACTTATTTTTACCGCGTTTTTATTAACTTACTTTCTGGACAGACAGAAAGCAAGTTAATTCTGCGTGATAACGCGGCGGTTCTGTCTGTCCGCAAAATTTTCAAATATTATAACTCAAAATAATACCACTTCTGATGCTCCTAAAGTGCTCAAAATTTTACCACACCTACATCATGGATGACAGTTTTTTATTCAGTCGTCACCAATATAAAGTTAATAGTTAGATAAGCTACAATAAATTAATTAAAACACCTATATAATCCTTGAAGAAATTCAATAAATCCTCGGATTAATCTTGGGATTTACGTCAAAAAAATTGATTTAAAAAAGCAAGTTATTCTATATAGATTATATTCTCTATTCTTAATTTTAAAAGTGAGATTTGCACGACATTGCTCTGATTATTTTTTTTAACACTTCATTTCGTCTATTTATTTCTAACTGCGGTACATACAATGAAATTTATTACAGAAAGTTACGATTTTATAACGACGCCGCCAGAACAAAATAGAAAAGGTGCCGCTCAAGCAGTAATTGAGAATTTACTTCATAAAGACTATAAGTAAATAAATAAGATAAAATACCCATAACATGATTGCATATCTTTAATTCGAGGAATGACGTCTTTTAATTTCCTCGTTGGTTTAGTATAAAGTACTATACAATAACTCGAGATAAAATGCGATTCACAAACTCGGATGCTTCTAAAGCCCTCGTCTGCCATACTCGGTAATCAGTCACTTTCTCCCCTCGGCGTACAACGTATTATTTGTTTAAAAAATATTATTTCAAACAAACTGGTCAAGTGAGTATCGGGCCACATGCAGTTTAAGGTTCCGAAGAAACTTAATATGCATTTAGAAGACTATTTTACACCGTTTTATGTTTATTGTTTTAAACTTCATAAAAGTAATTTTCTAAATACTCGATATATGTTCGAAATACTCGATATTGATCGACTATCACTCATTAACTGTCAAGTCTATCTAGTCGTGATAATTATTCTTTCAAATTCCCTTTTTATATACTACTGCTGTGATATTTTTCGCGATTTCAGAACGAACCGTTTAGCTGGTAGAGGGGACGGCATTTCCCTATAACAAAAATTAATTTTTTTAAGCATGATTTCTCGCAAACGGATTCTTGAATTAAAAAATAAACTTCACAAACTCACAATATTTTATAAACAATCTATCCAGTGCCACTCTATACTATGAGATGGGGAGATAAAAGTCATGTTCACCTTACCCTAATGTGATTCTAGGGTTCTGTACTTCGAAAGAAAAAAACGGAACCCTTATAGGATCACTTTGTTGTCCGTCTGTCCGTCCGTCTGTCCGTGCGTCTGTCCGTCCGTCTCTCTATCTGTCAAGACCCTGTCTGAGAGAAATTCTCAGGAACACGTGGAGGTATTGAGCTGGAATTCATATAAAATAATCAGATCTACTGTCCCTTGGAGCTGTGAAAAAATCAAACTTCTAAGCCAACGCAATCAAAAGGTACAGCCGTTTATGAAGCAAATTTCCGCAAATTTTCGACAATCGAAAGGGAATCAAAACCTACAGGGTACTTCCCGTGAACCCACAATCTTGAAATTTGGTATGAAGCAACGTCTCATAGCACAGATAAAGGAAAAATTGCGAATACCGTAAATTTTTTCCTCCATCAAATAATAAAAATATTTTTAATAATTGACTTTTACTTATACACCTAAAGGTTTGTACGGAACCCTCGGTGCGCGAGTCCGACTCGCACTTGGTCGGTTTTTTTTATTCAACCGTTTTGTCACCATGATCAAAATGTATCTTTATGCCAAAATAAAGCTTCCTAGTACCGATAACCTCTAAGCTAAGTCGAGGTCAGACAGGAAGACTGACATGGCAAAACTAAAAAGGTCCCTCTTTTTACATTGCAACCCTAAAAATAGCTACAAAATCTTTTAAGCATAAAATCTTAGTCGAAGGATTATCAAGGTCTCATATAACAGGGTATGGAATCAAGATTAACTTAAACGAAGATATTAGATTAAAACCTAAAGGCAGTGAACCGTTCCAAAAAGGGGTAAAGGAGTCATATTACCTTTTACCTTAAAATATTCCCATATTTTATCGATATGGTTTCGGTGTGAGGTATAATTTATTCTAAGTGTTGCGATCGGTATTTCGAAATTATGGACTCAATTTGTGACTTGTTTTTAAGAAGAAAAACATAATTTAATTTTGTTTGAGACTAGCCGATGCCCGTAACTTCGTTAGTATAAAATTCGGGTTGATTTGTTTGACATATCGAATATTCTGTAAGATAAACTCAGAGTTACGATTTCTTCTAATACATAAATTAAGAAATATCTTTTCGTTTTCCAGCTGCCGCTAATATAAATAGATTTTTGGCCTACCGACCCGCGCGCAGGCCACGTTTAGTAGTGGCAAAAACGGACCTCAGGCCGATACCAGCAAACTTTAGGGTCTGCCCCGTGAGACTTATTTACGGTCATTGCGAAACAAGCGACTCCGGAAATGTATTTTCATAGCCAAATTCATAATCTTAATATTATTATCATTTAAAACGGTATACCATTTTTAATATATTATATAATTCAGCCTAGTTGCATGCGCACGGAAGAATTGAAGTATTTTACGGGTGGATGTTATGAATAGACGTATTGATCTACGCTCTGTAACTTTTATTAAATTAGATAAGGGTACCACTGTCTGTAAACTCACTATTGACTCAAATTGAAAACGTGGATGACACAAGACTCAGTATAAGATCTCAAACGATACAGCACTGCAACGGCACAAGGTCAAAAAATTTCGCGTTCTGATTTTTATGTTCCATTATACAAATTTTATCGCCCACTGTAATTTTTCAAATAAATTTATTTGATTTCCTAGCTGCTTAATTATTTATATAGATTTAAGGAATGCCTTCTTGCAATTTTCACCTGTAATCAGTTATTTGAAATGTTTTAATTGAAATATTTAAAGTTTTTGGTCATTTTATTGACGCCGAACCTACTTTTAGGTAAGTGAAAGTCGTTACGTTATGATAGATAACCAACTACGTTACTAACATAAAAGACATCAGAGCACGCCCGGATAGCGTAAGGTCGTAGGTTCGAATCCCACCTAAGAGCTCGAGGGCATAGTTGTTTTTTAGACGCATATTTTATATCTTTTAGAAATATTGCATTGTGAATGCATAAAATTAAATAAACCCACAAAAAAGTATTTGTACAGATTTTCCATCCTTAGAAATAAATATCACAAATTGAGTCATCAACTTTTATAACTGTCACCTGTCAAACATTCCTCAGGATTCCCAATCTTACAATCTATGCTTTCGTATAGGTCGTGTACACCATAATTTAAATTATAAACAGTACATGATAAATGAGTAGTGAAAAAAAAAAACGGGTTGCACTCCGGGAGTGCCGGCAGAAGTGAAAACATGAACATTAACGTAGTGCAGTTTTGATATTTTGGAATGGTTAGGGAATAATTTCGCATAAATTGCTTTAATTACAAGTATAAAAGTACTATCATTTATGTGGTAAAATACAATCATTTATTGCGCTATCTTACACAAACACACTCGTGCAAGCGCCCTACGCCGCTTAAACGAAACAGCAGGAGCAGACATACATTTTAGCCGCGCGGTAAAAAAAGAGGGGGATATTACTTCCTCTCTTACGCCGCGCCGGCGGTCTACTCTCCCTCCGTCTTACGAATTTTCGATCAGGTCACGTCTTGACGCGAGTTCAACATTTTTTACCCATCTTAAAAAGTGATAACATGAAGTTAGCTGTTAAATCGAAAGGTTAACTTCAAGATATCTCATTTAAAAATTAAAAAAAGTATAACTTCATCTGCGCGTATAGTACACACACGCTTTTTTAAGAGTTAAAAATATGTAATGTGTACCCAGACAACATTACATACAAATTTATGCCAAACCAATGATGATTAGTTTACAACATTACATATTTTGAACTCTTCAGAAATCCTAAACAACATAGGTTAATCGTCGCTATGCTAATACTAAAGTTGGGGTTTCAATGAAACAAATATTTAAAAGAATAAACCATTATTTATTGGTATTATAGTAACTAGGTATTGAAATATTTACATTAATATAATATAGATATCACAAAACACACCTCACAGAACATTGCAAAAGCGAAACTATCACTAATAGTATGAACAACGTACAATAATCCGCATAAGATCTTTGGAACGAGACTTTCGTCTGTAAAAATCTATTAAAAATAAATAAATAAATTTTCCGTTTAATATTCATTTATAAAATAAATATAAAAAACTCTCAATCTCGTCTGTCGCGAGGGCACGAACGAATGCCCATGCAAAGACTGCGTATAGCATGCAGCGCTCTCGCATACCTATTCACTCTGAGTATACATATAGGTATGTAATCTCATCTGTCGCGAAAGCACGAACGAATGCCCATGCAAAGAGCGCGTAAAGTATACATATATTATAAGAATACATGCGGAGTATATCTGTGTAAAATCTCATCTGTCGCGAGAACGGCTGAAAATGCTCACCCACAAAAGTGCCCAACGCGCCATAAGAAGTTTTCACTTCAAATAATCACACATGTTCTAATACACATAACTTACGACTGGTGGTGTGTGAAACTCTTCTCCATCCTTGTAAGAAATCGGCCTATTGTCCGGTGAAGGTATACAGTATAAGCCCTTTAAAAACATACCGTCTGTTCTGATAAGGTCCCTAGCGACCACTCATAAAAGGAAGACGCCTGGTTGCACATTATTCTAACCTGACCACCAGAATGAACAATTGCTTACTGAATCAGAGTAATAATTTTGATTTGGTGAGCATTTATCTTTATGCAAAGAGATTATTTTGGAATTAATATTAACATTTTCCATTTAAATATAGCCACTATTACAAGTTATTACAATGCGTTGACATGGTTATAATACACCTTAAACCTGTTGTCATCCTAATTCCCTCCAAAAAATAATCTCTAACTCTAATTATTTATTTTATAGACTTGAAAATAAAATCATATTATTTAGTTCAATAACCAACGGTAAATTATAATATTCTCTTATGATATACTTGACACTGACCGTACAGTACAGCTTTAGAAGTGGATTAACACCATTAGTACCTTGTCACACTAACTATTTCGTTGCGGTCATACCAAATGTACGCAATAGTAATTATGACATGGGTACATGGACTGGATTGTGTCGATTGAAATCAACGTACTATGCCTATACTGATTAAGTCTACATCTCAACCGATTCTCGTTTGGAACAAAAGATACGATAAGGTCTAGATGACAATCCGAAAATCCTATTGACCGGAATACGCGCTCAATATGCTGTAGCTTTTGCACGAATAATCACAGGCTATCTGAATCGTTGGTTGGACTAGCTGTAGTAATAAACTGATGAACAATATGCGAATAAGATTTACATTAAGTATTTTCCGAAAATTGTTCTCACTTACTTACAAAAACATTAAATCAACGCATAGCAAAATATATTAAGGGAAAAACTGTGTATTGAAAAGTCACAAACTATCTAAGCATCATGTCTGCGAAACAACGTATAAGTAATCAAATTATATATTTAATATTTTTAAACGGGTAGTTCGATTTTGTTTCTTCAAAAAAATGTGTCGTAATAAAATCTAGAAAATATCGGCACGGATATTGAAATTCTTTTAAACAAATAAATAGGTATTGTACCTTTTTATAAGGTAATAAATCGTATAAGCTGAGCATATTACTTATTAATAACAATTTTAAAAAATTCTTCATACAAGATGGGCTTTCTCTTGGCTACACTCTAAATACTAGCGATGAGGAAGCCGACGATGAAGCGAGCTTGCCCAAAAGCAGTCTAGGCGGCTGGCAAGCATGTTGTAATTGTAAGAAAATATGATAAGATTACAGAGAATTTAATATTAATATTATAGAACTAATACTAGTAATAATGTCAATGGTTAGGTGTTAATGGCTGCTAATATAACTGATATTATTGGCAAAGTTCCTTTTGAATGCAGAACAATATGAAATCATAAATATTTCTGGCATCTAATGGCCGGGTTTTATTAAAGTTTGTGCCATTCGATTTCTAAGTATATAAGCTTTGCGAAACGGTTTGTCGATACCACGAAAAACCCCTTGAAGTCTTTGAATTGCAATTCAAATTTTAATGACTGGACGACTGTTAAATTTTAAGACCAACGCATAAAGAACAATATCATTTGAGTAAAATTGCAGTAGGTAAATAAATGTACTATTAAACGTACTATGAAAAGTAATAACGGCTAGTACACATAAATGTGTTTATATACATATATATTAATATGTTTACATACTACATGAATCGTATATAACATTTTTAAGGAAAAAATTAACTTGCTAGTATTAATTGCTATTATATATATTGTCGACTTTTATAGACAGGTATCAATAGTAATCCAGTGGGTTTACCAACAAATCATCAATATAAAGAGCATTCCTTAATTATTATAATAGTAAATACTAGAAAAAATAGACTTGGTTCACAAGTGAATTCTCAGGCGGGAATCGAACCCGCAACCTTTGGAAATCCGGTCCAATGCTCTCCCAACTGAGCTACCGAGCCTTGAGAACACTCGTCGAAAATTTCTATTACCTTTTTGATTTTACGCTGTAGGCCAGCGTTGTTTCATCAAGGAGAGGAACATCCTCTCGTATTCGAAAGAAACATTTTTACAAATGTTTGGGCAATCGATTAAGATGAAACAGCCATTTAGTTTAATAATTTTCAATGCTATCTTATAAGATAAATTATTATAATAGAAAAATACTAGAAAAGATCAACTCAGGTCACAAGTGAATTCTCAGGCGGGAATAGACCCGAGTCGATTTTTCTAGTATTTTTCTATTATTATAATTTATCTTATAAGATAGCATTGAAAAATGCATAAAATATATAAAAATTATAAAGCATTCCTGAAATCAAAGTACACCTGGAACGTTCCATTCTCATGTAACTGCGATATATTTTTTAAAAATAGCTCTCAAACCAAAACCCTTTGGTCAGATGATTTTAATTTATTCTACTGAATGCTATCAACTACCGTCAATATCAATTTTGAAGACTCCAGTTTCATTGCGCTTTTCCTCGTTGTTTCCGCCTTATATGTATTGCATTCTACTGGACAAATAAAATTATTGTAACAATCGATTGCTCTCTATTTCCTTCACACCGATTTCCGGTTTGTAACCTAGTCTAAATATTTTCTAAGGTTTCATGGAAATCGGGTCATTAGACTTAATCGAGGCCCCACGTTGGGCGCCATTATAACGTTTTCAATAAAACAAGCAACGGATTGATGTGAAAGGATTCTCGATTGGCCGAAAAACAAAATTAGTTAACAATAATTACTTGTATGTGAGTTTATGTGAGGTAGGTACAGTTAGGGAAGGCAGCAATTGCTTAGCTCTCCAATTAAAAGTTTTCTTTGATTTGTGTATTATACTCTGGTTTAATTTAACTGAAATGGAGACTCATTTAATTATTGTACTACAAGCACCATTACTATCCAAATACAATGTACTTATTTGTAAATCATTGATATTTTTCTTGATATATCTCGATGAGCTCCTCATACATAAAACATGAATATTAAAACCCTCATAGACCCTCGGAAATTGCTTTTAAACGTAGCGATGTTACCACCTCCAGGGTTACGTCGTTGTTTGAATCTTGTCATCTTTAACAATCCTGTTATTTCCTATTGTTCATAAATCATAACTATATTACAATGCGCCCCTCTGCGTGACATTTGCTCTTGGATTTTCAGAACACTATGTCATGATATTAGTTTTCCAGCTCTTCAGTATGTTGTCGATATCAAACGCCTATATCAAGGGATGGCAAAATTCACTGAAAGTTATAGATTGATTAGAACTTTACAATATGGAATATATTTAATAGGGAAGAGAATTGTATGCAATATTGATGCTTACTATTTTTTTAAATAATTAAACTTTATACAATAAAGTTTGCATGTACATATTTATTTTAACAATCACTATCACCATATAGTATAAAACAAAGTCGTCCTATTGTCTGTCCATAGTATGCTTAGATCTTTAAAATTACGCAACGGATTTTTTTAATAGATTTTAGATTTTTAGAGAGCTATTTTAAAGGTTCCTAATGTGATGTCGTAAATAAATATATTTTTGACGTGACAACGTCTTATAAATTGGTTTGCCGGGTGACACTTCAAGAAACTGCGTTACGCTCCGCTCACGTTATGCGCTTACAATGAGAGCGAGTGAGAGGCACGCGTCCCTTCCACTCGGGCATGGTTAGCCCGCCTAAGAGCGAGAGAGACAGACATAAAAAGTGGAAGGGACGCGTGCCTATAAATTAATGTTTTAAATATAATTCTTTGTATAAATAAATGTTTTAAATTGTTACTATTATTTCATCCTTCTTCCTACTATACGAATGAATATTCACATTAAAATTATTTTACCACTCAAAGTCGTTGTCACGTAAAACTTTCGCCCGTATACCGACTTTACAGGCAACCAACCAGTTTTTTTCGCTTGCTGGTCTGGCTGACGTTGGCTGATCCCTACTAGATAGATCAAAATAATGTACTACAGTATTATATACCTTAAAAAGATCTACAAAAAAGTCCGCAATGGCATTTGTCTAATCTATCTCTTAGGGATAACCCACAATAACCATTTTTTATCTGAGGAGCTCTCTAGCGAGGAAAATAACAATTATTATTTAATAAAAACTTATAAGTACATAACAATAAAATATATTATTATAATAGAAAAATATTAGAAATTATCGACTCGACTCACAAGTGAATTCTCAGGCGGGAACGAACCCGCAATCTTTGGAAGTCCGGTCCAATGCTCTCCCAAGTGAGCTACCGAGCCTTGTCAATACTCTTTCAATGATTTTTTTGTAATTTATTTAATTAAATATTTGTGACAGAACTAAGGAACCGGTATATTAAGCAGGGACCCAAATGTAAGTTCACGAAGTCAATATTCGTCAACGAATGAGATATAAATTTCTTTGAAGATTGGTAGTTCCGTAGTAATTGACTATTTGACAATTGTAACAATAAAATATTTGATATGTTAGATATAGTAGCTTATAGATTCACAATAATCATACAATATGATATTTGCATTGCAAAATAAATTGTAAATATTTTATTTTTGAAAAATAAATTAGAGCTTTTTTATCTATAGACCAAAAACTGAAACGCGGGCGACCATGTTTGAGAATCGTGTGACGTCACATTTCACACAATGAAATGTCGTGTGTTTTATCGTTGACGGTATGCTGAGAAGATTTACTCTAAAATATTTTTTGTGCATGTGAGAAGTTTTACGAAATGGAGCCAGGCTATATAAAAGCTGATAGTGCAAATCTGCCATAAATCGATTTATGATAATTTTTTTGCATGTAATCCTGACTTTTGCTCAGCCGAGTTTCATAATGTAAAAACTTCCGTGTCAGCACCGAAATGATCAAAGTAATTATATATAATTTAATGTAAAAGTTAATATGTATAATTCTTAGATCAAACAGTAAAAATGTATGAAATAATTTTAAATAACTTAAAGGTTATGTTTGTAATTATAATTTTGGCGCCAGAACCCATCACACTACATTATATACCATATGTATTTTTTTTTATATAAATTTTCATAAAATATATTTGTATTATATCTGCACTAACATTATAAAGAGGAAAGATTTGTATTTAGGTATATTTACAATGAATAAAGTCAAAAACTACTAAGCCGATTTCAAAAATTCTATCACCATTGGAAGGCTACATTCACGCTGAGTAACATAAGCTATATTTAATGCTAGAAAAAAATTAAAGAATTTTGTCCACCCGTGCGAAGCCGGGACGGGCCGCTAGTATATTATAAGGTTATATAAGCTTGATATTTCCAGTAAAAATGCTAAAAACTTTTCACTCAAAGTTAAAGAGATGGAGCTTCATAATCAGCTTTACTTAGTTCATTGAAATATGACGTCACAGCCAAAAATGTCATGTGATCCGCTGTTTTCGCGCGAATTTCAAATTACTGGAGGAAAAACATTCTTTTCTAATAAATAACGCTTTTTTGAGGAAAAGATAATTGTAAGAGGTAAAAATAAACTTACGTATATTTAAAAATTTCTTTCCAAAAACTGTCAAAAAGCCAATTGCCGCTAGGGGCACTTAAACAAAATTCCTTTATATTAACTCTCATAATATCGATTATTGACGTGTAAACTTGCATTGAGGCTTCTGAAAAGGTAGTTTATTAATATAAGAATATGTTGAATTTATTTCACCGGATTTTAATCTTGGTATAGTTTCTCTGCTACCAATATCCAATATTTCTGTTTTTTTTCCTTTATCATTGATCCCATTGTTAGAACTCAATTCGTATATTTGATACTCTTTACTAACTATTTTTACTGAGAAATCCAAAAGGCTCTCATTTCGAGAGAATCGGATTTTTCTGCTCGAATTGGAGCCGACTGGACTCTTTAAGTACAATGCCAGAAATTGTCTGCAAAAAGGTCTTTACCGATTTAATGACAGTGGTGTTATCTTTCATGATCGAATTATTACAAACTAGCGCCCCGCTCCGGCTTCGCACGGGTGCAATGCTAATACTAAATAAACTATTTATTTAAATTACATGCTTCCATATTAATCTATATGTAATGCACAATGTATTTAAGTAATTAGTGGGATAAGGATAAATGCTGCATTGTTTAAAATCACTTTGTAAATAACCCATTATTTCTCGTAAGAAATAAAGGATAAAAATGGTTATTGTGGGTTATCTCTAAGAGATAGACATATACCATCGTGGACTTTTTTGTAGATCTTTTTAAGTTGGTCAATACTGTAGTACATTATTTTTATCTATCTTATAGGGTTCAACCAGCGTTTGCAATGTAAGTGCAAAAAATGTGTTTATTTACGACATCACATTAGAAACCTCTTAAATTGGTATATCCTCTAAAATAAATTATTAAGGAAGATTATCAAAAGAAAATAAAGATAAAAACCGTGTATTTAAAAACATATAAAACGCCAATTCTGTAAAAATATATATAAATATATTATTTTAATATTAATCAATTTAATAAAAAACTAGATATCTTTAAAAGATTTCGTTGAAATTTCAAATTAATAATATAAATTGCAGTTAGTAGTTTGCGACTGGCCGTGTGGTGTCCGCAGAGTAGAATAACACCATCCCTTGGCAATTAAGGCTGTCGTTACAGTTGTCTAATGTTAGTGGAGGTAATCACCACAAATCTCCCATAGATCACAAAATGGGCAGCTGCGATTTCCGAAGTATGGAGTTTTAATGCGATTTCCAATCCGTAGGCATGAGAATGTTATACCAAAACGTAACTAAAAACCGTTTTGAGTTTCATACCGAAACGTAACGTTACCGCAAAATATAAAACCGTTTTTCTCATAACAGAAAACCGCGCTGCCACGAACGGATAAATGCGCCAAAGAAGAGATATAAGCAATAATAAAACAAATTATTTTGTAAATAATATAAATGATCAAAAATATTATCAAAAAAATCGAACCAAAAATTATTGTAAATATAACGACTTTTAAATGCACCCGAAAAGTTCTCATTTATTCACATTACATTAAAAATTACTAGTTCATACATTTAAGTTTTAACAAACTAGTCCTAAGCCTAGTAAAAGCATGAAGCCATATCATCATAACCATAATTACGTAAAACTAAAACAAAAACTTGCGTTACGTTAGCTAAGTCTAGCTTGTGTCTCTAGCTAGTGTCTTTCGTTTTGCAGTAGCCAAACCATCTCGTCGACCGTGGTAGTGATAACTAAAACTGAAAACGGTTTTTAATAACGTTATGGAAACTTCAAAACCGTTACGTAATGGTTTTAAAAAAAAGACCCATACGCCCATCTCTACCAATCCGCGTACAATTACAAAACGTGGAGAGCAGAGTCAAGCAATCTTTAGGTTAAGATGATTCCTAGGGATCCGTTTCTTTCTCATATCCTTTATTCAGATTACGCGATAGTATTGCCACCACAAGAACACTTTTAGCTAAAGCTCTATTTTGGTTTGTTTTACCCCCGACGCTAAAAGAGGGTTGTTATAAGTTTGACCGCTGTGTGTGTGTATGTTTGTGTTTTTGTGTGTATGTGTGTATTTCCGTAGAACCGATTTATAAACTAATATAAAAGTTTGCTTTTCTTTTTTGCGTTGGGGTTTTTTTAATTTTATTTTATTTTATTTTATTGAGTGCTTAGAACAGTAAGAGTAAGGGAATGATGTCGGGTTGGCAAAGTACTTCAAGCTTTGCTATTTGTTTATCCTACACATTAGGGAACGCCTTAAACAGAATTATTAAAAAAAAATGCAAACATGTTGAATACGATTCTCACAGGCTAAACGATTCTGTCGTGCTGAAATGATTAATTACTTTTCCCAGGTGATTTCACTGCAATCTTATTCTTACGCATTATGTCACAAATATATTATGGAAATAAGAAATATTGCAAGCAATTACTTTTGGAAAGTGCTTGTCAAGCGTAGACATTACAACTGCATAATAAGTTTCTTGCATGATTTTTTTTAATTGTATAAATCGTTAAATCTAGTCATTTTTAAAAGAAAAATACTTTAAAAACTTTTTTGTAGAATTAATTTTTATTTAAAAAAAGTATTTCCTTGAGTCAGTGCATTAATCGTAATTTAAAGAGCCGCTATTTTCACACATACATTGTAATGATATATGTTGCCGGCAAACGCATGGCTTCATGTCTTGTGACGTCACAACTAATAGGAAGGTGCTCAGTTTGTTTTGAAATTTACTTTCGGTTATGCATAATATTAAAAAAATATTTTTTTTTATAAAATAATAGAAATTATCGATTTTAACGAATGCCGTTAGTTTATTACATATTTAACAAAATTATGTTTTTTTTTTTAATTACATGCAAGAAACCTATTGTAAGGAAGAACACCTATGTAACAAGTTTATAACAAGCATTAAATTCATCAACGAAACAGTGCAAGAATAATATGATCTCTAAAACACAAAGACACAAAGTAAAATAGGAAAAGTGCGGGGCTGACTGGGGTTTCGAAAATTCTGTATAAAATATGTTGACAATTTATTTGTCACTGAAGTTGAGTACCGATTATTTTGATCCGTTAGTATTTACAGGACAGGATTAAGTGCTAACAATAATTTATAAACTATGAAAGCATCAATTATTTTTATAACAAAACGTTTTCTAATTAAAAGATAACAAAACGTGATCCTGAACAATACACAGAGATACAAACACATAGAAGTGATCCTGTAAACATCCTTTTTTTATGAGGTATAGCAACCAAAAAATGAGGTTGTGATATTTTAGGCCTATTTAGTTTTCAGTTAATACACACATAGTTACAGTACAGTACAGTTAACATATAGGGTTGCTAAATATATGTTATTAAGAGTGGTCATAAGAACTATGCCTACTCTGATTTAGTTGCTAGGCAACCTTTATTGCTTCCCGTCATGCAATGGTAACATGTAATAAAAAAATATGGTACTTATATCTATTTCAAAGAATAAATTATTAAAAACGGCATGATGCTAAGCTCATCTAATAAGCATGTCAAATGTCGGAGATTAATTGAAAAGATTATCAATCCACAAACATTTACGTTAATTATTAAACTCCTTAGTCGATATCAAAGACCATCGAAATTTATAGTTCAGGAGATTCAAGAGTAACACTGAGTATCCGTGGGTTCCCAAGGGTGTTCAAATGTTGTAGTAAGTATCTGTTGACACCCCAGTAGGTTTAAGTGGGGGGCTCAAGTGGCAAGAAGGTATCTGAATATAGTTTATTGGAATTGAATTTTATATTGCTATTATACTCTCATCAAACCGTGTTTATTAACTGCTTTCATTCTTAATAGAGTTTCTATTTGCTAACAAAAAGAAATTTTAATTTTCCACACAACAAACAACAACTGCGCCTTTGTTTCACCTTAAACAAAGACCTTCTGTTATATTTCATTGTCAAAATCCAAGGTGTGACACAAAGGGTCAGCGCCATCTGTCCGATCATTAATAACTTGTGGCAAATTGTTTTCACTTTGAATATAGAATTCAATTAATTTAAATTCGGAACACGACGCCCGACCTGTTCAATGGATTCATAAGTTCCAATAGGTCCACTACTAGTTTAAATCACCAAGCTACGTTATTACTCATTAATATAACCTTACCCCTGAATATGTTTTAACTAATTCCAATTAGAAACCTGAACGGTTAACGATACATCGAAGTGTCAAAATTAGAATCAATTTTAGAATTAACGTTAATAAACTTTATCTAATTGTCATATGATTAAACTTCGACAAAGACTAATTAAACATAGTTCCAGATAAGATAAATTATTATCATAGAAAAATACTAGAAAAACTCGACTCGGGTCACAAGTGAATTCTCAGGCGGGAAACGAACCAGCAACCTTTAGAAATCCGATCCAATGGTCCAATTCACTTGTTACCCGAGTCGATTATTTCAAGTATTTTTCTATGATAATAATTTATCTTATAAGATCGCATTGAAAAATGCATAAAATATATAAAAATTATAAAAATAAGTCCAGATGGTAATTTCCCTTTATATTTTCGAAAACCCCACCCTCCCTTGATTGAGTATGACGATGCATCATTAAACGACATACTGACAAATTGCGTAGATGAATAGAAGATTTTTGCAACGTCAGACGGCCATTCAAATTCTGAAAAAAGCTCCCGTTTTATGGGAGCTTACAGTGGGTATCTCTTAAAGCTATCTGTAAAGTGACAATGAGAATATGAACCTATTCCTAAGGAAAAAAAAATAGTTTGAACTTACATTTAAAAACAACAAAGAAAAACCAAACTACCCTTTATAATGTTAGAGAAAGAAAGAGAGAAATAGAGTGAGAGACACAGTGAGCATATTCTGTAAGTTTGTTTATATGTGGGCGATAAACTTTGAAACCACTGAAGATATTCAAGAAATGTTTGTTTAGTAAATATTGTTATACGTATATATGAATTGTACATCAAGAAATAGTTAAAAACACATTTTCAATAGTTGACTCCAACTAAATAGATTATTTCCGAGTATTTTTGCATTTTAAAACATAATAATTTTGTTAGTTTATCATGCTTTCAGGACTTCAGTACTCAACCAATCATCATGAAATTTGATATACACGTATAAGAGACACATTGTACAGGAAAGGACTTAGGGTACCCTTCAATCAGAAAAAAATACTAAGGAAGAAACGATTTGCAACCATAAAAGATTTCCACGGGCCTTTTCTCACGTTTCACGTATTTCCTTGATCATTGGATGTCATCCCAAAAAAGGGATCGTAACATCAGGATTAAGTAAAAACGCGAAAATATGTATCGCTAAAAAGAAGTAGTTTTAAAGAACTATATAAATATCTGACTGAAGTATCAGTGAAGTTTTGCTTGGATTAGTAAAGTAAACCTTAAGATAACTGTTTAATAATAAGCTCCATAAAAATAATAAAGAGAAAAAAGAACCCTAAGACCACATTCTCAGCCAATAGCAGTTTTGATATATTTTATTGGAGCGAAGCGAAGCGAAGCTCCCATGGATCAGCTTCAATAGCGCAATGTCTGTTACGCCATAACTTCCCGAGTTCTTAACCGATTTTAATATTTTTTGTGTGGAATCGAATCAACAGGTTTAGGACCAGATTGTGAGGGAGCCCGACTTTTGAAATTTGCAAAAATTCCCATTGAAACAAAAAAAAATTTTTAGGTATTACACTCCGCTCCAATATATGGTGCTAGCGTAGCTTTAGGCATAGCGCCTGCATCGCCTAGTTTGAATTGAATAACATATACAATCATTTTGAAACCAACAAAAGTACTTGGACTAATATTGAAAAGAAATTAAAAAACAAAGTGGAACATCTCAGACGCATGACTGTAAAGAGAAGTAGATTTAACAAAATTAACAAAAAAGTTCAATAAACGACCCTAGCACTCGGTGATAATAACACCAGAAGTGACATTCTAAAGTCTGGCTCAACCCATTGCCAACTTTTTAGTATTCTTCATATCTGCTGAATCGATGAAGCATCTAATGTTTCTCAAGTTAGATACTATTACTTTACTAACTTACTTTACTGGTGACCAGTAATGCAAATTTTCCTAGTACAGGCACCAGTCTCCCACAATAGATTTAAGTTAAAACTGTACTTAGTTCCTAGTTATATTTGTGTAAACTCTATTTTTGTGTGGAGAAAATAAAGTTATGTATTATATTTCATGGCGCGCATTTGTTAAATTTCCAACCTTGGTACACTGACACTGTCACCATATCCGATAGACTGCACATAGCGAACTTTAATGTTCATAGTATATCTTGGTGACATAACAACGCCTCTTACGCAACCCGTCACGAATAGCAGTTTTGTTTTTACACATAATAAAAAGTATGTTTGTGAAATGGATATTGTTGTCGGTTCACACATTACGAAACGGCATAGACGGCATGTGGCATAAGTAAAACAATCGGAGGTTTACGTCACGTATGCAAATTTTTCTCAGTAACTAACGCCGTAAAAGAAGTGTAACTAGCCAAGTTACGATATAGTACGGGAAAGGAGAGATTCTTGCTTTAGCAGTGGTCACTGCTGGTCAAAAGCCTCTCCCAAAATATGGGGGGTTGCCATCATTTTCAGACTTGGCAAACGTTTTGGACATCACAATAAATAGCAATATTCAGAAACACTGTTCGTGTTATTTAAGGGTTGGTGCTTTTACTCTTGCGGACACCAGATTTAAACTCCAAGATATCTAACTTAAATATAAGTTAAACCGACGCTATGATGGTTTTTAAAGTACAGAATCCTTGAATTAGCCTTATACCCTATTTTTGGAGCGAAGCGAGCCTAGCTCCCATGGACTAGGTTCAATGACGCGATGTCTGTTACGCCATAACTTCCCGAGTTCCTAACCGATTTTAATAATTTTTGTATGGAATCGAATCAACACATTTAGGACCAGATTGAGACGGAGTTTTATAATTCACAAAAATAAAAAGTTATGAACAAAAAACATAGGCTCTATAGGATTTCCCATTGAAAAAAGTGCGCCTATTTGAATGTTTTCTTTCTTATGGAATTTTAAAATTTAGGTACTTAAAATTATTGAATATTGTTTTTATTTTATTTTTTAGTATTACGCTCCGCTTCAATATATGGTGCTAGCGAAGCTTTATGCTCAGCGACTGCACCGCCTAGTATTCAAAGCTTAATTATATAATCACCAATAGATTGTATTCTAATAAAAACTTCCCGCATATAACAACATTAAACCGCATCCCGATTTGCCACAAGTAGAAATCTTTTCATTTTGAATAGATTTAGCGGATCTAAGAGATAGGCGGATCATTTGACAGGTCCCACAATCAAAGGAGATTTTGCTTTGTCGAAACTTGACACGAGGGAAATTATATTGAGTACAACCTGAGTGCTTTCAAAGGTCGGCATTGAAAGGGCAGAAATAAGTTCAATTTTTTCCGGCAGTAAGAGAAAGGAATTATGTAGATAGGCCACCATCTCAAAATCCAACATCATAATGTCGTTTCTACTAAAGAAACGACATTATGATGTTGGATTTTGAGATCCTTTATAATATGAAGCAGTTACTTTTATGTTTTTATTATACTAATGAATAAGTGAAAAGGTCAACTCCTTCCCCGAACCATTTACTTACTACGAACGTACTTGACTGTTTATATATATATATATATATATATATATATATATATATATATATATATATATATATATATATATATATATATATATATTGTGAACTTATTAATATATGTTATTGGAAGTACAGTAGAACACCGACTATCCGAACGCCGACTATCCGAACGCCGTCTATCCGAACGCCGACTATCCGAACGCCGACTATCCGAACGCCGACTATCCGAACGCCGACTATCCGAACGCCGACTATCCGAACGCCGACTATCCGAACGCCGTCTATCCGAACGCCGACTATCCGAACGCCGACTATCCGAACGCCGACTATCCGAACGCCGACTATCCGAACGCCGACTATCCGAACGCCGACTATTCGAACGCCGACTATCCGAACGCCGACTATCCGAACGCTGATTATCCGATTCGGAATCTTATTTTTTCGGAATCACCAATTATCCGTATCGGTCCTAAGCGTAATATAAACAATTAAAACGAAGTAATTTTTGTCTTGATTTGTTGTAACAAGTTAGAACTCGCTGGAATCCAGATATATTTTAAATATTATGCTCGAAAGCTAGAGGCTACATGTTACTCTCTGATCGAGATGTTCAAGTGAGCGTTATTGTAGAACTGTATTTGTTAAACTTAATAACGTTTATTTTATGTGTGACAGTTCGTTTTTCTTTATTACCAGTCTATGTCCGATTATCTGAATTTTCAATTATTCGAATCGACCCCGGTCCCAATTAATTCAGGTAATCGACGTTCTACTGTTTACAATTTTGACTGCTTTTTAAACGGAACTGAAACTAAAACACTACTTTCACGTTGGTAACTTATTTTCTATATATATGTTAACATTTTTTTTTCATAATCTTTACAGCCGAATATTGGTAGTAGTAATTTAATGTATAAGACATATGTCAACAAATAAAATGATTCGAATCCACTTCCAATTCCTCCTATCATCTCCTTTCGCAAGTGAGTTAAAAATAATTATAATTTAGAACTGAAATATGTTTGCAATCAGTCATATTTGTGACTATTTAAGGTACTAGGTAGTTAAATTTCTGTTAATTAAAAAAGTTAAAATGAGACTTACCTGTTATAGCCCATAGCTCTTTTAAGCACTCCTCCCGAGACCTCTGAATCGCAGATCGTTTCTGCACCTCAGGTCCCGACTCCAAATACTCAAACAACACCGCACCAAAGAGTACGTACACTACCACAAGTATCACCAACCCGATTTGTGAACAAGCGGCGCGGGCGCATCCACCCGCCACTCGCCGAAGCAACCCCGGCCGGTCACGCGCATCTAATGATACCTCCGATGACATTTTACTTTTTTATTTATCTATGTGGCATAGATGAGCTAACGCGTTACGCATTCTATTTTCGAAATTCCCTCCTTTTGAGGTCCTCATTGCTAACATTTCTTTGTTTTTTCCGCTCTTTACGTTTTTATCACACACATTATGGAAATGTACTATTTCTAACACTGTATCTTAACAGCTCACTCAAGTACCTGCAACAATAAGTATTTCATTAATGTGTTGATACTAAAGTAAGAAATGATTAACAAAAATTAAAACTTTAACTGATGGTAAGGTAAGATGGTAAGGTACGATTTGATATAGGATGTGACACGCGTGCCTAGAAGATACCTATTCAGTTGTGACTTCAAGACCCCTAAATTATGTTTGTCAGGAAACGCAAACTCAGGCAAAGAGTTCTACTTTTTAGCACAAATCAAAAAATGGAACTAAAACGCTTAGTGCGACTTTTTAGCATATCAAGCATATAATGGTGGCGCCTATTGGTAAGTCTGGTCGTCTGATTAAAAAACGGGGACGGCAGAACAAGGCTGTACAATTCTGCTGCACACTCTCCGAAATGTATCCTATAAAAAACGGATAGCCACTTTCCGTCTATGCCCAACGCTTTTGATTTTATTATAGTGAGTGATTATTAAAACCAATTAAAAATAAATGTTTATTTTGTACCAGCTAATTGCAACCGAGAAACTAGATGGCGTAGTGGTATCACGTTCGATATTTGATTGCGAAATCTAATCACCATTCGCGAGGGCTGGTCTCAGTTAGATGACAAAAATTTCTTACCTCGAGCTCTACCGTGCTACGGAAGGCACATTTTGCCATTAGTACCAGTCGAAATATAGATTCCAGATGTGGTGCTGGCGCAAAATGAACTTTGAACTCACTTTGAACCTTTGTGCACAAATGCATCTATTCCACTGGAACTCAGGGTGAAAACTCAGCTTGCTATTATATGTATGTATGAGACGAGCAACGAATCGAGAAACAAGTCGAGCAACGAGTGAAAATATATAAAAGTTCACAAGTCTTCTTTCCTTGAACCTACGTTAATCTTTTTTTACAAACGCATGATTTTTTAAAGATTGGATTAAAAGGATAAAAGGATTTTAAAATTTCATCATATAATTATACAAACATTTATGATACCTACATCCGCATTTCTCTCACTTTTAAATAAAATCACTTTAATGGGGTTAACTGCATGATTAATTCTTAATTTTATAAATTAACACGAAGATTAGGGCGATGTTTGTCACAAGTCTAAAATTAACTCCTAAGATTTTGATCGAGCTCGTTCCTAATTAGATATGTACTCATTTTATATATGTATATTTTAAACAGTTATATTTTTCTTTCATATTTCAATTTTATTTTATTACATCACCAACAGAGTCATTTTACGGTTCGGAAATTGGGAGGTCCTTCTGAGAAACACCAGCGAAAGAAACTCGGACAGGGGGAAACATGAGGATTAAACATAAAAAAAACAAGAATCAACAAGCAGTAAATCCGCGTAAAGTGGTTTTATTTAAATTTCAAAGTCTGTTAATTACATGTTGTTACTTTTTAATGGTTGGTTAGGTCTTATTAATGTCTCAATGGTCTTAGTCTCTAAGGACTTTACGTATTGCTTGGGGCTTTTATTTGTACTACTTAGAGGTTTTCATGTTTTTAGGAAATACTTGTGGTTGGTACGCGTGAACTTAGGTTATACCACGCTTAATTAAATTTCTAAAGGAACGTACTCTTTTGCACATGCACCAAGAGTAATATGTCCCAAGCTTCAAGCAATCTTCATAAAAAGTTTTATCAAAATATTTAGCTATTTCGCCGTGAAAATGTAACCAAAAGAGAGACAGAAAAGTTTTTCGCTTTTACAATATTAATAGTCCAATCATATTAGTCAAAATAAGGCAAGTATCTGGGAATTTGAGATAGGTATAAACTTGTATTGTATTAACCTTTATTTTGATACCCTAAAACTTGTATCAAAACCTACTTATCGTATGGTGGTCGTGACTGCAGATATCTAAAAGGTCAAAGGTAAAAAAAAAAACTATTTTTACACATTTTTTTACAAATATCTCGTTTTCCATGGATTTTATGCTAATTGTATTTACTATAAATATTGTCAAATTTTAAACTCTCTACGTTTTTTTTTTAAATATAGCTATCTCCAATTCCGAAGTAAAACTCCTAATATGTCAGGACTATAGGTAATACGAATTTAACATATGGGTTTCACGTCAATGAAATCAGAATGAGATTCTAAAATCTATCTACTATTTTAATGAAGAAGATTTCTCTTTTTTATATTTTTGTTTTTCTATTTCACACAATTGATCTTTGCTTTTTTTTTTATTGCAGAAAGTTGGCAAACAAGCAAACTATTTTTCTCATTATTCCCAACTTCTATAAAAACACTCAAACCAGGAAAATAACTACCTGATTATGACCTTTAAATTTCACAAACCAATATTTTGAAACGTTAAGCGTTTTTAAAGTTATACTTCTTTAGGCGCGTTTTGAAAAAATGATGAGAGTGAAATTTTAAGATGCGCGCGCATTACTGTGACACAAAATTATCATGTTGAAGTTGGCCGCAAAAGCGACATGGAATAAACCAGCAGGATGAAGTTGGCCCCTTATTATGAATGTGTGTGTGTGTGTGATTTTAAATTATATGTGGTAGTTAACAATAATTTATATAAAATTATAATATTAGTTATCTTTGTTTAGTAACGATGAAGAAGTATAACTTCTTACGTGCGTACATAAGTAGGTACACACGACGGTTTTTTTTTATAAGAAGCACTAGTTTCAATGATATAATTCTCCATACCACATTTATTTTACATACGGGTCAATGTTTTAACTGATCGTGTAGACTAGGCATTTATATGTTTTAAATGCTTTCGGTTAAAAAATGAATAAACTTACAGTTCTACTGTATAATTTTGCTTAGTACGTAACATTTTGTGGCTTTACGTATTTAAATGTAATTCATCAATCATGATCAATTTCCTATAATGTACTTTACTAAAGTTGTCAGAATTTTGAGTTGGCTTTATGTATTTAAACTGCGGATTGAAATCCTTTGCTGTATTTGTTTAATAACGTAGTTAATTAACTTTTTGTAGAAGCTCAACTTAATTATATAATTACTAGCGGCCCGTCCCGGCTTCGCACGGTTGGACAAATTTCTTTAAATCTTTTCTAGCATTAAATATAGCCTATGTTCTCAGTGTGAATGTAGCTTTCCAATGGTGAAAGAATTTTTGAAATCGGCTCAGTAGTTATTGAGTTTATTCATTGCAAACATACAAAAATACAAATCTTTCCTTTTTATAATATTAGTGTAGATTGTTTATTCTATCAGTGTTGCATGGTTTTCTTTATTCTTTTACTTTAATTCTACTTATAAGATTATTATACTTATTAGTATAAATGGTAGCACTCTTACAAAATAATTCATAGCAAAGTTGTTAATGTAAAATGTTACATATTTATATATATTTTGGATATTCTATTATTAATTGGAAGTGATGAAAGTATTTTATAGTTTGAAACATAACTTTTTCGAAATTTATGACTGGTAGTCATTAGAACACAGGCTGTTATACTGATAAACGTTATGATTTATCGTATGAGCATTCTGTTAAGGACATTAGCATTAGGCCAAAGGTTACTAGTCGTTATAGATAGAACACATATGCAAATTATGTTCGTTAATATATAATTATTGTAATAGTAACTAGGTCTGCAATGCTGCTGCTGTTTGCAAATACTGAGCGAAGCACTACCTTACCTAACCTCACCTAAATTTCATCAATGTAGTCTCAGCGGTTTGGCCGTGATCAGCTTTTGAATTTTTCTTTCGGCGATTATTCCTCCATGGTATGTCCGATTTCAAAACTTTTTCTTGCACATTAGTCACGACCACGACGATGTAAATTTTGGCGCCAAATTTCATCAATGTAGTCTCAGCGGTTTGGCTGTGATCAGCTTTTGAATTTTTCTTTCCCTGATTATTCCTCCATGGTAAAGACTATTTTTTTTTACATAGTCTATGTCCGTCAGGTTATTATCATGTATGTTCATGCCAAAATTCGTTCGAAACGGTTGAACCGTTAAGTAGCAGAAGGGAGACGAGCGAAATTTGTGAGTTGCCTAAAAGAGAGCTTCGCTCAATTATGGGTAATGAAAGTATTAAACATATTTTAACAATTATTCTTTATTAATGTTATGATTGATGACGATGCAAAAAAGTCGTATGCCAAGGTTAATTATGACTAAATTAAATACAATCCAATATGGACCCAGTAAATAACGTCAAGTTATAATATATTACAGAAATATCTATGACGACTAATTGCGAATGTAAACATTAGTCTCATGTAAACATAATCACTACATAGTATAAAACAAAGTCGCTTTCTCTGTCCCTATATCCCTATGTATGCTTAAAACTTTAAAACTACGCAACGGATTTTGATGCGGTTTTTTTCAATAGATAGAGTAATTCAAGAGGAAGGTTTATATGTATAATACATGCATAATATAGTAGAGCATTGCATCCGTGCGAAGCCGGGGCGGGTCGCTAGTAAAATTATAAAGCTTATCTGTGACGCTTATAATCAATTACTCGGTTTTCATGTTCAATTAAATCATTTACAGTCATTATCTTAAGTTATTAGTGTATAATCACTTTATAATTTAAATTAGGATAAGTTGGAAATTAACATCAATATCTTATTATGTTAGTTTGTCCTATTAGCGGACGGTGGACATTAGAAACAAATGACTGTGTTTGAAGTTTCGAACAACAAATTATACGGTAGCTATAATATAATTCATAATATAGCAACGTGTGGTCGGGTCAGCTGCTTATCTATAAAATGGAGTACATTTAAGTACAATGAATTTACATAATTTTTCATCCGATATTTGACAAAAATACTTAAAATCTATAGTGGTCTTGCCAGAAAGCTCCTATCTAGCACGATCAGTGATCCTGCCTTTCGCACCGACGGTCCTGGGTTCGAATCCCGGTAGGGTCAGATATTTGTATGATGAATACGAGCATTTGTACCAGAGTCATGGGTGTGTTTTTTATATTTTTCTATGAATATTACATATTTATGTGAAATATATGTATGTCTATCCGATACCCTAGTATCCATAACACAAGCCTTACAGTGCTTACTTTGGGCTAGGCTGGCTGATGTGAATGTAGGAAATATTTATTTATTAATAATATAGCACCAGCAGTTCACGCCGTTTGTGTCTGGTGTCTTTGTTCTGTTTAGGTGCAATACAGCAACTTCAAGAAAATAATATTGTGTCAAAACTGTTTCAAAAGTAAAGATACAATTTCTTTGAGTTGTCTAATCATCTTAAAATGTATATTTAACTATCCTACAAAATCAATCTAAACAATTATTAGTATTTTATAGAATCGGGCGTTACTTATTTGGTGAAAGTCCATATCTATTAGTAAAACAAAAATATATAATTTACTTCCGCAAAAAGAAGCAAAATGCATCGCTCGCCCGCCCGCAAATAAATGCAGAAACCGCAGCCACCGACACACCTTACACCTTCACCAACTGTCATCATCAGTTGTTAACTCGTGCAAGCAAGTAAGTTACATAGTTTTGTTTTACTATTACAATATTTAGTGGTTAATGCCGCCGCCAATTTACAAAAACAAATGACAAATGAATGCAATATACTACATTAGGTTACCAAAGAGTTCTTTAATTGAAATTCAAAAAAGTTTTCATCAGCAATTATGTTTTTATTTAATTTTTTGCATTCACAATGCAATATTTCTATAAGATATAAAATACGTGTGTAAAAAACAACCACGCCTCCGAGCCCACAGATGGGATCCCATCTGAGGGCTCGGAGGCGTGGTTGTTTTTTACACACGTATTTTATATCTTTCATCAGCAATGTTTTTAACTGGCCAGTTCTAAACATTTTCAGTCTTACTCACGTATATTACGATCTGGCGGATTCACGAGAAGAGTGATGTGAGCTTTTAGTTGGGAATGTGAAGTGTCACTCTAGCAGATTAAGATAGCGGCGGGTCACTGGTATCAAATGAACCTAGTATTCATGGTGGCATATAACTCTTCAAAATCAACGTGCTACGTGCTTAATGCTACGTGTTCAGGGCTAAGAGCTTACCGAATTTGAAGGTGTTATCGTATACACGTATTGTAACGTGATCGATAACATATCAGCATCACAAAATGGTTGTTTTGTAAGTTAATATTTGTGTATTGTCTTATATTAATGCGTAATAATTATTAATGACAAAGTGTTTGTGAACACGCAGAAGTGTTAGCTAATAAAACAAAGTAGTTCTTATGTTCTTTTAACCTTAAGTTCTAGTTCTCATCTTCACTCATTATTTTAGGTCATCAATCTTTATGGCAAGTCTTCATTTTTTAAAATAAGAAACGTGAAAAGTACTACCTTTAAATAAAGAAACACCAAAAAGTTATTTAAACAAACAAACTCCTACCTATGTATAGAGTATTATGAAAAGATAAAAGAGTAGCAGTCGAAGAACAACGACTACCTATCGTCCTTTAGTAATTAATGGATTGGAAAGCCTCCCAACCGCCGGCATTAGGCACTTCCATATTCTCCTTTTTAAAGGTAAGGTATTTGTTTTTGGCTTTTAAAATATTTATTAATGTGTATAACATCCTCGGACAATCGTGTTCTACGTTTTTTAAATTTATTTAACATCTTTATTTTGCTACACAAAAAACATTTCGACTTTTTGGCGGGAAACGTCAAATTTGTGGCTTAAATTTTCTTATAAAATTTATGTTTTGACGGATAAGTTTTCATGAAGAAAGTTAACAAGTGAAATAAGCGTCGGAAGGTCTCCACGCTCTGTCAAAAAGTTCGTTGAAACCTAGGGGAACGGTAATATTTCATTTCCTATTCTTCATGATGAATCAACTCGGTTAATAACAAAATCAAGACAAGAAATAACTAAGATGAGGCACTATGAACTGTGCACTCTTTGCTTTTCTTTAAATATGAAAAATTAAAACATAAAATTAATAGAATTTTTTGCTAAAGCGCCTTATTTAATAAAATAATTTCAGTAGCACTTGAGTCGATTAGGAAATCTGTTAAAGCTATTTATAAGGATTATAAATAATTTTTGTCTGTCTTAATACTTTACTGTTCTTAATACGCATTTGGGTTAAAACATACTAATCTATTGACACCTCATTTATCAATGTAGACAGAAAAGGTTACACGCCACCATGGAACTAACATACATACATTGAATGACATTCATTAACCTCTTTCAACGAGCCGGGTAAAAGCATAAAGTAGTAATTTTAGTATCTTTACCTTTTATTCATTCCTTTTGGTAATTTTCAACTGCTTTAAATAAGTTAACCGATGTAATTTCTCGACCACTCTGGGACCGCACTATGATAATAATCAAATTAAGAGACATCCACCTTGGACATTTAAAGTTTTGAGGTTTAGATGACATACAAATCATACCTCGATAAACATAAGTTACATACTTATATTTAAAATCTCCGATTAAAAAAAAATGATAGAGAAAAATTATTCTTTTTTTTTTTTTTTTTTTTTTTTTTTTTTTTTTTTTTTTTTTTTTTTTTTTTTTTTTTTATTAGGCTCACAAAACTGGTTTACAATGATCACAATGAACAACTAAGAATACATTTATAACTTATCAAACTACATTGAAACCTACTCGATGTAAGCACAACATGCGTCACTAAACTTTACTAATAAGCACGGACTGATTTCTGGTCCAGGAAGCTTTCTAACATTAATTATTAACAATCAAATAAATAGAAATTGTGATTAATTTATAAAACAAAAACATTAATAAAAGTTTTGCAAGATAATATTTATAATATAGTAGTTAAAATAATGACTTTAAGGCCTTCTTTGCTGAAGCCAAAGAACCATTAAAAATATCAAAATCGGATCTGATAAAGTTGCACATATGACACATTCGATACAGTGGTGAGTGATGACCGAGTCTTGTCCTACACAAGGGGAGAGTGAATGTTTTGCGATTCTTTAACCTACTGCCAATTCGTGGGAGAGTGATATTTACTCGTTCTAGTAATTCTGGAGAGTCGATATGACCATGGATCAACTTGAACAGGAACATAACATCTGAAATCTTTCTGCGCGCATTTAAAAGGGAAAGACCATAGTGATTGGCCCGAGCCTGGTAAGAGGGTAACCGCCTACACATGCCATCCGAATACGCCAAATAGTACAAGAAGCGCTTCTGCACTCGTTCTCTTTCAGAATGGGTTTGATAGCCGGGATTCCACACTGGACTACAATATTCCACGATACTGCGTACTATAGAATTAAAAATGAGAATAGTAAGTTTTGGATCTTTCAATATTTTCATCTGCCGAGTGATAAAACCAGACAATTTTGAAGTTCTACCAATTATCGAGTCTATGTGATGTCGAAAACTCAAAGAACTGTCCATAATTACTCCCAAGTCACGAATCTGGGAGACCTCCGCTAACGGCTTACCTTGTATAAAATAATTGGCGTTAGAAGGATGAGTCTTACGAGTAAATTTAATGTGAAAGCATTTATTTAAGTTAAGCTTCATTCCATTACTATCACACCAATCATAAATTGCATCCAAATCGCGTTGAAGAATATGTTCATCCTCTGGACACAAAATTGCTCTATAAACCTTTAAGTCATCTGCATACAGTTTAACTTCAGATTTTATGAAAGGCGCTAGGTCATTTATAAATATAAGAAAAAATAACGGTCCCAAATGGGACCCTTGTGGAACGCCAGAGGGTACATTTTTGGTTGTAGAGGTAAAACCATACATAGCCACCAACTGAGATCGATTCCTGAGGTAGGACTCACACCATCTCAACAATGACCCATGAATACCTATGTGTTTAAGCTTTAGAAGAAGAAGATTATGATTTACGAGTTCAAAAGCCTTTTTAAAATCGGTATACACTGCATGCACTTCTCTTTGCTTGTCCAGAGCATTAGAAATGTATTCTACATAGGCAACTAAATTGGAAGCAGTCGATTTGAGAGGCTGGAAACCATACTGGTCTGCGTGTAAAAAACTTTTGACCCCGTTATAAATATACTTATTCACAAAAGACTCCAAGATTTTCCCGGCAATTGACAACATAGATATTGGTCTATAGTTAGTTGCGTCATCCAGGTCTCCACTTTTATGAACCGGCGTGAGGTATGCAATTTTCCACCTATTTGGATAAGTTCCTGTTTTTAGAGATTTATTAAATATCATACATAAGGGCTTACTTAAACGTTTAGCGCAGATTTTAAATAAAATTGGCAGTAATGAATCAGGCCCACCTCCCTTATCGCAGTCTAAGGATGACAAATATTTAAATACTTCCTCCTCAGCTATCGAAAAGCCGCAAAGTGAAGGTAAGTTGTTATTAAAGTTAGAATTTCTGAAATTGCAAACGGCTGGTGAGGGGTCTCTCTCCTGATAGACCGTCTGGAAGTACCTTGAGAATAAGTCACATATTTGTTGACCACCGGAAGCCGATTCATCAGCTAGTCTAATCTTACGAGGGATGGATGTACAATTTTTTCTTTTTCTTTTTATAAATTGCCAAAAATATCCAGGTTTATTTTGTAGATGTTCTTTGGCATTAATTTTGAAATTTTCGTAGCATTCCTTGATTAAAGAGTTACAACGTTTCCTTAGGATATCGAAAGAGTATTTATCCAATGGATTTTTATACCTTTTGTATTTGGCATGATACCTTGCTTTCTCTTTAATAACTTTGATAAGTTGTGAGGTGTACCATACAGGATATTTTTCATCCTTGTAAACACTGCTCGGAGTAAATTTATCTATTATAGGCTGAATTGTGTTATAAAATATGTCTACCATATCATTAATGTCTTCAACTTCACGCCAAATTGAGTTCCAATCGAGCAAAGACAACTCATAATTTATTGATTCAAAATTACTGGCTCTGTAATTAAGACGTTTAATTTTTTTATGCTTCATAGTTTTATAACCGCTGGACAATGATATGCTGATCATCAAGTGAGGATGATGTTCATCTACCTTATCTAGTAACACGTCACTGACCGCTTCTACTGTAAGACTTTCAGGTCTATTTGAAAAAACTAGATCAAGCATTTTATCATTTTTGTTAAGAATGGTGTTACTTTGAAAAAGGTTATTGAATGACATAGTATCAACAAGCAAGTTCTCAAGATTGCCGAAGTTCGGTAAAGAAGACAGATAATAATTGCTGTTGACACCCTTCACCCATGCTATAGAAGGCAGATTAAAATCTCCCAATACCAACACCGTGGAAGAAAGATGAATGTTGTTTTGTATGTTGTGAGTAATATTATTAAGCAAGTAATCTAGATAATCTGTTTTAACAGGCGGGGGAACATACACTACACAAATGTACAAGTCGGTCTCATTGTCACGTTTTAATACTAACCATATTTCTTCCCCTAATGACTCCCAATGTGTCAGCCTATGCGCTTTATGTTTTTTAAGGACTGCCAATAAAATACCTCCCCCGTCTTTTTTAATTTGATGAGAGGAAGTAGAAGAACGATCCCTCCTAAATATTTCATATCTGTCATCAAGTAGCTCGCGATCAAATACTGTGTCATTTAGCCAAGACTCGGTAAGCGCTATCACGTCATAGTCATGTTCAAGCCCTGCAGTGTATAAGTTCTCAGTTTTGGTTCTTAGTCCTCGAGCATTGGAGTAGTATATTTGTAAAAATACACTTGACATTTTAACTTTCTAATATACAAATAGCATGCTTAGACAAGAAGGAAAAAAAAAAAAAGAAAGATACCTTACAGTGTTTTTAAGAAGTCAATATTTTTCACTAGTTTGGAAGCGCTTTTTTGATCTTTACGTATAAAAATACGTCCATTTTTTACCCAAACGAACTCATACTTCTTTTCTTTAGCGATTGAACGTGCTGCGGCGTGGAGTAGCTTGTTTGCCGGTGATAAATGTTCCGAGACGTATATTGGCTCCTTGTTTGAAGCTATGCCGAGATGAGAGGAATTAAGTTTGTTTTGTTTGTTACGCTGGTTAAACTCCTTTACTGCACCTAAAACTCTGTCACGGATCCTCGTATTAATTAGCTTGACAACAATATTCCTGGGTCGATTCGAATTAGAGTTTTGCTTAGCCACACGGTGAAAAGACAAAATTTCAGTTTCAGGAATACTGCACGAAACGGTTTTCAGAAGTTGATTAATCAAGTTAAGAAGATTTTCATTTTTGAATTCAGGCACTGATTGGATTTCAATATTGCATTCCCTATACTGTTGTTCCATTTGCGCTAATTGTTGACTCATATCAGCTACCTGAGTGCACAGGGATGCATTATCTTTAACGAGGTGGATAATAGAGGCTTCAGTTTCTTTGTTGAACTTGACCTGATCGTCATGAGACTCGGACAAGAACTGAACAGATTTCGTTGCTTCTTCGAGGTCGGCTCTTATAGACGATATCTTACTACCCAGATCAGCAATCTCTGTTTGCATTGTAGACAGAACAGTGTTTGTCTTCTCGAGATTAATCTTTTGTATTTCAAACTGTTCATTCATATCCGAGCGCAGACGCCGAATCTCCTCCAAAATTAGTTCGTTACTTCCTTGTGTCTGTTGTGAAGCGATCCGTGTTACTTGATTTGTACCAGTGATTGGTTTGAGCATACCGATTGCATTTCCCGATCTAACCGGAGAACAATCATCATTTCTTCGCCTGGTTACATTAGCACAGGAAGGACACTTTAATTTTGCCAGTTGTTTGGAGTCAATATCTGATACATTTACTTGTCCGATACTTAGACATTCCAAACAGTATTTAGTGTTACAGGTGTTGCACTTTAAGTGATTATTATCAACTATTTGTTTATTACAGCCCGCACAATTCATTTTTGGCAATGCTGATTATATGATTTTCTTAAATTCGATTTTATTTCAAAGTATTTATTTGTAATGTTTTCAGCACCGTAATAAAGGCCGTCTTCTTTTTAATGTTACTCGTAGAACCCAAACTTAATTCCCCGCGGGAAAAAGGGCGTAAGCGCCGTGCGATGGATGTCGGTTACGCGTTTAGTCGAATGCGCTATTAAACTGTTAGTTTGTTAGGTAGATGTGATTATTTTTCTTGTTAGAATATTTTCGATCACAATATTTTGCACTTTCCAACCATTATTAGTCTTGATAAATATGTATAAACACTCACAAATTAACTATATAACGATGCAATAACTTCCTTTGACTTAATTCACAGTCTAACTAGTAAATTTGTAATTTATTGTTGGAGCGTTAAGTAAACGTGTTAAATAAAAAATTTAACGAACGTTATCAATCTTTCAATATCAATTCTTAAAGCCTTTCTTGTTTTATGGAGCGAGAAAGCATCGACTTTTAAAGTTATCAAGACCGATATTTACTTGCTACTTAGTGGATTGTAAAGTATCAGATTAGGCTCTACATTAGATTAAATTGATAACAAACAGCCACCCGCAGATATATAGGAACTTTAAATAATATTATAAGTCGCTTACGGCAAGGGAGCGATATCTTTGCTTTCTCATCCATTGTTTATGTTATTTTAAGCAAAATATCTGGAGCCACGACGATGAACGACTACTAATTTTACATAATAGATTCATGTATATGTAAAAGGCTTTGTCCTGAGCGATTGACTGGTTTAGTTACTAAAACAGTGATTCAGATACACGAAGTTTGCAAGGTGTGTTTGTGTTTTAAGGTTAAAACGCTCACTAAGAAAGTATTTTAGAAAATTATGATATAGAAGATGAACTAAAGATAAAATAAGATGCATAAAATATAATACACATACTTTCAATTAAAATTGATGTAAAGGTATTATAAAATCCTATCCTTGAAGGGGTGAAAAAGGGGTTGTAAGTACCTCTCCATTTATGAAATTAAATAAATAAATAATAGACAAGATCACAAAAGTTTTGATACAAAGTTAAATATCTAAATCACTTGTGTTTGTAATTCAGAAACAGCTAGAAATATAGAACAGCTAGAAATGTTAGTCTTAGTATTGAGGAATTTATTAAAAAATAAACATACATGCATTTCTTAGTTTTTATTAACACTATAATAAGTGTAGGAAACAGGAGATTTCTTCTTTTAAAATTTATCATAAAAGATAGCTTTAAAAGCGCACAGTATAGAAATCATAAATTAAGTGGCATCTTAATCGATTGTCAAACATTTGTAAAAAAAGTGTCTTTCGAATGCGAGGATATTCCTCTCATTGAAGAAGCAGCGTTGGACTGCAGCGTAAAGAAAAACTAAAAAGTATTTAAAAATATCAACGGATGCTCACAAGGCTCCGTAGCACAGTTGGGAGTGCAGTGGATCGAACATCCATAGGTTGCGGGTTCGAGTCCCGCCTAAAAAGAACTTGTAAGCCGAGTCGATTTTCTCATGTATTTTTTCTATAAAAATTAATCAGGATATTTTTTTTATTAAAGCTTACTTTTAAAGCAAATAACATGATATTCGGTACACAGTCTCTTGGTTATTAATAAGTAAATACGTGCCTCAGCATTTTAGAAATGTTTATCCTCAAAGGAATAAGATGAGGTTTGAGTACTGTATGAAATAGCCACCAGTATAGAGATGAGAAGCATGAAATTAAATTTACTGCGTTTAGGTACTGCTGATAGATAGGTGAATATTTTAAGATTCCGCCTTTCTTCTACTATGTTAAATATAAGTGACTAATATAAGTATTGAATATATCAATTAGTACTTTCTAATTGGTATCTATTACACGTTATTTCTGGCATAGCAGAATAAAAGTGTAAAAGGTTGGTCCCTTCGCACAGGTAAAAAGTGTTATAAAAAGTAATTAAAGATACTAAAGGCAATTACATATCACACACCTCCGGTATACAAAATAGGCAACAGCTTTTCCCAAATAATGATTTTTAATGCAATCTCCCAACCACTTGAAAAGCGTGAAGATTGTATTTTTTGGGGCCCCTACCGACTGGGCACCCTCCGGATTGCAGGAAGGAGGAGGTGAAACCTCTATGGATACTCCGGCCCGGCTTCGAAGTTATGTCAGACTCGTACTGACATAAAACCACCTGAGATTGGTTTGTAGTCGGGAAGGGCCAGAAGCCTTCGTCTGAGGTGACCACCGCGAAAGCGCTATTCACCTAGGTGAGGATGCGCATAGAAAATTCGACCGACTCCCAGAAGGGGTGTCCCAGTCGACAATTGAGAGGACTGGGTAGACCTGAAGGGTCTGTCGTGACTCTATTTTTGGCGGATTCCTGTGCCTCTAAGAGGAGATTCAGATAGGCCGATAGCTGATTGGAAGAAGATTGTGGTACAACCCTCCTTTTTGAGGAAGGCCTCCGTCCAACATTGGATTTATTTCGGATGATATGATGACGGCATATTATTGTATAATGTGGCATAATTAATACTTCTGTACTGTATTAGATCTTTGTATATCATATATTTGCAAAGATTTGAATTCAATCCAAAATTCAAATTAAACTGAATATGAAACCAACTTCGGTTAATTCCTCGTTCTTTCAATTACAGTATATTAGAAAATAACTTTTCTTTTTTCTTTTTTTTATTGAGCAACCACCGACCGACTTGGACTTTTTAAGCTTACTTTAATTTTTAATAAAACAAATAAATATTACATACACTGTTCTAATCCCAAACTAAAGCACTTGTGTTATGGAATTCGAAAACAACGGTACCACACCACCCAGACACGAGCCAATATAAAAAAGTTCGTTTTAATCGTTAACCCGGCTGGAGATCGAATCTGGGAGCTCAGAGTGGTATTACCATGAAAATCGGTATGTGAGTCACTCGACAACGAAGGTCGACATCCAAAGGTTCTCTGGAAGATACTGTATTTTAGCGCTAAGGCCGCCATTTGTACTTTGTCCGTATGTTTTTTTTTAGGATAGGTTAGCTCTTGATCCCAATCAAGTCATGGGGGCCAAGACAGAATCCACAATAGAACGAGCTAACCCAGAAGGTGCCTATTCACCCTGGCTTTGAAAATGGACGGGTTATAAGTTCTCGGAAATACAGAAACAGAAATACAGACATCACTCATTTGGTGCAACAGTGACGTAATAACACTTTTGGTCAAAATTACATTTCTGAAAGACATCGACAGAATTGTATTTCTTCTATTTTTCGCTGAAAGCTAAATTAACCTTAGAAAAATATAATGCTAATTTAAAACAAATTAAAATACATAAAAAATACATTTTCGCGTCCAAAATACCTCAGTGCCTTAAGACGAAAGTCTTTTACCAGTGTGTGTTGCCAGTGATGACTTATGGCAGTGAAACGTGGTCGTTCACTATGGGTCTTGTAAGAAGGCTCAAGGTCGCCCAGCGGGCAATGGAGAGAGCTATACTTGGTGTTTCCCTACGCGATCGAATCAGAAATGAGGAGATCCGTAGGAGAACAAAAACCGCCGACATAGCTCAAAGAATTGCGAAGCTGAAGTGGCAATGGGCAGGACACTTAGCAAGGAGAACTGATGGCCGTTGGGGCGGAAAGGTTCTCGAATGGCGACCGCGTGCCGGACGACGCTCAGTGGGTAGGCCCGCTACGAGGTGGACCGACGATCTGGTCAAGGTCGCGGGAAAACGCTGGATGCGGGCAGCACAGGACCGATCGTTGTGGAGATCCTTGGGGGAGGCCTATGTCCAGCAGTGGGCGTCGTACGGCTGATATGATGATGATGAATTTAAAAAAGAAAATGTATTTAAAATCCCTACCTAAATTTCCCTCTTGTTCAAAAACACAACATTTACAATTGCGTCAGTGTTGCACCAAATGAGCGATATGTTTGTCTCTCCTTGTCTTTTTTGTCGTGTATGATGTGTTTGTATAATAAAAAAATTGATTCTAAGTAGGAAATAACTTAGAATGTTGGAGAAAAAATTAATTTCCTAAGAACATTTAATATTAACAACGTAGAAGCGTCGCTTATTAAAAGTTCCAAACTTTGATATTGGGTAGTAAATGAGGTCACGCGATTTATCACATAGTACAAAATCATCACTAGTATATTTAAACAAAAAAAATATTATTTTTGAAAATAATTTTTTTTTAGCTTAAACTTAAAATAAATATAATATATTTAAATTTCAAACAAAATATATTTACTATGACGAATAAAAGGTTTGGTAATAAAAAAAAGTTTATTTAAAAAGCATCAATTCTATGAAGTTCTAAAAATATATAGTATAAATATATTTTTTGTCGCCAATAATTTTTAATCATCAGACTTAGTTTGTAGTTTTATACCTTCAAAACGTGGTTGGGATTTACAAAAACTAAAGTTAAAGGCAATAGCTATAGGAATAAATGTAAAAATATAATATTAACAAATGTCTTATCTCCACGCGTCTATCTAATAATCTATACATATAAATAAAATTGGAGTGTCTGTTTGTAATATTGAAATAACCGTTTTTTACTACATGCATATGAATATATATACGGTACATAAACCAATATAACATTTTTGACAATTTTTGACTGTCTGTCTGTCTGTTTGTTCCGGCTAATCTCTGAAATGGCTGGACGCATTTTGACGGGATTTTTTTTGGCAGGTAGCTGTTGTAATAAGGAGTAACTTAGGCTACTTTTATTTTAGAAAAAAACTTTTATTTTAGAAAAATAAAATAATGTTGCAATGTTCCACGCGGACGAAGTCGCCGCTAGTATATAAATAAAGTTACTGTGGACGTATTCGAAATTGGCACAAATTAAGAACTTGAAATTTGTTGAATTTTATTCTAAGACCAATTTTAAATCGATATCAGCTTACCAATGTACCCTGTGCTAGAGCACATCTTCTCTACAAACGCTACTGCATACTACGCAAACTCAGTGCGGATAAATATCTAATCAATTGTTCCATAATTTTTCTTTAATTAAAAAAAAACTCTCATATATAATTTTTAATTAAAAAAGTTACTGCTATAAAAGAATCTACAGAATAAATTACTATTCAACTTATCTTAAGCAACAAATGTACCTGCAAGAGGGCCAAAAGGCTGCCTAGTGATTACCACTGCTGGCGACATCGGACCCATGGTAAATTTGAGGATACAGAGCTCCCTTTTTTGCCAGCAGAATGCCCCTTGTAAAGCGTAATTTTAAACACACATTTATTGGTCCAAACTACTATACCTAATATTTGCTGAATAACATTGACTTTAAAAGTCACTAAATCACAATTAGTTTAACGGAGCTATGTCCGCACTTGGCCTCATGCCATTGTGTGTTTTAACTCAAGTTCAAATTATGCAGACATTATAAAATATGAAAAATAAAACAAATTAAAAAAAACACATACATGCTGGTAATTTCAGTAAAAACTACGATAAAGATTTTTTTTCTAGCATAATGAATGAATTCATTTTTTTGTTACGTATTACAACATTTACGAAATGAAAAACAAACCATTTGTTAAACAACTAGAACCCTCATTCATTATTAAACTATTTAATTCTGATAGAAATAAGGGTTCGACTAGCGATGACTCGCAATATTATCGGCAAGGAACATCAATCTAAGTTGGACATTTTTGCAGACGTAAAAGTAGACTGGTATTATGAAAACCCGGAGACTCACTTTAAGGAAAGTACCCAAACGAGGTGTTCAATTCTGATCATTAGTCGAAATTTGTAATCATATTTTCGATCTAAATATTTTTTTTACTATATATTTTCTTGTCTATATGTCCTTTATATTGCGAATGCTAAGAATATTCAAGAAGATATAATAAATAAAAAATTTTAGACCACATTACATAGATTATTCTGAACCTAAGTAGCTAAAGCACTTGTGTTATCGAAATCAGAGACAACTACGGTATCACAACACGTAGACAAAAGCCAAAAAAAAATGTTTATTTTCTACATTTAGCCGGCTAGGAATCGAACCCGAGATCTCCGAATGGCCTCATCATGAAAACTGGTGTGCAAATCACGGAGTTCGACAGTAATTTATCAAATGAGTTATAGGTAATCTATGGTTATAGACATTGACAATTATAGTCATACAGCGAAAGAGTCATTTAATTTTTTCCTGATATATTTGCATTAAAAACGTTGTCAACTATTTATTTTAACGTTCCATTTTCTAAAATGGAATTTCGGAAATTGTAAATAGATTCTTTTAAACTAAAGACTGCTAAGCTTCATTATTACCCGCCCACAAATGGGATCTTACTGTTTCCATAAGCCGATGTTAATATCGATGCCTTTCAGCGACGAGGCCTAAATAGATTAAGACGTGATAGCTTAGCTAAGTACTAAGTTATCTTAGTAGAACTCAAACTCAAATATGTTTATTGCAAATCATGTAGTTTACAAAGATAGTATACAATTTGATATATACAAAAACGATTCTTGCAGAGTAACACAACTTAGAATACATAGCTTAATTTAATGTGTATGATATACGATAGTTTTCAGTTTTATAATAAAAATTTTAGAAAATTTAAACAGAGAAAGTAAAATCATTAACTTTTATATAATAAATAGGTGGGCGCTTGACCTCTATCTCGCCTGATGGTAAGCGCTGATGCGATCTAGGATGAGACGCGCTTGCCTATAAGATACCTATTCACTCGAGATTTGACAACTCTTAAATTGTATGTGTCACAACTAAAAATTATATAACAATCCTAATATAAATACTAAGGAAAACTAATTAAAAACCAATTCAGGGTATATATTTTAATAATGACAGCCCTTAAACTTAATTTAGAATAATTATATTGTAATATTTCTTAGTAAAGTAATAAAATAAGAGAAGTCCTATTAATATTCAAAAACTCTGGCAATTAATAGAAACCTTTAATTTGTCAAAAAATATTTAATAGCATTTATTAAAAGTAATTTTCACTATTATATATATCAATGATTTTATTTGTTCAGATGTTTTAATTTCGATTTTCACAATCATTCCAAAGGGACAAGAGTATATTAAATTTAATTTCGAAATCGGAGGATGATGTCTCATTCTTCCGGGTCGTTCCTCATTAGTATTCCACTCAGTTTCAAATTCCAAATTTCAACTTAAAATATCATACTAACTAGCCCTTAAACTATGTTATCCATTCCACAAGCCACAAGCAAATAACACACGAACTTTGATGCTGAAGCTTTTCCATTGCGTCCCTAGAGACGAGTACCGTATCATAACGCCATATATCAAAGTCATATGACATTACCAGTCTGCCGGACGAAATTCTTATCATACGCGAATTTAATGAAAGCCTTAGTAATAGATAAATTGAATAATGTGACCCCAGGGGCGTTCTTTCGATACCCCGTTCTCGGTCAGGATAAGAAATTTGGGAAAGCTAAATATTGGTGTTGAATAGAATTTAGGATATTTTTGGAAGATATTTTTTCGAGACAATAGTTTTAGGTTCTCTGCACAACGCGTTTTTTTGACACGCTGTTTCTAAACGCGCGTCGGCAACGCGTTTCTTTTTATTCTACAGAGCAATTTTTTCTACCTTAACCCGTCCGAAGATCGAATCGTCGGAATTACCATGCAAACCGGCATGCAAGCCACTCGACCACCAGCATAGTCAATTACTGAAGAAAAATTGGTAAGTTTCGATTACAAATGTGAACAGCAAGTACAGAAAAAACAGAAAAATATGGCTTACTTTAATTTTGGAGACATACCACTTAATATACATAGGTATATCAGTTAAATAAAGTTAGAGTTTTACGTGTAAAACGTAAAAATAAATTGAAACAGTCTTGGGTGACTCATATAAGATTAATAAATATGCCCATGTCAGACGCGTATTACCATAAATTATGTACATACACTTATTTACACCTCATTAAATATTCATTGTACTAAAAATACCACTTTTCTGGGAAATTACATTTTTAAAGCATTACCTATCACTGGACATTTAATCAGCATAGTTATTACCGATGAGTTAAAAAAAGTCCTTTAATATAAGAACAAACTTATGCTTGTGAGTTCTGCGTACAAAACAGGCTATCGCTTTTATAATTTTCTTATTACATTTCGCATAACCGCAAACTTTTCCAAATGACCTACATAAACAAATGACAGAAAAAGGGGAAACATTTTATTCAGTTCGCCCAAGCCCTCGAGAAAAGTGGCGATCGTCAAATCGGTAGAAGGGTACTTCACATCAGTAACGATGCGAGGTCCAACCACAGATACGTTTCTGAAGTGGAACATTGATAAGTTTAAAGCATTCAAAGGGACTAAAAAAGGTCCTTATGATAAAAATGCGTCAATATACCTGAAGGCCTCCTCACTTTTTATCGGGTAGTTTGAGATTTATTGTATTGAAGTTCAAAATACTCGTCCGTTTTAACGTTACTCCGTTACCCTAAGTGGCATCGGTATGAATCAAAGTAGAAAAACAATAGAAAATACGAATGTTCGGACAATAGTTTTAGGTTCTCTGCACAACGCGTTTTTTTGACACGCTGTTTCTAAACGCGCGTTGGCAACGCGTTTCTTTTTATTCTACAGAGCAATTTTTTGCATATCTAATCTAATAAGCGCTATTCTGAATTTAAGGAGGAATTCAAAGGTAGAACTTTAAACACCTACGTTAATTCATAGTCGAGCTGCGTTTGACGCGCGTGAGTAGATATCGCATTTGTAACGATACAACCGCGTATCGAAGGCGCATTTAAAAAAACGTAGTATGCAAAGGCTATTTCTGTTTTTCATCTTTTCGGACAAATAATTTCGTTCATAACCGAGTATAATAAAAACTTTTTATAATGTAAAAAAAAGTCAGAACCTTGCCTTTTCGTGTGAAAGTCAGACGCCAGAATTACCATTTGGTCATTTTGTAAATAAAATCATTATTCATTGCTTGTCTTTGATTTGTTATAAATATAAAAAGTTATATTGAATATTTGGTAAAGGAAGCTGCACCGCGTAATCGTAAACTATTCTAAGGTAAACATGTGTGTACAACCGAAAGACTACCCTTGGAATTTGCAAAATAGTTTGGCTTGATTCAGTATTGGTACGAAACAAATGTTGAACTACACTGAAAATTTGAAAAAAATACCGTTAAGTTTCTTCGAAGATAAAGTCTAGTGAATATCGAGTAATAATGAGATCTGATCCAGGAATAATGAATCGATGAGGGAGGAAAACTATTTTCCCTCGTTCCCTTGAGCTTTAAGTAAAAGGTTGGCGGTTTACTGAAATCTCCATGGACTTCTTGAATTAATGTAAAATCTTTGTAATGATTTTTTTAATGTAACTTATTTTAAATATGCATATATTATATATATCTTTCCATTACCATAGTATCCAAGACACAAGCCGGTCAGTGCTTATTTTGGACTTGGCTAATTGGTGTGAAGTTAAGAAATATTGTTATGATTATTATAACATTACTTTACTCCGATCATCTCTTCATGAACTATATCGCCTTTATGCTTTAAAACTGATACCGTTTCTGTCGTTTTTTTTTTGCAAATAAAAGTGAGTATTGGTTTTTTGATTTATAATATGTAGGAAAACTAAGACAACTTAAATATAATTATGAATAATCAAGTAGTTAACTTTACAATATGTATGTATTTATTTAGAAATTAAATTAAATGCAGAACTACTATGGGATCCTCACCGTGAGAGGATACCTGACAGATTAGACAGGCAGAGTAGAATAGCAACCTTTTACAATTAAGAGTATTGTTAAAGGCAACTAATAATACTGGAGCAAATCAATACACACTTCCCATAGATCACAAAATGAGCAACAGTGTTATCCAAATGGAGTATCAATATTAAATAAACTTCCACAGTGAAGCATAATACGTGTATATACGTATGTTAAAAATTCCCTTGTATCCAAATATTTTTAGAAAATCAACGACCAATTTTAATAGATCCCAATGCAAGGCTTATAGGGTAAAAGCCGGATAGTTGCCTCAGACGGATACATGCCTCAGTTTTGAATATGCTATGTTAGGTATGTTGGTGGCATTAGCGGTTGATTATGATTGGAAGTGTCCTCCCTGCTGACCTAGGTTTCATATAAGCCGTTAAAGTAGGCGCACGTGTTTTGTCCGTGTAAGCAAAAATCTTCCGCGGTGAAAATTTGACAGGCGTCGAAATTATATTGGTAAGTCATTACTATTAAATATTTTTGTCATTAATCGCAGTTTCAGTCAACTTTTTGTTTTTTTACATGCATTAGAGTTTAAATTACACTGTTCATTATGTTTTATTGTTAAATAGTTAAATAGATTTTATTTATTTCGTAAATAGAAAGGGCAACTATCCGTAACTATAAATTATGTAACAAGCAGAAACAATTCTTTTTCTTTTGGTGCTCTTTTTGACTTATAGTGACTTGTTTTAAATAAAATAAATAATCAACTGTTTTATGCACTCGTTCTAGGTGAGCAAGATGCCTCGCAAGTATGTATAAGCGAAAACCAGGCGTGGTGCCACGTCACATTAGAACGAAACAAAAACCAATCAAAAGAAAAAAAGGCAAAATCGATCAGAGTCGCTGAAAAGATATTAAAAGTGAAAAACGCTAATTCAGAAATATTGCGAAGAATGTTTTGATTTACAATTTTAGTAAATCGAAATCAGATTGGATTTAATGTAAGATGTGTCAAATGTGGTTGCATGAAACTTGTTCTACATTCAAAAACCATTGCATGAGATGTGGAAAGTTAAAAACCCTGGCTACTGGTGATAATTAATGCTAATGCCAAAGTTGAAAACCATATTTTTCTATCTTTAAGATAAATAATAATATTTCATTGTTACCTAATCCAATTCAAAAGTTATTTTTTTTTGTAATTTTATAGTTTAAAACTTTAGGACATAGCACTGTTTTAGAATGTTAATTAATATTGTGGTAAATACTTAAAAAAAATCTCAGTAAATAATAAAGGCTTACTATAACTTAAATATTTAAAATTACTTGAAACTTATCTAAAAGAAAAATAGAGAGCTGTCTATCCTTACACGAGGCAAGTATCCCCCGAGGCATTTGTAAAGCTAGGCTACTATCTGCCATAGTAGGCAACTATCCCCTTTTTGAGAGGTCAAATCAAACGGGATTTACTCGAAACATATATTAATTATGTTTACAAAAATAGGCTGTTATTAAAGATTAAAGACCTATGTTTTAATATAAATGTCGAATTATTCTTAATAAACATATATTTTTTAATTATGGAGCTTTTTTGAAAAGTAAGGCAACTATCCGGCTTTTACCCTATCTATCGATTGTACATAACATTAATTATTACACTCAATAATTAATGTTATGCTAAATACAATACTAATTGTTAGGTGGTGGCGTGTGATGTGAGGCGTTACGTTCAGTTCACATACAGTTCAGCGAAGCGATGGCTGCTTCATGCGTCATGTTCGTGAACAGGTGCTGCCTTGGGAGTATTATCGACAAATAATTAACATAAATCTTTATGTTGCTTTCTTAAACTTGTCTTTTATCGTTGTTTTACTTTTACAATGTTTTAATATACTTATTTAAAAAAGATACTTTTTGACTTCATTGTAATGAAACCATAACACTGCTATTTTTGTGATATTATAATAATATTGTTTTTTGGGGAATTATGTATGGTGACGCAGTATTATTTGTAAATATCTTTAATCTTGTTAAAGCTGGCTAATTTCTTGCGTCCGTACTTCTTTTCAATTAAAAAACGTCCTAAGTAGGAAGGTAAAAGTTTTGGATTCAAAAGAACTTGTTTTGAATGAATTTGATTAAGTCATATTGGGCATATTGAAAGAAAGTTTTTGTGTTAAAAAGAAAGCAATAAATTCATTATTGCATCATTATATTTTCTTAAATTCTCTTATTTAAGGAAAATAATATATTAACTTGGCAGGTTTTACTTTTGGTGAAGTTGCAGGGTATGTCGCTATCTTGGTGTCTGCATTTATTTGCTTCGGGGCATTTTGTTTGTTTTTTGCGGAAGTAAGTTAATTTTATTGATTATTTATTTATTAATACTGACATATACTGGTAATTATATGAAAGGTACAGGACCTACTTACGGAAAAGCAGTTAAAAAGGCTTGAACTAGAAACAACAATACACTTAACTTAATTATTACTGTGAAGTAATAACTAATCGTGAGAGTTCTCTCTGACATGAATTCGTTAAAAGTAGAACGCTTAAAAGTCTAAAAACGACAAGATATTTTTTTATTTGAACGAATTTATATTTGATTCTTCTCTAATTGCAATTGAGATTTTGTTACAAATTAAGATGGATCGGTATTCTAACTAAGGTCAAATTATATTTACGTCGAGGATTTTTGTTAAAATCAAAATATTTTGAGTGTTTACGTACAAACAAACCTATTTCCAGTATATAAATGAAGGTTAGAGTAAAAAGGCTCTCTTTAATAAAATAGGGCCTATAACTTTCCCGTTATCGAATGTTATACATGATCCAGAGACATTTCTTTTGCAAGAAAAAAAGGTCGTGTACATTAATACTTTCTCCCCAGAGAGTCAGTATCATGCGTACGCATAAGCGTAGCACCAGACAAGGCACACTTAGCTTTAAGGACGCTGAGAGCATAGATTCATTTCGATTTTTTTCTGCTAATTAAAACTGCTATAATAGATTTATAAAAATAAGGTAATGTAATCTACACTAATATTATAAAGAGGAAACATTTGTATCTTTTTATTTTTGTATGTTTGCAATGAATAAACTCAAAAACTAGTAAGCCGATTTCAAAAATTCTTTCACCATTGGAAAGCTACATTCACGCTAAGTAACATAGGCAATTTAATGCTAGAAAAAATGTTTTTATATGAGTAATATACGAATTGTCGAGCAAAGTGACATTCGACAATTTAATGCAAGACTTAAAAAAACACTTAAACCGGATTTACAACACGTTTTTCCTTGTTTTTTTATCACAGGATGAACACGGCTCCTGTAAAGGAGTGGAAACATCAGGATTAAATAAAAGAAAACACAAATTAACACGTCGTAAATCCAGTAAAAGTGGTTTTATTTAAATCTGCGTCAAGCGCGGAAGTATAAGACTAAATAATGCAATACTTTTAAAATGGAGACTCATAGAGCGGATAGTTCAAAGAGTCACAGATTGTAATTAATTTGCTTCATTATTTTAATTTATTTATAACTAGCGCCCGTCCCGGCTTCGCACGGGTGGACAAAATTAAAAAAAAAATTCTAGCATTAAATATAGCCTATGTTACTAAGCGTGAATGTAACTTTCCAATGGTGAAAGGATTTTTGAAATCGGCCTAGTAGTTTTTGAGTTTATTCATTGCAAACAAAAAAAAAACTTTCCTCTTTACAATATTAGTGTATATAATATTATCATCACTCACAAATTTTGCTATATTTAAGAATAGCAGTATTTTAATTTTAGAAAAAAGTATGTAGGTGCATAAAGGGCATCATTTTTTGTTTTTTCTAAAATACAGTTCAGTCTAATGCACCTGGGTCGTTCTTCTTTTTTACCGACAATGGTCTGTCCTTCGTCTTATTATGGCATCTCGTTGGAATATTGATATTTACGGTTTTTTAATTCGGTTCGAATAAACGTCCATATTTTTCTTATCTATTAATATTATGTAATTTTTCATTTTCTCCAACCAACATATTTTTCCATTTGTTTTTCGTAGAATGCCGTGACAGAGTGGTAAACCGAAATGTGGTCTCCACAGAAAAAGGCCACTCTGTCACATATTTTTTTTAAAAACCAACATTAAAAAAGAATTAATATTTGCCGCAAAGGAAACTTTAATTAGTCCTAATGACAACACAGATGCAATTTCTTTTAAATTCCACACAGAAACCAAAATTATGGATAGTTCAAAAACCAAAAAAACAGAAAAACGTCGTTTCATTGTCGGTAAAAAAGAAGAACGACCCACCTACATTATTTTTGTGTGGTTGAACGAAGCGATGGCTTGCTAATGCGCCATGCCCGTGAATGTACTTGTGCAGATACGGTCATTGCTAAATGAATAATAATAATTATTAAATATTATATTTCTTACACTTATTCCTATTAGCCTAACCCAAAGTAAGCAGTAAAACTATATATTGATACGTAAATATCATCTGTCTCTATTGGGATTTTAACCCAGAATCGTTGGTGCTGGATCTCTGCCGGGACGCACTATTAACTACCACTTATTATAAACGCTTCATAATGTTTTAAGATTTTGATTCTATTCTTCTGCAGTAAGTAATTTATGATTAATATATTTTTTAAACTATATTTTTTTGTAAATTAAATTTAAATAATAATTACATATACATACATATTAATAGTAATACCTAGTTCAAGAAGAGATAGATGGTGCTGGAATACTTATCAAGATACTACAGGCCTGTCAAGGTTTTGGTAGCTCAATTGGAAGAGATTGACTCCTGGATGTGGTTTCGAATCTCGCCTGACATCTGACCCTATTGAATTTTTTCTAGTAGTAATTCCTTTACATCTACACTAATATTATAAAGAGGAAAGATTTGTATTTTTGTATGTTTGCAATGAATAAACTCAAAAACCTCTAAGCCGATTTCAAAAATTCTTTCACCATTGGAAAGCTATATTCACGCAGAATAACATAGCCTATTTAATGCTAGAAAAAAATTAAAGAATTTTGTCCATGCGAAGCCGGGACGGACTGCTAATATAAAATTTAGTAGTTATACGCTACACTAACAAAGGCTGTAATCATTTAAAATAGTTTAATATTTAAATATATTTTAGTAAATAAAACTGTGATTTAAGTATTAATCCTTAAACGCAATTGAAGCAATCTAATACCATAGAGTAAATAAATGTTATATTGATATAGGCATAATAAGACGAAACGAATTCCAGGGGGACACTTTAATATACATATTAAAATTTGAAAGAGATATATGTGTATTTGTTTAAACCGTAACTTTATTTTTAATGTTAATAACTAAATAAACACTTATGTGAAATCTTTTAAATATATGGAAATTAAAAAAAAATACGTAGTTCCTTGCAGTATTAAATTGAGAGATAAGTTGGTAACAAGTTTAAATACCTCATATATACTTTGATCACTCACAGAAAGTTACTCATTATTTACGATCATAAAGATGAATGCCATACATCCATATAAAATTACAGATTACCTATTAAGAATCAACATCAAAAAATATACTTAGGTACTTACCCTATTAAAAAATCCAACTATTCTAACAGTTTGAACTTATTTACAAATATAATAATCACACAAAATTCTACAAAGTATTTTTAATTCTAAAACCGTAAAGAGTTACAACTTTTTAAGTTAACATCACAAAAGTTATACTTAAAATTGCTTTCGAATATACACTTTCGAAACTTGGCAAGAGAAGCGCCAAGAGTAGGGACCGCTGCCCTTACCAACGTCAAAGGTGATACTGAGGCATGCTTGTCAAACATACCCACAAACAGTTTCCCAGTGTTCCTTTTCTTGTGTACGTAGCGCAAACCTGCGGGGAAAACCGTTTCCACGTGGTTTGTCTCATTTGTTCACTTTGTGTGTAGCGGCATCTGTTGGGTGGAGAAAGATATGCTAAATCGAAAACTAGCGCCATCTTTAGAAATTCTTTAACAATAATAGCTGAAAATAAGCAAAGTATTTTGTGTTACGGTTCTATCCGGCTTGGCGCCACATTATTTTCGTAGTTTTACATTCTATTTTGTCGGTCTTATTAGTGCTGTAATCTTAATACTCTCAGTTGTTCTGATATAATACATACTAATTTTAGCTCTTTTGACAGCTGTGAAAAGCACCATTTCAGTTGTTTTGTTATTCTTTTACCTACAGCCCATACATACGTTGCATTTATGACACAATCACATCATTTTAGTATCTGCAGTCAGATTATTAAATCAGGGACAGAAAAACCAAAAAAATACATTTAAAGGAATTTGAAGCGATTTCTTGATCTAACTTGCTATTTAATTTTGTCATTATATATTATAAAATATATTATATATGATTTTTTACCTCTAAATATAGCGCGTACTTAAGGTGTCGTATGTAAAAATAGAAAAAATCGTAAATTCTTGACACTTATCTATTTATATTTCTTACCAAATCTATGGAAATAGGCTGAGAAATGAAACCAAATAGATAATTCTTTGTATTTGACAATATGTTAATTTAATGTTTTGCGCTTTTATTGTTTAGATGATTCCAAAGAGAAAAATTAAAATAATTTTATCGATAGACTTTACCGAGGAAAACCGCGCTATGTTAGGTCGACTCAATCTAATCAAACCGTACAAAAAGCTTGGGAATCCATCGCCAAACTTAAGGCTGTCGCAGAAGGTTCTACTAAAACAGCAGATCAATGGTGCAGAGTAATTTCATGCTTTAACTTCACCAATGACAAGTTGTAATCAGTATTTAAAATTTTTACCTGTTTCTTAGTTTATTGCAGCAATTATATCATTGTGTCTTATTTCTTTAACTTAATTACTTACTTTCTAATTTTCTTCCTTTACTTTTTAATAAATGGTACTGAATAGAATTCAAAGCTAAGACAAAAAATATCGGTTATTTTTAATTTTATGAATGAAAAGAACACAGTTAAATATTATAAAGAGAAAAAAAATCTTTATACGTATACTTCTATCTTCGATCTTATGACGTAATCCCTCTACACAAAAATTATATAACATAAGATCCCTTCAGGTTGCCAAATTTTATAAAGTATTTATCAAATTGTAATATTGTAATTTTTCTGTACAGCATTGATACCAACTTTGCATAGTCTTTAATTCGAGTTAAGGCAACCAAAGTTTTTACAATACCATACACATGTTTATAATTATGAATATTTTGTATATTATTCAACTGGCTTGTCTTTGGCTCTTAGATATAAGAGGTACTCTAGAACATTTTCTAGAGTCACTGTTATATTATTCTAATGCAATTAGAATATTTTTTTAATCGTCTAACCATTATATCTACATATATCTTACCGCCTATTCAGGACGTCTTTTAACTGACAAGAAGTATGGGCGCAAGAAACTCGTCAGCTAGCTTTAACAGGAGTATGTTATACATTTACAATATTATACATCGTCATCATACCTAGTCCACAAAAACGAAATATTTTTCTGTTATCACAATTATAGTAGTATCATGGTTTCATTACAACGTTGTTTACAACAAAATCAACAAATATTGGTTTCGAATAAGTATTCTTAAACGTTGCAATAACATACGAAGAAAAAACGACAAATTTATGTAAGCAACATAAAGATGTATGTTTAGTATCTCTCAATAATGCTGTAGTTTAAATGGATCTGCCATTTCCAAGGCGGCACCCGTTCAATAAAAAGTTTCTCAAGATGAGGCTATATGGGAATGTTATCCTTTGCCTTTCCTCATGGTAAAATGGATTTTTGGCGGGAACAAAAACGTAACCTTAGTAGTTTTGGGTCTCTTGTTCGAATAGTTGTTGTGGTGGAATTCAATATGTGATAATGGTGCATTATTACCTACATTGTGCTCATGAATATGCACGAGTGTTGGTTAGTGAAACAAGTCAATAAAAAGTTTTTTTTCTACGTTATTTTAAGAAGTTTACAGAAGCTTTAGTAAAACTTCACATCTTTACTAAAATCTAGGGTTAGGGTTGTTTGATCATTTAATTCTTCATCCATTGATAAATACATAAATCAGCTCTCATCTTCTTTTATCATCATATGAATAACAAAGAAATAGTTTTAGATGAGGCTATATGGGCTTTGAATCCTTTGCCTCCCCCTGTGGAAAACCCTCAGAACAATAACTAAAGCTATAGAAGCCGCGCTAAAATAACAACACCAAATACTTAGTTCTTACACTTCCGCGCACATTACACATCAGAATAAAACACTTTTTTACAGATTTTTGCGCATGTTTTATTTTATTTTATCCTAGCTTTCCGCCCGCGGCTTCGCCCGCGTGGAATTCGGTTACATTGCGGTATAAAGCACAAATATAAGAAAACTTCTCATTCCCACGGAAAACTCTAAGAAGCGCGATGTAACGCTGGATACAAAATTCATATAATTCATTCCACTTCTTACGTATCTTAAAAAAACATTTGGTTACCACGTTTTAAAAAACACCCAGCGGCATCTTTCGCATACCTCTAGAACTAAATAGCGTAAGCTATCATTCCACTTCTTATGTATTTTAAAAAACACATCGTTACCATGTTTTAAAAAACACCCAGCGCCATCTATCGCATACCTCAAGAACTAAATAACGTAACTTATACTTATACCACTTAGTAATTCGTTGACTTTAGTGATTTCAGGATAAGTAGATGTAAAAAAAACAGTTTAGACGATAAAACAAATTGTACGTCATCCCTCGGGAATTCCTCATTTTCGGGGATTCATTATCGTATCATTTAGCTTCTAAAACATGTTTATATTCGTTTGCAATATTTTACGTTGTTTTAAACGACACACAGCGCCATCTACAATCCATCCATCAAGCAAACAATATTTTTGTTTTTCCTCGGGAATATCAATTTTTTCCAGGATAAAAAGTACCCTATTATTTAATCCGGACTCTTATCTTTACGTCTGCAAAATTTCAAAGCAATCGGTTCAGTAGTTACGGCGTGAAAGCGGAACATACAAACAAACAAACAAACTCACTTTCAGATTTATAATATTAGTAAGGATTTAATCCTGACGTTTCGACTCCTTTACAGGAGCCGTGATCACAGGATGACTAAGATGATGGTTGTTGACAACCATCATCTTAGTCATCCTGTGCGTAATCATGCGCAAAAATCCGTAAAAAAGTGTTTTATTCTGAACACCAAATACGTTAGTTCGTACTATTTTTACTTATACAGTTGCAAATGTGTAAGAAAGAAAAAAGTATACAGATTTTGTTTCGTAATTTACAAGGTCGTCACTAGTTTCCCTTACGTCAGTGATGCAATGGCATCGATATTACTATCGATAAAAATAAAATCAAAAACATACTTAACATTTTTCTTATGCTGTTGGTATGTCAATGACACTAGAACGGACGGTAATGAGTCATAATAAACACGTGTAGAATCTTCAATATGAACATTTTATAATGCAGTATTCATGGGTAGAATTTTTGACCCGTACCAATTTATTTATTAGAATTTGCGTGTATCTAGAGAAACCAGGTAGGTACAGTTAAAAAATTGCACCTTGTATAGGCATATCCTATTAGGCTACATGTTTATATTTTAAGTTAGACCTCTAGCTCTACATTGGTGAACACTGCATTTAAAATTATATTTTTTATAGGTATACATTAAAAAAGAGGAAAAAAAAAAGAAAATTAATCGATTATTTAAATTAAATTAACAAACTATTATTTTTTACATATTTACTTATTGTTTACCTATTTTTATATACCACTCTGTCGAGAAAGTATCGGGAAAAGATTAATAATATACACAATGTTTGTTATTCATCCAAATTTATTTCATCAACTTCAAAGTATGCTCGTTCAGAAACGAAACACTTACGCCAACGAATAATGTAATCAACATAACATTTTTTAAACGCTGTTTCCGGAATTGACTTCAGTTCTCGCCGCGAATTCTCCTTTATGTCTTCTACCGATTAAAAACGGGTGCCATTTTCTGTAAATTAGATATTAGTTTAGATATATCGGAATCAGTATTTGTTTCAACTGTGGTCATAGATTTGGGGCGTTTACTTGGTGGTTCATAATTCCTTCTGAATGCGATAGTGGTTTCTGAAACACAAAAAAATTATTGTAAATAAGCTATAATTATTATTTGGGATACACGCTGCCACAATGTTAATTAACAATCTGAATATTTATTGGTAGGATCGAAATAATTATATGACAAATCAAGACTAAGATAATGTTTGGAATAAAAAAGGAGCAATTTCATGTTCTGTAAATGTAATGTGGAGCAATTTCATGTTCTGTAAATGTAACATTAAATTTCGGCGGCTGAAAGCAAATGCTATACATTTGCTTTCAGCCGCCGAAATTTAATGTTTTCATGTGACTGAAATGACTGCAGTCTAAAATGTTTCGAACAAATGTGACTGTGCGCTTTCGGTGTCCAATTGTTCCTTGATATACAGCGTATCCATTCAGTTCTAATAGGTTCATCTTTGGGAAAACTAAAGCAAAAAGTAAAAACCAAATAATGTTGACATCGATAACAAAAAACACATCACTATCATACTATCATATACAAAACAAAAGGCATGAAAATAAGACAATTTAAACCAAAACTCATGGAGAAATTTGTAATATTAATTTACTACAATTTTCTGAATATACCGTTGTTATATTGTCAAAATATGAGAATTTAGAAACAAAACTCACCGATGAAATGATAACACCTCATCCGTATTTTCTTTTCGTGATGTGTAAGACTTGCAGTCTGGAACAACACAAGCCATCCTGGACGCGGACTCTAAAATGTCTGAAGCGTCTTTATGCACACTTTCCTGTTATTTTATCACGAACTTCCTTGCAAAATAATAAAATTTCACGCTAGCCGCTCACAAAGCTGTTCGGCCACTGTAATACGACCGCATTGAAATTGGTCTTACTTCAGAAACAACGTTCATCAAAGACGTACTTTTAATTTGGTAGTATAATATACAACCAAATTACAACCATTTGACATTTGTACTTTGAGAGTTTGTGAAAATGACGTGAAAATAAAACCTTACAATTGTTGTCTATTTCGCTCTTACCCATGTATGTTAGATTACTTTAAGTGAATACGAGAGCTGTTATACAGTTTTTATTTTAGCGCTCCTTCTATAGCTTTAGTTATTGTTCTGAGGGAAAACCTAACAAAGAAATAAAAATTACTTTTTGGCGGGAGCGGGAACGTCTTATCGGTTTTGATCTTGTTAAAAATTGTGTTGTGGTACATTAAGTACGTAATAATGGTGGATTATTAATTACTAAATGTTTGTGAACATGCAAGAGTGTTGCCAAGTGAAACAAAGCAGAATTTTTCTTTTCTTGCTCTCTCAACAAGTCCACGGGGAGATTTCAGTAAAACCCTACACCTTTATTGAAACCTAAGGAAAGGGAAATTTCACTGTTTATTCACCATTGGTCATATATAATTCATAGATTGGCTCCATCATCACTCATCATCTAATGAAGAAAAAATACTAAAGACTAGGCTGTATGGGCTTTGTAACGTTTGCTGCCTTTATGGGAAAATAATAAAAAAATCTGACTGTCAAAATTATCTGCTGGGAAAGTGTCTACGAACGACTGAAAACTGACACGCTTACATCTTATTTTTAAATATACAACCAAATTTCCTTATTTATTTTATCAATAACCTTTCTAGCTTTGATCTAAAACCAATTGAAACTATAAAATACTGCGACGATGAGTACTATATTGGAGAAAATAGCAGCCATAGAGGCCGAGGTTGGTATAGGTTAGATTTTTGGAAAGATTTCTTTTAAATTAAAAAGTTTAGTCAGTTCCTTCAAAATTTCTTAAAATATTCTATTTTATCATTGCTAACGTACTATATAACATAAGTTAACTTAAGTTGATTCTTTAATGGCACAAGATGAAATGTATTGCAGATGGCCCGGACGCAAAAAAATAAAGCGACTGCACTTCATTTAGGTATATTAAAAGCTAGGTTGGCTAAATTGCGTCGTGAATTGATCACCCCTAAAGGAGGTGGTGGAGCAACTGGGGAAGGTAAGCTATTAATAATATTTATATAGCCCTGAACCTGCTAACTGTACATTTTCTGTCCCTTTAGAGATAATAAAATAAAATTCCACTCTCTGTTATAAACAAAGTTGAAGTTTATGTTTGCTGTGCGTGGGCACTATTTTAAATCAATATGTATATTCAGTGCTATAAAATTATATTGTTTAGGCAGTGAAAAGTATAATTAATAACTACTTAAACAGTCATGTAAGTAACAATAGTAATAAACATAAATTGTAAAATAAAAGCTACTAATTAAGAAAACAATACATGTGACACATTTTCCTATAGGTACCATGTTTTATACCAGTTTTAAATAATCAGGAATTGAAAAGCATTAAATGATATTTCCAGGTTTTGATGTTGCAAAAACTGGTGATGCCCGGATTGGGTTTGTAGGCTTCCCATCGGTGGGCAAGTCCACCCTCCTGTCAAATCTTGCTGGAGTGTACTCAGAAGTGGCAGCATATGAATTCACCACACTCACCACTGTGCCTGGCTGCATCAAGTATAAAGGCGCAAAAATTCAGGTATAATTAATATTGTTCCAAATGGTGCTTAAAATAATAATTCAAATTGCCTCAAAATCGTTTGGTCCTAATCTAAGCAGAGCATATACATGTAAAATTAGTTACGTTATTATGGTGTTTAAAATAAGTTAGATTTTTATTATCATTACTGTCAGTTTGCAGTACATGAGTGCAATTGGAATTTAGCCTAAACTAACTTATCATACGATGTGTTGTCTCTAATCATTTTAGTTTCTATATTCAAAGAAAGTTTGTGCTACATGAGATTGATGATCTTAGGTCTAAACCTGAGACAGATTTGAGTTTATTGAAGCCACTATTGGCTTCTGGTTAATAACATCACTATATTCCCATCCCAGGTTAGCTTTATAAAGACTAGTCTGTAACTGTTATATGTACTTTTTTTTACAGCTTCTTGATCTCCCTGGTATCATAGAAGGCGCTAAAGATGGCAAGGGTCGAGGTCGACAGGTGATAGCTGTTGCCCGGACATGCAGTCTAGTATTCATTGTACTTGATGTGCTAAAACCACTACAGCACAAGAAGCTTTTGGAACACGAGTTGGAGGGCTTCGGCCTTCGCTTAAACAAGCAGCCCCCAAACATACACTTTAGGAAAAAAGACAAAGGTGGCATCAATTTAAATACTACTGTAAGTTTACAGATGTCAATGGAGATTACAGTCAATGTCTTATTTCCATTCCCAACACAAAAAAGTAACTTTAGTCTTATTAATTTCTTTTGTCACTTTAAAGGAGTTACAGAAACAAAAAGGCTTTCAATTTCTTCAAAAGACCACCGAGAATACTACTGTTATTATGATAATAGAAACTCAGATATATCTACTTCAATTAAGTTAAATACCAATTACTTACAAATAAAAATTCACAAATATTCCTGATCATTTAAATTTAAAAAAATCATTTTGGCCTATAAGATATAGCTGAATTGTGGTAAAACTAGGCAATGCATTCGCTAAGCATAAAGCTACTCTAGCACCATATAATGGAGCAGAGCATATTACCTAAAAAAAAAATGTTTTTTTGTTTCAATGGGAATTTTTGCGAATTTCAAAATTCGGGCTCCGTCACAATCTGGTCCTAAACCTGTTGATTTGATTCCACACAATATTAAAATCGGTTAAGAACTCTGGTAGTTATGGCGTAACAGACATTGCGCCATTGAAGCTGATCCATGGGAGCTTCGCTCGCTCCGCTCGCTCCGCTCCAATTAATAGTATATATCAGATAGACATTGCTTTGACACTTTAAATCCAAGAAAAGAGGTTAAAGCTTTTGAAAATGACGAGGCAACAAAAAATTTTACATGGGTCATCATGCAAGATCTGACTTGAGTTGTAAGGTACAAATATTCTTTTTTCCAGTGCCCGCAATCAGAATTGGACCTGGAGACTGTGAAGACTATCCTATCGGAATATAAGATACATAACGCTGATATCACACTCCGGTACGACGCTACTAGTGACGATCTCATCGACGTCATTGAAGGCAATAGAATTTACGTGCCTTGCATCTACTTATTAAACAAAATTGGTAAGTTTCTTTCTAGGTCAAAAACTGGTATTTGTTAGTACTCTCTTCGGCTACGTGGATTAAGTAAAAGTTCTTTCTAAATCTCTATATTTAATTGACATGGGGAGAGATGGAGGAGTGCTTGCATTTCAATATTCTAAATTCGTTGTAGTTTTAAAATTACTCTTTAAATAATTGAAATCAATGAATTTCTATTTCTTGTGGGAATCAAACTTGTGCCCTGTGCTGTCCGTTTTGTTGGCGTTAAATTTACTTGTCGTTTGTTTGTGGTGCGTTGAATTATAGGTGGAGTAAATAATAATTAGAAAGGTAATCAAAAAGAAAAGGTATTGACGTGTATTTAATGCCCATTTCCAATTTATATTGGCCAATACTTGAAATGCCTGAATTTTTAAAGTTGGAGTTCACAAGTTATTTATTATACCTTCTTAAACTATTGTATAAGGTTTTCCTGATTTTTGACAGTTAATTACTTTAAAACCTATTGTTCTTGGGAAGAACATTAAATGGACAGGTATGTTATGAACATGCCATAGAAACGAAATATTTAATGGTTGAAATAATAATACATTAACAGAACTAAGATCAAGATCGTCAACAAATGCGCTCACTACAAATAAATAGGTTCAATATATAAGGCAACTTTCTTTCTAACTAATTACCTTTTTTGAGGCTATGAGAGTACTATGTTTGACTTCAAAGGTAGAATCATTTATGCTTAACCAAAATTTAGGTCTAGCTGATGAAATATTACACCGAATCGCTTGTTGGTTTGTAAAATCGTGTTGTAGCAAAACATCAAGTTCTAAGTTCGACTTGTTAAAGTATAAAATATAAGACCTTTAAATTCAATTGAGTTTGGTTTTTTTTCTATTTTTAAAATTTAATATTTAAGTGTTAACTATTGGTTATATTGAAGTGTTACTAATTTTTTTAAGAAAATGTAAACAAGTGTAGTTAATGGCACATTAAGCTATAAAGTTTGCACCTATTAGTGCATTGTAATAGAGATCATGTAATTAACCATAAAATGATTAGAAATGTAGCCGCATCGTGCGTGATAAAAAAAATGACACTAGGGATATCTAAACTGGATTTATGTACATATTTTTTTACTTTAATTATGTCATCTCTATGGGAATTTTGACATTTCCTTATCCATAAAAATTGTTTTAATTACTGGATGCTGTGTGATCTAATTAGTTCTTTAGTTAAAATGAGACTTCTATAGATTATTAATCCATTAATTAATATATAACACAGATTTAACTGAAATATATGGAGATTAATTTAATTTATAGGGTTCCGTTCCTCGAAAGGAAAAAACGAAACCCTTATAGGATCACTTTGTTGTCTGTCCGTCCGTCTGTCAAGACCCTTTTTCTCAGGAATACGTGGACGTATCAAGCTGAAATTTATATCAAATACTCAGGTCTACTGTCCCTTGGAGCTGTGAAAAACTCAAACTTCTAAGCCAACGCAATTAAAGGATTGCGTCCGCAAAATTTCGACACTCGCAAGGGAATCAAAACCTACACGGTACTTCCCGTGAACTCAGAATCTTGAAATTTCGTACGAAGCAACGTCTTATAGCACAGATAAAGGAAGAATTACGAAAACCGTAAATTTTTTGTTACATCACATAATAAAAATATTTTACGGAACCCTCGGTGCGCGAGTCCGACTCGCACTTTGCCGGTTTTTTTAATACCTTTTGTGTTCAATATTGGTAAAAAAACTAAGTTTTGTAAATTTTCCTAACAGACCAAATCAGCATAGAAGAACTAGATGTAATTTACAAAATTCCCCATTGCGTCCCGATCTCCGCCCATCACAAATGGAACTTTGATGATTTATTGGAGAAGATGTGGGAATACTTGAAGCTCATCAGGATATATACAAAGCCTAAAGGGCAACTGCCAGATTACAATGCCCCCGTCGTACTCCACGCAGACAGGACATCCGTAGAAGACTTTTGTAACAAATTGCACAGGTCCATTGTAAAGGAATTCAAATAGTGAGTATTATAAATGAAATAACTTTTCATAAGTCAGAGACAACTTATTGCTCCTCTTACTGCTGAAATGAAATCAATACTATAATTTCTGTGCCATTTCAAAGTTAGCTCTGATGCATGAATAAATACCTGGTATCAATATATATGACTGAAGCTAAAACAATACTTATTGTTTTTATTTTGAGCAATAGATTATGATTCTAGAACGTAAAGAGATGGCGTGGTATTTAAATAGGAAAATACTAGAAAAAATCGACTCGGCTCACAAGTTTTCTAGTCGAATTTTCAAGTATTTTTAAATTTAAATAATTTTTCTTTTAAGATAACAATGGATGGGTCTGTTAAAATCTAGGAAACTTAATTTTTAATATTTCCATAACGAGTTCTTTAGGTATTAAAATTTAGCAGTTAATTTTAGTAATTAACTCCTAAAAATATAATGAATCTTACTATTTTTATTCAAAGACCTTAATATCCTATTTACTTTTCAGTGCTTTAGTATGGGGATCGTCCGTTAAACATCAACCTCAAAAAGTAGGAATAGATCACATATTGGCGGATGAAGATGTTGTGCAAATTGTGAAAAAAGTGTAAAACTAATTTTATTTAACGGAAAAGTATATTTTTATGAATGGAAAATATATGATAATAATTAATATGAATTGTATGTATCTGAGAAAGGTTGTTTTGACATACATAAAAATATAGATTACAAATGAACTTCGATTAGCCAAATAGAAACCTTGTTGATGAATATTGTCAAGTTGACTCTTAAGGAAAAATGATGTTTGTTAATTGGTCAAATCTTTGCCAGTCCTTTTAAAAGAAGTCTAAAGACGAATGTGTAAGTTGTTCATTATTTTGATTTATATTTTTAATTGAAATATGTTTTATATGAACTTGGCTTGATTACCAAAATCTTCTTTAGATACTTAACAATTTGGAATTGTTATTGTTATTTAAAACATGAATTGCAAGACAATAAGTTTTACATCTGCATTTATTTTAATTAAGTCTAGCAAACCCGCTATCAATCAACATAATAATTATAATACACAAACAATGTTGTTTTTTTTTTTTTTTTTTTAATTGTGGCTTTTTCCGTTTTTCACAGAAATTTCGCCAGTGTCCTGTAGTGAGAGATACACGGAGTACTGCGTTAAAAATATCCAATTGGTTAACTTTTGATTGCTACTTTCTTTCTTGAGTAAACCTCTTTCTGGGTCCTAAAAACAACACAATTAACACGTCACAACACAAAGGGTTATTAAAATATGTATATAATAAATGTAAGGGTTGTCGTACAGTAAAGGGCTATAGGCAATGGGCTAGAGTTTAATGTTATTTTTTTTAATATGGTTACATATACATAAAAAGCCCGATTTGTTAGAAGTGGATAGGAGAGTGTTAAGGTTAACTGGACGGGGAATGTTGCTAGGAAGTTGGTCGTAAAGGGATGGGTATTTTAAGCAGTTAAAAAAGATGTGGTCAGTAGTACCCTCTTCTTGAACGCCACATTCACATAGGGGACTAGTTAAAATACGAATTTTGTATAGGAATACAGGGGTAGTCACATGCCCAAGACGGAGGCGGCAAATGGTCGAAGTAACTTGCTTTGGTAAGAGGCGGTATTTCCAAAACCATGGTTTTTTAGGTATATGCGTTTGGATTCTGCCATAATGACGACCTATGATTTTGGAATTACGGGACCATCTCGACTGCCATACAGCTTTAAGGTCGTTTTTGGCTATTTGGAGGACATCGTTTACATAGTTTTGCAGTCGAGAAGGATTGCCTGTTACCGTAGCGTCCCTAGCCCATGCGTCAACTGCCTCATTGCCTTGTATACCACTATGACCCGGAATCCACGCTAAGGTTACATCAATATTACTAGAGTGGCACTGGAAGAGTAGGTTTTTTATTTGATATATAATAGGAGAGGAGGATTTGTATTTAAAAAGGTTAGAGGTGAGGGCTTCTAAACAACTTTTGGAATCTGTGAAAACCACAGCCTTATCAAGCCGATGGGAGAGTATCAGAACGATAGCCTCTAATATGGCCACTGCTTCCCCTGTGAATACGGATGCTTCCGCCGGACACTTAAAAGTTCAGCACAATATTGAATTTTGGTACCCATACTGCAGCCCCGACATTTCCATCCGGAGAAATTTTTGAAGCGTCGGTGAAGATTGGGAGGCAATGCTGCCAATCCTCGCCCAGAATGCTCATGAAATTGTTGTTTGCCAAAGGGTCATTTTTTTTTATTCCAAAATCCAATATAATGTTAGGAAAAAAAGTAAGAGCATCGAAATTTGTTCGGAATAAAGGATGGGAGTCAAGTTTTACAATGGGGTGGGACAGAGTTGACAACTTCCTGTAGCTAGCAACTATCCGGGGAGGGGTTCTACGGGACGAATTTGGAGGATCAGGAAATAGTTCAGATAAGCTCTGAAGACGTGAGCACAGTGGGTGTGACTCAAGTTGTAAGGCTTTAAAGGTAAATCTATCTGAGAGAAATTGTCGCCTCAGATCTAAAGGAGGGTCCACAGATTCGACTTGTAGCGCAATACCAGGAGAGGATTTCATAGCCCCCAATATTATACGCAGGCATTTTAATTGAATTTTGTCCAGCTTACTAAGGGATTCTTTGTTGCAGGGTTCCAGCAAAAAGGAACCGTAGTCTAGAACACTGCGGACCAAGGCATTGTATACTAGTTTTAAGGAGTACGGATGGGAGCCCCACCAAACACCTGAGAGGGATTTTAGAATGTTAGCGCCTTTTTCACATCTCTGTGCGATTGTATTGAAATGAGGTGATCCTGTCAGTCTACTGTCCAGGATAATGCCTAGAAATTTTACTTGGTCCGAGTATGGAATAATTTGGCCATCAATTCTAATTTGAATCGGGGGGATAGTTCTTTTCCTTGTAAATAAAACTATGTTACTTTTAGGGGCAGAGAGAGATAAACCATGGTCATCAAGCCATTGCTTAAGATAAAACAAAGCAGAATTCAGCCTATTCTCAATTGTTTCTGGATCGGTTCCAGCTGTATATAAACAGATGTCATCTGCATATTGGAGTATATTACAGAAACAAACACACACTGTTCAAGGTCATAAGTATACAGGCTGTATAGCAGAGGACTCAGAACAGACCCTTGCGGTAGACCCTGCCAAATGTATCTAGGAGGGGTTTGATGATTGAGGTAATTGACCTTAACAGACCTACCAGTTAAAAGGCTATAGATAAATTGCACTAGCTTCGCAGGAAAACCGCACCGGAAGTTGTACGTTATCATAAGCAGCAGACACATCCAAAAAGGCTCCCACCAGGTACTCTCCCTTTGAAAAGGCAAGGCGAATATCTGATGTGAGCATAGATAGACTGTCTAAAGTTCCTCTGCCTTTACGGAACCCAAACTGACTTCTGGCCAATATGCCCCTATTCTCCGTCCACCATTCCAACCTATTTTTTATCATATGTTCAAGTACTTTGCATAAGGCAGATGCTAGAGCTATAGGCCTATATGACGCAGGATCCCTAGGATTTTTGCCAGGTTTAAGCAAGGGAATGATGACCTGTTTTTTCCAGTCAGGAGGAATGTCACCTGTTTCGATTACTTTGTTGTATAAGTTTAGCAGATATTCCAAAGCAGTTGGGCCAAGGTGGGAAATAAAGGAGTAGGGTATACCATCCTCTCCCGGCGATGTATCTTTTAGATTGCTAAGCGCACGTTTAAGTTCCTCCAGGGAGAAAGGGTGTCAAGTGGACATAACTATGAATTCCCGATCCCAATATATCGTGGGGACAGGTTCGGAGTTATTCACCAAACAAAAGTATAGGTAATATAACAAATCATAATAATTAAAAACATTTATATCTGATTCCTATACTGAATTGTATTGAAAAGTTAATCATGAACAAAATCAATTATTAGTACTAACATATTTGTTTTCTTTCTTTGTCTGATTCAGATTAAAAGTAAAAACTTAAACAACATGACATAACTATAAGATAAATAAACAAATTTTATATAATAACTGTTATTTTTATCTTTGAATAACTCAGAAACGTGACGTTTATGATGCTATGTTATATAACATTTTCTGCTTGTATAAGTGTCCCCTATCCAAATATATGACATTAATTGTGCACCGCGATTTTGAAAAAAAAAATCAAAATGGCGGCTGATGTTAGGGCCAAAATCTTCAAACCCCAATTACACAGACGTCTAATTTCATTTTAATTTTGTAAAGTCGATTGACAATTGCGCACTTACCTTGGCAACATGTGAAAAGATTGTCTACAGGACAGGCCTAGCCTCATGTAGAAATATCTGCAACTATTTAGCCTTTACGACGCGTGTATAATGTAAGCACCTAGTGTTTAAGATAATATACTCTATTCTATGTAAAAGCCTTGCTAATGTTGTTAAATAAACTTATTATTACTACTACTCCTAATTAACACGTTGAAGACCGCATTGAAAAACCTTATTTTTCACATAGGGACCGGCATTTTTTATTGTTAAATTAATATTATTATAATATTGTTAATTGTTTTTAGTGTACAATAATTTGAGTTAGACATTATTTAACCCCTAGATTTATTTCAATTTAACTGCGAACTGACTACTGTACTGCCCAACGGTGTACAGTCGGTCTCCAGGGTAAAACATGTCGTGTCCACCCGTGACCCATTGGTGGGCATGCGGACTTTAACGTGTTAAAAAAAACTAAAGACTAGGCTGTATTGGCTTTATAACCTTTACCTGCTCTTATGGAAAACAACAAAAAAGGTAAGACAAAAAGTCATAACAAATAATTTTAATTTGAGGTTATGATTTTAGCGGGTTACATTCATATTCTTCATTATGTGCAGTAGTAAATGTAGTATTCCTATATAAACGAAGTGTTGTATGTCTTTAAGTAATTATTTAACAATATGAATCTTGATAACTTGACACGAAATCAGGTTTGTAAATTAAAATTTTCGTTTATTCCGTTTCGCTCGTTGATTACGTAAAATACTGCTTTAAATGTAGTCAAGCCAGAGATTAAAATAATGCATGTCCATATAAAAGGTTCTATTTAAATCAGTGTCCATTTTATAAAATTAAAAACTAAAATACAAAATATCCGGAAAACTGCCATCTATCCTTTAGTATGGAAAACTCACCAAGGTAAAGCACATCTGACCTTTATATTACCAATGCCGTCTATAATGCCAATCACAAAGTATAGGTGGCGCTGTACACGTTTTGCAATTTCAGAAAGTTCGTGCTACTTTGCACCGCGACGTTCGACTATTGTGTGCAGAAACATGCCATTTTCTTGGATTGGAAATTACTAAAACAGCAATGGATTTAATATCGGAACTTGTTTATAGAAAAATCAGTGTATATGGTTCGGATTTAGAGGCTTTTTCAAAGTGAGTATAATTACAATGGCAAGCACATAAACCGGTCCAAAAGAGTAAAATTCTTCAATCGATTATTTATTTTAAATCTAGTTTATAGAGTAAAATAGCAGGAGTAGGCACAAATCACAGCTTTCCACTGACCACGACCATGACACACATCTCTCGCTTCTTAAATTCTCATTAGCCTTTTCATATAAGCTAAGGTATGGTTAAGGGTACTTTTGACCTGGCTTTTAATCATCAAATTCACTCCAGTTATACTTCTTAAAGCTCTTATTTCCACTGCATTAGTCATACATTCGTGCTTCTTGTGCCAAACCCAAGATTCAAGACATATTATTTTTGAATAGGTACTTTATTTTTATCGAAAAGTATAAAGTTGTTTTTTTTTGTAAATAAAGAATAATTTATCACAAGTGTGTTTGGCAACCCTACGGACGTGTCCGTTAGTCTCATATATAATTCGATAAAAGTCTTTATCACATCAGTAACATACTCCGTCTGCAGGCACGCGAAGCGGTCTACCATCAATACCGAAGATGTGAAATTACTTGTTCGTCGTAACCCTTCATTAGTAAGTATCTATACTTTATTTTTTTAATAAATAATATGCCACCAAGTCAACTGAAATACGTCCACTGTTGGATGGAAGCTTTCTCTCGAAATAAGGGGGGATTTTGCCGCGATTTTCACGTTTAGCAGGCGGATTGGAGATCGTGGTAAAAGACCGTAATTCGGCCAACGCTGCTGCTCATTTTTTGGTCAATTACCTCTAGTATTATTAGTCGCCCTTTAAGACATGCTAGTTTGAAGGATTGGTGCTATACTCTACCGGACAATACATTGCTACAGCATCAACATTTAGACATGCTATTAATTACTTATATATAGTTTCCTTAAAATCTTGACAAATTTTCTGCAAGCATCACATCCATGTTATAAGCTTTAGCGTTCGGATCTTCCTTTAAACATTGTAATAAGGATCACTTTATTATTAACAGTATGTGAGGGGTTTTCCAATAGGGACTTGACAATTTTGAATTTAGTTTGTGAACGCACCTTTTCACTTAACATCGAACTATCAATGTCAGTTTATTCAGTAGACATCACCTTTTCATGGTGAAGTACACGAACGAACAAGCCACACAGCACACGCTACAATCGATTTATTGAAGAACAAGTTTGATGAGCGTGTTATCTCAAGAAATGAGCCAGTCGATTGGCCGCCTCGTTCGTGCGATTTAAAGCCCTAGAGGCTTTAAATCGCCAATTTTTTTCTTTGGGGCTACGGCAAGTCATTGGTCTATGCTAATTAGCCTCAAAGCCAACATTGAACGCGAAATAGCAGCCGTTTCGGCCGTAATGTGTGGCCGAGTCATGGGAAATTAGGTCCAACGAATCGACCGCTGCAAACGTGCCCACCGTGGCCATATGAGCGAGGTCGAGTTCCATTCATAAATGTTTTGAATGAACTTCAACCTGATAATAAAGTTTTTGAAATATCTCAAATGGCTTTCATTTTATTTAAAAAAAAAGTTGTCAAGTCCTTATTGGAAAACCCTTTATCTGTGTCTAAATAACTTTCGAACGACCGATTTATATTGTTCTTACTTTTTCATGGTTTATCCATACCGCAGAGCTACTTTTTGCGATAGCATAATCTCTGATTTCTAATTGGATAATAAGTAAATAAAACGCATAATTAAAAATATTTGTATAAATTGAACAGTTAGGAACGTGTCCCACTATATTATTACCTTGGTCATCCTACTACTTAACAGGGGCTGTGGTCACAGGCCACGGTTCTTGTAAAGTAGTCGCAACGAGGATTAAATATGAAGAACAAAATGAAATGCTCAAATTATCCGGTTAAGTGGTTTTATGTAAAACACTTTTTAGTCATTCTGTCATGCTAAGATAATGATTTACCTAAAAGTGTGTTACTACCGTCCAATATTTTTATCGAGCACAGTGATAACTACTCAATTTAATTAAAAAAATACTTTAAGGCGCTATATTCTTTAGTTTTTCTTAGAACTATATAAGTTTATAAGCACATCCATCTACCACGAAATATCAAAATCTAATTGATATTGAAGTCTATTGATTGGTTAGAAATATAGTCGATAATAATATATATAATATAGAAAATTTGACACATTTCACACATTGGGATGTACGGTTGGCTATATATCGTGTGACATTTTTTTACCAAAATATATCACTGTTAAGAGTGTCAAGGTTTCCAATTGTTTCGGCATAATATTTTTGACAAAATATTAAAAGGAATAATTTTAAAACGCATAATTTAATATAATTTGCCGGCTGGAAATGGGTAACAAAAATATCTACCTTATTGCTTACCTACCTTTTGATTTTATGCCAAAGTAAATTAGGAATAAATTTATTATGCGAAAGAATGAGATCCCCATTGTCAACTTCGAAGACCATTTAAAGATGTTTGTATTTATCTCGTGTCGTTATTACTAAACATTACAAAACAGTTATGCATATTCATACGAGCATCCAGTCAAAATAATTTGCGAGTCATGAATCGTGTGTCGATTTTAACACCAATTTTAATTTAAATTCGATTCTGAATGTTTAAATGGTCACGTGATAGGCTTTTATTTATGCAATTCTCATTTCTACTTGGAATTATGCCTAATTGTGTAACGTTAGCTGAAATGTTTCTGTTTTCAGATGATCTAACTAATTGGTTACAAGGAAGCTGCTTATTTACTGTTCTAATTGACTTTCGGTGACTGTTTTGATCGTCTTAGACTTAAGTAAAATAAATAATTAATTGTAGTCGAGAAATTTACTATAGTGAAAATAATAGCGATAAACTATCTCATATAACGAAATGGAATGGTCTCAACTATTGTCGCATAATTCAAAGAAAAACGAGGAAGTGCATATCGCCACATATCACATATTGTAGATCATTACATTTAACCAATAAATATCAAATTCTTTCGGCCAATTTTTAGCCTTAAGTTCAACATATAGAGCGCTTTATACAATGTGTCCTGTCACCAGTTTGTCGACAAATTGTCCCTCAAATTTGGTTTTTCTCAAAAAGCCAATAATTCAAAAATACACAAAAGAGAATCTATTTGTTTTTCTTTAATTATTTTTTTCTATTTTTTGTTCCATGACAATTGAAGCGTGATGGCTGTGTAACTGTTGTCTATATGTTTAGCTATCAAATGACACTTTTTAATCTTGATAGGACATTCACATGAGTAGTGGTGGTCAAATTAGTATGAGAGCCCAGGTCTTGGTTACCAAGAAAACAAAATGGCGGCCGTAACAGAAAAACAAAATTTGAGGGACAATTTGTCGATAAAAAATGCCATATTTCACACCATTAAAGGCTCCAACTGGTGACGGGACACATTGTATAGTTACGTTATTTTTCATGCGTCTTATTTTAAATGCATACCTATCTTACGAGTTTACAATATTATGTTAAAAGGTTATGAAAATAATGATAGATTTTATTTATTTGTGTGAAAACCCACAAGGATAAGACCTCGTGTTGCTAGTAAAAAATATATTGGCTACAAAATGATGTCAACTTTAAAAGCCATATAGCATAAGCCCCTATTACACCCCCGTGTTCACTATGTGATAGTCTTTCAAATACGTTGAAACGCCCCAAACCGTTCTAGTTTTCATCAAATAAGTAAAATGAAATGCAAAAGTTTGAAACATTTTAAAACTCTTCTAAATTAAACCTTTTTATTCTAGAGAGCTCGTTTGAATGCAATCGCACCTACGCCATCATCGGCCTTAAAGGACAAGCGTAGAAAAACCGTTCTACCGGTTACCAAGCCAGCAGAAACACCGGTTTTACCCAGAGAAGAACCAGAAAAAGACAACTCGACAGAGAAACAGCCGGCAACAAGACTGCCAGAAAAATCGTCGAAGCAACCCGCGGAATTTGACAATGCAATGACTCTTGACGATACTATCGATCTAACTTTTGACACGGAATATTAAACAATTTTTCACTTTTTTTAATCTATTTCTTCCTGTTCAAACCTCCGTAAATGTTACAAACCAGTTACATGAATTATATTTTGTAAGCCTTGATATTAAATGAGTGTTTTTATTTACTGGAAAAAAATCAATTTATCTTCGGAATCAGACAGGATTAGTACCTTCAACTTCTCGCTATCCGAGCTACTGCTCTTCATTTTTTATTGCTTCATGTATTTCATATTCTTAATGAAAAACTCAAGCTTCTCTTATGCAATGGTTGCTTATTTATTGGAGCGGAGCGAGAGAAGCTCCAATGGATCAGCTTCAATAACGAAATGTATGTGACACCATAACTCTTTGAGTTCTTAGCCGATTTTCGTATTTTTTGTAATGAAACGAAGCAACAGGTTTAGGACTAGATCGTGACGGAGCCCGAATTTTGAAATTCGCAAAAAATATAGGTATTAATTATTATGGAATTTTAAAACTTACTAAACATTTTTGAATATATTTTTTTAGTATTACGCTCTGTACCAATATATGGTCCTACCAACTCTATGCTAAGCGATTGTATCGACAGTTATTAAAATGTTATTTCGCTATAGAAAAGAATATGATACCATGACAATATTAGTAGGTTCCAGTGTTTAGCGCTGGTAAACCGAGCAAGGCATCGCAGCGCGAAGCCTGATGTCGAGGTACGGAGCCACCAAAAAACTCGTTATAACGAAACACAATTACAAGACGACAGTGAAATTAATGGAGATGGTTTGTTAATATATAACCAATTTTTTTTGGCTAAAATTATGATTAAACGATATAAGAATAATTAAAATGATTGGAGATGATGGATTAAAATTATTGCTCCCATGGATCAGCTTCAATGGCGCAATGTGTGTTATGCCATAACTTCCCGAGTTCTTAACCGATTTTAATATTTTTTGTGTGGAATCGAATCAACAGGTTTAGGACCAGATGGTGACGAATTTTGAAATCCGCAATAAATCCCATCGAAACAAAATAAAATATATTTTCGTTTTAGGTAATACGCTCCGCTCCAATATACGGTGCTAGCGTAGCTTTATGCTTAGCGACTGCATCGCCTAGTACATATTCTATGTTCTAAGTCGGAGCAAATCCAGCAAAATGAAAAAAAAATTGAAATCGGTTGAAAAGTTTCAGACTTTATCGCGGTCAAACACTGACAGGGATTTTTTATATATACAGACGTTCCTCCTGTCTATGGGCCAACTCGACAACAAAAAAGTAAATAATTCTATTTCCATAGTATTAACCTAAATCTTATTATCATATAATTAATTGGTAGATTATAATTATCTGAAGATTTAGCAAAAATCAAATTGTCACAGAGGTCAGGACTCGATCCCACAACGTCTTGCTCTTCAGTCGAATACTCTTCCAGTTGAGCTACCGAGACCTTGACAAATTCTTTGATTCTTAACCGATTCGTTGCTACATACAATTACCAGAAACGAAGGCTACGAGCTTGATTTACGTGAAAATGAAGATAGTTTTATTCTGGGTAGATTTCCCTAAAACTTAACTCGAAGGAGTTATCATCGATTTCAAAATGACACGGTTCCGGTGGCTAACGCCACACGCAAAAGAAAGTGATTGCACGACAGACGTGCCATCAGCAACGAATCGGTTAAGTTACGCCATTTCTTCGTGTTCTAGGTAACTACTACCGAATGTACTTTTACAAGTATCAAACAATCTAAAAAGAAGAAACTACTGTTTGATTATTATATTAATAAATAAATCATTAAATAAAAGTGCGTACCTTATCGATTTTATGATACTCGTAAAAGTGTTGTAGGATAGTCTTGCTAAACTCAGACAAAATGTTTTCTAATAACAATTTTTCTAATCCTTGTTATTTGATATTTTTTTCGACTAAGACGACTCAAAGTTTTTCCTTGTCCGCGCCAGTTAATTACTTCTATAACGACAGTTGAGCATAATGAGATTTTTGAAATTCAACAGTAGCACATTACAGGGTGCTGTTTGTCACCCCCACCACTGACCCATACCCCCACCAACCGCAAGGGGAAGTTATTAGGAGCCTTTGTTAATGAATTTCATGTTGGTTGAATAGGTACATATATGGAAAGCTGGAATTTATGCTATTGTACTGTTGAGTATGTTGATCCAGTTCAACCGAATTATTAATTACATAAAGAAAGCATTAGTTGTTAAAAGAGCTTTGTATTGGACATCATCATCACTATAATCTCAGATGAACGACGTCCACTCCTGGATGGAAATTTCCTCAAAAATTGGGAAGTATTGCCATAATATCTACGCTTGACAGGTGGATTGGAGATCGCAGTTAAAAAACATAATTTGTTCCTTTTTTGGTTTTCAATAGTTGAACTGTGGTCGCTTCTATTATCATTAGTCGCCTTTTATTACCTTAAGTGTAAAGGATTGGTGCTATTCTACACTACCGGACACCACACGACATAGTTTCTATTTTGTATTTTCATTAATATCCTATTGGTTAATATCTATATCGATGCTTTTTTAGTGCGGTGAACGCAACCTTAAACGTTCTTCAGAACGCACCGAAATTGATATAATGGTGGTTCGCTAATACGGTTCCACTTTTTCATTTTAATTACAAGAAAGCGTGAAGTAAATAGCCTTGTTACTATTTATTTATGTTTTGTGAAAAGTTAATAATAAAAATATTTTTGTTACATTCACACCAATAAACGTAGCCCAAAGTAAGCACTATAAGGTTTGTGTTATTGATACTAGGGAAAAGGATAGATATACATATATGATACAAAGATATGTTAGAGTTATAGAAATAAATATCCATGACTTAGGTATAAATGCTCGTATTCATTCGGGATTTGAACCCAGGATTGTCGGTGCGAAAGGCAGGACCGCTATCGTTGCATCAAACGATCGTCAAATATGTCATAACTATGTAATGAAACACATAATAAAATATGATAAAACAGCCCTCGCCAAGTTTCTCCGCGGCTTCAATACACGCGTCATAATTGAGTAAAAAACATTTTTATCTTTATCTTTTTTCTATCTTTTAAAAATATACACACGGCTAGTGTATATTTTTAAAAGATAGAATCGCAGCACAAGAAACTAGGTTCTAATTTTTCTCCAGAGAGAGAGTGTGATCCGGCTCACTGAATTTGTGTAACATTTAAATCTCAAAGCGAATTCGGTTATCGAGTTACAAAAATAAATAACCGAGTTAGTTGTTTCAAATTCCTACTGGAGTTTTTCTTACAGGAAATAATGAGATTTGCTGTATACATGTAGTTATTTGGAGATTTTTTTTGATTATTTGTATTTAAGAAAAAAATTGCTTCAAAATATTTGTAGAACAATAAAAATCTGTTATATTGTAAATTTTATTTGGGTTAATTTTTCAAACTGCTGGTCATAATTTCTCAAATATTGTATTATACCGATAAATTCAAACAAATCGATAATTTTTATCTATATTTTTCCTTAGTTACAAAAGGTATTTCCTTTAATTGGTTAATATTAATTTATCTGAATAATAACTTTTATCCGTGGATGAAAAACTCAGCCCTTGGATTAATTAAAGTGATTATTATCATAATTATTAAAGATATTATCTATGGTAAATATGAGAAAAAGAAAGACATTTCTTACTTAAAAACGGACTTAAGAGTTTATAGGTAATAAGGACGATGATTATTAAAAAAAAAATTTTTTTTTTGCTATCTGTTGGTATTGAGTTAAAAAACTACATACAGTTCATGTAAAAATAAGAATGTTTTAAGCAGGGCAACACTTGTTTATGGTTATTTAATCTGTAAATAAGAAAAAAATAATGACTCGGGTCATATACTTACTGCCCATTATACAATCATGATAATGAACTTATTCGGATTTAATTTAGAACTTTTGACGTAGGTATAGACACAATCAGTGCCGTTACAAAAATCAGTTTAAATTTACAATTTGCTGATAATCCCAATACTATCAGAAGATCTCGTAGGCTGGTAAGCTCCTTGTCTCATAACATTCGTCTTCGTCAGTCTGCAGAAGCACACATTTTTATAAAAACCATACGTCAACCTTGTAGTAGTAGTAGTGTTGCAGAAAATCAATTGTCTATCGAATAATTGTTAATTCTTACCCAAAATCTGTCATAAAATCGGTAGCGCTATATAAACCGATAGTATCGATGGTATGATACCATACAATACGTTGATAGTATAGACCTATTCCTACTGCATCATTAGTATCGATATTGTCGTGAAAAAAGGTTAAACTATCAATAGTATTCTTAGGTAACATACCTACTATTGGGTCCCACGATTAAATCGACAATCCATTTTTAGGCAACACTTAGCCGTAAAGAGCTTAAATTCGTAACATAGTAGCTCTTGCAACAAAACTCTCCTTTACCAGGACGTAAATTATAATAAATAAAAAAAAACTATGATAGCTTTAAAATCAACCCCATTAAGTTTCTCAAATAATGACCGTAGTTTTAGTTGTTTAGTTCAATCTCTCATTATAGGTAACCAGAGAAATAGGTAACGAGTAGAATTGACAAATGCTCAGGAAGTGTGCTTTTTAAGTGGCGACCATGTGGATAACACAAAAGCTGTGATTATAACACGTTAAATCAGTTAGAATATCTTAAGTTAGGGAAATAATAATTGAATAAAAAGAATTAATAGTAGACCACTACTCACACGTGAATAACATAATAGTAGTGGTCTACTATTATATTTTTTATGCAATTATTAATTCTCCTAACTTAAGATATTCTGATTTAACGTGTTGTAATCATAGCTTTTGGGTTATCCACGTGGTCGCCACTTAAAAAGCACACTTCTTCAGCATTTGTCAGTTCTACGAGCAATGTGAATTTCACTTTGCCATTTCAATACATCGATTGAAACGTAGGATTCTATAACATACAATCTTACTATCGCATCTTTAGTTCAAATTTTTTTTAAATCATTTCGACATTTTGCACTTTGTCGCAATGGATATTAAACAAATGTCAAACATTCGAACTATCGCGGCTAGCCAGATACATACTTTACCAAATCGACACGTAGCTAAGCTCAATATTGCACGGTTTAACAGCTGATGATGCTCCGTGTAGGGGCGAAACACGTGTGGAGTAATTGGTGAAGGTGCCAGGTCTGTCGGTGTCTGCGGTATCAGCGTTTATTAGCGGGCGCTGCATTTTGCTTGTTTTTTTGCCAAAGTAAGCTACATATTCTTGTTTTATTAATACTAGATATACGCCAGTCTGCCTAGCTTCCTTTCTTTAAATGTAGCATAGGTTAAGAATCGACGTCAGAAAAATAAGCGGCCAATATCTTTGAATTTAGAGAATTTAGATCTTTTTATAAACAAAAAAGGTTTTTATTTCCGTTTTTTATAGACATTTTAGTGACAATGTGGTAACAAACAGACACACAAAGTATTGTCATAATATAATTAGGATAGGATTTAGCAATTCGTTGAGTAAATTAAGGGACTGATTCTTCTGCGAGTGATTTAAATTTACTCGCTGTACGACTTTGAGCTAATAAAATAACATTAAGTTTTCCCGAATAACCATTCTATATATTACTCACTACCAACTCGTACATACAAGCTCAAACTACAGCACAGTTTATGATAATGAGTGGTACCTAACTCAAATGAATGGTACGTCTATATATGCCAAGACAGACGAACATACTAGCCGGTGCTTAATCGTCCCCGATTCTCGGCGAAGACTTACCATCAATTAGGAAGCTCTAATTATCAAACCGTCCTGCAGTCGATGAATATGCACGAACTACGGCTCACTACAAGGCAAAGTTGGAATAATGTAGCTGTTTTGAGATAAACGTACATTATGTAAGTAAGTAGATACTGTGGGTATGCTTACGTAGCAAAACTTACACACACAAAAGATTAAAATGAATCATGGATTCTTAGCAATATGTAAGTAGTTATAATAATCACAAATATCTTTTTATGAATAACTTATATTTAGTGGTTTTAAATATAAGTTATTCAGTAAAAAGATAATTTAATTGATTAAGGAATTTATTTTATTATTACAGCCGAAAATATACCCCGAGAAAACTAGTACGACCACTTATTCTCAAAGTTTTTATAAACTTTAATGAACATTTTACTTCGGGTGGGTCGTTTAAAATACAAGTATGGATAAGAAGACTTATCTTTAAGTAGAAAGTAAAGCTCTTAAATATTTTTTTGATGTAATATTACATCGTAATGTCAAATTATAGGCTTACATAGGTTAAAAATGTTAAAGAATCGTTATAATATAGGTGAATATAAATTGTTACGTATAAAGTTCCAAGAAGTTTAAATAAGCTTTTCGATAATCTTAATAGTCTTACTTTTTATCCATTTTGCATGTCCATAATAAGTTCGTTTACCTTTCATTTTGACGTCACTACAAAGCCAGCTAAAAGACAGCGCAGCCTCATAGGGCCTCGTAAGAGATGCAAGATCGAACTTCCCATTAATTCCTGGTCCTCGTTTAAACAATCATTCGTCAAACATGCACGGTGAAGTATCTAGGCTGCGTCTAGGTAATGTGGAGATAGGCTGGCGGTGCTCATTAAAATATGTAAATGATTCTCCAAGACATTACGCAGATAGGTGCTTCTGACTTATTGGCTGGTTAGCGTTATGCGAGATGACAGTATTCTTTTAATTACGGATTTTATTCTTAAATAAATAAAATTAGTATAATAATAGCTTTTTATTGAAACGCCGGCCGAGGCCATTGTTTGAGATGTCAGCTTAAACACAAGTGGACCGAGTTCTATCTATGCCGATGTACTTTACCAACACGTAACATAAGCGAAGTACCATATAAGTGAAGTTTTCGAAATTCTTTAAAACTTCTTGTATACGGTTATTTAATTATAATAATCTTTAAGTCTAGTCTTTGGACTTAAGTAAGTAACTTACTTTGGTAAGCACTGTAAGGCTTGTGTTTTGGACACTAGGGTAACGAATATACAAACATATATAATACATAGATAAGTTATATTCGTAGAAATATATTTATACCCATGACTGGGGTATAAATGCACGTATTCATCACACCAACATCGACCCCTTCCGCGACTCGAACCCAGGACTGACGATGCTAAAGGCATCTCTACCGTTGCACCAACAAGACAAGAAAATTGCTGGCAAAGTTGTCAGCTTCATTAATATTATTTACTACGCGATGCAGTCGCAAACCATAAAGCTACGCTAGCACCATATATTGGAGCGGAACGTAATACCTAAAAAAGGAAAAAACCAATTTCTTTCGATGGGAACTTTTGCCAATTTCGAAATTCGGGCTCCGTTACCATCTGGTCCTAAACCTGTTGATTCGATTCCATACAAAAAATATTAAAATCCGTAAAATATTAAAATAAAAATATTAAAGAACTCGGAAAGTTATGGAGTAACAGACATTGTGCCGTTGATGCTGATCCATGGGAGATACTGCTCAGTCTGTAAGACTACAAGCTCGTTGGTACTATCATAACGTGTAAGATCTAAACGTCAAATGTTATTATGTTTGATATTCAGTAAGAACATTATTCTATACACACCACAGGTTAATATAGATAGGTAGTAATATAGTTTCACCACAGGTTTTAAAAAGTCTAACCCATAACATATATAATATAGATATATTTTATACACTCGGTGGTGTGTTTTATATTTTTTTTATAATTCATATTAATTTCTCCTTCCTTCTGCACTTTTTTCCATATAAACTTTCATTGTTACAACTTTCATACTACCCCCTCCGCGTAATTTTCTTAAAAATGTATGCAATTTTTGCTTCACTTATAAATTTATAGGTTTACTAGCTGTCCCGGCCACGCGTTGCTGTGCCGACTGCAGTGCCATCTGCCGGACTGATTTGTGAATCTAAACCATTCTCAGATCCCCTTGAACACACACAAAAAAAAACATTCAAATCGGTCCAGCCGTTTAGGAGGAGTTCAGTGACATACACACTCACAGAAGAACTATATATATAAAGATATAAAAATGCTGTAAACAGAATATCAAAATGATAATAATTGTTGCATCTATACCGCATACTGCCGTCCCCCGTGGAGTTGTGAACGCATTACTCGTTTGCGGGGGCACCTACCGCGCGCAACTATTTAGTATCATTACAAATGTCGCTCGCCCTGTCCGTGAGTCTGTCCGTCTGTGTGCCGGGAGCTACCGTTTCTTATTAATAAGGAGCATTGGCAAAGGCAATGTGGAGTGGACTTGGAACTGGGATTGAAATATTAAATTTAATGTATTTTTTTATTATTTCTACTTATTATGGTTTAATAATGTAATTATTTTTATTTAATTTGAAGTATATTGAACGAAAGCACCACGTGATGCCAACAGAAAAAAAACAAGAAATGATATTGCGATGACTGGTGGATTAGAAGACGATTTCTTATCCGTAGGTTAGGCATCCGTTGGATAGATTAGGTAACCACCTAACCTATCCAACGCAAGATACCTATATAAAATTATTATTGAGATTTATACAGTTGTAGTTGTCGAAATATTGTTAAGTTGATTAACACTTCTAGTATATTTATTTACACATCATTATTAAGGCGATATCGGTAAACAAAAATTTCTGAGGAAAAATCTAATACGTAGAGCCTGAAATAATGCCTACTGCATAAAAGCTTATGGAAATTCATATCCTGTTAGAGGCATATGTTTGTTTAATAAATGTTTTTTACCAGTCATTTTGCATTATTATATTTTTTAAAAGTAATGTCTAATAATAGTTTTATGTTCTGTATTTCTTTTGATTAATGTCAAACTACTTGTTTTATCTGTTTCTTTCTCTGTCATACCAAAAAATACAGTTACTATTATTTTTAAAGTGATTTTCACTCGTCCACTGAGCTGTCGGTAACAACGAGCAAAAACATTTGTCCTCGAATCATGGGGATTTATTTATTACTAGCGGACACAGTAAACATGTCCTGACCTTTCAGATACAAAGATATAACTTGAACGCAACGCCATCTCCCGATTCCAAGTAGCTTTTCGGGTAAAGGAAAAATGTGTTTGTTTTTTATCTTTAAAGGTTTAATTTTTAATGCATACCTATTCACTTTCGAGTGCTTTGCTTCACAATACGAGTCTTGATTTACGCAGCCTCATTATATCTAATATTTGTAATAATTGTAGCAGATATAAAGCCAAGACTATACCGATAGGAAAGAACATTGCACAAAAATTGTCCATTAAATCTGTATAGTGGTCTCACGAATAACCAGCTCACTGCCCTTCGTGCTACGAGAACCTGAAACGGACTTGTTAAGTGTTCCAGAACATCTCCATAATTATTTTTGATGACGACGACGAGGATAAAATTATCGCTGAGTCGAACATATAATTTGACGTCAAAAAACTTCTGGTTGACATATCAAAAGAAATACAAAAGGCTATTAAAGAATTGAAGGATGTTTCTCGTTTTGCATTTTTACTGGAAAAACTTATGAACTTATTTTAAATATAGAAACGTTACAACCATTACTAAGCTACAAAAGAAAAACGTTGATTTACCAAACCGCAATAGTCATTTGGCATTAGGCACATTGGAACAAGGCGTACTATAAACGGGCTAACAAAAAGTTAGGTGGGATATTGAAGTATGTAATTCCTCTTAAAGAAAACGAAAACCTCATCAAAATCACGAATAATTTATGCCAAGCGAAATTCCGAACATATATGTAAAACATGTAAGAGAAACAACTGCCCGCAACCAGTGAAAATTGAACGCAAGACTGAAAAGATTCAAGCATCATAGATATGCGGTTAAAAATTCAAATCTTTACGGTTTCACCACTTAAAAAACACTGAATGTTTTACCGGCTTATTGTCCGCCGCTTTAAATTATTCCGTAGCTTTGTGTTGCATTAACTTCCGAAACTTAGTGATCACATGTTTATAAGGGAATTAGTAGCGTTTTTAAGATTGGCCGACACCAAGATCTGTATATGTTAGGTGTTGTAAATATTGATCAGAAAGTAAGGTATAATTATCTGGATTTATCAATAGGATCCAGAAACAAAGTATGGCTGTTTTAAAACGAACCAACGCCTACCAATGTAAAGTGATTGAGAAACACAGGGAAAAAATTAGATTCCTAGCTTCTTCACTTTGATGAGGTGTTGCTTCCATTACAAAATCAAAGCAGCATAAGCGCCGAATGATATACTAAAATTACTAGAAGTTTCACTGAAATGAGCAACAAACAACCAAAAACCGGCACTGCTGGTTCTTCCTGGACACTACACCGCACGTTTTGGGTTACCCTCTTACAGTCCCGATCTGGCACCGTGTGACTGCTTTTTAATCTCTTAAATAAAAAATAATCAACTACAAGGGATACATTTTACATCGCTGTATATTCCGTTCTAAAGACGTTTGAGAAGGCCATAGAAGAGGTGTCAGTGGCGAACTGGAAAAATTGTTTCGAAAATTGTTATAGACCCATGAAACTTTGTTTAGCTTGTGGAAAGTTCTTTGAAAAGATTTAGTAAATAAATTTTATCCATACAAGTTGGTTATTTCGTTTCTCTAAACTTTCTGAATGCTTCCCGTACATCATATTTATGCATGGTCCCGCTAACTGTATCTTGACATAGTGGTGTTAAAAATACTGCACTGGCCCATCATCGCGATTATTGCACAACTATAGATTGTTCTGGTTCATTCGCAATATCTACCCTCGTAAATTATGAGCATGTTACTCGCTTAGTCTAAATATTTAAACAAATTCGATCGGCAGATGGTAAAAAATATTAACAGTCGGAAACAACAGGTTTCTAGCAAGAAAATCTCAAAAAAATGAAAAACAACTGAAAATTAAACTAGGAATCATCAATCTTATTATAATAAGATAAGTAAAGCATTTGCATATAGAGATTATACATACGCGAATGGATAGCAAAACCAACAAATAAAATATTAAAACAAATTTATTTAGGAATTATGTCCTGAAAAATGGCCAGGTCAAAAGTACCCTTAACCGACGAGCTTGTATGAAAGGTCTGATGAAAGTAGAAGAAACGAGAGGTGTATATCGAATCGTGGAAAGTGGAAATCTATGATTTCTGCCTATCCCTGCGGGAAAAAGGCGTGATTATATGTATTTTCTCGAAATAGTGTGTGATTTACCCTACCTCAGTACCTCAGTCTAGAATAAAAATGCTAAACTGCAGTCCATACTACATGTCTATTAAAATCTATAATAAATTACCACCACATGTTAAAAATATTAAAACCCTTAATGCATTCCAAAACAGATTGAAAGATTATTTAATTGATAAATGCTCTATTCTATCAATGAATACCTAAATTAAATGTTTATGAATTTTCCCTCTTAATTTTATATTGATGCTACGATCAGCCCAATTTGAAATATATATACCTAATATAATGTAATATTTTTCTACTTTGTAATTGAAAATAAAATATAATTAAATTTTATAATTTATAAGTAATCAAAAAGTGAGCAGCCCTCATCTTATTTGCTGTGTCCGAAAAGGGCGACTAAGTTTAAGTTCTATTTATATTTTAAGACCAGTGTACACTTGGTTGGCAATAAAGATTTGATTTGATTTGATTTGATTTGATTTGATTTAGTTAAGTATTATTGTTTATACTAGCTGACCCGGTAACGCGTATACAATGGAAAAAAAGCGGACAGACTAACACACAAACAACAAATTTGTGTTCTTAGATTATAGACTAGCGGCCCGTCCCGGCTTCGCACGGGTGGACAAAATTCTTTAATTTTTTTCTATTATTAAATATTTTTCCGTTAGCGTCATCTAGCGTCCGGTAGATGAACTACTTGCGGTTAACGCGTTGTTATGGTAACGTTATTGATACAATGAAAAAGAGCGGGAAAAAGACCGGACTAACAAACACACAAACCACTGTGATCTGAGATTATAGATTTATGAATACGACAAAGTAGGGATTCAGTGTTCAAAATATTTTTATTTTATACCACAGGATTATCTTATTTAGTCGTTATTTGTCAAAAAGAAGCGTTCTCCTCCTAAGGGAGCATCGTTCGTTACCCGCCTCGCTGAGGCAAGCAAGTGTTGTTTTGTTCCATCGTCTCCATCATTACGTACCTCAGCTCATTACTACCAACAGATCACTCGCTTAATTTGTGCATTTCCGATCCAAAGATATTCAAATATCAACCCTAATGATCCCCAAGAAATGTTAATAAAATGTTAATGTGGCGAAAGCGGTTGTCCTACCGGCAATAAGTGACAGATTTGCTTGACAGAAATACCTTGTTTGCAGTTTGTATGAATAAGTTAGGTTTGACCTTTTTTTCTGCGGACGGACCAGTGTTTTGTGTTTGCATTTATTTTGGTATTTGTATAATTTGTGTCTCGTTTAAGTTATTTGAATTTTACGTGTGGCTTTTATTATTTGCTTTTGTTTTAAATTTTGATTGTTCCTACTTACGAAATGTACTTGTATTGCCTTGTGGAGCGATTTTGAACGATCCAATTGATAGGAAGGTACAAGTCTGCTATACAATAACAGTGAACTGAAGATATGTCGATATACCTTTGGTCCTCTAGCCATCTTAAACCAATTCTGGCTCCCCAATAAAGCAAGTCACAATGTCACATCTATTCTTCAGTAGGAATAACAACAAAGACCAATCTTCTAACTTTGAATCTACATAAGTATTCTGTCGCTCTCTTCATTCTTTATAAATGTGTGCACTATGGCGAGATCTTGACCATGCTTCACAACATTCTTTTATCGATTTTCTGAAATACTCAAACTAATAATAAAAATTGTCAACAAAAATATCCTAAATACTAGGTAGGTATCAGTACTTCCTCAGAATACATAAGCACCTACTGGACCCTAATTAAGGATAGTTTTCTTAATGAATTCAAAAGCAAAGATAACTCTAATAAGGTAGAATTTGAATGAGCTCCCCACGCAATATATAAAAGCTCTCGGTGTTAAGATATTTGCAGTTTGAATTATTCATTATAATCAGTGCACTTACCGGGTCTCGTTTTATCCTACACAAATATATAATTGGGACTCACAGTATGGGTTCTGGGTCTGATTAATTTGATGTAGTATGCTGGATCTTTAACTATTCTATGTAATTCTGTGTGTCCTGTGAAAAGTGATAAAAGTCGACTTATATCGAATTTGATATTATTCATGCACCTTCATCACAAAAATATCCTCTATTTTTCTAACTAATTAACATTTTGATACATCTCTTAGTTTGCCGAGATCGTATGGTACACATTTCAGGCAGATTAACCTGTTATGAAAGTTTTGTGTTAATAAATACATGTTGACCTGTATCGCCTACAATAATCAAGTCATACATTAAAAATTATGCATATTTATAACCTTCTAATAAAGTGTCATCTGATACATGTTTAGTTAAGTTACGTGACAACAAAATAAATATCAACTTTCATCACTACTTCACATAAAGTGTAATATGATACAACGTATTAGGAATAATTGTACACGATAACTCATTTGGTGTATTTTGATACAATAAATAGTTTTTTTTAAATATCTTCTGTTCTATAGAACGATTTTATGTAGGAACTTAATAGTTTATAAACAATACAAAAGTAATACAAACTGTGTTACTATTTTTGTATAATGATTATGCTAACAAATTTTATGATTTTTTTACACACAAAAACTTCTCTACTGTAAAGTTAACAATTTTAAGATGTATCAGTTTTCACAGTACGCACAGAATTATTTTCCGATCTTTTAGCTAATGTTTCGTATCCAGTAATTTAAACATACCCCTATTCTCATCATCTTTGCTGCTGCAAACACGTTGATTCTTTTCTTTTTTAAATATAAGACGTCATCATCACATATATTGTTTTGAACCCAAGTTAAATAGTTAAATAACCTTGTGTTATGGAATTTAGAAACAATGACGGGTCTATAACACCCAATTATGTAACAATTTGTTATATTTATACAAGAATCATCAATCGTTTTACATTTTTATTCTGAAGTTGTACAAGAACATATTACAACGACTCTCCAACATCCTACCGCCCAATTATACTGCTGAATGAGCTCAGCAAGATTCTAGAAAATATTATTGCCGAGCGGGTCATCAGCCACGTGGGGCCAATATAGAAGAGTTAATTTTCCACATTGATCCGAGTGAGGGTAGAACTTGGGACCTCAGAGTGGCGTTGAAAAACGGTATACATGACAATCGATCACGGAAGTCGTCCAACTGACCGTATTTTGATGACAAATTATCCAAATTTTTTATATCTTATTTTTGTTTCAGTTTTGTAAAGCCTTCGATTTCAAATGCTTGCGATGCATAATATAAACGACTCTAAATTAATAAACACAATCTAATAGCCATTATAATGAGCCTCTTAATACTGCTTAAGCAAAAGACTTAATTATGAGTGTATATACTGTATTGAAGATAACCTAACCTAACCTAACCTAACCCGCCGCGAGAGGCTAAGTATGGTGGGTGCCAGCGAATAAAGATTCAGCCTGGAAACTTACAAAAACAAATACGTTTAAATAAGGAAACTGATCCTTATGAACATTTAAGAAAGATACGTCATTCTAAAAAGTTTTTATAAAAATCATTTTCGAAATGTTTAGGTAATATTGAAATAAAAAAACAATACTTTATTAAAAAAATAATTTTAATTATTCTAATTTAAAGTATAATAATCGCATGCAAAATGTTTTTCACTAACTTTTTAGACATGTATTTTCATAGGGTATGAAATTTCACAAGAATCTGCTTTCTTCATTTTATTGCTGAACGGAAGCCTCCCCCTAAAATTAGGGGATTTTAGTCTAACCTTTGCGCCAGTCAGGCGTGATTAACCGACCATAATTCCTATACCACTGCTGCCTATTTTATGGGCTAAGATCGGTCAAGGTCACATTAGTTGACTTTTACGGCATCCTTGAAAGAGTTTTCTATTCTTCTCTGCAGAACTCCAAATGTTCAGTTTTCTTATTTTAAATTATTTGAACCTGAAACTTTTTCGGAAAACATGATGCGGCGGTAACATGCTTTCCGAAACATAAGATAACACTTTTTCGACCTTTGTGAAAACTACTTAACTTCTACTATTGTAGACTGAACGTGTTAACAATGGCACCAGATATTAGATAGTTTTCCATATTAACAAAATCCTATGTATGGTCATTGAGAAACGGGTCGGTGACCTATTTATTTTCTCTACAGTAATTCCAGCTTTTGAACAATCAACCAGATGCAGCATTAACCAAAATACAGCAGTTCAAATTAAATATCATTCGATAAGTTCTGATATTATTTCATTTTCATACCGTCACAATCCCATTTGTCGAAACCGAAACGCGTCACACACTTTGTGATTGATACCCTGATCTGGTAAGTAAGTAATAATCAATATTGTATCCACTCGACATCCGTAGCAGACTGCAATTGACACTTTTGGGTTTTAAACTTAATTATGCATAAAATATTTCGAAAGTGCAGTCGGATCGAGCGATGCGCATGTGTTAGGGTTCAAAGTTCATAACCTGTAACCCTTCAAATCAATTACTCTGCCATTATAGATATAAATGATTTTTTGGCAAAATATATAAATGAAAAAGGGGATTTCAATGAGATAAGGTGTAGTATTATCGATAAGTACTAAAAAAGGTTAAATTGTAAGATAGGTAAAAATGAAAATGAAAATAACTTTATTCAAAAGCACTTAAAAATAAGTAGTTTAGTAAGTAATAAGTAGAAGTAAATAAAGTGTCAGTACATAACAGCTATTATAAGTGATCATTTCTATCGCAAACTTTGGTCGCAGTACCTAGACGTATTGTGGAAAGAAGTTTGGTGCGTTATAATAATTATCTTTTATTAAAATATTTTTTTATGTATATAGTTCCCTCCAGAATCTCCATTCTTGAAAAATTAAATTCTTATGAATTGACCACACTCACCATACTGTGACCACAGTACTTATACATACTGAAATGAAAAACGAAACCACATGATCAAACAAAATTAACACGTTAGTTATCTAATAAAAGACATTTTAAGCACTCGATGTCATAAACGTATAAAATATAAATAAAAACATTCTTATTTTGGTCTTAGGCGGTAAAGATAATAATGGTTTGGACATTTTTAATAGTAGACATTTCTAGGTGTACAAAATACCGATTCACTCGCGCCTTGAAGGCCCTCAAGGATGGATCTGAAAAATTTCTTACTCAATTTGAGTGTCAAAGATTCTTTATAGAGGTAACATATGCGATGCATTAGAGAGTTGTAATAAATGACTTCAACCGTCGTATAGAGTAAAAAGAAATTTCATATTTATATATTTATTAATTACAGTCGATCACATCGACAGTGCAAGTTTGATTTCCAGTTGTTATACTGAACCCTCCTGACAAGGACGTAAAAATATTACACACCAAAAATGTCCTCGGTCCATAAAGAGCTATCGCCGCATTTCAGAGAGAGGCTACGCATAAACGTGATTGCTTCCAAATGAATGATTGTTATTTTATTTTTCAATTGCGTCCTGCGGTCCTGTTGCCGAACGGTAAGAATTAAACTGCCGGCGCAGACCAAACCGCGCCAATCCGAACTCTTTTTGACCGTACACAATTTGTGCATTTTTTCTATTTCGTCGAATAGTTTTTTGCGGTCGATGACGTACCCGCTTTTAATAGTGAGCGTTGTTTTTTTAATGCCACAGATGATGTTGACGCTTTTTGTGCTGGAGATTGAATCTTCCGATGTGCGGAAGAAGTTTGTTATTTGTTGTAGTGAACTATTTTCTGGACTCGTTTAAGGAATAACAAATATTATAATATTGTTCTGACATTATCTTGGTACCTACAATAGTTTATCTCAAAGTGTGGTGTGACCGTTACTCAAAATACATTATATACAAAATACATATTTACCTGTATTATTTTGTATTTATTCGAAATGTGAAAATACTGATTAATAATGTTTAATGATATAAGGTTATTGCCATAAAAATTGTAGAGAAAAATGTTGCCCCAAATATACTAGTTTTTATTTTTGTTTCAAAATGTTATTCATCTATAAGATCAAATACATATATCAGTCATTTTCCATGTCTTTCGAACGCTATTATAATTCTCACACTAAATAAAAGAAAACACATTTATTATTGTTATTTGTATTAAATCATGTCAGTAAAATAATATTTTTGAAGAACACTTATTTTGTTCTTTTATCATCTTCCTAGTATGGAATTCAGTGCAATTAAGAGATTTTCTCATCTCATATTAATAGAGAGAAAATATAAAAAAGATTAATATCTCGGTATACGAAATACCTGACACTTCGATTCTGCTAATGTGAACATTATAATCGTGTTATTACATTTTTATATAGTTCTTGTAACTTAAAGAGAAATGAATAATCAAATTTCTAATTGAGGTAGAAATAAATATGTATATGTATACAATACCATTTTAACACCATCAAAACACTATACCTTAACATTTGCATTATTGCATATTTTTCATAAGAACATAATATTTTAAGAATATAATAACACAATATTGTAGCGCTACTACAAAATTCGCTAAGAATACTCATATACTTTCGCTCTACTATAAATTGTTTAATCCCATTTACCCTCATTATCTCAAAAAAGGTTCTAATTCCTCCATTGTGCTAACTCTTAGACTCTTTGGTCATTAGAAAACACACCTTCAAACCCCATCGCATAGCTCTACCTTTAATAGTTGTTACTAATACTGTGATGGCTGTCCATCTTTGTAATTATTAATATTGGATTGTTTTGTTTTAATTGTACTTGTTTGTGCTATTGAACAAGTGTTCTACTTAGCATTAAGTTAATTAAATCAAACACTTCATATGTTTGGCCAAATTTAATTGTAACATCTATATTTACGAGGTCAAATAAAATAAACATTCAAATTTTAGTGCACTTCCATTTGCGTACATTGTTTAGTCAATTGCAACTTTCAAAGCCCAAGTGGACTTATTTCCTGTCCACCTTAAGGTTGCCTGGCGGATATTGCGTTTTAGCGATAAGAGCGCCATTTGTATTTTTGTATGTTTGTCTCTCGTAGTCTTTATTTTTTCGTATGTGATGTACAATAAATAGTCTTCTATTCTATGTATGTGTGTTTTTATAAGTTACAATGAAGCATGAACCATGTTTCAAACATTACAAATGTAGAAGTTGCCGTTGTAGGGTTGTCACAACAGATGGTCTACAGAATTGGAATGGCTCCATTAAAAATTAACCGTTATATTGTATCAATACACCTCAAAGCGGGATCACGCCCGCCTGAAATAAATGGTACTTCAAAATAAACGCGAATATTTATATCGATACGTAGAACAGAGTAAATGCGTTTAAAATTGATAACAGTTTCATATATAAAGAAAATACTTTATCATTTTAAGTAACCACACATCGTTGTTTAGAAATTTACATTTCAATGTATCATATTGCCCTACTTATAAAATTTAATGATTCACTGTTTCCAACAAATTCATCGTCATCATGGTGAACGAAGTTGGTTTCACTTCCGTGGAATCAACGAGTTCGAGTCATAGGTATTGAAAAATGTCTTGATCATTACTAGCCACACTTAAATCCTATGGTCATATAATCCAGGTGTCGTATCATATAAAAGCATGCCTATTTCACTATAAAAAAAACGCATTGATAGCAACGCTCTAACGAGCCTGGAGAATCCTAGTGGTTACTATATTGTGTTATTCTTCAGTTCAGTCTTCAGATATGCTGTTCGAAATTAATCACATTTCATAGTAAAATATATAAAAAAGAGTATTTAATAATAATAATGCTTCTTACATTCACACCAATTATTCTAGCCCAAAGCAAGCACTGAGACGCTTGTGTTATGGATACTAAGGTAATGGATAGAAGTATATTTTGTCATCTCATCTGTAAGATGTCCACTGGTGGACGAAAGCCTCCTACTTTATATGAGTTTTGCCATTATCTCCACTATTGCCAGGTGGGTTGGAGATCGCAGTATAAGACCATAATTGAGAAAACCCAGCTGCCCATTTGTGGTTTAAGAGAGGTAAGATGATTGCCTCCAGCATTATTATCTTTCAAAATACCCTTAAGTGTGAGGATTGGTGATATTCTAAACCATTGCTGCTGGTGATATTCTGCCGGACACCACACGGTGTGCATATATGATGCAAAGATAAGTAATGTTTATATATATATAATAGTAATAACTCGAAGAATTGATATTACCACCGAAATAATTTTGAGATTGGTATTTTTAAGACACAGTTTTATCTTTATTTCTTTTTACGTTGTAGTATAAAAGTGATCATAACAATATAATAGATAAAAGATGAATGCAAAGCTTTTTACAAAATATTCATATCGTTCGGCACTTACACAGTTTAAAGCTAAATTACTAATTAAGGCGGCCTTAGGTGGAACATTGCCGATATACTACTATACTTTTTGTATATTCTTGAATACAGGCAGTCCTCGTACTTATGGCACGTTAGGTTCTTGAAATACGCGACGTAAATCGAAACGACGTAAGTCGAAACATGTTTTTTCATATATTTACATGTGAAACTCAAGGTTTAGGATCCACTCGGACTCAAAATTTAAAAAAAAACTGCATTTAAAACAAAGGATATACATACTTTATTGAAATAATTAGATATGTATTTATGAAATTTCTAGGTATTTTTGGTATTTGTGTGTTATTAATTTTAATACATATTACCTACGTCTTGATTGTCCGTTGTCCCTGAACGAACTAAACAAAATCAGCAGCATGTGCGGGGTAATCCCCGCTCGCCGACACCGCGCCCCGCCGATCCCACGGACATTGACCTTGCGAAAAGTGAATTCTCCTATGCCGGAAATCGAAACAATTGACGTATGCTAGAGGAATAGTGTGAAAACATTGTTCGACGTAACTCGAAACGACGTAAATCGAAACGACCGACGTAAGTCGAGGACTGCCTGTATTGTATATAGTATAAGAAGTATATCATTCTTGTAATAAAAGCATTTATCTTACCACGAGGGGTTAATGGAAATATTAATAATGTGTTCAACACATTTTTATTATTCTTTAAAAAAATAAATACCAAAAGACCAATATAAATTATAAGTAGGATTTAAAAATACAGATACCAGTTTCTCCTTCTTGCCAGTAGATCGATACGTTTGTAAATTCGCGGGGTACCGTATAAATTCATTAGTGCGGCTAGTTCGGTTAAGTGACAAACATTGAAATCGCATCGCGGCCCATTGACGGCTACTCAAAGAATTCATTATGGGCTATTAATGCACGGTATATTTGGTTATAGCTAACGGCATCGACAATGCGAGAGTGATCTTTTTATGGATTGTGTTATTTTGTTTTCACTCGCCGTTAATTACATTTTTATTGGTTATTAATGGACATTATAAGGTTAAAAATGTTGTTTGATTAGAATATAATCAAAACAGCGTAAAGAATTAAGTTTTCAAAATATTTTTTTTCTAATTCGTTTTGTTTCCCACTGTTTTTCTAGAATGTTGAGTGACCTTTCTAATTTAATAAGAAAATTTACCTAAAACTTTACCCAAAATTATTAAATTAATTAAAAAAAATACCGTAAAAGTACTTTATGGATATATTTAGAAATTTAAATATTACGCTTACCTACTATGTAATGTTTGAATATTTCTACAAAATACTTAATAAAAAATATAAACATATATATATCTATTCATCATTTTAACTAGATATATGAATATTTATTTTTGCGATATAGAAATAAACAAATGATTTATTTATCTATCTTTTCATCTTTCAAAGACAAATTATTACATATGAGTTATCACTCATATCTGTTGCTCTTAGAATATTTTGTTCTTAGATTTACCCCAATAAGCTTAGCCTAAAGTAAGCACTGTAAAGCTAGTGTTATGTTAGGGAAACGTTCAAAAACACGTATAGATAATTAATATTTATAGGAATATAGTTCTTGAACGACCTTTGTGGTCGAGTGGCTCGCATAACAGTTTTCACGGTAAAGCCACTCCGAGGTCTAGGGTTAGATCCCGACCGGGTTAATGAAAGAAAATTGACTTTCTACATTCGCTAGAGTCTGGGTGTTGCGGTAACATAGTTGTTTCTGAATTCCATAACATCAGTGCTTTAACTACTTAACTGTGGTTCAAAACAACGGATGTGATGTTGTCTAATATTTATTTCATATTTATATTATATTGATATATAAATAACCTACACAGGTACAAATCGACGGCGAAGTGCCAAGATCTCCTAACTGATATTTGTCGAGAAATTCACCTGTCATTTCGAATTAATATTCGTTATTTGCATGTTTCCAATTAATTTCCTAAGCGTATTTTCAGTTGCAAGTGCATCATGTTAAAAAATAAATAAACATATTTTTTAACTAATTATGAACTTGTCAGGAAATTAAATGTTTGTATTCATCACACAAATGCCTGCTCCTACTGGGATTCAAATGCAGGACCTTTGCACCAAGCGGTCGTCAACATTTTAATTTCATTACTTTTATAGTTGTTTCATAATATTGTACAGTTGGCTAATATGCTTTAATTAAGTATGTACTTAGGATTGCCCAAATAAAAAACAAACAACAACAACAAACAACAACAACAACAACAAACAACAACAAACAAAATCACACATGTTGATGTGTGTAAATTTTTCCTTTTTTTTGTTTCCCCTCCGGACTCGGGGGAGGAGGGGGCCAATCCTACATGGATACATCGTCCGGCCGAGAGGTTATGTTAGACCGTACTGACTAAAGACCACCTGAAGATGCCTTAGCCTGGGAAGGCTATACAGGCTTAGTATAAGTGATCGCACCCAAGGGTGACGGGGCGACGTAGCAAAAAATTTTACTCTCAGTCTTCAGGTTTTCGCGATATCCAATCCGTACTGGGCCACATATTAAAATTTCACACTTCCGCTCACATTACACGTTAAAATGAAACCTCTTTTTCACAGATATTTGCGCATATTTTATATTTAAACCTGATGTTTCGACTCCTTTATCCTGTCGTGATCACAGGATGACTAACGCCTAAATCATGTAAAAACTAAATATTTAACTCTCATTAAAAAGTCATTAACCTCTAACGTGTAAATGCCTCGTAAGGATATATTTGTGGGTATAAAAAAATGCAGCGATTAAAACTATCGATGGCAAACCAACTTATCTCAAGAGACTTTTATTAAAATGATACGGACACTGGCGGAGCGTCGAACTGGTACTGCAGTATTAGCATTCGTAATTATGCTCTCTTATCGCGGCTTAATTGCTTTGTAATGAATCAACGGACGTACACCATAATATTATATAGTAATGTCTAATGAGGGTTTTAGCAATATTTCACTTTGACAACACTAATGTTACCACTTAAATGACCCTGAGGTTATTTTTTATTGTTGTATTACTGCTAAGAAAATGCAAATTAAAAGTAAGATCCGTGATAATGTCTATATTCATTAGAATGTCATCATTATGACCTTTAAACTGACCGAGATTAAACTAACGTCATTTTCGTTCCTGTTACATTGCTTTGTGACTAAGAAAATATTTTAGTGTTATTGAAGACGACTAAAAAGAAAACACTATTACATAACATTTGGAATAAAATAAATTATTTAAACAAAAATGTAAAAAGACCTTTTTATAAGTTTGACAAAGTTTGACTTTTAAAGCATTAAAAATCAGAAAAAGAAATATTGTAAGTTAACTGGGTTATTACTTATTTATAACTAAGTAAATAACACAAATAAAGACATTAAACATAAATTTTCAATTTGCTTCCACAAATGCTCGACGAAAAAATAATACTTTTATCATTCGATGTTTTAAATTTATTTTCACATATATTTATACATCAATTGCTCTTCAATCCTATTAAATCATATTCATTATATGATATTCCTCATATTCATTAATCCAATATTAATCATATTAAAAATACTAGCTAATTTCATTTTATCTAGACGTTACTCTATTAACTACTGCTTAATAACCGACGACATTTTAAAGCAGCAATCTATCAACAGAGTCAGTCGAAATATTAACATGGCGTAATTCAAAGCAAATGCGCAATTCAAGCTTTGTTATTAGTATATTTGTAAAGTTGTAGTCGATCAAAGGAATTTACGGAAAAAAACTACATTTGAAAATATGCCTTTTTTCGTAATAACACAATCAAAACTATAGCTAGGAAGCTGGTGGCAGTAATTTTATATGATTTCATCGTCTGACAGAGGTTGATAATATTAGAGTACTAAGTAAAATAAACATTTTTATGTCTGCCATTAATTGCTACAATATCAAATAGGAGCTTGCAAATAAAAATAAGCGTTTTAAACGATATTATCGCTTCTGTCGATAGTCTTAATAAATTGTATTTAATATAATAAAAATATTAATGATAGTAGCAGAAGTTTGGCCTGCTGTGTTTTAGAGTAATTATTTTTTATTAAAATTATTTTTTTTGTTTACCATAATAATTAGAACTTTTGTCATTATGATGATGTCGAATTAATAATGTGCATTGCAGAAAAAATGTTTAAAAAACAAAATATTAAAAATTATTACATCGTTTCTGCCTTTAAGTCTAATATTTATATTAGTTAGGAGAAGCATAAAAATTAAAAAGGCAATAAAAATGATACTGTCTTTTCGTGGCAGATGTATTTTACTATAGTAAAATACTTCAGCTGTCCTCAGGTATACTTGAGGACAGCTGCAAGGGAGTACAAATACAGAATCACTGATATTATTTGTGAATATTATATTTGTTAGCATAAAAGAAAAAGTTAGAAAGAATAGGTAGTTTAAAACTGGAAAGGTCACAGGAATAAAGAAACAAAATTCAACATATAAAAAAACGAAGATCATTAACTTCAAATATATCTAAGTATGAACATTTACATATTTTTTAACTTGGCATCATACACAACGCAAAGAATCGGAGCGCTATATACAGCACGGCACACGCACATATATGACATATTTGTTTTTCATATTAGATCTAAAATCAGAGTTGTAGATATCTGCCACCTTTTACTTATATTAACAAATACTTTACAAAACATAAAAATAACATTTCAAAAGACGATGGAATGATATAGCACTAATTATTTTTTTTACAGTATAATAATTATTTTTATAAAACTCCCACCACCCTGACTTCTGCCATCTTTAATTTCGCTATCTATTAAATGTATTTAATGGATATAATTGATAATAGAAACGATAATACAAATTAAGACAATTTTTTCTTACCATTTTGAAATTATTTATAAAAACAAAAACACAGCTACCTGAGCTCGTCACTTGTTTTTTTGGGGTTAACTAAGGTTCAGACTACATTACGTATTGGTAACAATGACGATGAAATCATATAGCTAAATTGCCACCAGCTCCCTACTTTGCTGCTAGACTTTAAAAAGTGCAGACTAGAGCCGCTGGAACGTACTTTATATACTGGTACGGTAGACACTAATGTATTGATAATGGGTCCTATGTCACAACTTACTCTCGCAAGGTCCATTGCTTAGTTTACTTAATTTATCAGTTTTAACTTTGGTCATAACATGAAGCAGAACGTCTAGTTTTGTAATAAAAAGTAGAAAACGTTATTAAAAAATAGTAGGAAGCATCAATTATGCGAAATAAATGTCTCTCAATATCGACCAATCCCTACTAATATTATAATGAAACTTCGTACATATATTTTTGGAGGTAGTATTAGTAGTAACATAGAATACTTTTTATTGAAAAAAAATTGAAATTGCGGGCGAAGTCGTGTGTAAAAGCTATTATGAAATAAATGGATTTCGTTTGTTTAAATAGCTTAATTTTGGGTATGAATTCCAAATTAATTACACAAACTGAAGTTATTGTTATTACCTATTACCTTTTAAGAGTTATGCGCGTAATAGTTGTAGAAAAATATTAAAAAACTTAAAGGTGTTCGGTGCTACATAAGTTAACAGCGCAGCACATTGCGCTTGTAGATTTATATTTATATGGCCAAAATAAAAAGTCCTAATACATTTCTAAACTCAGTAAAGCTTTTAAAAAAATATATAAAAAAAATACTGGCAAGGTACATACCAGCTTTTCTATCACTTGATCTGTCGAAATGTTTTTAAGGTTAGTTATATCCGGGATTTCTACCATGTACCTTGTTTTTGTTTATATTCGGGTAGAAATCCCGAATATAACTTATATAACTATAATGTTAGGGACCATGAAAGTTAAAACAATATATTTTTTAAGGTTTTTGTATATTCCGTGGTCCTTACGACCCCACCAGACCCATTGTTTCAACCCCAACACGTAGTTCATGCTTTCACTCGCATTCTTGTCGTTTTACATATAAAAATTAAATATTATAATGTTCTATAAAACCATTCTCGTAACGATATCGCTGGAAATTCCAATTCTGACATACTATGTGATCCACTTTACCACATTGGTAAACTGTACGCGTGTACTCGGTGTTCTAATTGCTCGGGTGCTGGTCGCCCACTTATCATAATGTCTCGCAAATCACGACGCCGCGGGTATAAATCTAGTGACGATAGAAGGCTGCACCAGGGCTGTGTTTGTCAGTGAACCTCGTTCTATAAACCCACATAATCAGTGCTCCTAATAATTTATTAAAAGATAAGTAACAGATGTATAGATTTGTAATCTGTGATATGTCTATTGATTTGTTAAAATCACGCGATGATGTGGAGTATGTAGAGTTTGTAGGTAAGTATATGGGTTGCTGTTGTTGAATATAAAAGTGTTAAAACAAAAAGAAAACAAAAATATGTAGTTTATTTACGAAAAAAACAAGAAAGATGCACCGCCCGCAAATGAATGTAGATACCGTAGAGTGACCTTAGTGCTTGATATTGCGTGGTCTAACAGTTCCTGATTATACTCCTTGTGGGAGAATGTACTTCGGCCAAGTGACAACATAAAAAAATATTTTAACACAGATTACATGATATATTTTATAATATGGATTGTTTTTCATCACCAAGACGGTAGAATGAATGCTTATCTACTACGTTGGCCGATTGCGGATTGGTGTACGCTAATCTATAATCGAAGATCACAGTGGTTTGTGTGTTTGTCTGTCCGCTCTTTTTCCCGCTCTTTTTCCATTGTATCAATAACGTTACCATAGCAACGCGTTTACCACAAGTAGTTCGTCTACCGGACGCTAGATGGCGCTAACGGAAAATATTTAATAATAAAAAAAAAATCAAAGAATTTTGTCCACCCGTGCGAAGCCGGGACGGGCCGCTAGTCTATAATCTAAGAACACAAATTTGTTGTTTGTGTGTTTATCTATTCGCTCTTTTTCCCGCTCTTTTTCCCTTGTATCAATTAACGTTACCATAGCAACGCGTTACCATAGCAACGCGTTACCGGGTCAGCTAGTAACTTCTGAAGTAAGGAGGAATTCTATATAGAAAATGTTTATTACCCAACTAATAATTATCCTTTGTAAAGGTTACTTAATCTTCGCAATCATATTATAAACGTGACAACAACAGTGCCATTGAGTACCCCAATTTTTTAAATCTAATTATTTTTTGAGAACCTTTCGGTAAAACGGTAGTAGTCCTGGCTATTGCACTAACTGTCTTGGGTTCGAGCCCTTGAAGCTTGTGAAGGGGACATATTATGTTTGTATGATGAACACGACCATTTGTATCTAAGTCATAAGTATTTATAGATATATATATATATATATATATAATGAGTTAACCTTTATGTATCATATATGTCTATCCGTTACATTAGTATCCGTAACACAAGGCTTATTGATGTGAATGTCAGTAATAATATTTTTATTCTTATAGCCCTTGCAGCCCTGTGATACAGTTGCATACAAAAATGCCGTTGGCTTGCGAATTTCCTCTATAAATCTGAGGCAACATATATCTGTGAAGGCGCAGTCTCTTAATATGATGCTCTTTATTATTCATTTAAGCGATAGGTTCCTATTGCTGATTCGCACGAAAGCAATTCTCCTGAGCCAAACCGGACTCTACCAATTAATTTGGTATGGATACCTTCTGACTTGGCAGACAGTGTAATCTAAATAAAAAACCAGCGAACATTAAATGCTTACAGAAAAAACTTATAGGGAAAGAAGAATTATCAAATTCCGTATGGAAGATTCCCATTTTTTTGGTATATTAAAATTGACAGTACCGTTGTATATAATTTGTTAATCGTATATGATATTATATATTTTACTCACTCTACGTACATAACCTACATAAAATTAAAATAATAGTAATAATAATTTATAAATTTCGGATTATGAAAACCAATACATAAAAATTGTTACTTGTAAAGAATAATGTATTGCATTACATCAAAATCGAATTCGATTCAAATAAAAAATTATAATTACCATATTTTTTAATTACTTAAATGAAACGAAGTATATGATTCTTTTGTATAGTATATATGTCACTAAACAAAACTGATTTAGAAGGCTAAATCAGTTGAAACTATAATAGAAAAAAAATGGTGTATTTATTAGGATTAGATTTACAGTCATTAGATGGCGCTGAAACCGTAAGACTTTTGACACTATAGTCTATAAAACGTAACATGATTAGAATGACAGCTGTCAAAGCGTCGTGGCTAGTGCGGGACAGAATTTGCCAGTTAATGTTCATCGATAACGATAAATAATATTAAAATATTGGATCGGTTGTAGAATATGCCTTTTAAAGTAACTTTAGTGGAAGGAGACATTTCATATGTATAAGGGTTAATAAAGTTAAACACATGTAATAAATAATACACATTTCTTGACGGAATGGTGTACATCCCAAATCTATTTCATCATCATCAGAATCTGATTCGCTAGAAAATTCTTGGAAGGTTTATTATAAGTTCATGGTCACATATGGAATCGAATCGCAGGTCGCGTTCCCAATCATCTGCAATTATCTTTCTTGTTTTGTTAATAACTTTCTTCCAATCATCCGATGTAATGCTCACATGCAAATGTTAATAATTGTAACATTTTATTTGCTGTGAAGGGTGGGGTGATATTATGTCTTGCTGCGTAACCTAAAATAAAAAAGTAGCTTAAGAACAAGTTATTTGATTGTCAAACATTTTGTTTATTATTCCATTTGAAACGCATTGCGCCTTTATTTAAATGCAAATACATCCTAATCTGTAATTAATATTAGATAAAGATTTAGAGCAAAATGCAAATTTTCGTGAATAGATATAATCATCACTGGTTTAACGTAACCGTACATTAATACACTGATTAAAAGATACTTAGGTTCGTTACTTAAATATACTTGCCTTTCACTTGAGTCCATATCAATTAACAACAACATTCAACAATTATTGAAATGATTATAACAATAATTAATTGTTTCTGTCTTTTTAAGTCACCTTAATTCCGTTCATCCCAACATACAATTTACTATGGAATTAGAGACAGACAATAAAATAGCCTTCCTAGATATTCAAATCAGCAGGAATCCAAATCAAACCCTTAGTCATACAGTGTACAGAAAGGCAACTCATACCGATAGATATTTAAATGGTGACTCTCACCACCATCCTATACAGTTAGCTACCGTAGGGAAATCTTTGTTTCAGAGAGCTCGCGGCATCTGTGACCAACAACATCTGACTGCTGAACTTCAGCATGTCAAGCAAGTACTACAAGATAACAAGTTGCGAGTACCAAGACTGCGTCACAGAAGCCGCGCCAAACCAGCCACAGTAGAGCGCCAACCTGCTGTCCTTCCCTACATGAAGGGGGTCACTGACAAGATTGGGAATATTCTGAAGCGGGTTTCTATTAAAACTTACTTTAAACCAGCCAGGAAGATTGACCAATTCTTACGATCGGTCAAGTGTAATATACCCCTTCAGGCAGCGGGTGTCTACAAAATCGATTGTGACTGTGGGCTCTCATACATCGGGCAAACAAAGAGAAGTATAGGGACGCGCATTAAAGAACACGTAGCTGACATGAAACATAGGCGCGATAATAGGTCTGCAGTGTGTGAGCATGCTTTTGAGGGGCCAAACCACTATATTCGTTTTGATAAACCACAAATTCTCGCTAGAGAACAAAGATTTGTTCCTAGGATGCTACGCGAGGCTATTGAAATTAAGAAACATCCTAATTTCAATAGAGACGAAGGTTGGAGCGTTCCACCTGCTTGGGACCCCATAATTAATAAATTAATACCTACAAAAACACACACTGCAAGACCTGATGATGTAGTTAGCTCTTTTTGCAAATAATTAAACAGTAAGATGGAGGTCGGTCCCCCTGCCCGAGTTTCTTTCGCCAGTTCTTCTCGGAAGGCCCTCCCAATTTCCGAACTGGTAGTAGACTCAGTAGTATACAATGTAATCGTAGTGAGAATTAATTAAATAACTAAATAATGTTTTAATATAAAATAAAACAACTTGATTTATATAAAATAATTTAATAATTAGGAACGTGCCCGATTAAAATATTGTGAAGGTAGTAGAAAATACATGACAACCATCATCTTAGTCATCCTGTGATCACGGCTCCTGTAAAGGAGTCGAAACGTCAGGATTAAATTTAAAATAAAATAAAACATGCGCAAAAATCCGTAAAAAAGTGTTTTATTCTGATGTGTAATGTGCGCGGAAGTGTAAGAACTAAATAATTAATTAATTAACCTCTATCGATGTGTCTCATCTCTAAGATTTTCGTGACACGACGTAACCTTGTAAAGACGTCATAAATAATAAAGCTATTTTCTGTTAACTGATTTTTTAGAGATTTTCTTTGTTTTGGAAACATGAATAGCATTAGAAAATATGTTTAATGAAAACACTGTACTAAAAATAATTTTACTCCATTATAAACTTATGAATTTCGTGTATCAAAATCAATTAAATTCGAAACGTCCTTACAAGGTTCTATCATGAGTTTTGTCGACAGCTGTCATTCTAATCAAGTTATGTTTTAAGAACTATAGTTTGTTTTTAACATTGAAAGAACCGTTGATTGCATATCCTAAACCGGTGGAATAACGATGTAATGACAGTTTTTCCATTATAATTCTGCAGTAATGTGCAAATGTGACATTTAAATAAAACAACTTTTTAACGAATATTTGCATATACTTTATATTCAATCCTGACGTTTCGACTCAATTTCTTTTATTTTGTATTTTATTTAATTATCACTACGATTACTGTGAACTATTGAGAAAATCACCAGTTCGGAAATAGTGGAAGTATAAGAACTAAATATGCGATAGTGACGATCAGATGAGCTATATCTTCTTTGTTTCCGAAGCGTTTCTTCTTTTTATATTTGTAATTGGCTCCATATAGCTGTATAAAATACTTTCGATTTTGTTGTGCAGCTCACTTCCTTGATAGGTTTGAGTGGCATACCCTGCGTCCGATGCGTCTCCATGGATATATTCACAACTAATGTGCTCACTTTTGGAGGGAATTTAAACGTTAAAATCTAATATAATATTTTGATTTAATATAACCCTGATCAAAATTATGTACATTTTTTATATCAACCTATTCACTGACTTCTTATGAAAAAATATTTCTTATTTTGAAAGAGTTCTTAAAGGTTTATTCTTTTTAAAAGTTAATTTAAAAGTTTTAAATTAACTCATTTAAAACTTAGATTTTATTTATTGTTTCAGTCAAACTTTTTTTTTACCACATTGTTACGGTCGAACCACTGAGAGGGTCGAACGATTCAAGAATAACCCTTCAGATTACTTTATAATGTACTAAGTTGAAATTATTACGAGTCGTAGTAACAGCACCTCCCATGGAGTGTTGGTTAAAATAAGTGGTTAATGGCCACGATAGTTTCTGTTTAGTATTAACCAATTACTACTGTTTGCATTATATTTACATAATATTAGATACAATAGCACAGTACACTTATTTTCGTGTATTATGTTGCCGCATTTTCAATAAATAGCTATAGTTAAAGAATCAATTATAACGCAATATCTTTTCTGGTCCAAGTTATAAATCTATCTCTTATTCAGAATACAAAGAACAAGATCTCCTTAGTTTAGAACTAATTATTAGTTGACGTGAAATATCTAGGACTGTAGCTGTTATGTTATGAGTTAATATATATATATGACTAAATTTAATCCCATTAAAATAAGTTCTAAATTTAAACTATTAAACGCGTTAAAAAACGTAAAATAGTGTTTTATCACTTTCATACGTGGGTACTGTTATTATAATAATATGGAGTTATTAAAAATATACCTTAAACAGTTTTACATCTTTTTCCATTCCGATCAACGAAACGTACCTATCTACTAGTTGTTTTAAAGGAGACCCTGTATGTTTTTTTCCTATCGGATCATCTAATTAATTTTACTTTTTATATAAACAAGGTAATGATGTGGGTATTAATATGCCTTTACTATTATCTTACACATACATTCTCAATATTCTATGCTTTGGAAACACAGCACTATATTAATTTGTGAGAGCTTTAGTGCTTCAGGACTATTTCCTTTAAACTGTAAATTCCCATTTCAAACGTTATCTCCATCATAATAGAAGTAAATATTCTCCGCTCAAAGCCATTGGATCAATGTCCATACATAGGCAAAATCATTCACCCTATTTTAAAACAGCCCATAGAGGAAACATGCTACGAGATTCCGCACTCTATAGAAACGGCCATATTGGGTATCAACCAAAGACAGACTGGCTTTTGGTACAAAACCTTGTGAGACCTCAAATCTATGCCTACAGAGAGGCCTAAAATTATAGGGGGGAGAACCCCCCCAACTGATATGTGACCGGAGAGTCTTGTTCAACAAACGTTGACGATGATTTAAGCTCAGGCGTTTTAAGTGTATTATGGAGGTAGAAATCCGGCTTTGCGAGCTCGGGCTAGATTTGAGTGAACTAGCTATTATGGACCTACGTGGATTTATATGCACGTCCATTAGTCGTCGCACTGGTAGATTAAATTTAAAAAGATGTGCTTTGACACTAAGGATCAGTTTTGATGAGCAATAAGGTGGAAAAGATATTGTATGCTTTGTTGAAGTTATAAATTCAACAATTGTTCATTGGTGTAGAATAATAATATGAATAGGAAAATGCACTTTGTTGCATGTTATCTGATATAATGAAATTGGTAATTATATACCAAAATGATAAGTCAATGTCCTAATAATAAGAAGAATCTTTATTGCGAACACTATCCTTGAAGTATTGCTGATACGCGTAAAATGAAAAAATCGAAAAGAAAATTCTCTATTTCCTTCTTTTTGCTTCCCGTTTTGCAATGATAGTTATGAAATTGTCAAAAAAGAATTAAAACAAGAAAATAATTAGTTAATTTAAAATAAAAACACGTTATCATGTCATCCATTAAGGCAAATTTATTTTAAACTATTCAAGACAATCTTTAAAAGTTGCTCTAATGTAAGTTATATAGAAACATACAGCCTTATCGTCAGAAATTTCTTATCTTATAGGGATGATAACGAATGATGATCAGAGTTGATTTAAGAGTGACGGTGGTCAATGGATAATAAATAAAAAATTAAATAATGTACTCCCCTAGGTCTCAGTAAAGGCATGGAGAATTTATTGAAATTTCTTGGACTTCTTCAGAGAGTATAAAAAGCGACCTTCCGCTGTTTTGTTTTACTTGCCAACAATACTGTATGGTCAACGACACTGAATGGTTGATAATTAAACTAATTAACAATTATAACGCACTAATATCCATCACAATACAAATTTTCAACCAGAAAACCAAAACTATAATAGTTCTTTCCGCTTCCGCCCAAAAAAGGTTGTTTTTGTTGTATAACTTTGTTTACATATATTCACTAGTTGTTCAAAATTGATTCCTCTCCTAATGATTCTTAAAATTATGATCCATGGTTTTTATAATAAAATAAAAAGTAAAACGTCAAACTTGTAACGAAAATTTATGCATTTAAATGCGAAAGATAATTAATTAAAAAATAAAAGGGAACCGTCCTAAATCCTTTCGACTAATGAAATCGTGGAAACAGTAAAATTGGATATTGAATTTTTCTCGAGTTAATCTTGTATTCAAATTTTAATTATATCATTCTGGCGTTTGAATAAAAACGAATTCATTTTGTGCTGTCGGTGAATAATAATGTGTTCGGGCGAACCTACTCTGCGAACGCTCTTGGCTGTATGTCAGACCGTTTCGTAACGTCTTATTAAAAATAATAAAAAAAAGTAAAAAAATCTGCAGCATGGTGCACACTGTAAAACAAAAAATGAACTAATATTACTTCATAAGGCTTTATACTCTCTGATCAGAATTTGTTAAAGAGACGATGAGATGTAAAATAGTGGATCAGTTTCTAATTGATCGGTTTCGTTGATCGGAATGGAATAAGGGATTATTACTGCTCATGTTAATTTGATTTTGTGTAATAACCTCGTGAACAGTTAGTTACCAGTTCACCTTCAAATTGTTTGATTTTCTCTCGGTCTGTCCATTTTTAGTTAGGTAAATTGCGATATCAATTTTCTTCTTTTAATCATAGATTTCTCAATTATTTTTAATCGAGGTTTAAATATAGCAGGATTTTTTTCTTAATTTAATATTGTAAAAATAATATATATGTTTGTTAGTTTATTAATAATGCTAAGTCGACCGAAGGGATTTAAATGAGAGATGAGATGCAATACTGGATAAAAATTTAAAATATAGTACAATATTTGTCTCGCCAAAATATAAACCTAAAGTTTAATATATATTTCATTACAATTCGCGTTACTTTTTAGTCTATATCATAATATCATGATATTATTCCTATCAATTATATAAAAAAAATCTGGAACTCCTGATATATGTTTCCTAACTGTGACTGAAAACATTGAAATGTTATGTTATTAATTATTATCTATATCAATATAAACTTTATATAAAACTTCTCTTATCCAAACATTATTATGTTAAAAGTAACAATTACAAAAACATCGAATTATTTAGATTGCTGTTTCAAGAATTAACATAAGTTTTCTTTCATTAGTGTTAAAATATTCAGCTGATGAAACTCTACGATGCAACTTAAGCCTTAATAAAAAGTTGAAATTTTAAGTTAAAAAAGTTAAACCAATATATTTTTTAAATAAAATAAGGGTGTTCGTATTATTTTCCATTCCATACAGGTATGATATACCTTAAAATACTTAAATTAATAAAAAAATATGCATGTGGTTAGGCAAAAACTTCCCAATTTTTTCATGTTTTTTATAGAAGTCGTAATAAAAATAATGATTTAAATTTTAATTAGTAACACCCAAATTAATAAAATAGCGTACAATTTAGTTTTACACATTGCTGACAAGCATTATGCTAGTATCAAGCTGCCTCAGCGCTGTGTTGTATTTTTATTAAATACTAGCTGACCCAGCCACGCGTTGCTGTGGCAGTAATATTATTTTTCTAAAATAAAAGATTTTTTTCTAAAATAAAAGTAGCCTAAGTTACTCCTTATTACATCAGCTGCCTGCCAATAAAAGTCCCGTCAAAATCGGTCCAGCCATTTCAGAGATTAGCCGGAACAAACAGACAGACAGACAGACAAAAATTGTAAAACATGTTATTTTGGTGTATGTACCGTATATATATTCATATGCACGTAGTAAAAAAAGGGTAATTATATATTACAAACAGACACTCTAATTTTATTTATATGTATAGATGTATAGATTACTATTGACTTGCAGTATATCCTGTATGCACTTTAATAGAATAAGCAATCTAGCACTCGCAGCGGTGTATCAGCGTGCAGTATTTATGGAAATCAACAATTAATTTTCATCTCTGTATCTGGAAAAGCACTTTTCAGGCTTCAACAATGCCATAATATAGTGATCATTATGCTTAGAATTTTGACGTTTGCATTAAGTGGGAAGGTCAAAATAGCAGAATATATTCAGCTAATGCGCTTACTAGAGCACTGAATTCAACCCCGCTGAATATTCACAGGTGAATTTAACATGTAACGTTTACAAATCTATGTGAATATATTATACGAGTAAACAATTTGCGTGTTTTTATTTTTATTAATTCTATTAACGTGGCAGAATATCCGATAATATTAACATTAGTTGTATATTAATACAGGACAATTATTTTTTTATTGATAGAGCAATTCTTTATAAAACTTTTAGCAAATCTTTTAAACTAAAAAAAGTAATGTTTTTATTGATTGTATCTTGTTGTGTTATAGAGTTACAAATATAAATTAACGTAAGTGACGAAAACGATCATTTGGACTCTTAATTGGTAAAAATAATAAAGACGTTATATAAATAACAAAGAAAACCTATTTCAGACTTCAGTACCTCACAATTTTGAATAAAAAAAATGAAGTTATATAAATTTAGTTGCTTTTGATTTCAACCAAATGATTATCATTGAAATCGACTATTTACACATCTCGATCAATGTTCATCCGATTATTCCATTTTTACATTTCTAGAAACTTCATTTCAAACGTCACCTTACCCACGTTATGTGAAACGGTCTTTAGACTATGGTTTTTTCTTTTTCAAAACAGACTAGACAAATCTTCGCCATAATTAAAGCGTTTTCTAACACTTAACCATCAGTTCCATAAATTTTACGACCAGCGCAGTAGGAAAATATATAACCAATAAATTATTGTAAAAAAGATCAAACACGGCATAAATTAAAAGCGTCCTTCTACAAAAACATAAGTTTTCATTCCTAAAGGAATAAATGGCATAAAAGACATCTCTTTCGGCATTAGCGACGCAATCTTGGAAAAAGGAACGCCCATTTGTGTAATACTCGTCAATAATAATTTCATTAAAATGTAGATCTAGTTAAAAGCATTTTTTCTGATTAATTTTCAGGCGCGGGTCGGCGCTCTTCTTTTTTTTAATTGAATATCAGGCCACTTTGATGGAGACGAGAGAAAGGGTAAAAAAAGTTCTCCCTCATTTGAATAAAATAACAGCACTCGCACTTTGCATTTACGGAGATATTTCAAATTATATCTGGACTCTTTTTTGTTTAATTTTTTTTTTGTTCCCCGTATTTATTTTATTTTTCCATCAGCGATGGCGTCTAATTGAGTTAGGGCTCCAAATCGAAAATGTCGATCGCGTTGTAATTCAATTTATTTTTGTTTCTAATGGAGTTCGGAGATTTTTTTTCTATTTTATACTCTGTGTAATTTTCGCTCAGCGAGAAGGGTGGTTGTTACTCACTGATCAAGACAATAAGATTGATATATTTGTTAAAAACTTGATTAATAGGCTGGAGCTGAGAAAACTGTATTTTGCTTATCGTTTGTGATGCATTTTTTAGTGTTGCCATTTGTTTCTATGCAGCTATAAATAAAATGCAATTGATTGGATGGACACATTTATTTATTATTACAGAATAATGCGTGCTTCTGCGTCAATTTTTTTTATGCAAACTAGAACTGTGTTTAGTCTAATATTAATTATTACCCGTTTCCATGGGATCTTCGTAATAAAAATTATATAAAAACACTAATATAAAAATGGTAATCTAGTGTTAAAATTCCAAGTCCATCCCACAACTACTTTTCTATATTTGCAGGCATAAAGATTGTAATTGATATATAATAGATAATGACAATGATTTCGTCTCACAAGATGTATGTTTTACTACCCTCATACACAAATCGCTTAAATTATCTTATGTTATCCTCTCTGTAGAACCGACGCATAGTTTTGGACCTGGCTTTCCTTCAAAGGTTGGCTAATCGAACTTTTGAATTGTCCACAATTGCTAAGAAAACTTATTTTAAGTTTACACTGGAACTACGTCTGTCAAAATATTCCCTGTTTACACCTTATTAATCCAAAAGTAATCCTGGCCTTAACTCTTCTCTGAATAGAATCTGTTTACAATGCGTTGAGTAAGAACGAAGACATTGACATATTTCGGTTTAACTTATCTTACTTTCTACGTAACTACGTTTCTACGTACGTTTTTTTTCTTACTAAGTGGAAATTAGTTGACCTCCAAAGCTAATATGTATGTCGCGGTACAGCTGATTTTTCTAATATCTTATTATGTCGTTAGAAAACTGGTATTCGTTCTGTTTATGTGTTAATATTCGTTGAATGTTGAGCTAGCTTCTTTTCAGTACTGTTTTATAATTAACTTGGTAACTTGCCTACTTTTGTTATCAATAGGATAAGACGAATTTGTCTTTTTTAAGTGCCTTCTGCTCTCAACCATTTCTTTTATTATATATACGTGGCAAACTTTATAAGGCTTATAAAAAGCTTATTGATGATACCGTAAAAAATTAACGTTAGCTTGTAAGGCAAGTTCTTGTTAATTGTCCTAAAAAAATAAATAAATACAACTTCATGGAAATATTTCAAATACTGAGAAAGAATATAACGAAACATACAGTAGTTCTTAATTCAAAAACAAAAGACAAGTTCGAATCTCAAATTATACTCAAGGGCAGCGCAGAAATAAGGCCAAATTCTCATTAAATCAATTAATTAAAGGAAAACCTACCAAGTCGGACGACAACCCGTCCATAAGACATTCATTAGGAGCGCTGGGGGCACAATTCCACTAATTTATTCCAATAAAAACGAATAACAACCACCCTCCGCCTTGTCGGAGCTGTGCGTGTAATATTTGTACAGGTTTATAATATCTTAATAAAGTCTACTAATTAACAGATGATACAGCTCAAACTAATGTTTTGACAGTCAAGAAACTGGTATCATACTTAGGTGTTTAAATTCATAGGAAAAAATTGTAGAGACTTGCATTATTATTATGGATAAGTCAATAAATACTCGATATCAAATTCACTGAAACGATTTTCAACTGGAAGTTCAAATCTATGAGTTATCAACATCAAAACAACATCACAATCTAATTTAATGTTGACGATATTCTAAACCTTGTATACCGATTTATTAAAATTAAAAAAGAATGTAACAGAAGTGTGCTCTAAATACTCAATCACTGTGACTTTTAATTCAAGTATTTGTAATTGTATGTACTGTATTGTATAATTTAATTCAGTATTTGTAATTGTATGTTGTATTGTATGTGATATATATATACATATTAATAATGATAAATTTAGATTCATATTTTATTTTTAACGTGAAAGAAGTATCACGTCGTTTAAAAACTTGTCGTATAACCAACTTAAAACAGCTCCCAAAATCTATTCCCAGTGAAGAGTAATACCTTATACTTTACTCTTGAATTTCAATTTTTTTTTCAGCAACCCTTCCCGCCGAGATTCAATTCGGCTAAATAAACTGAATTATATGCTACTTAAATGAGTGTCAAGTCCCCGGCCACCCTAAGGGCCACTCACTTCCGCACCTCACCCCGACATTCTTCTGAGATTTTGTCTACACAGCTAAAATTGTGTAAGTCACGTTTAATTTTTTTTTAGACTTATTTTTTATTTATTTTTAATAAAACCTTAATTACAAGTTAACCTTAGTACAGTGGAAGGCCTTAATGCTAAAAGAATTCTCTACCAGTTAACCTTTGGGAGTGAAAAAAATTCGTGAATACGGAAAAATGGGAAACAAATAATAAACTACGTATAATTATGAAACAAACATAAATAAATTTCAATAACACTAGTAAGAAAGTGATGAATGCAGATTAACGCCTTGACAAGTTTTTAGTATTTCTTATAAATCGGGAAGGTTGTTTCAGAGTGGAGTAATTTGAAGAGTAAAGGAATCAGCCATAAAGCCAGAATTAAATAGGCAAGTGGAGAGGTTTTCTTGTGTTATAAAACATGCGTTGGACAATTTTTGAATAGGTAAATGATAAAAAGACTTGGTTTTAAATGCAGTTCTTTGCCACTGTAAAATGTAAATTTATTGATAATTGATTCTAAAAAATACGACGACACGAGTGTGTAAATAGCAGGTTTGTATGAACTACATATTTGAACAGTTTGGGGTCGAAGCAATGGGCCCGTGTGATCCTGGTGTTCTATAGGCTGGTTTATACCTTGCCCAGAGAATAAGTTTGGCAGTACAAATATTTAAGAGATTTTTCTTTTATCCTGTTAGTATATGATTGTGTTATTTATTAATTAAACTTTTCTATTAATTAGTAATTCAAATTAAATTGCATGTAATATAAATAAATAATAATGTTCAACATTTATAAAATATTAAAAATTACTTATTGACGTGTAAAATATAAATAATTATATAATAAATTAATATTAAAGAAAGTAAGTAACATACAGACAACTCACCATAAACCGTCACAATTTGCTACGAACAATGAACTCTTTTAGAGTAATTTCACATTACTGTTTAGGAAGATATGTTTCTGAATATATGAAATAAACAATCAAGATTTTTATAATTATGATATTTTTAAAGTGAAAACTTCTTAAGCATCGTTGTGATTTGAAAGTCGACGAAACGAAAAAGCGACTGTAAAAAGAGACACACACATAAATTTATAAAGTTTAACTTAGGAGAAAATGAGATAGGAAGCATTATGTACGTGTGTTAGCACGTGTTTGTGTGCGCAGGCGTAGTACAAAGCTTGAGAGATGGTATCATAACAATTGTGGTATTTTGTATACGTGTACGTTTTATTTTTGAAGGTTTCACTTCTACCACGTGTGAATTGCACACATGTTTTTTATTAATTTAAGATTCATTTTCATGCATTTGTAATAAGATAAATAAAATAAGATAATTTATTCATAAACCAAAAAAATATGTAGCTTGCAAATGGTAATTTGACTATTAATTCCTCTTTAGTCATTAATAATAGCATACACATATTATAGGGCGATGTCAAATTACAAATCAAATTATATATTGAGAGAGGTTTATATTGTGCCAAATTACTCACTCATGATTACATATGCATGTATATACGTTATCACATAAGCCCATTGATGTCCTCATTCTAGGGGCATATAGTCACCATGTGAGCTCATTGCGTTTTATTAAACAGTGTATTTCATATTACACAAAAAAATATCGTCATATTATACATTTTCTAAGTATAAACAAAAAATGTGGCAATTAGCAATCTCGTTACTATAGTGTAATGTCGAAAATAAGGTATTATTATCCTTTCCATATTTTGAGAAAGCTTTAAGATTTAATTTGATTAAAAACAATGCAAGCGAAAATTAATAAAAGTGCGTGCTAATGTCACACAAATTAAAATATATCTTATTAAATATTGGTGTTTAATTCAATACCAAAAACAATAAAATTGATCATCCTATTATAATAATCCTGTCCAATCTCAAAATATATTTTGTAAATGGGTCATTCTACTTTTTTACCGACAACGGTCTGTCCTTCGTCTTATTATGGCATCTCGTTGGAGTATTGATATTAACGGTTTTTTAATTCGGTTCGAATAGACGTCCATATATTTCTTATCTATTAATATTATGTAATTTTTTATTTTCTCCAACCAACATATTTTTTCGTTTGTTTTCCGTAGAATGCCGTGACACAGTGGTAAACCGAGATGTGGTCTCCACAGAAAAAGGCCACTCTATCACATTTTTTTTAAAAAATCGACATTAAAAAAGAATTCAATTTTGCCGCAAAGGAAACATTAATTAGTCCTAATGACAACACAGATGCAATTTCTTTTAAATTCCACACAGAAACCACAATTATGGATAGTTCAAAAACCAAATAAACAGAAAAACGTCTTTTCACTGTCGGTAAAAAAGAAGAACGACCCAAATATCATTTTATCATTAACCATCTGTGTAGGTTATCCTCACAGTACAATATATTCTCCTCGGCCAATCTCGAAATAGTGTCACAAAAATGAGAGTAACTTAAAAAAAAGAAAAACTCACTTACTTGTTTCTTTTAGTCGACTTCAGACACAAAAGTAGGCGGACGCCCTCCATGAAACGAATAGGCCGGGGCGGCGGCGAGCTTTTCTCACTCTCTTAAACGCTCTCGCTGGCTGCAGTCGGAACAAACGGTTTTGGTACATTCTGAAGGCGGTCAAGTGTATTCTGAAACTTTTTAAATATATTTGAGAACAATAAAATGTAGAAATATAGTTATGAATAATATTTTTAGACATTAAAAACAATTATGTATTTTTTTTGCATTTGTAATGCCATTTTGCTATAAGATTTAAAATATCTCTATGAAAAGCCCTACCTGAGGGCTCGAAGATGTACACTCGCGAGCAACCAAATCGACTCAAGCCCTAACTCTGAGTATAGACTCTGTTTTCAAGAAAGTTATAGGAGATATTTTTAAAAACTATATATCATCTGAAAGCTCCAAACTGCAGCTTTAATAAGATATCACCATTATCAATATCCGTTCATTATCTTTGTAATTAATGATATCTAAACATAAATACAGGAAAAACAGGAATTTGTGAGAAGATGTTGTGGTTGGGTATTTTAGAAATAAAAGAAAATTGATTAAGAAAATACATAACAATTTAATAAATCAATACTTGGTATTCCCCCCCCTAGCCCTAATCACCGCTTGAAGTCGATTCTTCATTGATCTGATCAACTTTTTGACGTCCTCTTGAGGTATGTTAACCCACTCTTCCAACAATGCTGCCTTCAACTCTTCCACCGTCGAAGGGGCTTGATTTCTGGCTCGTACTCTTCGTTTTAACTGGTCCCATAAATGCTCGATCGGATTCAAGTCTGGACTGAGCGCAGGCCAGTCCATTGTACGCATCTGGACTTCATCCAAAAACTGCTGGGTAATGCGCGCTGTATGACAACGAGCATTGTCGTGCATTAAGACGAAGTCCTCGCCGACAAATCCTTCATAGGGAACAACGTGTTCCAGGAGAATATCGGTGATGTACCGATCAGCTGTAAGCCCGCCTCCTCGGCCTCCACCAGGCACGAAAACGAGCTCCGTCTTTCCCTCTAAAGAGATGCCGGCCCACATCATACAGGAACCACCGCCATATGCTACTGTTTCAGCGAAACAGCATTGGGCAAATCGTTCGCCCGGACGCCTGTAGACTCGGCCTCTTCTGTCGTTGCCATGCAGACACATTCTGCACTCGTCAGTAAAGAGAACCGACTGCCATTGGGCAATGGTCCAATTGACATGCTCTCGAGCAAACTGAAGACGCGCTTGTCGGTGGGCTGCAGTCAATTTGGGCCCCGTCGCAGCCTTTTTTGGAGTGAGATTGGCTGCTCTCAGTCGTCTTCTTATTGTCCACTCGCTTACAGCTACACCACGAACGTGCCTGAGTTCTTGTTGAACATCAACACTCGTCAGATGCCGATTGCGCAGCGATGTTGAGACAATGAAACGGTCGTCTCTGTCAGAAGTACACCGGTGGCGGCTGGTTCTTGGTCTTCGATTGAAGGCACCGGTCTCTCGAAATCGTCTGTAGACCCGGGACACAGCAGACTGGCTCAAGCGAAGCTGGGCAGCGACTACTCGCTGGCTAAGTCCTTGTTCCAACAAGGCAACAACTTGAGCGGCTTCTTCAGGTGTGGTATCCATGGTAACGTGGAAAAAATGATTGCAATTCTCGGAGATGTGTACATGTCAACTTGTGATAAGCGACTGATAAGGTGTGCCGGTTGCGAGAGCTTTTATAGGGGTGGCAGTTAGCGCAAGTCGCGGATAGCGTAATGAGCAAAACGACTCATAGTGCTATTGATGTAAAAATGAATGCGTTAGATTTAAAAAAAAAAACAATATTAGTGTTTTATGAAAGCTTGTATATTGAGCTTTCTAATGACAGTCTTTTTTTATAAATACCTTGTATACTTTACGTAAAAACAAAGTTTGTAAGCAGAATGAGGACTTGAGTCGATTTGGTTGCTCGCGAGTGTAGTTGTTTTTTAAAGGCGTATTTTAAATGTAAAATAACAATGCGTTAATATCCCTGTTTACCTCCTGTTGTAAGCTAAATTCCTATGTTGCGAACACATCCGTGATACAACGGCGAGGATAAGCTCGGACCTCTTGAACTGACATCTCAACTGGTCGGCTACAGCTTATTTAATTGGTTAGTTTTAATTAATTTAGTTGATGTTATGTAGTTAAAAAAATTAGTGATATGTAATAGTTTGAATAATAACTAATTGTCTGAAAATAATAGCCTGTAAGGGCTGTTAATAAAAGTTTGTTGAACAATTAAAAAATGATCGTATTTTGTTACATAAAATTTTAAGATTTGTCATGTTCATATTGGTAAAAAATATAATGCAGTTGTGAATTCACTCTCCGCGTCTGAGACAGACCTTTTCCCCAAGACATTAATATTCTGAAGATTAGATTGTTATGCATTAATTTATTTGTCACATGAAATATGTAAAAAGATCTTATTGGAGAGGAGCGAACGAAGTGAGCGAAGCTCCCATGAATCAGCTTCAATGGCGCTATGTCTGTTACGCCATAACTTCCCGAGTTCTTAACCGATTTTAATATTTTTTGTGTGGAATCGAATCAACAGGGTTAGGACCCGAATTTTGAAATTCGCAAAAATTCCCATCGAATTTTTTTTTCTTTTTTTAGGTATTACGCTCCGCTCCAATATATGGTGCTAGCGTAGCTTTATGCTTAGCGACTGCATCGCCTAGTATTTTTGCATCCAATAATTGCAATGAAAGCATTAGTATCTATAAATATATGTAAAATAAGTTTGTGGCAATCGAAATAAATCAAAAAGTATTTATAATGTTCGTTTATTTTAGGACACTATTATCTATAACTTTTATAATCTTGACAAATTTTACACAATGCCTTTGAGAAAAATTATTGATACTGCTCATAAGTGGTAGAGTTAATCGAGTTATATATTATAGTTCTAGTAAATTTAAGTGTTTAAAAGCCATCATTGTCTGAATCAGGGCAAATAAAAAAATAGAGAATGTTTTCTAGTATCAAGTTGCATAAGTTGCAGTGCAAACGACAAGTGTAGCTAGAGAGGTGCCCGCCTCGGCATTGTTGCAACGTGTATTGCTAATATTATAATGGTTATACACGTCTTCATTATGTGACCTCATTGTTTTACCGAAGAAAAATAATTTTGCTGATCATTATGCTTCTTGGAACATTATGTAAGATACTGCTTAACTTCTTGATAAAAATGATTGTGCAAGACTTTAGGCAGAAATACTCACTTCCTTTTCTTTGTCTCACTCAAATAAATGACTTTTATTCTTTTCTGCTAGAGGTAAAGGCAAAATCTTATTCTGCCTAAAAATCCTCAATTTTATTTTTAACGATAAAAAATAAATAAAAACAAAACACACAAGTCCCAATTTATTTTATAATTAAAAAGAACGAATTAGGAAAATAAAAAGTATTTACTGACTATCACATTGGTTAGCTGTCTATGTTTAATAACAATAATGTTTTTAATAATGAATTTGTACTTTGTTTTATTTGTCCAACCTTACTTGTTGTAAATAATAATTATCATAATAAATATTCATAGTGGGCTTGATGGTGCAGTGGTTAACGATTTCGTATTGCAATAGCGCAGCTTAAGCCCGTGAATAGATGGTTTGGATTGGATTGGATGACCAAAAAATTTAATAATAATAATATTTCTTACATTCACACCAATTAACCTAGCCCAAAGTAAGAACTGTAACGCTTGTGTTATGGATACTAGGGTAACGGATAGACATATATCTACACTAATATTATAAAGAGGAAAGATTTGTATTTTTGTATGTTTGCAATGAATAAACTCAAAAACTACTAAGCCGATTTCAAAAATTTTTTCACCATTGGAAAGCTACATTCACGCTGAGTAACATAGGCTATATTTAATGCTAGAAAAATGAATTTTGTCTACCCGTGCGAAACCGGGAAGGGCCGCTAGTAATATGATAAAAAGATTTGAAATATTTATAGAAATATATTTAATACCCATGACTCAGATATAAATGCTAGTATTCATCACAGAACCATTTGCTCCTTCCGGGGCTGGCATGAAGGACCACCGGTGCTCAAGGCAGGAGATCGCTACCGTTGCACCAAACGGTCGTCAAAATATAATAAGGCTAGTATTGCAGTTTATGGCCCATGTTCCCTACATTGTTTTCATCCTTAGGGGAAGTCCCCAGCGAGTCCCAACAGTGGATACGTTATTAGCCCGATCACGATAAAATAAATATAATATAGGCCTTACAAAATAAATGTTATTTGAAAGTCTTATCTTTGTACTAACATCTCCTAAACATATTTCTTGAAGAAAATCGAAACATAATTCGTTAAATTATTCAACTTAAATAGAACGGTATACATTACTCAGACAAGGAACTGTATCCAACCACAACGCATCTAAGAAGAATTAAGAGCGGGTATTTTATCATGGCAACAATCAAAACGAACGTTCCAGCCGCAAGTTTAATTATGCAAACATCAAGCCGTTGCCAGATTTCTCATTAGAGCCAAGATAATGACGGTACACACTGTCGCAAAATTAGATAGCAAGCACGCACCCAAACAGATATACGCGGCACATTAACATAAACCGAATTTGCATGTAAATTACATTTTACAGCATCTTAATTAAAACATTTTGGCATTATAAATGATCAAGCGGGGAGGCGGGTGCGGTACCCCTGACCTTAGAGGGTGTTCACTAACGTTATTTGATAGTTGCGAATTTCGAATATGGAATCGTGTTCTCGAACTTGCGCATTTGAATTTTTGAATCAACTCTCTCTTATCTGTGTCTCTATAGTTTTTGTGCATAGAGGTTACTAAATTAAGTTTAAAACTCGTATAGAAATGTGAAGTATAGAACAGTTACGATTTTCAGACAAAAATAAGGGCTTGGATGGAGTATGTTATATCGCTAATTGATTAGTAGCTACTCACGCTGTAAATGTTCAAATAAATAGTTCTATTTTAGAACGTTATTTTTAATTAAAACTTATCTATTTTCTCAATAAAAGAAGGAAATAAGAAATAATTTTGATTTGAATCAAACTTTTTTATAGAGAAACAAATAAAATCTTTATTGTATAAAGAAGTTATAAAACTCTTTGAGTTTTAAACACTTTGTTTAATTAGAATTTTTATTGCACACTTCGCTTGCAACCCCATCGATAATTTCTTATGTAGGTAGCATTTACATACAATCTGAAGAAAAGAAACTTGGGGTTGCCACTTCCCCCCTTGGAAATTAACAAACCTCTTTAAATAAGTTGGCAATTAGGGGTAACATAAAATTTGCATAATTGTGTGACTTGTGTAGGTACTGTTTATGTTTTGACAATGGAATTTATTTAGCGGAGCGTCTGCGTCTAATCGTTTGGTCTAACATATCTTTGGTATCTAATCTGGACTTTATATTTAGGTCTTGAAGACCGACTTTTCTGTATATTAATTGTCCAAGCAGCCGCCGCAAGTCTCCGAGTTTCAGTTGACAAAGATATTTTGTTAAGACCAATACTTATTGTTAAATAAGTTCTTTGCATTTGTTTTTATAATGAAATAAATAAAATGCATTTCAAAATGCAATGTATAAAACATACGAAATTAAATATGTATTTTGTGATAATGAAATAAATAATCAAAACTTATTACAATTACAAATTTAATTTATTATCTGTGGTTTTGCTTTCTTTTTGATAACGCAACAAATATTATAACAGATAACATATATATTTTTTAAAGATCCATTATCTAAGTAGTTAGTACTACAGTAATTGCAAAACTCGTAAATCGGGCAAAGCTAATTACTTAGTATAAAAAAAAATTAACGTTCAATGAAAACAGGTTAGTCGTAAATACTGCTTCATATAGGTACGTATGTCATATCCATCATTTTATTATCGCCCTTATACGATATAGACATAACATACACATAAATTGGCTACCTAGTATCAATTACAGACAAGGAGATATGAGGGAATTATTCAACAACAAAAAATCCGTTTTGGTTATTATAAAGTGTAAGCAAAACATGTTAAAAAGGTTCTCTTCATTTTAGAAGATAGATAGTAATATTGTTAAACAATACTTTTATTTGGTACTGCGCAGATTTAATGAATCGATAATCACACTTAGTCTGCTTGATTCCGCTTCAGATCATACAAATCAAAGACTTTTAACTTGAGACAAAGGTTTATTTGGGCGTGAATGTTTTCGTAGCTTCACCAATGCTGCAAATCCCACCTGGGTTCGACGAGACACCATTTTTTTGAAGTTGGACTTACCTATTGTATAATTGTAGATGCTGACGTCCATTATGCCTTTGGTAAAAGGACAAGTAAGCTTAGATATGGGTTCAACAAGTACCTGTATGGGCTAGAACTGTCTTTAGAAACTCTCGATCTATCTCACGATTTTAGGCTTCAATAAAATGATGCTATTCTTTCTCTGGCTAACAGATAAGTCAAGCGCCATATTTTGGAGTCCTGTATCCTGTATAGTCTCTTTAATGCTAGTCGTATTCAATAGGAGACAGTCGCATTCATTTAATAACAAATGTGATGGACTTTAACCTTGAAGTGCAGATCCAAACCACGCCAATTAATTGACCAAAACGAGAAAAGGTATAAATGCAATAAACCGCGTTACAAAAAGTACTTGAGGCTATTTAGGAGCTTAGGCTTCGAATCTATGACTTTTGGCATACCCGAATTGACTTATCTAGCAATAGCGAGATACAACGACCCATCGATCCAGCGCGTTAGACAAGCTGTTACGGGGTCTGGCCCTGGGGGGTAAATTTACATCATTTTGTTCGGACAGTCTTAAAAGTGGATTAACATTAGTCACTAACTTTGCATACAGTGTTTTACTTATGGATGAACCACTATATGTAGAATCGGCCATACCACAACACGTGAGCTTGATGCAAATTGGTTGGTGCTGACAACTGCAGATACAACCGGGATCAATGGTTTGCGTGCTCTCCTACTCATCCAAACGGCCCTTGGTAAAGTTGGAATAAATAAACAGATTGGTTTAATCTACTTTGGCTGTTGGTAAAGAAGCTTTTAACGCCAATAAATTTCACTACTTTATGTCTATTAGTCAACCACAGCTTTGTAGGACGAACACAATATGCGTAACATGACGCTCTCCTGGCCTATGTCCGGATACACGTCCGCGCAGTACATTCATAATTGAGCATTTTTATCGCGCCCTATCATTTCGGCCGTTTCCAAATAAGCTCATTTATAACGCGGGGGCTGAACAAAAACAAAAATTTGAATAAGGAGGGCATTATTTATCGCCGCCCCAATGAACGCCCGTTAATGTGATTTTTTAATAAAAAAAATACACGGCCGTACCAAACGAGGACCATGTATCATCGCCTTTTTCGGACAGTCATTGTCCGCGCAGAGAAAAAAAAATGTTTTTTTTTATTTACTTATTACGCGCGGCGAAAGTATAGATCATATTAATTACGTCGTAAATTATGTAGAGCTTTTTTAGGCTGAATGCAAATAGTTTGCTCTGTTTATTCGCTCTGCAGGAATATTGTTGCTCACTTCTCTTTTACCTGTTTTCGCTATTAAAAACAGATATGAAAAATTATTCATTCCTAAGTGGACGCTGAAATATCCCACTGTTAAACTTACTATGATTAATATTGTCCAAATATAACAAGTCAGTCTATTAGCTGACTAGCTAAATGATTGTTCTTATTATTTTTACTGTATAAAACAAAATAAATTCGTGAATTAAGCAACAGACAACACAGACGAATAATAATTTTGACATTCTTGCTTAAATTTTTCGATGCCGATATTATTTAGGAAGTTGCACTTATTCGATATTTTTAGTATCGCAGCAAATAAATTATAACGATAAAAGAGAAGGTACATAGGTGACGCCAAAACAAAACACGGTTCAAACCCTTCCCTCGCCTAATTAAAAAAAAAATTAAAAAAATATCTCCCTCAGAACGCGCGTCGTCACGTCCCATATTCGCGCGTTAATTACACGTCATTCTTTTTTCAAAAAGCGCGCCAATGACGCGCGCAATTAAAGCCGTGTACAGACAACGGAAAGACGCGACATAAAGCCAGCAACACAATGGGTCCTCAGCAAAATTTGCCGCAGGGCTAGTGAAATTAACAAGGCGATTTACACTTGACACTAGCGACTGTTTTTCCTACTATTTGTGTTGAAACACCAGTATCATACACGCGTGAATTATCTATCCGTATTATTATATCCGTACCAACTTTCATAGATTTTTTTCTTTATTTGTGGCTTGCACAATTTGTGCATTTAGCCAGTGTCAAGTAAGTATAATTGCCAGTTCTTGAGTTATTTCTTTTCTTAATTTAATGATGATGGAAAATATGTTTTCCCTTGGTTTCAGTTAATTTGTGGGGTTTTACTGAAACCTCCCCGTGGACTTCTTGAGAGAGCAGGAAAAGACAACTTTCGCTGCTTTGTTACACTTGCCAACGCTCGTATGTTCACAAACACTTAGTGGTTAATAATCCACAATTATTACGCACTAACATCCAGAACAACACAAATTTTAACAAGAGAAACAAAACTACCAACGTGACGTATCCCGCTCCCGCCAAAGAGTCACTGTCATAGATTGTTTTAAAATAGATGCTTCTTAATCTGTGGTAAAATAAAGCTGTGACGAAAGTAAATTACTGTCTAACTCTATTTAATCATTAAATATTCCAATTTAAAAAATTAAAATAGACGTAAAATGTGTAGAACACTTTTCTTAAATTTTGGAAATTAGTAACTTTGCATACGTATTAATTATTAAGGAATCTTATTTTAAAGACAATTATTTCAATTTTAGCGTGGTAACCACTTAACAATCAGGATCAAGGATCAATAATAGCCAAAAATATTTCTTTTTGATATTTTTATTTTTTTTACAACTGTTTGTAAAAAGTAAAAAGAAAAAAAATATGATTGAAAGACAAAGTATGTAAAACTCATTAAGCTTACCCATAAGTAGGTTGTAGAACAAAATAATAATACCTTCTCAAATTAGTATTACAGGACACTCATAAACATCAAGTAGGTATTGTTAAAATCTAGACATGCACAAATGAAAGCGTTTTAGAATCCGGCTTTGTTCCTAACAATGAGGTGTGGAGTGTATCTAACCTGCGGCGATTTGATGTTGCTTTACATAGACTTTTTCGTCTGTAAAGCTTTGTTCTTTTAAATAATTCTTATTTCTGTAACAATATGACGGCGTTTCGTGCAACAAAGAATTTGTGTCATGCTAGATTTCAAGTAAGCATTTCAAGCAAAAGGGACGTATGTTTTACACACGTTTTTATTTCTACTCCTCAGAATATTTAAATTCTGAGGAGTTGAGGCACAAGACATAGACTTTTATTAGTCTTATTTTCATTTCTTAGAATTTTCTCTTTGGCTGGGCGTTATTGTAACGGTTTTGTGAATGTTTTGTGATTGTGAATTTTATTGGAGGAAAGGTAACCATCAACTGTTCTCGTTTATGCGTAGGTCAAGTGATATGTTACAGAAGATGTCTTTTCGGGATCACGCAAAAAGTCAGCAGAAGTTTCAGGAAATTCTCACACCTTTACTGAAACCTAGAGAAAGAAGTTATATCATCGTTCATAAATCATCCGTCTTTCTAAATCGGTTCTCATCTTCATTCATCAATTTTATCATCACCTAAACGAGAAAAGACATTACAGAAAACTAGGCTGTTTGGGCACAGGTTTGGGTTTTGTACCCTCTGCTTTCCTTTTTGAGAAAACTTAAAAAAACTATGGTGCAGAGGCAAATATGTAGAGGCACAAATCGTAAAGTTTTTGTAAAATGTAGTAATTACATACTCTTTGGTTTTTGTAAAAAGGTGTAAGGCACAAGGACACAAAAACTCTTGTCTCGGTTAATGCATTATGGTGTCATAACAATAGCCGACGTACTCGCCATCGTTACCATTTTAAATTCATATTCCATCTAAATTTCTTTTATTTAAGTTCCATTTTCAATTTGATCGATCGAACCAAAGAATAATCTTTTTAACATGAAAAGTAATTTTAATACAAAGAGTTTGTCAGCCGAATTGATAAGTGTTATAATTAAAATATTGAAAATTCGCTAGATTGTTTTAACATAACTGAATTGAACTTATGTTGTTTTTCAGAGAGTATCATTTTTTTTATAGATAAAATACTATACGGTGGGTGTAACGATATTTTAAAGAATTAGAATTAAATTAAAAAATTAAAAAACAATTACTGTGTTATCCAATGTTTTTGGATATAATGTATTTAAAATGTTCTGTACGTTATGACTAAATAAAATATTATTTCTGTTATACAAAAGATTATATTATCTCATACATCAAATAAAAAACTTGGAAACGATATTTTGATTGATTATTAGCTTTTTTCAAGTCTTTTCAGGTACCTAGGTATTCTATATACGTATATATTTTACCGTATAATTGATGAATTAATAATAAATAAATAAATGTTCCTTACATTCACACCAAGCAGCCTAAACCAAAGTAAGCACTGTAAGGCTTTTGTTATGGATACTAAGGTAACGGAAAGATATACATATATGATACATAAATATGTAATATTCATAGAAATATATATAAACATCCTTGATTTAGGTACAAACGCTCGTATTCATCAAACAAACATCTACCCATTCCGGGATTCGAACCCAGGACCGTCGGGACGAAAGTTAGGGTCGCACCAAAAGGTCGTCAAATAATATAATAATTATCAATAATAATAATAATCAACCTTTTAAAGATTAAGTAAGGAATAAATAATGTTACGTAACTCGTTATTACGCACACGCAGAGAAAGTCGTTATCCAATGTAAATTATATTAGATAATAGGTGACTTCAATTTTATTCTAAATGGCTGAAATATCTGTCCTATAGGTGGCCACTAATGACAACGACACAGTCCAAGATTATTGCGGTCATTAAAACCTCAATGGTTTTTGTGAAAAATTGTTTTTGGTTTCAAATAAAAATTATTTATTTATTGCTGGCCATCTCTCCTATAAAAAAACACGTTTAGGTAAATGGTCCGTAATCCAGAATGCCGACTCAGTGTGGATTTGGACTACATCAAACTGATATGGCACTAAAAGTTAAGCATAATGACGAATATTTTGGCCTATCTGAACACTGCAAGGTGTTACTAGTATACTTCCAAGTTCAATATAATCACCTCAAGAAACATGAATAATATTTAATAATAATAATGTTTCTTAAATTGAGACCAATTAGCCAAACCCAAAGTAAGCACTGTAAGACTTGTGTCATGGATACCTTGGTAATGGATAGACATACGTATAGGATCAAGAGATAAGTTATTTTCATATATATATACCTATATATATATACATATATATATATATATATATATATATATATATATATAAATACCTATTACTCAGGTTCAAATGCTCGTATTCATCACACAAACACCCTTCCGAGACTTAAATCAGGGATCGTCGACGCGAAAGACAGTATAGCTACCGTTGCACTGAACAATCGTCAGATTAATCCCGAATTTAATAAAAAGTGCTGCATCTTATACTATATAACAGGGAAATCACTCGAGGATGCCTACGCACTAAAATTGGAAACAACACGGACAGCGAAAGAACTGCCTGATTCATAATTCCTCATTTTATCAATCAACTACTACCCTCAACCTTCAATAAGTTAGATGATAAGATGTCGAGAAATTAATTTTAATTGTAAATCTACTGTATGATTGTTTCTTGATGAACGCGTGGTTCCTAAATAATATATTAGATGTGTTTTAATTTTTTTAATGGAGTTAAGCACGTTTTTTATTTCAAAGTAATTTATATTATTTAGTGATCTGAAAAGATGGAAATAACTATTTAAATGCATTTGAAATAAGTTGTTTGGAATCATCTTATATTTTTACCTACCACCCATTTAGCTTTTAACTGACAAGAAAAACGGGCGCAAGAAACTCCTCAGCTTAAATAGAAATATTATAGTTACAACGTCACCATACATAACCCACAAAAAAACTAAATTATTCCATTATGACAATAATAGTGGTGATGTTGTTACATTATATCTTTGACTAGCGGCCCGTCCCGGTTTCGCAAGGGTGGACAAAATTCTTTAAATTTTTTCTAGCATTAAATATAGCCTTTGTTACTCAGCGTGAATGTAGCTTTCCAATGGTGAAATATTTTTTGAAATCGGCCTAGTAGTTTTTGAGTTTATTCATTGCAAACATACAAAAATAGAAATCTTTCCTCTTTATAATATTAGTATAGATTACAACAAAGTCAATTGTTTCTAATAAAGTTGTTAAATACCTCCGTGGTTTTCTAAAATGCTGGTATAATAAAAAGGTTTTGTTTTATTTTCATAAATAAATAAAACCAAACCAGCAACTCAAGTCCCGCTTGTGGTGAATTTTTTCAAAGAGCTTTTTGGTATCCTCATAACAACGTATATAAGGTCTTTAATTATACTCACATCTACTATGTTTCTATATTTTTAAATGATTGTTGCCTTAAATAAATTAAAAAGAAAAACCAACGTTGTTCAGTTCACGCTCCATATTAGGCTCTTCTTTAGAGGGTGGCCTTTTTTCTTTTAGTATTTCCCTGTGTGAAAAATACCTGTCTCTCAGTAGTGGGCATAATAATAGGAAGATGATGGCTCTCCTGACTACATGCTATATAAAGAGCAATAGATGTATAATGGTAATGCTAGAGACTAAATCACGCGCATAATGGTTCATTGTTGGTGATTACCATGTTCCTTCGACCTTCGGCAGGATTGCAGTGGGGACTACGCTCGCCTATTGCAAATTACATCTTCTTCCCGACTGCCACTCGGATGTGTATATACAAGACCTAGAAAAATGTGTTGACACAATAAAGTTAAGATTCGAATCCAAGTCTTTTTGGTATGCTTTAACTCTACCTTGGCAATCTTCAGCAATACCGCCTATTTTCTGTTTTGTTAAATAAAGTACATGATTTACTGCTAATTAATTTAGCTCAATGGCTCTGTGGCTTGCGTAGTAAGCCTATAATTTTTATTTTATTTTAAGTCAACAGAGATTTTACAATGCATGTGCTCAAAATAAGGCATACGCTCATCCAATAACAGATATTCGCTATATTTAGAAAGCTTATAGACCGACTACATAAATTAACTATGAAGCACTATTAGTGAAAATATTTAAAAGAATTTGGTAACTAAGTAGAAGTTTTATGGGATTGATTTATATGGTTGACAGATTATATCTCTACTAGCGACCCGTCCCGGCTTCGCACGGATGCAATGCTCTCCTATATTATGCATGTATTATACATATAAACTTTCCTCTTGAATTACTCTATCTATAAAAAAAACGCATCAAAATCCGTTGCGTAGTTTTAAATATTTAAGCATACATAGGGATATAGGGACAGAGAAAGCGACTTTGTTTTATACTATGTAGTGATGATAAATAAATAAATAAATTGATAATGATTTTGACAGTTATGCACATTTCACAAGGGTCGGTGAATAGGATATGTGGTCAAAAAAATATTGTTTTGATCTTCTTTGTTTACGGTCACAGAAAAGCCGCTCTCCCAGTGATGTCAAAATAAGTTTTAAAAAGTTTAGAAATTTATCTGCTGAACGCGGTTTTTCAAGAAATTGTTAAATTTTGTTAAAGGAGAACGGAAATATCAGAAGAGGCTGTTGTTTTTCAGCATTTATGACGATCTGTTGGTGCAACGATAGTAAAACTAAAAATTGTGAACTAGAAAGGGCACTTGTTCGTGTTATAAGCATTCGCTTTCGAGTTTTGTATGTTTATATACTTATCTATGTGTTTTCTTGGTTATTTTGTGGTTATAGCACATATTTTTTAACTGCTAGATTTTCACATCTAAAGAAATTTTGTCGAGAAAAAATTAACTTAACCGATTCGTTTCTACATACAATTACAGAAACGAAGGCTACGAGCTTGATTTACGTGAAAAATGAAGATAGTTTTATTCTGGGTTGATTTCCCTAAAACTTGATTTGAATGAGTAATCATCGATTTAAAAATGACGTGGTTTCAGTAGATAGATTAAAAATGACGAAATAAATAGTGATGACACGACAGGCGTGCCAACGGCGTTAAACGGCCTGTGGCAGGCGTGACTTGAACCCACACTGGAAAGAAAAGCACTCCACCCGGATAGGGAGAAATCTAAGACAAGTTAATTATTTTCTAATAAAAATTGCTTCAGTGACACTGATGTAACAGTAGAACACCAACCCCATACATAATGTATGAAACTTAAAGAAATGCAATGATGTGATCGTTCCATTGTAGATAAGCGGACGGTTTTCATCGTCGCAATTGAATGATGACCATCCATTGTGACTATGTTTAGAGATCCTGCGGCTAATGCAGGATAGGTGCTCTAAGACCATTTCGTCCACTTATGATTTGTATTATTGCGGTTTATTGGGTCACCCGTATCTTGATATGATAATAGATATATATGGTGGAATGTTTCACTGTTTGTCGTTAAGCTAAATTAATAATATGAATTAATAACACCAGATTTAAATAAAAGAACTTTTCGCAGATTTTTTCGCATAATTTTAATTTATTTCTGTCGTTTCGACTCCTTTGCAGGAGCCGTGATCACAGGATGACTAAGGCAATGGTCGTCATGTATTTTATACTACCTTCACAATATTTTAATCGGGCACGTCCCTAATTGTTAAAATTATTTTATATAAATCAAGTTGTTTTATTTTTACATTTTATTTGGTTATAAAATTCTCACTACGATTACATTGTATACTACTGAGTCTACTACCAGTTCGGAAATTAGGAGGTCCTTCCGAAAAGAACTGGCAAAAGAAACTCGGGCAGGGGGACCGACCTCCATCTTACTGTTATTATTTACAAAAAGAGCTAACTACATCATCAGGTCTTGCAATGTGTGTTAACATGTGTCACACATGTTCTACATTGTTTTAATCGGACACTTTCCTGACTATTAAAATTGATACAAATCAAAATTGTTTAATTTTTAAATATTATTATTGTGAAATCGTTGTTTTATTTAAATGTGTAATGTAGCAAGAGTAAGAACTAAATAAACACATCACACTTACGACTCCCATTGCTTGAAAAAAACCTATAATATAAATTGCTATGTCACAAACGAAAAAGGATTTAGTAGAGTTACCCTACTTGCGAAGGCAAACGGTCAAGGGTCTTTGTACCTCAATCATGGATTAATTTTATCCATTTAATGTGTAAATATTACTTATTTATGTGTTATATGTGTTTGTCTACCCGTTACCCTAGTATCCTTAACAAAAGCTTCATAGTGTTTACGTTGGGCTAGGTTAATTGGTGTGAATGTAGGGAATATTTTCATCGGCCGGAACCTCTTTTTCACTAAACAGGAAAGACACGTTAAATGATAACTATTAATTATTTTTTTTATTTTTTTTGCCTTTGATCTTTTATTAAAATATTTGTTTTCTGATAGGTATATTACCTGTTTCTCAGCAATCAGAGACCTTATTTTCAGAGTTTTATTCTATGAATAGTATTGAAGTCATATAAATTTAACATTCAACCAAGTTTTTATGTATAAAAACAGCACAACTGATTATTTACCTAATTGAAAAAAAAGTATCAAGTTGTTGTGTGTGTGTGTGTCAGTGTATATGTTGAGTGTTTGCGTGTTTGATGCAGTTTTTAGTTACCTGATAATCTAAGATAAGTTAGTTTTGTTTTAGGTAAATGCCGCCCCCGTAGCCTTTGAATCTAGTGACTAAGAAGTTTTTAGCACATTATGACGAATTACAACCTTCGTGTGGTTGCAGTATCATCACCTTATTTATGTTCCTACCACATGGAAGAACTGAGACTCCTGAGGTAATTCGTGCGTATATATGCTTTAAGCTGAATTTGTTTTACACTTATTCAATGATTATTATCACAAATCTATAATCTAAGATCACAAATCTGCTGTTTGTCTGTTTGTCTTTTCGCTCTTTTTCCCGCTCTTTTTCCATTGTATCAATAACGTTACCATAGCAACGCGTTTACCGCAAGTAGTTCGTCTACCGGACGGTAGATGGCGCTAACGGAAAAATATTTAATAATAGAAAAAAATTAAAGAATTTTGTCCACCCTTGCGAAGCCGGGACGGGCCGCTAGTAATTATAATATATCTTACATTTAGATCAACAAGCTTAGGCTAAAGTAAGTACTATAAGGCTTGTGTAATGGATACTAGGGTATGGTATGTATGGATAGACAAATATGATACACAAATGTGAAATATTTATTACCTTTGACTCAGGTAGAAATGCTTGTATCCATCACACAAACAAACACCTTCCGGGACTCTATATCAGCACTAACGAACGCATTACGAAAGAAGGCAGAATCGTTGCTGTAGCACCAAATAGTTATCAAATCATTGATTGGTTTAAACCTTTTTTGTAGGTACTAACTGCGCCCGAAGTGGTTTACATAGCTCGGTTTTGCTGAATACATTTATTACTAATCATCTCTGGCATGCGTAGAACAATTTACATAGTTTTCGGGTTTTCGGAGCGAGCGTAATGCACGGCAATTGATTTTTATAAGTACAGATTAAATGGGTTTTATTTAATATATATATATATATATATATATATATATATATATATATATATATATATATATATGTACCTACTATTGAAAATATATCTACAATAATTATTTTAAAAAGTTGTGGAAACATCATGTATTTGAACCTTGAATAGTAAGAACGTGCCTGATAAAAAATATGGGATGATAGTAAAACAATTGACTACCGTTTGAGCTTAATCATCTTATGAACACGGTTCCTGAAATTCAATCAAGACTACGAGATATATGGATGTATTGTATAGACCTAAATTATTATGCTATGTTAAAATACCTATTAATTTATTTTTCTTTCAAAATACTTAAACACTAAAAACATAGGGGTTGGGGCCTTCTTTTAAGTATAACAATACTTGTGCTAGAGGGCCCCGATCTCCCATATCATACATACATTATGTTAAAAGAAAAAAAAAACATTGAAATTAATTTGAAGACTGAAGAATTTGAACCTATATCCAGCTCCCACAAGTAATATTTTATTTTTCTCTCCAGTGGAGTTGAAGATTAGTTAGATATACATATATATAAACATAACGTTTGGGCTAAGGCATATATAAACTATGCTATTATGAAATACAGTCAGTTGTAATCACGATTCGTTTTCTTTCACTTATCTCTCCAGCATCCATCCCTACAGCGCTCTTTGTATCCGTAATATGTGTTTCACTTTCAGTGTAAGAACGGAGTATCAGAAAATCGTGCTTATGAGTGCTTAATTCGAGAACCGTCCGGTAACAGAGGCACCGGGTTATCGACAACCGGTACGGCGCCTAAATTACGTCGCACGTTTTTTGTCCGTTTTGTGACGGGCCTAGGGGTGGTGCGGTTTTTTTAGACTTGTTCTCTTTATTGAACGCTTGGACCCCGCGTGGGGTTAAAAGGCATAACCTTTATGTGAGTGTGAATAGTGTGTTGTATGATTGCACACAACCAAGTATCCGATGTGGTGTGGGGGGGATAACAAAGTATTGTGTCACGCTGGACGTACGTGGATATTAAGACAAATATGCTACATTTAATATTTAAAATTAAATTAAATTAAGGATATATAAGGGTAATTGTAAACGTTGCAAATTTGAAATTAGTTGAAAGAACATCTCAAGCAGAAAGACATTTAAAGAAGGCAACATAATAAATTTTGCTAGATCTTTTTATTATATACAAGTAATAGAAAAATTTCTTACATTTACATCAATAAACCTAGCCCTAAATAAGCACTGTAATGTTTTGGATACTAGGGTAACCGACAGGTATTTGCAATATTCATAGAAATATATGTACCTGTGATGCAGGTACAAATGGTCGTAATTATCACAAAAACATCTGCACCTTTTGGGAGTATAACCCATGATCGTCGGTAGGAAAGAATCGCTACCGATGAACCAAACGGTCATCATAAATGTGAGATGGGGTTTGATCTCCTGTCTAAGATTTTTCTCCATTTCATCATAATTTTGGGTCAGTGTCAGATGATCGAAAATGCAAGTTGTTTTATGCGTAAACTGGTCCTAAAATCATGTGATCCAATTTGCACCTAGTTTTATTATAAGCTGTATACGAACTAACTCGCCCTATTTTTTTTATCAACATCAAACAATCTGATACTAACCCGTAATCTTCTATCTAATGTTAGACTGACCAACTGTTATAATCACTTCAAATCAGGAGTGCAACTGGTTACATACGTTTATGGATGGAAAATGGACATTCGAGGAAACTCATACATATGGCTGTGCTTTGGTGTTAATTTCTATAGTAATAAGAACCATTTTTAACGTGTTTTTCGAAGTTTGAAGAAGCACAAGATAGTATTAGGTTGTTTAGGTGACATAAAACTTGAAACAACTTTAAAATTATGTCAAGTGTTATTTAGAACACAATTTGTATAACATGTTTTATTATGTATGTTTATAATGTTGATTTTATTAGGTTTACACATAATGTATAATAGCAACCTGTCATTGACCTTGCATTTCACTAACCTAAAATGAGTGATTGTAATTTTTCTTACGTATATACGTACTTTCTAAGTCTTGAATAAACAAATTAAAAAAATGATCACCCATGCGATTTACCAGTCTTTGCGAAATTCGTTTAATCTCCGCAATCACAGGTTGTACTCGCTAACAATTTGGCCATGGAGCTCCTTAAGGCTCATACATTTTGTAGTGGCATTAAAATACTTTTTTCTTTGCGATTGTCCAAATCGTAGGCAACTGAAACATAGGGAAAAACCTATGCCCTGCAGTGAAGACATAATAGGCTGATTGTGATAATCACGATAAAAATAGAATTAATATTCAGAAATGTTTAACGACATTTTTAGTTTTAATGAGAATTCAAAAGGAACATGCTGTATTTGAAATTAAAACACCTTCCATTAACATCAACTAGCTTAGCTCAGAGTAAGCATTGGAAGTCGTGTATTATGGATACTACGGTAACGAATAGACATACATAAGTAAATACATGAAAAAATATTTATTAACCCACATGACTCAAGAACATATGCTCATTTCCATCACACAAATATCTGCCTCTTCTGAGACTCGAATCCGGATCAAAGGTATAGTAGATTATAAGTTGATGATTAAATATGATAGAAAATGAGTTTGTTAAATTGTTGTAAAATCTCATTGAATTCATGAAGATAGGTAACTGAAGTCAATATCTGCCCTACACGCATATAAGACAATTCTTTTAATGGCTCTTTGTATGTACAAAACAAAAACACATAACTTCACAACACAGTAAGCTAATACGAAAAAGGAGTTTGGTTTGTGTATATATTGTATTGGATAACAACAAGTTTTCGTTTTATTGGAGGTAGACGTAACGGGCGCATGCAATCTGTGGAACAATCTGACCCGACGGCTTTGTGCCTACTTTCATGCAACATTGACAGTTAAAGTTAGCGTTATAGGGTTGTCAAAACACTAATCTATAACTAAGGAAATCTGCGTAATGGAAATTGAGCAAGACAGCACACCAAAAATGGCTTCCGACTGTTGTCAGTTCAAATTATTAGGGCTATTACAGTTTGCGCTCTAAATTTGATAATGTGTAAAAGGATTGGCTATACCAAAGTCATTGAAGACCTCATTTGTTTAGCACAATTAAACAAAAACTTGTAAATGGATTATAATTATGATGTAACAACGAACACTATACTACAGCAAGCTGTACACAGTTCTTTCAATTCATTATAAAGTTCAAATGATTTTCAACAATTACATGTTTGACTTATTCAAATGGTTATGGCCATAAATATTGACAACACGAAAATATTTTTTTTCCTAAGATCAAAAGCAGTGTTGAAACCAAAATAATTATGAATGAATATTTTTTTTGGTTTCATCAAATCAATTTTCAGACTATAAGAGTTTCATAAGACGTTGACGACCGGTTTGACTGAGCGGGAGTAATCCTACTTTTGAAGCCAAACCATCCCGGGTTTGAGTACCGAAAGGGGCAGATGTTTGTAAGATGAATACTTATTGGTAGCATTAGTATCTGAGTGATGTGTTATACACTATATGTTATATAGATACCCTAGTATCATACCCTAGTATCATTAACATCATAACACAATCATCACGGTGCTTATTTAGGGTCAAAATATTTGGCGTAAATGAGAAATATTATTATTATAAGACATATCTAAAATAGGTCAAATGAAACTATGTTTTCAGGCTGATAGCATGTGTGATGGTCATTATACCCGCAAGATGGCAGTAATTATCTTTATTAATATGTATGTTCATATCTTCTGAACCTTACCAGATAAAAAATTAAACATATACGAAAATTTGAGTTCAAATCGCTTTCACGCCTGTCACATATTCAACGAATAGTTTGGTGTTTATGTATCCAGACGTTTACAGATGCATCAAACAACTTATTCACCCAAATGTGCGTTAGGCATTACTTCTTTCGACCACCAGTATAGTTCTTGCAATAGACTTCAACTTAATAACTCAAAATAATAAATCGGGCTTTGATTACAGATCGGATTGGCTGCATTTCTCGCTTATACTATGTCCAATGTAGGATGATACATTTGACAGTTGACACCTATATAGAGGGTATAAAGTTGCTATTGCAATGTCAAGCCAAACATAAGGAAACAAACACAACCTTAGGTCGTAGCAATAAGGAAGTGACACCTGTCAAAAGTATCATCCTACATTGGACAAAGTATAGTTCCAGACCATAAGAGCGGGATACAAAAAAGGCATCGTATTGATACCTTTCACATAAAACAATTAATAATTGTTAGCCTTTCAATGTTTCTTTGTCAGCAATTTATCCGTTTCCTTTTATAAGACTAGTTTTACAAAGTTGAATAATTAATAATATTCGCCAACCCACGCATCGTAAGTGAATGTTTCACCAGCCCTAGTTGGTACACGGCACAGTAGCGAGCTATCGCCTGGCTTATTAATAAACATGCGCTAACAATAAATAATTGTTTATAATGAACTTTATAATATATTAGTGCGGGTGCTTCATTATCTCGAGGCGCACGCACACAACCCTACTTATTCACGCAATCGTCGTCGACACATCCCTAATGTTGTCATGTCATATCGATATTTTTTAATATACGCTTTAATAACTATGTCTCGTTAGCTTCGGAGTATTTGCCTATTTCTTGTTTGCTTGCATTTTTATAAAACTGATTATGTACGTACGTAGTAAGAGTGTATAAATTTGGATGTAGATGGTTTCTTAATCATGGTAACTTGGTCGATGCAGTCGCTAAGCATAAAGCTTCGCTAGCAACATATATTGGAGCAGATCGTAATACTAAAAATAATCAATAAAGTATCGTAAATATCAAAATTCCATAAGAATGAAAACTTTCAAAAAGCGCGCGTTTTTTGTTTCAATGGGAAATCCCATAGAGCCAATGTTTTTTGGTCATAACTTTTTTTATTTTTGTGTATTTTGACGCAGACCCGAATTTTAAAAAAATCGGGTCCGCGTCAAAATCTGGTCCTAAATGTGTCGATTCAATTCCACACAAAAATTATTAAAATCGGTTAAGAACTGGGGAAGTTATGGCGTAACAGACATTTCGTCATTGAAGCTGATCCATGGGAGCGACGGTCCACTCATTAGTGATTTTTGTTTGGTTTTCCATATCCGTTCCATTTTCTGAAAATCAGTCCTCTATACATATATAAAAAACAGTGCCTTAGTCTTAAGGCTGTATATTTCACGCTTGACACGAGTTTGGTGCAGCCATAAGAAAGTCTTGCAAGCTATCGCCGATAGTAAGGGCGGTCTACACATCACATATGCTAAATTCATCATAATCACCATCTCAGCCTCCTGTGGATTGCGCCATAATCTCTACGTTTGACAAGCGGGCTTAAGATGCAGTATAAATTTATATTTTGAAAACGCAGCTGCCTATATATGGGAGGTATATAGTGATTTATTCCAGTATAATAATTTTTTTTACAATACCCTTTAGTGTAAATGATTGATACTATTCTACTCTGACATCAAATGGCCAGTGTCAAATTACTTGCACAAACTTATGAATTACATACTTGTTTACTGATTTATTTATATAATATAGTTGTAAGTTTTCTTTTTTACTAACGCTTTACAAAGGTTGAGCACGAATGTTATGTGAGGTGATCCTTGACAGCTGTAAGCTGTAAAATAAAAATAAAACGTTAAGAATAAAATATATTTGTATTTATACAATAGACTATATACAAAATATCTAGTAAGCTGATTTACCATCACATTTCAATCCAATAACTGTTTCTTAATGAGACGTGCATAACTTGTTGATTGATTTCCCTTTGTAACTTGATAACTAACTTACCCTTATAACATTATTAATTATAATAAGTGCCAGTAAAAGCTATTTAATAATAATTACAAAAATAATTATATATTTGCTATTACTTATCGATGTCAACAGTTTTTGTTTTCCTTTTATATAAAATCTAGAAGGAATTTCAATGACATTTTCCATTTTATCAGAGAGGTTGTGCAGATACTAATGCTATCAAAGTATCTTCGATTTACACTTTGTGACGATTTTTTTGCATTATTTATTAATATTTTATTTAATAAAAATAATACAAGTTAAATTCGAAACGTAAAAACTTTTGAACTATTTTCATACAAATCATATGAAATCGTACCCATAAAAAGTATTTTATGTTGTAAATACTTATTAAGTTCTTAAACCTACGCGCCTTTCGATCCTTTACAGGAGCCGTGATCACAGGTTCACTAGATGTAATTCTAATATAAGGGCTCCTGTAAAGGAGTCGAAACAAATAAAGGAATTGTTTGTCATATAGAAAAAGGTTATTTAGATGGTTTTCTAATAGGTAGGTCATATCATAACAATATGCTTGTTCAAATGACTCATGCAGAATTTAATTAATAAATTCAAGAGTTACAGGTAACTCATTTTTTGATAAAATTTTGGGATATCCTTTTGTTATGAGCTAACATACAAGCTTAGTAAGCTCATAAGAAAAATATACCCCTTAGTTGTACCCAAAATGTCACCTACGATTCCTGAATATGTTACTAAAGTTCAGCATGAGTTATATATATATGACTCATTGAACACGGAAGTTGTAAATTAGTTGTTAATTAATATTATTGACGTATTAAAATATTTATATTAATGTACATATTCTTTATAAATGCTTTGTAGTTTACACACAGTTTCATAAAAAAGGTCTTTTGATTTTCTTTCCTATCGCCATCAAGCTGGAAGAAATTTCAGTTTGAAATAAGCTGAGCACTTGTATAATTTTTCTGTTTTGCCATTATTGTATATTTTCGTGTGCACAAAAACTATAAATAAACAAAAATATACGTGAAAAACTTCTCACTACTTTTATCGATACATCGAAAACTCAATCGTTCATATTTCCACATCTCTAGCGTGCGCAAGAGCATCGCTACTCGCATTTTCTTTTATCGACGCATTGATTAATGCGGCTTGATTTGAATAATAATTTTCAGATACAAACGTTATTGTATGATAAATTTAGTGCAAATTGTAATGTGAGCGAGATAGTGAAACACGACTTTTAACTAAGAATCTTGTGTTTATAATAATTGTTATTGTATTTATACATTCATTTTATGCATCGCTCTAAATAAATCCATAACCAGTTGGTCAGTCTATTTAATATTAGATACTACTAGCTGACCCGGTAACGCGTTGCTATGGTAACGTTAATTGATACAATGGAAAAAGAGCGGACAGACAAACACGCAAACAACAAATCTGTGTTCTTAGATAATAGACTAGCGGCCCGTCCTGGCTTCGCACGGGTGGACAAATTTCTTTAATTTTTTTCTATTATTAAATATTTTTCCGTTAGCGCCATCTAGCGTCCGGTAGACGAACTACTTGCGGTTAACGCGTTGCTATGGTAACGCATATACAATATACAATGGAAAAAGAGCGGGAAAAAGATCGAACAGACAAACACAAACAACAAATTTATGTTCTTAGATTGCTTGCAAGTGCTTGCATTATGGAATTCAGATACAATGACACACATACCCGAATCAATATAGAAAAGCTCCTTGAAGTAGCGCACCCAAGAAAACCGGTGTGCAAACCACTCTACCACGGAGGCAGTCATAAATTATAACAAAGATCCTTTTATGAAACACTGGTTGAAAAAGGATTAATGAAGATCAGAAGAACGTATTTCACTTTTTTATGAAATCTTGGGCTTAAATGTTATCAATTATTATACATTCTAATTAATAAATACACATATAAAACCCTAACGCTTTTAATTTATTCCCGATTTCGTTATATACTGTAATTCGGTTTTTTACTAACTTTCACATTGTATTAATGATATGAATACAATACTATTATGTCAGTATTTATATTGTTTTTAATTATCTAACAAGCATTTTTACACATCACTTCTTACAAAACCCCAATCTTATCTATAAAACAAACTCTTGTCATTTCTAAATTCAAAACCACAATTAGTTAAACCGCAAGCGACGTCAAAAAGTAAAAGACAAAATCCGCTACGGAGAAACAAAAGCGGCTCGAGTTCGCAAACCAAATATAAAAACAGTTCGCATGCGCGCAGAGCTCTTGTCAGTGAAGTTACTTCCCAAACGGAGGCCGGAACGCATTCCTTCGAAGTGGGGTAAAAGGACGGAGCGAAAACAAAACAACTTGTGACCCCGAAGGTGAAGGTCGCCAAAACAAAAGACGACCGATACACCTGCACGCACACAACCACACGCCATCTTCATCCACACACTCACTCGTCCACATACCTGCATATACGTACATCGGGGCGGTAGTGGACAAACAACAGTGTACATCGCTACTCGGTTACGTTGTTCAAGTAAAAAATAAAAAGATGGGAGATATTGGCAACATATAGAGCTGTTTGAGAAATGCGATTGTGAAATTAAATACGCTCTCTTTTAAATGGTAGGTTGTATCCATCTTTAACTGTTAATTTTTTCACAAACCATGCCAGTTTAAAAATATTATGGAAAAGTGATTTTTTTATTAATAAAATTGTCACGAGACGTGACAGAAAAAGGATGTGGGTTAAGGGAAAGTTAACATTGGTTAGCAAACTAACCAAAAAAGTGTAGATTTTTGTATAAATATTGTTTGTATGAGGTACAATGCTTTAATATGCAAACGCACGCTTACTTTTTGTTGCTTACGCTTTCATAGATAGATGTTTGCGTTGCTTAATGAACACGATTATGTTCAATACGTCTTGTAAAAATTATTATATTTCTTATTCGTCTATCGTTAGAGATATGTATCTCCAAGGCTCAAGGTCTCGTATCGAAGGTCCTGGGTACGAAGCCCAGAATTGACAGATGTTTGTCTGATGAATACGAGGATTTGTACTCGAGCCATGGGCATTTACGGCACATGGGCATCTAGGTATGTAAATACCTATTTATTTATGATAATATATGTATGTCTATCCATTACCTTAATATCTATAACATAAGCCTTTGAATAAAACAATTTTTTACGCATATTTTATTTAATCCTGACGTCGTCACGACAGGATTAAATACAAAATAAAATATGACGTCGTCACGTCAGGATTAAATATAGAAAAAAATATTCACAAAGTCCGTAAAAAAGTGTTCTATTCAAATGTGTAATGTGGGCGGAAGTTTAAGAACTAAAATAAACATAATCTTTACAATGCTTTCTTAAGACTAGGCTACATGGTGAGAATGTAAGAAATATTATTGTAGTATTATTATACGAGATCCACCATTTGATGTATGTTAGTCACACCTGTATAACTTCTGTCACATTCGAACATCTCTCATTGTATATTCGCGTAGAGCCGGCCGGGTGGGGCGCCTCGCCGTAAGTAAAGTGGTCTTAAATTTCATGGAGTGGCTCCTCTTTTGATTCACTCTCAACGTTTGATTACTTCAACTACCGACTTTGTTGATTTGTGTAACTGTTATCTTTCTTAACTTGAGATAACTAAACGCGTTTGTTCTCATGTTGTTTTTATTTATTAATGACATTTCGACTCCATTTGGTTGACTCCTTTTTCTTATGGTAATGGTCGTATTTCACATTGTGCTAGTACCATCAAATATGATAGTCGGCCATGTTTATTTAAAAAGCTTTATTGATCATAAATATAAAATTGATATAAACATGGACCTAATACTAATATCATTCTCTACCAGTCTAAAAACGATATACAACGAATACTGCTACGTACTAAATATATTCAAAATTTATTTTTTAATTTATATTTAGTTTTTCAAGATTTTTATCCGCAAACGTAGTATACACAAGCCTTACATTGCTTTCATTGGGCTAGGTTAATTTATAATCTAAGATCACAGTGGTTTGTGTGTTTGTCTGTCCGCTCTTTTATCCCGCTCTTTTTCCATTGTAACAATAACGTTACCATAGCAACGCGTTAACCGCAAGTAGTTCGTCTACCGGTCGCTAGATGGCGCTAACGGAAAATATTTAAAATAGAAAAAAATTAAAGAATTTTGTCCACCCGTGCGAAGTCGGGACGGGCAGCTAGTCGGTTTAAAAACCTTTTACTGTGTATACCAGTTCGGAAGTTGGGAGGCCCTTTAGTGAAGAACTGATAATAGCAACGTGGGATCGACCTTGACCTTACATTTGTATTTTGTCTATGTTTTCTGACAGAAAATCGGCGACAGTCTGGAAATTGATCCGATTATTAGTCGGTTATGGAAAGATATGCATCAAATAATCGTTAGATCATCTAGTTCATCATAAAATCAAAGTTGAAGGAATAGGTAAGGAACCCATTTTATTTCTAATCAAATTATTATTTATTAATATAAATTACTAATATGTATACAACAATATCAAACTAACAACTTATCGTTAAAAAATTACCTATTTTATTTATTTAATTTATTACAAAATCCACAGCTCTTAAAGTATATATATAATATAATATATAAACTTCTATTTACAATTCAATTCTTGATTAACTACATTGTTGATGGTTAATTTCATTTGGTTTCTTTGTTTACACAAACTTTTGGATTGCAATCTAGACTCTAATAACGTAATTTCATAGTTCTTATCTTTGTTATAATTGTAATCTGTCTGGTGTACTCATAAATTTACAATAGTGCTTGCAGCCAATAACGGGTTTACATTTTATGAATGAAGTTTTGCAATTGTCACTAATATAAAGTATAAAATACACTGGCCAGAGATCGAACCGGGGACCTCGGAGTGGTGTTATCATGAAAATCGTAATGCGAGCCACTCTAACCAAATTACAAAATTAAACTTAGAAGTCGTTTAGGAATCTCAACTTCTTTTAAAGACCTATGTATTACAAAAAAAAAATATATTTTATACAAGACACAAGGCAGTTATAACAAGAAAAAAACAATTTTTGAAATGGCTGGATGAAATGGCAAAAGACGGCTGTATTTTGACGGAAGTTCATGTTAAAAAGTGTAACTGTTTTCTGATTTTTATTTGAGACGACGAACAATACTTCTGATTTATCTAACAAAGTAGTTTAAGCTAATCAAGTAATTGTGCAACCAACACCATTAAACTAAGAATAAAATTTATTATACGGTAAGTAAAAAAGAGCGTTGCAAAACATGCAAGGTAAATCTAATATAGAACAAATGGTTAGATCCCACGTTCAACCAATCAAAACAATAGTGTTGCAAATAATCTTTATATATATAATTCTACTGTACGTGTGTATGTCACTGAATTCCTCCTAAATGGCTTGACCGATTTGAATGATTTTTGTTGTAATTGTAATTTTTTTGTTGATTCACAAATCAGCCCGACAGATGGCGCTGCAGTCGGCACAGCAACGCGTGGTCGGGTCAGCTAGTTAGTTACAAAAAACTTTTCATAAAAGAGGGTCAGTTTGTGCTACACAATTCAAAGCACAGTCAACAACACATCAACTTATACAAACTGCCAAATTTCGTCAGTTTTTAGTAGATTGATGTGGTATGCTATCCAGTCAGTTAAATAATTATTTTTTCAAATTTGTACGTCATATAAACTTCAATATAGATTTGGAAAATTTTACATTTATTATTTTAATAGAAAAATACTGGAAAAACATCGACTCGGTCAAAAGTAAATTCTCAGGTGGGAATCGAACCCGCAAACCGATGTTTTCCAGTATTTTTCTATTAAAATAATTTATCTTAGAAGATAGTATTGACAAAAAGCACAAAATATATAAAATTATAAAAAAATTACATTTGTGAATGGATCGTCTGTTACCATTATGCAAAAGTTATATGTTTCCCCAAAAGTTCAATTGAAGACAGTATATCAAAGATGAAGTGAAAAATCATAAAACATTATGTATTAAGCGGGAAACGAACCCACACCTTAGGCATGGATTAGACCTATGACGCTCTTTAAACAAAATTGTATCATAAAAAAAAATCTCTTATATTAAAGGTCCCAATTATAAAAGTTAATCATTGACGGCCGCTTGGTGCAATGGAAGCCATCTCGTCTACTGTCCCTGTTTTTCATCCCGGTTTTTATTTATGAAAAGCGTATTTATGAAAAACTTTATTACCAAAGCAATATTAAAATGGCGGATTTAATGCCATTCTCTACCAATCAACCGGAGAGTTGAATGCGTTTGTTCCAAAGACATGGTTGCTTCAAGTTTTTTTATTCGTTATAACGTTTCCGGTGACTTATAACTGTAATCAAATAATGCTAGTCAAATTTGCCCCACTTCTTAATTTTGGATTGGCAAAAAATTTACATGCATAAATAAATCGGTCATGGAGCTTATCTGATGATGGGTCCAGAAGGTGACCATGGTGAACTCTGAATAAAACGAACCCCAATGATTTTGGGCTCATGTGATGTGACTCGACGCCCAGGGTATACACTTTTTAATTTTTATTTTATTAACTTATAATAAATGCTTGTTTAATTATTTTTTTTGTTTTTTTTATATATTTGTTTACATATTTCCAAGCGTTGTTTAATATCCAAGAGATTTATTTACTTTGGAACTAAATTATTAAAATATTATGTAAGTTGTCCGGAACTACATTTATTATAAAAAGGTTTTTTTTTTTATTATTGCATAAAGTTGGCAAACAAGCAAACTGCCCACCCGATGGTAAGTGGTAACAGTCACCTATAATACATGTGGCTCATGTGAGATTCGCAGCAAAACTGCAACCCCCACAAGAACCACAGTGTACGTTGCCAACTTGTGATATAACATATAAAGTCACTGTACCCAGTAATTTCACTGCCATATCTTACCCTTCTAACCGGAACACAGCAATGCAAGCACTGCTGCTTTGCGGCAGAAATAGGTAAGACGGAGGTACCTAAGCAGACGACCCTGGTACAGAGTCTCCCTCCAGTATATATTTAAGAAGTTAAAAATGACACTGCTTTCTCAGTTTTTACTTTTTTATTTTTGTATTTACATTCGTTAAAATAAACGACTTTTTAACTTTTCTTTAGACGGGACTGTGTTTTTTTAGTTCAGCTTCAATACCAAAAAATATAATAAGAACATATTGTTCCATTACTTTAGATATAAATGTAAATAAGCATTACAATTGCGGAATAGAATAATATTGTTTGTAACAATATAGAACTATTAAAACTAAACTCGTCAACCAACCATTAAAGAACTTGCATAGAAATCTTAAAGGCGCTTTAAACAAACACTACAGCGAGTGGACAGTGTTGGAAGTTTTACGAGACCCATCTTCTTGTAGCCATTCCACGTACGTCTCATTAAAACGTAACGCGTAATAAACTGGCACATTACTCTCCTACAACACAGTGTTGTTGTAAATTACTGACTGTCGCCGAACGGCGCATCAGCGAATAGCTGGCGCTTCTCCACAGGATAACGACAAACACAAAATTTGCACATTTAAATAAAACCTTTCACCTGATTAGTTACTTAGAATTTTATTTTTAAACCTTAGTCATTCTGTGATCACAGCTCTTGTAAAGGAGTCGAAATGACAGGATTAATCAAAGACAGAATTAACACGTATGAATTTTTGCATTAATAATTACTTAATATATCAACACAATCTTTTTTCACCAAAGAATACGAATCTTAAATATCTTTTTGAAAATTCGTAATAAATCTGTAAAATATTATTATAATGTTATGTTTTCTTTAGGATAAAAATTGCGAACATTTCTTAATACCTATAGTAAAATTGTGTTACGAAGTTCCAAGAGTCTAGGGATTAAGTGGCGTGCAGCCTGATTATCCAGAAAAATATGGGTTCGACCCACTTCAGGCGACTTTCTATACATTTTTTTAATAAGATAAATGCTATAAGCAAATTTATTAACTTCGACTCATATTTTAATATCAAATTCACTAAATCGGCAGCTATGGACACCTCCAAGACGTGGCGCGAACTTGCCTCCTATTGTAAGGACTTTAAACAATGATCTGAAGCTGTAATAATGAGCTCGTTTTGTGCCTTCTACAGTGGGGATACACTTTGATATACAGACTATCACAGTATATCACATTATATGTCTACTAAAGATTCCCTGAATTTTTATACTTAGATAAAAAAGCTCATTCAGCATATAGTTTAGTTTTTGTGTGTGTTATAATAACTTTGAAATATGGAACTATTATAGCAAAGACTACTGTCTTGGCTTCTTATGCAAATTTTATGAGCGAGCATCGCTTTAAGCAGCGCTATCATCGCTTAATTGTTCGTATCAGACTTGCGAACAAAACCCATTGCCTTTTTGGCTGCTGCCAAAGAGAAGCCCGATATTGCTTTTGTGGAGTCAACGGTCACACAACCCTTGTAGTGTAATGAAGTTTAATGACGCTTGTAAGGTAATATATAGGTTTTAAAAACATCATTTACTTTGTCAACTCAACAAAACAAGTAGCATCTTGGCGCCACTGACATCTTTTCTGGGCAGTTTGTTAAAAATTCATTTGAGCATGGGTAGATTCTTGATAACTAGAAGTTGTTTTACGGTTGAAATAAGTTACGGTAGATACTTATTTTAAACCCGACAAGTTTCACGCGACTTAGCCAACGGATTATGTAAAATGTTACGTTCCTAATGATTTTGGGATGTAAAAAAAGTTGTTCCAGCTTATGATTCTTTCGAACTCTTCAACTTCCATCAGCTCTCTTCATTATTTCCTTTCAACACATTACTCTCTTTAATTAGGAGTTTCTCACGAGAGTAAAAAATGACAAATTATATTTTGAACAGGTTATATATGATTGATTGATGATGACTTTTTTCGTTTTGTGGAATTTGAGGATTTGTTCCAACTTAGGACACAGGATAGGTTTTATTGATAACACAGCAACGTGTGGCTGGGCAGCTAGTGTACCTAATAGATAATATACAGTGTAAAAATATCAATGAGCGATAACTGTAAATCCGCATCTTTGCATCGTTGAGTCCTTTTTTATTACGTACCATTTCTTATAGTCAAGACTTTGAAAATATCGTATTGCTTACGAGCAATAGAAAATTTCATGAGTATAAAAAAAATTACTCTATATGAGAAAGATATCTATGGACATTGTTATGCTAAAAGATCCAACAAGCATTTCAAGTTGATTGATTTTGTAACCGGGAAATTTATTAAGGTATCATAATTAACTGCATTTTAACTGTCGGTTGGATCTTTGATGCATAACAGGGTCCAAACATATTGTTGAGATAGTTTAAGCAAAAAGCAGTCGGAAAATATAAGTTTTAGTTCATAAAAAAATAAAATAAATGTAAAAATTATTGAAATATAACATTTCAGTCATTTTAGAATTGTAAACTTTCAGTTTTTTTAATCTGTTTTTTAACAAAATTGCCGCCATACTATATTACGCCATACTATATGTCATCAGAATCTGTCTACTGATCCCTTTATTGGCTTAGTGCTTTTATAATTTTCGTAATCAATATAAATAATACGATGGAATACGATTTCCTAATGAGAGACAACACTATAAATATACGAAAGTGCAAACAATTTTTTTCAGATTAGCTCGAGATCTCGCAACTTTGAACCAAGTTTTTCTCATATCAGTTTGCACTTGAATCCACAATTTGTCCGGTGTTTTTACACTATTAATGTTCTTGCATTTAGGAACAGCACACCAACGATAAATAGAATAATAGCTCATTTTAAATTATATATGACTAGATGACTCGGCCACGCGTTTCTGGTTTATTATAAATTAAAATAAAACCTATCCTGTCCTAATTTGGTGCAAATCCAATGAATTAATTGTTGGTATAACCCGGCCACGCGTTGTTATGGTAACGTTAATTACTGGTATAACCAGGCCACGCGTTGCTGGTATGGTAACAAACACAAAAAGTCCTTCTTTTGTGTAGTAGAGATTATCATACATAATATCAGTGCATTTGTTTACACAGCCAAGTAATGACATGACCAAGATTAACATGTCATCCATTACGTTCAATGTTTATGTCAAACGACTCGTTAAATTTGAAAACGTAAAATTGAAATGCATTTTTTGGCACTTACCGATTGAATTTTTTTTAAGAAAATTAGCACTATAGAACTTAATTGAGATACCTATGTATTCAGTTGTCACGTTCTTTGGCGCGTTCTGCAATTATTGCAGTTAAGCATCATTAAGCAAGAACCGGTCATCAAATAGGTGACCAAACGATCACAATCTGGAGCTCCTTATTTAGCTGCTGGGGACTTTGTTGCGAAAGCTGGAAGCGCCTTTTTGGTGGTTTTATTATTTGTGTTGTGGTGGATATTAGTGCGTTATAATGGTGGATATTAACCACTAAGAGTTTATGAACATGAAGAGAGTTGGCACAAAACGGCGGAAGTTGTCTTTTTCTGCTCTCTCAAGAAGTCAACTGGGACGTTTCAGAAAAACCCCAAACCTTGACTGAAACCTAGAGATATTTCACTGGTTATTCATCATTCACCATTAACTGTTCAGTCATAACATATCTATATATATATCAAAGATGGGTTCTTATAATTATTCATCATCTAATTAAGGAAAGAAATTACCTACTCAAGAACTGGCAGTATTTCACCTATAGGGATTTTAATTTGGGGCGTTGGTAGGCAGACTTCGGCTTATGTATATTATTATTATATGGTTTGAATATATACTCTAAAAACACAAATTTGTTGTTTGTGTGTTTGTCTGTCCGCTCTTTTTTCCATTGTATCAATTAACGTTACCATAGCAACGCGTTACCGGGTCAGCTAGTGTAATCAAAGACCGTAGGGTAGGTTGGAGTGAAAACTCGTAATTCAAGTTCCTATTCTGAATCATTTTAAGGCTTCATTTGAGGTATATTTCTTTTAATCGACTAGGATTTCACTCTACATTAAAGGTTATGCTGATGCAAAAACTTGTTTAAGACTATTAAATATAAACCGTGAGCTAATCAAAAGAACAATGGATTCGTATTTGGAGGGGCAATCATCACATTTATGGCGACGTTCTCATAATACAAGATCTTCCTTGAAAGGAATCGAATGGATATTAAAGTATTAGATGATTGGACCCGAGATGATGATGCTATGATTCATCCTATCATTCCATGGTAATTGTCAGCAATAAAATTGTGTTAATTTCTTTAATAGAGCACACTTACTTTGTATAGGAATATCAATTGCAGATAAACTTATAGATAGATAAACGTTTTAGATGTCGCTTTAATAATAACTTTTAAGAAACTTATTTTATCATAATACGAATAAAACAAAGACATTATTTTGTTTCACTGTTAAGATTTGTTTAAGGCATAGTTACAAGACACAAACCAAGATAAGAAAACAATCACAGCAAAAACATTGATAAAATTGTATCCATATTACAAACACGTGAATTTAACAATTTATTAAAGTTTGATATTATTTACAACAGATAAGGTTGAAATATTTTAAAATCTAGGTCTATAAATTTGCCTTCAAACATTCGATGCTACGTTGTAGAGTATAGAGTCAGTTATTTGCGAAATACTGAGTACATAAGTTTACAAATAATAATTTGGCAGGTAGTAAAATAAATTATGCAGGAGAATCGTTGTTTTATTGCATAAGAATTTAAACTTTAATTTCGGGAAATAAAAGTGAAAATGTAACTTATTCTTATCTACTGGGTTAGGTACTTGGTTTTCAAGACATTTTCGTCTAGTTTTTCATTGTCAATAAGATGGTTCGCAATCTCGAGGAGTTTTCATTCCAATCTAATCGTCAAAGCTCAAAGAAGCTGAAGGCTGAGCGTATGCTAATTAATAGAACAAAGCACGGTTTGCCAACCGTTGCAGTTCGAACCTACGGCACACTACATCTAGCCATCCGGACTGACCCACCCCTTATAAATAATAGTGGTAAGGCGCCTCCACCACCCCTAAGGGTAACATCTACCCTCCGGATCTCATTTCCAAATTGCATTTCGAAACTGAATCTCGACTTTACAACAGGCAAGTAACGTTCGATTCTACATCTTAATGTTACGACATAAGGTCTTCGTTGTTTCCTATTTAAGAGCGAAATTTCGCGACGTCAGTGAGGTCATAACCTAAGAAGGGGTCTCCTCGGCCTGTACAAGCACTAACTCGTATAATGAGATATGATAATAAACGCCCCAGTTGAATATTGATGTTGAGGAGTTAGATGCACTGAGCATGTTTACGATCCGGCGGATTTCTAATTAATTGGTTACGAAAAAAGTTTCACCAATCGATATGGACGACTAATGAAGTAATGATACACAAAACACATTATCAACACTGAAATACTATTAATTTATTTACATACTAGCTGACCCAGCCACGCGTTGCTGTGGCACAGTAATTTTATTTTTCTAAAATAAAAGTAGCCTAAGTTACTCCTTATTATATCAACTACCTGCTAATAAAAGTCCCGTCAAAATCGGTCCAGCCATTTCAGAGATTAGCCGGTACAAACAGACAGACAAAAATTGTAAAAAATGTTATTGTGGTGTATGTACCGTATATATATTCATATGCATGTAGTAAAAAACGGTTATTTCAATATTACAAGCAGACACTCCAATTTTATTTATATGTAAAGATGTATAGATAAACGAGGTGCAAAACTGCAAAGAGATTGTATTATGTTCACGTGTATCACCGGGTACTGCCACGCAAACGTTAAAATATAAAACACACTGTATTATGTCAAAATAATTTTACATGTAATCTAAACTAGTCGTACTATTTGTGATCAATATGATGTCAACATTAAACACAAATTTTATATATTTTGTGCATTTTTCAAAGCGATCTTATAAGATAAATTATTATAATAGAAAAATACTAGAAAAAAAAATCGACTCGGGTCACAAGTGAATTCCCGCCTGAGAATTCACTTGTGACCCGAGTCGACTTTTTCTAGTATTTTTCTATTATAATAATTTAAATTAAACACTTATAATAATTATAAGTAATGTCATAATAAAATTCAAATTATAATACGCAATGTCAATAAAAACGAGTGTTATATAAGGATCCTGTTGATACGCCAAAGGTCTTAGATTCAAATTCTGGTAGAGGCTTATTTATGTAATGTATACAATATGTATGTATATAATAGTATGTATATAATGTATAAAAATAAGCATTTCTTTTCTAGTAATATCAATATTACATATTTCATCCGTTATTAAGTGCTTATATTATAAGTTCTACTTAGTTCGCAATTTAACAATAAGTATGAGTTGTCCTAAACTAATATAATTTATTCAATAAATACGATGGCTCTGTTAGGAAATATTTCTCTGTTTTGATATATTGCTCCTACAATTCAAATTTAAGAATTTGACGTGATGTTCTCAAAGACGTTCAACAGTAAATCCTTAGCTGCCATTGTTATTTTATTCTTTATGTAATAATGAAATAAAAATTGTCTGAATGACTATTGACAATTAAACTTGAGTGAATGTGATAAATAACAATTGGTTTTCACAGAAGTGTATTTATATATTAACAACGTTTTAAAAACATCAGAAGAGCCTGCTTTAGAATGTTATATTTTTATGATCATGTTAGGCTCTTCTTAATGTACTGAAGGTTTTAAAATGGTGGCTAAAATGTAAAGAAGCTACTGTCTAATTGTTGCGTGGTATCCATTTTTTACCCAATCAAGCAATTTACCTTGAAAAAAATCAGCATGTCTTAGTGTCAGATGAACACCCCGTTTTTGAACCCGTAGCCTCTCACTACTTGGGCGATTGCTCTTCCAATAGACCTACCCTTGACACCTGTTGAATTTTTACTATTATTTCTAACGCTGAAGTGTAAGCCCCATCTAGTCGTTTTCTAAGTAACTACTCACAAAATCGAATAAATTGCTTTTAAAAGTATCGAATAAATAATAATAAACTGCAAGTAAAAGATGAAAATATCACAGCCAAAGCTGAAGATCAAAGATGACTGTTTCAGCATTCTCGGGGCTTACCGACCTAGACATTGTATACATTATTAATTACATTACATTATAATTAATTATAGTCTAAAACTATTACATTGGATCTAGAACACCAAAAAAACTCGACGGGTTCTGCTAAGGACTCAGTAACTCAATTGTAAAAATAGTAACCCGGATATCGAGAGGATGTTGGTTCGAGTTCCGCCTGTCACCTGAGACCGGTTGATTATTTTTCTTGTACTGATTTCTTTAGATATGAAAATCTAGCAATTAAATGCTTGAATAACAAAAAATATTGTAATTACATTATTAATTTGTCTTACGAACTTCGTGTGCGCGATGCTGGCGTCCACGCAAATTTGCGTTCTTTTAGTTTTTTTTCTAAGAATATATTAAAATATTAAACATATTATTAATATTCCCATCAATCCCTCGTTATCGCTTGTAGTGTATCACGAGTAGGTGCAAGTCCATAGGTACTTAAGTAATATTTTATCTGTGTCCATAGTTTGTACAGTCAACAGCACATCAATCTTTACAAAACTGTCAAATGTCTCGACTGGATATTCAGCTTAAAAATAAAACACAAGGTCAATATCAATAAAAAAAATTAGAGTGTTATAGAGGATGACTTGGTGTAGTTCGTACTAATTTGATCTCTAGGCCGCTGTAGAATCTTATCACAATAAATAAGATGATCGTAACATGTATCTTCTCAAACAATATGTCGGTATTTCTATCAGTTAAAGGGAGACGGTTCTAAGATGACGTAGAAATAAAAATTGGTTGACATTGACTTAAAGAGCGAGTAACATCAGATTTGGGTTACGGCAGTTCAACGCCATCTGTGACAAGTAGAGCTAGTTTTGTGTACTATAGATCTTGCCGCCCGTAAACATTAATTATGCTTACTTACCTATTAGGGGTAATGAACTTTTCATTCGGGTAAAGGAAATTAATCAGGTGACTACCTTTATTTATATTTGTTAATGTTTACCTTTCGCAAACTAGTTATTAAAATGAAAAATAAACACAGAAAACAAATTAAAAATAATGAAGACCAAGAGATTTGGGCGTAAATTGTAATTAAAAGTGAGTTTTACGAGTTCACATGGTCAAATATTAATTTCACGGCTACCTAATTACGGAAGTTTATGTTATATTTAAACTGTTTCCATTGCCGTCCGATTCGTTTTACGATAGTCGGTCCATTAGTCGATATCAATCAGCAATCTGTTTTTTTTTGTTTCTCGGACCATTTACGGCAATTATTTAGTCCCATCTGAACAGAGCTTGAACAATGGGTACTAAATAACATATATTATGCATAGATAAATATATAAATATAACAAAAATTGGGATCAAATCTTATGCTATTACACAAACATATGCCCTTTGGATTCAAACTCGGCGCATAAAGTAAGATTGCTGTTGTCCCCAGCAAATAAGTTGAACATGATTTTGAAATCACGTGACATGCGCAGTAGTGAATAATGTACCTAAACTTGCTATTGCGCATGTTACGTGATTTCAAAATCATGTTCAACTTATTTGCCGGAGACTATACCGTTACCGCACAAGCCGGATGAAAACGCCATAATAAGAAAAAGTCATAAACAAGGGGTCTCAGTAAGTAAGTTTAGTGGGTGTGAATGACTTCATACGCAGCCCAAACCAACAGCCTTTCCAAACACGGAGAAGCTTGAGATAAAACTTAAACTTAATTGCTTTATTATCATTTGGTCGCCCATCTTTTGATGGATCAAGCGAAAGGTTCTCAACTTCATAGGTAAATAAATTATAGGTATATTGCTTGTTATCTAATGACCCGAGCCAATCGCAATCAGTTTAATTAAACAATTATAATAAAATAAGTCTTAATTGTTTTATTACCTGTCAGTTTACTATGCTATATAACTCAATTTAATGTTCAGTACTCATTTATATTTATGACTTTTTTAGTTTAGGTGCGTCTGCTGTGACAATATTTAGAAATTTTTATTTCACTATTTAGTTTCTTGATATATTAATGGATTTTTAATTTTTATACGATAGTATATCCTAAATAAATTATGTTCTAGGTACTTTTAATTTTGACGTTTTTAATTGACTCCAATTATTATTTTTTTACATTTTTAAGGTATTATTTAATTAATATATTGTTTTAAACTTTCATGGTCACTAACATTATAAACTCGGCGTCAAAAAAATCGCACCTTATAAAAATCTTATTCAAAAATTCCTAAACCTTATATAGAGGATAGTGTTAGGTATCATTAGAAAGGTAACAAAAAGGAGCATCAAACAACAATTAAGTGCAATCTTTTTTTAAATTAAAATTATACAAAAAGCATAAAAATTTGAAAAATAATAAAAAATCTTAATTAAGTCCTAATTAATAATCGATAATTTACAAAAAAAATGTACAAAAAGTGTCTTAAAATTAACTCAAAATCTAGTGTTACCCCCCCTTGCCCTGATGACGGCTTCCATACGGTCCCTCATAGACCTCACCAACTTCAGGAGCTCTTCTTGAGGGATAAGACCCCATTCTTCAATCACCGCGGTTTGGAGTTCCTCTAGAGTCGAAGGAGCCGGATCCCGAGATCGAACCTTACGTTTAAGATGGTCCCAGAGGTGCTCTATCGGATTCAGATCAGGACTTCTCGCTGGCCACTGCATCACAGGAATTTGGGACCTCCGCAGGAAGTCGTTCACGATGGCTGCAGTGTGTGCGCGAGCGTTGTCGTGCATTAATGTGAACCCCTCGCCAAAAGATTCGGCAAAAGGGACCACATGCACATCCAGGATCTCTGTGATATAGCGGCGCGCAGTCAGCGACCCTTGTCCGCGAGCACCTCCGGTCCGGGAGACGCAGACCAGGTCGGTTTTGCCGGCAGCCGACATACCGCCCCAGAACATGCAGGATCCGCCTCCATATTCCACCGTCTCCTGGATGCAGGCTTGAGCGAAACGTTCACCCTGCCTCCGGTATACTCTTCTTCGTCGGTCGTTGCAGAAAAGACACACTCGTGTCTCGTCTGAGAAGAGAACAGCTCCCCACTGCTCAATGGTCCAATCGACGTGGTCGCGAGCAAACTGCAAGCGGGCTCGTCGGTGCGCTGCAGTCAATTTTGGACCTGTAGCAGCTCTGCGGGCTGCTATGTTCTTCTCCTTCAGTCTTCTTCTAACCGTGGATACACTCACGGTGCGTCTGCGAACTGCCTGGAGCTCCTGTTGCAGCTGAACAGCGTTTGAGAAGCGATTTCTCAAAGAGTACGACACAACGAACCGGTCGTCTCTTTCCGAAGTGCAGCGACGTCTACCGGACCCATGTCGCCGGATATAGCCACCGGTCTCTAAAAAGCGCTGGTAGACTCTACGAACCGAAAAACGGCTCAGATTCAGTTGCCGGGCGACATCACACTGCCGCACCCCTGCTTGCAGTAGTGCAACCACTTGAGCGGCCTCATCAGCTGTAGTGTCCATTTTCCAGATGTTCTTTCTTCAGTAAAATCAGTGCGTGTGTCCCCTTCAACGGTTTAATAGCGAATGACCCACATTGAACCCGTGTTGACCTCTTTATACCCACAAAGTTAGCGCAACTCGCGACTCTCCCGAGCAGCAAAATTTCCTTAGAATTTTTGTGACCCTTTATTTGTTGCTTTAGGTTTTATTTGATAATGAAAAATAATGTTTTTTTATTAAGTTAATTAAGTAACCTTTTAAATAAAATTATAATTAATACGACTGCATGTGCATATCCAGAGTTAATGCCATTTGAACGTGATTTTCTTAGAGGTGCGATTTTTTTGACGCCGAGTGTAGTAATATAAGTGATTTGCGGGATTGCTACCATGTACCTTGTTATTGAGTTTCCGATATTTCGGCACTGTTGCAGTCGCTCCGTGATCATGGCACTTGCAACAGTGCCGAAATATCGGAAACTCAATAACAAGGTACATGGTAGCAATCCCGCAAATCACTTATATTACTATAATTATTTAATTAATATCTCAATTTATCTTTGGTTTATATATTGCTGTGCCCTTCCAGGGTTCATGTAAGGGCATTAAAAATTTTATTACATTATTGAAACATTTCATATTTATCACTTTAGATTTTTTTTATTTTTTTGCATTTTTTAAATGTTATCTTAATTTATAAAATTAATCACAAAAATTCAATAAGTGGAACTTGTCGAAGTAATAATTTCTTTACATTTTATTATAATTATCAATAGCTAGGTACCCTTGAATTATTACTTATAAAAATATCTTGCCTAATTTAAATTAGGTTACGTGCAATGGAAACACGTTGTCCGAGAAAAACGAATGTTCACAAGTAAATCTACTTAACTCACAGTTGGCGTAATTTACATAAATTACACTTAATCGTGGGCCCGCTTTAATTTAATGGCTGCTAATAGCTTTGTTTCCACATAAAAGTGTTTTTGTTTAAACTTGATTGATAATACAGATAGCAATATATGAAGTTGTTTGACTCGCAAATACTGATTAATAAGGGATACATACAAAAAAGTTAAATGTTAAAAGGACATTTGTTGAGTACGTGTAATGAGCGTCATAATGACATTCGCCTGGGATAAAAGTCTCTTAAGGAGCCTGTGTCAGAATTAAACTTAAAAAATTAAATGTTACTTTCCTTACTGGGAATTTGAAGGAACGAAAGGAATACTTTTTATAAAAAAAACATATAATATCTTGTATGTGGACTACATACATATTATTCAATCAAACATGTTTTAAATATCTTGATAGTTCTGGTTAACGTTAATTTTCGGACACCGTTTTCGAAATTAAATTAATAGTTCTACACGTATAACTAGTTTGCGAATTATTATTAAGTAAATACATATGTTTGTAGAATTTATAAAAACTTTATTCGGTAAATAACAAGAATGGTCTAAAATAATTATAAGATAATAATCAGCTTTGTCCAAAGTAAGCACTGTAAATCTTGTTAAAGATATCACTTGGGTAATGGAAAAAGACATATTTTAAATATCCATGACTCGAGTACAGACGCTCGTATTCATCATACATACAACTATCCCTTACGGTTCTCGAACCCAGGATAATAGATGCTGAAGGCAGGATCTCTACCGTTGCACCAAACAGGCATCATAAGTATAAGTTATTATAATGTTTTTTTTATTTTATTTTTTCATTCACAATTCCATATTTGTATAAGATACATATAAAATTCTCGCGTCACGGTGTACGTAATTGAACTACTCCGAAGCGGCTCGACCGATTTTCATGAATCTTAGCGTGCATATCGGCTGGGGTGGAGAATCGGACAACATCTACTTTTCATCCCCCTAAATGTTAAGGGTGATCCACCCTTATTTTTTTTATTATTTCTTTGGACAAAATTTTTTGCTTTTATTTTTTTATGATACATCATACAAAAATACATACAAACCTAAATTTTCACCTCTCTATGATCAACCCCTATTTTTTTAATTATTAATTAAAACCTTTTCATAGAAATAATATACATGGCAAAACAACGTTTGCCGGGTCAGCTAGTAAGATATAAAATACGCATGTAAAAAACGACCCCGCCTCCGAGCCCTCAGGTAGGATTCGAACCCACGACCTTTCGCAATGCGTATTTTATATCTTATAGAAATATGGCATTATGAATGTTAAAAACTTGGTTCCATCTTAATCGATTGCTTAATATTTGTAAACTTTCGATGTTGAAGGTAGTAAGCGATCAACATTTTTAAAACGATACTAGCTCATAGTATAAGTTAAAATACGTTTGTAAAAATCGACGCGTCTGCCAGCTAGCGTAGCTCAACGGTAAAAGCACTCGCCCGGATTGCGAAAGGTCGTGGGTTCAAATCCTACCTGAGGGCTCGGAGGCGTGGTCGTTTTTTACATGCGTATTTTATAACTTATAGGTTATTATATTTTAAAATTTTTTTTCATTAGGTTCACTTAAAAGACAAAGGGCTAGTGTCCCAAGTTCCTGATAAAGTTTCAAATAGTTATCTGCCACTTAACACTATCTAACAGACAACGGTAGCTGATGCCAGCAACTTTATTGGCCATTTTATTTCAAGACTTGTGAAACCAAAATATGTAGTTTATCTGACAGTTACGTTCGAATAGACTATCAGCAAGGTATACAAGCCCTAAGGCAAAGACAGATGGTAACAATTATTAGTTTGCTGAAGTAAGACATCATCACCCCCATTTGGTAAGAATCTTACTACTGGCCACACAAGCCTTTCTCATTCATGGACTTCCCCATCAACCATCAATGCGAGTAATATGAAATCGTGGGACCCAAGGATTGAAGATGCAATAGTAACCAACGGCTTAAGTTAGTTTTATAAATCACTACATAGTATAAAACAAAGTCGCTTTCTTTGTCCCTATATCCCTATGTATGCTTAAATCTTTAAAACTACGCAACGGATTTTGATGCGGTTTTTTTTAATAGATAGAGTGATTCAAGAGGAAGGTTTATATGTATAATACATGCATAACATAGTAGAGCATTGCATCCGTGCGAAGCCGGGGCGGGTCGCTAGTGATAATATAAATGACGGTAATGATACAGTAAATATACATATAGCCCAACCTTGGCCTATTTCTTGAGATAAATACCTACATCCATTAGAGCGTTAGGGTTGCTAATCTTATTTTTTTGTAATATTTTAAAGCTATAATATATAAAACTGGGTTATTATTTGTTATTTATGATTATTATTTGGGTTGTATCAAATAATCAATTCATTTAACGAGTTTCGATCAATTGTACGTATTTACTTTACTCCTTAAGCTATATATGTATTTTCGTAGTGATCTTGTAATAAGTTGATGTGTATCTTCCAACATTACTACCTACCACTCATTGAGGATATCTCTAAAAATAAAAGAAGAAAATGCGCAAGAAACTCGTCAGCTTTAACAGAATTAACGACAATTAAAATATTATAAATAGTCGCCATACATAAAAAATCTATTATTACAATAATAATAGTGTTACAATATCATAACTTGTCAACAAGTATCTATTTTATATAAGTACTAGCTGACCCGGCCACACGTTGCCGTGGCTCAGTTATTATAATAAGCAATATATTTTTTTTACCTATTAAAAATCAGCAATCGCCTATGCAGCCTTTGTGATATTGGTTCGTTGGTGGAAGAAGTGGTGGGAGGCGCCCGACGTGACGGCACAGAGTGGTGGCATGCGCGTCAGCTTCGCGGTACTAGATAGTACTTGCACATTGCAATATTACTTTTTCAAAATAATCGATTTTTTTCTAAAATAAAAGAAGCCTAAGTTACTCCTTATTACATTAGCTACCTGCCAATAAAAGTCCCGTCAAAATCGGTCCAGCCATTTCAGAGATTAACCGGAACAAACAGACAGACAGACAGAAATTGTAAAAAATGTTATTTTAGTGTATGTACCGTATATATATTCATATGCATTTCGTAAAAAACAGTTATTTCAATATTACAAACAGACACTCTAATTTTATTCATATGTATAGATGTATAGATATACTTAAACATTGTTGTGACATACAGAGTATAAATACCAAATAAAAAAAGGAACATTAAGACTCGTATGTTCTTGTAGACATCCATTTCGATTCACTTGGTCGCTTCCGATCTCTCAGTGAATATCTCTGATAACGAGGCAGAGTGGCATCCGTACTCATATTCATTTTAGATGCCGTTTTATATGTAGTTTGTAGTAATAAATAAGTTAGAATTAAATTATAAACTATATCCCTTTAGCTCAGCTTATAATCAGATTAAGATAATTTGTAACGTTAGCATGGTTTTCAATGTAGTTTATACAATTGTTGGCAATTTAATTTTGATTACTAGCAATTGTGAAGGTTAAGGTTTGGTCACCCATCTGACGAGCTGTCTTGCGAAAGTTGCATACAACAGTTAAATGGAATTATATTATTTTGTTAATATTAATATTACTTGGTATTGAAAGTGCTAGAATAGGAAGTTTTAATAATGAAAAATTGAGATAAATATATTCTCTCAGGTCTCAGAAATTAATAAGTACCTTATCTACGTTTGAATTGAATCCCCCATGATTCCGAGCTACTACCATTCTATAGGTATCGATGTCCATTATTTAAAACATCAATTAAAATAATTGTATCTGTTAGCAATTAAAGATTGTTTCTTTAATTGCTAAAAGAAACTATTGGGTCTTATCTACGTTTATTAATCTACGTGCGAACGTTACGCGATTCATCGGAGTACAACGCCATCTAGTGGGCCATACGGTAATCAACCAACCACAATGTTAAAGTTATCTTAATTGTAACATCTTATTTTTATATTAAGCAACTGAGGTTTAATAATGAGACCTTGACTTTAAACAAAAGCATTCCCAATGTTCTATTTGAATAAACAGCATATTATTGTATTATTTTAATTTTTTAGTAATTTGATAAAGGGTTTTGTAACAATCAAATTTGAGAACGAGAATAACGGTTATTAAAATTAAAGTTTTCTCAGGTTTTTCTATGTTACTACCACTCTTGTAAATGTATTCAATTTTGACACCTGGAAAACATAAATATAATATAACTATTCGAATCCAGCCCGATCTTAGTTTTCAGCAAATATTTTAGTTACAAAGAAAGGTCATAAAAACTTACAATATTTCGGTATAATCTTAAGCGAAAGAAACCTTTCTCGCAGAGACTATTCTAGATAGAGCTCAATAATGAAATTATACTGTACTTGAAACTTAATCTATCGACTACTAGTTTGTTTTCTATCGGCAATAATATCGAGTATCATAGATATCACGACCGTCCAAGAACTGCCTTTTTAACTGTTATTACGGTATCCAAAACCAGAAAGAAAATAATAGACTTCAAGTTATTATTCTTATAAACAAGAAAACTTACAACGAAGGCAAAAGGGCAACCCTTCTGTGCTTTTCTTCGTTGTAAGTAAATTCTAGCACTTTCTGAGATTATTTAAAATCTCTACTCCTTCATGAAGGATACATACCTCAGGGTAAGTCACGTCAAAAGAAAACCTTTTGCCGCAAAATTTTAAAACTTTAATGTTGACATAGGGGATAACGGGTCGATAGCTAATACCTCCAGTAGTTCGGAAGGGGGTTAATTAATAATAACGGCGTATGGGTGATTAATGAAACTGTACCCTTCCTAATTTATAGTTGGACTTAAGCACCTCACCCCCCTCGCCCGGCCGGCCCAAAGCAAACTAAATATCCAATACCTCGATGTTGAGTGTGGATAAGACGGTCTTGATACTTGTCATCAACTAGCAAACTTTTTTAATTAACTTCGAATTATGTGTTGGATTGTCTGATATGAAAATTAAATTTAATTATATTGGGAAAATTTAATAATGTTTTATTAATTATGATCGTAAACTTATCTGGTTATGTATATTAGTATTTAATATATATTAAAAAACTGGTTACATTTAAACTAATATTACATTTTAACAACAATTTTATATCACTTAATATATAAGTTTAGCATCAGTCTTGCAAATTTAATTGCTTTTCTTTACACACGACATTATAACTAAAGTTTTATCAACATATATTTTTCTGCTGAAGATTTAACTAACGATAGTGTATTTTCCTTAACCTTACTACTGCTTAAAACAAAGTAATTATCAACTTTGATTTCTAAAAAAACGAATTAAAAGGTTAACTTCGTCAGGTTGCCATTACTAATTATCGATTCGATGTACGAATCGAATTAAATAAAATCGAATGCTCATTAAAAATTACCAAGTAGCATCAGTCCGCTCACATTATTATGAAGACAAGTACGAGCAGTGTATTCGGACTTTGAAAATCTAATTACGTAGCCAGTACCCTTACCTCGATCGCTCCTTCGCGCCGCCCGCCGCCGCCGCCCGCCCACAATGCGTTTTCCATTTGGACAATAGGGAATAGCGTTTAATGTCATATTGGCACTGCTCTCTTACGTTTCTCATTTGTTGCAGATTATAATTGTCACGATAACAGACAAATATGAACAAAAAATCATCAAAATAGACTGAGTAAATTCGGAGTTCATCGCGGTCAAACACTGTGACAAGGTTTTTTTTTATATATAGACTGTGCTTTCGACGGACGATAGCTTTTTCTATTGCTATTTTCTATATCACATTATCTTGCAAATCCTCAATTACATCTGGTACCCGAAAATTTGGGTTACTATTCTTAAAGTGAGATAAGGTTAAAATTGTTCAACTACTAAAATAAAATCTACTAAAATTTACAAAAATATCTTGTATAAGTAAATTGTAGTAAATTTTCGTACTAAAAAAAAGCTTTATTTTACAAGCGTAGGAAGTAATCTCTTTTGTATGAATAAGAGTTTGTTAAAAATAATAATTAAAAATATGAGTTGAATAAGATTTAATTTTGATACAAAATTTGTCGCATTTTTAGGTTTAAATGTTAACTATTTAGTTAAGCTGTGCCCTCTAAAATTTTAAAATATTAAAAATCATACTACCTATGTTAATTATTGAAACCCGTTGTCTATCGGATGACAAGTGAGTTTACATGTAAGATTTCAACCATTTTGTAATAATCCTGTTACCACTGCACTCTCCACACCACTCCTGTAAGAAGTTCAAACTTCAGGATTAAATAATAAAAAAAAAATAATTAAAAATGTCACTAATCTGGGTAAAAGAAGTGAAGTGTAAGAACTTAAAATATTGCTCTCTATAATCAACAGCACGCAAACCTGTGTAAAACTGACAAATTCCCCATTTTTTTCGCCTTAAAAGCCAACACAGCAACACAAGATTGAAGTGATTTGGTCCCTATATAAAAGAATTTAATATTTACATGAACAGTATTTATTTCCATTGAACTAACGCGAAGGTATTACAAGTAAACTTTATAGTGTAATGGTGGTGCAACCAGCGTCAATAAGCTTTTTGAAATTGAAATCTCACTACGAAGTATAGCTGATTTTTTTAATAGTAAATAGATCTTTTTTTGTTGTTTATTTTGAACGGTTTCGCTTTTGATGATAAGCGACGATGCGATAAGTGATTCACTAGTGACTTGAATATCCCTAAATACATAGTATTTGTATATTTTCTACTAAAAAACTATACTCAGGAGGTCTTATCTTTTGCCATACTTATTTTTTTTTAATTCTTGAAACATCATTATTTAATTAAGTCATCGATATTCTGAAACTCGTTTTATGTGTAGAGTCATAAATTTCATTTCGAAAACGATGTCTTTAAGATTTGAATATAGGTAATTTTTTTTTACTTTTAGGTCCACTAAATAAGAAGAGGTAAATGAAAATGGTATGCAAAAAGAAAAGGAGATGGTCATATCTTTTGACCTTACATAGTTTTTATTTTTTTTTAGAAACACAATAATTCGAGAAATAGTTTTCAATTTTTATTTACGGCTAAAGTGCCTCGGTTACTTGTCAGGTATAATTTATAAATAATAAATTAATGCTTTTATTTCTCTTCACAATAATAAGTTTTACATAAATTTTCTACAATACATTTGTTAATTTATATCAAAATATACACTTAATTTAAGCGATACTAAACTAGTACAATTTGCCGATTGTTCATCGGATCAAGCTGGTTTTTCTACTAAGCCGATCGGCGTCATTGGAAAACGCCAAGTTTGTCCAAGCGCACGAATTATACATGGTGTATTAATACGGTGTTCAACTCTTGTATTGCTAGTGAAGTTTTAATTCGATAACCCACCGGCAGCGGGGCCGTCTACCCGCAATAATGTATTTATGGGCGATACCGCGGACCTAATGAGCCCTCATACAGACCTCTTTAGTAAGGCCGGTAATTTTATGCGATAACTGCTCTGATACAAGAACGGAGAGAATGTAATTTTGTTTAACGTATCAATTTCATATAAAATTTGGCTTCCACGAAAGGATAGTACGGTTTATGCGTGGGTTCCTTTAATATGAGTATTTGTGGATTGGAAAACTCTGATAAACATTCTAATATTAGACAGATTACACAAATCAGGCGTTACTTGGCGGATGTCCATTTCCATTAGTAAAACAAAAATATGGGGCTTAGTGCTCGGTATTGCACGGTATAACAGCTCCTGATGATGCTTCGTATGGGAGCGAAACACGTTAAGAGCAATTGGTGAAGATGCAAGGTGTGTCGATGTCTGCGGTTTGTGCATTTATTTTCGGGCGGTGCATCTTGCTTGTTTTAAAGTAGCTACATATTTTTGTTTTACTTACCTTTTTATAGTTACAAAGTCTTTTTAACAAATTAACAATCTCCTAAATTATAAATAAATAAATATTAGACATCGTCAGATACGTTGCTCTGTACCCAAGTAACTGAATCACTTGTGTCATGGAAATGAGACACAAAGACCAAAACACATAGACCCGAGTTAGTATAAATAGTATAATTATTTGTTGTAAAGAGAAAATTTCGTTTTCTAATTTGACTCGGCATGGCGTTACCATGAAAAAGGTACGCAAGCAACTTGACCACGGAAGTAGTCAGCGGAAAAGAGAAGGTTGTATACTTGGACAGTATATATCAATCGTACAATAACCCCTTTTTTCATAGGGGTAGGCTGAGATCACAGATTTCCATTTTCTAAGATTCTGACATACATCTCTTGCTTCTTCAACTCTTATCAGACCCTCATCATAACCTTATCATAACCTCGTTGGTCAAGGATGCATTTGACCTGGCTTTTTTTCAGGATATTTTCTATACAGTACCGTTCTTTAAAAGTTCTAGAAAAAAAATTACCGTACGGTATTTATGTTTTTAAGGTCTATAATAGTAGTAAACACTAACTGACACGGTAGTGGAGTGGTCAGACAAACACACAAACAACAAATTTGTGTTCTTAGATTATAGACTACCTGACCCGGTAACACGTTTCTATGGTAACGCGTTGCTATGATAACGTTAAAAGAGCGGGAGAAGAGCGGACAGACCAACACACAAATAACAAATTTGTGTTCTTAGAGTATATACAAGCTGACCCGGTAACGCGTTACTATGGTAACGCGTATACAATGGAAAAAGAGCGGACAGACAAACACACAAACAACAAATTTGTGGTCTTAGATTATAGATTGATTAAAGAGGTTTACCAAAATTGATTGTCTTTTAATTTTTTAAACCAAATTAATTTTTATTTACGATTGTACGAAATGAATATGAATAATACTTTAGTAGTACCACTAGGCGCAACGATGCGATCCTGTCTTTCGTACCGACGGCCCTTGGTTCAACTCCTGGAAGGGGAGATGATTATGTGAATACGAGCATTGTACCTGAGTCATGGTTATTTAGATTTATTTTTATGAATATTCATCATATCTGTATCGCTTATGTATACATATCACTTATCCTAGTATAGATAATATTTTATTTATAAATATACCTTTTGTTTAGTCTACTTTCTGTTAAAATTTTTGTGGTTATCTATTTAAATGGGGTTTTTTTAAATAAAGAAGTTTCTCGTCATACTAACATGCGTCTTTTCAGGTCCAGACACTACCGCAGCAGAACTGCTAATGAATAATGGCTCCTAAAATCACTCATTCGTCATACATGTCAAAAAGAAGTAGATAACTCTATGTAAAAATGTGAACTCTCACATTTAGTTTGTAGTTTTTTTATTTTAATTTCATTTGTCGTATATAAATTAGTAGAATGTGCTGATTACATCATTCATTTATAGCCAAGTTAAGAATCAAGCTCATCGACATATCATGGCAAGCTAAATGCTTGTGTTAAGGGTCTACATTCGTGGTACAGTCGACAGCACCAAGAGCTAAACCTTTGACGTTTGGACTTACCTTAAGTAGTTGTAATAGAGGTCATTTCTTTTTTACAATGTATAACTTGATGTATATAGGCGGGTAAGGAATTGAATCCTTGTTTAGTACCGAATTTCTCAATCGATGACCACTTTCGTATAACTGATTTCCTTAAAGCGTTGTTTATTGTGCAAAAAGGTTTTCTTAAATTTTATAAAGTGGCTTGAGAAAAAGTTCAGTTTCAATTACAAGTTGCAGCTGCATGCAATACAGGTTACAAGGTATATACAAACAACGTTAATGAGAAACTTTTTAACGCCGGATATTTATAACAAACATAACACACGATGTATCTCGGAATGTATTTTTTATTTAGTTGGATGGTAAAAGTTTACTAAAATTATTTAATCGATTATTATTATCTCAGTATGCCTCCACGGTTGCTTCTGTTGCGACAAGGTTGTCTGTGGTTCTAATATTTGAGTAAGTATGAATAAGGATGATTCATTGAGCATTTGGGAATTACACGAACATTTCGACGCTCGTGTGATGTTATATTACGGATTTAAGGTCGTATTTTCCATCTAACTTTCGAAGATGGTTAGTAAATTAGATGTTTTAGTGATGTTTGGTATTCATTTTGTTTTATTTGGCTTCCAGCTCTTCTCTTGCAATCCAATCTTAAAATAATTATTCTAGTGAGAAGGTTGAAAGATTTGTCGCGCCTTATCATAATAACTTCTACTACTCAATATATTATTTTTTATTAAGAAAGTAACAATTTTTTCAAATTATATAATCTTACTAGCTGACCCGGCCACGCGTTGCTGTGCCGACTGCAGCGCCATCTGCCGGGCTGATTTGTGAATCTAAACCATTTAGGGCGCCACCCAAACGCATACAAAAAATTCATTCAAATCGGTACGGATATACACGCGTACAGTAGAATTATATATATAAAGATATATAACTGTGAGCATTCATCAGTCGTTCATTAGTCTTATAGAAATACAAAAAGTCGATAGACTGCAATGAAACTTTTTTGACAACAACCTACCAAAATTTCATGCAATCAACATTTAAACTTCTGCTTCTAAATATTCTATATCTAAAGATTTACGATTGATCAACCACAAATATTAAAGCACATCTATATTATTAAATAAATACATAGAAAAATTCTCATAAATATTAAAAAATAATCAAACGTCAGCACAATAAAAACTTACTACTATATTTACATATCTTTAACACTCAACGTGTATCCATACCCATAAAACGTACGATCTTTGTCTTTGTATTATTCGTTAAAAAATCTTTATGTTTTCTTATTATTTAATTTAGTTTTTCGAATAATTTCTTAATGAGCTGTTGCGCCTGCAACATGTGTAGGACCGCACCATAGTAGAATATTATCGATAGTTATAAAGTTATAAATCGCTATAGATAAACTTTATTTAGTATCGGTGACATCGTTACCTCGCTATGATACTAAGATATCTACCTATTATTTATACACGTATATATAGACCTTATGAGTGTTTCCGACTGAAACTATGGAAAATGAAATATTTTTTACGCACCGTATACTTTCTAAATGCTTTACGTTTCTAAAAGGAGTAAATCAATATTAAATAAAAGCATTAAAAATACTTTTCAGTCTCCACAAGAAGTGTTTAACTTGATCGAGTGGACGCAAAAGTGTAAGAAATATAGTCTAGTTGTCAAGAGCTAATAAATGTTATGAAAACGACTCGGAATAGCGAATGTAACTTAGTTATCGCAATCTGTATGAAGTATGATGAGCGTTGCTTATCGTTGTGCGCACTGATTTTGATGGTACAGTCAAAGGTAAAATGATATCACATTCATTTGAAAAGTCAACCCTAATTCAATGTTCATTAGATACATTTTTGATAAACACATTAAAAAGAGTGAAAAGTGCATCTTAACTTAAATAATATCATATTGATTTTTGCTAAATAGATAAATTTTATTGGCTTTCTGGTTATATAAATATTTGTACGGGGCACTCAGGTTAAGCGCAAGTAGCCATTGCAGTTGGACTTTGCAAGTCCGTAGTAGCTATGTTGCCATATCCGTTCTAGAATTTGCTTTTCTTTAAGAGTGTCGTTCAGGTTTTATTGTTTTATACAGTTAATAATTAGCGTATTTTAGTTACTGTTAAACTGTTTTGTTGGTTGCTGTCGTGGTTAGCGTGTTCAGCTTATAATTGCGAACGTTAAGCAACATTCGCAGGGGCTGGTCAGCGAATGGTTGACTAAAAAAATATACCTTGACCTTCTCCATACTTCGGACTACACTTTGAGCTGTTGGTCCCGGCTGCCATTATAGTCGTTAACACTCACCAATCCGAATTTTGCCCGCGTTGTGTGTTTTGAACCATTCTCTTTACCAGTGTTTTCAACAGTAAGGATGGTCAGTGCACCAACAGGATATCCATGTTCTGAAATAAATTAAAAAAATATTAAGACAACATCAATTACATTTTTCTAAACACAAGCAAGAAAGATACAGCACTAATGTATTGGAATTAAAAAATAACGACGGTACCACTACATCGAAAAAACCACTATATTGACTCAGCCGGAGATCAAACACGGGACCTCGAAGTGGCATTATCGGTATGCGAGCCATCCAACTACGAAGGTCGTCATAAATTGTCATAAAAAATACACTATTTTGTTGCTTGTTATAACGTTATTGTTTAAAAAAATCCACAAGATCCAATCACAGCACATCAAAATTATATATTTTATCATTAAGAAACGGTGATTTTTTTTTATCAATTCTTGACGGACAAAGTTTAACTATATAAAAGAATCGATATAAAAGTTATCGATTTCTTGGCAACACTAGTAATATGACCCAGTGTTAGATAGGCTATATTACTAATGACAGGTATGCGTAACACATTTTCTGTGTAAAAATGGTTGGAATAAGCGAGATAGGAAATATTTTATTTTAGGGCCCTAATGAAAACGGTCAACTTGGTCTACGAACATTACATTAGCAATGATAGGGGTGTCACGGGCCATAGGGGTTATAAATTATACAATTTAGTGCTACAAAATAAAACAATTGTATCCAAATCGCACATATGAGTTGATAAAATCCCTTTTTTATGATATGAAATAACTGGCAACTTTTGAGTAATTTCCTTTTTAATTGTATAAAAATCAATGATGAATTCCGTAAAGATTTTCTTGTAAAAATACATTTATCATTAATACAGTTCATTTATAGATATTTTATGTGATTTTTTATTAATAATTACAAGAACCAGCGACAAATTGTTACATATACTGTTAAAAAATACCATTTTCAGTAAAGTGTATTTTACTGAAAAGAAGCATGACACATGATGGCTGCATCATGCATCATGCTTGTGAACGGGTGCTGCCTTGGGAGATGGGTCTGCTTTAACCTTCAGTATTATTCACTTATACTAAACATACATCTTGTTGCTTTCTCAATTTTGCCGTTTATTACCTGTATGTTATTGCAATGTTCAGGGATACTTACTTAAAGTAAGTACAGATACTTGTTGACTTTGTTGTAATCAACAAAATAATGATATCATAACACTACTATAATTGAGTTTTTTTTATTATTTTACGCATTTGGTATGGTGACGACTCATTATATTGTAAATGTCGTTACTCCTGTTAAAGCTGACGAGTTTCTTGCGCCCATTCTTCTTGTCAGTTAAAAGACGTCCGGAATGGGTGGTAGTTAAAAATGTTGGACGATTCAAAATAACTTATTCTAAGTGCATTTGAATAAAGTTATTTTCATTTCATTTAATTTCTTTTACAGCAACAACCGGTTAGCCCTTGAAGATGACGCGTGAATAGTCCTCCTGTAAGGCTCCAGAAAAGGAAAGGAAATGTCGGGATTAAATATAAAAATGTGGAAATAAATACTTTTTCGGTATTTCAATTTTTGAGATTTCATATTTAGTTCTTATACCTCATGCCTATTTAAATAAAACCAGTCCACTGTAAAAAGGACCCGATTTTTTCTTTATATTTAAGCTTGATGTTTCAATTCCTTTACAGGAACCGTGATCACAAGCTAAACATCTACTTCAACAAGAACAAAAGAGCCAATTATCCGATGATAGTAGTATTATTTAAAAAAGAGAATTCAGTTTCATTTCAATTTGTCACTGTGAAAGTATTGGAACAGGTATACTACATATCCATCAAAAACAAATAACAGCGTACGAATATTTATTTATCTAGTGATTGGTATTTTATTTGTGCAGTTTTAACTCCATACTTGCTTATTTGATACATAATAGTGTATCAAATATTTTATATCAATCTGTGATATAAAATATCTCTTCCAGTTAAGTTACAGAGACTTTGTGAGACACGTCGAATTTTTACAAGTATTTCTTAAATTGACGCCAGCGCCGTATCTTCATGTTATTTTCTGATAATACATATTTCTTTTAGATATAAAAATCTAGCAGTAATATAATAAAATATATAATAACTTATTATGCTGCTTTAAAAATCTTTTATTGACAAAAAAGTATAAGTTGACACAAAAGTACGATGTCACATATACATATCTCTATAAATCATAAAAATACTGTTACAGACGCTAATTAGATATTAACGCAACGATAATTAGCAATTACATTATTTGTAAGAGATGAACCAAACGCACTACTATCGCTTACTATCCGATTAACTGTAATAAGATGAAAGAAAATCTTTTTCCACCATGAAAAATATATAGGAACAGCAATTTTTATATAATAGTAGCAACGGTCATCTTGGATTAGATTTGACGACTTTTGGTGTAACGGTAACGATACTTCCTTCCGCACCGACGATGGTCCTGGGTTCGAGTCCCGGAAGGGGCAGATGTTGTGTGACATTTACCTATGACTCAGTCATGAGTATATCTGTCCGTTACCGTAGTATCATTAACACAAGTATTACAGTGCTTACTTTGAACTACACTAATTGATCTGAATGCAAGCAATATTATTTATTATTATTATTATTATTTATTTATAAGCAACTCTTAACTTTTAAAAGGTTTAGAACAGTCGTTAGAAAGTCCAAAATAAGAAAGTTTATATAAATGAACACAACAGATCAAAACTCGCAAAAGGGTAAAGCATTTACTCTGAAAGTCTATGGTTACGATGTTCTCAGTAGCGGTTTATTGTTCTGAAGACAATGGGTGTTCCACTCCAAATTTTAATTATGAGTAATTGTAAGTAAAGCCATCTACAGCGACAGCCGGCTGACCCCCTCAAATCAGGACACAGAGCCAGTAAGGATTTAGAGATTTTATTAAGGTACTCATTGATTAATAAGAAATTTTGGTTAGTTGTTGGGTCAATAAAAAATCATTGAGAAAAGCCAAATAGTTTTCCCTTGTGTTATCGGATTCAAAGTATTTTCTATTTCCTAATGGGAAGTTATAATAGTTGAGTTATAATTTGATTGGCTGCACTTGAGATAAATAAGAAGTTTGGTGTCCGGCAAAGCAGGATAGCAATAAACCTTCTAATATATACTCTAAAAACACAAATTTGTTGTTTGTGTGTTTGTCTGTTCGCTCTTTTTCCATTCTATCTATTAACGTTACCATAGCAACGTGTTACCGGGTCAGCTAGTCTATAGGTAATCTAAGAACACAAATTTGTTGTTTGTGTGTTTGTCTGTCCGCTCTTTTTCAATTGTATCAATTAACGTTACCATAGCAACAACGTTACCATAGCAACGCGTTACCGGGTCAGATAGTACCTACAAATACCGTAGATAGTCGCCATGCTCTTTGACCAAAATGGGCAGCAGTGTATTACCAATTAACGTCTTGTGTGATTTTTATCCTGCCAACCAACCGTGTCGAAATTGCCAGTCGCCCCAAGGTGGAGTGGAGATGATGACGACTTGAGATATATTTCAATGTCAAATGGTCAAATGGTAAAATACCCAATTTTTATCACATTGTTCTCAATTTGAACACTATGATATTTGAATTCTCAATTTGAAGACAGCTGTTTTTCAGCGATACACTTTAAAACTTAACGTTAACTGTCTTAACGTTAAGAAAGCCACTGATAACATTTTAGTTACAAAACCTTGAGAATGAGTTCGTAAGAGATTTTTGTAAATTATCTTGTTTCACAAACACAATGGCGCTGTTAACGTACACACAATACACATGAGATACACTAGGCAAGTGTTTACTCATTGGTTTCATGTTATCGAGTTAACCGACGAACTGTAACCGCTCTCTGTTCTTAGAAAAGTATCTTAATATTAAAAAATAATTAATTACAAACGCCTTGAGCATTTGTATTCTATTTCAATAAAATCAAAAGACCTCCTTTCGCAAACTAAACGCTCCTTAGGCCCACCCACCCCCCTTCAGTACTACTTGAACCAGCTTCCTATAATTAATTACACTCATTATCATTATTGTTCGGAAGGCAGTTTTGCTTCGATAATGAATTGTTAGCCTCCATCATTAATTAGTATATTATAATAAGAAGCGGAACTCCTTTCATAGATTAATCAAGTTTTATCTGATGCCCTCTACGTTTTCGCGAAAGGCGAGTTTTCGGCGTTTCGCAAAGGGCCGGACTTTGAAATAACCGGTAGCGTTTTCTTAAATTTATTTTAGTAGTCGCTCAGTTATACATTAACTGTAATCATAATCATAATATATTTATTTTTCAGAACATTAATGAATAACATATAAAATACCTACCCCTGTAAAAAACAACCACGTCCTCGAGCCCTAAGATAGAATCCTAAGTACGTAAGAATATTTTACATCTTATAGAATATTGCACTGTGAATGCAAAAAGAAAAAAATATAACATTAATGGATGTCATATTACAGGAAATTATATTATACATATACATATTACATTTAAGGAATGTAACAAATTATATAAATAAAAAGAAATAGTATTAATTAACTATTTTTATAATGTCATAGTGCAATTAATGAACCAATTATTATTTAATGTCAAGATAAAATAAAATGATTGAAAAGTATGTTTCATGTTTTATTTAGTCTTTTTCATATTTACTTCCTACACTTTTCCGAACAGTACTCATTTAAATAAAACAATTTTTAAGGGTAGCGTGCTAGTATATGTTAAAAGATGATTTATTTAAATAGTATTTTCATATTCATGTAAAGATTTGGTATATTCGGAGGTATTACCGTTATAGTACCGGTTAGTTTTGAACCGGTTTTAAGCGTAATAAAATTTTAGATATCTAGAAGCTGTAATTGATAATACCGACTTCTATTCACCATACCGGCAAATGCAATTACTTTTGACATTATAAGCGTTTCACTCAGAGAATTACATAAAAAAAATTAGCGTGAAACTCTAATCAAAGTTTGATACGACGAAATCCTTAGGTGAACTTCAAGCTAAGAAAATATTGGGGCCCAAAACATTAATGAATCTTTACTACATAATATCATGGGCATAACAAGCAATTGTGACTTCAGTATAAAAAAATATTTTGATACCAGACCGTATTTTTATGTGATTCCACAATTAAAATATAGTTTTGTATATTCATCATATCAGCTGTACGACGCCCACTTTTTTAGTTTTGTATATTAATTCATTGATATTATAAGAAACGAAAAAATCAAGGTCTTGTGGCTGAGTCAATTTTTTCTAATATTTTTCTTATATTGCTTTGGGTTCACGGACTTATTAATACTTTAATATTCCTGAAAGCAGACCTTTTATCATTAAATCCTTGTGTTATACTTGCCCAGGTCTATGTTACTTATAAGATAATAAGAACTTTTCAAAAAATATTACCTAAATATGGATAAACTAGTGACCGTAGTATTTTTTGCTACTACTGCGTTTCAACCAAAGCCTGTAGGATATTTGGACTACAGTATGCCTTTATAAAACTTTATAAAATGTTAAACCTCAACTATGGTAGACCATGTTGTAAAAGAGAGCGGCTTTTAACGATATGGTGATATCCAAGGGAGTCGTAGTATTTACTGAGCGACTGGTAGAATATATTGATCGACTAATTCTAATTAGATGCCCGCTATTTATCAAAATTGTTCATCGAATTCAGAATCGGCAATTCGTGTATTAATTCAACAAATTAATACGATTTAAAAAGTAATTTTGCTATCCGTCACTTACTTAGTAACTTCAGTAACCAACTTATACTTTCCGGACTTCCATCGCATCGTACGCAGAAAGAAATCTTGGGATGGTTCTGGTTTAAATAATAATAATAATAACAATAGTTTATTTGACACAGCATACATGTACAACACACAAATTTAAAGATTCTTAAGATAAAAAAAAATAAAAAATGCGTACACAAGAGCTTATATAAAAAGGAGATGTACCTGTGTGCAGCAGTCAGATAGGGTCTGGGCTCGGTGTATAGTTTTCACCCTAGGGATGGGCGAAACACCGATTTTCAGCCCTCACCCAGTGGGGTGGGCGGATTTGTAAAAAAGTAGGGCATATAATATATAAAATGTGTATGTGAAACCTGTGTGGAAAGAAAATACAAAAAGTTGTAATTATAATACTTAATAAATATTGATATGATGGGTAGACGAAATGAAGTAATTATTTTAAGGAATTGGAAGACCTGACTTTTGAAGTTCTAACAAATAAGATTTTAATTTGTTTTTAAAAGTTATTTTAGACTCCAACGATCTGAACGGAGGCGGTAGGTCATTCCAACATTTGGTTGCCTGGAATCGAAAGCTACCCCTGAATGCTGCACTACAGTGAGTATGATTAACAAGAGGAGCTCTAGTGGATCTGGCGGCGCCATACCTGTCGTGCACTGAAGAGAATATAAGTTTATTGTACAGATATTCAGGTTGTCGACACTTGATTATGCTAAAAATAAGACACGCAAAATGCAATCTTCTCCGTAAATCTATCTTCAGCATGTCAGCCGAGTTCAAATAAGGTGAGACGTGAGTTCTAGGAGGTATATAAAAACAGAACCTACTGCAAGCATTTTGTACTCTCTGTAATAATCGCTGCGTTCTGGACAGTAACCGGGGACCTATAACGACATCAACATAATTAAGCTTTGAGAGAATTAGAGACTCGCACAAAGTAATGCGAGCTCTTTCGCTGAGGAAATTTCGCACACGGTATAGGATTTTTAGGCGGTACATGCAGTTTCTGACTACGCTCAATACATAGGCCTCAAAACGCAATTGACTATCGAAAATCAAACCCAAGTTTCGAGCCTCTTCAACCCTCTGCACGGGCTGATCTCCAATAGTGACATTTGGGTTAGTGCTGACAATTTTCCCAACTTGTGCATTTGTACCAAGCACTATAAATTTTGATTTTGCAGGATTGAGAATAAGTCCATTATCCCGAGACCAGTCAGCAATACGTTGTAAATCTGCATTTATTTTCTCCAGGGCTTCTCGAATAGTTGCGGGATTCATCGAGATGTAAAGCTGTAAATCATCAGCATAGCAATGGTACCTACAGTGCTGGATGGTATTGACAATATCAGCTGTGTATATAATAAAGAGTAATGGCCCAAGTATAGAGCCTTGAGGCACTCCACGTGATACTTCCCTGGAATTAGAAATTCGTATGTTAGGTTCACCACCTCGTCCAGACAATTTGACTGACTGGTGCCTGCAGGACAAATAACTGGCAAACCATTTTATAGACGAGTTATCAAGGCCATAGTACTCAAGTTTGGCTAGAAGGAGAGGTATACTTATGCTACCTCGACCAATGTCCTGATCGTAGAGGATGTTGTCCACGACATCAAGAAGTGCCGTCGAAGTGCCTCGATTTCGGCGGAATCCCGATTGAAGAGCAGGGAGAATGTTGTTATCTTCAACGTACTTAAACAACTGCACGTAAACAACTTTCTCCAAAACTTTTGAGAGGAACGATAAAATGCTAATTGGTCTTAGATCCCCTAGGCCGGAAGGACAAGCAACCTTAGGCAAAGGTGTGACCAATGCATGCTTCCATAATGCGGGAAAAGTGCTAGAGGTAAGAGATAAGATAAGATAGGTTGATAATCTTAGTTATGATGGTCAACGTAGAAGGTAAGGTTAAGATTATCATGTCTCTGCTAAGCCCGACGATACCGGTTGCATTGGATTTTAGCGAGATGATATAATTCGCAACGTCAGTTTCGGTAACAGGTTGCAACCCAAACTTAGAACTACTATGACGGAGTGAGCTGAAACTATCTGCGTAGGAACTCTGGACATTGACACAATGAAAGTCCAAAAAGTATGAGTTGATCAAGTTGGGATCATTAAGGGTATCGGGAAGATCATGCTCAATAGATGGATCGGCAATAATTTTGTCTTTTACATTTTTCCAAAAGAATTTCCCATTACAAGGCTGGGAGTTAACGAAATGGTCAAAATAAGCGCGCTTCTCAGACTTTAAGCAGATGTTCACCATATTCTTCAAATCAAGCCATGACTTTTTATTCGCTTCAGTTCTTGTGGCACGGAATATTTTCAGTGCTTGGTTACGTAAACTCATCATATGTCTAACAGTGTCCGTAACCCATGGCAAGGACTTGTCGGGTTTAATTTTAACTGTTCTAAAGGGAGCGTGAAATTCAAAAATGGTCAGCAACATTTGTTGAAAGCAAGCTACCATTTCACTAACTGACGAAAGGCTTGTGACCACCTTCCAGTTCAAAGATTGCAAATCAGCGTTAAAATTATCAAGATCAATGTGCTTGATAGGTCTGTAGGTTATTACCAGTGGTCGGAGTAGGTATATTGATTTTAGATACTTGCGTCATGATATCATAACATGGACATGCATTTCTTCCGGAATGTACCGGAGTTTCCAAAAATTTGGTAAATAGAGTAATAAAATAAAAAACCATATGTAAGCAAACAAAATTGTTTATTGTGAATACAAATAATCATTATTACAGTTTTATTAAAAACAATTATTTTTAATCCTCATCGGTTACAATTTCTACATTTTGATTTTCTGTCTCTATACAATTAAAATAAATAACTATAATTTTTTCAATATTTTCGATTTTTAAGCTATTTCTTTTAACATCTAAGATCCATTTGTAAGTGGAAAATGATCGTTCAACATCTGTAGATGTCAATGGAGCGAATTTGAAATAAAGTTTCTGATTATTTGCTACGCTTTTTTCAATACTCTCGCTGTATTCTCTAATTGTATCTAAATCTGGATTTCGTTCCATAACTGATTCTATTTTATTTTTTATATTCTCATTATTGCACTCGTTAAGCGTAGCCCTTACTTGATCAAATACTAAAAGTGAATCAGCTAGAGATAAATTTTGTTTTTGTAACTCTTTTAGGGCTAGTAGTATAATAGAGTAATTTTCTTCGATATATTTTAAATCATTTTCTAAATTTTGTTTTTCCAAAATGTTTTTTGCGTTTCGTATGGCTATAGCATCAGAACTGCTCAAGCAGGATAAAACTTCTTTTATTTTATCTAAATGTTGAGCGTAGTAAGATGTTGCCTGTAACCAAGTACCCCATCTGGTAATGACTGGTTGCGGAGGCAACGGTAAGTCAGGATATTTTTCTTTTAAAATGTTTACCCTACTAGGAGCCTTTAAAAATACTTTTTTAACATTTGATATAAGAATATCAATATCGTTGTATTCTGACCTTATCTGCTCACTTACACGATGAAGAGCGTGCGCCAAACATGTCACATGCTTCATTTCAGGTAAGTAATGTTTTAAATTTCGCCCTGCAGATAGCATGTACGCGACACTGTCAGTGCAAAGCATTAAAATATTGTCAACTTTCGCTTCAAAAGTGTTTTGCCATAAATTTTCTAGACATTGCAGTACAAATTGTGTTATTGTTTGTCCATTTACTGCTGTTAGCATTTTACAAGCAATCAAATAAGGCCGGCCTGCACTATTACTAGGATGCAATGGTTTTATTAGGAAATTGACTATGTATCGACCAAAAATGTCTGTTGTCTCATCCAGCGATATCCATAGTTTCTCATTTTTATTAATTTCATAAATCGAATTGATTTTATTCCTATAAAACTTCTCCAAATAAACTTTTCGTAACTGTGATTCGTCAACCACTTTACGATTGGTACAAACGCAACAACAAGTACTGCACATATATTTCTGAAAAAACTCTTTGAACGCTGGATTTTTCATTTGCGACCAAGGAATATTGCATAGAATCAGGAACTTAATGAGGTCGAAGTAAAATTCCTCTTGCGGTCTCTTAAATTTTCCTTGATGTACAGCGCCTTCAATGTGTTTGGTAATGTTGCCTCTATTCACAGCTTTCAAATGACTTTCACACTTTGTACAGTATATAGTGCCACTAGCGTTATCGTAAAGTAGCTCAGGATAGTGCAATAACCACTTTAGCACTGTTTCAGCCTTGACCTTTGCCATATTTATTTATATGTCACCTAAAACAATGATTTAAATTTACAATATATACATACACAACTGTAAAGTCGATAATGAAATTCTGTTTCATATAAAGTGATTTTTTTAACTGAAGCGGTGATAGCCCTGCGGTGTGCGTACCGGACTCTCATGCGCTATGATGATTGCTATAAAGTGATATTTTAACTGTTTCCAAGTTCTAAAACCTTCTTAAATAGTGAAAATAATTAAAACTTACCCGTACAAAAACAACTTCAAATGGGCCCAATCCAAGAGTAATAAATCGATGTCCGTAGTTATAAGCCAAATTCGTCGTTTTAAGTAGATTTCAGAAGACAGTACACAAGCCAGGGTCAAGTCAAGATATTCACAACACATAAAATAAGCGCACTCCACGAACCGAAATAAGTGAGTGAGCCACTTGGTCTGGATGTCGGTGCGAGCATTGTTTTCGAACAAACAGTCAATGAGTCATCCAGGATACTTGATTCTAATTGGTCAGATGCGTTGAGCATAGACATAAGAGGACAAAAGACCCTGTTTGCCGGATGTCGTGTGTTGAAATGAATATTATTATTATATCATTTTATAAATGAGAGCGAGTGAGAGGCACGCGTCCCTTCCACTCGGGCATGGTTAGCCCGCCTAAGAGCGAGAGAGACAGAGCGAGAGAGAGAGTGAGAGAGATAGGCATACACACCGGTTCATGTCTTGCGCTTCTATTTCGCTTAGGCGGTGATATATGAAATTCAGTGCGAGATTCTTTGTATAAATTAATGTTTTAAATATAATTCTTTGTATAAATAAATGTTTTAAATTGTTACTATTATTTCATCCTTCTTCCTACTATACGAATGAATATTCACATTAAAATTATTTTACCACTCAAAGTCGTTGTCACGTAAAACTTTCGCCCGTATATCGACTTTACAGGCAACCAATTTTTTTTACTATTAAATTCTGGCCATCTACGCCACTAGCAGCATAGCGTTGAGAGTATTGATACATTTTTAACTAGTTTCATGTAATAATTTCGATGTTTCGGTATTTTTATCATAATAATCCGGAAACTCGGAGGCGTATCCATATTAACATATACGTTTGATGTCAGTGACCTTAATTCAATATACCTACTCCGACCACTGGTTATTACACGACTTGGCACTTTGGGTCGCTTGATCGAGACGGTAACGCCCACCATGGAATGACCGGTCGTGCCTGAAACAGGTGACACTTCCACATTGCGTATCCGGCAGTTAGTGCAAACAACATCTATAAGGGTTTCCGTCTCAGCCGTAAAATGAGTAGGTTCGGTTACGACCTGTTCAAGCTGCGTATAATTCAAAAATTCCTTAAGTTTCCTTGTCGGGTTGCGATTTACATCGAACATATTTATGTTAAAATCCCCCATCAATATTATGTGAAACGACCAAAGCAAGCGACCGATTCGGTTAACGCATCCAAAAAAGTTTCAACATTGACCCATTGAGGTTTATATGCTGCACCAATAGCGAAAGTGGATCCATTTATTTTTGTACTGAGCCACATCTGCTCAATGTCGGACACGGGATGCTTCAAATAACGTACGTGAACTTGACGTTTAATATAAAAAGCTACACCGCCTCCTCGACCACCACGCATGTGCAACGGGCGAGGAGCGCACCTCAATCGGAAGCCGGGTACTAAAGGCGCACGCGCCTCTTGCCCCGCTGGCAACCAAGTTTCATTAAGGCAACGATATCTGCATCACAGTGCAACATGGCATGTATGAAGTCATCGTGACCGGTGCTAAGTGATCCAGCATTAAATAAACCTAGTTTGAAGTAGATCATTGTTAAGTGGGGAAATAATGTCTACATGATTAATATGCAAGCCAGAAAAGCCTCGATCAAATAAAACACCCACTGAAAACTCGCAGCACGTTCCAGAGAGAAAAGCGTAAGCAAAAGCAGACAAACCGAAGGAGTCAGTGGCAAGCGGAATGAAAGGGGAAATATGATAACAATTGATGATACTAGAATAACTTGGCATGATTAGTTTAAATATGAGATAAGACATGAATAGATTATAATAATAACAGAATAAATATAAGATAGAGTATGAATAGCTAATGAGTATATATTGAATGTGAATGGATTGAGTTATACTCCTTTGAAGGACACTGTCCAATGCTACACACAGAAACATCTCGAGAACAGAAAAAGTAAGGAACATAAATGTTAATGCAATACAATCCATAAAATCTAATATAAAAGCTAACATAAAATTCGAAAACAATAGCACGCAAAAAACAATGCAATCACATACTAAAAAGCAGCAAAGCTCAACCAAACTACGGGAGCAACTGTATAGATAATAAATTTCTACAAAATTATAATATACATATAAAAACAGCCCATTTAACAGATTGATATAGCACATGATAGTAAAAAATACAATAAAAATTATAAAATGAAATGGCAGCGATGTATAGTGATAGGACCAGAAAAAATAACAATGCAAAGGAAGATTTACTACAATATAAAAAATATAAAAGTGTACTTTAATTTTGGGATATGGTTGAGCCAACAGCGTCGGCACCAAAAACGAGGTCCACTTGTGTGCGCAAGCGATGCCGTGGAAAGTCCTGACCAGGACCCTGACGAGCGAAAATCTTGCCTTCTCTTGTCCAGATAAAACGCCAGCTTAACCTCCCGCCGATCTCACGCGCTTGTCGAAATAAGGATCGGTTTGCTCGTGTAAAGCGCTCGTTTATATAAAAGCGTCTAGGCGGGCCAGGCAAGTTCACGCCTTCGGTAGTGATTCCACGACGAATGCGCACCGCACGCAACAAGTCGTCCCGCATTGCACGCCGCACCAGGCGAACAACAATAGGGCGCGGGCGAGTTGGTGCCCCCATCAGGTCAGTATCGTGAAGACGCCCGACGCGAGTGGTGCACACTAAGTCCTGCGGACCCAGCTGAACACCAAGCTTACCAGCCAAGGTCAAGATGATGTGCTGAAGCCCTTCTCCTTTTTGCTCGGGAATACAGGTGAACTCTAAGTCGTTTAAGAGAAGTTCCTGGTCTCGCTCGTTTAGTTCTGCCTTGAGCGATTCGATCGTGTTCACGAGAGTGCCCAGCTGTGCATCACAGGCTGCCGTGTCACGGCACTCCAATTTATCGGCCCGCGATGTTAGTTGGTCTAGACGCTCCTCACACGTTCCTACACGTCCGGCGATTTTAGTGACCTTCTCATCTATAATCTGCACTTTTTGCCTCGTCTCTGCCATTTCCTTTCGAAACATTCGAAATTCTGCAATGAGAGAATCGACTTTTTCGGTCAGAACCGCCAATGCACTTTCATTCACGGCTAGTGGACCGCTTCGCTCGATCGGACTTACAGCCGCAGCTCCTCGACGCCGCGTAATCCTATCATCATCCTCCCGAACCGGCGTATTGCTGTTATTCACTTTAGGCTCCTTGCTCTTGCATGCATCGCACCGCCATGTTAATCTGTGTTCACCAGTTAAGGTATTACGAAAACGCTGCTCCGAGACATTAGCGCAAATGATGTCGTAAAACTCTGAACACTTGCTACAGCATAAGTATTGTCTATCTTTTATGATTTGAAGGCAACCGGCACAACGTTTTTTATTTTCAGGAGCCATACCGATTTATTTTATATAAATAACAAAAAAAAAATAAAAAAATAAAGATATTAAAAGAGGGCATAAACGTCTATAATGATAAAATGCAAAAAATACAAAACAGGAAAAACAAAAAGTCAATGCTGGGTTTGAACTGATAAATTACACATGAACGTTCCGCACTAGTACGGCCAACACCACTGCGCGCTATGTTTATTATGAAGTCATAAGTTGCGATCAATTTACGTGCATATAAGCCGATCGATTAACGACAAGTCGCTCAAGGTCAACTACTTTGCACTAAATGACACAACACAATTGATTTCTATTAATAACTGCCTCGGGAATTTATAAAATCACGGATTACTCTCCAACCACAACACATATGGATTTGCTGTAATCACTGAAGTAACTGAAATGACTTTGCGTTAACACTAGTAATAAAGTTTAAGACAATTGAATGAAGTTACTATTTTAAAATATGAATATGTTGAAGAGCGTAGGTAAACACGTTAGAACACGGTTAAAGCGACCCGCGCACCAAAATAACGGGGTATTTTAGTTTATTTACCAAAAATACATCAAAAACATCCCAAATCTATACTAATATTATAAAGCTGAAGAGTTTGTTTGTTTGAACGCGCTCATCTCAGGAACTACTGGTCCGATTTGAAAAATTCTTTCAGTGTTAGATAGCCCATTTATCGGGAAAGGCTATATATCATTTAACATATTATACCTAAGCCACAGAAACGCGTGGCTTGTTGTTTGTTACAGCTTCTCGCTGTCGTTCGCTATCAAGGGCACGGAAAAGGACATCGGGTATTTTCATCCAGGTACTGTAACTCAAAAGGTACTGTTCTCGAGAGATAGATAGAAATGTAACTTTAAACGGTAGTCTACATTAACGTGAGCGAAGCCGCGGGTAACAGCTAGTTATTAATATTTTTGGTCATTCCTCGTGCTTATGTTACGAGGGGTTCGAGTTTGTGGTGTAGTTCGAACTCAATCCACTTGATTCAAGCTGATCATCTGTACCGATGGGCGATGGCTGCCTCAGTTCACTAATACGTAGATTTGTTTGTTTAGATTTTATTGATCAAATCGATAATTCTCAATTCGTCTTTATGTAATAGGCCAAAAACACCATGTATGTCACTTACACTAGTCGATAAATTCACATAAATTGCCATATTTTTTTTATTGCCCCAAGAGACTGGGAAATACCTGGGTAAAACTGCGGTCACAACTAGTGTCTTAATGAAATAACTTATAAATATGATTTTATCGACCATTCCATTAGCAATTGATACACTCTTAAATAAATATGATTTATTTGTGCAGTATATTCGTCTAAAAAACTGTGTATCATTAATAATTTAAATAAATAATGATACACAGTTTTTTAGACGAAACCAAGAATAAAAATTATATGAATAAAACTTGATTTATGTCAACACATAATATAATAACAATAATAATATTAGCCGGCACAATAAACTTGTCACAAATAATGTGAAAAATGTTACATTAATATAATTATAGTTACAACTGGTCCATGTCGATTGACTCGCATACCGGTTGTCAAAGTAACGCCATTATGAGGGTCGCGGGCTCGATTTCCCGGAAGCGTCAAAGTAGAACATATTTTTTCCTAGTTGGCTCTTCTTAAGAAAAAATATATATGATGTTCTTTTTAATTTACATTTATTTATATGTTGTGAATATAAGCTGTATTTAAGAAAATAAGGTTACCAAACTAAAAATACAATATAAACTTCAACGAAATGATACAGTTAAAACTTACAGACGCCAGTGAGGGTACTAATAAAATCTGTGAAATAGAGCAGGCACAAAATGGCGATTCCTAACATCTGCTAGGGGCTTGTTAATTTTTAGAAGCGACCCAGACTCTAGGTAATAATACACGGCAGCCTGCGATCTAATACTGGCCGTTATTACGTGTCGGAAAGTTGCTTTTGTTATCGGTGAAGGAAATATTGCTATCAAAACTAGCGTTATAATGAAGTGATATTAACATGTAAGCTTTACTTTATAATAAAATTGTTAGAAGGAAGTATCATGTTTTATGTTTTAATAGATTAACGATTTCAAACTTAAGTAAATTATTAAAAAAGAACATACATTTTCAGTGGTATTTTGTATGATAGTTTTGATTTCAAAACATCGACCCGGCTTTTAAGTAATTCTCAGGTGGGACTCGAACCCGCAACTGTTGAGAGGAATTTACCTATTCAAAATCATATAAGCATTTTTATATTGTCTCAAAGAATCGAGTTAAGCCTACGATTACTTTACTCATTACTTGTTGTTGTTTCTTAGGAACATAAGTACGACTATTTGCTTTGTGTCACAGCACTGCCATAGACAAATTGTCTTAAGGTTACCATGTAATGACAATGCCTTGTGGATTGAAATAAAACAACTTTAACTGGATTAGCTGAACGTTTTATTTAATTAAATCCCGATGCTTGGAGTTTTTGACCCCTTTACAGTAGCCGTGTTTAAAGTATTGATCATTTTCATCATCAATATGTAATTTTAATTTAATCTGCCTTATTCCGACGGGCATTTCTTAACTACTAATTTTATTCATATGTATATATATTCAAGTTAATTAGCTTAGTAGTTATTCTGATTAGAGTGAAGTCATTTCTATGTGTCAGAGGCTCAGAAGAGTTAGAACGAAAAATGCATTGTGATTTATATATTTTTAATTATTTAATATTTATTCCAATACAAATTTCGTTAGATATGAAGATGTGGCAGTTTAATGCTGAAATAGTAATTGAATACAATAATAACAAAGCAATTTTATCTTTATATTATATGTCAAAGAGATGGTCTTAAGAGATGGCATTAGATTTTACACTTTAAAAAAATAAACACGTCTGTCAAAGTCTCGATAGCTGAACTGAAAAAGCAGTCACTAGAAAACCGTAAGGTCATCCCGTTTGACTCCTCAAACAAGTTATTTCTTCTAGTAAAGTTTGAGATCCATTTATAGTGATTATATTGTCTATCTATCCAAGAAATAAATACGATTGCAAAAAAAATACAATCTCTTGGCTAAAATTATTGGACTATATTGCAACTGAAGATTTGTTAACAGTTCATTTATAAAATTACATTAAACACACATATTCACACAAGCACACACACATGCACGTACATACACACATACAAACACACACACACAAACACTAGATTAAGAGCGATCTTGAGTTGTTTATCTTTTGTTTTTAAAAATGTATATTGGAAATCGTCGGTTCGGATGTGGAGAGACTGGTGATCTGACATACAGGATCTCTTAGTACGGACGCCAGTCTCTCGCATAGACTAATTTTATAAATATTTTTAGATTAAGTGAACAATGTGTAATTCTATGTGAGAGAAGAAATAAAGAAATTATTATATTATTGTAATATTCCTGTTAAATACATCCACACACGTAATGCAGTCGTATGCTATCAATTATTAACGGACATGGCAACTTTCGAGCGGAGCAACTTGGTCGGATTTAAAATTGTGACGTCATTAAGTTATTTACGTAAAGTCTTTGCTTACATCGACGTCTGCCGTGTCTAAGAGATTGTTACGTCTATTTTAGTGCTATTGAAATAAGAGTTTGGATTGTTTATTCGTTTAGTTTGTATAATAGTGTAGATTTAATATGTAGGGTTTTACTTAAGCTAGTGCAGAGTAGTCACAAAAATAGAGTAATCGGTGATCTTATTACGGGCATTCGAAGATGTTTAAACATAGCTAAGCAAACTCATTAAAACTGAATATATAATATAATATAATATATAATACTAGCGGCCCGTCCCGGTTTCCCGGGTGGACAAAATTTTTATTTTTTTTCTATTATTAAATATTTTACCGTTAGCACCATCTAGCGTCCGGTAGACGAACTACTTGCGATTAACGCGTTGCTATGGTAACGCATATACAATAGAAACAGAGCGGGGAAAAGAGCGGACAGAGAAACACACAAACCACTGTGATCTTAGATTATAGATTAGACAACATCACAAATATTTTTCTGAATCCAAGTTAAGTAGCTAAAGCGCTTGTGTTAAAGAATTCAGAAACAAAGACGGTACCATAATACCAAGACCCGAACCAATATAGTAAATTTATTTTTTCCACAATGACTCGGCCGGGAATCGAACCTGGGACCTCGGAGTGGCATTCTAAATGAATACCGGTATGCGAGCCACTCCGCCACGGAGGTCGTCAGAATGAGCAAATGGTTTTTTTTTAGATTTCTCATCCTTTTGTTTGATACAACAGTGAAGTTAAAATAAGTGGTTCTAAATAGTAAACTGAGGACTGTTGACTACACGCTAAAACTAAAATAATCTCTATTCCCAAGGCATAAGGTCGTCGTAAACGTCAAAGTGTGTGGATTGATGTGTATTAAGCAAATGTACGATGTGACTGTCTGTAGAGTTCTTTGACAGAGTCCTATGGCGTAGTGTTTTACGCGTTCGGCCTATGATTGCAACGGTAAACCACTTGAAGCCCAGCTTTGTGTTAAATGCGTTATTTCTCTCTCTATCGGGGAAAAAATACCATTTAATCAAAAAGAACTATTACCAAAGCCATAATAAGGATTAAACCAGACTGCGCGCTATAGAGCATTATATAATGCTCGCGGGTTTTAAGGTGTTTCAACTTTTACAAAGGTCTGTCATGAGATGGGTACTACAAAATCCAAGTCTTTCTTACTTTAACGTACGGTAGGCCATTGGTACCTCAATGGTTGAAAGCCACCATCAACACTGGAGTGGTTTAAAGAACATTTTCCCTATGGGTTTTCATTCATAGGCGTCCTACCCCGGTAGTGATGACATTATAATATTTCTCACATTCACACTAATTAACCAAGTAATCATTGTATAGTTCGTGTTATGGATACTAAGATAACGGAACGACTTACATTCAATAATAATATTGGGCATCACATAAATTGTTATGAATTCAAGAAGCTAAAGCACTTGTGTTTAACCCCTAAACCCTAGACTCAAGCCAATATAGAAAAAATCGGTTTTCACATTAGACCGGCTGGGAATTCTGGGGCCTCGGAGTGACGTTTCCCACAGAGGCGGTTTAATGAACGTTTTGTATAATGCAGATTCTTGATTAACTCATGTGATAGCTACCATGTCATGGTTTTTATATAGAACCATATAAAATAGGCATTTAGTTCTTTCACGTCCGCGCCTGTTACTCATTGTTTATGCTAGTGCTGCGATCTGGCGTTAAAACATTGCATTCGCGTCACATTATTTAGAAAAGCAGTCTTTCGGAGACAGTTATAGGTTAAATTTTTCTAGTAAAACATTGTCTAGATACAATTTGAATGCAAAATAATCTATGCTAATATTGTAAAGCTGAAGAGTTTTTTTTTTGCTTGAACGCGCTAATCTCAGGAGCTTCTGGTCCGATTTGAAAAATTCTTTCAGTGTTAGATAGCCCATTTATCGGGGAAGGCTATAGGCTATACATATAACATTTAACATATTATACCTGAGCTACAGAAACGCGTGGCCGGGTCAGCTAATACAAGTTATAAGTTAAAAATAACTTTTCAAAACAAACTTTTATTATTACTTGTTAATAAAACGAACTGAATAATTAAAAAGTCTAAACAAGAAGGAGTTGTGTCGTTTTATTGCGGAGTTCCTATTGCCATCTTCCAGCTACAGCATCAGACCCTGGTTACCATATAGGATCAAAGTTCTCGTCAATACGAATCTAACGAGGCCAAACTTGATGGGATTGTGTCGTATTATTGCGGAGTTCCTGTGACCAACTTCCAGCTCCAGCATCAGATCAACTCCTTGATATCATAATACTGCATCATCATGCGATATATATATGCATGCGAAATTTTAGCTTAATCGGAAACCGAGAAGTGAGGCAAATTTAACTTTCAAGATTTCATTACAGACACCGGGACAGGCTAAACTAATAAAAGCGTGTAAAAGAAATTACAATAATGCCAAAATCTGGTGTTACCATATCTGCAGTTCAAAAAATATTTTCAGGTTCCGATAATGAACAAATTGAATTATTAATGAAATTAATACATATTTCATGTAGTTCATCGCGGTCAAACATTGTGACATATATATGTAGATAGAAAGATAATACCTTTTGTGCTTTAGTCTTGGAATCAGACTACGATATTGTTTTTTTTCGAACTAGTCTGGCCATAAATACATTACATAAAACCTTTTCTCTTTTTTTACTTTTTAATTATTTTGAATTTGGAATGCGTTTATTATTTTAAAAACTTCTTTCGATTTCGTGCCATTTCACTTATTTTTTCGTGTTCATTATATTATCAAATTACAATATCGAATGGCGTGTTAAAGAAAAAAGGATTGCAGTGATAGCTTTACACAAAGTGGGTATGGAGCCATCGGTCATATTCCAGACACTGCAATAGCTTGGTAAGTATCAGCCGTATGTTCGTATATCGTACTATCAACAGATACAACAACACTTCCTCTGTCGAAGACCATAAAAGATCGGGGCGGCCGCGTGCTGTTAGAACCACAAAGGCTGTTAATGCTGTTAAAGCCAGAATTCGTCGAAATCCCATTAGGAAGCAAAAAATCTTTTCGCGAGAAATGAAGATTCCCGCTAGGACTCTGTGGCGTATTATAAAACAAGACCTGAAACTCGGTGCTTATCGTCGATATACAGGACATGCTCTAAATCAAACTTTACAATTAAAGAGAGTAGATAGATCAAAATGCCTTCTGTCACGACACGTAGGTGAAAGGCACAGAAATAACCTCTTTACCGATGAAAAAATTTCACGATTGAAGAGCACTATAATAAGCAAAATGATAAAGTGTACGCTCACATTTCTAAAGAAGCTACTCAAGTGGTTGGAAAGGAAACATTGCATAAATCCATAGATTCGTGGCCAGACAGATTGAAGGCCTGTATAAAAGTCAAAGGCGGCCAACTTCGAATAGAATATTTTTAAGTTTTTGCTGAGACTTTAATAAATATGTACATATACGTTTTAATAATATTACATTACTTAAAAAAAGCATTTTCTTTTGTAATAGAACTTATGGCTGGAATAGGTATATAGCTTTTATTTATTAGAAAATAGTAAATAAAATAGTTTATAAATTCAATACGTATGTTATTATTTTATGTTTTTGCCCAATATTATAATGATATAACATAATGCTTTGTAAATCTTTGAGGTTGAGAGATGTACTTGGAAAATAAAGTCACAATATTTATCTTTTGTCAGGCACAATTTATTCAGAAGTTAATTTGTGTCAATAACATGACATTTGTGGCTGTCATAACAATTTAAAGTATTAAAAGTTACAATTAATCTTTACAGAATATTATAAGGCAGTGTGAATATAACATAGAATTTAATTATGTATAATTAAAATCTTTTTTATTTAAATTGCCTCTATTACCAACCTACTAATACTTCATTTTATTTTAAACACGTTGCGTAACTTGAACGTGACTTTTAACGGAAATTTCTTTTCAGTCCTAATACCAAGAAAAAGAATAATTTTGGTAGAGAAATTTACTTAAGCCTCTAGTTTCGATGAGCATTAAAGTTAAACTTCAAGCTCAAAAACTCTACTCATAGAAATAAGTTCTGTGAGGAACTTCAGTTCTTAAAAGAAGTTCCATCTTAATAAAGAACTTGAATTGTTTTTAAAGTAAACCAACAAAATTTTATGTTAACAAAACAAAAGTTTACCTTTGCAAGTTCGATTTCTGCGCAATTATTTAATTTTTTTTTCAAAAGGAGATTCCCACGATTAATTATTTCGAATGGTTTCATATAAAACAGTTATTTAATTACGTCTGAGCTAAAGCGACTAAAGACTATATTTAGTGTGAGTTTCTTTATTTATATTAGTACAGTCCACATGGTGTATATAAAAACAATGCTATAATACTTAAACCAGAAAAAACATTTTTGATATGCACTAAAATAACGATATACAAATTTTTGAAAATGATGGCAAAAAATTTGGCGAAAAAACTGGATATCTTATGCATAAAATAGTACCGTGGTTATTTCTATGAGCGCTCCTAGCGGTATCTATCAAGAACTAGAAATCATCATATAAATCTGTACGGCATTCAATAATGATTATAGACTGCGTAAAAACTCACTAAAGTCTTAGACACCAAAAGGGTTCTGATTAAGCAAAGAACTGCAGTGTTTATTAAGCCTTATTATAAAAGACTTAGATTCTAAAATAGACTTACGAGTTTATCGATTATAAACTACTATTGGTTATCAAAACTATCTTTTATTGCTTCAGTACTCACTACACTAAATCTATTTGTTTCTTTATAGGATGCATAAGTTCATAAGAGTGTCATACAAGTAATACAGCTTGACAAAATATCTCAATGACAACTAGGACCTTTGAAAGTAAATTACTTAAATCAATTTCTTTTTCATCTCTATTTACTTCGACATTTCGACTTCATTTCTAAACGTCAGATTAATTTGAAATTTCGCCTACTTATCAGAGACAAATGACAATAGAATAATTGAAAAAAAAATCATCGGAGAACTACTGAAAAATATTTCAAAGTACGATGAACGGAAAAATTGTAATAAATGACATGAATTATGGAAGAAAAACACGTTTCAATAGTGAATCAAACTAAAAAATTAATAATAAAGTATAGTTAAAAAAAACTAAATAACAAAAAGAAATCAATTTAACAATGTCAATCTCGTTAATTATTTAATTAACGAGATAGTTAATGCCATTGTAAGTAAAATCTGCTTTTCGAAATAAAAATAGGTATCAAGGCAATCTTAATATATATAAATTACGTGTCACGTTGTTTGTCCGCAATGGACTCCTAAACTACTTAACCTATTTTGATCGTAACTATCTGTTATTTGATCTAACTTAAAAGATAGGATAGATTTTATTTTAATTTATAACACAGCAACGCGTGGCTGGGTCAGCTAGTAAATGTATAAAATACAACAATCGATATCGAGCACCCCACACTTTTTTACAATAAAATTAATTTTCTCGTTAATTACTTCATTGCTATTTTGCAATTTATTTTTTACTTTTTAGTTCGGTTTACCATAAAAGCGTGTATTTTAGTTATTATAAACTATAATTTGTATATTACATAAAGAATTTATCATCTAACACCGGTTATAAGGAAGTTGCGGCATAAAGGTTGTGTAATCGAATGAGCTTGTGCAGCCTCACGATGCTTTTCAGCTGCAGCAAATAATTGCGTTACTTATCACACTCGATCACTGCTTTGATCAGCCTTCAGTTCAAAAATCGCTTACAGGACTAAAAAGATGTAAAAGCGATTCAGTTTTTTCTAGTTAATTTTGTTGACACTTTAAACATTCTGAATGCGAATAGATACGCGTTAATAAGAAATTCCGCTTTATATATGTGCTGCCGTCCGTTAATTAAAATGTCACGAAAAAATTTGAATTTTTCGAGATATAAATATTTAAATTTTATATTTTTATGATTCTTATATCATTCTGCATTTTTCGATTATATCTTATATGATAAATAATTTCAGTAGAAAAATACTAGAAAAATAGATTCGGCCCACAAATGAATCTCGCCTGAGAATTCACTTGTGAGCCGAGATAATTTTTTTAGTATTTTTCTATTAAAATCAATGATAAATTATGTTTTTGATAGAACTATTTCAAAATTGTGCATGAGAAAGTAAAGGCAGACCAAGACGAACTTTCAGGGACCAAATAGATGTCCTGAAAAAAGGCCAGAGGCCCTACCATCACGTCTTATAGCGATTCAAGTTTGTAACGAGGCGCCATAGTTATATTGGCGACTCGTTGCTTTCATTGCGCTCTTCTCTGGCCATTTCTCATATTTTCTTTTCTCTTGGTTTCCTATTTTAAATTTACTGTCTGTCTTTCTTACTTGTCTGTAAGTTCATTCTTACCAGAGTCAGCGCGTAGAGCGGTTGACTCACCGATAGTATAATAAGCTCATAAGCATAATTCACAAGTTTTCCTGTATATGTATTCTGTACCACCAGTTCCTGTTCATAAGTCTATAAGTTTATTTAAGGCACTATTGTAAGTAGCCCTACCTTTTATAATATATTTTAGTGATAAATGTGAAATTGTTTTTGTATTCAGTGTAATTTACCTTTTTTTATATAATTGTTTCAGTTGTGCCTCAATTCCTTAAATACAAAAACAAGTGACCTTAAGTGCTTTTATTTCTCCCGACTGCACCCGTCACAAGTTTAGCTGTTAAAAAGAGACGCCACTATAGACCGCGTATAGCAGTGTCTCACTTTGACAATCGAACTTGAATCGCGCTAAAAGATGTTGTAGGCCCTTAGGTCAAAAGTACTCCTAAACGATGAACTTGTATGAAAGGTCTGATTATAGTTGAAGAAGCGAGAGATTATATGTTACGACCGTGGAAAGTGGAAATCTTTGATCTCTGCCTACCCCTGCGGGAAATAGCGAGATTTATGTACGGTTTTTAAAATCTATTAGTGGAGAAAACATGATTGCTAAACAGTGTGAAGAAAATTTTATTACGTATGCTAGCATTTAATACTCAAATCGACCGCTAGAGGCTTAGTGGCATTTTAGCTTACGAAGGCAGCGTGACGATGACGCATGCAACAGCACCGTAACATCGGAGCCTCAAAAATAATTTCAATTAATACTAAATAAGAAACCATGAAAAATTAATACGCAATGTTTCATATATACAAGTGTGATAATAAGTTTTGTTTTTTTGCAATGTATTATAATTAAAAAAAAAATATTTGAAAGTATTGCAACTCTCTTAGAGGAAATGATAATAATAAAAATATTACTTACATTCACACCAATTAGCCTAGCCCAAAGTATCTAAGCACTGTAAGGTTTGTGTTATGGATACTAGGGTAACAGAAAGACATACATATGATTCATAGATATGTATCTAATATTCATAGAAATATATACTAGGCGATACAGTCGCTAAGCATAAAGCTACGCTAGCACCATATATTGTAGTGGAGCGTAATACCTAAAAAATTTTTTTTTTTGTTTCGATGGGAATTTTTGCTAATTTCAAAATTCGGGCTCCGTCACAATCTGGTTCTGAACCTGCTGATTCGATTCCACACAAAAAATATTGAAATCGGTTAAGAACTCAGGAAGTTATGGCGTAACAGACATTGCGCCATTGAAGCTGATCCATGGGAGCCATGGGATCCAATAAATACCCACAACTCCGGTACAAATGTTCGTATTCATCACACAAACATGCCTTTTCCCTAACTAGAACCCAGGACCGTCGGTGCTAAAGGCAGGAGCTCTACCATAACAAAAATAAATACTGTTAAACTCCTTACAACTTCTGGATGGAATATGGTTAGCCAGGGTTTTGTCAAAAAGTATGGTGGGTAGGGCATACGCTTTACAATTGTATGTTTCACAACTTTGCATGGGACGATCAAGTGGTTGATAAAAAAAATATTTATTATTTAGCAGGCAAATCAAATATTTAATAATTTATGTTAATAATTTCCCAACATCACTAAATGAAAAATGACGGTAATAATATAAAAAATAATATTAATAAACTTTAGCCTAGCCAAGAGTAAGCACTGTAAGACTTGTGTTACGGATATTAAGGTAATGGATAAAAATACATAAATAATAAGTAATATTCATAGCAATATAAATACTCAGGACTCAGGTACAAATGCTCGTATGCATCCCACAAACATTTGCGGGAATCGAATCCAAGACCGTCGATGCTAAAGGCAGGATCGCTACCATTGCATGATTTATCGTTAACATGTCCATGAAAAATCAAAAAGAATTGTAAGTTGTAATTGTATGAGCCATCAGGCATATCGTCTTCTTCACAAAATGAAGAAGTAAGTACGAGTAAGTAATAAGTAAGCGTAGTTACTCCGAAGGTGGACCAACGATATAATAAGGATAGCAAAATATCTCTGGATGCCAGCCACTGATCATCTATCATAACGATACTTAATCTTTGGAAATGTTTGTATTCAGAAGATTCTGTTTCTGTTCCTGATTATGATCACGTCAGGGCGAGACAGTATTCACACCTGTTGTCTTCTCAAAAAGGAAACTAGAATAAAATAGTGTATGTATTACTATTTTTTTGTTAATTTAGGAATTCAAGTTTTATATCCAAAAATTTACTTTCATAATAAAAATTTCTTTGAACAGTAATATTTTTGTTACTTGCACAACTGCCTTAGGAATTATTTAATCGATCATATTTTTGGTAAATAAATAAATACGTAGTGATAATATTTCACTCATAAGAAAAATTGATAGTTACAGGGCGCTTTCATCTTATAACGATAAGGAGAAAGTATAGACTATAGAGTTTAATGTATGATTAAATCAAAACTTTTTTGCTATCTACGTCTAGTGGTTATCATAACAGTTTTTGTGGTAACACCACTCATAGGATCCAGGTTCGATCCCTGGCCGGATTAATAAAATGTACTTGTTTAGTCTCAGGCCTGAGTGTTGTAATACAATTGTTTCTGATTTCCATAACACAATACTACTTGGGTTTACAACAATGTGATGTCTGATATTTATTTATTTTAATTAAAAATAATTTTTAGACAACACATGTGCCAATTGAGAGGTCAGCGTATAAAAATATAAAAATTGATTCTAATATTTTTTTGTTACTTCATCAAAAGTGTAGCCATTATAAGTGTTGGACAAAAAAAACACCAATTTTTCGTAAAATAATAATAACAAATCATATTCGCCATATTAACACATTATTATTATTTTTGTTAGCCACTCGTGGTATATTTAATTAAAACCAGTTTAAGCGGATAATATACACATTTTATTTATTTTTTTATATTTAGTCCTGACTCCTTTACAGCTGCCCTGATTACGGGATGATTAATCCAGTAAAAATTTTTTTATTTAAATGCGTGATGTGCGAGGTACCACGTCGTTAGTAAAGCTACGGACGTGTTCTCATCGCGAGGTTGGAACTCGGTCCACTTAATAAATTGCTGACGTTTAACCAATCGGCTACTGTAGCTACCACGAAAAAAAGGGAAATGCCTTCATTAAGTTTTAAGTAGTTTTTTTTGCTTGTATTGTGTGTACAGGCAAGGGGAATAACTTTTAGCTACGATTGTCAATGAAATTCGTGAAATACGGGGCAAATCACTTCAGTTTGTTTGAAGCTGCAGTTTTTATTTGTCTTTTGAGACTTTACAGTAAAAAATATTGAAATAAAGCGGTGCGTTAAGTTTTGTGTTACTTTATATTTAATGACAGAATCGTTGCATGAAACAAATCAAAATTGTGTATGTGTAAAACACAAGCATACGAATGGTGTAAAGTCGAAAAGAATAATTGGCTTACCTGAATGAGGTAGGCTTTCGTGGGGCGTAAAACATCGTTATATAAAAAGCTGGCGTTTAAAAATCGTCGTTTCGGTCTCAAGAGGTTAACTTATCTTTTAAATCCGTTTATATTTTCAGTGGCATCATCGAAGCATCTCATAGGTAGAGCTTAATTCTGTTCTTTTGTTTAGAAAGTATATTCCAAAAAGTACAAAACTGAAACTGAAATATGGTCACAGGATGTGATCTTGTGAGCAAAGTTTCTAAAGGAATCATTGAATAAAAATCTAACAGATAAGTTCTATATCCTTAAAAATGTGTTGCCATTTCAATTATTAAATAAAAAAATGTAAGGACTTAACATAAAAAATTGTCTGTTATAATATTAGAAGACAGGTTTAGCCGAGCGAATACGAGCATTTGTACCTGAGCCATCGGTTGCTATTTGTATATATATATCTATAAATATTACTTATTAATGTAGCATATATGTCTATACGTTACCCTACTATCTATAATAAAAGTCTTACTGCACTTTTTGAATTTTTGTACTTATGCTGTTATTAAAATTATGTCATGGCAGAAATCGGGTAGAGCCCAAACTAGTTATTTAATTAAACTAAGTTTTCACATTTTTTCAAATATCTTTTGGTTGAATCGATACTTATAATGTGTTGTTTCGAAAGAAATAGCTGTATTAAGTTGATTATGTTACTCAATAGCTATATATTATATTTAGTATTTTTATGGCAATTTAATAATAATTGCGATATTTTATCCTGTTTTCTTTCGTTTATGACTTTTAAGGAATCACTGTTTACTCAGTCAATATTTCGATATTACTTTCTTTTACTTAGAAATGTGTATGTTATCTTTGTCAACTACATAGTATTATTTTGGAAGGTTTACTATATAGAAGTAGATATTTTTCTTAGTTAGTATGTTGAACTGATTAATATTATTTAATTAACGATCACTCTCTTTTCAACGGTCCTGTGAGAGAAGTTTTAGATTATGATGGACGTTGTTTCATTACAAATAATTACATTAAGGATATTTTAGAATGTGGAAACTCTGTTTATTGTGAATAAGATAAGGTTAGTTTACATTTAACTTTGTCACTCTGTATATAATGATTTTCTCCTAGTATTTATATCACGAAAACTATCATTATCAGTTTAGTACTGAATGATATAAATGTTAATACCACAGCAAAATAATATTCTTGATTTTTTTGCGTGTCATACTAACATTGTAAAATTTGTTTTCAATATTGTTGGTACAAAACAATGATAGAGTCAGTAAAATAATGATAGACTTCTTCTATAAAGTTGTTTGTTCATTCTATATTACAATATTTTACATCTTTTAAACCTCCATTTATTAATTTATGTTATTTTTTAACATTTTTTTACCGTTTTTAAATAATGTGATTCATACCGTTTATCATTTTGATTTAGGCACAGATAATCTTTTTTTTTTAATATATTAACAATTATTATTTTTCTACTTTCATCACTTCCCTACATTTTTATTACAATTACATGGAGTGTTTCTAAAAAATTTTCGGACTTGTTTCAAATAAAAACAGACAATTTCAGTGACAATTTCATAGTAAAAAATTTAGTGTTGATTTAAATTCAGCTTGAACAACGAACGTCCGTCAAATGCAATGCGTTCAAATGGACCACTAAGGTGATGCGTCGGAACAGTCCTATAATGCATTGTCCAGTTACGTACACCCCCGAAAATACGGCATGCGAAAAAAGCCATCCTCACTACCTCCCGCTAGCATTAATGCCCCCCACCGCGCACTAAGGTTCTTTTTTTAATACATAACTTTTTTTCAAGATGCATTTTTACATGTTTCGGCCTAAAACTTTACACACCCAGCGGCAAGAGGCGACAGAAAAGGCACCGCCTATCACTGTTCGGATTTCTCGCTCTGACGTGCTCGAGCGACGCACCGGACGATAGTGGCGCGAGCGAAATGGAAAATCGGCGACCAATGCTTCGTCTTAAAGCAAGATTAAGGCTGTATTCCGCATTTCCGAACGCAGATTCTTGATTTTAACGCATCGAACTTCAACGGTCGCCATCGTTTCTCGACTTCGAAGTAAACTGTCTTAGGAACTTTACTTACGTTTACTGTTCCAATGAGAAAAAGTTGCGGTGACTGGAAAAGCAACCGCTATATGTCTCACTCTAGCGTCCAGTGCGAAGGCATTCGCGCCACGACAATTGAGTTGAGTTGAATTGAATTGAGTCGGTTAAACCGTAAAAATGGTGCGGGCGGGCATTGCCGCGCGAGAGCGAGACAAACGAAAGGCGGGTTGGTAGAGACCGCTGCCTTCTTCTCCTCGACTTCGCCGAGTCGCGGCTAGTGAACGTCAGAGTACTGACGTGGTCGGCCGTACCCGCGCTCGCCTGCGCCACGTTTGACAGTTGAAGAAAAAAAATCCTTTCGCGCGTCTTCTGTCAAGAATTCAAACTTTTTAGTGCGTTCCGATTTTGAACTTGGAATAGTGTTGTTTGTTATTTTGTATCGATAAACTGGATTAGATACTTGCAGTGCGATAATTGTATCGGCTTGGACTAGCCGTTGAGACGTTATAAAGTGATGAATCAGCGAGCGCCGACTAATTAACAACGTCACTGCTACGAAAACAAATCTAAGCTTCTATTCTACATTCGGCTTCGGGAATATTGTAAGTGTAACATAATACTTTTTTTTACTGTTAGTTTTTGATATAAGTATTTTTAGTTCCGTATATTTCGATTATTTTGACAGAAAAAGTTTGTTTTTTATGAAACACACAATCGTTGTCTGAAACTGGTTTAAATGTTAAAAGAATCGAGATGCATATAAAAAATACAATATATTTTCATTGTCACTTTTAAAATTTGAGTTTTTTTAAAAGTAAAAATATCCTTACGTTTATACTTTTACCTTAGTTATATTTGTTCAGACATGATATTGAATTACGTAGACTTCGGAAGTTAGCCGAAAAGTTGCGCGAAAGAAAAGCCGAGAGTAACACATTCGTGTATCGGAAAAACTGTTGAAATGGCTTATTATGTTTTTGACGCGTCAAAGAGGAAAAGTAGCGGCGGGGCGGGGCGTGCGAGTCAACAAAGAGCCGATTGGCTGCGATGCGAGTTGCATTTTTTGTAGGTATTTTTTTACACTTTTTTTCACGACGTCCCGAAAATATATTCCGTTGACGTTTTTCTTTTGCTATCGATAGTTTTTGGGGCGTACAACCTTTTCTGGCGCTGATTAAAATTTGTGTTTTCGACAACTATATAAGGTTAGTTCGTTTTCATTTAATATCAATCTACAATACGATAGTGGTGTTGATTCAAACTATTGTCTAGAATAATTTCAATACAGTCATTTAATATATAATTAATTAAGATTTTAACTTTAATAAATAATATTATTAAATTATTATAAATAAATTTTATGAAAACGGTGAATAGTTATTTAATAAAAAAATATTTTGTGATCAATTCCATTTCAATATGAACATAAGATATGTGTCTAAAGTAATTCCAAATAACAATTTAATTACAAATTAGTGGTATTTTCATCTTAATATTTTAATGTATTCTTAATGTGTTTAATAGTTATCATAATATGTAAGATATGTTCAATATCATATTATTACTATTATAAAACGATGAGTATAATTTCTTATTAATTGATAACTTTTGGTTTGAAGTGGAATTTTCTATCCTAAAATTTATAGACAAACTCAAATAGTACAAAAGTGTCCTGTTATGCGAATATTTTTGTTTTATCATTATAAATACGAAAAGATATCTTAATATAGATAAAAATGTGGGATTAGAATCTGCGCCTTTATGGCTAGACTACTCTGATGAGACTCTCTAATCAATATGATACAGATTATATTGAATAAAACGACCTCAGGTTAAAATTGATCTTAAATTATACTTTATCAATTTAATCTATTATTTCTGGTGTTGATTTAACATTGAAAATTCCATCAAAGTAGGTACTATCTTGATAGTTTATATAATGCTGACAATGTTTTTTTTTATGAATAATGAGGAAAAAAAATGTTAAAATATATATTTTTCAAATACACGTACGGAAATCAGCACGAAAATCTACGAAAAACTGTATTTTTTTTCGCAATTGATTATGAACTCTATATGTTTGACATAAAGATGAATAGCGAATGAAAAATTTTACAGTATTGTATAGATTGATGTTCTGTTGACTGTACGTAAAATATCTAATTCTTACCAATAAAAGACTGAACTAGAAAAATCATATGGAAAAAAGGTTACTTTTATGTGGGATATAACCGATTAGTACCTAGTTACTCCAAGTCTAGCCTTCGAAAGTCCTACATTTGAAAAGTCATAATGTTTATACGATGACTAAAATCATTTATCTAAAGAAAAATCTTTAAAACTATAATTATTATATTATGGATTATATATTAAAATATATATTAGACAAGTTTTAATGTTATTAATTTCTTAGTACTATAATAATTTTTAATATATGATGTAATGAAACGTAGGCACATGTAATGCACACGCAGGTAGGTAATCACAGGCAAAAGCTTTCTTAAAAAACTTCAAAAAAAATTTTTTATTTAAAAAATATATAAACATTAGACTTACCTAGCAATTTTTTTTTAATTAATTTTACTTTATTTCTTAATAGACTGTGTAATAAGCTGTACTAACTGACCAAGGAGATAAATCTTCAGATTTCTCCCAAACTAAGAATTAGATTACAAGATGATTCTGTACAGTTTACAGTTGAATTGTTCAAAATTAAAAAAATGAAACCTGTTTATACATCTTAATCAAATATTAATTATTTAATTAATCTACCAATATCATGATAGTTATTTTAATTTCATTGCTGCTAAGGCACGTGGCTCACAGGTCTTCATTATGGATGGCATCACCGCATTAAGGACTGGCCATATCCCACCACTCGAACCCTCTATGGATTGGCAGATGATTACAACAGGTAATAATAATAATAATAACAAACCACGGTATAACCCGAGATTGTTAATTTTTTCACCTGTTGTCCAATTGTTTACTAAAAACTTTAGTAAACGCATGTATGAAGATTACCTGAGCCATCCTGTGATCGCAACTCTTGTAAAGGTCGGTCGAATGAAATATAAAAAAGCGAGAATAAACGCGACGTAAATCCGTAAGTATTGCATTATTTAGATCTTAAGATTTTTTTTCTCTTTATGTTAAGGAACTTTTATTTTTTTTAAACATGCCAGTTCCATCGAACCTTATAAACTAAACCAACCAATATTATTTAGCTAACTTAACCTATACTTAGAGGCAAAAGTATAGAGTAGCTGAACTCGAGCAAAGTTTAGCTAGGATGCTCTGTAATATGCCGACATCAGCGGTGTTCTGTTTCAAAACATTATATAATGCCCCTCGTTCACTTTGCAATTTTTTGAAAAGTGAACTGAAATCAAAATGTGCTGAATGTCATCTATAATGCCACATACATCACAATTAGTATAGATCTTAAGATTGTTCTGACAACTGTTGGTCTAGCCTGTAAAATACTTTTAGGGATAAAAGATTAAGACTATTATTAATTAATTTCTAAGAATCTTGCCAACTATTCGCCGATGTACTGTGAAAGACAGTACACTCGTTATAAAAGTGTTAGCTGACCACTATGGGTTAACGAAAATATTAAAAATGTGTTAATATTCCTTTTTAATATTAATTTTTACTAATCAATCAATTGGGATAAATTAAATATACTTATTTGTTTAAAGATTTATTTTAGATTGATTTCATAAAATTTATCAAATTATATCATTACACTACTCATACTAAATATTAATGAAAATTATTACTATGTCCATAAAATTTTCTGTCTATTTATTGTTGCTTTTTATATTATTAAAAGCTAAAACGTGAGAAAAATAATATTCGTTCAACCGTGACCAACAAAAAAGTTAAAAAACTAGATAGGGGTTTGATTTCCACGAAAAGTACCTACAGCATCAAATTTTGCGCAAACTCAAAGTGTTCAAATATTGGGATACAACCAAAACGATTAAATTTAGCTAGTTATTGAATTCATGAGAAATTTCTATATTTCCAGCATATTGATGTATTAAACAGAATCATCATTATAATTATCTGGCCTATTTAATGTCCCCACTGTGGGAACACGAGCCTCTCAAGAGAATAGTCAATTAACTTGCCACGCAACGCCGGGTTTGGTTTAACTTCTAATGTGATAAAATTTTAATATTTATTTGCAATTTTCACATAATTCTAAGCGGAGGATTTTTGCCCCTTCTTAGCCTCCTTACTTGCAAATGAAACATATAACCACGCGTTACTTTATACCTTAATTTTCTCCATTGAGTACTTTATATTTTATAACATAAATAGTTAATTGTAACATGATGCGCTATAACAACTTCAAACATTTTAGTACCAAGTTACAACGTAAAAAACCAAACGATTTAAATTTTCCGGGGAGTTATCTACTTTTCTCCTCTCGTTCGAATTAAAACGACTACTTTCTCGATATTATCCCAGTAACAAAATCGATAAACTGCATCGCATTCTAGTAGCTTAATCCACGTCTGCTACAACTAATGTTGAGTGAATGATCAAATTATTAATTAACCCCAACTTGTATTTAACTAGGAGGGGAGACAGATGGCACACCAGTTAACAGCTGTTTTGTATCACTTGTTTTTATATTAAATCGATTTAAAGGAGTCCCATTTATAAACATGCTGCTTGCGGTTTTATTTTGTGTATTTTAATCCATCGAAAGTGAGTAAAAGCCGGTCTGAAAGGCACTGCAATTGTATGCTTTAATAACAGTCGATTATTCATTAAAATAATAGGTATTCATTGACTTATCACTACTTACAAACCTTTGATATAATGTCAAAAATGTTTTAATATTTTCCTGTAATTAATAGGATGAGATGACAATGGAAGCCTTCCAAACGTACCCTAAAAGCTAGTATAAGTACAAAGAACAAATATTGCAAAAAAAAGTAGTTTGTAGATTTGTTCAGTCTCATTTAATATGATTCAGCTAATTGATAAAAGAAAAATTGCAATAAGTAGATTAATAATTTTTAAGTGAGCCTCCATTCCATTTTATTTGTACAGTCTACAATACGAAATTGTAAAATTTCTCCATTCGTTTTTCTGGTTACATTCGACAACGTAGAGTTTATTATCAATTGAGAAAATTTGACTGTTTCTGGTAGGTTGATGTGCCGCTGTTTGTATATATTTTTAATAATTTTAAGGAATCAAAATAAAGAAAAATCTAAATATTTGTTTCAATCATTTCACCAATAATTGACAAAGGAGATCACATACTAGTAAAAATTAAATATGATGAAAAATTCACATATTGTTCTAATTTTAACAGAAGAAAAGTTTAATTTTCTAGCATGGCAGTTTGATCATACTTCCAAATATTAGATCCAGTATAATGATGGCACAGGCATATGCCATATAGGGTAGTATGGAGCATTTAAGTGGTTATGTGTAACACCCTTAACATTTGAACTGAACTATGAACTTCTATTGAAGACAGTAAGACAATAAATTTCATACCACCTTGCTATAACATTTCAAAGGAGATACAATTGTTTTTATGTACTGATTTGATACACAATAAACATGCGATCATTATCATAATTTCGTCTACTAGAGACTTAGAGACTAAGAGACGTAGAGACGTAGTGACTTTTGCTAGGCTTAGATTGAAGGCTTTCTCTTCAGTCTCTGAAAATAATCAAAAAACTTGGTAGAAAAAGAAAAAAATATCAATATCTTAATTAAAAATGTATCTAATGTAATTAATTCAATTGTGACTGATAGCAAAATCAAACCGTTTTGTAATTATGGAATTTGTTATTCTTAATATTTTCCATTTTTTTATCTCTCGTAGGCCAAAAGCTATAATGCATTTTATCCTATTTTTGGTTAAATTTACGACATATTAACGACCAAGGTTGCCTCTATAAGTAGGGTCTTGATTTACTCCCAGAAGAGAGTATACAACGCGTCAATTGCTTTTTTACTTAATATCCTTAGATCAGCGTGTGACTCAAGTCATTCAAAGAATCTCGTTTCAAAATAATTGTGATTATTAAATAAACTACATTATATTGCCAATGAGACAATGATAACACCAAACCTTCTCACTTACTGGTGTCGCATAAATGCTGGAAAAAATCACCCTACGCCTTCCGCAGACTAAATAAATACGCAGCGTTTTCCGAATCATGGTTTTTTACTGGGATCTCCAATCTGCCGGTCATGTGCGGAGATTAGTGTTGCCCAAATGCAAGAACAAGACGAGACTTAGCCAGTCTTGGTCTTGGTCTTGCGCCAATACACCTGGTCTTGGTCTTGGTCTTGGTCTTGCGCTTGCAGTCTTGGTCTTGGTCTTGGTCTTGCAGCAAGAGTCTTGCAAGTCTTGCAATTACCTATTAGTCTATTGCTATTTATTAAAGTTTACTTTAAATCTTAGAAAAACGTATTAGAATTGGAACATTGTGAGCTTGAATTAACATAGCCATAGTAAAGATCAATCAGATTAATAAATAACTGAAGATTTGATAAGAAAGTCGAAAAATCAACTGACCTATATGTCGTTTTCCATGGAAGTAACTGTTTCTTAATAAACATTTATGATTTATAAGCTTACATTTGCTAAAACATGTAAAAAAACAAATTAATTACAATAACTTGACTGTATTTTAAATAACAATGTCTGTCTAGAAAGAGATTGAACCCTCAACTTGCATGAAATTTAATAAAAGAGTTTTATGATTTATCATTTATTTCAATCAAAAATAAAATACAACACAAATCAAACATAACAGTACACAACAGCTTTATCATTAGGTTATGTTACTTTATATCAATTCTTTTGACCAAGAATTAATACAAAGTAACCATCTGGCTGACTCATCACTTAACCTATTTCTATGTTTTCTAATTACTAATGATGCTTTAGAAAATAATCTCTCAGCAGGTACTGAAGTTGCAGGTATTGAGAGAAAATCACGGGCCATCTTCGATAAAGTCGGATACTCTGTCTCATGCGTCCTCCACCAATCTAAAATGTCTTCCGAGCTGGCAGTTCTTGGTTTTCTCAGGTACTCCTCCAACTCGTCTATCACTAAGCCTTGAAGACAAGATCCAGATGACGTCGAGGGACATTCATAGAGTTTATCAAAGTCTATAATGTCTTCATCTTCATCACATACTTTATTTTCTTTTCTTGGCAATTCCAGAGATTTGTTCAGTGAGTGTAGACTTTTATATTCTTCATAAAGTTCATTGAACTTGCGCAGACTTTCTGTTTTAAGTTGCTTCCCCCACATTGTCAGGTCAAAAGTCTGAGCCTTATGCCTTGGGTCTAAAATTAAAGAAGTACAATAAATCCAGTTGCTCTTCTTATAATGTTTAAGCATTTTGTCTCGAGCTGCTTGGAAAGCTAGAATGAGCCTTTCATCCACTTCAGATCGATTAGGTTTCTCATCTAACTGTTTTACCATGGATTCAATTTTATCTAGCAAGAGATTGAATGATACAATGACTAGCGGTAATGTAACATATTTGTCTCCACCAAGTTTTGTACTTAAAAGTTTAAAGTTTATTAGAAATTTATGTAATTTTTCGAGTACCTGCCATTCACTAGCTGTGATTTGAAAATCATTCAATTCGGTGACAGAACTGCACAATATGTTAATGCCCGCTCTCACTTTTAAACCAAATCCAATCATATCATGTGTGGAATTCCATCTTGTTGGACAGTCAAGAATGGCATTTAGATTTGATGGCACGCCAGCTGCTTCACAAGCAGACTGAAACTTCTTCTTCACTATCTCACTTCTTTTTATTTTACTGGAAATACTGCGTAACTTTGTTACAGATGTACGCGAGTCAGCAATATTTGGTGCATATTCTTCATCTTCCTCAGTTTCGTCTGCATAGTCTTCATACTGCTGATCTTGCGCGTTAGTGTCAGACTCACAGTGTAATGCTAAGGTCTCTAATAAATCTTGTACACCAAGGTTTAAAATGTGAGCAAAGCACCGGAAATGTTGATTGTCTGAATCAAAGTGTGGCAACTGTTTGCCCAGTTCATACATAAATTTGGTATTTGCAGTTGCGTTGTCGACCGTGATACCTTGTATTTTATCAATTATGCCATATTCCAATAAACATTCATGGAAAATCGTTGCAATATCTTCCCCAGTATGTCGACCGCGTGATGGTATAAAATCAAGAACTACAGATCGATACTTCCATTCGTTGTCTATATAATGCATAGTAACCCCGTAGTAACTCCTACCAGCAATTGACGTCCACCCATCAATGGTAAATGACATTTTAGATGATAATTGTTGAAGTCGTTCCTTGAGATTAAATTGGAGCTCTTCAAATCGCTCTTTGACTTTCCTTCTAAGTGTAGACCTTTTAGGAAACTCCATATTAGGGCAAATACGTCGAAAATATACTTGTGTAGCTTCGTCATCGAAAAATGAGAAGGGAAGATATTTTTTCACTACCCAATCAACTGTAGCTGTCGTGATGTTGTCACTGCTGTTTTCCGACTGAAATAAAACAATAAATCTTGTGTTATTATTTAAAACATACTAGGTTTGAGCGTTTAGGAGGAGGAGGTTTGTTGTTGTTAAATCGAGAAAATCGTTAAATTGACATTTGTTATATTAAGGTTGCACTGTACTGTAATTTACCAAAATAAAGTACTTAGTTGTTACTGGCCGATTATGAAAACAAATGAAAATATAGGTGTTTATAAAAATATTTAAGACGATAATTACATACTTAATATGTCGCACCCCTAGATGAAAACACCACTAACTCAAAAATACTTACGTAAGTTAATGGCGTTTTTGAAAGTATCGCATGAACAGCTACGCGGAGTTAAAATTCCCGTAGCGACAATTTCGACCATTGTTAAAAATGACGCGAAATATGTACCTATGTATTACTATTTTATCAATATCTATAAAATATTCCGAAGTCAGTTTAAAGTCATTTGTTCAAAAAAGACTTTTTTGAGTTCCTGGAGTTTTCATATAAAAAAAATATATTCTTACCTGTCCACTTCTTCCAGCGGTTACTAAAAAGCTTGTGATATCTCCACTTAATTTTGGTTTAACAGGAAGAAATATTTGTGATTCCTTTTTGTGGAAAGATATTAGATGTTTCCTTAAGCCTGAAGTGTTTCTGTTTTTCATTTTTATTTCAGTCTTTTTATGTTGGCACAATTTACACAAGGCAGTTTGGGATGCATGAATTATTTCGAAAAACTCCTCAAATTTGCTTTTGGGTCTTTTAGATCTGTGACTCAAACTCTCGTTACTCGGACTAGAATAATTTGAATCTTCGTCACTCATATTAAATTGTACACGTGATACGTTTTTAGAAAACAACAAGAATTAGTAAAAACAATTATTAAGTTAGACTCGAAGCACAGCTCAATTGGAAATGACTGGAATTAAAATAATTCCTTTGTTTATAGTACGTTTCCTTGCTTTCTACCGCGCCGCCTCGCCACGTGCCGGCTCTATTAAAAGGATGCCGCCGCAAATCAAACGATGCCGCGTGCGGCGTACAAACACAGATTATTACCTACTTGTACAGACGCGACGCGTGAATAAAATATATGTAAAGAATTAGTGCCAATCACTATTCTTTACATATAAGTGAATGTTTTGGCGTACATCTATACTAATCTATACTAATATTATAAAGCTGAAGAGTTTGTTTGTATGTTTGATGACAGAAGTTTTAAAATAAATAAATAAATCCTGAACGTCACTATACCTCCAAAGTTACTATTCTTCGTGGGCGAAGTCGCGGGCACTGCTTGTAAATACTTTTTTTTTTTTTTATTTATTTTTTTTTATTTATTTATTTCATATACTAGAAAAAAAAATACAAAGATACAATTTAGTCCCACAAAACCGACTTGTCGGTTTGACTGAGGGATCTTTAGTCTCTTAGCTTATAATTATAATTATGTAGGTATATAATACAACTATAACTGTATCAGGTAAAGTTAAGTGCACAATAATTGGATTTAGACTGAATTACAACAAACTGAAGGAAAATTTAGCGGTGATAATAATAAGATACAATTGTTGTAAGATATAAAATACGTGTGTAAAAAACAACCACGCCTCCGAGCCCTCAGATGGGCTCGGAGGCGTGGTTGTTTTTTACACACGTATTTTATATCTTATAGAAATATTGCATTGTGAATGCAAAAAAATAAATAAAAACATACAATTGTTGTGTTAAATAGTAGTCATCAGATAATCTTTTAATATTTTTTTAAATTTATTTTTATCCGTTTCACATCTAATAGTTTCGGGCAACGAATTAAGAAGATATGGTATACGCTTCTGTAAAGTTCTGTCACCAAAATAATTTTGAACCCTAGGAATTACAAATTTCTTTTTTGAAGTGGCTCTAGTGATCTGGTTATGATTTATGTATTCAAAAGTGGAGACACACTCTCGGCTGCCGTGATTATTTACTAATAATAAATCGCAGGCTTTTTATTTTATTAGTAGGTAAGTACCTACGCTTTTTATATTATTTTATTAATTATGTAGAATTTTTTTACACGTTTCAAGTATATTTAAAAGTGGCTACAATATTTATCAAACGGGTGATATTTGAACACTTTTTTGCTATTTTTTCTTGTAAAAACTTAAGAAATATAATGACTAAATGTACAATAATAGTACCTAAGTAATTAGTTTAAAACCATATAATCAATATTATAATATATACTTACTAGAATAAATTATTATGACATCTACTACCTATCCTTACCATTTTATTCTAATCATAATACTACTTGCGTGATCAGTATAATGTATTCATTTTCATTATAAGCACTCTGAAACTTATTTATTCTTTGGAACACCTGTAGGTACTCTTAAAATTCGAAATTATTTTGCATGAGTATACCTACGCCTACGCCCTGTGGCGGCAATCAAATAGTGTCAAATGTTGTGATTTCGGCGCGGCGGCAACGATTGTTGTATATGATTTCAAAAGAAGCCGCCGGCGCGTGTATTATAACCATGTGCTTCCGAAAAGCAGCAAATTTCTTTGAGAAGTAAGTACAAAACCTTTGATGCCGCATTATCAAAGTGCCGATGGTTAAAACATAACTATGCATGCACTCAGTTTGATTTTAATGGATATTTTTTTATTCGCTATGTAGGTATGTTTATGGTATTAGTCGTAATGCGCATAGATCCAGTTTTTCATATTCTTTGATACAGTTTTTTGCGTCTCATAGAATTCCTAAGCGTACCTATACACCGAACTGTTACACCTAACTACTCCGTGAAATAGCGCTAAGTCCTAGCTGCAAGACGCAAGAGTCTTGCAGGCTTAGTCTTGTTCTTGCTCAAGTCTTGCACGGTCAGTCTTGGTCTTGGTCTTGCTAAAAATACGCGGTCTTGTTCTTGGTCTTGGTCTTGCAAAAACGCAAGAACAAGACCAAGACTGCAAGACCAAGACTGAATTTGGGCAACACTAGCGGAGATACGTTAAAATCCATCTTCCATGCAGAATTCCAATCAACTGTGAATATCTCTCTTCTGAGATAATGATATATATGCAACGTTTTATTTTAAATATTTTAAAATTGATTTGAGAAAAAACTTATAATTGAACAGTCCTCACATCCATAGCCAAAACCATAAACAATCAAGCAATAGGTTTTACCATAAAGAAGATGTAATCTTATGTATAATATCGTAAATTAGTTTAGTTTTAAATCTTGACTTTATAAACATATTATGGTGAATTCGTCTGAGCCTTTCAGAGTCAATACTGAACAATAGCTTTCGGCGGTTTTGCATACGCATGAATTGCTTAGAGACAGGTGAAACTTGACTAAGAAAATGCAGACTGCAGACTGTTATGAACTAGCCAACGGTCAGTTATAATTGATTCATTTAAAAATATAACTTTTGTTGCTTTTGTTTTAATAACGTATTTAGAAATAATAGAAAATAGAAAACGTCTAAGGATCTTTAAATTAATATAGGTAATCAGGGAGTTGAAATAGTGAAATAATTTGGAATAATTTTATTTATTTTATATCAATTTATATCAAATATTCAGTTCTACTGTAATACCTTTTTCTGCTTTCTTTGCGTCTTTGTTTTTTATATAATTCCTTATTATATTCTGTTATTTTCCTTATTTCGTCCTACCTTAACACTATGAATGTCCAAGAGAAAAACATATATAAAAAATAATATATTTCATGATGCAAGCTTCTACCCGCTCATATGAGCTAAGCAGTCATTAATTAGCGTCGTCTATTTCCATCGGATCACATCATTTCATTAGTTTCTCCATTGTACCTAATTAGAAATATTCTGGTGAGTCACATGTATGCCCAACTTGGGTCTATGAATCAGTCATTTTAATTGTGCTCTTAGTAATTAACATTCTGTGGCTTAGATTAATATACAGATTGTACAATATGCAATCAGGCATTCTGATGTTTATAGAGCACCTAACAAAAATAATTCGGATTTTTGTCAAGAGCGAAAAAAAAATGGTTGCCAAAAATCAGTTTACGGACGATAATTTTACGTGATAGCGTCATAAGAAAACATTGATGAAAAATTGCATACTTTTATGAATTGAATTGAATTATTATCACTAAATTATCATTGATTGTATAATACGAAGAAGGAGTCAATTGAAAAAAACAATGAACACTACATTAACTTTTCACTTCATGAAATGGAAGAGCGATGCGCCACAAGTCGAACGCTTAGGCCAATCGTACCTCTCTATTACTTGTTCCGCTCTCTCGCTTGCACGCTCGGCGCAGGCGGAACGTTACACTTTTTCGTATATGCAGCCAGTGTTTATTTATGATCAACATGGTAACGAACGATCCTAATAATATTATTGCTATACATTCTGTTTGTTACCATATTGTCTCGCTTACCTAACATTGCAAAACTAAACTTGCCTTTACGTACTCCCGCAAAAACAATACGGTAGCGTGTTTCTACGCGCTACAGCGCCATCTAGTAGCAGATAAAAGCTTTAAACAACAAACTTGACGACCTCCGTAGTCGAGTGGCCCGCGTATCGGTTTTCATGGCAAAGTCACTCCGAGGTCCCAAGCTGAAACCCGGTCGGATCAATGAAGAAAACAAACTTTTCTATATTGCCTTGGGTCTTATTGTATCGTCATTGTTTCTGAATTCCATAAGACAAGTGATATAGCTTCTTTACTTGGGTTCAGAACAATGTTGTGTAATATTTATATTTATTTTATATGTTGACGAAAGCTTATATGATTTTTATTTATTTTTTTGCATTCACAATGTAAAATTTGTATAAGCTATAAAATACGTGTGTAAAAAACAACTACGCCTCCGAGCCCTCAGGTGGGATTCGAACGCACGACCTTTCGTTATCCGGGCGAGTGCTGTGACCGCTGAGCTACCGAGACGCTGGCAAACGTGTCCGATTTTTACAAACGTATTTCAACTTCTACTATGAGCTAGTATCTTATATCCTTTCGTAGGGTTTAAGCTATCTTCATGTCAAATTTCAAAATTGATTCAGCTGTTTTGCTGTGTTAACGTATTACAGAATTACTTTCGTATTTATTGTAGAGCTATAGTCTTGTGCTTGTACACATCCGTAGTACACCGTAGTAGAGATTCGAACTCGGATAGTTCGAAACAGACATCTTAACCGAAGAGCTACGGTCACTTTCATTAAGTGTAATGAGATACAAGTTACGTATCTCGATTAACTAACAACAATACGTGCATCGGCAAAGATTATGCTTAAAAAGATGAATACCGTTGATTTTTTAGAAGTTAGGGTGAACAGTCCACAATAGATTTGCAACTTTAAAATCTAACACATAAAGTTTATAATTAAATGGTTGCGCTATTTTGTGGGTAGTTGATGTGCATTTGCTTATACGTCTATGGCTACCACATGGAGTCAGTTTTTTGAGGTCTCGAGTTTGATTTCCGACTGGAGTAATGTAGAAAACAAACTTTCTTTTATCACGTTGTGGCTGGGTAGTCAAATCATGCTTGGTGTTGAAATAATGTATGTGTAATAATCTAATATAATTTTTTTCACACGAATAATCTTATGGTAGGTTCCTTTTTTGAGATTCTTGGAAAGATAATTTCGAAGGGATTTTTTTAGTGAATCTCTTTACAAGAGGTAAGTAAACGTTACAAATTTTCATGTGGCAACATCTGCCGTTGATTTTTTAGTCAATTACATCCATAAAATTCGGGATTTAAAACCTGAAAGTACACCCCGGAACCGATCTTCGTTGGGCACACCCTCCCCAGCTTTTTATTTTTCAACATTAAGCCCGCCGGAGATGGAAACATTTCGGTTTTTACGACAAACAGAGTATCGTCTCCAACATCAACTTTTATAACCGTTCAGACAATTACATCTAATCATATTGTTCTCATCTAACACCCGATCTATCAGGCTCGAGGGAAAGAGATAGGTACACCCACTCCGCTACGCCCATCAATGTCTAATTGCTTTTATTATTTTAAGACATCGTAATCATTATGGCCGCAATAAAAATTGTAATGACTTCTCATTAGTTCAATTAAGAATTTTCTAGACACGGTTTAGTTGATTTGTTGATTGCAAAACGGCCGAGTGTAAGATCCATTGTCTTAAGAAAGCGGCATTTTATTACTATTACTATGTAATTCCCTCGTATGCAGTGAAATCTGTCGATAGTCTATAAATTTTATGAGTGTTAGACACGGCTTATATCAATTCAATCTTAATGATCATACCGAAATTTGAAACTAATCGGTGCATTTTAATTTTTAATGCCCATAAGGTTAAAATTATCGTGGACGCATGAAATGATAATCGTTGCTATAAAAGTGAAGAAAAAAAGGGCCCCGTCTATAACAAACGAATCATCTATGGTGTGGAAAATATTACCAGGCAAAATTTTTAATTAGAATAATAGAAGAGTTAATCTTTTGAAAATAATGTACTCTGAGGTTTACGTAATTGAGAACTTTCTTGGATGAAGCTGCTCATGTTACACATACTTGCCATCGATAATATAGGAAGTAATATTTTATTTTATTTATTTTATTTCAATCGATATCAGGACCATTGACACGGAAAATGATTTAAAAAAATGTGTTCACTTATAAACTAAAATCAGGAAAAATTAACTTTGAAATTCGAACAAAGAAAAACAAATGAATGTCCCCGTATCAAACGTTATAATAAGAAACACGAGAAAAAAAGGAGTCGTTCTACATTTGAAAAATAATCCTCCGCACAGGGCGGGGAAAACTTCGGCGAAAAGTTTTCACGCACGTGGCAAACACGTGGTCTTGGGTGAAAAATCGCGCAGCTCCCTTCCCTCTTCCCCCGCCCCGAGGACTCGCCTGAGGAGTCCTTTCTAAGTGAACGCGGGAATCGCAGCTCGGTTGTCAGACGGGGGACCTTTTTGCTTATAGTTACCTCTTTAGTTGACTTACTCTTGACATATATGTATTAAACCTTCGTTGTACTTGAGCGTTTTTTTTTCAAATATTAAATTTTAGGTGGGTCATAAGTTTTTAAATTGATTCCTCATTCAATTACAAATAAGATAATGGATTAATTAATTGATAAGAACATTAAGCTAAGAGGATAAAAATTTGCGTCAGTTTTTTATATTGATGCGTATTGAGAATTACGGTAAAAAGAATATACAATAATTTGGAAATTTTGTTGCAGTGTTGCAGAAGGCCGGACCCGCCAGCAAGCTGTTTTACCCCTATCTGAAGACGTCTTCCCTGCACAGGGACTTCCTATTTGCAAGTGGCTCTGGTAAGTCTATTTTTACAACACATAATATAATATTAACGCAGAAATGTGAAATATTTAATAAATAACTTTTTATTTATTATAATTGTTTAAATTTTTTCTAGCATTAAATATAGCCTATGTTACTCAGCGTGAATGAAGCTTTCCAATGGTGAAAGAATTTTTGAAATTGGCTTAGTTTTTGAGTTTATTCATTGCAAACATACAAAAATACAAATATTTCTTCTTTATAATATTAGTGTACACTAAAATATTATTTTTTGTAAGTTAATTCTTCGAAGTTGATTTGATGATCTAAGAAATGAATATATGAAACTAAACTTTAAACTACTATAAATAAGCTACAACTACGATTTCCTAATCAGATTTCTTTGGCAGCTTTATCATTAATTTCACTTTCTCAAAGCGACACGTTGGAATTACATCTAGTATGCACTCCTATCTTTTAACTAGAAGGATAATGATCGTTAACAGCTGTTATCATTATACATACAGATAACATCTATATTATTTTCAACTCTAAGTAAGGTTTAATACTTGTTTTAATAGTTAATGTTTCGGTTACAAAGTATGAACGGATAAACAGTCTGAGTACCCATATAAAATGGAATATTGCATGCAGTTCGTTCGTAGACAGAACACTAAGCTCTAAAGATAAAATGATCTTTATTACAATGGAATAAAGTAAGTCCAAACGTATAGTTGTTTAGGTTGATGTGCTGAAAGTTTTTTTACATACATTAAGAACAAAATCGTGTAAAAACTGCAGCTAACTTTGGGGAAAACACTTTAATGATTTTATTCCGATTATGAATATATTAATCTATTTATGGCACATTGAAGCACAGTGAACGTACAATAATATAAATTAAATTTTAATATACTTTTGTAATCGTGTTTGCACATCATTTAATATTATCTTACAAAAGTATTACATTAGATATATTAAACATAAACTAAACAGTGAAAACGTAAGGTTTGGTTAATGGATAAAAAAGCGCCAAAAGTTGGGCCTGCGTGGTGGGCAGTTGCCCGTTTCGCTCTATCCAACAAAAAAGGCTTAAAGCAGTGTGGTGAACGGCAGATTGGCACCAACCCTTAAGAGTAAAAGACAACGAATGATACTGGAAACGTATTCCAATTTTTTTTTCTTATCAAAATGGGGTCAACAAACGGTTTCACAATATGTTTTTACAAAAAATCTTACTAACTAAGTTACAAGGTGTACTGATTGTGAAACCAACACCGTCAACCACATGCAACTTTAATTCCAGATGTTGAGGAGTTGACTATAATTTATAAAGTGTAGATTATCCTGGAATAATTTATTTTATTGTTTGTTTAATTTAGTTTCTTTTGTTTTATTTACCAGTGTTGATTTCATACAGCTTTATCTTAATTATTTTTTTGAAAATTCCAATTCTAGTTGAAAGTCTATCTACATCATTGAAATAGTTGTTATAAGTGTCAGTCAGCCATGATATAGAAGCACGTATAGTATATTGGATCCATTTTACAAGTTTTGTTCTGTTATTGTGATCTCCAACCCGCCTGTCAAGCGTGGGGATTCTGGCAAAAATCCATTTTCTCCGGCTTCCGTCCAACTGTGGAACGTCGAATATTATATTGAGTTGATGATGCCTTAATATGGTGACGTCATTAAACTAGCGAATATATTTAGAAAACGATGTAATTTATTTCTTAAAATATTGCAAGTATCAAAAACGAGTTGTTACTCTTTCAATTGTAAATTTTCACAACGTGCATATATTGTAAAAAAAAAACATAAAACATATTTCGTTAAGAAAAACCAACTAACAGATGCTTTATGTAATTACAACGTCAATGCATAAATTACATGTAACATAATAACGGCTTTCGGGTAACGCATCTGTAAAATATTTTATCGGCAACGATCTCGGTTATGTGTGTACACGGCATTATGAGCTCTTAAAAACTATTAAAGTTGATGCTCATTTGTTTGCGTTGGAGTAATTACCAACCGGTAAGTAGCAAACTGTTTGCTGAGTAAACTTTCAGCCAGTCGTACCATGTGAAATCGATTGGCTTAAATATATCGATTACTTATTAGAATATAACTCCGTTATGATTCTACTTTATGTTACTGCTTTTATATTTAGAGTATACTGACTGGTCAAAAATCAACTAGTCTCAGAAGTCAAACGTGATTCGTAACTGTTAGTTATCTAGAATGTCAAGAGATGGCGCTGGTACTCAACAGAAGAAAGAGTTTAATTACAACTATAAAGGTCTGTTAATGTCTCCGTAGTTTCGTCTGACAACTGAAAAAAGTTGAATAGGCATGTTAACGAATGTGATCTACTTCAAGAAGTACTACTGAAAGTACAAGATTTCCAATAGAGTACCAATTTGGATAAACGTCATTACTGTTTTATACAATAAAAACAACCATTAATACATTTAATCTGACACTTCTACGTGAGGGTTAAACTTTTTTAAAGGGCTAGCTTTTAACCCTGGATATAAAGATGTTAGGCAATTATTAAATCAAAATTAAAATCAAATACTCACACACATAAACACGTACGAACACACAGGTATAGGCTACAAATATACATTTTTTGTTAAAATAATTGTAAACTGTTAACTTACTGTTACTTACTGTTTGATGGCTAAATCGAGACTAAGTTGAGTACACAACAGTTTGAATAAGGTATTAATGCAACGTAAAATTTGTAAATAATTAAATCAGAAATAAAGAGTATGAAGACCAGTAGTAACACAGTCTAACCAACACTGTAACTACTTATTTTCTACCATGTGTAGTAGTTTTAGAGTTTAAAATTAGTTTAATTTGTATCACTATAGTATATAAGTCGCGTTTACATCTAGTTATATACGCATATATATTCCTTAGAATCTGAGGAGCAAGGAACATGATTAGATCGCTCCGAGAACTGCCCATAAATTCAACCCTAAAACAACCGCTGTGTTTAGTTTGGGAGCTTCCATCCCAGTAATTATACAATAATTCATACTTTAATAAATACTAATAAATCGTTCCCGCACACCGCCATTATAGTACATTATTACACGATGTAATTACAACCAATAAATTACCAAATAATACATCAATCAGATGTGTTATAATTTCGAACTTTTTTTTTCTTCACGTTTATTGGTGAGCCGGCAATTTTATTAAAATTATAATGCGGAGAAGCTCCTAAATTGGGGTAGCTCCGGGCAAAGCCTGCCTTTAATTATATAGGTAATGTTTAATGATACATTCTTATAATAAGCTACCTGATGCTGTTGGCGGGAATAAATCAAATATTTCATTAAAATTCGAAGCGCTCACAACCCTTTATTTGGGTCGTTATTAGAGAGACGATCGCGAATCGCCTCGGAATTATGCGTATGTGTTTATGATTATATGGTAATAGCATTTTTGCCGTGACGTTGATGAATGGATCCCCTAAACTGTGCATAATTTTGCGAACGGTTTACATGGGAATGTTATGATTTTGGTAATCAGATGATGACTATAGTCACTGATCAATCTAGTATATTGCAAAGAGAACGATTATGTAATGAATTAAATCAGCTTCTTTGGTTCTTATACTGTCGCGTCGTTCCCTTACTGAAGTTTCACTTATGTATAAGGCATTTTTACTTGAGTTTTCGATTCCTTTTGAAATTCATCATGGCTCTTGAAAAGGTATAAAAAGTTCAGGGCTGCAACTGATAACTGGCATAAGTTTAAAATAAAAAGAAACAAAATACTTTAACTTCATTGAATTTATTAGTTTTCGATTCCTGATTGTTTAAAAATAATGTGCCGATTAATGCACGCGGAAAATTGTATTGAAATGCAATTGTGTGCAAAGCCATGGGATGCATATGTGTGTGTTAATTGTGAAAGGAATCAAGAGGATGGATAAGAGTAATTTCTTTTAAATCATATAATTAAGCATTCGTTTTACTCGGCACGTTTGGCCTCGAGCTAACGTAGGGCTGCTACTTTAAGTTCAAAGTCTTTCGTATAGGGTTTATTTTAAATTCATATATTTTTATTAGTCTTTTTGAAGTGAAAACTTCCTTAACGGCTTTGTGCACTTTTTGGGATGGGTAAAAAAAATGTTAAACTCGCGTCAGGACACGTGACCTGATCGAAAATTCGTAAGACGGAGGGCGGGGTGCTTGCGCGAGTGTGCGTTTGTGTTGTCATTTTTTGTACGATAGCGCAATAAATGAATATTGTATTTTACCACATAAATGATAGTAGGTGCTTTTATACTGATAATTAAAGCAATTCGTGCGAAATTATTCCCTAACCATTCCAAAATATCAATAATGCACAACGTTAATAATCATGTTCTCACTTCTACCAACACTCCCGTTGTTTTCTTTTATTATTATTCATTGGTAAGACACAAAAGTGAATAAATGTAGCACTTAATATTTAAAAATTAAAGTTTAAAATAATTTGAAAAGCTGCAAATATATTCTGTGAAAAACAAACTTGAATATCCAAGTAATCAATGAATATACTTTAAAACCAAATTAACTGGTAACAGTTTTAAAATTAGTATTTCTACCTCCTTACTGCGACCTCCTCAGTTGTAGAAAACTTTAGAGAGTTAATAATAATTTATACAGGTCATTTCAAGAGAATGTCAAGCGTCAATTTGTCTAAAAATAGATTTCCAAACCCTTTCTAAATATCATTAATCTTACAGAAAAGCTATTCTGACCAAAATTACATCGCAGAAAAAATTTGCTTCTCAAACTCACGAGTAATACAATATAACATATTTTGCCAACCCTACAACCAAGTGACTAGTGGCCACACAAGTAAAATCATTTCGTTAAAGTAATAATTAAAAGTATGACGTAGACGATAATACGGGTGAAGATTCAACAATAATCTGAGATAGTCGCCACTATGTTAAGTCTTTTAGAATTTTTATTGCTTGTTAAAGAGGATAATTCTCGTTGACTAAAAAAATATTTTTGTTATAATTATAAGTCCATATATAAGTAACTTGTGATTGTTTGATGCTTCATTAGAATCAAATATAAGTAAAAGTATTTAAAAGAACTCCAAATGTTACCTTAATTTATATATAGGATGAGTTAGGAACGTGCCGGTTTAAAATATGAAACGGTGGTAGCATAGTTCTGAAAGCCATTCCTTAAGACATCCTGTCAGCACGGCTTCTGCTAATTAGATAATATGTCAGAATCAAATGAGAGATTCGCGAAATTTGAATGAGTGGACACAAAAGTGTAAGAACCAAGAAGACTTACTGCGACCTAATGAAGTATAATTGAAGAAATAGTTCATGTAGGTGCTTATGTATTCCATTATCATGAGCATTTTGTCCATGGATTTTGTCTATTTGTTTAATATTGGCGATAAAGACAAAGTTACTATCACGCTATAACCCCCCATTCGGTCAAAAGTTGGGTACCTCCTTTTTTTCTGGCTACGGCGCTGGGTCTGAATTTCCCGATCAAAGCTTGCTGGATCACTCGGGAAACCCCCGATTTACCCTTAGTTCCGCCAAAGGTCCGGTGGGTCCATTGTAGCAGTCACCAGCAAGAACCTTGGCACGAAGCACTAATGTCGTTCCCTGGGTTAAAAGCTGGGTTCAAATGCCTCCTTTGGGTCAGAGACAGTAAAAATGCCCCCTAGGACAAAAACTGGGTACAAATTTCCACCCCTTGGTTCAGAGCCTAGTAGTATCTTCAATATTGGAGCAAAGACACACCACCGTAGGAAGAAGATGCTTTGACGTAGGCCCAATGAGGATTGGTGTGTACCAACGACTGGTGGGTTGACGTGCCTTTCGAAGCACGGAGGAGCTCTTGATAACAAATTTTTGGTCACCCATCCCTTGATCCGCCAATGCGAAACCCACTTAACCTACGTAATCTTAGGCCGAACGCGCTAACCGCTGCGCCATCGCAATCCTCAATGACTTCGAAATACATTGCAACCAAATATAATCGAATGAACTACTCGGAAGTGTCCACTCCAGTGCTTATTATTACATTCAATTTGTCGAGCAGAATTCGACCATCGTTATGACATGAGTAACCATATCCCTCTTCATTTAATAGTCCAAATTGTTCTCAACCAATTGTTTAATAATGAGGTCATTAATATGAGGAACTATTAATTCGTGTAATAAATTTTATTTTTAAACTGGCGGTAGGCAACGACTATCACAATATATCAAGTATTATTTGCGGGTGTTCGCCCATTCGTTTAAAATAATTGATCCTAATTTCATGTCGCATGCTTATCACTTGGACCAATTTGATATATGTACGTTGCAGGTTAGGTTAGGTTAGGTTAGATATTTTTTATCCATAACCAGCCAGCAAGCTATGTCAATTGTGTTAAAAGTGTCTATGCAAAAAGATAAATAACTATTATAAATATTTTTAACCTCAGACGTTACAAGTGCGGTGTTTTTTAACCTTTGTACGAGTACATGTGTTTCAGACTGTGGCATTATATTTGCTAATCGGGTGGTCATATTTAAATGCTTTTTTGGTGTTTAAAAGTTAGCTAGATAATTTTTATTCTTAGCTTAAGACCTGTTCAGTTTTATGATTTTATATTTCGCATTTTCAAAAATATTACAAAAAATAACTCGGCGCACCAATTTGTCTCAGGCAAGAAGTAAAGTTGCGACACGAGTTTCAAGAACACCTATTTAGGAGTATGAAAATCATCACCTTTTTGATGACTTCCTTAGATACGATGGTATTTTTATGGCATGTTAACCTGGGATAAAAATACCATCATGTATCATCAATAAGCAGCATGATGTCAAACTTATAGTCGTATGCGGGATACTCTACTCCTTACTAACTTACACGGGATCAGTGTATTTGGGGGTCAGTGGAATGGTCTCAATGAATAGACTTGTTTTAAAAGTTTTTTATTTATTTTGGGGATTTTTAAACGTAAGTACAAATAAACCAACTTGTTCTAACTACGATACTAACTTATATCCTAACTAATATTATAAATACGAAAGTAATTTGTTTGTTTGTTACACTTTCACGCCTTACGTACTCAACCGATCTTCATTAAATTTTGCATTTACTTTGTCAGCGGTATAGAAAATGACATAGGGTATAGTTCCCGGCATTTAAGTTAAACATGATTTTGAAATCACGTGACGTGCGCAGTAGTGAATAATGTACCTAAACTTGCTACTGCGCATGTCACGAGATTTCAAAATCATGTTCAACTTATTTGCCGGGGATTATACCCTTTATCCAAAGAAAGTACTAATCCTGAAGGTTAAAAAAATAACTTTTAATTGGAAATCTACATTAACGCGAGCAAAACCGAGGTGAAAAGCTATATAAAAATAAATAAAATAGCTATTATTAATTGGATACCTTAGGCTTTCAGTCCTCACTACGGAGTCGTGTCCAGTACATATGACGTAGGCACGACTGATATGACGCTAGATATTTTGCGTTAAAAACAAATTTCGTAGGATTGTTTTAAGAACTATTTCAGGTCAAGACTTTATTCCCTTCTAATACGAGTCATTGTCAGATAAAATTGTACACATATTTTTAATTTGATTGATTTAACGAATCGCTCATATTGTGACGTTCTATAATAATATATCTAGGCAAAGGAATTAGGAATTAATAGGCCACAGTATTTAATGCGGCTTGTGGTTAGACTGATTTAATTAATAAAAGATTATGACGTAGCCATGTCGCCACGTGATATTAAGTACTTTTTTACAGACAATGTTTATCTTTAATTAAATAATCGTATTGTTTGTTATGACTATTTCAATTTATTTTTATTTATTGTTCTTATGGGAAACAAAAGCTTCTATAATGAAATTGTTCAAAAGCCAAAACAGTTTCAACAATAAGTAATGCAGTCAACAATAACACGAAGCGATCAAATATCCACAATCGTTATAGGTACTACTAATGAACCATAGACAAAATGAATACCAGATTAAAACAACATAAAATTGCAACAATCTTGGTGCAAAATAAATGTTTATAGACTGCCTGCCACTTTAATTTGAACCGTGATCCTTAAATAAACTTTTAATTTATTTAAAACTGATGATTCGACTTTTCAGGAACCGTGTTTTTGAAATGTCGTTCTATATATATTCGATATTCATAATAAGTGTATCTGTTTAAAAATATTTTTTACCAGTTTTTGTGTGAAACGTTCTCAATAAATCCATCAATTTCATATTCCATTTTAGAAAGCTACTTAAACTTAGATGCTTTTAAATATTTCAATATAATAAACTAATAAAAGTATCTTTTTTTTAATAATAACTTAAATATAAAGCGATTCGAGTAGAGTTTTATTTCTTTTTTTTAATGACTGTAACGTGGTGTTGTCAATAAAGTATTAAGTATTGTATTGTAGAGAAACGAAGCAGAAAATAAGACTATAAATCATGGTAGTCTTATGATTAAGTGTTACCGATTTTAGCTATATTTTCGGAGAGTTTTGTCTCTGGTTTTGTGATCTACTCTACACGTCCGATATTGTATTTTCACGGATTGAAATAAATACACTTGAAAAGTTATCAAAATCAAGGAGTATTTACATAAAACCATTCAGTAAAAGTTTACTGAAATCATGACGCATTTTTTTTTTAATCCTGACATTTCGACTCCTTTACAGGAGTCTTTACAGGAGAGGAGAGAATCCAGTAAAAGTTTCTTATTAAATTTGAGGAACACGAAAGTAAAGGAACTAAAAATATAAAATTAAGGAGGTGTTTCTTAAAACAAGTTATGGCAGTTGCAATATTAACATCAGTAGATCGTATCAACTACACTCAAGCCAGTGTTTGTATAAATCGCTCGTCTTGATAAACAGATTTCACAGTCGCTTCACTTTATATACTTGTAATTTATTTATTTTATAATTTCACACCAAATAAATACTACTACATATAACAAGTTATAAAGGAAATAACTTTTAAAGTATCACAAAATCACTGCTAACTTTTTTGAGGTTAGTGCTATGAAAGAGCAGTTATCAATTTGATACTATTATAAAACAAAATAATCATTCTTCATGGTCTTTTACTATAAAAACATTAAAAAATCATTTGTACTTTCTTAATCGCTCATTCACATTTTTTGCTTCTTTTTAAACTTTACTTATTAATACACTCTTTTCATTTTTACAACAGAAAAAAAAATAAAAACTTAAATCTAAAACAATAGTAAAAATTAATAAAACACGATCCTTTGATACAAAAAAAACAGTCTCGGTACCAATCGTAAAATGCTAACGAAGTTATAATTTTTTAAAGGCAAACGAAAAAGAAACGATTCGGAATTAAAATCGCTAATGACTAAGATCATTAAGTTAATCATTTTTAATTAGAAGTTGGCGTTCGCCACTGATGCTGTTTTGTTTAGTCCAAACGTAGCCGGTGAGCTCGACACAAATCGCTCTTTTTACTATCCAACTCATCCAAGTCCGCGTTAATTCGACTTGGTTAAACTGCAACGTTAACATAACAGGCAATGTATGTGTTTTCATGTCAAATGTTCATTTATATCCGCTGGAATCTTGAGGTACGTTTTAATCTTGGTCAGTGCCAAAAAATAAATTGCGTTACATTTAAAAACGAGTGACCAGCGAATGGAGATAACGCGACAGTAATTGAGTTGTATCTACTTTATCAAGCGACTTTTAAGTGACTTCTGGTAGACAGTAAATAAATATAGTTTAAAGTTAATTATAAATGTAAATTTCGTCTCATATTTTTTACATTAAAAGAAAAAAAACTAGTGCTTATTGTAAAGTGACAGTGTTTGTGCTTAAACAGTTTAAAGTTTCATCAAAAGTACTCTTATTTTACTGCAAAACCTAATCTCTCGTACAATCACATTAAAAAGGCGCACGTAACAATGCCTAAATTAAGTAAAATTTACTTTTTATAGTATCTCAAAGGCAAATGATTACAATTTTAGTGAATTAAAGAACCCCTTCATTTACTTCGAGTCCTATTTCGACGGTCGAGCGATGGTCAAGGAGTAATGAAACGTCTCCAAAATGGATGCGGTATGTTTTTTTATTTTTTTTTAAAACAACTTATAAGCATCAACATGAATTCATTTGCATTACTATTACTGCAATGTAAAGATTTTAATATGCTTGTTGATTAAAAAACTAAAATAATAACTTTATACATATTTATTAATTTTGAATGGTCGTTTCATGACGCTTTTGTTCTTAAATATACTCTTAGTATTTTATTTTAATTTGAATTAAATCCAACTTAATAAATCCATCGTAATAAAATACTTCCAAACATGTTGCATGTTAACATTTCTGCCTCAGACAACATACTACATACATACTGGTTTACCGATGTCTCTCAAGATATAAACGTTATATTGTATAGTATTTTGGTGGGTAATGTCGTTGGTTCTACAATTAGAAATAAATAAGTTTGGTTTTTATATATACAAAATATATCGTACAATCAACAGCATATCAACCTATACATAATTGCCAAGGTTCTCTACTCGAATTTCAACTTTAAGTCTATCGAATAGAGTTCAATTGAAAAAAAAAACTATTTGTGTTGTAGTTAGACCATACAATTTTTAGTCCATACAATTGTTTGTAAAATATTTACATCGAAAATTGTTTAGGATCTACCTTTTATTTACGTCACTGCATTACTAACTCATTTTCAGTTAAAAGTTTCCCACTTTTTCCGTACTTGCCTTATCCATTTAAACAAAATTCACAACCGAAAGGATCCAGACGGACATTTGAATAGGGTCTCATTATCTCTAATTACATACTGATTCTTCGCCAGAAGGGTGCCAACAGAACTCATTGATGCACTTTTTAAATTTCAATCTTGACAAGAATTTATCTCGGGATGCTTAGCAAAATTTATTTCTTGTAATAACTAAATTATGACAAACAGAATCATAACTCATAATTCTAGGTCTCTCATTGAGTTAAACCTAACTCTATTAGATATTAGTAAGACAACTTTAATTGTTGAAGTGAAACAGTGCTAATAAGAAGTCATATCACCATCTCACTCACACCTTTTTTGTTTTAGTTTGCGTAATATAAACCACAATTTACTATAATCATATAAGATAACTTTTTTTAAGTAAAAACTATTTTTATGATTCTTAGTTTAAAATTCATTCGGTCTGCTTTACTGTCTTTTGTAATATTTTATCCCATTATTAATTATTTCTTGAATCATGTTCAACTTAAGCATGTCAGAGGTTCTATTTTTGGAACGCTCAAGCCTGAAAAAAGATGACATGCGATTTTCCCATGCGAACCGCGTTCGAACGTTTCAAGAATAGGATCACAGGTATTATTTATCGCCGGGTATAAATAGGTATTTCCCAATACTTCTCGATTTCACCCTAAATACACCTTTTTACAAACCACCCTTCTCTACTTGCTGATATATTTTTTTAAGGTTCTGAAAACAATTATTGAAAAGAATTACACGATTTATAAATAATACATTTAAATTTATCTAGAATCCCAAAACTCTTTATTCCAACGGTCTAAGTTAGGTCGTAAATGAGTAAGTGAAATTTGATGTGGTACACACGTGGTAATACCGACCGTCTCTAGACCTATGAAGTTAGGCACCTTGAGTTTGACTTGACGATACCTAACTTCAGTTTAATAAAATAACAAAAGACTGCAGCCATCAAGCATGTGTACTTATATAAAAGTAATCATTACTGGCGCGCTTTGAATAAAGATTCCTTCCACCAACTTATTAGAGCAAAATGGGTAAGCGAAGGTAAAAAGTGTAATTATGTTGATTATTTAGGTCGTAATGCCGACTATCCCCTTCTCCCCATCATTAATCGCCTCCACCTACCCCGTTTTATTATTTCGTTTCAATTATTTTCGTGATTATCTTTTTATGGCGGTAAGCATTAAACTCGAAAAAATAACAGTGGACATTAAATGTAATTAGGAATGAAATTATGAGATGTCACCGTTGTTTTGCGCCACCATACTTGGGGTTCTGTTGCTAAGGAACAGCCCTTTTTTATTATTTCACATTCATGTTGAATATTCTCTACATAAACGAAAGTAGGTTCTTATCGAATAACCTTAACTTTATAATTCGTCTTATGAAAAATAATAGTTCATTAACGGTGTTTTGTAAAATTGAGATGGCTCTGTAAAGTAAAAATGCGTTAAATTGTTATCTTTTGCTATTTAATACTTTATAAATGATTATTAAGAAGAATGTTTATAGGTGCAAAGATTCACATTGGAAAGTTGGCACTACAAACTAACTAGCTATGTAAACACGCCGTAAGACAGAGCGTGTAAGCATAAAGAATGGTTATTACTTTTCTCGTAGGGAGTATTATAATTAGGAATTAAAGATGTTTGAAAACAAATCGCTCCAAAAAAAAATACAATAATCTTTGCATATATAATTTTGTTCTGTAGATTACACATAAAAATAATGTTTGCTGTTTAGGATCCTAATGGCAGTCAAATAATAGATTTTTATAAAAAATCGCATTGATGTGGTCAATATCAGCTTATTATAATACTGTTAACTAATTATAGTGTTAAGTAGACTTGTATTTTTTTTTAAGAAAATAGCTTTGTTATACAATATGAGAATCAGTGCAAAATCATACGATTTATTTTTTAAGGAAAAATCTGGAAAAATAAACACATGTCATTCAAAATTGTTACCAAAAATACGATGCGTTTCGTACAAATACTTTACGAATACAAATTATTTCAGCACTTTAATAATTCATCCATCATCTTGGTTATCTGAAACAATCTGTTTTAAAAATAAGCCCACCAATATCTTTTATTAGTTATTTCAATTACTTTGTAAGTACAATAAAGTAATAAATTTGTAATTACCTACATATTGCGAATTTTTTCATCGAACATAAGTATAAATAATCTTTTTTGTGTGAGCGCAGGTCAGTTGTTCGATCCTTTTATTTGATTTATATACATGCAAACGTACGTGGAACGGTGTCTACACGTGCACCCATTAAATATGCGACACACAAGGGAAATCTTGACGCTGATATTTTATACATTATTGGTAAGTGTTCGCGGTGCATATCTGTAGCTTTTACACAGATAAAAATTATCAATTGCATTTCGGGATCAAAATTGTTTGTAGTAAAAAATATTTTGTTTTTTTATTACTTCGATTCTTGACTAAAAATAATATTTGTTACAATCACAACAATTAGCCTAGCTCAAAGTTATGCACTTTAAGGCTTGTATTTTCGGATACTAGGGTAACGGATAGAATACAATTATCATACATACATACGTAATATTATGACAGGCATATTCAGGGATTTTGAATAGAGGGTTCTGAACACTGTTTTTTATTTCTGTTTTAAAAGTTAAACAAAAAAAAACTGTAACACTTGGATCTGTTTTAGAAAATACCGGTTCAAAAGTGTTAATATCTGTTACAGTCAATAAGGTTCACATTGGCATAACTATGCGACAGCTTACTAATGATTTGGGTACTTTGAAATGCCTATGTTGGTGTACTGTGTATACACATAGATAGTTAAACGTAAAACAGTTTCTAACAGATTGGTAACAGAAAACATTATATCTGTTACACTTTTATAAGTGTTCGACGCAAAACAGGTTCAAAACAACCAAATAAGTTATACAGGAATAATTCTGTAACAGATTCAATGTGTAACCCTTATGAAAATGTATCCTTATAAAGGTGTTTTTGAATCCCTGGGTACAAATGCTCGTATTCATCTCACAAATATCCCTTTCGGGATTTGAACCCAGGCCCATCGATGCTAAAGGCAGGATTGCTGCCGTTGCACCAAACGGCTTTCAATCAATTATTATTTTCTATATAATAAGTAGTTACAGTAACACAGAAGCAAAACTCTAATAGAAATATTTTGCTACAATTGATTTTAAAAGTCAATTTCTTAGCAACACTGATTAAAAAAATGAAGACTTTTGATAAAATCAGTATTTTTGAAGCTGTTGTTAGATATTAAATGAGATATATAAATAGGAAAAAATGTTCTTTCCTATTTGTTACACAAACTTCCGGATGTCGAGTCCTTGTGTGGACTCGACATCCGGAAGCGTTTGGTTATACGTAGGGTAGATAGCAAAGGTCACTCTTGTTCGTTAAGCAAATGAAAAATATGTCTAAATGTTTTTGCAGAATGTTTATCTTCTTAGGATTAGTAATATTAATTATAGGTATTAGTTTCCGATAAAGGGGCTTTTTTAATTGAATTCTTGGTTATTTCAATATAAATTCCCTTGCATTAATCGCAATAGGCAAATGAATACATCTTGGAAATAGTCCATTCCGAAGGAGACTCATGAAACAGGACCCGGTTCCTGTCCTAAGGGATATAGCTGTTCCTAAGGTCGATTTCCTTGTCAACAACTCGATAACATTTTAGAGATCTCTAGTGTATCAATGTAGTGTACATTGTTAAAAGGCTTACTAAGAAACAGTACCTGTGTCTCAAAGTTTTGGATAGAACTAACAAAATCAACATAATAAGTTGGTACTTTGTCACAGTAAGTAGTTACTTAAAAAAAAAGCTTTTTTAATTAAGGATAGATTCAGAAAATTATTGAGCTCCAGCCACCGAAGTCATTGCATTATATAGTCACTTTATAATTTCATTGATCAATATAAACTGAGAAGAATAAAATGTGTTTATTTCTTTTCACATTTTTTTTTGTCATAACAATAATTATACTAGAACGTAACATAGGGAACAAATGAACCGGATTAAAATGAAATTATTTCAAAAACTTTTTTTACTTTTTATTAAAAAAAAAATAGATCAAGATATTTAAACCCGCGTAGACAAAATTCAATATTAAGACCGATGAAAGCTTCGGCTTTTAGCCGTTACGTTTGGTCCGGTTCGTAAATGCGACCGTTTGGTAGTAGCGCATCGGTTGATATATCTTTAACCCAAGCGATCCTCACCGATGTCTACGAATGTGGACCCTATGAGGACGTATGAGGGGTTAACTGGAATATTAATAATGTGTTTATCGCATTGGCAATGTTCTTCTATTAAAGCCGGAATATTTTTTTACGATTTTTTTTTACATGTTACTTATAACGTATAAATGTACTCATAAAATGGTAGTTATGTTATAATATTTCAAATTATGAGTTTTGGTAAAGTTTTGATATTTTTATAATTTAACTGTGATACTGCCTATGTGCTAATGGTCCTAAGAACCAACCCTGGTAGGGCATATGTTAGTAACGTGCTTACGTAGAAAATACATATTCACTCGTCACGACATAAAGACCCTCAGTATTTTAGTATCAGCAAAATAGATGCATTTTTTTTCTATAATAAATAGTTTAGCGATTGAACGCCAGAGCGATGATGCGATCTAAGGTACTCACTTGTGACTCAAGAAACACAGACTTTATTTATAAGATACAATTTCATCTGCATACTATGTGAAAATTAACAGTTTTGGTTACTGTATATTTCACATAATATGTCAAAATTACTTACTTAAACCTAATTACAGACTTAAACAAACATACTGGACATTAAGGCTTATTAAACCGTTCATTCGCATGCTGTATTAATTTCTATAGCAACGGAAATATAAAAACACATAATTATACCTAATACTAAATTGACGCGTGACCATTCACAATAGAACTTGGATTTGCCAACCCTTTGATTCAAGTCACTAATGAATAGTCGATAGTTGTGTACAACAAGCAACTTTATTACTTACACGATTAGTCGCAGAATGGTCTGAGGGTGTCAAGTTAATGCATTTTATTATTAAGAGAATTTTATGGTTGAGCAATTTTAACGATTGTATTGAAACGTATAGTAGCTTATGTTTAACTGGAGGGAATGGTTCAAATCTTTTGTTGGAAGTGGTAGTCACGGATCGGGTTTTGTACTAAAAAAAATAAGTATGTAGGTAGCCGATTAAAATAAACGCGTGCATTAACGAAGTTTATTCGTATGATTACTTTAAAAATAAACTAAATAGTCTGTTTGGTTACAGCAGCTGATCATTATGTTTACAAACAGAAAAAACTTTTTATTGTGTTCTTACGACTTTGTGTTTTGATACCCATTTGGTGCAAAGCTATCAGGCCTTTCTCTTCTAATGTGCTGGGTTTGAGTGCCGGAAGGGGGAGAGCATGTATTTATTTAATTCAGTTACAAAAACGAGCATTTGTTTCATAAATAATACCATGGATCATATATGTATACATCCATTACCCAAGTACGTATCCATAATACAGGCCTTACAGTGCTTACTTTGGGCTAGGCTAATTGGAGTGAGTGTAAGGAATATTATTAATTGTTATTATTATTGCGATTCTTAAGATGGTTTGGATACTTGCAATACTGAGAGTGCCACTAGCGCTTTTCACTTTATTAACGGTTTTCATATTTTTGCATTTTCAGCGCTATCATATGTGATAAGTTTTATTAGAAAAATCCAAAAAAAAGAAAAATCGACACTGCTCACAAGTTATTCTCAAGCGAGACTCGAATTCGTAACCTTAGATAGCATTGAGAATGCAAAAATTAAAAATTGCTTAATTAATTGGCTGTTTCGTCTTAATAGATTTTCAAAATATTTGTAGAAATATTTTTTCGAAATGCGAGGATATGCACATCGAAGAAGCAACGTAGGCGTACAGCGTAAAAAAGTACTAGAAAGTCTTGACGGGTGCTCACAAGGCTCGGTAGCTCAATTGAGGGAGCAGTGGACCGGACGGACATCCAAAGATTACGGGTTCGAGGGAGTGGTGGCTCTTTAGTTATCACAGGCATCCAAACCCTTTTGGAAAGCGGAATTAGTGTCCAAAAAAGTAGTAGGTAGTCACGATGTGGACCATAGATTTGCGATTCCCCATTATCATGGTGATGTGATCTCGTGTTTCTTGTTCCATGATAAAAAAGTCAAAAGAAATTAATATTGCAATCACCTTTATCATAACATAAAAGTCTTTGTATTATCCCCATGTTAAAACTATATTGTGATGCAATGAATTTTATTTACAATGCTTTATGGCCAATATAAATATTTATTTATGCTGTTCAGAAATGGCTATGAATTCGACATCACTGATTTGCGGGTACCAGTACTGTCAATCTTTACATTACTTAATCAAAACATTTTTATTAAAGTATTGACGTGCTCGTCAATGGTGCATCAGTTAGAGAGTTCCTCATTCTTATTATATATCTCGTATGACGACCGTTTTGCGCAACGGTAGCAGTCCAGCCTTTCGCGCCAACGTTCCTGAGTTCAAGTCCCGAAAAGACAGATGTTTGTGTGTTAAATACGAGCCTTTGTACCTGAATCACAGGTATTTATATATATTTAATAAATATTACATATCTATGTATCATATATACAGATATCTGTCCGTTACCCTAGTATCCATAACACAAGCCTTACAGTACTTACTTTAGGCTATGATAACTGTTGTGTTTTAGGAAATATTATTATGATAGCCTATTGCGCAGGAGCCGGTCATAGTATGGGTACCAATATTGGCTTTAGACAGGCCGGATGGATATACGTACCCTTTTATTTTGCGAGTGGTATCAACAAGAACGTAGGTGTACTGATTAGAGACGGTATTGACATCAACACGTAGAAACAAACAGCGCTTTGTATGAAAACAAACGTCCGTCCGTGCGCAATATGACAAACGCACCGATTTGGTACCGCAGCGGTTCGACAAAAACGTCTAAATTGAAAGCGCCCCAAGTTTAGGCAACTTTTGTTGACAATTTACAATTATTATAAACATATGTCTCTTAAATAATATGAAGAGAAGAAAAAATATTCTATGTATTCTGTAAGAATACCAACTTACAAATGCCTATTAAGTTATTACAGGAACGTATTTTTGCATTGTTGACTTTTGAAAGGACAAACTTAAACGGAACACTTTTTAATATTTAATCCTGAAGTTTCGTCTCGTTTTGAAGTCGTGAACGCAGTACGGAGCATGCCTAAAAATGTTTTATTTTTAATATAATTGGAGCGGAGCGAGCGAAGCTTCCCGAGTTCTTAACCGATTTTAATATGTTTTGTGAGGAATCGTACAACAGGTGTAGGACCAAATTGTGACTGAGCCCGAATTTTGAAATTCGCAAAAATTCCCATTGAAACAAAAAAATTTTTTTCTATTTTTAGGTATTATGCTCCGCTCCAATATATGGTGCTAGCGTAGCTTTATGCTTAGCGACTGCATCGCTTAGTATTAAATCTGGCACTATTTTGGTAGGATCTATAAGTTACTAGAAGTTTATTAAAGGAAATATAAGTATACGTATATTTTGTAAAATAGCATTCACATCGACGTAAAGTATGAGCCTGCTTTCTTGGAAAGCTCTGCAGGTAACGGAATGTTGCGAGACATCGCTCGACATTTCTGGTGACACGTATTGCGGGATATTTGTCCCCTAGTGAATACGATGCTGAAATACACTACCCCGGTACAGTATCTGTGGGTTGCATTCGAACAGGCATCAGCGTACGGGACCGTGACTCTCATTAAGCGAGAGTAAAGCATCATCAACCGAATATTCCATTATCAATGCGAGCTGCGGTTCGCGACAGACAATTTAACTGGCGAAAATATTGTTAACCCTGTAATGCCACGAGCAAATGATGTTTCATTGGGTCTGTTCGTCCTATGAAGCGGGGTAGTTACAAGTTTCTTTTTTTGTAATATTAAGATTGACTTCATATGTAGATATCGACTTGTAGTCGCACTTACAGTGATTGTAGTGCATGCGTTTTTTTAAATGAAGACGTGTTATCTGTAACAGTAAAAAGATTAACTATTTAACATTGTGCTAAAAACCTGCCAAAAGAAGATCGCTTTTTACTATAGGTTACTTATAAGCAGTATAATTTATATGCAAAATCATCATTTGATTATTTATTCTTTGAAAAATTGCTTTTTATCTTTTAGTGTTTAAATAATATGTAAGTTTTAAAATAACACCTATTTATTGAATTCATATACTCATTCCTTTTTTAAACCACCTCTTTCGCCTTAGGCTACTTTGGCGTGGACACAGTAGAATAGAAACTAGAAAAATAATAAACAAATAGAGAGGGTTTAATAAATTCCTATCTTTTCTCTTTCGAAAATATTGGGTTTGTTAAATGTTCGTCGATGTTGATTAAAACGAACAGTTTATTAATCCGCGCTGCTTCGTACAGTCATCACGAATAACGCCATTATCAATGGAAGTGTACGCGACCGAACAACCGCGTGACGTGTACGCTAGTGCAGACTCGCAAAACCGAAAGTGGCAGCGTTGGAAAGCGCTGCGGACGTATGTCTCATCTATTATTATATTTAGCGATCGCTTTAAACGGGACCGTTGAAAGCGAAACCAATTCCAATTGTTATCTCCGTTGGGCGTTAATTGACCGATATTTGTAAATGTGGCGCTGGATAATTTTGTGCTTTCAGCGGGATAGTGCTACGTGGTAATTGTACGCGATATGGGTTTATTTTGATACTACGATATATATGAGTGATATGAAATCTAACTTTGATGACCTCCACAGTCGAGTCGAAAAACAAACTTTTCTATTTTGGCTCGAGTGTGGGTGTTGTGGTACCTTCGTTGTTTCGGAATGTCATAGCACAAGTTCTTAACTTGGGTTGAGACAATGTATGTGATGCTTTCAGTTCTTACACTTCCGCGCACATTACAAAACACGACTGCAGCGGTAGTGATCCTACCTTTCGCACCAACGGTTCTGGGTTCGAATCCCGAAAGGGACAGATGTTTGTATGACGAATACGAGCATTTGTACCTAAGTCATGGATGTTTGTATATATTTCTATGAATATTACATATCTATGTATCATATATCTATGTCCATCCGTTACCCTACTATCCATAACACAAGTTTTATAGTGCTAATTGGTGTGAATGTAAGATATATTTATTTATTTATTAAAACAACCTTCAACTCCAACCGGTTGGAGCGTTCCACTTGCTTAAGATCTAATAATTAAAAATTATTACCTCCAAAGACACATTACAAGACCTGGTGATGTGGTTAGCTCTTTTTGCAAATAATAACAGTAAGATGGAGGTCGGTCTAAGAAGGGCTGCTTTTTTCTTTCTTAAAATATGTGCCAAATTATATAGTAAAAAATCATGTATGACGCATTTCATGTATAACAAAAAAAGCATGTGTGCAATTTATACGTGCTAGAAGTGAAACCTTCAAAAATAATACGTACACGTATACAAATTACCATGGTTGTTGTGACGCCTTCTCTAAAGCTTTGTACTACGCATGCGCACACAAACACGTATTAACACACGTACATAATGCTTCCTATCTCATTTTCTCTTACGTTAAACCCTATGAATGTGTGTGCCTCTTTTTACTGTTGCATTCTCGTTTCATCGACTTTCAAATCACAACGGTGCTAAAAAAGTTTTCACTTTAAAAATGCTATTACAGTTTACGAATATAATATAGTACTGTCAATACAAAAATTAAAAAGAAACATGGCTATCAATTACACTTGTTTTCGTCTGTTGAATAATTGCCGATATTGTAATAGCCTATGTTCATGAGTGTATTTTTAATTATTTTTTTTACTTTTTAAATAGTAGCTCAGTGAGTCTATTAGGAACTTTGTTACAATAATTTTTGAACTATCTATTTATTTCAAATTGATTGATGTTGAAAATTTCATTCAATTCAAATTACATAGATTTATTTTAGTTTCTTAAAATGATGATTTGATGATTTAAAAATGTTTAATTACACAGTTTTTTTTATTTCCTTTCAATAAACGGACCCAAATAATCATCAATGAAATACCAAATTTTACACAATATTATATAAAACATATCTAGGTGGTGGGATTTGTTATATTAAGCATCTAAACATATTTTTTTATTAAATTCACACCAATTAGGTTAGCCCAAAAAAAAAGCACTATAAGATGAATACTAAAGTAACGGATCGATAAATATAATAAAAAATATTATTTATTTTCTTCTCACAAAGTATGGAACATACAAGTGTAAAACTATATTAAAGATCCATCCATGCTTGATAAGACCTGTACTACGAACTGCCAGGCCCCCCCCTCGTTTATGTTGGGATGTAATGCAATAACAAACAGAAATCACTTCCCCATCACTTATTTCTTTATGATTAATAATGCATTAAATAATTACACAGGTGCTGGTATTCATCACTTAACATCTGCCCGTTCGGGGTACTAGACCCGAGACCGTTCAGCTTCGAAGCTAAGGTCACTCCCGTTCAGCCAAACCACCGCACTGGTCACCCATCCCATGATCAACCCCTACGAAAGTTGCTTAATCTCCGAAAACGTAGTCTAAACTCGTAACCACTGCGTCACCGAACTTCTCCTTAAACCCAATTTCAAATGAGTATTTGACTTAGCCACCATTAAAACATTAAGTATTCAACATAAATAACTTTACAATCGCTCATACATCTTATTTAAGCGTTTTAACATAAAAAGGGAATAATTAACCCTTTCCTCTCGCACATTACATATGCAAAATCATCGCGTACAAACACTCAGGCGCATTAAACATAAATATTCGCAAGAATTACAGCGGGTTATAAAGAAGATAATTCCATTATTCGGTTTGAACGTCATTAAATCACGCATTAGGAGGCGTTCTACTGTTACTCTGCGTTTCCTCGAGTATTACGATTGTTCTCTTGTGATGTCGGGCAATAAACTTTTGTGTCGACTATTTATACGGCAGTTCAAAGAGTTTGTGTCAACGGGTTTGTTTTATTCTACTTGTGAACAATTATGACGAACTGGCGACTCAAGTTTGTTTTTTTTTCTGTTGGGTTCTTTGGAAATGAGCTATGTGACGTATAGCGGCCATTTGGATTCCAAAACAGTTATGTATGAATATATAATATTAAATAATAATGTATCTTACGTTTACACCAATTAGCCTTGCCCAAAGTAAGCATGTAATGCTTGTGCTATGGATATTGAGGTAACAGATAGACATATATACAAGGGGTGATCCAAAAGTAATGATAATGAATATTAAACAACATGATAATAGTTAATTTTTTATTTTATTTTTCTACATAGTCTCCTAACAAGTTAGTCCATAATACATTTAGTCCATCTTTTTTCTAAACATGAAATTCCCTTTGAAAAAAAACCTTTTTCTTGACTCTCCAATAAAAGCCTCTCCAGCGGCCATCACTTCGCTATCGTCTTTAAATTTCTTGCCTCGGAGGTGTTCCTTGAGCCGAGGAAAGAGATAAAGGTCGCTGTGAGCTAGATCTGGCGGCTAGATTTCTTGAATGGCAGCTCTGGCGGCTCTAATTTCTATTTTCTCCATTTTGATGTTCTTTCTCCGACAGTTCTTATTCAAATGAATGTATCTCCTGGAAATCATGGCCTATTTGTATGATTTTTCCAGCCTGGACTAGTGGATAGTATGGCAATATATAGCTATATATATTGGATTTTTATGTGCACTGGAAATAACCGATTATCATTACTTTTGGATCACCCTTCGTATGTGATACGTAGATAACTAATATTTATAAAATATTTATATAAATAACCATGACTCAGGTGCAAATATTCGTATTAAAACGCTAAAGAGACCTTTATGCAAGTTACATGAAGTCATGACGTCACCGACTTGTAAACAAACTTTTAGCTGTCAAATTGTAATACGTAAAACTTAGACTGACATTTATTCTAAACAAGAAGGTGACGTCACTATAGATTTAGTCAATCCTTTCCATTTTCAATCACGTAGTCGAACATGTAATTTATTTAAGTAAATATCAAATATATTTTAAAATAACTTGAGGGCTAGGTTTAAAAAAATACTGTTAAGCTAACAACAGTTTGATCTATATTTACCTTGTCGTCTAATACTCGGTTGCAAATTTTAACCATCGAAAAACCCGCTCAAAAAAGTTTCTTAAAAACCAGTCCTGTCGTTGATGTGTTCAATGATATTGTGTGTATGTCATTGAACTATAAATAATGATATCAAACAGTATAGTCGTAATTTACTGAAACCATTATGGTTGTCTTTCTACTCTGTCTCAAAAAAATATAAACCTTCTTTATACATCTATTAAGCTTCATATTTAAAATCATAATTATAAAGGGATTATTTATATCGTTAAAGAGGCGGCAAATTATTTTTTCTCACCCGGAACGTCGGCGCTCAGTGAGTGCACCCTCGGCCTCCACTCGGAAACCACTCACGACTCACTGAGTGACTTGCTAGGTAATTTTGTTTACCACTGAATAGAAACGGTATTAATTTGCTTTAGTTGCGCTTATATCAAACTGACAATAACACTGATATTTTTTATCAATGCAAAATATTCACAACTCACTTTCATCCGTTGTTTTGATTACAAAACTAAAAGATTAGAATATGAAATATACTCTATATTCATTTCTATATCCTTGACAATATGTGTACAAAATTACATGATGATCGATTTAATAGCTAAGACATGAAAGCGTAACAAACAGACAAACGAAGTGATTTTTGCATTAACAATTTTAGTTAGGATTCCATTTTCGTGATCAGGTGGCTATCTCGTCAGTCAGTTGAGTCTACCGACTAACTTGATTGTTTTCGATATTGATATAGTTTATAAAGTCATAAAGAAATTGAAGTGCAATTGAATGTATTACATTAGATGTCAAAGTAATATAGCGTATGTAGAGTAGAATAGCACGAAACCTCCACATTTAAAAGGCGACTGAAGGTATTCGTCATACACCTCCCGAAGACCGCAAAATGGGCAACAGCGTTTTCCGAGCTATGGTATTTTACTTACCCGATTGCCAAGCATGTAGATATGTCAAAACCCCCAATTATTTGGGATAGGTCTCAGCATTGGACGTCCTTTGACCCTGAGATAATAACAGCAAAGAGTATAAATCACTGCGCTTCAGTCTCTTCTCTCTGGTCTGGGTATTATTAACCAGCAACCTCTGGTATTACTAACCAGCAACCTCTGGTATTGCTTACCAGCAATGTTTCCTCATTAATTTATAAATAAATAAATATTTCTTACATTCACACCAATTAGCCCAGCCCAAAGTAAGCACTGTAAGGCTTGTGTTATGGATACTAGGGTAACGGATGGATATACATATTATATGATACATAAATATGTAATATCCATAGAAATATATAAAAACACCCATGACTCAGGTACAAATGCTCGTATTCATCATACAAACATCTGACCCTTCCGGGATTTGAACCCAGGACCGTCTCGGTGCGAAAGACAGGATCGCTACCGTTGCACCAAACGGTCGTCTTTAATTTTTATTTTTGTTTTATTACTCTTGAAGAAATATCGCTTTTTGGGATATTTACAGACCGAGTGGCACACACTGATCTCTGCGAAAATTAATTATGGCTGTAGCACATAGAATATCAGATTTATTTTTCCAAGTTTAAAAGTTGGTTTCAGGAGGTTTAACACCAGTAAATCCAAGTTCTCATGATCCTTCTGATTATATCACCTAAAAAGGTGTTTAGTAATTTTTTGCAATTTTGATTGTATTATTAGCAATGAGGGTTATTATGAAACTTAGAAAATTTACCTCTTACAGTTGTGAGAAATATTTTTATTAATATCCACGTAATAAAGTTACGAACATACCAATGTCAAACTTTATAATGAAATTCGTTTATATTTCGGAGTTGGATGAAGTTCGTATTTTTAACTGAGCGTTAGTTTTTTATTTTATTTGGAAAACATACAGTATGAGTATGACTAAAATATAATAAGATTAACAATAATATACACCATTAAAAAGTTTTCACATGATAACAATATGCTTATTTGTGATCTAGATCATAAAAGAATTATGATTATCGATTCACAATTAAGAAACAGAAAAAATGTCGATACAGTATTATCAACAAATGTAAGCAAGAGACCACATTGAACCAATTGTCAAGATTTGTTTGAATTTATTTTAGTTATATAAGAGCTTTAAAGTTTGGTCGGGTCAATATTTTGATTTATGTTTCATTATTTACTTATACTACTTTCATCATTCACTCATTATTTACTATTTTAAGTGCCTTCAATGATGTATAAGATGTTATTTTTTTTCTTTTTGTATTTCTTAGACCTACATACCATCCATTCTTCTTATAACTTCTGTGGCTATCACACATCACCAACCATAATCACAGTAAACTAAAGTAACGATCGTCATACATACATAAATTCCAATATTTTGGGTACATTCCTAACTGCTCAATCTACTATAATCAAAGATCACAAATTTGTTGTTTATCTGTCCGCTCTTTTTCCCGCTCTTTTTCCATTGTATCAATAACGTTATCATAGCAACGCGTTAACCCTAAGTAGTTCGTCTACCGGACGCTAGATGGTGCTAACGGAAAAATATTTAATAATAATTGCGTGCGAAGCCGGGACGGGCCGCTAGTCTTTACAAATATTTTTTTTGTTCTGTGATCATCGCTCTTGTAAAAGAGTCGAAATGACGTTTCGAATACTTTACAGTATTAAATAAAAAATAAGAAAACGCGTCGTTAATATGTTTAAAGATTTATTTGTTTAAAATTGTTAAAAAATTCAGAATAATTTATGGTTTGCGTTAATGACATCGAAAGTGAATATTCGTTAAAAAATTCAATGATTAATTAATTGTATTTGTGATAGTGATGACTAATGTGTATTTTAAATCTTATGTCGGTGGAATAAGAATTATTTCTGGCGTTTCTTTTTACAAGAAGGTAGCTGTGAAGTTCTGAGCCATAGGCCGCTGTAAGGGCGTCCTTGACTCGCACTTCAGTCACAAAAGCTCTACATTGTCTTATGGGGTGTCTCAATTACTTGGTAATTTTAAGAAATGTAATCCTTATACGATGTATCAAACTTTACTGTTGTACAAGCTAAGACGTGTGGCGACATATAACTTATGAACAAAAAAAGAATAGTTTACAAATTGACAATATAGATATATTATAATTTGAGAGAGTTCAGAAAACTTAAATGTGTCATAAAGTGGAATGGACTCTTTGTTTTTATTTTCTTTTTAATTGATGCAGTATCTTCTTTTTTGTATTCGTTTCTGTCAGAAGAATGAAAAAGGTTAATCAGATTTCGCTTTAGCATGCATGTAAAAGTGACATTTCTTTGACTGACCAAAGGAAAGAAAAGTAATATTACCTAATTGCAAACAAATTTTATAAACTTATAATAATCATAGAAATGATAGAACAACAACTTAAGCAAGAAAATACCAGTGACTTAACTTTTGCTATATTCTTAAACGAATTAAACACAAACGGGTTAAAAAAATATGACGTTGCCAATTAAATCCATATTCCAATTAAAGTTTTTTGTATATTTTCTATAAAATATAGTGTAAAAAATAATATTAAGCCACAACCTAAATGCGTAGTCTACAATTGACAGCAAATCTAGTTATACACTTAGACGTTTGAACCTAACTTATGCCACTGTAATAGAGAACATTTCATCTTAAAATATGTGATGTCAATTATATATGAAACTAAATAAGCCGAAAAAATTGGTCGGAAACTTCTTTTAAAATTATTATCGTAAAATGTATGAATCTCTGAATATATGTTACCTACCTAAGTATTGCGGTTAAATACCTTCTCCTATGTATTGCACAAATTACCTACATAGTTTACTAGCGTGTAAGACGGCATATAAGATTTACTTTGCATTGGCATATAATGTATGTTATGTAAATACAGATATACTATGTAATAAGTTAAGAGCTACTTCAGTTTGTTAGGCGAATCGGGTTTGCATTCCAACCAAATCTAATTCTTGGACATGTTTTTAATAGTTTATAATATCTTTTTCTATATATTATAAATTTGATATACATGAAAATGAATTTCTTTAAATTATGATTTCAAATTTACAACAAAATAATATTATCATTTCTTGTTTTATCGAAGATATGGATGCTGAAAATGTTTAATGTTTCGGTATCTTCTATGACAAGGGACTATGGTTAAACATTAAATATTTACATCAAATGATATCACGGATATATGACAGCGACATGAATTTGAATCCCATTCTTTTATTAAGGGTGTTTAATTTTCGTTTACTAACGATTTCGTTAAGTATATTAAAAGAAACTAGTTAAACACGTCTTTTCATATACTACATATGTGGAGTAGTAGAGGATAGATTCCTATTTTGTTTGTTACATGTTTGTTTTTGTTTTAGATTTTGATACTCAAAACATCCGCAAAAGCATTTAAAAAAAAGAGGTGCTAAAGCGTTTAAAATAAAACCTCAGTTATTTGAAAAAACAACGAAATGAAATTCCATTTTTAAACATTCTGGCGTATTCGTACGCGCGTTTGAAATGAATAATCAACCCCCATGGAATTAGAAATCAACCGTCACAGGCCGAAAAAAACAATAATTATAAAGCGCGCGTAATTCTAATTTCGAATTCAAATTAAAGCCGCTTAATGCGCGGGAGCGACCCCGTTAAAAAAAGAGTTGACGAGTGCTCGCGGAGGGTGGTAATTTTTCATTAATTTAAGTTCACCATTCCCTGTTTTGTTTGCTTTTAATCGCATTTCTAATTAATCCCGTCGAGAATAACGTGACAACTGTCGACTATGGCCGCCATTTTTTTCCGAGCCGAGTATAGCAGATGTCGGCCGATTTCCATTTGTTTCTGAGATTAATGATTCGGTGCGATTGTGAATTTTTCCGGTCGGCTTTTGTTGTTTTAGAAGCAATTTGTCCGCTTACTTTTGTAGAGGCAGTCGTTAAAGCCTCCGAATGATATTCGAATAGGAAAAACATTAAACAAAAGGATTTCAGAGCTGACTTTCGCCTGTATGTCCCATATTTTGTAAATAATTTCATTATTTTCACAACCCCAAAGGAATGCTTCAAGAAATCTATTTATTTATTATTATATTTCCAAATAAAAATGAAAGATTAAGTGTTGGGTGCTTACACTGCTATAAAACGTTACAACGCAACTCTAGTATTAATATTAGCCTATAGCACAGCTTCTTGATTGCAAGCATACCATTCGGAAAGAAAGAGCAACATGACCAAATTGAACCAAAAGTCATTGACCCAATCAATACTACTCGGCTACTCTCATAACTAATTGCTTCTTTTCGGCGCTTTAAAAAGGACTTCTTGTGTTGTACGACATATAGCGTAACTGTTGCTGAACCCGTGAGGTCAAACCACCAAGTGTATTGTTTTTTATTTTTTTTAATTTTAATTATTGTGTTTAATTTTAAAAAGTTAAATTTTATTGTGTTTAATTTTAAAAAGTTTTAAAAAGTTAAATTTAAGCTATCTTAACGCAAGGATTAGAATATCAATTGTTTAAGTTGAATAAAACTAGTGTCCCCAAGGCGTAGTTTATCAAAAACCAAACAATGGCGCGAAAATGTGCAGGTTGCTTTCAAAAAATTTTAAACAGAGAATATCTAACCTGCAATCAGTGCAAAGATAAATATGACTTGCAGTGTGCAAATGTTTCCATACAAAGATTTTTGAATACAATGACTGTGGAACATAAAGCAGTATGGAAGTGTGATAGATGCCGTATAAAAGTACCTAAAAAGGATAATACAAATACACCAATCCGCCAGCTTAATTCTGTAAATATAACTCCACCTGAAACTAATAGCAGTTCAGTTAATAATATCACTATAAGAACCAGATCAACAAAAGCACCGCACGCCGATAATACGCAAAGCACCATAGAAGACCTTAGTATTTTAGATAACACACTCGACATAGAAAATAGCACAACTTCTTCTAAAAATAAACTGATACAAGAATCTTCATTCCAAACCATAACATTACACCAATTCGAAATTCTTTTGGATGAGAAATTAAACGCATATAAGCAATCTCTACTTAGCGATCTAATGACAAATATCAAATCCTTAATCTCAAAAGACATGGAAGCTTTAAAGACAGAATTAACACAAGCGTCGGATATATTAATCTCGGAACAAGCAACTTTAAAAGAAAGTGTTGATTGTTTAAATAATAAAATATTAGATTTGGAAACTGAAAATTACAAATTACAAGAAGAAATAAAAACAATTAAGAACAACTTGAATGTACCCAATACACAACAACATGATAGTTTTGCAAACGATAAAGACCAAAATGCTAACAAAAAGATGGTAATCTATGGGTTAGACGAAAGCTCATGGGAAACTGAAACGGAATTACACGACAGAGTTACTTACCTTTTTCAAGACATCTTTAATATCAACGTGTATCTGGAAGCTATAAAAAGATTAGGTAACAAAAAAGGGCGTCGACGACCCATACTAGTTGAATTATTAAGCAAGCATCAAACAAATTTTATTCTCAAAAATCGCCGCGCTTTCAAAAATACCGGTATAGCTGTTTCTGAGTTGCTAGAAGGGGAGCCTTTAAGATACAGAAAGCAGCTCATTGAAAACTTAATTTCCGCGCGGAAGAATGGTTATCGTGCTTTTATTAGTAACAACAAACTAATGATAGAGGGTCAAGAATACATACTGACGCCAGATAAAATCTCCGCTTCAGACATAAGCACTCAGCATATAGAAAAAGGGAACGATAAAATTTGTGTTTCACTGGATTTAAACTCTCCACTCAGCATACAACAGAATTCCAATAATACTCAACCAACACAACGCAGACAAAACCAGTTTTTTCGAAGAAAATAAAAATTTTACTATTCTCTCTCAAAATATATGCAGTTTTAACAAAAAACGCCACTTACTGGATTCAATAACTGAAGAAGAGAGAAATATACAAGCACTCTGCCTCTCTGAAACATGGATCACCCCATCGAAACTAGATCTTCTGTATCTGGACGGTTTTAATTTAACTACATCCTTCAGCCGGACTAACTATGATGGAGGGGGGGTTTGCATTCTACTGAAAGACGACATTGAGTGGGACGAACTACGTGAAATTTCAAACCTGTCAATAGAACATATTTTCGAAACCTGTGCCATTGAAATTAGTGTTGCCCAAATTCAGTCTTGGTCTTGCAGTCTTGGTCTTGTTCTTGCGTTTTTGCAAGACCAAGACCAAGAACAAGACCGCGTATTTTTAGCAAGACCAAGACCAAGACTGACCGTGCAAGACTTGAGCAAGAACAAGACTAAGCCTGCAAGACTCTTGCGTCTTGCAGCTAGGACTTAGCGCTATTTCACGGAGTAGTTAGGTGTAACAGTTCGGTGTATAGGTACGCTTAGGAATTCTATGAGACGCAAAAAACTGTATCAAAGAATATGAAAAACTGGATCTATGCGCATTACGACTAATACCATAAACATACCTACATAGCGAATAAAAAAATATCCATTAAAATCAAACTGAGTGCATGCATAGTTATGTTTTAACCATCGGCACTTTGATAATGCGGCATCAAAGGTTTTGTACTTACTTCTCAAAGAAATTTGCTGCTTTTCGGAAGCACATGGTTATAATACACGCGCCGGCGGCTTCTTTTGAAATCATATACAACAATCGTTGCCGCCGCGCCGAAATCACAACATTTGACACTATTTGATTGCCGCCACAGGGCGTAGGCGTAGGTATACTCATGCAAAATAATTTCGAATTTTAAGAGTACCTACAGGTGTTCCAAAGAATAAATAAGTTTCAGAGTGCTTATAATGAAAATGAATACATTATACTGATCACGCAAGTAGTATTATGATTAGAATAAAATGGTAAGGATAGGTAGTAGATGTCATAATAATTTATTCTAGTAAGTATATATTATAATATTGATTATATGGTTTTAAACTAATTACTTAGGTACTATTATTGTACATTTAGTCATTATATTTCTTAAGTTTTTACAAGAAAAAATAGCAAAAAAGTGTTCAAATATCACCCGTTTGATAAATATTGTAGCCACTTTTAAATATACTTGAAACGTGTAAAAAAATTCTACATAATTAATAAAATAATATAAAAAGCGTAGGTACTTACCTACTAATAAAATAAAAAGCCTGCGATTTATTATTAGTAAATAATCACGGCAGCCGAGAGTGTGTCTCCACTTTTGAATACATAAATCATAACCAGATCACTAGAGCCACTTCAAAAAAGAAATTTGTAATTCCTAGGGTTCAAAATTATTTTGGTGACAGAACTTTACAGAAGCGTATACCATATCTTCTTAATTCGTTGCCCGAAACTATTAGATGTGAAACGGATAAAAATAAATTTAAAAAAATATTAAAAGATTATCTGATGACTACTATTTAACACAACAATTGTATGTTTTTATTTATTTTTTTGCATTCACAATGCAATATTTCTATAAGATATAAAATACGTGTGTAAAAAACAACCACGCCTCCGAGCCCATCTGAGGGCTCGGAGGCGTGGTTGTTTTTTACACACGTATTTTATATCTTACAACAATTGTATCTTATTATTATCACCGCTAAATTTTCCTTCAGTTTGTTGTAATTCAGTCTAAATCCAATTATTGTGCACTTAACTTTACCTGATACAGTTATAGTTGTATTATATACCTACATAATTATAATTATAAGCTAAGAGACTAAAGATCCCTCAGTCAAACCGACAAGTCGGTTTTGTGGGACTAAATTGTATCTTTGTATTTTTTTTTCTTGTATATGAAATAAATAAATAAAAAAAAATAAATAAAAAAAAAAAAAAAGTATTTACAAGCAGTGCCCGCGACTTCGCCCACGAAGAATAGTAACTTTGGAGGTATAGTGACGTTCAGGATTTATTTATTTATTTTAAAACTTCTGTCATCAAACATACAAACAAACTCTTCAGCTTTATAATATTAGTATAGATTAGTATAGATGTACGCCAAAACATTCACTTATATGTAAAGAATAGTGATTGGCACTAATTCTTTACATATATTTTATTCACGCGTCGCGTCTGTACAAGTAGGTAATAATCTGTGTTTGTACGCCGCACGCGGCATCGTTTGATTTGCGGCGGCATCCTTTTAATAGAGCCGGCACGTGGCGAGGCGGCGCGGTAGAAAGCAAGGAAACGTACTATAAACAAAGGAATTATTTTAATTCCAGTCATTTCCAATTGAGCTGTGCTTCGAGTCTAACTTAATAATTGTTTTTACTAATTCTTGTTGTTTTCTAAAAACGTATCACGTGTACAATTTAATATGAGTGACGAAGATTCAAATTATTCTAGTCCGAGTAACGAGAGTTTGAGTCACAGATCTAAAAGACCCAAAAGCAAATTTGAGGAGTTTTTCGAAATAATTCATGCATCCCAAACTGCCTTGTGTAAATTGTGCCAACATAAAAAGACTGAAATAAAAATGAAAAACAGAAACACTTCAGGCTTAAGGAAACATCTAATATCTTTCCACAAAAAGGAATCACAAATATTTCTTCCTGTTAAACCAAAATTAAGTGGAGATATCACAAGCTTTTTAGTAACCGCTGGAAGAAGTGGACAGGTAAGAATATATTTTTTTTATATGAAAACTCCAGGAACTCAAAAAAGTCTTTTTTGAACAAATGACTTTAAACTGACTTCGGAATATTTTATAGATATTGATAAAATAGTAATACATAGGTACATATTTCGCGTCATTTTTAACAATGGTCGAAATTGTCGCTACGGGAATTTTAACTCCGCGTAGCTGTTCATGCGATACTTTCAAAAACGCCATTAACTTACGTAAGTATTTTTGAGTTAGTGGTGTTTTCATCTAGGGGTGCGACATATTAAGTATGTAATTATCGTCTTAAATATTTTTATAAACACCTATATTTTCATTTGTTTTCATAATCGGCCAGTAACAACTAAGTACTTTATTTTGGTAAATTACAGTACAGTGCAACCTTAATATAACAAATGTCAATTTAACGATTTTCTCGATTTAACAACAACAAACCTCCTCCTCCTAAACGCTCAAACCTAGTATGTTTTAAATAATAACACAAGATTTATTGTTTTATTTCAGTCGGAAAACAGCAGTGACAACATCACGACAGCTACAGTTGATTGGGTAGTGAAAAAATATCTTCCCTTCTCATTTTTCGATGACGAAGCTACACAAGTATATTTTCGACGTATTTGCCCTAATATGGAGTTTCCTAAAAGGTCTACACTTAGAAGGAAAGTCAAAGAGCGATTTGAAGAGCTCCAATTTAATCTCAAGGAACGACTTCAACAATTATCATCTAAAATGTCATTTACCATTGATGGGTGGACGTCAATTGCTGGTAGGAGTTACTACGGGGTTACTATGCATTATATAGACAACGAATGGAAGTATCGATCTGTAGTTCTTGATTTTATACCATCACGCGGTCGACATACTGGGGAAGATATTGCAACGATTTTCCATGAATGTTTATTGGAATATGGCATAATTGATAAAATACAAGGTATCACGGTCGACAACGCAACTGCAAATACCAAATTTATGTATGAACTGGGCAAACAGTTGCCACACTTTGATTCAGACAATCAACATTTCCGGTGCTTTGCTCACATTTTAAACCTTGGTGTACAAGATTTATTAGAGACCTTAGCATTACACTGTGAGTCTGACACTAACGCGCAAGATCAGCAGTATGAAGACTATGCAGACGAAACTAAGGAAGATGAAGAATATGCACCAAATATTGCTGACTCGCGTACATCTGTAACAAAGTTACGCAGTATTTCCAGTAAAATAAAAAGAAGTGAGATAGTGAAGAAGAAGTTTCAGTCTGCTTGTGAAGCAGCTGGCGTGCCATCAAATCTAAATGCCATTCTTGACTGTCCAACAAGATGGAATTCCACACATGATATGATTGGATTTGGTTTAAAAGTGAGAGCGGGCATTAACATATTGTGCAGTTCTGTCACCGAATTGAATGATTTTCAAATCACAGCTAGTGAATGGCAGGTACTCGAAAAATTACATAAATTTCTAATAAACTTTAAACTTTTAAGTACAAAACTTGGTGGAGACAAATATGTTACATTACCGCTAGTCATTGTATCATTCAATCTCTTGCTAGATAAAATTGAATCCATGGTAAAACAGTTAGATGAGAAACCTAATCGATCTGAAGTGGATGAAAGGCTCATTCTAGCTTTCCAAGCAGCTCGAGACAAAATGCTTAAACATTATAAGAAGAGCAACTGGATTTATTGTACTTCTTTAATTTTAGACCCAAGGCATAAGGCTCAGACTTTTGACCTGACAATGTGGGGGAAGCAACTTAAAACAGAAAGTCTGCGCAAGTTCAATGAACTTTATGAAGAATATAAAAGTCTACACTCACTGAACAAATCTCTGGAATTGCCAAGAAAAGAAAATAAAGTATGTGATGAAGATGAAGACATTATAGACTTTGATAAACTCTATGAATGTCCCTCGACGTCATCTGGATCTTGTCTTCAAGGCTTAGTGATAGACGAGTTGGAGGAGTACCTGAGAAAACCAAGAACTGCCAGCTCGGAAGACATTTTAGATTGGTGGAGGACGCATGAGACAGAGTATCCGACTTTATCGAAGATGGCCCGTGATTTTCTCTCAATACCTGCAACTTCAGTACCTGCTGAGAGATTATTTTCTAAAGCATCATTAGTAATTAGAAAACATAGAAATAGGTTAAGTGATGAGTCAGCCAGATGGTTACTTTGTATTAATTCTTGGTCAAAAGAATTGATATAAAGTAACATAACCTAATGATAAAGCTGTTGTGTACTGTTATGTTTGATTTGTGTTGTATTTTATTTTTGATTGAAATAAATGATAAATCATAAAACTCTTTTATTAAATTTCATGCAAGTTGAGGGTTCAATCTCTTTCTAGACAGACATTGTTATTTAAAATACAGTCAAGTTATTGTAATTAATTTGTTTTTTTACATGTTTTAGCAAATGTAAGCTTATAAATCATAAATGTTTATTAAGAAACAGTTACTTCCATGGAAAACGACATATAGGTCAGTTGATTTTTCGACTTTCTTATCAAATCTTCAGTTATTTATTAATCTGATTGATCTTTACTATGGCTATGTTAATTCAAGCTCACAATGTTCCAATTCTAATACGTTTTTCTAAGATTTAAAGTAAACTTTAATAAATAGCAATAGACTAATAGGTAATTGCAAGACTTGCAAGACTCTTGCTGCAAGACCAAGACCAAGACCAAGACTGCAAGCGCAAGACCAAGACCAAGACCAAGACCAGGTGTATTGGCGCAAGACCAAGACCAAGACTGGCTAAGTCTCGTCTTGTTCTTGCATTTGGGCAACACTAATTGAAATTCCTTTTATGAATTTAATCATAGTAACGATTTACCTTCCAGATAAAAAAAGAAATACAAATTTATTCTTTGAATTGTTAGAAAAGCTCTTGCAAATCTTGTGCCGAAACAAATTTAACAAAAAGAATGTTGTTATTACGGGAGATTTCAATATAGACATGTTAGTTGCATCAACACAGTCTACAACTCTTTTAGAACTTATGATAAGGTTCAATTTCTATCAACACGTCAAAGAACCTACCAGGGTGACAAGCCACAGTGAAACTTGTATAGATCTAGTGTTCACAAACTTCCAATGTAAATATAACTTTGTCTGTGTAAAAGAGTTAGGACTTTCTGACCATAAAGGTGTATTTGTAAATATTTCTACAAACAACCGTCAGCAAAATAATACATTGTTCACAAATAAACGAATATTCAACGAAGATAATATGATAAAATTTTCAATCGAGTTAAATACAATAGATTTTAGTAAAATTATTAGTCTAGATAAAAACGCTAACGAAAACTTCGATTTATTTCATAAATGCATACAAATGGTTTTAAATAAAACAGTACCTAAAAAAAACTTAAAAATAAAAAACAATATAAAAAAAACATGGCTAACTACCGGTATAAAAAAATCCTGTAAAAATAAAAGACTCTTAAAATTATTAAATTCAAAAGCTAATAATCCAATACTTAAAAAGAACTATAAGGAATATGAAAAAATACTGAAAATGACAGTAAATGCATCTAAAAAATTAAATAACATAAAAAGAATGGCAAAATCTAATAACAAAGTCAAAACAATGTGGCAAATAACTAAAGAAAACACTAATAAACTCCCTGTGAAAGACAGGAAAAATTTTAAATTAATAATTAATAAACATATTTTAGAAGACCCTATATATATAGCTGATGCGTTTAACCAGTTTTTTATCTCTATAGGAGATGCCGATGATGCATCAACTAAGTCACCGACAGGGCGACCCGTAGTAAATAAATCGAAAAACTCAATGTATCTTAGTGAAGTTACTACAAAAGAAGTTGAAAACATCATAATAAATTTAAAAAACAAAAAAAGTTTCGGTCATGATGAACTGCCGCCTGTTTTAATTAAAAAATGTGCCGCAACATTAGCACCTCCGTTAACGCATCTTATAAACCAATCATTCGCCGAAGGTATAGTTCCAGACAAACTCAAGCTGGCTGTAATAAAACCGCTTCATAAGAAGGGCGACAAGAAAGATCGCAATAATTATCGTCCAGTAGCACTTTTGTCAACTTTTTCCAAGATATATGAGGCAGCAATGGGGTCTCGCTTGTACTCGTTTTGCGAAAAATTTAATATACTCAACGACAGTCAAAGCGGATTTCGCAAAAACAAATCAACATCCTTAGCCGTATTCAAATACCTACAAAACATATTAAATATAATAGATGATAAAAAACATGCCGTAGGACTTCTATTAGATATGAGTAAGGCATACGACCGGGTTTTACATTCTATATTATTAGAAAAATTAAATGGCATAGGGGTGAGAGGTCCAGCTTATGTTTGGTTTGAATCCTACCTTCAAAATAGAACACAATACGTAGAAATAGAGCATCATAATCAATTAACAGGGGAAATATACAAAGTCCAATCGAAAAAATTAAATGTCACAAAATCAATACCACAAGGAAGTGTGCTCGGTTGTGTGCTATTTTTACTTTACATTAATGACCTCCCATATATATTAGACAGTCCGTGCACATTATTTGCCGACGACGTGTCCTTATTAATCCCTTGTAAAGATGTTACTAGCTTCAACAATCAAATAGATAAAATACTATTAAGAATATATAACTGGCTGAACGATCACAATCTCAAGATAAACTTCGCAAAAACTAAACTTATGCAATTCGGACCATATCAAAGGGACAAATTAGAAATAGATTATATTTTTCAAAACAACAAATTAGAATCAGTTAGCGCCTATTCACTGTTGGGTATAAACATTGACACACACATCAATTGGAAAGATCACATCAATAAGATTGCCGGAAAAGTGTCGAGGTTCACGTATGCGTTATACGAACTCAAAAAGTGTAGCGATAAACGGACCGCATTAAATGCATATTACGCATATGCACATTCCTGGTTTCTGTATGGCATAGTTTTGTGGGGGAATAGCGTTGACATTTTAAAACTATTTAAGCTTCAAAAGCGGTGCATAAGAATTATTTTTAATATAGACGGAAGAACAAGTTGCCGGCCAATATTTGCTAGTGAAGGAATTCTAACCATCACATGCATCTATATATTAGAGATAAGTATTTTCGTAAAAAAACATAACTATCTCTTTCCCCAACAGGAGCGCCTCAAAAAGTTAAGACCACACAATAGATTAGCACCACCCAGTTCAAAGCTCAATTTCATACACTCAGGTCCCTTTGCAATGGCTGTGAAAATTTATAATAAAATCCCCGAAATAATAAAAAATGAAAATAACACATTTAAATTTAAGAAAGTATTAAAATCATATTTGGTTAAAAAAGGTTTTTATTCGTTGCAAGAGTTTTTTGATCACAAATAGCTCTAATTTTTTGTTTTTTTTTTTGTTCAAATACTTATCCTAATTTAAGTTTTAATTTGTAATTTTTATTATTTTGCTGTTCACTGATCTCAAACTGTAATGTTATTTAGTTATTTAATTATAGTTTAATGTTACTTAATATTTTTGTTAGATTTTAGTTATATATATTAGTTACTCCTATTTTTATTATCATTATTAATAAATCTATTATGATGTTGCGACACCCTGACAGGGTTCATGTTCGGTTCTGTTATTTTTGTAATTTTATCTTTGTATACCACATGACTGCAATAAAAACTTTTGAATTTGAAATTTGAATTTGACCGATCTCCCTAGCATATAACTTAAATAAAGTTTAACCATGTTTTCTAATAACATTATAAAATACAGATTGGCATATTGTATAGGTATATTCTATTAACAGATTCAGGTTCAGATTTTAAATATTTCCATTAATACACATTCTGTCTTCGAAAAAACCGTAAGATGGTAAACAAATGACTACTAATTCCAAACTCAAAATCTTCTAGTGTTCGTATTTCAAAACTTCGAACACCGACTACAACGGAGTGAATAACTAAGCACTGCTACGGCGACGGTCGAAAGTAGCTTAGCTCTCGGATCCAGCCGAGTGTAGCTCGGCTCGGTGCGTAGCGGATATGAGCGCCAAACGCATTACACCCACCCCCCCGGGCGAAGTCAGCGGGTCATATGGCGTGACCCCTGCTTTGCGCACTTCGTCCACATTTATGCAGTGACACAAATGAAGGCAGCAAATATTTAAACAAAATTTAACCAATAGTAAAACCTTCATTAAAACACAAATAAAAATTTTTATTTTACAAAGACTGACTATTGAAGACCGTGATAGCGCGATAACCACCTTCAAATATAATCCTAATTATATTATGACAATACTTTGTGTGTGTGTTTATTACTATATTGTCAGTTAAAGCCTAAGAATATCATTCAAGAAGGCTAAGAACGGTTAGCTATATGTGTAGTCGTAGAACCGAAAAGTTAGCGTGATTCATTTCGGTACAGCGACATCTAGAAATCTGCTCGAACCCGATGCGAAAGGTTGGTCGGCAAATATCCAACGTTTAAGAAATGGTTTCTCTTTATCAACTTCTGCAGTTTTCATTTAACAACTTCTGTAGACCGAGTTGCTTATAATCTGTACATTTAGGTAGTGTGAAGCACAAAACCTTTTTAGACTTTTTTCTTTCAAAACTCTATTTTTTTTTTCAATTTTAGCTGAGTAGCCAAAGTCAAGCGTTGCATCTTTTGTCATATGAGTGTTAAAAAAAACATGTGCTTTCTGTCTTGCGTCTGAGATATATGGCACTTTCGTTGTTTTCTATTTCCATAACACTAGAGCTATTCAACTTGTTATCAGAATTTTATTATTTTTTAATTTAAGATTTTAAATTCTTTTTTTTTGCTTTATTTGCGTTTCCAAGTTTTAGTTCATTTCAACATGTCTTACTTTAAGTTGAAAGTAAATTGCAAGCGTTCGGTCTGCGTTTTAACATCCGAAGACGGGCCTTCGAGTCCTAACTGAAATGATTTTCTCATCTGTTTTTTTTTCTATTTAGATGATTACTAAGAACCACCTTGGTTGTTTTTAGACTTCTGCAGTGTATTTTGTATTGGTTTACAATTTCTCGTAAATGTAGAATACAATAGTAAATCCTAAACGCATTCCCTGCGTAATTTGGCTAGCGTCAGATATATTCCAACATTTCAGCTCTAAATGTTAGGAGAGAAAATTGATGAGTCAAGTACAGAACTGGCAAGTCCATCAATCAATATCTTATGTTTCAAATAAGAAACTAAGATTTAGTAATATCTAGAATGTGATAGACAAACAAACTTATTAATAAAAGGAGTGTTGTATTCAGCTGAGCAAAATTTGCTCAGGCTAGTAATAGAATGGGTGACCAAAAAAAATTGTTAACATTAGATACTAACTAATTTACTTATCATAACAACTATAAAGTAGCCACTTTACATTAAATTTAAATATGTTAAGTGAAAACGCTTTGAAAACAGTTTTAGACTAAAGTGGAATCCTTATTTCATCACCAAATAAAAAATCGACTCAGGTTCAGAAGAACGCCAGAGTTCTCTCTTACGCGCCCTTTAATTCGTCTTGCCACGTTATAGTTTTCTATGAACAAATTCAGTTCAAAAACATTTTTTTTAAATAAGACTAATACATAGGAAATATATAAACGTCTTTTTGGCATTCCTTACTGCTTAAGTTATAGGCGGCCATTACTGAGGTACTTGACATTTGAAATGTTACTTCCTGCCCATATTTTAGGTGATTTATAAATATAAAATAAAAAATAGCTCTCCGTTAAAAGTGCAAACGTGCCCTTGTTCCACCGAAGGTCCGATATTCCTGATCTCGGTTTTTATATTTCGCAATAAATACGAAACCAAAAAAATACAGATGACGTAGAAGTATATTTAAATATTAAAAGTATTGTAAATGAGTATTGTATATTTCTATTAAAATAATTTATCTTATAAGATAGCATTGAATAAATGCAAAAAAGTATAAAAAAAATATTATGCAATTTTTTGAGCAATTCCAACTTGTGATTTTAAAGGAAACCTATAAGAAACTGTACCATAGATTAAACCAATAATTATGTGAATTGCAATTATTATATTGTTGGTTTTCTAAATAAAAAGACTTTGGCGAGGGCCATCCATGCTTCGGAAGGCTCGCTAAGTCCTTAGTATCGGCTGCATCTACAATCGTTAGCACCCACTAGTCTGCAATAGGCCTACGTGGAGGGCATGACTCTTCTGACTATGGTGTTTTCATACATAGTGACTACCAGCTAATATTGCGATTAATTAGCATAATTACGTAACTCTGTTCTCGTTTGAAATTAATGAAATTGTTTCTTTGCAATTATGGATGAACGATTTGACAGTTTGCTAACAGATACACTAAAACTGTCTAAATAAAAATAAAAAAAATATTAAAAAACCTTTTATTTCTTGCTTTTACAGTAGTTATATACAAAAAAACAAACAGTGTGCATGCAATATTAGTATCCTTTACTATAATTACAAAACTAATTGATTCGGTATTAGTATTCAGTTATTTGTAGGCAACAATACAAGTTTTTTTTTAAATTATTATTTGCAAGAACCCCTCTCAACTGAAGGTAAAGGCCTCCTCCAGAGATGACCATTGTTTTCTGTCCTCTGCTACTAGCATCCAGTGTTTGCCTGCTATTTTTATAAGGTCGTCTGTCTAGCGTACATTTGGTCTGCCCTTTTTTCTTTGGCCCGATCGATGGTCTGAAACTAGTAGTTTATCTATAATCACAAAAGTAACAATTGCATTGATTTCAAATGAGAATTGCTAGAAACAGACTTACGTAATCGGCATACAGAGGTTCTGCAGTAAGGACATCAATAGACTAATAATGAGCAGTATACATATAGAATTATCTTAAGAAATCAATTTATAGTTAATTTTGATATTATTATTTATAACTTAAATTCAAAAATTAAAACTATAACAGACTGTACTTTGGAGAGTGTGCTCAAGAGCTTCATTTGCTCATACCGCCATCTCCTTTTTTCCATCGGACATCCAGACGTACTGCAGCCTACCACCCTTTCTTGGTTGTTATTCCTACCTGTCGCACCGAGCGCTTTTCAATATCCTTCATAATGCGCACAGCAAAGGAGTGGAGCTGCCTTACAGCGTCTGAATTTCCGAGAACTTATAACCCGTCCATTTTCAAAGCCAGGGTGAAAAGGCACCTTCTGGGTTAGCTTGTTCCATCGCGGAGTCTGTCTTGGCCCCCGGGCTTGATTGGAATTAGGAGCTAACCCATCCTAAATAAAAAAAATGACTTTAAAGACCACTTTTACAAACTGCAATGTGCTGAGCAAAGGAAAAGGGGCATTTTGAGCCAATATACAACAAGATGTAATTCTTTTTTTTACTTAGAAGTAGTAAATGTTAAGATTAGAAAATAAATACAATCCGCAATATGGGTAAAAATAAATTTATATTAGTTTTACGTTTTAATATAATTGAACAGATTAATCTTTTTAATGTAATTGAAATACTATTTATTTAAAGAAAGAGTAAAAAACAGTAACGAGAATCGATTACATGATTATTTTCTATATTATAGCTACATGTCAGAGCCATGAAAAAAAAACATACTTTGCCAGCTTGAAGAAAAATTATACTACTCACTTTCGCTTGCTTTGTTTCGTGGGATTTTTGTGTGTTGGGTGTTTATTTGTTACTTCCTTAGACCTAGTTATATACATACAAATAAAATAGTTTTATTATAAGCTTTTTGAGTGATAGTTTTAAGATGCAAAAAGCAGTCAACTATAGAGGAAAGAATTATCATAGTAGTAGTAGTTGATAAGTATACTACAATGATAATCAAATAATATTACTTTTATTCTTCCATCCGGGGCCCAGGGTTTATAAGAAATGAAAGTCGCTCCTTTAGATATTATTAAAGGGACGAAAATAGCACTCGTTTGAGTATTCAAATATAGCTATTTTAAAATCACACAGGTAGTAACTTGAATAAAACCAAGATTTCAGTGGCTAGTCTCATTTCATCCGAACCAAATTTGACTTTATGTAGGGGCCGTCTAAAACTTACATACCTCGATTTAACCTACAGACAGCGCTATCTATCGGTAACTCAATACACTACATATATGAAGCTTAACATTGAACACACTGATTAGGAAAATATAATAATATCGTGTCTACAAACTGTAATTACCACATTTCCTCAAGGTGTTGGTGTTTATTAAAGACAAACAAATTGCAACATGCAAATCCAAATTTACTTTCCATTATCTTATTCTTTAAATAAACAATAAATAATTTTAACTATATTCACACCAATTAGCTTGGCCCAAAGTATACACTGTAAGGCTTGTGTTATGAATACTAGAGTAACAGATTTATATTGATACGAATAAATAAAAATACCATTGACTCAGGTACAAATGTTTGTATTCATCACACAAACATCTGCCCCGGAACGCGAACCCAGAATCGTCGTTGCGAAAGGCAGGATCACTGTCTGTCGGTAATTCTATGAATGTTTTCAAATCAGGGACAGTGGCCTTTTTAGAGATGAAGACATCACGCAGACCCATTGCGTGTGATAAGTGCCATTAACGACTACTACTACGAACAACGAACAAACTCAAGATAATAAGTTTTGGTCACCCATCCGAAAACCGGCCATTGCGAAAGTCGCTTCAGAGACGTAATCATTGACCGAACGCGCTTAAAATTATTTAACTCCTTTGTCTGTCGTATATTATGTAATTACATATAGCTTATTCTCGTCTTAGTTAAAGATTTATGAAAATGGTCAATAAAGTCGAAAATTCATTAACTTTAATGAATTTAATTAATTTAATGAAATTAATTAACTAAGTATTACTCAACAAAATATCCCAATACAACATTAATGAGTGCTTCTAAATTCTAACCTTGTCATTCCTAGCGTATAACGTAGGGCAATGCCTTTATCGCCCGCAATGCACTATAAGTGTCTAGTGCCTGTAAATTTTCGCAGTGGCGATCTGCGGTCGGTCTTTGTGCTATTAATTTGTAATGTCCCCCCCTGCCTAGATGCATGGGCCGGCTGCACAAGGGGAGACGCCTAAAGACGAGTCTCGGGTTATACATGCCTTGTCGTGTTGATGGATAGAATATTGCTGTAATTGGAGCGTGTTGCAGATTTTGGTATTTGAAGGATGTTTGTGATATTGGGTGACAGGTTTTTCCAGTGATATAGTTGTTTTATATCGATGATTGAATGTATGATTTCAATACTACTTTAGTTATAAGAGATTTGGTGTTGTTACGTTGTTTGAGTTTTTATCTTTTTTTATAACTGTCCTGTTTTTTGGACCTTTACATTTGTCTCTCAACGTAACTTTTAGCTGTAACTTGTAGAGGTGGAAACTATTAGGCTAATGTGCCAATCTATTATCTTAATTTAGTGTTGATGTTTTTGTAAAGAGCTGTTGTTTCCTGATTAAACGATAAATACATATTATTGTAATGATACGGCGGTTAACACACTGCACCGCGCCCCGTCGCGTAGCGCGTGGCCGCAGATTTTATTGTTGTATGCAAGTATCTCAATTAATATAGAAAACACGCCTATGACAACACACTGCCGACGCGGGAACGCGCGGGAACGCGGGGCGTGAAGAAGTAGGGTCAACTTGTATTGAAAATCTGCGCGGGGAAGCAGATTAACCGCTAAGTTAGGCAGATCTGCGCCTCCGCGCGGGGGCGCGTTTTTCTGTCGCTACGCGCACCGCGGCGGGACGCATCTCTAGTGTGTGAACCGCCTACATGTATTTATTTATTGAGGCGTGCTTGTACTATACGAGTCAATAGTAAAAAATGAGATGGCTAATTGGCGAGAATAAAAAAAACTAGTTGTTTTCAACTAATTGACTCTCTTTAGTGTATGTTGATCGTATGGTTCCCTTCTTTGGCCTGTTACATTCAGTTACTTGGTATGTTGCTTCTAATTCTGTCTGGATAGTTTTGTTATTTACACACAGCACAACGATTTTTCTTCCTTTCAAAAGCAATCTTTTCTATCTTTAGACCTGACATTAGATCATTTCTCATGTTGCAACTCTACCGATCTTCAATGGGGGCCCGCGTTTCCGATAGGATTAAGCCAGACTTACTGCTCGGTCAGAAACACGGCGCGACGCTCCCCTTCCCCCCCACCAGGCGCATTAGGAGCAATCATATTCGACGGCTGCGAGGTTTTGGCATCCGTTCGTGTTGCTTAGGCTCGCCGGGGCTATTTGTGGAACAATGATTGGTGGTATCTTAGTTTGTAACGTCCGTAAGGTCCAATTCTGCTTGAGCTGACTCGGCTAATGCACTATAGTATATGCCCCTAGCCTCAGGGTATAAAGTCCAAAATTCGTATAGCCATATCGTAAATGGAGATCAGCTTACTATGTGAATTATATTTGCAGGATGAACAATCTCGGTCATATAAAGTTGTCATATGTATTCTTGGCATTGGAAATGATGGAATTGCGATTGACAATTAATATGATGCTAGCCTTAGACTTTACCTGCATGTTTAGATATTTACAGAAAAGAGACCAGAAAATAGTGTGTTAGGGCGGCACTTTCATTTTATAACTCATTGGTTATAATTAATTCCAATATCTGTAGATTCTTGTATTTTGGAAGTTTAACTGTTTCGACTAAGTTGATTATGAAATAATCAATTAAATTGTAAGGCTAAAGTTATAAAAAATCAAGAGATTGAACATAGAAACGAGCAATGATATGTCACGACGAACGTTTTGACATATAGATATACTAGCGCCCCAACCCGGCTTCGGGTAGCAGTAGAGCATATTATGCCTACATGTTTTGTCTTATGTATAAGTGTGACGTATGCCACTTAGGGAAATGTGTGATTTATCCAATGCGTAGTTTATCGTTTTCCCCAAAGCCTCACTGCTAGAAAATGTTATTAGCATTTAGTTTACCTATTGCTTTCTGGATGAAGAAGCGAGCGATGTATGTCAGGAACGTAGGTAGAAAGTGGCAATCTGTGATCTTTGCCTACCTCTACGCGGAAATGGCGTGTTTGTATGTATGTATACAAACATATAGACATTACAGACATTAGACAACATATAGACATTCAAAAATAGTTTTTTAATAACCCCTTTCAAATAAGTAAATAAAAGTAAATAGAGATACATAGAAACTGCTAATGGAAACATTAGAGTTTCAAATAATTACACAAGTCAACAAAATTTGACAAAGTTTCTTACCCAGACACCTGAGTATATTTTCCTGAAGGATTTTGGTGTGCTGAATCCAAATCCTGACGTGATAGAGCAATTCTGCTACCGGATTTGGGTTCAGCAAAGTATACTCACGTCTCTGGGTAAAATTTTTGTTGACCTGTGTTATTTTTACAGTGCTTTCCAAATTGTATTCTAAATTAATTCAATACCTATGCAATCTCTTATACTAAACCGTCATGTTATTATTTTTTCTAACTGCGAGTTAATATATTTCCTAGTTTTCTCTTTTTTGGTCCTTAGTGTCTTTTTTGATATATCATTTAACAAAATAGTTACAATAATTTAATGACGATTCGAATATGAAACGGTATTTTTCTGATCATTAACTGCCGTTAATATTATGTTTTTCTTTACATCGTAATTATTGATCATTTTTTATAAACATCATTAGAATACATGCTTAGTTCTTATAAGCTATACTTATGTGCAATTAAAGCTTTATCATTCGTGATATGTCGACTACGTTCGTTAATCAAATTTATAATTATCATGTCGGTGATGTCTTTTTTGGTTATGTCATATTTTATGTCGGTGAAAGTTAGGAACCTACATACTTAACCAAATAAGGGGATATATCATTGAACTATGTAGCTTGTACGACCATACTTAGTTTTATTTATACAAAACACGTATTACAGATAACGCGTTTGTTTTTCGTATTTTCTATTTTTATAATTTTAATTCTGATGTTTCGACTGTTTTTTAGGAGGCGTGTTTAAGTTCCAAAATTATTACCAGAATTCGTTTAAGAATTCATAAATACTGATGAATCTTTCATTAGATAAGTAACGATTATTTATAAGTTTTAACTAATTAAATGTCCTTGAAAATCTAGTTTTATTGCCAGCTAATTAGAGTTAATTATTTTACTCCTGAAGTTTCTAAATTAAGTAAAGAGAACAAAGCTTACGTATTTTAAATGTTTCGTTTTTAATTTAATATGTAACAATTATAAAGAAGTTTTTAAGCATATAAATATTTAAACAGCAAAACGAAGAAATTGTATGCTCATGTAATTTAAAGAAAACAAAAACAGAATTCTCAAAGCACTCGTATTAGAAATCAAAGGAAAATCAACAGGTAGTAAAAAGGCGGGAAAAGGCGGCGTGTCACAACATTTTGGCGGGATCTCGTCCCGCGTGTAAGTGAACACGCGGAGCAGACAAAGAAGGCGGAGTTTTACCCCGGTCCCGTCGCGACGTTCTTGACCTATTTGCCGCGTCGTGTTGTCGTAGGTTCACGTACTTTATCTACGCCGGCAGTACGGAATGTATCCGTGTTCATCGCGGGAGATAACAAACCATACAGAACTTTTTTTTTCTATTAAATAAGATTGGATGATATTTGAGTCGTGTAACACAAAAGTAGTAGGATCGCCAATGAACATTTTGAAGTAAATTAAGTGACAGTATTAAAATATAAAAATAAACTGCAAATTCTTGTGATATCTTGAACACATGTAGTTAAATTTTCTATCTATTTTGTGTACTAAATAAGTTATTATTAACCCCGTGAATTTTTTTTTAATCATTGCTAAATATGTAAATGGTTTCACCCTTAAACTGTTTTTTTGTATACAAATTAAGTTAAGATAAGTTATTAAGCGGATTTTTTATTAATATTAAAAAGTAGGTTCCTATTCTCGTGTTGATTCTGGAAAATTCGGATAATGGGTAATACCCGAGGTTATAGTTTTTCATTACTAATGAATTATTCTACTATTTTATTTCCACTTGTGCAAGCGAATAAAACGTACTTATCTCTTAATAATATATCCGTGTAGATACATATATAACATAAAACAACGCAATATCTGAAATTTAATGGTTTGCAATCGACTTTTCATAATATCATGTGTAAATGATTCGTTTACACAATTGACGAATTTATGACAAAGAAATTTAATGTATAATGTGAAATATGTTACTTGCAATGTTGTAACTTATATGTATGTAATAATTTTAATTTAATTTAATATTTGTATGCTGACATGGTAAGCTAAATGTGTGTTTCTCAACCTTACCTGTGCAATGTACCATATTTATGGCAAATAAAAAATATATTTTATATTAGAGGTGAAATTAAGACATTTGATTTTATTAATGTATTTTTTACCTTAAATATACTCTTTTCCAGAACCTGGTCGTTCGCAATTGCTATTCTTGATGTTATGTTACGCGGAAACAAATAATTAACAAATAATAAATATACATATAATTTTTTTACAACCTTCGTGGTCGTCTCGAATCCGGTTTTCGTGGTAAGGTCCCGAGTTCGATCCTCAGCCGGGTCAACGTATAAACCAATATTTTCGTATTGACCCAAATCTGGGTGATGTGGTACCGTCTTTGTTTCTGAATTTTATCACAAGTGCTTTAGCCTTTTAATTATATTTTAGTACAATGTATGTTTATGTTGCCTAATTTAGTAAAATCATGAGTAACCAACTTCGGTCAGTATTTACTTATCTTAATTTGATCATAAAGAGGTTCACTGAAGAAGTTAATTTACTATAAAAGATTGTAATTTTTTTGTGTATTTATTTGACCTGAACACAAACTTTCAACAGCGTTGCCATAAACCTGCATGGATTTCTTTATTCTGCAAAAAGTAGCTAACTTGACATTCTCCTTTGTTTGTCTCAGACGAGTCGGGATGCGAGGCTGACATGCTGGAGGGCGCGGAGGTGGGCCGGCACTCGCCGCCCCGGCCGCAGCGGGAGCCCATCAACCTCAAAAATGAGGTAAGTCAAATTTAAGGAAGAAAAAGCAACTGTGGTAATCGAACCACTCGTTTATTTATTTATGTAAGTGGTATGGTTTATGTAAAAATTAAAATAGAAATACATTTCTGATTTACACCAAAATAACACAGTATATAATACTTGCGTCAAATTAATTACGTAAAAGTACATAAAAAAGGTATCAGCTCTGACTCACGACTGGAGCTTAATCTTCAAGAGAACGATTGTCTTTATACAGGCACTGAAAATAATAAAACAAACTTCAAAATAAAAATAAAAGTGCGATAGGTTGCACTCAAAAAGCGTAACGCTGTCATTCGATCAAATTCTATTCTTCATATTTTTTCATACCGGGAGCCTCATATGAAAATCAATTCTTAAGGAGCAAATTCCAAAAAAACTGCGTAAATCGAACCAAGCATTCAATTATTTATTTTTATAAATACAGGCCACATGGTACGGTACATATTAAAACAATAATACTAATACTTAATCAAGAAAAAGGTTTCTGATTACCAAATTAACGGCGCACATAACACTTGCATTAAATTTATTACGTACCAATAACTAAAAACACTTGTAAAAGAATAGTGACTAATCTCATAGTTTTGTATGAAAAACCTTATTAATATTTCTCTAAATCTCTTAGTTTGGAGACAAATCATGCCAGGTAACAATCTCGAAGTTATTAGTTAGCGGTTATTAATTTTGAGCTTTTCGCCACATCAATAGGGTCCCCTTTGCCTATATTAGTAATAAGCTTTATTTGTACTGTTCTTCTTCCTACTCTGTGTGTGAGCAATAAAGAGTATGTATATGTCAAAACCTTCTTGTGCATAATATAGGTATTTAGTATTGCCATAAAACGATGATATTCCTCTTTAGAAAGCTATCAAATCATATTTTTTAGAGGTTTTTAGAAAGAAGCGAAGAGAAGAAGTATATCTATTCAGTTGTTGTAATTTAGTTTAAGGATACGAAATAATTTTTTTTCACGTCAAATAATGTTATTTTTTTTTCAACTTAGGTCTTAAAATATCCATTGCGATTAAATATCTTTTTAATCGCAATGGATATTTTTTAATTGCTATATCTTTTAATCTGTGATCTATTATGTACAAATTTAAGATTTACTTTGCGATCTTCGTGTGATTTATCTCACTTCGTAAACACAGGTAGATGTGAACCATGAAAGCATTGTTCTGTTAATACCAAAATAGGCTAAAGTTATTGAGTACAGTATTATGTCATTTCGAGAATCCAACAGAATCAAAAGTAAAGTATGTAACTATTTTTTCAAATGTATTCTTCTTATTCCTTACCTGTTCCTGAGATCGTCAAGATAGATACATGATAAAAGTGAGTCTTACAGTTATTTTTTCTTTTCTCAATCCGATATTCGTACAAACATAGGAAAAATATTTTAACGACATTTTTGGAGCGGAACTCCCATAGATCCGCATCAATGACGCAATGTCTGTTACGCCATAACTTCCCGAGTTCTTAACCGATTTTAATAATTTTGCAAGGAATCCAATCAAGACATTTAGGGCCAGATTATGATAGAGAATTTTGAAATTCCAAATTTAAAAATAGTATGACCAAAAAGCATTAGCTCTATGGGATTTCCCATTGAAACAAAAAGCGCGCGCTTTTTGAAAGTTTTCATTCCTGTGGAATTTTAAACTTTACTAAACATTATTGAATTTTTTTTTTAATCATTTGTTTTTAGTATAACGCTTTGCTCCAATATATGGTGTTAGCGAAGCTTTATGCTTAACCACTGCATCGACCTAGTATAGCTCTAAGTAAACAATTATTATTAGTGAAAGTTTATAACCTTATTAGGACGGTATAGACCCAATAGTATTGCTTCAGTGAAAAAGGCCTACACCTATTCGAAAATCAAAGAAGGATCAACAACACTTATTCCAACAGCTTGCATACGAATACCCAAGGAACGGTCATAGAAAATTTAAATAGCAAAAACGAGGACAAAGTTAAGTGTGAACGGGCGAGCTCGTTGCTCAAGTGTTGACCGTGGAGTTCTCGCCAAAAAGACGATTTTATTCGGTTCAAAAGGTCCTCGCTATTCCACCGAAAGACTAAACATTCCCCGCTTCGTTAGATGGCCACTGAAAAAAATTCGAAACGATTCTCCGCCGACCAATCGAGTGGTACCCGGCGCAACCTACTTGCTTCAGAATCTATAGTATCGATTAGTGAACGCTTTTTTTACCCGCACGCACTCACACACGGCCACGGCGGGGGCAGCCTTTTTAACAATCTTTTTTTTCGACCACCCTCCCCCCGAAACCGCCATGTCCATTGCGCGGATGCAAAGACCACCCCGCTTACCCCACCCCTCATATAGCAGCATTGAAAATGGAATTTCCATGAGTGATGGAGTGTCAAACGGAAAGTGCAAAAAGGAGAAAAAGTACATTATGTTAATTATTGAACGCGTGGTCCATCGTCCGAGTTTAAATTGAATGTCATGTCGTACGTGTCGTGGAAACGCGCTACCCATCCTGTTCTATTCCGTTCCGTTGTTGGTCGGTTTTTTCGTGTTCTCGTGAAATTAAACGTGTACTTCGTAATGTTGCTCGGCTGACCTTATTAAGTACTATGATGTCGCCAATCAAATCAAAATCATTATTACACTTCGTTAAGTATTTTGGTAATAGCATAAATGAATTCATTTCAACTTCCTCTTTCACTTTCTTTGAATACCAAACTCGGTCTAGGTCAGCGAGGAAATTTTGTGCTCTATATTTGAGATTGCAAGGCCTTGACATACATTGCATTGCAAGAAGAACCGTTGAATACAAACAGTAGGTTTCTTCAAGTACGCTATTGCATCATAGATAAATGCAATAACGATTTTATGCTTTTTAAAAAGTCGCCCAAATAAAACAAAGCCACAATTTTGTCTTTTTATTTGCTACTCATAGTTCTAACCTCTTTATACAATGAACATGTATAAGTATTGTATGTTAAATACATTCTTGCGGAAGTAAGCTACCTATTCTTGTTTTATAAATGTATTTTAAATGCAGTTTATTGAATAGCGACGATAACGTGAAAAACAACAGTTAACGCAAGAGAACTAAAGCACTTATTCAAGTCGGACGGCCGTCCGTTCCGACAGTCGCATTGCTAATGGAAATCCCGAAAAAATATCGGTGGGAAAAACTAGTTAAAAAAAACCAAGCACATTTGAATGAAAATTGGGTGGTGGCGGGCGGCGGCGCGGCGCCCGATACGCTATTATTATTATTATTACTTGCATTATATCTGCATTTTTTCGGGCGCACACACGCGTGTGTCAGCCATTTTTATTTTCTTCGCTTTTTTCTTTTTTCGGGCGCCCCCACACGGGATGTGTTGCCATCCCATCGGTAGCACACAGAAACCTGGGAACTATGCGATGTCTACAAGTGGACGAACATTTAAATTGGCTCTCATCAAATATTGACTGCGTGTAGTTTTTTCATTAACCAGTCGGCTTTTTGTGAATCGGTCGGATACGATTGCCGTTCAGTTTATACACTCCTTTTGATATTCGGCGGACATAGAACAGGTATCTTGATCATTAATTAATGGTTTATAACTTTTTGCTAGCCAACACAAGTGGTATGCAGTTTTTTTACAATGCTTACTCAAATGAAAAACTACAACAAAGTTAAACCTTTTCGATATCCAAAGCTATATAAAATGGTTTTTAGGAAATTTATCAATACTTTAATTAAAAACGAAATTTTGTTAAATATTGTGTTTAAAAACTTCAGTAAACATAATAATCTAGTGATTAAATTTAAACGCTTAAAGAACTTAATGTAATCAGAATGGTGTTAACAGTCGGTCTGCAAACGATGTCGCCGTTGCATTCAAGCGAATTTATTATCATTAAAAAATGCAAAAAATCATAATTAAAGGGGTGGCAGCGCTGGGGAGCATCCCATTTTTTATTTTAATTGGCTTGTAAATTACAAAAGTTGTAGTGGGAACACTGAGGTTTTTTCGGCGGTTCGCCGTGCCCGCGGAATTGTGTTAACTATTCTTATACCTTCCTGTGTTTTTATCATCAAATATTAAGTAATGTAACAATAATACAATTGAGTATACTAAATAGACTATAATGTACGTTCTCGATCATCGAAATATCACTTAAATGATTATTTATTTTTCAGTGAGTACCTACCTTAGCCTATTTTCACTACCTTTAATTTATTGTGTGTACGTTATGATATGAAATTGGTTCAAAATTTTTGGGCTTTGGGTCTCTCTGGTGGGCTCTGTGGTGTATGATTTTGAAGATTATTATTATTTTAAAAATGTAGATTTTGTATTTTTTTTCTGTAAAAAAAATGTTTATCCATTGTACTGCTTTAACTTTTTATATGAAATAAAAAGTTAAAGCAGTACAATGGTTATGTCAACAAATGTGCACATCTGCACTGATCTGGCAAACCTTATGGTTTTTTTGGGAAGTATAAATATTAATAGTTTCCCGGGCAATTGGAAAAACAGTTACAGCTTTTTTTCTGTAAGAGCTTTTATCTACAGTATTTTAGTATGGTTTGAAGATAGTAACTCGATTTGGATAGAACAATGTCTGTTGAGTCGAGCTTTTCGAAAATAGTTTTGATATTTCCATGCATGGACTATTTCGAAATGTTTCACTTTATACGAATTTTAATGTGATTTATTAATAAACAATATTTATCGATCGTTTGATGCAATGGTAGCGATTTTGCCTTTCGTACTGGTGGTCCCGGATTTTAGTCACGGAATGGGAAGATGTTTGCATGATTAAAACGAACATTTGTACCTGAGCCATGGTTATTTATATATTATACTAGCGGCCGCCCGCGGCTTAGTCCGCGTGGAACATTGCAACATTACTTTATTTTTCTAAAATAAAAGAATTTTTCTAAAAAAATAAAAGTAGCCTAAGTTACTCCTTATTACATCAGCTACCTGCCAAAAAAATCCCGTCCCGTCCCGTCCAAATGCGTCCAGCCATTTCAGAGATTAGCCGGAACAAACAGACAGACAAGCAGACAAAAATTGTAAAAAATGTTATTTTGGTTTATGTACCTACCGTATATATTCATATGCATGTAGTAAAAAACGGTTATTTCAGTATTAGAAACAGACACTCCAATTTTATTTATATGTATAGATATATGTATATAATACACAAGCCTTACAGTGCTTACTTTGGACTAGGCTAATTAGTGTGATATAAGAAATATTATTATTATTATCATCTTACTGGTCAAATATGATCAAAAGTAGAGTCAAATTGTCACAAAAATAATCGAAATTCTTTATTTAGAATTAATCTCTATAGTCAGTAGATATAAGCTAATCGAATTCTTCTTAATTTTTTTTTAAAGAATGATTTTAACTTTTAAGTCCCACTGAGACATTGAAGATCTATTCATTGCTATTATAAGAAAGATCAAACTGTAACTGCTAACTCAGCTATCCCAGTGTTTGTTAAGTGCTACAACGCATTTCACTCACATAATTGATGTGACAAGGTCTCATGTGCTCCAAGAGCACTAATCCCAAGAAACACTGTTAAGACTGTGTCACAGTATGGCATATGGCTTATGAACTATTAGCCGTAAGCAAACATACGTCGTTTTATATGTAAAAAGGGTGTAAAATGCACCTTAATAAGCCATTAAATATGCAAACTGCACGTGAAACCAAAATTAGCACAACTTTTATTTTTATTAAAAACTGTTGTAATTACATTATACGACATGCGATTTATGATAAATAGTAAGATAATGGGTATATTGCACGCTAAATTCTGTGTCTTTATCGAAACGCTCAGTAATGACAGTTTAAACGTAATTTCATAGATTTTTTTTAAATAGTATGGCTGTACATAAAAATCTTTTTAATGATAGAAAGTTCGCGTTAGTTTTTTTGTATACCTTGCATGTAATCAATCTATCAATAAACCTTACAAACTTTTTATTTGTAATAATAATTATTTATATTTCTTAGATTCACACCAATCAGCTTAAACAAAAGTAAGCACTGTAACGCTAGTGTTGTAGATACTATGGTATTGGGTAGACGAGACAAAAGACAACAGATGTATAGATATTTAATATTTGCAGGAATACATACAAACTTTTATGCTCGTATTTATCACACAAACACACACGTCTTCCGGGACTCGAACCCAGGGCCATTAGTTTTGTTAGCGTGAAAGGCTAGATCACTACCATAGCAACGGTCGCCGTATAAGCTATTAACTAAGCAAATCTAACATATTTCCAATCGTGTCACCTACTTTTCGGAAACGAAGATGCTTCCACAAAATTTGTTCTGTAAATTACCTGTTGTACTTGCTAATATACTCGTACTAATGTGACGTAGGAAGTCACGACTTCAGAAATTATTTGTTTTATATGGAGGTGAAAATTAACTTTTTACGACTTTCTAGCACTCAGCTGTTACTATGGCAATTACTAGTTCTCGTAATTAATAACATTAAATTTAATCACATTGTTCTAAACTCAAGTTAAGTAGCTTTACCATCTATGTTATGGAATCCAAAAACAATGAGACAAGACCAGAGACAATATAGAAAAAAATATTTTCTACATTGAGTCTGTCGGATATTACCAATCATGCTATCGGTGGCTCACTAGAACCACTTGAGGAGTTGGTATAGCATCTGTTTTTTTCTGTATTATATTTTCAAATCAAAACGTAAAATATCTATTTGTGCAATGCATAAAACAAGCAAATAAGACAACTAGATATAAATACAAAAAAAAAACTATATCTTTGTAATGTCAGCATTTAATTGGTAGATGTTTATAACAACTTTTTCTAGTAATAATTTCTTTGTATAAATAAAATTAAGAATAAAGATAAAAACAAAAAACAACTGCAACAAAAAGGATAATGTCAATCAAATTACTAATAACAACACTTAATTTAAAAAAAAAACAAAATTATATCAATGGAAACAAACGGTCACTTATGCAGTGTGCGCAGAAATAATAAATTCACAATTCTTAATTAACGTCGTTGAAAACAGATAGTAATGAATGTAAAATGGAAATTAAACGAAATTCCTCCACTGATTATATTGGAGAGAATTTTAATATAGAAGGCGTCCAACGTCTATGCCACACGATCATAGACAATTTTCTGAAACATTATATAATTTAGATTTTTACAAGTGACTGAAATATTTAAAGATCTTTTTCCTTTTTTAACTAAAGAATTATTTATTAAGAGTATTGCATTCTTATTGGCTTTACAGTTGCTGCGCATAATATCAATATGGTTATGTACACGATTAAATTAAACAATTATTGTCTGAACCTGACAATGTAGCTTTATATGAAACTAGCGGCCCGTCCCGGCTTCGCACGGGTGGACAAAATTCTTTAATTTTTTTCTAGCATTCAATATAGCCTATGACACTCAGCAATAATGTGCCTTTCTATTGGTGAAAGAATTTTTAAAATCGGTTCAGTAGATCCCGAGATTTCCCCTTACAATTTAACAAATATACAAACACAAAAACTTTACTTCTTTATAATATTAGTATAGATAAAATAAATAAATGGGATTAGGAGAACAACACGTCAAGTTTTAAGTTATTACACGATTTGACATTTTTACCTGACATATGCCATTGTAAGAGAAAACCACTTTATTTTTGTAATAAAAATAAAAAACCCCAACTAATGAAAAAACCCTTCATTTATGTTGTGTTTTATAATGTTTACCATTGTAAATAACAAATGTACATAGTTTCTAGTCCTGTATAAGTGAGAAACATCAGTTAATTCATACCCATTCTGCGTCTCAGTTCTTTTGTTAGCTGCATTAGGGTAATGCAGCTAACAAAAGAGCTAATGACCTTGAAACGGTTGAATCGATTTTGATAAAACAAGTCTAAGAACCATTACTAGAAAACTTGCCTGCAATAAAAAAACCCGCATCTAAATCGGACTTGAGGGCTGATTGGACTGAGACAGACACTCATATCGGTCAAAGTTATAATATCACTCCTCTTTTTTGTCGGGGGTAAACAATCCTGATATGTATTATTTTTAATTTATTGATAACTTAACAACTTAGCACTACTGTAGCCATGATGGTGCAGTGGTAGAGTATGGTTATTGAGATTAAGCAACTTTCACTTCTACTTCTTCAGCTTCTTCATTTTGTGAAACATTAAAACAATGCTCTTGCTAATGTGTGTTTGATTTAACAGCGCAAGATTGAAAGATAAAAAGGTTTTTAAAATTAAACAGAATTGCACGTGCTATGAGAGTTCCTCGTATTCTACGGTTATAGTTTACTGTTCAGACTGTCCGTATGCTTGTAAGCAAACAAAAAGTTACACATTCATAAGTCTCCAAAAAACAATTTGCTCGTCAAATGCTAATTGTACACAACTTATAATCCGCTTCAGATCGTCAAGGATCCTTCTTCCGTACAATTGCGGTTCACACATTAGAATTTATAATTTATCACCAGGGTACAGAGTCTATAATCGTTTGTGAAATGTTATATAAGCGCGGTGAATGCGGGTCGACGCCTCGAGAGGTAGGGTTGCTGCATTTACGAAGAATAGGGTTGACAAAAATTATTATTATAAAAAGCTAAGTTATATTAATGGTTGGACTGATGAAAATAGTAAGAAATTCATTGTTTGTTATGAAATAGTTCTTATAAAACGAGTTTACAAAAACAAAGTAAACTTTTATTTCTTTTTTTTTGTAATTTTAGTAAGTAGATATTTAATACAGACATTTTAAAAGTGTTCTCAAAAGTGACCCAACTTCTTTTAACACATTATTGGAATCCAAATCAAAATGACTTTAGCCAAATAAAAAAAACTTTGTAGATTAAGATATGCTTATTAACTCGATGTACAAGTTCACAATAAAAATGGAATTACGTGAGGATTTTTCAATCCTTAGATAATACTTATTAGTCAGTACAATGGCGGACAATGATTATACATTTATATATGTCTATATTTTTTTAAGATTCAGAAAGTGGTAACCCTACACAAATATAAATGTACGGCGTCGCAGCCGGCCAGGGCCGGACGAAGGATGGTCGTGATTGATCAAAGTCGTTTGTCAGTCTCGCGTCGCGGCTGGTCCTGCGCAATTAGCACGTGATTCTGCCCGTCTAATGCCAAATTCGGCTTTCATTACAGTATACTGTGGCCTATATTAATTACACTTCGCATTCCTTTAATTTTAATAAGATAATAAGATTGTGCGTAAATAGTAACACACAATTTATCTTTTTTAAATTGCTTTGAGCAGATTCTAACTGTAATATTATAAATACAAAAGTTGGTTGATATGTTTGCCTTAAGTAATTAATTCGTCATTACGAAATTTTTCATACGTTTTGTCAGGGGTCTATTTTGCCGTAGTTACTTCCGGAATAGTTCTTATATAGACAAATGACTTTTAATCGGAAATATACATTAACGCGAGCGAAGTCGTGAGTAAAAGCTAGTACTATATAAAGGAGAAAGCAAGAAGAAGCAATATAACATAATAATTGTGGAACCCGGGACCTCGAAGTGACTTTACCATGAGAACCGGTATGTAAGTCACTCTACCACGGATATTATACGAAAAATATAAGTGATTTAACTAATTTATACAGTATTAATGCAGAATTTGGTTTTGCGAAATCAACGATAAAATTAAGTATAAAATAATAAATATTCATTTAAGTACAGTTTTAGAAACAAACGTGGTCAGGTACAACGAAAGGATAAGAAAAAGAGATAGAATGTATTTAAGATAGAGACGAAGCATGATTGTCGAAAAGGGTAAGCGTTCCTAAACCGACTAACCCTTTGACCGCTTTTCACGTCGACTTTTACACCGATTTTATGAGAAACTCAACGTGCGAGTCCGATCTTTAATTTTACAATTTCCACGTCCCTCTAGAGCTACCGACAAAGTTTCCGATATTTGCGTTAAGTCCGATACAAAATAAATAAAAATTCGACGAATAAATCGGTCTACAAATTGTTTAGGGTAGCGTTTAAAAGTGAAGAATGTATGATAGTGGTACTAGAATTTTTATTATTTCTGAATTGAGCTCACATCAAGAAATACAGTATTCTCCCGCATCGACTTATGCTATTGATTTTACGTTTAACGTTAATTAAACATTAAACAAATAGAAATTTTAAAATTATTATTAAAAAAATTACATGTAAATTTAAAAAATAAAATTTCTTTTTAAATAACTTAGTAGAGATAAAGACAATCTTTCTTAATACAAGAACGATAGAGTTTAAATTCAATCAAGGATAAATAACACTTATAATTTTGTTACATGTGCAATTCCTAAAATGGTTTGGAATAAGTTTCAACCTTGCACTTTTTTCTAGAAATCAATTGATATCTTTTTGTTAATTTTATTTGAACTTAAAATATAATAAACATTAAATATAACCGGATTTGATATTAAAAAGAACTAAAAAGAAATGTGCTACCATTTAATCATTAACTTTAATCAAATGATAAATTATTATAATCGACAAATACTAGGAATTCCCGCTTGAGAATTCACTTGTGACTCGAGTCGATTTTTTCTAGTATTGTTCTATTATAATAATTTATCTTATAAGATAGCATCGAAAAATTTCATCAAATGACTTTAAAATAACTTTTTCAAGCTTTGTAATAACTAAGTTTAAAAACCCGGGTGGAATCCGGATAAAATGTTCTCATATCTACTTAAATGTCTTATTGCGAATCAAACACAGTTAAAACAGTGTCACTGATACATCGCAGCCGATAAATTTCGCATAGAACTTAGCTATGCATTTTGCCATAGTCGAGAATCGAGCCTTCACAGGCGCTATATGAATAAATAGTACAAGGAGCATATGCTTCCCGTCTAAAAAGCGTCTCGCTCGCTTTTCTCACTCTAAAGTTAATTTACAGATTTCACCCTTACAAACCCCGGTAACGCTTTTAACGATCGCTTCTGATCATACGGATAACTATCGCCTGATTTGAATACAGACACTAAGATAATATTTATGCGTATAGGTTAACAGCTGTCGTTTAATGCGCTAGGTCAATTTCTTTTATCAGATATTTACGACTTTGTTAATATATACATCCGATCGAGTATCGTTGAATATTCACCACGGGAGTGGGGGCTATTGAGTGACAATAAATAATAGAACAATTCGAAGGTGCCTATCATTTTATTCGCGCCATTTGATGCGATGCAAAGTGCGAACTTATATGCACAGGGACGACTGCGATTGTGCTTTTGCACGTAATTATATGAAAGAAAAAATCTCCAGGCAATAAACATTTAAAAAGGGAGATGAAACGACATTACGGACGAATTAAAATGCGGAATCACGTACATTAAGCTTCAGATCTTTTTTTTTTTCAATACACTTGTAAATGCGGACAGGGCCCGTGGAGTAGGTACGTCCAATTGGTTTTTTAATTCGTTTCTCTGTTTGTCGACGCCAAAATGGCTAATTCGATTTTGTTACGCCGTCATTTAAAAATTAAAACGGATCGGCACACGGTCGGCTAGGGAAAAGGCCGCCTGTCCGATTTTTACGACAGATGTTTAGATCGATTTTAAAATATATGTTAAATGATCGAACATTGTTTCAATGTAGATAACTTCAGAATGCAGACCGAGAAGGATACTACTAATTTTCCTATGTAATCCAATAAATACATAAAGAGTAACTGTAATGAAAAGATTACAAAAAAATATTTCCCGATGTAAACTTTTATTCTTGCTAATAAAAAAATTAAATTACCTAAAGATATTCTCTTTTGGTTAGATAGACCAGATTTTTTTGATAGTCTAATGACTTTTTCCGCTATTTCCATGAAATTAAACTAATAGTCGAAAATAGTTTGAAATTATACCTGTAATGACAAAAGATTTGGAACTATATGCCACATATTATTTAGTCTGATAAAATAATAATTTGGTATATTAATGATAAAAAAAAGTATTTAAAATAACTCTACATTTTCTCCAAATAGAATTAAATGAATGACCTGAATATCGAAATCAAGATAAACAAATGATATTTAAAGAAATTTTTATCCGTTATTTCTCATTTATTATATATTATTACTCAAAATTTGGATCCTTCTATAAAATTGCCTTATAACAAAGTGAAAATTGGTATAATTAAAAAAAGTTGACAATGCTAAAATGAAAAGTTCTTATTTATTAATTAAACTTTTTAATATATAATTAGCATAGGATCTGATTTTTAGTAATTTTTGATTTTTGAGGTGTATTGTGTATGTGTATTGTGTTTATATTTATTGAATAACAACAGTAACGTACCTTAAAATTAATCTTTAGCAGTTTCCATAAATTGCTTGTTTTGTTTAAAAAAAAAGAGTGGAAATAATTGAATTTTTGAACTTTTTAGGTTTTAATTTAAATCAAATTATATATTCATTAATGACTCATTATTAAAAATAAAACAAATGCATTTTGGGTATCATTATTTTTCGTCAAACTCTTTTGAAGTTAGGGAAAATACGATAGACATGGCGTAACCCGACAATTTAATCCAATTGGAAATTTCAAAAATTAAATCACTATATAAAACCTTTAAAAAATACTTCAAACAACTTCTTTAGTCATTTAAAAACGACGTTTTAAAAAATAAGCAGTTGCAAGCAAAACGTCGCAGTAAAAAAACCTAAATGCCATTTGTAACAAACAGTCCATACACAACACATTCAATTTCCATTCTTAATCTAATGAAATAAAGGTGATGTTTAATCGGTACCAAATAGAAAGCTATCAGCTACTACTATCCCATTTCATAACGTACAAAAGAGACAATAAGTACCACCTAGGCACCCAACAAAAACGTATTAACAGTATAAGTAATGCATAACTTAGATTGAGTGGATATCCGATATATGGAACGCCTAAGCAGACCAGCGGATATATTTAAACGAACGGCATTTGATTCTTTATTTAACGCGTTGGATTTTCAGGCATAATTGTACCAAGTACATGATAAAAAACAATTGAATGAGACAGTTTGTTTTTATTTTTCTGTTTAGAAGAACTGTACCTATGTATGAGACATCTGATGATATTCACTTCACATTTACTGTAAGTATCAAAGGGTACCATGACGTGTATTTATTTAAAGTCGGATTTCATGAAAAGGATTTAAAAATTCCCGCTTTTATAGCCAGTTTCGTTAGAATAGGTAAGTCAGCCACTTGGCTTAATTTTTCATAAAGTATCGGTTTTTTTATAACTCTCAATAAGTTACTTAAAAAAAGTATTTAATTTTTGATTGAAATTAATCTAAGTGATGCTTTTACAAATAGATAAGTTTTTAAAGACTTGCTCATATGTATGCTCTTGTTCGCCGAAGGATAACTATCTTTTTAAAAATAATATGTCCTGGTTCATCAAATAAATGACAGTAAAACAAAAGCCGCGTTCTAGCCGCCGATCTGTTCAACCCGCTGTGCCCATCCTCTGAAAATGGAGCGACCGATAAAAAAGGTAACGAATTATAAAAAAGCGGAGGCACACAATCGCGAGCGCGGACGTGTGGGCGGTGGGCGAAATGAAATGAAATAATGAAAAAAATGGGCAAAAAGCAGTACAAACATGCATTGTCCTACCCTCCCCCCTTAATGAGTGGGGGCACGCGCCCGCGCGACGTGTCCGAAGTGGCTGATTATCACCTGATTCCATCTGTGCTCACGCAAATTGCTATCGCTTGCCGTTTGCCGCGCTCGCACGATGACAATTGAACGTTGATACTTAACCGATTAGGATTCTAGTTTTAAACGGACTTGATGCCACAACTGTTACTGTTCGAATTTCAAAAACTGTAGAATGCAAAATAGCTCACATCGTTTCACTTTTTAAAACAAATGAATTTAGCAAGCATTGGCTTGCGTTTTTGTCATGAGTTCATGGGAATTTTCGAAAAATATTTCGAACAAATCAATATAGAACGGTTCAATATGCATTCAAAAGTTCAACGTACTCGACTTTTTCGTTGAAACTTCTAGACTGTATTCACATGATACATGAACCGGACAAAGTTGAACGATGAACAAATGATCCTATCCTTATAACTTTACAATGTGAACCTTGAAATCATCCCAATTTTCGAACACATTAACCATCAAAAACAGCGTCCGAAATTAATTTGTTTATGCGAAACAAAGGTGGGTGCCGGCTGCATGCACCCGTACCTCGCCTACCTCCCGAAAAAAAGAAAAAAATACGAAAAAAGGGGGGTAGAGGGGCGCCCACCCTTCCCGCGGCGCGATCGGCATCGGACTTCTTTTTTTAATCGCGTCGCGCTCGCAATGCTCGTTTTTGGTAAGCACACACTGCGCGTTGCCTATTTTCCAATTTAGATTGCTTTGTATTACCGGTTGAGCGATGCGCAATAGTTTTTGAGGCTCGTGACACGTCAGAGGCGGAAATTAAATTCTGTGTAAAATAAAAGTATGCAGCGGCCTTTAGACCCGAAGCAAACTGCGTACGAGCTATACCTACAATCGCAAATCTAAATGCGTAACAGCCTGATTAGAAAACGGTTCATATTCCAAAAGTTCAATTAAGGAAAACAAAATAAACACACGATGAAATCCTCAAGTAAATAAAACACTTTATCACTCGCTTTGTTAATTCACATACGTAATCCCTCATTTAATTCCCGCAAATTTATTCTTACACCATGGAAAAATCTTACAGCGCCGTATTATAAAGCGAAAAGGTCGCAATTTGAAAGTTTCAGATGAAATCTAAGGAACGGAGATAAGGGTGTGAAATTCCTTTAGTCAAATTTGAGCAAGAATGCGGGAAAAATTAAAAGGCGGGAAAATATTCGCCACCGACGCCGCTGCTAAATATTTCGAGACCACATTGCATACTTTTGATTTAAAAAAGGAAAATGTAATTGTGAGCATTAAATTAATACCATATCGCTTACCGAACAACTAATTGGCCAGCAAAATAAACAATTTGTTTTGCGATTAGTAAATCTCTTGGTTTGGTTAGGTTAATATTATGTACCATTTGAAAATAACATTAAATAAGAGTATTAGAAATGTTAAAAATCATATCTCAGACCGAGAGATTCGTCCTGATTTTTGGTTTAAAATAGTGAAGGTCTCGTTCTTATAAGCGGTGGTAAAATAAAACCATCACACTTATAATTTCACTAAATAGTTCGAATTAGTGTTCTTAATACACTTTTAATTACTACTTACTATAATACACTTTTTTGACCTTTTAGAAACAAATGAAGACAGTAACTTATAATATAGTTCTTGCAAATGTCAGTGAGTATAATAAAATTTTTATAAACTACCAATAAACATATAAGTTTATTGCATGATGAGTGGAAGTGTAATTGAGAAGACTTTTATTGTATATGCACTGGCAGACTACGCAATGAACAATCAAGAAAGTTTTAAAGCCTACATCCCTAAATCTCAGTTTATTCATAAATTGTGTATAAATATATTTATGAGGATATTTGTTACCAGGAGACCTAAGGTAATAAACGTAAGGTTGGAAGGATACGGCTTCAGGAGTAAAGTTTTCTTACTGCCAGTGTCGCAAGCAGATTGATCAGGGAAGCAGATGGCTGCAAAGTATCTTGGCCACAGTGAGATGAAACGGACTCAAGAACCGCAATGAAACAAAGCAGTTGACTTAAGACTGAAAATGAAAATGAAGCCTATTATTTTTTTATTATAGATAAAAAAACAGTAGGGAGAATGAGCGATAACCCATCACACGAGCCTAAATTGGTCAGTGTTAAGTAAATAACGCTCCTTCTAAAACACATATGAGTTTTAGATCTTTTGTATCCGATGACCGACTTTTCCAAAAGTTGCTTTACTATCGCATTTAAGCAGAATGTTTCAAATAGGGAATGCGGAAACGGACAATTGGACAACAATATTATTTATCAAACTTTGTATAAAATAAATAAAAAAATATAAGACAATTTTTATTTGGTACTTTAACATTGGACTAGATGAACGGTGAATTAGTTAACAAAAAACAGCAATACCAGTAACAGTAGCAAAATAAACAAAACAAAACTCCGTAAAAGAAAAAAAAAGCAAAGTAAAATAATTCACAATAAAATAATGGTAGACCAGTTCAGCTTACATCAGCTTAAATGGTGACGCTAATTTCCATTTAATATCACACTAAATCAAAATTGAAATTTGAAACATAGCCCTTGAATTTGCAGAAAAATACTACATCAACATTTTATCATTGGTATAGCAACACTTAAAAACTAGATTTATTCTCTAGATGTAGCAAAATAACAATATAATAACGACAAAATATATTCGAAAGCGATTAACTTTCTTTGGTGTTGTATGAACTTTTACTATAAAAATGTGCTTCTGTTTTGATATATATACTTTTAACGAAACAATACCTACAATTACAAACTCCAAGGCACGATGACGTCTTCATTACCCGTTTTCTCGACTCAATTCCCAAGCATTGTACACTAAATAACACATTTATAGCAAAATCTCGCTAAAACACAAACGTTATTCACAAGTTACTGTACCGCAGTAATCACATAATTCATCTTTATAGCAGTCTATATTCAAACGGCCATTTGTAACTTCATGCTACTTTATTCTAAGTGATATTATCTTTTTGTTTCGAAATGATTTCTTTGTGTGCTCTCTAATTATCAGTAAGTGTGCATTTTAATTGTATAGGGGTGAGGTACAGACGCCTGAGGCGGTACAACTCTTACGCGTAGAAGTTATTGCTGTGTCCCCCAGTTATTAGCATCGCATCTGTAGTAATTATGAAAATGTTATAAATATTCTGAGATCTGATATCGGATGATCCAGTTACTGGATATGTTGAAAGTTTTTCTTTTTTTTCTACTGTCCTTTTGACAGATTATACTCATAAAAGTTAATTTTACATATTTTTTTTAAATAAGTGTGTTATTTAGACATTTTCATATCCATGTTATGTGACTCTACCTAATTTATTTTGATTCATCCTCATTGTATCGAGTTAAAATTAAAAATTTACGCGACCAATAAAAAAGAGATGTTTTGATTTGATAATTTTCAAAATCGGAATTTAATTAAAAACGGATTTAACCTTAGCAGTACTTATTAGAGTTTAACTGTAAACTTTTTGTATTTAATTAAAAAAGGTTTTATCATAATCGTTCCAATTTTGAACGTCGCCAGTATCTCCTTTTGATTATCCGTAGCCAGTTAATAATCGTCTTGGCGATATTTATGGCCTTCTGCTTGCTAATTATCAGGGAATTTTGATACTTGAGTTATTGGCTCTCCGGCGCTGGGACTGTTAATTATGGTTAATTTTAATACTCATGTTATCTTGAGAAGTCTGTCTTGTCTTTGGATAAGGATAGTGGATTTTAATTAAATTAAGGACATGTTATTCAATATCTTTTCTGTCCACATTTTATTTCAATACTTTTCTAGTTAATTCTTAAGAGCTACTATTGAAAAACTTTATCTACATTATTTTATCCATTTGCTCTGAAAGAAAAAAAGACGAACTATATCCCCTATTGCATAGGCTAAAAGCCTGTAATGCTATAGTAATAAATTAATCATAAATTGTATGTTAATGTATATATCTGCTTCTATGAAATAAACATTCTCTAACTAAACGATGCAGTCGCTAAGCATAAAGCTACGCTAGCACCATATATTGTGGAGCGGAGCGTAATACCTAAAAAATTTCAAAATTCGGGACACAATCTCCGTCACAATCTGGTTCTAAACCTGTTGATTCGATTCCACACAAAAAAATAATAAAATCAGTTAAGAACTCGGGAAGTTATGGCGTAACAGATATTGCGCAATTGAAGCTGATCCATGGGAGCTTAATAAAGCGTCATTTGGCATAAGCGAAACAGTAATCAAAGTATATAAAAAAAATTATTATATTTTACATAATTTAAATATTTTACTGCTAGATTTTTAAATAAAAAAAAACTAAAATAAATTCTATTTGTCTCAGGAGTCAGGCAAAACCCTAACCTCTGGTTATCCAAGTTAGAATTCTTCTATTTAAGTTACCGAGACCGTAACAGACCCATTATATTTTACCAAGTACTTCTTAATCTCACCACCTATATTCGTGTTCTTGGTAAATATTACATACAACAACGAATGTAATACTTTTAAAAATATCTAATAATATAACTGAACCTTAACTTTGACTTTACATTAAATCAGTAAAAAAAGTATCTACGTTTTCCGAAGTAACACATTCGAAACATCTACTTCGGAAAAAATGGTACCACGGATAGTTCTCCACAAACCCGATCCGTATAATGATCTAATTACGTTGATTAATGAGCCACATTTATATCCGGTAACGTACATTTTCTATCCCCCAGTCGCTCAAGGACATTTGACACTGCACGCTCTTGCTACTAGCGAGCTTCTCGCCACATAACACTTTTAAGCTTTTTTTATTTTCGAAATATAGAAACGTATGTGTAGATGCTCATTTGTTCACGTTAATAATTTTTAAATAATGAAAAGAATATTATATCATTGTGAACACTATTTTGAAAATAGAATAGAACTAAATCGAAAGTAGCAATTCTTCGATCTTCTCTTGTTTTTTTTTCTATAAATAATGTTTTGAATTATAATTCTCTGCTGATTCACTTACGTATAAAATCTTATTCTTTCATTCGTAGCAAGCAGTAGTAAAATTTTCCTTTATTAAATTAAAATAAAACTTCTTAAGACGAGACGAGAGGGGACCTCAATTTTTTATGGATGTAACTGAACTCTATCGATTGCCTTCATAAGGTCTAAAATTAAGAGGACTTATTTCAGTTTCGTTTCATTAAAATATCAGAACCGCCAAATAAATTCTACTTAAAAGGTGTGTTGTACACATACTTTTTGATAAATATATATATTTTTATTAAAGTTAATATTAATTTTTAATCCAAGGCCAATTTTAAATCCAAATTAAAATAGAACACCGTTCTTCTTATAACTAGAAATTTACAAACAAAACTGTTACATATAGCAATCACTAGCTTAGCAAATAGTAACTTCACAATTTCTAATACTGGAATTTCTGCCTTGTTTTAAAGGATTTCAGTTCTAATTGCCGTATCTGCAGTTACGTAACAAAATGAGATTAATGTATTTCAATATTGGATATCATGGGTGCTTGTTTAAAGCAATTTTTCCGCGTTCCTAAGCGAGTTGAGTCGAGCCAGTACTTAATTGACCACTATGATTTATTATTGGTTAATTTTATGATAATGAGACTATGAATAATCTGTGCGCGGACGCTTATTCTGTAGGTACACGTTTGGTTTCTACCGCAGATTATTTATTGGATCGAGTAATGTCCTGTATTAAGATTTATCTAAACTTTCTACGGAACATACAGATTTCACTTTGATGAAATAATTGTGTTGACATTAATACAAGTTCTGGTTGGCTTACTTAGAATTTACAGGACATAATCTTTGAAGTTGTATAACTAAATTATTTTCTGAAGAAATCCATTAAACATTGTATAAATACTCAACTATCTTAACAACAAAGCCATATAAATTAAAAAGGTAATTCATAATTATCTTAAGATATATCACCAAATAAATTTCCAAAAGGTCATATTCAAATATAACTACAAAACATAAAACCCTATTAAACTATCATTCGACTATTGACTTCGCGCACGACAACCATCGCCTCTTAATACACCCCGGGCAGTATCGAACGGGAGCGGGTTGTAATAAGTCTGCAGTAATTTATGTTGCACGCAATTAAAGTAAGATTGTTGCGGCCTCCGCGTTTACGGTAGCGCGGGAGCACCGGCCACAGATAAGTAAGTTCTTTCGATACTATTAGTGCTCTCGTGTCACAGAGCAAATAACTCCTACCTCTTTGATGATTTACGTTTAGAATAGAACATTATCTCTGGCATTTGATTGTTAACACAGAAAAATTATGGTACTGTGGACATTTAGTTTTGTACATTTTATTTATTAATTAGTACTAGAAAAGAGAGTCGTTACTTTGTTTTTATCAATTTATTACATAGAAATTAAAAATAATAGATTCAATTGCCTAAACATTTTAGGCAGAATGATCATTTCCGTAGACCATCCTAGTGGGGAATAGACCAAATCATGTATTATTTCAAAGCTTGAGGTTAATTTGTCGTTCGGCCCCAATTAAGTATCTGTTTGTCCGTAAAATTTTAGTTTCAATAATTTTAAATAAGGTCGTCAAAGTACAAAACAGAATGTTGATAGAAAATAAACTTTGTTTTATACTTAGAAGAATATCTTAAAGAAACACTGGCGCTTTTTTTCACTTTAATGACGTTTTAATTTCCGTACACTGTGGATATGTACGAAGATATTAACGAGTTACATTTGACGGCAACGTAAATAATAGGGGTTAAAGTATGAAATTGCCGTTTTATTGCAATAGGTTCTTTGAATTGACATAGAATCTTCATGGTTTGAGGTTTTCGAATGAAACTTTTTTTAAATGGTTTCTATGATGTTCTTTTTTTAAAAAATGTAAAACATTTGAATATCGACTTTCAATTGTTTTTGTTATTCAATTTAGACAAGAAAGATGGATACTGCGAAAATTCGAGTTATTTTTGAATACGAGTTCCGACGCGGAACTAACGCGGCAGAAACAGCCCGCAATATCAATGCTGCGTTTGGAGAGGGGTCTACTAATGAACGCACCGTGCGATTTTGGTTTAAACGCTTTCGTGATGGAAATTTCGACTTAAAGAACGAGCCACGAGGAAGACCGCCCACACAGGTAAATAACGATGAATTAAGAGAGATAGTGGAAGCCGATCCTAGTCAAAGTACCCAGGAATTAGCGGCATGGTTTAACGTTACCTTACCCACAATATTGACTCACTTGCGTCAAATCAATAAAATAAAAAAATACGAAAAATGGGTGCCTCATGATTTGACTGATCTGCAGAAAGAAACGCGTGTTGAAACTTGTGTTGCCTTGTTGAACCGGTACAGAAATGAAGGAATATTGGATCGAATTGTAACATGTGATGAAAAGTGGATTCTTTATGATAACCGGAAAAGAAAAATGCAATGGCTGACCCCAGGTCAAATGCCACAACAGTGTCCTAAAGCAAAACTTACCAATAAAAAGGTAATGGTAACTGTTTGGTGGTCTCAGCATGGTGTTATTCACTATAGTTTTCTCCGATCTGGTCAAGCAATAACGGCAGATGTCTATTGTGCCGAACTCCGAACCATGTTGACAAAACTAGCAGTAAAACAGCCCCGACTCATGAATCGATCTTCACCATTATTGCTCCACGACAACGCGAGACCTCACACAGCACGAGAAACCATTTTGACCCTTCAGGAACTGCAGTTAGAAACCATTCGTCATCCTCCGTATTCACCAGACCTTGCTCCAACGGACTACCATTTTTTTCGTGATTTGGACAATTATCTACGTGACAAGAAGTTTTCTTCCCAGGAGGCAGTACAAAATGCTTTCACACAGTTTGTGCAGTCTAGATCGTCGGAATTCTATCGCAAAGGCATTAATGACCTTCCCATTAGATGGCAGCAATGTATAGATAATAATGGCAACTATTTTGATTAAATAAATTTGTTAAAAATTTAAAAAATAAACAATATAGATTTTCAGTACAAATCGGCAATTTCATACTTTAACCCCTAATATTACTTCAGTAGTTTATGAGATTTTGTAGGATATTAGGGAATATGGATTGTCACTACAATATCTAAAAAATGTTTGTCGGATTTTAATGTGTAATAACGGTGTATTATTTTAACCTTGTTCGTAAACGTGCAAGAGTGTAGGTATGTAAAATAAAACGTCTTAGAGGCTTATGTCTCGTCGCGTTTTGTCAAGAAATTCATGGCGAATAAAGTAAACCCCAGTCTACTGGAACTCCAGGAACGGGAATTTATTTTACAAAAAGAAGTGGTTGTAAAAGGTAACATTTGCATTTCTTTAAGGGGGCAAATATTACAACACTTACTTTTTGGCGGATGTGGAAAGCGTCATTTAAGTGGTTTTACTTTTCTTGTTAAAAATTGTGTTTTGGCAGTTATTAGCGTGTGTTAAAAGAGGATTTTTAACGAATAACTGTTTGAGAACACGTATTAGTGTTAGAAAGTGAATCAATATAGCGGAAGGTGAGTCTTCGCTATCTCAAGAATTTCACTGAAAGTTTTAGTAAAAGTGTGGGGTTTTAGAGAAATGGGTTTTTTCATTATTCATCCATTACTCGTATTATATTAATCAATAAGAAATATAATTAATGAAAAAATTACTGAAAACTAGGCAGTATGAGCGTTATATCCTTCTCTTCCCTTATTTTAAAAGTTAGGATACAAACACCAATTAAAACTCGTTTGTCACATCGATCGTGATAAGACGAAATTAATCTCTATATTATTTTTATTGTACGTATATCAAAGTGTCCAAGTTGTAATACCATCTATAACTGACAAATACTGTAAAATATACCTATTTTACATTTTTTTCTATAATATATATTTCGTTCTACTTGACGAGCAGTTTGGACTACTTTGTTGGCTAATTTACTCTCTTTATATTGCGATAAGTCGCTATTAATTTTTATTGTATGTCTAATTAAATTGTTGCACACTTCATGTTGCACGGAAATTGCACTTGTGTAATTTATAGACATATTATGTTGATATTGAGTTCTTTTGCAGTTGCGTCTCATGTTCATCTTTGCTAAAATCCATTTAATGCTGAAACTTCCTCAAAAATCATGTTGCAACAGATTGCATTTTTTTTATTGTGATAATATTTATTGCTTGTATTGTAAAAAATCGTAAAACAAACAAAAAATACTAAGCTATGTCGAACGAAGCGGCATATGAAAATGCAAATTGTTACACGTACCAATGAAAAATATATATTTATATGACCAAAATGCCTACCCTTTTCTAACATCTGACAACGGTTTTTTTCGTAATAATTACTTTATCTGTAATAATTTCTATGCTCATCAGCTAATATAAAAATCTCATTGATAATTATTTTATCAGAAATTTAATTATGAAACAGTGGCAATATCCGTAATACAAATGGAGATAATTTATACACAATTATCTAGTGTTTTGTAGTAATAATTAGTGCCTTTTACTTACATAAATTTAACGTCGTACATAGGAAAAGAGACTTTATCTTATCTATTCTAAGTTGATTTTGTGTTCATTATCTATCGTGACTTCTAAGCTATGATTGTGGTAGTATTACGAGTTTTCCTGTTACTAAATGAGACTTAACCTCAACGAATGTCTCTTTGTGACTCGAAAGTGTTTTGTGGAGTATGTCATTAGTATATTTTATTATTGTATTGGAATATAATATTTGTAGATATACTTTTGATCTTGATTTAATGTATTCATATTATTTTTTGTAATTTCTTGTGCCATTTTAGTTATAAGTTTCGAGACTATGCGCTTACTATTTTGAAAAGTCAAATTCGGGAGAATTTATAGGCCTTAATCAGACGCCTGAGTATATATTTTCAAATTAACAGATACTACTGCGTTAAAGTTAGTATAATATAGATCTTAATACTAAGAAAATTTGGTTAGAACTTAAAATCTTAACTCAAACGTCATAGAATCATTTGTATATTTACATAAAGGGCTGAGTTGTTTATAATAATATATAAACAACTCAGCCTTCAAAGTAACGATAGTAGTAAAGATATATAACAAAGAAAGAGTAGTCTAAAAAGGACTCATGTCAAATCGACTCAAGTTTTAATTTTAAACTTGAGTCAAATATAATCCTCAACTAAGGAGTCGCAATAATTAAATAACCTTGTTTATTTAATTATAGCGACGGTCTTCTTATCAATAATTGCTGGTGAATGTTTAATTTTTTTGATTTTTTAATAAATGTATCACTCTTGTTTACATAAGAAAAACAAATTTATGTACCTAAAAAGATAGTTGGTACTTATCTAAAACATGACATTACAATCGACTGATGGGTCACAACCTATTTCATGAAATGTCAAACCACAGAGAACCGTGTTTTCTGGTTTACCGTGTTTAGCTGGTGGCGAACTACGAGAATTTGTCGTAATATTATCCAGCTTTAGCTTAGAAAAATAAAATATAATACAATACTTAACCAATATCAGAAGAACGTAAATATACAATTGTGAAGATGTAGTATTAGTATATAATATAGTATAGTATTAGTATAGGATAGTATTAGTACTGGCTGGTTACATAATTGAGAACAATGAATATCATTTTCTTAAATATAATTTAAATCACTTTAATTTTACTCATTTCAAAGAAGAATTATTAAAATATTAAAAAAATAAGCTTTGAGTGATGGTAATAAAGAAACTAAAAGTTCTACTTCTGGATGTTATCTGGGACTAGAGTACTTATGAAGACGAATTACATGAGCCAAACTCGACGAGGTTGCGTCGTTATTTACAGTGCTCCCATGGCCACCATCCGGCTCCATCATCAGATCAGCTTCACCTCATTATATTGCATTGTCATCCGATTTGCATATCCAAGCAAAACTTTCCTTTTAAAAAAACATTCAACCAAGTTCGCAAAAGTGATATAAGAGAGAGAGAAAAAAACTGAGGATGAGGTCACGGAATCTAACCTGTTAGGTTCATAAAAAGCACAGATTATGAAAGGAATTCCAGTACAGAAATATACTGCAGTAGACAATGCTACTGTACGATGAAGCCGTCCTTCCGGTCATTTGGATATTCCAGCATGACAATTGCATATTGCACGCTGAGTAAAGGAATTCCTTGATTCTCAATCTGTTTCTGTATTAGATTGGTCAGCTAACAGCCCGGATTTAAAATCAATCAAATATTTTTGGTATGAAGTTAAGAAAAGAGTATGCAATGTTCTTTTAGAACAACGGGACTCTTTTGCTATCACAAAACGTTAAAAAGAAATAGAATCAATACCTCACCGGTAAAAGGCAGTTTAGGCTAGAAACCGTTTAGTTTCCTTTTATTGACTATAGGTTTCATCTGATGAACTGCGGGCCTACTATCATCGTTTGCGCGATGCAAGTTCGATTGTCAAAGTGAGACATCGCTATACGCGGTTTATAGTGGCGTCTCTTTTTAACAGCTAAACTTTAATGGCTAAATAAGACGTGATGGTACGGTCTCTGTTTTATGATCCTTTTTGACTTGCAACTACATTAGTATGTTACTATATTTGTAAGATTAAAATAAACGAACTATTTCTTATTACAATAAATTACATCTGAAAAGATTTATAATAATATTTAAAAAGGAAAAACCGTTCTAGATTATATGGCCAAAATTGTATGTACATACGAAGCATGCATAGAGTTTTTAAATGTAGCGTGTGTTTCGACGTGTTGCATAAGCCTAATAAAGACCTGATTTGTTTTAAAAATCGTACATAGTGTTTTTAAAGGACATTGTTTTGACGTGTTGCATAAGCCTAATAAAGACCTGATTTGTTTTAAAAATCGTAATAGTCTTTTTAAAGGACATTGTTTTGACGTGTTGCATAAGCCTAATAAAGACCTGATTTGTTTTAAAATTCGTACATAGTGTTTTTAAAGGACATTGTTCTGACGTGTTGTATAAGCCTAATAAAGACCTGATTTTTCAAAAACTCTTTAAAGTATCAAAACGTATTTAAACTAGGTTAAAAGTATGATCAAAATCCAATTTTCACTAACAAGTAGCGCAACCGAGTGCTATAGTAATATAAAATAAATATATATAAACCGGTCAACATCAACAAGTCATTGAACTTGTTAACTTGTGTTTTATTATTAACTTAACTTAAATATATACTATGTGACACCAGCTTGCATTACAAGCATAGTAAATTTATGCAATAGACAATGCGAAATGCTATTAATCTCACACCTACTGCTCATGTTGTTCGTACCAATCAAATCCTACTAATTTTATAACGCAAAAAAGACTGAACCGATTTGGCGTACTGTTTATTGCCTTGATTAACACATAGGATATAGTTATCCTGAGTAATGTTAGGTTCTTGTGGGATTATTGAAATTTTGTTAACTCAAGGTGGCCAAAATCACGAGCAAAAGCAGAAAGTTTAAATACGTCATGCACGACCAACAATATGATATGAACGATTGCAATATAATGTGAGACCAAAAAGATTTAATCTTCTTATATAGATTCACGGGACATTTAAGAAGTCCATTGTTTTTCGTTCGAAATTTCAAATTTTAATAAAAAAAATCTTTTTATTCGATATCCGTAAATATGATTAATTTTAACGAATTAAGTACTTACACTTTAGCGTCTTTCTTACATTTACCAGATTTATGACGCAATTATTTTGTTTTTTTTTTTATGTAACCTGATGTAGAGTCGATAGCAATCCAATAAAGTAGGATCCAGGCTAAAGGAGATTTATTTAAATTTAATGAATTTAACGAAACTGTAACAACTAAATATAACGAATAGTTCACCTGCAGAACACATATAGCGAGGCTTAGCTATAAATTAGTTCAATATCGCATTACGTTCAGTATTTGAGATTGCAATCAATATGCAAAATGTCGATGCTGGATCGCGTGCGTAGGCGCCTGTGAAATTTCACTTTTTATTTAATTAACTTCACGATTTATGTTGCATTAAGTTTTAATTGGATCTTTGGAAATTATTACGTGCCGTAATCTATTATGGTTGCGATAACTAAATGTTATATTGCATTTTAACGCTAGTGTGGCATAAAAATCAGACGATGTACAGAAGTAATTCTTCTTTATAGTAATTGGTATGATTTTGCTAAAAATATGTAATGTTTGGAATAACAGCTAGTATAAGTTCTTGTCTCATAATTAAGTAAAAAGGAACCCACAAGTCTTTTTTGACCTTCATATATTGATCGTGGATTTATTAAATACATCTTTTAAAATTACTCTATTTTAAAGAGCCAACCAACCCTTAAAAAGTAAGTTTTAGCATTACCTCTAATAGTAATATAGTGCTGAGCATAAATAACTTTCAATATAACATAATATAGTAATAGCAATTAATTCAACAAGGACAATATTTTATTACTTATAATTATTTATCGTAGTAATTATCTTAACGATATCAATTCCATTAACTTTGTCGTGACCTTTTGATTTGAATGTATTGCAATATAAATATTTAAGTTGAATTGGTATTATTTTAAGAAGGTAAGCCACAGTTTTTCCACTTTATTTGGTGGAGGATTTAAGCAAAAAGATTTAGCAAACTTTAACAAAATAAAAAAAAACGGCCAAGTGCGAGTCGGGGGGGTTCCGTAAAATATTTTTATTATATGATGTAACTAAAAATTTACGGTTTTCGCAAATTTTCTTTTATCTGTGCTATAAGACGTTACTTCGTACTAAATTTCAAGATTTTTAATTCACGGGAAGTACCCTTGCGACTGTCAAAAATTTGCGGCATAAACGGCTGCATCTTTTGATTACGTTGGCTTAGAAGTTTGATTTTTTCACAGCTCCAAGGGACAGTAAACCTGAGTATTTGATATAAATTCCAGCTTGATACCTTTATGCGTTCCTGAGAAAAGGGTCTTGACAGACAGACAGACGGACAGACGAACAACAAAGTGATCCTATAAGGGTTCCGTTTTTTCCTTTCGAGGAAAGGAATCCTAAAAAAAGACTATTTGGTTTTTAGTACTTTAAAATGTTCAAGTACTTCAATATTATAGTTTTGAAGACCGTAAACGGACCGTCATCAGCGGCTATTGAAGCAGTGCGAGGGCGATTCCAACGATATCCCATACGTAAGCAAAAGTTATGTTTACTTTAGCTTTTAAATGAAACCAAGTGAACATGACTACAATACGCACTTTTTTCATACAACATAATAATCCGACATCTTACATTGAGAACATTTATGGTTTAGCTTGGAAGTTCATATTAAGCTTAAGAAGTTTATTTAGTGAAAAATGTTTAAAAAATTAATGCTCTTATGTATCAAAATCGAAACTGAAAAGGAAGCTACGACTAACGGGTCTGCTTTAGTTCAGATTAAAAACCCGTTGGATTACAAAAATTTAATAACATATGTCGAAGAAAGTAATCATCATAATAACTCATCATCATCATCATCAAACCAGGCCACTCGCAACGTTTTGCGAAAAATATTCTTATGTATGAGGCCTAAGGATTATATTAATTATAAAAAAAACAATGTTTACAAGTAAAAGTGTCGTTCAAATTTCCAATTTCCATCTACGTTTTTTGAGAACTATATCGAATTATTGTGTCTCATTGAAAAATTAATCTGCGTCGTCATCATTTGCTTGCGATGATTTTATATAATTTCGAATGTGGCCTAAAACCAGACGATTCCTTTGATCAAAGGGCATTCATGGATGAAAGCCCTCCTAAGGAAACCATCTACCGTTGGCATAACGAATTCAAGCGCGGCCGTTTAACTTTAAAGAGATGAAGAAAGAGCGCTCCTAAAGCGCGCCCAAAACCTTAAAAAAATTAAGGCGGAGGCAAGAAAACATGCGAATTAAGTACGATGTGATTCTGCACCGATTGCAGATTGGATTAGGAAGAGTTCACAAGATTTTACACGAGTACCTTTGCGAGAGAAGAATAGCTACGCGCACAACCTCACCACAGCACAGAAGCAGACCCCTGTGGTATGGTACAGACAAATTATTTATAAATTTGAAGTAGGCTAGTTTTGGTGCGTTTACAACATTGTGACAGGTGGCGAATCCTGGATATATCAATACGATCTAGAAACTAAACGTCAGTCCACATTTTGGCTTTTCAAAATGAACCAACGCCTACTTAAGTTAAGCGATCGAGAAGCACAGGGAGAAATATTATCACAAGTTTCTTTACTTTCACGAGATATCTTCCGTCGATTCCATTACAAATTCAAGGCAGCATCAACGCCGATATTACATAGTATATATAAATGCCTACCAGAATTTGTCATTGCAAGGAGCAACGAGCCGCCGAACCGGGCTTCGCGGGTTACTGCTCAGCGCTCAAAGCGAGAGACCTCCTGGACACCACATCGATCGGTCAAAACCTGGGGTCATCTTACTTACTTTCTTTTTATTCCTTAAAACAAAAACTCTACTGAAAATGGTAATCGATAAGAATCTAATTTAATCTAATAGCGTTAAACTTTTCTTAAATAATAAGAATAAAAGCTGTGCAATAATCACTTTGGGTGGCATTTGAAGCCTATTTTTCTTACAAACAGAATCATACACTGACTGCCATGTTACCAATACTATTTCGTATTGATAAATTCAATCAACACTTTTAACTTTCCTTATCACGTCAAGTTCCAATTAACCGCATAGTAAATCTTCAAGTCTTACTTTATAAATAATTTTATTTCTTATTTTTAAGTGTTAAATAATGGTGAAATACATTTTTAACGCACTTGTCACATGAGAATTATAAAAAGTTTAAATTTTCAGAATAATCACATTTTAGTTAGTTTTCTACCGTATTTTGTTACTCACGAACAAAAGATACTAAACTAAAAAAAGAAAATCACATCATATAATCTTTGCATAAAATATAAATTGCAATCTTACTCCCATCCTTAAAGATAAACGATTAACAAGAAAGAGCAAATATTCCACTGATCAAGGAGCCAAACACTTAACTTGCATACTGAATGCAATTTTATTAATTAATTTCGAGTCGCATTTATCTTGCTCGCATGATGCAAGCGTTTAATAAGGCCTGGCCGCCATTATGGTATTGCATTTGAGGAGATTGGGGCGAGTAGACGCTGAGCTGGTAATTTATAGTTCGTGAAATCTTAAGTAGGTTGAATTTGACCAGTGTTGCCCATTAATGTGTGTATTTGTCTTGCTTTTGCATTTGCGAATATTATATTAGGCAAGACATTAAATATTAAACAAGTAAAACAACCATTTATTATTACGACCTATTGATACAACCGTTTTTAAGGCTAGTCTTGCTTTTGAACGTCTATAGGGTTAAAAATCTGTAAAGTTTTTTTACTCTCGAGTCTACTCTGTTTAATATGCATGGCTCGGGAGACTTTTTTATAATTATTTTTTTAAATGGCTTAAAATTTTGAACCTTTTAAAGATATTATTTGTGTCTCAAGCACGAATTAAGACTCAAAAGTAAATTTAAATTCATCAAACCTTTAGGTTTTAAGTAGTCCCGATAACTATGAAATTGGTTTCCTGTGGGTCAATCATAACAAAGTCTCGATTTTATAAAATTTAGGGCTCGAAGGATTGCTGGTTTAGAGTAGAGTCACTCACATTACCTTCGCCGCCAAATGACCACGGGTTTGATTACCGTAGGGAGCAGTGGATTATGTGATGAATATGAGCTTTTGTACCTGAGTAATGAGTTTTATATTGCTTATTTATTTGCATATAGCACGCACGTATACATTCGACACTATATTGTGTAACACGTTTAACGCAGAAAAAAATTATGTGATAGGACACAAACAAATCGAAGAAAAAGTAAATTGTAGATAAAATGAAGAAATCACTTTTACCGTTCACATTGCCAACAGCAACAGTTCTACTGTTATCCAATTTAATCAATATAGTTTTATGAAAAGGGTTTTGATTTATAGGTTTTATTATAACCCATCTGCAACTTAACAGTTTCTTACTTTATTTTTGATTAGACAGAATATATCTTTTAAAGTGAAGGCTACCACTTAGTAATACTTTCTCGGTTCGATAAGCCCAACCTCCCCTAATAATCTCACCATCAATCTATTCGGACTTAGCAACGTTCACTCCTTATTAAAACAAGAATTTATGAATTTGAAATTGCTAATAGTATTCTTATATATTGTTAGAGTAAATGAATAGTTACTTTACCTTAAAAGCTTTGACCAAAAAGATTTTATATGAAGGAAAAAATTCAGGACCATTTCCAAAGTTTTTAAAACAAAATGGTCTACGCAGAAAGCTCCAATCAATTTGAAAAAAATATTATTCTTATTACATGAAAATTTAACATTTAAATAAACTCCCCGAAACTACGCAAAAAAGTTAAATAATATTATTGTTGCCGACCGTAAATTTTTCAAAGGGTTGAAAAGGTTAAAGTCAGCAAAAAGTTAGACAATGGTAGTAATCAGACCAAAATATCTTTCATTACTTTTTTAATGAGAATCTTAATTATCTACGGCTGTTCTGTGTTTAATAAATAGTCTCGACTGTGAACCACAGAGTAGAATTAAAATTAAAGGGATATTCTTTTGTCAAATTTGCAAATGAAAGAGTATTATCCACCTTCATACTATTTCTATAAAAATAAACAGTACAGAAGCATGAGCAAAATTGGGTTCGTCTTACAAAAGTAACAGAAACAATAATAGCGCGGAGTTCACACTGCTGCAAGTTGGCTTCCTTCGTCTCGATAAATATGGCGTTCAGCATTAACATACTTATTAATTGCAGCCTCCGGGCTTGGTTGGTAGCCGTTTTATAATATATCTCGAATGGTTTACGAGTCGCCGCCCCGCCCAGTTCTCGTCCGCGCCCGGACGTTAATGCGTCGGTTACGTCGTCCGACAAATGAGTATACTGATTAAACTCGTGTAGTCTATGCTTTATTTGTTTACATTCTTCGCTTGACGGCCAGTACGTGTTTAAAATATTTTCGAAAGAAATATTTAAACTTTTTGGACGCTTTTCTGTTATCAATTGATTGAAAATCATTAAAATCTTTATTGGATAATTGTAATTCAATTAATACTAGCGGCCCGTCCCGGCTTCGCACGGGTGGACAACATTCTTTAATTTTTTCTATTATTAAATATTTTATCCGTTAGCGCCATCTAGCGTCCGGTAGACGAACTACTTGCGGTTAACGCGTTGCTATGGTAACGCATATACAATGGAAAAAGAGTGGCAAAAAGAGCGGACAGACAAACAACAAATTTGTGATCTTAGATTATAAATTTATCTGTTTGTGTTGTTACAGGTGCATATAGGCTTTGTTTTTGATTTTGGTTTTGTTTTTTAGATGTCAAATTGCGTTAATTTTTTTATGTAGTTTCATGCTAGGTAGAAAAATGTATATTTTAGTCATGAATATAGGACCTACACTACACCTATACTACAATTATATTACTTAAGTACGTAAGTAAGTTAACTTAGAATAATTTATATGGTCGCGTGGTGCGTGACAGAGAAAAAAAAACGCTCCCACCCTTCACACTTAGGGGTGTAAAAGGCGACTTATGATACTGGCAGTACTTATCATACATGTTACATAGGGCAGAAAATGAGCAGCATTTTCAGAGTTACGGTCTTTTACTGCTATCGCTAACCCATCCGCAAAGACTGGAGATTATGCCAAACCTCCCAATCCACCTTTCGTCCAGCAATGAACGTACTCCGGCTTAGATGATGATATAAGAATAACTGAAGGTTGTATATATGCCTCATCCAGTAGAACAACAACTTAATTGCAGTTATTACCAAAATTTTCTTGTAAATGTCATTACAATTCTCAAGTGATATTGATATTATAACTCTGATAACCCATTTTCTGAAAAAACTACAATTGTGAACTTATTATATCATATAAGCGATATGTGTATATGTTTAATATCTTCGTTTGGTACATCTCTTTACTATTACTAAGTTTAATATGCCATTGATGAATTAATAAAATAATGTATGTTTTTCTTTCAGGTACAGTAATCTTCAATAATCAGCTCCAATCATCTTTAGTAAGTCTAAAACGATCACAAATGATTTCAAGTAGCTATATTGAAGACCCGAAATGAAAGTTTAGTATCAGTACATTAATAAAATATCATGTTTAATTTGATTCTGACCATAATACTATTATCTTCAACAGAGAAACGTTAACAAATACCAAAATTAATAACCTTACAGATAAAAGATAAGGTTCACTAGAATAAAGTACATGTAATAGTCACTATAGTACTAGAATTGAAGTGCTAATAAGTTACATGCCAAATGGAAGAACAATTAGTCGTTTTAGAATACCAAATTATGGCAACACACAAACAAACTATTATGATCATAGGCACCCACACAGGCGCGTCTTCAATCAAGGCAAGTCGCATTTCGAAAGCAAATTATCGCAGTGCGGGGGGTGCGGGGGGATAATTAAAATCCGTTGATTAATATGTAAATGTAATAAGATTACTCTCTCCTGAATAATTTAACTGGGGCCCGGAGATGAGTTATATACGTTGGACGCTCATTATGGAATATAGTTAGGGTCGGCACGGTAGCCTAGCCTATGCAGTGAAATCGATCGCTGCTTATAAGGTAATGTAATTTAGTAATGTATTAATTAATACTGGTAACATTGGCATTTTTTTTTTGGTAACCCATATGATGTGTGATTTAAGTAGAAATATTTATTTGATACTTTATTTTGTGTTTTGATTGTTCACACTAGAATTTAGAGGTTTGAGTTAATTTAAAAAAATATATATGACTATTTGACTACCTCCACGGTCGAGTGGCTCGCATACCGGTTTTCATAGTAATGCTACTCCAAGATCCCGGGTTTGATTCCCGGCCGGGTAAATGAAGAAATTTTTTTTCTATTTTGGCACGGGTCTGGGTAATGTCGTACCGTCGTTGTTTCTGAATTCCATAACACAAGTGCATTAGCTATTTTACTTCGGGTTCAGTATATTGTATGTGATGTTGCCTAATTCTCAAATAAGTAATTAGTTTGGAAACATCGCTTTTTTCATTTGATACAAAGTAAACATATTTTATGAATTATTAAGTCTAAAAGAAACAATATCACTTATTGTTAAAAAAATTAATAAAATTTAACCAATTACAAGATATACTTATTTTGATAACTTATAATTGGTAGCAAGTGTCTTAAACACTAATTTTAACTATTTATTTATCTGTATTATTCTATTGCTTAATAAGTTTAACATCACAATATTGCATAATGAAATTCATTTCAATCAACTACGACTGCGTTATTAATAGTTTTCTGACGTATTTTTTTGGGAAAAACTAATGAGACACATATGAGGAAGGAAAATTTAAAATCTAAAGTCACCGTAACTGCCACCAGATAAAGTATAATGACAATTTTATGCAAACTAACGATAAAATCTTTCCCTTAAGATATATAATAACCGAAATAGATAATGAGATTGAGTAATCATAGAAAGAAAAGCAATTGATTTAAAAAGAGAAGCACCTCCACAGACCGTTAATGATTAAGATGCGTGGCATCCCATATTCCTTGATATAGCGATCTTCAATTTCGTAGTGATTTTACGACAATGCTAACCTACCATAACACCATAGATAGCCTCAAGTCTTTATTAATTTCTGACGTGTGTAGTAGTGATTTAAAGATCATGTGCAACTAACCAAGCCGACGCAGCCCTGCGTCTCGGCATTGTAATGTATGTGGCCACGTCTGACTTGATAAATGCTGTCGTGGTGCGCAGCCTGCTAGGATTTGCCAGCAACTACAAAGCGGGGCAGTGTGATAGAGTTTTTATTCTATGGTTTACTATTGACAATTTTACTTTTTTTAAGTCTTGAATGAGGCCGAACATGAAATTCGTTGTTTTGAAATTAGAATTTGTGAAAACCTATGGCATTTATAAAGGACATCATTTGTCTCGTTTGATTTTTGTTAGTTGGGTTTGTGTTTTAAAACATTTAAAAAAATAAGCTTTGTTATTAATGGTTTTTAATTAAGAATAGATATTGAAAATTAAATTATAGCGAGAATTTGTATTTTTTATGTGTTCGTTTTCGTAAATTATATGGATTGATATTCATAAAGCAATCATATGGACCCTTTTTATGAAATTATAATTGTTAGCAAAAACTTTATATCTTAAATATAGGGTATGGATATCTGACAGAGAACACCAAGGCGTTTCTTATTGTCTTTTGACAGACATCTCGTTTGTACCGTTTCCCAAAAAGCCAAAATTATAATAAAACATTTGACCTAACAAAAATTTTATTGACAATAGATATCACCTTCACCGTAAAAATATTTTTTCATGAGCTTACAGATACAGTTGGATTTCGAAATATCTGTATAATGAACCTTTAAAAAAAATCTTTTAAAATTAGTAAGTAAGAAATCAATGAGTAAACAAAGTTTTTTACCTAATTATTTCTTTAAAAGAAATTTTAATATAGATTAAGTAGTTTCGTAGATAATCGCCCAGTTATGAAATGTATAAAATCTTTTCTCTCTTTTTATAATATAAGTAAAGATAATTTTACTGACCTTAAGATAATGGAAATGAAGAATTATTGACATTTTTTGAAGTTAATTTATTTAAATATTTTAACCAATGTTTCGTACAATTTTACATGCTGAAATTAGCAAAAGCTGTTGAAAATACAAAAGTGTAGAGTTATTCACTTGTGAATAAATTTTATTGTATTTTTTTACAAATAAAAACAAAATCATTTCCAATCATACGGTTGATATTTGTTCGGTTATATATATTTTTTTTACTTTTCTCAGTGTATTATCAGAAAAGCAAAGACTTCGATTTCTTATCATAATTCAATTCGGTACTTACGCAAAATCTCTCCGCCATAACAGTCGTGTTTCCGCCATCTTTATTAAGGACGCATGGCCTTTCGCCTCCTGGCGTTGGTCAACGGCCAGCAAGGCGTTAAAGGCATCGACTATACAACCTTCCAGCGTACCAAGATCCACCCTGCCGCCTGTAATTCACTGTACCCCCAATATTCCGGGAGTTTAGTTCCCGATTCACGGGTCAATTTGAACTGGTCGTAGGTGTTTGGCTCACTTGTCTAATGGGTTTGATTAAACTGCCAGTTTATTTGACGGTACGATGCGTGCCACGTATGGATTTATGTTTAGACGACGCTCGGGTATAGAATTAACGATCGAAGATACGTCAGGCTGTTAGGTGACGGCGATTCGTTCGTGGTTTTCAGCTTAAACTGTGTCCTGCACTAAGAATTATCCTGGACATAACGGCTTTAGTTTTACTATGTAGATTATAAATCTAAAACTGAGGCGCTGACATCATTATTTACTAATGTGTTGTTAATGAAGTCAAAAATATAATATATTATACTAGGTCTGTAATACATGCTGCTGTTTGCAAATACTGAGCGTAGCAATTAGATTTTTGAAGGGTGATTATTCCTCTATGGTGTGTCCGATTCCAAAACTTTTTTTTGCACATTAGTCACGACCACAATGTGAGTTTTGGCGCCAAATTTCATCAGTCTAGTCTCAACGATTTGGCTGTGATCAGCTTTTGAATTTTTCTTTCGGTGATTATTCCTCCATGGTAAAGTCTATATTTTTTTTACATAGCCTATGCCCGTCAGGTTATAATTATGTATGTTCATGCCAAAATTCGTTCGAATTGGTTGAACCGTTAAGTAGCAGGAGGGAGACAAGCGAAATTTGTGAGTTGTCTAAAAGAGAGCTTCGCTCAATAAGACAATAATCACATAAGTTGTTTTGAACCCATGTTAAGTATCGAAAGCACTTGTGGTATGGAATTTAAGAACAATGATATTATTATAACAATCTAACCCGAGCCAATATAGAAAAGTTCATAATTTTGTATATTAACCCGATCGGGAATCGCACCCGAGACCTCGGAGTAACTTTACCATGAAAACGGGTATGTGAGCCATTCGACGCCGTAAAAAAGAGAATGATTAATTAATTATTAACACATTTTATGAAGATTCAGAGATATTTTAATAAATTTTAATATTGCTAAAATCTACACTTCTACACTAATATTATAAAAAGGAAATATTTGTATTTTTGTATGTATGCGATGAATTAACTCAAGCCGATTTCAAAAATCACTATCATTGGAAAGCTACATGCACGCCGAGTAGGCTACATTTAATGCTAGAAAAAAATTTAAAGAATTTTGTCCACCCGTGCCGGGACGGGCCTATGGGTACCCTATATAAATATGGGTTATTTGTATTTATCATTATCACCATTATTGTTTATATTATCTTATCTACATAAAATTTAACAGTAATATATATCTTAATATTTTATTATGCTATTCAAAAACTATTTATTAAGAAAAAAAATGTGTCTTAAAATTCACCTCATTTGGAACTTTCAGTCTTTTTGTATAATCGGATTGGAAGCGGTAATTGTTTTTTTTAATGTAATTTTTTTTATTTTAGCCTGTACCTAATAGTGTAATACTGTAATTTTGCTAGAACTTAATTCAAATTATAATTAAATATTTGTAGGTTGTATCGTTCTTTTTATACGACCACTGGCCACGTGAAAGTGTTAAAACTAACCTCACTTTTATCACTCAGTTCCAAAGTAAACAGAGCTTGTGCTATAGATTGTAAATCATGTCTAGAATATTCGGATATCTAGATGTCTCGGGAGCGAGTCACTATGTTCATCTAATTATACTAGTACATGACCTACCAGGTTTCGAACTCGGCTATTTCGAACCGTGCCGACAGACATTCACCAATCAATTTATCGTTTTTGATCATTATGACTAAAGTTTAAGTTACCTCTCTACCTGTCTAAGGATTAGTGATCATGTTATTTGCGCTGCCATCCAGACATAAATCTTCCAATAAAAGAAATAATGGTATTTTCACAGTTTATTCCTCGTGCAATATACTTCTTGCACTTTCGCGTCCATTCATTGAATTGTCAATGATATGTTAATGACAGGGTAAATACAGCTTTACCTGACGATAAAACTCTAACCGTTTTAAACGAAACACAAAGATATTTGATAACGGATTCAAACGGAGACTCTACCCATTCAAATACATTGCAATAACGTTGCCTTCTAACAATAGGATGCAGTGGCGGCTTGTTTCTGACTGACCTCTCAATAATTAGGATGGTGCTTCTCCGTTTCGGGAATGAGAATAAAGCCTACCCTTTGTACGAGTGTGAGGGAAGACTGATGTGTGCGTGTGTGCGTCTTGAGTGCATTGGTGTGTGAGGGGCACGTCCTCTGCATGCCACTCTCTGATAGTAATGTCGTATATTCCGGTCGGTGCGTGCACTCGCCTGTCTTATTATGTTTTAGTCTAGTCCAGACGACGGGGTTGCGAATTTGGATGCATCAAATAGGGTTAAAGTTAGGATATATCTTTATCTAAATTGTTAGTACATTCATTCTATGATTATACAATATTATTACGTATTCGGTATTACAACTTTAAATTACCTATTTTAAATCATTGTGTGTTTACTTATCGCTGATTATGTCTTCTGTCTTCTGTTTAGTAACTAATCTTTGTTGAAAGTCATTAAAGAAATCACCAATTCGCCAGTTAAAAAATTGTTAGTTGTCGTTCTGCAAAAAAACTCATTGGGGAACTTTATAAATATTTTTTTTATTAAAATTGGCGTTACGTTAATTAAAACGAAATCGAATTAATTAACAGAGCCGAAATTATTCCATCCCTTTCGTTAAATTCTTTGAAAAAACTTGATTGAGAGGAGGGGTTGGGTGAGGCTAAGTTTGGCATACATATTGCGGGAACAGCGCATGCCATAAACTAATATTCGCTCGGACACTACTTGGAGTTATTGGACAATGTAAATGAACGCTATCTCCTATAATGCCTGCCTTATTTCCCCCCTCGCCAGGCCAGTGCCCGGAGCGACCCCACTCTACCCCTTTCCCCCCGACCGATGTCTCATCAGTAAGGATTGAACCCTTTAATGTATTCACCGTAACTTCGGGATGAGTCTTGTATTAGTGTTATAATGAGACGTGGCCCTAAGGAATTATGGCTATACTTGTGGATCTCTAGGGTCGGGATTACCTTCAACCTAGTTTCAATTTCTATATGTGAGGGCTTCGTTAGATGCTGATAGTATCAAGTCTCGGATTTTCTATGGGTCAGTTTGTAATTATACTCGTTTAATTAATATGTATATATTGTTCGAACGTTTGTAGAGTAAGAATCTGTTTTGATTTTTTTTTTACAATAGGGTATTCGTAAAATAGGTGCGATACAACTAATCATACTTACTTATCAAACTACATACGTCTGTTTTGTTTTCGTTGAAAAATATAATGAGTGTTCGTTTTGTTATTAAAAGTTCTAATATTAATTATATGGTATTATCCTAAAATACAATTGTTTTCGATTTAAAGCTCGTTCAAATCTCCAGTACCTTTTAAACTAAGTTTTTGAAGTATTTTAAAGCGAACTCTTAACCCGAGTTTATCCAGCCTCAAAACGGAGTTATAACCGAAAATTTGTCTCGAACAAGCGGAGCGTTTCATTAAAAACCTCATTTGCTCCGGCTTCTTGAGTCGCCAACAGATCGATAATACTGCCAATTAGTCGGCACCAATTTTCCAATAAAACTTCAAACTGTTTTCCATTCCATTATCTTTCACCACCCTTTATTACTGGCAAAGTTAAGCTACGACTCCTCTTTCCACTTTGCTCCGAAATTATTACAATAATAATATTATTATATTAATAATTGTATTGATAAGGAGACTCTCGTAATAAGGGTAAACCGTCCCCTTTCTGCCAGCCATTCTCAATAGGAGAATTTATGTAACTAATGAAATAAGCGAAGTGGCACTCCTCGCCCGCCTCATCCCGCCCCAACCCGCTCCCATCCACCCTTCATTATCGGAAAGTTTGAAATATAATTTGAAATTATGCTCAATGTTATATTGAAGATAAGAGAAACACAAATTCCTTTAATTGGACTTGTTAAAGTGACTCAAATTAAGTTAACACCGAGTTGATGGTATTACTTTCGAAGTTGGGAATTATGACGGACTGTCCGTAGGTTTCGCCGGAATTCATGGGGTGATTAGCGGTCGAAAGAACAGTTATCGGTTCCTTGGCCATTTTGTATTAACGGCATCGCTTTATGGGAACTTACGGCATTGTATCATCAAATTATAACTGCGGCAAGTAGACCGAGGAAACATAACCCTGTTATTAATGGAATTGAGGAGTTTTGTGCATTCACTTATTTTAATCACTTCGTCAGCTATTAGAATCAGCTCGCGAAATTTCATCAACTTTTTTGTCTGAATCACAAATGGAATATTAATGTTTAATAAGGCTTAAACTATGAATACTAATACCAGAGAACACGTATAACAGAATAAATTAATTACTGATCATGTTTGTACAGGGGAATCCTTCAGGGTTATACGTTAGGTCAACTATTGATTTTACCAATACGCCCAGGCCGGCCGCAGTCGGCACCTAGGGGTTCCCAACTTGAGACCGTCACAATTAGGCGTTTGGTCTCAATCTAATTATATTTCTGATTGGCTCAGTAAAGACATGGAATGTTTGAATGTTTTGGATTAGTTATCGAGAGTTATGAAGAAAAATAACATGTCTTGCCATTTACGTTATTTTCATAGATAACAAGCGTATTACATATATATCATAGTTTTTTAAACGTTACTGCGTATTTGTTCAATGTTACAATTACAATTATATTATTACTAGCTTTTACCCGCGGCTTCGCCAGCAATTTTTTTTTCCAATAAAATGTATCCTATGTTACTTCTAATACCTCTAAAAATATATGTATGAAGTTTCATGATGAACGGCTTAGTAGTTTTTGCGTGAAAGCATAATAAACGTACATTCAATTTTATAATATTAGTAGGGATAATATAATTTTCATCTTAAAGTATGACTAGTATGTATTGTATAGTATTGAATAATCCCGTGAGGTCCTGGGACTGACCAAATTAAATAAAACCTAAGAAAACTTATTGATAATTTTGGCTTGTGTCAAGCTGGTTTGTACCTTGCCCAGAGAATTAGTTTTGCTTCTTTTTAACCACTTACCTGCAAGCTAACATTTAAGGAAAATGGTTATAATTTTATCTTTATTTTTAAAATAGCATTTCCATTTGTATATAGTGTTTTCAGAATTTTATTTCATATAAACATAAACATCGATTACCGTCATATTCAAATTACTTTCTTTCCTCATATTCGTTGTAACGTTTTCATTTCAAAAACGAAGATAAGTCAAAATGTAGGAAATATTGCAGTCACTAACTTACCTCTCCAACAAAATCGTAATCTAACTGATTAATGACCAGTTTTCGTGTCAAAATTGAATAATTTTGTTGTTTCTGCAATTAACTTTATTTAGAAGCATTTGTTTCAAATGACTTTCGAGCTAGTAATTATAATTTTTCTTTTGACATACATATATAAAACATACGTCTACGTAATGGTATATTTTTATTTTTATATGAGTTTATAATATATATTTATGATTGGAATCTTACTTCGATATAAATTACTGATCATTATTGGTGATTGGTGATGAATATAATCATTGTTTCTGAGTCTTGATTGAGATAAACATTTTTTCTTTATTCTATTTATTATTTAGTATCCATAGCACAAGCTCTGTTTACTTTGGGAATAAATTACAGATGGGCATTCTTCGTAATTTATCTATTTAATATTTCTTTTGTAACAGCCACATATCATATTAATACGAGTATTTTCTCAGTACCTGTTATACCAGACATACAGACATGTTACCCTTTGATAAATATTATTAAAACCATACATAATGTTTTACTAGTAATTTTTAATCTACACTAATATAATAAAGAGGAAAGATTTGTATTTTTGTATGTTTGCAATGATTAAACTCAAAAACTACTAAGCCGATTTCAAAAATTCTTTCACCATTGGAAAGCTACATTAACGCTGAGTAACATAGGCTATATTTAATGATTTTTTTAAGAATTTTGTCCACCCGTACGATGCCGGGACGGGCCGCTAGTTAATTATATAACGAAGCAAATTTATTAAATTTTCATTTTTTTGATAGTTATTATATTAATAGCAAAGACTTTAATTAAACTTTACAAATCCCGATTTAAAATTAACTAAATTTTCAGCAAATTTTGAAAGGACTCAAACCCATTGCAATTAGATGCAAATGGAAATGTAATTATACGAATCGATTTGACACTGCCTCGGGACTAAACCGATTATCGATTCGAGATTAAAGAAGTAACCGGTAACAATCTTTTTAATGAAGAATCCTTTTTTTTAAATAAAATGTCAGATTATATAGATTAAAAATTACCACAGATTGTTTTTGTTGCGCTGTTTCCGCGATTTTAAATTGTATTGAATAAAAAAGTAAGTGTTTTTTGGTAGTCTTCTTTACGTTTTGCATTTTGAGGTTATAATTGCTTGTTTTAATAAAGATTTTAATAGGTCAAATGAATATGCAATTATTTTGATTCCATCTCACAGGCTGTCAGTGTTCTCAGAGTGTTAACGACGGATTTCGGAAATTACTAAAGCATCGGCGTCAGACCTCTCCTTGCATTTAATACTGACGGTCCAGTATTCTGTGCGGTTAGCCTATTAATTCTCATTTCTATGTATGTAATATTATGATTTTAGAGTACAATGTCTGACCAAGGCATATTATAAATGAGGTAGGATTTGTTGAATAATTTAAAACTTCTTAGTTGGTACTGTCGAAATAACTAGCATCCACCATGTTTAGAAACAAAAGTTTGAATTACAGATTTACTAATAGAGTTATTTAATTTTGACAAAGTAAAATGTTAACCTTAAATTTTAAAAACGATCTTTAATAATTTGTAATTTTTCTTATTTATTTCGACCTCTTGTAATTCCTATTTAAGAGAAAAGTACCACGACAAATTTAATATTTTTAAATGTAAAATTTTTCTCCGAAAAAGATATTTAAAAAAATATCGTAATGCACGATTTTTTTTTGCATTTATATACATGTATATGCATAGTAATAGGCATTGACGACCGCCTTAGTCAAGTGGTAACGCCATTTCGAGGTCCAGGCATCAATTCCCGGCCGGGGCAATGTAAACAAACTTTTCTATATTAATTTGGGTACTGTGGTACCCTCGTTGTTCTATAGTAATATGACCTGTTAATGTATGAATACTATTTAAACCCCTAAAGAAGACTCCTTACTTCTTACTGAGTAAGAACTTTTGGAAACTAGACGATTTTTCAAAAGTTCCTACTGAATACTGACTTACGTCATTTAGGAATCCTTTGTATAAGATTTTATGCTTGTAGATCTAGATATGGTTATCATTCTAACCATAGGTAAGGCTAAATTTGACATAGCTTGCTACCTGATAATAGGAAAATAGGATGTCTGCAATTCACACGTGATAGAACTGAAACCTTCAAAAATTTTGTTTTCAAGATTTGAGACGAATGTAAAATTTCGGGAAGAGGACAATTGTAGGTTTTAGTAATGATCATAGTGATACAAAATTATTTTACATTTTATTTACATAGATTTATTGAGACTCAGAGCTTATATTTTCGATAAATGATACAAGAGGCTTATGGTAACTAAAGTAAATACCACGAACATAAGAACCACTTTATAATGCCTCCTATCTCATTTTCTCCTACGTTAAATCTTATGAATTTATGTGTCTGTCTCTTTTTACTGTCGTTTTTTCGTTTCATCGCCTTTAAATCACAATAGTGCTATAGAACATTCACTTCAAAATTGCTCACCTAACCTAACATACAAAGTACATAATTTTTTTTATTTGTATGCGTTTTGAAATTATGCCAATCTATATGTCTCTGTAGATATAAATGAGTTCTGATATGTATTACGAGTTTTATTTTATTTTTTTATACACAAGACAGATCATAATGATTACAAAGATAAATACATATAGATTTATCTAATTAGAGTCTGAATTGCAATCCAAAGGCTTGTGTAAATAGAGAAACCAAATAAAATTAACCTTCACTACGTTGACAAAACAAAAATAGAACTGCAAATAGAAGTTGACTTCATACACTAACATTAGGTACTTAGTAGAGTACACAGTTCAAACTATCGGTTGTAGAGCAGAGGACGTCTTTAAATACTTTGATATAAAGTAGGGGCGAAAACATCGAGATCTATGTTATTTGCCAAATCATTTTACTGTCTAGGAAATATTGTTCTTATAGACCTGTAGAAAAAGGTTTGTTCTATTGGATCTCCTTGCGTTTTATTTAGTGTTAAAAGCCAGTTGGGAGAGCAAGCAAATTTATGAATTTATACTACAAAGAAAATAGCTATTAAAACTACCTACATACTTACTATGGTACTTGCATATGGTGTCCGTTGGCAGACTATAATAAATAAAATAAATATTGCTAAAAAAAATGTTCATAAATCTTCTTACTCAAATAAATATTTCTTGAATCATTCAATAGCAACGATAAAAAAAGCAACATTATACCCTAAAGTACACGTGATGAGTTTTGTAGAGAAGTTTATTGGGTCATTAGTAGTAGGTATACAATGTGTCCCGTCACCAGTGCTGGAGCCTTTAATGGTGTGAAATATGGCATTTTTATCGATAAAATGCCCCTCAAATATGGTTTTTGTTTAAAAGCCAATAATTAAAAAATATAGAAAAAAGAATCTATTTGTTTTTGTTTAATTATTTCTTTCTATTTTTTATTCCATGACAATTGAAACATGATGACTGTGTAACTGTTGTCTACATGTTTAGCTATCACATGACACCTTTTTAATGTTGATAGGACAATAACATGAGTAGTGGTGGTCGAATTAGTATGAGAGCCCAGGTCTTGGTTACCAAGAAAACAAAATTTGAGGGGCAATTTCGAGAATCGATAAAAAATGCCATATTTCACACCATTAAAAGCTCCAACACTGGTGACGGGACACATTGTATATGAATCAAAGCAAATTAAAATAAAGACTCCTCTTAAAACAATTTTGTTTTATGTAAAGCAAGGTTAAGTTAATAATAATTATATGAAGTAATGTGGAGATATCGACCAAAAATTCACCCCAATTCTCATTAGCATAACAATTTAATTAATCAAGTCGACGTTGAGCACTCACAATAAACTACCAGCTCTCGTGTGCCGAAGAATATCTCGAGATATCTTAAAAGCAGTCTGTCTGTCTTGCTATACATACTTTAATTATATCTATATATTTGTTATACAACAGCTTAAAGTTATGTAAATGTGTTCACGTTGGATTTAAAGGAAGAAAGAAACTTTATATAAGCTAAAATGAAGGGACAGAACAGACGAAGGTACTACGAAATAAAATGTTCATTTGTTTTTTATGGAGTGATCCGATGAAGTGTCATAAACAAATGAAAAATAGTACAATCGACAGCGCTTCGAGTTGTACACTCTACATATATCAAACTTACAAGGTAGATTCAAACGTGAAAGTAAGCGTTGAACACATTTTTTAATTTGAATCACTTTACCTTGCCATATCGTACTTAGATGGATTTGTGCACAGGATTCAGTTCAAACAGAAACAAAACAGTTAAGCAGCAGTAATCTTTATATTTGTTGGAGAAGTAGTCGCCCGGATAGCAACGGATCTAGGTTCGAGCCCCCCTGACACCAGAAACAAGTTGTTTTTTTTTCTTGTTAAAATTTGTTTAGATAATTCTAACAGTTAAATGATTAAGTTACCATATCTCTAATCAAAGATCACTTGTTGTTTGTCTGTCTGCTCTTTTTCCATTGTATTCGTGTTACCATAGCAACGCGTTAACCGCAAGTAGTTCGTCTACCGGACGCTAGATGGCGCTAACGGAAAAATATTTAATAATAGAAAAAAATTAAAGAATTTTGTCCACGGGACGGGCCGCTAGTTGTAATGAACTTCATAACTATTTGGTGTAATTTATTATTTTTAAGAGTACTAGGTACATATCTAAGCTGGGCCGTTCAAAATACGCGTAAAAGTTTATTTTATACTTATAATGAAACAATAATATTTCTTTGGGAAAGGGAAAACTGTTTAATTAATCATCTACAACATTCATAACGATTGTGCAACCTACTTAAAAATGGAGATAATTGTATTCAATATCGGGCGGTTGTCTGCAAGTGACAGCCTGGACATTACGACAAGGACAGTGTTATTAGAAAAAAAGACTCTTTTATTTTAAAATGATTATAATAGAAAATTAGGTCAGCCATTTTTCTTGTTATACAACTCTTTGTCTTGTCTGTCTATAAGATACGATGCTTCTTTTATTACCTAATGGTTTACGTAGGTAAAATCAATAGCATTAATATACCAAAGACTTATAATTTACCAATCACTTTTAAACTTTTATGTCTGACTGATAGAGTTCAATATCAATTAAGAGATAATACATTTGGTTTTGGATTCTTCGTGCTTAAAAGTATTGTGTACATTTGAAAAAAGAAAACATATTTCGTTTTAAATATTTTTGGCGTGTTTGAAAATAGAATGTCAATCATCGATCTAAAAATATAGATTAAATAGGTTATTATTAAAAAAGTTTCATATTAATGTCAGTTTAATCAATTGTTCGAAGATTACAAGGAGGTTTCATACCGCGAACCAAAAATTTGCTTTATTTCTTTTTTATTGTGTTCCACAGCTTTACATATCAATGTTTTTAGCCGACACGAGGCGTGTAAAACGTCGCGTTCCACTCTCGCCCGCGTTTCCTCGGATCTAACACCCCAAAGACTGCCCCCTCCCGCTGTACATCATCTCATTTGAATTTCTAACTAGGAAACCTCCATGCAATTATTGGATTAATGTAAATTACGCAGTCTACAGCTACGGTGCACTATCAGGGACAGGGTTTAATTAGAATCCGGTTAAGTCTAATAATTCCATAGTGTTACCGAAAGTCGGTCTTATGCCAAAGAAAGAAGGTTAGGATTTCAATTTAAAGACAACGGCGTGCCCTACATTTATTTATTTATCCAATGTGCTAATGTATGTGTCAATGAATGTTACTGTGCCAGTTGAAGTCTTCTGTAGATATTTCATTGTAGATATAGCACTATTTAAATCCTGCTGAATAATACTTGGAAATTCTATATTACTAAGTATTATCGGTGTCATTAAAAAAGAACACCAAGGTGGTATCTAAACATAATTGACAAAACGTTAATACAATTTTGGAACTTAAAATTCAAAGTTGAAAAATAAAGTTTTTATAATTACTAAACGATACTTTCTTTTAGACTTATTTCTAAAGACGAAGGTAATATGAATATTACATTCATAAATAGAGATATATTTATTTTGCGCATAGTATGTTGTACAAGAATCAATTGTAATGGGGCTCATAAAATATTATATACTTAGTAGATACCAGTTCTCTTCTCAAATAAAAGTAAATTTTGTATTCGCAATTCACCGTTTTATCACAATCTAAACGCACTTCAAACACAAAACAGCTACCGCAATAGCTAAAAGTTTGTGCGCGCCAAAAAGCAAAACACAACCTCAAAATACGTCGTGACCTCGAAAATGCACGTAGGTGAAAGCCCTCCGGAGTTCACGTAGGAACAAAAAAACCCGCCAACCCCCGCGTAAGGAGCGGGGGGAGGGCCTCCCATGAATGAGCGAAGGAGGCACGCGTCCTTGGAGCAAAAAAGTCACGTGACCCCACTCAACAGGTGGCGCCGTGAGCGTGTCCTTGCCACCGGATTAGAAAAAAGAAACAAGGGAATGCCGCGTTCTTTAACGTATTCGATTTTCAAATTTTAATATCTTATGCATTCATTTTTGTCATGGGCTATATAAAAAGTGTTTATAAAAATAGCTTCGTTTACAACTGTAAAAGAATCGTAGTAATTTAAATATAATACGTCATTTGATCTATTTTATAAACTAACTAGAGCCATTGTTAGTTATAAAAATCCTCGTAAAAAATATACACCCAATACAACCAGCTCTCTGTATCTGATAAAGTGATGATTCCATACATTATCATGTCATCAATCTAGACTTAAATTGTATTGCTTATACATTACTTCAAACCACAACAATCGTATGTACATTACAATTTCTTATTCCATATTAAAGAACTCATTACAAAACCCTACATTACATTTAAACATTCACTCAAGCACAAATCGCCGTTTCAAAATACAAATGTAAACGCTGTGAATACCAGAAAGCTCCGTACATCAAATCCAACAAGTTTACTTTCAAACAAGTAGTAGCTTGCTTCGTGAACGTCCTTTATGAATGGCACACTCCCTCGGCCCCGCTTAACACAAATGTCACGACGCCCCGACGAGCCGGAAAACTCTCTTTTCTTCCTGAATTACTGTTCCAACACTCCATTCGAATACCAACTCTATTTCACCAACAATAAAATCGAAACGCGCGATCGCGTGCGGTGGAAATTTAAGGAATTTTCTGCCCCGCAACCGCAGCCGGTTCTAAATCGTATTAGAGGGTGTTAAAGTCGGTTTCGGTGTGCCTGAGAAGATTGTCGGAGGCATGAAATCTTCCAGTCTCCTGCGGCAAATTGTTTCCTCGCGCGGTGTGTTTGTATTTTATTATACATTTTTATTTCCCGATAACATTAGCTTAACCGACTTTTCATTGGCTTCGCCAGGGTTGCCAGTTGCTTGTAAACTTAATTTAATGGTCGTCCCGTTGGAAAGTCGTTTTATGAGTGCTACTGTTAATGTTTTAAGTACGTTAACGTGTCTACTACAAGCACTGAATAATTTAATACGCTACCTTGTTGCTTCGTTTTTCCGGAATATTTTTCTTGTATTGCAAGTTTTTTGCCTTTTAAGTTGATGCTACTATAACATAGAAATATTTTGTTATTGCATATTTACAGATATAGCAAAAGCATACTTTGCTAAATAGACTTTTGACATATTTCTGCGTATCATGTTGCAAATTAAAATTGTATACATTAAATTCAGTTAAATATTTTTTGTAGTGATATTTAGCACTTAGTAGTTTAAATATTTTTTGTTTCTGAAATATCTTTAAGAATTATCTTATATCGTTAAATACAAAATCTTTATAATATGTAAATGAAACTAAATCACACACATATTTGTAATTAATTAAGTTAGGCACCAACTCTTTTAGGTTAAGTTTTACTTGAACGCTAGAAACATACCGAAGTTTCAGACAAAATAATGATTTTAATTACACCAAAACCTTAAAAGAACTTATGCTTAAGAAGAATTGAACAATGTTACTTTACCCATTCGATTTACAAATCGTTCAAACAAGAAGCCTTCGGTCACCCAATGAAATTTGTTGTTAAAGTATATTAATTATATTTTTCTTTTACGTTTATACCACAACCTATATGCCTACAGTTATTATTAACCAAGTATTTCAAATTTAGAATCATATTAAGCGAAATGTAAAAAGTTTTCGACTGTATTGTTAACATTATTGTACATTGTTATAGGGTAAACTTTGTTTTAAGCCTTTGTGAAAATGTTACTTTTGACAATTGTGTACCGCCTACGCATTTCAAATATTATCATAACGAAGCCTACTTTATATTAGTATGATAACAATACTTTTTAATCTTTATTCTCGAAATGACAGTATTGATCTTCCAAGAAGTTTTTAATACTTTTTACAGAATTATTAATTTCATTTCATTCCCTGTATCTTTTATTAATTTAAGGTAAAGAGGATTACTAACTTTTTTTTCCTATTGAACAATACTATTTTACCGGTCCGTTTCAATAAACATTAAAACGGTACGGTAAAATAGTGTTGTTAGAGTAATATCAAAGAGTTAGAGTAATATCTATTCAAAAATATCTAATCTAATCTGATGATCTCTAATTAAAATAATCGGTATTATTATACACCGCACCTCAGTTTGGACGTTGTCGTTTTAGTGTGAACGTTACAACCCTAAGAAAAGTTGAGGCGAAGCGGGAATGTCAAAAACGCCGGGTGCGAACAAATATGTGTTTTGCCGGCGGGCCGGCGCCACGGCAGCTTAAACTTCGGTTTACACGATCCTCACCCCGTGTTCTTTATTCGTTGTTTTTTGTTTTGCTTGTTCCGGGGATGTTTTTTGAAGAATATGCGCACCGATTTTCTTCTACTACTAGGTATGTTAGCATCTTGTTAGATGGCATTGTTACGTATAATCGGACCCATCTTCATACATTTTACTTAAAATATTAATTTTCACAACTCCTAAGAGTAATTTGAAATGCAATAGTCGTATAAGAATGTAATAAAGAAATAATCCATGAATAATACATAAAAAAAATCTAATTTTGCTCTTTTGATAATTAAACTATTAACTTCATTTGGCTATGAAATAATATTCTTCCCTTCTCTAATTTATTGAGTGACTAAGTTTAACGCAACACAATGATAGAATCACATGGAAGATATCAAATGGTGGCAATTCTTAAATATTTTTAACACCTTTCATTATTCTGGATTACTATTTTTGTGCTAATCAGAACTCTTACCATAAAAATAGTACCTAATCCAGCTCAAACATTATTCGGCGCGTTACATAACTTATTTATAATATATATATAAAAGACCCTCAGGTAAGTAGCAGTAATAGACGAGACGTAACACCCAATATAATGTTCTTGAGGAAGAGTTTTTTTAATTCTATAAACAAATAATTATCATATTGTTATTAAGTGTAGAGTAAGTTAATGTAACGTTTGATTTAACGTATAAATCGTCGCATCCGACTCCATTCAAAGTATTTTCCTTTTATTTCATTCGTCGCGGTGCGAACGTTAGACGCCCGCAAGCGGCACTTGGGCGCCATGCTCTTTATTCGAGGAGGTCTCCACTTGTGTTATTCTATTTTATCCCCGGTTTGCACCCGTCGAGTGTTCCCCAGATTCGGGGCAGCTTTACAATTTTTCAAGTGCCTTCAATTTGGCGGTTGATTACAGGTGAGGCAATCTTTGATGTCAAGTCATCGCTAATAAGGTGCTTTTTAATTGTGTAGACTGTTTGTGAGGGATTTTTATTTTAGATTATTCTTAAGTACACATTTTCATTTGGTTTTTGAGAGTAAATCTTATAAGGTGTAATTTTTATAAGATAACTGCGCCTGATAATGATATTTTTGTTTTTTTTCTGACCATACATGACACCTTAACATACTTTTAAGTTTTTGCGAGACTGATGCTTAAAAAATTGATATTATATAATATTAGCGAACTCAACCGACACCTACAATCTAATTCTACCTATTTAAATACTAGCAAAAAATTCATCAAAATCGGTCCAGCAATGCGGAGGTCAGTGACATGCACATATACAGAAGAATGATACACACAAAGATACTTAGATAGTAATTATGACAAGCGATTTATTCACGAGACAGATTAACCAAAAGATTAACGTGAAAAACAATGGAATGCGAGAGCAAAAGATAACGGTTTTAGAACACAAGGTTATTATTTTTTTAAGTTTTAAATAGCGAACGTAAAACAAAACAATGTCAACGAAATCGCTTTCCAGTCTTTTAATGTATAAAAACAAAACACTACCGGCTCGCAGTTCAGTGTTCTGTAAGCAACGATAGATCACGCACAGCCCATCACCGCAAAAGGTTATCCGGGAACAATATTACGGCTTGCATGTCTCTAGTCCAGTTCCTCATCCAAAATCGATAGTGACCCCACAGGGGGGCGTTGTTATAGTGTAGACGGTCGTTCCTAATTCGAGCCCCTACGTATGCGATCTTTGTCGTCTGAGCTAGAACGGACAGGTGTTAATTTTGATGCATATTTTGCGACTAATCTGAGTATTTATGCGGGTTTTATATTATATTTTTTGACCTATCCTTTCTTATTGAGTACTTTCCCATGTTCTACAATAAATTAATGAGCTATTGAAAAACGATTTATTCAAATCTATTTAAAACAAAGGGGATTACAGTAAAATAAATGTTTATTGTAATCGATAGATTGTAATCAAGTCAATTTGTGGATGTTTGCGCTCAGTATCAAATAGATTATTTACGTATGAATTAAACGGTATTCGGGGAATAATTTAAGTCATAATTAATTCTTTGCAAACAAAGCACCAAAGTTATAATTATGAAGACATCCTATCCTAACTAATATAAATGCGAAAGTGAGTTTGTTTGCTACGATTTCACGCCTTAACCATCATTATGAAAGTTGTCAGATGTATATATATACACATATACATTGTATATAAAGAAAATACAAACAATTTTTATCCAAAAAAAGTACTTTCACCGAGAAATTAACAAAATCAAAACTACCACGAGTATATCAAGTAATTCATAATATGACCACTTAGGGAAAGGGTACAAGATGAATATAGTAGTATGAATCAAAGTTTTACATATCAGATCTGCAATTATCACACTGAGGTAGGTCTCCGTTCATTATTAAGTTCGCATTGACTCCTGATACATGAACATGATTTAGAAACTTAAAAAAAAAATCGTATTTTACAGAAAAACTTATTGTTTTTATATTGTAAAATATGAATTCATTTATTAATACAAATAAAAGTACATTAAAATTTTTATCATTATTTTTTTAATACACTAAATTCTAACAGAATAAAAGAATGTACGTTATTTAAATACCCCAGATTTTTCCTTAATAATAATGGATTTATTTCTGTCAAGTAACTTAGATTTCGGAGGAATCCTTAATATAGAGATCTTTTAATGTCCTGTTTACTTAGCTCTGCTGATTACGATGTCATTATCTGAGACACCTAGTAGATATAGTGTATTAATTAGATGAAAAAATAACGTTTATTTTTGAATTAAGTCGTTTCTAATTTGGGACTATTTAAAAAATTAAATCACGTTGGGCTTACTCGATGTATTACGTCAGAAGTTGCTAAAAAATTTTGATACTTGGTTACGGTTTTGCAATAGCTACCTCTCATTTGAACGGAATGGAATAGGGTTACGATAGGGTTGGTATGTCAGAAAGACAAAAACCGTGGGTTCTTTACTTATATGTAATAAAAAAATCACAGTTTTCTGATACTAAAACTACTTTTTTACATATGATATAGTTTTTTCTATTAATTTAATTTTTCATGTGCTCATTGTAGGTATACCTAATTATAAAATCTATGGTTATACATTCGTCCTATTTTTTTATTGTATTTATTTGTTTTTTGCGCTTATTCGGCATAATCTTTGAAATTGAAATAAGTTTATAGATTTAAATTATTTTTATATTGTTTACCATCGCACTTTGCTATTATTTTTTGTAATAAGGAATAAAATAAAAAGTGTAGCATAACAATATGGAGACAAGAAGCGTAAGAACTGAATCTATATAAAATTTAATTTGATATTTTGTTTACAGTGCATTCAAAATTTATTTGAAGAATTCTGTCAATCATTATATAATTCGAGTAATTTTAAGACATGTTACATTTTTCACTAATTCTTACTTTGAAATACATTTTTATTATTGCAAATTATTCTAAAATTACAATGCATAGAGAGATAGTTATAATCTCACATTTTTACAGTTTAAGCGAATTAGAACGACATTAACTCATAAAAAAACATATTCACATACATTATTATAAACAATTTTAAAATAAGAACATAAAAAAGATATCTTGTATTATCCACTTTATTAAATATTACAGATTGTATATCCATATTACCGACAGTTATAAAAATTAAATCAGAACTAACTTCTCGGGTCGGCTTCTAACTTATTAGGAACCGCCCTGCCCTCCTCATTATCTCTATAGTTCGAATCGATACTAGGAAACCCACACATACAAACAACACACTAACGCAACAAATGAAAGACTATACGTAACCGGGCGCGTCAACTTAAAACTTAATTATAATTAATTAATTCCAAATCAGTTGTCCTTTTCTCGCGCGTGGCTTCTTACGTAGGGCTGTCCCATTTCAGCGCGAGCTAGGGTAAAGCTTGGCATTGTGTTTTAGAAGACCTTTTATCAAGCCGGCATTTCACGAAGTGGGGTAGTTGTCGGTTCGATTCCTTTCGTTTTTATTAGCTCTTTGATTTAATTGGCAGTCTATTGAACGGTTTCGTTGGGACGACGAATTGTTTTGTGTTTGGCTACCTGTGAAATGCTGGAAGTGATTCTGGTAAATTTGTTTGCAGTAAATGTACCCTCAAAGACTCAGTAAATGTACTTTAAAAGGAAATCAAGAATTCTGTAAATGTTATTTGTATCAAATTCTTTTTTAGAACTTTTAATATAGTTCTTAATTATCTTTCGATTTAAAGCGTTTAGTAGAATCGTATTTTATTGTATTTTAATAAAAATCATTATTATAGTTTGGCATGCAACATGTCATTGTACTGTAAGTTAATGTTCTTATTTCGTGCACAAAAATATATTATTTGGTACTGCATTATGTGCTACACATAAAACTTTATGCACCAAAACTTAAAAAGAGAATTTCTTATAAGTGAGGATACATTTTATAAAAAAAACCAACTAGCAAAAAATTTAAAAAAAACGTGTTCTATTTTAACATTTGTTTGTTTTTTTATAGCAAAAATATTGGAAGGCGGATAATTGTTTAGTATTTTGATAACTATAATGAAGGTCTCGTAGACATTTCAACATAAGTTCCTGAGTCTATAACTTTTTTAAATTGAACATTAGAATATATTAGATGATTATTATCTTCTTTGAGAAAGATCAACAATTATGTTGACTTACTGCAAGGGAGTTATCCATGCATTTCTATTTAAAAAAACTGCATAAAAGAAGTAGAAAAAAATGTGTTGAAAAAACCAATCCTCCGCGTTTTGAATCAAGAAACAATGAAATTCGGGTCGAAATTTTCTAAGCAATTAATTAAACTTCCCACTACTGTATAAAACGGGGTAGTACTTAAACAATGCCGACTAGAGAAGGCATGAAGTTAAATCAAAACAAAACTAGCGTTCAATAGCGGATAATTCAATTGTAATCATCACTACATCGGGTGACGAGAATCAGAGATGCGACTCTACACCCCCAACCCCCCCGAACCCCCAAGAAGGGTTGAACACCCCCTCATTAGCATATTTCATTTACTCAACGAAATTATGCTAATTACTTATATTGCTTTGTGTAAAAAGGAAATTTATAAGGATTAAACTTACACCGAGCGACAACCCCAGATCCGGACGTAACTAGTTCGAGCAAGTTCGCGATGAATTATTTAGGAGATGATTCTTTGAATTAAAAAATCGACTCCGCTGAGTGCTCCCGTAATTCGCGATCGACTCGATTATAATCGGACGCAATTAAAATTCAAATTGGGGAATTTTTAATTTTGTTATTGATGGCCCACTTTGCTGGACGGATTGAATCGAACGTTGTTAAAAAGTTCTTGGGAAGTTAAACTCTGCCTTTGGAGCGAATTTTGCTTGTTTATTTTGTAAAACGCGATCCAGTCCTATTTAATTCTTTGAATGTGGGTGACAAATAGTAACTCATTTCATAACAAATTTTTTCATAAATACTATATACTTGTTATTGAGTTGAATTTTGAATAGCAACAACTAAGAAAACATCAAAATATATTCAATATAAAGTATGAAAAATAACCAACACGTGCAGATGCGTATAGCTTGGAATTGAATTATAGTAATGAAATAGCCCGCTTTGGGCTGGCGAGTGCCTCCGGCCGCTAGTTTCGCAACTTATCCCGACTAAGGCAGGTCCTTATTTAAATGTAAATTAGGTTCATTTCGCGAAATTAATGTCGTTCTGCTCCTCCCCCTGGATACGGCGGCCATGTATCTTAGCATTTTCGGACGAGTCCCGTTCGAGTTATATTCGAATTTTAAATCGAACGGATTACATTTTTATTAATGTGTCAAACTCGGTCTTTATGATCGGGATTCGTTTTAGAATGTGATTACGTATTAAATTTTTATGGCTGATTTTTTAACGTCAGTAAGATTAGTTGCTATAATGAAGCGCGTCTGTAGTGAGACTCTTTAAACGTTTTGTCTTTGGTTTTGTGATTTAAATAATCATGTCTAGGTGTGGTGTTGTGTGAATTACATTCCTAGGAACTGCATTGCTTACATAGCTTATTGATACGACATTATCCTTATATAGTTTTCGGGATCGGCTATTATTAGTTTTCAATTCAAATTATTTAGTGCTATTTTATTGACAATGCCTTTCTTCGACTGTATGTATGTATTTGGGTCAATACCTTTTAATCAATTAATTAAAATTCGTAACAAAGCTACAAGTTTTTATATTTTTATTTGGATATATTCAATGAAATTTGAATATTACGACACGCAACGTAAAGTGTGTAAAAGCAAATTGTATGGCGTTTGAATATACAGACACATGTAGTGGACGTCGTAGATACACACTACTTATATGTGGTTATTAATTGATTAGTTCAGTTATGGTAATGTTAATGTAATTCCTTAAAAAACGTGTGGATCGCCTGTTTGATCTATAATAAATCCACAAACAGTAATTTTATAAAGAAGGCCCTTAAAAAAAATTTCTATTACCGTTATAAATCTTTTTACACCTTCTGGACACAAGAGAATTTTAACTAGGGTTAAAAATGTTCACATGATTTTCACAAAATTTTCAAAAAAGAAAAAAATATTAAACATATGTCAAACATTATAAATCATGCACTTAAGACATTTGACGCCAAGACCATTGATTTATTTATTTACTATGTATCATATATGTATATCTGTTACCCATAGTATCCATAACACAAGCCTTACAGTGCGTACTTTGGGCTAGGCTGATTGGTGTGAATGTAAGAAATATTTATTATTATTATTAATTAGACTAAACTTAAGCAGTCTACCACCATGTCACACTTAATCCAAACAACAACATTATAGAAATAGTTATCTAAATAATGATATTTGGCTAGGTTCTAAAATGTTAACATCTTATTGCTGAATACGTTTTATAGAAAGGTACACCCTACAAGGAGGGTGTAAGGCTGCTGTATGATTATATGGACAGACGAGTCATTACTCCACTCTAAGTGTTGTTGCGAATTGCTAATGTTTCTCTCTCGGAGTTTTACACACACAAATTAATCGTAACTTCAACTTCAATTACACTGTTATTTTATACTTTATACACCATTTTAAGAGGTCACTACTTTTATAGTTACATGCTTGATATTTTATGACGTCCAAAAATGTTTTTTCTTCACTTAGTCAACGACTTCAGCCGTGATCATAATTTTTAAAGTACAGAACACTAGTTTAAAAGTTATAGGCCTGGAAGGTTTCTAATTATTACTCTTGTCTAAACTTAAATTGTTGCGTTTAATAATTGCATCTGATGCTCTTGGTGTGGTAAACTTTCAGTGGCATGATATTTCGTACATTAAACCCTGCTTTAAAAGGTCCTTGATGGTTATTTACTGCACACTGGACTGGTGCTATATAAAGTCTGTTCATTCTCTTGGCCTATTTGGTAAACAATATTGGCACAACTTTTAACAAAATCACCCATTTAAAAATAAAATAATAACAAAGTCAATAATCTATTACAAAAATAGTTATTATAGACTGAAACCTATTGAATCTAGTGATCATTTGATTTTTAATGCTGCATTTTCAATAAAAAGGAGTGCCAAGATTGTTTACCAAATAGGACAAGTTAGGATGAACAGACTGTATATTTGTCAACGACTTTAGCCGATACTATTTTTGAATTTTAAATTACGGCTCTTACATTCAAAATTACGATTACACTGTTATTTTGAAATCATTCTGCATACAAAGGTCATTCCTTGGTTTTTACTTACTAAATGCTTCGGATTAATTATAAACGTCTTTTCTTCTTTAGTTCAAAGACTTAGCCCGGTACTATCGTAAATTTTTAAACTACATTCCCGAAATTAAAAATTTCAATTACTCTTCTACATAGTTTGCACTTTATATTAGCCTGTTGTAAAGGTCAGATTAGAGTTCTTAGACGATACTTATTAGACTCTGCAAGAGGCTTAAATAAATATTACTTATCTTCCCTTGGTAAACGACTTTTGCCGTTACTATAAGAATTTTGTAACGATAGAATCCTATTCAAAACATTAAACAGGAGAATGAACTTCTAAATATGGTATTACTTTAAAAATAAAACGTAGCACTATGGTCTATAATTAAAATTAAATCCATACGAGACAGTTTTGATTATAAATACGTAAACACGATAATAATTGCATGTTAGGAGGAAAGGTTTCTGAATGTTGTGCGATTTATTTTTCAAATAAAACTACCAAATATTGGTAATACATATTTCGTTTGATTTGATATCCATTTAATTTGTGAAAGTGAAAATTAATTTTTAAAGTAGAAATTTTTCAAAGGTAGTTATTAGAAAAGTGATTTTTCTATGACAAAATATAAGTAAATATTGTGTATTTATATTAAGATAATCAATGAAAATAGTAGCAGAAATAAAAAAGATGGTAGCAAAGAATTTCAAAGTCTATTTTTGCATTTCAATTTCATCCTTTTTATTAATTACGCAACATTTGAAAATTCTTTAAGTAAGTTTATTAAAAGTTTGTACAAAATTCTTGTTTTCTTTTAATAAATCGGTTCAAAAAAATCCTTTAGGTTAAACTTTGTGAATCTACATGTGATGATATGTGTAAAAACAGAAAATTAATTGAGAGCAAGCTAATGAAAATTAATCGCAAATCTCTAATAAGGTTATGACTTCAAAAGGTTGACAATTTATAACCACGCAGAGGCCAAAGCATGTAAAATCGTTACCAACAAACGAAACTACAGCATTAATCGAAATATTACGGGCGCGATCACTCCGCGACGCCAATACGAACCAAAGGGTTGCCCACCCCGCTCATAATTACACGCACACAGACACAAACACGACGATAAAACAAGGCAACTACTTAGCATTTTCAAATTAAATACACTAATCACTTCTATAAACACAACGTGTACAGACGCTGCGGTAGGATCGATATCTTCTATGTGTGAGTGGTGATTATAATGAAGGGGTAGAAGGGTGAAATTAAGTGGCTCCATCGTTGTACCCTCGCCACTACTTGCTATGTAGTCATGCCTTTACCACTTCATAGGTTAGAACCAATAATTTCTGATTATTACGCCTGATCGTAAATTTTTACTAGCTCTACTGTCAATTGTGATGGTTGTTGATTGTCTTAACATTGTATTGTGTAAATTTTGTTTGAATTTGATGATTGTAACTTTAACGTTGTGTTTTATAGTTCTTTTCACATTACACTTGGGAACTTACATTTGGGATGAGAAGTTTCTTACGATGTAGCAAAAAAAAAAGTGCTCAAGTTAAAAAAGAATATGTATAAAATCTAAAGAAGAGTCGATTTTTATTTAAATTAATTAAGTTGCAGCAAACTTTTTAATTAATATTATTAAAATGTTATTTGTTTATTTATATTATCTTATTTATAGATCGTATTCGTCACTTAGGTTGATTTATATGTGATTTTATAATACAACAATATCTAAATCTTTGTCTAGCTTTAAAGTCACAATAAATAAATACATAACTTATATTTATTTTTAAATCTTATAAGTAATATTGTTACTTACTTGCAACTTTTACCTTTTATTCATTTTTTATCGATTATAAAGATTTCATTGTGGCAATCTCTTATTACACAACTGTTTCAAATCACACGCCAAGTGTTACATATAGGTCAATGGTAAAATTATACCTTCGGATTTTTTTAAATATTTGTAAGTAATTAGTGATTTGTAGGAACACAAATTCGTAAAAGAAAATATATATTACATTGTTTTCTGTGCTTTATTTTAAGATGAGAAAATATTTATTTAAAGTTTTCTTGTCATCAAATGAAGACAGCTTTGAAAACTAGTTCCTAGAATTCTTAATTAAAATACAGTCAGTATCATTTAACTAATCTAAAACAATATTACTGTTACCAAGGTGCTTTAGAAACATTTTCTCTAGATAATTACCTATACGTTTTTAATATAAACATCTATATACATTTAAAAGTTGTATTAATTCCCAATATACGTCACTGACTCCTTTTTAACACGTTCAATGAATTAGACCTGGCATGTCCACGAGCGTTCATGAATTAAAAACTTCGCTTAATAATTACCTCTAAAAAGAGTTTGAATTTCAAAAATCCCCACGTCGAGGACGACGATCGATTAATTAGAGTTATTACATACAGCGATCCATCTGTCGTAATTAGCCCTCGATCCTACCCGGCAAAAAATAATGACGCACCCTAAAACACTTTCTACATTTTTTTTTTCGTTTTTAATCCAATTTGCCGAGGATTATGCTGGTAATTATATTTTTCCAATTGCGCTCGGCGGTCGTGGAAAATTCGCTCGCTTGATTGCGAATCCGAAAAACCCTTGCTGTTGATTAGGCTTTTTAACGGCATGTGTTAGGCCGGCACGGGATTCCAAATTTAAAAACGCCTTATTTACTCTTTTATGCCAATTGTATAATCATTACCATGTTATAATTTGTTTATAGGAAGAATACTCCAATATTATAATGACACTTGAAAGAAGAACACAGAATGATACTAAACTCTGTTCATTCTAACTTGTCCCATTTGGTAAACAATCTTGACACAACTTTTTAACATAATCACCTATTTAAAAATAAAATAATAACAAAGTCGATAATCTATTTCAATAAATCGGTATTATAAAATGAAACCTATTGAATCTAGTTATCAGTTGCTTTTTAATGCTGCATTTTCAATAAAAAGGAGTGCCAAGATTGTTTGCCAAATAGCACAAGTTAGGATGAACAGACTGTACGTGGCATCACTCACTGTAATATCGAGTTATACTCATTAACGCACCAACACGATGTTGCCCACCATTAAATGAAATAGCATTCCTATTTTAAAATGACTAAGAGTTGCTATATGACATTATTTTTTTTTTTTTATTTAAAATGGAACTATTCCATTTTGACTGTCATATAATGCATGCTTTGCGACGAATTTGCAACAGCCATAGAATAAAAAAAATGTTATTTTTTTATTACTAATTAGCCTCCGTATAACCCGTTATATTTTTATCTTAAAGATACTTTATTTATTTTTATTTCTGTGTAGCACCCACTCCCTCTATTGTTCTCTTCATTTATTCTCGCCTCGCTTGAAATTGTTCCGAAGCTGCTTAGCAATAAGGCCGCAATAATACGTTGCTCTTTCAACTGTATTCTATTTCTAATAAATAAGCAATCATTTTCTTTCTGAACCAAATCTATATCAGTCCTAGTAAAACAAATGTGACCTTAACTTAAATTTAATAACAACAATGCAATACATAAAATAAGACATTCAAACAATTACAGTTATAATAAAAAATAGATTTACATCCTTTTCTGTGCAATATAGTATTTATTTAATTTTTTAATTCCGCATATTGCTTAAGTAAAGTAGCAAATTATTCTAAAAAGAAATCAATCAGTATATTTGACGACCGTTTGGTCCTGGGTCCCGGAAGGGGCAGATGTTTGCGTGATGTATATACAAGCATTTTTAACTGAATCATGTTTTTTTATTTACATACATTTCCGTAATATTACATATCTATGTAGCGAATATGTATGCCTATCCGTTACCCTAGTATCCATACTTATAGTGCTTACTTTTGGTAAGGTAATTGGTGTGAATTTAAGAAATATTATTATTATGAGTATAAGTATATAGGTACATTAAGATTATAGTCCCATGTCACATTAACTGTTACGTTAATTTACCAATATCAAAATTTAGTTGCAATACAGTAGTTAGTTTGATATGGTACGAACCACAGTAACTGTACGTCGATCATAAACTTAAAAATTGAAGTAGAAATTTGACAATTTGTGTAGGTCGATATGCTGTTGTCTGTACTAATGTGCTTATAACTGTGGGTGATTGTACTAGCAAGGTTATCTTTTAATGATTATCCGCTGTTAATGTCTCCTTATAAATTCTAAAAATAATCTTAAATCATTCCTGGAATCTGTGTAAACATTGATATAATAAAAAATTGTTTGTAAAGAAAAACAAAAAATATACACAAACCACTGTGATCTTAGATTATAGATTAGAGTTAATGTATAGGAAAACAGAGGGCAAGTTGAAAATAAACAAATTAAGCTAAATTAATCAATCAAGATCCATGTCCGCCTCTAAATGGGAGATGAGTAGCATACAAAATCAACTATCTCAAAAGTAAACGTTATGTCCTGAGCTAATAGGTTAGATATTTTCTGTATATTGCTATTGCAATATATATTGATTTCTATTTCCCTATAGTTCTTTTTGTTTATAATAATAAAGGAAAGGTAGATATTTTACCTTTTTTCTATAATTTGTTTAGTTGACATAATATAAAATTTACGTTTCTTTAAAGATGAGTTTAGCAATTAACCTTATCAATTTATTATATAATTAGTTAATCCTAAAATATTCGCATGGCTAAATTTTATAATATAATACTGTCAAGCCAAATTTACGACCATATATCCAAGTTTGCACAGTCACAAGCAATAAGATGTATACACTGAAATTAAATTAAATGAAAATAACTTTATTCAAATGCACTTAAGGCGGTTCACACACTAGAGATGCGTCCCGCCGCGGTGCGCGTAGCGGCAGAAAACGCGCCCCCGCGCGGAGGCGCAGATCTGCCTAACTTAGCGGTGTAATCTGCTTCCCCGCGCAGATTTTCAATACAAGTTGACCCTACTTCTTCATGCCCCGCGCTCCCGCGCAGAATCTGCGCGCGGTGCGCCTACCCGCGAGTTCCCGCGTCGGCAGTGTGCTGTCATAGGCGTGTTTTCTATATTAATTGAGATTCTTGCATACAATAATAAAATCTGCGGCCACGCGCTACGCGGCGGGGCGCGGTGCAGTGTGTTAACCGCCTAAACATAGTTGTTTTAAATCGTCCAACATTTTTAACTACCACCCATTCAGGACGTCTTTTAACTGACAAAAAGAATGGGCGCAAGAAACTCGTCAGCTTTAACAGAAGTAACGATATTTACAATATAAAACGTCGTCACTATCAAAAACACATCCGTCCACAAAGAAACATAATTATTGTGTAATCACTATAATAGTAGTTATGATATCATTATTTCGTAGAACCGTGTCATATTACATCAATTATTTATTTCTATACTGTTGTCTCTTTGCTTTCGGCCCGTTTAGTGTGACACAGTTCTACGATGTATACATCTTATTGTTCGTGACTGTACACAAATAAAGATTATTCTTATTGGTATTTATAAAGGCAAACTCAAATCGTTCTCAAATCAGATTATCGTCATACATACTTTACCTATCGTTGCGGTATTGAGAACCAGAGCGGTACCTACTCGCCTTCGATAATCGCAAGTTATTGTCATTAACATCGCACCAGTACGCTACTAACAACCTACGACTCACAATGCGTTTCCACTATCACACGACCAGTTTGCGTTATGTCTATAAGTATCAGAATATTGGTAACAGCACGAGTACGTTGAATTAAGAATATTGCGGTATTTAGAATCGATTCCTTATTGTTCTAAGTTAATGGCGAGTTATTGTCATTAGCGTCGTTCCATTCTATACGAATAGCCTAGGTTCATAATGCGTTTCCACTATCCTACGCCTAGTAAGTTTTATATCCTTATTCTTATGAAGATTTATAAAAGATACCTTTTATCGTATCGTATCGCAAAAGAAGCAGTATTTCAAAATCTAATTCTAATAGTTTGATTTGGTTTCACAATAAGGAGAAATATCCTAAAATTTCTTTATTTACCCTTGTTTGTTGTTAATACTTTACCGGAACTATACTAATCATGAACCGTTCACAATTCGTTTTTTCTGCCATATTACCAGTTACTAAGTTACCCGTTATGATATCAAAAATAACTACACAAATACTTTTTTTTATTTAACATTGTAGTGTAGAGTAATTAGGCGGAATTCATCTTTGTTCATGGCAAGTTCAGGTTTCACTTCTACTATCACGCCACCAATATTGAGAAATAGTGCTGTGCCCAATTTTTTATCATCGAGGTATAAATGAGTATAAATTATACACTCACAAGTACTTTCGGCATATCGTACATTGCAGTAGTGATTACCGTGGCGTATTCACTTTTGTCGTTGACGGGTTATTGTCATTATCACCGTTTCAGCACGATAGTATCCCTTAACGACTCAGAATGCGATTCCACTATAACACGACGGGTCTGCCTCCTTCTTAGTTTCAATTATTATCAATTATTATATTTTCTTAGTTTCAATATAAGTGATATAATCACAAATATGTGAAATATTGCAGAAGTGATTTCCGAACGTGTTGCTCGTTGATGAAGTGAATTATTATTGATGCTATCTTGCTTATAATGCGTGTCTACTGCCTATATAAGTTATACATTTATCTGTATATAAACTATATATAATTTGGCAATGATATTATTGTAACTAAAACTGAAAATTAGCTAATTAAAAATATTTCTCATAATTTTTATAATAGAACAGAAATAAAAATAAAAATGTAACCGAAATAGAAAAAGAAAAAAACGTTACTTCATTGAACTCCCATAATCTCTAGGCAAGATACAAACTAGCTTTCTATTTGACCTTTCATCTGAATATGTTTTTTTAAGATCCTTGTAAAGGTGGACTTAAATAGCCTGTAGACTAAAAGAAACTGAGTGGCTTCCATACATACTTGGTCCTATTGTATAACAAAATAGAAGTATTGTTTCAAAGGTAGTGCGATAGTAAATTATTATTGAAAAAATGGCTGATTTGAAAATGTCAGAATTTTGAAATAAAAGATTATTAAAAAGTGAAGTCATGAACAACTTACCCTGACGGAGCTTACTTATTGAAGGCAAAATCTTTTTTTTTCGCAAATCTAGACATTGTAGGAGATAACAAATTAACACACTGATCACGCAAGCAAAAGTGGCTGATATTTTTTTTCAAGCTGTCAAAATTATGTTTCTTTTTTCGTGGCCGATTCATCGATTTCCGTTAGATGTTTTATACATATAATATAAAATAAAATACAAATATGTGTACTATTGTAATCAGATTATTATTTAGCTGGTTTCACTTTCCCCGGATTGCGAAGTATGTTAATTTTGTAATTTATATAATTAATTTTTTTAATGATACTATTATTAGCTAAAAAAGAGAAAAACCTTATTTGAAGTTCTTATATTGTACTTTTTCAAAAGCTACCGAATTTATTTATTCAATTATAATAACTTTTCTTACACTTTCACGTGAGTAAAACTCATGTCGTGTGTAGCAATGGACTTGTACCCGGCTGACGTGGCGACCTAGCCCGCATGCTTAGGACCATTAAGCATTCGACTAATGAGAGATCATGACGTAGACTAGACGGGCAACATTCGCATGGACAAACCGCAACCATATTAACATTGCCCGAAGTAGTTTATTCCACCACGAAACAATTTTAAAAATCCTTCTTTGTTACAAAATTGACTCTGTTAATTAATTATTTCTCAAGTGACTAATTACATCTATACTTCGCTATGACCTTACCACTTTACAGTCGTAAATTAGTCTACTAGCAGATTGTAAGGACAAACGGTCACTTTGACGAGGAAAGGAATTAAGATAGTATTAATTACACTCACCAAGGTTGTTTCGACTGAGTCTTTCAAAGACATGGGGTGGTTGGTACTAGAAGAGTAGTAGACCGATGACCTGGTGAAGATATTGGGATGCCAATGGCTTCAAATAGATAAAAGCCGCTTTCTATGGCGCTCTAGAGAGAAGGCAGCTGCTCAACAGTAGACTTGTAACAGCTGGTTATGAAAACAAACATATTTTAAAATCATATAATTTAGCATAATTTATATTGATTTTAAAATTGTTTTTGTTATTGCATCCGTGAAGGAAATTAAATATATTTTTCCGTTAACTCTATACACTGCTCTAGTGACATTTAATTATCTTTATATTATTTTTATTGTAAGCATTATACCTAAGAATAATTCATAGAGTGCAGTGCAGCGTAGTCAGAGAGATATCTGATAGCACATCCATCAAACAAGGTCAATTCCAGGCAGAGGCGTCTATCTGGTAGCATGTTACAGATTTAATTTACAGAAATTTTGTTGTGAATAGTAGTTATAAGTATTTGCGTTAGTTATCAACCTATTATAAGTTAATTCAATGATACAATTGAATTGTCGCAGTTGTTTTAGTTTCTTAAAGAATTTTTCATATTTTTTGGTTAAAAGTGTAGCTCTAAATGCGTGACCTGTGAGACTTTAGATATTTAGATATACTTATTTTTAAAAGTAGTTATTAACCTTAGTTTTACTTAAAAACTAATTACCAATCTTTAACTTATTAATTTTTGTAATTTTTTCGCGTATGCCCGAAATACATGATATTTTATATTTAGATAATATTTTAATACTCTACTACTTTTACGGGAAAGACATCTTTTCATCAGCATATTCTCACCACTGTTAGGGCACCATCTTTTCCTCTGTATCACAATATACCTGCTGTAGATCATAAAATGGACACCAGAGTCTTCCAAAAAGAGTTTGTTACAATCTCCAAGTCATCCGCCAAGCGTGGAAATTACGTCAAAACCTCAAATTTTTAGAAGAGGTTTCTTTTGGCTAAGGTGGTATAGTAATCTCATTTTATATTAAGTGCTAACAAGCTAAAAAAAAGTTTTTCTAAAATAGTATGTATATCGTACTCCATTTCAGTTTCATATCTACCTGATCAAACTATATATGTAAAACGAAAATAACTATGTGAGTTAATGTAAGAATATGTAACGTGCCTAGCCAAGTATAAGCGTGGCATTTAATTTGCCTTCTCTTGGACGGAATTAAATACTAAATGGTTTCGTCTAGTACCACAGCCTTTCTACTCATTAATCTTAGCACGGTAGATACTGGTAAAATGTTGAGTATAGTTTAAAATAAGACGAACTAGGTACTTATGAAAGATGATTAAGCTTTTTAGGTTAGGATGAGTAAGCTTTTAATATTTTTGGAAATATTCCTTGTCAAACTGGAATACCTATATATTAGCTTGTTTAGCTTGTGATAGCATATGGGCTTGCGTATAGTTAGATCTAAATCCCATGTTTAAGGTACCTAATTATAATGATTACTTATCAATAACTTAGTTTTTTAAAAATACACTATTATTAAAACATCGATCAAAGTTACAACGAACTACCTACAAGAACTTTTATATTATTTTACTTGCTGCTACGGAACCCTTCATGGGCGAGTCCGACTCGCACTTTGCCGCTTTTTTAGTTAATAGTATTGCGTCAGAAATAGGGTTGAATTCTTAAGAAAGAGTTTTAATATGACATTTTTTTAATCAACAACATTTTACATGAAATTTTATATACACTATATTAGCGGTAAAAAAAGACGTAGTGCATCTACCATTCATCCAGAAAAAAATACTGTTGCCGGATAGAAAATATAGAAATATAGCTTTTAATCGGTAGACTACATCAATGCGGGCGAGGCCGCTGTAAAAACTAGTATTTATATAAAAGACACCAACAACTAATCTACGTGGGCGCAGATAACACTTAGTCGCACGAGCACTTAATTTACTATTGTAAAAAAGCTTCGCCACCGAAACTGTTATAGTGCATAGTGATATGTCCTCATTGTATTTCATTGTTATAAGTTTCAAATCATGTTAAATATAATAAAGAAGCTAAGTCAACAGACTTTGGTTTGTTGCACTGCTTCGTATTAGGTCCAATTGTAAATCTAAACCATGCACTCAAATTTACTTAAAAAAAATATCATAATCGGTACAATTAGCCAGCCAGTTTAGGAGCAGAGCTTTATCTCAGGCAGAGAAAACCAGAGACAATATTGTTTGCTTAAAATTTGAACGAGGATACAGACTAAAAAAAACTAAAGAAACACAATTATTTTTATTTTGTTCACAAATGCTTCAGCATTGATCAAATCTTAATCCAATACGAATTGTATATCGTCAAATGCGTCGCCGACGAATGACCTGAAGATAAAGAGAGCAAGAAAATAACAACATTAAATTTCTTGAAAAGATGTCGTTACTGCGATCTCATTGCGTCCCGTGTTCGAATTACACAGAGTATAATACGCCAGGGCGCCGAAGCGCCAGATTTTACAAGAAATAAGCAAAAAAACTACTCTAATTCGGTAAAACACCGTTTCGATTTAAACCTAATTACATTCCTTTTCACATAGCATGGATACGGTCACAGAATATATACGTACGTATGACGTATGACAGTAATCCTATATTTCAGCAATCCAAGCAGAGATATTTCAACACAATTGAAAAAAAGAGATTCATATAAAATTAACAATTTACTTTTATTTTATTGTTTTACTTTACTTATTTTAATTTAAATTAACCATTGAACTTTAATACCTGGCTCAATAGCCAAACTCAATAGTTGAAACAGTTCTGTAATAGAAATAGCCACAAATTAAACCTTTTTACAATAATTTAAAAAGTAACCATTTCGTGGGCGATTTTGTTATTTCTCGTAATATCAGTAATAAACATAAATTAATTTAGTCTACTCTTAAGTTCATTTTATTATTTTTGTTCAATCTTGGAGTTTTGAATCCTTTTTAAGAGAAATATTCATAATAATATCTGACCCAAAACGGTTCTCGTCAATGTGCTATTGATTGTCTAATATTGTAATGATTACGTTAGACGAAAAATCCTTTTTAGGTGTACATTACACCAAAATCAGGTGAAATTGTGATAGAATACTCACCTATTCACTCATAAAACAGTGGGAAAAGGATACATCCTTATGTTTTGTAGGCGTACGATACCTTTCCTAAGGAAGATTCAAGCGCTCCCAACGCCCATAAAAGGTTGGCCACTCATAAAAAAGGTGGAAAAAGCGATACGTTGTAATGATTTTGTATGTTCGAGTTTTTGGTGCTTAGCCAATACGAACTGGAACCGCTGAAGATGCAGTCAGGATGTATTTATAACGTTAACCTGCCTTTCGCAGCACGTAGTAAGTCGAGATAGTATCATTCAATTGACTTATCCCACCACGCCATCAAGCTTTTGGTAAAAAAAACCCCTGAACCCATGATAGATAAGTTAAAAATATTCGACGATTCAGAAGAACTAAAACGAATCTTAAGTGCATATGAATAAAGTTTATTGTCATATCCTTTTAAACTCTTTCATAGTACCCTGTTTATTAGTTTAAATATAGTCCCGTGGCCAGTGTTTTGTAAATCATACACCATAAAAATTGCCATATCAGCTAATAACCAGCAGCAAGAGCGACGCATGTAACGTGCCAACTAACTCATTTTTACGCCATCTCATTTGCACCATACATTTTTCCTTTTCAAAGTAAATTAAAAGCCGCAAACACACACTAGAACAGTCCTATAAATGCATATTGTCATAGTGCACAAATATCAGCAGTAGAGTAAAGAAATTTAATCGAAACATTAGTGAAAATCTGTAATAAGTCTACTCTGGCGAGCAAATATAAGTTTACAGTATATCACATTAACAAACTGGACTCGTTGACGTAAGAATAAATCTAATATAAAAAATATAATGTATGTTAATACGTACTTAATCACAGTCTAATGTAAACTTGATAACTTTTAAGCGTGTTTACTTCGATTGTATATATAGTGGCTTATTACTCACACCGATTACTTAGTTACGAACTAAGCAGGGCTTATTCTTATTAACGAAGAGTGTATATCAACAGCGCTCACTATTCACTCATTATAGTCACTAGCCACTGGAACAAGCGATCGTCAAACCTTCACCAGCCTTGTTAAATGAAACACGGGTACATTAATATAAAATTAAATTAATGTCATAGCTTTGAAAATTATATAAATTTTAACCTAAATGATGAGAGACAGGAATAAACTAGTATTTTTACATCTTTCTAATAATATAAATATGGCATTACGATTTTATCGTTACATTGTTACTTATTTGTGCTCTTCAGTATATTTAATATTTAGTGTACGTAAAAAAGAATTATCAGATACCCATGACTCGTGTAAAAAAGCTCTTATTTATCACATATCTAATTCTTCCGGAACTTGAGCCTGGGAAACCGTTCGAACCAAAATTCTTCAAAATAGAAAGTTTTCTCGAATTATCGTTACCATGGAAACCGGTTTGCTAGACACTTGACCACAAAGGACGTCAGTATAAGTATAGGAAACATTTGAATGGTTGAATTTTTGTTCAAGTTAAACATATTAGTTGATATACTGGTCAATTTACTTACGGTACTGAGAACTTATTAAACAAGCTCAGGGCCGCACACACATGCGTGGCTCGCGCCAGTGTGCGGGGGCCCTAATTGCTTTTGTCATTAATAGTCGCGAATACTTCTTACCCGGCGTATTGTACAATTAGTAATAATGATGTGTAATTAGGCTTGCACGCTGTTATGTATCGGGGTACTGTAGCAAACACAGCAGAAGTGACACTACTGTGCAATTATAACACGTATTACGAGGTAATAAATAAGTTAAAGTTTTCGAAATAACACTTGCAATCAATCACGGGATGGACGAATTCAGCTGTCATATTTAAAATAATATATAATTTGCTTTTTCTTTTACTTATAATTAAGCCGCTCATTTTGTGTCATTGAAATCGATTCAACGTCGCTCACAATGAAATATTACCATCTCTACAGCTCAAACTCTTCTTTTATAACTCTTGATATATTTTTAATTTAAAACGGTCAATATATACATATATAAAAGTTTATCGGTGTGAGAATTGAACCCACACCTTTCACTGTCCTGACGGTTATCATTACGCTACCGAGTAATAATCTACTTGAATTTTTATAGCAATATAATAAATAAAATAAGTAAATAAATAAATAAATATTTCCAACATTTACACCAATTAACCTAGCCCAAAGTAAGCACTTATAAGGCTTGTGTTATGGATACTAGGGTAACGGATAGACATACATATAGCATACATAAATAAGTAATATTCATAGAAATATATACAAACATCCATGACTCAGGTACAAATACTCGTATTCATCATACAAACATTTGCCCCTTCCGGGATTCGAACCCAGGACCGTCGGTGCGAAAGGCAGGATCGCTACCGTTGCACCAAACAGTCGTCACATAATCAATTTGTTAATATGGAAACCTACATCGCGCAATCGCAGTTTCGCAAGTCACCAATATAATTATACAAAATTCTACATCCTATATGTGACACAGTCATTGGACACAGATTACCTATGCAGGAGGGAGATAGTGACTTCCTACATGATAACGAAAAGACTGCGTTAACATTTAGTACTCGTATTTGTTATGCAAGGCTGTAAAGTTAAGATTTGGCCGCGAGTGGCCTTTATTGAAACCTGAGCAAGTGAAGGATTTCAAAGGTACGAGACGCTATAAATGTTACTGCCGAGAAAACACAATTTTTCACCTCACTATATATATATATAATGAAATTAAATATATATATATATATATATATAATGAAATTAAATATATATATATATATATATAATGAAATTAAATATGAATTGACTAAGGATACCTTATATCACTTTAACAGTTCTTTTTCAGGTGCTGTCCAAAATCCAATCATAGGTATATCATAAAAGCTCACTCACTGTACATTAAAAATTCTTTAACTAAATAGTATATTCTAAATACTATTTATTCTTATAGTCTTTACGATTTAAAGAACTAAAATAATTAATGAAAACCAAAGCAGAGTGTTTTTGAATGTATTATTTATATTTTGAATAGAATGGTTCTATTTTTAAAACACTTTTCCACGCTAGCGGATAAAACGCAATGTTCTACGCAAAAATTGAAAGACAATCCAAACTTTTCCGAGCGTGTGAGGTAAAAACGTCCTTTGTCAATCACTATAAGTAAAGATATTCTACAAGTAGTGATAGTCTGTTAAAATAACTACATTAAAAAAATTGCAAAAGCATGTAGCGGTTTAGTAAAATAAGCGGCTGCTTATGACGATTTGATTATGTTTATTATTATTGGAATGCAATTAGAAAATAAAGTTACGTTACGCTAGCTTACATTCGGTACATAATAATATAAACTTTTAGGTGTGAATATACATTAAATTAAACAAAACATTTTAAACGAGGAATGTGCCTTCATTAACCTATTCATAAACATATTATTTATCTTTTAAAATAAAACACTAATAAGCAGCTGTCGCCATTAACACATCTTTAGGCATTCCTTTTATGAAAATTGGCGCGAAAAAATTAATTTAAGCCTTATGCACACGCGCTAATGAATGCGCGTTCAACGAGAATCGCCGATACAAAATAAACAACGCGAAACTAAGCATAAAGGGCGTCGTATACAGCAACAATACCGAGATGAAATATGCAGTGGCAGGCCGCGATCGTAATCACTCGGTAATGCTTCCGCGGAGGCGACGCAATGCATGCCCTGCTCGTGTTACGTTTTCATTGGCGCTTGTTTAATCCTCTTTTTATTACGCTAATCCTGTTTTGACTAATCATCAACAAAATAACATTTTCATTTCGCTGAAGAATTTTATAGCATGTTAAAAATTCAATGTAAATATAAGGAAGAATATTAATTATTGTAAGTAAATGTGGGAGGTCCACTGAAATCTCCGCGGACTGCTTGGGAGAATGCAAAATATTACCTTCCGCTACTTTGTTATACTTGCCGACATCCATGTATGGTCACAAATACTTAACGAACTCAAAGTATTTTATACACTTTATTTACTTATATAGATTCCATTTTAGCACTTATCAACTTATCAAGCAAGACGAAAATGTTAAAAAAGAAACAAAAGACAATAAAACTTCACGCTCCCGCCAAATATTGTACTTTGCAAAGTTGTGACATCAATCTATGAGCAGGATTTTTTGGCGGGAGCACAAAGCGTCACTTTAATTGTTTTGATTTTCTTGTTAAATTTTGTGTTTTGGTTGATATTAGTATGTAACGATAGTGGGTTAATATCCACTGAGTGTTTCTGAATATGCATGAGTATTGGCAAGTGAAACAAAATAGTGGAAGGTGTCTTTTTGCGCTCTCTCAAGAAGGCCACGAGGAGGTTTCAGTAAAACCCCACATCTTTACTAAAACCTAGGAAATTACTCAAGAACTGGCATTTATACTTACTTCACACTGGCTAAATGCACAAATCGTGCAAGACACAAATAAAAAAAAAGAAAATCTATGGGCAGCAGTTCCCGTTATGTGCATTATCTATGAGCAGCAGTCTATGGACTATTTTTTGGCGGGAGAGGGAAGCGTCACATTGGTGGTTTTTTTTCTCTTGTTGAATTTTGTTATGTTGTTATGGATATTAGTGCGTAATAATGGTGGATTATTCACCACTAAGTCCACGGGGGGTTTTAGTAAAACCCTACATATTTACTAAAACCTAGGAAAAAAATTATTTTACTCTTCATTCATCATCATGACATTAAGAAATTTACTCAAAAACTGGCAATTATACTTTCTTGACACTAACTAAAAGCACAAATCGTGCAAGCTATAAATAAAGAAATAAAGAAAAAGAAAGTCTACGGTCTTGCATGAAAAGATGACTATTATCGCAGATAAATTAAATAATATGAATTTAGCCTTCTATTTTCAATATTTTGTTTGTTAAAGTTGAAATTGTTTTATGGATAAGACAAGCTTTGCACAGTTTAATTTGTTTTTATTCATTATAATTATGTTGATTAATGGAGGAGAAGGGAATTTGAATAATGAGGACAAGAGAAATTAATGTAAATATTTGTTATTATGTCCATGGCCAACACTAACGCGAACATTAGTGCATCTTCAAAAACCACTATTTCAAGATATCAGAAAATATTCAACATACACAAAATACCAACCTTACTGATAAAATTTTAAGGTTTAGTTTATTCTGCCGCTGTAGTCATTCTATCTTTCCTTCCTCAAAATTCATCAATTTATGAGAATCTTCCTATAAATTAATGAAAAACTTTTTCGTTAGGTTATTAACAAAGAATTGCCTTTTACAATTATAAAAAATTGATCATTATCTCAGAAAGAAAATACAACATAACTGTTTAAACGTCAAATGATCGTAAGGCACAAAAACGTGTCACACTGGAACAAGGTTCATTAAACATTTTACGTTGGCATGCCAAGATGTGCTAACTAATTAGACATAACAGACGCCTTCAGCCATTGTATTGCTATTTATACTATCGCATCGGAGCTAACTTTATGATATCTATTTCAAAAAAATTACATAGCACACAAGTAGTCATCAGCTATGTTCATGACTTAAATTAATAGTGTTTTTACTTTAATTCATAAAACCCCGTGTCCACCCGTGCGAAGCCGGGATGGGCCGCTAGTAGCTAATAATAAAAACAATTAAATATAAATATTGAGAGCTGACTAAGTTTAAGGTATATTGTATTTAAACTGGTATTTTCCAAATTTTCATTTTACCCTTAGAAAAATTTTCCTTTTTCTTTTAAGGGTTCTAATAACGCACCTACTGCAATATCCACAAGTAATCGAAACCTATACAAAACAAAAGGCATGTTAACAGCATAAAGGCCGTCGACAAAATGATAAGAGGCGATAAAATATGCAAAGATGCAGCGCGGCCATCTCTTCATAATTAGCTGGTAATGCATGCAACGACGCGCTGCGACGGAAGCTATGTTTCGCGATTTAATGCAAAGCTAATCTAAGCTATATTCACTTTAAAGGCTTATAGGAGCACAATGCCGGAGTTATCCGCATGTCGGCTGAGGTTAAGCCACATTTTCTATTGCAAGTAATGAGATAAGTGATCAAGAAATTATAATTTGGAGAATGTCCATACTTTGTAAGGCATGTTAGATAGCTTTAACTTTATCGAACTCCCGACTGACTCAGTTAAGTGTTAAAGGCTAATTGTAACTTTCCAAGGATACAAATGTTTCTATCGAGTTTAAGTAAAGATTTCAAATTTAGGACTTACTATCACATTATTAAGGTCTATTATACAAATATTAATACAAATGCAATAGTAACGTTAGAAGTAGGTACATTAATTAACTTATACTTCAGCCTCACAAGTCTATCGATATGAAAAGATTTTTAATCCTTATCGTGCAAGCACTTTCTTATCAAGTTCATTTTACATTAATCATGACAGTTACTTTATACGTGGAGAAGATATAACTATTTCTATGAAGGTATTAACGGAAATAGCCAACCATTAAAAAAATTAGAACATGAAATGTGTGTATTGCATATCTTTTTTTTTACCATAATAGCGACGTTTATATCATTAACGATTCAAAGACATGATCGGTTCTCAGGACGAGGCCGCAGCAGTTGGCCAACATCGCCTAATTACGGTATATGTGGCTAATTATAATTATCGTAATGATTGCAACGCGCATGAGTTTAATGCGCGATAATAAGTAGTTTGTAAAAGCATCAATTATGTTGCCGTAAGAAGCATTCCGCCGGTCAGTGCGGCTGCGGTTGGTAAAACAGAGATAGGTACTAAAATTTAAACTTTTTCGTTTTACTTTTTTTTGTCTTTTACATATCGAAAAAGCATTCTCGTTGATTATTTGGACGTCTATTTGGTTCTTGTCTTGACTATACACTTAATTAAATATTGACCTTTAAGATTAGCATCGCATTGGCTTAATGCATGATTATCCGCATACCCTATGACTTTGTTCTGTCTTTACTCTGGCGTCGATTAACAGAACTTTTCGTATTACTTGTTCTAAAGCCAAATGAACAGTATAGGTGAAAAATCATTTTCTATACCGGTAAGTACTGCAAACTCCTGTGTGAGCTGCCCGCTCACTCTGAGTTTCCCTAAGAGTAAAGAGTTTCTTGAGTATGGGGTAGGGAGAAAGTATTCGGTAAAGCACTTATCTATTCGCACTATTATAGGCTTAGAACAAACAAGCAATGTACGTTTCCAACAAACTTCCACTTCTTTCTATGATTTGCTTGATAAGAAACCTTGGTCTACTATATTACAACTTCTGCGAAAGCCACACTGGTGATCTTCTAAGATTCTTTCTCTATACAGTACCAGCCATCCGTGGAGTACATATGATAGGACTTTATACGTAAGAGAAAGCAGTGCAATTATCTTAATTACTGCAGCTTTAACTGCTTCCTTTCGTATGGATCGGACGTATAACTAACATGTTCCATTTTGAGATTTTCCAGTCCCAAATCTTACTTATTAGCCTATATTTTCATATTTCTCCAGGCATGTTTTTTTTATTTCTGGCGATTTGGCATGTAGTGGCCTGATCTTTACTTAACGTTTTTCATCAAAGTCTTTTTTTCACACTTGTGGCCAATCAAAAAGGTTTTGAAAATGTTTACTGATTTTCCAAGTCTCATACGAGATTACCTCCGTGGTCTTATAGGAGCTGCGCGGTTAGTCGGTAGGCTTTTGCAGCGTTTATCACTTCTTGGTAAAACTTTCTGGTTTTGTCAGCTTTTGCTGTTGTTTCAGGATTCAGGAGAACATTTAGTTTTCTCTTTGCTCTTCTAATTATCCATCTGAAATATCTTTGGGTAGATACTGAAAAATATTTCAGAAGGATAGAAAGAAATTTTTCATACCAACCCCTATATTGCTCAGTCAATATTCTATACTGTCTTTTCGATTTCATAGGTGTTTCGCAATCTTTTGTTTACCATTTTCTCCTTTTCCATCGACTAAGACCAAGAAATAATTATCACTACAGATAGTAGAAGTATCTTAAGCGATTGCAGTGTGAATACCGTTTGACAGGGTCACTTTGTCCACTGGACTAGTCCAGTCTGAAGTTAATAATTTCAAAAAGCTTTCCTCTTTTTAGAAAAAAAATTATTAGACCGGTCTCTGTAATTGCATTTTAAATATGTCGCAACCTCTTTAATCTTATCAACATACAGTTTTTCAGCCGTAGCCCTTTGGTTGAGACGTCAACTTTAAGCCAAGCAGGCAAAGTTCGATTCTAGCCGATTTAGGTACTATTACAGAAAAGTGGTTAGACACAAGCAATTAGCTTACCACCAGGACTTAGATTTATATAAAATATTTTATAGCCAGTCTTCACGTACTCGTCACGTATCTAATTTAAAATTGCCTAATAAATTTTAATCTACTTCGAACTAAGAAATCAATATGTAATTTATTTAATAGGCAACCTTCAGTCGGCTATTAATTATTTAACAATCCATGATTATGGTATTCAAATTGCAAATTATGTTTTTCTAATAGTTCTGTATAATTACCGAATAATAATGAAACTGTGCTAATTAAAAACGTATTATTATGAGTATGTGGGCTTCGTAATGAACTAAGACTATAAACTGTACTTATAAATGTAATTTACAATCTGTTTATACTAAAACTGATACATCCGTCTTATAATTTTCTCAAAACGTGGGGGCATTATTTAATTCTTTTTTGGTCACTGAAAAACGTGGGATTTTTAGATTTTTAAATCTGCATCTGCAATATTATTTTATTCTTTTTAATTATTAACTCAACGAAGTAACCATGTGTTACGCAACAATCGGATAAGCCCCATACAAAAGTGAAAGTTGCCGAAAGTTGACCTGAAAGTGCACCTAGAAAGTTGAAAGTTGTTTTAGCGTGCATTGTCATCGGGTTCTGAGCTACTCTAAAAGTTTCAACTCGCTAGGTGGCCGGGAAGTGCCTCAAAATTGAGTTGCAAGAATCCAACTGCACAGACAGACAGACAGACAAACAAGAAAGCGACCTGAGAAAAACTTGGGAATTATTGTAGCACTCTTTTGTATGCCTACTATATTAATACTTCTTAGTTTCTGTATGTAATCTAAATTCTATATGACTGACAAATCTTTTTTTAAAGCAAAATATATTGTAATTCTTTTGTACGTCTGTCAATATTATATCTTCCATATACAATAATAATGAAACATATAATTCAAATATATTTCAAACTTTTATTTATCCATCCATTAATTTACAACACTGTGTGTATGATATTATAGGCACATATACGAACAACCAAAAGTTACCGTTAAATTATAAATTAAACTGTAAAAAATAATAAAAAAGTTTTTGTAAATTTTGACTAGTTGCAAAAACGGGTTTTTTACCAATTGACGAGACTGATATTTCACTGCAGTAGTGTGCGTCATCAACACAGAAAACATTCTTCCACGTATGATTGATAATAATTTTCTGTCCTTGAAAATGGATTTCGTAAACAAACAGGTTATTCAATAAGCATTTTATCTGACTACCTCAGGAAAACGAAACTTAACCATGGGATAGTAGATACTTAAACCACTATTCCAATCATCATATTCAAAAATTGCACTTCTTATCTGTTTTTTTTTCAATATTTCGAATAATTGAAAATAACTACAGCGTTTGTTGACATATAAAACATCTGAGTTATAGATAGACAAGCATACTTAACCAAATGATGAACAATTTACATTTACAAACATAATGAAGTTTATCCCGAAATGAAAATTGCAACGGAATATCTCCCAAATTATTCGCGGTATACTTAATTATTATGACTATGCGTAAATTTATAAAGTAGAATATTTTAAAAACATTTACCAAGAGCCGGTTAAAGTGATTAAAATCATAATTAGAGTTTAATTATTGAAAAAAATCACGCGTGTTCTCCGCTTCATACAAAAACAGATGCATAATTATCCAAAATTAAATCTTTTATAGACCTGATTTGCTAAATATGAGGCAAGTTAATTTGTTTCAAGTTCCAAGCAAGTGATAGAATGTTGATTACGATATTTTTTTCTTAAAACACTGGTGATTTGTCGGATATCAGAATTTATATTGCGAGCAACATGCGTTTAAGGTTTGATCAACAAAAACCTGTATGGAATGGAAACTGATAATTTACTGGTAAGGTAAACTAGTTCAGTATTAGCTTGGATAAACATTATTGATTATTAATCGTGAATTAAACAATCATAATTATGTCGATGTGATTTATGATAAAAAAAAAAATGTACGTTAATTAAAAAAGTGGAAAAAAAAGAGTGCGCAAGTTGCAGTGTCCAAATAACTGTTCTGTTATAATATAACAAAAGCTATGTGTTTTTTTTATAATTTTAATATATTTTATACATTTTTCAATGCGATCTTATAAGATAAAATAGATAATAGAAAATTACGAGAAAAAATCGACTCGGGTCACAAGTGAATTCTCCCGCCTGAATCTTAAAAGTTATGTGTCCACTTCTAACGTGAAGACCTGTATTGTTCAAAAGTTACTATCTCAGGAATTTAGTATAGAACTAAATGTTAATTTTAGTTCCGATTCATTCTGCCCGTTACATTTGTTATGGCCTATCCCTGCCGCAAAATTGTTGATTGTAAGTAAAATATCGTAAAGTGACATACAAATATGCATTTTCACACTAACATGCTTCTTGATATCATTGTTTGTCATATGATTTGATATTTGATCGATCCTTGAAGAGTCCGCGATGCGACAGAGTCGACTCTTCGATATGTTTATCAGGTGATCGTTGCGTTCCAACTTTTACATGGAGGAGTGAACAGTATATTTTTTTGTTAAGTTTCAATATCAAGATGATAAATAAAATATGTTATAAATAAATTAAAAGCGTCTCAGTACAATGGCTTTTAAAGTACAACTTCTAGTTAGTCTCTGATTACAAATAACATATAATTTGATTTTACTCCTTTTTTAACTTTTTTTTTCATTTTTTAAATTGTTTTTAATTTGTGATTGTAATAACATTTCATATAATTGCATTTTTAAATCTTATAATACTATCGAAATTTATAGTAATTTCAAATTAACATGATGATATTATTGACATTTCCATGGGTAGTTTTATAAGTTAGAATATTTTTGATTCACATATTGTAATCAATATATATCTTAGTTTTTATTTAATTTTTTGCATTCACAATGCAATATTTCTATAAGATATAAAATACGTGTGTAAAAAACAACCACGCCTCCGAGCCCTCAGATGGGATTCGAACCCACGACCTTTCGCAATCCGGGCGACTGCTCTGACCGCTGAGCTACCGAGACGCTGGCAAACGTGTCGAATTTTACAAACGTATTCCAACTTCTACTATGAGCTAGTATCGTTCCACCAATGTTGAACGCTAACTACCTTCAACATTGAAAGTAATATTTTTACAAATATTAAACAATCAATTAAGATGGAACCAGCTATAATTATGTTTTTATTTAATTTTTTGCATTCACAATGCAATATTTCTATAAGATATAAAATACGTGTGTAAAAAACAACCACGCCTCCGAGCCCTCAGATGGGATTCGAACCCACGACCTTTCGCAATCCGGGCGACTGCTCTGACCGCTGAGCTACCGAGACGCTGGCAAACGTGTCGAATTTTACAAACGTATTCCAACTTCTACTATGAGCTAGTATCGTTCCACCAATGTTGAACGCTAACTACCTTCAACATTGAAAGTAATATTTTTACAAATATTAAACAATCAATTAAGATGGAACCAGCTATAATTATGTTTTTATTTAATTTTTTGCATTCACAATGCAATATTTCTATAAGATATAAAATACGTGTGTAAAAAACAACCACGCCTCCGAGCCCTCAGATGGGATTCGAACCCACGACCTTTCGCAATCCGGGCGACTGCTCTGACCGCTGAGCTACCGAGACGCTGGCAAACGTGTCGAATTTTACAAACGTATTCCAACTTCTACTATGAGCTAGTATCGTTCCACCAATGTTGAACGCTAACTACCTTCAACATTGAAAGTAATATTTTTACAAATATTAAACAATCAATTAAGATGGAACCAGCTATAATTATGTTTTTATTTAATTTTTTGCATTCACAATGCAATATTTCTATAAGATATAAAATACGTGTGTAAAAAACAACCACGCCTCCGAGCCCTCAGATGGGATTCGAACCCACGACCTTTCGCAATCCGGGCGACTGCTCTGACCGCTGAGCTACCGAGACGCTGGCAAACGTGTCGAATTTTACAAACGTATTCCAACTTCTACTATGAGCTAGTATCGTTCCACCAATGTTGAACGCTAACTACCTTCAACATTGAAAGTAATATTTTTACAAATATTAAACAATCAATTAAGATGGAACCAGCTATAATTATGTTTTTATTTAATTTTTTGCATTCACAATGCAATATTTCTATAAGATATAAAATACGTGTGTAAAAAACAACCACGCCTCCGAGCCCTCAGATGGGATTCGAACCCACGACCTTTCGCAATCCGGGCGACTGCTCTGACCGCTGAGCTACCGAGACGCTGGCAAACGTGTCGAATTTTACAAACGTATTCCAACTTCTACTATGAGCTAGTATCGTTCCACCAATGTTGAACGCTAACTACCTTCAACATTGAAAGTAATATTTTTACAAATATTAAACAATCAATTAAGATGGAACCAGCTATAATTATGTTTTTATTTAATTTTTTGCATTCACAATGCAATATTTCTATAAGATATAAAATACGTGTGTAAAAAACAACCACGCCTCCGAGCCCTCAGATGGGATTCGAACCCACGACCTTTCGCAATCCGGGCGACTGCTCTGACCGCTGAGCTACCGAGACGCTGGCAAACGTGTCGAATTTTACAAACGTATTCCAACTTCTACTATGAGCTAGTATCGTTCCACCAATGTTGAACGCTAACTACCTTCAACATTGAAAGTAATATTTTTACAAATATTAAACAATCAATTAAGATGGAACCAGCTATAATTATGTTTTTATTTAATTAACTAAAAATTAATTAAAAAAAAATTAAATAAAAACATAATTATAGCTGGTTCCATCTTAATTGATTGTTTAATATTTGTAAAAATATTACTTTCAATGTTGAAGGTAGTTAGCGTTCAACATTGGTGGAACGATACTAGCTCATAGTAGAAGTTGGAATACGTTTGTAAAATTCGACACGTTTGCCAGCGTCTCGGTAGCTCAGCGGTCAGAGCAGTCGCCCGGATTGCGAAAGGTCGTGGGTTCGAATCCCATCTGAGGGCTCGGAGGCGTGGTTGTTTTTTACACACGTATTTTATATCTTATAGAAATATTGCATTGTGAATGCAAAAAAATTAAATAAAAACATAATTATAGCTGGTTCCATCTTAATTGATTGTTTAATATTTGTAAAAATATTACTTTCAATGTTGAAGGTAGTTAGCGTTCAACATTGGTGGAACGATACTAGCTCATAGTAGAAGTTGGAATACGTTTGTAAAATTCGACACGTTTGCCAGCGTCTCGGTAGCTCAGCGGTCAGAGCAGTCGCCCGGATTGCGAAAGGTCGTGGGTTCGAATCCCATCTGAGGGCTCGGAGGCGTGGTTGTTTTTTTTTTTACACACGTATTTTATATCTTATAGAAATATTGCATTGTGAATGCAAAAAATTAAATAAAAACATAATTATAGCTGGTTCCATCTTAATTGATTGTTTAATATTTGTAAAAATATTACTTTCAATGTTGAAGGTAGTTAGCGTTCAACATTGGTGGAACGATACTAGCTCATAGTAGAAGTTGGAATACGTTTGTAAAATTCGACACGTTTGCCAGCGTCTCGGTAGCTCAGCGGTCAGAGCAGTCGCCCGGATTGCGAAAGGTCGTGGGTTCGAATCCCATCTGAGGGCTCGGAGGCGTGGTTGTTTTTTACACACGTATTTTATATCTTATAGAAATATTGCATTGTGAATGCAAAAAATTAAATAAAAACATAATTATAGCTGGTTCCATCTTAATTGATTGTTTAATATTTGTAAAAATATTACTTTCAATGTTGAAGGTAGTTAGCGTTCAACATTGGTGGAACGATACTAGCTCATAGTAGAAGTTGGAATACGTTTGTAAAATTCGACACGTTTGCCAGCGTCTCGGTAGCTCAGCGGTCAGAGCAGTCGCCCGGATTGCGAAAGGTCGTGGGTTCGAATCCCATCTGAGGGCTCGGAGGCGTGGTTGTTTTTTACACACGTATTTTATATCTTATAGAAATATTGCATTGTGAATGCAAAAAATTAAATAAAAACATAATTATAGCTGGTTCCATCTTAATTGATTGTTTAATATTTGTAAAAATATTACTTTCAATGTTGAAGGTAGTTAGCGTTCAACATTGGTGGAACGATACTAGCTCATAGTAGAAGTTGGAATACGTTTGTAAAATTCGACACGTTTGCCAGCGTCTCGGTAGCTCAGCGGTCAGAGCAGTCGCCCGGATTGCGAAAGGTCGTGGGTTCGAATCCCATCTGAGGGCTCGGAGGCGTGGTTGTTTTTTACACACGTATTTTATATCTTATAGAAATATTGCATTGTGAATGCAAAAAATTAAATAAAAACATAATTATAGCTGGTTCCATCTTAATTGATTGTTTAATATTTGTAAAAATATTACTTTCAATGTTGAAGGTAGTTAGCGTTCAACATTGGTGGAACGATACTAGCTCATAGTAGAAGTTGGAATACGTTTGTAAAATTCGACACGTTTGCCAGCGTCTCGGTAGCTCAGCGGTCAGAGCAGTCGCCCGGATTGCGAAAGGTCGTGGGTTCGAATCCCATCTGAGGGCTCGGAGGCGTGGTTGTTTTTTACACACGTATTTTATATCTTATAGAAATATTGCATTGTGAATGCAAAAAATTAAATAAAAACATAATTATAGCTGGTTCCATCTTAATTGATTGTTTAATATTTGTAAAAATATTACTTTCAATGTTGAAGGTAGTTAGCGTTCAACATTGGTGGAACGATACTAGCTCATAGTAGAAGTTGGAATACGTTTGTAAAATTCGACACGTTTGCCAGCGTCTCGGTAGCTCAGCGGTCAGAGCAGTCGCCCGGATTGCGAAAGGTCGTGGGTTCGAATCCCATCTGAGGGCTCGGAGGCGTGGTTGTTTTTTACACACGTATTTTATATCTTATATATCTTAGTGTATATCATAATATTTTGCTCAAACAAAGTTTTCGTTTAAGTTTGATTTCGGAAGGTTAAATATAGATATTAAATTCAGGTATCATATTACTTTTTTAATTTAAAAATATTGTTGCATTTTTGTTATATGTGGTTATGCGTTAACACATCATTATTCTTGTTAATTTGCTTAGTACAAGTACCACAAGTTATTATCTCAACATTATTAATATTTCCGTTAACTCCTCGTGATAATCTTAATGCTTATGTTCCGAATGGGTCCACATCCGTAGTACTTCGGGTAGGATCGAACACGGTCCGCAAAGAGCTATGACCGCCTTATAATAATGTAGGGTAGACTCGGTACGGTAGAAACAGAGCGAATATCTCAACAACCGTGCATGATGAGGTAAGGAGGAGAACGAAGCCGCCGACAAATCAAAATACGAATTGTAGTTTCGCGCTGTGGTTGTGTACCAGGAGACCCCATTGTGTTTTTTGATGGAAAAGTAAGTATTTTTTGTTCGCAAATTTTTGTAATAACTATAGTTCGTTTTTGTGACGTTTTCATTGAAGTTTCTCAAAAAAAAATGTATAATTCGTTTAAAATTAAATTAATTAGCATTCTTCCTTATTAACATTTTTATATCTGGAAGGGGGCTGGGGACAGTTGAAACATTTTCTGTGGGTATGGTTGAAACAGTTTATTTATCTAATTGTTTTGTTTTTTGATGCCAAGAGGACGTCAAAGGAAGACTACGAGAGTAAGGTTGATTTATCATCGTACAAACAAGCCCAAAAGACGGATCTTCGTTGAGAAGAGCGGCAGAAAAGAATAAACTGAACCACTTTTCCTTTTTGAGGAATGTACGTGAACGAGATGCGACTGGTAGCGATGAGAATCAAGAAATGGGATATAAAGCTCATAATCGAGTGTTTAACGCGGAACAAGATCATGAAGTATATAAATATTTAATGAGATGTGCAGACATATTTTTTGCCCTCATTTTATGAACAACTTATCACGACCTGGGCCTTGGGATGACAAAGAAATGGCTGGCGAAGAATGGCTTCGCACTTTTATGGGTTTATTATATTACTTTTTAATTATAAGATAATCTAAATTGTACTAAGTACCTTTTAAGAGTAGTTAAAATTTAATTAATTATTATTATATTTATTAATTATTATAAGTAGGTATCGTTAAAGACTTGATTATGAATAACAACTATTTGTGATTTTCAACTGTGTCATTACATGTCCTTAAAATAGTATTAAACTATAAATAAAACATGTTTCTTTATTATATTTTGTATTATTTGCATACATTTCAATGGACCCCAGGCACTGTTTCAACCGACCCTAGGGGGACCATGGGGACGGTTGTAAAAAATTATATTATTATACCTATAGAGACGGTAATAATTTGAAATTATTGAAAACTGGGTCGTCGATATATTTAATAAAATAGTCTTGTCCGTTAATACATGTTTAACACGCATTTTAATTATACTTATTATCAATTAAAGGCAATCCACAAATGTAGGTCAAGTCGGTTAAAAGGAATAAATCAAGTGTGCGCTAACCATGATCTCATGTTACGTGACCATTCTACTAAGATTAAAGCTCAAACTTAATCTCCACAACATAAGACACATCTTTCTTTGGCAATGTCTCAAGACACGATGGTAGGTAACCAATAGTGTCATTACATTTTATTTTAAGACCATTAATTTTCTACTAAGCATGTACGGACAAGAACAAATTAACCTACTGTAAATCGTCAAATTTTCTCAATCAATTAGAAACTTTATTCAACGGAGTTAAAGTTGAAAATGGATTGAAGAAATATGACGTTTTTGTTGTAGGTTGTTGAGTTATTGACTGTATATTGATTGATACAGAGAGAAGATATTATTATCCTTATTTGATATGGCGTCATTTCAATAAATGACACGTTTCCTAAGAATGATATTTTATTCTGCAATTATATTAATTATGCATTCTACAATATAGTTTATCTACTCTAATACTATAATACAAAGATTCTAAAACTGAAAACAAAATGCTTATGACAAACATTACGTACAGGCCAAAAATAATAAAAAAAAAGTTTCATTACGATACAGGTCTTGTATGGACACCTGTAACATAATATAACTTTTTTATCATAACGATACACCTATACAACCTCCATCTGGACCAAGGAGGTTGAACCTCTACTTTAAAAAGGTTTCAATGAACGAGTCCGTGACGACGCAACACGCATGCGCAATCGATATTTGCACCTTGGCGCCAACATTTGACATTTAAAAATTTGTTGTTATATTCAGCGTTTTATTTGCAATATTGTTTTACGTATTATAGTATGAAAGTAGATAAAGTAGTGTATGACACTATACATAACTTGGTCTTATAACGCTCGTGTGATACTATAAAAAAACTCGCCTACGGCTCGTTTTTTTAAAACACACTCGTGTTATAAGAACCCTTATTATGCAACAGTATCATAAACTACTATTATGATACTGTTGCATACTATAATACGTAAAACAATATTGCAAATAAAACGCTGAATATAACAACAAATTTTTAAATGTCAAATGTTGGCGCCAAGGTGCAAATATCGATTGCGCATGCGTGTTGCGTCGTCACGGACTCGTTCATTGAAACCTTTTTAAAGTAGAGGTTCAACCTCCTTGGTCCAGATGGAGGTTGTATAGGTGTATCGTTATGATAAAAAAGTTATATTATGTTACAGGTGTCCATACAAGACCTGTATCGTAATGAAACTTTTTTTTTATTATTTTTGGCCTGTACGTAATGTTTGTCATAAGCATTTTGTTTTCAGTTTTAGAATCTTTGTATTATAGTATTAGAGTAGATAAACTACTATAATTTCATAGTTTATAAGTCATAAAACAGTAATAATCAGGTTGGTTATACTTTTTGACAAATTAAAGGAGGCTTATTTTAAATTACTAGGTATATATATTTCATTTTAATCTACATATTTTATTTCTGATCTGGGGGTCTACTACAACAACTGGATCGCAACACTCGAACAATATTCGGTTCTCGATTTCGAAACAGCGTTTCGAAGTAAGGCAAAATCGAAAGTACAGTTATAATAAAGTAAACCTACAAAATCGTACTAATCGTACTTTTAGTATTTCACATGAAATTGTTACAGTTGTAAAGACATCTATCGTTGTCTTATTGAACGTTCCCGTATCGACGTAGGCCGTGTGGAATAATCAGTAAAAATTCTACTGCTGTCGTTTTTTCTTCTTATATTGCATTTTGAACTCAAAGTCTTTTAGTAAAGGTGTCTTTTAGCACTCATAGATCACATTATATCGAAAATATATTCGTATGTTTTCAGAGATATCTTCAAGATTAACTCTAATAAAATAAGAAAACATGTAAATGTATCTTTTTTATTGAATAAATGTTTCTTGATATAAATTTAATAATACTATACACGTACATTGTTTAATTACTGTTTGTGTATTTAGGTATATTTATTTCATATTAAAAAGTAAATGATCACCTTCGTATTTATAGTTTTTACTTCAAAGCAGTTCTGTTTTACTTGGATATAAATAATAAATTGGCGAAGAAAAACGAGTATTAAAAATATTATCCTCTGAATCCACGAAATAAGTATTAGCTATGTGTCGTAATTGCCACCTTGGTGCTAACCATAGTATAACAAAGAAAACACCCTTAAAAAGCAACATTTTAGTAACAGTTACTAATTGTTACGTATGAGTATGATACACGCGACATTATACTTAAAAAAAGTAATAATTGGTGAAATGAAAAAGTTTCTAACATGTTAACAATCAATTTTAACTAACCGCTCGATAGAAAACTAATCGTAGGACCATAAAGAAGCCGATTACAAAAGAAATCTATAAAATAAGTAAAATTCTAATCGCACCAATTAGTGGGTGAATTTATAGTTTCTCTTATTAAAGTCATTGTAAGTTACGGTTAAAATTTTATTTCGCATATCAATAGAATGTAGATTAAACATGTTTTTTACGTCTAATAATAAAAAATTATATAGTTAGTTTAGTTCTGACGTTTTGACATCAAAAAACTTCCAAGTTGTAAATTGGTTTCTTATATTTATACTAGCTGACACGGTAACGCGTTGCTATGGTAACGTTAATGGAAGAGCGGGAAAAGGAGCGGACAGACAAACACACGACAAATTTGTGTTCTTAGATTAAAGACTAGCTGACCCGGTAACGCGTTGCTATGGTAACGTTAATTGATACAACGGAGAAAAAGCGGGAAAAGGAGCGGACAGACAAACACACAAACAACAAATTTGTGTTCTTAGATTATAGATTAATTGATGTTGATACGTAAAAATTAGTAGTATTTTGTTTTAAAAAACAAATGCAAAACCAATGTACGTAATTAAGTGGTATATTAAAACTAATTTAATGGTGAATAACGAATTGCTTGATGTTTACCAGGTGCTCAACTTGCTACCTTATGTATGAGCCAAATTTTCTTTTTCAATTTTCAATTCTGCACATACATAAAGTTCAAAAATAAATTTGAAATTCTAATGGACACAATAACAAAAGAAACCGAATGCAACCTAAAAACAATTGACTATTAAAAATATATATCCACGTTTTACGTTCCAAAAACAAATATTTGAAATTACATTCTCTGCGACGCGGCGACGCGAGAGTTCGCATAAGTGGCCCATACACGTACTTACAAAGCAGCATACACACCCCAATGCTCATAATTTGCTGACAAGAAAACAAAAAAGGAAAAAAACGCGGCACCGTTCTAATTAGGTCGTCGAGTGAGAACAGGGTGTTCGTCAGCACAATAATAATTAACACTGGCTGTAATGAAGCGTACCATAAAAACTAATTGGAGGCCCTAGGATCGCTGTCGCGGAGTAAGCCGACCGGTTCGCTCCGATTTTGATAGGATCGATTGACTTTATCGAATAGTGCTATTCAAATACTTGAGTGTGGGGCGCACATGTGGGTTTCGTAGATTTTAATGGAATATCGCATTATTTTTTAATTAATTTGCATGTAAACGCAAAGGTATACTTAATACTAGGTACGATCGAACCATTTGACAACAGAAAATTTTATCAAGAGAATTATTATACTTAGATTGGCAGTAATCATTAAGAATGTTTTTCAGTATTTCCGATTCATCAATAACTTATATATCATTAAAAATAAAATATAGTTCTAAAAACTAAAAAACACGCTTTAATGATGAAAGAAACTAAAAAGTGGGTATTCCTGACAGCAAACCCTTTCATTTGATACCCATATCATGGAAGTGCATTTCAAGCAGCCAGTTCGCCATCTTGGGGAGGCGGCCATATTTGATTTGTAATGACGTTTCTTAGCTAGTCATGTATTATCATCAGAACTCAGAGCGTGTGCAAATTTTCATCCTAATCAAAGACCGGAAAATGGGTCAAATTAAGATTCCAAGATTTTCTTACATAGTTACAAGTGAATGTAATAAAAGCGTGTTAAAAATTAAGCGTTGCTTAGAGCTGCGAATTTTTACCATAATACGATAAGTATGATTAATTTATTTCTCTTTATTTGCACTCAGAATCAAATATGAAATATTAAAGTTTTCTTAAAAAGACTCGTTCCTGGGTTTATTACGCTTATAAACATTCATTAAAGTGTTACCTTTTTATTGGCATCTCTTTCTTTTGCATTATGTACTTTAGAATAAAATCAAAAGGCATAAATTGAAATACATTGCAGTTTAGGTAGAGTTAGTATTTTTATAACCATAACCAGTCAGCAAGTTATATCAAATTAAGCCTTTTAAAATTATACCTAACATTGTTCTGCCAAAATAAGGGAAACCCTTTTATTTACCTTATCTAAAATCGCATTACGAACTTCCTGCGGCTGTTTACAAAATCGAATATCGTTCATCGGTTAATGTATCGATCGCAGTAATGTAGTAAACGGGAACTAGTATTTTAAATCGCATAGCGGACCGAACTGCCGTCTATCAGCTAGTTGAAAAGGGAAATCAGTCAATAATGCACTAATTTCCCCTCCTTAATGGCTATGCCGGCCTCTACCCAGACACAAGCGACAGGCAACGATAGTTAATGAAATAACTTCGTAATAAACATTCGGCAGTTAGATCATAATAAAAGTATATTATAGGATAATAAATTGATAATGCCGTGGTATAATTTAATCATATCACGTGTAGCGTTGTGTCTTATAATAAGGTGCTATCGAATAAAAATGTTTGGGTACGGTAAATTTACTGTCAGGTTTTATGAGGATTGTAAGAAAAGTTGACTTCAAAGGATTTATAATACCTACTTTCATGTTATTTCTAGAGAGATGGGAAGCAACGTCCGCGTTATGACAAATCAAAACTATAAAGAAATATTAAAATAATTTATTTTTCATTCGAGTTATAAAAAAGTTACGTTTTAAATCATTTAAGATTAATAATTATTCTAGCTATATTTTTGTTTTTTGGTTCGCTTTTTGCCTTGAGCGTAAGTTCTTAAATGTGTAAGTGTTACTATCGTGTTTCATTTAATATATGTACGATAGATTCTCGTACTGTATATATAAGGTTTTATTCCTAAATCTTTATTCTTACGCGACAGTAAAGATTTCATTTTTGAAAACTTACACTTAGCCCTCTGACTAGTACCTACGTTGAGTCGTTCACAAAATCGTCTAAAAAGTCGGCGAAAAAATCGGCCAACAAGTCGATCATTTACGGGTACGCTAATGCAAACAATTTTAACCACGAAGGACGGAAGAGAAAAGGTTTATGGGTTTAGGGTGAAAGGTAGTTTGTTTATTTGTTTAAATAAATTAGAATCTGACTATCATAGATTTATATATTTTTTTTTTTTTATATATTTTATGCATTTTCAATGCGATCTTATCAGATAAATTATTATAATAGAAAAATACTAGAAAAAATCGACTCGGGTCACAAGTGAAAAGTTCCCGCCTGAGATTCACTTGTGACCCGAGTCGATTTTTTCTAGTATTTTTCTATTATAATAATTTATCTGACTATCATAATTTAGTAGCAACGATGTTTCTGCATTGAAAGTTTTTTGTACTCGATCGTAACACAAACACAATTAAATTAAAAAAATATGGTAATAAAAAATATCGTTATAGCGTCTTATCGGCTGTAAGTGCTACCAAAATGGTGCAAGCGATAAAACAAAAGCGGTCCAATTATTTCACCATTAGAGTCGGTAAGAAATAGCTTATTCCGTTTAATAAGCTCAAATGATTAGAAAAGAAACGAATATTTTTTTTCACGTTTCCTATTCACATATTTCAGCAAATTTTGACACAAAAATATATTAACATACCTACAAGAATTTCGATAGCGATTGCGGAAATTATATAATCTGTACCAAAGTGGTTAAATATTTATACAAAGAAATATAATGTAGTAATGGTAGGCTTACTTTTATTTAATTTATTATTTAATAAATGGCTTAATGCTTAATATAATGATGACGATTTACGATGAATTTAAATATTTAACTTTATTAATTTTATTTAATTATTTTATACAATCAACACTAGAAAAAAAAGCACTTTTAAGTAGGCAACTACAAAATATGAACTTCTTTCGTTTTATTTATTAAACTATAAGATCAGTAATCTAGTGACACAGAATGCGTGTACTGTACCCTTTTTTTTTAAGAACAGCATAAGTAAAGTAGAAAAAGATCCCCGCTTTTCATATTCAATAATTAATATCGTTGAGGATAGAATTAGTTAATAAATATTACTGTCTTACTAAAAGCCGTATGTTAATAGACCGACCTCCAGGTGTGGGTATCACTGACGAGTATCACACGTCCTAATGGACGGGTAATGAAGCCGCTATTATCATTAGACATAATTGCCTAACTGGTGTAGCACGTGATGTTTGACACTTTTACGTGATATTCAACCGTATATTTTAGGCAGTAAGAACTAATGAGATTTACTTTTTCATGTAGTATACCGAATTAGAATAAACTCTTTTATGGTGAGTGGAATCCGATGTCTTTTCTGAATGGTTAGTGACTTTTGGCTGATTCTTTATCGTAATCATTGGGATAGTTAGCGCAAAATACCTCAATGTTATGAACTATTTCTTGTTTTGACCAGATGGCTTGTTTGAGCAAATAACTGGGTGTGTATAACAGTTCATTTAGCAAGGGATACAAAAACAAAAATAAACGGACACGTGTAAAATATTAATTACAGAATATCCCTATGGTATTAAGTCAGTTTTAAACACTAATGTATTACAAAGAAATGACTAATAAACCCCTTTTAAAATACATAAAGCAAACAATTTTATACATATTTATAGGCCATGTTTTCACTTAAAAACTATTGTATTTTTTATAATTTATTTCGACTTTAAATAAAACTGCTTGAACCAGATTTACGATGCCTTTGTTTTTGTTTTTTTTTATATTTAATGTTCACGATTCAACTCCTTTACAGGAGGTGAAATCACGGGGTGAATACATCCTTCTTTTTATAATATTTTTCAATAAGTATGGAAAGGAAGAGTTATAAAATTTTCCCATGAGTAGGGTTGATACTGGCGTCGGTCAATATAACCACTACTTTTTCACTGTCTATTTTTTTGCGTCATTTTTCAACTTTACCTACACTTACTAGACTGCTGGCGACATAAAGCAATAAGCTTTTCAGAAATTTTAATTGTTAGATTGCAATTGCATAGTATACAATATTATTTTCAGGTTTTCATATAAAACACCATTAGGTATTTATACTTAAAACAAAAAAGTTAATTTTGTTAATTGTTTAAATCGTAATTTGGTTCGAGCTTCAATTACTACTAAGATTCTACTAAAACACTTTTACTTTCAAAATTCACTCTACATTTTGGCAAACGTAACAAGCATAAAAAACATTTCTTATTCAAATAAAATAGATAGATCATTCTTATCATAGGAAATAATGTGAAATATTATACATTTACGTGAGTCTACGGTATCACATACTGAAGGGACAGGTAACATAAATTATTTTATCGAGAAACTGTCATAACTTCTACACAAACGACACAACACAGTCCCAAACACATAATTAGAGTTCATTACCTTAGTATCAGGTTGAAACTACTCCGCCATTACGCACCATTACTAAGAATTAAGTTTTTTTGATTAGCCCTAATTAAACCGCTACCAAAACATAGAATTTATTCTTTCCACCTAATTGTCTCATAGGTGTGACAGCCATTATTTTAATTGCGAATAGCGGCTTTAATTGCGGCTTACGTTTCTTTCTATGTGCTTTTAATGACTCCCTATAATGTATCATGTGTGGCGGCCTTATTTTTACAGGGTTCCGTTAGCCGTGGCCTAATTGTATTTCATTAAAACACATTCTTATATTAACATTCATCTGTTTTTATCCAATTTGATAACATCAGTTACAATTTCAGGTGCGTCTCGACAATGCTTGATAATTGTTATGCTGTTTTACGATGTATTGGACGATGTAGCAGTTCGTTTAATAATTATAAACAACTGTATTATCTTATTACAATAAATTATAATAACAATAATTTTCCTCCGTTAAATAGTTCATGGATATTTAGAAAGAAATAGTAATTTAAAAATGGACACATTCTTCCGTATTTTTCCATTTGACAAGCCTCACAACGCTTACTTTAGGATAAGGCAATTCTGGTGGATATGAAATATATTATAACAAGGCGATGCAGTCGCTGAGCATAAAGCTTCGCTAGCACCATATATTGGAGTGCAGCGTCATACTAAAAAAAAAAATCTATAATGTTAATTAAATTTAAAATTCCATAAGAAAGAAAATTTTCAAAATAGCGCCCTTTTTTCAATGGGAATTTTTGTTCATAACTTTTTTATTTTTGTGTATTTCATAATACAGGCTCCGTCACAATCTGGTCCTAAATGTATTGATTCAATTCCACACAAAAAATATTAAAATAGGTTAAGAACTCGGAAAGTTATGGCGTAACAGACATCGCGTCATTGAAGCTGATCCATGGGAGCTACGCTCGCTCCGCTCCAATAATTAACTTCACAAGTGTATATATTACCTATTCTATAACTGTATATGAGCTCCACGAAAAAAGGTAAAAGGTCTTAGGTAAAGATAATTGAAATGGGGATAAAATCAAGAATCGTCATAAATCGAATCAATTTATCTATTTGATCGTTTAATCGATTTTTTATCTGAGTTTATAATAAAAAAAATTAAATCTAGCAATGTGGCATATATTTTTAATAAAATAATCTTAAATTGAGGTGTTTGATATAGCAGCGGATAACGCGTTCATTGAGATGGTTAGGTAATTAAAAATTATTCCGAGTTCCTTCATCTTTCGGCATCCACGTTAAGTCATTATTGATCTAGGTTGCAACTGCAGACGATTTCACCAATCCGCATTGGGCCTGCGTATGGCCCAGTGTCCTTACGAACATTTGGGACATTAAAAGGCCAGTTATCATTATAATGTGCTTATAAGTATATAATAGTAATATAGATTCTATTACTATTATGCAATAAGTTCCTTATCTTAGTATGCGTGTGACAATCCCTTTTAAAAGTGTCGAAATGCCCATGAGGAAGCTGGTTGGAATGGAAATACCGAATAGGCAACACCAAGCTCAACCCAACAAATTAGGGGTGTAGGGAGGTCGGTGCTATTTAACGTATGTGGATCTATTTTTACAGTGTTTTTGTTTTAGTTTCTTTTCAACCCATTTTCCATGGCCCCGCCGGTGTCTATGGGCCATCGTTAACTTCTTTTTTGAATCAGCAAATTGCATATTTGAAAACTACTGGACGCTCAACGTTGATTTACCTGCCCCGCGTACTTGGGCTTCGTTTGTTTAAGTTTATCAAAGCGCTTAGCGAGTTTAAAGACCGTTGCTAATACGGCCTATGTGACAAACGATTTTTGTAACACAAAACGTGTGGTTTTTTATATTAAAGTTAAATAGATTGGTAATTATACATTATAAGTGACATGATAGACAACAAAATTGGTTGTAAACTATGATTTTTTACTGCGACTCCCAATCCGCCTGCATGGAGAATATTATCATTTTTTGAGGAGGCCTCCTACTTCTTTTGACTGAGATGATGAGGTTGATGGTCTAATTGAAACTGATTCTTATGAATTCATAGCAAACATGTTTGACGTCACGTAATTTATCTTTTGTTTTTTTATACAAGTCATTTATAGTTTATAATAGATTCCCGTTTGAATCTTTCTCGATGTTATTACCATTTACTCGTATTCAATTATTAATTTAAATTTAAGTAGTTGCACTCATCAACTCTCCGACAAAATGCTTTGTGTGAAACACAATAGATTTTATAATAAATGACCGCGTGCGCTAATTGCATCTTCAATCGCAACTCAAATGGTGTTCGACAATGGAAATTTAAAAATTCAAATTCCAACGATTATGAAGGCACAATCGAGTAGTCGAATCGAGTCGAGTGCCCACGCGTCGCGCTGCGGGGTAGAATACTCTGTATTGCCACCTCGCTACTTATCGCCCTTTCAAATGGTGAAGAACAAAACTCTTCCTGCTTACGGTGCAATGGAAGGACATTGATAATTTTGCCCATTGTACTCGCTTTTAGATAAATTTTTGTTTGTTTAAGACTATGTATTGATATTTATCTTATTTCATAAATAATATATGTTAATGTAGTTATTGGATTTATAGTTTATACTTATTCAAGTATTTTATCAACGGGGAGTACTAATCGAGGGTAAAGTTACGTAAATCCGGGGAAAGTTAAGCTAAAACTATAATGCACATGTATAATTATAATGTAATATTTTAACCTCGAAATAAAAGGTAATAGTGAATTAGCAACGTTTATAATCGGAGTCATAAAAATAAATTAAATCACGATACTAATAACGATATCTATTTCTTAAATAAAGAAATGTAGTACTAACTCATAGGTAGATCAAAGTGTAGGTCGTACTTTGTATATACTAGCGGCCCGTCCCGGCTTCGCACGGGTAGACAAAATTCTTTAAATTTTTTATTTTATTAAATATTTTTCCGTTAGCGCCATCTAGCGTCCGGTAGACGAACTACTTGCGGTTAACGCGTTGCTATGGTAACGCATATACTATGGAAAAAGAGCGGGAAAAGGAGCGGACAGACAAACAACAAATTTGTGATCTTAGATTATAGATTGATAATATTCTTTAGCAACTATGAACGCGCGATGAAGATTTCATACTGATTCGCTTTTTTACAGCTAGTGGAATCTGCGTCGTCATTACAAATATTTTTAGGATTTCAAATTTAAAATATTATTTACTATTGAATCGAATTCATGGTGGCCTTAAAAATATTATAAAACAGTACTTGTAATCCAATGTTTTTCTGATTTTTGAAGTTTGTAGCGAATATAGGCGATTGAAGACCGGTTTGTGTATTTGTACCTGTATACCTTAGGTCTCTGGTTGGAACGCTATTTATGTGATAAGCATACTTGTATAACATAATTAGCTTTATACTTGTAATTGTTTAGTTTATGTATTGTATCACTTACTTAGTATCCATAGTACTAACTACTCGTAGTTTGAAACTAAATAAGTGACGTGAGTTTAAGTTAATTTTACAGTCGTAGGTTAAAGTATGAAATTTCGAATTTATAGGGTGTAAATTAACCAGAAAATTTTAATATTTTTTACAATACCATTAAATATGGAAAAGTAATAAAAAGGTGGTCTCATTCGAATTGCGAACTTGATATCGATAAATAATCGAATACCGCTTATATCCATATTATGATTTCTGTGCACCAGTCCCTAATCCGTTTACAGTGGGATAAATAAAACGTAATTGAAAGGAAATTACGCAATAAATGGGAGGTTATTATTGAATTTTATGTCAAATTAATCGTGAGGCCCCTTGCCTAACATCTGTCGTGTTAGACCCCCTGTATCGATGTGTACTATGCGATTGTATTCGATTATTTTTGATAAGTACTCTAAATCTCGAGTACCCGTTTGATAATAACTTTTGGAAATCAAGTTATTATGAAGTTGTTTTTAATTGTAACTGAAGGAGTTTGTTTAAAATGGCGGTTTATTAAGTTCTAAATGGGTAAAAATGTTGGAAGTTTCAAACAACTTATTTTAAGTGCATTTTAATCAAATTGTTTATTTTATTTCATTTTTATTTTCATTTTAAATTAAAGAAGGAAGCAAATCGCATATTCTACCTACTTTACGTAATGATTCATAGATTTTTCTTAAAATTTACTATATTTATGATAATTTGTAATTGCAACTTAAAGTGAGATTTTAAAATAGTACAAGTTATTTCCATTTATTTATCGAAAATAATTATTATTGGTATAGATCTATAGTAATCACATCTCACATTTAATTCTAATAATTCTTATCAATAATACACTGATCTATTATCAGTTAATATGACTGACTTTCCCATAATGATAAAAAGATTTTCCTTGAAATTTAACGTGTTACCGTATTGATGGTAATTGGAAACATGGCGTGTTCATCACGGCTGGCGGCTTCTAAACTCCGGAAATGATTTATCGCCCCATCCCTTCTCTCTGTTCAATTAATTTTTGTCATTCCGTGAATTGTATGTAGAATGAAAAATAATTCCAGTAAATGTATTAAAAACAGTGGAACGAGTGTGAAAATTGTGCGTGAGGGTATAGAGATGACATGCATTGAAGCTAACTATAGTACGAGCCAAGAAGTTCAGATGACGCTAAGTATTGTTTTTTACATACAAATGCCTGTTGTAGTACGAAATTGTTGGCATTCTTATTTAACAACTAGTGACCCGTTCCAGCTTCGCACGAGTGGACATAATTCTTTAATTTTTTTCTAGCAATAAATATAGGCTATGTTACTCATCGTGAATGTAGCTTTCCAATGGTGAAAGAATTTTTGAAATCAGCTAAGTAGTTTTTGAGTTTATTCATTGCAAACATACAAATCTTTCCTCTTTATAATATTAGTGTAGATGTTATATAAATTATGCCATATCGTAAAATATCAGCGATATTATTATAGTGAGTATAAATATACGTCTTGCAATGGTAGTGTGGTGTCCGGAAGTGCAGAATAGCACCCTTAACACTTATGGGTGTCGTAAATACACTTCCCTTACTAAGTAACTTAGGGCACCAACTTTTACAAATTCTGCAAATAATAAAAGTAAGATGAAGGTCCCAGTTTCTTTCGCCAGTTCTTCTCGGAAGGGCCACCATATTCCGAACTGGTAATAGACTCGGTGGTTTACAGTTATTGTTGTGACAATTGAATAACTAAATAAAATAAAAAATAAAAAATTAAATGTTCTGATGGTAGTAACCCATATATGACGAACATTGCCTTATGTGATCACGGCTCCTGTAAAGGAGTCGAAACGTCAGTATAAAATATAAAATATGTGCAAATATCCGTGAAAAAAATTGTTTTATTTAATTGTGGTCTCTTACTGGGATCTCCAAGTCATCTTTCGTTCTTCCGTTGGAGGTTTCCGTCTAGCAGTAGACCTTACGGTTAAAATGAAAAAAAAAACTTGATTACCCAAATATATATGAAATAGTAGTGAAACAGCTCAGAGAGTAATGTGATACTCATTTAACATAACTAACATTACAAAAATATATAGTAGTAGAGAAAATAAAACATGTCTTTAGAAATTTATAGTTGTAAGATTAACACTTCGCTGGTATGCGAGAAAAGCGACGAAACTAAAAACTTTTGATTTTATAGAATGAGGTTTCAAATTTCGTCTCAAAAATCTTTTATCGCATACCAAAAAATGTAATTGTATCTCTTTCGAGCGAACGGTGGATTTATAACGACGATATCTGCGTTGTGTCTCTGTTCACGATAAAATATCAATTATTTAAGATCGTTTGGCATATTTAGTTCGATTCGACAGTTTTTTGAGTTGCGTCGATATTCTCGCAAACCAGCGACTTGTATACAAGTGAGTCCACATTTGTAGTACATCGTCGAAGTTCAAACTCTGCCAACTAGGTTCAAATTGAAGGGAATATTTAAATCCAGTTTTCTTTTACTCTCAAATAGACAAGAGAGTGATTTAATAGAACACATAATAATTTTCTATTAAATCTCTTCCTTCCACGTCCAAAAATTTCGCAAAGAAACTGTAGATGACATTTAAGCTGATGCTGTCCCATACGCGTTTGGGAAGAATTGTCGATCTATAAATTCACAACAATATATCTTCACTATTAGAATTTAATAATGAAGGTTTAAATAAGATATAAACTTCACACTCATTCCATTGCCTTGAATTAATTCAAAAGCACCTTCAACCGACAAGATTGTATGAAACATCTCATGAGAGTTGAAGAAGAGAGTGATGTATGTCAGAAGTGGTGGAAGAAGGAGTGGAAAATCTGTGATCTCTGCCTATGGCGTGATTGTATGTTAATTTAAATACAGGTAAATATTTTTTGTATAGTTATATTATAACAATATAAATAATATCAATCCTAAAGGCTTAACTATTTACGTAATCAAAAAAATTGATTGGACTTAAACATCGATTTTATTGATATTTTTAAATGCTACAAAATATTATTCTGAAACATGTAATACCTACTTAAAACGAAATCTTATTTTGGCATTCGTTACGTATTTAGGTCAGAAGCGTTCAATATAATTAAGAAAGTATTTTAATACTCCTCCCACTGAAAAGAAATTAATAGAGGCACAAATAATTCATGAAGAGTAAAGGTACATACACTCTCATATACCGAAGAACGAACATTGGCCTCTTATGAATAAAACGTACATACAGACATCGCGCGCGACACCAGTGTACGCTGCATAATACATCGCTGTACGCTGTCGATGTACGTTGGGCTTTAATTATATATCTGCTACAATTTCGCCTTTTTTCGAGTATTTTTCACATTTCCTCCCCCCCACGCGGCCCCGGCCACCCGGCTGCCGAACAGCCGCAGAAAAAAAACGTCCTGCATGTGTGTATCGAAACACTCCTGTGTATTGTTGTGACTACAATCTCGGTGTATGCTCGGATACGCCGGACTCCTGAACACATAACCAGTTAAGATATCTACGTCTTAAAGGCCACGCGAGTTGAAGAGCGGTACCGTTGCAACCGAAACATAGCTTTAATGCAATTAAGCTTGTAGAATACGGCGAGGAGTGCTCGATAAGCCGTGCCCAACTTTTCCTGTAACAGGCTGTTATTTCACGATTTAAAATCGGTTCTCAACCCGTTAATGACGCGAGTACAAGTGCAGATCGGCGGCTCCGTTCGGCCGCGGACCAATCTATTTAATAACCCCCGCCGGTGACACCCCACGCGGCGGCCATCGCCAATTTTCCCCCTTCAGCACCCCGCAAGCCCCCCTAGCACCCGCCCTGAAAAAAATCCGGAGCGTTTTAAAATTAATGAGTAAAAATCTACACACACAGATGTGCGGACAATAGCGCGCGTGTGTGACCGGCCGGACGATAATGACCACACTTCACCCGCGGAATGACGACACTACGCGCGAGCGATAACGAAGCATTTTCCATTAGAGGCAAAACTATCCTAGAAAAAAATCGAGCACAAATTGAAAATTCGTTCGGACGCGCTAATTCCGAGCGAAGCGGCGCCGCGCGCGAAGCGAACGCAGTTAGATAACATTTGTAGAGGCGGGTGGGGTGTCGCCCCTACGCAATGCCGTTTTTATTTTGGCCGGCCCTTACCCCCTTGTACCCCCTTCGTTCGTCCAACTTCATCTGAATAATTACTGATTTTTCCGTGTACCGCTGATTATTCCGAATGTTACTTGTTGATTATATTTTTTTCTATTTTCCTTGATTAGGCGTCAGCAACGCAGCTCTCTTTATTCACTAACTCCAAACAATTCACTGCAAATATTTTGCTTTCCAAAGTTCTAACGAATCTTCGCAAAATAAAAACTTTTTTAACATCGTTTTCTAATCTATCACAATACAGTTAGTTCTTACACTGTCACGCCTATTGCATCTAATCCTCCACTAATATCACACATAATTCCTTTACAGTAGCCGTCTTTAAATTACTATTCAAAGAATTATAAAAACAAGAATAAATGTCAAATACAATCTCAAAATCGGGTTAATGTATTTGAAATCACATTATATTTTAAGCATCTACATTTCTTTATATCAAAGATAACTATGGTCATTATTTGAAATCTACATTAAATTGGACAACGGAGTGGCCAGTGCCCCAACCATAACGTGCACTTTAATTTGTTAAATAAATATCTTAATATATAATCTCTTATCATCTAATCACTAATCGTGAGTATAAAAAAATCCTTTTATCCTAACCGTACTATGCATTCATTATTGAATTTTAAAATCTGAACCCAATACGTCGACTATTTAATCTGAATACTTTTTAAAACTGCTAGTTACGAAATTATTTATTTTAAAATAAAACATATTTATAAAAACAGACCTGGCTATTGCAAACTTCATATCACGGTATGGTTTTAGTTTTTCACCTATAAGTGACTTTACGTTACGTAAGTAATTCAATATAGAATACATAAAAAAGTAAATCAAATTTCCAATACAAAAGATCTAGAAAATTAAGATAAAATAAAAAAAGAGTATCTGGAACAAAGGCAACACCGAGAAAGTGATTTATATATGAATATAAATATTGAAGTGATGAAGCTATACTTATTTATTATTACAATTATAGTGTTAAGCCACAAGTTATAACAGATTTTCACACCAGAGAGACTAATACTAAAAAAGTAATTCGTGGCTGAATATCAGTTCTTACTTATTACTTATCCATTGTACGGCGTGTTAAATAGTCCAACTTCTGTTGGTAAAGTCTATTTTCCCTTGACAAATAATTAAGTACCCACCGTTGCCACGTGCTAGCTCGCTGCTCTGCATAGCGCGTACTTGCCAGTCCTCTGCAGTCGTAGTCTGATTTGCAGAGAGTTATTAAAGAAACTTAATTAGAAGACTAATTATATTTAATTATGTAACTAATTAGGTTTTGTTACTTGGGTTTCCCCTTTAATTACTGGCATGAAAATAATTATGAAGCCTTCATAAATAACTCCTATTATTATTAAGAAAAACGAAATTAAAACATTTTTTTTTCAATATATAGACATATAAGTAAACATTAATAAAAAATTTCTTATCTGTTTTTGTTACGTTATCTTGTCAATTATATTTTAGATGTAAACGTAAAATGATTGCCATTGAAAGATCGATACCTAAAAATTAAAATTATTCTTGCTAGACGCTCAACTTTCTTGTTAGACCGGTGGTACTATAAACACACAAACTTATTGGAAAAACATCGGCAGGCACCGGCAATTAATTAGCACCTAATTACTATCGCAAATGAAAACAAGCGAAAACTTTAATTATGCTTATTCGACAAGTGACAAGTCGGCCCGATGGCGATCGCTTTAGCAAGGATTTCGGAGGGGCCGCCTCCCCTCCCATTGGGGGCGCATTTTTTTCAACCACCACCAAAGGGGTTGATTTTTTAAACTGATGACGCGCTTTCATTCCGCGCTCTGCAACTTCGCCGCGCGGCTGTGTGCTCAGCCGTTGATAAAAAAAGAAAAAAGAAGAAAAAATATATTGTCGATAGTGCGCTCTTCCGTTTTCGCGCCAATATCTACTCTGTGGTTCTGAACTTTTCATAGGTACGACGGATGTGTTCGATCGTGCGTGTGAGGAAGGTTTATAGTTGCTGTCGTACTGAACATTTTATCGGTTGACAAAACTTTGCCTGAAGTTACGCAAAGTTATCGCGGAGTTTTGACGTCGGAACTTAATTTCGTTCCTTAATTTTTGGGACGTTTTGCAATGGGGAACATTTACGAGTGATTTTTAGTGAAAAAGTGTAAACATTTTTAAAGCAGTGAAGAGAATGACATTATCTTTCGTAAGTACCTTTATGTGCCTAAGTTTATAGAAATCATTAAATCGAATAAAATGTGTACGCACTTCTAATTTTGTGAAGAGATAAAACAAAATGTGTTAATTCATTTTATAGTATCTAAATAAATAGCTCTTGATAAAATATAATTTAAATAATTAATAAAAAGCTTAGAGACTTTATTATTTGAAACCAAATGAAATTTATAATTGTAAATTTAATTTTTAAATTAAAACGAAGTTTAGTTGTCTAGTTTCCTCAAATTTATTAAGCTTTGTAAATTAAATAAGGCCGTCCATTAGGACATGTAACGCCATCTATCGAGGCAAAAGTTTTTTATTACACAGTAACTATTTCTAATTAGTTTGTGTTGTCTTTTTCTTTTCAAACTTGTAAGCATTTTTTAAATAATTTGATTCTTATAAGTTAAAGAAATAAATTATATATTTCCGTTACTTAAATTTAAAGTAACAATGACCATTATACTAAATAATAGCAGAATAATTAAAGGAAAATTTAATTACTGCTCCATTAATTAGAACCAATCAATAAATATGTAGTGTGTAATGTATTATAAATGTGTGTGAGTATGTGTGTTTTAAAACTTAACTATAATTAAATTAAGAGTAATTATAATTCCAATACCTACCCCTTGACCTTTAAGAAAGCATGAATAAATTTAAGTACCTGCTTGATTTTGTAACGTCACCGCTATTAATTAAATGTTTAAAAGCACCAACCGGTCTCAATTAGTGTCATTGTTATTAACAAGATCTTAAATAACTCCGCTCAAAATGGTTGTACATGTATGATGCAATTTTAATATAATCTAGGTTTATTGCTCTTAAACATTTTTAACCTAAAATATTTAAACTCACAGATGAAATATTGCGATGCGATGTATAAAAAACTATAATGTTAATATATGATTTATTGTCAAAATTTTCGTAGGCATAATCATAAGAAATTTGGCACACAAATAAAAGGGCAGTGTTCGCGTTCACTTATTATCACCAGGAAAATTAAACGAAAAAAACAACTCAGAGTATTTTAAACTTATTAATAAGAATCAATTACATTTGATGATTTTTTAATTATATACGCTGAGATAAAATCATATGCGTTTAATTTTTATTTCTTAATAAACTGTGGCTGCTTTACGTCTCTATATCAATTTTGAACCGAGCTGCCCGAATTTGAGTGGATCGTCTTTTAACACAAGCATTTAAGTTTATCACAAAGAGTGAAGAGGAATTTAGTATTATGTTAATCGCATAGTTATTCTATAAAAGAAAACCTTTTTTCTATAGGTCATTTAAAATAATACCTAATTTAAACACATAAGCGTATTTAAAAAAATAATTATTCTTGAGCGTTGTTTTGCGTACATTTGATTCTATTTCTCTATTATCAATACCCTCACGAAATTTTTGTTGTTATATAGTATTATATTTAAGTTCGTAACTTTATTTTTTTATTATTATTAAGCTTTTAAAGATGGGAAAATTGGATCTGATAGCCTGAAAGACACGAATACGAATACCAATCCCATTTGAGATGTTTTTTTTAACTCCCACTAAGAATAAAAATGGAGTCTTTATATTTTTGCTCGAGTCAATTAAATGTTAAGTGCATACTTTGCATTTTTTTAAATAACGTACTTGTTTTGCTTGTTAAATTTCAATCAATAATAATTACTGTAATCATTAAATCTTAATTTCTGTGATTATATGATATAATTAATTATATTCTTCTCTTGTTGTGATGCATCATAGACGTCACTCTGTTATGTCTGTCTCTCTAACATCTATTCTAATTAGCAGACAATAATTGCCTTGTAACATTATTTTCAGATATTATGTCAATACGTTCCTCCAAATTTAAATTAAACTATCTTTATATATATAATTCTTCTGTGAGTGTGTATGTCACTGAACTCCTCCTAAACGGCTGGACCGATTTGAATGAATTTTTTTGTGTGTGTTCAAGGGGATCTGAGAATGGTTTAGATTCACAAATCAGTCCGGCAGATGACGCTGCAGTCGGCACAGCAACGCGTGGCCGGGACAGCTAGTTAGATATAAAATTCTGTTCCATATAACCCGCTTTTATTACAAATATGAGAATACAATGAATTAATCAATGGTTACAATGTCATCATCCACTACTAGCAGTGTTTGGTTAATATTAAAACCTCTTTATTAAAATTACCGCTTTTTATTAAGAAAAGATACTTAAAAAACCAATGACAAAAATCGAGTAGTACTGAAGATTTCTATTTTAACTGGATAAGTAATGCAAATCTTTATGTATAAAAGTTTTATAGGTAGAAGTTAATAATATGCTACCGAATTGGCCTCCACTCAGCAAAATGCTACAGCATGTTATTGCTATGGCGCTGGTGTTATGTGGAACCCTCTAACGGGGCGCATAAAACTATATACAAACAGTTACACTTTTAAAATATTTTAAAAATGATGAAGCATTTGGAATTATTTTTAATTATATAGGTATAATTTATTTATAACTTTTAGCATTTTTCTTTAACAAAGAACACTTTCCTAGGTGTTGGATATTTGTTATTCAAAAATATGTCTTTTAAGGTTTTGCCTAAAGGTGCAAACAGAATATTTATATGTTCTTATATTATTTTGAAACATGACGTTTATATTCCCCTTTAGGGATCGTAAATACGTAAACAACCTGGTCATACAGTTTTATCTGTAAAAATTATAAAACTCATTAATTTAATTACTATTCTTCATAATAATACAATATTAGTCATACATATAACATATGTACAAATAAGAGTTATATTTATTTACTGATGTTTAATAAAACAATAAAAAATCAACTGGCTTTACTCTTTGTTAATCTCTATAATAGCGTCTCATAGAAAGTATTACTTTAATAAAACCTTTTCTAATAAACGATTCATTCGTCTTATTAATTAATCACAGACAGACCGCTGATATTATAAAAACACCGGTTGGAAGCTATGGCCTTTCTCAATCCGTACTGTAGATTACAATCGAGAACAAACTGTATGTTACCGGAAAGAAAACATATCAGTCGAATTAGCCAAAGCTCTATCGACGCGGAGAAAACTGTCTTTTTGTCTACTTCCGTTACTACCTACATATCGACGGCGAAGTGCCAAGACCTCCTAACTGAAATTCGTCAAGAAATTCACTTTTTTGTCATTTATAATTAAAATTCGTTATTTGCATGTTCCTAAGCGTATTTTCAGTTGCAAGTGCATCAAGTTACTAATTATTAACTTGTCAAAAAATATAACGTTTTTTTCAGCTTATGTATTACTTTGATATTAGCAGTTAGATGTTATTGGCACTTCGCCGTCGATATGTTGATATCCGGTGCCTTGCTATGCAAGATATTGTTAACTTTTAACGATAAAAACTGTACTACTACCATTAAGACGACCGTTTGGTGTAACGGTAACAATCCTGTCTTTCGCACCAACAGTCCTGGGATCGAGTACCGAAAGGTGTTCCTAAATCATGGGTATTTATATATATATTGCTATTAATATCAGTTATTTATAACACAAGGATATTTTGAGCTTATAGTGTTTATTTTGGTCTAGGCTACTTGATGTGAATGTAATTAATATTATTATTACTTACATTGATATATTTTTGAGATATTTAGATAGTTAAATTGATTTGTTTAATTAATTATTTGGTTATAAAGTGTGACATAGGTGAGAGCGTGTATAACATTCTCTAGATATTATCAAACATCATTGTAAAACTATGCAAGCGTGTGTATTATATATATATATATATATATATATGTTTTCTTTTTCGAATTTATGACACACATAACGATAAGTTGCAATAAAAAAAAAAAAAGTGAAAGATTATTGTGACTATTTTTTTTAATGTTTAAAACAACGCGATAAACACATTATTAATATTTCCGTTATCCCTTGGGATAAGCTAAATGCTTGTGTTAGATGTGGGGTCCGTAGTGCATCAGCGAGGTTCAAACTCGGTACCCTTTGGTTAAAACTGACATCTGAAATGATGTCATGAATATGTAAATTGTCTTATTCTAATTACAAATTTAATTTTGCTACTGTTGCACAATATGAGAAAATCGCATCTAACATTATACATCCAATAAATTCGTCATTGGCACAACCAAAGTCTCCCATAATAAGACTTGCTTAATTACATCAAATTAACTCAAGGTATTTCCTCTAGGCAAACACACATAATGATATAATTAAAGTTATACGACCTCGATACTTTTATGCGACCGTTCGAAGTAATTTATTTTTGATGAGCATTGATAAACATAAGGATTTATTTTTGTGCAGTAAATCGATTATTGTAATTCATTTCGTTTCCTGTTTGAATTATATTTATTTAGTTTATACTAGCGGCCCGTCCCAGCTTCGCACGGGTGGACAAAATTCTTAATTTTTTTTCAATTATTAAATATTTTCCGTTAGCGCCATCTAGCGTCTGGTAGACGAACTATTTGCGATTAACGCGTTGCTATGGTAACGTTATTGATACAATAGAAAAAGAGCGGGGAAAAGAGAGGACAGACAAACACACAAACCACTGTGATCTTAGATTATAGATTTTATATGCACAAATATTGCTATGAATATACTTTATACAGTACTTTATACAAGGATATACAGGATGGTGTTTTGAAATGGGTTAATATGGGGATAGAATGTTCTGTTTTAGGAAATCAAACATACAAATATTTAAAAAATTTTAAAAGACATAGTTTTATGTCGTACATATTGTGTATTGTTAGGAGTAAACACGTAACATTTATCTTGTTTAAATATGGCCAAAGATTTTCGGGAAATATTTATTTTGTTTAAGTTTACCTACAGTAATTTTATTCTAAAATATTAAAATAATGAATTCGTCTACTTACATGTTAAATGTCATTTCAATCGAAAAATATAAAGTTTTTTATAATAATATAACAAGTAAATCAGCTTTGGTTTTGAGTGGACACTCCAAACAAATTATTTTTGAAATAACAGTGTAGATTTAAGATTTGTTACTTTCAGAATAGCATAACATAATACATATTACGCATTCTATAATTTTAGAAACAGAGTTTCATGGCAAATTTTATGTCTTTTTACACCACAATCATACGATATTTTGTGTAAGAGGCTTTTCTTTATTCGATTTTCTTGCCTGGCATTACATTTTTCTCCGTACTAATACAGCAAGTCTGTATATGTTGACGAGCTAAGACATTCGTCATTGTTTTCATCTGTGATGATACAGAAATAAGTCAGAATAGCTGACTGATGCGAAAAGTACGAATAATGATAAAAGTTTCATATCCTGAATTATATTCTATTATTAACGCATGTAAATTTTTTTGCGAAATTCTTTTTATCATGTATATAATTTTTTTTACATTAGTCAAAATCTAGCCACAAAATTATTGTAAAACTGCTTATATTTAAAAAATCTGCTATTTAATAATGATATAATAAGACAAACAAATGTATTACAATGTAGTATTTATAACAAAATATTGTAAACGAGTAGGTATTCATTCTTAAGTGCATTTTGCTAAGTCCAAACTCTCCATTTTTCTATAAGGACATCAGACACTTAGCATCGGGCAGACACTACAGTTCGTTTACTTCCAGCGGTAGAACTTGTACCGAGGAAAAGATTTTAAGAACTTTAGCAAAGACAATATTTCCTACCTATTTTGTATCGATTTTATTGATTGAGTATTTATCAAATTTCTATATGCTTGTCAGCAGGCGGAGTCGGACCGGGAGAGCGGTGCGAGCTCGCCAGAGGGCGGAGCAGCGCGCGCGCAACCCGAGCCACGATCGCCGTCCCCCCGCGCCCGCACCCCGCAGCACCAGCCTCATCTGAATGGCTCCAGTGAGTTCGTACTGCAGCTTCTTCACTTTTGGTAGATTATAGAAACACGTAATGTTTTACGTAATCTTGGAGGAATCCTATCGCAACAGAGGCGCAGAATACCTAAAAGTATTAAACGAGTCACGGTCTCCATTTCTTCGTACCCTCCACTTAAGTAACTCCAATAAGTTTGTGTTGCATATTCTTTACTTTACAATAGACTATAACAGCACCCAACCTCGAACTTAAACATAGTCCTCTTGAAGAAGAAGCACCAAATACCCAAAGCAACATAATCGGTTGCTATTTGGTGTATTTTTACAGTCACAAAAGAATGGTTTTAGTGAATGAAGAAGTTATATTATGAACAACTTTTATACTAGACTGCTAGAAGTACCCAAACCGAGCCACCGTTTTCTCACCGCACCAATATAAATGACTCTAGTGAGTTTATATTCTAGTTTCGTTGTGTTAATAAATTGTGGAAATTCTCCCGATCCAGTCAGGTCCTCGTTGCACCAGTTTTACTAGAATAGCTCTAGTGAGTTTTTACTGTGGATATTTTTTTACCAGGCAGAAGCATTGACAACTTATAGAATTGAGAATTTGGGAATTAAATTCTTAAATAAACTAGGTCGAAGCAGTCACTAAGCATAAAGCATCGCTAGTATCATATATTTGAGCGGAGCGTAATACTTAAAAGAAATTCAATAATGTTTAGTAAATTCTTAAATTCCATAAGGATGAAAACTTTCAAATAGCGCGTGCTTTTTGTTTCAATGGGAAATTCCATAGAGCTCATAACTTATTTATTTTTGCGAATTTTAATATTCACTCCGTAACGATCCGTGCTTAACCTGTTGGTTCGATTCATTACAAAAAATACGAAAATCGGCTAAGAACTCATAAAGTTATGGCGTCACATACATTTCGCCATAGAAGCTGATCCATAAGAGCATCGCTCGCTACACCAATCATAAGCAGGGTTAGGATATTACCTATCGATTTTTTACAAGTCCCTCGGATGGAAGAATTACCCTCCCTTTACAGAATTTTGCCTAAGCATGAAATATCATTTTATTTTTACTTTAAGAACAGACAAATATTTTTCGAATCATTTGAGTTATATAATTCAAACCAACTAAACTAATATATTGTCAACAGTGGCATCGATGTTCCAAAACCTGCAGAACCTCGCGAACATGCAGCAGAACATGCCACCAATGTCACAGCAGCTGCAGCAACAGATGTCACAGCAAATGTCCCAGCTAGCGGCAAACCTACAAGGCCTGACGTCGATGCCTTCCAACCCTGTCATCAATTCCCCACTCAACTTGAGTGTTAGTGCGCCAGGTGAGAAAACCAGTATAATCATGAATCACAAATCCTTATATTAATATCTCTTTTGTGTGTCCTTTTTTCTTATTAGATTAAAGTCTTGTTTATAGGAAGGGGAAAAGAAACGATTGGATGATTCAGAAGAACTTATTTAAAATAGGTTTCAAATGAAATTGTTTTTCTTTATTTTCATTTTATTTTCTACCAGTGGTTCGACCAGACTTCGCGTTGATCTGATCAAGGTCAGTTAGGATCTGCAATAATTGACATTACAAATGGCGGAAGAAACAACAATTCTTTTAAAAATTGGATAGATTTTGTGATTTTGAAGATTCTGTTTAAGTCTATCTTTCTTTCCTTTTGTAATTATGTTAGAAAAACATATTTATGCTTATACCTACATTTCTTTAAAAAAATTAGACATATGTAGTAACCACAAATATTAAGCAAGAGCTACCTATAATAAAATTAAAAATATACAAATAACTTCAATGAAAACAAGACCTTAATTACTTTTTATCATAAATAATAAATCTTATAGACTACACGAAGAAGAAAATAAAAAGAAAATTAATTTGCATGTAAATTTTTAAAAATACTCTACTCCAATAATATTTTCTCGAACTAGATCTGAGAATACTTTTAAGTGTATGAAACTGCCGAATTTATGTGTCTCGAAGTTTTGCTCGATATTTCATTCTTATTTCTTTTTAAGATTATATTTGTACTTTTGATCATTAATCGTACATTGCTATGTCTAAAAATGCTGGATACTATGTTCGTACGCGTAAAAAAATATTTTAAAAATACGAAGTTTATTGCACCAAAGAATTTTAAATACTTTCACCATATTCTATCTTATTGCCTTTTACTATGATACCACCAGAAAACGTGTAAGAGGGAACAATAGTGTTCAGAGTGATAGTATTTTCAAGTAAAAAGTACAACTAATTTATAACACATCACAAAAATCCGAAAATAGCCTGTCAATTAACTTTTGCTTTACATTTTTATACTATTTTTGATGGTTTAAATGAGAAACTTTTTTTTTATTTCCAATCGAAAAATTTTGATCTATCAAAATACAATTGTTAAGCTAAGCGTTCCGAATGTGTTTCAAAACACTCAATGTTATCTAACGCAGAACCAATTTTTTAAATCTAGTTTATTTTTAATCCATACTCGCATCTGTTGATATGTTTTCAGCGCATTACAATTTGAAATCGTAAGCTAACGCCGGGCACGGGGGTAGGCCACTAATTAGACCGAATTAGATAGATTGGGATAATCGGAGAGACACGGTTCGCGCATTAAAACTCTTAACTTGGAAATCACGTGATCCGTAATTAGGTGATTACCGAAACCAATCGATTTAATGAATTCAAGATAGCAGCACCGCTCGCCCGCCATTAAAGCTATGCCGTAATGGACGAAAAAACCTATTTAAATAATGAGTATAATTACATATTTTTTCACGAACGCACGGATATTACGACTGTTGCGGTATCATTAAGAGTTTTATTGTCTTAATAGAGCTAATTATATATTTTTTTCGGTTCTTAATTGATGCGGCGTAGGAAAAAGCATTTATTACAAAATGTGAAATGTCATGGTTTAAATGAATACGTTATGTTAATGTCGACTTTAACGGGCTTGTAAGGCATGCAGATAATGTTTTAGATTTTTGTTGGAGCCGTTTTGTTCGCGGTAAATTAGTCTTGCTCGGTTGCCGATGGATTTTGTGTAATTTTCTATCTCTAATACGCCAGCTCTTCTGTAATTACAATATAATTTTATTGTTTAATTACCTAAGTAGAAAGTTGCCTTTTGATGTATTGTGTGGTTGTTTCGTCGATTTCTTGAGAATTACCGTGACTGATGAGTCCAGGCAAGGCTTTTGTCTCAGTCGTCATTAATAGAATGTTTATGTACCAAATCGGATGTTTATTATTTGTAATTTTCAATTTTGATACTGCTAAACCATTACCGATTTTATAGCAATTACGTAATCGCATTAACACGAGAATTAGGAATCGCGTTTTATGGTTCTTAAAATATTTATGTGAATGGATACTAAAATTTTGTTATAACCGCCTTACACATACTTTGTTGTCCATTTTAAATATTTTCATTAACAAATTACCCTGCCGAACACAGTTGTATTTAGTATTAGTTACTGACATAGGAAATTACCAATTAATATTAATGTTATCTGTATCTTTTCTATTTTATTTTTTTAGTAAATCGCACGTATGGCAAGAAATAAAAACATAAATAATATTAAAAAAGTATTTCAAAATGTTATAAAGTAGTCTAAAAGTTTATTTGGAATCTTATTCAATTACACAAGCTGAAATCACGGTTGTCTTACAAGAGTTATGCGCACTATATTCGGTAGGGAAACATCGTCGATTTCACAGGAACAAATATTTATAAGTTACTATGTTACTTTGCAGAGGTTGCCCCGGTTCTAGCGTCTCATATTGGGTCTAATTGTGTATCTGTGCATCCAACCTGGAACCATATCAAACACTCAAATTACATCAAAATTAGCCCATCCGCTTAGTGAGAGAAACACGTACAGAAAGAAATCTAACACTCGCCTGTTTCTTTGATTATATTTTTATTGTCTGTAAAGCTAACATTTTTATATTTTTAGTAAATGCGTCCGTAATATCGTGTCTACTTACAGTACCATCATCCAACATTTAAACAATCATAAGTCAAACAATTTTATAAAAAAAAAATCATTGAACTTATAATGTCTTCGTCCTTAGGTATGGGATCACCGAATCCCGTGGGCAACAGCAACATGCTTCCTCCAGCGATGCCGTCCCCGATGCCACAGTTGATCTTGGCGTCTGGCCAACTGGTGCAGGGCATTCAGGGCGCCCAATTGCTTATACCAACATCACAAGGTAAGCGCCAAGGTGGCTGATAAAATCTTTCGTAATTATTGTAAACAGATTATTACTATTACTCAATAATATCTAAAGTACGTTTTAGATTTAATAAAAAATTAATAAATAAAGTAAGGATTCCATCAAAATCAAGACGGCCGTTGCTGATTGCTTGAGATATCTTAAACCAAGCGGGCCGGGTTCGAACCTCGCTTTACAAATGCTCAAACGCTACAAACATTTAGCTCATCAAGAGAGTATGAATAATGTGTTTATCGTATTGTTAGTATTTTTATTTTATATATATATATATATATATATATATATATACAACGTTCCTATATATATATATATATATATATACAATTTCTAATACCATGCAATATAAAATCGGCAATATAAGTTAGGCATGCCATCTTTTGAAAATCGAAAGATGCACAATAATACAGCACCACTAACCAAAGACGATGTTATGAGCATAAACACTGCATTTATACTAATTTATAGTGGACACTGGTACAGTCTTGATCTGAACGGTTGACTCCATCTGGAGTTACGCGGTGCTAGAACTTAAGCGAAAAATCTATGAAAATTATTTGATTATTAAATCATAAAATTACACGTTAAAGATGATATAAAAGATGTATTATTAAAAATAATCTTTCTTCAACAGGCATAGCAACACAAACTATCCTAACTATACCAGTTAACCACGTCAACTCGAACGATCAGATGGTGAATCTGGCTTTGAACAACGGCCAAGTGGTCTCCACATCGCTCGCCAATCTTCAAGCGATGGCGCAACCCCACCAGCTCCTAAACTCGAACCCTCAACAACCGGCGAACATTCGACCAAACATGTTGAACCCAACGCTATCAAACGCCTTACTGAATCCAGGATTGCAAAACTTTTTGTCCAATGGAGCATCCAACGCCCAAGAACTGCTACAAGCATTACAACAGCCGCAATCGAATCACAACCTTCTGCAGACTGTCCAACAGAACAATATGCCGCAGCAGATGCAAGGAAGGAGATCGTCTTCACCCAGACCGGAGAGACATTATAAGGAACGGGAGAATTTTGAAAGATTTGTTGGTGGTTCGAGAGAAAGGAGCGAGAGGGATAACTCGGGAGCTGTCGCGATGAACAACATCAACAGGTCAGTTGGTTTTCTTATACGGATAGTTGGATTTCTTTATTTATAAATTCATTTTTAATACACTTTTGGTACTAAATAATCACACAAGGATAGCGAAAAGGAAGAGAGAGGGGCAGGCATTTTATTTTTTAACTTCAAAATATTTTTCAATAGAGCAGACTTTTGAAATTAAGATTTTATTAATGCATTGGTAAATTTCTTTATATTCGTCACAACATTAAGTCACAACTTTTAAATATTGAAGTAACTTAAAATAAACTTTTATTGAAATTAAACATGCCCGGACCATGATTTGAAACTATGAAGGCTTAGTTTCTATTCTCGTCTAGTATTCTCACAAGATTATGTTTCTTCTCTTGGTTTATTATGCTGATGGGCATCTCTACCTTCACATAAAACTGTATTTGCTATTTTTATTAATTTACATATTTCCAATAAGTATATACGAAGTATTGTTAAAATATTTCGATTTCGGCAGCTTACTTTTTGCTTTATTTTTATAATAAAACTGATATATTTTTTTGAAAATTAATAAATCAAATGCATCCACACTATTATCCGTAGCTAATACAATTTAAATTTGTTAACTTTTTTAATCCCTAGTGTCTTTGTCGAACAAAAGATGACAATAGCAAACCCTGACTTCATTATTGGTAGAGTAGGAATGATGTATTCACAGGAAATATTATTTTGAAACCTGGACATTTCGATAACTGTATTTTCAAATTTCAACACATCTTCAGCTTAATCTTGCTCGGTGGGTGCTAGTGATCACTGTAGTTGAGACTACCTTTCTTCGCTCGTAATTGGATTTAACATTGTTTTTGGTCACTGGTCATTAAGGTTTCAGAAGTATCTGCCTACCACTTAATCGTTGGGCTCTACATCATAATTTTAGTCTACAACTGTAAAAAAACATTATATAACTTCTTTGTATTTACAAAGCAGGGAAATCCTAAACAAATCTAGTTCGACTAGACTTTTATAAAATCGAATCTATATCGAACTATACCGTAAAATCATCTACTTTTATATTGTCAGTATTGTCAAATTTCAACTTTACAAAATTTTCTTTATAGACTCGTGACATGTTTATACGAATATATATCTTATCACAAACACATCCACCAAACCAGGTGAAGGTGAACGAAATTATACTAAGAACTGCGTTCGTAAAGTATTGCATAGTATGAGTTTCATCAATACTGTAACTAATAATTATACGATAAGGCAACAAAATTATACATCCATCTCTCCCTACTAATACATTTTTTTTTATACTGCATATTTGCTATACCGTCTAAGCGACCACCAATTGCGTGGTGCCGATCTTAATCAACTTTAACCCTTACCGAGCTCGTAATTAGGGTGCTGTTGGGTGCAAATAAGACTGGCAAGCGTGGGTGCAATGACAAGTGTTGGGTGTAATTATGTGACAATGAGTGTAATTACTCCAACGCTCGCCACACATTCATGTCGTAGTAGTCTATTACGGACCGATAGAATTATGTCTCACAGTTTATAAAGCTGTAATAAAAATGTTCAGTTAAAGGTGATGATTCAGCTACCAACTGATTAAATGATTTAATTTTGTTTTATTGAACTCAATGAAATAAAACGGATAGCGAGTATCCATTTAAATTGCTGAATATTTTGAAGGTTGAAACATAATAATATTTCTTAGAAAAACTCAGATTTGCTCTGCTCAAAGTTTATATGACATATGATACATAAAAAGATAACATTTATAAATACCAACGAATCGGGTACCAGTGCTCGTATTCATCATAATTTTTTGAAAGTACAGTCGCTTGCACTCGGCAAAACCTGACGTCCGGTTTTGCAGAGTGCAAGAGACTGTACCATCTAAGTTCTCAGAAAATTTCAGAAATATTTAAATCATTAAACGAATGAAACATAACAAAAAATGAAGAAAAAACATTAATATAAAGAAAAATCTACTGAATTATAAAAGCAAAACAATCATTCCTATGGTCACTTATATCAGTTTTTTTTAATCAACCGTCGAACATTATACATATAATTACCTCCTGTTTTATATAAAACTCTACCGTTTCTACAATAAGATTATTAACAAAACGGCGAACACACAAGTGTGCATTTCGTTTACATGTGTGTGTGTTGTGAATTACTAATCAACGTTTGTCAGAATGCCCATGTAGGGTAAGCAACGCAATAATTGTGTTTTAAGGTTCCACCGATTGCGGCGGCCTCAATTAGTTTGAGTATAGTTTTGTTGTTTATCAATGTAAAGGTAACATTGCGCTGTAACATTAATATTCTGCAGCATTTGAATACGGATATTTGAAGACATTTTTTTTTCACTTTTGAAAATGGCGCCATACAACCGCCATATTGTTTTTGTTTTACTTATATCCAGTGTCATTCGGGATGATGCATGTGTGTTTCGGAATAAAGGATTACAACAATTCATTTAAAAGTTATGGTATGTGAAACATACTCCGAAAACATTTTACTTTCTTTTTAAGGTGGTCGTGTAAAATAAGTTAGCATAATGTATGATTTAGATTAAGAGTGGTATTATTAAGGGATAACCTTACGTAGAGTTATAAAATATAAGTAAAATTGAAATTGTATAAAACGTCTGTCCAGTTAGAAATCAAACCCTACAACCTACAATTTAAGGGTGGTCAGTTAAACTTATAACTAATGCCAGTTATATTCATATAGATGTACTAGCGGCCCGTCCCGGGTCCGCGCGGGTGGACAAAAATTCTTTAAATTTTTCTATTATAAAATATTATTCCGTTAGCGCCATCTAGCGTCCGGTAGATGAACTACTTGCGGTTAACGCGTTGCTATAGTAACGTTACTGATACAATGGAAAAAGAGCGGACAGACAAACACATAAACCACTGTGATCTCAGATTATAGATTTTGAGAGAGAGAGAAAATAGATAAAGAGAGAGAGAGAGAACCTACTGTGTTGAAAATATGTTAGCCTTATCTGTCATAAAATAGCCATAGTAACAGTCCAAGGGAGTCGAAAGGGTAAAGATTCTTGTTTTCTATGAAAAAAACACAAAAAAGGAAGGATTCATTAATTTTATTTGCTTTTGAACAGCTTTTAATACATTTACGATTGGTTTTTTTCCTATTTATTCTTAAACAATAATTTGGTTTTCCTTATAGGTTTTACCAAGAAGCAAATTATATCACGTTTCAATTTTCTTTATTACCCTATACCTACTTGCGGTCAATGTTATGAGAGGAATAGCTTTGCCCACGGTTACACCCTTTTTAAACAGCTTCTAAAGGCCGAAATAGCATAACATCTGTCTCGAGAATTGAGCTATCGAATGCAAAATAACCTCAAACCCGACTTACAGTTCCCGAGAAAGAAATCAGCATTATTATGTTACTGAAGATATTAAAATCAATTTATTTAATCGAGATACAAAGTCTCACGGTTAGTAACAAAAGAACTTAAAGCTGTATTAGTATATGATATTTTTATTTCAATTAACAAATTCATAACGCCAAATTGCCAAAAAAAGAATTGTAATCATCTAATCGCTTAAAAATTAATTTACTAAAAATAAATAAATATAATAAAGCTATTCAAATAAATTATCATTGATATTGGATACAATTAGTAGTCTTTTTAAAAGTACATATCTCATTACATAATAATGTTTTATCTCATACATACTTTATAAATTCCGAAAAACTGGTTAAACATTAAGGCATTGTAAATGACTACCTAGACTACTACTTATTATTATAATAAATAACAATAAAAATGTATTTTTTAAATTAATATTCAGTCAAAAATTGTTACGAAACCAAAAATAACCAAAATAAATATATAATTTCTAAGTAGAAGTATAAGTTGAAATTTTGTGAAAATCTGTGGTTTGAACATTCCGACCAGTCTCTTATTCTTAACAATATTTATATGCCCGTAACTAATTGAAATATTAATACTGTGCCAAAGCTAAGGTTGTAAGTAAATTTTATGTATCAGATAAATTAATAAAATAATATCTCTGATTCATGCCTGATATGTTTATTTTTAACAACGTTTACCTAGAATTAATGAAGTTTCTAGAAAATTAAATTAATATTTCCTCATTTGCCTAAGTATGCAGCGAACCATTCCTCATTTCGAGTCGTGCTGTATACCCTGGTCGACTGCAAAAAGCACATAATCAACACAATAACCACATATCCACATTCATCATGCAACAAAAATATTATCATTTTTAATTCATTAGCAATAAAAAAAACTAGATGCTATCGTGGTAATGTCCATTGCTTATTACCACAGTAATTATGTAAAGAAGAGTGATGACATTTGTTGGGGGAACTTTTATAGCTTTGAGTTTAATGAGTTGTTATGATATTCTGTAGAACACGCACTTCACAGATGTTTATTGGTGTTTTTAATTTACTTTGGAAATTGTAGTACTTAGCCCTGTATAGGTAGTGTAGGTTAACTTAATTGACCAATTAGGGTGAATGGACAATGGGTTTCTCGTACGACATTTTTATTACCGGCTGGTTAGTATGATTATGAAGTGAGCGATAAATTTTCAATTTCACATTTCAGACTTAAAGTAAAAGCATGTTTGTTTAGGTAAAGACTGTATCCTTATTCCATTGAGTTAAAATCGAATTTCATCCAATGTTATTTTTTGGTTTCTTATCCAAGTGACTCCAATATGGTCAAATGACACCTTAAGGCCCAACAAGGGGTCACAGAAAAAGTACATTCTGCCTGTAAAGTTTGATTGGTTGCAGCAAAAATATAATAGCAGCAGATTGGCGCAATGACAGTGATCCAGTAAATATTCCGGGTTCGAATCCCGATACCGCCATATGTTCGTTGCTCAACATGAGTTCTTCACATTTTGTTAGAATGTAAAAAATTGCGAAGTGAACGAGGGGCTTTATATAATGTTTTAAAACAGAACACCGCTGATGTCGGCATATTACAGAGCATCCTAGCTGAACCTTGCTCGAGTTCAGCTATGATGCTCTATACTTTAGCCTCTAAGTATAGGTTAAGTTAGCTAAATAATATAGTTTGGTAAGTAGTTTATAAGGCTCGATGGAACTGGCATGTTTTAAAAAAAAATAAAAGTTCCTTAAAATAAAGAGAAAAAAAAAACATGAGTTCTTACAGAGCCACGGTTCTTAATATAGTTATTTATGAATTAAAGCGTTACTTACTTTGAAAATATATAATTGGCATGAGTTATCCGAAATAAAAAGAAATGAGCTTCATGACAATTATTGTATTCAACAAAACTGTTTTAAATCAAATTCCACTACAATCTTAAACGATCCAATCTTTAACATAATAAATTTAAATTACAAGAATAATAAGGAAAACTGCTATTTGACTATTATCTACTATAATGAGCTATTTTATGTTAATTACTGGCAGGATGCAGTGACTCGTTGCTATAATTATATAAGTAATGCCTTAATCACGTGGTATATTAACAATTTTCTGGTGTTGGCAGCGCGGAAAATTATATTAAACTAAATACATGCAAGAGACATAAGTAATTTAATGAGACATACAAAAAAATAACTCGTTCACGAAATAAATCTGCATTCATACCACTACTAGTAGGATAGTTTCACCAACGAGGAAATTATGCTGAGTCGAATTGAAATTAAGAAATTTGATAAGAATTCGAATTGAAAAACTTAAGAGAACCTTATTTCTTAATCGTTTGTTGATCGGAAAACTAATTATTTATGTTATTAAAGTTTCATATTAAATACTGAAGTAATTTTTAAGTATTTTTCATCATAATATATTTGACTTCTTGCTCTATAATTACAATAAGTAGTCCTTAAACACCCAACAAAATCTATCCCAATATTTATTATATAGATTTTAGGTACTTAAGACTTTTAAATAAATATTGTTATTAAAATTTATATACGTATATTCAAGAATAATATTTTCGAATGTAGAATCGATCGACTAATAGTAGTAGAATGTAAAAATAGATTCGTGATTTGACGTTATCACTATATCACTATCACGTTGTTTTAATTGATTTTAACACAAACAAAGTTGGTTTACATAATTATCGAGAGATTATGTAAGGAAAACGGATTCCTAAATATTTTATATGGTCGTACCAGTACGTGAAAAGTATGTATTTATTATCTATAAAATATTAAAATCGATATATATCATCATGACTTCAGCTTAACCCTGTTAACATTCCCCACAACAGGCCTACAATCCTTTGGTGTTGATTACTACAATGGCCCCACCGAATCCATGGCACAGTTGAGGGTTACACATACAGGTTTTTATTGGGTTTGCCACCAAACCTGTACCGGACACTAAGCTAGGTAGGGGTAAGGACCCGCAAAAAAACATCGATACCTGAGTATACTCGATGCTTTGGTTACGATACCGAGTAATTTAGTAATCGATACTTTTTAATACGGTTCTGAGTAAGAATCGATACTTTTCATAGTGCTCGATACTTTTTTCGCCGTATCCCTATTACAGTTCTATTTTGACTGTTACGTCTATAGACTCTATGTCCAGATAAAATCCCCGTCATAAAAGAGAAAAAATGTCATGCAATGCATGACCCTTATGACCTAGACAATAGGTGTTATTATTATAAATTTAAGTATTTCCGGTTGTAAATTTAATTGTTGTTGCTCCTGGCACAGCAAGGATTGCTAGAATAAGGTGACAGACGTCACCCTCCAGACACAAATAGGTGCTTGAAATCGTCGAGTTGCCGACACCGCCCGTAATTAATTAATAAATTAATTATGACTATTTTACGCGTTTTTTTGATACTTAATGTCAAACCAAAAGTACTCGATACCTAAATAACTTGATATTTTTGATGCGAGAACGATACCAGTATCGATTACCTTTCTTGCAATTGTACTCATGAGTATAATTTCGATACTTTGGTTTCGATACCATATCCCTATGTAGGGGTTGGATGAGAGTTCTACTTAACATTTACTCAAGGCAGAGTTTGCGTAACGCATTTTCCCGTGTATAATAAACCACTATCCCTGTTTCAAGTTTGCGCATTTCATTAGAATAACTAAATCATCAAACTGTGACCCGTGTGGTAAAATGAAGGATGTGCAACACTTGTTGATGGAATGTGTCAAGAACCAAAGAGAGAGACAGCAACTTATCCATCATTTAGACCTAAAGGCTAATGAGGGAGTTTTCCAAAGTATTTTGGCTGACTCCATCGGATGCAGCCAGGCTTTTCTGTGACGTGGTTCAATCACGTTTATGATTTACTGTTTATATAGCTTAGGGTACAATTGGACTGAAGTACTCTGTGTAAAAGTCCCTAAATTAAATAAGGAAAAATAGGTGATAATGATAGGTGCTGTCGACTGTAAGGAGCTCTTGTAAAAATCGCTTCACCGCCGCAATGAATCCGCTAATGCGATAACCGCTGCACCACCGAGTAGGTCCTCAAAGTAGGTATAAACATTCTATTAACCATAAGTAACAGGCAGTTGAAGTCATTATGGTTGTAAGGCAATTGCACATTACTGCTTAACATTATCTGGTGTGTGGGTGTGTTGCACGCTGCTCTACTTGTTTTTAATCAACCGTGTAGGGTTGACACCAACTTGAAACATTACACTTGATAAGCGCTGTAATTTATGTAAATTGTTGTAATTATGCAAATTGAAATACGGCTTTATTAATTATTTTTCTAATGTTGCATGTTTTTATATATGCTATTAAAATTAACCTCATTGTTTACCATCTAGAATTCTTTCAGTTACAAGTGGCTTATGTTGTTACCTATACCTAGAAATGAAAACAAATACAGACCGCGGTGATCTAATCGATCGTTGGCGACCGTTTGGTGCAACGGTAGCGATCCTGCCTTTCGCACCGACGGTCCTGGGTTCAAATCCCGGAAGGAGCAGATGTTTGTATGATGAATACGAGCATTTGTACCTGAGTCATGGGTGTTTATATATATTTCTATGAATATTACATATTTATGTATCATATATGTATGTCTATCCGTTACCCTAGTATCCATAACACAAGCCTTAGTGCTTACTTTGGGCTAAGCTAATTGGTGTGAATGTAAGAAATATTTATTTATTTATTATTATCTAAACTTTATCATATTACATGTAGAAGAATGGTTTGATTCCTAAAATCTTATTGTTTCTGTAAAGATTGATTCTCAAGTCATAATTCTCAATAAAGGCGCTTATTTAGTTATTCCCTATATCAATTGTTAAGTCCTTATTACAAGCTTTAGCTTAATTTGCGGCAAAATCACCTAGACTTTATGTATATTTTGCTACCTTTGTCTGCGGTATAAGTTCATTGAACTTTCGCAAGGGATTTAGAAGCATGTCGTCACCCCCGTCAAGTAACATTTTCAAATGACCAATTTTTTTATTATGGTTGTGACTGTATACATTACCTGTATATAAATGCCTTTTTCTAATAATATTAGGAAATTATTTCAATTTTATTATTTGCATTGATAATGTCATATTTCTATAAGATATAAAATACGCATGTAAAAAACGACCACGCCTCATAGCTACGGTAACTAGCTCATAGCAGAAGTTGAAATACGTTTGTAAATTTCTACGCGTCTGCCAGCGTCTCGGTAGCCTAGCAGTCAGAGCACTCGACGGATATTTTATATCTTATTATTAGTGAAATTAAATGTGAAGAAAAAACTAATTAAAGCAAAGTACATTCTCAGTTCAATACTATTTACGATACAATACTATTAGTATCGCTTTTGTTTCACTATTTGTACTAAAGTATACAATACTTCAATGACGCAATGTCTGTTACCCCATAAATTTCCGAGTTCTAAGCCGATTTTAATATTTTTTGTGAGGAATCGAACCAACACATTTAGGACCAGATTTTGACAGCCCGAATTTTATAATTCACAAAAATTAAAAAGTTATGACCAAAAACATTGGCTCTATTGGATTATTGAAACAAAAAGCGCGCGCTTTTTGAAAGTTTTTCTTTCTTATGGAATTTTAAAATTTACTTAACTTTATTTTTTTATATTTTGTTTACGCTCCACTCTAATATATGATGCTAGCGAAGCTTTATGCTTAGCAACTGCATCGCCCTAGTTTACTTATTTTTATTTACTGTAATGGTGGTGCATAAAGACGTGCTATGTAGATAGACTTTATTCTATCCTCAGCTTTAAAACTCATTATAAATATACTATTTTAATAAGTTTTCAACGTTACTGAGAGTTGTACTGGTAACAAAAGCGCAAGACGGAACGCCGCAGCCTTGAGCCCCACATTCTGTTAATGCGACCATATAATTAGGCACGCCAGAGGCATTAAGTATTCCACCGTCTATAATTACCTTAGCGCCCGTGACGCGCCTAATCCGCCAAGTAATGGTGATAAATAGATCCAATGCGGGGATATCGCCTCGGAATATATTAGCGTTTAGCTTAGTATCGTCGACACTACAATACAGCATACGTAATGCTACGAATTGGATACAAATTGAGAATATACTATAGTACTTGAGCATAAACTTATTACTTTAATGTATAGAATAGATACTCCTTCTTAGAGTTCACTTTGCAAGTTTTTTTTTAAAGTTTAACGATGATTCGAATACTAATCGATGATTATGGTAAGAATGGATCCACAAAGTACGAAGGTCCGAAGTATTAAGTTTAAAATCGGTTTCTTCATTCAAAGTTAGTGTCATAACCGATAAGCTACGTCCGCCCTATTAACATCATTCACTTTTCTTTAATACATTGTAAATTTAATTTTAAGATGTACAAAAAACAAACAAATGAATAATCGTTTTATATTTTTAAGATTTTTATTTCAGGATTCTGAAACATTTTTTAAGACAACACAATTAAATGCTTAAATAACATAGGATATAATAATATTATTAAGCTATAATACTAATGTAAATAACCTTTACTCTTCGACATATACAAATCTTTTATTGCAATTATATGCTCACATTGGTTTCTTTTTCAAAATGTTTCTCTTTGTACTAACTTGAGCTTTTTTCAATACATCTTGTTAGAAGATAACTTAAACTAAGTTAAGATAAACGTGAACGTTTTGTTGTAAATGTTAACAGGCACAGCTTTATAAAATTAATGAGCTTGATAAATTATGTGTAACAAAAAGTATAATGTTGTTACAAACCGGAACTAACTTATCAAATATTAATGATGAGCTTACAAACTAAAATTACATAAAAAAGTAATCATAACTATACAATGTTTTAATGCAAATATCTTTCTTTATATCATAAAAGAAACGTAAAAGATCTATAGAGCGAAAAATTTTTTCAAATGCTACGAAGAAATAAATTTTTACTAATTGCTTAATAATGAGATTTTTAGAATAACTATAAGTATGTTCAAATCAGAAAAATGCATAAATTGCATAAAAAATGCATAAAATATAAACAAGTTAAAAAACTAAATGGCTATTTGATGTTAATCGATTGCCCAAACATTTGTAAAAATGTTTCTTTCGAATACGAGAGGATGTTCCTCTCATTGATGAGACAACACTGGCCTACAGCTTAAAATTAGAAAGGTACTAAGAAATTTCGACGAGTCTTCACAAGGCTCGGTAGCTCAATTAAGTGAGCATTGCTCCGGACTTCCAAAGGTTGCGGGTTCGATTCCTGCCTGTGAATACACTTGAGAGCCGAGTCGATATTTCTAGTGTTTTTCTATTATAATAATTTATCTTATCTGACCTATGACTTACAATATTTTATTAGCACACAAGGTACTTTAAAAAAACAAACAAAGCAGTGTCAATGAAATCAGCGAAGATGGCCGAAAGCATCAGTTTTTACAATATATAAACGGGTTAGCCAAAAAACGTGGATGCAAATCCCACATTAGGTAAACTTTTCGAACACCTTTTTTCTATATTAACTTTTATAATGAACGTTAAGACATTCATAACATCATTCAAAACTAAAAAAAATTGTAATTACAAGCGACCCCAAAAGGAAACTTAACTTGACTTTAGGTGTCGACCGTACATTATAGTCAGTTTATGTGTGTGCGTACTTCAAAGACATTAAGTTAATGCGACCTCATAATTACTGGTGGGTAACATTAATTCTCGGATCCATAATTTAGTTTAATACCTCATTTCTGCCGGCCCACAATCTAGATAAATATTTTAGTTGCATGTTACTATTATGATGAAAGTATCAAATTTTGTGACGCAGTAGAGCGGTATGTGGTGAGAACATCAAAAAACTTTATGAGTAACTTAATGCTCATAAATCTGTTTATACTTAGATAAAGGTTTGACAACGAAGGTTTTTGAAGCTTTTTTAAAATATTTCTTTTTTTCATACTTATATTTTAGTTTATTTCAAAGTTGTTTCTTTTTTTTCATCTAAACTATAATCTAAGAACACAATATTTTTGTTTGTGTGTTTGTCTGTGCGCTCTTTTGCCATCGTATCATAACGTTACCATAGCAACGCGTTACCGGGTCAGCTTGTCTATACTCTAAAAACACAAATTTGTTGTTTGTGTGTTTGTCTGTCCGCTCTTTTTCCCGCTCCTTTTCCACTGTATCAATTAACGTTAACATAGCAACGCGTTACCGGGTCAGCTAGTTTTAGTTTATTACAGTAATGGTACTGAATCAAAATAAAACAAATAATTAGTAAAAAAATACAATATCAACAAAATAAAAAGATTCAATAACATTATATTTTAAATATTAATAGTCAATTAAGACAGTTTAAGAAAACTTTGAACGGGTTTTCGATATCCGAAATATGAGAGGCTTGATTGGACCCGAATGGTTATATATTAAAAAATAATCAGTTTTTAAGTAAAAAATGTAGTCCCATTTCTAGACATTGCTTAAAGTAATGTACTTCTATCCTAATTATAGATTACCAATCATCAACTACAAATGATAAAACAAATAAGTGCAAAAATACAGGCAGGAATTGCAACCAGTATTGGCGCCAGCTTACCATTTCAGCTAGTTATGTGGATATAAAATATTACTACGTTCACGACACTCATAATGTCAATTAAATTAAAGCGTACGCTTTACAAACTAAAAAAAATCTTCACCAACACGAATTAATACTGTAATTTGAATACCACGTTTTTTGAATTGAGCACTACACCTCATTGTCAGATTGTCCTCATTCGCTACACTTGTCACTGATAAAATAAATTATATTTCTGAACATTTTTAATAAGTTACAAACTAAAAAATAACTGATTTACGGGAGATTTTTAAAACTAAAAATGGGCTGCATGAAGTATTATTTTATCGTATGGCGGACTGTAATTATCCAAATATTAGCCTAATTTTACAACTTTACAATTCTAATGTAGTTGGGCAAACAAATTATTGTGAACGGCACAGAAGTTCCGGTTAGGACAAAAACATATGGAGTATATCTACGAATAATATTCTGTGTTTAGCAGTTTCGAGAGTACAGTTTTTTGTTTTGTGTTTATGTGATTTTTTATTAGTATATTTTTTGATGTTTCGGCTACATTTTAAGGGGTCATGATAACAGTAATTTTCTAAATATTGTTTAATAATAATAAAAAAAACGTAATAATTACTTTATTACACTTATATTTAGTTTAGAAGAAAATTGTTATCTATGCTAAGTTCTCAATAAATATCCCACTTATAGCCATTTAATAGATATAACACTTGATATTTTTATGTTAAATATAATAACAATTTTTCAATATATTTTCATAAGAAACAATATTTTCTTAGTTAACAAAATACTTCAAAATCCAAATACTTTTTTTCGTCTTCTCGTAGTATTTCACTGTGATAATAAATTAGTTTTGAAGTAATTTCTTTCATAATGTTAACACTTCATTCTACCGTTTCAAGCATTTGTTAAACATTTGCTTAGATTTATTTATCTCGGGACAACATCACACACTTAATAACACAATCTACATTTTATGTTAATTTCTAAAGCACTGTATTATAACGAACTACTCAGTTACGAAAAAAGCACCCTATCCCCTCACTATAAAGTTTAAAACAACTGACACTATTTGTTGAGACTGAATGTGTTATTATAAAGTGAATTACGATTATCATAATAACTCTCAAGTCGCCATTATCCCTAATTATTAAGTCAACCATATAAATATGTACTTAGACGGGGTTTTCATTACGTTACATCATTTATCTGATATATCCTTGTAAAATTTACTTTTCAAAGACTAGGCATTCAGGACTGATAAGCGGACCTATTTTAGCGCTGACTTTTGATTACGACTCTGTCCGTTTCAGAGAAAGAGAAATTATCGAATTATTTAACGATAAAAGGAAAAATCTATGTTTTCCATTCCTTTCTAAGTATTTCTTTCCGAATTAAAAATGAGAATTAAAAATTATTGTATATTTGATACTTTTATTTATTTCTCAATATTGAACACACAAGCTTCCTGTGTCTTTAAAATATTACATTTATATTTCTGAATATAAAGCTGCTTGACCTCGTTCAAGAACAGAAGATGCCATTCACCACAAAGTTCAGCGAATGCAAAATACACGCTGTCACACTTTTGTTCTCGAATAATGTTTTATGATGTGGTTTTATGTTTATTAAAAACCAATTATAAATATCCATAAAATGCACCCTGAGTTGTAATCATACCTCTAGGCGAATACTTTTCATAATATTCACAACGGTTGCATTTTATGCTCAACATAATTTAAGGCGATGGTTTATTTACAGTAAATATTTAATTATTTTTATAATGATAATTACTCTTACGTTCACCTAGCCCAAAGTAAGCGAGCACTGTAAAGCTTTTATTATAGATAACGAATAGACATACATAAATGACACATAGATATTTATTATATATATATAGCGTCTCGGTAGCTCAGCGGTCAGAGCAGTCGCCCGGATTGCGAAAGGTCGTGGGTTCGAATCCCATCTGAGGGCTCGGAGGCGTGGTTGTTTTTTACACACGTATTTTATATCTTATAGAAATATTGCATTGTGAATGCAAAAAAATTAAATAAAAACATAGATATTTGTAGAAATATGTATAAATAGCCATGAATGAGGCATGCTTGTATTCATTAAACAATCATTTGCCCCTTACGTGACTCGAACCAAAAACCGCCGTCGATGTGAAAATTACGTCAAATGGTCGTCGAAATGCATTAAATGAAAAATATAACTAGCTATCCAAAAACTGTTATATAATTATTTTTTATACTCATATTAGAATCGACAGATACAGAACAACTAGGAATAACATTACTCCAAAATGTTAAGTTGCAAATGATGAGCTTAAACATAGTGCGTTTAAGTAAATACTTGATTATCATATATCAACGAACAAGAAATAAAAATAGAAATTTCCAAATAGTGATGGATCAATATTAAAAATTAATTTGAATCCCCAAATGTAAAATAAATCATGTCTCGCGTTTAAGTCTTTTACACAGCAAATGACAAATAAAAAACCACTCTCTGAGTTTTGTTTCATCGAAACTTTTGATCGATTGCTCACCTGAACGACGCGTTATTACAACAAATTTTTAAAAAACTCCTTTGACAATTCATTAAAAAACGAAGTCATAGACATATCAACCACAGATTATATACCAACAGGAGTTTATTTTAAGAGTTAAAGTATATTCTACATATTTATAGTAACTTATTTTTATTCCAAAAGCAGGTACAAAAATTAAAATCTAAACAATAATTTCAAATTAAAAACTACTTTGTAATAAGTCGTCGTGCTACAGAGCAATCGACTAATATTCAATGAAACATAAAATTGATTAGACGACTTTCGAACTTACGTAGGAACCTACCCTATGGTAACGTATGAGAAATATTTTTGAGGTAAGTGTTTTTTATTGCTACTTTTCGACCCCAGTCATACCCTTAAGGAATAGGTCATGTCAAAATGACATGAAGATAAAGTAGTAATTAAATAGGCCACAATAAACTTTTTAAAAATAATTAACATAATAAATTACATCGCTTTTCGAAGTGTTACCAACTGTAATCGATCGACATTTTTTATTTTAAACTTTATTAATTGATACCATACTTTACTATAGTTTAGTCAATATTTTAGTTTATTAACGACAATATAAACGAAAAAACAATAAATTTTATTCGCTCATGTGTTGAGTTGCTCGCATGTCAATGTTTGTTTCTATAGACGACTACCGATGTGCGACCACTAAATAACTGTGCAGCATTTATTTGTAGAGTGCTTATTACATTGATCAACTTTAATTTACATGCAAATGAACTGTTATGGTCACTTTCTGACTTAATGCTTTCTGCTAACCTAAAGTTTAAGGTACTTATTAACAATGTAAAGACAATAATTTAACATATTGTATTTACATTTATAATAAAAAAAAGTATTATATTTATATTTTCTTGAATCACACATCACATGCTTTTAATGCCTTTCTTTACAAAGTTACCAAAGATTTGTTTTTGTTTGTCAAAAACTTCGTAAAAGGAGGTTATCACAAATCTAATTTCAGGTACGAAATATAGACAAGAAAACATGATGTGATCATATTTACAGTTCTGTATTATATTATCAATAAAGTCGCAGTCCTTCTTATGCCTTTTATACCATTATCAAGACAAAATGTCAAATCAAACGATTTAATTTATGTTTTGATACTATTCCAGTCTGCGAAATATGCGATAACTGTACTAACTGTAATATCAGATAAGATACTATAATAAGTAAATAAAAATGGCATAAGTATAAGACATTATATTACTTGTGATCATTAGTTTTTGTCATATATTTTACTCTTGCATCTGTCTAATATTTTATAGCATATAACTGATTTAATATAATTATTTATTGAATTATGATTGCGTTATAAAAAAATGATGAGAGTGAAATTTTAAGATGCGCGCGCATCACTGTGACACAAAAATATCATGTTGAAGTTGGCCGCAAAAGCGACATGAAATAAACCAGCAGGATGAAGTTGGCCGCTAAATTGGCTCAATGTAGTTACTCAAATATTTATGAATGTGTGTGTGTGTGTGATTTTAATTATATGTGATGGTTAACAATAATTTATACAATATTATAATAACAATTTAATATTATATAATAACATTATAACAATTTTATTTAAAAGTGATTTATATATTATAAACTTTTTTAAGTGTGTTTATTGATTTGAGGTTAACTGTGGGTATGTATTCTTTTTATTTGTTTATAATATAAATTATTGTAATTTTTACATTATTATTGTTTAAACTGTTTATTTTAATGGTTTTTCATATATTACTTCATTCTGTATACAGAGATATAGAAAATCTATTAATGTTCTGATGCTTCTTACTGATCACTATATAATCTATAAATTTATCTTTCTTTTCACAAACAAAGAGTACTGGCACACGGGAGGAAATTTTTAGTTATCTTTGTTTAGTTACGCTAAAGAAGTGTAACTTCTTACGTGGGTACATAAGTACACACAACGGTTTTTTATTTATATGTCGTCGAAGGGTGCATTTTGACATGCATGTCATTACATTAAATAGTAAAAAAATGTGATAAGAAATAAGCTGTAGCAGTAAATATTATCGGCGTATATTATCAAAGCAAATTTTTCTTTTACTTTTCTACTATGAAAATAAAATTTATTGAAAACTGACTACGAACTTTCTGCGATACGATAGTTCTGCATTTGAATTATTACTGAAATTAAGGCCTAAAGATGATTATGACTTACAAAAATATACGTTTTGAATGTAGGAAAAATAAGTATATGAAATACGATTAACTTTATGGCAATTTGTGGTGCATAATAATTTTATAACATAAAAACAGTTCTACCATAAAGGGAGGACTGATTACGAAAACCAACATATAATGTATTGTAATTATTTCATGTTTGCTTTTAATTTAAGCTTTGAATCAAGCAAACTGGGGTCAAACCTCGTCGTCATCCATATGGATTCACTAATATAATAAGCATTTAGCCTTGCATGGAGGGTTAAAAGTGATATTAAGAATTTCTGAAACAAATTATACATTTTCGTTAATAAAAACATGTCTTCAGCCATAACCATACGACATTTGCATATCAACTTGCACTATTACTTAAACAATAATCTTTCGTACTAGTTAGAAAGAAATAACCAAGTTTCACTTTGGCAACACATAGAGTTATTTGATTATTTAACTCTGGATTTTCACGTGTTATCACATAGTCTGGTCAATGTAGATTTCTCAGTACACATAATTATGTTGTTCCATACCTGTATCTTTTTGTTTTTGCAGTATTTTTGATTAGATTTAATGTATCTCTAATGATTCGCCAAAATAAAACTTTTAATGTTTGAACAGTAAATGGTTACGTGCGCGGGCGCGTTAATGTCAAACATTTTTTTTAATAAGGGGTTATGGCTTGGTTACAAAACCTTTGAGCCATTTCTTTAAATAACACTTATATAGATTCTATAGAAATGAAAATAACCTCTACAATCTATACCCAAACAAATTGTTTTCGGAATGTCAATATGGCTGAATATACTCGTGTCGTTATTTCCTTAAAATGACTTGAGCGTTGCGAACGATTGTCGTTTGTTTTGTACTGCGAAATAATCTTGTTTTTTTTTATTTATATTCAACATCATCTTACGTCGTGCGTAGTGTAATAAAACTGCTTGTGTGCGTTCGTTGCAACGGATGAGGCCCTAATTAGTCGGCAATTACCACTAATGCTGTGGCGCACTTAATGAAGCACGCCTCATTTATATGTGTCCTTTCAACCGTATTTCAAAGTGTTGAAGTACATTTTCAATTAATACTTATAGGTGACGCACAACTATTGTTACCATCGTGTCGTGTAAACGGTCTTTTTAAGAGTTGTAGTTAAAAATGGAAAGCCGTAGTAAAAATAGAATCTTAACACATGTATATTAGTGTTATTATTACATAAAATTTTACGCTATTAATAGACTGGATACTAATTTCCAAATCGAGCAATGACGCCTGATCAAGTTAACTAAGCTAAAATTGTTCGGACATTAACTGACTAAAAAAGGAAACACAACTTAAATACATATTATATTACTTAAACTGTTACTGAATATATGCAATCTAATTCCGATTGTTTGTATTATTAATTTTACATAATATCTTTACGTATTTTAATCTTTAATATCTTTGAGATTACTTCAATTCTGAGGAATCAAACATTTTTTTAAATATTTAAGAATTAGAAATAAAAATCTGTGTCCAAATAGACGATTTATGAGAAACTTAATTATTCACTTCCTCATATCATAACTTCTTTGTAAATTTTTTATTGTATTTATTTTTTCTTATTAACTCAGGAACAGTTTGATCGCTATTTTTGCATCTATTTATAACTGAACTCGTTAACAAGTTACAAATCATTGGCATGGAATAACGATGTAAACGCATACTGAACCAATTTAGAACTTAGTTAACTAATACTGTGTTATAAGATTATGATAAAACCAGTCTATTTATAATGATAACTTATGTATTCGTAAAATATTTGGCATTGAAACCGCGTGTTGAGTTATGAACCATTCTATAGGATTTGACTGACAAAAATAACACATATTTAGTTCTTACTCTTCTCTTTCACTTATATACACTCTCTGAAACAAAGATTTTCCTAGAGTAGCCTACTGTAGAGGATGATGGTGAGTCACCATTTGGATATCTATCTGTATCTGTGACTCTCGCCACTCTATACAGTTGACTACCGTAGGGAAAATCTTTGTTTCAGAGAGCTCACGGCATCTGTGACCAAAACATCTGACTGCTGAGCTTCAGCATGTCAAGCGAGTACTACAAGATAAAGTTGCGAATACCAAGACTATGTTACAGAGGTCACGCATCAAACCAGCCACAGTAGAACGTCAACCTGTTGTCCTTCCCTGTATGAAGGGGGTGTTACTTACACTTACTTTAAACCAGCCAGGAAGATTAACCAATCCTTACAACCTGTCAAGTGTGATCTCTCATACATCGGGCAAACAAAGAGAAGTATAGGGACGCGTATTAAAGAACATGTAGCTGACATAAAACGTAGGCTCGTTAATAGGTCTGCAGTGTGTGAGCATGCTTTCCAGAGGCAAAACCACTACATTCGATTCGATTAAACTCAAATTCTCGTAGGAGAACAAAGATTTGTTTCTAGGATGCTACGTGAGGCTATTGAAATCAGGAAACATCCTAAATTCAATAGCGATGAAGGTTGGAGCGTTCCACCTGCTTGGGATCCAATAATAAAAAAATAATATCTCCAAAAACATACATTGCTAGACCTAGTGATGTAGTTAGCTAATTTTGCAAATAATTAAAGTAAGATACTTAGAGGTCGGTTCCCATGCCCGAGTTTCTTTCGTCAGTTCTTCTCAGAAGGGCCTCCCAATTTCCGAACAAGTAGTAGACTCAGTAGTATATAATGTAATAGTAGTGAGAATTTAATAACTAAATAAAATAAAAAAATAAAATAATTTGATTTATATAAAAATAAATAACAGTTGGGAACGTGCCCGATTTAAATATTCTAAAGGTAGTAGAAAATATATGATGATGACCATTGCCTTAGTAATCGTGTAATCACGGCTCCTGTAAAGGAGTCGAAACGTCGTATAAAAGAAATTATTCGCAAAATTCGTAAAAAAGATGTTTTATTCAAATGAAAACAATAATTGATTTAAAGCAAATGATTAGAAATGCGAAAAACCACAGTTTTAGAACATTTTACGGTCACTTAAACTGCGATATTTCTTTCTGATCGTTATAGGTATAAATCAGCTATAATATTTCTAAATATATCGATATGTCATAAAAAGGACGTGAATGAAATCTACAATCACATTTTTGTTATTTAGATATTATGTTACAAAAAAGTATCCATTATTTTAAATAATTATATTATACCGCTTAAGTCTTTATTTCTAGCGATAAAAATGTCCAACGCTTCGTAGTTAACCAAAAAAATACAATTACACAATTTTGTCAACTACATATTTTATTAAAAGCAGGCAATTATACTGCAGAGAAATCAAAGGCAATTTAATTTTCTCAAATTTTCAGTTTCAGTCTCGTCTGTTTTAGTAACAATAAGTTTTCAACTCTGAAAACAAAATTATAAACATACTTTTCTTTTCGATGCAGGCTCACTGCGTCGAATGGTGAGATCACAATCACGACATCGCACGGTTCGAATGTCGGCCCGGCTAGCAGCGCTGGCAGTGCCAGCTCAGGGCCTATGCCATCTCCTCACCCGCCTGTCAAGTTGTCACCTAGCTCTGTGAAATCCCCAACGCAAGACGATGGAGATTTGCTTGCTGACTCACCAAGTAAGTATCTATTTCATAACGACATCCTCACAATATTATGATATAGGGGCTAAAGAATTAGATGGAAAAGTTTGGACTAAATGGACTAAAGTGAACTATAACCTACCAAGAGAGGCCGATGGGGCTAGTATTTTTTCTCAAACAGATGTGCTTGAGGTAATACAGTTTTTTCACCCGTCCGATGACAATAAATACTTCAGTTTCGTAACTCGCTTACAACTACGCCATCAAACTCTTTGAAAACTACCATCTGGTAGTCAGCCACCACTGCTTGTGTAACCCACTTACTTTACTCTTACTTTAATATTTATGTAATTGTCTTTTACGAGAAAAGTTTATTAAATTTATCGTTTTACATAGGGAAAAAATTTAGTTATATGTAATAAACGATTAATTTTAATAAATAGATATATCTAATGTTTCGACCTTTTGTTGTAACTTTGATTTACTTTTTTAATTTAATACACAATCACTCAAGAACAGATTTAAAAAATAACAGACAAAAATGCAGCGACAGAACTGCATTTTACTACGTACTACAACTACTTTGCCAAACAAAGTGATAAAAGCTTTAACGGGCAAATATAAAATAATTATAAAAGCGAACGATAACGAAGTCGTGAATAAAAAATGCAACTTTCTGTTCCCGATTCGCGAGCTAAATAAATTAGGCAACTACAAATTAGCTTCCATCGTGACACAACTGAGTCCGTACAGCAACTTAGCGCTATTTTCGACTCAACGCTAACTCGATTCTACTTATCCATAAAAGTTGCACGTTCTAAGCATAGAGGCGATCCATTAGCTCCAGTGAAGTCTAACATTGTCCAAGGAGTTATTTACCTAATACTATAAAGAGTTGTGGCGAGAGACGGTCGGATGCGCTGTTTGGAGTTACGAGTGCGTCAGTAACTAAGTCGCCAAAGTTGATTTACGTAAAGTAGGCTTGTGGCGTTCGCCGTAGGTGAACCGCACTTCCCGATCTTGTCAACGACACGATTTTGCACTGCAAGTGTAATTGTGGAAAATTAATGGCAACGGGTTTATTTATATAAACACTTTTCGATTCATTATTTTTTATTTTATTCCTTTACATAAAACTTCATCAAATACAATCTATAAATTCTGATATAGTGAATGTTTTTGAATGGTCTGGTAGTAAAAAGACTTCACAGTAATACTGATTTATAGTTCAGATTGGACAGAGGTATATGAATCTTCCTAAAGTTTTAAATATATTCTCAAAATTATTTAAAGAAATTCCATGGTAGATTGATGAACATGTAATATATAATAATATACATCATCGTCTAACTTAAACTAATTAACAATAAATATATTAAGTAAAAAGGATTAACTGCAATGCTTGATACGTAGAAATAATAGAACAAATAAAATAAAACCAAACTGTTAACAATAATACCAATATTACCTTAGAAATTTTCACGACGTCATGTTTAAGTTGCACACAGCCTTATTTAACGTTTATCAACTACATATATTAAGAACTATCTACGTTAATGGCCCCAGCTTTTTATTTAGATAGAAACTTTATGTTCTGAACTAAAATTATTATTTATTTCAAATTGATATTTTCTGAAAATATTTTTTTGTATTATTGGTGTGAAAAGTTTGGTTTTGGGATCCGTACTTCGAAAAGAAAAATGGAACCCTTATAGGATCACTTTGTTGTCCGTCCGTTCGTCCATCTGTCTGTCTGTCAAGGTATCGAGCTAGAATTTATATCAAATACTTAAGTTTACTTTCCCTTGGAGCTGTGAAAAAATCAAATTCTAAGCCAACGCAATCATAAGATACAGCCGTTTATGCCGCAAATTTTCGACAATCGCAAGAGAATCAAAACCTACAGGGTACTTTCCCGTAAACTCAGAATCTTTAAATTTGGTACGAAATTTTTTGTAATTTTTTGTTACACCATATAATAAAAATATTTTTATTAATTGACTGACCTACAGGTTTGTACGGAACCCTCGCGCGAGTCTGACTCGCACTTGGCCTTTTTTTTTAACTATATGCTCCCTCGTTAGGATATTCGATGTGAAATAATTAAAAAGGAAAACTGTGTATTCAAATAGTCACACAGTGTCATAGCAGCAATTCAGCAAGTCTAACTAGATGTCATATAATTTTATTTTAATCAGTTTTAAATAATTGATTTTTTGTAATTACATTATGAGGTGGATTTCAAATTAATTAAACAAACTGAAGTAACAATCGTCTTTCTTGTCTGTTTTTCATACGTGGATAAATTATAAGAAGTCCCGAATATGCAATAATATACTACGCATAAAACATTCCAAGTACAGAGACAATCTGACCTCTTTTAAGTAGCGAATAAATCAGTCTATATCCAGTGCCATGAATACTTTAGCTTATTTAAACCTGTCTAAGGTTTAAATTACGTCAACCAGCTAATTACGCCAACGGCTGATCGCGTTAATGTGCAGAAATAGCATAGAATCGATGGACTCATTATCAAACAATCAACCTAGTAGGTCGCACCTCCTGCTTATACAAGCATTGGGGTGTCGTAATACATTTGTTAGATAATAACTTAAATGAACCTGTAACTGTTACCGAGTAAGAAATCAAACTATACTGATACTACAATGAGTTAACCTATTTAGAGTAATATATAAACTTTTTTTTAAAACCACTAGCTAACCCGGCCACGCGTTACTGGTATATCCCGGCCACGCGTTTTTGGTATGGTAACAAACACACAAAGTATTGTCATAATATAATGTATGATGATATAAGTAGCTAATTCGGCCACGCGTTGCTGGTATAACCCGGCCACGCGTTGCTGGTATGGTAACAAACACACAAAGTATTTTCATAATATAATGTACGATGATATGACTAGCTAACTCGGCCACGCGTTGCTGGTATAACCCGGCCATGCGTTGCTGTTATAACCCGGCCACGCGTTGCTGGTATGGTAACAAACACAAAGTATTGTCATAATATAATGTAGATAGATAAAAAAGAGGCACGCATAATATTAATCCCTTAAGCTATAAGCAATGTTAAACCGGTGATTTATAAACACACCTATTGTATGTATTTGAAAATCAACTGCCGTTCATTGTTATCGCAAAAACTTGAAAACTAGTCAATGGAATGCGACGAAAATTTGGTAAGTTCTTGTTTGCATGCCAGAAAAAGTTTATATTTACTCAGCAAAAAACATCATTGCACAGCTTGCCGGGTACAGCATTTTTTTTTTACAAAAATGTTTTATATTAATGTTGTGAATCCCTAAAAAATCTTATTTAAAATTCAAAAAATAAATATTATGTAGGTTTCATTATATAACACTAAATTATATTATTATTATATTGTTTGCCCGGATAGCGCGAGGATTTGGTTTTGAGTCCAGTCTGACACGTGAGAGACGTAGATTTTTTTGTAATAATATTGTTTAAAAATAAAGTATATTTTCTATGAGACATCTAAGATTAAAGTACTAATAAAATATGCATTAAATAACCATAATCATCAAATAACTAATTTTGCACGAGTGGACTTATAATCCTTCAGGATGGCTCTGCTGCAAGCTACGAACTGTAGATACAGTTGATTTTAGTCCCGAAATCTTACGCTGTTTTATCTAGCAAAGTGACCTGCAAATGTACAAACGATTAGGTACATAACAAAGCTATAGGTACTCAGTCAATTTATTCGGCAAAGACAAACATAAACCTAAACACGCGAAATTAGGCCCCGAACTTAAACGTAAGTACCATTTAAAACAATAGCCCCGCAAATCCATCCGGAACACTTATACTGCACGATTTTGTACAATAAAAAATGTAATTTTAAGGTAATAACAAATCATACACTGCATGATTATATTTAAAATCCTATTAGTTCTGACTTTAACCACAAATTTTTCATATACCGAATACATCCACCGAAATAAATTTTATTTTTGAGCGAAGCTCTGAAAGAGTGAAGCTCTCTTTTAGGCAACTCACAAATTTTGCCTGTCTCCCTCCTGCTACTTAACGATTCAACCAATTCGAACGAATTTTGGCATGAACATACGTGATTATAACCTGACGGACATAGGCTATGATAAAAAAATATAGACTTTACCATGGAGGAATAATCACCGAAAGAAAAATTTAAAAGCTGATCACAGCCAAACCGCTGACACTGAAAGGCTAGGTTAGGTAAAGTCAGGTGGTGAGGTTAGGTAAGTTAGTGCTTCCCTCAGTATTTGCATGCATTTCAGGCCTAGTTATTATTGTATCGAGTCTGTCCATTATTAATTTGGACTGTTGGTGTAAAAACATCTCTATGTCTATGTCGATGTAAATTATCAATTTTAAAGTGGTCATAATTATCAAACATTAAAAAAACTGGTTACTTAATGAGTAGGTTTATTTACTAAAGTGAAATTATGAGAAATTTTAAAACAATTAAAAAAGTATGAATGTAATCCAACTGGTTTTTGGAGGAAGCCCCCGTCTTTCAACTGAGATAATAAAAAATCCAATTGTCAAAGAGGTTCTCTATACAGCCAGTCGCCAGCAATCGGATCGTGATCGTATGGTATAAAAACGTAAACGAGTTCGTGCCCCGAGGCCCCAGTTCTATTGATTACTATTTAATTCGTTGTTAGTGGATACAATTACTAAATTACTCGGTTCCTCTCCAGTTAGCTTCTACGTTAAATTGTCTATATAAATCGATTGGATATATATTTTCAGCACGATTCGTTCGCTCCCAGTTGCTATTCCAAAAGCTTGATTTTAATTGAGACGATTATTTTAAATCCTTCCTTCCTTCGGATTTAAAATAATTGTCTCAATGTTGGTTCTCTTTTTAATGGTTATTAAAACTTTTCTAACACATACGTTAGTCTAATTAATATGGTAGCTATTTAAAAAGAATTTAAAACCATTTTTTATATTTAGAAAACTGTTTTTTTCTAAATCGTCGCTACGTATTTATAATCTTGACGTGTAAATGATCCAGTATTTTTTTGTAATGAATTAAAATAATCGATATTAGGAAGCGATTATAAATTACAATTACGATATTATTAAAACGGAAGTAATTATTCGACCTTTCTATACAGCAATTACATTGCAATTATCTTTAATTTCTTCTAAATATAAGAGTTAGATACAAATATAAAATGCACAAAGGGCAACGACATAGGGAAACCGGGCCGTCAAAGAAGCCGCCCCATTTGTTCTTACCGGTGTCGAACTAAATTAATTAACTAATTAAAACCCATTACAAATAATTACTTACAGCTCGCGATAAAATTAGACGACTTATTGGTCAAGAATAACAAGAACTCGGTTCAATTTGGCTTTTACGAGTACAGCAATTTAATTGTTCCATAAAGCTATAGATTAGCCAGGCTTTGACTATAAGCCGTACACATTCTTAAGCATATACTCAACAATAACACTACTTTAGTTATAAATGTACTAACTTTACATCATAGGAGTAAAGAAAAAGAAGTAATTATAAAATAAATATCACCCAGATAAAAGAAAATTTTGCACTTGGAACTTGTAATATTTTATACTAGCGGCCCGTCCCCGCTTCGCACGGGTGGACAAAATTCTAAAATTATTTTTATATTAAATATAGCCTATGTTACTCAGCGTGAATGTAGCTTTCCAATAGTGAAAGAATTTTTGAAATCGGCCTAGTAGTTTTTGAGTTTATTCATTGCAAACATACAAAAATACAAACATACAAAAAATATAAATCTTTCCTCTTTATAATATTAGTATAGATAAATGTTCCATAAAGCTATAGATTAGCCAGGCTTTGACTATAAGCCGTACACATTCTTAAGCATAGGTATACTCAACAATAAGACTACTTTAGTTATAAATGTACTAACTGTACTGTGTGCTGTGTATGGTGTAAACCATAGGAGTAAAGAAATAGAAGTAATGAGAAAATCAATATCACCTAGATAAAAGATATTTTTGCACCTGGAACTTGAAATATTAAAGATTACAGCTTCAGATTTGGCTTCCTAGCTATTTTGTCATGACTATCAAAATCTTTAATTGACGAAATTCCTGCTAAGTTTAATTTTATTGAAAGGGAAATTGGTATACGCCCTACAAACCTAGTATCCATCAGAATAAAATAGCACCAAGGGGTATTAGCGTATCGTAAAAGACACCTGATGAAAATTGAGATAATCACAACTCCCGTACAATTTGAGATAAATATTTACCACATATTTAATTAAAATCTTACACTTTCGCTTTTACAGCATACAGGATAACCGAAGTCTCCATGACAGTAGTCGAAATGTCAGTGTTGAATTCAAACCGTATTCATGGCAATATCTTTTTCTGCAGCGCACCGACTATAAAAGAGTTCATGATTGGTAAAATTCATTGAAATAAATTTATGGAATTTATATCAAACTATGAGTTAACCAAATATAACCATATATAAATCTTTATAAATAAAATCAATGTTTGTGTATTTTTTTCCCTATGCGTTCCGGAGCCATTGATCAGGGTATTATGAAACTTTGATAGAGTATTCTATATGTGAAGAATGTAAAAAGTCTATATGTAAAATAATTGTTTTTCCGCTTTTACTAAGCTAATAATTTAAATATTATTTTTGAATATATTTATATATATACTTCGATACAATTTTGATGTCTCTAAGTGTTCCATTTTCATGTTGCTGAGTAACTATTAAACAATTAGTAAACAAAGATATACGAATATAATGTGTTTTACCAGTTTCTATCAATAGATTCTCTTTTCCTGTTCCCATCATTAGGACTTATACAGGCTATCATCTAATCGACCTAATAAGTAATTGGCTTTCAACCACGACTCCGTTTACTTTCTCTCACATGTATTGCGAGAATGCAGCCTTATCCAATAAATTCCTACATTGAGGGCACTCCGCCATGTTTAAAATAAAGTTCTGTTAATGCATTTTTGATATGCGAATAGTATATATAGGTAGATAGCAAATTGTATTATTGAGTGTCGATCAAATCAAGGCCTCTCATAGAGAATACGTATATTTTTTCTCTATAAGAAAAATCATTCTTGTAATATTAGAAAATAAAAATGAAGTTAGTTATTGTACTTAGTACCGCTTTTCATAAGAGATGGTTCCACAGGGTATAACAAGTACGAAGATTCAGAAACATGAAGTTAAAATATATTTACCAATTCTTGTGCGTTTAACGCATTAGTTACATTATCCCATTTTTCGCTTTATCATTTTTAAGCGGAGATTTTCTTTTTTTATTTGAAAAGATCGAAACACAATTTTGAAGCGAACTTTGCTAACTGTGTCAAATAAGTTCTTAGACTTATTGAAGTGTAGTTAGCTTGAAACTGATAGTTCATTGAAAAAGTAAACTAGTGGATCAGGCTAAATAATGAAAATTGACTATATTAAACGAAATGTAAAGTCAAATTTAGATTTTGTGACATCTTTGCTTTACAACGGTCAATATGTTACTATAAAATTATGGCAAGTAATCCCTTTTAACATCCGTTGATTAAATTGACATTCCAATTCGAAATTGTTGAACGAACCTTGTTCAGAATATTAAATTTCCACATAGGTAGGTACTAAAATAACAAGTTCTTAATTACTAATAAATTAATACCTCGAAGTTATTCACAACGTGTGTCAAACTTATAAACATACACAACACTTAATTCGATTATAATCATGAATAATCTTTCATAAAATCGGATTTTAATTACAGTCGGGCAAATGAAAAGCCCTCGTCAATATTACAGAAAAGGCCAAACTTTTACCGAACACCGCTTGAATTCTTGAAGAAACTTCAAAAGTACTTAAAACAGTTAGGTTAATACGCGTTAATTACAATGGATAACGTATTCGAATCTATATTGTAATCGGAACATGATTCGAGTCAATTCAGTTCGCGTAATTTCACCCATTACATCTGTTAACAAATTTATAATGTGCGTGTCGAGATATCAAATCCCATTCTAAATTGCTCCTTGTGTCTTTCACAGAAGGTGGTAAAGCTTAAAATTTCAACGTGAGCGTTTAAATGTGATTCGTTCAAAGTATACATGATTCACCTAATCACTCGAAAAACTTTAATTAAGAATAATGAATCGTTAAATGAAAAATGTCGGAATAACGACCGCTGTCAATTATTAGGTCGGATTTTTTGGTTTTAAATATGCACGACTGGCATGTGAGTTTGGCATTAGCCGATTGTCGGTAAACGCAAATCTGATATTAGCGTATCATTTTCGAGAGGAAACTATTTAGAAATACCCGATAGAAAATTCATGAGGTAAATTAAATGCAAAATACACCTAGTATTTTCCCTTCCATTGGAAACGCATTACTGATTAAAATAAAAAACACACGTAACTGAATATTTGATTCAGTTTGAAAAGCTAAACTTTTACTCTACTAATTCTCATGAAACGTTTCTTAGAAACAACACGAACTTTGAAGCCTCTTGTAATTTTCACGGAAATAAAATATTGAAGAAACCCTAAAATAAACCCCATCATGTTTTTGGAATGTTTTCGGCACTTAAAGAAAACCAATTTATTTGTGGTTATTTTTTTGACGTGACAACGTCTTATAAATTGGTTTGCCGGGTGACACTTCAAGAAACTGCGTTACGCTCCGCTCACGTTATGCGCTTACAATGAGAGCGAGTGAGAGGCACGCGTCCCTTCCACTCGGGCATGGTTAGCCCGCCTAAGAGCGAGAGAGACAGACATAAAAAGTGGAAGGGACACGTGCCTATAAATTAATGTTTTAAATATAATTCTTTGTATAAATAAATGTTTTAAATTGTTACTATTATTTCATCCTTCTTCCTACTATACGAATGAATATTCACATTAAAATTATTTTACCACTCAAAGTCGTTGTCACGTAAAACTTTCGCCCGTATACCGACTTTACAGGCAACCAACCAGTTTTTTTTTTGCGATATAAAAACTCGCCTTCAAATGATTGAATAACAAAAATGATAAGAAAACCAATTATCACTTCATCACTTAGGTACAGTAATATCTTGTTCCAATTATATGACAAAATTTCAAGGAGTGCCGAAATTTTTCACGGAAATAATTTAATTTCTGATATTCTGAAAACACCGGCTGTCGAAAGCTGCCAGCTCAACATTCGAAAATACATAATGGCTGTAACGAATTGGAGAACTATACCGAAAATGATCCGCTCGCACGTAACCCCGGGTCAATAGACGTGCACACAGACCAACACGCGAACTTTAGTTGTGTCTTATTAATTTATTACATGTATTAAACAATTACCCGTCCAGTATCTTGATGCATTATTGTTATTGAATTCGGTCGTACTGTTACGACTCTTTGCCCAATTGACTTATCTTTTATAGGTAATTAATGGGAGAGTTCTCATCACGCGAACGCTCTAATTGGATGAAGAGTCGATGTTAAAAATTGGTGATGCTCTTTTGTAATCGTTGGGCAAATTGCGATGAATTGTTTTATTAATAACTTCGTTTGTCGATTGTCGGTGTGACTACATTTTGTTAATACATAGAGTATAAATTAGAAACGATCCCATATATTCCCAGATTTTTATCTTCATGAGAAATGTGAAAGACCGCATGTGTTTTGTCCGAATTGTTATGCCAAGTAACAGATGTTTTGTCCTCGCATTTGTAAATGTCGAGACAACATGATTGACAAATCGCATCGAATTTGACTCCGGATATTTCGCGATATTATCTCCAAATCACCCCTCATAACATTAGGTGCAAAATTTCCGAAACTATTGGTGGATAACAAACGAAATTAGAAATCGTCTGCGTTTCGAACACCGGTAAATGGAGGAACGATTGCCAATTTACGAACCCTACCCGTCTTAATTGATGCAGACTAGTAAACTAGTGGGGGTAGACAGTGAAAGTAATTTGTCATCGGTTAGCTAAGCAGGGGAGACTGAAACAGCACGTCTCAGCTAATGGCATCCCCCATAATTAGGAGCCACCATCTTCTAATTGCATAAATTGCTTACTAAACTTGCCTATAATTTTGCTAGTAATTAAATGGATAGGCGAGCGAGGCAATGTTTCTAAGAGCACTTATATACGTTTTAATTCCTACTTTGTTTAAGTGTTAAATTATTTAAGCACCAAATTGTTCTACTTATAGGTCGCTTCTTCGCAGTTTAATTAAAATGACAGTTTTGTGTAGCAGCATCGAACCTAAATCCTGATTAGGTCTTCTAAACATAAACAGAACAGAATAAAATAACTTAGTTTAACTTTTTTGGTTTAGCACTAAAACATATTTTTTTAGTTATTTGCCTAAATATAATCATAAGAAAGGTATAAGCAAAAACCAATATATCCCTGAGCAGTGGATGTGAACCATGGTACCAAGATTATAGTTCAAAAATCAATCTCGACAAAATCCATCATCACAAGCTATCAAAGTCCTCACTGATGGGCGCCAGCTTTCCATATGATTGGAGCCACAATCCTGAAATCAAATCCTTAATTGTCAACATAAACATGGAGCCTCAAGTCCAGAAATCAAAAACCAAAAAACGTCGAATACTATACAATCGCCATCCTCATACATAACAGACTAACGTAATCCTTTTATGCGAACACACACAAACACTAATGCAATTCTGTGCCACTTCAGATCAACCAACGATCAGCCAGTCATCCAGCAACGTCGTGGACGGTATCAACTTAGAAGACATCAAGGAATTTGCCAAGGCTTTCAAACTACGTCGCCTAGGTCTCGGCCTTACGCAAACTCAAGTCGGACAGGCCTTATCCGTCACTGAAGGACCGGCTTACAGTCAAAGCGCGATTTGCAGGTACGCTTAAGTTAAATTAACATTTATTTACACAAATGTTCTTTTTATATAATCAATATATAAAAGTTGTTGAAGTTGGAGTATTTAAGTAAGTAAAAGATTTAGCAGAAATGGTTGCCTATTTACCAAAATCAAAATCTGGTCGGATAATACCATATTGTTTAATCTTCTTTTTAGTAAACTATATTGAAAAAAGAATGACAAATGGCAAGAAACCATCAGAGTATAAAGTCGCACGCTCGTCACAGATCTGACCACCCTAGCAACAAAAAAAGCTCCCAATTCTAAGGCTCAGTTATCGCAGCCAACTTTTTAATATCGTTAATTGAAGTGATTTGTAAAACAGCATGACTCCTTTCATTGCTTACGATTCGTTTAATTAATTACCATTCGGACGGCTTCCGTTCCGGCCCGTGTCGTGGCTTACACCATTTTTTACTTGGCTAGGCGCGGGCACGCGTTTTCTAATTATCTTTTTGGCATCCACCATTCTTATTTCGTCAATGATGAACTGAATGTTGACGCCAAATTGAATTGAACAATCGGCTTTCTGGGTTGTCGGTTTATCTAGATTGTGCAATAATAGAGCATATCAAATGTCTCTAACGACAGTATTAAATTATGAAATCTTGAAACTAGTGATATATTCCCCTATTCAAAACCTAAGTACTATAAAAAAGATTTAAGCCGAAACAAGTTTAAAATACTTATAGATACAACTTGTAATGCCGATCGAATCGTAGTAAATCTATCGAAACAAAGTTTGCGATGAACAAATCTAATTTCGATGCAAAGCGGAATGCTACCAGTACAAGCACAGGCCTAAGGAAATTTCAATTCGAGCCACCCCTGACGACCTCCTTCGTATAATAAAATCATTAATCGTTACTTCTGTTCCAGTTAATTAATTATCTTGCCGTAATTACTTTTTTCGTGTAATTAAAAGAGTAGAATTCCCCTGTCTTTGTCTCGTCCTGATTTCATTTTCCATTAATTTTTCTTTCGACTCCCTCCAATTTGGTGTCGTGACGTCGCTACATGGTAGTTACCCCTTTGATTATACTGGACTTAATTAATTTGCATTTTAATTAAAACATATTATTCGAGAAAAGAATTAATTTAACATTCCCCCGTTTCTTACAGAAACTTGGCTATTGTTTCTGTTCTGACAATAGATTTTTGTTTTAAAATAATTTTGTGAAAACAAACGAAATGATTTACTCGGAAATTGTAAATCTCTTTTAGGATGAATTGCCGTTAGATGATAATTTTACGGGTTTTAAATAAATCACCATGACTTTAGGTAAATATCAACTAGCTCAAACCAACGGTCCTTCGCTCAACGTTCATGGTCAATGCCGCTTGAAATGGGAGCATACATGTTAAATAAAACTGTTGTGGACATTGGAAATGCATTTCAATTTTTAATGCGATGTAACATGTCACACACTCCTAAAACAACATAACTTAAAGTATTACGTCGTCTGAATCTGAAGAAAAATTTAAAATGAAATAAATTTCACATTGTGTATACTACCTTAAAGCGTGCGGTTTTATATCTGATCTGTTTAAGAGTTTAAAATTTACTCCTCCAGAACATCAAGGATTTTCCACGCCCACTGGATGATATCAATCTAACATAATTATTTGTTACCGTTCCCCAGTGCCCTGGCTTCGCAGATGCTAGCAGCTCAGCTGTCTTCACAACAACAAAACATGTATGTGTTTTGTTTTATTCCCTTTACCAGTGCCTCCAAATTTATCATCAACCTAAACTTGACCCAGAAAATTTTTACACACAATTTCTAGTGCCTCATAAAAGATTTTCGTGCAATGATAAATTCGGAGGTACTCAACTTACATGCATTAAGCACACGCTTTGACTCACTTTCGACGGCCCGTTCCACATGTAGACTGACTCTAAATCAAAATGTTTCAACGCTGTTTAATGTTATCTTATCTTGATCGGCGATCCCTACATTCCTTTTGAATGTATGCCGCATATAATTATCGGTAATTACCGGTTTTGACGTTCTTTCTTTTCCTTTTCACACGTATACGGTATTTGCATACGAATAATTACAGAAAAGGCGCCATGCATCATACGCCTCCGCTGTTACATTTTGATGTTAAGACAAACGCGCTACATTAATGTACGGCTACCGACCATGTCTATTCGGCACCATGAGTAATTGTCGTGAGAGTATTATCACTTTTATTGTAGCAACATCTCGATGAGTAATTTCTTGCTTTCCATCTAATCTAGCATGATATATTATTTCATTACTCTTATTTTTATTAATATTCATTTCGCGCAATTCAAAGCCAGGGCATTGGCATACGTTCTTTAGTTTCTAAATTGAATTCGTTGTTTTATTGTTACCTCGTTTTAAATTAATCAAACTGATTACCCGGCAATCTAAATTGCCTATTGTTTTTTCTCTCCGCATAATCGTTAACGCCATGTCAATGTCCTGTGTTTATGCCTGTGTTAATTTGGATCGGGTTACCGCTGTCCGTGCGAGCTTCATCACCGCGCTAGACATTAGTTTGACCGGTGCGTGCAAAGCAAGAATCTAACATTAAATTGTGTGTTCGATACAGATTTGAGAAATTGGATATAACACCAAAAAGTGCGCAGAAAATCAAACCGGTGCTCGAACGTTGGATGAAGGAAGCTGAAGAGAGGTAAATATTTGTTTGAGTGAATTTGTACGTGGTTATGTGCTACACCGTGTTCGTGACACATTTGGCCTATAACGCTTAGCAACGTTGCAAAGATATTTCTCAAATCTGGACTAACTACTGCTTTTACGGGCTAGGCTTTAAGTTTATTTAGTTCGTATGCTGTCTTGTTAACACTGCCGTTACTATTAACGTCATACTAATCTCCGAAATTTGGGAAACTGTTACGTGCTCATCGTTAAGTAATTGAACATGCTCGAAAACACTTTCCTTAATTTCAATTTTATATTGTATTATATATTTTATAATTATTATTTTTAATTATAGCTTGTATTCAAGTTTAAGTTTAATATTACACATTAAGTAGGTATCTATAGTATTACGATTATTACTGATTCAATTTAAATCCATATCATCAACGGAGTCAATGATCACGTCCACGGAAAAACAAGCGTCGTAACAGAGCTTTAAATTTCATAAATCGATCCAGGTGTCACTTAAAACTTCAACGGGACATAATAAACGTTGTAAGATTCTATCGATTTAACATTTTGCGTCATTAAAATGCATTATCTGGATGCAACGGGACGCACTTAACATTGCAAATGGTGCATTGAATTTGCAGTCTACTACCTCTCCTGGTGGTAATTTTTAACGAGCGTCTCTAACGATAGTCCTTGAATTAATACCAGGATAGGTGGTCGTCTCTGTAGCCTCATTATTTGCAGCCTTGTATATTGGCTCTTAATCAACATCATTGCCTGAGTGGATTCTTCTCGTAATGGGAAAAGACAAGCCTTCTATGAACTTAAGATCAAAAAAGATGAACTTAACTGCAATTTTAACAAACTGAATCTATACATCCTTAATCACTCACAAGAGTATTTTTATTGAACTTTACTCATTAGTAAAGTTCAATAAAAAATTATTTCTGAATGGCTACTTTCGGGTATCATACTTACTCAGCGTTAACAAATAATATTGAAACATCAATCAAAGACGATATAAACATTTTGATTGAACAATTTGATTTAAATAAATTTCCATTCCGAGAAAATTCTCGGATTTAGATAAATTAAAAATATTAATTTATAAAAAATATAACGCGGTACACGTGTTACATTGTCGGAACAATTTTATTTGGATAATATTGTTTACTCACCAATAATACGAGTCATTACCAAAGAAATTCTTTTACTATCGACCAAGTTACTTATGCGCGGTATAAATTCTGCTAATTCAATGATTTCATTGTACTTAGTGATATTATAACAGCCCTTACTGTAAACTAAGCCGATATATCTTATCTTATATCAAAAAGGTCCTTAGAACCATTAAATAAATCAATCATCTAACAATATCTATGTATGTAGTTCGCTCTTAACCGTCATTTAATAAGTGTAATATTTACATCACGAGTGCATATTCTTAACAACAAACCTCCGTCACGACGATATATGCAGTCGGTATCCGATAGAACAGATTCATTTATGTAGGAACATTCAAATCACACTATCTTTATGGAATCAGAGCAAGGTTTGTTGCCTTCTGCGTCCTGTTTTTCAATATGAACTTGGTAGTTAGGGTTAAGGCGGCTGCAGGCATTTACAATTCAAGCACCTTTTTTTAATAAGCTCCCATGACATTTTCAAGGAAAAAACAAAAATAAGTGCTCGGGTATAAAGAGTATAGATTGTTTTTTGTTTAAAAAGTTGTTTATTTTTCTTGTTAGTATGAAGATATCACTCGAACTCGAAGGTTTTATCCATAAAACTAGTCTTTATTCTCTTATTTCAAAACGTTTGTTCAAACTTTGATTAAATCAATATAAAGCAAGTAAAGATTTTAATAAGACTCTCGATACTCAGACATACAATCACATTTAAACTAATAACTGACAAAACAATTAAATTGTAAAACTAACGAAATACTAATATGTAATTAACTTTCTTTATAAATCCGTGATTCAAAGAAGGTACATTATAAACATTACGCACCGGTTATCGAGTTTTGTATATATATTACTAGATATACTGCATGTTGGTAGATATAATGTAAGCGGTTAAGATAGCTCTTCGAAGATGTTTCCAATACACTGTTTATAACGACTTAAATTTAAACAATAATTTATAATACTTTTGTATTAAATTACTATTTTTTTTTGTAATTTGTTTGAGCAGTGTAATTGGTTAAACTAACAATATCATTGTTAGTATAAGTGTTGTTCCTAATCCTTGGTCACATTTGAAATCTGGATGTCGCCAAGTCTGGTTGTAGCAGGCAAACTTTTCCAATTTTTACCTCTGAAACTTACACAAACTTAGTACAAAAATTGAAATGTATTTCTCATTCATCGTTTCAGATATGCTTCTGGCCAGAATCACCTCACCGACTTCATCGGGATGGAGCCAAGCAAGAAGCGTAAGCGGCGGACGTCGTTCACACCGCAAGCCCTGGAACTACTCAACGCACACTTTGAGAGGAACACCCATCCCTCTGGTAAGGCACTATCCTGGTTAACTCTTTTTAAGTAGAATTTACTGACTCTTCTTTCTTCGCCTTAACAAAGGCTCAAAAGGAGCAAGCATACAAAGCAGGTTTTAAAAATATTAAGTGGATATCTTTTACATGTGATGAGTTGACAAAATTTTTTACATCTTCTACCATTGCTCGTCTACACCATGACAAGATATTTCATCCAAATACGTCTTTTTGATAGTGTTTAAGTAACAATAACTCAGTTGAGATTGTTAGCTCCGTTTTCATGCATATTCATTTAAGGGATGATTAATGTGATACTTGTATCCTAGAGCATAGATAAATCATATAACATATGTTCTGTGTATGTAAAGATAATCATGCCATTCCTGTAATGTATATTTCCTTCATAAAAATTTTCTTACTAAATGTACACACTACTCTCTTTTACTATTTCTGTTCAACAACATGGCGGACATTTTTTTTTGTTTCCCCTCCGCACTCGAGAGAGGGAGGTGGTGAATCCTACATGTTATACTTCGGGCCGGCCCGAGAATTATGTCAGACTCGTCGACTGTCGACTGACTAAACACCACCGAGAAGATGCCTTAGCCTGAGAAGGCTGTTCAAGCTTAGTAGGACGCCCAGGGTGGTACACATACCCACTTCAAAGTCAAAATTGTATTTTCATAATATTCTTCAATCAAAACTACCTCAATTTTTATACTTTCAACACTATATATTCGCGTTGGTGTTCCAATAAATGTAAATAGATGGCTTCAGAAATATCACAGTTCATCTGGTTTAGTAGCGCCGGCGCCGTTTAACGTAAATCTTACGAATAAATAAATAATAAGTAAACCAAGATAGTTCCACTGAAAATAACTGTAAAGAGCTCTATAGCTTTATGCCGTTAGTAGTTTATTTTTCCCATGCTTTATATTTATTACAGACAAAATATTTGAGCAGCATAACTTAACCTCTGGTAGATTGATAATGCTTAGCATATAGCCGTTGCTATTCAAAGCTTTTTATAAACATATTTATTTTGTTACTTTCGGCGCGTAAAAATGGAAGATTTGGCCTCAGTTTACTTCATTCGAATAACAAAATTCACTTTGAGATGGACTTGGAAAGGGATGAGATGGGTCTATTTAACACGTTGACTGCCACGGCATTTCTCAGAATTCCGGTCTAAAAAGCCAATGTCATTTAATCATATTATTTCATCAAAAACTCTAATTATAGTAGATAGATATCATCATAAAGAATTAAAAATGTATATTAAAAAAAAGGCCCTACGAATTATCTGATATACTACGAGTTTAATTGTACTCGTAGTCGGCGTCTTAGCAAAGAACGCATCTACTAATTATCTCGTAGTTGGGAGTCAACATGTTAAGGCCCATTTTTCAAAAATACCTGAAAATTCGACAGTTACCCGTTGTCTTGTGTTATTAAGGAAACTCATATCTGTCGTTTCATTTAGAAATGGAAAAATAAGATCGGCGTGCGAAAATTTTTGATGTTTTTCATACTTCAACTCAAAACATTTATTTGCTGCTGATATGAGACACAGCAAAAGCATAAAAATATATAAACCCTTATAAAACTCATTTAAAATTTGTAATGTTAAACTTGATGCATTCGGCTGCACCAAAATGGATCAAGTTTAATATTACTATTCAGTAATGAAAATGAAAATAACTTTATTCAAATGCACTTAAAATTAGTTGTTTTGAATCGTCCAACATTTTTACCTACCACCGTAGTCACCACTGTCTTTTAACTGACAAGAAGAATGGGCGCAAGAAACTCGTCAGCTTTAACAGAAGTAACGACATTTACAATATAATACGTCATCACCATACATAATCCACAAAATAAAAAAAACAAAATTATTTTGTTATGACAATACTAATAGTGTTATGATATCATTATTTCATTGATTACAACAAAGTCAACAAGTATCTGTACTTACTTAATGTAAGTATCCCTGAATATTGCAATAACATACAGGGAATAAACGACAAATTTAAGAAAGCGAATTATGTCAATGTAAAGCTGATGTTATTTTTTAACTAGATCCCTTTTTATTTGACATATGTATGCAACTAAGATTACAATAAGTTAATAAAATAAATAAGGTTTATCCAAGAATAATCTACATTATATTATGACAATACTTTGTGTGGGTGTGTTTGTTACCATACCAGCAACGCGTGGCCGGGTTATACCAGCAACGTGTGGCCGGGTTATACTAGCAACGCGTGCCCGGGTTAGCTAGTATGTTATAAAACTATGATGCCCCAGATATGACTTTTCATTAATTGAATTATTTAACACGATAAGTTAAAGCGAAACAAATGCGATTGATGTTAAGTAACTATGTAGTTAGTTTGAATATATACATACAATCCGCGCCTTTTTTCCACAGGGGTAGACAGAAATCACAGATTTTCACTTTCCACGATCCTAACATCTCTCACTTCTTCAATTCTCATTAGACCTTTTATACCAGCTCGTCGGTTTAGGGTACTTTTGACCTGAGGCCCTACCATCACGTCTTATAGCGATTCAAGTTTAGCTGTTAAAAAGAGACGCCACTATAGACCGCGTATAGCGGTGTCTCACTTTGACAATCGAAACTGAATCGCGCTAAAAGATGATGGTAGGCCCTCTGGTCTTTTTTCAAGACATCTTCTATTTGGTCCCTGAAAGTTCTTGGTCTGCCTTGACCGACTTGCTCATGCGTAGTTTGAATATCTGCGCATTATTTGAGAAAAGTACTACAAACCTTAGCATAACACATGCCTCGGTTTCTGCCTAAATTATTATGGCTGTCCATCAATGCCTGTTCGCTGCAGTAATGCACTATAAACTTTTATAAGCTGAATTGGTACTTGTTGACATACTAAGCTTAAAATCATATTTCTCTTTTTATTATGTTCGCAAAACTCGAAACAATTATTTATTCTCAGACTAAGCTTGTACTATGGGTACTAAATCTATAATCTAAGATCACAGTGGTTTGTGTGTTTGTCTGTCCGCTCTTTTCCCCGCTCTTTTTCCATTGTATCAATAACGTTACCATAGCAACGCGTTAACCGCAAGTAGTTCGTCTACCGCACGCTAGATGGCGCTAACGGAAAAATATTTAATAATAGAAAAAACTTAAAGAATTTTGTCCACCCTTGGGAAGCCAGGACGGGCCGCTAGTAACGTATAGAGAACACAAATAAGTATAGAAACGATTATGACTCGGGGACACAAACTTATGCACCTACCAGTATATTTGTTGCTTTTACGCAAAAGGATCCCTATCGTTGGACCTACTTTGATTATCCAACTATCCAACCGACATTATCCTTATTAACCTTTTAATGTCTCCACAGATAGTGCATTATCTGCACTAACGTAGAAAAAATGGACAATAACCCAAGAAGCTGGTCCAATTCGGAATAATAGGTGCCAAGAACTGCAGATGCAGACAAAAGTAACGTGCCTTCTGAAACATAGATAGAGTTAGAGATAAAATCCGATGACCGGAAGTAGCTAGACTTCCATGTTTAAAATCTTAACCCGAACGCCGCTGCGCCATCTAGATTTTCAAAATTAGCACCGTTTACTGACGGACACATCCAGCGTTACTTGATTTCCTTAACTTTTGAGCCTTCAGGCTCATTCGTAAATATTTGGCTTTGATATATACTTATATTTAATAGAATTTTGGTGTACAATGAAGTATATTTGTATTGTTTTGTGATTATAATCGGATAATTAGTTATCCGATAATAAATACAACGTCATTCAGCGTCAGCGCTGAGTTCATATTTGTGTGGTAGACATAAATACTAAGGATATAAGATCTTAATTGAAAATCTGAAATGAAACGCGATTATCGTATTTGCATATTTGAAAAATAACATTCAGCCTTGAACTTGTTTTTAATTTATTTAATCCTGACCTTATAATTAAATCAGAGAAAAGTCGTTTAAAAACGATCATGAAAAGTGTTTACCTTCATTAAATAAAGGCGAAATTGTAAAAAGTATCCTAGAGTGGAAATTAATTTGTTCTTTCTGAATTTCAGGTACTGAAATCACTGGTCTTGCGCACCAATTAGGCTACGAACGTGAGGTTATTCGAATATGGTTTTGCAACAAACGCCAGGCTCTCAAGAACACCGTCAGAATGATGTCCAAAGGCATGGTCTAAAAAGAAGCGGCAAATATATAATGGCAGCTCTAATAATTTGGCGGCAAATTTAAACTTAGACTTAGTACCTCTAGAGATGGGACGCGTTGTATCGATATCGATGATTCTGGCTTGAAGATCTTGCACGTAGGTTCGCGATCTCGTCTCGATACTCACTTTATTGTTTGCATTAATAGTGTCTTAACTTAGAGAGGTGTTTTATGTTTCCTTAAAAATAATATTTTATAAATATTATTCTGGCCTTAACGCAAATCTTTGTGCGATTCCAGCCAACTTAAAAAGGGAGATAATGTTAAGCGTTTAAGTAATTGTAAAATAAATTAAAATTTCGACTGAAATATTCGTCTCGACGTAGTTTACATTGATATAAATGGAATGTCATAGACTAATAAGATGTAGTTGTTTATTAGTACAAATATTAAAATGAGGATTTATGACCCACTCGATGTAGTGACTCCTCTTTTTAGTACCAACTCTAAAGATTTCAAGTGAATTGTCAACTAAAATCATGTGTGGAAATAAAAGCACGTTAATCGGTAAAAGTGATTTAATGTGTAAGAGGTGCGGAGGTGTAAGAATTAAATATAAAATCATGTGGTTTAAAAACAAACTTCACAGCTACTATGTTTATTTGGTTTCTTTAAATTCATAATAACTCTACAGTATTAGGGTAAAACTCATGGTGGGACAAGCTGGGATTAATAGCATTTTAAGGAGAGACGAAATTGATGTATGGTGGACTGTGGGTATTCCTAGTATTATTCCTTTTTTGTATAAAATATTGCATTTTGTAAATAAGTACAATACAATTTTGGGCGATAAATCTGTAATGTAGACGGTACATTAATTTATTGAAATACTCTGAGTTATTTCGTTCTACTTAGCGAATGTTGCACTTTATAGTTTTAGATATAATATTGATATTATGAAAGTAGATAATGTGTCGTCAGTCTTAGAGGCCTACTGAAAGTTTTTTAATCTTTGGTAGGTTTTTGTTGATAGATAGGTATAAAACGATATGTATAGAATAGATAGTAATTAAAATACTATCATAAATTGTAAATATTGTTTCCTTAATTTTATTTTAAATGCCGTATTATTAGTTCAAGATTAAGTTTAATTACATAGCTTTTTAAATAAAATTGTAGATTCAAGTTGGATTTTTTGGCAGAGTCGGATGTTTAATATGTTCCAAATTCATTACAATTTTCAATTAAAAGAATACAAGTAACAGATGGTCTTGAAAGTTATTTTATAAATAAATTTATTTCTGTGCATATTTTTGGGTAGTAATATTAAACTAATAAAATTGCCTCGCATTTGGAACTGTAGATTTTGAAAATATTATACATATTATATAAAAAAGTTTCAAAAAGACAAATTTTGACATTTAAGTAATTATTTTAATGATGTGGAGAAGTGCCCGAAAAGTATGCACAAATAAAATTATCTAGTTTGAGCTAAACTTTCCAGCTACAAATAGTTTGTAGCTCTCTCGACTAAGTACAAAACGATTTTAAATTATTAAAACCCAATTAATACTTTCTATTTATTACATTAAGTCCCGATTTGTGCCATGCTGATTAATACATGACTGTATTCTATCCAAAACCCCAATCCCCGACTTTTTTCTCTATGACAATTAATAATAAGTTTAAACATATATTGTCGTTTGAAAATCACCACATGTTAAGTAAACTATTAAATAATAAAAAAATCTATTCGTTGTCTTGCCATTAATATATTTATTTCTTTTTTACTTGTTGGAGAGAGCTGCTACAAAAACCTCCGAAATAACGTTCGTACTGATCTTTATAGTGAGTATTTTTGAGTATTTCAAGTTTCTATAAATTCTATCGTCGATAAAATATGTATTTGTAGTGTCGAATGTAAATAATTTAGTTAGAATGTTTTCAATTTAAGACCTGCTGTTAACTGTATTACCAATAGAAATAAGGCTGTAATGTAATGTATGTTAATGACCAATGAAAACCAACTTGTGATCATTAATATTTGTACTGTTACCTACTACTTAACAAGAGTCGTTAAAAAATAATATTATAAAAATTAAACATATTTTTCGGCTGTTGAAAAATTGTAAATACAATATTAAGGATAATAAAACTATTTGGATTAATATTTAGGAACAAAAGGAAAAAAAATATTATCAAAATTTATATTTTCAAAAATTATTACAAGTGCAAAAAAGTGTATTTAAAAGGGGATGTTTGGCCATATAAACAAAATTTTACAAGATGCGGATTTTTATCGACTACAACACACCACTAGCCCACAACAAGCAGTAAGGTATACAGTGACTTATAATAAGTCGTGCGATGCGATATTGCGCGTAATCTGTACTTATAATTTGATGAATCAGATTTTTCTTAAAAAAATATTATTAATATTGAATTCTTGTTTTGAACTGATCATGTATTAGTCAAAGATTAGACTCATACATAATCTATTTCGAGATAGCGACTTTACGGTACTAAAATTGGCATAGAAAAATGCTTACTTAATTCCATTTTCGCTTCGATTCGAGTTTTTTTCAAAGAAACTACAGAACTACTTGCTAAGCTAAAGCGTTTGTTACATTTATTTCGCTAATACGAGTGCTGTTTTTCACAACATAGTATACTGCTGCGATAAAATTGTATAACAATATCTTTTCATATAACATTGACTTAATTGACAAAAGTTATTATACATTGTTTAATAGAAGTTTTAAAAATTGCGGAAGTGATAATTTAAGTACATCTGAATACCTTTATAGTTAAAAGCCACTGAACTTAGAATAAATAGCGGTCCGGCTTTGCACGGGAGGGCAAAATTTAAAAAAAAAAAATTCAAGCATTAAGTATAGCCTATATGTTACTCAGCGTGAATGTAGTTTTCCAATGGTGAAGAATTTTTGAGATCGGCTTAGTAGTTTTTGAGTTTATTCATTGCAAACATGCAAAAATACAAATCTTTCCTCTTTATAATATCAGTGTAGATAATTCATATAGTGATATTTAGATATTGCCTTGAATTTAATTTCGATATAATTTATAAAAACTTTTGTGATTACTTTATTAACTCGTAGCAATCCACAGTTATAAAATTGATTTTGCTATCTTTGTTAAATGATATGAATGAGATTCTCGTTTTCTTTATATAAAAAAAACATTAATAGAATTACATTATTCCGTTGCATTATTCAATAATTGTGAAAATTTGTATTTATGATTTTCTTCACTTCCTACTGGTATCATTTCTTTAATAAATATTTAAGAAACATTAAATAAAATGTTTATTATCTTTAGTAGTCGTATAGACAGACTTTATCAAGCTTACGTCATTTTCTATCAATCTGTCGGGTTTTTTTTAAGTATCAATAAACCACACGCATTATTTTTTTAATGAAAAATCTGATTCCCAACAAACATTAGTGTAATAGAAGAAAGCATAGGATGCTAAGTACAAATTATATAATTTATCTATAAAACTGCTAGTCCCGTAAAGAAGTTTCATGTAAGTATTTACAGAGCAAGATCGCGTTGCACCCTGGTTTTCATGATCCATATGTAATTACATAGTAATACGATTATAAAACTCTACTTACACATAACTTCAGCTGTAACACATATTCAAACCAAACTGTAACAGTATGTAATAGTGTATTAATTTTTCTTCCTATAATGGTACCGAACGATTGATTATGGCTGCTGGTTTACGATGAGATGCAGAATAAAGGCAAATAACTGTTTGAAAATTCGTTTCATTGAATAACCTTGCCCTCTTTAGAATATACTTCGAAAATACTTCAGTGGACTCCTCTAGTAAGTTATCGTTTATTTTTTTTTCTTACTACATAGGATGAACAAATAAAGAACATATAACTTAGCAATAAGAACATTAAATAAAAATTAATAATAATAAATAAGACTTTATGAGCACACATAGATAGGATACAGAGCGAAAATTGAAACCAGAAAGGATATAAAATGCATAAATCATCAGAATCGAGTAAAAGATTCCAGTACAAATGCTCTTATTAAGCACACAAATATTTGGAACAGCCATTTCCGGAACTTGAATCCAGGACCGTCGGTGCCCGAGAGGATCGCTACTGTTGCACAAAAACGGCTGTCAAATTTAATTACCAATTATCTTTTTTTGTTTAATAGCTTTATCTGAGGTTTTCAATAAAAAAATATTAGCTTATTTATTATCCTCGAGTTAAAATAAATGGTCAAATGTCGACTTCTCTACACTAAGAGATATACTTTTTTTGACGTGATAACGTCTTATAAATTGGTTGCGGCTGGGAGTCACTTATGAAAAAGTGTAACGCTCGGTAACGTTACGATGAGTCACCGAACGAGAGAGGCCCGCCGAATGCCTTGCGTCTCTCTCCCACTCAACTATGATCGGTCTGCCGCGCGCATTGTGCAATTTAATTATATTCATATCAATAAATATTCTACCGAGAAAAAGACGTTGTCACGTAAAATCTTCGCCCGTAAAACCGACTTTACAGGCAAAAAAAAAAAAAAAAAAAAACCGACTTTTCTTCTATTTCTGTGGGTAAAAAACGGTAACAAAATACACAAATTACTAAGAGATTACAATACGATAATCTTTACTTAGGTAAAAGTCGAGACTTGCCGTAGAATACCATTGCATCTATAGCATTGTAGAAAACGTTATTAGAACTATATCATGTAGATAAAAATATAAAACACACACACACACACACAACTATATAACACCCGATAGCACAATACCGCGTTAATTCTAATTAATCTATTCTTTGTGGGTCAATAGTAAATAAGTACTTAGTAATGTAATATAGTAGACGACTAGCCTCTACTAGCTTTGTTTTTACCGATATAAAATTTATTTACACATTGATCATACTAAATCGCATTAAAATTAGTTGACTCATTTTACCACATATAAAAATTATAAAATTCAACCAATGGATTATGCAACTTAAACTTTGTCATAAACAGTAGAAACCCAATTTCAACATACTTATACTTTAAACTAAAGTTTTTAAGTTTTGCACAAACTTTCTCATAAGTTTTACGTTCTTCCGCTTAAATGTTTTGTTGTGTCATGTTTATCAAATATTTCTATTAACAATACAAAAACCTTTTGAGATATCCACAAAATAATCAAAGATTTCATCACAAAATAATGTTTTGAAGATGCTTAAATTTGAGAAGTCTTGTAATCACATAAAAGCTGATTTCGATAAATGAAAATAAATGAGAAGGAACTAAACGCTTTACTGAAGGGTTTGTTCGTGCTTGCACTCAATTGGAAAACACATCAAGCGAGTAAATACTATCAAGTTAAGGTTAGTAGGTTAAAATAAAAGTAAAAAGAGATTTTTAGTAATTGGTATAAAAATGTAAAAAATAACTCTAATGAAGAATAATAATTACACGGGAAGAAAAATCAAACATGGTTAAATGATAAACGTATATATCCGCACAATAACACGAACAAATCTTATTCAATTTATTCAAAATGGTGGATCATTTTTACTTTAGTAAGAATGAAATAGGTACATCAGATGTCAGTGCATTTTTATAAATTTATCGATTTTACAAATAGAATATAAACATAAATTTACTCAACAAGTCTATTTTAAGATTTGAAGTAAATTTATCATAGCGTCGAGTCCTACAAGATCAGTTATGTTATAATAATAGCTGGGGCTTTTGTAAATACTCTTCGATAAATAAACATTGGAATGGAATAGTTTCCGTGATCTAATATGCAACAGTTTGAATATATCATTACGTCATGATGGTGTAGTGTCTATAGTGCCGGCTAATGGGCCGCGAGGTTAGGTAATTAAGGTATTATGAAGGTCCTGATGAATCACGAGATTAATTGACGTTTCGCAGTAAGAACACTGGGTTGTTGATAGGTCGCCGTGGTGTTGATGTGATACCGAAGCTCGGGCGTTGACTTATCAGATAGGAATCCGGTAGAAGTGAGTAATAGATGCAATGATCGAGAGTGTTTCGCGGCGTGCGTTTAGTAGCACGAGTGGAACCTACAACGTGCGTGCTTCTGAGCTCGCAAGAGAGCGCAAGTTAAATATCTTCAATGTCACTGTACAGTTCCTGGATGACACCCAGCAGTCGTTTCAAATCGAGGTTAGTTGCATAAAATATAAATATTGTTACTATTCTTTACATTTGTTTTACCATAATGTATTAAAATAGTTTCTAAATCTACACAAAATTTTAACTGCCTGTTTTATAGATATTTGACAAGCATTAAAAACAGGAAAAAGTTAGATAGTTAGAATACAGATATGTTTTGAAGTATAAGTATATCGAGGGTATTCTGGCAGAACCGAATAAGTGCATAAATACAATAAAAAATGTTACATACATCAATATTCTTAGTTTTTTTTGCTTTTTTTATCAAGCAGAACTAAATAACAGCAAATGCTTTAATTGCAGAAATATTTTCTGTGTAAAGCAGTTATCTAGCATTTTTTTCCTTTAAAGTTAAAATCAGAAAGTGATATGTTCCCTTATGACACACTGCTGAGTTTTATTCACAGGCAGAACAGAATAAGTGAGTTTTTTATGTTTTGCATGGTACAAGTAATGAATATTGATACTCCATTTCACAAGCAAAAGCAGATAATAATCACTTTGTTGGTTCTGCTTGTTAACGTTTTTAGTTTCTTCGTACAAGTATCGCTCTAAAGATCGGTTAGCAAAGGTTCCAAAGGACATAAACTGTTCTGATTTGATGAAAATGTTAGAAACGAAGTATGTCGACATTACTAGAATCTTGATTTATTGGGTAGGAAAAATTTCTTCCTTTCCCATGTATGTGTAGAGCACCCTACGCGAGTACTTGCTGTGAAAAATAAACGTGAGCAAAGAGTTTATACAAAAAAATGTAAATTTACAAACAATGACGTAAAGATGCAAGTTTGTCAAAAGTTTTTTACGAAAACTCAATATTGGACCATCTGTCATCTTTGACGCTGTAAAAAAACGCAATAGTACTGGTTCTTGGTGATATGGAAAACATGAGCCAGCTAACAAAACTAAGCCAGAGATCTTGGAAGGAATTCGTCGCCACAATGAATCATTTCCATGTAATCTTACTATACAAGAAAAGATACAAATACAAAGTATTTGGGCGGAGATCTTAATATGCGAAAAATGTACACATTGTACAAAGAATTTTGCCAAGAAAGAAACCAAGAAACTGTCAATGAGCTCACATATAGAAGAATATTTTCTATGGATTACAACAAAAGTTTTTTGTACCGAAAGAAGATCAATGTGTACTTTGTAGAAATTATGAAAATGATGACGAAGAGAAGAAGAACTCATTAGAAAAACTATATACAGAGCATATTCAGAGAAAACATAAGTGTAATGCGGAGAAGAAAAAAGATAAGGAACGAGCTAACAAGGACCCTAATTTTATTTCACATTCATTTGATCTGCAGGCTATAATACTTCAGATCCCTCACTGCAATGTTAGACTTCTGTATTATTCTCGGAAGCTGTGTATATTTAACCTCACAATTTATGAAGCAGGCCTACCCAATAATGCATACTGTTTTCTGTGGTCTGAACTAAATGGTAAAAAGGGTAGCTGTGAAATAGGAATCATTTTACTGCATTCTTTGTCTAAATGTATTCCATCAAATGTAACCAAAATTAGTCTCTTTTCTGATACTTGCTCAGGCCAAAATAGAAATAAATATGTGGCTGCTATGCTTTTATGGGCTGTTCATAATATTGAACATCTGCAGATAATTGAGCATAAGTTTTTGGAATCTGGCCATACATACATGGAGGCAGATTCTATGCACAGCGCTATTGAATCACAAAAGAAAGATACTTCAGTATATACTATTAAAGACTGGATTGCCATATGCCAACGAGCAAGACGTAGACAAAACATGTTGTTCAAAAGAAGATCGTCAAGGGGCCATATAAAACAAAAGAGTTTAAATAACATTAATTTTATGATCTGAAAGATTTCGCTTCTAGCATAATTTATAACAAAGATAAGGATAATAAGGGAGATAAAGTTCAGTGGCTTAAAATTAAGAGACTGAGATTCGTAAAGGGGGGGAGAAGAATTAATTATAAGAACGACATGAGTTAGAATTTTAATTACATAGATTTTACTAGCAAGGCAGGAAATACTAGAGTTACACGAACAAAAAAAGGAACGTGAAGAATTGTTTCCAATCGAGTTGAAAAAAAAATATGGAGAATCATTACCTATATCGGAGGCCAAAAAAAAGGTTTTATTGTTTTTTTTTTTTTTTTTTTTTTTTTTTTTTTTTTTTTTTTTTTTTTTTTTTTTTTTTTGCCTGTAAAGTCGGTTTTACGGGCGAAGATTTTACGTGACAACGTCTTTTTCTCGGTAGAATATTTATTGATATGAATATAATTAAATTGCACAATGCGCGCGGCAGACCGATCATAGTTGAGTGGGAGAGAGACGCAAGGCATTCGTGACTCATCGTAACGTTACCGAGCGTTACACTTTTTCATAAGTGACTCCCAGCCGCAACCTAATTTAAGACGTTGTCACGTCAAAAAACATAATACCGGAGGAATTGGATCCTTGGGATAAAAGTTTGAAGTAATAAGTGTTCCTGTACATGTTGAAGAAGAGGGTGCGCTGTCGTGTGAGGAAGATGTGCGATTTTCTGTTGATTGATTTTTTTTAATATCTTTCTATTATAATTATCATTTTAACTGCATGAAAAAGCTGTTTAACTGATTAACACATTAAAATAAAATAAAAATAGTTTTATTGGTTCTTGAAATACAGTAATTTCCAAATCATTTACAGGTAAAAACGGATAACTTTGAATAATTTTGTATTTTTCCGTTTTAAATACAAGATTAAGTAAATTATTTTAACGTAAAACAATTCAAGGCTTTACAATGATCCCTTTCTGATATAGTAGGTATTAATAATTTGCTTTATATGGGATTTACAGCTTATTTACGAATTTCTGGTAAAACGAAATAACTGCACTACCGTGGCGCATACGTTGCCGTTTTTCTTCAATTTTAATGACAATTATTACATAAATAATGTATCAGAATCTCGTTGGATAAATAATCTAACGACAGTATTGATTATCATGTTCTTATTTTGCTTCACCGTTAAACTATGATTTTTCAAAACTTAAATTGACTTTTTCTCATTATGACATATTGTGCACTTATTCGGTACTGCCAGAATACCCTCGATATATGAATTGAAACTTTTATTTCTTATGAGATTAATTTTACTAAGCATTCATTGAAGAATATTTAAAACATTAGTTTTATTAACTGAAAGAGTGAATATTTCTTGTAATGTTGCTTAACATTGTCTTATTAGAATTTATTGAAATAAATTAAAAAGAATTGCATGAAAAAAAATTTAAGCTTTTTTATAACCTTGGTAATCTGTTGTGATTTAAGATTAATATGTAACAGGTTACTTTTATGAAATTAAATCAAACATTTTTTTAATCGCAGTTAACCTGCTTGGTATGAAATGGCAGTGCTCATAATCAGTGCTTTTAAATGTAAATAAAACAATTTGATAACATAAATTTTAATAGTTAGGTAGGTATATGCCCGATTAGAATACTGCTTATTTATGGTTAAAATTTGTTGAAATTGTGTTTCTCAGTGTATTTAAGTAACAATAATAATTTCAGAAAAAAGCAAAAGGCAATGTTTTATTAGAACAAGTATATCAGCATCTGGAATTAGTTGAGAAAGATTATTTCGGTCTGCAGTTTACGGAAAATGGTTCACCACCTTGCGCTACAAATACAGAAATCACAGTAAGTAGTAAACATTATAGTAATGATAGTAAATCTGTCTCAGTATCATAAATTAAGGAACATTATTTCAAGTTGTGAATAGAGTAATTTAATGTGGCTCAAAATTAAACTTTCCAAGTTTGATACCTTGAAACATTTAAGTTTCATTTCTTTTTAGCCGTGTCTTAAACATATTTTACTTAAAGGCAATGTTAAACTGATTTTTTTTAGTGACTGAGTTAATTGTACAAAATTTTAGACTAAGGATTTAAAATAGTCTTATCCAAATTGACCAATTCGTAAAGTTGATATAAATTTATATATACCAATTTACCTCTTGAATTTATACCTTGTTGTTAGGTAATATAATTTAAATTATGATTAGATTAATTGAAGTAAAGATTATTTGTTTGTTTTTGTTATATTATGACAAAAATAACTATTTACATTTTCTTGTGAATTAAAAAATTGAGAGTTGTCAAATTTACATAAGGAGGTACTTACACATTTTATTATAGGTTTGCATCCCTATGAACATACTTTGGCATATGCTCTTAAATTTCCTTGTATTAAATTTACTGTGAATTTTACTGATATAAAAAAATTTAACATGTGGCTTCTTTATTATATAGTTAATGTTTTGTTTTGTTCCATTCAATACGGATCCAATAATGGGATCCGTGAGATGTTTTCTAAAAACCTCATGGTTTATGATGATACTTCAATGTTTATAGTAAATAACGTATTCATGTAATACTAAAGAAAATGTGTAAATTAAGGAAGGGTACATTATTTATCCTTCTTCATTTTGATCCATTTTATAATTAAGCCTACTTAATTGACAATATGTTATAATTATGATACAATGTTTGGACTATAGTTGTATAATTATCCTTTATTTGAAACTATAATTAGCAAGCTGTTATTTGTAACAATGATTTTCTTTATGCAATTAATATCAATAAACCGTTGTTGTATATGGTTTGCTAATATCATATAAGTAACTGTTGCGTAATTTCTTACATTTACACCAACTGACCTAGTCCAAAAAAGGCACTGTGAGGCTTGTCTCATCAATACTATTGGAATGTTAATGTTTTTCCTTGGTTATTCAATAATCCATTGCTTCCACCAACTTCACAATTCCTAAGTTAATAACAGAGATATATTGTTTTAAACTTTCATGGTGACTAACATTATAGTAATATAAATTATATATGGGATTTTTATAGTTGATATAGTTGCTCCGTGATCATGGCGCTTGCAACAGTGCCGAAATATCGGAAACTCACTAAAAACAAGGTACATGGAGTAATACAATCCCCTATATAACTTATATTACTATAATAACAGAGATGTTGATAATTTTATAATTTTTAATAGGCAGTTAGTTAAATATTGGAATAAAAAAAATATGTAAACAAAGTATGATTCATAAAAAAGATTGTTGGAAATCTGCACTCATGACTGGCACCTCTAATCTTTATTGCTCATAGAATATGACTCATTTTGCCTGTTGCAATGAATTATTATCTGGTTTCTTCAGTTGTATCACTGATTTTGCAAGTGATGGTTCTCTTTATCAGATATTGTAAAAACAATAATTATTTATCTTAGGCATTTAAATAGTAGTGGTATAATTAATTTTTACCTGTAAGTAATATTAGTTAAGAGTTTGGACTAGGGTTGTTGCTATTTTGTAGTTTTCGAGTGCATTTGATGTCACTGGCTGATCCATCCGATTATTTTCTAAATTGTATAGTAAAACTTAAGGTTTGAAAGGGTTGCAAAACTAATACTAACTTGGTTTGTGTCTACTAAGACTCAACAGAACTTAAAACTTTGTGAAATGAAAATTGTATCACTATAAATATAATACTATGTATGTCTAGAAACTGAACTTTACCTTTGACTTTATAGATTCTGATAATTTCTTGTCTGGCTGAGTGCATCCCTGGATGGCTTATGATTGTGTTAAGTATGTTGGATCTGCTAGTTTAAATATAAATTTAAAATGGGGTTTTTATAAATAACGTGACAATTAAATTTCAGTAACTTAGTATTATTTATTATTTTATCATAATTATGTTATGCCCAATAATATAATTATGCTTATTAATATTCAAATTGGGATAGAATAGATTTTAAATTATCAACAAATACACCAAACGTGTAAACTGCCTGTTTCAATTAGGGTAGACTAAAGTGCGTTATGCATACGCCCTTGCGTCTTTGCGACAATGGAGTGGCGCGAATAACCGATGTTTACGACTGCAGTGAATACGTAAATACATAAAAACGATACACTTAACTCGACACACTCAGTCAATCATTGCACCCATGCAGTATCATTGCAGCTGTCTTTATATTTCATCCTAGCTCTTCTGACTTCCAACAAATTCATTCCTAATGTCCTGAAAGAGCTTCGTTAGATTCAGATAGGGATGACAAACCACCCAGCTCCGTGCACAATGGCAGAAGGAGTCCAACATATCCTCGGCGTCAAATTGCGGCGAGTTGAATCCATAAAGAATTTTTTGCTCAGTCAAAAAAGGGGATGATAACCATAAATCCTTTTGTATTAATACTTCAGAGAGGCCTTTTGTACTTTTTCCAACATATGCCTGTTCTTGGCATTAATTATGTACAATACAAGCGGGGGATTCCCCGTAAAACATAAACTAAAAGGGTTGCCAACTTAGAAGATTTGATTTACCTAGTGTTTTATTTAAATAAAGTTGTTCGTTCGAATCTCCCTCACGCCCCTGTAACACATCTTAGCGTTTTACAAGAACCCCGCCTCCCAAGCTGTAATTGTATTTTGTGGAAGAGTATTTACACGAGTAAAAAACGTCAAGAAGCCCTTACCGGTAGTGAACTCCTTTTTGTGTTAAGAGTCAACATCCTTTTGAATTAGTTCATTATTATTAGTAATAATAAAAGTTAGTTATATCTTCTTTCCAGCGTTGGTTAGACAACAGCAAATCTGTGAAGAAGCAAGTAGGAGCAAATGCACAATTTTGGTTAGCAGTACGATTCTACCCGCCCGAACCATCACGCTTATCTGAGGAATACACGAGATACCTTCTTTGTCTCCAGTTGAGAAAACTGTTGTTAGATGGAAGAATGAGCGCACCGAAAAACACTGCATTGCTACTGGCCTCTTTCACAGTACAAGGTAATTGATAAAGACCAGTTATTGATAAATTAAGCAGGGCTTATGTGACCCAATTTCACTTGGTTCATTGTAACTATCAACTATCTTTTTAATAAGCGAAAGATAGAGCAACACAACCTACTTGATTTCTTAAATCTAAAAAGTTTCTAAAGAGAGACAAACATAAATAAAAAGCATCTTTTAAATCAGCCCACACTGACGTGTTTCATTTAACAGCTCCCACAAATATTTTCGATGGGTGCGGTTTCAATTTATTTAAATTATATTCCCCTAAGGGCAAATACACCTACTGCTGGGACGTTGACTTTTAAGGATGTTGTTAGTGAAACATTAAGTAACCAATATTAAATCACTTTTCTCTCTTGTAGGTAGTTTTAATGTCACAATCAGTTTCCTTTTATAAATCAACTTTATTAATTAGCGTTATCAATGTAACAATGTAACCTTTACAATGTAACAAATAAATTTTTAAGGTTAAAAAACAGTTATATACAATATTTATTATCATTGAGTTCTTACTGTAGGAATATTGGAAATTGACCTTACCTATAATTATCATAAAGAAATGCTGGTAAAGAAACTTGCGGTTTCTCGAGCGTAGTTATCTCTATTAGTTAGATCCTGAATGCAAAGTCCAATTTCTCTTTCGATGTCTTAATAACAACTAACTGTTCCTATACTTTCTTTCTAGCTGAGCTCGGTGACTACAACGTATCAGAACATCCACCAAATTACCTATCTGAGCTGTGTCTCTTGCCTAAACAAACCTCGGAAGACGAGCGCCGTATACGTGAACTCCATAAGTTGCACCGTGGGCAAGCCCCAGCGGATGCAGAGGCGAACTTTCTAGAACACGCAAAGAGGCTCGACTGCTACGGTGTGGAATCGCACCCAGCTAAAGTAAGCAAATATTCTTATTTATTATTTTGGCAACAAACAGTCATTATTTGACAAAAGTACTTAATATCTATTTTACTAGCTATAACAGACCTATAGTGCTGATAAGGATATATTTGGGCTAATTATAACTATAATAACAAATGAAATATTTGCATGAAAATTATTTCAATAATTTAAGCTAACTTCACTTTGATACCATTTTTTACGCAGCAAGGTACATACCTACGTACGTACATACTAAACATGTAAATGTACATAATGAGTTACTGAATATTTCGGAGTTAACCATGTCAAGATTACAATAATCATCATTATATTTAATGCATTTTTCAATATAATCTTCTAAGATAAATTATTATAATTGATAAATACTAGAAAATATTGACTCGGGTCGGGAAACGAACCCGCAACCTTTGGAAATCCGGTCTAATGCTCTCCCAATCCGCCTGAGAATTCACTTGTGACCCAAGTCTTTACATTATATCACATTATATTTGTTCATATAGGTATATTAGCAGTATCAGTTAAGCTGTTGAATTAAAATTTGGTGGCGACTAGATCATAAGCCAAACGCAATGGCTTATGATTGCGGGGATTAAGGACAAGGGCAGATTATTTGATTGGTCGATCAATTAAATAATAAACGACCATAGAAGTCCATTAAGTCAGATTTTTTTTTCAAACTTAGTTTAATAATTATACGGTTTTTTATATATTTTAGTATTATTATTTATAATGTAATGGTAAACTTAATTAAACGATGTGATGATTTTTTCTTCTGTATAAAATTGGTGTAAATTTAGTTAATCGAAAATGGTCTTAATTTGGTAATAAATGTTTATTTTTATAATGCACTGGGGTTAACCCCAAATCATACTTCAACTTCCTTGAAGAGACTGGCTTTTGACACATATTATTTTCATAATAAACATTTTATATTTGCCATCTTTAGGAAATTCCACACACTTTCCTCTTATAGTCAATGGATGATGCAACAAAGACTTGACAACTAGGTATCAACTAAGTGTGCTCTTTGATTTGTCTAAAATAAAATTATTCTTCACACTTGACCTAATTTGATATCCATTGAGGATAAGGTGAGATTAGATATTATTTTATCCATTACCAACCAGCTAACTATATCAATTATGTCAAAAGTTTATTTACTAAAGGACAAATAGGGCTAAAAACATTCTACGATCAAAAACATACCCAACAATTTACATAAAATAAATATAATGTTACTATAAATTTATGAACTAAGTATTAAACACCTGATATAACAAGGAAACTAATTATAAATACTTTATTATTTTGTCTCAATCCAAATGAGATATTTAAAGGACTTTTGAATAACAAAAGCTTTAATGGGAATTTATAGTGTTCATAATCTATAATCTGTGATCACAGTGGTTTGTGTGTTTGTCTGTCCGCTCTTTTTCCCGCTCTTTTTCCATTGTATCAATAACGTTACCAAAGCAACGCGTTAACCGCAAGTAGTTCGTCTACCGGACGCTAGATGGCGCTAACGGAAAAATATTTAATAATAGAAAAAAATTAAAGAATTTTGTCCACCCGTGCAAGGCCGGGACGGGCCGCTAGTTTTATATAAATATTATATGAATGAATGGTTTGTTCTCATTCCTTTCAGGATTACAACGGGAAAGACATATTTATTGGTGTAACGTCAATAGGAATAGTAGTCTTTCAAAACAACATCAGAGTGAACACATTCTCTTGGAGTAAAATCGTTAAGATTTCCTTCAAGAAGAAACAGTTCTTCATACAGTTGAAACGAGAACCTGTGAGTACAGTTTTGTAATACTCATAAACTTTTCAAATTATCTGCTATATCTTCTTTGATAATTTAAATATCAATGTTTTATCGTATAAATAATAGTAAAATTTAAAGATAATTTTGTATAATATATATAATAGTCAAATACACTTAAAATAAGTATAATATATATATAAGTAATCAAACTTGATTTTTTAAGATATTTTTTTATTTTTAAAAATAAAAAAATATCTTAAAAAGTTGTTTGAATAATACTTATGTTTTCATTGAGTTTTATGTTTTTCCAGTCTGAATCTTACGACACAGTATTAGGGTTCAACATGCGATCTGGTCGCGCTGCTAAGGCACTTTGGCGATGCAGCGTTGAAAGACATGGCTTCTTTAGACTCAGGGCGCCTCGGAGAAGACCATTGTTGGGTGCTTTGGGGGCCTTAGCTGGGATTACGGCGCCCACGGTCCCTAGAACTGAAACGCAGGCCTTGGAAGACGCGCGCAGATCGAGGTCATCGAACAGAAGTTTTGTACGGTCAGTGGATTATGATTGATACGTATTTTTAACTGATATCTGGACATACACTTCATACGTATAGGAAAATCATTAGAGCTTGTACACACTAGCAGTCATATATTTAACTGGTTGTTTGTATGCATTGCTATGTTAATATTTTTTTAAAAGCAATCAATTGATATATTGCTTATTATATATTTATTTATTTAAGCAAAAAACTGCTAGATTTTTATATCTGATGAAGTTGTTACAAGAAAAACAATTTAAAGGGGTTTTGCCCTTTTAGATAATCCAACCCCACCATACCTAAACTTTTTAAATTACTAAAGTTTTAATAAAAATTATCATATTATATCAATACCGTACCAAGCGGTACCTAGTGGTGTATACCTATAAGAAATTTTACCTACATTATAATATTTTAGTAAATTTTGCAATTAATTTCGGTATTAAGTATTTAAAATACGTCAGTCAATATAGAATCCTACTTGAATAAATAGACCCTACAATTGTCTATCATATTATCCTGCAACTAATTCTTACTTCTTACTATTCTTACGCAACTGATCGCAAAATAAAAAATTCCAAATTAATTTTTCCACACATTATCTGAAAGCACAATCTACAAGAAAACATTAGAACAGGAAAATTGACAGAAGCTTACTATTGTAACTGCAATATTGAAACAAAACTACTATCAATTATAGTATAGACCAGATGAAAGTTGTTCGCACACAATGTGGGAACAACTGTTTGGTGCAATATAGCCTTTAGCACCCACAGTCCTGGAATGCAGTCCCGGCTTGAGAAGATGTTTTGGTGATGAATACGAGCTTTTATTGCCATTATATATTTCTACATACGTATATTATTTGCCCTAGTATCCATAACACAAGCTTTTACAGTGCTTACTTTGGACTGGGCTAATTATTGTGAATTTAAGAAATATAAATATAAAAATAATTATAAACCACGTCAGACAGTCAGTATACTGAAATGAAATTTATTTGCAAAAGACATGGTTTTACATGATGGTAAATTAAAATTAAGTTGCTTATCATATCTTGCCTGTACAGCATGCAAAATGTCACATATTAAATATGTATTAATCGAAATATCATTAATTTTTTAGATTCTGTAATTATTAATTTAATTTAATTTTTATTAATATAAAACACATTCACAAGCCAATTAAATTTAATAAATTAATTAGGAACGAAGTACCGAATTAATGTTTTTTTCCATGAGATATTCATTTACGGTATAATAGCATTGGTCCATAAGCCATGTCATTAGTTTCCGTTTAAAAATTTTAAGCGGATGTTGCCTGAATTCATTTGGTAATTTATTAAATATCCTAATTATCATTGGAAAGCAGTTATTTGAATATAAGGCCTTTTTTAATTTTAGGGCCAAGTAGTCATTCTGTATTCTTTGTGTTAAAATTACAATGTTGAGACCATTTAGTGAAGAGTTCTGGGTGTTTTTTTACGAATATGCAACATTCAAGTATATATAAACAGTATACCGTCAAAAGCCGAAATTTTTTAAAGTAGGGTCTACATGAAGTCATCGAGTCAATATCAGCTAGTCCACGTACGCACTGTTTCTGCGAGATAAATAGTCTCTTGACCTCGGTTGATCTGTCTTGACTGTCAGAATAAATAGTGTTATATATAATTCTTAAATATTCTTAATTACAGACGAAGCAGCTCTCGTAACCGTGAGCGATCTTCTGGCACAGCCTCGCCTGTTCCTTTACCTGCCGTCGCTTGCCCGCCGTCCGCTAGAGGCGCTCGTGTCACCACCCACACTGAACCTGCACCTCGCGCCGCCTGGACCCACTGCCCACCACATGATAACGAGTAAGTGACTTACTTGTTCACCTAGATCAACTATACAATGATTGGCAATGAAACTGATGCAAAAGGAAAAAGTAGTTAGTAACTTGCAGCAAAACGGCACAACAACCTAAAAAAAAATCAAAATTCCCCAATGAATCTTAAGCTCTAATATATAGACCTCAATATCAATTAAAAAGTGTCAGTTTGTAGTAGGAAGATTTGATGTTGTATTTAAAATGTGTTTAAACTTCGAGAGATATACTTAAAATGAGACGATACAGTGTTTTTAATATATGCTTGATTTAGATAGTATAACTATAGATTACCATCAGTATGCTTATTAGGGGGGTTCTGGCTAATAAGAAATGTTTCTGTTAGTCATTTACATAACGTTATGTAGTGATAAGTGATTCACCTCAGTTGGAATTCGAACTCACCTCTTACTCAACTCACCGGGCATAAGCTGTAGCTGCTCTTTTATTGAATTGTATATCAATTAGTAAACAGCGGTAGTGCAGTATTTACCTTTATCATTATAAAATTACTATCTCGCTATTTGTATATGGGTTACCGCACAGCAATAATATAGATGGGGATAGGACTACTATTATTGGATTTGTATCGTGCATTAACTTCCTACAAATAATTTCTCACTCATCTGCTAAACTGTAATTATACATGTCGTAATTTTGAAGTGACAATCTACAATCCGCCCGCCAGGCTTGGAGCCCCCCCCCCCCCCTTATTTAACGGGAGGAAGCCTCCCCCAGTGGTGGATGACTTAGGAAATGAAATGAAAACAATTTTATTCAAATACACTTTAAATAAGTTGTTTTGATTCGTCCAACATTTTTACTATTTACCAATAACATACAGGGAATAAACGACAAATTTAAGAAAGCAACAACATGTATGTTTAGTATAAGTCAATAATACTGAAGATTAAAGCAGACCCATCTCCCAAGGCAGCACCCGTTCACGAGCATGACGCATGATGCAGCTATCGCTTCGCTCAACCATAACTTAGGGAACGTAACGACCCGCACTACATGCCAACACCCAAGAGATGTATTAACCCTAGAGTAATCGCGCCATTCCGTGAAACGCGAGTGATCGCGTAAGGAGCATTTTGCCGCCCATTCTTAAAACGTTTTCTTTTTAGAAAATATGAGATATATGATTTTATATTTATGTTTTAAGGATAGAATTAAACATGTACCTCTAATTTCTAGAACAGGGAGCTGAGGAACGGGGGCGTAGCTACTAGGACGCTTGACTATGACAAATGCATCGTGTACAAAATTATACGAATATTGTCCCGCTAGCGGCAAAATGCTCATAGCGCGAGCACTCTGGGGTTAAGAGAGCATGTCATACTCCAACTATCAGTAATAAATTAGTGTTAAAATTAAGAAATGCTAATAGTTGTATGACACAACCTGTAATAAATAGTATCATGTTGTAACGGCACATATTACTTCCATGCATCGCGATCTATTAAATAGTCGTTGCCCTTGTAATACACCTTTGGAATTGAGCTTAGTTTTCACATACGTTTTAAATACTACTAAAGTGAGTTGATTAATAGGGTGATTGTCTCGACAGTGACGGTGGTTTCCTAGAGCGAGCGCTCCGCGTCCCCTTGTCTTACGTGGACGAATCGGACACCGGATCGGAAACGGGCGCTGGGGGTGAGGTTTGTGTCCGGCTGTCTGCCGGACCGGACGGCCGGTTCGGATTCAACGTTAGAGGCGGCGGGAACGCGCCGGTTCTTGTCTCTCGCGTCGCCAGCAATACACGTGCGCAACTACACGAGGGAGACCAGGTACGTAACTTTTACTTTATCAAATTCTAGTTTGCATTACATCTTTACTTCAACGTGAAAGGGACTCCACCAGCTGCCACTATTCAATTCCATCATCAGGTCCTTTTTAGTCAGGTGAAATTAATAAGCATTATATGATTAATCTAATGGTTCTATTTCGATATGGTATTTCCATATGAGTATTTTCAGTTTTAGTTTTGGAGGCGTCATTATAACTTCCCGAGTTATCTAGAAGTAAAAATGATAATGAAATGTAAATTCATGCTTAGAAGAATGAGTCACATACCGTATGAAGGAATATTTTACCTGTCAATGTGTCAGTGTTTTTTGCGGTTTCTCTTGCTGACATTGGAAATTTAACCACTGTATTTTAATTTTGTATAGACATAAACAAAAATAAGTAATCGGCTGCAAGTTATAATTGAAATATTTCATTAGATAGGTACATATATACTTCATCATGTCAATCTTCAAAAGGATTGTGGTATTGACATTTTATTAAACTCAACTTGCTCGAAGTATGGTAATGCATAAACCCGTCACTTGTTACTTTTAATCATCATCGCCTATCTGTACAACGGTTGGAGAAGAAAATTAAGTAAACGCTTGTTTTTACGTATCCATAAAGATGAATGACATTACCCTCCACATTCAGAATTATTAATACTGAGGTTTCAAATGGTACTCTTCAAATATATTTGTTATTGATACCATATACATTTATTATAATATGAATAATATTTTGTTTATTTACCCCCAAAGTAAGAATAGAAAAAATATATTTTATTTCTTAGAATATGGTTTAAAAGATAGTACAGGTATTGGTTACATTCCTCATATATAACGTCTTATGCGTTGTAGAAAATATTTCTACAAATTAATTTTGATAAAAGTTTGAAATTGAAGTAAAAAATTACTTAAACATTTTAAATAATAAAAATACTTATTCATTAATAATTATATCAAGTAAATAGTTAACAATTTCAATCTAAATACTATTTAATACTAACTTAATACTTTATAGTCACATTTAATACTTAATACTGTCTCATCATCAATAACACAGTTTAGCGCTATAAGACTAAGATCATTTTGCCGCTTCCGCTAAGCACAACCGATCGTCAATTTATTTAAAGCATTTCTTATTATTTCAGGTGATATCTATAAATGGCAACGACGTAGATGAAATGACGCACGAGCAAGTGGTACAAATGATAAGAAATACGAGAGGTGTTCTCTCTCTAGTCATCAAACCGAATGGTGAGATACAGTTTCTATTTCCAGTATCAATCTTATCACGTCATATCTTTCCACAGATAATTTAAATTACTAGCTGCCCGTCCCGGCTTCACACGGGTGGACAAAATTCTTTAAATTTTTTCTATTATTAAATATTTTTCCGTTAGCGCCATCTAGCGTCCGGTAGACGAACTACTTGCGGATGCTGCGTCGCTATGGTAACATTATTGATACAATGGAAAAAAGCGGACAGACAAACAACAAATTTGTGATCTTAGATTATAGACTAGCTGACCCAGTAACGCGTTGCTATGGTAACGCGTATACTATGAAAAAAGAGCGGGAAAAAGAGCGGACAGACAAACACACAAACAACAAATTTGTGTTCTTAGATTACAGATTAAATGGTTATAAGCTATGGTAAATTGATCATCTGCAATTTTCAATTGTATCACACATCTTTTAAATAAAATTAATTGATGATATATTTTTCTTTGTCTCAGATTATGTGCAAAATTTATAACAAAATGTTTATCTCGATCTTGAGTTGTTTATCTTTTGTTTTTAAAAATGTTAATTGGAAATCGTCGGTTCGGATGTGGAGAGACTAGTACGGACGCCAGTCTCTCGCATAGACTAATTTTATAATTATTTTTAGATTAAGTCATAAACTGTACAATGTGTAATACTATGTGAGAGAAGAAATAAAGAAATTATTATTATTATTATTATTCAGCCGTCTACGAACCAGAAGACACCGGTCCAGAAGAGCCAGCAGTGTGCTTTGTCCCTCTCGGTTCGGGCGAGTTCGAGGGAGATGCATTAGAACAGTCGATGTTGTTACTTGGAGACGGCCTAGCAAGTGGCGCTGCTTTGAAGCAATACGAAACGTTATTAAGGAGATTGGAAGAACCCGCATCGGCCGCCAAATTACCACATAACCTAAACAAGAATAGATATAGGGATATTGCGCCATGTGAGTATTTTTTGATTATTGATTTTGATTTAGGTAACTTTTTGAATTACTTCTAATATTTTATACCAAAGCTTTAAAAATCCCGCCTGACATCCAAGACTAGATGAATTTTTGTTGTAATAATTTCTTTAGATACTATTAACGTGTGTGAAGTTGATGATACAAGTACAAATACATGTCATTATTCATATTGATTATGGTTAGATTGGCAGCCATGTCCATCAGGGTCACCAATGCCTGATCTATTCAATTGGCCAACCTTCAAAACAAATGTATTTTTTTTTTATTAAAAAGATGAAGAAGCTATTATTTTTCTTTTTTTGTGTGTTATAGATGATTCTACTAGAGTGGAATTAAAAAATGCACCTACGGGGGACTACATAAACGCTTCATACATTAACATGGACATTCCGAACTCGGAGCTCATTCTAACTTATATTGCAACTCAAGGTAAGACTTAATTTTATTAATAACTCACTAATCTTCTTGAGAGTTAGAGATAAATATAGTTGTAATACAAAAATATTGCAGAAAACAGTATTGTGACCAATTGGAAATCATTTAGCAGATAGATGTTTATATTTTAAATCTCCCTTAAATAGTTTTTGCATAATGTTACAACAAAAACACAGATATAGTCGAATTACTAATCTCGTAGCAAAAAGTTGCCGTAAACAAAGAAATGTCACCATTTTCAAAAACAGAGTGAATAGGCAACTTCTGGGCTAGCTCGTTCCATCGTTTTGGCCCCCGGGCTTGACTGGGATCAAGAGCGAACTCATTCTAAATAAATAAAAAAACTCACATGTTATACGAAGCGATTTAAATCAACCATTCACTAACCGTATGCAATACGGCCTACAATACAGCCGCCGCAACATATGCATGTTTTTTATACATATTTATATTGTTAGAATTTTCTTGATTTTGAAGTTCCTTTAACTGGAACTGTAGAATATTTATTGCGCTAAACTTAACGTAGTTTTTTTTGCGCATTTTACACGCCAAACACCAAATCTTCCATGACAATATCACAGCCTCAAACATAATAAGAAATCATGGCAAAAATTCCGTTTACAAATTTAAAGTAATATATAACCTCTGTTTAGTTTGAAACAAAAATTGGTGTAAATTGTACAAAATTTTTTATATCATTTGTTTAAAAATGTACTGTTTCTTGTTCTCTGATGTCTTAATAAGGTAACTTAAAACAAAATAAAAACAATCTGTAAAGCTGACACATAAATTAAAAGTGCATTTACTTTTGAACTTAGTTAAAAATAAAATAGTAACCATAAATTATCTTAATAGAAATATACTAGAATAAAATGCGAAAAAAATAAAAAAATTAAAAATAGTTGCCATAGTTCACTATTGTATCATATTTCTGTGTCAATTTTTTACTAAAAAAACAATATTATCCTTTCCAGGCCCATTATCGTCAACAGTAGGCGACTTTTGGCAAATGGTGTGGGAGAGCGAAAGCAGCCTAGTTGTTATGCTGACCGTCCTCAGCGAGCGTGGAAGAGCTAAGTGCCACCAGTACTGGCCAAGACCGGGCGCTTCGCCACTTCAGGCCACACCCACTCTTGCCATCTCGACTAGCAGCGAAACTTGCCATGGACATTATGTTCGCCGGGAGATGTGTCTCAAGGTGAGTTTTTTTTTTGAAGTGAAAACTTCTTATGGCGCGTTGGGCACTTTTGTGGGTGAGCATTTTCAGCCGTTCTCGCGACAGATGTGATTTTACACAGATATACTCCGCGTGTATTCTTATAATATATGTATACTATACGCGCTCTTTGCATGGGCATTCGTTCGTGCTCTCGCGACAGACGAGATTACATACCTATATGTATACTCAGAGTGTATAGGTATGCGAGAGCGCTGCATGCTATACGCAGTCTTTGCATGGGCATTCGTTCGTGCCCTCGCGACAGATGAGATTGAGAGTTTTTTATATTTATTTTATAAATGAATATTAAACGGAAAATTTATTTATTTATTTTTAATAGATTTTTACAGACGAAAGTCTCATTCCAAAGATCTTTTGAGGATTATTGTACGTTGTTCATACTATTAGTGATAATATAAGTTATTTGCGGGATTGTTACCATGTACCTTGTTATTGAGTTTCCGATATTTCGGCACTGTTGCAAGTGCCATGACAGCCTACCCGCAATTACTTCAGTCGCTCCGTGATCATGGCACTTGCAACAGTGCCGAAATATCGGAAACTCAATAACAAGGTACATGGTCCAAATCAATCAATCCCGCAAATAACTTATATTACTATAATGTTAGTGACCTTGAAAGTTTAAAACAATATACTATTAGTGATAGTTTCGCTTTTGCAATGTTCAGTGAGGTGTGTTTTGTGATATCTATATTATATTAATGTAAATATTTCAATACCTAGTTACTATAATACCAATAAATAATGGTTTATTCTTTTAAATATTTGTTTCATTGAAACCCCAACTTTAGTATTAGCATAGCGACGATTAACCTATGTTGTTTAGGATTTCTGAAGAGTTCAAAATATGTAATGTTGTCAACTAATCATCATTGGTTTGCCATAAATTTGTCTGTAATGTTGTCTGGGTACACATTACATATTTTTAACTCTTAAAAAAGCGTGTGTGTACTTACGCGCAGATGAAGTTATACTTTTTTTAATTTTTAAATGAGATATCTTGAAGTTAACCTTTCGATTTAATAGCTAACTTCATGTTATCACTTTTTAAGATGGGTAAAAAATGTTAAACTCGCGTCAAGACGTGACCTGATCGAAAATTCGTAAGACGGAGGGAGAGTAGACCGCCGGCGCGGCGTAAGAGAGGAAGTAATATCCCCCTCTTCTTCTACCGCGCGGCGAAAATGTATGTCTGCTCCTGCTGTTTCGTTTAAGCGGCGTAGGGCGCTTGCACGAGTGTGTTTGTGTAAGATAGCGCAATAAATGATTGTATTTTACCACATAAATGATAGTATTTTTATACTTATAATTAAAGCAATTTATGCGAAATTATTACCTAACCATTCCAAAATATCAAAACTGCACAACGTTAATGTTCATGTTTTCACTTCTGCCGGCACTCCTGGCGTGCAACCCGTTTTTTTTTTTATAGAAAATAGGCATGCGCTTGACCACCATCTCGCCTGATGGTGGTCAAGCGCATGCGGTAAGCGTCGATGTGATCTAGGATGTGACGCGCTTGCCTAGAAGGTACCTATTTACTCGTGACTTGAAGACCCCTAAATTGTATTTGTCAGGAAACACAGACTCAGGCAAAGAGTTCCACTCCTTAGCGGTACGTATCACAAAATTGGAACCAAATCGTTTATTGCGACTCTTTGGTATATCCACCATATAACGGTGTCGCCAATTTATAAATGTAATTATCAAATACAAATATTCATCTGACAAGTGATTTAAATAATGCTTGAAAAGATATAAAGGTTGTCATAAAGGCGTAGTTGGTTTTGGTTTGGCTTATTTTCCTAACGATATTTTCATCCATAAAGTCTGCCCATGCAGCACAACATTTGTTATGTTTAATGAATTAATTACTAGCTTATTATATAATGAATTTGCCACTTGATGTCAGGCAGAGTGAAATAGTACCTATCAATTCTTCAAATTTAAGGCGTATGATACTGAGGTAATCACCACACATCTATAGATCAGAAAATGAGAAGGAGAGTTTTCCGAGTAATGGTCTTTAACGGCAATCTCTAACCTTCTTGCTAAGCTATGTATTTTATGGGCAAACCCTTACATTTTTCGGGGGAGGCTTCTGTCCAGCTGAGGACGTGTTCCTGATAAAATTATGGACAAATAAATTCATTAGTAATTTATCACAGGTTCAGTTAAGTCTGCTAATATCATAATTATGTAAGATTTTAAAATACGCCTATATAAAACAACCAATCGCCGAGCCATCAGGTAGAATTCGAACCCACGACCTTTCACTTTCTGGACGAGTTCTCTGAACACTGAGCTACTAAGACGCTGGTAGATGCATTGAATTTACAAGCGCATTTTATTTGAATTCATGGGGTAATTATCCTTAGGGTTCGAATCCTACCTGAGGGTTTGGAGATGTGATTATTTTTTATGAGCCAATTTCTTATAGAAATCTGGCAATGTGAAACTTGAAAAAACAATTCCAATGTTATGTGTATACAAATGTAAAGCCTGGATGTTTTATATGGTTTGAGTTTTTGTGTGCGCAGGATACAAACGGGGCATCCCGGTGCGTGACCCAACTCCAATATACGGCGTGGCCGGACCACGGCGTCCCGGACGACGCCACCGCCTTCATCCGGTTCACGCAACTATGCTCGCAGCTAAGGACGCAACGCGCCGGTTAGTGTGCACGATGCTTTATAATAACGTTATCGCATTCATTATTAGGACTCGTCCAATGGTTGAGTTTTGATCGCGATCCTTTTGATTTGTACGTTTAGAAATTTTCTGTAACAATAATGAACCATAATAAATTAATTTTCTAGTATTTTCTATAAAAATAATTTATCACTGTAGAATTGGTGAATTTGCCTGTTTTTGAAACTAATCATATAAAATATCGATTAAATAATATTAAGACTGAAATAAAGAATACATGAGCGCGGGTAGAAAAATAAATAGTAAAAGATTCCGCAAGTAGAAGTTTGGTGATAAACTTTCGGCTCAAACTTCCAACATTAATTACAAAACAGTTTCGTCTGTTTAATTTAAGGAAATGAATGTCAATGACATGTTAAAATTTAATAACAATAATATTACAAAAATAAAACGAATAATAATTTGTTGAAAATTTGTATACTTTTCAAGTTCTCTTAAATCAATAACTTATCGAATAATTTGATTGCAACAAAATTTTGACAAATTGTTGTACACATTCTAGAGCAGGTTTATGGTCATCAAAGAAAATTTGGTTTAAATTACTTTTTTGTGTTTTCTTTTCATCTTAAAGCCATCACCGATTCATTGACGCAAGCAAGTAACTTGTTACTATATTATTAATTCTAGTTATACCAACTGTGGTACAAGAGCCGGATGCAGAGGAGCGCCTCCTAGACCCACCCATGATAGTTCATTGTTCTGCGGGCGTGGGCAGGACTGGGGCTCTCATTCTAGCTGAAACTGCCATGGAACTAATATCACGCCGTCAACCGCTGTACCCATTAGACCTAGTCCGGGCCATGAGGACGCAGCGACCTATGTGCATACAAAACGCCGTAAGTAATCCTTGATCATATTACGTTAAGTTTTATCAAAATAATGCATATTTTAATAAAACCTAACTTTTACCTGATAAAGAACGTCTTATACTTATCTTGACTAAGTTGACTTAGTCATCCTGTCATCACAGCTCCTGTAAGGGAGTTAAAACGTCAAGATAAAACAAGAATGCGACGGTTTTATTTAAATGTAGTATAAGAAGTAAATATAATAATGATTTTCTTTTAAACAATCTATGGTTAAGCTTGAATGTACTTGATTGAGGTGAAAAGAATTAATAAAATACAAGAAGATATAACAGCTTCTATATATTCAAACGTGTTTAAATGTACATATATTAAAAATAAATATGAATCAAAAATTAAATAAGATTAACTATAGAATTAAGCCAAAAAAATATGAGAACATAATCATTTGTGCACCTGAACAAAAGTCACAAGTTCGATTGCATTATTTACTATCGTATGACGTCTTTATAAATACCACCAATCAAGAGTGGTTTAAAATCGTGGCGCCAAATTTAAAAAATATTCTATCTAAATTATTATTTTATAAAAATTCAAATTTTTTGACGCAAAATGCTTTTGATCGTTATACACACTGTCAAATAGTCTTATATTCACCAAAGTATGACAACTTTTATTCCAAAACTAATCTGAGATATTTGTTCACAGAACCAATACAAGTTTGTATGCGAGAGTATCCAGTCTGCGTACGCGCAGGGTCTCACCAAAGCGCCTTCGGAAAGCGGCTCGCACTGATAGATTATTTCCCACCGACTGGTCAATTATACCACACTTCTAGTATTGCGGTAACGTGACAACAGGCTTTCTATTTTTGAATCACTCTTATAGCTTTCAATTCCTAATCTGATTTATCTTGGTTCCACTGTTTCAGGGAAGCGACATTTATGCCAACCAAGCTCCTTTTTATGAGCTGTCAAAATGTTTATACATTTTTTAAAGAAAAAAGTAATATTGTTTTGTTATAATATTTTTTTTTGTAGATATTTACACGGTAACCAAATTTCGTAGGCGATAATAGGGTCTGTTAAGGCCGTATCTCCTGTGTGTATTTTTTCAAAACATTTCACAGAAAAATTACATAAAAACATTTATTTTTATACACAGACTATAGGGAAAGGTTTATGATAATGCAAGCGTCGTATGGCGGGTGTAAAGACATTTCTTTAATTCGTTACATTTAACGAATTTCCCTAGCCATGTATGGATACAAAAATAGGCACGCCTAAATATTTCGATATCTTTATGTAATGTTTCGAAATAATGTGCAAAAGAAACGTTTTATAGGAATAACGTTTTTAATTTTTATTGTTCGTCTGGTCTCCAAATATAGCTTTTAAAAAGTAATTGAATTATTGCATGTGGTAAAATTAATAAATTATTATTTTATCAGACTTATATGAAATATAAATACGATGGTTCACAATTGTAAAACTATTTAAATCAAATAGATTCAAGTTGGATTATCGTTAATCCATTTGAATTGTCTATGCACTGTTTTGTATAATATATTTCTAAAATTTCAGTATTAAGTTTTTTCCGTATTTTTGATTTGGTAACGATGTGCTGTCAATATGACATATATTACTGTTAAATCGTTTGAGTGATTCAGAAATAGAACCTCTTTTCATATACAAGTACAAAAATATCTGATTAAATATTACCAATTATTTTTATATACTTGAATCATCTGGTTTGACTGTGAATCATTATTAGATTTACTTCTGTTGTTGACTGTATCACCTAAAATATGTATTATGTTCATCAAACTTTAAAACTATTTCCATGAATTCAGTCTTATGATATTCTGGTTGTATTCAAATGCGTCACAAACAATGAATAATAATAATGACAGAAAATGCATAAAGAACAGATCCAGACTTAGATTTATCTAGAATATTATAATTACATAATATTTTTTTTATGTTTATGAGTTATTTATAACAATAATCAATGTATCACGGAGTATTTGCAATTTTTTTTACAATTTAATTCGTGCCGTTATTTACTTGAAAAATGTTCATTTCCAAGAACCATGGCGATTTATTGTATCATTGGAATCTATAATTTATATGCAACCACAGATAAGACAGATTGAAACATTAACTCAAATCATTTACAAAAAAAAAATTAAGACAATAAATTTATTTTTGTATTAATTTTAATGTAATAATTTTATGAAAAAAGCTGGGAATTTTGCATGCTGCCATTGTTAACTGAATTGCATTAGCTAAAGATGTATACCATCTCTAATGAAACCCCCTAAATTATATTATTTTATTTCATATAAGACAGAGCGATACGAACGAGTCGCCTTTGTCCAACGAAATGTCAAAAAATCGCCCAGAATAATAATCGTAGAATTGTCAAAAAATGCATTCATTCGTTTTACCCTTGCTTGAGGAAATAGGAAAGGTGTGGGTGAAAAGTCATTGGCGCTACCGTGGCCTTTTATTGCGAGTCAAGTGCACCTGTGTGAACTTGGCACCCGACTTTGGAAAATTTCGTTTTTTTTATTTTTTTTCGAAAGATTTTGATTAGTAGTGGATAGTAGTGAAGTTATTTTCGTTAGTAGTAATGCCAAAAAAATAAAAAAAAATAGTAAAAAAATGTCATCCCCCGAAATTAGAAAAATCTGTTTTTTCCGACTGTTTCTCATAGATAGACGTAAGTAGTGGATTGTAGTGCAATTTTATTCTTAAGTAGTAAAATAGAAAAAATAAAAAAAAATAAAAATGGTACGGAGCAATTTTTAAAAACGATTTTTATGACGTTAATACTGTTTCAAGGCTTATATGATTACTACAAACGTTGGAATTGAGTAAGAAGGGTTCGTAGAGATTTGTAGTTAAAGAATTTTTGATAGTAGTAAAGAAAAAAAATTACTAGGAGCACTTAAATTGAGTCAAACCTGTTTCGGAGCATTATTCATTGAATAAAATCTGTCTGAAGATAAATACGATTACTACAAACGTTGGAATTGAGTAAGAAGGGTTCGTAGAGGTTTGTAGTGAAAGAATTTTTGATAGTAGTAAAGAAAAAAAATTACTAGGAGCACTTGAATTGAGTCAAACCTGTTTCGGAGCAATATTCCTTGAATAAAATCTGTTTGAAGATAAATACGATTACTACAAACGTTGGAATTGAGTAAGTGCTTTATTCAATGAATATTGCTCCGAAACAGGTTTGGCTCAATTTAAGTGCTCCTAGTATTTTTTTTTCTTTACTACTATCAAAAATTCTTTAACTACAAACCTCTACGAACCCTTCTTACTCAATTCCAACGTTTGTAGTAATCGTATTTATCTTCAAACAGATTTTATTCAATGAATATTGCTGCGAAACAGGTTTGACTCAATTCAAGTGCTCCTAGTCATTTTTTTTCTTTACTACCAGCAAAAATTCTTTCACTACAAACCTCTACGAACCCTTCTTACTCAATTCCAACGTTTGTAGTAATCGTATTTATCTTCAAACAGATTTTATTCAATGAATATTGCTGCCAAACAGGTTTGACTCAATTCAAGTGCTCCAAGTAATTTTTTTTCTTTACTACTATCAAAAATTCTTTCACTACAAACCTCTACGAACCCTTCTTACTCAATTCCAACGTTTGTAGTAATCGTATTTATCTTCAAACAGATTTTATTCAATGAATATTGCTCCGAAACAGGTTTGACTCTATTCAAGTGCTCCTCGTTATTTTTTTTCTTTACTACTATCAAAAATTCTTTCACTACAAACCTCTACGAACCCTTCTTACTCAATTCCAACGTTTGTAGTAATCGTATTTATCTTCAATCAGATTTTATTCAATGAATATTGCTCCGAAACAGGTTTGACTCTATTCAAGTGCTCCTCGTTATTTTTTTTCTTTACTACTATCAAAAATTCTTTCACTACAAACCTCTACGAACCCTTCTTAGTCAATTCCAACGTTTGTAGTAATCGTATTTATCTTCAAACAGATTTTATTCAATGAATATTGCTCCGAAACAGGTTTGACTCAATTCAAGTGCTCCTAGTGATTTTTTTTCTTTACTACTATCAAAAATTCTTTCACTACAAACCTCTACGAACCCTTCTTACTCAATTCCAACGTTTGTAGTAATCGTATTTATCTTCAAACAGATTTTATTCAATGAATGTTGCTCCGAAACAGGTTTGACTCAATTCAAGTGCTCCTAGTAATTTTTTTTCTTTACTACTATCAAAAATTCTTTCACTACAAACCTCTACGAACCCTTCTTACTCAATTCCAACGTTTGTAGTAATCGTATTTATCTTCAAACAGATTTTATTCAATGAATATTGCTCCGAAACAGGTTTGACTCAATTCAAGTGCTCCTAGTAATTTTTTTTCTTTACTACTATCAAAAATTCTTTCACTACAAACCTCTACGAACCCTTCTTACTCAATTTCAACGTTTGTAGTAATCGTATTTATCTTCAAACAGATTTTATTCCATGAATATTGCTCCGAAACAGGTTTGACTCAATTCAAGTGCTCCTAGTAATTTTTTTTCTTTACTAATATCAAAAATTCTTTCACTACAAACCTCTATGAACCCTTCTCACTCAATTCCAACGTTTGTAGTAATCGTATTTATCTTCAAACTGATTTTATTCAATGAATATTGCACCGAAACAGGTTTGACTCAATTCAAGTGCTCCTAGTAATTTTTTTTCTTTACTACTATCAAAAATTCTTTCACTACAAACCTCTACGAACCCTTCTTCCTCAATTCCAACGTTTGTAGTAATCGTATTTATCTTCAAACAGATTTTATTCAATGAATATTGCTCCGAAACAGGTTTGACTCAATTCAAGTTCTCCTTGTAATTTTTTTTCTTTACTTCTATCAAAAATTCTTTCACTACAAACCTCTACGAACCCTTCTTACTCAATTCCAACGTTTGTAGTAATCGTATTTATCTTCAAACAGATTTTATTCAATGAATATTGCTCCGAAACAGGTTTGACTCAATTCAAGTGCTCCTAGTAATTTTTTTTCTTTACTACTATCAAAAATTCTTTCACTACAAACCTCTACGAACCCTTCTTACTCAAATCCAACGTTTGTAGTAATCGTATTTATCTTCAAACAGATTTTATTCAATGAATATTGCTCCGAAACAGGTTTGACTCAATTCAAGTGCTCCTAGTAATTTTTTTTCTTTACTACTATCAAAAATTCTTTCACTACAAACCTCTACGAACCCTTCTTACTCAATTTCAACGTTTGTAGTAATCGTATTTATCTTCAAACAGATTTTATTCCATGAATATTGCTCCGAAACAGGTTTGACTCAATTCAAGTGCTCCTAGTAATTTTTTTTCTTTACTACTATCAAAAATTATTTCACTACAAACCTCTACGAACCCTTCTTACTCAATTCCAACGTTTGTTGTAATCGTATTTATCTTCAAACAGATTTTATTCAATGAATATTGCTCCGAAACAGGTTTGACTCAATTCAAGTGCTCCTAGTAATTTTTTTTCTTTACTACTATCAAAAATTCTTTCACTACAAACCTCTACGAACCCTTCTTACTCAATTTCAACGTTTGTAGTAATCGTATTTATCTTCAAACAGATTTTATTCCATGAATATTGCTCCGAAACAAGTTTGACTCAATTCAAGTGCTCCTAGTAATTTTTTTTCTTTACTAATATCAAAAATTCTTTCACTACAAACCTCTACGAACCCTTCTTACTCAATTCCAACGTTTGTAGTAATCGTATTTATCTTCAAACAGATTTTATTCAATGAATGTTGCTCCGAAACAGGTTTGACTCAATTCAAGTGCTCCTAGTAATTTTTTTTCTTTACTACTATCAAAAATTCTTTCACTACAAACCTCTACGAACCCTTCTTCCTCAATTCCAACGTTTGTAGTAATCGTATTTATCTTCAAACAGATTTTATTCAATGAATATTGCTCCGAAACAGGTTTGACTCAATTCAAGTGCTCCTTGTAATTTTTTTTCTTTACTTCTATCAAAAATTCTTTCACTACAAACCTCTACGAACCCTTCTTACTCAATTCCAACGTTTGTAGTAATCGTATTTATCTTCAAACAGATTTTATTCAATCAATATTGCTCCGAAACAGGTTTGACTCAATTCAATTGCTCCTAGTAATTTTTTTTCTTTACTACTATCAAAAATTCTTTCACTACAAACCTCTACGAACCCTTCTTACTCAATTCCAACGTTTGTAGTAATCGTATTTATCTTCAAACAGATTTTATTCAATGAATATTGCTCCGAAACAGGTTTGACTCAATTCAAGTGCTCCTAGTAATTTTTTTTCTTTACTACTATCAAAAATTCTTTCACTACAAACCTCTACGAACCCTTCTTACTCAATTTCAACGTTTGTAGTAATCGTATTTATCTTCAAACAGATTTTATTCCATGAATATTGCTCCGAAACAGGTTTGACTCAATTCAAGTGCTCCTAGTAATTTTTTTTCTTTACTACTATCAAAAATTATTTCACTACAAACCTCTACGAACCCTTCTTACTCAATTCCAACGTTTGTTGTAATCGTATTAATCTTCAAACAGATTTTATTCAATGAATATTGCTCCGAAACAGGTTTGACTCAATTCAAGTGCCCCTAGTGATTTTTTTTCTTTACTACTATCAAAAATTCTTTCACTACAAACCTCTACGAACCCTTCTTTCTCAATTTCAACGTTTGTAGTAATCGTATTTATCTTCAAACAGATTTTATTCAATGAATATTGCTGCGAAACAAGTTTGACTCAATTCAAGTGCTCCTAGTATTTTTTTTCTCTACTACTATCAAAAGGTCTTTCACTACAAACCTCTACGAACCCTTCTTACTCAATTCCAACGTTTGTTGTAATCGTATTTATCTTCAAACAGATTTTATTCAATGAATATTGCTCCGAAACAGGTTTGATTCAATTCAAGTGCTCCTAGTAATTTTTTTTCTTTACTACTATCAAAAATTCTTTCACTACAAACCTCTACGAACCCTTCTTAGTCAATTCCAACGTTTGTAGTAATCGTATTTATCTTCAAACAGATTTAATTCAATGAATATTGCTCCGAAACAGGTTTGACTCAATTCAACTGCTCCTAGTGATTTTTTTTCTTTACTACTATCAAAAATTCTTTCACTACATACCTCTACGAACCCTTCTTAGTCAATTCCAACGTTTGTAGTAATCGTATTTATCTTCAAACAGATTTTATTCAATCAATATTGCTCCGAAACAGGTTTGACTCAATTCAAGTGCTCCTAGTGATTTTTTTTCTTTACTACTTTCAAAAATTCTTTCACTACAAACCTCTACGAACCCTTCTTACTCAATTCCAACGTTTGTAGTAATCGTATTTATCTTCAAACAGATTTAATTCAATGAATATTGCTTCGAAACAGGTTTGACTCAATTCAAGTGCTCCTAGTAATTTTTTTTCTTTACTACTATCAAAAATTCTTTCACTACAAACCTCTACGAACCCCCCTTACTCAATTCCAACGTTTGTAGTAATCGTATTTATCTTCAAACAGATTTTATTCAATGAATATTGCTCCGAAACAGGTTTGACTCAATTCAAGTGCTCCTAGTGATTTTTTTTCTTTACTACTATCAAAAATTCTTTCACTACAAACCTCTACGAACACTTCTTACTCAATTCCAACGTTTGAAGTAATCGTATTTATCTTCAAACAGATTATATTCAATGAATATTGCTCCGAAACAGGTTTGACTCAATTCAGGTGCACCTAGTAATTTTTTTTCTTTACTACTATCAAAAATTATTTCACTACAAACCTCTACGAACCCTTCTTACTCAATTCCAACGTTTGTAGTAATCGTATTTATCTTCAAACAGATTTTATTCAATGAATATTGCTCCGAAACAGGTTTGACTCAATTCAAGTGCTCCTAGTAATTTTTTTTCTTTACTACTATCAAAAATTCTTTCACTACAAACCTCTACGAACCCTTCTTAGTCAATTCCAACGTTTGTAGTAATCGTATTTATCTTCAAACAGATTTAATTCAATGAATATTGCTCCGAAACAGGTTTGACTCAATTCAACTGCTCCTAGTGATTTTTTTTCTTTACTACTATCAAAAATTCTTTCACTACAAACCTCTACAAACCCTTCTTACTCAATTCCAACGTTTGTAGTAATCGTATTTATCTTCAATCAGATTTTATTCAATGAATATTGCTCCGAAACAGGTTTGACTCTATTCAAGTGCTCCTCGTTATTTTTTTTCTTTACTACTATCAAAAATTCTTTCACTACAAACCTCTACGAACCCTTCTTAGTCAATTCCAACGTTTGTAGTAATCGTATTTATCTTCAAACAGATTTTATTCAATGAATATTGCTCCGAAACAGGTTTGACTCAATTCAAGTGCTCCTAGTGATTTTTTTTCTTTACTACTATCAAAAATTCTTTCACTACAAACCTCTACGAACCCTTCTTAGTCAATTCCAACGTTTGTAGTAATCGTATTTATCTTCAAACAGATTTTATTCAATGAATGTTGCTCCGAAACAGGTTTGACTCAATTCAAGTGCTCCTAGTAATTTTTTTTCTTTACTACTATCAAAAATTCTTTCACTACAAACCTCTACGAACCCTTCTTACTCAATTCCAACGTTTGTAGTAATCGTATTTATCTTCAAACAGATTTTATTCAATGAATATTGCTCCGAAACAGGTTTGACTCAATTCAAGTGCTCCTAGTAATTTTTTTTCTTTACTACTATCAAAAATTCTTTCACTACAAACCTCTACGAACCCTTCTTACTCAATTTCAACGTTTGTAGTAATCGTATTTATCTTCAAACAGATTTTATTCCATGAATATTGCTCCGAAACAGGTTTGACTCAATTCAAGTGCTCCTAGTAATTTTTTTTCTTTACTAATATCAAAAATTCTTTCACTACAAACCTCTATGAACCCTTCTCACTCAATTCCAACGTTTGTAGTAATCGTATTTATCTTCAAACTGACTTTATTCCATGAATATTGCACCGAAACAGGTTTGACTCAATTCAAGTGCACCTAGTAATTTTTTTTCTTAACTACTATCAAAAATTCTTTCACTACAAACCTCTACGAACCCTTCTTCCTCAATTCCAACGTTTGTAGTAATCGTATTTATCTTCAAACAGATTTTATTCAATGAATATTGCTCCGAAACAGGTTTGACTCAATTCAAGTGCTCCTTGTAATTTTTTTTCTTTACTTCTATCAAAAATTCTTTCACTACAAACCTCTACGAACCCTTCTTACTCAATTCCAACGTTTGTAGTAATCGTATTTATCTTCAAACAGATTTTATTCAATGAATATTGCTCCGAAACAGGTTTGACTCAATTCAAGTGCTCCTAGTAATTTTTTTTCTTTACTACTATCAAAAATTCTTTCACTACAAACCTCTACGAACCCTTCTTACTCAATTCCAACGTTTGTAGTAATCGTATTTATCTTCAAACAGATTTTATTCAATGAATATTGCTCCGAAACAGGTTTGACTCAATTCAAGTGCTCCTAGTAATTTTTTTTCTTTACTACTATCAAAAATTCTTTCACTAGAAACCTCTACGAACCCTTCTTACTCAATTTCAACGTTTGTAGTAATCGTATTTATCTTCAAACAGATTTTATTCCATGAATATTGCTCCGAAACAGGTTTGACTCAATTCAAGTGCTCCTAGTAATTTTTTTTCTTTACTACTATCAAAAATTATTTCACTACAAACCTCTACTAACCCTTCTTACTCATTTCCAACGTTTGTAGTAATCGTATTTATCTTCAAACAGATTTAATTCAATGAATATTGCTTCGAAACAGGTTTGACTCAATTCAAGTGCTCCTAGTAATTTTTTTTCTTTACTACTATCAAAAATTCTTTCACTACAAACCTCTACGAACCCTTCTTACTCAATTCCAACGTTTGTAGTAATCGTAATTATCTTCAAACAGATTTTATTCAATGAATATTGCTCCGAAATAGGTTTGACTCAATTCAAGTGCTCCTAGTAATTTTTTTTCTTTACTACTATCAAAAATTCTTTCACTACAAACCTCTACGAACCCTTCTTACTCAATTTCAACGTTTGTAGTAATCGTATTTATCTTCAAACAGATTTTATTCAATGAATATTGCTCCGAAACAGGTTTGACTCAATTCAAGTGCTCCTAGTAATTTTTTTTCTTTACTACTATCAAAAATTCCTTCACTACTAACCTCTACGAACCCCCCTTACTCTATTCCAACGTTTGTTGTAATCATATAAGCCTTGAAACAGTATTTACGCCATTAAAAAGTTTTTTAAAAATGCTCCGAAACATTTTTATTTTTTTTTATTTTTTCTATTTTACTACTAACGAATAAAATTGCACTACAATCCACTACTAACGTCTATCTATGAGAAACAGTCGGAAAAAACAATTTTTTCTAATTTCGGGGGATGACATTTTTTTACTATTTTTTTTTATTTTTTTGGCATTACTACTAACGAAAATAACTTCACTACTATCCACTACTAATCAAAATCTTTCGAAAAAAAATAAAAAAAACGAAATTTTCCAAAGTCGGGTGCCAAGTTCACACAGCCGTCAAGTGCCACTGTTGAAGAGAGACGCCACTATAGACTGCGTATTGCGCTGTCTCACTCTGACAATTGAACTTGCATAGCTCTAATTGTAGGTCCACACGACACAGATTTTAGTCCGTACTGATATCTGTGTAGACTACGAAGTTCTTCATTAGCTCATACTTCGGTTTATCGGATTGATACTACACTTGTGCCTCAGTGCAAGTTGTTGTTAAGTTATATCGATAAAATTTTATATCAAAGAAGACGTCAATTATTATTATAAGCAAACAACAGCAGCTTGCATTATTACTGCATCAGAAAATGAAGGGAAAACCATCTAAATTAATTTATCAATTATTTCCATTCTAAGTAATCCAGACACAAATACATTTCTTTACTTTTCATGCAGTCTTCCGACTTTTCCTATACTCCGACGATTTGTTTATTTAACCACATAATCCTATATAAATCTACCTAAATCTGTATCGTGTGGATTCACCCTTAGATATGTGAGAATTATACTGCAGGTCACAAATCAGTTTTCGTTTAAAAAGCAATGTGAATTAGTAGCCTTATATGCTCCTATATATAAATAAAAATTGTATCAAAGTATTATGTGACAAACATCGTAAAACAATATGTATATTGTATCAGTGCTAAGTGGGAAAGTATAAGAAGTCTGTTAAAAATAATGTTTAGGTCTTTCAATCTTGTTTCGGTGCGTCCAAACTGTATTATAACATGCTTTATATTCTGACTCTAATGTTTGTTTAATTAGATTTTTATGTAGTCGTAAGAACAATATAAAATGTGTCCCGTCACCAGTGTCGGAGCCTTTGATGGTGTGAAATATGGCATTTTTATCGACATATTGCCCCTCAAATTTTGTTTTTCTCTTACGGCCGCCATTTTGTTTTCTCGGTAACCAAGACCTGGGCTCTCATACTAATTCGACCACCACTACTTATGTAAATGTCCTATCAACATTAAAAAGGTGTCATTTGATAGCTAAACATGTAGACAACAGCTACACAGCCATCATGTTTCAATAGTCATGGAATAAAAAATAGAAAAAAATAATTAAAGAAAAACAAATAGATTCTTTTGTGTGTATTTTTTAATTATTGGCTTTTTGAGAAAAACCAAATTTGAGGGGCAATTTGTCGATAAAAAATGCCATATTTCACACCATTAAAGGCTCCGCCACTGGTGACGGGACACATTGTATATGTTCAACATTCACTCGGCTAAAGGCGAAGTACTTCAACCAAGCTCTTCAAGCAAGGTCTTCGTTTTCTTAGACACCTATTATGCATCGAAATTTATACAGGGTGCTTAGTGATAGCTGTATGAGCCTATTATGGTTATTAGATTACTTTATACATAATTCCGGAAAACCAACAATCATAACTTTACTCTTATGAATTTGTAATTCTTCGTGTCTATAAGAAATTACTGTATTATGGCAACCCTACTCCAAAATTGTGTATTATTATTTTTAATTGCGTGGATTGTCAAAAACAATTCATCGGCTATATCTAGGATTTTCACTATAGCGTTAACAATATTTCTCAACTAGATTTTCGAACTACATAATAACTTTCCGTGGTTGTATGCATAGCAACTTATTTACAGTATTCGAAATATTATAGGTGCTACAGGCACCCAGTATATACTTAGTAGGTAGGCGTAATAACTTTGCGAGCGCGTTTCAGATTGCCTTTGTCTTGCATTTACTTCATACACCGAATTATATCTACGGGCCGTGTTATTCACAACTGCTTAACTAGTTAGTTTTATATAGCGAAATATTGTCTGGACGCACCAAAGCTATGTCGATTCACTGACAGTGTTCATACGCATCATTAGGTTAAAATTAAAGAGACCAATTTGACCAAAAGACTTGCGTATTAAATAATTAGATGTTATTGTTAGGTCTCAACCAATAACATTAGAATTAAATTAGTAAGTGACCAGTGATTTGTTCGTGTGATGTGATTGTATCGATTGTAAGTGAATAATTGATTTTATTTTTGTTAACATGCATTACTAACTGATTTCTATTCGATTATCGAATGTGATGTTGAATAAAGAATTCTTGAATAACGTAACCAAAATAACATATCAATCTTGTTAAAGAATGGTGTATTTCTAATTTTTGTTCGATTTATTTATTTTTAGATGTAGGTTTTTTTTCTAATTGTAGCATTACACTGTGATTGTTTATTTTTCAAAGATCTATGTAGTTAGGAACTTGTAGGTAAATCTTGCCTTTCCAACGAATTTAATATTTCCTAATTTTAAACAGAAGACACGTAATTTTTTATTAATTTATTTCATATTTAAATATACTTATATATTTTATTGCTTCTTTTCTGTGCCATTTACGAAGAGTTTGTATTATGTAGTTAAGAACAATACATGATATTTCGTATTACTGGTTTTATTTGTGTTTTTACCTATCTTGTATTTTATAATGGTTTTTTTTTCGAAATACATTTTAAATTATTTTAATACCCTCAAAGCAAAAAAGAAAAGCAAACATTTAAAAAATCAAAGTAGTTCCTATCGATGAGCCATCAAATTCAATTAATAAATTAATATTACTGTACTTATATTGTATGTAATAGTTTGTACTGTGTTGTTAGCATTACAAAGCATGTAAATTATAAAGTAAATATATATACCTCATAAATTAATATAACAAAAGAGCTGACGATCTTGAAACGGCTGAACTAATTTTGATGTATCAGTCAAAGAACCGCTGCAAGGAAACCTGCTTTCAAAAAATTATGGGTGTGTGTACTTATGTACGCGCGTGCGAAGTTATACTTCTTTGGCATCATTAAATTAAATAAGGAATTTATATTATAAACAAATAAAAAGAATACATACCGACAGTTAACTCCAAACAATAAACCCATTCAAAAGAGTTTATTATATAAAAACCACTTTAAAATAAAATTGTTATAATGTTATTATTTAATATAATTTTTTTATTGTGATATTATATTAATTATTGTTAACCACTATATATAATTTAAAATCACACACACATTCATAAATATTTGAGTAACTACCTTGAGCAAATTAGCGGCCAACTTTATCCTGCTGGTTTATTCCATGTCACTTTTGCGAGCAACTTTAACCTGTTTTGTGATAGTGATGCGCGTGCATCTTAAAATTTCACTCTCTTATTTTTTTCATAACGCGCCTAATGAAGTATAACTTCAATAAAAAAACCGCATTACCCAGTTATAAGAGACACATAGTGAACTTATACCACCCCACCCCTCCTTAGGTCCGGGGTTAAAAGCTTCTTTAGTTCTTACGGAATCCCGAAAAGCGTTTATTTTCACGTTTTATTCAATCATTTCGAATTCTTATCGGGAGCCGTCACACAAAGAAACTTGTAAAGTTAATGATAGAAATATTTTTTCTGTAGCAAGGAATTGTGGTTTACCAAATTTTATGAAGTAGAATGTGCTCACTCGATATATTATAACGCTACGTTTCATACTATAGTTTGTCATTTAAGTGTCTGCTTACTGTCAAAGTATATTGTATTATCAGTTTGCTGTCAAATTAATTGACACATACGATGAGCCGATTAGCGTGACGGAAGGTATTGGTACTGTAATGGTTTCTTTACACTTTCTGTCATATATATGACATGCATTATCAGTCTCTCTTGTTATCAGTTCGCAGATTATTCATGTCTACTTGTAACAAAGAGCAACTTGTAACGAACAAAATTAAAAAAAGAGTTTTATCTGCTCCGACGCACGACTGGAATTTACTCCCTAATACCGATTGTCTTTGAACAGGTCTTTAGGGCGTACGTTAAATATTGCGCGGGCGTCCGCTTAGGTCGTCCGATGCGGACCTGGAACCCGCGGCGGATACACGCGACGTGCGCCCGAGTCATGTAGCACCGTTGGTACAATTTTGGCCTCGAGCGTGTACAGTTGTGTCAGGTAGAGTGCCGACATGGATTTCTTGCTAAATTATTACTGGGCAAAAAAAACTTCAGCAAAAAAGTCGTCTGATTTAACCCATTCGTGGCGAGTTTTCGAATAATTGTCAACAAACAAGCCATGCTTCTTGACAAGCATCTCTATCTTTGTATAGTTTACTCGCCATGTCCCATAATAATGGGTGAGACTACGTCGATTATTACGCGCTCTGTATAGTTCATCTTCGTGGCGCCTGCACCTTCCGACGCGAGTACGCACGCGACAAGATGCGGCGCTCAACTGATTTGGAGAAACAAATCCGCGAGCGCTCGCGGCATGCGTCCGCGCCGTGCGCCCGTCGTCCGCCGCTCGGGGAAAACCCGTCGCCCGTGCCCACGCCGCGCCACTCCGCGCTGCTCATACTTTTTTCAATACATACACGCGCGCGTGCACCCGCGGAATGTTTAGCGTACGCCCTTAAGGACTAAACTCCAAAAAAAATTTTTGGATTTGTCACAATCTGATTTCGACATCATGCTGAGTTATTCCTATATAAAACTGAAACCAAAATGCTTGTAATTATAACTTTTATTAGAAATAATGTAATAAACAGTATTGTTGCCCACAACCACAACTTTATAACTCTTTATTGCCCTTATGAAGTAATCAAACAGTACAATAATATATATCAGTGAGCAATGGTGGGCTTATCTCTGAAAGAGATCAGTTCCAGTCTGTTGTGCATACGCAGACACATCTCAGTCAAAGGAAGGCAATTTTAAAATACTTAAAACAAGAATTCCGTTGAGTTAATGCTATACATATAACACTATGACGAATCGTACATACAATATTTTTGTAAAGTTACGATCGTTATCATACCTAAAAAATCTTATGATTTTAAGGTACAAATCATAAAGTACTTGTCAAATAAAATGCGATGTCCATATTAAAATGGGAACTGTAGGGTTTCTTGCTTCAATCAAACACAACTTGTAATCACGAATTTAATCAACTTGCTCTTATGATAATGGTCGACACAAAACTGTACTTGGGCATTTTCACTTTATATGGCGCAGCTATTTTAAAAGCTTTTTTAAAATTAATTACCGTTTTAATACATAAAACTATGAATAATTGTAGAGAATATTATTATTTATGTGATTTATATAAAAGATCTATGCATAAATGTGTATTTGATCGCTTGATTTCATATTTTCGAAGTATAGTAGGAATATTTGGTCCTGTTAGTAACAAAAATCAAAATGCGATAAAAAATTCAAATGCTAGAAATAACATTATAAAACGCCTGTAAATAAGTTTTTATTACTTAATGAATGAAAATAAATATTAATTTTTAGGTGATCAAATATATAATTTTCATGAAAATTCCAAAATATGGTCAGTATCGTAACATACTGCACAAATCCGTACTTTATTTTTCGCTTTCCTTTTTGGATAGTTCGAGTAATGATAAAATTGAAATAGAATCTTAATTGTTGTATATTTACATAGTTCTTAATATATTAATTAGTCATTAAATCGTAATAATCTATTATTTATTTAAGATAGAGGTTACAATTTTTTTGGGACAATTACTAAACGGACATGTGACGTTACGAAACAGAATTATTAAGAATAGTCGTCACTGAGGGTAAATTATTCAAATAATGAGATGAGGTACCTGTACATATTGTGCCTCCTTATAACAAAAACGCATAAAGTTGTGTTATTAAAATAAAAATCATGTGGTACTTTCAAATGAACGTTTACTTGGTAGGTAATAACCAATTATTTAATAAAAAATATTATTTTACTTCTTATATCTTAATCAGACAATTAACAATATTATGTTATCTTAATTTAGGTAAGCAATATTTTTGTAACAGTTCTTTGAGAAACAAACTATTTTATAATTATATCTATAACATTTATTCGTAGTATCACAAAACAAGAGATGAGATCAATTTATTATCTTTGTATATTAATCAGTCAAAATTGCTTAACAGTTAAGTTGTTCTTAATTCTACTATTAGGACTTCATTCTTCATAGCGACGCGGACGACGCGATGTCCGCAACGGACGGTGAAATGGACTTAACACATATGGATGGGTGTGTTCAGTGCGACGCGGACGGCGGACTGCCATGGATATCCTTGGCGGACGGTCCGCGACGCTATGAAGAAACTTTTATGGAAATATCTTTGGGAACTTAACTATATTAACTTCTAATAAAAGAACAATATTTCAGTTACACAACTAATCAACGTTATGCGCTAGACTATTCAATACACCGTGAATTTGAGAACATCTTAGAGAGTTTAAGAGCTGATTCTACTCGTCAATACAAACAACTTTTACTATACGGCCAACTTTGGAACTCGACAAAAAATCAGCTGTTCCATGCAAACTGTCAATACCTACTCAAACAAAATGTAGGGAACAGCTGATTTTTTTTGTCGAGTTAAAAAGTTGGCACATAGTAAAAATATTTTGTATTCACCAGTAAATCAGCCTAATTCACGGTGTATATAAGGTGACTGTGTTCATATTAAAGAAAATTTAAAGAACGACTCTGAATCGATAATTGAACAACTTTCACTTATAAACAAGTGTCGAAATATGTAGATTATTTTTGGGTTCTTCATACAAATTGAGCTAATCACATGACTGATTTAGTATGGAGAGTCCAAATTTTTGAACATATTTCGATTCATGTTTCGAATTTTCATTGACGAAACCCAGCCACCTTATAATTTACTTAAAAAAATGTGACAATACTCTTATGGAACGAATAATTAAATAAATTTGGAATATATCAATAGATAACATTCTTAGAAAAATGCTCAGTTTACTTGAAACAATACGTACTAATAAATCTAGTAACGTCATCTCTTAACCAGAACTTCTCAATTTCTTTATAACACGTGACCCTTAATCTCCTCCGTTTTGCCCGAGTTGTTCTTGTGAGTCCCATTAATTTTGCGACATAGGTCTTATTTCCGACTTGACAGTTTTGAACAATTCTTTTAAGTACTTCCTTTTCTACTCTTTTTTCACAATTTTCATATGTTTTTCGCAGTGTATATTCCAAAAACTCTTCTCTAGCTTTATATTTATTAATTATTTTTTGTTGTTTTTCAATTATATCTTTAGAGTCCAGTTGTTTTCTATAAAAGCGTTTTCTTTGTGCGTTTAATTGCCTAGTTAGCTGAGAAATCTTATCCTGATTTTTTTTATTATAATGCCTTAATATACGTCGATGTTTAAGAGACGTGGAAACAGCAGCTTTTTGTTTTGGGGAGCCATCAATCGGATTTTTATTATTTGATTTATTAATTCTTTGCTTCCTTTTTTCTATTTTCCATTTATTCCGATTTTCAACCTTTTCCTCTTCAGTCATTTCAGATACCTTCTTTCTTTTAGCTTTCATACGTGCTAACTGTTTTTTCTTCACTTCTTCAGCTTTTTCAGGATTCTTCTTTAACTTTTCTCTATACCTCTTGGCTCTTTCCGCCGGTGTTAACGCCATTGTTATCTAAAAAAGCAGTAACAAACAAATTGCAGTAATTATTTTTATCAATTTGCAGCAAGTACCTAGTCTTTTAACAAGTTGGACTTGGAAGAATAGCAGTATTAACGAAAGGTAGGCAAGTAAATGTGCCGGTGTGTAAAACACCTAGCTTTCAAAAGCAGACAAACCGTGAACCAGTATACACATACATCTTTTGTGCATTTATAGTAGTTTATGATACTGTTGCATAATAAGGGTTCTTATAACATAAGTGTGTGTTAAAAAAACGAGCCGTAGGCGAGTTTTTTTATAGTATCCCACGAGTATTATAAGACCAAGTTATGGACAGTGTCATACACTACTTTATCTACTCTCATACTATAATACGTAAAACAATATTGCAAATAAAACTCTGAATATAACAACAAATTTATTTAAATGTCAAATGTTGGCGCAAAGGTGCAAACATCGATTGCGCATGCGTGTTGCGTCGTCGCGGACTCGTTCATTGAAACCTTTTTAAAGTAGAGGATCAACCTCCTTGGTCCAGCTGGAGGTTGTATAGGTGTATCGTTATGATTAAAAAGTTATATTATGTTACAGGTGTCCATACAAGACCTGTATCGTAATTAAACTTTTTTTTTATTATTTTTGGCCTGTACGTAATGTTTGTCATAAGCATTTTGTTTTCAGTTTTAGAATCTTTGTATTATAGTATCAGAGTAGATAAAATTACTAAGTGTAAGATAAAACAATCATAATTTGCTTTACATAGCTAGCTACCCACAAAAATGCTAATGTTTATGTAAAAAATTATAAGTACTTCGTTATAAGCTACAGCCATAACACAAAAACTGTATAAAAGGAAAAGCCTAATACCACTCACCTTACGTTAAATGATGTCCCAAAACAACTATCATAATAAATCAACTAATATATGTATAACAGCACTAAAATTATTATCGATGGAAACGTAAAATAATAATTTACAAATTAGGTGTACAATAATAACATTCGTCTGTAGGGTAATGATCATATACAGTAAATAAGTTGCATGAACGACACCAGAAAAAATTACTTTCTAATAACAATCTTATATCTTCTTCAGTCATAGCCATTACAAAATGTAATGGCCCATTTTCAAAATTATTAACATTTCCACATCCATGACACCGTTCTGATAGTATATAGTGAGTCGATTGCCAAGGCCAGTTAAGATTGTCGCCGAGGAAAGGATAAAAATCGTTTTTCTCCAAAAATTTATCTAAACTAAAGTATATCACCATTTTTAGTAATTTCTCCACTAACTTAGTACCTGTAAAGAAAATAATTCGTGTACTACCAATCCGATGTCATCATAAAGTTTCTCGGGTTTCGCAAATTCACGGTTTATAATAAATAATAGAATTGTTTGTGTACGAAATAAATAAACTAAAAAATAAATAAATAAATTGTTACGTTGATGGGTACTCAGCTTTACATGTCTGTTTCGTAACAATTTTGTCCATGCAATAGTAACGGTTGCTAACAGGACGTTACGAATGTAGGTCGTTTTTAGTATTTAAACTAAATACTCATTATTTTTTATCAGAAACCTTCCAAATGCTATTTAAATACTTTCAATGGGGTTTAAACAATATTAAGCTAAACAATAAACATAGAAAAATCTTCTACTTCTAATAAAAAACCGTTACTAACCTCAATAGATTTTAGCTAACCAAAATTTTGGTGAAGTTACACAGCCGCACAGATGGAACACCTTTCGTGACTAACTTCAAAATGGCGTTTTATCTTTTACATCCATACTCAAGGTTGGCACGTAAATTCAAATTTTTCGGTTAAATTAATATTTTAATGGTTAAAAGCGTGTTACTAACCAGACATGTCCGTTATTAGCGAATTCGTTGGACAAGCTTTTTTTCTATATATTTAACGATTTTATTTACCAACCTATATGAATTACGTAGTTTAAATGCATAAATAGATATCTTACAATAAAAATAAATCACCGCTATGCAATCCGTGTCGTAAAAATCTTCACAAAATCAAATTTAAGGAGGCAAACTGTGGTTGGGACATCATAAATTTGAGCATTTTCAATTCATTTTTAATTAATATAAAATATCTGCTGTCTTCTTTCGGGAACAATAACTCAAAATTTTACAGCTTTATTAATAAGCTTTCAGGGTTTATGCTTTTAATTATAAAATATGATAAAATATATTTTCTATATCGATTTGTTGTCATGGGACAACCGAAAAACGGCTTGCGCCATTTAAAGTGAAAATGCCCACTTGCATTACTTGCACTATTACACAATGACGCCATTCGCCTAGACCATAAAGTAGTATTGTTACCAGAGACATTATTCTCACTCTGGATGCGTTCCAGTTACATGAGATAATACAGATGTGTTCCAGTTAATACTAAACAGGCACTCCTAATAAAATAAAGGAGATGTTCCACGAATGTATGGAGCCCCGGCCTGCACCTTGTACACATATAATTAAGAAAGGACATTAATAAATAAGTGTGTTTTCACTAACTATTTGGCTCATTTTGGCTTAAATATGCCGCAGTAAATCATTTACTACAATTATTACAGGCAACACGCCCCATATTTGTTTTCACTGACATTTGTTTGATTTGACATTTAGACATAACCTTACTCATCTGTGCATTCAACTAACCAAGCTCATTTATTTCTGGTTAATTGTAACTAATTATTTATATTACTTTTACATTTGACATTGGCGAAATCTATTAATTGGGAAATCCAATAAAAGAAGATGAAATAGTAAATAAATAACTGATCACCAATCTATGTGATGTATGGTACGGCAAATATGTAATCGTATGGTGATGTGTCGTGTGTTGAACTATGTCTAAATCTATCTAAGGATTAAAGCCTTATTGGAGCGCTTAAAATGGTTAAAAGAGAAAAGGCTTTTCTTCCCTAATTTAGCCGCGTCACCCTCATTCAGGCGGTATTAAGGAACTACTGGATAAGAAGAAAAACTTCGATCTCCCACGTTTTCTGCTTGTATCGTGATCAGAGATTGTTATATATGTCCACGGTCACCTCTACATCGATAGAGAATTCATACACTCACTAGGTATATCCAAAATGTTGAATAAGTTTCACCAGGTTGTAAATAAAATGAACTCATTACTGAGGTTGTAATAAACAAACAGATGGAAGGAATTACAGTTTATAAAATAAAAACAACATCTTTTAAAATGTTTTATTATGATTCATTTTCGATATCCTGCCTGACCAGAATTCCATCAAGAAATGACGCCGGTGCTTCTATATTATCTTGGTCTAGAGCCCAACCTAAATACCACACAATGTTCATCACATGAGCACAGCAACCTACAGTAAGGAGTCCAGCATGTTTCTGTCTCTGTAACATGGCCTCCTACAATCGGAATATTTTATCTTGATCGAGATAAACAGTTGGAACAAACAAGGGCATGCTGCTGCATCTGAAACAATGACATTTTTTAAGCTTTGTATTTTTGAGAAAAAAATTAAAACCAGAATATAAAATTCTAAGTAAACAAAGAATGAACCCCGTACTTCATATCAATACTTCCATACTAACCTGTATCTGTGCATCTGTTCTAATATTATAAAGGTTAGTAGTTTGGTAAAGAATAAACTCAAAAACTATTGAAGCAAATTAAAAAGTGGTCTTTTATTTAGATATACAAAAACTCAACAATTACCTCACTGGGATAAATCCTAGCAGCAACTTCGTCTCTCTCTGGCCCTGACAAAAGGTGTTTCTTCGGAACAATGATATACCACACCACACACAGAAATCTCTATAGTGGCTGAGATAGGCCTGGCTCTTGTAATTCTTCAACATTTATATTGCTGTTAATGGCATGTTGCACATTTCTACAAGCTGCAACCCAACAGGCATAACATACTAGCCCTCCAAGTGGAATCTGTTAAAAAAATAATTATATTATCATATACCTTCTCATGAAAATATTATTTTGTTTGATTTCAAAGACAAATTGTCTTCAAACAATTGCTACTAGATATTTACCACCATTATCAACCATAGGCTTTGTAGACAGTTAGGACATATAGAGAATTTGAATGTGTGACTGTGTAATAAAAGCTCATTATCTTATTTGGACTTTAGTCCAAAACTACTATAGATTTCAAGTGGAATGTATAATGTTGTAGTTTTAGAAGTTAACATTGTGTTCAAAGATTTTCAAAACATTTTCAAAACATTGAGCACATATCAGTCCATCTTCTGCAATCTAAACAAAAATCCTTAACCTGCCTTCTTAGTTGGAGTGATTGAGTGATATTATTGAGTAATTTATTGATTGATCATGGGTGATATCAAAAATTAAAAGGATAAAAAATGTATTCTATAGTGTACATAATAAAAAAAAAATCTAGTGAATTCATATTACCGAAAATAATTAGAGCTGTAACAAACCGTATGTATTCGTTACTAAGTAACGGGTGCGCCATCGAGTACCGAGTAACGAAACGTTACACACGAATGCATTTCGTTACTCGCATGTTTCGTATTATGAGTACCTACACTATTTCAGTTTATACAAGTACCGTTGATGCGTATAATTAAACTTTGCTGATCGTATGTTTTACGTATGCCCGCGCTTATTCAGTGAATTTATAAACGTACGTTATAAAGAACGATGTTTGTTTATTAAGTAAAGTATAATTTGGAAATTCGTAGTCCAAGTTTTTTACTGTTTCTTTAAGGTATTGTGTGTGTATACAAAGTTTGAGATTGTAACAGAAAGTACTTTTTCCAAATTAGAAATATGTGTTTTTTTTATTATTGCGTATTTTCACGGTTTTTTTTGTTCTTATCTTAAAAGAGATATGTCTAAATGAGCTCTAATGAGATTTAATTGTTTCTTGGTTAACAAAAGCTGTTAATTACCAAAAGTCTGGTTCAAAATACAGAAAAGTGAAAAAAATTATCTGATGCAGCTTGTTATGTAATGTATAAGTATGTTTTCTACAAATCACACAGTGCGTTTTCTAATATACATAACATAGCATGTTATGAGGTAACTGAAGTAACGAGTAACGATACGATAGTAACGAGTACTAATTGTCATAGTAACGAATACATACGGGTACACTTTATTTCGTTACTTTTACAGCTCTAAAAATAATGTTCTATAATATATAATTACCTCATGTTGAAGTTTCTGTTCAATGATAGTATTTATTTCTGGGCCAATATTACATGTCATGTAAAACTGCTCATCCTCAATCATTGCAGACAAGCAAAGCAAACAATGCGCCATGTCTGAAAAAATGAATACAATGAGAATGGGACCCACACAAACTAAGCGGTGCACCGTACTATTATGTTTTTTTATTATTGTAATTATTATATTTTACATACCGGAGAAGAGAAATTGAAGAATATTCCAAACGACGAAATCCGAATAACAGTAGCAAATATCAGGGTCCAAATCACACAGCCAAGTCCAACAAGTATAGAAGAAAGAAAGTTCCAAAAAATAACTAGCCGAGTCATAAAAAAACAGAGTCCACTGTGGTTGTCGTAGTCTGAAGCATTCGCATGTAAAACACGGCATGATGAAAACATTATTTCCGTGGTCGTCATTTTGGTAGTTTGACGTTTCAATGAGTGTCCGTTCAGAAATCACAACCGAATTAGTAGTAGTAAACATGAAAAAATATATCCAGGAAACTGTGATTTTTATTATGATTAAGTGTATTTTCTTTGGTTATAACCAAATCATGAATTAATCAGTCATTAATTTCTAACAGCATATCTTTTAATTACATTATAAAAATTAATTTCATTTGGAGTTGACATTTAACCGTACACTTTGAATTATGGTTATTATGGTTTAGGAACGGATTCATTGTGTCATAATTGTTGCCTGTTATTATAAAAAAATCACTTTAAAATAAAATCGCAAGTAAAATACTGAAAAGATTATAGTTTAGGTATTTTTTTATTGATCTCATGATTTTTTCACGTTTTTTGAATATATGTACAAGGTGCAGGCCAGATTTGAAACATCTCCTTTCGAACTATTGTAATTTCGACCTGATAATCATCAGAATATCGGCCACGCGTCATCGACTTATTATGTTGTGGTTACTTGAATTTCGACCTTAGGTAACCCGTTATTATAAACATAGTGGCATCTCTAAACATTGCTAAGTCCAACCCGTACATTCCCTATCGAAGTATACGTTCTTAGAAATTTTCTTTAGTGCGAATTTTAAACTTCAAAATAAAATCATCACATGTGTACTCGCAGAATGATAACGAAGAACCATCTGCACACGAGTCGCGCTAATAACGTGTGCGGTGAAAGAAAGGCAGTTTACTTTGTTCCTCGAATTATAAACAAACTCGATTGAATTATGTAATACAATAACAACCACCAATATTAAAAATAAACTAAAAAACTTCTTTTTAAACATTTAACGTTATTACAATAATGGCTTATGAAATGAGAAATATTATGTTTTTTTAGATATGAGATGTAATTGCCCAGTATTTTTTTATATCTAAATAGCAACGCGTTACCATAGCAACGCGTTACCGGGTCAGCTAGTTGATTATAAATACTGTTATTCTTAGGCTTATAGTAACTATGGTAACTTTATATGTTAACAAACCCACAAAGTCCTTCTTTTATCTATACTATCTATACTAATATTATAAAGAAGTAAAGTTTGTGTGTTTGTATATTTGTTAAATTGTAAGGGGTAATCTCGGGATCTACTGAACCGATTTTACAAATTCTTTCACCAATAGAAAGGCACATTATTGCTGAGTGTCATACTTAGGCTATATTGAATGCTAGAAAAAATTTAAAGAATTTTGTCCACCCGTGCGAAGCCGGGACGGGCCGCTAGTATAGTAGATATAGAATAAAATAATCAAAATTGCATAGTTAAATTGTTATTTCAAAGAAAATAACATTAAAAGGAGTTACTTTTTAGTAAAAAATATTACATACGGTATTTCAAATGCGAATTAACTAACATGTACGTACCCTACGAAGGTAATTCGACCATTGTCTTTGGCAAATAAAAAAATCTTTAATTTCTCTTTGTCCAATGTAGGTGATACCACATATATTTTCCATTATCTAGACGAGCAATTTGAAAATGTATATTACCTAAGCTTGACTAGATCCTCTTTGGGTGTCCCTAGCAGCATGATTGATGGATAGCCGCTTCAATCTTGTCATGTTCATTTAAGAAATGACTGGTTGACGCTCTACTGTGGATACTTTCACCCAATTTCCATGATAAAAAATTATGATAATGACTGATATTGAAACGGCAAGATTATTATTTATTATTATTTATTTTAGTATTTTTTTATAGTATAATGCCTGTTACATAGTATGGACCTGTTGTATCGGGGCTCAGCTGTCAATATTGACGATATAATATATTTATTTTAAAAAAAGGTGGAGTGCACCATATATATCTTGTGATTCAGAGATTCTCTTCGACAACTTTTTAAAGAAATTAAAATATAAACAGTGGCTCATCAATATACATATCTATGAAAATATCATGTGTGTACGGATACACAGTATTAATTACACTTTTATAAAAAAGACCGATGTTCATAAAATTAATACTAGAAACAAATATAAACTTATTGTTACAAGTTTCAGGATTCAAAAAGCAAAAGGCTCATTTTTGAGTAAATATTGGCTTTAACAAAGTTTCAAACAAACTCACTAAACTATCCATTGAATAGTTTAAAATACACCCATGAACATGGGCTATTACAATATCAGTGATTATTTATAAGGCAAGAGTGCCTAGAGTTAATAATCTTATTTCTATTATTTCATTGTAATGACACTGTACAATATCCGTTTATAGTAATAGGATTTTTATACATCTTCGTTGTACAAGAAAAGTTTTCTTAAATATTATATAACTATGTAAGGTAACACACAATAAAAGCAAGAGAAAGACAGCCCTTGTCTAGTTTCTTACGTCTTCTTCTCGGCAAAACACCTTTTGCCGTCTACGTCGACTACGCCGGGACACCTCCCGACGTATTACTTACACACTAATGGCTTATCTGTTGACGTTCAATACACTCATTGGTAATACTCATATTGATTAAAACGTTAAAAAGAGGACGTGGTAGGTACTTCCAATTTAAAATTTAATTTCCTCGTTATTCTAAGTTAAGCAGTTAATTAGTTATTATTCGTCACTGATGTTGATAACGCTTTGTAACAAAGATTTGCAGTAGCTAACTGTATTGGATCGTATACAGTTATTGTATCTATCTGAAAGAGTTGCTTGTCGTCTTGATATGTTATGTGGCCTGAGGACAGAAGGCATGTGTGTAAGGTTTTAAACGTGATAACTTCCACAAGTGCGTTTGAAATAATATCTAAGTATAACATAGAACTTGAAGCATGGGAGTAACTTCTAAATTTTAAATCTTAACATACACTCAGACCTTGGTCTTATTCCTGATAAATTTATTGAATGTCTAACGGTCATTCCAAATAATATTTCCTTGGTAAAAGAGGCTTATTTTGGTTCAGTTGCTAGAAAACCTCTGGTATTTCGTAGTATCTATAAGAAATATCAATGTAGGCAACAAAACTATAGTGGCGGCATCTGTTACTGGGACCAATTATTAAAATCGACTGTTAGAAAGCTAGTTCACTTTCAGCTTCTATTTCGATACTAAATTTTATGTTGGTATATTATATGAATTCGATGACAACTAAAAGCGATGATATCCCTATAAATCGCAGCCTTAGAATCATACTGACGTATGATTCATCATCACCAAAATTCGTAAACATAATAGAAAGCGATAAACTACCTAAAGCAACATTGATTTTGAAGTAATGACAATTAATAACGCCAGATGGGAGAAGCGTTTATATTAAAAACAACATTGAAAGAGCATCAATATGACTGCTTTTAAAAAACAATGATAGTTGAACAACGGAGAAAACAAATTTTTGAAGTGAAAACTTCTTTAGCGGCGTTATGCACTTTTTCGAATGGGTAAAAAATGTTATACTCGCGTCAGGACACGCGACCTGATCGAAAATTCGTAAGACGAAGGACAGGGCGCTTGCGCGAGTGTGCATGTGTGTTTGTTGTCATGTTTGTGTACGATAGCGCAATAAATGAATATTGTATTTTACCAGATAAATGATAGTACTTTTATACTGATAATTAAAGCAATTCGTGCGAAATTATTCCCTAACCATTCCAAAATATCAAAAATGCACAACGTTAATGTTCATGTTTTCACTTTTGCCGGCACTCCCGGAGTGCAACCCGTTGTTTATTTTTTATTATATGGGCATGATAAACATAATGTTTCTTGTATTCACACCAATTAGCCTAGCCCAAAGTAAGCACCGTGCGGATTGTGTTATGGATACTAAGGTAACAGACAGACATACATATATGAAATATAGATATGCAATTTTCATAAAAAATATATTCATAAATATCCATGAAACACCTGAGCATTTGTACCTACAAATGCTCGTATTCAGAACAGAAATGTCTGCCCTTTCCGGGATTCGAACCCAGGACCAACAGTGCGAAAGGCGGGATCGCTACCATTGCACCAAACGGTATATCTATATGTTTAAGTTTAATCATGGAAAATTTATCGTCTATACGATATGGCTCTATAGCCAGGCTGGGAAGATGATTTGTTTTAGTACATACATTTTCGTTTATATAATGTTTATTTCATAAAGTGCCGTTACCAATCCATCAAGGAAGGTAGAAGACTAAAAGTTACGATATTTTCTTCTCGTTGATAACATTTAATAAAGACTAAGTATTAAGTTTCTTCTAACTATTTTATAAGTCCTATCTTCTAAAGCTGCAAACTAACGGTCAGTTTTTCGCATCAGTTGGAACTGACGTCAATCCAAAGTTTGATCGTGAGTGTCGAATTATCACTCCAGAGTTTTAACTGACGACGCGCCACGTATTTCCGAGATTATCATAAATCCAACTGTTCGTGAGTACATGATCGTCAATCCAACACAAACAGGTACACTTACAGCCATACCTAACAGCCCGGCCGGTTGAAAAACAGTTTTACGTCACAGTTTTAAGAAAAACTGATCGTCAATGCCCACTATAAAAATGGTCACGTACAATTCGGTAATTGGGAAGCTATTTAGACGGATACAATATTAATCCCTAAAAAACTTTAATACGTTAGTTTCCTGAAGCGTTTCATACACGACTATTTAGTCCTTTACATATAATTTAAGTTAATATCTTAGACGATAACACAAAAAATTAAAGCGCGAGAAAATATATTCATGCGCGTTTTGTCATAGCGATGACGGACTTGCGATAACGCTCACTCAAAGGTCAAAATCCCATCCAATCAGCTTTCGCCCGATCTGAACGTCCTCTTATAGACTCTACCATCAAACGCGCCATCCCTGAACCTTCAGATCAGCCCCAGTCCTCTTCTTTGTCGACTGACCTCCTTTCTGTGAGACAGCCGACCTGATTTTTCTCCATCCAGACCGACACACCTTCAGCCGGCCTAGCATGCGCTACTTGAGATATCTCACGCACGATTGAAGAGAAGTTTGTTGATTTCGACATAATTAAGTCTCGTTTTCTAATACTCTTCCATTTGAGCGACCTTCAAGGCAATTGTTTGCGTAGGTACTTAAATCATGGAGAGATGACGCTGGCTAGCATACGAAATACTTGGAAAAAATTAAGGGGTCTGTCAAAGTCTCGATTAGCTTAATTGGAATCATAGGTATATTGTTAATTGTGTGCATATATTTCGCTATTCCTGAATTAAGTACTTCTAAGCTTGCATTCGCTATCATTTCGAATACCTTTACAAACAATCGATAAAAAAGAAAGAGCTATGTAATTATTATTTTTATTATTTAAGCTTTAACTGCTTGATTTTTTTTTAAATCTCGCCTAGCACCTGATGCTAGTTGAAATTATTCTTGTAGCATTTCTTTAGATATAAAACTGTAGCATTTTAATACTTGCATAACATATAATATTATATATAAGTCAATTGTAATCTATATCTAATGTTCCCGTCAAATACTGTATAAAGCAAAATGTAATATAAAAGTACATATGTTATTAAATTTTAAGGCGATATTCGAGTATAATACGGTTCTATTCACATTGAGCCGATCCTTGGTAATTAACTGCCGAACTGAGGTTCGTCTGAGCTGAAAAGGCAATTTATTTTTCATTACAATCTTTTGGGAAATTGGATAAATATTAAACATGCACGTGTTACAATTATAATAACACACGCAATATGTTAAGCTTTACGATAACATTCTAAATTTCTTGTTTTATTTATAGTATACGAGAGTAAACAACATTTAGATAATTGAACTAAACACATAAGGGAATTTGAATTTGTTTATTCATAATCATGTTAACTGCGATAACACCGACTGCTCATATGCCCGTTGCTTTTGAAATTTGACTCCAATATGTACCGTTAATAGAGTTTTTATTTATATGACACTAAAATTCAAATGTTTTAATATAATTGGGTAAAACAGAGTAGTGGCAAAGAATATTATATTACGTTGTTCACACGTTGTTATGGATACTAAGGTAACGGATAGCCATTCATATATATGATGCGCAAAACATAAGTAATTGGCCATCGGGAAAGTATAGTACCTGTTTGGTAATATAAGAAAAAGTAGCATAATATTTACAAATAATAAAGAACATGTCTTAAACTACTTCTCTACGAAGTCAAATTCCATTTTTCAGTATTTATCGTAATGAGATCGTAACGTATAATGAGTTCTTGTATAAAAGTTTCTTTCAGTTCTTTATTTGTTTCAAATTCGTTTCCAGCTAAAAACTCCTTAGCCACCGCCCTACGCTACTATACGCTTACGGATAAACCGGATTACGCCACTGCTGTTGTAATGTATCTTATTGTTTATATTTTGTAAACAGGTGGTAGTCTGACGGAGTCATATATCACTGTAAGTTGGATGGTTGAAAGTACGGTTGGAATGGTTAAAAATTAATCACAGCTATAACTTCACTACTGGCAGCATTCTCTATTTTCTTGAACATTACTGACACGGCCAATACCTAGCTGGACGCAACCCAGACAGTTAATATACAACTGAACGTATTAGAACTTCTCCGGCGGTTACTCTATTCGTCAGCGTTCCATACGGCGCTGACGGGTACTACTTCTGCATCAAGCATCTGCCCGTTCCGGGACTCGAACCCAGAACCGTCATCGGAACGAATAACAGGATAGCTACCGTTGCATCAAACAGTCAATTATTGCCTCCTCCCTTCTCCTAACTCACGATTTGGTTTAAAAATGAATAGGGTCATGTTCAATATTTGATTACAAAGTTTTGATTGTGCTTATTACGATATAAAATATTAAGTCGGTATAAAATCGGTCTTGAATACTAGTTATAGTAACTTCAATAGTTTAAAAGGCATTCGATTGCACATTTTTTTATTGAAAATAGGTACCAGTTTTTTTTTACATTTTAATTAAACGAGTATAAGTATAAAGTAAATTATTTCTAATTGATTATTTCTTAACTCACTGCATAAACTCAGGACTGTGAATAATTTATATTTTTAAATATTTTTTTGTTGTTTTGTTTTGTTTATGGGCTATAAAGTATATAAATCCGTGTTTTTTTTTGTGCAAGTTACTTACAGTTTATTTTACCACGTTTTTATTAATTTGCTTTCGTTCGTGTATGTCCGCAAAATTTTCTTATCTTATAACTCAAAATTAGACCACTTCTGATGCTCCTAAAGAGCTCAAAATTTTACAACACCTAGCTCATTGATAAATAACAGTTCATTATTCAGTCATCTCATCACCAACATAAAGTTAATAGTAAGATAAGCCACAATAAATTAATTAAAACACCTATATTATCCTTGAAGAAATTCAATAAATCCTCGGATTAATCCTGGGATTACGTAACGTTAAAAAATTACATTCTCTCGGAAATCTTGAATTTTAAAAGACCGTTAATTTTACATTAGAAAAAGATTAAAGATAATAAATAAAAAATTTAAAAATAATAATAAAGGAATGAAATTTTATCAATTTGCTTTTATCATTTTACAACATTTAAAAAGAATAGAATAAATGGAAATAAAAAAAGATTTTTAGTAACAATGTTTTTATAAGCGAGCTTAAGAGAAGTAAAAATTTTTTTCCCAAAATTGTGATGGAAAATTCTTTTCCCGGAATGACAGAAATTTCAAAGATATATGTTCAAGTACTATGATGTGATATGACTTAAAACAAGGGGCGGGCGTTTTTCAGGCCTAACTAATTCAACTTTACCTGGTGAATTTGTTTTCAGGCGGTTGGCTTAGATGTTTAGTATTTACAAATAACGAGTTAGAAAATGAGTGAACTAAATTAGTTAAGCCTGGAAACCGCCCGCCCCTCGTTTTTAGTCATATTACATCATAGTACTTGAATATATGTATATCTTTGAAATTTTTATCATTCCGGGAAAAGAATTTTCCATCACAATTCTGGGAAATAAATGATTTTCTTCTTTTTAGTCCGCTTAAAAAAACGTGGTTTTTTTTAATCTTTTTTACTTCTATTTATTGGTTATTATTCTCATTTTACCGTACAAATTAATTTTGAATCTAAACAATCTGTACAAAAACACTAGATATTGACATTAACAACAAAAAAAGAAACAAAGAAAAATTTTTACTCAAATTTTACTCATGATTAAAAATACTTAATCAATTATTAATGATTAAGTACATATAACCTTAGTTATTAAGGAATATTAAATCGTTATTAATTATCATTTCAAATTAATTATAAAGTAAATGCCCCCAGCTTAGAAGTTATACTTCAAAAAGAGTTTGAATATAAAATCAAAAGAATACAGCCCGCGTGTTAATTTTCTTATATTACTCTGCAACAATACACCATCAGTACTTTATTATAACTGAAGACTTATGAACTCTTTGGTTATGTTGTTAAATCATCGAAAAGAAATAAATAAATTAAAGACAAAAATGTAAAAATTATTTAACTATGCTTAAATTATACACATATTAACATAAGTGTGTTGAACTTAAGACGAGAAAAAATTCAAAAACATACTGGTTGACAAAATATAGATATTATCTTTTATGCGAAATAATACCCTCTAGAATGGGATTTTTAAAACAAAAATAATGATGTACTTCAGTAGCTATGTATAAAGCACATATGAATATATGTACTCAATAAACATTTTTTTATAATTTTACTTTAATAACTCATTCGGCAGGCAGAAGAACGTGTTTACAGTAGCAAATACGAGTATATGACTATCACTTTAGTAAACCTATGATTTCGGTTCCTCTAAGGGAGTCGAAAGATGAGGATTAAATTTCAAAGAATATAATTAAACGCATCGTTAATCAGTTTTATTTAAATGTGTGATAGCCGCGGAAGTGTAAGAAGAAAAATTGTCTTTAATTACATAAAATGGCGCAAAAAACCAAGTCTCATAAAGAGTAGTTTTTTTTTCTTATGTCCAAATTAATATTATTCAGAATTTTATTTGGTCGGTTGCTGTGGTCAATGGATCGGTTACCGGAATTTAATTACAAGTTCCGGGTACGATTCCCTAGAGAATGGCGGAAAAACCAATTGCATGCTTGCCACTTATGACAGGCGATGAAATAATTAGGGGACGGTATCAATTAAGAACCGGATACGTAATGAAAGGAGCTGTCAAACATTAACCGAAGATACTTTTAAGTTTCCTACAAAGTTTAAATAAGGAACTCGATAGATCGTATTACAAGCCATACCATTACATCTTTAAATTTACTAAAAATAAATTCAATAGTGATCTAACATCTTGAGTTTAGTCGCTCTTCGTGATTTTCGATAAATAGATTGCTTTTTGACTTTTTGGTAATTTTGATACTTTTACGATTTTAAAAGGACATTTAGATGATGATTGATTTTAGTAATCTATTTTATTAAACAAGTTATATTTAGAGGTATAAATATTTAGTTCTGCTAAAACGCTTAAAAGTCCTAGCGTTAGCACGCTTGTTTTTGATATTATTATGAATTAAAACATCAAGAATATCCACGCCAAACTTGACATTCCTGGTTTTGAATATCAATTTGTAATTAGTCTTCCTCACGTGTTAATTGATAGCAGAAAAAAACATTTCACTGCTAGAATTTTATATCTAAAGAAAATATTTCAAGATCAAAATCAATTTGTGTCAGGCGGGATTCGAACCCATATGCCGCCCAAAAAACGAGAGATGTTGGCTCCGTCAGCTTAAGAAATACTTGGAAAAAATGTCAAGATGTCAATTGGAGATGTTAAAAGAACTTAAATAAATAAATTCGTACACTTATTCTCATAAATTAGAATGAAGAAAAACATTTCCAGCCGAGATTTCTATTGTAAAGAACTAGATTAAATTGAGTCTTAATTTGTACAATCGATCGACTATACGGGTCTTGGTGAGCTCAAAGAACTCGCCAAATGTGAGACTAACTGCGTCGAATTTCAGTGTCTTATATATTGAGACTTAAAGAATTTGAGTATTAGAAAGAACTTTTGTCTCAAATCCAAAAAGGATACTTAAAATTAACTCTTTGCCTATGTTTTATGATTTTATATATTTTGTGCATTTATAATGCTATCTTATAAGATAAATAATTTTAATAGAAAAATTCTTGGCTATGCTTTGTACTCTTATAAACCAATCAAGACGTTTGTAACTTCAGTACTGTCTTTTCTATCACTGCCGCGGGTAGACGCGCGTCTCTCTAGATCTGTATTACAGCTGAATAGATCAGAACTACGCTTGGTTACGGGCGCCATTACTGGTCACGGTAATTGTAACAAACATCATTTTAATATAGGTGCCACTGAGAGACTTTAATGCAGAGGATGCATGGAAGCTAAAGAAATAGCCACCCAAGTTCTGCTGGAATGCAGAGTAGTGGCACGTTACCGGGAAGACATTTTGGCCCATCAAACAGCCTCCGAGAAGTCGTCACCAAAGTGAAAGCACTTGGAACGTTCCTGGCAGACGCAAAACAGATTTAAAAGACGTCGAGTTTCGGAAATCGTCCATATAGAACAAGAAGGAACATTATGATTAGGGAATGCAATCTCGTTCTCGCGAGATCTCGGCCTTTTTTAACGAGATTGATCTCGGACGAAAAAAAGGAGAGATCTCGCGAGTTCAACGAGATTGCACTTGAGCATAAAAACGTCTTATTTATAGCTAACTACTATGAATTCTCTGGTGGCATTAATCAAAAAGGAAATGAATTTATACGACTCCGGGGGTTCTAAAGGCGAACTTTTACAGTTCGTGGATAACTGCCTGAGATCTGTGGTTCTAACTAAAGTTGAATCCGAAAGGGCCTTCTCAGTGGCTGGTTATCTGGCCAACAAAAAAAGAAGCCGTTTAGCAGACGATTCTTTGAACATTCAGTGCTTCTTAAGGAGCTACTTTCAAAATAATTCGTAATAATGGCTTGTAATTTGAACTTAACAAATCTTTCATTTGATTAGTATATTTTGTTAATTAATCTGTAATTTCTAATAGTCTGACTAATTGGTATATGTTGTTAATGAATCTGTAATATCTAATGGAGCTACTAAGTAGATATAGTTTCATTTAATTGATAATAATATCTCAGTTTAATAGTCAACTCAACTTAGATGATAAGTTTCATTGCTTTTTTGACTTCTCGTTATTTTGTTTGTTATAAAAGAACTGTTTGTTTCTTTCATTTGTTATTTGATAGATACGTATGTCAAAGTTTACTCCTTAGAAGTTTATTAAAAATTATTGACAGATAGGTCAAATAATGTTTGATTGATGCATAAAAGTCTATTGAAAAAATTCGTGAAAATAAATGTTTATCTTATAATACTCATAATAATTATTATTTTTTTCCTAATGTATTCAAATATTGTGATTATTTGCAAAAAAAAACACACCAAACTGCTAATCTCGCGAGATCTCGAAATTGGCGAGATCTCGCAGTATTGTTATTCATAAACTCGCGGGATCTCGCTTGAGCCCCAATCTCGCGAGATTTGCATTCCCTAATTATGATCGTCATAGATATACATAGAAATAGTACAAGCCCTTCGCATACAGTGCATTCAGGCTGCTGTCGAGGCTGACCAGCCTTTGCAGCGCATCGGTGATGTTCGCTGCAGAGCGCGTAGAATGATTCCACACAGTGCACGGAGGGACACGCTCCATACAAGGGCGGTCATAAATAGTTAAAGTCCTGTTACTATCAATACATTGTATTATTTTAGTGACTTATAGTTGTAAAAGTGTTTTAGGAACATTAAAATGAAAGAAGTACATGTATTTACGGAATAAAAAACGTTTACTTCAGTAAAAAACAAATATAAACAATAACATACTTTTACCTAAATTTATCATGAACAAACACTTAAAAATTGGAATGTAAAAAGTATATTTTAAATAAAATAAGAGTCAAAACATTGATAACATTATTTAATTATAATAAAATAATAGAAATAAATAAATTAAAATTAATTAAATACAAAAAAAAACAAAACAACTAACAAAATACAAATAAATTATTCTTATTCTAACAATATTAAACATTTAACAATTCTATTACACTTTGTGACAGAGTATTTTTCTTTTTAGGGGGAAGTTTCCGAAGACTTGTAATATAAGGATCTGAATGTAATAATAGTCGTTGTATTAAATCTTGATTGGTAACTTCACGTGACATTTTTCGAGTGTGACTTCGTCTATAAATTTTGATATACTTATTTGTCGCTTCAGCAGCTTCTTCGGAAAGTTCTCCTATAGATAACAATGCATAACTTATAATATCTGATCCATGTACGAGCACCTTGTGGACAGAAGCAGGAAGACTATACCACGGATATTCCTCGACCAGGCTGTATGCTGTTTGTAATGCATAGTATTTAAACTTGCATTCATTAATTTTATGTCCAGAAGATAACGTTTGTAATATTACACAACAACGATCTATGAGATCCTTATTCAAACCTGTAATTTCAGCAGATACAGCTGATTACAAAAAAAACTTCCTGGCCGTGTTTCCGTCGTTAGACGTCCCGCTTCCACCACTACGCGGCTTGTCAACTATTAAACCTAATCGTTCCCTAAACTGGGACTGTACATATTGTTTTTTATTTGATAACAATTGTTTATCACTATCTAGCCTAACATGCCATTTTTTATGTCTAATCTATATGAAAGATGAATAAAATATTCGAAGAAACGTATCCAAGAATGTAGTGGTGATAATCCAAATTGGTATCTACTCTCTATTACAGGTTTTTGTAAACATTCGTCTATTTTATTCATCTCTTTAGCATTACATATATAACATCTACTTGTAGATGTTTCACTTAAAGCACTACAAATTTTACCATCTACCATTGAAAGCTGCAACTTATGAGAAACGACCAATTCACGATTGTCGATCTGAATAAAAGTAGGTTGCAAACTTTCAATTTTATCCTTAAAATAAGCTTCCTCTTGCAAAGACACTGCTGTGCTTTCTTTCAAAAATTGAAATCGAATAGGACGGCAGTACCTAGTGGAAGAGGGTCGAGGATTTTTCCATAAAATTTTACAATTATCTTCAGCTAATTTTACAATAATTTGAAGGGGTACATAAGATGTTACAAACAAACTACTATCTTCTAAAGTTGAATCTGAAAAAAATTGTTTGTATTCACTATGTCCAGTGCTGCCATCGAATCCCCATTTCCCAAGTAAAGAGATATTAGACAAACAATCATCAGGAATCTGATCTAAGACCTCTTTTTGAGATTCAAGGATTCGAGAAGCTGTGTGATCAAAAAGACTTTGTAATTCAACTTCAGCTGAAGACTCGGAAACAGTTATATTAGAAGGGTAACATCTCTGTTTCGCTTTAGTAATTTGTTGGTAACATGGTAATACATTAGGAGAAATCTTACTATTAACAAAGTTTTTAATTAATAAATACTGATGTTTTGTCAACTGAGCATCAGTCACAAGTGACAAGACATCATCAGTGCTAACTCTAGATATACACGAATCGAATGAACAGTCTGAAACATCAAGCAATGCACTCACAGTAGAATCATCAGACTTTGACAAATCAGCTAGGTACTCTCCGACGTTTAGTCCTTTTACTACATTGCGTAAAAGGTTTTCGAGGACGACCACGTGAATGACACGGCGACGTTTCAGACGGAGTACATTGCTTATTGTTTTTCACAAGTTGAATTTTTTCAATAACATTAAACCAATCGGAATTCTTATATAAAAGCTTGGTTTTATCCCTATTACATTTTTTCCAGAATCGAGCAATAGCTTTACATAAATTATTAACAATTTTCTCTAAATAATGAATATCAATGTTCTCAGCATCGTTCAGAGTAGTCAACAAACTTTGTAGGACTTGACGACACTTTTCCGAGTCATTATCGGTATTGACAGTTAGCCATATTTCAAGAATATGCATTCTTGAAAACGAGCATATATATAAATTACCTAAAACAAAAAAAAAACGGTTAAAATTCAGTCACAAAACCTACTAAAGCATAAAGCACTAAGACTAAATAAACTAATTTCGTAGCAAATGCTACGAGATAATCTGGCAACCGTAGCACCCTTGTCATCGCCAAAAGGGCAGATAAGGGCAGCCAAGTTTTAATTTTCCTAAGATAAGAAAGTCTAAAGATTATGGTGCAATATACCTCCATAGTCGGAGCGAGTGGGAACATATTTAAAAGTTTATTCAAACTTTGAATATTAAAATATAATACTCCAAGAAAAGTCGCCTCGTAGCAATGACATACTAAAGAAAATATATACTAAGATACAATTAAAATAAAAATATTAATTATTACATACCCTGTTCTTGGATATCCATTTCAGAAAAAACACACACAGCACTCACAGGTCCCGCAATGACAACAAATGACGTCACGCTTTTTAATGACTCACTGATAACAGTATTTACGATTGGCGATGCGCTCTCTTTGAATGCACAATAGATAATGAAGGCGCACTCTAATTACTGACCTATTTATAGTTTCAGAAGGTACCGCAACTATCCAATGTAACGATAAGGAATAAAATGTAAAACTAGAAAGCAGGTTTTTAAGATTTATGACCTATGGATGTCCCACAGTGCAGATCTGTACCACTGCAGTGGTACAGATCTCTGATGCGTAGGGTGCGGACGAATACCAACAGTATCCTGAAGTCATTTACCGAACGTTTGGACTGTCAGTATTTGAATAATTGTAATATTAATTTACTGACTAAAGTCAAAATAGATTTTTAAGTGTTTATTTATTTGAGTAATTAATTGTATTCACTTATTATATTATTATTATTTTCAATGTACTTTTGTATAATTTGTAATAACGTCATTTGTAAATTATTTTTTTTATATCTGAAATGTTATCTAAGTTGTTCGCATAAATGAAATTTGATTTGATTTGATTTGTTAGTAACTTTGATTCTGTTCAGGATCCCTATTATGAATTTTATCATGCATGGAAACAATGCATAGCTCCTTCCATAGCTCGCTGGGTAGCTTAGGTGGCTACCCAGCGACCTTTGGCAGAGTTGACGGTTCATCAAGAAGTTTATTTGTGTGTAGTCCTCCCAGCGCTTTCAAGCGCTGGTTAGGAGACCTGGATTGCTACCAGCGAGTCATCCACCGGTAGAGGTTGATAAATCGGGTTTCTCTTTGTAAAAAAAGGTGGCAGCACTCCCACAATTTTGTACTTTTATTTGTTGGTCAGTTTCATTCCAAATGAACCTGTAAAACACCTCAAGCGCTACGTTGCTTTAAGTGGCTTAGCTTTTGTCTGACAATGCTTGCTTCTGATTATAAGTTCAAGCAATATTTCATTATATTCTTTTTCCCAGCACTTTCAGAAATAAACAAATTTGTGAAAATGATGAATCATCGAACTTCTAACTTTACTGAGAGCAATTCCTACATGTTTCATTTTTCCAAGTTGCTACATGTAACAATACGTATTTTGTTTTGTTTCCGGCACTTTCAGAAAAGTCAACAAAAACAATTTTGGCGTTCTTTTTTGTTTTGTTTTCTTTGTTTACGACGAGTTTGTTGACTTTTGTGAACCTAATTTAGAAATTAATGTCAATATAAGTTTATTTATTTACTTAATCCTAACATTTTACCTCCTTTTCTAGAGCCATATCCACAGCACAGCTAATATAATAGTTATCTTAAACGGTTATTACTAACCAGTACTAAGTTACTCATAAAGTACTCCCATCCAAGGTGGAATCTTTATTTATCAAAACATTAAGTTATTTTATACTGATAATGTCACATTGTATATCATGTTATTTACTTAAAATTAAAGCACTGTTAACCGACGAGCTTTTACGAAAGGCCTGATGAGAGTTAAAAAAACAAGAGTTGTATGTCAGGATTGTAGAAAATGAAAATCTGTTGTCTACATGTTACTACAGGCAAAAGGCGTTATTATAAGTATGTATATAGTACTAACGGCCCGTCCCGGCTTCGCACGGGTGGACAAAATTCTTTAAATTTTTTCCATTTATAAATATTTTAACCGTTAGCGCCATCTAGCGTCTGGTAGACGAACTACTTGCGGTTAACGCGTTGCTATGGTAACGTTATTGATACAATGGAAAAACAGCGGGAAAAAGAGAGGACAGACAAACATACAAACCACTGTGATCTTAGATTATAGACTAGCGGCCCGTCCCGGCTCTGCACGGGCGGACAAAATTCTTTAAATTTTTTCTATTATTAAACATTTTTCCGTTAGCGCCATCTAGCTTCTGGTAGACGAACTACTTGCGGTTAACGAGTTGCTATGGTAAAGTTGTTGATACAATGGAAATAGAGCGGACAGACAAACACACAAACCACTGTGATCTTAGATAATAGATTAGCGCACACTTTATCAATTAAACTTGAATCAAGTTGAAAATTGTTTTCTCTGGGTAAGTAACATAATAAACAATGGAACATTATTCTCAACATTAAATAACTTCACGTTTTGGATAAATATAGATCTCACCTTGGGTGGGTGTTGAACCTAAGCCCCCTGTCAAATCGATTTAGGCACACCTAAATTTTTTCCCGACTCTACAATCAGGTTTTATGGCTTAATAGGGGTCGTTTTTATCAATACAAACTCGAAGGTAACAAACCGATTTAATTTTAAAACATGCTCCCAGATATTAGCTTTTAAACATTCCACGCGGCCTTACTCTAAAAACTCATCGCAAACTCGATTCTCTTTGGTTATCGTAACTGAATCTAACCTTAATTCTAATAATAAAACTATTACTTTTAACAAATGATTATTAAAATATATATGGTCCAGAGCACATCGAGCTCTAGCACTAAAATGTTGTCTTAAGCAATGAGATAAAATCAACAATGATTTGCTATTAATATTTTTTTTGGTTAAGATAGCTTCAATGTTTATTATTATATCTGTTCACTCGTAGGAAATACATGAAATTATGAATGTCTCATAGCAATAATTATTGTATAACTTTGTGCATTCAACATCAAATAAATGTTTAATTACTAACGAATCACAAATATGAAGAAAAGCTCAAAACATTTGCGTGATAGTTGAATTATTTACGAGATAAGTAAGTTATTTGCGTGATATTTAAGTGACGCAGTACCCTAGTAGAGGTATAACGAGCCAGCCAGCGAACGGCGCGGCAGTCGCTAGCTATTTGCTGCCCGGGCAGTAGGTCCCGCCCGCCCAAGCAAATTATCCGTTTACAAAAACGAAACAAGCTAAACTAAAATGATAAACGATGTTTTTAACTTGTTTATGTCTGTGAAAAAGTGTTTTCGTGTTGTGAATTATATATAAATATATAAACTTTATGTTGAAAAAAATTACTTCGCAGACACGTTTAGAAACTTCGTTTCACGCTGTATACTTATTATCGAGTAATTAAAGTTGAAAAAATGTTGTAAGATTGATAATTCTTATCTTAACTTCTAATAAGATAACTATTTAATCTGTGTAGATTGTTAAAATTAGTTTTTTCGCGAATACAGGTGAATATAACTAAAATTTATTGCGCGGTCATAACAACGACGAAATTCTTCATTTTGTTAATGCGTACTTACCGTGAAGTCTTAATAATAGAAATTGAATATAAAAATAATCTCAATAGATATATAAAAAGCTTTGTCCTTAGTAACTGACTGACAGACAACGTACAACTTACATCGCTGATCCTAGATTTAAAATTCGGTGCGTGTGTTTATAAAAGGTTGCTAAGAAAGGTGTTTGGAAAATTTGCCAAAGAGGTCGAAATAGAGGAAGAAAATCTATTATTTTTAAATTAATATTTCGACATTTTATTTAGTGATATTTAGGTATGTACAAAAGTTGTAAATTTTGCTATTAATTCACCAATTAACTACAATTATATTTCTAATAAACCATGCTATTTATTCTAAAACCTCTCCTGTATTTATTTTTATTTATATATAAAATATTTGTGTATAATTAGATATCCGGATTGATCTTCTCGGCGGTTTCGAATCCTTTTTACATGTTTATTGTTAATATACTTATATTATATTATATTATAAAAAGTAATTTATGTAAATTATCTATTTATTGCCATTTCCTTATAAATAATATTGTTATGATAATAGTTATATTTTACCGTTCAAGTGCGCAATCCCTCAATCACGAGTAAAAAACCATAAAAATTAAGAGCCTATTCATGATTTGTTTTCTCCTCCGTAAATAAATGGAAGGTAGTTGAGCTAATAAGTAGGAAAACGATAATTTACCAAAATTAATGTTCGTCAGAATTATTCGGAGCATAACATATTATAAGTACCTACCTACTCCATTCGGGGTGCTCCGATAAAAATATTTGTATGAAAATTAAAAATTAATTAACAGAACACATTTATTTAAATTTTCATATAATGGGATTGGTTAATTTGTAAGCAGAAGTGTGATTTAACATGAGTAATTGTAACTGTTATATTTGTTAGATTTTATTGCTATGGTGTAGTCAGATAGCAGTAGGTATATACCAGACGCAAGAAAGAAAGTAGATATTATTGGTATAATTCTACAAAGTGGGTAAGAGCCTCAGTATTTTATCAATAATTACATCCAGCTCTCAGTGCTAAGGGACTCAAACTTCCCTCCCCCCACCTAAGAGTCTAAGTCCACCGGTGACAAATCTTAAACAATTTGTTTGACAATTATGACAATTAAAAGAATGCATTATCACTTTAAGACAAAACAATTTTCCGAAAACTTCCTCATCGAGATCAATATCCTAGATCCGCTACTGCTAGGTCAGGAATTTGTCTGACGATTAGGCTTGAGAACTTTATACCAAAAAGTAACTAAAAACCGTTTTGAATTTCATACCGAAACGTTACGTTTCTGCAAAACAAAAACTGAAAACCACGTGCCGCGCCGCGCCGCCACGATCGGGTAAATGCATCAGAAGAGTGATAAAAGCAATAATAAAACAAATCATTTTGTAATTTATTTTTGATAATATTTCTGATCATTTATATTATGATTTACACATTACATTAAAAATTACTATTTCATATATTAAAGTTTTAACAAACAAGTCCTAAGCCTAGTAAAAGCACGAAGGGATATCGTCATAACATAACCATAATTACGTAAAACTAAAACGAAAACTTGCGTTACGTTAGCTAACAGCGTTTTCGTTTTCATTCGTTTTGCAGTAACCAAACCATCTCGTCAACCGCGGCAGTGATAACCAAAACTGAAAACGGTTTTTGATAACTTTATGGAAACTTCAAAACCGTTACGTAACGGTTTCCAAAAGATAGCCAAAACGCCCATCGCTACTGACGATAGTTAATAATGAAACATCTATCTGATATTAGTCTGTCAGATATTAGACCTAACCTCATTTTAGATAAATATTTTTCAAAACATTTTTTCTATATTAAAATTTGTCGCATTTTAACAAAAATATTATAAAAAAACTGCTGTAACATGATACTAAAAATACTATAAAACACAAAGGACACAAAGGAAAAACAGACTTTATTGATTTCCGTTTAAATTTCATTAATGATTGCTTTATTGTTTTTAAATATTGGTTTTTCAACCATGAAATTAAGTTAGAAGAAGTTAGAACTTTTCTAATGGCAGTAATAATATTTTTTAAGTAAATATTTATTCATTTATTCATTTATAATTGCGTTACATGCGATATTGATAGCAGTCTAAATATATATCAAGTAACTTAGTCCAAAGTCAGCACTGAGGTACAAATTTCAAATATCTGCGCCTAACGGGACTCTAACCCGGCTCTGCATGGCTTCACTGCTACCCTAACTTATCGGTAAATGATGGTACGAGCTACAATACAGTACATAATCTCATCAAAAACAAAATGGACGCTATATATTTTACTTTACGTAGATAATCGATTAATAAAAGTTGAGACAGTATTGTATAAAATGATTGTTACAAGTAACAATCATTTGTTGTTTGTTTTCCGAATTTTCCGAATCCGTATGCACAGTAGACATGTGTAAGTAATGGTTATAATATCACTCGAGTAATATTACCTAGCAGTGTAATGCTTTATCACCTATTACTCAAGCATGGCAAGTATCACGCATTACTTCAAACCGTACGCCTGTTCGCAACTATGCGAAGCGGCCGGTCTCGAACGAAGTACGAACTAAACAAAAAAACGAAAGAGAGAAATGGTTGTGATGCGTGATGTGTAATGCGTAATGCGTGAGTGAATGAACTGATTGATATTTTGGTTCTGACGCGCGTTGCAATCCATCTTTTTTATCAAATTTTGATTGTGTGTTTGTTACCAAATATACAATAAAATAGGTAAAGTAAAAATACTTTTGTACAGTCTATATAAAAATACAAATACAAAAATAATGAGCAATGTATTGTGTGTGTAAAAATGATAATACTTTACAAGTAGGAAGAAAAGGCTCAATTTCAATTTTTATTTTACTTTATTACTGTTAGATTCCCGTCATTTATGGGGAGTTTTCTTTATTTGTTTCATTATTTCAATAATTGTTTAACTTATTAAGTCAACTTACGTTATCAGCCATTGAACTACCGATATTATAAGTTTATTTATTAATAAATTTAACAAAAAACGCCTAAATAAAATTACTTTTAGCTGTCGCAAGCTTTAACCTAAATATCTACCAATCCATCCATTTTGGAAATGGTAATATTATGTTACGTACTGTGTAGCCATGTTTATTTCTTTCATTATAATTACATAATAAACTTACTCATAATAATATCATAATACATCATCATCACATTACAGTAGGCGCGGATATAATACTGTAATGTCTGACTTGAACTAGGTATGTTTCTGAGTGGGTAATGCAAAGTAATGCGTAATGCTTTTGGGTAATATTACTTCAGCGAGTGATGTGATAAACATCACATCACTTTTTAAAGCACTGTTTTGCGCACCTCTAATGCACAGACTACTTATAGTGCTAACTTGTAGTAGTAAAACGTATTTACAAAGAATGTTATGAAATGGTAGGATATGGACTAGTATAGTAGAAAATATCACAGTACTAAATATGAACGTTTTTCATGATTTCAAGCAAGTTTGTCACAAAATATCTTAAAGGAAACAAAAAACTTAATAAGTAATTCACTTAAATAATATACTGTTTTATGTAATTTACTAGAGTAAATTACACATGAAACTAATTGCTTAAATTTTTTAAAATACAATATTCCATCCATTCCTCTTAGAAGTAACGCGACTTTAAAACATGATATCACAATCACTGTAGAAAGTGTGTTCCGACCTTCATTAATTCGTTTAATGACAGTAATTAAGTGTCAATTAAAAAGTGATTGTGATGTGAGGGAATGGGTGCATAATGAGATGGCATTTATGGCTGGTGATGGTGGCCTCGTGGCCTCTGCTGAAATATGTGGCTTCGCTACTGCCCGGGAAGAATGTACTGAAGATCCTGCCTGAAATTCTGGGGCCTCCGGCTACTGACCAAACAGTACACCCGTCTTCTGGGATTCCCACTACAGAATCTGGGCCTGGGACTGAAGAACGTTTGAAACTTACTAGTATTCCTGATGTAAGTAACTAGTTTTATATTAAAACTAGCTTATGCCAGCGGTTTCACTCGCGTGGTGTCAGGTTTGTCACGGAAAGTCTTTATCGCACTCTCCAGGAAACACTGGAGTTTAAGCCAATTTACAGTCACCGCCATTAACACGTTTAACTCCCAGCTTATGTTTATGCCCCCGAAGACCATTTTGAATGACCTCCTTCCTCATTATGTATGAAGGTTAGTACTACGGAGGGGACAAGTTGTACCTCAGATTCTACCCAATCGAATAAGATGAAACATGCCTTAAATTTTAAATTGGATCCCACGAGACTAAATTGTGAAAAGCGCAACGAAATCTGTTACGCAGTATTTGCGTGATGTGCGCGCCAGTAGATAGACCAACAAACAAATGAAAATGCTCAAAAAAATTGAGTAAGATTTCAAAAATGCCTATAAACGCAACCATATTTCTCAACCATGACCATTGTCAATGCTAAAAACCATACAGACACGGTTTTCTTTACAGTTTTATAATAGTAAAGAAGTTAATTGGCTTATTACGGTGATAGGTGGGTGTAGTACCTACAGAATTCGTATCCTCATTGGTAAATGCATGAAGCTGGGGCTTTAGTTGTAAATAGCATTAAAAATAAAGAATAAAATGATGATTTTTCTTTTTTCTTTGAAAGAATGACCCAAACAAATAATTGGTTAGTAAGTAGCAATCTACGAGTATCTTAAATATCTTATCTTTTTAACCGATTTCAAAAAAGTATGTATAATTCGACCGTATATGTTTTCTTTTATGTTTGTTCGCGGATAACTTCGTCGTTTATGAACCGATTTTGATGATTCTTTTCTTGTTGGAAAGAAGATATCTCAAAGGTGGTCCCATGGTAAGGGTTTGACGATGGCAGATCAGATAAATCGCGGGAAACTTTCAAAAATCGTAGGGGCTACTAGTGCGTTTTTTTTCATTAGTAATAAGTATGTTTGTATTTTATTAATTAATTTCTGTAGATAAGGTCATCGTCTCTATTGAAATTAGAATGTTTCCTAATCCCAATGGCCTTTCATAACATTCTGGAAACAAATCTAGCAAAGAATAACAACTAATTAAATGGAAGTAATTAGGTCCTTCAAAAGCATGTTCGCTCACTGCAAACATGTAATGGCGCCTGTTTTATGTCATCGACATGTCCTTTAACGTGGGTCCCCCAACTTTACTTAAATTACCTAGACATCTTTTGACTATGGACTCTTGTAGAAGAGTCTAGAGTCAACATCTTGTAGACATTGCTAATTAAAAGCGTATATTGCATGTGACAGGTCCTTAAATTAGTGAATTTTTTCAGGCGCTTAAAAGTTACTATTGATCGAAACTCGCCTTTAAATGTTCCCAATCTTTTCAGTGACGACTTTCATGTATTTCTAATTAAATACAGTAAATTTCGTCTTAATAAACTTACATAAATTATTATTAATTTTATATTAAATGTTGAATATATTTTATAGAGATAAGGAAACATTAATCGTATTAAAATTCCCCGACTTATTTCTCTTATTATTATTAAGTTTAAGCTACTGTTCTTCTGGTACTGGTTGACATCTCTTCTGTGACAGGGGCATGATGATAATGATAATATTTCTTACATTTACATCAATTAGCCAATCAAGTAAAAACTGTAAGACTTCTGTTATATATACTAAGAAAACGAAGTAGACATATATATGATGCATAGATATGTAATATTCATAGTAACATGATAAATCGTCTGTCGGAAGTAGTACTGGAACATTTTAAAATGAGTTGTTCCGAACAATTAAACAATTAAATTTCTTTAAATCTTTTATTTAGAGATATTTAGATAATAATTATTGTTTTTTTTTATATAATTACATTATATCGATCTTTATTTGTATGATTTCTATACAGTGGATCCCCGGTAATCCGATAAACGTTTTGCAGAGCAGTGTCGGACTATCGAATTTGTCGGATTACAGAGTACTCCCTAAGATCTTCTATAGGGCAGGATCATTTGAAACAGAGTAACTACCTTGTAACCGACTACTTACAGATCACACACATCATACTGGCAAACAATGAACGCACGCTAAGCCACTCCCCTATCACATTTAGTCAAATTCAAACTGAGCAATCAGACTCAAAACAACATGCGTCGAACATAATACAATACATTAGTGAAGATTTGCCAAGATAGTGTTTGTGTATACCTCCATTCAACAGTGACAGGCAAGTCGGATTACTGGGGGCGCCGGTTTAGACAGGGGCCGGATTAACGGTTGTCCACTGTATTTATAACTAATCAACAGATGTTTTTTTTTTAATTTAAGTTATTAATTTGTTAGAATAAAACACTTTTTTACGGATTTTTGCGCATGTTTTATTTATATTTAATCCTGACGTTTCGACTCCTTTACAAGAGCCGTGATCACAGGATGACTAAGATGATGGTTGTCATATATTTTCTGCTACCTTCACAATATTTTAATCGGGTCTAATGTGTAATGTGCGCGGAAGTGTAAGAACTAAATATTATAAATTTGTATTGTAAATTTGACAATTTTTTTGAAATGTTCAACTATTGTTTCCGACCGACGAAATACTCCTGACTCTACCCTAAACTCTACCCTCTACTCTAAACATCTACCCCTTCCGAGACTCGAGACCAGGACCGTCAGTGCGAGTAGCAGAATAGCTAACGATACACCAAGCGGTCGTCAATACTTGCAATTTGTTGCTCAATACTATTTTGACATTCTGAAGCTCAGCGGTCACGTGATGTTCGTGACTGATGCTGCGAACTCTTCCTTCTTTCTTTCGTAGCTGACTTGCTTTCCTATACTATACCTTATATTTTAAAATCTTTGCAACTTCTGATGTTCAAACTATAAACTTGATAAAATCCTTTTCCAATTATTCTCTACGGGTCAGAAAAGGCGTGCCGGAAAGAAACTCTTAAATATTTTTATAAATAGATTCAATCTCTTTATATATATATATATATATATAAGAGAGATATATATATATATATATATATATGTTCAGTAATATATTAACAATAATATCTATATAGCTACTGCGATTCAGATCTGCTGCTATCTCCTAATGCAGTTTGTTACTCAAATATGAGTACCTATTTTTGCATAAAATACGAGTAATTATTTAGTTGACATTTTATTTATATTTCATTAAGAAATGTAATTTTGAATGTTGTGTTAAATTATTTTTTTTTCATTTATTTAGGGACAACCAACAAAGCATACACAAAAATAATGATAAAAGAGATAAATACAAAATACCACTAGAAATAGTGCTGCCTTAGTTATAGGCTGCCACGGCATGCATTAAATTTAAACAATCTATTGTATAAGTTAGATAACAATCTTAAAATAAAAAAATATAATAATTTACATTACATATATGCAACACAACAACTTAGTATTTTTAAAGGTTCAGTTTTAAACTTTTTTAGTTTCAGATTAAATATATCCACTCGGCCTCTTTTATAAATGCAATTTTGGGATGACAGAATTCTATTTAAAGGTGACTACTTACCTAGGTTACTTTTGCTAACTCTAGGGAAAAACAATAAGAGTTAATCTGGACGGGGCAATCTACGAGGACAATTGAAAAATAATTTAGAGAGCAGTTCAGAGCAATCATAATTATCATAAAACTCTGTACAGAAAATTATCTTTTATTACTCATAACAAACACTTAAAGCCAAAATTTATTTTCACTTAATTATACTTATATCGCTAAAGCTTCACATATTCTTCTTAGAAAAAGTAAATGCGTAAGTAATCGTGAATAACTTTTTATAAAATATTTCGAGGAATAACGAAGCAGCTGTAGAGGTACACATCTGTAATTATAAAACTTTGCTTCTTAAAAAAACTTATGAACAGGTATACAAAAGGAATACGCCCGATCATTTCTTTATTTACCGATAATCTATTTCCAATTTAGTGTAAATTTTTTATAAGTATAATTTTTAAGGCGTCATATTTGATGTAAGTTAATTATTAATAAAAAATACGCAAATGTATTTATTAACCTATTTCTTCAAGGATGAGTGAGACTACTTTATAAATGCACCAATAAAATTTTCGCTTTTACTACCGTTTTTAATTTACAAAAGTGTTCCATGTATGCTTTTGTAAATATGGCATCGAATTATTATTATTTAATATAAAAAGAAAATTATAATAGCTCTACCATCGTTATTATTTAAATAATACTATAAAGATAAGTTTTATTAGATATGCAATGAACTATGAAATTGCGCATAACTTCTGCAAGGCAATATTAACTTCAGTATAATCATTTTTTAATCAGACCATATTTCGAAAAAATATCGACAAATAAAACAAATTTTTCCAGTTGATTTATGTTTTTTTGTCTTTTTTGTTTCGTAAAATTTTTGCTTCCTTACTTTGTAAATTTTAAATACACAGTTTTTTCCATTGACATCCTAAAAAAGCGACTTATTTGTTTTATTTAGATACCGATAAAATTAAGTCACAGAAGTAGATAATTCAGTTTTGTATGGAATCGGGGCCTCGATATGTAGCGTCGGAAAATCCCGTGAAACTAAAAAAAGAACCGATTAATATAAGCAGTTTTCAATTCAGAATCTATACATATAAATACACCATATATACACCAAAATAACATATTTTACAATTTTTGTCTGTCTGTTTGTTCCGGCTTATCTCTGAAATGGCTGGACCGATTTTGACGGAACTTTTATTGTCAGGTAGCTGATGTAATAAGAAGTAAGTTAGGCTACTTTAATTTTAGAAACATTCTTTTGTTTTAGAAAAATAAAGTAATGTTGCAATGTCCAAGTACTGTCCAGTACCGCGCGCAGCTCACGCGCATGCCACCACTACTGTGCCGTTGCGTCGGGCGCCTCCCAACACTTTTCCCACCAACTAATCAATATCACAATGGCTGCCTATCGCACGGGCTCAGAGCGAGTGGGCTATTGCTGATTTTTAATAAAAAAATATATTGCAAATTATAATAAGAATAACAGAGCCACGGCAACGTGTGGCCGGGTCAGCTAGTCATATAATATTAGTTCAAACTGAAAATACAAATGGTTTGACGTGAGATAACAACAGCGAGATATTGATGACGATCACAGATTAGGTGTGAAGATACTACAAACGTGATCTTAGTCCACAGACTAAGCCAAAACACACGAAGTTTATATTCTTAATTGGTTTTTTAATAAAACCTTAAATAATTTGTAACCTTAAATAATTTAAAGCATAAACAAATTAACAATTATTTTTGTTTTCTGAAGTCATAATACTTTTCCTTATTTTTAAACTGCTCAAAATATCTTATATCAAAGTTCACAAAATAAAACATCTCTTTTCGTTTAGATGATTTAAAGAAATTAAATAAACTTTTACCGGATTGATTGCGCATTTTACTTTGTTTTTTATATTTAATCCCGACATTGCGAATCCTTAACAGGAGACGTGATCATGGGATCATGAAAAGATCACAGGAGCGAGTAAAGATTACAAAGATTTACGTGAAAGATATCACATCGAGACTCTCTTTTTAACCGTTTTCAAAAATAGTCAAAATGGGAGAGCTACAAGCAAAAAGAGTCATACTAAGCGTTTTGATTTGACTTTTATCATCCACACCGCCAAAGAGTGAAACTGCTTACCTGAGTCTGTATTTCCTGACACTTATAAATAAAGGGGTTCTCAAGACACGAGTGTAAAGATATCCTCTAGGCAAGCGCGTCACATCCTAGATCGTATCCTCGCTTACCATCAGGCGCTATAAGCGGTTAAGAGCTTTTTTTTACCTATTTATTATAAAACCATACAGGGAAAGAACGAATGTCATCAAGAGGAACTCCTTGCCTGAGTCTGTATTTCCTGACACATACCATATAGCGGTCTTTAATTCGCCAGTAAATATTTATCTTCCAGGCAAAGGCGTCACGTCCTAGATCATTGCTTACCACCAGGGCCGATAGCATTTACGTATTTATTAAAAAATAAATAAATAAAAAACATATAGAAAAAGAATGGATGCCATCAAGAGGCTCATCAAAAATTTCAGTAAGGAGCTACGACTGTCAACGACGTTTGCCTTCACGCGTCCGCCCACGTTCAATATAGTACTTAGTGATGTTAACTCCTCACTCCAGCGTCGCCTCGCCTACCTACTCGTTATCAAAGTGAAATGCTTGAGCTCTATAAATAGAAAGATATTTAACAAATACCTAAATAAGGTATGCCATTCTCGGTTGGCATCAGCTCCAAAAATAATTGATATTTGAAAATCCTACTTATATCATAAATGTGAATGTAAGTTTGTTTGTTATGCTTTCACGCAAAAACTACTAAACCGATCATCATGAAACTTCGTACATAATATTCTTGAAGGCATTAGAAGTAACACTGGATATTTTTTATTGAAAAAAAAATTTGCGGGCGAAGCCTCGGGTAAACGCTAGTATTAAATAAATAAATTTGAAAATACTAAGCCTATTTTTTTGAGGATATTATTCGGGAGGAATTACCTCAAGTATCTAAGAGCTGGTAGCTTCTTCGGCAAACTAGGAAACATTACCAGCCTATCGGGCACTTTTCTCAACAGTAGCAGTGGACCTGATATTATTTTTTATCCAATATTTCGTTTGCCTTACTTATGTTTGCGAGCGAGCGAGCGAGAGTATTTAGTCCGTTACCGCCTTTTAAGGTAAATTAGAATTTGTAATTACTTTTTACTTGTGTCACTTCCTTCATTTATTTTTGAAGTCAGTAGTAATTTTTTATTATTCTGTATCGGGGATTAAGTCACATTGGATTACTAGGTGAAACATCTTGTGCGAGCTAGAGTATATATAATAATACGAGCCCGTCCCGGCTTCGCACGGGTAGACAAAATTCTTTAAATTTTTTCTAGCATTCAATATAGCCTATGACACTAATGTAACACAGCAATAATGTGCCTTTCTATTGGTGAAAGAATTTTTAATATCGGTTCAGTAGATCCCGAGATTACCCCCTTACAATTTAACAAATATACAAACACACAAACTTTACTTCTTTATAATATTAGTATAGATAACCAAACGCTCTACAGTGTAGACTCTGGCTCTTTTAGAAAAGAAATAACAGAACAATGTAGTATTTTCTTGTTAAATTTAATTTTCTTAAAAATGAGATTTTGTTTATATTAAGGTCAGCAGTATTTATTTTTATTTAAGGTAGTTTAAATTGTATCTTTTTCTATGAATTTTTTGCTTACATCGATTAGGGTAACTGTTTTTTTAGTGTATTCTTTGATTTTACCGAGTTTTATTAGCTTTGTAAAATATTGTAGGTTACTAAAATTTGTCATAGCTACAAGTATAAGTTTTATGTAGGTATCACAACTACTAACGCGTGTGCACTGTCAAATGCGATTACTTCTGCTCGAATTGATCAATCTACTTCTCAATAATCACTGAATAAACACAGTTTGCGATAGTAAAGTCGGCTCCGAACCCGTCTTGTTGTTGACGATTGAACGCCATTTACGTCAGAGCCATTTACGCCCTGCATGTACACTACTGAGTAATCGTTTCTATTATTTAATTAATGGTTATAAAATAATGCCAGTAGTTTTGTATTTTCAAAGCTAATAGGAACTTTGTTATACGTATTTCGTTACATTTTTCTTTTGCAAATAGACGTTATATAAATAACTATAAAATACTTTCTATTCAAATTATCATAACAAAGCATTAATTGTAAGTCAACAATTATACTATGGCTTCGTTAATCTTACGACTCGGGACACCTTGAAGAAAAGATACAATTTTCTAAAGCATGAATATATAAAAATGACATATATCAAAACGAGCGTTGAGCGGGAAAAGATTTGACAATGCTTTGTAATTTCTTTGAAACCACCTTACGAAAGTCGTAACACGTGTAGATAGATGACAGTAAAAAATACAGACATAAGCCTGATAACCCTGCAGTCAGTAATTTAGTCATTATTTTATGTCATAATAAATCATGACATACTATGACATACTATACATCATACTTGTCATAATTACTCACAATATTCAATCTACGTAAATGTGCTATCTTCCAAAATAAAAAATACCTGTAGAATTTGAACCTAATTCCTATGTAAAATAAATATGTTAGCGGCTTAAATGTAAACCGAGGGCCGACCCCGCCGCACCTTTTTCCCAGCGGAAAATCCCTTACGGATTCAGGATCTGAAACCCATTGAGATGTATTTAAACGTAACCTGATCTAAACCTATTGTTACACAGTAGAATTAAATTATTATGTCTACAGAAACAATATGAAAACAATAATCATGACTATTATTATGACATAAAAAATTATGACTAACATGTTATGATAACATACATTAGGAATAAAAGGTCAAAGGGAACCCAAACCAAAAAGTTGACAAACAAATTTCGCTCCTTCGTATTTTGGAAGGCACATAGGTCCAGACCGTATCTTAAACACCAACCAAATATTTTCGCAGCGTATAATTTCGATGTCATTAAACACTCTAACGACTAGTTTGGCCGATACGAAATGACCTTACCTTCTAAGCCAAACGGTCCCGGAATTAAGTCCCAGAAGGGACAGATGTCTGTGTCATGAATCTGTACACTTGTACTTAAATCGAACGTAAACAAGTATCCAACAATCGATAAAGAAGATACAGCTACGAAATAATTATATATTTACTTTATTTATAAATATTTTAATAGTTAATAAGTTCTGTAGGACGCAGTTTCAAGAATCAATGCAGAAAAAGACATTTTCCATGTTATTCGAATATAGAAAAATTTAGTTACTAATAAATGTGCTTACTTAATTGATGCAGGTTACCATAAGCTATGAGAATATATCCCTCGCAGTACCGGATTTATGATTTTGATTTGCGGGGTGGGAACTTGATCTGGATGTGGGAAGGTATACCATGTTACCAGGATTTGTGTAACTTTATTGTCGCAAAGAATATGCCGTGTCGTGTCAAGGATTAGGATAGCACTAACCCTCTGCACTTAAAAGTGTCGTAAAAGTTCCACCAGTACCTCCTGTATGAAAATAAAATTGTGAACTTGAACTCCCTAGCCCCCTGCCCCCCTGGACTCCCTGAAGATATGTAGTTCTCAAACTTTCGCAACTAATCAGAACACTCTTATAAGCGGTTATTTTCATAATTTAATTTAAAATCATAGAGGTCATGCCATGATTAGCCAGGAGTGACTGATAACAGACACATGCCATTTTTATTATTGTATTTAACATCGAAATGACCAAAATTCAAACTCTAAGAACAAGATAATACACAAGTTAAAATTACAAAAGTAATTATATCACAGACAATAATGTTTAAGTTTCAAAGCCACATTGAAAACAATATTCGATGTGGTATTGAAACTTAAACTAAGACTCCGAAAACTTAGAATCATCACCGAACTCCTGGGTGGAAAAATAGTTTGATATTCATGACTTATGAATGTATTATTACTGTTAAGTTTAGTTTAAATACAAATAAAGCTAATTAAAATTATAGATAACTCAATGTCAAAAAAAATAATATGAATATTTTAAGTTCTTGTTACTGCGTAGTATTCATACATACTATGTATGCTTCAAATTCGAGCGGCAAATGTGAATGTCACTAAATAATACCCAAAAAATAAAAAATATGCCTTTTTTAATACGCTAGTATTGTTATTCAAATATTGTGTCCCGATTTCCGTGAAATAAATTTCATACAATATAAAAAGAGAAGATTAAGTTGACCAAAATAATTCTAGTATTTGTTTACTATGTCTGCAGTAGGAATTTGCGTAACGTAACCGAAGGCGTACGCTTATCTAATCTCCTTTGTATTGGACGATCGCCCTTTTGAATGTTGAATGCTCACTATCAGCAGATTGTTTCAAACTGGATAACAATATCACTTAAACGCTAATCAATTTTCGATATTTGTTGACTTTATTATTAAAATATACTCTTATTATTAGTTTAATTGAGATCTTGTGATTTAGAAACGGTACTTTTACATCTATATCGGACAATATTACTAAAAAATATATTTGGTTATCAATAATTACGTCAAATAAAAATGATTATATTCGTATAATGTTTCGCGAGTGATTTATATTACATACTGTTTAAGTGATTGGAGTTTTAGTGGAAATGATTATGGTGAAATACATAGCAGTGTCAGTGCTTCTACTCACAGTATATCAAGGATGTGATACTCAATGGCTGGAGCCAGTGGAAAGTCCACCCTGGAATCCAAATTCTGATTCACATCAAGCTCATCATATTGATCATCAATTTCATTACCCTTGGCCAAATTTTGTAAGTTTCGATTACTTGATATTTTAATTTGTTGTATTATAAAAAAATATATATGTTATTACTCTGACTCCAATACATTTTGGATAAAATACATTAAAACGTTGTATGACACAATAGGATACAGAAAAAGCAAATTTTCTCATGTCTTATAAATTGAGGAACATTAACAACGTTATTTATATATTCATCACCCCTCTTGTTAAGCTTTAAAATGTCTATTACGTGTGGATCCACATCCATAGTACATCAATGAGGATCGAACTCGCTCGGCTTGGTCAAAAACAAGTCATATTTCAAACAATGGATGGGCAATGGCCGTTTAAAAAGAATGAATATCTTTATATATATAATTCTTCTGTGAGTGTGTATGTCACTGAACTCCTCCTAAACGGCTGGACCGATTTGAATGAATTTTTTTGTGTGTGTTCAAGGGGTTCTGAGAATGGTTTAGATTCACAAATCAGTCCGGCAGATGGCACTGCAGTCGGCACAGCAACGCGTGGCCGGGACAGCTAGTATACAATATAATATTAATCATACGATAAGTTCGTTTGTAGTCTAATCTTCTTTGTTAGTAATCGTGTTCTCGAAAATTAACGTTTATTTAAAATTTATAATGATATAAAGTGGCGGAAAAACGAAACACTAGGCCAATTGTTGTATGAAACTTGAAAAGAAATGCAACTGCCAATTATCTACATATTAAACTAGGGTTTTCAATTAGTGAACCTTGTGAAAGTAAATAGAACTAGGGCGACTATTTGATTTGACCGTATCATTTCTCTGGCACTATATCAAACGAAGACGGGGCAGCAGCTACATAAATTCATACATTTCGAAAATATGCTGCCCTTGCAAGGAATTCCCTTCGTTGTGAAGAATATAGGTTTTTGGGGACCGAAATTAAAGCTCTTTTTGAAAGAAATACTCTACAGTGTCTCTGCTCGCTTTCGAGCATACTTCACAAATTGGTAAATGCACTCACACGGCTTGCAGCTTCGAGGCCAATTGAACAATGTGTTTACGGTGCTGTTTGGGTTGTCCCACTACAGTAGCGCATCAGGGATGTTTGCAGAAGTGCGGGTAGGCTGCTTCTACGCAACTATGCGGAAGCACTACGCCATCCTGGTGTGCAGGGTGCTGGGCAGCACCAACAGCATCCTAAGCATAATCGCCAGCAGGCTGGACTGCTGGTATATGGCTCATGGATGCACAACGTCTGCCAGTGTTGCACAAAAGCAGCTCGCATGCGGGCAGAATAAAAAAAATATAGTAAACTAACATAGAATAAGAACAATTAAATTAATTAATTAATTATTAATATACATTGAAGCGTCTGCAGACAAATCACAAGCTCCGCCTTTTCGAAAATTCTTCCAGCCTTTGACACCTTTTCTATCAGCGGTGGTGAGGCCGATTATCATCTTTTTAAATTTTTTTTCCAATATTCCTTTTTGTCAAATCTTTTAGTTAAGGTTTCCTTTTTCTGTTTGGACTTTAATCCTTAAGAAACGATTTTCACCTATGGCGCCCGGTTTGAAAAAAATATGATGTATAATTTAGTGATCGAATTTTAACGTGAATGACGTGTGAATTACGATTTTTGTGCGCAACCCTTCGTGCGCACCTTTCAATTTTATTTTGAAGTTTTGTTTTATTATTTTCTGTGCCTGTTCAAAGACAATTGCTCCTAAAGGAGTGAACTCCAGTCGTGCGTCGTGTGCAGCTGATACATACACTATTTTTGTTTGATTTAGTTTATTACATTTATTTGATGTTTAAGATTTATTAAATTACGAGGGTGGATCAAAAAGTTCTTAGAAACGCATATGTATATAATCTTTATGGAGGTAGTTTTTTTAATTTTCTGAAAAAATGTCAATCTGACAGTATTCATACCAAGTTTCATTTAATTTAGTCATTGCGTTCGCAAGATAGAGACGGTTTTGTGCTAACAATAGTTAAAAACAATAAAAAATTGATAAAAACGAGCAACGTGCAGTGATTAAGTACCTCTGCCTGAAAAAAATGTCCACGAAGGAAATTTTTTTAGACATCCAGCAGACATAAGGGGATCATGCTTTACCCTATTCAACGGTCGCTTACTGGTTTGCTGATTTAAAAGAGGTAGATCGAACTGTGAAGACGACTCTAAAAATTTCATTTGGTAGCGTTCAATCTATTTTAACCATTTCACTCGGTTTTAAAAAAGTGTCAGCAAGATGGGTCCCACGAATGTTAACCGAAGAAAACAAAAAGTGGCGTTTGAAAATTTCTAAACGCAATCTCGAAATGTTAACGAGTGATCCAGATGAATTTTGCCGTCGTGTTGTCACCATGGATGAAACATGGGTCCATCATTTCGATCCTGAAACAAAGAGACAAAGCATTTGACGATGATGACGCGGTCATGGCTGCCGTAAATGAGTTTTTTGAGAATCAGGAAAAAGATTTTTTTTGGATGGAATAATAAATCTAGAAAAGAGTTATTCTAAATGTATTGAGTTAGAAGGAGATTACGTAGAAAAATAAAACATTTTTACTTGAATTTTTTTGTACTGATTCTAAGAACTTTTTGATTCACCCTCGTACTATAGTGGAGATAAAATCGGTTAAACATGTTATACCACTTTCCTAAGTGATAAAAGTTCGGGGAATAAACAATATGCAAGTTAAAATGTTCGGAAAGCAAATTCGGAGAATCAACCTCTAATGGACAGTCGACTATACATTTCTGGAAAATTTGTTATCCACAAATTAGCGAAGAGTTAAGTTCTCGTCTATTGATTCGAAATATAATATAAATATAATCTTTTCAATTATTTAATGGCTAGAGTGCAGGTCTACAACACCGGAGTGCGCGAGTTTGAATCTTGTAATATATCTGATTTATTTATTTCTGTTACTTCCGCCTATCACACATATAAATAAAACCAACGACGCATTTATTCTTGATAATAATTACACCTTTTTTTCTGAAAAGTTTTGACGCATGAATGAGGACCATCGACGCTGTCGCTTTACATAGTTTGAGTTGAGTAATGAATTTTTGAGAATTTCGACTTGAACAAATTAAAAATTCAAAAAACAGTAAAGGCATTGTCGAGATTTTTTTGCAACTGAATTTTCATGACTATGTTAAAAATAATTATCTTCCTAACTTTGGTAAAAACTATGAAAATATTGGTTTTAAATTAAAATGAAGACTTTATTTAAATAAAAACTATTTTTAATTTTATAAGTTGTTCAAGTCGAAATTCTCAAAAATTCATAACTCAAAAGTTAAGAAAATTTGCGAAACAAACATGTGATTCGGGTACTCCAAGGGGTGCTCTGTCTCTAGATCTCCACTTGTCACTGTTGTTTGGAATCAATCTTTGTTATCATTATCCCCTTTTATATGCTTACTGGTATTATTACTAACAGTACGAAGCAAAAGTTGGCGCCTTTATAACTAAAAAGTTTATAATTGATTTATAGATAGAATAGTATCCCCGTCCATTTGTTGCCAGACAATATTTTTTACCATCCTTAATCATCATAAATGTAAAAGTTCTAATGCTTGGATGTTTGTACCTCAATCATACAAAAGAGGCCGGACTGATCTGAATTTGTCACTTTTAACCAGGCGTAAAACATTGGCTACTTTTAAATTTAAAAATGAAAGTATTCCTTCTGTAAACGCGAGGAAGGCTTTCCTGAGACACACCGAATACCACACAGGTGAAACCACGCACGGAAGCTTGTATGCTAATAATTTAATGTATTGTAAAATACTATGTTTTGATATTATATTTTATTTAGTCGTAGAAATCTATTCGAAATGTTTTGAATATTTATACGTATAAATAAAATTGGAGTGTCGGTTTGTAATATTGAAATAACCCCTTTTTACTACAGGCATATCAATATTTTCTTTTTCGACACCTTTCTTTTTCTTATAATATTTTTTTAGATTTAAACTTACAGTTAAATGCTTTAATAATAAAATATATAATAATACATATAAGCACTGTAAGGCTTGTGTTATGGATAGTAAGGTAACATAAACATAATATTTTTAGAATTATATATAAATACCCATGACAAATCCAGCAAAATGAAAAAAATCATAAAATCGGTTGAGTAGTTTCGGAGTTCATCGCGGTCAAAGTCTGACAGGAAAATTTCATATATGTGCACTAATTTTAATATTATTTGGCGGAAAATGACGAATTAAGTTGTTATAGTTATAGAGGAAATAGACGAATTAAGTTGTTCCATAGGTACATAATCGGGAGACACTATTCTTGGATAAGTATCTATCTGGAGGGGAAATCGATCCCCTTTGGGTCACTCGTCAAATTGATATTAATAAATAAATGTATAGTTATTGTAAATATAACTGCTGTTTAAGTAATTGTACGACAGAGCATCCTTTTTATAACGTCCACCGCTTTTTAATTAAGTTATAAATTGTTAATGACAATGAAAGCATGATTATACGGAAAATATGAATTACTACCTCACAGTAATATGTAATAATATAATTGAAAAAGAAAATATACCTGCTAGCCAACCAGTAACAGTATTTTAGCAAACGAGGGATGCAAGAAAGCAAAACTGGCCCAGAATTTATAAACTTACACATAATATGATGATACAGAATGAGCATATAAAATATAACTGAATAGGTAAGGGATTGGGTCCTTCGAAAAAGCGCTCGGCTTATAAAGAAACAGTAGGCAATATTCGTTATCATCTTGTATTTTTAATTTCAAGCTTATTGTTATTGGGCGAAGCTCTCTTTTGGGCAACTCACAAATTTCGCTCGTCTCCCTCCTACTACTTAACGGTTCAACCGATTCGAACGAATTTTGGCCTGAACATACATGATAATAACCTGACGGACATAGGCTATGTAAAAAAAATATAAACTTTATCATGGAGGAATAATCATCGAAAGAAAAATTCAAAAGCTGATCACAGCCAAACCGCTAATACTACATTGATGAAATTTGGCGCCAAAACTCACATCGTGGTCGTGACTGATGTGCAAAAAAAGTTTTGAAATCGGACATACCATGCAGGAATAATCACCTAAAGAAAAATTCAAAAGCTGATCACAGCCAAACCGCTGGGACTACATTGATGAAATTTAGGTGAGGTTAGGTAAGGCAGTGCTTCGCTTAGTACCTATTTGAAAACAGCAGCAGCATTGCAGACCTAGTTATATAACGTTGAGTAGCTATACATTGCTCTTATTACAAAAATATATTAGTAACATTGCGAATAGTAATTTTAGTTCTTTTTTACCATCTAACTTAATAAAAAGTACCTTCCGCGAAACGTCGTATTTTATGTATATTCTAAATATGCAGCGTAAAAAATTCTATATTTGATAAAAATGAATGCCGCTCGCAAGTACTATTGCTCGAGCCACATATTCAGAAATTATATCATTCTCTCCTTTGTGAGTTTTTTGTAAGTTGTCCTATTTATAAATAAATAAATAGTGGGCGGCGATGCGGGGTGAGTGAGTCTCGGTATCGGTGTGAGAATTTATCTAAGCGTGCCTTTTTTGCGATATCTCCTAAAATGTTTATTTCAGTTATATGATGTAAAATCATAATAATAATGTGTATAAAATTCTTAAAGTCTAAGTACTTTATTATGTTTATATGTATTTCATTTGATAAGGATAATATTTAATTCGTCTAAATAGCTTTCCAATTACCGTATTTTACGTGACCTTTTTTTTAGAATATATAATGGGATATAGTTAGCTATCCTTAAAAGTAAGGTATATGTCATCCTGAAGTTTTTAGTAAATCTATATAAGAGAAATATCCCACCATTCATTGTTTGTTACATCACCAAGGGATTTGGCAGCGTTTTCTATAAAAGCTCCCGGGCAACTTGATTTTTTCCGACACTTCCGTCAAATATAGTTATATTTCAACCAATTTACACAAAACCATAACAAATTATATACTAATACCTTCCTCATGAACTACTTTCTCTATTGGTGAAAACCCCATAGAAATCCGTTCAGTAGTTTTGACGTGACAACGTCTTATAAATTGGTTTGCCGGGTGACACTTCAAGAAACTGCGTTACGCTCCGCTCACGTTATGCGCTTACAATGAGAGCGAGTGAGAGGCACGCGTCCCTTACACTCGGGCATGGTTAGCCCGCCTAAGAGCGAGAGAGACAGACATAAAAAGTGGAAGGGACGCGTGCCTATAAATTAATGTTTTAAATATAATTCTTTGTATAAATAAATGTTTTAAATTGTTACTATTATTTCATCCTTCTTCCTACTATACGAATGAATATTCACATTAAAATTATTTTACCACTCAAAGTCGTTGTCACGTAAAACTTTCGCCCGTATACCGACTTTACAGGCAACCAACCAGTTTTTTGAGCTTTCTTTTATAATATGTAGTGATGATACAAGAAATGACAAATTCATACAGACTTAACGATAGTATTCACGTTCAAGTCTCTTAAAAGCTAATTTATTAGGAGCTTTTTGTATGTTCTAACTTCTACTTTGAGCTAGTATCGTTCCACCAATGTTGAACGCTAACTACCTTCAACATCGAAAGTAACATTTTTACAAATATTAAACAATCGATTAAGATGGAACCAGCTATAATTATGTTTTTACTTTAATTTGTTTGCATTCACAATGCAATATTTCTATAAGATATAAAATACTTGTGTAAAACAACTACGCCTCCGAGCCCTCAGATGGGATTCGAACCCACGACCTTTCGCTATCCGGGCGACTGCTCTGCCCGTTGAGCTACCGAGAGTTCTAAGGTAAACAATTACAAATTTGAGTGGGCGTGAACATTTTTAAGATGAAAATAGTATGCGCTCAACATACCAATTTTTTGAAGTTTGAATAATTAAACAGCTACTAGAGTGAAGTTTAAGTAAGAAGCATCCAGAAACTTAAATCTAGATTTCAAGTATGAATTACGAGTATCAAACAATATTAAAAAGGGCACAAACAATTCACAGAATTTTACAGTTACAAATAGGCAGCTGCTGATAGTAAACAGATACATGATTATATTTACGTTAACCAAACATGATACGTATGCAATTTTTACTACTCCCGCACTATTGGTACTAGACGAGAGAAGCAACATAAGTCTACATAAGGATCGGAGAATATTAGTCACCCTAAGAAAGTCGATTATCAATTTGACACCTCTGAAACAAGCACTGACTATTATCAGCCCCATGTCTTTGACGCTCAGTTGATACGGTATCATCCCACTGTTATAAGTCAAGATTTAAACGCAACAAACTCAATATCAAAATTCGTTCCTAACACTAAAAATGTTATGTAAATAAATACACAGAAACTTCAAATATAGTCAGCTGTTATTTATCAAAAGGCTCGTCAAAGTCTTAATTTATGCAAATAGACAAAAACTGGTAACATAATATGTAAACTAATTTTAACTGTGTAGTTATTCTAGCTATAAAAATACCGTACGTCAATTTGAATGATAGTAATTTTTTCAATCCAAACTTTGATTCAACAACAAATCTTCACTGCTATTTAGAAAATAGATTGAATAATATTTATCTTGCTTAAAAAAATTGAAACACCTCCAGCAACAGATGGATAAGAAAAATAAACAAAAAATATTATTTTTGCCCAAATAGTTACGGTCAAGAGTACTTAAATATATTTCAGCGTATCAAAATTGAACGTAATTTCATGATCATTAATGCTTACCCTATTAAAACGTGTTTCAGTCATGTTTATAATAATGAAAATACTATGATGATTTGTATTTAAAGAATGTTACCAACAAAAATGTACACATATTTTGTTTTAACGAAAATAAGAAAATGTGTAATGACAAAAGCGAGGAAAACAAAACAAATAAATCATATGGTTTAAAAGCTTCTGTCAGCAGCATTCTTATACATATTTCGAAAGTAAATGTGAACCGAATAATATGCTTTATAATTTTATTTCTTGTGTTGTATGTACGTTAATGTAAAAATATATGGAAACTTTTGTTTTAGGCATAAGTTAGTTGGAAAAAAATCAGGAAATGTTACATTTTATCAATTGAAAACATACTTCATTCGATAAAATAGGAAAAAAAATTTCGCATTTTATATGAAAATTCAAGACTTTTTTTTTCAAAGTGTATTTACATTTAATTACAGTATGTATGTGCCACTTTGTTAGTAGACTTTCTGTAGGAGACATGATCCCGTTGCTGTAGAAGTTTTGGGACTTCTGATAAAAAAAACGCAAAAGTAGTTGTGGCAGTCCTCTCTTAATGTTAACCTGATACTGCCTAAAGAATTATGAAAAGACCAAAACTGGTGGAAATCTGAAGGTGCAAGGTCAGGGCTATATAGTCCAGCAGGCACCGCCTGTTTTGACGTGATAACGTCTTATAAATTGGTTGCGGCTGGGAGTCACTTATGAAAAAGTGTAACGCTCGGTAACGTTACGATGAGTCACCGAACGAGAGAGAGGCCCGCCGAATGCCTTGCGTCTCTCTCCCACTCAACTATGATCGGTCTGCCGCGCGCATTGTGCAATTTAATTATATTCATATCAATAAATATTCTACCGAGAAAAAGACGTTGTCACGTAAAATCTTCGCCCGTAAAACCGACTTTACAGGCAAAAAAAAAAAAAAAAAAAAAAAAAAAAAAAAAAAAAAAAAAAAAAAAACCGACTTTTTTTTTAATGAGTAATAACAGGCTGAATCTTTGTGAGCAGGTTCGGTTCGACGAGACGCCAAAGGTTTTCCTCTGACAATTCTCGATAGAGGTAGCTATAGTAGAGAGCAGGTATAAAACATGTCGATTCGGTAGCGTGTCGAAGTTGTCTGAATAAAAGCAGGTTTTTTTTTATATATTGAGGTAATTGGACGATAAACTCGAAAAAATAATTGTCCTACAAAATGGTTGGTTTGATTGGAGCGTCCTACACTCCGAATATGTACAAATAACAAGGTAATTAAAATTATGGATAACAATCTGATTTTTTGTATGCAGCTTAATAAATATTTCGTCAACCAAATGGCCACATAGTCCTACAAATGAGTGAATGTAGTGGTTCTGTTTCCCAGTCCTACGTTTAGAAATTGTGCATTCTACGGTAAGACTTTTTTCGTTAATAACAACTGAATTTTAATATTTTCATATCGGGAATAAAGTGTAGAACACAATTTTATCACTGTCCTACATAAAAATAGTATGTATTTCCAGGAATAAATATATTTCATTTAACGCATTTCTTGTACTTTGGAATTTGGAGTAAATCGCTAACATAAGACACGTGTTAGGACCATGCTATTGTATACACACATATAAAGTTTGGGACACCGACAACGTCGGTTGCCCTTGGTTTCCCTTTTCGAGCCAGTTTATTACGAGCGTTAGAAGCGTAGACATATGCGTGTCGAAGTGTAGTGCAAAAACTTATAACTCACTGAGAGAATATAGAGTACTTTTTGTGCAAATTACTTTATGAAAACCCGAAGTTTAGAGAGAAAAGAGAAAAACAAATACGTTTTCTAAAGGAATTCTGCTCTCTTGCAAACAATTCCTAAAGGAATATCCATCACAACCACAAATATAAAGATGTGGTACTGCCTGACAGTTGGGATGACGAGATCATCGGATATCTTTCGTCTTGCTATAAGGAGTTCAGGGTCAAGGCTAAATATTTATCTTATGAAAAGTATGCCAATTTTTTAAGGAGGTATTTGGTCGAATTGATATAAAAAACCGCCAGTAACGCCTAAAAAGCTTTCTACCGAAAAGAAAAGAAGAGGCCTGTTGATATTCTTAAAACAATACTTAATTTCAAGAGGCTTTTGTACAGCTGCACAGCGGTCGTGCCGGTCGCAACGTCGAGTGAGGTATTCGAGGTTCTTGAAGAGGACGTATGTGTTCATTAAACGGGAATCAGAAGCACGCCGTCTCCACCCCTCCTCTGCTGAGGAAGGTGCTGGGAGATGGCACACCGGTAGGGGTCATAGTCCCTTAACGAAGGGAGGAACCCTAATGGACAAGGCGGAAGGCGCTGTGGCGTAGATGGGTAGACCCGCTGTTCAGCGCCATTCGGAGGGTGTCGAATGATGCCTAACTTGTGCCTAGGCATCGTCCGACAGAGAAGGGACCCGTAGCGGGCCGGCTGTCCAGCCAAAGTGGTGCTTCTGACAAAGGGACCCACAAGGCTGCAGGACAGGGTGAAGGCACAACGACGAGTTTTAGTGGGTATACCTTCGATTACCCACTGGACTTCGTCGTTGTCGTTGTCGGGTGGGTGATCGAAGGAGAGCCCCACATAACTCCGCTGTCTACCCAAGCAGTGGAGTATGCATAAGGAGCATTTCTTGTCGGAAATAAAAAAAAAAGGTTGTGGTTATTAAAGACCAAAAATGACATCAACAAAGGACGGTACGAAATGTTTGAAAAAGGCTACAGATGTAACAATAATAATAATAATAACAATAATAACACGCTGTCGCTTTACATAGTTTGAGTTGAGTAATGAATTTTTGAGAATTTCGACTTGAACAAATTAAAAATTCAAAAAACAGTAAAGGCATTGTCGAGATTTTTTTGCAACTGAATTTTCATGACTATGTTAAAAATAATTATCTTCCTAACTTTGGTAAAAACTATGAAAATATTGGTTTTAAATTAAAATGAAGACTTTATTTAAATAAAAACTATTTTTAATTTTATAAGTTGTTCAAGTCGAAATTCTCAAAAATTCATAACTCAAAAGTTAAGAAAATTTGCGAAACAAACATGTGATTCGGGTACTCCAAGGGGTGCTCTGTCTCTAGATCTCCACTTGTCACTGTTGTTTGGAATCAATCTTTGTTATCATTATCCCCTTTTATATGCTTACTGGTATTATTACTAACAGTACGAAGCAAAAGTTGGCGCCTTTATAACTAAAAAGTTTATAATTGATTTATAGATAGAATAGTATCCCCGTCCATTTGTTGCCAGACAATATTTTTTACCATCCTTAATCATCATAAATGTAAAAGTTCTAATGCTTGGATGTTTGTACCTCAATCATACAAAAGAGGCCGGACTGATCTGAATTTGTCACTTTTAACCAGGCGTAAAACATTGGCTACTTTTAAATTTAAAAATGAAAGTATTCCTTCTGTAAACGCGAGGAAGGCTTTCCTGAGACACACCGAATACCACACAGGTGAAACCACGCACGGAAGCTTGTATGCTAATAATTTAATGTATTGTAAAATACTATGTTTTGATATTATATTTTATTTAGTCGTAGAAATCTATTCGAAATGTTTTGAATATTTATACGTATAAATAAAATTGGAGTGTCGGTTTGTAATATTGAAATAACCCCTTTTTACTACAGGCATATCAATATTTTCTTTTTCGACACCTTTCTTTTTCTTATAATATTTTTTTAGATTTAAACTTACAGTTAAATGCTTTAATAATAAAATATATAATAATACATATAAGCACTGTAAGGCTTGTGTTATGGATAGTAAGGTAACATAAACATAATATTTTTAGAATTATATATAAATACCCATGACAAATCCAGCAAAATGAAAAAAATCATAAAATCGGTTGAGTAGTTTCGGAGTTCATCGCGGTCAAAGTCTGACAGGAAAATTTCATATATGTGCACTAATTTTAATATTATTTGGCGGAAAATGACGAATTAAGTTGTTATAGTTATAGAGGAAATAGACGAATTAAGTTGTTCCATAGGTACATAATCGGGAGACACTATTCTTGGATAAGTATCTATCTGGAGGGGAAATCGATCCCCTTTGGGTCACTCGTCAAATTGATATTAATAAATAAATGTATAGTTATTGTAAATATAACTGCTGTTTAAGTAATTGTACGACAGAGCATCCTTTTTATAACGTCCACCGCTTTTTAATTAAGTTATAAATTGTTAATGACAATGAAAGCATGATTATACGGAAAATATGAATTACTACCTCACAGTAATATGTAATAATATAATTGAAAAAGAAAATATACCTGCTAGCCAACCAGTAACAGTATTTTAGCAAACGAGGGATGCAAGAAAGCAAAACTGGCCCAGAATTTATAAACTTACACATAATATGATGATACAGAATGAGCATATAAAATATAACTGAATAGGTAAGGGATTGGGTCCTTCGAAAAAGCGCTCGGCTTATAAAGAAACAGTAGGCAATATTCGTTATCATCTTGTATTTTTAATTTCAAGCTTATTGTTATTGGGCGAAGCTCTCTTTTGGGCAACTCACAAATTTCGCTCGTCTCCCTCCTACTACTTAACGGTTCAACCGATTCGAACGAATTTTGGCCTGAACATACATGATAATAACCTGACGGACATAGGCTATGTAAAAAAAATATAAACTTTATCATGGAGGAATAATCATCGAAAGAAAAATTCAAAAGCTGATCACAGCCAAACCGCTAATACTACATTGATGAAATTTGGCGCCAAAACTCACATCGTGGTCGTGACTGATGTGCAAAAAAAGTTTTGAAATCGGACATACCATGCAGGAATAATCACCTAAAGAAAAATTCAAAAGCTGATCACAGCCAAACCGCTGGGACTACATTGATGAAATTTAGGTGAGGTTAGGTAAGGCAGTGCTTCGCTTAGTACCTATTTGAAAACAGCAGCAGCATTGCAGACCTAGTTATATAACGTTGAGTAGCTATACATTGCTCTTATTACAAAAATATATTAGTAACATTGCGAATAGTAATTTTAGTTCTTTTTTACCATCTAACTTAATAAAAAGTACCTTCCGCGAAACGTCGTATTTTATGTATATTCTAAATATGCAGCGTAAAAAATTCTATATTTGATAAAAATGAATGCCGCTCGCAAGTACTATTGCTCGAGCCACATATTCAGAAATTATATCATTCTCTCCTTTGTGAGTTTTTTGTAAGTTGTCCTATTTATAAATAAATAAATAGTGGGCGGCGATGCGGGGTGAGTGAGTCTCGGTATCGGTGTGAGAATTTATCTAAGCGTGCCTTTTTTGCGATATCTCCTAAAATGTTTATTTCAGTTATATGATGTAAAATCATAATAATAATGTGTATAAAATTCTTAAAGTCTAAGTACTTTATTATGTTTATATGTATTTCATTTGATAAGGATAATATTTAATTCGTCTAAATAGCTTTCCAATTACCGTATTTTACGTGACCTTTTTTTTAGAATATATAATGGGATATAGTTAGCTATCCTTAAAAGTAAGGTATATGTCATCCTGAAGTTTTTAGTAAATCTATATAAGAGAAATATCCCACCATTCATTGTTTGTTACATCACCAAGGGATTTGGCAGCGTTTTCTATAAAAGCTCCCGGGCAACTTGATTTTTTCCGACACTTCCGTCAAATATAGTTATATTTCAACCAATTTACACAAAACCATAACAAATTATATACTAATACCTTCCTCATGAACTACTTTCTCTATTGGTGAAAACCCCATAGAAATCCGTTCAGTAGTTTTGACGTGACAACGTCTTATAAATTGGTTTGCCGGGTGACACTTCAAGAAACTGCGTTACGCTCCGCTCACGTTATGCGCTTACAATGAGAGCGAGTGAGAGGCACGCGTCCCTTACACTCGGGCATGGTTAGCCCGCCTAAGAGCGAGAGAGACAGACATAAAAAGTGGAAGGGACGCGTGCCTATAAATTAATGTTTTAAATATAATTCTTTGTATAAATAAATGTTTTAAATTGTTACTATTATTTCATCCTTCTTCCTACTATACGAATGAATATTCACATTAAAATTATTTTACCACTCAAAGTCGTTGTCACGTAAAACTTTCGCCCGTATACCGACTTTACAGGCAACCAACCAGTTTTTTGAGCTTTCTTTTATAATATGTAGTGATGATACAAGAAATGACAAATTCATACAGACTTAACGATAGTATTCACGTTCAAGTCTCTTAAAAGCTAATTTATTAGGAGCTTTTTGTATGTTCTAACTTCTACTTTGAGCTAGTATCGTTCCACCAATGTTGAACGCTAACTACCTTCAACATCGAAAGTAACATTTTTACAAATATTAAACAATCGATTAAGATGGAACCAGCTATAATTATGTTTTTACTTTAATTTGTTTGCATTCACAATGCAATATTTCTATAAGATATAAAATACTTGTGTAAAACAACTACGCCTCCGAGCCCTCAGATGGGATTCGAACCCACGACCTTTCGCTATCCGGGCGACTGCTCTGCCCGTTGAGCTACCGAGAGTTCTAAGGTAAACAATTACAAATTTGAGTGGGCGTGAACATTTTTAAGATGAAAATAGTATGCGCTCAACATACCAATTTTTTGAAGTTTGAATAATTAAACAGCTACTAGAGTGAAGTTTAAGTAAGAAGCATCCAGAAACTTAAATCTAGATTTCAAGTATGAATTACGAGTATCAAACAATATTAAAAAGGGCACAAACAATTCACAGAATTTTACAGTTACAAATAGGCAGCTGCTGATAGTAAACAGATACATGATTATATTTACGTTAACCAAACATGATACGTATGCAATTTTTACTACTCCCGCACTATTGGTACTAGACGAGAGAAGCAACATAAGTCTACATAAGGATCGGAGAATATTAGTCACCCTAAGAAAGTCGATTATCAATTTGACACCTCTGAAACAAGCACTGACTATTATCAGCCCCATGTCTTTGACGCTCAGTTGATACGGTATCATCCCACTGTTATAAGTCAAGATTTAAACGCAACAAACTCAATATCAAAATTCGTTCCTAACACTAAAAATGTTATGTAAATAAATACACAGAAACTTCAAATATAGTCAGCTGTTATTTATCAAAAGGCTCGTCAAAGTCTTAATTTATGCAAATAGACAAAAACTGGTAACATAATATGTAAACTAATTTTAACTGTGTAGTTATTCTAGCTATAAAAATACCGTACGTCAATTTGAATGATAGTAATTTTTTCAATCCAAACTTTGATTCAACAACAAATCTTCACTGCTATTTAGAAAATAGATTGAATAATATTTATCTTGCTTAAAAAAATTGAAACACCTCCAGCAACAGATGGATAAGAAAAATAAACAAAAAATATTATTTTTGCCCAAATAGTTACGGTCAAGAGTACTTAAATATATTTCAGCGTATCAAAATTGAACGTTATTTCATGATCATTAATGCTTATCCTATTAAAACGTGTTTCAGTCATGTTTATAATAATGAAAATACTATGATGATTTGTATTTAAAGAATGTTACCAACAAAAATGTACACATATTTTGTTTTAACGAAAATAAGAAAATGTGTAATGACAAAAGCGAGGAAAACAAAACAAATAAATCATATGGTTTAAAAGCTTCTGTCAGCAGCATTCTTATACATATTTCGAAAGTAAATGTGAACCGAATAATATGCTTTATAATTTTATTTCTTGTGTTGTATGTACGTTAATGTAAAAATATATGGAAACTTTTGTTTTAGGCATAAGTTAGTTGGAAAAAAATCAGGAAATGTTACATTTTATCAATTGAAAACATACTTCATTCGATAAAATAGGAAAAAAAATTTCGCATTTTATATGAAAATTCAAGACTTTTTTTTTCAAAGTGTATTTACATTTAATTACAGTATGTATGTGCCACTTTGTTAGTAGACTTTCTGTAGGAGACATGATCCCGTTGCTGTAGAAGTTTTGGGACTTCTGATAAAAAAAACGCAAAAGTAGTTGTGGCAGTCCTCTCTTAATGTTAACCTGATACTGCCTAAAGAATTATGAAAAGACCAAAACTGGTGGAAATCTGAAGGTGCAAGGTCAGGGCTATATAGTCCAGCAGGCACCGCCTGTTTTTTTTAATGAGTAATAACAGGCTGAATCTTTGTGAGCAGGTTCGGTTCGACGAGACGCCAAAGGTTTTCCTCTGACAATTCTCGATAGAGGTAGCTATAGTAGAGAGCAGGTATAAAACATGTCGATTCGGTAGCGTGTCGAAGTTGTCTGAATAAAAGCAGGTTTTTTTTTATATATTGAGGTAATTGGACGATAAACTCGAAAAAATAATTGTCCTACAAAATGGTTGGTTTGATTGGAGCGTCCTACACTCCGAATATGTACAAATAACAAGGTAATTAAAATTATGGATAACAATCTGATTTTTTGTATGCAGCTTAATAAATATTTCGTCAACCAAATGGCCACATAGTCCTACAAATGAGTGAATGTAGTGGTTCTGTTTCCCAGTCCTACGTTTAGAAATTGTGCATTCTACGGTAAGACTTTTTTCGTTAATAACAACTGAATTTTAATATTTTCATATCGGGAATAAAGTGTAGAACACAATTTTATCACTGTCCTACATAAAAATAGTATGTATTTCCAGGAATAAATATATTTCATTTAACGCATTTCTTGTACTTTGGAATTTGGAGTAAATCGCTAACATAAGACACGTGTTAGGACCATGCTATTGTATACACACATATAAAGTTTGGGACACCGACAACGTCGGTTGCCCTTGGTTTCCCTTTTCGAGCCAGTTTATTACGAGCGTTAGAAGCGTAGACATATGCGTGTCGAAGTGTAGTGCAAAAACTTATAACTCACTGAGAGAATATAGAGTACTTTTTGTGCAAATTACTTTATGAAAACCCGAAGTTTAGAGAGAAAAGAGAAAAACAAATACGTTTTCTAAAGGAATTCTGCTCTCTTGCAAACAATTCCTAAAGGAATATCCATCACAACCACAAATATAAAGATGTGGTACTGCCTGACAGTTGGGATGACGAGATCATCGGATATCTTTCGTCTTGCTATAAGGAGTTCAGGGTCAAGGCTAAATATTTATCTTATGAAAAGTATGCCAATTTTTTAAGGAGGTATTTGGTCGAATTGATATAAAAAACCGCCAGTAACGCCTAAAAAGCTTTCTACCGAAAAGAAAAGAAGAGGCCTGTTGATATTCTTAAAACAATACTTAATTTCAAGAGGCTTTTGTACAGCTGCACAGCGGTCGTGCCGGTCGCAACGTCGAGTGAGGTATTCGAGGTTCTTGAAGAGGACGTATGTGTTCATTAAACGGGAATCAGAAGCACGCCGTCTCCACCCCTCCTCTGCTGAGGAAGGTGCTGGGAGATGGCACACCGGTAGGGGTCATAGTCCCTTAACGAAGGGAGGAACCCTAATGGACAAGGCGGAAGGCGCTGTGGCGTAGATGGGTAGACCCGCTGTTCAGCGCCATTCGGAGGGTGTCGAATGATGCCTAACTTGTGCCTAGGCATCGTCCGACAGAGAAGGGACCCGTAGCGGGCCGGCTGTCCAGCCAAAGTGGTGCTTCTGACAAAGGGACCCACAAGGCTGCAGGACAGGGTGAAGGCACAACGACGAGTTTTAGTGGGTATACCTTCGATTACCCACTGGACTTCGTCGTTGTCGTTGTCGGGTGGGTGATCGAAGGAGAGCCCCACATAACTCCGCTGTCTACCCAAGCAGTGGAGTATGCATAAGGAGCATTTCTTGTCGGAAATAAAAAAAAAAGGTTGTGGTTATTAAAGACCAAAAATGACATCAACAAAGGACGGTACGAAATGTTTGAAAAAGGCTACAGATGTAACAATAAAAACTAGAAGATGGTAAAAAAAAAGTAGTTGGATACGATCCCTCAATTCTACCGCCTACCAAACAAGAGCTATTACAGCACATTAAACGCACATCATACATCTACAATATATGGTGTAATGCACACAAGCGCAGCCCCTCCGAGAAAAAACCAGCAAATTGCGGATGGGCATTGATTGACGGAAAGTACCGTTATCATTGGTTCGATGGCTGATGGCTCTTGGAGAATTGTCTTGTGATGTTCAAGGTACTCTATTATTACTTTTCTTACAAGTTGATGATAATGCTGCAATTTCTTTTTTAACAACTATTTTGTTACAGAATCAGATGTTATTTATTCTGCTGATTACGACGTAGATGATGATGATGATGAATACGAAACGGATGAAGCGTCGACATTGGAATCCGACGACGGTTGAAATAGTATTCAATTACTTTTATAATTGTATTTCTGATTTTTTTCGGTTTATCGTCCAATCACCTCAATGTAAAAAAACTTGCTGTTATTCAAACAATTTTGAAACCCCACCGAATCGACATGTTTTATACCTGCTCTCTACATTAGCTTTCTCTATCGAGAATTGTCAGAGGGAAGACTTGGGCGTCTCGTCCAACCGAACCTGCTCACGAAGATTCAGCTTGTTATTACTCACCAAAAAAAACAGGCGGGGGCTGCTGGACTATATAATATGGCGGATGCATTAACACCTCCCAGCAAAACCCTCTTAACTTTTGTTGAGGGGCTAAAGATGTATGAGATCTAGCGTTATCGTGAAGAAAGACCACACCCTTTCTATTAATCAATTCCGGCCGTTTTCTCTCAACTTCTTGCTTTAATCTCATCAGCTGTTGGCAGTAGAGATCCGAATCGGCGGTAAAAGCTCATAATGAACAATGCCCTTCCAATCCCACCATAGACACAGCATCACCTTATTGCGAGTTAACCCAGATTTTGCCACATTCTGTGAAGCCTGACCGACCTTTAACCACGACCTTTTTCGCACTTTCTTGTCATACGTGATCCACTTTTCATCACCAGTTATCAATCTCTTCAAAAACGGTTCGGTTTTATTACGTCTCGATAACGGATCGCAAATGAGTATACGGTTCATTAGGTTTCTTTCAGTGAGCTCTTGTGGCACTCAAATTTCAAGCTTTTTTGTGTACCCAGATTTTTCCAAATGGGTCAAAACTGTTTTGTGGTCAATTCCCAGTTTTTCAGCTATGTCGTAACTGGTGATATGCCGATCTTGCTCCACTTTTACAAAAATAGCATCCATTTTATCCGTAACAGGGCGACCAGAGCGAGGTGCATCTTTGATATCAAAATTCCCGGATTGACAACGCTTAAACCAACTTTGTGCTACTCTTACTGACACTGCATTAGGTCCATAAACGTCACATTTTTTTTTCGCGGTTTGCGTTGCATTTTTTTTTGAAATGAAATTTTAAAATTTATCAAATTTCTTCATTCGATTTGCTCATTTTTGACAGAAAGAAAACAAATGAAAAATAGTGGGTAACAAAACTTTCCTAATTTGATTCTTTTTTTGAAATGTCACCTTTTTAATGTCATGAAAACCAGCCAGATACAAATAGTACAGCCAAAGATATTTTATTAAAAGTTTATACATACTATATGCGACAAGACTTTTCCGCGACCTAATATGTTGCACACCTATTTATTTGATTTTCATTGCTAATAACTGCAAGAAAGAAATTACTTCAAAATTTTAATATAAGAATACTAGAAAAACTAGATGTGTTAGAATTTTTTAAAATGCTGAAATATGAGCCCATTCTTATCCCAGCAAGGACTTGAAAATTTCATGCTTCTAACTAAAAAGGGACTTTATAAAAATAATTAATACTGTATTTCATCCACTTAGTGGGTCCATAAACAATAAAGTGTGTTTCTGATTTATTTAGCTCTAAGTACTTAATTTATTGTTTATTAAAATGGCAGACTTTTATTACCCGTTTAAGAGTTGAATTTTCTAGAACGATTACGCCAATGTTAATTTATTTTTATCGGAAGCTTGATCTGTCATAATACCTAATTAAAGAACGAATTCCTGTAAATATCTTGTTTTGTCCGATAATAACGTAATTAATGTACACACGACCCCACATCAAGCAGAAAAAAGATGTTAAAAAAGATTTAAGTAATTGTTTTTTATACTACTAAGACATAGAAGAAAAAAATACTATTACAATGAACGAATTTTACAAAGTATTGTAAAATCACGCGCTCTTGGCTTTTAAATCTATAATCTAAGAACACAAATTTGTTGTTTGTGTGTTTGTCTGTCCGCTCTTTTCCATTGTATACGCGTTACCATAGCAACGCGTTAACCGCAAGTAGTTCGAATACCGGACGCTAGATGGCGCTAACGGAAAAATATTTAATGATAAAAAAAAATTAAGAATTTTGTCCACCCGTGCGAAGCCAGGACAGGCCGCTAGTATTAATATAAGATATTACCGATATTGTTACAGCATTTTTTTTTTTTTAGAAAACGAGCAAGGCTAAAACTTAGAAGTATAAATAAAATATATTTTCAACTTAAGCTAGGAACAGTGTCTCCTTAATTATAATTGAGGAGAAGAGCTGCTAAAACAAAAAAAAACCTGCTCGAACTTAGTGATAACTATACTTAACTAACACTTAATATAGTGCAACAAAAAGTATAGTGAAAGACGTCTAAATGAGCTGCTTTATAAAGAGAGAATTATATTTATTCGCGAAAATTTGCCTAAGTTGCTTTTGATAAGCTTTGAAGTAAACAACAAAAAATTACCAGAGCGGGGAAATCTACAAGGACAGTTAAGAGTAATTTTAGGAAGTAATTGAAGACAATCATGAGCACCATTCAAAAGCCTATGTAGAAATATTTGATCTAGAAGTTGTCGCCCTAGTTTTAGGAACTTATGTTAAATCTGCTTATGCGGTCGTTATATAAATAACCTTTGCTCATAAATGTATTTTTAACAAGATTATTAAAGTTATCAAAAAAAATTGTAAATTCTTTAAATGAATTGATCTCTATTACAATGGCATAAGGTAGGTCCAAATATCTGATTGAAGCAATAAACTTTTCCAAAATATCACGTCGCAAACTATTTTATGCTAATTTTCATTTGCCAAAAAAATGTTTGTCAAAACAACTTATCGCAATTTTGTTGCGAGCTAAAAACAGTTAGCTAAACTGTTTTTAGCTAGCTAATCAGTTAGCTAAAAACAGTTTAGCTAACTGATTAGCTAAACTGTTTTTTGGCAAGATATTGTTTAAAAAATATTTACTCGGCCATGTTTCATTTTACTAAGTGTTATTAAGTCAAATGTATCGTTTGCCAAAACATATTCTTTGTAAAAAAATGTTTCACAGGTTAAAAATTTTCATATGATTCCTACAACATTAACAAAACACATAGAAAAACTTAGTGTAAAATCTCGGAGCAGTTTGTTTCTGGCGTTTCGCTGGCCGCTGCCTCGGCACGCTCACCTCGCGAGCTGTTTGGGATTTTGCCCAAATGAAATGTCATTTACATCAGTAAGAACCGAAGAAAACTAGTTGCCTTAAAATCATAAATTCATTCATCATCACCAGCCTATTAAATTCTTCACTGCATCTTATAAGTGTTTACTTTGAATAAAAACTCCATAGGGAAACTGAACTGTTAACACGCAGGCCTAGTGCGGATAGTGATGTTAAAGATTGGTTATGCCTAAGCAATGGCTTAGCGTGCCTTCCGAACGGCAGAGGAGCTCGAAATATTTAAAAAGTCTCGAAATCTCGATATTCGATTTCCATCCAATAAATTGATCCACGCTACTATAATAGCTATTACAAACAATGTTTTTCGGAACATACAGTAATGGTACTAACTCACACAGGTAGTACCGAAATCTAATTCAAATTATTACGTGAGTTAATTTACATTTGGAGTGAATAGCTCTTGAGTCAACATCAGTCTATTAGACATATCAACATTAAGAAGTATATTATTTCAAAGAAGATTAATCGTAGACTATAGCTATCATGCTTTGAATTACCGTCTTAAGAAATTTAATACCATAACATTTAATAGGGTATTATAAATAATTTATAAAACAAGAAGATAATTCCCTGAGTAACTTATTGTTTTTTTTTTTAATTCGAACCGAAACATAACTTATCGCCTATTCGCCTAGAGATGGGGATCTGGAATCTATCATATTAAATTAATTTAGAGCAATATATCAATCCGGTAAATCAATCTCAGACAACCTAAAATCGACTTTTAACTGATTAATTTATAGTTTCTTTTTATTTGAATCAGAATATATATAAAAAAATTGTAATCTTAATATTATGAACGCAATATCCTTTTGATATTTAAGCATTAAATGCAAAATATTTTTTATATCTTAAAAACTAGAAGAAATTCAAGTGTTTTTTACTATTCAAACGTTAATCAACTTTGGGGCATATTGGGGATATCTCCTTAATTTTTTCAGAATATATTACACATTTAAACATCATTATTCTACTGAGAACTATTTCGCTCAAATTGGAGCAGCCCAACTGGTGAAATACTTCCACCTTACAGAAGACCGTAGCCAAACAACAATCACTTTTGTGTTGTTGTGTTCCTGTGAGTGAGTAAGGTTTCCAGAGCTCCTGGGCGGGTGCTACGTTAGTAGCAGGTCAGGCCTTCAGGGTGAGGGTGACAAGCCCATTTTCTAGTCAAGCGCGTTATATCCTAAATCGCATCGTTGCTTACCATCAGGCGAGATAGCGGTCAAGCACCTGTCTATTTAGTATGAAAATAAAAATATTTTTTTCCTACGCTGATTTCAAAAACATATGCCGTTTCCATGTAACAGCTCTGTTAGCAGCTATAAAGCAACGGGATTTTTTACTAAAATGCAAATAGTTTAATTATTATTATTATTATAGACTCTTTATTTCCATAATCATTGACTTACAAAACAAAAATCATAGGATTATCAATACACATTAATTGCATGCATGAAATAACAGAATATTACAATGAATGAGTATTAAATTACAATCGTATACAAAAATTAATAAATATTTTTATTTTGAATACATTTTTATAATATGGCTTTGTCGTCTGAACTTAGCCTTTTCTATTTTGACACGAGACGCCACCGTGAAGCATTTGTCACTGACGTGACGATCTTTGGCCACTCGTGCAAAGATCGTCACGATCATACGTGCCTATTTCATCCTTTTATCTATAAAAATATAAGCTATTGATCGTTAATCAAAACTCCGCCCTTAAAATAGAACCTCATTTTATAAGCACAAGGGCAATAAACAAAAAGCTTTTCCTTTTATTTTCCGCCTGGATTAAATATGTTATCGAAATATCTTCAAAGATTGTTTATAATCGTCTTTTCTAACAAATTCATCATCCATGTTAAAAACACAGATCTTAAGATCTCTATTACAAAATTATTCTATTTACATAATTCACAACTCTAACTCTTCATGGAGATTGTTTTTAAATACGAATTGTGGCTATTAAATAACTACACTGCAAGTGGATTTTCCGGTCAAGATTTAGTTAAAGCAACTTATCGAATTGAAAGCCAGTGCCATCTTTTAATTTTATTTAGAACATGAAAAGACGGCGTTACAATATACAACATCAACTCGTTTGTAGTACAAGTATCAAACAATCGATAAAGAAGAAACAGTATTACAATTATTACAACAACTAGCGGCCCGTCCCGGCTTCGCACGGATGGACAAAATTCTTTAATTTTTTTCTATAATTAAATATTTTTCCGTTAGCGCCATCTAGCGTCCGGTAGACTACTTGCGGTTAATATGGCAACAAACACATACAAAGTATTGACATAATATAATTAGGAAAGGATTATTATTATATTATTTTTAACTGATAGTTCATTGTATCTGTAGAAATAATTACCAGAAAAAAAACTATTTATCTCAGGTGTCAGTCAGGCTGGACACCAACCCCATCTACCGAGCAACAGAGATCTTAACAGACATGCAATTTTTTTTAAGGTTTTTTATAATCTGACAAGCATTCCTTAAGCTGCGACAAGTTAAAGATTTTGCATTGTATTATATGTAATATAATTGTTAAAATGACAAAGACAAAATAATTCTAATTTACTTAATCTTACGAGTATTTTCTTTTTGTAATACTGCTCTACTATTTATTCATAACGTGAGGTAATACAAAGAGCAACATTTTACATTTTATGCCCATTATAAAAATGATATTACGTCAGATAATTTATTTTCCTCCAAAGAATGTTTCATGATATATATCAAATCTAACAAAAAAAAAAATTATTGTTTATAGTGACCATAAGCACTTAAAAGAATTATACGATAAATAAGGCAGAAAACTATGAGCTATGGTCAAAATCTTAAATTCTCAAAAAGTACACAAAGCAGGTTTTGGTTTGACAACGACGATATGGTAAAATTTTGCTAACTGTCGGACTTCGCAGTGGGTTTCTGTTAAAACAATGAAGAACAGTTTGAAAACGGAATTGATTAAAGAAAACGGCGAAAAACAGCATTTTCCTTTCCATTCACCAAAATAATTAAACAAATTTATGAAAGTTGGTTATTTTTATTTCTTTGAAATTTATGATTTGTATATTTTGCTTTTCCAATTTGACAAATGTTACTATCGAATGCGAGGATATTCCACATTGAGAATTTCCACGGGTGCTCACAAGGCTCAGTTGCTTAATTGGAAGAGCAGTGGATTGAATATCTAAAGGTTGCGGCTTCAAGTCCCGACTGAGAATAACTTGCGAGCCAAGTTGATTTTTTTAGTAGTTTTTCTATTAGACGGATGCCATCGGGTTTCAATCTAGGACTTATTATTCACCCACCAAATCAAACTCAAACAGGAAAGGAAATGATTAACGCCTATTATGTCATCGGAAATCGATTTCTCGCTATTAAAAAATGTCGTAATGATAGCATAAGTAACATTTTATAATTCCAGTTGATATAAATTTAAAAAATATATAAATTATTCAAAGTAGACCCACGGTATTATTTCGCTCATGACGTTAAATCTTGGTTGATTTTAAAGATGACGAACCTAATAATTAAAGTAGCTTGAGCACACTACGTGTTGTGTAGCAGAGGAGAAAAGGACCAATTGTTCACACTTAAACGTGTCTGGTCTATTATTGCGATCTTTAACCCTACTGCCAAGCATGGGGATTAAAGCAAAACTCTCCCATATTTTGGGGGTGACTTACGTCCAGCAGAAGACTTACCCTCTTAAATTACCCTCTTAAATTGCTAAATCTAACATAACCATTATCTGCTATTAGAAACAAATACATGTTCAGTCACGAGAAAATCCCGTAGAACATTGTCACATTTCCTCAATTATTTATTTCTATATGAGGCAACTCTTTGCTTTCGGCTGATTAAGTGTGACATAGTTCTTTGGCGTATACATTTATTTATTACTCATGACTGTACCACGAAGTTGAATGTTTTTCTAGTCATAATTTATTTGGATATAAAAATCTAGCTATTAAATGCTTTAATAACAAAATTATAGTACATGTCAATGTTTATTCTGGCAGAAATAGTAATATATTGAGAAAATACATTACTGCAGAGGCCATGAAAAGTTGACGAGGATAAAGTTAGCCAGCCTGTCTAAAGGCGAGACTTGGCAAAATAATCCGAAGTGCCAGGATTGCTTTTATTCTTATTTAATGACCGTTTGGTGCAACGGTAGCGATCCTGCCTTTCGCACCGACGGTCCTGAGTTCGAATCCCGGAAAGGGGCAGATTTTTGCATTTTGTACCTAAGACATGGGTGTTTTTATATACATATTTTATGAATATTACATGTCTATGTATCATATATGTATGTCTATCCGTTACCCTAGTATCCATAACACAAGTATTACAGTACTTACTTTGGGCTAGGCTAATGGGTGTAAATGTAAGAAATATTTGTTTATTATTTATTATTTTGGCACCATGTATACTGCTACCCTGAAAATGTTATAAAGTTACAAATCCTAATGCTGAAACACCTTGGATTCGTTCCTCTCCAGTTTTCCTGAACAGTGCCAATGTACAGGAATTAAATTATGTGTGTTTTCCTGGTCACTATATATAGTCTCCAGGAAACGTTTTTTCATATTCGAAAGTAACGTTTCCTGTATATTTAGGAACATGTCATAACATTTCTGAGAAAAAATAATTTTATTTTGACATTCTACTTTTACGAAACTTACCAGCATTATAAGATTCCGTTAAAATAATTGATTCAAAAAACAGATAAAGAAAACATTAATTAATAAACACTAAATAAAAATAAAACCTTTATTTAGTCTTAACTTCAGGTATAAAACTCTACAGTTACGTGCATCAAAATCGTAAGTCATATCTTATCTGTGCCTAAATTGTGGAAGTATATTGGTTTAGTAAATTAATTGTTGTAATGTATGCGAACTATTTACCATACCCATTTAGGTTAAGAAAACCAGTGCAAAAACGGTTTGTTGTGCGAAAAATTAAAATGAATCAAGAACGATCGTCATCCGTATTTGCTAACATTCTTTAGTACTAATATGTCTATACATATAAATAAGATTGGAGTGTCTATTTGTAATATTGAAATAACCGTTTTTTACTACATGCATATGAATATGGTACATACACCAAAATAACATTTTTTACAATTTTTGTCTGTCTGTTTGTTCCGGCTAATCTCTGAAATGGCTGGACCGATTTTGACGAGCCTTTTTTTGGCAGGTAGCTGATGTAATAAGGAGGAACTTAGGCTACTTTTGTTTTGGAACAATTCTTTTGTTTAAGAAAAATAAAATTACTGTGCCATAGCAACGCGTGGCTGGGTCAGCTAGTTAGAAATATAATATTTGTTTCTGTTACTTTTACCTGAATATGCATGTTACTATAGAGATATAACAGTTTATCTAAAAGTTATTGTGCCTCAGATAACACCAAATAATCTACTAATTCAGATATCATTGATAGTATAATCAATGTAAACAACTGGACACAGTTTATAAAGTATGATACGGCTAGGGAGCTATTTAAACATTTAATTGCTTTTTTATGTCTATGTATTTCTAGAAAAAAGCCACATCCTTATGATATTTAGAATATCATACTTTTCAAGTTATAATTTTAGATATTTTATTTCTATCTAGCATTTAAATAAATAATATATAATATTTTTTTATTAAACTTCCACGCAAATTACACATTTAAATAAAACAAACAATTTGAATAAAACACTTTTTAAACACGGATTTTGCACATAATTTAATCCTGACGTTTCGACTTCTTTACAGGAGAAGTGATCACAGGATGACTAAGATAATGGTTGTCATGTATTTTCTACTACCTTCACAATATTTAAATCGGAAACGTTCCTAATTGTTAAAATTATTTTATATAAATCAATGGTTTAAACTCAAATTCTCGCTAGAGAACAAAGACTTGTTCCTAGGATGCTACGCGACGCTATTGAAATCAGGAAACATAATCAGGCGCGGAAGTGTCAGAACTAAATAAATCATACAAATTTTCAAAGGATATTTGCTCATCCTTACTCCTTACTAATATTATAAATCGGAAAGTGAGTTTGTTTGTTTGTTTGTTTGTTCCGCTTTCACGCCGTAACTACTGAACCGATTGCTTTGAAATTTTGCAGACGTAAAGATAAAAGTCCGGATTAAATAATAGGGTACTTTTTATCCTGGAAAAAATTGGTATTCCCGAGGAAAAACAAAAATATTGTTTGCTTGATGGATGGATTGTAGATGGCGCTGTGTGTCGTTTAAAACAAGCTAAAATATTGCAAACGACTATAAACATGTAAACTGAGAAGCTAAATGATACGAAAATGAATCCCCGAAAATGAGGAATTCCCGAGGGATGACGTACAATTTGTTTTATCGACTAAACTGTTTTTTTTTACATCTACTTATATGTTGCAAACGAATATGAACATGTAAATTTTGAAGCTAAATGATACGAAAATGAATCCTCGAAAATGAGGAAATCTCGAGGGATGACGTACAATTTGTTTTATCGTCTAAATTGTTTTTTTTTTACATCTACTTATCCTGAAATCACTAAAGTCAACGAATTACTAATTGGTATAAGTATTAGTTACTTTATTTAGTTCTTGAGGTATGCGATAGATGGCGCTGGGTGTTTTTTAAAACATGGTAACGATGTGTTTTTTTTTTAAATACATAAGAAGTGGAATGATAGCTTACGCTATTTAGTTCTTGAGGTATGCGATAGATGGCGCTGGGTGTTTTTTAAAACATGGTAACGATGTGTTTTTTTTTAAATACATAAGAAGTGGAATGATAGCTTACGCTATTGCTTTTTACCGCAATATAACCGAATTCCACGCGGGCGAAGCCGCGGGCGGAAAGCTAGTACTTTATATTTTAGCCTGACGTTTCGACTCCTTTACAGGAGCCGTGATCTCAGGATGTCTAAGTTACTACACCTTAGATATCCTGAGATCCTTTAAAAAGTTTGTTTATTCCAAATAAAAACTAAATATAATAATAAGTATGTACCTAGTCCGGCAATAAGTTCTGTTACAAATGAAAATGTATTTTTTTATGAAGCAATGTAATATTACTAAAACTTATATGTACTTACATATTTATGAAAGTCTCAGATTAAAATAAAAAACATTTTATTCAAAATGGCCACTTTTTCGCCACAATCGATGTCGCCGTGTCGTTTAGAGCAGGCATTTCATGTCCTCTAAAACTGACCATAATTTGTAGTCTAAAAGGTTGAAGTCTGGGCTAGATGAGGACAGTCTTTAGCTCTTATAAAGTCCGGAACGTTCGTTTCAAGCCAGACTTGGGTAGTTCGTGCCTTGTGACCAGGTGCAGAGTCCTGGTGGAAAGTTTACGGTATATTTCTAAAAGTGTATAGCTGAGAGATTTAACAACATGATCCAAGACTGTCTCTTGATATACTTTGGCTGAAGTTTTCACTCCTTTTTCACAAATATGTAACTTTGTGACGCCTTGATAAGACATGCCCCACCAAACCATCACTGACGCAGGATGATGACCGCGTGTACCTTTCCGACCACTTGAACAGCTTCTTTAGAACTGTGAGCGTACACTTTATCATTTTACTATTGCAGTGCTGTTCAATCGTAAATAATAAAATATCGGTAAAGAGGATATTTCTGTGCCTTTCATCTGCGTATCGTGACAGAAGACATTTTGATCGATCCATTCCTTTAATTGTAAAGATCGATTTAGGGCATGTCCTGTATATCGACGATAAGCACCGATAAGGTCTTGTTTTATAATACGCGACAGAGTCCAAGCGGGAATCTTCATTTCTCGTGATAAATATTTTTGTTTCCTAATGGGGTTTTAACGAATTCTGGCTTTAACAGCAATAAAAGCCTTCATATTTCTAACAGCACGCGGCCGCCCCTATTTTTTTATGGTCTTCGACAGAGGAAGTGTTGTTGTATCTGTTGATATACGATACGATATGTGGTTGTACGATATACGAACATACAGCTGATACCAAGCTTTTGAAGTGTCTGAAATATGACCGACGGCGACGGCTCCATACCCACTTTGCGCAAGGCGATCACTGCAATCCTATTATCTTTAACACCCCACTCCAAATTGTAAATTGGTAATGAACATTAAAGTATGTGAAATGGCGCGAAATCGAAAGAAGTTTTTAAAGTTATATACACGTTCCTAATTCAAAATAATTAAAAAGTTGAAAAAAAGAAAAGGTTTTACGTACCAGTATTTATGGCTAGACTAGTTATATATTAAGCAAACCATACAGACTTTTTAAAGATGATATAACGTATGTCCAAGCAATACTAACAAATTGGCAGCAAAAATACTGATATAATATAACTAGGCGATGCAGTCGCTAAGCATAAAGCTACGCTGGCACCATATATTGGAGCGGTGGGAATTTTTGGGAATTTCAAAATTCGGGCTCCGTAACAATCTGGTCCTAGACCTGTTGATTCGATTCCACACAAAAAAATATTAAAATCGGTTAAGTTATGGCGTAACAGACATTGCGTTATTGAAGCTGATCCATGGGAACTTCGCTCGCTTCGCTCGCTCCGCTCCAACAAGGATAAGAAAGATATAAGTTGTGTACTAAATTTCAATAGAATTTATCATGGCCTAATTCAATATATTCATATAGAAATATTAAAGAGAGAATTGACTGAATTGACGGCTAATTGAAAATTATTTTTATAATATCAACGAATCATTTGACATAACTAGAAATTAATGAACTGGTTCTTGGCAATTATTTTGATCATATATATTTATTAGATAAGATTTACCTAAAAGTCCATGTTTATTAATATTTTCTATTATAAACATCGCATGCCATATCAAATTAGTATAAGATATACTTACTAATTTGTGATCTGATATACCTACAAGGTTATATTATTTATTAATTACTAGCTGACCCGGTAACGCGTTGCTATGGTAACGCGTATACAATGGAAAAAAAGCGGAAAAAAGAGCGGACAGACAAACACACAAACAACAAATTTGTGTTTTTAGATTATAGACTAGCTGACCCGGAAACGCGTTCGCGTTGCTATGGTAACGCGTATACAATGGAAAAAGAGCGGGGGAAAAGAGCGGACAGACAAACACACAAACAATAAATTTGTGTTCTTAGAATATAGATTAAAAAGAAATTTGTTATTTTGCAATTTTAATAGAAAACAAATAATAAACATCTTAGTCAAATTTCACGTTTTAACTTTTTTATGAAGACAACTGAATATGAAAATAAAAACAGCTAAGGAAAAAACTACTTTGATATCTTATAGTTCTATGAAGCTCTTTGGTTATATTTAGGTAGAACGAATAATTTTCTCTCTATGAAACTGAATACAATGGCTTGGTCCCAATTTATGCTAAAGGTATCATAAAAATAAACTAATTGAAATAAGTTATTTTTGTTTTCTTTTACAGGAACAAAGCCCTGAACCTCCAGACCTGCACCCAGTGCAGCACGCAGGGGTGCCAGGAAATCTTCTGGTCTACCCAATGCCCCTGCAAGGCTCTGATCATGAACTCATGTTCAACGTATCCTGGAGCCCAGCTGCAGGTATGCATCGTCATTATCATGAGGGTTTTAAAACACCAAAAGGAGAAGGTAGTTCCTTACCATCACTAATGCTTTTAGAATCAGCAGCCTAAACGAGTAATCCCGCTTATTTCAATAAAGTTTTCCATAAAAAAACCCGAGATTTTCTTTGACGAGTTCTGTGGTCGACTGGCTCGCGCTATGGTTTTTATGATAACACTCCGAGGTCCCAAGTTCGATCCCCGGCCGGGTTAATATGGAAAAAGAACTTTTATATTTTTGTATGTAGTTTCGTCATTGTTTCCGACCTTCATAACACAAGTGTTTAGTAACTCCTATTAATTATTTATTAATTTATTTGTTATATTTGAATTGTAATGAAATGAAATATGCTAATTTATTCAAATGTACTTAAAATAAATGCATTTTAATAAGGTATTCATTATATCCCTGGGTCTTACAGCTTTTTCATTGAAAAGCATAATTTCAAATTTTTAGACAAATGTTTTTTCACAGATTTTCCGGCACTTGATTATTCTCTGGAGGTGCGGAGCATAACGAAAACAATAGATTGTAGTACACCTCAAATGTGTTATGAATACAACATTCCAGGTGTAAGTATTGAAAATTAAATAATAACATTTGTCATTACGATTACAATGATTATGGCCACCTGTGAATTTGATAGTAATAAAATTGTCGAAGATCAAATCTACCGTGTACTAAGTTCTTACACTTTTTCTGTAACTTAGATTTTTATCGCACTTTTTTATTGTTTTAATATTCAATCCACAGCAGTCAGGCCAGTACGTTCTAGGAGTTTTAGTGTGGTATCTCTCGTCTAAGCTCCATGAGCAATGACAGAGGGGAGTCCTCACATACCATCGCCGTCAAACCGCATCGGTAAATCGATAAAGATTTCCCCTGGGTAAAAAAGTGTGTCTGTCAGCTCGGACGCACGACTGAAGTTTACTCCTTAAGAATGCTCGTCTTTGAACAGGCACAGAAAATAATAAAACACAACTTCAAAATAAAAGTGAAGGTGCGCACGATAAATTGCGCATAAAAAACGCAACTCTAGCTATTCGATCGCTAAATTTTACTCTTCAATTTTTTTCCTACCGGGCGTCCTATATGCAAATCGATTCTTAAGGAGTCAACTCCAATAAGAATAAAAAAGATCTTCCTTATGGATAAAATCCCCGTAAGGAGCCCACGCAAGCCCAATATGCGGATTGGTGGATGATAACGACTGCAGATGCGGATTGGTGGATGATAACGACTGTAGATGCGGATTGGTGGATGATAACGACTGTAGATGCGGATTAGTGGATGATAACTACTGTAGACAGGATCAATCCCTTGACGTGTCTTATAAGAAGCACGAATAGCTCGAGATATATTTTATTGTTAACTTATCCTATGCCCAGTTCATGTAAGCTTAACTACCCGTTATCAAATATACACGAACACTATGAAACAGACGCAATTTTTGTTACATAAGTAATACTGAATTTTTCAGAAATAAAAATATGGGATGTTTTTCATGATTCATTTACACTATTCATAATAGTGGCATCCTTAAAGGTTTTTAAATCTAGTATATATTATGCTTGAAGACGGCATGGCTTGTTCTAAGATGTTTCTGGCAGGAATAGCTACGAAATATTGCAGCATCAATATAGCAAATCGCTGTCGAAAATTTGTTAATTTTGTTTTTTTTCTTAATTTATGAGTTACGCTTTTTTTTGTGGCACGATAATCTCCAGAGTTGTTTTTGGTTATGGAAGGTATTTTATTTACTATAAAAGACGCATAACTTAAGATTTACAAAAATCGTGGTGGTAAAATAAGATTAGGATAGCTCTACTAATATTCTACATCTGGACTTTCACTTGACTTTGCTCTTTGTATATTTATGTGTATTTAATAAGTGTTATATTGTCAACTATGACGGCACACTATATGCTGAAGCACACTTATAAAAAAGGAATATATATAAATAAATACATAAATAAATACATAAATATTTCTTACATTCACACCAATTAGCCTAGCCCAAAGTAAGCTCTGTAAGGCTTGTGTTATGGATACTAGGGTAACGGATAGACATACATTAATTTATGATACATAAATATGTAATATTCATAGAATTATATATAAACACCCATGACTCAGGTACAAATGCTCGTATTCATCATAAAAATATCTGCCCCTTCCGGGATTCGAACCCAGGACCGTCGGTGCGAAAGGCAGGATCGCTACCGTTGCACCAAACGATCGTCAAACTATACTACTTTTGTTAAAATATTACCTTTTCTTCTAAACGCTTGTTAATTTGAATTTAAAAGGGAAGTGATGAGATTTGCAAGTGAACAAGAAAATTCCATTGTCTTAAAAATGTTTACATTTTCCTTCTGAATTATTAGCACAACTAGTTTATTGTTACAAAATAAGTGACATTTAAATTCATTTTATCATCAATTATGTATTATTTCCTCTCGTGTGAGATGCTATTTTTGTTAGTAAAAGATTGTTTTTCATACTGAGCACATTACTCGTGTGTGTTTATGGAAAATGACAGTAGCAATAACATTATTATTGTTACTTTGCGTGTCATGTATGGAATGAACAAATCATATCGCTACGTGGCGTAATTGTCTTGGAAAGTGACAATTTCTTTCAAAATATAAGCTAAAACATTTCGTTTTTCTGCTCTCCCGATGTTTATGTAGGGAATTATTAATGCTAAGGTGATTCCATATCTTCCTCACAGTAATTGGAAAAAAAACCAATGAATATATTTTGCTTTAAAAGGTTTACATGTTTAAATAAACTTCCTTTTATTTATTCAAATTATAGCACCCACCCGCAAACATTCAAAAGAATCACAGAGCTTAGGTAAATCCTAAGGTTTATACGTAAACATACTGTTCGTTGCGACATAAATGCGGAAATAAAAATCCAGGTTTCTTGACAGTCGATGTAATCTTGTTTTACACCAAATAACAATATAATAACCTTGTAAAAAATATTTTAAACAGCAAATATATCAGAGACAGACGTTCTCGTAAATGAGTCGATAAAAGGAGTGACGGTAGGGATATAATACAAAAAATGTTTTTCTGCGCAAATTGATAAAGCACATGAATTGCTATTAGAAAGACGTCAGGCGGGCCGTAACATCCTCCCGGCCGTTGAAAGTCTCCGGCTTTCAACACTGGAAATCCTCAGAATTTGGCAATGGGCAGAGGCGCACCAGTGGTCGACGTACACATCCTCGATTTGTGATGACGTCGGCTACTCTTGTGATACCATCCGGTCCAGGGAATAGGCGAGACACCCTGCCGAGACGCCATGAAAGCGGTGGGACGTTGTCCTCTTGCAGCAACACCATGTCTCCAATTTGTAAGCTGGTCTTATTGGTTTTCCATTTCAACCTCTGCTGTAATTCGCCGATATACTCCCGCTGCCATCGCTTCCAAAAGTGCTGATGTTCTTGTTCTAGCCGAGCGTAGCGGTTCAGTTGTGATTCCTTGTATTTGGTAAAATCAGGCACTGGCAATGACGTCAATTTTCTTCCTATTAGAAAGTGCCCAGGGGAAAGTGCTAAAAGGTCATCAGGGGACGAGGACAAGGGACAAAGTGGACGGCTGTTTAAAATTGATTCGACCTGAGCGAAAAGAGTGCTTAGCTCTTCAAAGGTAAAATGTGAGTTGCCCATTACGCGCTTGACGTGATATTTTGCAGATTTCACACCAGCCTCCCAAATGCCGCCGAAGTGAGGAGCGTACGTAGGAGTAAAAATGAATTTGAAACCTTCTTGATTTGCATAGATAAGGCGCAATTGTTTGATTTAATGAATTCACCTAATTCTCGTGCTGCTGCCACAAAATTGCGACCATTGTCGCAGAAAATCTCCATCGGTTTACCCCTTCGCGAAATGAATCGTTTAAGCGTTTGTATAAATGAGTCTTTACTCAAATCGCTGACAGCCTCGAGGTGGACACACTTGTATCTCAGGCAAACAAATAAACATAAATATGACTTTTGTAACTTAGCCCCGCGGCCTTTGCGGTTTAATGTATAAAAGGGTCCGGCAAAATCGACCCCTACGGAAACAAAGGGAAAATCAACGTTAAGCCGTTGGGATGGTAGGTCACCCATCCTTGGGCAGAGAGTTTTGCCTTGCAAACGTCGGCAAAGCACGCATCTGTGAACCGTGTTTCGAGCAACACGTCTGCCGTTCACCGGCCATACTACCTCTCTTATAACCGATAAAAGCAACTGAGGACCGGCATGTAAATAGCGTTTGTGTTCAAGTTGGAATAATAATTGTGTTAAATGATGGGATCCATCCAAAAGTATTGGATGTTTCTTGTCATATTTGTACGAACCAGCGTTTATTCGACCGCCTACACGTATTATATTATTCTGATCCAAAAATGGAGAGAGGAAGAGAATTTTTGATTTTGAATGTAAGGGCATTTTCTTTATTAACCTATCGTAATCTTGGGGAAAACATTGTTTTTGTGCCATTAAGCAAAGTAAATTAAATGAGTCGTTTAATTCTTCTAGCTTTAAATATCCTGATTTCCTTTGCTTTGGATTTCTTAAATTGTATATAAATCTGCGGACATATGCGAATGTTCTTTGAATTTTAGTGAAGCTGGAATAGTTTTCAAAGGTTAATAATAAATCTGATTTTTTATTAGAATCGTTTGAGTTGAAATTAACTGAAACATTGCTAGCCTTTGTTTCAGGCAAGTCCTTTATATCAAACTTTAAACTATGCCAATCGGACTCAGGTTGATTTAAAAATTTAGGACCCGACCACCAAAAATCCAAATTTGACAGATTATTGGGACTTACACCTCTGGATATGAAATCTGCTGGGTTTGATTTGGTTGGGACATACCGCCAATTTTTAGCTGTAGTACTCTCCAATATTTTACAGACTCTATTTGAGACAAATGTCTTCAATTTTGAAGGATCGCCACTTAACCATGCTAACACCACTTGAGAATCACTGCAATATATGTGTTTAGAGGGTTTAATTCGGAGCGATTCGCTAACTGCCTTACAAAGTTTAGCTGAAAGCAAAGCAGCACATAACTCTAAACGCGGTATAGTAACTGGATTCAGAGGAGCGACCTTTGACTTTGAGCACAGGAGTTTCACCGTAGCCTCGCCCTGAGTATTAATGGATCTCAAGTAAATGCATGCACCATAAGCTAACTGAGAAGCGTCACAGAAACTGTGCAATTGTATTTCAATTGGAGAGTCACAGAGAACTCGACGAGGTATTGAAAGAGAAGAAAGCAGTGGTAGGCTCTGGCTAAATTCATTCCACTGATTCTGTATATCCTCTGGGACAAAGTCATCCCAATCAATTTTTTTTTCTCGACAATCTTTGTAAGATTATTTTAGTCTGTATAATGCAGGGACTGAGTAAACCCAAAGGATCAAATATTTTAAAGGACAATGACAAAATATTTCTTTTGGACGCTTGGCTTGTTTGGGGTAGAATTTCAATTGGAAAAAAGAAACAATCTTTTAAAGGATTCCAACCCAGTCCAAGTGTGCTCTGCGACTCGCTAAAAGTTAAAGTTTGATTATCATTAAAGTTGACGTTACTTTGAATTGCAGCCGAGTTAGATTTAAATTTACGTAATTTGAAACAGGCCAATTTAAGTGCCTCAGTGACAGAATTTTGAATGTATTGCAATGTTTGTTCATCGTCAGCTCCTGTGATTAAGTCATCCACGTAAAAATCCTTCTGGATGATTGTTTTTATAGTTTCATCGCCACACTCTTCTCCGACCTGCGAAAGACATTTTGTGCTCAAATAACTGGCACTTGCGGTACCGTAAGTGACCGTATTTAATTGCATTTTCTTCAGTGGCTGAGACTCGTCTTCTCTCCATAATATTACTTGAAGATAGCGATCATCACTATTTACTTCGACCTGGCGGTACATCTTCTCGATGTCGCCAGTCAAAAGGTATTTATATAATCGAGCACGCAATAAAATGGAGAAAAGGGAGCCTTGTAAGTTTGGGCCAACCATCAGAATGTCATTAACAGAGAAACCTGAAGAGGTGGGGGCGGAGCCGTCAAACACAACTCGAAGTTTTGTGGACTCACTCTTTTGTTTAAAAACCGGATGATGACACAAAAAATATGTATTCGGGTTAGTTTTTTGAACTGCAGAAAGATGACCAAGTTCTTCATACTCACGTATAAAATCGACATATTGAGCCTTCAAGTTTGAATTTTTGCGAAAACGATTTTCTAAATTGAAAAATCGCCTTTTTGCCATAGCATAAGAATCACCAAGACACATAGGTGATTCATTTAGAGGCAGTCTCACACAAAACCTACCAGTAGGAAGACGAGTAGTATTAGATAAAAAATGTTTTTCAGCAGCTTGTTCGATGACACTTAATTTAGAGCTCTGGGGTACCTCTTCGAGTTCCCAAAACTTTGTAACCAAATTGTCTACTCTTAGTTCTGGTGTTGAAGTGAGTGAATGATTACAAAAAATATATTGGGTATTATTAATTTTAATTGGCCCTGCAACAAGCCATCCCAAATGGGAGCTTCTGAGAACTGGTTTGCCAGTTCCTAGGATTTTTTGCTCACACTTGACAATATCCCAAAAAAGGTCAGCGCCAATTAACACATCAATGTTTGACGGTTGATTAAAATGTGGATCGGCTAAAACAATGTTTTTCGGAATACTTAACATGCGGAGGTCTATTGGATGCTTAGGTAACTTCCCGGTCAATTCATCCATGACTAAACATGAAAGAGTTACATTAAACTCTGAACACGTAGATTGAAGTTGAACAGTGCAACACTCTGTGATATTAGTAACGCAGTTATTCCCAACGCCTATAATGTTTCTATTGATCGGACGAGTTCGAATAGATGACGCGTCACGCAGAGAAGTACTTAAAAAGGACGATTGACTACCGCAGTCAAGTAAACCACGCACTAACATCGATTCATTAGTCTCAGGATTTTTTACATGTATCATTGCCGTACACAATAATATTTGACTATTTTCATTACAATAAGTGACTAAAGACAGGCTGAATGTTTTAAGTTTTGTTTGTTTCATTGTTTATAGGTTTATGAAGCAAAGTATTATGTTTTTTATTGCATATGCGACACGGGCCTAAAACACAGTTCTCAGGCGCGTGACCTTGTCTTAAGCAATTACCGCAAAGCTTATATTTCGTAACCTCGGCTAATCGTTCATTAACACCTTTGGATTTAAAAACTGGACAATCATAAATTTTATGAAATTTATCGCATATTATGCATGTATAAGTTAATGATGATTTATGATTTGTAGCGGAAAATGACTTGATTTGTTGTGAAAAATTTTTAAATTGTTTGATATTGTTACTAGATGAAGTGGAGCGAACAATTTGATTATTTTGATATTTTGTATGAATATTGTTAACTTTATTGTTGTTTAAAGATTCAAGAACGTCTGCCCTATTGCTTAAAAATTTGAAGAATTGATCTAAATTTGGTAGATCATCAAAATGTTCTCTCTGCTCCTCCCATTTTAACAATGTATGATTATCCAATTTTGATGTTATTATATAAATTAAAATAAGATCCCACTTATCAGTGGGCTGCCCCAAATTTGACAAAGCTCTTAAATTTTTTGTCACATGATCTATAAGAAAGCGTAAAGCCTTATCTGATTCCCGAGACACTGGTTGTATATTGAATAAAGACTTTAAATGATGATTTACTAGCAGTCGCTTGTTGCCATATCTAGCACACAATAAACCCCAGGCTTCCTGGTAATTTTTGGATGAAATTTCGAGATTTGAAACTATACGGGCGGACTCGCCCTCTAAATAGGATATTAAATAATGATATTTCTGAATTTCAGATAAACGCTTATTGTTGTGAATAAGGTTAATAAAAGTATCTCGAAATTCCAGCCATCGGAAGTAGGAACCGTCAAATTTTGATATATGGATTTGTGGCAGCTTCACACCAAAATCTTGATCATCGGGAAGCCCTTGAGCTGGTGGACATAAGGATTCGCGTCGCGATTCGTCCGCGGAACTGTAGCTAGTCATGATGGTTTTAGTTGCAGCAATTGCCATAATAATATCCTGCTCGATACACTCCCGTTCATCAAGCTCGGAATCCAGACTTTCAGAATTAAACACCTCTATCTGACTTTGCAATTCGTCAAATTTTAATGACAAACCCTCAAACCTATTTAGTCTAAGAGACAGCTCGGCCATTTCTATATTGGTAGGAAAACTTGACTTTGATAGTCTATCTAAATAATTTTTATATTTTGTTATTTGGCCCTTTATTGAGCTACGTTTAACTAATAAGTCCCTCAATAAAGCCCTATTGGAATCACCATTATCTGTCGCCATTATATTACGTATATGTATTTAAAGTGTAAAAAATTTGCCTTTAATCAATTAAGATAAAGTCGATTCCAAAGGAAAATATTGCAAGTCACTGTAAAAGCGTATAATGAATAAGTTTCGCTTATCTGTTATTCTCACTCGGCGGCACGGACAGCTGACGTTGAACAATAAGGCGGTTAACACACTGCACCGCGCCCCGTCGCGTAGCGCGTGGCCGCAGATTTTATTATTGTATGCAAGAATCTCAATTAATATAGAAAACACGCCTATGACAACACACTGCCGACGCGGGAACGCGCGGGAAGGCGCCCCGCGCGCAGATTCTGCGCGGGAGCGCGGGGCGTGAAGAAGTAGGGTCAACTTGTATTGAAAATCTGCGCGGAGAAGCAGATTTCACCGCTAAGTTAGGCAGATCTGCGCCTCGGCGCGGGGGCGCGTTTTCTGTCGCTACGCGCACCGCGGCGGGACGCATCTCTAGTGTGTGAACCGCCTAAGAAACCGGTTTTTCGTACACAACTCCGCGCTGCGTCGTGCGAAATGCAATGGGCAGCTTGAAACCTCTTTAATTTGGTTGAAATGCAAAACGCAATTTCAATCGTTCTGATTATATCTGAAAATGTTGGCAAATTACACTTTAGAGACTTATACGATTAATATTCAAAACAAACAAGTAACAAGTAATATTGCTAGTATTAGTTTTTATAGATTTATTATTTTATCTCAAGTTGTATTTTAATTACAGTTTACTAATATTTTATGAAGTCAAAATGTGCAATAAACTTAAGGCTTAAAACTTATTAATTGTTTTAGGGTAAATGCAAATTTAACTTTGATCTTAAAGTAAAAATGAAATACACCTTGAATAATTAGTATTTTTGCAAGTAAATAGACAGTAAAACCGTCCTTGTATTTGGAAATAAGGAATGTTTGATGGAGTTTGGAATGGAAAAAAATTGAGTTTTAGTTAATGGATTTGGACCATTTAGAGTAGTTGGATATTATAGGTATGGAATAAAAGGGCACTTATCTTTGATTCTCGTCACTGCAGGCTGATGATTTAGAACATCACTGGCCTGGGTGGAAATATTTGTGGAACAATGGTGATGATGATTGACAACGTGGTGGCTAAGAAATTTTTCTCAATTGCACTTTCTGAATTGCACTCTTTGATGATGCACCTCCAGTAATGAACTTTGCCTTTCTGCTCAGGAAAGGTCTTCGAAATATGATGTGAAATTTCGGCTTCTTAGCTGTTGTAAAATCTGATGAAACACGTGTCCTGTCACGGTCGCCAAATTTTATGTTCGTTGCGACATAAATGCGGAAATAAAAATCCAGGTTTCTTGACAGTCGATGTAATCTTGATTTATACCAAATAACAATAAAATAACTTGTAAAAAATATTTTTAACAGCAAATATATCAGAGACAGACGTTCTCGAAATGAGTCTATAAAAGGAGTGACGGTAGGGATATAATACAAAAAATGTTATTGCTGCGCAAATTGATAAAGCATATGAATTGCTATTAGGAAGACGTCAGGCGGGCCGTAACACATACATAATTAAATCCATTTACAAATTTATTGTTTCTTAATCAAAATTATCAAAAATTATAACATATCAAATTATTTTATCTAGCTTTAAGTTCTACGTTGAAGACTGCCTTCGACATGGCAGTCGAGTGGTTAGATCACCGAGTTCGGTGTCGCCATCTCTGAGGTTCTGGATTCTGGGGTCAATGTGAAAAGTATAACTTTTCTCTATATAAAGTCAATGTTTGTAGCTGATGATTTTAGATTAGAAAAAATAAAGTACAGTCTACAGACCTTATTGATGTTTTGACCTTCCTTATGCCATTATAATAGAGATCATTCCATGCTGTCGATTGTAAAATTACATTATGAATGACCCTAGATGCGAAGCTAAACGATTGCTGGTTTCAAATCCGGTAGGAACAGATGCGTGTGACGAATAAATACCATGTGGCTTTAGTATTGAATTCATGGGTATTCGTTAGTAAATATCTTTAAGAAAAGCCTCACAGTATATAAGTTAGAATAAAACACTTTTCTACGGATTTTGTGCATATTTTATTTTATATTTAATCCTGACGTTTCGACTCCTTTACAGGAGTCGTGATCACAGGATGACTAAGATATTGGTTGTTATGTTTTCTCTACTATCTTCACAACATTTTAATCGGGCACGTTCCTAATTGTTAAAATTATTTTATATAAATCAAATTGTTTTATTTTTACATTTTATTTAGTTATTAAATTCTCACTACCATTACACTATATACTACTGAGTCTACTACCAGTTCGGAAATTGGGAGGCCCTTCCGAGAAGGACTGGCGAAAGAGACTCGGGCAGGGGGACCGACCTCCATCTTACTGTTATTATTTGAAAAAGAGCTAACTACATCATCAGTATATAAGTTGGACTAGACTTATTGATGTGAAATCAAGTAAAGCAAGCGTAATCAATAATGAAGTGATTGTTATCGAAATATATTTAAAAGCATAAATGTTTCCCTAGGATGCGTTATGGTGGCTGGTGCCAGCATACGCCAGCTCAGTGGCCGAATCGTGCGCGGTACGACCGGGCTGCACTTATGCTGTGCAGCTCACTCCGCATCCGTGGGACGGACACACCGTCGCAGAAACAGTCATACAGCTGGACGGTAAGTTCTTGCTGGTGTCTACAAACAGCAGATCTGTGGCCGTTTGCTACATGCGCAAAGACGAAGAAGAAGAAGAAAGAAAGAAGTCTTCTTAAATTACCGCCGTCAACACGCAGCGGTAGATCGATAAAGATATTTCCTGGGTCAAGAAAAGGTCTGGTGCCGTTGAATGTCGTATACCGTGCAGCTCAATACTTGTTGGCATTTTAAATAACTGTTAAGTCACTGGAACAGCCACTTACTGATGGGTTTTGAACCCGGACTTACTGACGTAGTGTACTAAGTGAGTCACACATCAGTGCTGTACGTGAAAGTGAGCGTATTGCTTTATTAGTAGTAAAATCATTGTCATTAGCCTAGTATCATCCATTGCTTGAATTAAGCCTCTTCCAGGCACGCTACACGATCCGCAGCTACTCCCATTAAATACTTGCCAGCCACCCAGCGAAGTTCGTCGCTCCACCAAATCTAAGGGATCTTTGATTACGCTAGCTAGATCTTAGATTACAGTTTCCACTAAAAAGCTCTTTTATCCCAACGGCAGCCTGCGGCTTATGTGACCGGCTCACGGCTTTGCTAATCTGGTGGGTATTTCGGTTACTTTATCGGATCACCTCGTTCTGAATCGGAGCCCTCAGTAACACTCCGAGCGTAGACCTTTCGTAAGCTCGGCAAGTGATTCGAAATTTGAGGATTTAGTGGAAATTTTTATACACCGTAATTTGAAATCAAAAATAAAATTGTTGGAGGGCTTCCTATATAGTTTTACAATAAAATTAAGTTAACGAGGTCCGAAGTAAGGCTGATACAAAGAAATATAAGAAAAAAATATAGTTACATTAGAAAAATGTACAGACATTAATTTATAAGGAGAGATTTAATTTTTATCATTTGAGATTTAAAGTTTCTTTTTAAACACTTCAAGACTTAAATTATTAAAGACTTTAAACGTAATGTATGCATTTATATCAATCGCTTAAGTATTAAATGACAACGTTTCCTTTAACTTTGTTTAAGATTTTACTTTTTTATCGAGTAACATTTTTCTGACTGACATTTCAAAACCTGAGATTTCAATTAATAATAATTATTATTTTTTTAGAATTTTAATTCATGTCACATGATATTTTATCCTTTTTATTTGATATTTAATTTCTAATCTTATGCCGTATACATTAGAACGTATCTGTGGTGCATATGTAAATCTCAATTGTAAATAATTTATATTAGTGCAGTCATTGAAGCGAAAAATAGGGTCTTACTGTGTAAGTATCATGTGATAGTCCTAAATAAAGAAAAGGGTGCTAGTACTAATCATAGCATTACTATATAAATATAATTTTAATGTACTATTGTAATGTATGCTACTGATTACATTTATTTCAAGCTAGATCAATCAAAAACAAATAGGTATGTAATTAAACTTAACGAATTAATTTCATCGTATTTTTTTATTTTAAAAATCTTAGTAACCCCGGTGATGGAATAAATAAACATATAGTTTAGCGATGCAGCCGCTAAGCATAAAGCTTCGCTACCACCATATATTGGATAGGAGCGTGATGCTGAAAAAAATTCAATAATGTGTAGTAAATTTAACAAGATTAATAAGAATGAAAACTTTCAAAAAGCGCGCGCTTTTTATTTCAATATTAAATCCCATAGAGCCATTGTGTTTTGGTCATAACTTTTTCATTTTTGTGCATTTTAAAATTCGTCACAATCTGGCCCTAAATGTGTTGATTCGATTCCACATAAAATTATTAAAATTGGTTAAGAAGTCGGGAAGTTATAGCGTAACAGACATTGAGTCATTGAGCTCCGCTCTACTAAATACGTATCGATTTCATCTTATCGATTATAGTATAGAATAATATTTAATTTCTACTCACAGACAGGTAGATCAAACATAAAAAATCGACTTAACCATTTTATGCCAAGTTTTATGAAAGTCGTGCCTTAAAAAGACAAATGAATAGCCGTACCATAGATAACCAAGTCCCACCTCGCAGCAAGTATATCTTTATATAAGTACTATACAGGGTGGAATTTCGTAATGCCACCTGAAGGGAAAGCACTCTTAATACTGTAGATAGAAAATTTTACTCAAAGGAAACATTCCTTTATTTTTAAAAAAGAAAGAAAACTGCTTTCAAAGGTTTTCGAAAATTCGCTTGCCAAACCCGGGAGTCGAACCAACTAAAATCTGTAAAAATTTACATCCTGTACTTTTATTGCATCTATCGTGGGCTCCATTCCCTTGAATACACAAATTTATTCTTCTAACAAAATGCAGTCGTGTTATCTAAATAATACCTAATTCGTCATTATAATGTACTTATAAATGACGTCAATGATAATTATTAACTACTAACATGGATAGCAGATGGATCTTTGAGTAAAAGTGCTTTAACTTGACCCATTGAATTATAAGTCCTTTTCCATGGCTTTCCTTTCATTTAATTTATCAAGTTTTATACAGAGATTTCGTCTTAATAATTGACCCTAACGATCGATGTAATAAAAGTACAGGATGTTATTTTTACATATTTTAGTTGGTTCGACTCCCGGGTGTTGCAAGCGAATTTTCGAAAACCTTTGAAAGCAGTTTTCAATCTTTTCAAAAATAAAGTAATGTTTCCTTTGAGTAATATTTTCTAGCTACAGTATTAAGAGTACTTTCCCTTCAGGTGGCATTACGAAATTCCACCCTGTATATATGAAGAGATCATGTATTACAATAGTAGGATATTGGATATTAGTAGTGTGGACAAATAAGTAGAATATAATAGTGGATATAAATAGACAATAGGATTTGATTAAGTTAAAGTGTGAAATTCTGACTGTTAGATGGCATGTTGAAAGTTAGGAAGTTTTCAGTAGTTTCACAGGTAAATGATATGAGCCAATTTATAACAGAAATTATAAATGTAGATTAAGGTAATGACTATGGAAACAATACTATTTAATTTATAATACAAATAGTTACAAAGTTATTAATAATGCTTTCGAGTTAAGCTGGTATTAATATTATTGATATGATAAACCTTACCCTTTCTGCTTTTGTTAGCTTTGATATTGGGATCGTAAAATAATTCAGCGTGTTTTCTGATCAGCACATGTAAAATAAACATTTGTTTAACCGTAAGAACATCTCATTTTTATAGAGGTTGTTTGACTTGTAAAGTATAATGTAAAATATTGTAGGTAATGCCTAAAATATCAAAGGAATTAGTATTCATCATGTGAAAAAAAAAACTGGTTGGTTGCCTGTAAAGTCGGTATACGGGCGAAAGTTTTACGTGACAACGACTTTGAGTGGTAAAATAATTTTAATGTGAATATTCATTCGTATAGTAGGAAGAAGGATGAAATAATAGTAACAATTTAAAACATTTATTTATACAAAGAATTATATTTAAAACATTAATTTATAGGCACGCGTCCCTTCCACTTTTTATGTCTGTCTCTCTCGCTCTTAGGCGGGCTAACCATGCCCGAGTGGAAGGGACGCGTGCCTCTCACTCGCTCTCATTGTAAGCGCATAACGTGAGCGGAGCGTAACGCAGTTTCTTGAAGTGTCACCCGGCAAACCAATTTATAAGACGTTGACGTCAAAACATGAAACATTGAACATGTGTCTTAAGATCTTAGTAGCTCAATAGAGTATTTGAATATAATGAAAAATATAGATCAAACTGTTGTTATTGCTTCTTATTTTAACCAATTAAGCCCATATATTAATTAAAACTTTATATGATTATGATCAGTACATTATATTATGACAATACTTTGTGTGTGTGTGTGTGTGGTTTTGTTACCATATATAGTTACTATAGTTAGCATAAGCCTAAGAATAACAGTTTTTATTCTTAGGCTTATGCTAACTAAGCAACGCGTGGCCGGGTCAGCTAGTTATATATTATGACAATACTTTGTGTGTTATCATATTGTCAGTTTATTCGGTGCGTTGCTATGGTAACGGTTTCACTAATGCTTACACGTCAAAATAAGAACTTGAAAAGTAAATAAGAAAACTCACCCGCCCGTTTTGATGGGCGGGTGACGGTTAGTCCTAATTTCATTATGACAATACTTTGTGTTTGTGTGTGTGTTTGTGACCATATTGTCTTGATATTCTAACATTGCAAAGCCCTTACGTACTCCCGCAAAAACAATACGATAGAGTGTTTCTACGCGCTACAGCGCCATCTAGTGATAATAAAAAGAAATCATTAATGAAATTATTAAAATGTTATGTAAGATGTTGTAATTGCATGGAATTGTTAGAATGACGGAGTGACGTCACCTGCTTGTTTACAGTATATGTCAGTCTGAGTTTAACGTTTTTGGATTAAATTAAAGCTTAAAGTTTGATAATTAACAAGCAAGTGAAGTCGTGACATCAAGTAACAAGTATCAAAGTGTCTTTGGCGTTTGGGCGTTAAACTTCCATGGCGATTTTTATAAGTAGGTAGATGGCGCTGTAGCGCGTAGGAACACGCTATCGTATTGGAGTAAGTAAGGGCAGGTTTAGTTTTGCAATGTTAGGATAGCGAGACTATATGGTAACAAAAACACACACACAAAGTATTGTCATAATACAATTAGGATAAAAAAAATCAGATAGAAATGGCAAATGTTTATGATATAACGAACTATTTGAGATATTTTAGTATAACCTGTTAAATATCCTATTGAAAGAGCAATATCTCGTATTATGGGTTGCGAGTTTTAAATTTTTGTACTAAAAATTGGTTTAGTAAATAATATCAATAAATAAATTTTAATAAGCAAATATCATATCAATAGACTTGTGGTACGGACGCTCAAATTTCGGTAGTAGTTTTAGTAAAGACAGGCATTGTTGACCTACTGCTCCATCGACAATTAACTTAATTTAAATCTAAACTCGGCAAATTTTGATTCAATATTTATTCTAACGTAGCGTGAATCAAGTTGTACAAACTTTGTACCTTTCGGTCGGGGATACTGTTATGTCAAACTGCTTAATTCAATATTTATGGGAAGACGCTTCACTAATTAGTTCCTAAATAATATTATGTAGGTAATTAGATCCATTCACTGTCTTAATCACTAATCTTGTTCTAAAGTGTTTTAGATTTTGTTTTTACTGCTGACTAGCTAACCCGGCCACGCGTTGCTGGTATAACCCGGCCACGCGTTGCTGGTATGGTAACAAACACACACACGCGCGCGCGCACACACACACACACACACACACACACACACACACACAAAGTATTGTCATAATGTAATGTCTTATTTTGTGTATTTCAGTGTAATTCGAGTTTGGAAGTGTTTTTTGACGGCCTCTGTTGTAGAGTGGCTCGCATACTGATTTTCATGATAGAGACATTCTGAGGTCCCAGGTGCGATATTGGCCTGGTTCTGGGTGTTGTGATATCATCGTTGTTTTAAAACTCTACAAGTCAAGTGCTTTATCTACTTAAGTATCAATGTACGTGATGCTGTCCAATATTTATTTATTTAAGTATTGTAATTTGATGTGTAATTGATGTTGGTCGCAGATGACCTTAACAACGATACCGGCTTTTAGGACGGCGAAATCCTTAAATGGACCACAAGCCGAGAGTAGCGAGCCACCATAGTGGTTTTCTAGCTGGACGGCATCTCCCATGAGGGAGTCTCCGAACCAGCATAGAGTCACTACGGCGCTCTAGCCGGCAAGAAATTTCAGGCCGATACTCACATTTTTGTTAACAGAATGTGTGGCAGGCGTATGCTCTTGCGCTCACTCCCCCCGCCTCCCCGCGCCTCAGGTCTCCGCTACTACGGTTGTGCTGCAGGGGGAAATTATGGTCAATGTTAGTTGGATGCTGCCACCACCCCGGTACCCTCAAAGACTTCCTAGGGACCTAAACAAGCAAAGATACGCCATCAGGTTGGTTTTAGTCATTCTTATTTACAGAACAAATGTATTACGTATGTGATTTGTCACGTTCCATATACTTATTTACGTGTTAATTATTCTCTGAACATTTATGTAGCTTGGAAACTGCGATCATATGCAGTACCTTTTCAGACTTCTAAAGCACCAGGAGTTACATTACGACTTGAACGAAGCTTCTTATCAGAATGTATCATGACTTTGAGCTGCCTTTGAGAGGTACAGAGAGGCCAATTTCATGTAGAGAAAAGTAGAGCTACTTTTAGTATATTTTTATTATTAGTTGTATAAGACAAGTTGACAACATTACTACAGAATATCTGTAGTATACACCAGCCTTACAATCAGAAATTGCAAATAAAAAATCAAAAGTACGTCAAAGTGTAAGTAAGTAAAGTGTAAGAAGACTTACGCTTTACTTACTTACACTTTGACGTATGGAACTAACTAAGAGCTTTAAAATGAAGCTCATTCAAATCTTAATGTGTTGTGGATTGTACATAACCTGCAAACGAGTTTATCATATCTTTACACTTCACAATGTAGTCCTCGTGAATATTTTTTAAGATTAAACAATAATCTTTCTCGTTTTTATTTGAAGAGCATATTCAGAACTTCAATTTCTACCATATTACCATGAGCTAAGACCCACTCCCATCCACAGTATAGGGAAACAAATGGTAACGGATGCTCACCCAGCGCCCTGGTTCGCAAACACCGTGCTTCGCCATGTTGATACCGATGGGCCAGTAGCTAATGGAGATATTCAGCGATGGCTACTTTTGCCCATTACTGAGAGAATAGGCCGCAGTAACAAGCAAAGCCAAGAGTGGGGCGGGCATACCGGAAAGGGAATAACGCTAGATGTCAAACTGCTGGCTAGAGTAAACTTAATCGATGATAGAGGTTGCATCGGACCTGCTGGGAATGCTACCGCTTACGGTACGTATTACAATTGTTACAGGGTCGATTTTTGCAGATCGCTGATTTAATTTAACCTAATCAATTACGTTTACATATAGTATCTTACTATGACGACTAAAAATAACTTGGTAAGGTTGAGTAAGAACAATAATAATAAAACAATAGCAACATTTTGGACGATTTATACCCTATATAGACTTTTTAATGGGAACTCTATCATGAATTGCTTTATAAATGCTCTTTGATTAACGCTATGTAGTCTATCCTTTTTGTATATGGAGTAGTTTTTTATCCTCGACTCGACAGAGTAGAATGCGATCGAAAGATTTCTTCAAAAAAAAACAGTCGCGCTCTTAATCTATTTTTTAAATTTGTTAAAATGTAGCCTATGTCCTTCCTATGTTTAAAAATGAATTTTAGGGAATTTCCGACTTATTACCCTTTAGATCAAAATTTAAACATAATTCCATAAACATACATGAGATACATATCAATAGATCTATTAAATTACAGGGCAATATAGTTGGTAAATTGAAAGTTTAAAAAAGGTTTTGGAACAAATTTGTTTTTAAGCATTTAATGGTAGCAAAATTAGGATAAGTTTGAAAAAAAAAAAGAAAATTTTAGTAAGTTAAATTTAATTATAATTATGATTGTTCATTCCAAGTATGTTATTCACCTCAATTAGAAAAATAAGTATATTATTACAATAGATTATTGGATTATAAATCAAGTTTTATCAAAAAAAATGTAAATTTGTTTATTTATACAGATACATTTGCTATAATTTCACTTGATTCATAAGTAGGATATTAAGCGGTTCATGATCATTAATGAACCGCTTAATATCCCACACAAAGATATAAGTCTATCATAGAATACCATAATTTCATAGAATAATACAAGTACGGATTTATGAGTGCTAACGACAGGAGAGAAGCAACGACATAATGTATCTTCGGAAAGGAGTTTAGAAAAATACTATTTTTAGTTAAATGTTATCTGCGGACCTGATTTTTGATATGCATTTTTTTTAGATCCTGCGGAGGTAAACAAGCGCCCATTCAAAGCATATGTAAGTTTCAAATTTAAGACGAGATCCTACTTGTAAACTCTTATTCTAACATTTGCTCTTGCTGTCTGGCTGTATTAGTTATGTATTTAATTTAATGTTTTGGATTTAAAATGGCATGCTTAAAATTTAAAATAGGCCTATAAAACACAACCACATCTCCAAGCCTACGTGAGGGCTTAGTTATGGCAAATTTTACTTTAAACATTTCAAATGTTTGAAAATGTTAGGGGCAATGTCGAAGTTTATTTATATTTTTGTTTTAATGTCATTTTGTTCAAACAGAGAACAAAATAAACATAGAAAAGGAAACAAAAAAACTTGAAACTGGAATTTAGATTAATTTATTTTCGGTGTTTCTTTTTTTTCGTTATAAAATAAATAATTTCAAAGATGTAGCTAAAATCCTGAATTGAAAAACGAGTTTTCAAGTAGGAACTCATCAGCTTTAAAGTATGTGTAAGTACTTTGGGTTAACTTTAAGTTATAAAATATCCACTAATTTTAATTAAAAATCATTCAAACTGTAAATGCCCAAGTGATGTAATATTCGGAAATGTTTTATCTACATAAAAAAAAATACAGAAATATATTGGTACTCCATTAAAATGTAAAGAATCACAAGCGAAATAGATGTACGTATATAATATTCTCTGTAAATCTTGTCTTGAAGTTATTTGAAATAAACTCAGCGAGCAACTAGGTATATACGAGGACAGGTCAAAAAATTCGCGGAATGGGTGGGAAGAAGGTTGAAATGAAACACCAATTTTTTTTTCAATATATCCCCCCTTAACTCTTATGAATTTCTCAGATCGTTCAAATAATTTGTTAATACCATCGTAAAAAAATATTTGTGAATGTTATTTGTAATGAAATTTCCGACTTCATCTCTTCATTGTCGTCAAATTTATTACCACGCAGCTCTTTTTTCATTTTTGGAAATAAATAATAATCACTGGGGGTAAGCTCTACACTATAAAGAGAATGGTAGAGTTGTTCGAAGCCGCACCGGTGAATAGCAGCCGTCGCAACATGACTCGTGTGCACAGGTGCATTGTCATGCAAAAGGCCTCCTTTGACTATTCTAATATTGAAGCGTAGTATTATCCCGTTATATTAATACCGCGGTCTTTATATTCGATCAGTAAAATATCTTCTATATCCCAAAATATGGTCGCCATGATCTTCCCACAGCTTGTACAAGTCTCAACTCGGTACTTCTTGAGCGGTGGGGTGCCTTTTTATGCAACTGCATCGACTCTTGCTTCGACTCGGGTTCATAGTGGTGAACCCAGGTTTCATCTCCAGTAACAATCCGGCCATAACTTCTTCCCTGTTATCGCCACAGAGCTCCAAAAAATGACGAGAACATTGGACACATTGTCGTTTTTTAAAGGGAAGAAAGCATTTTTGGCTTTGGCCTTTGTCATCCCAAGATGATGATGTAGGATGTTCAAAATGATTTTATCGGTACTCCATACCGATAATACTCCAACCATTCTGGCTAGCTACTTCTTCTTCAGACGGGAATCTTCCAATACATTTTTTCTTCTTTCTCGATGATTTCGGGTGTGGTGGCCTCAATTGGCCGACCAGAATGTGGGTCGTCTTTAATTTAGTCTCTTCCTTGCTTGAAAAGGCCATGTAACTTAGAAACCATGGATTTACCAGGGGCAGAGTCCCCGTAAATCGCTAACATACCTAGAAAAATTGTCTGAGCGAATTTTCCTTGTTTGGCGAGGAATTTTATTACGGCACGAATTTCAATTTTCTCTCAAATAACTTGTTTGCATGTTGATAACTCAAAGGTTAATGACCCGATTAGGTTCGAATTTGGAATACACACTAATGGCGAGATGTTAAATTAGTATCTATCTGGATACATGAACCTACCCCCACCAATGCCCTCCATTTCGCGAAGTTTTTGACCTCCCCTCGTATCTTGCTTCACATGTGTCACTAAAAGATTCACGTTAAAAGTAATTTGGACATTTTAAGACTAGAAAAATTTAAGGTTTGGACATCTTAACGTTCTAGTATCTTTGAAATTAAACATATTGCGACTTGTACCATGATCCAACGATTGGGTATGAATTGTTTTATCTTATTTGCTGGTAACGGGATATTACCATAGTCTCGTACGTTTGTACAAACGTGATTTGACGTATTTTCAGACTTAAATGAAATAAAAAAAACGTTCTTTACGGTGCCTATATCAAAAGCATCGAGTATATTATTATTACGAGTACGAGTACACATTGGAGCATTAAAAATAACATAAAAACAACAAAGAAATAAAAATAATAAATTTAAAATCACAAGACCGATAGATGCTTATACGTTTTTTTACAAATTATTACGTCTACGGTTTTTATGTACATAATTATTAATGTTACAATATACATTGCTGTTTCCATCTTAAATGATATTTCGCCGTAAATCAGTTATCTCTGTAATGGAAAACAACCACTTAAAATGGATATTTTGGAATGTTTACCAATTAACTGATATTTTTATAACATTAGTAACAATGTTTATTTATAAAAGCTTCTTTCCTATTTTCTAAAGGTAATTTGGGCATTGTTCGGTGGTTTGTGCGTGCTCGCGATGGTGATAGTGTTTGTGATGAGTACCCGGATAGTGAAGCGGATTTTGTCCGCTTTCCGCCCCGCTGCTGTATCCACTCCGCTCACGTCCCTACGACAGAGGCCAGCTTGGTTATGCCTGCAACGACGTCCGTGAGTACTTGATTCGTATTTTTTTTCACATTCATATTCGACAGAGACGTCTCTATATTGCTGTCGTAGCATTTTTTCCGTCGCTCGTGTAGGGAAATTTTCAACGAGTTAATTTTTCAGCTAATGTACATAGCGTTTGCTTTGTTTTTATTTATCAACCGAATTCTATGGAAAAATAAATACTTTTAAAGAAGGAAATAGGATGAAAAATTTAAACAATACCAACAATATCCTATTTAAAAATGTATTGTATTATGTTGCCTGTATTACGTTACGTTATTCGGTTTTTTTTATTTATATAAAGGTTTAATATTAAGATCTAAATATATAAATTTGTAGTTACTTCATTTTATTATAAAGAGTTAACGGTAGAGCAATCTCTTAAGTATAAGGTAACCTCCCTTTGACAAAATAAATGTAATTTATGTTGTCCTAACAATACATACTTTTAATTAATAAGCTTATTTCGTATAGGTTAATTTACTCGAGAATCTCTTCTTAATACTTCTGAGTGTTGTATTAAATACCTTCAATGGTAAAAGATAAGCTCACTGATGTATTCAGTATTCCATTTAAGTGATAACCAAAGACGCTACGTATTTTTTTTAAATATAAGCTCCAGAGGAAGTATATAATTATACGTAGGTCTTTATTTGCAATAAACCACGTACGATTAACTGTGTTTAAATGAATAATGCTAGAATACCTATTAACTGAGAGCCTTCGCACACCGTCGAGGGGCACTTGTAGCGATACAAACGCCATACTCATACGAGTCAAACGCAGCTTAACTATGAATTTGTGTAAGTGTACCAAGTTCTAGTTTTGAATACCTGTATAAATCGAGTCTCGTGCTTGAATCGGTATCTGTATCGATATAGTATCGATATAAACGCACTAGATATGCCAAACATTGCTCAGTGAAATAAAAAAAAAACACAGCGTGCATAGGTCTTAACTCTAAACATTGGATCCAAGACATGAAGCTACTTTTATTTGAATTAAACACTTTTTTACGGATTTTGCGCATATTTTATTTTATATTTGATCCGGATTTTATCAGGATTTAAGTGCAAGAACTAATTATGTGCTTAAGAGTACTAAGTAAAGTAAGTGCTTAAGTGCAATAACTAAATATGCTTAAACTTAAGAACTAAGTAAGTGATTAAGTACAAGAACTAAATATGCTACTTTTATTGTTAAAATTTAATTTAATTATATTAAAGTTTATTAACTATTAACTATTAATTATATTAACTAAGCATTTAATTATATTAACTTTATGATTTTAATCTACCTCTAGATTTTAACTGCTATTGAAAATGTTAAGAGGTATTAAACTAAATCTATGTGCATAGCTTATTTCATTAGATTATCTGCGAGAAAAAAATAAATCCGGCTTCTTTAAATATAGGTAATAAATAAAGAATCAGGCAAAAGAAAATGTCAAATAGACTGTACATTAACAACACGATCTGATATTGATAAGATTGAGGATCCTACCTACCAACTCTCTAGTTTATTACAGTTTATTATATTACTGTCGCTACCCTAGAGACCAGTGCTCTTAGGCACAACGAAAATCTTAATTTTAGGTAAATTGAAAGAAAGAAACACCTTTATTGGCATCTCAAATTAAACATTATACAAAAAACAATTATAAAAAATGTATATATAACATTAAACGCAGAGAGTACGTTCACATAAACACTAACATACCATATATCATACATAAGAGAGCAGCTTAAGCGTCTGCGTCGTTCAAAAATGGACTGAGTGATGCAGTGCTTGTATTCTGGCGGGGCCTCAGAACGTACGGACGAACGTGCACAGAATACATAGCAAATAATACATAAAAAATAAAATAAAAGTAATAATAATGCTTCTATAAAAATATTATACCGCCACGGATAAAAAAGAGTGAAAAAAAGGAAAAGCAAAAAAAAATACGATTCGGCTGTATTGGCTTCATTACCTTTGCCTTCTGAACTGTAGTAATTTACTACAAAAATTAAAGATTGTATTTTCTTTGCCAGGTTTGCTTTCCAAACTATAAAAAATTACTATTGATTTAATTATAATTAAAGACTTCAACACCATTAATTTGACAAATAACAGAACATTTATGGGGTATTAAATACCATATATTAATTCCTCTTTTGTAATCTTAAGAAAAAGTGACACCGCTAACTTTCAACTGATCTCAAAATAAGAAAAAAAATAAAAATAAATTAAGACAGTTATGTCTTCTTTTCTTGACTGGACTAGAATCTATAGCCTCTCGGTATCCGGCACTCTTGTTATTAAGGTACCGACATCATAAAGACCCGTTTCATTCGTTTCTCTAAGTATTTATATACATATTTATTTATTGAGAACCAACAAAGAATACATTATGTCTTAAAAATAAACTTAAAATCTAAGTAAAAGCTTTCTTGTCGCTATGAAATACACAATTTGAAATAATATTAAAAATAATTATGCGATATGATCAGCGATTAATACAGCAACTCAGCTGAGTACTATGCCTAGGTACATTCGTATTTATAAATAGATACAAAATCAAAGACTTAGACTACAGAACTCCATTACTCGTATTCCGGTTTTGAAAAGACATCACTTAAAACAGACTAAAATTTACTTAATAATAAGACACATCCATACTGACAGTAGACGAGCATGACAGGTGATTATACAGGATGGACTTGAACTCCCGTAACATTTGAAGTAGGCATAAAAAAACTCAATAGGTATAAGAGGAAATAGATTTTTATTTCTGAAGTAAGCTTAGAAAAGGTGTTTACGGAAATGAGCCGGATCTCTTCCTTATATTTTCTTATAATATAATTCTTCTATATACTCACAATTGCTCTCTAAAACTTTAATTTTGTGATATTCCCTGTTTTACTTCTTTTTGAGATGACTTTTTTGCCAAAATATTATCTAACTGCTGTAATAGAATCGTTTGAAGCATATGTCCTCATCCTGTTGAAACCAAGTTAAACGGTTGAAGCCCGAAAATCCCTGTAAAGTGTTAAAAAGTTCTTGATAATTTAAATATATCGCACGGTATTTACTGTAACAGGACGGTCGCTGTTATCCTCATAAAAGAACGGTCTGATGATTCCACGGGCGCATAGTCCGGCCCAAACCGTCACTTTTGGCGAGTGTAATGGAGTTTGGTGCTTGATTTGTGGGTTTGGGCTACAGTATCTACAGTTCCGCCGATTGACTTGACCACTGAGGTGAAAGTGTGCTGTATCCGAGGAAATGATCTTATTGAACCTAGTGAACTTCTCGGGTTCATTAGCAAACTGAAGCCTGTTAACATTGTCGTCGGGTTCTAGTTCCTGTAAGATTTGGATTTTGTATGGGTGTAAGTGTAAATCTTTATGAAGTATGCGACATAGAGTGGTTTTGGACAAGGTAAGTACACTAGATCGTTTACGAGTGGACAGCTCAGGTTGCTCTTGAAAGGGCGTAAGCACGCGATGCAAAACCTTCCAGATCTTGGCTTATCACATGTTGCACTCGTTGCTTCAAACTGTTCCATCCATACATCTATATTGTAGTGTTAAAATTTTCATCGCTTATGTCATATTTGTTTTAATATTTTCGTCGCGCATTAAGGATAGAATCTTGATAACGCACGTTGTGCACCGGTAAATGACGCCATTGTAGTGAATGCCCACGAGCCCCTGTAGCGATTGGTGCCCCCCGCCCCTGCTCCGCGGTCCCTTAATGGAGTTATGTCTCTTATAAAGTCTACCAGAATTATGTTCCACCCTGTATTATGTTTGTGTTTTGTTTACCGTAGAAAATTGTCCCAAATTAGTTCAAAAGCTTTTAGTATGAAATAGTTGGTAGCTTAAAGGACGATACAATTTAAAAGTTATGTTTAGATTAAGCTATTTCAATAGCTTCGGACAGTCAGTACCTACTGGCATTTAAAACTTCGTATAGAAACGTAAGATCATTCATACTTCGGTATGACCCCAAGCTGAAAAGTTTGAAGTGCATGAAACTTATATGATTTAAGCTCTTTAACCAAATCGCTATGATAAGTGTCATAAGAAACACTTGTGAATGGATTACAGACGCACTTTGTTGATGCATCTTATAGCAAGAAGCGAGTTGAATACTGCAATTTTACTGTTTTATTTCTTAAACATTTTCCTAGTAGTAAAAATTAGCTTTTCATTGCAATAACATCAATGTGAACATAAAAACGTATTTTGTTGTCAATCAAAACACCTAGATGTTTATTTCTTTAACTTTGCCAAGCCATTTAACGAATAATCTATAAAATATGGCGATTTACTCGTAGAAAAATGTATAAAGCTATATTTATCGGCGTTCAGTAATATTTTATTACACCACAGCTAGATCGATCCAAATCCACTTGAAGCAAACGCCAGTCATCCGTCAGTTAAAAAGCAGATTACCAGCGCCTTGTCATGTTCTACTACCTCGAATGTTATACTTTTATTGGTAACGAATAATCTAAAAAGAAGAATCTGCTGTGTAATTATAATATGTTTTGTTATTTATGTTTATAAGTTCTTGGTTTTTATATTTCAGATATAAAAACCAAGAACTAAGGTAGTTTTACTACAAAAAAATCATCGGGCGAGATAACAATTCAGCGCTTCTTGTTATATCGACGAATGCTCTTTCAAATGTATTGGAAGTTATAGGTATCCACCTAATTATACACCTGGATAGTAACCCACACTTGTTTTCTCAATATATGTCATCATAAACCTATTAAAGTTAATGCTATGGATGAAACACCTGAGGGAGAGTGTGTATTTTGTATGTTTTATATTGAGTTTTAATTAAAACGGGATTATAACCATGTTTTCTTATGTTTGAGGCTCCGATAATTCGGCAGATTATATTTCAAAGACAATGGTACCTGTATTGTGTGTAATAAAATTACGGATTGAGAGTAGACTGATATGTCTGCCAATTAACATCTACCCGTAAAAAGCTTCTTAAGTTTAATTAATAGTAATGTAAGTGACTATTAAAGTTTAAAACAATAAATTAAATAAAAATGAGGAAATTAAGAAAATAAAAATGATTTATCAGCATCCCGTATCAGTCACAATTATCAAAGTGACGTTTCTCTGATTTAGACCAAAAAAAAATAATCCTGACTAATAAGTGAAATTAGAACAAAAAATATGAGTAAATAGTACATATTTAATATATTTTTAATTGAAAATGGATGAATTGATCTTATTAATGTTTCTAATAACAGCAATTTAAAACAAAAAACAAACTTCGAAACAATGCAAAAAAAATGTATTTTGTTTTTGAAGCGAGTTTGATGTTTTCTGTTTTCCTTAGAATAATAATATATTACGAAATCACATATCCAATTTGAACTTCTGGTAGTTAGCTATATATTTATAACGCAGACAAGTCCTACGCAAACATATATTATAACATTTCTATCATAGCCACCTTTTTTCACACACGTTCGTATTGAACGGCAATCAAAGTGATAGGTCTTACGGAATTTATCCTAATAGGTTTTTTTAACTACAGTTAAAAAAACCTCTTTGTTATGACTTACGCCAATTAAATCAAAAGAAATAAAAAAAATATTGTGAATATTATCGGGTCTCTAAATGCTGAAAATCACGGTCAAAAAGAGAAATGTTAACCTTAGAAAATTGATTAATAGTCGTAGAACTTCACTTCTGCGTTTCGCGGGTAACCTATTGTTAATTAAATTAAACTACCTCCGTAGTTAAGTAGCAATTACGTAGTTTCTGGCTTTGCCGTTATTTATCGGTCGGGTTAACGCGGAAATTGATCTTTTATCTATTAGGATGAGAGGTTATGGTATTATAATTAATGATAATTAAACTTATCTTTATATATGAGCAATGTATGTGAGCAAGAAACAATTGCTATAAATTTTATTGTAGGCGATATAGTCTAGTCAAAAAAGAAAGTCCGTTTTCAATTCAGTTTTTTGTTTTTCAAATGTTTTACAGAACGTGTTGAAAATAATTACTGTCGACCAAATTTCATCCCTTGATATAATATTTCTTTAAAAATACTAGCGGCCCGTCCCGCTTCACACAGGTGGACAAAATTCTTTATATTATTTATATTATTAAATATCTTTCCGTTAGCGCCATCTAGCGTCCGGTAGACGAACTACTTACGGTTAACACGTTGCTATGGTAACGTTATTGATACAATGGAAAAAAGAGCGGGAAATAGAGCGGACAGACAAACACATAAACCACTGTGATCTTAGATTATAGATTATGAATAGGTATTTAATTGACGTTGCCAATTCATAAACATATTATATTTTTAAAAAAGGTTTGTTTTTTTAATTACATTATCTGAATGGTAACCTCTTGTAAACAACAAAAAAAAGCAGCGTTTTCCGAATTTTTGTCTTTAACTACGATCTCCAATCCGTCCAAGTGTGGATATTATAAGAAAATGCTTCCATTTTTTTGGAGGTGGCTTCGGCCATTAGTGGATGACTTTTGCTAAGGTAACTTACAATTTAAACATTACTTTTATTACTACATGGTAATTTGCCAGGATATATTGTGTACATTATTAGTAACACGTTTACCAAAGAAAAAGCTAAATATTTAAAAAATATATAAAATATTACATTATAAAAAAAAGGCATATGGCTTGGCTCAACCAGATTTAATTAACTGGATAATGTTTGACTTACCTTAAAAAACTAAAGATACCTACTAGGTATTACCTTACAAGTGTTATCCCCTTAATAGAAGTGAGTGGGAAAAATTGGGCATTTTATAGGTAGGATTTTTGCATGTTCAGTGTGGAAAAATTGCAGATATAGATATAGTGTGTCTGAGGCCAAAAAAGGACCCTGTCTCAGCATAAAAGCCTCTGCGTCGTTCGGAGATGGAAAGAACGAACACAGAGGCGCTGTTATTCTGACAGGGCGCTTGAGTAGACGTCACCGTTAAAAATTTACAAAAAAAGCTTATATTATTATAAGTAAAGCTTATATTCAGACGAACACATGAGAACAGACATTATAAGTAATGAGTTTTGAGTTAAAATGTATTAACATGTGAATTCGTGTTAATTCACTTTATCTCAAAATCGTTACTTACCGTAATGTTTGGGGGCGAAACTTTGAGTAGGGAGGTAAAAAGTATGCGTTAGACACCTTTGACTAATGAAGCGTATGTGTCCAATATCACCCAGCTGAATGCGAATCGAAAGTAATAATAAGATTTCATCCTAAGTAAAGGTTGTTTATTGCATAAAATTCTACCAATTCGATAATACAAGTGTAGTTATAGTATTTTTTTAATATTTATTGATTTGACTTATGGTTATCTCCAATTTCGGAATTCGAGTCCTATAGGACACATAATTTATTACTTTCTATTATTACTCTATTACTTTTTCATTAGTTAAATAAGAAATAAATCCAGAACATGAAGAAGGAAGTCAAGCCAATTTTCTACTAGAGTTTAGAAATACTCATCACACAAACATTTGTTCCTGTTCATAAAACCCACCAAAGCAGAATCAGATTACTATACGTCCACATCCGTGCGTTTTCCAGTAACGATGACACATAGTCTAGTCAGCACCAGATTTATCTTTAAGTTTTTTTCTCCATACCTAAAATACAGTTCTGGAGATCTTGCTTTGTCTTACGATATATTCATACATTATAACTTCGTGTAATAAAAAATAAAAACAAACAAAACATCGCGTTTGCCTATAAAATTGGATCTATCGAGATTACGTATTAACCTTTTTTCATGGGAAAACAATATCCTTTTAGTAAAATACCCACTTAGGTGTTATGAAGTGTCAACAACATCGAACGTTCTTTACTACTTTGTATTACTTACATCTGTCACTGCACACAAAGGAAACACCACCATAAAAACATTACAACAGAGTTCAATATAAATGGCACACAGGTATCGAAATAAAACCACTTTAACCATTTATTATTGTTGTTTGTATATAATCCTGATGTTTCGACCACTTCACAAGGGCCGTGTTCATAGAGCGGTTTAGGTAATTTCATCACAAGTATGCTACTACCCACCAACATTATAATCTCAAGCCCCTTTTCATCTCAAAAATACTACCCTTCGACTTTCGGAATTTTTTCCTTACCGACCCGTGATCGAGGTCGACGGGCGTCCGTTTGATAGTTTTCTGGAAAATAAATAATCAACATTCTCACATTTTCACCTAAGTCGAAACATCTGACCAAGTATCAAAGGCAGTCACGCGTTGATGTCTTTTGTACTGGGAGGATCGAGCTTAGGTGGATTTTTGAGCAAAATCAGCCGACCCAAATTTTTGAAAAATTAATTAGGAATTCTTCGAAGATCAGAATTTTTTTCAATTATAGTTATCAGAACCCGTAAGGCATCTTTCCTATGTTTAAATTCGAAATCCATAAACAACTTTTTGATATATATGCTTATTCCTAAAATTTCATCATTTCTGACAACTATTTCACACAAATACCTTCACAACTTTTTTCAGTTTTAACCGATTTTCTTTTTCATTATTTTCATTTTTAGATCTCACCGAAATACAACTTTTATGTTCGTAACTTTCTCTCCTTTATCTTTCATCATGCCATTTCTACAAATAAGGATATTTTTCGATCTAGTTTTTTGTAATTTTTCAAGGGTTAGTAATACTATCAAAATAAAATATTAAAATTTAGCAATCTAGTTTGAAAATATTTCAAATAAAGAAAATCCAGCAAATAAAATTAAATTTTATTACTTGTCTCGGTTTTTCAATAAACCATTGTGTAAAAAAATGTATGACGACCATCGTGTTCATTATGTTGAAGTAGATAGTATTACTAACCATTGAAAAATTACAAAAAACTAGATCGAAAAATATCCTCATTTGTAGAAATGGCATAAGGAAAACTAAGGATGGGTAGCAATTTTCGAAAAATACGAAAAAGAATAAAAATCTCGAAAACCGTAATATTTTTACTAAGATCAAAAATTGATATTAGGGAGACCATAAATAAATAAATAAATAAATATTTCTTACATTCACACCAATTAGCCTAGCCCAAAGTAAGCACTATAAGGCTTGTGTTATGGATACTAGGGTAACGGATAGACATACATATATGATACATAGAAATGTAATATTCATAGGAATATATATAAAACACCCATGACTCAGGTACAAATGCTCTTATTCATCATAAAAACATCTGCCCCTATCGGGATTCGAACCCAGGACCGTCGGTGCGAAAGGCAGGATCGCTACCGTTGCACCAAACGGTCGCGATACGCGCGAACGGTCCATAGTGCAGCCTATCGTTAGTAACAGGGTTATCCATTGTTTTTGGGACACCCTCTATATAGTATAACACGATAATTACCCCTAACAAAAGTAAATTGTATGTCAAAAAGAAGTTCTTTTAAAGTTACTTTTCCGTGTGCTTCATCTCCGACCATGCGTAGAATGAACACGCGCTGCGGCGCGGCTAATTTACTAACGCCTTCTACCTCAACCAAACCACCATTACCACCGAAAAAAAAAAACCACTAAAACCTCGAAAACCTCCAACCGACAAACCACCAGTCAAATCTCTGTCGATACTAGATCTTCTAGACTCGCCCCTTCCAATTCAAGTTGCCGAGACATCTCTGATAACCAATACCTCGAAAATGATTACATCCCACAGGCAGGCAGGATGAGGGTCAAAGGTTTCTTTACTGTCATACATATTCTCTGTTATTTAGGAAAGCGCGATAAAACTCAATTCTACGCGAATGAAATTATGTGCAACCACTAGTGTACAATATTTTTAATTGTGAGTTTGCAAGAAAAACTATATTATGTTAATTGTATTTTATATCACTCAATGTAAATGGTAATAAAAACCTTATGGCTCATTTGCGTCTTGTGGAAACACACTTTGATGTTTATTTTAATTTAAGAAATAACTGAAATTGAAACACACGAATGATCTTGATCTTTTATGTACCGGCAACAGTACAAGTTTCCACGAACTGTCACATGTTTTCAATTAATATTAAACTCTCCGTGTCAGTTTTTAGAGCCTTTTCACGGTACGTTTTTAAACGCGGCGTCGACGCGCACTTGTCTATTATATATAAACTCGGCGTCAAAAAAATCGCACCTTATAAAAATCTTATTCAAAAATTCCTAAACCTTATATAGAGGATAGTGTTAGGTATCATTAGAAAGGTAACAAAAAGGAGCATCAAACAACAATTAAGTGCAATCTTTTTTTTAATTAAAATTATACAAAAAGCATAAAAATTTGAAAAATAATAAAAAATCTTAATTAAGTCCTAATTAATAATCGATAATTTACAAAAAAAATGTACAAAAAGTGTCTTAAAATTAACTCAAAATCTAGTGTTACCCCCCCTTGCCCTGATGACGGCTTCCATACGGTCCCTCATAGACCTCACCAACTTCAGGAGCTCTTCTTGAGGGATAAGACCCCATTCTTCAATCACCGCGGTTTGGAGTTCCTCTAGAGTCGAAGGAGCCGGATCCCGAGATCGAACCTTACGTTTAAGATGGTCCCAGAGGTGCTCTATCGGATTCAGATCAGGACTTCTCGCTGGCCACTGCATCACAGGAATTTGGGACCTCCGCAGGAAGTCGTTCACGATGGCTGCAGTGTGTGCGCGAGCGTTGTCGTGCATTAATGTGAACCCCTCGCCAAAAGATTCGGCAAAAGGGACCACATGCACATCCAGGATCTCTGTGATATAGCGGCGCGCAGTCAGCGACCCTTGTCCGCGAGCACCTCCGGTCCGGGAGACGCAGACCAGGTCGGTTTTGCCGGCAGCCGACATACCGCCCCAGAACATGCAGGATCCGCCTCCATATTCCACCGTCTCCTGGATGCAGGCTTGAGCGAAACGTTCACCCTGCCTCCGGTATACTCTTCTTCGTCGGTCGTTGCAGAAAAGACACACTCGTGTCTCGTCTGAGAAGAGAACAGCTCCCCACTGCTCAATGGTCCAATCGACGTGGTCGCGAGCAAACTGCAAGCGGGCTCGTCGGTGCGCTGCAGTCAATTTTGGACCTGTAGCAGCTCTGCGGGCTGCTATGTTCTTCTCCTTCAGTCTTCTTCTAACCGTGGATACACTCACGGTGCGTCTGCGAACTGCCTGGAGCTCCTGTTGCAGCTGAACAGCGTTTGAGAAGCGATTTCTCAAAGAGTACGACACAACGAACCGGTCGTCTCTTTCCGAAGTGCAGCGACGTCTACCGGACCCATGTCGCCGGATATAGCCACCGGTCTCTAAAAAGCGCTGGTAGTCTCTACGAACCGAAAAACGGCTCAGATTCAGTTGCCGGGCGACATCACACTGCCGCACCCCTGCTTGCAGTAGTGCAACCACTTGAGCGGCCTCATCAGCTGTAGTGTCCATTTTCCAGATGTTCTTTCTTCAGTAAAATCAGTGCGTGTGTCCCCTTCAACGGTTTAATAGCGAATGACCCACATTGAACCCGTGTTGACCTCTTTATACCCACAAAGTTAGCGCAACTCGCGACTCTCCCGAGCAGCAAAATTTCCTTAGAATTTTTGTGACCCTTTATTTGTTGCTTTAGGTTTTATTTGATAATGAAAAATAATGTTTTTTTATTAAGTTAATTAAGTAACCTTTTAAATAAAATTATAATTAATACGACTGCATGTGCATATCCAGAGTTAATGCCATTTGAACGTGATTTTCTTAGAGGTGCGATTTTTTTGACGCCGAGTGTAGTTGATGGTTCTTTAACTATACAATTATACATACTTTATAACAAGCTAGTCGTAGGTATATAATGGTAAATATATGCCCGACGACCTATGTGATTGAGAGGCTCGCATACCAGTTTTAATGGTAACGCCACTCCGAGGTCCCGGGTTCGATCCCTGTTGGTGGTCAGACCAATGTAGAACACAAACTTTTCTATATTGGCTCGGGTTTGGCTGATATGGTTCTGTTGTTGTGTCCAAATTCCATAACACAAGTGATTTCGGTACTCAACTTGGGTACAGAATAAGTACGTCATATTGTCTAATATATACTCTAAGAACACAAATTCCTTGTTTGTGTGTTTATCTGTCCGCTCTTTTTCCCGCTCTTTTTCCATTGTATACGCGTTACCATAGCAACACGCTACCATAGCAACGCGTTAGCGGGTCAGCTAGTATTTATTTATTTTTATGCATTTGTAATTGAGTCTTCGTGTGGTTTCGTACCTCTTTATTTGCTGATTTCATCTGTTCAAGCATCATATGAAACACCTGTAAAATGAGCACGGCGTAATTTCAACATTGTTAAAACGAAGGGAACAAATTTATTTCGTTAATTTCTTTATAATATAGACAAATCTTTCTCAATATATATGTATTTACTCAAACTGATATATCAAAAGGTCAAAACACAGGTTGAGTAAAACAAGCACTCCAAGCTAAGTCCGTAGTGTTTTTGGGTTAGGTAATTACATTTAGGTATAATAGAACTATTGCTTTACCTTCTTTTTTATGGACCTAATTCAGTTACCAAATTCAAGTCTATCTAGCTATCACCAAACAAGGCCGATAAAGCCTGTTTCGCAGTAGATACAAAATAGCCTCAAAATCAAACCCTAAATAGTTTTCCACGGGCGTTTATGCACTTTTTTTATAAAATTTTACTGAGTAACATGAATAAACAGGAATCGTGTGGCGATTTTGAAATAAGTATTTTATTTTACTCATCCTTGTGAACATGATAAGCCGCGAAAGATTAGCTAAAGCAGTAATACTTTCATATAAGGAATCTCGTAAATTTTATTCCCATCAAAAACATTAATGTGAAATGAGAGCCAAGTTCAATATTATGATGTATGCCTTGGTCGTTGACTTCAACGATAAAAGAAGTAAGATCTTAATGGGTGCCAAGTTCAGTGGTCAGTCCTGAAATTTATTTATTACAACATAAAATATCATTTCTTCTTATAACTAAGGATAATATATTGTAGCCTAAGGTCTGACTTGGCTGACTTGGCCACTTCTAAGCGTCGCATTTACGAAGAAATATGCCTGACATTGCACTAATTCTGAAGTTTATTTATTTTTATTTGTGGGTCAATCAATGGTTCAAAAATGTTAATACGGCTCAGTAAATAGATGACAGAAAACTGCTGCTCTGGAACTGATATCACTTTCTGTCAATGTTTATAGAGTGATAACTCATTACAGTATATATAATATACTGTAATGAGTTATCACTATATATATATATATATTGTATCTATATTGTAACGGACGGTTTGTCTTAACTAACAAAAGTAAAACTATTTTTTTGCCGGTGACGGAGCCGGAATTTTGAAATTCCGTCACAATCTGGGTCCTTAACCTGTTGTTTCGATTCTACACAAGAAATATTAAAATCCGTTAAGAAATCGGGAAGTTATGCCGTAACAGACATTGCGCCATTGAAGCTGATCCATCAAAAAAAATATTTGCATCCAAGTAAAGCAACCAATTAAGAATATTTAATATTAGATAGAATAAGTTAAATATGCATGTATAAGTACAGATTAGTTAAATATGATGTAATTACGATCAAAATAAAAAATTAGAAGAATAACAGTCGAATGTCTACCACTGGGCTAACCATAGGGTTACAGCCTATATCTTACTTGATACATAACAAAATCGATCTCTTAATGACCTCTTTGCTAGAGCTAGACTTTCCCATGGATAAATACACCATAGAAAAAATTTACGAGTGTGTATGAGTAAAGAATGTTACTATGTATGTAATGTTTGTAACAGTTTAAATTTAATTTAATTAAATTAAAGCTTCACACCTTAGCTCATCGCCGCAAAGTTGCCTGTCTGTCGGTCTTCTACAGACTGTACTTTGGAGATTGTGCTCAAGAGCTGCATTTGCTTATACCGCCATCTCCTTTTTTCCAGCGGACATCCAGACGCACTGCAGGCTACCATCCGCACCAAGCACTTTTCAACATCCTTCATAATGCGCACAGCAAAGGAGTGGAACTTCCTTTCTGCGTTTGTATTTCCGAGAACCGAACCATCCATTTTCAAAGTCAGGGTGAATAGGCACCTTCTGGGTTAGCTCGTTCCATCGTGGATTCTGTCTTGGCCCACGGGCTTGATTAGGATCAAGAGCAAACCCATCCTAAATAAAAAAATTAAAAGGTTGAATTGAAATACTTAATATAAATATATAAAAAAATAATTATCTAGGTAATTAAATCATGATGCGGAAACTGAGCCGTTTAATGAAGTTTCCCTCTCGATGAACGAAATATTATTTACAAGGGGACCGTAGCTCGCATAGTTGTGTAAGTCGTTCTCTGGCTGTTCAACAACTATTTGAAGTTGTTGACTAATAGTTGACCTTTACATTAGAATGTATTAACCTATCATTTAAACATTTGAGTTTTGACGACCGTTTGGTGCAAAGGTAGCGATACTGCCTTGCATACCGACGGTCCTGAATTCGAGTCCCGGAAGGGGCAGATGTTTATGTGGTGAATACGAGCATTTGTACCTGAATCATGGGTGTTTATATATATTTTCTATAAATATTACATATCTATGTATCATATATGTTTCCTGTCCGTTACCCTAAGAATACTAGTATCCTAATATATATATCCTATTCCTATATCCTAATATAATAATACAAACCTTATAGTGCTTACTTTGGGCTAGGCTAATTAGTGTGTATGTTAAAAGTTTGTGTTGTGTTTTCCTTCGTTACCTATTTTTCTTATAACATTAAATAATTACCAGTTATGAAGAGTCCAAGTACTTTTTGGGAATCCCACACCACCAATCCACCATTCATTATTCAAAGTATGAAAAAACGCCTGCTTAAAAAGAAAAGCAAATCTTTCATACAGTAATTTGAGAAAAGTCGAACTTTTTTAGCTTATCTTCTCACTAATCTCTTATTTGGATACACCGTCAGTTCATTGTTAAAACTCTGTCTCTTAAGATACCACGCGTCCCGCTCTAGTTTTCTCTTTCTGATGAATAGACGAAGTGATAAAAGGAGCCTTTCTTTCTTCCATATAAGTTAGGCTAAATATGTACCTAAGATTCAAAGATACCAAAACATAGCTAAAAAATTGTATATTCCGAAAAAAATACTTATTTATTTTTAAATACATTTGTACCACAAAAAAAATCATTCAAAAATATACATTACTTGCAACAAATGTTTTTTTTTAGCTGGCAAGCACAATTGTTTTGAGTTTGAAGCGTTTTGTAGCTTAAAGTTATATAAACATTTTTCGATATTCAGTCTTAAACATAAAATGTATACAAGTTTATCAGTAACACTGCTTTATGAATTCTTTTGTTTTTAATATATACAGTAGGATCAAGAGCGAAAATAGATATTTCTTGCTATTGCGAATCATTCTAAGCGTTTAGTTATTTTATCAGCCTACGGACTTTACTAAAATACCGTGTTCCAAAGCCGCGAGAAACTTGTTAAAATCTAACCGACTGTCACACACAAGTGCCATATTAGCGTTTCGTTCTACGCAGTTGTGATTTTGTGTATAATTTATTGTGTTTCATTAACTTTATAAAAATCTAATTTATGGGTATATTATATATGAAATAAGTGTTTGTACATTATTATGAATATTTTCAAATAACTTGTACCAAGGTACATTTTTGGCCCGAAAAGAAAGGTCTCCTTTAAAAAATAAAAATAATTGAAGTGTAATTTTGATTAATTGGTTTCGGGAGCCGCCATTACGTGCGTGTTTGCTATTTTTTATTTTCCACCGGTTATTGGTTAATTTACTGTGTTTACCTCATATAATTGTTCTTTGCAGTGAGTTTTATTTCCTATAAATACTTAATTTTTATGAGGTGGTTTTTAACTGATCAGGTACTTGTTCAAGGTTGAAACTATATTTTCCAATTTCAGTTTTAAAAAAACAAAATTAAGGTTAATCTCGCTCTTGCAAAAATGTATTTGATTGCAAAAGGCGAGATGTAGTTAAGAAATAGATTTATTAATAATAGGTGCTACAGCAATAGAATTTCCAAGAAAAGAAATTTTGAGAACTGTCGCTTTCATCGTGCCTGTTTCTGTAACGTCTTACACTCGTCGTAATTCCATCCGTCGCCACTGGCAACGATATTGAAAATTGGTCAAACCAGCAGTTAACGTTAAAATGCTCATTTCTTCCAACATCATTCCTATTAAAGTGTCAATTGCTTTCCTTTCCCTTTTTGACGGATTGAACCTAGTTTTGAAGAAGAGCGATCTCAGGATTCAAACCCGGAAGAGGCTGATGTTTGTTTGCTGAATACGGTCGTTTGTATTTGAGTCATGGGTATTTATATATATTTCTATGATTATAACATTTAAGTATCATTTATGCGTATCCGATAGCATTTATTGATAAAGCCTTACAGTACTTATTTTGGCTAGGCTAGGACAGTGTGTGAATGTGAGAAATTTATAATGGCTGATAGATTAATTTGTGGGAGAGACAACTACAAATGTAGGAGCGACCAAAGTCTGTCCAGCTCCAAATAAAGAGGGAGCTCCACATAATATCTCCATAGTCATAGCTCACCTCCATAGGCGTAAAACTAAACGTTCTTAGCAAAAAGTATATACTGAGAGTAGATTTGTTTATTTTATATCAAATTTGTTGTTATTTGAACCAAAGGATTGCAAAGTTGTCCCATGTATCGGTGCCCATAAATTTATGACATTATCACGTCAAGCACTTCACCACAAAGTAGATAATATACAGAGACACCACTTAGTACAAGAAAATGGTTACACCCTAAAACTGGTTATTCAACTGGCTATATTGCTTTCCTTCTATTTTACGATAGATGACACTAGTGAGAACACAAATAACACGATACGTATTGCCATCTAGTGAGACACTAAGAATAAGGTTATCGCTTGTTGTTGTTAGATGGCGCTTCGTTATAGCCTACTCACAGACGTTGGTGGAAGCGTAATCAATCGAAGTTTCGTATGTCAGTAACAGTACCTACATTAAAATATCTTTATTCACGGTCGCGGGGTTTAACGTTCCAAAAATATGCCGCGGATATAGAAACTGTGAATATGGAATGGTAATTAGTATGGAATCATAGGGGATGCGTTACAAGTTACAAAATAAAACGAATATTTATAAAAATAAAATCAATTTGAGCTGTAGCATTATAAATTTACCTTTTAAGAGTAAGGCTCCTTTCCATAGATCGATCAGCTTTCATGATCACAAAGTTAATTTGCGTATAAACCTTCACTCAGACTTTTTAAATTTAATGTAGGTATTCCTTACCAAGCGGACCTATGAGTAGTTCGATCCTCGTCGATGTACTACGAACGTAGAACTACTCTATTACCACGAGGGGTAATATTCTTTTTTTAACTTGCTTTTGTATTGTGATTGTGTCGGTAAGGTTTGTTTTAATTGACATTAGTCCACTTGGTCAAATCTTTCATGAAAGCCGCCTGGGCATATACCAGAACTGAAATAATGCCGCTACTTTAATAAAAGACTGAATCTCTTTCTATTTACTGTTTTCATCCTCGAATAATGAAATTTTTAGCCGCGAATACAGGAACTGTGTTGCAATTTTTTCTCTCTCGGATAAGGAAACCGTGAATGGGGAACTTTTACTGTATTGACGGAACATTGCGAACGATTTTAGGAAACCACTTTCTTAGCTATTCTAACTATGTATTTTTTACTCATGTTTGGCTCAGGTTTACGAACGTGTCGCGTATTATACCTATTTGGAAAATTATTTTTTTGTTTCAAATGAAACTAAAAAAAAACTTTCTAGTTTATTCCTTTGTTATCAGGTCAGGGCCAGGTGACGTGATCCTGGAGAAATTGAGGGAAATAAAATATTAGAGGCACACCTATCGAGATTTAGGTATTTTAAATAGTAACTGGTGCAGTTGTTACTGAAACACCCGTGGCCGTTATAGGTATGGTTGCATTTTATTGACGGACAAAACATTTGTCACTATCACATGTACGTACCTACTTTTCAGTGACTGAGAGTTATTTTATTCGTCGATAAAATGTCGACCATCTTAAAGGGTTTCAGGATTTCATGATTGGGCCTACTAATGTACTTCCGATTGGTCTAACAATAACACAGTGTTTTATGGAACCAAAAAAAATTACACAATACAAATTGAGGTTTTTACATAAATATATTATTTATACCCTAAAAAAGCATGAGTTCAATTCCCAGAAGTCTAACTCCAATACTTTTTGAGAAAAAAAATCATGAACTTATCGTGACCTTTGACCTATGAAATCTAAAATATTTTTTATAAAATGAATAGAAAGTGAATAGAATAGTAGTTTATGAAATTGGTACATAATGAGGGGTGTAAAACCTAGTTATGTGCAGTTTCATACAATACTTTATCTAATCTCATACATTGAATATATCAAATAAAAGATAGAGATTGATACAGTTTATTTATTGGTTATTGTAAGTGTTAACATTTTGTATATTACAATGACTTTACTGTTAGTAGATTAAGAGTGACTGCTGCCGCAGTCTCTAAAATGTCGGGCTGCGTTAAATTTTCTTCACTTTCAGTATCAGATATTTTAATAAACAATAATAATTATCCAGCGAAACACAACAAAGAATTACAAGAAAACGTATTATGGCGCCAAAATTTCCGATATCACCGCGCATGCGCCAAAGCGTGCTCAGCCACAGATAAAAAATGAAAAAAATGAAACAGTGCTATACGAATTGGCGCAGTATTATATCAATGGTCTGTAATCAAAACGTAATGAAAAAAAAAATATTATAACATTATTTTGTTAGACAAATAGTGTTGTATTATTTTTTTTTAATTTCATTACGATATACTATTTGTAAAGTTCGTCAATATAAACTCGTTTTGAGTTTAATATTTTGAATTTTACGATGTGAGAGTAGATAAAAGAATATATATTTTAATAAATACTAGCGACCCGCCCCGGCTTCGCACGGATGAAATGCTCTACTATATTATGCATGTATTATACATATAAACCTTCCTCTTGAATTACTCTATATATTAAAAAAAACCGCATCAAAATCCGTTGCGTTGTTTTAAAGATTTAAGCATACAAAGGGATATAGGGACAGAGAAAGCGACTTTGTTTTATACATGTAGTGATGAGTGAATCGGACATAATCACACGCATATAAACGCGTTTCTTTAGCTTAAAAATCCATTGGTTTGGGAGCAGCATTTTTTTTATTTCGTATTTATTATTTTCTCTCCCTAAAAACGAAAAAGTGGAACCTACAACTTAAATAGAAATATACATAAATGAGCCACGTCCCACTATTGCGGCGATTAGAAGATATTCATTTTTAAATTTTTATGCTAGGGTTGTCACCGAACTTGATCTCGACGAAAATGTTTAAAATATTAATATGTGTATTATTTTTGAACGAGAACATCGATTTTCGTTTTCGGGTCTGGGTGTTAACTGTTAATTGTTTGTTTTGTGTGTTTCGGAGACCCAATTAGACACAAGTTCATGCCTGCTTGCTTCTAAGGTTTTTTGTTACAAAAATAGGTACATACCTGTTAACCGATTTATGCCCACGACTTTGTACTATGCTTTTATTTTCTGATCGAATGCAATTTTTTTTAAAGATGCGATCAACTGATTAGATTGATTTGTATGAGAAGTTACTTTTTCGCGGGGTCACAGACCCATGGCACCGTATTGCCTCAGCAGGGGCTTACCCAACCTACTGAGAGCCATAGCCAAAGACTATACCTCACCGGGCCCATCTCAGCCACTGGTAAAATTATTAAAGCCTTCGCCACTAGTATTTTTTCGAGCGATGTAGAAAGGCACAATAACCCTACTTCTAAAGCGGCAAAGCCACAACCTTATACGCCTAAAGAAGCTCTTAATATGATAATACATAGACAGTTAAGTGACATGTAAACAAATAAGGGCAGATCTTAATAGGAGAGGATACCCAGCCTATCCCTCATTACAAGGCGACTGAGTCCTGAAATAAATTCTGGCGTCAAGTTAAAGTAGACGTGGTGCACTAAAAAGGTGCCGGCAGGTGATGAGATTTACCTAGATCGATTTTAAATGTGAATGAATTTCTAAATCTAAAATTTCATCACAATCGTTAGACCCGTTTCCAAGAAACCAATTACATACCAACATATTTATATAGGTACATGCAAGAATTGCTCGTTTAAAGTATAGGATGTGTGTATATGTGTTAAATTATTTCAATCAACATAGTTTATTTTTTCGACCATTTGGCGTGTAAGGTACAAAATTAAAGATGTGGTCGAACATACATAAAGTATTCCTACATTACCACATCTACATTAGGTAGGTATATTGTATTCGTCTATAAGTGTTGTTAATTTATTCAATTCATTGACGGTATCAATTAACAAACAAAATGAAACATTTTCATTTAACACATAGTTGATCTTTGTGACAACCCCAGATCATGAAAGTTGACCTTTATGTAAATTCTATCATAACTTCTTAAAACCGCAAAAGTGGGATTTTGTTTATAGAACCTTACTATACTAAATCCAGGTTCCACTTTTGCCGATTATTGGAGAAAAAAATAAAAATAAAAAAATACGCATTACTCAGAAAGTAGGACACTTATGAATAAAATAAAATTGCGACATTATGCCTCCAATAATTCATTATCAAGTGGCAAATATCTCATGGACAGATATGGAACCTTATTTGGATAGAAGAGAGATGGAAGTCGTTTGAAGAAATTAAATTGTTATTTTTTTATATGCGCAAATTTTAAAAACTTTACTACTTCATATAGTTTTTTACTGAAAAAAGTGATTTGGAAATTGAACTCTTGCCTTTATTAGGGTATAAATAATCGATTTATGCAAAAACCTTAAGGTGTAAATTATTTTGTTTCCATAAAACCCGCCATCTAGCGTTACAATTGCAAAACACTTCGTAAGCCTCATAGCTGAAAAGTAGTCACATGTAGAATTGATTATTTACGGTGTTTCTTATCTTCAAATTTAGGAGTCGAATTAAGGTTGATGTGAAGTTGTATATATAAAATATGCTAGTCTTTATTTTAATCTCAATATTTTTACTTAATTCGTCTTATTTCTAAACATGTGAAATGTTATAATTTACAAATGTTAATGGTAGTGACATCTATTGCGGTTTTTTAGAATTAAAAATCTTTTGTATGAAATGGTACCCCATGACTTCACCTAATTTAAAGAAATTATAAGGTGATAAAAGCGTAATATACTGCTATAAATCTAAATCGAAATGGCAATCTGCATGGCATTAATAATATTTCTAACAATGGATGTTACATTTTAAAGATCTACAAAAAATAAAATTAAAAATAACAAGACTGTAACTGTGAATGCTAGGAAGCTATTTTAAACAGTAAACCAAGAACTGAGAGCTTGTGGAATAGAAATCTACTATTGTATATATTACCCTGATAGATTGACAATTATGAAACTGCTCGCTAATATCTGAATTTATAAATTATATTAATAGAAAAATAGTAGAATAGATCGACTCGGCTCACAAGTAAACTCTCAGGCGGGAATCGAACCCGCAACCTTTGGAAGTCCGGTCCAATGCTCTCCCAATTAGAAAGGTACTAGAAAATTTCACAAGGCTCGGTTACTAGCATTGGACAGGGCTTCCAAAGGTTGGGGGTTCGATTCCCACTAGAGAGTTTACTTGTGAGGCAAGTCGATTTTTCTATTACAATAATTTATTTTATATCATAGCATTCAAAAAATGCATAAAAATATATAAAATTATAAAATCTGAATTTATATCAGACTTTATACAACTATATGAGAGGACATCTTTAAATATCTCAACTGCCGTAAAAAGGATATTAATACTTAGAAGGAAAAACAGATCTCAGTGTTCAAAAGGCATTCCGTTTAAGTGCAGCTTTATACAAGGTAATCGACCTTTTTCAGGTGAATTGAGATCCGTTTTTATAAGAAGATCATCTTATGTATTACTGTGAGGCTTAGACACTAACTAGGAAAGAAAAGCAAACACTTCTGTTAGCAGAATGAACAATAGAGAGATAAATTCTGGGTCCAACACGGAGGGTGGAAGAAGTATGGAGAAGACGAAAGAATCAGAAAGTGGAAGAAGGAGTGGAAAATCTAATGACCCAGGCAAAATAAAAGCGGACAAACTTTGCTAGTTCAATCATATATAGAGAATGGGGAATAACCGAGTGATTGAGCGAATTTATCTGGGTCTGGTCAAAACCGGAATCAGGCCATGCAGAACTTGCGAAAGATTCAGGTAAAAAGAGGCCGAGAGACTGATGGCGTTTTTTAATCTCGGAGGTCAAGACATAAATATATAATCATTACAATTTGTTTTGTTTAATCTATTTAGTAATATGAAAATAATACTAATAATAATAAACTTCAACGGATATTCCAGCAGACACACAAAAGTTACCTATCGAAAATTCGTCCAACTTATACTTCTAGTAATAAGTTTCGTATCTATAACAAAATATTTTTCAATGTTCTCATTGAAATCAGTTAAGGAAGATAAAAGCTTTTAGAAAATGGACACGATAAGTGAATATTAAATAAATCTTTACATTTTTATATTCACGTTAAAGATCTTTTCAAATATTCGATTAACGTAATTTTTAAAATAAACTTTACTCACAGCTGAAAAGATATCATTAAGTAAAAATTTCAAATTTCTTAAATCTTATCGTGTAGTAACGACAGAGTTGAATATGAACTTCTTAGTAAGATTCACTTATATTGAAAACCTCTTGCAGAGCCACACGTCACAAACCGACTTAGAACTTTTACTTTTCTAATGGCCGTCCCTGCGACTAGGACTTCCATACTAATAGCGTTATTTAGGACAAATCTCGGGTAAATTTCAATAGTCAATCTTTTCATGTCTTTGAGTTGCTGTAGGTAATTCCTAAGAAACAAGTTTTTCTATCTTCCTTATTTTTAAATTAAAGTGATTTTAATACATTTAAGGATTTACAGGTTAAGTTTTTGTGTAATCCTCCATTTACAAGCCTGGAACGAACGGTTTGTAATTCTTTACTTGTATAATATATTTTAAGTCAACTTATTAAATGAATCTTATCAAATACTAGGCGATGCAGTCGCTAAGCATAAAGCTACGCTAGCACCATATGTTGGATCGGAGTGCAATACCTAAAAAAGATTTTTTTTTGTTTCCATGAGATTTTTGTGAATTTCAAAATTCGGGTTCCGTCACAATGTGGTCCTAAACCTGTTGATTCAATTCCACACAAAAAATATTAAAATCGGTTAAGAACTCGTGATGGCGTAACAGACATTACGCCATCCCGAGCCATGGGAGCTTCGCTCGCTCTGCTCCAATTAAGAACTATCTGCATACGTCATGCTTTGCAATATCATTTTTGCTGATCTTTATTTTACTGACTATAATTATAAACCCTCCCTGCGATGCATACAATCACTCTACAAAGTTTCAGCATAATCTGTTCAATGGTTTCGGCACGCATAGGGAACAAACTTGCAAACATTGATTTTTAATTTATATCGATAGCTCAAAACTTAAATATATCAACGCCAATAACAGGTATATAATAAAATTGGTAACTGATTAGGAAGTATTTGTCGTTTTTATTTATAGATGACTTGCAGTCTGCTTCGACTACTTCTGGGCTAAATATGCCGTATGCATAATTGAAACCCTATGTTAATGTGGTATAATTTATCGTCAAGTGGTAAAAGAACTTTTCAAACATTTTACATGTTCTGGAGATTTCCGAAACATATTAACAAAACTTACAAAATCCGCCGAAAATTTTGTATAAATTTGCTATCGCATGGTCACTCTAGCGTTACATTACTATTGCAATAAATGACAAGTTAATAACATGCTCATCTGATATGAAGATAGACGTTGTTATTATATCTGTTCGCCTGAGGACATTCATGGTTGACCAATGATTGATTGTAATAACTTATGTCAGGATAATTGGCATGAAAAAAAATTATTGCTTCATTTGTGTTCGATATGATGATGAGGGCACGCGTAAGTTAACTTTTTCATGGGTGCAGTTTTAACTAATAATGAATTTGAAATGTCTTTCTTATGTGATATCAAAGAAATGATAAATCTTCACGCACGCCGCGTGGTTTCAACAGGAGAGTTAGGTGGCCCATCGTCCCACTGTGTACTCGCCCTTAGAGTGTTTGCCGCCTATGAAAATGTGGTTGCAACAGAAGCTTCTAACTGCTTATTATTTTATTACTTTTGGTATTTTTTAGCTTATGGAACAGTAAACATATGTTCAGCGGTTTTTAAGATATAGACTTACTTACTTTAACTTACCTATCTCAAAAATATCATTTCTTTCTTTTTATTGAGGTTGAATTCAGAACACCAGGCATAATAAAAAAACATAAAAAAAATCATACATAGATGATTGGTTTAAATAAAATAACTTTTTTACGGTTTTTGACAGTTTTTTTAAAGACAGTTTTTGTTAAAGGCGTCGAATTCAATTTCTTCATTGTTTTTATGATGTAATATTATGATCATAGAGTAGTTTTCTTACTTATTGTAGAGTACAGAATCTCATTAGGGTACTATTGTTACCTAAACAATAAAATCATTATAAAATGAAATTATATAGGCAAATTGAAACATCAAATGCAAATGTGGTAATTATACATCATACATAAAATTATTAATGACTGAATACATAAATAAATATTGATATAATTAAAACTTTGGAGTTCAATGGACATAATGCTGTTGTATGAACCATTAAAAAAAACATCTGACATTCTGAGTTCAAAAGTGAACTTTCAAAACACTCAAACATACAAAAGATTTCATTTCACCACACAAATATAACAGACTAGTTGACCCAGCCACGCGTTGCTGTGGCACAGTAATTTTATTTTTCTAAAATACAATAATGTTTCTAAAATAAAAGTAGCCTAAGTTACTCCTTATTACATCAGCTACCTGCCAATAAAAGTCTCGTCAAAATAGGTCCAGCCATTTCAGAGATTAGCCGGAACAAACAGACAGACAGACAGACAAAAATTGTAAAAAATGTTATTTTGGTGTATGTACCGTATATATATTCATATACGTGTAGTCAAAAACGGTTATTTTAATATTACAAACATACACTCCAATTTTATTTATATGTATAGATTATAAAGCGTATTTTATATGTCTGTTTATATGTATGTGGCGACGGAAATACTAAATATATATGAAATTTATTTACACCGATTGAAAAGTAATTTAAACGAGTAGAGAGTACGGATATCTTGCTTAGATGCTCAACAACATTGACCAGTTCTCACGCAAATTAACAGAGATCGCTATGAGTATTCAGTTAGTTAAAAGGTCAGTATTGATCGATGACATGAAAAGACGATTTCACGTCACTAAAAGTGTCAAACGAGATGAGCGATGATTGCAAGTGTTGACTAATATTAGATTGGGGCCTTTTGAAAATTGAAAAATGTTTATTTTTAATTAATTTAATTATACTGGTAGATGGATTTGGAATTTCGTTAGAACTATATTATGTTGGTAATTATTTGGCTAAATAGAAGCCAATAATGCCCTCTGGTATTTCCTAAGTAAATGGACTTTAAAAAGTGATTTGATAATAACAATAAATAATATTTCTTACACTCACGTCAATTAACCGATTCGTTGCTACATACAATTACAGAAACGAAGGCTACGAGCTTGATTTACGTGAAAAATGAAGATAAGTTTTATTCTGGGTTGATTTTCCTAAAACTTGATTTGGTGGAGTTATCATCGATTTAAAAATGACACGGTTTCAGTGGCTAACGCCACACGCAAAAAAATGATGACACGACAGGCGTGCCATCAGCAACGAATCGGTTAAGCATTGTTAGTCTTCTGTTATAAATACTAGAGAGAAAAATAAAGAGAATGTTCCTAATCTGCCCCAAAGCCGTTTAATATTTGAATAATGAAAATTACAAAAAACTTGAGTATATTATTAAAATAAAATACATTAATATTACTATGTTAAAAGGTATAATACAATCTCCGCAATCTAGCGAAGTTAAAATAAAGTGTAAAGAAATATTAACATAATCTCCTTTATACCGGTGTTTTATCCATAAAGTCGAAATTGTGTATATACTGCTTTGACTCCAAGGACTTTGAGACAAACTTTAAACCTAAGAAATCATTTTAAGTGGGAAGTTCTATAGTCAGGCGTAAACTTATTTATAAGCTTTGCAATATGCAATTTTATTAATTATTTATTTACAATGGTAATCGGTTTTATTATTATTTTTGTTGCATAACACCCCCGTCATTAATACCTTTTTTCTCTCCATTCAAAGGTTATCTGGTAGAGATCACTCTAAGCGAAAAGACCGACTATTTTAGCACCTTGTATTATTCTGTATTTCATTTAGGCTAATAATCAATGTGTAACAATAAAGTATTATTCATTCATTCATTTATTAAAAAATATGATGTTTTAAAAGCTTACACTTAGTGCGATTCGTACACACAAAGAATATGGCTTTAAAACTAAGTAACTATTCCATAAGCAGTGACAAAAAGAATCAATTTACTTGCTTACTTGTAAACACACATTCGTTGCGACAAGTATTTCAAATACTATGAGCCTAGTGCATTGCAAGGTCAATAAGCTGAACTCTACACTAGTGCGTTAAGAAGTAACAAGGCCTTGTAAGCTATCGCTTATTTTAATTTTTAAGTACTTTTGTTAGTGAGTATACTTTTTTTTTATATAAAAGAGTAGACTTATATTTAATTGGCTTCTCAAAATGCTTCGATGGCTAGTTTTCAGGTAAAGAGAAGTAAACAAAGATGTTACCACCCACTTATTGATGGTTTAGATAGAATAATATTAATGACAGAAAACAGAAAAGAACTAAACAATAAAATCATTTTATATTAATTTCTTAGGGTTTCTATCACTATTACAAATTAATTAAGACTCGTATTACAGAAGGCAATGAATTTATTTTTTGTTTTAAACTTACATGGCCACATACATATTAATAAAAACGGGATAATAATAATAATAATAAATGTTTATTAGTCATAAACGATACATTTCAGTGCGTGCCCTGTCTCTTGAACTAGACAGAGCTCGTATGTCAGGAGACAGTTGAAATTGAATAAACAGAGAAATTTGCACCTGACCAGACCAACAAAACAAACTAATTGCACAACTTCCTCCCAAACAAAATACAAAAAACATGATTTAAAAAATAACAATAACATAGTAAAATGAGAGTTAGTACGCGTGCAGGGTTATGTTAGTGTTTCTGGTGTGTGTGTGTCTGGTGTGTGTGTGTCTGGTGTGTGTGTGTGTGTGTGTGTGTGTGTATATGTGTGAGCTATGTCTATGTAAGTATTGTGTACTTATGGCCAACACAACAAATAAAGTGGGACCAATAACATTTCACAGTTTTCATATTCTTTATCTTTTAACCACTCTAATAGTCTTAGTGTCTAAATCATAAGTTCCATGGATTTTGGTTATTTTGTTGATCTTTTTGTAAATTTGGGGACCTTGCACGTCATAATTACGCCTGGCTAAGGTACTCTTTACCATTGGTACCCGGCAAAGATTTTTTTTTTTATTGTTTATCATGGGTCTTGTTGTCTTATGATAACGTCTTAAACATTGAAGAATGTATGTTTTCCGAACACTAAGGACCTCCGCTCTCCTATACAAATCAAACGTGGAATATCTATATGGTAAGGACAGCATGACTTTTAAAAAGGCTCTGAGCACGTTCTGCTTCTATAAGGTATGATTTTGCTGCACCTCCCCATGAACAAATATAGGAGTTGATGAGATAGTGGCATAGAACATTGTATACGTGCAGGAGAAGTTCATTATCAAGTAGTTTACTAGTAAGATTTGAACACATATATAGACCTTCTTAGTCAACATCAACTTGCCATCAATGTGAACTCCAAGATACTTAACGCTATCAAATCTTTCAAGTGTAGTACAATAGCATTCAGTGTATATACCGTATATATATTCATATGCATGTAGTAAAAAACGGTTATTACAATATTACAAACAGACACTCCAATTTTATTTATATGTATAGATGTAAAATAAAAGTAGCCTAAGTTACTCCTTATTACATCAGCTACCTGCCAATAAAGTCCCTTCAAATACGGTCCAGCCATTTCAGAGATTAGCCGGAACAAACAGACAGATAGACAGACAGACAAAAATTGTAAGAAATATTATTTTGGTGTATGTACCGTATATATATTTATAATAAGCATGTAGTAAAAAACGATTATTTCAATATTACAAACAGACACTCCGATTTTATTTATATGTATAAATAAGCGTTTTGTATTTCCTCTCGGCCTTTTTACGATTCAATTTGCGCAATCCAATTGAAAATGAAATACCGTTCGTAAAGCTTGCAAATTCAAGTACATTTCTTAATACATATTTTTGCGGATTGAAAAGAAATCCGATATTAGCCCCAATAGGTGGGTGTAATCAACCAGCGCTTTTCGCAAGGACTATCCGCTAAAAACTCCTTGATGTACCTTCTATCTTATCGAGGTCCGGTAGGGCTGTTTTAGCAATCGCCACCTTGAAAAACGATGGGTCAACCCAAAGGCCCCGTCCTGAGAAGGGGACACCCGTGTTCATATCAGACATCCTCTCAGACAAGCAAGACTGCTATGTCAGCGATCGAATTCACTCATTATCCGCTGGTTAGCCTTGGAGGAGACAGAAAACTACAAACAATCCCCCGATCCCAATGCCCAGGTGACACGTACCCCTGTGATGTATCAACCATCGTCTCTGGTTCTCTGACATCACGAATTGCAGTGCCAGGACTTTGAGATTTTTTCAAGTGGTTGTCTCCACTCGTAGTGGCGACCCCCGATCCTGCACTACGTATTGGGTTACGGTATATTTCTGCATGGCCATCGTTACTTAGACTATCCGGATCAGCAAGCTGAGCCAATCCCGTCTACCGGAATATATGCCGCTTTCAAATGCAGTTCCTGCCAGAACTACATACTACGCCCGGGGCCTAAAACTCACGGGGCCTAAAACAAACCCCAAGTTTCTTAGTTCTAAGTGAAAATACATTATCGTCGATTGGACGAAATTTAAGAAAATAAGCCTTAGTTATCTATATTTTAACATGCCAAAAAATAAACGAAACTTTCAGAAAACTGATCTAGTTATTTTATAACCTAGTCAATATCAATTTTAAATATTTATTATAAGTATCATTTTAAATTAATTTGTTAAATTCGATGTCAGAACATCAGTAGGTACTAAAGTAAATAGTTGCGAAAAGGTGTGCTCGTTAACGAGCGATGTTAATTTTCAGTAAAATTAATGTACAAATTTGAGAAATATAAGTTAATAATGATCTTAATTATATATTGAGTAAATTTGCAGCCACTTAAAAGTTTATAACGTGTAAAATTAATAATTTTGAAACCAATAAAATCGCTAGGACGGCAGCAACCTGTGCATGTCAAAAGTGAAGGTTTTCTTTGAGGTTCAACAGGTTCACTGTTCTTGAGAGATGATCAGTCTGACTATACCTTATATATCATAATGTTGGGCTTTTCACAAAATCCGATATTGTAATCGGCGATTGCAGCGGCAATTCGATATCAACATAATGCTGATTTAATTTTGTATTGTACAAACTACTAGTTTGTTAATCTTCTATAACTATATTATGGAATTTATTTCCTATATTTTATGTTATTTGAGCATTAATATCTGATTTTTATGTCTAAAGACCCTCCCAAATGCCGAGCCAAATAAAATTATCGAGAAAAAATTTTTAGAACTTATTTTTATTGCAATTTACTGTTTTTATTTTCCCTGTTCCTCAGAAAATAATAACCTTTTTTTTTCCACTTTTCGAATTCCGATCGATAACTGCAAATTACCAATTCCCAGAACGATATCAGAACGAAATCCCAAGTTTCGCAACGGACCCACAGAATCCCAACGTAATAGAGAATCGCCAGATATTCTAGTTCTCGAGTATATCTATTCTACGTATCCTGGCCGCCAGCCGTCGAACCCATTAAGGATTTACTCCAAAAAACAATTACATTTAGTTTACAAAGCTTGTTAATAATAATAAGGTTTGTGACTTTCAATCCTTCAAGGACTTCAAAGGACGTCCAGCGAATTTGTGATCCCCCAACACAGCACACCAATCTATCTACCATCATGATCGGCCTGCAGGGGCACAGGCCCATTCTCCCTCCAGTTATTTTTAAGATAATAAGAGAATGGGCCACAAACACCACGCGAGCGCAGTTACATTTATTAGAAAACACCAGGTATTTTATGGACGTAAGAGTGATTACTTCCTTAGACTTTTTCTACATTTTAGTGCTTAAACCACAAAGTATAAAAAATCTTACTGTATATTTGTCCAAACGATTTTCGTCTTAAAGTCCATTATCATAAAGTTAATCAATTGTAATTGGACAGTTTGTGGTATTTTTACATGCAATATTTAGCTTTTTTTCACAAAGACAGTACAGTACCAAAACATACTTTATTTATAAAAATGTTTTTTACAGCCAGTGTTATATAGAGGAACCATAGTTAGAAACTGTAGTTTAACATTGGCGACGTCGCTTAGTTAACCAGTTACGTAATGATAACCATCTTGTAGCGGAAACAATCGGACGACTGTGAAGATTCTATCATTTGTAAGTCACTCGGGCTTACTAACGAAATTTTTCTCATACACTATTGTATTCAATATGTAACTACCGTTAATTGGTTGTTAGGTTAGTTGAATAAGCGATTTAACTAAAGATAATTAACAAAAAGAATGTTAGGTATTATGTATCCACCATCCGGTTTAATTTTATTCTCACTTTAGAGTTAGAGTTAGTAGTTAGTAGCAGATGTTTTTATGATGAATTCGAGCATTTGTACCTGAGTCATGGGTGTTTATATATATTCCTATGAATATAACATATCTATGTATCATATATCTATGTCTATTCGTTACCCTAGTATCCATAACACAAGCCTAACAGTGCTTATTTTGGGCTAGGCTAATTGGTGTGAATGTTAGAAATATTTATTTTATTTTAGTTATTTGTTTAAAGAAGAATGGCCGGTTTGTTTGATGTGTTAAAGCATTTATGCCCAAATTATTATTTTTATAGACTTGTTTGTGATTTCTATTCGCTGTTTAGTATCCCCAGTAAAAGATCTGCTTAGTTGTAACTAATCAATTGGTGTAGTGAATAGTACAGATAACTATTTACTACAATAGCGAAACTTAGTCAATAGATATGATCTTTTTCGGTAGGTTAATTTACTGTTATAGTACAGAATATATAATTGTAGGAATCATGAGCGTACACGACTATTCTACAAACATTAACGCGACTCTAACTTTTATTGCTAACAGTAAGTTAGTAAGCAAATCAAAATCCAGGAGACCGCTCTGCATTTTTCATTTCCCATATCTCCCCGGTATGCCAAAGGTACCAATAATGATGTTCGGACAAAAGTCATAAAAATTTAAAGTTGTAAACTTTTAACGTATCCTTAAAAATTAAATGAATTATTCTAACAATAAATTGTACAGAACTAATATAAAAAAGTTCACTAAGAAAAAAAATACGCTATAACAAAATTTCACAGATTGTAACATTTATCTTTTGAATGTCCCCAATACAAGGGTACAGACTTTTCTAAAGGATGGTAACACCATCGAACCAATAAGCCATATAATGCACCACGCCATAGCTTAATGTGGATTGTTTGGTTAGGTTAGGTTAGGTTCCCGTGTGCAGTTCCTGGAACTGCCATCGGGCGCGTCCCCCGGGTGGCGGATTGGGGAATGGCCTCCAGATATGGGGGCCACCGGCTTGACCGGCGCGGACCAAAACCAGCAGGGGGTGGCTCGACTGGCTGACCCGGGTAGCCTGGGTAACGGCAGCCGAGCGGGGGTATACCGTAACCCCGTACATGGTGCGGGGCCGGGGGCTGCCATCCTTCGGGATGGGGGCCGCGAGGAAGAAAACCTCTATAAAAATTACGAGAGGGGGCCTCCGGGCCCAGCTCGCTACGCGAGCAAGTCGGGGGCGTGTTCCGGTCCGTGGACTGGTTCCGGCCCAACCGTAGCCTCGTACGTGGTGCGGGAGCGGGGGCCGCCACTTCGGTGGGGGCCGCGTGGAGAGATACCACTGTAAAAAACTCTCAAAGTCCTGACACTGGGACTCATGGTGTCGGGGCGCCTGAAAAGGTGGCTGGGGAGTACATCAGCCAATTAGTGGTCGCCCTGGGGTACCTCCCGACCCCCCAGGTGTAAGTAGGGTAGCCAGGGTATCGGGATCTCTGCCCTGGTGGTCCGTATAGTTCTCCCATTCTCGTGGGTCCATCATGAATGTTGCATCTAAAAAATTAAAGAAGAAAAAAGGAAGGAGGTTAAAGGACAACACACAGAGTCCGACCAAAAACTGTGTCGAGGATTACGGGCGCTCGTTTTCTGCGTCCGACGGAGAGGAAAAATTCTCCTTTGACGAGGACGATTTGTTTGCCGAAGAGGCGCGGTACGAGTTGGGTGCCGATGAGGCGCTGTCTAAGCTGGGAGCCGAAGAGTCGCGATTAGGAGAAAGCGAGCTGAGCGCGGGGGAAATGTCGTTGGAGGGATGCGACCAGAGCCGTAAGCGTCCAAACGAGGTAGTAGATCGCTCAGATTCTGGAGACGAGGATTCGGCGTGCGCGAAGCCCCCGCTGAAGATCAGCACGGCAGGTCGAGGTAGAGCCCGCAGTCTTGGCCCAAACGCAGAGAGGCTGACTGCAAAGGCCCTGCTTTACAGTAAGCGGCAGCTCGAGGCAGTGGGGCTGTATGAGCAGGCAGAGAACCTGTACAAGAGTGTATATGGGACGCCGGAGAGCGAGGAGGGTGAGGTGGCCCCGGGTTCGTTAGCCAATCCAGCGGAGGTGGCGGGGCCGTCATCGGAAGGGCCCCATATAAAGACGGGAAATTCAAAGGTTCGGAAGGAGGCGAAACCTGAGAAGAGGAAGGGTGCTGGCGCCAAAAAGGCAGAACTCCCTCTGTCGCTGAAACCGGTCTCAGGGCTCTCGTCTCAGGCCCTCCACGACAGAGCCCTCGAACACATTATGTCTATCCAGGAGGTTGCGAAAGAGTCCCGCAACCTTAAGGGGACCTACAAAAGGACACTGATAGAGGCGGTCGCCGGACTCGAGGCGGTAGCGCAAGAGTTCACCTCGCTTAATGCCACGGAGGAAATAAGACGACTCCGGGAGGAGCTGAAGACACAGAGGGAGGAGATGACGGCACTGCAAGACCAACTCAAGGCCATAATGGAGGCGCAGCAGGTAGCTGCCGAGGCGACTTGCACAGCGGTGCCGACGAACCCAACCCTGCCCACAGTTGGAGGTGAGAGCACAGGGGTGCTGCCCAGGGACCTCCGCGAATTCCTGGAGACCATGAAGGCCGAACTGCTGAGGACCACGGGCGAAATGATCAGCGCGAGGATCGAAGGGCTCCAGATCCCCGTCACGAGACCGCCTCTGGCAGCTGATAGGAGGAAGGTGGTGGCAGCCGCCGCGAGCAACGGAGAGGGCCTTTCTCCACGGGAGCCTATTGCCGCTCCCTTTGGGGCACGCGAGGAGCGACAGCCTGATCCAGGGGCGGAAATGGATAGGGAGGGTCCCTGGATAGTAGAGGGGCGAAGGGGCAAAGGAAAGGGGAAGCGGCCGATAGCTGCCTCCTCAGCGGTTCCCCTGAACAGTGGTGGTGTGGCGCCAGCGAAGGAGAGACCCCAACAAGCGGCGAAACAGAAGAAAAAGAGGAGGAAGCCGAAACTAGCCACTCCGAAGGCAGCTGCGGTGGTAATCACCATCCCAACGGAGGCGACACAGGAGGGCCTGACCTACGTCGAGGTCATAAAAAAGGCGAAACAGGCGTTTAAGCTTGCGGATGTGGGAGTCGACGGCATCCGAATGAAGATGGCTATGAACGGCTCCCGCATGTTCGAAATACCGGGGCCGTCGGGTGCAGAGAAAGCGGACGCATTCGCAAACAAGCTGCGCGAAGTGCTGGACAGCAGCATTGTGGTCTCCAGACCCACCAAGACCACGGCCGTGCTGCTCTCTGGGCTGGACGAGTCGGTCGGAGCCGAGGAGCTGGCACAAGCGGTGGCCGAAAAGGGGGGCTGCTCCCTAGATCAGGTCAAGGTGGGGCCCATCCGACAAGGTTCGGGAGGGCTGAACTCCGCCCTAATCAGGTGTCCCGTGGCGGCGGCAAAAGCCCTGGTCGTCGCTAACCGCTTCTTGGTGGGATGGAGCGCGGCGAAAGTTAAGGCACTGGAGCCGTTACCGCTCCGGTGCTTTAAATGCATGGGCATTGGGCACACAAGATTGATGTGCCCCAGTGAGGAGGATAGGTCTGCCGCCTGCTTCCGCTGCGGTCAGGAGGGCCACAGAGCAGCGGACTGCTCCACAGACCCAAAGTGTGCGGTGTGTCTGGCGGCAAAACTGCCTGCTGGGCACATAATGGGGGGCAGGAATTGCCGGCCGCCGAAAGTTCGAGGTGAGCCGATGACCAGGCGGGTCAAGGCGACGCAGGCGGCCGATAACGATAATGACCTGACAGAAGGGCGAATGTCCCCCTAAGGGTGGCTAACGCACACTTGTCCCCGCATCGTCCGCCGCTCCCCTCCTCTCTCTTGCGAGAGTGGAACGGGCAGTGGTCGCCCATCTGGGGTCTAGTGGGGCAGAATACGGGCTAGGTGGACCGTAGATGCGGGCGAAGGGGATGGGGGCGGCGCCGTGTAAGCGAGCGTAGCCTCTTACCCCGGGCGAGGCTAGTCGACGGAGGATGGGAGTCCGACCGTCTGCATTGCACAGCCTTGCCAGCCTGGGGGGATCCCGGAATGTACCACGGGGTCCCCCGATCGTGAGGAGGCCGCTGGGCCAACCTGTCGCTCTCCACGGTGGTGATTGCCAAAACGGCCCCACCGGATTGCGACGGAGTAGAGCGGGTACATCGTGGAGTTTTTAGTGGGTAGGCCCCTGCACACCAATCTGACGAGCTTTTATCGTCGGATAGGTCTGCACGGGAGAGTCCCACATAACTCCCGCCCCACTCCCAGTGGCGGGAGTATGCGTAAAGCATTTCCTCCACGTTAAAAAAATAAAAAGGTTAGGTTAGGTTAGACCGAGTCAATGTAAAAAACGAGCATTTCAATATTGGATCGAGTCTAGGTATTGTGTTGCCGTCGTTGTTTTCGAATTCGAGAATGCAAGTGTTTTAGCTACATGAGTTAAAAAATGCAGATCAGAACCAGTTGTATCTTCCAAAGCACAGAAGAATTGGAGATAAACTAGCTTTTATGTTTTATATCACAAAGGTAATGAGCGGCCATTTGTAAAAGTATTTTAAAACCCGCAAAACGGAGATGCTAAATCCGCAACCGAACCTATACTATCCAAATTTAGAAATGTGAAAGTCTATTCGTCTGCTATCTCTTCACGCCTCAAGCATTCTTAATCAAATTTGCCATTCACATCCAAAAGAATTCCTTTGTTTCTAAGAATATGTAATTATATACCCTTGTTTTACGAATAAACAAAACTGAAGCGATTTCATGATCAGACAACCAGACGTACAAAAAGGCGCCACCCTTATATGGTTGATATACCAAAGAGTCGCACTAAGCGTTTTGATTCGTTTTTTATTATCTGTACTGCTAAAGGAACTCCTTGTTTGAGTCTGTGTTTCCTGATATATTTAGGGGCCTTTAAATTACGAGTAAATAAGTATCTTCTAGGCAAGAGCGGCATATCCTAGATCACATTATGGCTTACGATCAGGCAAGATAGCGGTCAAGCTCTGGTATCTGGTATGGTAAAATGGTTGAGTTTAATAACAAATCTCTCAGCAGTGGTCATTTAAATATAATTAAATAACTTTTTGCGGTTTCCGTCTCAGTTGACTTACATGTTACGAACTGTTACACGTCAGAGGTCGTTATTTTTGCAAGTGTTAGTTATATAATGATCGAATTACAGCTATCTAACGTAATCTGAGCGGAAAATATCATGCTTAGCATTTTTGTAACTTAAATAAAATGTAACTATGACCTCGGTAATTTGATGTCTTTTATTCTTGTGTGTTTTATTTTATATTTAAGTTGCATGTAGGCTTGCCAGATGCCGAGTATTTTACAAGTTTATAGGGACCCTTAATTAGCTAATTTAATAATACGGGGTAACCAAAGTTATCATTTTTGGCTTAGTATCAATTTTCTAAGCAAAGCGTAGATTTTTTTTCTTTTCGACTAACAATCAATATAGATGTAAAAAAATACGATCTAGCAATGAAACAATGCTATTTCAATTATTTCCCGTAAAAAAACCCGTTTTTGGATGGATCAGCTTCAATGGCGCAATGTCTGTTACGCCATAACTTCCCGAGTTCATAACCGATTTTAATATTTTTTGTGTGGAATCGAATCAACAGGTTTAGGACCAGATTGTGACGGAGCCCGAATTTTGAAATTCGCATCGAAAAAATATTGTTTTTCTTTTTTTAGGTATTAAGCTCCGCTCCAATATATGGTGCTAGCGTAGCTTTATGCTTAGCGACTGCATCGCCTAGTATTAGAGCTCCCATGGATCAGCTTCAATGGCGCAATGTCTGTTACGCCATAACTTTCCACTTTCTTAATCAATTTTGATATTTTTTGTGTGAAATCGAATCAACAGGTTTAGGAACAGATTGTGACCCGAATTTTAAAACTCGCAAAAAATCTTTTTTTAGGTATTACTCTCCGCTCCAATATATAATGTTAGCGAAGCTTTATGCTTAGCGACTGCATCGCCTAGTAAATATACATTTAACTTGGCAAGCAGGCGCTGTGTGTTGCGTGCGATAGTTTTTTACTCTTTCCATTTCATCAAAATGATTCATAAATCAAGCATTTATTTTCATATACTACTTCAATTCACTTTCATGTCCGGTCATTAAAATAATTGGAGGACCGTTACATTGATAACATAACCCCAAGACATCCTTTGAATATTATTCCTGAAAAGGGAATCGAAACGTTAGTGGTTTATTTCAGTATTTTTACTCTACGACATGTTTGAAAGCAGCTTTTCTACTAATATTTTATATATAAGTGCTTTTTAATGTTACTCGAGCCTACATTACACATCTTTTATTAGCATTCAAATCCATTTAGAATGAAAGAACATTCTTGTGTTAATAATTGTGTTTCAAAAGAAAATCAATCTAATAAAAAACAACCGAGGGATAAAACAATTTTTTCCTCTTGAATATTGACAAAAATGTCGATTCTGTCTGAATTTTTATTGAACGAGTTTTGATATTGCCCTCCTGGTGTTTGGTTTTGCCGAATTTGGGAATCTAATATATTTTATAATAATACAACACGCCGCCCTACAGAATAACGAAATAACATAATTTATTATAAGTTTCTATTACATTGTCTTGAATTTCTCATATTTTTATTTCTAAAATATAATGGATAATTAATTAATGTATTAATGTAAAAAGTATTGTCAGAACCGTATCGCTTTTCATTTCAAATATTTATCTAATATTTTTTTGTGATGTGTTAATAGTCCCGAAGTTTGTGATAAAAAAATATTTTTAACTATACTACAAGCAAACCACCATAGTGTCTTTTACACAGATGGCGTTTTCCCAAATGGGGCCCACAGATTAAAATTCCTTCGGACTGTGTCGATCAGCATATCAAAATAGGTTTTAAATTCACTGTCCTCTTTTTGGGAATAAGCAATTACAAACCATTGAACTTCGCAGTCCCATGGATTCACCGTGTGGGTGCCGAGCAGATCCTGAGAATAATACTAATAATATAATTCTTTGATGTAACGCGTAAAATGTGTTAGAAATAAAGGGAATAAAAGGAAAACTTATTTTGATAGACTACCAGTCTAATAATTATTAATCTGTGGCAACTCTTAGAAGCCACACGTACAGAAAGTCCCTAGTGACTCGCTTTTGGTAAGTAATATATCCATTTAAGGATTCATACCAAATTTGTAAGTAGAAAATACCGATATTACAAAGTAATATAAACACATATACACATAATTTATCGATATAAATATGAATAACTTATAGTATTCTGTATCTTAGAAAGGTAATACCGCGTGTCATTCATATAAAAATAGAATTAATAAATTCATTTAGTAACCCCAACGAAACATTTGAAAGTGTTAAAGCCCGTTTAGTAACATAAAAGATGAAAATAACTCAATTCAAATTAACCGTTGTTAATTTGAATTGTTGTTATAAAATTTCAAAAGTTGTTATAAATCAGCTAACATTTTACGATGTCTTTTAACTGACAAAAAGAACGGGTGCAAGAAAATCCTCAGCTTTAAGAGAAGTAACGACTTACAATATTATACATCACCATTATATAATCAAAAAAAAATCTGTTATCACAACGCAATTGCAATGATACACAGATATACATAAAATACATGCGAAAGTTTTAAAATCTAAATCAAAATCAGGGTTCGCGCGTTTATTTTTAACACATGTTGTATAACATAACGACTTTAAGCGTGCGTTTCCACCAGAGCTATGTGAGGTTGTTGAGAGGTGTACGAGGAAAAATTCCACCAATAGCAGCGCGGGATTAGGAAAATGAAGTTATCCTATTGGTCGATTTTTTCTCGAGCAATCATAGCTACATTTTTTTTTAATAAATATATAGTTGTAGCTGGAACTCAACTCCCGACACTCACATTTGCAAATAAATAAGAACAATATACACGTAATATTTGCGGAACCACACGGAATGATTTGTGATGTTGTATTTATTTATTTGTTCAGATGAGTAATAATAATTTCGCACAAGTCTGGTGGAAACGCACCCTAAATCGCAACTTTGACCTACGCTTGCGTGTTGCACGGGTCACAAAAATATGGTTTCACAACTTTAGTCTTTAATCTTGTGACCTCTTCGCTCGTTTTGACATTCGCGGTTTTATTGCAAAATTCGTAGTCACAATAGACTGGTACACGCATATAATCAGTGGAACAACTACTTTAAATCTACATATTTTCTTAGGCATAAGTGTATCGTTGAAGATAAAGTGAAAATCAAATGTGAAAATAACAATACATGTTTGACTCGACTTTAACTAAACAACTGAAAACGCAGATACGTTTAGAACTTCTAAGCTTACGTAGATTACGATTACCAGTTCTCAAAAGACCTAAATTAACTCAATATAAAGACGGAATATACTTTTAGATATTGACAAAGTAGAAATAACGTCACAAAGGATTATTTTTTACTATGATACTACCGTAACTTTGATAGATGTATAATTGGGAACATATAAAATGAAGAATGAGAGAAATGGCTATTTATGTGAATTGTAAACGTCTGGTATTAATTTCAGCTTAAATATAACGGGTGCAAGTTTAATAATATTTAATAATAAAAGTAATTATAATTTTTACATTCACACCAATTAGCCTAGGCCAAAGTAATCACTGCAAGATATATATCGCTGGTTTTTGAGAATATCGACGCAACTCAAAAAACTGTCAAATTGAACTAAATATGCCAAACGATCTTAAATCTTTGATATTTTATCGTGAACAGAGACACAACGCAGATATCGTCGTTATAAATCCACCGTTCGTTCGCTTGAAAGATATACAATTACATTTTTTGGTATGCGATAAAAGATTTACTACGAAATTTGAAAATCTTATTCTATAAAATCAAAAATTTTTAGTTCCGTTGCCATTCTCGCAAACCAGCGATATGATACATGGGTATTAAATATTTATTAAATATTAAATACTATTAAACAATTAACAGAAAAATCAAGATGCCCGATACAAAACAAAGGCTAATTATAAATCGACAATAACGTTAATCAATGCTAATCAATAGTTACTTTTTTCTTCAATTTGCCGAATACCTGTAAATGGTGTTCAAATCTGCGTCTATATCATAGTTCAATGGCAGTATCTTGATAATCTAGCGGTTACGCACTTTTACGCACTTGCGCAGAGGCGACGAAAACCTAGAAAAACTGATCGTGGTTGGGAACACCGAAGGCAAAAGATCGCGCGGTCGTTCACCAACTAGATGGACCGATCAAGTAAAAGACTCGTCGACCTCTTAATTCTACTCTGTTGTAAGAGACGCGCTGGACAGAAACCGGTGGAGGAAGATCATCCACTCCAGATGCAACCCTGAAGCTGACCACGATCCTCAGACATGAGGGACCGACTCCAGAGAGAGAGAGAGACGCACTTTTATTTCGTCATACAATCATAAAAAAAAAACAGATTTAATGCTTCCATGACCTTCCGGTGCATAGAATATTACCTTATTTGTTACTAAGGCCGCAAAGTTTTGGCTTACCACAAGTTTTTATACTTATTTAATTTGTTATTTGATTGTAAGCTGTATTATCCTTTTGAATCGAATAAATAAAATGACTATCTATTTCTGAAAAATGATAATTCATGATTAATATTTAAATCAAAATAATATATACCTGTTATAAATATCTCATACCCTTCTTGAATTATGACGCTATTTAAATGGGACTTGAATTTTTATTCTGTACAAAGTAAGCATCGCTAAATACCATTCAATTTTTACCTTTTTTGTTATTATAGGTCGTACCAAATAATAGATATTTTAATATTCAGGAGTATTTTTGGATTCATTAATATTTTCATCTTTTAATTGAAATTTGAGTATTGAAATAAGTCACAAAAAAAAGGTTTATAATATAAGTTGGACGACCCTTTGGTGCAACGGTAACGATCTTGCCCCTTGCACCGACGGTCCTGGATTCGAATCCAGAAAGGGCAGATGTTTGTGTGATGAACACGAGCAATTGTACCTGAGTCATGGGTATCCATAACACAAACCCTACAGTGCTTACTTTGGGCTAGGCTAATTAGTGTGATTGTAAGAAATCCTGGTATGGTTCGTTATGTCTGCGTAATATCCTTCCGGCTCCATGATTTTGGCTACTCCACTGAATATGTATCTTTTCCCGACTACAGTAGAGACAAAGAAGGGTTATGAAGTAAAGCCTTTGTATGCGTGATCGCTCGTAGTTTGGCCATTCTTCTGGCTACACTATGTACCCTAGGGTTGAGATGATGCTATCAATGTAACAAGCTTGCCCAATTGCAGGCTCTTCACTCGAGCTTTAAAGGTTATTGCTTGAGCAGGTGTCTGGTAGATTAGAATACTCCGAGACTAAAAGGTGTTGAAAAAGGTGGCTGATACTGGAGATCTCTCGTTAACCAAAAAAAGGGGGAGAATCCCCCCATTGCGAGGGATGCTGGTATTGGAAGTATCGTTCAGCTGATATTATGATAACAATGAAAGTCCTTTCAATAATTCACCTTTTGATAACGATCATATTATTCGTAACGATCACTTTTATTTCAATGTGAGCATTTACTATACGTGTTTGAACATCAAAGCTACGCTATGGATTCGTAAGTCTTACGTCGGGAGACGATGCACCGAAAAAAAGCCCCAACAAACTTAGCAAGTGCTTTTTTTTCTCCTTTTTGTTACATAGTTATACAATATTTAAGAAAACTTTTGTTATACTACCAAGACGTATAAGAAAAAAATACTAATACAATGAATGAATTTTATAAAGTTATCATCTTTCATTACACAAAAAAAAGAAACAAGGTTATCAACTCCACACATTCTTGTCTCTTAAATACCTATACGGCAATATCCTTTGTTTATGGATACATTTTCAACAACCTTTTTAAATTTGAATTAAACAACGTTTTTACTGATTTTACGCATAATTTATTTTATATAATTATTTAATCAAATTTAATCCTGACGCTTCGACTCATTTACAGTAGTAATGTACTGGTTACAATGTAATCTTAGTGAGAATTTAATAACGAAACAAATAAAACAATTTGATTTGTATAAAAAAAATAACAAGTAGGATCGTGCCCGATTAAAATATATGATGAGGTAGTAGAAAATATATGACGACCATTAACTGAGTCATCTTTTGATCACGGCTCCTATAAAGGAATTGAAACGTGAGGATGAAATATAAAATAAATTATGCTCAAAATCTAAAAGTTGTTTTATTCAAATGTATAATGTGCGCGGAAGTGTAAGATTGAACTAAAAAACATTTTTAAACTTTTCAAAGGATAATTTAGTCAGCTTGTGTTTAACTTTGTTATTGTTAAACTACCTAAAAAAGAGTCTTTTGTTTTTTGAGGCATGAAACTTGGATCAGTAACTTTATTTATTTATTTAAACTTTGTTGCACACAAAAAAATGTACAAATGGTGGATTTAATGCCTTTAGCATTCTTTACCGGTCAACCGGAGAGTTAAAAACTGATAGCGTACTTTATTTTTGTTTCGAGTATTAATTGTATAAATATCAGTAATAAAAGTGTTATTGAGTTTATAACTGTACATCGCATAACTGGAAAACGTCTGTGACAATTTGCTTGCGGTTCTAAAGTTTTGCTTTTTAAATCTACCTTTATAGTTTAATTAATTGTTAAAACTCAGTTTAACACAAAATAAGTTATTTTTAACTGTTTATTAGAATTCTGATTTTAGTTATTTTTTTTTGTTTCCTGTCATTTAACAGAAATTTTATAGCAACAAAACCAAAGTATCCCTTACACCCTTTATGAAGCAAAGTAGCCCTATCTTATAAATATAAATTCTTCAATTTTTATGTGTTTGACTCCAATATATGTTTCTTCTTCTCTTTCTATCTCTTACTAGAGATAGGTTTTTGGACAGCTGTAACCCAATCAACATCTCAAACAAGCAACATTACCGAGCAGTAAACCAATGTTGGATTTTTTTGATTAGACTATGAAACTCCTACGTTACAAATTTAAATTTTATATGTAGATAAGGAGCGAAACTCTGTCACATAGGATTCTTTGATTAGAGATTGCTATATACCACTGTCGCCAATCCGACTTTTCTTTATTGATGACGGGTAAACTGAAAAGATCGAATAAGCATTTTTAATGTCAGTTTTATTTTAATGCAATATGGACAGGCATTTGATCACCAGCTTACCTGATAAAAAGCTAGCCCTGAGCTAATAATAAAAAGATGGTAAGTAATAATCTTGAGCATGATTGGGATCGAAGATAAGCTTCTTGTTTGCTACGGGCATCGGATCAAAAATTTATTATCTTGAGCTCCTCCATTGTTTGGAAAACACAGCTTTGATCCCAGCTGCATCTGGATACGTTAGCACTCACCAATCAGCACTGAATTAATCAAACTGGGTTAGTTGAGACGCTTTAAGCTCAATCGTCCCGGTTGTGGCCCACTTTACTACAGTATCATATGCCTATGATAATGATAGAAATCAAATAAAGATTGACTCATTTACATCCAAACATAAAGTTGTCCTTTCACTCGCGACCTTAACCTCAAGTGACCTTGTCACCTCTTCGCTATTAGTTTAATGCAATATTGCAGTTACAATTTACCGTATCGTTTCGAAATTCTTATTTTTATGAGAAATAAGGTAAACAAGTTCTTTTGACCGTGAATTATAGTTTACATACTAGGCAGTTTTGAAGAGTTTATAAACTTAAAAGCTGTGTAAGTGCCTTAAGTGCGTAAATATAAATCCTACTCGAAGTTACAAATATTGATAATATTCTTATTCTAATACCGCTGTCTCTAACAAACCTATTTTTAACACTAATTTACTTAGTCCTACAAAACTGACAACACAGTGGATCTACAGGAGCTAGAAAGTCACATTTAGGACAAAATTCAGTCAAGGCAATACTTATATGGTTAATTACGATCTGTTTATGCAATCTCCAACCCGCCTGCCAAGAGTAGAGATTATAACAATAACCCTAATTTTGGAGGAGGCTTTCGTCTAACAGGATGTCTTTCAGTTGGAGGATGTTTCACCGGGAGTTGTATAGCAGGAATTTAAAAATTATAACATTTTAACTTTTAGCAAATAATAGCTTAAGGCATTCTTGTGATATCTATCAATTTAAGAAAAAGAAGAAGAAAGAAGAGACACTACACATTCCTTGGTTCAGCAATATTTAATTAAGTCGGTCTTTAATTGTAATTGCCCATAGAATTTTATATAAGTTCCTCTGACCAAGTATGGAGACCTGATGAAGAAAACTAGCTCCTCTAATTTCACAATATGTGGAAAAATTTAAGCGTCTAGACTTTGTTAGTTGAGCGTGTCAGGAATCGAGCATTACGTAAAGACTTAGTGGCGAAGCTAAAAATCAACACTCAGTCAGTTGACGTTTTCCTGAATGCACTTTCGCACTTTACTTCTGAAGTAGTACTAACTTACAGGTTCGCTGCAGAAAGCATTAGTCGAAGGTCGAATAATGTTATTAAGTTTATAACTTTAGTGCATTACCGTAAATTATAACCCGCTGACCCGGCCACGCGTTGCTGTGGATTATTTATTATAATTTGCATTTTTTTTATCATGAATTAAAATAAAACCTGTCCTATGTCCTAAGTCGGAACAAATCCAACAAAAGGAAAAAATCATCAAAATTGTTTGAGTATTTTCCGAGTTCATCGCGGTCAAACACTGACAGGGCATTTTTATGGATATAGAAGATAGCTAGTCAACCCCATGCTGACATGTAAAGTTGCGCAAAACAAGAAGTGAAATATGCAGGTTTCAAATATATCTTTAATTCATTTTCATTTATTGGGTTTACAGGCGATATATATTTACCACTTAAATTAAGGACCTTACAACGCCCACTATTGGGTATGGCGTCGGCTTCTCGTGACATTGATCAGATGGTCAGTCCAAAATATAAAAAAAAACATATATAATTACCACGAATATGTCATTTATAGCGACCATTTTGATTCATCACGTTTTATCTTAGGCTGGAAATAAAACTCAGCTGCAGTTTGTCAATATTTCGAGTTGTCATTTTTCATCACAGCGACTGTTTGCTGTTATCTCAGCTGTCAAACATTGGTCAATATTAACAAATCATTACCTGGACGCTCTTGTCCATATTAAGTAAATACATGATCAATTATAATTTCGAATTTACCTTTACACGGAAAATAGATAGAATAAAGCAATAAAAAATATTATTTTCTTATCGTATAAAGTGAAAGTGAAATTCATTGCCTGTGAGATTTTATTCAATAACAAAGTTTATGATCAACTGCTACAATAAGCAATTAATATCGAGTTCTTTTGTTCTTGTACCTGTAACTTTTTACATAATTGTTATGGCCGTGATTGATGTTCACAACTTGGCTTTTGTATATTCTAATATTTACGTGATATTGCTGGAATAATATTGTTCTAAATCAACTTGTCATAATAATACTTTTCCCACTTTAATTAAAATCCCATCAACATTCCATAACTTTGATTTTTTTTATGAGTTTTCCCATCATCCCAATCAAGATCTGGGGTCAAGACAGGATCCACGATGCAACGAGCTAACCCAGAAGGTATTCACCCTGGTTTGAAAAGCGGACGGGTTATAAGTACTTGGTAATACAGACGCAGGGAGGGAGAAGCGCTTGGTGCGACAGATAGGAATAGAGACAAAGGGTGATAGCCTGCAGTGCGTCTGGTTATCCGATAAAAAAAGGGATATGGCAGTATAAGCATATGCAGCTCCTGAGCACACCCTCCAAAATACATGTTAATGATAAGACGATACTAAAAATCGGTAATCCTAATCTTGCTAGTCCCAATCCTAATTTGAATGAAGCGCCAAAACCTATCAACTTCAAAAGACATTGAACGATCGATGTTATCTCTTATAAAATAACATTAATATACTAAGTATACCGAAACAATCTCAATAAGTAGACTTAAATTTATCAACAAACTTTATCCGCACTTTGTGATAATTATAATAATTGAAAACGTGTTTCACTTATATGATTTTTTTATTCATTTATGACACACTGACAACAGCATACACTCTTGACACACATAGTGAACACACAGCAGCACTTTTTTCTGATGTGTACATCAATAACAGGTGTGTACTTTATAGAAATAGATACAGTCAATAAATAACTGCAATATTAAAAATCAACTTAAAAAGAAACTAGAAAAGGAAAACAGAAAATAGATCACTAAGTATTCAGATGTCAGAGGAGGATTATATATTGTTCTCACAGAAACTTGTTTATAATATTTTATTGCACCCATAACCAATCGGTTGACATGTCCATTAAAAGTGAATAGAGTTTAAAACCCGTCACCAGACTACGGATGAGAAAACACTCGTAACTCAAGATAAACGCTCGGTTACCAAGTGGAAATATTACTCTCAGCATACGTAACGGGTTAATTCCTCGGACGGAACGGAGGTGTGGCGTGCATAGTTTATTACGTGAACGAGGTTTTCAAACATACAATCGGGTACGGTGTTAAACTTTGCTAGTGCTGGACCAAATTTTAGCACAATATGTTTAATTTTTCTACTGAAGAATTAGCAATGATGCAAAGCATTAGATGAAGAAGATGCCTTAACAAAAAAAAGACAATACATCATACGTGGCAAAAAAGAAAGAAGGAAGAAGAATCTTTACAAGGAACTGTTAGATAATGAAAGCCAATTTTATAAAAAAAAATCACTTCTAGACTTTACCGAACTATTTTTACATACCTATATTTTATAGTTGTTTATTCTCCAGGTATCAGAAATTAGTTAAATAAAAAGTAGTTAGTTTTATGGAATAAGCATTGTTTATTAGGAATAACTAGAGAAAAGAATTAATCACTGGAATCTATTTTCTTCTATCACTGCAATCTATGACTATCATTGCTGATTCTACATGTAAGCACGTACTAAGTCAAACTAGCAGAATAACAGCAAGAGGTTATTTCTCGTCGACAAACCGAAGTATAATGCCTCAATTGACAGCAAAACAAACCTTTTATAACATCAAATGGTGGGGAGAAAACTATTACTTTGTTAAATAACCAATCACAGCACACGAACAATCACCGCAATCGGCCCATTACACGTAATCATTTAGTGACTTTCAAACACCGTGATACTCATTTAACAATTATACTCATATTCATATTTTCGTTTTGATAATAATAATCACTGAACAATTGTTAGCATAGCTTACATACAGTAGAAAAAAATAACATATTTGGCTGTAATTTGATCCAATACTAGCACGTCTGTCGTTAAACACCGTCACTCTATGTATGTTCTAAAACCACGTTCAAGTTATGAACGATGCATGTCACATTTCCGTTCCGTCCGAGGAATTACCCGTTACGTATGCTGAGACCTTTGCACTGGTCAATATTTTTAAAGGGAACTTTAGGTATGTTTGTAGATATTTTTCTTTATTTATTATAAAATTTTATATTTCCGTTATAAATAAAAAATGTTCAATTGGATTGGACTAAACTGATTTCGCGTTCAATTATGCGTTCAGGGTGCGTTTTCAGAGACTGGTTTTGATTGTTTGTTTTCATGGCTTAGAGAAAGCTCATGCGTAGAGAATGCGAGCCAGCCGAAGCAGCTTCCTGGCAGTGCTCAGAGAATTCTTTTTGATCTGTGATTGGTGTTAGTCACAGATTACCTCAACAATGATGCCAGGTTTTGGAACGGCGAGCTCCTTAGATGAACCTCAAGCCGAGAGTAGAGAGCCACTATAGAGGTTTTTTTAGATGGATGGCATCTCCCATGAGGAAGTCTCCGAACCAGCATAGATTCACTACGGTCTTTTTAAGGGCATTGTTGGCAGTTATTGTATACGTGTGCTGCCCCTCTTTGTAATAAATTAAAAAAGTTTGGGGATTTTTGGCGGGAATGGAAAACGTCACTTTAGTGATATTGGTTTTCTCGTTAAATTGTGTGTTGTAGTAGATTAGTGGATTATTACCACTAAGTGTTTGTGAACATGCACGAGTATGCAAGTGAATCAAAACAGTGAAATTTGTCTTTTTACGCTCTCTCAAGAAGTCTACGAAGAGGTTTCAGTAAAACCCCACACCTTTACTGAAACATAGGAAGAGGGATAATATCATTAATCATTCATTAGCCATTGATCATCTATTATTCATTAATCAACTCTCATCATCGTTAATCATGATCTAATTAAGAAAATAAATTACCAACAACTAAGCTGTATGGGCTGTTGTTGGTAATTTCTTTTGCCTTCCTTTGTAATAAAAATAAATGTAATTAGTTGAAATGAATATTTAATGAAATCAATAATTAGAAAACTTAAGAAAGCAGTAATAATAGCGTTATTTGATAAGTCAATCGGCAATTAAGACTTATCAAAAAAAAGGCCTTATAACTGTTTTAGACGTACTTATGTTAAACCGTAAGCCGTAAAGCCACCCATTTTTCCGTACTTTGCCTACAAATTGATTTATTCAAGATAATACAATTTTGAATTAACAATTTCAATTTTTGCACCCTACATACAGAGTTTAAAATCGATAGACAAATGTCTATGTTAATATAGTGATGTCCTTCTATTCGTGACGATGGTAACAAAATCCCTCTTGTACCAAGTAGAAGTAAGACATATCGCACTAGACATAAATCTATTACAAGTAACACTTAAAAGTGAATACTTAGATAATCGTCAGCTTTTTATTTTATTTACTTACGAAATAGGCAATAACCATTATTGGCTGGTGCAAGATGTTTTAGAAAGGAATTAAAAAATAAAGAGGATGAATAAATAGATGACACAGATAATACTTTTTTGCAATATGAGCGTATCTATGATCTTGATACTCAGTGGTTGCGCAGTTGTTCTGAGACGGCGATGATTTCGCGTGACGATACTAGAAACACGACTTGTGAAGTCTTGAGCACACAAATCGGGTAACATATCACGCGGTAGTAGCGACTTCTGAAATTTAGAATGTTTGAGGAAATCAAGATATAAGTTCCGGGTGTCGCCTCATGGTATTAGAACGGTTATAAATGGCGATCTTTTGAAGCGATATGCGAAAGTGACCGCGGTGTCAAAAGTGGAATGTAATGATTGCCATATTTGTAGACCTCCGTGGTCAAGTAGCTTGCATACCGGTTTTCTTGATAACCCCACTCCGAAGTCCCGGTTCGATCCTTATATGTTAAGATAATCAAGTAATTAATAGCTGGTTATAACCAGTGACAAAACGAAAAAAATAACTAGGGATTATGAGTAATTTCTTGAGCCCATTGGATTAGATAGCCGTAAAGTTTTATTTTTATTAAGTCATTATTTATTTTGATGTATGAGTATAGTAATAATACTATAAATTCAACGTTTACAACTAGAAGCATCAACTCTAGGGTCCTGTCTGAACAACAGTGCTTCTGTATTCGTTCTTTTCCTCTCTGAACGAAGCAGTGGCTTCCATACTGAGACAATGTCTGGTTGACCTCGAACACAGCATTTTTGTTTTTTGTACGTTACGTGAACGTTATTTTTCCTTGATTGTAATAGAAATATATTTTCTTCTGCTTACTTTTTTGTGTATGTATCCAATAAATAATTCTTTCCTTGGAACTAAAATTGACAAAGAATTGAAAAAATATTAACAATATAAAAGAATTTTACAGTTAATCAAGCTAAAAGGGAATTAAATGGCAAACTAAATTATTTGTATATAACAACAGATCTATTATAAAAGGGAGGGCAGTTACGTGTCTGTCTTGTCTTATCAAATGGTACATATCAAAGGATCTCAGTTTGAAGATTAATCTGATGTAACCCATTTTAAGGATATCTTGAATCTCATTGCCCAACAATATCATGGCAATGTTTATAAAGATTTGTGATAAATAATCTGTATACAAAGTAGATATACGCCATGCCGTGTCAGGCAGGGTGCAATAACACCAATTCTTAACGCATAAGGGTATAGAAAAGGAGATTAATGATAAAGATAATCTCCTCCTAAAGGCCATGGAACGGATAGCAGCATTTCCGGAATTAAGACCTTTTACTGCAATATCCAACCTGTTTAGCCAAGCACGAAAAGATTATAGCAACCCCATAATACTGCAGGATATAAGATTTGAAGATAACTGTTATTCCAAATCAAAAGAGCGAAGATAACTATCGTACATATTTTAGTTTATATCAATAATTATGAAGAGACGACTGACAGACTTGTTGACCAGTGAAGTGAAGTTACGCAAAATATTTAGGCGAATACTGAGGAAAAATGAAAATAGTACTAAATAGTTTATAATATGATAAGAAAATGAATAAATAAAGAAAAAATACTATTTATTCTTAACAGGGTGAAAGGCTCATGTAAAGATCTATGAATAATTGAAACATCAAAGTATTTGATATCCATGAATTAGTAAAAGTATTGGTTACAATTAATTGAATGTGTTTATAAAAAAAAACAATAAGTGTTAAAATTAAAGTTATGAATATTTATCAGTTTACTAATTTACTCATCTAAGAAAGCCAGCTCACGGTATTTTAAATGGTTAATCCCTACTAATATTATAAATGTGAATGTAAGTTTGTTTGTCATGCTTTCACGCAAAAACTACTATATATATATATATATATATATATTCTTGGAGGTACTAGAAGTAACATAGGGTACTTTATATTGAAAAAAAAATGCGGATGAAGCCGCAGGTAAAAGCTAGTATGATATAAAAGAAACATATATTATATATCTTTTTGAGATCTTTACAAAAAAATTTAAGAAAACCTTAACACTAAAGATTATAAGTAGCACGTGACACTAAAATAATTATGCTTAAATTGTACAGATTGAGATTTGTTCTAGTTTATTCTTTTAGTTTATTTATTAACTAGTAAGCAAAGTTTCGCGTCTCCTAGTTATACTTAGTTACATACTTGCTGGCGCTGAAAGTCTTTATATATAATTATATTCATTAAGAAAAACAACTTAATCATTGTTTGAGTAAAGAAACCCCATATTTATACGCGTCGTTTTTACTGTCGTTCCATCCCCTTCTATTACATACCAACATAATCCTCTAGAGCAAGAGAGGCTGCAAAATTCATACGGAACCGTAAAGCAACTGTGTTTCTTATGGGCGTCGCAACCTCACTCACTCTAAAATACGACGCCTCGGCGTAATAGAGAAGAAAGGAGCAATAGAACAATTTCGAAAGGTACGTGAAAATGTAGGGACGCCCTAAAATGAATTTCTTAATATTGTGGTAGAAGTAATATGAGCATAGATGAATAAACTTGATCAGTGTTATAAATAAATATTTCTACTTATACTTTGTACACTGTAGGATGATACTTTTGACAGTTGACACCTATATAGAGGGTATAAAGTTGCTATTGCAATGTCAAGCCAAACATAAGGAAACAAACGCAACCTTAGTACGTAGCAATAAGGAAGTGACACCTGTCAAAAGTATCATCCTACATTGGACAAAGTATAGTTTCTTGTAACTCGGTCATATGGGTCGGTTCAAGTCCTGTTTTTTACGTAACGACAGGTCCAATACAATTCCTCGAATGAAGAATTTCCCTTGTACGAGCGTTCCGGATTGATAAAGACACATTATTTCATATAATACAACCTTATTCCGAGAACGAAACCACGAATTTTCATGAATTTTGTGATTTGTCTAAGATATTTTCTGAATAACAACGAGGTTGTCGACCTTATTAAATACTTATGCAGATACTAAAGATTTCACATTTCATGGTCATCATAACTAAATTTTATTAGTTATATCTAGCTTCTCAAATATTTTATACGTGATTTAGATAATAAAGCAAATAGCGAAGGACCATTGCTTTATTTCACAAAAGTCACCTTTTGTGCATATAAACGATGATAAATTAAGTGATTACATAATGCGCATGATTCGCTCCTTTCTACTTTACCTTTCAAATTTAGATGAATATAACATTATAATACGTGATCCGAGGTATTAGAATTTACAGTAGTTTCCTTATTGGCAGTCGCACAAAATATATAAAATGTGATGTGACTATATAAAATTTGTTTAATCATGATGGAGACAGAGAAATTGCTTAATCATTGCGGAACGAAATGTTTGAGATAAAAATAACTTCCGTTTTATTGATTAATTAAAAAAATATTCTAAAAATTAAGTGACTGTTTTTGACACTTACTAAATACTTATAAAATCTCCTACGTTTTGTCAAACGTCAATTTGACATATTAAAAAAAATATTTTTTTTTGTTGTTATTTTCAAGACAGTAAATTTTTTTTTTTTACTTTTTTGGCAAAGACAAAGACATAAAAATATTCTGCCTGAAGAGAACACTTTGTCATAAACTTTTATCTTATGCATCATATTATGCAGGTCTTCGTGGTCCGAAATCCATTGGTCGAACTATGTTGCCACTAACCCAGTGATTGTCTTCTGTGTATTTTTTTTTTTATTTCTTAAAAGTAGACCTTCTTAATTGGGAACGGAATTAGCTAACTCTCATCTTCCGCTATCCAGGCTAGTGATGGTTTTGCAAAAAGAAAACTGTATATTCACTTTTTATGGACTTGAGTCTAAAAAGAACTCTAGTCTTTTTCTAATTGATAACACTCGTAGATAAGTACCTGTCAAAGTCTCTTCGAAAGTTGAACTATGAAATTTAATATTTAATAGTTAAGTTTTTATCTGATAAGCTTATCATAACGTGGGTGAAATAATACTATTCTCATGGATCTATGATTTCATTGCTAACCTTCTAAGAAGTATAACACTGGATTATTATTTATGTGTTGTTTCTCCTCTATTGTTTGTATTTCTATTGAATTGGCACATAACAATGAGATGTTACATAAATGATGAGATACCAAATAGAAGTGAGCATTTCCTACATGGTATCGAGTTAATAAAAAAATATTTTTGTTTACTTAGTGATTATGTTGCTTTTTGCGTAAAAGTTATGGGGCTAGCCTAATTGTTGTTGTGTGTTTGTTAAAAGAAGATGAAAGAAGCAATCAGTAATAGATTTAATTACATATTTTCCTTCAGTGTTGTATAATCTATAATCTAAGATCAGAGTTGTTTGTGTGTTTGTCTGTCCGCTCCTTTTCCCGCTCTTTTTCTATTGTATCAATAACGTTACCATAGCAACGCGTTAACCGCAAGTAGTACGACTAACGGACGCTAGATGGCGCTAACGAAAAATTATTTAATATTAGAAAAAAAATAGAATTTTGTCCACCCGTGCGAAGCCGGGACGGGCCGCTTGTATTAATTATAAATCATTAAATCGATTTGTAACTTAAACCAACATACAGAATTCAATACTAATTAAAAAAAATTGAAATTTTCTAACCAAAACACATTGGGCATTTATCGTTATCCTTATTTTCAATTTGTACCTTTTCGACGACCGTTTGGTGCAATTGTAGCGATACTGCCTTTCACACCGATGGTCCTGGGTGGGAATCCTGGAAGTTGAAGGCAAATGTTATAACATATCTATGTATCATATATGTATGTCTGTTACCCTAGTATCCATAACACAAGTCTTACAGTGCTTACGTTGGAATAATTGGCGTTAATGGCAGAAATATTATACTTGTTATTATATTTTTGTCAGGATTTTAATATTTCGTTAACTAGTTTTTTTTATTTACCGCACTTTGGGGCTTTTGTAATTATATTTAATTTTATTAATAATTCTGAATACTGTAATTATAAAATGATAAGCATCTCACTTTCAAATAAATTTGTGAAGATTTCTAAATCGTATTGACTTTAGCTTTATAGTGTTTGATATTTGTCTGTAAATCTACCAACAAATAAATAAATAAATAAAATTATTATTATCTAACTTTTCATTAGAATATCAAAGACACTTTTCTTGAAAATAATGGTTTTGAAAAGGTGAGAAAAATAACATTCATTTACCCATTTCGTTTTTATGACCTCGAATGGTCTTTCCACCTGTATTCTGTTAAAGACATAAGGTTGACCCATATCAAATGTCGGCATGGAATCGTACTTGTTCATTCTCTATCCATTTCGATCGTTTAAGAACGTCATATACCTAATCGAGAAAAATAGGTTGCGTCACAATAAATATAACTATAGCAGTACCGAAACTATGCCTATTTGATGAGATGGATGCCTACGTTCAATTACAACGTTAGGAGTGGCACTTTTATTTTTTGTAAAATTTACTATTTATCACAAAATTTATTTGGGTTCTGTTATGATCAAATGAATCAGTAAGTAATAAAACTGAGATATAAAACAAACATCTACAAGAAGTCTTTATTCTCCATTGTTACAAATTGGTTTGTAGTGCAAATAATCTTTTTTCAATGAATAACAACAAAAGGAAACAAACGAGTGGTTCGTTTTGACACGGCACCTTCGACTGACAGCGCGGCAACGTCTTGTTGATGCGTGAGTCTGTGTGGGTGCATTCGTTTCTTATTTACTCTACTGCAGCCATATATTTACTGTGGCTGAGTGATATCGTGTGCGGCGGCATCGAAGATGCTTACTACAATATCTTCATCGCTTAAGACAATGTCATTCTTGGGAGCCAGGAAAGTATAGATCATTAAAAAATATGTTGACAGCACAGCAAAAGTTGTTTAAGAGTCTTGTCGAGGCTTGCTTTTATGTGGGTGCGTTGGTTCGATCAATTCGACTTATCCATAGAACAGAGTTCGATGTGATCGTGACGCGACAACTGGTTTTTTAGCTAATTCAGACCTTATCTAATTTAACTAAAAAACTAGTTTTTGCGTCGTGATCGCATCGAGCTCTGTTCTATGGATAAGTCAATTTTTTATTTAATTAATTGAGATAAAGTCTCATTTAGCTAAAAAACTAGTTGTTGCGTCATGATCACATCGAAATCTGTTCTATGGATAAGTCGAATTATACTTATTTACTTTACTGCTTTAGCTATATATTTACTGTGACTAAATGCCATCGCGCGACACTATCGACGTTGCTTACTACACTATCTATCTCGCTTTAGACAATGTCATTCTTGAGAGACAGGAAAGTATAGATCATCAATAAAAGTATTTCACTGTAAATGCATAGTATTTTCGTATATGAATAAACCAAATTATATTTGGAGAAATCATTGATGGCAAACTTCTTCATTGTTTTCTTTACAAGCTATTAATTTGACAATGTGCCTATGAAAATAATTGAAGTTTAATTGGAAGGACTCGTTCAAAGCGGGCTTTTGATGTGATAATAACACAAGCCAACAAAATTTGACAAAGTTTCTTACCCAGACCCCTGAGTATATTTTCCCGAAGGATTTTTGTGTGCTGAATCTCTATCACGTCAGGTTTATGAGATCTGAAACTGATCTAAACTAAACTGATGACAGTATAGGTAGCATGAAGCAAAATTGAGAAAAATGAACTTCAAAATACGATATCTCAGCAAAAAAAAAAGAATTTGTAAACAAACTCAACGCCATTTGAAAGTTCAAGACTTGTACTTTAAGATGACCCCTGTAGTTTTATAGGTATACTAAAAACTGAAGGATCACATAACCTCAAAAATGGACGAAAACGGCGTTTTTTGCACTTTTCGGTTAGAATATCTCAAAAACCTGACGTGATAAAGCAATTCTGCTACCGGATTTGGGTTCAGCACACCAAAATCCTTCGGAAAAGTATACTCACGTCTCTGGGAAAAAAAATTGTTGACCTGTGTAATGTAAAACATAAACGACATCGAATAATTAAAGTAAATCAAATAATTTTACTGATCTATAAAAATAGGAGTATTTTAATAAGCGCTATCAACTCCACAAGTATGATCAACGGATTTGTGATTACGTTTATGTGTAATTTGGAACAATGTTTACCTTTACTTAAGTGTTATCGCGAAGTTTCTTAATGCAACAGTAGGAAGAAGGAAGAGGTTGGATAGAAACAGGCGTGTTACTGTTATCTCCATACTTGCCTATTATTAACGAGCAAGTTTGAATTTCGAATTAACAAACCCGTACTCACACATGTACCTACACACGCTTTAAACTTTTTCGGGTTGCCAGTTTTGAGGGATATAGCCAAAATGTATTTTCTTATAAGGCTTAAGACATTGGTTGAAGTCCAAAAACTCGTTCGGAATTCATAAATAACATCATTTCACTTTCACACTTTAAACCAGAGTCATCACCATTTATGTGCCAGAACGCGCCCAATACAAACCAAATGCACTTTATTACGAAGCAGTAAGTGTGATCTTTACCCGCCATATTCAACAGTCCGTTTACGATAAACAAAGATGTGGTTATCTTGTTTTGGAAGATTACATAAAAGAACCTGATGTCTAAATTCGTAAGATAACCTAAAGGGGTGTTCTCACGATGCTTTTTTAGTAGAATAATTGTTATTAGTTCTGGAAAAAAATTTAGTTATATTAGCGACAGATAATACCTAGATATGGAAACTGAGCTTTTAACCTAATAATAAATGTTTTTATAACATAGCTATTCGCAATATTAATATATTTTTTATTAATCAACCGATTCGTTGCTACATACAATTTCAGAAAGGATGGCTACGAGCTTGATTTACGTGAAAAATTAAGATAGTTTTATTCTGGGTAGATTTCCTTCAAACTTAATTTGAAGGTGACACATAAAAATGACACGGCTTCAGTGGCTAACGCCACACGCAAAAGAAAGTGATGGCACGACAGACGTGCCATCAGCAACGAATCGGTTAATAGCTTTTACCCGCGTTTTCGCTTGCATTAACGTAGGCTACCAATTAAAAGTTATCTATCCCTCGGAAACAGTACTTTTTTTTGATAAAAGGAACCCATGTCCTTTTCTGTCCCCTGTAATTTATTTTCTTAACACCCTTTTTTAAACACATGTGTTTATGCATGGTCCACGGGTAGACAAAGGGGTTATAAGGTTTGGTTCTCTTTCCTATCAATTTACTCGACCATTAGGTCTGATTGAAGGGGCTACCCATCAAAAACCTGTCCGTGCTTACTCCTTGTCTCGGATTGATCCATGGAAGACATGACAAAAGCTCCGGTAATTTCTTCTCTTTTAACAAGGCAAGACTTCGCTATTATAGAGATAAAATAAATTATACCTAATTTATTACTAATCTACTGGAATTACTTGCACAATCAGAATGCCGCATTAGTAATCCGATTAGCCTATTCAAAACATCACGTCATGATGGAGATGTCTTACTCGGCGTGGTCGGCAATTAATCGTGGACGATCGTGTCACAATGGCGCTTAAAAAAATATTATTTTTTTTGCTGGTCGTAAATAATTCGGACCTATCTTCTTTGGTTTTTGTGCCGCAAGGATTTCTTAAATTCTAGAATTTTTATAAATATAGATATTTGTAGGCAATTTTTAATTTATCTTGAAAGAAAGATTCTACTAATGTGTGGATATTTATTTACTATTTGTTTACACTTAACGCATATCCACATTATAAAATTAAGGGAGCGAACTACAAAGGGAGATCATTTTATATACATAATTTTCTTAATTATCCAGTATAATTTACTACGTAAATACATATTATAGAAAATTCATTTATACACTCAGTAAATACAAATCAAACAGTTAACCGGATTATTATGAGTGAGATAATGATGGAAGAAAAGAATTTATCTTTGGAGTTGTGAAGTTGCAATAGACGAACAGTCTGGTTCAAGGATTTTTGTAACAGAGTTATACCCTTAAAAAGGGAACGAGTCGTGAATAATATTTATTTATCTTTTCTGTAGCATCTTAGCTTTGTAGACCAGCATGCGCTAATAGAGGAGAATAAACTGGAATAGATAATTGAGGTACACAAACTATTTAGTCTTTAAACCTGTTGAAGTTCAATACCCGCACGCTCAAATAAAGCTGAAAAGGATGCTCACTCTCTGTCCCAACACCCATTGTGTTGGGAAGATTGGGCCTAGAGAATATAAAATATAGACAACAGAACAAAAATAATTTAACTTAACTTATGGCTTTATTATTTCTAAGATCACAGTGGTTTGTGTGTTTGTCTGTCCGCTCTTTTTCCCGCTTTTTTTCCATTGTATCAATAACGTTACCATAGCAACGCGTTAACCGCAAGTAGTTCGTCTACCGGGCGCTAGATGGCGCTAACGGAAAAATATTTAATAATAGAAAAAACTTAAAGAATTTTGTCCACCCGTGCGAAGCCGGGACGGGCCGCTACTGTTATTATATAAATACATACAATCACACCTCTTTTCCACAGGGGTAGGCAGAGATCACAGATTTCCACTTACCCCGACCCTGACATACATTTCTGGCTGCTTCAACTCACATCAGCCTTTTCATACAAGTTCGTCGGTTAAGAGTACTTTTGACCTGGCCTTTTACCGGACATCCTCTATTTAGTCCATGAAAGTTCGCCTTGGTCAGCCTTTACCGACTTGCCCATGCATATGTTATTACTCGTAATAATAAATATTAAAGCGCGTGGTTTTATATCAAATACCCTATTGGCGACTAGATTCAAAATACGGCGGAATATTGCGTGCTTAGAGTCACAAGTTCATAATTTATGTCTTAGGAGATCACGTTTCCTCATAGTTATGGCAACACGTTCATTGTTTAGTCATTTCTTATATAAGTAAGTAGTTGAGAAAGGACTATAAAATTTTGTCTGCATCTATGTTAAATTATTTATAAGCTTACCTCAGTGCATTTAGGTCTACTTTCTGACTCATTTTACAGTCACCAGATAGTTAATAAAATATCACTTTTTTATTTTTGTTAAATAAAAGCTCTAGACAACAGCTTTTAATAAACAAAAATAACAAAGTTTATTTAAGGAATTTGATAGTACAGTAATTAGTTAGTGCCTTCGATCAACGATTGCTTGACGTCAGCAACTTCTACAATGGCCGATTTTATGATGAGTGGTACAATCTACCCTCTTCTGCTGCTAAATTCTTTAAAAACACCATAAGCCGCTGGCCCCGGCATTCACAGTCGCTAATACTAATCCCTAATGGTATGGAATATACCCAATATCTATATGATAGTCAGGAATTTATATTTGAGACCCTGATAAGGAGGAATGTCGTAGCGCAAAGTTTAACCTTAAGAGCATTTGACACCGTTTCGTCGGTACCTTTTATTTGTTACTAGGGGCGACTACGATATAATGAGGTTCTACGCAACTATGCTACGCAAGTTAAAATTTCTGTCTGCATATCCATTCAAAAGATAGTTTTATCTCCGATAAAATAGAAATGTTTGCAATGTGATGCTGTCTGCGACTTGTGTGCACTGCCTCTGTTTTTGGATCGCTCAAATCCATAGCTGAAATCCACGATATATCTCCCCTAGAATCAGACAAATTACAATGTTCTAAGTTTGGATTTCTTCTCATTATGGACCGCATTATACCGCTACCTATTGCATACGCGTACCGCGGATATGGCCATCATCATTCATCATGAGATGTAACATATGTAACCATCTCAATAGTCAGCTTCTATCTTCGGCCACATCATTACTATGTCAGTTGTAAATAAGCCAAATATATAGATATGAGAAAAGACTACCATACTGATCAGATTACTTCACTTTAATAAAATTATTAAAACTCGAAGCTATGAAATTTTTGCTCATAAGCGGATATTTTTTTGCCAAGAAATTTGCGATCTTAGTGTCTTCCAATTGAATCGTTAACTTTAGATCAGAATATGAAAAGTTAATGTAAAACCAAGTTTTGCGATTCTGTTTGGGTCGTGATTGACGTCGACCCGCACGCTACTGAAACTGCTGAACAATGATTGTCTATAGAAGTCGTGGTATGAATAAACAAAATTGTTTAGTTACAGTTCTGAACTAAATGCGAATAACAGTTAATGGAAGCCTCTTGTTGTTTTATTAAAATATTGTTAAAGTTGTATATTTGTTAAAACAGCGTATTGTTTTGTTAGTTCAAATACAAGCCTGCCATTGACTATAAAAGCTTTGACATATTTCTATTCTTAGAAAACAAACTGCAATTAAAAAAAATCGCAGCAAAATAGTTTCACTTATGTTAGAGCTACGGTGTCATAGAACACAACAGACACACACAGAGACATAGATATACGTACACACACACGCACACACAGAGAGAGATGGGGGAGAGAGAGAGGCAGAGAGAGAGAGAGCGTTTAAACCTATAACACCGCTCTCTTTGAGTCGGGGGTTAAAAATTGATGTGAATTTATTAAAAGAACAATGAAGATGGGAACTTGATGCACGAAAGTTCATCCGAGCTTTTTAACTCTTTTCTCTATTACTACACACACCTTCCACAAATGTAATTATGTGCATAAGTGCATGTGTGAACAATGTAGATTATATATGCGTGGGTGTACCAAACACAGTCAGTTGGTTAATGATTATCCTAATCACTTGTCAGTCCACGGTAGCAATTACTACCGATAGCCAACACCCCTCGTCAGTTCACCCGGTAGCAATTGCTACCATATTCAAATTTCCGTGTCGCCTGCGTTTTTTTTAATTACGATTAATTTTTGAAATACAGAGATCCAAACATTCTGTGGTGGATTCATTATTTTATCATCTTTACGGAAGTATTTTTTGTTTGGTCCTAGCTTCATTATTTAGCGAGAAAATGGAATTTTTATCTAAGAGTCTGACTTTTTTTCACAATTCGCGCAGCATTGGGACTGTTGAGAGGGGTGGGGCGCGCAGTAGCGGACTGACAAGTGGTCGAAGGTGAAATTCCGATCAGTGACCCAGCATCAAGACGCGGCGAATAGCATATCCGCATCCCTATCACGACTTCCGTTGTCGCAAACGACTGTTACTCTTAGGTGTCGTCAATGTCATAAGTGCACAATACTTTCGCTCTATCGCCGCTATAGTGTCGCTGCGTCATTAATCCTATTCAAAATATTACGATTTTAATTCAAGCTTATTATTTAAGTTATTTAATTTAAATACATAAAAATCATATTTTACTGATGTTTAAAGAAATACTTTATTAATACATCCTATTATACTGTGAGAAAATTGTATTTTCTTCCCTTTACCTTTAAATTTAAGTAAAAAATAAGTAACAAATTAATTTTGATCGGTGAGTTTTCTTGTTGCTTTAAATAACTACCTACTTATTACAGAAGAACTTATGTCTCCTGTGGTTCAGTCAACAGCACATCTGAATAAAGATTACATATAAACAATGTAAAATTTCAACTTAAAGTTCAACGTATAGAGTACGTTCCGAAATAAAAAATATAGCTTGTCATACTGTTAAAGTGGTGTTGACCTATATGACCTTGGCGGAAGAAGATAAAAAGAACCTCCCAGAGGTTTTATTTTCTTGGTTTGCCCTGCCTACGCTCCGTGCGTTAAGGTGTGGGAAAATCCTACATAACTTAGCTGTCAAGCCATGGCGCACAGTAGACTGTGCCTATATAAACAGTCGTACATATGATTGGCGATAAAGATTTCTATAATTACAAAAGCAAACATATTGTATCGAGGTATAGTATAGTTGCAAATTTTTCTATATCCAACTCCCAGCCAAATTTCATTGATATGTGAACTCTACTCTCTAGTAACACGAGGATTTGTTAAAAACAGCATGTCTCACTTTATTGATTTGTATGGGCATAATCCACTGTGTGGGTGGGTCGAATCCATAGGAATTTAAACGGGGTCAAAAAAGGTGGCGTGTTGTAATCCGTACGGACGTTCCGTTCGCCTCTATGGTAATATATTACTATGTTTTAATTGTAAATTTATTTTTAATATATCAAAATACCGCATTCTCATCTCCTCAATGCTAAGTCTTTACTTCCTTAAGAAACCGTACATATTGTCCCCGGCAAATAAGTTGAACATGATTTTGAAATCACGTGACATGCGCTGTAGTGAATAATGTACCTAAACTTGCTACTGCGCATGTCACGTGATTTCAAAATCATGTTCAACTTATTTGCCGGAGACTATACCAAAATACACACGCGTGCCCAAGTTAGGGGTTAACAACTGCTATTTCAAGCTTAAAAAATACGGAAGAGTAACTTTTAATCACCTATCCCATTACTAGCTTTCTGTGAAAATCGCTTATTATAATTTCTTTCCGTGTATTTGTAAAAGCTGTATAATATAATAAGAATTTGTATAACAATAAAATATATTAATATTACACTAATCCAAAGAAATACTTTCTGTAAAACAGAAGAATAGCATAAACCCAAGGTAGAACTACCGTTAAGGGTTGATTTCTGAACCGTTTTAACAAGACCAACAAATTATATTTCCTGGTTTACTAGACAACATGAAGTAGATCGATATAAAATCCGTAGGTTTTATTAAAATCCTTTTAGGTTTTATACGAAGGAAAATGTTTAGTGAATTATTCGTAAATATTTTCATATGACACGGATCCTTGGAAACATAAAAAAGGACGGCACCGGTTTAACGAATATAATATTGGAAAATTTTATCCCTTTATCCAATACCTTTACATGTCAGAATTACAAAACCGATATATTTTAACATTTTATTATCTTACATAAGTATTATATGAAATTGAAATTTTAATAATTTTCAAAACTTTTTTCTGCAACCACTGCTAGTTCTGAATCAGATTACAGAAAAAACTCATGAAGTAAATTTCGAATCTACTACGCCTTAAATGAAAATGATAAAATCATTTGTCTAGCAGTTTTATATATCTCATATTAGTAATGTAGAGAGAGTGGGGGAAGGGCAACAAAATTCTCGTGATAATTGTCGAGAAGTTGGACTCGGCCCTATATCATAGATTCATTGATATAGATCGATAATACCTATTTGTCTTTTAGTTAGTAACATAGCTTTAAGATAATTGTGATTTACTCAATGGATTGTATTTTTATGAAATTAGTGATATAATAATCATTATTATTACAAAATAATGTCTCCTAAATGTTAATCCTCTAATCCGGTCTGTGTTATAGGTTCTTCTTATATTCGGACGATTTACGCAACTCGATGTCTTTTGCGCTTGGTTTTCGTTTAAGGGTGTCCAGTTTGTTCTACTTCAGCCACCCCAGCTCTGCACGGAACGCTCAAAGCGCCTTCACATTGGTGAAGACTTCTTGGAAATTTTCCGATGAGCCGAGATGTATTTTCCGTTAAGAGGCAACTCCTCTGCATTCCAGCAGAACATTGGTACCTGTTCATTCAGCTTTCATGCATCCTCTGCATTGACGCCAAGATTAAAAAGATGTTTGTTAAAATTTTCTTAACTAGTAATGGCGCCTTTAACCAAGCGTAGTTCTGATCTACTTAGCTGTAAAACAGATCTTGAGAGATGGCAGTGATAGCTTGGCCTGCCCGCATGTCTCCAGAGAGTTCCCATAGTGCAATCAATGTTTTGATGTGTTCACGTATTCTGTCAAACCACGTGTTATGACATTCCCATTCCGCATCGGTGTTTTCATCCACAGGCCTTTTTGTAACCCAGGTGAAATATCCACATTTTTATACGAGTCATGCATTAAATGCCCAAAATGGAGGATATTTTGATTATTTTTTGACGACACTTATCGCAAGACACTGGGATTGTCATTCCACATTTTGTTTAATGATTCAAGGTACATTACACGGATACGTACGAAAATATTTACCTCTTCCAAAGAGGAGGAATTTTATCAAACTGTTGGCAGGAGGAAAACTGCCAACAGTTTGATAAAATTGTAGTAACATGATATCGCATTACAAAGGATACTTCTGTTTTAACTCCATTTTGTAACATTTTCATACTGCAACATCTTTCATACTGCTATTTTAGCAGAAAACCCTATGGTAGGTCAGTGTTAGCTCCTTTCAAATATATGAAAAAGTTTAAGCTTTTTTCTTTTTAGTTATGTCATTTTAATGTTGGATTGAAATAGTGAGTTAATATATCACGAAAATTAGTGATACTGTACTTGAAACTTGGCATAGTTTAAAGCTAAATTTGTTTATCATTGGCTCAAGTGCTTTAAAGATTTTCAAGAAGCGATGTTATAACGATTTTGACGCAAGGTTTCCCATATTTGGTGCATATAAAGGTCATTCTAAATTGATTCGATTATGACATAAATTCTTTACCCGAACATATGTTATTTAGATTGGTCTAAAACAAGTTTAAAACTGGTGTGTTTGCAAAATAGAAAGAGGCCTACAAATATTTTATGAAAAATGCTAAAACAAATTATGACGATAAATATGAAATTCCTTTTACTACAAAATGTCAATATTTTCCTAAACACTATCAAATCTTTATTTCTTAAATTTTAAATATTAATTACTATTAATTAAAATTAATCAATAGTAAAATAATTAAAATTATTTACTAAATTTACATATCTCCTATAAAATCTAGCGTCCGAAAGCGATTGAAACTTGAGTTTATGTAATTAATTCGGAAACAACCAGATCATATTTTTAAGGCATCTCTACGAACAAAATCAATTAATTAAAATTGATTAATATTGAAATATAGATTTATATAGCTTCTTCTTGGTTTCGCAGAATCGATGCATTGATACTTCGTAACTTTTCAAAATATAATATTATAACTTATTTTAAATAATACTGTGAACATACAATTAATTTAATATATAATGGTTTTTTGTTATTTAAGGATATAACAGCAAAATTTTTATATCTAAAGAAATTATGGCTAAACCAAACCAAACCCATATCCCCTCGCTATTGGGGCGAGTACTCTTCCGATTGAACTACCGAGACCTTGAAAGACTCGCCACCCGTATTATAATTTTTCTAGTACTAATTTGTTTAGATCACTGAAAAGGATGCTATGATTATAATGGTAGCGGACAGACGTACTTACATATGATTTTGCTAAATTGGCCAGGGAAGAAAGGGCAAGAGCAACATTTTTCTTCCTTGCTCTTTTCCAACCCTAAATATAAACTATGCATAACTATGCACAACTTAATTGAGCGAAGCTCTCTTTTAGGCAACTCACAAATTTCGCTTGTGTCCCTCCTGCTACTTTGAACCGTTCAACCGATTCAAACGAATTTTGGACATATATAATTATAACCTGACGGACATAGACTATATAAAAAAAATATAGACTTTACCATGGAGGTATAATCACCGAAAGAAAAATTCAAAAGCTGATCACAATCAAACCGCTGATACTACATCGATGAAATTTGGCGCAAAAACTCACATAGTGGTTGTGACTAATGTGCAAAAAAAGTTTTGAAATCGGACATATCATGGAGGAATAATCACCGAAAGAAAAATTTAAAAGCTGATCACAGCCAAACCGTTAAGACTACATTGATGAAATTTGGTGCCAAAACTCACATCGTGGTCGTGACTAATGTGCAAAAAAAAGTTTTGAAATTGGACATCTTCTTCCTTACTAACCCTTTTTTTACTTAAGACCTTATTGTTTCATGGCGCAAATTGATAGCATGTGGCTTGCATATTTAGCACTTTTTGCAAGGGCTGGTCCTCGAAGGGATGACCAAAATTTTATTATTATCCTCTAGTAATATTTCTATTGTACTCCTTCATAAGACGTAAGCCTCACTGAGACGTAGTATCGCCTAAAAAACCTCACTAATTTTTCACATTTTTTAAATTATGCGGCTTGTGACGATGGTATTTGAACCATTGTAACCTGGACAACTCGTGAAGGTTAGCAAAATTAACCTTCCAATGTACTTAGATGCTGACTCGTGTATTACGAGATGTGTACTTATTTTTTGTCTAGACTTATCTTAAATATTTTGAGTACCTACTAACTTACAAATAGCTTTGAAAAATATTCGTTATTGAATTTTTTTTCTACGCGATCCTGTCAAATACAGAATTGTTTTACTCTCAAGAAACTCATTCTGAGAGACAATTATTGTTTCAGTTTCATTTGGACCTATTGAATGTCCAAATTAGATTTCGTATTACCTTAAGTTGTATCAAATTCAATAGGTGATTTTTAATTTATGATTTCCTTGTACAGAGAATATGAACAATATTCTACGAAACTGTCTTGTGTTTGGTATGACAAAAATATCGTTTCTATATATATATATGTGTGTGTGTGTGTGTGTGTGTGTGCGCGCGTGTGTGTGTGTGTGTATCTATATATGTATATATTGATCCGCTTGGGTAAAAGCTGGCATCTCGATCGATGGGCTGCGGCCATCTTGTATTGTCTATCAATCACCTCCTTTTGCTTTACCAAACTGAGTGGTACTCGTATATCTGTTTCTGTTAGACGAAAGAGTTTTTAATGTCAGAGTAATGAATGACACAGATTAATATCTGCCTTTATATTTTCTGAAGCTAACATTCGGCTATTTTGTCCATGTAATCTGGCAACCCTGTAGAAGCATTTATTCAAACGTTCGATATAAACGAAACGATATAAGTCCCGAGGAGTCTGTGAGTTATTATTTGTATTTAGTGAAATGAATTTGCTTTGCTCATCGTTAATTAGGTGGAAAATATATTTAAAATTATAATGGTATTTTGCTGTAGGTAAGAAAATTATTCTGTCATGAATTTTCTAAATGAGTAAATTACGGAAACATATTGAGTAATTTAGAGGAAAAGTTGTTAATTTGCAATGAGAAATCTTTAGAAACTCTTATACAACATCTTATATTTTAATTTTATTAGCTCCTACCCGCGACTTCTCACCTACGTGGGGCATTAAACGCTATATTGAATATTATAATTTTTATATTTTTTTGCTTTTTTAAATGCTATCTTATAAGATATTTTGAACAATTCCCGTTTTGAACACATGTTAAGTGGCTAAAGCACTTATGGAATTCAGAAACTATACAGTACCACAGCTCCCAGCCTATATAGAAAAATCGTTTTCTACATTGCCTCCGCCGGAGATCGAACCTAGGACCTTAGAGTGGCGTTACCATGAAAATCAGTATGCGAGCTACTCTACTACGGAGGTCGTCAAATTCTTACACTCTAGCCAGTCTTTGAAATGTAACACTTTTACGGATACCAAAAACGCGATTTCTTTTATGTTTTTATCTCTTCCTGATGTTTAAACTATTTTCTCGAGTCAGGAACCCTATCACAAGATCAGTCAAGAATTTAGCAAATCCCTAAAGGTAAAACAAAAACTGCTATAGGTAAATGGTTATTCATAATAATTAAGGTGAATATAAGCATATATAAGCATTTCATTTGTTAATGCTTCGCTCAGTATTTGCAAACAGCAGCATGCATTGCAGACCTAGTTAATCTATCATTTAGTGAAGGTGTTTTTCCGAATCGCCTAAAGATAGTAATTGTAAGACCCATGTACGAAAAGGGCGATAAAAAAGTATTGAAAATTATAGACTTATAGCTCTACTACCAATTGTTTCAAAAATAATGGAATAATTAATGCACAAGCAACTCTACAGTTGTCTCTCAAAATTTAATGTCATTTGTACACAACAAAATGTTTTTCAAAAGGGTAAGCCGACGACCTTAGCTGCTTTAAACATTATACCCAAAGTAATGGAGCCTCCATTCAACCAAATAAAATCCTACAATAACTGTATCTTTCAATATGTCTAAGGCATTCGATAGTTTCACACAAAATACTTTTGATCAAGTGTGAACAGTATGAGATTCGCGGCACACCACTTCAATGGTTTCGTTCATACTTAGCAAATAGAATACAATATATGAAAATTAGAATATTACATGCTAAAAATGAAGAGGTAACGTATATATCACAACAAATTATAAACAAGGACGGGGTCCCGCAGGGGAGTATTATCGGCCCGTTACTCTTCTTGCTCTACATAAATGACCTACCTGGGATTACGGAGCATTAATGTTCACTCTTTGCAGACGATATAGCTTTAGTAATAATATGCAAGGACAAGCCAGCATACAATGATGAGTTAAATTCTACAATTGCTTATATTGTAAAGTGGCTACATTATAATATTTTTAAAAGTTAATTTAACTGAGACGAAATATAAAATAAATAAATACGCATTTTTACAATAATGGCGGCAAAAAACAGACACTACAATGAGCATTTGATCATAAAGCTATTGATGAAATTGAGGATACTGAACGAACGAGAAACTCTTACTCTATGTGTGTAAAAATTTATAACCATCTGCCAGAAACTATAAAAACATTGACATTAAATTCATTCAAACCCGTTTTATACAGTTACCTTATGGATAAATGTTTCTACAGCATGAAAGATTTCTTTTTCAAACATTCTGATCATTAAAAATATTTTTTTATAATGGACTATATAATATTTTTTGACATTAATTCACTGATGTAGAGTAAGTGTAAGAATATAGTTGTTTAATTATTGATTGATCTTATTTTGACTGAATTGTAATTTTACTTTATTAAAAATTATATTTTCCTATTTTTAATTATATTAAGTTCTCTCACGCTGAAAACGGCTAGTTGTGAAGTCTAAACTTTGTATTAGTTCATTTCCCAATTCACTTGTAAGCCGAGTCGATTTTTATAGTATTTATTTATTAAAAATAATTTATAAAAATATACCATTGAAAATGCACAAAGCATACAAAATTCTATATATATATAAGTATATAATAATTATTATTATTGTCTAGTTTTTATCAGAACGTAAATAAATCATAAATTATTGTACCTTAAAAATATTGTAAAACATTTTAATATAACTTGTAGAGCTATTTGAAATTACATTTAATTCTTACTTTTATGGACTATAGCATGATAAATGAATATTGTAATTTGAAATTTTAAAACTAATTGATTGAATTGTTTCGATTTGCGTGTCGGGCCTCCGGCGAAATATGCTGACCTACTGTAATTTTAATGACATCTTTTGTAATATAGCCATATTTCAGGAAATATAATATCTTTATCATTTATCTTTATGGACACATACACACGCATACTCGTATATACGCACACACTGTCAACTTCTACAGAGTTTCTGTAACGTTGAAGTTCATATTTGTAAATAGTTTGACAAAAATATATTAACTGATAAAAGTAACATTGAAATTAAAATAAATATTTTTTTATTGTTATAGTTAAACCAACCATTTATTTTTAATGAAAATGTGATTAATAAAACAAAAGCTAATGAAATTTTTATCTTTAGATTATTTAAGAGGTTTAAGTAGGTAAACTTTTGACATTTGAGGATAATTAGGATATGTCCATGATAATCTTCATTTGTTTCCTGAGCTACCTTCATTCTAACTACCAATTTTTTTCAAACAAAACATGTTTGGATATTCAACTTTATTTAAATTTCGAAGCTAATTGCTCATATTTAGCTGTTTAAAATGAAATCCTATCCTAATTATATTATGACAATACTTTGTATGTTTTTGTTACCATATTTTCAGTAATAAGAATAAATTTAAAAATAGATTTTCCACGCTTTTTGCGAGGCCACACGATGGAATGCGGTGCGGTGCGGCACCGCATCGTTATAAATTCGACGTACAGGGTGCCACACAGCCCTTTCCGGCTTGAGCGCCATAGTGACTCTATGCTGGCTCGGGTACTCCCTCATGGGAGATGCCGTCTAGCTAGAAAACCACTATGGTGGCTCTCTACTCTCGGTTTGAGGTCCATTTAAGGATTTCGCCGTCCCAAAACCCGATAGGTTGTTAAGGTCATCTGCGACCAACATCAATTACACATCAAAAAAAGGGTTAGTAGGTTACTAAAAAAAAGGTAAACACGGTTAGTGCGGCGCCGCACCGCACCGCGGTGAACAGCGTTGCACTTTACCCCTCCCCGCTTTGTCTCTCAGGTCCTAAATCCGGCGCGCTGCGGTGCGACGCCGCACGGCGCAATAACCCGTCGTGTGACATGGTATAGTGATTTGTTTGTAGAATGACGCAGCGCACCGCTCAGACACCGCACCGCACCGTTAACGCATGGTGTGGCCTCGCACTTTCACATTTCTACAAAAACAAAACACTATCCGCAATTAATACACTCCTGATGTGAGTGGCAAATTAGCATCGGTTGATGCCACATCGCATTACGGAGCTCGGGGCGCGTGGGGCTAGTAATAATATAAAGGATTAAAAACTAAAAAGCCCGTTTTACAATTCCGTCATCAGGTCCTCATCGTCACATAAAAAGAAGAAGTCTTTTTTGTCAATGGGTTTCACCGCTCACCTTTTAGCTCCATCAATAAAATTAGCGCGACAGTACTATATTACTGTATAGCCATTGCCATCTCAACAAATATATTTACCAGGTTTTCCTAATGACACAAGTACTAGAAGAGGTCGAGATACAGTTAATTAAATCTTATTAGTTTATTGACCTAATAAGACCCGCCTAATAAATCCACGTTATTTATACAATGGAACAAGAGCGGGAAAAAGAGCGGACAGACAAACACACAAACCACTGTGATCTTAGATTATAGATTGATCGTTTAAATAGATAGATCTTTGAGAAAAGTAATCCAAAACTTTGGTCATAACAAAGTATTGATGGAGTAAAGTATGATTCTCTGTATGTAGGCCCACATTGTCACGTTCCTCCAGGTTCGCCTTGTTTTGGCGTAAAACTTTATGGCGAAACATCAAAAGACATAATGTTAAAAGGCATAATTTGATATAACTTGCTGGCTTGTAATGGACTAAAAAAATATCTAACCTAACCTAGCTAGCAATGTATGTTTTGATTTTAAATCAAAGTAAATTAGGAAAATAAAAACATACTAAATAATGGATCTCCTTCGTACATCGATGACTATTTCATCCAGCCGATGTAGCAATGAACAATTTCCACATCGCGATTTCGACTAAGTATATAAAATCGTAATATTTACTTGGCAGGTTTCTCTTGTTTTATTTATTAGCTGCACGGTGATAATCGGTACGTTGATGTAAGTTGCTTAACTAGGCGTGGAATTGTCAACTATAACGTGTCGTATGCGTTTGGTATTGGGCAAGCGATTTAGTATTGATTTTCTATATTTAAAATGATATTGTTTAACCTCACCATCTTTAACAAATTGGATAAAAAAGTTTTACTGTGTATTTGTGATAAATTTAATTTATTTTTTATATTATTTAATCAAAGATCATCACTATAAAAAAAATCGCTATTAAAAACAAATACAGTGACACATACATAAATTTTGATGTTACCGTGCACTGACATTCCCTGTCTTGTACTTAAGTCTATAATATTAGTTAAAATAATCATTATAGTTACATATACTTATGAAGCAATAATTATTTTAAACATACTCTGACCGACCACGCACACATCAGTATAAAACGTGCACGTACACACGTATTGATTCTAAAACTACATTAAAATTAAAAAAGCACTTTATAACAACTGATAGTTACTATAATTTTTCTGCAATTATCAACTTTGTCTTTTCTTTGGAGTGTAATGCCTGTTTTTTACTCCATATATCCACGTATACCCCGTTCCATGTGAATATCTAGTCAAAAAAATGTCCTCTATCTATCCTAAAGATCTGTAACGACCAATTCACAGAAATACATAATTCAATGGCCAACATAGACTGTTACTGTTCGCTAAACACTGACACTGGAAAGAAGCAGGAGATTGAGCCATCAAGTGGAACCACCCCTCATGATAAGGTCTACATTGGATATAAATCAACAAGGTCCACGATCAAGTAATGATATGTGACTTGGATGTGCAGCTACAACTGACGGAAGATGGCGACATGGCAACCCATTGCCGGACTGTTAATGAGTCCAGCCTGGCCAGTTCTGCATAATTATAAAGTCGTAGCATCCACGATGAAGCCACGAAAGACGCTCGTCTGTACGAGGAACTCGAGTGTCACTGATCTACGAGTCTTTCTATACTAAGGTGGAATGATGTTGACTTTATAGCGCCACATAAGTAGATGTGAATTATAAAGAAATGCAGGACCGCGTTCCCGAGACACCATCTCTTCAGGACTAACCTTATTTCCATATACTGCTCTTTCAGGTCCATTTAAAAATCTTGCTACATGTGCGAATGCTCTTGCTCAACTGATGTTTTGGAAACCTTGACAACCTGTAGAATATGTAGTTTTTCAAGTATTTGTCAAACTTAGTATCAGCGCCATCTCTTCATGTTGGAGGCAAATAACCTACGACATCGAATATAATATTTTTACAAGTACCAAATAACCGATAAATAATAATATTCTGTGTTGTTGAAATATTTTTATCATTTATGAATTTCCTTCTATAGCAATTAGCAATCAAAAGAAATTTTGACTAGAAAAAATATTTTATTTATTAAAATAATTAATCTATAAAACAGTTATATATTAGCTTAAATAATTATTACAATATTGTATATTTCCTGTTACAAATTCTAATCCTTTGTAGGGTTATAAGACCTAATGTGTCAAGTAAATGCTAGTTTAATTATTGTTAAGTATTTGTAATATCTAAATACGAGAAACTCATAGAAACAGTGGCTCCTTACATCTTACATTAAAATTTACAAACATAACCGCTTTACAGCATTAGTTCCTCCAAAAGTAATTACGCAATATAATCATAGCTAAGTTAACCGTTAATTAACGAAGTCAATTTTCCGAGTAACAGGTTAACTTATAATAAGTTAAATTATATAGTGTTAACAGACCCTTTGACTTATTAATATTAGTTTTCATACGTCCGTTATTAGGTATATTCAGCCACACTTCTTTAGCGCTAACCAATTAAGGTCAGTCGTTATTCGATATCGGACGTCAAAGAAATTATTTTTCCAATAATTAGTGTATTGCGTTGTATTTCTTATTTACAGTTATGTATTTAATATGCCTGAGGAGATCGCTGTCTGGTAGTAGTATTATCGATATTTTAGATCTCGATACAGACTCAAGTGGATAATCTGAGCGATTACTGACCGATGACTGAGGAAATGCAGGAAGCAACCGCCCACGCCTAACGTTCTCTTAGCGAATCTAAATTGTAACAAAGCAATTTGTGAAAAGATGATATAACCCTTGCTTCGGTTATAAAGCTTCGTTCATAGTCTCTAATGAATTCAAAAATAGGATTTATAAAAGCTTTTTTGTAAAATCGTAGAATTGCAGCGTTATTTCTGCTCTGTCCTTTTTTTCTTTTTCGTTAAGTCTTCCAATAAATGAAAACAAAGGATACAAAGCTCATACAGCCTTCAGTAATTTCATTTCTTAATTATATGGCGGTGAATGACGATGGGAACTTATTACGAATGAACGATGATTAATAAGTAAACTGATATTTAGTAAAGGTGTGTGTATTTATTGAAACTTTAGCGGAATTCTTGAGAGTGTTATAATCATAAGACATCGTTTACTATTTTTACCACGTTTTTCTTATCTCACTTTTCTTATTTGTTTGTCTGTCCGGGCAAAATCTTGCAACTTAAATTTGAGGCTCTTTCCGATAAGCTAGAAAGCTGAAACTTTCAGGATAGTTCAGAACCCGATGACAATGCACTCTAAAGCAACTTTCAACTTTCCAGATGCACTTTCAGGTCCACTTTCGGCAACTTTCACTTTTGTATGGGGCTTATCCGATTGTTGCGTAACACATGGTTACTTCGTTGAGTTAATAATTAAAAAGAATAAAATAATTATACTAGATTTAAAAAATCTAAAAATCCCACGTTTTTCAATGTCCTAAAAAGAATAAAATAACCCTGCGGGGCAAAGCGAGGGGCCACTCAAAACGTGGGGGCGCATCTTTACAATAATCGGCATCAATGCATGTCATTCATCACTTTAAAATCTCCTCTTAGTAATATGTAGTATAATTTTTTCGCTTGTTAACACAATTCGCATATAGACCAACACTTAAAATTTTAAAAACTTAAAATTCATAATTATTTTAAAGTAATATTCGTTAAAATGTTCTGTTCCTCTTGATTAGCTTTTCTCTTAGGGGAAATCAAAAAGTACAAAGACCAATGTATAGCCTCTTTTCCAGTTATTATTTTCTTAACAGTGAAGTTGGCGAACGATAATGAATATAAGGATAATGATTAACTTTTGAATTTAAGATAGTGAATGAAAAATTAAACACTCAATACCCTAGGTTAACTAAAGTGACTATTCATCTTTAGAAAGGCAATGTCTTGTTTATAATGACTGGGTTTGATTTTGTATGTGAGTTTCGCTGCTACGTAATAGTTCACAATTATTGTGAACGCACAAATTCATCCAGCAGCGTAACAAGTTTCCCCTCTAAGTCCTTACAACGTGAAAAGCTTTCCTGAAAAACTCCTGCCTGGTGACTCAGACAAGTAGCTTTTTAATGAAAACATTTTTACCTATAAAAATCTGGTTGTTAAATGTTTAATTAATGTAACTGTCAAGTATTTCATTATTACCTTGTCATGCTCGTATTTAAGTTTTAATTTGTTTGTGAATATACTTCCGGATACTGATTTGATGTGGGTTTCGCGAAGAAATACATATTAAATACTCGACGTGGAACTGAGGCCTACCAATGATTTGTTAATTTATATGGATAACGTTTTTCTCATGTGCAGTTAGTACAAAAATGTAGAATTTGTACAACAAATTTTCAGCTTTAAGAGTCAATACATAGCGTACAATATTAGTAAGAAAATACATTTTGTGGTAGGTTGACAAGCTGTCGTCAGTAAATATATTAGAAAAAGAAAAGGGTATATAAGTGACATGTGACTTCGGTTTCCGATATTTTTACAATTACATAATTGTAGTATTTACCGATCAAAGAGGGCTTGATAGTTACATATAAATGAGTATACCTACATGTAAATATGTAATATTTCACCATTTGGCTACAACACGTGACTTATTTCCAATATCTAAGCTACAGTCATGAGCAATAAGATGGATACACCGTAGGACCATGTCACACTAAATCAGCCGGAGGCAAAGAGACAACAATATAGAAATAAATAATTGCTGTAATGTGAAATCGTTCTATGCTCTTTTCTTCTTCTCTTTGCCATTGCACTTTCAATTTTTCAATTTACACTCAACCATACATCAAAGTATACTAGGTCTGCAATGCTGCTGCTGTTTGCAAATACTGAGCGAAGCACTACCTTACCTAACCTCACCTAGATTTTGGCTGTGATCAGCTTGTGAATTTTTCTTTCGGTGATTATTCCTCCATGGTAAAGTCTATATTTTTTTTACATAGCCTATGTCCGTCAGGTTATAATCATGTATGTTCATGTCAAAATTCGTTCGAATCGGTTGAACCGTTAAGTAGCAGGAGGGAGACAAGCGAAATTTGTGAGTTGCCTAAAAGAGAGCTTCGCTCAATAAACATGTAAAACTTCTACTACTGATTTTCAGTTTAAAGTGCAACAAGCTATGTGTATAATCGAACTCCTACAATATGTATTAACTTCATAATTAGGTATATTTATTTTATGCTAACGCTGTAAATATGTAATTGAACGCTTTTATAACAGTGGCAATAAAACAATTATCAATTACACACGCGTTATACATTTGTCCGCACATCCTTTCGATCATTAACTTACGTCATCGTAGAACATTTACATCATCATAACATCTTATGCCTAGTGACTCTACACTATGATAGACAGGAACATTGTGGCCATGGTCTTAGTTTAGTCTATGGACTTACGTAAAAGGAGGAAGCTTCAACAATAATGAGCACAGCACGTACAACCCGGTTACAATATCTGTGGACCTGATGACGTCACGTCAGTGCTAAGGTACGGTGCACAAAACAAAAGCGCGGGGAGGTGACAAGAGAACGGGGAGGGGGCTTGACATTCCAGCGAGGTCCACAGATATTGTAACCGAGTTATAAGTACTCCGGTATTTAACCTGCCATACCAATATTATACATTGTAATTTTTTATAATAATATTATTTCTTACATTCACACCATTTAGCCTAGCCCAAAGTAAGCTCTTTAAGGCTTGTGTTATAGATACTAGAGCAACGGATAGACATACATAAATATATAATATTTATAGAAATATATATAATTACCCATGACTCGGGTACAAATGCTCGTATTCATCAAACAAACATCGAATCCAGGACCGTCGCTGTGAAAGGCAGGATCGCTACTATTGCACTAAACAGTCTCCACATTATTTAACCTTTGTAAGCACCTGTCTCAAAAAATATGGAAAATAATGAGAACCATAATTTTCTGATACCTTTTATATAAAAAATTAAACCAAATTTCTGAACTATTTAGGTAAAAAAGCTATTCCCACGTGTCTTTATGAAAAAAAATGTCATACTTTTAAAAGCGAAATTTGAAGTTTATTTATCGTAAAGTTTAAGTAAGATGCTAAGTTTTTTTATATACTTTAAACTTCTTAGAAATGTTTAGTAAGACGTCCAACGAGAAGATGAAAAAATTCATAATGTGTTAGAATTACATATTTCAGAATTAGAATTCCAACTGACATTAATGATTGACAAACTGTCACCTGTCACTGTGACTTGACACCTGTCACTGTGACTTGACACCTGTCACTGATAGTACTGGATACTTTTATTTATGTTTTATTGCACTCAAAACGGTGCAAATGGCGAACATAATGGTATCTAACTTGACCATAAAGTAGCCTTGAATTTGATCTTATATAAGCATGATATAAACATTTAATATTATGATATCTCTTATTTAAAATAAAACCCAGGTACACAATTAAAAGTATCGTCTTTTTGATCGTGGACACCAATTAATTGATCCGCAATTATGTCGGCTCCATGCGTTTTTTATCCCCATGGAAGCAGCTAATTTACAATGCCAGTAATAAAATAAAATAATTTGGAATTGAGCTTAAATAACCTCAAAGGGAATTGTTAAATTATTTTATTGTTTTGAAGCTTCAACTTTTTGAATAGGGTCAAACTAGCCTGAGGTAATGTTTTTCCACCGTTCTTTCTACTCGTATATAGGTATTTCTAGTAACCTAAGGGCGTTGACCTTTACGTTGGCAATTAACTATATAAAAACACTTTTAAATTCTTAAAAAAAAAAAAATAAACCTTGTTTCCACTGAAATTCATTTAAAATTTAACATTTCACAATGTGTTTTAGATGATTACGAATAACCTTAACCAATTTTACGTCCATTTATTAAAATAAAATATTTATTAGAGCCAAAACTAAACTAGAAAGCACTAAAATTATCCCAGACATGAGACAGGACTTGTACTTGTAGCCTCTCGCTATCGGGGCGAATGCTCATCTAATATCGAAACAGAGACCTGGACGGACTGATTTTTAAGTCTTTCTATTTTAATTATTTTATTTAATATCTCCAACAGAGGATACACACGTGCTAAGAAATACGCGTTTCTTATAGGTTAATTATAGGTTACCGCATCGTGCAATTAATCTTAAATATTATTTACAATGGAAATATAATTTTCTTCAGTTAAGTCGTCAGTAGGTACTATATGTTTACAACAAGAAAAACGTACAAAATATAATAAGATTACAGCAAGTTCTTTATTATCGACTGTTCGATACTCATAAAATTATTACAATAGGTGTTGTATGTAGTTAAATAAAACGAACAAAATGATTTATAATATTTGGACCAGCTTTTTACGTTAACAAATACTTTCTCCGTGTAACCATTTTGTCCTTGTAATCTGTTAATCCTCATAAAGGTTCATAAGTTCGTTATCAAATAAAAGATATTACTCCCAAGGTGATTATTTTTTTTTGTCGGATACCACCATTGAGTTATAATGTACTACGTAGTACATTATAACTCAATGGATACCACACGACTAATGCATATGATACGCAGCTAAATGTGTTTCTTTTCACACTCTCTCAAACTTTTTGTACAATTTCACGTGTTGGTTATTGTAACTACTTATCCCTTTAAATTTTAAAATTATGTAATTATCTATTTTAAAATTATCTAGTTATTCTAATGCGTGTCTTAAGGGAGCCATTGAAGGTAAAATTAAGGCATTACCACTCTATAACCTAATGTTCTATACAATGTGTCCCGTCACCAGTGTCGGAGCCTTTAATGGTGTGAAATATGGCATTTTTATCGACAAATTGCCACTCAAATTTGGATTTTCTCAAAAAGCCAATAATTATAAAATACAAAAAAAGAATCTATTTTTTTTCTTTAATTATTTTTTTTCTATTTTTTATTCCATGACAATTGAAACATGATGGCTGTGTAACTGTTGTCTACATGTTTAGCTATCAATAATATATCAATATTGATTTACAATTACTGAAATTGTGACGTATGCGAACAAACTACATATGTTCTAGTCTAATAGAAACACAAAGATTATTGGAGTTTACCCCTTAAGAATCGACTTTCATATAAGGCATCCAGTATGACAAAAAATATGAATAATAAAATTTAGTGATCGAATGACAGCGTTATTTTCTTTGTGCGCACCTTTTACTTTTATTTTGGAGTTTTCTTTTATTCATTTCTGTGCCTGTTCAAAGATAATCGATCGTAGGGAGTAAATTCCAGTCGTGGCCGTTTATTTTAAGCACATGTTTTATGGTATGATCTAAAAAATGCTATTGGCGGTATTTGCGTATATGGAGACTGGGCTTACCATTTGTTTAAGATTTTCAGGACATTCTTACCCTTTGTCAGATTAAGCCGTTCCTGTCAAAAGTCCTTGCGGTTTTTTTATATCTAAATAAATTATTACTAGAAATAATTCAACTTCTCTCAAGTGTCAAGCGGAATCTGACACAGGTTGAATTTGTTTTGATGTAAAAATGTAACAGATAAGTGCTTTTAAATAATTAAAAATATAAATAACTCCTTGCGGTTTTTTGACGTGATAACGTCTTATAAATTGGTTGCGGCTGGGAGTCACTTATGAAAAAGTGTAACGCTCGGTAACGTTACGATGAGTCACCGAACGAGAGAGAGGCCCGCCGAATGCCTTGCGTCTCTCTCCCACTCAACTATGATCGGTCTGCCGCGCGCATTGTGCAATTTAATTATATTCATATCAATAAATATTCTACCGAGAAAAAGACGTTGTCACGTAAAATCTTCGCCCGTAAAACCGACTTTACAGGCAAAAAAAAAAAAAAAAAAAAAAAAAAAAAAAAAAAAAAAAAAAAAAAAACCGACTTTTTTACCAACAACTTTTTTGACACGTTAGTAAACAGATGCCTCTCAAAAAAACTATCTTGAGTTTCTCAGTGCTTCGGAAACTGTAATCATATACTTGTTAAATCAACACCCGTAATCATAGAGTTAATAAATGTCAAATATTCGACCACCAAGTTAAGTAACTAAAGCATTTGTGTTATGGAATTCAGCAACAACGACGGGACTCACAACACCCAGATCCGAGGCAATATACAATGTATCCCGTCACCAGTGTCGGAGCCTTTAATGGTGTGAAATATGGCATTTTTTATCGACAAATTGCCCCTCAAATTTTGTTTTTCTCTTACGGTTATAAAATGGCCGCCATTTTGTTTTCTTGGTAACCAAGACCTGGGCTCCCATACAATTCAACCACCACTACTCATGTAAATGTCCTATCAACATTAAAAAGGTGTCATTTGATCGCTAAACATGTAGACAACATATTTGGTTCTTACACTTCCGCGCACATTACACATTAGATTAAAACACTTTTTTACGGATTTTTGCGCATATTTTATTTTTCCTATCCGAACTAGTAGTAGACTCAGTAGTATACAATGTAATCGTAGTGACAATTTAATAACTAAATAAAATGTAAAAATAAAAATAAAACAATTTGATTTATATTAAATAATTTTAATAATTAGGAACATGCAAGATTAAAATATTGTGAAGATAGTAGAAAATACATGACAACAATCATCTGAGTCATCCTGTGATCACGGCTCCTGTAAAGGAGTCGAAACGTCAGAATTAAATAAGAAAATAAAACATTCGCAAAAATCCGTAAAAAAGTGTTTTATTCTAATATGTAGACAACAATTACACAGCTATCATGTTTCAATTGTCATGGGATAAAAAATATAGAAAGAAAAACAAATAGATTCTTTTTTGTGTATTTTTATTGGCTTTTTGAGAAAAACCAAATTTGAGGGGCAATTTGTCGATAAAAATGCCATATTTAACAGCATTAAAGGCGCCGACACTGGTGACGGCACCCATTGTATTGTATAAATGTTCTTTTCTACAACCCGGTCGGTGATCGAACCCGTCTGAGTAGAGTTACCGTGAAAATTAGTATGCGTGACAAACTGTCACCTGTCACTGTGACTTGACACCTGTCACTGTGACTTGACACCTGTCACTGATAGTACTGGATACTTTTATTTATGTTTTATTGCACTCAAAACGGTGCAAATGGCGAACATAATGGTATCTAACTTGACCATAAAGTAGCCTTGAATTTGATCTTATATAAGCATGATATAAACATTTAATATTATGATATCTCTTATTTAAAATAAAACCCAGGTACACAATTAAAAGTATCGTCTTTTTGATCGTGGACACCAATTAATTGATCCGCAATTATGTCGGCTCCATGCGTTTTTTATCCCCATGGAAGCAGCTAATTTACAATGCCAGTAATAAAATAAAATAATTTGGAATTGAGCTTAAATAACCTCAAAGGGAATTGTTAAATTATTTTATTGTTTTGAAGCTTCAACTTTTTGAATAGGGTCAAACTAGCCTGAGGTAATGTTTTTCCACCGTTCTTTCTACTCGTATATAGGTATTTCTAGTAACCTAAGGGCGTTGACCTTTACGTTGGCAATTAACTATATAAAAACACTTTTAAATTCTTAAAAAAAAAAAAATAAACCTTGTTTCCACTGAAATTCATTTAAAATTTAACATTTCACAATGTGTTTTAGATGATTACGAATAACCTTAACCAATTTTACGTCCATTTATTAAAATAAAATATTTATTAGAGCCAAAACTAAACTAGAAAGCACTAAAATTATCCCAGACATGAGACAGGACTTGTACTTGTAGCCTCTCGCTATCGGGGCGAATGCTCATCTAATATCGAAACAGAGACCTGGACGGACTGATTTTTAAGTCTTTCTATTTTAATTATTTTATTTAATATCTCCAACAGAGGATACACACGTGCTAAGAAATACGCGTTTCTTATAGGTTAATTATAGGTTACCGCATCGTGCAATTAATCTTAAATATTATTTACAATGGAAATATAATTTTCTTCAGTTAAGTCGTCAGTAGGTACTATATGTTTACAACAAGAAAAACGTACAAAATATAATAAGATTACAGCAAGTTCTTTATTATCGACTGTTCGATACTCATAAAATTATTACAATAGGTGTTGTATGTAGTTAAATAAAACGAACAAAATGATTTATAATATTTGGACCAGCTTTTTACGTTAACAAATACTTTCTCCGTGTAACCATTTTGTCCTTGTAATCTGTTAATCCTCATAAAGGTTCATAAGTTCGTTATCAAATAAAAGATATTACTCCCAAGGTGATTATTTTTTTTTGTCGGATACCACCATTGAGTTATAATGTACTACGTAGTACATTATAACTCAATGGATACCACACGACTAATGCATATGATACGCAGCTAAATGTGTTTCTTTTCACACTCTCTCAAACTTTTTGTACAATTTCACGTGTTGGTTATTGTAACTACTTATCCCTTTAAATTTTAAAATTATGTAATTATCTATTTTAAAATTATCTAGTTATTCTAATGCGTGTCTTAAGGGAGCCATTGAAGGTAAAATTAAGGCATTACCACTCTATAACCTAATGTTCTATACAATGTGTCCCGTCACCAGTGTCGGAGCCTTTAATGGTGTGAAATATGGCATTTTTATCGACAAATTGCCACTCAAATTTGGATTTTCTCAAAAAGCCAATAATTATAAAATACAAAAAAAGAATCTATTTTTTTTCTTTAATTATTTTTTTTCTATTTTTTATTCCATGACAATTGAAACATGATGGCTGTGTAACTGTTGTCTACATGTTTAGCTATCAATAATATATCAATATTGATTTACAATTACTGAAATTGTGACGTATGCGAACAAACTACATATGTTCTAGTCTAATAGAAACACAAAGATTATTGGAGTTTACCCCTTAAGAATCGACTTTCATATAAGGCATCCAGTATGACAAAAAATATGAATAATAAAATTTAGTGATCGAATGACAGCGTTATTTTCTTTGTGCGCACCTTTTACTTTTATTTTGGAGTTTTCTTTTATTCATTTCTGTGCCTGTTCAAAGATAATCGATCGTAGGGAGTAAATTCCAGTCGTGGCCGTTTATTTTAAGCACATGTTTTATGGTATGATCTAAAAAATGCTATTGGCGGTATTTGCGTATATGGAGACTGGGCTTACCATTTGTTTAAGATTTTCAGGACATTCTTACCCTTTGTCAGATTAAGCCGTTCCTGTCAAAAGTCCTTGCGGTTTTTTTATATCTAAATAAATTATTACTAGAAATAATTCAACTTCTCTCAAGTGTCAAGCGGAATCTGACACAGGTTGAATTTGTTTTGATGTAAAAATGTAACAGATAAGTGCTTTTAAATAATTAAAAATATAAATAACTCCTTGCGGTTTTTTGACGTGATAACGTCTTATAAATTGGTTGCGGCTGGGAGTCACTTATGAAAAAGTGTAACGCTCGGTAACGTTACGATGAGTCACCGAACGAGAGAGAGGCCCGCCGAATGCCTTGCGTCTCTCTCCCACTCAACTATGATCGGTCTGCCGCGCGCATTGTGCAATTTAATTATATTCATATCAATAAATATTCTACCGAGAAAAAGACGTTGTCACGTAAAATCTTCGCCCGTAAAACCGACTTTACAGGCAAAAAAAAAAAAAAAAAAAAAAAAAAAAAAAAAAAAAAAAAAAAAAAACCGACTTTTTTACCAACAACTTTTTTGACACGTTAGTAAACAGATGCCTCTCAAAAAAACTATCTTGAGTTTCTCAGTGCTTCGGAAACTGTAATCATATACTTGTTAAATCAACACCCGTAATCATAGAGTTAATAAATGTCAAATATTCGACCACCAAGTTAAGTAACTAAAGCATTTGTGTTATGGAATTCAGCAACAACGACGGGACTCACAACACCCAGATCCGAGGCAATATACAATGTATCCCGTCACCAGTGTCGGAGCCTTTAATGGTGTGAAATATGGCATTTTTTATCGACAAATTGCCCCTCAAATTTTGTTTTTCTCTTACGGTTATAAAATGGCCGCCATTTTGTTTTCTTGGTAACCAAGACCTGGGCTCCCATACAATTCAACCACCACTACTCATGTAAATGTCCTATCAACATTAAAAAGGTGTCATTTGATCGCTAAACATGTAGACAACATATTTGGTTCTTACACTTCCGCGCACATTACACATTAGATTAAAACACTTTTTTACGGATTTTTGCGCATATTTTATTTTTCCTATCCGAACTAGTAGTAGACTCAGTAGTATACAATGTAATCGTAGTGACAATTTAATAACTAAATAAAATGTAAAAATAAAAATAAAACAATTTGATTTATATTAAATAATTTTAATAATTAGGAACATGCAAGATTAAAATATTGTGAAGATAGTAGAAAATACATGACAACAATCATCTGAGTCATCCTGTGATCACGGCTCCTGTAAAGGAGTCGAAACGTCAGAATTAAATAAGAAAATAAAACATTCGCAAAAATCCGTAAAAAAGTGTTTTATTCTAATATGTAGACAACAATTACACAGCTATCATGTTTCAATTGTCATGGGATAAAAAATATAGAAAGAAAAACAAATAGATTCTTTTTTGTGTATTTTTATTGGCTTTTTGAGAAAAACCAAATTTGAGGGGCAATTTGTCGATAAAAATGCCATATTTAACAGCATTAAAGGCGCCGACACTGGTGACGGCACCCATTGTATTGTATAAATGTTCTTTTCTACAACCCGGTCGGTGATCGAACCCGTCTGAGTAGAGTTACCGTGAAAATTAGTATGCGTGCCACTAGACCACGGAGCCGCCAAAGCAGTGGAAACACGAGACTGATGATACTGATGCCTTTCTCTTAGTTTAGTTTAGCTAGTCGTAACACCGAAAACCATTATTGCTTATACTATCATAACGCACGCAATTATGTGAATTCATATATATTACCTACAAATGGTTTTGCGCAAAATCTTACACATAAGCACATACGCTTTATTTGTACGTAATAGTGGTGGGAAAAAAGGATCAGTAAACAGATTGGAACATTTGCATCTGGAACATTACAAAATTCTGGATCAGTAATGTGTTTCATTTGGAACATCGTTTCATCAAAATGGAAGTACCTTTAATAGGGTTTCTTTCACGCCGAGTGTCAGACGTGATATTTGCCAGATATTTTATTATGTATCAACATTTTTACAAAACTATACTTTGCAATAAATTGATATAAGAAAAGGTGAAATCAGTTTTGCCTTTTGCTTAGGACTGACAGCTTGTATTATTTATTAAAAAATATGTAGCTGGCGTATTAAAAACTCTATTTTATATAAAATGGTTATCATATTATGTACAAGTATGTACACACATTATTAACATATTAAAATGAAAAAAGAATTTCAAACACATCAGCGCTGTGCGCGCATTACGTTTCTCTCACATGCATTCGCGTTGTTCCGTTTCATTCGGATTACATTAATGTTTCGGAACACTAAGTCGGATCTTTAAATAATCACCCACGTCTAATAGGTAATTTAAAATGTACAAAATTATGTTTAATTTTTAATAAAATCCTTTTGATAAAATAGTACCTATAGCAGAAAAAGCTTATCAACAAATACGTAAAGCAAAGAAGTAAAACCTTGATATTATTTTAGCATTCACAAGCAATATCCAACTTTAAAACGTTTAACATTAGTGCTACAGTTGCATTCTCGAATTTTAATAATTCTACTATAACAGTGTTATGAGAAGGATAAAATAAAGCAGCTGCGTTTATTTAGCAAAGTTTTCAGTGATTTTCTAGCTAAGCCTATATATTAAAATACCGTCGTTAAGCAATGCTCTTTAATAGGATTTGCTCATACATTCTAAATGATTGGTCAATTTAGTCACGTACGATAAACATACATCTTACTATGAACGCCTTTCACAAGATTTACTCATCTAATCAATAATGCAAGTTGAAAACCATAAAATCCGTAAATCATATTAGTTAATAGGTCAGTGTTACTGGTTGAGTAAAAATATGTTTTGATATATTAATATGTCTAATTTCCATGACAAAAATATACCGTAAGTTTCGACGAAATAAATAAATATTTCTTACACTCACATCAATAAGCCTAGCTCAAAGTAAGCACTGTGAGGCTTGTGTTATGGATAATAGGATAATGGATGTATGGACATACGTATATCATACATAAATATGTTATACTAGCGGCCCGGCCCGGCTTCGCACGGGTGCACAAAATTCTTTAAATTTTTTCTTTTATTAAATATTTTTCCGTTAGCTCCATCTAGCGTTTGGAAGACGAACTACTTGCGGTTAACGCATTGCTATGGTAACGCATATACAACGGAAAAAGAGCGGACAGACAAACACACAAACAATTTTGTGTTCTTAGATTATAGATTCATAGAAATTTATATAAACACCCATGACTCAGGTAGAAATGCTCGTATTTATCATACAAACATCTGCCCCTTCCGGGATTTAAACCCAGGACCGTGGGTGCGAAAGGCAGGATCGCTACCGTTGCACCAAACGGTCGTCACAAAACGAAAGTATGTAAAACCTCTTTCATACAAAAACTACATTGTTCTGAACCCAAGTTAAGTATCTTAACATTTGCATTGTGGAATTCAGAAAAAACTGTGGCACCACAATACCCAGATCCGACCCAATATACAAAAGTTCCTTTTCTCCATTAAATCGAACCCGGGACCTCGGATGACATTGCCATGAAAACTGGTATGCGAGCCACTTTGCCTCGGAGGTCGTCAAATGAAACGTTACACTCATGTTTATTTATTTCATTATATAGAAAACCAACAATCAATTACCCGATTAAATTTTAAGGTCCTCATAGATAGACATCAGAATATCACAATCAGTACATTATATTATGATAATACTTTGTGTGTTTGTTACAATATATAGTTACCATAGTTACCATAAGGCTAAGAATAACAGTTTTTATAATCAACTCAATCGGCCGGGTCAGCGGTAACGCGTTGCTAAGGTAACGCGTTGCTATGGTAACACCTTGCTATGGTAACGCGTATGCAATGGAAAAAGAGCGGACAGACAAACACACAAACAACAAATTTGTGTTCTTAGAGTATATACTAGCTGACTCGGTAACGCGTGGCTATGGTAACGCGTTGCTATGATAACATATTGCTATGGTAACATATTGCTATGGTAACGCGTATACAATGGAAAAGGAGCGGACAGACAAATTTGTGTTCTTAGAGTTTATATTAACGTTACCATAGCAACGCGTGGCCGGGTTAGCTAGTATATTTAAAAGCAAGATGTATAAAAACTACATACGTAAGTATCTTTAAAAATGACAACACATGACGTTTTAAGGTAAATACTTTTTTCTAAGACCCGCTAACAGATCCCGTTCATATGACTTATTCAATACTAGAGTTTAATTTCTTCTGCAAGCGGAACACAACAACACAGAAAAAATAGGGAAAATATCAGAAACCAAAACACTACGAGTACGAAGCCGCGTGGATATGCTAGTGTTAAATATACCATCAAACACAATAGAGGATACAGCAATTAATATAATCCCAAAATAGTTAATAGACGTGGTTTTACTATTACGAGATATGCTCAATTTTCGCGACAAAACACTCTTTTGCTCAAAAATTCTTCAATTTCTTAGGATTGTATAATAATTAAGTGGTACTTCTAACAAAGGGACCCACAATGCTGCAGGACAGTATGAAGGCACAACGACAAGTTTCAGTGGGTATACCTTCGATCACCCACTGGGCTTCGTCGTTGTCGTTGTCAGGTGGGTGACTGAAGGCGAGCCTCACATAACTCAGTTGTCTACCCAAGCAGCGGAGTATGCATAAGGCGCATTTCTCGTCAAAAAAAAAGATGGATTGTATAATGATGCTATACAGGTAAAGAAAATTGATAATGAACAAAATTTCGATCAATTGACTGAAAATGTTTTTAAAACTAAATCCAATATTGATGCGATTTTTACTCGTAATTCTAAGCCATTGTAGACGATATTTTTATTAGGCACTTCTCCTGTTTAAGTACTTATTTTTCCTCTCCGCGAACTCTCATTCGATTTCACTTGACAGACAATGAGAGATTTAAATTAAACCAATTTAACTGGAGTAAAGGCTCGTTTAATCTTGTTTTATATGTTTAATCTTGACATTACAGAAATTTTAAGGGATTTCCCCTTTTTCTTATGCAGGTGGAAATTTGTTCCTACAAGTAATAGGATTAATTAAATTTTAAAGTGAAAAAACATTTACTTGTATTTCAACCCAAACTTACGTGAGATCAGTGAAAACAATTACATAAAAATTATATTTTATACAGAACACAATTTTCATCGATATTTTATCGTTATGAAAATTTTTAAGTGCCAATACAAGATAAGACAATGAAACTTGCGTGTTTTACTCATTTAGACAAAGCGCGAATTAACCTGATGGAGATTTAGACTAAAACAGATTTATCTTGAATACATAGTACTTACTTAAGCAATCTACTAAGTACTTAAAACGTCTTAAGTTTTGTCATAACGGAATCTAGTCCTTTTACGCATTAGGCACATCCATTTGAATGAAATTTTATTTTATTTTTATTATAATATATTTTGCCTATCCGATGACCAGAGGCGGTAGGGCCTCACGTCTTATAGCGATTCAAGTTTAGCAGTTAAAAAGGGACGCCACTATAGACAGCGTACAGCGGTGTCTCACTTTGACAATCGAATTTGAATCGCGCTAAAAGATGATGGTAGGCCCGCAGTTCTTACGAAAGTGGCTAAATCTACACTAACCAGCTCTCCCGCTTCCTCTTTCTATATTCTTATATCAAAGTTTTCTAATTATAAATAGTGCTACACCTCAGACAGGTTTACTGTCTTCTAATTTACCTTGTTTTAATATATACTCTAAAAACACAAATTTGTTGTTTGTGTGTTTGTCTGTCCGCTCCTTTTCCCGCTCTTTTTCCATTGTATCAATAACGTTACCATAGCAACGCGTTACCGGGTCAGCTAGTTATTATAAATGTTTTTTGACGCGGAAAAAATGGTAGTCAGTTGGAGACAAGTCTGGCGATTACAGTGTGAGATCTTGCGTTATCATGGAGTAATAACTACTCATTGAGATGATAGGTACTGCTATAACCGATAACACCAGTATTAAACATATAACCCGTCAAAAACAAATTATCAAACCGTGGATTACACCAGGAGTATTGAGATATATTAGGAACAGAGATGCTCTTCATCGTAAATATAAACTAAATCAAGACAACAACTCGCTAAAAATCACTTACACTAGGTACCGCAACTTTTGTTCAAAATTACTAAAAAAAATAAAAAGGCAGTTTGATAAAAATGAGTTATTAAAAGCTGGAAAAAACTCGAAAATGGTTTGGAAGTCTGTAAAACGAATCGCAAATATATCCCTTACAAAACATCCTCCAATACACCTCCTCCAAAAAAATACGTCACTCACTACCTCAGCTCATAATGTGAACCTCTACTTCGCTTCCATCGGAGAAAACCTGGCGAAAAAAAATTACAGATAGTGGAATTCCACCTCAGCAGACGCCGTCTTCTTTTCCATCATGTTCAAAGTCATTTGTCCTATTAGAAACCGACCAAGATGAAGTATTCACCACAATCAATTCCTTGAAGTCTGTAACTGCTGTCGGCTGGGACAATATCTCTTCCACCATTCTGAAACGGTACGCTGCAATTCTATCAGTCCCGCTGACACATATATTCAACACCTGCTTTAAGTATGGAATTTTCCCAAATGCATTTAAAAAAGCCAACATTCACCCCATCCATAAGGGTGGAGACAAAAGTTTACCGAGTAACTATAGACCCATCGCTGTCCTGACATCCCTCTCCAAAGTCCTCGAGCGCATCATAAGCAAGCGTTTTATCCATTATTTAGAGACTAACAACATCATTTCTAACAATCAGTTTGGATTTAGGCGTAAAATGTCAACATCTGATGCTGTTCTGGAACTTACAAACAATGTAGCTAACGGCCTTAACAACCGGCAAAAGGTACTCGCCATCTTCCTAGACCTTAAAAAGGCCTTTGATACAATTCCTATCCCCACCCTTTTGAACAAACTGATGAGGCTTGGTGTTCGAGGTGTCCAACATAAGCTTTTCAGTAGCTACCTAACGGGTAGGTATCAAAGGATTAAGATCGGCGATACTTATAGTGACTACCTTCCAGTATCCTACGGTATTCCACAGGGTACCATAGCAACATTAGGCCCAACATTGTTCCTTGTATTTATTAACGACCTCTGTAATATGCATATCCCCAACAGCAGAGTCATATCCTTCGCGGACGATACGGTTGTTACCTTCACGGCGCCCACATGGTATAAAGTCATAGATATCGCTCAAAATGGGTTCAATGCGATTAATTCATGGTTGGCACTGAACACACTAACCCTTAATGCTTCCAAAACCAACTTCATGACGTTTTCCATCAGAAACGAAACCCAACCTCTGCCAACACCTACACTTATTGCTCACACTTGTTTGCGTCCGAATATTGATTGTTGTACCTGCTCGGAAATTAGTTGTGTATCTCGTGTAAAATACCTCGGCATTGAAATTGACCAAAATCTAAACTTTCATAAACATATAGAATCCTTATTTTCCCGGGTCAGAAAACTAATTTACATATTTAGAAAATTGCGCTATGTTGCCTCCTCTGCCATCATAAGGATGACATACTTCGCGTTATGCCAGTCCATTATCACTTACTGCATTGCTGCGTGGGGTGGCTCTTCTAAAACCAATATGTTGCAATTAGAAAGGGCCCAAAGAGCTGTATTAAAAGTAAGTACATTCAGACCTCTTACCTTCCCTACCGATGAACTTTACACATCATGGAGAGTCCTAACAGTCCGACAGTTATTTATATTGTACACACTTCTTTTTATTCATGTTCGAACACCTTACATTGTACCAATAAGAGAAGGAGATATCACGTCTGTTCCGTCCCGAAACCTAATTTCACCTTTACCAAAAGATTAATTACTTTTCTTGGACCCTACCTGTATAATAAAACCAATAAAGTTATCAACCATTACCAATATCCATATCAAATGTGTAAAAAAATAATCACCGAATGGCTTCTCCATAAAACCTATGATCAAACCGAAGATCTGTTACGAGTCTTGTCATAAGATTCCCATAATAAAATCTGGTATTTTCACTTCCAATTCGCCTCCATAACTACTTCTATAACAACATTTCTTGTACAGTTCATTCATTAATTCATTCAGCATACAATCAAATACTTATTCAAATAGACAAACATGACCGCATTCACTCCTACACATATACACAAACACCTATACAATCACACTCACGCACACAAATGCACATAGACATAGTTCCTGTCTTGATAAGGTATAGAATAATGAAGCGTGACTTCAACATTATCAAACAGCAACTTTGAGACTACTCGCTATAATGTGATATTCACCGCACTAAAATAATACCTATAAGTCTGGGGCTAAATCCCTAAACACAGGTTATTACGAATAACCTATTAGGGTCAACTTCGGACATTATAAGTACTAAGTTTATGTAAGTAGCTTAATAGAAGTTAAAGTTTATAACAAACTCCGAGCCACAAAATGTCTAAAATGTGTCATTGTTTAGAAGCTTTGGAAATGTAACTATGCACGTTCTTCTTCTTTAAATTTATTTAATATAGAATATTTCTATTGTTATTTATTGTTAAGTGCAATGTATTTTTAGTAGAAATAAAGTTTAAAGTTTAATAATGGTGTAGATCGATTGATGAGTCAAGGCTGTTTCGCTATGAGTTTTGTTATCATGTCTCGATGTTCCACACACTAGATATCAGCTGTTATTGCTTGAGCGGATCTGAGGAAGCTATAGTGAGTTACACCATGAAATGACCACCAAACAGTTACCATCACATTTTTATGGGTAACCTTTTTTCTTTAGGGCATTGTTTCGGCGTTTGGTTAGGAGTAAGAAAATCCATTTTTCGGGGCACGGTACAATCCGGTTTTATTTTTCGATGTATCCATCTTTAAAACAATTGAAGGTCAAACAATCGATTGTCATGTTTTTTTTTATTTAGTATGTTGTCTTTATCATGTGAAAAAAGGTTTTATTTTTAAATATCACACTATACAATATGGTTTAATTTTAATTAAAAGTGGCGAGTACGTCAAAACGACAATTTCATTTTAAAACCCCTATTATTTATACTTTTGGCGGCAACGGGAAGATTCAATGCCTTACTTAATTTATTCTGATAATACATTAAAGTATCCATTGTATTAAAACGCTAAAGTTTCTATTTTAAGTATTAAAACACTGGGAAAATAGTTAACACTAGCGGCCCGTCCCGGCTTCGCACGGGTGGACAAAATGCTTTAATTTTTTTCTATTATTAAATATTTTCCGTTAGCGCCATCCAGCGTCCGGTAGACGAACTACTTGCGGTTAACGTGTTGCTATGGTAACGTTATTGATACAATATGGAAAAAGAGTGGGAAAAAGAGCGGACAGACAAACACACAAACCACTGTGATCTTAGATTATAGATTACAATGAATATAATTCCAATTCATTGCCTTCATTTTGATTAAACCGCATTATTATAGATAGGTAATTTTAACTCTCAGGGCTAATAAATAAATATGCCTCATGAAAGCGGAAGTTAACGACCTCACAATTATGATTTAATCATGAAGTAGAAGAAATTTATTTGTCGGCAATATTTGGTTTTTATACGTTACTAAGGCTCCAAAACTGTTTTGAACACGAGCTAATAAAAATGATAGCTTTTTACATCCAGTATTTATAATTTGTTCAAAAAATTTTGTATAGTAATGAATGATGGATATTTCTGTCTATATCTTAGCATATTACGGCTTGGAAAATAAACTAATATTATCGTAATTTCTTTCATGTTAATTATAATGTAATCAATCATAACCAATGGTTACAAAAACTAAATGTTAACATTGACGTATGTTTGACAACTGAGTTGTTCAATGACGTTGTTATTTTATTTTGCAACTTTCCTGGAGCGTTGTCTCAAGTAGCATATCGACGGCGAAGTGCCAAGACCGCCTTACTGAAATTCGTCGAGAAAATTCACTTTTTTGACATTTCGAATTAAAATTCGTTATTTGCATGTTTTAATGAAATTTCCTAAGCGTATTTTCGGTTGCATGTGCATGAAGTAAAAAAATTAATACACAAATTTTTAACTAATTTTCACAGCATGCAAAAAAGAAAAAACAAATAAATCAAAACTAAAATTTAACTTATATTACAATAACATTAAATACGCCCACAAATAAAACAACTATGCCTCCGAGGTTGTTGTTGTAATGTGTGTTTTTAATCTTATATATTTAAGGCATTGTGAATGCTTGAAAAAAATACATTTTAACTACAATATTTTTGTAATTAAATAAAATAGTCACCGCTATCTCGCCTGATTGTAAGCTACGATGCGATCTAGGATGTGCCTAGAAAATGGGCTTGTCACCTCTGAGCTCTGCTACTAACGCAGAAACCCCCCAGGAGCTCTGGAAACCTTACTCACTCACAGGAACACAACGACACAAAAGTGATTGTTGTTTGACTGCGGGCTTCTGTAAGGTGGTGGTATTTCACCAGTTGGGCTGCTCCAATTTGAGCGAAATAGTTCACTTTGCCCTACCTCTCTTTGAGTTGATTTTGACGAATAAGTCACTAAAACTAATAAGTAATTCTACATCTCCTTGGAATCGGTGAATATCACCCAGAACCGATATAAGAAAAGAAAGAAGAAGTGGAGTAATAGGGGCGCGAGGGTTTCTTAAATAACTCCAGATCTAAACATTTGAAGTAAATGTAGTCAGTAGACTTTTGCCACTTATATGCCGTGTGTTGTGTGTGAGTATAATAACACCAACTCTTAAAGTCGTCGTAAAGGGTGACAAATCATACTGGAGGCTACCATCGAAAACATCGAGTAGACCACAAAATAAGCGCCAAAATTTCTTTATCTGCGATATCTAACCCGCCTTCCAAAAAAAAAATTCTATCAAAACTCACCCATATTTTGAGGGAGGCTTCCGTCATGATGATGATCAGGTACTTTCTACCCATGAGGAACAATTTATCAGGTCTACGGTCCCGGCCATATTGAGTGTCGCCAGGGTAACGTGTAGGCGCGTGTCATTTCTGTCGGAGATGTCTAAAAATTCTATTTGGAGACGTAGTTGTCGCGAAATAAAATCTTTTCTGACATATTAAAAGAAGAAGTAGATATAATATATATTCCGATACTTTCTTGTTGTATTTATTTATTTTTGTTTGTGTTTTTGAAATGTGCAATTACGAATCGCGTTTTAAATATTTTATGAGCAAAGAGTAAAAAAATCCGTGTTATCGATACTAAGTGATCATTGACTTAGTGCTCAATATTATTAAGATATAACAAGTCCTAATGATGCTCCGTGTAATGGCCACGTGTAGAGTAGTTGGTGAAGGTAAAAGGTCTATCTTGGTATCTGCAGTATTTGCATTTATTTGTTGGCGAGCAGGCCTTCTATTTTGCATGTTTTCTGTGAAAGTAAGCAAGATGTTTTTGTTTTATAAATGGATATGAACTTCTGCCAAATAACGCCCCATTTTATGAAATACTAGTAAAAAATAGTCAAAATTATTTGCAAGTTAGTTTGGTCTCATAGAAACATTCGTTGTGGTTTTTTTATGTATATTTCGTTATTTTAGAGATTTCATTAAACTTTTTGTATATGTAGTAGATAATTTTCTAAATTGTCAATAATAAACTAATAATTTTTCAAATTACTTTTTATTTTTCATTCCTTTCCTAAGAAATCCTTATGTAAGCTTCTCTTATATTTTTCCTTGTTACTTAATTTCTTAACGGATTTCAAGACAAATCAACCGTTTCCTGAGACTGCGAGCCAAAGATATTTTTGTCAAAAATAATCACTTGTTCAGGAGCAAACGGCTTAAATAGGGCAAGTACTTTATATAAGATATAGGTGTATATTGTATATATAATCAAGGAAAATGTCGACAAAATACTTATTTTTCTTCCTCCATACTATGTAAACATCCATTTAAAACATTCCTTCACCTAAGCGACTACATAAGGATACGCTAAATATAATATTTGAACCAATTCCGGACAACTCACGCCATTTATTTAGTCACAAATAGCCTATTAAGTGTCATAAAATTAAATGTGTTTATATTAGGGGTTAAAGTATGAAATTGCCGATTTGTACTGAAAATCTATATTGTTTATTTTTTAAATTTTTAACAAATTTATTTAATCAAAATAGTTGCCATTATTATCTATACATTGCTGCCATCTAATGGGAAGGTCATTAATGCCTTTGCGATAGAATTCCGACGATCTAGACTGCACAAACTGTGTGAAAGCATTTTGTACTGCCTCCTGGGAAGAAAACTTCTTGTCACGTAGATAATTGTCCAAATCACGAAAAAAATGGTAGTCCGTTGGAGCAAGGTCTGGTGAATACGGAGGATGACGAATGGTTTCTAACTGCAGTTCCTGAAGGGTCAAAATGGTTTCTCGTGCTGTGTGAGGTCTCGCGTTGTCGTGGAGCAATAATGGTGAAGATCGATTCATGAGTCGGGGCTGTTTTACTGCTAGTTTTGTCAACATGGTTCGGAGTTCGGCACAATAGACATCTGCCGTTATTGCTTGACCAGATCGGAGAAAACTATAGTGAATAACACCATGCTGAGACCACCAAACAGTTACCATTACCTTTTTATTGGTAAGTTTTGCTTTAGGACACTGTTGTGGCATTTGACCTGGGGTCAGCCATTGCATTTTTCTTTTCCGGTTATCATAAAGAATCCACTTTTCATCACATGTTACAATTCGATCCAATATTCCTTCATTTCTGTACCGGTTCAACAAGGCAACACAAGTTTCAACACGCGTTTCTTTCTGCAGATCAGTCAAATCATGAGGCACCCATTTTTCGTATTTTTTTATTTTATTGATTTGACGCAAGTGAGTCAATATTGTGGGTAAGGTAACGTTAAACCATGCCGCTAATTCCTGGGTACTTTGACTAGGATCGGCTTCCACTATCTCTCTTAATTCATCGTTATTTACCTGTGTGGGCGGTCTTCCTCGTGGCTCGTTCTTTAAGTCGAAATTTCCATCACGAAAGCGTTTAAACCAAAATCGCACGGTGCGTTCATTAGTAGACCCCTCTCCAAACGCAGCATTGATATTGCGGGCTGTTTCTGCCGCGTTAGTTCCGCGTCGGAACTCGTATTCAAAAATAACTCGAATTTTCGCAGTATCCATCTTTCTTGTCTAAATTGAATAACAAAAACAATTGAAAGTCGATATTCAAATGTTTTACATTTTTTAAAAAAAGAACATCATAGAAACCATTTAAAAAAAGTTTCATTCGAAAACCTCAAACCATGAAGATTCTATGTCAATTCAAAGAACCTATTGCAATAAAACGGCAATTTCATACTTTAACCCCTATTATGACATGTCAAACTTTTACTAATAGTAATCTTTATTATTCGTTAACATAATAAACTCCTAAAAGTTTAAAACACTCATAAAAATTACGGCATATTCGTCATACGCTGTCGACGTAGCCCGAAGGATTAGTGCGCTGACATTGCAGGTTAGGTCTGCTATAGAAAAAGACAATCTTTGGAGTATAGGAGTTCTGAAGTAGAGACCACTTTTGGGCAACGTAGGTTGGTTACCCTGCAATCCATTGAACTGATGACTTCACGACAACTGCTGTCAGTAGCTGAATAGAGGAAGCCCAGGGTAGAGATTTGAGGCGCGACATGAAAAAGGCCTATGGTCGCCAGCGGATGGACTATAGCTGTTGTTAAGTTAATGGATTAAATTTTATCCTTATTATATAAATTTATCTGTTACCTGTAGGAGCCAATAGTTACAAGTTATTATTTTCGCAGAAACAGTTAGCAGAACAACAATTATGACAACGTACTGTTTTAAATTTTAACTGTCAAACAATATTGATTAAAAAAAATTATCCACTTGTCAGTCCACGGTAGCAATTGCTACCGAGAGCCAACACCTCTCGTCACTTCCTGGTAGCAATTGCTACCATATCTAATTTCCGCGTGGCTTGCTGATTTTTTTTATTACTATGAATTTTTGAGTTACAGAGATCCAAGTATTCTGTGGTGGATTCTTTAAGTACTCAGCTTTACGTTAGTATTTTTTGTTTGGTCCTAGCTTCATTATTTAGCAAGAAAATGACATTTTTATCTGAGATTCCGACATTTTTGCACAATTCGCGCAGCATTGGGAGAGAGGTAGGGCGCGCAGTAGAAGACTGACAAGTGGTTATTCAACTGTACAATCGTCGATGGAAGAACTGAGTTCTTTCGTGATTATGGTTTTACATGGTTTTAATGCCAAGTATGACAAACAAATAGTATGGCATAAAAAAGGGGGAACTTGTTCTAACAATGTAAATTAAGTTAGGTATAAAAAAATCTTTTGTAGATCAAAGGGATTCGGTCCTAAGTAGAGACACTAAATATACTAAATAAATAATGTTGAACAAAAGAAGTATTTATACAAACATGACTCAGGAACAATGACAATACTAATTAAACAATATACCTTTAACACTTAAGAAGGATCGCTACTAATCAGCCCTCATCTAATACCCTTACTTCATAATTAGTTATTTCCGTTTTTCCTTCCAATTCCGAAAACACAAAGTAAAGATAATTGGTATTCCGGGGCCGAGAACCGGAAGGGGTAGATGTTTGTATGATGAATACGAGCATTTCTACCTGAGTCTCGGGTGTTTATATACAGGGCCATTTTATAAACACCATCCAAATTTATATATTATATTCTTTGAAGAAAGTAACGAAACCAGATTTTTTTCTTTTAATATCACTCAGTACTAAAATATTAAGTTAAGCCTACACAAAGTTATCCGAGGAAAACTACCGATTGCTGTCACAGTCACGCTACGCACGGTGTTGTAGCAGATGATTACACGACCCCCGCCCCGCCCTCCCGTATTTCATTGATAGATACATTGCAATGATTTTCATAAGTTGCAAATTTAAACGAAAAAAAAATAGGAACGTCAAATTGAAGAAGAGATAAGTTGATTTGTTCTTTGATTATAACAATATTAATAGATAACACTTTTAATAAATAAAAAATGAACATAAAAGTAAGCACCTTATGCACTTAAGTCGCATTTTTTAAAATTTAATCAACTTATGTACAATAATTGGTTGGAGTAAAGCAAAGGATGTTTCTTAACCACAGAATCTAAAAAAACACAGGGATCGCAAAGGCAATTCGAAAATCGCAAAAAAATGCAGTGCCAATACCTTAGTACCTACCTACCTAAGTTATTTTTGTCTATTTTACACGATAGGATAAAGAAATGTATAATTAATAGTTCTAAAAATATTTTTGTGAAAAATTTCACAAGTCTTAGCCGCCCTGCACACATTTTGCTTTACTCCAACAATATAATTATTTAAAAATCCAAACAAAATACACTTACATGAAGTTTGAAAACAATCACTTTACCTTAAAGTGTAGGTAATTTCTCTCTAAACAGTCTTGCACGTTTATGAACATTGTCTTTAATTGTATTACTTGTTTTTTCACTTTGTCACTTCGTTAAATGCACGGATTATATCTATATTTAAGTTCTCGAGGCTTTGGGCCTTCTTCACATAAACCCGTCGTTCAATTTCGCCCTCGATTTCAATTGCAAGTGTGAACACATTTCGTTAGGTAGATAATTATGCGACGTAAATGCGCGAACGCAACATTGTACATCGCGGAAAGTCCGCGGGTGACTGATTTCATTGCGCCGATGTCGTTACAACTTGCGCGCGCAGCTCGGTGGGGCGCTTCGGGCGGTCGGTCGTTCAACTATAAGTACCTATTTTGCCGGTAACCAGCTGTTGTAATAATTCGCTCGGACAAAAATTTTTTTTGCGGAAATTTTACCTCCCAGTTTTTTTTCATAAATGAAGTGTTTGAATGATAACTTATGCCTAGAAAAAATTTGGATGGTGTTTATATAATAACCCTGTATATTGCTATGAATAGTACTTCTTTATGTTTCATATATGGATGTCTATCCGTGAACCTAGTTTTCCATAGCAAAAGCCTTTCAGTGTATGCTTTGGTCCAGGCTAATTGTGAATGTTAGAAGTAGTAGCTGACCCGGTAACGCGTTGCTATGGTAACGTTAATTGATACAATGGAAAAAGGGCGGACAGACAAACACACACAACAAATTTGTGTTTTTAGAGCATATACTAGCTGACCCGGTAACGCGTTGCTATGGTAACGTTAATTGATACAATGGAAAAAGGGCGGACAGACAAACACAAACAACAAATTTGTGTTTTTAGAGTATATACTAGCTGACCCGATAAGGCGTTGCTATGGTAACGCGTTGCTATGGTAACCGTTGCTATGGTAACGCGCTGCTATGGTAATGTTAGTTGATATAATGGAAAAAGAGCGGACAGACAAACAAACTACAAATTTGTGTTCTTAGAGTATATATTATAACTATTATCATTTTTTGTCAGTTGTAAGTTAATTTTCACTTACATTGCCCTTCTATACTCACAATGGATTAATTATTCGGAAGAAAATTATTAACGTAATATATTATATAGAACAGACTCCTGGCGGCTTAAATATTCATTTGTTGGCCGGCTTACGTTGTTTGTGATACATACAGTTGATGTTATATATGTAAACAAATGGATACAAAGATAACTGGTGCTCGGGTTTACAGAACAGAACGTTACTGCAAAAACGGTGTAGATTACACCGTAAGTACATAATATATTAAAAACAGTTTTAAAAAGATTTTTATCTGAAGCTAAATCCATACACCTATTATAAAAAGGCACTACTTGCACGAATGTCCGGCTCGAAGGACCATAAATGTAGGGTGTCCTACACTAAAATGATATACTTGATAATAAACAATATGATATGATATATGATAATAATTTGATTGATAGGAGGAAAGGTAAAAAATGATAACAACCTATTCCAACGAATGCGTAATTAGCACTGATTTATTGCACAAATTGCATTTCTTATAATACTTTTTAAATGCTTACTTAAACCTTAAAACTAGTACGATGACTCGTACAACAATTTTTAGAGACAAATATTCTATAACTTGTATTAAATATCCTTTTTCCATCGAAAGTACAATGTGATCTTCTCATCATTAAAATATTTGACGGCCGTTTGATGCAATGGTAGCACTCCTGCCTTTCGCACGACCCTGAGTTCGAGTCCCGGTAAGGGCAGATGTTTGTGTTATGAAATCGAGCACCTGAGTAATGCGTATTTATATATACATATTTCTATGAATATTACATATCTATCATATACGCATGTCTATCCGTTACCCTAGTATCCATAACACAAGCCCGTAAGAAACATTATTATTATTATACTCGTATTTTTATCATACACTGAATGATTTATCATCATTAGCCATTTTTCGATTTGGACCACAAAAGTAACGTGCTACCCGAAATATTTTTTATGGTCAACCAACCAATTACCAGCCCTTGCAAAATACGCTTAACCTTTGCAATCTAATAGGCTAACTATACGCGTGAACTATCGAGCTTCTCAATTAATAACTATTATCAACCATTTCGTACTTTTTTCTCATGAAACACCATTATAAAACGCCATTGCGAAACATTCCAATTAATAAACATACGTGGGTGGTTCTTCTTTTTTACCGACAGTGAAACGCCGTTTTTCTGTTTTTTTAATTTTTGAACTATCCATAATTGTGGTTTCTGTGTGGAATTTAAAAGAAATTGCATCTGTGTTGTCATTAGGACTAATTAAAGATTCCTTTGCAGCAAACATTAATTCTTTTTAAATGTTTGTTTTTAAAAAAAATATGTGACAGAGTGGCCTTTTTCTGTGGAGACCACATTTCGGTTTACCACTCTGTCACGGCATTCTACGGAAAACAAACGAAAAAATATGTTTGTTGGAGAAAATGAAAAAATACATAATATTAAAAGATAAGAAAAATATGGACGTTTATTCGAACCGAATTAAAAAACCGTAAATATCAATACTCCAACGAGATGCCATAATAAGACGAAGGACAGACCATTGTAGGTAAAAAAGTAGAACAACCCACGTGCAATTTGTTGGTATTTGAGTTTGATTATCTTACTTGATTCCATGAATTCAGCACAAAAACTTACGAAAAATTGTCAAATTCCTTCATTCGATTTTCACTTTGATGTTCAGCTCTTAAAAGTTCAATCTGTTGAGAAAATTTGACAGTTAAAAGTAGCTATAGAGTGCTTTTATCTGTACACTATATATAGTATACATACGTCGACGTCGTTTCTTAAAATGGTTATTTTTTACATCTAGTAAACAAAAATTGTATGCCGTTAACGCAGGGCAAAGGAAGGATTTATTAAATAATTTTATAAAATGAGACAAAATAACATTTCTGAACCCAATAATGCTCGCATTTATCACACATACGAGTATATTATCTTTCGGCACTAGAACCCGGAAGCGTTTGGTTTCTAATATACGATCACTTCCACTCGGCCAAACCATACCTATTTTGTATTTACATATTCAGTGATATACCTAATATTTAGATATATTAAAGGCATTACTTCCTTTAAAATACCACAGTGTCTCAAGGTTAGTCTTTGATCAGTGTTTGTTGCCAGTGATGACGTACGGAAAGGGGACGTGGTCCCTTACTATGTGCCTCATAAAAAGGCACAAAGTCACCCAAATGGCGATAGAACGTGCTATGCTCGGAGTTTCGAGGAAATGAGGAGATCCGCAGGAGACAAAAGTAACAGACATAGCCCGCACAATTGCCAAACTTAAGTGGAAATAAACGGGGCACATTGCTCGTAGAACTGGTGGTCGATAGACAGATAAGTTTTCGAGTGGCGTCCACCACTAAACGCAGTGTAGGCAGGCCTCCCACTCAGTGGACTGACGATTTGGTGAAGGTCGCAGGAAGCACCTGGAGGCGGGAAGCGCTGGAATAGTCGTTGTGGAGATCCTCGGGGAAGGCATTTGTCCAGCAGTGGACGATATTTTTCTGAGATGAAAAGGCATTACATAAAAATGTTAAACCAAAAACAAAACCTCCAATCATATCGTAAGCAATAATCAAAACGAAATATTTAGTTCTGAATTTGGATATTCCAATTTTCTGAAAACGAAACTTCATATTTCCAAGTAAATAATATATTTACACCACTACATCCCATAAATAGCAGTCTTACTTTTATTATATTCTAAATTCTGAAGTTCCTACATTTCTATCCCTCGGAAATAGTACTTTTTGTAGATGAAAGTTATCCTATGTCTTAGTTTTGTACCTTTGGCAAAGTGATGAAATTCATGATGATTGGTTGAGAAGAGATGGCGTAAAAGTGCAACAAACAAACTCGCTTTTGTATTTATAATATTAGTTAGGACTAGCTGACCCGGTAATGCGTTGCTACGGTAACGTTAATTGATACAATGGAAAAAGAGCGGGAAAAAGAGCGGACAGACAAACGCACAAACAACAAATTTGTGTTCTTAGATTATAGATTAGAATTATATTTACGGTGTTCCCGTCTATATTCCCCATGGACGGGACACTTATGGACGAGCCCTGCCATTTGGACATTTATTGTGAAATCTTTAAGACATTTAAAAATATTGACGCCAAAAAAACCAGTATTGTTAATAAGGCCAATACCGTTTCGCTTTTTATAGAACACAATATAGAAAAATAGGCCTTTATATAATGAATGAAATTTTATGTACGACCATTGTATAACCGAGCACCTACTCTAAGTCATCTGATTATGCCAGATCACGCTTGTGGGACCGATCGCTCTTCACTTTCACTCATAGAGTACGTAACTAAATTTTATAAAAAGTTCCCTATATTTATAAAGTCTTGTAAAGTTTTGATGGACGATCTCTAAGGAAAATAAGCAAATGAGACGTCGAACAAAACAAAAATTAAAAGTATATGTCAGAAAAATGAGTAAAATTTTAACTGAAACGTTTTACCGAATAAATAAAAAACAAAGGCAACGATATCTCGCCCAATAAATTTTGTGAAAAAGGATTCGACGAATTAAAATAAAAGAAACCGTTGTTTTGGCAACATTGTTTCGTCGAATCGTTGTCGTCCTAAGATTCCAAAAGAGCAACCATTCGAAAACATATTTTTTTCTAGTAATTAGTAAAGAATACAGTGCCTACTATCTATATATCTTAAATAATCTGAGAAGTTCTTATGAAAATCAGGTCATATGTAAATATAAACAAAGATATGCTTTATTAAAGTTAAAAAAGTTCAAAATCGAATCGAACCCTCAGAAATGGCAAACGAAAATCCGAAATGGTTCCAGTATCGGTTTCGGTCTTCCACATTCAGTCTGTACCTCAACCTTGTGTCCATCCTATCCGGTACAGCTACATTTACTTTTCTTCGCCTAATTATAAGGACCAGTGTGAAGTAAATAACAAAAAAATAGAAAGTCAACTACATTGCAGGATTTTCAATTCAAATAATTTTCTTAGTAGACCTCTAGTTATCAGTTGGTTAAAAATTATCTTTATAACAAAATAACTTATTCACAAGCCATGATTGACACAAAGAAATCTAATCTACCTAAAATTGAAATATTTCGCGCCCAGAAACTACTAATCTATAATCTAAGATTTGTGTGTTTGTCTGTCCGCTCTTTTTCCATTGTATCAATAACGTTACTATAACAACGCGTTAACCGCAAGTAGTTCGTCTACCGGACGCTAGATGGCGCTAACGGAAAATATTTGATAATAGAAAAAAAATTAAGAATTTTGTCCACCCGTGCGAAGCCGGGACGGGCCGCTAGTCTATAATCTAAGAACACAAATTTGTTGTTTGTATGTTCGTCTGTCCGCTTTTTTCCCGCTCGTCGCGTTACCATGGCAACGCGTTACCGGGTCGGCTAGTAATGTCTATTTTCTCCTTTTTAATAACAACAAACGTCGGATAAGTGATTTTCAATGTAGCCGCGGCACATTTCAAATGAAAAGGCAAATGATATTTACCTTTTTTATCAATCTCGTAATATTTGCTTACACATCATAAGAAATATTGGTTCCTTTTTGATTTATGAAACTGTATCTAGGTTTCTTTTGAATTATTAATAAAGTTTTCCCTACAATTATCTTAATAATGTTTTATTTTATATTATATTATTTTTACGTTATGAATAATGGTTTTATGAATAATTACACATGGTTTATTTAGTTCTTACACTTCCGCGCACATTACACATCAGAATAAAACACTTTTTTACGGATTTTTCACAGGATCACGGCTCCTGTAAAGGAGTCGAAACGTCAGGATTAAATATAAAATAAAATAAAACATGCGCAAAAATCCGTAAAAAAGTGTTTTATTCTGATATTACACATGGTTACTTAAATACAATGGTTTCTTAAAGTCTAGAATAATTTGTAGACATTTTAAATTTGCAAAGAGGGCAAAGAAAATATTGAGAATATTTATCAAGTTAGATGAATTTGGATTTGGAATTACTTTTTTTTCTTTTTAATGTGAAGATATAAAAAAGAGAAAAAGAAAGTTTAGATACTTATTTATAAATCTCAAAGTATCATAACTACGAAGTAGGTAATTTCGAAAGTATCTTACATCGATTCACATAAGTTGTAAAATCTAATATTATGAATTTTAATTTCGAATGTTATCTTCGAAACCGAAAATATGGATTATAAATTTACGTAAACTAAGTTTGTTAACATTAAGAATTGCGTTTTGAATACCTTATAGCATATTTTTTGACGTGCATACTTTCCAAGATGTACATTAGAAATATTGATCTTTATCTTTAAAAGAGAAATGCTATTTTTTTAATGCTTGAATTGAATCAATTGATCAACAAACCCTTAAATATATTCTATTATCGTATTTCTATCAGAAGTTAAAGTTAATAATTTCTTCGACCTCGATATAATAAAGTTGATTTAAGATGAAAACTTTGAGAAACTCAATCTTACAGAACTGCGAACCATATCTTTTTTTATTACAAACCTTTGTTTAACAAAAGGAACAAATTATAATTAACAAAGTCTTGTGCCTATAAAAAATTACACATCAGGTGAGATTCAACCCACGCTTTGCCCGAAAACACGGGTCTACAGTTTTTAACATTTTTGTTTATTTTTATTTAATATGTCGTATATTAATGGAAGCTAAACCTCAACCTTTCGTTTGAACATCTACACTAATATCATAAAGAGGAAAGATTTGTATTTTTCTATTTCTGTATGTTTGCAATGAATAAACTCAAAAACTACTAAGCCGATTTCAAAAATTCTTTGACCATTGGAAAGCTACATTCACGCTGAGTAACATAGGCTATATTTAATGCTAGAAAAAATTAAAACAATTTTGTTCACCCGTGCGAAGCCGGGAGGGGCCGCTTGTAAAATATAAACGCAAAAAGTAATTCCAAATACCCATGAACAAAAATTATTAAAGCCGTGAAAATAGAAGCTAAACCTCAACCTTTCGTTTGAACATCTACACTAATATCATAAAGAGGAAAGATTTGTATTTTTGTATTTCTGTATGTTTGCAATGAATAAACTCAAAAACTACTAAGCCGATTTCAAAAATTCTTTGACCATTGGAAAGCTACATTCACGCTGAGTAACAGGCTATATTTAATGCTAGAAAAAATTAAAACAATTTTGTTCACCCGTGCGAAGCCGGGAGGGGCCGCTTGTAAAATATAAACGCAAAAAGTAATTCCAAATACCCATGAACAAAAATTATTAAAGCCGTGAAAATAGAAGCTAAACCTCAACCTTTCGTTTGAACATCTACACTAATATCATAAAGAGGAAAGATTTGTATTTTTGTATTTCTGTATGTTTGCAATGAATAAACTCAAAAACTACTAAGCCGATTTCAAAAATTCTTTGACCATTGGAAAGCTACATTCACGCTGAGTAACAGGCTATATTTAATGCTAGAAAAAATTAAAACAATTTTGTCCACCCGTGCGAAGCCGGGAGGGGCCGCTTGTAAAATATAAACGCAAAAAGTAATTCCAAATACCCATGAACAAAAATTATTAAAGCCGTGAAAGAGAATATTTTTAAATTTGCAGTCCTATGTTATTTACGAACGTTAATATAACCATCGGTGATCATCATCACAACTATCATCATCATTATAGTAATATAAGTTATTTACGGGATTGTTACCATGTAACTTGTTTTTAGCGAGTTTCCGATATTTCGGCACTGCAAGCGCCATGATCACGGAGCAAGAGTTGCTCGGCTACTCGCTAAAACAAGGTACATGGTAACAAACCCGTAAATAACTTATATTACAATAATGTTAGTGACCATGAATGTTTAAAACAATATATCATCATCATGTTATTAATCTTGAATCAAAAAGTCTATCTTGTGGAAGGAAACGCCATACGAATGCTCTTGGAATTAACCTCGCTATTAATAACCTTCGATCATATATTCCTGTAGATGCACAGTTCCATGCAAAACTAAACAAAATATTGTCCCCGTATCAATACCTACTTAGGTAGATGTATACCACTTGAAGTATAACAAAAAACGTCTTAAAATATCGTACGGTTTCATCTAATTTAGATCTTAATTGATAAACGTTACTATGGAAATAAATCCATTTTAGGTTCAATACATAATACCTTTTGGATTGTCAGACGTAAAATTTTATGACTCTCAAAAAAGCAGAATTAATTACAGCACATATCCAAACACAAGTGTATTAAAAAACTAAGCTTAATGTATGACAATAAAGCACTTACTCGTACAAAACAATAATATTAGTTACATTCTATGTGACATTGCATTTTGGTTCCGCGTCTTATCGTTGTCACTTGGAACATAGACAGGAATGGAGTTGCTTACTATTTTTAAAATTTTTAAATGCGATACTTGGATGGACATGTAAAGAAATTTAATACAATTTTCTTTATTATTAGTTTTAAACGCAATAGTAGTGAATGGGTTTTGATGAAATTTGGTACAGGGCTAGACTTAAGAAATAGGATACTTTTTATGATGTAGTTTTTTGAGAAAAACAAGGCTATACGCTCAGTTAGTAAGTGCGAGTGCATGCTTGTGTGTGTGTGTGTGTGTGGGTGGGTCGGTGTGTGTGTCTGTGTGTGTGACATGAAATGTGAAATTTTTTTGAATCGTAAGGACAGCCTATATTTGAAAGATTACTCATGGATTTAAAAACATCTCAAATAACATATTTCAAGACTTAGGTGCCTTGGAACTAATTTAACTTGTTGTACAATTGTCTTTTTGATTTGTTTTTTATTTTAGCGGTTTTTAGTTTCCCAGCATAATCAAGTCGTATGTCAATATACTTTTCAATTACAGCTTTCAACAGCGCTATTTTATGATCAAAGTTGAACTAATGGTTTGAACAAACCACACTAAATGCATTCGGTTTATAAAACTCCTCTGTTCTATATAGGGCGATAATACACCTCCATTTTTCTCTCTGAATTTGATTTTTCAGAAAACTAAAACAATAACAAACTTTTAATTAAAATTTAATAAATAAAATTGTAACGACGACTTCAACTTTATGCGTAGCAACCGGCATGTCATATAAATCTACAAAAAACAAATTTTATTAAAAAAAAATGAAATTAGACTTAAGCCATGAGAAAAATGTGTCAATAAGTTAAAATAAAATTATACTTACTGGAATTATTACACTCCATTCTTTTTTTTCACCTTTAAAGTGTAATTTTTTCAATTTTTCACTACGCACTTTGGCATTGTTGATGTCATATGGCACGCGCGGACACTGAGCGAATGAGAGCGAAACAAGGCATATTTTTGATTTATGCCTTCTTTTAATGGTGCCACTTTTTAAGCGGCAACAGTGCATCTACACAAATATATTATCGAAGGCTATAAACCAACATCTCGACCTCCGTCAAGTGGCTTACATACCGGTTTTCATGGTAACGACACTACTACGTCCTGGGTTCGATTGCCGACCGGTTCAATGTAGAAAATGAACTTTTCTATATTGGCTTGCGTCTGGGTGTTGTGGTACTTACTAACTTGGGTTCAGAACGATGTACTAAATGTTATCTAATATTTATTTATTTGATACTAGCTTTTACCCGCGACTTCGCCCGCATTTGTTTTTTTCAATAAAAGTATCCTATGTTACTTCTAATGCTTCTAATACCTCCAAGAATATATGTACGAAGTTTCATGATAATCGGTTTAGTAGTTTTTGCGTGAAAGCATAACAAACAAACGTACATTCACATTTATAATATTACTAGGGATTTTTTCAATAAAAAGTATCCTATGTTACTTCTAATAACTTCAAGAATACATGCACGAAGTTTCATGATAATCGGTTTAGTAGTGTTTGCGTGAAGGCATAACAAACAAACTTACATTCACATTTATAAAATTAGTAGGGATTTATCTGACATGCCTTCCGAAATATAAAAGAACTCGAAATAAATTATTATTCACCTGGATGGATGGGATGGTTCCAATAACCAGCCTTTGTAAAAGTTGTTTAAATGCGCAATTCCATTCATCATGCATTCCAGAGGTGCTGATAGTCGATTGATTTACAATATATAATAATATAATAGTCTTCATTTACAATATTAAAGTTTACATAACATTATAACGTTAATAACTACATTAGTCTAGGACTGTGTCGCAGTTATTAGCGCCCACCTCGAACTTTATCAAAAATTTTTTATTACTTAAATAAATTTAAAAAGTAACAAATTACACATTTAAAAAAAATGAAATAAAAAAAAGAATCTACCAAATTTGCTATTTGTAAGTGTGTGTATGTGTGAGTGCGTGTGTGTTTGTGAGTGTGTGTTTCTGAGTGAGTGTGTGTGTGTGTGTGTGCGTGCGTGTGTGTGTGTTTGTGCGTGTGTGTGTGTGAGTGTGTGTGTGTGTTTATGTATGGATGAAGGAGATAAATATATGATTTATCGTTTCATTTGACAAGGGACTTGACATCATCATAACTGAGGCTTAAAAGCCACTTGTTCAAAACAGCTTTACACTTGCGCAGAGGTAGGTTATAAATATTTAATTTATAATTAATTGCATTGTATAATACAGAGCTAAGGTGTAAATAATGAAGGCTAGCCAAAACTGTACTACACTTTTCTACTTTAAATACTCTTTTGGACAATCTCTTATTTAATGTAAATCTTGGATCATACTCACAAGAAGCATGCTTGCGTAAGATAAGATTAATTACAAATAATCCACGAACAGAAAGAACCTTCCATAACTCATACAGTTGCTTAGTGGGGAATCGGACAGGTTTATATGCCATTACTTTTAATACTGCCCGTTGAGCTCGTTCCAGCTGAATGAACATATGTTAAATATAGGTATTCCAGTCAATATAAAACCAGGTACCAAAGTAATAAGTATGTATTTCATTTTTTTTTAATGACATCTCCAATATCCTTTGATAATACGATATTTACGTTTTGTCACAAATAGCTTACTCCACGAGGCCGAGATTTATGAAAATTCTTTATCTATCTTATGTATTTACTTTAAAGTTAACAATCGAATAGAGTCGTCCTAATAGCTTGTGTTCAACAAGGCAGGCCCTTTGCTTGCGTTGCCTAGTAACCGCCCACCCACTGGCCACTCACAATAAAATGAGGAAAACATCTTGAGAAGATAAAAATATTTTAGTGATGCTTACGCATTCTCAGGGATAATGCTCCCAAAAAAGTTTAAACCTTTAATAACTATTGTGACCAATGTCCCATTAAATATTACCGGCTATGCTATCACTAAAAAAGGTTTCTGTTTTTTAATTATGACATTCAAATTTTCGATAAAGATTCTTCTATTATAACGTCGATTGGTAATTGTTATTAATCGACTTACAGATGTTCTTCCAAAAATAATATTTTGAATCATTTTTGAAGTGATAACTTCTTATGGGAGGGTAAACCACTTCGTTACGTAACGCGTTACGGTGCCAGTCTGTCTGGCTTCCCTTCCTCTCACGCATACAGCAGCGGTAGGCAGGCTCCTCCTCTCTCACTCCCCGCAGCAGTAGCCGCATTACGGTCAGACGTTAAAAAAAAAATAAAAAAAATAAAAATTTCGTTGCTCATTATAGCTACTATAAGCCAATCGTTTATAGGATTAAATAATGATACTAATAATGTACATGTACAAAATTCTAATGTACGAATGAATTGTAACTAATTGTAAGACGAAAATATATTTTATAATAAATAAAAGATTTTATAAATAAATAACCTTTCCTTACATTACCATATTAATATACATAAAATTTTAGTAATAACCTAAGGTTTTCTCAAGTTAAACAATTTCAATATTAAATAGTTTAACTTTTAATTTAGATTAGTTTAAGTTATCACTTTTGTCGTACGTCCCTAGACGCACATGCTTTTTTTATATGAATTCATGAATCTAAGATTGAATATGTAGAAAAAATACTTAAGTTTTGTATGACATTCCTTATCAGTATCTGAATAGCCTCAATTCAAGTCGTCAATTTGGTTGGATGAGATGGTAAAAGGTGTTTATGATTATTGTCAATTTCTTTCTAAAACAGTTTCAATTGTCCTTGTCAAATACCCAGCCCAGATAAAGTTATTCCTTTTACGCCTAAATTTAGTGAGAACTACTTGTGTGAATTTTCCCTCTCAAATTGAATTCTTTCATTAAAAAATCGCTTATATAGATGTATTTCAACTTAAGCTTAATAAGTTTTAAATAGAAATACCAAAAAATTTTATATGCATTACATTTGTTAATTTGTAATAGTTTGTGAAATTAATCTATTAGCGTAATCTGCTTTTCGTTGTTTGTTATTTGGCTTATGACTTGTGTTAGTGATTGTGCCTTTCGTACCGGTGGTCCTGAGTAGGAATCCCGGAAACGGCAGATGTTTCTGTGATGAATACGAGTGTAGGGACGTGTGGAATGCCAACGCACGCAAATTGTCTATGCGGGCTAACCGAACAGCGGCGAGGCACGCCAGTCGTTTCTGTGGATCCAGTATGGTTACACACTTGTAATTTGTCTTGTAATATTGTACTAGGGTATAGTGAAAGTAAACTACAGTTTCAGTGTAAATTAGTTTTATTTATATACATATAGTGAGAACCCTAAACGAGGATTTGAACCTGAGTCATGGCTATTCATATATTTTTTTATAAATATCACATGTCTTTGTATCATAAATATCTATATATCTTCTTTCTATCCGTTATTTTAGTATCCATAACACAAATCCTATAGTGCTTACTTTGGGCTAATGTTATTGGTGTGAATATGAAAAATATTATTATTATAAAGTTTTTTAATTGATGAGGATCTGGAATTGACTTTCAACTGTTAACTACTGTAGCTGTTGGGTTTCCGAAAAAAAAAAACTATTATCATTATATACTACTAGCATACCCGGTAACGCGTTGCTATGGTAAGGCGTATACAATGGAAAAAGAGCGGGAAAAAGAGCGGACAGACAAACACACAAACGACAAATTTGTAATCTTAGATTATAGACTAGCGGCCCGTCCCGGCTTCGCACGGGTGGATGAATTCTTTAAATTTTTCCTATTAATAAATATTTTTCCTTTAGCACCATCTAGCGTCCGGTAGACGAACTACTTATGGTTAACGCGTTGCTATGGTAACGTTATTGATACAATGTAAAAACAGCGGACAGACAAACACATAAACCACTGTGAACTTAGATTATAGATTCAAGAACATTAAAATTTATTTATCTTTAAGTTTGGAATACAGTGCAACCTTAATATAACTTACCACAATATAACGACTTCCTCGAATTAACAAATTCTTCTTCATCCCCTTGAATCGTCCATAAGAGTCATTGTAAAATATACCTTTACATTTCGAACGTTGTTTGCGAACAACCTCTCTATAACGAATTTTCAAATATAAGAAAAAGTTTTAATACCTCTAATTAACGAATTTTGTCAACCCAAAACCTTTACATAACGTTCCCACCAATATATGACCCCTAATCTCAATGTGATTCATGTCGCGACATGTTTCGACACGTTTTCTTCGTAAAACAATCGTTGTTGTTTGATGGAAAGTAATGTAAACATTGCTGCTTATTACTATTGTTGAAGATTCAAGTTGCAGTGGCTCAGAAACGTAAAAAGTGTTCTTCATCAGTCGCAGAAAAACGAAATATCATTAATTATGTTGACAAAAATCCTACGACGAAAACATTACACATAGCTAATAAGTTCGGGATTCCCGTAAGTATATTGGCTTCAATTTCAAAACTTAAAAATAAGTTTTCAGTGGAAAGTATTTTGCCTGTAAACAGTAGAAGATTAAAATTATGCGAGTACAAAGACGTAGAGGAATGTGTTTTGAAGTGGTTAAAACAATGACAAGACAAAAAGGTCGTATAAAACCTGTGTATAAAACTAAGCTACCGTAACCACATTTTGAGTTGATATTTTTACCTTTAATTAGTGAGTTTTGTTGTGCGAATCATTGAAATTAACATTAAATTACCTACATAATGTATGTACCCACCTAGATACCTACTTTCACGGATTTTAATGCATTTAATTTTGATAATTAATCTAATGGAAAAATGTCGTTACCTACCTAATTGTTTTTAAATAGAAAATACAGTAACGATAAAAATATGTGTTCATTTATTATTAGAAGTTGTTCGCTATAATAAGATGAGTACGTAATAAAACTATTTTTATACCTCTTTACAGACTCAGATTAACGAATCACTCGATATAACGAATATTTACTTGTTCCCTTCCGATTTGTTATATCGAGGTTACACTGTATTTTAAGTTTTTCCTTAATTAGCTTTTCTTAGTTTTTTTTTTTGTTAAGTAGCTCTATTCAGACTTCTTTTCTAATGCCTAAGCAACCTTTAATAGAAACAACGGTATTCCTAAATATAGTGTAAGCCGTATTAAAATCATGTACATTGTAAAGAAATTATTACTAGAAAAATAATCAACTTGAACTTGAACTCACATATCTCGCTATCCGGACGATTACTCTTTGTATTGAACTACCGAGACCTTGCCATACGAATTGCTTTTCACTGAGAACTTGTTTTTTTTTCTAATAATAATAATGCTTAGATTTCAAAAAGAGAATAATCTTGTACTTTATATTATGCTTTGTTTGTTGTTCTTAAATAAATGTATAAAAAAAATCTGTTTGATGTTTCGGGAATTCAGAATTTGTCACACGAAACCTTTTTTACATGCTCGACACGTTATTTATATATCGTTTACTGAATACGGAATGCATGACGGTGGCTGTTAGCTGACGCTGACAAATCTTGTTTAATATGCTTGTACGCGTTCATGAACCCTTTTTAAAATATCAAACGTTTCATTCGTGTTATAACAAATTATTTTTAAAAATTCTCTATCCTCAGGATTGTTGATATTTAATTACCAACAACATTGACAACAGATACTGTATTCTAATACTTGTTTTTTCGTTCCCACCAATATATGACCCCTAATCTCATAGTATGTGATTCATGTCGCGACATGTTTCGACACGTTTTCTGTTAAACAATCGTTGTTGTTTGATGGAAAGTAATGTAAACATTGCTGCTTGTTACTTTTGTTGAAGATTCAAGTTGCAGTGGCTCAGAAACGTAAAAAGTGTTCTTCATCAGTCGCAGAAAAACGAAATATCATTAATTATGTTGACAAAAATCCTACGACGAAAACATTAGACTTAGCTAAATAAGTTCGAGATTCCCGCAATTTATATTTGCTACAATTTTAAAACTTAAAGATATGTTTCAGAAGAAAGTATATTGCCTGTAAACAGAAGAAGATTAAAATTATGCGAGTACAAAGACGTAGAGGAATGTGTTTTGAAGTGGTTAAAACAATGACAAGACAAAAAGGTCGTATAAAGCCTGTGTATAAAACTTAGCTTCCGTAACCACATTTTTAGTTGATATTTTTACCTTTAATTCGTGAGTTTTGTTGTGCGAATCATTGAAATTAACATTAAATTACCTACATAATGTATGTATCCACCTAGATACCTACTTTCACGGATTTTAATGCATTTAAATTTGATAATTAATCTAATGGAAAAATGTTGTTACCTACCTAATTGTTTTTAAATAGCAAAATACAGTAACGATAAAAATATGTTATCATTTATTATTAGAAATTGTTCGCTATAATAAGATGAGTACGTAATAAAACTATTTTTATACCTCTTTACAGACTCAGATTAACGAATCACTCGATATAACGAATATTTACTTGTTCCCTTCCGATTTGTTATATCGAGGTTACACTGTATTTTAAGTTTTTCCTCAATTAGCTTTTCTTAGTGTTTTTTTTTTTGTTAAGTAGCTCTATTCAAACTTCTTTTCTAATGCATGCCTTAGCAACCTTTAATAGAAACAACGGTATTCCTAAATATAGTGTAAGCCGTATTAAAATCATGTACATTTCAAAGAAATTATTACTAGAAAAATAATCAACTTGAACTTGAACTCACATATCTCGCTATCCGGACGATTACTCTTTGTATTGAACTACCGAGACCTTGCCATACGAATTGCTTTTTACTGAGAACTTGTTTTTTTTTCTAATAATAATAATGCTTAGATTTCAAAAAGAGAATAATCTTGTACTTTATATTATGCTTTGTTTGTTGTTCTTAAATAAATGTATAAAAAAAATCTGTTTGATGTTTCGGGAATTCAGAATTTGTCACACGAAACCTTTTTTTACATGCTCGACACGTTATTTATATATCGTTTACTGAATACGGAATGCATGACGGTGGCTGTTAGCTGACGCTGACAAATCTTGTTTAATATGATTGTACGCGTTCATGAAGCCTTTTTAAAATATCAAACGTTTCATTCGTGTTATAACAAATTATTTTTAAAAATTCTCTATCCTCAGGATTGTTGATATTTAATTACCAACAACATTGAAAACAGATACTGTATTCTAATACTTGTTTTTCTGATAAAACCGACCAAAAATTTGTAATCGAATCTCACATGAAGAAATGTTTCATTACGCGTTATATTCTAAGTTGTAAGTTTTTTAATTTTTAATGAAAAGAAAATCATGCCATAAATTTGTTATGTAAGGAAGATGGTAATTTTTTATTGAACTTGGAATTCTTTAGACAAATATCAGCTGTTTTAGACATTTCACGAGATATATCTTATACGGTGTTGCTGACTTTTTCTTGAGATTTCAGGGTTAGTGCAGGTTTGTGATAAAGATAATTAAAGTAATGCATGTGCAAGGTTAAAGTAATTTCTTATTTTAAAAAAATAATGTAACGCTCATTTAATTTGGACACAATGCTTTGGGAAATTTCCACATTTTTAGTGGTAACTGCGATGATCATTTTAGCAGGTCGATATATCTGGCTTGCAATTACCGTGCAGAATTTGTTTTCTTTGATACCAAAACATACTGCGTATAAAGGATACGATTATTTTACCTTGTATTACTAAATAAGTAATTATTAAGCAATCGAAAAGGGTAGCAAGACGTACCCCAAGTCTAATCGCTGGGAATTTTAAAGTAGTTATTGTTTTAAGCATTCACCAGGGAGATCTTGTTGTTATAACGCTGTCTTATCTGACTTACCAGAAAAAACTGGTTAAAATTTTAACGAAAGTGAATTTTGTATTTTTTTATTTACAAACTGGCTGACCCGGCCACACGTTGCCGTGGCTCAGTTATTATAATTTGCAATATATTTTTTTTATTAAAAATCAGCAATAGCCCACTCGCGCGTTATGAGCCCGCGCGATAGACAGCCTTTGTGATATTGATTCGTTGGTGGGAGAAGTGGTGGCAGGCGCCCGAGACGTGACGACACAGTGGTTGCATGCGCGTGAGCTGCGCGCGGAACTGGACAGTACTTGGACATTGCAATCTAACTTTATTTTTCTACAATAAAAGATTTTTTCTTAAATAAAAGTAGCCTAAGTTACTCCTTATTACATCAGCTACCTGACAATAAAAGTCCCGTTAAAATCGGCCCAGCCATTTCTGAGATTAGCCGGAACAAATAGACAGACAGACAAAAATTGTAAAAAATGTTATTTTGGTGTATGTACCGTATATATATTCATATGCATGTAGTAAAAAACGGTTAATTAAATATTACAAACAGACACTCAAATTTTATTTATATGTATAGATAAATATCGCATTCTTAAATTATCAAACCGAAACAATTCAAACCATTTTATAAGGTTATTGCCGTTTGCCAAGATAAAGTCATCTCCTTAACAACACTACCTACAACACTAATTATGAAATAAACTATGTTAGCTAAAATTTAAGACTGATCTGATAAGCGTTGCACAAGCCATAAAAATACATAGTTATCACATCAAATGAATAAACATCTGTAGAACTTCTTAAAGCGATTTTTCGCAATGAAAAGGTTGTTTTTTTAACTCTACATCTTGTTGAGAACGGTGCCTTGTTAATATGCTAATGGGATATAACAATCACTTTTGAAAGATCGTTAAATTTCTCAAGTATGTAGGTTGCGTTAGATTTTAAATATTTACAAAACAATTGATTCATTCATTAAATAGATTAAAAGTTTTTGAAAAACTAAACACAAAACATAATATTTTTGTTAAATAAACTATTTGTATATTACTTTTTTTGATTAAAATTTTCTTCATACGACAAAATATTTTCACACATTTTTTGAGAATATTAATGACCGGTATGGCCGAGTGGAATTTATCCTACCTCCGAAGCAAATCGGTTCCAGATTAGAATCCCGGAAGTGGCAAATTGTGTGATGAATACGAACATTTGTATCTGAGTTATGGGTAATATATATTTCTATAAATATATATGTCTATATAGAAAGAAAGAAAGAAAGAAAGAAAGAATTTATTGATCGAAGGCAAATTAACAATAACAACCTATAAAATAAAAACAATTGTGCTTAAAATAACTAAATTACACCTACGATCAACCAGGACCCTGCCTCAGCATAGCATAGGCCACTGCGAACAGAGATCCACCGCAGCAGCGCTGATATTCTGGCAGGGCCTGAATCCCGAATATATGTTACTTTAGTGTCCATAACACAAAGTGCTTACTTAAGGCTGGGTTAATTAGTGTGAATGTAAGAAATATTATTATTATTATTATTATTTAATGCGTCAACACGTTATTCATATTTAAAACTTGGACACAAAGTGACATGTCTAATATGGCATTTGACATTTGACATGTTACTCTCTGTCCAAGTTTTGAATATGAATAATTAATAGCGCGTGAGAACACTGGTGTTCTATTGAGCCTTGTCTTAACTAATGGTAAAAAAACAGAGAGATCTTATGAGCCTAGATTGGTCAGTTCAGTCTAGTAAGCCAAATCGTCATATGGATGTATCGTTCCATTCATGAAAGTTTAACAGTAGATAAGGTTTTGAATCGCAACCGCTTTTAGTTTGGACCAAGTTTGATACTTACAACACTTCTCTGTACTTTTTTCCTCAACAGTGATACTTACAACACTCAGTTAGTGCTTTTTTTCTCACCATATTGTCGGATGAGTCAATTCCCATATAATTGTAGGCAAACCCATTCTCAATGCAACTATAGTTATTGCGTTAGAGCGAATCATTTTGTCTGATGACTAAGGGCTTTGTTACACTTAATTCTTTTAGCAGAGAAATTACAGCGGGATTTCTTACATTTAAGCTAGTTAGTGTAATCCAAAGTAAGCACTGTTAGGCTTGTGTTATACTAGTGTAACGGATAAACTTACTTATCATAATATTATATATCGATGAATTATAAATATACAGAGAATTATGTATATAGCTATCCTTCGTTTGGTTTCGCACGCATAGTCAATCTTACAGAAAGAACTAAACAAATAAACTACATACAATAAAACAAAATAACTAAACAAATTTGGAGATTATTATTTGGTTTACAATTCATTATTAGGCCCCACGTCACTGATTTTTTAGTAAACAACCGCTTACAGAAATAATTAATGATAAACCCAAACATATTTATAAATTATCAATATTTCCAAAAAATGTCGAATATGTTCCACTACAAACTATTCAGATTACGTAAATATAATTTCCAATTACCTTTTTTATGTCATTCCACGTAATTATTAAAAAAAATGTCCAAAAAAAACGAAAAAGAGCTCGGGTCAGTGCAGTGGTTGGAGGAAAAGGACATAATCACCTTAAGCGTACCAATTTTTCATATATCGTCAGGGCCTCTATTAAAATTGAATTTTCACAAATATATATTAAATTAAATTTGCATTACATTAAAAAGATAAAATTTTGTGTCGGTCGAGGTGTTATGTACAGTTAGTTCATGCAAAATTTTTGTAAGTAAGTCGCTTCTCTATCTAGATATCATGTCGCCTAGAATAGATAAAGCTATACTGGCCTAGCATTTATGGCATTAAGTAAGGTTACGAACGGAAGATGGGATTGAATTTTTTCAAGTCTAGTAGTGATGACATATTAAAAATTTGATAAAATTAATAATAATAAAATATTTTATATATATTGGATGTTTTATATTGCGTAAGGGATATGCTATCAAATCGTCATTAAAAGTAACATGTATAAAATGGCCCTTAGGAAAATATTAGGCATTAATTTCTTAATTACACGCAGGGAGATTTAGGTTTGTAAGTGGTTTCAATGTTGATGTGTGTTAGAAGTGGACAAGAGAGTGCAACAAGATAATGAAACTAAAATTATAAGAAGTATACTTATGATTAAAAATTAATTTTCTACGAAAGATGAACAATACATACAGTTTAAATATTAGACCTCATTACATACAATGATACGAACCGAAGTAATGTAGCTAAAGCACTTATAGAAACAACGACTACAACACCCAGACCCCGAGTCAGTAAATAAAGGATAGTTTTCCACATTGATCGAACTCAGAACCTCTGAGTGGCGTCACTGAAAATTGACATGTTAGCCATTCTACCACGGAGGTCATCCATACATTTTAATATATAAAACACTAGCTTTTACCCACAGCTTCTCCCGCATTTAAGCGGAAATTTTCAATAAAAAATATTCTATGATACTTCTAATACCTCCAAGAATATATGTACGAAGTTTCATGATGATCGGTTCAGTAGTTTGCGTGAAAGCATAACAAACAAACTTACATTCACATTTATAATATTAGTAAATATCTACATATATTAAAACCCTGCCACAATGTATGACCGCGATGAACTCCGAAATTACTCAACCGATTTTGATAATTTTTTTTTCGATTTGCTGAATTTGTTCCGACTTAGGATATAGGATAGATTTCATTTTAATTTATAAATAATAATAACTGTCACAACAACGCGTGGCCAGATCAGCTAGGTTCATTTATATTTAATGTATATTGGAGCTCCATGGCTCATTTTTTCGTAAATACCGGTGGCCAAGTTTGATTATTGAACCTCATACTTCGAAAGGCACATTTAAGCCCTTTTTATTAACTTTGCCACCCACCGATATGCGTGGGGTTCGCGTGGTTGGTGTATTAAATAGAATTCTTATGATTATGTATTGAAATATTATATATCATTTATATGCAACCTCAATTTATGTTATGTTAATTTCATCAACATGTGAGCTATAATTATACTATTTACAGTATTTATTTTATATTATATATTTAATTATATATAATATATATTAGTAATGCTATTAAATATCATATACAATTTATATCTACACTAATATTATAAAGAGGAAAGATTTGTATTTTTGTATGTTTGCAATGAATAAACTCAAATCTACTAAGCCGATTTCAAAAATTCTTTCACCATTGGAAACGTACATTCACGCTGAGTAACATAGACTTTATTTAATGCTAGTAAAAAATTAAAGAATTTGGTCCACCCGTCCGAAGCCGGGTCGGGCCGCTAGTAGGCTATAAACTTATTTGGCAATAAGTTTTTTATTTATATTAATATTATAGTTAATTATTTATTTATATTCGCAAAATTGTCAACTGTAGAATTACTTAAACCGTCAATTTATATTATCTACATTATATATACATAAAAAATATGAAAACTACTTTAATAATATTCACATAAAGTGTGTTATTAATTTTTCTATAGTATCATCTTCCTAGACACTCTTGTTACAAAACGTTGAGAGAAGCCACTGACTTCTGAGATACTTGCATTTAGCCAAGTTTAGGTGTCAAATTCTGCGAGTTTTTCTTCTGAAAAAAGAAACAATTATGGCAGAAAATAAAATTATTATTTATTTATTTTTATTAATCTATACTAATATTATAAAGCTGCAGAGTTTGTTTGTTTGTTTGTTTATTTGAACGCGCTAATCTCTGGAACTACTGGTCCGATTTGAATGATTCTTTCAGTGTTGGGTAGTCCATTTATCGAGAAAGGCTATAGGCTATATTTTATTTTTCAAAATTAGGAATCCGTAATAAAATTGCTATTTTGTAACACAAGGTGTAAAATCGAAAACCTATTTTTGCGTGCGCTGCAAAAACTATTGACAATAGAACAAAATGATTACTATGGGTTTGTAGATCCCATTAAGACCTACAAAAAAGTCCGCGAGAACTAGCTATCATGGTTTAATCACAATAACCGATTTTGTGTTCAAAATAATTATTAAATCATCTGAAGAAAAAAAAAACTACGTTAAATATGTATCGTAATATTAATCTTTATCGAAATTAAGCATTATGTTATCAAGAGTGTTTATGTAGAAGTAAAATACTTTTTGTTTCATCTCAATCGGATATTTCGTTTAAAAGTTATCACGTGTGTAAGATGTTAAGAGTTGGTACCTATTAATGAGTTATGGGCCATAGAGTTTTTTATCAACATAAAATCCTGTAATAATCTTTTTTGAAATATATTTGTTGATAATTGTAAGTATAAGATCTTTGAAGAGTATAATAAATACATTTCTAAAATAACTCTGCTAAGGAAATCCACGCGCGCTTGATGCAAGCAAGACAAGACGCATGCAAAAGTGTCGGGATCTAATTGTTATCTACACTAATATTATAAGGAGGAGAGATTTGTATTTTTGTATGTTTGAATTAAACTCAAAAACTACTAAGCCGATTTTAAAAATTGTTTCACCATTGGAAAGCTACATTCACGCTGAGTAACATAGGCTATAATTTAATGCTAGAAAAATTTTAAGAATTTTGTCCACCCGTGCGAAGCCGGGACGGGCCGCTAGTTCTTCATACTTAAGGAATGGAAATGACAAAAATAATATTATTACATAAAATAACCACAAGAAAATTTAAAAAAATTAGTAAATATTTCTACTAAGAAGCCCTTAGTTGTAATTGTAATATCAAAAGATTAATGATATTACGAGTTTTGGTAATCCTATAAATTTTTCATTAAGTGTAAAACAACATGTGGTTACAGTTAATTTAGGTAAAGTGGCAGAGTCTCGTTACAGCGAGTGGTTAGTTGTGAACATAATAATAAATATACACATTAAACTTTTAAATAGGTACTTAGTTGATAAACACCTTTTGCTGCAATGGTAGTTCTTAAATTTTAAGCACTTATTTTCAGAGACATAGAGTCTGATTATGAATGTTTTATTATCATTTTGAATTAAAAGTAATTAAATAATTAAGATAAGCAAGAGTTGCGGGTTTCGTAGCTTCTCCATATTATTTAAATGGGTATTACAGAAGTGATCAATTCGTACTATATTATAATAATAATTTTAACACTTTCATTCACACCAATTAGTCTAGCCCAAAGTTAACACTGTAAAGCTAGAGATATAGATCTAGAATAACAGATAGATATATAGGTATCTGATATGTAGCGAAAAATACAAAGATAAGTTATATTCATAGAAATATATATGACTAAACTATACTTTGTCCAATGTAGGATGATACTGTTGACAGTTGACACCTATATAGAGGGTATATAGTTGCTATTGCAATGTCGAGCCAAACATAAGGAAACAAACGCAACCTTAGAACGTAGCAATAAGGAAGTGACACCTGTCAAAAGTATCATCCTACATTGGACAAAGTATAAATGCTAGTTATTAATCACACATACATCCTGTCCTGTTTCGGAACTTGAACCTAGGACCGTCGGTGCGAAAGAATTGCTGCCTTTGCACCAAACTGTCGAGAAAATTAAATTTTTAGTATAAATATTATTGTAACATAAAGAACTTACGGGTAGATGGCGGCAATTATTATATAGTTGCAATTATATTTTCTTCAATTAGCCTTGGTTTGAAAATGTATATAGCGCTAAATTGATTTCGAACAATATGGAACGCCATCTAACCACGAAACAAAATAATAAGTAAAATGAACAGATCCGAGGCTAACTTTAGGTGTTCCCCTACTGATAAACTGACTGATTTTTCATAGATTCAACTAATTTAATCACCAACACTTCCTACCCGAAACTATTATATTCATATTTTTGATTGATTTCTGGTCTTGTCTTAAAAAATAATAATTCTTAATCTCTCCAAAGGGCATTGCAAATTACTTGTTAACTAGGCAAACTTTATTTAGTGGAAATATTCTAGTAAATTTGTAGATATTTATACAAAACGTGGAGATTTAAAATGCAAGTACACGTTACGATATAAAATAAAATAATGTTGCCAAGTTCTAGATTAAAACTTAAATCCTTTTTCTTGTTATGTATCTGTTTTATTTTTCCCATACGATAGTTCAGCTCTGATTCAATATGTTAAATCCATATTTGGAACGGGTGTGGGTTAATGATGTGGCTGCGTAATTAATTTAATGAAATATTATTTTTTTAACTAGGTAATACCTATTTCGAAACTTCAACTATCATTTAATGAATGGGCTTGACATAGAGTAGATTATAAATAACATTAACGTCTGGCATTAATTTATAATAATTTCTTACATCACTAGCTTGAACCAAATAAAGCACTGTAAGGCTTGTGTTATGGATACTAAGGAAATGGATAGACGTACAGATATAATACATATATATTACGCTTTATAGAATCTTATCTGGTTACGAGAATACAAAAAGTTGTTGTTGGCAACGCTAGGTCTTCTGGAACACCCATAACTATGGGGATGCCACAGGGGTCAATATTGGGTCCATTACTCTTTCTTACTTACATTAAGGACCTCCCTTATTTTAAAAAGATTTTTTGTGAGACAGTATTGTTTGGTGATGATACCTCTTTAGTTATTGAAACTGATAGAACTAATTTGTACTCTGACGATGTAAACAATACTCTCTCCAAGGTATTGCACAGGTTTTCTAGTAATAATGTAAAACCAAATGTGTAAAGTTCTCTCTTCCAATTATAAGACAGGTGAATACGCCAATAAAAATGAATGGGAAAGCGGTAGAATTCGTGGAATCCACGAAAATTATTGAGTATCACTTTAGATGCGAGATTACAGTGGTATCCCCATATTGATGCCTTGTCAAAAACACTTTGTTCGCCACGTATGGTGTTAAGAAAATAAGGCTCATATGTGATGTTGAAACAGAAAGAACAAATACTTTAGCTACTTTCACAGTGTAATGTCCTACGGACTATTGCTGTGGGGGTCAGTAGCGAATATTAATAACATATATGTTCTTCATAAAAGAGCAGAGCGCGCTATTTATATCTTAAGAGATTCTCTTCGAGAGCAATTTAAGGAAATTATTATACCTACAGTATATTCTCAGTATGAAAATATAATAACACTTTCTAAAAATAGTGATAACCATTCGGTCACCATTAAAAATAAAAATAATCTCGATTTTCAAGCTTCATATTGGAAAATACGAGAGGCTCATTTTTGAAAGATGTATTGCGTTTTATTATGAGGTGCCACACCATATAACTGATATATAAAGTAAAAAAACCCTTATGAGCAAAGGCTATTACAGAATTGATGATTATTTGAAGGACAAAACGGCGTCTGCGAAAAAATTTTCCTTCTAATTTATATTTTGTAAGGTAATTTTTTCTAATTTATTTTTACAAGCAATAGAAAAGTTTTATTTATTTTAAAATCTGTACTGTGTCACATTAAAGAGGAAAAGAATTGCCCTTGCCTTGAGTATCTTGAAGCTTTTTCTCGGTGCAAGGTCTCCCGTCGCAGGACTTACGAAGCGATGCAGATGACATAGTTGACTTTGAATAAATGCATTGTAAATGCTCTTTCATATTTATAGAAATATATATAAATACCCATGACATGAAATGCTCGTATTCATTACACAAACATTTGCTCTTTCGGGAATCGAATCCAGGACCATCAGTGCGAAAGGCACATTAGCTACCGTTGCACCAAACGTTCGTCAATATATTTTACTTTACTTAATTAATAATCTTTTAATTGTTTTTAGTAAAAACAATGTTCCAGTAATACAAAACTTTTGTAAAGCCACAATAGACTTGCGGGTCAAAGTAATTTCAAGATCAATAGTCGACTTTGACATGGAAACTGTTCAAACACATTGAAATTTTATGCATCCGACGATACTATGATGGATAGTAAAAATGTATAAAGCGGCTTAGTGAATTTGTGGTCTCTTCAATAACTACTGCCATCTTCGGTTTATATTTTTTAAAGATGATAATCATATTAGTTTCTTCTTCTGTCATACTTTGTTTACAACTGCTGTTATCTATAATCCTCTTGTATATTTAATACTAGTAATTTTAGGCCAACATTTATAGAAATATTAGATACATTCGTATAATCACGTCTCTTTCCTCTAGCAGTAGGCAGAGATCACCAATTTCCACTCAATAATATTTGAATACCACAAAATATTTTAAAGTGCTTAAACGCTTGAACTCTGATGGACTTCATATTGATTTTAACTGCTTTAAAAAATAATATTTAAAGTTCCGAATCTCTTTAATAATAAAGGCACTACATATTATCTACTTTGTGGCACTACTTAATATAGAAACTTCCTTGACTGAGTATGTATAATTGTTTTTCCACAGAGATTAGTGGGGTAAGGAGTTTAAAATAGAATCTATCGTTTAAACCTTTACGGCCTTTAGATAAAAAAACCTTCGAAAATCAACGATATCAAATAATGTGCTTAGCTATTTAGACACAATTTTTTTGGTTCTTAAGTTTAAAAACGGCTTCAAGTTTTAAACGCAAATAAATCCAAACCTATATGTTACTTTCCTTAGAGGTCAAGTCTATTCATCAAAAGCATGCACCATTTGCCGTGTGATTTTCAGCTGAGAAAATAATACCAATCCTTCACACATAAAGGCGTGGTAAAAGGCGGCTAAAAACTCTAGAAGTAATAAATCACTTACCGTAGATCACATAATGGGCAGTAACTTTTTTTTAATTTTTGTCTTTTTCTGCTAAATCCAACCCGCTTCTAAGAATTAGATTAATTATTGTATCATATATTAACTGAGCTCATGGTAAGAAACCTCCCAATATTTTGGGGCTTCCCAGCAGTGAACCACTTTCAGATGATGACCAAATAAATTCTTATAGCACACAATTTTACAATAACTATTTTAAAAAAATCCAAGCGAATATATTTATGCCTTTTGTTTTTTAGTATTCTCCTTGACCTAACATTATAAAATTTATTAATTAAAACAAGTTACAGAAATAGCAAAAAAATGATATGACAAAAAATTCATGATTTTTGAAACCAAAATGTATTATTAGTATTAATTATAACGAGATTTTCACCACATTTTTTTATTTTTCAGATAATTATAATTAATCATAAAATTCGGTTCCGAAAATCGTGAATATCTTCTCTTATTAATTTTTTCATTTGCTATTTCAGTAAAATTTTCAGCTATTACTTTTTTTACAATGTTGTAGCAACGGTAGAAGAAGAAGGAGAAATCACCATCACTACCAAATCTAGGATGTGCGCAGAATATTTGTAAACACTTACCTCCTATGTACCTTTGTATTTGTACGATAAATATGAGATACGACGGAATCCCTTCCAATAGATATACACTCATATTATGTACTACTAGTTTAATATTTGCCGATATCTCTTTTTATGTCAATATTTAGAATCAATATCGTTATGAGAAATAATACTATATTGTTTTGTAGTATATGAATACACGTATTTATATGAAGTTATCTAACGCTACTTACAAAGGATGAAACCGGTCAAAATATATAGATTTTCATCATTAATATCGGCTTATTTTTCAGTTCTGTATTTATGAAAAGAAACAAGATAAGACTATAAGTGATCAGGCGTTTTTAAAGAAAACTGGAATGCTGGAAGGAATTTCACAGGTTTAAGAAAAATATCTCAATGAAGTAGCCAGGCGTAGCACCCAGATGAGTTGATTGAACATATTGCATAATTATTTTTTATAATTTTTTCATTTTGTATGTCATGGCAGCCATTAATTAAGGGAGGATCAAAGAGAGTACCTATATCTTAGCTTTTAAGTATATGGCGATGTCAAGATTTATGCTGTGTCATTTGTCGTGAAAAAAAACAAAATTGACAAAGTAAAACTAACAACATCCATAATAGTGAAATTTATATTAAACTGCGGATAATTTGGTTAAATAGGTCATTATCATAGCATATATGTTATATATTTTTATATATTTTATTATACAAGAAAAAACTAAACTTGTGTCATGTATAACAGGGGACTTGAACCCTGACGCTAACGATTCTACTTAAGAAAGATTAGAAAGCTCAATTGGCATATTCATCATTTTAAAGTGATTAAAGGAAGATTTATTTGATTTATGTCAAATAATTACTAGTGAAGTGGTCTCGTATTAAATTTCTCTAGTTTTAATAAATAATTGCAATAACTACAATATAATGATATTGAAGACATTTCAATAGTTCTAGAAAGTAGAAAGCAATAACTGTCAAACAAAAATATACAAAGAAATGAAAGTTTTATGCAAAATGGGTTTAGTACCATAATTTTATCGTTATTTGGGCTTAAAAAAATCCGTTTTCTCAGTACAAAGATTAGTGACCATGAAAATGTAATTTTTTCCTACGCATTTTGTGAAAAAACGTCGTGTAGTGACTTGGGACACCAGATAGGGACGAAGTTCCTTATTATAAAAATATTAATTTTTAGTTCTATTCGAGCTATAAAAAAATAATTATTCGGGCATACCTATATTTTTTATTATGATTGAACCTGTTAGAGGTTTTATGCCGCATATTCAGGCTATAATTATAAGTAGATGTAGTACGTCATTTTTCAAATTTGACATTTTTTTTATATGGCTTTCGTAAATTGTTGTATACATACATATTTTCATTGATTAAGATATTTCTATTTAACTATCTTCGGGATTTCAATATATTATCCACAGAACCAAAGAAATTGCTTTACAAAATTATCTCAACACCTTTATTTTATTTACATTGATTTATAAAAATATATAATAACAGTCATCACGTAGACTATACATTAGACACTGTAAAGCCATCCCACATAGATTATATGTACATAAAAATCTTACGCTTCTTGTTTAACGCTACGGACGGTTTTTTCCCGGCTAGAGTGCCCCTCCGCAACGCCCCATAAGGAACTTCGTTCCAATAACATCTTCAGTTTATAACTTAATATTAGCCAACATTACATAGTCAAATCACTTGTGTTATGGAAATCAGGAACCGAACCCAAGCCAAAGTTGAAAAGTTTGCTATCTACATTGACCGGGGAATTAACCCGGGGCCTCGGAGCGGCTTTTGCGTGAACACCGGCATACGAATCGCTCGACCTTAAAGGTAGTCAAAATGTTACTTACTATTACTGTTTTTTACCTAATATCACGGCTAATATTTTATTTTGTTATGTAACTCCACTAAGATAACTTTCTTGTTGTTTATATAAAAAGTGAAAAATAAATTAAGAATATATTAGAAAGCTCTATTGACAGGTAAGATGCAAATTTAGCACAGAACACGTCTCATATGATTTCGACTTTGTGCTTCATCACATATATATAAAATATATAAATATTATAATAATATAAAGATTCTTACTTTTTTACATTCACACCTATTAGCCTAGCCCAAAGGAAGCACTGTGAGGCTTATATTGTGGATACCAGGGTAACGGGTACACACACATATATTTTATACTAGCTTCTACCCGCGGCTTCGCCCGCAATTTTTTTTTTTCAATTAAAAGTATCCTATGTTACTTCTAATACCTCTAAGAATATATGTACGAAGTTTCATGATGATTGGTTTAGTCGTTTTTGCATGAAAGCATAACAAACAAACTTACATTCACATTTATAATATTAGTAGGGATTCATAATAATCAGTTACAAATGTTTGTGTTTATCACACACACATTTCCCCCTTCCGGGACTAAAACCCAAGATCGTTGGTGTAAAAGGACGACGTAGTTAGTTTGACGACGGTTTGGTGCAACGGTAGCGATCCTGCCTTTGGCACCGACGGTCCTGGGTTCGAATCCCGGAAGGGGCAGATGTTTGTATGATGAATCCGAGCATTTGTATCTGCATCATGGGTATTTAAAATTAAATATATTATATTGTCTATCCGTTACTCTAATATCCATAACACAAGCCTTACAATGCTTACTTTGGGCTAGGGTAATTGGTGTGAATGAAAGAAATATTTATTTACTAGCTTTTACCCGCGGCTTTGCCCGCATTTAAGCGGAAATTTTCAATAAAAAATATCCTATGTTACTTCTAATACCTCCAAGAATATATGTACGAAGTTTCATGATGATCGGTTTAGTAGTTTTTGCGTGAAAGCATAACAGACAAACTTACATTCACATTTATAATATTAGTAGGGATTATTAAAAGGTAAGTACGTTAACGTTGCACCAAACGGTCCGTAAAAAATATCTCCCCTCTCCTCTTCCCTGCATTTTCCCTTTACTGCGCTTTTCCCAATAATCCGCAATCAGAATAACGGTCTTCCTCTATTTTTCATAGTGTACGGAAGCGTCAAGGCCAGTCGCTTGACATGGTTTTCAGATCACCTCATTATTTGACCATATAATAACAACCGGTTTTTAAGAAGATTTGTTTAATGGGTGATTTTGTAACTGTGATGTAATCATTTAGTCCTTTATCGATGTTTAGCACCAGCGTCTCGTCTAAGCAAGTGGATTTGTGCAACATGATTTTTGTCAAAACTTTTAAACTGAGCAGTTTTCCAAATAAGTATGTAACAATTTTGCAGTGCTTTGCCGCATTCAAAGCGCATCACTTGAACAAAAAGGAGACATTTTTTTAGAGACATTTTAAATTAAATTATCTCGAAATATAAAATGAATTGATTTGATAACCTTTCCTACCTTTCGCACTGATGCTTCTGGGTTCGAATCCCGGTAGGGGCAGATATTTGTTTGATGAATACAAGCATTTGTACCTTAGTCATATATATTTCTATAAATATTACATATCTATGTATCATATATGTATGTCTATCCGTAACCCTAGTATCCATAACACAAGCCTTACTGTACTTACTTTGGGCTAGGCTAATTGGTGTGAATGTAGGAAATATTTATTAATTTATTTAATTTAAAGTTACGTAATATTTAGTATTTATTATATAAGTTTTGCTTTCTTTGAGATTAAATAAATGGTGTGGGTTTTTTATTTATATGAAGTTGTTATACAGTTTCGCGCCGTCCACTCATAAAAATTCAAAAAATTTCAAATTGGTGACTCTTTTCAACCTGATTTTTATGTATCTCATCCTGAAATTGAGACTTTAGTAACACACTTGACAGCCATTACCTCATTTATCCTTTATAACACAGCTCATGAAAAGGAGCGATACGGCAATATTAAATATCAAAAACATATTCAACGGGTTCAGTGATCCGCTTAAAATTATTTCATTGAATTATTGAAAGCACGCTGGTAAATCTCCTGAATAAGAGTATAAACCTCAAATACAATCTTTGAAGCGTATCTCGTACTTCATGTGTCTGATTTATTATCGGATTTCAAAGATACTAAGGTTTTCATACGAAAACAGATCAAAAATTGAACAGGGCACTGACAATATGCCTTTTGTGATTTTTTATATTTAGCATTTTCAATTATCTTGTAGGATATATTAAAAAAAATACTAGAAGAGATCGACTAGGCTCTAATTCCCTAATTCATCGAGTCTCTCCTGAGCTTGTGAGCCGAGTCGATTTGTCCAGTATTTTCCTATTAAAATTTATCATATGCATCTTTTAGCTTACTCCTTTCATACCCCCATCGAACCTATAACTATACATACAATCTATTACGCGGATGCTGCCGGATTAAATAGCTTTAAAAAACTTTTGGTCACTTTGGAAGGTTGCTTAGCTTTCGCAAACATAGGTCGAACACGCTCCGCCACTCATCATTCCACCACGAGCTCCTCAATATTTATAACAGTAGCAATTATACTTCCTTATTTTTTAGACGCACCTGGCTACCCATATCGCCACAACCGGTTATTACGACACCAACTGTCTCTCAAACCTAGAACTTGTCTTTGCTCGGGAGCAAGTTGAGATAAATCGACGCCATAACAAATTTGATCATCAAGATTACCGCTTCTGAGGCTCGAGTGTAAGTTATCAAATGTGCATACTATCTCGTTTGAGTTGATACTTGAATGGTAGACCGTAACTCTAAAGAAATAAAGTCTGAATTTAACATCTTAATTCAGACGCGAAAACGTTTGCATATGTAAAATTTAAACTCAGACCTCTGATGTAACGTACGGGTTCATGTTCTAATGTTCGTAAAGAATATTGCTCCTTCACGGTTATTAGTGAGAATTGGCCTTTCTATTCTTTATTACATATGAGCATAGTTCTTTGGAAGCAGAAATTTATGTGTTTTTTTCTGTGCTATGGGATTAGACCACGCGTAAACTTCACACTCTTCCATAAAATATAAATTGTTAATATTTTCAATTTATTATATGCTTTTATAGATTTTTTTTTTTAAATCCAACATGAAACCACGCTTGGAAAGAAATACGAACTGTTAGAAATTATACTAACGAATCTCGACGACCTCCCAGATCGGGTGTCAGTTTAGGGGCATATTAGTTTTCATAGAAACACTTCTCCGAGTTCGATAGCTGGCCGGGTCAACGTAGAACACGATCTAGATCAAGTCTTTCCATAAATATTAGTGCTAGTCGGGTAAACGATAACTTTCGGACTTTAAAAACTTTATATAATTAGGTAGTCTATTTTTTCTTTATCTTTGTTTCAGAGGCACCACACACTGTTTAGTATTATTTAAAAATTTACAAAAAAATAATTAGATAGAAACAATGCTTTAAGACGAGGTTATTTGTGATAACTTGGTGTCTGTACAATTTTGGTACTTGTCTTATAAAGGGTTGTTTAATGATATATACATGTTCCCGAAAAAATATCAAACTTCTTGGTTATGATTTTTTGAATATACCTTTTTAAGGAAAACTTTTTTGTGGAAACTCTTGACCAAATAAGGTCGTGGCAAATAGGGTGCTTTGGCAAGAACAATAGATAATATTTAAGATTATCGTTTTACATGCAAATATTTTTAGCAGCCGAATATTTTGCAAAAAAATGTTGCAAAAAAAAATTACTCAGATGTCAAGCGGGATACAAACCCATGCCATCGCTATCCGAGCTAGTCTCCCTGACAAACCTATCGAATTATCCAAGTGTTTGTAAAACTGTCGCCAGAGCCCAGTGTTACCAACTCTTAAAAATATTTATCCCTAAATCAAATTCAAAAACCCCTAAAATTGTATGATTGTATTGTATTTTTGTTGATTTACTATTTATAAAAATAAATTTAATTTATTACGTCAAATTCATTTTCTTTTGACGAATCTGTTTTTATAAAGTCCTACATGTTGACTTTGAATAAGCCTAATATTTTAGAAGATGGGTTGAATATTGTACGAGATCCACCATTTCGATTTAAAATTCCAAGTACTGTACTTGGATAATAAGTATACTAGAAGTCACTAAGTCCGAAGTCGCTAGTTAAAAAATAAATTTGATTAGCTAGTTAAGACTGTCCCAGGGCCTATACTTTACATCTTTATTTTTCTCGCTAAATAAAATATAAAAAAATTATTAAGGGTCACAAAAACCCTAAAAATAACCCTATACATATAACACCCCTAAAAACCCCCTCTCACTTATTTACCCCCTAAATTTAGGGGGGAACCCTGCCAGAGCCAGATTCATGATTTAAGTACTAACTACCTACAACATCGAATGTAAAAATACTGTTACAAGTACAGGCAGTCCTCGTACTTACGGCACGTTAGGTTCTCGGAATACGCGACGTAAATCGAAACGACGTAAGTCGAGACATATTTTTTCATATATTTACATGTAAAACACAAGGGTTAGGATCCACACGGATTCAAAATTAAAAAAAAACTGCATTTATAACAAAGGATATACATACTTTATTAAAATAATTAGATATGTATTTATGAAATTTCTAGTTATTTTTGGTATTTGTGTGTTATTAATTTTAATCCATATTACCTACGTCTTGATTGTTCGTTGTCCCTGAACTAACTAAACAAAATCAGCAGCATGTGCGGGGTAATCCCCGCTCGCCGACACCGCGCCCCGCCGGTCCCACGGACATTGACCTCGCGAAAAGTGAATTCTCCTATGCCGGAAATCGAAACAATTGACGTATGATTGAGGAATAGTGTCAAAACATTGTTCGAAGTAACTCGAAACGACGTAAATCGAAACGACGTAAGTCGAGGACTGCCTGTATCTAATCGATAAAGAAGAACCAGCTGTGTAATTGTTATTAATCCGAGCTTGACACTTGATACAGGTTGATTTTTAAATAGTTATATTTTTTTTGTTAAAAAAAAGTAACAGTTGAATAATAAAAAACATAATCATATGATAATTTTCCTCAGTCGCACGGTGCTCTATCTTCCATATTTGGGATTATACAGTTATTATCAAACATTCTGTATATTTTCTTTTCTTTAAATACATATTTTAATACACGATTTAAACCGTATTTTGATGAAGCCGAGACGGAAGTAATTAGTTAAAATGAATTGGATTAGGAATGGAACATATTTTTGTTCCAAACCAGTTACAAGTTACAGGACGAAAACAATACTCGCGAAAACTCATAATAATGCGTTAATAACTAAATAAAGACCTTGTTATGTTTGTCTTTTTTGTTAAATGAAAATAATATTAACATTGGTAACATTCACCCTAGTTAGCATAGCCACTTTAAGGCTTGTATTATGGATACTAAGATATATGTATCATATATCTGTTACGGTAAATGTGATATCTATGGTTATTATTAATAATAACAAGAAATTATTAATACTAACCTCATGATTTGGTTAGGTTAGGTTAGGTTATTGAAGTTTTATTATTAATAATTGTAGGTAATTATTAATAATTTTCAATTAATCACATTTGCCGTAACATATCTATAACTTATTGACATACTTAAATAAAACATAGATATATAATATTTATAAAAATATACCCATGAGTTAGGTACAAATGCTCGTATTTATCACACAAAGATCTGACTCTTGCGATACTCGAACCGAGAACCGTCGGTACGAAAGGTTAGTAATGCTCTTTAAAATAAGAACGTTAAATATTTTACCACTTCTATTTATTTATTGAATAAAATAGATAATAACTTTATTTTTATCAATTACTGTATCTGAATAAATGCAAAATTTTAAGGCGTAATTACCGTATCAGGATTGAGGAGCACTACAATAGGCAAAATGATAAAGTGTACGCTCACAGTTCTGAAGAAGCTGCTCAAGTGGTCGGAAAGGTCCATCATGGTCATCATCCTGAATCAGTGATGGTTTGGTGGGGCTTGATTTATCAAGACGACACAAAGTAACATTTTTGTGAAAAAGGAGTGAATACTTCAGCCAAATTGTATCAAAAGACAGTCTTAGATCGTGTTGTGAAACCTCTCAGTGAAACCTTTAAACTTATAAAAAATGTATCGTGGACTTTCCAGTAGGACTCTGCGCCTGGTTTCAAGGCACGAACTACCCAAGCCTGCTTGAAACCAACGTTCCGGACTTCTGTCTCTTCGGAAATCTAACTAAAAAGGAGCACTCTAGCATTTGGTTCGCGTATCATCACATAAATTAACCACAAAATGTAAATTTTTCTACTTGATATTTAACCTTAACTATGGGATATTAAGCTTATTATTGATTGTGGAAATTGGACAACATTGATTATACTTTTTATGTTTCGATCGAGCTTCAGTAACCAGTAATTAAACGAATGAAGTGACTGCTTTGTATGATTTATTAAATTAACTTATGTAAATATAAAATCAATTACCCTACATTAAAGTTATTAGATGTCACGTTGTTTTACAATCTGCCTTTGACTTAGATACCAATTTTCTTCCAACAATATTGCAAAAAACGGCTTATCATCACTCAATTTAATTGAGTTTCATTAATATCTCACGAATTGTGCTTTTGAAAAAGCACCTTTTGTTTATAGAGGAACCTAAACTAAGTCCTTTTGTGGAGAACTCTTTAAAGCGTTGTTCACAATATCCAACAATATAAAAACTATGGTAGAGAGCATACCTACCGTAACGCGTAACGATGCATAAGGGGATAACTTAGCGATACCTTTCAGTGTTGCCAGAATGTTACTTTTGTAACATCTTATGTTACTTTTGACCTCCTCATGTTACACGACTATTATTGTCAAATTACATAACTAGTAAGAATTATAAAAAAATGAAAAACAAGCTACACAAACTTTGATTCCCAAACAAGAAAATTTAATCTGTGATTTAACTTTGTGGACTTTTTTACATATTTAAAATGGTAGGTTTATTTGCTATAGACTAGAAGTAAATATTTTTTAAGGAAGCATTCAGGGAATTAGAAATTCAATAAGAAAGTCCACGGTGAGTACGAGCCAGCCCAGCCGTAAATTTGGTTTTGGTTTGCGTCCTCTTTCCTACAAGTTAAATTTAGCGAGTTTTCCAGTATAAGAATCTTTTTCTCAATAATTCAATGTTACTTTTCATGTGAAAATGTTACTTTAGTTGTCTTATGTTACTTTTGACTATTAACTACTGGCAACACTGATTCCTTTGCTCTTAGTCGCAGTGCAACAATTGTCGCAGTAACTAACGTACTTATGATAAGGTAATCAGAAACTACAACGGTAGATACCACAACCATTCCGGATCAATAGAAAATGGAAAAATTCGTTTTTTGTAAAAAATATTAAACCTTTCAGAGATGGCGGCCGCTTAAACTGGCTCGATATTCGACTACAGAGATTATTTTTTTACATTATAGACTTGATATTTACTTTAAAAATCATAATTATTACTGTTGTTATTGGTAGAATAAATTGAAATTTTTAGCACAAACACAAAGAATTAAGTTTTATAAGAACTTCCACCTTATATTGATATTTAAACAATGAACCATATTTATAAACAAGTATCCTATAGTGATAATTATATAAATATGCTCTCACACCGGTGTTAAAACACGTTTCTCAAAATTTACCAACATATTGTGTAAGAGAAGATTTATCAGTTCGTATCATTGCGTTTACAAATATGAACGATACTTTCTCCAGTCTTGGGTATTGTTAATAAACGTTAGAAAACATAATGTAACGTTTCTAATATCAAATCTGCTAGTATGAGGTATCTAATAGATTTTCATAACATAGTCAGTAGAAGTATATTTAATCTATCTATCTAATAGCGTTTTTCATAATCTTCTTCGGTTTATTTTATTAAATAATAAAAATACAGTCGTAATATAAGATCTATGCCTGTCAGTAGACATCGCGATTTTAAATGGTAGTTAGTAATCTAGTAAGAAATGTATTCATTAATATTATAATATAATTTTATGATTTGCGAGGAAGCAAATGATGTAATAGAGACAAGTCAATTATATAATAAAAAAAGATTCTTAAATGTTTGCGACAGCATCCAACTGTTGTGGACTGTTTTAAACTGTTCATCGACATTTCTCAACAAAACGTTTTACGTTTTTATTTTGCTACAAAACAAAAGAAAACCATTACCATTACCTAAAGAAACACCAATATGACAGCACCCTTATGAGTTATAACTATAACATTCGACGAGCAACTACGTTACGCGCATAATTACACAATGAGCAATATCATTGGTTTCAACATAGCACTATCTGGTATACAATCATTATTTTGACTGATGATAGCTTGACAATTATCAGCTAACGATGTGTTAGAAGATACGGACAATATTTGCAATTAATTGGTTTCCACGCATTGTTAGATGTTGCAGTACTGGAGCTATAATAAAGAACCAAGGCTTTAAGATTTTTGAAATTTAATAGGCTAACTACTTCTCTTCTTCGAACAATTTTGTATCCAAGAGGTGATATAGATATATAAAAAAGAGGTTTTCATTTTTTATTGCAGCAACAGAAACTTATTGCTAAGTCTTACAAATATTTGTATTAAATAATACGATTAATTATTAAAAGCAAATAGTTAAAAACAAAAATATCGGAATAAACAGACATTTCACGTATCTATATGAAAAAAAAATTCATGAAATTGATAAATTTTTTAACATTTGAAATAAATTTAAATGGACGGAATATTGTGAGTTGTAAACCACTTCATTTCTAAAGTAAAGAAGTGTGTCGTGGGCGTTGATACCTACACATCGCCACACGAAACATAGAGCAAGATTCAGCAATGTAACCAAGTTAGATATACATCGGTCGAACCGCTGTCTACGGCGAAAATCACTGGCCTGGACCAAGATCTTTCCGCTGGCCTTACTATAAATGGTTTCCTACAGAAACAGAGGACTCAATTTAAGTCACTAGGTGGATTTTATAAATTACTACCTATACATAATTAACTACCTACGTAACTCACAAAGTTACTAAAGGTTGGCCAATAACTGAGCAATGAATCGTATTCTTTCATGGTCTATAATTTTCTGTCATTCAGGAAATTCATTTGCTAGAATAGGTAATGCATCCACCCGGTAGCATCAGCGATGTGCTCGGTAGGACGTTGTCTTAAAGATCAACGCTTCATAACCTCGCTTAGCGTCAACCTAATTCATAACTTACCAGCATTAAGAAGTCAAGGCGTCAATGGTCACGGTAATACTTATCATTAGGGTAGCCGTATATTTCATTGGCACAAACATATAAAAGTTGTTACGCTAAGCTTCATTATTTTAGACAGTAATACACAAAAGTAAATGAAATCTGGCAGATTAGACTGTCACGAACCCTTCACACTAAAGGTTATTGTAAAAGACGACTAATGACCACCAAATACCTCCTGCAGATTGCTAAAGAGGCAGCAGAGTTTTCCAGATTGTTGTATTTATTCAATCTGATCTCCACCTACCAAATGTGGAGCTTACAGTAAAACCTCCCAATTTTGGAAGTGACTTCCGTCCAGAAACGAGCATCTTTTGGCTCAGGTGATAAAATAAATATTAGACAACACATACAATATTATAAATTCAAGCAGATAAGCCCTTATGTTATGAAAATCAGTGTCAACAAATAATACCACAATAACCAGATAAAGCTATTTATGTTATAAAACCCAGGAACAAACCAGTACCGCTTACACCCAGAGACTGACGATGGACGATGGAACGCAAGATTCAAATCCATTCATGCTCATGCAAACGTATTACCTTTGTGTACAATGTTTCTTATACTATTGCTACCTCAAAAGTTCATATACATGTGACGCAATGTATGGGTTTGCTTTCGATTTCTGCGAAGGCTCGTTAAACTGCGTCATATTATTGGTATGGTAACCTCTACGCCCAGTGTTTTAAATGAATTGAATACGATGAATTTTAAAAACGTCCCGTCCGTTATTAAAAAGTGAAACGTATAATCTAAAGAAATGTTTTTCATTTTCATCATTTAAAAATCTAGTTTTTTTTTTCTGAGAATAAAATAAGTAAAATTTATGTTTGTCTCGGAAAGTGAGAATTTCGAGAGGCGTATGATTTCAAAGATGAGGATTTGTTCTTGAATTACCTTTGGCACGAAGTTGCTTTTAATATTGTTTCGACCACGACCTATTTATGTCAACGTTAAGTGAAAATTAAAAATCTTTTAATTGATTTTACATCCGAATCTTTTTTAATACCCAATTGTAGCTCCATATCGAGTTAAATGTCAACAGGGCAGTTCAACCTCACTGTAATTATGATTCAAAGGAAAAAATAGGTCTTCAATAATTCCAATAAGTTAATTGGCTTTGACTCGTCTTAATTTCGATAAAGAGAGTCAAGGTGACTTTGCATTTATAAATTTTAAATATTAAACTATTTATTCTGTTATTTAACTTTTAGTAATATACTTTTATAATTTCTTTTAAAGAAAATTGTTCCCTTACTTACATTTTTATTAAATACTGGTGGTGCTTGCTGCTCGGCACCGCTCTTTTTTATTGGCCATTTTTTTGCTGACCATATAATAAATAGCAGCTTGAGATAATCCTTATAATCCATCCATCCACGCGCTATCTGCCATATTAGCCAGAACAAACAGACAGATGGACAAATATAAAAAAAGGACTGCGTATACCTATTTACATATGCGTTTAGTAAAAACCTGTTATTTTGAAATTGCAAACACACAATTTAAATTTATTTCTTCGTATAGACATATAATGGTATTTTATACTTTCACATTTTGGTAACTTTGCCAACGAGAAAAGATGAAACATATGAATTTAGTACATCAGATTCATACATTAAACATAAAAACGATCAAAATTTGGTTTAACGATAATACGTGGAAGGTGTTGCAAGCATAACGTTCGCCATTAATGACATAATAATCTTTCTATTAACCTCGATATCGCATTTTATCAGTAAACATCACTTTATTAGACGCTGGTTATTATGTTTCACCTCTTATCTGAATTATACCCATTATATATTATAAAAAGCTGTATTTTATCTTCTTTATTTGTTCTCTTTCTTTTCTGTCTGATTTCTTTTTCTTTCTGTTCTTGCTCCTAGAAGATAGGTATCATGCCTGACCCTGGCCTTGACACTAGGATGCAATAACGTTTATAATAACAATTGTCCCACTTTGAAAAACTTTGAATTAAAACTTTGTAACAGTTCTGAATAACCTTTAATAAATAAGCAAAAAAAACTACATTATAAAACGAAGTACCTTCAAAAGCTGAAATACATTATAGTAGTTTTCATGAATGCGAACAACTTTTATCTTGCGATCAACTTTCCAATCATGTGTTTTACTCATATACTTGTAATAATAATGTTTGGGAAATCCAAATTTAGTATTCTGTATTGACCACTTCAAGAGTCAACCTTGTAAGCATCTGCTTCGACCATGAAACCATTAGCAGAACCCTTTCCAAGAGGTCATTAGGTTGTAAAGTACCACGATCAGTGTTGCCAACACAGCTGAATAAAAATATATAAAAAATTATAATGAAGTGTCAAAAACTGCGAGGACTTTGAAAGCACCCGAGATCTGGAATTGGACATATACATATATTACACCTATAAGGAAAATAAAAGAAATAATTTTCTTATTTTGAGTTTCACGAAAATAAAGGCGCATATTTCTCACTTTTCCGGTACACGAAAATATGATAATTACTTTTAAGTAACACTGGAATTCACAGGAATTAAGTTTGGCATCTTTCAGCTCAGACGGCGTCATTATAAAAATCGTCACTATCACTATACTTTGTCCAATGTAGGATGATACTTTTGACAGGTGTCACTTCCTTATTGCTACGTACTAAGGTTGCGTTTGTTTCCTTATGTTTGGCTTGACATTGCAATAGCAACTTTATATCCTCTAAATTGGTGTCAACTGTCAAAAGTATCATCCTACATTGGACAAAGTATACTACATTACATCTTGGTTGTTTTTTAGTAGGTACTGCAGTAACGAAATGATAAAAAAAACTTCAAATAACAAATTACTGAGCAACTCTCATTATTTGAATTTGGCATAGAACCGAATATCATTTTCGTTAAATTTCGAAATAAGAACTTTTTGATTATTGCTCTTTAAGTATTTTCTTTATAATCATTAAACTTCAATAAACTAGCAGGCAAGTAAAAGATTTTCATGTAACTTTATCATCGATGCTAACAGGACAGCAAAGAATTTTTATACAATGTGACCTCCAACATATTGGTAAATATGTACTTTCTGAGTATATGTACTAGTAGGTTTAGTATAAAATCTATTTTATTATCATTCTTATTAACACTAAGGCCAATCACTACGAAGGTTAACTTTGTCATCAGCCTCTCAACATCTCTGCAAGAGCAAATTCCTTCCCACGGAGCCTTCTATAATCCACCAAGCGGGCGGGCAGACGGGTCAACGGCTTAACGGCAACGAACACAACATGAAAGATTTTATGGTCACCCATGCAATTATCGACCATTCCGTAAGCTGCTAAGTTTTACTAATCGCAGACCTAACGCACTTCCCACTAAGCAAATTCTTGTATCATTTTATTTATATATTAGGAAAACATACAACGTTAAATGGTACATTGGATATAAAATAATATTAATAACTAATATACAACGTGTTACAAATAACCCCGTGAAAATGTAATAAGTTATCAAAGCAAAAAATATTGTCATCCCTAGTAAACTATCACTGCATCGATCTGAAGTTATCATAGATCATTTTACAGAGTGTACTCTTTAACGGATTTTAAGTTTTTCATTCAAAAAGGTTTGCAAACTCAGTAAGAGGAATTAATGGCTTCGAAAACCGTCAAATCGAAAAATAAACGTTATGTTGTCAATTTCAAATCTTCTAATCGATATCTTACAATTATTTCGTGTTTTAACCAACATTATTTCTAAAGTGAAAAAATGGCTATGTTTTCTAACTCTGAATATTACGATATGATGGTATGCGTAGGCCATGAAGGTGGCAACTTAAATGTGTGAAATGCCACACAAGCCATATCCCGGCGAGCGAGGTTGTGCATTGAGCAAGGCGGAGCACACTTTGAGCCGTTTCTGTAAATTTTTTGTTCGTTACGAAAAAGTAAGTGTTACTTTAGGTTGAAAGAGACCTTAAATAAAGTACGTATGTCAGGTCTTTTAACATTGTCTTTGACTTGTAATATCGATCTGAGCGGCTTCTGTACATAAATTTTGTTATTGACTCTATGTCGTTCCGCGGATATTAGATAAAATATACATAAAAATTCAGTGTTATTTACTCTTAAATTATATGGAAATAGGGTTGGCACATAAATTGAAAAAATAATAATAATTTTGGCGGTAAGTCATACTGCGATACTAAATTGTCAAATATTGTAAATTTTTGTAACCGCTTTACTGGTATTTTTGTAACACCTTGTATAAAATGTTGAACGTAAGAAACCTAAAATTCTATATCTTTTTTCAATAAAAGTTTTGAAATAATTATTAACTAGATCACCTTCGCGACGCATTTTACGGATGCTTTAAACTAATTCGAAAGCGAATACCTATACAAACTTAACTAATTAATTTATAATAAGGTTTCTTTTACAATCTACATTGAATCTCTTCAACCTGATGATGCGTAATATTTAGTCGCGTACGTAATAATGCGTAACGTAATGATCAGAGTTAAGTTAGTACATCTGTATATTTACGAGCTGACGCTACATTAACGAAAGTAATAACTTCTTACACAAAACGATTCTGAAACTTATAAGGAAGTGAATCATACAATTTCTGGACGGTATATTACCGTTGGTCACGCGATATCAGCGACCTACCTGTTTTTTTAATTATTATTATTATTTTCAAACTATATGTGTTAAAAGATATTGTAAATCTCCCGCCAAAGTAGGTTAGTTGACGATTAGTTAGCGAAACAATAGCAGTTCAAATCCTAGAAAGAATATTTAATGAGTATTGATTTTCAAGTTCAAATATTTAGTATATTATTTCATTCCTTCTTAAATATTCGTAGTACAATAAATAATACGTCAAATTATACGAAACGAATACCAAATTTCTTCAGCCGAATTTCAGCTCAAAGTCCAACAAATAAAAATTAAATATCAATTGACAAAACCTAGTGTAGTACTAACTAACCTAGTTTTTGTTAGGTCGACACCTCAAACATGACAATATACCCAAACTAACTTCTTATAGTAGTAACCAGTCTACCCAAAACGAGCTCTTGAGTATCCAGCAGCGGATGGGTGCTCAGAATTTTGAGGCTCATCATATTCATCTTATTAATTCCCTCAATGAGTGATAACACAGTTAGGAGAATGGTTCACAAGCCAATTCAAATTCAGGTGAACTAACAACTTCAGATGCAGCTGCTGTCAAGAGCTTCGAGCTTGAGAAGGCAAGAAACTCTTGGCATCGAAGGAATTTGAAATATTGTAACTTCGAAAGCTGCGTGACTTCCGCATTCGCTATCTCGATTAATATCCTTCTTCCCATCTAACCTGTGCTATAAATAGTAGTCAATTATTCTAGTGGCGGTCATAAGTAAGAATATAAAAAATACATACTTCATAAGACTGAAAATAAAAGAATTTAATTTTGTAGTTATTTAAGTCAAGGTCTTTACATACTAACACAGAACTCTATAAATCCAAAGATAGAAAACACTAATTTTTATATGTTTTTTTTTTATTTTTTAATATCATATCTTTTAAACTTGGCTTTTAACTTAAATAAATATTTCTATACCAATACCATAGTGGTAAATAGGAATACACTTGTACAGAGATGAATCAAAAGACCGTGAGAAAGGTGTTATTATATACGTGCTCTATCAAATTTATTTCACCGACGTTTAAGTTGTAGTTATGTGTTGCTGCTTGTCTAATTCTTTTTGTTATAAATTATCCGTATCCAAAACTGTAATAACGATGTATTACAAAATAGCTTTATACACTCGAATTATGAAGACGACTTTCTATTATGATCTTTAAAATTACTATATAGAATAAGATAGACTTAGTTCATATAATTGGTTGGATTTTTTGGATGCTGCGGTTTGCACGTTCGGCATATGATTACAAGTTTAAATAACCTCTTATGGCTCAGTCAAGGGTAACGAAAAAAATTGGTTAAGGTCCCCGCTATATTTTGTTTTCATCCATGAAAAAGGCCTACGTAAAATAGTGAAGGCATTAACAATGATGATGATAATGCTTATGCCATATATTAAAAAGGGATATTTTAGTTATTTAAATCAATAAAACAAAGGAGAGCGGACATTTTGATCCTAAATGTAATGAGATGTAATATTTGTCAACCCAATCTGCTCTCTAGGGAAGTAGAAATTTACTTAAGGAATTAAGAACCGATTCAATCAATAGGTGCTTTCAAATTTAATCCGATTACACTGCTATTTTGATAATTTTAACGTCACAGAACACATAACACTTTTTAATATAAAACTGAAAGATGTAACTAACCAATTCAACGTGTCTGTCTAATATCCAACGGAAAACGATGATTTTTTAATAACACTTATATGCCAAGGCCGTTAAAAGAACATATTTTGACAGCTAGAAAATAAACGTCACTCACTTTTGCGTGCTTCGTTTTGCACGATTTTGAGTAGGTAATGACTGTTATTTTTTTCATTTATAAATTAATTTTTCAAAAAACATAACTAAATTAGCGTGTTGTTCAGAGCCTAATATTTTAATCTCATTTGCAAAATGAAACAAGTTTTCAAGAATAATTTGCTGTCGCACCATTTTAATATTATTTGCTTTTGTTTGTTACATCCTAATCCTAAAGTGTATGAAAATCACTCTGTATCCTTTAGTTTTATTTCCACATGTATATAAGATATATACGAATTAAAATAATAATTTAGTTTTTTTTATCTATTTGTATCTTCATTTATACAAATAAAATTAAATAAACTACTGAGTCTACCACCAGTTTAACAATTGGGAGGCCCTAGTGATCGAGTGGCTCGTACGCCGGTTTTGATGGTAACACCACTGTGAGCTCTCGGTTCGATTCCCTGCAGGGTAAATATAGAAACGAACTGGATTCACAACAATATAAGTGATATTGCCTAATAGATATTTCTTTATGAAAATTCTTATACTTATTCAAATGTATTTTAAAGTAAAACTCTTTTATTTTCTATCTTAAAATCTTTTTACGAAATGCGTCGACCCGGCACCGTGGCAAACAGAGAATTCATATGAAATACGTATAATGGTTTCAGAGATCGCATTCATATGAGATATTATGTATACTGCCGACGGAATGTAACGTCATAAAGTGATATAACTAATAATCTTCCATTCGACCTCAATAAATTATTATTTTGTTTGAATAACCGCAATCGTAAGTTTGGAAACCACAGCAACTAACATGGCCTAAATTTTGATTTTATTTATTAAGCTTTGATTTAGTAATTAAAATTTTTGGATAGTATAATAAATTTAATGAGGAATTCGATGATGATGTTAGGCCGGTTGATCTGAGATTACTGTTGTTAAGCACTTTTCGCAAAGTTCAGTGATTGAATGGGTAACCACAAACAAATTCTGTTACTCCTTGAAATCAAAATCAAAATCAAATCAAAATCAAAATAACTTTATTTCATAGGCCCTTGCGGGCACTTAAAATCGTCAATTTTACAAAATTAAGATAATATTCTTCTATGATAAAGATAGCCCGTGCGCTAGCGGCAAGTACATCCGCGGAGTTGATGCCGCGCATGTTATCGCCACGAGCGACCCGATTCCGAACGTAGGGGCTAACATGAGAAGAATCGGGCAAGAAACTCATGTGCCAAAACTCTTATAAAATCGCCAAATGTCTTACAAATTGTGTATATTACAAAACGATTCAGAGAACGAGCAATTCATTTCTTTTAGGTCCACGCTGCCTTATCATTCAAAAAATCTTTAACACTATAATAAGCCTTTTTGCATAACTGAGTTTTAATTAAAAATTTAAATTTATTCATTGACAAGTCATGCATGTTACATGGCAGCGTGTTGTACATTCGTATACAGTGACCTGCAAAGGAGTTGCTTATTTTATGGAGCCTATACCTGGGCATTGCTAGCTTGTCTTTATTTCTTAAATTGAAATGATGATAGTCACTATTTTTTCTGAATTTAATATCTTTACACTTGTGTGCATACAGTAAGTGTTCATAAATATATTGTGAATGTACAGTCATAATACCAATTTCTTTTAAATTTTTCTCTTAAAGACTCTCGGGAGCCCATCCTATAGATCGCCCGAACAGCCCTCTTCTGCAGTACAAAAATACAGCCAATATCGGCGGCATTTCCCCACAGTAGTATCCCGTACGACATAATACTGTGGAAGTAGCTAAAATAGACTAAGCGCGCAGTTTTTACGTCTGTTATTTGACGAATCATTTTTACGGCGTATGCTGCAGAACTGAGTCTGCTCGATAGGCATTCAATATGAGGACCCCATTGTAACTTAGAATCTAAAGTTATACCCAGAAATACAGTTTGATTGGCCAGCTCTATTTCATCATCCCTAACCCTGACTTTGGCTTTAGCTAATTGAACATTTGGAAAAGTGAATCTAATGCATTTTGTTTTACTTTCATGTAACAACAAATTATTGGCACCAAACCAGTGAATGACCTTGGAGAGTGCAATGTTTACTTCGTCAATATTAATTTGTCCATGTTTAACTTTATTGTTATTTATACGTTTAAATTTTTTGATGTTTCGGAAGGTACTTTAATCGGATGTGCCTTTGCATTGAGCCATAATCATTTGGGTATTTCCATAGACAAAAAGCGGCTGTGTGAAAATATCTGATATTTATAGTGAATATCGAAATTTATAAATATCGAAATTTACGATATATATTGGATAAATATCAATTTAGATATATCCATTAATATTTAAATATAGAATATTTAAAGTCAGTAGTCCCAACATTAAGATATTTATTTAAATTAGAACGGAATGGTATAGAATGATAAAAATCCATTTGACATTTTTATTGTTCTTTTTTATAATTTTTTAAGTAAAATCCCAATGCTTTCATCAATTCATGTTTTCATAGAAACAAAATGATAGCACATTTTAAAATACCACTAACGCCATCTATCGTTAGCGTTTTGTAAAATATGAGTAAAACAAAATTTCAAGTTATCTAAATCCAACGATTATGATACATATGTTAAGGGATAGAGTTGATACAGTTTCATTATATATACATACCAGCTGACCTATTTATGTCCTAAGTTGGAATAAATCCAGCAAAATGAAAAAAGAATCATCAGTGACAGTGACAGGGAATTTATATATATAATGACACCGTATATCAAAATCATGAGTGTGAACATTAAAAAAAAGAAATCCAAACCAATACAGACGACCGCAGCGCTTCAATAAGATTTATCAACTCAGAATCAAGTGGCCCAACTTCGAACCTCGCCAAAGTGGATGATGGGAATTGTAATACGCCCAACACATAACAATATTCTTTAAAAAATATATATAACTCATTTTTTTTCTATTATCCTATTAAAGTATATAACGGTATTTGCATAGCTTTGAATTAATTAAGCTCTTTTCAATGGCTTACAAATTAAATTATCATAGCCGATCAAAAGGAAGCCTATATAATACGAGCCAATTAAATCTACTTGGTTTATTTGAATATTTATGAAATATATTTTGTCAATTTCAACCTATAAATATGCTTCTTTGTACTATCCTTTATAGATAAGTATACGTATAAGTATATAGGAAGAAATTATTGGGATCATGGGGAATCTTAAGTAATTAATTATCATATTTTTGTTATTTAATCAAATTTGTTCATATCTTAAGAAATTATTACATGAAAAAAATCTTTTTGTCTCATATCCTGCAGCACTTGAACCCGTATCTCCCTCCGAGTACTCTAATACCGAGACTATTCAATTATTTTTATCTATAATAATATTATAAAGCTGAAGAGTTTGTTTGTTTGAACGCGCTAATCTTAGGAACTACTGGTTCGAATTGAAAAAATATTTTTGTGTTGGATAGTCCATTTATCGTGAACGGCTTTAGGCTATATAACATCACACTGCGACCAATAGAAGCGAAACATCAGTGAAAATCATAATAACAGAAATTGATGCGGACAAAGTCGCGAGCAACAGCTAGTTTATTATAAGCATTTACAATGCCTGTAACAGATACGACATGGCTTTTATGTCCTACGTCAAAAGAGCTTGTACCCAGAAAAAGCGACTTAGTAAGCTGCCTTTAGTAGTTGCCTTTTTACCACCCAGAGTTGATATTATTACAGATAATAATAAATTATTATAATAGAAAAATACTAGAAAAAATCGACTCGGGTCACAAGTGAATCTCAGGCGGGAGATTCACTTGTGACCCGAGTCGATTTTCTAGTATTTTTCTATTATAATAATTTATCTTATAAGATCGCATTGAAAATGCATAAAAAATATAAAAAAAATTATAAAACAGATAATAATATCACAAACCGACCACCACCACGATTTTCAAATGTCAGTGATAAATGTTATATCTTTTCTTTACCTTTTATATTTCATATAATCCAATGTAAGCGAATTTTTTGCTCACTCATCTACCTATTCTTTACAGTTTTAGTTTTGACTTTATCACTTAGTTTTGTATTAATATAAAATGTGCTTTTATTTCCCCATATTTATGTGTACAAAATTACGTATACTTCGTAATTTAAAACGGGAAATATGATATAAAAATTAGTAAAGGACATTGATTTCACTAAATATTCTCATCAAACTTACCTTCACTCTTTAAATGTAGTCATAGATTAAAAAAGACATTATTTTTCTCATTCTCTTCACATATATAACTACAAAGTCATAGAAAGTTATGGGTTTCCGTCATATCTATTTAATTACCTAAAAAGAAATCGTAAAAATTAAGTGTTTAATTTACATCTTTGAAGCGTTTAGGCTAATTAAAACTTCATTTAGTACATTGTCTGTGTCCTAATGGGACATAAGTAATGTCTATAGACTATATTAACGTTTGTAATTTTAACTACCTGCAATAAATTACATGATCATTATGCAAAAGTTTATTATATAAGGTTCACTTCATGAAATAGTCATAAATATATGTTTATGCTGATATGTTTATGCAGGCGGGATTGCCTTAGAATATCTTGTGAGACGCGTAGATATTTTCCAGTATTTTTCTATTGATAAAAGTAATCATATAAGATAGATTTGAAGGACTGTTTCATCTTAATCGATTATTAAACGTTTACAACAATTTTTGTTTCGAATGTGAGGATTTTTCTCTCATTAATGAAGCAAGGCTGGCCTACAGCGTAAGAAACAGTACAAATTACTAGAAAATTTGACGGGTACTCACAAGGCTCGCTTGAGAAAGCAGTGGACCGGTCATCCAAAGGTTGCAGGTTCGTGTCTCGCCTGATAATAACTGAGCCGAGTCGATTTTATTTCTAGTATTTTTATATTAACAAAATTTATCACGTAAAAAAGCATCGTGCATAAATATTTAAATCATAAATATACTCTTGTTTAAGAATTGAAACTTGTGACATTTCGGAAAATAATTCAATCACACCAACATACAATAAGTTAGAAATTAAATTAAACCTTATCACAACCAGAAAAAGTAATTTTTCGCTCTCTGTGAGAGTTCTTATTCAAAACATAAAGCTACCGAGACCTTGACCCGTTGAATTTTTTCAAGTGTTTCTAAGCCGAATGCAAGCGCAATCCGATAAGTACATACACATATACAACATATGTTCTAAGTAAGTACAAACGTATAACATCTAATTTAATACTAAAACAAGTATCAAACAATCGATTAAGACGACGCTAGATTTTTGTATGTAAAGAAATTTTAATTAGAAAAATATTAATTTGTCTCAGTAGTAAGCGGGACTCGAACCAATATTCTCTCACTATCCAGGCGATTACTCTTCCAATCACGTATCCTGCCTGACTCATTAAATAAATTGACTTCTTTCAAGTTAAAATTTCTTATGCTTAAGTATTCAAGCAAAAATATACTTAAATAACAAAATGTATATAAATCTTATTACTTACTAGCTGACCCGGCTACGCGTAGCTGTGTTATAAATGAAAATGAAACCTATCCTATCTCCTAAGTTGGAACAAATTCAGTAAAATGAAAAAAAAAATCATCAAGATCGGTTCAGTATTTTCAGAGTTTATCCCGAACATACATCGTGACACGAGATTTATATCATTTAGATCTTACTAGCTGACTCGGCCACGCGTTGCTGTGTTATAAATTAAAATAAAAACCGTCCTATCTCTTCAGTTGGACCAAATTACACATGAATACCAACTTTCATCAATATCGGTTGAGTTGGTGAAGAGTTCACTGGGAACATACATTGTGACACTGGATTTTTAGATATTAAGATTGCTTATAACATTTAAGCTGTCTTAAGTAAAGTTTAAGTACTTGAAACATTCAAAGCGTCGTTTCATTCAACTAAGTTTAAATAAATTACCAGTTCCAAACATTATTTTACAATGGTGCTTCTGATTAGCCAATGTGAACGTCCGCTAATCGATATATGTTGTAATGTTACGAAAAAGGGCTTCTGTTAGAATATATTGCATGTAGTATTTTGTACGGCCGCGTTGGTATAATGATTAGTGACCCTGACTGCGAAATTTAAATTCGTGTGAAGAACTTAATAAAATAAAATATAAATAAATATTTTTTACATTCACACCAATTAGCCTAGCCCAAAGTAAGCACTAAAAAGCTTGTAAAAAGCTTGTGTTATGGATACTAGGGTACCGGATAGACATACATATATGTTACATAGATATGCAATATTCATAGAAATATATATAAACACCCATGACTCAGGTACAAATGCTCGTATTCATCATACAAACATCTGCCCCTACCGGGAGTCGAACCCAGGACGGTCGGTGCGAAAGGGAGGATACCGTTGCACCAAACGTCAAAATAGGCTTTTGTTCCAGATCGATAAAATAAAACTGTTTTTCATATCAGTAGTAACTGTTATTTTGGGACTAATAATTAAATTGAATATTTTTTTTACTGATCAAACATACTTTTCTGGTATGCCTACATAATATACGTATACATACAATACAGGATATAGGATAAATGGGGTCAAGTGAAAGTCCAAAGGCTTCACTAGGGCTACACGAATCATCCCCATGTATGTTTCACGATTATACGTAGTTATCGAGATATTATTTTTGCATATCTTTAATAAACCTTGATTTACAAGATATTAGTCATCGAAACACCAATTATTAAAAATATGTGAATAAATAAATAAAGTTTATCAAAACCACACCACAAAAAAAACATTGCCTTGTAAATATTTTAAATTTATAAATTATCCAGAGCGATCTAAAAAAATACAAAAAAATTCCTTTTTAAACTTTTCAATAACTTAATATTATCAGCTAAATGCTTTTTGCATTTAATGGATCTATCTTTATGGAATCATAGTTTGACCTCAAAAGTAGAATTTAAGTATGACACAGTAAGGTCAATTTTAATTTACACAAAGCGAAGACGTTACTTTAACACATAATATTCTAATTTTAGTGTTTATAATAGCTAATAATCACTGTTCTTAAAACTGTTTAAAATTTTTTTAGTTTTTAACTAATGAATAGAAATCGAAAACCAAACTTTAACTGATATCAAATGCAAAACAAGCAAAAATTAGTCCATCCCAAAGTAAGCACTGTAAGGCTTGTGTTATGAATACTATGATATTAAGAGACATACGTATACATTTACATAAATATTTAATATTATTAAAAATATATGTATGAATACCGATGACTCAGGTACAAATGCTCGTATTTATAACAAACATCTACACCTCCCGGGACTCGAACTCAGGACCATCGGTGCAAAAGACAGAGTTGCTACCATTGCAAAAAAGGAATGAGTTGAATGACGTCATGATTATTAAGTATAGCAGTTTCATTAATATAAGCTTACTTGTAAAATTAACATGAAAGTAATACTGTAGTAGTATTACTTTCATAATCATTAGTTTTGCTAGATTTCTAGTGAAAATGTTTAATCCAACTTGTGTCAGGTGGATTTAACAGGTGTCACAGGGGAATTGAATCCTGCTGTAGACAATTAAGTTATCTACAGGAACAGATCCCACGAATGCTTAAGAATTCCTAGAAAAAATATTATAGATCCGTCAAAGTCTCTAATGAGCTATTGGATGTGCCTAAATATCGAAAGTCCTGTCTGACGCTAAAGGCAAGTTAATTTTTTTCTAGAAAAATTGCTCAATTTAGCAATTAAATGATTAAATAACTTTTCGAAAGATATTGATCACACTTTACTCATAGGTAATAAATTTCGATATGTGTTTTTTTTTCATAAGTTCCTTTTTAATTTATTACAACGATATAAGATTGAAAAACTTATTAAAACATTTTAACATTCATTGAATAAGACAGCGAAGCCCAGCCTCAATTCGTTATGTCCATGTTTCAGAATAAAACAAGTAAAGACGTATAAATCAGATGAGATCCCTTACCAGCATAAATCTTAGTTCGCTAGTTAATTACTAATTTTATGTACGGAATAATCATTTGGATACACTTAATTATGACTCTATACACTTTCTTATGCATTAAATCCTTTACTTATATATATTATTATAACTAAATAAATTTTCAAGGTACTTTGCTTAAATTCAATTTCTTTATTTGATTCTTTTTACGGTACTGAACGGTTATAGCCGTGAATTGATAGTACATATTATGTACATACAGTATAAACTTAAAACCGCCTCACAATATTATATGTTGGATAGTGACAACTTTATAATTAAGTTTATTCGAACTTACCTTTCTATTTGCTTCGAATTTTCTATTAGGTTTTAATAAATATTTCATTAGTGTGTCTTTCTGTGTAGCAGTGACCTATAAAGATAAGTGATCATTCAAAAATTAATAAAAGACATTAAGAATAAATATTCTTGGAGCGATTTAAGTTTGATATTCATACGTGTATCCGTGAAAGTATACGATGACCATTAAAGATCCACATTGTTTTCTCCGAAGAAGAATCGAACGGGTAACATTAAAATCATAATTCTCGTATGACCGAAGGCCGAATCTTAGGAAGAGCCAGGGAGAGAGGCGTCGACTAACCGGCAGTATAAAAGCCAACGGTCGTTGGTTCAGAGCATCACACAACCACGACACCTCCGTGAGACAACATGAAAGCGTTCTTGGTAGGTACTCGTGTGCAGTGAAAGTGAACTGTGTGACCTAAGTGACCCGCGCTCCCGTGACCGCGCATTGGGACTTCCTCGCGGGATTGTGACTCAGTGCCGTCAACCGCTCAGTTCTATTCATCGATTTTAATGCTAACGCGTTAAAATGTTTAATAGAGCTGAAAAGGTTGACGATCTGTTCTGTTGTTTATGGTGTGCATTTCTTTCGTAGGTATTAGCTGCTGTAGCGACGCTCGGCTCGGCACGGCCCGAGGCGGGATACAGTTACAATGCTCCCGGCGGTGGTGGCGGCCACGGCGGCGGCATCAGCATCGGCCACGGTGGCGGCGGTGGCGGCTTCTCCTCCGGAGGTCTGAGCTCTAGCAGCTTCGGAATCGGCGGCGGTGGAATCGGTGGTGGATTCTCGTCCGGAGGTGGCTTCTCCTCCGGCGGTGGCTTCTCCTCCGGCGGCGGCGGTGGTTTCTCATCCGGCGGCGGCGGTGGTTTCTCGTCCGGCGGCGGCGGCGGATTCGGCGGCGGTTTCGGCGGCGGCTCCGGCGGCGGTTTCGGCGGCGGCTCCGGCGGCGGTTTCGGCGGCGGCTTCGGCGGCGGCGCCATCGTGCAAAAGCACATCTACGTGCACGTCCCACCCCCAGAACCTGAAGAACACCGTCCCCAAGTGATCTCCGGAGGTGGCGTTGCCCAAAAGCACTACAAGATCATCTTCATCAAGGCCCCGGCTCCTCCCGCGCCCCAAGTTCCCATCATTCCCGCTCAGGCTCAAAACGAAGAGAAGACTCTCGTCTACGTTCTTGTCAAGAAACCCGACGAACAACCCGACATCACCATCCCCACCGCTGCCCCTACCCAGCCCTCAAAGCCCGAGGTTTACTTCATCAAGTACAAGACCCAGAAGGAATCTGGTGGTTCTATTGGCATCGGCGGTGGCTCTGGAATTGGCGGTGGCTCTGGAATCGGCGGTGGTCTTGGCGGCGGTCTTGGCGGTGGTCTTGGCGGTGGTCTTGGAGGTGGTCTTGGCGGTGGTATCGGAGGTGGCGGCATTGGTGGTGGAATCTCTGGCGGCAGCATCGGCGGTGGCATCTCTGGTGGTAGCATCGGCGGTGGTCACGGAGGCAGCATCGGTGGAGGCAGCATCGGAGGTGGACACGGTGGCTCATCCGGTGGAGTCAGCTCTTCCTACGGCCCCCCCGGACAGTCCGGCCCATACTAAGCCAGTCCGGCGCAAACAGCGCCCCCATGTGATACCTGCTTTGCCGGCGAAACATAGTTATAAGTAGAGAAAAAAATTACGGTGCCTAAATGTATTTATGTAAATAGTAATTTTAATTAATTTAAGTTGTACTATAAAGTTCTTTTGCATAAAACTCATAAACAAAAAACTTTGTTTTTACTGCCTCATTCTATTGCTAAAATACCCTGAATTCAGATGACCAAAACTTAAAAAATGCCACAAAAAAAATATAATTCAATATTTACCAAATTTATAATTTCATATATAAATTGACTTATAATTTGAATCTACTCATAATAGGCACAAAGAAGCTTTTATCATTTCTTAACAAAAAAATATAATGATTTACAAGTTAAGATCAAAAGATGTTTAACAAACAAAGTTTAATAATGAGCATCCAAATTTTCACTAACAAGATAAAGTAAAACTGGTGTCTAGAACACATAGAAAGTTTTGGTTTCACCGAGTGGGCGACCCACATTACGTAACCGGGGCAGTCTGACCCTAGTTACATAATGCATTCAGAAAGAAGCTTCATCTCGCAACATCTTTTATAGAAAATAACAGTTTCGCTAAATATTTATTACACAACATACACCTATTGCAACTTAACAATACTATTGCGTAAACTTGACATTTAAGATTTTCCCTTTTCACAAATGCTTAATTTATTACGCCATAATATGTGACCAATAAGAAGCGCCCATGGCTGTATGATCTCATATTCCTTTGCCTTAAAAGTTGACCTAATGAAGAAAGTAACTTTATAATGGCGGGCGATTACGGAGGCAGAGGTCGTAAACCTAAGAACAAAAGAGCGAGGAGAGTAATTTGCAATCCGATCGGCGGCTGACGTAACGCAATGATAACTCGGAACAAGTTTTACGTGAATATTTATAACATGTGGAGAAACTCTTCAACTTCCGCGGGTCACGCTCGTCCATCCATTTGTTTGTATTTATTTAGAAATGGTTTACTTAAGCTTAGTCGTGATATTTGTCAATGTGGCTTCCAGTCTTTCATTTTGTGTACTTAAGATAATTGCAGCATTTTTACGTATTGTTTTGAATACTCAAGTATTATGCCACTACGTTAAGGGAAAACCTGTACTCCACTTAATAATAATAATCAACGTATAAATATATTTTTAAGTCAATTTCCAATCTTTCAAAACTAATTCAATTAAATCATTAACCGTAATTGTAGCAGCAATAATAAACATCTTCGTAAATGAGAAAAATTTCTGTTTTTAAAGTCCATACAATGATTCCCACCGGGTCACGATACATACTTATAAAATCCTTTCTTGATGGGCTATACAAACAATATTGTTGAATTATTTCCCGACTGTATTATGAACAAATCTTATGAGCCTATTAATGATTAGTGTTAAGAGATTTATAAACGTAGTAAAGGCCCGATGGAAAATAAAGAATAAGAAATTCGTGGACCATTAGTAAACATTGTATTTGTTATTATAGCTGTTAGGGACTCTTTAACTTCGAAACCTGTGGCTGCGAAAGGAATATTTGTGTGACAAATATAAGAATTATCTCTTATACTTCCGCGTCTATCACATTTAAATAAAACCACTTTTACTAGAAAAATGACGCGTTTAATTTTGTTTTTATTTACCTTAGTCATCCTATGATCAAGGCTTATTTAAAGGAGTCGAAACGTAAGATTCAAAACAAAATTAATCGCGTCATTAATCGGGAATAAAAGGTTTTATTATAAATTATAGTATAATATATCGCTGGTTTGCGAGAATATCAAAAATCTGTCAAGTTGAACTAAAAATACCAGACGATCATATATCTTTGATATTTTATCGTGAACAGAGACGCAACGCAGATATCGTGCCACCGTTCACTCAAAAGACATTTTTTTAGTATGCGTCAAAAGATTTAATAAGAAATTTGAAAACCTTATTCCATAAAATAAAGTTTTAGTTCCGTCGCTATACTCGCAAACCAGCGATATATTATAAGATTTTATACCTAATACAATATTTAAATATTCTGTTATTAAGTTTAATAATAATAAAAGGGATCAAATTCTCGCAGATTGTCGTGCGTTACAAAGTATATGATAAGTAGATTACATCCATTACTTACTATGATGTCTGGCGAAGTAGAATAGCAGCTACCATTCACACATATGATTTCGTAAAATGCGGCTAATGATACCACAAAATGGGCAGCAGCGATTTACGAATTATAGGTCTTTCACTGTGATCTCCAACTCGCCATGCAAGCGTGAAGAGTATTTCGAAACCCCCCCATTTTGGGGAAATCTTTTGTTCAACAGTGGACATCTTACGGATGTTATCATCAGTTCCGCTTATAGATAAGGATTGGTAGAGATCTATTTTAGCGATTATACCGCCCATTGTTACAAGTTGTCAATTGTGGTGTTTACAATAAAGTGATATTGTATAAGGACTATACCTATATATTGTGGGATGAATCCGTAATGTACTATTATTATTAATGTCATCTTCCTTAAGAGTAAGCTCAAGGCAACAACATGATTAAATCAGAATACTTCATATTCAACAGTAAACCTGATAAGACTTTGTGATTTCGTTAGCATGTAGGTTATCTTCAAGGCAGACGTCTAAAAATATCTATGACGGTAATAAATATTACTGTTAAAGGAAAATGAATGAGCTAAGGTATTCTATTAATTCTAAACTATATTCCAAAAATAATACGGACTTTTAGAATTATAGCAATATTATTTCTATTTTTTTTAACAATTATATAATTTAATAATAGTTACCACTTTTATAAAATTCGTTCAACTTAATCGAGAAGTAATAATAATAATTAAGTAAGCACTGTAAGGCTTGTGTTATGGATACTAGGATAATAAATAGACACACATGTATGATACATATATCTCTACTATATAAAAGAAAGACTTTGTGGGTTTGTTACCATATATAGTTACCATAAGCCAAAGAATTACAGTTTTTATAATCAATTAACGTTACCATTGCAACGCGTGGCCGGGTTAGCTAGTATATAATAATTATAGAAATATATATAAATACCCATGACTTGGGTACATATGACTGACCGATATCGATGACCATTGTGACACGTTCACCAACCTCTAATAGAAAGATGAAACGAACGAAAGAAAGAAAGGAAGCAAAAAGAAAGAAAGGGAGAGAAGATTTATTGACTCAAAAACACACAGAAAACAAGAAAAGGAGGAAAAAATATGGAACGTAAATAATGTAAAAATACAAAGAATAATAAAAAAATTAAAACTACTTTGTGGGGTCATTAAATAACCTTCCTCAGCATTTGGCCTTTTTGTCATTTACAGCTGAACAGTATAGATACAAAGGCGCTCTTATTCTGATACAGTCAGAAAAAAAAATAGAATATTATCAGAGTTATTTGAAAGAATACGGACACAATAGATGTTACATATAATAATATAATAAGTCAGCACGCAAATATTAAATTAAGTAGTACATTTATTTTAAAACTTAATAAATTGTTTAAATAATAATATAAAAAATAAATATAATTTTAGTGTAATTAAAAAAACTAAACAGAAAAATAATTACGATAAAAAATCTATTGATATAAGTAAACTAATGTCAATAAAATAATAACACAAATATCGTTTATATTTAGTTAATAAAAAAATTGTATTTCCATATAAAACATTGACAAATACATTAATAAAACATTTTCTACTTCAAAGTAATTTATTATATATTGTGCAAGATCTGCTTAATTAAATTCTGAGAGCATACAACGAGATTGGTCAAACAAAACGAAACAACAATATGAAGATAAAAGTTTTTCAACACGAACGGATGTGAACCATTAATTACAAAGATTATGTTGCATTAGCGCTATCTGCATACATCGGGCAACTTACAGCTTGCAATCAATGAGACCGATATCATATATTTCTTAACATTTCTATATAGTAACGACACCAGGAAATCTTTGTAATACGAACAGCTTGATTACTAAGTTATAAGGCACCAAATTATGGACTATCAGAAGTACTTACTTACTTAATGGCTGTTAATTAAATTACGAATGAAACTCAAGAAGTTGATTTGAGCAGTTTTCAATACTCAATTTCCTATATGCCGTCAGTAAATACAGTGTCTACAAACCTAGTATTTTCAAGAATTGCAAAAGCTTTTAACGCGTAAGTGATATAGTTTCTAAACAACGTTTAGTTATTAAAATAAAGAAAAAAATTTGGATGCCGAAGACATATTTTTATTAAGCTTTGGCGTTTCGATTCCTTTTCAGTTGCCGGTATCATATGGAGTAATATATACTCTAAAAAACACAAATTTCTTGTTTGTGTGTATGTCTGTCCGCTCTTTTTCCATTGTATTAACGTTACTATAGTAACGGGTTACCATAGCAACGCGTTACGGGGTCAGCTAGTATATACTCTAAAAACACAAATTTGTTGTTTGTGTGTTTGTCTGTCCGCTCTTTTTCCATTGTATCAATTAACGTTACCATAGCAACGCGTTACCATAGCAACGCGTTACCGGATCAGCTAGTACATACAAATTAAGCTTCAAAATTATTTTGTTTTAAAACTAAATACTTAGCTACTATATTATAATTTAAGTTATACATATTGTCTTGTTTATATTTACGGTATGATTCAAACCGTTACGAAGTTACAAAATAAAGAAACGAAATTATGTAGAATAACTGTCTTTATCTGGTAAGTTCTCCAATTTCATGTCACGACCTCTTGTTTGTAAGCATTTCTCGCAATTACGTACAGTCAACCACCTTATGTGAAATAAGATTATGTATTGTCAAACATAATTATATAACTACGTACGTTGCTTATTAAGGTTAAATAATATATGATATACAATTCGTTTGATTGAAGGTAAGGAGTATTTAATACGCTATACATTTAAATTATATAAACGCTTTAATTATATAAAACAATTGATAGATTCTTTGAAAAATTTTATTAACTGGGCAAAGTTTTAATAACTCCAATTAGCTTAGTTGGCAGTCAAAAACTAATAGCAATAATAGTACTTATCAGGTATCTTGTTTTGTTGAACGTAGACTGATATTTATTTCATGATATGTCAGATCATAATGAAACTCTCTTTTGGGATCAGACTGAGTGATTACATCTGATGTTATTGCGAAAATATTAATAAATATAATATCGAAGAAAATATCTGTTTGATACCATGGAAAGTATAATAATATACTGAATGTTTACTCAGAAAATTATTCTCGATAATTGATAGTTAAAGTTTTTAATTTGTTTTCGGGGTTTCTGAGTCAAAAACTGTCTTAAGCCACAATAAAATCGTTCCTCCTAAAATATATAATTTTCATTTCATTTTAATATATCAATTTACGTTTTTAAACGTCCGTTTTATCAAAAATACCTTGGGTAGCAAATTATATTGTTACAGGTAAATGGAAAGTTCAAGATAAACTTTAGGGTCGGTTTCGTAGATTTTTGTAAATTTAATTTTGAATTGGTTTAGTTTCTTTACGTTTATTTTAATAACATGTTACGATTATACATGCACTTAAATACAAAAAAAATAAAAACAGATTAAAATTAAATTTAATAAACAAGAGCTCAGAGTTGAAATTCAGGTGAAGGCGTATTTGAACAATGAATTGACACTTATTCTCGAGTCATAGTTTTTTCTATCTATTTTTCTATCAAGGACACATTTTGCTGTGGATCAGGCTGACATTCATTTTGTTAGGGAAGTTCCACTGAGTATTTCGGTACAAAAAACGTATGAACTTTTATTTTCTATTTTGCAGACACAAACAAACGAAAGCTAACTCTTATATATAAAGATCCGTTATTTAGACAAGCTGGGTTTTGTGTGAGTTGTCGAAATAAATATACCATCTATGTTATTTAATAGATTTTATTCTATAAAAACGAATTTGCAGATATCACATCGAAGCTCACTTTGATGATTTTTTACTGAAGGCAAAAGACATACAGATTCAGCGTTCTAGTCACTCATCTTTAGACAATCTTAAGGTAATGTGCCTGTATGATATGTCTATAAATTTTCTATTTTATATATATTTTTAAGTTCCCATCCAAATTGTAAATTATAGTGTTAAGATCAGAAAAGGTAAATGCTCGTATTTCTTTCAAAGGCAAGTTCTTAGGTATTGCCTAGAAAATTTATTAAAGCGTCATGTACGTTTTCTCACCAACGTGCGTATGTCTCATTTTATTACTGTGTGTAGTGTTTTTTGATCTATTATATAAAATAATAAGTTTGCAGTTATAAGGTATTTGTATCTTGTAATTAATTTTCCATCAGTCTTGAATCACCGGTAGAGAAAGCTTTTAGCATTTATTACTACAATAAGCGAACCTATTGTATTAATATAAAATTATAGTCAATAAAATATCATACAAAAACAAATAATTTAAAAGGTACATAAGTAAATAAAATTACATCTGTCAAACAAGAGACGGCAGTTGGAGAAAACCACGAAATATCAAAGTTTGCAGAAGTAATACATTGTTTGTACTGCACTTTTCACAAAAATTATTGGTGTTTTGAAAGTGAGCGGGCATCCTTCTCATTGCCATAACGAGAAACAAAGACGGTATGCGGTATTACCGCACTGTTTGCCTGACCCGTCTCGACAGTGAGAGTGAACTTTGACGTCACGTGCTTTCGCCAATTCACAACACACACGGCTAGAACTCTAGCGTGCTTTATGAAACAAAATTAGATACAAGCTGACATCAATTTTAAATGCTTAAGGATAAAGTAAAGATTTCAATAACCACCTACCTGCCGCTCAGCTGATCACGTCTAGACGTACTTGGAACTAATTTGCAATCTTAATTCTATGAGTATAAAGTCTTAATTTAATAATCAATGGGCTTTAATGTACAGTAAGATTGCAGTTATTAGACATAGACTAGTATTATTTATCATTATGTTTAAACGTTCCCTTTTACATGCTATGAAACATCATTTGCGTTTATGCACTCAGCAAACACTAAAGTATAATATATTTCGAACTTTTGAACTGAGACGAATAAAATCTCTTTTGCTAACCTCTAAATTACTATTAAACAAAAGAAAACAAATATCTAAACGAAAAACTTTATTGGTGCTGTTTATTTCACGACGTTTTTATCTTTCGAGTTAAGGCTTTATTACTTCGTACCTGTCACTTGTAATCTTAAATAATAGAACTGTCAGATTGATGACACCTGACGTTGAAAGAACAACAGTTTAATATTTATTGACTTTAGGCGACTTGTTGAACTAGAAAAAACTTGATTTAGGGTAGCAGATATTATTTATTTCACAATAAACTCACAATATTTTATTTTTTATTTTATTTAATTTTCAAACAAGATAAACGCCTCGTCTATCCGGTAAAAGTGGGTTTATTTAAATATTCGAATGACGCGGAAGTGTAAGAACAAAACATTTTCATCATTATGTTACCTGTTTTTATTTTTTGAAGTGAAAACTTCCTTAGTTGTGATTTGAAAGTCGATGAAACGAAAAAGCGACAGTAAAAAGAGACACCAACATAAATTCATATGATTTACCGTAGGAGGAAATGAGATAGGAATCATTATACAGAATATTATACAGTACATTATACATTACATTATACAGTATCTTTGAAACGAAAAAGCGACAGTAAAAAGAGACAGTCACATAAATTCATAAGATTTGACGTAGGAGAAAATGAAATAGAAAGCATTATGTACGTGTGTTAATTCGTGTTTGTGTAGTACAAAACTTAAGAGAAGGCATCACAACAACCGTGGTATTTTGTATACGTGTACGTATTATTTTTAAAGGTTTCAATTCTACCACGTGTGAATGGCACACATGCTTTTTGTCATTTAGATAGTTTAGTAGAAATAATCTTTTAAATTTATATTTTTGACAATTAAAATAAAGGAGTTTTTTCATAAATAAAGCGGGAAATTTATTTATTTATCTTTCTACTCTTGTTATAAACAAAGTTAATATAATGTCATTGAATTGTCAAAGTGACGTTTTGTTCTGACTAGAACGTACTGTGTAGTAATAACTACATTTTTATTAATACCAAATTAAGAAAGTCAGTTGTTTTCCATAATAAAAAAAAATATTTTAAAACTAACAGTCATAAATCTTCGATAATATTTTATTCCCGTAATGGATGACCTAAATTAATCTGTATGTGTACGGAACCCTCAGTGCGCGACTGATAATTGTTTAACTTGGCCATCCTAAAAAGGCCTAATGGTTTTTATTTCTTAATATACTCATTGTTCCCAAATTAATGGCCAGTCAAAACATAATGATGAGCTACATTCTGTCTTGACATTCACTCTTGCATAAGGCCATCTTCCATTCAATGTTGACACTTTTGGTGTACAAAATAAGGTTGAAACAACTATTTGTCTCACTGACACCGTTACAATAGTCACCTGTTACGAACAATGATTCATGTGAAGTATATTTTAGCTATAACGTTATTTAACAGTTCATTAAAAAAAACTGATAGTCGTTTGTTTAAGAATACTATCTATACGCGGGCTTCGGTTTTGTTAAACTCATTAATGAAAGGATAAATTGCATAATTCTTTGCTTAATATTAGTAATTACCGTGACGGACAATGGGCGGTTTAATCACGGAGTGGTGACTGAAACTAGTAAGAGTAAAATCTCTAAGAGACAATGTACACGCTCAATGACTTAATAACATCGTGCAAAAGTGCATGTACTTTTTCCTATATCTATTTCCTTTTCCTTGTGCGTGTTTCGTATTCGTCGACTGCCGAGCCTGGATATTATGGCAGAATCGGGCATTTTTGGGGGAGGCTCCGTCCAACAGTGGAAGTCTTTTGGGCTGAGAGGATATCTTATCATCATCATTATAACATCAGTCATCTGGCGTGCACTGATTACCGTTCCCGCAAGGATTTCAAAAATAATCAGTCTTGAACTGCCAGCAACAGCTTATTCGCGGAGCGTCGCCCTGTTTGTTGTCGGTATTCGAGAATCTTCCAAACGGCCATCAGTTCTTCTCACTATGTGTCTCTTCCACTGATGCTTCAACTGAGAAATATCAGTTGCTCTAATTCACCTTAAGTTCTTCTTATTCCTGATTGAGTTACTAAAAAGTGTATGGGCGTGTTATCATTATCATAAATATGAGCCAAATAACGTTTACATCATTGACATCATCTCCATACTTGGCCAGCGGGTTGGAGATCCCAGAAAAAGACGGAAAGAAATTGTTGCTGCCAATTTCGTGGTCTACTTAAGGTGTACAGTGTTATTTACGACGTCCCTAAGTACATAGGCTTGGTGCTTTTTTACTCTGCCATAAGACGAGTAACAACAAGTATGATCAATAAAAATCTTTGTAAAAATGATTGATAACATCTTCTAATAAACGAAACATAATTTCTAATACGCCCATTTACAAGTTTAGTTGCTAACAATTTTCTTGATTTCGTTCAGAACCCTAAAAGTTAATTTTATACAAAAACAAACAATTAATTAATGAGTAAAGGTTAACAATTGATTGTAATTTAATATTCCCAAATCTAAATAAACATGTTAATTAAATTGTTTGAAAATATGCCTGGTATGTTTTTTCCGACAACTCATTCTTAATGCAAAGTCGTAATAAACTGTCTTTCTCGGTACCGATTATGTCTGCATTATATATTAGACATTAGAATATAGTCACAGGTCATAGGATAAAGTAACTTGGGCTAGAAATCAATGCAAAGAGATTTGTTTGAAATTTATTATTGGTTAAGTACCAATAAAGTTATGAATAGGAAACAAGATCTGCCTTCAGGCGCTTAAGTAGTGTCTAATTTTTAAATAAGTTCAAGCACTAAGTACATTTTATGAGAAGATGAGTGTTATATAACTCAAGTTTCAGAAAATTGGTTGAGATTTGTTGAAACAAGATGATTATTAACAGTAGACTGGATTATCCTGGCCTTCTCGGGACGCGAAAAGACATTTTCTGCTGTTTTGTTTTATTTCGTGTTGCTTATAAATGTACACAAATGCTTAATGGTTACCAATCAACTATTATTACATTACTTACACCATCTTTATTAAGAATGTCTTTTTCCAGATATCGAACTTCATTCCGAGAACTTATAACCCGTCCATTTTCAAAGCCGGGCTTGATCCTATATAAATACATAAATAACCAAAACTACGAAAGTGACGCTAACTATTACAAAATTATTCCCAACATCATCTCAGTCAATAAACGCTGAATGGAACGTCTCTCAAAAATCGAAGGGTTTTACTACAATCTCCACGTTTGGCAGGCGATATAACAGTAAAATGCTATGGTTTTATTATATGTTTTCCGAATTATGATTCGGAAAGCGTTGTATCCCATGTTTTCGGGGGATATATTGTAATTACCGTCGGTGTGTGGAATCTATGTCGGTGTATTCTCCGCCCGATCCAAGCCCAAAAGGCTTCCGGCGGATTTGGCGTTTTAAATCAGCAGATTGGGATGAGATGCGTTGTTTTTTTGCATCTTATCCTTGGCGGCAAGTTTGCTTTTCTTCTAGCGACCCCTCAGTTTGCGCGGATGCTGTGACCAATGTGCTTCGTCAGGGTATGGAGTATTTCATTCCGTTCTCTGACATATCACTTGCCGGCAAAGCTCGCCCGTGGTATAATGCCAAATGTCGTGATGCGGTGGCATCAAAATACAAAGCATATTTGGCCTGGGTTGAAGCTCGATCCCGCAAAGCTAGTAATACGCGCGAAAAGAAGAAAGCCTTTAACAAAGCCGCCAAGTCCTGCAAAAAGGTTGTAAAGACCGCTCGCTTCGATCTCATAGGCCGCATTGGGAAGAAGATTGCTTCTTACCCTTCGGGTAGTAAAGCGTTTTGGTCCCTGGTTAAGTCGATCGAGGCCAACTTCTGCCGTACTTCAGTGCCTCTCTTGCTGAAACCTGACGGATCATTGGCACACACGGCCAAGGAAAAGGCCGATTTATTTGCCGAATTATTTGCCGAAAGTTCGCGTTTGGATCCTGGCAATGCTGTACCTTCCGGTTTGTCAAGTTGTGGGACTTTTATGTCTGAAATTCGTATAAGACAAACCGAAGTCAGAAAGGCATTGCGGGAACTGGACGTGAATAAAGCCAGTGGTCCGGATGGTATACCAGCCATAGTACTAAGGACTTACGCTCCTGAGTTAGCTCCGGTATTGACACGCCTATATCGTTTATCTTTGGCTAAAGGATAAGTGCCAAAGTCCTGGAAGCTGGCCAACCTGCAACCTGTGCCTAAAAAGGGCAGTCGTGCTGATCCTATCAATTATAGGCCCATCTCGGTCACGTCCATTCTCTGCAAGATAATGGAACGTGTACTGAACCACAGGCTCCTGTCCTATCTACAAGAAAATGACCTCTTTAGTGACCGGCAATATGGGTTTCGCAGGAACCGGTCTGCCGGAGATCTTCTAGCATACGCCACTTACAAATGGAGCGAAGCCATCGAGAGGCATGGTGAGGCGCTTACCGTCTCTCTTGATATCTCGAAGGCTTTTGATAGGGTGTGGCATGAGGGCCTTATTAGCAAGCTTCCGTCATATGGTCTTCCCACTGGTTTGTGTGTCTGGATATCGGACTTCCTGAGAGATCGGTCAATACGAGTTGTCATTGACGGTAGCTCGTCGGACCATTTGGCTATCAATGCCGGCGTCCCTCAGGGTTCCGTTCTCTCTGCAACTCTTTTTCTGCTGCATATAAATGACCTGCTTTTGCCCGGTATTTTGGGGTACGCAGATGACAGCACTGTTGTAGAGACCTATATGTCTGATGCACGAGCCAGTGCTGAACAGATCCAGCGTCATAGAGAGGCGATGGTTAGCCGCATGAACCTATCTCTGCAGGCTGTCTCTGAATGGGGCGATGCCAATCTAGTGGGGTTCAATCCGTCAAAGACCCAGGCGTGTCTTTTCTCCGCTAAAAGGAGTCCTTTCAACTTGACTCCTACTTTCCGAGGTGTATCCGTGCCGATCACTGACCATCTTGAGCTTCTCGGTATGTCTTTGTCACCGACTCTCAATTTTGGCTCTTTCATTGAGAGCAAGGCTCAAGTGGCTTCAAAAAAACTTGGCATTCTGGCGAAGGTGAGAAAATACTTCACACCGGAACAGTTGCTCACCCTTTACCAAGCACAAGTTCGATCGTGTATGGAGTATTGTTCTCATCTTTGGGACGGTTCCGCCCGATACCAGCTCCAGACGCTTGAGTCCATCGAGAGGAGGGCCAAGAGGCTCATCGGCAATGAAGATCTTTTCTGTAAAAAGCTCAAAAGCCTTGAGCTTAGGCGGAAGGTTGCAAGCCTATCAGTATTTTATAGGATACATTTCGGAGAGTGTTTAGCTAAATTGCACAACCTTGTTCCGCCATCCCCATTTTTTCATCGGACAACCAGACTAACAAATTGGCGACACCGTTATATGGTGGATACACCAAAGAGTCGCACTAAGCGTTTTGGTTTCAATTTTATGATACGTACCGCTAAGGAGTGGAACTCTTTGCCTGAGTCTGTGTTTCCTGACAAATACAATTTGGGGGTCTTCAAGTCACGAGTGAATAGGTATCTTCTAGGCAAGCGCGTCACATCCTAGATCGCATCGACGCTTACCATCAGGCGAGATAGTGGTCAAGCGCATGCCTATTTTCTATAAAAAAAAAAAAAACCAAAAAAAAAAGGTGTCATGAGTTTCTTTTTTAAGTGTAAATGGTTCATAGAATAAAAAAATCATTCAATAAATATTACGTTGAAGTTAAAGTCATTGTACCTATTATTTAAAAAGGAATTTAAATATTATTTTCCAATATTGGGGGCTCTAGTTTTACGACGCAGTTTTATACACCATCGTCGTCACGGAAGTAATCGTCACTATCGTTTTAGAATTATGAAAAACTAATTCATATTCTATCAATTGTTAGGACAAATATTTTGGAGTTTGGAGAAAAGACTTATTAGCGTATAACATCGCATATAATAATATTTAATAATTGTCAAATTGCTTTAGTATTATTTCTAACGTAACTAATGAAAGTTCATACTTGTTTGCACCTATTTTATATTCTGTGACGTTGATTTAAATGTTACTCATCTGTAGTTCAAATACATTTGTACAAAGAAAATACAGTCTAATTGCCTATTTTAAAGCGCCACTGTATAGAGCAAATCTGTGCGATATTGTTGTCGACCCACTAAGTTCTATTCTTCCTACGGTATGATGAACCATACAGGAGGCCTGTATCAGTGTGGATGTATAGACTGATGGTGATGATAAACTTTATTCTATAACATTCCATGACGAGTGGCATTTTCCGTAGAACTGTGGAAATCATTATCGTCCCGTGAAGATTGCCCGACGATAGGAGAGCAGACTTGTCTCGATTCACCGGCTCAAGGAGGCGCTGTTAATTCTGGCTTTGCAATATTTGACTTTTACTTGGAAAGAAGCGCAATATCATGGTAGGGGTGAGTTACGTCACATGCCGCAAAGCTCGCAGTCACTGACCTTTGACATGCAATTACGTTAACTCGCCAACTTGATTGGAATCCGGTAAAAGTCGTATTTTTTAATGCAAATTCTTCACGCACGTTGTTTATTGATTATAGATATTGTTTATATCCGATGAGTAAGGAGATATTGATTACCATTATGGCTCGGGTCTTCAAAACCTATGATCTGAGCTCGAAGAAAGTCATGTTACGCTTTTAAATTGATATCTTAAAATCGTTTTTAAAATATTAATTTAGGATATTGAGCATAACATTTATTTACCAGAAATAATCATATATAAATTAAAATATTCTTTTACTGTTCGTGCATTTGAAGGAAAACATAAATAGTCAACACCGGGAAAATAGGTAATCGATCTTGCTTTATTTATTTAAACAATTATTATCGATACTTAAGAACTTATTTGCCAATAAAATCGAATCATTTCAGATGCCAAGCTACTTGTAAAACTATTTTCGAAATAAAAATTAACTACTTAATATAAATATATCCTAGCTAAAAACAAAACAAAACAAACGACCTTATTGGTCGTCGACATAGGAATTTAACGTAAAAGAGTTTATATTTTACTAATTAATTAGATTTCATGAAAAGGATAACTTGTACCTTTATGGATTTAATAGAAAAATCGCTTTTAACGTTATAGGTAACAATTCTTACATTCACTCCAATTAGCCTACCCTAAAATAATTATTGTAGGCTCTTTTTTATAAAATCAGATTATGTTCAAATTAATATATGTGACGAATAATTTAATACGAATTCTGTTCCTTTTTAAATTAAACCAGAATTGCTTAATCATGTATTGTAAAACAGGTACTGAGTTAACAAATTCTCGTATTCATCACACAAACATTTGCGTCTACCGGCACTCGAACCCAGGAGCGCCTATCTCTCTCTCTCTCGACCAAGCCCGTTGTAAATTATGACTGTAGCAATCGCTTATCTTTTTTAAAACAAAAGAAGAGTACCTACGTAATAATGCTTCAGATTTAGAACAGACAAATAAAATATTCACAGACCATGTAACAAATTCGAACAAAAGAAGTGTTCTGCATGCGAGTACTGATTTGTTTAAATAACCATGCTGTTGGTTAATCTGTGCAAATCGTATGCACAGATAATTACTGATAATTACTTTCACAGATAATGTAGTAACATTTTTATAGGGTTTTATACGCAAAAAAAGTGACTGACACAGAATAACTTAAGAAATTCTAAGTTTTTACACAATTCCCAAGGCGATTAAATGACATGTTTGCTAAGTTAACTCTTTAAGTGGCGTACTAGAAACAAAATTTAAAAATATCCCTAAGGATTAAAACTATTGTAAGAAATTTTCTACAAAATATTAGGGAGAGTCTCAGAATTTAGCAAATGTTAGAGTAGTTTCAAAGTAGCAAGTGGATAGTTATTTTATAAATAACATTGTCACGAGGATAAGGGTTAAAAGTTTCTAGATCCCACTTAAAAACTCAACAATAATGGTATTTTATTCCAATAGTCACACTTTTTATTGGATCTAGACAATGTTTTGTACTGTTTTTAGTATAACTAATAATAATAAATTGATAAGTTTTAGAGAGATAGATAGGTAGAAACACAGTATCTAGGATACCGTATAGAATAGTATATATGAGGAAATGTATTAAGTATACTCCGAAAACGAATCGCGATATCTCCCGTCTATAAATGTTTACAATCTAAAGGAATGCCTTTGCGTGACTCTATATTAGTTGTAAAAAAAAAGTAAAAAATAAAGATAAAAGACAGTAAATATAAATGAATTAACGACCATTTGCTGCAACGGTAGCGATCCTGCCTTTTGCACCGACACGGCCTTTTAGAGTCCCGGTAGGGGCAGCTATTTGTGTGATGAATGCGAGCATTTGTACCTATGTTAAATCTCTGAGTGTCATATATGTATGTCTATCCGTTACCCTAGCATCCATAACACAAGACTTACTGTGCTTAATTTGGCCTTAGTTGATGGATGTGGTAAGATATATTATATGTATATGAAATAAGTTATTTTGTAACGTCCAGATTTTTTTTACCTACCAGACCTACCTTTCTTAAGACCAGGTGCAGTAAAGTATTCATATAAAGTAAATATAAAAAAGGATACGATTATCACAATAATAATAATGTCACTAATTAATTAAAATAAAATCAACAAGTTTCCGTTTTTAATTTTTCATCATAACTGTGACATACGGACGATAATAACTATAAGGAGGGGATATTTCAAGCAAAGGTAATTGTCCGTAATACTAGTAGTAAGATCTGTATCCGTTCACGAGCATAACGCATGAGCCATTCATCGCTTCGAACAATTACATTTTTGAGAATGCAATGACCCATCTCACACGCGACCACGATTCAAATAATCATCATCATTTCAGCCCAAAACACGTGTTCACACACAAAAATGGAGGTATTTTGCCATAACCACCACGCTTGGTTGGAGAATAGGAGATCGCAGGAAAAAACCATATTAGAGAACGCGTCTGCCTATTTAACGGACAATGGAAGGTGTATTGTGATTACCTTCCATATTATTAGTTTCCCTTTATAAAACCCCTAAGTTTAAAGAGCATAGTGCTATTTTGTATGTTCGTAATGTTCGTAACTTAAACAAACTAAAGGTACCTTTCACCACTATGAAACTAGTATCATCTAGTCCCCGTGCTATGCTAATTAAGATTTTTAATAATATTCCTAATTACATAAAGAAAAAAAAATTAAAAGAATTACTTATTGCAAAATGTTACTATAGTTTAAAGGAATTTTTTGAGGATGAAACAATAAAAACTTAATGATAATGATTCAAAGAATATGTTTATTTATAAGTTAAAAATTATAATGGATGTAAAATGGTGTAATTTAGAAAATACATTTTAATTTAAGTACATATTAATTTATTTTGTTATATTGTGTTATTTATAAATTAATAGCTTAATTGATTCATATTGCTAAGGGCACGGGGCGTCACATATATACCTCATTGAATGTCCCACCCTTTTTTTAATGTGATATGCAGGAAATAAATTAATGAAATAAATTTAACTTTGCCGGATACAAGTCGGCATGCCATTTCTCGATTTAAATTCGATCTTCTTACCCAAAACTCACCCATTCGCACGCTTAAGAACGTATCTTAATCAAACTTCTTTCGATCTCATTCCATAATAAAATTCAATTGCAAGCGCATCTATTATTTCTCTCAGTTAACAATGAGCTCTTTATCTGTTCGAATACTGTGTTCAAGTGACAAGATCAACGACGCTGTGTAAACGTGAGTATGAGCATTGTTTTAAACCGGATTTCCACGTTCATACACCTTCCGGAATTTCATCCATAGCAGTGTAGAAATTAAGAATTTTATCGTCGCATTGTTCATGATGATAATTGAATTATTAGTTTATTTTTATCATTGATTTAATATAAAATACCATCGGAGCAAAAGCGTATTAATATATTCAGATATGCTGTGTTTTCATGGTAAAATTTTTTAAAAATATAGCATAGCATCTTTTCGGTATATCCAGCTTTAACAGAAGTAACGATATGCAATATTAATACATTTATACCATTCTTATTAAACAGAAAACAATCCTAATCTATTATTACAATAATATTAGTGCTATGCTTTGTTCACATCGATGATTAAAACAAAATCAATAAGTGTCTTTTTTAAATAAGTATACTCAAATTTTCCAATGTCATGCAGAGGGAAAAAAAACAAGTAAAAATCATAAAAACCGGAGATTAAGAAATACTAGTAGTTTAAAACAAACCCATCTCCCAAGGCAGAACACGTTCACGAGTATGAAGCATGATCTTTTGGATAAAAATTCGTGCTCACCGACATTGAAATACATGGTGGTATCAGACAATTTGCCTATTGTCCTTTTTCAATAACGACCTATTCTAATCCTACGTAATAAAAAGCAGCCACGTCCTATTTCGTTCTACACGATGAAATACAAATAGTTTTGTATTCCAAAAAAATTTAATCTTAATTAATTGAAAAGATGCTAAGAAAATTATAGTGTGAACAACGCTTGTTGTTCACACAATAATGTGAACAAGTAATTCGGCTTCTCTGATTCACAACTCTATATGAAGTTTAAAAAAGAGGAAAGTATAGCCTTACCGAGTTTCCTAACTGTTGAACATTATACTGTATCGCAGTCAGGAAAGGCTTAATCTTTCAAAATTAAATTTAAAGCAACATTCATATTGTTTTGTCTAATTATTAGTTAGAAAAGGTCATGAAAATATTATTCTTTTCGTCAATAAATTTTGAAGTAAATACCAGGATTAGTATAAAGTATATAACTTTTTCTACACAAACAGTTTAGAATCTCCTTGGACATATCAAATATCCATCGCAAGTCATACACGTCAAAACTTCTTCACGAAATAAAAGTAAGGAAACTCTTAAGAGGTAAAATATAGCTTAAGTATAGGTATACTACATTGAAGTAGAAAATACTATTTAAGTTGTTTGTTTCTTCATTGAATTAAAGCTACATTTACGGGATAAGGAAGGAGTTTATTTTCAACGAACTTTCACCTGTCGATTCGTCACACCTTCCCATATTGTACTTGTATACTTCAGTTAATAGTGGTCGACATCAACTTATTGTTTTCAATAATAGCCGTTTAAAATACAAGATAAAACAATAGTAGTGAAGAGTTACCGTTGCGAGCGGTATAAAAACATGAATAATGGCTGATGTAAAGATCTCTTTATTTATAAGTACAAAATACATAAAATCAGAAAATATAATGGTAAGAAGACCTAACTTTAATTAACTTTTAGCTTTTCATTGTTCTAATATCTGATTGACGGTATTTTAGTGCAAGAATCATTTTTCACGGACGGCCCTATGTTCGAATCCTGGAAGGAGCAGATGTTTGTGTGAAGAATACGAGCATTTGTACTCGAGTCATGTCTTTTTGTAAGCCTAGTATACATAACACAAGCCTTTTAGTGCTTACTTTGGGCTGGGCTAATTGGTATGAATGTAAGAAATATTATTATTATGTTAACCGAACAAAACTGGTAAAACTTCATTATGACTGATTATAATTATGACTCGGGGCCACTATGAATTGTAATTGTCATACATTTCGGTCATTATCTATTCCAAGCTTATTAATATAATCTGTTTTCAAATAACTTTACGGGTTTTGTTACATCGTCTATTTTCATTTTCGATAAATGTATTGGGGACATATTGATAGATATCTTTACAGTACATAATTTGAAATAACACTCAAAGAAAAGGTATAAATTTGTATTTTGTTATATTTGCATTGAGTTGGATTTAGGTTAAATATTTTTTTATCCATTTCAAGAATGTAAACTATATTAAATAAATTACTATATTAAATCATCAATTGGGACAACATTGGACCGGTAGCGGGTCCAAAGTTTGCGGGTTCGTTTACCGCCTGAGAATTCACTTGTGACCCGAGTCGATTTTTTATAGTATTTTTCTATTATAATAATTTATCTTATAAGATAGCATTGAAACTAAATGCGTAAAATATATAAAAAATATAAAACTAATAGGCTGTTTCATCTTAATCGATCGCCCAAACATTTGTAAAAATGTTTCTTTCGAATACGAGAGGATGTTCCTCTCATTGATGAAACAAAGCTGGCCTACAGCGTAAAATCAGAAAGATACTAGAAAATTTCAACGAGTGTTCACAAGACTCGGTAGCTCAATTGGGAGAGCATTGGACCGGATTTCCAAAGATTGCGGGTTCGTTTCCCGCCTGAGAATTCGGATGATCTGAGTCGATTTTTTCTAGTATTTTTCTATTATAATAATTTATCTTATATTAAATTATGCAAAATAAGAGCAATCAAAATAAAATCACATCTGAATCCACAATTGAACATCACACCAAGCGAGTATAACGTATTACGCAACTTTATGACTTAATTCTCAATACCAGTATAACCTCATTACGCCATATTTTTACAGAAATCGGAATCAACAGAAATGTTTCCTTGTCGCCCACAAAATATCCGAATAAATTTCCCCAGTACCAGTAGAAAGCTCGCATTATGTAATCGCTCGCAATGCTCCATAAGTGAACGGCCAAATTATTGAGATTCAATATGCGTAGTTCGTGACACGATACACGAGAGCTCGGCGGCATTTTAAATTGATAACCTCATAATATGTTACTCGTATCACGTATTTACGGCTAATCTAAATTATATGAGAAATACCAGCATATATATTTCTGATACCTTTCCATATTTTTACATTATCATCATCCATGTTAATTTTACGACAAATTCAGTTTTACTGTTTCTAAGGAAGTTTTTTTTATTACGGTAAAACTGTAAATAAGAACCAGAAAGTTTTAATATTATAAATTAAAAAGTAAATGTTACAAAAAATCAAATATAAAAAACATAATAACCTAATATTTTATTCTAAGTATTTTACCGTGGGTAATCGAGCTTCAGACGTTTGTTGCTAAGATATTACTGTTCAATGACGTGAAAATAAGTCAATTAATGACATAACAAAGCTTCCCCAGTAACAGAACCCAAGTAAACCTATCTTTAACTAAAGTTATATTTTTATATAAAATTACGATTTAACAAGAAACACAACTAAAGAAGTAAACTTAAAAAGAAATAGAACTTTATATAAATACTAAAATTTCGTCCAAAAATTTCCAAGAAACATTAGTGAGAGCTGTTAACTCAATATAAATATAACGTTTACGCCTATTTAACTGGCATCCGTCATTATAACCTTAAGTAATGAGGGTAAATATGTACACAACTTACGGTATGCATAAAATTAGTTGCATTTTCGCTTGTAACGACATAGCTTGTAATTAGTGTTTTTCTTTAAGTTTGGTGATCTGTAGTTATGGATTCGGTTCCTAAGGGTAAGTACTATTTTCTAAACTACTTTATAAATGTATTACAAAGTATTATGGTCAGTTACATCACTTGCAATCAAGTTGTGACGGGGTGCAGCCGGAGAAATAAAAGCACTCAAGGTCACTTAAGTTTTTGTATTTATGGAATTAAGGCACAACTGAAACAATTATATAAAAAAGGGTAAATTACACTGAATACAAAAACAATTTCACATTTATCACTAAAAACATATTATAAAAAGTAGGGCTTCTTACAATAGTGCCCTAAAGAAACTTATAGACTTTTATATAACAGGAACTGGTGGTACAAAATACATATACAGGAAAACTTGTGAATTATGCTTATGTGGTTATTATACTTGTGAGCTTATTATAACTGCTCAGCACTATAAATATATTTAAATAATTGTTATCGGTGAGTCAACCGCTCTACGCGCTGACTCTGGTAAGAATGAACTTCGAGAACAAAACAAATAAAAAGAGACAGACAGTAAATTTAAAATAGGAAACCAAGAGAAAAGAAAATATGAGAAATGGCCAGAGAAGAGCGCAATGAAAGCAACGAGTCGGCAATATAGCTATGGCGCCTCGTTACAAAGTGAAATGGATTTTAAGCATATTTTGAATTCATTAGACGATAAGTAAAAATCCCCGTCTTTTTTAACTCTAAACGGAAGATATACCCTTCCTCACCATTTTAAAGCCAAAAATTTTTGCTCGTTATAAACTCAACTTTTTTTTTAAAGAAAAAAAAATCAGTCTGTCCAAAATGGATTTTTCCGAAGAGTGGGTGAAATATGCCAGTAAGGAAAGATATCGCGTTAGTTATACCTATATTACAAAAATTCAGGATTTAAGTGGAATAACGGAAAAATCTATAATCAAGTTTGTAATTAGTCGGTTCAGTTCAGTTCAGTTCAAAGCTTTCTGAAATCTTGTAGGATCCTGGACCGATTTTTTGAAGCTAACACTGGGTTGTTACAGGGTTATTTAAAATTTGATGTATGTTATAATCTCGCGCAGCCATCTACTTTATCGAAGCACCCACCTGGCCCCGGGCAGCTCAGTAATAGAAATTGCAAACGCAAGTGTCAAAACAAAACGTAGATGTGTGAACGTCGAACGTGGTCGAAGTTCCGATGAACTCATGGTTGCAGCTGAAATATCCAGTAAAGTCTTGGGAAAACGAAATGTGGCCAAATTGATACAAGAAATCAATGCGAGTCCTGACAAGTTGAAAGAGCGAAAGTCGAGTGAACATAAACGGCAAAGGTGTCTAAGCAGTGATAAAGCTCTTGCCTACTACGTGGACTCAAAATAAAATAAATAATTTTGATCAACCATCTGGATATTACGTATGTGTTACATTTTATAAAACTCAAAATTAAAAAGTATTTTCACTTACTTTATTTTCATCAAAAACAAATTTAAATTACCTTATAAATGATCCCTAGCTGCTAACTACCGAACTACAAACGAACTCCATATATTTAATAAATCTTTGATCCAACTTCCTATTTTGAGCGTTACCAAAGATAACTCACCTACAGTATCACAAACCGAAAGCAGTAAACACTGCGTCACCGAACTTCTCAAATGAGATTGTTAAGAGACAAAATCAGTTGTTCAATATAATTTATGCGTTTAGGATGCTTTTGGGGCTGTCCGGTTTCTGAAGCGTGTCGGGAATGTTCACCGAGGCAAATGTGAGCTGTTTCTATGCGACCGTGCGCAAGCGGTCTGCATACCCGATGAGCAGGTTCGGGCCAGCTGCAATGGCATCTTAAGCGCATTTTCAAAACGATTTAACTCTCAATACTTGTCTCATTGTAGCATGGCTCAGACTGATGTTAATATATTATTTTAATAAAATGAAATACACCTTTGAATAAAATACTTTTTACAGATTTTGCACAAACTTATTTTATATTTAATCCTGACGTTTCGATTCCTTAACAGGAGCCGTGATCACAGGATGAGTAAGGTAACGGTCATCATATATCTTCTACTAACTTCACAATATTTTAATCCGGTACGTTCCTAATTGTTAAAATTTTATATAAATCAAATTGTTTTATTTTTACATTTTATTTAGTTATTAAATTCTCACTACGATTACATTATATACCACTGAGTCTACTACCAGTTCGGAAATAGGCGTGAAGAACTGGTGAAAGAAACTAGGGCAGGGCGACCGATCTCCATCTTACTGTTATTATTTGCAAAAATAAGTTATTATTTTTTTTATTTGCAAAGGAGTGGAACTCCCTCCCTGCGTCTGAATTTCCAAGAACTTATAACCCATCCATTTTCAAAGCCAGGGTGAATGCACCTTCTGGGTTAGCTCGTTCCATCGTGGATCCTATCTTTTCCCCCGGGCTTGATAGGGATCAAGAGCAAACCTATTCTAAATAAAAAAAGAGCTAACTACATCACCAGGTCTTGCAATGTGTGTCTTTGGAGGTATTAAATACACCTATAAGAAAAAATCCATCTCCGCCTAATCACTTCAGGTGGTTATTTTTTTATGAGCGTATTGACTCTTATTTATACAAATATGGCATTGTGAATGCTAAAAAATAAATAAATACATATTGCTTTAATTTCTAGAAAGGAGGAGGGTAGCTAAGGCTGGTAATTGACCTATTTTAATTTTCGCAAAAACAAAAAAAAATGTTGCTAGTAAGTACAGATCATAAACAGTCGATTTGACCATAAACGGAACCTCAAATCCCCAAGTGTAATGTAAATATTAAACCATCGAAAAATAGACTATAGGGTGAAAGGGGGGGGGGGGTCCGTTTATGGTCAAATCGCCTATTTATGATCTATATTTACTAGCAAAAAAGTATTTTTTGTTTTTGCGAAAAATAAAATGGGTCAAAATCCAGCCTTAGCTACCCTTCTCCTTTTATCGTGTGAATGACCCTTTGATGGTTGAAATGAAAACGTAGTGATTACATACTCTTTGGTTGAAATAAATGGCTACTAATACTACTGCTATGTGTACTGTTGACTTCTTTAAAACATTTGTCAATTAAAATGTGACTTCAAGTGTTTGTAAAGTCTGTTATACATATTTTATTGCAATTTACACAATCTTCCTAGACAGTGACACAATACATCTTCTAGGTCTTAATGCACTCAGCAATTAAAGTAATACCGACATAGCTTACTTTCGAAAATTGTGCAAAGTACAATAATATGAATGTTTGTGTAATATGCGGTTGGAATTGAAATTATTGTTATATTCAAGCATTCAACTGTTAAATCACATTTAAAACAATTGAAATTTAAAAAAAACAGCAATTGAATATCAAAGTTATCTACACTAATATTATAAAAAGGAAAGATTTTTTTTTTGTATGTTTGCAATGAATAAAATCGAAAACTACTAAGCCGATTTCAAAAATTCTGTCACCATTGGAAAGCTACATTCACGCTGAGTTATTCAAGCTATATTTAAAGCTAGAAAAAATTTAAAGAATTTTGTCCACTCGTGCGAAGCCGGGACGGGCCGCTAGTCTAGAATATAAGGATATGGCACTGATGTTCAAATGAAGAAACACTTGGAAAAATTCTATGAGTCTATCAAGGTCTCAGTAGGTCAACTGCGAGAAGTTGCGTCTTCGAGGCCCGTCTTAAGCCTAGAACAAATTGATTTTATAAATAATGGTTTGACATTTTTGTCGATAAATATTACATTATACATAAATATGCATAACGTTAGCTAATAGAAGGATTGACCATGGCCCCGGTGGTGTAACCAAAACTTCAAGATAAAAAGGTATCTATATACCATTTCCTAACGCATTTATTATTTTTATTATATTATAGCGGCCCCTCCCGGCTTCGCACGGGTGGACAAAATTATTTAAAAAAAATTTTCTAGCATTAAATAGAGCCTATGTTACTAAGCGTAAATGTAGCTTTCCAATGGTGAAAGAATTTTTGAAATCGGCTTAGTAGTTTTTGAGTTTATTCATTGCAAACATACAAAAATACAAATCTTTCCTCTTTGTAATGTTAGTGTAGATTTATTTTGTATACTTTAAACCCGTCCCGGATTCGCACGGGTACACAAAATTATTTTAAATTTTTATCTAGCATTAAATATAGCCTATGTTACTCAGCGTGAATGTAGCTTTCCAATGGTGAAAGAATTTTTGAAATCGGCTTAGTAGTTTTTGAGTTTATTCATTGCAAACATACAAACATACAAATCTTTCCTCTTTATAATATTAGTGTAGATTTATTTCGGATACTTTAAACCCATAGATACAATTAAAATTAAATCAAATGTCAATATCAAAACATATAATAGAAATTCACATAATTGAAATATATTTAACGTCCAATTTGACCAAGCGGTACAGACCCTTCCATGAAAACCAATCGGTACCAGGTTAGAGTTCTGGAAGGAACAGATGTTTCTGTAATTAATACGACAATTTGTACTTGAGTGAAATATAATTAATCATATATGTATTTCAACCAATTACCCTAGTAAACATAACACAAGTCTTTCAGTGCTTAAACTGGACTAGGCTAATTGATGTGAATGTAAGAATTATTATATCAAATGAGAAAGTAAGGTTTTCTGTTACAACAGCGAAGCGACGGAACCCATCATGGTGAGAATTGTTTGTACAGTATGCATTGTTTGAAACTATTGGTATTAATACTTTGAAAATAGTCCTTATCAGAAGATTTAACAAAATGTCTTAGATTTTATGACTTCAGTCATTATAACTTAATTTTTTTGTTTCCCCTCCGGACTCGGGGAAATCCCGGTGAATCCTACATGGATACACCGGCCGGCCGAGAGGTTATGTCAGACTCATACTGACTAAACACCACCTGAAGGTGCCTTAGCCTGGGAAGGCTATACAAGCTTGAACTATACATAGGGTAATGGGGCGACGCAGCATAACTTACACTTTTTTGTATTAATTTTGTGAGCATTTGTTCATATTGGAAAAGAAACTAAAACCCACTTAAAATAAGAAGATAATTATTTTTATAAATACAATATTGAAAATGGAACTGTGTACTTACCGTACACAGTTTTATTTTTTAGTAAGAAGATCATAACCCTAAAAGTGCTTAATAAAATAATATAAATATGTATAAAGAAACATATCGGATTTTATTTCTTTGTTTATATGAAGAGCAATCTCCGGTACCATTGAATATATTTGAATAATTCTTTTATCATTTGAACAGTACTTTATTTCAGTTAAACAGCTTTTATATTATCTACCTGTCCCTACTATACAATATATATTCAATCCCATGTAAGGACGGAGCCCAAAGCAATTAAAATAATCTTTTATCCTCACAAATAATTCGTAAATTCAATCTAAAGAACAGAACACGTATTTTTAAATACTAACGATGTTCTGAAATTAGTGTTATTGATAATTTATTGTCGTATATCAGTAAATTAAATAGAAAAAACTGATTTTTCCTCTTTCTTATTTCGTTCTTTACAATATTTTAGGTATAAACAATCTATAGCAGAAGTACTATGTCCATAGTCACGTCAACATACCTTAAATAAAATTTACCTTATTAAGTAACTCGTCATTTTAATGTATTCGTCGACCGCAAAATTTATCCGCTGCTGGAGTAAACCCGATCAGAAAATGACCTTATACAGTTAACACAGGACCATTCTGAAGTATGAAGATGTTCACGTTTGGTTCTATAAAGGCGAAAGCATTTTTAAGCGGTATGTGCCATCCACATGATCATTGGATAAGCGTACTCTATTACAATATACCACTTCATTACGTGAACTAAAATTAATCCATTTCTAAAAGGGATACTGTCACTTTTGTTTGCAAAAAGAAAGACAGAGACAGCATCAGCTTTATACTTTAGTCCACGTTTAAGAATAAGGGGGCCACAGTTTTACATAGAAGGCTCCAACAGTTCCCCTTTTTTTGGCAAAACATTATTAGATTTTTTTTATGAGGTATAATTTAATAAAACTTGCTGGCTGGTAATGGTTTAAAAATATCTAACCTTACCTTTCCTCTAAAGTATATCAATTTATGCCTTTTGATTTTATGCGAAAGTTAATAAGATATAAAAACATTACGCGTAGGAACATTATGCGTCTTTAACATATCAATTTTAAAGAGTCGACATGAAGAAAAAACAGCACCAAACGTTAATTTCAAAATCATCGATAATCTATTTTAATTGCTATTTTTAACAATAGAAGAATTTGTTGGTTCTTTCTTACCAAGCATTCATCGATCGGACCGCAAAATTTAATTAAATGAATAGGATTTAGAATTTATTGGATTTTAAAGTAATCAAGGACCCGTGTACAATTAATCATTTTATTTCTATTTTATTATATGGATCAATGTTCACAAAGGATGAAAAAATTGAAAGTGATATTGAAAAAACTTCACGCTTTTATGAGCAGCCAGATGTCACAAAATGCCCAACTGGCTATACATAAGTGGATGTTGGTTTGGTACTCCAATGTACGAAAGTGAGAGTTGGATTTGGCAGGAGAAACACGAATGTATGATTACGCAGTGGAAATGAGACCTATGAAGTATAGCTGGAGTGACTTTAAGAGATAAAATTAGGAACAATGTGATAAGAGAGGTGTGGTGTAGAAGATATCTTCTTCTGCACCTTTAGTGTCTTAGATAGAAAAGGGATGCTTAGATGGTTTGGACATGTAGAGAGGATGGACGAAAGAAGATTGACAAGACAAGTTTATGAGGCAAATGTGCATGGGAACTCAGTAAAGGCAGACCAAGGCAATCTTTTAGGGACCAAATAGAAGATGTCCTGAAATAGGGCCAGTTCAAAAGCATCTTTAACCGACGTGATTGAATAAAAGGTCTGATCAGAGTTGAAGAAGCGAGAAATATATGTGATATATACCTAGCTATTCACATACTTAAGTTCTCAAGCAAAAACCGAACGCGTCATCGAACTCCGCTTTTTTTGATAACTTTGAATAGAGCCCAATCAAAATTATATCAATTTTATTACCAAAATAATTGCTTATCATTAGCATTAATACTTATAAAGTAAAATGTTTTTGCCTCCAAATTAGCCGGGTTGATTCTAAGAATTCAAGAATATCAGGAATATGCTTTGAAGATTTTAGTTCCCTTGAGCTAATTATGTGTCGGTCTAGATACTTATTTTATAAATAACAGGCAAATCACACGGTGTTTTAGTTTCTAATTGCTTTGGTTATAGTGGCTGTAATTTATCAGTGTCGTATAATTTGATTATTAAGTATGGTAGTAACTGGTATCAATAGAAAATGACTGCTATCGGAATTTGGGCGTTGTAATACTTGAAACTTACGCCGGGAGTAGCGAACTGGCTAAGTGGGTTTATAAACAGACGACTTATCCTCTGCTGAAGTCTCCAAACGACATAGCTTTTCTTTGACGCTCCAGTGGGAATGAAGATGGCATGTCATAGGGCTCTATCTAAAGAATCAAGCTTGGTATGATGTAAAGCAGAAATTAGAAGCACCCCAGTACGCATCTTTACCTGGGAAATTGTAGATTGTGTATACCGGGTCTTCGCTTTTCGGTGCACGGACTGTATCTGATGTGTTTGGTAAAGAGGCATCAGCCCATGTGATTAATCAGCGGGGATGATCAGCATCCAATTTCATGAGTGATTGGCGTGTGTTTGGCTTGCAATGTACATTAAGATTCTTAGAGCTATGACAGACATGACACTGAACAGTCCTCGCTTTTAATACTATTATTAATTTTTTTTACAATATAAATCTCACTATATTAACATGTCCAACATTCTATTTGTAACATAATTGTTTATAGTTTATAGTTTATGTACTAGAAAATTTCGACGAGTGTTCGCAAGGCTCGGTAGCTCAATTGGGAGAGCATTGGACCGGATTTCCAAAGGTTGCGGGTTCGATTCCCGCCTGAGATTCACTTGTGACCCGAGTCGATTTTTTCTAGTATTTTTCTATTATAATAATTTATCTGATAAGATCGCATTGAAAATGCATAAAATATATAAAAAATTATAAATAATTGTTTATGCTTATAACGAGTAATGCTCATATAAGTTTACAATCACCCATGCATTCGTCCTGTCTATGAGCTCAAATCGTCTATTTCAAATTCAACGTGTTTAAAGTCTGGTTTTAATTGCCAGTATTTTTCAAATTCGCCTAGATACCCTTTGAATATTTCTTTGAATATGGTTAAGAAAGATTTCGTATTACTTACTAATATTTATATCTGGGTTATTTACTAAATGTTCGTCGACATTTTCATTGCCTATAATTCCTTAATCATCTATTTTTCGTATCACAATAACTTAATTATCTATTTTTTCTATATTAAAGCTTTTTCACGAAAAGATATTTCACGAAATACATCTATCGAAATGGAGCTAACGTGTTACCGGTCCATCACAGGCCTGCAAATGGCCCAAAGTACCATATTAGATTAGCGAGTGGTCTAAGTAAGCAGAAATTGTTTGTAGTCGCCATGTAGTTTAGGAAAATTTGTAGTTACATTTTTTATACGTTTCTTGTTCACTCCGATGTTACTTTTGAAGTTAGTTGCCACCACGGCTATTGTACAACTTTAAAGTGAACAGAATATAAACTAAAAATCACAGCGGATTTATCTGCCCATTTCGTTAAACGTTCTTAAAGCATAGATCTGGAATGCTTGTGGTACTATCTGTCCAATTCATCATGATAGGCTTATTGATGTCCCCACCTGGGATACCCGCACATACCTCTCCTTTAGATAAAACACCTCAGGAAAAGTGAGCAATAACCCACTATGTTAGCCCAACATTGATTTGCGGATACAAAGACTGGACACGTTGATACAACAGCTTAACGTACTTTCCGAAGCACGCAAGAGCTCAAGCTTATTTTTTTTGCCACCCATAGGATAACGATCTTTTGCGAAAATTGCTTAGTCTCCAAAGTCAGACGCCGAACTTGAAACAACTTCACCAGCGAGGTTCTATCACGCCAAATAGAGTTTCCTGCAAAGGACCTAGCGGATTTTGACAGGATTGAGCGTACATCGGGAGGTTTTTAGCGGGTAACCTTTTTCATTTATTTAGAATGGGTTCGCTCTTGATCCCAATCAAGCCCGGGGGCAAAGACAGAATCCACGAAATGCTATAAATCGGGTTTCCTCTCGTTACAGAAACGGTTCTATCACGGCGCGCTCTCTTATTATTACTTGGACGTTTATTCCAAAATCTATTGCATCTTAAAGTCAGAGGGCAAGTGAGGGGCCGATGATACCGATCTAGATTCAAAAAACCAGTTCCACATAAATGGAAGGGCATTTCTACGTGTTTATTTTAATGGTCACACTCACATCTGTGTCATTGCGAAACCACTCCGTAACTTTTAAGGTAAATAACATAAACTACATCTTTGAATCGACCCGTTTTTAACAAAATAAATATTTGCTTGTAAAAACCTAGCTTGTTTTTGAAAATTGATTAAATTATTCAATCAACAGGAGGCGAAAGTTGTTTGAAAATCGTCGGAAGACTAATTGATTTTGGATGTAACTAGTTAAGTTGATAGCAATCAAATCAGAACTATGAAACTTATTGAATCAGACTTCAATTTGATTATGAATACATTTATTCGTAATCAATTATTGAGTATTTTCACTGGTACGCTAAATGTCTGAGGGAAATTTTCTAGTTGTTAAATTGTTATAATTTCAGTAGGTAAAACTTGTCACTATTAGATACAGTTTCACAGTTTTATAGGAGCCGTGATCTTAGTGTGACTTATGGTAATAGTCTTCATACATGTGCTACTGCCTTCTAATATTTCAATTGGGTACGTTTCTAACAACTAAATTTATACAAATAAAATTGCTTGTTTAATTTGGCGTTTTATCTATCTATCTTATTATATCTATTACTGAAAGCGGCTAAATCTACAGTCTACGAAATTGGGAGACTTTCGAAAAGAAACTCTGTCTTCATAAAATAATGTAAACCTAAACCACATCGAGTAAGTGTGTTACCGACTAGAACCTAGAACCATTTCACTATCTTTTTGATATAAAGTCACACATAGAAATCACAAACGAAATATAAGCATAATAAAATTCATTAGGTAGTCATTAAGTTATAATTAAAATAAGAGGTATTCAAATTGGTTGCTTGCTTTGACATAAAGTTCGTTAGCGGTAATGATGAAGTTTGACAGAACAAAGAAACAAGAATAAATAAAAAAAAATATCCGCCAGGAGGCCTCAGCAGCCTTTAGTAGCTTAACGATTAATAGTCTCAGTAGCTTAACTGTTACGGTGTACGGCCTTGTTAGCAATAAAGAAGTAAGTTCGAATCCAATCAGAAGCAAATTCTTTAATAGAAATTTTCAAATATTATCATTGTTTATTTTAAACTTTGAACTTAACGTTAGCGATCAAATCAATACAAAATTTGCTATTTGTCTAGAAGGACTGGAATAGTGGAAAACAAGAATAGTCGCTGGATGGCGCAATGTTCAGTGCAATTTTCGTTTATGATTACGAATATAAATCTATAATCTAAGATCACAGTGGTTTGTGTGTTTGTCTGTCCGCTCTTTTTCCATTGTATCAATAACGTTACCATAGCAATGCGTTAACCGCAAGTAGTTCGTATACCGGACGCTAGATGGCGCTAAAGGAAAATTATTTAATAATAGAAAAAAAATAAAGAATTTTGTCCACCTGTGCGAAGCCGGGACGGGTCGCTAGTATATACTCTAAGAACACAAATTTGTTGTTTGTGTGTTTGTCTGTCCGCTCTTTTTCCCGCTCATTTTTCATTGTATCAATTAACATTACCATAGCAACGCGTTACCCGGTCAGCTAGTAATAAACAAATTTCGGATAACTAATAACAATTATTTAGTCCTAAAGTAATCTGCGCTAAATAAAGAAAAGAATAAATAAGTTAATATATTAACGACCATGACTGGGGAACAAATGCTTATATTCATCATACAATCATATGTTACCGCGATCCGAACCCAGGACCTATACTGTAGAAGGTAAGATCGTAGCAATCTTAGTCACACCAAGCGGGTGTAAATAGTGAGCAATTTTTACCACAGCCGATCATTAGATAGGTGAGCTAAGTTTTTGTCTCTCGAGCTACCTGCCTAGCTAATTATGCAGTAATAACGACCTACCAATCCGCACTAGACCTGCGGGCGATTTTCACTACGATATTTCCATCCATATGGAGTGCCTATTCTTAACACTCATAATTTAAGGAATTAGTGTAGGGCTCAGCTATCAAAAAGATGCTCTTTCAAATCCAGCTTAAGGTTTCGTACTTTAACAGAGATTTTTCTTTGTTTTGGTTTCTCTGGGATTCTCTAAGATTAAGCGTGCTTTTTAGTTGCCATTGTATCTGCCACCGTAACCCTTGTCAATGTGTGCGTACGGGTAAAGCACGCGTTTGCGTAAAAGTTACATCATTATACTTACAGAGTTAGAACGTTCATCTGCGCAAGAGTGACCCGCGACCCATGACCCTAGTGATGTGACGATAGAGTTTATATTTTATTTTATCGTATACTATTTAAGCGCAAGGAGATCGGTCGATATTGTAGTGATACCTGCGTTCGGCTTGCGATTGCGTAGGTTAAGTTCAAAAAGGTCACCAAAAATGTAATATCCCATAATTCTCATCCCTCTCGTTCTTTCTCGTTTTAGGGTTCCGTACTCAAAGACGGGTAAAACGGGACACTATTACTAAGACTTCGCTATCTGTCCGTCCGTCTGTCTGTCGCCAGGCTGTATATCAAGAACCGCGAAAGCCAGACAGTTGAAATTTACACAAATCATGTATTTTTATTGCCGCTATAACAACAAATACTAAAAATAAAATTAAAATAAATATTTAACCCCTTAAATATACATACATACAACAAATGAAATTTTTTTTTACCGTTTTTGCTCGATATCAATAATGCCAACAGGTAGGCATTGGAAATATTCACAAAATACTCAGTTGTACTTTCACTTTAATAATAAATACATAATATGAAATTTGTGTACCTACTGTTGTTTATCTAGTCAATGGTACGGAACCCTTCGTGCGCGAGTCCGACTCGCACTTGGCCGGTTTTTTACATTTAATCTACCTGCCTACACCAAAATTAATTAAACGAAGGAATGAATTGGCTTTGAGGTGCGTTTCTACCTAAATTTGCAATATTATAGGTATATAGATAAACAGGAACACAATATTCGACAAAATTTAATATTTATTTGTCATGGTATGTATTACTGTTAAAAAAAAAACAATACACCTTGGTTATAGTATAAGTATAGTCGGTATTAAAATTTATCTGCTATAATACTGAAAATAGTTTTATCTTTTGTTTGATTTGCATATGAATTATATGGAAACAAATACAGAAAAATCTATCCAGTACAAAATTTGTAATATGCGAAAAGTAGCACAGTTAAAACATAATATTTAAAAACAGTAGACACTGATATGATTGATGGCTTCTATATAGATATTTAATTAATATTTAGGGTTTTTTTGGGATTTTTGCTTTACCTTTTATACAAAACAATTTTTGCCACTTTGTATGTACATCGCATTATCATACTACACACCAGTTCGGTAGTTGTTTTTATCGATATCGATATGACAATGACGTCGAACTTGTCCTCTCACTAGCCGCTTAGAGTTGCGTACGGGATCCATCGTTACTATACCTCCTAGTGGAGTGGTGCAACCCATAATCTCCACTAGGTACTCTGTCCCGATGAAGGTATTAGCATCCATTTCGTAAGCACAGAACTGCTTATTTAAAAAAAATATGATAGTATGTCGTTATAAGTTGGTTACAAAATTAGGGTCTTCATAATTAAAGCGATTTTGGGTTTTTATAATGAGCAATGCTACCACATGTCGCCACCCATTCATATTTAGACACTGTTCGATTTATAATTTTTATATGTTTTTTTGCATTTTTTCAACGTTATCTTTTAAGATAAATTATTAAAAAATACTAGAAAAGTCGACTCGGCTCAGAAGTAAATTCTCAGGCGGGATAGAAAAATACTAAAAGAAATCGACTCAGTTCACAAGTGAATTCTCAGGCGGTAAATTACCTGCCGAATTCACTTGTGAGCTGAGTCGGTATTTCTAGTATTTTGCTATTAAAACAACTGTTCGATCTATTTTTATTTATTTCATAGAATAAAAAAAGGCGTGTGTGGATCACAATCAGATAAGAAGTCCTACTTCATTCACAATATCTATACATCTATACAAATAAATAAAATTGTAGTGTCTTTTTAAAATGTCATCATTACTGATTTTTATTAAATCTCTAAAAAATGTGTAGGGTACCTACTCATAACAATAAAACAATTTTTAAAACTTTTGTTTATGTTTGTTTTTTTTGTCTTATTTTTGAAAAAGCTGAATCCTTTCTGAGAGGACTCACATTGGCAGGTAGCCCATGTAATAAGAAGTAAATTAGTTAGCCTACTTGCATTATTTGATAAGACAAAAGCATCGCATAATATGCAGCTAATACAAAATAAGTTTATTACAAGCAAGCGAATTATTGTCACGTAATAAAATCGTGAGTCTTGAAAATGTCCAATTGTTACGTTATTTTAATAAAATGCAATGACCAAAAAAATCTACTAATATTTGAAACGTAAAACTCAAACAATTTCCATCTCTTGCACTTTGGTACATCAGCATAATACCCTACAACAAAATATCAATATGTGTCCATTTATATTGAAATCTATCTGTTTGATTTCAAGCTAAAAAGTTTAATAGTTCTGAGAAGCTTATTTGCTCTAGTCTACCTTTCTTGTTTCTTGTTCTATCTATAAAAAGTGCAATTTATTGTTTATTATTAGGCACCTTTTTTATAAAACTGCAGAAAGAGATACACAAACTAAAATAAACTGACATGACGGTATTGAACGTGGTTCTACTAGACGACACCCCTCCCCCCCTCCAATTCCTCCCTCACTGGTCAGACACAATTCAGTTACTTACCACATGCACACTCATGAAGCGTCTGCACACCGCAGACGCCGGTCCCGAGTGTGAAGACCCAGTCTACACTATTCGCGCTTTATCGGGTACCTGGGCGCTTCTCTCCTGTACGACACAGCGTACTATTGCTGAAATCCGTTGTTTCAAAAGCTCAATGGCACCCCGTGACCTCTTTTCTTCTAGAGAGCTGTAGCCTGCTCTGCCTCAGAGGAGATGCCCTCCGTCTAGAAAACCACTACGGTGGCTTGCTACTCACGGCTTGAACGCTATCTAAAGATCTCGCCGCCATAAATCCCAGGTCATTGTAGCGGTCATCTGCGATCAACAACAATAACACATCAAAAAAAGTCCTTACGAAAGCCATAAAAATATAGTTACTATTTACCTATACTAAATAAAGCAAAATTTTCGAAATAAATAAAATTTTAACAAGCATTTAACGCCTTATTTGATACCAAAAAGCTTTTGATGTTTAAATATTATGCTGCGCTTTTGGTATAAAACACCCTTTCCATTCCGTATATAGAACTTTTCCTAAAAGGAAAAATAAAATTTTACTTGCCTTTGTAGGTAAAATACAGCAAACAAGTGTGAAAAAATATATAAAAATTATTTCATACATACTGTATCTCTTTACTTTTATTTGTGTGCTGTATGAAAATTTATTTCCACTTAATGATCAAATTGTAAAGTATAAAACCTTAATGAAAAGGTTGTTTCAAAACCAAACTCCTGTTATATAATTCAATTGGATATAATTTATAACGCACTTAAACAAATTAAACAATACCTACCTATAATTCATTGGGAAAAAAACAGTGATGACGACTTTTTTTATATTTCAACAAATCCATTTCTTTATTAAATCCGGACGTTTCAACATCTTTACAGGAGCAGTGATCACTGAAAGATTGATCAGTCATTCATGTGATAAATATTTTCATTTTAATCTATAATCTAAGATCGCAAATTTGTTGTTTGTCTGTCCGCTCTTTTTCCCCACTCTTTTTCCATTGTATCAATAGCGATACCATAGCAATGCGTTAAACGCAAGTTGTTCGTCTACCGGACGCTAGATGGCGCTAACGGAAAAATATTTGGTAACAGAAAAAAATAAAAAATTTAGTCCACCCGTGCGAAGCCGGGACGGGCCGCTAGTTACAATTATAATATTACTTATACTCAACCCAAAAAGCCTAGCCCAAAGTAAGCACTGCAAGGCTTATGTTATTGGCTACTAGTGTAACGAATAAGACGTTCATCTATGACACACAATCTATGTGTTATATATGTAACTTAATATTTATAGAAATTTATATAAATACCCTATGGCTCATAAACAAATGCTTGTATTCATACAAACATATGCCCCTTCCGGGACAACTCAGGACCGTCGGTGCAAAAAGCGGGATCGCCACCATTGGACCAAACGGTCGTAACTTTACTCTTGATAATCATTTAAAAATAGTAATTTTCTTAACAAATACGTACCTCAATTCTAACGAAAATTTTGTTTTCAGGAACGGAGAGCCAACCAATCGAGGTCAAGCTGAACAGAGTCCCCTTTACGTGCAGAAAGAATTCGTGGTAATTTATAATATATTCTTGAAGAAATTTACAATTTCCGTCTCAAAATTGTTATTCACAGATATTTCAACAATAATATAAACTTTATCGTCTCCTCACAATAGAGAAGTAAAACTTACTACATACATTTTAAACTTAAATCTGTTGTTGGAGTTTGGTGCCTGTATTACTTATTGGTACCTTAGAATTACTTAGTATTATTATAAACTAAATATGTATCACTTACGTTAATTAAAATTTACAAGTATTGCTTTGTTCAAAAATTTAGCTTATTCCAGTCCGGACTAAAAAAACTTATCGAGAAGTCAAGTGATCGGATAGCTGGTACCTCGATCGGTACGCTGGATCGGATAGATCGGATACCTTGCCCAGAGAATAAGTTTTGCAATACCACGATGCAACGCTATGAGTCTTCTGAGCACATTACCCAGGAGCACAGATTTTGGGAATTTTATTTATTAAGTTTAATTTTAGTATTTAACTAGAGTATTAGTTTTAAGTTAGTTAATATTCCCTTTTTTACTATAAATTATATTACAAAGTTGTCAATAGAAATGCAAAAAAATGTATTTTTCCGGGTTATGTATATTTCATAGGATATCGCCACAACATAAGTCAAGTTGAGAATAATCCTTATTTTTACATACCATGAAATCAGCTCATCACAATTGCCACTCATTATGAAAAGCATCAATTTTATCCATTTTTACATGAAGTGATTTTTATTTCTTTGCAACTTTAGTTTCTTTTCATTGTCATATTCAATACTTTCTTACATAGTCTTTTGTGCAGGGTCTGGTGGACCCCAAAGATGAGTGGGAGGTGAACAGAAGCCGCGTTCATCTGGGAGCCCTCATCGGCAGCGGCGCCTTCGGTCGAGTACACGCCGCCAAGCTGGAGATGCCAGGAGGCGAGACTGTCACTGTAGCTGCGAAAATGCTGACAGGTATCGATTCATAAATATAAAAGAATATAAAATCAAAAAAATAAAGTCTTTGACTAGTGTGTTGCCAGTGATGACGTATAGAACGGAGACATTGTTTCTTACTATAGGCCTAATAAGAAGGCTCAAGGTCACACAAAGGGCGATAGAGCGTGCTATGCTCGGAGTATTCCTACGTGATCGAATCAGAAATGAGGAAATCCGTAGGAGAAACAAAATAAGCCGAAGAATTTCCAAACTTGAGTCGTAGTAGGCGGGGCACTTAGCTCGTAGAACTGATGGCCGTTGAGGTAAAAAAGATCTCGAGTGGCGACTATGGATAGGAAGACAAAGTGTAGGCAGACCTCCCACTCGGTGGACCGACAATTTGGTGACGGTCGCGGAAAGCACCTGGATCACGGCGGGCAGATCACGTCCGGTAATTGTGGAGATATTTGAGGGGTTTTGTCCAATAGTGGACGTCATATGACTGAGGCAAAATAAATAATTAAAAAAATACAAAGATATTTCATATTCATAAAAATATATATAAATATACATGACTCAGGTACAAATGTTGTATGTACCGTGGCACCAAACTATCGTCAAATATTAACACGTAGAAAAGAATATTTTGTCAAAATTGTTGTATTGCAAAATATTGTCTATGCTTCCACTTCTCAGAATATCAAAAGAAATTTTACACTGTTTTAAGAATACTCACCAATATTCATTTTAAGATATGATAGATACAGACCCCGTAGGGAGATGCGACCTCCAACTTAACACACCCACTCACTATTGGTTAACTAACTCCTCTTGCAAACCAACGTTACAAAAGCGAGGCAGCGAAACTCCGGAAATTGATAACATTTCGATTGAGAAACATTTTTTTCATTAAACGAAATAAGTATACGCCCCTTCTTTAGAGTGGTTTGTATAAAGAAGACAGAGGAAAGTGTGAAAAAAACTGCACAATACATTTTGAAATAGGTGGCAGATAGACCTTCACTGGAATTTATAATAATATTTCTTATATTGACACCATTTAGCCTAGCCCAAAGTAAACACTTAAGGCTTGTGTTTTGGATACAAGGGTAACGAATAGACATAAATATATGATACATAGATATGGGTATAATATATATAGATATATATATTATACCCATGACTTAAGTTCAAATGATCGTATTCATCACGCAAACATCTGCCCCTTCCGGGACTCGAAACTAGGACTGTCGGTGCAAAAGGCCTGCTCGCAATCGAATTTTAAGCTTAATCACAATTAGTGAAAAATAGTTTTGCTTTTGAAAAATGTGAAAAACTTTTAAGGGAAGTGTACAAAAATATGATGAAATTATCTGCTTATATAAAATGCGAACCCACAACTTTCTGGCTATAATTTATCCAATGTAGGATGATACTTTTGACAGGTGCCACTTCCTTATTGCTACGTACTAAGGTTGCGTTTGATTCCTTCTGTTTGGCTTGACATTGCAATAGCAACTTTTTACCCTTCTATATGGGTGTCAACTGTCAAAAGTATCATCCTACATTGGACAAAGTATAACCAAGCTTAAATAGCGTCGAAAACAACATAACGCACTATAAATGAAACTAACTTAGTTCAAGACAAAAACACAATTTAAATAAAAACTTTGGCATAAGCCATTATAGTACTCTAACCATAGACGATATGGAGGAATTTCTACCCTAGAACGGTAGCAAAAGAGAGTCTATATTTGTGTTTATAAGTGCTTGTTTATAATATACAAGTATTATGCAAACATTCTGCTCTGCATTGCCTATTTTAACAAAAAAAAAGTATGCATCACACTGTCTATCAGTGTAGCTCCAGAATTGGGTTATTAGCCGATGTTATCGCATAAATTATGTCTCAATGATTTGTAATCTGCATTGTTGTTGGATGAAACAGATCTCATCAGAAGACACGAGTCGGTAACCTACATAGTTTTTTACGTAGTTACATGGGTACAGGGTTGCCACTTACGATCATGTAAAGAAATATTCCAACATTTAAATTTTTTCCAATATTTAATTTAACATGTATAAAATAATATTATCTACAGTGAAAATAAATATTGATTATTTTCATACCTGCTCACAGTAAAGAATACATGTAATTAACATTATTCTTATACTTATCATCCATCCTAATAATTGACGCAAAATTCTACAAAATATAGGTACTTAAATGATTTACGTGACTAACGGCTGATTTTTCAAACCCGAGATAAAATCTATCTCTCAGATAACGTATAATATCATAAACTCAAACAAGTTGCCAATTTTATTGCTCTGCAGTTAAGAGTGATATTTTCTTTTAACTGAGTAACTTTTCGAGAATTGAAAAATAAGTCCTAATTAAAATATGTATAACACGCACAATTCAAGTCAAATCTTTCAGATATTTTTTTCTATATTCGCCGAGTCATTAAAGTTCCTACACGTTAAAACAAATGACTATTGGAAAATACAGGATGTCCCAAAAGCTATAGTCAAGCGATGTCCGGAGGTAGAGCATCACAAGAGCCAACCAAATCACCCTTTTATATTTTTATAATTTTTTACCAGATCTTGATTTTCGATCACAAACACATCAATTATTAAGTTAAGTACTTGATTTTTGTAGTCAAACTTCTTTAGGCGTGACTTTCCCTCAAGTCAGATTTTATTCTGACAGAAGTACGCTCTGTAGTTTTTAGTCTGTTTAAATAGAAGCTGTCGAAAATTTTTACGCGTAATTGAAGTAAAACTTCTTTGACGTTTTGACACATACCACTGAAATGATTAAACTTAACTTAAAAATATGTTTTTTTTTTGTCATAAACGTCAAAGAAGTTTAAGACGGCAGTGGCTCATTGACTGAGATTTAACTTATCACAAGGGATTTAAGAAATTTGCATTGTTAATGATCTTTTACAAAAAGTTTTAAAGTTACAGGGCCAATAGCTGACAGAATTGGAAGATTACAAAAAGTTTTAGAGATATTTTCAAGTTATTTTTTTTTAATATTTATACTTTTAAGTAATTATAAGGATCAAATGACGCAATGGTACCTGACTTAACCATTACTGTTTTCATTTATGCAACGTTTGTCATTCACCTAATTTATTTAAAAAAACTTAAGAATTCATCCTTAAAATGATCCTCATTATTATAATTATAATGCCTCTATGACCCATAATCTTTTGTAAATCATGGTTGGTAAAAAAGGAAATAAAATTTACTCGATATCCAAGATAAATAGCGGAATATACATGGGGGTTGTTCTGGTAGCCCTAGTGAAGCTCTATTCCTGGACATCGCTTCGGTGCATTTTTTGGGACACCCTGTATATCGATAAATGTGAGAACATATTTTCATATATTTTCTTTCTTCTCGATCTTTATGTTGAACTAAGTTGTTTGTGTACGAAAGATACATAAAGAATAATATAAGAAGCGTATGAACCTGCTTAAGTCAATATTATCCGAAGAGGTTCGTCAATTATATGAGGATATCCTCATACCTGTAATGTAACTGTATATATAAATAACATAAAAATAAATAAGTATTTGAACCCAAACATTAAAAAATTATCTTGCTATAATTCTATGTGACAATACAACAAAAAAGGTCATCCAATACCAAATATTTAGTATTAAACTAAGCAGGGCTTACTCATCATATGGATACTTATTAATACATACATAAGCATTTAGTCGTGTATTTAAAATTAATAATATACTAGCTTTTACTCATGGCTTTACTCGCGTTAATGTAAACTACTGATTTAAAGTTATATTTCTATCCCTCAGAAACAGTACTTTTTTCTCGATAAAAGGTATCCTATCTATTTTTCTGTACCCCGGGCAGTGTATGCAAAATTTCCTTCTTTTTATTTGGAATGGGTTTTGCTCTTGATCCCAATCAAACCCGGGAGCAAGAGAGAATCCACGATGAAGCGTGCTAACCCAAAAGGTGCCTTTTCACCCTGGCTTTAAAAACGGACGGGTTATAAGTACTCGGAAATAAAGACGCAGGGAGGTAGTTCCACTCCTTTGCTGTGCGCATTATGAACGATGTCGAGAAGCGCTTGGTGCGACAGGTAGGAATAGCAACCAAGAAAGAGTTGTAGCCTGCAGTGCGTCTGGATGTCCAATGGAAAAATGGAAATGGCGGTATGAGCACATGCAGCTCCCGAGTATACTCTCCCAAGTAGGTACATTCTGTAGAAGACCGACAGACTTGCTCTTTACCAATTTTATGATGATCGATTGAATAGTTAAGGCGTGACGATGTAAAAAACAAAATCACTTTCGTATTTATGATATTAATTATCAAGCCAACCATTTGCGGAATCACAAGTTCATACCACACACCAAATTTCATCGCAATCGATCTAAACGTTCTTGACTTATAATATGTCTGAGACAGACAAATCCTTACTAATATTATAAATCGGAAAGTGAGTTTGTTTGTTTGTTTGTTTGTTCCGCTTTCACGCCGTAACTACTGAACCGATTGCTTTGAAATTTTGCAGACGTAAAGATGACAGTCCGGATTAAATAATAGGGTACTTTTTATCCTGGAAAAAATTGATATTCCCGAGGAAAAACAAAAATATTGTTTGCTTGATGGATGGATTGTAGATGGCGCTGTGTGTCGTTTAAAACAAGGTAAAATATTGCAAACGAATATAAACATGTAAATTTAGAAGCTAAATGATACGATAATGAATCCCCGAAAATGAGGAATTCCCGAGGGATGACGTACAATTTGTTTTATCGTCTAAACTGTTTTTTTACATCTACTTATATGTTGCAAACGAATATGAACATGTAAATTTTAAAGCTAGATGATACGAAAATGAATCCTCCAAAATGAGGAATTCTCGAGGGATGACGTACAATATGTTTTATCGTCTAAATTGTTATTTTTACATCTACTTAAACAGAAATCACTAAACTCAACGAATTACTAATTGGTATAGGTATTAGTTACGTTATTTAGTTTTTGAGGTATGCGATAGATGGTGCTGGGTGTTTTTTAAAACATGGTGACGATGTGTTTTTTAAAATACATAAGAAGTGGAATGATAGCTTACGCTATTTAGTTCTTGAGGTATGCGATAGGTGGCGCTGGGTGTCCAAATCTGCATGTTTTTGCTCCACAAGGGAAAACATATAATATAGTGTACCATTCAGTTTTAGTTTAACAACTAATTGTATCCAGCGTTACATCGCGCTTCTTAGATTATAGTTGTGCTTTATACCGCAATATAACCGAATTCCACGCGGGCGAAGCCGCGGGCGGAAAGCTAGTTTTAAATAATAGAAATGGTAACAGTGAATCATTAAACGAATATTTATCATAAAATTTGGCTAAAACAATAAATGTACAGACAGAAGCACAGATATATATATATTTATATATAGACACTTGTCAGTCCACGGTAACAATAGCTACCGATAACCAACACCCCTCAACAGTCCCGGATAGCAATTGCTACCATATTCAAATTTCCGCGTAGCCTGCTGTTTTTATTTTATTACGATTCATTTTTGGAGTTACAGAGATCCCAATATTCTTTGGTGGATTCTTTATTTAATGAGCTTTACGGTAGTATATTTTGTTTAGTCCTAGCTTCATTATTAAGTGAGAAAATGGCATTTTTATCTAGAGTCCGATATTTTTTTTCACAATTCGCGTAGCATTGGAACTGTTGAGAGGAGTGGGACTCGCGGTAGCGGACTGACAAGTGGATAGTAGTATAGATCGATAGATAAATTTGAAAATCTATTGACGTACAACCGAATTATTTAAGCTTTACGCACCACCATTGCTAACCAACTTTTTACTTGGTTCTGCAATAAGTTATGCAATAAATTTAACCTTAATTTTTGTTTCAGAAAATGCCTCTGAAGAGGAAATGCAAGACTTCATAGGGGAGATCGTCATGTTGAAACATGTTGGGTACCACAAACATGTCATTCGCCTGATAGCGTGCTGCACGAAACAGGCGCCTCTTATAGCTCTGCTGGAACATGCTCCGAGAGGAGACTTACTAACTCTGCTCAGAGCTGCTAGAGGGAGAAGGAAAGTGGCGCAAGCCTCGTGCGAAACGAGGAAGTTGAATAGTGACGTCAATGGTCGACCATCAGAAGCCGATAGTGAGTTTTGAATCATTATTCCCGAATTTGATTCATAAACTAGTATAAGTCATGTGCATAGTTTTTAAAATCAAATTTTATTTTTTTTATAGTGTTATGGTCTACCATACACATTAACACGGTAGTAATGTTTGCATAATTAAAAATTTGGTCGATGCAGTTGCTAAGAATAAAGCTTCGCTAGCGCCATATATTGAAGCGGAGCGTAATACAAAAAAAAAACAATAATGTTTAGAATTTTGAAATTCCATAAAAATGAAAACTTTCAAAAAGCGCGCGCTTTTTGTTTCATTGGGAAATCCCATAGAGCCAATTGTCATCACGATCTAGTCCTAAACCTGTTGATTCAATTCCACACGAAAATTATTAAAAACGGGTAAGAACTCAGGAAGTTAGTGCGAAACAGACATATAGCGTCATTGAAGCTGATTCATGGGAACTCCGCTCCAATTAAACTCGGGCTTCTGGGAGAGGTTCCATCTTATTCCAATCGTTTCAAACAATCTATAAAACACCTATCCACACCTGCGGTAGAATCTAAGATTAAATTCTTTACGTTTAGAGTATTACATCAACAGTAGAGCCTTGAAACATAAAAAAAATTTCTAAGGCGCATGGCGCTATTAAACAGGCTGTCCTCAAATATAACATTTTTATTTTAAAATAGTATGTAAATTTTAACTTTTAACTTTAACAAGTATGAGGTCCAAATTTTTTTGTTGCGAAGTGGTATCATTCTTTACCATTATTGTTGAATTAAACGAACACACACAAAATAAACAAAAGCTTGAGTTCATAGTTATTGACTCTGTAACCAAAAAAAATATAAAAAATGTATAGCTGGAAAACTAAGAAAAATCCCGGACCATACACGGGGATGATTATGGGAGCCTTAGTGACACTCTTAACTTTGGACTTTCGGTTATCCTATTTATTCAGAACATTTTTTCCAAAGAAGCACGAGGCGACACTGCGCGACAGTATTGTCTAATCCTAAGTTATTTAATTTATTCTTTCATCTTATTTCTAATGTGAAAATATGTTAGAAAAATCATCTCAACTAAGAATCAAACCTTCTAGCAAAACAGCTTCATCTGACCGTGTATGCCAAAAGATGCAACTCGTTTTTCTATCATCACCATTTATCTGTATAACAAGAGATTTTAATTATAAAATTGGTACATTTAGTTATTTTGATAAGCACAAAGCCAAACATACGGGCTAAAATGCCATTAAAATATCCTTTAAATATATTTTGAGCTAAATTATATCTCTGTAACTTGTTGCTATTAGCTGATATCAGGCGTTATGCTGTAGCACAGTGTTGCAGTTAATATATTAAGAGTAAATAGAAGATCATAGACCGTATTAAAAGATTTGTAATATAAATGATATTGGTATTTAATTATAATTTATTTTTTCTTCTTCGGTTGTAGTTAAAAATGCGAATAATAAATAATTAACACGTTTATTAAGTTGTAAGGCATGATATGTAATATATTATGGTTTATTTAAGAAAAATACTTTCTGTTTCTTCTGAACAAACAAAACTGATACAAAGAAAATTTATTTTTCATAATTATCAAGCGTTATGCAATGAATCCTTTAAAATATGAAGAAAACAGACCTTATTGCGTAGATCAACATTTTTAACCCTCGAAAATGTTGAAAAACTAATTAACTTAATTATTATTAATATAAAAAAGAATGAACAGTGTGATTATAATATAAGAACATAGGCACTAATATTTAAATTAAAGAATCATGAATATTTTTTTATTTCTTTAAGCTCTTCTTAAGTGATTTTTTATTTAAAATGTTTAATTACATTGAATAAATTTATCCAATAGATTTTTTTACGCAAACTTTATAAGATTAGTTTGTAACGAATGTTATAAAAGTATATTTATATTTCCAGCTGTATACACAAACTTGAGTGACTCCGACCCAGCTTTGTCAGAAGAAAAGGTATTCGGAGATGCAGACCCAGTCAAGTGCAGCGACCATTACGTTGCTGAACCGGCTTTGCAGCTGGACAGCAGTACGATGCGGGAATACGCGCTACAGGTGGCGCTGGGCATGCAGCATTTGGAAGCAAGAGGAATCACTCACAGGTGAGCAGGATTCGAAAATATTGGATATTTATAATAAATATTTAAATGCGATTACGATATATATCAATTATATATTCATCAATCTGACTAATTCTTGTAAAACTTTGTAAATCCAAATTTATTAGTCCTAAAATTTTGTTATTTATTAAATAAATCTAAATTGGAATGGAATTGAAATTAAAACTTTTATAATTTCAACGTTATTCATTTATAAGTAAATTGTGAATGCGAAGGGTTTCGATTTACATAAATCCAATATTTTCGTAGAAACAATACGATAGTACGTTATAAAATACCATCTAACATCAGTGTTTCGCAAAATATCAGTTAAAATAGAGATTTTATCTGAGTATTTATAAAATTAAGAACTGAAGTATATTCAAGGATAATTATTATTATATTTATCGTTATATATATCAAGGCTAAATAATATTAAACCCTGGTTCGTAGTGTAAGTAGATAAATTAAGAGGTTAGGAATGTGATAAAAATATTAGTCGATGTAAACAACTCACGACGGCCATTTTCTTAGCCACTTGTCAGTTGGCTACCGCGAGCCCCATCCCTCTCAACAGTCACAATGCTGCACGAATTTGAAAAAAAAAAGTAGACCTTCGGACTCTTAGGACATTTTCTCGATAAATAATAAAGCAAGGAACAAACAAAAAATAATACCGTAAAGCTGATTAAATAAAGAATCCACCACAGAATATTTGGATCTCTGTAACTCAAAATTTTATCGTAATTTAAAAAAAAAACAGCAGGCCACGCGGAAATTTGAATATGGTAGCAGTTGCTACTTCTGAGCACGCCTCCTTAAAAAGAAGGTCGACAGAAAAAAATAAGGAAATATATAAATTTGTCCATATTCTTAAATAGTGTTAATATTAATTAATAGACTAAAAGGCGTAGGAATTAAGTATCTTAAAATTATATAACGAGTTTCAAATAAAAATATTAATAGAAAATATAATTACGTGTTCTCAATTAAGTTATTGGCCTTATTAGGTTTTATTAATAAAAACATTAATTAAGGATTGATTGTCTTGATATTGAAATTTATTATGCCTATATAACGATCATGAAATGAGGAGCCTCGATAATCTTTTTACCAACGGCAAACTCATAATTAAATCTTGTTTTTAGTTGAGACGCGGTTACCTATCATCTCATGTTAATGAGACGCCAGAGAAAAGCTTTTTACGGAAAACCATAACGACAGTGGAGCTGATAGTCTTACCTTTAACAACCAAAAACTGTCAATGTTATACCAATCACTTATTTTCAGTAAAGAATAGGCCAATTTTGGTTTTGTTTGGCAATTTTCCTTCATTAAACAGACATTTTGGACGACTGTTTGGTGCAAACGGTAGCGATCCTGCCTTTCGCACCGACGGTCCTGGGTTCGAATCCCGGAAGGGGCAGATGTTTGTATGATGAATACGAGTATTTGTACCTGAGTCATGGATGTTTGTATATATTTCTATAAATATTACTTATTTACCCTACCTTACTTAGTTACCTTAGTTACCCTAGTATCCATAACACAAGCCTTAAAAGTGCTTACTTTGGGCTAGGTTAATTGGTGTGAATGTAGGAAATATTTATTTATTATTATTTATTTATCTTTTAACAGATAATTAACCCTATCTGTTACTATTTCAGGGTTAGATTATTGAAAAGAAAGATTTTTCTTCTTCTTCTTTGTATTCTTCACGTACAAAAGTTATATCCTTTCTAGCCAACATTTTGACGTGTTCACACGTAATGATTAACAATTCATTGTTTCTACACTTTGAGAAAACGCAAACAAAAAATCGAAAATACCAAATTGACGCGTACTCTCCCTTCAAATAGTCCCTAATTCTTTTACATGGACGATATTTTATTGCCAGTTTCTTTTTATTATACCAGTACACACTTCTGTAATAATTCAACTGAGAAATAAAATAAAATATAATAATAAAGCACTCCATTTAATTGATAATACTTAATAACAGTGCCAGAATTAAAATTAACGCTGCTTATGCTCCGTCAATTCTTGAGAACATTTAAGCACACATCTAAAAATGAACGTTTCACATTATCTTGTTACCTCTAAATTAAACACTATTAAATGTTGACGACACGCGGTGACCTGGATTCAAGCCTTGACCTCGCACAACCCACTGCCGACATCTCACAGTCTCGAAGACGAGACAGATACCAAGGAAACTCCGGCGTTTTCCGGGAAACGCCCTTCCACGGCGCTAGTGGCCCAGAATTTTCTGAGAACCGAGGCGCCCCTATCAACAGCCAGCTGGATATATATTTAATTTCAGACCGTAAATCCTTCAGGTGCCCAGATTTTGGGTGAAAATTTTGTATGTTGTAATGGGGTTACATTGAGTGTTAATACAATTTCATTCAATCTCTATGTGTGCTTTTGTGTATACACACATCGCGTATTATTATATGGGTGTGTATTGTTTAATTTCCTTCTTTGTTACATTTTGTGTAAAATTATCGAAGCCAGCAGTTAACAAATAATGCCGGTGACCGGTGTTACAAAACTTAAATTAATAATAATATTTAATCAATATATGTACACTACCTCGTTTATTACCAACGAAAGCAGTGGTTGATATACCAAAGAGTCGCACTAAGCGTTTTGGTTCCAATTTTGTTATCCGTACCGCTAAAGAGTGGAACTCTTTGCCTGAGTCTGTGTTTCCTGATGAATACAATTTAGTCACGAGTGAATAGGTATCTTCTAGGCAAGCGCGTTACATCCTAGATTGCATCGTCGCTTACCATCGGGCGAGATAGCGGTCAAGCGCTTTCCTATTCACGATTAAAAAAAAACGTACTTATAACGTAGGTTATTAGTTATATTTTTTTTAATGATCGTAATAATTACATATTAAAAGTTTATTCTTCTAAAAAGTGTATGTGTCTGCGTGTATTTGCCTGTGTGTAACACTGTGTTTCGATGTTAAAGAATCTAAGAAAAATTACGTTATACTTATTACTTATTACGTAATCTCAAAATAAGCACAGCTTGTTCTAGGAATAATAAATAACGGAACATAATACGTAAAAAGATTGGTATAATATAACAACCATGACCCGTTAATAAATCACACAAACATATGCCCCTACCAGGATTCGAACTCAGGACGGTTGCCATAGTTACACTGCGTGTTGTATTCAGTACACAGACACCCTCTGTAGCGTGGTTACCTTATTTTTATTTGATGACGATAAATAACTCCGACTTGCCGTTGCGAGCTATTCCGTGTAAGCCGATTTTTATGTAAATTTTTTTTATTACATTATCTTGTTGGAAAACAAATATACTCGTTAAAAGTGAATCTTGTGGATTTCTTCGCTTAAAATACAAAAAAAAAACTCTTATTTTTGTATAATAATATCATTTTTGTGATAGGTAGATTCAATTTTAAAAGTTATCTTTTCCCTATGAATGCCTTCACTTCTGTGACCACAGAATTTCTATTACTTTTGGAACGAAGTTACTTATGGGGTGTTGCGGAGGGGTACCCTAGCCTGGAAAAAACGTTCGTTGCGTTAAACAAAAAGCGTAAGAAATATAAGTTATATTCGGGATTTTTACCATGTACCTTGTTTTTGTTTTTATTGAGTTTCCAATATTTCGGCACTGTTGCAAGTGCCATGATCACGGAGCAACTGAAGTAATTGCGGGTAGGCTGTTATATCAGAAACTCAATGAAAACAAAAACAAGGTACATGTAAAAATCCCGAATATAACTCATATTACTATAACGTTAGTAACCATGAAAGTTTAAATCAGTAAAAAGCGTAAGATTTTTATGTATAGTCTATGTGGGATGGCTATACAATACAGTGTCTAATGTATAGTCTACGTGATGACTGATGACTGTTATTATATATTTTTATAAATCATTTGAAATAAAAGAAATAGTAAATAAAGTAAATCAAAAAATAAATAAGTAAAGTAGTTTCTTTGCTTTTTATCCATAAAAAAAAATCATAATAAAAAATGTATACCCAAATAATTATTTTCTTTATACCTCGAATAGAACCTAAAATTAATATTTTTATAATAAGGAACTTCGTTCCTATCCGGTGTCCCACGACACCACACGACTTTTTTTTAAGTTAATAAAAATATTAAAAGAAATATCTTGGTTCTATTATTATATTTTTTGTTCAAGCATTTATCTGCTATATTTTAATATATATAAAAAAAATATCACAAGAAAAAACCCTGTCTGAGACAAGTTAATTTTTTTTTTTGTAAAAATTTCTTTTGAACTTGCTTCTGTTCGGTTCAGTTTTGTTTGAAATAACATCTATCTTTATTGTAGCATACTATAGCTGTCTTTATTACCAATTAAAAATGTAATAATTTATTTTGTAATTTTATTATATCTAGGACAGGTTAACTACTGACTCCACTTCGCTTATCCTAGAATGTCACGCGAGTTTCAATAAAGATGAAAGTAGGAACATACTACCTGCTTGGCATCCTATAATCCATAAAAGAATATCTCAGAATTTTATGCTTTGTAAATAATAAATGTAAGATAGAGGTCGGCCCTCCTGTCTTGCTTTCGCCAGTCGTTCTCGGGAGGATCTAATTCTTAGTAATTTCGGATTCTAAACTGGTAATAGATTGAGTATTTTAGATAATAAGTATCAAATTCTAAAAAAAAATTAAAACTAACAATTTAATTTGTATAAAACATACGAGTATTTGATGTAACAGTAGCACTGACGGTCCTGGATTCAAGTTGTGCATGGGGCAGATGTTTGTGTGATAAATACGAGCATTTGTACCAGAGTTATGGGTATTTATATATATTTCTGTTAATATTACATATCTATGTATTCTAGTACTATCCGTTACCCTAGTATCCTTAACACAAGACACAGTGCTTACTTTGGGCTAGGCTAATCGGTCTGATTGTGAGAAATATTATCATTATTATATTATTATGATAAACTTAGTAGTTAAGAATATAATCGTATTAGTATTCCACGCCAAAATGTCTAGGTATCATTATAATAATAAACCGTTTACTCACAATCCAAGATTTACTGATATATAAATACGATAACACTGATTAAATCCAGAGCTGATTGAGATCCAGAGAATGATACTGTATTTCATTATTTGTATTCGATAATGACATCCCTATAACGACTCCCTTGTTAATAAATACTTTCTGATTGTCAGCTATACAGTAGCGAACCGGGTATTGGAAAATTGGGAACACTTGTTGCTTAGCAACTGTTGCTTGGCACGCCAAGGGAGGGGTATACAAGAAGGTATTGAATCGACCTCACCACCCGCCCGTCTGACTAAACCGCATGGAGGCTGTGTACTTTAAATAGAAATTATCTGAATAAAAATAATACCATTCTTTATTACTATTTTATAGAATAAACTATACAAAGGATGTTATATGTAAATATACGAGTAAAGCCCACGGACCTGAATAAAATAAAAAATGTAATGTTACTCTAAAAAATGTAAAGCTTGCAAACAATTTCCTTTGTTGTACATACACATACATGAACCAAGCTCACACAGACACACCAGGTCCAACGTAATCCATTAACCAACACACCCATCGTTATCCACTGCGCACTACACTACAACGCTATTTTTGATTAAAAATTGTTAAAAATGCCGTCTTGTATGGTGAAATCATGTGAAAAATACGTTAGTAAAAATGAAAAATATTAAATCGTGTAAACATACATGAGTATTATTTGGCGAGTTTTTGTGACTTAACCGATTCATTGCTGATGACACGCCTGTCGTGCCATCACTTTTTTTACGTTTGGCATTAGCCACTGAAACCGTGTCATTTTTAAATCGATGGTAACTCCTTCAACTCAAGTTTTAGGGAAATCAACCCAGAATAAAACTATCTTCATTTTTCACGTAAATCAAGCTCGCCTTCGTTTCTGTTATTGTATGTAGCAACGAATCGGTTAAATAGTCACAAATACTCACCTACCTAATGACACGTAAGTTATGATAATTCATTATTTTTCATAATATTTTTTTCGTTAACTTTAATGAAAATTTCAGATAAAAATATCAATAAAATATCGGTTTTTTTCAAGCGAATTCCTTTAGAAGTGGAGAAATCTATTATACTTTATGAAAATCTAAAATTAAAAGCAATCTTATTAACTTAACAATATATAAACTTTCATACTTTTACAAATTTTGTACCCAATTAGCGTATGAAAATATGTCCAGAAATAATGAAAATGTAAAACGTACACATAATTTCTTTTTTTGGTGATAAGGTCTGAAAGGTCTGTTGAGGTACCTGAAAAAATTGAAAAGCATTGTGTACAATTTAATTTTGTTAGTATTAATATACGCACACAGGACATTCACAAAATCTGAGTATACCAATGGTGGGATGCTTTTGAAATTTGTAGGGAGGGGGAGGGACGTGGGGAGTAGGGTGTAGGGCAACATTTTTTCTCTAATTCCTTTTCTCTTTTAAAATGTCAAAACAAAATGTAATTGAATTAAAAAGGTATGACATAATCAAACCCAGTAATGTAGAAGGTAACTACGGCATTGTGTTTTTAAAATAGGATTAATAATACAATTCTATTCTCATGGATCTAAAAGCAAGCCAATTGTTGTTTTTTCTGGTAACATATAATATAAATGAGCACCCATTTGCATATTTTAATCATGATTCAGAAAGGTCCTAATCACGGCTATAAAAAAGAAGGACATATCTTCTATAGTGATTAGGACCTTAACGTTATATGTTGTAATTTTAGATACACGTACGTGAATAAGGCTATAAGGACTTTAGTTTATGCCATTTTTACGAACAAAACTCAGCTATTTTACAATGATTTAAATTTGAAAAAGCAAAGTTATATAGCCTCTTTCGGAGTTCGTATAATCAGTTTTGTTTTTGCAACGTTTTAAATACACAGTTTTCTATATATTTAATTTTGCTGTACGCGTTAACCGATTCGTTCCTGATGCTGACTTTTTTTTGCGTGTGGCGTTAGCCACTCAAACTATGTCATTTTTAAATCGATGATAACTCCTTCAAATCAAGTTTTAGGAAAATCAACCCAGAATAAAACTATCTTCATTTTTCACGTAAATCAAGCTCGTAGCCTTCGTTTCTGTAATTGTATGTAGCAACGAATCGGTTAATAACGATGAAACAATGAAGTACAAAATATCGTTTTATTAAATCTAAGTAAAAAAATCAAAATAGTCCAGAAAATATTTATAAACATTTGTAATATCATAGGCTAGTACCTCATAATTATGACATTTTTAAAAAGGAATAATTTAGCCTTGGTACAATTATAGCCTTACACTTTTATGTTCCAAGGAAAATTGGTAGGTCAAGTTTGATCTAGTTGTACTATGAAAGAGGGGAATTTATTTATTTGAACATTACTAAAAAATAAATATAATAACTTTTTTCACAACACCTACTTTACAGCATCTTTCACGCTAGTGAAAACATTTTGAAAGTTGTATTTAGCAAAACACAACTTTCAAAATGTCTTTGCATTTCTGTCCATTACTAAATTTTGAAAGGGACAAAATGTTGGCTAAAAATGCTACAACTAATCTTAGTATACGGTGATTAAAATAATAAAGCAGTTGACATGAATCATTTGTATTATTTTACCAATAAGCTCCATACATTCAAGTCTACTTTTATCTTGAAATAGTGGCTTCCCAAGAGTAAAACACAATTTACATTGACGTGAAACGGATAGTGTTGCCCAAATGCAAGAACAAGACGAGACTTAGCCGGTCTTAGTCTTGCGCCAATACACCTGGTCTCGGTCTTGATTTGCAGCAAGAGTCTCGCAATTACCTATTAGCCTATTGCTATTTATTGAACGTTACTTTAGATCTTAGAACAACGTAACAGAGTAGGTACATGACATCTATATCGATATTCATATTGACATCTATATCGATATTCATATTGACATCTATATCAATATTCATATTGATATCGATATTGATAGTCATATTGATATCGATATTGATATTCATATTGACATCTATATCGATATTCATATTGACATCTATATCAATATTCATATTGATATCGATATTGATAGCCATATTGATATCGATATTGATATTCATATTGATATAGATATTGATATTCATATTGACATAGATGTCAATATGAATATCAATATAGAATATAGTATCGATATAGAATATCGATACTCATATTGATATCGATATTGATAGTCATATTGATATCGATATTGATATTCATATTGACATCTATATCGATATTCATATTGACATCTATATCAATATTCATATTGATATCTATATCGATATTCATATTGACATCTATATCAATATTCATATTGATATCGATATTGATATTCATATTGACATCTATATCGATACTCATATTGACATCTATATCGATACTCATATTGATATCGATATTGATAGTCATATTGATATCGATATTGATAGTCATATTGATATCGATATTGATATTCATATTGATATTCATATTGATATTCATATTGATATTCATATTGATATTCATATTGATATCGATATTGATATAGATATTGATATTCATATTGACATAGATGTCAATATGAATATCAATATAGAATATAGTATATTGACATCTATATCGATACTCATATTGATATCGATATTGATATTCATATTGATATCGATATCGATACTCATATTGATATCGATATTGATAGTCATATTGATATCGATATTGATAGTCATATTGATATCGATATTGATAGTCATATTGATATCGATATTGATAGTCATATTGATATCGATATTGATATTCATATTGACATCTATATCGATACTCATATTGATATCGATATTGATAGTCATATTGATATCGATATTGATAGTCATATTGATATCGATATTGATAGTCATATTGATATCGATATTGATATTCATATTGATATTCATATTGATATCGATATTGATATTCATATTGATATTCATATTGATATCGATATTGATATTCATATTTGATATTCATATTGATATCGATATTGATAGTCATATTGACATAGATGTCAATATGAATATCAATATAGAATATAGTATATTGACATCTATATCGATAGTCATATTGATATCGATATTGATAGTCATATTGATATCGATATTGATATTCATATTGATATCGATATTGATAGTCATATTGATAGTCATATTTATATCGATATTGATATTCATTTTGATAGTCATATTGATATCGATATCAATATTCATATTGATATCGATATCGATATTCATATTGACATCTATATCGATACTTATATTGATATCGATATTGATAGTCATATTGATATCGATATTGATAGTCATATTGATATCGATATTGATAGCCATATTGATATCGATATTGATATTCATATTGATATAGATATTGATATTCATATTGACATAGATGTCAATATGAATATCAATATAGAATATAGTATCGATATAGAATATCGATACTCATATTGATATCGATATATATATTCATATTGATATAGATATCGATATTCATATTGACATCTATATCGATACTCATATTGACATATATATACGATACTTATATTGATATAGATATTGATATTCATATTGACATAGATGTCAATGATCATAATGATATTGATAGTCATATTGATATCGATATTGATAGTCATATTGATATCGATATTGATAGTCATATTGATATCGATATTGATAGTCATATTGATATCGATATTGATATTCATATTGACATCAATATCGATACTCATATTGATATCGATATTGATAGTCATATTGATATCGATATTGATAGTCATATTGATATCGATATTGATAGTCATATTGATATCGATATTGATATTCATATTGATATTCATATTGATATCGATATTGATATTCATATTGATATTCATATTGATATCGATATTGATATTCATATTGATATTCATATTGATATCGATATTGATAGTCATATTGACATAGATGTCAATATGAATATCAATATAGAATATAGTATATTGACATCTATATCGATAGTCATATTGATATCGATATTGATAGTCATATTGATATCGATATTGATATTCATATTGATATCGATATTGATAGTCATATTGATAGTCATATTTATATCGATATTGATATTCATTTTGATAGTCATATTGATATCGATATCAATATTCATATTGATATCGATATCGATATTCATATTGACATCTATATCGATACTTATATTGATATCGATATTGATAGTCATATTGATATCGATATTGATAGTCATATTGATATCGATATTGATAGCCATATTGATATCGATATTGATATTCATATTGATATAGATATTGATATTCATATTGACATAGATGTCAATATGAATATCAATATAGAATATAGTATCGATATAGAATATCGATACTCATATTGATATCGATATATATATTCATATTGATATAGATATCGATATTCATATTGACATCTATATCGATACTCATATTGACATCTATATCGATACTTATATTGATATAGATATTGATATTCATATTGACATAGATGTATTGATATTTATATTGATATTCATATTGATATCGATATTGATAGTCATATTGATATCGATATTGATATTCATATTGATATTCATATTGATAGTCATATTGATATCGATATTGATATTCATATTGATATAGATATTGATATTCATATTGATATCGATATTGATAGTCATATTGATATCGACATAGATGTCAATATGAATATCAATATAGAATATAGTATATTGACATCTATATCGATACTCATATTGATATCGATATTGATATTCATATCGATATTCATATTGATATCGATATTGATAGTCATATTGATATCGATATTGATAGTCATATTGATATCGATATTGATATTCATATTGACATCTCTATCGGTTTCCACTTTGTAACGGTTTTCCCTGTCTACCCAGACAGGGAAAACCGTTCACCTTCGCTTCCCAGGCTAGTCGGGTAAAACAAGAGTCAGGGGAGGTGTCGGGGCTCAGAGGACGGAGCGAGAATGAAGGGGCTCCCCTTCATTCTCATTCTCATCTTCATTCTCAAAATTAAATTTATGCAGCACGCTCGTGCTGCATAAATTTAATTTTTAACATAGGGCGCCTTTGCAACACACCAAAATACTTCACTCTCACACCCTCTCAAAACAAACTTCCTTCCAAAAAAAGACACTACAGTGTAGTTCTCGAATTATTTATTCAATATTATCTATATAAGTAAGTATTATCTAATTATTCATTGTTCATTATATATTCGGATTGGTAGTACAGCTTACGAGGAGCTCAATTATTAAACCTATACCTCCTTAACATATCTTAGACTTGTATAAATAGTAACCTTATTATTTAATAAATTGTTATCTCTGAACATATAACATGGAATACGGAACATGGGACATGGCTGAGGTAAAGTTTTCCCCGATGCTATCTATTATTCATGTAAATATATATGTCAAATGGTTAACTCACAGATTGAGGACACACAGGTTAAACCGTCCTATTTGAGTTGCTACATACGATCAGGTGTCCGGGCAACGCTGACTTCCGAACCTCCTTTGACTTGACATCAAGCTCGCAGTAACTCCCAATGACTATGCATATCCTCGTCGGTTATTAAGGTTGATAAAACCAGTAGTATAAAAGTAAATCAGAAAAACAAAAGAAAAAAAAACCCTGAAACAAAATGACATGTCTTAAAGAAATGAACTATTTTATTTCATACATAATTTCTAGTACATAATTAGGTTAATAACTTACCACTGGGCCACAGTGGGTTTTCCTGCAATTAAGTTGGACTCCAGTAGACTCTTTAAAGCTTAGGGGGCCATATCATAATTCATGTGAACCCCTTATCACCGACACGTGGTAAACCTCGATATGAAAAATTATGTTGCACTGAAATAGATACCACAAAAAGGTTATAATATTGCAATCATTCATATGGCCGACGCACAATGAAACAATTACTCACTAGATTAATAGAAATATCTATTATAAAATTGTCATGGTGGCGGCTTCCGACATCCACGTGTTAATTAAATTTCATCTGCCAAAAAGGCAGGTCGAGCTGAAACGAACAATACAAAATCAACTTATGCTTTGAATTAGTATGACAATTAAATATTTGAAATTAACTTACATATGTGTAAATTCTGAACATTTACAAAAATTAGACGAGCACAATAGTGCCGCTTGAAGAAACAATATGAAAAGGAAATGACCCCTTGACAGCTGAATACTCATAATTTTGATGGAATAGGGAGGCAAAGGGTACATTAGCACATACTGCCACAACCAGGCAGAATTTATCGCTGGATCTGGAACGACGAATTGAAACACAATGGAGACTAATTATCAGAAGCTAACTTAATAAAAATATGGTGTTACAGTACAATTTTGGGTGACAACGAAAAATTTTATTTTGAAATGAAAATTTCAAAATAAAATTTTTCGATCAACAGTCGACCGCGGAGAGTGTTATAACCCACCAAAACAAAATATATCTTCTGTAATAGACATCCAACGATAAAGTACGTCCTGAAAATTTCTATGCTAAGTTGACGAAAAAATCAACTAAAGGGATCGCTGAAACTAACCCTGAAATTCAAAGCGAAATTCCTATCGAAGCGCTTATGAGTTGGAAACTTCAATCAAACTACTTAACCAATATGCCTTACTAATAATAGACAATACCACACACCATCGAAACAAAGTTTTCCAACCCTCGCTTACTTGAAAGAAATACAATAAGAATGTAACATAAATGAATACCGACCAATCCGGCATCACTGACATTACTTAAATAGGATACGACCTCAAGGAGTAATTGTTACTAAATTACTACTTGGATATTTGTGGAAAACCATTCCAAGGAGAGATAATCTCTAAGCTGATTATAGCTCTCATTTTACAAACAAAAGTATAAGTACATATAATCCTTTAATAAGTGTTCTAATAACATACTTTCCCCATTACACTGCATTTAAACAGCACAACCCCCTATAAATATAAAACTTACTAAATATGAACACAAATATCTATGAATATATATTATATATATATGATTCGAGAACTAACTAAAAATACATAAATATACGGTGTCTATAAACTTAAAACTACGGTGTCTCTAAGCTTAAAACTACGGTATTCATATTGACATCTATGTCAATATGAATATCAATATCTATATCAATATGAATATCAATGTGAATATCAATATCGATATCAATATGACTATCAATATCGATATCAATATGACTATCAATATCGATATCAATATGACTATCAATATCGGTATCAATATGACTATCAATATCGATATCAATATGAATATCAATATCGATATCAATATGAATATCAATATCGATATCAATATGACTATCAATATCGATATCAATATGACTATCAATATCGATATCAATATGAATATCAATATCGATATCAATATGAATATCGATATAGATGTCAATATGAATATCAATATCGATATCAATATGACTATCAATATCGATATCAATATGAATATCAATATCGATGTCAATATGACTATTAATATCGATATCAATATGAATATCAATATCGATATCAATATGAATATCAATATCGATATTCATATTGATAGTCATATTCATATTGATATCGATATTGATATCGATATTGATATCGATATTGATATCGATATTGATATCGATATTGATATTCATATTGATATCGATATTAATAGTCATATTGACATCGATATTGATATTCATATTGATATTGATATTGATATCGATATTGATATTCATATTGATATCGATATTAATAGTCATATTGACATCTATATCGATATTCATATTGACATCTATATCGATACTCATATTGACATCTATATCGATACTCATATTGATATCGATATTGATAGTCATATTGATATCGATATTGATAGTCATATTGATATCGATATTCATATTGATATCGATATTGATATCGATATTGATATTCATATTGATATCGATATTGATATTCATATTGATATCGATATTGATATCGATATTGATATCGATATTGATATTCATATTGATATCGATATTAATAGTCATATTGACATCGATATTGATATTCATATTGATATCGATATTGATAGTCATATTGATATTCATATTGATATAGATATTGATATTCATATTGACATAGATGTCAATATGACATATCGATATTGATAGTCATATTGATATCGATATTGATATTCATATTGATATTCATATTGATATGAATATCATATTGACATAGATGTCAATGAATATCAATATAGACATAGATGTCTATATTGATATTCATATTGACATAGATGTCAATATGAATATCAATATAGAATATAGTATCGATATAGAATATTGATATTCATATTGATATCGATATTGATAGTCATATTGATATTCATATTGATATTCATATTGATATTCATATTGATATCGATATTGATATTCATATTGATATCGATATTGATATCGATATTGATATCGATATTGATAGTCATATTGATATCGATATTGATAGTCATATTGATATCGATATTGATAGTCATATTGATATCGATATTGATATTCATATTGATATTCATATTGATATAGATATTGATATTCATATTGACATAGATGTCAATATGAATATCAATATAGAATATAGTATCTGGTTAATGACTTTCGTCTTAAGGCACCGAGGTATTTTGGACGCGAAAATGTATCGTAGCTTCCCGAACGCTGCCCACCCGAGTTGGATTCGACGAGAGTACTGTTTCTCGAAGTTGGACTTACCTAACTGTATTGTATGTCCTAGGTAAACATAGTGGTCAACAACTTCGAGTGTAACGTTCCCAACATTTACTGGAGCGGGTGTAACATGGGCGTTGGACATAATTTTCGTCTTGTCCATGTTCATCTTAAGACCCACTCGTTGGGATGCGTTACTGAGATCTTTGAGCATGGTGCTCAGGTCTTCCAATGTCTCAGCCATTAGGACCACATCATCGGCAAACCGAAGATGCGTCAGGTACTCGCCGTTGATGTTGATGCCAAGTCCATTCCAGTCCAGAAGCTTAAAAATATCCTCCAACGCAGCAGTGAACAGTTTCGGAGAGATAACGTCTCCCTGTCTCACTCCTCGCTGTAGTTGGATAGGATTAGAGCTCTGGCTCTGTACTCGGACCGACATAGTGGCGTTTTGGTACAGGCACCTTAACACTTCGATATACCAGTAGTCCACTTGGCACCTCTGGAGAGACTGCAGCACCGCCCAAGTCTCGATCGAATCAAAGGCCTTCTCATAGTCCACAAACGCCAAGCAAAGTGGCCGATTATACTCTTCGGTCTTCTGTATAACCTGCCGCAGCGTATGAATGTGGTCTATGGTGCTAAAGCCTTTTACGGAAACCGGCTTGTTCGGGAGGTTGGAAGTCGTCAAACCTGCGAGCAAGACGATTCGTAATGACCCTCGAAAACAGCTTGTAGACATGGCTCAGAAGCGAGATGGGTCTGTAGTTCTTCTGTAGGGTATTATCGCCCTTTTTGAAGAACAAAATCACCTCGCTTCTGCTCCATGCCTTCGGCGTTTTGCCCTGGACGATGACAGAATTGAAGAGCTTCTGGAGGACTTTAAGTACCGGCGTGCCGCCCGCTCTCAGAAGCTCTGTTGTAATTCCGTCATCTCCCGCCGCCTTGTTTTTCTTTAGCTGTTTGAGAGCCATTCTAATCTCGTACAGGCTGACGTCCGGGATATCTTCGGTATAGTGTCGGGTAAGCTTGGCTCTAGGATCTCGAGCTCTGCTTTGGCCTGGTGTAATACTGGAATACAGCTGCCTATAGAAACTCTCAATCTCTCTCAGGATTTCAGGAGTCGATGAAATGATACTGCCGTCCTCAGTTTTCAGCCTCGTCAGTTGACTTTGCCCAATAGACAGATCTCTAGCGAACACTTTGGAGCCTTTGTTCCGCTCTATGGCCTCTTTGATACGTAGTACGTGTAGGTACGACAATTAGGTTGGAACAAATAAAAAAAATATTTAAAACATCTTGTTTATTATTTCCCATTCCGTTTGTACTATATTATGTATAATTTATGACAATTAACCGAATTCCGATATTGAGATCTAACATCGAAAATCAGTATCGGAATTGAAAATCTTACGATATTACATGCCCTATAAGTGTGTAACATAGGTACAAGCTAAATACAAGCCAAAAAATCGTCCATTTTCCAAGAAACACTTGCGCATTTTCGAAGATTACCACCACTACAGTCGTTTAAAAATCGGTGGGAAAAGAAAAGACTCTTTCCTCTTTGCGCAACAAGGCGCGTGAACTCGCCAGATTATTGAAAACTCAGTTTGCACGACATGGAAATGAATCCGCTTCAATCCCTTCCGCACAAAGTAAATGAAGCTCAATGGTGTTCGCGTTAATTTTGAGCCGGGACCTTTCATTACAACTAGAAAATTAATTAGATTAATTGCTTCCGTTCACTCTATTCACCTTGCTTACCCTTATCCTTACCACATTTACCACATCAAAATAGTTAGGTGACGATACTTAACTAGGATTCCTTTCACTATAGTTTTTTATCTACCTTTTAATCTACCTACGCAAAGTTCATTCACCTGGTCAATGTTCTGAAGAATCATCCGTAGGCATTTAGCATCATCCATCCAAATCCAAAGCAATGTAAAGATCGTAATATAACAGTTGATTGTAATATGTTTATCAAAAAATATTATTTTGAACAAGTTGACCCAACAGATAATACAAATTGTAAAAATTCACACGGTAAAATCACATTCACCCTATTCGGTCTACTACAAACATTAAATATATTACAGTTAAATCGCTCTCACCCAAGTCATGTGCTTACCAACAAACAGCATAGATTTCATGACCCATAGATTCAAGTTCATGTGTTTCCAACCATTTTACAGAGACCTCGCCGCACGAAATATCCTGGTTGACGGTGCGGGAGTCCTTAAAGTGGCTGACTTCGGCCTCTCTCGGTCCGGAGTGTACGTCCATACACGATCCCGGCCCGTACCGCTCCGATGGCTAGCGCCTGAAGCCATCATCCACGCTCAGTACTGCAGTGCGAGTGACGTGTGGGCATTCGCTGTGCTCTTATGGGAAATCGCAACTTTAGGTAAACATTGCATTACGTAATTGTTAGAGACTCCTATAATTTAGAGGTTAAGCAAATTTCAGAAGAGCTAGTCCGAGGACGATGATTAAAAAGGCCCATTAAAGAAGGCTTTTAATTAAGCACCTATTAATCTGCATTCAACCACGGCGAGTTTAATAATCCTCTTAGCTTAGGAAAGAAAAAAATATGGAAAATTTGGGTAAAAATGTCAGTTTTTTCTATGGATCATTTTATAACATCAAAACATTACTTAATTTGGACAGGAAAACATCCGTCAGTTCGGCTTATAATAAATAAAATGTCAGTACAAAACAGGCAACATGACAACAGCTTACAAAGAAAATATGAGACAGTATAGTCTGCAAATGACATCTCTTTAGTTTTAAGACTGACAGACGCAATATCTGCTCTGATGATGTAAACGTTCACTGATTTACTAGTAATAATCTAATCCTGAACTCAAATAAAACTTAACGTGTAAAGTTATCGCTTCCAAATATTAGACAGGTGAATAAGCTAATAAAAATTAAAGAAGCAGTTGAATTAATATTAACAAAGTTATCATGTTTCACGTTAGACTCTAGACTGCAATCCAACTATTTATCTCGTCTTGTCGTCTCGTTTCGAGATCTTTGGCATTACCCACAGTTAGTGATCTCGCTTCCTTCCTTTTTCCACGATGAAAGCAGGTGGGTCTTTAATGTAGCCGAGACCAACGACTCAATTTGCCCTAGGAAACATGAAAAGATCGAAATTTAAAAAATATTTTAGTTATTTGCCCCATGAGCAGTTCTTGTGAAAGATAGGTAACTCATGTCAAGCAACTGATCCTTAGTGAATTGTTATTATAACGACACTAGTGGTTTTATATCAGCAGAGCCATATTTTTTTGAATCTCATCTCAGCTTGAACACGACCTTTGCTTTACGGAAACATAGTAAATAATAATATGTAAACCAAAGCAGTACCAAAATTAGGCCTATTTTTTGAGATAAATACCTCCGTTTCATAACCTTTAGGGGAGGCAATGTTATTTTTTTGTAACATTTGAAAGTGTTATTATAACATTTATTTAGAGTCTGTAATGATTAAATAATTGAACGACGTGTTGATTTAATTGATAATATGTACTCAATTTTATTTATTTATAAATATAAATTAATAAAAAACTTCAATATTTTATTAATTTTATGCTTCGTAATCACAAATGACAAATTTACTGCAATATCCAGCAGTAAATTTGAAAACGCTGCTGCCCATTTTGTGGTCTACAGAATGTATAAATGATGATTACCTCCATTTACCATGAGTTGCTTTTTACAAAACCCTTAAGTGGCACGAGTAAGTGCTATTTCACCCTGTCGGACACCACACGGCTTAATTAAATCTTAATTAATCTATTATTCTGTTCAATTATTGATTTCTAAGCAGATTTACTATTTTTAGGTGGATTTCCATACGCGGAGCTGAGCAATTGCCATGTTCCTACTTTTCTAAGTAGAGGGGGCCGCCTTCCAAAACCAGCACGGGCATCTCAGCGGCTCTACGAGCTAATGGTGGAGTGCTGGGCCGAAGACCCCCAGGATAGGCCGACCTTTGCACAAATAGTAGATAAGCTAACTGCTCAAAGACAACTTTACGTTGACCTCGACTCTATATTCATGACAGAAGAACCCCTAGGTGACGACGAAGAACGATGAATCAAAGACTGAATATTTATTCTTGTTACCCACATAGATTTTGCACAGTAAATGTTTTACGCTAATATATACATTTGTTTTTTTTTGTCATTTTTGAATAGGCTCTAATAAAAATCTTTACCGCTAACTATTTATGTAGCTACAAGTTTATAATACGAACTTAATACTTAGTCGCCCTTTACGGACACAACAGATTAAGAGACGGCTGCCAATTATGAATATATTTATTTGTTAATTAACAAAGATAAGCGTTTATCACCAAGAATATTGAAAGAAGAAAGATTCTACAGCTTCCCTATACAGATAAAATATATTATATTTCTATGTTTACAAGCAACTGTAGTTATGTTTACTGGGTAGTTCAACAAACATCCAAAAACGTTAACTATAACCAGCTGACCCGGCCACGCGTTGCTATGGTAACGTTAATTGATTATAAAAAATGTTATTCTTAGACTTATGGTAACTATGGTAACTATATATGGTAACAAAACCACACACACACAAAGTATTGTCGTAATATAATGTACTGATAGACAGAAAAATCGAAAAAGGTTTTAATGTTGTATAAATAAGCTCTATTTGTTTAAAATACATTAAAAGTTTTTTGTTTTTTTTTCCAATTGCTTATTTAATATGCACTTTAGCTCAGCATTTTTATTTTTTAATGTGGTAGGTACAATCTTTTTTGTGGCTAGTATTTATAGAGTTACAGGTGTGTTTTTCAACTATACAATACTCGTAAGTATACTTTTTTTTTTAATATGGTTTACAATAATCAGTGTTGTCAATTTGGACAGTGAATCTTATATGTATAGCTATTTTGCTAAATGAATATTTCTTGTGTCCACACTATTGCTATACAGTAGCACTCAAAAATTTTTCGCCAAATAAAATGCAGCTGCAGGAGAACTTGTAATAATAAAATGGGTGATAGATAAAGAAAAATTAGCTTGTTCTAGTTGTATCGGAAAAATCACCTAATAAACAATTGAATCTTAATTATAATAACGCAATCTTTATGACATATTTATCACATAGGTACTAAATGTGTACTATAGTATGGTAAACTATATACTCTAAGCACCGACCGCGTTAAATACGAAAACGCCTACTGTATCAAGACGGCAAAGTTAACGCTAGCGATATTTTAATACAGGAATACAATTATACCACTAGTAAAATTACTATATTACAATTACTTTAACTTTGAAAACAATTATAAAATATAACCTACTCTATACGGGAAGCAGAAACAATTGAAATACAAGGCATTAGACTAAAATTATATTTTGTATGCTATTTTCGATTAAGACGTCGGGGGTTTGGGGCTCGGAGACAAGGATTTTCGTAGGCAAATTGAGAGAACTTTTAATGTAGCAAGGCTATAATCACCGCTGCAGGTCATACTTGGTTCAAGGACTCCCCCTGGAGATACATTGTGGTAATGCCGCCGGTATTACGGAAACTTTTAAGCGGGTAATATCAGGCAATGTGGTTTATTTCAATAAAAAATAAATAAGACTAAATAAATTAATTAATAATTATTACGTAAGTTTACGAAGTGTCAAAAGTCCCCTAAAATAATGAAATAACACTTTTTACGAATTTGTAATGATTTTATAACCATGATGTTTTTTTTTCAGGACTTATTTTTACACAATGAGATGTTCAGTTATCCTGTGAACTCATTACATTATAATAATGTTACGTTAAAGTAATAGTTGTCATGGGTTCAATATTTTATTGGGCACATCCTAATTATTCAGTTCATGTAAAAAATCGAAGCTGATATATTCGTGTTTTCATTTACATTTTATATATTTTAACACCAGATTGGAAATAAATAAAAACTGGCGAAAAAACATGGTCAAGGATTTGAAACATCTGGTTTATAAAAAAAAATATAGAGTAATGAAAATATGTAATACTAGCTGACCCGGCCACGCGTTGCTGTGCCGACTGCAGCGCCATCTACCGGGCTGATTTGTGAATCTAAACCATCCAGCGCGCCATCCAAACGCATACAAATAAATTAATCAAATCGGTCCAGCCGTTTAGGAAGAGTTCAGTGACATACACACGTAGAGTAGAATTATATATATAAAGATAAACGCATTTTCGAAAATATAATAAATATATTTAAATTTTGTAAATAGAAATTGGTTAAATTGGTTACCGGCTTGTTTTATTCTCGCGAGAGAGAATGTAATTAGCGTAAATATGGAAAATATTATTAGAGAAACGAAAAAGTGATATCGTTGGGAATGCTAAGTCAATTATTAATTAACAAGGACGTCCCAGTTAGGTCACTGGTGTGTAATTAAACGATGTAGGTAATAACAAAGGTGTTTATTAAATTGTTTGGAATATTTAGTGGCAAATCAAAGTACATCATCCAATTATGTCCAGTGTATCGCAATATACTATATGTGTTTTTATTTAATTTTTTGCACTCACAATGCAATATTTCTATAGCCCATCTGAGGGTTCGGAGGCGTAGTTATTTTTTACACACGTATTTTATATCTTATATCCAATATACTATTAAAAAACATGGAAACTCATATATTCTGTAACATTAACATTTTTTACAACTTGTGTTACCTTGATAAAACTAAAACCAGTTTTAATCGTTTTCGAATACATAGCGTCTAGTTTATAGAAAAAATATTTTCTGTTTTTTATGGTGAAATAATCAAATAAATTTAAGATTAATGCAAATCAGTATTGGATGGCTGTTATCAACATGTGACCACGGTGATATCAAGGTGAGTGAAGAAAAGAAGGAAGTCATCATGCTATAGTATATTTTTTATTATTTAGCCATATATTTACTAGATTATTATATCAAACTAGCTGAACCGGCCACACGTTGCCGTGGCTCAGTCATTATAATTTGCAATATATTTATTTAATAAAAATCAGTAATAGCCCGCTCGCGCGTTTTGAGCCCGCGAGATAGGAGCCTTTGTGATATTGATTCGTTGGTGGGAGAAGTGGTGGGAGGCACCCGACGTGACGGCACAGTGGTGGCATCATGCGCGTGAGCTGTGCGCGGTACTGGACAGTACTTGGACATTGCAACATTACTTTATTTTTCTAAAATAAAAGATTTTTTCTAAAATTAAAGTAGCCTAACTTACTCCTTATTACATCAGCTACCTGCCAATAAAAGTCCCGTCAAAATCAGTCCAGCCATTTCAGAGATTAGCCGGAACAAACAGACAGACAAAAATTGTAAAAAATGTTATTTTGGTGTATGTATCGTATACCTATATTCATATGCATGTAATAAAAAACGGTTATTTCAATATTACAAACAGACACTCCAATTTTATTTATATGTATAGATAAAATTATAACTATATAAAATTTTAACTAGCCTCAGGTTCTCTCATTCAACTTAGCAGATCTGACAACTGTTTTTTTCTAGCAACACTTTTTTTTCATACGATACTTATTCATGCCATACAAACACATAGGAACATATTTAATGTTATGTCACTCTTTTAAAGGGCAATTAACGTGTGGCCCAGACGTGAAAGGTACGAATACAAAGCGGCAATTAGGGAAGTGTAGGCAAGTTGAATGTAGTGGGAAAAAGGAATTAATCTAACTAATTTTCCTATTACTAGTATAACGCTAACACTTGTGTTGTTTTAAAATGTTAGTTATACTTCTATTCAATTAATTTAAATAAATTAGGATTGAAAATGCAAAAAATATATTTAAAAACATTTGTCATAATGTTTCTTTCGAATGCGAGAGATTTCTCTCATTGATGAAGCAAAGCAGCGTTGCTACAACATGAAACCTTAACTAAAGTACTTACTAGAAAATTTTGACGGGTGCTCACAAGCTTCGGTGTCTCAATTGGGAGAGCAGTGGATCAGACATCAAAAGGTCGAAAGGACATCAAAAAATAACTTATGAACCTAGTCGACTTTTCTAGTATTAAATTTGTAAAAAAAAATACATATGGTAGCAAACATTCATGCATCGAACTAATTGGTAAAAATAATTTAATCTTCTTTTATATAATAATTGCCATTTATTGGTTTTGCATAAATTCAAAATGTAGTCGGTAGATTACGATAAAAGTTTGGTAAGTTGCTTTACGCATGTCAGAGAATGTTTATATATTGTTACGAACACACAGAAGTATAGTCTCGAAAACCGGGTACATGTGCGAACTTTCCATAGTCATCCAATCCGGTCGATCACGTTCGCGCGTATCGGGTACGTTCCAGAAAGGAACTTTCTGGAATGGTCTGGGACTCGTCTTGGCCCATATAAATAGCCCCAGAGGCGAGCTAGGGCAATTTAGTTTGAGCTACCTTCGAGGCGACTTCAAAGTGAAAACTAGTGATCAAGAGTGATACCAGTGAAACCTACGACTTGGCTACAACCTAGGACATCGTTAGTGCTTAGTGTTTGGACCTAGTGCTTTGTGTTGGACCTACTGCTTTGTGAATAAAGTCTTCAATAGAGTCAGCAGGTGTTTCTCTCATAATCCTGCGAACCCGAACACGTAACAATATAGACAGCAAAAAAAGAGTTGCAAAACACTCCGGGTACCTACAGTTAGTAAATAAATAAATCTTATCTAAATAACTCTTTTTGGGTTTAACTCTCTCGCCCTAAGTATGCACCTTATAAAAATATCATCGCGAAATAAAAGCCACAAAAGTCAAAAAACAATTTAAAGACTTATCCAATTTGATTTGAAGTTATTGAAGATTTTAATTACACTGCATACGCGATAAAACTATTACATCAACCTATACAGTAGACATTACTAATTTTAAGTTAACGTTGAGAACATGAAATCAATTTCAATTGTTTCCTTTATCAAAGAGAGTTACACTAAGTTACAAAAATGCTAAAAGGTTGACTGGCTAAATGATTTATCTAAATGTTTTCCACTAGTTCAAAAAGAAGTTTTAATATGGTTTACTTTTGGGTGGCATTATCAAATTTTATTCCTTTGCAATACTTTTTTAATAGTCAGATAAAAATACCCGTGTTAAATACCAACTAAGACCTGTTCATCATCGATTGATTGGGTATAATTTTATTCAGTTAAATGATCTAAAGAAATAACATTACGGACACTACGAAAAAACCAATGATAAGTGTTTATTAGCTTATTAAAGTACCCATTCATTATTGTTAATTAATTCACCTATTCCTTTTACAGAGACATCCAAAATAGTTTTTCTTATATACCTAACATATCAAAGACAAGTATCATCTGATGATGATCCACTGGTATTTATTGCGAATCCAGTTGAATCAAACCTGCCAGGTCATTGGATTCCACAGAGTATCCTGAAAGTGATCATAGGACAAAGTACAACTCCAGCAAAAGTTCGACTAATCAAATTAGAAAAAAAAACACCGGAAGCAACGACTCCGCAACCTGAAAAACCCAGTACAACAGTATCTAAAACGACAGAAAAAATAATAACTGAAGGTATTATTGAGACTAATCCGCCTGAAATTGCTGCACCTGAAACTGAACCAGCGGTAGAAAACACGGAAATTTTAACGGATCCACCTAAACCTGAAGCGGAAACAGAAGCTCCGGCGGCGGAAATAGAAACCACGGAAGAACCTACAACAGCTTCCAGAAGAAGAAAACCAAAAGACTTTCACGATAATATACAATAATTATGTACTTAAATCTAAAATGTAATTTTAATATTTTAACAATATGAGCGTGTGGATACATAATGTCTTGATGCGTTCGTTGATTGATCCCATGTTTTTAAACAAACAGCATGTGAACAGCAACAAGACGAGGTATATAATATTGAATGACTGTCACTTCTAAATAAGCGCCGTACTACTTTACTTACCTACCTACTACGAAAAAGGTGATCAAAATAACACAGTTGACTTAACCTACCACTCAAACGTCAAACTTTTAGCTCAAGCTTTTACACAAAGACTTAAATGTGAAAATCGATCGTGAAAACTTCGAAAATTATTCATTTTCAAATTTCGAGAGTAATTTGGCGAAAACGCTGGACGCAGTGGACGCCTTATTGCTTTGTGGTCATGAAGTCAGTTTCCCGTGTAAACAAGTATGCTGATATTTTGTATGACAATTGTGTATAATTTAAAATGAGCTATTATTCTAATTATCGTTGGTGTGCTACTCCTGAATGCAAAAATTCCAGTGTAGAAACACTGGACAAATTTTGGATTTTATTTCCAACTGATATGAATATCAGAAAAACTTGGTTCAAAGTCGCGAGAAGGTATCCCAAACTATTATCTAAAATAACTCATTTGTACTTTTGTGAAGATCATTTTTCATATAAGTATATTGTCTTTCTTTACAGAACAGTCTTTTATTGTTCTTCAATAAAAACTGTTGGTAACGAAAATAATAAAAGTACAATCCTATAATGCTATTCAGTTGCAGTATGACGTAATAACATAGCGGCTACTATTTCATGGTATTATAAACAGATTTAAAAAACTGACAAATTTGAATGAAATTTATAAATTTATTTATCTACTCTGATACTATAATACAAAGATTCTAAAACTGAAAACAAAATGCTTATGACAAACATTACGTACAGGCCAAAAATAAAAAAAAAAAAGTTTAATTACGATACAGGTCTTGTATGGACACCTGTATCATAATATAACTTTTTAATCATAACGATACACCTATACAACCTCCAGCTGGACCAAGGAGGTTGAACCTCTACTTTAAAAAGGTTTCAATGAACGAGTCCGCGACGACGCAACACGCATTCACAATCGATGTTTGCACCTTGGCGCCAACATTTGACATTTAAAAAATCTTTTCAATATTTAAACAAAGTTTGGTTTTGTTTGCAACATTGTTTTACGTAATATAGTATGAGAGTAGATAAAGTAGTGTATGACACTGTACATAACTTGGTCTTATAACACTCGTGTGATACTATAAAAAAACTCGCCTACGGCTCGTTTTTTTAAAACACACTCATGTTATAAGAACCCTTATTATGCAACAGTATCATAAACTACTATTTGTTACTTTATGAACTAACATTATAAAATATAAAACTAACATTTTCCAATTTTTTTTGCCGAAACAATCTCAACAATATATTTAATAGATTTCTTATTAAATTTCTGCTAACGTCTAGTTAGGTACTTAGTATGATGGCGCTATGTCCTCACTTAGCTTCATTATTAGGCTATTGAGCCTGTTTTGTGTTTTCCTCGATTGTTAGCAACCTTTTCAGACCTTTTTTGAATTTCGGGAGCGATGCTGGAGACTGAGAAACTGTGTTTGTTCATCTGCCACGTTTGTACATTGCATAAGTACATGCGCTATAGTTCCTTCTGGCTCAATGCAACCTCTGCACAAAGGGCTGTCTATCACACCCATAATAGATAGGTGCTTGTTTACAAAACTATGACCAGTTATCGTAACAATAACTTTACTTTTGTCTTGATCACATGACGACCGTTGACGACCGTTTGGTGCAACGGTAGCGGTCCTGCCTTTCGCACCGACGGTCCTGGGTTTGAATCCCGGAAAGGACAGATTTTTGTATGATGAATACGAGCATTTGCACCTGAGTCATGGGTGTTTATATATATTTCTATGAATATTACATATTTATGTATCATATATGTATGTATGTCTATCCGTTACCCTAGTATCCATAACACAATGCTTACTTTGGGCTAGGCTAATTGGCGGGAATGAAAGAAATATTTATTTTTTATTTATTTTAATCAAATGCATTTATTTGTGACGTGACCGCAACAAAATTCTCTTATTACATATGTTAGGTTAACTAGAATAACTATGTAATTCTTAATTATTAGTTAAGTATTTGTAATCGATATTTATTTATTAATCGATAACGAATAGAGCAAGTGAAACAACAATTTGTTAAAGACACCACTTCCGGTCATATATAATTAATGTCAGTAGTTACTAAAAATATTATATATTCATAATAGGCATTATAAATTACAATAAGTTCTATATACAAATTTTAAATCCGAATGTAGGCTCTTTTCCTCTTTAGTCCCATCGTTTCCGTTTCCGGTAGTAATGATGGATTAAAAGTCGGCCGCCATTTGCAATGGCGCACATTTGATCGCTATCCTCGAAGTCGTCAATACAAGGCAGAGTAAATTGTACAAGATTGGGTTGTGATAATTAAAAAAGGGTGATTGTGGTATTTGTTAAGTGATTAAAGTAATAAAATACATAAGAAATCAAGCGTTGTTTGAACTTTAGACTAACGTCCTAAAGTTCAGAAGTGGGATCCGAAAGGGATAAATAAAATTTCCCTTCACGCCTGCAAAAACGTAAGTTGAGCTACCTTTCTTTTATTATCACTGTTACACTTTTAATGCTATTTCCTTTTTTTTACCAGCTTGACAATAAATAATAATGGTATATATGGTAGTTTGCTAAACAATTATTAAAGCACAATTGATAATTCGCTTAAATGATATTAATTCTTCTTCTTTTTGCTTCCTAATTATAAACGTTACGAACTGAGCAGAATGTTTATAGAAAAATGCTAACAGAGTTAACAAAATTAGTTAGCTTTAATATAATAATTATTACGTAATTGTAGTTGGTCTAGAGAAGTACTTAGGTCACTTATATACTCTAATCCAAATTATGATTTCTTTATTTTTTATTTTTTTTTTGTTTTTACCACTACCGTGATGAACAATAATTGTCAGATTTGCTAAAGTATGTTCATCTTTTCTTTTTTTTTTCCCCCTTTTGTTTTCCTCCCTTTTGAATAATTCAAACGCTTGTTAACGTGATCGTTGTAGTGCCGAATAATACTATTTTAAAACTATAAATTACCGAAATTCTAAGCTGTGCTTTTCACTAAGTTTCAGTGTCATGGATGGAAATAATGCCCAAGGTCAAGGGCTAGGAATAGATGACGCCCGAGGTCAAGGGTCAGGAATAGGCGACGCCCGAGGTCAAGGGTCAGGAATAGGCGACGCCCGAGGTCAAGGGTCAGGAATAAACGACACCCGTGGTCAAGGGTTAGGAATAGCCGACGCCCGAGGTCAAGGGCCTAGGTCGGACAGTACTCGAGGTCAAGGGTCACTGGTGTATAATACCCGGGGTGAAGGGTCGGATACACATTATGTCCGAGGTCAAGGACTAATGGAAGACTGCTTTCAAACAATAGACGAATATGACTCCCGTAATCCAAACCCAAGAAATTGTTGTTCTCGCGCACAAGGAGGAGGAGGAAGTGAAAGAGTTATGTCTCATCAATCCCTTACATATTCAGCGCAGATACCAGGACCGTCGCGTAGCGAATTTAAAAGCAGAAGCCGAAGACTAACTCGAGAACAGCGGACGAGGCGTAAGCGTAGATATTCAAGTACGTCAACTGAGTCATCAGGTGAGTCAATCAAAGCTCATTCAACATCCAAACGCGCTAAAAAGTCAAGTAAAGATACTAATGCTATTTTAGACAAATTCCTATCTATAATTAATGACGTTAAAGGGTCAGATAAACCTAAATTATCCTACAATAATAATGTCATCCCTGATTTTGATCCTATGATCAAAGAACAAACTATTTTAACTTGGATTAATAAAGTCGAAGAGTGTGCCGAAATTTACGGCTGGAACGAAAGGGAAATCGTCCACTACTCTCTACCTAAATTATGCGGTCTGGCGAGGTCATGGTATCAAGGTCTTCCTACATTATTATATAGTTGGGCGGAATGGAAGGTAAAACTCATAGAGTCTTTCCCTTCCCGGGAGGACTATGCGGAACTTCATACGGAAATGTTGAATAAACGAGTGCGTTACGGTGATTCTCTAGAACACTATTATTATGCTAAAATTAACCTTTTAAATCGGTGCAAGATAAGTGGTAGACAGGCAGTAGACTGTATACTTCATGGCGTAGAAGACCGTGCTGTAAAAGTAGGCGCACAGGCGGCCCAATTCTCAAAGCCTGAACAAGTCCTTAAGTATTTTAGATCAGTCAAAGTGGGTAATATCAAAGATAATAATGATAATGCTAGAAGAAATAAATTTGAGAGAAATACTGTTTCTAGTGATAAAGCAGGTGGTCCTAAAGTAGTAAGCCATAATACAGGTATAAGATGTTTTAACTGTAACCAAATAGGTCATCCCAGTTTTAGATGCGATAAACCATTAGTTAAATGTACTAACTGCGATAAAATTGGACATCAGTCGTCAAATTGTTACAAAAATAGAGTGGGTGAAACCGCTAAAACCTCCACTAGTATCCGTACATTGGACAAAAATGAGAAGTTAGTTTCGCAACTTACTAGCATAGTAAATAAGGCAAACGATAAATATATAATGAACATTAAAGTTAATAATATTCCGTTGCGATGTCATTTGGATTTGGGTAGTCAATGTTCGCTGATAAGGGAAACTGATGCTAAACAATTAAACATTCAATTGATCACCGATGTAGAATTACCAATGCTGAGAGGTATTGGCGCAAGTCTTATCAAACCGTTAGGACTCATTGTTACTACAATTGAAGTTCAAAATATCAAAGAACTCGTTGATATTTATGTAGTCGAGGATTATGTACTCAATTATCCAGTATTGTTGGGACATTCGTTTACCGAGAGACCTCATTTAATCATAACGAAAACGCCAGACAGCATTATATTTGAAAAGGTTCAAAATAGCAATAAGGTTCACCTTATCTCTAAACATTCAACTACGATTCCTGTTAATGGTTTCCGTGCCGTCTCAGTTATAAGCAATTCATTAAGTAATGGCCGTGTCTATGTAGGGGGAACGATTCGTGGGTCTGAGGGTCGAGAACATTTTTTGCTACCCGGCGAGTATAGTGTAAAAGGCAATACATGTGCATTACTTATATATAATGTATCCGATGCCGATATCGTTATCGAAAAAGATACATTACTAACTAGAGCTACCCAAATTCATATAACAGCGAATATCTCTAAACTTAGCGTTAGTACAACCGAAATAGACGAAGCCATAATCTGTAACCCGTCGTTGACAAACAAACAACGATTAGCACTTCAAAGCACACTGGTTGAATACGGCGATTGCTTTTCTAGTAGTCTTAAAGATTTGGGTTATACTAACGCTACTGAGATGACTATAGAACTTGAAGATTCTGAACCGGTTGTTTATAGGCCATACCGTATGCCATATTCAGAGAGATGCTTAGCTAGAGACATGATTCAAGAAATGGTTGACGGTGGTATTGTGAGGGAATCTGCTTCACCCTATGCGAGCTCAATTGTCCTTGTAAAAAAGAAAACGGGGGAGAAGAGGCTGTGCGTAGACTATCGCGCTCTCAATCGTAAAACCAAAAAGGATCACTATCCTCTACCGCGTATCGAGGATCAATTAGACTTACTAGCAGGTAATAAGCTATTTATATCTCTCGATCTGGCCTCCGGATACTATCAGATACCTATAGCTGAGACGTCTCGCCCATTGACAGCATTTGTCACTCCGGATGGTCAGTTCGAATATAATCGGAATGCCATTTGGACTTGTAAATGCTCCGTCAGTTTTCCAAAGAACGATGAACAAAATATTATCCGAAGCCAAAATTAAATATGCCTTGATTTACATGGATGACATCCTTATACCGTGTAAGGACTTCGATGAGGGATTAGCTAGATTAAGAGAAGTACTTGAGCTACTAAGAAAAGGTGGGCTTACATTAAAAATGAGCAAATGTAACTTTTTCTTTGACAGAATTGATTTTCTGGGATTTGAGGTCAGTCCTAATGGCATCCGACCAGGCTCTAGAAAATGCGAAGCGGTCTCTAATTTCCCAAAACCGAAAAATCAACATGACTTACGCCAATTTTTAGGTCTCTCCGGGTTTTTTAGGAGATTTATAAAAGATTACGCGTTAATATCGTATCCTTTGTCGGACTTGTTAAAAAAAGATAAGGGATGGGAGTGGGGACAGCTTCAGGATGAGTCGTTCAATCATATAAAATGTTTGCTATCGGAACGACCGCTTCTTGCTTTATATGATCCGAAACGAGAGACCCAACTTCACACTGATGCCAGCAAAATCGGTCTTGCAGGCATTCTACTACAAACGAACCAAGACGGTATTTTGCAACCCGTCTCATACTTCAGTCGCAAAACTACATTAGACGAGCAAAAATATCACTCCTTTGAATTAGAGACCCTAGCCGTCATTGCATCGTTAAATCGATTTCGTGTGTATTTAATCGGGATCCCGTTTACTATATTGACTGACTGTAACGCTCTTAGGTCCACGCTAATTAAAAGAGATCTACTTCCGCGGATTGCACGGTGGTGGATCCAATTACAAGAATATGACTGCAAGATTGAATATAGACCTGGCGCAAAAATGGCGCACGTAGACGCTCTTAGCCGAAACCCTATTGAGACATGTAGTAACGAAACCAATATTTTAAACATAATGACGATAGACTCTGAACAGGACTGGATCACCACTGTGCAGTCGGCGGATGAAGAGATATCTAATATTAAGAGTATTCTCAGCGACCCGAACGCAGAGCAAGTAGCCGATATACATCAAAATTTTAAACTTAAAAATGGCCGCGTTTACCGTTTAGTGGGAGAAGAATTTAAGTGGGTGGTTCCTCGTGGAGCACGTTGGCAAATATTGCAGAGAAACCACGACGACATAGGACATTATGGTTATGAGAAAACGTTAAATCGTATAAAAAAACATTATTGGTTTAGACGTATGCGACGATTTGTTAAAGAGTACGTATCTGCATGTTTGGAATGCGCTCATCACAAGGCACCGGGTGGGAAGCGTGAGGGCGAACTACATCCAATAGAGAAGCTTAGTGTACCATTCCATACTGTTCACGCTGACCACCTTGGTCCTTTCGTTAGAAGTAAGACTGGAAATTGCTACTTACTAGTAGTGATCGACAGTTTTACCAAATTCATTAATATTTCTCCAGTTAAGAATACAAAATCTTTAACCACTATTAAAGTTTTAAAAGATCACATTAGCTTCTTTGGAGTTCCTACTCGTTTAATCTCCGATAGAGGATCTAGTTTCACTAGTAAGACGTTTAAGGACTTTACTTGCGAGTACGGGATAAAACATATCCTAAACGCAGTGGCGACTCCAAGAGCTAATGGCCAAGTTGAACGTTTTAACAGAACCATTACAGAAGCATTAGCTACATCTAATCATGGAAAAGATGAAAGAGCTTGGGATGAGCGTATTCAAGACATACAAATAGGATTAAATACGACTACTCACAAAACGACTCAAAAATCTCCATCAGAGCTTTTATTTGGTTTTAACATAAATCATAGGACACAGGGAATATTGAATGACGTCATAAATGAGACCATTAACGTTACACCAATAGATGAGTTAGAATCTCTTAGGGAGGAGGCTACTAAGCGCATCCAGTTACAGCAACAAAAAGATGTCGAGAGATATAACAAACATAGGAAAGCAGGCAGAAAGTACGCTATCGGGGATCTAGTACGAATCGAGAGACAAGTTCCCCACGACGGTCAATCGCAAAAGTTAGTAGTCAAATACCAAGGTCCCTACCGCGTCATTAAAGTACTTGATCATGATAGGTTTGTAGTGGAAGACACTCCACTGTCACGTAAAAACGGTCGACGTTATGAGGGCGTGGTAGCTCTCGATAAAATGCAGCCTTGGATGAGCTTTGATAGAGACTTTGATAGTGACTCAAATAATGAAAGAGAAAACAATGATTTGGATGATAATGATGACGATTACTCTAATGTGCATGCTCTTAATGAAATAGATAACGACAATGAAACAAAAAAATAATGATTATACGATTATGAATGTAATCAATAAAGGATATGTTGTATATAATGTATATGAAAAAAAAACAATATTATTTACTTAGAAGTACGTGATTTACGGATATATGTATGATATAATGGTTCTTTTTAAGAACAATTACACATAAATTCATTGATTGATTTTTTTTTTGTGTCATTTGCTTTAAGATGTAATATTATATTACGTATTGTCATGTTATATTTAACAAAATCATATATTTTGTAAACGCGAAGGGACTCGCGTTGTACAGGATGGCCGAGCTGTTAGGTTAACTAGAATAACTATGTAATTCTTAATTATTAGTTAAGTATTTCTAATCGATATTTATTTATTAATCGATAACGAATAGAGCAAGTGAAACAACAATTTGTTAAAGACACCACTTCCGGTCATATATAATTAATGTCAGTAGTTACTAAAAATATTATATATTCATAATAGGCATTATAATTATAATAAGTTCTATATACAAATTTTAAATCCGAATGTAGGCTCTTTTCCTCTTTAGTCCCATCGTTTCCGTTTCCGGTAGTAATGATGGATTAAAAGTCGGCCGCCATTTGCAATGGCGCACATTTGATCGCTATCCTCGAAGTCGTCAATACAAGGCAGAGTAAATTGTACAAGATTGGGCTGTGATAATTAAAAAAGGGTGATTGTGGTATTTGTTAAGTGATTAAAGTAATAAAATACATAAGAAATCAAGCGTTGTTTGAACTTTAGACTAACGTCCTAAACATATACAAACAGTAATAGCACGCATGTACTTGTGAAGCTCGGTATCTGGTTAATTTTGCTGTAGACATATCATAGCATAGTTGGTACAAATTAAGCCCATGATGGTTGAATCAGCGTTGCTGCATAATGCCAATAGGTTTGAATGAATTAAAATACAGTTAAAGTATTTAAATGTTTCTAGTCAAACTAATTATTAATCAAATAATAATAAATTTGAATTTATTTTATTTTTTGCTATCATAATATTCGTATAAGATTTATAATACGCCTTTAAAAAACAACACATGTGTTTTTTACAGGTGTATTAAAAATCTTAATGATAATTTTATTTCTTCTCCACACAATCCCTTGATAAAATAAAAGTAGTTAGTAGATGCGCTTACTTATAAAAATACAAGGTTAAGTAGAGACTGGTATCTAAGCCGCAGCCTGTATATCAGAAAAACCAGCACTCTCCCCTCTCAAATGCTGGAACTCATAATAAATATAATTCTGGTCTGGAATGAAGTGAAATGTGACCTCAAACCTTTTGGTATTATAATAGCTGTAGTGCCTTGTACAGCAAATCATTTCACTATTTTGCTTATCATAATTCATAGTCTTCTGACTATACATAGTTGCCAAATCGGGTATACTTACTGTGCATTTAGGAATCAAAATAGTAAGGTATCTTTGTTAAGAATAAAAAAAAAATCTAGAGCACCCCAAGCTATTCTTACAATGAAATAAATATTCTCGTTAATTACTTAATTGTTATATTAAAATTATTTCTCTACTTTTTAGTTCGATCGATAAAAGCGCTTTCCAATGGTGAAAGAATTTTTGAAATCGGCTTAGTAGTATTTGAGTTTATTCATTGCAAACATACAAAAATTCAAATCTTTCCTCTTTATAATATTAGTGTAGATCTACGCTACGCCATATTTACAAAGAAAATATATTTTTTACCATACACTTTGAATTTCGCAGTTGAACTGACTCACTTTAACACAAACACAAATAAAATAAATATAAATATTTTATAGACCGCCAAGAAATTGATATCGTCTCAGTTTATTTTAAATTGCAAAAGCTAACGATATCAGTAAATATTGAATCAAATAATGTACGCAAGTATAACAAGATGAAGAAAGAAACTTTGATATTTCAAGGTTAGTTTTTTATTCATAGTAATGTAAGGAGTCAGTGATGTGGCTTTCTTCATAGTTTTAATTCGTTGTATACATGTATGTGTATACAACGAATGTATAATGATATTGGCGTCCTTCTCTGAGGAATAGAAAACAAAATTTGTGTTTCAGTACAACGTAGAGATTTTTTATTTAAAGAAATTATTCACACAATAATTCACAAATTAATTTAGTAGGTAACTTAAACATTTTCTCTCACCCGTAACAATGTAGAGAAACTACATTTAATGCCTCTATTCCGTTTCACTATTATAATAAATTATTAATTAGGGGAGACTGAGTACACTTGATCCCTCTGGGACACATGGTACACAACTTTTATAATCCTACCATACGTGATAGATTAGTTTTAACTGGCAGCCCGGCTTGTTTATGGTGCGGTATGACTTTTATGAATAAAATAATAATTCAAAACTGCAAGTTTATGTCATGATGGACGGTACATGTTTTTCGTGCAGTGGAACCAAATTTTGGTAAGTTTTCTTTTGTTTATAAAATAATTAAATATTATGTTAAAGAGTTCGAGTGTTAATTATTAAGAACTGCAATGTAATCAAAAATATTGTGCTAATAACTCAAATACACAGGATAATAAACTTAGGAAATAGGTTATCGTTTTCATTTATTCGGTTACTGGGTACACATGGTGCGAAGCATCGTGGGAGACTTGATCCCCTCGGATCAAGTCTCCCATAGAAGAATGTTATCTTTATTATTTACACTTTTTTATTTATTTGTGTTAATTGGTCCTACAGTATTTTTTATTAATTGTATTTTTTAAAAACACATATTATCAAATTGCAGTATCTACTATGATAATTATATTAAATTGTTTTTTTTTTGGAACTGTTATTTTCGACTTTTCATGCATTACGTCTTTATATATTTTAATCAATATGGCGGGAAGGTAGATTATGATGGAATCTCGGGATGCAGTCAATTTAATAAATTAATAGACTAAATTATTTTCAGATCTAAAAATGCCACGAATTTATAAGACGAAGCAAGGTGCTAAAAAGAGAGAAAAATTTACATTCATATTATAAAAATACTGTCTATGATGCAATTTATGCTGGAAAGTCAATAAGAGGCATTGCAAAAACTTATAATATATCCCCAATGACATTGAAAGGATATGCCAGAAAAAAAGGATGCTGTCGCTGCTGGGAGCGCCTCTCGTGAATAAGAGCCTAACTATAGACAATATCAAATCTATAATCTAAGAACACAAATTTGTTGTTTGTGTTTGTGTGTCCGCTTTTTTCCCCGCTGTTTTTCCATTGTATATGCGTTACCATAGCAACGCGTTACCTGGTCAGCTAGTATTATCTAAAGAAGAAGAAACAAGTTAAGCAGAATGTGTTATAAAAGCAAGTAAAATACATTACAGTCGTACACCAAAAGCAGCTCGAGAACTTACATATGAGTTCGCTTTAAAAAACAATAAAAATATTCCAATTAACTGGGAAGAGAATAAAATTGCTAGCTATGAATGGTTGCATGGCTTTATGAAATGGCACAGTAATCTATCCTTGCGAGTTCCGGAAGCAACGAGCATGTCCTGTGCAACAAGTTTTAATAGACACAATACAATAATTTCGTTTATATAGAATTTTTGATTTTTTTACGTGATTTTAATCTGAGATATTGTTAGTTTTCAAAAGAATTTATATGATGAAAAGATTTAAGAGACTTTGTTTTTTATTTTTAAGTTGTTTTTGTACTAATTTTTGACCTACCATTGATAATAATTTAGTATTGTTGGGAAGATGACATGTTTGAAGTTATTTGAGCTAAATTATTGTGATTATTGATAGACTAAGTTCCTGATAGTTTATTTTTAACAAAGAATTACATTTATATAAATATAATTTGTCATTTCATTTTTTTATAACTCAAGTTTAAAAGTAAGCTCGAGTACACTTGCGCAGTTAGAAAGTATCAAGTGTCCCTAAAATATGGAAGACTTGATCACACGAAAAGTATCAAATGTCCCCCAATATGGGAGACTTGATTCCCCCCGGATCAAGTCTCCTTTTAGGGGGGATCAAATCTCCCATATACGAGGACACTTGGTGCATATCCCTATTTTTTGTTTATGTCTTTTGTTATTTACAAATATTGACTTACGCTGTTTTACTTCTTAGGAAACGTGGACAGTTTATGTCTTAACATTTTGGTTCTAACACATCCGCATTCTAGGCTATAAAACTGATTTTACAGAGTTAAATAAAAAGGGGGAATCAAGTGTACCCAGTTTCCCCTAACTGAAAACCATCTTTTTTAACAAAAATCAAACGTCACAATTTTCATGTCTTGACATACGCGCCAAGAGACAATAAGCAAAGAAAACACACGAAAGAGGTTTTCTTTACATACATAATAAATATTTTCATTAATAATGCTAGTGGTGTTGTAAAATGTTTGCTTTTTTGAAAGACTTGACTCAAAATGAATAAAGAGGTCGAGTTGTTTTATATTTCAAGTCCTTTGTAAGAAGGCTCAATACAAAACAACACGACTTTTGGCAGATTACTGATTTTGAAACTGTGAATATTAGTTTTATAGTAAACTACCATTCTAGTTTTAATATTCACTCTCATCTTGGTTTTACCGTCAGATAATAAAATGATGTAGACGCTTCTTTATTAGTTTCTAAACTGTTACATTCACGCCGAAAATTGAGCATACAAAATAAAAATGCTTAAGCATCTCACTGTTATGATTTTTTTAACACACCAACACAAAAATGACGAAACCGATTTTGATTAAAAAGTCTAAGAACCACAGCTACAAAAAATCGCATCCTACGAGAAAGACACACACACATACACGCATAGCGGTCAAACTTATAACACACCTCTTTTAGCATCGGAGGGTAAAAATAAATTACCTTTACACATAACCTAATGATTTTTTTTATTTATAATTAATATTTTTCTAACTAAAGAAGAACTAAAAAGTACTTTAATAAGGTTTTAAATAATTCCTTTTTAATTTATTTTCAGTGATCAGTAAATTACTCACGCTGATAATATTCACCAACAAAAACATATTCATCACAGCCAATGATGTAGGAGGAAGCGATCCCCTTCTATTCATCGCCAACCCAGTTGAAGCAAACTTGCCAGGGCATTGGATCCCTCAAAGCATTTTAAAAGTGATACTGGAGAAGAAGCATACTACAGAATTAGTCAAATTGACTTGGAAGCCACCTCCACCAAAGCCCCCTCCTACTCAGCCCCCACCTCCGCCTCCAACAACTCCTGCGCCCCCTAAGCCTACACCTGCACCCGCCATACCTACACCTGCACCCCCCTTGCCAACACCTGCACCAGACCCTCCAGCACCACCGCCTCCGCCCCCAGCAGAACCCCCAGCTACTGAACCACCACCACCACCACCACCGCCACCGCCACCACCACCGCCACCGCCACCACCACCACCAGAAACGACGACAGAAGCACCCACACAGCCACCCGCAACAGACCCACCCCCTGACCCACCAACGGAACCTCCGACGGAGCCTCCAACGGAGCCGCCGACGGAACCGCCTACTGAGGCACCGACAGAGCCACCAGCAGAAACTACAACAAGAAGAAGGAAAAAACCAATGGATACACACGATAATTTACAATACCCACATCTTTTTTTTCTTTTAACAACCTTTTTATACCTTCGAAAATAATTGAATTTAACAGGGATTAATTTATTGAAATTATAAATTGTGTAAAGTTTGATATTATAAACATTTGATCGGGTTGGACCCCGTGGCTAAAGACAACAACGATCACGCGGGACGAACGGCAGTATGGCCCTCCAATCCTTCATCGGGTTTACTTCACTTGGCTGGGTGGGGGACTGGAGGAGAGTCCCACTTACAAGTCGTCCGACAGAATAAATAGCGTTCCTGAATGAAAAAAGGCAATACACAATCAAAATAATATAATCTCACAAAGACAGGCTAAGAGGAATTAAACAGATTTACAAAATATTATGTTCATTTTACGAAACAAATGATCTTAACTGAACTTTCATAAAAGAGCTTTTGTTGATCTAAAATAGGAAACCATTCTAATACTTATTTTAATTGCTGGTATAAAGTTTTGATTCGTATTGAATATATCAACATTTTCTCCAAACAAATCTATGAATACAAATAAATACAAGGTCAGGAAGGAACAGAAAACATTAACTTCTGCTATTATGAAATAACAGCCTCTATAAAAAGGTAAAAAATATACATTGCAAAGTTTAAATTAAACTACTTTTACTGTTTCGTTTAAGGTCCTACGTCTCCCCTAGATGGGGCAGAGGGCTTCCACAGTGCGTCGCCATCCCGTCCTATCTTGAGCTTCGCGCTTGATTTCGCTCCAGGTCTTTCCGATGGCCTTCGCTTCATCAATTATAGTCCGCCGCCAAGTGTATTTTGGGCGACTACGTTTGCGCTTTCCTTGGGGATTCCAGTCAAGGGCTTACCTCGGGATATGGTTTGGATCCCTTCGGAGAGTGTGGCCAATCCACTTACGGCGTTTGATCTGCTGGTCGATCCGGGCTTCATTGTAGCGTTCCCAAAACCGCTCGTTTGAGATCTTCTTTGAGGATTCTGCGGAGGCACCGGTTGGCGAAGACCTGGAGTTTGTGTAAGATGTTATTTGTGATCTTCCACGTCTCACACCCGTACAGCAATACAGTCTCCCCTTTGGAGCGGAATAACTTGAGCTTAACGCTCCTTGTCAGTTTCCGTGAATACTGGTCGAAGCCGCGCGAAGGTTGCTCGTGCTTTGGCGATCCGCGAAGTGATGTCCTCTAGACTGGAGGAACCGAACTACTTTTAGTAATACTTTATATTTAATCCAACGTTTCTATTCCTTTACAGAAACCGTGATCAAGGTGAACCTTAGTCAACCTGTGATCACGGCTCCCGTGAAGGAGTCGAAACATCAGAATTAAATATAAAGTATACGCAAGTATCCGTTAAAAAGTAAGTTAATTTCATTGCATAATGTGCGCGGAAGCTTAAGAACTAAAAACATTACAAAACTACCAGGAAAGAATATTAAAATAAATTCTTCGATCATACAATGTTTGTCGAATTTGAAGTAGACTATCCGAAAGAAAAAGAATTAATTAAAAGTCAAAAAATATATGAGGATGAAAACGCTATAGGGATGTTAAAGATATTATTCCTAACTTTGCTAATGAACAAAAAAATAATTTCAATAAAGAGTGTTGATAATAACGAGACATTTAAAACTAACCGCAAATGAAGTGACCATTCGTTTCTAGCTTCTAATAACAAAGAAGGATAATAAAAACCATCAGAAAGCCTTATCGTAAACGATTTTTAACAAGAAATAAATTAGTTTTACGAAACACCAGCAGCCAAAGACCGCTCAAAACTGTCGTCAATTCCTTTATTACAATAAAGAATCTAATTATTTTTATAATAGGAATTTACGCAGTTTTTAATGGTCAAATAAATATTTCATTTTCATTCTAAGTGTCTTTTAACTAAATAGTGGAAAGATCCTCAGGACATTATTCATGATGCTGTGAACAAAAACACCCAGAGTAAGTTATTGTTTTTAATAACGGCTAAAGAAAGCTCGAATGTAGATCAAAGTGAGTTAGTATTTGTGATAATATCCGATAGTAATTCAAAATGTTTAATAAACCATGATACTTATGCGTACGCGCGTAATATTGCATACGAATGCGTTCAAAGTAAAATGTTGAGTACCAATAAAAATTATCTAAAATAATAACTTTACGTTTACTTTTACTTTACTTTAATTGTTTGTTGACTTAAAATTTATTAATATTACATGATGGGCGACCAAAACAAACACTTTTACTATTACGATTCGGGATTTCTTAGCTCATATCGAACATTCGATAAACGAAGTATTACAAGGAAAATAATGTTGTTTTTCATTTTTAGTGGAAAGCAAGAGATTCGTCGCTATAATTGGTTCACTCTTCGTCACTACTATTTTGGCTTTTGACTCGATATCTAATGACCCACTCGTATACATAGCCAATCCAATAGAATCACAAATGCCGGGCCACTGGATACCACTGAGCCTCGTAAAAGTCATGATGGAAGGAACAAGAAAAACGACACGGAAAACTTCACCAAGATTCAAAAACAAACTGCTTTCAACAAGATTCAAAAAACTAAAATTGAATATCAAAAAAGTGCGTACAACCACAATACTGCCAATATCCAGTAGTACAACAACAATTAAAACTACACCTACAACGACAACTGAACCAATGTCAACAACAACTGAATCAACGACATCAACAACTGAACCAACGACAACAACAACAGAACCTGTAACAACGATAGAACCTTTAACGACGGTTTCTGAAGTTATAACAACAGTAACTGAACCTGAAACAACAACAACTACCACAACTGAAGCGACTACTACTGAGTCTACCACCACAACAACAACAGCTACAATCCCAACAACAACGACAAAGACCACAACACCTATAACTACAACAAAGACAACGACAACTACACCTACAACTACAACTTCAACAACAACTACTACAACTACAACTACAACAACAACAACTACACCTACAACATCAACCACTACACCTACAACTACAACAACAGAAACAACAACAACAACTGAAGCAACGACAAAAGTAAATCGCAAGCGTAAAAAAATAAATAAACCATACGATACTCACATAAATGAGACTTGAAATTACCTTTAATTATTTTCTATAATATTCGTCATGTACATAATAAAACTATTAAAATGGTTACAGATGTGTATAACAGAAAAGGTGTTATTTCTGTGCTCAGCCATGAATGAGTATGCCAGGAGTATGTTTTCTATGTGAACATTGCCAGCTGTGTTATTCAATTAACACTTTGGGTGTAACTTGAAAGCTGCGTGTGTTTTGTATTTGAAAAGCTCGGAAAAGGCGAATGTTCCCGTAATTCTATAGAATAAACACATAATGGAATTATTTAGACTTCTTGTCACATAAGATCCTTTAACAATACCTTTGTTCATAATAAGACTTAAGGGGTCGTTGTAGAGGATAAAGTACGATACAAATAAAATGATAAACACTAGATCAATCTCTCGGCAGCTATAAATGCATTATCATCTTTATATCAACACATTAAACTTTCTTTTCCCTTTTCTAGTTTTAGTAATAAATAAATAAATACACCTTTGAGAATTTATGCTAATTATTTGGTCCCAAACTCATCATAATCACGGGTAAAATACACAAGTAAGCAGGGATTTTAGCGGTATCCGAATAGAATGTTCTGAACATTGTTTTTCATTTCGGTTTTAAAAGTCAAACAGAAAGAAACTGTAACACTTTGAATCTGTTTTAGAAAATACTGGTTCATAAGTGTTAATATCTGTTACAGTCAATAAGGTTCACATTGGCATAACCATGCAACAGCTCATTAATGATTTGGGTACTTTGAAATGCCTATGTTGGTGTACCGTGTGTACACATAGATAGTTTAACGTAAAACAGTTTCTAACAGATTGATAACAGAAAACATTATTTCTGTTACACTTTTATAAGTGTTCGACGCAAAATAGGTTAAAAACACCCAAATAAGTGATACAGGAATAATTCTGTAACAGATTCAATGTGTAACCCTTATAAAAGTGTATCCTTATAAAGGTGTTTTTTAATCCCTGCAAGTAAGTATATTAAACAAATAAAAAATGATAGAAAACATCATTAACATTTAACATAAGTCAAATTATACACTTATGTTTTGGAAAGCAGAAACAACAACAGTGCCACGATACCCAGACACGGAATAACACAGAAAAGTTCATTTTCTAATTGTCCCAGCCTTGGATCAAACACTTTAACCCTAACATAATAAGTTTCCAGAACCTGTGGCATAAACAAAATAGCGTTGCCCCAACCACTAATCTGATTAATACTTAAACTATTCCTAAGGGTTCAGAAATCGGATTAAAATTGGATTTCTCCAATCCGGCACACATTTTACGAGTGTTTCAAATAACGCCCAAAAACTAAAATGAGTTGGTTCGAATTCGATTGGGAATCGAATAAAGATTACTTATACAAAAAACTGCTTTCTCAAAGTCTAAACAGTTACTTTTATCGTCTAAAAGAAAATTACATTGTGTGTTCTGCGCACATTCAACGAAGGATTGATCCTTATAACAAAAATTGCAAATATCTTTACAAATAGTTATGACAATAAATATCTACATTGAAATATTTCATAAAAATGCCGAAGCGTTATTAAATTCATGTTTTACATTACCTACATAGTATTACTCAAAAATAAGTGGACTATCAAGGACATAGTATAATAATTATATTATATTTCATACCACATCAAATGTATTCCATTAGGTGGTAAGTAAATTATAGGATTTATCATAAGTAAAAAGTTTAATAAGATCTAACGAAGCCACAACGAAGGCAGAAATTATGACCGTTGAGGAAGTAAGGTTCTTGAGTGGCAACCACAAACTGGACGAGACGAGGAAGCGTGGAGTCCCAGTAGAGGACTGATAACCTGGTGCAGATTGGGAAAAACTTTTGCTGTGAATTGGCAAGAACCGCACTTTAAAGAGGATGTCTGTGACCAGCAGTGGACCAGTGCCGGCTAATGACAACAGCGGCCTACTGTAGAGGGGTTGGAAAGAATAGAGTGCCGTCAACTTTTAGGGAAAAAAAGCAGAAAGCTTATTTTAATTTTTTCATTTCTTACTTTTGTCTTATCTACTCTTACGTACGCGACCGAATAAAATGAGAACCAAAATGTTTTTAAAGTCCATTTTTTCGTATTTTAAATTGAAATCCGTACCAATATTGTAAGCGTGGGTGGTAAATTTTTCTCTGCCTTGGGTGGCTAAAACCTGCCTCTCCTTATTGCAGATAATCGCAATAAAGTAACTTTTAGGTAGAATAGGTTAGGCTTTGCGCCTTGTCTTTTTTAACAGCAATTTCCCGGTTCTGCAATTATATTGTACGTTTAATGATTAGGGCGCATATTTTACCAAACTTACAATTCAACAATATAAGAGGAAAACGGATTCTCAAAGCCACTTAAGAAGATAACAATAAAATAATATTATAATTAACACATTTAATAACAGAAAATAAAAGTAAAAAAGATTATTAAAAACCACGTTTATATAAGCGGACTAAAAACAAGAAAATATTTTTTTTCCTAGGATTGTTGAATTTGATTATTCTTTAATCAAATAAATTGAATCTGATTTATTGATTTCTTCAAGGATTATATAGGTGTTTATTTAAATTTAATTAATTTAGTGTGGCTTATCTAACTAGAAAGTTTATGTTTGTGGTTACAAAATAATGAACTGTCATCCATGATCTACCTGTGGTAAAATTTTGACCTCTTTAGGAGCATCAGAAGTGGTCTAATTTTGAGTTATGAGATTAGAAAATTTTGCAGACATACAAAAGAACAGACAAGAACGAAAGCAAGTGAAAGGTGAAATTTATGAAAGAAGAAATGAAAACTAAAAACCGGTTCTTGCGTATCTTTCATTTACTTTTCTGCCTAACAAAACGAGAAACTCTCACAGGATGCGTTTTAGATTGAAGTTTTATAATTGCACCGTCACATAACGTTACAATTTCTCTCCCAATGGAGTCATGCACTGAAGTGAATTCTATATATGTATAACAGAAACACATAGCGTCGGTTCGAATATTTTTGTCCGTTTTTTACAAGAATAACTTAAGTTTCACTTACTAAAATCAGCCCATTAAACGATTTTACTCAGTCATCATATTATTAATACTGTGTACATAAGTTCTTTTACAAAAAATGTAAACACCGAACATGAGTTTAACAAAAAAAATGCAATTATGGACGAACTTCACCTTTCAAACACGGGATCGCGGATACGTTTGCAGGTCGCCTACATGTTCATTCGATTTTGACATTAAATACAAAGCAGTAGAGTTTAAATTGTTTAATTTAACAATTCCTAACTCATGAAAAAACTAAGGACGAACTTATACTGCTGCAAATAAAGGAATTGTAACGTGTGAACAAAATCGTTTCTTAACGATAATAAAAAAACGAACAACACATTAGGTGACCCAAACACAAACTCCACAACAATGCCTTTAAGCAACCCCCTAGAAAAGTTCATGCTGTAATTCACTACAGCTCCCTCAGATGATTAAGTACACGTAAGACCTCACGCTGATCGAGACGTGTAGTTAGAAACCATCCGTTATAAACGGACCTCGCCTTAACCGACTGTTAGAATTTCATCTTTAATTTGGCTATTATTTTTACTCAAATAAAATGTGTGTCCTATTAAAATTATTAACCCATAATGATGAATTAGACGGCAAGGCAGCAATTTATACACAACGAGTCTAAATACCGCAGACAAATATTGTCAATTGTCCAAACACTTTCAATAAGAAATAAGCAATTGTAATGAAATTTTATACATTTAAGGAATATACATAAGTCAAAAAGTAAGCACAAAACATTTTGGATAAATATACCTTGAATTAGGCTATTTTGAGATTTCCATAGTAAAAAAAATATTAATGAAACCTTAAATGCATGATAACAGATTTGAAGCCGAAAAAAATGTATGTTTCATGAAGGTGTAACTTTACTCAAAAATATTATATCAATTTCAATCTTTCTTTTTTTACAATAATTGTTTCGATTTCGATGCAAGATGCATTTATTTAAGGGTTAAACATTTAGAAAATGTTTTTACTATCTTTTTAGACCTACCTATTATGGTTGTATTAATGTGTTGCAATGTTCAAAAAGCGACAAAAACATGTTTAAGAAGATAAATTAGTAAGTACTCTATTTTATGCTGTGTAAGTCGGTACTTTATTTTTGTTATGTATAGAAAACAAACTTGTTTTGTCCCCTACAGATGATGGCAACCCTACTAACGATTGCGGATGCAACCTACACCAACGAGTTATAGTGCCTTCCTAAGTTACCGCAACATTTTTACTGGAAAAAAAAAACACCTTTTTTCAGGTGTGAAGCGGTATTCTAACCCACAACCTATCGCTTACCGTTGAATTAAGCTATTATCAATGCTTTAAAACACTTCAAGGCTTTAGTAACTTAATTAAAGAGTACTCGTTCGAACAGCGAGAAGCTGTGGGATCGACTCCTGCCTGGTGGAAAAGTCGTATTTTTTTCTTTTTAAAAATAAATTATTAAGTTTTTTTAACACTCGCAAATAAATGTTTAAATAACTAAAAGAAAAAAACCGAAATATATTTAATTAGTGCCATAAAACTGGCAACACTCCTTCATTAGTAGAAAACCAATGAAACCATCTTGTTAACCATTTTAACCCTTCAACGTCTTTGTTATTCATTTCTAAAGGTACTCAACATTCAATTATTGCAAAACCGTAAAATACGGTCAAGAGCACCATCAAAAGCAATGTACCACAAACTGTTGAATATCAATTGAAATTGAACTATATATGTTAGACTTTAAGATGAAAATCGTATAAAGGAATTTAACATCTTTGTATAGCTTTATGTGCTATTAGGGTGGTGATTTCTAACTCGTACCGTGTTGTTTGAACAGGGTCTTTTTGGCCTCGAACACACCATAATATTAAATATTTTTTATTTTAATTTTAATAGAATTTTTTTCACTTATTTGTTTATATATATTGTATGTTCAAATCCAATAAATGTTTCTTTATTCTGTTGTCAAAATTGCTTTTAAAACTCATGATTACGGAGGTGAAGCAATTTTCCAAAATTCGGTTATTTTCTTTTCAATAATTTTATTTAGGAGCTTTTAGCACAAAAAGGTTATGTCTGCCCCTTCTAGGGTACCAGCCGCATCTACAGTACCTACTACCCACAAATCCGAACTGGGTTCGCAGACTTATTATACATATTATAATTCTACAATATGAATCTGTAGAGATTGGCGTTATAACTTTTTCTATTACTTTTTCTTTAATACTTCATTATAGCGCCATCTAGCACTTACTATAGTAAACTGTAAGATACATCCAAGTTTGTTTTTACTCACATTAAAGACCTGTGCGCCAACAGTAGAGATAAAAGGCTGATAATTATAATTAATGGGCTACATTTATTTATATCCTTAAATTATATCGTTTTCCTGCAAACGCAAGTCGTTCGTCATTTATTGAGTCCAATTCCATGATAACTTAGTCAAAATAATAAGTAGATACCTATAACAAAATGTCCTTCCAAATGTCTATCTGAAGTACCCAGCTTAAGTAATTTGTTTCGAATTTTTGGTCATAAATCTTACAAGAATGCCTATTGTAGAAAGTTTTAACAAAAAACATTCAAATCGAACGTAAAGAATGCGCACCGCGTGGTCATATTCAGGCGCCGCCAGCCGCCGCCTAGCAAAAACAAGCGCCGGTTGGTTGCCGAACACGGCTACTGTGCTGCTTATTCCGTTGAAATAAAGTGCAGTTTCGCTTACGCCACATCTATTTACCACCACGCTACCGCACTAAAGTGCAAACGGCAGTTTGATCATCATCGATATCGATAAATTTTCCTGCATGATGTTTATGGAATACTAGGGCGCTGTTCATTTATTACGTAAGACTATTTTCGCTAGCTTTCGACCCCCTCCCCCCTATTATAAGAAATAATAAGAATAGGCCAACCCCCTCCCCCCCTGTTTAATATTTATTACGTAAGAATCTAAAGGCAAAAATGAATACCGTGGGTGGCGCGGGTCCGTTGCCATGGAAATTGAAATTATTTACCTATACGCATCCGAGCGATCCTCGGCACTCGCGCGGTTGCCCGCGCTTTTAAAGTATAATTTTAACTTTGCGCATTTTTGTGATCTTACGTAAGAACTATCGAGACTCCCGCCCACCCCCTTGTAAGAAAAAATAAGACATGGTTGACCCCCCTCCCCCCCTAATCGTCTTACGTAATAAATGAATGGCCCCTAGGCGATGCAGTCGCTAAGCATAAAGCTACGCTAGCACCATATATTGAAACGGAGCGTAATACATAAAAAAAAAGAAAAAAAGTTTGTGTGTTGATCTTTTAAAATAATAAACTGTATTGTCTCACGTATAAACTTTAAAATAAATTATTGGATGTGACTTACCACATTCAAAACCATTAAGCATTATAATTGTATAAACAGTTTTTTGTGTAATAGATGATAACATTAAAGCATGCTTACTGTATCATTCCTAATCATTACCAGCCTTTGACTTAATCGTCTCAGCCGAAAATGCTGCATGTAAACCTTCCCCAAAAATGGGGGGTTTTCAGATGATCCCTACTCTTGGCGTCTGGCTTAGAAGCCACAGTAGAAGACCATAATTCGGAAAATTGCTGCTAATTTGTGGTCTACGGGAGGTGAATGGTGATTAACTCCAGTATCATTAGTCGTCTTCTACAATACCCTTACCTGTATCCAGTTGGTGGAAGTTCATTCATTAATCCTATTTACCGCCAACTTTCGCGTTTGTAGTTGGTTTCTAACACGTAATATACTCCACCATGTCATACTTAATATGTTCAGTCCTTATTTTACATTCGCCCATTGTATTTACACTTTCTTTGCCTGTTCACATTTATACATTAATACGACACAATATGAACCAACTGTGAAAGTAGTTTACAATTCCCCACTTTATACTCATTTCTTTTTGCTGAATGATTTATGATGATGAATGATTACCATCTATCTATGATCTTTTCAATATAACAAAAAACAATACATTTGCTCTGAGTTAATGCGTAGTTGACATCCTGCACATTCCCTTTTAATGGAGTATCAGACCAGACTTGCCATGGTTGCAATATTATTGAAGCAACATAACCTATGATGATATGTTGCTATGATGATTAATCAGCTTGAAGATTTAATACAACTTATTCCAAATAACGCCATAACATAGTACATACAAACGCTCATTTATATCACTGGTTATATTTAGTATAACTATACTAAATATAACCAGTGATATAAACTTACTTAACTTCCTGATACAACCTGGCCAAATCTCAGAATACAAAAATTAAGGTTATATCATTTCTTATAATGAAATGCTATGACGGAATTATCTAACGAATTTTATCGATATCGATGCTATGGCCGAGGCGTATCTGCGCAGATCAGCGTGTTGATGCTATCTCTCTCTCACAAGCAAAGCGATTGGCGAGCGCCAAGACCCAAAGTAGCGGCGCGGCCGGCGACAGGCGAAGCGACGAACGAAAAACGCATGAGTTGAGTGTTCGTAGTGAGAGAGTTTAGATGTCATTTCGTTCACCGCATGCAGTCGAAAGCGTGTTCACGTTTAAATGAAAATAATTGTTAATTCACATCAACAAATTCATAAGTGGTACATAATAGTGTCTTAGTGTTAGAGTTGTAGTTTATTGAACAGTAACTGTGATTTATATTAGGTAAAAGATATTTTTAGAGAAATTATTTCTGTGATGAGATGACTGATGATGGAAGCCGAAAACGTGGCTTGACTGTCGCTATGAACTGATCTTGTGTTTAATTACTATTGTTTGTGCTGTTAATTGGAAAACATGGCTGTTTTAAATTTTGGTGTGTGCTTGGTATTAGTCTTGTACCAATTGTCAGCGGCATGCAGCGAAGACGTTTCTTCGGAGTTTACCGATGTCGGTTCTACTGGTATGTACCTATTTTGAATACATAAAATTATTATTTCATTATACTGAGGACTTCAGACATATCTTACACTTTCCCTTCTTAGTATCCCTACAAATAAACGTCATTTGGAGAGATTAAATCTGTTTTCAAGGTATCTACTTTAAAAATAGATATTATTAAAGCAAGATTATCTGTGATACATTATAAAGATGAATGAAGGTCAACGAATTTGAGATTATCTACGGATCGATTGGGATTTAAAGATTTAATTATAAGTATGTAGCTACAAAATGCAATCACACTAATGCCTTAACCTTATGGTTAATTTTTAAATGCTAAATAACTATGTAGTAACTTATTAAATATTATAAATGTTCGCATTCAGTATAGCTTTATAATTGTGGAATTAGATTAATTTCCTTTAAATCTAATGCTTCAATTTTTTTTGGATCCGTTTAAAAGTATAAATTGGCGGAAATATCCGTTCCCGACATGTCCGATCAAACGACCGATTTTTCTCCTTTTTTCATACCGATTTATAAAATCGGTATGAAATGACAGACTCATCGCACGCGTCCAATCGTCCATCATCCACTGTTAGTTCATGAGGTGCCCTCTCTTTAGTCCTTCGTAAAATCAGTAAAAGAAACGGTAAAAATATCGGTCGAAACTCGGTTGTAAGCGGGGATGATTATTGAAAATATTCTGTTAAAATTGAGCCTGTATGATAGGCCGTTGTTAGACCAGGAATATTAATTAGTAATGGCCACCATACATCTGATATAGCATGATAGCGCACTACCCATTTAATTATAATAGAAATATAATATTTCTTACAATTTTACAATTAGCCTAGCCTTAAGTAAACTCTGAGACTTGAGTAATGGATACTAGGGTAACGTATAGACTAATTTGAACATAAATAAGTACCTAATATTCATAGAAATATATACCATACCCATATATACAAAAGGTCGTATTTATCACAAAAAGATCTGCGGCTTTCCGGGATTCGAGCTAAGGATCGATGCGAAAGGCTACCTTTGCACCAAACGGTTGTTTTATAAGGAAAGGTATAATCATTAAGAATGTTATGTATATTAGCGACAAAATAAAGGAAGAAGTTACTTTCTGCAATTACCAATAGCCTATAAAAAATTAGTTTTAGGTAAATAGGTATATAGTTTATCAGTATAACCATTCCGTTGTGTTCTATAATATGAAATTTCATACCTAGGTACCTTGTCTTCTATTATAGTTTAGCTCAACTACCTACTTAAAGTGTAAGTGTAAACTTAAGCTGTACCTAATTAAAACTGTTTTCCGTCAATAATAGACTACCAGCTTAAGCTGGATTGCCCTAAAATGATCCTGCTACGAACAAACCCCATTAAACTAACCTATATTCATTGTTATTGAGTGTTTTGCTTATCTCAACCTCACACACATAAAATTTGGTGTAGGTATATAGGTTTTCGGCGTTAATATTATTTTGAAATTAATATAAAATTTTAATGAAACCGGCCGGATAATTCGCATAGTTATTTAAAGTTGACATTGATAACACTAAATTAAGATAAGAATTTGGCAGAACATAATATTCTCTTAAATTACGGTCGTAGGTTATCGAAGAAACAAGATAAACGCTCAAATCGCACCAATTAATATATCTACCTAACGTTTTAAATCTTAATGTGATTTCTTGTAAGTATTCACCTTTAGTTAACACATCAAAAACAGTAGCTCTTCCAAATTGTAAGTTCTTACCCAACCGAACCATTTGTTTGAACCCTACTACTTACAACACAAAGTCCAATTCAATCTCCTTAAAACAGCGTTCTTATATCATAATGATTTTTGTCGCCGACTTTATTACCGATTTTTAATCGATTTAAAACACACCTCCAAAACTTAGTAGCTCTCGAGGGAAGCGCACGTGTTTTCATTTTACAAAAGATGATGGACAATCGGTGTGCGTTGAGTCGGTTACAAAACCGGGTCCGATTATAGGGGCGATAAAGCCCAAATCGAGATCGCCTTAAATATTGCTGATCACTTTTTTAATAAGGCCTCACTAATTACTTTTATTTCTACTTTATTACCTATAATGTTAAAATGACTAAAAATAAATTCTATAAGGTTAGCTTAAAACTGTCATTACCAAAAAATAATAAAATTTTTGAATTCGATTACCCATTATCTGTGGAAACTCTTAAGCTGTGTATTTCTACAATATACCTAATTACGACACTATCTGCTGCCCCACGTCTGGAATCTACTTTTACTTCTGACTTAAGATAGGTAGTTTACAATGTTTAATGCGCAAGTACCTATTTGTGTTAAAATACTTATTTTTAAGCAATTCATGAAAAAGCAAATTCGACACATGCCAACGAGGTAAACTATGCCTTTACAGCATGTCATTTATCATAAACATTTTCGTATTAGAATTTCGGTGGCACATCATTTCTCCCGCTTTACATATTTTTGACCTCACAACGTTTTGTTACTAAAGAAGAAATTATTGAAAAATCATGTTTTCGCAGCCGGCCGCATAGGGAGAGAAGCGGGTGTATCCATATTCTGCTTGACTGTCTCAAGCAGAATATTTTATTTATTTAAACATTTTATCATTTATTTGAGTAGGTGGGACTGTACTGGTTTTCTTTGCTGGCTTCGTAAGTTGGTGAATTAATAAAATTTGTAATAAGAACTAATGGTATTGTATAGTCACCTAAGATTAAACCTGGTGACCTCTACCTAGCTACTTAACTATTGCCCTGTTGACACACAAGTTCTTTATGATTCGTTATCTCGATTATTCGTCAATCGCTCCATGATCGATAATGTTTTCGTTATCTATTCAGTGTCGTTATGTCGATAAAGGCTTGGCTGGCGCCAGCACATTACAATGTAATGACATTCGATTCTCCCTTTTCATTTCATGTACCTACGTACGTGTAAATTTCTGCCGCTTTTTTTCATAAATTTTGTAAAGGACAAACACAAAGCAGGCGTCCGAAACCTGTCGGTAGCTCTCAAGGGAAATGCACATCATGAATTTACAGTGGATGATGAATAATCGGACTAGGTTGTCAGTTAAAATCGGTAATAAAATTTGGCGAGGAAATCGGTAAAAAATCATTCGTGTGCGTAAAAGTCTTGTTAACACGGGGAATTGTCTTTGGTAGTTAGTCAATTGTCTTGCTGATGATTTAAGCCATTAAACCTACACAGACGGCCATAGCTCATTGGTTCGGAAGTCCGATAACGAAACATTACAAACGAGTTCAAAACTCGACGTTGAACCCAATTGTAATCAATGACACATGTAAAGACACCCTTTGCCTTCGTCGGAATTGACACGTTACTTCTTTCACTTCCCCAACATGAAGAAAGTATTAACATGAGCTTGAAATTGAAGCCTTTTTCATATTTTTTAAAGCATTTATGGCGTTGTAACCTTATTATAAGTTAAAAGAGAATTAAACTGACTTTATCGTTTTCCTTAATAAGATTTCTGTAGAAGATAATCTACAAAAAACCTTACCACAGACTATACATTCGCTGCTTATATTCACATCCGTCACGCCGATTTCGGCCACAGGCCCAAATATCCAACACACAATGTCGCTACGCTAGCGTAGCGGTAGCGATTAGCGACTAACTGTAACCTGCGCCATTACCACTTGTTCTATTGGTATATATGAACAGTGGCCTTCATATTTCAGCTGAGGGGACCAATACAATGATATTATTGGTAAAAATATATTAATGTTTTAGAAGAATAATTATTATATTAATGTTTTAGAAGAATAATTTCAGAGAGAGAGAGGATAATACAAATAAAAAAACACGTCTCTCGTAACAATAACTTAAACGGTGAATAACAAAGATCACGGGCATATCGCGTATGGTTGAAAAGAAAGATTCACGCCCATAAAACTCGCACTTCTCATCACCCATCATTTTTAAATTCATCAAATATATTTATCAAAAATGTACCTAATCAAAAAATGGTTTGAAGGACAACGACACCTCGAATTACCTACCACAAACATACATTTTTCTTAATTGAAATTCAACTCTGTGTATTGGACATTAAACTGAAAATCAAATTGAGAAATTCGAAACTTTTGTATAGGTTGACATAGGTACTATTGACTGTGACCATTTCGCGGAATTCTATAGGGCGCGGAGTTTATAATAAAATGCCAGCATTTCAACAACCTCCCCAAAATATGCGAGTGTATTCATCACGAATCAATAAGTTATCACCCTGGAATCAGACGATGTTATCAATCTGATAAAATACAGACTTGGCGCCGCTAATAAGTTATCGGGTTGCGATGAACTATAAAATTTTAGTATCAAAATGGACTTTTATGTTTAAACAAGCTTACTCTATAGAATTTAATGGGGAAACGCCTTTGTTCTAGTTCATTAATGATTTATTTTTGTTTGCGGAGAACCAATTTTGCTAATTACGTCGTAAATTAATTGACTTCTTTAAGCATTGTTTATGATTACATGGCAATTGGTCTAGACTTTTATTTTATTTATAACTACAAAATGTTAAACTAATTACGCTTTTTACTTGTAGACCTAGGGCTTTTAGGTAATAATATTACGCCTATGAAGGTATATTAAGCATCTGCAGTCGTTAACACTTACCGATCCGCATTAGGCCCACATAGTTCTTCATAAGCCCATTTCTTCTATGGTGTTTGATTCAAAGTTCCTTTGCCCTAACAGCGAGCACTTTAATAGCCTGATGGTGATCTGATCCACAATAAATTTCTCAAAATATTTATTAGAATTCCTCAATCTAGTGGATTCTTTTATACACGAAAGAAGGTATTTTTTTACGGCATTAAACACAATTATGTACGTACTAGAATAATGTCTTAAGCATGACGTAACTTTCGCGATTGGAACATGAATGCATGTATTGTTATAGTGAGGTGAAAGCTATGCGAGTGAGCATGCAACGACTTGGAAAATATTCGAGGGTTGTCACATAAATTTAATAAGCAACAATAATCTTTTCGCTATTTATTCACGACTCTTATTTAGCAGTAATTTGATCATAATTCCTTAACAATTCTCAGGGTTAGTGTTCTCACAGATAAATGCTGCACAAATCAATCAATATGATGGTTTGTTTAAATATTAAGTTACACTATTTGTTAATAACAAATACGCTTATCCCAAATCCATATGTTTGGGTGGGACTTGTCTGTCACAGAATTTTTTCTTACGTCATCTCGAACACACCTACATAATTTTATTAAGTAGTCGTCGTCGGGACGGTTTACGGTGTAAATTACGCTAATACTAAACAGCCGTTAAGGCCACAGACATACAAACTGTCTTTAGTTCTGTTGTCTTGTTAGTTTAAATAAACTATCAGATATACAATTGTATCGCTCAAGTCAAGACTAAAATGCAAGGGACAATTAAAAAAAATAGAACTTAAAAAAAGCACAACCCTATTCGCGATCGTCGATTAGATGCGGTTCAAAAAAACTGCACAATTTCCATTACTCACACCGTGAAAAGCCTAACGTGTGAATTGTCGAGAAATAATTCCATCATTCACGTTGTTGAGCCATCTTTTTAAGTAACTAATAACTGTCTTTTGGTCGGACGGTTTTTAACGCATAGCAAGCACGATAAATACCGACAAATAATAATAAAATAAATATTTCGCGAAAAATGTATCGTAGGTGAACCACTGATTTGTAGGATTATGTATATTTAAAAAATTCTTTCATCATTTAGACTAGAAAGTAAATATTTTATAAGAACAAGGTATGTTTAACTCTGACGAAACTGAATTGATATGAGTATTTTCCACATAATAAACCTTTTAAATTTGTTTACAATTATTTTTATAGTCAAAAATAATAACAGTCAAGCTTGCATTCAGTCCCGCATACTGAAAAATTTTATTCCAAACATATTATTACCAATAGGCAATAAGAATCATTAGAAATTCTTCAAACCGTCCAAATAAAATAGCAAAATAGCAATTATCCACCCGTTTCTGGCTTAACAAATCACGCAGTAAACGTAGAGGGGCTGAGGGATCATTAGTGTACCCGTGGAAAGAAGGTAAGGAATCCCATTACGTCACTGGCGCCCGTCTCGAGGCTCCGTCCCAACTCCCGCCACATGTCGACGGGACGCCGCCAGCCGACGGAATTTGGGGAACTGGAAGAGTTCGGTATTCGAAACAAAACACAATCTAGCCAATTTCACTCAGTTCATTCCTTTCACTCTAAGTCGTAAGTGTAAAGAAATACTACGTTATATCGAAGATAAAGATATATAATCAATGTGATGTCGCGAGACTCGTAAAATAAGTGCCCAATTGTGTTTTGTTTCAAATGTCTTAAGAGTCAAAATGAAGCGTACACTTTTTCATAGATTTTATAAATAATCACTTACTTAACGCGAAATATGTAATGCTCGCGCTAGTTATTTTTATTACTGTTTTAACAATCCTAATAATAAGGCACTTTAAGTTTACGTAATGGTACAAAAAGCACGTATTACAACTGCTTTAGTAAGATAAACTGTCAAATAGTAGCAAGACAGCTATCATTTATTACGATATAGTTTCTTCGTCTATGTGTGATACTTTAATAAACTTACTAATAATGTAATTTCGTAAAATAAAACATAGAATTTTTATCACTTATTTCGCACTTAAAAACAATTTATAATGTAGGTATAATTTTAATTAGGTACCTATAACATTGAAAAGAAATTGATAAAGCAAAGACAGTAAAAAATCAGTCAGTCTAATAGGGGTACTTACCCGAATAGCCAGAAATAAGTGAGACGGGACCTGAGGTAAAGTTATTTAACATATTTTCTTCCATACCACCTATCAAAAGTTATAACTTTCAAGGTAAGACTTAGCAGCAGCAGTTGCTGCGACGTTATACCTTATTTAAATTGCAATATTATGCTAGAAGAAAAAAGTCGCGTGCTAACCGTCAATTACTACTAGCTTCATGGTTGTTATATTAAAAATAGGGGTGTTCAATTCATTTAACAGTTGTCTGGCGCCAAACTAGTCGGCGCCGTTGATGACACTATCCAGTATACCATACAGTTGATTTTCGACCTTGTTGTGGGTGTTTTAAGAACATAATGCGGTACTTCAAGAGTGTTAAAAGGGAGTACCTTTGGATCGGTTATTCCGCTATCGTTTTGATCGCCGTATGTCAGTATGTGCATTAATTTATCATGGTTCAAGGGTGCTTTTAAACATGTGCGTAAAGAAGCACCTGCAATTATTTTTACATTTAAATTAAAAAAAATACTAGTAAATTATACATATTAATGAATGAAAGGTATTCTAATTTTCGCCTTTTTTGATATTTCATTATCGTAGCGTAGCCAAAAATATATTTAAAATTTTATCGTTTAAAACCTTTCATCACAAAATAGATTCTGATGATTAAAATTATGCTAACAAAAGATACTTCAATAGGCGCGAATAAAGCGTTGGTCGAGATAATCTAAACAATACAAATGCACGGAATTGATTGTTTAGCTCTGTGTTTTAAAACTACTTAAACAATTGGTGTTTGTTTATTACTGTTATTGGTTTTTGAACATCTACTATTTAAACGCGTGCGCTCACCGAAGATGCGTCATCGCAAAACAAAGAATCGCTTCTAGAAAATAAATGGGGCCACACGATTTCCATGAAACATAGAGCATGCATGCGCTTTGAACAGATTATATATTTGAAACGGTTTTGATTCTCAAGATGATTAAGATAAGCATAAAACCATACGTTATCAGAATTTCACGGAAAGCGTAAAAATGTTATTCTACGAACAAAAAAAAACTCTGGCACAATTTCTATTCAATGCGAAATAAACGTAGCGTGTCGTTAGTAAATTACAGAACACGCTAAATTGACTACGGTATGCAAAAAGGCGGTAATTAATGCACAGAAATTGATAATACCTTGTTGCTAATGTGTTACGGTAGCGAGCGATTAGCCGTGGAAGGTAAGCTGACACGGGCTGGAACAACAGAGCTAGTAGTGCATGGAGACAGTTGTACCCGACTTCCGCTACTGGCCGGAAACGTGGCGCCACTGGCGCCTACGCAGACAATCCGCGGTCAGTTTCGTTCGACCCATTCACAATGCGACCGCGAGACGGACCGGACGTGACGCCCTGCTGAGCAAACAATTAACTAGCTAAAAATAATTAAAACTTACCAAAACAAACCTTTTATCATTTCATCCGCATAGAATTATCTTCGTTTTACCGTGGCCTGTGTACACGTTTAAACATGCAAATATATTGATTATTCCCTTAACAACTTTATACACATCAAGGTTGACTAGGCACTGGAAATGTAGCGCCATACAAATTAAATTGTAAGCTGTCAGAGCTGGATAAGGAACATAAGCAATGATCTATCATGTCTAGATTTTGCATTGCACTCGGTTAACAAGTAATAAGTATGCACAACGCGTATATTTGGTTAGCTTAGTGAAGGCGGCTAGCAATGCGCATATAAGACGCATAAGGCACCAAAACCTTCATATTAGTTTTGCATATTAAGGGAGCTAAAGTTGGAACTAACTATGAATAATAATTAACATTGCAAAACTTAAGTACTTATCATAAGACCATTAATGTTATAGTTATGACTTAGAATATTATGGTACTAGGTACTTAGTTGAATAAATTCAAAGGTAATATAGAATATATCTATTTGGTAACGTTTAAATAAGACAAATTGCTCCTTTACCGATTATTTAAGTAACTTTCCTCGTGACTTCTGCAACAAGTACCGTTAAATGTTTCTCTACTTTGCATACAAGGGGATTTCCATGCATAAGACAGTACGACACGCTGGGGACTTATACGAAATTTTAATGCTTAGCTGTAGATTGCCTTTAGTCTGCTAAACCTCATTTGCTTCTAGTCCAAGATAAGAATTATTTTCTTGCACAGTCATCGTAGTCATAACATCTGTATCCTGTATTTTTATTATGATAGTATTTTATGTAAGTACTATTTATATATTAGTGTATATATTTATTACTTTTAGTTCTAGAAACTTTATATAATTTGGGGTTTCCCGAAAATTTTAATAAACTGTATTGAAATGCACTCAAAATATGATATTTACACCAAATTTTTTTATACCAACTAAAATAAATTTATTGAAAAAATAGTACGATAAAATTGAGCTTTTCTTGAACGTTGATTTATTGGCAGCTACGCGGTGGTCTCAAATTAATTTACAATGCTTTCAAAGTATAATGATTCTCGCGATGAAATATTGATATTTATTGTAATATATTATTTTAACCACTTAGATAGATAGCAATACAATATGAGAGAGATTATTCCGGTAGTAAGTGTTATCGTAGCTCATACACTATGGTCACCAATTGATCATGAAGTACAAACGCGTTCGAGTTTAAAGAAATCTGAGATGGAAATTTGTTTCCGTCCATGACACGTATGCCGTGATCTTTTGATTTATGGCTATATAGATACACAATCACCTCTCGCTTTGATGTATGCGATTTAGTTATTAGAATCCGCGTGATCTCACATTTAATGTCATCTAATGAGGTAATTATGTAAACACATGACTGAGAAATTATTTAGAAACAAATCTCTACAATTCCAACTTCTCCGGGAAACAATAGAAGACGGTACGCACGCAGACGTTTATATGCGTTGAAGACATACCCTATTCCTATAATTTCATCTGTTTCGTACTTTTTTTTAAACTCGATAAAGTAGCAATGGTTTTTAGCAAAAAAGAGACTTTTGGCATAGCTTTTTTCACTTTTTGAGATAAAAAGTTTTTATAGAACATTCTAAAGTGATCTTTATCTTCTGCAACTACTTATTTAACCCTGAGGTTCAATCTCGTTGGCTTTATCAGAATGTTACAAAGAACACGATGTTCTACGAAATATTTGCTTTATTTGTGTTGCTAACTTGCTTCTTAAATGACGTGGGTGGTCGATACGATAAGTCAGGTGTGCAAATATAAGTGCAATAAAAATACACTGACTTTGAAAAATATGTCTGACGTCGATAAAGCGAAGATGTTTTTATGCGTTCCCAGTGAAAGCGTTGATGATTTTAAACGCAACTTAACAATTTCAATGTTTCGTTCCGTTTCCTAGTAAAAACGAGGGAAGTTTTAAAAGAAGTTTAGAATTCGGTCTAGATAATACAATTATTAAGCCGGCAATCGTAAAAGGCGACTAATTCTGAAGGTTTTCACGATACATCTCCCTGAGACCAAAAATGGGCAGGCATGGTTTCCGAATTATAGTCTATTACTGCGATCTGTAACTTGCCTGCTACTCATGGAGATTATGGCAATAATCTCCAATTTTTGGGAGAGGCTTCCGTCCAGGCAGAGGACGTATTTCAGCTGTCAATTATTTAATTGAGAAAAGTGTAGGTTGTAAAAAAATGGGCTCTAGGGATTATATTAAACAGCGAGAAAATGTTATAAATTGTATACTTACTCGTAATAATCAATAATGTGAATTTCTTTAAATATAATGTAATTAAATTCAAAACATTTCGCTTTACAAAATAGATGTTATATTGAACAGCAAAAATGATTGCTATTCATAATGACAATTTTGATCTTTCCTTTTGTTACAACATTGAGACATGATGCTACAACATGCAAAGAATGGATCGTTCATTATGATTAGGCATTCGATAGAGACAGACCAACAGTACCATTAACTTGATGATCGCTGTCAAATGTCTCACTCGTTAACAATGTGACAAGCGATGATGACAATGGGTGCACTTATTATGTTACAATTCGTAATGATATGGACGCCCAAGACATTATCAATTAAGGAAATTAACATTGAAGGCTTTCAATGACAAACTTTAAGTATTATGTATAAACAAAAGGTAATGGTACATGGAGTTAATTATAATAATTGCTAATGTAGTAACGAATAGCGAAACTAAGGTTAGGAAGGATAAGATTAAAATTTTGAAGTTAAATGTCACTGCTACTGCTAGCGCCACGAAGTGATCAGAAATGGTGATAACGATGTAAAAGCGACGAGATTACAAATATATACATACCATCAAACATAACCATATAAAATATTATATAAGTTACTATTTATTTATTTATATTATCTTGGTTACTAACCTAAGTTTAAGGCGGTCGTAGCACACTGGTAGTCATTGGTAGTCACTGGTTGAGATGTTAGCTTTGACCCCAAGCGAAGCAAGATCCTCGCCGTTGTACTACAGACGGGGACGCAGTCTTATAACAAGCATTTAATTTTATACGATAAGTTAATGGAAATATTAATAATGTGTTTGATGAATTGTATATATGCATTTAAGAGATTTCACTGATGGTCAGTTTAAAACTTTAAACAATTAAAAAATTGTCTAAATTGTGGGTGAGTTTTATTTAGGAGTACGCTTTGAAACGCACTTTTTAATGGTCGCCATACATAAACATTCTCTGGCATGCGTACAACAATTTAATAAAGTTTCGTCAAAATCCATCGTCTACGTAATTCACAGCAATAAGCTTTGATTGTCACTGTTCAAAGACTTCCAAATGACACTTGAATGACGGAAACAAGACATTTTGTGATAAAACGTATAAAGTTAATTGTTGAACTCTATTCTATCGGTATTCAAAGAAATTCTTCTTATTTTCTGACTTCTACGCAAACTTTTCTTGCCACTGCAATATGATATCTGTCATTTTAACATCAAAGTGAACTTTAGCTTTATAATGTCAATCAACTTTAATTCAAAGCGTTGAAAACATCGTACATGATTATGATTGACGTGTCACCTTATCGTTTTCACACCTACAGCACATTAATTAGCCAGTAATCCTTGACGCGACATAATAAGGTTACTTCATTATATTTGACATGGTTTTTAAAAATTATAATTCACTAGATCAATCACTTAAGCGCCATGGATTTCCATACACGTATTGCCTTTGGGGTAAACATGTCGACAGTTGTTTGACGAAGAAAATCATTTAATTTAATGTCTAACATGAGTCTCTATATGGTAAGCTGACCAATCTAATAATCGAAATTGAATTTACGGAACGATATATAGGTATTCCATGATCCGCGCACGCACACTTACGTACGTAAGCACGCAGACGCACGCACGTAAGCACGCAGACGCACGCACGTACACACGCACAAACATACGCAATTAACTTTTTTTCTTTTTGAGGTTGTACTTTATATACATATAATAGGACATAAATGCTAGCGAAGGCCCTAATTACTGATAAATTAGCCTTACTTTGGAATTAAGAGGATCGCTCAAATATCAGTATTTATGTCTATAACTTATTTTGTATTCGCCAATGATCCTTGTGTGTGCTTTACTTGAGTTCAAATAAATGTATTATTATTACACTTTCTATTAATTTATAGTGTTTTAATTAAGATCAATAAGTAGACACTACATTTTTTTTTGTGAAATACTATTTATAAAAAGTTGACCAAGATTTCCAGTTTAAAATCCAATACAATTTATTGTAGTTTAATGTATAATCCGTTCTTTGTTCTTACACTGAAAAATTCTCGTGATACTTTACGTGTAGTTAAATTATAAACGGGTTTAAAAATAATATTTTCTTTTTTTATTTTATGTGAAAACAACGAAGTGAGCTTGGAAAAAGATGTTTAGTTGGCAAGGAAATGGGTACAAAGTAATTTATTGATGAATTTTAGCACTCAGTACAACCGACAGCGTACTGATTAAGGATAATTAATTTTTTAGAGTGAGTAGCTTAATGTGCTGTCGAAGGTAGTTTAGAATTTGTTAATATATGGAATTATACCTTTAATATATCGAGAAAAATTAGGAACACTGATTTAAAACAGGTTATATTACTTATCAATTATCGAAGTGGCTCTTATCTTTACGTCAGTCATTTGCGGTCTATAAAAGTTATAAAAAAAGAACTATTAATTTATTTTTCTGGTCCAATAATGTAGAGACGACCTCCAATATATTGAAGATTATGTTGACATATTTACAACAATCAGATTACATTGTTATAGATAAAAAGACTTTATATAGTTGACAGACTAGTTCGTGATATTACAATATCATTAGTGAGGCGGAAGATTTTAGTGTTCTCACCTACGCGACACTGGTATGCCAAAGCTTAGGGTTGTCTACACAAGAGTGTCATTCTTTGATCTGTTCCTTACAAATCCTTTTACAGTTCTAGAAAAAATTCCCAACTGGACTCTTGGCCGGGTAGTTAGATAAAAGATATCCAGCCACGCCAAATTAGACGTTGTGCACTTTAACATAAATTAGAATTAAACACTTGTTGATGCGGAAAACGGTTTGATATACTTCTTTTTATTTAATCCTGACTCAATTGCCGTGTGCCTATTTAGTATTTCACTATTACTTAATTTACGTTGCTAATGAAATATGTGCTTATGCTGTTTAAGCTCTGCATATAATCTCTGTGAAAATTGTTAGATCATGATAAAAAGAAAATTTGTTTAATGACGTTTTAACTATTCATTCTGTTTAATTTTAAGTCACGGAAGATTATTAATGTTATTCAGCATAGAAACTCAGTAACTAGGCGACTATTTTCGGTTATTTTATATAACTTCTCGTCAGTCCACGTTAGCAATTGCTACCAATAGCCAACACCCCTCGTCAGTTCCTGGTAGCAATTGCTACCATATTCAAATTTCCGAGTAGCCTTCTGTTTTTTTAAAAATTACGATTAATTTTTGATTTACATAGATCTAAATATTCTGTGGTGGATTCTTTATTTAATCAGCTTTATGGTAGTATTTTTTGTTTGGTCCTAGCTTCATTATTTAGCGAGAAAATGGCATTTTTATCTAAGAGTCCGACATTTTTTTTTACAATTCACCTAGCGCCGGGGCTGTCGAGAGGGGTGGGGCGCGCGGTGGCGGACTGACAAGTGGATATATAATAAAAAATAAGAATTACTACAACTATTGGTTACAAAAAATTAAAAATATTTAAGAATCATAATAGACGACAAAAGTTCATCAATAATTTTGAATAAACTAAGCGAAAACGCAAACCGGTTTGATTAATATAGCTTCCACTACTAATATTTATGTAGAGATATTTAGCGACGAACAAAAACACAGCCCTACATTGCAGTCTATTCCTATACAGTCTGCAGCCGCGAATGCAGTAGCCGGGAAGCGTAGGCGTGGCGCCATTCTATCGGTCCCCACAATCTTTATTAATTATTCACCATTATTATTGAAAGTGTCCGCCGTTTATACACGCCGTCTTCTTGTTTGCCGGCAAACGCTAATTTGTAAACGATTAGATAATAAATTGCTTACTTTAATAGCAATAATTTTGTAATGACTAAAGAAAACTAGAATTAAGATAAAAGTTGCCATTTAAAACTTTGTGTGTACAGATAAATTAAATTACGATTAAATTCCAATTTTTTTAATTACATTACAAACAAACGATTGTTTTATTAATGATCATGATATTAATATTTATCATGACAAATCGGAGTTGTAATTACACATCTTATGAGGCTGTTTTCACTTACCACTTGGATAACTGGTTAAACATGCAAGAGAAATACCAGTACTAATGTATGCGGCAGATGTTCTTTGTACAAAATAGTCGAACAATGTCTTTGGTGTGTTTGTATATTCATTATCCGTGTATGATGACAGTGGCGCCGGCGCATAACTCTGTGGAATAGAGGAAAATTACTTTGCAGTAACTTGAACTACTAATCGGAGTCGAGACAGCAAGTTAAACCTTATATTCATTCACTTGGAAGCCATTTAGTGTTAATAATTTGTTGTCAGTAACAAATATCATTTTCAATATGTACTGTGGCAAACTTGACAGAACAAGTCTTCACCTCAACTAAATGAATGTCACGAGAATAGAAAATATTTTTAAGTAAGTATCGCAATTTTTATTGTTGTTAAGTTTGACAATAGTAGTTATTGTTAAACTAACACTCAATTGCTTGTCCTTTTTTTTCCATTTCTTTTGTACTCTTATCAGCTTATTTTGCAGTTTCTTTACTTTCAATTTTAAACAAGAAAGAAAGAACTTGACTCATATCAATAGAATTAAAAGTTAAAACGTTCTTGCAAATTATTACGATATCGAACAGAAAGATCTCTTTCGATATTTCGAATGCAAATCTACTGATTATTTTCCGACTGTGCATCCACTGTTCTGCTGTCGGTCGCAAGAATGCAAATATACTGGATTCACTGCGAGCAATACAGCTCTCAAGCGGTATTTTAAACATTAAGATTTTTAATATTTTATGCGTTGTATAATGTGAACATGTATTTTCTAGAAGGTAATAACGCCTTTTGAATAATAACATTCTATCTTTTTATTATATTTTGGTTTATTTTTCTTTAGTGTCCACAATGGATATTATCTTCAGTAAACTAGTTTGTAAGTTATTACTCAAGTAACCACACAACAAAAGTGATGTATCGATTGATCAATATTTCCATTACAATAACGTCAATTATGAAATATAAACAAGAACTCATTTGCTGTTTGTTTTTGACTGTCTTCATCCGGAACATTAAGGTCCATATGGGGTACGTTCAAAGCCAACCCGACCATGTCCCTTATAAATATTTTAATTTGACCAAGCTGACTCAGCGGAACTAAGCCACCTTTTGTATTGTTTATAACGTGTATGATGTTTTTTTCAATACCAATCTCTCTTTCGTAATATGTTATCTAGTTTAAAAAATGTTATAGTATGCTTTGTAATTCCATTTGATGTTTAACAAAGACTATACCTGCTATACCTTTTCTCTCGTAAACTGTTTGCTAATTTACGTGCACACACTGGAATATTACCCGTTCGTTGATAATGTTGATATGTATGTATCTAATCAAATTTTTCTCTTTTTACATTTATACCGGTTATATATTCACTGGTGACAGCTTACTGAAACAAAATTTTAATTGAGTTTCAACTTAAAACCCAATAAAGGCGTTAAATTCGGTGATCACAATTTAAATAGCTCAATCATTAGTGTTATGTGAAATTCGAATCAACGACCACAAATAGACATTCTCATTAACCCTCCAGGAGATGGAAATCAAGAAATATTTTTTGCAATTTTGTTATAAAACTCAGTATAAAAATCAGTTTTTTTCCACCTTTTGTTATTTAATCAAATTAGGAAGCTAAAACTATCTAAAGACATGCAACGTTGCTAGCGATCTGAATTAACAAACACGTTATTGAAACCGCGCCAAAAGCTCCAAATAATTTCAATTCCGCAGCAAAATCAGACCATGACTATTGTGCGTGGCATCTCTGAAATCAGAATTAAAAGGAGGAACGGAAACCTGGCACCACGACGCCCTTAAGATAAAGGATGGGTATGATTCACAAGAAAGCAGCCGAGTTCACTACGGTGCTGACTCACTTTGAACATTTTATCTTTTTTTTACTGCCGCAATGCACTTCAGTTATTCACTTCATGATATTGTTACATTTTACAGATTTAGCCGTATGCATATCGACAATATACTCAATCATAATAAAGTTCTAAGCCACAAACTTTGGGTTTGTTTGTAACTGCAGGAAATGTTAAATTTGAGAAAATGTCAAGTGTTGAAATTTCAAAGCTAATGTCAGGTATAAAATTTTATAGTGAATTTAATTGCCCGTCACAATACGCCACAGTATATTCTACATCATAAAAAATGTAAACTTATCTGCAAAGTGAAGTAGTATAATGAACCCATCGCCCATAGATTACGTGAATTATTGTTAATTGCTGATAAACATAATTGACCACACAGGACCCCTAATGCGATTCAGCGATAAGGAGACAGAAAACACAGAAACTCAATTAAGAAAAGGTGTCGTTATCAGAAACGGCGAAGGCTGGCCTGTGGAAGAAGGGCAGAAAGGACGAACGGACAATGTTGGCTTATGCTCTTATCGTAGCCTCTCATTTGTCGCCGACATTCCCGGAATGGCGTCGGCGGATGGCCTAATTGACTTTAGTCGCCCACACTGTATCATACTGCCATTAACGGGCCTCTACTCAAGGATCCCCTTTGTTTTCGACTAGTCTTAACAGGTACAATTTCTACCTGTACTCGTCTCAACTTGAGATTCGCCAAACAAGGGTGGCAATTTTTTCAACTTTACTGTAAAAAAAACTACCTGCGTCGATTTTTATCTTTTCTGGTGGGCTGAGCGTTTGTTTAAATTATCGTTTCTGAATCGGTTTCAAATGCCTGAGCTAATTGCAGAAACTCGCTATTAGTGTGTCCGGAGTAAGTGATTAATAACTTCTAGTGTTTCAAGTAAACTGCTTCAGTTTGCGGCAGCCGCTGATTTCTATAGGTCGGCATGTGGTAATTATTTTAAGTGTTTGCCTATTATTAGGAGCGGAATTGATTTATTTTCTCTTAAAGTAGTTTGTATCGTACGAAGCGATGATTTTTTAAATACCAAACGATCTATTTTTTATATATTGATGTATTATCAATACAAACCAATAATATTTATTTAGTCATTTTTCATTGAAAATATTAAATTGAAATTCTTAATCCCATGTTATGGTAGGCAACAAGTGGATTCTTTTTATGAGATGGTAAATTGGTAACATTTCGTTTTGCTCTATTGTTGTCCACTTTGGGTTGTTTGCCGATGAGTCACCGGTACCTGTCGCGTCTGTCGACACCATTTCAAACGTCACTTCATCATACACTGTCACTTTACATTCCTTGGACACTCATTATCCCTTAATGGAACTTCAAGAGACTTTGCCTTATTATCTTTATTTTCGTTAAGAACGTTAATAGCCTGTATACATTCCACATGAGATAGACAAGCATTAATTTGTGTGATGAATTATTTAATGGACTTGAATATCAGTAAAGCTCTCGGTTTACTTTATAATATCCACTTGTGATACTATTGAAAGTTCCCCCATTATTAAATTTGATATCCGGCGACCTGTATCTTGCAGACGGCTATAAATCTACTCAGGGATGAGACTGATATGGCTAAAAGCTTCGGAAGAGTAAAAATAGAGCCGCCTTAAGTTGAGGTTCGTGTAGCTTGATAAGCCCGACTTTTTGTTGCACCGAGGCGACTCCCAAAGATAGCGGTGTCTGGAACCTTGAGATAATAAAACTCGGTCGATACTTAAGAGGTTTGGGTACCTTCGAGATTAGGGATGTGGGCCTGTTTATACAACGCCAGTTCGGTCGCTTATTTGTCTTACCTGATTACAACTTCAGAGTTTTTTGGGCTTCCATTAAAAATGTCATCACAGTTGCGCGGATGTAACCAATGCTTATGGCGTAGAATTATTTCAGGTTGCATAAAACGTTATGCTCCAAATAACACTGGTGGTTGTTTTTCATTCGAGTTTGGTCGGCTTGCGAACATCTGTTATCGAATCGAAATTTATGTTTTTCGTCTTTCAGGTACACCTGCTGCGCGTATAAATAGCTTGCATATACGAGGTTACATTACGCATTCGGACGCAGTATAATTCTCAGGACCGTGCACTTGAATCACCTGTCCTGTTTGTTTTTTTAATAGATGTAGGCATACTTTTTAAGTGTCCATTGTTCGTCTTTTATTTATTCTACGGCGAACCTCTCAAGTACTTTATCTATGGAATTTAGATACTTGAATCTGAGTTCTCTCACGCTTGCATCGTCGGTCGTAAGTTTCGAAGCTTTCTTCCGCCTTGTCGCTCGGTTTTGCTTTAAATCGAATTTACGCACCAGCTCGGGCATCTGTCTGAACTAGATATTTATCACCCCGTTCGCAACATGTAACACGTCAAAATGAACGGGATCGTTGCTTTCGCGGATATAGTTTTTACGATTCTCGTCTCGCTCTTACTTATTGATATTGAGAAGGACAGACTGTTTTTTAAAGCGTTAATCCAATTGCGATAGAAACCTTAAACCGCAGGATTAGAGCGTAGTTTAGTCTGTTTATACTCTAACACTTTCAAGTATCGTAATGACTCGCTACGGTCGCATGAGCGCATTCAGAATCTACATTTTCCGTAGAAATGTCGTATTTGCTGTTACTGGCTGAAGAAAGTAATTCTTAACGTTTGCGTGTATGGTTCATATTTGTTTGCACAGTCGGGTTGATTGAAGGCGGTGAATGTGTGCGGTTTATCCTGCGTCGTCGTTGGCGCCGGCGCCGCACTTACCACTATTTTTTCCCTCGAAGCAGCGCCACATTGTACTCATAATTTATTCATTAAAGCCATAATTTATTTGCGTTTTATATTACGGCAGCTGATATTCTAGTTTGCGACTATTGTTGTCTTTTTATTGTTATTGCGTCGCGATTGGCTCAGGCGTGGGCGTCGTCGCGGCGCTCCCAATGCTCACCTTTTGTTTCATTAACGTTGCGTGTCTATATTTCTGTTGTGAGAATCTTTTGTGAAACTCACCCATTATAAATCCATCAAATCATAAATAACAACGGTTAAGTCAGTCACTTGCCTCATTACTTTTAAGACTATTTACAACTTCACAATCGAATTGGATTGGATGGAACTAAATATTATCCTTAGACACGAACCAATGGAATAGGCTTCATCAGTTACACTAAATTATCACACTGATGAAACCACGTCACGATACACGATAAGCATTTAAACTTCCATTCAACCTCACCATAGATAATAAATATATTTGTAAATACATGGTTTATATGTGGTTTCCAATTTTTTGAATGTTTCTGGTTCCGATTTGTATGTAGAAACTGCCTTTTAATTCATAATCCGGTTTATTAAATCACTAGCGGCCCGTCCCGGCTTCGCACGGGTGGACAAAATTCTTTAAATTTTTTTCTAGCATTAAATATGGCCTATGTTACGCAGCGTGAATGTAACTTTCCAATGGTTTAAGAATTTTTGAAATCGACTTAGTAGTTTTTGAGTTTATTCATTACAAACATACATACATACAAATCTTTCCTCTTTATAATATTAGTGTAGATTATTACAATGGAGTGGAAGAAAAATCTAATTTTATTTCTAAATAAATTTAGTTGTCGCTTATAGATAAAAACTGGTAACTGTGATCTATGAACGGAGGATTATGTGAGAGTGATCAACTTGCTTTCATGATAAAACTTTTTCCTGTTTACACCGGTACATAATATGTTAACATATGCAGTGGTTACATCGCTAAATGAGTAAAAGTGAATTATCAAATATGACCTTATAATAATAGTAATATTTAAAAAAAAAGCAAAAGAATTTCGCAGGGTTCTACCGGCCACCTCCCAGTTCCATCAACTGGTCGTCAAGTAAATCAAATAGTTTTATTACGAAGAATCTAATGAGCCCAAACTGGATTGGTTTCCTTGGGAGCATCCCAGGGTTACACCTCCCACCTTCCAGCTAAATAATTATTTCGTGATGATGGGTGAAATTCAGCGTCTTAAATCTTATTAAATATTTACTTAGTTACTTACAGCTCGAGTTGTTTTATTTAAGAATTTAAGAAATAAGTTCAAGTTTTTATTTTATAGTAGGAAATCTATAGAGAGTCTTTGTTGAGTAAATTTTGTTCAGATCGTGACTGTATCGATGAATGAGTTCTCTTTAAAACAGCTTGTTTACACTTAGATGTACTTAAAACGGTACTCCGTTCAAAATTGCGTGCACAGTAGTTATAAACCTCATTAGTTCTCGCTATAAATTCTGTAGTGGGAACCTCGGCCGTGCCCATATCGTCAACCTTGTAGTTTGACCCAAATTAGTTTACATTATTTGGTTCCTTGCTACATGGAACAATGTTGAATTTTCCGTGACTCATATTCGGCATTGAACGTGCACTTGAAATCGTCTGGTTTTCTTTGGTTCAATAGTTTTGCTTACTACTATTTGGAGAAGAAAATAGAGATAAACTCTTGGCGAATTTATAGAAACGATTAATAAATATAATATCTTTGTTAGATATACTGCTAGAATATAGGGGGTTATTATGGTAATATACTATCTATGTACAGGTGAGGACGTAGTCACGTAGGTAGAAGACCGTAGAAGTTAAATTTATGACACTTAATGCCGAACACATAAACACTTACTTCAGGTCTACTTTACTTTAGAATTAAATGCTTGTGAATAGTTTTTAAACCTAGAACGGAACTACTTCTTCAAAATTGTACTTATAATTGTACTAATATTTTACAAATAAATTAGATATGGAAAAAGGATATTTTTATACTCGCCGTGGATCTTCTTCAAATAGAACACGCTAGAAAAGGGAGGCAAGATGTACCCTTCAAAATACATGTCCATTTTAATATGCTCTGTTGAATTTCATAATGCTTCCCCTTGTAAATATAACTTTGTGATTGGCGAGGGCTGCAGGGAGGGTTTTATTATACTGGACGAGGAGCATGCGCAAGCGGCGCGTGGCGACAGATGTGGATGTAAACTAAAAAAGTTCGGTACAGTCAGCATGGGCGTTGAAAAAAAAAATAGGATTTAGGAGAATTACATATTATATCAAAACATTTTTAATTAATTTTACTTCGATTTTTCGTTTCAATTTGTTGAAAATATGGTAATGCTATTTTATGTAGAAATTTATTATGAAGGTTATAAATATTGTTCTAAATGATCTGTCAAACTAATGCAAGAACCTCACCTGAAATTAATTAAACATTGCGATAGTAGAGAAAAACGATAAACGAAATATTAAATGGTATTAGCTATAATGGAGTGCTCTATATATAATATAATATTACTTTTCTATATTATCAGAGAATAATATCGAGAGTGGCGTAAGCAATCCGATTTGAAAAACGATACGATATTAAATTTCCTTTATTTAATTCTTCTTCTTCTTCTTCTTGCGGTGCCTCTCCACTACTGGAGGTTGGCCGTTAGCTCCGCATATCTCTTCTTATCCCTTGCCAGACGAAACAGTTCTTCTACGTTGGCGATTCCGGTCCATTGCCTAACGTTTCGGAGCCAAGACATTTTCCTTCTTCCGACGCGTCTTTTCCCCTCGATCTTTCCCATCACTATAGTCTGGAGAAGATGGTAGCGCTCATGTCTTAATACATGCTTACATTATTCAATCGAAAGTTCTTTTGCTTTTAAGTATCAAGTAAGTTATAACGGTTTAAATCTATTGGATTAATAAAAATATCTTAAACACAACTTTTATGGGTGGTGGTAGCAATATATAAATAAGATAGCAGATTACACCAATCTGCTACACAATACCAACATTTCTGAATTGATATTGCACTCAACGTACTGTAATGATACTAAACAGTTTTTTATTTGGCTTTTAGATTTAGGACATACAATAACTAATATTTACAAAAAAATAGGAATAAGCAAATAATATATGAGGCTGGAACTGACAGCAGAAAAACAGCAGCTTTTTGCAACAACTAAATTTTCTCGAACTTTTTGGAGACATTTACAACATGTATAATTTAACATTCTAGTAGCTATTCAAGCCCTCTTGAATACCATACAAAAAGCTGCTGTTTTTCTGTTGCCAGTTTCAGCCTCATAAATAATATACACAGGACAATAAATAAAACACAAAAAAGCAAAAATATACGAAATATAGTAATTAACAATTATGTAGATTTGTAACTTAACGAACTACTTTCAGCTAAAAACTTTGTCCCGCGATAACACCAAATAGATGTCTCATTTAGCGTATGCATCATAAGGGCTGACGTTTATTTTTAATTGGATCCCATTCGTTTTTGGAATAAAAAAGTTGAATATTGGCTAAGAAAGGCAGGTATTACAAGTGATAAAATTTTATTACCTTATTATTTTCAACGAGGTTTAACATGACCTAATCTCATTAATTAAAGTTTACCAACAGCGAACCAAATGGCACGTTCTTCCCACGCTCTTTTTGTCGCAAACGGGGAAATTACGAAACGTGTTCTAGTTTTAACCTATTAATTTACTACACCTAGCGCCATAATTGTCTATTTGTGCGAATTTGGAATGGCACAGCTAATAAGTTAGATAGCGAGCAATATAGTTCAAACGCGTAGCGAATCTTAGTGGGATAATATCCCTATCTGGTAAGATTATGACCAGCACAGCACTGGCAACGTTACTAACTGGCGGGACTGTTAAATCACAGAAAAACACCTATTACGTATACAAAAGTCTCTCTACCACTTTCAATGTCTCTATACCACTTCGACCCAGATTGATACGTGGTTTCCAATGTTGTAGTTCGTCATTTCAAATCAAACAATGAAAAAGGCTAAGCCGCACGCACGGTTAGCACAAATACGCTCTTTTGGCAGTTCGACCCTTTCCCAGTATTTCCGCATGAACAACCCAGTTACCCAGCGGAATTGGGAAGATTATGTTTCCTCAATTACGTTCGGATAACACAAAGATAAATTATGAGGGATCAAAAGCGTATCTAAGAATTGGTCAACGATTTCCTTTTTTCCCCGATCATTCTTTCGTTTTCGATAAATATCTCTAATATGTAGAAAGAAACGAATGAAGAAGTTATAATTCGATTTATTTCCTACTTTGCTGACCGTAGAAAACACATGTTTATTTATATGGCACAGTAGCGCTGTAAATCGGAGCCTTGTTTATAAGTTTTATAATATATAAACTTTTATTATAAACAGACGCTCTGCATGTGATCTAACTTTAAGTTATGTTGTCTGTATGACAACGTTCATACAGAAATTATAAGAGTTTTAGCCATTATAAGCATTAAGTCTAAGAATGCCTCATACTAATATATATAAAGTATAATATTTTTATTTAAATCTTCTTAATCATACTAACAGATACACATATGAATTTTAGATCACCAGTTTTCTTTTCGATGTGATGGCTTTATCCCTATTTTCACTAAACATTTATTTTATCTATTTAGCTAGCCGTGCCGTCAGAGTAGAATAGTATCAACCTTTGATTCTTAAGGCTGGAAATAAACATCATACTCCTATAGTATACCACAAAATTGCCTTTTCTTGCGATCAACCTGCCACCTGCCTTGGCAAGCCGCCTGCCATGCATGGAGATTAAGACGTACCCCGTTATTGGGGGAGGCTTTCTTTGCGCAATGGACGTCTTTTGGCTGAGTAGTAATCTAAAGTCTGTTCATTCTAACTTGTCCTATTTTGTAAACAATCTTGGCACAACTTTTTAACAAAATCACCCATTTTAATAGAAATAATAAGGCATCAATAAATTACAATAAATCGTTATTATAGACTGAAACCTATTTAATCTAATTATCAGTTGATTTTAATGCTGCATTTTCAATAAAAAGGAGTGCCAAGATTGTTTACCAAATAGGACAAGTTAGGATGAATAGACTGTAGTTATGTGCATGATACATGACATGATGTTATCATGGTCGGGAGAATAGGCGAGAAAACCACCACCCTGGCCCAAAGCGGTTAAGTGAGTGACAAATGGCTTACCTTGCCTTACGAAGCAAGAAGGAACACATTACAACAAACTTTGATATCTCTGTATCAACTAGCTCTTCCATACGCTTAATTAGCTAAAATAGAATCCTCAAAACCAGAGGAAGTATAAAAATATTTTATAAAATTAAGGTAAATGTCCCTAATGCCGATAACGTCCCGGTACCCGATAACTAGTAGGTTTTCTTATATTTGCGCATTTCTGTTAAAAAATAGATTAAGTATGTGAATGGCAATAAACTCGTTGTAATATTCTGTGCAATTAGAGTGGCAAAACTTATCCATAAGTGTAATAGGGTCAAAACTGTACAACATTGAAAGTGTGCTGTCCGAAAAAAATAAATCTTTACAAAGTTCTGTCATTGAACTACGAAACCACCAGGTTATATTGCTAAGCTTGCTGGTCTGCTGTGAAATGGTTTAGGGTAAGAATGATAATTTACCTAATTATATGACTAAATTATCAACTCATTTAACCTATAACTTGAGGCAAATTTTATTGAAAAGAAATTATTATTACATGTCACATATATTGGTACTTACTATTCCCTACTTGACCTAGTACCCGTTAAAAACGTAAAATATTTTAACGGGTTTTGGTACACGCATCAACCTAGTAATTGCCGATGCTCTAAAACCCGTTATTGTATCCTATTTCCTGGAATTAGATGTCATTTTCCATCAAATTATTTAAATTAGTTAGAACATACCATTTTTGTTTTGTGAAGGATGATGTTAAAGAAAAACCTCATTTCTTTTTGTGTTTCAGTATGTATTAAGGTATGTATTAAGTATGTTTGTTGTGTTTCAGTATGTATTAATATTACCCGAAAAACTTATTGATTCTATTTTGATTTGTCTTATAATGACAATAAAATTATTAGCTTTACATAGCTTTTGGTTTGCTTCACACACGTAATCGCACAAATTAAAGAAAAAGTGCTCTAACCACCTGTGCCATCCAGGCTCCTTTCTTTACATTTCATTACATTAAAAGAAAAAAAAAACATTTACATCGTCCTTTTAAACATTAACATATATACCTCTGTTTGCATATTCTTAGTAAATGCCGCTATTCTTAGTTACCTAAAAACTAGCCCATGAGTATGGTTTTCAAGATATTTTATTACTTACTCTGACTTTGCTGTTGAAATCATGTAGACAGAGACACCAATTTTATCAGCCATAGCACCGACATCATTTTTAAGCAAACAACTTGTTCATATGACACTACTAAGTAATATATCAGTAATACTTAAGGAAATCAAGATGACATCTCCAATTGCTGGCACGTCTTGAACCAAAAACACAAGGGCCGCTTAATAATAACCCAGAGTAATCGGAAATAAGATTCTATGGAGATTTGGTAGTATCGACACCGTTTAAAAACGCTTTATTCTGGACAAAAACCCCTAGCTGCTACACAGAAAGGAAAGTAGCGAAAATTACCTAAGTAAAATTACCAAGCGTTATAACATCTGACAGGTGGCAAATTTTTTCACAGAAAAAGAAAGAAGTGAAGACAAAAAAATATAATCAATATAAAAGATAAAAAACCTAAAAGTACTAAACGCGGATATGGTAACAAAAATCTAAAAAGAAATTATTAGATACCAAAGTAGTGGAAATTACAAATGAAAATTGGTATTGTTGTTTATGTCAAAGACGCGACAAATTAGACATGATACAATCTGTCACTTGGAAATCCTGGTGTCATAAGATTTGCGCAGGAGTTTTGCCAGACCAAATAATTTTCCATTGTTCTCATTGTATTTCGTCAGATGCATAAGTTGGATTATTTAATCAAAATTACTAAAACCGTGGTCTCTTAAGGCTGATTTAATATTTAAAGAGATTTATTGTTGTGTTTTCGGTTGTCTTATTTGTTTATATGCAAAGTTATATTTTTGTTATGCCCAAAAATGTTAATTATCCAATTAGGTTTTATTCTAAAGCTGAAGAAATACCTTCTGTTTTGTTTTTTTTACATTATTCGTTTTAAATTTATTTAATACCTATATATTACCTGTTTAAAGGGCAGACACAAAACTAGTATTTCTGTGAACTTTAATGTCATGCAACAGAGTTCAAATTTGTGATAAATAATACCGGATTCTAGGACAGTTGAACGCTTACTAGTACTTTTCTAACGGGTATTGGTACAACTCAGTCATTTTTATTGTTTTATATATTTTTTAATATTTCCTTTTACATAAATAGGAATAAAACTAATAAATTCAAAACAAGATTAAATTACTTATATGCTCCTGTGAATTTCATTTTTATAACTCTACAAATCTGAACGTAGCAGATTTACAAAGTTGGCAAAGTTCAAAAACTAACGGATACTGGGACGTTTACCTTAATGTAATGTTTTTTTTTCAGGTAAGCTTCAAACGAGTCTATATACGGCGAAATGTCGTAAGTTCATGATTTCTTTAAGTATTTACATTAGATAATTGGTCCAAAGTTAATGGTAAGACGAAAATAATGGTGGACGGCCTATTTATTAAGTTACTCTTGATCTTGATTATACTTGGTGATTTTTTTCTTTTCTCTATTAGACGTCACCAACAGATTATTTTAATGGTAGGCACTTAATTTAACGATCTACCCACGTAATTTTATGTTTTACATGTATCTTATTTGTCGGTTTAATAACTAACACGCTTTTCATGATAAGTAACACATAATTTTTGGCAATCTTTCTATAAAGTAGAAAATACCATTTCAAAAATTCACTTCAGATAAATGTTTATCTGGTATGTTATTTCTGAGTGTTAAATGAGGTCTTTGCAAAACAATACAGAGTACTTGTAGAACGACCTTCAAAATCCAAAGCCTTTGTCTAAGGACAAAGGAAAAACGCAGGTCCCGTAACACGAATTAGCCTGCCATTGTTTAGTACTTTGCGAAAAAACCGCCAAGTCTTGCTATGGCGACAATTAACAATCGGACTTCCCGACCAACGCATTGTTCTCAGGCGCCACCGGCCGTGCCACAGCGGCGCGGTAGCATCCGCTAGTGTCGTTGCATTGCCATCGATGCCATAAAGTGCAAAAAAATCTATAAAAACTGTCAAAAATACTACTTGAAGAGGTCTTTTTACCCTTTACTGTTGTCATAAAAATTGAAAGGTTTTTTGTTGAAAGGAACAAAATTTCTAAAATAAAAGTATTTTTTCATGCATTTATATCAATACTAGTGGCCCGCTCCGGCTTCGCACGAATGGACAAAATTCTTTAAATTTTTTCTAGCATTAAATATAGCCTATGTTATTCAGCGTGAATGTAGCTTTCCAATGGTTAAGAATTTTTGAAATCGGCTTAGTAGTTTTTGAGTTTATTCATTGCAAACATACAAAAATACAAATCTTTCCTCTTTACAATATTAGTGTAGATAAACCCCCCTTTTATTCAAGCGGGAGACACAAAATGCTATCAGTTTTATTTACACATTGTTTTCTATGCTACGAAGGTTGCGAAATTATGGCGTAATTGACAGCGACGATTGTCAAACATAATCAAATCTAACAATTTGTTACAAAAACAACAAGTTTTTTTATTCGTTTGGACAGATGAAAAGATATTTTTGGATGTAAAACAAATGGTTTAAATTTAAATGAGTTGACTATAGTTCAAACTCATTTAGTTTAATTAATTAATTAGTTTAATCTGAACACTACATCAATTACTCCTTTGCGTTATCATGATTTGTTAAAAAGATGCTATATAAAATTACCTAGTTTTCTAATAGTTTACACTAAGGTCAAACAGTTTAGCTACTAATTTGGTTGAGGCTTGGAAAATTAAAAAAAAAGGAAAAATGATAAGATCATTTAGCGTTGTCGTATTCTCGACACTTTACACACTGACATTAATAATCATTTATTTGCTTTCTAATGACTATTAAGTATAATCGCATTTTAACTTTGCATATGTATTAAACACAGAAACATTAATTTTATTTTCTTATATCACAAATATTTAGTTTGAAGGAATTTTTAAAACATCTTTTAACAATAAAAATTGGCGTTAAATATGATGTAATAATTCGAATACTATTGTTAAAATGTATTAAATCTGCCGTATCGACGGACGTAAGATTTGGAAATCTTTTTCAATAATATAACAAATTAGATGCGGTTACACAGTATCCAAGATACTTAAATTCAATTACGAAAATTAAATTTGCTATGAAATGAAGCTAAAGGGCAATTAAATTGCATGGGTTAGCCATTTATCGACATTGCGATGTGACTGCCGTTTCGCTTGGCTTGACGCCTGCCCCCATTCCGGTGGTGGCGCCTGTCTCGGTTGTCGATTAGAGGTTACACGCACATCACTATTGTCTTTCATTTCGATACGATAATTGTTTTGATTGCGAAAAGTATATTTTCCCTTTACAACCTTGTTATGTGTTGACTACTTTATTTAAAAGGTCATTGCATCTATCTGAAGACTTATGAGTGTAATGAATGACATATTGCAAACAAGACCAAGTGAGTCTATTGAGAGCGCGCTGCGAAACGAAATTATTACTCATTTGTTAATGTTTATTAGGTCGGGTGCTCGGTGGCGCGGTATTAATCATGAACAGTTTTATTTAACAGCTCATGTTACGTCCTGTGACTGTAATTGTCTGCGACTGACGGCGGTGGCGCCACCGGTCTTTGGCCGTCTGCCACTGCAATACGAAGCAGTCCGCTCGATTAATTTCAAATTTTGAGTCTAGAATATTGGTGTCTAGTTATTAAAAGTACTTTACTCTAAACATATTTAACTGACTCCATAATTACAACACGCCCTAAACTGGAGCAAAGCCATTGTTGATTGTTTGAAATAAACTCGAGTTGTTTATAATAATACACTCAGTATTCAAACAAAGTGGATTTCCAGCAGTCTGAAATATAAACAATTAAGGTACACGTTAAGTTAATTAATGTGCGCATTCGGAATTCGTCTCATTTTAACACGCTGAAATGTGTAGGGGTATGCGCAATGTCAGATTAAGGCGTGGTTTTTGTTGCAATTATGACCTTTATCGTTTTGTAATAAGGACACACACACACCCTTGGCGAGCGTGCGAGTCCGTGACTCGGTCTGCACTTGGCTCGACGCCACTGGTGACCTCATTGCGCTGCCGTTTTTGGCGCCACTCGCAATGATCACTATCACATCGATGACATGCCAAAAGCGAACGCTAAGATTGTTATCGATATTTATTTGCAAATTAATAGGCGACACTAGTACTGAGCTTAATTTTCCATTTGACATTTATACGCAGAGAGCAAAACGTGAATTGATTAAATTACAAAATCAAATTAAAACTGTTTGACGTCGTAGAGATACTTAAGTACAACAAGTATATACTCATTATATTTGACTCGTATTAAAGTAGATTGTAATAGAATAATTTCTTTACTTATAAAAATATCGCATCTAAATGCTCAAATAACGAAAAATATATAATAGATTGTTATCATTAAATATTTGCAGTTTAAGGACTAAAAATACGTAAGTACATTAGCAAAAGCTAATGTAAGTTACTGTTCTTATACAATACGGACGCCCACAGTTAGTAATAAAATATCTTGTTAGTAATTAATTTAAGCTGATGACAAGCCTTCCATCGTGAGTGCTTTATGAGGATTATTTATATTCAATATGGAGGAATGAGTCATTCTCCCCGTTGTTTTGTCTAGACAAACACCGATTGTCATTTTAATTTTTTTTCCTTGATGACAATTGATCGATCGCGATATTCCCATTTTAAAAATATCGAAATTACTAATTACAAAAAATACATAAGTTCAAAGAATTTATCGTGTTTTGAACAATGTACTTAGTTTAACTAGAAGTTATTAAAGCAACGTTTTTTTTATCGATATTAATTCCCATTTCACATCGATTGACATCCCTATTCCTCCCATCGTTGAGTTGATTATGCAACCTCTGCAATGTGCTTAGCTCATGAAACAAGCAAGCCTGTCAGTCATTGGGAGCTGGCGCTGCCGGTGATGTTGTTGCGACACGCGTCTTTCACAGCTGCATTTGCACTACTCAGCTACTACACAGCCTATGTAAAATTAACATTTGATCTTACGAGATAGGGTTGCCAAAAATGTATCAATATATTTTATCTTTGTAACTTTTCAAAACCTGGCACTGATATTAACACTATATATTTTTATTGCCTTTTAAAGTGAGTCTTTCATAGATATTTAGAACCATAAAAAGTAATATCTCTGTGATTAATACTGATAATAAATATATTTTTTTACATTGGAAACATGTGGGAATTAGCTGCTACTTTTGCCTCTATTGCTGATTTTTACACAATAATAACTACATATTTAAAATTCATTATTATATCCAATCTATGGCGTTGTTTCATATATATATGCAACAAAAATTGCAAAAGTAGATATACCTAGATGCTAAGGGGCTAGCATAACGTCAAGACTGCTTTTCAATGTTGGTTCATTGGTAGGTTGGGAAGTTCGTTACCTAGTAAATCAAACTATTTACTTGTTATTATACAATTAAATATATAAATTACAAATCCATGAAAATACTTTAATTTTTAAGAGGCATATTCTATGACATATATATTATTAATAAGAAATAAATTGTTCAACGCAGTTCAACCCTATGCATTGATTTGCGATGAAGCAATCTATCGTTTATCATTTAACATTCTAAGCATCTACGATTCGTTTTACAGTTGCGCTTGCGTCGGATAACCGTGGAATACCAACCAGCCATTAACTACCTTCGGTGTGGTTGAAGTTAAAAATAATTATACTTCACGAACTTTTAGCAGTGTAATGTCCGGCGGTGTAGAATAGCAGCAATGTCTCACTCTTAAGGGGTTGTAAAAATCGACTAATGATAAAAGAAGCAATCACCATACACTTCCCATAGTTAACAAAACAGGGAGCGACGTTTTCCGAATTATAGGCTTTTGCTGCAATCGGTAACCGTCCTGCCAAGCCTGGAGATTATGGCAAAACCCCCATTTTTGGGAAAGGAATTCCTCTAGTTGTGGACGTCTGTCGGATGGTAAAACATAACCTTTTAAGACGCCATTTTTAATTAATTTAATTCTAGCGATTATCTTTATGTATAAATCGGAAAAATTGAAATCTTACAACTCTTTTACACCCTTCTAAGCTATTTAAAAAGGCGGTTGGTGCAATGGTAGCGATTCTGCCTACCCATCAAAGATCCTTTAGTTCGAATCATGTAAAGACATATTTGCTTTAAAAGCAACAACCCTTTTTATCCGAGTTTGAACCGACTCAACTGTTACAACTACAGCAAAATAGTAATAGCTTCCTACTAATCATAATTAAATTTTGAACCAAACTGAAAAACGTTTAATATGAAAATAGTTATTACTAGCTGACCCGGTAACGCGTTGCTATGGCAACGCGTATACAATGGAAAAAGAGCGGACAGACAAACACACAACCAAAAAAATTGGTTTCTTAGATTATAGACCAGCTGACCCGGTAACGCGTTGCTATGGTAACGTGTATACAATCGAAAAAGAGCGGACAGACAAACACAAACAACAAATTTGTGTGGACAGACAAACACAAACAACAAATTATAAATGAGACTTTTATGAAATGTATTCTTGAAATATTTTCATCGTCGTTTCACTTATCCCACCTGACCTTATAACTGCACTTAATTTGATGGGTTAGGAAGTTCTCATTAAATTAATAATATCGTTGATTTGAGAGATATTTCAATTTAGAGACTAATTAAATTCTAATTCAAAATACAATTTAAGTATTTTACAGATGCTAATTCAACTTCAATTACCGAAGACACAATTCGGTTTTCCCAAACATTTTAGATTAGATACCTCAGTATTGTCACACTTTCGCTGTCGAGACACTGATTTACATCCGCTATTAAATGTCTCAAACAAATATCTCTATCTGGAAGAAGCTTTTTACTATTTGCGCTGAATGATATATTCTAGACCTTTTTGTGACTTCTAAATTAGCGTATTGTTTATTATTCACAAAAAAACACTGTTTATTGCCGGCTCTTCACTATACTTACATACGGGCGCTCGAGCCAATTACTATATGTGAAATTACTTTATTGGTATTTCCTTAAGCCTTAATTGATTTAGTCGTAAATTCATAAAACACGCAGCACGTAATTAGCATTAATATTGTTTTTACTATCTATTTGAGTCTGTTTTAGTAATATTATAATGTTTCTGTCAGATTTTATAAAGTTATTTCCAAATACATGACTTGGGCACTATCAAAATGCCTGAATAAAATACAATCAAATTAATCAAAAATATCAGAACAATTTATGACAACGTATATATGGGTACAGACCCATGTTCGGCGGAGTAGAAAAGCAATAAAACTCTTCACACATAAATACTGAAAACTTACAAACTCATAGGATTTACTGAATTATGGTCTTTTACTACGATCTTCAACTCGCCTACCAAACGTAGAGATTATGGAAATATCCCTGCCCTTATTTTTGTGGGAGGCTTCCATCTAACACTTAATGATTTCAACTAAGATTATAAAATTTAAGCATTTCTGTTCATTTTGAATAAGTAATGTTCAATATGTTTTTCTTGTGAAGGCACGGACAAAAATTTAATGAAAATGTTAAATTCATGGTCACATATATTAATGATAATGAAATATAATAGACAATACTCTTCTCACTTCCAAAATATTTGATCACTTTGTTTAAACGGTTTTGACCGTAACCTAATATTCAATATTAAACGTACTTCTGGTACAAATTAGGACCAAGGCAACATTCAAATAATATAGATTGCCTTTGGCAATATTAATGGTATTCATACCGGTAGGTACTTTTAAAAATAGACTCATGACATTTATTTTTTGTCTGTTACGTGCCATGTTATAGACAAAATATACTAATAAACTATTGTGCTTTTTAATATTACGAGTTTTCTGGTTCACTGTCGTACGGTAAATTTGATAATACCGTTGCAACTCGAGTGATATTACAAGTGACATAGGTTCATAGTGTAAACAGCTTAGAGAAGTCTCAATACAGTAGCTGTCTCAGCAGCTGTCATATTAGCACAGTTGCAAGCGTAGCAAGCGCTCTTATCATTCAGAACAGCATTTATTTCTCTGACATCCCGTCTCATGTGGGTTACAGAGATGTAATGATTTAGAGTTGGTCCAATTTCAAACAAGGTTGAATCTTATTATGTTATCTGCATTCCGGTTCAAGATACCTAACGGACCCGCATGCCGCAATAGTCCAGTTGCTGTCAGAGATGAAATTTATTATACCACGGCTTAATAACTTCTATGTGAGCTTCGTACCTGGCTGTAAGAATCTGGAATCACTGTCAAAAAACTAAACTCTAGGGGCCAAAACAGATAAGTCTTAAAAGGCATCGATCACTCTTTCTTTTCCACGAGAAATGTCTATAGCATTCCAAGAATTTAAGACTGTCGCCCGTGTGGGCTCACAGATCATTTCTGGTATAGGCACCGCTTTAACATTCGTCTACTCTTTAAATAACCATAACAATGAGTGAAATGTTTATATGTATAACTAGCTGTTGCTTGCGACTTCGTCCGCGTCAATTTCTGTTATTATGATTTTTCACTGTTGCTTCGCTCCTTTTGGTTGCAGCGTGATGTTCTAGAGTCTAAAGCCTTCCTCGATAAATGGACTACCCAACACTGAAAGAATCATTCAAATCGGACCAGTAGTTCCAGAGATTAGCGCGTTCAAACAAACAAACAAACTCTGCAGCTTTATAATATTAGTATAGATTGAACTCTATTATTTTACCTTTTTAAGTCGATTTTATTAGCTGTAACTTATAAATAAAATGTACCTCAAGTTAAAACATAATATCAGTGTTAAATCAGTATTCAGTCTTTCAATATATACAAAACAGATAAAACATTTAAAATATGAACATTAGAATTCCAGAGCATCAGATACTAAAGTTGCACAAATTAAAAAAATCAGGTTTTGTCGAATCGTAAATTGGAGACAGTAATTTATATTTATCTTTAGATACCGATGGAAAATTTGCATACGTGTTTCAATCAACAACAAAATTGTCTGATAGTCCAACTTTTATAGTCCTTTTTGTGACAAATTCTAATCAGTGAAAGAATTCTTAGATTAATAATGTAATGCTGTGTAGATTTAAATGGACATTTACTTTCTAATTTGAATTTAAGATCGACCAAGAGTGAACATTATCACACGATAAAGGCAATTAATAGTTCTGATTTGAAATTAACATCCGAATTAATATGGGCTCCATATAAGTAGTCTCATTTTTCATCGCCCACATTTGCTTTAGGTTTTTTTATTATTGATAAGTCTGCATTCCGATGATAGAATTTAATTAATATAACTATTTACTGGCTGTCAAATACAAATGTATTTTTGCTTATTGATTTTCAATCATTTGTTATATTTTTTTTAATGTTACCCATTTTAATATTTAATAATAACTTTTTATCATTCCTCATACTGTAAGTGTTAAATTCATATACGTTTTAAATAATACCAAGTTTAGTTAAAGGCTGCCTTTTATTCCATAACTGCATTGTTCACTAATAATTTCATTTATATTATTTTCTTACTTAGATTCATATCGCTTGAAATTGTAGTAGCTACCTACTGTCTTATACATCAGCTTACCAAAATAATAACTGAATTTCCGAAGATAACTGTCATCTTGTTTGAATCTGTATATATGTTAAACACATATTTCGATGCATCGAGTGGAAATTTTCTTTTCGTTTACTTCATTACACGTACTTCGTTACATAAATACATATTTAAAGATGTTTTATTGCATATGCTTTGAATCTTGAATTAGTTTCATACTCTGATCTAACAGGATTCCAGCGTTCTTTCGCTGCCTGTCACCAAATGAAATGCCGCGTAAAAGCAAACATAAATCCATGGATTTTACGAGTGTATTTGCATTTAATTAATTAACGTTAAATATTTATAAACTTAAATATTCTCGCGTCTATTCTTGTCTTCGTGTGGTTTTTTATGCTCTGTTTTATTAGAAGAAGAATTTAAAATTATTTGTAAAGAATGTTAGTTGGTAATTTTTCTTATAAAAGTATTTTTTATGCTTAATGTTTTATTCCGATAACACAATGATTTATATTAAAAGGACATTATTAAACTGTTTCGCAAGTGATCGACAAACGACGCAGAACATCGCTTTAGTACTATTATCAAAGATGGCGTGTAAACAGGGAGTATGCGCCCTGTCATTACTTTCATATAAGCTCCGGCCCTACGTATTAAAATAATCATCCACTCCAGCATATGTCTCTTCAAATTATCATTTCTCAACGAGAACCCACCGACATCCGTCGATTAAAACCAAATTTGAGTCAGCAATTTGCTATTAAACTGGTAGATGGCGCCAAATTGATCTAAAATTACACACCAAGATGCGAACCTTTCGATATGGGTTGTTTTAATAACGTTATCTAGGTAAAAATCCAGTTCGTTTTTAATAACATATTATTAATATAATAAAGAAAATAAAAACAAAGAACAAATGAAACTGTAAACAACTGAATAACACATGCGTTCTTCCAATTCTTCAAATATTTACTTCAGCTTTTTCGAATGCGGGCCTCTTTTGTCTACAGATATTTAGAAAGTTTAGATAAGATAATTATTTTTTGATATCTTATCGATATCCTTACTTTCTTTTCCATGACGTTATAAAAGGATAAACAATAATATTGTTTAGAACATTACAATTTGCACAACTAAATGAAATATGATGTAACTTAATTTTGAGATGATATTATAACTTCGAAAGGTAAAGTTAATTTTAATACTAAATATTTTCACAGAATAAATTCGACATCTACTTCATGTGATGCGACTGCCGACTGCGACACTTGAACACGAATGACAAACGACTAGCACTTAGTGTCAATTAGCAAACACCGCTTTTAGTATAAATGCATAGTGCCTAATAAATTGCACGAAGACACTAATTGCAATCGAATTACGGAAGAACAAATTGAGTACATACAACAATGTCTTAGAACATCAATGAAAAATTCTTTAACAGAACAAAGAAGACAGCCAGGAAACCAAAGACAAAGGAGATGGTAAAAAAGAAATAAAATCACGCAATACTAAAGTTCCCCACGAAACACGCAACCACACGGATAGTCCCTCAAATTAAAGTAGGTATAAGTAAATTCGTGATTTGATCCACCTTTTTTGAAATGAACTTATTTCATTACGCTGAACACCGACTCATAATCAACACAGTTGATAGCTGTGGCGCAAAAGGGTGTAAATGCTTTTCAACGATTCAAGTCTTAAGCGAGTAACCCGTGTATTGTTTTTGGTTTGTTTGATGTTCTTTACAGTCGGATGCCGACGATGGGCGTATACCCTACAATCAGGCCCCCTCTGGCCGCTTTGGGAGCGGTCTACGGTGATTATAAGAGGGATTTTACGGCTCCTTCGTTAGTCCGTCAAATCATAGGCCCGTGTAGTTAATGGTTCGGGAGACGAGTCTGTGAACGATTTCGATGTCTTTTCCGAGACGGAATTTGGAAAATTACGTGCTTGCGTTTTTAAGACGTAATCGTCTGTGAATGCGGCGGGAACTTGCTCGTCTATAATTGTAAAATAGGCTCTTTCTACATTATAGAAAACGTACATCAACGTTATTTATTCTACTAGAATTATTGCTTAACGGAAAAACCATCAAACCTTACGCACAGTTTTACGGGCGACATTTCAGTCTTGAGACTAGTAAATGTCTAGACTTCTATTACCGCTGTATAAAGTTATCGTTGACCGTTAAGCGTATCGCAATAAGAATAAAACACATGAAATTATCGGATAATTTTCGTTTAGCTGTGGCGAGACGCCATCTGCCACGTAGCGTTTATCTTCGTATTAATTAAGCTTAGTACATCTGCTCTCGATACTTGTTTAAGTAACTTTATATTCCATTTTCGATTTATCTAAGAAATTATCGTGTAACGTGCTTTTAAAGTTTTATTCGCCAAAGTAAAGTGCTCTAAGCTGGTAGCCTCTTAGTTTTACCTATTTTTTAACGGGATATTTTGTGTATAAGGATTTTATTCAAGGTGATTTCTTCAATGGGTTTTTTCTAACCTCAATTTTCACAAGACACTGTCAGTAGATTAAATATTTTTAAACGGCATGTGTATTAACGAACGCGCAGCCAAGCCTGTTTAAACAAATAAACACAACATAATTCTGCAAATTTTCACGTCGCAGCTTTAATACTATAGGGGCACAATTCGAAAAATATGATTGTTGGAAAAACACCTTTAAAGATTTTTGAGCCCCTGTATTGTCACAAAATCGGTCATAAGTAAATTAGTAAAATAAACTAGTACTAGGATAAATTTAATATGCGATAAATATTTCATGCTTAGTGAACATGCTCTTATGATGTTTTATGATTTTGCTTTCAATTGTTTAATTTACTTATGACCGATTTTGTGACAATACAGGGGCTCAAAAATCTTTAAAGGTGTTTTTCCAACAATCGTCTTTTTCGAATTGTGCCCCTATAGTATTAAAGCTGCGACGTGTTTTGAAAGTATTTGATACATAATTTGACAAAACCAAAATTAATTTCTGGCAAAGAGCACTTTAATTGCATGCTTGCAGACTATTAATTAGAAATCTACAAACGAATTTCAATCTTATATATCAAAACCATTAAACAAGCGTAAGACGAATCGAAATTAATGGTTTGGTGATAACTCACATTTAGACAGGTGTTTTGTAAGGTTCATTTAACGAGTCATTATTTTGACAATTAAGATTAAGATCTCAATAATAAACAGCCAATAAAATTTATGTAGTTCATGCTTGTTTGCAGTCTATTTTCCTAAAGTCTAGCCTTCAGAATTTATTAAAGATCAGGTTTTACAAATAATAAAAAAAATAACTTAGAAAATTTAGGTTTTAGAAGGTAAAGACCCCACCCTTTTGTGGTCATTACGAAAGCATAACAACTTGAAATATATCTTTAAGACCTTTAGAATGATATTGTTTTTAGTATTGTTATTGGTATTACGATGTATATTATAGTAAATGTCGTTACTTCTGTTAATGCTGATAAGTTTAGTGCATCTATTCTTCTTGTCAGTTAAAATAAGCTGTGAATGGGTAGTGGTAGGTAAAGTCGGACGATTCAAGAGAACTTATTTTAAATGCATTAGAATAAGTAGTTATTTTTATTTTAATAGTATTTCATTGGTCATGTCCTGGCTTTAAAGTTTGATATGTCATTCCAACAAGACAGTTTATTACAGAATCGTATAACACGACCAAAATGAAAATCCCCAGAGTTTATCGCCAGTAAAACTAAATGACTAGTCTTAAATCTTGACGGACTGCTATTTGTTGTGGCTGGCTGAATACCTGCGGGATGCATTCCTGTTTAGTTTATTGCATATTAGACGAGTAGATACGCATTGGGAGAAACATTTATTGTTTTACTTAACACTGCAGTGCACTGCACTGACTTTCTATAAGAATTTAAGCTTGTACGAAATATGTTTTTATTGTTATTTACTATGCTGTTTAGTTGTACGGCAGAGTAGAATAGAAGTAATCTTTCACATTTAAAGCTGGGCAAAAATACAGCATGTAATCAACTTATCACCAACACGTGCTGCAGACCACGAAATAAACCTGCTAAGAAAGAGATAATGTCCAAACCTCCCCTATTTGAGGGATGGCGTCGTCCAAAAATATATTTTAGCCGAGTGAGATGATAAGGACAATGAGGCATTTTTGAGCAATGAATAAAATGCAGCTGTATTCGAGAAAAAAACATATCACATTATTAAAAATTCCATGAATAAGTGGAAAGATTAAGTGAAACAAAATCAAATGTCTGGCGGAAAAATTATTAATTCTTGTTATATGACAAGTAAATATGCGTTCCAGATCACAAAAGGGTCTCGCAAAATTATTGGAACAGACGAATGCCCGAGGCGCTTCGGTGTCGTCACGACATCGTCTCGTCGGCGTATGGTTGCTCAGATAATTGCCGATATTATCGACGCAGGGCTGTTGCAATAGGAATCTTGATAATCAAGCTATTTCTTTTTTAAACCAGTAACATGTCATATTTGATGAGGATCGTCAAGAATAATTTAATTGCACCAAAAGAAATAATTGTATTTGGTATAAAAGGTATTAAGCATTGACAATTTAAATTATTCTAAGAAAATGGTATACTTTGTCCAATGTAGGATGATACTTTTGACAGGTGTCACTTCCTTATTGCTACGTACTAAGGTTGCGTTTGTTTCCTTATGTTTGGCTTGACATTGCAATAGCAACTTGACCCTCTACATAGGTGTCAACTGTCAAAAGTATCATCCTACATTGGACTAAGTATAACAACTACTGACGTGATTATTATCTTCTTAGCCATTTAGCCGCCGTTCAGACATGTACTCGAAAACATTGTAGAAATTACTAAAAAGGTACCGAATAAATAATTATTCTTTATTATTTTATTTCAGAGATTAATTCGTGATTTCGCCTTTTCTAATGTTTATCTATATGTATAAGCAATATGAACCATTTACTATGTTGAACTATGTATTCATAATGTATAAGTTTTAAATTTAAATTTAAAAATTGTATTTGTTTAAGTTTCACAAGTGCTGTGCTACTAGTAAGCTGAGTACGTCTTTTGAATTTAATAAACATCGTTAAACGAAAAAGAACTTTACTTAACGCATAATATATATACAAAGCTAACCAAATTAAATTTTTCTTCACCTAGAAGATCGTTTTGTAAATAGAGAATGAACCAATAATTGTACAAAACAGAGTAATTTTTTCGACACTCATTCCGAAAACATAACGGAGTCGTTTCACAAATATTTTCATTACACTACTTTTTATTGAGTTTAAGTGAATATGTTAACTAAAAACCTTAAACTTGATAATAGGTAACCCTTTGTTCGCCGCTATTGTATTCACGGCCCTGATTGTACAAAATTGCGAAGCAATTTGTCCAACGAGTTTTATAGTGAAAGCTTTTGATACTCTAAAGGCTTTCTTAAACCTTTGATTTTTCTAGAATATAGTTCTACTCTTATCATTTCGATAGTATTTTTACTATATACAGATAACATTAATTCATTTAATTTTTAGGTTAATTATTGCTAGTTGTTAGTAGTTTGACAGCAGCTTCAAAATCCCTTTTGTTTAAAGGCCATAAATAATATTTACGTTGTAGTAAAACAATTCAGAACCCGGGTCGTGTTTCAGACCACCGCGGTGTTTCGGTGTGGCTTTGATATGAGTACTTTTCACTCAGTACAATCTTGTCACAAGTCAGAAGCTGTAGCGGGATTGCGATTACAATTGTAGAATAACTGAAAATTAAACTCAAATTAGAATTAGCTATAGAAAATGCATCTAGTACACAGATGGAAAAGGTAGTAACTAATTAGTATCCATAAAGTCAATTGATATCCATTTAAATACATTTAATTTTAAAACAGATCGCCATTGGACTGAAACCCTTAACGGCTTTGATCAAAGGCCTATCTATTTTGAAGCTATCTTTACTTTATTATGTATATATATAGAAATTCCCTGTCACAATGTTTGACCGCGACGAACTCCGTAACTACTCAACCGATTTTGATGTTTTTTTTTATTTTGCTGGATTTGTTCCGACTTAGGTCATAGGATAGATTTAATTTTAATTTATAACAACAACACGTGGTCGGGTCAGCAAATTTTTTATATATTTTTGTTTACTATGAAAAGTCTTAAGCCAACTTATAGGTACTTTACTCTTGACAATCTGATAATTGGACATTATGACAATTGTAACAATACACCCTCGGGCTGCAATATACTTCGATACGTTTTCAGTCTATTACGTCATTAATCATGAGACTGAAGTACCAAGATAAAGATTCAAAATATTCAATTGCAATAAGAATTATCTCTGTCTTGATATAACATTTGACGTTGATATATAACAATAAGATAATTATTGGAAATTAAAAAGTTATCTTTCTAAATGGTTTATTAATTTGTCTTAATATTTAGTTACTAGGGAAAAGGTGATCGATTTTATGTTATTCATAAACGTTAATAAGTACACAGCAAAATATTTATTTGTAATAATGATAATTTTATATGTTGTAATGTAATACAACATTTTGTTCATGTAAATATCACGAAATATCAATTTATTATCAAAGTAAGTCTTCTTAGTAAATCGCTTCCGCTCATGACTAAAACACTAAAGCTAAATATTTGTTGTAAATGGATGAGATCTGTTTGTCCGTACTTCGGAAAGTAGGAGCAGCGGTAAACATGTTTGCTCCGCTACTTAACTGCGGTTTCGAAGTGAAATACTTGATTAGCTTGCAGCATTCCTTGGTCAAATTATCAAACAACTGGAACCAAAACCACATAGAATATAGTACAGCGAGTGGCTCTACTTTAAGAAAAAAGACGCTTCACATCTTATATGACATTTCTGGTACGCAACCACAGTTCAGTTACGTAAAAAGTATAAGCGTTTTGAGTTCTGTATAACGGTGACGACGTATAAATATAGTTAATGTCGTAACTTCTGTTTATGCGGACCAGTTTCTTGTGTCTGTTCTTGTCAAGTTAAAAGACGTCCTGATACCCTTTCAAGACGGATCCATCCGGGTGGTAGATAAAAATGGATTGATTTAAAGGAGGAGGGTCAATAAGGCGGGTTTTCGGCCCTTTACATTTTTGACCTAAAAATTCCAAAAAAAAAATTTTATCTACTATATGGACTAACGAATCGATTCCACCCTAAACAGCTCTTTAGCTCAAAAAAAATATAACCTTTCAAAACCCGCAAAAAAAAAATTTTTTTATGTATTAAGTTATATATGATTATTCTGCTTCTTGGCGGGGTGGGAGGGGGACGGGGGGGGAGTGGTGCCGTTTGGGGTGGAATCGATTTGTTAGTCCGAAAAGTAGATTTTTGGAATTTTTAGGTCAAAAATTAAAGGGGCCGAAAACCCGCCTTATTGACCCTCCTTCTTTACTAATTTAAGATCATTTAAAAAAGTTTATTTTTTGGTGCAGAAGTCTTCAATTTGCATATAATCCCAACACTCGAATGGCATTCAACCCTCTATCTCTTTGTCAAAATGGAACCTACTGGCTTTTTCTATTATTCTCCACAGAACATTTAAACTTAAATCTTACAACCCGGAACGCAGCAATATAAAACACTTGGCTCGTTTTGGCAACCATCCTATCAAACAAATCTCTCTTTACAGCTACAGTCGGCTATAGAAAGAAGTATATACACTATCTTTTAATGAAACCTATTTCACACTCTCCGCTTAGATTATTGTTTAAAAATAATAATCTAATGGGTTACACATTGAATCTGTTACAGAATTATTCCTGTATCACTTATTTGGGTGTTTTGAACCTGTTTTGCGTCGTACACTTATACAAGTGTAACAGATATAATGTTTTCCGTCACCAATCTGTTTGAAACTGTTTTACGTTTAACTATCTATGTGTATACACACCAACATAGGCATTTCAAAGTACCCAAATCATTAGTGAGCTGTCGCATAGTTATGCCAATGTGAACCTTATTGACTGTAACAGATATTAACACTTATGAACCGGTATTTTCTAAAACAGATTCTAAGTGTTACAGTTTCTTTCTGTTTAACTTTTAAAACAGAAATGAGAAACAGTGTTCAGAATACTCTATTCGGATACCGCTAAAATCCCTGATCTAAAGTCAATATCCGAATTGAGAATACTTAAGCTGTATAATAACCAATTTGTTTGTTAAATACCCCCGGTTCTCAAATATTTGCATGACATATCAATAAATCGAATTAATTTCAAATAAAATCGGATTTGCTGTGCAATTTATTATTATTTTTTAATTAATTCATAGTCGTTACACGACTTTTTTAGTATTATAATTCGATATACTTGTCAGTAAATCACATTATTATGTCGGATTTAAAACTTAATTAATCCTCTTTTTAGTACAAATATTAGACTGATTAACTAAAAATACCAATAGTAAGAGTAATAAAATTGAAATCTGGACACTTATGTAAATGTTATGTTGTAAACTTTTGGGTTACAATATTTCTTCAGGGCCGATCAGGCCGTGTAAGTGACTTTTCCTTTGTTTTTCGTATTTCTTCATAGAATGAAATGCTAAGTTTTATAAGTAAGTAAAAGACATATATAATATCTAAATATTTATTAGATATAAACGCCTCTCGACAGATAAGAGACGATATTTATTGAATCAGCAATTCCTTTTTAATCTGTGATTAAACTAATAAAGATTTAAATTGCTGATATTTCTTAAATTTGTTATATCTTTTCGCAGACAATTTCATTACTACACCGCACATAGAATTACCCAATTAACATCTTCATTAGCAGATACAAGTTACGACTTGGAGGTTTTAAATTGTTTTGTTTACTTAATTAACAATTTCTTTAATGAGTAACTTTCTTTATTATCATATTCATATCATATCATAATTTGTTTAAACGCAGACATTTTATTAAATATACCATAACATTAAGTCGTAATTAAAAAAATGTGCTTATTTGTTTAATAATTTCAACTATATACACTAGCGGCACGCCCGGGCTTCGCACAGGTGGACAAAACTCTTTGATTTTTTTCTATTATAAAATATTTTTCCGTTAGCGTCATCTAGCGTCCGGTAGACGAACTACTCGCGGTTAACGCGTTGCTATGGTAACGTTAATTGATGCAATGGAAAAAGAGCGGGAAAAAGAGCGGACAGACAAACACACAAACCACTGTGATCTTAGATTATAGACTAGCGGCCCGTCCCGGCTTCGTACGGGTGGATGAAATTCTTTAATTTTTTTTCTATTATTATATATTTTCCGTTAGCGCCATCTAGCGTCCGGCAGACGAACTACTTGCTGATAACGCGTTGCTATGGTAACGCATATACAATGGAAAAAAAAAACGGACGGACAAACACACAAACCACGGTGATCTTAGATTATAGATTAAATTGAAAGCAAGGATCTGTAAAGAATGTAATGTAGATAATGTTAGCCATCTTTAAATACCCTTTAGTAAAAATATGTATACCTCATATATTTAAATATTATTATTATGTTTATGAGACACAAAAGCCTTAACTAAGTAAATATTTGAAATTATGTAAAAGTAGCAGATTTTTAATTTACCCAACGATATCAATCAACGATATTTGTATCTTTTTTAAGTCCCAATCATCATCAATCATTAATATCGTTCAAGTATTTTAGTGGAATTTTATAACTACATATTATTTTAATCTCGCCCGATTTATAGTAGGTACACTGTAACTAACTTGAGTAAATGCATATCAAATTACAGAAAACTTCCGATGTTAATTCACTTTTGCGCCAACTCAAATTAAATGAAATCGATTATCAATTTTAAACAATTTATATGGGATTCTATGCGTTTACTATTTTTATTTAATGATGACTTTTTGATTGATTTATCAGGAGTCATGTTCATGGGTGAATTTAAAAAAATATATAATAAATAGCTTTAGATCTCTAATAAAATTTTGTCATATTACTATAAAATAATATGTCAGTAAATAATAAAGGCTGATTACTTAAAATTACTTGAAACTTATCTAAAAGAAACATAGAGGCGTCTATCCTTACACGAGGCAAGTATCCTCCATTTTTAACGTTAGGCTATTATCTGCTATAGTAGGCAACTATCCCTTTTTTGAGAGGTCAAATCAAACAGGATTTACTTGAAACGTATATTAATTATGTTTACAAAAATGGGCTGTTATGAAAGATTCAAGACCTATGTTTTGATATAAACGTCGAATAGTTCTTAATAAATATATATTTTTTAATTACATATAGAGCTTTTTTGAAAAGTAGGGAAACTATCCGGCTTTTACCCTACAGTGCTTATTTTGGGCTAGGCTAATTGGTGTCAATCACGCCGTACACAAAAAATATTATTACTATTAATTAATTAGACGAACTAAAACAAAGATAAATGATGCCTGTTTGTTTACTCTCCGAAAATCGATAATATCTCGATTGATCGTATCGATCGATGATAACAGCATTTCAAAACTCAGGATCCAAATGGGACGTCGTCTATTCCCGGCCCGTTCAAGTCCATCGCGTTCAAAACAAACCGTCAATGTGACGTCAAAGACTCCGGGAGAAATTACTGAGCATCTTAAACCTCATTATCTGACTGAAAAGTATGAGTTGCATTACCACAGCACTGTAGGAAGCTCGGCATAAGGTTCAATTTGCATTTCTGTACATTGTACAATTTAAGGTCTTTGAAAACGCCGCACTGTTGTATTTATGCGTCAGGGCTTTTTAAGTACAGTGCAATTACTGTGGACGAAGCTGACAGAATAGGTAGTAAGGATTCAAATATTATTTCTAGCAAGTAATATTATATTGTTTAAATCTTTTTTACTCGTATGACGTTATTACATAGCGTTCAATATCAAAAGACAAAAAACAAATTATTTTTGAAAAGTTGTTTTGATTGTAAGGTAATTAGAATCTCTATTAAAAACTTGGACCCGGAAAAAATGGAATTATAGTTATTTATGGAATTAATAGTTTTGTTCATCAAAGTGTTTTATCTACTCTGATACTATAATACAAAGATTCTAAAACTGAAAAAAAGGCTTATGACAAACATTACGTATAGGCCAAAAATAATAATAGTAGTTTATGATACTGTTGCATAATAAGGGTTCTTATAACATGAGTGTGTTTTAAAAAAACGAGCTGTAGGCGAGTTTTTTTATAGCATCACACGAGTGTTATAAGACCAAGTTATGTACAGTGTCATACACTACTTTATCTACTCTCATACTATAATATGTAAAACAATATTGCAAATAAAACGCTGAATATAACAACAAATTTATTTAAATGTCAAATGTTGGCGCCAAGGTGCAAACATCAATTGCGCATGCGTGTTGCGTCGGTCGTCGAGGACTCGTTCATTGAAACCTTTTTAAAGTAGAGGTTCAACCTCCTTGGTCCAGCTGGAGGTTGTATAGGTGTATCGTTATGATAAAAAAGTTATATTATGTTACAGGTGTCCATACAAGACCTGTATCGTAATGAAACTTTTTTTTTTATTATTTTTGGCCTGTACGTAATGTTTGTCATAAGCATTTTGTTTTCAGTTTTAGAATCTTTGTATTATAGTATTAGAGTAGATAAATTTAATTACGATACAGGTCTTGTATGGACACCTGTAACATAATATAACTTTTTAGTCATAACGATACACCTATACAACCTCCAGCTGGACCAAGGAAGTTGAACCTCTACTTTAAAAAGGTTTCAATGAACGAGTCCGCGACGACGCAACACGCATGCGCAATCGATGTTTGCACCTTGGCGCCAAAATTTGACATTTAAAAAAAGTATTTGCAATATTTGCGTTTTACTTGCAATATTGTTTTACGTATTATAGTATGAGAGTAGATAAAGTAATGTATGACACTGTACATAACTTGGTCTTATAACACTCGTGTGAAACTATAAAAAAACTCGCCTACGGCTCGTTTTTTTAAAACACACTCATGTTATAAGAACCCTTATTATGCAACAGTATCATAAACTACTATAATTTCATCGTAAGTAATAATATTTATTGATACATCAATGATATCATCAAATATATTCATATCATTTTAAACCCCTAGGTTGCTGTAGATATATACATCTTTGGTCATTTTTTCAGTACCTAGTAGTAAACATTATTCGGCCGATGGTGGTGAGAAATCATTCTCATCATCACCGGTAGATCACTTGGAAGTGATATTGTCTACTACATGCCGAAGGTCCTAAACTCGTTTCGTGGTTGGGGTAAGAGCAGATTGGAGTAGTTCTCCGTTCTGGGGGGGATAAATATATGTTTAGGAACGAATTGTTCCCGAGTCATGATAATAGAGTTATAATCCTAGCTAACAAAAAAGAATAAAACGCACATATTATCACATTGTTTGTAGATTTAAAGTAAAATGAACAAAAATTTCAACACATTTTCCTAAGAGCTGTTACTGATTCCGTAAAACTTTAAAACCCTGTGGATCTCGCGTTTTATGAGTGTAAATATTTTATATACACATATTTAATAACTGTTACTGAAACTCGTATAGACAAAAAACACGTCGTGGCAGAAGATTAGCGTTACTACGAGATCTCGCAATAACGCAATGCATTAGGTTGTCGTGAGTTGATATTGCTTCGAGTTCTGTGCCGTCTAGTAAAACTTCGTTTACAACTACAATTTGTTTCAAATTTAGAACGAATTTTCGATTTTTGTATGTTAAGATATGTTTACATTTTTTAACAGATAAAAGAAGAAACGTTAATATACAGCCAATACAATTAAATATACTGTATATTTCATTACCTCTTTTGCCTCTTTTTATGTGCCTACTGCTGGTGCATAGTAAATAAATAAATATTTCCTACATTCACACCAATTAACCTACCCCAAAGTAAGCACTTTTAAGGCTTGTGTTATGGATACTAGGGTAACGGATAGACATACATATATCATACATAAAGAATTAATATTCATAGAAATATATACAAACATCCATGACTCAGGTACAAATGCTCGTATTCATCATAGAAACATCTGCCCCTTCCGGGATTTGAACCCAGGACCGTCGGTGCGAAAGGCAGGATCGCTACCGTTGCACCAAACGGTCGCATAGTTTATCCTAAAAGAACACACCATAAGAAGAACGTGGATAGTTCTCATTTCTTTTATGGGGCATGACGTTATAGAAGAAAATGAGAAATAATATTTGACATTAATACTGTTTCTTCCCAAATTGTTCTATGGAACAAGAATCTGTATCTCTATTTCATAGAAGATTTTAAGAAAATATAATTCTTTTCTTTATTTATTGCTGTTTTACCTAAGTGAAAAGCTAGTAGGTACTTAGTTCTGTGCAATATAAAGAGAAAAAAAAATGTATCGTTTTGTCCAACGACTTCATATTCCATAGAACAAATGAAAATTGTCGCAAAACTTACTTTGGAGAAGGCTCTTTGGCGTGAAGGTAGGAAATATTAAAAAAAAAAAAAGTAACTAGCGATTAGGTGTATGAAGAACAAGACTAGTAGTAGGAGCGTTCGCGACCGCATTCTATCAAGTTCTTTCTTTAACGGTCGTCGAGAGAAATTCTATACTTAAATCATTCTTACATCCAGAGATGATACAACATCAAGATTGATATTTGAGTTGCAATATAAATGAGGGTTTTTTTATATTTGACTGATATACCTAAATATAAAAAATAATAATAAATGTTGTCTCATATATCTGCTGTCCATTAGCTTAAGGTCGCTTAACCATAAAATATTTTTAGAGAAAAAACAATTACAAAACTACGAGTAATAGTAATATGATTCATAGACAGATCGAAAGAGATTTTTTTACATAATATGCAGGCATTAAAAACTCCATTGAGTCCAAAGCGAGCTTTTACCTAACGGCAGATATATTAGACATCATCACATACGTTGTTCTGAACCCAAGTAGCTGAAGCATTTGTATATTCAATTCAGGAACAACGGCGGTATTACAACACCCAGACCCTAGCCAATATTGAAGTTTGTTTTCTACATAAAGTGCTATTTATTTCGTATCAAACTAAGCAAAGCTTATTCTATGGATATTAAATGACGGATTTTTTATATAAATAGTTATATAAATGCTATAACTAAATTTTAAATGCTTACATATACTCATCTCTCAAACAGTTATGCCCTAATCAGTGCAGTGCGTGCACTGCAATTGATCGTGATCAATACCAAAGGAAACACAAAAAAAGTTTATTCTCTTCCCATAAATGAAATAAAAATCATTCCTTTTTTCCAACTTTTTGAAAATAATGTAGGATTGTTGACAACATTTTGTTGTTATGCTCAAAACGAATTCGACACTGCTTTTAGGGACGTATATTAAGACGTTTGTATCATGGAACTAATAAATACCACGTAGTAGTTCTACATAGTACTTAAACTCTGTGTTAGTTAAGCGCGCAGTGCGTAAAGGGCCTTATATATACACTTTTTGCAACAAGTGTCATAATTTAAATGAAAACTATTTAAATTCTTTATCGAGCTGTTTTTAAAGATGCAACTAAATCTGTGTAGATAGAACGGTCCAAATATTATTCACAATGTAATTAAATTGAAAGGCGGACTGGGCCACGTTGGAATGCGGCCACGATTGAAATATTGATTAAGCTTTTTGCGCTCTCTTCCATCTGATATGTGTACAAAAGTACCACTTCCAGATGTGAACTCTAATTTTATCGATATAAGGCTTAAAACGTTCAATACAAAACATTAATTTCTTCGCTGTGGATTTAAGTTAGTTCCAAATTTTCAATCGTATTTTTACACTAATTCCTATATAAATTTTACCGATTTTAAACAAAATATTTAACAACCTATTACAACTTTCCTTATACAAAAGTGTTAATATGATCTACGAACACTTTAAAAGTGTTACAACATGAAGCGCTTTTCAGTTGACATATGCCACCTATGTCGCACCTGTTGACACCTATGAAATGTTTACTCGTGCGACTGTCAACATTGACAGAACAAATTGAAACGGTAAAACGAAAAAATGCCACTAAAACCAAACGGGATCGAGCACAAAGGGTTAAATGTTTATCGAAAGTCAGCACGCGAGTAATCAATTGACTAGCAGATGACAGAGAGCTGTTATGATATAAGACGACAATCGTTCCACTCTCCGTTAAACGAGGGGCATTGTCGATATGACATTAAACGTCGCCTACACAATCGAAGCGATGCTCCCTCCGATCGAGGTCCGTTCGAAACGATAAAGCTCTTGCGCCCGACTATAGAAAAAAAACGACAATCCGTTCAGGTAGCCGGGGCTTTTGAGCATTGTGAGTATTGTGTCCTAACGACGATGAATAACCCGATTTAGAAGCAAACAGGTGGCGCTTTGATCGGCGCTAGCCACTTCCTTAGTTTATTTTGCACTTTTAGGAGTTCGACGAACGCTTCTCATTATTTTAATGTTATTCGAGTGGCGTGAAAGCACTTCGATAACCTCGACTCGAAGAGACGTGTACGGAATGACTGATAAACGTTGTAAACATAGATCCGCACTATAATTTGGTCTCCGATCAATTGACACCTCTTCGGCTTTGTAATAAAGGCTAGAGACAATACTAGACGCCTCGGATACATATGTAGGCATATGCGGCATTTTCCATTAAGTTAACGCGAAAGCATCGCGGACCTGGGTAACTATTCTGACAAAATGTTAATTGAACATTGTTTCAGAATTACATCACTATGATCTACAATATTTAAACACGAAGTGGATAGTTATCGATGTTAATTTATCAATTTTACTTTGGCCATACTGCGTTTAAACAATTTTTTAACAAAGTGATCTCGCTAGTTTGCAGTTAGCCATTAGTCCCACAAAGCGACGTTATGCTTTTTATAGCTAGTCTATCGACCTCAGTTAATGTGTTTGAACCGATAAAAGATGCATCTTGGTGCCGCTTTCGAAAGTCATTTTGCAGAAGAGGCGAATGTCCCGTCCCGATACACCGATTATCTCTGTGATTTGTCAAGGTAGCAGCAACTGGGAGTAAAGCCGCTGATAGGAGATCGCGGCGGGCGATATCTGCAGAAACGCTAGTCGACCCACAGACAGGCCACTCTTGGCTCGCATTCCGATGTAAATTGCCCGCGGCCGCGGCCAGATTACTGGCGCCGCAATGGATAATTACGCACCGCCGAGGACATCCATTACGGAAGATAATTCAGCGGGCGCAATTAGAGGATGAGTCGTGATTCGATCAGCACCGGAGATGCAGGCGATAAAGTGAGCTAAAGCAATATAAATTAACTATGCCCACAGTTATTAAGACTCGCTCCGGGCAACTGCTTAACATTCCGCACAACTGCACCGGTTATGATACCAGAAACGCCTATACATCTTCGCCATATTAGGACTAGTAATAAGTTATCTTAAGTGAACCTGTGGCACCGCGACAAGTGTAATGAGTCGATGTAATAAGCTAAATCAAGTGGAAACTACAAATGGTCGATTCAAATTGTCGAATAGCGGACATTGGAATGCCGCAACAAGGCCGCCACATAGCCTTGCTTTTTCCGCATCATCCAATCAGCATAAAGCCTGTTATGCTGGCTACAATCCGTACAGTAGAGAAACCGGCTGCGGCGCGAGCCACAAACATTATTAATGTAATAAAGTACTAGATAAAGCGGACACGGACAGCGTGTGAACGCCGAGAGAAAGCCGTTGTCGCAACATTAGTTTGTCGCTCATTACCATCCGATAGCACTTCAAATCTTTTCGAGACTCTGCATGTTTGATTGCATTCACCGAAAGATTCACGATCGTAAAACTTTATAGCGTTTTAATGACGACGAACACGATTACCTTCCTACTATGTATAAGTCTATAACGAATGAATGTCTTTAAAAATGCCTTAGGAATAATAAAAGTAGAACTGAAAAGGATTGCTGATGCGAGAGATAATACTAGAAATAGCAAGTTCGCATGTTCTATACTATCTTTCCATTCGATCTAAATTGGATCTCCGATCTGAAATTAACGAGCGGACTGAAATGAACTCGGGACTTGTAATCAGAAATGTCTCATTGCGGTGTTGTGTAACGTAATTGAAGGGATGTGGTGAATGCGACGTCAATATCTTTTAAAGGATTCCTTTCACCGCTCATTCCCGAGAACATTTCAATCGCGATGTTCAAAACCGGATCGCGATCGGATCGTTCCACTTCGGTTAAATATTTACTCTTCGCTTTATTTCCTTTGAATCTGCTTTCGAAGATAACAAGATCACAATCACATTGCTATGCATTTGCATTTTCATGCACATTCATCATGTTAATTTCCTTTTATATGAAACTGTATTCAGGTTTGAGACAATAATTAATTAAATCACCAGCAAAACTAATTAAATTAATTAACATTTCAGTTTTTTTAATGATACTAAACTAATTTTTACCTTGTCAAAATTTCTGATTTTCGGCTTAGTTATTTTTAGAATAAGGTATTTGAAAATACTAAAATGTTGCAGTTACAGTATTGCATTTCTTACTAAGCAGCTTTAAAAACTTAACACAAGTTATTGAGCATTATAATTATTTTAGGAAGAATTAACTACAAACGTTGCTTTGAAAAGTTTGTTATAAATTATAATGCAAATTTAGTCCTAGAATATATATAGTATATATTTTGTATCAAGTATAAATATGATTATTCCGTGTAAGTATAATATATAAAGTACTTATATAAATATTAGAAATATATCAAATATAATTAACACTTCATTTCGCCACGTGTCTGTCTAAAGGTAAAAACCGTACTAACAAATTACTAAATCGCCTCAACATAATGGGAAGACATTAGGAATAAATATGCCGTGAAAATTCGCTTAAATAACCGCGCTGCAATAAAAACAAAACGAGGAACCGTATAAGCAAACAACGCACGATCACCATCATAAATCTAAACAACAAAATCAAAAAGTAAGGTAAGGATAAGAAGCACTTTTCTTTATCTTATAATGTTTTATCCCATATGAACTCCGTCTTTGACTCATTAGTTCGTCTATCTCCCTTTACCCTCGCTTTATCTCACTCTTAGCCATCTTCGGAGAGCCATTTATCAACATCCAAATAACATGCCGGGACCTTTTCTCTTATGTTTATTTGTTTTTTATTTACCTTATACTTCGGTGTTTCTTTTGTGTTACCTTTTTTTTTTACTTAAAATTGATTGTAAACTTGAGCTAATGGCATCCGTCTAGCATAATGTACAATGAATTGATAATACTAATTGTGCAGCTAATGAGTAAAGGAATAAACTAAAATTAGAATGAGCTAATACAGTAACTGCGTTTTAAACAGTGCACAATAATGAACAATCGAACGGAGTCAACGGAAAATAATACGAACAGAATCTACATTTGGTAATAAACGCATAGTTGCAGCAATTACTGGAGGCAGTTTTGCGTGCAAAAGTCATTAAGATCGCTATTTAAAAGTTTCCAATTTCGCTCGCCAGAGCTCTTTTATAGCTCATTGGAACCGGCTTTTTATACTTCTTAATTGATTATTTATTAGTGGGGTTTGGTCGTTTCATTCCATGGCATCCCGTCGCTCGCGACTTTATCTGTGTTCGAGAAAAGAGTTCAAAATTAATTCTCAGATTTTTTGCACTGAATCGAGTTACTCGACTTGAGATTTTCCAGGATTTATTCGTCGTTTTATTGGTGGAATAGTTAATTTCACTAAAACGATGATTGGCTTTAAAACCTGATTAGAATAACATTTTTTATCTGGATGCTTAATCGGTGTCCCACCGGCATCGTCAGCCGAATCACCAATCATTAGGAAATAAAAAATAAAAAACCTGTTACCGCGGACGGTGAAGATATCCGAAAGATGCCGGACATCGGGGGGGGTCTCCCGAGTTTCCTGAGGCCCAAGAGCAAATAAAGCCGAGTCTCTCTGAAATTAATTTCGTTTTGTTTTATCGTCTGGAGCCGGAGCATTTACATTGAATGCGGTCGGAGGCTGGCCGTTTGTAAGATATTTATGTAAGGGCCCGTAGAGTATGACGTGCGCATTATTCATACACGATACGCGGCACGGACCAGCTGTGTGTTATTTTTACCGGTTCATCGGCTTGTCGTCAGTTTCCATGGAAGACATACTCTTTTTATCGAACGGAATGTTTTTATTACGTTATTATAAATTCAATCGTGACCATTCAGTTGACGACGGTCATAGTCAATATCATCGAATTTTGATAGTCTAGCTAGTCGCTTTCATCTACTGCAGAAAACGTTGTTACTTGCTGTATTGAATCACAATGTCAAGATGTATACACTGAATATTTGAATCGCGTTTAATTGCGGTGAAAGACGGTCGCAGATGTGTTGATGTTAGCAATGAAAATTGTTAACGTCAATGCGGGAAGGTAAACTTAGGTTGGGTAAATCGGCTGCCATCAAATTTTACGATAGACGCAGGCGCCACTGTGTCGACAGCTGTGATTGCATTCACATCCAATGCTGTTTCGTTAGCATTTGCAACAGTCATTTCCTGTGCTTAAGTTATCGCCTGCATAAACAGACTTGTCCACGCTGAGTCGATTGTTATTTATACTTTTATCACTTTTACTAGTGTAATAAAAATTTTAGTAATTCGAGTCCTGTGAACTGGATTCTCACATTTATAAACCGATTTGGCACCATTATTAGCATACATTATGCGTTAAAATGTTCCATATTTTTGGTTTAATTTTAGTTGCAGTTTATCTGATACGAGATTTTATTTTTATTATCTTTTTTATAATGAAACAACAAATATAAACCTCTTAAAAATAAGTTAAAATGAATTAGAATTTCTATTACATTTTCTATACAAGTGACAGTAAATTTACAATTGTTTTTCTCTGATTGTTACAGATCCCAAAGCTGACAGTGATGTTGATGCTGATGGCGTTAGATGCTACTGTAATACGGCGCAGTGCGTGTCAACTGGTTACATGTGCAGGTCGCCACGTGGTGGTGGTTGCTATAGCGAGTTGGCGCCACGGAGGACGCATCATGCCCGGCACGGCTGTCTACACCATCTAGCTGAGACGTAAGTGTCCTGAAAGTTCTAATCACTTTTAAATTTATTAGAAGCCACTTTATTTGGACTGGTATTTAGCTACCTAACTTTTGGTTACAAGTAACGCAAAAAGACATTTCAAAATCACAATTTGTATGAACTCTTAGGATGATATTCCTGCTGTTTATTAGGCGATTGGAGTGATCCTACCTTCATATATGTATGTATATCCGTTACCTTAGTATCTATAACACAATCCTTACAGCTCTTACTTTAGATTTGGCTAATTAGTGTGAATGTGGGAAACATTATTATTTGTTTATACTCCTTTTCATATAGTATGTCGCCTACTTTTCTCATGGTTACAGTATTTACTAATTTGATGAATTACCAATTGCATCGCTTAAATACATACGATGCGATCATCGACAAACCATATACTTATTTACTTTTTAAAGCTATGCATAAATTAACCGAAAGCTAAAATCCTAATCACCGTTTAAGATATATCATTAGTGTCCATTTTTAAGTGATTGATGATTTTTAAGTATCGATGCTCGCGAGGCCACTAAACGGCTAATTAAACCAGTTTCTAAAATTCTCAAGATGAGAAACATATTACGTTCTTTAAAAATATTCCTACATCTGTATTACGCGTCCAATCATCTGTATGATTGTTAATAACAAATGAAAAGAAACTTAATACTGATCTTCTTTTGGTACGTCCAACCAAACGAGATACTTTAAACGCTTGGCTGCTTTTACTACAAGTTATTAATACGGAAAAAAATTAAAACACGAACATAAACATTTAAGATTCATTCCGTTATACCAAATTCAAGAGAATGATATAAATCTAAAGCTTAAATTACCCATTGAATGCCACTATCGACATAAATACAGATTTACACAAATTTAATAGCTTCTAAGCCGCTAATCCTTATTACGACATGTTCGACAGTTGTATGCATCCATAATTATGATTTGTTTTATGAGAATTACCTTCAATTTCCTCTGTTTCTTGTTAACTTTCATCATAGAATTAATTATCCATTCCTTTGTTGGTTAGAGATGCAGTGTCATCCATCAATTCTGCTTATCATGCTTGGGAACCCATGGCTTGTCTAATTTATCTACAGACCAGACATAGTACATACCGTTCCGAACATATTCAATCAATTTGTCTTCAATAGGTATAATTTCGTCATTCGTATACGAGATGTTTTTTAGGTGGTCGACCGCTTCTCGTTTTTAATCATTTATAGTTATATGGATTTTGGAATTTGTATTTATTATATCTTCTGTATTGCTATTATTATTGACAAAATTGTTTAAAATTTTTGTTTTATATATGGAACTGCAAAAAGTATTAAACTGCAGAGCTAAAGCAGAGTTTTTTCCTTCTCAATTATTAATACTTAGATTTGGGGAAATTATATTCTTTACATTTTGAAAGCAATTAGCATCTTAAGACCCCTGGGCAATTTAGGATGAGGTAGGTTGGATCTGTGCTCACCTACTAAAAACTTACGATTTTTTTTATTTAATTGGTTTATTACAATGAATTGCAGTCCAGCAAAGTGGGAACTCCCAATCTAGCAGTATTTAGATTTTCAAGCAAATCGCATATATTGTTTTAGCTGCCTTAAATTCACTTCAAGTCTTTACAGGCGCTGGCTACATTTGCAGTTCTGTAAGAAGTAGATTGAGAGATTATACTTATTGTTTTACTGTAACCTAACAAAAGCTGTTTTATTTTCAATCAATAACAAACTGTATATGTTGGACTTTACGTTGAAAACTCATTATGAAAATTAAATTGACTGTACAAGAGGATAAATTTTATTAATCTAAGTTTATACCGACTACTAGAAAGGATTTCATAGCTTTGGTCTATAGTGCGTACTTTAAGATTTAAATGCTGGCAGCTGAGGTCAGTAACCTTACAGCTGCGTTATCTGGTCTCCTGACTCTTAACCCTCTCGGTTCTTATCATCGAACGAGGACACTACAAACCGTTATACATTATAAACAACTCAAAATTAATTACTATATTGTCTTAAGTACTAACTTGTAAATAAATAAATCATTATATGACATCCTACGAACCTATTTTACAAATATGTTGAACCTAACATAACTAGACAGTCTGTTACTATGATATCTTACCAGTATCCTTGTTGGGGAACGCTGTTCAGGGTTTGGATCCCATTTTATGTTGGCATAATGGGACTAGAAGCATTCGTTTCTGAATCACGGACAAAAGAATCAAGAAGGGAACAAAAATTTAACAGAATGAAAAGATAATCTTAAATTATATTTTTTTTAAATCTAGTTACTAAATAATTAGCTGAGTTCTAACTTTCCACAGTTCTTACAATACAATCTTTTTGTTTTGATTTTAATTGTTTATAATCTTCAAAATGACGATAAATTCTTGATGTAGTGGATAAAAACCTTCTTACTTCTAAATAGGAATTCAAAGAATTATAAATGTAATGTAAGTCTTATGTTTCGTACAATCAGCAAAAAGTAACTCATTATACTTTTCCATTTACTTTCTACCCACGGTAGTACCTAAGATGGCAATCGCAAGTTTAAAAGCTCGCAAAAAAACTATAGAACATATTTCCATCGTATATTTCAATTTGAAACGAAGCATCCTTAACGAAGCAGCCCCGATCGTTAACCAAGATAATGGTCTGAGGAGATTGCCAAAAAGGAGCAAAAATTATTTAAAGCAAATAAAACGGGCATGTGTGACGCTATGGTTGTCAAGAGTTATAATTTTATTTTTAAGTACCTATTGTAAAAAATGTTTTGGTAAATATTGTGGTTTTTTGTTTTTAAAATAATATTAAATATATAGATGTCACAGCGATATGGTTAGATGACATTGTACAGTAGTTACAGATACACTAAGGTAATACATAAAGGTAATGAACTAAACTCGTACCGATTTTAAGTTTTTAAGTCCATCATATAGAGTACAATATGTATTGAGAAAATTATATTTTTTGATAGTTTTTTTTTTGACATCTGTAATAGAGGAGAGCACGGCCGATTTAGTTACCCAGTACTCGCGTCTTGCTAGGGCAAAAGTTGTAAACCACCGTTTTGCTCTGTGAGTCCATAAATATCGCTGGACTTTGACCTTTTTGAATCACTGTGACACGATATTTTATGCCCGGGCAGCTTTCAACTCTCTATAAAGCTCAAGTCCAATCTTGCATGAAATATTGCAGTCACCTCTAGGATGGCTCAGCAAAATACCAACTTGCTGCACCGGACACGATTCAGTGCAGAGCTGAGAGGCTTATTAGTGACAGCAAATTGGTGAAGAGCAAGCTTCACACCTTAGCTTACCGCCGCAAAGTTGCCTGTCTGTCGGTCTTCTACAGATTGTATTTTGGAGAGTGTGCTCAGGAGCTACATATGCTCATACCGCCTTAACCTTTCTTCCATCAGACATCCAGACAGATCCATTTCTTGGTTGCTATTTCTACCTGTCGCACCAAGCGCTTCTCAACTTCCTTTATAATGCGCACAGCATAGGAGTCGTACTCCTTCCCTGCGTCTGTTTTTCCGAGTACTTATAACCCGTCTGTTTTTAAAGCCAGGGTGAATAGGCACCTTCTGGGTTAGCTCGTTCCATCGTGGATCCTGTCTTGGCCCCCGGACTTGATTGGGATCAAGAGCGAACCCATTCTAAGTAAAAAAAAAACGCTTTCGAAATGGTTGAATAGTGACTACGAATTTTTATCACTAATTATTATTTAGATTATGAAATTGAATTTTAATTATTTTGGTTAGTGATTGATTTAGATATTATTTGATTTTTTTTTATTACAATTATTATTTTTAATATTATTATTTTTAATTGTACATTGTATCCTTGTTATTGTATATTCAGAATAGGATCTGTATTTTTTTATTCATTAGACTTTTTTAATGTGTTAATGTGCCTTTGGTGCAAATAAATAATGTGTCTAGCTATCTAAATCAGGGAGTGACAGTTTGTGATACATGGACGTGCAGTTGTCGTTATTTTACAGAATTGGCTTTTTTTCTGCTATAAGTAATGAAGTTTTATATATATTTTAATTTAGTCATAGTCATAGCAATAAAGCGTAAATGCAAATTGAAGTCGGAAGTTTCATAATAAAATATTGTTAGCACTTTATCAGCAGCAGCCCTGGAGGCCGCTCTCAACCTGTTTGAACACGGCCCGGGACGATGCGAATACGATTATTTTATCGATACAGTTTAATTAAGGGCTCAGTAAGTGATTTTATATATTTAGAACTACTTTGTCTTTAATAAAAACAGTTAATTTTATGGCTTCACTATAGTATCACAGTTTTAATGTGTCATAAATAAGGCAAGCCTCGTTTTAAATTATTTCAATAAGATATATCAATACAAGGATTTTGGTGAGATTTAAAATATCTATATAAAAATACTTTTATCATTTTAATTTCAAATACCTAAATTTTGTCAAGAACCTTACCTATTCGACATATTTATATATAAAATATTAAATATAATATAAAATAATATAAAAACTTAGCAATTAAAAATCTTAAATAACAAAAAAAAATATTATACATACGTAATATTAGAAATAATAGCAACTAGAATACATGAATAGTGTAAAGCATTCCAAACATAATAATATAACCAAAAATAACTTACTGATCTTTATCTGAACTGTGTTACCAACCCAATAATTTCACAGCACAAAAAACTTACCGAACACGGCTTGCCTTCGCAGCCATAATTAATAATAACTGAGCCAAAGATAAATAATTAAAAGGTAATTGGTGGAGCTTGCTACGTTAATATCGGTATAGACCGGCTTGTAATGCCGTATTCAAAGTTCAAATCATGTAGAAAGAAATAAAATAAGTATGCTTACCACTTAAATATCTGTATCTACTGTTACATCTTATCTAAATTATGTATTTGTGTCGGGTTGATGACAATGCAGTAATAATTACAATATTTATAATACATCATTCCTAAATAAGAAGTCCATTTGTGTCAAACATTTGAATTATTTAATTTATTAGCGACAGGTATAAAGTATCTAAGCATAAATGCAGAAACCAAAAAAGAAGAAAACAACTGTTTTATTTGTAGAAATATCTTGCATAGGATATTATGTGAAAAAGGCATTTCTTTAGGTAAAGGTAAAAATGATATTTATTAGGATTTACTAGTAGAGTATGCCTCATAGCATATTTCCGCAATTTCTATCGTTTTATGTGCAATGAAGCGTAAATGAATAATACAATAAAATTCATTTACAAGATAATAAGTATCTAGCCAATCAGTTGTTATTTGACGGTTTAACGACTTCGTAATTCAATATTTTCTCACAAAATGTATGAATTTCACGTTGACTACTTATAAAATTAGGCACTATACAAATGCTTACTTTAGTGACATGAGGCAACTTTAAGCATAACCTATGCATTACGTAGACGGGGATTATAATGTAGGATTCGGATATTCTTTAATTTTATTTGAGTTTTAAAGCGGTTAATTTTTAAGAACTGAAATGAGTTTTTATTTTAATAGTTCTATGGGAAACTGCTTTATCTTCACGCATGATGTTAGCACTTGTATGTATTAACATCAAGTTCAGTGCATTAAGTTGTAGCTTAAAAGCTTGGTCCTAAAAGAAAAATAAAAATGAAATCTACTTATCAGAGAAAAAATGGGAAAGCCTGCAAACGGATAGTATTTTCTTCTTTAGCATTTTTCTACATTCAATAATATGGGCATAAGTTAAATTTCTTTATTATAATATCTGTCTTGCATATCCCTTAAAGACCCACTGCATATTTGATGTTTGTGTGCAGTGTTTTGAGGGGGGATTAGAGAGAAATCATTAATTATTATTAAAAGTCCGATGACTTGAAAATATAATCGTCGAGGCGTATTCCATATGAAACATTAAAGCATGAAATTAAATACAACAATGTTATTTGTTATCTGAAAGTTCCTTATCTAATGCGCTTTTATCGTTCAACTAAACGGTTCGATTCCCTTCAGGGCTTCTATCAGTTTTTTTATTTTATTTTATACTCTATATAAATATCAAGTCCGATCTTGCATGGAATATTGCAGCCACCTCTGGGACAGCAAAATACCAATTTGCTGCACTGGACACGATTCAAATTCACACCTTAACTCATCGCCGCAAAGTTGCCTGCCTGTCTGTCTTCTACAGATTGTACTTTGGAGAGTGTAATCAGGAGCTGCATTTGCTCATACTGCCATCTCCTTTTTTCCATCGAACATCTAGACGCACTGTGGGCTACCACCCTATCTTGGTTGCTTTTCCTACCTGTCGCACTAAGCTCTCCTCAACATCCTTCATATTGCGCACAACAAAAGAGTGGAACTCCCTCCCTGCGTCTGTATTTCCGAGAACCTATAATTATAACCCGTCTACTTTCAAAGCCAGGGTGAATAGACACCTGGGTTCGCTCGTACCATCGTGGATCCTGTCTTGGCCCCTGGGCTTAATTGGGATCAAGAGCGAACCCATTCTAAATATAAAAAAAAAACTAGATGTGTCTGGCGTCCCTTGCAATGTTCTCTTAGTTCTTACTACTACTCCTTATAACATTAGTTATTTGTCAGTGAATGTCCCGTCAAAATTGATACAGTTTCTGAAATTAGGCAGACAAAACTTTTTAAAATGATTTAAGTAGATACCATATATTAATTTCCTGTATACTTAGTAAAAAGCTGTTATTTTAACATAACAAACAGACACTTATATTTTATCTATCTTTTTATATGTTGCTTTTATTAACATGTATGATAGACGAGCTAATCACCGTTACGGTTCGCTGTTGCTCAGTATGATGTTAATAATTAGGGCGGGTACTGCCCGGAACCAGTGAACCGGAACAACAAGTATATATAAATATTTTGAATAAAGAATTTAACGTTTTGGAAAAAATTAAGTCAATCCAGCGACTTCAGAATTATATGACTCAAACATAAGGAAATTTAATTTTTATATTGTATTTGAAGTTTATTTTTCCACATAGTTGTTACTGAAATAGCTCTGATTGCTTCTTTTTAAGGATCTTAATACAGTTTTTCATGTATTTTAAACAAAACCGTAGTTAACATTGATATTATTAGAAAATTTGTTGAGTTAATTAACATAATATAATGCAATGAATATTACATGTTATGAAATTAAAATAATCTAATAAGACTAACTATGATAAGATACTGAGTCAGAATTGAAGACACATAGAACTTAGGCTTTCGCGTTTCTAGATTTTAATATAAATAGCATAGAATCATAAGGTAATCAATAGTAATATAAGTTATTTACGGGATTGTTACCATGTACCTTGTTTTTAGCGAGTTTCCGATATTTCGGCACTGTTGCAAGCGCCATAATCACGGAGGAAATAACTTATATTACTATAATGTTAGTGACCATGAAGGTTTAAAACAATATAAAATCAATAGTTCTTTAAAACGCAAGAAAGTAAAAGAAAAACACATGGCATTCAAAAGATATAAATCGTGACTCAAAATATTGTTGTGCGCCGTTTATTAATCTATCAGTTTTAGTAGGCAAATTTAAATTATTGCATAAAATAAACACAGTAAATCGTTAGACGTGAGGCCTATAAAACAATTATATACATAAATCATTTTGATGAGCTCAATGTTTTCCCATGAGAACGGAACGGACGCATTGGATGTTAGCTCCAACTATTTCATCAGAAATTTAAATCCGTACGCCCAAAGATTTCTTTGTCTGGTTTCGAGATTTGAAGAATTTGCGGAACTTTAGTTAGAACCATTAACCATTCGAAATTTATTTGTCCATTAGCAATTCTGGAACTACGAATGGGGATTGAATTTCTTGTTTTACTTAGTATCTTTTATAACATTTAAGTCTTTTAAAATATTTAGAAATGATCATTAAATAATTGTCTATTCTGTCATGTGAATCGCTCACTTAAAAGAACTGCTTTTTTAATTATTTACTATTGCGATTGGTAGAGAATGGGACGGCACATGTCTAATTAATTTTTTTCCTTTTAAAATTTGCTAAAGATATATAAAAGTTTTTTGGTCACCATAGGGCAAACCCGTTAACCATTGCGCCATCAAGCATCTCTGAGCGCATCTCAAATAACTAAGAATTCATTCTTCTTTACAAATTCCCGGTCAGATGCGACTGCGTTCGTCTTTTGTTACGCTAAATTATGTTGTGCTATAATTTCACTATATTTTCAAGCTACTTGTTTTACCCGGACTGAACAGGCAACAACTTGTAGCAGCCTCTTATCAGCCGTCCCCAGTTCGAGGCTGACTTTGACGCAATATAGTGTCGATAAGGAGATCGTATTCGAAATGAATCACGCACTATTTTTATTACCATTGTTCATTTCTGTTATCGAAACAAAATTGGTACAAAAATCAAATCTAAAGCACAGCAAATATTGAGCTAAAACAATACCGAAAAGTAGGCCTATTTGTTTAGATAGGTAAATATCAACTTTCTATTAGAGAGTTAGGGGTGGCTAACGCTAAATAAATAAATATAATAAATATAAATTTATTTTATTTAAATCTTTATTTAGGTTTTAAAATGATCATATAATTGAATGAATCAGATAGTTTATAAATAAAATTGAGTTTTTAACAGATATCAACACTTCAAGAAGTCTATTCTTCGTTATTACAAATTGATCACTGAAAAATACTTTCGTCTGCTACGACAAATTTGAAATGCTTTTTTATTAAATTTATATAATAAAATACAAAGCGTTCCTCATTTGTGCGTAGTTACCTATTTGTATGTCTATAGTTTGGTTTTATATTTTCTGTGCGTAGTCATGTACTTTGGTTACCTAGCAAATATTGTATACTCTTTTCCTTAATAAATACTCTTAACCCGAACCTTACTGAACGTTAGGTATTGGTTATTTATAGTGTTTTACTCGAATTTCTATAATGTTTATATAACGGGAATAGATCTACTTTTGACTGATCACCTTTAATATCCCACTTTTCTTAATGTACAATAACTTAGTGGAATTTTAACATTGTCGGTGAATGAATATTATTTATCTATTCCGTACCAAAGTTGCTTACGATCCTTTGATTAGTTAAATTATATTAACTCAATAAGCTTAAAATTGAAGGCAAAAAGTAAAAATAATAAAATAAAGTATGCGTTATATCCAATAAAAAGTTGTTTGTGATGTGCGCGGAAGTGTAAGAACTAAATAAGTAATCTTAGCAACTTTTAATTGGCCGAAAAGTCCAGAAAAAATCAATCTGTTTCAGTTTTGTCCTTGCTTGCCAGCATGTTCTTAAAGTTTAACCCGAACTTCAATGTCAGAGTTTGTTAATTAATGTATGTACACTAATCTATAATCTATCAATAACGTTACCATAGCAACGCGTTAACCGCAAGTAGTTCGTCTACCGGACGCTAGATGGCGCTAACGGAAAAATATTTAATAATAGAAAAAATTTAAAGAATTTTGTCCACCCGTGCGAAGCCGGGACGGGCCGCTAGTTGTAATGTTATGATAAACACATATAATCAGTTGCTTTAAATTAATCATAAGCTAATATTGCTTGTCCTGTCTAAGTCAGCTTCTCTACTGCACACTTTCTCTATTAACATTATTCTGTAAAATAATTTTCTAAGTCAACAGCTTGATCTATGGTAAGATTCGGGATGTCATTTCGGATGTAATCATGGACAAATAATGAATTAAAATAAATAAGTTTTTACTCGTCATAGAACACATTGACGCTCGAGCATGCGACGTAAGTTGGAATTTACGCAATTTTATAAAAAAAATTCAACAAAATAAATATCGATACCTCTGGGCGCAATTGTCGTAAAGACCATTTATCAAAATATCGATGTATATGCCGCAGGATTCAAGTATCGAAAAATTACGACTACACTTTGGTAAGTTGTACATTTTGCACACGCATCAAAGAAGTTTTATGTGTGGTCAGCAAAAAAAGAGCATTGCAACACGCCGGGAAGAGCTAGTACCTACCTATTAATTAAAAACCAATTAAATATGCAATTTGTACTCAAATTTCACTATCCAAGCAAATGTTAACTACATGTTACTGCATATTCAATGTTCAGGTAAAATTTAAACCATTAATCTCATGTAAATTTTGTGACTGCGTGAGAGCGTGAGGCGGACACGAAACCCCATTTGTATGCGATAGACATCGAATATTATCTGGTGATGTTCCCTGTTAAGATCACGTTGCTCATTCCGAATTTGTATTCTATTTGGGTACTTGAATACTTAGGTGTTTTATGTAACGTACGGTGGAAATAATGCAATAAGGTCATATACCCTTTGTTCGTCTATGTTCAGAGTTTTAAACAACCAAATGCCATGTTACACCAGTAGGAATGTGAAATAATTAGTACTTGTCGTAAGTACTAGTATTTTATAACGAACTTGTATATTTTTTTATTTCAAATGGATTCGCTCTTGATCCTAATCAAAGGATCTACGATAGAACGAGCTAACCCAGAACATGCCTATTCACCCTGGCTTTGAAAACAGACGGTTTATAAGTACTTGGAAATACAGACGCTTCCACTGCGTCGTAATTTCGAGACTGTATTTGCTACTGTCACTCCTAGTTAATTAATTATTGATATAAGAATATATTTTTCATGTATAACCCCAAGTTAATATTCTATTTTTTCTTTATTTTGATGTGTATTTAAAGACAATGATAAGACGAATTTTAGAATTATATATTTAACTCTACAGGTCTACTTTGATTAGATTGTTCTTCGCAATAGTCAACGTCGTAACTTGGAATTTAATAACCTTTTTCAATTTATAACATCGCATTTTAAATTAGGAAATACTTCTACTACGTTATTGCATCCATTTTTATTTCATTTTAAGGTCATGGAATCCATTTTGTCTATTCTTTTAGTCATTGTTACGTTGAATTAGCTGTTGAACACGTTCAAATTATCTAATATAACATTGTCGGTTCACGTGTTACATAAGGGCAAATTAATTTTTTGCTCCATCGAAAACCGAACTAACCTATTGAATCGAGGTTGACTGCTTAGTTATAGCACAAAAAAGTGATACCATTTTATAATCAAGCGAAGGTCTAAAAGTTTGTTGATACTTTAGTTGAGTATTATTAATATTAGTGTTAAAATGGTGTAGTTATTCTATTGTGTTTTGTTTAAATCTATTTTTAACAAATGTTTATCTTGAAAGGAATAAAAGGTTTAATAGATGGTAAACAAGTGTACACTGGTAAGCAGACTTGCTTCATCAGTGTGACACCTTACTAAAACGCTTTCTCAATTCTGAACCTTATTCACTATGGAATAGACTACAAAATTGTTATTTGATTTTCTGTTTGTTAAAGGTATCTTCGGAATTAGGGGTCCTTAATTATTTTAATCAACTTACTTTAAATTTAACAAAGTCTTGTTGAGTGAATGGCTGGTGGGACGATTTTACGGCCTCAATTTCAATATAAGAGACAATTTATTTCTATATTATCCCAAATCTGGGCGATTGTGGTACTTTCGTTGCTTTAATTTAATTTTTATTACAGCTACTTAGCTTAAAAATATCAATGTCATGTCTTATATTTATTTATGTTTATTTTTTAATGTTTTCCAGGGAAAATGAGGCTCTTTCTCGATGCCAGAACTCACCAGTATCTGGCAGTCCACCACCTTCAGGGGACCATTCGTTGCTGCTATGTTGCTTCAGAGACATGTGCAACCACGAGGACAGCCCTCTGTCTACAGCCAGACTAAATGTCACCTCAGGTGACATTGGTAAGTCCTAACATCACCTTTCTGTTATTATCATCATTATACTATATAAAAAGCTTTCCTTCCGGATGGATTTGACGTCTAATCTGTTGCTATAAATTTTCTTCCTGTCAATTTAAGCATATGTGTGGAAGAGAAATTAATACTTGCTTCTATAAAATATAAAGCACGCCTGTAAAAACAACTAGGCCCCAAAACTTTAGGTATACGAACCCACGACCTTTCGCTGTCCAGGTGACAGCTCTAACCGGTGAGCTACCGAGACGCTGGCACACGTGTCGAAATTTACAAACGTATTTCAACTTCAACTATGAGCTAGTTTCGTTCACCAATGTTGGATGTTAACTACCTTCAACATTGAAAGGAATATTTCTACAAATATTAAACATTCAATTATGAGGGAATATAGCTATATTTATTCATGTTACTCTGCAAGAACTTAAAAGGATAAGACATAGTAATAAACTTGACTAGATACAACATAAAAGACACAATTATCATCCTAAACTAAAACATACATAAGAAAAAATAAATATGGAGAAAAAAACTTAAAAGGTGAAATTCGACCTCATCGCTGATATTAGGAATAGGTATTTTATAGCTACTTTGATTTCTACGTTTGAGTTCTGAATACTGAGATCACGGATAGATATCTACAAATAGTATTAATAGAATGATAAAAGTACAGACACTATTCTTCATCACACACATCGCACATACGGTGCTATAACGTCACTTATGCAAATGGTGTAATATTTCAGGGGAAGCATTTAAAAATTGAACATCCTTACAACATATAGTTTTTCTCGGCTAAACAAATAAAATAATAAAGCTACAACTTTGAACTTCATTTAAGAGTAAAAGCAAGCAAAGTAAAGAGGTAGAGTAGAGGTAGGAGTATTTTCTCATACTCAGTTCAGTTTTGTCTGAAATTACATAAGTGACGTTATAGCACCGTATGTGCGACATATAGTTCGGGTATATAAGTTGAACCTGGTTTTGAAATGCCATGCGCACAAGCAAATTTAGGTATATTATTCACTACTGAGCTTACTACTACTACTAGTATAGCTGGATATAAGCCGGGGATTATATCCGGCTATACCGGGACCCGGTACCTTTTGTCAAAGCAATTATTATGTTATGACATTGTAAGCGACAGCAATACCGACAGTAGACAGCCGACCCCCAGATAAGGTAACCTTACAGTAATAGACATTTAAAGCTTTTGTATATATGATTACTTATATAGTGATTACATATTAATTACCATAACGAACTTCAAAGCTGTTATTCTACATTTTGCATTCAAAAGCGTTTGAATTCGAATTGCAAGCAAATTGAACGTTTGAGGATAATTGCTTATAAACTGCATGTAATTTACATTGGAGTTGCATTTAGCAAAATAATGTACTACAATTCTAAACAAAACGGTGAGTTAAACCGTTTGTGATGAATGCCTTTGACAACACTAAGTATTTGTAAAAATAACAAAGACGTTATTAAAAAAAAAAAACATATTTTAACTTCAATACTTAATTGCTGAAAGTTGGCAAACAAGCAAACTGCCCACCAGATGGTAAGTGGTAACAGTCACCTATATACATGTGGCTCTTGTGAGATTCGCAGCAAAACTGCAACCCCCACAAGAACCACAGTGTACGTTGCCAACTTGTGACACAAGATGTAAAGTCACTATACCCAGTAATTTCACTGCCATATCTTACCCTTCAAACCGGAACACAGCAATGCAAGCACTGCTGCTTTGCGGCAGAAATAGGTAAGACGGAGGTACCTAAGCAGACGACCCTGGTACAGAGTCTCCCTCCTCCACCTTGGACTGCAGATCATTTGCAAAGCTAGTGGATTGAAATCAAACAGTTATAATCTTAATATATATAAGTTACGTGTCACGTTGTTTGTCCGCGATGGACTCCTAAACTGCTTAACCGATTTTATAAAAATTTGTACATCGTGTGCAGTTTGATCCAACTTGACAGATAGGATAGATATAATTTTAATTTATAACACAGCAACGCGTGGCTGGGTCAGCTAGTATCACCTAAATTATGGTTATATATGCTTTATTAAAAGTCTTAAATTCTAGATAAACTAGACGTCTGAATAAAGAAGAATATAATAATCCTAGTTTATGGCAAATATTAATAATAATGTTTAATAGTTAACGAAGAAGGCCATGATGTTAGATCAATAGTTTATATCAATAGCATAATAAAATATGAAGTTTTGACATCATATTTTTACTAGTTACTTAAAACAAACTATAATCTTAAGGATAGTCTGTATAAACAAATGCAAATCGATAACATGATCGATGTTATTAAATCGATGGTATTCTAATAGTCGATCGTTTCCCTATTATAAATGTAAACATTGAGTCACTCAAATTGCACCACAATTAACAAAAAAGATATACAATATTATTAAGCAGTAGTTTCCCTCTTTTTATCACTAAAAGTAAATAGATTATAGCATTATTGAATTGAATTATGATTATAAAAAGAAGCTTGAAATTGATATGTGGTTGGGCAAAATAAAATATTTTTACAGTTGCTGATTTTTTTTCCTTTATGAAACTCGGATGGAAATTAACTGTTAGCCAAAACAAAAAAAAAAACATTTGAGATGTGAGCGAAAACGCTAAAAATATTTATGAATTTCTGTTTTGCTAGATCTATTTCAAAAAACCACAACTAATAGAAATAAGATTCCTTGATGAGCGAAAGAGATTTATTAACTTATTACGGAATTTGCAACTCGAAATTGACCACCTGAGGCTTAGCGACCTTTAACCGGTTCGTTGCGGATGACACGCCTGGCGTGCCATCACTTTGTTTTGCTTGTGTCGCTAGCCACTCGAACCATGTCATAATTAAATCGATGATAGCTCCTTTAAATTAAGTTTTAGGGAAATCTTCTAAGAATAAAACTATCTTCATTTTTCACGTAAATCAAGTTCGTAGCCTTCGTTTCTAGGATTGTATGTAGCAACGAATCGGTTAAGCTAACGGACGGCAGTATTATACGTAAAAAGTTAGGGCAATTCTAACATAACCTTTAACCTATAATAAGCAGGATGGCGTTGCGTACAAACCGGCCGTCATAAGTCTTTTCAGTTCGCTTTAAATAATTTATCTATTTTAAAATTTAACATGTAACTACCTGAGCTCGATAGCAAAGTCTTCGGAAAGGTGACCAAAAATATTTTTATGAACTTCGGAAGGCACTTTAAGACATTGGCCCCAGCCAACCATACTGGTGCATCCTTCGTACGGTTTATTCTGGACCAACATAATGAATGAATGAAATGAATGGATGAATGAATGAACACACACAGATATACAAATAGCTTAACACAATATATATATAGAACGAAAGGGTGCTACAATAGGCGGTCTTATCGCTTAGAGCGATCTCTACCAGACAACCTTTGGGTGGAGGGAAATAAAGCTATTAAGGACAGGGGTGTGATGCAACAAACCAACATAATAGCTGATAATAATTCTAAACATAAAAAAACTTGTCTTTCTCTTTTAATTAATTTGCGGCCTTGATTGCAATTTTGAAACCATAACTTGAATATTAAAGTGTTGCTAAACTACTAATAATAATAATTAGTTTCACACGGTTATCTTCAAATTGCTGTAAGTAGATTTTGTTTACAATTATTGTACCGGAAATCGCATATCTGACACAGTTGCTCTCATAACTCGTATGATTTAGCCCGAAGCGCGCGCCTGTTCGTTTTACATACCGATGCGCAATTGTTTTAGCATTATCCCATCGTTCCATTGTTAGAATTAACCATTCCAAGCAAAACTCATCACTATGCTCAATAAAACAGGGTATATTTTTATCGGTACTAAATATTCACTCTTAATCGACTGGTATAAATAGCTAAGAACTTGTTTCGCTCACCGCATCTCGATAGTGATGTATTTATGTACTTATAAACGAACCCCTTCTTTATTGCGTATTAAATATTAGTTTTTTCATTATTATCTACAAAATAACATATTGTTTTCATCGTTGTTGCTTAAATTGGCTTTTATACTTAATGAGGTATGTGGTGTAAGTACGGCAGAGTGGAATGGCACTAACACACTTAAGGATATCGTAAAACACCACTAATGATAGTGAAGGTAATCAGTGTAATCACCATATACCACTCGTAGGCAATAAAATGGTCATCAGCGTTTTCCTAGTTATTTTCTCTAAGTCGACCACACTACGCGTGTAGGTTATGGTGGGATCCCCCATTTTTTAGGGTTGATTTCCATCCAGAAGTGGGCGTATAAAGACAAGCCAAGCCATATCTTTTCTTAATTTCCTATTTAGTATTTCTTAATATAGTTTACCTTATATTTAATAAGAAGAATAAAAAAAATACCAAGGCGTGGAACTTGGTGTTTAGAGGTTCAATGACGATAGTGGTGACTTAGCAAGAAAGCTTTATTGATAAGTATGGCAAGAGTCTGTTAGAGAAATATGGAAGAAGCTTTTACCGCTAAGGCGGCCCTCACATACGTATACGTAGTACCTTATAGGTACTACTAAACCAATATAAAGATGTATTAAAAATATTAATTTATCTAGCCTACTTCCGCGAAAAAATTGCCTAGGTAAGCAACTTTTTTTTGTGTCTATAAATAGACTAGCGGCTCGTCCCGGCTTCGCACGGGTGGACAAAATTCTTTAAATTTTTTCTAGCATTCAATATAGCCTATGTTACTCAGCGTGAATGTAGCTTTCCAATGGTGAAAGAATTTTTGAAATCGGCTTAGTAGTTTTTGAGTTTATTCATTGTAAACATACAAAAATACAAATCTTTCCTCTTTATAATATTAGTGAAGATATAGACTTCCGCCATATTAAACAAAATATGTAATACATCAAAATGTTTTACAATAATTACAATTAACTTAAGCTCACTTTACCCTACACTACACTAATAGAGTTGTGTTAATATTTTACTAACTTGAAAGTTATATTATTTGTAATATTATACAATATTGCTGATGGCTCACCGAAAACTAAATATATAAATCTAACATATGTATATATAATATTTAATAAGTTCTACCATTTTTTCTAATTTTTTAAATTCAAATTCCAATCTTTTAATGTCCCCACTAGTGAGACTTAGAAACAAGGAGAATTTCGAGATTTATATCTCTGGTCAACTATCCGATTTCTGACCCTTGCGAAAGATGCTTTAGCACAGCAATCGTAGAACTCGCAATGAATTACAATGAAGTAATAAAAAGACTATAATTTAGATCGAAGAAATCCGAGTACCTGGCTATATTATATTGTTTTCTTAGTACGCTTTAGGAGGGTTAACGACGCATCACGTTACATACAAACTTTCAAGTCCAAATACTTCCAAACAAGAAAACTTATTCTTATGAACTTTTATACACTAGAAAATTTTAGATAATATACTTTAAATTTGAGCATTTTTGAGATTTCCGTAGTAATTGATTTTTTTTACTTACGTTATAGACTTGTGTATCTTCCTTAAATATATAAAATGTCATAAGAGTCAATGATGAAATGTATGCTGTGCGCCATAACGCTCTACATTTTCAGATCAGCACTCTTATTTCTATGGAAGAAAGGTTCAAGATACCTAGTAATAATCGAATTATGTAGTTTTTATCACGTTGTATCGAAAAGGGATTTTAAAAACAGCTTATTTCTGATTTTGAGTTACTGTCAGTATTGCTGACTGCTTTATACATACACAATTGTGTCCTTTAATAATTATCATTAAAAAAGCTTCAAAAGTTGGTTAACACTGTCATATTTTTTAACAGCCCTATATTTGTATAAAAAGAAATTACATAATATCTTTTCTTTCCATGCCGACAGAAAACATTTCAGCTTTTTCATCAATCATAAGAAAGTTGATTTGCTTGAAATTATCAATTTTTATATACAGTTTATAATGTCATAGTGCCGTGTCGTGTCCGAAAGAGCGCAATAACATCAACTCTTCACACAACGGTGTCATAATAAGCTACTTAAAATATTGGACTTCATCACCATACAGCTCCCTTATACCCCAAAATAGCAAGAAGCGTTTTACTGCAATCTCAAAGCGCTTGTCAAATGTGAAGATTTTTTCGATTCCCCCTTTTTCAAGGGGATCTTCCATCCAGTAGTGTAGTATTTTAGTTTATCTTAATAACAGAGAGAGATAAAGACCTTAATTAAATCGCCAAATTACTCAACAAAAAACTTAAATTGTATCTGCGACTGGAATGCAACGTTCATGCCAGCTCTTTAATTTCTTAATTGCTGCCACATAAGTTGTAATATTGTTTAACAGCGTTTGCCTTCCATTAGTGATAAATAAGTGACGATGTATGCACTTGCTACTGTTTTATGCGTTCTTGGTATTGTTCGATGCGTAGGTTCCGCTTTCTGCGAACTCAATGAGCTTTATATGCACTTCGTTCTATTGGACTATTGCAATCGTAAACGGCTACCATCTGTGTGGGAGTCTCGTGATTTGTTATTATATCTTCACAGCACGATGGGTACCTAGGTATTTTCTTATCTGAATTTAAACATTGGCCGTATAAATGTCAGAGCTAGAACTTTTTTGTTTTACCTTCGTAAGCGTAGGAGAAATGCTAACCATTCCGCTAATGAGATCCTCAAATAAGTTCTATATTAAGAAAAAATCAATAAACTTTACTAGCGCTCCTAGACTGTGATTACGGCGTTTGTTAGCACTAACCAAAGGTTTAAATCGATATCGGTGACTGTATTGCCACTTGTTCGATGTTAGAGCCCGATGTTAGTTTCTGGACTTAAGACTCTACATCGAATTATTGTAGTATTATCAATTTGTGCATTTTATTGAATAAGAGCATTTTGTGTCAGTTTAACTTTTCGACATAGACGGATCGGCCTACACGGCTGTAAGAGTTATTTTTCTTAATAGCTGATACTGTTTAAAAGAATTAAACCAATCGGTTCATAGTAAATAAAAATGTAGACATATGCAAAGTTATATCACTACATAACCAGCATATTTAAATTTGTGAGGTTATTAAATGTCATTAATATCTTTACTCTAATAGCTTACTCCACTTATGCTACACAGTAGAGTATTAAACAGTTTAATTCATTTGTTTTGAGCTTTAAACACTTGATTGTGGTTATAAATCTTTTTTTGTTGCAACTTTAATCCAAATGTCATTACTCTGAACTACAGTTATGAAATGAGTTGTGTATGTTTTATAATATTCATAAATTACTTGACTGTAAGTTAAACGTGATGGTTTAAGTTAAGATTTTAAATTATAGAACATATTTCCGTAGTGTTAATATCTATTATTGAAAAATTAACTAAACAATTGTAGTTACGGTTAATTAAATGTTTGCAGAAATGTTCGTCTTTAGAAGTCATATTAATTGAAATCATTGTTTACTTTTTCAGATTCCAATTCTGTGGCTAGTGAACGAGGTGGTTACAATGGCGAAGTGTGGTTCAAAGCGGCCACCATAGCGGTGCCGGTCTGCGGGGCGCTCATTCTGTTTCTGCTTGTAGCTGTGGCAGTGCGACTGTTGAAAGCCGATGCCTTACTTCATGCAGATAGAAAGTTGAGGTGGGTGTTATAACAATTTTTTTGATTGATTTTCTATGTAGATCTGCTGCCTATGTGGTAGACTAAAGCGAGCAACAATGCATTGTGAATACGTATTTATTCTTACTGAAACCCACGTGGCGAACGCGTCAGCCCCAACGCCAAAAAGTTCGTATAGTTTCTATGCTTGCTAATGTCAAAAAAATTTGGATGAATTTCGTGGAAGGAAAATAGGAGGATATCCGAATGTTTATTATCCACAAATATAGTGTAATAGTTCGCCCTGTTTAATATGGTTACTTTATTGTAGAGATCGAAACATTTGGATTCGATGACCCCAGATTTACACCAAGAACCTGTGTTGAATTGGTTTTATTATTCTTTATAAAAATATTATCTTAAGTAAATTATCTTTCTATACTAAACATTTAAATATTGAATTACAGAGGCGGCTATATGTCTCCACTTGCGCAGAATACGGAGGATGTGAAGAAAGTATGGGTGGGGTCGTCTTCTGCCCCACTACTGGTCGCTCCTGGGGGCTGTCTGGTCGCTATAGAACGGGCTCAACTCATAGATGTCCCCTCTCAACAACTCTGTGATATACAGCGGTAGGACCTTCGTCTTTGGACCAAAGTTTGGCCCAATGTTTGGACCAATATATCAATCAACATTTGAACCACTGTTTGAACTAATGGCGTTCGACCAACAGAGGAGACCCCGCTATGTGTAACTGCGTGCTTATGCTTGAAACCTTGCTGTCAATTCTAAGAGACTGTATTAGATAATGTAGATCTGAAATGCGAAAGAAAATTGCCTTTAAGGGAAAGTTTTGTTTATTGACCAAGGTCTGCACGCCCAGTGCAAAATAGTCCAGTAGTTGTGAGGTACAAATTTCTGCCTTACTGCGTTGTTATAAGGAGTGTTATAGCGGGCTGCAACGTGGAGTGGCTCTAAGATCTGGAGCGTCGCGTGAAGTATGACTGACTTTTTAGTACTGACATTTGTGATTCAAAATAAAATCATTCTAGATAGAGTGAATTTAAAGTAATTTCGTCTTAATTGATACATTGATATTTGAAAATGTTTTACTGCAGTATGTTTTTATTTTTACTTGTCACAGTTTTTATTCAACTTTGTGTTGCCTTCCTTTCCTTAGTAAAAAATGTCCCAGTGATTTTAATTTTGTTTTAACCAATGCCCGAAGAGAATTCCCAGAATTTGCTTTTACATATAACATATCCCACAAAAATAACTGAGGACCATTTCCGGTCTCGATTTCGACTACAAAGTCGAGTAAGTTTGACAGATAATATATTTTCCCTTATACCAGATTTAGGCAAAGTTAGGTTTATATCCATTTATAGCTTTCAACGGTATCCAAAAGGTCCAATTGTGAATCTAAAATTGATCTCAAATTATGAATTGTTTCTTTTTCATTACACGTAGCAGCCCGTGGGTATATACCAAATTACCATTTTGTATAATTAATATTATAATTATTATTATATTTATAAGTGCTTTGTGTTCCTTTATTGTAAAATTCTTTGTAAATTGTACCACAATTATGTTGAACTGTATTGTATGATTTTGTTATCTAAGCAGCTTTTCATTGATTGATAAGTTACCGAAACATATTATCTTGATATACCTTCATTTTTTTACTAAACAGTCAAATGTAAGGGCTGGTTTTAAATCATTTTACATCTTGAATAAAAAATATCATGTAGGTTTTATAATATCCGATATAAACATCCGATCCCCTCAACGGATCTTTTACTATTTATTATTATACATAACAAGGGATCCGTTGAAGGGATCCGATTCGGTAATCGTTTAAATATTTGACACAAAAAATATATTACACCAAATAGGTTTACGTTTATTTACAGCATCGATTTATTGTTATTAATGCATGCATTTCCCGGGTGCGTAGAGCCAGTTTTCAAACTTATCTGATCGATCGTGTTAATAATTTTTTGTATGGCTTTACTGAAGTTACGCTTAATGTACTAGATGGCGCTTCTTCAACAATAATGCGATTGACTAAGCGAAAAACTCGCACTTAGCACCCTGCACTTTTATTCCTTGTGTAAATTACTTTTTTTGTACATAATATTATAAGTATTTAGTGTTAAGTTGTTACCTGTTTATAATTAATATAATTTACGGAAGAAATGTGGCGATTTCTGTAAGTTTAATCCATTGGAAGTACAAACTAGTCGTTTTTATCTGATTTTAGTTATATGAAGAACAATTTTGATATGCACAAAACTTCATAATGGATTTTACTTGTGGTCGAACTTGCATACCAATGCGTGGCAATAGAGTTTTAAAAATATAATTATACATTTTATTTTACAGTTTAAAATTATTTTACAGTTTTGTCTGTACATGTATATAGAATTAGGGTATATTATATTTTGGTCATTTTTTATTACTGAATCATTCTTAATCGTAATTTCGACCATTCGACAGAGGTTGTCTGGAAATAAATTTCCTCAAAGGTGCCTTACCTTACGACATATAGAATTTATTATTAAATAGGTGCAAATAAATGAAATACTCCATAAATGTAATAAACCTGCGATCTTGTGTAAATAAAATGTGTAGAAAAGAAATAAATGAAGTTATTTTATTAATGGATCTGATTGTTTTCTTTACCTTTATAAAGTGCTAGAACAAATGACAATTTCTTATTGTCTTCATAAAACCTAGGCCGCTCTGGAACCATATAATACATTATATGACAATATGACAATACTTTGTGTTTGTTACCATACAAGCAACGCGTGGCCGGGTTATACCAGCAACGCGTGGCCGGGTTATACCAGCAACGCGTGGTCGGGTTACAATAAACCAGTTAATGGTCACATTCAACTTGTCAAGTAATTTAATGAAGAATTCTATAATGCTTAAAGTTACATTGTTCTAAGGAGATTTATTGTTATAGCTTTACTTCGTATCCTAGTATTAAAATTAATAATATTTATTTTGTATTTTAACACATTTCAATAAAATCATATTTTACAGCAGCAAATAACATTTGAAGATGTTGTTAGTTTCTTATATTTATTGAAATAAAAAATCGGATCATGCTTCGGCTTTGATAACAACATCGTTCTTGATATTTTCTTCTGTCTTGTCTTTCTTCTCTTTCTCGTTTCCGGACGAAGCCTCAAGAAGCTCGATTGCTTCAAAAACCCACTTGTAGTTCATGGCACCAAAACCCTGAAATAAAATAGAACTCTAGTATAAACAATGACAGATTAAAATGTTTAAAGCTTTTGTCTTAAAGAAATGTATATATATTATAAAGAATTATTTCAATTTAAAACAATTAAAGTCTACATTCACCTAATCTTTAATTACAAAATTAAGCACTAGTTGAAATATTACCGAACTCTTAAGACTCAGTACATAAGATACAAAACATTTTATATAAGAAGAGTAAGAAGTTCTTACTGATCTGTTGTAATCAAATTACAGCTACACACAACAATTCAATACGAGCGTTTTTAGAAGGCATCTACAATTTACCATCTTCAATACTTTAGTTTAACTTTACTATTATAAAGGATGTCATCCACTGTCCATACATTTTTTTGATAAAAAAGGTGAACAGCGCTACAAACCTTTGTGTAATAATAACAGCACTTTAAATTAATAAAAATGTTTGTTTTGACGAATATTTCTCAATGATAATATGAAAAGTTATGTTTTCAACCTCTAATAACACCTAACATTTTGATTTTGACATTTTGAACAATTGTTCAGATGGACATATTCTAACAAAATATAGCATTTATTTTCTTTGGCCGGCACTATCAAAATTTGGACCAGAATGGATGATGTTCTTTGTTTTCTCGATGATCCAGGATACTACTAAGCTAGCGAGTAAAGCATGCCAGTACTCTTCAAGTGCTGTGTAGCAAGAAAATTGTAACGCTCGATTATACACGCATAATATATCTATTCAGCGGTCATAAAATAAGTCTGCTTTAGTGCAACTGATGCGATTCCACCTACGCCAAAGGTCCTCGGTTCGATCCCAATAGAGGCTTATGTTTTATTGTACCCAAGTACAAGCTCTACTTAGTTTGAGACTTAATAATTGTTGTTGTTTGTCCAGGATTTATTTAATTTATATTATGGCAGACTTTTTGGCGGGAGCGCGAAGCGTCACTTTAATGGTTTTGGTTTTCTTGTTAAATTTTGTGTTGTGGTTGATATTAGTGTCTAACAATGGTGGGTTGTTAACCACTGAGTGTTTCTGAATATGCATGAGTGTTGGCATGTCAGACAAAACAGGTTGGAAGGTGTCTTTTCGCGCTCTCTCAAGAAGACCACGGGGAGGTTTTAGTAAAACTCCACTGCTTTACTTAAACCTAGGAAATTACTCGAGAACATAGAAAAAAGATTATTTTTACTTGACACTGGCTAAATGCACAAATTGTGCAAGGCATAAACAATGAAAAAAATATATTCTTGAAAAAACTTACTCTATGGTTCCTCCTTTGTAAAACCTCTATGAATAGTGTGGGCCTCGCCTGAACATGTTTCGTGAAGGCTTGCAGCATATAACCTCGTTCGTCGAAGTCAATCAGTATGCTGAACTCTTTCAGGGCGTCTATGCTCTCCGTCACTTTCAGAGAGCTGCCTTCTAGTTTTTCTTTTATGATGTCATAATATGTTGGCGGGAAAACCAAGATCTCAGCGCCACGTGCCTTTAAATTGCGCATCTGAAAATGTTAAGAATGTCCTAGCACATTATTGATGAAGTACTTGTAGGTACTATAAGCAACCACACAACTTTGTATATTATTCATTAAACTATGCCAACACTGCGTTTTGCAGCCAACGAAAATCCAAGTGCCTATTCTACCCAGTTATCTCTATACAGATTTTCTGCTCGCTTCTACATGAGCTGGTGGGTTTAAGATCTTATGTTATAAACATATTGTTAATGTTTTGTAAGACATAACAACCTCATCTTTTTCATTATGAAAAGTCACTAAAAAACGATTCACATGTCATGATTTACAAAACCCCTGTTTTAGTGAGTGAAATATATTGTTTAGCAATTTCAGTAAAAGTATAGTATAGATGAAGCACCAACACAAAAAACTAAATAAATTATGATGTGATGACGATTCCAAAGGGCCAATACAAAAATATAGAAGATAAATTAGAAATGACTATATAAAATTAGGTCTTAGTTCAAACTAGCTTTTCGAACGACAATATTGACCCCAGGAAAAATAAAAGCAGCTAATATGTTTACTTTGATAATACTCACTGTAGCCACAATATCATCTGTGTACAAAGCAACATGTTCAACGCCCGAACTTCCTAATGCTTTGACGAACTCGCTGGCTTTGCTGGTGGGCTTCAGTCCTTTAGCAGCTTCATTCATAGACAACTTGTAAAATAAATACGACATCATTTATGAATTGCACCTTACAAATAAGCCGATTGAAGCGTGTGATGGAGCTTTATTTACACACCGCATGTAACGTCTATACAATAAGCAAAATTAACAGCATCTTTCGTAGAGGTCGGTCAGCGTGGGTCAACAGTTAGGATTTTAAAGGAGCTGTATTTTATGTCTAGTGCTAGTGAAATTGGCATAAGTGAGCATTAGCACACGGTGTGTGCCACACAGACCCCTCTTTCCCATTGGGCACTCTGGGCAAATGCCCAGGGCCCCGCGATCGATATGGGCCCTCTAGTTGCTGACAGATCACTAAACCAATACCGACATTTATTACTGAAAAACTTATTTAATTAGAGTAAATCAAACTTCAATTAGGGACTTTATTATCGACTTGTTAACTTGCTTTTTAGCTTTTGCATGCACGAAGCTACTTTAATCTCGCCCAAAATAAGGCCATAAATATGTGAGAATCGCCACATTTAAGTTGAAGATTATAAATTCATCTATTGACTGTCAATAAAAAAAAATCTGAATCCTTGTTTATCTACTTTCATTGGCTATTCTAGTAATAAAAAAGTGTTCTGTCAAAGTCACAGGGGCCCCATTAATCTTATATGTCCAGGGCCTCCAATAGAATGAAGACGGCCCTGGTGCCACACACCAAATGGGTAGATATTGCCCAAACCAAAGTCGCCTAAAATTTTGATAGATTTTTGCAGATCACTGTTTGACCTAACCTCACCACTAATGTTCGTTTCTATAGTATTTTATTACTATAATGACTATAAAACAAATGAATTAGTATGATCTAAATTTTGGGTGAGATATACCCAAATCTTCATCACATACTTAGATCCAATGGTTTTAATCCTTCATTAATTTCATTTCTTCATATGAGCTTTCCAACTATTAGCAAACCTTGAGCCGTTGTAATGGGAATCCCCACAGTTTGATAAAATATGAAGCCAAGATTCTCACATTGTTTAGAAATATTAGTCAGTAATCAAATGTTTACATGTTGTTTTTTAAGTCCTTGAAAGTGTAATTTAATTATCAAAATATAACTTATAATATAAAAGGCAACGTTTTCGTATACAATAGGATAAGGTTAGGTTTATGTTTTGCCATATTATCATTTATGAAATACTCTTTAGGATTTGTATTTATATTAATGCAATTTTTAATAGGAACCCCTAGTTTTTTTTATCAAATTGCTAAATAACTTATAGAATTAAGATTTAGGACGGTGATGATGATTTTTATGACAGACTTCTTTGCTATTTTAAGGTTAAAGGCGTTATTAAATTTCACAAACTTGTTTTATCCGATCTAAAGAACCATAGAAAATCTCAATAGGTCGATAAAATCTTGTTATAAAAAAATAAATATTACTTAAGATCAATACCGTCCCTATAATTGGAAAAGCTTTTTGTTCTAAATTGTAACTACATGCGCGCTGATATTTTTTCTATCACATTTTTTAAAAAAAATAAGTTAAGTAAATAAGATATTACAGTTACCTACATACAACTCTTTTTTTCTAGTATAATATAAACTTTATCAACTGGTACTTTTTTAAGAATGTATCAAAAGAGATTAAACTTACTAGAACAGTCTCGTTTTTATTGATGACAGAGGCGGAATTAATGCACGAATACGGGACCAAATCATGGTTGTAATCTACACACCAAAACCTGTGATTTAAAATAAACAGTTAGTAAACAAATAAAATAACACACAGCTAAATTAGAAAAAGGTTAGTTTATTAACAATAATAATTTAATAAAAGCACTTTATCCGTATTTATTACTGACGTTCGATGAAAGTAAGGATGTACTATAATCACGGCACCTGTAAATGATTCGAAATGTCCGAATAAAAATATATAAAAAATAACAGCGTCGGTAATCCGGTTAAATTGGATTTCTCAAAATGTACGATGAGTGCTGAAGTGTAAGAACTAAAACTGCAAAAAGTTTTTAAAAGGCAAAATATTTTTTACTTTTTCTTATTTTTATTTTAGCGCAACACAGTGCCGGATTTACCATAGATGCTGCAAAAGCTGAAGCTTAGGGCGGCAAAATTGGCCCAATAAAAATAGGTACAGAAAAAAGGTAACATGCGGACACTATAATCCATTTTTTTAGCATTAGAAATTAGATAGATAGATAAATAATTAGTTTATTTGCATCATAAGACACACACACGTTTACAACAATTAATCTTAACGTATACATATATAATTTTAAAATTAAGCGTGCGTGCCGCAACGACGCAAAGGGAAAAAGCTCAGACCTACCATACCTTTGCTCTGAGAGCAAAGCACTGATTTTACCACGTTTTTCTTATCTCACTTTTCTTATTTGTTTGTCTGTCCGGGCAAAATCTTGCAACTTAAATTTGAGGCACTTTCCGATAAGCTAGAAAGCTGAAACTTTCAGGATAGTTCAGAACCCGATGACAATGCACTCTAAAGCAACTTTCAACTTTCCAGATGCACTTTCAGGTCCACTTTCGGCAACTTTCACTTTTGTATGGGGCTTATCCGATTGTTGCGTAACACATGGTTACTTCGTTGAGTTAATAATTAAAAAGAATAAAATAATTATACTAGATTTAAAAAATCTAAAAATCCCACGTTTTTCAATGTCCTAAAAAGAATAAAATAACCCTGCGGGGCAAAGCGAGGGGCCACTCAAAACGTGGGGGCGCATCTTTACAATAATCGGCATCAATGCATGTCATTCATCTCTTTAAAATCTTCTCTTAGTAATATGCGCCCCCACGTTTTGAGTGGCCCCACGTTTTGAGTGGCCCCTCGCTTTGCCCCGCAGGGTTATTTTATTCTTTTTAGGACATTGAAAAACGTGGGATTTTTAGATTTTTTAAATCTAGTATAATTATTCAGCTCCTACCCCAGAGAACGCACAGGTCTAAGTACATGTAACAGCGCGAACGTGTAAACCTACACAATAAATATTATAATATAACAAATAAATAATATCATTGTCAAAAGTAATACATGAAAATGAAACAAATAAGAAAATAGATTAAATTACGAAATTCTAACAGAATAATTAAATAATAGTTGTAAACAAAGAAGCAATGGTGGCTAACCTTGTTATGTAAACAAGGAAGCAATGGTGGCTAACCTTGTGCTGGAGTCCACTTTGACCGGCTTTAGGCTCGTCCATTGTTGAACAGATTAAATAACAAACAACAACAAAAACTTTTAACAAAAAACTTCAACAAAAACAATAGAAACTTAACATTAAACCAAAGAAAATAGTCAAAACAGATAAATGCAGACGTTGACATTTGCCGCTATTGTTGCAAATGGCGGCCATGTTAAGCGACCATTTTAAAAATCACCTAATATGGTACGTATTACAACACCGGCATGTATTTTTTAATTTTGTCGTGTCAAACTGACCCACGTTTCGTTCCACAAATTTGCAACTTCTGCTTCTTAAGGTATTTTTTAATGTAAAATTTCACGATGTTACGTTTTGCTTGTTATATTATATGTGTACAATAAAGTACCCAAATTTTGTTATTTCTAATTCTAAAAAAAACGGACTATAGGTAGGGCTGCGGCGGTAACGTGGCGGGGCAGAAATTCTTTAGCCCTTTTATCCATAAAGTCGGAATTAATGAATAGGATTTCTTACGAAGATATCGTCAATGATTTCGCTGATTCCAAATCACGCACTTCTAAAGGTGCATCCAATTTTAGAAGTCAGTAGAGGCGGCAAAAATTTTATAGCTTTGAGGCGGCAAATGTGTAAATCTAGCACTGTTGCAACACAAGTTTTCTTTTATAACAAACTTTAAGTACATCGGTAAATAAAAAAAAGCCATTGGTACCCTTGGGTAGGGCTAACCCTATATCTCTCCAGCTAGCTTTCCTTTGAAATTAATTTTGTTAGTTATCAATATACTAGTTCTAATTTACCTGTGCATGTTGAGGTTTTTCTCGTACCAGGACACAGAATCTTCTAAAGTCCCATCAGCCATGTTTCCTTCTACGTGGTCAATGAACATCAGATCCGTATTAGGTCTGTAAATTTTACACATGAATTTAGACTACAAAACCAATATTAAAAACATATTCGGTAATAAACAAATAAAACGTTAAATTAGGATTTTTTTTAAATAACACAAATAGATAGTAACTTTAAAAATTTTGTAGAAAAGGATAAGTTATGAATAGCAGGCAAATATATAAACAAATCGAAAAAAATTGTCTCTTAGCAGCATGATAAAGAAAAACCTCCAGCAAAATTACTTCATTGCTCTTTTTTTGCATTTTATTGTAGTAACGTTTAAATTTGCTATTAACATCGATAAGAATCTTACAAAACTTCGCTGAGAGGATCGTCCTCGACCGCCTTGAATCCCGGTAAAAACAGCCCTTTGTATTTCGTCCTATCTATGAGTGTGTGCGTATTGTCACCATACTGAAAAGATACACAAAAGATGTAATAGGTATTTGAAACATCAATCATAGACAAACACTTTAATATAATTTATTTTCAAATAAGTAGACGCAAAGTTTTTACAAACAAATAATCTGGAAATAATAAATCTTTGATAACAGTGGTAGCGGACCTGCTTTCTGCATCGACGGACTAAGGTTCGAATGTTAACAGGGACCATATACCTATATGTGTGGTGTACATAAGCGAGTTCCCATGACATAGTAATTATATACTTATGTACAGGACGGAAGGGCGGGCGGGGCTAATGCCCTAGGGCCTCCACAAGAGAGAGGCCCCCACAATAGAGAGAATAATACTAATTGAATATTAATTGACAGGGACAGCAACTATAACGATTTTTTTATTATTTTTAGGTGGTAAAATATAGAAGAGCTTTTAACCTTATACTTACTATATACACCATATTCGCAAAAAAACTATTCTTACATTGAATTTTTATTCGAAAATAACTAGGGAAGGCACTTAATTATTTTAGAATTTGCCCCAGGGATTCTAGACTTCTAAATCCAGCCCTGCTAATGTATTCTAGCCGTTAATATATCGTAGTACTAGCTCTGCTTAGTTTAGGACTAAATAAATGATGTGATTTGGCAAAATTATTGAGTTATTTTATTTGTAAAAGGAACTACATGATAAATATTATTTCTCGAACGCTGTTTGAACTTCCTGTCAGATATAAAGTAGGCCGAAGATTAACTAAGCTCTCAAAGCTCTTAACATCCCCGATAGAATTACCATTGTGTTTCCATGTTAGGCCAAGTGGAGTTACTACTTGGCTGTTTCTCAAAACGCAGTTAATTTGATATAATAGGTTTTAAAGACGTATAATACGTCAAATTCGCACGAAGGACTTAGAATCTCATATCTCTACTCCTGCGAATAGCAACTACAAAAAACGTCGCAAAGAACTACTTTTTGGCTTATACCCGTTAAAATACTCACCGTCCTCAAAACCGCGTATCTAACCAATCCGTCTTCATCTTTGTCTTCCGTAATATCCTTCACAAGTACAGCCCCTCCCTCCTTAGCTCGTCTTACTAACTCGTCCAAGGATTCCACTTCGAAAGCCACGTCTTTCACGAAGTCCCCATGAGCTGCGAGGTCTTTGGCTAAAGCCCCACCAGCTGCCGTTGGTGATTCAAACACAATTGTTATCTGAAATGTAAATCGTAATATTCTAAACCCTGGTATATGAAGAAGTTGTGTCCTAAACATGGAGTGATAGTTTCGAACTCTTTCCCTACATAGTATTCTGTTACACGACAAAAAACGCACAACATTTATAAACTTACACTGAGCTCCCTTATCATAAAGAGATCGATCAGAACTACACTCGATAGATGCGCATTTCGTCATACATTGCTTCGATATTATACAGTCCACGACAATGACCGACCAACATTACCGACAATGTAACCGAAATTGTATCACCAAAGCACAATAAACATATGGGGAGATGGTGGCAAGATGGGGTACTTAAGCTTTACCAATAAAAGATAAAAATACATAGTGTTTATTAGTAAGTTTCAATGCAATATTGATGGGTTTACCAGGTTGAGTCTTACGGCATGAGATACCACTCGTCTACCATCACTTGGTTCCCGTACAGCCAGCGGTTTAAAACCAAAGCGAGTGACAAAGTAACTGGCCGCCTGAAATAAAAAAAAATCTAAAACACGGTAACCAATACTACACTTAAAAAAAGTAATTATTTCATTTATGAATTAGAACCTTTTTTCTAAAGTTGAAGGATGTTGTAAGGAGGTTTGCTGACAATATAATAATAAAATTGTAACTAAAATGATAAAAAAATTTATTACTTTGAAATACCATAGTGTAAATAGAAATTTCATTGTTTTTAATGTAACATTCGAAAAAAACAAATTCTTTTTTTGTCACATTATCAAGTCTAATGTCGTACTTAGCACCAAATTCTATATTGTAAAATAATTAACAACCTCCTGCAACTTTGAATACGCAGGCCTATAGCTCAAAAAAACTAAAAAGTTCTAAAAAAATCATCCAAACATTCAAAGGATGCGGCTTGAGTCTCGCCTGAGAGTAACTTATTAAACGAATCGATTAATTTAATTATTATATATTATAAATGTATTATATGTATTAAGCATTTAAAAGAAGGATTTTTTTATTTTGCAAGACAAATACTTTTATTTGAATGAATCTGTTTATAATAAATAGCATAAAAAAAATATTTTTTTTACTAACCGTCTTTGCATTTGCCACCCAAAATATAAGATGGTCGAAATTCAGCACTTTTCCTGCTATCACTTTATTATTCACTTTTCCTTTCGACATTTCTGTTTCTGAAAACATATAATATACACGTCTGCTATGAATTTTCGGAATAAATGGAAATAGCTTCAAATTAAGTTTAGATTCATTTCATACCTTTTAAATTATTAACATACCTTTTTTAAGAAAAAGGCATCAATTATTTCTAAATGTAGAGTAACACAATTTAAAATCGTCTTTACAAACTGTTATATATTTATTTAGGTACTATTAAATTTTATGTGTGTTCCCTTGATACCAAAAGGAAATTCTGCGAACTTATAGGTCGCTACGCATAATAAATACTTAGCCACTTGTGTAATTAATTTAGTATCAACTAATTACAAACGCAGTATAAACAACAAGACGATATGTTTGTCTGTTTGACCAAGTTTTACGTTTATAAAATCGTTATTACCTAATTAATAACTTAACTTATCTTAGTCATGCTGTGAACACCGCTCCGTAAAGGAGTCGCAACTTGAGGATCAAATATAAAAAACATGAACAAACCCGTCGTTTATCCGATCGAAGTGGTTTAATTTTAATGAAAAAGGTATGTTAATAATTTAAAAGGTATGTTAATAATTTAAAAGGTATGCATTGAAACTAAGCCTTTTTTGAAGCTATTTTCATTATTTTTCGTGCTTAGACTAATAAAACACCTGTTTCATAGCTTAAGATCATGTTAATGAGAAAATAACAAATACAATTGCCATATAAATCAGTAATTTAATATAAAGCTTTAATTTAGTTTTCAAGCTTAAATTACTATATGTAGAGATATTTTTTGTTGTAATAATTTATTAAGATATTAAAGTCTAATATTTAATTGCTTAAATAAATAAATAAATTATTAAAAAAATAATATTAGACTTGTATGCACATTCTTAAAGCCATTTTCATACTGTAAATTGGTTTCGTATATTAAAAAGGTGATAGTCTTACGATACGAGCCTTTTTTACGATGAAAAGCTATTTCATAATATCAGGAAACGGTTATTACGTATGCACAAAGTAAACGTACGTCCTTAATGTGTAAAATTATATTATATTTTGCTAAGTTAGTGCCCTAGATTAATTTAAATTAATACATCATAACTGGATAGTTCATAATAAGTGACATCGGTAGTGTAAGAATAGGTATAGGCAACTAGCGGTAACTGAGAGTTAATATAAATAAATAAATAAATATTTCCTACATCCACACCAATTAACCTAGCCCAAAGTAAGCACTTTTAAGGCTTGTGTTTTGGATACTAGGGTAACGGATAGACATACATATATCATACATAAATAAATAATATTCATAGAAATATATACAAACATCCATGACTCAGGAACAAATGCTCGTATTCATCATACAAACATCTGCTCCTTCCGGGATTCGAACCCCGGACCGTCGGTGCGAAAGGAAGTATCGCTACCGTTGCACCAAACAGTCATCTATGTAATATAATTGCTTGTTAAATAAATATAATTGCTGTCGTAATAAAAAAAGACATAAACACAAACCACACACATTACTACTTCAACTCTTGTTTATATTATAAATCCTAAGAAGATGTTACTGACCACGCATAATTCATAAAAAAGAGATGAAACCAAAGCAAATAGTAGTATGTAACGTGATTTCCATACAAAGTATGAACTAGAACTAGAAACTAGAACTTATTATGTACCAAAGGGCTATTTACTTGGTTTTTAAATCATTAAAATTCTGAACACGTACGATTCAAATAATAGGGGTTAAAGTATGAAATTGCCGTTTTATTGCAATAGGTTCTTTGAATTGACATAGAATCTTCATGGTTTGAGGTTTTCGAATGAAACTTTTTTTAAATGGTTTCTATGATGTTCTTTTTTTAAAAAATGTAAAACATTTGAATATCGACTTTCAATTGTTTTTGTTATTCAATTTAGACAAGAAAGATGGATACTGCGAAAATTCGAGTTATTTTTGAATACGAGTTCCGACGCGGAACTAACGCGGCAGAAACAGCCCGCAATATCAATGCTGCGTTTGGAGAGGGGTCTACTAATGAACGCACCGTGCGATTTTGGTTTAAACGCTTTCGTGATGGAAATTTCGACTTAAAGAACGAGCCACGAGGAAGACCGCCCACACAGGTAAATAACGATGAATTAAGAGAGATAGTGGAAGCCGATCCTAGTCAAAGTACCCAGGAATTAGCGGCATGGTTTAACGTTACCTTACCCACAATATTGACTCACTTGCGTCAAATCAATAAAATAAAAAAATACGAAAAATGGGTGCCTCATGATTTGACTGATCTGCAGAAAGAAACGCGTGTTGAAACTTGTGTTGCCTTGTTGAACCGGTACAGAAATGAAGGAATATTGGATCGAATTGTAACATGTGATGAAAAGTGGATTCTTTATGATAACCGGAAAAGAAAAATGCAATGGCTGACCCCAGGTCAAATGCCACAACAGTGTCCTAAAGCAAAACTTACCAATAAAAAGGTAATGGTAACTGTTTGGTGGTCTCAGCATGGTGTTATTCACTATAGTTTTCTCCGATCTGGTCAAGCAATAACGGCAGATGTCTATTGTGCCGAACTCCGAACCATGTTGACAAAACTAGCAGTAAAACAGCCCCGACTCATGAATCGATCTTCACCATTATTGCTCCACGACAACGCGAGACCTCACACAGCACGAGAAACCATTTTGACCCTTCAGGAACTGCAGTTAGAAACCATTCGTCATCCTCCGTATTCACCAGACCTTGCTCCAACGGACTACCATTTTTTTCGTGATTTGGACAATTATCTACGTGACAAGAAGTTTTCTTCCCAGGAGGCAGTACAAAATGCTTTCACACAGTTTGTGCAGTCTAGATCGTCGGAATTCTATCGCAAAGGCATTAATGACCTTCCCATTAGATGGCAGCAATGTATAGATAATAATGGCAACTATTTTGATTAAATAAATTTGTTAAAAATTTAAAAAATAAACAATATAGATTTTCAGTACAAATCGGCAATTTCATACTTTAACCCCTAATACTTTATTGCCAATTGAAGGATCAATCCACTTGAAGCATTGCGAATTTGAAGCAAACATAATGACCACAAGCGGCTAGAAGCTGTGTGCATAGGTCTATTATAAATATACCTATTCCTTTATTTATTTAAACATTTAACATCATATCTAAATTAATTATTACAAGGAAAATTATCTTTAGATATATTAATTTAAGCATGAAAATTATATTAATTTAATTTAAAAAGCATTTAAATTGCTGATTTATATGTAAATTTATTTTACTTATTTTTTTATTATCTTAAATTTTGATTGTTAAAAGGCACATACGATAAATGGAGACAAACTATTTTTATCTCTATTTGTATACATTGTCCATATTTCAAAACTTACACGACATCAATCAAAATGTATTTTTAATATTAATTAATATTAAATTATAATATTTTTAATCTGATTATTGCACACTAAAGACACATTATTAAGAAATAGACAAATCTCAAAAACGTGTGCTTCTGTAAATATTAGCCTCTTTTAATAAGAAAAAAAAGGGGGAATAGGATGCAATTTATAGAAGGATCACAGGTATATAAATTAATAAAAAAAAGATATATAATGATGATGCGAGAAGAAACAAGAACATCATATTATATTAAGAGGACGATAATTATCTCTAACTTCGCTAATCGCTATAAGATTTCAAGGGCTTTTCGGATACCCTCTGGAAGTTGTACTACAGACGAATAGCGAGCACAAAGAAGGTGCTCGAAGAGAAGGTTAATAAGAAATCAGTGGAATTATTAGTAATAGAAAGAGAAAGATTAAAAGAAGAACGCCTAGTACGTTGAATGGAAATGAATAGATTTTTTAAATATAATTAAGGTATGTAAAATATATAATAAAAATATGTAACGGATTCCAAATTAACTACGATAATAAACACCTTATAAAATAATCTAATAACAATCGACAATTTAATAGTTAAGGATATTGTAAATATGTATTTCAACAACCTTACCTTATATTAATAGCAACTTAATGTAACCAACACGACAAGAAACACAACAAACTGTCCAAACTTAAAAAAAATCGATCCTTATATATTCCAAAGTTATCTATCTATCAGTCTGATCTATAATAATAAATTAAAAATATTTCTGGTTATATAATTGATTTTTCCAAATATTAAACAAGAATGCCTGATACTTTTTATACTACTTAGATGTAATGATAAAGTTCGATTGATCGATAAAGATCTTTATAGCGGATATAACTGTTGACGATCTTGAAACCATTACGTCCAATTATATGAAATTTTATTAAAATCATTGAAGATCAGTTTGAGGTTGTGATATGAGACAGCCACACACATCTATACTTATAAATGAAATTGGAGTGTCTGTTTGTAATATTGAAATAATAGTTTTTTTACTACATGCATATGAATATATATACGGTACAAACACCAAAATAACATTTTTTACAATTTTTGTCTGTCTGCTTGTTCCCGCTAATCTCTGAAATAACTGGACCGATTTTGACGAGACTTTTATTGGCAGGTAGCTGATGTAATAAGGAGTAACTTAGGCTACTTTAACTTTAGAAAAATTCTTTTATTTTAGAAAAATAAAGTAATGTTGAAATGTTCCACGCGGACGAAGTCGCGGGCGGCCGCTAGTCTATATATAAAACTCTGTGAGACATGAAATTGCAAATGGTTTAAGAAAATTTGCCTTTTGTATGTAAAGTGGTTAATATCTCTTTTTGCACTAAAGAGGTATAATTATGTTCACGTAGTAGCATAATAATTATAAGAATGGCAATTCATTTGGTACGTTTTTATGGCCTTACAGAGAAACTCATAATGTGGACTGACTTCAGAAATAATCCGAATAAACATGTTATTAGCACCATTTGCATAACATAAAACATTGCTTTAATAATCAATTTAAAAACTTTGAAATTTTTGTGATAGATAACTCTTAACATTGTTATGTACTAAAACATATAAATATTTTAACCCAAAAATGTATTATATCATCCTATGAAAACAATTTCTAAGATAAATACGTAGATGATTTACTAACGTCGACTAGAATTGCTGTAAGTTTTTAATTATAATAAATTAAAAATATTTTTCTTTTTGTACATTTTCAAATAATTTGTGATTTAGTGAAGTTCATACAAACTAACAATTCATAAAAACATAAAAATATTTTTTTCTTGAAGTTGTTAAATATAAATTACTAATTAGTGTTTGTCTTTTCGATCTAATTACTTTTAAAAGTGGAAAAAGAACTTTCTCTTATCTCAATAATCCTATATGTCTACAGTCCACTCCCTTTTAATATCTTGTTTCATATCAAACTAGTCTCATTGTGTCATATAAAACCTTCAAAATCCATATAAACTTTATAATTCGAGTATTATTGGAGCGGAGCGAGCGAAGCGAGTGAAGCTCCCATGGATCAGCTTCAATGGCGCAATATCTGTTACGCCAAACTTCCAGAGTTCTTAACCGATTTTAATATTTTTTGTGTGGAATCGAATCAACAGGTTTAGGATCAGATGGTGACGGAGAATTTTGAAATTCGCAAAAATTCCCATCGAAATTATTTTCTTTTTTTTTCTTTTTTTGGGTATTACGTTCCGCTCCAACATTATGGTGCTAGCGTAGCTTTATGCTTAGCGACTGCATCGCCTAGTTGGAGCGGAGCTCCCATGGATCAGCTTCAATGACGCAATGTCTGTTACGCCATAATTTCCCGAGTTCTTAACCGATTTTAATATTTTTTGTGTGGAATCGAATTAACACATTTAGGAATTATGAAATTCGTAAAAAAAAGTGATGACCAAAAAACATTGGCTCTATAGGATTTCCTATTGAAACAAAAAGCGCGCGCTTTTTAAAAGTTTTCATTCTTAGGAAATTTTAAAATAAACTAAACATTATTGAATTTTTTTATAGTATTACCCCAATATATGATGCTAGCGAAGCTTTATGCTTAGCGACTGCATCAACTTAGTTAAAAAATAAACACCAATAAATGATCTAGGGCTGAGTGTAACTTTTTAAATGTGCAAAAATTTCTATCGCATTTGAGTTAATATTTATATAATAGATCTTAAAGCCAAGAAAATAAAGTCTAAATTGCAAATCTAAACAAAAACGCCATAGTCACGTCGTAATAATAAAGTTATTACTTAAAGTTACTTGAAGTAATCTAAAAAATCATTGCTTATAGGCTGACAGCTTTGACATTAACTAAATTTTATTAATTTGTTCACTTAAACTGGTTCAAAAAACAGCCAGTAGGGGTATAGAATAACGATTATCATTTTTAGAAGCTTCGTGACACCTTTACGCAGCTGTCATAGATAAACTGACCCAAGGACTGCGAAGTCTGCCCAATCTTTCGAAACGCTGCTTCACTAAGCACCCTCTAGCGCGTGCGTCTAACTGCATATAAGACAATATACCTTGCACCAAATCTCTAAACTATTTAAATGTGTTATTCGCTAAACACGAAATAAAGAAAGACTAGAACGGATAAACCTCCAGACAGTTTACTCTCCCCTGTACGCTACCAGAATGCCGAAAACTGAGAAATCAAAGTTGTCTTCAGATAATGCGTTTTCTATCGTGGCCCTTGTGGTTCCTTGTGCAGTGCAAAGCGAACAAATGGTCCCAAACCAGTCTACGCGGCTACGAAATTAACGACCGAAATCAATGGTAATAAAGCTTAAATTGTTTCGCCAGTTATTTTTTAATTTTCTTTTAGCGATGTAATACTTTCACACCAATCAGCCTAGCCCAAAGTAAGCAAAGGCTTGTGTTATGGATTCTAGGGTAATACATAGATATACATATACGATACATAACGATACCCATGACTCGGGTATAAATGATCGTATTTATCACACAAAAATCTGCCTCTTCCGGGACATAACCCACTCGTTGCACCAAACTATACATAATACCTTTAATTCATTACTAACTTTGTTATAAATGGTATTGTTAAAAAGAGTGGGCTGCTTTGTACGACATTCTTCGCACACTAACTCTGCATTTCGAAATAAAATAGTAAGGTGTCTTGGTAATAAATGAATAATTAAAAAAAAAAAAATCAAATATAGATATCAAAGGTAACACTGACATTAATTTTCTCGTTAATATAGCATCGGCGACGCCTATAGCAAATAACATTGCGGACGAACACACAAACCCCTCCAGACATCTTGAACTTATGCTCAAGTGTGTAACCAGGGTAGTTGAGATTCGCCTCGTCCGACGGGGTTGCTATCTGAGTCTCCGTCAAGAAGAATAGGTGTGGCTTCTCGGTCTCCAGATGACGAACCGGATCGAGATTTAAGTGCAGTCCTTTAATGTTGGCAAAGTGTACTTTAAATGGGAGGAATTGCAGCCGTTATTTTGCACCCGAAATGGCCACCGGGTCCTCTCGTCCAGATGCTTACTGGCACAGTGAAGCATTTCGGGATTTTTCGCGAGTTGGCAGGGCAGCCTTTCACGCTTAGTTAGCTAGTGCGCTAGTTGGGCACGCTAGTAACTGCGGCGGGCAACGGCTAAAACCATGCTTCGGATCCTGCTGCCCATCAGAATGAGTAATTTACCTGGTACAGCATTGCCATGATGATTGACCGGTCCTAAGCTGCGTAACTAAATTATTACAACAAAGTATTGTTGTCATTTTATAATTTATTTTTCACTTATTAGATCGCTTCACCATAAAAGTGTTTTTAGTTTTTTTTAACTACTATTTTTCGTATATCTTATTAAGGAATAATAAGATATAGCGATTTATATTTATATTTTGAAACTCTTTAGGATTGTTATATTAATTAAAAAGTCAAGCATAACATTGACGTTAGTAATGAATTACATCATATAGTGTAGTAAATAAAGTAATTATAATATAATCATATGAACAAAGTTCTGTTGATCACAACTGGGTATTTAAAAACAAACGTTTTCACATTCCATGGTACATTCTCGATGTTATTGCGCCATATTTTGAAATAAGTATAAGAATATGTAAAACAGGCGACAACCGACCTGTTCCGGATACGAGCTTATACTAACGTGGGGTAGAGCCAGCCAACACTACGAAAATACTTAAGACAGTTATAGGTATGCCAACTTCAAGAAAGTATATAAAGAAAGACTTAATTTTTAATGAAAATCAATGTATAATTTTATTAAGCGAATATTAAAAAAAAATCTATATAAAAAACCGATCACAAGATACAAAAATAAAAAATATTACAAAACAATCTTATATTAATTATTTTAACCAATATTTCTTAAATTAACAAACTTATATTTACATTTTAACATACTTTGGTTGTTATACTCTCACTCTCATCATGTTTTAATATATAATATTTTTATATAACTAACTTAAATCGAACACTATTTATATTAATTAAATTGAGTTTTCCTGTTTTTCTTTACTTTTATATTAAAATTACATTAAAACAAAAAATTAATACAATGAATTATAATTATAGTTTTAGGAATGTAAAAAAACTGTTGTAAGCTATTTTCCTTAACGTGTTTTATGGCTTAGCCATCCCTAGGTGTGAATGTTCTTAAATTAATGACGTTAGACCTGGATACTTTGGAATAACCAAAGCTTAGACCTATACTGGGATGTCATCTCAGCGCATAGTGACGCCACGCCACCCCGCCTCTGTGCTCAACACGTTGCGTTACTAGTTTTATTCATTAGCATTTTATATATCTGTAACTCACACACACAGTGGGCAACAGTTCATAAATTTGGGCTCAAATAAAAGTTAATTTAAACTATTTACTGGCTTGATTTTCCTGAGTGTAATTTAATTAGCAAGCATACCAAAATGCAAAAAATCATATTATACATTAAAAAATAGGACTATTTATATAAATACTAATATATAGTTGAGATTAAGGCTTATTACAGCTCTGACATCACGTAAATAGTTAGAAATACTAATTAGTTACTTCGAAATTCAATACAATACAAATATACCTCATACTACATACTACATACGTACCTAGTATTATTGCGTACAGGTGTTGGTTAGCCTAATAAATAAATAAATAACTACTACATCAAAACATAATTACTGAGTCAATACATTGTAATACGGTCTTATCTTACTGGAAAAGACTTCAACGAGTCGCCTTAGACAACGCTAGTCCGCCATACGAAAATTACACTGTAAAATAATGACTAAGCATATTTTTTGAAGAATTTGGATGTCCAAGAATAAATATAAATGTTGTCTTGTCCCATAAAACTTATTAAGAGATGAATACTTATTAAAGTAAGATAATATTTTCGAATGGGTAAGTAAACCCATAATTTTTCATTTTAATCCGTAGATATGCGATGAATTGGTTTTATATTTTGACACATTTTAATTGTGACGTACCATTGTCCAGTTCGGCTTCTACAACTGGATTTGATTCAATTAAACTAAAGCTCTGTTCACACCAGTCTCCCATTAACACCTGTTACTATGAGCGGTATAATACTTACTTACTCAAATTGTTGGCCCAATAATATCGAACAAGTCCGCGACATAATCTTTAAGTTTCAGGGTTATAATAATTTTTTATCTTATTTTTTAGTAGTAGTATAAGATTAAACTATTATGCGTGATATTTATATGCTCTTTTCAATTTTAGACGCGGACAATACTTTACATGCGAAATCAATCTTTCAAAATAGTATCAAACTTTACTTAAAAGCAAATATGAAACAAATAAATGTCGACATATTACAGAGCATCCTAGCCAAACCTTGCTCGAGTTCAGCTATGATGCTCTACACTTTAGCCTCTAACTATAGGTTAAGTTAGTTAGTTTGGTAAGTAGTTTATAAAGTTCGATGGAACAGGCATGTTTTAAAAAAATTAAAGTTCCTTAAAATAAAGAGAAAAAAATGAAACAAATATATAAAGTAAACTATAAAGGAGGCCGTTCATTTCTGCACGATTGTTTGATAAAACTATCATTAAATATCTTCGAAATAGCTACATGCATTCGAATATTGGGAATTTCATAGTGGGTTTCATGATATTTTACGCAAAATGAATTTGCAAATTTTGACATGACAATACTCAAGTGACAAATATTAATCATCATTCCTTTTCTTTACAAGTATTGGTTTATTGTATTAATTTGTTATTAACAGCTAGGTTTATATCTGAAGCAATTTTGTCTCTTGTATCAGATTACACTTCTATCTGTAAACATTCGCTGTCTGGGTGCTCCTCTGTTGAATTTTATCATAAATCTAAATATAGTTGATACCAATTACTTCTTACTGATTTTACAATTAATTCATTAATTATAATACCTCATAAAGCAACACTTAACATATAAACGTCTTTTTTTAATAGAAAAATACTAGAAAGAATTGACTCGGCTCACAAATGAATTCTCAGGCAGGAATCGCACCCGCAAACTTTGGAAGTCCGGTCCAATGCTTTCCCAATTGAGCTACTGAGCCTTGTGAACACCCGTCGAAATCTAATACCTTTCTAATTTTACGCTGTAGGCCAGCGTTGTCTTATCAATGAAAGGAACATCCTCGATCGAAAGTAACATTTTTACAAATGTTTGGACAATCGATTTAATTTTATAATTTTTATATAGGTATATATATTTCATTGCATTTTTCAATGCTATCTTTTAAAATAAATTTAAAAAAAACGAAACGAGAGTGCCAATGGTGTTTGTAGAAAAAATAATACATTTACTGTAAGTAAAAATAGTTACCTATTAATATGAATCGAATCGTTCATTAAAACCTTTAGGAACATTAGAAGCAATAAGAAGAATTTTCCTACTTCAACAAACAAACGACGCCATTGTGCAAAAGCCTTAAGATTAATCTCTTTTACATAAAAGTGGTTGAAAGATATTTTCAATATTAGAATACGTTTGGTGAAGAACATATACTATTAAGCGTTTGCAGCGTAGAGACGTCTTTCACTGTCGACTTCAGTGGCTGCTGGTCTTCCAGGTTTTTTGAAGGGATTTTTACGGAGTTTTCAGAATGGTCAGTATATTTATTTAATTATAGAGCTCACAGCACATTGTTATAGAAAACAACGCGGTTGCATAAGAAACAAAAATATAAATATAAAATCTATATTTCAGATATTCATGGAATTTTTATGAGAAAATAGACCAATCGGTGTTTATTCTTTCGATACCACTTAAACATATAATTAAATATATTTTTATATGATTGTCTAAAATAAAATAATCGAATAACAAAATTACATATATAAATTAGTTTAAATTTAACCAGGATGATGACATTTTTGTATTTCTGAGGCTCGGATATCATCTGTTATGGAACTGCGCAGAAATTAAGTTGCCTCAAAGAAAAAATAGTAATAAAAACATGATAATAATAATGAATACTAATTGATAATAAGAGTCAGTGGATATGAGTGTATTTGTGTGATGAATACGAGCATTTATATTATATATCTACGTATAATATATGTATGTCTATCCGTTACTCTAGTTTCCATAACTCAACCCTTCCATACTTTGGGCTAGGCTAATTGGTTTGATTGTGAGAAATATTATTATTATTCTCATACTATATAAAGCAAGAATACTAGTATTAATAATAATAAACTATTTTGGTATGATAAAAAATATAATTTTGACTTATAGTGACCGTTTTAAATAGTATCTTGTGTACTTGTGTAATATTTATTTGCGAACATAATGTACTTAAAAATTTGTATGAGACTCAGGTATATTAATAATGGTATATACCAAAAACTGTTTTGAAAATAAACACATTCATTACAAATATGACAATACATTTTAATAAAGATAAGGCAACATCCAAACCCTAGTATACCGAGTTCACAAAACATAAAAAAAACCTTATTTTCAGACCACATACACGGATAAAGGACAGAAACCAGAAAACGGCAGATTCGTTTCGTTCGACCATCTTACATTTTGGGTTTCAAATGCCAAACAGGTATGTTGTAAAAATATTTCTTCTCTCTGATTTATATGTAAACCAAAATATACATTATATACAGTGTGTCGGGTCTCGTTGATTATTAAAATCGTTAAATGACTATTTATGAACAATATCATCCCCTCAAGGGATTTAAATCACCTAATCAGTATGCCACTCTGGGTTCGATTCCCGACAACGGTTCGGTCAATGTAAAAATCGAATTTTCCTATATTGCCTCGGGTTGCCTGTTTTAGAGCCGTTGAAACCGAAACCTATTGTTGATTTCATGACACAAGTGCTTTAGATAGTTGGGTTCAAAGCAAAGTATATAATTTTACAGAAAAATAAGTACTATCAGCTTTGGATTTAGATTACCGCTTTAGTACTATGTCATATCAAAGCGTTACACCCAAAAGCGGATTGTCCCTAAGGCAAAGTAGGCACGTGCCTCGGGCGTGAGGTTATAAAGGGGCACGCGCGCCAAATTAAAAAAAAATGTGTCGGGAAGTACCTATGCACCTACTCACAATATAAATATGCAAAGACACACATGCAAATTGACATAATCACATATCTATGCTATCTAGTAAGAAGTTCTAATTGTAATTTTAGTGTTTGGCCGCTAGAGGGGCGCCAATGAGGTGCTTGCCTAGGGCGATTTCGACCTTTAATCCGCCTCTGGTTACACCCGTAAATTAAATGTGTAGAACAGTTAATAATACGACATACTACTTCATTGTTAATCTTCTGGAGATGACTGTACTGACAGCACATAGTTTGAAGGCTTTGTCCCGAGTGACTAACTGACGGACTGACAACGCACAGCCTAAATCCCTGTACGTAGCGACTTGAAATTTGGAGGGTGTGGTAATAAAAGAGTGCTCACTATAAGTACTCGCTAAAGGGGTAAAATAGGTGAAACCGTTGTATAGATTGGTACAGAAAGTAAGAGGCTTAAAATTTAATAGATATGCTTTTGGAAAAAAGTACACATATGGATCAGCGTTTTAAAAAATCCTAAAAGGGTAAAAAAGAAGCAGAAACTTTATTTGAAAGCTTCACCATTTGTAAAGTTTGAAACTAAGAGTTGAGGCTATTGATAAAAAAGTAGGTATTCTTACGTGGAGAAAGCCCAAAACGGTCCCACGGGCCCAACGGCGTTTTTCTTAACTTGCTTTCTTGTATGTTTGTTTGTTTGGGTCAAATCTTGCGATCGATTTTTCGACCACTTTCAGACATTCAATTGAGCTGACATTTTTTATATAGCCTTGCTTACGATAACAATACAATATTTTAAAGGTTTAAGACTAAAAAGTGTTAAATAAATTATCATAAAAAATATTTTTAAAAACCACGTTTTTCTCTTGTTACAAATGCACTAAAAAGGGTAAAATTAATTTTTTTTTTCTCTAGGCTATGTGGATCCGTAAATATGTTTAGTTTAAACTAACTGTAAAATTATACAATTAAAAACGTGGGGCGTATTTTAAAACGAACCATTCAACATGACTTAAAAGTTCTTCAAAAATTCCCAACTACACCATATCACGCCCCACGTTTTTAATTGTATAATTTTACAGTTAGTTTAAACTAAACATATTAACGGATCCACATAGCCTAGAGAAAAAAAAACTTATTTTACCCTTTTTAGTGCATTTGTAACAAGAGAAAAACGTGGTTTTTAAAAAAAAATTTTATGATAATTTATTTTGTAACATTGTTATATTCATCTCGTTCTAGGCTGCCAGTTATTACGTAGCGCGGTTTGGATTCGAACAATATAAATATGCAAAGACACACATGCAAATTGACATAATCACATATCTATGCTATCTAGTAAGAAGTTCTAATTGTAATTTTAGTGTTTGGCCGCTAGAGGGGCGCCAATGAGGTGCTTGCCTAGGGCGATTTCGACCTTTAATCCGCCTCTGGTTACACCCGTAAATTAAATGTGTAGAACAGTTAATAATACGACATACTACTTCATTGTTAATCTTCTGGAGATGACTGTACTGACAGCACATAGTTTGAAGGCTTTGTCCCGAGTGACTAACTGACGGACTGACAACGCACAGCCTAAATCCCTGTACGTAGCGACTTGAAATTTGGAGGGTGTGGTAATAAAAGAGTGCTCACTATAAGTACTCGCTAAAGGGGTAAAATAGGTGAAACCGTTGTATAGATTGGTACAGAAAGTAAGAGGCTTAAAATTTAATAGATATGCTTTTGGAAAAAAGTACACATATGGATCAGCGTTTTAAAAAATCCTAAAAGGGTAAAAAAGAAGCAGAAACTTTATTTGAAAGCTTCACCATTTGTAAAGTTTGAAACTAAGAGTTGAGGCTATTGATAAAAAAGTAGGTATTCTTACGTGGAGAAAGCCCAAAACGGTCCCACGGGCCCAACGGCAGGTTGAGGGTGCATACTACGGTTTTTAGTGGGTAGGCCTCCAATCCTCTATCGAGCACTAGGCTGAATGCGTATGCGTAAGGCATTTTCCCTAGTATAAATAAAAAAAGAAAAGGTAGTTGTATTTTATCGTTTCTGGAAATACTCCCTTTAAGGGTGAAATTTGAGGACTGATTCTCGCAGTGTTAATTTGTTACCGGATTTAATATATTTGAACGAAAGAAAATCATTTTGGCCGCAGCAGGATGGAAACTTGCCTGTTCTGCCATTCTAACCTGTTCTTGCCATTCGTGCTATAGAAATTCATCTAAATGTTTGTCAAGTGGTAAAAAACATTTTATTTCTAAATATTAATGTAACTTAGTTTCACAATCTTGTAATTAATAGGATTACATAAGATTCTTTGTAAAAAAAATAGTAAGAAGTAATTTTCAAAAGATATGTATAACTTACATCCAATTATCTACGCCCTGAGAATGTGCCCCTTGGATTATCGGTATAATTGAGCTTGAACTTGGAGTAATAGACAAGCACACAATTTTTCCGTCTCGATAACAAAAGAGGATCTCATTCTGTTACATAAACCCTTTTTTATTTCCTTGCACTAAAGACGGTAAAAAAATAACGTCGCAAAAACCATACTATTTTACCACGTTTTTCTTAACTTGCTTTCTTGTATGTTTGTTTGTTTGGGTCAAATCTTGCGATCGATTTTTCGACCACTTTCAGACATTCAATTGAGCTGACATTTTTTATATAGCCTTGCTTACGATAACAATACAACATTTTAAAGGTTTAAGACTAAAAAGTGTTAAATAAATTATCATAAAAAATATTTTTAAAAACCACGTTTTTCTCTTGTTACAAATGCACTAAAAAGGGTAAAATTAATTTTTTTTTTCTCTAGGCTATGTGGATCCGTAAATATGTTTAGTTTAAACTAACTGTAAAATTATACAATTAAAAACGTGGGGCGTATTTTAAAACGAACCATTCAACATGACTTAAAAGTTCTTCAAAAATTCCCAACTACACCATATCACGCCCCACGTTTTTAATTGTATAATTTTACAGTTAGTTTAAACTAAACATATTAACGGATCCACATAGCCTAGAGAAAAAAAAACTTATTTTACCCTTTTTAGTGCATTTGTAACAAGAGAAAAACGTGGTTTTTAAAAAAAAATTTTATGATAATTTATTTTGTAACATTGTTATATTCATCTCGTTCTAGGCTGCCAGTTATTACGTAGCGCGGTTTGGATTCGAACCCGTAGCTTACGCCGGCCTGGAGACTGGTTCACGGCAGACCTCGTCATACGTCGTTCGTCTCAATAAGGTAAACAGGTTCAGTATGCTTATTACGTTGTGTTTTATTCGTAGAATTATTAACATGCGAACACAACAATTCGCAATATAATTCTTATAAAGAATTTTATAGTTCTAATTAATGTATTACGTCCGTAGAATTTGAAGCTTTTTTACGTAGTTTTAAAAGAGTAAATGAGCTATGGCAGTTTGATTTCGTGCGTAATCTTTTCGTTTTATCCGTTATCCTACTAAAACACAGGTCCTGTATTTTCGATCCTGAGTTAGTTTTAAATACTAGATTTTGAAATAGAATCTTCAATGCCTTTGCTATACATTTATAATCTCAGTCTTGAGTCTTCCACATACCCATCTGACTGGAAACTATCACGTGTAACACCAGTACCAAAAGCGGAAGCTAAAAGCGATATTAGGCAATATAGACCTATCGCAATACTGTCAGTGTTTGCTAAAATATTTGAGGTAATTATTAAAAAGTACTTGTCACAGCAAGTTGATAGTTTGTTGAGCAACTGTCAGCATGGATTTCGTAGGGCTCGTTCAACCACTACTAATCTTGTAGCGCTGACAGATTTTGTATCAGCAGAACTGGATTATGGACGCCAGGTGGATGCTGCTTATTTTGATTTTAAAAAAGCCTTCGATCTGGTTGACAATGACATTCTGCTAAGGAAATTAGCATTGTTCGGTTGTACACCTAAACTTATCGAATTCTTTGCTAGTTATTTGAAGGATAGACGCCAGTTTGTGAAGGTACAGGGATTTGAGTCGGCTGAATACTACACAAGATCAGGCGTAAGTCAAGGTAGTACCTTGGGTCCGACTCTATTTCTGCTGATGATAAACGACCTACCGCAAACTATACGTTTTTCTCAGTGTCTTCTCTTTGCAGATGACCTTAAGCTCTTTTTAGGGGTGAAAAATGACAATGATACAGCTGATTTACAGGCAGATATCGATGCAAATTCTGAGTGGAGTGTAGAAAATCGATTACCTTTTAACAGCTGTAAATGTAAATCAATTACTTTTACACGTAAACGTTACCCAATACTTGCAAATTATAAATTATTCGACGCCTGTTTAGATAGAGTTAATAACATTCGTGATTTAGGAATAATATTAGACAGCAAGATTGACTTTCATAAACATGTGACGGAAACCTGCAAGCAGGCGAATAAGATTTTAGGTTTTATTATACGAATATCATCAGAATTTCATAACGCGACTGTGGCGAAAGTGCTGTACAACGCCTTCGTACGCAGCAAATTAGAATACGCAGCTATAGTCTGGGACCCTCATGAGGACAAATATACTGTTATGGTTGAGCGAGTTCAGCGTAAGTTTGGGCGTTGGCTCTATAAACGTTATTATGGGTATTACCCTTTTTTGTATCCCTCGCCTTTTGTGGCTGGTATGGTTGAGTTGGACACGCTGTATCATAGGCGGAGGATTCTCCTACTGACCCATTTTATTTCAGCAATCCACAATAACGTAGCCTCTGACGTAATGTCTAAAGTTGATCTCCTTGTGCCCACACGTATTACTCAGACTGAGGCTGGGGCTATTGCCCCGCGCCGCCGACCGCGGCTTCTAAGGAAACCTGTCACACGCACTGTCCATGCAGCTTACGCACCTACTGTTCGCGCCTTAAGCCTGATTGGGGACATACTCACTCAATGTCCAAACATTGACTTATTTGCTGATAAGATTGACTATATATGTAAAGAAGCCAGTAAATTTTTAGAATTAGAATACCTTAGGAAGTAACAAATAATTATTGTATGTAACAAACGTGTATATTATTATTTTTATGTTATTGTATTTGTTCATTATTTTTGTTATTTTTTGGTATAAAATTGACGCATAATTTAATTAATTTTTATAAGAATCTGACATTGTTCTAGCACAACAATTGTAATTGTATTGTAATTTATTTGTTTTGTCATGTATAGACTTGTATGACCAGCTAGTGTATTGGAAGTGTACTTCTGTAACTAGCATGTGTATGAATGAATAAATAAATAAATAAAATAAATAAAGTCGAGAAATGTTCTACAAGGCTGGCCAATCGACATTATTTGTACTTTAGCTCAGTCCTATGTAATAAAATCAACTTTAAATTGCATTTTACAGCTTACTTCTACACGAGTGTAAGAAAGTTTTGAATGAGTGGCTAGTAATGAAGAAGCTTAATATATAAAGATGTTGATTCTCTAGTTTAACAAATTGAAAACAAAACGAATGGCATTCACTACACAGAACACACACAATCACATTTTCTCACGCACACACACACACACACATACATTTCCTTATGTTTATAATAAAGTTTGTATTGTATAGCATTCAGATTCTTTTACTTTATTTAATTTGGTGTTTAATTATTGTAAATTGTATAGGTTCGAGGTGGGCGCTAATAACTGCGACACAGTATTTGACTAATGTAGTTGTTAACTTTATTTTGTGTAACTTTATCTTTAGAAGCGGCTTAAGGTAAAAAGTAACGAAATATTTGTTACGGATAGCGAAAATTCATGAACATAGATCATTATTTTGTGTTATAACTTTTGATTTATAAAATAATTATCGTTATTCGAAATCTCCATTTTGTCTCTATTTATATGCTAATTTTTTGACCCCTGATGCCCTAATTTCGGAAAACGTTTGTGATTTCGTACTACCTTCGATGCACACCAATCTAATTAAGCTTTTAGATTGAAAATGTGTGCATTGAAGGTAGGTAGTGCCGAAAGCTTTATTGGATATTGTCAATTCTCTTCAATCTATGGACCTCACTGCAGCAACGCTTATTATAGAAAATCATCTCTAACAGGATTTGCATCCAGGTTTTGCGTTCTCTACTTGTTTGTCATGAATCTTACGTACTACTCGATGAACTACGAAACACGTAGATGTTAAAACGACCGTAGCCAATGACATGACTTTAGGCCATGGCGCGTGGTCTTACCATGCCGATATAATCACTTCTCTCTTTCTTTCCTATCTGTACTGTCACTCTTTCTTTCTAACCTCTTTTCCTCTATGTCGTTGCTCTTAGGTAATGAGTATCTCTGGCTCTGACTCTTGGACGTAATAACGTTAAATAACAAATACCCAAACTTATAAATTACTATATTTTTGATACAGTAACCTCTAAATTTGAATATACAAGGAAAAAAACCTTGCCGATGTGTACATACGTGGACCAAGGCAAGAAGAGATGGGCGTTTTGGGTATTTTTTGAAAACCGTTACGTAACGTTTTTGAAGTTTCCATAACGTTATTAAAAACCATTTTCAGTTTTGGTTATCACTGCCGCGGTTGTCAAAGTGGTTTGGCTTCTGCAAAACGAATGAAAACGGAAACGCTGATGGCTAATGTAACGCAAGTTTTTGTTTTAATTTTACGTAATTATGTTTATGACGATATCCCTTCGTGCTTTTACTAAGCTTAGCACTAGTTTGTTAAAACTTTAATATATGAACTAGTAATTTTTAATATAATGTGATTAAATGAGAACTTAAAATCTTTTCTGAGGCATTTAAAAATATATTTACAATAGTCGTATTTAGTAATATTTACAATAATATTTGATTCGATTTTTTTATAATATTTCTGATCATAATATAAATGATCAGAAATATTATCAAAAATAAATTACAAAATTATTTCTTTTATTATTGCGGCGCGGCGCGGCGCGTGGTTTTCAGTTTTGGTTGCATTGCGTTCGTTATAAGAAAAACAGTTTTATGTTTTGCGGTAACTTTACGTTTCGGTATGAAACTCAAAACGGTTTTTAGTTACGTTTTGGTATAACGTTCTCATGCCTAAAGGCAAGACACAAGCATTGAGCTCACCACAAGGGTTAACGGGCATATTAACAAAGTGTTAGAACCATTCTTAACCTTTCGTATGCCGGAACGTGGATCCGCGTTATCCCGTTATACTGCCGCAACGCGGATCCACGCTAAAACGACTCCACGCGATTTTTTCCATTTTTCTATAATATTCACATGCAGACAAGGTTGCGAATCATAGAATAAAGTTCCTATTAAATGAAGTTATCGTCTCATTCAATGAAACCATTCATGTTCGTTCATAACTTGTGTCAAAAGTATTCGAAATGTTCAATCTTTTTCCTTGTTCCCTGGCGTAAGTCACTGTGCGTGTTTAAAAGGTTTTTATGAAGAAAAATAATAAGCTATTTTATTATGTATTACGTACACAATATAATCAAGAATCCAATGAAACTAAAAAAGTCAAATGAAAATATCTAACTTTTTATTATCCGTATTTTACCGCAGTACTAACAAATTTTGCCGTTTCATAAGAAATAATGGGTTATAACCGATATTCGACTGATGATATTCTAATAAATTATGTACTAACAAAAAGGTAGATTCATGGTGTTTTAATAACAAAAATCAGATAAAAGTTACGTTTTCTAATCTAAGTGATAATTGATGTAAAAACTTCAAGTTGCGCAGTCGCGCTACATGCGATATTTCTCGGCATTTAGCGGTAGCGTCGCTGTGCCAGTCGCGGCATACGAAAGGTTAATCTATAATCTAAGATCACAAAGAACAATGGCGAAATATTCTTTGAGATATTTTTGAGCGTCTTGAAATATTCTTTCTACAGAACGAAATGAAATAATTTTCTACATTTTTACATCAAAAGCTTATAACTAGTAAGAGCCAGAATAAAAAACACTGCTTTTAGGGACATATCATTGATTGTTAAATGAAACATCGAAATTCCGCTAGGTACCATTTTCTTTCGTGTTGCCATTTTATTATAATTGTTCGAGTTATGTAACAATCGGTTTCAAGATATCCTGATAAGTTCATTTAATTGTTTACTAATATAATATACCTATCTATACTATACTTTGTGTTATTTAAAAATAAATCAAGTACGTACGTATTAAGAAATATGTAGTGTTCTCTTCTTTTATTGCAACATTATTATAGCAACACTGCTATTTTTTTCTCCCGTGAAACAGGTGCAACATACTCACCTACTTAATGAGTATATTATAATTCTACTTATTTTTTAAGTAGCTACTAACAGGCAGAAATAAGATGGCATACACTCAATTTTAAGCGACCTATTAGTAACGATAGCATTGCTAAAAATGTGGTTAAATATGTTGATATTCTAACAGACGTTGATTGAATTTAAAAGAAAAAGGTTACCATAATTGTCTGTATATATCGATTACGGCGATAAAATCGAATTTTATCGATAGTGGGTAACACTTCAGCAGCGACTTAAACGATAGGTACCTATTAATTTCAACAACATTGCATACCTAATTACCTACATATATAACAGATTATAATAGATACATTTTCAAACAATTTTTCAATTTACGGTGGTCTTGATAATAACTATTTGTTTATTAATCAGAGTGAATGTTATCGATTGATATAATCGATTTTGTGACAACACTACCGTAACTTAATCTTAAAAACTTCGAAGCTTAATATCTTTTTTTCCTGGCCTCTTAAATAAAAAATTCTAAGACACGCAGTTTCAGGAATTAATGGTTGATCATTTTAGTATTTTTTAATCTTAAGACGCATCAATTTTAGGTCAAAGAAAATGATGTATGGGAGTTCGCCATTGTTCTTTGTTGTTTGTAGTCCGCTCTTTTTCCATTGTAAATGCGTTACCATAGCAACGCGTTAACCGCAAGTAGTTCGTCTACCGGACGCTAGATGGCGCTAACGGAAAAATATTTAATAATAGAAAAAAAATTAAAGAATTTTGACCACCCATGCGAAACCGGGGCGTGCCGCTTGTACTCTTAAAAATTACAGACATTATTCATTATTGTTCTTTTGTATATAATTAATTTACCGTTATATCCAGATCACCTTCGTCTTCCAAGCCCAGTATGAGCCTGTGGAGTCATCTTTTAACAAGGAGGTGGCTCTTCACGGAGACTTTGTCAAAGACATCGCATTTGAAGTAGAGAATTTGGACTATATAGTGGATTATGCAAAGAAGCAGGGAGCAGTCGTGGTGAAAGATATATGGGAAGAAAAGGACGAGAATGGACATGTCAGGATGGCTGTACTGAAAACGGTGAGCATATTTAGGAAGGGATTGTATTAGTGACAAACAAAATAATTGGCAGGCCGGCGTTATGCTTATTATAAATATTGCTTTCTATCTCTACTATATAAAAGAAGGACTTCGTGGGTTTTTTACCATTAACAGTTTTTATAATTAATTAACGTTACCATAGCAACGCGTTGCCGGGTTACACCAGTTACGCGTGGCCGGGTTATACCAACAACGCGTGGCCGGGTTAGCTAGTTAATATTATTTAATACTAGCTGACCCAGCCACGCGTTACTGTGGTACAGTAATTTTATTTTTCTATTTTTTTATTCTAAAATAAAAGTAGCCTAAGTTACTCCTTATTACATCAGCTACCTGCCAATAAAAGTCCCGTCAAAATCGGTCCAGCCATTTCAGAGATTAGCCGGAACAAACAGACAGACAGACAGACAAAAATTGTAAAAAATGTTATTTTGGTGTATGTGTCGTATATATATATTTATATGCATGTAGTAAAAAACGGCTATTTCAATATTACAAACAGACACTCCAATTTTATTTATATGTATAGATTACAAAATAACATCGGTGCATTGTATGTAAGGACGCGATTTAATAACAACACTCAATTTTATATAAAGTGTAGAGATGGGTCAATATGGGACTGTAATTACTCAATTTATGAATAATAATACTGATTCTTACAGTCACTTTAATTAGCCTAACCTAAAGTAAGTATTGTAAGTCTTGTGTTATGGATACTAGGGTAACGAATAGATATACATATACGAGACATATATACGTAATATCTATAAAAATATAAATGAGTATATTCTCAAGTACAAATTCTTGTATTCATCTCGCAAACATCTGCCCCTACCGAGACCGGAATCCAGGACAGTTCGGTGCGAAAGGCAGAATCGCCACCATTGCACCAGTCTGTAGTGTCTTAATATACGTACTCGATTTAATGTATGTGTAACCTACTTACTGATAGAAAGATTTTAAGTGTCGTATAAAATAATATGTACTTATAAGTATGTATGTACGAGGCGTGTTCTTTAAGTAAGTACCGTTTTGAAATTAAAAAAAGATGTGCTAAGATATCTCAATAATTTTATTTTTACATGGAAGCCTGTACCTTTATCTATTTTACTACATAATTTTCGTCAATATTGAGGCACTTATCATAACGTGGTACCAGTTTTTTAATGCCCTCCTCATAGTAGTCTGCCGCCGAAGGATTATTGCTTGTGGAATTTCTGCCTCGTAATGAGACAATCAATGCAGCAGCTTATTGTAAGACATTGCACAATCTGCGTCGTTCAATCGAGAACAAAAGACGCGGCAGGTCGAGCAATGACATCGTTTTGCTGCATGATAATGCCCGTCCGCATGTGGCTAATCAGACCAAAGATCTCATCACATCTTATCGATGGGAAACTCTAGATCATCCTCCGTACAGCCCTAATTTGGCGCCCAGTGACTACCATCTGTTCCTGCACTTGAAGAAACACTTTGGCGGTCAGCGTCTTCAAGACGATGACGAAGTCAAAACATTGGGGATGCAGTTTTTAAAAAGTCAGGCGGCAAACTTCTATGAGGAGGGCATTCAAAAACCTGTACAACGTTATGACAAGTGCCTCAATATTGACGGCAATTATGTAGTTAAGTAGATTAAGGTACAGGCTTTCATGTAAAAATAAAATTATTGAGATATCTTAGCACGTCCTTTTTTAATTTCAAAACGGTACTTACTTAAAAAACACGCCTCGTATATGCAACATATTTAAGACACATGGGTTTCTAAAAGCAAACTCCTTCCAACCAACAATATCAGTATGGTAATAGTATAACATGAATTTTTCCTTTGAAGAGTATAAATTCTTTTTTAATATATAAATTCAATTATACTTGCCATTAAAAACATCGATATTCGGCTTTATAATAACCTTTATTTTAAATTCTACTTGCAAGCACTCTACTGGCACATCTCGAGTTTTAAAAACCGTGGTCGAGTGGCTTTTGGTACCGGTTTTCAATACATTCTTATCTACTCTCACATCGTAAAATTTAAAATATAAAACTCAAAACGAGTTTATATTGACGAACTTTACAAATAGTATATCGAAATGAAATTAAAAAATGTCGTTGTAACACTATTTCTCTAACAAAATAATGTTATAATTTTTTTTTTCATTACGTTTCGATTACAGGCCATTGATACAAAACTGCGCCACTTCGTATAGCACTATTTCATTTTTTATCTGTGGTTGCGCGCGCTTTGGCGCATACGCGGTGATAATGGGTAGAAATAAGTACCTGAACTTCCAGATGGCATCTCTTCAAGTTCCAGTTGTTTTGTAGTTGTTTCTTCTAAATCTTTCTGACATTCTTCTATCAATGTCTTTCCTTGTTTTTTGAGAATATATGGTCTTTCTGTAGCATCTGATGTTCGTTTTCTTCTATCTGATTGACATTGAAATTTAGTGGGCATACACCCCGGTTTCATGCGGATCTGTGACACCGATCCCATCAAATAATATTCCATATAATTATCCATATCATTAGGTAACTGAAATATGAAAAAAATACGTAATACATATCAAAGCAATGAGAGATTAAACCTAACCTCGAAATACAAAATATTATTACCAAATACTTTATACTAGAATCTACAAAAGTATGTAAAAACTTACGTCAAAGTGATCTTCACAAAAATAAAGGTGAGTACTGGGCAATATTCCTTTTGAATCTCGCCTTGCAAGTTTAAGCCACTTGTTTCGTATTGTTTTATTTTGAGGAACGAACACAAATAGCTTATTAGGAGTTTTTATGGATGTATTCTCACACTGGGGGACCCCACACCACCTATACACTTTCGAATTCATATTTAATAACACAAAATAACTAAATTCTTGCACGAGCGCAGCGCGTTTACGTTTTGATTACTCAAACGTGACGTCACAAGCGACGCCATGACACTAACAAGTGTTTTAGGAGGAAATTTAAATGATTATTTTAAAATTGCTTTTTTTTCCTCCTAAACTTTTAATTTCTGCAGAAATATCTTATTCATTGTAAATAGTATATATTTCTGGACATTATAGGTCCATTTTTCAATTATTGTCATCATGCCTATTCGTTGTTGTGTTTCACTGGATAATTATTATTTTTTATTAAAATGTCCGATAGTGAAAGTGAAGAAAATTTAACGTCGCCCGACATTTTAGAGACTGCGGCAGCAGTCAGTCTTAATCTACTACCAGTAAAGTCAAGAAAATTATACGATAAATGTTATCAAGACTTTTTAGCGTGGAAAATGTATAAAAATGCTACTTCGTTCTTAGAAAATGTTCTATTGGCATATTTTCAAGAATTGTCGGAAAATTTTAAATGTTCGTCGCTGTGGTCTAAGTATTCTACGCTAAAGAGTACTTTAATTGTACTTAATATACAAAATACTAAACTAACACTTACAATAACCAATAAATAAACTGTATCAATCTCAATCTTTTGTTTGACATATTCAATGTATGAGATTAGATAAAGTAGTGTATGAAACTGCACATAACTAGGTATTACACACTCGTGTATAATTCCCCTCATTATGTACCAGTTTCATAAACTACTAGAACGCCACTCCGAAGTCCCGAGTTCGATCCCTGGCCGACTCAATGTAGCAAACAAACTTTTGTGTACATCGGATCCAGTCTGAGTGTTGTGATACCGTCGTTGTCTCTGATTTCCATAACACATGTGCTTTAAGAAGAGTTTAACCTTGAGTTTATACGTCTTAACCAAATTTTGTTGACAGTATGGTGATAATACCCACACTCTCGTGGACAGAACCAATTACAGGGGACCATTCCTGCCTGGATATCAGTCTCTACAGACTGACCCTATCAGCAAGCATTTGTAAGTCTATCAAAAACTTTACACTGGATATAAATTCTTTTTTCAAACCACCTCAAAATTATATTTTAATTACTCATTTTCTTAAATGCAGGCCTAGGGTGGAGATCAATTTTATAGATCATGTAGTGGCGAATCAACCAGACAATGAAATGGAACCAGTCGGATCGTGGTATGAACGCTGTTTACAGTTCCACAGGTGAGGACCAAAACCACTTGAACATGTGCCAAAACCCTCGACCACCTAACTATATCAAAATCTGTAATTCATTTTCGATGATTATCATTATATTGTGATGTTAGCAGTAGTTCCGACTAAGGTACTGGTGATCACAAAACAATATCAGGATATTAAGTGTGTAATACTTATATAAAGCTATGTAGGAATGTAGTATCAGTTGTAACAAGTACTTGCCTGTTAGCAATAATAATACTTGCTAATTTTCTAAAATAATCTACCAGAACACAAAAGGGTGCGCTTGATAGAAAGCGGAAGGAACACGCGTCCGCTCGCTCACTCTTTACCTCGTCTTAACTGCTCATGCCGTGTCCCGGATGCTCCTTATATTTCGTACCATAACGTCTTAAAGTGCATCGTCCTCGCGACTTTCGCGTTTTGTATATAAAGTCCCAAAGCATTTTTAAACCGAAAAAGAAGACCAATAAACAGAGTCCTCATGCATGTAGGTAGGTTGAGTACCTAATCAAATTTTATTTGAATTTAATACTAATTAAATTACATATCCTTTATTTTTAACCAACTTTTTCCCCAAATCTGGACTCAAGCAATCTAAAAGGAAATCCCGAATGACTTTACTTTTTATCCCGTATTATAACAGACTTTTTACTCTCTTACACAGATTTTGGTCCGTGGATGACTCTCAAATATTCACTGAATATTCTGCCCTTCGATCATTGGTGATGGCTAATTGGGAAGAGAACATAAAGGTACCCATCAACGAGCCTGCGCAAGGGAAGAAAAAGAGTCAGATACAGGAATACGTGGAATACCACGGCGGGCCAGGAGTTCAGCATATAGCGATCAATACTGAAGACATTATTACAGCTGTAAGAAAGACCACTTTCATGTCCTGTTTACTTAATTTTTTTCATTAGAATTAGTAATCAGACAATTGAATTAAAAAAGAAGAATATCAAGTTCCTTTTTTTATTTGGTTAAAGTTCCTACTTTACCTTTTGAAGACACTGCAGATCTTTATTTTATTATATACTATCACAGATATGTCTTTGGAATACGAGGCTAAATTGATCTTCACATATTGGTGGTAGATATTGAGTTAAAAAAATTGTGTTGTAAGGGTTTATTATTGATCTTTCTACCTCGTTCTACAAAGTTGTTGCAAAGAATAGTCATCTTTAAAGCAGCAAGAAAAACGGAAATGAATAAAACAAAATTATCTATTAGTTTTTGATGATAGAGAATTGTTACTAAGGTAATTTTACTAATTATACAGATTAAAAATCTGCGAGAACGTGGAGTGGAATTCCTGACAATACCATCAGAATATTACAAAATCATAAAGGAAAAGTTGAAACATAGTCCAGTGCGGGTCGCTGAGAGTATAGACGAGCTTGAGCGGCTCCACATACTCATAGACTACGACGACAATGGTTACCTCTTGCAGATATTCACGAAGAACACCCAAGACAGACCTACTCTATTCCTGGAGGTTATACAGAGGAGAAATCATAACGTAAGTGAGAAATTATTTTGGGAGAACGGACCACGCAAAACCAATGCGGATGAGTCGGTATTAGTTTTTGCCAACGTCTTAATACGCTTTCCTTAGCACGTCAGATAATATTCTTTCTGGTCATCAGCCTTTGCGAAAACTGCATAACCCCGCAATAGGGAGTGGAAAAAAGGTCAATCGAATTAGTTTGTTTTCGTATGATGTAACAATGTTGGATTATATTTAGCAAAATAGTCTTGGTGGGGTAGACGTTGAGAGACCGTTTTTACGTAGACCCCCTTAATAAGAAAATTCTTTATTGATGCTCGTTTTAAAGCATCTTTGCTTTCTTAAATGATATTGAGTTCTATTTGTTGGACTATAAGTTGAAAATCTATGGTTGATATTTGAGTTTTTGTTCTCTTGATGTTGACTGTACAAAGAGACAAGATCGCGTCAATTTACCCAAAACTTTAAATGTCAATATGAATTGAAAAAAATTGCCAGCTGTTTATACATTTTATGCAATTATAAATATTATTGGAGATCCCTAGAGTGAGGAAGTCAGACCTATTGGTATAGAAGTTATGGTAATACCTCCATTTTAAGCAAGCATCGGCTAGAAAAATCAACGAATAATTGATTTAGCTTTTATTTTTTACAGGGTTTTGGTGCTGGCAACTTCAAAACTCTCTTTGAATCGATAGAAATGGAGCAAGCGAAGCGTGGCAACTTATAAGACAGTGGATCTTACCAGCTATTAGGGTGATGCAAAAACAGCTATGAGGGGAATGCACTGCTAATACTCTATTAAATGACTGATTTTGAATCACGTTAAAAGGCTGAAGTTAGAATGAAGTGCATGTTCAGTTACAAAAAATACAATCCGTTTTTGTATTATGTTGTGATGTTGTTGACCGTTTTAGATATAAGCTCATTCGAGCTACTTACCAACTTTAAATATAATTACATGAAATCTGCTAGACATTATATTTTTCTTTAGCAGATCCAAAAATAATACTTTGGGCCTCGGTATAACTTTAGGAAAAATGCCTACAACTTTTAACTTTTAAGCGCTGGTAACTGTTCGGTATTACTCTTAGTAATATATTAACTACTTCGTTTTAAAGTAGGAATAAGTAGCATTTACAGACACTATACTAAGGTATTACTTGCTTTACATTTTAATTATAAACAATTACAAAGGTAATTATTAATTAATCTCCGCCACTTCGTCGTTTTATAATTTAAATCATTGTTATTTAAGATAGATAACAAGCCTGTGGGTTCGAGTCCTATCTTACCTTACACAAAGTAGAATATAAGAAAATATAGAGAAGTGATTGTTCTCAGGAAACGGCATGTGATTTTGCGTCCTTGATTCCTTTTGCCGATTTTGTGACCGACTCAAGTTAAAATCCGTCATTTTGACTATTCAATGTTACATAACAAGATATGTTCTTACATAACAATGCGGTCAACTGTGATTTCTGCGTTTTCCAAGTACAATCGAGTCAGCCATGAAGCATAGATTTTTGTTTGTTGAACACGTAGCCAATATAGAATTCAACGTTTTATTCTCGCTGGACTATACACAACAAAGCCGGCCGGCCGGTTAATCCGAGTCTGAAGCCAGTGTCTTCAGAAAATTGCAATGCCCGGCTATTATCAGGCCTGAAAATCTTGCTTGAGCGTTTCGAATAATACGCGTTGTATCGCTAGGATCGGCGGCTTTGGTGTTTACTTATAGACCTTTAAATATGGACGAACTCACACTTGCATTTGTTTCGCAAAAAAATACTACTAGTACCTGCGGGCCTACCATGATCTCTCAGAGCGATGCAAGTTCGATTGTCAAAACGAGACACTGCTATATGCGGTCTATAGTGGCGTCTCTCTTCAACAGCTTGAATCGCGATAACTGGAGGGAGACTCTGTACCAGGGTCGCCTGCTTAGGTACCTCCGTCTTACCTATTTCTGCCGTAAAGCAGCAGTGCTTGCATTGCTGTGTTCCGGTTTGAAGGGTAAGATATGGCAGTGAAATTACTGGGTACAGTGACTTTACATCTTGTGTCACAAGTTGGCAACGTACACTGTGGTTCTTGAGGGGGTTGCAGTTTTGCTGCGAATCTCACAAGAGCCACATGTATTATAGGTGACTGTTACCACTTACCATCAGGTGGGCAGTTTGCTTGTTTGCCAACTTTCAGCAATAAAAAAAAAAAAAAAAAAAAAAAAAAAAAGGTGATGGTAGGGCCTCGGAAGTATGCCGCGAATTTATGCACTCAAATAAATGTACATACACAGTATACGTAAAGAAACTCGATGCTTTCTATATATGAGTGGAAATCAAGCCTCAATCTGAGAAAAAACATATAATGATGCTATTGTACAGTCGGCATATTAAACCTTTAAACTCCAACTGACCCATATGGCTTTGAATATGGTTAATAATTAAGCCAAATAGATATAAACAACCTCTTAATGTGAACGAACTGTTTTAAAAATAAAACTATAGTGAAAAGAGTATCGTTTTATTGAATCACCATTGATTAACATCGACACGCGTCTTCATAACACCAATTAGATCTTGAAACGAGTACGTATTTACAATACATAGATATGTATATTGGACAAAAAATGCATAAAATACCATTTTTTTCATTTTGAATTTCAACATAAGCATATATCACGGCGAATCTGCGGAACTGGAGGAGACATTTAAATTATAAAGTCATAAGTCTTTGGTAAAATTTCAAACGTAATAACTGTGTAATTAACACAGTTTCCGTCATTGTCAATAATTCAGAAAAAAAGCAAGATATGCTTGTAAAACTAAAATATGAAAAATTGATTGTCAAAACCACAGCTTAGAACGTATGCACACCACGTTTTCACGCGTTTACGTAGCTTGACTATGAATATGCGCATAAATTCAGTCTCGCGTTTGAATCGGTATCTGTATCGGTATGCAAAATGCAAAAAAATTGCTCTGTGGAATAAAATAAATCAAATTAAAAAACACAGTGTGCAAAGGCCCTATACTTTGTCCAATGTAGGATGATACTTTTGACAGTTGACATCTATATAGAGGGTATAAAGTTGCTATTGCAATGTCAAGCCAAACATAAGGAAACAAACGCAACCTTAGTACGTAGCAATAAGGAAGTGACACCTGTCAAAAGTATCATCCTACATTGGACAAAGTATAACAAATATATTTGGTTGTATCCATCAGCGATGTTCTTCAAGTAGGAGACACGATAGCCCTTTAATTTAACAATAATATTATGCAACCATCGACGACGAAGTATCAATAGCTTCTATAAAAAGCAAACTTATAAGCGGTAGAAGTTTTATTTCGAAAATTAACTGAATTTCTTTTTTTTTATGTGAAGTTTTTATAAAGAATACTGTCTTTAGTAAAAATAAATGGATACATTTGATAATGGAAACACTAGAAATAATTAAGTGTAGTACTAAAATTTTCGTGGGGTGGGGAAATATTTGATATTTTGACTGTTAGCGTATTAACACTTTTATTTAACTATTTTGGAAAAGCTTTTTTTTAAAATGTTAAGAAGTATTGACACTTTACCGTCGACATACTAATTTATAACCTCATTTTAAAAACATCGCATTACTTCATGAATATAGTAAAACTTATAGAAAACATTCTATCGGACGGGAACCGAACATCTACTGGCAAATCGGGCTACTTGACCACCGAGTCCTTTTATCTTATTCTCCTATACTCATAAAGTAAGCGCATTATTAATTGCTAAAACACATTTCTTTATATAAAAATCTTCACACAAAAATACGCTGTTAGATAACAAAATGGCAATCTATAATACAAAATAAATTTATTAATATAAAAAAATTTCATCAGGACAGCGCAAAGTAGGAGACATTTTATTAACACAGAAATATAAATTATTAACTGCGGCATAAAGTTCATAATTGCTTGAAACGTCGCGTTGAATTTTGCACTTTATTTAGAAATGAATAGATGAAAAATTTTAAACGTTATAAAAATCTTCTGCGCTAATCTTATTTTGATCTAGAATCTAAATAGAGCATTGCTCTTCAATATCTTCTATAATGAAAGCACTATGATAGACTGCCATATTTTTTTATAAGAATCTGTCAGTTTTGTAAACTAACGAACATTTTTAAAGATGAATACAATTATAAATACATCCCCAGCAGTAATATAATAATAACAGTTGAGTTACATAATTTTAAACATGGTTACCAACATTTTTAGTATAAATTTAAACAAGATTTTTTTTTCAAATATTTTGTGACTCCGATATGACGGCACAGTTGCATACGCCATCGTCACAGAAAAAAAACTATTTTAAATAATAATAAGTTGCCTCACTCAACATATTATGCTGAATATAGATTATAAATCCGTCCATTAAACAATGAATGCTTTAAATATTTTTTTAACATCCCGACGTACATATATTTTTATTTTAATAATTAATAATTATTTACGATTTCTTCATCGTAAACAATTTTCTTCAAATAGAGCGCATAGTTAGAATTTTGTCATGAACAGCATACTAAATACAAAATAAGAATAATAAAATAAAAATAAAATATTTTCAAGAAAATAAAATTTAATTGATCCGAAATAGATTAAAGACTTAAATTTATTTTAAAGAATAGAATATAATAGAACAACAAATAAACTGTTATTTACTCTGTTGCGATCCAATTGTCGAAAGAACCGCAGACTCGCATAGCACCAAAACGTCACAAAAACAATGGACAAACCAAACAAATACTTTGCAATAGACAAGCACGTCAATTCTTCTAAACTATTCTAAAAGAAAACTTCATGCGTATCCTTGAATACTGTAAATTAGGCAGAAACCCAACATTCACGGTTGAAGACCCAAAAGCTACCATAAATTAGTTCAACTAAAGTCGTATTTTAAAGAACAACACTGAAAGAACGTTAAATTGCTCTGCGTTTAGAATTAAGTATTATATTTTCTATGCATTACGGTCGAAAATTGCGTAAACGTATTTTATTGGAAGTGACTTATGTATTTATAAAACTTTTAGCAAGTCGTGCAGTTGATAGACAAATTAATATAATCATTTTCTAATAGCTTTTCAATTTAAAGATATTTTTTTCTAAAAGTTCCTTATTAAATTTTAGATATGGCAAAAGTATTAAAAATAAATAAATTCAAAAGGTGGGTAACGTATTATATAAAAAATATACATATAAAAAAATTATGCATCGATAAATAATACTTATTAATGTTGTAATTATCAAAAATCCTAAAATTACTAAACCGCACGACAGTACGCCACGGATTTAAGTTTAAAAACCTGCAATACCTACACAATGTAGATAATGATGAATGTAAATATTATACATATGTAATATTAAGTATTTACAAAATACGCAACCAAGGAAAAAGCTTCGAGGAATAGAATATTTCCAGTACGGAACTAGAGCTCTACAAACGGCAAGATAATGGATTTACGTGATCACTAACCACAAATTTAATCTATTTTATTGAAGATTCGATTTTTAAAAACTTGCAACACCAAAACGTGCCTGCTTCTGCTTATGTAAGTTTCAACGAGTTTATATTTAAGCCAGTGCCCACTACATAATGCTGAGATCAAGTATACTTTAGCCGCATCAAATATTAAATATTCTTAAACAACTCATTCTAAATATTTTCAATATTATACTCTTTGTGGACTTCGTTTTAAGTACCATTTATTTTAGACCATAGATATGTGCAAATTAATTAAATAATGGTACATATATAAATGTAGCTCAAGTTCTTGAATTTTACATAATTTAAACAAATAATTGTTTCTTTTTTTCTTTTAGCAATATCGTTCATTAAAACGCAGACAAAGTATATTGAAGAATAAAAATAAATCCCATTTGTGTTCCTACCATTAGGAAATGTAAGATATTTTAATAATAAAATAAAAAATAAGGTATTTTATTTATTTATTTATTGTCTTTATACGACAACGCTCAACATCCACGCCACTTCAAAACATCAAAACTTACAACAATTTCCCTAGAAATCTCACTGTAATTTAAATACTGTTACACATTATACCTTTGTGCAGACGATCCAAAGTATACTCGATATCAGCAGTGATTTATCGCGGAGTCTAAGTGGTGTCATCTTTAGGATCTGGTTCGACATCGTCCGCTTCGACGATTTCAAAGTCCCGATCCGTTGAAGAGCGCTGGCTATTTTCAGACTCTGACTCAGAGTGCTTGTCTGTGCTTGATAGGATTGGCATTTCCTCTCTGTCCTCCCTGGAAGAGAAGATATTGTATACCCTGTCTCAAACCAATTTAATAAAAATGTAAACAAAGAAGCCATTTTTGCGACCATAGACTATTGAGTGATGTGGTAAAAGTAAAACCATTTATGATTCGATTAATTAATTGATTGCTTCGATTAGATTAATTGAACACTATTATGTTGGAGCTTCGCGTTAGCGTAGTTTGTTTTTATTCCTAGTGTCGGATAATGGGCATTTGTTCTCAAGCCTTGAAAGATGGTGCTGTTCTTCGTGATTATAGAAGAATGAAATGCTTAGATTGAACCGAGTAAAAATGACTTATATTTTTTTAAATTTCACATAAGAAATCATTCTTTGAAGAAAAATGGTATCATTTATTTATTTAAAAACGGATTTTTAAATAAATAAATAAATATATTTAGTATTAAAGTAAGAAAAAATTTAAAATTGACTTCTTAGGTTTTGAAGCGTATAACTCATTGAAATCAAACACTTATGGATAAATAAATGCGTTATTTATTTGCACACAATGAAAAAATTAGTCACCCCGCAACCACGGCACCTGCAAAGGTGTTGAAACTTCGGGAAACTAAATAAACCACCTAAAATTAAATCACGGACTCTGAACTCGACTTTGTTGTGTAAATAAATAACGCGTTTATTATCTGTAAGTGTTTCATTTCAATAGACAAATTTAACTGATTTACATTGTGACTTGGATCGTGTTTTTTCTGGAGCAACGACATTTTGCTACGATACTTGGACTTTGAGATCAACTCCGATTTATATTTGTTGTACAAGGTATGTAACTGTAATATTATCTTTTATGTACGTAAACTTCATCTCATTTGAAAGTAATTCGACGGCCGCCACTTAAGGGTTGACTGGAGGTATTTTTTCCCTTACAAAATGTAGAATATGTGTAAAAGAAAGAAAATTATAGCAAAACTAAAAAGCCAATTCCGCATATTCAAAAACATATTCAAATGAGAAGAGATGTTTTAATGATTTATCTTTATTTTAAGCATTGAACACGGATAACCCTGGTCCGTCATCCTCTTCTTCGTTTTTGTCTTCGCCTATGAAAAAACGACCGAGACCTAGTCGCTTGACAGCAAATGAAAAGACCATAACACTGAATATTTACAAGTTTGTAGTAAAATCGATGACAACTTATCCATATAAGTCTGATATAATAAAAAAACTGCGGAGATAATGGAAACTTCTCAAAGCACCATATCTAAAATATACATTATAACAATAAGTATTTATATTACGATAAACATTTAACTACAACAGGTACATAAAAACAGTAAAACACATAAAACATACTATTTATTCGCGTGCATTGATATCGAATGGCAGCTTGTCGAAATCGATATTGATAACTCATTTTAAGACTAAACTGTTCTGATTGTTTGTAATTTTATGGAGTTAAATTTATCAAATTAATTTCTAGCGAAGGTTAGGTTAAGTTTACAGTGGTTTGATTCGATGGGCTGTTGTTTCAGTTTAACATATAATTATTGTAATTGTGAGGAAGGATTGCATTACTGACAATAATTTGTCACAGTCACACTAAAATATATATTTCCAAAGGTATACTAGGTGCATTCCAATGTTTTATGAAAGTGATTCTTTAGTTTAGACTTCAATGATGTCAAAGAAATCCGCAGGTAGTTGATTAATCATCCGTACAGAATATACAAAAAACGGTCTCACTACTTATGATTATGACAAACGTTATTATTATTTTAAATGAAATACCGGTAATAATCAATTTAAAAAACCGGTAAGTTTTTAGGCCTACCTAGGATTTATAAAAATTGTGAAACTATATAACTATTGCTTTAACTCTCACTAGAATAATTTTACTTAAGGTAACATAGTTAGCCAGCCCTAACTTACCCGAGACTATATATTTTGAAATATTTGAGATTTTTGTGATATTTTTAGCAGTAAAGCCAACAAATGATATTTTTTTATTATTTAGAATTACGTCCCGACAGCTGTTTGCCAACACTGACGAATTCGTTGTTCGGATCGTCTTATTATCAGTTATCATCACTCACAGGTAAAATTATCACGTATTTATCTTTTCCATACATCCATGACGAATTACCCATTTATTACATTACCTATGCGTCTTCGATTCATAATCGATTCAATTGAAGTAATCAATGAATTGAGAGATACTCTTTTATGGTCAAACACTATGCGAACACAGATTAGACAATTTTTTTCATTAGATATAAATGTCACCTTTCGTCTTAAGTTTTTCTTATCATTATATATATATTTATTTTATTATCATTATATTGTGATGTTAGCAGTAGTTCCGACTAAGGTACTGGTGATCACAAAACAATATCAGGATATTAAGTGTGTAATACTTATATAAAGCTATGTAGGAATGTAGTATCAGTTGTAACAAGTACTTGCCTGTTAGCAATAATAATACTTGCTAATTTTCTAAAATAATCTACCAGAACACAAAAGGGTGCGCTTGATAGAAAGCGGAAGGAACACGCGTCCGCTCGCTCACTCTTTACCTCGTCTTAACTGCTCATGCCGTGTCCCGGATGCTCCTTATATTTCGTACCATAACGTCTTAAAGTGCATCGTCCTCGCGACTTTCGCGTTTTGTATATAAAGTCCCAAAGCATTTTTAAACCGAAAAAGAAGACCAATAAACAGAGTCCTCATGCATGTAGGTAGGTTGAGTACCTAATCAAATTTTATTTGAATTTAATACTAATTAAATTACATATCCTTTATTTTTAACCAACTTTTTCCCCAAATCTGGACTCAAGCAATCTAAAAGGAAATCCCGAATGACTTTACTTTTTATCCCGTATTATAACAGACTTTTTACTCTCTTACACAGATTTTGGTCCGTGGATGACTCTCAAATATTCACTGAATATTCTGCCCTTCGATCATTGGTGATGGCTAATTGGGAAGAGAACATAAAGGTACCCATCAACGAGCCTGCGCAAGGGAAGAAAAAGAGTCAGATACAGGAATACGTGGAATACCACGGCGGGCCAGGAGTTCAGCATATAGCGATCAATACTGAAGACATTATTACAGCTGTAAGAAAGACCACTTTCATGTCCTGTTTACTTAATTTTTTTCATTAGAATTAGTAATCAGACAATTGAATTAAAAAAGAAGAATATCAAGTTCCTTTTTTTATTTGGTTAAAGTTCCTACTTTACCTTTTGAAGACACTGCAGATCTTTATTTTATTATATACTATCACAGATATGTCTTTGGAATACGAGGCTAAATTGATCTTCACATATTGGTGGTAGATATTGAGTTAAAAAAATTGTGTTGTAAGGGTTTATTATTGATCTTTCTACCTCGTTCTACAAAGTTGTTGCAAAGAATAGTCATCTTTAAAGCAGCAAGAAAAACGGAAATGAATAAAACAAAATTATCTATTAGTTTTTGATGATAGAGAATTGTTACTAAGGTAATTTTACTAATTATACAGATTAAAAATCTGCGAGAACGTGGAGTGGAATTCCTGACAATACCATCAGAATATTACAAAATCATAAAGGAAAAGTTGAAACATAGTCCAGTGCGGGTCGCTGAGAGTATAGACGAGCTTGAGCGGCTCCACATACTCATAGACTACGACGACAATGGTTACCTCTTGCAGATATTCACGAAGAACACCCAAGACAGACCTACTCTATTCCTGGAGGTTATACAGAGGAGAAATCATAACGTAAGTGAGAAATTATTTTGGGAGAACGGACCACGCAAAACCAATGCGGATGAGTCGGTATTAGTTTTTGCCAACGTCTTAATACGCTTTCCTTAGCACGTCAGATAATATTCTTTCTGGTCATCAGCCTTTGCGAAAACTGCATAACCCCGCAATAGGGAGTGGAAAAAAGGTCAATCGAATTAGTTTGTTTTCGTATGATGTAACAATGTTGGATTATATTTAGCAAAATAGTCTTGGTGGGGTAGACGTTGAGAGACCGTTTTTACGTAGACCCCCTTAATAAGAAAATTCTTTATTGATGCTCGTTTTAAAGCATCTTTGCTTTCTTAAATGATATTGAGTTCTATTTGTTGGACTATAAGTTGAAAATCTATGGTTGATATTTGAGTTTTTGTTCTCTTGATGTTGACTGTACAAAGAGACAAGATCGCGTCAATTTACCCAAAACTTTAAATGTCAATATGAATTGAAAAAAATTGCCAGCTGTTTATACATTTTATGCAATTATAAATATTATTGGAGATCCCTAGAGTGAGGAAGTCAGACCTATTGGTATAGAACTTATGGTAATACCTCCATTTTAAGCAAGCATCGGCTAGAAAAATCAACGAATAATTGATTTAGCTTTTATTTTTTACAGGGTTTTGGTGCTGGCAACTTCAAAACTCTCTTTGAATCGATAGAAATGGAGCAAGCGAAGCGTGGCAACTTATAAGACAGTGGATCTTACCAGCTATTAGGGTGATGCAAAAACAGCTATGAGGGGAATGCACTGCTAATACTCTATTAAATGACTGATTTTGAATCACGTTAAAAGGCTGAAGTTAGAATGAAGTGCATGTTCAGTTACAAAAAATACAATCCGTTTTTGTATTATGTTGTGATGTTGTTGACCGTTTTAGATATAAGCTCATTCGAGCTACTTACCAACTTTAAATATAATTACATGAAATCTGCTAGACATTATATTTTTCTTTAGCAGATCCAAAAATAATACTTTGGGCCTCGGTATAACTTTAGGAAAAATGCCTACAACTTTTAACTTTTAAGCGCTGGTAACTGTTCGGTATTACTCTTAGTAATATATTAACTACTTCGTTTTAAAGTAGGAATAAGTAGCATTTACAGACACTATACTAAGGTATTACTTGCTTTACATTTTAATTATAAACAATTACAAAGGTAATTATTAATTAATCTCCGCCACTTCGTCGTTTTATAATTTAAATCATTGTTATTTAAGATAGATAACAAGCCTGTGGGTTCGAGTCCTATCTTACCTTACACAAAGTAGAATATAAGAAAATATAGAGAAGTGATTGTTCTCAGGAAACGGCATGTGATTTTGCGTCCTTGATTCCTTTTGCCGATTTTGTGACCGACTCAAGTTAAAATCCGTCATTTTGACTATTCAATGTTACATAACAAGATATGTTCTTACATAACAATGCGGTCAACTGTGATTTCTGCGTTTTCCAAGTACAATCGAGTCAGCCATGAAGCATAGATTTTTGTTTGTTGAACACGTAGCCAATATAGAATTCAACGTTTTATTCTCGCTGGACTATACACAACAAAGCCGGCCGGCCGGTTAATCCGAGTCTGAAGCCAGTGTCTTCAGAAAATTGCAATGCCCGGCTATTATCAGGCCTGAAAATCTTGCTTGAGCGTTTCGAATAATACGCGTTGTATCGCTAGGATCGGCGGCTTTGGTGTTTACTTATAGACCTTTAAATATGGACGAACTCACACTTGCATTTGTTTCGCAAAAAAATACTACTAGTACCTGCGGGCCTACCATGATCTCTCAGAGCGATGCAAGTTCGATTGTCAAAACGAGACACTGCTATATGCGGTCTATAGTGGCGTCTCTCTTCAACAGCTTGAATCGCGATAAAAGGTGATGGTAGGGCCTCGGAAGTATGCCGCGAATTTATGCACTCAAATAAATGTACATACATACACAGTATACGTAAAGAAACTCGATGCTTTCTATATATGAGTGGAAATCAAGCCTCAATCTGAGAAAAAACATATAATGATGCTATTGTACAGTCGGCATATTAAACCTTTAAACTCCAACTGACCCATATGGCTTTGAATATGGTTAATAATTAAGCCAAATAGATATAAACAACCTCTTAATGTGAACGAACTGTTTTAAAAATAAAACTATAGTGAAAAGAGTATCGTTTTATTGAATCACCATTGATTAACATCGACACGCGTCTTCATAACACCAATTAGATCTTGAAACGAGTACGTATTTACAATACATAGATATGTATATTGGACAAAAAATGCATAAAATACCATTTTTTTCATTTTGAATTTCAACATAAGCATATATCACGGCGAATCTGCGGAACTGGAGGAGACATTTAAATTATAAAGTCATAAGTCTTTGGTAAAATTTCAAACGTAATAACTGTGTAATTAACACAGTTTCCGTCATTGTCAATAATTCAGAAAAAAAGCAAGATATGCTTGTAAAACTAAAATATGAAAAATTGATTGTCAAAACCACAGCTTAGAACGTATGCACACCACGTTTTCACGCGTTTACGTAGCTTGACTATGAATATGCGCATAAATTCAGTCTCGCGTTTGAATCGGTATCTGTATCGGTATGCAAAATGCAAAAAAATTGCTCTGTGGAATAAAATAAATCAAATTAAAAAACACAGTGTGCAAAGGCCCTATACTTTGTCCAATGTAGGATGATACTTTTGACAGTTGACATCTATATAGAGGGTATAAAGTTGCTATTGCAATGTCAAGCCAAACATAAGGAAACAAACGCAACCTTAGTACGTAGCAATAAGGAAGTGACACCTGTCAAAAGTATCATCCTACATTGGACAAAGTATAACAAATATATTTGGTTGTATCCATCAGCGATGTTCTTCAAGTAGGAGACACGATAGCCCTTTAATTTAACAATAATATTATGCAACCATCGACGACGAAGTATCAATAGCTTCTATAAAAAGCAAACTTATAAGCGGTAGAAGTTTTATTTCGAAAATTAACTGAATTTCTTTTTTTTTATGTGAAGTTTTTATAAAGAATACTGTCTTTAGTAAAAATAAATGGATACATTTGATAATGGAAACACTAGAAATAATTAAGTGTAGTACTAAAATTTTCGTGGGGTGGGGAAATATTTGATATTTTGACTGTTAGCGTATTAACACTTTTATTTAACTATTTTGGAAAAGCTTTTTTTTTAAATGTTAAGAAGTATTGACACTTTACCGTCGACATACTAATTTATAACCTCATTTTAAAAACATCGCATTACTTCATGAATATAGTAAAACTTATAGAAAACATTCTATCGGACGGGAACCGAACATCTACTGGCAAATCGGGCTACTTGACCACCGAGTCCTTTTATCTTATTCTCCTATACTCATAAAGTAAGCGCATTATTAATTGCTAAAACACATTTCTTTATATAAAAATCTTCACACAAAAATACGCTGTTAGATAACAAAATGGCAATCTATAATACAAAATAAATTTATTAATATAAAAAAATTTCATCAGGACAGCGCAAAGTAGGAGACATTTTATTAACACAGAAATATAAATTATTAACTGCGGCATAAAGTTCATAATTGCTTGAAACGTCGCGTTGAATTTTGCACTTTATTTAGAAATGAATAGATGAAAAATTTTAAACGTTATAAAAATCTTCTGCGCTAATCTTATTTTGATCTAGAATCTAAATAGAGCATTGCTCTTCAATATCTTCTATAATGAAAGCACTATGATAGACTGCCATATTTTTTTATAAGAATCTGTCAGTTTTGTAAACTAACGAACATTTTTAAAGATGAATACAATTATAAATACATCCCCAGCAGTAATATAATAATAACAGTTGAGTTACATAATTTTAAACATGGTTACCAACATTTTTAGTATAAATTTAAACAAGATTTTTTTTTCAAATATTTTGTGACTCCGATATGACGGCACAGTTGCATACGCCATCGTCACAGAAAAAAAACTATTTTAAATAATAATAAGTTGCCTCACTCAACATATTATGCTGAATATAGATTATAAATCCGTCCATTAAACAATGAATGCTTTAAATATTTTTTTAACATCCCGACGTACTTATATTTTTATTTTAATAATTAATAATTATTTACGATTTCTTCATCGTAAACAATTTTCTTCAAATAGAGCGCATAGTTAGAATTTTGTCATGAACAGCATACTAAATACAAAATAAGAATAATAAAATAAAAATAAAATATTTTCAAGAAAATAAAATTTAATTGATCCGAAATAGATTAAAGACTTAAATTTATTTTAAAGAATAGAATATAATAGAACAACAAATAAACTGTTATTTACTCTGTTGCGATCCAATTGTCGAAAGAACCGCAGACTCGCATAGCACCAAAACGTCACAAAAACAATGGACAAACCAAACAAATACTTTGCAATAGACAAGCACGTCAATTCTTCTAAACTATTCTAAAAGAAAACTTCATGCGTATCCTTGAATACTGTAAATTAGGCAGAAACCCAACATTCACGGTTGAAGACCCAAAAGCTACCATAAATTAGTTCAACTAAAGTCGTATTTTAAAGAACAACACTGAAAGAACGTTAAATTGCTCTGCGTTTAGAATTAAGTATTATATTTTCTATGCATTACGGTCGAAAATTGCGTAAACGTATTTTATTGGAAGTGACTTATGTATTTATAAAACTTTTAGCAAGTCGTGCAGTTGATAGACAAATTAATATAATCATTTTCTAATAGCTTTTCAATTTAAAGATATTTTTTTCTAAAAGTTCCTTATTAAATTTTAGATATGGCAAAAGTATTAAAAATAAATAAATTCAAAAGGTGGGTAACGTATTATATAAAAAATATACATATAAAAAAATTATGCATCGATAAATAATACTTATTAATGTTATAATTATCAAAAATCCTAAAATTACTAAACCGCACGACAGTACGCCACGGATTTAAGTTTAAAAACCTGCAATACCTACACAATGTAGATAATGATGAATGTAAATATTATACATATGTAATATTAAGTATTTACAAAATACGCAACCAAGGAAAAAGCTTCGAGGAATAGAATATTTCCAGTACGGAACTAGAGCTCTACAAACGGCAAGATAATGGATTTACGTGATCACTAACCACAAATTTAATCTATTTTATTGAAGATTCGATTTTTAAAAACTTGCAACACCAAAACGTGCCTGCTTCTGCTTATGTAAGTTTCAACGAGTTTATATTTAAGCCAGTGCCCACTACATAATGCTGAGATCAAGTATACTTTAGCCGCATCAAATATTAAATATTCTTAAACAACTCATTCTAAATATTTTCAATATTATACTCTTTGTGGACTTCGTTTTAAGTACCATTTATTTTAGACCATAGATATGTGCAAATTAATTAAATAATGGTACATATATAAATGTAGCTCAAGTTCTTGAATTTTACATAATTTAAACAAATAATTGTTTCTTTTTTTCTTTTAGCAATATCGTTCATTAAAACGCAGACAAAGTATATTGAAGAATAAAAATAAATCCCATTTGTGTTCCTACCATTAGGAAATGTAAGATATTTTAATAATAAAATAAAAAATAAGGTATTTTATTTATTTATTTATTGTCTTTATACGACAACGCTCAACATCCACGCCACTTCAAAACATCAAAACTTACAACAATTTCCCTAGAAATCTCACTGTAATTTAAATACTGTTACACATTATACCTTTGTGCAGACGATCCAAAGTATACTCGATATCAGCAGTGATTTATCGCGGAGTCTAAGTGGTGTCATCTTTAGGATCTGGTTCGACATCGTCCGCTTCGACGATTTCAAAGTCCCGATCCGTTGAAGAGCGCTGGCTATTTTCAGACTCTGACTCAGAGTGCTTGTCTGTGCTTGATAGGATTGGCATTTCCTCTCTGTCCTCCCTGGAAGAGAAGATATTGTATACCCTGTCTCAAACCAATTTAATAAAAATGTAAACAAAGAAGCCATTTTTGCGACCATAGACTATTGAGTGATGTGGTAAAAGTAAAACCATTTATGATTCGATTAATTAATTGATTGCTTCGATTAGATTAATTGAACACTATTATGTTGGAGCTTCGCGTTAGCGTAGTTTGTTTTTATTCCTAGTGTCGGATAATGGGCATTTGTTCTCAAGCCTTGAAAGATGGTGCTGTTCTTCGTGATTATAGAAGAATGAAATGCTTAGATTGAACCGAGTAAAAATGACTTATATTTTTTTAAATTTCACATAAGAAATCATTCTTTGAAGAAAAATGGTATCATTTATTTATTTAAAAACGGATTTTTAAATAAATAAATAAATATATTTAGTATTAAAGTAAGAAAAAATTTAAAATTGACTTCTTAGGTTTTGAAGCGTATAACTCATTGAAATCAAACACTTATGGATAAATAAATGCGTTATTTATTTGCACACAACGAAAAAATTAGTCACCCCGCAACCACGGCACCTGCAAAGGTGTTGAAACTTCGGGAAACTAAATAAACCACCTAAAATTAAATCACGGACTCTGAACTCGACTTTGTTGTGTAAATAAATAACGCGTTTATTATCTGTAAGTGTTTCATTTCAATAGACAAATTTAACTGATTTACATTGTGACTTGGATCGTGTTTTTTCTGGAGCAACGACATTTTGCTACGATACTTGGACTTTGAGATCAACTCCGATTTATATTTGTTGTACAAGGTATGTAACTGTAATATTATCTTTTATGTACGTAAACTTCATCTCATTTGAAAGTAATTCGACGGCCGCCACTTAAGGGTTGACTGGAGGTATTTTTTCCCTTACAAAATGTAGAATATGTGTAAAAGAAAGAAAATTATAGCAAAACTAAAAAGCCAATTCCGCATATTCAAAAACATATTCAAATGAGAAGAGATGTTTTAATGATTTATCTTTATTTTAAGCATTGAACACGGATAACCCTGGTCCGTCATCCTCTTCTTCGTTTTTGTCTTCGCCTATGAAAAAACGACCGAGACCTAGTCGCTTGACAGCAAATGAAAAGACCATAACACTGAATATTTACAAGTTTGTAGTAAAATCGATGACAACTTATCCATATAAGTCTGATATAATAAAAAAACTGCGGAGATAATGGAAACTTCTCAAAGCACCATATCTAAAATATACATTATAACAATAAGTATTTATATTACGATAAACATTTAACTACAACAGGTACATAAAAACAGTAAAACACATAAAACATACTATTTATTCGCGTGCATTGATATCGAATGGCAGCTTGTCGAAATCGATATTGATAACTCATTTTAAGACTAAACTGTTCTGATTGTTTGTAATTTTATGGAGTTAAATTTATCAAATTAATTTCTAGCGAAGGTTAGGTTAAGTTTACAGTGGTTTGATTCGATGGGCTGTTGTTTCAGTTTAACATATAATTATTGTAATTGTGAGGAAGGATTGCATTACTGACAATAATTTGTCACAGTCACACTAAAATATATATTTCCAAAGGTATACTAGGTGCATTCCAATGTTTTATGAAAGTGATTCTTTAGTTTAGACTTCAATGATGTCAAAGAAATCCGCAGGTAGTTGATTAATCATCCGTACAGAATATACAAAAAACGGTCTCACTACTTATGATTATGACAAACGTTATTATTATTTTAAATGAAATACCGGTAATAATCAATTTAAAAAACCGGTAAGTTTTTAGGCCTACCTAGGATTTATAAAAATTGTGAAACTATATAACTATTGCTTTAACTCTCACTAGAATAATTTTACTTAAGGTAACATAGTTAGCCAGCCCTAACTTACCCGAGACTATATATTTTGAAATATTTGAGATTTTTGTGATATTTTTAGCAGTAAAGCCAACAAATGATATTTTTTTATTATTTAGAATTACGTCCCGACAGCTGTTTGCCAACACTGACGAATTCGTTGTTCGGATCGTCTTATTATCAGTTATCATCACTCACAGGTAAAATTATCACGTATTTATCTTTTCCATACATCCATGACGAATTACCCATTTATTACATTACCTATGCGTCTTCGATTCATAATCGATTCAATTGAAGTAATCAATGAATTGAGAGATACTCTTTTATGGTCAAACACTATGCGAACACAGATTAGACAATTTTTTTCATTAGATATAAATGTCACCTTTCGTCTTAAGTTTTTCTTATCATTATATATATATTTATTTTATTATCATTATATTGTGATGTTAGCAGTAGTTCCGACTAAGGTACTGGTGATCACAAAACAATATCAGGATATTAAGTGTGTAATACTTATATAAAGCTATGTAGGAATGTAGTATCAGTTGTAACAAGTACTTGCCTGTTAGCAATAATAATACTTGCTAATTTTCTAAAATAATCTACCAGAACACAAAAGGGTGCGCTTGATAGAAAGCGGAAGGAACACGCGTCCGCTCGCTCACTCTTTACCTCGTCTTAACTGCTCATGCCGTGTCCCGGATGCTCCTTATATTTCGTACCATAACGTCTTAAAGTGCATCGTCCTCGCGACTTTCGCGTTTTGTATATAAAGTCCCAAAGCATTTTTAAACCGAAAAAGAAGACCAATAAACAGAGTCCTCATGCATGTAGGTAGGTTGAGTACCTAATCAAATTTTATTTGAATTTAATACTAATTAAATTACATATCCTTTATTTTTAACCAACTTTTTCCCCAAATCTGGACTCAAGCAATCTAAAAGGAAATCCCGAATGACTTTACTTTTTATCCCGTATTATAACAGACTTTTTACTCTCTTACACAGATTTTGGTCCGTGGATGACTCTCAAATATTCACTGAATATTCTGCCCTTCGATCATTGGTGATGGCTAATTGGGAAGAGAACATAAAGGTACCCATCAACGAGCCTGCGCAAGGGAAGAAAAAGAGTCAGATACAGGAATACGTGGAATACCACGGCGGGCCAGGAGTTCAGCATATAGCGATCAATACTGAAGACATTATTACAGCTGTAAGAAAGACCACTTTCATGTCCTGTTTACTTAATTTTTTTCATTAGAATTAGTAATCAGACAATTGAATTAAAAAAGAAGAATATCAAGTTCCTTTTTTTATTTGGTTAAAGTTCCTACTTTACCTTTTGAAGACACTGCAGATCTTTATTTTATTATATACTATCACAGATATGTCTTTGGAATACGAGGCTAAATTGATCTTCACATATTGGTGGTAGATATTGAGTTAAAAAAATTGTGTTGTAAGGGTTTATTATTGATCTTTCTACCTCGTTCTACAAAGTTGTTGCAAAGAATAGTCATCTTTAAAGCAGCAAGAAAAACGGAAATGAATAAAACAAAATTATCTATTAGTTTTTGATGATAGAGAATTGTTACTAAGGTAATTTTACTAATTATACAGATTAAAAATCTGCGAGAACGTGGAGTGGAATTCCTGACAATACCATCAGAATATTACAAAATCATAAAGGAAAAGTTGAAACATAGTCCAGTGCGGGTCGCTGAGAGTATAGACGAGCTTGAGCGGCTCCACATACTCATAGACTACGACGACAATGGTTACCTCTTGCAGATATTCACGAAGAACACCCAAGACAGACCTACTCTATTCCTGGAGGTTATACAGAGGAGAAATCATAACGTAAGTGAGAAATTATTTTGGGAGAACGGACCACGCAAAACCAATGCGGATGAGTCGGTATTAGTTTTTGCCAACGTCTTAATACGCTTTCCTTAGCACGTCAGATAATATTCTTTCTGGTCATCAGCCTTTGCGAAAACTGCATAACCCCGCAATAGGGAGTGGAAAAAAGGTCAATCGAATTAGTTTGTTTTCGTATGATGTAACAATGTTGGATTATATTTAGCAAAATAGTCTTGGTGGGGTAGACGTTGAGAGACCGTTTTTACGTAGACCCCCTTAATAAGAAAATTCTTTATTGATGCTCGTTTTAAAGCATCTTTGCTTTCTTAAATGATATTGAGTTCTATTTGTTGGACTATAAGTTGAAAATCTATGGTTGATATTTGAGTTTTTGTTCTCTTGATGTTGACTGTACAAAGAGACAAGATCGCGTCAATTTACCCAAAACTTTAAATGTCAATATGAATTGAAAAAAATTGCCAGCTGTTTATACATTTTATGCAATTATAAATATTATTGGAGATCCCTAGAGTGAGGAAGTCAGACCTATTGGTATAGAACTTATGGTAATACCTCCATTTTAAGCAAGCATCGGCTAGAAAAATCAACGAATAATTGATTTAGCTTTTATTTTTTACAGGGTTTTGGTGCTGGCAACTTCAAAACTCTCTTTGAATCGATAGAAATGGAGCAAGCGAAGCGTGGCAACTTATAAGACAGTGGATCTTACCAGCTATTAGGGTGATGCAAAAACAGCTATGAGGGGAATGCACTGCTAATACTCTATTAAATGACTGATTTTGAATCACGTTAAAAGGCTGAAGTTAGAATGAAGTGCATGTTCAGTTACAAAAAATACAATCCGTTTTTGTATTATGTTGTGATGTTGTTGACCGTTTTAGATATAAGCTCATTCGAGCTACTTACCAACTTTAAATATAATTACATGAAATCTGCTAGACATTATATTTTTCTTTAGCAGATCCAAAAATAATACTTTGGGCCTCGGTATAACTTTAGGAAAAATGCCTACAACTTTTAACTTTTAAGCGCTGGTAACTGTTCGGTATTACTCTTAGTAATATATTAACTACTTCGTTTTAAAGTAGGAATAAGTAGCATTTACAGACACTATACTAAGGTATTACTTGCTTTACATTTTAATTATAAACAATTACAAAGGTAATTATTAATTAATCTCCGCCACTTCGTCGTTTTATAATTTAAATCATTGTTATTTAAGATAGATAACAAGCCTGTGGGTTCGAGTCCTATCTTACCTTACACAAAGTAGAATATAAGAAAATATAGAGAAGTGATTGTTCTCAGGAAACGGCATGTGATTTTGCGTCCTTGATTCCTTTTGCCGATTTTGTGACCGACTCAAGTTAAAATCCGTCATTTTGACTATTCAATGTTACATAACAAGATATGTTCTTACATAACAATGCGGTCAACTGTGATTTCTGCGTTTTCCAAGTACAATCGAGTCAGCCATGAAGCATAGATTTTTGTTTGTTGAACACGTAGCCAATATAGAATTCAACGTTTTATTCTCGCTGGACTATACACAACAAAGCCGGCCGGCCGGTTAATCCGAGTCTGAACCAGTGTCTTCAGAAAATTGCAATGCCCGGCTATTATCAGGCCTGAAAATCTTGCTTGAGCGTTTCGAATAATACGCGTTGTATCGCTAGGATCGGCGGCTTTGGTGTTTACTTATAGACCTTTAAATATGGACGAACTCACACTTGCATTTGTTTCGCAAAAAAATACTACTAGTACCTGCGGGCCTACCATGATCTCTCAGAGCGATGCAAGTTCGATTGTCAAAACGAGACACTGCTATATGCGGTCTATAGTGGCGTCTCTCTTCAACAGCTTGAATCGCGATAAAAGGTGATGGTAGGGCCTCGGAAGTATGCCGCGAATTTATGCACTCAAATAAATGTACATACACAGTATACGTAAAGAAACTCGATGCTTTCTATATATGAGTGGAAATCAAGCCTCAATCTGAGAAAAAACATATAATGATGCTATTGTACAGTCGGCATATTAAACCTTTAAACTCCAACTGACCCATATGGCTTTGAATATGGTTAATAATTAAGCCAAATAGATATAAACAACCTCTTAATGTGAACGAACTGTTTTAAAAATAAAACTATAGTGAAAAGAGTATCGTTTTATTGAATCACCATTGATTAACATCGACACGCGTCTTCATAACACCAATTAGATCTTGAAACGAGTACGTATTTACAATACATAGATATGTATATTGGACAAAAAATGCATAAAATACCATTTTTTTCATTTTGAATTTCAACATAAGCATATATCACGGCGAATCTGCGGAACTGGAGGAGACATTTAAATTATAAAGTCATAAGTCTTTGGTAAAATTTCAAACGTAATAACTGTGTAATTAACACAGTTTCCGTCATTGTCAATAATTCAGAAAAAAAGCAAGATATGCTTGTAAAACTAAAATATGAAAAATTGATTGTCAAAACCACAGCTTAGAACGTATGCACACCACGTTTTCACGCGTTTACGTAGCTTGACTATGAATATGCGCATAAATTCAGTCTCGCGTTTGAATCGGTATCTGTATCGGTATGCAAAATGCAAAAAAATTGCTCTGTGGAATAAAATAAATCAAATTAAAAAACACAGTGTGCAAAGGCCCTATACTTTGTCCAATGTAGGATGATACTTTTGACAGTTGACATCTATATAGAGGGTATAAAGTTGCTATTGCAATGTCAAGCCAAACATAAGGAAACAAACGCAACCTTAGTACGTAGCAATAAGGAAGTGACACCTGTCAAAAGTATCATCCTACATTGGACAAAGTATAACAAATATATTTGGTTGTATCCATCAGCGATGTTCTTCAAGTAGGAGACACGATAGCCCTTTAATTTAACAATAATATTATGCAACCATCGACGACGAAGTATCAATAGCTTCTATAAAAAGCAAACTTATAAGCGGTAGAAGTTTTATTTCGAAAATTAACTGAATTTCTTTTTTTTTATGTGAAGTTTTTATAAAGAATACTGTCTTTAGTAAAAATAAATGGATACATTTGATAATGGAAACACTAGAAATAATTAAGTGTAGTACTAAAATTTTCGTGGGGTGGGGAAATATTTGATATTTTGACTGTTAGCGTATTAACACTTTTATTTAACTATTTTGGAAAAGCTTTTTTTTAAAATGTTAAGAAGTATTGACACTTTACCGTCGACATACTAATTTATAACCTCATTTTAAAAACATCGCATTACTTCATGAATATAGTAAAACTTATAGAAAACATTCTATCGGACGGGAACCGAACATCTACTGGCAAATCGGGCTACTTGACCACCGAGTCCTTTTATCTTATTCTCCTATACTCATAAAGTAAGCGCATTATTAATTGCTAAAACACATTTCTTTATATAAAAATCTTCACACAAAAATACGCTGTTAGATAACAAAATGGCAATCTATAATACAAAATAAATTTATTAATATAAAAAAATTTCATCAGGACAGCGCAAAGTAGGAGACATTTTATTAACACAGAAATATAAATTATTAACTGCGGCATAAAGTTCATAATTGCTTGAAACGTCGCGTTGAATTTTGCACTTTATTTAGAAATGAATAGATGAAAAATTTTAAACGTTATAAAAATCTTCTGCGCTAATCTTATTTTGATCTAGAATCTAAATAGAGCATTGCTCTTCAATATCTTCTATAATGAAAGCACTATGATAGACTGCCATATTTTTTTATAAGAATCTGTCAGTTTTGTAAACTAACGAACATTTTTAAAGATGAATACAATTATAAATACATCCCCAGCAGTAATATAATAATAACAGTTGAGTTACATAATTTTAAACATGGTTACCAACATTTTTAGTATAAATTTAAACAAGATTTTTTTTTCAAATATTTTGTGACTCCGATATGACGGCACAGTTGCATACGCCATCGTCACAGAAAAAAAACTATTTTAAATAATAATAAGTTGCCTCACTCAACATATTATGCTGAATATAGATTATAAATCCGTCCATTAAACAATGAATGCTTTAAATATTTTTTTAACATCCCGACGTACTTATATTTTTATTTTAATAATTAATAATTATTTACGATTTCTTCATCGTAAACAATTTTCTTCAAATAGAGCGCATAGTTAGAATTTTGTCATGAACAGCATACTAAATACAAAATAAGAATAATAAAATAAAAATAAAATATTTTCAAGAAAATAAAATTTAATTGATCCGAAATAGATTAAAGACTTAAATTTATTTTAAAGAATAGAATATAATAGAACAACAAATAAACTGTTATTTACTCTGTTGCGATCCAATTGTCGAAAGAACCGCAGACTCGCATAGCACCAAAACGTCACAAAAACAATGGACAAACCAAACAAATACTTTGCAATAGACAAGCACGTCAATTCTTCTAAACTATTCTAAAAGAAAACTTCATGCGTATCCTTGAATACTGTAAATTAGGCAGAAACCCAACATTCACGGTTGAAGACCCAAAAGCTACCATAAATTAGTTCAACTAAAGTCGTATTTTAAAGAACAACACTGAAAGAACGTTAAATTGCTCTGCGTTTAGAATTAAGTATTATATTTTCTATGCATTACGGTCGAAAATTGCGTAAACGTATTTTATTGGAAGTGACTTATGTATTTATAAAACTTTTAGCAAGTCGTGCAGTTGATAGACAAATTAATATAATCATTTTCTAATAGCTTTTCAATTTAAAGATATTTTTTTCTAAAAGTTCCTTATTAAATTTTAGATATGGCAAAAGTATTAAAAATAAATAAATTCAAAAGGTGGGTAACGTATTATATAAAAAATATACATATAAAAAAATTATGCATCGATAAATAATACTTATTAATGTTATAATTATCAAAAATCCTAAAATTACTAAACCGCACGACAGTACGCCACGGATTTAAGTTTAAAAACCTGCAATACCTACACAATGTAGATAATGATGAATGTAAATATTATACATATGTAATATTAAGTATTTACAAAATACGCAACCAAGGAAAAAGCTTCGAGGAATAGAATATTTCCAGTACGGAACTAGAGCTCTACAAACGGCAAGATAATGGATTTACGTGATCACTAACCACAAATTTAATCTATTTTATTGAAGATTCGATTTTTAAAAACTTGCAACACCAAAACGTGCCTGCTTCTGCTTATGTAAGTTTCAACGAGTTTATATTTAAGCCAGTGCCCACTACATAATGCTGAGATCAAGTATACTTTAGCCGCATCAAATATTAAATATTCTTAAACAACTCATTCTAAATATTTTCAATATTATACTCTTTGTGGACTTCGTTTTAAGTACCATTTATTTTAGACCATAGATATGTGCAAATTAATTAAATAATGGTACATATATAAATGTAGCTCAAGTTCTTGAATTTTACATAATTTAAACAAATAATTGTTTCTTTTTTTCTTTTAGCAATATCGTTCATTAAAACGCAGACAAAGTATATTGAAGAATAAAAATAAATCCCATTTGTGTTCCTACCATTAGGAAATGTAAGATATTTTAATAATAAAATAAAAAATAAGGTATTTTATTTATTTATTTATTGTCTTTATACGACAACGCTCAACATCCACGCCACTTCAAAACATCAAAACTTACAACAATTTCCCTAGAAATCTCACTGTAATTTAAATACTGTTACACATTATACCTTTGTGCAGACGATCCAAAGTATACTCGATATCAGCAGTGATTTATCGCGGAGTCTAAGTGGTGTCATCTTTAGGATCTGGTTCGACATCGTCCGCTTCGACGATTTCAAAGTCCCGATCCGTTGAAGAGCGCTGGCTATTTTCAGACTCTGACTCAGAGTGCTTGTCTGTGCTTGATAGGATTGGCATTTCCTCTCTGTCCTCCCTGGAAGAGAAGATATTGTATACCCTGTCTCAAACCAATTTAATAAAAATGTAAACAAAGAAGCCATTTTTGCGACCATAGACTATTGAGTGATGTGGTAAAAGTAAAACCATTTATGATTCGATTAATTAATTGATTGCTTCGATTAGATTAATTGAACACTATTATGTTGGAGCTTCGCGTTAGCGTAGTTTGTTTTTATTCCTAGTGTCGGATAATGGGCATTTGTTCTCAAGCCTTGAAAGATGGTGCTGTTCTTCGTGATTATAGAAGAATGAAATGCTTAGATTGAACCGAGTAAAAATGACTTATATTTTTTTAAATTTCACATAAGAAATCATTCTTTGAAGAAAAATGGTATCATTTATTTATTTAAAAACGGATTTTTAAATAAATAAATAAATATATTTAGTATTAAAGTAAGAAAAAATTTAAAATTGACTTCTTAGGTTTTGAAGCGTATAACTCATTGAAATCAAACACTTATGGATAAATAAATGCGTTATTTATTTGCACACAACGAAAAAATTAGTCACCCCGCAACCACGGCACCTGCAAAGGTGTTGAAACTTCGGGAAACTAAATAAACCACCTAAAATTAAATCACGGACTCTGAACTCGACTTTGTTGTGTAAATAAATAACGCGTTTATTATCTGTAAGTGTTTCATTTCAATAGACAAATTTAACTGATTTACATTGTGACTTGGATCGTGTTTTTTCTGGAGCAACGACATTTTGCTACGATACTTGGACTTTGAGATCAACTCCGATTTATATTTGTTGTACAAGGTATGTAACTGTAATATTATCTTTTATGTACGTAAACTTCATCTCATTTGAAAGTAATTCGACGGCCGCCACTTAAGGGTTGACTGGAGGTATTTTTTCCCTTACAAAATGTAGAATATGTGTAAAAGAAAGAAAATTATAGCAAAACTAAAAAGCCAATTCCGCATATTCAAAAACATATTCAAATGAGAAGAGATGTTTTAATGATTTATCTTTATTTTAAGCATTGAACACGGATAACCCTGGTCCGTCATCCTCTTCTTCGTTTTTGTCTTCGCCTATGAAAAAACGACCGAGACCTAGTCGCTTGACAGCAAATGAAAAGACCATAACACTGAATATTTACAAGTTTGTAGTAAAATCGATGACAACTTATCCATATAAGTCTGATATAATAAAAAAACTGCGGAGATAATGGAAACTTCTCAAAGCACCATATCTAAAATATACATTATAACAATAAGTATTTATATTACGATAAACATTTAACTACAACAGGTACATAAAAACAGTAAAACACATAAAACATACTATTTATTCGCGTGCATTGATATCGAATGGCAGCTTGTCGAAATCGATATTGATAACTCATTTTAAGACTAAACTGTTCTGATTGTTTGTAATTTTATGGAGTTAAATTTATCAAATTAATTTCTAGCGAAGGTTAGGTTAAGTTTACAGTGGTTTGATTCGATGGGCTGTTGTTTCAGTTTAACATATAATTATTGTAATTGTGAGGAAGGATTGCATTACTGACAATAATTTGTCACAGTCACACTAAAATATATATTTCCAAAGGTATACTAGGTGCATTCCAATGTTTTATGAAAGTGATTCTTTAGTTTAGACTTCAATGATGTCAAAGAAATCCGCAGGTAGTTGATTAATCATCCGTACAGAATATACAAAAAACGGTCTCACTACTTATGATTATGACAAACGTTATTATTATTTTAAATGAAATACCGGTAATAATCAATTTAAAAAACCGGTAAGTTTTTAGGCCTACCTAGGATTTATAAAAATTGTGAAACTATATAACTATTGCTTTAACTCTCACTAGAATAATTTTACTTAAGGTAACATAGTTAGCCAGCCCTAACTTACCCGAGACTATATATTTTGAAATATTTGAGATTTTTGTGATATTTTTAGCAGTAAAGCCAACAAATGATATTTTTTTATTATTTAGAATTACGTCCCGACAGCTGTTTGCCAACACTGACGAATTCGTTGTTCGGATCGTCTTATTATCAGTTATCATCACTCACAGGTAAAATTATCACGTATTTATCTTTTCCATACATCCATGACGAATTACCCATTTATTACATTACCTATGCGTCTTCGATTCATAATCGATTCAATTGAAGTAATCAATGAATTGAGAGATACTCTTTTATGGTCAAACACTATGCGAACACAGATTAGACAATTTTTTTCATTAGATATAAATGTCACCTTTCGTCTTAAGTTTTTCACATAAATTTTAAATATGTTAAACTATGATCTTTGAAAGAAACTAGTGAGATACATGTTGAAACCTTTTTATTACTTATGAATGTGTTTTTATATACATTTAGTGGCCAAAAGTGTGAGTATTTTCAATGAAACTGGTTTGTTTACATTTTTATTAAATTGGTTTGAGACAAGGTATAAATACGCAGCTAATGACATCGGTTAAAAATGACAAACAAAAAGATACTTTATTTTCATAGTAACTCCTAGTTAGTATACGGATGATGCGCAACCAGGTTTCTGCTTCCAAGTATGCCCTATTAAAATATTTTACTCAGACACAGTCGGTATGACTCACAAGCCCTTTATGAAGAATAAAGATCAAATAGAAATAATTTACAATACTTATAACCCAAGTACTGAAAATTGAGTAAGAAAGTAAAATTTTTAACACTGGAGTTACAAACATAAGTTCTAAACCTTCAAAGTCTTATTCTGCTAAAACCATTGTAGTCCTTATCTTGTTGCAATTTTGAATTCATTTTACTTTGCAATTAATTTACTCGCCTGAGAATCGTTCGCCTTAGATTTAATATTGCACAATAATTATTAATCTAACGACTGTTTGGTGCAACGGTAGCGATCCTGCCTTTCGCACCGACGGTTCTGGGTTCGAATCCCGGAAGGGGCAGATGTTTGTATGATGACTACGAGTATTTGTACCTGAGTCATGGATGTTTGTATATATGTCTATAAATATTACTTATTTATGTATGATATATGTATGGCTATCCGTTACCCTAGTATCCATAACACAAGCCTTAAAAGTGCTTACTTTGGGCTAGGTTAATTGGTGTGAATGTAGGAAATATTTATTTATTTATTCACTAAGCTATGTCATTTAACATATTTCATTTTTTTTGTTACAACTCTCTAGTAGTCAATTTGGTATTTACTGAAACTTTAAATAATACCGTAGGATTATATGAATAAACTAATCAACATTTTTTTGTTATCTGAATTGCTAATATTTTATCTTTTCCGAATTCTTAATATTTTTTCCTTTTTTTCTATAAACTGCTGCAAGTGCAGGGCAAAAATGAAACAGTTCCTTTCATAAACACAGTTTCCTTATATTTGAGTATTTGAATTTCAGTTTGTATAAAAACTGCGTTAATTTTGAAATATTTTAGTTATTACTTATTAGCTAAATATTTTTCATGAATATTTCATTGCAAATAAAATTACTAAGGTGACGTTTTACGTTCTCGTAAACAGTCTGGTGTAAACACACCTTTACATTCGATATACGAGTAATGTTTCAATCTTTTTGTTACAGTCATCTTACTTTAATTGAGTTTTTTTGTTTTTTTTAAGGTGTTTATAGGTTAAAGAGTCACACAAACTAACCTGTGGATAATAGTGTGGCTTCACTATTACCTTACTTTTTGTAATAATTAAGATTTTAATATATATTGTGAATTCTGTTTAATATCCCAAATAAATAAAATACGTACTTAGTATCTCCTGGAAGTGACTCCTGCTCGGGCGGGTCGGAGGCAGGCAATAAAGGCGCTTTTTCCGTTTCGTCGTCTGATTGTTTGTCTTTCTTGCGTTTTTTCTTATTCTTGGAGGACTTGTCATGTTCAGAGCCGGGCCCACGGTATTCGTACTGAAAATATAAAAATAATATCCTTAATATCTTAAAACATACTGTTCGTTAAACTTAACAAACCCAGTTGTTAATGCTTATAATGACTACAACTCGTTTTATCTCATCTGTGGCTGAAAAAGTATTATTTTTCATTGAGCCATTTCATAGCTCAAGATGTATGAATACATAGGTATTGATCATTTAATTTAAACTTAATTCTGCGTCGCCCCATCACCCTGGGTGCTGTATAGCCTTCCCAGGTTAAGGCACCTTCAGGTGGTGTTTAGTCAGTATGAGTCTCACATAATCTCTCGGCCGGCCGATGTATCCATGTAAGATTCACCACCTCCCTCCCCCGAGTCCGGAGGGGGAACAAAAAAAAACTTAATTAGAAACTAGCCCTTGCAGAGATTCTTACTGCGTCCTCTCGGTATAAATATTTGTTGACATTCAAAAAATGTATTGTTAATGCTTATAATGAATAAAAACGTATTCTAGTAATATAAGTTATTTACGGGATTGCTACCATGTACCTTGTTTTTGAGTTTCCGATATTTCGACACTGTTGCAAGTGCCATGATCACGGAGCGACTGATATAGTTATATTATACTGATATAGATATATACTTATATTACTATAATGTTAGTGACCATGAAAGTTTAAAACAATATAACGTATTCTAGTGTCTGAAAAAATATAATTATTTATTGAGCTATTTCAAAGTTTAATATGTATAAGTCTTCTTCTGTCTAGACCTTTTCCCATTTACTTGGGGTCGGCCTTCCTTGTTCGCATTTTCCATTTTGCACGATTTTGTGCTACGTCTTTTTGCAAATGAGCTTCTTTTAGGTCTTTTTCAACCGTCGTCAACCAGGTGGCGGGTGGTCTTCCAAGATTCAAGATGTATAAGTGATTCCTTTGAATAAAAAGTGTCTTTTCCCTCAAACAATTTTCTTCGCATCGATTAATCCATATAGATATTTGAAATGAGATATGATCTAACTACCTTGTATAGCGGCCAAAAGGATGCGAAGAATCCGACATCCTCAGTCAGGTTGGGAAGAAGCCAGAGATGGTGCCGCGATAGAGTCACCACCCATACGAGGCAGAACACCACAACACGCAACACCGCCAACACTATGATCATCACCAGGAATGCTGCAGCCGCAATACTCAGGTAGTACACTCCCAATCTGTTGATAAATGCGAATGTTGATAAGGCTATATAACAAGATTGACGGAAATATCTCAAATATTATAGTAATATAAGTTATATACGGGATTGTTACCATGTATCTTATTCTGAACGACCTGGTGGTGGATGCTGTCCGTACGGTAGGGTCAAAATACTTCAAAACCCACCGTCCCAAATTGAAGAAACTCTCCGCACATACACTCGAACTCATGGATAAGAGACATGAAATGAGACTGCAAGACTCAGCGGATGCCCTACGTTATAGACAGCTTAATAGACAGATCTCGAAGTCGCTGACGAGCGACCTTCGCCAATTTAATACCGAGCGTATTAAAGAGGCCATAGAGCGGAACAAAGGCTCCAAAGTGTTCGCTAGAGATCTGTCTATTGGGCAAAGTCAACTGACGAGGCTGAAAACTGAGAAGGGCAGTATCATTTCATCGACTCCTGAAATCTTGAGAGAGATTGAGAGTTTCTATAGGCAGCTGTATTCCAGTATCACACCAGGCCAAAGCAGAGCTCGAGATCCTAGAGCCAAGCTTACCCGACACTATACCGAAGATATCCCGGACGTCAGCCTGTACGAAATTAGAATGGCCCTCAAACAGCTAAAGAAAAACAAGGCGGCGGGAGATGACGGAATAACAACCGAGCTTCTGAGAGCGGGCGGCACGCTGGTACTTAAAGTCCTCCAGAAGCTCTTCAATTCTGTCATCGTCCAGGGCAAAACGACGAAGGCATGGAGCAGAAGTGAGGTGATTTTGTTCTTTAAAAAGGGCGATAAAACCCTACTGAAGAACTACAGACCCATCTCGCTTCTGAGCCATGTCTACAAGCTGTTTTCGAGGGTCATTACGAATCGTTTTGCTCGCAGGTTTGACGACTTCCAACCTCCCGAACAAGCCGGTTTCCGAAAAGGCTTTAGCACCATAGACCACATTCATACGCTGCGGCAGGTTATACAGAAGACCGAAGAGTATAATCGGCCACTTTGCTTGGCGTTTGTGGACTATGAGAAGGCCTTTGATTCGATCGAGACTTGGGCAGTGCTGCAGTCTCTCCAGAGGTGCCAAGTGGACTACAGGTATATCGAAGTGTTAAGGTGCCTGTACCAAAACGCCACTATGTCGGTCCGAGTACAGAACCAGAGCTCTAATCCTATCCAACTACAGCGAGGAGTGAGACAGGGAGACGTTATCTCTCCGAAACTGTTCACTGCTGCGTTGGAGGATATTTTTAAGCTTCTGGACTGGAATGGACTTGGCATCAACATCAACGGCGAGTACCTGACGCATCTTCGATTTGCCGATGGTGTGGTCCTAATGGCTGAGACCTTGGAAGACCTGAGCACCATGCTCGAAGATCTCAGTAACGCATCCCAACGAGTGGGTCTTAAGATGAACATGGAGAAGACGAAAATTATGTCCAACGCCCATGTTACACCCGCTCCAGTAAATGTTGGGAACGTTACACTCGAAGTTGTTGACCACTATGTTTACCTAGGACATACAATACAGTTAGGTAAGTCCAACTTCGAGAAAGAGATCTCTCGTCGAATTCAACTCGGGTGGGCAGCGTTCGGGAAGCTGCGATACATTTTCGCGTCCAAAATACCTCAGTGCCTTAAGACGAAAGTCTTTACCCAGTGTGTGTTGCCAGTGATGACTTATGGCAGTGAAACGTGGTCGTTCACTATGGGTCTTGTCAGAAGGCTCAAGGTCGCCCAGCGGGCAATGGAGAGAGCTATGCTTGGTGTTTCCCTACGCGATCGAATCAGAAATGAGGAGATCCGTAGGAGAACAAAAACCGCCGACATAGCTCAAAGAATTGCGAAGCTGAAGTGGCAATGGGCAGGACACATAGCAAGGAGAACTGATGGCCGTTGGGGCGGAAAGGTTCTCGAATGGCGACCGCGTGCCGGACGACGCTCAGTGGGTAGGCCCGCTACGAGGTGGACCGACGATCTGGTCAAGGTCGCGGGAAAACGCTGGATGCGGGCAGCACAGGACCGATCGTTGTGGAGATCCTTGGGGGAGGCCTATGTCCAGCAGTGGGCGTCGTACGGCTGATATGATGATAATGATGATGATCTTATTTTTAGTGACTTTCCGATATTTCGGCACTGTTGCAAGCGCCATGATCACGAAGCAATTGCGGGTAAGTTGTTATTGGCAGACACATCGGTCTACCCTCCGACGAAGTCTTTTATTGCGTTCGATACCCGTACAACTGTTCACTGTTCACGGTAACATAACAACCTACCCGCAATTGCTTCAGTTGCTCCGTGATTATGGCACTTGCAACAGTGCCGAAATATCGGAAACTCACTAAAAACAAGATACATGGTAACAATCCCGTATAAAACTTATATTACTATAATGTTAGTGACCATGAAAGTTTAAAACAACATAATATCTCAAATAGTTTACGGGGTGAAGTCCTACACTTTTTGCTAAATGATATAAATTACTCATAAGCTATATTATAAGATGATAAGGTAAACAACCGTTTCTTGCGTATGCGTTTACTGAACAATTGATATTGCGCATAACAGTGAGTGCTAAGTAAGTAGAACGGTAAATATTATAAACAATATATGTTTCACCGTATATAGATCGTTATAGCATAAACCATTTGCCATATGATGATTTTTTCGTTAATTTCTTTATTTTCTAAAAAAATACCATCATAGCTAATCGAAAACGATAAAGACACTTTTATGCAGGTTGTTTAATGTCATGACGTCACCGACTTGTAAACAAACTTTTAGCTGTCAAATCGTAATACGTAAAACTTAGACTGACGTTAACTGTAAACAAGCAGATGACGTCACTCCGTCAGTCGGCCAATTCCAACAATTTTTAATCACGTGGTCGAAAAAGAAAGTTATTAATGATTTCTTATAATAATCATCTGAATTTATTAACTACTTACTAGCGGCCCGTCTCGGCTTTGCACGGGTGGACAAAATTCTTTAATTTTTTCTCTAGCATTAAATATAGCCAATGTTACTCAGCGTGAATGTAGCTTTCCAATGAGTTTATTAATTACATTACATTAAAATTTTGAGTTTATTAATTACAAACATACACTGTTCTCTTCCAGTCACGAAAATAAGGATCTGGTAAAAGTTGATGTATTTAAATTAAGAATAGATTCCGAATATATTTTGAGCATCTTGACTTACCTGACAGTGGCAGGCCACAGAGGGAACATACAAACGCCGATGGTTCCAAAAACAACAAGCGCTCCGCAAACCCAGTAATACCACGGCATTGGGTCGTATATCCACACGTATGCATCCGCTGTATCCAAAAACAATTGCTCCAAATGCATCTCGAGACGGATCTTGCGTTTCTTCTTTTCTTTCTCTTTGCCATCTTTTGTATCCTGGTAAAATAAGTTCTCTATATTAGCACAATATTGTTTAAAAAAACATACAATAGCATTTAAACATACGACATTCTGGTTAACCAGGTCAAATGCCGTAACTATCGTATAATCGATTACCTTGCTTTCGCAAGCGCTTGCCTGGCTTTTCTCTCCTTCTTTTTCATCACCGCTTTTGCTGGTCTTTTCAGTGTCCTTCTTTTTAGATTTACCTTTTAACTCTTGCTCACTGACCGGTACCTTAAATTAGAAAATTAATATGAAAAATAGATGAATACATTATTTGAGCAAACCTAACTAATATTATAAACCAAAGTGACTTTGTTTCTTTGTTACACTTTTACACCTTAATTTATCAACCGAACATCATGAAATTTTGTATACACTTTGTCAGGGATAGGTTATTCGGTAAATTACATTAACACGAGCGAAACCGCTAGTTTTAAAAGCTAATACTCAATAAATTAAATCAGATATTTGCTAAATACGCAAGCATTAAAAATTTATATTACAAAGTAACTTTAGTGTTACTTTAAAGTGTATATAACCATCCAATATTTAGCAAAAAATGTACTAAATGTAATAATCGAAACTTTGTATAAAAGAATAATATGTTTTTTCCTTTTATTTTTTAATTAAAGATCTATTAATGATATTTAAGATGCTGTTTGCTTGTTTGAAAGAAGTAATTGGTATGTAGTATATTGTTTGATAAAATATTAAAATATTACTTTTAAGTTCTATTTGAGGTATAAAGAAATAATTATTCGGATATAAATTTTTATTGCGAATTTTTTACGATAAAAAGCAAACAAAGTTCTTTACAAAACTATCTTAACATCTTTATTTTATCTACAATGATTTATAAAAATATTTAATATATAATAATAACAGTCATCAAGTAGACCCCTCGGCAACGCCCCATAAGGAACTTCCTTCCAAAATACATGCATTCATATTTGATTTACATTGATGTATGAAATAATAGTTACAAATGGATTATAAGAAACCTTGGAGGTTTATTGAATATAAAAACGAATTAAGATTTTCCCGCAATAAAAAAGACTCACAATCTTTTTCTTTAATGCCGAACAATAAAAAGCCACAATGGTTTTCTCATAGAAGTATTTCTAGTAAAACGTAAAAGGGGTTAGAGCTTCAATCTACATTATATTATGACTATACTTTGTGTGTGTGTGTGTGTGTGTGTGTTTGTGTGTGTGTGTGTGTGTGTGTGTGTTTGTTACCATACCAGCAACGCGTGGCCGGGTTAGCTAGTATTAAATAATGTAAAATTTTAGACTTAGTTAATAATCTTTACAAATCCTTTGTGTTATGTTGGAGCGGTGTCCCCTAATACATTAGTAACACAATGTTATGTTTAAAAGGGGTAAAGATGTACTTACTGGTAAGTTAAGGCTAGGATTATAAAAATCTGAAAATTAAAGCATACCTTTTTAGCCCTGTGAAACAATTTGTGCAAAAGCATCTGGTGCAAATAGTCTGTGACTTCGTGGCGGGTGGTGAAGATGGGATTTTTTCCAGTTGCCCACTTGGACGTCAGAAGAGCGTCCACTGCCTTTGTACCTGAAAATAAAAATAACAAGTCATTTTATGATATATCAAAAAGACTCAGACTCTTGCAAAAAAAAATGTACAAAAATACTTAAGCAACCAACAAATCAACAACTATCAATACAGTTTAAATAATTCAGAATGCTATGACATTTTTCCGTGAATCTATCTTCATGTTCTTATATCTTTAAATTGCTAATGGCATACATAACATGGCAAACAACCTAGTGATTTTATAACAGCAGATTTTAAACACTAAAAAAGGGTCTAAAAAATTACACAGACTTTTCTCAGTAATTTATGGTAAATACACATGTAGGTTTTACATGTAATATAATTAAAAAAAAAATTGACATTTTGGGTCATTGAATGGTTATAATAATTATTATAATATTTCCTACATTCACACCGATAAGCCTAGCCTAAAGAACGCACGGTAAGGCTTATAATAATAATAAAATAATAATAATAATAAATCTTCTTACATTAACACCAATTAACCTAGGCCTAAGTAAGCACTTTAAGGCTTGTGTTATGGATACTAGGGTAACAGATAGACATACATATATCATACATAAATAAGTAATATTCATAGAAATATATACAAACATCCATGACTCAAGTACAAATGCTCGTATTCATAATACAAACATCTGCCCCTTCCTAGATTCGAACCCAGGACGGTCGGTGTGAAAGGCAGGATCGCTACCGTTGCACCAAACAGTCGTCAAAATGTTATGTTATGGGTACTACGGTAAAGGATAGTATAACGTTTCATATGAAAGTAATATTTACAGAAATATAACATAAATGCCCATGACTCAGGTATAAATGTTAATATTCCCCAAATATTGGGTGACCCCAAACATCTGCCCCTTCTAGGAAAGGCCGGCAGTGCGAAGGGTAGGATCCCTACTGTTTCACAGTTGTTTTGTGGATTAATAAGTGGAAATAATCCCAGTTTAAGTGATTCATCATGCATATCAAAATATTTAATCGTAGTATACATTTTATCATGTGGATGACGTCAGTACTCTCAACAAATCGGGTCTTTATTTACATTGCCACAAACCAATCTGATCCGGTATGTTTGTCGTGGCATCAAATATATGTTTTTACTAATGAAAAAGAGCACTATTATGAAATAAAAATAACAGTGTGGACCAACTCCTTCTCCTGCCAAGTTCTATTCCTGATTGGGTCAATATGGAACTTTTCTACCTGTCTCATGTGGTTGTGGGGTTTGGGTCCAAAAACTGTTGTTATTGTAGGCGTAACTAATATAACCATGCGATTACTACCATCAATCTTGAGCCGTTTTTGTTAAACCGAATGTAGAAGTCTTGACTAAATTATCGTATGGTTTTACAAATCCCAAAAAACTTACAGCGGACCTAGCACCTTAGTAGTATTCTATAATAACTTATTAAACAAATCTATAATCTAAGATGACAAATTTGTTGTTTGTCTATCCGCTCTTTTGCCCGCTATTTTTCCATTGTATTAATAACGTTACCATAGCAACGCGTTAACCGCAAGTAGTTCGTCTACCGGACGCTAGATGGCGCTAACGGAAAAATATTTAATAATAGAAAAAAATTAAAGAATTTTGTCCACCCGTGCGAAGCCGGGACGGGCCGCTAGTTATTAATTTTATTTAACATTTATTACCCCATTTATTGTGAAAATGATAATACAACTAGTTTTAATTCTTTGATAACGTTATTCGTTCTAATATTGACCACCAGATCAGAAAGATTGTAGCGCTGTTATGCGTATCACAAAATTATTAACGCTGATATTTTTATTAGTGTAAACTCTCATGATAACCTATAGAATAGTGGGTCAGTCGCATGTTTCAAACATCAGACTAGGCCGATTGCCTATTAATAATTAGTTTTGTTTTTATTCCCGTGTTACCGTAATTATACCGTGTATTTCACAACTGTAAACAATTAACTTTGTATTAATATCTTTTGTAAACATCTAATCGTTCATTTACATTGTTATAGTGAGGGTAAGGATTTAAAATAAAGTTGTTATATAGATGGCTGTAAAATTATGTCTTGGATCTAGGGGGTCTACTGCTTAACTGTATTATGAACGTTTTGACGACAAAATAACAAAAAACAGTCCTACTCGTTCTTCCTATTCTTAGTTATTCTAAAAAGAGTAACACCAAGTCATATGAACTGACGTAAATTCCATCTGTATAGTCTCCCTAAAATCAACATCAAATTTTTTGTATTGGTTGAGTACTTATTTTAAAATTATGTCCTCATAATTCACAATTTCAAGATGACCCATATTTTTTATACTTAATTGTATTTTCAATATTAAAAAATAAGGATTTAGGCCTTTGCCTAAATCCTTATTTTTTGACTATGTCAGATAAATAAAAATATTTCGGTCAGAATTGTCATGTCAAAGCGAAGTTTCTTTGACAAAAAATATTTTTGAATATATGTATAATTTTTGATAGTAGCCAGTAAAAATAAACTATTCCAAGCTCATACCATAATATTTGTCTTAGCTTTATGTACTATTTTGGCCTCAAGTGTAGTGTCCATAAATTGGTGATTATTCCAGCATATCGTTTCGTCACAATTGCGACGCATCACGAGTTTACAGTGCCTTCGTCGATGAGAGAAATTTCATTTAGACAGCTACCATTTCCATAGCAAAATATATGACAAGGGATCAATAAGAAAAAGAATGAAACGATAACTTTTTATTGAGTTCTATGGCCTTGACATAAAAAAACATTTTGCTTTAGATGACAGCTGTCAGAATCACATTCTCTCGCATCGCAACCGAGACTACGCTTACTTTAATCGAAGAGTACATGGCCGGGTCGTCAGAGTATAATCAGCTCCAAGACCGTCCTTGACGTTTCTCTGAACACAAGCTACTCATCTCGTTGCCACGATAACATAATTGTCACGACATTTTCGATAAAGTTTTTATACATAGGATTAATTTATGAAATCAAGAATATTTAATCTATCTTACTAAGTGTGTTAGTGCTAAACATTATACGGTCTAACAACTCCTGATGATGCTCGTGTGGAGGCGAAACATGTGTAGATTATACTTTGTCCAATGTAGGATGATACTTTTGACAGGTGTCACTTCCTTATTGCTACGTACTAAGGTTGCGTTTGTTTCCTTATGTTTGGCTTGACATTGCAATAGCAACTTTATACCCTTTATATAGGTGTCAACTGTCAAAAGTATCATCCTATATTGGACAAAGTAAAGTTGGTTAAGGTGCAAAGTGTGTCGGCTTCTTGGTGTCTGCGATATCTGCATTTATTTGCTTCGGTGCGTTTTGCTTGTTTTTGCGGAAGTAAAATATTTTTGTTTTTAAAAATCGATATGTACTTTCATCAAGTGACGCCTGATTTTATCAAAGGCAAAGGATTAAAGTGAATAATAATCTCGGCAATGTAATTCGTTGAATAAAGGCTACAAACAAAAAATCTAAACGCCACATAAATATTCAATTAATACCGTTTTTTTAATGTATTCAATATTATGACATACCTGTGAAATATTCGACATGATGGTTTAAGAACTTTGTCTTCTTTGTAGGAACGTTTGCCTTCAGCCATTTTGCGACTGAGTACTCTTCACTGGTCGGCTTCTCAGACTCCGCGGGTTCGCCAAACTCCTAAAAAAAATTTTTTTTTGAGAAAAGTACTATAACGAAGTGTGTATGTAGGATGTGAAACAGAAGTCCCATAAAAAGCGTAATTGCTAATTGAGAAACATAGAATAACGTGTTTCGTTTCGAAATAAAACCTTATTTCATTAAAGTATTATAATTTTATTTTGAATCTTTAAAACTGACCCTATCTTTGTCTCCCTTTTGACAAAAAAGTGACACTGACTTCTGACAACGATTTATAATACGAGAGGCGATATAAGTGTCAGCGTTCATCGCTCTACATTTTCACCCAAGGATACCTTCACGACAGTAATTGGCATATTACCAACTTGAATTTTATTTTGATTAAAAAGTGAAGTTATCTTTAATTGCCGCTATTTCAAACAAGAGGATCTACGCGTGAGACTCAAATATTGGATTCAGTAAAATTAGAGTGGATCATATTGTCAATGTCCTGTAGCACTGCTTTACCTGCATTTACTTAAATGACACGCGGTTCTTAATACTATTATAGGCCTTAAATCTACTGTAATAAGAGTATTATTGCACTCTTCTATAATGTATAATTATAATGCGTAAACTGTCAGATCATTAAAAGATTTAAATGGTTGCCAATCTAGACTACACTATTTAAGAAATAGGTATTCGACGCAATACTAAATATTAATTAGAACATTCATATACATTATCGCATAGAACAAAGACTTTTATGCTATCATAATTATTTGATTATTATAAACTTTTCAGAAACAATCTATTCATAACTCTGTAAAGACAAAAAAAAATCAAACAACGTGTGTGATGCCGGAAATAGACGACGAATGTTAACCAAAAATAAGTATTCCTTTCATCGCTTGCCAGAGATTTGCATTGACCATTCTCAAATAAAATAGGTAGGTACCTAAATTAAGCAGTAACCCAACCAACTTTCTACAACACAAATATATATATTATATATATTGCGCTTAGAGTAAAAAATTAAGAGCAAAGAGCAACATTGCGCGATAAAGTTTTCAAAGAAATAAAAAAAGAATTCCTTTGACGTCGCGTTGCGAAACGGAAAACCCTAGTTGGACGCAAGTATTGTAACAGCCATTTTGGAAGTTTACGGCAGTCATTGCAAAAAAAGGTTATTATTATTATAATACTAGCTGACCCGGCCACGCGTTGCTATGGTAACGTTGATTGGTTATAAAACTGTTATTCTTAGGGTTATGGTAACTATGGTAACAAACACACAAAGTATTGTCATAATATAATGTACTGATTAGACGACATGTGACATTTTTCTGAACCCAAGTTAAGTAGTTAAAGCACCCGTTGGAATTCAGAAACTATCACGGTACCACAACACCCAGATCCCAGCCAATATAAAAAAAGTTCGTCATCTAAATCGATAGGCCGGGGATTGAACCAGAGACCTCCGAGTGGCGTTACCACGCTAACAGATATGCGAATCACTCGACCACGGAGGCCGTCAAACCATCACATCCGTATTCTAATAAATCGTTTTGATTCCATCTACTCTTTGTTCCGTTAGTAGTAATTTGTTCAACCTACAATGATACGAACGCCAAATTACCAGAAATTGAATGACATCATCAAAATAGAGTACTTTTATTTCAGAGCATAGACAAACACAAATCTAAATCAATCCGTGTGTTTGGCAGAAAAAAACGCGCTTACCAGCGCTGAAAAACAAACTATACAGTTTTCGGCCAGGACACGTTTGCTAACTTCAGTTGCGCTGACACAATCCGACATTTTGCTTATTATCGTTTAGCGATCGCTATTTTGCTTACAAGCGCTTTTTTCTGCCAAACACCCGAAATGTTCGAATGTTTATTCCGTATGCCTTCCGAAACCATTGAACAGATTATGGTGAAACTTTATAAAGCTATATGTTTATATGTATAGTAAGCAAAAAAAGATCTTTGCAAAGCGTGCCGGGTGCAGCTAGTTATTGAAATATATTTTAATTTCTACTTCTCCCTTAAAATAATAGTTCAATCTTAATAATTTGTAATTATACTTTCTATTTGTTTTCTCGAAATCTGGCAACGAATATTACTTCAGTGCGATTACATGTACAAAATATATCCCTATTAACAATTAGAAAGATTAAAAAAAGACTACACGTATAATGAAAACATTGACGCAAATGATTCGTGCAAAGCACTCTATAACCTCGTAACCAAATCGCAGGCAAAGTTACATAATATTGGTGTTGGCCCTGACTTTGAACCGTAACGCGTACTCGTTACACATGCCAGAAATCTTATTTCTTTATTATTACACTAATTAATGTTATTTGACTGTATTTCCCTTTCGGAAATTCATTGTTAGCTATTTGATACTTTTATCATTAAAGGAAAAAGCCAACATTTATTGGACTGGACACAAAAAAGGGACATTTACAGCACCAATAACTTGCAACTATTATTAAAATCTACATTTAAAACCTTGAGTTATTAGTTTATACAGCATTAAATAATTATTTAAACCTCATGATTAATTAACGTGTCTAAGGACGAGAAGTATAATAAACAATTGCATTTATTTAAGAAGACAAAAAGTTACCCCAAACAAAAACCTACCGATACCTTAAAATAAAATACATTAAAAAAACATTATGAGGCCAATTTCCTTTCCAACCTTCAGCGATAATACGGCGCAGTTTTGGGATGGAGAATGACAGGATTGATGTACTTTAACAGGACTCTAGATGGTAACAATAAGCTAACAGATACTATGCTAGTTTTTCCAAAAAGACGTCCTTTTGGAAGATAATGAAACAAAATTAGTTAAAAATTGGGCTGGTGTAAACTACCATTTCTTTCTAATTTTCCATTAAAAAACATAATTTCAAATGGAAGGCGATAGTTTACAGTACTTTTTTTCAATACATTAATAATTAAATTTTCAATATAATAATAAAATAAAAAACTTTCTTTATAAAAACAAATAAGTAAAAAGCTTAGTGCTAAAAAAAGGATATTTAAAAATGTTAATTAGCTCTAGTACACGATAAAACATTCAATAATAGCACTGAAGCATTCGAAGTTATTGTAATTTGACATATAAGACAAATATTTGGACAATTGCGGAATTTTATTTATGAAATTCATTGCAAAGTTGCCAAGCAGCGCGAGCGTAAACACCGCTAAAAATTATAGAAATGTTCGATTAGGAAAACACAATTTTATTTCATCTTTTATCGAAAATATTACTTACAGATTTGAACAAAAAAAAGCCCAAATTATGATGCAATAATGTTTAAATGTTTGCAAGTTCTTACTTTCTGAGTGGACTAAGCTACAAAGATGTTTTCTTTGTCCTGCTCTATCTAGCAGCACACTTGAACAAGTAGATGACGAAGAAGCCATGGTTAATGATAATGAACTTATAATTCACGTCTATGCGGCCGTAACTCTTATTCGGATGTTATAAATACCGAAAAAGCCTAATCCTAATATTAAAGATCGGTTCGGTACGTATGAAATGAAAGCTAGTCTAATTTGCTAGAAAAATATGTTTTAGTTCATTTCGTAGACGAACGTTAAGGGCATTTTTTAATCGCGGTGAGGAGGCAAAGTAGTGAATCTAATAGTTGTTAAACCAAAAAAAAATACCTGTCTATAAATCACAACAAACTTTTTAGACAGTTTAATATAAAAATGTCACGACTTACAAATTCTTTCACCATAGTAACTGGTCCAAACACTGTTATTCCACTTTTACTAAAGCACCACCAGCTCAAGTGACAGTTACACGAGCTATGTGGTGCCTTAGCAAGTATCAGTGAAAGTAGGGCGTCGCGCCTATGCAGCCTATACGATAAATTATTAGTATGAACATAAATTCACTGTCAATTGGTTATGGAATTTGATATGTTTTGTTTTAGTTTATTATAAACATCAATTCGCGATTTCTAATGTTAAAAGTGGAATTTGGAATACAACAAAATGGAATTAACTTGACAGTTCATTATCAAACTCTATGTTAGTATTGTTTTATAGTATTTTTTAAGTACATATGTATTTGTTATTTAGGATTCTCAGGCGGAATAATTTTTCGCCTTCGTCTCTGTCAGAAAAGTAAAAAGGAGTATGTCAGAATCGGTTATAATGGTTTGTGTCGTGTCAAAGAGAGGTTGCTCAGATTTAGACAAAAAGAAATATATAAAACTCGTAAAATAGATCAAAATTTAAAATTTTAAAAATGTGTTGGATTATTTTTACTATATTTTTAAGTCAACTAATAAAAAAATAGAGTTGGAATATTTAAAGTATTATAAACCGGTGAATTGTTTAACGTGTCTAATGATGGGAAATATATATAAAAAAAATCTTTTCTCTTTTCATATTGTATGGATACCCTTTATCTGGCGGAATCTTGTTGCGCAGAAAGTCACTTGGCATAATAATCAAAAGGCATAAATTGACATACATTGTATGTTAGGTATTTTTTTATTCATTACCAGCCAGGAAGCTATTTTAAAATATGTCAAATGTAGTATGCGTTCTAAAATTATGAATTATAAATTACTAGCGACCCACCCCGGCTTCACACGGATGCAATGCTGTACTATATTATGCATGTATTATACATATAAACCTTCCACTCGAATTACTCTATCTATTAAAAAAACGCATCAAAATCCGTTGCGTAGTTTTAAAGATTTAAGCATACATAGGAATATAGGCACAGAGAAAGTAGAGTAGAGAGTTTTTATACTATGTAGTGATGTAGACCCTATATTGTAAAGCAAAATTTCAGAATATGCCTTGGAACACAAACGATAATTATTTCATGTTTATTATCATGCATGTTATGACGTTTGGTGTGGTGGCCAATTTTAATATATATATACATACATATATATATATATATAGATATCCCTTTGGGCACTTCGTGGCTCCAACGTGCCGTATAGGTAGTAATTTGTTGATCCATTTTCACTTGTTGATCCGGGCGTCTTTTGTTGATCCACTGCCAGCTGACCATAAATATGTAGCTCCGTTCGGAGCCACATGTGTCACGATGAGTTATAATAATAATTATGGGATTTTTATACAAATCTACCTTTTTGGCGTATGCGCAGTTGTTGATCCAATTCAAATGGGCCAATCAGGGCGCAGCGTTTGCTAAGGGCTTCCTCATTGGCACGTTTGGCTACGATATTACAGTAACGTAATAATGTCTAGCTAGTATTTCAAAGTAGTAGAGAATCATGTCTTAAAAAAAGGAAAACTTACAACAAATCAGTCTGGATAACGTGAATGAATGAATGAAAAATACTTTGTTTATTATAAATTATTTTTGTAAATATTGTTGATGTAAGTATTAATTTGCATCCAAGTTCGTTTATGCAGAATTGGCTCTTTGCGCAATACTTGTTCGCATAAGGCTTTTCCTGGATTTTTTTTCATTTTTATAAATTGTTTTAGATGTCGCATTACTGCTTCAACCTCATCGCTACTCCATTTGTTATGAGATTTCTTTCGTCTTATTGGTTTTGGTTCAGTTATTTTTCCATCAGATTCATAATTTCAGTTTGTTTATCATTTCTTTGCCCTTTTGTCTAGTATTTTTTTCATCGGTTAGTATTTTTTTGTCTTTCTTGTTTTTCGCTTTGGTTGTTTTCCTTTAATATACTTACTCTTCTTATTGTTTCTTATTTTCTCACTTCTTTCTTTACATATAGTCTTCATTGATAATACTGTTGTCGCTCTCATTATCTTCAATTATATTGTCGTTTATTTCTGCATCTATTTGTTTCTCTTTATTTCTGAAAGTTTTGATTTTTTTGCCCTTATATAATCACATTTACTAGTTTCATTTTCTTTGCTATCTGTGTCACTGTCAGTTTCATTATTTCTTTTCTCAATTTCGTTAACATATGAATCAGTTATTTCACTTTCAGACTCCTTTTTAAGAGGATTTTCTTTGTTTTTTGAATGAATTTCAATTTCTAAAAGTCTGCTGCCAATAAGTCCCTTTTGAATAGCTTGCATGGATAATCGATTATTAAAAGTTACAAGTGTATTTAGACTTTTACTGAACAAACAGAGTTGCTTTATGTTGATAATATTGTGTGGAAGGCATCAATTACTTTCAGTGCACTTATAGCATTGCGTGTCCAGACTCCTTTGGGAGTAATTATATGCGAATACTTAATTATTATTATTAAGATTTAAGAGGTTGAATTTTACGTAGGGAGTTTTTATACGTTATTTCTAATTTACCAATAATTTAAAGTTTTTTAAACTCTATTCATCGAGACCAATTTCATGAGTCCAAACATGATATTTGTGCTGTAAGTTTTCGAAGAGTATGTTCATCTGGTGGTCATACTGGTGCCAGCATGAAGTCAAGATTAACAGATAACTAATGACTCTTATTTCATCAAAATCATTTAACTATGAGATATAGTCGACTAGTCACATAAAAATGTAATAATCATGTAAAATATATCTAAAATCCCATGAATTGCAAAAAAAATACGATTTTTTAAAGATTTGCTTATAAATCAATATAAAGATTTGTTTCTAATTTTGTTTTAGTTTGTTGCAAATAATAAGTGCAGAAGCTGCAAAAGCGTCTTCAGGCTCGATGGAAATAGAAGGAACACTTCGTGCTTGTAGAAATTCTTTAATTAATTTCAGGAATAAATTTAAGAAATCAATTTCAATGTTATCCCGAAAATTCAGGGATTTGTCAAATTTAATCCCAAAATTTTCGGGATCAAAATGAGGCCGGGATCCCGAGATTCGTTATCCTGGGATTGAATTCTTTAGTTGAGACACGAGACTCGTGCGCGCATCAGTTGAATGGTGGACGCACGTTCACATAAATAAATACGCGATAATTCGCCACTAAAGTGACTTTCTGTTACTATCCCTTTGGGAAGGTTCAAAATTATGTTTGAAATTAATGTTAGTGCTTCTATTTGCCAGAATTAACATTAAATACGTAATTTAGGGAGTATTTATTTTTTTCCGTTGTACTTATAAAGCTTTTAAAAGCGCCGAGCTCCGGAACTCGAAAAAGATCTCTGAATAACCTGAAGCCTGATAGATATTAACATGCTTTTAATACCTAGGTAACACTGAAAATGTTTAGAAAATGAAAAACAGCTTAATGTAGAAAGTTGGCAAAACTTGTTGTTTTTCGAAGTAATCTCCGTTCCTCTCTACACATCGTCGCATTCGATGAAACAACTGAGAAAAGCAGGGGGCCCATTCATTATTCCTTAGGGGTCTCTTCTATGGCATTTTCGTACGCTTTCACCGCATCTTCAGGGCTCGTAAAGCGAATACCTCGAATTTTGTCTTTAGTTCTTGGGAATGAATAAAAGTCGCAGGGCGCCAGGTCAAGACTGTACGGCGGATGACTCCTTATCTCGACACCTGCCAAAGTCAAATATTCAACTGTCCGTTTTGCGGAGTCCGATGAAGCATTGTCGTGGTGAAGGAGGATCCTGCTTCGAGGGCGCTGCTGTCGATTTTTTTCCAAGACAACAGGCAAACAACAATTGACATACCATCTGCAGTAACTGTCCTTCCATCTTCTAGCACAACTGTCGCGAAATGACCTTTCCGACCAAAGAATGAGACAATCATCTTTTTTCCTTGTTTTCTTCCTTTATTTACCTTAGTTGGCCGATCCTCTAAAGGAAACACCCACTGAGCTGATTGTCTTTTGGTTTCGGGTTCGTAGCAATATATCAAACCTGTAGATTCCTGTGACGATGTCAAATACAGCATTTGAGTCACCGCCGTTGAACTTATCTAACATTTGGCGACACCAGTCCATGCGAAGGTGTTTCTGGTCGGTTAAAGTATAGGGAATATGTATTTTATTATGATTTGTTAATACATGCAAATAATTGCTAAGGGAGCATATATTATTATCAGTTTCAAAAAATGCCAGCTCACGAGAAGCTATAAATTTAGTAAAAACCCATTCAAGGATTCACAACCTTATTTCGAACAGATAGATATAACATGTTTTTAAATGACAACCAATAGAACCTATTCCGCGAAAAAAAATCAAACTATGACGCTGGAACGAAACGCAAACTAACTCTAAAGTACGCGTTACAGTACCTACCACAAATCATTAGAAAACAACGCTTTAAATCGCTAAAATATAACGCGACAATGTATGGAGCATTGCGAATATAAAATATCTAGATTAGGTATAATAAATTCATAATTGATCTACCGTTACGGTATCGGTACTTATTCGGATCAAAACAAGTATTACTGGACGTACGTGTATATAACTGGATCAACACAAGTAATTGATTTTTGAAATATATTCGGAGCCAAAAAGTTCAACTTCGTGCATTTAAGAAATTTAGCCGTTACGGATCCACTATTGCATGAAATTGTTGAAAAAAAATATATCGAGTATAGGTACTATCGACGAATACATTTGGCAACATCGCATAATAGAATGCTACGTTGCCATTTCGCCCGAGAAATACGCAACAGGAGTTAAGTTATTCGGTGCAAAAGGCGGAGTCAGCAATGTACGGGGTCGTGGCTGGATCAACTAAGTGTGCAAAGAGGTGTTTATATATATATATATATATATATATTAGTTTATTTTATAATAAAAAGTAAGCTATGCACAACTTCGAGGACTTCGATCTAGGCACCGGTATTCGCGTAGAGAAGAGGTGGTTTTTCAAGCTCATAAAATTAAATAAGGATAATTATATAAATACTAGGCGATGCAGTCGCTAAGTACCTATATAGCTACGCTAGCACCATATATTGGAGCGGAGCGTAATACCTAAAAAAAGAAAGAAATTTTTTTTTTGTGTCGATAGGAATTTTTGCGAATTGCAAAATTCGGGCTCCGTCACAATCTGGTCCTAAACTTGTTGATTCGATTCCACACAAATCACATTAAAATCGGTTAAGACCTCGGGAAGTTATAGCGTAACAGACATTGCGCCATTGAAGCTGATCCATGGGAGCTTCGCTCGCTCCGCTCCCATTAAACAACATCACATACATTGATCTGAAGTCACGTTAAGCAGCTAAAGCAATTGTGTAAGGGTATTCAGAAACAACTACGGTACCACAACACCCTGACCCGTTACAATGCAGAAATGTTCGCTTTCTACATTGACCCGACTGGGAATTGAGCTCGGGACCTTAGTGGGTTAAGAACCGTTATGTGTGTGAGCCACTCTACCACGGAGGTCGACAAATATTTTAGTTTTATTTTTCGCCTATAAAATAGAGTTAACTTTTATAAGGGCCCATCATACTATGAGTTAACAATTTTTTTTATTATATATTAAGCTCCATGCTTTGGAAGGCAAGCTAAGAAGTTTGTTCCGGATGTGGCTGCAGTAGATAGCACACACTATCGGCAGGGACTCCCCGGCTTCGCAGCCCTTTTTGCCTTCTTTGGATCCAGTGGAAAATCCTTTACGAATTTAACTTGCGGCGGGTTGAGGAATTGATGTTGGTATCTCTTTGCCGATGTGCACTGAGCGCAACCATCTATTCCGCCAAGACCCCGCGGGACCGTTTTAGCAGTCACCACTGCTGACTGCTACAACGGGCCTTCGTTATCCATATTGAAGGCCTATTACTGAGCATTCTTACTTATAACCATATAATAATAAAGTGTAAACAAAACCTATTCTTTTGTTTCTTTATATTAAGGTAACATTGTTGAGGTAAGATTGTCTGTATTTGTCTAGTTGACCTTATATTGTATCCCTTTCTACAGCCATTATTTTAACTCTAAATAAAAAAAAAATACACATCACAGTTATTTATTGGAGCGGAGCGAGCGAAGCTCCCATGGATCAGCTTCAATGGCGCAATGTCTGTTACGCCATAACATCCCGAGTTTCCAACCGATTTTAATATTTTTTGTGTGGAATCGAATCTACAGGTTTAGGACCAGATTGTGACGGAGCCTAATTTTGAAATTCGCAATAATAAAGAAGATATGACCAAAAAAATTATATATTTTTTTAGTATTATGCTCCATTCCAATATATGGTGCTAGCGAAGCTTTGTGCTTAGCAACTGCTTCAACCTAGTAAAGTAATATAAAAGGGTATATTATAAAAAGAAATGAGAATATACAGTACACAGTATTAAAATCCATCAACTGATTGTCAACCTAATAATAAACAGATGGATTTAAGTTTAAATTAAAAAGTTTGACATCTTCTGTCAGGTTAATAAACAAACAAGGTAATGTGTGCACACTACAGTGAATTTAAGTAAAGCTCAGATCATAATAGAACATTTTTAGTATTTTTTTTTTTATATTCTTAAAGAAGAAAATATGTAAGTACCGTGTGGAGTTAATCAAACACTAAGAGAATGAAAAACCTACAAAACTTCAATCAATCTTTTGTGAAAATTTATGAAACAATTACATGAAAACCAAAGTGCGAAGAAGCACCAAATTATAAATGTGCTTTAAACAATCACAAACAAACCTTTTTACGCTGTAAAAAAAAAAACAAAAATTAATGAAAAAGCATGCAACAATCTTTACAAAATACTTTGACAGTCTCAACCTATAAAACCCAAAATATTTGTATTTTTAAATAATACTTGTATTTAAATATTGAGAATAAACTCAGTTGCTTTATAATTTGTGCAGAATTTCATACAAAATAAAATCAATTTCAATTAATTACCACAAATTATTGGTCTCACAATAATTTAAACAATAAGTATTGACCTCTTGCCTATTGGGGACCAGTCTAATGTACTAACAAGCTATTTAGACTTAAGGCTGGGGCGAAAAGTCTGACAGTATATTGATTGAGATTATACATTTTTGGTAATTAAAAAAAAAGCACATATTAATTATTGATGAAAAAATAAAATCCTGATCTTTGTGTTCTGTATGTTAGCCGCTCAATGCAGCACACTAACAACCCAATATGGCTCTTATTATTATATTATTTGGGTATGAATTAATGCACATTGTACTGTTTCTGTAAAGCCAAAAACTGCTATGATATTTCAGTTAAGTTTATTCAGCCTTAAACTGAACCCTGTGGGGTAATGAAAACTGATGTTAACAAATACAGAGCCCAATTATCAATAATGACACTTCTTTTTACTCAATTATACCATGAAAACTATAGATAAACTTAATTTAGGTATATAACTGTACCTAGTTCTATATATTATATTATTAGCAATTTCTTACACTAAAAAGGTTTAAGTGTAAATGATAAAGTTTATTTTCAAACTCTTAATCTATTTTTGTCTATTTATACTTATTTGAGTGCTAATGAGTTAAAGATCTGATTTACTAATTTATGGTATACTAGCTAAGAAATAGTTAAACAAATATTTATCTTCATTGTCAATATTTGACAATGTATTTTAATGATAACGACTTTAATAGCTAATGATAAATAGTTAAATATGATAAATTTGCTGCAAGTTTGTATTAGAATGTAATATTCCAATCGTGATATTTTGTTGTACTTATAAATTATGTTCATCTGGAAATGTTATTAATAATAATTTGGTTGTTGATACAAATTCTGTTACTACCATTTCTTACTAAATATGTATACTATTATTAAGCAAAAAGTTAAATAACTTTAGCAATGGTTGTCTGTAAAGTTTAGCAGGTCCTATCATGGGAATAATAGTTATTATATTGAGGTACTAAAAATCTTGGTGTTTAGAAAAAAGCTATATCCCAATCTTATTTATCCTATTCACATCCGCAAATTAAAATCTTGTTTAGATCAAAAATTACCTTTACAGTATTAGTATCAACCAATGTTTTCTATGAAATTAATAGATAAGTAGTTTTTTTTTATTTGAGACCAATAGTAATGTTTTGTAACATATCTTAATGAAAAAGCCCCTTCTTGACATTTCCATAATTATAATTAATACTTATTGATTTACTTACTAACCATGGTAGTAAGGAAAGGGGTTGAAAGGATTTTTTATCAAGGTTACTCAATATGATTACCATTTTTATATCGAATTGCAGGATGTATACTCTGATTTTTAATTAGATGGACTAAAGTGACAGCCGCCGTGCCACTGTATTTTTTTTAATGTTGCCAACTGAAGAGCATAGTATTGTGACGCGAGTAATTTTATCGATTGAATTGAATTATCGTGTAATCGACATGATTGTTTATAGGTATAATAAAATGATTTTGTCGTATTTTTCCTTGTGCTCTTATTTTTAATACATATTTAGTAAGTTTTCGATGTATTGTTTCTATTTAAAAATGTCGTAAAGTAGTAATGAATTTATTAATTTTTATTTATTTCCTCGCAAATATGTTATAAAACGTCGTATGACAGAATAAAAAACAACAAATAGGAACAACAACACTCAAAAATAACGTAACAAAGAAAAATATAACAAAATCTTATAGTCCGAAAATATTTGAAGTCACGTGATGGTTTTAGAATTTGCAGGAAAACCACTTTATCATAAAAAAATATTTAAGCTGGGGTGGGGATCACTACATCATTCGATTAATTTTCAATTACAAGTATTTTGGTACATACATATTTTAACAGACAAAACTGATAAAAACAATATTAAGTTAATTTAAACCAATTCAGTTTCTGTAAATATTTTTTCTAAAATGAATAGTCGATAGAGAACTGGGTTTTATTTATGTCTTCTAATTAAGTAGTTTTTTATAAAAATAACACAGTTCGAGTGTTTTGCATTTAACAATGTGCGAATTTGAACAATTTATTGAATTTCAATTGGATAAGGGGACAACACTATTTTTTATTTTCCATTATGTGGTATCATTACTAATGTCACTTTAGTCCATCTAATTAAAAATCAGAGTATAGCTACATTTCATCATAAATCAGTGCTTATGGATAAATGCGATCAGTAAATTACTCTCATAAAGCCACATACAACTTAAAATTAAAAAGTAAAATAGTTATAAACAACAAAGAGTCCCTTATTATCTTGCGTTCGGCGGATGGTTTACACAACGCGTCACGTATGGTAAGAAAATTTATTAATAAAACGGCTAAATCATCAGCGCCGGCCAGCAAAACTACGCACAATATTGAAATACCACGCAAATTTATGAAAACCCAAAATGTAATACAACATTACACTTATTTCTTCCTTGACCAGGACGGACCAGGGCAAATTTATATATATGCTTAGATGTACACAGGTAGTTTTCACAAAAGGGAAAAACCGCAATATGGAAACGTAGACAAAACACTGGAGCCTTTTTTCAATGCATAGGCCAAAATGGATTCGTTCAACGTACCTCTTTGCGCTTTTTAGTTTTTCTTTTCTCGGCCATTATAAATACTGTTTATCGATGTTAGGTTGCTAAATTCCTGAATTAATTTACAATTTCTTCTCGCGTTTATTGAAGAACGACGTGACGTGAAATGAAGTGACGTATAACTGACGTTTATCGCTGTCTTGTATGACAACATTGACAAGCCGTAGTAGTGACAGCCTTTAAAAAATAATAATCATAGACAAATGACTCGAAGTCCTCCATTTTGTGACTAAGAGAACCATCGACATAACTAATGGACATGCTCTAGCGGTGAAAATTGTGGCACTACGAAAGAAAGGGATAAAACTAAGTTTCGGACTATCTTTATCTCTCTCAAAATATATGCCGTACTTGTCATGAAAATTGGAGCCGCATCGCAATCGCATAGCCAAAATCCCATAACGAAAGAGATAGCGTTAGTCCGAAAGCATATGCAATCTTCGTCACTCTTCCCAAACCAAGAAATTACTGCACGTTATACTGGTACAGCGTGTCTATTAATATATGTCGATGAAGAGAACGAACGTACTTATTTGTTTGTGATTCAAAGAGCGGTATCTAATATTAATTTATGCAAATATATTTTTCCCTTAAACACACTTTCCACAGATAAAAGCTACAAATTGCATGTAAAATTATACAGTACTCAGTTAAAATGTTAATATTTTAGGCTATTTATTTATTATTATTTAAGGGTAACAAGTGATTAATTGGGAACGCTTTTATATGTAAGAGTGAGATAGGAAATTACATTCTTGTTTTATACGAATGTTTCTTTTGCGTCATACCATAACAGACTATGATAAGCTCAAATATTTTTAACAATAGTGTGGTATTAAATAGGACTGAGATTCTATAAAGATCTTGTTGCCACCACAACAGAGTGGAGTGGAGCGGACCGGAGCAAAGCGGTGGGTGCACCGAACATTTTAGGTTGAATTCCTCAGGCCGATAATTTATCAAGATTACATAAAAAAAAAGAAAGCAGTGGTTTTACATCTCTACTATAAGCATAGATCGGAGTAGGTAGAGCTATTTTGTGTACTTGCCATATTTTAGAATAATATGGATATCTTTTTGTTATTGTAATTACAACAGCAAACACCGCACATATATTTTTGAAAAAAGTCTTTGAAGTTCTTACTTCTATTTTTCATTTGCGACCAGGGGATATTACAAAGAATTAAAAACTATAGGGTCAAAATATGTCGATAAATAATCGAGTGAAACAGCATCAAGTTACTCTCGGTAAACAATTGAATTCTAGTGGTGCAGAAATAGACAAAAACAGGTGCGTCACTCTAGTGACAGAAACACCCCGCTATTCTTTTCGTTTTTTTCCATTTAACAAGTCCGTTTTACATTATTAACAAAGCGGCAACGTCGCGCGTATGACAAAAAAGTGTGGCAAAGTGTTGCTGGTGCAAAATTTACAACGTTGCTCGTGCGCTTATAGGCTTACATAAATCATTTTTCATACTTATTGATAAAAAGAATTATATTAATTAGAATCCCGGAGTATCAGTCGGAATCCCATGGAATATCCATATTAACATCAATGTTTGCAGTCAATGAACCTAAATACTTCTACCTACTCCGATCAGTGACTATAGGACAAAGGGTTTGAAGACTTAGGTAGTCACATCATTGGAAAATTTGGTTTTACAGAACTTGCTTCCTCTCCACTTTCGCATACAGCCGTGCTGTCCGATTTTCCGGACTCCAAATTATTTTGTGGTTTATTAACAACTAGCGACCCGCCCCGGCTTCGCACGGATGCAATGATCTACTATATTATGCATGTATTATACATATAAACCTTCCTCTTGAATTACTCTATCTATTAAAAAAAACCGCATCAAAATCCGTTGCGTAGTTTTAAAGATTTAAGCATACATAGGGACATAGGGACAGAGAAAGCGACTTTGTTTTATACTATGTAGTGACTCCGCTTACACTGTTGCCCAAAAATGGTTGCCCAATTTATGCAGCGCTTAGATTCGCTTCGCTCAGCTCCACTTCAGTAAAAACACACCCTTAAAATAATCCATAAATGTTTCAATTCACATAAGGAATTTTATTTGCTTTATTTTAATATAACTTTTCAATGGACAATACTAATTGGGCTCCAGAGGAGCAAAGCTTTACAAAACCATTGACAGTGCGTTATTCTTTTAAAAATAATAATATATGTGAGCAAAATTCAAAACTTTAAAGCAGACTCAGTGTATACAGATGTGATGTATTAGAGAGAATTAAAATAGTTAGTCGCCTTTTACGGACACAGCAATTTATTGCCATTAAAATAGAACGAATTTATTTATCCACATTCATTGTTTATTTATCTACATCATCGTTATTTATTTGATTATATAGACCCCAAACCTCTCCCAATCATCATGGGGTGCGTTTAATGTTAATATAAAGATGCTTGCTAAAACAGTATTTTAGGTTATGCGGGCAGTAGTGTAGTTACATCCGCCAATATGTTTCTAGCCTTATAAGTCCTTGTTTTGTCTGACACTTGACCTGTCGGATATGAGATGTCGTCAACACAGAATATACGGTAAACAGCACGTCAACCTACCATAAATTGTGATATGTTATCATTTGATTAGGAACTTTAGATGTTTGACTTAAAGCTGAAAATCGAAGGGAGAAAATTGTCAATTTTGTTTATATAGATGTGCTTTTGACTGTATTTTTTTAAGTCTTCAGCAGGTTAGTTAAGATTATTTTTCTCTCTAGTTATACTTAGCCGTGTGAAGTAGTAGAATAGAAATATATAAACAGTAAGCATGATTTCAAACCTCAATTGACAAAGTGGATAAACTTCCTTTAAAGTTATAATGTGCGAGGAGTAATAGTGTTGGTTAGCAATAACGGAGTACTTATTAATCACGTACACAAAGTTTCAATTCTGAATATCAATTACAAAAAACTTACATAAAACTTACTTTAGAGTTTAATATCATGACAGAATCATCGGTAAATGGACAACGCAAAGAAGAGAGTAAGTTATGTTATATGAATAATAATATTTGAAAGCATTTTTGTCTGCATTTTTGGATCCGGCTTTCTGATTCAACTGATGAATAGATCTCCAGATCTTTAGATAGATACTAGGATTTAGCTTTATTTCATATAAAAAGTCTATTATAGTAACTACGTATTACGTAACACTATCACCTTGACACTACGTAACACTAACACGACGACTCTTACGTGTGTAAGAGTTCTACTTTAAAGTCCAAGTCATTTAAAATTTAATCAATCTTAAAATGTCAGTAAAATAAAAATGTGTGGCAATACAAAATTCCTTTGTTTTGCAGAACTGCCCACAGAAATTATTGTAGAAGAACTTGAAATTCCAGTGCCTTGGGGTCATGTAGCTGGACGCTGGTGGGGACCACGATATAAGCAACCAATAATAGCCCTTCACGGTAGGCAGGATAATGCTGGCACATGGGATAACCTCATCCCTTTGCTGTCTTCATCAACTTCAGTACTCTGCCTCGATTTACCAGGACATGGCTTGTCGTCCAAATATCCAAAAGGAATACTTTACTACCCAATTTGGGACAATGTTTTTCTTCTCAAGAGGATTATCAAATATCACGATTGGTCCAAAGTTACTTTAATGGGGCACTCACTTGGTGGTGCTATAAGTTTTATGTATGCGGCAACTTTCCCTGAAGAAGTAGATAGGATTATTTGTATTGACTCTTCTAGTCCAGCAGTGTACGAACCTCAAACTGCTGCTAATAACACAAGCAAGTCTATAGAAAAAGTGCTACAATATGAAAATATGTCAGAAGGGAAATATCCGTGTTACGGTTACGACGACATGATTAATATTGTGTGTGATGCATACAATGGCTCTGTTTCAAGAGAAAATTGTAAAGTTTTGATGAGAAGAGGAATGGCTCCAGCACCTAAACCAAAGAAAGGATATTATTTTAAAAGGGACCCTAGGTTAAAAGTTTCAGGAATTGGTGCGATGGATATAAGTACCGCTTTAGTGTATGCTAGCAAAATTAGATGCAAAGTTCTCAATATACGAGCAGTACCCGGTTTGAAATGGGAAAGACTGGACTACTACTTTTCCATAATTGAGAGAATGAAAGAAAATGCAGTTGTTCAATATGAAGAAGTAGAAGGAACACATCACGTACAGTTGGAAGCACCTGAAAATATAGTCCATTTCATAGAAAAATTCATAAAGAAAAAATGATGTTTTAATTGAATTTCATAGATAAATGACAGACAGATATATAGCACTAAGTCTATGACATTTAAGCTCGTGGTGTATCTTGACATTGGTTTTCCTTAATATAAGAATTTAAGATTAAAGCAAAACCAAGAGGCCCTCTACTTATGTGACGTTGCAGCATTATATTATATTGTAAGAGCAAAATTAGTTGTTATAATCGTCCTAGATTAACTGCAGCCAAAGTTGGTAATTTTTTAATAGTTTACTCGTAGTCTATAATATTATCATTTAGTCCCACAGGACTCTACTCACCCTCTCTTAGTTAGAATTTGGAATTTTTCATGTTATGGATATGAGAACTTATGGATTACCTCCCGTCGAGATGTAGTTTTTTAATTATGATACGTAATAACATCGATTTTATCTACTTATTGCATATACGGGATGTGGCAGAGTATCTAAAATAATGAGCAGCTGGACGAGCGGTTAATTGCATATTAGATATTAATAATTATGGGTTCATATATGTAAGTAAATGTATGAAATCACAATGATTGTCAACCAGTTCAATAAGTATGTAGTGGCCAAAACAGGAATGTAAAGAAAATTAAAAAAAAAAAAAAAAATTTACTGAGGTCCTTTTAGACGTCAGGAAATTTAAACCTACTACTATTGACAATGATGATAAAACAAAGTTACTAAGTTCTAGGCTACTCTTTTCATTTTACATTTTACAATGATGGAGCAACTATTGATTAGAAATGAACTTATGACACACAATGAATCTGTATATCATAGAGTGAAACAAAGAAAGAGAACACGTTGGCTGTTTATTAATTGCAATGGATTACATAAATATACATTTATAATGTGGTTCTAAAAAAAAATAAAAAAGTCGGTTTTTTTTTTTTTTTTTTTTTTTTTTTTTTTTTTTTTTTTTTTTTTTTTTTGCCTGTAAAGTCGGTTTTACGGGCGAAGATTTTACGTGACAACGTCTTTTTCTCGGTAGAATATTTATTGATATGAATATAATTAAATTGCACAATGCGCGCGGCAGACCGATCATAGTTGAGTGGGAGAGAGACGCAAGGCATTCGGCGGGCCTCTCTCTCGTTCGGTGACTCATCGTAACGTTACCGAGCGTTACACTTTTTCATAAGTGACTCCCAGCCGCAACCAATTTATAAGACGTTATCACGTCAAAAACGATTCTTGTCAATTGCCATAATTGATTTATCACATTGTCTAAATTGTTACATTGTACACCTTTCGTACATAAAGGCTGTGCTATTAGTAAAATGTATGACTAATAATAATAGCAACAGTAATTTTTATGTGCATATGTGTCTGTTATATAAACTTTTAGTGCTTTTTTTTGACGTGACAACGTCTTAAATTAGGTTGCGGCTGGGAGTCACTTATGAAAAAGTGTAACGCTCGGTAACGTTACGATGAGTCACCGAACGAGAGAGAGGCCCGCCGAATGCCTTGCGTCTCTCTCCCACTCAACTATGATCGGTCTGCCGCGCGCATTGTGCAATTTAATTATATTCATATCAATAAATATTCTACCGAGAAAAAGACGTTGTCACGTTAAATCTTCGCCCGTAAAACCGACTTTACAGGCAAAAAAAAAAAAAAAAAAAAAAAAAAAAAAAAAAAAAAAAAAAAAAAAAAAACCATATTTTTTTTTTTACCTTAAACAAATACAATCTTTTATGGGGCAAGTCTCATAAAACAAAAATCATGAAGGATATTTTTTTATTAAATATTTTATTTAATGTTATTATTGTTTTAGCAGTACATACTCTTTGTTATTGATGAAGAGGGCGTAATATTTGCGTCTGTCACTGGACTAGTTGTGTTTAATCAGTCCAAGCTCACAAACGGTATTAGTACATTGCTTTTAGTAAATTACATTTTTGTTTAATAAAACAACGTATCATAAGTGAAACTACGCTCTCATATGCATTACTTAAAAATTGTTTTATCAAAAACAAGTTTTTATAAATTAAAAAAGGTATTGTCAGTGTCAGCTGTTTTTTGATAATGTCAACAACTGTCACTGTCAGAGCATGCGTTAACTGCATTGGAGTATTATGTGATGTGATGGATGTGTGCTTCATTGTGTGTTGCGCACGATCAATAAATTTAGTTATCTCTGTTCAGTCTGTCTGAATTTATACTTAATAAAATACGTAACTCACAGGTGATTCAACTTTTCACGTGTCGGAAACGTGCTACCTTGGCTTTTTGCCTGTTATAGATAAAAGACTGTCATTATTTTATTGCATTGAAAGGAAGCAATTTCATTTTTATGAATGTGATATAATATATTATATAAACCAGTTAATTTGAGTGTTTAATAAGTGAGTGAGTGAAAAAACTATGGCTGAAACTATAGTGAATGGATATCAGAAAGAAGAAAGTAAGTACCTTTTTCTGTTTAGAAGTCATCTATATAATTTAACATTTTTACATCATACACATGACCTTTAGATATTTTTATAACAACAAAAAACCTATTTATATTTTATTTAACTTTCTAGGAACTTTGCTGAAAAAAGGCAAAAAAGTAGAATGGTATTTTTGGTCTCCCAAATCGCGAAATTTAGTAAATATTAGGCATTTGTTAAATAATTCATTTTCCAATTATATAAGTATTATATAATAATACTCATTGCAAGAATCCTTGGAAAAGTTAATAATTATAGTAATTATGGTTTATAATTAAACTTCTTATTAAAAGATGAACTAAAGCCAAACTTGATCTAAAAACAATACTGTTATTTTTGTATGTCAAAAGGAACAGGGTGATAGTATTTATTGGTTTTAAACTATTCTGTGCTTTACAATAATGGTTAGGATATTTACTTCCTAACTTAAATTTAACTTATTTACAGATATTCAACATTGTTAGGATTAAAATGTTGAATCTATTTAGACATTGAATTATGATTTGACTTATAAATATTTAATAAACTCATCATTCCCTGGTAATTGTTTCAATTCATTATTATGTCAATTGACAGTGAATTGCCATAGCATCATGCTAAGAAGAAAAAGATGATTATTAAGTTGATAAATAATGTTGTTTTTTTCGTTTATGGTTATTAAAAAACTTTTTTCACAGATAAACTATTCATCCTCAATTAATTACAAATGCATTATACACGCAATGTATTAAATAAAATTTCTTTTTGTGAAGCAAATAAAATTTTACACATTTTTATACATTATTTTAATTAGGTAGCAGAAAAAAAAAATGTGATATGTGACCTATATAGTATAATGGTGGTTTCCCCTGAACTACACTGTCATCAAAATTGATATTTCTTTTTAGTCTGTTATTGTTGTCACACCCATTACTTATTGCTTTTATGAACAATCAACTGAGTAAATAGAAGATCCTGGGGGAAATACTCTAATTGTATTTTAAAATTTATTTTGATTAGTCTGAGTAGATAAAATGTCGTCTAATATAAAAATACTGGACTGTTGAGCACATCTATACCAACCTCTTTATGTCAAATATTACCTTACCTTACTCATCAATACAACTGCAAAGAAGGAGATGAATGTCAGAATTTAATAAAATTTGATGCAGTAAGTAGTGAGCACATTAGGTTTACGATTGTGAAATTAAAAAAAACTCTCAGACAATGGTTAACAGATGGGTGATTAAAAATTTACTCTATCAAACAGCTTCATCTGCAATCATTTGCTGCAATCAGCACTGGACCCTTATAGTGGTCATGGCTCATTCTTCCAATAGTGCTTTCAATCATATGAAAGGCCCGTGCCACAGCAATGGGGACATCAATATGCCGATGATAATGATTATGAAAAGCAAGTGTTTCAGGTACTAGTAAATTTGTAAAACATCTTCCATTGCAGTGAGTGGATGTCCTTCTTCACAAGTAACAATCTCAGTACCATTACAAATAATAATTTTAATATTATCTACACTAATATTATGAATATTGATCTTTAACCAAGACTGTTCCTACTTAGTTGTTATGTCACTGTGATATTGTAATTATGCTTAATTTTATGATCAGTTAAATGGGATGTCACTTGGCTTCATATTGTTGAAGAAAAAAGACTTGTAAATCACAGTTATGCCATTTTATTACTTTAAGTTTTTTTCTGTGTATAATTAATATAACATTTATTTATTTACAAAACAATATAACATTTATTTATTTTGCATTTACTTGGTGGGGTTTTTACCATATATAGTAATCATAGTTAATAATAATGATAATAATAAATATTTCCTACATTCACACCAATTAACCTAGCCCAAAGTAAGCACTCTAAGGCTTGTATTATGGATACTAGGGTAACGGATAGACATACATATATCATACATAAATAAGTAATATTTATAGAAATATATACAAATATCCATGACTCAGGTACAAATGCTCGTATTCATCATACAAACATCTGCCCTTTCCGGGATTCGAACCCAGGACCGTCGGTGCGAATGGCAGGATCGCTACCGTTGCACCAAACGGTCCTCAAAAAGTAGGTAGTAACGTTACCATAACAACGCGTGCCCGGGTTATACAAGCAACGCGTGGCCGAGTTAGCTAGCAAAATATAAATTAACGTTACCATAACAACGCGTGGCCGGGTTATACTAGCACCGCGTGGCCGGGTTATACCAGCAACGCTTGGCTGGGTTATACCAGCAACGCGTGGCCGGGTTAGCTAGTAAAATATAAATTAAAGAAATGTTGTTAATGGTCATTTCATTTATATTGCCGTTGGTTAGCTTAAATATGGATAAGCCTCAGGGGATCAATTTTGAGTTTTAAATGCTAATATTAAAAAAAAACCTCTTTCGATCTGTCTAGGAATCAAATCTCTATTATTTGAGATGTTTGAAATAGTTCTAGCAAACCATAAATTTTAAATATATAACTTTTCTACCCTGCTTTCGCTCATATCTCAGAATATGGTTTTGTGGCTTAGCATTCACACTAGAGATGCAACGGATATCCGGTTGCTATCCGGTATCCGGCCTATCTGGCCATTATTTTACTATCCGGCCGAATACCGGATAGTAGTGCACTATCCGGCCGGATACCGAATAGTGATTCTGTTTGGTATTTACTTTGAAAAATGGTTAGTATTCAAGAAATAATCAATATTATTTTATTAGTATTACCTTTTATGTACAATTCAAACTTATGAAACAGCCTCATTTAAAGTAGTTAAGAAATCCTAAGATCAGCATTAGTATCCATTCAACCAATCGTAGGATATCGTATGTTAATTCTTAATCAAATAAAATAAGTGTTACCAAATAAATAAAAAGAGAGTTTAATATTCAAAATTAACTAGCGGCAAATTGTGGTGAATAAAACGAGATTCTCTGCATTTTTGGGTAACAGACGATTCCTCCTATTTTCATAAACAAGTCCTGCCCTCTGAAAAAAGTCTTTCGCTATAAACACTGCTACATGGTGATTACAGATATATTTCGGCAAATTTTATCAATATGGGAATTGATTGGCGTTTGCTGCCCACCATGCTTAAGGGTCAGGGAACCTATAATACGTAACAGGTTGAAACCTGCATGACGCGCCCGCCGCCAAATTAAAATGTAGGTATCGTTTGGCCGGCCGAATATTCGGCGGCCGGATACCGGATATTCGGCCGGTGATCAGGCCGAATATCCGGTATTCGGTATCCGGCCAAACAACTATCCGTTGCATCTCTAATTCACACCTCTAAAAAAACGTCTGTTACTGTCTGTCGGAAATCAAACCCACACCTTCCATGTGTGGGTAGGCATAGTTCCCTCCTGAGACATAGGCTACATGTTCTGTTGCAGGCAGTAGACACATTGATCAGTAAAAAAATTCAAAATTTAGGTATAAAATTTGAACGCTGAATGAAGCTAAAACTGAATAAGCGCATTTTATTTTGAACCATGTTAGATATAACAAAAAAGATGTTAGACTAAACGAAATTAATTTAAATCATATACTTATACGTCGAATCATTTAACCTATTCTACGTCATCTAACCTTCAGAAGTTTATCTTTGGAGTTCATTTTGAATTTACCTCACAAATCTTTAGGACTTGGATGCCTGTCTGGCGGCCTGAATGGCCCTAATCTCAAGGAAAAAAACTATTTTCCTGAATAATAAATACTATTAGCAAGTTAACATTTTTCCGATCAGCTCAGATCAGTTAAAAATAATTTGGATTACCATTAAATATTAAATAGGATTCAGAAATATTGCATCATAGTTTCTCGGCCAAATAAATTAGGTTTTGACATATTTCACCTCAGTGCTTTTAAATACAAAGAAGCTGTCACACCCTCATGAACTTTAACTTTAAATAATTTACTACTTAATTTTAATTGAAAACTTATTACAATTGAAATGACAGACTTCGAATTTTTCCATGTATTTCTCAAACTGACTTAAATGGAATAGTGCTCGACCGGACAGCAAAGGGATGTGGATTCGAGTCCTGCCCTACGCTTGGGACAAGTTGAATTTTTATAGTAACAATTTTTGAGTAAAATATTTAAAATAACAATAAATATATAAATTAATAGGAACTTATTATAATTCTACTGTTACTGTATTATTGTTTGTAGTTACATGTTTTTGTTGACTGCCCAGTAAATAAGTAGATAATTTAAATCCTTTTTTTATTTTTATTATCATAGGTTTAGGGCATTGTTACATTGGACCCTTTCCTTTTAGTTAAGAAACTGCGCCGATGTCTGTAATGTAATTAAATAATGTATTCAAATGATAGCTATCAAAATATCGATAAATTATTTTACTATACCGTAAAATAGAATGCTTTAAATTTTACAGTGGATATTTGCCCCCACCAATTCGATTTGATGGGCCAGATTTTACAAGCAATTAGCAATAAAACATACCTACATCAATCGTTTGTTTCTTGGAGGAAAATGGTTATTCACATCGGTTTATAAATTATGTATAGATAATTTGATTTATTTGAGTTTACTATATAGAAAAAAGTGGTACATAATTAAAGTGTAATAAACACTTATATTTAAAAGCACTAGGTACCTTTGTGCTAAATCCATAATATAATATTTTCATTATATATACATGTTTCTTTCTAAACCAACATAAAATACAAACATACCTAGGTACTACCTACCGATTGTACGAACATATAATCCAACTCACCTTATCGAAAACTAAACTAGTGGGGCAAATAGGCAAAGTGAAATAATTCATATCAATAACAGGCAATCATAATAACAAACGAAAAACCATAAATACTTTACTAATATTCGATTATTAATATTGTATGCACGAGACGAATCACTGCAAAAATGCAGATTGCGGTATAATAGCAAATCCGTGCACTGTAAATGTAAGCAAAGAATGTTTGTCGATATCGCGTCACGGTATGACCATAAGCAGTGTTGTAAATGTTTTACCTATAGAATCATATTATAAATGTAATTTTTCGTTTCGTTTCAGATCTGCCCCCTGGCGTCACCGTAGATGAAATTGAGATTCCCGTTCCTTGGGGTCACGTAGCGGGTAGATGGTGGGGACCACGAAGCAAGCAGCCAATGATTGCACTCCATGGTTGGCAAGACAACGCTGGCACATGGGACAATCTTATCCCTTTATTACCTGTTACAACTTCGGTGCTATGTCTCGATCTACCAGGTCATGGCTTCTCGTCTCAATACCCGAAAGGAATGCTCTACTACATATTCTGGGATGGCATCGTTCTCCTCAGACGAATCATAAAATACTATAATTGGTCTAAAGTCACTTTGATGGGACATTCACTTGGCGGTGCCCTTAGTTTCATGTATGCGGCATCATTTCCCGATGAAGTGGAGAAAATAATATGCATCGACATTGCCAGTCCAGCAGTAAGAGAACCGAAAGTTACCGCTAAGGATATGGGCAATGCAATAGAAAAGGTGTTAGAATATGAAAATTTACCGGAAGAGAAAGTACCGTGCTACGAATACGATGAAATGATCGATATTGTATGTAACGCATACAGAGGCTCCGTATCAAGGGAAAATTGTAAGGTTTTGATGAGAAGAGGAATGGCACCGGCGCCTGCGCACTCGAAGAAGAAGGGTTACTATTTCAAAAGAGACCCTAGGCTTAAAGTATCTGGGTTAGGCATGATGTCTATAGACGCGGCTTTAGAACACGCGAGTAAGATCAGATGTAAAGTTCTTAATATTAGAGCGATACCTGGACAGAAGTGGGAAAGACTTGATTACTACTTAGATGTAATTGCGAAAATGAAGCAAAGAGCTGATGTTCGGTACATAGAAGTAGAAGGAACTCATCATGTGCAATTAGACGCGCCGCAAAATATAGTAGAACTCATTGAAGAGTTTTTAGAAGAATATTGACTTAACGTTATTTATGAGCTAGGTATATTGTGATACAATGTGATGGAAGTACTGATTGGGCTTTATTAGTGACAGTTTGCGTATTGCTTTTAGTGTTGCAGAAAAATCGTGTATCGAATAATCGATCATTCTCACCCGAATTCACTTAAAAAATTGAAAGCGTAACCGATTTTATGAGTGATTTGGGACCCTTCGATAGCCTATCGATACACACAATCGATTTTTAGGCAACACTAGTTGGTGTGTAGTGAAAACATCACGCTTAAAAGTTACACGCCCAATATAGTTACGTTTCCTAGCGACGAAGTATTCTTTCTTGTACTTATTTGCAAGAAACCGTTAATTTGAATAGAATAGAGTGATAATAAAAATAAAACACTAATTTTCAACATCCCAGTTTACAAGTAATTGTTAGTGAACGTTAAAATTTATTAAATTAATTAATAAGTAATATTTTGAACAAGTGTTTCATCAGAGTGCAAAACATTTGCAGTTTTAAACATAGAAAATTCATTTCATTTTAGTAAATTTCGCGATCATATGGACGGCTAGCGGTCTTCTTATTCTATATTATATAAGCTGACCCGGCCACGCTTTGCCTATCCTATGTCGGAACAAATGGAGAAAAAAAAATGTATCATTGAAATCCGTTAAATAGTTTCGGAGTTCATCGCGGTCAAACACTGTGATAGGGCTTCGCGAAAATCAAATATGCAGGGAATCTTGCTATGATTTCTAGCTCAAATATTTTATACATATTTCTCCTATTGAAATATAATTTCTTATTTAAATAAATGTAGTCTAAAACACATGGCACTAAATGGAGTTAAGAACTCGAAACTAAAAATAGTACTCAGTATTATTCAATGTACAAGGTTTTATTGGAAATTCCGGCAACTGATACCTACGCACTTAGACATTTCTATATACGTAATATGTGGTAATGAATAATAAGGCGCAGTGCTCTGAAGTTTGGATTATTCATTGAAATTAGTTTATTTCTTGTTAATGACATAATTTTTTTCCTCTCTTTAACTTATAATATTGTAAATGTAAGCAAGCGGTAAAACTGCTTTGAAGGTCTATTTATTATTATTTATTACCCGACGGATTTATTATTGTAATTTGTTTTAAACATTGTAAAATAGGCCGATTACTAATATTAGTAAGAATTGGACATGGAAGTTTATAACACATTATATTTCTTGTGACATGAAATCAATAAAAACAGTGAATACAGTTTTGGTTAAGATTGTTTTATTTATAAGATTATCTTTTCAAACATAATTGGATCAATACTTCCAAAAAGACCAAATACCTATACAGGCGAGGAAATATGGCTAGACAAAGAGAATTTGCGCACTAAGTCGGATCGGAATGTGGATTTTTGCATTCTGTTAGTTAGGTTTAGGTTAGGTAGCTGATTTAGAATCTTTTCTCACATTTTTTTTGCAACTCATGAAAACTGCATTTCTACATCGAAAAGTGCATTCTTTCCAGTGCATATGTTCGAGTTATGGGAAAAAATTATTATCTGCCACAAGAACTACCAAATTGTACGAAATTTTACATCCGGGGGTTTTTTGGGTCGCGGAATCTGAATACATTGTCAGAATTAGCCCTCTGAACACCTGGAGGCCAGGATGGCGCTAGGAACGTCATCGCCTGGAGTTCGCGTCAAACTCGCGGGTAAATCAAGAAAACCTCATGTCCCGGGCGTTTTTTGGGTCGCTCGTCACGAATTTGACATCGGTAACCCGCCCCAAGGACCTGGCGCCCCAGGCGACGTTGTTTTCAACGTCATCTCCTGGAGTTATGCTGGTAAAACTTACCAAATCGCTGGAAACTCGACGACCGGGGGTTTTTCTTTTCGCGACCCGAAAACTTTTTTTGCGCATAATTTATATTTGAATCCAGACGTTTCGACTCTTTTAAGCCTTGATCACAAAATAAATTAAGCGCAAAAACCCCTTAATAAGTTATTTATTTAAAAGAAGTAAGTCTTGTTTGTATTTTTACTGTAAAACGTTTTTTTATAATTTAGGTACGCTAACTCACAAAGGATGTGCAATAGTTGTCTCTATTTCGATAATACTCATTGAATGTATACCTCTTGCTATTAAGAAGTATGAGAGATGAATAATATTTTAACTGTACTTATCAATTTTATGTTGATTTTCACAGTGGGTAGGTTTTTATCTAAATCGACAGAACTATTGAATCACATGAGGTTTTAAGTCCAGTATGGAAACTATATGCACTCAAGCGAATTTAAAACTATCTACTTATTTAAAAAAGGTGTATTTTAAGATTCAGAAAAAATAGAATCGGTAGTATCGGTATTTTACCGATGGTAAACAAATACGAGTATGTACATAACCGATACCTGATGAGGCGCCAAATTAAAAAAAAAAATCACTGGTCTATTTGTTTATTAGTTATAACATATTTCTTAAATGTTTGACATTAGAAGCTATTACTTATTAACTTAGTCATTTTTTTTTCAAATTATACTGATTATTTAATTATAAATTAAATATTTAAATATACGACCTACAGGTGTAGGTGATATGTATTGTTTTGTGATTCATGTTTTTTTTTGTAAAATTCCACAAAAAATGTAATTTTTGTGTTCCTTAACTATGCCTTAAAATTATAGTATTGTAACCAGTGATAAGTTATGGTGGTACATATTTTATAGTGAGTGTATTTTTCTTTATCCATTTCAGTTTTCCAGAATGCCACTCAAATTTCATGGAATTTTAAAAGTAGATTATTATTTCACTATGTTGATTGCTTAGTGTCACTATACAAGTTAGGTTTTTGACATTCTTAATTCAAATTTGTACTTGGTAATAGTGTTGAATTTTAGTGGCACTGATTGCCAAGGGCGTACCCAGGATTACAGCTAGGGGGGGGCAGCTCACACCCTGTTTCGGTCGGTCGGGTATATTGAAACAAAAAAATCATGAAAATTGACATATATATATATATATATTAATTTAACAGTTATCTTCTCAGGTTTGCCGAAAATTTGTCTATGACGGTCTTTTAAATAAACTCACTGTTTTCTTTTAAATAATTGCGATGTACGCTCATCAGACATAAACCCGTAACCCGCCTTTCTTCACCCATGGTGCTTCTAAGCCACGTTTTAACTCTTCGCAGCGTACTGAATGGCCGTTCTACAGATCAACTACTTCTATGTCCCTTAATTGATCATCTGATAAAGCCTTCTTCACCCATAAATTATGCCAAAGGTTCAGTTCTCCGGTGATATCTAGGTTATAAAATTCTTGGAATGATTCTGCGTTCTTGTATAAGTCTGTAATGCTGGTTTTGGTCATATACAAGGGATATAGCTTACTTAAAGCAAACGCTGGAGTATTTTCTTGGGAGAATCGAATATTCAACGATGAAATGAGTGAATCAATGTATGGTATTATCAGGGAACGCCGCCAATATTCGTTATCATTGTCTGATGGTGGATTACTTCTATGTGTTTGCTTGTGAGCAAGACGTGGAACCGAAATTTCTATGTTCAAATCCATTGCAACAGCTGGCGCTTTTTGGAGCATTTCATTACTTATTCTATCAGGAAACTCGCGGTCATGTCTAAGAATGTCCTTGATATTTTTGATGTGTTGCCCCACCGAGATCATGTCGATCGATTTAGCTTGCAGTGCGGTAACTACTGGTTCTAAAACTGCTGAATATTTGGCTATTGTTTGTAGAGCAACAATAACCACTGGTTTTGTAACGGCTGAATGCAACTGATATGCAGATTTTCTGGTGGAGTAATTTCCCTGTACGGATAACGTTTCTAGAGATTTCACAAGCTCTGGGAAATATTGAGAAAACTTTCTGATTGATTTATATTTTTCGGACCATCTCGTCTCACACAATCGTGATAGGTTTGGAGCGTAGTTTCGACGTGTAGTCGATTCTCTGAAAAACGTTATAACATCATTTACAGTGGCGATAGTATTTCTAATTTCTGGCACTGCGTTCGCATCATTCACAACAAGGTTGAGTTTGTGACTTGAGCAATGAAAATATAAAGCACGAGGATATTTTTTTCTCAAAATGGCTTGTACGCCACCCTCTTTCCCTGCCATTGTAGAACAGCATTCGAATCCAAACCCTACGCAATCTTCGATTGGGAGGTTAGAACTAATCAAGAAATTGTCAATTGCTTCGGCAATTGCTGAAGCATTTTGTGCTTTTAGTTCAACGAACCCTACAAATTCTTCTCTGATTTTCCTTTTGCTTTCGTCGTAGAACCGCACGCCTATTGACAGCTGTTCTTTCCCAGCTACGTCTGCTGTTTCATCAGCTAAGACTGCGTAAGCCATGGTCTTCTGAACCTCACTTATTATATTCTCCTTAATATCTTCGCCACATAAATTTATCAATTCGTTTTGTATTTTTGGCGATGTGTAAACTGCATTGCGACGGCACTTTTCCAGGTGACTCTTTAATTTGTCGTCCCCTGAATTGATTCTCAACTTCAATAAATCTAATAAAACACCCTCATCTGCTTGTTTTCCCCTAAGAGGCATATCATGTGTACCGCAAAATACTATACAAGAAATAATTGATGACAATATTTGTCTGTTTTCATCGATTGCTTTTTGGTGTCGACTTTGCAGTTGGATGTCTACAGGAACATTTTCAAGAAATTTTTTCGCAGCATTTGTCGCTGTTAGGTGAAGGTTGGTCGTTGCATGCTTTCGGCAGTCTTCATGCATATTTTTGAACTTTATTTATGGCCTGACCATAAATGATCCCAAAATTACTCTCTCAGTGCTGATGGCCGAAGGGAACAAAACACAATGCTTACATAGAGCGCCTTTTAGTCGCTTGGAATATACTAGCCATGGTGCATATTGATCCAACCAAGCATGATTAAATTTTCTTTTCAAATGGCTTGCATCACTTTCAAAATCGTAATTTCTGGGCGGGATCCAAGGATTTTGTAACAACTCCCTCTTCTTTTCCGTCGATAGCTGGGTAGCCAACCCAACATAACGACCCAGATCATTTGCATGATAGTGATGATAGCCATCTTCCACTATAATATCAGGATCGACGTTGACGTCATAAGTTTGTTGGGATGTCGATGGAGAAGAATAGTCGGCAACAGATATATTTACAGGTTCTGCTCGAGAATGTGACGCTTGTCCAATGTGAGCATGCAATGATCTTGGCATTACATGAGTAGTTTTATCATGGTTGTCATTTTCATCGCTTCCACTGCTACTTTCTCGGTCTTTTTTTCTATTTTAGCGTGTTGTCCCTAAAAAAAGGATACACAAAATTACTATTACTCTTACGGTGTTTAGGCATAGGACGAAAATAAAGATCAAGATACCAATAAACTTCATAGATATGATGTATAATATTATAGGAATGTGATGTAATATAAGCATTGCTAAAGATATACACTTACAAGAGAGCCCCCCTTAAACAAATCAAATAGGTAATCATATTAGGTACCTACATATGTATGTATTTTGTTTTGACTCACCTCTTTCAAAGAATTTCCTGATATCCATTTGACGGAGTTCCAGTTGTTGTGCAGTAAACTTAAATATCGTGTCGCCGCAACTAAACTATAACTATAAGACACTATGGCGCATGAAATATTCGCTCGTAATAAGCTCAGAACTGAATTGAATTGTATTCGAACTGAATTCTGAATTGCCTTGCTCTGCCTCACGATCCCGCTTATATATTCAAATATTCTCGCTACCGAAATACGTAAAAAATACTAGACTCTATTTCCATCCTTGTCTCATACTTGCTATCACTGTATTTCCTTTCCAGAATAGTCCATTCTAGAACGTTCTTCGTGGTATTGCTATTCAATACAAGATGTCGCTATTGACCGTATAAATTGATGCTATTTCTCTTTGCTGTAAAAAGTACTGTCATCCGTAGCTAGATAGCGCTAGCGTTTTGTTTGTTTGTTTTCTCCAAATTATATTCTGCTTTAATCCTAGATGGCTCTGATTCTGTCTCGTCGGGAGCGGAAACTACGAGATGCGACGGTTTCGCGGGAGATTTAAATTATATTGCGTCGCTAACAGTATACTATATCGAATGTTGTAGAATGTATAATATTTAATTATAGATAAAAAAATATTAAATCAAAATATCTGACTGAAAAGATATATTTTGTTTCCAACACTTCATTTTGCGCAGAGAAGGTAACACGTTTTTAATTCCCACTTGCCAGGAAAATTGACGTTAATTTTAGCCCCTACCTCGGTACGCCCATGCTGATTGCTAACATCATTTATAAGTCACAGGGTAGATAACAATACTTATAAGAGATGTAGTTACGTAGTTAGATGACGTACACTGGTTTTAATCTGTGGTGTATGACTTTTTGGCGGGAGCGGGAAGCGTCACATAGGTGGTTTTGTTTCTCTTGTTAAAATTTGTGTTGTGGTGGATATTAGTGCGTAATAAAGGTGGATTATTAACCACTAAGTGTAAGTGAACATGCAAGAGTGTTGGCAAGTATAATAAAGCAGCGGAAGTTGTCTTTTCCTGCGGAAGTCCACGGGGAGGTTTCAGTAAAACACCACACATTACTGAAACCAAGATATATTTCCCATATATCGTGCAAGCTACAAATAAAGAAAAAAATCTGTGGTGTATGTTTTTCGAGGTCTGTCCATAGTCTAATTGTAACTCAGAGTAAACAGGACTGGAGTAGCCTTTGCCTAACATTACCCCTCTGCCAAATGCACAAGCGTCGGAATCCTGTGCGTTATATAAAACTAGTTGAGCCGCCATTTTAAAACCACAATAATCAGAACGTCTTACCGTGCAGAGCTCCCACGAAAATGCCTGCCTGTGCTGTTTTCTACTGTAAAAAAAATTCGAAAATATCTAGTATGCAAAAAGATGGTGTCACCTTTCATTTGTAAGCATAATTTTTAGGTTTTGATTATTATTTAATTCATAATTTCATGTTTTAGCAGACTACAATTTCAAATTTCGCGCTCAAAGTTCGTTTGATGACGTCACGGCTGCACTCCCCACGAGACTACCTAGGGTTGACCATTATCGCATTTCAATTAATTAAGACAAAAATTAGAAAAAGTTTGTTGGTAATAAATAACTGTAATTTTGTATTAATTAATTACCAATTATAATTTCGTTTTAACAATGTACGTTGCGTGTTTATTTTTAGTTTAGTATTAAGTACATACCTACACTTTTGCGGCTGCTTGAAGCCTATTCTTTGCCACACAACATGGAAATATAAAATAATAAATAAAATAATTAATTAAAATAATAATCAAACTATTTGTCCTTTTATTCATGCTGGGCGGCGCTCATAAACATTAAGAGTACTAATGCTGTATATACTTCCAGTGTCCCTGACTTCATAAAAAAGACACGGTTAAAAGGGTACCATCGTCTAACCAGCACACCCGATCATTTCCGAGAAACCAAAATTTTTTTTCGAGCCACTGGACAAATTGTTTTTATTTTGTAATCAGCAACCCTTATTAATTTGTACAATATTAATTTGCACAATAGTGATGTCAACTTCATCGATATTGTGATTTTACGAGTGAGTAATGAATGAATGAATGCAAGTATCATACTTAAATTGGAAATATGTTTTTTTAATTTAAATCTGTATGTCGCAGGGAAATTGTATAATTCCGCAGTTTACATTCGGCGTCATCAGTTTAAAAAACACATACCCTTTTCTTAGTTCTTTTTCTTAACGATAATAAAACACAGCTTAGATAAATTACAGTTTGTTTCAGTAATTATTACCAGGTATTAATGATGATTTCAAATAAGAATAAGGTATGTGATTTTGAACTGATGACGCCGTATGTAAAGTGCGGAATTATACTATTTACCTGCGATATTATACATACGAGAATAAAACTGTAAAGATATAGAATAAAACAGGTCAAGTCCACCTTAAACCAAATGGCTAGTAATGAGAGTAGAGGAAGCGAAATCACTAATTTTTGAACATTTTGTCTGTCTGTATGTATGTTTGAGCACGCATCACCCAAAAACTACGCGACGGATTTTGATGACATTTTAGTATGGTAATAGCTAAATGTCATCGTCAACATTTAAGTTAAGTTTTTTATTAATATTGTAGCATTTATAGCTCCTTTTAAAAACCGGCTTGTCCAACTGCAATACTTCAAGATACTAGGAGTAAGGTATGTGGTACCAAAAGTCATTTGTACATAAATGAAAGCTATTGGAAGATAGTATTGCAGTATTAAAATTAGAAATGATCGGTATGTGTAGTTCAGGCAAATATACTCTGCCCCTAGGCGGTATACTAATTGTTGGTATTTATACTTTAAGCTTTGATATGCCCGGAAACATCTAATTTTTCATATTCAGTTTTCCTAAAGAATACAGCATACGAAAAAAATGGATTCATGCTTGTAATAGGTAATAGGGCATCTTGGACATCTTCAAGAACAAGTACTATATGTTCCATACATATTGAGCCGTCTCAGTTTCAAAAATTATCTAACAATAGAAGAAGATTAGTTGCCCATGCTGTGCCAACGTTATTCTTGAATGATCCTCTTAGTTTATTATAAAACTAGTTATGCTTCAAATAGATATTAACATGTAATATTATAACAGTTTTAGTTTATTACATTTAAATGTATTAATTTTAGGTTAAAAAATAAGTTGAAAAGGAAATACCTGCAAAAAGTGATGTAAGCAAATCGCAAAAAAATACAAATAATCAATCGGTCAAAGTAAAAATCTGATAAATATAACTATATTCACTATCGCTTTGTTAAAAATAATGTTTCAGAGTTCCTCCTTTCCATTATGGGTATACGCAAAAGGGTCCACAGTGAATTCTATATATATAATAACACCTATTGTAAATATCTTTTAAATGCAATAAACTATCAAGTTTCAATTTGTATTTGTAGGAATACTAACGCAAAGTTAATAAATTCATTCATTGAACGAAACTGATTTATCGATATCGATATTCTCGTGCTATGTCATGTCACTTCTCACACAATGACATTCGTGTGTTTGAATAGAACGTTAACACACTATTTTAAGCACGTGTGCGTGTATTTTAAATATGTTTGTCGTATTATGCATGTGTGCGTTTGTAAACACGCAAAGAGTTTTTGTTCCTGTGTGCTGGCATTGAATGTAGTAGTAACCTCACCCCCCGCAAAAAATGGCAGAAAAATATGTACGAGATATTGACTAATGGCTACTCCAGTCCTGTTTACTCTGAGAATTGTAAGCAGCTTTTGGTCAGTTTTCTTTTTTCTTTATTTGTGGCTTGCAAGATTTGTGCGTTTAGCCAGTGTCAAGTAAGTATAATTGCCAGTTCTTGAGTAGTTTCTTTTCTTAATTTATATTTATAAATAAAATATATTTTTCCCTAGATTTCAGTAAATTTTGTGGGGTTTCACTGAAACCTCCCCGTGGATTTCTTGAGAGAGCAGGTAAAAATAACTTCCGCTGCTTTGCTACACTTGCCAACACTCTTGTATGTTCACAAACACAGTGGTTAATAATCCCCCATTAACGCACTAATATCCATAATACAACAAATTTTAACAAGGGAAAAATACCACCAAGGTGACGCTTCCCGCTCCCGCCAAAAAGTTCTGGACAGAGTTTAAACTGCTAAGACCTTAGACTTACAGATTAAAAACGGAAAACGCTCGGCTCAGATTTTCCAATAAATGTCTTCTTTTACTATGTACATTGACACATAGGTATATTTAAATGAAAACAAATGTTTATGCACCATAATTTAATTAAAAACGAATATAAAATTTACAACAATCAATGTAATGAATAAACAAAGGTTGAATTGGTTCATTGTAGGTATGTTCATTTCTCCCTGCACGTTTTTAAACACTTATCTGATAATGAGTTATCGAAGTCCTCTGGATTGATTATCTGAAAAAGATAATAAAATGTTAACCGATTATTTGATGATTTTCCTCAATACCATAAAGAATTAATATTAAGACTATTTATTAATAGCAATGAGTAAAAAAATATGTTTCGCTTGCTTCTAGTTTATGCTGCATTATTCTTATCAATAACAGGGTAACAGAAAATCACTTTTGAGCTACAAAAAATATTTTTAAGGAATTTAAATCTTAATTCATTATATATCCAGTTGGAAATTTGTTAAAGTAATTTTTGGGTGGGATGGTATTTAGTTAACTGTACGCTTTTATTTGGTTCAAAATGGTTTCTAACAATAACGTTTTGTTCGCGTCCCAATAGATCTTTAATATCTGGTCTGTAACAACCTTTGCAACTGTCATGTTGCAAATGTGTTCGATAACCTTTTTACCTATCGAACAGCAAAATTATTAAGATCTATGGGTAAGTGAGATATCGTTCTAAGTTCAACGCGTATGAACTTGGCTTCACAATAAGACACTAATTGTCTAACATATCGGTTATATCTGTATAGAATCTATCGTTTCCGTCGTCTTGTCGTATCCATCACAAAATTTCGAGTCTCGTGGATAAACATTAAAATATATCGATACCTCCCACGTAAGTTGTTGTATCTCCAAAACTGCAAATTTACAGTAGAGCGTTTCAAAGATTCAAAGTGAATCAAAATCTGCATTTATTGTTGTATCTTTTTGAAATTTGGTATTTAAATGTAATATAATAGTCGTCTTAACTTCGTTACAAGATATTTTACGTAATATATTTATTTTCGGAGATATTGTTCATACAACATTTTACTCCGGAGTACAAGCTATGCCAGTTGTTGCATCTGATGCTAACAACATTATACCGCGGCGCCCAGATAACGCCACTTGTGGTATATGATAGTAACAACTGTATACGTTGAAAAACATAAGTCTCACTCTGTTGTATGTGGTCACAATATTTATATTAGTTACAAAATTCAATTGTACACTTTGAACGTGATTAATTTTTTAGATTTAATAAATAAAAAAGAAATGTTATTAAGATCAAATTTATTTATTATAAACAACATAAGTGCTTAAATATATTCAAAAAATCTTTAAAAATAAAATAATGATCCTTTAAAACATAATTAAATAACTTCATCTATTTCTGAGTAATTAAAAACGTTTCAACATAAAACAATCATTCTAAAACAATTATACAATATTATAGAATCAAAGCATGACCTATGCTTATAATAATATTTTGTAGGTAACGTTAGAAACTCTTCTTAAGAACTAATCAAATAGAATTACAAAAATCAACATCATTATAAAAAAATAAAATTATGAACTTACTTAATCATTTATATGAGATCAGTTTAAAATCAAAGTAGTAATTTGGTATCTATTTATAATTTTTGGCATTGGCATGTTATTGGTTTAATACGATAACATTGTTAATGTATGTATAATAATGATAAAAAAATTGAAAAATAAAAACAATGGTGTTATTGTCAACCTTACAAACCTAAAATTATGGGAGCCTTAAAACAACATAAATCAAAAAATATTATTTTTATGAGATCAATAATAAAACCTGAGATGCTTAATCAAAAGCAATATAAAAAAAAGAAAAATTAAACAGAATATTTGGAAAAGACTAATGTCTATTCTGAATCAGAAAATTCAGCGTCATTATTAACGCCAGCAGCAAAAGATAAATGCCTGAAAAAGTCGTGATATGTAGCTGGAATAATTCCACTATGACACAGGCTCATTAAGTCATTATATTTTGCCTTAGTTATAGGAAGACGGTTAGAATACAAGGGGCAAGCTCAGCCATGCTATTCCTTTAGCGTCTACGGGTATTGGTATTGGTATTCATAGCATTACTGTCTGCCAAATCGTACCGATACATAATTTTAAAAGGATATTCTGCACATACACTTACTTCTTTTATTTTATTCCATCTAACTGCGTTCCCATCTACATTTTTTGACCAATTACGTCTATTCAAAAGTGTTTTATAGTTTAAAACATTTGTATGCTTAATTTCGATGAAGTAATATGGTTTGCCCTCCTGTTTAGCCCATCTAACCAAGCTAAACCATTCAAAGGGTGTATAAATAAGTTTATATTTAGACGAACGTTCTATCAGAGCATGTACGCTATCACCTTCTGCCTGGGTGTGACCTTGTGAGACAGCCTGATACCTCATTAGAACCACGTTTGGCTTCTCCCTCGTGCCACATATAACAATGACCCTCTTTATTTGCTAAGTCAAATATAGTAAAATTAATGTGGCACTGATCGCACTGATCTTTCTTAGGAATATAAAAACTAAGCTTAAAGTTTTTATTTACAATGTCTCGATATAGACCTTCGGATTTAGCTTTCTTTTCATATGTATTAGACTGAAGCCACTCATTATACATTTCAAATAATTTATGTAAATTTAAATCTCCATTCAAATATAACTTATTTAACCTTTGCCTAGTAAAATGTGACTCAACAGGCTGCAAACTCTTAATATGGTCACACACACTGGTTATAACAGACTCTGTCTTTTTATAGGGTGATTTGAGTGTTTTCCTCTTTGATCTGGAAATAGTACTCCAGTAGTCATATCCATCTTTTCTAGGGCCTTATTAATAACCTGATCACTGACGGAAATAGTGCTCAAAAATGTTTTTTGCATACATCCATATAATTGTCTTCACCATGATTTAGTGGCAATGAGTACTTTAACGTGTACTTACGCCTTGAAGTGGTATCTGTGTAGACTCTGCGTTTAATTTTTTTTTACTAAGCTGGCTATATACATCCATTGTTTTCCTCGATTTCCCAAACTCCAAAAACTCTCAAATATCTTCTGTCTTTCGCCTTCACTAAATTTATCAAAACACTTCTTGCGGCAGTGACATGGCGGGCCCATCTTTCTCTTTGCTTGAATTTTACCATTTCTTGACATGTACTCTTTTCCCATATTACGTAAATTTTTTCTCTTAGTGTCTATCCATTCATTAAAATGTCTTTTTCTTATATTACCTTTATCTTTCCTTGGTTGACGACGGCGATCGCTTGTGCTAGGACTATTATTCGAAATATCTGACAGCGGACTCTAATTGTTTATTGTTGTATATGTTGCGCAGCTAGACAGATAACCTGGTGAGGGTACAGGTAAAATATCAAAAGTTGATAAGTTTTCCTTTTGTATATAATAAGGGCAAAAATCATTATCACAGTCGTAGTCTAAGTCGTTGGTACTAGAAGGAGGTGAAGGGTGCGGTGTTTCGAGATTTGCAATATCAGAATCTGAAGCAACTTCTGGGTTATTATCAAAGAAATCTGTATCAATTATGTTTGCTAGCTCATTAATTTCCGACTCATTAAAGCTTATTGGTAATGGAGACTCTGAAACAATAATAATGTTTTGTACAATAAAGGATCAGCAGATTCGGGGAATCGAACCTGAGACCTCGGCGTGCTAATACAATGAACTAGGCACAATTTAAAGACCGACTTTTCAATTGACGACTTGACTTACAACGTAAATTTTAAGTAAAAAAAAAAGTAAATCCAACGTAAAATATAGCATTTCACTAAACAACAGCATTTTAATGAACAATTTCCGAAGTAAAATGTTGTATTTATTACATACAACAAAATGTTTAACTTCAACGAAAACGTAAAATATTGTATGTATCACATACAACATTTTTAATGAACGCTCACCGGCGAATATTGTCGTAAGTAATCTATACAATATTTTAGGTTGGTGCCACCATAAAAAGTGTTAGTAACCTAATTCATGCTACTGAAATGATACTAAAATAAACTTACCTTTATAATTATAAGCACTTGCAACGTGCATGCGGCCGGTTGAAAGTCCGGCGTAGTCTGTTGTTTGTAACCAATACGAGGCGCGAGCGCGTGATTCTATCCGCCCCGCGCCCCGCGTACACAAATGTATAGGCACATACATTGGTGTAATCCGTTCGCGTTTCAAAATTACAACATTATGCGTCTGACAAATCCTTTAAAAATTGTGTTTTTGCTGTTTTTTCACATTGAATGCATGTAATGGTTCGTATTAGGACATTTTTCAACAAAAAAGCAAAATAGCAATTTTGTGGCATACAACAATTTACGTGGGAGGTATCGATATCTAACTTACTTATTTTGTCTTGGGACTGATAGTGTGGTTATATGGATTGGGGTAATCTGTGTTTTTTCTTTAATAAATATCCAGATTGGAAAATCTGAGGCATAACATATATATTTTTAAACAGTATTTCCTTGACTAGAGTTTATATGTATATATGTATTAATAATTGTATTTAAAATGGTTTATCCAACTATTATTATAATAACTCCATTTATGTCCTTTGTTTTTTACACTAGTTGTGTACCATACTTCTTACTTGTCTCCACATCACCCTAAGGTTGATTGGTAAAAAATGCCTAAGCCATTAAGTCCGCCGTTATACACTTTGTGCGTAAAGTATAAATAAATAACATGTATCCGCAACGGCGACATTAATGAGCTACAATCAGTGATGTATTGGTAAAATAAGAAGTAAGGGAACGCATAGTGGGAGCAAAAAAGTACTATTTTAAGCAAACTATTTTTTCCATGTAAGTTTTTATTTTTTCTTATTCTTACTATACAAAATATTAACGAACACAAAGAAGAAATTCAAAAAATAATAAAAATCAGGAAGATATTTTTATTGTATAGTACACTATGGTGTACTACAAAAACTTTCAAATAGGATCACACACATTTTTATCAAGCAAGATAAATACTCTGTTAACATATTTCTCGACGTTTTTCAAATTCGCCAACTTAAAATATAATTTTCATTTGTAATTAAAAAAAAATCTACTAAAACAGTAGTGGAACGCGTTCCGGTTCTGAAAAAATGTAAAGGAACGTCGTTCCACCGCGTTCCCCTCCCAATACACCACTGGCTACAATGTAATTATTTTAGTACCTATTGGTGACGCAAACAAATATGCTGTAGACCGCACCGGTTCATTAAACGAGTTAACAATTTACTAATTATAATGGTTTTATTGCCGCCGCACAAAATGAGTTCAAAGTTCAGCATTAGTTACCTTGAATCGCATTCTTATAGAATATATTACTAGAAACGTATACATGGATTTAAGTAAAATAGTCGATTAACAATGACGAAGCAAGTTATCGGAAATATTGTCACTGCTTGAAGGTCAGCGCATGTAGGCAATTGGCGTCATATAATTATTGTAACACCTGCTTTTATCAATCTTTTATCAGTTGCAAAAATTACAAGAAAAGACACATTTAGTGATCACATTTTCCATGTTAAGATAATGTTTATCAATAGATGTCTGAGATAATATCCTTACTAATATTATAAATCTGAAAGTGAGTTTGTTTGTTTGTTTGTTTGTTTGTTTGTTCCGCTTTCACGCCGTAACTACTGAACCGATTGCTTTGAAATTTTGCAGACGTAAAGATAAAAGTCCGGATTAAATAATAGGGTACTTTTTATCCTGGAAAAATTGATATTCCCGAGGAAAAACAAAAATATTGTTTGCTTGATGAATGTATTGTAGATGGCGCTGTGTGTCGTTTAAAACAACGTAAAATATTGCAAACAAATATAAACATGTAAATTTAGAAGCTAAATGATACGATAATGAATCCCCGAAAATGAGGAATTCCCGAGGGATGACGTACAATTTGTTTTATCGTCTAAACTGTTTTTTTTACATCTACTTATCCTGAAATCACTAAAGTCAACGAATTAATAATTGGTATAAGTATTAGTTACGTTATTTAGTCCTTGAGGTATGCGATAGATGGCGCTGGGTGTTTTTTAAAACATGGTAATGATGTGTTTTTTAAAATACATAAGAAGTGGAATGATAGCTTGGAAAAACATTGTTTTTCGCATGGTCAGCTCTATGTAGCGTGTTCCCGAGTTTCCAATACCCAAAATCTGCATGTTTTTGCTCCACAAGGGAAAACATATGATATAGTGTACCAAAACTGAATGTTTTGGTTTAACAACTAATTGTATCCAGCGTTACATCGCGCTTCTTAGATTTTTCCGTGGGAATGAGAAGTTTTCTTATAGTTGTGCTTTATACCGCAATATAACCGAATACCACGCGGGCGAAGCCGCGGGCGGAAAGCTAGTATATAATAATTTGAGATTAATTTGTAGTAAGGTTATTTTTTTGTAAATTGCAATCTTTTTAAAGCTGCTTATAATCATGTCCAACGAAAGCAAATTAATTTATGGAAATGTATAAGAAGCACAAACTGCATAATCAAAATACCGTGTGATAGATAAGACAAAGAACTATTTACATTTTTAGTTGACATTGAACTTTTATAAATCCCTGTTTTATTGCTTAATTTTAAGATATATTAAAAATAAAGTAACACGTATTTTGTTGTTACTTTTTGGAGCATATTCTTAATATCTAGACATGCTTATAACCAGAAACAAGTCAGTTGTAGTCATATTTAAGTCCTAAACAGGGTATTTAGGCGTACTTTAATATTATCTTAGATTTAAATACACTTTATTTAAAAAAAATATATAATATTCTATTTTAGGATAAGGGTGGCAACTCTTAGGTCTTTCTGGCAAACGTAGGTTCCAATTCATCTGATGAGATTTTTTAAATTAAAAATATTGTAGTTTATAAGTAAAAACACAACAACCGCTGTGACACCGTCAGTCACAGTCATTTATAAAAAATGCACTGTAATATAAGAGATTAGATAAAGATAAAATTAATATTATGTTTATATATACTCACTTCTAAAGTATTATCTTTATGTACCTCACAGCGCAACGTCATCTTGTTTCCTATAGCGTTTTGAGACATTAATTTATCGTTGATAAACATCCAAATGTTGCTGGCCGATTTTAGTACGTTCATATTGCCGAACATGTAGAAACCTGTTTAAAATTGAATAATAATAAAGAGCAGTGAACAAAACATCCGCGTAACCAATATGAAAAAATAATACAAAAAAAAAAATTAAAACCAACGAGTTTAAGTCAACCGAGAAGATTTTTTACATATTATGTTAGAATAACATGTTATCTCAACCTAATGTAATTTTTTACACGTATCTACAATTAACAATTAAACATTATAGACCCATTGATAATCTATTGAAATGTTTAGTAAAATGCGTTGTTTCAAAAAACTATTTTAGTCAAAGATGCTTTTAGTGAAAATGTTTTTAGACAAAATTACATTTTTTTTTATTATTTTTCCAAGTAAAACTATTTTTTTGATAAGCATAAATTATGCGCAATATCAGTAAAAGAGGTGTGAGGTGAGGTAAAACATATTATTTTTGTCGTATTATAATTTCTTTAACTGGGCGATGGCGCAGCAGTAGCTTTACCCCTACCATGAAAACTAGGTTGTGCCTTGTGGCTTTAAAATGATCTTTTAACAACACAGCATAGCGAGAGAGATAGAGAGCGAGAAAGAGTAGTTAGCACACAACAATCCGCATTGGCACGTGGGCTGAATGAATTCCTACAGGGAAGACTTGTGCCACATCGGTATTGAACGGAAAGAGAATAACGACGAGAATAAAATACCTTCTTTAGCCCGCGATAACGCCACACAGATCCTGTTCGCTGCAGCCAGGAAGCCAATCTTGAGTTCCCTATTACTTCTCACGAGGGATAGTATCACTATCCGGTTTTCCTCTCCTTGGTAATTATCGACAGCCGTTATTTTGACGTCACGCAAGTTCACGTATTTTTTGCTTAGCTGTAAAAAATTAAGCGAGTTAGCATATTTTATAGAAACTTTGAAGTATGAATATAAGGAAATTGATTCTTATTTAATTTTAATACGCTTAAAAAAGATACATATGTATGTATAAAAAGTTAAGAGGATGTTCTTTATAGGTTAGGGGGCATCCATTAATTACGTAAGCTCAGAATGGGGGGGGGGGGGTCCTGTAAAATCTTACCAAATCTCATTTAAACCGGAGGGGGGATAATCGAAAATCTCACGTCAACTTTAAAAAATATAAAATACAACAGATATTAAAAAAATATATTTTAAGTGTTCATTTTGCCTAAATTTTGTTGAAAATATTTTTAACTTCAATCTCACGAAAGGGGAGGGGGGGTCCAGGCAAATCTCACTAAATCTCACCTAAACTGATCGAAAAATAGCTTACGTAATTAATGGATGCCCCCTTACCATAGTAACAGAAAATAATTATTCCTTATTTAAAAGTACTTAAAAGTGTTTATAAGTTAAGGCTCTTAACACATAGATAAAATTAAATTATGGCATATTTTAATAATATTATTGAGGAAAAAAATTAGTAGGGTCAAGGCGGCAACAGTGGCGCACTGGTCGTTGTATCAAAAGTATTATAGGTATCTTTTTCTATCTCTCACTCTTCGGAAGGTCTCCTGATAGATACTGGTCACAACCAGTTTCCCTGGGTCAACCATGTTACAAACCCGTGTTTAAGTGTTTTCTTTGTTTTGACGAAAGAAAAAGTGAATTTTCAGGTGAGATATACTTGGTATTTTTTCACAAACCTTTTGTTTCACCAATGGACTTATATTTTTGCTAAGTAACAAACTTCGTTGAGGTCATTTTGGCCTATACTGCACTTCGATTTACGTAAAACCATCACACGTGGAATGAGTTAAATCCAAAATGGCAGTTTTGTACACAGTGGCTCAAATCATTTGAGTTCACAGTGGTTCAGGATCCACTGTGTACTACTGGTGCTGGATAATAACTACCCGGACATTAGTTTAGCAAAAATCAAGACGTAATATTTTTTCTTAATTTTCCCTTTTAGGATGACTTGACCATCAAGGCCCCGTAAAATAGGGAAACACATAGCTGACATAAAAAAAAGCAAAATTATATTTCTTATGTGTGAATGAAAAGTCACTTTGAGACTGAAGTAGCCAAAAAGTTACCTGATTATTCATTTTAAGGATAAAAAATCATTTTGTTTGATAGTTTATGCAAGATACAGAAAAAGTTTTCTGTTGATGATTAACTAAGTCAAAAAAAAAAAAGATAATTTAGTAAATTTTAAATGTGTAAGACTGAACAGTCACTTTGAAGTGAAGTAGTAAAAAAAAACTCATTTTCGATGTAAAACTTATTGTTTGATTAAAACAAAAAATAAAGATTGATAAAAAGCAAAAAAAAAAACTTTTTTATTTGAGTTATATTATAGATGATCCACTGTGAACTTGCCTGATTCACTGTAAACTGAGGGCCGATTCACTGTATCCCACCCCTAGTACACAGTGGCTCAAATGAGATTTTTTTTTAAATACTGTTTATTTTCTAAAATATTACCTTGTTTAACTAAATCGATTGGAATAATCAATATACATTAGTTACGCTATAATACTAATCCTTTTACATCTTTCCAACACTCACCCACATCAAGTTACATCACTGGAAAAAAAAAGTGACCCACTGTTGCCGCCTTGACCCTACTGCTTAAAAATATCTTTATTCATAATAAAATTCGGATGATGTGTGGTGTCTGGTAGAGTAGGATAGCATCGACCGTTTACACTGTAAATCACTCATCTGGTTGGCTGTGGTACCGTCATTTGATTCGAGTTAATTTTCGACTTACATGCTATGAATAAGATACATAGAAATCTACTACACCTACGAGAAAACCAACATATGAAAGCTGTATTGTAAGCTTTAATTTCATAGTGCACAAAGTGTGAGGGAAAAATTATTAATAAGAAAAAGTGTCATAACAGAAATCTGAATATACAATTATCCGTATCTTCATTTAGCTCTGTTTTCTACCATCACGAGTTTTATATTTGGGACTTATATTAGTTAGGGATTTATTAAAGATCAGTTCCACCACCATTTATATCTTTGGTGAAATTATGTTAGAAAATTTTATTATAATAGTACCTATACTCTATACCTATACTACCTCACGCCCATGAAGTTTCGTATTGTTTACGTTCAAATTTCATACAAATAATACTGTACTTCATGGACGGGTACAGTCACTTAGTGATGTGCTATACATAACGATTACTAATATTGTGCCACAAATTACACATAATCGGTAGAACTAAATGATATGAGTAAATCTGTAGTATATATTTATAAATAAATATCTTCAGACCTATCAACTAGCCCAAATTAAGTCGCGTATGCTTATAATAAATAAATTAAACATTTTTTGTGCCTAAGTTGCTAAAGCACTTGTGTTATGTTAAGCAGAAGGAATGACGTCACAAGAACACACAAACTCGAGCTAATAGTCGGAGTGGCGTCATCATGAAAACCGGTATCCAATCCGATCGACTACGGAACTTAACACACTGGGATACTCAACGACATAAGGAAATCTGTTGAGTTACATTGCGTGATTAAAAATAGATGGAGTTGATCATCAATTGTTTTTTTGTAATCTTACGCAATGTATGTGAAGAAACTATATGAAATACAATCCAATCTTTGAATTAATGAATTAAATACTTTATTTGCGTCAGTTTTAGAAACAAAATATGGTGTTCGTAAACATCAGGTTCTATCAAAATCTATTTATATCTAAGCATGCAAATAATATTACATTGAAGTATATTTATGTTTTTTTCTTAAATAGAAGTGTTGCTGAGGCCTCACTGTGTATATAAGGCTACTAATAAAAGTCAATACAATAAAAAGGTATAGGTACGTTTATAATAACAATTATATTTTATTTAAAACTCTCGGACCGAATAAAAACAATTTCTTTGATAGGATTATACAGTGCTTTTTTGAATGGCCATTCAATCAACTGCCGAAAATTATCAGGTAAAGTATTAAATAATTAGACAAGAATTGAGCAGACTTTTTTATATGCTCAACTAAGCTTGTATTTTGGGACTTGTTTTTGTCTGGTCTACTAACAATTTGCAGTATCTATATTGTCTTTTACAAAACTACACATTTGTTTAGTTATTTCTTATTATTCATAAGTCTCTTACATGCTAAATATTTTTTAAATCCAGTATGTATTATATACTGTATTCTCGGCGTCAAAAAAATCGCATCAAAAAAGAAAAATCTAATAATTTGAAGTAGATGTTTAAGTTTGTACCTATATGAGACAATTATGCTGTTTTCTATACAACATCACGTAAACCTAACACAAACAGTCAAATTTTCTCAATTGATATTGAATTCTATGTGTTCGACTTTAAGCTGAAAATATAATGTAGAAATTGGACAGTTTTTAAAAGTCAATGTGCTGTTGGATCTTTTATATTGTACTTTACTTATTGATATAATTAGATATAAGAAAAAGTGATCCTGACCTCTTTGATTAGTGCAACTTGACCTGTATACATGGATAATATCGTTATCTCTTCAGATTCATAATTCATTCGTCGTAAATAGCTTGCAAGTGCCACGCACCATTTCGCTTCTAGAGTGTTTTTGTGACTCCAACTGTCTTCTAAGCCCTAAAATATATTTTATTTATTTAGGCAAAACAGTGATAACGAATACATGTCAACCAATAAAAGGAGTTAAAACTCAAATAACTAAAAATGCTGCTACTCCTCAAAAATGTGTACGCAGCATGTACAGGTATATCATCAAAATGCGTGCAAAAAATACATACTAATAAAATTATAAACACTAGCAAAAAGATTTAAATGCAAAAAGATTTAAATACAAACAGAGACAACTTAGAATTTCCAGATGTAAAATATTTACTTAACAAATAATCAATATATTGACGTGCATAGATTCCTTATTACACAATTATTTATATTATATTAATAATTAAGTATTATATTCTTTATTTCTAAATATCAAATTAAATGGTTCATCTCCTAAAGTCCATTATAACTCCAAAACTTTAGCAAGTTCCAACATTCATTTATTAAGGGAACAATTGTAGATGTCAGGTAAATCAGAGTTATAATGTATAATAATGTAACCTTACGTAGATAATACGAGTGAGTGGTACTGAGGAGGTCTTTTTGGCTTGGTCTGTTCAGGGTCGCTGAAGTTAAGCAACAAGCGAGCAGCAACATGACACAACAGAGCCAGAGAGGGAGAGGGAGAGGGAGAGGGAGAGGGAAAGAGGGAAGGAGGGAGGGAGAGAGAGAGAGGGAGGGAGAGAGGGAGAGAGAGAGAGCATATGGAATATTTAACCATATCCAAAATTGTAGGGGAAGGAAACCCATGCGTTTGATGTTGGATCATCAGTCCGTCAAACTATTTAAAAATAAAATGATCTTTATTACAGTGGTGTAGCGTTTATAACTTGATGCGCTACCGACTGTACAAGAGAGAAGAGTAGAATAGCACTAACTCTTCACACTTCACATAAAAGGCAACTAATGATACTGGAGGTAGTCACCTTAGGTAGTCAGCTTCCGTAGACCAAAAAAGCAGCGTTTTCCTAATTAAAGTTTTTTACCAAAGTAAATCACGGATATCACAAATATCCAACCTTAGCATGGAATTATGACAAAACAATTTTTTGCGTACATTCAGCAGGGGAAGTTATTAGGCTATGATGATAATTATAGGTTTCTTTTAAGCAGCTAGAATAATAAAGCCTTGACAATGTACCTGCCAAAATTTATAAATACTAAGAATGAACCACAGATATAAAAAAGAACTTTGTTTTAAGCTGAGCTGACCTCGGAATCCTCTGAAACATCGTGAGTGCAAAAATACAAATTGTCCTTCATTCCCCTCACATCATGGTAGTCGTACACTATAGGGTGACTATGAAGTTTCTCATATATAGTTGGGACTAATAATTCGACGAAGTTTGGTCGCATTCTCCGTTGCGTCGTTAACGTTCTTGCGTGGATTCCGTTGCGAATCATACGTTCGAAAAGAGATATTTCCAAGTTGTAATGTTTTGCTAATTTGTATTGTGCTGCAGTTGGCCTTAATTGTTTATGGTCACCTGTCAAATAATAAAATTTAATTTCCTTATTTAAAAATGAATTTATATTGTAGGATACTAGTTGTATGAAGACAAAAGTCACGTCACATCAGTTTGATTTTTCAATTCGCAATATTTTTTTTTAGTTATATTTTTTATTGCTTCTTTTACAATATGTATAATAAAAACAAACTCTTTTTTGATTTGCTTTTTATGTTTTTAAATATTGAAGATTTTTAGGCAGAATAAGTTTTTGTCTTTGACTCTATCAGAAAAGTAGAAAGACAAGATCAGAATTGTCATTGTAATGTCAAAGCGAAGATTTCTCTTTTTGAAATCGCCGTATGAATAAAGTTCTTTTGCAAGCTACATTATTATTTTTTAACCATACCTATGTAATGATATTAAATAAAAAAAATCTAATAATCTTCAAACCATATCTGAAAGCAAAATTATCAGTTAAGATATTAGGAATCAATAACGGTTAAACAATACGGTTTAACGGTTGTATTTGAGACTATGTCAGACAAATTTTAAGCCTTACCTATAAGTATTAAATGTTGACAATGATGTGTAAGAGAAGCGACAATGTGAGCTTCTAACACTTCTGCTGCTTCTTCAACGATCACTGCAATAAAGAAATGAAATATTAATATTTCACGTTTGGTTATAATATACACATGCAAATTAATCTATGAAATATATACTAAAACTAGCTGACCCGACCACTCGTGGCTGTGGCTTTTTTACAATGTTTAATTTTTTTTGTTATGAATCAAAATGAAACTTATCCTATATCCTAAGTTGGAGCAAATCCAGCAAAAGGAAAAAAGAATCATCAAAATCGGTCGAGTAGATTCGGAGTTTATCGCGGTCAAAGACTGTGACACGGAATTTTTATATCTATAGATAGTACTCCTTCGTTTATAGACGTTGACGCCTTTTTGCATGTCAGACTTGTGGCGAAATATGCTAAGCCACAGTAATTTTAAGAATATATTGTGATGTGACCATATTTCAGTCAATAAAATCTATAGTAGTTAACGTCTCTAACATTGTAACGAACGTGTTCCTTTACACATAAAATACCTAAAGAGGTGTAGTCGCCGCATTAGGTCGTACCGTGTCACATCCGTGGTGGTACTCTAAACGACAACCCACACAATCCTCAAGACGTCATCGTCTATAGACGCCTTTAACACTGTAAAGGTCTTGTTACTTTCTAGACAAAGTACTTATAGAAGAGTGTAGTCTCCACATGAGGTCGAACCGCCTATGCCTAGTTACCGTAGTGAAACGCCAATAGTTTGCACGATGCTTAAAATTCTATCGCCTATACACGTTACCGTCGCTTACACTCAACGACCGTGTTCCTTGAGTGTAAAACGTCACCGTCTTTTGACGTAAACACCTCTAACATTGCAACAATCGTATTCTATTACTCATAAAATACCTATTAGATTAGTCGTCGCATTAGGTCGTACCATATCGCTGCCGTGGTGGTAGTAACGCCGACAGTACGCACAATCCTCAAGAGGTCATCGTCTTTAGACGTTGACACCTCTAACACTGCAAGGGTCGTGTTGTTTTCTACACATAAAATACCTATAGGGGAGTGTAGTTGCCGCATGAGGTCGTGTCGCCTCGCTGCCGTAGTGGTGGTCACGCCAACAACTCGCACTGTTCTCATGACGTCACCGTCTATTAACGTTGAAACTTCTTCCAGCTCCCTGTTGCTTGTGTTGTGTTGTTCCTAATAAATTAAAGTTACATCATAAGGTTTTCATATCGCGAACGCAAAAATATAAACAACCACAAAATTATATACTTTATTATTATATTTAATTTCGAATAAAACACTTTTTTTACTGATTTTGCGCATATTTTATTTTATATTTAATCCTGGCTTGGATGATTAAGATAATGGTTGTCATGTATTTTCTACTACCTTCACAATATTTTAATCGAGCACGTTCCTAATTGTTAAAATTATTTTATATAAATCAAATTGCTTTATTTTAAAATTTTATTTAGTTATTCAATTCTCACTACGATTACATGATATTACGAGGCCCTTCCGAGGAGAACTGGCGAAAGATACTCGGGCAGGGGACCGACCTCCATCTTACTGTTATTATTTGCAAAAAGAGCTAACTACATCATCAGCTCTTGCAATGTGTGTTTTTGTAGGTATTATAAACAACCACAAATTTATATACTTAATTATTATATTTAAAATAACATTTTATCATTTCATTGTCTATCTGAATTAGCATTGTACGGCATTTACCATTTAATTAAAGTATACAAATAGATTATGGGCCAAATGCAATCACTTATATAAGAAACAATTATAAACAAGACATTAAGGCAATATGAGCAAAAAATTCGCATAAATTCGAAGACAGTAGACTAGAAGTCTATTGATTAATTTGACATTTTTGTTCCCAGTTTTTTTATATGAGGGCGCTTTATATTTTTATAATTTTGTAATAGTGAGAATGGGTACATATCCTTCCCTAATAATAAATATCAGACAGTCAAACCTTGATCAGTTTAAGCTAGTCTCAATGGCAACACTGCGAGTAACGACAGAAGTCAGTTTGACATTTGCCATGCACATGTATTGTTTGTTCCTGTAATGTCATATCTCGGAGTAGCTATTTTCTTTTGTTTGTTATAAGTATTTGATCAGTACTTCATTTAAGTTTAAACCTGCCTCCAATTTTTTTAGCTTTGTTAGATTGCAGAGAATTAATTGATTCTGTAGAGAATATGCTTCAACCAGTATTTGGATGTAAAAACAGTTTATTTACATAATTCCTAATTTCGTGGAAAGCTCAAAGCAAAAGAATGGCATTGAAAGCACCTGGTCCTAATCGTTATTTACTGACTCACAAAGCAGCAGTTCTTTTATTATGGAACAAGAGACATTAAAAAAGTAGATGCTTTTCGTGCAGCTGTAACTGAATATAATAAATCAGAATATAGACGAACATTAAGCTAAACTTCTTTTTCTGCCTTAGATTCTCAAAAATCAGGCTGCAAAATGTTGGAAAAGCAATAGCAAACAGAACAGATCTATGGATGATTTTAAAAAATCTCTGTGAGAAGTATTAAAATAAAAAAAAGATACTTTATTTTTCTAGACATGATTTGTAAAGACATGAATTAGAAAATGTTTCTACTTAAGCCTTTGTTGCAAAGCTAGTAGCCTCCTCCATTAACAGAAACTCAACAGCTGGACATGCATTATTAGGGAAATGGTACCACATCAATGCTTTTCTTCATTTAAAGAACTATTGGAATTATCAAAATATATTTTGATTTAAAGTGAAGTTATTTCTAACATAAGTTCCAATTCTCAACTATTGCCGAGTTTATGGGCACATTGCAGAGTTGTGTAGGGGAAAACTTAAAACCACCATGGTGTCCACCATGTTATTCGACAACACAATTTTTTACAGTGGTCTTAATGTGTGTTCTAGACCAACAGTGAATAGTAATATTGAGGAAATTGTGAAATTGGTTATGTAGATACTGGAGCAGGGAGAAGTGTCGTCCTATTTAACTAACATTTATCACCTTCACTTCCTGTGAAGTTACAAGAACATATAAATAATAAATAAATAAATATTTCCTACATTCACACCAATTAACCTAGCCCAAAGTAAGCACTTTAAGGCTTCTGTTATATGAATACTAGAGTAACGGATAGACATAGATATATCATACATAAATAAGTAATATTCATAGAAATATATACAAACATCCATGATGCAGGTACAAATGCTTGTATTCATCATACAAACATCTGCCCTTGCCAGGATTCGAACCCATTGCACCAAACGGTCGTCAAATATAATACCTACAAATTTTATGATATTTCTAGAGATTTAAGAAAGTAAAACTCTTGTCGATATTGACTTTTTGCAAGATTCGTGGAGTAATGCTGAACTTTCCTCAATTAGCTGAGTATTTTAATGATGAACCAAATGTTATATATGACCTTGCACCAGAGGAAAATTAACATTCCTTAGATGAGGTGTCAATATATCACCTAGCAGTGGCGACGCGTGCATATAACACGATTCCCATCGGGTTGCCTTGGCGATCACTAATAATTTTTTTATTATTTTCAATAATAGCTTACCCCGCTTTGTAATGTAAGCCGAAGTTCAACGGCTTTCGGATTGCAAACGCCATAATTACATTGCGCGCTTTGTAAAAATATTCTTCTATATCCCGTATACAAGATACGCAATGTATTTGAAATAGCAAACGCACACAAACACAGTTTACAATCATATGACGCGACAAGTGCGACGCGCTCCTCCGCTCCGGCAACCCGATCAAAATATTGGGAATTTACAAATGCCAAATGTATGCAAATCACTCACACATACATAAACAAATACATGCAAAAGCCTCGTAATAATTGTTTATAGATAACTCGATCTCGGATAGCCTACCAATCTTTATTTGTCTCACGTTAAGGTTTCGTTTCGCTTGAGCGTCTAGTTTCGCGCGACCTCGACCTTGAGGCTGACACTCGCTTGATTGATCACAGATCACTCATTACGCGGTCACGGTCAGCACGGGTAATTTATGCTATAAATTAGCATTTATGTGAATTATTGTTTATGTGAATGAATAGATGTGAAAAATAAGTGAAATTTTACTTGCCGAGTGTTGTGTTAGTCTGTAATAAATAGTTTGTTTCGTTTCCTCGTAAAGGTTTGTCTTTATAGTTTATTTAACTTTGTTATTTGTCGTGACGCGGTTAGACGAGAAATGGCGGCATTGATACAAATTGACTGTTGTCTTACAGATTACTTATTAAATGACTTAACTTCGTTCTCCAATCAATCTTTCGAAAATAAAAAATATATCATAAAAAATGGACGGGCTTGTCCCGATATAAAAATTGATTATAGGCGTAAAGACGGATTTTTCAAACATTTTCACAGTTCTATGTATGATAAATACAATTGGTTAACGGGCAGTTGCAAATTAAATAAATTATTTTGTTTTCCATGTTTGTTGTTTTCCGATACAAACAGTGCTTGGAATAAAACGGGTTTTTCAGACATTAATAATTTGACAAATTCGGCTAGGAAACATACTCAAACTGAAAAACATTTACGCAGTTGTTTATTATTACACGATTTTGGAAATAATAGAATAGAAACATTTTTCGGTAATAGTTATGAAGCCCATAATCGAAAAGTGGAGCGTAATCGAAACTTAATGAAACGTTTAATTGACACTGTTGTTCTTCTTGGAAAACAGGAGTTATCTTTCCGCGGCCATAGTGAAAACTTAAATTCAGACAATCGTGGCAATTATGTAGAAACATTGTTTTATTTGAGTAAGTACGACAGCGTTATAGACTCTCATCTTGATCAATGTTCATCTAATTCACACTCCGTGTTTACCGGTCTCTCGGGAGACATTCAAAATGATCTTATACAATGCATCGCGGCGGTAATTTTAGACGAGATTAGGTCTGAGATTAGCCAAGTTAAATTCATTTCAGTCATGATAGACGAAACCCCAGATGTTAGTCATAGGGAACAATTATCAGTCATATTTCGTTATTTAACCGAAAACGGTCTGGAGGAAAGATTTGTAGGTTTTTACGACGTTAGTGAAAGCCAGACAGCGGCTGTATTAGCGACTCAGTTGCTTAATATTCTTGAACAATATCGATGCAAAGACAAATTGATCGGTCAGACATACGACGGTGCGGCCGTTATGTCAGGTGAACGCGGAGGCGTTCAGTCTTTAGTACGGGGTCAATGCCCTCTCGCACGTTTCGTACCGTGTTATGCTCATATACTTAATTTGGTTTTAAGCAAATCCTTGGAAAATATTTCGGAATTAAAATCATTTTTTGGTCATATCAATGGAATTGTCAGGTTTTTCAACAAATCGTCGAAGCGGTCAAATCTTTTAAAACAGTTTTCCGACCGTCGTATGCCTGGAGTAGCTGAAACGCGATGGCATTATCATTCACGCATTATTAATGTTATATTTAATTGCAGGTTAGATATGATTGAAACGTTTAATCATATATTAGATGATCCCCAATCGTGGGATGTTGATTCTGTATCCATGTCGGAGTCGTTTGTAAGTAAATTAGAAGATATGCAATTTTGTTTCCTTTTACATGTTTTTTCGGAGATTTTTGCCAGAACTGACATTTTATTTGCTTTGCTTCAAACCAAACAAGTCGACATCGAAACCTCAGTTAGAGAAATAAATGCATTTCAATCTTGGATGTCAGAAGAGTTTTTAAAGCAATTTGATTTTATTTTCAGTAGTATTCAGGAATATTGTGAACCACCACGACGACGCCGGCGGCTGGATACAGAAATTGACTTAAAAACACAATACAAGCGTTTATTCGTTGAAATAATAGATAACATCAAAAGCCAAATAAACTCCCGTTATTCATCTTTTCAGAACTTAACTTTTCTTGATTTAGTCAACAAATCGAAATACGCGAGTTACCGTAGTAGTTTTCCTGAGGAAAGCGTGTCTAAATTAATATCCGAATTTCCAAATATATTTGATTTTCACGCCTTAAAAAACGAATTAAAAGTTTTATACAGTACTTCATCAATAAGTAATTTAGATGTTTACGAACTTTATTTATATCTTTTTAAATCCACGTTGAATGAAGCTTTTCCTCAGCTTTTAATTTTATGTCAAATTATTTTGACTCTTCCCGTATCGGTGGCTTCCGCGGAAAGGTCGTTTTCGACATTGAAGCGGATTCATACTTATACACGAAACAGCCAAAGTGAGGCAAGATTATCAAATCTCGGAGTAATATCAATTGAAAAACATCTATTGTTAAAATTGCAACAAAAAAGCGACTTTTATGAAAGGATTCTGGCTCATTTCGTAAAGAAAAACCGTAGAATTATGTTAGAATACAAATAAAATAATTTATAATTTAAAATCATGTATAAATAAATAATTTATCAAAAAAAAATGTTACGTAAATTTATCGGGTTATAGAATATATATATGGCGAAGACAGACGACAAACGACAAGTAACAAAATAAAAACATCCAATATTTCTACTGATATTTATTTGCTAGCTTATGCCTGCGATTTCGTATGTGTGGAATTCAGGCCATGTTGATTGTTCTATTCCGTGTCCAAGGCTACATGCATGCCAAATTTCATCCAAATTCGTTAAGCCATTTTCGCGTAATTAAGTAAAAACATTCACCATTTGTAATAATATAGTTAGTAGAATATGTTCAGCAAGTGAAGTTTCACTTATTTTTGGTTCTTGTTTTTCTATATATTATAACCCCTGTGCGAGTGACGTGTGCTTAAAACGGCTTTTTTCAAAGCCACTTTTATCATACTCGACATGCACTGTTCATATAATACCAGTGATGTCATGTATGGTGAAGGTGGTGAACACTAACAACTGATAAATTGCATACAACGCACGCAACGCAAGCAAATCACCAAACCTAACATTTCGTCGTAGTTATGGAAAAGGTAAACTAACACAACACATGAACACACTCAGGTCAGGTATGTAATTTATTGCATATTTTTTTATAATATGATATTTTGTTTAATTACGCATTAGCCGTTTTTTGGTCCGGCTTTACCTTCCTTTTTTTTCACCCCACGCCACTGTCACCTAGTATAAGTATGATAAGCTTAAAGTTCAGAAACCTGTTGTGAGTTTTAAATAATCAAGTAATTAACCTATTAATATATATTTATGTGTTTCTGAACCTATATTCATAAATATTAGTAGTGTTTTAGTAGTGTTTGAAACAAAGTTTCTTGGTTTTTCATTTGTAAAATTATGTTTTTAATATTATAAGCTAATACAATAAATAAAGATATTATTTTCTTACCAGTAAATTGTCCATTTTATTCATAAGTTTGCCCTTTATTGATTCAACACCTTTATAATAAAGTTCCCATCTCTGTTCCAGTGTTAAATTATATAAATTAGTTATATTTCCTATTTCAATTTTTAAATTTTTGTTTTGACCCAAAGAAATATATTTCTGAAATAAAAGAATAAAAAAATAAACAAAAAAAAAATACAGTAACCAGGGGTAAGGCAAAAATTTGCATGCCCAATATTTCAATTTGCTGACGTGACTCATTTGACCTTTAACAAAACCCATGGAGGTGACTTGACCGTATTTTTGGACACCCTGTATATAACCTTAGTACTAAAAAATTAAACAGTTAACTAAGTAAAAAAATACTTATAATGTTAAATATGATATTTTGTGTGTTTAAAGTTAGAAAGTTCGTCAAAAATTTTGAGGACACTTATGTATTATTTAGTACCAAGCTAAGCAAATTTCGTATTATGGAACGGATGTAAAATACATTATAAAAAGCAATCAAAATATTGGTTGTCTGCAAATATTTTGAAAGGACCTTTGGTGCATAGATAGTATCGCTACAAATCAAGTGTAGAAATTATGAAATAGATCCATTCATTTACCTTGAAGCAGCTTATTCTCTTACGAACTTTATTTATTTGACTTTCAAATTTATCAGTCATTTTTTGTCCTTCCAAATGGTCATCAGTAATATCTTTTATATACTTTATGCTGTTCATCATAGAGTCTATTTCCTTTAACGCCCACTGCTCAGAAAAGCAGGTTTCCATCTTATCATCCTCTGTGTTTGTGTCTTCAAGTTGCTTTTCCCAATCTTCTAAGTCATCTTCAAAAGAATCTTTGTCGTCTTTGATATCGTCAAACAGCCAACTTAAAATAGGATCTTCATTATAATTTTTTAATTCATACAATTTGTTATTTATTCTGAGATGAGGTTGCATAGTTTTATAACACACTATCTCTTTTTCACACTTCTCTATTTCAGTTTGTAAATCGGTCATTTCTTTAAATATTTTTTCTAATTCAGATCTTTTTTTAGCATATAGATGGGAGTACTTCGATTTAACTCTAGTTCTCAGGTTGTATAAAGTGTAAGATTCTAACAGTTTGCTTTTGCTTTGACTTCCCAGGCGCACAATGTTTTCAGTAACATTAAGTATGCCTTCTAGGAATTGATCAAGGGCGTGATTAGTGTAACAGATGATGAGCATCGGCGTACCTTCCAACGATAAATTTTTCAACAACGTTGATGCAATTTTGATACCTATAAATGTTTTACCAGTTCCCGGAGGTCCTTGAATCACAGCAAATTCTCTTGTAAGGGCTAATTTATAAGCTTCCATTTGTGAATCATCAAGGCCAAATGACTTGCTTTCTGGCCAATTTTCGCAGTCGAGAACATTAAAAGATAATTCTTCTTTAGTTTCTGTTTCCAAGATGCTATAGGCAGTTTTCGATTCTAAATATTCGGGAGGTTGCGTCATAGTCTTAAACAAGAGATAAGAGGGTTCCATTAATATAAAAATTGTATTAGGACAGATGACCTAAATTAAGTTATTTTGAAGTAAATCAAGTCAAATCTCGTTTATAGACGAAAATTTAACCAATACTATTGTAATGTAATGTAATCCTAATTTCATTTTGATTGCCATTGTCAATGTACTTACATTAGTCTTGGTTGTTTGTTTGGACATTATATTAATGTAACTTTTGGATATTAATTGAACTAGATGGCGCTGTAGCGCGTAGAAACACGCTATCGTATCGTTTTTGCGGGAGTACGTAAGGGCAAGTTTAGTTTTGCAATATTAGGCTAGCGAGACAATATGGTAACAAACACACACACGAAGAAAAAGTATTGTTATAATATAATGGGCACCAGTCACGTTTTATGTTATGAATGCAGTTCTATAGACATTGAGAAACTAAAACATAAAGTGCAAAAATTTTTGTTCTACGACCAAAATTGACAAAGTTATGAGCAAAATACCGAACGAGGTTCACAGACCGCGCGAACGCATGCGATGACGTCACAATGACCCAGCGCATGCCGCGGAACCACTGCGCGGTATTATTTTGTTTGCGATATTCGTCCAACAGGGAGCGTAACGTCACCAGTTTATACCCAATCGATTAATAACTGATTTTATTTGTTTAATATTAGAAGGTTGTTATTATAATATAACAAATGACTGAAATAAGGTAGATATCGGTATTGAGCAAGCGCAATCCGATAATCTACCTTAAGTGGATACCTTCATGGTATTTGATTATCTTAGTAATCATTTAAACTAGACAAGCTCTGAAATTCGTGGTTGGAAACTCAGAGGTAGGCAAATCTTATTATCAACCTAATCAGAACAGCAGGATAATAAGTAGGTAGGTACACGTAATTGGACTAGCCTATAAACTTTGATTATAAACATGTCTAGATGGAGAGTTCGAGCGTCTAAACGCCAAAAAATTTATCAGCCAACAGTTGGCTCATAAGCTCGTTCCGCCCGCTCAGTGGCGACACGGCTGTTGTGTGGTAAGCACGTCACTTGTGACAGTTAAAAATGACGATTTGCGCCCTTAAAGTGTGCAGGAATTACAAAGGATGATTAAAAATAATTAAAAAAGTTTCCTACCATCGGTGAGTAAACTTTAAATAAACATTTCGCTAAAGATACAATTAAATTACTAAAGTGTTATTTTGTCTTAGGATGCAACGACATGTTTACAGTGTTGCCTGTTCATTGAATTGAAATTTCCGATGAGAGCATTAGTTAATTTCAAAAATGTTTGATCATAATCCACGGTTTAAGGAATTTGGATAAAATTACAAAGATAATTAGAAAGAAAGAAAGAAATAAAATTAGTATGTTAAAATAATTGTGACAGTTTTGAGTGGTGGAGCCGGTGTCAATAAAATTTTTAATTGTACTCAGGATACCTAATGATCCTATTTTAAGAAGTAGGTGGATAGATATAATAAGAAAAAGCCGCGAAGAGGATGTTTGGCAACCAGCTGAGAGATGAAGATGGACTTATTGACGCCTCTCATGATGTATATTCTGTGTGTTTAGACAAGAAAATGTTATTCGGAAGTTTAAAAATCAAGATTTCATAATGACGTCAAATAATTATGCAAAAATAGTGTCCACAGTAATGAAACAATTTGTTGGAGGTGCTAATTATTTTAAAGTAAAAACTGATCATATTTGCGGTCTTCTGCATCAAGTTCATCTGATAAGACTGGTCGTGGAAAAATATTTGGCTTTAAGGTACTACTATAAGACAAAATTAGATAATATTAACAGGGATGTAACATCTAAATGAAAACTGAAAATACGAATAAAACGCACTTTACATGTATAATTTGTTACCTAGAAACAAAGTAAAAATAAATAACTTTAAACAAAATTATCATTTTATTTCATTATATGAAGAAAAATATCATAATTAAATTAATTAAAATACTAATAGATCCCAAAAAATAGACATTTATTTTCTACCTACTTTTATGGGAAATATTAAGGGAGCTGGTATTACTCAGCGCGCCTGTAGTGACGCAGCGCGCTTGTAGAACAATAGTTGTTACGTGTACTTGTGTGCGTGGCATGAACACAAGTATCTAAAATCTGGCCTGTTGTTTTTGTGATAATTGCAGCGCACCACTCTATCTAGACATGTTTATAATCAAAGCCTATAAAATACCCAATAGGTTTAGGTTAGTCGGCCAGGGCAGTTGTGTTTGTTGTTGTAACTACCTACGCCGTTATTTTAACATTGTTATGTAGATGAGTATGTAGAAACTTTACTGTTCAAAAAATATTATGTATACAATAAATAAAATTAGAGTTAAATACTTCATTTGACAGGAATGTACCTACGTTCTTTGGACACGTAATTTTGAGCTATGAATAGACGAAATCGCTTTGTTAAGTCCTAGTATTTTTTCTAGGTAGGTACTACTTTCTTAAATCCGGTTTATTTATTATAATCTTAGTACCTACTATATTTACAGCAAGTTTCGTGGTGATAGCAGCAAGAAAACTTACTTCTCCATACAAACTTCACTTGTGGCACAGTAAACAGAACAGTAGGTTATCTAAGGCCGCCCGCCGAGTTATTAGCCTACTCTTGCGTTGATCCCCAGGGTCGTCACTTTTACTTTTAGTTAATATTTTCGAACAAGCAGCACTTGATCTAAATTTATGTAATAAAAAGCATATGATGATTGAATATTTGTTTGCGAAATCGTTATTGAGGCACCCGAAAACACTACAATATTTTTTCCCCTTTTTGAAGTCATGATACTCGTAATAATTAATATTATGGTAAGTGGCCGGCGAGAGTTGACGATCGCGAGCGGTCATGTGACGTACGCGCATACTCACAGTCGCGCGGCACAGCCTGTACTGCCGTCACCTTATTCCCCTATATATTATGCTAGCGTGCGCGTGAAATCGCGTGCCGACACGGCGCGCGGCGCGCACGCACACATTCAAACCGAGAGCGGCACGTTTGTATGAAGATGTTTTACTGTTCTTTACTGTGCTTGTGGTCTTCCTAGTCCCTTGGGGTCAAGGCGTAATTATTGTACAAAATTATGTTTAGGAGGCAGAAGGACACTCGAATGCAAAAAGTTTTATTTAAATGACAATGTTTTTGGTTTCTATTGCGTGTATGGAGCCCTCCTAACGCGATTATTCAAAAAAATATTCAATGTACAGAATTCACTTTGGCTACAGTTTAATTACATGTATAGATAGATATATATTTATTCCCTAAGGCGGGAATATTCCGCTATGTTCCGGGGAACTTCAATTTTATTGTAGTTTAGATAGTATTAGACCTTAGTAAGATCCTGGTTTTTACCCGAGGAAGGATTATATGAAACTTCACTACTTACACTTTTTATCATTAATTTACTCATTGAAATATACATAATACAACCCTGTATTTTTTTTAACATTCGTAAACAACTGTAACTAAGTTACCTACCCACTTGTTTACCACACGAGTAATGATGATAAAAGTTGGTATACAATTGTTGTGTTGTATACAAGGTAATGGTTGGTAGAGAGGTATTTACATCAAAATGATCCTCGCAACAAAATCTTGAAGCTTGGCACGAAAGCGGAATTTTGTCATCCCTCTTCATGACAGTACACCATTTTTTGCTTACTTTTGAGTCCTTTGGCACATTGAAAAACAGTTTTTCAGGTGTACTAATTGAAGTATTAGTACATTTCGGTATTATACTTATAATCCGGCATATTTTCACTTAAAAACTGCAAAACCACAACATCACCCGCGCAGATCGAGGGAATCTTAATAAATGAATTGCGGAGAGTGCGCGCGCGGGCGGAAAGGTAATCGTGACGTCACATAAGTTATTCGGCCGCCCCGCGGTCGGCTTGTACAAAATGTGTAATATCTTCGCAACCAATGGACCGATTTCAATGATTTAAAAAGTATCGTACCTAAACGAGTTAAAGGAACAGCATTATATAGAAAATATATGCATTTTCCGACTTGATACGGGGACCCATTAGGATATGAAAATTTAAAAGCAGCATATCGACGACTTCTGTAATTGAGTGGGTTGCATACTTGTTTCATGGTGATGCTACTCCTTCGTCTAATCCCAAGCCAGATCAATGTAATAACAGTAAGACTTTTATATATTTACTCGGGTTTGGGTGTTGTGATATAGTATTAAATTTCCCCAACATATAAACGTTCTTTAGCTACTTTAATTGGATTCGGGACATATATATGTCATGTTTTCTAATATATATATATATTATTGGTCAAGTTTACATGTAAAGCATATTGTTGAGTTTAAGGAAATAATAAAATAACTGCTGTTTTTATTTCCAGGCTTTTTTTTGTTATCTATACAGTTATAAGAATGTACTTACACTTATATGCATGTATACATGCATGTGGCAACAATGTATTTACCTGGATATCAACAATGTATTTATGTATAGGCCACAACTTCCTTTGTATAAATTTATTTTTTGTTTTAAATTTATCTTTATTAAGTGTATACATATGTATATGAGACTATAAGAATGTATTTACAATAAACATAAATACTTATATATGCAACCTGTAAGTGTATGGGAAAATTGTATTACCTGGACATCAACAATGTATTTACGCATAGGCATGTCCTCATGTTTGAAACACTGTAGAACTTTCAATACTCTGTGGTAAGGCTCAAAAAATACTTCACTTTCTACCATGAGGTAGGGTTCATTAAAAATCGTTTTTGATAATGGGTTTTGAAATGACACTGCTATCTGTAATAAAATAATGCACAGTGTAATATTAAAAATGCGTTATCAAAATATACAATAACACGCTAGTGAAAAGAGATTTGTGGTATTACTTTCAAAGAGTTTGTGGAAAAACATTGACTGTGACATTTCCAGAAATGTATTGAGGAATGTTGCTAGATTAGGATAACTTTGGATAGAAGGCAAGGTGAAGAGACTCTTCTGACTCTGGAAAGCTATGTAAATATATTTCACAGATCAAATTGCCTTATAGCAAAATTATAGTAATAGTATTATTATACAGAAGTAATAATTTGTACTCAACAAAATAGGGTGGGTAAATAAACTAATGGAATATCTATATAAATCTTGAGGCTCTGTCTGTTCATTTCTTTTTTTGAACAATTTTGTGATAAATATTCATTTTATGACACACTGAGACCAATTCTACTATTTCTGAAATTTTTGTCAGTCTGTCTGGCTGCTGTATATCCATCTATTAGTCAAGAACGGGTTGACCAATTGTGATGATATTTGGTTTTGGAAAGAACACCTGATTGCGCAAATGATAAGCTATATACTATATCCCTAAAAACCTTATAGTCCTAACTAATATCATATATACGAAAATGAGTTTGTTTGTTGCCTTAACCACTCAATTGATTATAATGAAATTTTGCAAACACTTTGCCAGGGTACAGAAAAGTACATAAGGAACCTTTTATACAGAAAAAGGTACTATTCCAGAAGGATAGAAATATAACTTTTAATCAGTAATCCACAATAACGCTGGTTAAAGCTAGTATATATATATTAATATTTCCAATCTATACGTACATATCCTTGTTGAAGTAAATTTAAATTAGAGTCCAATACTGTAGCACATAATACAGTATCAAAGTTGTCAATTGTAAACAGTAGTAAGGACCCAAACATCAGTTGTTTGTTGTATACATATGTATGAATGTCACTCTTGGATTGGTTTATTCGACTATTCCATATTATATCAACCAAGTAGCCAACTTTATTATTGCTGACGAATGTCCGAATTATACGAACTTTCGGATGAACTCTGAAAACAAAGATATGTCCTTTAATATAGTTTATGCATATTAAAATTAAGAATACAGTTAATAAATTTTGCTGTTAATAAATCTTTAAAGTAGTAGGAAACGTAATGATTACCTAATATTCTCATATCTTCTTTTAGATGGATTTTCCATATATTTACCTGGAGAATTTTAAAGTACTAGTTTATATAATAAATAAGTTATAGTCATAAACTAAACTGTAATATTTTACCAACATATTCCATCTCGTAGAGCGCCAAAGCAGTCTTCTCTTAACAATTTGAATTGCAAGTCAAGGTAATGTTCTACACTTGTAAAAGCGCCATTTACTATATTTGGTAGTATTAAAACATTAGCTTTTCCAAGTAGGTCGTTTCTGGATGGGAATATTGAAAGCCTTCTGAAACTATTAGGGTCTTCATCACTGCTATTATTTGTTTGTGAATATTCTTTATCATCATCATTCTGAAATGAAGAAAATTTGATTTAATAAAATTGTGTGCAATACAATATATGTTGATGTCTTAATAATTATAATCAATGTCTTAATAAGAATACATTTAGCATTCTTTATTTGTTTGTTTTTACATAATTTTTTTAATTCTTTTGACAATCAACCACAAAGGAAATCAATCAGCTATCTATTCTAGACAAACTATAAAGTGTGAAGATAATTAAATAAGTAATTAATACCATGACGGTACTTTGGTTAAGTATACAATGCAAATTTATAAATATAATAAATAATAGTGACAGTATTTAGACACTAACCTTATCAAGTAAATGACTGATTCTAGATTTTAATTGTTGTATTCTAATGAAAAGCTCTTTACTGAAGGTTTCGGTATGTTCCTCTCTAACACTAATAGCACTTGTCTCAGTTATATCAAGCAACTCTTTGATTTCTGTTAAAAATTCCAAATTTCTATTATCATACTTCACTATTCCTTCACACAAAGAAACTACATTGGAGTAAAAAGATTCTGCATCATCCCATAGCTGGGAATTCATTCTTTTTTCAACCACCCTTACACTAGGCAAGTTTATTAAATATTCCTTAAGTTTCATTAGAAAAGAAGACTTTTCAAACTTTGTTTTCAATAGTGTTGAGATTCTGGACTTTTCATTAGGCTCTAAGGAGTTGTAAATGTTAGTCAACACTTTGACAATCAAAACAATAAAGTCTCCTTTGAGGTCCATATCTAAGAGCATCCAAAAGCCAGGTCTATGAGAAACTTCTAAGGTAAGAATGGGAACTTGTAATGATGAGATATCAAGAAGCCTTTTAAATCCGATAGACTTCTTCTCAACATATTGAGGTTGTGTTAGAGTTTGCTGTTCAGCTTCTTCTTCAAATTCGGGCACGCTCGGAACATTTGATCTGGTGTCTTCAACTAACGTTCCATCGAACCAGTCTATTCGTAAAGATGGCTTATTTCCATCAGTCATAGTAAATAATTAAACAGGTTAATCGTTTCTAAAAAATATTGTAGCTTTTACCCAAATTAAATTACATTTAATATCGCAGCATCCGGATGTTAACATGTGTCATAATGACATTGACAATAGCATTGTCTTTTTTTGTTGTTTCCCCCATAAGTTTAGGCAAAGGGTGCACAGCCCATACAGCCTTGTCTTCACTTATCTTTTCTTCATTAGAGGATGAGTCATCAGCCGATTTATGAATGATAGAGGATCAATTAATGATGATGAACAGTGAAATTTCTCTTTTTTCTCCTTCTTAAGAGAGCAGGAAAAGACAACTTTCGCTGCTGTGTTTCTCTTGCTAACAATCTTGGTTGTCTACAAAAACTTAGTGGTTAATAATCCACAATTATTATATAACGTACTAACATCCACCTGTGTTGTAGTTTTGACGAGAAAAACAAAACCGCCAAAGCGACGCTTCCCACTGCCGCCAAAAAGTCTGGCAGTGCCTTAATTTTGATTGAAATTATGTCGGTCTTATTTTTTATATTAATATTTTAACGGTCATGGGATGGACTATATGGCCAATCCTCAAAAATATTTATTCATTATGTTTTTTCTTTAAATTAAGTTTTCTAATTGTAGTAAGTAAAAAGAAGGGATTCAGTTTAGTTTTATGAACATGCGAATTAAAATTTAATTTTGAATAAAAAATTATACCTAATTTTACATTTTGACGTGACAACGTCTTATAAATTGGTTTGCCGGGTGACACTTCAAGAAACTGCGTTACGCTCCGCTCACGTTATGCGCTTACAATGAGAGCGAGTGAGAGGCACGCGTCCCTTCCACTCGGGCATGGTTAGCCCGCCTAAGAGCGAGAGAGACAGACATAAAAAGTGGAAGGGACGCGTGCCTATAAATTAATGTTTTAAATATAATTCTTTGTATAAATAAATGTTTTAAATTGTTACTATTATTTCATCCTTCTTCCTACTATACGAATGAATATTCACATTAAAATTATTTAACCACTCAAAGTCGTTGTCACGTAAAACTTTCGCCCGTATACCGACTTTACAGGCAACCAACCAGTTTTTTTCTGCTACAAATTCAATTTTTACAGATTTTATACAATATTTTATTGTATTATACTAACCCTGGTCTAAGATTATTGTTACTAACACATTCTATGGGCATTGCCTGAAATAAATGAAATAATAATAATAATACTATTTACAGAATAAAAATTAATTCACTTTCTTACTAAATATCACCATAGAATTTTTACTTAGATTAAGGTCCAATTTCAGTCTTTTTCTTGAGGTAGCAGGCTACTCCTCTGCATGCCAGTATGACGAAGTTGAGTGGCTGTTTCTTCTGCTTTCATGGATCCTATCCATAAAGAACTGTCGGTGACGTCATGGTTAAAAAAATGCCTGTAAAAATTGCTGTGACTAGTGATGTTGCCTATCTCTAGGCGTAGTTTTGATATACTTATTTATTTATTTATAAGGACCACCAACAAAACATACACTATAAGATTTAAAAAACATACAATTTTATCCTAGAGCTAAGTGCTGTCTTAATAAAAGGTAGTCACGGCATGCACCAACGAAAATACACAAAGAACCTTAACAATCATTTACCTAAATACACAAGGCGATTAAAAGAGACTTATTTAATTAAACTAATATAATTAATTTATAAAAACATATACCTATATAATATGAACAAAAACAGACAACTTGTTTTGTTACCAATATGATGTATACAAAAAACGGACAAAAGTAAAAAAACAATGAAAATTAGAATCATAGATCCTTACTAATATTAGCAACATGTTACCTTAATTCTTGCCCTTTTTTGCAAAAATATCAATATCTTGTTGTTTGCTAATATATTAAACTATTTCTGTGAACTTCTTAAACTTGAAAAATGGGCGGAGTTGATCTTGCAAGCGCGAAAGAAGAAAAGGTTATACACAGATGGTCGCGGCAATGGGGTGTTAAAATAAAGATCCTGCAAAGTTCGGGACAGTCCTGATTTCCATTAACTAGCTTGTATAAGAAAATCTGATCCAAAAGCATTCTTCTATTCTTTAAGATACACAAGCCGTAAAAAGAGAGACGCCTCCCATAGGCGTCGAGTACTTAAGCTTTATTGTCTTGATAAGCATGATGCCATAAAATATCTTTTGAATCCGCTCCAGTAGCTTAATGTGAACGTAGCTGTAGGAGAGATCTAGAGAGACGAGTGTCTACCCGCGGCAGTGATATTCTGTTGTCTGAACATCTCTAGAAAGTTCCAGTATTGCTGATGAAATGTTGCTGTGTTAACGGATTCTGTTATTGATTGAAATAAGGCCTCTAATACGCCAATTGGAATTGTGTCTGATCTATGAGCTTATCAGCTCCATCTTAACCTCCCAACCCTTTATGTGCTACTATCGCCTTTACCGCTCAGATGATGCCCATGCATTCCGCTTGAAAGACACAGGGAAGGCGATTTTAATGCCTCCTGATAGAATACTTCCGCACCGGTCTCCGAGTTGGTTTTGGATCATTCAGTGAATATCTTGAGAGCCTTGTGACCCTTGTATGTTACCTTTGGTCGGTTTTGACCTTTTGGTCGATATGGCTCTCCCAATTAAGTTTGTAGTCAATAATTATACCTAAATATCTATTTTCTTGGAAAAAGTACCAAAGTAGCCTCGGGGAGGGTCAGTTGCCCACAATGCGTTCGTTTGGAAACATTACCAAAGCCTCTGCAATATAAAGTTACTTAATTTTTATTTGTTTGGAAATGTAGACCAATACTAAAAAGTCTACATAGAGTTTAGCAATACAGATAAAATAATAATAAAATAAAAATTCTTTATTTCTGAAATCATAAAACAATATTTATGCCGAGGCTTCCCATTAAGTAATCCAAGTAATAATTCCAAGTAATGATTTCATAAATCTATTAAATTCACAGTGATTTATAAATTTAAATTTATATTAAAAGAAAAACAAACAGTTACGACTAAAAGATGGGTTAATATGCATGATTTCGTGCTTGTATATATATATGTGTGTATGTGTGCGCGCGCGCGCGCGCGCGCGCGTGTGTGTATGTGTATGATTTTTACGTGTGTGTGTGCATGTATGTGTGGGTTTGTGTGTGTGGTATGTGTATGTAGAGAGGGTGCATGTGCGTTATCTCATATTGTTCTTTTAAGTATGTTTTCAACTTCCTCATACGTATGACTTTTAATCCATTCAGCTACTATTTTTTTAATTTTAAAAAGTTGTAAGTAATATATTCTCCAAAGGACAAAATTGCAAGCTTACACCCCACTGATTTGCAACTAGATCTAAATACGTCTACATCTATATGTCTATCTAATAAAATAAACAAAAATATCCAGTTAAATATTTATGTCTTTTTTATTCGAAACATTTTCAGGAGCAGAGTTCACTGTAGTATAGTAGTTATAATATTTACTCGTTAAAATTTAAATGCCATATTCATTATTTATACGATTGATCATATTCTAATTCATAAACAACAAATTATGATTTCTCTTATCTTTATATATATAATTCTTCTGTGAGTGTGTATGTCACTGAACTCCTCCTAAACGGCTGAAACGATTTGAATGAATTTTTTTGTGTGTGTTCAAGGGGATCTGAGAATGGTTTAGATTCACAAATCAGTCCGGCAGATGGCACTGCAGTCGGCACAGCAACGTGTGGCCGGATCTGCTAGTTATTTTATAATAGCTTTAAAAGGTTTTAACATTATATGAGATTCTGGTCACTTTCCCAACACAACCTTCATCCAAAAGCCGCACTCAATCTTGCTAAATTTTATACTAGTAACACTGTCTTATACCCAATTAGTGTACAGTTAACAGCAAATCAACCTATTCAATACTGTCAAACTTCATTACATTTTCCTCTTAAACTGTAATACATAGAGTTCAATATCAATTGAGAAAATTAAACTATTTGTGGTAGGTTAACGTGTCGTCTGTAGGTTTGCATCGAGAAGACGTTTAATATATTTATATAGGCACCTAAATGCCATTTAGATATGACGCATCTTTCCAAGTTATTAACCACTCGGGTTAAAGGATCAGAGGGCAGGATTAAGAAGGGATAAGCATTTTAGCCTGAATTAACTGACAAGCGTGAAGGCAATTAGGCGCACTTAATGGGTGGGACCAAGGTTGCAAGAGGGAACGCGACAAAACTGCTGCCTTGTCACATTCAAGGGCCATTTTTATACAAGAAATTTATCCTTTGAAAAGGGTTTCCCTTTTGCAAAGGATGTGAATGACTAGAAAAAAACATGACTAGACCTTTTACTTGAAGTATATTTGTCGTTATTACTAATGGAACTCTATAAGATTTAGTGTTACCACACACGATCGACTTTTATGCCGACTTTTTTACTTTTCTCAGATTTGTAAAGCACTCAACGTAGGTACACGTCCGAAATGGATGGCTAGTGCGTCACATTATAAGTGTTAGATTTCAGCAAATAAATCGGTAGTTGTGTGCGTGGACACTTAAACAGTAGAAATAGTGGTTCTTGGTAAAAATAAAAGTACGAGTAAAAGGATATTGGTCACCAAGTATGAAACAAAAACCCAGAGCCAACACGTATAGGATGTAACTCATAATGATCAAATATTAAACTTCCGAATATGTAAACGTAATCTCTTTGTTCTTAATGTTTTACTGCGCAAACATAGGGCTACTTATTATAACCAAGCATTTAAAAAAAATAAAAGAAGGCAAGATAAGTTGTACAAATTGCCTGGAACTAGAATTGAACAAGTCAAACACCATTATAACTATATAGCACCGCTCCTCTATAATAAGGTGAATAAAGAATTAAATATTTATCCTTTATATCTTTATCAGTGTAAGACCATTTTAATTAAATGGCTTATCAATATTGATTATGATGTGGTAGAATCTTTGATAAAATAAAGAATAAATGATGATACGAAACTAGTATTCAGGTCTTCATCTACACACACACGCACTTACACACACATACACAGCATACAATAAACACATACTAAGCACACACTTTTAGAAACCAAATACATACACGTAAATGATTTAAAATAATTTGTTATTTCTCATGTTTTCTGTAGTGTCTGAAATGTTTCTCCTAGAGGTGGGCGCTAATGACTGCGACACAGTCTTCGACTACTGCGATCATTAACGCTTCAATTGTTTTTGTCAAAAATTATTTAGTGTATCAATTTTTTTTTTTTATGTGCAATATTTACACATTCATTTCACAAACTGAACTATATTGGGGGCTGGATATATTGATTTGGTGCATTTTGCTTATTTTTACGGAAGAAAGCTTCACATTTTTGTTTCAGTAATGACCTTTATGTTGGATCTCCTTGCAACAAAAGTCATAAACAAAAATAAAATTACAATTAAAACTCTTCTGACTTTTTTTAAAAAACATTAAAAGGTAATTAAACTGGAAATCCATTAACTTTTCGCATTCGTTTTAATAGTGCGAAGGTTGTTGTTTACGATTTACATCTAGACACATGTGTGGATTATTTTTAAGGCTAACAGTGATTGTAGATGAATTCTTTACATTTTGTATTATTTCCTCATTCTCTTATCTAGAGTCATACTATACAGGCTAATGGGATAAACAGGAAGTTTTAATACCGTTATTATATTATTGCAGCATTTAATTGTTACCATTTTATATCTAAAGAAGTTATCACCAGAAACAAAATTTTCCGCCTTCAATGTGAAGTTTTGGTCAGAAGAGCGTTAATGTAGCCACTGGGAAAAATTTGCTAGAATGAATAGGTCCACGTAGAACTAGATATTTTGCATTTGGTCTACACAATTGCCGCAATGCTAATTACTAAGTTTAATTAGCGGCATTGCAGATATATCTGGTTTAGCGACGCAGCAATTATTGTAATTAAAATAATTTGGGACAAAAACAAATTTATAGGGCGACCGTTTGATGCAACGGTAATGATCTTGCCTTTCGCACCGACGGTACTGGGTCCAAATCCCAGAAGGGGCAGATGTTTATGTGATGAATACTAACATTTGTTCCTGAGTCATGGATATTTATATATATTTCTATAAATATAACATATCTATGTATCATATATGAATACGAACATTTGTACCTGAGTCATGGGTGTTTATATTTCTATGAATATAACATATCTATGTATCATATATGTATGTCTATCCGTTACCCTAGTATCCATAACACAAGCATTACAGTGCTTACTTTGGGCTAGGCTAATTGGTGTGAATGTAAGAAATATTTATTTATTATTATTTATAGAAAATTTAGCATACATTCTGAAGTTAACTATTTACTCTTAATTAATTAGTTTTATGCTAGTTTAGCTAATGTTGTATAGGATTTTTATTAGGGCTCGCAATTCATAAAATATTACAGGACTCGATTAGGGTGGTAAGCCGGGAGCTCTTTCCTCAAAACGTGGTTTATTGGTTCAGTTAACTTTGACCAACGAAAAAACTTTTTTTTCGATTTGGAGAATATTATATTTTCCTATATATTTCTATATATGCCACTCGTTTGATTGAGTTAATGCTGTATGTTAAATGATAAAGCTGCATTTTTCCTTTACCTGTTTCTTAGATACATTAATTTTCTTCCTAAAGCAGCCATTTTTATAAAGTTCCATTCACCACTTACATTAAATATAGTGGTGCATTTTGGAAATCCATAAATGGTTCGATTTTTTCAAAACTATATAAAAAATGATTAAATTGAGCAATGTGTTCTGTGACTACCTTTTATTTCTACCAGTTATGTAAAATTGGTGGTTTATTCAATTCTAAAAACAAATCCACGTCCATTTGAATGATACGGAATTACCCATGTTCGAAATACGAATTTAATATCACGTGACAATAACAGATATGTAGCTTCGATATCACGTGACGAATCCGCTGCCGTCGCTTGTTCAGTTGACACGCGCCCACATAAATGTAATATACTCACGTTGTCACTTACAGTAATGATAAAAGCGGTATCAGTTCTGGAACTGTACTTGTTTGTATATAACTTATTGTGTTCACCTATTTGTGTTTCATTGTTCTGCACTATTTGCAATAATACCGAACAATATAATATTTATTTTGACGTTATTTTGGCGCAGCTACGAATGCGATTGGTTAAGCCACTGTTGCAAAGGTCAGTGATTGGTGACCAACAAATTAGTATCTTGACCTCCTTCGTGTTTTGGAAGGCACGTTAACCGTTTGTACTAGCTGCACTTGCAGTAGCCAGCACCCACTAAACCAGACTGAATACCAAACTTTTTTATTATCTTTCATAACCTCAGAGTAAACAGGACTGGAGTAGCCTTTGCCTAACATTACCCCTCTGCCAAATGCACAAGCATCGGATGCCTGTGCGTTGTATAAAACTAGTTGAGCCGCCATTTTAAAACCACAATAATCAGAACGTCTAACCGTGCGGAGCTCCCACGAAAATGCCTGCCTGTGCTGTTTTCTACAGTAAAAAAAAATCGAAAATATCTAGTATGCAAAAAGATGGCGTCACCTTTCATTTGTTAGTATAATTTTTAGGATTTGATTATTATTTAATTCATAATTTCATGTTTTAGCAGACTACAATTTCAAATTTCGCGCTCAAAGTTCGTTTGATGACGTCACGGCTGCACTCCCCACGAGACTACCTAGGGTTGACCATTATCGCATTTCAATTAATTAAGACAAAAATTAGAAAAAGTTTGTTGGTAATAAATAACTGTAATTTTGTATTAATTAATTACCAATTATAATTTCGTTTTAACAATGTACGTTGCGTGTTTATTTTTAGTTTAATATTAAGTACATACCTACACTTTTGCGGCTGATTGAAGCCTATTCTTTGCCACACAACATGGAAATATAAAACAATAAATAAAATAATAAATTAAAATAATAATCAAACTATTTGCCCTTTAATCATGCTGGGCGGCGCTCATAAACATTAAGAATACTAATGCTGTATATACTTACAGTGTCCCTGACTTCATAAAAAAGCACGGTTAAAAGGGAACCATCGCCTAACCAGCACACTCGATCATTTCCGAGAAACCAAAATTTTTTTTCGAGCCACAGGACAAATTGTTTTTATTTTGTAATCAGCAACCCTTATTAATTTATACAATATTTATTTGCACAATAGTGATGTCAACTTCATCGATATTGTGATTTTACGAGTGAGTAATGAATGAATGAATGAATGCAAGTAACATACTTAAATTGAAAATATGTATTTTGAATTTAAATCTATATGTCGCAGGGAAATTGTATAATTCCGCAGTTTACATTCGGCGTCATCAGTTGAAAAAACACACCCTATTCTTAGTTCTTTTTCTTAACGATAATAAAACACAGCTTAGATAAATTACAGTTTGTTTCGGCTTTTATTACCAGGTATGTATTAATGATGATTTCAAATAAGAATAAGGTATGTGGTTTTAAACTGATGACGCCGTATGTAAAGTGCGGAATTATACTATTTACCTGCGATGTTATACATACGAGAATAAAACTGTAAAGATATAGAATAAAACAGGTCAAGTCCACCTTAAACCAAATGGCTAGTAATGAGAGTAGAGGAAGCGAAATCACTAATTTTTTAACATTTTGTCTGTCTGTATGTATCTTTGAGCACGCATCACGCAAAAAACTAAAATCAATCGGTCAAAGTAAAAATCTGAAAAACTAACTATATTCATTATCGCTTTGTTAAAAATAATGTTTCAGTGTTCCTCCTTTCCATTATGGTTATACGCGAAAGGGTCCACAGTGAATTCTATATATATAATAACACCTATTGTAAATATCTTTTAAATGCAATAAACTATTAAGTTTCAATTTGTATTTTATGGATATAGCCTTCAAAACTGACTGTTGTAGCGTGTAATATCATCATTAATTTAATTTAATTTTTAATACATAATGTAGGAATACTAACACAAAGTTAATACATTCATTCATTGAACGAAACTGATTTATCGATATCGATATTCTCGTGCTATGTCATGTCACTTCTCACACAACGACATTCGTGTGTTTGAATAGAACGTTAACACACTATTTTAAGCACGTGTGCGTGTATTTTAAATATGTTTGTCGTATTATGCATGTGTGCGTTTGTAAACACGCAAAGAGTTTTTGTTCCTGTGTGCTGGCATTGAATGTAGTAGTAACCTCACCCCCCGCAAAAAATGGCAGATAAATATGTACGAGAAATTGACTTATGGCTACTCCAGTCCTGTTTACTCTGAGTTCATAACATTCACCTGCAATATCGAAAACTTTTTTAAAATGATATAGGGTAGGGAAAATATTCTTAAATACGAATACGTCAAACTCTTAGATTAGTTTGTTGTATAATTAATTATTAAAAATAAAATTCAAATCACCACTTACCTAAGTACTTGTATCAAGGATAAGGCTGTCGCATTATTTTATTATATTTTTATTTACTTTAATAACTTTTGATAAACTTCATACCTTTCAAATTTTGTCTGACAAAGAGCGCTTTGAGCGATAAATCGCCCATTAAATTCTTTTTTCTGTTATGTTATATTGTTATTTTTAATTATTATATTTTAGTTACAGTACTGATTATATTTTAATAGTTATAAAAGTCTTTACCTGCTAGAATTTTATATCTGAAGACAAGGTGAATGGGTTAAGTGTATGTATTCTCAGAACAACATTAAGGCTTAGCGTTTCTTGAAGTAAATTTTCTTAAATCTAATTAAATAAAGCAAAATATGTAGGTACTCGTAATATATACTTATAAGTTGGGAATAATAAGTTAATTTTAAGCTTAACCGCATAATATCTTGATGTAAATACAATACTTACGAGCTTGATAACTATGACAGTGAATTTGCTTGTTTGATTGCTTTGTTGGATTCGTTAAAGTGATTAAGCCATTATACTCGGCTTATTTTTGTGATATTATTATCACAATTGTCAGGAAACAATTATTCTATTCTATAGCGTATCTTGCACCAAAGAGATCATAATAGCAACTTATAATTGTCAAGTTAAATTAAAATATAATATAATGTATTACAGAATTAAATATAATTATACTAGCTGACCCAGCCACGCATCGCTGTGGCTCAGATATATTAGTATATTATTATAAACTATTCAATATATTAAAAGTAATTATCACTAATGGAAATGGGTAGAAAATCTTGAAGGGAGTGAGAAAGAGTTCAGAAGATTATAATTTTATATCAAATGAATGACAAAGCACGGTTACGTGGACAAGGACGAACGAGAGAAAGAAGGGACTTAAAGAATGGCGCCATCTATTTGATGCTTATGTAACTTAGTTTATAACAGAACGTTTTTTTTAATTGAATTTTGAATGATTTAAATGTCGATGTAACGAAAAAGCGACAGTAAAAAAAGAGAGATATATAAATTCATAACATTTAACATAGGAGAAAATGAGATAGGACGCATTATACAGTGTCTCTTATGTTCGTGGTATGTACTTTAGTTACCATAAGCCTCTTGTATCATTTATCGAAAATGTAAGCTCTGAGTCTGAATAAATATATGTAATATATACGAATCAGATGTAAAATTATTATCTAACTTTGTATCACTATGACCATTACTAAAACCTACAAATATCCATTTCCCGAAATTTTACATTCGTCTCGTTATCTTGAAACCAAAATTTTGAAGGTTTCACTTCTACCACGTGTGAATAGCACACATGCTTTTTTATAATTATAAATTAAACTGAAACCTATCCTGTCTTAAGTCAGAACAAATCCAGCAAAATGAAAAAAAATACCATTACAACCGGTTAAGTAGTTTCAGAACGGTCAAACACTAAGAAAGGGATTTTTTGTACATAAAGATAGATTTCTTATTTCACCATCTTTTCCTTCTTGCAGCGAACTTTTTGAGCGCCCTCTTAAAATAATAATATTGCTAAATCCGAAGCAACACAAATCGTCATCTCTAATGATAAGCAATCAATTATACAACACACCAATACAAAATACTGGCATAGCAAAAATGCGTTTTATTTTTACAAAATGGCCGAGTAGATTAGCAAAAGAAGGATATGTAAATTACTTTTTTTCTAATTATTCCCAATTTGTATAAGAATATTTAAACCAGGACATTAATTGCTTAATTATGATCTTTTAACTTCACAAAGCCAGATTTGAATGTTAAGTTTTTTTATTATACGTTTTAATGATATTATATATTTTAATATATATTTTTAGAATACGTGGTTCTCAATTTACCATTCCTTTTTAAATAGGAAAAAATCAACTTGTCTCAGGAGCCAGGAGGAACTCGGGTGCATAGTTTTTTTAATGTCTAAGCGAGTACTCAGTTGATTTACCGAGACCTTGTTAGCCACGTTGGATTTTTTCAAGTGTTTGTATAGCTGATACTTCTTTCGTGTTAATTATTTTTGTTTTTTTTTCTTTATTTATGGCTTGCACGATTTGTGTATTAAGCCAGTGTCATGTAAGTATAATTGTCAGTTTTATATTTATATATTTTTTGCTAGGTCAGATCCACCACAACACTTTCAACAAGAGAAACAAAACCACCAAGGTGACGCTTTCCGCTCCCGCCAAAAAGTCCTTTTTTATTGTTGTCAAACTTACATTTTTAAGTTAAGAAAAAGAATTACAGAAAAAATATTTACATAAACATATAAATGGATACATTTTTGGTTGGGTAAAAAACAAATATAAAAAAGGGATTTTCACAAGGTAATCGAGGACTGTAACAATTCATGCGATATAAAAGCGAGTTAAAACAATTTTTATCCTTATAATATTAATTTCCATAAAACATAACAATGGCGACTTCTACCAAAAAAACGTTTTCAAAAATTGGCCTTTCCCAACCGCTTTTGTTACAAACAAAAACAAAAGAATAACGATGTTGTTTGTGTTTTTTTCGTCGGAATATAATTACCATTTGTCAGGTCGCATTAAAAATGTAATTTGAATATCGAATCGTCCGTCAGGAAACGACAGTGATGAATGGTCGGCATTCAGTCAATGCCCGTCGATCGGGAAACGATTCTATCGCTCAATCAATGAATGTGTCCCTTTTCACGATCATTGCTAATGAGTATTCCATGACCCTTGTGATTTTGTTTTTGTCTTATTTTTTGCCAATAGGAATGTATATTTATTTTCAGTATGAAAATCTGATCTGGCAATGTTAGGTACATACTATATAAATCTTGGTAACTTTTGAGGATGAATTTATTTTAAAAGAAATTATTACAAGAAAAAATTCAACTTATCTCAGGACAGTGAGGCACGTAGGTCTCATTTTTTAAAATAAACGGTGGTTAGGTCTTTTGCGCTTGAGGATTCCAAATGAAGAGGGCTTCCATCTGTGCCTTTATAACTTCATATCAGGTTTGAAATATGGGAACCCTTAAAAGAAAAACATCTTAACTGCAGACAAGAATATCTAACAGAGTTATCAATGCGATGTACGCAATACTTGATGGACCAGAAATAGCCACCCATATAACGATATCCCTTTGGCTGGACAGCGTTAACAACAATTCGGAAGGAGATCTGCCATACCTCTTAAAAAAATTACAGATACCCGGAAAGTGTGTACAACGACCACTGTTACAACACAATGCGCCACGACACAGTCGTGTGTTTCTGCCTTGCGTTGTAAGCTCGCGCCCGCGAAATCAGCGGGTTGCAGGGCGGCGGCTGTGGCGGCACAGAGACGTAGACCCGGTCTCGAAGTCAGCAGGTAGATCGTGTAGCACTGGATCGGCGTATTGCGTTGCGAAAGATTTATCTTTGCTCGGGATTGTTCTATAACAGTCGCTAAAATAATTTGCTCCATCAAGTCCGTGGGCATTTAGAAATATTGATAAAAAATAAAATGCACAACACATAACGTCAATGCAGACGAGTGGGCGCTGATTGACTGGAGCGCATCGCTCGTACACTGCTCATCGAGTCGCTGCCATCGAGGCCAGTTCGATAAACTGGAACGGTGGCTTTACGGTCATCTGGTCACCAATGATGGAACTTCTTGCTCAAATCTGTATCCTGATAGACACAATCCTAATCCCCTTCAAGTCCCGAGTGAATAGTTATTTTCTAAGAAAAAGCATCTTAGATCACATCATCGCTTACCGTCAGGCAAGATAGTATACTATAGCCATGAACAAAGAGGTCATGCGCTAGCTAATCTATATATATATATAAACAGTAAATACACATACTGTAAAAAATATCAATTGAGTGAGTATGCAGGGAAGTAAAAGACCCAATCACTACGCACGAGCGACTTTTGCTTTGACCGTATCAAATAAGTTCTATATGTATAGATTTTGCCTACGCATGTTGACATCGAATTTGCTATCAGCGCAGCTTGAGGTATATACCACATCCAATTTAATGTGGCAGCTGTGACGCACAATCTACCTAATGTAATTACTATTAATAGCGTATTCGGTTTGTACGTTCGTTCGCAAATTGAATCTAATGTGTTCTACAAAGCTGTTATGATATGGTTGCCTGGGTAGCACCATGATAATATATGGAGGACTTGTCAAATTGGTGAAATAAAGTACTTGTATTCACGTATATGTCTTAAAAAATAAGATTATGGCTATCACATTGATTTAAGAATTGTTGTGTTTAGAACATTAATCAAATATTGATATTTTATGTTTTTTATATCTTTTTAAAGTGATAACGTCTTATACATCGATGAACGCCGGCTGCACGCACCAAAAAGTGTAACGTTCCGCCTGAGCCGAGCGTACAAGCGAACAAGCGATAGAAAGGCACGATCGGCCTAAGCGTTCAACTTGTGGCGCATCTATCTCTCTTGGTTTTCAATGCTAATTGTAATAAGTAACTTAATGTTAATTTGTCGAAAAAATAAATAATTCAATTAACTCCTTCTTTGTAATATACAAAATAATGACAATTCGGTGATAACAATTCAATTCAATTCATAAAACTATACAATTTTCCATCAATGTTTTTTTTATGACACTATCACGTAAAATTATCATCCGTAAACTGACTTTACAGACAACCAATTTTTTTTGCATTTTTCCATGCTATATTGTATGATAATTTATTTAAATAGAAATTACTGGAAAAAAATCTACTCGGCTCCCAAGTTATTCTCAGGCGGGATTTCTCTATTCATCATATAAGACAGCGTGGAAAAATATATAAAAACCATAAATCTAAATGGCTGTTTCATCTTAATCGATTGTCCAAACATTTGTAAAAATGTTTCCTTCGAATGGTTTAGCAAAAGTTAAGTTTTTATTTTGGGCATAAAACTTTTAAAGTTTCTGAGTTATCTTGCTAGAAGTAGATTAAATTAAATTTGAATTAATTTTTTTATTATTCACAGAACACGAACCACAGTGTTATTACGTATAACGACTTACATAAAAAAAATAGTGGTTAATAATAAAAAGAAATTTTACCCGATTAGCTAATTGGTCAACCAGTTAACAGATTCCAGTCAGCTATATCCTTCAAAATATTGTTGTGGCTTTGCTTTTTTGCGCAGTATAACTGGGAAACGTTGATGAATGCGAAGAGCGATTTCATGGTAAAATTAATCCACCTGTTGTTGGAGATCCGAGAGTCAGCATATTTGCCCTTTTCGACAACGCCTTTTGCTCTCTCGATATCTGTCACTGTCTGATTAGAATACCATATTCTTCTTGCTATTGGTTTTATTGTAAAGCAAGTCGTTATGAATTGCATAACATTCTCATATAATGAAACGGTTTTAAGAGCACTTATAGAGGGTGCCAGCGACTGCGTAACTGATGTTGTTTACGGATACTTCCAACGTGGTTCAGCCACCTCCACGGGAACGAAACGGAACGGGACGGGAACGGGATGGTAAGAGGAAAGAAACGCGTCGGGAACACGACGGGATCGCGGCGGGAACGAAAAGGGAAGGGAAATGTGTTTTACTGTCATAAAGTTAAAGAATAATTACTTGGCCATGAATACGCGTTTTGCCATTTAATTTAGTTTAGCAGTAATGTTGTACGCGCAACTTTAAACAATTGTATAAGTTAATATCAGTTGATTTTAGAATATAAAAGGGCACTGACTTACGAATGAACTTAATTAAATAGTGATTTTACGAATGATTATCATACAAATTTGATTGCGAATGGAAATGCATCTCATATTTCAAAATGTAACTACTTATCACATAAGAACAGTTTTATTAATGTTACGGCACTACTTATGTAACTACGTACGCAACTAATACATTCGTATCAGTAGAAAATGCTTACCTATATAATATATTATAGACGTATTTCATACGTATGTGTTCTCTATAATATACAATCATGATGATAACATTATCATCATCAAAACAATATGTATAATTTACGTGCGTAATACGTCATAGCAATGCTTAATCCATTAACTCGGGCGAACCGATTTACATGCACGACGCCCTTAGGAGTGTTTCTAGATATATCAACGTGACGTCTTTGATTTGCTTAATCACTTTATATGGCCCATCCCCCATCTTTAATTTACAATTACTCTTTGTGATGACAGTGTTAGCTCACCGCCGCAAAGTTGCTTGTCTGTCGGTCTTCTGCAGAAAATACTCTGGGGAGTGTGCTGAGGTCTGATACTGCCATCTCCCTTCTTCCATTGGACATCCGGACGCACTGCGAGCCACCCTTTCATTTTTGCTATTCCTACCTGTTGCATCAAACGCTTCTCAACATCTTTTATAATGCGCACATCAAAGGAGTGGAACTCCCGTCCTACGTCTGTATTTCCGAGTACTTATAACCCGTCCGTTTTCAAAGCCAGGCATTTTCTGGGTTAGCTCGCATTATCATGGATCTTGTCTAGCCCCTGGGAATAAAAAGTATTCCGGCACTCCACTTATGTTTTCGTTACTATTAAGGAACAAGTGCCGCGTTTATTATTTATGTTCATTTTGTACTCGAAGCGGTGAAAGTAATTTAGTATCTTCATGACATTTTTAATTTGATTGAACTGGTCAGTACTAGCGGTAATTTTTTTATGTAATTTATTTAATCTAGCAGCTTTACGTTATCTTTTAATAAACTTGTCAGATCAAGTTAATTAAATGTCACCGGAAAATTTTTGTTCAAATCTCGGGCCGCAAAAAATGGCGTCATATCAAGATCATTTTCATTAAAAAGGCTGATTACATCTTCTTTGTCTCGTTAAAGTTTTCTATCTCATTTTCTCATTATTTTTTCTTAGGCTTAGGCAATATTACCATTAAGTTTACAGCGAGTTTACAGCGATTCGGTAAGTTTTACCAGCTTAACTCCAGGATATAACGATAAAAGCCAGGTCGCCTGGGGCGCCAGGTCCCCCGGGCGGGTTACCGATGTCAAATTCGTGAAGGGCGACCCTAAAAACCTCCAGGACATGCATTTTACTTGATTTACCCGTTAGTTTGACGCGAACTCTAGGCGATGACGTTCCTAGCGCCAGTCTGGCCTCCAGGTGCTTAGAGGGCTGATTCTGGCAATGTGTTCAGATTCTACGACCCAAAAAACTCCCGGATGTAATATTTCGTACAATTTGGTCGTTTGTTGTGGCAGATATTCATTTTTTCCCATCACTCAAAAATATGCATTGGAAAGAATGCACTTTTCGATGCAGAAATGCAGTTTTCATGAGTTGCAAAAAAAATGGGGACAAAGTTTCTAAATGAGTTAACGAACAAAAGGCAAAAAACCACATTCCAATCCGACTTAGGGCGCAAATTTTTCTCATTTCGGCGAATTTAGTGCAATATTTCCTCGCCTATAAAACCTTTACAAATTAAGTTTACGTAGTCTTACTACGAACTCTATCTCTGCTACGAAAATTCGTAGTCGCAATGTATGTCGTAGATTCTACTTTTAGTTAGTTTAGTTTTAATACTTCTCCTTAAAATTATTCAGATGATTTATTTACCTACTCTGTGGTTAACTTATTGATATCAGCCGTGAAAAGATAAGTATTTACTTCTTTACCATTATGTACTCACCTCTACGAAATAAATTGTACATTCTATTTAGGTATTCGTTTTATAGACATAATTATAATATACGTCTTCTTTTATTGACTTTATTATTTTATTTGATTTCTTTAAGATGAATTGATAATGTTACGTACAAAAATTGCTTAGTCTTTGACGAAATTGTAAAAAAAACATGAAATCTACGAATAAGTTATTAAAACCTAATTGATTCGTGAAAAAAATAAGAAGTCTACAAATACTTGTGTATTGTCCTTTCTATATTACACTCGAGAGCAATGAATCCGGGTCACTTAAAGAATGTTAAAAATCTCGGAAACTAAAAATGATAGGTTAATGCAATAAATTGTATTTAATAGACAATGTAATACTCCTTAAATGAAAGTAAAAAAAATATGAGTCACCATACATTTTATTAACACAAAATTACATAAAGAAAAAAACTGCTGATCTCTCCTTAAAACAAAAATAGGAAACATGAAATGTTTGAACTTTATTACGATTTTCTTGAATTTTAATACTTCGTATTGCCTCCTCGTGCTTCCATTACTGCGTTTACGCGGTTTGGCATGCTGTACACCAAGTTCCTTATACGATTTTGGGGAATATTCTCCCATTCCTCTGTGAGAGCAATTTTGAGCTCACGAAGCGTGATTGGGGGAGGGTTTCGTTGTTTTACGCATCTGCCTAGCTCGTCCCAAGCATGCTCCATCGGGTTGATATCCGGGCTGCGCGCTGGCCACTCCATACGAGTAATGTTCATCTCTTGAAGGTAGTCATTCACAATCCTACCTGTATGAGGTCGGGCATTGTCATGCATAAATATAGCATCCTCACCTAAATTGACCATAAATGGACCAACGTGATCATTGAGGATTTCTTCCACATATCTTACGCTAGTTAAAGAGCCGTTTTCTATGATCACCAGCTCTGTGCGACTTTCAGAAGAAATTCCGGCCCACACAAGTACAGACCCACCACCGTAGGCTACTTTTTCTTCGATGCATGCTTGCTTGAATCTTTCCCCTGGTCTTCGATACACTCTGTGTCTTCCATCGTGCTTGTAGAGCATAAATTTTGATTCGTCGGAGAACATAACTTTTGACCAATCTTCAATACTCCAATTCACGTGGCTCTGGGCATATCTTAGTCTTGAAATACGATGCCCTCGCTCCAGTTTAGGGCCGTTTGCAGGTCTAAGGGGTTTTAAGTTAGATTCAGCAAGCCGACGTCTTACTGTCCATGCACTTGGGTTACTTCCTCCGAGGCGTCGAAACTGATTGGTGAGTTCAGTTCCTGTGAGAAAGCGATTTCGAAGCATGGTGTTCACCAAGTATCGGTCTTCTCGTGCTGTGGTACACCTGGTTCTGCCCGTTCCTGGTCTGCGTAGGTTAGAACCAGTTTCTTCGTAACGTCGGAGAACTCTTTGTACTGTTGACAGCGACACACCGACAGTCCTGGCTGTATCGCGCTGACTCCGGCCGGTTTCCAGCATTGTAAGTATTCTGGTGCATTCTTCAGGCGTAAGCGACATAATTTCAGCTTGAATAATGAATATAGAGCACTATCAACATGGTTTATGTACCCACATAAATGACAGATTACAAACAAAAGCAAAACCAAATGCTGTAATTTCGTAGTTCCATCTTCGAAAGTGGCCCTTTTTCAAATTTGATTTTTTTATGATATAACTTTACAATAATTAAGAAGTTTTAATACCTTCATTTAAGGAGTATTACATTGTCTATTAAATACAATTTATTGCATTAACCTAGCATTTTTAGTTTCCGAGATTTTTAGGATTCTTTAAGTGACCCGGATTCATTACTCTCGAGTGTATTTCTTATTTACACCTTTTATTGTTTTAAACTATGTTTTCTCAGCCGTATGTTTTTTTAACGTATGAACGATGATATAAATCAATTGTTGCTAGCGTTTAACCAAACGGTAAACCCAAATGTATTCCAAAGATCTGGCTCTAATCCAATTATTTAGAAGTAAAAAATGTTATATGTTAACCGCAAAGTTGGCAAGCTATTCTTTGCAAAATTTATCTTTAAGTGGTCACTGGACTACAATTGTCATAGGTGCCAGATATTTTCCTTATTTTGTGCCAAAAGCGTTAGTCTTATTACAACTTATCTATGCTACTAACGGCCATAACACATTTATCGTATATCATCGTTTTAATTTTATGGAGCGTAAAAAGTTGCATAATTATCATAATTTTCGTAAGAAATCGGTTTGAAATACATTATTATTTACGCTTATACCATATGCGAAAGATCAAAAGTTTTTCTTGGAGTTGCTAAGTCTTTTGAAGCATCCGTTATTATGAGCGTGCCTCAGGGGTCAATGTTGGGTTCATCACCTCTTAATTAATAACTTAAATGGCATTTTCTGTCACTCTACTCAAAACTTATGTAAAAACAGTAGTTTTTTGTTCGTAGAAGACCTCTTTAGATTTTAAATCAATTTTATATTCTGATCACTTAAGTCTTTTTCTTTTTCACTTTCCAGGGTCTACCCTGGTTCACAAGTAATACTTCTTTATTAAAAATTGTGTATCTATTGAAAATTTGTTATATTAATAAAACATTTGAAAGATCGTCTACAAAATTGCTTGTGACTGTGGAGTTTTCTTCCTTGGGATAGGTTTTAAAATACATGTAGAAGTATAAAGTAGAAGTATACATGCAATAATAAGTCTGCAGTGTTTAAGTGTGAGCCCAACCACTGCATAAGATATATCATATCTTGGCTGGTATGGCTTGGTTGGCTTTGGTTGGCAGTGATCAGTTGAGTTTCAAAAAAGATGATGCCTGGGATCCCATAATTCATAAAATTGTATTTTAAATCAAGTGAATCCCAGTGATCTAGTTCGTCCATTTTATAAATATTTTTTTTAAGGGAGGATGGACCTCTCCGATTTTTTCTCGCCAGTTCTTTTCGGAAGTGCCTCCCAATTTCTGAACTGGTGGTAGGTTAAGGAATTAACTTTAATTAATAAATTAATTGTGTAAATACACAATTTCATAAAATACTACTCAAAATTATATTTAATTTGGTGATGTTAATTTCCTTTCAATTTAAATTTGCTTATAATAAAGGATTATATACATAAACATTGCTTAGACTGATAGATTGTTTTTGTACAAGGTGCGTTCTTGTACAGAATCGATGGCGGTCGTTTCAAATGTGAAAAAAAATCTTTAATTATTATTTCGATTATATATCAAGCACATCGGAGCCATGGTCTTGCGTTCAGTTCTAAAACTAAAATAAATATAGTTTAGGCATATGGTCAATATATTAAACCATTTACATAGTACATTTTATATAGGTAAGGCAATAAATAGGCAAGGTAGGTAATTAAAGACATACTTCTTTGGTTGCAACAAAAAAGTATTTTAAAATAAAATTTGTCACTAAAATGTTTATAATTAAAATAAATAAAGGACATAAATAAAAAAACCGACCTCATTGCTGGAAAAATTACATTATTATAAATAATAATAATTTGAATACCTAAAAAAAGGTACAAAATACGATCTATCAATGACAATGTGTTTTCGCTCGGACCTCCTTTCCAATTGGCCGAGAAAACTGCGTGATCGATGAATAACTTATTTCCGGTTCAGCATTGACTCATGTGCGGCCTCCTTACACACTACATTAATCATACATAATCATATAATGTGTCAGTTTGTCATCAAACACAAGGACGGAGCATTACTTGGTAATCGATCATGAAATTTTATATTTACGTAAATTTTTGAGAACCTCTTTCGTTATATTCAATATACATTTTCGGCAATAACACATATTACTTCACAAAATGCCTCGGAATTTTGTATAACGTTTTGTTTAATTTTTTTAAATATCCAGGTAAAATTAATACTAATTTTATAATTGTCTATGAATGTATAGCGATCAATGTATAAATGATTGTTTATAACTTTTCATAGTGTCGAATTGCAACGAAACAAGAATACAAACAATTAAATAAATAAATAAATAAATATTTCTTACATTCACACCAATTAGCCTAGCCTAAAGTAAGCACTATAAGGCTTGTGTTACGGATACTAGGGTAACGGATAACATACTTTTTTTTTTTTTTTTATTTTCATAGGAAAACATACAGTGACAATGTTACATTTTAGGTAATAAGTGTAAAAGACTATGCACCATTTACACGTTTTCGCATATAACAACTAAAGCTACGCTACACAGAAAAAAAAACAAAAAAAAAAAAGGATTCAAAGAAAACATGCATGAACACGATAAATAAAATAAATATAAACAAGTTATTTAAGCAAACACCTAAATACAATTAACTATCCGAACGGACAGTCAAATGACCGGCGAACCATTTCTGCACCACAATTTTTTGCACATTTCGGGGGTTAGAATTAAATAAGTCTAAATCTGTAAAGTCTACAGCTCTATTGTATTCTATGGCCGATCCAATGAGGAATGAGTTACTACGATATTTTGTCGCGGACCGTGGCACGGCAAGAGATGCTGGTCGTCTTAATGTAGTTCTCGCCGGCACCTGAAGCTGAATATTCGAGAGAAGCTCTGAGGAGTCTAAATTGTTTTGAGCAATATTCATGAGGGTTTTTAAATCTGCAATATTACGCCTGATTTTCAAAGGTAAGATATGGTGCCTACGACATCTATCTTCGTAGCTTGGATCAAATCTTCCGCATTTATATTGCAAAAACTTAAGGAACCTGCGCTGGATTGATTCAAGTCTATTGATTGCATAATCATACTGTGGGTTCCAGACTTGCGAACAGTACTCGAGGACGCTGCGGACAAATGAGCAGTAGAGTACCTTAATCACTTTAATGTTGCAGAACTGCGAGCTAGACCTGAGGACAAATCCTAGGGCCTTATTAGCCTTTTTGACAACACTATCAACGTGCTTCTCATAAGTAAGTTTGGAGTCATGAATAACACCTAGGTCCCGGATTTCCTCAATCTGTTTTAACTCTATACTATTGAGCTGATATTTGGTCAAAATCTTTTTCGGCTTGCGACTAAAAATTATGAAGAAGCATTTATTAATATTGAGGTCCAATTTATTAAGTTTACAATACCGCTCAAATGATAGTAAATCCTCCTGTAAAAGAAGGCCATCATGAATGTTGTTAATTTTTTTAAAAACTTTCATGTCATCGGCATATGACAAAAAATTGGAAGATTTAAAACAGGAGGAAATATCATTGATAAATATATTAAAAATCAATGGAGCGAGCAAGGACCCTTGAGGCACACCTGACGAGACGTTGTTCCAAAAAGAAGAGAAGCCATTTATGACTACGGCTTGGGATCTATTTTTGACATAGGAGGTAAACCATCTGTACAAATTTCCCCTTATTCCGGCTTTAAAGAGCTTTTGTAAGAGTATTTGATGATCAATACGATCGAAGGCCTTTTTAAAGTCAGTGAAAACCGCGTCCACTTGTCCTCCTGAATCCATACCAGAGGAGACAAACTCCGTAAAAGAAAGTAGATTCGATGTTGTCGAACGCTTTCTTAAGAAACCGTGCTGCTCAGGTATAAAGAAAGCCGTTAAACTGTTATAGACCTGATCATACACAATTTTTTCAAAAATTTTGGCGAAGATGCATAGTTTGGAAATTGGTCTATAATTAGTGACATCATTTTTATCGCTATTCTTATGGATAGGGCTAATAAAGGCTGATTTCCATATCCTAGGGACTATTCCTTCAGAAATGGACCGCTTGAACAAAATGGTTAGTGGTATAGCTAGCGAATCCGAGCATTTTACTATAAATGAGGGTGGGATTTGATCGGGCCCTGCACCCTTTGAAAGGTTAACGCCTTTTAGTAAATCTGACACTGTCTCTAATTCAATCTCTATGTCGCTAATGTTATTTATAGAGCTGCAGTCAGAAGCATCTGAATAATCGTCCGCTACATCATCAGTCGTCCGGAGGAACGTGGATTGAAAATATTGGGAAAATAGGTTACATATATCTTCACCGTTATCGGCAGACATTTCTTTGTAGTACATAGTAGATGGAAGAGCATTGGAACCTTTTTTGTTTGATTGAATAAAAGACCAAAGTGCTTTAGGGTTAGCAATAATTGATTCTTCCGATCGCCTAATAAACTCAACGTAACACTCTTGCTCTAATCGTTTGGCTCTTTTACGAAGACAAGAGAATGTTTGGTAATCAGAGGTGTTGCCATATAACTTATATTTACAATGAAATTTGTTTTTTTCTTTTAAAAGTTTCTTGAGCGAAGCCGAGTACCAAGATGGATAAGAGCTAGTATTGACCAAACGATGAGGAATATATTTATTTCTAATGTCATGTAAATATTTATAAAAATCCGTGACTGCATCATCTAAGGAGCCTGTATTGCCCAAGCGGCTTTTCCAATCTATTTCGTTAAGCGATTTTTCAATTAAATCATAGTTACCTCGCGCAAAGAGGTATTTAACTCTAGAGTTAGTTTTAAGGGTGTTTTCTACAGTTAAGTTGATACAAATATTTAAAGATACGTGATGTGAGTCTTCGGGTACTAAAGGGTCGCTACAAGGGGTTACTGATATTTCTTTATTGCTAAGTGCGTAGTCTAATATTCTACTGTTAATGTTTTTGCAATAATTATACTGAGAAAGATTACAAGAGTCTAGAGTATCAAAATAATATTGTTGTGTTTCACCTACTAAGCCTAAGGGTTGTAAAGGATTCCGTTCGCCAGACCATTGAACATTACTCAAATTAAAATCACCAGTAATTAAAAAGAAATCGTTAGGGCAGGAATTAACTATAAATGACAACCTATCCGTAAAATTACGTAACTGTATGTTGAATGAGTTCCCGAGATTTTCTTGACAATGATACAAACTACATACATGCAGACGGGTAGTATTTTTTGATTTATTTAAGTTGATAGATACCCAGATGTCTTCAGCAGAAGAAGACCATTCTGGTCGGGCTATTGTACACAGGTTCCGTCGTACAGCTAACAAAACACCGCCACCAAACTTCTCCTTCGTACGTAGGTAATTCCTGTCTCGCCTCCAAACTATATAGCGATCGTCGAAAAGCTCATTTTCACTTATACTATCCACAAGCCATGTCTCAGTAAGCGATATAATGTCATAAGAGTTCAGCAGCACATTGCGTTTAAAATCGTGTGTTTTTGTGCGCAGTCCTCGAGTATTTTGATAGTATATGTTGAGCTCGGATAAATCAAACACAGGAACCACAAACTAAGCTAAATAAATAAAACTGATAGACCAACATTAAAAGAAGAACAGTAGACTTTTTTATCCAATAATTATAGTGATAAGTATATTTAGCAAGATATTCAAAATAATTGTTATAGCGTAAAATTGTGGGCAGTAACGCAGCTTTTTTAAAATAAAATATAATGCAGGTAGGCGTAACAATTACAAGCACAAACAGCACCGCAATAGACTCGGGCGTAATTATCCTTCTTACAAGCGCATAAGTGATAACAAGCTGAGCATTGATCGCATAAAAACGCGCATACGGTAACAAGCTGAAAGTATCTTTACTTACGTACGACAATCGGGCGCACATCCCGGATGGTTGACCTTGGTAAACCGGAGAACAAAGGACTGGTTCGATGCGTGCGGTTCTCAAACTATCCGTTGGGACAAATAACACAAGGGTAACTAAACTTATCAGGATAAATTTTGATATAATTAGACAATTTTTTGAAGATCTTTTTCGCTTTTGATAAAAAACACTGGGGTAATGTCAGATTTTCTTGCCATAATCTTCGAGTGTTTCACCCATATATATTTGAAATTGTGTTCCATATATGATACATAGATATGTAATATTCATAGAAATATATAAAAAACACCCATGAGTCAGGTATATATGTTCGTATTGATCATACAAACATCTGCCCATTCTGGGATTTGAACCCAGGACCGTCGGTGCGAAAGGCAGGATCACTACCGTTGCACCAAACGTTCGTCATTTGTTTTTGTTAAAACGTCATTCAATTCGACATATCTTTTGAATGAATTTAATATTTAAGAATTATTATGTCCAGGAAAATAGAAGACATCTAATTTAAAATGATATTATTATTTTGAATTTAATTCAACGCTTCGGAAGCTCTATATTTGATATTTTATGCTGTTTAGGCTGTGTATAATAGAAAAACCATAAATTTTCATGACTACTTACTCAGTATTAATTATATCCAGTTTCACAATGAACGCGAGTACAAGAATGGTCTGGAAAGCATTTGAAATTATCGGACACAAAAATTTCAATCGGGAAAACAGGTTAAATTGACGAGTGTCTGGAATCCAGCTGTCCGTTTAAGTAAAAACAACACATAAAAGTGCCATTTTGCGATTTGAAACTATAAGCAGCGTGTGTCGTGAACAGTTACGATTGAATAATGAGTTTACAGACATTGGCACCGGTATTGAGTTTAATAAATCATTGTAATCCGATATGTCTATCCATAACACGCATCCGTAAGAAATTCAGTTCTTCCGTGACAATGGCGAATGAAAATATCCCGAAATATTAGAGCTTTAAAGTTAAAAAAAGAACATGGTAATATTCCCGTTTTTCCCGTATATACTAACTATAAATGTGAAACGTAATATTGTATATATGGTGCTAAGATATACAATGTCTGATTTATGTGTAGGTTTATAATACTGTTATCATATAGATGAAAGAAAGAAGCACTAAATTAGTATGTTTGATTCAAATTGATCCACCTTTTATTAAACATTGATAATCCAATATTAAAAGAAAGTTTGTTATAGAATAGAATAGATTTTTTTTTGCGAAATACTGAGTACATAAGTTTTTTTTTTAGAAATAATAATTTGGCAGGTCTACAGTATTTGTCTTTATAATGTAGGCATGCAAATATTTAGGTAGATAGATGAAATATTATAGGCATTTAAAAACAACAAATACATTGACGAAAAATTATATAAAAATATCACTTAAATGTCTTTGTGTGCCCCAGATATACAATAAAAAAAATATTTTAAAATAAACAACAACAATTAGATTAAATAATAACAAGGAAAATAATAATAAGTGATTACTCATAATAAGTTAAGTAGGAATATAACATAAAAGTATTTTTAAACAAATAATTTCAACATTTCTTAGCTTACATTCTTATCACACGTAGGAAAGCCATTTTTCAAGCAGATTCGAAAAGGAAACTTTAGGCATATCAAAACGTTTGACTTTATCTTATTTGTCTTGTAAATATGCATAAAACTTTTATTCTCTTGTATTTTTTATTTCCTTATGCACAATATTAAGGCACAAATTAACACAATCATTGTGTTAATACATTTTTTTTTATTATAAGACCCATACAATTGTCTTTTTTGTCTTACACACTATTATGCTTGTAATTACAATTTGTAATTTGTAATAACAGTAATTACAATTTGTGCTATTAATACGATATCCAATTCATATTATAAGGTTTATATTTTTTCATTCATCTTTCGCAGAGATGAAATTTTGGTACTTTGTTACTTTTTATATAGAAATAAATTCTCTTTAAATAACGACTAATAACACACAAAAATATATTATTAAGGAAACTATAAAACTTTTCAGAAAGAAATTATCTTTATAATCTAACTTGATTGGAGTTCTTAAGGGAATTTAATAATTTTTATGTGGATTCGAATCAACACATTTAGGACTAGGTCGTGACGGACCCGAAATTAGCAAAAATAAAACAGTGATGACCAAAAAACATTAGCTCTATGGGATTTCCTATTGAAACAAAAAGTACGCGCATTTTGAAAGTTTTCATTCTTAGGGACTTTTAAAATTTACTTACATTATTGTTTTTTTTTTATTTTTTTTTTAGTTTTATGCTAAGCTCCAATATATGGTGCTAGCAAAGATTTAAGCTTAGCGACTCCATCGACCTAGCCATAACAATCACTAAGTACTAGAACAATGTAGTACATTACCGAAAGCAGATCGTTGTACCCGAGGCTGGACTATTTCTCAAAAAGTCAGCGAGTGTTTAATAGGATTGATATTGTTGACGTATTTGTCACATTTGTAAAAAAAATACATTCTCACGGCTGCTTGGTGCAACAGTAGCGAAAGGTCCTGGGTTTGAATTCCGGTTGGGGCTTATACTTGTGTGATGAACAAAAGCATTTGTTACCGAGTTGTTTACGTATTCCATTACGTTATTCAGTACTCATAGTACAAAATCTGCTTAATCTAGCACTAAGTAATAGTTGTGAGTTGTCCGAAATTTATTCATTTATTAAAATATTTCGTAATACCCAGTAATTCGATTTCTTAGTATTTTAATATTATTCTTTTCATTACTGTGATAAAATAATAGACATTCGTAATAAAGCTATTTTACTCGTATTTAGAAGCAAAGAAAGGAAGAGCTTATACAAATTAAGAAATATTTTTGTGTTTGTTGAAATATTAATTAAATTTTTACCTTCCTGTTACAGTAAATAAAAGTTGCTGTAAGAACTAAAAAAAATGTTAAATTGTCGCACTGTTTAGTGCAGTAGTATGAAAATAATTTTCACTCATTAAGATACGTTAAGTACGACTTATAACATATGTTGGAAACATATTACTTCAATGTAAAATTATGCATTACCTTAAGTACTCCAGTCAGTTGTTATTAATATTTGGTCTTAAAATAACTAAAATAAAAAATCTTAAAATAAAAAATAAATTAAATGTTTAGAAAGGTTTTTTCATTGATATAAATAGGTATACGCTTCAGCGGTTGTTAAAGAGGCTTAAAGTGTCTTCAGAACTCACTCTTACTTACTCTCTTACACTAACTCAGAACTTACTCTTACTCGTGTAATTTCAGTGTATTTATTTATTGCTTATAAACATAAAATCGCAGATAATTTATATGTGCATTCTTCACATCACATTAGAAAACTCTATAAATATTATCGTGTCTGGATGAGTGCACCATAATGGCGATTTTACAACCCTCTCTATTCTGAAGCTTTTCCATTACGCATTGCCCATACATCTCACATTTGTTTATGGAAAACAAACGAAGTGAATAGACGCTTTGATGTGTGAAAGAATCTATATTCATTTTTTCATTTCGTTACGTTTTCGCGGTGTTCAATCATTGTAATGATCAATCTATAATCTAAGATCACAAATTTGTTGTTTGTCTGTCCGCTCTTTTTCCATTGTATCAATAACGTTACCATGGGAACGCGCAAACCGCAAGTAGTTCGTCTACCGGATGCGATGGCGCTAACGGAAAAATATTTAATATTACAAAAAATTTAAAGAATTTTATCCACCCGTGCGAAACCGGGACGGGAAGTCTATAATCAAAGAACACAAATTTGTTGTTTGTTTGTTTGTCTGTCCGCTCTTTTTCCCGCTCTTTTTCCATTGTATCAATTAACGTTACCATAACAACGCGTTACCAGGTCAGCTAGTTTTAAAAAAATCACTAAACACGGTTGTTTTCATGTTATTTTAATATTTTTTATGATGTTTTGACTCCTTTCAGGTGCGGTGTGTACAGGATGACTAAGTCGTCACAAGTGTTAAATGAACTACTCAATATTTTCAAAATAAATTTTAAACAGTTACATTATTGTCTGTTTTGCACTAGCTTACTCTCGCTACGTAAAGTAATATAGATTTTAGACATCCTTCTTTCCCCATATAGTCTCTGTGTTATTCTGATGTTAATATGTGAAGATTGCGAGGACAAGACGAGAGTTAATTGGCTGTTCGTCGTCATCTTATTTGTTAATCTTTAAGTTACAGCTGTTATTCATCCATGTAAGTGTTTAGCCAACTTAATAAATGGCGACCATGTTTTAAGCTCGTGCTAACCCTGCCTCAACTATCTACTCAACTATCTAGAACTATACTAATTACAAAACTATAGTATACTATTGTTGATCTAACGCTATAGTGCGCGTACGTACGTGGTATTGATATTATTATCTATATCGCATGTCATGCAAGTAAATAAATAAATAAATTCATTTTATTTTCCACCAAAATACATGCGTTACTACAGTTTTTGAACTTACTAAAATACAACTTATAAATAAATAAACTAACACTAGATATTACAAAATTGGGACTGAATACGCATGGTATTTGGGAGGACTGGAGCCCAATATGGGATTACCCTAATCCCATTATAACGTAATAGATAATAATGTTCGTTTAGATGTATCTTAAGTCTTATATACCCAATCATGGAGGAAAAAAGAAATGATTTATTTATTACAGACCTTTACACTAAGGGTAAAAGGTCTGAATTTAAAATCATAATTTTAACACGATAGTAATGTTTGCATACTTAAAAAATTACACGCAGCCCTCTGATACTTTCGATGGCATGGGTCTTAGGTAGTCCGTAGTGCGTTTGTGGAGGTTATAACAATGACCGTTCGTTGGATAGGTACACTTTATAACCCGTTGCTATTAGATGCTTCTGTCTCGTCGTTGGGCTCTATATGGTGATTTTAACCTCGTCTCAGCCAAGGACTTCCATGGCTGGACAAAGGCCTCCACCAAATATCTTCACAACGGCCGGTCCAGCGACCAGGTACTTCCCGCGACCGAGTGGGAGGGCTGACTACACTGCGTTTTCCGGTTCGTGGTCGCCGCTTGAGAACTTTTTTGCCCCAACGGTATACTATCTACGAGCTATGTGCTTAGCCCACTGTCACTTTAGTTTGGCAATTCTGCGGGCTATGTCATTATTTTGGTTTTCTTACAGATCTCCTCATATCTGATTCGATCACATAGGGAAACTCCAAGCATAGAACGCTCCATCGTAAGGGACTACGACTCTCACGATTTAAACCTCATTCTCTGTTATGTGTTCCATTTTAGAGATGATTTGTGACCCAGAAATCAGAACAATAAAAGGCTTATGAAGATAATGATGATTATTAAAAGATCTTAAAATTAGTTTATATTGGAGTTAATATAGACTTGTTTTATATAACTATTTGGTTTAAGGTATTGAACAGAAGAAAAAAAAATCGTGAGCACACTCAGTCAAAGCAAGAATTCTGCGGTTTTGAACCTATTTCGGTTAGATTATTCGAGTAAAATTCCCTCTAGCAGCGAATTATTTGATTTGTATATAACGTTTTATACTTTCTATGCAAAGCGTAAGTTTTTAATTCCGTTTGCAAATCGAAATACTTATAGTATAATAAATTTGTTTAATAAGTATTACCTTTTGGTCTCTTGCCTTAAAACTGGATATAAGTTTTGTCGTCTTATTTTTCGATTATGCTGAAATCTGCACACTGCAGGAGAAAAATCTAGTCTGCTTGCAATTTTCATTCTAGGGAAACTTGCGTCGAGATTTTGCACGTTTTCTCCTGTGCTATTTCGTGTTGACGCCTCTATCAAAAATGTATACAATTATTATAAGGAAGTCCTGAAAACACTGCGGGCTTTAGATATCAACAAAGCTTTGGTGCCAAACAAAAGCATGCGTAATAGTGTACCTGATTATTACTTATTACAATTATTACTTAGAATTGGAATAGTTCTTAAGTTACGTAATTATGGCAACATTCAACCTGTGCCCAAAAAAGTAAGCTGCGATGAACATTCTACATGCTGATTTGTTTTGTCGGCAACTTTTTCCCTTGTATATCAAATGCCACTTCTGGGACAGCTCTGCTAAGTATCAGCTGTCTGCTTTGGATTGCAAAGATAACTGAGATCGTTAACATATCTTTTACGTTATGACAATATGTTTCTAGATTATCTTTATTTTACAAGATACAATTTTTTGCAGTGCGACGGAAATATTATGTAGGACCACCAGTTCCTTTTTACCTTTCGAGTATGCCCTTGTTTATATTGTCTTTTATTATTATGCGGACAGCTAAGAAGTGGATTACGCTGCCTCCCTGTTTTCATCCAAACTCGAGTGAATACGAACTTTTTAATGCCACAGCAAGTTTGATTGTCAGAATGAGACTGACTTAAATTTCTTTCCATGAGTTTTAAAGGTAGTGAAATGCATGTGGTATAAAAAGCCAGAAATTAAATAACCATTACACTACAGAGAAATATTTTCAAAGAATCGAACCATTCCATTTTTTTTTGACATCAACCTATTTGCACGTTGATAAAGAATTTTGTATTAACTCATCTGAAAGACGTTTACAGCTGTATGGAAGCCTCTAGCAAAAAATAAGGATATTTTCTCTACGCTTGGCAGTCGGTTTGGAGTTTACAGAAACGGAAAATGCTCTTGCATTTTCTGTGGTCTTTATTAGGAGTATGGTGATTTCTTTCCGTATCATTATAAAGTCGTCTTTTACGGCAACCTTAAGAGTAGAAGTGGTTGTGTGTGCGATTCAAAACTAGTGGACTGTATGGCGGTATGAGAAAATTTATGTCGACAACAATGTGAGAGGAAGATGAAGAGGGCACGATACCTTGACCGCCACGTGGTGTGAGATGCTGGAGGCTGCCGCAGATGTCTCTGGGCTTTGCTGTTCTTTATTGTTACGCACACGAAGACACAGTCACATAAAAGTATAGTTTGTTGTAACTAGTTCAATTTAATATTGCGGAACTCCGCTCGCCATCAGTCGACTATTTTTCTTTTTTGTCCGCATATTGGCCACATTGCCACATAAACTGGAGCAAACACGTCGAAACAGTGTTTCAGAGGATAAATAAAATTGTATACGCTCTTAATCGTCTTAGAAATCTCACAACAGAAATACAGTATTGTCTGCTAATCAAGCCCACATAGTCTCAGTTCTTCGCTATGGTCTCGTCATATGGGGTAATAGTACGGAACTTCTGAGGGCATTTATTGCACAGAATAAGTGCATAAGGGCCATGACTAGTAAACTACCACGTGAATCGTGTAAACCGCTATTTAGGGCGCTAAGGTTTATTACCACTACCATCATTGTATATATTCGTATACGAAGCCTGCATGTTTGTAAAACAAAATCCGCATTTACGTACCCACCCGCCCACGAATTATATTTACGTACTTGGAGAAATATAGACAGACTTGTATTTAGAGAAATCCCAAATTCTTAAAAATATATCAGGAGTTGTATATGCATGTGTGTTAGGCTATATAATAAACTTCCGAATGATATTAAACTTAAAATCATTTAAGATAAAATTATACAATTGGTTTTCTAATCACAATTTTTATAGTGTGAAGCAATTTATGGAAGTCTAATATCAGTGTGACATCAAAAATGTAATTAATAAATTATTTAATTAAATAAGCTAATAGAATAAGTAGTAAAAACTATAGAGAAATGAACATTGAAATATTAGCATGCCTTAATCATAATGGCGGTACATGTTGAACCTTAAATTATTGTTAACCTTTATACCATGTTGCCGCAAATAAATAAATAAATTGCGGTATGACTTGCCACCAATAGATGGCGCGGCCGTCTCGCTCTTCCATATGCGAGACAAGGTATGTGCGAAAGGGAAATGGAGTAAATGGAGGTGAGGCTAGGAGTGTCGACTAACATATTAATAAATACGCGGCACATTTAAATCGAATACAAAAAAGTTCATGCTATTCCACTCTGCTCTACCACATAGATAGATTATTCTGCACCCTTTCACCTATTTCACAAAAAAATATTTTCTTTAGTATGAAATTGATATCGTGTTATCGCCGTGATGAATTAACAGGACACAGAAGAACTACCTACAAATTATATATACTTTACATTATCTGAGTAACGTCCCGGACTAAATTAATATAAGTAGCGGGAGATAATTTCCATAAATTGGAAGTTTTATTTTAATCACGTAGTCGGTATAAAACCCAAATTTTAAACATCCAACGCCGCAATGTGCTAAGACTAAGCTTAATGCCGTAGTGGCTAGCACGTTTTGCTAACAATTTCCAAACCTACTTAATAGGCATTTTAGGATCAATCTATGAAAAGTAAATATTTAGTAAATATTTATATTTATAAAATTAAATTGTGTTTACATAATCTCTTCTTTTCTCTATCCTTGACTATGTTGATGTCAGCTATATGGATCACTGAGGGCCAGCTTAGTAAGCTTGAGCTAAACATTTCGACACCCGTCGAATTCTTCTAGTTCATTAAGTAATATATAAGACCTTAGATATTAATTTATTATACAAGATAGCATTGCAAAATGCAAAAAATATAAAAACTAAATGGCCGATTCATCTTAACCTATTGTCCAAAAATTTGTAAAAAAAAATTGAATACTAGAGGATGTTTCTCTAATTGATGAGACAACGCTGGCCTACACCGTAAAAAGTAGAATTGTACCAGAAGAATTCGACCGATGTTCACAAGGCTCGGTAGCATAATTATACTTTGTCCAATGTAGGATGATACTTTTAACAGGTGTCACTTCCTTATTGCTACGTACTAAGGTTGCGTTTGTTTCCTTATGTTTGGCTTGACATTGCAATAGCAACTTTATACTCTCTATATAGGTGTCAACTGTCAAAAGTATCATCCTACATTGGACAAAGTATAGAAGAGCATTGGACTGGACATCTAAAGATTGCAGGTTCGGTTTCCGTCTGAATTTTCACTTATTAGCTGTCGATTTGTTCTAGTATTTTTCTATAAAAATATTTGTATTATTATTTTGCATATTGCATCAATAGAATAGTTATGTACGCACCATTATTATGTTAACAGTTTATAGTAGTTAAAAATTTGATTAGTTAAATTTTTGGCATATTCTGAATATTAACTTCTAAATGATTTTTTTATAATGCAGGTACCTAACCTGTGCCGAGCAGCAGGTATTCATGTGCGGCTGATTGAAATTGATGAGGAACTATGCGTAAAAAGATTTTCCGCGACATTTCCAAGAGATATTACATCGGAAGGTTGACCCATGGGATATAATAGTAACAGCGAATTCGTTTTTCGCCACATCAAATTTATGGAGCGGCAAAATTTTCTTATCTCGCCCATACAAGCATGGACGAACAAGAATTATGTGAGGACCGGATGAATATCTTCGAATATCGTTTTTCTATGTTGAAGGAGAAAATTACTTTGAATACAGTTATTTGTTATTCTTACTAGGTAAACATTATATTTTGTCCTATATCTAACGACTTCTTTATGCATTACGCATGCGAAATTTAAAATACCTTGCATATAAATCATTAATGTGAACTGATTTATTTCTGGGTACTAAAACAATTCTACAAAAAAGTTAGTATGGCAATTACCTTAAATTGTTAGCATGAAGCTTAAATTTAAAAACAACCTGGAAAAAGTTTCGATAATTTGGTTTCTGTATTTATATAACTTCATATCTAAAGTATCAAAATAGCTTTTCAGATTTCTTTGCTTTTGAACAGTCGAAGGAAGCTTCGAAAGTTCAAAATCAAAGCTAGATTGTGAGCGATAAAACTCGATTACTCATTTTCATTAATTCAATTATTAGGTATAAATAAATTGAGAATTTATTCCTTTATCATTAAACAAAAACATCGCAGTACTAGTACCGAAATAACTATTCCAGGCAAGCTGGTATTAGAAGAGGACCAGAAGTATAAAAAAACCTTTGTGTGTATTTATGTACGCACGGAAGAAGTTATACTTCTTTATCGTTACTAAACAAAGATAACTATTATATAAATTATTGTAAACTACCAAATATAATTTAAAATCACACACATTCATTATATATTTTTTCGGAATTGTTAGGAACAGGTAATACTAATAAAGATAAGATTAAGGTGTTTATCTTGGAGTCTTTTTCTTGGGCTTTGATTGAATATTGTTTGTTTTTAATTAATAGGGTTTTAAATTGTATTTAATTAAATAAACTTAAGTTTGGTTAGAGAAAAGTATTAGAAATACAAAAATCCCTTATCTTTCTTTTTTTAATTTTGGTACACAATTCCTGTATTAAAGTGGTTTACTATTGTCAAAATTTCATCCGCCTGGTGTTTGGTTATTGACATAAAATCTTTATGGCGCTTTCTTACTTATTTTTTCCGGAATAATAAGTATTCTACGTTTTAAACCAGATTATAAACTATTAATGTGCCAAATTTAATCCAAACTCATTCAGTCGAATAAGCAACAAACAAATATTCAAATTTTCACATTTATAATATTAGTAGATTAATTAATTCTTAGAATTTATAAGCAAGGTTGTTTTATGAAAACTGTTGATTTTATTAATTGGCTAATTTTAAGTTTGTCTACTCTTCTTGGAATTACTAATAGTCAGCTTCTAGTTAGTAAACATTCAATTGTTTTATCACCGTTCGCAATAATTTAATTAAAATGTTTGAGTAAATATTTTAAGGCGTTTAGAAAAAAATATTTTAATTATACTCGTAGTTTTACTGCATCACAATGAGACGTAACTTTAAATTGAGGGTATTTTGTATCGCAAGATAGCAGGTGTTTGGAGCTATCCATTTAAGTGCTTAAGCTACAATTGGTAACAAGAAAAGGAATAGGTAATTTGTCAAATAATAAGTTTTGCCTGGGTAAGGTTAACTACAAATGATTTGAAACTTTGCTTATTTTCTTTGAGTTCAGCTCAGTTCTATGCCCACGAGAATTAGGAGAAATAGGGAAACTAATGGTATTACAATTTTAAGAAACCTGGAGAATGAATAAAACATTTACGTGGAGAATACAAGTACTTTCTACTTGTTAATGTCTCTACTCTGCTGACAAAGGGGGTCAGGAAGGACTTCTAAACAAATGTCCTGTACGCCACCTCAAACACAACACTAGCACCACTAAGCCGGAAGTGTTAATCTATATATATGTTTTTCAGTCTATTACATGTAATTATAATAATACTATTTCTTACACCCACATCAATTAGCCTCACGCAAAGTTAGCACTGTAAGGCTTGTGTTATGGATAACGGATAGATATACATATATGATAAGTACATAGATATGTAATATTTATAAAAAGATAAATAACTCAGGTACAAATGGTTGTATTTATCACACAAACATTAGCCCCTTCCGGCACTAAACAGACGTCAAATGAATAAATAAAGTTTTATTATTTAATACAAACATAACAGTGGACTTGAAATCGATACAAATATTCCATAATTTTAAATTTAAATCTGTATATTTCTCAGTTATATACAGTTAAAAATTAGTTGTATATTACTGAGAAATATACAGTTTGACTTTTTTAAAACGTTTATAATTAAATATTAGGCGATTTCACTTAATATTGCAAATAAAATTAATTAATACGTACACTTACTTGTTTATCTAAATATTTTTCTCTGTAACTGCTAATATTTTAATCGCCATATCTACGGAGCGGTAAAAAAATCGCAAGCAGTTAATTTGTACTTCCGTTACGCTGTATTTTTGCTATGCGCGCTTTTACCAAACCAGAGAAATCTGCATCTTTCTTACAGAATGTGAACTAGTTATACTTCAAACTTATTCTCTTTGGTGCGTTCAGCGTCCGCAACTTCTAATTTTAGCAAATCCCCCGGGACGTCGCATTCTAAATCCTTTGGATTAAAATGAACAAGGACAGTATTCTGTTATGTTTTGTTTGTAAAACAAGAGCGCTTTGTTGTTGTTTCATTAAAAAACCACTTTTCAGATTTGCTTAAGTATAATCTGCAACGTTTGTTGACGGTGCACAATGTGACTCTGGTATATATTTATAAAATAAATAAATAAAATTATTCTGTTATAATTTACTCCAAATGTTTGTGCTTACCATACAACACAACTGAAAATCGTGTCGTGAATACAAACGTATTCAATGCGGCATATATCAAAACACAGTGTAGGAAAAAGAAATCTATAACTTCGAGAAGTTACATGAGCGATTTGTGCAGCAATTTTCGCAAGGGTCAACCATGCGATGAGTTATCGACAAGTTCATTATCTAGAGCTCCTTCCTACTTCGAAAGGCACCTTTTGCATGTGCCGGCTGCATTTGTAGGCGTTTCTAATGACCAATACTCACTGAGCTATCTGGGATATGCAGCCATATCCCATTAATTCTTCTTCAGCATTCATCCTTTTACCTGTGATATCAATATATATTCCATAGATTAAATTTTGGATAAACTGAATGATTAAGAATATGCTCCCTAAAATATTAGATAGCAGTTACATATTTATGACTTATGACAATTATCTTAACTACCCTGTTGAACCCGTTTCCTAGAGTCTAGAATAAGTTTATTAAAATTATTCCTGATATAAAAAACTATCGCTCCATTACACTCGCGTATATTGACGGTGAGCAGTATATCCAGTAGTTTTATTTTATTATGAAAAAAATTGCGTATACTGACTGAAAAGTTAATGCAGCCAGTAGTAGTTGGTTTATGGCACGAATCTATTCATACCTTTATTTGTCTTGAATGAGTATTTTTTTTATAAATTTAAACAATTCAAAAAGAGTTGTGCTACGATTAAAAACTCCAGCGGCTGCTTGACAAATGAATGTTGTCGCTACACTAATTCTTTTATAAGTTAAACAAATAGTGCACAAAACCGAGTTCTGTATCATTTTATTTTTTGTTGTTGCCATTTTCATCGTGGACAACTAACTCACCAAAATACTAGGGCCATCCTGAAAGAATTACCCGGAATATAAATAATACAAGTATATACTACTTCTCTACGTAGTTCCTCCCAAATTTAAGTATTTATGTGACGAGTTTTTGTATCCCAGCGTCATATTCCTGCCGCCAACGTATTTAGATACGTAGTCACAGCTTCTTTTACTTCTTCGTTGTGTTTCATTTTTCTCTCATGACAAATCTCCTTAAGTTTTGTAAACAGATGGAAGTGAGATGGAACCAAGTTTGGACTATAGGACGGATGGTTGAAAGTTTCCCACTTGAGTTATTGGAAAAGTTGTCGTGTTGTCCCAGCTGCATGAGGTCTGACATTGTCGTGCAAAAAAGACGCCATTGGACAACAGATGCTGAATAGATGACTCATCTATAACATTATCTTCAAACACCTCCATCAATTGACGATGAATATCGTAGATTTCTTGTGTTAAGAATTTTCATCATAGCTTCTCAATTGGCGGCGTTCTCTTGGACATTATTAACACTTATAACAACATAGTCAATACCAGCGAGACGCAACTTTGCTAACAGACAGCTAAAATGCAACACATTTGTTAGAACTTGTCTGGCGGCTACTCTATTAAGGCACAGCGCAAAATGCACTACTTTTCGGATTACTGCTCATATTTAAAATTAAATGTGTAACTTATTTTTAATGCAGAACGATGCCCCTTGATACAGGTAGTGTAGCTTAAAAGGGGACTCCAGCCCCTTTTGAAATGCATGTGGTTATCAGTTAATAAAGATTATTGTTATTAATTGTGTATTAGCATTAAAAAGAATAATCACCGAGAATCTAATTTATGTGTACTTTTCTTTTTCTAATCGATATGCTGTACTATCTAAAAATGCAACAACGTCCCGAAAGCGCTCGAGATGTGATACCAGTCTAAATGCGAAATTAAGGAGATCGAAATTAAACACTTTTTACAGAAACCAGAAATATGATTTTTAGTAATGTTATTTTAACCATGAAGTTTGGAGTTCTTTTCAGTAGCCATGTTCACAGCGTAAAAAATGTAATGATCATAAATTAATGTCACAAGTGTGTAATTTCTAGGCACATTTCTTATCAATTAGTTTAGTTTGCGTTCAATAAGTGGACACAGAGTGTAAGAATTAAATAGAAGATATCACCTTTGATTCTTTTACAGATAATAAAGTAACCTAAACGTTTTATTCCATCCCTTTTCTGTAAATTAATGTAGTGGAAGTTCACATAAGGAGTGTTTCCCAAGCTCTGAGTAATGACGTCACAAATCTTCAGGCACTCGAGAGCCAGTGGGTGTTTCCGGTTGCGACTAGGCTGTACATACTTAGATTCCTTTACACTCGGGGCGCGTTTTAGTAGACAGTCTTTGCTTAAAATCGCTCTGAGCACTTTAAAATAAAAATCAAAATGTTTTATTCAGTTTATGTTGATTTTAAGATTTTCTGAATATTTAAGAGGCACCACAATTCGTTTTATATAAATACTAGCTAACCCGGCCACGCGTTACTGCTATAACCCGGCCACGCGTTGCTGGTATAACCTGGCCACGCGGTGCTATGGTAACGTTAATTGATTATAAAAACTGTTATTCTTAGGCATATGGTAACTATGGTAACTATATATGGTAACAAACCCACAAAGTCCTTCTTTAGAGTAGTAGAGATATACTCGTATGAATACATACATTGACGTAAGGTACGAAATTTTTACGTCTACCTACCTCAGCTATTTAGGACTGGAGTATACTGATTGCTAAAGTGTTTCTTTAATAATACAAGAGGAGTAATTTCAAAGTTCGAGTTAAAAGATACTTTCAGAGGGGAATGCTCTATTTTAGGCAACATATCGCTTTGAGTAAGTTGGTTGTCGAAAGCTTTTTTATTTCGAATATTAAAAGTTATTATAAAAATGTCTTTAAAGATGTCGCGTACATGCAACTTAGTAGGACTCTTTTAAATATATGATCATTTAATTTCTATATTTTAAAATTTATTTTTTATTATAAAAACATGAACTTACCTCATGAATGAGAAAAATTGAATCTTTAACCTATCGCTATCCAATGCAGAAAAAATACATTATGTATGTACCTAAGTGAGATAAGCAAACGCACGTAAAACAAATTGTTTGTATCATAGAGTAACCATGTGTGTTTATTAATTGAAATGTTCACAAATGGTGTTACGAAAATAGTCATTATCTCAGCTAGATTTGAAATAATCTCGAGCAAAATAAATATTAAAGTCTTAAAAAAATGTCTCACACTCAATACAGTGCCATTACTGAACTATTAACACATACATGAAAGTGCCACAAACAAAATACGAGCACAATCCAAGTCCACGGTCGCAGTCCAAGAAATTTAGTTTAGTTTTGTAGTAGGTCATTAGTATTATCACATAAAAAAATTGATACTCTTACTATTGAGCTACCGAGACCTTGACAGAATCGACGAATATGACATAGTGGAACAATGCTTTCCGGATAGCGTTGGGATGTAGGTTTGAATTCGCCTGACGAGCTGAGTTTTTTCTAGTAATACTTTTTTAGATAATAATCTACCAATTAAATGTTACAAAAAATTTAATGGTAAATTGGTCTTAGGACCAGCAATTACAAAAAAAAAACTAAATCATAGCCGAGTTTAAATATATAAAATTTCCGTGTCACTCCGAAGCTACTCAATCAATATTTTTTTATTTTTTTGGATTTGTTGCAACTTATGACATAGAGTAGGTCGCTTTTTAATTTATAATAAAAAAAATGCTTATTATAATAACTGAGTCTCAGCAACTAGTGACCGGGTCAGCTAGTAAATTATAAAAATACAATACTATTTCCAAATACACAAAAATATTTAATATTTTGTTTCGTTAAATTGTGTTTATCTTCGAAATACAATTCAATAAAAAGTCTTATCTAATACATAAGATAAAGTTTCATTATGCGTCTATTTATGTTCCCACAGCTGGATCACTGACCACAGTTGTTAATATTACAGTTGTAACAGTTTATTTTTTCTGGAAAAACGAGCCTAATATTTTACGAACATACGAGTAATAAAACCAATATGTTTTTTTAAGACCCTTCTAAATTCACAAACGAATTGAACCAAAAAATAATTATTCAGTTATTAATGATGTGCAAAGTGGCAATATTATTTTAGCTAAAACCAACAATTCGAGAATAAAGCTCCCATTCCCGTAATTCCTGCCATCTACTCCTGCTACATAAACAGTTGTTTAACTGCTTATTGCTGTAAATACTTTGGTATATATTTTTTGTCTGAGTTTCTAAATAAACAACAGTTCGAGTTCAGAGTAATAAGACAGGCAAATAAAATATTATTTTTCAGTTAGGGTACAATAAATAAGAACACAAAATCACAATGTTATCGTAAACATAATCTCAATAATGCAAAAGTAAACATTTTATAATGTAGGAAGCAGAACGTTGTGAGTGACCCAAGAATCCGTTGTTTGTATTTACTAGCAGCCCGTCCCGGCTTCGCACGGGTGGACAAAATTCTTAAAATTTTATCTATTATTAATTTTTTTCCGTTAGTGCCATCTAACGTCCGGTAGGCGAACTACTTGCGGTTAACGCGTTGCTATGGTAACGTTATTGATACAATGGAAAAAGAGCGGGAAAAAGAGCGGACAGACAAACACACAAACAATTGTGATCTTAGATTATATATTAGACGGAATGACGCTACGAGGAAATCGTCTGACTTTTTTATTTTATTCTTTGATAGACCGAAAAAATACAAGGAAATGGCCATCAGTTCTGGACGTACAAAAGAGAATGTTATAGAGACGCTATATAAGTATAGGAATAAGAAGTTATACACATGTATATATATACCTTCGCTATAGAAACTATCAGGATAATGATATTGATAAACAAAGAACATGTATATGTATCAGGAACTTAATACAATGAAACACTTCATCTTAAAATTTCCCTACTTTCGTAATTACCTACATAATTTTTTCGGACATTTTTATACCTACTGCTATTAGTAGTAGGTAAAGAAATGACCGTGAAAATTATGTAGGTATTTATTAAAGTAGGGAAATTTTTTGTGCAACAATTAATTTTAAAAAGCTTATATTCGATAATTTTTCTATGCCGTCTTTTCACTTTATTGAGCAGTTTATACTAGCAAAGTAGCGCAGTATGAGCAATGTATTTTTCTTTAATAAATAAAAAAAATCTAAACTAGGGAAAGCCTGCGCCACGACATCCAGTGGCTCAATCTAATCAAAAACTTCATAGTTTGCATAGTTGAAAGCCTTGCACGTCGTGACTTATTGCAGTAATTCTGTTCTGTGTGCGCAGTTATGCAGTTCCGAAGTTGGTCGAAGTTTAATAGCGGCTTGCCATAAAGCATACCTCATTTATGAGAAAGGAGGCTTTATATTGGCACAAACCTAATAACCTGAGTAGTATTATATTAAGTATAATGATATCATCATCATTATTAGCTTATTAATTGGCACAGAACTTCCCTAAGGATGGAAATATCGTAGAGAAAATAAATAATGGAACGGTGCTAATGACTGCAGATGTACTTACTACGATTGGAATCATGGGTTGTTAGTAATAATATTTTTTAAAACATTGATTCAAATACTTGAAAGCAGATTCTTAATTATCCTTTTTCTTTACCTTAATGTTATAGGACACGACATACTTTTGTTTATTAATACAAAACAAAAACACAGTGAGATGCAACAACACCACTTGGCCCCTCCACCATAGACGAGCTATCATAGATTTTTTAAACAAAACAACAACAATAAAAATTATGGCACCATAAAATTAAAAATAAAATCAACAGGGAACAATGGCTTGAAGTGCTTTGAGAGCACGTAAGAGAAGAGGAGAGGAGAGGACAATCATTGACTGAACTTACTAACAACTAACCAATGCTCTTTCGCCATCATCATTGGCGTAATGATTATTGTTTTTACCATCGTTGACCTTTGTATTACCTGATGTTAAGTGATGATGTGACTTTAAGCTGGCAACGAGGTTCACACGAAATCCTCAATGATGGAAGAACTGGCTATTTCACCTCTAATTGCGGGAACATTGTCTAGTTAGCAAAAGGACTTAAAACAAGCCCTGCCTCCATTCAAACAGAGCATAATTCTGCATCTCTAGAAAACGAATCTTATTACAATTTGATAAACACACCCTCAAGTCTCTAAGGTTCAGATTTTGGCTGTGTGTTATCTTAACCGTAGAGAAACTGATTATCTGGATTCTAATTGCTGGAACACATCGATAACGTTATTCTAGTAGCAGACTTCAAATGTGATGGTGGTAGGTGGATACCTGATAAGGCTTTGTTTTAATCTGGATATGTAAATGCCTACCAAACCGAGCATTTATAACCCTTAAAGATAGAACTCAGGACTTGTGCCTAAAACCGGTGAGCAAGCCACTATAGCACAGAGGCGATCCAAATAATTAATAAACTATTGCTGTATTTATGATGTGAAACCGATTATCTAATTGACTTCATAGTAACTATTATGTCAGCATTATAACACAGTTGATGACAATCAGCTTCTTAGAAGGGGCGTTAAAAATTTGAACAATCAACCACAAAACACAACTTTCAACTATCGTATTTTCCAGTCAGAAACAATATTTAACATAAAAAATCCTTGTATTTACAAGTACAGGCAAGGTTGGCAGTAAATCAACGTGGCCTTTAAGTTGGAAACGGCACTGGCCGAGTTTCTTGCGGCTTCTTCTCGTTACAAGGTCTCTAGACGTATGATATACAAAATCATGGCATGGCCGACGTTATGCATGACGACATGCACTAAAATGCTAATATTTAATAATCATTTTATATTTATCTTATAGTAAATGGTAAAAACTTGGTTGGAGACCAGAAAATTGGTTGGGAACCCAAAATCCCTCTTTTTCATTAACTGGCGCGTGAGGCAAGTAAACACCTCATGATTTTAAGTGTATAGGATAATTGTATTCTGCATTAAAAATGATGAAGGCAACATCAACAGGGGCATAAAACTAAATGCAACTGCATCATATCTCTTTTCATGTTTTTTGTATGTATTTATTTTGTTAACTACAAAATCAGGAGATTCATAAAATTATACAAGTATGCCAAATCACCTGTTATTTCTGTGTCCCAATTGCATTTGTTCTTAAAATTTATAACATTTTAATAGTCATCAATAGGGTGAGAGAAAGTCGTACTGGTGATTGACACAAATGGATCCACGGAACATCGGCAGGTAGGTGGTAATGCTTTTTAAGCTCTCTTCCAAAACTAGTATTGAAAATCCCATAGTTAGATAATTTAAGTCTTCACCCCAACGTTACACAAAAACTATTAAAAAAACTGACGCTGAATTGGTTTTCAGAATTAATAACTTATGTATCTATGGTTTACTATCTTCAATCTATACATTTAATATTTTTTTCTCTGTATGTACGCTAATATCCGTGTCATTACAGAACGGGTTATCTGGCGGTTTTCAAAGATAAATTAAGTTTATCTTGGAGCAACACTGAGGCTTCACTGCATTGAAATCATAAAACAACGAAAAAAGTAATGGTTATTTGGAGACAACTTTAAATTGGCCGCCCGCCTTTTAAAAAGCACAAGTTAAATTATCACTAGAAAGGTTCAATCAAAACTTTACCTGCAGACCACACTTTAAATTTAACTTTTGTATCACGTAAAGTAAAAACATAATCAAGTCCATGATTAGGATAGATCCTAATTATATTATGACAATACTTTCTGTGTGTGTGTGTGTGTTTGTTACCATATATAGTTACCATAAGCCTAAGAATAACAGTTTTTATAATCAATTAACGTTACCATAGCAACGCGTCAGCTAGTATACTAATAAAACAACAATTATCATGAAATACCACAATTCATTTTGTTTAAAGATGGAACTTTCTAAATGTTCATTACGCAATTCCTTATATAGGGCTATTTTAATGTCTAGAACGTGATAACAAGAATGTTTTGAAAGTTTACTTCAGAAGCTTTAGCTTTAAGCTGATGCAGCGCGTAAATCTTATGTTAAATACTAATTCTCTTTAGAAAGTTATTCGATTTTTTAAAAATACAGTTAAATTAAGGATATTTTTGTTTTTTCTTTGTGATTTGGTTACTCAGTTATTATTTTAGTTGAAAGAAATAATATTTGAATTTTGGCACATCTATCTATATAAAATAAAAACTCATTATCACAATGTTTGAGCTCTATGATCACCGAAATCACTCAATCGATTATTTTTTTTTCATTTTGCAGGATTTGTTTCAACTTAATTTATTTTAATTTATAACACAGCAACGCGTGGTTGGGTCAGCTTGTGTTTTTATAAAATACGAATATTCTGATTGAAGATATCAATAAAAACAGGATTTATTTAACATATTTACATTAAATAAATAATGTAGGCAAAACGCACAAAGCTCAATTTCAAAATGCTTTTTAGCAGTGGAATTCGAGTTAAGGTGATTGTTTTGCAAAGAAAAAACGCGAAACACTCTCAATAATGTCCAATCTAAGTTTAAGCCCACACAATTATCCATAGCCGCTTGCTTCGTGATATTTCTATAAATAAAACTGAAAACAGATCCTAAAGGTTCCATGCGTCGACCTAAGTTCTGTTTTTCCCACCGCTAACTGAACGAAACCCATTTCCGAGTCAGTAATGCTGACGATCTATTCCAAACAAAAAAAAACCGTTAATGTTGTGAATGAATATATTATTTATGTGTCGGATTAGAATCAATCTCATTAATGAAATTTAGACTGTAAATACATACTATGACGACTGAATTTTTCGATTTACCTAACAGGGTTTAGTAATAAAACCGAATTTTAGTGCGACTACGTGTCGCAGCGCATTAGCTAGTGATAAATATAAGTAAAATGAATTTTTTTATGACTTTATAAACAATCTTTCAGGCGTCTTAAATTAATAATTATATTAATTATTTTCCATATAAGGAAATACTATAAACAAAACTTACCGTAAGGATTAAGATAAATACGAGATCACAAATATATCATAAACAGTATGTTTGAGTGCTTATAATTGTCAAATTTTCCCATAATAGATTTACAAAGTAGACCTAGTAGTAGTAAGACGTAAAATCAATATTAATTGAGAACAAATAAAATTTTAATATAGGTATATATAGTAAGCGGTAGTAAGCTACATATTTTTATTTTACTAATGGATATGGACTTCCGCCAAGTAACGCCTGATTCTATCAAATACATATATGATATATTTCATCATCATCATCATCATATCAGCCGTACGACGCCCACTGCTGGACATAGACCTCCCCCAAGGATCTCCACAACGATCGGTCCTGTGCTGCCCGCATCCAGCGTCTTCCCGCGACCTTAACCAGATCGTCGGTCCACCTCGTAGCGGGCCTACCCACTGAGCGTCGTCCGGCACGCGGTCGCCATTCGAGAACCTTTCCGCCCCAACGGCCATCAGTTCTGCTTGCTATGTGTCCTGCCCATTGCCATTTCAGCTTCGCAATTCTTTGAGCTTTGTCGGCGGTTTTTGTTCTCCTACGGATCTCCTCATTTCTGATTCGATCGCGTAGGGAAACACCAAGCATAGCTCTCTCCATTGCCCGCTGGGCAAGGAGAGAGCTATGCTTGGTGCCCAAGCCTTATTACAAGACCCATAGTGAGGATGAGTCACGATAAGAATATGATATATTTATCATTCATTAATCAAAAACATATAAATGAAAACCAAAACAAAATCTAAACATTTTTCTCTCATAAACAATCAATCTCTCATAGATTGTGTTGAAATCTCACTCATGTATCAATATTAAAAATAATACTGTTCATACCTATAAGCCTAGCCCAAAGTAAGCACTGTAAGGATTGTGTTATGGATACTAGGGTAATGGTTAAACATACATATATGAAACATACATAAAAATATATGTAAATACCAATAATTATAAATGCTCGTATTCATCACACAAACATCTGTCCTTTCCGGGACTCGAACCCAGGATCGTCGGTGCGAAAGGCGAGATCGCTACTCTTGCACCAAACAGTCGTTTACTAAATAATAATTAAACCTTTATCATCCTTACTAATATTATAAATGGGAAAGTGAGTTTGTTTGTTTGTTTGTTTGTTTGTTCCGTTTTCACGCCGTAACTACTGAACCGATTGCTTTGAAATTTTGCAGACGTAAAGATAATAGTCCGGGTTAAATAATAGGGTACTTTTTATCCTGGAAAAATATTGATATTCCCGAGGAAAAACAAAAATATTGTTTGCTTGATGGATGGATTGTAGATGGCGCTGTGTGTCGTTTAAAACAAGGTAAAATATTGCAAACGAATATAAACATGTAAATTTAGAAGCTAAATGATACGATAATGAATCCCCGAAAATGAGGAATTCCCGAGGGATGACGTACAATTTGTTTTATCGTCTAAACTGTTTTTTTTTACATCTACTTATATGTTGCAAACGAATATGAACATGTAAATTTTGAAGCTAAATGATACGAAAATGAATCCTCGAAAATGAGGAATTCTCGAGGGATAACGTACAATTTGTTTTATCGTCTAAATTGTTTTTTTTACATCTACTTATCCTGAAATCACTAAAGTCAACGAATTACTAATTGGTATAAGTATTAGTTACGTTATTTAGTTCTTGAGGTATGCGATAGATGGCGCTGGGTGTTTTTTAAAACATGGTAACGATGTGTTTTTTTAAATACATAAGAAGTGGAATGATAGCTTGGAAAAACATTGTTTTTCTCATGGTCAGCTCTATGTAGCGTGTTCCCGGGTTTCCAGTGGCCAAAATCTGGATGTTTTTGCTCCACAAGGGAAAACATATAATATAGTGTACCATTCAGTTTTGGTTTAACAACTTATTGTATCCAGCGTTACATCGCGCTTTTTAGATTTTTCCGTGGGAATGAGAAGTTTTCTTATAGTTGTGCTTTATACCGCAATATAACCGAATTCCACGCGGGCGAAGCCGCGGGCGGAAAGCTAGTTAAATATAAACATAAAATTGAATTTGAAATGATACACTTTTAATTTAAAATTATTCCAATAAAATGCAAAATCGATACAAATATTTCACACAATTTTAAATTTAGATGAAGCGAATGATTGTGGATTTATTCAATGTGGAGTCCAAATTGTTTTTCCAATGAACCCGACAGAAAAGTAGGCCGGTGAAGGTCTTACTTAACAAAAAAGATTGAACGTGTCGCTTACAACATCTTTGCCATTAACTTTTCGCCCAAAAGTGTTTAATCCAAGGATCAAGGGAGTTTAAAGGCTCATTCCCAGCTATTTGAAAGGGTCTTCTACCATGTCGCGAAGGATTTTTCTCGATAAGGGCCAAAATGGACCCTGTAGGGCCCAAAACACATTTTTCGAGTTTTGTTGAGTGCCTGTACAAATAAAAAAATATCCTTCAGTAAAATCCTTTTTTTTTAACATTTCAACGATATCTGTAATTTGGGCCCACTCAGACTTTCCTAACCTCAAAAATTACTTGATTTGGATTGGGCCCAAAATTTTAAATGCGTCTTAAAATTTTTCTAGCGGTCCAAAATGATCCAATTTTGGATTGTAGGTGGTAGACATCAATACCAATGGACAGAATTTTGAATTTTTTGGATAGCTTAATTTTTATGCTCAAAATCGTCATTTTACGGCTTTTTGTAAATGGCCGAATTTGGCGAGAAAATTGAGGTTAGGAAAAAAATCACTAGCGTGACCAAGGAACGTATAAAACACTACTTTTTGGCTGATAGTGTGCATTGAAAGAAGAAAAAATGCGCCAGATAAACGTAATTTTCCAAAACCGCCAAATACGCACGAAATGGGCCATATCTATGGGCCCAGTACCTGAAATTAATTATTATGGGCCCATATCGATGGGAAATTTAATTTAAAACATTTTTTTTCTCTTGGGTTTTTTTCGATAAAGGCTTATTTTTCGAGTTATTTCCCAAAAACTCATTTTTCGCTAGTTTTGTGTCCAAAAAGTGTCCATAACTTTTTTAGCACACACAGGGTTTGGACAGATTTGGATCTCACCATCGTTATCAGCGGCGACAAATACATAAGAATAGTAAAAAATCAGCTACCGGAAAAAAAAGCATAAAAAATGCCAGGATGACTGGCCTGTAGAATAAACGCGTCATAAATCCGGGTCAATCCGTGTTTTATTACTAGGCGATGCAGTCGCTAAGCATGAAGCTACGCTAGCACCATATATTGGAGCGGAGCGTACATAATACCTAAAAAAAAAATTTTTTTTTGTTTTGATGGGACTTTTTGCAAATTTCAAAATTCGTGTCTGTCACAATCTGGTCCTAAGCCTGTTGATTCGATTCCACACAAAAAGTATTAAAATCGGTTAAAAACTCGGGAAGTTATGGAGTAACAGACATTGCGCCATTGAAGCTGATCCATGGGAGCTTCGCTCGCTGCGCTCCAATAATGAGAAATATAAAGTAAACCCTTTAGTTTATATACAGTGTACAATCAACCATTAAATATGTTTTTACACGTTACAAAAAGCAAAATGATATAGAATAACGGCTTAATTATTTAAAAAAGTCACTAAATCTCTAAGTTCTAACAGCTGGGCAATTATTAAAAAAAATAGCCCGTCCTGGCTTCGCACGGGTGGACAAAATTCTTTAAATTTTTTCTAGCATAAATATAGCCTATGTTACTCAGCGTGAATGTAGCTTTCCAATGGTGAAAGAATTATTGAAATTGGCTAAGTAATTTTTGAGTTTATTCATTGCAAACATACAAAAATACAAATCTTTCCTCTTCATAATATTAGTGTAGATTAAAAAATCGAAAGCCGGGAAACTGAACTTTCTCAAGTCCACGGGCGTAGCCAGGGGGAGGGTTTTTGGGGTTCAAACCCCCCCCCCCCGAAATGTTAAGATATCAACATCAATAATATCAAAATAAGGAGAGGCCAGCGGCATAACTTATTTTATTACTAATTTTTACACTAGTAATGTATTTTGGATTAGCCCTTTACCACCCGCTGCTGCCCGTCGTCATTTAGGGCGTACGCTAAACCTTGCGCAGGCACACGCCGCAACAGGCGTCTGCTCCGGGCCTCCGGCGTCCGACGCGGGCCTGGGACATTATTTGGTGTGTTACCTTTAAATTTTGCGGTCAGTTCTATAATAGAAGACGCAATGTATTCGGCAGTCCTACCCGAAAGAATTACATTCAGTCAAAAAAGTATCGGGAATGGATGATTTGTTTCCAAATTCAAATTTTTGTTTTTTTGTTGCTGTTAGATTGGCACAACTGTTTTCCATTTTGGCGCGGAGTTTGAGTTGCATCTGTTATTAATATAAAATACAGTGCTGCTTTTAGTTATATCACATCTAGTGCTTATTGCGAATTTCATAATGGACAAAAATATCGAACAAAGAGTTTGTCTTAAATTTTGCATCGCCAATGGAATTTCGTATTCGGTGTTACTGAAAATGTTACAGAAGGCGGTGAATCGACTTTATCAAAAACTGAACCGAAACCGAAAAAACCACCCCAAAGTCGATCAAAAGTCAAAGACATGTTTACTGTTTTCTTTGACTATCGCGCTGTTGTGCACTATTCTTGCCGGAAGGTCAAACGGTAAATAGAGAATATTATTTGAGCGTTATGCGGCATTGAAGAGAGCAAATTCCACGAAAAAGGCCAGATTTGTGAAAAGAAAATTCTTGGATTTTGCACCACGATAATGCGCCTTCGCACAAGGCCATCATTGTGAACGAATTTTTGACCAAACACAACAAATACCATCGAGCAACCACCATATTCACCAGATTTGGCTCCAACTGGCTTCTTTCTTTTTCCTGAACTCAAATTACCACTTCGTGTTTAAAAAACTCAAATTACCCGTTTTCAATCGGTAGAAGACATAAAGGAGAATTCGCGGCCAGAACTGAACTCAATTCCGGAAACAGCGTTTAAAAAATATTTTGACGATTGGATTATTCGTTGGCGTCAGTGTATCGTTACTGAAGGAGCATACTTTGAAGGTGATTAAATAATTTGGATGAATAACAATTATTTTTTATATTATTGATCTTTTCCCGGTACTTTTTTGACAGAGTAGTACATCTGCCTCAAAGCAGAACTTGAAGTGTGGAAAGCAGCTATGACTATCACCTCCCCTACTCCAAAATTTGCTTTGGGTGCGATCAAAAATTATTAAATATTAACACGTTGTTACAAATATTGGCTACCATATATACCTGTTTCCACTGCTACACCAGAAAGGACTTTTTCAAGCCTACGAAGACTTAAAAACTACTTGCGGAACACAACGAGTGAAAACAGACTGAACGGCTGAAGGGATAGCAACTGATGCGAATGAAGTAGTGGATATGTTTAAAAAGAAAAACAGAAGATTAATTCTGTAGTACAAATGAACCTTCTGTTTCTTTTTTTGTACATATTTCGTATAATATAAAGGTTATTGCATGCACTTTCATTAGTTTTATTTTCTTGAACCCCCCCCGATACTAAAACCTGGCTACATCCATGCTCAAGTCTCCTTATGCCCTAGTTTTTTTACAAAGAATAAAAACATTTAATAAAAGATGTAGGTAGCAGTTTAATATTGCGCCTTGTTAATTACACCGCAAAACTTTCAGTGCATTTGCTGGCATCGCTGTAATTATAACACTAAGTTAGAATTTCCGGGCATTGCAACCTTCAATTTATTCTACGTTATATTTATTTCTTGACCTTAGGTAATGCTTTGTTACACGCACACGGTCCATAAATTGTGTTCTTAAAATAACTGGCTGTAAATTATTTGAGTTATAAGACGGCCGTTTGGTGCAACGGTAGCGATTTTGCCTTTTGCACACGGTCCTGGGTCCGAGTCGGATGGGGCAGCTTTTTGTGTGTTAAATACGAGCATTTGTGTGTTTAATACCTGACTCATGGGCATTTAGAACTATATATTTTTAATATATATTTCATTTATGTACGTTTATCCTTTATTATCCATGATACAAACCTTACTTCTAGGATAATTGGTGGATAATACTTATTGTAAATGTCGTTACTTCTGTCAAAGCTCACGAGTCACGAATTTCTCACGACAGATTTCTTCTTGTCAGTTGAAAAACGTCCTTTGAAAGACGAAGTGAACTAATTTTTAGTGCATTTGTATAAAGTTATTTTCATTAATATGAATTTTATTAGGAAAGTGGTCGTCCATTTATCACGTGAGGTCTATATGGGGGGGGGGGGGGGGGGGGGGAATCAGAAACCCCCTGGGTCACTTATCATTTTCGTGTTTTTATTTCTTTAAAAGTTAGTGTCAAAGATAGGAAATTCGTGGTCCGATAACACTTATTAGATAATAATAATAATAAATATTTCTTACACTCACACCAATTAGCCAAGCCCAAAGTAAGCACAGTAAGGCTTGTGTTATGGATACTAGGCTAACGGATAGACATACATATGTATATCATACATAGATATGTAATATTCATAGAAATATATACAAGCATCCATGACTCAGGTACAAATGCTTGAATTCGTCATACAAACATCTGCCCCTTCCGGGATTCGAACCCAGGACCATTGGTGCGAAAGGCAGGATCGCTACCGTTGCACCAAACGGTCGTTAGATTATTATGTATTTTTAAATAAATTCATATCATGTAATACTTGATGTCAAGATGTCAATCGTTACTTAATTTAATCGATCTTAATACTATATTTCGTCGAATGTTATCGAATGCCAATGAATCACTGCTAGTTCTGGAATAATTACGTTATTTATGACGGAAACAAAAGCCATCACTTTACAGCGATATTTGCACTGCTTTGTTGAGAAACGACTATGCGGCATGGCGCAGCCAAATTTGTTTGCACAATGTAGAAGAGTTCAGACGCAATCGATTTTGTAAATTCTACCCAATAAGCTTTCAGTAGAGTCTATTATATTCTAAAAGTCGTACATATTGATGACCTTCTTAGGTAGTTTAAGGTGATCAATTATGGAAATGCGATTCAATTTAATTTATTTGCATTCCAAAATGTTACAAAGTTTGTAGATACATCACTACTAGATAAATAATTCTACGAGTAATTTGATATTTATTTCGGTTTCATCTGCACTAGGACTATGTTGGCAACAGAAACTGTCAAATCGTGCAAAGGAGTGGAACTCCTTCCCTGCGTCTGTATTTCCGAGTACTTATAACCCGTCTGTTTTTAAAGCCAGGGTGAATAGGCACCTTCTGGGTTCGCACGTTCCATCGTGGATTCTGTCTTTGCCTCCAGGCTTGATTGGGATCAAGAGCGAACCCATTCTGAATAAAAAAAAATCGTTTATCCATAATCGCTAATGTAAAAATTTCATTAAATTCCGACGAGAATTTATAGTAACAGAGTTACGTAATTAGCATACAGGTCGACGCTCTAATGTGGCTGGTTGGGCGCTATTCCGTGTGGGAAACCACGTACTAGTAATTTGTTGTCTCTTAGTACCGCCGGCAATAGCATAGTTACAGTAAGTACGCTCTCGACGATTTCGAGAAAAACGTGCTAAAAGTTTTGGTACGAAAATATATAGGTGCTAAGGTACTCTTTCATTTAAAGCTACAGTCGCCATGATCCGATTACAAACAAATTATTTATGGAAGATTTTCGTACCAAAACTTTTAGCCAATTTTCTTGACATCGTCGAGAGCGTACTTACTGTGACTATGCTATTGACGGCAGAGTACTCGTTTTACATGGCCAGTACAGGTTTTGTTCTTCACAGATGCTGCGAACTCGTTGAAACAAATATTTCTCTGTGGTAATTACATAAGGATAATGGTGACATTCACCATTAAAGTAACTATATGTATGTGTTGCTTTTCAATATCTATTGTGACCATTAATAAGAGCAGACCCTAAAGCCTGCTGCTGTTCGCCCATTGTCTAACTCAAAGCTGTTCAAGTTTTCTAACAGTCGGGCCAAATGGATGATTCAGAAAATTTTGGACGGCCGCTAACCACTTATTTATCTAATGAAATCAAGTCGCCAATGATCCTCCAAAAACTCATAATTTTAAGACTTGTGCAATAAAAACATATTCAATATTTCTGAATCTTGCCTGTGCGGGCCATTCAAAATGCGTCAGTGGGCCATTGTGTGGCCTGCGGGCCTATGGTTAAGCAGCCTTGGTCTAATTGTCTATTCATATCAGTCCCTGCAGGAAATATCTATTCATAATTCAATTATTACAATAAAATATGGTTAAAAGAATATAAATTTAAATCAGCATAAAATGTGAAATAATGGCACCAGTTACTGTCTGTGATATGTTTTAATACTAGTATGTGTATATTAAAATATAATAATAATGCACTGCTAGAAGAGTTTCCTTTTAGTTTAATAATATTGTAAATGTCGGTATTTCTATTAAATCTCACGAGTCACGGCATTTCTTACGACAGTTCTTCTTGTCAGTTGTAAAACGTCCTTTGAAAGGCAACGTGAACTTTTTGACATTAATATGATTTTAATATTAAGGCTTGAGTGCGAAATAAAAAGGTAATATGGGACTCTAAAACTAATGATAGTAAATGTCAAATTACATTTTACCATAAAAAAATATGCTGTGGAAGAAAAACCTTTTTTTTTAATAAAAGTGTTTCGGTTTAACGCTAAATCGGGTAAAAAAGTCTCTGTGAATTTTCTATTTCAGCGGGCTTTGACGGTTATATTAGTCATGATGCTTGCTTGGTGGCAGTAACAGGCTCTTCAAATATTTATGTTCACTGGCTTCACTAATATTTATACCCATACCTTTTGATCCATGCTAGATATCTTATTGGAACATACACAAAAGTTTAAGAAATCTTTTTTCATCTATATTATTTTTATTAAAATCCGCAGTTAGCTGTTTGTGAGCATAATTTGGACAAACTTTCAGACAATCTTAAGGTATCGTATTTAATCTTGATATTTACTTTGACAGATATTTTAAATTTATAGATTGGTATATAATTTATTAATGATTTCTGTGGTGATGGTGGCACTGTGTTCTATTGTTGACAACTGGGAATAACTGTGGTTTTCAATAAGTGATGCTAGAAGAACCATAGATTACTGCTGACACTGACAGGGCTAGAGTATTTTTAATATATAGATCTGTAGATTAAGCGCTTCATACGAGATATTAGATTTAACCAACTATCAGCTATTCAGTAACTAAACCGTAGTATATCATTTGCGTTTTTTAAATTTAAGAATTCAGATAGCTTTTTATGTTCAAAAAAAGTTGACCTAGAAAAAAATCTACTTGTCCTAGGATTCTAACTGGACTGGAATGCACACCTTCTCTCTATCCGGGCGATTGCCTTCCATTAAGCTACCGGGACTTTTACAGGGCATATGTTTTTTTAAGCAGATCGTCGGCGCCATCTCTTCATGTTCCATATTCCATTTAACGTAATAATTAAAAAAGTACCATAAAGAAGAAATTGCTATGTAATTTTTGTATTTTTTGTCTCTCTTTCTATCTTTATCAGGCAATTTTTGTAGTTAGTAAAATCTATATGGATGAACATAGTAGAAAGATTAATTCGAAGTTAATGAAATAAATTTCTAAATGAAAGAAAAGTTCAAGTATCTACATATATCATCAACTTCGTATTAATCTTACTAGCATCTCCATCAAGATTAGTTTAGAGGTGTAATATTTGAAAATTTAAACTCATAAAGTAAATATATACTAAGAAAATTGACTGGAGATTATTAGCATTAAAAAGTTATTAAAACTTTTTTCAAAAGAACGCTTTTATGTTTCTATTATAAGCTTGTTACTAATCTGGTAAGCTTTGTTTCAGCGCCACCACTTAGCCCTTTGATGTAAGATTAATTTAGCGTGAGGAGCAACACGCCACGAACGTTTACAAATTTAACTAATGAGAAACATTTAATAAATGTAAAAAATAAAACCAAGCTCAGTTGATAATGAGTTTATGCAAACTGTTTCGTTATTGAAAATATCGGAAGTTACTACTCGTAAATAATGTTATAAAAAAGTGACGGAGCGATAGTTTTTGTATAGCGGCTATTGCTTGAATGTAATCATACTTGTATCCCAGATTATTACGATTATATCTATGATCTTTGATCATCAAAGAGTTTGCACATCATTTTGTTTACTCACAGAATTCTTTGTAAGTATGAGTTAGTGAAACATCCAAAATATACCTATTTTAACCTTTTGATACTGGCTACTAATTTAGTCCTGTACTGTCGATCCATTATTGTAAAGTTTGTAAACGCCACACACGACTTTAGTTTGGCCTTGAACTGTTTGGGGATCGAAGCTGGGACCTCGGAGATGCTAAGCTTGGTACCAGCTGGCTAGACATTCAATCAGCGTGATAAACTATGATTGAAATTCGGCTTTCTACAATTATGTTGATGTGACGCCGACATAGTATAAAAATATGCTGCAAAGGAAATTAAAACTTTTTACACTGACTTGTTTTTACTAATATTTTTTTATTTTATTTTCTTTTTACATTTACATTAATTAGTCTACCCCAAAGTAAGCACCTTGAACCTTGTATTATGGATACTAGGGCACTTAAAGGATAGGCATAAATATAAATAAATAATAAATAAATATTTCCTACATTCACACCAATTAGCCTAGCCCAAAGTAAGCACAGTATGGCTTGTGTTCTGGATACTAGGGTAACGAATAGACATACATATATGATACATAGATATGTTATATTCATAGAAATATATATATAAACACCCATGACTCAGGTACAAATGCTCGTATTCATCATATAAACATCTGCCCCTACCGGGATTTGAACCCAGGACCATCGGTGCGAAAGGCAGGATCGCTACCGTTGCACCAAACGGTCGTCAAAAAAATATATCATAAAGAAGCAATATACATGGAGATATACATAATACCCACGCCTCATGTATAAATGTTCGTATTTTGCACACAAACATTTGCCTTTCATGGACTCGAACTCGGGACCTTTGCTTCACAATACCGTAAATTTTGTTGACACTAGCTGACCCGGTAACGCGTTGCTATGGTAACGATAATTGATACAATGGTAAAAGAGCGCACAGACAAACACACAAACAACAAATTTGTGTTTTTAGATTATAAACTAGCTGACCCGGTAACGCGTTGCTATGGTAACGCGTTGCAATGGAAAAAGAGCGGGAAAAAGAGCGGACAGACAAACAACAAATTTGTGTTCTTAGATTATAGATTCAAGAAAACCTTTTGCACGTTTTTTATAAAGACAGTGTAACTCTATGAATATAGAAGTTTGACCTATATTTTGTCCAGATAATTCCTTTATGGTTATGTAAATACATCTGACGGACCGAAGGGCTCTTCATCAGTTCCAATGACAGCTACGACCCTTTTGTCAAAGCTGTCAACTTAGTGAAAGCTTTTAAACAACAATTACGCACTAATTGTCCTGTTATCTGTTTATCAAGTTCATAAGCCTTTTGTATATTCCTAGAAGACAAGTTGGCAGGTTTCATGAAACTGGAGACATTTGCTACTTGCTATTAAAATGCTTATTATATTAAGTAATTATTTATTTCAAATTACATGGCAATGTGAGATAATTATTTGTGCCATGAAAAAATTGCGACAAATTGCTGATCTAGATATACTAAAATTGTTTGCTATGCACTTTGTCAGTCCATTTTTGGAGCGGAGCGAGCGAAGCTTCCATGGATTAGCTTCAATGGCGCAATGTCTGTTACGCCATTACTTCCCGAGTTCTTAACCGATTTTAATATTTTTGTGTGGAATCGAATCAACAGGTTTAGGACCCGATTGTGACGGAGTCCGAATTTTGAAATGCGCAAAAATTCCCATCGTAACAAAAAAAAAGTTTTTCTTTATTTAGGTATTACGCTCCGCTCCAATATATGGTGCCAGCATAGCTTTATGCTTAGCGACTACATCGCCTAGTATTAATAGTAATTATTTTTAAATTATATGGTAATGTGAGATAATTATTTGGGCCATGAAAAATTTGCGTCATATTACTGATCTAGGTATTCTAAAACTGTTTACTATGCAATTTGTCAGTCCATTTTATTATACTGTATTGTAGTATGGCGTGGAGTATGCAAGATGAGACCACAGAAAGAGCCCAGAGATCAAAGTCATGACATTCAAACCCTATATATTTTATTAAACTGAGCTGTATCGGCTATGTGGGTTACTTTACTGTAATGGAGCAGAACTCTCAATTAACCTATGACCGATCTATTTTAGGCACTAACGGAAGACGAGCAAAGTAAATATGTAAAGAAGATAAACATAAAAATACATTCTATAAATTATTCGCATGCTTTTCAGGGCTGCATTTGAAAGACAATGTGAATAAGAGCATGGTTATTTATAATTTACAAACAAGCATATGTAAAATAGAAGTATGGGATTGGTTATATCTCCTAGACTATGACAAATCTGAACAACTTTAAACTCTAAATAAGACAGGTTGACCTAACCTAGAGGGCAGGTGAAAATATTGTTTATATTTAGCATTCCTATTTAAATCTATAATCTAAGATCACAGTGGTTTGTGTGTTTGTCTGTCCGCTCTTTTTCCTCGTTCTTTTTCCATTGTATATGTGTTACCATAACAACGCGTTAACCGCAAGTAGTTCGTCTACCGGACGCTAGATGGCGCTAACGGAAAAATATTTAATAATAGAAAAAATTTAAAGAATTTTGTCCACCCGTGCGAAGCCGGGACGGGCCGCTAGTTATTTCTCTAAGATAACTATTTTTGTGCTATTATTGGACAATAAATTATATATTTACTCATATGAGGAGCTCGACAAACGCAGCGGTTAACACATTTGGTTTTTGATTGGATACGCAACATCAACAAATTCGGATGGGTGACACAAATTTACTATTTGATGGGCATCCGTGGTTCGGAAGGTACTTATGTACCATTGGTTCCGATTGACTCTGCAATCATAAAGACCTATCGATCGGCAATGGTCTCTCGTGATTTGTTATGTTCCATGATTCCACCACGAATACTTAAAAAGTTGATGATTATGATGATTTATTAAATTAAATATATAATATTTGAATATCATAAAAATAATAATAATATTCTTTATTGTCTTAATTGTAGTTTTAAATTGATGTTTTCAAAATTTAATAGATTCTTCACAAATACTCAATACTCAATAATTTATTGCATAATGTACATAAAAACGTTAGAACAATACGGTTAAAGGTCATTGTGGACCCTGTCGGGCATAGCAATTTGGATGAGAGGGGGAGAACCCTTCACAACAATTTACGATAACATTTTAAATTATTTGATTTTATACATACTTAAATTTATATTTTAATTGGATTAGTTTATTTAGTGTGTATTTAAATTGATTATGACAAGTTTTGTATTATTATTATTATTATCATGAATTTTTCATCAGTATCTTTAATTTATTAACCCAGTCTAATACAAATTCAATTGTTACTTCAAAGTTTTCTCATTTGGTTATTCTTGGATGCTATAGAGCTGTGTGTTCATCTATTTAATTAGTTATTTGATTATAAATTATTATATAAGATGTTTTTATTATTATTATTATATTTTTTCTAGAAATGATATTATTTTATTAATTTTGTCGATGTAGTAATGTCAGTTCTATTAAGTATAGTAAATCTATAACCTAAAAACCCAAATTTGTTGTTTGTGTGTTTGTCTGTCAGCTCTTTTCCCCGCTCTTTTTCCATTGTATACGCGTTACCATAGCAACGCGTTACCGGGTCAGCTAGTGTTACTTACAATTTTTGTCATTAAGGTATTCTTGGATGCCATAGTAATGTTTATTTATTAAAACTTTTAGACGTATTGAATTTTTTTTATCTTCAGATAGATCTCTTATTGAATTTGGTAACTTGTTAATAGAACTACGAAAATAACATATTGTTAGGTATATAATATCATTATATTATATACCTAATAATATTAATTGTGACATCAGATTTGTGACTTGATTTAAATTTAATTATTTTGTAAATTTTATTTGCTAGTATTGTTTTTGTTTGTTTGTATTATATTTTAATTTGAATTTGAATTGATTTAATATAATTGTAGTATTCTTATTATTAATTATGAATTTTGATAATTTGCTTGTATATGGGTTGAATCACCTGAATTAAATGATTTTTATTTTATTTATTATACATTCATTATACAGTGCACTATTGATTTTATTTAAAATTTAAATGTAACAATTCCTTAAGGTCATTAAAATTATTTTCATTTAGCCAAATATATAATTTAATTTTAAATGCTGTATCTGAAGAAAGCTCTCTAATGTGGTAAGGTTATTATAAATTTTAACAGACATCATCAAGCAGCACTTCCCATATTTGGCCGATGTAGGAATATCCCCGCATACAAGTCTGTTTGGATCAGCTGTCTGATTGGAAAGCACGGAGAAGCATGAGATAATACATTTTTGAACATCCATCTGAAAACTTGAGCGGTAGTTGCTTAATTGGTCATGTCAATTTTTCAGGGCTCAAAATGTTGTTTGGTTGTTATAACACCAATCTGAATATCAGTCTTACCAAAAGTTGCTTATTTTTTTATGGGCCCTGTCCATTTGGTTCAGGTCTAAAAATGACGTATGATATAGTTAAAAGTACGCATTTTAAATACCTACCATATCATGCCATTTTGGATGAAGCTTAACATCGCAGTGCAACAACGTAGCAACAACTGTGGAACTGTGTGTGTTGTTAGGGACCTGAATTGTTAGCGGCTATTAAAAATTACGATTTTATTGAAACCTGTTCTTTACTTTATTTCTTAAGTAGCTTATCAATTAACATACATTTTGGGGATCAAGAATAGAGTTTAATTACTTGATTTATTCCAAGTAGTTCCTGCGAAGTAATTCCGTAGTAATTACTGAGAGTGACGCCTACCTCGATATTACTTCAATAAGGAAATAGAACTGGAAATTAGTGTCCTCCATCTACAGTATTCATCGACATTGTTATTTTTTTTTTCTTTTACCAATTAACTTGGCCTAAATTAATTATTGTAAGGTTTGTCTTATAGATACTAGGGTAACGGATAGACGTACATATACGAGGGGTGATCCAAAAGTAATGATAATCGGTTATGTTCAGTGCACATAAAAATCCAATATATATATATATATATATGTATATATTGCTATACTACCCACTAATTTTTACAACTTTTTGAAACGTTATATCTCAAAAACGGTGGCTCGTAGAAAAAAAAGTATTAATAAATTTTTTGTAGATAATTTTATGATATACAATTTTTGTCTGAGGTATTTTTATGATAAAACTTACCGTTTTGCTGAAACCGCGAAGAACTCATTTTTTGACCTTGGACCTTGAATAAAATTTTTTCCTTACAGGGGAAAGATGGGGAACTTTCAAATTTTGTTTTTAATGATATTTTAAACAATCTTACCGATTTTCAGCTTGGTGTGAATTTAGGTAACTTCGAATATATAAATTGACCGGACTAAGAGGCTTTATTGAGAGTCAAGAAAAAGATTTTTTTTCAAAGGGAATTTTAGGTTTAGAAAAAAGATGGACTAAATGTATTTACTTGTTAGGAGACTATGTAGAAAAATAAAATAAAAAGTTACCTATAATCATATTATTTGATATTCATTATCATTACTTTTCGATCACCCCTCGTATGATACATAGATATGCAGTATTGATAGAAATATATATTAATACCTCTGACTCAGGTACAAATGCTTGCAGTCGTCACACAAACATCTGTCCCTTCCGGAACTCAAACCCAGGACCGTCGATGCGAAAGGTACGATCAAACGGTCGTCAGTTTTGATAAGAATTTTATGTGATTCCAGGATTTAAAAAAATTATATTAAATATCTTTTGACAAGTCTATATAGTTATTATTGCTCAACATATTTTGGTCGGATGCCCGATTTGCAATTAAAATAAATGTTATGACTTTTTACATTAATACAATTTGTACATCAAAGTTGTCCCAAAAGTAAAAAAAGCTGTATTACTTTATTCATAAAAATAATTAAATGAATGGCTATAATTCACTTAAATTTATAATAACTCAATAAAGTATTTATAAAGTAAGGCCTTTTTAATCAAAAAGAGATAAAGAATCTTAGTGATCCTCTTTGATATAAAATTTCTAAGATACAGTTAACGAATTGAAATTACTAGTTCTACAAATATTTTGAAAACATTAAGTGAATAATTTTGTTTGTAGAATTTATATAACTTTCTTCGGTAAAAAAAGAAAAGATTTTTTATTAAAACGAGTTTTACATTGTGATAATTTTTCAGTAAATCATTTGAACATTTAAATAGTATAAATTATCCTCGTCTAATCATTTTTTACCTAAAATTCTTTCAAGTTATAATCGCATTTTTATAACAGTTATTTACAGTGATTACTGATTAAATTACTGAAAGCTCACTTATATTTGGGGAATTTTATAAAATATTTTATTTGGCATGATGAAATAATTGTTATGGCTCAGTATTGTTTTTGTTCAAGTAATAACGAGTTAAGTCTAGTTTCGTTTTCGTATTACAGAAGAGACTTGGTCTTCCGATCTGCTATATAGACTTTAGTACTTAAAAGCCGGTGGAATAAACACTGTAAGCCTTTTTAAAATTGTCTATAGGATCTTATAGACCACTACGTATTTGGATGCATTTTTTTTACAATATAAATATTAGTTATGTCTACTTAATTTCTCTAAAGCGCTAGTCCATATCTCAGGATATATGCTACAAAGTTGTGATATGAAGACAGGGCTGCTTTTTGTTAGAGGTTCTTCGTAGTTTTCTTAATATATTTATTTAATTGCATACATACTTATATATGTCTGATTTATTACTAAAATTTTGGTCTATTACTAAATCTTAAAAACGGTTGTGGGTACTTATGTACGCACGTAAGAAGTTATACTTCTTTATCGTTACTAAACAAAAATAACTAAAAATTTCCGCCCGTGTGCTCGTATTCTTTGTATGTGAAAAGAAAGTTAAATTTAAAAATTATATAGTGATCATTAAGAAGCATCAAAATATTAACAGATTTTCTATATATCTGTATACAGAATCAAGTAATATATCAAAAATCATTAAAATAAATTCTTTAACCAATAGTAATGTAAGAATAGTAACAATTGATATTATATCGCTTTTGCGGCCAACTTCAACATGATAATTTTGTGTCACAGTGATGCACGCGCAAAAATAAAATTTCACTCTCATCTTTTTTTCATAACGCGCCTAAAGAAGTATAACTTTAAAAATCTGATGTTGTCAAATTTCTCAATAAGTAGATAAAGCACTAAAAATTAATGTTTTAATTGCCTTTGTTTTTGAGCGAAGCTCTCTTTTAGGCAACTCACAAATTTCGCTTGTCTCCCTCCTGCTACTTAACGGTTCAATCGATTCAAATGAATTTTGGCATGGACATACATGATTACAACCTTAGGGACATAGGCTATGTAAAAAAAAATATAGACTTTACTATGGAGGAATAATCACCGAAAGAAAAATTCACAAGCTGATCACAGCCAAACCGCTGATGCTACATTGATGAAATTTGGCGCCAAAACTCACATCGTGGTCGTGACTAATGTGCAAAAAAAGTTTTGAAATCGGACATACCATGGAGGAATAATCACCTAAAGAAAAATTCAAAAGCTAATCACAGCCAAACCGCTGAGATTACATTGATGAAATTTAGGTGAGGTTAGGTAAGGTAGTGCTTCGCTCAGTATTTGCAAACAGCAGCAGCATTGCAGACCTAGTTATAATTTATAGTAAGTATGTATTTATTAAAAGTTGTATTACTGTAGCGCAGCAGATTGTTGGTAGCCGGTAAACTTTTTGTAGGGCTGGATGTTCATGGGTTGCAAACAATGAAGAAGGCATGATTTTATAAAATTAATATATTATTGACACAATGTACAACGAAATTGTAAGGAAGAAATCATTTTCTCGTTCATACGAGTGAACAAAATGTTGCTACACTCAATAATAAAAAAATTAAAACTTATAATGTTGCCTGTAACAATTACATAATTTGTGACACTATATAATGAAGCAAAGATATGGTTGGAGTTAAAAGAGTTTTGGCTATAATATTCTATTAAGATAATGTTGTTAATCAAACACATTTCTATTACTATTTATTTCAATTACTATTTATAATTTGTCATAGAAATGCAGCGTTATAATAACGAAGAAATTTTATCAAGTTCGTATTTAACGACAAAGAAAGCGCACCTGAAAAATTTACAACTTTGAGATTGCACAACTTTCGGAGTAAGCGTCGCCATTTCCTAAGTTTTGTACGAAATTGGAAGGCCAGTTTCGCAATCTAAAAATACTTTTACATTATTAAAATCCCAGTGAAAACTGTCTAAATTCTGTGCCACGTCAGAAGTGGCCCTTTGTTTGCCGTTGAGAGTGCTCGTCGTGTCGCCTGACCGGGCCATGTCGACAAACAAACCTGACACACTGTTGGCGTGACAAAATATTTTCAAACAATTTGATTCTAAAATATTCATTTTATTAAAAAAGACGATTTGGTCACAGTTCTAACCTAACCTAACTTAACCGAGTATGTCCTTTCCATTACTAACTCAAATTCTCTTTTCAATCGCTATCTTTAATGTCGTTATCGAATTGACGACAGTTTGGTGCAACGGTAGCCATCCTGCCTTATGATCTGGATTCGAATCCCGCAAAGACAGATATTTGTGTGACTAATACGAGTATTAGGACCTGGGCAATGGGTATTTATATACTTCTATAAGTAATTAATATATATTTATCATACCTATATGTAATTCTATCTGTTACCCTAGTATTCATAAGATAAGGCGATAGAAAAAGTACAGCGTAAATTTTTCCGCACCTTACAGTTTCGATGTTGCAGGGGTATCATGACATCATATGATCAACTCTTAAGCAGATACCAGCTTTTATCATTGAAATCAAGACGTATCTTGCTCCAAGTAATGATGCTGTACGGATTGTGTCACAATAGGTTTGACAGCGTCGAATTATGTAACAAATTGTACTATACTGTACCAAGGGCAGCATATCGGCGAGAGGTTCGCGCTCGTCGGCCTTTTTTTCGCTACCAAGTCGTGTCGAACAAACGCTGGTTTGCGCGTGCCTCTGCGTCGTATGGTTTAAAGATATAATGAAATTTGTGAGCACATAGATCTATACGCATTATCAGCTACAAAATTTAAAAAGAATCTTATAGAATATTTACTAAACGACTATTCATGAACTGGCATATGTTATGGTCTGTGTTAGATCTTAGTTTTATATTTGTACAAAAAAATGAACAACATCGCTGAATTAAAATTCGTGGATGATGTAGTTGGTAACACATTTATAATTGGACTTGTAATTATAACTATATGTTTCTTTAAGTACATAATGTTTAACTGTCTTCGTCCCAAATAATATAAAATAAGCCTTACACTACTTACTTTCGGTTCGGCTAGGCTAATTGGTGATATTGTAAGAGATATTATTTTTATATATTTATAGATATGTAGTAATATGCCTAGGTATATGAAATTTGATTATTAAATCACATTTCACAATATTTACTTATGTAGTTACTTATTTTATTGTCCCTTACTAATGCGTGACTTTGGTGAAATTTCTGCAAAAGTATGTATGATTCAAATAAATTCATTAAGTGGTAATTGTAAGTAAATGACAAAAAAATTATAAAGTGTTAATAAATACTTAATATCCACAACCCTTTACAGTTAAAGGTGTGGTTAAAGACGGCTAATGATGCTGGATTAATCAATGTACACCTCACTTTAAAAAGCAGCAGCGATTTCCCTTATTTACAAAAAAATATTACCACTTATTGCAATTAATATAAATTTGATGATAAAATGAACTTCTGGAATGTTACTTAAGTTAGCTGTAAGTAAGCAGTGTGGTATCTGGCAGAGTAGAGTAGCACGAACCAGTCACGCTTAATGGTGTAGTAAAAGGCGGCTTATGATACTGGAGCTTATCACCACACATTTCCTGTAGATCACAAAACGGGCAGCAGCGTTTTCGAATTATGGTTTTTTACTACGCTCTCTAACTAGCTGGTTAGGCGGGGAGATTATGAGAAAATACTCCATTTCTAGAATAGGCATCTGATCATCATACACTTCCCGTAGATCACAAAACGAGCAGCAGTGTTTTCGAATAATGGTTTTTTACTACGCTCTCCAATTAGCTTGTCAAGCGGGGAGATAATGGGAAAATCCTCCATTTCTGGAGTGGGCACCTAATTACGATACACTTCCCGTAGATCACAAAACGATCAGCAGTGTTTTCGAATAATGTTTTTTTACTACGCTCTCTAACTAGCTGGTTAGGCGGGGAGATTATGAGAAAATCCTTCATTTCTAGAATAGGCATCTGATCATCATACACTTCCCGTAGATCACAAAACGAGCAGCAGTGTTTTCGAATAATGGTTTTTTACTACGCTCTCCAATTAGCTTGTCAAGCGGGGAGATAATGGGAAAATCCTCCATTTCTGGAGTGGGCACCTAATTACGATACACTTCCCGTAGATCACAAAACGATCAGCAGTGTTTTCGAATAATGTTTTTTTACAACGCTCTCCAACTCGTTTGTCAAGTGGGGAGATTATGGGAAAATCCTCCATTTCTGGAGTAGGCAGCTCATCACCATACACTTTCCGTAAATCACAAAACGGGAAGCAGCGTTTTCGAATAATAGTTATTTACCACTCTCTCCAATATAACTCTTATAGGAAAGTCCTCCAGATAAGGCTTCCATTCAACGGCGGCCGTCTATCGGCTGATGTGATAATGATAATGAATATTTAAATCTAAAAAAGTGCTAACACAATAATAAGCGGCCAAAATATTAACCAAACCTTATCAAAGCTAGTAAACTTTAATTACTAAAAAAGAAGTTGCCCGTAGATAATTTAATTAAACCAAAATCTTGAAAGGGGAAATGTACCAAAAATATACTCAAACCAAGTGGTATCGGAATAGCTTAATCAAAATATTTGCTCAAAAAACTTGGGCCTTACACATTCTTGTGCTAGTATACCCTTAGAACCTTCGGAGATGTCTAACAACTTTGACTAATACATGCAAAATATCCCCGAAAACATCTTTGTCATTACATAGGTAATTCTTGTTCCAAATATTTCTATGTAAATATAAGTTTTCGTTAACTTTAAGATCAGCAGCATTTTGTTTTAATCTTTAAGGTTGTTTACATTTTATTTATGCATGTTGTGTTTACATCGGGTAAATCATTGTAAGATATTTCTTAAGTTAGTTTAAAAGTGTTCTTTCATTGTAAATAGTTACCTAGTTTTGCTAGCCAAATAAAAAAAAAATATTCTTGCATAGTTCATCGTCATGGGTGCATATTGGATAGATAAATTGTTTTAAGTCCCATTTGTTTGGCATAATCTATATAGATTGCTGGCTGGTAATGGATAAAATAAGATCTAAGTTAACAAAACCTGCAATGTGTTTTAAATTATGCCAAGTGATTAGTGTGCCATATGAAATTAGGACCAATCAAACGAATATAGAAGGGCATCTCATTGTCACAAATAAAGCAAAAAATTATTAATAATGTATGATTTATTATTGTATTTTGTAATGAATTTTATGAAACTTAAGTTGCCTATAATGGGGTTGATATCTTACCCTATGTATGGGTGGGTACTAAAATTGTTTTATTCATTCGAGCAGCCCGTATGTCACTGAAATACGAACAAGCGGCCCATAATACGCAAGGCTGCGACGTCAGCGTACACCCGAGCTGCATTTAGTTAATAAACAAGCTGATATAATATTTGCAATGGACTACTATTGCCTCGCCTTTCAGATTAAAATTATGTAGCTTGAAAATAGACACAAAGTACAAACGAAATATGGGAGAGTTGCCAGTTTTACTTACGGATTCGGGAAAAAGAGAAGGCCGTCATATTTCTTTCTATGGAAATCCTTATTAGCCACCCACCGTAAAGGCCTAGAGCAAATTGGTGGGTGGTTACTACAGATTTACCTGGAACAAATGATTTCACGGGCAATTCTAAGCACGAATGTAAAAGTTATTAAATTGATCTGCCATCGGAAAGTGTGAAAGGTTCAAAACGCTAATTACTACGTCAATCAACCTCGTAGCTATAGAATTTAACCAATAAATACATTAAAAATAACTGAATGACTTAAAAGAGTAAATTCCATGAATATTATACATTTCAGTTATCGTTATTTACTTATAGTTTAATACATTAATTATATTACAATTCTTTCTCTATGAAAATTTAACTTTGAGGGTTTATATGCTCCTTAAATATAATATTTATGTAAATACATATCTTTTAGTTTACATTTTTTATGGTCAGCATCAGCTACTACAGAGGACAAGACTCTTTTTTGAATAGTACATAAATAGGTTATAGATGCAAATTTATGTATTACTAATGACTGGAAATGCAGCTGGAGTTATCGACTTCATCGACTTCGTGGTTTTCGAAGCACGAAGCTGCTTCAGAGTATACCTTTTAAACCACCCATCTTATGGGTTGCCTTTGTGAAAGTTGCTTGCTTTCCGTTATCGCAGGTTTAACGCGTTAAGCACTGCGATATCAAATTCAAGACATTTTATCACAAAATTTTATATTAATTGCGAAATATTTTTGCTGATTATGTGAATGTAAAGTGGACGATATAATTAATCATGTATGCACTACAATGGCTTCAAGAAGGAAAAGCGATTATAACCGTCTATTAATATGATTTTTATTTATGTTTAGGATTAAATTTTTAAAAGCCTGGTCATCTTGTGCTCACACACGGTGCCTGAAAAGTAGACAAAACATTATAATTATATGAATACAACACAAAGGCATTGAGGCATCAGTAATAATTGTATCATTTATGACTGAACAACGTGAAAGTGAAAAGCTATTTTTAATTACTTAAAAAGTAATATGTCACTTGTGTTTAATAAGCTTTTAGAATGTGTACTGAAGTCGTAATATCTTTTTGGACTTGGACTGATGTATAAATAAACTCTCGGATAAAGCCTAGTGAATAAACTATACTCGTTTAACGGTTAGGTCGGAACACTTCGTGCAATCACAAACAACTAGGAATGTATCACAGGAAAACTTTCCTCAAAGGCAAAATTTGTAACTCCGACACAAAGAGCTCACAAAAAGAGATTAATTCCGATACTCCGAGTTGTTCACAATCGCAGTTTCTAGTACTTATGTTTTACAACAAACTTCGTCATTTACAAAACCAAGTACATTTGCCTGTGGCTTTGTAACAAGTACCTTTGAAATGTCCTCATTTACTGAATGGAAAACCCTTGTCCCTTCGGTATGAATTCTAGCTATCAACATAATTATAACAACGTGTCAATCAAAAAAGTCTCAAAGACAGAGTTCTAGCTCTATTACGTAGGAACAAAGATAACATTATAAAAAACTGCCAAAAAAGTTAAAGTAAATTGAAGTAAGTCCGAAGTAATTTTAAATTTTTGTAGTATAAACAATAAATTAATTTACGAACAAATTTCGAGTGGATTAGAGTGGATTTAATTAATTATAACTAAACTCCATTCCAGTAATATAAGTTATTTACGGGATTGTTGAGCATCAGTTGCTCCGTGATCATGGCGCTTGCAACAGTGCCGAAATATCGGAAACTCGTTAAAAACAAGGTACACGGTAACAATCCCGTGAATAACTTATATTACTATAATGTTAGTGACCATGAAAGTTTAAAACAATATATAAACTCCATTCCATTAAGTATTAAATAAACCTTTACCATCATCAGCAGGAGCAGCCCTAAGGATGTATTTTTTTAAATCATAACATAACATAATTGAATTCAATAGGTTATCGATGACGAGGCTACAGTCACCCTTTACCATTTGACTCCAAGGCTACTACATCTTACAAACTTTTCAAATATTGCATGTTTTTAAAAAAGAAAGAAGTCATGTATTTTAATGTCAAATATAACAAAAATATAGAGTACGCGCACTACCTTCTTATCTTAAATTGATGTATACCCTAAAATGAACAGTCTTAAGACTAAAGTCTTAAGTCTAACGTCTTATGTACTGATGGAGACTGGTGCCCGGATAAATAATAACCTGTAAGACAGCAGCATCAGAGCCCCTCATAGCGGATGTATTTGACATTAAGGAACAAAATTAAATATTTAAGTCTTATATTTATGTATTTGTATTTATGTACAAAATTGTAAATGTTTTAGTGATAGTATTTAGATATGTGTGTATTAGGGTTTTCGTTTGTCCATACAGACTTAAATGTTTTTGGTATTTACTATTATTGACATGCCATTATATAGAGCTCCCTTTTAAAGTAATGTTTTGTGCCCATTTGGGCGCATTTTACAAGGGTCGCATCTCACAATGAGGTCGAGCCAGGGATGCGCCACTTATCTGCTGCGTCATCAATCGCGGATGACAACATGAGTGCTTAGCCGACCCACAAACCAGACGACTTGTATATTTAAAGCATAGAAGTTATCAGTATGGTTGTAAAAATAAACTGAATAATACAGAACGGAAGAATGATTCCTGGCGGGTCAAGTATAAGTTAGTACAAAACTTTTTGCTATCGAAAAACTATCGCTCCATTACTTATACTCATATTGGTTGTGATCAGTATTTCCGAGTTTCCTGTAGCTAAAAGTGTTTGCATAAACTTAGGATGTACTGGAGCTTTAGTATTTAAAATTGGCTGTACTTGAACCGAGAAGTTGCGTTCATCGCCGCATAGTTGTCCGTATGTCGGTCTTCTACAGACTGTTCTTTGGAGAGTGTGCTCAGGAGCTGCATTTGCTCATACCGCCATCTCCTTTTTTTGCCTTCGGACATCCAGACGCACTGCGGGCTACCACCCTTTCTTGGTTGCTATTCCTACCTGACGCAACAAGCGTTTCTCAACATCCTTCATAATGCGCACAGCAAAGGAGTGGAACTCCTTTCCTTCTTCCTGCGTCTGTATTTACGAGAACTTAAAACCCATTAATTTTCAAAGCCAGAGTGAATCACCACCTTCTGGGCTAGCTCGTTCCTTCGTGGATCCTATTTTGGCCCCCGGGGCTTGATTGGGATCAAGAGCGAATCCATTCTATAAAAAAATATTTTGTCGTCCTAAGACTCCCAGAGTCTAAGGACCTTGGTCTTCGAGCAGTGTTTGTTGCCATTGATGACATACGGCACTGAGAGGTGTTTCCAATCTGTTTGCCTCTTACGGAGTTACACAGCGTGCTATGACTCTCCATATGCATAGCTCTGCTCGGTGTTTCCTGTATGATAAAATTCGTAATGAGTAACCAAAGTTATCGACATAGCTTTTCGTTACAAATTATTAACAGCAGATCCTTGTGGTGTTCTAAAGAGACGTCCTATGCCCAGCAATGGGCTGATGATGGTGATAACGAAGAAGGACAAGTTGAGTATGTGAGAAAAAATTTATTTCATTTTCCTATTGAATTTTACGACCGATTGGTCCAACGGCAGCGATCCTGCCTACTGTACCACCGGTCCTGGTTTCGGATTCCGGATTCCGGTAGTGGCATTGTGTGATAAGCATAAGTGTTTGTTTACGAGTCATATATACATATAGTTATATACAATACTATTTATGTATTCTATCTGTTTTTAAGTATCCATAGCACAAATGCTGCTTAGTTAAAGACTAAATATTGGTGTGAGTTGTCTTAATTGATTAATTTATTTACTATGGCGTAGGCAGCAGGTCACTATACGTTGAGCTAATTAATGGTGTCAGCAAAACATTTACGAACTAAGGAAATAAATATCAGGTACCGATTAATAAATGGGTTGACGATGGACGCGGAAGACAAAGATCTCTCTGTACCTGAATAATTTACATATTACATATATACACTTCTATTTCCTTGAGTTATATACATTTTTGCATGCCTTCTGAATATAAGGCGAACATTTGAACTATATTGGAACATGAAGTTTTATTTTTATTTTTTAACACCTTTCAATCACCCACTAATATTAATAGATAGATATAGATTATATATCATATGTGTATGTATAACTGTAGGTAACCTTTGTATCCATAACACAAGCCCTACAGTGCTTATTTTAATTGGTGTGAACATAAAAAATATTATCAATATTATTATTAATAGGTAACCTGTCTTAAGGAAATATTATTACTTGTGTCTTTAGCTATCTAATAACAGTAATAACTCAAGCATTATGAAACTAATACCGAGCGCATAAAGCCTTTAATACCCGTAACCATAAGCTGCCAATCGGTAAGTCGCAGGTATATGATGAAAATGGGATTTGATAAATCTCCTAAAGCATTGATCAAGATGGTACTGACTGGCTCCTGTCTATACATCAAATTTATACCATATATTGCAACTATTTCAAGATTGAAGTTTTTTTTGAAGTGAAAACTTCTTTAGCGGCGTTGTGCATTTTTTGGAATGGTTGAAAAATCTTAAACTCGCGTCAGGACACGTGACCTGATCGAAAATTCGTAAGACGGCGCAGGGCGCTTGCGCGAGTGTGTGTGTGTGTTTATTGTCATGTTTGTGTGCGATAAATGGATATTGTATTTTACCACATAAATGATAGTACTTTTATACTGATAATTAAAGAAATTCGTGCGAAATTATTCCCTAACCAGAATATCAAAAATGCGTTAATGTTCATGTTTTCACTTCAATTTTTTAAAACTGTCATTATGAAATTTTAAAATGGCAGGTAATGTCATGAGAACGCATGCGTTCAACTGATTTTATTCATTGCGCATGTGCAAAATCTTGCACATGCGCACAAAAAAATGCAACGAACACGACTTGGTGTGTTTGTTGACATGTTTGTATACGATAGCGCAATAAATGAATATTGTATTTTACCACATAAATGAAAGCACTTTTATAATGATCATTAAAGCAATTCGTGCGAAATTATTCCTTAACCATTACAAAATATCAAAAATGCACAACGTTAATGTTCATGTTTTTTTATTCAGAGTGGGTTCGCTCTTGATCCCAATCAAGCCCGAGGGCAAAGATAGAATCCACGATGGAACGAGCTAACCCAGAAGGTGCCTATTCACCCTGGCTTTAAAAACAAACGGGTTATAAGTACTCCGAAATACAGACGCAGGGTAGTTCCACTCCTTTGCTGTGCGCATTTTCAAAGAAGTCGTGAAGTGCTTGGTGCGACAGGTAAGCGACCAAGAAAGGGTGGTAACCCGTATTGCGTCTGGATGTCCGATGGAAGAAAGGTGCTGGCGGTATGAGCATTACTAGAATGTAACTTTTCTAAAAACGGCAAACTGTAAGTGAACCGTGTGGTATCCGGCAAAGAGAAATAGTATCAACTCTGAACACTTAATGGTTTAGTAAACGGTGACTTATCACACTGGAGCTAATCACCACACAGCTCGCGTTCCACAAAACGGGCAACAGCGTTTACGAATTATGGTTTTTATTGCGGTTTCCAACCCGCCTGCCAACGTGGCAAAACTTCTCAATTGAGGCGGAGAAAGAAAAAAACAAAAAGACGAAACTGAGAAATCTTTAATTTCAGACGGGAAAGAACCTATAGCTTCCACTATCCGATCGGGGTTCAGACCACTATGCTACCGAGATGTTGATTAAACCTACAAATTTTGTCAACGCTGGGTTCTCATATTCTTGTGGCAACATCGTCTCGTAATATTGTTAGAATCTCCGACTAAAAATCTGAATAAAATATTTTTTAATAAGTTTAAATATTCAGTTACTTGTTTGCTTTTTAAAGATTTTATATTATATTTGCGTTTAAAATGCTTGACATATACTTAAATGAAAACTAAACATTGAGAGTAAGTGGTTTAAGTTGTTTTAGAAAGAAGAAGAAATATATTATTGAGGCTTTGCATAGAACTTCATTGTCTTGCTTAGTATTACTTTAAAGGGTATAGCATATAGTTTTCCTTTTCCTAATTAAAGTTTTTGAAAAGTCAGAAATAGATTTTTTCTTATTTTCGTTTAAATAAATCAGGGGTTTGATCTAAAAATAAATTTATAGTGTAATGACGTTTTATAGTGTAATTATACTATCTGCCACGATTTGATTAATTTTCTTAGCGATTTAATCAAATCCCTGTTTTCGTCATATGCCTGCGACAGAATGATACGGACGTTATTTCGTCTCCGCAATGAGGGATTATATCGAATGATATAAAACTGTTAACATCTATAGAATCTATTGTAAGACCTTAGTAATTTTTACCACAAAAGCCACCTAATACCGATCTAATAATATTTATAGTATAATAATATTTCTAACACTCACACCTATTAACCTAGCCCAAAGTAAGCACTGAGAGATATACATACATAAATTAGTATGAGTAATATTCATAGAAACATATTTATACTAGCTGACCCAGCCACGCATTGCTGTGTTATAAATTGAAATAAAACCTACCCTATTTTTTAAGTTAGATCAAATAACAGATAGTTACGAAGTTTGATCAAAATCGGTTAGTCCATCGCGGACAAACAACGTGACACGTAATTTATATATATTAAGAAGATATATTATAACCCATGACTTAGTACAAATGACCTAGTAAAATGCACGTACTCACCAAACAAACATCTGCTTGTTCCGGGACTTGAATCCAGGGCCATCGGTGCGAAAGGCAGGATAAGTTTGGAAGAATGGAAAAGAAATACTGGGATTGTCTAGCTTTGGGAGAAACAATATTAACGACAGAGTCAGAAAAGAAAACAAACGCTATGTTATATAAAGTAAAAAAAAATACGACAGGGATATACATATGTATAAAATAAAATAAACATACTCTAGTAATATTAATTAAAAGAAATCTGTGGGTGAATTGTTTTCAAATATATATTTTTAAAAATCTTATCAAAGCGCTAGTCGGATTTTGGTTACAATAGGCCGAACTAGCAAACTTATAATACACTCCGAAAGTCCCTTTTGTAAAGTTTATAATTTAAAAGTTCGATCCCTTTGTTAATAATTTACTGGGGATTAGAAATTTAATGAAGCATTTCGAATTTATTCATATACTTTTTATAGTGACGAGCATTTCTAAATGATTTTTATCGATTGATAAGTGTTTGATAAAGTATTGTTTGAAATCTATACATCTATACATATAAATAAAATTGGAGTGTCTGTTTGTAATGTTGAAATAACCGTTTTTTACTACATGCATATGAATATATATACGGTACATACAGCAAAATAACATTTTTTTAAATTTTTGTCTGTCTGTTTGTTCCGGCTAATCTCTGAAATGGCTGGACGCATTTTGACGGGACTTATTTTGGCAGGTAGCCGATGTAATAAAAAGTAATTTAGGCTACTTTCATTTAAAAAAAATATTTTATTTTAGAAAAATAAAGTAATGTTGCAATGTTCCACGCGGACGAAGTCGCGGGCAGCCGCTAGTATATAAATAAAATTGTTGGGCAGCTGCTAGTTAATCCGTTTTAACCGGTCCTGTGGTGTAGTAGCTTGTTCGTCGGTTTTTCGCACATAAGTCCCAGGTTCTATCTGCCTGGATAGCTACCATTATTTTGTCATACAGTCTAAATCTCTGAATTTAGAGACTTTAAATTGGAGGGTTTGTTAAGAAAATGGTGAACAGTATTGTTAAAAAAGGATTTTGAGAAATTTAACCTTTAATTGAAAAACTATTATTTTCATTACTATGAAAGCCTCTATTAAGGCTTCGAAATTGCTCCTATTAAAATGAAAACATTATTTTTGAAGTGAGAAACGTAAAACTAAGTATTGACATTTTTGTAAAAAAAATTACGCACATGTATTTCGTCGTTTTTGGAAATACATCATTTAAATGCCGCCATTTGTATCCCTGTAACTAGACCAAAACGGAAATCAAAGAAGATTTCTTATAAATAAAACTTGAAATTAAAAATTCGATACATAGTTTCCTGGTAAGAAATAGTGGACGCATTCTGCGTTTTATACAAATACACTTTTAAATATTTTATGAAAAGTTCGGAAGGTGGCGCTACAATTGGTTGAAGGTTTTTATTCTTTTGACGATATTATATAGCAGGTATGCTAACTGACGAGCATGGCTGCTGAATCCGGTAGTATTATATATTTAAATAATTATATTTTTACAAGTAGACACTTATAGAGAATGGTCCAAAAAGAGATATTCGAAAATCCCTAAGTTCTGTGGGTACTAGGAAATATCCCACGATTTTCGTAGTGTTCGAGTTATGATTTATTAATATTTTTTAAATTTTCGACTGAACCAACTTTGTAGTTAATAAATACTTCTCAAAGTTACATTTTCACCCATAAAATACCCAGCTTTCTCCCATTTATGTAAGTCGTATTAATTTTGATCGAAAATCAATAGTTATGGGTCAGCGAGTCATAATACGACATTATACTTTAAAAATTAAAAAATAGAAGGAACTTTCACACTGAGTTTGAGTTTTTATTATTAACAACAAATTTACGGCTTTTAGATTTTGCTTTTATCTTTTTTTATTTTACTTTTTTTAGTTTTTCACTGGAACAGCACTGAAAATACACAATTTCAACTTAACACCTCCACACGTTCCTCAGAAAAAAGGTCTTGATAGATAGACAGACTAATGAGATCGTTAAGTGATCCTATACTGGTTTCATTTTTTCTTTTGAAGTACTGACCCTAAAAAAGATCAATGACCTCTAAGTAATATTAAAAACTTCGCAAAATCCTAAGTGATAATAATAAAACGAGAATTGGTATTAACTACTTTTGTTTAAGTCAAAACCTGCCGTCTTGTAGTAATTTTTATCATTGATTTATTTTATCATTAACAAGATTGTTAAGCAGGGAAATTTTTAGTTATCAAAATTTATAATCACAACAAAGTTACCGTTGATTAAATAAATAATAAAAGTTAACAAAATGTATTTTATTAAAGTGGTATTGTTGATACCTACATTTATTTTGGTTATTTCAATTTCCCAGATATCAGATACAATAAAATCAATCGTTATTACGGAAAGAATTCATGGTTTTATGTTTTAAAGCAAATATGTAGAAATTTCTGTTTTTATTAGGTTGACGTGCATTGACTATATGTTAAAGAATCTATAAATATATTAGCTTTTACTCGCGGCTTCGCTCGCATTAATATATAGAATACCGAATAAAAGTTTATTTCTATCCCTCGGGAACAGTACCATTTTCTGGATAAAAAGTACTTTTCTGTACCCCTGGCAAAGTGTAAGCAAATTTCATGATGTTCGATTGAGTAGTTAAGTCCTTAAAATCTAACAAACAAACTCACTTTCGTATTTATAACATTAGTTTGGATAATAAGATTTCTACTGATATGATATATAACCTATCATTTGCGTAAATACATGTTCTTATCATATACTAAATTTCATTGAAATCGGTCAACTCATTCTAGACTTATAGAAGGACATACAGACACAAACATTTTAAAAATCGTAGAATTGATATCAGTAATAAAACAAATATTTATCATAAAACAAAAATAAATGTACAGATAGAGTCTACAGATTCATATAGTAGTGAAGATAAAGATTTGTTTATTACTGTAATATTTATACTTTGCCATCGCTTCAAATGGAAAGTAAACACAATACAGGTCTATTTAAATTCATTAAAGAATTTACATCACTGTAAAGACCCTTAAAAGGCCCTTTCAAAAGACTCTTAACGTTATAGCCCATTTCAAAAAGTGGGTGTCAACCTATATTCTAAGAGTACGGCTAAATCCATCATTTGCTGGTAATAATAAAACACTTCTTCATTTAAATTCGGGAGTAAAAGATAGATTATTCTCGTAGCAGATGTTAGTTATTTGATCGCAGAAGCCGACAACGCCAGACTGGGTAGAATATCTGTGAAAGTTATGATAAATGTTTGTAAATTTTAGTTTGTATTGTTTGAAGTATTATTTAATAGAAAGGAACTGGATCACCCTATGATTACAGTAAAACAACTTCTACTAATATCCGTCATCAGTAGTGTGACAATCTTTGCGAAGGCTGTGGTCAACGCATTGGCTTCGATTTTAAGTTTTCAACCGTTGTTTCTTCATATTCATGTAAACAAAGATATTTTTTCCTTCCCTGAAATGAATAGGATAACTTTGTACATAATTAATGCTATATTTGATTAATTATAAATACTTTATTTTGTATACAAAGTGACTTTCATGGGGGATTTCTTTTTCTTCATGGGGACTTCTATCTTGCATTGAGTGATTGGATACACATTACCTTACCTATGTATGTATGTATTTTGGGGTTTGGATGTTGAAGCGTAGGTACATTACGCATGACGTTATGTTGCCACATCAAACGTGGCAACATGATGCAGGGGGTTGTGGGGCATTTTTAATTGTTTACGCGTCTCATATTTAATTTGTCATTAACTTATAAGTATAGACAACAACCCATCAACCTATCCAAATTCAAACTTCTGAAATAACTATTCAACTTGTTACGTGCTAGGGTTCGAAGGATTTGGAGAGAAAGACCTGCTGACTCTTTTGAAGACTTTATTAACGAAGAACTAGGTCCAACACAAAGCACTAGGTCCAAACACTAAGCACTAACGATGTCCTAGGTCGTAGCCAAGTCGTAGGTTTTGCTGGTATCACTCTTGCTCACTAGTTTCACCTCGAAGTCGCCTCGAAGGTAGCTCAAACTGAACTGACTCACTCGCCTCTCTGCGGCTATTTATATGGGCCGAGACGAGCCCCAGACCATTCCAGAGAGTTCCTTACTCGAAAGTACCCGACTCGCGCGACCGTGATCAACCGGGTTAGATGACTCTAGAAAGTTCGCGCATGTACCCGGTCTTCGAGACTATACTTCTAAATAGTTCCGCGCTAGTTTCTTCGTGCTTTGTGTGTTCGTAACAAACTTAGTCATAAGTTAAATATCGCATGGTAAGTTTTTACAGACTGTACCTTATGAAATACAATGACGCAAGTGCAAAAAATAGTGAAACTAACTTAACTATGCCCAACATTTTTATATACTTTTATGTTATGTTACTTATTTGACTTGTTACTACAAACTTACGGAAGTAACGTCGAGTCTCTTGTCTTTTTTTAATTTATTTCAATGGAACAATGGTCTTACTCTAGGTATCCTGTAACTTAAATGGTGCGATATTGGGTCAGTTTATGTTCTGTCGACTGTACGTATAAGAAATAAATCGTTGCTCTTTTTTACCTTTAAAAACATAACCACCCTTTATAGCTTGCAGGCGGTTAAACGACCGGTTTTCAACCGTAGTTTATAATATTTAGTTCTTAAATTTCCTCGCACATCACTAATTTAAATAAAACATATTAAGTTCTTACACTTTCGGGCAGATTACACATAAAACACTTTATTACGGATTTTGCGCATACTTTATTTTATATTTAATCCTGACGTTTCGACTCCTTAGCAGGAGTCGTGATCACAGGACGACTAAAATAATGGTTGTCATGTATTTTCTACTACCTTCACAATATTTTAATCGGGCACGTTCCTAATTGTTAAAATTCTTATATAAATCAAATTCTTTTATTTTTACATTTTATTTAGCTATTTAATTCTTACTATGATTAGATTGTATACTACTGAGTCTACTACCAGTTCGGAAATTGGGAGGCCCTTTCGAGAAGAACTGGCGAAAAAAACTCGGGCAGGGGGCCCGACCTACATCTTACTGTTATTATTTGCAAAAAGAGCTAACTACATCATCAGGTCTTGCAATCTGTGGTTTTGGATTTATACCTCCAATGTGTGTTTTTTGAAGTGAAACGTAAATGTATATGTTACCGGCAATGTGTATAATTCAGGTATTGTATACAATCCCTAGGTAATGTATACAATCCCTGGGGCGTCCAGGCAATGTATGAAATATCATGAATATCATTGTCCATTTCATACTTTACCTAGGTATTGTATACAATTCCTAGGGATTGTATAGAATACCAGCTGGTTCACCGGTAATGTGTAAAATAAATAAATCTTAAGACTAAACTAATGTTAGGTAAGCCGGTTAATATCAATAAATCTTAACAGACTTACTTATCAAATAGCGGACAAATAAAACATGTTGTATTTACTTGAAATAAACTTTTTTATCAACTTTAGGTTAGGTTAGGTTAGGTTTGCAAGTTTGGCATTGTATAGAATACCTAGGTAAAGTGTAAAATATATTCTATTTCATACTTTACCTGCCCGTTTTAGGTATTCTATACATTGCCTAGGTATTGTATACAATACCGGATTATACACATTGCCGGTAACATATATATTATTATGAAAAAGTATAATTTGTAACAATAACCATAGAAATAATCAGCTGTTCAACTCTAGTATAATGTTTACAGCTCTCGTCAATTGAGATAGATATATACGAGTACTTATTTCGTTTTTATTGCAGGGCGATGGAACGGGACTGCCGTCTACAACAGCTATGTTAGAGAGAGAGGGAAAACATTAATGTACCGTTTTATAGCATTTTTAAAGCATTCCACTTTTATTACGGTGATTCTCACGATCGACGGAGATACCGTTGTTATCCACAATTAGTTTTGTTAAGTACGAAGCGATGCGCAGAGTAACGCCCTAGGCGAAATGGAATAGAGAGAGATAAATAGTTTCTGAAATCTGAAGGAGTTGAAATGACTTTATACATATTGTATTCACAAATGACTCAACTGATAAAGAGGTAAATTCAAATCTTAGCATCCCTAAACGAGATTATTTTGTTTTTTTTTTTACTTTTGGTAATAACATACAGTTTCTATATGTTATTTAAAAATTGTCTCTTAAAAATTTTTTTTTAGATCGAAATTATTGTTGATTGTTTGTTGAATTTGATGATTTATGATGATTTAAAATACTAGGAAAAATCGATTCGGCTCAAAAGTTATTCTCAAGTGGGACCCGAAACCGCAACATTTAGATGTCCGATCCACTGTTCTCCAGTCGAAATTTTCTAGTACTTTTTACTTACTTACGCTGTAAGCGCTGCTTCAAGAATGAGAGGAATATCCTCGAAACAGACTGAAGCATTATATACAAAATGTTTTTTTATACTTTTTTTATGCTTAACCATTATCTTGCGTGATGGTTAGCGACGATGCGATCGAGGATGTGACGCGCTTGCCTAGAAGATACATATTCACTCTTGACTTGAAGACCCCTAAATTGTATTTCTCAGGAAACACAGATCCAGGCAAGGAGTTCAATTTCTTAGCGGTACGTATCACGAAATTGGAACTAAAACGCTTAGTGCGACTCTTTGGTATATCTACCATATAATGGTGGCGCCTATTTGTAAGTCTGGTTGTTCGATGAAAAAATGGGGACGGCGCACGGAGGGGTATTTTCTCGAAAAACCGGACAAAAGTCCAAAATATCAAGTTAAGCTAACACCATTTTAAATGTGTACATTGTCAAGGGTGGTAGTTGGTCTATCTATTGACAGAAAATCCCCACCCCTTCATTCATGCATAGTCTTGTATACAAGTATTCAATCAGGTGTTGTTGTGAACTGACGTACTCGCTCGAACGCTTTCGCTTACGAAATTTGCTTCCCTTTCTCTTGAGATCAACTTTAAACAAAAAATATCAATTAGATACGAAAAAAGAAGGTATGTACTTTATTTAATTCCATAAATTGATTGTTTTATTTTCAAATTGTACGATTAGCGACAGTATTTATAATGGGCAATTTTTCAACCTAATTTTTTTGATATATTAATGTTTTTGTTTATGTCCCCGGCTAGATCGGGCTATATTTCTTTGATAGTCATAAAATATAAAGTAATGACATCTGTTTTCTGAAAAAAAAGTTTCCGCTTCCTTCTGCTCTTTGGTTTTATGCCCATTTAAAGTTAAATTTTAAATTCCGTGATTTATTACGACATAACAATTTTTCGTATTTTCTCTTGTAGATACTATGGAAACCTCCAAAGAATTTACCAGAATGTCGTTATATGACATTTTGAATGAATCAAATGCAAGAAATCTGAATAAAAAATTTGAATTTTTAGAAAAAAAATGTTAGAAGTCACGAAATGTTCAACTAAAGAAAAAAATCTATTGACAAATGCTTTGAGTCGATATAAAAGTAATTTTAAGCAAAGATGGACCGCAGCATATTATAAACCCGAAAGATTCCTGAAAAAAAATGTACAATGGCTTCAGTTGTCTATTGTTTTGCCGTACTGGCCGGTACCTGCACAAGCAGAGTGTGCACAAAAAACCGGTCGTCCTTCCAAACATTTCCAACAACTATGCGATCGCAGTAAGTGCTGATAGTGATGATGACAATGATAGTGATAATGAAAATTGAAACATGATTTTGATTTTTTAATATAAATATAATTTTAACTGAAATTCCCTGAAAAAATATTATAAACTGAAAAAAACTGAAAAAAAACCTGTAAATTTTACTTTTTTTATAAAATATTGTATAAATATATTGTTTTTACTTCATAATCTTTCGATAAAACCCATAAAAATGTAATTTTAATTGAAATTCACTAAAAAAATATTATAAACTGAAAAAAACTGAAAAAAAACCTGTAAATTTTACTTTTTTTAATAAATAATGTATAAATATATTGTTTTTACTTCATAATCTTTCGATAAAACCCATAAAATAGTTTTGTCCGGTTTTTCGAGAAAATACCCCTTAGTGCGGCGGAACAAGGTTGTGCAATTCTGCTGCACCGTAATGTATCCTATAAAAAATGGATAGGCTAGCTACCTTTCGTCCATTGCTCAAGGCTTTTGAGCTTTTTATAAAAAGGATCGACATTGCCGATAAACCTCTTGGCCCTCCTCTCAATGAACTCAAGCGACTGGAGCTGGTATTGGGCGGAACCGTTCCGAAGATGAGAACAGTACTCCATACATGATCGAACTTGCACTTGGTAAAGGATGATTAACTGTTCCAGCGTGAAGTACCTTCTCACCTTTGCCAGCATGCAAAGTTTTTTTGAAGCTAATTGATCCAAGCTCTCAATGAAAGACCTAAAATTGAGAGTTGGTAACAATGACATACAGGGAAGCTGAAGATTTTCAGTGTTCGCCACGGAAACACCTTAGAAAGTAGGAGTCAAGTCGAAAGGACTCCTTTTAATGGAGAAAAGACACGCCTCGATCTTTGATGGATTGAACCTTACCAGATTAGCATCGCCCCATTAAAATGTTGACAATCGATTAACATGAAACAGTAATTGAAATTATAACTTTAAATTATTTTATTGATGTTAAAGATAGTAATTCCCTAGAACATTCAGCGTGTCTATCACGGTCTCAGTCCTATTGAAGAGCCACATGTCCGGATAGTGAGAAGTTGTGAGTTTGACAACTGAATCAAAAATGCTCAACTGAGCTTTTTCTTTTTCTTTATTAAATGTTAGTTTCGACTAGAAAATCATTTATCAGTGTCTGATATAGACTCAGGAGAGTTAAAAAATCAAGTAATGAATCTCTTTGGAGATGCCCTTTATACGCAAACCCTTTTATTTTTAAGGTTTTATTTAATCCAGATGTTTTGAATCCTTTTCAGGTGCCCTATTCACAAGAGTGAGTATTAAGGTAATGGATTAATTTAATTCAAATTAATGCGTTATCAGGATCCTTTATGTTATCAGAATTTGTTTGAAATACAGAAGACAGAAAAACGCTGCTACAAACCTCTTTTTGAGGAGAACTGATTTTTTTTTACAATAATTGCCTGAATATTTTTTTATAAGGAAAGTATATTTTAAGAATAATGTGAATAGGCCAGTCATTACGTCGGAAAAATCGGGAAATAAATGAAAATGAACCGAGAAAGCCAAATTTTGGATATTACGTGGGGGATGGCAAGAAAAGCTTAAGTTCAAATTGTCGACCAAAATAACCTTGTGCAATTTCCGCCATCTTGAAAAAACCCTTAAATTCAGTTTTTTCATCATAACTCGGTTCCCCGTTGAGATACGAAAATTTTTATAGAATACATTTTTGTTGCTCTTCTTGCGATCTACAATTAAGGTCTCATGCATTTTTCACGTATCGATCGTCGTTTTCGAGATATCGATCATACAAAAAACAATGGGTATATAAGTATAACTATTGTAAGATATTTAGCTGGTTTAACTTTAACGTGATATCCGAAATTTGGCTTTCTCGGTTCATTTTCACTTTTAAATGTATATAATGACTGGACTAGAAGGATATTAACGAATTTACTGAAAACCAAAAGATTTTATCTCCGTCACTTCTTAGTAACTAGTAAAGTATTTTCCTATCACAACTTACGTCTTTAAACATTATACTTAGAGTATGTTACAGCCTGCTTTTATCACGATTAGAGCTTAAAATTTTGGGTATTGAAGGTAATTTTTTAGAATATCAACATTTTAAATATCCTTCAAAAATACCTTAAACACCCATCATTTTCGATGGATGATATAAGAGTGCTATATATGCTGCTATATATGATATAAGAGTGATGGATGATATAAAAAGGCAACATTTTAAGTAAAGTTAATCGTTAATAAGTATGATAAAGCACACACATCTCCCAAGGTACCACCCATTCACAAGCAAGACGCGTGAGCCATATCTTAGCGAATTTAACCAACCATATTGTATAAATTATTATAATAGAAAAATACTAGAAAAAATCGACTCGGGTCACAAGTGAAGTGAAGTGGTCCCGCCTGAGATTCACTTGTGACCCGAGTCGATTTTTTCTAGTATTTTTCTATTATAATAATTTATCTTATAAGATCGCATTGAAAATGCATAAAATATAAAAATTATAAACCATATTGTAATTTTGAAAGGGATCATTAAGTATTTTGGATAATTTAACCAGTGAGTAATATTATCTTAGTCTCGTATTCTCATATACCCGGAGTAACAGATTAACAGATTATAAACCCTAAAAATTCGTTAGACATATTCCAAGATAAAGGTAGAATCACTCTGTTCGACGGAAAATGACGTTCTAGTTATAATTTAGGTATTAATTAAATTACAAGTTAAATTATGTAGAGGGCGCTGAGAGCCTGAGGCAATACTCCAACGGTGTTACCCACTAAGGTATTTAGTATGAGCTAGTTCTATCTCGTAGATACTTCTTTGGTAATGCTGAATTATATAATTTATTTATTATTACCTATAGGCAGATGGGAGTTACCACTGCCACGGGGTTGGGTTCAGCTGCACACAGCTTAATTTATGGTTAATTTATTTTATGTCTGTTTTCATGTCTCCTTTTGTCTGTTTTATTATACTATACTAACTTTAGTCTCAGAATATTCTTACTAAAACATTCTATGGGCTTTGCCCGAAATAAATGAAGTAACAATAATTAACATTTTAAATCAAAGTTTTAAGAAAATATTGTTTTGATTGTTGGGTGTCAAATCATGATTTTATGTGAAATAATTTATACATGACGATCTTTTATTTTTTATACTTAATAAACGTAATGTTGACATTACATACAACTATCCACTGTAAAAATAAAACTGTCCCTAATATAATGGCCCAAGGTCAGAAAGGCTAAATGTTCTAAATCAAATAAAGTTAAATTTTATTTGTTAAAATTTAAATCAATAAAGTAATTTTTAACAAAAAAGAAAACGACTTCGAAAAGTAAACTAAAAAGCAAAAATAAACTTACCTTGCACAAAGTAATACGTATTTTCATTAATTTAAATAGAACTGATAAAATAATTATTTTATAATTTTGTCGGTGCCAAGTAAAACAAATTTATTTTTTGCTATTTAGTTTACTTTTTGTAGTCGGTTTCTTTTTTTTTTAATTACTTTATTTTACGATTTTAAGTGATGGGTATACCGAGCAAGGATGCTTCTCGAATGAGGAGACGACTGTTTTACGGTTCACAAGTGACAGGGAACTACCCTAGAAAAAGCTGTTATAGATCTAGGCACCAAAGGACAGGTGTATATTGCTCTGAGTCGTGTTAAAACCTTGGAAGGAATAGCGTTGTCTGACTTTGATGCAAACAAATTATTGAGTAGGCCACACGACGAAAGAGCATTGCTAGAGATGACGCGATTACGCAACTTAAATTGGGTCTGTTGATTTTCATTTACTGACGCACCAGCATGACGAGTAGGTAGTGGTTGTCCTTTATTAAACTTCATTGCTGTAAATCTTTGAGGGATTTCCTCGACTGTCTATGGTCTCCATCATCAGATCTACTGCAGACCTTCATTTTAACCCATATGGGTGCAAAGTTCTCATCAATAAAAATGGATTAAGTCGAAACACAAGGTAGCTACTGTAAACCGTAGAGGAGTTCTCTGAACTGTCTTTCGTCTTCATCATCAGACCACTAATGACGTTCACAACTTATCTAGGTGTAAAGTTCTTATCAATACAAATTAATCAAGCTCAAACACAAGGTAGCTGCTGTGAATCGTTGAGGAGTTCCCTCGACTGTCTCTCAGCTCCATCATCTGATCTACTCCAGACCTTTATTAAATTGCAGTGCTTTAAATTAATAAAAAAATAAAATAAAAAATGCTTATAATTAATAAAAAAAACGCACTAGTCGTCCCTACGACTTTTGAAAGTTCCCTTCGATTTTTAAACCCTGATTTCTTTATCATGGGACTACCTTTGAAATATCTTTTATCCAACAAAAAAAAAATCATCAAAATCGGCTCATAAACGACGAAGATATCCGCGAACAAACTTAAAAAAAAAAACAAGCATATATACGGTCGAATTGAGAAACCTTCTCCTTTTTTGAAGTCGGTTAAAAACCACAAAGGGTAATTTAACTTTTCTTTTATATTTTATTTATTAAAACATTTGTCAAAAACTATTTGTCTCGCTCTGTTGGTAGTGGTAGAACATCAATATATACTACCTATGAAAACATGGCGCTGGCCAAAGAGTATGTAATCACTACGTTTTAAGAGACGGCACTCTAGTACTTCAGGCTGAGCTCACTCGAACTGTACCGGAACTAATACCAATATCATAACACTAACTTGCCAGCCTCTGAGCCAGTATGGCCAACTTGACTATTTGGCACCTTAGTGATGGCAGATTTATCGACTAATTATCGAAAATAGTGTTGTAGCTCCATATCGATAACCTCCATTTCGTGGACCGGCTTTAGAAAATAATTTCAGATAAGAGGTAAGGTAAGAACATGGAAGACAGAAAGATACGAATAAGGATATTGTACATAATATAATTATTCTAAAATCTATGATCGATCTTCCGTCTGCCATATTGTGTACAAAAAATAATACTATGTATAATATAATTACTTTTCTTTATTTTGTTGTTGTGCTTTTTTAATTTTATCTGTAGTATCGCTCTCAGATTTAACAAAGTCATCATTGATAACTTTACATGATTTTCTAATGAACAATTTACTTAAAAAGTTAAATAAATATTCATTTACTAATTTCGAATGAATATTGCATTTAAACCACTTCATACTGCAGCAGATGCTTAGTTGCAAGGTACAATATTGAGCAATATGCTGTTGGTGTAACTCAGGCAAAATTTTAGTTTCGTACATTTGCTTTGCTTCATTAACTACAACACACAATTCTTTCTTGGGATAAGTTAATGATATCTTATCTTGCCACCATTCTTTAAGAGAAATAAATTTATATAATGGATCATCTAGATTTGGATTTTCTTCTTTTAAAGAAAGCTTACTTCACAGTTAAATTTATCAAGAACTCTTGCAGCTAAATATCCACTAACATATACAATTGGTTGTTGTTCAAAGTTACAAAAAGAACTTTCAATATATTCAATTTCCGATTCGTCAGGCAAAGACAGCACAGGGTAACAAACATCAGTGTCAATGTTGGAATTCTGTTTCTGTTGTATAGCTTTCTGTTCAGATGCACACTTCGCATTTTTATTTAATTCTTGATGACTTATGAGCAACTTATTATAATCAGTTTCACAATTCGAGCCACGGATGTGTGGGTCTGTTAAACCAGATATTATACTAGATTTTAAAGCTGCATTAAAATGAGTACATGTTGGATTTCTGTTTGTTGCGCTGTGCTGTCTAATGTTCCCGAATAGATTTTCTAAGGAATCTTGGTTAAGTTGGCGTAAATTCAAATATTTAAAATTTGCTTTTTCATTCAAAAGATTCCAAATACTTTTTAATGATTTCAAAGATATTTCCATACCCTTAATGCAACGTACATTTTTTAAACGTAATTGGGAATCTGACTTCAAAAATTTTATTGTGGGAATATACTTTAAATAATAATTCCAAGATTCCTCATGTTTAGTCTTTTTTGATACATTTTCTCGGATTCCTTTTTTTACATCTTTTGGTGACGCTGGTCCATTAGTGCAGTCGAAAAGTTTGTCCATTTCTTCAACAACAAAAGCTGTTTCCATGATTTCTTCTGAATGAGAATTGTTCCACGCCATCATCTTCAAGACTGCAGCCATCGTGTTGCTTAATGCGTGAGCTGCAAATTTAACACGCATTTTAGTTTTATATGTTGGGTTAACAACTGTTTGATTGATTTTCTTAAAGTTTAAAAAGTTCCTATTTCTCTCTTCCGCTTCTTTTAAATATTGCCATTTGGCCTTTTTTCCTTTATATTCCATAACACCAGCTTGAAAAAAATTATTTCGGACTGATTTAAAAAGATGAGGAATATCAAACATTATAAAAACTTTTTTCTCCTCAACAAAAAAGTAGTTTGCTTCTATAGACAGACCATCAAACTTTTTTAATAAATTCAGGGCACCTATGTTAGTAGGTCCTTGGTCACAAACGGTTGAAACAACAATAAATCCAGCTTCATATATACTTCTCACAATGTTTTTTATCAGTACTACTAATTTTTCACTTTCTATAGTACCTTCAACAAAATAATGAGCCACTGGCTGTTTGAATTTTTGTTTTAAACCTTGGATCATAAAAACTAAAGCATGTCCAGCAATTTTATTTTTTCTGCCCATACTTTCTTCAGATCCAAGATCAACAAATCCTTCAACTTTATCCAGTGATTCATTATATATCAACCGTTTTTTCAAGGCAATCTCATCAAATAATAAGACACAATACTTATCTTTATCATCCATTTCTTGAGCTTTCTTCCTTAAAACATCTATTACCATGGCATGAATACCTGGTTCCATAGGAATTTCTTTTAACATCCTTTGAAGTGTTCTCGTGCTAGGCAATGGTAACATTTGTTGCATGTAGCGGTATGCCTTAGGAGAGCGCTTGAAAATCGAGAGAGCATAGATTTTGTTTCTTAGATCCCAACGATTGCCACGAGGTGCTTTTTTTAAGTTTTTCACTGCATTTTCTACAATTGATTTAAGGACTTTGGAGTCTAACTTGTCAAAATCTAACTTTAAATTTGCCATCCTCCTTAAAGTGACTTTAGACTCCTCTAGTCGTTTTACTAATTTTTCTTCCCTCTTTGTTAAAGGCCTTAAATCTGAAAAAATATAATCCATTTATAATGTAATTCTACTTAATAAGTAGTATAATAATTTAAAGTGGCTATTTCGCTAGTCTACAAGATCTCAGGTATATATATACCTACATATATATCTCATAAATCACACTGAAAAAAGAGCTAGTACTTCAGACTGAAACGAAGTGCTCTTTCACTATCAGGATGGTCTTAAGTATAATATGGGCTACCAGTATTGCTTCATCTATCGTATTTGCCAGTTCTTGGTGCTCACATTATTTACAAATAGTAGTAAAAGAAGCAAACAATATATTTGAAAAAAAAAACAATAAAGACAATAAATATACAAATGAATTAATATATAACAATCTCAGATTATTAAAACCAATTATTTGAGAAAATGTTGAAGTGCTATGTGAATCTAAAATACAAAGAAAAAATGTTATTCAGGAATGCAAGCACCAAGTGTTGACAAAATTTCAATAGAAAAAGTGAGCCCAAATGGCAAAATAGCACAGATAAGTGTTACAATTGCATTCTAAAATACTTTCTTTGTCACAAGGTTACATAAATTTCAATTTACTTACCAATTGCATTATTTGTTTTTTTAAATCTCTTATAGCTCTGAACAAATACTTCATCAGCATCTGGCCTAGATCTTTTCTCTGCAAAATTAAATCTAAGCTTAATATAGATATTTATTTTAGATCTCATCATAATAATATAAATTACTGTTCCATCCAATAAATTCCTTCAACATACATTATGATTAAAGAAATATTATTTCTGTGGTGTTTTCTGTTAAAGTCAACTACATATATGCTATAATTATCAATAAACATTATGCATAGGTACACTATTTTATGCTGTAACATGTCATTTGTCTCAGGGTTTGACTCGTGACTATTGCAGGGGTCGCCAGCAGTATAGCATTTTGATTAATTGCTATTTTTACCCCCTTGAACCAAAAACAGGGGTTTATAGCATTTTCACTTGAGTATTAGCTATTTTAACCCCCTCGACGCAAAAACAGGGGATTACAAATTCTTTGCTGTACCTAGCTAAATAGTCAGATCATTCCACAGAGTATATACTGTTTTTATAACACAGTTTTCCCAGTGCTAACAACAGCATCCCAAATAGCCATTATGTATTAAATGTTGGAGCTAATTGAATTACATAGTTTCTTTTACCTTCTTTTATTTTATATGTCAGATGTGAGGGAGCTTTAGAAGTTGATGGCATTGGTATTACTTCATTAACACTGCATGGATTGTGATCAGTTGACCGGACTGATTCCCCTGAAAGTTTATAAATATATTATTCATAAAATGCACCAACATAACTATATAATTTATAATACAGTGACATGATTGTTATTGTTACCTAAAATACTCAACCGAGATACTTTTTGGTATGTTATAATAAAGATAAAAACATTATTTATAAAAAAAACTGTAGAAAAAAACTGAACAAAGGGCTTTTAGACCAAAATCAAATAACATAACTTTCGCTTTCCAGGTGGTCTGCATTAAACATTAATTAGGCTACCAGTATTGATTTCCCCATCATATTTGGTGGCTGTTGGTGAATATTTATTACTAGATTTGGCTCATGTTAATATAGACTACCAATTAAAAGTTTTATTTCTATCTCTTGAATAGTACTTTTTTATCTGGATAAAAGGTACCATATGTACCCTTGGCAAAGTGTATGCAAAATTTAATGATTATGAATTAAGTAGTTAAGGCGTGAAAGTTTAAAAAACTCACTTTGGGTTTATAATATTATTTAGGACTAAAAGATTTTTAGCAATATGATATCGACGGCGAAGTGCCAGTACCTCCTAACTGAAATTCATCGAGAAATTCACTTTTTTGTCATTTTGAATTAAAATTCGTTATTTGCATGTTTTAATGAAATATCCTAAGCATAGTTTTAGTTGCAAGCGCTTCAAGTTAAAAAATAAACAAATTTAACAAACAATTTTTAACTTGTCAAGAAATTAAACATTTTATTTAGCTTGTGTATTATTTTGAATTTAGCAATTAGGAGTTATTGGTACTTCGCCGTCGATATATGGGCTATCATTTGCACAATCACATGTTCTTACAATATACCAAATTTCATTAATTGCAATCAATGAACCCGTTCTTAACTTATAGAAGGACATACAGATTTGAAATAATTATTTGTATATACCTTGTAATGTTTTATCCTTTTCTTCATTTTCTGCAGTGATAGTTTTAACTGCCAACTTGGAACTACCAATTAGTTCACCTGAAAAATTAAATTTAGAATATTTTTTATAGATACTTTTATGCTAGCACACCTACTAAATATGGATAACAATAACTTATTATTAATAACTCTAATAACAGTTATTACATTCACATTACATTTTTTATAAAAAATGTGAAGACAATGGGGATAATCTTAAAAAATGATTATTTAGTTTTTGGAGTGGAACTTTTTTAGAACCATTGTGATTTATAATGATCAGATTTCTGTGATTATTCTATGTCATATACTGTATTGTACACATGTAAAAAAAATGTGATATATATACATATATACTGAATTTTTCAATTGTTACTAACCTGACTTCTTTTCATAATATGTTTTCACATGCAAAGGAAACTCGGTTAAAATGTCATCAGATAAATATGGTCTAGTAAGTTTTTCAGTTGGCACAGCAGAGTTAAGCAACCGATTTCCTTTTTCGTTGAAGCATTCACTGGCAAAGTGAGTACCACAAATAAACTTATTTTGGTGTAATTTCTCAATTGGCACATAAGCAAAGTCTTCAATGCCTGATGCCTTAACCCACAATCGGCATCTGAAAAAAAGTTCGTCAATTTCTATTACGTTCTTTCTATAAAGAATGACTTAGATGAAAATAATTGTTCTTTATTTACATGAAAGTTAGAATGACAATAATATTAGACAAATATAAAGCTTGCTTTCAAATCAATAATTTGTCAATCATGCGGGTTGAATGGGTAACTTGTTACTAAAAATATATATGATATGACTGAACTACAGTAATTTAAGAAAGTTCAGATAGATAGTTACTACCCAGTTTAGACTTACCGATCAGGGTCGAGAGGAAAACTTGCAAAAAGTATGCCCGACTTGGGTAACTGTTGCATACCACAAATCGTACACTTTCTGTAACGCTTAACTTCCATGTTACCTTCAGTATCTCACCAATTTACACGCAAGTAAAGCGAGATTACCGGTATGATATTAGGTTATTAACAGAGACGGAGAAAATAATATTTACACAACAATCTCTGCACAACACAAGACAATGTAACAGGAAAAGCACAAAATAAAATAGGTGCAATGGTCTCTAAATCACACATAAAGTGAAATAGCGAATATTCATCAGTTTGAACTTTTGAATAAGTTATCTCAAAACCAAACGTCAGATAATGAGATATCGGCCATTTTTTCCAGTACCGCCATCATTAAAATGTTAAAATGTTCGTTATTTTAGGTTGGTATTAATCATGTTTCAGGTCTTGACGAAACCTCTTCAATGAAATAGAGACCTTAATTACAAAACAATAAGAGAGTATTTTAAATAAACTAATTTCCCGAGGATTCGTTTCAAGGCAGTGTCGACCCACTGGCGCTGGCGTCAGCATAAAAAACACTTAGAAAAATTCAGCGGATCTGTCAAGGTCTCGGTAGCTCAATTGGAAGGTTGTGGGTTCAAATCCCGCCTGACTCCTGTGAAAATTTGATTTTTGTTATTAATAACTTCTCTATATCTAAAAATCTAGCAATTGAATGCTGAAAAAACAAAAAAAGCTGTTTTGTTTTTTATCAACATCATCATTTTATCATCATGTTGTAAGTAATAATATCTAGTAAACGAATAGATGGCGTTGGCATCAGGAAACACTCGGATAATATTTAGCAAATCAATGTACTAGTGATTTTGAAAATAAATATTATGCTTCAACCGCCATAACAATTAATAATCCACTCATGTTTATAATTATACAGAAATACACAACGGTAACGTGCTGGTTACCACGTTTTACTTCCGATTGTTGATGCTAAGCCAGTTGCGCAAAGAATAATTATAGGCTGGGTCGTCAAAAAATTATTTTTCTTCTTCGTGTTTTGGAAGCTAGCTTAACGTACGGCATCTGTAAGCAACATCCATTACTCCCGGCTGTAGCTGCAGTTAGCACGTATTAAGCTACATTTATCCGCGTTATGAGTTGTAGGTTATTCTACCTATTTTATGTCCTTAGGAAAAGTCCGATCATGACAATGAATATGGAATCATCTTACACTTACATAAAAAGATATCAAACAAAACAATAATTGTGATTTGAATGATTACACAGGTAACAATTTAATAAAATTAAAATGGTGCCGAGACACGGTTGATAGTTTGTTATTAGGTGTGTATTGGTTATAACAAAAATATTTTTATTTTTTTCCTACGTGTAGTTTTCGATTTACCCTCAGTTTTAAATATTAGCTTGACTCGGTACTTTTGTGTGCATAGTTTGTAGTCTTACCGGTAAATTTTCATAAATACATTTTATATTTTAATAACATTTCTTCATCCCAAAGATCTCAATGATTCAATAGTATTTTGTTACATCTGTGGTGAATACACAATTAAGAAGTTCAGAAAACCTAAAATAATAATAATGCCTGTACATCCAAATTATTTGTGTTTTTACTTTCTCTTATCTCGTAACGATTTTATACAAACCTTATGTTCAATTTCACATTTTGATGTGGTTGTGTGTTGTATTAAGTTTTTATATTAAATTTTTAATATTTTTTATGACTCCGTCAGTCACATATAGGCCACGAGGGAAATTTGTGAAATCTCGTTTTACGATAGCAGTAAAATGTTTTTTCTTGGAATTTTATCAAGTTTGGTTGCAGTATAAGATATTATTCGTAAAGAAAATAAACCATTTACTTTAAGAAGAAGAGTTTAAGTTTATGACACAGTATTCAATTTACCAGGATTTTTTAATGTTTGATGTATAAGTGATTAAAATATAAAAATTTTCATTTTGAATACATCTAAAGCAAAGTGCTAATTTTCTGCTAAAAGATCACGCTAATTTTAATCTTAAAAACAAGCAATAAATGTTAAATTAAATGAAGTAAGCTTATGTCAATCACAAAGATTCATTTGTTTAATAGGATTGACTATCTTACGACATGTCATCAGTACCGTAATTATCAACATACTGATGATCCTACACTGGAACATAGGTAGCTGAATGAAGACATTGGACTCTTGGAATCTGGTGATCCGTAGAAAAGTGTAATAAGCCTGTTAAAACACCAGTATCAAGAAAGGTACATAAAGATAATAGATTAATATATAATAATCCACAAATAAATACTATTAAAAACTAAATGTATTTACTTTCAAACTAAAAATAGTTGTAAAATGAAACTTGACACAATATATAAAAATACAGAAGAAGAAGTTGAAGAAGTCAACACTAGATAAATATTCAAATTGGGAAGCACATATAACCTCCTCATAACTAAACTCGATAGATTTGTCTATGCATTAAAAAGAATTCGGCAAACTGTCTCGGAAACTGCCGCTCTGATGGCATATCATGGCTACGTGGCATCGGTGCTACGCTATGGTATCATACTGCGGGAAAATTCAGTTGAAATGAATCCAGCTTTTAAGTTACAGAAAAAATGTATAAGAGTTATCTGTGGCGCAACATTCTTGGATAGTTGCAAACTTTTATTCAAAGCTCTTGGAGTGTTACTTGTCTCTACATATTTGAAATAAGTGTTTTTGTGGATATGCATCCTGATCTTTTCAGTGTCAAAATTGATTTCAATTATAGGGGTAGAAGTGGCAACAAATTATGTATTCCAAAACAACGACTACAGTTGTTTTCAGATAATTGTTTCTGCATCGCTATAAGTATTTATAACAAATTGTCTAACGATACGGTACAAATGACATTCAATAAATTCAAAAAGTTCGTATTAAATATGTTATTAGATAAAAAATATTATAATATTAATGTCTTTATGAATGATAAATTGTGAATTGTTATTCATAATAATTTTGAATTAATCCAATACTGCGATAACCACAATATGAGTTTTTTTATCTTATTGAATTGCATCGTAATATTTCTTTTGTTCGACTTATTGTTTAGATCAATAGCTTTCTTTTTATAATACCTATTTTGCTACTTAATTTTAATTTAATAATACTCACATTTAAGTAATTGTTATTAAATTATTAATAATATTATCATTTGACAGTGTTTAATGTACTACCCAACAGAGAAAGTCTTTAACTGAATGTAAATAATAATAATAAAGAATAAATAACATTCTTACAATCAAATCAATTAGCCTCACACAAACATCTGCCCCTTCCGGGATTCGAACCCAGGGCCGTCGATGCAAGAGGCAAGATCGCTATCGTTGCACCAAACGGTCGTCGAAATTAACGACTATCCAATTTAACATTTGCGCGCTGCATTATCAGCAGAATATGTCGGTTATTATTGTGTCACACCTATTGTATCCATATTCTTGCAAATAAATGAATCTATCTATCCATCATGCGAGTCATGTGCGTATTGGCAAACGAATACATATTCTAACTGTGGGATACGTCAGAGTAGAATAGTACCAACTCTTCGCACATGAGTGTCCTAAAAGACCACTAATGAGACAGGAAGTAATCACCAATACAAATTGCGCAGCCCAAAAAATATGCAGAAGCATTTATAAAATTATGAAAATGAAAATAACTTTATTCAAATGCACTTAAAATAAGTTGTTTCGAATCGTCCAACATTTTACCTACCACCCATTCAGGACGTCTTTTAACTGACAAGAAGAATGGGCGCAAGAAACTCGTCAACTTTAACAGAGGTAACGACGTTTATAATATAATACGTCGTCACCATACATAATCCACAAAAAAAAAAATTTTGTTATGACAATACTAACATTGTTATGATATCATTCCGTGTGTTTGGCAGAAAAAAGCGCTGGTGAGCGCTTACCAGCTGAAAACCAAACTATACAGTTTTCGGCCAGGACACGTTTGCTACCTTCAGTTGCGCTGACACAATCCGCGATTATGCTTATTATCGCTTAGCGATCGCCATTTTTCTTACAAGCGCTCGCAAGCGCTTCTTTTCTGCCAAACACACCCATTATTTCGTTGATTACAACAAAGTCAACAAGTATCTGTACTTACTTAAAGTAAGTATCCCTGAACATTGCAATAACATACAGGTAATGAACGACAAATTTAAGAAAGCAACAAGATGTATGTTTAGGACTTTGTTATGGACTTATACTGTAATTTCCAACCAGTCTGCCAAATGTAGAGACTACAGCAAACCCCTTTTCCCATTTTTTGGATGGCTTCTGGCCAGCAGTGGACGTCATTCGACTGAGATATGCGGCTGAACGTGTCTACTGTAGCATGAAGGTTTTCAAGCTAACATATTTAAGGTCACCTATCCGATGTTAGGATAAGATAAAATAAGCGTTCATTTCTAAGGATATGGTAGAAAATATAGGTGACAAACAATACAAATCTGCCATTTATGCCTTTGTTCGGCATGGAAATTAATAAATTATAAAAAGCATATTATCTAAACATTAGTTAAGATCTATATTATATTTATATAATTGCGTATTCATGTATTATTTCCAAAATTATGTCATTCAATTCAATAATATTATTTAATGCTATAGAATGGAAAACTATAATAATGTCAAGCCTTAAATGTCATAATGATTGCCTGCCAGTACAATGACACTTTAATTAAACACTAACAAATATATATTATAGCTTCTGTTATAGAAATTCGTTAACTGAAAAATAACATTTGTCTAAAAGGATGTTAAACAATTTATTGTTGAATTTGTTGGTAGGCAATTCCTTGATTTCAACTGGCAGCACATTATAGATCCTGGATCGCGTTATTTGTAACGTACCGTACCATTTCCATATATTTTCAATTTCTGAGATGAGACCTGTAATTTATGCTTATATTTATGTCTAATGTTAGTTTTTTTTTATAAACCGTGTCATAATGGGTAAAGAGATGTAAATTATTCTTAACAAAGATACGGATTTCAAACATATTAAGGCAGGGTAGCGGTTTGCAGGGGAGAGTCCCGTATAACTCCCGTCCCACTCCCAGCGGCGGGAGTATGCGAAAAGCATTTTATCCACGTAAAAAAACAAAAGAGTAGCGGTAGAATCCCAAGTTCCTTAAATAATGGCTTGAAATGGTCAAGGTAGTCAGCTCCGCAGATCGCTCTAACACATTTGTTTTGTGTTATAAATGCTCTGCGAACATCTACTGAGTTTCCCCAAATAATAAGACTGTAACGTAAAACAGCCGAGACATATCCGTGATACGCTGCCAAAGTGGTTTCTCGTTTTGCAACTACTCTTAGAAAAAAACTGAATTGAAAACAGTGGCTGAGTGGTTAAGAGACAATCACACATAAACACAGACAAAAGCAGTGTCGTACATTTTCATACCAATCACAGTGTAACAAACTCTCAACATAAACTATAAAAATTCACGAGTACTTCAAAAAGACTTTACTTATTTCTTACGGATTACAATAGACAGGAACCTAAACTGTAAAGAGCATATTAATAAGTCTGTGCTAAGCTGGAAAAATGGTACTTATTGCTTATTATATTATATAGGTTATTTCCAATTCCTCTATACGGACTCCGTGGTCGAGTGGCCGCATAACGGTTTTCATGGTAAGGCTACTCCGATGTACCGGGTTCGATTCCCAGGTCAATTTCGAAAACTAACTTTTCTTTATTTGTTCGGGTCTGGTTGTTATGGTTCCACCGTTGTTTCTGAATTCCATAACACAAATGCTATTTATCTCAAGTTCAAAACTATGCAGGTAATGATGTCTCATCTCTACTGTATAAAAGAAGGACTTTGTGTGTTTGTTACCATACCAGCAACGCGTGGCCGGGTTATACCAGCAAATAACGTTACCATAGCAACGCGTGGGCAGGTTATACCAACAATTAATTCGCTGGATTTGCCCCGACTTAGGACAGGATAGGTTTTATTTAAATTTATAATAAACCAGAAACGTGTGGCCGAGTCATTTTGTATTTATAAAAATTATTGTTTATTTAAAGTAAAATTTCCTCCATGCTTTGGGAGGCAATTTATCAATTGGAAATGGAGCTGCTTAGTGGATTATTACTCATTCTATTAACAGTGTTTTCCATAGCCATCAGCACCAAAGTAAAGGTGGAGCAACTTAAAACTTTTCGTTGGTTAGCTTACGTAAAAGTTGCTTGACTTTAGCATTGGCAGATCGATCATCAATATGGAGTTCCTCATCAAAACACAAAACTAACTGTAATCAATTTGCTCTTAAATATTACATTTTATGTTGAACGTGGAATATTTTTCCCGCATCTACCAGCATTTTCTGTGTTTGAGTTTTATATTTGCATATTTTGGTACGGCTGCTAACCACTATTTGTATTCAGCCATATTTTATTCATGCAAAGAGATAGAATACTGCTTTAACAACTGTCATTTGAATATATTTTTATAAAACAATTTTTTTTAAGAAAATATTCTTAAAATCGGTATTTACATAAAATTGATAGATACGCATCTAATGTACATTATATTATGACAATACTTTGTGTGTGTGTGTGTGTTTGATACCATACCAGCAACGCGTGGCCGGGTTATACCAGTAACGCGTGGCCGGGTTATAGCAGCAACGCGTGGCCGGGTTATAGCAGCAACGCGTGGCCGGGTTATACCAGCAACGCGTGGCTGGGTTAGCTAGTTAATATTAAAAATCAAAGTAAGATTGACATAATCTTGTTTAGGTGGGATAAGTGAGTAGGTAATCGATTATATGTAGGTATTTATCTGAAGGCAAATCATGCTAATAAAGAATCTTGAAAAAGAAGCCAAATCAAAATCGTTATTATCATGTTTCAATTTATTTTTGTCTGGAAATAATAAGATTAACATGAATAAGCAATTTGTTTTTTTTTCTGCTATTACTGTGTTGCTAGCTCTGGATTGATCATTTAAATTTAAATGGCAACTTTCATAGTACGATACCCGAAAAAAAGACTATTCTTAAAAACAAGATGTCATTTATTTGATGATAAATTATACATAGTTCGTGGTCGTTGTTTATTTTTTAAGATTATTTTCATATAATCTTTTCCAATTTTTTTAAGTATAGAAATCATAATAAATTTATTTCATAAGCTGTAATAAGCTGTATTTTGATTACCATTTGGGTATTGATATCAACTTTCTTATGTTCACGTAAAGGCTGAATTTTCTTGAAAGGCACATTAATAAATTTTATACATTAGCAAATGGTAATAAAGACGATTTTTCTTTAACATGTTACTCTAAAAATATTCTCTCCGCACTTACTAAAACTACAGTCTCAACGTATGTGCATCATAAATCTGCAGGAATATTTTATCAGTATTTGATTGCCTAGAAGGCACAATACGGCGCGGAGAATTGCCTCGGTAAATTTCGCCTAAGCGATTTTTTATACGGACCATTTTTTTCTGGGAGTCACTTAATCTGGACGAGGAAAGCGATATTTCATCAGACAAAACAATCACTGAATGTAAGGGATGTCGGGACTGAGTTAAGGGTATTTATAGGGCCTTATAAATGTACGGGATATGGGCCCAGAATAGTTATTTGCGTATTATTCATAAAAACCAAATACAACATCAAAAAACTTAATGTCGCATGGATACAACAACTGGTCTGGAGACCAAGGCTTCGTGTATTATACCTTACTTATATGTTTTGCCCACTTGCAAAAGCACTATGTCTTATTTATTACCTAAATACTTAATAGAAATTACCTAGTGATGTTCACGATCAGCTTATTGAAAACTCAAACATATTACTGATATTGTTAATTTAATTTAAAGTCCTGGTTTTTTAAATAAATATATGTTGTTGTATATGCACAAATCTGCCCTCCTAACGATAAAGGCAGTAAGAAGCAGTGACGTCATTTGGAGAAAATGGCGTGCAAAGTATTTTTAGTTTCTTTTTCTTTTTTACTAGTTCAGAATTTTTTGTAAAAAAAATTGAAAACACTTTAAAGTCGTCGAAACGGAAAAAAATAAATAAAAAAACTTTGCCTGCCATTTTCTCTAAATCACGTCATTACTTCTTACTGCGTTTTCGTTAGGACGGCAGTATTTACAAAAATGTATTACGCATAAAATGTGCACATTGTTTAGTATTTAAATGTTAACAATCACATGTGTAAAATCTTTAATTGTTGTACGAAAAAATGGCTACAAAACAATGTGTTGATACATCTATTAAGCAAGATATACCTGTATCAGGCAGCCACCGTAATAGGTAAGTTTATAAATATATATATATAAAAAGTACAAATTTGTTTTTTTAACAAACTTATATGTTATTTTATATGTGTGTATCTGTGTGTGTGCTTTTGTGCTTGGGTATTATTAAGGTTTTGTGCGATGCCAATATATTATTATATCAGTTATAATTAATAATTATTTAAAATATTTTCAGTATCCAAATAAATGAAGTGTATTTAAACAAGGCACAATTTAAAAATGATGCGATGTAAGTAAGTAAATATTCAGCTTTTTGTTTATTGTTTATAAATTGTCTCGAAAACATGTCATTAGGATTTTTTATCGTTGTTACTTGTATATATTAAAGATATATCTGATGTATTTTTGGATAATAAAAAAAGGCAATAAGTGGTTTGTCAATTTCATTCGAATTACCATTTTAGTTTGAAAGAAAAAGACAAAACAGTATAACTAAAATAGTTTTAATAAGCATTGGAGTTTTTTTATGAATAATGCAGTTTCTCTTTTGTCTGTATTCGTCGAACTAGAATTGAACGTCGTTGGGAGTAATTTATTCATTTAAATTTAAATGCTAATCAAAAAAAAAACTTATTTCTTAGATATCGTATTATACCGATAAATTCAAGCAAGTTCTCGATTGTTTATTGTTCTTTAGTTAGGAGTACCTAATATTTCCGTTTGACTGGGTAATAATTTATTCGTCTGATAACTTCTATTAGCGGATTGAAAATCAACTCTAAGGGCCTGTTTCACAAAATTTGATTATGTTCATATTAATATACTTCATAAATAATAACATATCAATCTGTTCCATTTTTAAATTAAATCAGAAGTTAAGTGCTTAATCATTTATTGTGAAATATTATAAAAATATGTAGGTATTACTCGAAATTTGATCGTACTAATATTATAAATGTGAATGTATGTTTCATGAAACTTCGTAGATATATTCTTGGAGGTATTGGAAGTAACATAGGATACTTTTTATCGAATAAAAAATTGCGCGCGACGTCGCAGGTGTTTAATAATATTTAGACGTTATAAACGTAAGAATAATATTAGACTCATCAAGAAGTTAAGCAGTTGTGTTATGGAGTTCAGAAACAGCGACAGTACCACAACACCTAGACACGAGCCAATATAAAAAATATTGTTTTCTACATTGATCCGCCTAGGGATCGAACCTGGACCTCGGAGCAGCGTAACCATGAATACCGGTATGTGAGCCACTTGACCACGAAAGTCTTAATAGGTCAACCATTATTACTATATCAATGGCTATAAAAATGTTTTTAATACGGGTTTTCTAGATGTTGTGGTTTATGTTTAATATACATTATATTTTGACAATACTTTGTGTGTGTGTGTGTGTGTTTGTTACCATACCAGCAACGCGTGGCCGGGTTATACCAGCAACGCGTTGCCGGGTTATACCAGCAACGCGTGGTCGGGTTAGCTAGTGTTAATAATAAGATCTTTCTCTTCATTTTAAATAAGGAGAGAATAAATAAAAAAAGCGTCCGTAAATATTGTGTTACTGCTTCAAGTGGATATGATAATATTAATACAATTTATCATCATGCACCCTCATCATTATAGAGATTTTTGGGGCAGTCCTTTATCGTCGTAATGTGATGATGATTATGAGAGTAAGAGATCTCTCATCATCATCTTAAATTTAAGAGTGCTGTTGGATGTTGCAACAAGATGCGAATTTAAAATGATATAAGTATAATATGTCTCTATATAGGTTCTCTAGATGTCGTGGTGTATGTTCAATGTTAATAATAAGATCTTTCTCTTCATTCTAACATATAGTTGTATAAAGTACGGTGTAAATTTAAGGCAACGGCTGGTTCTTTTTATTTTTGAAGTTACGTTTCGGGATAAACGGGATATAGGCCTAGAATTACTTTTCTAGGAATAACAATTTAGTATTTTATCCGTATTTGTCGAACTTGAAATTACACGTCACGTATGAGTGGTATGTGTATGAATTAAACATGTCGTAATATATATATAACGTTGAAATTTTTTTGCTAAGAAAGTAAGAGCTTGAATGTATGCGATAAGTATGTCTATCTCATTTAATTACATACTACATTATAAATGTGAAAGTTTATATTAAACATATATAAGTTTTTTTTGGATATTTAGTACAGAATCGAGATAAAAGACTTATTCAATTTGATTAACAAATCAGATACGTTTTATCCCGTAAAAATGTAAATTTCCAGTGTAATAATCACAAAATTATCTACAGGAAGTATCAAATTGAACATTACTAACTCAACGTGAACGGAGTAGCGAGCAGACGCTAGATACACATAAATAGTTTATTTAATGTATTAAATTAAATATCATGTTTGCTTATTTATAGCTTATTATTAGCTATATTTTCCTGAGGTATTGTACTTTTCAAATATTGTAAAAAAAAAATTAACTGACAGTACTACTGGAAATTATTTTCCACGTATAAATAAATTAACAAAATCTGTTCCCTCTCTTTCCCGCTTTAAAAATATTAGTACTGAAATAATCTACACTAATATTATAAAGAGGAAAGATTTGTATTTTTCCATTTATTAAAGCCGATTTCAAAAATTCTTTCACCATTGGAAAGCTACATTCACGCTGAGTAACATAGGCTATATTTAATGCTAGAAAAAATTTAAAGAATTTTGTCCACACGTGCGAAGCCGGGACGGGCCTCTAGTACTTTGATAAATTGGCAACAAGTGATTAGCGTTTTGGTCCCGCGACTTTTAGTAAATTTAGTTGTCTCGGATCCCAAGATTTTCTAGTCGAGACTCGTAACAAGAAACGATTGTCGAAATTTAATGATAATTATTTTTATTTTCTAATAATTGAAAGAGCCTCGCGCCATCTGTTAGTTTAATGAATAATTACTTGGTCTACTACGTAACTACTAATCAACAAAGAAGTCTAATTTGTTAGTTGAATAATTATTTTGAGGACTGATTTTAAGTCTGTTTTATATTAAGATTATTTTATTAAGAAAAAAATCGGTGATTATGAGAATTATTAAGAACTAGTATGATTATTACTAAGTTTGTTTTATAATATATATATATACTTATAATATAAGATTTAATTGCTTAAAAGTGAATCTGTATGTGATTATAAGAAATAAACATATCTACCAATTATAAGAATGAAATTAACGTTAAAATTATAAGAATTTCATACAGTTGTATATCTCATATGGATAGACTAGCTGGAAGATAAATGTGATAAGTGTTTTATTTCTCATTTGGGAGACATTAATTTCAATTCTTTTTAATTCATTTCAAATGGCATTATCAGTGGAATTATCAAGATATTTTACTTAAATCTAGCACAACAATATTGCTAATCAATTCAATTTATGAATTAAACCATAGCCAAATAACCTTTAAATAATATTCTAAAATAATGTTAGAAAATTTCACTTCGCTTTTTCTTAGAAAACATAAAAATTTTACGAAGTAACGTTCTTCCGCTGCATTCTATAAAATAACAATAAAAATGCAATTTTGAGAGGGAAATTTCATGTCTCTACAGCAGTAATAATAAATCTTCTGATGGAATCGTCAACATTGTTGTATTGAAACTTGCAAAGGAATTACAGTTTTAATACTGCTAGCATTAAACTCATTATATATTTTACCAATTGATGAAATCTTAATAAAGGTTACACTAAACGGAGTATATTAATCATATGAGTATTTTATATAAACCTAATAATAATAATATATAGACGTTAACAACGTAATAGATATATGTTTTGTGATCTCTCATGACGTCACACATAAGTACTTTACCGGGTGACAGGCTATCAAAAAAGTTTCTTAATATGTGTTCTCTAAATATTGTAGTGTATTTGATAGTTTTAGTTGTATCAAGTTTTATGTGTTATTTTGGCAGCAGTAACTTTTTCTTAACTTATGATGGTTATGTTTTGATTTTATTGACTTATCGTCAACCTCGCGTTGTCATCCTTCATGACATGAGTTGTGTAGCGAAAACTGTGTTTAAACGTCGACTTGAACTAAAATGCGTTACATCTTCACTACAGAAATTATTTATTGATTTGTTTAGGTGATGATTAATAAAACTAAATATTGTTAAGTAGCAGCCTTTTATAATAAGCAGTAATGTTTAAAGACAAAGCATGATGACAAGATTTGTCCATGAATTTTTTAAGCGAATGAACGTACGTACTAACTAGCCGTGTGGTGTTCGGGAGAGTAGAATAGCAACGAGTCTTCACTATTAAGAGTGTCGTAAAATACATCAGATCAGGCGACATCTCTTTTAAATCACAAAACGAGCATCGTTTTCTTGTTCATAAATTTCTAATGCGATATTTCAATTATAAAACCAACCTCTTTTGTTGGGGTACATCCAAATAGATGTTTCTCGGCTAAAATTATGATGATATACCAGTATCATTAAAATTCAGTTGGTACCAAAGAGTTATTTTGTCTTCAGAATATGAAGACTAACATACTTATAAAATTTGGCACCTATATATATTTGGTCAAAACTAACATATACAAAAAATGTGCAATTCTGACCATATTACATGCATACGACTTGATTTGATAACTCTTTGTTGAAGTCGGTTAAAAATGGAGATTTTGTTATAAAATTATCTTATTTCGCTCGAAGGCTAATAAATAATAAGTGCTTACGTAAACATTAGGATCAAACAACTTAAACATTATTGTAAGAATCAAAACTGTTAGTGACTTTGGTGTGACTACTTACTGAATTTAAACCTATCATCAACAGTCACGTTTTTTCAATTTATATTGAACTCTATGCGTTTGACTTAAACCTGAAAATAAGTTGCAGCAATATGTAATTTTTGAATAGGGCGATGTACAGTCAACAGCACTTCCGCCTATATAAAACTGTCAAATTACTCTATTCAATTTTCAGCTTACAAGCCAATACGTAGAGTTCAATATCAGATGAGTAATTTTGACAGGTTGACGTGTTGTCCTCCAAAACAAATGGCCAGTCCATCGTCATACATTACTCAAGCTTTACGCACAAGCTTATGGAGCTGATAAATCATAATGGCAAACATGAAATATCATAAATCTAAATGTGATATGATCCATCCACATGACATACTAACGCATAAAAATAGTGTATCGGACATGGGAAAATATTAAATTCAATAATCACTGTTTATCATACTAATGTTCCTGATGATGATGAGGTACAAACTTTCACTTCCGATGACAGCATAGGTTTCAGGCGGGACTCAAACCCTCGTCCTTTGCTATCAGACACAATTTTTTTCCGAGTAATAATTAATGTTCATTTTAGAAATGGAAATTCTCTAAATTAAATATGGAGAGAAAAAAAAAGCGCCTGGAAACATTGTGTTACTGCTTCAAGTGGATATGATAATATTAATACAATTTATCATCATGCACTCTCATCATTATTGATATTTTTGGGGCAGTCCTTTATCCAGTTGTAGTTGGCGTCGTTAGGTTGATGTGATGATGACTATGAGAGTAAGAGATCTTTCATCATCATCTTAAATATAAGATTGCTGTTGGATGTTGCAACAAGATGCGAACTTAAAATGAAAATTAATATAACATCTCTCTATCCACAACACACGATCATCTTAAAATAAAATAAATCTAGACTCTTCCAGAATACTTCTAGACTATACAAAAGATTTATTGCCGAAAAAGAAATTGAAGCTTGAAGTCTTCAATTTAATGTCGTAAAAAGAGTAGTTTTATCTTTGAATAACTATTTCCAATAGTTTTTTTGTATTCGACGTAAATAAATACAGGCTATATAATCAAAAATACATGTAACTTATTAATTAAAATAATAATTACTGATGAATTCAACATACTAGTTTCATTATCATTCCGAACACTTTTATTTAGATTTTAATCAAAACTCAGTGCGTGACGCTGTAAATACGCTAGTGATGTGAAGCAAACCGAACGCACCAATCAGTAAATGCCAAATAAACAGTATCAATTCTGCCAATTTTACTTGACATTAGTATGTATTAATTTCTGTTGATTTCCAGTATGTATGGGGTCCTATATTGTTGGAGCGGAGCGAAGCGAAGCTCCCATGGATCAGCTTCAATGGCGCAATGTCTGTTACGCCATAACTTCCCGAGTTCTTAACCGATTTTGATATTTTTTGTGTGGAATCGAATCAACAGGTTTAGGGCCAGATTGTGACGGAGCCCGAATTTTTAAATTCACAAATTTTTCTTTTTTTAGGTATTACGTTCCGCTCCAATATATGGTGCTAGCGTAGCTTTATGCTTAGCGACTGCATCGCCTAGTATAAAATGAAATTGAGATTTTCGGTTGCACAATAATTTCACTTGTTTATTGCAAGTAAGACACCATAAATACACAATAGGTAGGTGACATAGATAATAAAAGATTAACTACAAGTGCTGCTCTGTGATAGACATTTTATTGTCTAAAATAAATTATTTATTTTAGACAATAAAATGTTACATATGTTAAATCAAAAGAAATATATATTTAACAGTTACTGACACGATAATTTCTATGATAGAGTCATGATATTGTTATAAATGACATAATGCTCCCGGCCACCTGGCAACATCGTGCGCCGCGTCGTGACTATAAAATGGGCAACACGCCAGTTCCCTGCCTATTTTGCCCATCAGCCGCTGTGGAAGAAACATCAAGCTGGAAGCTCTGCCTGATTTATCTCAATTTATTGTTTCCTGAATTACTGTAAAATTTTCGTGTATTAAATTCATTTTCTTTAAAAGTAAAATCTCGTATCATTTATAAGATCAGAAGTGGGATTCGTAGGCTTTGGCCGCCGCCATATCTGGTTTTATAAATAATTTGTTTTTCGCGAGCAGATTTTTAGTTTTTGAAGGTAGGCAGGCAGAGTTGCTACCCGACATGCCGTCGGATAGCTGTCGTAGCAAGCAGAAGGACAAACGCAAAGGAAGGTTACCTTCACCTTCCCCTTCCCGCGAAGCGATGCAGGCGGTCTTGAGGAGACTCGAGGCCCTAGAACAAGGGATTCATGTCGGCGCCACCCAGCAGCCTGCTGTCGCTGGGCGCGAGCAAGCAATTGTTCAGGTGCCTAGTGCGACGCCGAGCGAGCGTCGAGCATCGAGCGAGCGCAGCAAGCGCGACTCCCCTGTCACCCCTGTACCTGCGCTGCCGCCACTGCCGCCGAGCACGCCGCCGCTGGGCGCGCCAGCGCTTGGAGGGGCGCCGTACGGCGCGGACGCGGGGAATGCGGCGGAGCGACTATTGGCAGCGCTGACCTCTATCCTGGTGAGATCAAACCAATATTTTGTCTCAGATTTTGACCCCAGTGTTCATGATGTCGATACGTGGTGCGACGAAGTAGATAAAGCTCGTATTTCGAATCATTGGGATGACACGGAATGCCTTGCTCGTGTTGGTCATTGTTTAAAGGGGGAATCTCGCACCTGGCTCAGTCAGTGGTCAAGTGCCGAACGTAATTGGTCTAATTTTAAATTAGAATTAAAAGCGTTGTGCCCACGTAATATCGACATTGCGAACATTCTTTATAACGTGATACGAACAGAGTCTGATAAATACTCCACCTACGCGGAATATGCCCGTAGATCGTTGCTACGCTTGCGCATAGTCAAAGGACTTAGTAGTGAGTTGTTGACTGCAATCATAATACGTGGAATAACTGACCCGCAACTTCAGGCGGCCGCTACAAACGCAAAGTTAACACCCGAGACTATTGTGGAGTTTTTATCAAACTATGTTAAGCCTAATGTTAATAATGTGCCACGGAAAAACTTCCCTCACTTGCCCAATCGTAATAACAAGTTTTATAGCCAGCGTCCGAGTTCGTTAAAGCGCGAATATTTCGATAATAAGCGTAATATTCGATGTTACGAATGTCAACAGTTAGGTCATAAAAGTGCGTTTTGTCCAAAGAAGTCTAAATTGACTAGTGCCAATAATAGTGAAACCGCGCCGGCTGCAAGTACATCTAAAGTAGAAAAATGTACTTTTTGTAAAAAACTAGGTCATTCGGAAGGTAAATGCTTTGCTAAAGAACGGGTAGAATTTAGAAATAAGAACGGTGTTAACTTTTGTCGTGAAAATGAGGGGTTATCAAAGAATCAGGATATTATCACTGCAGTTATATCGGGTATACCGGCGGACGTTTTAATTGATAGCGGCTCGTGTATATCATTATTATCCTCTGATTTAGTGAAGCATTTTTCGGCCAACTTGAAACCAACTTATCAGTTATTACGTGGTTTAGGCGGTACGGAGGTAGTTACAAAATCCTTTGTTACTTTGCCTATCGAGTTGAGTGACATTACGTTGGAGGTTGATTTTTATGTTGTAGACAGCTCTCATATGAACGTTCCCGTGATTATCGGTACTGATGTTTTGAACAGGAAAGGCGTTGCATACATTAGGACTAGCGATAGCCAACGTATTATGCATAGTGATGTCGTGGATGTCTTAAAGGTAGATAAAAGTCCTATTTCGGAAAAAGTGAGCACTCCTGTCTCAGGCGAGCACTGGCTGAACTTGCTTACCGTACTCGAGAAATACTCTGATCATTTTTTAAGTGGTACGGCTACCACAACTGTTAAAGATAGTGAGGTACAGATTAACCTAACTAGTGACGTGCCTGTCTATTACCGTCCGTATAAAATGTCACATGACGAAAAGTTACGCGTTCGATCGATAATAAATGATTTGCTTGGCAAAGGAATAATAAGGGAGTCCGATTCAGCATACGCAAGCCCCGTTTTGCTGGTTAAAAAGAAAGACGGTTCGGATAGAATGGTGGTAGATTACCGAGCACTCAACCAAATAACTGTTAAAGTTAGGCATCCGCTTCCGTTGATCAATGACCACATTGATAGGCTAGGTAAGGCTAGAGTCTTCAGCGCGCTCGACATGGTTTCTGGTTTCCACCAGTTGAAGGTCAGTGAGGAGTCCATTCACAAAACAGCGTTTGTAACGCCGGAAGGGCAGTACGAATACTGTAAAATGCCCTATGGACTCGCCAACGCTCCAGTTATATATCAGAAAACCATCTCGAAAACGCTGAAACCCTTCATAGAAACGGGAAAGGTGCTCGCTTATATCGACGATGTGTTGCTCTTATCGGATTCCATAGAAGAGAACCTTATCCTGCTCGATTCAGTGTTAAAAACTCTAACTGAGGCCGGATTTTCGATAAACTTAAAGAAATGCACTTTTCTTACTAATGAAGTAGAATACCTTGGTAGGGTGATAGGACAAGGTCAGGTGAGGCCGAGTGAGCACAAAGTCGAGGCCTTAGTTAAATCGCCGCGACCAACCACGGTCAAACAAGTTCGTCAGTTTTTGGGCCTTGCGGGGTACTTTCGCCGTTACATACCTAATTACGCGGTTAAAACAGCGTGTATAGCTGCGCTTACTAAAAAGGGTGTAACTTTCAATTGGGGTGACGAACAGGCAGGATTCGCGCGTTAATAAAAAAAGGGTGCATCCTAAAAGTTTTGCAGTCGATGATCTTGTTTATGTTACTAAGAACTCTCAAAGCACTGGAAAGCTTGATTGTGGTATGAGGGGGCCATATAAAGTGGTTCGAATCTTGGCGAATGACAGATATGAACTTAAATTGTTGACCGGCTCATATGGAAAGACGAGCCAGGCGGCAGCTGGGTACATGGTTCTGTGGCGAGGGGAGTGGACCCCGGATACATGTGCTGGATTTTTCGAAAGTTAGTACCTAGTGCCGCAATGAGTGTCGTAATTTGTGACATTTGTTTTACAGTGTACTTGTGTGTGGGTTCGATTCCCGCCTTGATTACGTGATGTACTCTTATGTGCCAAACAATTTAAGTTAGTTCGTGATGTGCTCTGAAACAGACCCATGTAAGTCCTGGTGGTGCGAGTCCAGAGATTGAGGTGAATCATACACTGGTTCCTAAACTAGTTTGTGTTTGAGTGTGGAGTAAGGTATCGGGGTTGCGTTAGTGGAGGCCTACACTAATTAGAGACCTGTATAAATCCTTCATATATGTGCCTGAAGGTTGTGGTGGTACTTGTTATAGACCGATGTAAACACCTGGTGTGCACAAGGTATTCGGTTGCGCAAGTAAACCTTCAGTGTTTGTAGGTATCCGGATGACTGGCTAGAGACCGAATAAATCCTACCGTGACGACGGTTGAGGTATCTGGTTGCGCTGGAATAGGCCCATGTGTAAACCCTATGTGTGATGGGAGCTAAAGATGTGGATGACCAGCTAGAGACTGGTGTAAGTCCTCCCATGTCATGGTCATGGCATCTGGTTGCGCTGTAATAGGCCTAAATGTGAACTCTTAGTGATTTGTTGTTTGGTACATAGATGCATCAATTTATTTAATTTTCGACAACTTTGATTAAACTGTTTTGAACGTGATATCCTAAGAGTGATGTGGTTGTTTCAGCTTGCAAGGAGAATGAAGACCCTGCTGACGATGCCGAAGCTGGGCCATCTTCAGCAAGTTCGTGAAGGCTGCGAGGACGCTGCCCCGTCAGGAGAGGCCGTGTTATAAATGACATAATGCTCCCGGCCACCTGGCAACATCGTGCGCCGCGTCGTGACTATAAAATGGGCAACACGCCAGTTCCCTGCCTATTTTGCCCATCAGCCGCTGTGGAAGAAACATCAAGCTGGAAGCTCTGCCTGATTTATCTCAATTTATTGTTTCCTGAATTACTGTAAAATTTTCGTGTATTAAATTCATTTTCTTTAAAAGTAAAATCTCGTATCATTTATAAGAATATAATTTTCAATATAAGGTTGTAAATAAGAACTGGCAAGCACATAGTATGTTCACATGAGATTCCGACTGCAAATAATTTTGTTGATAGACTTACATCTCTTTTAATTTTCTGGCCATATGTATTTTTTAAAGAATATTAACAACGACAAACAAATCATTAATATTCCAATCGTGATAAGCTAAATGCTTGTGTTACGAGTGATTCCATGTCTCTAGTACATCGTCTCAGTTTTTTGGGTTTAAGCTGTCATTTCTCTTACTAATTAAAGCACTTGTGGAAATCAGAAACAAGGATTAATCGATGATTCAACCCAGAACCTCAGAGTGCTGTCATGTTGAAAACTGGTTTGGTCCATTCATTATTATTATTACGCAAGAGACTTTGACTTAAGGTCCTACGTACCCTAGATGGGGCAGAGGGCGTTCACAGTGCGTCGCCATCCCGTTCTGTCTTGAGCTTCGCGCTTGATTTCGCTCCAGGTCTTTCCGATGGCCTTCGCTTCATCAATTATAGTCCGCTGCCAGGTCTGTTTTGGGTGACCACGTTTGCGACTTCCTTGGGGATTCCAGTCAAGGGCTTGCCTCGGGATGTGGTTTGGATCCCTTCGGAGAGTGTGGCCAATCCAGCTCCACTTGCGGCGTTTGATCTGCTGGTCGATCCGGACTTCATTGCAGCGTTCCCAGGGGCGCTCGTTTGAGATCTTCGCGGGCCAGTAAATACCGAGGATTCTGCGGAGGCATCGGTTGATGAAGACCTGGAGTTTGTGCGAGATGTTATTTGTGACCTTCCACGTCTCACATCACACATTGGAATATCTTGAGCTTAACTCTCCGTGTCAGTTTCCGTGATAGCCATACGGGTCGTAACCACGCGAAGGTTGCTCGTGCTTTATTATTATTATAAAGTCAGACAGTTTACGACAGACAATAATTTTCGTCAATATTTCTTTTACCTACAGACAGGTTTCCGTCGCAATTTTATTATTCGTAAATATAGATCATAAACTTTCGTGTGAAGCTTTCCTTATCGCAGGATTTTTATCTTTGATAAGGCCTGTATCGTAAACCCATCAGAGTTATAAATTTTTTCCACTCACGTATGCTTGACACTATTTGACATATTTCTAAATGTGAACACTTAAGTAATGTTACATATATTATGTGGCATAAATAAAAGTAAACGAATCACTGGGTTTTTGATATAACTAAAGGTGTTTTCAAAGGGATACCTTCCTTTCGCATAATAAAAATATTCCATATTTATAATGGCATAAAATGAAAAGGCATATATTGACATATGTTGCGGGTTAGGTAAAGTTAGATATTTTGTATCCGTTATTTAAGAATATATCATATGTTTGAATACTGGTAGGTACTGATATTACTCTATACCGATTCAGTAGAATTGAAATCAGTATGTCAAAATTTATCAACTATATATTTATACTATACTTAAATAAATAATATATACTAGCTGATCCGGCCACGCGTTGCTATGGTAACGTTAATTGATTATAAAAACTGTTATCATTAGCCTTATGATAACTATGGTAACTATATATGTTAACAAACACACACCACACACAAAGTATTGTCATAACATAATGTACTGATTTATACTTTATAGCATAACTATATGTGAAAATTTTGTAACAACCAACTTGATATGTTATAGAGTAAACATGTGTGTTTACTGATTAGAATTTTAATCCCGATTTTTCTATAACATTACGGCGTTTAGTGCAACGATGGTGAAGCCGAAAGAAACGTCAGGATTAATAATAAATTATACGCAAAAATCGTAAACAAGTTGTTTTATTTAAATTAATGACTATTATTATATTTTACTATTTTACTATTATTATATTATATTATATTTTATTATTAACTATACATATCTTCGTAATCACGGGAAGAAAAGGCTTTATTTATAATACTAAGAGTATTAAATATATTTTACCCCCTGTTTAACAGAAACATATATTGCGGATATGTTAATTAGATTTGTTGCGTTTTTTGTTGTTCTTTGCTTTGTTGCATTTTCACACGTTTATTTTCCTGCGTTGGGGAGACGATCTCACGTAAATTGTACGTGGCCGGGTGCATACGTCCACACTATCGTGGAATTCCATTTGCATGTAAATAGAGATATTTTGTTGTAAATTGTTTTGTGGAGGAACAACTGATTTTTCACTAACGAAGTTTGATTAGTTTTGAACTAGAAAACATGAAATATATAATGTTTGCGTTTTGTTTTGCAGGGGTTATTTGCTTCGAAAGTATTACTATTTCAATTCAATAAAAAATATTCCATAAAAAATACCATATTATATTTCTTATGCAATTTAATTATACGATGTGCTTGATAGTACTATTTCGCAAAATACTTTGCATTTTGAACTCGTCTCTTTAGCCGAAAGACGTCCATTGGTCAAAGACCTCTCCCAAATGTGCCAGGATTTTGTCATATCCAAGTTTGGAGATCGTAGTAGAAGACCATCATTATGACAATACTACTGCCCATTTAGTGATCTACGAGTTATGGCAAATACCCCCAGTATGATTATTCTTCTTTTAGTGTGAAGGCTTGGTGCTATTTTGTTCCGCTGGTTACCATACGACATACATTATGAACTTAAAGTGGACAAGTACGAGAATTAAAGTTTTCTATTCCTACCAACTACTATAAATATACGATAATAAAGTAGACGATGTCTTTTAGAGTTGTTTATTATTAATCAAAGCCGATAGAGGGTCTACTAATCCCTAGCCATTTTCAAAGTTTCACAAAGTAGATCACCTTTTGACTTTACTTATAGGCAATCAACTATTGCAAGATGGAGGTGTGGAATAGGGTATTTCATAGGTTTTCCGAAAGTATCTCAAGGAGTTAGTTTTAGTATAAAAAATTGTCATCCATATGTTTAATTCTTTGTTAGTTGTTGTGACCGTTTGGCGCAACAGTAGCGATCCCGCCTTTCGCACCGACGGTCCTGGGTTAATTTATATACTTCAACTACGTAAATAAACATCATTTGCGACCACTGTAAGGCTCGCTTTTATCTTAACCCGAAAAAGAGACCTGTTTAACTTCTTTTTTTTGATAAACGTTTTAATACTATTTATTTTTGTAATTTTCAAAGAAAGGGGTTATAGACGGGAACACTTTTTTCTTACGATCTATTTGAATATAAATAAATTGCTGTTAATTACTTAACAATCAGTTATGAACGGTTAGACCTATTTTCTTGTTTAAGGGACTGGATAATTATTGTATTAAATTTTATTTTTTGCATTCACAGTGCTATATTTCTATGGGATATAAAATTACTAACTTAAATTATTACAATGCTATTTGAATAATAACGATTTGCTTTATCTAATCATCATATAAATAAAATTGGAGTGTCTGTTTGTAATATTGAAATAACCGTTTTTCACTACATGCATATGAATATATATATCTGGTAGATACGGTACATTAACCAAAATATTTTTTTTTTACAATTTTTGTCTGTCTGTCTGTCTGTTTGTTCCAGCTAATCTCCGAAATGACTGGACCGATTTTGATGGGACTTTTATTGGTAGGTAGCTGATGTAATATGGAGTAACTTAGGCTACTTTTGTTTTATCTATACATCATACATATAAATAAAATTGGAGTTTCTGCAAATTATAATAACTGAGCCACGGCAACGTGTGGCCGGGTCAGCTAGTTACACACAAAATACGTTTTATACAAACAAAAGTATTATATCACAAATGGCTTCCAAAATTAATGGCTAGGATTTTCAACTATTAACGCCGGGAAAGAGGCAGTAGCAGGCAATCCATCCAGGCCACAAGCTCGTATTGCACTCACCGCTAACAAATACATTTATCTGCGCTCCATTAGAGTGAAACGCAATATTTCACTAGTTGTAATATACTTAAGAACGGTGTCACAAGTTATGTTAAACGCATTTGTAATTTTTTTAAGAGGTCACTTCACTTAAAACCGCCAATAAAAAGGATAAAGACAAAGCACTGGCTATATTTTTAAAAGGTATTTTGATTTGTAAATTAATTACAGATTTTCTAGTACAAAAAATAGAAAAAATGGCACACTTTTACGTCCTTATAATTAAAGTTATAATTAAATATTGCTAAATAAAGCTTAATATTGTTTCTTAGTAAATTGATTTCTTGAACAAGTAAACGTTGTAATATTTACAATGTGGCGTCAAAGTCAATCGGAGCAGAAAAACCGCCATTATCTTTTTAATTTGTTTATTGAAAAAAAAACAACTTGGTTGGACATATATAACGCAGATAAAGGTTCTTTTATTGGCTTAGTTTCCTACAATAAAATATATAGTTATGTTATTATAAGTAAATATGTGAGTGCTTTTGACAACAGGTGCATCAAAGCTTAATGTACCTTTCAAAGTGCGGAGGAGTTTTGCCCACCCATCCGAAAACCGGCCATTGCGAGTATTGCTTAACCTCTGTAAAAAAATTTAATCGCTTTACCATCGAGGTATTTACCACGTTAGAGAATGTACCAAAGAACAGAACAGAGGGCCTACCATGATCTCTTAGAGCGATGCAAGTTCGATTGTCAAAGTGAGACACCACTATACACGGTCTATAGTGGCGTCTCTTTTCAACAGCCAAACTTGAATCGCTATAAGACTTGATGATAGGGCCTGGTCCACAATAGACACATTTACGCTACTGGTTTCTCTGTACTATGTCGAAGCTTTAACAATGAAATGTGAAAGATGGTTCTTTGTATTGTCAGGAAAAGCGCACAGATTTTTTTTTCCTTAGCGCTTAGTTATCTTTTATAAATGTGTGTTCTGCTAGCGGGCAGTCTTGAAGAGAAATTATACTACAATTTGTTATTACGTGATACGCTGGCTTTAAAAATAGCTTGATTAAAGAAAAGCTGGATAAAAGAACTGAGGTTTACTGAAAATACCATCGAACATGTTTGTTTCTTGAATTTATACTTGTGTTGGCGCATTGAGAGCGAAATTTCTCATGTAACGTAAGCTGCGCTCGCAGCATGTAATTAAAAAGCGACACCATGAAGTTAGCTGTTAAAGTCAATAAGGCTCAATTCAAGATATCACGTACGCAAGCTTTTTTCCTTTAAATAAATGAAACCTGGCCCATAAATAGGCTCAAATCGCGGAATACATAGGTGTAATTCGGGTAGCCTTTCACTAAGTACTTCTTGCTTGACCCGAATCCTGTTTTTTTTTAAATTTTATATATGTTTTTTTCTCTTTATTTATGGCAACAAACAATCATATATGGTAATTAATAAAATAGTAATAACAAAAGGTAACTATAGACCTATAGTGCGAGTAATATGAATCTATGAATGAATTTATTACAACATTACTACAACATGCAAAATAAAATACATTTGAACACAGTTATACAAAGTCACGCGGATGATGATAAAAAAATAAAGATAACAATGTTGTAGGTAATTGTTAGGCAAATATAAATAGATATACTAATCAATTATCACTGATTAATTTATATACTAAAGTTTTCTTTAATTTACAAAGAGTCGTTATTGTATATGTTGGTGGAACGGTAAATAAAGGAGTTACGTGTGTACAATTTAGTGATGGCGGGACAAATAGTGATCGTTTGCGAGAGGATCGCATAAGTATACGAACACGGCAAACGAAAATAATTTTGCTTAGAAACGCAGAGGAAACCATTGAATATTTTATAAAGAAAGTCGTCTTTATGACTATAAAGGAGATAATAACTGTGTTTAAGACAATTCTCAATATCGTTTATAAAAAAAGAAAAGAGCAATGGTGCAATATGTGACCCCTGCGCCGCGCCTGATTGCACCGACGGGAATTGTGAGCAATATCCCTCTACGCCGACAGCCTGATTTCTGTTCGTGATGTAAGATTTAATCCATCTCAAAAGATTGCCGTACACACCGGCACCTGCCAACTTTTGGATAAGCAAATCGTGATTTATATTATCAAATGCTTTGGAGAAGTCGGTGAACACAACATCCAACTGAGAGTTGTCGTTGGGAGCTTGTGATAGATGCTCCACAAAGATCACCAAGTTAGTTTTCTTAAAAAAACCGTGCTGATATTTAGATATGTAGTTTCTGTAAGCGAGATATATCAGTTCAGTTACTATTTTTTCGAGAACTTTTCCTAAAACTCATAGTTTTGAGATTGGTCTGTATTCGGTTAGGTATCTGGTTTCGCATGCTGCTCTTTGGAATTGGAGTAATTTAAAGATTTCTTCAAAACTTGAGGGAAAATACCGGATGCAAGAGAGGCCTCAAATATGATTGCTATCTGCAGTGCAAGCTCCCTGGCGCAGGTCGATATGATGGGATCGATTCCGCCATAACCGGCCCCTTTATGAATATTAGCATTTGTTCCTTAACAACCAAATAGTAACTTGCATCTACTGAACGCATCTGTACAGGTGACTCCAAACTATGAAAGAATGACCAGTGTCATGAGGCGTTATAAAAACAATATGTTACAATAACAAACCCTTTTAAGTTTCATCATGTAGATCCACTCCCAGATTATTCCTTAATTATACTTTTGCTCTATCGATATTTAAAATGTGTATAATTACTTTATCATTGTCATCTATTGGAACGTGTATTGAATCCTGACTACCTTGCTAAGTTTTGAGTTGATGATTTTTTTATTTCGCTGCTATCATTTGAGATTGTCCATTAGCTACAGATTCGAGAGCTTTATTCATTGCCGGTATTATTTGAGGCTCTACACTCGTAGAAGCTTCAGCTTCAAGGTCTTTTGACTGGCTTTTGCTGCAATTAGTAACTGACTACTCGTACTAGCTAAATATTTTACATCTACTATAAAAGCTACACATTAATTTTCCGCATTATTTGTAGTGTTAATTTTACTTAAATATAACCATAATAATATATTAACAGTCTTTTTAATAATAAAATGTCTACTGTCTATTGTTATTGTCTTATTCAGACGATCAGACATTTGTAAATTTTTGCACCGTAACCTGAGAATAATTCTCAGTATTTTTTTTAATTTCTGCACCACAAAAGAAAAAAAAAATATAGCCACTTCACCGTCCGTTTGTCGGTCAAGACCCTTTTTCTCGGAAACGCGTCAGCAATCCCTTGGAGCTGTGAAAAAAAACATATTTCTAAGTGAACGTAATCAAAGATACGGCCGAGTTTGTCGTATGCCACTCGCATGGGAATCAAAACCTTTAAGGTATTTCAAATTGACCAGAGTAATGAAATTTGGTAAGATGCAATGTCTTATATGTAGATAGCTCAAGCAAAAGGAAAAATCGAAAAACCTAAAATTTATAGTCATTGGTTTTCTGATTTTATGCGATTATAAACTTGTACTTCCTAAATTGAATTGGTCAGATCATATATGAGGATTGACAGTTTTCCAACGGCAAAGTCACGATTGTCCTTTAACACTAATATTGCAATTAAACGTTTTGGGACTGATATTGCGTGGAACTTAAAACATACTCGCATATAGCGGTAAGAATTCACGAGGCTCAATTCCAATGAGCTACTAACTATGTATTTACATTTTTCTCTAAATAAGGAAAGATATAAAAGTGTCCATTAAAATATACGAGATATAATAATAAGTATACAAACAAATGCATACGCATATTACATAAACGTATGCCCCTATCAGGATGCAAACCCGGGAATATTGGCACATAGACTGGATTGTTATGGATCAAGTATAGGATGCCCTGCTTTTAACCGCCCTAATCAATTTTAGAATTATGATATGAATAGAATTTTTATTTGTAAACTTGGATACAGAACTTTTGAAAATTACAAAGATTTCCATCTTTAAAATATTAGGTACTTAGTAAGTACTTAAATTCAGTTAATCCAGTAAACGACAAACCCTTATTAATTCCAAGCGTCCTTTTGCCAAAGTACCCTAATTTTAATCACGTTTAAATTAACTGGAATCCAATTAACTGTAGAAAAGGCAGATCTTAAGTTCTACTAAGAGGGCATTCTTAATTGAATACTTATCGAAGAAAAAATACTGTGATTGAAAATTCGTTTCCCATTTAAAAAATGTTTGTAATTACATAAATATTTCTTAAATCTATTTTCACCAATCTCAAAAAGTTGTTATAAATTTAACATAATATGTAGTTCAGAGAACTATTTTAATGCTTTTTATCTATGAAAGTTATAATAAAAAAGATTATAAAAAACCTCTGCGTTATTGGATTGCGTGTTACGATCAGATACTGGACTGTACCATATGTTATTCTGAAATAACGAACTTTTACGTTGTAAAAAACAAATGGGAACTTCAATATGGACGATGTTACTATATTATTAACTACATAGTCGCAAATTTTCTCTTCTTTAAATTAGTTAAAAATAGCAAAAGCGAGAGCAACTTGAATAATATGGCGAGTAATAGGACTTATTTCTATTAGGGTAAATGAAAACTTTTTTAAATCATACATATCTGAGCACAGAAAAGGAATGGAAAAGGAGTTGAGATCAGTATTCCTGAGTTTCCTGTAGCTAAAAGTGTTTGCATAAACTTTAGATGTATTGGACCTTTGGTATTTAAAATTGACAGTACTTGAACCGAGAAGCTGTGCTCATCGCCGCAAAGTTGCCTGTCTGTCGGTCTTCTACAGACTGTACTTTGGAGAGTGTGCTCAGGAGCTGCATTTGCTCATACCGCCATCTCCTTTTTTGCCATCGGACATCCAGACGCATTGCGGGCTACCACCCTTTCTTGGTTGCTATTCCTTCCTGTCGCACCAAGGGCTTCTCAACATCCTTCATAATGCGTACACCAAAGGAGTGGAACACCCTCCATTTTTAAAGCCAGGGTCAATAGGCACCTTCTGGGTAAGCTCGTGTCATCGTGGGTCAAGACAGCAGTCTTGGACCCCAGGCTTGATTGGGATCAAAAGCGAACCCATTCAAAATAAAAAAAAAATCATTAGTTAGTGGCTACTTAGGCAAGACTTACGCAAACGTTTGATTCAACACCTCAAATTACGAGAATCACATAAAAGAAAATTCATATCAATAATCTTATTATAGACTTTGTGGATTACGTAATTTCGTAAGAATCTATCGAGGCATTGAATCGTCATGAGGGAACAATTTGCCATCTATAGTCCCAAACAAATCACTCTGAGAGGTACTTTTAAAATATCATATAAGTAAATAAGTATCTATATATATTTTATAAAGATTGGTTTGGATGTTAAGGCGTGAAACGATTACTCACAAAAACACTTTCACATATATGGTAATATTGTAGATCTTATTTGAACTGAATAATTTCATAGGGACTAGGCGGTAGGCATTTTAGTATTTGACTAGTTTGACAAAGGTTTGACACATAGACAAATATCACAAACTGCAAGACAATAGATGGCGACCAAAGCCAAATTAAACAAATATGATCGCAAATATTGGCTTATTCATAAATGATTTATTGCCGACGATGGAGGACGTGCTTAAAGTTGCTAGGACCAAGTATGGACGCGACGTATGGATATTTGACGAAATATGGACTAGCGACATTTGGCATTTGTTAAGTTTTTTAAATTGCAAGATGTCATTTCATTTTAACGACAATTGAAAATACAAAGCGGAAAATGAAAATTCATTTTAATAAATTTCATGAACAATACAAAACTTGATGTATGCAAAACGTCACATTTAGAAAGCACAACTTAATTAAATTCACGGCCGTGTATCATCGCAACCCGCAGGCGTCACAGTATGTGTCAGATTCCCACTTCAAAGCCAGTGTGAATGCGGGCTTTATCTTTGCCTGATATTCGTTGTACCCCACATTAATATATAATTATACCCTTCGTAATAGCATTAAGCACTTTATATGTTGCAATGCAGTTTGAGGATTTTGATTAAAACACTGTAAATGATAGATCTCGTGATTTGATCTCTTAAGTAATGAATACGAGCATTTGTACCCGAGTCATGGTTATTTATATATATTTCTATGAATATAACTAATCTATTTATCATATATGTAAGTTTATCCTTTACCCTAGTCTCTATAACACAAGCCTTACAGTGCTTACTTTGGGCTAGGCTAATTGGTGTGAATGTAAAAGACATTATTATTATTATTTAAAATGATCGGTGAGAATAATTTTTATTTTTACATATAAAATCAGTATTATTTAAATAATACTAGCATAACGTAGCAACAGATTGCGTGCATATCGCAAGTGTGTTTGTGAACATTCCAAATGTTCAGTAATGACATTTTAAAATGATTTTATTGTTTGAATAAAACACTTTTTTACGGATTTTGCGCATATTTTATTTAAATTTTTAATCCTTAAGTTTTGACTCCTTTACAGGAGTCGTGATCACAGGATGCCTAAGATAATGGTTGTCATGTATTTTCTACTACCTTCACAATATTTTAATCGGGCACGTTCCTAATTGTTATTTTTTTTATATAAATCAAATTGTTTTATTTCACATTTTATTTAGTTAGTTAGTACTCATTGCGATTACATTGTATACTACTGAGTCTACTACCAGTTCGGAAATTGGGAGGCCCTTCCTTCTCGGAAGCGAAATTGGCGAAAGAAACTCGGGCAGGGGGACCGACCTCCATCTTACTGTTATTATCTGCAAAAGGAGCTAACTACATCATCAGGTCTTGCAATGTGTTTTTGGAGGTATTCATTTATTAATTATTGGATTCCAAGCAGGTGGATATGTTATGAATATATAGTGGATATAGCATATATTATGGACTATTTTGCTAAAGTCAAGTTAATCCATATTATGGACTGAATAGACATACCCAGTCGTCGCCAATATAGACTTTAAATCGATATTTATTAGTATTGCGTAGTACTTTACAACAAGTAAGTTCTATCTTATATACCAAAAATAAACGGAAATATTTAGCACCAAAATAATAAAATACTTACCAAATTTATACGCCTACAAATACCATTTATTATTAATCTGTCGACGAAAAAGTCTGGAGTTGATTCTGTTTCAGTTTGTAAACCACTGCGATCCGATTTAACGATCGGTTCCGAAGTAAGCTTCTAAGATCTTATCGGCAATACTAATATTTCTGTAGGTCTATCCACAATGTCCGCCCGCCAGACCGTGTGCTGGTGTGACAGCTATACAAAAAAAGAGGAAGTTAATTTAATCCGCGGTCATTAATCATTACGACACGGGCTTCAGTCTTGCAGTTGAGAGGCAGTGAAATGGGGGTTTTATCTCTATTATATCCGTTAATGGAAGGCTTCCTGTAACATGTTTTCTCATCTCTCATACAAAACATCATTAATTCAAACACATAATGGACAATAAAAATATGACATATATGTAATAGCTTTTTTCTTACTACACATACACTCACACACATTATTAACAAAAGCATATTTAGGAGCAAATAACAAAACCGTTAACTCGTTTAACGTATGTAAGAAAAAACTTACTCAATATATAATTGAAAATCAATAAATTAAATCAAAAATAATGCGTTAAGCGAGTCTCTCTGTTATTGTAATTTATTTTTAAACTAGCTTTCCGTTCGCGGCTTCGCCCGCGTGGAATTCGGTTATATTGCGGAATAAAGCACAACTATAAGAAAACTTCTCATTGCCACGGAAAAATCTAAGTAACGCTGGATAAAATTAGTTGTTAAACCAAAACTGAATGGTACACTATAGTATATGTTTTCCCTTGTGCAAAAAGCGCAAAACAGTGAATGAAGATAAAACAGCAAGTAAGTAAATGAGTCGAAAAGTGCACCGAATAAGTGTATGAGCTACAGGTTAAAGAGCGAGATATCATTCCACTTCTTACCACGTTTTAAAAAACACCCTGCGCCATCTTTCGCATACCTCTAGAACTAAATAGCGTAAGCTATCATTCCACTTCTTATGTATTTTAAAAAACACATCGTTACCATGTTTTAAAAAACACCCAGCGCCATCTATCGCATACCTCAAGAACTAAATAACGTAACTAATACTTATACCAATTATTTGACTTTAGTGATTTCAGGATAAATAGATGTAAAAAAAAACAATTAAGACGATAAAACAAATTGTACGTCATCCCTCGAGAACTCGTCATTTTCGGGGATTCATTATCGTATCATTTAGCTTCTAAATTTACATGTTTATATTCGTTTGCAATATTTTACCTTGTTTTAAACGACACACAGCGCCATCTACAATCCATCCATCAAGCAAACAATATTTTTGTTTTTCCTCGGGAATATCAAATTTTTTCCAGGATAAAAAGTACCCTATTATTTAATCCGGACTTGTATCTTTACGTCTGCAAAATTTCAAAGCAATCGGTTCAGTAGTTACGGCGTGAAAGCGGAACAAACAAACAAACTCACTTTCCGATTTATAATATTAGTAAGGATGTTTCATACGCTATAATGTTTCGTATTGGTTTTGCGACCGCGAATTAATAAATAAGTTTTGTTATCATGTTTTCATGTAAGTGACAATATGATGTCTTTATGAGAATAAATATCTTTAAACCGAACCGTGTCCTTAAAAAATGTGTGTGTATGTGTATGTGTGTGGATCAGCAGTACGCAAGGATGGCACCTAAGCATCGTATTTATTCGCATAACGAGTAGGTATATTGTTGATTTTCAGTTACAACCAAGAGTGACCACAAAGATATGTTATGTTTGATGATTAAAGTGATGGTAGTCATAAGTGTGCTACTACCGTCCAATATTTTAACAGGCACAACTACATCAAATTTAAATTTATATTTGTATTTAATCTGTGTTCCATTTTATTAAGTTATTTTAATAATAATAATATTTTTTTTATTACACCAGTTAGCCTACCCGAAAGTAAGCACTATTATGAATATAATATTATGTGATACATAGACATGAAATATGCATAGAAATATATATTAATACTTATGATTCAGGTACAAATGCTCGTATCCATCACGCCAACATCTGTTTCTTCCTCGACTCGAACCTAGGACCGTCGGTGTGAAAGGCAGAATCTACGTTACTGAAACTAAAACGTTATTGAAACTGAGACTACCAAAGTTCAGAAATTGGGTGGCTTTTCTGAGAAAAACTGTCAAAAGAAAGTAGGACAGAGGATTGACCTTCAGTTAACAACAATAACAATCTTAGATTATGTTTGAACAGCACTTGACATCGCCACCTACAGTTTCCTTTTATAGACTATTTAATCGAAAAACAAAATGATAATAAAATATTGTAAGACTCTGTTCGCACCGTATAATTTTCAATGAAACCAAAATTAAATTTAGCAGGGAGAGGACACGTTCAACGCCTATTCAATTTCATTATTCCTTTAAGCAAACATTGCACTACTGAACATTCAATATCTTTAATTAAGACTTTGAGTCTTGTTGTAAAAGAACTTTTTTTATTCAGATTAAAAACGCCTTTTAAAAATTAGCATAAAAAATATTTTTAAAAACCACGTTTTTCTCTTGTTACAAATGCACTAAAAAGGGTAAAATAAGTTTTTTTTCTCTAGGCTATGTGGATCCGTAAATATGTTTAGTTTAAACTAACTGTTAAATTATACAATTAAAAACGTGGGGCGTGATATGGTGTAGTTGGGAATTTTTGAAGAACTTTTAAGTCATGTTGAATGGTTCGTTTTAAAATACGCCCCACGTTTTTAATTGTATAATTTTACAGTTAGTCTAAACTAATAGTAGTTTATGATACTGTTGCATAATAAGGGTTCTTATAACATGAGTGTGTTTTAAAAAAACGAGCCGTAGGCGAGTTTTTTTATAGCATCACACGAGTGTTATAAGACCAAGTTATGTACAGTGTCATACACTACTTTATCTACTCTCATACTATAATATGTAAAACAATATTGCAAATAAAACGCTGAATATAACAACAAATTTATTTAAATGTCAAATGTTGGCGCCAAGGTGCAAACATCAATTGCGCATGCGTGTTGCGTCGGTCGTCGAGGACTCGTTCATTGAAACCTTTTTAAAGTAGAGGTTCAACCTCCTTGGTCCAGCTGGAGGTTGTATAGGTGTATCGTTATGATAAAAAAGTTATATTATGTTACAGGTGTCCATACAAGACCTGTATCGTAATGAAACTTTTTTTTTATTATTTTTGGCCTGTACGTAATGTTTGTCATAAGCATTTTGTTTTCAGTTTTAGAATCTTTGTATTATAGTATTAGAGTAGATAAACATATTTACGGATCCACATAGCCTAGAGAAAAAAAACTTATTTTACCCTTTTTAGTGCATTTGTAACAAGAGAAAAACGTGGTTTTTAAAAATATTTTTTATGATAATTTATTTAACACTTTTTAGTCTTAAACCTTTAAAATATTGTATTGTCATCGTAAGCAAGGCTATATAAAATGTCAGCTCAATTGAATGTCTGAAAGTGGTCGAAAAATCGATCGCAAGATTTGACCCAAACAAACAAACATACAAGAAAGCAAGTTAAGAAAAACGTGGTAATAAAAACAACCACATCTCCGACTCGTGGGCCCAGAAGGCTCAGAGATGTGTTTGTTTCTTTTGTAAGCTATGCTAGCAATTGTTCAGTAATTATTATTATCAAATTATAAATATGAATACAATTATTAAATGAGTATGACGATGTTAGAAAGTCACAAAACGATTGCGTGTAATTGGCCGATTGCGGTGATTGGTCGTGTGCTGTGATTGGTTATTTGTCAAAGTAAGGGTTTTTCCATTTGATGCAATAAAAGGTTTGTCTTGTGAGGTATTCTACTTCGTTTTGTCGACGAGAAATAACCTTCTGCTGTTATTCTACTAGTTTGACTTAGTACGTGCTTACACTTTATCTATACTAATATTATAAAGAAGTAAAGTTTGTGTGTTTGTATATTTGTTAAATTGTAAGGGGTAATCTCGGGATCTACTGAACCGATTTCAAAAATTCTTTCACCAATAGAAAGGCACATTATTGCTGAGTGTCATAGGCTATATTGAATGCTAGAAAAAATTTAAAGAATTTTGTCCACCCGTGCGAAGCCGGGACGGGCCGCTAGTACTATATAAAATAAACACACGCCTTTTCAACGCAGGGATAGGCAGAGATCACAGATTTTTATTCAACCACGATCCTGACATACATCTCTTGCTTCTTCAGTTCTCATCAGCCTCAGTTAAGGGTACTTTTGACCTGGCTTTTTTTAAGACACCTCTGTTCGGTCCCTAAAAGTTCGTCTTGGTCTGCCGATACCGACTGCATATGCTTTTTTAGGGGCGTATTTAATCTTAAAGAAATGTGTTATTGTTAATGGTAAACAATTAATAAATACAACTTGTTCTAATATTCAAGAATGGCTGGTCTACTATAAATCTTAACTAATAGTCATCGATCTAAAAGAGAAATATCAAAAGTTGCATGCGAGTTCTGTACTTCAACATATGTATAAAACTCAACTAGAATCGGTAAGCAGTTTTCAAAGAAAAATCCAAATTAAAAGCTTGTTCAGTGTTCATTAGTAATTTTTATCCTATTGCCAGCTGGTTTTGGTCGAGTTTTACAAAAACAGCTTTTTATTTTGATAATAAATGGACTTACGCTTGGCTAAACACTGAACCCTACGGGAGATTACGTCAACGATGTAGCGAGCTTGCTAAGAAGCAGCCTCACTCGAGTTTTAAAGCTTTTTCGGTTGTATGCTCTCGGGAATACAGAAGCGGGTAGGGTGTTGTATTCCTTGGCTGTGCGCATTATCTATGAACGATGATAAAAAGTGTTTCACACGCTTGAGTGGAATATCATCTAAGTAAGGATGAAAACCCGCAGTTCTCTGTTCGATACCATATATATTATACTTTATACTCAACTAGCTATCCCGGCCACGCATTGCTGTGATTTAGTTATGTATTTTAATTTGCTAAATATTAAGTAAAATATAAAAAGAAATATTTTTGAACAGTAGCATCGAATTTGACAAAATATCACAACAAATACAATCGAGTTTGAATGTATCGAAATTTAAACTATGAAGCGTACTATCACATTTGTACTTTTACAGAATAGATAGGCTGTACTAGATTGCAATCCTAAATAAGTAAGCCTAAGTTTACCTAAGTTGTAATTTTGAAGCCTAGTAAAATAAGTAAAATAATAGGGGTTAAAGTATGAAATTGCCGTTTTATTGCAATAGGTTCTTTGAATTGACATAGAATCTTCATGGTTTGAGGTTTTCGAATGAAACTTTTTTTAAATGGTTTCTATGATGTTCTTTTTTTAAAAAATGTAAAACATTTGAATATCGACTTTCAATTGTTTTTGTTATTCAATTTAGACAAGAAAGATGGATACTGCGAAAATTCGAGTTATTTTTGAATACGAGTTCCGACGCGGAACTAACGCGGCAGAAACAGCCCGCAATATCAATGCTGCGTTTGGAGAGGGGTCTACTAATGAACGCACCGTGCGATTTTGGTTTAAACGCTTTCGTGATGGAAATTTCGACTTAAAGAACGAGCCACGAGGAAGACCGCCCACACAGGTAAATAACGATGAATTAAGAGAGATAGTGGAAGCCGATCCTAGTCAAAGTACCCAGGAATTAGCGGCATGGTTTAACGTTACCTTACCCACAATATTGACTCACTTGCGTCAAATCAATAAAATAAAAAAATACGAAAAATGGGTGCCTCATGATTTGACTGATCTGCAGAAAGAAACGCGTGTTGAAACTTGTGTTGCCTTGTTGAACCGGTACAGAAATGAAGGAATATTGGATCGAATTGTAACATGTGATGAAAAGTGGATTCTTTATGATAACCGGAAAAGAAAAATGCAATGGCTGACCCCAGGTCAAATGCCACAACAGTGTCCTAAAGCAAAACTTACCAATAAAAAGGTAATGGTAACTGTTTGGTGGTCTCAGCATGGTGTTATTCACTATAGTTTTCTCCGATCTGGTCAAGCAATAACGGCAGATGTCTATTGTGCCGAACTCCGAACCATGTTGACAAAACTAGCAGTAAAACAGCCCCGACTCATGAATCGATCTTCACCATTATTGCTCCACGACAACGCGAGACCTCACACAGCACGAGAAACCATTTTGACCCTTCAGGAACTGCAGTTAGAAACCATTCGTCATCCTCCGTATTCACCAGACCTTGCTCCAACGGACTACCATTTTTTTCGTGATTTGGACAATTATCTACGTGACAAGAAGTTTTCTTCCCAGGAGGCAGTACAAAATGCTTTCACACAGTTTGTGCAGTCTAGATCGTCGGAATTCTATCGCAAAGGCATTAATGACCTTCCCATTAGATGGCAGCAATGTATAGATAATAATGGCAACTATTTTGATTAAATAAATTTGTTAAAAATTTAAAAAATAAACAATATAGATTTTCAGTACAAATCGGCAATTTCATACTTTAACCCCTAATATAATGCTAAAATATAATGAACATTTAAGTATTGGCGCAAAAAGCTTGCTTTTAATTTAAGTATTGTTGCGAAAAGCTTGAAACGCACCGACAGTCAAGGGTTTGAATCCCGGCAGGGGCAGATGTTTGTGTGATGAATACGAGCATTTGTACCTGAGTCTGGGGAATATATAAATATTTCGAAAAATACATAAAGTATCTATGTATCATAAATGTATGTCTATCCGTTAGCCTCCATAACACAAGCCTTACAGTGCTTACTTTGGGCTGGCCTAATTGGTGTGTGTGAAAAAAAAATTATGTATATATTATTTCTCATTTCTTATGTCGTCTCTTTATGTTCAATTTACAACATCAAACGTAAAAGGTTAACAAGTATCGAATAATCGATATAAAAGAAATAGCTATGTAATTATTATTATTTCAGCATTCCACTGCCAGATGTTTATATCTAAAGAAGTGATTACTAGAAAAAAATCAACGTCGCAGATGTCCAGTGGGACTTGAATCTGTGTCCCCTTGCTATCCGGGCGAGTACTCTTCTTAATGAGCTACTTAAAACTGGACACCTGAACCACAGTAAAGAACAGTAAAATATCTTCATACAAACGTGCCGCTCTCGGTTTGAAGGAGTGCGTGCGCACCGCGCGCCGTGTCGGCACGCGATTTCACGCACACGCTAGCATAATATATGGGGGAATAAGGTGGCGGCAGTACGGGCTGTGCCGCGCGACTGTGAGCATGCTCGTACGTCACATGGCCGCTCGCGATCGTCAATGAGAATTTACTTTACATTAAGAAATAATAATAAAGCGTTCCGGACGTGCAGAAACCGGAGAAACAATTTCTCGGTATCAAAGGAGCCTTTCTTTCTTCCATATAAGTAAGGCTAAATACCTATGTACCTAAGATTCAAAGATACCAAAAAATAGCTAAAACATTGTATATTCCGAAAAAAATTCTTATTTATTTTTAAATACATTTGTACCACTAAAAAAATCATTCAAAAATATACATTACTTGCAACAAATGTTTTTTATAGCTGGCAAGCACAATTGTTTTGAGTTTGAAGCGTTTTGTAGCTTAAAGTTATATAAACATTTTTCGATATTCAGTCTTAAACATAAAATGTATACAAGTTTATCAGCACCACTGCTTTATGAATTCTTCTGTTTTTAATATATACAGTAGGATCAAGAGCGAAAATAGATATTTCTTGCTATTGCGAATCATTCTAAGCGTTTAGTTATTTTATCAGCCTACGGACTTTACTAAAATACCGTGTTTCAGAGCCGCGAGAAACTTGTTAAAATCTAACCGACTGTCACACACTCAGGACAATAAGTCACACACAAGTGCCATATTAGCGTTTCGTTCTACGCAGTTGTGATTTTGTGTATAATTTATTGTGTTTTATTAACTTTATAAAAATCTAATTTAATATATGAAATAAGTGTTTGCACATTATTATGAATATTTTTAAATAACTTGTACCAAGGTACATTTTTGGCCCGAAAAGAAAGGTCTCCTTTGTAACTTAATATAATAATAAATGTTATGTGAATAAAGGCTTTTTATTTTTACTAAATTTATAAACTGGTAAAATATTCAATCATAATATGCTTTTTATTACATAAATTTAGATCAAGTGCTGCTTGTTCGAAAATATTAACTAAAAGTAAAAGTGACAACCCTGGGGATCAACGCAAGAGTAGGCTAATAACTCGGCGGGCGGCCTTAGATAACCTACTGTTCTGTATTTACTGTGCCTGAACCAAGTTTTTATAACTACAAAAAGTATAACAAGCTAGCAATTAAATGCTTGAAAAATTAAATATATAATTTGTGTCGACATTACACGAATAGTAGTTAATGGATCGACTTGAAAATTTTGGGTAACGTTGCATTTATGTATATAAGTGTCTGAATCTATTTTTATGCTGAAGTTCCCTCTAGAATGGGCACTTTCCTAATAATTTATATCAAACTGAGCGCAGCAAGGCGTGAGATCTAGCCTGTTTAATATATAAGTAAATCTATATGACTTCAAGTTATAAAATCTGATTAAGAGATATAATGAAGCTGGTGTTTTTAGTTGTTTTAAGTTATAATGCTAGGCGACAGATAATACATTTGTAGAGGTAAAACTTCATTTTTACTTTTGTATGCAGATTATCTTATTAGATCTTTGAGGAATGTGATTTGTAGCTAAGACTAGAGCTAAAAAGAGACGGAGAAACAAAAGTCGTCATGTCCAATTTTGGAAAGTGTCCTTGCAAGACCTCAGTCTTGGTCATACGGCTGCAAGTATGGAGGTCACTGATTGGATCAATAGTTCCTCGTTATAACTATGTTACGAACAAGAGCACACTTGGCTAAGTATCCTGAAGGCTGTTTACATACACTACCTATGTTCTCTAAATGGACGCAGACATATTTTAAACGCAATGCATAAATGTTATTCCTTATTATTAAAAACTTTTGCACCGGAGATCTTGTTTTAGAAAATAATTTTGCATTAAGCTGGATTTGATACCCAATTTCTTGTTTTGCAGCAAATAAAAGTCATTCGTCAAACTTGTAAAACAGAAAAGAAACATCTAAGTATCTGGAAAATTGATAGCTATGTCGTTATATATTTTTGATATTTTTCCCCATTTCTGGCTTTATTAAGCGTTATTTTATGATCCAGATGTTCATCTTTATTTATACCTATTGTTTATTATCATTAATATAATAGTTGTAGATATGTTATTGATCACTATAATATAATAAGACGACCGACTTGATCCATTGTTTGGTAGAGGTCACTTAGAGTGAACTCTATAAGACCGTGTATGTATATAATGTAGTATCTAATACACTAGCCACACAGCGCTTACTTTGTGCTAGGAACTGGGCTGAGAAAAATATTAGAATTCAGTATAATCATTTGGTGTTTAATGGGTCGTTTGGTGCGAAGGTAACGAGCCTGCCTTTCGCACTATCGATTCTGATCCCGGAAGGGGCAGATGTTTATGAGATGAATACGAGCTTTTGTACCTGAGTGATGGGTATTTCTATATATTTCTATAATTTTTACACATCTTTGTATTATATTTGTATGTTTATTCGTTACTCTAGAATACATAACACAAGCCTTATAGTGCTTACTTTGGGCTAGGCTAATTGGTGTGAATGTAAGAAATAATATTGTTACTATAAAGATAAACAAAATTTTCCTCTTTATATAATATAAGCCTACGTTTTTGAGGTATTTTCTTTGTAAGATAATATTATACGCATGTTGCAACAAGTAAACTGTATTATCTGTTTATCCATCTATCTAAATTGGTCAGTAAATTACGCTTTTTCGTTTCAGCTGAGACAGCAATGACGTATGTATGAAAAACATTAGCTTTATTGTTATAAAGATTATCATCGGATTCTCGGGTACAACCTATTCTGCGAGCCACAGAGTAAATCTGTCTCATGGGGCTGATACAGATAAGCTTCAGTAGGAAACTACGGGGGATGAATGCGAATGCTCAGCCAATTTATTGCTATTTGAACAGACAGCGGGAGATTAATACAAGATTGTTTGTATTCTGAAATTTTGTTTATGAGGGATTTACCATTATTTGTTTATAAAATCGCTTTAAATACTTTTTGGGAGTTTTCTGGATTTGAACATTGTAAATAGGAACTTTGAGCTGACTATAATTATTTATATTAGTAATTTGCTTAACGGATAATTAAGTATAATCCGCCCAAAGCAAATCTAATGTTTTCATACGACATATATTCAAACGTGAAATACATACTTGGAGTATGCCACATCAGTTAAGTCTTTATAAATACCAAATACCCTCAAACACAGATACAAACATACGCGCTCGCTATCTCTTTCTCTCTCAAATACACACAGCGTACGCACTCATTGTCAGTCGTTTATAGAATCACAAACGTACGCACGCAGGCGCACACACAAATTTGTGCGTAAAACGTCACAGTTTCAGAGGGTATAATATGATGACTTTATTAAACTATTGTCGCATCCGCATGGTAAAAATGTTTTGCACAAAATCTTACTAGACCCACAGGACACTGGGACTAACCGAGTACAAAACTTTTAAAGCGAAGAGGATTCACTGCAATAAAATTGCAACTGCTAACTGAACATATAACGGAAATTAGTTTTATCTCAAACTAGCTAACCCGGCCACGCGTTGCTGGTATAACGCGGCCACGCGTTGCTGGTATGGTAAAAACACACAAAGTTTTGTCATAATATAATCAAAATCAAATTAAATCAAAAGTTTTTTATTCTTTTACAAAAACTTAGTTACAAATAGTTTTGGGTGACACACCTATTAAGTAAAATATACTTGTATCAGGTAGTCACCGTCAGTCCAGACCGTGCCAAGTAACATAGGTAAGTTTATAAACAAAAATACAAGAGGAAGAAAAATATATAATGTATATATAATTAATAATTAAGTGTAAGCAATTTAATTCATAGCAAATAGATAAACAGAATACATGGGATGATACACTACATGTAAATTGGTTTGTAGTCTCGTTTGTGCCGCAATGCAGTCACGCAAGTAACCAACGCACGTTTATAACTCTGTCATGTATTCTTCTTTCTCATTTTCTTTTCCAAAAGGAGATAAAATAAAATTGAAGTTCGTTAGTCTCGCAAAAGCTCGAAAAGTAACCGATTGATTGTAATGGAACTTCGGTAAGGTAAATAAATAACAGCTGGGGTAGTCGTGAGCGAGAGAGGACAAAGGGTTACGAACGCTTACGAAGGTACTTGAGTTTTGTAAATTTGTGATCAGCCATTAATTTCCCACTGCGCCACCAACCAAACAAATAAACTATTATATTTTATGATTGTGATGACTAAGTTCTAAATGGCCTAATAGCAAAATTACCTATTATTCTTCCCTCTCCCCTCTTTTTAATTAATATTCAATTACTGACAAAGATAATTGTTTGTCCCTTTTTGATAGCAATTAATTTCTCATAGGTTTTTATTGTGGCATCGTTAAATTTTATGGAATGTTGAAATTAGATTATTGTAGGTGATGATGAATGTTGATTTATGATAATGTATAATGATGAATAAATAGTAATACTATTAAAAAAAGTAATGAAAACACTGCGTACTTCTTGAGAGAATGCAATGGTAACTCACGCTTTTTGTTTCTCTTGTTCACGCTTTTAGAAAGTTCAACGCTTAACAAGTTTACACAATAAGCTGTTAAGGCGATGTTTCACGATCCAGACTAAAAAGCCGTTAAATATATAATGGTTTTGAATAGGAAAACAGAGTCGCTTATAAAGTTTTGCAAAATTTAAAAATACCTACAACTAACTTTAAGTTTTTTTTTTATATTTATATGTTATTCCTACTTATACTATTAAAATATTTACAGAAAATTTGAAATTCAATGAACTATTTAAAGCAGTGGTTAATGATTAGCCCCTGAGGTTGACGAACTATGTTAAAAATCAGTAAGAGCACTTATTAAGTTTAGCAGGGATGACCATCGAGTGTTTAGTGCCTTTCAATTGAGTTAAGGACCTTCCCTGAGATAGATGACTAAAAAATAATAAGTTCTATCTCCTTCGTGCTTCAAAGGCATTTGAAACCTTTGGTCGTGACTGAAAACATAAAAATACTAGATTTAAAAATCTAAAAATCCCACGTTTTTCAGTGACCAAAAAAGAATAAAATAACCCGGCGGTGTCAAGTGATGGGCCACTTAAAACGTGGGGGCGCATGTTACTTATGGAGATGTAATGAGATGTATGATATGCATAGATGTTGAGAGTATTTGTAAAGATGCGCCCCCACGTTTTGAGTGGCCCGTCGCTTGGCCTCGCCGGGTTATTTTATTCTTTTTTTGTGAAAACGTGGGATGTTTAGATTTTTAAATCTAGTATTATTATTTTATTCTTTTTAATTATTAACTCAACGAAGTAACCATGTGTTACGCAACAATAAAAGTGAAAGTTGCCGAAAGTTGACCTGAAAGTGCACCTAGAAAGTTGAAAGTTGTTTAAGCGTGCATTGTCATCGGGTTCTGAGCTACCCTGAAAGTTTCAACTCGCTAGGTGGTCGGGAAGTGCCTCAAAATTGAGATACTAGATTCCAACCGGACAGACAAGCAAACAGACAAGAAAGTGACCTAAGAAAAACGTGGGCAAAATAATCTTCTTTATTGTTTGATACTTGTAAAAGTATAACATTCGATGTTGTAGGTGGTAGTTATCTAGTACACGAAGAGATGGCGCTGGTAGTAAGCTTAAGAAGTACTGAGAAAAATTCTACGGATCAAATTAAGTCTCGCCAGCTCAAATGGAAGAAAACTCGTCACTATCGCGGGAAGTAGTAGGTCCGCAGTACTCGGTCCGTTTTATACCCTGGATTATTAACGGTTGTCGGCCGGACAAGGGTTCCGTAATCGTTATATGTGTTCTCACGGTGGTTTAGGGATCACTACAAATTTTGGTTAGCGGCCTACTTGGAGCAAATTGCGCGGTTGACTTGATATATGTGTTAGTAAATAATTCTTGTTTATTGTTGGCAAAAACATTAAGCCTTTTTGTTATTAATGGATATATAATCGATATTATTCGATTTTTATTGGCAACTTTTATATTTATTATTTCATTTACAGAAAAATAATTAGGAAATAACAGTATAACTTAAGTTGATTTACATGCACCCTTTGAGGGAATGGCCACATGCACACATTATAATAAAAACAATATAGCATTGAAAGACTTTAATTAAATGAATTCGATTTTAGCTTACCAATAAAAAACTCTTCTAAAGTATCATAAATTTTTCTATTTTATTTTTTACCAAATAATTTTGTCTCTTTTATTTCGTTTATTGGCGAATCAAATCAAATCAAATGGCTTTATTGTGAAATGTAGGTTAATTTATAATCTAAGATCGCAATGGTTTGTGTGTTTGTCTGTCCGCTCTTTTTCCCGCTCTTTTTCCAATGTCTATGCGTTACCATAGTAACGCGGTAATCGCAAGTATTTCACCTACTGGACGCTAGATGGCGCTAACGGAAAAATATTTAATGATAGAAAAAAATTAAAGAATTTTGTCCACCCGTGCGAAGCCGGGACGGGCCGCTAGTTGTATACAAAGATTGTTGAGGTCTAACCTTGTAAAAAGTGGAAATGTAGTGAGACATATCCACCTTTTACAAGGTATACAATAATGCTATGCTAAAATTTTGTTTGACTAATTAATTAAATTGTACTATAACATATCATAAAGTTAATATATCGTGAAAATCAATAATTATGACGTCATATCCATTTCATTTAAGGAAGTGACGCTAGTAAAGTTACCGATGCGTAATATGCTTTGTCAATAAGCAGCGCCATTAATCGTTTTTAAATAGTTTAATTGGTAAGATTCTTATAGTAAGGTAACTTATTAAATATTTGGATAGAATTGTCATAACGGCAGTTTTGAAACAATAAAATATTTCATTCTAGGAATAAAAAGTTTATTTTTCCCACGGTCGCTTTTATCGTTTTGGTAAAGTATTTTATTTTTATGGGTAATAATACCGATTTCCAATATAACCTGTTTGCAGGGTAAATTGTACTTTATAAAATATTTTCTACAGCTTTCACTTTTTCGGATTTTAGCAATGATTCGATGACATCTTTTTCTATATTATAAACAAATTGTTAATCTCTCTACAATGTCCACGCAAAGTCACTCCGTACTTTAGCCACGCATATGCATACGCATAAAATGCGGATAGGGCGCATTTAGTGTAAGTGTTTTATTTAAGGATACCTAAACCGTAAATTAATTGAGACATTTTTAGTTACAATTGTCCGTTACACAGCCGCTATTTTTGTATCAGAATAATTATATGAGCTTAGCTAAGAATAATTTTTTTTGGATATATAATAGTTACGAATGTTATGCACACTAAGTTTTGATGAATCTTCCTTTATATATTTTTTTAAATGTGTTTTGATAGCAATGTTTCTTACTAATTTGAAAACTAAAAGAAAAATTGACACTGTGAATTCTTTTCGAGTATTTGCTTTGCTGATTTCGAAACTGAATGCATATGTCACAGATAAAATTGCTTAATCCACTATTTAACAAAACCGCTATCTGTTATACAAAATAGCTCCGTTATGTAAAACAGCTGAACAACGTTGAGTTGGATTTCCATTGTGCTACGTTTGATAATACCGCTAACCATGTTTTGAAACAAGGCGTTTAATTAAGGGCGATCATGATAAAAGATGTGAATTTTATTAAAAAAGCTATTTAACTATTAATAAAAGTAGATATTTACGTACATAGTTACAAAAACCAACCTTACAAAATTACAATGAAAATTAATGAATGAGAATTATTAGCTTCTGATTTACAAATTGTATTAAAGTGAACCTCTAACGACTTCAGCCATGATAAACCTCTTAATAAATCTACAGCTTATAACAAAAGTCTTTTCATAAAGCAACTAAACATTAATATCAACTATTAATTTAATTTTAATTTAATTTGTAAATTATTGAATCGTAATACTGTTATATAAGTACAAGGGGCAATTTGTCGATAAAAAATGCCATATTTCATACCATTAAAGGCTCCGACACTGTTGACGGGACACATTGTATACAATAATGTTGTTAGGACTTACAGAGCAACGAGCAACCAAAGTTAAACTTAAATTAAGCAGTCTGACATTTCTTTCCTCGCTGTTTTACAAATTTGACCGGCTGTATTGATAGATGCAAAACTTAGATTCAAATTTGCGTGTTATTCATCTAAGTCGATTCGACATGACTGAGGATTGTGATCACCATGAGCAAACTCTCGGATGAGTGACCGCCATGTTACCCCGGTTTTCCGCTTCTCTGATTACTGCCGGGAAGTTTGAGCCTGTGGTCTCCTGTATTGCGTCAGTTCACCTTGTTTTAACATTCCGTTTCATAATAATGAATAACGTTTATCATCATGCAGCTCTTTTACCAAAATTACCAGCAGTAAAATTGCTAGCAGTTATGTAAAACAGTTAATTATCAATTCATCTAAGATGTATAAACTAAATAATAATGCTGGTGCAATAAATTTTATATTATAACGGTATTTTCTCCAACTTAAATATATGTATAACTTAATTTCTATTTTTAACATGTTATACGTTGACCGTTTTAAAGTTAAATGTTGAATTATTCAATAACAGTATTTCTTTGTATTTATTCCTATAACTCATAGTGGTGAATCAAAACAAACCCAACCAGATACGTTAATATTTTTCCAGTTATTTTGATGTATACAGAAAAAACAATAACTATATCATAGATATACAAGCTGCAACGCTTCAGCATCAATTCGCATTGTGACTGGTGGGTAGCGGTCCGTCTCAGTTCAATCAGTTTCAGTTTTCGGTCTAATCAGTGGGGACATTTTTACAAAAATACTACTCGAAAAGCAAGAGTTGTTTCGTGCTGCTGACAAAGTGAAGGACGTCACAGTCATTAATGTTGCAATGCAAAATAAAGAGGTACGGTACAAATTTGCACGTATGTGGCATGAGCCTCCTCGCGCTCTGCTAGCGAGCCGCAACAAGATAAACCGCTCGTGAAGGTTATGTTATCATGAGATATTATTTATTTATCCATTAATAAAATAAAAATATCTAGAATACTTTCGCAAAAAACAAGGAAAATTCACTGCTCAAAAATAAATGCAGACAAAAATAGTTGGTGAAAGTGCAAGGAGTGTCGTCTGCTTTTATTTGAGGGCGGGTGGGCTGCGAATTTTGCTTGTTTTTTGCGGAAGTAAGCAACATATTTTTATTTTATTAATATGAAATATTGTCCACAATTAACTAATAGAATAAATCTTAGAGTTCCTGTGAGAAATCCACGTCACCCCTTTTCATCCACTACTACATATACTCTTTCGCATTCGCATTCTTGAATGCGTAAGGTCAATGCAATATTGTAATGTTATTCTTAGTATGGTAATTGTCTTCACGTCCTTGTAAATTAAATGTTGTACTTACCTTTATTTAGTTATACATTAAGCTAAAAACGAGATGTTTGAGAAACTACTGTTTGTACGAATGTAATAACTGTTGGTGAGTCTAAATAAATCCATACTAATATTATAAATGGGAAAGTGTGTCTGTCTGTTTGTCTTTCTTTCACGGCAAAACGGAGCGACGAATTGACGTGATTTTTTAAGTGGAGATAGTTGAAGGGATGGAAAGTAACATAGGCTACTTTTTGCCCCATTCTAACCCCCCACTTCCCAAAAATGGGGGTGGAAGTTTGTATGAAGCATTCCGCAATTTTCAAGGTAGAAAGCTAAAAATTGGTATGCTGACTATTTATGACTACCAAAAAAATCGCCCTTAATTTTTTTTTAAATCTGCACCCAACTTCTTAAAAGAGGGGGTGAAATTTTATATGAGACCTTTCGCAGTTTTCAAGGCAGGAAGCTAAAATCAGCACACAGACTCTTTGTTACTAACGAAAATACCTGCCATTTTTTAGAAATCCTCCCCCAGCCCCTAAAATAGGGGATGGAAATGTGTGTGAGACTCCGCAAAATTAGAACAGGTTCTTTAATACAACGAATATTAAAATAATTTAGTTAAAACTAATTAAATAAAACAATATTAAAACATTAAATCTTACCATAAATCAATCAGCTTTTGAGAAAATAAACATTATAAACATAAATAAGTGTAACTCATGGATTCCGATAGATGGCGCTGATATGTTTATTGTATATTATGTTCACGATAGGTTTAATTGTTTAGTTCATAGATTAATAACAGATGGCAGTGTTGAAATAAAATAAATAACGTGTAAAATTCTGTTCCGAGTTCTCTTCTGTGTTCAGGAAAGGGGAACAGTGCTACCCCGAATTTAACGCGAGCGAAGCCGCGGGCAAAAGCTAGTAAATATTATAATTGACACTACCAAGACAAAATCATTTAGCTCCGGGAAAACTACCCTCAACTTCAACTTTTATAATTAAGAAAAAAATTTCAACTTAAAAAGATTTTTAATAATATTGTTTGCGGTTTTATGCTGATTTAATAGAATTGAGTTAAAGCTTGGGTTAAAGTTAGGATTCTATTTAATCTATCTGGAAAATCTCATTGAAAATTCAAATTATTTCAAACCCTAAGTGATTGGAAGAGATGCAATTGAACGAATGGGTTTAAGAGAGAGTATTATTGCTATGAATAAAGTAGAGTAGTAATTGAGTTAGAGCAATTTAAATAAAAAATTATTCCAATTTCTTATATTACGGGCTGCTATAAAGTTCGTAGCTGCTACGAGTACCACGATGTAGTCGGGATTTGATTGCAACATGTTACGTATCTACTGAGTACCAATATTAATTGGAGGCAATTTGAATTGTTTTAGATATAAAAATCTAGTTTAATACTTAAATAACATATTATATATATATATATATATATGTTAAAAGAGTAATTAAGTTGTAAGTACTAAGCTAAACCTTAAGATGTAGACTTAGTTTGCAACTAAATAAATAAAATATTTCATACATGGTTATAAACCCACATATAAATACTCTGTGCAAACCAATTATTGAGATCAAAATATTTATCTTGAAAATGGGACAGTAAGTGCTAATAGGATAAATAAATATACAAAGTGCCATGCATAATATGAAATGGCAAATGGTTGCTGAAATGTTATTATGAAACTCTCAAAACTGATGCTGAAATCTTATACAAAGAGTAACAGCGTACTCAACTGTGGTGTACCACGCTTTCATATGTTACATAATACTGTTATGATGTTTATGAATGATATTAAAGGGAAGGCAGGTTTAATATAGTAAGGCAAAACAAAGTAATCTATTTGTCCACCGTTTGGTGCAACGGTAGCGACCCTGCATTTCGCACCGACGGTCCTGGGTTCGATTCCCGGAAGGGTTAAATGTTACCGAGCATTTGTGCCTGAATAATGGAATGAATAATCCGTTTCCCTAGTATCTAATAAGCTCGAATGTCATAGTGGAGAGGTAGATGACAAAAAAAAGTGGAATCACTGACCAAAAATCCTTTTAATTTTTATTTTGACCTCTTTCGTTTTACGCTTGGACATGTAAGGCGATGGTCCCGGCTTTTTGGAGCTGTTAACACACATCAGGCTGCACTGGACCCTCTTGAAAAGTTATGGCCAATTTAAAGTATTTTAATCCATAGATAAAGTCTGTTCCGCAGTCATGAAGACATTAATGATAATGATTACTATGATAAATTGATGATACCAAATTACATTCAATAAGTGCACACATCAATCATACATGAAATTACACAACAAGACACTCACTTTCTCTCACGCACGCACTCACACACATACACTCGTACACGTAAACACAAAAACACACACACTAGTGGTAAAATCTGTTTTCTTTGTTTGTTATTAAATTTTATACTCTTATTCCTTCACTCTGTTTAAAAATCAATTTAGTTTTATTTATCTTTTTTTTTTAAGAAATTTTATATTATCTTTATAAAAGACTGAGAAGGGCGATGTTGACAGCTGTGACACAGTTTTTACTAGTACAGCTGTCAACGTATAATATGTATGTGTCATCTTGTATATTTTAAATAAATAAATGGTTTGATTTGATTTGATTTGAATTTAAATCAAAAATAAGTATAGCTAAAGAGCTATATTATAAACAATATTTTTATTGTATAGTGTAGTGTATACAGTATTTTTGTATATTTTTCTTTGAACCAATAAAATATTTTTTACAAAAATGGCACGGTAATAATTTCGAAATGGTGTAACATCTCTGACTGTAACAAAACGCGGAAGCCGTCTCTACATTGTAGTTTATTAAATCAAACAAGTCCATATATACAAGTTAATAAATACATTTTAATGTGTAACAGACTTTACATGTGTGTGACTTAGCTTATATACAGCAACAAAATAGAAGTTTTCCTTGATACAATAATTGTTATTAAAATACACGTATTGCCTTTTATAGTAAGCTAGATGAAAAAAACATGGCGAATATTTTTTATTTATTGGGATATTATATATATAGTTTTTAATGATTTTGAATTAACTTATGAATGACATGGATTTGAGATTTTATTTCGTTTTTAATGATTTTAATGAAGTTAATTGGTTTTTAATGGTTTTAATGAATTTAATTGGTTTTTAATGATTTTAATTGGTTTTTAATGATTTTAATGAATTTAATTGTACTAACATAGGATCAGATTTGATTATTGTTACTAACACAATATGGGTTATTCCCGAAATAAACGTTTTTTTTTAAATAAACGAATTTTAATGACCTTCAGAAATTACACTATTTACAGCTTTGCTTTTCTTTATCTGTGTGTTTTCCTAAAGCGATTGTTAAAAAGTACGTATGTTGATTATGTTACAGATTGACAGCATTATACTTTGGCATTATAAACATTATAAACAAATTGAAGTGACATTTAATTATAATTTCTAAAGAGGAAATTAAGAAATTTAGTGAAAATTTTACAACGAATTTTCTTGCTGTCTAGACAAAATAATAAACCAAAGTGAATTATTCAAGGGCCTAGAGTAAGCTCCTGAGATTGGTTCGAAAATGCCGAGGTTAATTTTAATAATAATGAGTCGTGTTATTTCGTTTTAGAAATATTCATCTTGTTAGAACATTGTTGTTGACTCAAATTTGAATGAAAAGGTATCGGTAACGGTTCCGTATTTTGTTCTTGAAAGAACAATTTATATAAATCTATAATCTAAAAACACTAAATGTCAAGCAGATCTCTCGTCACATTTGTGTCATGCAAGTGGCAAAAGCACATTTATAACTTTCCGTTTTCCGTCCGAATAAGTTCCGTGCGTTAGTCCGTCCTAAAATATGATAAAGTAGTTGGTTCCGTCAAAGTGCTTACTATGAGAACTATAAGTTAATGAATAAAAGACTCATTGAATGAAATATAGTTTAGTTTATTAATATATAGAAAACCTACGCTCGATCTACATACACCATTTCCGATAGCCATTGCACAAGAGGGGGAAAACCACAGAGTAGTTATATACTTGACAGCTCAGTGTCACAGAGTATATAATAATTTAACACTCCCTCTCAATTTTAGTTTATATTAGTTTTAAATTAAATTAAAATTGGTACATATTTTTAAAGTTTGGTTATTTTAGAAACATTATGGCAACACTGGTAAGTAACATTTGACATTAGACATATGTGACATTTGACAGTCTGTAATTACATTGTAAACAAAATTAATTAAACAAATTTGCACGAAAATAACAATGTTTAGAAGTACATAAAGATTTCGTCATGACGTCCGATATATTTTCACTTGACATAACATAGTTTACGGTAATTATGTTGCGAGAAACAATGTCTTTGATAAAGTGAAACTTAATGTCAATATGTTTTGAATATTTAGTGTTCTCACTGTTCATTATCATTTTTATAGCACTTTGATTGTCCACTTTTAGTTCAACACGGCACTGATCACTAAAGTCTTTTGTCAATCCATGAATAAACATGAGTTCACTGACACACATGGCTGCAGAAACATACTCGGCTTCGGCTGTGCTCAACGCTACAGACTGCTGCTTCTTAGAAGACCAAGAGATCAGGTTGCCTTGGTGATAAATAACCATACCACTGACACTCTTTCTGTCTGTTTTATCACTGGCCCAGTCTGCATCTGAAAAGGCTGTAATAAGAGATAGTTTATTATCTTCTTTCTTCTTATGGTAAGTCAGTTCCATATGCTTAGTTGCATTTAAATAGTGCAATATTCTCTTTGCTGCGGTCCACAAGCTTCTTGTTGGCTTGTCTAGGTATCTGCTGAGAAAAGAAGTAGCAAAGGTAATATCCGGTCTGCTGATTGTCGCCAGATAGTTTAGGCATCCTATAAGCTCTCTATATGGTACATTATTAATCTGTTCTTCTGTTTCAGGAACTTGAAAGCCGCTCTCCATTGGGGTCTTCGCTTCTCTGCAGTTCACCATATTAAACTTCACCATTATGTTTTCAATAAAACGCCTTTGTGATAACTTTACTGTGTTGTTATTTCTTTGTATTTCAATTCCTAAAAAGTTACAAATGCTTCCCAAGTTTTTAGCTTTGAATTCTTCTTGCAATTTTCCGATCACACTATTTATTTCTTTTTCACATCCCATCAACATAATATCATCTACAAATAGTATAAGCCATATATTCTTGCCTGTATATAAACATATATCATTTTTGGATCTTGTCATATTTATTTTCTTGCAAAATGTATCAAAAGTTTTATTCCAACATTTAGGCGATTCTTTTAGACCATATAGTGCTTTATTGAGTCTTAAGACTACGTCTTCCTTGTTATCTTTCACTGTTACTCCCTCTGGAACTTTAATATATACTTCTGTTTCCAGATTTCCATTCAGAAACGCGGTAGGTATATCCAGATGATTTATTTTCCAGTCATTGTTTACAGCCTGAGATAATCCCATGCGTATAGTAGTCATCTTAGCTACTGGGGCATAAACATATTCTTCAGTTGCTTGTTGGAATCCTCGGGCAACTAACCTCGCTTTTCGAGTTCCGTCCGCTTTGGTCTTAAAAATCCATTTTGTGTCTATTGTTTTGCATCCCTTTGGCAGGTTTGCTTCTGACCAGGTATTTTGTTGCTCCAATGATTTAATTTCACTCTCTACTGCAGTTTTCCACTCTACACTTTGTTCCATAGCTTCTGTATATGTTGCTGGGTTGCTCTCGCTGGATAGTAAGCAAAATGCTTCATACAACTCACAATCATTGAAATGTTGGGGCCTTTTCACTTCTCTACCAGACTTTGTATGTACTTTTTTGTTGCCTGCTTCTTCTCTGTTTTCAATCTGGTGTTTATCTTGCCCTATATCTTCACTATTTGGTTTTTCATGTCTTGTGTTTACAATAGGTGTATCTTTCTGCTCATTAAGTTCTTCTTCAATTGTATCACCAACTACTTCTTTGTTTTCATACTGAGGTTTCTTTTCATATGTGTACCTGATATTGGTTTCATCAAAACGAACATCTCTAGATACTGTTATGGTGTTTGTACTTGGATCCCAAAGTTTATAGCCATTTGTGGCATACCCTACCATTCTAGCTGCAGTTGCTCTGCTGGACAGCTTGTCTTGCTTAGGCATTATATGCACCCAAGCTTTACTACCGAATATCTTTATTTTTTGTAGATCAAATTCTTTTTTCATTTCCACAGCTGGTATTTTGTCTTTAATTGATGAACAAGGTGAGCGATTTACTAAGAATGTAGCTGTTAATACAGCATGTCCCCAGAGATGTCTTGGCAGATTGGACTCATCCAGCATTGTTCTAGCTTTGTCATAAATTGTTCTGTTCATTCGTTCTGCCTTGCCGTTTTGCTGCGGGCTAAATTTTTGGGTGTATTCTATCTTAATTCCTTGGTGAGCACAAAAATCTTTTAATGTCTTTGCAATAAATTCCCCACCATTGTCACACCTTACCCTTTTGACTTTTATTTCCATTTGTCTTTCTAATTCCTTTATGTATGTTATCAAATTAGATGTTGCTTCCGATTTATACTTCAGCAGGTAAGTATGTGTGAAGTGGCTGTAGTCATCAATAATGGTTTGGAAATATCTATATCCTTCTGCAGTTGGCACTCTGGTTGGCCCGGCAATATCAGTGTGAATAAGTTCACCAATTTTACTTGACCTTGGTCTCTGAAGTCGCTTAAAAGGTAATCGGGTTGCCTTATTTTTCATACATGCATCACAGGTTTCTTTACTAAATGGCAATCCCAATATGGCCAAGTTCTTCCTGCACATATGACCAAATCTTTGATGCCACATATTGATGTCTTCTTTTGTCAACTGACATGAATCTTCATCTGTCTTTACATTTATTTTAACATCAAATATGTACAGCTGTCCCTTTTTCACTCCATAATATGTTTCATTTATATGCTTTATTATTACACTTCTTTGTCTAAAAATTATTTCAATTTTCCTTTCTGTCAATTTGCTAACCGACATTAGGTTGGTGTTCAGTCCAGGTAATATAACAGCTTCGATTTTAATCATTTTGTTGTTGTGACTGGCCACTAAAATTCCCTTCTTTGTAGCTGTTAATGTCTGTCCATTTGCTATTTTTATATTTAACTTTTGAGGCAAATCTTCTATGTCCATCATATATTTCATGTACTTTTCTTGTATGAAATGCTGAGTGGCTCCGGAGTCTACTATAAATGAAATTGTATTAGCCATGTCTTTGGCAGCGAATGCTTGTTCCGATGCTATAAATAAAGGCATATCCCCCTCTTGTGCAGGATGTGCTGCACCGCCTCTACTTCTAGGACTTCTGTAGCCCCGTCCTCGTCCTCTACTGACCATCCTGCACTCATAGGACTTATGACCTCGTCTTCGGCACTTGTAGCAAGTAACTGTACTCATAAATGAAGTATCTTCATTGGTTACTTTCACTTCCTCAGATTTTCTTATTTCATGATCCAATAGTTTAGATCGCACAAAATCTAAAGACAAATCTGTATTGACTGTTTCAATAGCTGTGATCACATGATTGTACTCGTCTCCTAGACCTGTTAGGAGATAACAAACTTTATCACATTCCGCGATTTTCTCATCGGAAACTTCGAGTTCGCGAATGATATTTTCGAATTTGGCAAAATATTCCTCTAGGCTTCCATTTTGATGTTTTAGGGTTAATAGTTTTCTACGCAAAGTTATTTTGGAAATAACACTTTTCCTTTGGAATGTGTTTTTTAATATGTCCAACATTCCTTTTGCTGTCGTACAATCTTTTACAAGATTTAAATGCCTATCGGTCAGGCATTGTATTATGAGACTTCTAGCCCTTGCATCCAGATTCTTATTTCCGGCTTCCACGTTTTCTGCTTCAGTTATTTCCTTTAACCCTCTTTCTTCAAGCAGTGATTGGACTCTAAAGAGCCAATTTCCAAATGCTTCGGCTTTTAATTGAGGATAATTATTTCCCGGCGTGGTTGCCATCTTGTTTGGTGAAAACGCGCACGGTGAAAAAAAAAAATTCCTAACACTGCCCTAGCTATATCCCTAATCAGGCGTCAATGGCCCATAACCTATGAGAACTATAAGTTAATGAATAAAAGACTCATTGAATGAAATATAGTTTAGTTTATTAATATATAGAAAACCTACGCTCGATCTACATACACCATTTCCGATAGCCATTGCACAAGAGGGGGAAAACCACAGAGTAGTTATATACTTGACAGCTCAGTGTCACAGAGTATATAATAATTTAACACTTACTTTATACTTTTTAAACATTTCGTACGGCATTATGATTTTTCTGTCTCTATACATATAAATAAAATTGGAGTGTCTGTTTGTAATATTGAAATAATCGTTTTTTACTACATGCATATGAATATATATGCGGTACATACACCAAAATAACATTTTTTACAATTTTTGTCTGTCTGTCTGTCTGTTTGTTACGGCTAATCTCTGAAATGGCTAGACCGAATTTGACGGGACCTTTATTGGCAGGTAGCTGATGTAATAAGGAGTAACTTAGGCTACTTTTATTTTAGAAAAAATCTTTTTGGAGCGGAGTGAGCGAAGCTCCCATGGATCAGGTTCAATAGCGAAAAGTCTTTTGCGCCATAACTTCCTGAGTTCACAAAAAGGATGGTTTGGACATGTAAAGAGGTTGGACTAAAGATAATTGACAAGACAAACATGAGGCAAATGTGCACGGGCAAGTCACTAAAGGCAGACCAAGGCGAACTCTCAGGGACCAAATAGGAGATGTCCCGTTAAAAGGCCAAGTCAAAGGCATCATTAGCCAACGAACTTGTATAAACGGTCTGTTGAGAGTTGAAGAAGCGATAGATTATATCATGATCGTATAAAGTGGCAATCTGTGATCTCTGCATACTTCTACGGGAAAAAAGAGTGTATGTATTACCATAAATTGGAGTGGGTCGTTAAAATTTAAGAAAAAAAAAAAGTGCTTAGTAAATTTTAAAGTTAATATAAAAATTAAAACTTTCAAATAGCGCGCGCTTTTTGTTTCAATGGGAAATCCCACAGGGCCAATGTTTTTTGGGCATAACTTTTTTATTTTTGTGAATTTCAAAATTCGTCCCAATCTGGCCCTAAACATGTTGATTCGATTCCACACAAAACATATTAAAATCGGTTAAGAACTCGAGAAGTTATAGCGTAACAGACATAGCGCCATTGAAGCTGATCCATGGGAGCTCCACTCGCTTCGCTTGCTCCGCTTCTAAAAGGTAGTAAGTATTACAATCGTCGATACATCACAAATCAACATTTAATTTGGACCTACAGAAAATACAAACCGTCAATAAACTTTAGCAAATCAAAGAAGAATTGAATTTCAAACTGTACTTATCTTAAGCTACAGTATATTTTACTATATTATCGTTCCACTTTTTAATACAAAGTCTTCCAAGTAAGTGGAATATTAAGCGAACGTGTTTTTCCCGGAAAGACCCAGTTTATTGGGGTAATAAAAGAACGCATCGTGATTGGTTCCCTCAATAACCCTTTAATAAAGGACTTTTTATTTGCACCGCGAATGTTCCCGGCTAATGAAGAGCTCAAGTGGGATTATTGCGCCCATTAAAAGTACCCTTAGGAGGGGGTTGCCGTTTCGAAAATCCTATTGAGAAGAGAGGCTGTTTGTGGCGGAACGTAAAAATGCTTAGCACCACAAGGAATACTGATGAGTTTAAATTTTGTGCGAGAGTCACGTGATAAAATTGACAAATTGCGTTGCAATGTTTTTGTGTAAAAAAGAGATTAAGAGCTATAGCTAGGGTTGTCAACTATACTGTTTTCAACAGTATTATATTGTTTTTTACTATATACTTTTATACTATAATATACTTTACTTTTTACTATTGAACAAAAAAAAAGTATAAAAAATACTGTTTTCAGCATGCAAACGCATTATTATGTGTTTTACTTAAACTCTCATACAAATTTGTTTTTATTTAGTCAGGGTGCGCTCACTGCTCAGTGCAGCGCAGCCACAAACAAATCACACCGAGTTTCTGAACGAAGCTGTCAATGTCAAATATTCAAGAGAAGTTCTAAAAATATGTATTTAAAACAATAAATAGATAAAATACTGTTCATGTTTCTAAAATACTGTTTAATATTCTTTACAGACTTGAATACCTATGACCGACAGCCTAGAGCTTCTTGGCATGGAGTTGTCGTCAGATCTCAACTGCGGCGCCAACATCGAGTCCAAGGCTCAGACTGCAGCTAAAAAGCTGGGCGTCCTAAATAAGGTCAAGCGATATTTCACGCCGGGACAGCTTTCTTCTCTCTATAAAGCTCAAGTCCGATCTTGCATGGAATATTGCAGCCACTTCTGGGATGGCTCAGCAAAATACCAACTTGCTGCACTGGACACGATTCAGCGCAGAGCTGAGAGGCTCATAAGTGACAACAAATTGGCGAAGAGCAAGCTTCACACCTTAGCTCACCGCCGCAAAGTTGCCTGTCTGTCGGTCTTCTACAGATTGTATTTTGGAGAGTGTGCTCAGGAGCTACATATGCTCATACCGCCATCTCCTTTCTTCCATCGGACATCCAGACGCACTGCGGGCTACCACCCTTTCTTGGTCGCTATTCCTGCCTGTCGCACCAAGCGCTTCTCGAATTCTTTTATAATGCGCACAGCAAGGGAGTGGAACTCTCTCCCTGCGTCTGTATTTCCGAGTACATATAACCCGTCTGTTTTCAGGGCCGGGGTGAATAGGCACCTTCTGGGTTAGCTCGTTCCATCGTGGATTCTGTCTTTGCCCCCGGGCTTGATTGGGATCAAGATCGAACCCATTCTAAATAAAAAAAAAAATATATACTTTATTTCTTGTAAAAAGAGTTGGCAAGCCTAGCTATAGCTAACTTTGTAAAGAAAAAAGATAAAATGAATTCAAATTTCACCATTATTGGTTGTAATGTTTTGCCGTGAAAAGATGACATACAAAGACATCAACAGAATTGCAAAGCGTTTACTCCAAGTAAATAATTATGCCATTTAATTGTAAGTCCCACGCCGAGAGACCTTGTAATGAGAAGAAGCCGCAAAAACCTTCTCTAATACTGTTTGGCGCGTTCGATCTACGATTGCTGAAAATTTTTCTCAAAAGTATGGCTTCGAATACAGAAAAAATACAAACAAATAAATTTTAAGAAACGTTAATTTAACTAATACTGTAAACTGGTAGTGTAGATGGTGGGGATATCTAGAAACAACTTCATTTAACAGTTGCCAGATTGGGCTTGTAAGGTTAGGTTTTGAGGTTGAGATGTCGGCTCTAATCTGAGAGGACAGAATTCAATCCTCGGGATGTACTACGGACGTGGGCTAATTCATAAAACAAGCGTTTATAGCTTACCAAGAGGTTTTGACGGAAGTATTTATAATAAGTTTACCGCATAGTTAATAAATATTATTTAAAAAAGGACAAAAATTGTAAAGAAAAAATTAGGTATACTCAATTTGCATTATGTGTTTATTTATTACCGACTGTACAAATATTTGCAACTCAATTGAATGAAATGAAAGGGAAAGAAATAAGACGTAATAAAATAGAATATTCATTGAAATCACTATGGTTATATATTGATATTTGGAATTGAAATATTGTGAAAGTAATATATCAGTCACTTAGAAAACATAAGTAAACATCATTTTGGTGCTTTAATTAATATCTTTAACTTAAATATTAATATCATAACAAAAATAATGAATATAGGATTAAATATAATTGGTAATTACAAACTTTTTTAAAGATTTTTCTTATAGTGATTTCAGGGCGATGTCATTGCATGTCCACGGCAGGTAACAAATCTATTGCTTTTAGTAAATTATGTGAATAGTATTTATAGGAACATAGAAAATATTTATTTTTAGGTTACATTTATAACATAAATTATTATGATAGAAAAACACTAGAAAAATCAACTCGCGTTACTTGTGACCCGAATGACGCCGCCGGCGTTGACCGCCGAATTCTCAGGAGGGAATCGAACCCGCAACCTTTGGAAATCCGGTTCAATGCTTTCCCAGTTGTGCTACCGAGTCACTAGCGAGTAACCACTCATTAAAATTTTCCAGTACCTTTCTGATTTTACGCTGTAGGCCAGCGTTGTTTCATTGATGAGGAACATCCTCTCGTATTTGAAAATTTATACATTTATACATGTTCAAGTGCCATTTTAAAATTTTATATGAACAAAGGATTTACGCGTACGGTATTTAGGTTTGCAAACGGGCGGTTTATTAAAGTGGGGATAAAAAGTATATTTTAAATTAAATTTTTGGAGTATACTCTTTATTAATATATTTTTATATAAGGCGCCCGGTATGAAAAGAATATGAAGAGTAAAATTTAGTTATCGAATGACAGCGTTTTTATGCGCACCATATCGTGCGCACCTTTCACTTTTTGGAGCGGAGCGAAGCGACGCTCCCATGGATCAGCTTCAATGGCGCAATGTCTGTTACGCCATAACTTCCAGAGTTCTTAACCGATTTTAATATTTTTTATGGTGAATCAAATCAACAGGTTTAGGACCAGATGGTGACGAAGCCCGAATTTTTGAATTCGCAAACAATTTTTTTTTTTCTTTTTTAGGTATTACGTTCCGCTCCAATATATGGTGCTAGCGTAGCTTTATGCTTAGCGACTGCATCACCTAGTATTTTAAAGTTTTGATTTATTGGAGTTTTGCTCCCATGGATCAGCTTCAATGGCGCAATGTCTGTTACGCCATAACTTCCCGAGTTCTTAACCGATTTTAATATTTTTTGTGTGGAATCAAATCAACAGGTTTAGAACCAGATTGTGACGCCCGAATTTTGAAATTCGCAAAAATTCGCAAATAATTAGGTATTACGCTCCGCTCCAATATATGGTGCTAGCGTAGCTTTATGCTTAGCGACTGCATCGCCTAGTTTTACTAGCCCCACGCGCTCTCCGAGCTCCGTAATGCGATATGGAGCATCAACCGATGCTAATTTGCCACTCACATCAAGAGTGTATCGATTGCGGATAGTGTTTTGTTTTCGTAGAAATGCGAAAGCGTGAAAGATCTATTTTTAAATTTATTCTTACTACTGTAACAAATACACATACACACAAAGTATTGTCATAATGTAATTAGGATGTGCCTGTTCAAAAGACAATCGTTCTTTCGACAGACGTCGAAATGGACATACAGACTTTTTTGTGAACTCGGCTCCATAAAATAAATTAAGGCCAGGATGAAAAACAACAACAACGAAAACATAAAGATTAAAACGCTTACGATATCCGTTAATCGTGTTTTAATTCAATAAGTTGACGAGAAAATGTTAGATTGTTAAGAGAATACATTATTTTATATCATAACAGTAGAGATGGATAAATTAATAGGTATTTAATATAATGTAAAAATAAAAACGTTTTTCTCAACTCTAAATATTGCTGCATGTCAGCATATTCTCGTCATTTGACTGCAAGGAGTACTATATCAAAATTATTATTGTTCATGAAATTGATTTGATATGATCTTTTTTGTCCCAAATCGGTCTATATATTTTTATTAACAAAAAATGTTTAAATTAAATTAGATGCCAGAATTTAAAATGTTTGGTTTCGGAAATTGTTTGCCGTGAATTTCTCCAAATCCTGTCTAATTCGACAATGCAGACAGAAATACGTAACATAGTCCAAGGTTTATGTTGAAGCAGAGCAATTTGTCCCAAACTTGTGCCAACGCGCCCACTAAAAGCCGTCGTCGTTTCAACAAAAATAGAACCTACTAGCCTCCCACACAGCCTCTTTTTATAAGTATTTTCCATGGAACTAATAAGAGTTTATATTTTCTTGACACTCGTCTTTCTCTGGTTTCAAGATACCACTTAAGTTTCTCTAAATAGATTTACTATATATAGAGATATCCGCTGTTGATTGGTCACGGAAAGGCCCTGTCAAACAAAGAGTCAACTTTATTGGTTATATTTGTACGAAATCATGCAATTTGCATATTGTTATGAAATAAATGTTCTATTGTCTTTAACCAATACCTGCACAAATGCTAACGTTTATAAAACCATTTTTTTTCTTTCGTCATAATCTAAACATATACTTCATATCGTTCGCAATTAATTTAGTACTATTTATTTCCCGATACTACCTCTCTGCCTCACATTATTCAAACTTATACGATATTCATCAGTACGCGATAAACAGAGTAATTCGTAAACTCAATTTCCCTCTGGACCCTAACGAGCGTTTTACAGTTAAAAGTCGGCTGGGACCGGAATATTAAGGGCCGACTGAATTATATTTAATTTGGTGAAACTCGCCCCCTCGGTGTCGCCAAATGACATAATTGAGTTTGATTTGTTCTTAGCAAATATGGCGGGCGGGTTACTCTTTCATTAGAAATCGTAGTATTTTACATTGAAGTAATCGCTGTTTAATTGCTTTTTTATTTAATTTTACTTCTTGTATTTTAATGGAATTTATTTTGTGTTAATAAAATTTACTAATTGTGTTTTGTTTTTCTATTAAAATAATTGTGTTTAATTATATTATGTATCATGTTCATTATGTTTACGATCAGAAAGTGGAAAGATATTTTATTTTACAAATACTAGGCGAAACAGTAATACTAAATACTAAAAAAATTTTTGGCCATACTAAAAAACATTCAATAATGTTAAGTAAATTTTAAACTTCCATAGGAATGAAAACTTTCAAAAAGCGCGCACTTTTTTTCAATGAGAAAGCCAATGTTTTTTGGTCATAACTTTTTATTTTTGTGAATTTCAAAATTCGGGCCCAGTCACAATCTAGTCCTAAGTCTGTTGATTCGATTCCACACAAAAAATATTAAAACCGGTTAAGAACTCGGGAAGTTATGGCGTAACAGATATTGCGCCATTGAAGCTGATCCATGAGAGTCCATGGGATCCATGGCTGTCCATGATCCAAAAAGTCTCTTTATGTTTAAGAAAAAAAACGATAATCATCAGTGGATTACAAAAACATATCGACTAGCAATAATAGACCAGGCGGTAGATTAGTAGGGGCACTTAGAATATAGGAACACAGGGGGTAGGACTGCGGGTATCAGAATTACAAAGCACAGTTGCACGGAGAGCGCGAACATAGAATGCAGAAGCGCGAAGCTTAGGAACACGAAGTATACGAACACGGTGACAACACGTACATGTGTGTACGATTAACTGAAACATGGAAAACAGTGGCGCGGCGAGTAGGAACATGCAAGCAGAGTACGAGGTGAGTAGCAACACGAGAATAAAAGCATATGATTAGTTCTTACACATCCACGCACATTACACATTTAAATAAAACAATTTTGTTATGATATTTGCGCATAATCTATAATCTAAGATCACAGTGGTTTGTGGGTTTGTCTGTCCGCTCTTTTTCCCGCTCTTTTTCCATTGTATCAATAACGTTACCATAGCAATGCGTTAACCGCAAGTAGTTCGCCTACCGGACGCTAGGTGGCGCTAACTGAAAAATATTTAATAATAGAAAAAAATTAAAGAATTTTGTCTATCCGTGCGAAGCCGGGACGGGCGGCTAGTTTATATCTAATCCCGATGTTTGGACTCCTTTCCACGAGCTGTGATCACATGATGACTAAGGCAATGAGGTTAAGGAGACGAAACGTCAGGATTAAATATGCGCAAAAACCGTAAAAAAGTTGTTTTATTCAAATGCATAATAGGTAAGTAACAAGAAACTGAGCGAGAACGTCACATTATCGGATTCACACACTTCGTTGGGGATTCATACGGGAATTGTAGACTACCTTGCGGTAACTGACTGGAAGCGATAGACTGGTTCGTGGTAACAGATCGCTAGTGGTGATACATTGATCTTACGAGTGTTTGTATGCTCCTGGGTTCACGGGTGGTAGAAGACTGCTGTCAGTAAACTGAGATCATCAACAGCATGGCCGTTTTTAAGCTGTATTTTAGCTAAATATTTAGAATGTCAGAAAGATTGTTTTTATAAATAATTACAACAAAATTAGTAGATAAAGTGGAAACAGTATAGTCAATTTCACAGAAATAAAAATGAGAGAGGACGAAAGTATATGCAATGCAGTAAAAGTTAATAATAATGTTAGTAAATATATATATATATATATATATATATATGTATATATATAGATAATAGTCATAATATATATAGTCAGAAAGATTTTTTTTATAAATAATTACAAGAAATTCAATAGATAAAGTGGAAATAGTATAGTTAATTTCACAGAAATCAAAATGAGAGAGGACGAGAGTATATGCAATGCAGTAAAAGTTAATAATAATGTTCGTAAATATCTATATATATATATATATATATATATATATATATATATATATATATATATATATATATATATATATATATATATATATATATATAAACGTGTCAGCGTTAGACTGCAACGAACTCGGAAACTACTAGACCGATTTTGTTTTTTTTTTTCATTTACTGGATTTGTTTCAAATTAGGATAGGTTTTATTTTTATTTATACCACAGCAACGTGTGGCCGAGTCAACTAATATTTATATATTTACTTGAAGTTGTCTTCCTGCCATTTTCAGTTATATATGCATGGAACATACTTTTCCATATGATAGAAATAGTATTAGGTGAATCAAAGTTAAAATTAAATTACACATGAATTAAATCATTACTAATCTATCAGGGTTATTCTAGAGTACATTTCCTAAATAAACTTTGCTCTTAATGTCTTAAATACCGTATATTGATCAATTGTACGTCAAATAATATAAATACATTAGTTTTGAAACCATAATATATCAAAATATTTAGTACTACTTTATAAATTCGCTCTGTTTCATAATGTAAGAAAGAGCTTTATGTGACTATTGTAGCGCCAAAAGCGCTGCCTCTCGTTGCATTGCATTGGCCACGGTTTTGATATTCATATATTGTTACTAGCTATATAATGTAATGACAAAGGGCGTAATAGGCGTGGTTGTTAGTTAACATATTAAAGTAAAATATAGTAAATTAAATAAATAATATAAGGTATATTATTTATTATAAAGAGGCGTGCTTAAGTATGAGGAATGTACTAGAGAATAGTGTCAGCCAGCATGCGTTGCCACACACTGCATTATTGCATATAATCGAGGCGAGACTGTGTACGGGGCAATCCACATTTGAACAGCGAAAAAAGCGATTCGATAGAAATTTCCGAAGCGACTTCAATTATTTTTTTTAATAGAAAGAATTAGAAGATTTCGACGGGTGTTCACAAGGTTCTATAGCTCAATTGGGAGAGCATTGGAACGGACATCCAAAGGTTGCGGGTTCGTGTCCCACCTGAGCATAACTTGTGAACGAACCGAGTCGACTTTTTCTAGTATTTTTCTATCAACATATTTTATCATATAAGATAGCAAATCATACGACTAACAAAGTTTGTAATTATAGTTTAAAACAATTCACTTACATTGTTTGTAGAATCTGTGACACTGTATAAATATATAATGTAAATAAATCTTGTTTTAAATTAAATACGGTCGCAATTACATTAGACTATACACAATAAAAATTGAAATGATCTTATTGTAATGGCATAAGGTAGGTTCAAACGGCAAAGTTTTTCGCTTGATATAAACTCAATCCAATACCCAAAGCACGTAACAATATGGAAATATGGAATTACTGACTTTATGACGTCATACTACAACTGCAATAGAAATATGTACAACAGGGATTTATCTTGGGTATCATACCCATATTATCCATAATAAATCAAAACGGATTCGGCAAGATCCGTAGTTATGAGGCTTCAGATAATGATGTGAGGGCGGTATCAGATTGTCTCAGGGACGTGATCCTAATTCCATGCCTCCCCAGTTTCCGGGATGTATCAGACCATAAAAAGAGGTAATTAGATTTATTACAAACGTGATGTGTTCTTAATTTCATGTTAATAAGGGAGTCGCAACAAAGGTTTTATGATAAAAGGGAAAGAAATTGCTTAATAACTACTTTATACAATTTAAGATAATATGTGGGTGAACGAGATTCTCTTGCTAGCTTTAAATCCACATATTTAACCATTTTATGAGTTTCTTGGTCTTACCAAAACAAACATCCAACATCAGATTTTTGCTGCACTTCTATAAGTTACTTCATCGAGACCTCGATTGGTGTTACAATCACTTTCAATAATATAGCTATGATAGTAAAAATAATTCGCTAAGTTATTTATAACAATGGTTGCTTAGAAAATTAACCAAAGTAGGACTGAGTCTTAGTAATAACACATTTCTTTTCGAATAATATCAAACAGCGCCGTTTGTGACAAAAAATTGAGATTGCAGTTGACTGTCATCCGTCGGAAACAATAATGTACTTCAAAAATTACTACATGATTTTATATGATATTGTCAGCATGAGAGCGGAGAACGAAAAAGCATGACTCATTGTCACGTTCCGCCTGAGACGAGCGTACAAGTTATTTGCACTCGTTCATTTAAATATTTGATTGTGATAACGTCGTATAAATCGATGAACGCCGGCTGCATACACGAAAAAGCATGACCAATTGTCACGTTACGCCTGATCCGAGCGTGCAAGCGAGAGCGCGGAACAAGCGATAGAGAGGCACGATCGGCCTAGACGTTCGGCTTGTGACGCGTTTATCTCTTTTCCACTCCATCGGCCGATGCGTCCGAGTAGAAGAGAAACAGCGGCAGCACACAACCTAGAAGTGAACTGTTATGTCAACTGTTTATAAAGTGAAGTTAATTAACTACTTCTTTGTAGTAGACAAAATAATGATAATTCAGTGTTATTCATTCAATTAAATTCATAAAAGTACATATTCAATTTCTCATCAATGTTTTGTTATGACGTTAATACGTAAATTTATCGTCCGTAAACCGACTTTACAGACAACCTATTTTTTTTTATATAATATCACGTTTTACAATAAAGTGGACGAAGTAAGCTTAAAAAGCAAAACTAAATCTAAGTAAAAAAAAATCATTCAAATCATTACAGCCGTTTTCGAGATAAGCGAAATAGAATTATGTACAAGAATTGATCGTTTACACTTATTAAATTAATTGAAACTGAAGTTGGCGGTGTCATTAACAAGGACGATAAGTAGGACAGGGATACTATTTATTAAATCAATTAAATATAAAATTGGATCACGGAATAGCTAACGTATTTCCGATATTTTCTATTCTCATTTCGCTCTTTTCATCCTTATAGAGGCCGGTTTCCAATACATTGGGGACGTCAATAGGTTGATAATTATGAATTCCATGGCCTATGAAATTGATTTTTTCTCTTATGTACATTTTTTACTGATTAATGTATAAATTCATTTAATCTCATAATCTTGAAAGTTTCATATATAGAATAATACAACTTGACTACAATTTTATTGTCAGATACTGGTTCCACTGTCAAGACGATGGCTTGTATTTCAGTGCACCAGTTCTCTCCGCCCTTGATTAATAAAACGAAGTAACATAAAAAATAAAGAATTTGTTTAAAGTTTAATTAGGCACGGACAAGCACTGTAATAATTTCAATAAGTTTTTAGAATATGTATTATTTGCAGTCCGATGTTTGTTATTGTGTCGTAAAAAAATAAATCTATAATCTAAGAACACAAATTTGTTGTTTGTGTGTTTGTCTGTCCGCTCTTTTTCCCGCTCTTTTTCCATTGTATCAAATAACGTTACCATAGTAACGCGTTACCAGGTCAGCTAGTAAATATAACAAACGTTGCAATTGGATACCACGAAGAAACTTCTAGCATGTAAGACTTATCGATAATAGGCACTAAGCTTTGAGTTTGTTAAGAACACCCACAACAAGGGATCGGCTGATAAATTGACTAGTAAAACTGGGTCTTGCAAACAGGCTTTTAGACTTTTCTCGGATTAGGTAGCCAGTCCGCGGAAAGGGTAAGTAATTTATGTAGTCCATTTATTCAATTTTCAAACCACCCTTATCTGACCGCTAAATTATAATCGCTCTAAGCTCGTTATAAATGTTATGATTGATGTCTGGAAATAAATATGGACCAAATCTCCTTATTTAAAACTGCCCAATCACTTAGAGTAAATGTTTGGACATAATTGACCTTGAAAATGGAAGAGGTTTCTCACGTTGAAGGCAAGTAAAATTTTGCTGCGTAAGTACAGTGAGGGGCATATTAAGTTTAAAATGAAATATGGAATAAAGTTTGATATTTATGCTTTTAAAATTAGTTACTAGTTAAAAAAAAATCTTAAACTAGATTCGAATTTTATTTTATATTTATCTTCTTTAATATTTTGTTTATCGTTCGTTGAATATTTTTGGCATTGAAACATTTAAATTTATTTATTTATTTATTAAATTTTGCAATTTGTTTGTTCACAGGCGTTATGTCGAGGATACTTATGTAAATTTAAGAATAAAATAATTATTATTAAACGATATAGTTTTTTTTGTAACCTCAATCCTTATCCAACCAATTTTTTCCTTGTAGGAAATTATACAAATTCCGGAAAAAATGTAATCTGTTGGAGCAAGATCTGGGGAGTACGGTAATTGTCATAGACATTCTGATTGCAGCTCTTCTGGTTTAGCGGCCGTCTGTTATGCAGTGAGTGGTCTAGCGTTGTCATGAAGACGCAGTGGCCTAGGGTGATCCAATCTCGGTTGTTTAGCAGATAGTTCTATAATCATGGTTTACAGTTGATGATAATACTTAGATATCGTTTGGCCAGATTTTAGAAAGCTGTTGTGAACGCCATCGGGACTAGTCCACCAAACACTCAAAAGTAGCTTTTTCTGAGTCAATTTTGGCTTAGGGCAGGATTTGGCTGGTTCTCCAGGGTTTAGCTATTGCGACCCACCTTTCAAGCTTTTTTACTTTCTCGATTTACTTTAGGTAGATTAAAACAGTATTATCACTGACACCGAAGCCTGCAACTAATTCCAAAGTGGTTTGTGATGGATCCGTTTCCACAATAGCCTTTAAGTCTTCATTATCCACAGTGGTCTCCGGCTATCCAAGGGGCTTATTCTGAAAGTCGAAATTTCCAGAACGAAAACGTTGGAACCCAAAACGTATCGTGTTTTCTTTTGCAACACCAAAATGTCATTTACATTATTATTTCTTCGAGCTGTTTCTGCAGCACTGGTGCCACGGTAGAACTTGTGATATGTATGACCGATGTCGAAGAAAAAACTAATCAGTAAGAAGGTATAAGTTTAAAAAATCTTTTTAAAATACAAGCTTTTATTATTACTTTATAATAAGTAAACTAAAAAGTTAAAGAGCCGAAATTCGATAGGGTTGTTTCATATTATTGAGCAGTTCCAATGGCCACCTTTTAGCTCTAGCATCAGGTCAGCTCCATGTCATTATGATACTGCCTTGTCACGCGATACACATACGCATGTAAAATTTCGGCTCAATATAAAAACGGGTAGTTGGTCTAATTTAACTTGCAAGATTTCATTACAGACACCAGGACAGGTGAAAGTAAATAAAAGATTGTAAAAAACAAATGAATGTCTGTTTTCGAAACTCAAATGTAGCAACTAAATGGTTTTATAAATTTGAATTTGGAATTCTTAACCATAGAGGACATATTTTACATCAAAGTGCCAGTACGACAAAACGCCAACATTTTTCACAGTAGGTTTTACATCTAAGCTATACTCTGCAAATATAGATAAAACAAAAAACCTTATTACGAGGAGTGTAACAGGTAAAAGTTATTATATATGAGGAGACAATAATAATTCCAATACTTTGTCCAATGTAGGATGATACTTTTGATAGTTGACACCTATATAAAGGGTACAAAGTTGCTACTGCAATGTCAAGCCAAACATAAGGAAACAAATGCAACCTTAGTACGTAGCAATAAGGAAACGACACCTGTCAAAAGTATCATCCTACATTGGACAAAGTATAGTTTTATAACACAACTGTACGTCGCGGCGTCGTGGTGTTATCGAAATGACACAATTATTTGCCATTTTAAACCCTAATAGGAGTATATGTTTTTGTGAAGAGTATTACGTAGTATTTATTTTATAGATATTTATTCTATGCTATGAGCCATATTTTTTCCTACTCATGGTTAGTTATATACTTATAAATTTTATCTATCTCATTTTTTTCAATGTTTAATAGAATTAGTTCTTCTTAGTTACAGAAGTACTCATATACAAATCAACCTTATTTATGACAAAGCTCTCCACCCCCATTTTCAATATAGGTTTTTATCGACCTATCCGGTAAATGGCCAATAACATTTTCGCAGAACCACTTTACATGAAAAAGTAAATCCGCAGTGTTGTAAAATGAAAAACGTACGCCACTGAAACACAAGCATATCGTTCTCGTAATAGCCACTCGGGGTTAAGGACTCTTTAGTTCAGTAAGCAATGTTTTTCCTAAAGCGCCGCCATTTTTTAACTTGTAATCATACTGAGGGGCGTCCATAACGGCTTCTCGCGATAGCTTCAATGTAGAGGGGCTGAAACTCATCAATGAAATAGACTGAAATATTTCTTTTTGTCAATGATTCAGGCGAATTCAAAAGGAATTTTCTTTCAGAGGTACGCGCTTTTTTATTTGTATATTTTTATATTATGTGCGCTTTTGAAAGCCGATTGTAGCGAGTACATTACCTTTATTTATACTTTAAAAAAATTAAGATAAGCTTGTAAAAGCTTTAATGTTTATATGTGTTTACATATAACGGGATGAGTGCGGACAAGGCTCTCGGAAAGGAATAGAAACTTCAGGTCTAAAAAGTGTCATGTTTTCAAAATTATTATTTTTTTCAAAGAAATAAAAAAAAACACTTGTTTATATGAAAAATTGTATGTAATTTAAGAGCTTTAACGTCGTATCACGTTTCCTACAAACTTTCAAGTCCATATACTTTAAAATAAAGAAAATAATTCTTATACAATTTTACACATAAATCTAAAAATTGATAGTAAAACATTTTAGATAAATAAATAGCAATTTTTAGATTTCCATTATAACAAACGCTTATTTTATTTGTTAATTTGTTTTATTTTTTTTTATATGTTATCTACTAACTTTTTAGACTTTCTCCTTAAGCGTATAAAATTTCCACAATAATTTTCCCTATTTCAAAGATTTGAAAGTTTGTATGAAATATCGTGAGTGTTGAATCTCTTAAAAAAAATTGCAATGCCACATGTCATAATCACCTAGTTTTTTTTTATTATATCACATTATGATAGAAGACAAGCAGGGCCCAAAAATGACTCCATATTGTAAAAAAATGAAGCTTTTGGTAGGTATTAGGTTATAAGATAAGGTATAGAAGAATGGATTTAAGATTTATCGTAACGTCAAGCAACAAATTAACTAACTAGATAGTAATATTCGGTTACACAATAGCTAGCAACTGCGTTAATGGACGACACTTTAAAATTTACACAAAAGATCTTCAGAACCTTGCCTAAAGGGACTCCTTTTAATAATATATTTTAGTTATTATATTTTTATTAGGTTTTTAGTTTTAAGTTAATTTAAGATAAATTTAAATATTATTTTATGATTAGTTAGTATTATTGTAATTAAAGTGATATGTATATTTTGAGTTTCAGGTCAATAGTTATGTGTATATTAAATACTAGCTGACCCAGCCACGCGTTGCTGTGGCGCAGTAACTTTAATTTGCTATATTTTTTTTAATCAAATCAAACTATCAATCAAAAGTATAAGCACTGGAAATCAATTTTTAAATGAATCAATTTCGTTGAGATACAACTGTCAGCAATAGCCTTTGTGATATTGATTCGTTGGTGGGAGAAGTGGTGGGAGACACCCGACGACGTGACGGCACAGTGGTAGCATGCGTGTGAGCTGCGCGCGGTACTGGACTGTACTTGGACATTGCAACATTACTTTATTTTTCTAAAATAAAAGTAACCTAAGTTACTCCTTATTACATCAGCTACCTGCTAATAAAAGTCCCGTCAAAATCGGTCCAGCCATTTCAGAGATTAGCCGGAACGAAAAGACAGACAAAAATTGTAAAAAATGTTATTTTGGTGTATGTACCGTATGTATATTCATATGCACGTAGTAAAAAACGGTTATTTCAATATTACAAACAGACACTCCAATTTTATTTATATGTATAGATGTGTTATAAATAAAGACAAAAGAATAATTTAACAACATTTCAATAATAGAATACGTTAACCGTCTTTACTACTAACTTACTATACATGACAGTAATAACTTTTTAGTTGTAGTTGATTTTTTGACTCCCGTTTGGTGCAAGGTTTCGATCCTATCTTTCGCATTAAAGGGGCCTTTGTTAAAGTTCCAAAAGGTTCCTGTGTCATATCTGTTTTTACTAAGCGATGCAGTCGCTAAGCATAAAGCTACGCTAACGCTCCAATATATGGTATTGGAGCGGAATGTCATACCTAAAAAAAAAATTGTTTTTGTTTCGATGGGAATTTTTGCGAATTTCAAAATTCGGGCTCCGTCACAATCTGGTCCTAAACCTGTTGATTCGATTCCACACAAAGAATTAAAATCGGTTAAGAACTCGGGAAGTTATGGCGTAACAGACATTGCGTCATCGAAGCTGATCCATGGGAGCTTCGCTAGCTCCGCTCGCTCCGCTCCATTCTATATATTTTCTATTCTATAAATATTAAATATCTTTGTATTAGTTACCATAATATCTGCAACACATGCCTTACAGATAGCAGTGCTTACTTTGGTTTAAGCTAATTGGTGCGAATATAAGAAATATTATTAATATTATTTGAGGACTAAGTCACAACGGTGACGATCCTACTTTTAGCACCGACGGTCCTGGATTCGAGTCCCGGAAGGAGCAAATGTTTGAATATGTGATGAATACGAGCATTTGTACCTGAATCATGGGTATTTATATATAATTCTATAAATATTAAATATCTATGTATCAAATATGTATATCCATCCGTTACCCTAGTATCCTTAATAAAAGCCTTACACTGCTTAGGTTAGGCTAATTGGTGCGAATGTAAAAAATATTATTAGTATTTTCGGTTAAAGTAATAAGTTGGAGGCAGTACCAAATGGTTGAACAGTTTCCTTAATAAGAAACGACGCTTAGGACTGTGTTTTATGAGTGTCATAATAGCACTGTAAGTTAAGATTGTTGACAGCGACTGCGATGTGATTGTAAGTCGAAAAAAAGGAATAAGAGAAGATGAACAAAACGCTTATGCGTTTTGCTTTGAGATCATTATTATAAGTCGAGATAAAGCTTTCTTTGTGGTTTGTTTTTGTTTAATTCATATGAAAAAGGACTGAATTTGTCTCGGTAGACTATACGATAAGATTCACGATTCTACTGTAACGAATGAGCTAGTGTTTTATTTTATTATCATAACTGTTAAAGCTGCGTTTTAATCGTTAACATTAATATGTGGCAAAAAAAGGAATCGTAACACATAGAAATAAGGACTATTTTTGCCTTCAACTATTGAACAAACGGTTAAGTTATATAATTTATGTTATGACCTACCCTAAAATGGGTTTTTATTGAGCGAAGCTCTGAAAGAGTGAAGCTGTTTTTAAGGCAACGCACAAATTTCGCTTGTCTCCCTCCTGCTACTTAACGGTTCATCCGATTCGAACGAATTTTGGCATGAACATACATGATTATAACCTGACGGACATAGGCTATGTAAAAAAAAATATAGACTTTACAATGGAGGAATAATCACCGAAAGAAAAATTCAAAAGCTGATTACAACCAAACCGCTGAGACTACATTGATGAAATCTGGCGCCAAATCTCACATCGTGGTCGTGACTAATGTGCAAAAAAAAGTTTTGAAATCGGACATACCATCGTGGAATAATCACTCTTCAATTCAAAACCATTGAAAAAAGTTCACGTGTGACCTGAAAGGTTAGTTGGTGAGGTTAGGCAAGGTAGTGCTTCGCTCAATATTTGCAAACAGCAGCATGCATTGCAGACCTAGTTTATGTATTCTGTACGTTGTTTAGTTAAGATCAAGCTCATTAATTTTCGACAAAATAATTGATCTCAATTGTATGAATTTTATTTATTTAATAATCTTCTCAGCAAATTCATAGGCCTAAAATGTGGATCAATAGAACTAAAGGTGAATGGGCTGTAACCAGTACTGATGGTCACTAATGACTTGAGGACCAATGGGTAAACGTGCCATCTGAAGTACGAGTTGCCCATTACCGACCTTCGTAAGAGATTTTTGACATTCGCAATCGTAGGCCCATTGCGCTATTTATTGTATTATTTACATTATCCCTTTTACACAGTCAAATAATAAAGAATAATCCCTACTAATATTATAAATGTGAATGTTAGTTTGTTTGTTATGCTTTCACGTAAAAACTACTAAACCGATCATCATAAAACCTCGTACATATATTTTTGGAAGTAATAGAAGTTTTTTTTCAATAAAAAGTATCCTATATACTTTTTATTGAAAAAAAGCCGCGGGTAAAAGCTAGTATTTAAATAAAACACTTTTTAGCGGATACTACCGCTTACTTTATTTTTAATACTGACATTTATAGGAGCCGTGATTACAGGAAGACTAAGGTAATGGCCGTCCTACATATGCTAACTACCTTCACAATATTTTATTCGGACAAGTTCCTAACTGTTAAAATGTATACAAATCAGAATTGGCTTTATTTTGCATTTTGCGCTAGTACCTAATTGTTTAAAATAGTTTTATTTAAATCTGTAATAATAATTGTTTTATTTAAATCCGGAATAATAGTTAATACAAACGTATAACATGTTTACTTTTTAAAATTCAAAAGTCAATCTACACTAATATTATAAAGAGGAAAGATTTATATTTTTGAATGTTTGTAATAAATTAACTCAAAAACTACTAAGCCGATTTCAAAACTTCTTTCACCATTGGAAAGCTTCATTCACGCCGTGTAACATAGGCTATGTTTAATGCTAGAAAAAATTTAAAGAATTTTGTCCCCCCATGCGAAGCCGGGATAGGTCACTAGTAGTTAAATAAATTATTACCCATTTCACTTTATTTGTTATACTATAAATATAAATAACTATATAAATATAAGACAACATCACATACATTGTTCTGAACCCAAGGTAAGTAGCTAAAGCACTTGTTTTATGGAATTCAGACGCAACGACGGTACCACAACACCCAGACCCGAGCTAATATAGAAAAGGTCGTATTCCACATTGGCCTAGCCCACCATGAAAACCGGTATGCGAGCCACTCTGCGAGCTCGTTCAAAGACAAAAAACTTATTAATATTACCCACTAGATGTCGCTGTACCGAAAAGAATCGCGCTAACGTTTCGGTTTTACGACTACACACATATAGCTAATCGTTCTTAGCCTTCTTGTATGTTATTCTCAAGCTGTTACTGACAATATGGTAACAAACACACACACACTCAAAATATTGTCATATCCATAATAGCATTCATAAAATAACAAAGTAGGACAATATACCTCGTGAATTAAGTACTAGTTAATTTATATGTAGAAAAATGCAATAGCCGCAGCTGTCATTTCCGTGTCAAGAGTAAGTTTCCTCCAATAATTGTATGCGTCCTCGAGTGGTTTTTTTTTCACTATCGATTTTCTAAAGGAGTTAAATGAAAATAACTTTATTCAAATGCATTCGCAATAAGTTCCTTTGAATCACCCTTTTTTGCCTATTACTGTCAGGACTAGTGTTGCCAGGTCCGATTTGATTTAAATCGCTACATGAGGTCAAAAAAATCGGGATTTAGGGTTGTAGATCGGGACAGTAAACAAAAACCAAAGTGTTTTTAAATCAGGGTTTAATTTATTGCGTTCTAAACTACTAGTGCAAGCATATCATTATATTACCTAAATTTAATATGTATTTAATCTTACATAACAAGCAATCAGTCTTCCCGGACTAATAAAAGTTATAAAATAAGATCGAACTTTAAGTGTAATTGACGCAATTCAGAAGAATAAAGTAAGTATTTATGTAAATTATTTATTTTTTATTAAAATTATAATTTTATTGGACTTTGCCGTCTTTAAAATGGCCTTTTTTTATAACATAGTTATAAAATTCATTGCAAGTCATATTAAAGTTGGTTTTAATTTGAATTTCTGCTTTCACATGCTCGAGTGTCAAACGGTTTCGCCTCTCAGACCAAATTAAGTTAGCCGAGGAAAATACCCTTTCTGTTGTTCCGTTTGATACTGGAATTGAAGCCATAAAAGAAAGTAATTTTTGAAGATTCACTAAGTCTTGATTATCTTTAAAAATGTTGTGATATTTTTGTTTCTTTCATTTTTTTATTTATCGGGACATTTACCATCCCGATCAGGTATGAATCGGGGCGTGTCTCCAGACCTCTGAATATCAGGACGTCCTGCGCAAATCGGGACACCTGGCAACACTAGTCAGGACGTCTTTTCATCGAAAAGAAGAACGGGAGAAAGAAACTCTTCAGCATTAACAGAAGTAACTACATTTACAATATTATACATCGTCGGTAAACATAATCCACAAAAAACAATATTATTCTATTATCACAATATTAGCAGTTTCATATATTTTAAACAGTGTGATGACTTACAGAGGATAAAATAGACAAGTTTAAAATGCAACATATATATGTGATATCGGTATTGTCAATAATATTAGTATTTTAAGGCAGATCTAACTTCTAAGGCAGCAGCTGCTCTCGAGCATGACGCAAAAACTAGCCACCACTCAAGTGTAAGCTATACTAGCAATTATTTAGTAATTGGAGCGGAACGAGCAAAGCGAGTGGAACTCCCATGGATCAGCTTCAATGACGAAATGTCTGTTACGCTTTATAGCATTAGGGAATAGGCGTATAGGGAAGTTATCTTCCCTATTTAAATATTCTTAACCGATTTTAATATTTTTTGTGTGGAATCGAATCAATACATTTAGGACCAGATTGTGACGGATCCGAATTTTGAACTTCACAAAAATAAAAAAGTTATGACCAATAAACATTGCCTCTATTTTCCATTGAAACAAAAAGCGCGCGCTTTTTGGAAGTTTTCATTATTATGGAATTTTTAAATTTACTAAATATTATTGTTTTTTTTCTTAATTTTTTTTATCCGCTTCAATTTATGGTGCTAGCGAAGCTTAATGCTTAGCGACTGCATCGCCTTGTTATTATTATCATCATAAAATTATAAATATAGCAGGCAGACTGTAATTTTAGCAAACATAATTGTACTATTACTAAATGAGTATTATGGAGTTTGAAAGTCACTAAACGTATAATTGGTTGATTACTGTTATTGATCTGGTGCTGTAATTGGTTAATAGCCAAAGTGAAGTTTAGTAAATAGGTTATCGCTTAACCCCTATCTCGCCTGATAACAAGCGACGATGCGATCTGGAATGTGATGCGCTTGCCTACAAGATATTTATTTACTCGTGACATATTGACTCCTAAATTGTATTTGTCAGGAAATGCTGATTCTGATAAATAGTTCCATTCTTTGGCGGTAGTAGACGCTTAGAACGACTCTTTGGTATCTCAATCATTTTTCCCTCACCATTTGATACTATAAAAAGGTTTTCTTGCTGTCAATTGATGCATTATATTTCTGTTTGTGGACCAAAAATAACCTCTTGTAATCTGCTAATTTGATTTTGTACGTGTTTACAAGAGATGTTTTAAGAGAGAATGCTATACTCCATCTACCGGCAATAAAGTAGTTTTTATACCATGGCCTGGAATAATTAGTTATATTCTCAATTGATAAATATTACTTTCATGCATCACGATCTATTAAATAGACTTTGACTTGAGGCGATTGTTAATAATTTAATATGCGAAACAAGTCTATATTCATCATCTTAGACAAAAGACGTCCATAGCAGGATGGAAGCCACCCCTGTAATAGTGGGTGTGCTATACACTCCACGCTTGTCAGACGAGTAGGAGGTCTCAGTAAAAGACCAAAATTCGTAAAAAGTTGAAGGTATATTAGGAGATGATTACAACTAATATCATTAGTAGCATTTTGTGACTCTGTTGTGTGAAGGGTTGATGCTTTTCTACTCTACCAGACCAGACACAATATTGGTATTAATTAATTCCAAATATTTTGTTTTTATTCTCGTAACCTATAAATTGCAGACTAAATATAAGATGTTATTTTTTAAAATGTGTTTATAGGGTTACGTACCTCAAAAGGATTAAAAACGGATCCTTTATAGGATCACTTTGTTGTCCGTTCGGCCGTCTGTCAAGACGCTTTATCTCGTGAACCGGTAAAGGTATCGAGTTGAAATTAAAACCATATGCAGGTCTACACTCCCTTGAAGTTGTGGGAATAATCAAACTTCTAAGTAAAAGTAAAAAAAAGATACGGCCGTTTATAACGCAAAAAGCGTTTATTTCGTCACTCTCAAGGAAATCAATATTTAGAGGGTATTTTCCGTTAACCTTGAATCATGAAGGAATGACATGTAGCACAAGTTAAGGAAAGAATACAAAAACTGTAAATTCAATTACAAATTTATTTGCAGTAGGTAAACTAACCGCGATCTAAGTCGATGAATGGGGACAACAGTTTTCCAACGGCAAATTTAAGTTTGTACCTTAATCCGTTTATCATTATTCCCTTGATAAACGAACCATTTACTTCACTAAAACTTTGTGCGTCACCTTCAGTGCGCGAGCCCGACTCGCGCATGGCTGGTGTTTTTTATTGAAAGGTGTACGGATTTGCACTTACCATTCAATGACTTGTGCATTTAGTCAACGAAGGTTTTTTATAATTTTTATATCTATTATGCATTTTTCAATGCGATCTTATAAGATAAATTGTTATAATAGAAAAATACTTGAAAAAATCGACTCAGGTCACAAGTTAATTTTCATCTTCATCCTGTGATCACGGCTTCAAGGTAACACCGCCTAGCCATGCCGAAGACAACTCGACAAAAGGAATAACGGTCATTCGACGCATGGGTGAGCAATCCTAGAGGACCATCTACAAGGGACCACAGCAAACGGTATCGTTCTATTTCTTCTTCTTCTCCTTCGGTGCATGGTAAGATCGGTTGGATATAAAAGAGAACACATTTCATTTAAATCGATTGATTGATGAAGTTTGCTGTGGCCCCTTGTAGGTGGTCCTCTAGATGACCGTTGTCCCTTTTATCGAGTTGTCTTTGGGATGGCTAGACGGTGTAACCTTGAAGTTGTTCGTGGCGATGGTTTGAAAATCATTTGGGATATTAACTCTTTCTTAGCATTGGACAAGCGTATCGGTGGCAACTAATAAAAAATTTACGAGGTGTTACGCATATTTAGATTATCATATAAACATTGATTTATTAACAAAGTTACTTATAAGGGCATATTTCTAAATAACTAATTTTATGGAAGATTAAAAAGTTTTTCTAAATGTTGCCTAATCAGATAAAAAAGAGAAAAAGCATTTCTTGTAATTAAGTGCCACCCAAATCTTCGCAAACTTGACTTTAAGTGACGTCAGTCATTTGTTAAAATTTAAATGTTTAGCAATTTATCTCAACGAGTTTCCCGCAAGGGAATATATTATTTGATAAAAGCTAACATTTAATGTTCTATTTTGCGTTCCTTTTTAGTAAGCCGCGTGTTTTAGGCTAGCATGTTTTAATGAATGTTTTAGTATTTATACAAACAAAATTTACGACATAATAATAAAATAAATACAAAATTAGCTTTTTATAAATGTATATCGTTCTCGTGCGTGTGTACACTGGTAAATGAATCTTCAACGGCAAAACATTTCGATAAATATTTGGTTGATGTTTAGATTCATATTTGATCCAATAGATGGCACTGTGATCGGACTGGGTATTTATATAAATATTTAGTTGCACTATCAAAACTATATAAAAATGTCTATTTCGATTTATAAATGAAAAGCTTAATCAGTGTATGTTTGTTTTGTTTTTATATTGAAAACATGATTTTAAGTAAGTAGCAATTACTCAGTATCAATAAGATTGATTATGCACGTTTTTACTAGCAAGTACGGACGACATCGCGTCACCATTGACGTTTGAACGTACCCTATGCCATTATTAAAGAAATCATTTAAGTTTTGTAGTAAACAGCTTAAAATGCTGTCGATCGTACGTGTACTAAAATCAATATGACTACTAATGTTATTAATTTTAATTTAGTATTTCACTTTATATATACCTATGTACTATTAAAAAAAAACTAATATACAACTTTTTTTTCTGAAATTATAATATTTTTGTACAGGCCAAAAATGCAAAATCTTTAAAAAATGTAAATATAAATGCCTTATATCTAATAAAAAATCTTCGCTATACTCCTTCGCTTCAAATTGAACTGGAGCTAAGCATCCATGTCGGTTTCACATCTTCCGTATGACAGTGTAATTGCCATCGTTCCTGACATCCCATTTAGGAAATGCTCGCAATAAGCCGTATTAAGTGGTGTTTTAAAATGTAAGCACATTCGTATTACGTCTTTTACGGAAAGTGTGTAAATTAAGGGAAATTACGAAAAGTAACTTAAACATTAAACAGGCACAATTGAATAAACATCATAGGTGCGTGCGTGTGTGTGTATAAGTCTGCGCGCAAGAATTGGAGTGTGTGTGTGTATCCTTGTGGTATTTGTATAATTCTAATTAATGTTATAATCATTTAGAGATTAGAGAAGAGAATCTCTCTCCTCCCAAATTTTAGTTTTTGCCATTTTTTTGCTATCTGCATTATAGAAGAATATTTTTTTGATTCTGTAAAATTGACGATTTTAAGTGCCCGCAAGGGCCTATGAAATAAAGTTATTTTGATTTTGATTTTGCCATTTAAAAAGAAGTCTTTGGTCGCATTATGAGTTTTTTTTATAAATAAATAGTTCCCTGTTTGCAATATCAAAATGGTGAACAGATTTAACTATGTACTGTATTTATGATGTAGTTTGTATGATAAATACGAGTATATGTACCTGAGTCTAATATATATATTTCTATGAATATTACATATTTATGTATAATGTATGTAGGTATGTATATCCGGTACCCTAGTATCCATAACACAAGCCGTTCAGTGCTTACTATGGGCTGGGCTAATTGGTGTGAATGTAAGAAATATTTATTTATTTATTATTTACTTGTGATGAGCCAATCGCTTAAGTAACAAACCAGGGTTTGATTGGTGGCGAAAGATAGACCAAACTGTATATGTTGCTACATTTCAGAAAGGTGGCACGATATAAGTAGGATCCTAACGACTCACGATAGCTTGCAGCAACATTTGAGGTTAGATGGGACTTCTGGAGGAGCAGGGCTCGCGAGAGTAAAGCCACTCTGTCACGAAAAATGTACCTGCAAAGCATCAAGTGTAACATATCGTTGAATAAAAAAGAAGACGTATGTACGTAATACATCGGCGATAATTGATTCCTAAAAAATAATAACTTCATTATTAATATTCTCGTCAACCTTTCTCAGTTTGATAAATGCTTGTGTAACGTGGGCCCAACGTTTGTAGTAATTCAGCGTTCTTCGAAATCAGTCCGGTCCGAAGTTGATTTCCAAACTGATGACTACTATATATATTAACTTCCCCTCAGCAGGGGTACAGGATTTCTCTATTGGTTGAAGAGATATAGGAGAATGGACATTAATGCACAACGGGAGCCTTTTCAAGATTCGATCCGATGCTGATGACTGCAGATGCTGTCGTGGTAAACAGCTTAACGTGCCATCCTAAGCGGGAAGGTTGGAGGATGTGCAACACTTGTTAATTGTGAGTATCAAAACCATAGGGAGAGACAGCAAGAGATTCATCATGTAGACTTCAAGGCATCTGATATGGGAGTTTTCCAAAGTATTTTGGCGGATCCCGCATCGGACGCAGCCAGGCTACTCTATGACGTTCAAAAGCTTAGGGTACTATGACTGATAGGCATAAAATTACTAAATTAAAAAATAACAAAAAACCGGCCAAGTGCGAGTCGGACCCGCGTACCGAGGGTTCCGTAGAAACCTGTAGGTATATAAGTAAAAGTCAATTATGAAAAATATTTTTTTATATGATGTAACTAAAAATTTAGGGTTTTCACAATTTTTCCTTTATCTGTGCTAGAAGAAGTTTCTTTGTATCAAATTTCAAGATTCTGAGTTCACGGGAAGTACCCTGTAGGCAGTGGCGTAGCATGGGGGGGGCGGAGGGTGCGGTCCGCACCGGGCGGCACTTTGCCCGGGGCGGCACTTTGCCGGGGGCGGCGCTGCGGAGGTGGCAGATAGAGAAAAAAAAATTAAAATATAAAAAAAGTTAATTTCTTTCAGTTTTTATTTCGTCATTTTTTTGTTGTTGTTACCAAATACCCAGGTACCTTTGCAGGTTCTATGCATGGGTGATGCAAGCGCAAGGTTTCTCAATAACTATTATTTAGGAAACTTATTTCGTTTCAAGTTTCAATGTTATTTTAAATAAATATGTCTCCTTACGCATTCTTTGTACTTCACCGTAGCTAAAAGCTACTGGTAGAAAAACAGGAAAGATATGCGTTACGCGTACATTGTTGCAACACGAATTACACCTTGGAGGCAATCGACAGCATTTTTTGCTTACAGAAAATAATGATTTAACGATTACCGATGACCGTTTCATCGGATATATTCACAAAGTTAGCGAGTAAAAAGATTTACATTTTTTTTAAAAACTCTGTAATTTTTCTAAGTGATATTGTGATAGTCTACCTTCTACTCTATGTCAAAAAATGTTAATTTCACTTTTTAGGTTAGTGTTATTCAATAAAAGTACTCTTTTTACCATGCCTCAATTTTTTTATAATGGATTGCAAAAATAAGAGGGCGGCAAATTTGGAATCCGCACCGGGTGCTAGTGACCTATGCTTCGCCACTGCCTGTAGGTTTTGATTCCTTTGCGAGTGTCGAAAATTTGCGCCATAAACGGCTGTATCTTTTGATTGCGTTGCGTTTTTTCACAGCTCCAAGAAACAGTAAACCTGAGTATTTGATATAAATATCAGCTTGATACCTCTACGCGTTCCTGAGAAAAAGGGTCTTGACAGACAGACGGACGGACGGACAGACTACAAAGTGATCCTGTAAGGTACGATTCAGACCGACCGGCCCGCATCGGCGCGACTGCCGTATGCGTGCTGCGACAGCCGACAGCGCCCGTGGCATGCGTAAACACCCTGAGCGCCCAGAAGTGCTGCTTGCATTACGCTGTGTAGACGCCATAGAATTATAATAGTACGAACTAACGTATTGTGTTGTTATTTTAGCACGGCTTCTATAGCTTTAGTTATTGTTCTGAGATATTCATACCGATGGAGCTGTCGCAGTCGCGGTATCCGTCGGGAGCCGCTCTTATCCGAACGGCACCGACAGGAGCCGACCGGCGCCGGCAGGAGCCGACCGGCGCCAGCAGGAGCCGACCGGAGCCGACGGGCCGTCGCGGAATGTATATGTGGCAGAAATATGAACTGTAATTTCTTGTAAGAAGTTTCAATTTTCTTTACCGCATTGTGAAATGCCTTCCGGGCCGGGCCGATGCGAACCGGTCGGTCTGAATCGTACCTAAGGGTTCCGTTTTTTCCTTTACGGAACCCTAAAAAAAGGGGAACCCTAAGTGGTTAATTTTTAGTCACTCACCAGGCGATAGACATCCTTTTTTGCTGAGTTAAGTGTTCATTTAATTTTTTTTATATATTATCCTGATACTTCGACTTCTTTACAGGAGCCATGATCACAGAAGTCGAAACGTCAGGATAAGAGATACAAAACAAAAAAGTGGTTTAATTTAAATCTGTGATATTCCCGATAATGAAAGAACTAAATAAAGATAGGTACTATAATTATTCGCAAGCTAATTAATAGTCACTTTTTAAAAATCCCTCACTTAATTTGTTAGTAGAAGCAGCAAAGTTTAAGCCTTCTCAAATATAATATTTCCTTAATTTGCATATTTTGCTAATCCTGACTTATCGTCTGCTTTTCAGGAGTGTTGCCAGGATGAGGATTGCAACATAGTCTAAAAATTAATAGGAATATTTTTAATTTAAAACATTTTTGTAAGATATATTGTTTTAAACTTTCATGGCCACTAACATTATAGTAATATAAGTTATATTCGGGATTTTTACCATGTATGGATTGAGTTCCATAATCCACAGATTATTTCGACAAAACGTCACTACATACCAAGATTGGTCAGGGAAGCGATTGAAATAACAAAACATAAAAATTTCAATCGTGAGGACGGTTTTAAATTGTCAAATATCTGGAATCTTGTGGTTCGTATGTGTAAAAACCGAAACAATCAAAAAAGTGTCGTGTCGCGATCCGAAACTGCAGGACAGTTTTCAGTGAATACTGAGAACGTGAACAGTGGTACGGGTATCGAACACAATAGAAGACTTCGTCGGAGGGTAGACCGATATTTCTGCCAATAACAGCCTACCCGCAATTACTTCAGTCGCTCCGTGATCATGGCAATTAAAACTGTGCCAAAATATCGGAAACTCAATAAAAACAATAACAAGGTACATGGTAAAAATCCCGAATATAACTTATATTACTATAATTTTTGTAAGATGATTTTATTACGATAATAATTTAGTTAATTAAAATAATTTAATAACAATGTAAACGCGAGAGCTGTAAGCCCTACTGTTTTTGTATACCCGATAATTTGCGTTTCCTACATGTAAAGTAATACTTGAGATGTAATTATAATTGTTCTCACGTGACTCTTAGTTTTGAAGTAACTCCTAAGTATATACCGACAAAGAATACGACCGAGTGAACAAAGTGCTGGGGAATATTTGAGCCTGAATCGTTACGATACGAAACAGAATACAAACTCGTTATAATACACAATTATTTGGTCCCAAACTAGGGGAGTACGAAAGCTGATGCTTATTACACAAACATTGCCATTACCAAAGCTGGAACCTTTGTCTCAAAAGGTAGGATTGCTGTCGTTGCACCCAACAGCCGTTAAGTGTACCTATATAGGTTAAATCTTAGGTAATTGTTTAAAATATTACATATGATATTGTAAGAAATGGTAAATCTGGTAAATGGTAAAAATTATGTGTGAGTGTGAGTGTGTGTGTGTGTGTGTGAGTGAGTGTGTGTGTGTGTGTGTGTGTGTGTGTGAGTGAGTGTGTGTGAGTGTGTGTGTGTGCGTGTGTGTGTGTGTGTGTGTGTGAGTGGGTGTGTGCGCGTATGAGTGTGTGTGCGCGTGCGTACGAAACACTCACACGCGCGCTATAAGATATTATAAGTGAATAATTGTATGTATTTCGTTTCATGTTAATATAACACCGTGTGTTATGGAAGAGCGATGTTTCCTGGCACAAGTATTGTCATACTTAAAATTGAACATCAACCTTGTTTCTATTATACAATAAGTGAAATGAATTAAATTAATTTTTTTTTTTTTTTTACGTAATTTAAAAGATACGAGACTTATTTTTAATTACATGATTTCACTTTACTTAGAATCGATCTTATACCAATAGGTCTTTTAAGATGACAACGTTTATACTTAGGTTTTGTAGTAATTTAATAGCAACAGTAAATAACAATAAAATTCAATTAGTGTTTTATTTGAAGAGCGCAGCTTCCAGCCTATTGTGGGACGACCTTGGCCTCCGAAGTAGATCATTCTCTCGACAGATCTTGATATGCACTGGTTTTCTAATTGAATCGTCTACACTAGCGAATTAACTGACTCAAGATTGAATTATAAATTCAATAAATCGCTCATTTGGTGCAACAATGACGCAATTACACTTTTTGTCAAAATTACATTTCAGAAAAACATCGACTGAAAAAAAAAGAAAAACAATTCTTATAGCTTTCGCTAGAAGCTATATGAACCTAAGAAAAGTATACGTTTGTGGTCATATTTTAAGGTAATGCTAATTTAAAAAAGAAAATGTATTTAAAATTTATTTCCCTCTTCTTAAAAACACAAAATTTACAATTACGTCAATATAGCACCAAATGAACGAAATAACAAAGAAATAAGATACCAAATTAATAATATTTACATTAACCGAAAAATTGTTATCACATGTACATAACTTATATATTTTTCAAACAGTAAATACCAAATTAATTTAATTTTTATGTATAAAGGAAAACACAGTAGGTGTTATTGAGGACACACAATATAACGTAACATATGTCATCCACTATTGCAAACTTACTGTTTTAAGCTTAGGATAACAAAAACAAGAAAGTTATTTTTAAGCAGACGTATTGTGTATAAGATGCCAGACCATGTATATGAACTGCATTTAAATAAATATAAAAAGAATGTTTAAATAAACACTTGTGTGCTATGTTTTTATTTAGTTTATTGCATTCACAATGCAAAATTGCTATAAGTTATAAAATACGTGTGTAAAAAACAACTATGCCTCCGAGCCCTCAGATAGGATTCGAACCCACGACCTTTCGCTATTCGGGCGAGTGCTTTGACTAACGACTTTTTGTAATTTTACAAACGTATTTTTTATTTTTCAGATCCGACATTCAGTACCGTGGATTGAAAGTATTTATATATTCTTTTATTTCATTTAAATTCGATCGCTTATAAACAATTGGGTTTAAAATTATTTATTTATATCATAAAAAGGTGTTAAATAAAACAAAAAATCAAGTTGTTTCAGATTTTTAATAAAACTTTTATCCGATCATATAATTAAGGTATCAATGAGATATTTAAAATTAAAGAATCTACTTAAATAACATTTTAAGTACATTCTGATTTGCTTAAATTTACAATTAAGTATTTTTCATATACTTAGAGTTCTAGTAATGTTTTAATTTAATAAATACTTATCAATACATATAAATAAAATATATTCTAGAAATACTATCAGCAACACCCAAATTTGAAACGAATTGAATTATTAATGTACATAATAATCATAGAGAATGAATAATACCTTCTATGATTTTAATAGAATAATACTAGAAAAAAATCTAACAAGTAAATTCTCAGGCGGGATTTGAACCCGCAACTTTTAAATGTCCGGTTTAATGCTCTTCCATTTGAGCTAAAGAGGCTTGTGAACACCTCTCTAAATTTTCTTCTAGTCTACTTTTTACGCTGTAAGAAATATTTTTAACAAATGTTTGTAGAATCGATTAAGATGAAACAGTCATTTAGTTTTATGATTCTTATATATTTCATATTTAAAGAAATATAAAGAAAAAGAATATAAAGAAAGAAAAATATGAAAATCAGAAGCTCGGTAGCTCAATTGGGAGAGTATTAGACCGGATATCCAAAGGTTACGGGTTCGAATCCCACCTGAGAATTTACTTGTGAGCCGAGTCGAATTTTTCTAGTATTATTCTATTATAATGATTTTTTTTAAAGAATTCATTTATAATTTTCTGGTTTAAATTTTTATTGATTGTTATATTTGAAGAAATTATAATATTCAATATAAGTGGCTAGCTAGGGTATTCTACATAATCGCGATTGCTGCTGTCACGATAAACGCTGCTTGAGAACAAAAAATCACTGCATCATACCTTCGAAAGCTTATAGTCTTGAATACAGATACAAAATATGATTTTACTACTTTATACAGGCTGATTAAATTGTACGCTGAATATATTAACAAGCTAATAGCTTCGGTGGAAGAAACGAGGGAGATCAAGCGATAGATGGTATGCATATAGGACTCTATTCCTTTTATTTATACCATCTTCAGACTTATCTTCAGAGTGGACCTTTTGGGTGGACATAAAAACCTTTTTACTCCGATATTCTCTATGGAAAAGGAAAAACGCATAAAACCGTCGGGCAAAGATTATGAAATATAAAATTATTAAGAATCAAAAAAGCCGTTACATTGTATTCTATATTACGTCAAAAAGACAAGGAGACTTCAATGTAATTGGAATATTCGCTTGATAGTTTCCGAGAACAGCTGTGATGGACGGATTTCGAACTCAACGTATTCTCGTGAAAGGGGTTCGATCAGCATATTTGATTTATTCCTTCTCTAATAAACTTCAACCAACTTTGACCCATAAACAATATATAACGGTAAAGGTAGATAATGTAATAATGATTTTGTTATATTAAGACCCATTTATTAATAAAATGAATTGAATACGATTTGTCAAAATAATTCCAAAGACATTTAAGGATTTAAACCAAATTCTTTTTCCGTGGATTTCAACAATGCGGGACAATATTCGAAATTAATTTATCATAGTTTAAATTGTAGGCAGGCCTGTCAAATAAGCGGGGTTCAGGACGACATATTTATGCTATGATATGCCCCGACGAGGACCCGGACAATGCAAAGTTTCCAAAGCGTTTCTACAATAGTCGTTGTAAGGAGCACGATAAGCACCCGTCACATAATCAATCTCTTGTAGTTAACAACTACCTAAAAAGTGTAAAAATATCCTTAGTAAGTAACTTTATTTAAGAAATAGTATTGTTTGTAACCCCAGTACATCCTACTAATATTATAAATGTGAATGTAAGTTTGTTTGTTATGCTTTCACGCATAAACTTCTAAACCGATCATCATGAAACTTCGTACATATACTCTTGGAGGTATTAGAAGTAACATAGGACACTTTTTAATTGAAAAAAAAAAATTAAAAATACGGGCGACGCCGCGGGTAAAAGTCAGTAATTTATATTGTTTAACCACTTGTCAGTCCATGGTAGCAATTACTACCGATAGTCAACATCCCTCATCATTCCCTGCTACCATAGTCAGATTTCCGCGTGGCCTGTTGTTTTTTTTAATTGCTATTATTTTTTGAGTTACAGAGAGCCAAATATTCTGTGGTGGTTATTTAATCAGCTTTATTACGATAGTATTTTTTGTTTGGTCCTAGCTCTATTATTTAGCGAAAAAATGGCATTTTTATCTAAGAGTCCGACATTTTTTTCACAATTCGCGCAGCATTGTTGAGAGAGGTGGGGCACGCGGTAGCGGACTGTCAAGTGGTTAAACAAAAGCAAAACCTACTTCCCTTTTTTAGACTCGTCTGGTAAATAAATACCTTACTCCGCCTCCAATGAATCTTTGGTTCGTTTTTAGTATTGGTTCCCGATAAAACCATTTTCAATGACAAAAACGCGGGTCGATTCAGTCGTTGGCATCAGTCTGTTTAGAAAAGAGTTTTTTTATCGTACTTATTCAACCTCTAACGTATATTACGCCAAGGACGACAATTCAAATGAATATTTCAACCCAAAATGGTTATGAACGGTTTGAATGTACACGTACAATGTTAAAGTTCTAAAGATAACATTCTTATTGATTTTAGAATCAAATCTAATTCCATAATTTAGCTCAGTCTGCTTAAGTGTAGATATTTCGACGATTGATTCTAACATTGTATGCAATTATTTTATTCAACTTTGAACTGAATATAATCCATCTTCTTTTCTTTCGAAGCTAATCTTTTATTCAATAAGGAAGTGGTTAACCATTTAGTTCTTACACTTCCGCACATTACATATTAGAATAAAACACTTTTTGCGCATGTTTTAAAATCCGTTGCAATCTTTTTGAAATTGCATTTGGAAAAGAAGCAACTTTAAAGAGACACGTAAAAATACAAAAAAAGTAAATTTTCTATTTGTGTTTTTGGAGAACAGTATTTACGGTTAGTTTTGTAATTATATAAAGTCAAATATTATTCTGATATTACCATGACTATTCCACCTTAATTGAAAAAAAAAATACTAGAGTTATACAAAAAAAATCTCAAAATTATACCAAAACCAATATAATTTTAATTTTATTTCTCGAAACATAAACTTGGTGCCGCTACTGAAATAAGTGTTCGAAACAAGTGAAACACGTTTTAATAATAGAGAGGTTTAATATCTTACCTTACACTTGGGCATACAAAATTGCTCCGATATCATCCTCGAAGGAAGCCGGAATAACATTAATTATACCTATTCCACTAAATAGTGTCAATTTTAGCGTAATTTCATATTATTAAAGTGTAACGGGTATTATTTTGATGATTGAATATAAAAGTACCTCTTATCGCATTGAGTAATTTGTAGATATGGTCCATTACATCTAAATTGAGGTTTCAAGGTAATTGACCTAGAACTAAATGTTAAGATCGATATTATATAATTATATACAATAGTCTAATATTCCTTATTTTTGGCCGTAATAATATTTGGACAGTTATTTAAAACTGTCTCTACATGACTTAAAAGATAAATTTAAATATGTTATTATTTAATAGTTTTTTAAATAGAAACCGCATAGCCACTGTTTGTTTAAATAAAGTTATTTCTTTTTAATAACAAATAATAGAATGAATAACATTTTATATTATATTTTTTTGTTTTTCATATTTTCTTGAAAGCGACTTCTCTATGCTCTGTCGAAACACGTTTTGTAGAGAGACATTTTTTCATGGTCATTTTACCGAAAGCTTGATTTGTCGAATATTTGTTTTCCAGCTAATTAGGTCGATGGTGCATTTCTTCGAAAAACCTAATCTAACCATACTAAACACTCGATGACGGTAGGTTGTCAATCAATTAGCGATTCGAGGAAACGAACTATCGAGCAAGGGAGCATGTGGGAGAAAAATTTTGGACAGATCGAGCTTTCAGCCAATATGTTAAAATATTGGCCCTCGGACTGATTCTTGCCGCGTAGATAATATACCAGTTACGAAAGAATTTTGTAGATTAAAGACATTCAAATAAAATTTTATTACTAAATATATATATGTATATCTTTGGAACTTTATCAATCTTATCCATCTAGTCATGATTCCTATTTGATGGATAAGATATTTAACAGTGGTTATTTGTAATAGAATTCCTTGCAACGGATATTATGTCAAATCTATGCCTCTAGAATCGGTCCCCTGATCAGGAAGGTTTTTTTGTATTCAAACTGAACAGAGAACATCCTTTGACATATCCATCACGTTACCGAATCTAATAAGAATGGAATTGTCAACATTTTGAGTTACGTATTCGATTGGAGCTACAGTATAGCGTATAAACTGGAATAGGATGGATTACTTTAGCTTTTATTTCAGCCGACTACCAAGAACAAAAAAGTCAGTGACTGTAGTAATAAGTAGTTGATAAAAAGCAAATATTAATAGGGATTTTAATTCTTAAATTCTTATTTATTTTAAAGAGATTGGAGACAATAATTATAAATAGGTATATATAGGACGAATTTGATAGGGCTAAGGCGTCACTTCAACGAGAGAGTAAGTCCACTGCTATCATATAATTTTAACGAGATGATGATATTCCGCCAAAATACGGTCTCTAAATATAGCTGTGCTACGTGGCCGCAACAAGGCTTCAGACTACGTTTAATTTAATGTATAGCACAAGCAGCCTATCAGATTCGCATAACTCATGTTCTCGCGATAATATTGCTATGTGCAGACATGTTCGTCAAGATACTATATAATAAGGCGACGTGACGATAATATCGTTGAAACGTGTTCTCTCGTAGAAACAACGCCTAGATAAAAGACAAACTACAAAGGTAAATGCACTTAATAGTGATAATAGCGAAAAACATGGCATATACCAAGGTCCTGTGAAACTAACCAACATTGCCCATGCCCACTAAATAAACTACAGCTTAACCTTTACGACACAAGGTGTACATTTGATTAACTCATGTAGTTTGTACCATTTTTATTTTATTATAGTGTACATAGTTGGTTGGGCAATATTGACCTTTTCAAGAAGTTGAGTTTCCACCACTTCGGTATAAGTGCCAATTTTGATTGCCTCAGTTTTCGGCATCACCTTTATCCTTAATTACATCGCAATACGTTCTAAAATACTTTGTGCATCAGACATAAAGGTAAAAAACTGTTTTTCTTATTGTTTGCCGTTTGTCCTTTAATTATAGATTAAAGTAACAAAATATTCTTTTACTATAATGGAGCTATTGTACAGAATAAAATAATGTTGAAAATTGTAAATATATTGTTCTCTTAGATTAGCACCACACGACTAAGATAGCGTTCAACGCTCTATAGTTCTCTATTTTTGTTTCTAATAACTATAGATACATAGATATGGCGAAGAGAGAAGTAGAAGGAATCTAGACAAAACTACAGGAAATATTGAAGATAAAGGCTTAACACTAATATTATTTTTCACTTTGAAGGCTTGGTACGTTTGGAATGATTCATTTAGCCATAAATCAGACAATTTAGGACGAACCGAACCGAAATCGACACGGCCGTGCTTAAAACCTTTTATACAAACACTAGTCGCTTTAATAGACGTAAGTGGCATACGACTTTACATTCCATTCACTAAGCAGAAATGAGCATTGCACATTATAAATATAATTTGAAGTCCTAAAGTCATTTAACGACACCAGAAATCTACTAACTCTGATTGAAATCAGAAATTGGTCCGCCGAACAACACTGCTGTGGAATCGAAAATTAAAGATAACCTCAAACGTTAGTTATGGTGAGTCGTCTTGGACTCCTTGGTTTATTTAAATTATTTCCTGATCCCCTCACGTGGACTTGAACAGAACCGGGCATGTCAACGGCTGAATGCAGACTGGCCGCTCTGGAGGTTCTCGGCGAAGGCACGTATACTCTAAGGTCGACTGCACTGTGTAAGGAGGCTGCTCTCGAAGATCTGGGGGTTACGGAGCGAGAGTGGTCTGTTGGTGGAACCAGGGCAGGAAGATCAGCGGCAGACCGGGAACGGCGTGGAGGGCTCTCAGGAATAAGAGCCATGCCACCCATGCTGCCAACGAAGACTGAGTTCTGTAACAATATGATCATTGTAAAGAATACACATTAAGACATAACTGATTCTATTATCCTAAAAGGATTATCAGGAAACCCGTTTAGTTTATAGCCCTCAAAACAAAATTATTAATGTTTGGATTATAGTTTTTACTAGCTGACCCGACCACTCGTTGCCGTGGCTCAGTTATTATATTTTGCAATATATTTTTTTATTAAAAATCAGCAATAGCCCGCTCGCGCGTTCTGAGCCCGCACGATAGGCAGCCTTTGTGATATTGATTCGTTGGTGGCATGCGCGTGAGCTGCACGTGGTGCTGGACAGTACTTGGACATTGCAACATTACTTTAACTTTCTAAAACAAAAGTAGCCTAAGTTACTCCTTATTACATCAGCTACCTGCCAATAAAAGTCCCTTCATAATCGGTCCAGCCATTTCAGAGATTAGCCGAAACAAACAGACAGACAGACAAAAATTGTAAAAAATATTATTTTGGTGTAAGTACCGCATAAATATTCATATGCATGTAGTAAAAAACGGTTATTTCAATATTACAAACAGACACTCCAATTTTATTTATATGTATAGATAATCAGTTCATTATTTTACCAGTTTCGTATAAAAAGAGCTTGGCTCATTTTGCGGTTAATTACACCTAAGACAAATTCCTCATCCCATAACAGTCATAAACGATTAGAAATCGCACGTGCTTGACTTTGATCGGCACTCAGACGCTTTAGCAAATTTGGGTTATTTGTGTGATCCGGTTATCAAAACTAATTATTTTGATTTATTTACGTAGATTAATTAATGACTGAAATTAGACTGTTTTATGAAAGAGCTTTGCAGTTTCCTAGCCTATTTTAAAAAAATATGAATATATTCTAAATGTGCCACACACGTTAGTGCTCGTTTAGGAGGCATACATTTGCAATATTTCAACATGGACGAAGGGCACTTAATGCATGGACACGATCCAGAGAAGTGGCAAGCTGTCTATTCATGTGAAAGCTAACGTCTAAGTTTAAAAAATTAAATTAACATGTGGCGACACCTATTCGTCACCTCACGTAACGTCGCCACACGAAGGAAAAAGTTTGAAATTTCGTAATATAGATGACGCTACCTTAAGAAAGGGAAGTATTCTACATCTGGCAATCGCAGTTTCTAAGGCATATCTTCATTTTAACCGAAATCAGTTTTAACTTTCCTTTTGGCTTTGAGATTGACAATGATTGCATATGATATGTAATAGATATATTTTTCTGTAAAGAATATTAACAATGCAATAAAAACATAATTAATAAGCCCTTAATCTTTCGTGTTTAGCGAAAAGAGCGAACGATGAAGAGCGAACTTGGTCCTCTTGAGTGATAAGAATAAGAATTAAGTTTGCTTAAAACACAGTAATAAATGTATGTTACGTAAAAAGTTTACATTTCTACATGTTTCGCCGAGTAATCAAATCAGCAAACAAAAAAAATTTACACATTGATTATATTGTAAATTCATCTTCATTTTACTGTCAATAATTAAATTCTGGTATAAAATTAATTTTAAAATGTCAAAACAGTTGAATTACAATTTAATTAATTGATACTTATAATAGCCCGTCTCAATCGACGGGCTAGGGCCTCTTTTAAAATTAGACCCTCTGATGTGTATTAAAAAGGCTCTTTAAAATTCTATACAGATGAAAAGCTTTACTACGATGAAAGCTTTTGAAGTAATATCATAAAGTACTTATAAACAGCATCCCCAGATCCTTCGCTAAAATCTGTTTATTTATTCGCTGTTTCACATGGTTAGCCGTTTTTTGACGTATAAAATCTTGTTTTCTACGGTTATTTATTGAGCAACACGTTCACGTACGGTCTTTTTTGTGGAAAATTCTACGTATGAGTAATGTTTATTGTGTTAAAGCGCGTTCACAAAGAAGTATTTTTTTGTAGAATCCTTATCAAATATTATCGTACAACAATATATAGCCATTAGTTATCTTGCCGCTTATGATTTTTAATGTTTGCACTTTGATTGAATGCTATCTTAAATGATAAATACTAGAAAAAATCGACACGGCTCACAAATTATTCTCGCGAGTCCCACTTGACAATAAAATGTGAGCCGGGTCAATTTTTTATAGTAATCTATAATCTACGATCACAGTTGTTTGTATGTTTGTCTGTCCGCTATCTTTCCATTGTATCAATAACGTTATCATAGCAACGCGTTAACTGCAAGTAGTTCGTCTACCGGACGCTAGATGGAGCTAACGGATAAATATTTAATAATACAAAACATTAAAGAATTTTGTCCAACCGTGCGAAGCCGGGACGGGCCGCTAGTCTATAATCTAAAATCACAGTGGTTTGTGTGTTTGTCTGTCCGCTCTATTTCTTACGTATCAATAACGTTACCATAGCAACGCGTTAACCGCAAGTAGTTCGTTTACCGGACGCTAGATGGCGCTAACGGAAAGATATTTAAAAATAGAAAAAAATTAAAGAATTTTGTCCACCCGTGCGAAGCCGGGACAGGCCGCTAGTTTTCTATTAAAATTTTATTTATCTTGACGTGTTAAGTAATATTGTCAAATTTACAAATGCAATAAATAATTATAACATCCTTCCAAACATTGATGCAAGTTTAAAGCTGTTTCAGCATTTGTTAAATTTGTTAACAATAGCCGTGCACGATACACTAGAGTACAAAAATATCTTCTTTTTTAACCTTAAGTTACATTTTGACCTTGTTGTAAGTAGTTAGGACTAGTATTGATTAGGACTTGAGTTCTTCAAGTCATAATTTACTAACCGATTTAAATGAGTCTTCAATTTAGAGTTTCTGGTCCTCTTTACAAACCATAGAAATGAGTTTCATAAAAGAACTGAAGTTTCTAAAGATTCCAGAGTCAAGAGTTTCGTGAATTGGTAATTTTGTAACTTAATCAAACCTTTTTTTTTTTAATGCTTTATCAATTACAAAAAGACCTTGATTTCTTAATATTTTTAATCAAGTACAGATAAAGTAAGTTTAGTCTTTTCAAAAAGATCTTGAATGATTGGAGTCTTTCTCAACACTAGCGGTCATAATTAGCGGAACATTCGGCAAAAAACGGTCGCAAAAATTATAGTAACATGCTTAATATTGTTATGTTGCAAATTGATGCTCTACAAAAAGTAACTTAGGTATCGATACTTAGGTGTTTATAAGGTGAAAGCATTTGCAAACTGGGTACAATTCACATCGATAAGTTTTTATACCTTTGAGAAAAAGCTGGTTTTACTAAAACAATATTGTATAGGCGACATCATCGACGCTTGGACCTACCTTATGCCCATTGTAACAGAGATATTTTTTTCAGTGTTAAATTTAATGAGCTGTCGATTGTACCCTACTTAAACAAAGTGGTAATTTTAATACCAAATTTGCAATAACAAGTTATAAAGTTATTTGTTAGGTACGTTTAAAGATACAGTATAATAATATATTGACTGTTTCTTTAGCATTTTACATTACTTCCAATTAAGTGTGAATGGCGTCAGACTCCTAAATAAAAATTAACGTTATGTTACCGGTATACATATCGATTACTCTCTAAACAGTCTTTCAACTCCAATGTATCAATCTACAATTTACATAAGTCAGTCTTAATTGTAAGTCATAATTTTTGATATCATAATAATTGTTATATGCGTATGTATCTTTTTATACACATAAGAAATGGACAGCACAATGTAACAGTTTGTTATGCGAGGGTGGCCCTTGGACTATTTTTTCAGTTGAGAACATAATATTTATTTTACAAATGAGTGTAAATCCTAACAGCACTTTATAATTACACGACATTACACATTTAAGATGGAAAAATACGTTCATATAATGCTCTCTCAATTGAGCTACCGAGCCTTGTGAAAACCCGTCCAAGTTTTCTAGTCTACCTACCTTTCCAATTTTACGCTGTAGGCCAGCGTTGTCTCATCAATGAGAGGAACATCCTTGCGTATTCGAAAGAAACATATTTACTAATGTTTGGGCAATCAATTAAGATGAAACAGCCATCTATTATTATAATATTATTTTTTTTTTCATTCGTTCAATGCTATCTTATAAGATGAATTATAATAATAGAAATTTCCCGCTTGAGAATTCACTTGTGAGCCGAGTCGATATTTTCTAGTTCTTTTTTGCTATTAAAATAATTTAAGTTATAAGATAGCATTGTCAAAATGCAAAATATATATAAAATTATAGAACTAAAATGAAAAACATTTATGTAAAATTAATATTAAAGGGTACGGCAAGTAAAATTATGTCATGATATATTTTGTAAGACTCATTCCGCTGGCATCTCATTTCTTATATATCATGACTACAGCACTGTGTCATTCAGATAATGAAAAAAAACAGGAAAATATTCGATGCCCAATATTTCCCTCATATTATTTATTGGCTGACACATTCCTCTTGTTTGTTTTATAGTGCAAATAATTTATGTACTTATCCATCGCGCTTTTATTTCTACCACTAAATTACAAATATACTTCGTCAGAAATACAAAGTGACAAAAAGATTGTCATTCTATATTTTAATGAGAACTCTCCGGAGTCACTGAATCTTTCTGTTTCACCTTGACTATGACATAAAATCGTTTGGCATAACTCAATTAGCCAAAATTACGCGTTAAGGTATCGTCAATTGATGTAAAGCATTAAACTCACAAGTTTAGAAAAAAATTCAAAGCTTAATTATATTTAACTAGCGGCCCGCCCCGGCTTCGAACGGGTGGACAAAATTCTTTAAATTTTTTCTATTATTAAATATTTCCGTTAGCGCCATCTAGCGTCCGGTAGACGAACTACTTGCAGTTAAAGCGTTGCTCTGGTAACGTTATTGATACAATAGAAAAAGAGCGGGAAAAAGAGCGGACAGACAAACACACAAACTACTGTGATCTTAGATTATAGATTATATAATTGAAAATTATTATTATTTTGTCTACGTCACAACATTATCATTTTAAAGGTACGCAGACGAGTGTTAATGATTATTGCAATTTATTTAAGCTAACACTAATAAATTTAAATATTTATGAACGATATGAAATTAGACTTGAAAATATTAAGTTCAATACATAAAAAAGTTATGCCTACCATTAAGTCGAGTAACCGACTGTACCTTAATTAACATTAATAAAGCACAACTATAAATCAAACGATATTTTACTGATATCAAAAAGAATATTAAATTTCTATTTTAAAAGCATACCTATGTCTTCATGTTAAAATACTTTTGTAAAGTAGTTTTATATAATGTTATCAATCACTTAGGTTGAGTGCGTTCAAAAGTTTTATTACTTTCATTCTATAAGATATAAAATACGTGTGTAAAAAACAACCACGCCTCCGAGCCCTCAGATGGGATTCGAACCCACGACCTTTCGCAATCCGGGCGACTGCTCTGACCGCTGAGCTACCGAGACGTATTTTATATCTTATAGAAATATTGCATTGTGAATGCAAAAATAAATAAATAAAAACATACTTTCATTCTGTTTACACACAAAAGGTTTCTTTAATGATCCATTTTTGCAGGGTAATTTCAGGTTGGAAATAAGAACCTACTTTATTTTTTCATGTCTACGGAAAATTCGGAATGAGACAAAATGATAAACGGATTATAACGGTTTATAAAGTATAGTTACGTATAATAACTATGTACCACACATTGGTTAATAATGTTAATTAATAAGTGAAAGTAATTCATTTAATAGAAAAAATCATTTTTTCAGACTCCCTTACAGGAGCCGAAGTGTCCAGAAGATGAGTATTGAAATGGTAGGCACAAGTTGCTACTAAAGAACAAAAATACATGAACGGTAGTTTTAAACGGCTGAAAATTGTTTGGAAAAATCATGGGACACTATAAGGGTCACAGCGAAATATATATTATTATAAAAACGCATAAACGTAAACAAGCGCTTAATAGTTTGATTGTTGTAATATTGAGGCCTGTCAAACATTTTCTAGAATAAATTGCTTATCCATACGAAACTAATATATGGAGTGATTTTACAAGATTCTTACATGTCATACTTTTCGCGTTTGGTATTTTCATATAAGGCGCCAGGTACGAAAAAATATGAAGAGTAAAATTAAGCGATCGAACGACAGCGTCACGTTTTTGTGTGCAACCTATGAAGCGCATCTCACTTTTAATTTAAAAGTTTGTTTTATTATTCTCTATGTCTGTTAAAAGGCAATCGTTTATGGCGGAAACTCGGGTAGATGCTCGAGTCTCCAGATCCCTTTTACAGCTAAGTAGACCAGAACTACGCCTGGTAACAGGCGCCATTATTGGTCATGGCAATTTTAACAGACACCTCTTCTATTTAGGTATCACCGACAGTTCTTTATGCAGAGGATGCATGGAAGCGGAAGAAACAGCCACCCATGTCATAATGGAATGTGAAGGAGTGGCCCACTAATGGCCGAAGCATCTCGGCTCGCTGGGCAGTCTCCGAGAGGTTCTCACCAAGGTGAAGGAGCTTTGAGCGTTCCTGGCAGAGGTGTGATGGCTGGAATAAACGACTAAACATCCTCCAGACGCAAAATAGGCGCTTTAAGTCGTCGAATTGCGGATACGGCCCGTATTGAATGAAGAAGAAGATGGAGCAAACTCCAGTCGTGCGTCAGAACGCCACTCACCCCTTTTTTACATTTTTGAGAATTTATTTTTTTAATTCGTTTCTTTTTTATAAATGTATCTGTTTTATAAATTATGCTAATATAATCTAATGATTGCGTCTACAGTCGTCAACTGAATGTTACGCGTTGGGCAAAATTTAGTTCTCCCGACAAAAGTACTTTATTTACTTGGTTGAATACGAGTTAAGGGTCTCGTGGTTGACCAAAACATCGCCTGTTGTGTCTGCAGTGTTTCAACGTAAAGGAAAATTTGTTTGTCTTTACACTAAAACTTTTAGGTGAGTTCTGCAAAATTTCAAAACTTTGGTTGGAGACAACAGATGTCCAGGTATATCCATGGATCTGACTATATATTTTATCTTTCACTAATTTCTTATTTTAATTTATTTTATGAATGTACAGGCCGAAAATTACAGACGTAGCTTTTTCAACGAGGGGAAACCTGATTTATCAGCCCACGCCGGGTCAAGCTGATGTGAGGACTTCCAACTAGCGTTTACTGGAAGGACTACCCTCTGAAAACCCACCGTTATACTCCCCCATCGTCGGTTAGCCTTGTGGGTCCCGAGTTATGAATCATAATAATAGCCTTATTACAAAAATCCTTCATTATACCAACATGAAATAAAAAATAGGTTATATTTTAAGTATGGGCGGTTTGTTTACAAACGTTCTTTTTGTAAATTCGCACAAGTTTGAGGACATGAAAAGCTAGAAAAAAAAAATTGGACAGAGAAAGAATATAATGGTAACAAAAAGGAAAGGAAAAGAAGAAACTTTAAGAAAACGGAGAGCAAAATACGTCGTCATAAAGATAAAATAGAATACCTCGTTATAAAGATATAGCTAGAAAAAGAAATAGAACGAATGCTTGAGAGAATAGAAAGAAAGAAACTTTCGTTAAAAAAATAAAAAAAATTGAAGACCATTGATAAAAATTGCTGATATTACATTTTTGAATTGAAATATGTATCTCTTATACTTCAAGAGCTTCTTTAATTGTTAGTAATATGACAGTAGTTATTATTAATATCAACAATTGGCTCTTCCACGATGACGTCAATGCTACATTGCGATTTGGTAACTCTCCACAGACGTGACACCGGAACTGTTCTGTTGCATCGTATTGAATATACGATGGTTTGGAGAGTAGAGACGACTTGGAAAACTGCCATCCGTCTGGAAAACCAACTGCGGTGGCTAATCCCGGCTGGCAGACTTTTCGGCGGTGGAATATTGAAATTGTCATCTTGCACACTTTTCCCAAAATTATATATTCTACATATCCCATAAAAATCAAACCAGTTTTATTTTTTTTCTTTTATACTCGGGACGCATTTTATCTAATTATGATAATACATAACTATGATCGGGCAAATAATTCTGTTAAAATCCTTTTTATATATAAATATGTACATGAGTATATGTCATGATTTAAGAAACGAGGATAGAAAGTTGACGTATTGTAATGATTTTTTGTCTACAGATAAACGACATCAGCATTCATTAAGTAATTTGTATTTTTCGTGTTTGCATCGAGTATCATTTAATATGCAGTGAGCACTTGATGACCTACCGCTCACAAAGAACAAATGTTTATGACAGTCATCATTTTGAGGGTAACGGAACCGAATCATATTTGTGCATAAAAAATCTAACATATTGTTTCTTTGGTTTATTTATCTATAAATTCCATAAATAAATTACAAGTAACTTAAAATTTAAGTAGAGTGATTAGTTATACCCGTGTAATCCCAAATATTACAATGCCTAATAACCACCACTTAACTGAAATGTTTTGTTTTATTTGTATGGAAAAGATAAAGTGACAACCCTAGATATAGATGTTATTGATTTTAATGATCCAATCCTTTAATCCTCAACCATAATACCTATATCTCGATTTAGGGTTTCCACTATGCAGTTTTTATTTAAAAAAAAAGCAATACAATTTTCACTCTTTTTCAATTAATTAATATGTTTTCGGGGTTATATGTTAGATTCGGTTCGGTTCGCCAAATTCGGTATTATGCAGATATTATAAAATAACCAGTTAGTATGAATAATAGTAGTTATTCATACTAACGTAGTAGAATAATAGTAATAGTATAGTCACTGTTTATTAGTGAGTATTGATATCTATTTCATAGTCGGTCTGTACAGCTAGTTGGTATCTAATATGTTATAATAACTTACTTGTCTTGGCCTATGAGAGAGGTATCCGCAGGGCTGGTACGCTGGAAACGCCGCGCCACAGTCGTACGATACGCAACCCCGCGATAAAGACGCCCGATGCTGCAAACAAAAGTCATTTTGCCTGCCTATTTTACCAATACGATTTATACAACTTAAAATTGTTGATGACTTAAAATGGAACTAATGGAAATATTGCCAGGTATAATGTTAAATCCTTCAACTTAACATAAGTAGGGGGAGAAATACTATATAATTCACCTTTATTATATATATCTGAAATGCGACAAAAGTTTATTGTTATGTGGCAAACAAAATTATTGAAAATAAAGTCCTTTCCTTTGCTGTACTTGTCTCTTTCTATATATCCTTTCTGTGCATTTTTGTAATATATTTTTATTATCTTAGTTAATCATGACGATTTCATTCCTTTTTAACGAAAATATGAAAATATTGATAAAAAGAACTCTTTATTCCGTCTTAAATTAAAAAATGAGTAAGTATATTTTTTATTTTTTCAAGGGTTTGTTACCCCTATAGTGAACGGAGCGAAATAATGGGTGTGTTCGTCCATTGGATAGACTTGCCTTTAAGCAAATAAAATATCAATATGATGAAAAAAGTTAACTAGTCAAAATCGATAAGTATGACTCTCTATGAAAGCCATGGCATACTTAATATTTCAAGGACGGTTATCCCACATTCTTTTACTAATTTCAGAGTTGAACTGCTTGGAAAATATTCTTGCTTTTAGGTGACTTTAGTCGCTCCTGGTTGCGAGTGAATGTTTAATTTATAGACAAAGACAGTCGAGAATCTTAAGTGATTCTGGACTTATCTCTGTTCTTGAGGTTTCTCGGTCGGAGCGCATCTGGACAAGTTTGTGACTCAATGTTACAAACTTTTGTATGTAAAATTAATTTCTGTTTTGCGTAGAGTTCAAAGCTAACGAAAATTAAATTCTTATAGTTTTAATATGCTCTGTTAAACAGAAAAAAAGAAAGAAAATCATATTTTGTTTTCCATTTGGTGAAGTAACCTAGATAGGAATCTTATACTTTACTAACTGCTAAATTTGTGGTAAATATAAATACAGATACACTCAGAAATGTCTAGCATTAAATCAAGAGACTTACGTGAGGAGGGACTGCAACTGCGCTTTCCGCAAGAGCGCAGCTTTGCCGATGCTGCTGCTGAAACTTGGGCTGGTACGGCTCCAGCATCCTGTGAAACCGACGACAGTTAATTCAGTCTTTGTACGCCTCACTGCTGAATACAGGTCTTGAGTGGAAGAAACAGATTAGAATTTATTATAACGCGAATTCAGCAATTTTTACAAATCGAACCAACCATTTTTAATGTTGTTTAGACTATCATCTATCCAACCGACGATTTTTATGAATACTTATTGCTTACGTGGATACCACACTGTAACGTACAACAGAGTTATATGTGTAGTTGCGATTGAGAGTTTTATTTCTAACTAGCTGACCCGGCCGCACGTTGCCGTGACTCAAAAATTATAATTTGCATTATATTTTTTTATTAAAAATCAGCAATAGCACGCTCTTTGTGATATTGATTTGTTGGTGGGAGAAGTGGTGGGAGGCGCGTGAGCTGCGCGCGGTACTGGACAGTACTTGGACATTGCAACATTACTTTCTTTTTCTAAAACGAAAGAATTTTTCTAAAATAAAATTAGCCTAAGTTACTCCTTATTACATCAGCTACTTGCCAATAAAAATCCCGTCAAAATCGGTCCTGCCATTTCAGAGATTAGCCGAAACAAACAGACAGACAGACAGACAAAAATTGTAAAAAATGTTATTTTGGTGTATGTACCGTATATATATTCATATGCATGTAGTAAAAACGGTTATTTCAATATTACAAACAGACACTCCAATTTTATTTATATGTGTAGATTATCAAAGTTTGTGTGAGAAAATATATTTTATTAGTGTTACACAGTAAACTCGTATCGACTAGTAACGTTATTTTTACGATTTGGAAAATTTGCGAGGCTGAGAAAGGAATTCACAACTAACGTATTAGGGGGCGTTAAAAGTCAAGGGTGGTGAAACGATCGCAGCAAAACAAATAATAATTCCTTATGAAATTTACTATAGTCAAAGGAGACTTTGAGTCTTGTTTTAAAGTTTTTAAATTTCGAACTTTAATAGTAACAAATATAATTATCAATCTGATATCAGTGGCATAACACAAAACGAAATTTGTTAACATTGATCATTACATGCCACTTTGATTTTTCAATAAACTTTTTCATAGAACATATAAAAAAACGAAATTTAATATATATAAATTCAAACAAATCACATAAGCTATAACAGCACTACAAGTAACGTAATACATATTACGTTATTTTTTTTCTGGAGGTGGATTTAGTGGCTGCGACACAGTTTTGCCTAATGCAGCTCCTATCGTACACATCTCTTGCTGTGCTATATATTTGTATTAATAAAAAAAAAAATTTAAAACAGGTGTTTTATCACAACTGACAATAAATAATTATTACAGCTATAAATGCAATATAAATGTTTGGATCGCAACAATTAACATTTTTTGTTACAACTCACTGTGAAAACGGATACCAAACTCGAGAACTAATATTACTCGTCCCTTGTCACTTCGGAATAAAAAATAAAATAAAAACAAAGATCCAGAATTGAGAGACTTCATTTATCGGGTCTTTTGTGTCATATTAATACGTGAAGAAGATTTAAAGAAAACTCAAAACCACATTGGCCTACTGGTCCATTTGTATTCACTAATATTATTATATGTCTTCCAAAATATATTTAAAAATTTTCATCACGTTCATTTGCAGATTGGTCTTTTTTAAAAACGTCCTGTATCTACACATAACTACGCATAATTATGCCTCCCTATTTGACTCAAATTTGAAATTATTATGACCAACGTAATTTCTCAAATTAAATCGGTAGACTGAATAATCATATACTACGTAACATATTTGATGGTTTGAATAACTGTATCAATTAATTATTATTAATGTGCTTAAATGATAATCCACATTAATTAAAGACGAATTCTTATTTGTTTCTTTTATAATAAAATGTTAATTTTAAAATAAAATATAGCTAGCAAATCTATCGCATCACAAAATGTGTTCAGTCATTGAAAAACTACTGTAATCAAATTAGTTATCTATACTAATATTATAAAGCTGAAGAGTTTGTTTGCTTGAACGGGCTAATCTCAGGAACTACCGGCCCGATTTGAAAAATTCTTTCAGTATTAGATAGCCCATTTATCGAGGAAAGCTATAGGCTATATACCATTTAACATATAATACCTGAGCCACAGCAATGTGTGGCCGGGTCAGCTAGTTAAAAGTATAGCACTATTTATGCCATTTAATAAATTTATTGATTGATTGCCATTGATGGCTTAAATCGGTTATAGTAAATCCGCTTTTAAAAAGGGTATCAGAGTGATCAACAATAGACCACTGGCTCTAATTTCTATATTTTTTTAAATATCTGAAAAAAATATTAAGTATTCTCTCTTGACTAAATATGATATTTTGTGATGTGATGAGTTAATGATCCGCTGAATGCAATAATGTTAAATCTCGATAATAAATAACTCGTCGGTGATATACTCGTATTTACTAATATCACAAAAACTTCCGATCCAGTTAATTATAAATTATTGAAATAAAAACCTTTTGCATGGGGCAAATGTACGTACGCGTACTTCATGTACGAGTAGAATTTTAATACAAAGTGGAAAAGCTCACAAAACACCGCTTTACGCTACACCACATTTTATTTCTTTTACAATCGACAGATATAGTTTTTCAATTGACAAATATATTTTTTCCCTCTTTGTTTTCAGAATTTTACTAATTTATACTAATTACTTACGTTCGCTAAGATATGACTTTAAAAATTTCAGCTTTTTACCTCGTATGCCGCATACAAACAGATTATCTATCAAGCGTCAACTGTTTACTGAAGTTTTCTTCGCCAAACAATCGTTTCGCCAAATGATTATTTTTAATATCTTATGATCTTTAATGTTTATTGGAGCGAAGCGATGGAAGGGAGCGGAGTTCCATGAATCAACTTTAATGACGCAATGTCTGTTACACCACAACTTTCCGAGTTTTTAACCGATTTTATTAATTTTTAAGTGGAATCGAAACAACACATTTAGGACCAGATTGTGACGGTGCTCAAAATTTGAAATTCACAAAAACAAAAAGTTATGGCTAAAAATGGCTTTGTTGTAGTACTGCAACACAGCGTCAAAACGTATGTTTTAACTTTGTATACCAACTGAGAAGAGAAAATGTGGTATGTTGCAGTACTGCAACACCGCTGCGTAAAGGGCTAACCTAACCGCATTAAATTGAACTTAGACCCGTTTTTATTTTAAGCTTAATCGATCGGGAGTGTTGAAAAATGTTGAAAGACAAAATTACATTATTCGGCGAATGAGCTTTCGGTGAACAGTAATCCGGTAAACAATTCCGGGCCGGTCTTTGGAGGCCTTTGTTGTTTTCGGTCTACAGTTCTACATTCACGATTTTCCCGAGAACATCAGGCAACAAACGATTTTATTATTTGTTCACAATACCGCTATTATTAAACCTATTAATTCTACATCATTCAAACATTAATAGCGCTTTAATAGACAAAATTTAAAGGCTTAATAATACCGATTTGGTTATAAATTTACTACAGACAAAAATAATGTACTTTTAAAAGAGAATAATTTAATTTAATTTAAATATTAACTATACAGGTAAAACATTACAAGAGGTTAACCTCATAAGATTTTTGAGGTTATTGGAGGCAGATTATTGGAGTCTCCTTACCTAAAAATCTTATGCTATAAATGTAAGAGTAAGTAAAGACGCTCATGTCTTTTATTACTTATCAAATAAGGTTGATATATTATAGATGTATATTATGTCAATATAGCGGTTCTAAGGTATGATTTTATATTCTGGATCTTTCAGCTGTGAAAGGAAGTCTCTGTTTAATAGGTCTAGGTCCATGACTGAGCGAAAGATAACTGTGCTTTCCTGTATTTTCTGACGTTGCCATCACTGTAAGTATAATTGGAAATTGCTCTTTTCTTAAATAGATTTTTGTAAAAGGGTGGACCCCCATACATTTTTGTAAAAGTTTCCTTAACTAGAAAAAGGTCATTCGCAGTGAGTTCCTAGTATCAAAATATGTTATTCTTGGGAAGATTTAGTACAGGTTATTTAAGAACAGGCATGGGCCTAGTAATGCATGATAAAATTTAAAAATTTCATAATTATGTATTATTTTAAAAAGAAATTGACAGTCAAAATGTTATATTCAATGTTAGAGTTTTTAATTAATAAGTTTTGAAATTATTATTTTTGTTCACATTATTTTGTCATATATAAACTGACATATTTAAATATTGACACCTGGTAAACTTACATTTTAATTATTGCTATTATTTGATTTTTTCATTTAAAATAATATTTTTGGTCATCATTTTAATAAATTATTAAGTTATCCAGTAAGTGTATACCACATTGGCATAAAGTATGAAATAAAAAACGTGAACCCTATGCTTTATACATTTATCCCTTTAAATAAATGAGATTCTATTCTATTGTGTTAATTGAATGTTATTCTGCACTACTGAGTGCTGATAGGACATTAACAATTGGTTGGCTTAATATCAATTAGAGTGATAAGACTAATGTTATCCGTTATTGAGCAGTTTGTGTTACCCTTGCACATCCGCAAATCAGTATAAGCTGCGCGGCCACTGACGTTAAACCCCAACTACAGCAAATCCTGTCGTCTCTCTCACAATCCATTTTAAATGCTATTACATAAGATTATGGCTTTGTTGACGTGTACATTTCTGTATAGAATGATTTATTCAATTTTGGTTGATGTGGTTTCTTTTTTAGTTGTGTATAGTTCATACTTTCTATCTTTTAAAGTACATAGTTTTTATGTTTATTCCCTTTTAATATAAGTACGGCTCTAGATAATGATCAATAAGATATTAAATTTCGCAATGAAAGATCATGTATTTATTAAACAATAAAAAAAGGTAATAAAATGATACAATGATTTATCAAAATATCCAGATCCTAATAGTATTGGTGTTCTGTGATCACAGACCAGTTCTTTTCTAGGTAGTCTGAAAATTGAGCAACTTAAGCACTTAAGTTAATGATACCAGAAACAACAGCGGCAACCACATTAAGACCCGAAACAAATGCCTGTTACACTAAACACAACCCGGTATAATCCGGTGTGGTAATAGAACTTGCTAAAACCCTTTCGCATTACGCAGATCATTAAGCGTAGCCCTTCTTGTACTGAATAAGCGCGATGATATGCTGATAACTCGAAAGTTGCCCTAAAAAACAATGTTCCAATTTACAATCCAACCATAAATTCGAAATTAGAAAGCGAATGACATGACACAGCGACGTACGTATGATCGCGAAAATGATGTTCCAATATACCGCCTCAGGTGCTGCGAAAAACCGGGCCTACCGGGTTGAAATAATTAGAACGATCGATCGATTTTTACGCTATTTTGAAATGGAATAGAATAAATTTGAATATCAAACTCCTCACCAAATAATAATTACCATTCGAATTTGATGTACATTCGATCTTACCAGTAATTGTTTTAGGTTAGTTAGTTTAGTTTTACCACACTATAGTGTGCAGTTAAAAGCACATTTTTTTAAAAGGTTTGAAACTTGTATAGTCAAGTAACTCTTTAGTTGTTTTCCATTCCCATAATTAAAGAGCAAATAATTAACTACATGAAACTTGTTTGGGTACTTTTTCTTTTAGATACAGTCTAAATGAAGGCCGAACTTAAACAAATAAATTGAAAAGAGGATAGTGTTGCTTACTAATTAAGTAATGTTAGCCATTTACTAAAGAGTTTGTAATACTATGATGTCACGAAGCTACGGCTTTTAGTGGGTAATTAAACCATCTCCCAAGTGACTGTTTACCGATAAATTAGGCACTGACACGTCACAAAACTATTAGAAATGTTGAGTAGGTTGGGATAAGTAGACTTTATGTACACAATGAAATATAAAAATACTGTATAAGACAAACGTATTTTAACTAGTCTCACGGTGTACGGGTAGGGTTTGTATTTTAAGATGTCCGAAACTCCTTACGAAACTCTAAGAAACAAGATGCTCGATGATCACTTACCAAAGAATGAATATGCTCAAACAAAAAATCGTGTCTGTCTTCAAAAAATAGTCAGCATTTTGCGCAGTTTCAAAACTCCTGATAGTGCTACGTATGGGGCAAAACACGTGTGGAGTAGTTAGTGAAGGTGTATATTGTGTTACTGTCTTAATATAATTGGCTGGCAATTCACTCAAAATTTTGTTTTTATTTTTTGTTTTATAATTTTTATATATTTTATGTATTTTCAATGCGATCTTATAAGATAAATTATTATAATAGAAAAATACTAGAAAAAATCGACTCGGGTCACAAGTGAATTCTCAGGCGGGAATTCACTAAAAATTCGCGAATAATTTATTTTATTTTTTGTTTTCTAATTTCATTAGTAAATTGATAAGTTTGCCAAATCATTTCTTATTTTATAATACAAAAACACTATGAAACTTAACTTTATTGGTTAGAATAGAATTGTAACCAGAAAATAAAAAGACAAAATGGGGGCAGAGTTTTATCTACTAAGTTGCCACCGAAGCCTCGTGTCGCAATATGCAATATATGCGGACGAACAGGTGGCGCATCTTGCATCTTGTAGTAGTAAGCTAAATATTTTAATAATATGGACTCCCACCAAGTAAGTAACGTTAATGATACCAGAAACAACAGCGGCAACCACATTAAGACCCGAAACAAATGCCTGTTACACTAAACACAACCCGGTATAATCCGGTGTGGTAATAGAACTTGCTAAAACCCTTTCGCATTACGCAGATCATTAAGCGTAGCCCTTCTTGTACTGAATAAGCGCGATGATATGCTGATAACTCGAAAGTTGCCCTAAAAAACAATGTTCCAATTTACAATCCAACCATAAATTCGAAATTAGAAAGCGAATGACATGACACAGCGACGTACGTATGATCGCGAAAATGATGTTCCAATATACCGCCTCAGGTGCTGCGAAAAACCGGGCCTACCGGGTTGAAATAATTAGAACGATCGATCGATTTTTACGCTATTTTGAAATGGAATAGAATAAATTTGAATATCAAACTCCTCACCAAATAATAATTACCATTCGAATTTGATGTACATTCGATCTTACCAGTAATTGTTTTAGGTTAGTTAGTTTAGTTTTACCACACTATAGTGTGCAGTTAAAAGCACATTTTTTTAAAAGGTTTGAAACTTGTATAGTCAAGTAACTCTTTAGTTGTTTTCCATTCCCATAATTAAAGAGCAAATAATTAACTACATGAAACTTGTTTGGGTACTTTTTCTTTTAGATACAGTCTAAATGAAGGCCGAACTTAAACAAATAAATTGAAAAGAGGATAGTGTTGCTTACTAATTAAGTAATGTTAGCCATTTACTAAAGAGTTTGTAATACTATGATGTCACGAAGCTACGGCTTTTAGTGGGTAATTAAACCATCTCCCAAGTGACTGTTTACCGAGAAATTAGGCACTGACACGTTACAAAACTATTAGAAATGTTGAGTAGGTTGGGATAAGTAGACTTTATGTACACAATGAAATATAAAAATACTGTATAAGACAAACGTATTTTAACTAGTCTCACGGTGTACGGGTAGGGTTTGTATTTTAAGATGTCCGAAACTCCTTACGAAACTCTAAGAAACAAGATGCTCGATGATCACTTACCAAAGAATGAATATGCTCAAACAAAAAATCGTGTCTGTCTTCAAAAAATAGTCAGCATTTTGCGCAGTTTCAAAACTCCTGATAGTGCTACGTATGGGGCAAAACACGTGTGGAGTAGTTAGTGAAGGTGTATATTGTGTTACTGTCTTAATATAATTGGCTGGCAATTCACTCAAAATTTTGTTTTTATTTTTTGTTTTATAATTTTTATATATTTTATGTATTTTCAATGCGATCTTATAAGATAAATTATTATAATAGAAAAATACTAGAAAAAATCGACTCGGGTCACAAGTGAATTCTCAGGCGGGAATTCACTAAAAATTCGCGAATAATTTATTTTATTTTTTGTTTTCTAATTTCATTAGTAAATTGATAAGTTTGCCAAATCATTTCTTATTTTATAATACAAAAACACTATGAAACTTAACTTTATTGGTTAGAATAGAATTGTAACCAGAAAATAAAAAGACAAAATGGGGGCAGAGTTTTATCTACTAAGTTGCCACCGAAGCCTCGTGTCGCAATATGCAATATATGCGGACGAACAGGTGGCGCATCTTGCATCTTGTAGTAGTAAGCTAAATATTTTAATAATATGGACTCCCACCAAGTAAGTAACGTTAGATTCTATAAAACTCTTTCTAAAAATCATGCTATAAAAAAAAATGTTTTACTGGCATGTAATCACTGTCATATTAAAAATTTGCACCATCATTAAAATTTTACCAATCGCCATTTTAACAACTATAGTTTCATCAAATAAACTTCTGGGAATTGATCCCGGTTCTTGACTGGGTAAATCAAATCAATCTTTATGTTTCCTATAATATTGGTAGGTTCTTTTCTACCATTAACACGACCTCTAGTAGCGTTCAAAAGTATAGTCCATTTATTTTTGGTCACCCATTGACCGGCTCTTGAGCAACTGGCTTCAACACTTCTATCGTAGCCCAAACGCGCTTACCACTGCACCATCGAGCTCTTATCCAAACACAAGCTTAACATAAATATGAGCGAGAAACAAACAGGCATAGTGGGTTAAGAAAGAGCAACTACACGATTGATATTTACGCCCGTAACAGCTTTCCTTGTTCGTAGATTAAACCGTAGCCCGTAGCATAAGATTGTAGCATATTTTTGTAGCATTGTAGCAAAGTCAAGATTGTAACGCAGTTACGCGGTTTTCTTTATCCTTTTTGAACTCCTTCGCAAACGTGCTTTTTTATCTATAGCTACCTTTAGACATAAATGGGTCACGCAGTGTTGTAACGTGCTAGACAATTAGTGTCAATATGAATCTAGACCATTATTAAACGGACGTGTAATGCGATTAAAGTCATAACTTTTTAACCACTGATTTATTTATGGAACTTATGTATACATTTATAAAGCTGTTTTTCCAATAAAGATTTTTGAAAATGCGTAGTTAATCTATACACTTAGCAAACACAATCTACTGACTCATAATTTCTTTTACACGTCGGTCGCTTATTTTGTATGTACCTCGCTGTGCTTAGCGCATTTTACTTAATACTAGCTGACCTAGCCACGCGTTGCTGTCGCAGTAATATTATTTTTCTAAAATAAAAGATTTTTTTCTAAAATAAAAGTAGCCTAAGTTACTCCTTATTACATCAGCTACCTGCCAATAAAAGTCCTGTCAAAATCGGTCTAGCCATTTCAGAGATTAGCCGGAACAAACAGACAGACAGACAGACAAAAATTGTAAAACATGTTATTTTGGTGTATGTACCGTATATATATTCATATGCATGTAGTAAAAAACGGTTATTTCAATATTACAAACAGACACTCCAATTTTATTTATATGTATAGATGAAATAAACGTGGTTAGGACTCAACTAATCCTAATTTTCTGGTAAAAACTCTTAAAGTAAAATTTTATAGACTTAACTTGAGCATGCAGGGTTCGATGAGTAAAGGGAATTCAAGTTCCGGCGAGCACGAACTTTCGAGTTTAAACTCATGTCTTAAAGAAGACTCAAGTCTGAGAAAAGACTTAGAAAGAAGAAAGAAGGTTGTAGTTTTTCTCTTGATGAATAAATAAAATTTATTTAAAAAGCCTGTGAGATTTAAAAGTGTACCTTATCATAAAGTTCCGAATGACTGACTTGTATCAACGTTTGCGTTCTATAATTCGCATTGTGTTACGAAGTATTCTTTTAAACTTAGAAGTTCTAGAACGACTGGAATACAACCTTATTTTATTATATGTATATTGGATATTTTGAACGGGTCAGTTGGTTTTCTGGTCTAATAATTTCAGATATTTTCGTCGTTGCATTAAAGCCTAGTCATTTAAGCAAATATTGTTTTTTCGCCAGCCAAATTACCAAAATAACTTAAGTAAAGGATGAATGAGTCATGCTCTTTCATATTTCGGTTTCTCCTTGTTAAACTATTTGTTGACTTCGTTTTAATAAACAATACCTTTAAATTGAATGATTAATAGAAGCATCGCACTATATTAATTGTGATAATAGGATAGTAGGAATTGTGTATCGCATGGAAATGCTAATTATATCGGTATAGGGTTGTAAATATTGTTATTTCTATTAAACATGTATATATAATAGATAAAATGATTTTTATTTAATATTTCTAGAGCCGTCTTTAACCTATTGCAGGCCCTGGGCATATAAGAATAATGGGGCCCCTATGACTTTGACAGAAAACTTTTTTATCACTCAAATAGACAATGAAAGTAGATAAACAAGGTTTCAGAATATTTTACTGACAATCAATAGATGAATAGATAATCTTTAATTTAAATGGGGCGATTCTCACATATTCAAAATATGTGAGGGATAGCCTTATTTTGGGCGAGAGTACAGTAGCTTCGCGCATGCAAAAGCTTATAAGCAAGTCGATAATATAGTCCCTAATTGAGTTTCGATTTACTCTAATTAAATAAGTTTTTCAGTAATAAATGTCCGCATTGGTTTAGTGATCTGGCAGGAAGTAGGGGCCCATATCGATCGCGGAGCCCTGGGCATTTACCCAGAGTGCCCAGTAGGAAAGAGGGGTCTGAGTATGTTACTCAACGTGAATGTAGCTTTCCAATGGTGAAAGACTCTTCATCTTCTTCCTCCTTCCTCTTTATAATATAAGTGTAGATGAACTCTCTTCAAAACTTTTTACAATGCAGGTATTGACAATCAACAGTTACGTCATGGCTTCGTAAGTCCTATATTGAGAGGCCTTGTACCTAGAATAAGCCACAAGAAACTCGGCAATGCTGTTTTCTCCTCCCTTTTATTATTTGAAACTAAAAAAATAAAAGGATTTTAATTACTTGATATATATGTCATACGAACGCTTATCAGATGGTAAAAGGCCGTGCGAATAACTATCACACGCCGATCGATACTAACAACTGGTAGGAGTGATAGGTACATCTAATGTGATTTCGATATATATATATATATATATATATATATATATATATATATATATATATACTAGCTGACCCGGACACGCGTTGCTGTGTTATAAAGTAAAATAAAACCTATCCTATCTTTTAAGTTAGATCAAATAACAGATAGTTACTAGTTAAGTTAATCTGTTAAGTAGTTTAGGAGTCCATCGCGGACAAACAACGTGACACGTAGACAAACAACGTGACACGTAATTTATATATATTAAAATATATTTATATACAAAGGGTAAATAGATCAAAGTATAAAGCCCTAAATTCCAATTACAACGATATTGTTCAAACCTGGAAAAAAATATTGAAGATCAAATTCACCGTTTTAATGTTATTTACTTTCGAGCTGGTTTGATGGATTTTGAATGTGGGAGAGCCCAGGGTTCCCCTGGGATGCTTACCGGTAAACCATAGAGTTTTGATTCACTAGATTCGTCGCAACAAAAATTGTTGAATCCATCTGACGGTGAAATCTGATGATGGAATTAGAATGTGGCTGGTGGATTTTTTTTAATGTTACGTGTATGTAACCAGTTAATTAAATTAACGCTTCGTTTAAAAATTCATACTTTAGGCCAAATCTGAATAAATTGGAACTTAAACCAATATATTCCAATTATAAAAACGATATTTTAATATTTTTGATGTGATAAATATTGGAAATGAAATTTGTATTCAAAATAGTAAAAAGTTGAAACAGCTATGGAAAAATTAAAGTCTTCGATTAAGTAGTGTGAGGGAAAAAACGCCAATTTAACGTTACCGTTTTTGAGTAATATTTAGAGTGGCTCGCATACAGGGTCTCATGGTAACTTCATTCTGAGGTCCCAGGTTCGATTCCCACCCAGGTCAATGTTTTAGATATTGGTTAGGGTCTGGGTACCGTCGTTGTTTCTGAATTCCATAACACAAATGCTTTATCCACTTAACTGGATTTCAAAATAAAATAAAATGTTGTGTTATATTATTATCATCAAATATTACGTAACATCATTCTATAACTGAAATGTACGACATTCATATTCGATAGACCGTCTGATCCTAGGAATTTGATTGGGGAAGACATCTACCAGACGGGATTAGAATTTCCTAGTCACCCAGCAAATTTTCCAATATTTCCTTTCCTAAAATCCATTCGAATTATTACGTTAAATTAAACATTTCAATTATTCCATTAGCTATGAAGATAGCTATCAAGTGACGCTTCTCAACAAACAGCTGTTTATGTTTTTAATTTAATTTTTCGCATTCACAATGCAATATTTCTATAACATATAAAATACGTGTGTAAAAAACAACTACGCCTCCGAGCCCTCAGGTGGGGTTCGAACCCACGACCTTTCGCAATCCGGGCGAGTGCTCTGACCGCTGAGCTACCGAGACGCTGGCAAACGTGTCGAATTTTACAAACGTATTTCAACTTCTACTATGAGCTAGTATCGTTCCACCAATGTTGAACGCTAACTACCTTCAACATCGAAAGTAATATTTTTACAAATATTAGACAATCGATTAACGTGGAACCAGCTATAATTATGTTTTTAATTTAATTTTTCGCATTCACAATGCAATATTTCTAAAAGATATAACCCACCTGAGGGCTCGGAGGCGTAGTTGTTTTTTACACACGTATTTTATATCTTATAGAAATATTGCATTGTGAATGCGAAAAATTAAATTAAAAACATAATTATAGCTGGTTCCACCTTAATCGATTGTCTAATATTTTTAAAAATATTAGACAATCGATTAATTTATTTTATTTGTGTTTATCGATTATTTTATTTGTGTTTCTAATGTAATGTGTTTGATTTGTATTGGTTATCTGCATTAGTTCTACAATTTGATTTTTAAGTACAATCAAGAGCACAATAACCTTCTCAAAGTTATCAAGTTTTCACAATTATTCAAATCAATTTGGTGATTGAGTTTTTGATATGTATTTTTGTTATCCGTAGTATCAAGTCGATGATATATGGACACTTATGCGTCTCACAATTAATCGGTTTGAGCAGAATTTTGAAAATATACAACTAATTAATGGCAAAAACAAATTAATAAAGGCGTAATTCCATTGCTAAGCAAGCGGCAGTTGTTAGCTGAGTGTATCCGTAATTCAGAAATCTGAGTGTAAGTTATGAAATCGGAAATCTGTGTGATGGACTTTAACAGTAAAGAAATAAAGTTTGAATTTAAAATCTTAACTCCACCGCGATAGTAACGTCTGCATATATAAACTTACATTAAGGCCTCAGATTACGTGCGTATATCCATTGAATTACATTGAATACACGCATTTTCGTGATCATCCACGTTTATTTAGTCAAAAGTCAAAAGGTTATAGTAAGCACATACTGATACGAGAATGTCTGTCCAGCGAATAGTCCTTCCCGTTAATTTGCATATGCGTATTTAATTATTAACCACCGTACAACGGTAAAGATCTTGCCTTCCGCACCCATAGCCTTGGATTTGAATCCCAAATGGAGAAGATGTTTGGGTTATGAATACGAGCATTTGTATTTGAGTCTTGGGTATTAATATCTATAACTATGTATAAAACATATCATAATAATTTATTGCCAAAATATGGTACATCAAGATGTTAAATGTTTTTTTTTGTATGAAATTATTATTTTACTTTATTGACGTGACAACGTCTTATAAATTGGTTTGCCGGGTGACACTTCAAGAAACTGCGTTACGCTCCGCTCACGTTATGCGCTCACAATGAGAGCGAGTGAGAGGCACGCGTCCCTTCCACTCGGGCATGGTTAGCCCGCCTAAGAGCGAGAGAGACAGACATAAAAAGTGGAAGGGACGCGTGCCTATAAATTAATGTTTTAAATATAATTCTTTGTATAAATAAATGTTTTAAATTGTTACTATTATTTCATCCTTCTTCCTACTATACGAATGAATATTCACATTTAAATTATTTTACCACTCAAAGTCGTTGTCACGTAAAACTTTCGCCCGTATACCGACTTTACAGGCAACCAATTTTTTTTTTATCAATAAATTGGTCATTAATGAACTATACAAATGAATAACTTATACTATATTACTTAAATTATTTCATAAATAGGTCACGAGCTTCATAGAAATTTTTGTTCTTAAGTCATGTCAATAACTTTGATTTAAATAATTTACTAGGTAAGACTTTATTGCATCAGTTATAGCATTCAAAAAATTTTCACACACATACAATTGCATTGTTTTTGGTACAAAGCTAATTTTGGCATACTATTATATATTAACTTATCACGGTTACGTACACTTCTATCATTAAAATTACTTCGGGTTTTAAAAAGTTCTAAATTGTTTTTACAAAATTTGCCACTTCATATATATATAAGCATGGAAGGTTGTATCTATATATCATACAAATGTAACATGGCCACCATAGTATCCACATAACATGCATACTTTGGGCTATGTTAATTGGTGTGGATGTCAGAATGTTTATTATTATTCAATGATTTCACCTATCACGCAACATATTTGTGGGCATCAGTGACATAACATACTTAACGAACATACATAATCATACATAGCAAAGCTAAATCAAGGTGCAATGCGCAATTGTCCGCCGCAGTATTACAGTCATAAATCTTCGATAAACATTCTATGCGAGTATTTGGGAATAACTTTTTTACTACCGACTTTAACTGAAGAACATCCATTTTCTCCTTTCGTGGTTTAAAAATCTAGAACTCTTACATTGGCGTTTGCCATATCCAAAGCTCTGAGTTAGATTTTATAGTAAAACCATATTTAGTTTCCTATTTGTTTTCTGTTTCAAATCGTGGCTACTGTAATACTGTCTGGTGCATTGTAAGTATTACAAGGGAGCTACGTACAGTTTATAGACGCACCTTATCTTGCCCCAGCGGTTGAAGAAGAGGGCAATGGCTGCCACCCACAGAAGGAGGACGAAAGCTACTATTAAAGCCTCTTCTGCTCGTACAACCACACCACTGCCATCTGTTGAGAGAATTGAATCCGTCAAAATCACTATTTTTTACACATTTGAGTTACTTGATGCATTTTATCGAACACGATGGCGCAATGGGTAGCGTGTTCGGGGTATGATTGCGAAGGTGAAGTAACTTTATCATTATTGGATGGGTGACCCAAGATTATTTTCTGATGATATTTCTGATGAATGATATATTAATTAAATAGAAAAATACTAGAAGGAAATTGACTCGGTTAACAAGTTATTCTCAAGCGGGATTCGAACCTGCAACCTTTTAAAAGCAGTGAACCGGATATCCAAATAACTTGTTAGCCGAGCTAATTTGTTCTAGTATTTTTCTATTAAAATATTTTATCATATATCATCTTTTAAAATGCAAAATAATAAAAAAAATCACGAATTTCAGAAGAAATGTAAAGCTGTATATCCTGACTGCATATGCAGTTCGCATCTAACAATCTTCATTGCGTCAGCGTAGTGGTTCATGTTCCGTTCTCCCTACAGTATTGTCATCCATAGGAAACGCCTGTGCCACAGTATTACAAACATTAATATACTGTTGGTGATAGTGTACCTTGAATATGAACCTTAACTCTTGAACTTTAAAATAGAATCTTAAAGTTGATCGGATTTATTCCACATTGAAAAAAAAAGGTATTAGAAAATATTACGTCATTGTAAAAATGTCATTTAAAGACATTATCACAAAATTATGTTTACATTATATATGTGTCCAGAGTGAATTTCCTCGCTCGTCCGTGGTAGAGAAGGATTTTTTAAGTAAATTTATTTATTCATGATATAGGTCTATTAAAGTTATAGTGTGAACGCCAACTTTTAAACCTTAACAAAAACAGTATTAAGATTGCCCTTACAAAGTATTACTAAGGCCTTGTTCAAAGAGAAAAAAATTTAGTAACGTAAAAAGAACAGTGGCTTAAAAATCAAACCTTGTGAACGTTAATTTTTGTTTTGAATGGGTGTTAAATTAAATTATCTGATAGGAGTTAAACGTTTGACGTTTAATGAGACCTGGAATAATATTAAATAATGCATTATATATATACATACACATACCTATTCATTAAAGTTTTATAATATAGGAACAGTAAATTCTTAATGACAAACAAAAACAGTTTTATTTCCATACATTAGAAAAATGAGAGTAACATAGCTGTGACTTTGTGCCGTTAGTGACTTGCATTTCACGAGAGGTATTATGATACCACTAAAATATTCAGTTAATTAACTGAATATTTCAGTGGTATCATAAAATCATCTCAACGCTATTCTGGATCTCAACCCTGATCGTTAAAGGTTCTCATACACGACCGACTTCTTAACTGACATTTCCGCCAACTTTTATCATCTATTTTGTGGCGCACACATGCATCCATTACCTATTGTGTATTTATGACGAATATATCCCTCTAAAACTTACGACAAAATATTAGATATGAGATAAAAAAGATTTAAAAACAAACAATTTTTTATACTAAATTAAAAACAATTCAAACAACTTATTTGATGCACGTTGCATATTTAATTGAACTTAAAGTAACTGCATAGTCGATTTATTTATTTTTCCTTACCTAAATATTTTCATTATATAAATAAATAATTAAAAAAATCCTTAGTTTTCCGTCAGATATTTTGACTAACATCTTTAGACGAATAATTATTTTTCTATATGTTTGGCGGTAACGCTCATTTCAACAAACAAAATTAAACTAATTACATGTCGAGAACTTATGTCAAAAAACAAATATTTTATTGATTTCATGAAATTAATTAAATTACAAGTTGTAATACTGATTATTTTTACCCTTAGCAGTTATCGTTCAAGCGAATAATAAGTTTTCCACTTGATCGGTCCCTCTGAGTCTATAATTGTTTTGGGTGAGTTAATATTTTGTAAAACTATGAAGTTATACAGCAGCGGTCATGTGCTGCCGATAAGTTTGTATACAAAAAGAAATACCTTGAAAAGCTTGATGAGGGAATTTAGACTTTAAAACAATAGGAAAATGTGTGCTTGTAAACTTATCAAGTCGTTCGGTTGCACCCGGAGCCACTTGGCCTCGATCCGATTATATAGGTCTGTGTTCTTGACATTTCCCGGATAAAATACATCCAGTGGAAACTCCGCGTAGGTAATAGCTAGCGGGTAAACTATAGATTATAATTAAAAACGTGTGTTTGTGACGTTTACGCTTGAGTTATCCTGCGCGAAGGCAAAGTGATTGCATACTCTTCGACTTAGACTTACCATACATACCATCAGGTCACGCCAAAAGAAATGTTTTTCAATTAAATAATTGTATGAATATTTTGGCTACTGTTAAAAATCACTGTCTGAAATCAGTAAAAAATTAACCCCAAGAAGGGTTTGAAATGTAATAACTTTTATTATTGTTTTTAACTAGCGGCCCGTCGCGGCTTCGCCGGGTGGCCAAAATTCTTTAAATTTTTTCTATCATTAAATATTTTTCCGTTAGCGCCATCTAGCGTCCGGTAGACGAACTAGTTGCGGTTAACGCGTTGCTATGGTAACGCGTATACAATGGAAAAAGAGCGGGAAAAAGAGCGGACAGACAAACAACAAATTTGTGATCTGAGATTATAGATTTTATATTTTGCATTCACAATGCCATGTTTTCGATAAGATATAATATCTACGCTCGGAGGCGTGGTCGTTTTTTTTTACAGGCGTATTTAATATCTTACTTTTATTATTTTTTTAATTATTCGTATTTTATTTACATTCCATCAACAGGTAATTTAGTTTATATTTTTATACGAAATGTAAAGTCTGTAACAACAAATTGAGAGCATGTAGCTAAGTACTGTGATGATGTGTGATGTATTTTATTAATGGGAATATTTAGTAATGACATTTTAAAAGTGATATTTTGAAAAACACTAAGTCAATCATTCTATTTTAATTTTTTGTTATTTAATCATTTAACTGCTTGTTTTTCATATTTAAAGATTATTACAAGAAAAAATCTCAATTGGAATAGTATTCCCCGGATAGCCAGGGGTTGTGTGTTCGAATCCAGCCTGGCACCTATAATAAGTGAAATTATATTTTTGCAATAATTTCTTTATTATATACAAAATTCCATATCTATCCTATGGTTTAATACAATAATTTTTTATATTGTAGAAAACAATATTTGGCTTTAGTTGTCGTTATCTTCAATCCTGGTATGAGTTAAATGAATAATATACATTATATACCAATCCGTATAGGTTCCGCGTGGTATATAATGGCGAATAGTTTATAAAATACTTAAAAATAATAATAATTATTACATAAACATCTATTAGCCTTGCCCATAGTAAACACTGTAAGGCTTATTGGAACCCTGTTATGCATAAAAGATCCAATCAACAATATATCTATCCATGTTGTTAACTCAATTAAGAGAATTTCTCATATTGATATTAATTATTGATATTGATTTACTGGAGGGAGACTCTGTACCAGGGTCGTCTGCTTAGGTACCTCCGTCTTACCTATTTCTGCCGCAAAGCAGCAGTGCTTGCATTGCTGTGTTCCGGTTTGAAGGGTAAGATATGGCAGTGAAATTACTGGGTACAGTGACTTTACATCTTGTGTCACAAGTTGGCAACGTACACTGTGGTTCTTGTGGGGTTGCAGTTTTGCTGCGAATCTCACAAGAACCACATGTATTATAGGTGACTGTTACCACTTACCATCAGGTGGGCAGTTTGCTTGTTTGCCAACTTTTGCAATAAAAAAAAAAAAAAAAATATTGAAACTGATGTGAAAATAGTTAATAATATGATTTATTACCTAAATAACTTTTCTGAAGACTAAGTCATTGAGAATTAACTGCATTTAAACTTACTCGAAAGTAACAAAATGTTTGTTGGATCTTTTATGCGTAACAACGTTAATTTATAGAATGATATGTAAATGAGTCAGATACAAAAGCCCGTGTTTATCAAATAAAATTCTGTTCCTACCGGGATTCGAACCCGAAATCGTGTATGGCTTCTAAGGTTAGGTCACACCCGCTCTTCCAAACCGCTCGTTAGAATGAATAAACTATTTAAGTAATTAATATTCTTAATAGATAATCCGGGCTAGTGCGTTGAGTTGAGTGAGACGTTATGGGGTCGAATTCCACTAGACTGCTGAGAAAAGTTAAAATTTTTTTAGTAGAGTTTTCTCTACATATAAAAACCCAACAATGAAATGCTTAAATGAGAAAAAATATAATGCTAGTTTATGCACTCAATTTAGTTTAACGAAACGCTGAGATAAAAGCAGATGCAAAGAGCAATTCAAATTGCCGTTCACTCTTTATTTTTCATTTCCCTATGTGAGTCAATATTGAACTTAAACCGGATAGAGAAGGAACTGAGCAGAAAAATATTTTACTGTTAGCTGATGTATTGTTTTAAACTGATTGAAAATATATACCTTTGTCAACTCAGAAACATTGGATTTTGGATACGCACGGTCAACCCTTTATAAAGTGAATTCTTACTAGTAATGGATTTTTAATCATATCAACCAACACATCTAGTTTTTAATATTGTCAGATACAATTTTTCCATAATCTTACGGGATGCATGTATAAGCGGTTTACGTACATTCTTATATATATATATATATAGTTTTGATATTATAAAAATGGTACAGTTATTGAATAATACAGTTAAAATTAGAAGGAAACAATAATTAATCGTTCGGTTATATATTTTTTTAATATATTGTAACTAATTCAAATGTAATAAATTGATTAACTAATTATTTTTCTGAAATTTGTAACAGCCCAGTTAAAAATTCTTTACCACGTATAACTAATGTGAAAATATAACATTTGGTCGACTTAGTTGTCTGTTACTTAATTTCCCATTCACGGCTTTCGTTATTGCTATGAAAAATTAAATTTTAGTTTGCATCTTAGCTTAATAATAGCACTAGATTTCTCGTTCATTCTGTTTCCATACTCACCGATGTCAGCTAGCGAGACATTGGCTCGCGGCGTGGAAAGGGGAGACGGGTGCAGCCTCAGCACCACTTCCGCTGGAGGGCCGCCAGTCGCTCCGCTCCATTCTGAGAGGACCGACACTCGTCAAGTTGACTATACTTAAAGATACTCATACACATGAGCTGTGTAGCTTTTAATTAATAAATAAATACTCCCTAAAATTAAACGGTTCACTAAGCGCGTTTAAGTAATTATTGCACAATAACTTGAGTTATTGATCTTTATCACAGAGGAAATAAGGTATGAATTTAAAATATTAACTATAAAGCGATAGCTTTGCTCAAGCCTTTGAACAAAGACAAAGGCGGCGCTCTAATCAACCGAAAAGAGAGACAAACGACGATCGTTGGCTAATAAGCAGCTTTAAAAAGACCCTAATTAAAAGTAAACAGCTGCTTTAACAAAAGTTTTGTAATTATAGGGGGCGGGCACCATTTTTAGGACTTACACAGTCTAAAAATGCGAACTGGCATTGATGACAAAGATTTAAAATGTCAAACTAAATATAAATACCACCAAAAATAAACGCGTCTACAGATTCGTTAGTAAATTGTAAGAAGTGAAGAAGTTAGTTTAATCTCAATAAAGACGAAATGTAAGAAAAATGTTAAATTATTCGAATTAAACTTTATGGCGACATCAATGGTAAGGGGCTACGTATACTTCAGGGTTCTGGTTTACATTTTAGCTGGGTTAATGTAATCGTTTTTGGGTGGTTGTGGTAAAATCGCTGTTTTTGGTGGCGACAATACAATTAATTAATTAATAATTATTAAGTAATAATTATTAAACAAATCATATACTTTGTTATGGAACTAGAAAATAATGACGTTACCACAACACCCTACACACAAATACTTTAGCTACTCAGTTTAGCAATAAGCTAAGCAGCGTTAGTAAGTAAAATATCTATTTCAATCACATACACATTTACGTTAAAACACAAAAAGCAGAGGAAAACACGAAGTGATACAAAAACAAAGTAGAAATGTGCTGCAGCTGCAGGAAATTCGTGACTCAGTACATTTAGCCAATGCACTTAACTGACATAAGCTAAAAAGTAGTATTCTGAGCGATCAACATTTGTGATGTTGCAAGTAAGGAATTGCGATTCAGCCATAAGTGAGCAGATTGTTATATTTTGTAGTGTTTTTTAAGTTTGCTGTAGTGTACAATAATATATGCCTGAAATAAATGTTATTAAAGCCTATTTTAGATTTCAAAAATCTCGCGGCGAAAAATAACAATAGCACAGTTTCTGTATCTGTAGTATTGCTAAATAAAGAAATATCGAATTAAGCCTGTCTTGCATGTCTAACGTTTTATTTAAACTAATTTCCAAATTTAAAATATTTGGTCATTAAAATAATATACATGCATACCTACTTAGTTCTATCCTTTTCAGTCATAGAACATTATGATAATTTGCCGTTGGCTATGTTACCAAAGAATTGACGAAATTGAATGTTTTAAAAGACATTAATTCCATTAAATTATTCAAAAATAAACTAATACAAGCACATTAAATAAACAGATCTTTGTCAGCATATTATTTTTTTAGGTATATACTGTAAGGTCCAATGTAGTGCAGTGAAGCATATTACAGACAAAAAATAACTATTTTTATCTATGATATTTCAAAATACATAAGGAAATTACTTCCTTTTGCCTCCAAAAGATGGGGAAATTTAATAATTTAAGGCACTGGAGTTAATCACAATAAACGTAGACTACAAATTGACCAGCAAGGTTTTCCAAATAACGGTATTTTACTACAATTTCCAAGCATCGAGATTAAGCCAAAAGCCCCTATTTTTGGGTAATGTCTCTGTTCAACAGTGTACAACCCGACAAAATACGAGGAGTGCATTTTATCAGTAGTAAAAAAACATCTAAAACTAAAAATCTAGTCAACTACTTTCTTTACCGCTCTCACCGGCGGAGATGCGCGAGGAAGCCGCTTGTGGTTTGGTGGTAGACCCTCTGTCGGTGGCAACAGGTAAGTCTGTGTCGGTCACTGTATCTGTGAAAAATTAAACTAGGATAATTATAGGTTTTAAAAATCCTTAAACGAGAGCTATGGATTGTTTCCATTATTACAAAGATGATTTTGTTATAAAAAACATATCTGGTTGAATGAATGAATCAATGAAGATCGAATCCACAACTATTAATTAATCTAACTCCTTTTTTATAAAGTCAAAAACCCTATAAATATACAAATACTATATTATTTTTATTGTATTTTTTGTTTATTGTTTAATTATCTCCTTTTTTAATATACATCATTAGACAAAATAACTATTTCTCCTTTGTCACATTTAGAGTAACGTCTCTACTATACAAAATTTAAAATTCTGATTAGAAAAGTAAAAAAGGTGTGTCAACCTTTTTTACTTTTCTTACAGAGAAATGCCTAAATTATTCATTTTCTTCACATAAAAAAAACACAATAGAGTTAAAAAAACTTCGGTCGCTTTATATTAACTATAATTTCAAATAAATAAATAAAAACTGGAGGTTAGGAAAATAAAAATTTTGTTGTTTTCTATCTATTGCAAATACTCTTAAGTAATTTTGTTTTCTAAGATTAATAATTAACCAATTAATAAACATTAGTTTTACATACAAATATAAACACATATTAATATGTTAAGTTAGATTAGGGTGAACTTCCAGGGACCAAATAGAAGTTGTCCTGAAAAAAGCACTCTTAGCCAACGAGCTGATGAGAGTTGAAGAAGTGAGAGATGTATTTCAGGATCTTGGAAAGTGAAAATCTGTGATCTCTGCCTAACGAGCACTCGGTATTGCACGGTCTTACAGTTCCTGATGATGCTTCGTGTGGAGGCGAAACACGTGTAGATTAGTTGGTAAAGTAGCACGGTGTGCTTCAGTGCTATTTACTTGGATTTTACGGAAATAAGCTACATATTTTTTTTTACTAATTTCGATTACATTATTTTTTAGTAATCCATGACATTTTTTAAAAATTTAATTGATATTTTAGTTGGTTTGATTAATTTAATCTATTTTAAGTCTGTTGGAGGCTACTCTGTAAACTAGACTGTAATTTAAATAAATAAATAAAAAAAAACAAATAACAAGCTGTGTTTAATTTGGCACTAAATAATCGGTGTCAGTTTATTTATTTATTTATTAAAAGTATATTTTCTGACTTTACAGTTAAGTTCAAAACGCCAGCGAGTTAGTTGCACAGTAAACAAGAACTATTTTTGTCTCAAGATCCACCACCTAAAACAATATAATAACGGATAAAATTATTACCACAAAACAAGCAAAATGTCTGTAAGTAGAAATAAAATAAATTTTCTAACAATGATTTCAACAAGAAGTTCAAAGCCATTTTGATGAATTCTAGTTACATTTGGATTTCTAAATTTTTTAATAACAATCTAAAAATTGTACCTAATAGCATAGAGCAAGTAAATATAACCTAAAATTAATAGACTTATAAAAGGAACCAAAAGCATACTATTCACATCACTCCGATTACTTACAGCGCTTATGATTAATTAACGAGCCCTCTAATTAAGTACATATGACAAACGTATCATCATATTCACTCTCAGCACTTAAGTGAGCTCATAACCACTTTATACGACTTTTATACTGCCAGGCGGCTGATAAATTTCGAACTGATCCTTTTTGAAATTTAATCTGGTGATTTACGCCTCAAATTTACTTGAGATTTTTCGGGAAATATTACGTTTTATAGTTGACATAAAAATGTAAACTTTCAGCATTGATAAAATTATAAATAGTTTTCTTTATAATACCGATATACATTGGCATGTCGCCTCTGATTGGATATTTCCAGATATCGTGGCATTTAATATTAATGGGAATACCATTGACAGACATTAAATACAGAATATATTTTTAAACGGTACAGTTTATATTACAAAACTTTTTATATTTTTAAAATAAATAATTATCCACAACCAAATAAACTTTTCGACGAGCAAAATAAAATCAAGCGCAAAATAAATGTAATACTTTCTACAAAAATTTTTTTCTTTTATAGTATTAATTAAATTTGATTGTTTACTAAATTAATTAAATATGAGAAGATAAATTAAGAGGGCAGAATTTTGGGTCTGATTATTATTAAGTTTTTTATGCTCAAAATATTTATTAAATTCTTGGGCACCTTATTAGATGAAGACAATGTGTGGAAGGAATGTTGGAATGTGAAATAAGCAAAGCAAATTTTTGTGTAAAACGATAATTTATAAGTGTATTTTCATATAATTTTGTTAATCTTAAATGCATAAATTAAAATAAAAGTAGACAAAATTTTAGAAATCACTTAGACATGTCAATTTACTACATCAATTTTTTTTTCATCCCACCACCTCGGAAAGTGTAATTTTGCGCTTCGAAATCTGGCTGGAAAATTCTATTTTATTCGCTTGAGCGGCAAAGTAGATTTGAATTTAGAACATCACATATAATGAGTACTCAATATAATTGTAAATTCAAAACGTCATTAAACCTATTTAATGTAACCTCTATGGTGCCAAATTTATGATAAGAACTTTTTAAATTGTGAAAAAATTTAAATTTGGAACCTTCTTGGTTTCTTTGTTTTATTTGCGTGCTTCGCGCCATTCTAGTTTTTCACGTTTTATTGCTTAATATAATTAACATAACCTAAAAACTGTACAAAAAAATCAACTAAAATGAGTGACATTAGCGACGATGAAGTTTATCTAACGCCAACTGAGTTAACTGAAACAGTTAATAATGCGCAAATGAGCCTTCTCCCTCAGCAATCACGAGAGAAGTATTTGAAACAGTACGATATATTTAACATGTGGCGACTAGCTAAAGGAGCAAAAACTTTCTCCGAAAACGTTTTGCTGGCATATTTTATAGAATTATCTGAGACCAAGAAAGCAAGCACGCTATGGAGTACGTATTCAATGCTAAAATTAACAATTAAGATGAAGAAAGACGTTCATATCGACACCTATCATAAATTAGTGGCATTTTTAAAAAGAGCCTCATCTGGTTATAAGCCAAAAAAATCGAAGGTTTTCACAGCATCTGAAATTGCAAAGTTTATTAATAAAGCACCTGATTCCGTATATTTAGCGGCAAAAGTAAGTCAATACGTGTAATTTTTTGTTGTTGATAAAATTGTACATAGTACTTACAATATTTTTAATTTGATTAATTTATTTACGATTATAAATACTTCTTTTGTTACAGGTTGTTCTTATTATTGGTATAACCGGAGCATGTCGAACAAATGAACTTACACTACTTAATGTCAATAACGTATCAAAATATTCTCATAATTCTGATGAATTGCTATTAATTAATGTACTAAATACCAAGACAAAAAAAGACCGCAACTTCGTTATTCGCAAGGAATATGTAAACATTGTTCAGAAATATCAAGCTTTACGTCCTTCTAACACCCCAATTGAACGATTTTTTCTACAATATCGCAACGGAAAGTGTATCCGACAACCTATGGGTCAGAATAAAATTGGCAGTATTCCACGAGAAATAGCAACTTTTCTCGGACTTTTAGAACCCCCGTTATACACCGGTCACTGTTTTAGAAGAACCTCAGCCACACTTTTGGCCGAATCAGGGGCTGATCTTCTATCGCTTAAGCGCCATGGAGGCTGGAAGTCTAATTCGGTTGTAGAGGGATACATAGAGGATTCAATCCAAAGTAAATCAAAAATTTGTAATAGTATCGTGGAGGCCATAACGCTGAAAGAACCTCTGTCAGATTCTTGGTCTCGCCCTTCTACATCTAAAATGAGCCCCCATAAGATTGGAAACAATAGCCCTCTCTCGCCAACATTTACGCCAATAGAATCCAATGAATCGGCACAACTATTTAAAATTACTGATAGTTTACCACAAAACAGCGCACAATTCACAAACACCAACATAACATTACCTAACAAAAATATTAAACTTAACATAAGTAACTGTAGCAACGTTACATTTAATATTTCCTAATTATTTTCTACTTCTTATTATTTTCTTCAATTTATAGATTATCTTAATGTGTTTTAATTGAAATAAAAATATTTTGTCATTATAAATTGTTTTCTTTTTCATTTTGTCATTTCCTCGCTGAGGTGGGATGAAAAGTTACGTATTGCACTCGAGTGGAAAGATTTTTCACCTTGTGCTCGTTTGTTTCCCTCGCTGACGCTCAGGATTCTAATTTAGAATCACTCGCTGCGCTCGTGATTCAACTTTAGAATCCTTCGCTTGCTCGGTCATCCAAATCGAGCACGCGGTTAAAAAGGAACTTTCCACTCTTGTATAATAAATAACTATTTATTGACTGAAATACACACTTAGAGGCTTATACTTACGATATTAATTATTTAAAAATAGCTTTGATTATAAGCCTTTGTTTAAATAACAAATTTAAACATAGGCTTTTAACACGGTTTTATTAAATCGAGCTGTAATTAAGAAACTCCGTTTCGCCAAACGCCTAAACTAATCGAATTAATATCTGTGTACAAAATAAACGCATCATAAATTTTCTAAGCGCAATGCTTATTTCGGATAAATACTATACCTAAATTATGTTGTTTTCGTTAGCTATCAATTACGAAGATCTTGGACATTGTAATAGGTGCTAAAATAATTGGAATCGAATGCATATATAGTTTATTATATTATATTATTTTCCGTAGCCTATAACATAGCTAATGTTATAGGCTACGGAAAATGGAACCGGGTTCTTATTCCGAAAAACATCTGAGACTTCTAAACTAATCAAATACTGTCTGTCTGATCCTTGTATTTAGAGTGTACGAGGGGGATTACATTGTTTAAAAAATGTAAATAAAAATAATAAAATTTATAAAGTTTTTATATCCTGATCAGGTAGAATATAACATCGGTTTAATCTTTAATCACAATTTATCACAAAAATCTGATGTCGATAGTTTTTTATCTATTCTTGTTGAGCATGATGGTTCGACGCACCTACTGAGCTAAATGGCTCAGAAGAAGAACTAGGTACCTAGGTAAATATGCATTCGTTTCTATCAGATTTGGTGATCTCAGATTTCCTGTAACAAGAGTGAATTCCATATCTAGTCAATTCCATTATTAGGCAAATATGCAAATTAAATCCGGTATTTGTCCTTATAAACAAAAAGGAAAAAATATTCTCTTGAAAATCCTGGGCCTCGTAACTTGACTGCGTAAAATATTCTATGATGCGTTGTTTTTTCGGCGAATTCCTAACAAGAAAAAGAATTCTTTATAAAGAGCCCCCTGAGACTAGCTCAACCCCAACCTATCCAGTGCGAACATTTGTGTCAGGGAGTTTCCGTAACGATTCGGTTTTATTGTACGTTGCAAAAATTTTTAAGTGGTAAATGAAAATCACTGACACGACAAGATTGAGAAGAGCCCCTCTGTGTCAAATTCATCATTCAGTAATTGTACGTTTCTAACAGATCATCATCAGCAAATCTTATGTTAAAATATGTGTATCATTTAACTTAAGAGCAATGCAATTAGGTTCTTATACTTCCGCGCACATTACACATTAGAATGAAACACTTTTTTTCCGGATTTTTGCGCATGTTTTATTTTATATTTAATCCTGACGTTTCGACTCCTTTACAGGAGCCGTGACCACAGGATCCTGTTTTCTAATTAATCAATTAATTTTTACGTTTTTAATATTTCGAGCGGAATCTCAGGGTGTTAGTTTTATTATTCGTATTCCATGTTATCCAAATATCCGGACAAATTAAAAAGCCAGTTCTAGTCCGGATAAAAGTTAAAAAATCCGTACTAGTCCGGATGAATCAGAACGAATAGTTAGCGGTTACCCTAGTCTTGTTTCACAGACAAACTGCCAATTATAGAAATTGTATTATACTACGACGGTTTAATAAGAACATGGCTTGGAAAATAGAAACTTCTGCTTTCAGTAGATTTTCTGTTACTTTTCTAAATAATCTCTTAATAAAAAATATACTAAATGTATTAAAGCGAGTCTAAATAAAATCGGGAGTAAAAAGAGTAGGAATTTTATTTTATATTTGCTTTCGTTATTTGCTCTTTGCTAGGCAGCCTATCGTATATAGTCGCACTTTTGTATCCTTTCTGTATGACTACAGAAATTCAATAGTGGTACTTTTTATATCTATACATCTATACATATAAATAAAATTGGAGTGTCTGTTTGTAATATTGAAATAACCGTACTTAACTACATGCATATGAATATTTATGCGGTACATACACCAAAATAACATTTTTTCAAATTTTTGTCTGTCTGTCTGTCTGTCTGTTTGTTCCGGCTAATCTCTGAAATGGCTGGACCGATTTTTATTGGCAGGTAGCTGATGTAATAAGGAGTAACTTAGGCTACTTTTATTCTAGAAAAAATCTTTAATTAAAAAAAAATTACTGTGCCACAGCAACGCGTGGCTGGGTCAGCTAGTATTAAATAAATTAAAAAAAGATCAATGCATTGTTTATTTCTATATTTATTGACAACTTAATTACTAGGCGATGCAGTCGCTAACCTTAAAGCTACGCCATATATTGGGGCGCAGCGTAATACCTAAAAAAAGAAAAAAAAAATGTTTTTTTCGATGGGAATTTTTGCGAATTTCAAAATCCGTCACAATCTGGTCCTAAACCTGTTGATTCGATTCCACACAAAAAATATTAAAATCGGTTAAGAACTCGGGAAGTTACGGCGTAACAGACATTGCGCCATCGAAGCTGATCCATGGGAGTTTCGCTCGCTCCTCTCCAATAAATGACAGGTATCAAACAAAGTTCCTCTTTATTTAAATATCACGACTGATCTGCAAAGGAGATCACAACAATACTGAATGAACACCATGAAATTATATACCGACTTACTATTTGTTGCTAAAAAAAGTTATCATCATCAACATCACCAGCGGTTACAAGGCCATTGCTCTTCATAAGCCTTTTCTTTAGAGCGCCACCAAGAGCTACAGTTATCTATTGGTAACCATTGCACTACGGAAAATGGTCGAAAACAAGAGCATATCAAAAATGGCTTTCACAAATATCATAATTTAGCCCATTTGTTGACTTTAATAGTCAAATTATAATTCATGAAGTTACAAACATATGATCCTAAACTGACCTCCATTTGTCATCGTGCGTCGCCTTCCCGCAACCTTTACAAGGTTATCGGTCCACCAAGTGTACGTACAAAGCTATGCATTTCAAGAGATACGCTAGTGAATCTCTGCAGAAAGTTGACAAGATGAGTAGTGTAAAATTAATATAAATTCTCACATTACGAATATGCCACACAAATTCGCGAAAACATAAAAAAACATCTATTTGAACCAGGAATTCTATTTTATTTTATTGTTTACATGGTGCATGCTTAGAATTGTAATAAATGGTTATAATTTGCGTGATCCTCTAATTATAGGAGACCACAACGTGTAATTTATTTAATATATTACCTGCTACTGTGTATAATAAATTAATTAATGCTCATGAAAATGTATATATATTTCTTTTTAATATCAAGAATGACAACCAAAGATGTGGTAATGTCACGTCACTAAGAATTAATTAATTTGGTTTAAGGAGTATCTATATCAGCTTTAGTTCGTTTTTAGCTTTAGCTCTAATCGTTGAGTAAGTTTCTTCAAAATCAAATCTATGTTGTATTTCTTCTTCTAAATTATTTTCATTCGTGTCTAGTCTATAGCAATTTGCAAAATTTGTAGTTTTTGTTATGTATCGTATAAAGAGATTAACCTTGACTCGATTTCGTCATTTGGTAAGTCGTGTAATTTACATATGTAATTTTCTGGTTTCGTTAATAGTCCTCGTAAAGGGGCGCGTACTTTCTTTAATTTATTGATATTTTCCGATATCTCATCGCCAATTTATTGTGTATCATAATTTAATAAATGCTCATAAAAATGTGTATATATATATATATATTTTTTAATATTAAGGAGTATATAAATCACTTGCAATGGCAATATAATTAAAGCAAAAGAAGTGACTCTAGATAGACTTATCGTACAAACTATCGCAATAATAATAGTAAAATAATTAAATAAAAAGATTAATAGTTAGGTGGTAAGCGTTAGTTTAAAAAACTATATATTAAAGCGTACGAAACTCATCGGTTGAGAGATCGGCTTTAACTTTGGTGGACCAAGTTCTATACTCGCCGATGTACAACGGTCACAAGCGGTCACAGGAGTTAAGGGATTCACACATTGTTAATACTCTGTTTCAAAAAAAGAACAATCTTTTTTATCCTTTTACCGATCAAAGGTTTAGAAATACTACAAACAAATTTATAAATATATTTTTTTAACTAGTTATTTCAATAAAAAGTATCCTATGTAATTTCTAATACCTCCAAGAATATATGTACGAAGTTTCATGATGATCGGTTTAGTAATTTTTGCGTGAAAGCATAAGAAACAAACTTACTTTCACATTTATAATATAAGTAGGAAAAGTAGGGATTAATGTTATCAAATTAGTTTTATGCGTAGAAATATCGAATTCTTCTAGGAAACGGAGTCATTAAAAATTTACATTAAAATGGACTACCATGATTATCTTTAAAAACATATTTTACTGGAATGGACTTAAAATATTTGTTATATTAAAAGCAGCAAATTTTGGAAGATGCACCATAATTAAAAAATAATTAAGATAAAAACGCTACGTGACTCTTAAATCTCTTGGGGCATTATTTATTTACAGGTTAAGTGGAATATGGCGACATAACTGAGCAGTTTAGTTTCGACGTATACCGAATTCACTAGAGATACCTCATTGTTATTCAACGAATTGAAAATGTTTTTTCCGACAGGCCCCTGAGGTTGCATTACTGTCGTGTTTATTTCTCTATCCAGATTATTACTCTACAACTTCACAAGGGCGTTGGGTGCTTCCTCCATTCTGTTTCAACAGCACAAAATTAAAATGGATCGATAGTGTCCTACGTAGCAACGTTATAATAAAACGACAAATATTAATATAAGAATTTTTAGATTTCCTAAACATTAAAAGCAAGTATCTTAAAATAAAGTGTTATTCTACCGTTTTTTCGACGTGACCATAATGTATATCCATGCCAAAATACAGCTTCCTAATGGCGATAACCTCTTAGCTAATCCGGGGACAAACAGACAGAGGAACGTGCCAAATATAAGAGTGCCTTGTTTACTTAACTCTAAAAAATAATACTCTTAAACAAATCATATTTCTAATATTCTTAATTTTTTACTTTTTCTGTGATAACGAAGTGATCATGGTAACTAACTTGAACAGATGGGTTGATTATTAATTAACGAGTTGCTTACATTCGATACCAATAATTTGTGCGGAAATCATAAAATGTTATGAAATTCATTAAAAGTTTATATAAATACTAGCTTTCCGCCCGCGGCTTCGCCCGCGTGGAATTCGGTTAAATTGCGGTATAAGGCAATAGCGTAAGCTATCATTCCACTTCTTACGTATTTTAAAAAACACATCGTTACCATGTTTTAAAAAACACCCAGCGCCATCTATCGCATACCTCAAGAACTAAATAGCGTAAGCTATCATTCCACTTCTTATGTATTTTAAAAAACACATCGTTACCATGTTTTAAAAAACACCCAGCGCCATGTATCGCATACCTCAAGAACTAAATAACGTAACTAATACTTATACCAATTAGTAATTCGTTGAATTTAGTGATTTCAGGATAAGTAGATGTAAAAAAAACAATTTAGACGATAAAACAAATTGTACGTCATCCCTCGAGAATTCCTCATTTTCGAGGATTCATTTTCGTATCATTTAGCTTCAAAATTTACATGTTCATATTCGTTTGCAACACATAAGTAGATGTAAAAAAAACAGTTTAGACGATAAAACAAATTGTACGTCATCCCTCGGGAATTCCTCATTTTCGGGGATTCATTATCGTATCATTTAGCTTCTAAATTTACATGTTTATATTCGTTTGCAATATTTTACCTTGTTTTAAACGACACACAGCGCCATCTACAATCCATCCATCAAGCAAAAAATATTTTTGTTTTTCCTCGGGAATATCAATTTTTTTTCAGGATAAAAAGTACCCTATTATTTAATCCGGACTTTTATCTTTACGTCTGCAAAATTTTAAAGCAATCAGTTCAGTAGTTACGGCGTGAAAGCGGAACAAACAAACAAACAAACTCACTTTCCGATTTATTATATTAGTAAGGATGGGTTTATATTATAAATAGCTACTCTTGGGAGACTATAGCTTGATATCCGTGACATAAGTCATTGAACCCGACAATTCGACTTTGAACAAGTATCGCGACCAAATAATATATTTTACAACGTCAATAACGTTAATTTTTACATAGATGTGCTTTCACAAAGCAAATTATGAATATAAATAGTTTTATTCACCAAAATATCCGTTATTAGCACTTTTCCTGTCACAGTGTAATTTATAGCTCTGAAACATGGACTTTCACCCAACAGACATTACACAAACTGCAGGTAACACAGAGGGCAATGGAACGGGCTTTGTTGGGTATATATCTTCGGGACAGAGCTCGAAACACCGAAATAAGGATACGAACAAAACGAACTCGAATGAAGGCCAAGAACTGGCCGATGAGATGGACCGACGATTTGGTCATAGTTGCCGGAAAGTTCTGGCAGAGGAAGGCTCAGAACAGGGACGAATGGCGGGCAATGCAGGATGCCTACACTCAGCATTGGGTGGCAAAAGCCTGAAGAAGAAGCACTTTTCTAACGATGTTTTCGATTCTATCGCGTATAAAGTGATTTTGTTGACAGGTATTTATTTTTTATTTTTCCATTTTACCCGTCTTCGTTTAAAATCCTGTGGATAGGGATAAAATGATCACACGTATGAAAGCATGGGCGTGAAGAATGGGATCATTTACAATAGATGATTTTATTAAGTAACAAAACTTATGCTTATACTTGTTGCCTCATGTATATTATAGTACGTGTTTGATTGCCAATATTTACTATATTCGTAGCTGGAAGTAAAGTCAAATCGGACGCCAACGCCACCTAGCGGCGCTCAACGGAATCTATGATGTCACGGTCGGCTTAACAGAGCTCAGTATTGTTGCAGCGGCCGAATCGTCAACACGCGTCTTAAAAACTGTGTTACCAATTTGCGATAAAAATTGCACTTTACTCAAACATATCGAGATTTATAATGTCAACAAACATTACCTGATAGTTAATATTTACTGTCTAGAATAAAAAACAGGATTTTTTATCGCCGTTAGGTTTTTCTATTATTCAAACACTAAACTGCTATATTTTTATATCTGAAGCAATTAGAAATACTAGAAAAACCTGCCCGTCTGACAGCTGAGACAAGTTGATATTTTTATTACAATAACGATGGGTGGATTTATATCGAAAAGTTTTCAGTCATATTCATTCAGGTGTAAACATTTTTCATTAAAATTTATTATCCATCGGCTTTTGAACTAACCTCTTTGACACGCATTAGCCTTCGATTATGATTTACTTCGAAATTTGAGACAGCTTCTGTCTGACCTCCATCAAGTGTTAAATTTTCCTTGTCAATCAACCGTACGCAATAATACTGATTTTTTAAAAACCTTGTTTTAATATCATAAATGAGAGTATTACTTAGAGTAGGTACCTATCATATTTTGTTGTTATTTGGAATATGTTATAACAATATAAGAACCTGATCATCAAAGTTAAATAAATGAAGCAAGAGCTTTATGGCACAACGATCAACAAGTGTAATATGCAATTAGCAAAGTTAGCAAGTTTTGCAAAGGTTACTTATTGGATGGGTGACCAAAATGGTATCATCTTGAGCTTCTTCCAGCCATTGGTCCCAGCATATATAGGCGTTAAACTATAGATTTCAATTCACATTGGCCCCGCGTGGTTTTAATACATAGAAATAGAAACATTTATTTGCTAATAAATATACGAGTACAAGTTGTTTAGCAGGTTTATAGTATTCGCTTGTATTGTATAGCAATATTGAAAGAAATTAAAAGATAAGGGAATGACATACACTTTCATTATGTAAAGAATTAAGTCGTAGTATTATGTCAAAAATATTTACTGGATTTTTTAAATATTGTTTAAGAGAGTAATTTTATCAATTCACCCCTTGAGGGATGTTTTCAAAATTTCATCTTATTTTTATAGATGTACGGAAGATATCGGAATGTAATAAACTTCGTGATTACATCAGATTTATAGCTATACAGGATATATGGCACCGTAGCATTTTTATAGCAATTGTCCTTGTATATTTGACAACGTCTCGTAAATAAGGATTCGCATAATGTTCAAACACCTAAGAACTTTTTCTTTCATGTATAGCCTAAGAATATATGGGTGCATTCAAAAATACATTTGTTATAAAATCTAAAAATGCACGACATAAGTGAAAGAAAAACTCGATTAAGTCCCATATTGTATTATTATGTAAATAAGATTTTTTAATGTTATTTATTACCAACCTCTTACAGGTTACCTCAATGTCAAATGCTATAAGTATTTTAAAAATCTATTATCTAAGTCGCGCTAGGTCGCTGTATCGAGCGCTGTATGTTACCGATTTTTCTAGACGACATAATGTTATTCCAATAGTTCTTAAATTAGAAATGTGCCTAAAACAAGTGAAGGTCAATACTAACTTTAAAGCTTAATACTCTAACGAGCACTGAATTGTATGAAAGTATTAAACCAAACCAAAAGGCATTTAGTATTTAACGATTTAGTTCACGTTAAAGAATGTTTGGTATGAAAATGAATTGTATTTATTTGGCAATAGGTTGTATACCTATTGCCAAATAAATACAATTCATAAGTGGTCGAAGCTCATTGGTTTGGTTGTGATGTCAACTGCAAACCAAACAAACCGTGTTCGAACTTCTTCTATATACTACGAATGTGGGTCCAATCGTAACGCAAGCATTTTAGCTTACCACGAGGAGTTAATAAAGATACTAATAATGTGAATAAAACAAACTTTTTTCGCATAATTTATATTATATATAATCCTGACGTTTACAGGAGCCGTAATCACAGGATTACTTAGGTACTATGTTCATCATATATTTTCTACTATCGGGAACGTTCCTAATTGTTAAAATTTTATATAAATCAATAGTTTTATTTTACATTTTATTTAGTTATTAAATTCTCACTAGGATTACATTGTATACTACTGAGCCTACTACTAGTTTGGAAATTGGGAGGCCCTTCCGAGAAGAAATGGCGAAAGAAACTCGGGCAGGGGGACCGACCTCCATCTTACTGTTATTATTTGCAAAAAGAGCTAATTACATCGCTAAGTCTTGCGATGTGTCTTTGGAGGTATTAATTTTTTTGATTATTGGATCCCAAGCAGGTGAAACGCTCCATTCATCGTCTCTATTGAAATTAGGATATTTCCTGATTTCAATAGCCTCGCGTAGAATCCTAGGAACAAATTTTTGTTCTCTATCGAGAATTTGAGGTTTATCGAATCGAATGTAGTGGTTTGGACCCTCAAAAGCATGTTTTGCACACTGCAGACCTATTATCGAGCCTATGTTTTTTGTCTTATGTAAGAACTAAATATACTTGCCGGGGTGAGGCCCGGATTTTGGTCCGAATCTTCCGAAATCATATGGGCATGGTTAGAAATCGTGCACTGAGAAGATGTGTTAATTTTCAACACAGTATCAAGAACCACGTAGCACGTAGAAAACTACTTATAATTAGGCACTTCGCGAAACGTGGGATAGTTCCGTGACGACGTCTACACTTGATGGTGAGTCGAAAGAAAGTGAATCGGAGCTCGCATGTTGACAACACTCTGTCGAAGTGCGAATCGTAGTTACTCATGTTCGCCGGCTAGAGGGCGCGCTTGCGTTTCGATTAGTGACCGTACTTATGACCGGATGCGACATACTATTAATGTGTTAAACGTATTGTTAAAATCCTTGTGAAACTTACGGACTCAGCTGCTACGACTACGACATGACAGCACAGATTTTCTTTTTCAATTAAGAACGCTAGTTTAAATCAACTAAATGTTCATGACTTCTTTGTATTTTTAATGTTCTATTATATAATGAATGATTTTAATAGAAAAATACTATAATGATCGACGCGGCTTGTTCCACTCGACGTTTTCAATTATTTTTTCTATTAAAAAAATGAGAACGGAAGGTTGTCAAAGTAATTAAAGCTTTAAATAATTCGGTCAGTATTTAATAGTAAATGTTTTCTTATAAATGTAGTTATTTTTTTTCCAAAACGTTTTTAAACGTTTTCTCTTAATTTACTGCGTATTTTAATGGCAGCTGAAAACGCCTTTTCGGTTTCACTCTAGTCGGTGGTATTCCTTCCAAGTTTTTTTGTAAAAATGATAGATCCGCGATTTATATAATAATTTATTTTCTTTATGATAGACTCAAGTGTTTAGCCCGAGAAGGCAACAGACAAATTACATTAGAAACTGACGATATTATTAACTCTTCACTCATTCTGCAATGTAGGATTAAGATCGGAAGGCGACTGTTCGAGTACGTGCTTCACCGCGGTCCCGTAAATCCCGCAGGATCCCAAGCTCGTAATCTCGCAATAGCGGGACAGAAAAAATAGTGTGGGCTCTCGGAATACCGGAATCTCGTAATACCAGGATTGGAACCCTAGTAGCAACATACTACATATGTTTATTAAAATACAGACCAAATATATTTTTAGTAGAATGTTAATTAATGACATTTTTAATATGATTCTATAAAAAAGATGTCAATTTTAATGTCGACGTGACCTTCGATAACTCTATGATTATTCACTTCCAAATGTTTAAAAATAAATGTTTTTTTTTTCTTGTAACAATAAGAAAATAATGTTTTTTTATGGTTTTAAACCATTAACGAGTATTCTGATAAAGGAAATATAGTTATTGAATAATAACTTATTTATTTTTACGATATTTCTATAAAATTTTAAGTCAAGAGCAAAGTTTACCAGATAAGATTAACTTGTATCAGATGTAGGACGGGATTCGAGCCCGTAGACTTTCGCGATCCAAGCGACTTTTAGGACCAAGATTCCGGAGACAAGTGGATTATTTTCTTGTAAAAGTTGATAAGGTATACAAAATTTAAAGTAGGAGAACTGGTAGACGTTTAAGGGTATTTATTTAAGGCACGCTGCAAACTTGATAAATACTTCGAAAATGAAAATGATAATGAAAATAACTTTATACAAATGCACTTAAAAAAAAGTTGTTTTAATCGTCCAACATTTTTACCTACCACCCATTCAGTTATACCCATTCTTCTTTTTCTGTGATTCTGTAATTCTTCTGTAATACCCAAATGCAGAACCATAAATCCAGCTAAAGGGTAAAGGGGCTAAATATACTCTTAAATTTTTAAAGATGAGACTGTTTATGTTTAAGTTTAAACATTAATATATCGTATGTAAAAATACAAAGGTTGTCTACATTTTCGATTTTTTACACAGCATGCTGTACTTACTTCGAGTAATATTCCTAGTTAATTAGTTATTCACATGTTTTATAACATTATTTAAATATAAATATAGTCGGCGGTGCCTTAATGTTAATCATATATCAAAAATATATTATTTTCATAGAAGTAGTGGTTTTGTTTTCTACAAATTTGCACTTTGTACTATGTTTAAGTATTCAGGTTATTTAAGATTTTTTTCTGAGCATTGACTAATTACCCTAAACTCTTTGCTGTTATGATATTATACAAGCAAACATTAAAGAAAGAGTCATAACAGTCAACAGAGAAAATAATTATAAGAAACTTTTCATTAATTGTTTTAAATATAACATTCAATGTAAAAAATAAAAAAATTGTCTATTCTTATAATGTAATGTAGAAAATGTGATTTTAATTGTTATGACTCTTTGTGCCAAAATAAATTAAAAAAAATACATTATAAGTAGGTATATTTTTGGATTATCAAAAGGAATATTTTTCTAAATTCTCGTTATTGTAACATAATGCAATAAATAGTAAATATATAAAACAAAATAATCAGTGAACATTTTGTAGAAAAATATATACAAATAAAAAAACAATACAAATTTCCTACAAAAAACCACAATGAAGCCAATCTTTCTCGATATATGTACACTTACATGCTCCAACGATTTTCAACACAAGATACCAATATAGGAATATCGTATATTAATGATAAACCATTTCGTAAACTGTATGGCAAAGAAAACCGTCTATAACGTAACTGTATGGCAAAAAAAAGCAGATTGGTGGTTCAAAACCACAATATAAAGACCAGAAATACAAATGGCTCTTAATTTGTTATATAAATACGCCTACATCGAAGGAATGAAAACTCTCAATATGTACCATGCGAGTCACATTAATATACCGTATCTAAAAATACTCAGGTTGTCTACATTTCCGAATTTTCTCACAGCATGCTGTGCTTACTTCGAGTAATATTCTAAGTAAATCAGTTATTCATATGTTTTTGTATATCTCGATTAAATAGGTTGTTCCCAGTTTAGTAAGCTAGATAAAAAATGCAAAAAGGTGTTAAAATTTTCATAACTTCATATTGAAAGCGTGGAAAAATAAGCCAGATCTTTTAGTTGTACATTGCCAGATGTTTGCAAAATTATAAAAAAAATAAAATTAGTTCAATATAGTAGTTACCTATAACATGACGAGATGGCGCTTAAGTGTTATATCGTATTTGCTCACTCTATAGCTTAAGAAACATTAAATAAAGTTTAACAAGTCTGTCGAGATCTCGGTAGTACAATTGTAAATATGAGAAAAGTTGAATACACAATAATAATCTACCAGTTGAATGCTTAACAAGGCTGTCCGTTAATAAGCTAACAACTGGATCAAAAGTAGATAAAAAAGTGGATAAAAAGTCTTTTTTTAATCGTATAAACTTTGTATTTTACATGGCGTAGCTGTTGAAGTTCCATTCACCCATTGTATTTACTCATATTGAATAAAAAACATTGTTTCTTTTTTATCTTATGATACCGAAATAATTAAGAAGTTTCTTACATTCATACCAATTAGCCAAACCCAAAGTAAGCACTGTAAGGCTTGTGTTATGGATACTAGGGTAACGGATATACATACATATATTATACATAGATATATAATATTCATAGAAATATATATAAGCACCCATTACTCAGGTACAAATGCTCGTATTCATCATACAAACATCTGCTCCTTCCGGGATTCGAACCCAGGACCATAAGTGCGAAAGGCAGGATCGCTATAGTTGTACCAAACGGTCGTCAAATCTTTGTAGTATACGATGTTGGTTATAGGTTGATACGTGAGGTTTATAGGAATTCAAAACAACAACTCACGATACAAACGAGAAATATGTGTGATTCTAGTTTTTACTCTTTCGTTATAGCTCTGAAAGTTTCAGAAAGTTCAGAAATAAAGTAGACAAAATTACATAGGAAACTGGAATGATTTCTATTTTGGATATATGAGTGACAATGGCCCAATCAATCAAGAGGCTAAGTGCGGAGAAAGCCCCGTTAAACTAACCAACTATCGGAGCGACCGACAATTATACATATATGGGCTATTTTTATCTTTGTTGTGTTCATTAAGCTCTGGAAATAGAAGCTACTGAATTGAATGTCTTTAATTGAAGATGTAGCACAAAATATGGAAAGGAGTTAATTTGTCGACTAACTTTGATTTTTTATAAAAAATATATAATGGTAAGAAATTGCATCTTACTAGCTTCTTGAAACACTATGGTTTGAATCCCATTTGACACTATTTTTAGAGTAAATTTTCATTTTAGTTACACGAAATTACTTTGCCCTGTTTCAGCGATGCACTATCTCAATCACTATAAATGAAGTCCTTTGAAGTTATGGGTGTACGCGAAATTCTTAGAAGATAAGTTGATTGAAAGAGCGAACTCCAATCGAGGCAATCACTTTAACCTCAATTTATTCACATGCATAGAGATCCAGGCGGGCAAATATTCATTCATTCACATGAAACTCAAATAAGGAGATAGTTGTAATTTGACTAAGCGATCGTACAGATAAGAATGGATATATCTAAACATTACAGATAAAAAAAGCATGCTTACTTTTACACAATCGAAATCAGAGAGATTCAATACTGTTTTGCTATTGTTCGACGACCTTTTGGTACAACGGTACAATTTTCTTTTATTGCAATACAATTAAATTTCAATACAACTAAGCATGGTCCATGCTTAACGTAGTCCCAAAAGAAGACTTTATATCCAGACTAAGTCTGTAGCTACCTACAAACTCAATATCAGAAATTGTATAGAGGTTAAATTTCTCTTGTATGTGACTACGGTGGCCCCTGCACTACAATCTTTTTTCTTCAAAAAGACAAAGTCTTGCCGCCATTTCCCTACGATAAAATTAACTTTCAATAAAGTTAGATATATTATTAATGGTTATTCATAAACAAATTCACTGATTAATTTTGTAATCATATCTTATTATAAGTTTAACTAGCAGCACGTCCCGGCTTCGCACGGGTGGACAAAATTCTTTAATTTTTTTCTATTATTAAATATTTTTCCGTTAGCGCCATCTAGCGTCCGGTAGACGAACAACTTGCTGTTAACGCGTTGCTATAATAACGTTATTGATACAATGGAAAAAGAGCAGGAAAAAGAGCGGACAGACAAACACAAAGAGAAAAGAAAGGTCATTTGAAGTTCGGTCGGGATGATCTTCGGAACGAATGTATTTCAGAGTAGGAAACAGTCCGATTAATCGACCGAAACTTTGACTATTGACGTTCGGAGTAGACCTCTGAGTTCGAGTTGCGGAAGAGGCAGATGTTTGTGTGATGAATACAAGCACTTGAACCTAAGTCATGGATATTTATATATTCTCTTTCTATGATATTTCATATTTTTGCGTTATATGAATGTTTATATGCTATATTAGTAACCATAATACAACCCTTACAGTGCTTAATTTGTTCTAAGCTAATTGGTGTGAATGTAAGTAATATTATTATATTGTTACGAATTTTGTTTAATTTGTTTAAATTGAGGTTTTGAATAATGAAATTAACCAATTAATTTTTTCCGAGATTGAATTAGTTAAATCATTTACACACAATATAAAACCTTCCAAAACAAGTTCGCTTATTAATTCCAATTGTCTAATAAATCGCCGAAGTTTTGAGAAATTATCTCTTAAATACCGTCGCAAAATATCCCAGTCGCGTGCGTTAACCACGTTCACAATAGTCCAGTAACTCGTTGAGTTCGCTTATTAAATCACTATTCAATTCGCTCCGAATCTTTCTTGTCGCTTTAATCGTTAACAAACGACAGTGGCAGTCGACCGTCGTAACAATATTATTCTGGCTAATTTTCTATGCTCTCAGTTATGATTACCTGGTATAGTTAGGCAAATTGATGCATAATAATTCTTTTGCTGTATGATATCTGGCAGGTGATAATAGCGTCAACCCTCTAACACTTACGCAAATGATACAACTGGAGGTACATTACACCTCCCATAGATCACAAAATAAACAGCAAAGTTTTCCGAATTATGGTTTTTACTGCGTACTGTTTATTTCGCATGCGAGCCTTAATTTGAATCTCACAACATACTAACGACCCTGCCTTTATATATTGGTGTAGCAATAATTCTGAAACAATATGGTCAAAGGTACACACAATTGAAGGGTTAAACACTAAGAAGCTTAAAATGATCCCCGCAGACTAATATTAGTAACAGCTCCAAATATTTTTTTTTTATCTAAAAAAGTACTTATGCTTTAAAAATCTTCCTATTAGATTAGACTAGCGGCCCGTCCCGGCTTCGCACGGGTGAACAAAATTCTTTAAATTTTTTAAATATTTTTCCGTTAACGCCATCTAGCGTTCGGTAGACGAACTACTTGCGGTTAACGCGTTGCTATGGTAACGTTATTGATACAATGGAAAAGAGCGGGAAAACGAGCATACAGACAAACACACAAACCACTGTGATCTTAGATTATAGATTAGCTATGGGTTAAGGCATTCTACTCAATCGACAAATTCTTAATAAACGAAAAAGGCAGTTGTGTGTATTGAAAGGGATTTATGGTAAATAGATTATGATTAACTCTGTTAATCAATTAGACGCCTTAAGTATTCCTAATAATGTGCAAAATTATTATGCGTCATTTAACGTAATTAGTTCTTACACTTTGCACTTCTCACGTGTTTAAGTAAAACTACTTTATAAATATGTGAAATAAGAAGTCTGAAGTGCTTTTGAAGAGCCCAACCACTACAAAAGATCTGGTAAACCAGTTATACTTGCTAGAGAAGAGAAGTTTGTTCTTAGAATGTTAGACGAGGCTATTGAGACGACGAAATCTCCTTATTTCAAAAGAGATGAAGATTAGAGCTATCCATCTGTTTGGGATCTCAGATTAATACAATGATATCTCAAACAAAAACACACTACAAGACCTAGTCATTTAGTAAACTAGTTTTGTAAATAAAAAAGGTTAGATGGCAATCAGTCAGTTTTTCTCGCCAGTTCTGGCTCACTCACTAATTTTCAGTAACATAAACATAATAGAATAACTAAATAAAAAAACAAAATCAAGCATGAATTATTTTTTTAATTTAAAATGTGCCGGATTAAAATATGAAATGAAAGTATCACATTTGTAATGACCATAACCATTGTTATTCCGTAAATAACGCAGAATTAGAGCAGTCGAAAATCAGGATTTAATATTAAAAAAAAAAACAAGAATTAGCGTAGTAAATCCGGCTGAAGTGGGAATTTCAACAAATAAGATGATAGTATTCATATTAACTTTCGAAAGTAACATATCGACCTCTTTGCTAGTGTTTCTGGTAAGCCTAAGTTGGTAAATAATATATAACTTTTATATCCGAGATTTTTATATTGAAAGAACCTAGAACATACAAGACATAGCGCTGGCGTCAACTAAAGAAAGTCTCAGCAGCTCATTTGGAAGATTACCTACTCGCACAGATAATCACGGGATATGGCTTCGATACAAGTCTGAAACCTCTGACAAATAAATATTTGTAGTTATAATTCCTTCAGAAATAGTATGGCTTATTAATAGTGTTTAAACCTCAGAGGAAAAGACTTATCGGAAGAAGAAAGTTATCCTGGCTCCGCAACATCAGGCAATGGACCGATATCAACAACGCAGGGGAACTTTTTCGTCTCGCGAGAGACAAGAAGCAAAACGCTGTGCTGACAGTCAACCTCCAGTAGTGGAGAGGCACTCCAAGAAAAAAAAGAAACCTAATTTTATGCCTTAAAGCTGTTCTTACTTAAATTTTAGTAAGCAATCAACAGTTGATAATAGTTCTTACCAGCTTGTCTTCTTCTGCGGTATATTCTGTTACCGCTTGAAGTTTGCGTTGCTCGTCGAGCCCGCGACGCCTCCTTTCTTTTGACCCAATGTCGTTCTGCTGACGCTAGAAAAAGAAGAGTAACAAAAAAACCTCTGTACAAAAAGGAACTTCTAGTTTAAAATAAACTTAAATTATAAATCATCAGTTTAAGAGTATTGCAGTAGTTACTTGGTAATTAACCATATTTTAGTAGGCAAAAATTTCTTTTTAAATGCTGTTTAAACAATAAAGTTTTTGTAGCATTTCTTTAGTTTTATCACTAGATATAAATTAATAATTCAGTAGTCACACTTCAGCACTCAACACACTATTAAATAAAACTGTCACCGGATTAATAAAGCGTTTAATTTTGACGACTTCATCAGTCATCCCTTGATCACGGCTCCTGTAAAGGAGTTAAAACGTCAGGATTAAAGATAAAAATTAAATTAAATGCATTATTAATTCCGTAATAGTGGTTGTATTTTAATAGATTGATAATTTTAGCTACAAACGGTGACCAGCAAATAAAAACATAAAATTGAGGACGATTTTATTTAGCCGGTTTACCATCTAAACGAATATCGAACTGCGTCGTGCTGGCAAAGGCATGTTAAGACATTAGTCCAGATTCATATGAAGACGTTAACGCCTACCGTTTACTGGACCGAGTGGTTTGTTATTATTAATTCTCCCAAGGGTAGATGTCGCTCAAAATGTTGATCAAAATTTGCAAGAAAATGTTTAAAACTAACCTCAACAGTTACATATATTTCTATTTCTTACTATTAGTAAGTACAAATAACTTTTGATTTGGATATATAACCCTCAGTAATAGGCCGATGATGAGAGAAGGTGAAGAAACTACAACATAGGTTTGTAAATGTACAGTACCGTACTTTAGAACCGTATCGCTTTAACTGTTAGATAATTATCACATTCATATTGGTTGGCGAGTTATTATGTTACAGTTGATTGATTAATTGTGATAAGAGTTTAGGGTTCCTAGGAAACTAGTTGCTGACTGTGCAGCGGGAAGCCTAACACTGAAAAGAACGGGCAAGAAACCCAGCTCTTCTCTTCTTTCTTTACCGTTTAATGGAATCTATGAAATAAATATAAAATTTATATGTTATTTCTTTCAATAAAGACATAAGTCGTACATTTATTAATACACCATTATGTTGTATGACGACTGTTTGGTGCAACCGTAGCGAAACTGCCTTTCAGATCGACATTTCTGGATTCTAGACCCGGAAGGAGATGTTTGTGTGATGAATACGAGTATTTGTGCCCGAGTCATGGGCACTAATTTCTATCAATATTAAATATCTTTGTATCTGTATATCTATTCGTTACCCTAGTATTTATAACACAAACCTTACAGTGCTTACTTTGGTACACTTATTTGGTATTTCAATTTATGGGACTTGAGCTCAACACAAAGTGGCTAGGTTATTATTATTATGATCATCACCGCAATTTAATCAAATGAAGCTAGGTAGTTTACAGAATTCGTCATTTACCACCGAAATTAGTTTCAATATAATGTCGCTACGTATCTTTGTGGCATCAATTTTTTTCATTAAAATTTTAAATATCATCTTTAATTCAGATTTTGCATTGAGAACATTCTTTGAATATAATAACGCACCATTGTTATTATTTAAAACTATTTAATATAAATTTAGATTTTAAAAATTACTTGATTTTGTAATTCCAGTTTCGATACGATATCAAAATGATGCCGAAATCAAACATAAAATAGATCTATGCTTTTGTGATCAATGCTTAATACCTTATTATATGATTGTTTTAATATATCAATCGATACGTAAGCCTATGAGTATACAAGATATAAATTTGTCTACAAAACTATTGTGAAATTAGTTCCAGACTTTGTTTTAAATAATACATTATTCAAATTTTATTTATCTTAACTACCACCTAGTAAGTTTAATTTGTTTTAATCAAACGTATGTACATGTACCAAAGTAACTGAACAAAACTTGGCACTCAGACCTAAAGCCTTATTTACATAACACCATTTTCTTTTGTTACCGAAAGAAAAGAAAGTCGCGTTTTCTTTTTTTATTGCTTTCAAAAAATTAAATTGTGTCATTAATCATAATAAATGTAGACAAAAAGAAAAAGATAAAATGGTTATTGTTAAATATGAGCATTTACTACGTGTTAATATATTGTTAGATAATTTAAGAAGCCTTATTTTACTACGAATGAAATAATGTACGAATATTTTTGGTTCCTTTTTAAACTCATAGGTGATTATGTATCTCTCTGATTGCTTGAATAACATCATAATATTAACTTTAATGTTTTTTAAATGATCCGGTTCCGAAATGGGACTTATTTTTCCGTATCAAATTAAACTAGGTCTGCAATGCATGCTGCTGTTTGCAAATACTACCTTACCTAACATCACCACCTGACCTTACCTAACCTAACCGCTTACGGGCTCCCTGTAAATCTAACCTCACCTCAATCACTAAAAATTGTCTCAAAAATATCATTACAATTGAAATTGAAAAATTCTATGTATTTTGCATGTGAACTTTTTTTCAATGGTTTTCAATTATATTTTTGAAGGGTGATTATTCCTCGATAGATGTTGTCCGATTTCCAAACTTTTTTTTGCACATTAGTCACGACCACGATGTGAGTTTTGGCGTCAAATTTCATCAATGTAATCTCAGCGGTTTGGCTGTGATCAGCTTTTGAATTTTTCGTTCGGTGATTATTCCTCCATGGTATGTCCGATTTCAAAACTTTTTTTGCACATTAGTCATGACCACGATGTGAGTTTTGGCGCCAAATTTCATCAATGTAGTATCAGCAGTTTGGCTGTGATCAGCTTTTGAATTTTTCTTTCGGTGATGATTCCTCCATGGTAAAGTCTATATTTTTTTTACATAGCCTATGTCCTTCAGGTTATAATCATGTATGTTCATGCCAAAATTCGTTCGAATCGGTTGAACCGTTAAGTAGCAGGAGGGAGACAAGCGAAATTTGTGAGTTACCTAAAAGAGAGGTTCACTCTTTTAGAGCTTCGCTCAATAAATCCAATTATACCGGATAAGTGAGGCATTTAATTTTTACAGGCAGTCATCCTGTGATCACGGCTCCTGTAAAGGAGTCGAAACGACAGGATTAAACATGAAAAACCAAATTAGATCCGCTATTCCGATAAAAGCGGATAAATTTAAATGTGTGATAGGCACGGACGTGTATGAACTAAATATGTATCAAATTATTTTTCACTAACCACGAGCTAGTAGATGAAACATAATGTGTGCATTATAAATAAACTAGCCACCCGCCCTGGCTTCGCACGGATGCAATGCTCTACTATATTATGCATGTATAATACATATAAACCTTCCTCTTGAATTACTCTATCTATTAAAAATCGCAACAAAATCCGTTAGTTTTAAAGATTTAAGCATACATAGGGACATAGGGACAGAGAAAGCGACTTTGTTTTATACTATGTAGTGATTTAGCAAACTCACAACAATTAAATAGTTAAACTCTAGGCTAAGTACTATGGGTACTAAGTAAGTATATAAACGACCATTAGTAGGGAACAAATGCTCTTTCCATCACACAAATTTATGCCTCAACCGGGATTCAAACTTGGGACCTTTGGAGCAGAAAGCAGGATCACTACCGTTGCATCAAGTGACAATACAGAATAATGCACTTTTCATATCTGTGTGAACATAAAGACAGGTCCGTTATCTAAAAGCTAAGTCATCTTCTCCACAAACTTTGCTGATGTACTCAAGTCTTAATGGGATTGTGTAAGATATGTTCTCACTATAGACTTTAAGAAGATGAAGATACTTCTAATATATAATTTAAAAAATCACTATATGAAGAAACGATAGCTAGCCACCCTAGTGGATTTCTAGACGGGTGCCATCTTCCCTGAAGAAGTCTCCGAACTGACATAGATTTATGACGATTCTCATGGGCGTCTTAAAAAGCTCAAACCTTACGTAGGGCGCGTCATGGAAGTAAGAAGTACTCAGGTATGTGTCTGTACTTAGCAAAGAGTGAATTTTGTATATTGAGTCTCGCACTGTAGACCTACGTTGGGTATGCAATGTAGAGATGCTACATGAGTGTGCATATAGTAAGTAATTAAACTGTCTGACTTGTGTAGGCGGTGTATAAAAACTTGTTACCACATTGCAGTTCCTTATATAGATACGCTCAGTATAAAAGAAATCCAGCCTTCATTTCCTAAATAAGTAATTGTATAACAATAGTCTAAAACAGGCCCTGTTATTTAATTACGGCTACTCTCAGGTTAGCTGTTTTTGTTTCTAACTTAATTAGTTGACAATAAGATCTATTTTGCAACAAATTTGTACTAATTTCTACAAGCTACATTTGGACGATTAGATTTAGTTCTAAATACATATTAATATTCATGAAATGTTATGTCTCTTCACTCATGGTTGTTAGGTTTAATCAACTATTGATTATATGATTAAATTATACTGATTTATGCTGACATACTTAGCTATAATCGAGTATAGGTAAAACCTACAGATGAAAAGGCTCTCAAACGTCAGTTTCCTTTTTTAAGTGAAAACTTCTTTAGCATCGTTGTATTTTGAAAGTCCATGAAACGAAAAATAGACAGACACAAAAATTCATAAGATTTAACGTAGGAGAAAATGAGATAGGAAGCGTTACGTACGTTTGTTAATACGTGTTTGTGTGCGCATGCGAATAGTACAAAGCTTGAGAGAAGGCATCACAACCGTGGTATTTTGTATTCGTGTACGTATTATTTTTGAAGGTTTCACAAATGCTTTTTTATAATTATAAATAACATAAATAAATATACAAATATAAGACAACGTAACATACATTTATCTGAACCCAAGTTAAGTATCTGAAGCACTTGTGTTATGGTATTCAGAAATAACGACGGTACCACAACACCCAGACTCGAACCAATATTCAAAAGTTCGTTTTCTACATCCGGCTGGAGATCAAACCCGAATATTTAAAACCATTTTAAACCTATTTTGAGAAGATCAATCCGCACACGTTTTTTCTTAAAAATAATACTATTAGAAATATATATGATAATAATATAATAACTTCAACACAACAGCCATACGATGCTTGTTAATAATAATAATAATAATAATTTATTGTCCAACAATAGCACTTAAAGAATAATCTTACAAACATAATTAAAATACAATGCTAAACATAACAATATTACTCTGCTCAGACAGATCCTTCCATCCTCCATTATTGTTTTGTATAGGGTATTTATCTTCTTTTAAACTAATAAAACAAATTTATTGACAAAGCTTGCTAGGCTAATAAGTTTTGCTTATAAGAGGCGTTACTGGTTTTGCATAACAGGAATTTGAGACGGCGAAATATTTAAAACTAGCTTTCCGCCCGCGGCTTCGCCCGCGTGGAATTCGGTTATATTGCGGTAAAAAGCACAACTATAAGAAAACTTCTCATTCCCACGGAAAAATCTAAGAAGCGCAATGTAAAGCTGGATACAATTAGTTGTTAAACCAAAACTGAATGGTACACTATATTATATGTTTTCCCTTGTGGAGCAAAAACATGCAGATTTTGGGCACTGGAAACCCGGGAACACGCTACATAGAGCTGACCATGCGAAAAACAATGTTTTTCCAAGCTATCATTCCACTTCTTATGTATTTTAAAAAACACATTGTTAGCATGTTTTAAAAAACACCCAGCGCCATCTATCACATACCTCAAGAACTAAATAACGTAACTAATACTTATACCAATTAGTAATTCGTTGACTTTAATGATTTCAGGATAAGTAGATGTAAAAAAAACAATTTTGACGATAAAACAAATTGTACGTCATCCCTCGGGAATTCCTCATGTTCGGGGATTCATCATCGTATCATTTAGCTTCTAAATTTACATTTTTATATTCGCTTGCAATATTTTACCTTGTTTTAAACGACACACAGCGCCATCTACAATCAATCCATCAAGCAAACAATATTTTTGTTTATCCTCGGGAATATCAATATTTTCCAGGATAAAAAGTACCCTATTATTTAATCCGGACTTTTATCTTTACGTCTGCAAAATTTCAAAGCAATCGGTTCAGTAGTTACAGCGTGAAAGCGGAACAAACAAACAAACAAACAAACAAACTCACTTTCCGATTTATAATATTAGTAAGGATATATGCCAAACCCATATTGTTTGCAGTATGTCGAATAATATTATACATGTAATTAAACTTTTGAATTAATTGTGACCAAAAAAATTATTATTTAATTGGTTACGTCTTTAGTTACAGGCCAGTATGTCCTACTTTTGAATGGGCAAGCTTGTAAATAGTTTAACATGCTTTCTTAGATTATTTTAATTTTAAACACATTGATCATTTATTAATGCTACTAACAAGCAGACTATTATTCAAAATAATTTCTAATCCATGGTTGGGCGTTACTACACACCTAACTTACATATTCTATCCCTAAAACTATTTCTCCTATAGAAACTATAGTGATTTTAACAAAAAAAGTTAGACAATATATAAATATCACTAATATTTGTTATAAAAAAGTTATAAACATAGATTTAGTAAATTAATTCAGTAAAAGGATTGAAAATCGATTTAATTTTGCTCACTACCTGAAATAAGCCAATGTAAAGCTCAATAGTGGCGCAGTATTTTAGTCTGCAGCAGTCACACAGCTGCATTTCAATAGTTAGTCAAAGCACGTTCGTTGTCGCGTGTCATTTACACGACCTAACCGCGTAAACGTAGCTTTGCGCATCGGTAGAAAGGCTTTCAGAACTTGTTGATTTATTTTTGTAACAGAAAAAATGCACGTTCGAGTATAGTTTGAATATTTTCCATTCCGTGTGGCGTTGAATAAGGCTATAAGGGAAGTATGGAGAGTGTTATTCAATTATTTTTCAAAAAAATCACAAAATTAAGCATCGTTACAAGCCTATTGTCTTTACTGCTAGATGCAGGTTTTCCCTAAAATATTGAAGGGAGAATGAGCAATAATGAATCCAACAAGTACTGCTTAAACTTGAGTATATTTACTGAAATCCATAACCTTTTAAGTGGGTAAAGAAAAGTTATGAAAGTCCATGGATAGTTCCTATCATTAGTTTATTTGTGGAAGTTTTGCTCCAGCGTGGTGATGTTCATTCTAATGATAAGGAGGCAATCTTTTTTTTCATCAAATGTTCGTAGCACATCCTCAAACACTCCAGTTGCCATTGCTATTGCAAGTTTATGCTCTTACAGAATTCCATTGCTAAAAGCTAATTAATTTACTATCTAAGCAATGTCTTCCCATTGTTCTTCATTAAAAGCGTACTAGACCTCCATGAGTTCTAATTTAAAATCCAATAAGATTCCCGCACCAAGCGTAGCTGTGGGATTTTTCCACAGCCTCTTAATTTCCTGAGAGTCAGAAGGCTTTGTAAACTTAATTTGAGGACCAAGTGTTGTAATAGTATAACAATAAAACAAAATGAGATTCGCAACCTTTTTCGTCTCTTTTTATAAAAGCCTTTTTATCTTTTTTATATATTCCGTTTTCCCAAACTGAAACATAAAATAGAATAACATACCTGATGTATTGGTAATCTGAGATGATGATGCAATAGTAAGATGTAAGTTATCTGTGGCTTTTGTTTTTTTTTCATGGAAGTGTAAGTTTGCTTCAATAAACGCTCTCAATTAAAAAGTATATTTTATTAATATAAATCTATAATAATACATGGCGCAGTCGCGAAAAAGAACTAAGTTTAAAGTTTTAAAAGTATTTCGATAATGGAATCGGTTGTTAAGTTGCCCCCGAATATAGATTTAAGATCTGAACCAAATGAGTGGCCATTTTGGAAATGCATGTTCGAAGATTATTTGGTTACTACAGGTCAAGACGAGGCGAAAGATAAAATAAAATTATCACTGCTTCGAAACATGATGGGGCCAGAATCCGCAAAAATTATATTAAGTTTAAAAGTGTCGAAGGAAGAATCACAAGTATATCAGAAGGTTATAGACGCCATTGACGAGTACGCAAACCCCAAACGAAACGAAGTTTTCGAGAGATATAAGTTTAATGAGAGAAAGCAGCAAGAGGGCGAAAGTTTTGAAATTTTTAATGCTGATTTGAGACATTTAATCTCCACATGCAATTACAATTGTAATAGTGAACCGTTGGAAGATCAGTTATTGAGAGACAGGCTGGTCCAGGGCATATGTGACAAGAGTCTACAAGAAAGTCTATTAAGATTGGAGGGATTAACACTAGCAAAAGTTGCAAAAGTCTGCAGAGCAGGCGAGGTAAGCAGAGCACAAGTTAAGGAGATGAACCCAAACATTGAAGTTAATAATGTCAAGTGTAAGAATTATAAGAGTCAGACCAAGAATAAGTATGAAAAGGAAGATAAAATTTCAAAGTTTAATAGTTCCAAGTTTATGTGTCGTCGCTGCCAGAAACAACACGGGCCAAGACAGTGTCCAGCGTATGGGAAGAAGTGTGCCAAGTGTGGATTATTAAACCATTTTGCAGTCAGCTGTAAGGTGAAGAAAGTCGGCGAAGTCAGCTGTTATGAAGAGATTAATAGGAAAGAAGGAAATAGCTCGGAAGAAAGTTTTTATTGTGGTGCAGTACAAATGTCAAGTTTAAACAAGTGTGAATGGACAGAAATTATTATGATAGAAAACCATCAGATTAAGTGTAAATTAGATACTGGTGCAGATGTAAGTATTATGCCACAACACATTTTTGATAAAATTAGCAAAGATAATAATTGTAAATTGCAAAATACTGATGTAAGAATAGAGTCTTTTGTTGGTGAAAAGGTACAACCTATGGGAATGGTAAATTTAAAGTGTAAATTTAAAGATAACATGTGTTATGAGAATTTTATTGTGGTAAATTGTAGTACTATGCTGTTAGGGTTGCCAGCTTGTGTTTCATTAAATTTAGTAAGACGTGCTCATTCCGTACAAAGTGGAAGTGATAAAGAAAAGTTTGTCAAACAGCATATTAAAGTTTTTGAAGGTATAGGTAGAATGCCTGGAACTGTTGATATCCCTACTAAGTTTACAGAGGAACAAATTTGTCATCCTTCGCCTAGATTACCGTCGTGTCTATTGGAACCTTTAAAATCTGAATTAAAGAGGTTAGAAGGTAGAAATGCTATCGTGAAAGTTCATAATATAACTGAAAATGCATATGTGAATAGAATAGTTTTAGTTGAAAAGCCAAATGGAAGTGTAAGGTTATGTCTTGATCCTTCAGATTTAAATAAAATTATTGTAAAAAAACCTAAAGTTTTGCCCACTCTTGAAGATCTAAGTTTCAAATTGAAAGGAAAAAAAGTATTTTCTGTGCTAGATTTATCGGAAGGCTTTCATCATCTGGTTCTTTCTGAGTCTGCTTCGTGGAAATGTTGCTTTGCCACACCCTTTGGTGTATACAGATATTGTGTCTTACCGTATGGTCTTATGAATGCACCTGAATTATTCCAAGATACACTTGAAAGTCACTTTGGAGACTTACCAAATTTAGTCATATGGGCTGATGATATTTTGTGTATGGGAAATAATGAAAAAGAGCATGATTTGGCATTGTTAAGTGTAATACAGAAAGCCGAAAAATTAGGTATAATATTTAATAAAAATAAGTTTCAGTATAAACAGTCAGAAGTTCGTTATGTAGGTCATGTGTTTAATGAGCAGGGTATGTCTTTAGATAAAGAAAGGGTTGAGTCCTTATTAAGTTTAAAAGAGCCAAGCAATAAAGATGAATTAAGACAAATTTTAGGTTCATTTAATTATGTCCGCAGATATGTACCAGATATGGCAAATTTAATGTCACCTCTATTAAAATTATTAAAGAAAGATTCTGATTTTATTTGGTTGCCTGGTCATAGGTTAGCATTTGCTGAGCTTAAAAGAAAGATTTGTACAACTCCAGCTTTAGTTCCTTTTGATACCAAGAAAAGTATAATTTTACAGTGTGATGCGTCCAAAAGTGGCTTAGGATGTTGTTTATTTCAGAAAGATGAGAAAAATATTTTAAAGTTAGTTGCTTGTGCATCTAGAACAATGAATGACGCTGAGCTTAATTACAGTCAGTCTGAAAAAGAATTGTTATCCATTTGTTTTGCGGCAAAAAAATTTCATAGATTTATATATGGATCGAGAGTTGATGTACAGACGGATCATAAACCTCTGGTAACATTAATGTTAAAGCCTATTTGTAAGATTGGGTCTCCTAGATTGAAACGATTAAGATTGAAATTATTAATGTATCATTTAAATGTTTATTATGTAACAGGTAAACTGTTACATTTTGCTGATATGTTGTCCAGAAATAGTCTAATGTATACTGAAACTGACAATGAAATGTTACATATTGTTCATTCTGTTACTGCTCACTTACCTATGTCTGCGGAAAGAAAGTCCAAATTTGTAAATGAAACAAAATCAGATTCTGATTTAAGTGTATTATATCAATATCAACAATATGGTTGGCCTAGCGAGAAAATTGTTTCTAAAGAATGCAAAGCTTATTATAAAATTAAAACAGACATATTTTTTGAAAATGGATTAGCATTTTTCCAAAACAAAATTATTGTTCCTAGGTCGTTAAGGTCATACGTATTGAGTTTGATTCATGAAGGTCATCCTGGAATTTGTAAATCTATTTCTAAAGCTAGACAGTTATTATACTGGCCTGGAATGTCAAAGGACATACATAGATTTATTCTTGAGTGCCGTACATGTGAAAAGTATAGATCATCTAATTCTTGTGATAAAGTAATAAGTCATAAAATACCTAATCGTAGATATGCTAAAGTTGGTACTGATATTTTAGATTTTTGTGGGAAATATTACTTGGTTATTATTGACTACTTTTCTCATTGGTTAGAAATCCTACCTTTAAATAATAAAACGTCCAAATCTGTTATTAATGCTTTTCAAGAAAGTCTTTCACGCTTTGGTTATCCGGAAGAAATGATTTGTGATAATAACCCTTTCAGTTCTTTTGAATGTCAACAATATTACAAGTGTAAAGATATTAAAGTAACTTTTAGTAGCCCACATTATCCTAGAAGCAATGGAATGGCAGAAAAAGCTGTACATATCAGTAAGAATATTTTGAAAAAAGCTTATGAAGATAAAGTTGATTTTAGAGATTATTTACTAAGTTACAACAATACTCCACTAACAGGTCTGGATATTTCTCCTTCACAAATATTAAATAGTAGAATGGTTAGAACTCTTATTCCATGTAAAGATACATTGTTACAACCTAAAGTCGAAAAAAATGTGTATAAATTACTAATGTTAAATCAGTCTTTGAAAGAAACTCAAATATGTAAAAATAGTTATAGAAAAAAAGAAACTCATTTTAAAGTTGGTGATGAGATAGTACATAAAACAGATAAGGAAAAAACTTGGAGAAAAGGTAGAATATTAGGGATTTGTAATGAGCCTAGATCATACTGGGTAGGAAGGGAAGGTCAAGGAAAAATTAGAAGAAACAGTAAGCATATTAAAATGTCATTCAGTAGAAACAAATATATTAACTTAGATAATAACATGGTTGATGATAAAAATAGTGAGAAAAATAAAAGTAATTCTGCATTACAGCCGGCATCTTTACAAACTGATAATCTTGTGAAACACACTAGAAGTGGAAGAATTGTAAAACCTGTAAATAGATTAAACCTTTAGAAATAGTAATAATAGTATTAGTAATTGTAGTAGTGTCTTAAAGTGTTTAGGGGGGAAGATGATGTATTGGTAATCTGAGATGATGATGCAATAGTAAGATGTAAGTTATCTGTGGCTTTTGTTTTTTTTTCATGGAAGTGTAAGTTTGCTTCAATAAACGCTCTCAATTAAAAAGTATATTTTATTAATATAAATCTATAATAATACAATACCTATGGCTCAGGTATCATGAGCAAACATGGTAAGCTGCTCTGATATAATATACAAGGGTGGGATTATTTTACCGCACCCGAAGGGAAAATACTATAAATGGATGGATTATAAACTGGTGGTCTATTTTTACTCAAAGGAAACAATCCTTTAATTCAAAAAAGGCAAAGTTCAAAGGCATTATTTAAAAGTATGTTTGCTACTCTCATGAATCGAATCTATGCTCTCTCGTTTCACTGTTTATAGAAAAGAAAATTATATTAAATAAATAATTCGCAGATTTCTGTAGAAAAAAATCTCAACTTTTATGGACTTTTATAACGAAAATTAACGATGTCATAGACATATTAATATTCTTGTTAGCTCCTTGTGGTCAGCTAAATGCTTGTGTTACAAGCAAATCCACGACTATAGTACTTCGGCGAGGATCAGACTCGGTCCGCTTAGGTTAAAACTGACATCTCAACCCAGAGCTGGATTTGGGGGAGGGCAGGCGGGGCTACTGCCCTGAGGCCTCCACAAGAGAGGGGCCCCCACAACAAGGATAAAAAAAATACATATTTTGACGGGTTACTTTCGATAATCAAGTTTTGCTATTTTTTTTTGTAGAATAGAGTTTTTATAACATTGTTATAAAAACTGTATCACTCATATTCGCAATAAACGATTTTGACCCAGGGCCTCCACACGTCCAAATCCGGGCCTGTCTGTTACATAATACAGAATATAGGAGTTTTAAAAAATATTCTTTCCTAGTTTATACAGTTGTTATTTTAAAATTACGTTTATTGTACTAGTTTAATCAAACAAGCACTACCTTCAAGTCAGTCACGCTACTTCCCTGCCCGTTGCCGATAAAGGCTAATGGCTGCGTAATGGAAATCGAACCGACAATCACCATTACACGTCCAGCCCGTTACTCCCATTATACTAAATTCCTTTCTTCTAATTCATTTGGGTAACTTTCAATTATAACATATATTTCTGGAAAAGCTCGAAAGCGCCGAGATCAGTGCGATTGCAGTTATGCAATTTGGCAAAGTACTCAAACATTACAATGCTTACTTTGGGCTGGGCTAATTGGTGTGGATACAATGTAATCGCTAACAGAAAGACAAACAGACGGAGAGAACTTTGTTTTATAATATGTAGTGATTTTATATATTTTTGACGTGACAACGTCTTATAAATTGGTTTGCCGGGTGACACTTCAAGAAACTGCGTTACGCTCCGCTCACGTTATGCGCTCACAATGAGAGCGAGTGAGAGGCACGCGTCCCTTCCACTCGGGCATGGTTAGCCCGCCTAAGAGCGAGAGAGACAGACATAAAAAGTGGAAGGGACGCGTGCCTATAAATTAATGTTTTAAATATAATTCTTTGTATAAATAAATGTTTTAAATTGTTACTATTATTTCATCCTTCTTCCTACTATACGAATGAATATTCACATTTAAATTATTTTACTACTCAAAGTCGTTGTCACGTAAAACTTTCGCCCGTATACCGACTTTACAGGCAACCAATTTTTTTATATTTTATGCATTTGTCAATGCGATCTTATAAGATAAATTATTATAATAGAAAAATACTAGAAAAAATCGACTCGGGTCACAAGTGAATTTTCACCTGAGGATTCCCACCTGAGAATTCACTTGTGACCCGAGTCGATTTTTTCTAGTATTTTTCTATTATAATAATTTATCTAATATGTAGTGATTACAATATTATGCCTTTAATAAGAGAACTTTTCTGTTAGGTTAAAAGGGTATGTTGTCTGTTTATTATTCTAAAAGTACCTACGAGCAGTTATTTGTGCCGTAGGTAATTTAGGTATTTATTTAAGGTTTAATTTAGAATTTGATGTCGTTTGAACGATTTGAACTTTACTTTTAATTGCTATTAGCTTTGTGTGACGTGATAGAAGTTATTTATTTATCAGTGGTCTGTAGAGCAGAATAAGAATTTTAAATTATTTTAAAGTGATTCAGTTTGGAAGCTATCTACGAGTCGAGACCAGGTTTTATATCTTCAACAAAATAAATTTTAGTGTATTTTATCTTTAAGTATTTCATGACTTCTAATAATCGCATTATAAAAAATCGATGCCTACATCGACATGAAGATTTTAAATATTGATTGATGTAGGAAGTGTAAGTAAAAAAACTTCGGGCAAGGTTAATGAGGTAGATCAACCATAATTATGCTGACCTATGCCAAAGTTTATGACATCAGAAATGTTTATCCCATCAAAACCTCACTGAGCCCGCGTGTTTGCTTATGTACGATTCATCCTACGGTTGTTACATGTATAGAGAAGGCATATATCTCATCAATGAACAATTTTATGGAGAAAATGTGACTTTCTATCTCGAAAAATACCAAAATGACATACGATCACGGGCGTAGCCAGGGGGAGGGTTTTGGGGGTTCAAACGCCCCCCCCCCCCCCCCCGAAATGTTAAGATATCAACAACAATAATATCAAAATAAGGAGAGGCCAGCGGCATAACTTATTTTATTACTAATTATTACACTAGTAATGTATTTTGGATTCGCCCTCTACCACCCGCCGCTGCCCGTCGTCATTTAGGGCGTACCTTGCGCGGGCACACGCCGCAGCAGGCGTCTGCTACGGCCAGTGTTACCAACTCTTAAAAATATTTAACCCTAAATTAAATTAAAAAACCCCTAAAATTGCCCTAATTACTTGGAAATCCCCCTAAAAATAAATTGTATGATATAATTTTGTTAATTTTTATTTATAAAAGTAAATTAAATTTATTACGTCAAATATTATTTCATTTTCTTCTCACGAATCAGATTTTATAAAGTCATACATGTTGACTTTGAATAAGCCTAATATTTTAGGAGATGGGTTGAATATTGTACAAGATCATTTCATCCACCATTTCGATTGAAAGTTCCAAGTACTGTACTTGGATTTTAAGTACACTAGATGTCACTAAGTCCGAGGTCGCTAGGTAAAAAATAAATTTGATTAGCTAGTTAAGACTGTCCCAGGGCCTATACTTTAAATTTTTTTTCTCGATAAATAAAATATGAAGGTTCCCAAAAACCCTAAACATAAAACACCCCTAAAAAACCCCATCTCACTTATTTACCTCCTAAATTTAGGAGGAAAACCTATAAGTTGGGGACTCTGGCTCCGACATGGGACATTATCTGGTGTGTTACCTTTAAATTTTGCGGTCAGTTCTATAATTGAAGACGCAATTTTTATGTATTCGGCAGTGCTACCCGAAAGAAGTACATTCAGTCAAAAAAGTATCGGGAATGGATGATTTGTTTATGGTTCCAAATACAAATTTTTGTTTTTTTGTTGTTGTTAGATTGGCACAACTGTTTTCCATTTTGGCGCGGAGTTTGAGTTGCATCTGTTAATAATATAAAATACAGTGTTGTTTTTAGTTACATTGCATCTAGTGTGTATTGCGAATTTCATAATGGACAAAAATATCGAACAAAGAGTTTGTCTTAAATTTTGCATCGCCAATGGAATTTCGTGTTCGGTGTTACTGAAAATGTTACAGAAGGGTTACGGTGAATCGACTTTATCAAAAACACGTGCTTATGAGTGGTACAAAGCGTTTAAAAGCGGTCGAGATGTGATGGAAGATTTGCCTCGCTCTGGTAGGCCATCAACGTCTGCAACTGAAGTTAACATCGCAAAAGTGAAGGAAGAATGACTGAAAATCCTCATTTAACTTTAAGAGAGATAGCCGCCGAACTTTTTGTATCTCACAAGTCGATCCGTACCATTTTAACTAATCATTTGGGTATGAAACATGTTACCGCTCGGCTAGTCCCAAAGACCTGAATTTTCTCCAACAACTCAATCGCATGAGAGTCGCTGAGGATATGCTAGAACGAGTCAATTCCAACCCAACATTCATGAAACGCATTGTTACTGGTGACGAGACGAGGGTTTACGAGTTTGACATGCAAACTAGTCGACAAACTTCGGAGTGGCGCCTTCCAACTAAACCGAAACCGAAAAAACCACGCCAAAGTCGATCAAAAGTCAAAGACATGTTGACTGTTTTCTTTGACAATCGCGGTGTGGTGCACTCGGAATTCTTGCCGGAAGGTCAAATGGTAAAAAAAGAATATTATTTAGACGTTATGTTATTCTTGGATTTTACACCACGATAATGCGCCTTCGCACAAGGCCATCATTGTGAACGAATTTTTGACCAAACACTATACAAATACCATCGAGGGACCACCATATTCACCAGATATGGCTCCAGCTGACTTTTTTCTTTTCCTAAACTCAAATTACCACTTCGTGGCACCCGTTTTCAATCGGTAGAAGACATAAAGGAGAATTCGCCGCGAGAAATGAACTCAATTCCGGAAACAGCGTTTAAAAAATGTTTTGATGATTGGATTATTCGTTGGCGTAAGTGTATCGCTACTGAAGGAGCATACTTATGATATATATGATAACAATTATTTTGTATATTATTGATCCTTTCACGGTACTTTCTTGACAGAGTAGTACCATCTGTCGTCAAAGCAGAACTTGAAGTGTGGAAAGCAGCTATGACTATCACCTCCCCTAGTCCAAAATCTGCTTTGGGTGCGATAAAAAATTATGTCCAATTATTAACACGTTGTTACGAATATTGGCTACCATACTTGTTTCCACTGCTACACCAGAAAGGACTTTTTCAAGCCTACGAAGACTTAAAAACTACTTGCGGAACACAACGAGTGAAAACAGACTGAACGGCTTGGTTCTCATAAATATTCACTATGGGATAGAAATTGATGCGAATGAAGTAGTGGATATATTTAAAAAGAAAAACAGAAGATTAATTCTGTAGTACATATGTAGTCAAATGAACCTTTTTTTTTACATTGATTATTGATGAGTAATTTACTTTCCTTAGAATATAAACTCTATGCTGCGCTTGCCTGTGTGTGTGCTTATGTACGATTCTTCCAACGTGGTTACATGTATAGAGAAGGCATAAATCCCAGCAGTGAAGACTTTACACCAAGTTTGTGTGCTGATGTGCCATAAATATAAAACCTCTGTTTTTTTATTAAAGTTATAAATTCATTAATATAATATGCCAAGTTCAGAACTTACTCAATAAATACCTATATTTATTGAGTAAGTTCTGAAGTAGAAGACTTATTTCGCCACGCATAACTTTAAATGTCATTAAGTAACTTGGCATACTGTAGGTATTAATGTATATTGCAGATGAATTAAAGGTTAGATATATTTTTATTCATTATCAGCCAGCAAGCTATATCAAGTTATGCCTTACAATAAGCATGCATTTTAATTTTTTTTTTTTAAGTTGATGTAACCCAATATAGACCCGGTATTTATGTGCTTAGTATTTGTATTAAGTAGTATTTTTAAATGAATGGCATTTGATTATCTGAGCCGATATTATTATGATATTAGATGCTTACGTATGAATATGCCGATTTGTATGGATATTTTCTGACAATTATTGTTTTTCTTACTAATATTTTTAATAATTTCTTTTTAATGTATAGTACAAGAAAAAAAGGTTGGAACTTGCAATTAAACTCAATAGTAGTTACAGCTTTGCAAACTTGTTTTAGGTTTTCTTAGTACGAGTATTACTGCTTCGGTCCACTGTTCTTGTTTTCACATATACTTTTTGCTGGTCCTTTATTTCTTTGTTGTTCACAAGAGGGGGTGTACTTTTTATGTAGTATATTGTGTTAATATTATCATTCGGATAAATTGCAAAGATAAGTTTCGATTTAGAATTAAAAATCAACCTTTTTTTAAAGGTAATCCTAATTATATTATGACAATACTTTGTGTGTGTGTGTTTGTTACCATATTGTCAGTAAAAGCCTAAGAATAACATTCATAACACTGAGCGAATTTTATCTTTATTATTGATAATAATAAAGATAGCATTCGCTTACAATAGGCGAACAGCAACACGAGTTGCCGAATCAGCTAGTCATTATAATAACAGGTATACAACACATATTTAAACTTTTCGAAATATATTTGCAGTTCTAACTTTCGCTCTATAAAATGTGAAATCGGTGTCTGTATCGCACAAAGTTCTTAAGAAAACTTTAATTAATGTTGTTCTTCATCGTATACTGAATATCAAAGATTTCATACGTTCCTCGCACAAAGTTGAACGTCTACAAGAGTTCCGAACAAACAAACAACAAGTAAATAACTTGAATTGTCTTACACTTGCTAGAAATTTAAACTAGATGCAATAGATAGAAAGAATCACATAGAATACTGTTGCTTTTTATTATCACAGCTAAAAGATGTCCACTGCTAAAAATAAATCATTCCCAAAAATGATTTTGTTATTATGTCCACTCTCAGCAGGTAGGTTCGATGAGGGATGGGACGCGTCATCCGGAGACTGGCCCCCCGAAAGATCCTATTCGGGGGCGACCTCAACGCGAAACACCAGGCGTGGGGCCACCCCTCGAACGATCCAAAGGGGGTGGTGGTGGCGAGTTGGGTGATAGCGATGGGGCTGGCGGTGCTAAATAGGGGCACCGCCTTCACTTGCGTCAGGGGCAGCGGGGGCTCCCGCGTGGATGTCACCCTGGCAGCCCCATCGCTGTCACCCAGGATCTCCGGATGGCGCGTCCTATCGGAGGAGGAGTCCCTGTCAGACCACCCCTACATCAGGTATGAAGCCGACCTGAGGGGTGGATCTGGCGGGCGCCCAGGGGGGGGAACACAGTCACGTTTCCCCAGATGGGCCCTCGCCAGATTAAACAGGGACCTGGCGGAGGAGGCGGCGGTGGTGGAGGCTTGGCGGCTTCAAGACGAAGACAGCGAGGGATGGACGGTCGAGGAGCGGGTGGGGAGGCTAAAGGAGGCCTTCACGGCAATCTGCAACGCCTCCATGCCGAAGGTGACTGGGCGACCCGATAAGACCGCCGTATACTGGTGGTCTGACCAAATCGCGTCGCTCAGGACAGCCTGCGTTCGGGCACGGAGGGCGTTGCAGAGGTGCCGTCGGCGACGGAGGAGGGTGGAGGGCGAGGAGGAAGCCCTGACCACCACCTACAGGGAGGCCAAGAAGCGGCTCAACCTGGCCATCCGACAGGCGAAGGACGCGGCCTGGAACGAGTTCCTGTCGACTCTCGACAGGGACCCGTGGGGCCGCCCCTACCGGACGGTCAGGAAGAAGCTGAAGAGCCAGGCTCCGGCGACGGAAATGCTGGAGCCAGAGCTTCTGGCCAGGGTGGTGTCGGGCCTCTTCCCCGAGACGTCGCCGATCCTCCCGCCCAGGATGGTCCTCCCACCCATCCCTCGCGAGCAGCCGCCAGGATACCAGCCGGTGACCACGGAGGAGGTGGAGATGGTCATGGACCGCCTCAAAGGCCAGCGAAAGGCGCCAGGGCCGGACGGAGTGCCAGGCAGAGTAATCCCCATTGCCCAGGAGCACCTAGGGGAGTTCCTCCGCGAGACGTACAGTCTCTGTCTCCAGAGGGGGGAATTCCCTAGGCAGTGGAAGAGGGGCAGACTCTGCCTGCTGAGGAAGGAGGGGCGTCCGGCAGATTTGCCTTCCGCCTACAGGCCGGTGGTGCTGCTCGACGTGCTCGGCAAGGGTTTGGAGCGCATCATTGCCGAGCGCATCGTGCAGCACCTTGAGGAGGGCCTGGGCCCGAACTTATCGGAGCGACAGTTCGGGTTCAGGCGCGGGCGGTCCACGGTCGATGCCATCCTAGCCCTGAGGGATGTCATCGACACAGCAGAACGGCTGGGGCAGGGAGTGTTTGCGGTGTCTTTGGACATCCGCAACGCATTCAACTCCCTGCCGTACGAGGTGATCAGGGACGCCTTGAGGTTCCACCAGCTTCCCCCCTATCTCCGGGTCGTCGTGGAGCACTACCTGCAGGACAGGGTGGTGCTGTACGCCGACTCGAATGGGGAGCTGGTGGAGAGGAGCGTGTCGTGCGGTGTTCCACAGGGAGCGGTTCTGGGTCCGCTCCTGTGGAACATGGGGTACGACTGGCTCCTCAGGGGGACGATCCTCCCCCGCGCGGCGATAGTGTGTTACGCTGACGACACACTTATCGCCGCGAGAGGGACGACTTACCTCGAGGCGCGCCGCCGGGCCAAGGAGGTGGCGGAGGTGGCCATAGCGCGCATCCGGGCCATGGGACTGGATGTCTCGGTAGATAAAACCGAGTGCATCTTCTTCCATGGCCCGAGGAGAGCCCCACCGATGAGGGCCAGGGAGGTCGTACTTGATGGGGTGAGGCTTCCAGTGCTTCGCCACATCAAGTACCTGGGGCTGCTGCTGGACGCTCGCTGGGATTTCAGCGAGCACTTCAAGCAGCTAGCCCCCAGATTGGTGAAGGCCTCCCTGGCCTTAGGAAAGCTCCTGCCGAACGTCGGCGGCCCAGGTACCACGTGCCGCCGACTATACGCAGGGGTGATCCGTAGTATGGCCCTCTATGGGGCCCCGGTGTGGGCAGAAGCCGTAGGGACCAAAGGGAAGGCAGATCTCCGGCGGTCCCAAAGGGTGATCGCGCCCCGCCTCGTACGAGGATACAGGACGGTGTCGCGATCGGCGGCTTGCGCGCTCGCGGGTACACCACCGTGGGAACTGGAGGCACGTGTCCTACGGGAGGTGTATCTGCGCAAGGTGGAGGCCCGGGTGCGTGGAGATAGGCCCGCACCCGAGGAGGCCCGGCGAGCTAGGAGGGATGCCGAAGAACGGCTGATGAGGGAGTGGGAGGAGTCTCTCATCGACCCGCCATTTGGGAAGCGCACCCTCGAGGCACTGAGACCGGTGCTTCGGGAGTGGTGCGCTCGGCGCCAAGGGTCGGTGACCTTCAGGCTGGCGCAGGTCTTTACCGGGCACGGGTGCTTCGGTAAATACCTGCACCGGATTAGAAGGGAGCCGACCCCGTCGTGCCATCATTGCGGCGCTGCGGAGGACACTGCCCAGCACACCCTTGAGGTGTGTCCGGCGTGGTCTCCTCAGCGCGGCAATCTTGTCGCGACGATTGGGAGTGACCTCTCGCTCGCCGCCGTGGCGCGAGCTATGGTGACGAGCGATGGGTCCTGGGAGGGGGTGGCCACCTTCTGCGAGGACGTCCTCTCGCAGAAGGAGGCCGCCGAAAGGCGGAGGGAGGAGGACTTAGACTCCTCCCTCATAAGGCGCAGGCGTCGGGGGAGAAGGTGGCGGCGTTATGCCACCCGCATCCCCATCTAGAGGATGGAGCTCCGCTTCTCCTCTAGAGACGCCCCAAATGGCGGAAGGGGCACCCATTCTGCCTGGGTGTCCACCCCCCACGTGAAAACGCACGAAGGGGGAGAGGGTCTCTTCCCACCCTTCCCCGCTGGGAAGGGCTTTGGGTCAAGAGGCCAGTAGCGCAGGCTCGCGGGAAGAATGCCTCGCGAGCGGAATGCGCTTGAGGAGGACCCTCGGGAACGGCTTCCCCGAGGGTAGGAGCCTCACTCGGAAACTACGGGTGATACCGGAGTTTTCTCCGTTATCACCCGGCGTGGCCGAGAGGGGGTCCGATGGGATGGCGACCGCGGAAGCCCTCCGGGAACTTTTGTTTCCGGGGGACTTCCGCGGACGCACATTCCGATGAGGTGGGGGGGGGAAGGCCGTTAGCACACCTCGGCCGCCTCCGGCCTGCACTGGGCGGGGCAACCGCGCCGCCTGCGATGGCGCCCGGGAACTTGTTCTTGGGTGATCATCGCGGGCGCGGGAGTCTCGTCCTGTGTGGGTCGGGGTCGGTCGGGGGGTGTGGTTTATTCCTTCCCTCACCGAAAGGGGGCCAGCGGCTGTCGGAGCGGGAGACCGGCAGTCGCATTGCACTTGGCCCTCCGGCGTGCGGGGTGTTCAGGGCGTCACGGTTCACCCCGTTGCTCCGTCCCTCACGGAGCATAGGCGAGGTCCGCCCACGAGCGCGGACCCATACTGGTCCGGGCCGCGGCTGAGTCCGACAAGGGACCCCGCGACCCGCACCACTGTGTATTGGGACGCCGCAGTTTTTAGTGGGTAGGCCTCCAAGCCTTTACCGGGCACTCGGCCGGGTAGAGGCATGGAGGAGAGTCCCACATATCCATCGTGTTCTCCCGACACGATGGAATGCGTAATGCCATTTTCTGCGAAAACAAAAAAAAAAAAAAAGGTAGATTCGATGAAACAGACCTTGAAACCTTTAACGATACTCCTAAGTGTACAGGTGGTGTCAAATCTACTTTGATGGACAACCCCAAGGTTAAGAGGAAGCAGACGATGTGGCGAGCTTGTTCGCTCGAGCTTATATGGGTTATACGAGTATGCTCTGAAGAATATAGACGGGCAGGGAATTACATTCCTTAACACAAAAACGCCTGAATGGTATATCAACCAAGTAAGTATGAAAACCTGCAGTACTCCTAGATGTCCGTTAATAAAATAGAGAAGTATGACCTCATATAGCTTGAGAGCACAGTCGCCGAAGTATGCTGATGCAAAAGACCGCCAAACGAGCAGCTGTACGACGATATGCTAGATTGGAATCTTTGTTTTCACCCTGTGATATTATGAAATTATAGTTTATTTAATTACGTTCCTAATCGTAGTTAAGGACAGTAGATATTTTGCTCTACGTTGTTTAGTCAACCATAGGACTTATAATAGTTATTCGAAATACAAAAAAGGTAAGGATTGTTTTGATATCAATACATCGAGACCAGCATAATTTTTAATGATAAAACAATAGCAAAAAATATTCCCAATAAAATAACTACTAAGTGTCTACAATATTCACTGACATGGAACTTTTTCATGTGACGTAGGATAGCTGAGGCCTACGTCACTTGAAGGCAATATTGTAAAACAGAGGACCCTGATTAAATCCTTTGGGACGCCTATTTATTATTTTCAGACACATGATAGGACAAATAGCTGTACTTTAGGTATTAAACCCGTTTGATTTATTGGGATTGAAAGATAAAATCATTATAATGTACCATTGGATGACTTAGGCTTATGAATAGTTCATACTTTTTAGGGTGAACAAGATCTTTAATACAATAATACAATTGATTATCCACAGTATTTTCGTGCTCTATAACAGTTGTTAGAGCCTAACGCTCTAACAAGTGCCTGATATAATGTAGGTAAGGCACCTTTCGTAAAGCTCGGTCCTTGGATTGATGACCAAAAAACCTAGTTTTTTGGACTCTGTCGTGTTTTCATAGGCATATTAACCCCTTGAAGCCCAGCTTTGTGTTAAATGCGTTATTTCTATCTCTATCTCTATCTAAAAAATATCATTCAATAAAAAGAACCATTACCAAAGCCGCAATAACGATTATATCAGACTGCGCGCTATAGAGCATTATATAATGCTCGCGGATTTTAGGTATCGTTGTCGCGCGCATGATATAATGCTCGCGGGTTTTAAGGGGTTAAACCGTTTCTCCCAGCTGTATCGCTAGCACTCACACCGGGCTTACTAGGTTATGGGCTAATCCCTTAACTGTGTTTCTATTCCTAGGGAAGCTAGCCAAGACAACAAGGGAGATAAACGATTACCGGCTTATAGTCATGTTTAGCAATTTGCTTAAGCTGTAACGTTCATCTACGACCGACACCAACCACACAAGTAAAACCATCCACTTCACTTAATTTTACCTTATTAGGCTGCAGATTTGAATCCTATCCTACAAAAAATATCTGATCCGCCATGTTTTTGCCATTCGCAGATGGCGTTGTTACTCATTCAGATTGTACACTCTACAGATATATCCATATCAATACTAGCTCAATACAGCAACAAAAACTATGAGAGCAAAGTCAACTTCGGTGAACGTAAAAAAGGTATTGCTACGTCTAGTCTTAATTTAAAATAATATTAAGTTTTCAATGTAGTTACTTTACTTGTTGTACACACCATAAAAACACAATGGACTATTCAAAAGGAATGAAACAATTATACAGAAAAAAAACAAAATCGACATACTCATTATGGTGTCTGGATGTCGACCTTTTGTGAAGCTGTTATAAAAGAACACTCTTTTGAGTAGAATGAAGGGAAACGACTGAGCTTGTAAATTTATCACACTTATAAATGACTTTTAAATATTTCCATAATAGTGTAAAAATAGTATATAGCTTTAATTAAACATTTAAAAAAGGTGAAAGAATTTTTATCATTTTTTAAGCAAAAAAATTTAAGAGCTATTATAGTTTATTAATTTAATACTTTCACTAGTTGACATAAGGTTGATTTTGCTCACATTATTAGTTATAAGTTGTGTATACAGAGGAAGAAAACGGGTACCTTAATGCAAGTTTACGCATCCATACTCGATATCATTTGCTTAAAATATTAATTTAGATTTTTGTATGAGCGCCCCAAGCGGTTACTTTCGGAAACTACTAATCTTCATATAAATCTGTAATGCGCTCAATAATGAGTATTGATTTCGTAAACTCGCACTAAGGTATCTTGTTATTTTTTGTATCAGCAGCATTTCGTTCGTTCACGTGGAGGTAGGTTTTACCTCGCTTCCATAAATTTAGAGAGTAAGTATGATTCTTACCGCGGGTAAAGAAGCCTATGGGATATAGGGACGAAGCAATCATCATACTTTCATCAAAATGGTTTTAGCTGTTTTGCGTCGAAAATATAACATACAAAGGTGTTTGCACATCTAAGTTATTGGTGTGTATAAAACTTATATAATACCTAGACTTGATCATCTTTATGATGCGAGAAAATACTATTTTTGTTTTACTTAGGACCGAAAAATTATTATAAATCAATAGAAAAGATCTTTGTACATACCATGGTCAAGGTTTGAACCGTTCGGCCTCTAACGAATGTGGTAAATTGCAATTTGCCTGAGTCGAATTCAATTTTTAATCTAAGATAGTTTAGGGAGAGAAGGGATACTAAGGGCCTATGCACATTGCGTTTTGTTAACGCCCTGTCAGCGCGCGATATCTTTTCATTCCACAGAGCAAGTTTACCATATACCGAGATTGAATTTATGCAGGCATTAAAAAGGTGAAACTTTGTTAAATTTATTGTTAAATTGCGTTTGACTAGTCTGAATATCACGTTTGTACCAATAAATGCGCACGTCGACGCACTATGGAAAATGGTAGAACAACGGCATATCAAAAATCGTTTTTACTAATGTCATTACTGACGCACATTTAAAAGTTTATTATGTGGAGTGGAACTTTAATATAATGTGGTAATTTTAAAAGAATTTCATTCGCAATACATTTTTTGAATTATCAAAAAGTGTCATCAAGAATATCTATTACAGATCTATTCGTTTCAAATTTTTTTTAATTATTTCTTGAAAAATTTTGTGGGTATTCTTATTGAGTATTATACATTTTTTTAAAGCCTATAGTATGTAGATTTAAAAGCAATTATAATATTGTAGGTTTTATGATAAATTTCAATAAAAAAAATACTATTAGTGAGGTGAAAAATAAATTTTTCCAACTTCATCGAGACCTTTGACAGTTACCGACGTCTCCCGATCTACATTTGATGTTGTTTTGTAGCGTAGATATTCATAAAAAATATATCAAAATCAGCTGCGTATACGTGCGATTTCTGAAGTTGATATGATACAAATACAATGATACAAATCAGGAAACGAAATATATTAAGAGTTGTGCTATGAAAATGTTCTGTTGACACAAAAATATGAGCAAGTAGGTACGAGGGCGGGTCAAAAAGTTCACGGAATGAGGGGCATGGAGGGGGGAAAGGTGACTTTTTACTACCTGCACTAGTTGTGACACTCATTAAGAGTATTAATACTAAGTTCCAAAAAAAATAGGTCATAATTACTTGAGCTACACATCAATCAACAAGTCAATCCGGAAGAAAATTTGAAACATGGAGAAAATTGAGTTTCGCGCAGTCATGGCTGCTGTTTAAAGAGTGGGCTTCGAAATCTTGGAACATCCTCCCTATAGCCCAGATTCAGCCCCAAGTGATTATTATTTGTTCCCAAAAATTAAAAAAGAGCTTCGAGGCAAGAAATTTTCCAGCGGTGAAGAAGTGAAGAGCGCAATTTCGGCCTATTTTGACGACAAAGAGAAATCATTTTTTTTCGAAGGTATTAATAAATTAATTGATAGGTCTAATAAATGTATTAGAGTCAAGGGAAAATACATTGAGAAGGAAAAATAATTTTGTGTTTTATTTCTTACTTTTTACCCTCCATTCCGCGAATTTTTTGACCCACCCTCGTAGTTATGAGCAAGTATTATCAGTATTAGAACAAAATACAGTATTTTGACGTATCTCCGTTGTGGAAATACAATCAAAACTGCATTGGATGTTTGTCGTGGTCAAGTGGCTCTCATACCGTTTATCATTGTAAATAGCGCTATTCCACGGTCCTAGGTTCGATCCCGGCCGGGTTAAGGTAGAAAAGTTCGGAGTTTCTGAATTCCATAATACAAGCTACTTAAGTTGGATTCAGAAACAATGTATGTTATGTTGAATAATAATTTAAATTAACCCTTTCCGTGCCAGCTACGAGAATACTCGTAGTGCGGTACTGTAACATGTATGCTCGTAGATTTTTTTTGGCATCCTATACAAAAAATATTCCTTGGCACTACAAGTAAGATCAGTTTTTTAGAGTTTGGCATAAGAAATAAAAATACATGTTAAGTGTTTAAATAGTATTTTCGTAGCTGGCACGGAAAGGGTTAAACCACTTTTTAATGGGTACTTGTGTATAATTTATATTTAAACCTGTTTTTTATTTATACATGTTTCGATTCCCTTACAGGAGCCCACAGGACGACAGGTAAAGGTCGTCATACAGTTGCTACCTTTACAATATTTTCCTAACTGTAAAAAATTATACAAATCAGAATTGTTTATTTTTTAGTTGCAATTACTAAATTAGTTGGCAGGATTAAATATTAAGTATGCGCAAGTATTAATAAAAAAAAAATTTTTTTTTGTTCAATAATTAAATATTTTACCGTTAGCGCCATCTAGCGTCCGGTAGACGAACTACTTGCGGTTAATATGGTAACAAACACACACATACAAAGTATTGTCATAATATAATTAGGATAAAACACGCCTGTAAAAAAACAACCACACCTTTACCCTCGGGTAGGATTCAAACCAAACAAACTTTTTGTGTTTTTATTCTGTAATAATCTTTGTAATGAAGCAAAAATCAATCGGGTCAAAAGTTAGATAATTTTTGCCATTGCCGAAACAAGGGTGTAAAATTTTCAGGGATCATGTATATGTCTCTATTACCTACTTCTACATGGTTAAACAGGGTTGATTATAAAGGGTATCGTTAGAATCCGTTCATAAACCCGAGTGAAATTGGCTATAATAAAAAAAACAATTTGACGGTTGTTTGGCGCCATATAAAAAATGAATGACATTTTCATAATAAATAAATTTCAAATAATGAGCATATTGTAAAACTAATTAAAAACCACTTTATTATCTACATTTATATATGCTTGAAAATCACATGTTTTTATTTACGACAACAAACAACTGCTCAAGGAGATTACATACACTTATTAACATCAATCGATTCTTTTAAGTATTTGAACAGCCAACACCGTTATCCACAAATATTTACATAAAGTAATGACTTAACTTTTAACTTAAAAATTCGGAAACATTTAATTTTTTTTTCACTACATTCAAAGCTGCAAATCATATGACCTATTAAATGCAATAATTTAATTAACTATTTAAACATATGCGAGATATTCCTTTTTTAAACATTTGAGGACGTATCATATATTTAGTTTGCAAGATAATTCGTTATATGCATGCATAAGACGCCTCAATGGAGCTCAGTTGCCTGCATTAATTTTAGTAGTTCGCGGTGAGAAGAAATGGTACGTTTTGGTGTTAGCCTTACGGGGAAGTCTATTGTATACTTTAAAATATATCCGATTAAGTAAATCAATACAATGGTATTTTTTTACTAGCGGCCGCCCGCGACTTCGTCCGCGTGGATTGCAACATTACTTTATTTTTCTAAAATAAAAGTAACCTAAGTTACTCCTTATCACATAAGCAACCTGCCAAAAAAAGTCCCGTCAAAATTCGTCCAGCCATTTCAGAGTTTAGCCGGAATAAACAGACAGACAGACAGACAAAAATTTTTAAAAATGTTATTTTGGTTTATATGCCTACCGTATATTCATATGCATGTAGTAAAAAACGGTTTTTTCGATATTACAAACAGACACTCCAATTTTATTTATATGTATAGATGGCAAACACTGTAAAAGATAGTCTGATCAGCAAGTAATATTCTTTTTTTAAGAGATAAAAGAGAATATTTGTGTAAAGAATCTTCATAAAATCGTTTCCTGCGAAAACATCTGTAATTTTCTAATCGATGAAACTTTTGTTGAAGCTGTTCAATGCGATCACTGTATTTAGTGTAATAGAGATTAATTATAAAGGAGTCGGTGCAAAAAGTAGACACCTAGCTCAGAGAGGATTCTGTATTCTGATAATTAAACTAACTCTATAAATCATTTCAATATTTTTTTATACAGGTAATAACTATACAGGTGGTCTGTCCTGTATAGTAAAACATAATTTTACTATACAGGTGGTCCTCGACTTACGTCGTTTCGATTTACGTCGTTTTAAGTTATGTCGAACAATGTTTTGACACTATTCCTCAAGTATACGTCGATTGTTTCAATTTCAGGCATAGGAGAATTCACTTGTCGCGAGGTATATTTCCGTGGGGCCGGCGGGGCGCGGTGTCGGCAAGCAGGGATTACCCCGCAAATGCTGCTGATTTTGTTTATTTAGTTCAGGGACAACGGACAATCAAGACGTAATATGTATTAAAATTAATAACACACAAATACCAAAAATAACTAGAAATTTCATAAGTAGGCACATATCTAATTATTTTAAGAACTTACTTTTATTAATAAAGTGTGTACATCCTTTGTTATAAATGCATTTTTTTAAATTTTGAGTCTGTGTGGATCCTAACCCTTGAGTTTTACATGTAAACATATGAAAAAATATGTCTCGACTTACGACGTTTCGATTTACGTCGCGTATTTCGAAAACCTAACGTGCCGTAAGTACGAGGACTGCCTGTACTCTTGAACTTATTTTACTAGAAAAGAAACCAACTCGTCTCAGGTTTCAGGTCGGATTCACCAATTAATAATTTCTTTAGATATAGAAATCTAACTGATCACTTTTTAATTTTGCTTAAAAAACTAATAATAATAATAATAATAATAACAATCATAGCTATTTTGTCAGATTTTTTTGTATTTATCACAAGTGAGTTAAATTCATAAAAAGTTTATTTCTACATCCAATTGCGTATAATGCCAACAGAGTTACTAGAACAACTAAAGACCTCTGCATATAACGGAATATTAAAACGATTAACAACATTACAATGTCGGCTCTTTCGCAGTTATATTAATTATTATAGTTTTGATATATGAGATCATTTACTCAGCTTAACACCCGAAATACAGATATAGGTACAGCTCGGATTACGATATCTGTAACTGTTGAATTAGAGGTGGCTAAAGGCTGAACACTAACATTTGATTAATTTCGGTCTCTAATTTGTACCTATCTGAAAACTGCTGACTATGCCTCACTTAGGGGACATACGACCAATTAAACACGGATTGAATATATGTACAGTCGACATGATATCAAGGTATACACTTTGAAGTCTAGACATTTTATCACCAGGGAAATGAAAAAGTTATGTGTAACTCTGACGCCAGCGAATTTGACAAGTTTAACTAAAATCATTCGATATACGTCATGCTGATATTGACATTTGGACCTCTTTTGTTAGGGCAATAAAGTTTAATTTATTTTTAATGTGTTTGTGTATGTCACTCTAAAATTGTTAACACCATTTGATTAGATTTTATCTATCTCGCGAGATTGTAAACTATCAAAAGATTGTTAACCGTAACATACTGCTTAAAATTAAACACATTATCTTTTGGTAGATTATAATCTATCGAAGTGAAACCGTCAAATTGTGAAATGGTATGCGACGGAACGCACCTCGCACGCTGATTGGTTGAACTTCATATGCCCCGCGCCGCCATATTTGTTTGTTAATTCATTTGTTATCGAATGTAAACAAACACTATTTAAATGATTATAAATTGATTTCTTGTTAAAAATAACTCACAGCTTTAGAATTGAAATGGCTTTGAATTGCTTTTTTATTATTTGACTGACACCTGTGTCTCATTCCTAACTTAATGAACACACGGCTTATTGTAAGACCAATCAATCAGGGACAAACTTCGAACGGTTTATACGGCAATTTAACGCGCGATAGATTATGATTAAACATTTTCGTTTCGATAGATTATAGTCAACCGAAAAATAATGCGTTAAATTTGAATAAAACACTTTTTTATGGATTTTGCGCATATTTTCTTTTATATTCAATCCTGACGTTTCGACTCCTTTATAGGAGTCGTGATCACGGGAATCCTGCGTCTCCTGTAAAGGAGGAGAGAACTAAATGGATTAAATTGTAAGCAGTATGTTACAGTTTACAATCTCACGAGATAGATTATAATCTAACGGTATTTACAATTTTAAGATGACATACATATATACACTGGAAATGCTAATAGGGCCTAATTTGTACGCAGTTGAATTTATTTCACACTTCGACCACAGATTAATTCGTTTACTATAATTTGCTTTTGTTCAAATTAATTTTTAATAGTCTCAGGTTAATGGTAGTTATACAGACCGGTTCGCCAGAAACGTCTAAATTAAAGTCTTTTGTAGCTATATGAAAATGTATAACTCAATTTGACAAAACACCTTGGGGCTTCACAAATTTCAGACACGAAAATCGATTTTCAATTATAATTAAACTGTAAGGTGAACAAGTTTACCTTGTAATGTCCGATAGAGTGAATAGGATAAACTCTTCACCGTATAATTCATTCATAGATCTTTTATTGTTATATATGTCTTACATTTGGAGGAGGCTTTCATCCAATTGTGGATGTCTCTCGGATGAGAGGTTGAATTAAACAAGTTATAAATTACTCTACATATCCAGTATACATTGTTTGGCGTCTATCCTTAATATTTAAACGAATTTCATTAATAATTATTTATTTTATTTCCCTTCACAAAGTTGTCTTACAATAAAAACACATTTAGGTACTAATATTACGTTTAGATTTGAGTAACAAACTTTGTGGAAGACTGATGACTAAACTGAACATTAAAATTGTATATTTCTTTATCTGTCTCTTGAATACAGAATATTTTATAAATGCGGTTTTATTATGTTAAGATTTTTATATTTTTTCGTTTTTAATAGTATCTTATATAATAAATTTTAATAGAAAAAATTAAGAAAATATCGACAAGGCTCACGAGTTGTTTTCAGGCGGGACTCGAACCTGCAACCTTTATATGTTCGGTCCACTGCTAATTCCAATTAAGTTATTACTGAGCCTTGTGAGCCTCGAAATTTTTGATACTTTTTACTTTTTTACATTATAGTCTAGCACTGCTTCATCAATAAGAGGAATATCTTTAAATTCGAAAGAAACATTTTTACAAAGGTTTGATAATCGATTGAGATGAAACAGGCATTTATTTGTGTGTTTTTATTAATTTTCAATGCTATCTCATGTGATAAGTTTAATTAATAGTTTAGATATCTAGTATTTTTTCATCAAAATTTATGGTGGTTTTATTATGTTAAATAAGATCTTTATTTTGTTGAAAACTTGAACAATCAAATTCATCCCAAGCCTATGCAATACATTTGAAACATACGTGGGAGTAGGGTTCCCTAATAAAAAGCCCTACTCACTCAATCCTAAAACATAACGGCATAAGAAAAATATCTTTTGTAAAAGGGACCTCCATTGTACCGGGGACTGTGAAATGTGGATTGCCCATAAAAAGCTTCATAGCCAACGAATGAACTTAAAACGAAAAAGGTCTAGAAGGTCACAAGCTGGATATGACATAACTCTAAATATATTGTAGAAATGTGCAATTTTATTAGTAGGCATGAAAATGAAAATTATACTGAAAATGTAATGACCTTTATTACAATAGCATAAGATAGGACCAAATCTAAAAGTGTGTAGCTGTCGAACAACACGTCGACAAAGTATCAATAGGTTTCTTGCATGATTTTTTGACGTGACAACGTCTTAAATTAGGTTGCGGCTGGGAGTCACTTATGAAAAAGTGTAACGCTCGGTAACGTTACGATGAGTCACCGAACGAGAGAGAGGCCCGCCGAATGCCTTGCGTCTCTCTCCCACTCAATTTACTCTTAATCCTATAACAAAGGGTAATCGTAGTGTCTGCTTTTAAACGCACAACACAATGTAGGCATTGCTTTTAAGTATAGTTTTTTAACAAAATACAGATGGCGCTATTTGTCTTAAAATTTTAAACTGTTGGGTTTTCTTACACACCAAAGTATCGGACTTGCAACGATGATGCAATAGTAAATGATTGAAATCCAACGACATATTTTTGATAAAATTGATCAATATTGAAAATTAAATATATTTACTAAAAAATTATATTACGAAAAGTATATTTACTTTTCTTTTTGACGTGACAACGTCGTATAAATTGGTTTGCCGGGTGACACTTCAAGAAACTGCGTTACGCTCCGCTCACGTTATGCGCTTACAATGAGAGCGAGTGAGAGGCACGCGTCCCTTCCACTCGGGCATGGTTAGCCCGCCTAAGAGCGAGAGAGACAGACATAAAAAGTGGAAGGGACGCGTGCCTATAAATTAATGTTTTAAATATAATTCTTTGTATAAATAAATGTTTTAAATTGTTACTATTGTTTCATCCTTCTTCCTACTATACGAATGAAATTTCACATTAAAATTATTTTACCACTCAAAGTCGTTGTCACGTAAAACTTTCGCCCGTATACCGACTTTACAGGCAACCAACCAGTTTTTTTTATTTTATAAATCGTTAAATCAAGTCACTAATCAGAAATATTTTCACGTGCTTTTAATGACGTCACATGACATGACTCGCCACGTTACTATAAATCTACATACATTGTTATGATATATGTAGCCAACAAACGCATGGCTTCATGTCATGTGACGTCACAACTAATGGGAAGCCGCTCAGTTTGTTTTGTAATTTACTTTCGTTTATGCATAATTTTTAAACGAAAAAAAAAAATTTCTTAAAAAATAATAGTTATTATCGATTTTAACGAATGTCGTCAGATTATTACATATTTGAAGAATATTAAAAAAAAATAGATTTTTTTTTTAATTCCATGCAAGAAACATATTGCTCTAATTGATATTGAAGACTATATACTTTAACCTGAAAATTGATTGTCGAATGTTGCTAATTTTGTTAAGGTTGGTGTTTTAAGAAACTGGTTAAGAAGTTTGTATAGAAATACAAATATTTATGTTATTCGATTACTTTTAACCTAAACAAACGCCAAGCTTATTGCTTGCAATAAACAGAATAATTTGAATTCGGTCATCCAGGGGACTATGCAAATTACTAAAGTTTGCCTTTGAAGATTTTATCTTCAACTAATATTATTAAAACTTAATTTTAATTTATGGTATGCTTCATGCATAATAGTTACATATGCCAAATTAATATTCATTTTGGCATTATTTTTTTACGTTAAATAGAAATTAATAATAATAGATTATTTTGAACAACCGACACTTAATTTTTAGTACCAAACTAAGCTGAGTTCGTATTACGGATACTTAATAACCAATAGATATATAACTAAGTATATAACAATCATAACTCGATAAAAAATACTCATACATAACAAAAACATGTTCCATACCAGGATTCGATTTAAGATCTATAGCGTGAAGGCTGGATAACTACCATCGTTAACCGATCGTCAAATCATACAAATTCGAACCAGTTATACTATTTTTACTATTCAACGACACATAAACTTATAATGAATAAAAAAAGGGAGAAAAAAAATAAAAAAATTGAAATATTTGTATAACTTTCAGTGTACTTGAATAACTTATCGAGGCTTCCACCAGACCTACATTTTAACAGCCAGGCAAATTGTAAAATGGGGACTCAAAGAAAAATAAATATCTGTAAACCTAATCTTTTCAAAAAACTATTATGGTTACAAGAAAATATACAAGTAGAAGTTCAAAGGTTTCCTTGCTTTAGAAAAATGTACTGAATTTGTGCCGAGAATTTCCAATAGAGATAAGATCTAACATACCAAGTGATTTTCTAGTCCTTATTCGCTGTGCCAGTTGTCGGTATATCACTTAGTATTCATCTCCTACAAAGTTACAATCCAGGGACATGTTACTTTGAGACGATCTGGACATAATAATTTTTATTGACTATGCAGGATGTCTAGAAATTCGAACTAGTTCTTGAAAGAGGTCGTACTTGCAGGTATTTGCGGTAGGACTAGATTTATCAGATAAAAAAATAACAATACAACCCATAAGAATAAATATTTGCATTTATTTATTATAGTATTCTAATTAGATTTATTTTTCAAATCTGAGTTCACCATGACCTTAAAAAACTGTATGGTGTCCATTAAACCCTTCGTACCTTAAGATGTCGTAATAAGTGTCTTATCATACTTGAAATAATCTATTTACTCGTCCCGTAGACCAAGGAAAAGCAACGTCGTTTTCTGACTTATAACATTTTAGTTCATTTTTCCTATCCATCAGACAAGTGTGTAGATAATGGCAAAACTTTCCATTTTTGTAAGAGACTGCCCACTAACAGCAAAGATTTCCACCTAAAATGACCCTTGGTCAAAACTTTTACCTATTTTAAATGCAATTAAAAGAGCTTGATAGAAAACTAACGGGAGAATGGCCATTTAGACTGTTTTTTTTTTTTCATTTATTTAGGGACAACCAACAAAGCATACACAAAGAGATACATACAAAATACTACTAGAAATAGTGCTGCCTTAGTTATAGGCTGCCACTTGAGCTATATATATGAACTTGATAAAATGGTGCCCAGACAACGCTACAGTATTAAAGTGTAGATCTAACCAGAGCGTTAAACAAAGATATTTTGGTGGCTGCTCTTTTGAAAGGCTGTTCTTGATATAAATATAAGTTAATAATTAAAATAACAAAAAAACATCAATAATGATATAAATACTATTTCTTACAGTCACATGAATTAGCTTACTCCAAAGTAAGTACTGTAGGGCTTGTGTTATGGATACTAGGGCAGGGTACATAGTTATGTAATATTCATAGAAAAGTATATAATACTCATCAATCAGGTACATATTCTCGTATTTATCACACAAACATTTGCCCTTAAATCAAACCCAGGACCATTATTGGTGTGAAAAGGAAGGATGTATACTATAGTTATACCAAACGGTCGGCGAAAAATACAAGAGATTTGAATGAAACCATGAAGGTGTTTTCTCTACCTTTAAGTATATGAAACTGAACCTATTTCAATATCTTTTCCATCGAAGGCCGTACACGGCGTATTTTAAACGCGCAGATGACGCGCGTTTACGCCCTTCAAGCGAGATTCGAACGCAACCTTGTAATCTAAGCACACGGAGCGATCGCGAACCGCGCGTTTACTGCACTTATATGCGCAGATACAGCGATACAGAGGCGCTGTAGCCGCTCGTAACTTTGCGCGTTTTATTATTGCACCTGCGGCACGGGCGGTGTGGTGGCGCCCGCCGTAGCGTGAGCGCGCGCCCCTCCTCCGCCCCTTCGTACTCGCTTCAAATGAGTTTCGAACGTATTTCACACGCGCGTTTTAAGTACGTTTGAATAATAAAAAACGCAAATCGGGGCATCTACGGCGCAGAAAACGCGCGTTTCTGAAACACGCGTAGACGACGCGTGTTTCAGAAACGCGTTCAAAATACGCCGTGTGCTAGGGCTCTAACGATATTATACAAGGTACTCAGCAACAAAACCTGTCTTTATGTAAATTATGTTTAGGTCCATCCAAGAAGCTTATCTTTAAGCCTCTTGGGTCTACCCTCACTAGAGATAGCGTCGTCATTTGCTTTATACGTGCAAGTTTCATTCAACTTTGAATGATCAAAGTACTAATAGCTTTAGAAGATCATTCAGGAAGGTCTATGCCTAGCAGAAAGGGTCGCAAGGCTAATATGATGACGATTACCTGATATTAAAAAGGTTTTTTATAAATATTACTGTCGTAAACTGGCTCAATGCATATAATTATTATCCATCCATAGTACAAACATACAAATGTACTTCTATGTATAAGTAAATAGGGAGCCATTCATAACGCATAATTGTAATTGACATCAATTCTCTTGGCATACTAATCAAAAGGCATAAATTGACATATTTTGCAGATTAGCTTAGGTATTTTTGTATTTATTACCAGCCAGCAAGCTATTTCAAATTATGCCAAATGATTAGTATTTATTATTATGTTATGATTTATAAAGTTCTGCGAAAAAAGATAGACAGGTAAATAGAAGTGCCTTAGATAAAGCTTGACTAAAACAACGGCAGTTTTTTCAAATTACTAAAGACCGCAGTCTTTGGTAAAACTGTATTTCTAACAGTAATATATGATTCTAAGAGAATATAGAAGCATTTTAAATTTCTGTACAATAAGTAATAGAAACTCCTACATTATAATTGTATATATATCCAGTGAGTAAGGAGATCTTATTACAAATATTTTCAACAAGAGGAGCTTTAACAAATAGTCTGCAATTTCCATACCCCGGTCTTTATTAGGCGAATAACCGACATAATATATCTCCATTTGTAGTGGTCTGTGGAATTTATTAATAAGGAAATCCTGCGTAGGCGACCTCATTAGTTATCGTAATGATACCAATTTAAATAGAGTAAAAACAACCCTAATGCTGTCGTGTTAAAGTAATACACAATTTGTTTGGTTTTTGCATAAAACAATAAACTCCCAAGAAATAAAAAGGATGTTGATCCGAGCAATAAATATAATTGTGATATTAGCTACAATGAGCGTTGAGCGATAACAGATTTGAAGTTAAAGTTGGCAAGCTAATAATAGTTAAACAATGTAGGCAAGCTAATAATAGAAAAAAACCCGTGTGTTAAGCAGAAAAAAGCAAAATGGCGATCGTTAAGCGATAATAAGCAAAATGGCGGATTGTGTCAGCGCAACTGAAGTTAGCAAGCGTGTCCTGGCCGAAATGTGTAAAGTTAATTTTTCAGCGCTGGTAAGCGCTCTCAAGCGCTTTTTTTCTGCCAAACACACGGATTGATTGTAACGGCTAACTGAGTGTTGTCGCAGTTATTTACATATTAATATAATTTAAAACGCTCTCTGTAGGAGCTTGAAAAGCGGGATTTTAAAAGTATTACAGTCGTTTTTGTAGATGGTAGTACCTAGAACATAAAGAGATGGCGCTAACGTCAGCTTTAGAAATAAACGAAAAAATTCAAGGTATCTATCAAGGTACCCGTAGCTCAATGGGAAGAGTACTTCCCTAAATAGCTAGGGGCTTTGGGTTTGAGTCCCGGCTGATATACCTAAGACATGTTAAATTTATTCTAGTAATAATTAATTTAAATACAATAACTTTTTATTAATATGGAAAGAAATGTTAAAACATATTCACCCCAGACAAGAAACCAAATTGCTGGTTTGCGATAATATCGACGCATCTCGAAAAACTGTCAAATTGAACTAAATATGCCAAACGATCTTAAATCTTTGAAAAACCTAAAAGCGTTACCGTTCACTATAGAATACTATAGTGAACGGTAACGCTTTTAGGTTTTTAAACTTAATTTCAGATAGAAGCAACCGAAAGAGCTCACTAGCGCAGCTCGTGTAAAATTATAAAACAGTGCTTGCAACTGATCCGTTGTAACAAATCTGGGGGCACGGCAGTGCCCCCGCCAAGTCAAGCAAAAAAGCGGCACGGACGTACCATCCTTTTCTCGAAGCAATTCAGGCCATTTTCGACCCCCTGTAACTTCGTTGTGGATAAAACTAGAAGACTGAATTTTCAGTAACCATGCAGGCATTGTAAAGACACGGTATATTTCAAATTTCATTCAATTTGAACTAGTATTTTAAGAATTATAACGGGTCAAAATTCTTAATTTTGTCACTCACTGACTCACCGATCATCAAAATTCTAAGACACTTCTACCAGACATAGAAGCTTCAAATTTGGAATATAAATAGTGTTTGGTGTATGAATCAAGGAAAAACTAAAATATTCATACTTGCTTAAGAAGTACCTAGTACCGGAAAAGAGAAAACGGAAGGCTACCTACAAAAATAAGAAAAGTTCATAAGTCAGAGAGAGGGCTTTAAGAAAATTCGTTGCTGGTAGATATACATATATACAATAAGTAGAAGGTACCGAAAAGGAAAAAAGTAGACTGTCTACAAAATACAAAAAGCAATGAGATCCCATCAAAAACAATACTTGTCAAAAAAACCAAGTCTCGCAACTCAGTTGTTCTACGGTAAAAAGTTGTGAGATCCTTGTAATACCAAGTCGGTTATTAATTTATTCAGTCCCTACTTAAGCGAATTTCTGTCTTTATACGTCCAGTCCCTAAGACCACGATCGTGGTCCATAACAATTGAAAATCAATTGTGTCTTGAATCTCCGTACTCGAAGCATTAAGTTGTTACGTAATAATTAACAGCATCTTATAGTGACGCATATCAATATTAAAAATCTTTATTGTTTTATATAAATATATTGACTCGGCCATCGCACTAAATAATTTAATTTACACATGTTTTCATGCGATGGCCGAGTCAATATATTTATATATAACAATAAAGATTTTTAATATTGATATGCGTCACTATAAGATGCTGTTAATTATTACGTAACAACTTAATGCTTCGAGTACGGAGATTCCAGACACAATTGATTTTCAGTTGTTATGGACCACGATCGTGGTCTTAGGGACTGGACGTATTAAGACAGAAATTCGCTTAAGTAGGGACTGAATAAATTAATAACCGACTTGGTATTACATGGATCTCACAACTTTTTACCGTAGAACAACTGAGTTGCGAGACTTGGTTTTTTTGACAAGTATTGTTTTTGATGGGATATATTATATAAATAGGTGATTCGGCCACGCGTTGCTGTGTTATAAATTAAAATAAAAACTATCCTATCTCTTCAGTTGGATCAAATTACACATAAATACCAACTTTCATCTATATCGGTTGAGTTGGTGAAGAGTTCACTGGGAACATACATTGTGACACTGGATTTTTATATTATATATATAAATAACTAGCTAACCCGGCAAACGTTGTTTTGCCATGTATATTTTTTCTAGGAAAAGTTTTTAATTAATTAGTAAAAAATAGGGGTTGATGGTAGAGGGGTAAAAATTTAGGGTTGTATGTGTTTTTGTATGTTGTATCATAAAAAAGTAGAAATAAAAAATTATGTCTAAAAAATAAAAAAAAAACATTTAGGGGTGGACTACCCCTAACATTTAGGGGGATGAAAAATAGATGTTGGCCGATTCTCAGACCTACTTAATACGCTCACAAAATTTCATGAGAATCGGTCAAGCCGTTTCGGAGGAGTATGGGAACGAAAACTGTGACACGAGAATTTTATATATAAGATTTAGATAAATAAACTTGTTTTAAAAGAAATGCGTAATTAATATACCTAAATTTGTTGTAGTTATATAAATAGATACTCACTTAATAATAGTTGTACACAATTATTCTATTTTAATATTATTATATTATACAATTATTATTCCTCTACCATAATACAGTACCAAGTAACTATTTACCCACAATTTGGCACTTGTAAACATATTCATTTATCTTACACCGGAATGACATTGCAGATAACTCTCTGAAAACAAATACACGAGACTGTTCTATATCGTGTTTAACGTTAATATCCACAGAAACCCACACGTTTTTCGGTTTTGCCGGTCGGCTAATGGAAACAGGCGATGTATGACGATATATCCGGTCACGTTTTGTAAAACAAAAGGCTCTATTGTCGAGATCCATAGAGCGGAAACTGACAGAGGTACACTTAGGATATGAATACATTTGTATTCATCTTTTACGTTTAATAGCTAGGGAGTTGGTTGCTTTAATTTTAACAAACGTTGATAATATTAGAATACTGAGTAAAATAATCGTTTTAAACAATTTCTGCCATTAATTTATTCCTGCAATATCAAATGAGAGCTTGCAAAAAATGTTAAAAAAAATAAGTGTCATAAACAATATTATCGCGTCTGCCGATAGTTTTAATAAATTGTATTTAATAAAAAAAAGAGATAAATGCTAATGGTAGACGTTTTTCCTGCTCTGTTTAAGAGTTTTATTTTATTATGATGAAAATCAATTGCAGTAATTGATTTTCATCATTTCATCAGTAGGTTGATTAGAATTATTATTATGATATTATATATAAGAGATAAACAAAGTATCTTCTCCCACTCTGATGGTGTTGCATTAATAATCTGTATTGTTGCAAAAATGTTTCAACTGAGTTAATTAGGGGCCATTCATTTATTACGTAAGACGATTTAAGGGGGAGGGGGACGACCATGTTGTATTTTTTCTTACAAGGGGGTGGGAGGGAATCTCAATAGTTCTTACGTAAGATCACAAAAATGCGCAAAGTTAAAATTATACTTTGAAAAAGCGCAGGTTACCGCGCAAGTGCCGAGGTTCGCTCGGATGCATATAGGTAAAAAACTTCGGGATGTCATTTTGCCCTTAGATTCTTATTTTTTCTTATAATAGGGGGGGAGGGGGATAAAAACTAGCGAACATAGTCTTACGTAATAAATGAATGGCCCCTTATCGGACTTGTTGGGAACTTCGTTTGGAAGATTTTATACTGTACGAAAGTAATTTAGGTAATTAAAATTACAATTAATTGATTATTTTACTAGACTATCCAATACCCACAGGACGTAACAATATATACTGTAAGAATGAATTTTGGAAGTACTTGTTTTCCTGCTAAGATTTCGTATCTATAACTTTTCTTTGCATTGCCTCTCTCTTCGCTGTTTTCAACTTTCCGCTTCACTGATAAAAAAAATAATCGCATTAATTCTGATATTTGTATCTACGTTATGTGTTTAATGTATAATAAAACAAACAAATTAAATACTCGATCCAACCATTTACTTTTGCCGTGTAAGCAGAATCATAACTGTTACACCAACTGGCAGTACTTAGATTAGGTATTCTGTAAAATGTTCATGATATTTTGCTAATTTTTTAAGTTTCTTTATTAAGTGAGGTTCTGAATTTACACTATGTTTTCACTACGCGTGATTTATGGATGCTTCTTAGGTGGTGGATAAGTCACCATTTTTCGTTCCTTCACAGTTATTCTTTATCCTTACCAATTTATCTTTATTTCATAATATTTCATTAGCGCTATTACTTAGAATTAAGTAGTTAATTAATTAGCTAAGTTTAGTTTAGGTAGTAAATAAAAAAAATGTGACTAAATTTCATTCGAGTGTCTTACCAAGGCTCAGGTGATAACATTTTTTTCCATGGATAAAATAATGGTAATACTTGTTGTATGCTATTTTGCTAACAGAATGGGTAAAAATCATATACCTATTCAAACGTTTGATGCCATCAGCCATTCTCTGTTAATCAATCAAAAATTAAAGACGAGATGCGTAGAAAGCGCTATGTATAATATTTTCTCTTTAATTGTTATAAATTGTTTTTCAAATAGGAATATTAAACATCTAATTTCTAAAACTGCTACAGGCTAATCTGCTATAGTATATTTACAGGTAACTTGTTTACTTTAATGTGAAGGTAATTCTTATATTATAGCATATACTGTTTTTGAATAGGTTTTATTTTACTGTACGAATGGGTTATTATTTCATATTATGCAGTTTGGCATGTTTTGCAGTTAAGTCCCTGTATGTGTTTAAGCAAAGCTAGCGACACTGCCTAAATGCCACAAAGTTGTTATTTCACTAAGAACTGGGGATATTTCTGATTTTAGGATGCTATATATTAAAATTCATATAGTCATTTTATTGAAGCATTAAAAAATATTTAAACAGTCGAGAAATAATTCACATCACGAACTATATTGCTCCCAGTACGTCGCTGTAACTCAATGCATTCCGTGCCTACTTACTGTGCATTTTCGTAGCCATATATTTAAAGATAGACAGTCACGTATCAAATTTATTGCTCATACAAAGTGAAATGACTTCCTTTATGTAAGAAACAAAATGTAAGTTCTTTTCGACATCGGAGATTTTCAGTGTACATAGTCAATGATAGATTAATCGAGTTATTTCGATCGATTATCAACTTAAAATTTAACAGATAGAATTAAAAATCAGTTACACAATTAATTTGCGAGAATGTGGATTTGTAGAGTTAATTTTTAACCATAATAAAATATATATCGTAGTTATATAAATATTTTAGGTATTCTATAATATAACAAGCAAATTTTTATATTAGGTAAAGAAATAGGACCTCGCCTGCACCTGAAACATATTGAACTTTTCATTTATTGACATATTAATTTTCGGAAGACCAACAGCGTACAAATAATATATTTTATTACATAAAAAACAGTAAGCCAATAATAGTTAAATTATTATAATAGAAAAATACTAGAAAAAATCGACTCGGGTCACAAGTGAATCTCAGGCGGGAATCAAACCCGCAACCTTTGGAAATCCGGTCCAATGCTCTCCCAATTGAGCTACCGAGCCTTGCGAACACTCGTCGAAATTTTCTAGTACCTTCCTGATTTTACGCTGTAGGCCAGCGTTGTTTCATCAATGAGAGGAACATCCTCTCGTATTCGAAAGAAACATTTTTACAAATGTTTGGTCAATCGATTAAGATGAAACAGCCATGTTAGATTTATAATTTTTATATATTTTATGCATTTTCAATGCGATCTTATAAGATAAATTATTATAATAGAAAAATACTAGAAAAAATCGACTCGGGTCACAAGTGAATCTCAGGCGGGAATCGAACCCTCAACCTTTGGAAATCCGGTCCAATGCTCTCCCAATTGAGTTACCGAGCCTTGCGAGCATTCGTCGAAATTTTCTAGTACCTTCCTGATTTTACGCTGTAGGCCAGCGTTGTTTCATCAATGAGAGGAACATCCTCTCGTATTCGAAAGAAACATTTTTACAAATGTTTGGTCAATCGATTAAGATGAAACAGCCATGTTAGAAAAAAAAACAATAATAGTTCTTAATGTTTAAAAACCTACTTTAAATATGAATAAGTGTAAACTAAAATTATAAAGAATTCGTTAAAAACTATTTAAACTCTTTTATACAATTTAAAATAGTAGGTACACAAATCGTAATAAAAATATGTTTCCATATAAAATCCAATAGGATAATTCCTAAAAAACAAAAATATATTTTATAGCATGTTTCTTCTTTATCGATTTTAAATGTAAAAGTATTACATACGATGTTGAAAGTATTTAGTTACTTAGAACATAAAGAGATGACGCTATTTTTCGACTTATAAGAACTGATCGGTTACTCAATTGGAAGGGTGCTTGCCTGGAGAGCGAAAATACGTGGGTTCCCGAACCCAGCTGACTCCTAAGATAAGTTGATATTTTCTAGTAAAATATGTTTAGTCCCTACACTTAAACGCCTTTTGCACATTTTAGTAAAGCCACTTTTACCGGATTTATAACGCGTTTTATTTTGTTTTTTATATTTTATCCTGTCGTTTCGGCTCCTTTACAGGAACCGTAATCACAGGATCAGTCATCCTAATTCTGAATCTAAAAATAGGTCTATTTCCTTGACTCGAAAGGAAAAAAAAACTATAACGAAGACAATATTACTAACATCGACATTGTTTTCGGAAAGCACGACCAGAAGTTTCGTTTGCTTTACTGCAGACGGGTTTTCGTCGCTGTATATGCAAAACCATATGATAGAAATTAGTGAATTCCGAGTATTAGTAAAAATTATTAACGCTGGTATAAAAAAAAAATTAACTGCCATTTCTTACGTGATTAATACTGATTTAAAATACCACTACGTTATAAATAATATATCTTTGAAGCACAGATAAAAAATTAACATAATTTCTTATAAAATGGAAGAAGAACGTTTAGAACTAAGGAATTTAATATTCATTACGAGTTCCGTAGTGGGCGACTCCGAGGAAATCTGTATAGATTATCTGTGACTAATATAATACCAGGCTAGTACAGCTAGTGTTGTATGATAATGAAAAGGAATAAGATAAAGAAGATTAAAAAGATATCTTTCTACAAGTTTTTATTTAACTTGGAGTGTTTTTTAAGTTCAATCTCAATTCCCATTTTACAACCTCTTTCTCTTCTTCTACGTAGTTGAAATTCGATTTAGATGTGATGACAATGCATTTTATGGTAAATATTACCTAATTCTAGATATAGAATTGACTTCCGACAAAGAAACTTAGGCATTAAATTGTGAATCCTTTTTTAAAAATATCTTAATCGTCATTTAATTTAAACTTATTAAAATTGTGTAATTTATTTTAATCTTATACAGGTATAAAAGTGAACAAATACTAAACAGTTCTATGTTCAAAATAAGTGAGGTTTTATTATTATAGAATTAGTTCAGCGATTCAAGCAATTTATTGCAGACCATATCCGAAATGAACACACACGCTGCACTAGAGCGCTTTGTTTTAACGTGTATTTAGATTCTCTTTGTAGTGGCGGCTAAACCTCTGTTAGCTACTATTACGCCATTGCAGCACTGACGCAAATACGAATTGAATTTTGGTTGAAACTGTACCTTGCCAATATTTGAAACGGTAACCGGTAGTGATTTGAAAGTTCCATTTCTAAAGATACTAATGACACTGCGACAGTTGTCGAAGTTTCAATTGAGTCAATTGCTTAATTGACGGTGGGCATTATTGGCATCTTTGGAAAAAAACTTGATAACGTCCAAAATAATAACAATAGTGTCTTTCATGTGATAGAGTCGACGATCTAACTTCTTATCTGATGAATAGCTTAATGTTACTTAAATATAATAATAATAATTCTTAGATTCCCACTAATTAGCCTAATAGTCCAGTCATTTTAGCTATTTTAAACCCCAATCTGCGGAAAAATTCCTAGTGAGCTGAATTTTTGTATACACCTTTATTACGGCATTGTAATGAAGATGTGAAAAATCGACATTGATATCGTGCCGGCTAAAAAAGTTATAAAGGTCAAAAGGTCACGAAAATCAGTTTTTCGCAAATATCTCGCGATCTATTGCTCAAAGGTCAATAAAGGTCATTATAAAAATTGTTTGTCGTGAAATTGTCTACAAAAAATGTCTCTTGCATTTTTCTGTAGAATTAACCGTTTTCGGAGTAGAGCGCCGAGAAAGCCACTATATTATAACGATGCACTCGATTCCTCACCACCTTCGAGGTAGAATTTGAAAGGAGAATGGTCAAATTTGTATGGCGCATGTCCCATCGGCGGCCATCCATGAAGTGTGTATTTTTTGACAGGTACTGATGTATATATTATGATTATAAAAGGATTTCATTGTGGAGTATTTTGGAAAAAAGTTATGAAGTATAAAATGTACTAACCTTACCTTAATTACTTACGTGAAAAATGAAAAAATATCACAAGATATGTCTATAAAACACAACTCATAATTTAAAAAAAAATCTCTAGTACTGTAATCTATATATATATATATATATATATATATATATATATACATATGTATATAATAATATATCTGCCTAGAGGTATGTATTGTTTTTTATTTATAGTATTGTAATTATAGTTTTTATGTTTATTGTAAATAAAGTCTTAATAAATTAAAAATAATAATATTATATTATTATTTAGTGTTATTTTCATATTAGAATATTGGAAAAATACTATTGAAAAGGATTGTGCATTGGGCTCCAAAATAATAACAACAAGATGTTAATATAAGTTAAATATTCAAATATTTTTACATTGTTATTGGTTTTCATGATCTATGATAACTTCGCTTAAAAACTCTGCAGGTAAGGCAATTTCCGCTCCTGCATCATGTGAGGTAGTGCACTACTGAAAAACTCTTGTCTGAAAAGCTTAAAATCACGTTTGAACCAACCATTTATTACCTCCACAACACAGCAACATATGGTAACCATGCGTGACTTATTTGCCTGCTCGGTTGTCAATTGGTCTTCATGGCGACTTTTTGTCTGAGGTATGTGAGTTTCATAACCATGGGCTTGAAGATCCTCTGTAACATAGCGGAATCCACGATCTAATATAAATATGTCTCCCTCTCTAAAAAACCAGTGAAAAACGTCTTCGTGGTTTTCTATCATGTTTTTCATGATGGTTGCATCTAAAGCACTGGCTGCATAAGGACCAAATATATCGATGATATGCCCATCACAACATACCATTACGAAGGGCTTTAACAAGTTAGTGAACTTATGCAGACTGTAAGACAATCTTTGGAACAAATAGTTGCTCGACTTTTGTATGTAGACGTACGTAGCGTCACATATAACAATAGGTTTTCTTTCCTCTCCTGAAGATCCATATAGGGCGTTAGGCACTTAAAGGTTCCGAGCAGCCACCTCTTGTCTGTTAATATGGTCGTACCCTAGAAGCTGAGGAACAAATTCTCTTGTCAGGGCATCTCTCGCGGTATTAAGATACCTTTCGAAAGTCCGTCGGCTCATTGCAAACTGAGTCACCAATATCTCGTTAGACTCACCGCTTCTCAATTTCATTAAATAAGCCGCCAAGATTGTATTCGTCTTTAACACTCAAGAAATAATTTTTAACTGAGCTAAATACAGCCCGACAGGCAGTAGCAGGTATAAGGGTACAATAAATTACGGAACAGCTACCTACCAGTGGAGGTCGTTTGAGGCATTCACGGGCACGAATTGTCCTGTCTATACTAGTATTACTAGTACTATATGTCTGTGTATGTGGTAGATTTTACTAACAACACACAAACATAAATAAAAAGCAATAGGGTGTACGCCTTGGTATACAATACCGTATGTGAGTGCATTCTAGTCTCTACTCCGAAAACGGTTAATTCTACAGAAAAATGCAAGAGACATTTTTTGTAGACAAATTCACGACAAACAATTTTTATAATGACCTTTATTTACCTCTGAGCAATAGATCGCGAGATATTTGCGAAAAACTGATTTTCGTGACCTTTTGACCTTTATAACTTTTTTAGCCGGCACTATATCAATGTCGATTTTTCACATCTTCTTTACAATGCCGTAATAAAGGTGTATACAAAAATTCAGCTCACTAGGAATTTTTCCGCAGATAAAACCTAAAATGACTGGACTATAAGCCTAAGTTAGCATGTAAATCTTGTCATCTGGATACTAGGGTATCGGATAAATATATGAAAATATCTATATTTAATATTTATAGAATCGTATATGACTACCCTTAATCAGGTACAAACTGCTCGGACAAATATTTGTTCTGCTTCATCACACAAATATTTTTCCCTTCTGAGAAACAAACCTAGGACCGTCGTCGGTGCGAAAGATATAGTCGATCCGTGAATCGACATCCTGTGATTAAAAATTGGTTATTTTCAAAAAATACATTCCTTTATCATCTCAGCTCACTCATATCAGTCCACTGCTAGTGGAAAGTGTATCAAGTAGTTGCTACTAAAATTAAAAAAGTGTAAGTAAGAAAAATTAATTTTATCTGAAAATATCCACACAAATCGACAATTACAAATAAAGGCTGATAATTACCAAAAAATATTTTCGTGCTTTTCGAATGAACGAAAATTGGGATTTTATTCCACTATCCCTCAATGTGTTTGAAATACCACTGCTTATAAAACAAACTGCTACTGCTAGCGGACAAAGCTACAATCCGTAAATTTGTGAGGCCAATATTCCAAATTCCCTTTGTATCGCTACGTTGTTTTAATTGCATCGTGTTTCGACGACTCGGTAAAATTCTTGTTACAAGAAGAAGAAAGAAGCAGAACAAAGAAGCAGTTGATGTGACATTAATAAAATAAAATACAGTATATAAAAATATTTCTATCCAAACCTATTAAAATAAACTACTGGCTAAAAGGCTGGCTAAGCTCTCAGTAACAACATATAAGAAAAAGTACCCATTGTGAATGAATTATTCGAGAAAAACGTGAGTATATGCGAGTAGCATAAGTGTGATAGAAGTAAGTGGGGGCGGTGCCGACGCCGCGCCTAGCGTGAAACAGATTTGAAAAGTATTCTGAGGATTATTCTTGGACTTAATACGACGAATCAGAATGGTTTTAGCTCCCCACTCGCATATAATGTGAAGTGCGACCGCGTAAATTTGAGATAAAATTAATTATTATATATTTCGGCTTTTCAATACCCACACCTATTTTGAATGAAAGAATAAATAATAATAATAAATAAATATTTTCTTACATTCACACCAATTAGCCTAGCCCAAAGTAAGCACTGTAAGGCTTGTGTTATGGATACTAGGGTAACGTATAAACATACATATATGATACATACATAATATTCATAGAAATATATATAAACACCCATGACTCAGGTACAAATGCTCGTATTCATCATACAAACATCTGCCCCTTCCGGGATTTGAACCCAGGACCATCGGTGCGAAAGGCAGGATCGCTACCGTTGCACCAAACGGTCGTCTGACTGAAGAAAGACTATAACAAAGCCGCCAAATCCTGCAGCTAAGCTTGTTAAGAGAGCTCGCTTCGATCACATTAGTCAAATAGGGAAAAAACTTGCTTCTTACCCGTCTGGTAGTAAAGCGTTTTGGTCCCTAGCTAAGTCGATCGAGGGTAACTTCTGCCGTAACTCACTGCCTCCTTTGCTGAAACCTGACGGACCGCTGGGACACACCGCTAAGGAAAAGGTTGATTTATTTGCCAAATTATTTGCCGAATGTTCACGTTTGGATCCCAGCATTGCTGTACCTTCCGGTTTGTCAAGTTGTGAGATCTCCCACCGCATTTCAGACATATAACTATATTTCTGAAATCAAAATAAGAAAAACGCGTTGCGTGACCTGGACGTGAATAAGGCCAGTAGTCCAGATGGCATACCAACCATAGTAATTAGCACTTGCGCTCCTGAGTTAGCTCCGGTATTGACACGCCTATATTGTTTGCCAATAACTAAACGACAGGTACCAAAGTCCTGGAGGCTTGCCAACGTGCAACCTGTGCCTAAAAGGTACAGTCGTGCCGACCCTGCCAATTACAGGACCATCTCGGTCACGTCCACTCTCTGTTAGATAATAGAAAGTTCACTGAACCATAGGTTCCTGTCGAATCTAGAAGAAAATGACCTCCTTAGTGACCGATCTTCTAGCATACGCCACTTACAAATGGAGCGAATTCATAGAGAAATATGGTGAGGCGCTTGCTGTCTCTCTTGATATTTCGAAGGCTTTCGACAGGGTGTGGCATGAAAGCCTTATCAGCAAGCTTCCGGCATGTGGACTTCCCACTGATTCGTGTGTCAGGATATCGGATTTCCTGAGAGATCGGTCTATACCGGTTATCATTAACGGTATCTCGTCGGACCATTTTGCTATCAATGCTGGCGTCCCTTAGGATTTCATACTCTCAGCAACGCTTTTTCTGCTTCATATTAATGACCTGCTTATGCCCGATATTTTGGGGTACGCAGATGACAGCACGAGTCAGTCCTAAACAGATACAGCATCATAGGGAGGTGATGATCAGCCGCATGAACCTATTTCTGATCTCAGGAAATCTCCTAACGGTCCTAACTATCGGTTCATAAAATGTCATAAGTTCATTAGACTTTATAAAATAATTATGAGAAGGAGATAAACTCTCGTTTTTTGGCTTTAAATAAACTTTTGAATCAAGTCCATGTCAATTATCTTCAAAATAGAAAACTTATTTTTTCATTATATTGTCAGTTTCAATTCAAACTTACTAATTTATTTGTAGCAACAATACTTACCGACCCTACAAAACCAAAATTAACAAGTTAGAACTGTAATGCCAAACTAGATGCAGTAGATACGCGTGTGTTGAGATAATGAGAAAACACAGTTTAGCATTACAATTAATAAAGTTTATTTAACCCAGATAAACATTTTTGTACTTTCACAATAAAACCAATAATGACAGTATCCATATTTTCACTTTGACGGCTGTCTCATAGAATTCTATATTGAAACATTGACAGACAGACACCATGCCCGTAATGTATCCGACCTAATTATATAATGAAGTAACTTTGTATTTGTAACCTCAACACGCCCCTTCAAATACAGAGTAAATAGTAACTAATAACAAATAAAGTAATAGTAAGTAGTAACAACGCCCCTTTAAATACAAGGTGGAAAGTCATAGAGATTCAATTAAACTACATTATTATGTACAGGTCGTAATCATAAATAATAGGTAACATTGCTAACATCTTTTAAGCCCTAATCCATTTATACATTTGTAATGTTTGAGCCGAGGTAATGGCTTAGTCAATACATCAGCTAACATATCGTTGGTTGGTATATGTCCCAAATGTATATACTTATTTTCTTTTAGAATTCCCCGTATAAAATGATATTTTATATCGATATGCTTGCTCCTAGCATGAAACACCGGGTCCTTCGCTAAGAAAATTGCAGATCTACTATCGGCATTAAGTGAAATAGAAGCATACCTTTGAAATCCTATTTCTGTCAATAAGCTCTGTAGGTAAAGACCTTCCTTCATTGCTTCTGCTAGACTGAAATACTCCGCTTCACAACTGGATGTAGCAACAGTTCTTTGTTTTCGTGAGCACCAGGATATACAGGCGCCAGCTAAAATGAATGCATAGCCTGAGAATGATCGCCTATCTACTTCACAACCTCCCCAATCGGCATCGCAATATCCCTCTATCGACTTACCATTCGCTTTATAAACAAGTCCATAATTTACAGTACCTCTAAGGTATCGCAGAATACGCTTCGCTGCCTTCCAATGCTTAGGTTCTGGTTTATTAGAGAATTGAGCTAATTTTGTTACAGAATTAGTAATATGTGGCCGCGTAGCTACACTTAAATACATAAGTGAACCAATCAATTCACGATATGGCCATTTCTCCCCAGTAATATTTTCGATTTCGAGACAGTTATTTAAAGAATTTGTTTCCATCGGAGTACAACATTTATTACAATTACTCATTCCATATTTTATCAATAAATCTTTTATATACTTTTCTTGTGACAAAACTATGGCATTGTCATCTGTCTTGCATATGTCAATGCCTAGAAAATATTTAGCTTGACCATAGTCTTTTAGAGAGAACTCTTTACTCAATTCAGCTTTAAATCGGCTTATACGATCTGCCTTTTGAGAGGCCACTAAAATATCATCTACAAAAACTAGTACAAAAAGATGCTCATTGTCTTGCTGTCTGACGTATAAGCATGCTTCATTTAAACTTTGAGACAGTCCCATATTTTTAAGTTTTTCATCTAACCTCTTATTCCATTGCCGGCCGGCCTGCTTCAATCCATATAGGGACCTCTCTAGTAAGCACGTATCGCCACCGCTTCTTATACTCTCCAGCATAGACTTTGCTCGCTTAACAACATTTACATCCTCGTCTTTGTTATGTATTAATTTTAAGAGACATTCTTTTAATAATTTGGGAGTTTCCATATATATCTCTTCATCTAAAGTTCCATTTAAATAAGCCGTATTGATATCTAACTGGTGAATTTCTAAATTTAACTCTACAGCAAGAGCCATTAATAGTCTTACAGAATCAAATCTCGCTACAGGTGCAAATGTTTGATCATAATCAATTCCATGGCGTTGGCTAAATCCTTGCGCAACAAGACGTGCCTTCTTCTTAAGCGATTTGTCTATGTCCACTTTTGTAGTTAAAATATATCTACAACCTACTACATTCTTATCTTCTGGTCTTTTTACAACCATCCATGTGTCCTTTTCTACAAGACTTTTTATTTCTGCTAGAATTGCTTCCTCCCATCCTATACGTTCATCACTTTGTAGAGCATCCTTCAAAGATATCTCTGCCATTCCTATAATTTCTCTAGAATTCAAATCTTCTACAGCATCTTCGACACCCACATCATCGAGATTACTTCCCTCTGTCAGGTTCTCATCATTCCCAATGATATATTGTTGAGATGCTGAATCTGTCTCCTCTACAGTTCTGTAACTTTTTCTTGGTCTTCCAACTCTACCGGTTCGCATAATTTTTGGTCTTCCACTTCCCCTTTTACAGGTTACTTCTACAGCCCTACTTTGTTCTCTCGGCTCTTCTAGTTGTGAATCAACACCAATAGTTTCATTCATTTCATTATTTCTACACACTTCATCATTAAGTTCATAATTCACCCCTGATAATAGATCATCAGGTTCTCTTGAGAATGAAAAATCTATAAATATTTTATTATTTTTATTTGACGACTCGTCCTTATCCATAGCTATGTCAGTCTTTGATTTGACGATGTTACTGAATCTTACATCTCTAGAAATCGTAAACATTCTTTTCTCCGGTATCCATATCCTAAAACCTTTATTTGTTTTCGAATATCCGACGAATACGCCCTCAATACCACGAGCATCAAATTTATCTTTGTTCGGATTCTTATTTAAAATATATACATGTGAACCAAATTTTTGTAAATAATGAATTTTTACATCTCTTCCATACCACTTTTCGTAAGGAATATCTCCTCCCAAACTATTACTAGGGCATCGGTTTCTAATGTATCATGCCGTATCAATCGCTTCTGCCCAAAAACCTTCAGATAAATCACAACTTAACAGCATGCACCTAGCCATTTCAACAAAAGTCCTGTTCATTCTCTCCGCTATTCCATTTTGTTGCGGAGTACGAGGAACAGTTAATCTTCTCAAAATACCTTCCTCTTGTAGAAATTTGTCAAATTCAGCGTTACAATACTCCCCACCATTATCAGACTGAAAATATTTAATTTTAAATCCAAACAAATTTTCAACATATCTTTTATAAATCTTAAATGCTTCTAATGCCTTAGCTTTTGTTTTCAGAAAATAAACTTCGCACCACCTAGTACAGTCGTCTATAAATGTGATAAAATATCTTGCACCTGATTTGGACTCACATTTCATAGGTCCAACTATGTCAGAATAGACCACACGTAGTTTTTCATCACACGGTCCATTTGACTTATCAAACGGCAGTGCAGACATTTTACCTTGAGCACAAATACTACAATTACGCAATGCATTTATATCATTTACTGATATATTTTTACCTAAGTACTTTAATAATCGCGCAACATGTTTACCATTCAGATGCCCCAAGCGTTCATGCCAAGAGAATAAATTAGCATTACAGCCAGTTACAGTATTTGATGAACCAGCATATTCTTGTAGGCAATATAAGTCGCCTTGGCGATAAGCTGCCAAAGCAGTTTCTCCGTCATGATTAGTAACACGAGCAATATTTTGTGTAAAATGTACATTATAGCCAGAATCAGTAATTTTTGAAACAGAAATCAAATTTGCTCTTAACTCTGGCACAAAAAGAGTGTTTTTAAAATCTACTAAATTTACAGAACGTTCACCTAAAGCCGATAGTCTAACTACACCCTTACCTAGGACATCCGTGCTCATATTAGTGGCAAGATTAATTTTACCTTCAGTGACCTCAAGAGTATTACCAAATTTTCGTGCATCATTACACAAGTGGGACGTACACCCGGAATCCAACACCCATTGTTGTTTTAAAACACTCATTGTATTATTAGGTCGTGAACCTGGAACATTTAAACATATTAAACCTTTATTATCAACCTTATATATATTTTCTACATTATTACTACAATCCGGCTTAGAATATTTCATTTGACATTCAGGTGCCTTGTGCCCCGGTTGATTACAACGATAACAAATCAATACTCTCCTACTATAATATCTTCGTCCCGTTTCATTCGCATTATTACTATATCTCATATTATGAAATTCATTTCGCCCGCTATATTGTCTATTTGAATCCACATTTGACGATGATAGCTTCTTATTTCGAAAGGTGTTTAATGCACCATTAGACTGCACAGTATTGTTTGATTTTCTAGACTCATATTCTTCCAATATTTTTATCTTCAATATCTCTGGATTTGGAAGTTCGTCTCTACTTTCGATAGCACAGCGAAAATTGTCATAGCTCTCTGGCAAGCTATATAAAAGCATAATTGATAAAAGATCTTCATGAATCTTAACATCCATAGCCTCTAACTTGTCAACAGTATCGAAGAAAATACCAATGTCGTCGCGCATATCATTAGTTCCAAAATCGCCTACTTTATGTGTCAAAAGCCTTTTTAATAGTGTAGCTTTCTTTGCCGGTCCACGTGAAGCATAAACAGACTGCAACCTTACCCATACTTCGTTTGATGTAGTACATCCTCTGATATGTCGAAGCTCGGAAGGACTAATAGATAGAATTAAATCCGCCCTTGCCTTTGCATCTGCTTCTTCCCACTTTGTCAATGCTTCAACCTGTGATGCATCCGGCTATGGTGCTTTTCCACTCACAAACTTCCAAACATCATTTTTTATCAAAATAGCCTCTGCCTGAATTTTCCAACTATCAAAATTATCTTTCATCAAAGGCTCAATTCTTATAGAGGAACTCATGTTTTCTAAATCCCTATAGTAGCACTTATCTTTATATTTATTCTTTTTATCACTTTACTTACGCGAGCTTCTTGTGACTACTATATTTTTCTATCTCAAGCCCTGGGCCCATAACCATTGTAATGCCAAACTAGATGCAGTAGATATGCGTGTGTTGAGATAATGAGAAAACACAGTTTAGCATTACAATTAATAAAGTTTATTTAACCCAGATAAACATTTTTGTACTTTCACAATAAAACCAATAATGACAGTATCCATATTTTCACTTTGACGGCTGTCTCATAGAATTCTATATTGAAACATTGACAGACAGACACCATGCCCGTAATGTATCCGACCTAATTATATAATGAAGTAACTTTGTATTTGTAACCTCAACAAGAACTGTCTGATATAAAAGTCAAAATCATGGTCGAATTTTATTTGGATGAGTTCTCAACTAAGACTAAGTTCTGAAAATAATAAAAGGCGGTGTTTACTTACTTATATAATTCTAAATATTTTAATATTTTTTTTTGCAATAGTTTTATTATTCACCATTCTGTCTCAAAGTAAGCTTGTATTACAATAACTTTGTTCCGTATGGATTTGATTATTAATAATTGTATCTAAAGTTCAATCAAAGTTTATCAACCAAAGTTCATTGCAAGTGTAACACAATAGGCACAATGGAATTTAATTATCTGATTCGGAGTTACAAGTTGGTATTATTTGAACAAGAGAGGCCAAGTCTGTGGTTGAAATAACAGATGCCATTGTACTTGTAACAATGCTCTTCATAGACCCACAAGAGACAACTTGTTTCACTGTTGCGATATTATAATTAAATGAAATCTTAATCAATAATTTGATAACATCTCAAAGTCATAAAAAGACCGGTGAAGCAAAATAAAGTTAACTCTTACCCTATTTAAGATTTTGTCGTGATAACGTCTTATAAATCGATGAACACCGCCTGCATGCACGAAAAAGTGTAACGTTCCGACAGCGCCGAACGTGCAAGCGAGAGCGCGGAACAAGCGATAGAGAGGCACGATCGGCCTAAGCGTTCGACTTGCGGTGCAACTATGTCTTTTCCACTTCATGAAGCGAAATGTTAATGTGGTTTGCATTGTTTATACAAATTAATGTTATTTATCGAAAATAAATTTCGAATTAACTCCTTCTTTGTATTATACCAAAAAATGATTATTCAGTGATAATAATTCAATTAAATTCATAAAAGTATGCAATTTTTCATAAATGTTTTCTTATGACGCTATCACGTAAAATTATCGTCCGTAAACTGACTTTGCAGGCAACCAATTTTTTGCGAAAAGTATTATACGAAAAATTTATTGATTTTTATTTTTACGTTGTGTATGGATATGGGATAGCAAGATATTGCGAAAATTTGAAAACTATAGCTCTACCGTTAGCTATACGATTTGACTATAAAACTTGACAGACAACGGACAGACGGACACGTAGTGACACCAATAGGACTTCGTTTGGACCCTTCGGGTATCGAACCCTAAAACGAGAGCATATTCTGTCATTTTTGTATAAGGAGTGAAATCCAAGCAACCTTCGTTGGCCCACTGAAAATTACATTATTCCAGACGGATTTCAGTTGTATGTAAAGTACGCGTTATGCTGAACCCAGGCTTAATATCAATTTTCATTTCAAAGCATTGTACCTTCATAGCCCATTATTGTCGATACAAATATATCGCTGCAAAGTTCGAGTATTTTACAGATCTCCAAGATCAGCAGAAATTCTTTCACAAATTTTAAAGATTGATTTCACTTACTCACATTTAATTTCTATGTGACTTTTAAGCCATGACAGGTTTCGTCTTTGTCTAAAGTATAAAAGTCAGCTAAAAAATTATAAATAATGTCATTTATTCTACCTGTATCAATATTTGTTACTCATACTGAGTAATTTGTTTGTTATAGCACTACTGGTGTGATATGACGAAATGATATTAAGAGAATTCAAAAATTTCCTCAATCTATACATATATAGGTATATATATAAATATATATATATATATATATATATATATATATATATATATATATATATAAATTCCCTGTCACAGTATTTTACCGCGATGAACTCCGATACTACACCCGATTTTAATTGAAACATATTTGTAAATACTCATATTGTATAAAAAGAATTATATCTTTTTATCAATAATATGTGACGACCATTTTTGGCAACGGAATTGATCGTGCCTTTCGTACCGACGATGTTAGGTTCTTGTCCCGGAAGGAGCAGATGTTTGTGTGATGAATACTAGCATTTGCACCTGAGTCATAGGAATTTATATATATATATCCTTCGAATATTATCTATCTATGTTTTTATGTTTATGTCTATCCCTTATTCTAGTATTCAAAGCGCAAGCCTTACAATGCTTACTTGCTAGATTAATTGGTGTGAATTTAATATTTATTAATATAATTGATGTCTTTGACGCTTTGTTTTGTTATTCTTTAAAATGTAATCAGTTTATTGAACATTTCGGAGCTTAATAATTTTACGTGTCTAGATTACCGAAACGTCAACACAATGCGGCTATTTACCAATTTCACAGTAGAATGTAATACACGCACCATTAATCTGTATTTATAGACCATTGCCAAAAAAATACAAAACATCCTCTCTGTTTTGCGCAGAACTTTCATAACAGTAGCAAGTTTTATGATTTTTCTATATTTTTTGCTTTTTTTTCAATGCTATTTTATGTTTATATTTTTTTTATATATTTTATGCATTTTCAATGCGATCTTATAAGATAAATTATTATAATAGAAAAATACTAGAAAAAATCGACTCGGGTCACAAGTGAATCTCAGGTGGGAATCGAACCCGCAACCTTTGGAAATCCGGTCCAATGCTCTCCCAATTGAGCTACCGAGCCTTGCGAACTCTCGTCGAAATTTTCTAGTACATTCCTGATTTTACGCTGTAGGCCAGCGTTGTTTCATCAATGAGAGGAACATCCTCTCGTATTCGAAAGAAACATTTTTACAAATGTTTGGTCAATCGATTAAGATGAAACAGCCATGTTAGATTTATATTTTTTTATATATTTTATGCATTTTCAATGCGATCTTATAAGATAAATTATTATAATAGAAAAATACTAGAAAAAATCGACTCGGGTCACAAGTGAATCTCAGGCGGGAATCGAACCCGCAACCTTTGGAAATCCGGTCCAATGCTCTCCCAATTGAGCTACCGAGCCTTGCGAACACTCGTCGAAATTTTCTAGTACATTCCTGATTTTACGCTGTAGGCCAGCGTTGTTTCATCAATGAGAGGAACATCCTCTCGTATTCGAAAGAAACATTTTTACAAATGTTTGGTCAATCGATTAAGATGAAACAGCCATGTTAGATTTATATTTTTTTATATATTTTATGCATTTTCAATGCGATCTTATAAGATAAATTATTATAATAGAAAAATACTAGAAAAAATCGACTCGGGTCACAAGTGAATCTCAGGCGGGAATCGAACCCGCAACCTTTGGAAATCCGGTCCAATGCTTTCCCAATTGAGCTACCGAGCCTTGCGAACACTCGTCGAAATTTTCTAGTACATTCCTGATTTTACGCTGTAGGCTAGCGTTGTTTCATCAATGAGAGGAACATCCTCTCGTATGTATCGCTATTTTATGTGATAAATTATGTTATAAAAAAATACTGGAAAAACAGGAATCGAACCCGCAACCTTTGGACATGCAGTCCAATACTCTCCCAATTGAGTTTCCGAGCCTTCCGAGCTAGTAAAATGAGGCAAAAACTACTTGGTTAATGGTTGTCTTAACCGTTCATCTGAAAAAGGAAAATTATGTAATTTTCTTCACCAACGAACACAAATAACAAACAGATATTTTATCCAATAAACGGGAACAAACTAATTTTCCAACCACAAACGGTTTTTATCCTTGTCGTAATCACACTTGACCTTACATTGTGCAATTGAGAACACACAATTTTTCTTTTGGTTGCTTTTATCACAATATTTTGTTTATTAAACATACGAACAAAAACGATTTATAATATATATTTTTTGGTTTCTTATTTCTGCCAATTTAAGCGCATTTATGCGCTATTTATGCGTTTAATGCGCTAAATACGCTTAAAAACCTAATTATTTTACAAAACTGTAGTACAATTTTTAAACAACAAGACAGAGTGTAGCCCAGTGCTTCAGATGTCAGCTATTTAGATATCCACGAGTGTTAACGGGAATAGCGATAAGATAACTATTTATTCAACAGCAGAAACAAAATCAAACTTGCTGTAAACTTCTAATTATAAAAAGCAAGACATTCTTTCTTGGGTATTACATTTACTAATAAGATGCAACACCGTATTACTGAAAGGCCTTTAGAGAAAATTAGAAATTAGAAAAATTATGGATAAAGAAAATTATTATTATCACAGATTTGATGATTATTTAAAAGTAAAAATGCGATTGTAATTTTTTCCGATGCATCTTTAGTAATGCGTAGATTCCTTAATTCATAAGTTCTGTCTTCTTCTTCTCGGTACAGGGAGCCCCGACAGAGAATTTACGAAGCCATGTCATAGTTGTCGTTGACAAATGAATGCATTGTATATGCTCATAGTGCATAAAAGTATTTAATCTTTATCTTTATATAGACTAGATGGCGGTATAGCGCGTAGAAACACGCTAACGAATTGTTTTTGCGGGAGTACGTAAGGACAAGTTTAGTTTTGCAATGTTAGGATAGCGAGACAATATGGTTACAAACACAAAAACACACACACACGCACGCACGCCCGCACGCACGCACGCACGCACGCATGCACGCGCACACGCACACACACAAAGTATTGTCATAATATAATTAGGATAATGTTTGTAACGCATTGTTTTTATTTCTTAAAATGCTTTTATAACGCAAATTTTTGGAAGAGGTATCATCAATTATATTCAGCGCCATTAGGTTATTAATTTATATAATAAATAAGAAATTTCAAAGGTTAAAAGGTTGTGTGTAAATTACCGAAACTTCCTAAAGTAAATGCGGCAATTTACCAATTTTACAGTTGAATGTAACACACGCACCATATATCTTTATTTATAGACCATTTTCCCCACATCACACCGATAAAAGAAGTTTTTTATAATAATCATTTTAAAGATAAGTAGGACTATAAAATTAATATGTTTTTGCCAACGTAAAAGACCTAATATTTTAACTTTCCTAAAGGATAAAAACACAAACAGTCCTTCTTTATTTAGTTTATAAAGATGAAATAAACAAGAGAACATTTTGTCGTTGCGCGTGCAAATATCGCTATGTGTTATTTAGCAATTTTCGGATTTTTATGCAGTATTGATCGTTATTTCAATGTCACAATGTAGCTATGTGACATTCATACTTCGAAAGTTCCATACATACAGGTTAAGTGTTATAATTCACAGAGCTAAAACAAATTTATAAAAAACACATAGCGACTCTTTCACGCGCAACGACGATTTTTCGCTTTTAAAATATGTGTATTTGAAACTTTTTGATTATCTTCTTCGCAAGTGATAAGCCCATGTATCAAAGTAAGTTATGCAAACGTTCCACTAAATTTATTTATTTATTTAGTGAGGTACACACAGATAACAGCAAATACATGTCCAACAAAAAGAAATAGGTAAAAACAAAGGTAACAATTCCATAAGAATGTGTCTCGTCTCGTCTGAGCCAAATGACGTCCGATTCTGGACAAGGACCTTCCCCAAGGATCTCCACAATGACCGGTCCTGCACTGCCGGCATACAGGTGCGTACCGCGACCTTCACCAGATCGTCAGTCCACCGCATGGGAGGCCTGCCTACACTACCACTTCCAGTCTGTGGTCTCCACAGCATAAAAGGCGTTTGTTGTTGTTTTTGTTATTGTATATGTTATTTATATTGTGCGCAATTGTTGTGAATTATCCAAAATGTCTTACATATTTGTATGACGTCATATTATGATCAAATTGAAATTGAGCCATATCAATGACTTTTATAAAACACCATGTAATAAATATGTATGCTTAAAATATTACGTTAATACAAATTTTATGGCCAATCTGCTAGTTGGGAGGTACCGACTCAGAAAAATGATAAGTAGAAAAAAGTTGTGAAACAAAGATATGGATTTATTAAATTTATCAAAGTTTACCTATCAACAAAGGCCTTACCTTGCTTTACCTTTAGAGGTTTTCTGTAACTAGTTTTCCAGAACACCAAACCGAAGAAGGGGGGAATCCTACCTGAGGTGAATTTTTATAATATTATAATTCCAAAATTGACTCTCCTTTCTTTCAATAAAATTGAAGTTGTTGAACTCAAATCTTGCTTGTTTAATATGAGCAATTTGCAATTCAATTTGAGTTTATGGCCCTTACACCTTGTGAAAGGTTTCGATTTGTCTAAAACTTGAAGCTGTTTTGACTGATTAAAAATATATAACCCATTATGAGTTTTTAAACAAACCGACTGAAATCCAATAATCCGATAATCTCATTGAGATTATCTTGCACAAGATCTGAGTTTTACTTGAAGCCAGACCATGAAATATAATGTATTAAAAATATAAACGAACATTAAGATTTAAATTATTATCTTCAGCCACAGTGGTCGAGTGGCATAACGCTTTTCAAGGCAATGCCACTCCGAGATCCCGTGTTCGATCATCGACCAGGTCAATGTGGAAAGAGGAACTTTTTTATATTGACTCGGATCTGGGTGTTATGATACGTCATAAGTGGTTTCAGGAGCAATGTATGTGATGTTGTCGAATCTATAATCTAAGATCACAGTGGTTTGTGTTTGTCTGTCCGCTCTTTTTCCCGCTCTTTTTCCATTGTATAGATAACGTTACTATAGCAACGCGTTAACCGCAAGTAGTTCGTCTACCGGACGCTAGATGGCGCTAACGGGAAAATATTTAATAATAGAAAAAAATTAAAGAATTTTGTCTACCCGTGCGAAGCCGGGACGGGCCGCTAGTATCTATTTATTTATCTACTATTTCTGTTGGCTATCTAAATTATAACGCTCTTAAGCTGCCAACAGAATTTAATATTTGCAAGATTGATATAGTAAAACTTCTTCATTTACAATTTAATTTACAGTTAATTTACAATAAAATCTCTCATGGTCGTCTAAGAAATCGATCACAATCGTCAGCCAGTACGACAACGTCGCCTTCCCACGTATAACAAAGAAACATTGAAAATTTACGTCGATGGCAAAATGGTATTCATAATTAAAAGCGACCGTATGCCTCGAACAGAGTTCGAACCTCGCTGATGTACTGTGGATTTGTATCCAATCGTTGCTTAAGCATTTAGCTGACCATAAGGGGTTAACGAGAAAAAATTTAGCCCGAATTCGATTTGTGTCGACAAAATCCTGTTGCCTCGTTAGAGTTAGTAGACAAAAATACCACAGCTAAGTACTACTATTACCCTTTGCTTTTGTCATAAGAAGTCAACTTTTAAGCGCAACCATGTTAGAGTACCTAGATAGAATGATTATAATACACGAGAAAACGGGTCGACAAAATTTTCTCGTGTTGCACATGTTAGGCGGGCTGGTCGAATTTATTAAATAAAATAAAATAAAAACATTTCACAATTTTAAATTTGGAACGCATTTTCATAGCATAAGAGGGCTTAATATAATTTCTTAAATATTTGTACGATAGATCTTAACTATTAGTAAATAAAGTCTGAATTTAAAATCTTTAATTAATAATTTAATTAAGTAGCGTTTACACAATTAAAAACTTCAACACTGAGGCCTATGATCTATCGGCTAAATTTGTGGCCATCTTTACACTATCATAAACCGAACACGCAGTTGAACCTATTCTTTCCACATTTCTAACAAGCATCGCAATCACTAAGATAAGATAAAATAAAAATATAACATAAATATAATTTTTTAAAGGAATCACACGAAAAAGTGGCAACAAATATGAAACGTTGCCATCATTATACTAATGGTTACAGTATATATTTCAAAGATATGTTTATGTATCGACTTGCTTCGCTTCACCTATTCCGTCTCGTGTGTAATAGTCATATTGTACCAACGCCGGCACCGAGTTCACAAATCAATCGTTCAGACAGTTATGTTATCGATTGGCGTGAATAAAACATACGTTTGCCTACTAGGCGACAGTCTATAACGCTCAGTCATAATAAAATTCAGTATCTTTCTTTATATGTCCATACTAATCTATACATATAAATAAAATTGGAGTGTCTGTTTGTAATATTGAAATAACCGTTTTTTACTACATGCAAATGAATATATATACGGTACATACACCAAAATAACATTTTTTACAATTTTTGTCTGTCTGTCTGTTTGTTCCGGCTAATCTCTGAAACGGCTGGACCGATTTTGACGGGACTTTTATTGGCAGATAGCTAATGAAATAGGGAGTAACTTAGGCTACTTTTATATTAGAAAAATTCATTTATTTTAAAAAAATATAGCATATTAAAATTACCGTGCCACAGCAATGCGTGGCTGGGTCAGCTAGTATTATAAATAAGAATGAAACTCTTGTCTGTCTCTCTGTTTTCTGGGCGAAACAGCTGTACCGATTTATATTATACGGCAGTATTTACATATTAATAGTAAAAATTGATAATTTTTTTTTCAATTTTCTGATAAAGTTCTGTTACATTCTTGACCGGACAGAATTGTTTTTGTTTTTAATTTAAGTTTATTTCGTTTAATTTAAGTTTATTTTGTTTATTTGTAATATGTAACTTATCTTTTTTTATTTTTAGCTATTTTATTATGACTGCACATTAATATAATTCAATGTATTTCAAAATAATTCAATTTATTAATTCAATTTAATTTGTAAAATCATTAGTTGATAAGTTAATTTTAATGGGAAACTGTCGAAAATGTAGGTATTATTTATTTTAATTGTTAAATCACGCTTATTATTTTTAGAATGCTGTCGACACTTGTAATTGTTGTGTTTATAGGTAGAGTACTTATTATAAACTCTGTATTAATGTTGAATTAACGCAATGTTAGTTTTGCTTATTAAATAATTAAAAAAAATACATTTTGTCTGTTGCTGTAACTTCTTATGATCTCTTTTAGGCAACTCACAAATTTCGCTTATCTCCCTCTTGCTACTTAACGGTTCAACCGATTCAAACGAAATTTGGCATGAACATACATGATTATAACCTGACGGACATAGCTTATGTAAAAAAAATATAGACTTTACCATGGAGGAACAATCACCGAAAGAAAAATTCAAAAGCTGATCTTATCCAAACCGCTGATACTACATTGATGAAATTTGGCGCCAAAACTCACATCGTGGTCGTGACTTATGTGCAAAAAAAGTTTTGAAATCGGATATACGATGGAGGAATAATCACCGAAAGAAAAATTCAAAAGCTGATCACAGCCAAACCGCTGAGACTACATTGATGAAATTTGACGCCAAATTTACGTTCGGTAAGGTAGTGCTTCGCTCAGTATTTGCAAACAGTAGCATGCATTGCAGACCTAGTATATGTAGGGCCACGATATGTGTTCCCTTCCCACAAGTTTCATATTACTTTATATCTAGTAAGCACGACGATCAGTCGTCGCCGCGCACCTGTCTTGTAAACCCGTGTCAAAATAAAATAGATGTTTATATCAAATTGAGTACGCCATCTTTCACTACCACTAACCTGGTCAGCCCTGTACCGATTACGGTATCCAACAATATACTTTAATAAATCCTAATTCGTCAATGCCTAGATTTATATTAAAATCATTATGCCTACTTTTATCTCGGTATAAAGATTGCTGGAACCCTAAAACGGGATGTAATAATATTACTTATCCATTCAAGCGTTGTGCACCGCCAGCTCGCTCGCAAATAAATGCAGAAACCGCAGACACCGGCACCTTCACCAACTACTCTACACGTGTTTCCCCCACACGGAGCATCATCAGGAGCTGTCAGACCGTGCACTTAGTGTTCGGCTTTATTTGCGGGCAGGCGGTGCACACTGCTTGAATTTTGCGGAAGTAAGCTATATATTTTTGTTTCACAAATGGATATTGACTTCCGCCAAGTAACGCCTGATTCTATCAAATATTATTACTTAAATTCACACCAATTAGCCCAGCCTAAGTAAACACTGTTTGACTTGTCTTATGGATACTAGGGTAAGGGACAGATACATACATATAAACAGATGTGTCATATTAACAGAAATATGTTATATACAAATATCCATGACTAAGATACAAAAGCTCGGACATTTTTATAAGCGCGATTTAGGTAATCATATGTATACCGCTTTGAATTCTACGGGAACGAAGTTATGAGCGACCAATAGTATTCCTATTTATTGTTTATTATGACCTTGTGGTACAAAGTCCAAAGTAACTATTGACGCATTTCGTGGTCGAGCGAAGTCTTGGTCTGGCGTTTGGACTTCGATTCAAAGACAAAAATAGTTTGACAAATTCATGCAGGTACCAACCAGGACAGCCGTAGAATTTGGTTTTACTTTGTGTCCTCTTCGCTGGAAGTTGAATTTAGCTTTAATTTAGAAGAAATAAATTAGTCTTTTTCCATATAAAATAATGTTTCTCGTAAAAATTTTAGTTCTAGGTATACTTATCCCTTACACTTGTTAGTGGAAGCAACATGTCATTAAAATCCTAATTATATTATGACAATACTTTGTGTGTGTGTTTGTTACCATATTGGCAGTTATTATAAATGTCAATATCAACGATTAATAGAGTACGACGCCAGTCAGCAGCACCTTCGTTGTTGTTGTTGTTCGTGTGTAATTTATAACACAGCAACGCGTGGCCCGGTCAGGTAGTATGCAATAAAATATATTGTAAGAATTAGTAACTGACACACCGCACTAAGTGTAAACCTTTAGTTTATTCTAACCGTTATGTTGCTTCTAACCTCAGATGTGGTGTTATATAGTGAGGAAACTCCGTAGAAATTATTAAAGCATTAATCACTAAGAAACGCCGTATTCGCGCAATCTGTGATGTCATTGGGTTCAGTACAGATCATATTTCAGATTTAAATTTACTTACTCTACAGAAAATGAGAAATTTAGAATTTCAATTCCCGAGTCATAGTTGTTTAACTAACTAAGATGGCGCAGCGACCATAATTGGGTTTTGACTTCTGATACCACGAGATAGGGGAGGTCCGGGCGGTGAAGAGGGCGTACCTGGGACGACCGGAGGGACGAAGACCGGTCGGACGTCCCAGGTACCGCTGGAGAGACCAAGTGGAGGAGGATCTTCGCACACTCCAGGCCACCCAGTGGCAGAAGAAGGCGCAGAACCGTACCGAATAGTTGTTTATACATACTTTATTTAATAATTATAGTATGTAAATGTTCAATAGATGTATGTCGCTGTGTGTCCTATGAGATAGATATCCTAGTTATTGTTTACTTAAAAGACGTTTGAAACGCAAATCGCCAAAGCTAACTTGGGCAGCCTCCTTTGGCGCAATTGTGTACAGAATACAATTTCTTAAGCAAAAACATTTTAGATAAAGATATTTGGCGATAAATTTTGAAAGCAAAATCTAGAATTTTTAAGTGCAATAGTGAGAGTCACACTGGCTATATCTAAAAATTTTAAAATTGAAATGACAGATTTTATGTGTTTTTTCTGAAAGGATATCGAGTGGTTTTTCAAATTAAAGGAAAAAAATATAAACAATTTATATGTTTACGTGGAATTTGGAATGGGAAATGCTACAACACAACATAATATTTATCGTTTAAAAAATATATATGTATGTGTGGAAATGAGACATCTCAATAATGACATACTAATAAATGGTTAAATGTTATTAATGTCAACCCAGTGTATGTGGAAGATACCATTTTTAGTTATCTGCTTGGGCAACAATGAGAGACATGTGCGCAACAATAATAATATTATATGTTGAAAGTACGTCCACACGATAAAGGCGGTAACAGTTTTACTGGCTAAAACTTCCATTTAATACTAATGCCTTCGGGTTAAAAAAAATATGAGCTGGATTATCTATCAGTACAAAAAACAAAAAAAATAAAAAATCCTAAAAAACTATTTAATCGGCCACATGATCAAAATTCTTTCAATGAGCTTCAACATTTGCAGGGTTTGATTCTATGATGTCTTAAAGACTCAAAGTTTTATAACCAAAAATTCGCAAGATATTTTTTTTTAATGTATATTTTTTTTAACCTTATCTTACTTTGGAAAGAACAATGGCGAACTCCCATACATCATTTTCTTTTACCTAAAATTGATGCGTCTTTAGATTAAAAATACTAAAATGATCAACCGTTAATTCCTGAAACTGCGTGTCTTAGAATTTTTTATTTAAGAGGCCAGGAAAAAAAGATATCAAGCTTCGAAGTTTTTAAGATTAAGTTACGGTAGTGTTGTCACAAAATCGATTATATCAATCGATAACAGTCACTCTGATTAATAAACAAATAGATATTATCAAGACCAAAGTGTTTGAAAATGTATCTATTATAATCTGTTATATATGTAGGTAATTATGTATGCAATGTTGTTGAAATTAATAGGTACCTATCGTTCGTTTTTATCGCCGTAATCGATATATCCAGACAATTATGACAACCTTTTTCTTTTAAATTCAATCAACATCTGTTAGAATATCAACATATTTAACCACATTATTAGCAATGCTATCGTTGCTAATAGGTCGCTTAAAATCGAGTGCATGCCATCTTATTTCTGCCTGTTGGTAGCTACTTAAATAATAAGTAGAATTATAATATACTCATTAAATAGGTGAGTATGTTGCACCTGTTTCACGGGAGAAAAAAAATAGCAGTGTTGCTATAATAATGTTGCAATAAAAGAAGAAAACACTACATATTTCTTAATATCAGTACTTGATTTATTTTTAAATAACACAAAGTATAGTATAGATATAGATTATATTAGTAAACAATTAATTGAACTTATCAGGATATCATAAACCGATTTTTACATAACTCGAACAATTATAATAAAATGGCAACACGAAAAAAAATGGTACGTAGCGGAATTTCGATGTTTCATTTAACAATCAATGATATGTCCCAAAAAGCAGTGTTTTTTATTCTGGCTCTTACTAGTTATAAGCTTTTGATGTAAAAATGTAGAAAATTATTTCATTTCGTTCTGTAGAAAGAATATTTCAAGACGCTCAAAAATATCCCAAAGAATATTTCGCCATTGTTCTTTATTAACGTAACAGTTACAGCGAATAAAAAGAAACCTAAAAAAATATTGAAAAAAAAAACAAACACCAGACTGTGTTAATAATACTTTCACTCGCTCGCAGTATGGATTAATATTTAGTGGTATCCAACCAATGGTGTGTGTATTGGACTTAAATGTCAATAATAATAACAGCCTTTATTCAAACAACATTACATTTTAATATTTGTAATAAACTTTTCAGTACCTCTTATCATGCATTGTCTCTCACTAACAACGATTCACACCAATTCGTTGCTTCATACAATTGCCAGAAACGAAGGCTACGAGCTTGATTTACGTGAAAAATGAAGATAGTTTTATTCTGGGTAGATTTCCCTAAAACTTAATTTGAAGTAGTTATCATCGATTTAAAAATGACACGGCTCCACTGGCTAGTGGCGACATGCAAAAGAAAGTGATGGCACGACAGACGTGCCATCAGTCTGAATGCCTTCTTCAACTGTCGCCATTTCTCTCTATTATTAACTACTCTTGTCTATGTCACCTGCTATGGCTTTGATGTGGTCAACCCACTGTTTAAATGGTCTATCGCGTTTTCTCTTCTTGTCACTAGTGAATCAATTCATAACTCATTTTAACCTTCCTCTAATTGTGTGGCCTGACCACTTCCTGTGGTTGTTTTATTGTTTCCAGGACATTTTGTCAATATGCTATTAGATGACATGTTAATATTAATTTAAGATAGAAGCTTAAGTAATTTTTTACTATTTACTGATACAAAAGAAGAATTTAGAATCACTTTTATAATTGCAAATAAATGTTGGATTATTATTACGATAACAAATTTTCTTTCGCAACCGTTCAATACGATCAATGTATTTATGATATCGTGATATGAAACTATTAGGCACGCCGTTCAATTTAGTTTCTGTAGTAAAGTGCTAACTAATCGAGTTTCCATAGAAGTTGTAAAGATGAAACCGCCACACAAAGTGTAGTAAAATCTTGCGCTCGTTACAAATGTAATTGACGTTTGTTTTGTAAACCTGTTTTTATGATTCATTTAAAAATATAGTACTAAGAAATAAAGAGTCTCATTTTTTGAAGTAAAAACTTTTTTAATATCGTTGTGATTTGAAAGTCGATGAAACGAAAAAGCGACAGTAAAAGTGACAGACACCTAAATTCATAACATTTAACATAGGAGAAAATGAAAGAGATAGAGATATATAAATTCCCTGTCACAGTGTTTGACCGTAATGAACTCCGAAACTACTCAACCGATTTTAATGTTTTTTTTTTTAATTTTGCTGAATTTATTCCGACTTAGGACATAGGATGAGTTTCATTTCAATTCATAATACAGGAACGCGTGGCCAGGTCAGATAATAATCTATCTATATGTATAAAAATTACTCATCACAATGTTTGACTGCGATGAACTCCGAAACTATTCAACCGATTTTTATGATTTTTATGTCATTTTGCTGGATTTCTTCCGACTAAGGACATAGGATAGGTTTCATTTCAATTTATAGCATAGCAACGCGTGGCCGGGTCAGCTAGTAACACTATAATATTTATTTTTTGTGTTGTTCACTTTTGTTTCAAATAAATATTCCATATATTCAACAGAGAAATTAAGTTTTGGATTTAGGAATTATCTTACATTTTATACGTTTTGCCTTAGCCCGTTCACTTTATTATATACATACTACCGATAGACCTTTTTTTTCGAAAACATTTTATTACTTTTTGCGATTAAGAGATAAACGTTAATTTTCAACTTTCACAAGTAAATGAAGAATTGAGTATGATACGAACAAAAATAAAATATTATTATATACTATATACCCTTACAGTTTCATGCACTGCCAATAGTAGACTGAACGTCGTCACGCCTTCATATTGTATTAATAATATTGTGATGAATACACCTCCTGAATAGGATATAACGATTGAATTCATCGATAAACCTAAAGTGACTCTTACTCCAAAGCAATACAACTCAAATCGGTGAGCAGGATCAGAAAGGTCAGTGTTGTTTAATGTTACTGAACCAGACCGGAATTGATGGTGGAATGGAAAGCGTTCGATGACTGTTTCTTATTAGATTTTAATATCCCAACTATTTTTGGGTAACATTAGCTACTCTAATAACTAAACGTTAAGGCATACTTTCCTACTAATTAATATGATATCTGATATCTTTCAATTTAGTCACGAAGGAAAGAACGACCGTTTGGCGCAACGGTAGCGATCCTGCCTTTCGCAGGATCCTGGAAGGGGCAGATCTTTGTGTGATGAATGCAAGCATTTGCATCATGGTTTTTTAGATACTAGCTGACCAGGTAACGCGTTGTTATGGTAACGTTAAAAGAGCGGGAAAAAGAGCGGACAGACAAACACACAAACAACTAATTTGTGTTCTTAGATAATAGACTAGCTGATCCGGTAACGCGTTGCTATGGTAACGTTAATTGATACAATGGAAAAAGAGCGGACAGACAAACACACAAACAACAAATTTATATAAATCCGTTACCCTAGTATTAGTGCCTTACAGTGCTTATTTGGGCTAGGCTAATCAGTGTGAGTGTAAGAAATATCTATTTATATGTATATAATTCGCTACGCAGTTTTTATGGCATTCAACTGGACACCAAAACTGAGCCGACTTAGATGTATTTCGATATCTGCATAAGTTTAAGTGAAAACCTCGATTGTTTAGATTCACAATAGGATGAGTAGATGGCGCTGCTATAGGAAAGGCCAACTTCTGTATGCGCCACTATCTTTAAATGAAGAGTCTATAGTAGTCAACTCAACCAATTCACATTTTAGACTTCATAAATTTGGATTTCTGTTGAGCTTTAGCCAATCATCTATGTATAGTTTCTTTGAGGATTCTGTAAATCCTGAAATTGTACATCTTCCTAAATAAGAACAAACTTGGTAACATGTAAAAGATCTTAAAGACGTTAACAAACTCCTCTCAATGTTTCTATTTCGTATGTCGTTTTTTCTGTAAAGTCTCTATAACTGGGAACAACTCTATACATTTACCGATAACTCAAATATAATAAATATACAATAATATATTTCAGTTCAGTGGAACTCACTTACATTTTTTCGTACAATAATATTTATTCTTTATGTAGGCATTTCCAAAATAAGTTCAGAAATTGGTAAGCTTGACATTTTGTGGAATTGTGGAGTTGTAACGGTTAATCCTTAAGAGAATTAACAAGAAAAATCCAACTGTTCTTTGTTGCAATGGTAGCCATCCTGCCTTTCGCACTGATGATCCTGGATTCGAATCCCGGAAGGAGCAAATATTTGGGTAATCGAGCATTTGTACCTGAGTCATGTATATCTTTATATTACACATCTATGTATCATATATCTATATCTATCCGTTACCCTAGTATCTGTAACACAAACCTTACAGGTAAGGTAAGAAATATTATTGTTATTGTAATTAATGAATTTAAAAACATTAAAATAACAAAATATACAATAAGGTTAATCGTAAGTTATTTAAAAGTAAGCCAGTAGTTTTGAATCCTACCCTACAAGAAGAGATGAAGTTCGGTTTATTATTAAATTTCAGACAATCCACGCCAATTATGTAGTTCCAAAACAAAATAGAGGTTTGTATCATGTAAACTAAACAACGGATACATCGGCATACCGACCGCATACCTTCCCCACTATTTTCTTTTTTATTTCTGGATTATAATTGTGGGTTTCTTTTGCTTTTGAAATTGTTCCTCCCAGATGGGTCAAACATATATGATATACAAAAAAAGTATGTCCACGAGTTATAAACAAATAATTATGACTATTCATCATTTGATCTAAAAGACGTCCGCTACTGGTTCGAAGCCTCTCCCGGAAATGGCGGGATTTTGCCATAATCTTCACGCTTGGCTAGCGAGTAAGATCTTGTAGTGAAAGACCATAATTCGGAAAACGCTGCTGCACATTTTACATTTCTTTATGGTAGTTACATTCAGTACCATTAGTCTATTGTTGCCCTTAAGGGAAAGGATGGTGTTATTCTACTATGCCAAATAATTAGCATAATGAGCCATGTGCCAACTATGCCTATAGCACAAACATAATTGTAACTAGTGTTGCCCAAATTCAGTCTTGGTCTTGCAGTCTTGGTCTTGTTCTTGCGTTTTTGCAAGACCAAGACCAAGAACAAGACCGCGTATTTTTAGCAAGACCAAGACCAAGACTGACCGTGCAAGACTTGAGCAAGAACAAGACTAAGCCTGCAAGACTCTTGCGTCTTGCAGCTAGGACTTAGCGCTATTTCACGGAGTAGTTAGGTGTAACAGTTCGGTGTATAGGTACGCTTAGGAATTCTATGAGACGCAAAAAACTGTATCAAAGAATATGAAAAACTGGATCTATGCGCATTACGACTAATACCATAAACATACCTACATAGCGAATAAAAAAATATCCATTAAAATCAAACTGAGTGCATGCATAGTTATGTTTTAACCATCGGCACTTTGATAATGCGGCATCAAAGGTTTTGTACTTACTTCTCAAAGAAATTTGCTGCTTTTCGGAAGCACATGGTTATAATACACGCGCCGGCGGCTTCTTTTGAAATCATATACAACAATCGTTGCCGCCGCGCCGAAATCACAACATTTGACACTATTTGATTGCCGCCACAGGGCGTAGGCGTAGGTATACTCATGCAAAATAATTTCGAATTTTAAGAGTACCTACAGGTGTTCCAAAGAATAAATAAGTTTCAGAGTGCTTATAATGAAAATGAATACATTATACTGATCACGCAAGTAGTATTATGATTAGAATAAAATGGTAAGGATAGGTAGTAGATGTCATAATAATTTATTCTAGTAAGTATATATTATAATATTGATTATATGGTTTTAAACTAATTACTTAGGTACTATTATTGTACATTTAGTCATTATATTTCTTAAGTTTTTACAAGAAAAAATAGCAAAAAAGTGTTCAAATATCACCCGTTTGATAAATATTGTAGCCACTTTTAAATATACTTGAAACGTGTAAAAAAATTCTACATAATTAATAAAATAATATAAAAAGCGTAGGTACTTACCTACTAATAAAATAAAAAGCCTGCGATTTATTATTAGTAAATAATCACGGCAGCCGAGAGTGTGTCTCCACTTTTGAATACATAAATCATAACCAGATCACTAGAGCCACTTCAAAAAAGAAATTTGTAATTCCTAGGGTTCAAAATTATTTTGGTGACAGAACTTTACAGAAGCGTATACCATATCTTCTTAATTCGTTGCCCGAAACTATTAGATGTGAAACGGATAAAAATAAATTTAAAAAAATATTAAAAGATTATCTGATGACTACTATTTAACACAACAATTGTATGTTTTTATTTATTTTTTTGCATTCACAATGCAATATTTCTATAAGATATAAAATACGTGTGTAAAAAACAACCACGCCTCCGAGCCCATCTGAGGGCTCGGAGGCGTGGTTGTTTTTTACACACGTATTTTATATCTTACAACAATTGTATCTTATTATTATCACCGCTAAATTTTCCTTCAGTTTGTTGTAATTCAGTCTAAATCCAATTATTGTGCACTTAACTTTACCTGATACAGTTATAGTTGTATTATATACCTACATAATTATAATTATAAGCTAAGAGACTAAAGATCCCTCAGTCAAACCGACAAGTCGGTTTTGTGGGACTAAATTGTATCTTTGTATTTTTTTTTCTTGTATATGAAATAAATAAATAAAAAAAAATAAATAAAAAAAAAAAAAAAGTATTTACAAGCAGTGCCCGCGACTTCGCCCACGAAGAATAGTAACTTTGGAGGTATAGTGACGTTCAGGATTTATTTATTTATTTTAAAACTTCTGTCATCAAACATACAAACAAACTCTTCAGCTTTATAATATTAGTATAGATTAGTATAGATGTACGCCAAAACATTCACTTATATGTAAAGAATAGTGATTGGCACTAATTCTTTACATATATTTTATTCACGCGTCGCGTCTGTACAAGTAGGTAATAATCTGTGTTTGTACGCCGCACGCGGCATCGTTTGATTTGCGGCGGCATCCTTTTAATAGAGCCGGCACGTGGCGAGGCGGCGCGGTAGAAAGCAAGGAAACGTACTATAAACAAAGGAATTATTTTAATTCCAGTCATTTCCAATTGAGCTGTGCTTCGAGTCTAACTTAATAATTGTTTTTACTAATTCTTGTTGTTTTCTAAAAACGTATCACGTGTACAATTTAATATGAGTGACGAAGATTCAAATTATTCTAGTCCGAGTAACGAGAGTTTGAGTCACAGATCTAAAAGACCCAAAAGCAAATTTGAGGAGTTTTTCGAAATAATTCATGCATCCCAAACTGCCTTGTGTAAATTGTGCCAACATAAAAAGACTGAAATAAAAATGAAAAACAGAAACACTTCAGGCTTAAGGAAACATCTAATATCTTTCCACAAAAAGGAATCACAAATATTTCTTCCTGTTAAACCAAAATTAAGTGGAGATATCACAAGCTTTTTAGTAACCGCTGGAAGAAGTGGACAGGTAAGAATATATTTTTTTTATATGAAAACTCCAGGAACTCAAAAAAGTCTTTTTTGAACAAATGACTTTAAACTGACTTCGGAATATTTTATAGATATTGATAAAATAGTAATACATAGGTACATATTTCGCGTCATTTTTAACAATGGTCGAAATTGTCGCTACGGGAATTTTAACTCCGCGTAGCTGTTCATGCGATACTTTCAAAAACGCCATTAACTTACGTAAGTATTTTTGAGTTAGTGGTGTTTTCATCTAGGGGTGCGACATATTAAGTATGTAATTATCGTCTTAAATATTTTTATAAACACCTATATTTTCATTTGTTTTCATAATCGGCCAGTAACAACTAAGTACTTTATTTTGGTAAATTACAGTACAGTGCAACCTTAATATAACAAATGTCAATTTAACGATTTTCTCGATTTAACAACAACAAACCTCCTCCTCCTAAACGCTCAAACCTAGTATGTTTTAAATAATAACACAAGATTTATTGTTTTATTTCAGTCGGAAAACAGCAGTGACAACATCACGACAGCTACAGTTGATTGGGTAGTGAAAAAATATCTTCCCTTCTCATTTTTCGATGACGAAGCTACACAAGTATATTTTCGACGTATTTGCCCTAATATGGAGTTTCCTAAAAGGTCTACACTTAGAAGGAAAGTCAAAGAGCGATTTGAAGAGCTCCAATTTAATCTCAAGGAACGACTTCAACAATTATCATCTAAAATGTCATTTACCATTGATGGGTGGACGTCAATTGCTGGTAGGAGTTACTACGGGGTTACTATGCATTATATAGACAACGAATGGAAGTATCGATCTGTAGTTCTTGATTTTATACCATCACGCGGTCGACATACTGGGGAAGATATTGCAACGATTTTCCATGAATGTTTATTGGAATATGGCATAATTGATAAAATACAAGGTATCACGGTCGACAACGCAACTGCAAATACCAAATTTATGTATGAACTGGGCAAACAGTTGCCACACTTTGATTCAGACAATCAACATTTCCGGTGCTTTGCTCACATTTTAAACCTTGGTGTACAAGATTTATTAGAGACCTTAGCATTACACTGTGAGTCTGACACTAACGCGCAAGATCAGCAGTATGAAGACTATGCAGACGAAACTGAGGAAGATGAAGAATATGCACCAAATATTGCTGACTCGCGTACATCTGTAACAAAGTTACGCAGTATTTCCAGTAAAATAAAAAGAAGTGAGATAGTGAAGAAGAAGTTTCAGTCTGCTTGTGAAGCAGCTGGCGTGCCATCAAATCTAAATGCCATTCTTGACTGTCCAACAAGATGGAATTCCACACATGATATGATTGGATTTGGTTTAAAAGTGAGAGCGGGCATTAACATATTGTGCAGTTCTGTCACCGAATTGAATGATTTTCAAATCACAGCTAGTGAATGGCAGGTACTCGAAAAATTACATAAATTTCTAATAAACTTTAAACTTTTAAGTACAAAACTTGGTGGAGACAAATATGTTACATTACCGCTAGTCATTGTATCATTCAATCTCTTGCTAGATAAAATTGAATCCATGGTAAAACAGTTAGATGAGAAACCTAATCGATCTGAAGTGGATGAAAGGCTCATTCTAGCTTTCCAAGCAGCTCGAGACAAAATGCTTAAACATTATAAGAAGAGCAACTGGATTTATTGTACTTCTTTAATTTTAGACCCAAGGCATAAGGCTCAGACTTTTGACCTGACAATGTGGGGGAAGCAACTTAAAACAGAAAGTCTGCGCAAGTTCAATGAACTTTATGAAGAATATAAAAGTCTACACTCACTGAACAAATCTCTGGAATTGCCAAGAAAAGAAAATAAAGTATGTGATGAAGATGAAGACATTATAGACTTTGATAAACTCTATGAATGTCCCTCGACGTCATCTGGATCTTGTCTTCAAGGCTTAGTGATAGACGAGTTGGAGGAGTACCTGAGAAAACCAAGAACTGCCAGCTCGGAAGACATTTTAGATTGGTGGAGGACGCATGAGACAGAGTATCCGACTTTATCGAAGATGGCCCGTGATTTTCTCTCAATACCTGCAACTTCAGTACCTGCTGAGAGATTATTTTCTAAAGCATCATTAGTAATTAGAAAACATAGAAATAGGTTAAGTGATGAGTCAGCCAGATGGTTACTTTGTATTAATTCTTGGTCAAAAGAATTGATATAAAGTAACATAACCTAATGATAAAGCTGTTGTGTACTGTTATGTTTGATTTGTGTTGTATTTTATTTTTGATTGAAATAAATGATAAATCATAAAACTCTTTTATTAAATTTCATGCAAGTTGAGGGTTCAATCTCTTTCTAGACAGACATTGTTATTTAAAATACAGTCAAGTTATTGTAATTAATTTGTTTTTTTACATGTTTTAGCAAATGTAAGCTTATAAATCATAAATGTTTATTAAGAAACAGTTACTTCCATGGAAAACGACATATAGGTCAGTTGATTTTTCGACTTTCTTATCAAATCTTCAGTTATTTATTAATCTGATTGATCTTTACTATGGCTATGTTAATTCAAGCTCACAATGTTCCAATTCTAATACGTTTTTCTAAGATTTAAAGTAAACTTTAATAAATAGCAATAGACTAATAGGTAATTGCAAGACTTGCAAGACTCTTGCTGCAAGACCAAGACCAAGACCAAGACTGCAAGCGCAAGACCAAGACCAAGACCAAGACCAGGTGTATTGGCGCAAGACCAAGACCAAGACTGGCTAAGTCTCGTCTTGTTCTTGCATTTGGGCAACACTAATTGTAACCCTACCAGAATCTGGGTATACATATAAGTATGAGACGGATTGTTGAAATAGTACCATACATTAGTTTTCCGTTCTCCAAGCAATAGAGTAAGGTTCGCGAATGATGCAAAAACAAAAAGACAACTCAAATGTTTTATTATATTTCCTTCTGTTTATTTATATTGTTTTCAGCTTAACGATTAGTTAACCTGAATCTTTAAAATGGATCTTATTTTCTAATTGAAACGGTTTATTTTTGATATTCTTTAACTCGGCACTGACAATAATGGTCGAAGGCTATGGCCGCATTTTTAAATTGCAATCAATTTATTAACATTTTCTTAAAGTAATTTATTGACAGAATAAAATTACAAATATTAAATGTAAATAGGTATTAAAGAAAATAAAAAATCTCTTTTCAATGAATTGATTGAAGAATGTTATACATTTGAACGACTATGATCAAAGTGACTGTTATGGAGCTTGGCTGAACTCAACTCTTTTATAAGTGAAATAAATTGACCAATTTATTTGATTTGAGGAAATCAACTTTACAGAAATTTGCCACTTCTTCACATTCATATTTTGTATTAGGTTGAAATGTGTGGTTATTAAATTGAATTTCACATTCAAATTTTTTATTAGGTTGAAATCATATATTTCACTGTACTGTACTTAAAAATAAAAATGGGTATAATAAATGGCACAATAAAACAAAAGTCAGGCATCGAATAAATCAGTCTTAAATTTGTATAAACTAAGAGTAATAGCAGTAGTGAATTAAAATTTTATATGTCGCTGTTCCGCAGCCCGTATAGGTCGGGCAACCACATTCCCAAGCCCTCGAAAACTCGGAATTACGCCATCTATTGGGGAGTGGGTGGAAACTTCATTTTGGGTGATGCACGTCAAAATAATGATAATAACATTCGTTATAAACACACCAATTAAATTAAAAATACAAAATAATTCGGTCATAAAAGTTAATTTCAATAAACATCAATAGAACAAAATTTTAAGTACATATTTCTTTTTTGTGTAAAAGTATATGACGAATAGTACTTTTCAAACTTTGATAATTTCAAAACTATTTGGGGGGCTGAAAAGTTCGTAGGCTGACACATAGATGGTGCCTCTAGTATCAAATCCATCATTTCACATCGGCGTCCAATCGACAGTCAGCCGAGTGGACTGCACGTGATGAACCGACTCCAAAGCGGGGAAAGACGCAAAAGTCGGCTAGCACGGTTATGGCATCAGTATCCTGGGATACTCATGGTATAATATTCATTGACTATCTTAAAAAGGGAAAAAAACCATATACAGCGACTATTACGTAGCGTTATTGGAGCGTCATAAAAACGAAATCGCGGAAAAGCGGCCTCATTTGAAGAAGAAAGTGCTGTTTCATAGAGCAATGCACCGTGTCACAAATCAATGAAATCGATGGCAAAATTGCATGAATTGAGCTTCGCATTACTTCCGCATCGATCGTACTCTTCAGATCTGACCCCCAGCGACTTTTTTCTATTCTCAGACCTCAAGAGGATGCTTGCTGGACAGGTTTTTCGCCCCGATAAAGAGGTAATAGCTGAAACTGATGCCTATTTTGAGGCTAAAGACAAATCGTATTATAAAAATGGTATCGAAAAATTATATGACCGCTATAATCGGTGTATCGCCCTCGAAGGGCAGGGAATATTGAATAATAAAATCGAATTCTATCAAAAAAAAAATTCTATTCTAGCCTAAGAACTTTTCAGCCCACCTGTTATGGTAAGGTGTACATAAAATTTAGGAGCAGTATCAGGATTACTTAAGTTCACTCGAAGTGATTCGAGTATACACTACCGTGTCTAGATAGTTAATTTAACATTGTATATGGGTACGTATATAAATGAAAACATATGACAACATAGATGTTGTGTTATACGAGTCCAAAGGAATTATTGGCCGGTTGTGTCAATATCGCTTTTTATTGTATGTTGCTGTGACTAATGACCATGGGTGGCCGGTTGAATGTTACAGCAATTACGTTGGATCGATCAGGTACAGTAATGGATTAATATATGTAAAATATATGAGAAACCTCGTCCCGTCTTCAAACTTGAAGAGGTTATTGTAGAAAAGACACTATTAATGGTTTAATTTAGATGAAAGGGATTTTTTCATTCTGGTGAAAGTATTGTTTTAGTAACAACTATTTTGCAGAGCTGATTATATAAGAAGAAAAAACGACAGTGAATTAATCCAATGATTTGAAACATTGTTTTCTTCCTACGGCGGTTTCATGCAAGGGCAATGGTGATTATGGTACTTTGACTCTAAGTCCATGAGTTTAGGTTTTATAAAGTAAACTTATTCATTATTATTATATGTTAAGACATAATAATCTAAATATTTTTAGCCAAGGTTATCTCTACTAATCTAGTATTGTTTCAAAAGGTTGTGAGGAATGACAAACTACAATACAGGTTTTGCATAGCTTTGGTATATGGGTAATATAATGCATCAAATTCTTAAAGAATGATGACATGAAATCAGATAATATTAGGACAGTTAATATAAACTCTTCAGCCGTTGTGTGACCTTCTGGAATTATATTAATACTGTATTTATTCGCACTCAGAAGTATAAAAATTTCCTCCAGCGGAGCGGTGAATATTATGGGAGATATAATTTTCATATTTCCTTGTCCCACACCTCGCTGCAGTTGAATGGGATTTTAGTTTTGGTTCTACAAAACACAACCACAGTTGGTGGTGGTGTTTTCATATGCACGTTAATATAACTGGCTAAATACCTGGATACATGTGTAGCCTACTTGGGAGCATTTGAAAGTCTGCAAATACATGTGTAGCCTACTTGGCAGCATTTAAAAGGCTCCGTTCAAATCTTGATCAAATCAAAGTCAAGCAAAGTGGAAGATTAACGTAGATCTTCGGTATAACGTATGGATATGATTTACTATACCAAAACATGTTTAAAATCAAGAGCTTGAAAGCCGCAACACTTGCAAGCAAGACAATTTGTAATGATTTTCGAAAATAAGACATGACAATATAGACATGCCTCAGAAATATACATGGTCTGTAGTTGTTCCAGACTATCTACTTACCCTATGTAAAGACAAAATCACGTAACTTCTGTTCCATGTAGGGTTGCCATCTCTAAAATTTGGAAAACAGGACAAGACGCATGAAAACCCCGGATTTTAGAGTCCGAAAGCCGGACATGTCAACAAGATCTTTTAAACATATTGAATGTAATAAAAAACAGTTGAAAATGTACCTACATAAATCACCTTTTTTATTCATCCATTATTTTAACAAAACAGAATCATATTATAATTTGTTACAAATTGTTTATATAAATCAGCTTTTTTAACTCTTGAAATAAGAAAACAAAACCTTATTAAAATATTAAACAAAAACATATATTTAATGAATTAAAATTTTAAAAGTACCTAGGTACTATTCAGTATTCAGTCTTACAATTTTTGAGGTAACTCTTTTAACTATAGTTCTATAATTATTATCTGCTTTACTTTTTATCAGCAGTCATTTATATCACAAAATATACCTTTTTTAGCAGAATATAAACTAAATTCAGTCTTCTTAAATATTAAACAACAAAACAGAACATTTTTTTAGACCTACAGCAATATAAGTTACATTATTAAAATTTTAAAACAAAATAATCAATCCTATACTTATTTTCATCAACTTTAAGTTTTGATCAACAACCATATTTTAAATAGTTTTTACTCAATAAAAAACAATCATAACTTTAACTACAAAAATAAAAAGCAATTATTGCACTCATAATAAGGTACACGATTTGTCTATCTAGCTATTAAAGCGTTTTCCTCAGCCTCTTGCCTTTTTACTTCTCAGTTTTTTTGTATTTATCATTTTTTCCGATAGCTTTTAGAATATCTTCCCTTTTTAAAAGTTATTTATAAAAATCAGTGCAGCTGTATTCTCGGAAATTGAATTTAATTTTAATTATTGAAGACATTGTTTCTACGCTTAGTAAATTTCTTTCTTTAGTCCATTGTTTTGTAATTAATGAGAATACCCTCTCCACGTTGGCATTATGCGCCGGAATGCAAAAAAAATATTGCGCAATTTTCAGCAATTCCGAATATAAATTCGCATTTGGCGTTTTAAAAAATTATACCCAAAGGTGATTGGAATTTAAAAGCTTATCTTGTGCAGTTAAGTTTTGGCAAAAAGCCTTTAAATTCACCCACTCGTCAATTAATTTTGTGTCTTCAATGTCTATGTTTTTATCTTTTAAATAAAGGGCAGTGTCTTCAATAAGAGTCCACTCTGTTTTGTTATTGATTTTTGGCAAAAACATCCAATCAATTTTCTCAAATTGTTTTAAAGGTTTCATCCATTCTTCAATATATCTTTTAATTTGATTGTAGAAGTCTTGTGTGCATTTTTAAACTCTTGTTTCCTGTTTTCATCTTTTTTATTTATAATACTCTGATCTTAACGTTCAGCGTCACAAAATTTTCCTTAATTCGGTCATCTAAACTTTTTCTTATGGAAGCAAGTATGCTTTTTGTTTCAAGAATTGAATTATCGCCTTTCTCTAATGTCTGTATTTTTGTGTGAATGGTGTGAATAATTGAGTGTATAAGGAACAGGTATGCTTCCGAGAGAGGATTTTCGAAAAACTATTTAATTAAAACAGGTGGCCTTTCTATGCTTTCAAAATAATTAAGTAAAGGACGGTAGAGCTTCAGAATTCGCTCGATAGCTGGAAACAGGCTTAGCCAACGCGTTTTGGGAATGATACAGAAGCTGTTTATATTCGACCTCAGCCGTTTCGCAGAATTCTTTAAGAGCTTCGGTTTGTACTGTGTAAGTGGAAAAAAATTGCAAATTTTTAAGACGATGGATTCTATGTCTACTGCTAGTAAATCACATCCGTGGTGCACTGCGTTGTTAATGACATGTCCAGAGCAACCCACACCAACCAAGTTTGGGTTTAGAATATACTTGGTTCGTCGGTTGATCGTGGTGTGCGAGCAAAGTGCGTGTCTCGCGGGCGACCCAAATTATTTTTATTTATTTATTTTTTAAAACCCGGTCTACAAATGAAACCTTCTCCGGACGCTCCCCGGATGCCCTCTAAACTAGGACAAATCCGGGGAAACCCGGACGGATGGCAACCCTAGTTCCATGGTTTCTGGGTTGTACTAGCGAGTATGACATAATTGAAGCAGTTCTGGAGGAATTTGTGTGTTGGCTTACCGCACACTCTGAAAAGCTCTATAGTGATTCTGTCATCACCAGCCGCCGTGTTGTTATGGAGTTGCTTGTCTCGTTAAGGCTGACATTCAGGATATCTTCGGCAAAGTGTCAGTTAAGCTTAACTCTAATAGTTACCTAGGACGGGGAATAATCCCCGTTAAACAGTTATAGAATTGTTTATAGAAACACTGGATCTCAACAAACAACAACACTCAAATGATTTCAGGTTTCGATGAAAATGGCATTTAGGAATTAGCAGTCTAAAGGAGAGAGATAACTGACGTTTCGAATATTTTGGAACCCTTGTTTCGCTCAATAGCCTGTTTAATACCGTTCGTATTATATTGACGAAGGTCGTACGTCAACACTTAAATATCTATTTCTTTAGCTGCCGATAACAATAAGCATCCGCTTCGTTCTGTAGCATTATTTCATACCTCTGTTTCATGATTCGGAGTTTGCATTTAAAGATTTTCTTAACTTGGGTTAAAAAAATTACCATACGGACAGTATCTACAACCATGTTGTTAAGATCGTTTATTTCTGTGCAATTCTCAGGGCTTCGAAGCGATTTTAGGGTTCGATTTGATAACTCTCCGACTAATACCGATAAAAATAATTTTAAATAAAGGAAAAGTATATAAAAACTTTCTATGTGTAAGTAATATAACAGAATTAATATTACTATATGATTAGGCCCAAAATGCGCATATGGAATTTATTTTTATGTAGAACATTTATTTAATGCATAATACATATAGGTATATGTGGTAGACTTATACAGACTTTAGATAGTATTCAAGTACCTATCTCCAAAGCAAATGTGTTAGAAGATGAAGAAAGATCTTAGTTTTTACGAAAAAATCTTGTTCAAGCCTTATCGAATAAAAATAATATAAAAATTTCAAAGGAAAAGGCTTTTTAAAGAAAATTAAACTATTTGGATCTCTATATATATATATATGTGTGTGTGTGTGTGTGTGTGTGTGTGTTTGTGTGTGCATATACATGAATATCTGATTAAAAATATCTTCAATTAAATTTATTATTTAATGTTAACTTGACATTTCGTATATACATACGAACTAAATCGATTTACTGTTACACATACGTGTAACAGTAAATCGATTTATAAGTCGTCATAAATGTCATCATACATTAAAAATCATACATTAATATTTACAATACTATATATTTACCACTTGTCAGTCCACCCCACCCCTCTCAATAGTCCTAATGCTGCGCGAATTGTGAAAAAAAAAAATGTCGGACTCATAAATAAAAATGCTATTTCTCGCTTAATAATAAAGCTAGGATCAAACTAAAAATACTACCGTTTTTGCTGCTGATTGAATAAAGAATCCACCACAAAATATTTGGATTTCTGTAACTAAAAAAATAATCGTAATTTAAAAAAAAACAGCTGGCTACGCGCTAATCTGAATATGGTAGCAATTTCTATCATCTACTGATGAGGGGTGTTAGCTATCGGTAGCAATTGTTACCGTGGACTGAGAAGTGGTTAACATATTTCAGTTGTATTTAACTTTCAATTAAATATCTCACGAGATTATTTGACATGTTCCTCTAGTTAGATTTATGCGTTGCTGATTGGACTGAAGTATCGTCGTATATTTGTCAAGCGTAGTAATGCTCGTGAATTAATTAAACAAAAACAAATTCAAGGAATAGTCTTTACAACTGTTATAATTAATTTTAGAAAATGTAATATAACTATTTTGCTTTTGTTTAAATATAAAATACACGTGAAACACACTTTATCAATGTCTATCTATCACAGACCGCAATGTCATAAAAATAACTGAGGTAATAAAATCGTTTCTCATGGCTAATATTAATTTTAGAAAGCAGAAATTTAGAGTATAGATTTATTTAATACCGTCTGCATCTGCTCAGGAAAGATTTATAATTAGAGATATAAAAAATAATTTTACAATCAGTACTCATATCTTCTACATTAATATTAATTTTTCTCTCTTTCGGTTATCGTTTAAATGTGTAGAATTAAAAACAGTTAAATGTAAAATTATTTTTATTGATTGTTGTGATGGATACACATCACTTTTATAATAATATTATGATGTTATTCCTTATGTATATTAATAAATATTATAATTTGATAATATTGTTTTTATTTGTTAGGCTGATTAGCATCTTACGGTTCTTTATATCAAAAGACATCCTTAATTAGTGGTCATTGAACCAAATATTTATATTATAATTAATTATCATATTATAGAATATAATAATTATTTATTCGTTTATTTTTAGTGCATTAAATTGGCGGTTAAAAGTTATTATATTTTTGTATTTATGTTCAGAAAAATATGTTTATATTTTTGTAGAAAAAATGAAGCTATGCATAAGTACTTACTGATTGCATCGGCAGTAAAATCAGCTTCATGCTTAAGTATTTTCAACAAATCTACACTCATTTTAGGTCAATTTTTATCACGACATCCCATCGTAAAACTACAGCAAAGGTACTTAAAAATTAGAATATTTAAACCACAACACTATTTAATTCGAAATAAAAATATTTTACTACTTTTTCAAGAACTTTTTATCACAGTATCGTATTTAAGATCGCATCCCGTTTTTCGGATCGAGGCAGCGTGTGGCTACGCTGGCCTACGACGTAGCACTGACTACAGCGTAGCTACTGCTCCGAATATGCGACGGTTTTATACAGCCTTAAACAATTAAAGCGACTGCGTAGATAAAACATGTTGAACTTTAAATTCATAAACTTTTCATATACATTATAAAAAAATTTTGATGTCAATTTTGGCACAGTTATTGACTCGGGGTTTCTATGTTAGTAATGTAGTTATCGTTTTTCGTATTTTTTTTCATTTGAATAAGAGTACTAGTAGTATGCAAGCACTTTTATCCATTTCATTTCATACATGTTCACTTAGACAGTAGCTGTCTTTACATAGGCGCGAGAGACAATATGATCTACGCGTCGGACATTTTTTTAACTTCTTCTTGTGAATTTTGATTTGCAAACATCGATTGATTATTGAATAGTAAGTTACTTTTTATTAATAATGTGCTCCTGATCAGTGCTGTGCATTTTTTTTCTACATGGAGCGTTGCCGTTGGAAACAACTTGGAGGAAAAAAAACCTGGGAATGAGAGGGATCGCTGAAAAATTGCCTTTCTTCGACCTACGATTCATCGCCCTATATATATATGCTGTTTAGTTGAGTAAAGCAACTTATTATTTTTTTTAATTAAACGACTTCAACAAAGGATATTATTAATTAGATCCGTATGTATGTAATATTGACAGAATCATAGTTTTTGTACTGTTGGTCTATACTAACTTCTAAATATTGATATCAAACTTTATTATTGAATGTATGTATGTTTGTCTTCACATATCTCAAAAATTATAAATCGAATTACAAATTATTTTTTTATTGGACTAGGTATGGGTTTAACTTGGGGAACTATGTAAATTTCATCAAAATCCACTCCTCAGCTGTGCGCATTATAAAGGATGTTGAGAAGCGCTTAGTGCGACAGGTAGGAATACCAAGAAAGGGTGGCATCCCGCAGTGCGTTTAGATGTCCAATAGTAAAAGTGAGATTTCGGTATGAGCAAATGAAGCTCCTGAGCACGCTCTCCAAAGGACATTCTGTAGAAGACCGGCAGACAGGCAACTTTGCGGCGATGTGCTAAGGTGTGAAGTTTGCTCTTCACCAATTTACTGTCACTAATGAGCCTCTCAGCGTTAAGCGTCCAGTGCAGCAAGTTGGTATTTTACTGAGCCGTCCTAGAGATGATTGTATTTAAATTTTAATCAATATCAATATTATTTTTGCATGCTGATTACTCGGCGAAAGATATAGCACAATAAACTGTTTATGTAACATGTATTTATGACTGTATTTCAAGGAAAATAAAAATAATATTTTTATTCTGTTGGCGCACTGCTTAATGTTGCGGAGGATGTTCTTTGTTCTAGACTGTAGATAGTCTTTGTTTGGAAATTTATATGCAATAAAGTATATAACAATGTGTTGCTGTTTTAAGTGCTACCCAAAATATTGAGGAACTGTATCTAGGTGAAAAGCGATCAGTTTCTTATCTGATTTCTGATTTAACACCTTGTGAAAATGATTAACCATATCGTTTATATGTTTATGGCATTATCAATCATATCAATTACCATCTTATTTTCACCTAATTAATTTTTTTCACTGTAACACTGCCCACCTTATCGTAGACTAAAAAATAAAGCTCTACATATCATATCATAGCATATCCGGGCGACGGTACGCAGAGTGACCTCCTGATTGATCCCGTTGAGAGTTAGGTTATGTTTCTTACAAAATTTTAAGCACATTGAGTTTTTCCAGATCAGCTCTAAATTAATCTTACTAATAAGTAACGACATAACGACGATGTCCTACTATACAGAATGTTGAACCCACCAAAATCTAAAGCTGGTTTCAAAGTAACACTATATTCCACTAGCAAGCGATTCTATAGATTCATAGTCGAACATACAAGTATAGTATAATACACTCGCAATTTCTCTCGGCGTTTGGACGCAGCCTAAATCACGTTTTGTCATAACACCTCACTATATGACAAGGTTGTCCATTGCGATAGATCATATGAACTGGTACAGATGACGGACAAGACCAAGGTCAAGGTTATCCATTGGTATCCGCCCGACAGCGGTGGACATTAGGACATGCCACGAGAAACTTGTCGACGCCCTGCCATCGATGACTGACGTATATAGGACGAACGTATATGTTTATATGAGATAGGCTGTGCTATTGACCATCGTATGATGCATCGGTAGCAATCCTGAGTTTTGCACCGACTGTCCTGGGTTCGTATCCCGGAAGGGGAAATTGTGTGATGCACGAGCTTTTCTACCCGAATCATGAGCATATATATTTTCTATGAGTATTAAATATCTTTCTATCATATATGTATGCCTATCCGTTACCTTAGTAATCATAACACGTGCCTTATAGTGCTAACTTTGGGCTAGGCTAATTGGCGGAGGACGTGAGGACTTTTATGCATTGTGGCCAGGAGCTGCCGGGCGCAAAGTGATGAATATCACAAATCGCCCCACCGGAGCTTTGGCAAAGTGGAGGGTACATCCTAGGGGTTTTAGTGTGGTATCCTCCGTGCGCTATGGCAGAGGTGAGTCCTCACATATCCCCATCGACTACCCGCGTTGGAGCAAAGACATAAAGCTTTCTTTTGGGAAAAAAATGAAATGAAGCGGGCGCGCTCTTTTTGTCATATGGATAAATGACAACAATCTTAACACTGCCTTAATCGCTTTTCGACAATGCGCTTACTTCCGCCTGACTGTAACACAACCTCTTTATGTACGTAACGATGTCACGTGTCATTGTTAGCCTCATAAGACCGTTGTGATGTGACAAGACCGGCAATATACAGTTAGATATGTTGTTGACAAGATCGTAATTCAATCGTCTTTAGATGTGCAATTTCATGCTGATATTTGAGTAAGTTAAAGAAATTTCAAGTTTAGTGTCTTTTAATTATAAAATTATACACGTACTTTATAGTACACGAAAAAATGTTACATAGAATTAAGTCTTATTGTTAAGAAGATAGAAGTATTTTCCAGGTAACCTTGGGTGACGATAAAATAAATAAAAAGAACATTATGGGGTAAGTGTAGTTCAAAATGAAAAGGCACTTTATATATTTAACATTTTTAATACACTCTTTTGATATAAAAAATGTTAAATCTAAGGTGGAATTTAAACTCGTATCTAGGCTAGCAGAAGCTATCCTTCTGAGGCTTCTGAGATTAATACCACCCACTTTTACCATCACTTGTTACTCAGAATAGAATAAAATAGAAAAGAATTGAGAATAGAATATAATGATTTATTTGCGAAATACTGAGTATATAAATTATTTTTTACAAATAAATAATTGGCAGGTCTACAGTATTTGCCTCTGTAATATAGGCATGCAAATATTTAGTGAAGTGATGAATTTAACAACAGCAAATTGACTAAATTAATGAATTAGGTGTCACAATAAATGTCAATGATAATTTCGATCGACTAATTAGATCCGTTAAGTTGTCAAAGCTCAAAATGTTATAATAATAGAAAAATAGATTAGTATAAAAATATCACTTAAATGTCATTGTGTGCCCCAGATATACATTTTAAAAAATAATAAAAATAAAACAACAACAATTAGATTAAATAATAATAAGGAAAATAAAATTATCAATACAATGTCAAGAAATTTTATGCCAGCCAAGAAAGCAGATATTTCCTAAAAATAATTTTCTCCATGGGTAGGAATCTCAAGTTCGGCGGTAACTTATTGTATATGTTTTTAAACATGCAGTAAACATTTTTTCTAAAAAATTGTTAAATTGCCTTTTGCGTTATCATTTCTTTGATAGCGGGTGACAAAATATCGGATATCGTTTTACTAAAAGACATAATTCGGCTATATACATACAGGGTAATCTTAATATTTTATTATCTGAACCACGATTGACAAGATTCCCAATTTTGAACACTAGATAGTACTCTTATACATCGTTTTTGAGCTTTAAATGCCCTTTCAAAATTTGCACAATTTCCCCAGATTATTAAGCCATAGGGAAGTACACTAATTTGTTTCAAAGTAAACAGTTTCTTCCCAGACGTGGATACCAAAGAGAAGATGATGACTATTTGTATGAGAATTTAGTTTATGATTTATCTTTACCCGTTTCTTACTTAATTTTGGATTTGAACTCAGAGGCACTCACCTTGGAATCTGCCGGTCGTCTTCTTGGAGGTACCTCCGTATCCTTGATCCAGCTGTATTGTTCTACGATGGTCTCCTGGCCTAATTCACGATTTTTGCACTGATTGCACTGTAGATTTAGTTTTATGAGAAATATAATTAATTGGGCTGCGCGCCGCGGCGCTATGCGCCGCGGGGGACGGTTCGATCGGGGTGTATAGTTCAAGTGAGAATGTTCAAGATGGCAGCACTGATGGCTGGCTTTGTTAACGGCTTTGAGCCAAAGGGATTGTGCCTCTGATATTTTAGAAAAAAAAAAGAAAGATTGGATGTAGTATTGTTTGTGCTATGATAAACTAAATTATAACGAAAGTACGGAACATGCCGCCGACCTTAAAATAAGACTTATTTTAACTGTTAACTAACTATAACTTAAATGCTAACATCTCTACTGTAAGCAGAGGAAAGTTCCACCTATTCGATAGGCAGAGGACAGACCTTGACGACAGGTCTCTTAGTAAGTGTATTACCAATGCGGACAGTAACCACACGGGTAACACCGTCAGCGCCGGGGTGTAGCTCGTGTACACGCGCTAGTCGCCATTGCAAGGGGGGCAGAGTGTTATCTACCAGTACCACTACTGTACCCTCCTTGAGGGGTGTGTAAGATGTGTTGCGGAACCATTTGCTTCGTTGTGAAAGCTGGTGGAGATATTCAACACTCCAGCGTTTCCAAAAATGCTGAACTGCTTGTTGTATTGCTTGCCAACGAACAAGGCGTGATGGATTGTCAGAATTAAAATCAAATTCAGGCAAAGAAGTTAATGGTTCCCCGGTGAGGAAGTGTCCAGGTGTAAGAGGTAACGGATCAGCAGGATCGTTACTTTGAATTGTAAGTGGTCGTGAATTTCATATTGCCTCGATTTGGCTTAAAACAGTGTTAAATTCGTCATAATTCAAAGTCAAGTTGCCCACGACGCGATACAAATGAGTTTTCATAGTTTTAACCGCGGCCTCAAAAATCCCGCCAAAATGACTTGCGTAAGGTGGATTGAAATGCCAGGTAATAGATAGCTGATTGACTTTAGATTTAAGATCGTTTTGATTGTTTGCGTTTTTAAGAAAATCCGGAAGTTCCTTCAGATATCGATCGCATCCGACAAAGTTTCGTCCGCAATCTGAATAGATGTCTGTACATAACCCACGTCGGGATATGAAGCGTCGTAAGGCGTTAAGAAAAGCTTCGGTAGATAAGTTTGGTACGAATTCTAAGTGTAGCGCCTTTGTGGACATGCATACAAAGACACACACATATGCTTTAATAATTTTAGCATTTCGGTGTGGACTGGATTTGAGGTTGAAGTGACCTGCAAAATCAACTGCCACATGCAAGAAGGGCCGAAGAGCACGCACTCTTGCAGCTGGAAGTGGAGCCATGACAGGCTGCGGAGCGACAGGACGCAACCGGGAACAACGGACAAAGCGTCTAGTGCGCATTCGAGTGACACTGCGTGCAGATAAAATCCAGTAGGATTGAGAAATAATATATTGCAGTGTCTGAGGACCTACATGTTAATAGATCACGTGATAAAAATTGATTAAAAGGTTAGTCAAAGCATGTCGTTTGGGTAAAAGAATTGGATGTCTAGCATCGTAAGAAAGATGAGACCGTTGGATTCTGCCGCCGACCCAGAGAAGTCCGGTGTCGTAGACAAATGGTTTAAGTTTTTGTAAGCAGTTGGAACAATTATCACCATCTTTAATGAGTAATAAGTGAAATGAATAATAAAGTAAGTAAGTATAATAAAGTAAGTGAAATGATACATGAAATTCCTGTTGTTGAACGAGAAGTATGATTTTATTAAGAGATGATTTGTTTGAGTGGACTGTATTTAATTTGTAAGAAACGGGAGTTTTTCGTCATTTTTTTATGAAACGAGTTACAAGAGAAAATATTCTTACCAGTTTAGGTAATGATGAATATCGCTCAATGAAGTTTGTTATAAAATCAGATTTTTCATTTTGAGAAATTAGAATGTGTTTACGACGATCTTCGTCTGTTTTAATATCAACGTTTGATACAGGCCAGTCTGCCTGGGGATGTGAAAGCCAAGCAGGTCCGTCAAACCACTGCTGGTGGTTTAGTTGGGATGGCAAAACTCCACGGGACGCGATGTCCGCAGGGTTTTCCTCCGAGCGCACGTGACGCCAGTGAGCGGCGGGAACGCGCGCTGTTGTCTCAGTGACGCGATTGGACACGTACGTACGCCACTCGTGGGGCGGAGAATGCGAGGTGAGATCTGAAGGTGAGTTACGCCATAAAATGCGTTGAAAATCACGATCTTGTAATCGCAAATTGATGTAGCGATACATCATTTTAATGTCAGCAGTAAAAACTATTTTGTTTAAACGAAATTTTAATTGAACTTCGGGAATGTCCTGTTGGAGCTTTTGCCCGACTAATAAATTGTCGTTAAGTGAACGACCAGAAGTCGTCTTGCTTGACGCATCGAAAACTACGCGACATTTAGTAGTAGTTGCGTTCTTCTTCACCACGCAATGATGAGGAATGTAATAAGGTTAGTTGTTAGAATCCGTTGGATTTGTAACAAGTTCCATGTGTCCCATCGTAAGATATTCTTGAAGACATTGGGCGTACTCCACTCGCAAAGCGGGTTGACGCTCAAAGCGTTGTTCAAGTTTGTTAAAACGAGATAAAGCAATTTCGCGTGATTCTCCTAGAGGAAGAGCATTTTCTTTAAATGGAAGGGCGACTATGTATTTTCCCGTTTGATTGCGACTGTGAGTTTCGGCAAAGATCTTTTCACAGAGCTGTTCTTCTTTTGTAAGGGATTGAACCTCAGAGACAGACTCCAGTTCCCAGAACTTTTGAAGCTGTATGTCTAGTTGACAAGTACTAAGATTAGAGTGCAATCTGACAGGAATAGAGTGTGCAATAGTCCCATTTAGTAAATAGCCAAAAATGCTGTTGATAGCCACCGGAGTACCGGGTGGGCCTTTGATGTTGTCATGGAGAATAATTTGGTCAGTATAATCCGAGCCAAGAAGAAGTTCGACGGGACGCGCCGAGCGCAACTCGGGGTCCACTAAGGGTATGTTTTGTAAAAGAGAGATGTGCTTGAATGAGCTTGGAATGGATGGAACGTAAGAAGTAATCTTTGGTAAGATGAGTGCTTCAATGTACAATTTTGGCTCACTTTTGTCATGGGGTGTAACCTCGCAGATGACAAAACCACGCCTCTGCTCATTTTTATCGCCAATTCCCGAAACCGTCGTACTAGTTTTTGAGTGATAACGCGGTAAGCGTAAACGTTGGACACACGCTTCGGTAATTAGCGTGGCCTGCGAGCCCTGGTCTACGAGGGCACGCACGGGACGCGGGACTGATGGAGAGGTGTCCATCGGACGAATATTAACAAGTGCGGTGGTGAGCAAAACAGTGCAGTTGTTGAGACCCTGTACACTACGCGGTAGTGTGGGTGGAGAAGTATAAGAAGGTTCCGCTACTAAGCTTGTATGCTCAGGGGATGTAAGTACCGCTACGAAGCCGGATGTACACGGTGTACGTATCATCTTAGGGGAAGAAGTGTCCGCTACCAAGCCAGTTGTAGACTTAGGGGACGAAATATCCGCTACCAAACCCGTGATGGGCCTAGGGGACAGGTGATCCGCTGCCAAGCTGTCGAGGGAGAAAGGTTCCGCTACCGAGCTAGAAAACTTGGGGGAGAAAATATGTTGGCTCGTAAGCGCTATAGTAGAATAAGACATACCTACAATGTCGTGAATAGACGTGTGATGTCGTTGAGAACAGACGTGGCAGTTATGTTTCGATTTACAATCGTTTTTATTGTGACCAGCGAATAAACAATTGAGGCAAAGTTTATTTTCATTAATAAACCGCATACGTTCAGTTGAAGTCAGTTTATTAAATTGATCGCATCGGTACATAGGATGCGTGTTATCTTTGCAAAAGTTACATTTGATACGAGAAGCGACAGATGTAGTCGTAGTAGCAGCATGATGACTCATCGTCCGGGTGAGGCGCGGGGGTGGTGCCGCTCCTTGCTGCGCGTCCTAGACGGAGCGCGCGAGCCCGGTGCGCGCGCTGGCTGGGCCGGCCGCGGGCCGCGCGGGTGTACCGCGCACAGTCGCGGGCGCTCGTCCAACCATCGATGATGACATCACTTCACAAGCTGTGAGCTCCTTCTCGAGAAAATCTAATAGTTCACTAACATTGGGTATCACACTGGATGACGTCAGAGAAAGTTCAAAACGTTTTCGAATATCTGGAGTAATTTTTCGCAATAAGATATTCAAAAGAATGAAACTCCAATGAGAAACCGGTTGTTCTAAAGATTTTAACGCTGTTAGGTTTTCGTGGTAAACATTTAAGAATGTTACGCAATGAATTTCGTTGATTATTTTCGTTGATAGGTTGAACGTCAATAATTTTGTCCAAGTGTTTTGTTGCAATAATGCGTTTGTTTTCATAACGATTGAGTAATACTTGTAAAGCATTATAATAGTTTGCTTCCGTGATAGGAATTGATTTGATTATATTGTATGGTTCGCCGCGTAACGACAATAATAAATATCTAAAACGTTTGACATCTGATAAACTTTCGTTATCGTGTACTAATGAATTGAATAGATCATAAAAGGCATTCCACTCGGTCAGCTGACCTTGAAATATCGGTAGCGATAATGCAGGCAGATGTATGCGTGAGAACCCCGTAGGATTAGTGGTTTGTTTTACCGAATGATATTTGTTCGCAATACTTTGTTTACGTTGTATGGTTTTGATCCGATCAGAGACAACTTGAATTTGGTAATATGAATTGTCAAATTGTTCACGCATAGCTAACTGTTCTTCCTTCTTGAATTCACCGGCTTTTACTAAATACTTTTCTATTTTTAATTGAACACTTGAAAATTGTTTTTTAATTGAATTTAGTTCTTTGATACGAACACGAAATTCCTCTTCATCGTTAGAACAATCCACCATACGTTGAAGGCTAGATAAGCATAAATCTCTTTCGAATAAAAGTTGTTCCAATTCCATTGTTAAAAATATTTAGTTAAAATGTAAAAATAAAAATGTAAACAAAGCTTGCAAGTAAGAATAAAGTAGGTAGTTACGCTCTTTGGGCAACTTAGCTTGTAAATAGTTTGTAGTTTTAGATATTTAGTTGTTAAAATAGTAGATAGTTGAGTAGTTTTGTTAGTAGTATGTAGGTAGTTGGATTTGTAAAATTGTATTTTGTGTGTAGGTAAGTAACTTGTGTTAAAATTGTAAAAATAGTAAGTTATTCGACTAGATAAGGCTATTTTGTAGTAATTGTTCCGCTAGACGCGAAGTTTAGGTGAAGAAAGATATTTATTTCGAACGCGCAACGTCACGAAATAAAATGTTAGTAAGGTACCACGGCCACATTACTCATGTGCTACGGCTGCTCGGCTGAGCGATAAAGTGAATGGTGATAATATTTGACACTCACTGCCTAAATATTATGCTTGGTACTTATTATGTATTTAGTATAAATGACATAAATAAGTGGGGTGAGTCAGTATGACTGCTAAGTAGAAGAAAGTGTGTGGTGTACTAAGTACGCAATACTATAGTACGGGGTGTGTATTGTCGCAAACGAATACAGCTAAGTGTGTAAAATGTAAAAGTAATAATATTAGTTACGATGAGCCTTATCACGTCGAATAATGATAGTCCGCAGTGGACGCGCAGCCAAATGCAATGCAAGCGATCGTGACCTACGGCTTGGGCGCGGTACACGAGATTACCCTCGATCAGTAAAATTAAAAAATGTTGTAAAATATATTAAAACATGAATATTTTTGTAAAATATAGTTTGATACGTTTAGTTTGAATGTTAATGTACTCAGTGGATTGTTGCTACAATACGCTAACTGAGATATTATTGCTTATGAAAACCGCCGATATTACGGTGAAAGATTTTGTTAGTGTAGAAAAATAGCACAAAAAATACGCAAATCGCAAGAGACCATTCGGATTCGGCTCTGAAGGTCCAGACTTTATGTATGAGAATTTAGTTTATGATTTATCTTTACCCGTTTCTTACTTAATTTTGGATTTGAACTCAGAGGCACTCACCTTGGAATCTGCCGGTCGTCTTCTTGGAGGTACCTCCGTATCCTTGATCCAGCTGTATTGTTCTACGATGGTCTCCTGGCCTAATTCACGATTTTTGCACTGATTGCACTGTAGATTTAGTTTTATGAGAAATATAATTAATTGGGCTGCGCGCCGCGGCGCCATGCGCCGCGGGGGACGGTTCGATCGGGGTGTATAGTTCAAGTGAGAATGTTCAAGATGGCAGCACTGATGGCTGGCTTTGTTAACGGCTTTGAGCCAAAGGGATTGTGCCTCTGATATTTTAGAAAAAAAAAAGAAAGATTGGACGTAGTATTGTTTGTGCTATGATAAACTAAATTATAACGAAAGTACGGAACACTATTAATCGATGATTTTTTGTATATTGATTGCATTTTAATGCTATCTTATTTGATAAATTTAAATTTAATAATTTAAATACATAAAATACTGTAAAAATAATCTTGGCTCACAAATTATTCTCAGGAGGGACTCGAATGCGCAACCATTGGATGTCTGTTCCACTGCTCTCCCAAATGATCTGTCGAGCCTTGTGAACACTCGTTGAAATTGTCTAGTACTTTTCTACTATTTTTAACGTTGTAACGTAACGTAAGCATTTCAAGTTGTAAGCAAGTATTTTTTATTTAAAAAAATTATATCGATATAAAAAAATTACGATCAAATATTGGAATGAATCAATTAATATAAAATCCAGATTAAGATTGGTCACCTAAAATACTTTCGTCATAATATTTATATAAATACTTTATGACTAAATCTTTTATCGTAAACAATCCTCATTTTAATGAATAGCAACAAAGATAAACAAACATGACCACTCGTTTCGACGCGGCATCAGTAACCGAATACAGTTACCTACTTTTCACAGTGGCGTGAGCGTCGATTGTGCCTTATCGGAGTTATCGGGCCGCATGCGCAAACGGTGTCCGGTCGTATCAACCGTCGACATAAATAGAATAATTAACATGGGTAACTCACACGTCTGTGACTCAGTACCTAAATGTAAACGTTTCGTTTCGCCGTCTTCGGTTCGTTCGCCGATAATAATACTCGCTTGTCTGTAACTCTGTGGGTGAATATACCTAAACAAATGAGCCGTGAGCTGTTTGTTTTGTCGTTGAGCTGCAAATCAACGGTCCTAATCTATTTAATCTGAATATTTAAACCGGTTCACAGCTGAGTTACTCATGTCTAATTAACCTAGTCTTATCATTCCATTTTGGCACAAGTGCTGACACCTACTCATGTGTTTCAACCTTTTACCTATTATTGGTATAAAATCATAGTCATACCTGCAGAAATAAAAAACGATTGAATGAGCCGTAATATCTTATCCTCCCAACCGTTGTTGTCTGAATGCCTTAAACTGACTCTCTTGTACTGTGTAGGAAGTTGATTTGGTTTGGATGTTGACAGGTCTTGTAAGCCATCAAATTACCTTAGAAGATTCTTTACGGATTTAACCCGCCCCGCATTGACGGCGGGGATATTTGACGTCGTACCTACTTCCCAGCAAATCTAATATCCTTTTAACTATTTTAAAGTTCATAGATCAATTTAAATGTATATAAATATATCCTTACATAAAATAAATCCTATTGAAATGAAATTTGTATAAAAATAACATGGCGTCTGTATCCGCAAGAAGTGTTTCATTTCAACTCAAAAATTGTTTGACCTTAGAAGGTGAGTAAACAGTTAACGAGCTAAATCAATCACAGAAATAAATCAAGGTCAATCAAGTGGCTAATCTAAGTGGCCATCATTAAGTTGGAGACCGGTCTATTATGTTAATGTACAGTCTTCATTACACCAAGCTCTACTTACAGTTCGACGCTTGAAGCTACCCTATGCTATTATATGCTATCGACTGTACTATATATGCACGACAATATTAATCATCCTCAATAGGTACCTAAGTACCTAACTATATCATATCTCGGTCGTTATATCATATCTACTTTGTTTATAGAACAAAACGAAGGCCAATGGCCAATTCAGTATTTACTAGGTATACACTTTACAGTGTTGCCATTAAGTAATTTGAATATTTACCGTTTCCCCCACTCATAATATTCATCTATAAGTTTAACTTGTTTCGGAACTATCCCATGAAACAGTTCAGATATTTATTAATATGCATAGTTTACAAGAAACTAAGTGAGATTAACAGAAATAATTTATGGGAAACGACTTTTGTGTTTATATATAAAAAAACAAATTACACTTATGACACGCAATGTAAGTAATGAAAATGAAAATGAAAATAACTTTATTCAAATGCACTTAAAATAAGTTGTTTTGAATCGTCCAACATTTTTATCTACCACACATTCAGGACACCTTTTAACTGACAAGAAGAATGGGTGCAAGAAACTCGTCAGCGTCAATGGGAGAAACAAGACGAAGAAATTTTGCTTAAGTATCCACAAGAACCAATTTACTTGTTTCTCTAATATTGAACTTGATTTCCGATTAACATAAAGTGTTATACACATTTAATCAAGATAAACATTCTTCACAAAAGCTAACAAGTGGCAAAATTGTACCACTAATTCTCTTTTTAAACAAAAACATTTACGGACGATAATTTTACGTGATAACGTCACAGAAAAACATTGATGAAAAATTACATACTTTTATGAATTGAATTGAATTATTATCACTGAATTATCATTATTTTGTATAATACAAAAAGGAGTTAATTGAAAATTACAATATTTTCGATAAATTAACATTTATTTGCACTTGTTAATCCAAATCTTTTTTGTTTAAATAATTATTTTAAGATAAATTACACGTAACAATGTGCTATTACCAATTTATATACAACTTATATGTTTAAATGTGTGATATTGTGGATCCTCCGTAGTTGACTTTTTGAACGATCGCTTATATGAGTCATAATATTTTTTTGTCAAAGGAGACCTTTCTTTTTGGGCCAAAAATGTACCTTGGTACAAGTTATTTGAAAATATTCATAATAATGTACAAATACTTATTTCATATATAATATACCCATAAATTAGATTTTTATAAAGTTAATAAAACACAATAAATTATCCACTAAATTACAACTGCGTAGAACGAAACGCTAATGTGGCATTTGTGTGTGACAGTCGGTTAGATTTTAACAAGTTTTTCGCGGCTCTGGAACACGGTATTTTAGTAAAGTCCGTAGGCTGATAAAATAACTAAACGCTTAGAATGATTCGCAATAGCAAGAAATATCTATTTTCGCTCTTGATCCTACTGTATATATTAAAAACAGAAGAATTCATAAAGCAGTGTTGCTGATAAACTTGTATACATTTTATGTTTAAGACTGAATATCGAAAATGTTTATATAACTTTAAGCTACAAAACGCTTCAAACTCAAAACAATTGTGTTTGCCAGCTAAAAAAAACATTTGTTGCAAGTAATGTATATTTTTGAAAGATCTTATTCAGTGGTACAAATGTATTTAAAAATAAATAAGTATTTTTTTCGGAATATACAATTTTTTAGCTATTTTTTGGTATCTTTGAATCTTAGGTACATATTTAGCCTTACTTATATAGAAGAAAGAAAGGCTCCTTTATAACATAACCTATCATAACTGCACTCGCCATCCAATGTTCCTTTTTATTAATTATCAAAGAACATATATATGATATTATATCGCTAATCAAATTCTTAAAATGCAAGAAGTAATTACTTTTTTTGCCGCAATTGTTGTTGTAATAAACAATGGAAACAACAATAACCACAAATTCTGAAGTGAAAAACTTCACTTTATGAACAGTTGACAAAACAGTTCACTTAAAAACTTGGTTATGTGCTGCCGCTGTCTCTCTTCTACTCGGACTCATCGGCCGATGGAGTGGAAGAGAGATAGATGCGTCATAAGCCGAACGCTTAGGTCGATCGTGCCTCTCTATCGCTTGTTCTGAGCTCTCGCTTGAACGCTCGGCTCAGGTGGAACGTGACACTGAGCCATGCTTTTTCGTGCTTGCAGCCAGCGTTTATCGATTTATAAGACGCTATCACGTCAAAAAACACAATGTTATATACTACAGAATAAAATTATAATTTTAGTATATTATGTCCTTGCAAATAGTTGCTTATAAAAGCAACTATTAATCTTACCATTTTCTCAAATTAAATTTAAATCAAGCTAGGTACAATTTATATGCATACTTTATGTTGATTTTATTCTTGTCTTGTAATAGTAGTTACTTGCATAATTCGACTTGTCCTGAAATCTTAAATTTTACAGGCTAGCTCACGGATACATAACTAATATTTGGGTAAAAAGTAATATGAGGTCCTTACATATGAAATTAGCGTTTTGTAGTAGTAGGCCACTTTGATCTGAAATATCTCCTTTTTGGTTAAAAATTACAAATTCAAATTTATTAATCCATTTATCGGCTACTTTTGAGTTTAGAAAACAGTAATTCATTTGTTTTTTGCTGGTTAGTTTTTCTTTGGTGTCCCTGATATCGCAAAATGGAAAATATAAAATATCGCTATATTTACGAGTACGAGTTCTACCGTAACATCAGTGCTGCAAAAACAGTCGTCCACTAAAGCTTTCTAAAATTCAGCCAAACGGCAGATATCTTTTGTCCGCAACTGCAAACCATGATTGAAGAACTAGCTGCTAAACAACCGAGGTTGGTCAATCGCTCTAGGCACAGTAGATGGCCGCTAAACTAGAGGAGCTGCAATTGGAATGTCTGCGACATCTACCGTTCTCCCCGGACCTTGCTCCAACAGATTAGCATTTTTTCCGGAATTTGAATAACTTCTTACAAGGAAAAAAATCAATTCCCATTCGGCAATCCAAACCGCCTTTAGAGAGGATTTAATTGAAACTTGCCCCCATGGTGTTTTTCGTAAAGGTGCATGGATAACAATGGTGCATACTTTTATTAATGAAATATATTTTACAAAAAAATCTACTTTATATTCCTCCTATAGAAAACGCCAATTTCATATGTAAGAACCTAATATTAAAAAAAACCGTATTACCATTACTATTAGTAATAGTAATACGGGTACTATTATAATAAATGTGTAATGTGTATATGTCTACGAAATTGGACCAATAGCCATTTTTGAGGCAGGTTGCCGCTAAAATGGAGGGTTTTGGCATATGCTTAGTTCGAGATTTACAGGATTGGTATGGTTATTACCTCCTATTATAAATGTATCATTAGGGTAAAAGGCGATTTACATACAAATATGATTGTTAAAAATATGCTATTCTACTCAGAAGTCTTCAGAAGAAGACTACATGACATTCCAAATAGTCTAAGCGTTTTCCATCAGTGTACGAACGACTGCTATAATGTAATATAAATGTGTCAAGATTAATTAATTTTATTGTGTTTAACAAAGTGAACAAAATAATATTTCATAATTTTGTGTTTATAGGATTAAGTAATTCAAAACAGAGAACAATGGTGCATAAAGTTTTCATAACCAGAAATATAAATAAAATCCAATATGTTTTTTATTTAATTTTTTGCACTCACAATGCAATATTTCTATAAGATATAAAATCCAATATTTACATTTTCTTTTTTAGTAGGTTTGAATTTCACTACCACCTTTAAATTTCGGGTGTTAGTTAAATGGTATCAGCGGCAAGATAACTTTCACTTGCCTTTAAGCCAAACTTTAATTCTCCCTACAATAGGGGAAATTGACTAGTGATAGAAACTCACCCATGCAATAAAAAAAGAACGGTGTTGTCATCTAATGAAAAAAATACTAATTGGTATTTTTTAAAGATGATTCACATAACTGCTATTTTTTTGCGACATTAATTTAAATTTAACTGCTCAGTTTAACTGCGACTTATGTACATAAAGCTCAAGAATTTGCGTTATGTACATAAGTTGGTAATATTGTGGCTGAATGTAAACCTGTGATCGGAGTACTCGGAGTAGAAAATCCAATTTTTGCTAATTTATAGTCGGTTGTTAAATTTTTAAATTATATTATATAGCTAGATACTAATTCTTAAATTATAACTTTTACATTTTTAGATTTTACCCTTTAACATTTTTAGATTTTACGGATTTTGCGCATATTTTATTTTATATTTAATCCTGACGTTTCAACTCCTTTGGCTATTCATTTATTACATAAGACGATTTAGGGGAGAGGGGGGTCAACCATGTCTTATTTTCACTTAAAAGGGGTGGGAGGGAGTCACGATAGTTCTTACGTATGATCACAAAAATGCGCAGAGTTAAAATTATACCTTGAAAAAGCGTGGGCAACCGTGCGAGTGCCAAAGTTTGCTCGGATGCGTATAGGTAAATGATTTCCATTTCCATGGCAACGGACCTGCGCCACCCGCATTACGCCTACCGGGAACTCCCCGCTTGTGGACTAGTCATCACTTGTTCGGTACTTACCATTTTTACTGCCCATCAATACAAATGCGCACATAGAAAGAATTTGTTTAGTATGCTCTAAATACTTTGCGTCGAAAAAAGGTAGCGCAACTTCACAAAAAACTAAATGGCCGTATTTCAAATATTGAAAAAGAAAAAGCTTTAGCCATATATTCATGGCAAGGCATGTGCTGCATTGGGGCTGATGTGGAATGGGTGAACGTCGACGACGTCAAAATCCTGAATAACCAACTAGAAACAACACCTATTATTAGAGATGTTCCATTGTCAGATCCATTTTCCGAATGGGTTTTGAGCCCCGGGACTGAAAATCTTATGTAAGTAAAGATGAATGAGTAAAACCAAAGTTTATTCTACCAAAAAATAAAAATTATTAGTACCTTTGTACTAATACATTTCTAAAAATTGTAACTTTAAAAAATAAACATTAAAACAAACCAAACATTTATTGATTTTTGCCTTTAGATTCTTATGTAATAAATATAAAATAGGGGGGAGGGGGTGGGCCTATTCTTACTTTTTCTTATAATAGGGGAGGAGGGGGCCAAAAACTAGCGAAAGTAGTCTTACGAAATAAATGAATGGCGCCTTTACAGGAGTCGTGATCACAGTATGACTAAGATAATGGTTGTCATATATTTTCTACAATCTTCACTATATTTTAATCGGGCACGTTCCTAATTGTTATTTTTTTTTTTATATAAATCAAATTGTTTTATTTTTACATTTTACTAAGTTATAAAATTGTCACTAAGATTACCTTGTATACTACTAAGTCTTGGTAGTTCGGAAATTGGGAGGCCCTTCCGAGAAAAACTGGCGAAAGAAACTGGCGAAAGAAACTCGGGCAGGGGGACCGACCTCCATCTTACTGTTATTATTTAACAAAGAGCTAACTACATCATCAAGTCTTGCAATTTGTGTCTTTGGAGGTTTTATTAATTAATTTATTAATTATTGGATCCCAAACAGGTGAAACGCTCAAACCTTCGTCTCTATTGAAATTGGGATGTTGCCTGATTTCAATAGCCTCGCGTGACATCCTGGGAACAAATCTTTGTTCTCTAGAGAGAATTTGAGGTTTATCGAAACAATAGAGTGGTTTGGCCACTCAAAAGCACGCTCACACACTGTAGACCTTTTATCGTGCCTATGTTTTATGCCGGCTACGGCTCGGTGTTCTTTCATGCGCGTCCCTATACTTCTCTTTGTTTTGAATATGAATATTATTGAATATTTTCAACACATGTCCCACATCGGACATGTGTTGAAAATATTCAGCATGAAATATTCATTCATCATGTAATAAGTGATTGTAACAAAATAAAAATAACATATTTATCGGACTTTTTATAATCACTTACTACTTTACTGATATATGTAATAATTGATCTATCTATCTCTATCGGTTGAAGAGTCGTTGATAGTGCCTAGAAATCCAGTTTTCTATGACACTCACTTTATCATTTTTATCAGTATGTATGGGTTTTTTTCGAAATAATTGTATAGCGCTACCCATAAAATTCAAATTGAACAATAGCAACAATATTATTAAAATAATAAACTCTTTACTTTCATAGATTAAAACTTAAAAATGGCTAATTAATGCATTAACTAGTTATTTATACACAGACTTATTAAAAAGAATCATAAACTGTATTGACTTAAAGCAGAATTTATACTGCAGATAGTAGTTATTGGATCAAAGTATAATTTATGGCAACATTATTGGTTCACAAGCTCGAAGTTACCGGACGGAATTCGCTATACCTATCAGTTCTATTTATAAAGGTCCTTATTACAGATATCTTCAAAAAGCTTTTACCCGTGGTGCGAGTGGTTAGGAGAGCAACACAGTTATAAAATAATTATTTTTTATAACGTCTTGGAAGTAAAGATTTACTAGGTGAACATCAAATACTTCTCATTTTCAAGAACTATAAACGCACATCGTGCCAAAGGTAAGTCCATTCTTTTTTCTGAGATTATACTAAAGAACTTTAAATTGAGCACTCATGAACTCATCAGGATTCAGGGCCCATTTTCGTGTATTGAAAACAACTCCTTATTCACCGAAATAGCAATTATATAGTTTAGTGTTATTTCGCTGACAAATTTCGAACAGATAATCGTATACGTGTCAATGCATTTATAATAACCAAGCTTTAATTTTATAATTTTTATATATTTTATGCATTTTCAATGCGATCTTATAAGATAAATTATTATAATAGAAAAATACTAGAAAAAATCGACTCGGGTCACAAATGAATTTCCCGCCTGTGACCGAATTCACTTGTGACCCGAGTCGATTCATTTGTAGAAATTATCAATAGAAATAATTCAACTTTGGGTTTCAAGCGGGACTGCCTGAGCATTTATTTATTTATATAGTATATAAAAATTTAGCAGTTCATTGCTTAAAAAATATGTATATGCAGTAATTTTTTATTCTTTAATAAGTGCTTCGGAAAACGTCTAAAAATAATGTCAACGCAAAGTAATTGGAGCGGAGCGAAGCGAAGCTCCCATGGATCAGCTTCAATGGCGCAATGTCTGTTACGCCAAATTCCAGAGTTCTTAACCGATTTTAATATTTTTTATGGTGAATCGAATCAACAGGCTTAGGACCAGATGGTGACGGAGCCCGAATTTTGAAATTCGCAAAAATTCCCATCGAACCAAAAAAAAAATTTTTTTTTATTTGTATTACGCTCCGCTCCAATATATGGTGCTAGCGTAGCTCTATGCTTAGCGACTGCATCGCCTAGTATAACAAAAAATCTGGAATACGGTGGATTTACCCCTTACGGGCCAATTGCGGGCCAATTACGACGTCATATTAAAATGTAACATTTAGTACCTACCTACTTGACAAAATTCACGAGAGCATGCATACGATCTCAGTAGTGTTGAAAACTATCGATTGTATTTCTATCGATTTTTTCATCTGAAAAATAACGTGCTATCGATTGGATTGGATGATGATGATGATAGTATCGATACTATCTATGTTCTTGGTAACAATACTATCGATAGTATCGAGACTATCGATTGTTTTCAATTATCGATATTCTTTAATTTTGAAATAGTATTGGGTATGTTTTTACAGCAATGTAATGAAGCGCAAACCCTTTTGCATTATTACCGATCTGTGCTGCTCATATAAATTTGAACGTATTATTTGATATGATTTGTTCTAATGTCTTTATTGTTGACTGCTATGCCTTAAAATTTTAAACAATACTATTGTAAATTGACAAATTATCGATAGTTCAAAACAATCGATAGTGTCGATACTATCGATAGTATTGTTTCCAAGAACATAAGATAGTATCGATACTATCGATTCTATCAATAGTTTGTTATTTACGAGCAACAATAGTATCGATAGTATCGATAGTATTGCACTCCTTCAACAGCATTGCCCCCTTTTGAACTATCGATAATATCGATACTACGACCGATACTCCTGCTATCTATCCCCTATCGATAGACTATCGATTAATTATCGATAGTCCACTATCGATCGGCAACACTAGATCTTAGACTGTAGATACTATCAGTTATCTAGCTTGGATTTTCTCTAAAAATGTTTACAAAAAATTGTGCGGCTATTACGACATACATATAGTGACGAGCACTGATTCAATAAGTTTGAAAATGATTTACACATATTTAATAGCAGATATTTCTCTATTTATTTAAATACCTATAGGTGTCTAAAAAAATGTCAGTAATAGTTCTTAAGGTTAAATTATAATCTATTGATATTCAAATTATTCATAAATAAAGAGTTTTTTAATCAAAATAAAAGTTATTAACGAAGACTTATTAGGCAACTTTCACATTTAAAATTAGGGTATCATTAATAAAAAAAGGATTCAACTAAAAATAAAAACAGAGTCGTAGTTTTATATTCTGTATTTAAGCTATGATTAAAATTGAAGACGCGGCGCGGGCTGCGGCAGTATTTTCGTTTAAACAATCTATTACACAAAGAAGTCATTTTAACCGTTTGAGTCGAAATATTATTTAAAATACGAATTATTATTTTTCAATATCGTCCTACTGATTGTAATGTTATCGACTTTGCAACTTCGTACTAAAATTGACAGGTCATTGTTACATCTCATTCTCGTCGTCATAGACCTTCTGTTAAAGGAGGAGGGTCAATAAGGCGGGTTTTCGCCCCCTTTCAATTTTGACTTAAAAATTCCAAAAAAAAAATTTTATATACTATATGGACTAACAAATCGATTCCACCCCAAACGGAACCACCCCCCAACCCCCCTCCTACCTCCCACCCCCTCAAGAAGCAGAATAATCATATATGACTTAATACATAAAAAAAAAATTTTAGCTCAAAAATAATATAACCTTTCAAAACTACTCTAAGTAGCTCCGCAAATATAATATTTTTTTTATGTATTAAGTCATATATGATTATTCTGCTTCTTGGGGGGGTGGGAAGGGTGAGAGGGGTTGAAGGTGGTTCCGTTTGGGGTAGAATCGATTTGTTAATCCATATACACTCGCGAGCAACCAAATCGACTCAAGCCCTCATTCTGCTTACAAACTTTGTTTTTACGTAAAGTATACAAGGTATTTATAAAAAAAGACTGTCATTAGAAAGCTCAATATACAAGCTTTCATAAAACACTAATATTGTTTTTTTTTTTTAAATCTAACGCATTCATTTTTACATCAATAGCACTATGAGTCGTTTTGCTCATTACGCTATCCGCGACTTGCGCTAACTGCCACCCCTATAAAAGCTCTCGCAACCGGCACACCTTATCAGTCGCTTATCACAAGTTGACATGTACACATCTCCGAGAATTGCAATCATTTTTTCCACGTTACCATGGATACCACACCTGAAGAAGCCGCTCAAGTTGTTGCCTTGTTGGAACAAGGACTTAGCCAGCGAGTAGTCGCTGCCCAGCTTCGCTTGAGCCAGTCTGCTGTGTCCCGGGTCTACAGACGATTTCGAGAGACCGGTGCCTTCAATCGAAGACCAAGAACCAGCCGCCACCGGTGTACTTCTGACAGAGACGACCGTTTCATTGTCTCAACATCGCTGCGCAATCGGCATCTGACGAGTGTTGATGTTCAACAAGAACTCAGGCACGTTCGTGGTGTAGCTGTAAGCGAGTGGACAATAAGAAGACGACTGAGAGCAGCCCATCTCACTCCAAAAAGGGCTGCGACGGGGCCCAAATTGACTGCAGCCCACCGACAAGCGCGTCTTCAGTTTGCTCGAGAGCATGTCAATTGGACCATTGCCCAATGGCAGTCGGTTCTCTTTACTGACGAGTGCAGAATGTGTCTGCATGGCAACGACAGAAGAGGCCGAGTCTACAGGCGTCCGGGCGAACGATTTGCCCAATGCTGTTTCGCTGAAACAGTAGCATATGGCGGTGGTTCCTGTATGATGTGGGCCGGCATCTCTTTAGAGGGAAAGACGGAGCTCGTTTTCGTGCCTGGTGGAGGCCGAGGAGGCGGGCTTACAGCTGATCGGTACATCACCGATATTCTCCTGGAACACGTTGTTCCCTATGAAGGATTTGTCGGCGAGGACTTCGTCTTAATGCACGACAATGCTCGTTGTCATACAGCGCGCATTACCCAGCAGTTTTTGGATGAAGTCCAGATGCGTACAATGGACTGGCCTGCGCTCAGTCCAGACTTGAATCCGATCGAGCATTTATGGGACCAGTTAAAACGAAGAGTACGAGCCAGAAATCAAGCCCCTTCGACGGTGGAAGAGTTGAAGGCAGCATTGTTGGAAGAGTGGGTTAACATACCTCAAGAGGACGTCAAAAAGTTGATCAGATCAATGAAGAATCGACTTCAAGCGGTGATTAGGGCTAGGGGGGGGAATACCAAGTATTGATTTATTAAATTGTTATGTATTTTCTTAATCAATTTTCTTTTATTTCTAAAATACCCAACCACAACATCTTCTCACAAATTCCTGTTTTTCCTGTATTTATGTTTAGATATCATTAATTACAAAGATAATGAACGGATATTGATAATGGTGATATCTTATTAAAGCTGCAGTTTGGAGCTTTCAGATGATATATAGTTTTTAAAAATATCTCCTATAACTTTCTTGAAAACAGAGTCTATACTCAGAGTTAGGGCTTGAGTCGATTTGGTTGCTCGCGAGTGTAGTTGATAAAAATTTTTTTTTTTGAATTTTTAAGTCAAAAATGAAAAGGGCCGAAAACCCGCCTTATTGACCCTCCTCCTTTCAGTACTACTTAGTATTTCGGTTTCAATAGCTTAATAAATATGAAGTGCACAGTGAAACTAAATAGGTAGCGAAAAAGAAACTCCTGTTTCCAAAATCACCACCAACAATCCACCATTATTACACATACATTTCTGCAATAATACATATTTAAACAACTTCTGTAAAAAAAATATCGTTAGTCACTATCTGCTCATAAACAATTACTACATACGTAGATTTAATAAGGCCATTATACAGTCTAGATTAGATTACCTACCTAAATATCTCAATCTAGTAATTATCTTTAATTATATTGTGTCCTTCGACACCCTGTGCGCTCCTCACGTTCAATGCCTCTGTTTGTTTCCCCGCGTCCGTCGACGCGAACATTACACTTTAAACATATTCCTTTATCATTCACCCAACACCTATAACTATATTATAAAGGATTTCCTAGCTAGATCTATTTAACATTTCACTTGGTAGTATCAATGCGAAAATTAAAGCACAAAAATAATTAATTGTTGTAATTGCGATCATTGAGCGAAGCTCTCTTTTAGACAACTCACAAATTTCGCTTGTCTCCCTCCTGCTACTTAATGGTTTAACCGATTCGAACGAATTTTGGCATGAACATACATGATTACAACCTGATGGACATAGGCTTTGTAAAAAAAATATAGACTTTACCATGTAGGAATAATCATCGAAAGAAAAATTCAAAAGCTGATTACAGCCAAACCGCTGATACTACATTGATGAAATTTGGCGCCAAATCTCATATCGTGGTCGTGACTAATGTGCAAAAAAAGTTTTGAAATCGGACATACCATGCAGGAAAAATCACCGAAAGAAAAATACAAAAGCTGATCACCGCCAAACCGCCGATACTACATTGATGAAATTTGGCACCAAAACTCACATTGTGGCCGTGACTAATGTGCAAAAAAATTTTTTGAAATCGGACATACAATATTTAATATTTGCTTTATTGACACTAGCTAACCCAGCCACGCGTTGCTGGTATGGCTACAGACACACAAAGTATTTGATATATGATTAATTACTGTTATTTTTGTTAATATTGAAAATGTAATGTTTCATTTAATATTGTGGGCTTTTCAGTGTGGCCTTTTTCCATTTTTTGACAAATAAATTATCTTTATCTCATATTTAATCGTATTTCTCTTTTAAATTGTTTGAATCCTTTAAAAATTCATACCTACCAAAGATTATTGTTCATTTGACAACACGATTTTGTAAGATAAATATAATTACTTTACCGCACATTTTTGTATGCTATCTTACGTTTCGGAAGGGAAGTTGCTTAAAATTCCGAAAATATTACTTATTTTAACGTTTGATCTGTTAATATAATGTTTGGTTTTGCTCAAAATAGTTTGAACTTAGTTTTAGGATAATCCTAGTAAAACAATTGTGTTTTACTAGGATTATCCTCACTCTTATCTTTTTCACTAAACACTGGGTTATCGCTAGTTTCTCATACGTTATGCTACATTGTAATTTGGAATTGTGAATTATTATTATAGTCGTCATACATAAATTACCCTATTCTAATCTTTAAATTATTCCTACAGGTCAAAAAATGAGAATCCGAAGCTTCTGCCAAAACATTCAAGTCAACGAGTTAAAGCCACATGAACTCAAAGATTGTGATGTGGTGGTTGACGGCCAGAACTTCTTCTATAACACGTACAAAAAAAGTGGCCTACCTTATGAGTTTGGATGCGAAAGTGATAAATATGCCAAATATTTGAGAGATCAACTTTCCATCTTTAAGAAGGCTAATATAAAATGCTATTTCATTTTTAAAGGAGGCCATAATGATATTCAACGCAAAGTTGAAAAATATATTTCTAGAAATGAAAATGCCTTCTCACGGTTTCAATGCGAAAAATCAGATGATATCGTATTACCAATATTTATGAAAGAGATATACAAACAAGTTCTAGACGAAATGAATTTCAGTTATGTTATCTGCGAATTGGAATCCAAAAAACAGTGCATCGCTTTGGCGCAAAAAGTTAACTGTCCAGTTATAAGCTTCGACATTGAATTTTGTTTTGCTGGAGTACAATACATTCCGGTTCATGACGATAAAACAGCAAGTTTCCTATACAACGAGGTGACACGCGCCATATGTTGTGGTTTATTTATATATGACGATTTTATGAAAAAATACAATCTCAACAAAGAAAAGCTGGCTACCTTTATTGTCTTGACAGATGAAAATATATTTCCTGAAAATTTCTTCCACATCTTTTTCACGTCCATAAATATTATTAAATGTAATAATTACAATAGGAATTTTTTTTTATTGCGTTGGCTATCAAGAAATCTGAACGTATCTCGTGTCAAAAATATTTTACAAAATATCCTGAAAAGTGATGAGATTGTCAATTTTACAAGTAAGAAGAAGGAAGTGACTGAATTTATCTGCCGTAAAGAGATACCTGGGATCCCGGTTGAATATCTGATGCACGACAATCATATCGACTTCGACCACAATGATCCGCAGTGGTTCGAAAAAGGAGTCGCTTGTGGATACGTACCTTTACAGTACGTTAATATATATCGCTATAACACCATATCAGGATCTTGGTCCATTGAAGATACAGAGGCAGAAGATGCTATGTTCCTCTCTGTCGACATTATTAAGTATGCATTTAACCTTCTGACCAACTTTCAAGAAAAGGAGCTTAAATTCCACAATAATAAAGATGAAGTTATCAGCATCAGCGCTGTCGATGCAACTTCAATCCCTAAGCCACCGTATACAGCTGTCCAAAGTCTATTTGAAAACGGTTGGAGTCAAATAAAATCTTTGAGATTATTCGAGTATTTTCTAGAAAAATCAATGCCTGATTCGAATTTCGACAAATTCGACGCTTTACCCGAGGATATAAAACTTTTGATGATATCTTTGGTATATTTTTCACGACAGAAACCTGTGGACACCACAGTGGAAGTGTGCAGTGTACTTTTATCATACGTAATGTTGGGAGTTGTGTTTGATAAAACAAACAACAATGGCAGCACTAAAAAGGAGTTTGTTCCGAAACCATTAATCGACTCAATCACCGATGAAGAGCAGGTTACTAAGATTGACAGCGATGCAGCTGTCGACATAATGTCTCAATATTTTTCAGTCAGACAGTCAGAATTAAAGGCCATCTTTGATCGTAAGATGATTCACCCTTTGGTTGAATTTCAACATTGCCTGCAGCAAATTAACTTTTTAAACAAACTGTGTGGATCCCCATACAAGCCTACGTTATATAGCCGCACATACAACGGGACCTTTGTTTATAAAGTCGCACATACTATCAATGTTACCTTTTCTGGTAGAGCTATGGACTTTATTGAAGATAAACTGTGTCCTGCTCCAACCGTTTTGGCGTTTTTCAACGGTCTTAAAGATTCCTATGATGATGTTATGTACCGATAAATTTAGATATTCATGTTATTCCTTTTTTTCTTTCACCATCGTTATTGTAGATTTTATATTAAAGTGTTACTAATTTATTTTATAATTCATCAAAATATATATCAAATACAGTAATGTTCCACTTTATTATTTCTTAAATATAATAATTCTCCTTAGAAGAGGAGCTTTCATAACAGATATTTATTCAATAAGCTAGCGTCTCGCCCCGGTTTCGCACGGGTAGTAGGACATATTATGTCAAAATGTTTTGTCTGTAGTAGCATTGCATCAGGTTGATGCATCAAACATGTAGATTAGATTCATATTACATGTCTACACTAATTTAAATAAAGATATTGTTATACATTAAGTAATGTTTTTTTATTTTTATAGCTATTATAAACATAAAAACAAACTAAAACATTTCTTGTACACAACATTGATAACTTCTACCAAATTATATAACGAATATTTTTGTTAGAACTCATAAGTTCTCACATTATAATGTGTAGGTACTTTTACATGTTAATTAAACCTAAATAATAGGTAATTAGCTTTGAATCTAAAAGAATCCCCAAAATAACATAAATCACTGTTTTACGGTTTAACAACCACCGACAAATTTCACTCAAATAGTGACTTATGCACTAAACCAATCAATTCTACCGACTACTTACATGAAACAAATGAAATATATGACCTTAATATTAACTTTAAAATGATTCACGATGATAAAAAGAAACCGAAACAAATTATATATCTTATCTATCGACCTTAAGACAACAAACACAAAAGAAAATGCGACCTTGAAATTTTACTCCAAAAGAAGGACGTCGTGAATCCTATTTGATTCCTCACCAAAGAGAATTCACGACTTCTGCTGCTGCGAAGGCGGTAATGTCGCTCTTACTGACTAAACACTACCTGTGGTTGGCTTGTTTGTACCCGGGAGGGTCAGAGGCCTTCATCGGTTGCGAGCGCCCCTCCAGAGGGTGTCGGCGGTTGCACTAGTCACATAAGCGAGGTTGCGCAGAAAAATCGTCGACCGACGCCTAGAGGGGGGGTCAACCGCGACAAAGAAAATTCAAGCTAGCCAGGCTTTTTTTATAATTTTTTTTTTAAATTTAAGTCACATCATTAGATTTGGGTCGTAGCGGATTACCCTTCTATAGACAATGGTTTATGTTTAGAGCGTGTATTGCCAGTTTCTCGTGATTGGTACCTATTCTCCTATTTATAGAAGTAGAATATAGTAGATTTATTTTGATCAATTAACTAAAAAATGATTTATTACAGTTTAATCCTAAATTTACTTTTGCTCTTGCTTTTGCTAATATATCACAAGGGAAAAAAGGCCCATACGCAGCAGTGAATCGCAATAGGTCGATGATGATGATAAAGTTGAAAGGTACATGACTATGTCGATAAAAAAATATATCATTCCATCCATTCAATAGTTCCTGTGAAATTTTTCAAAAGACATCGTATACTTATAGTAACATAGTAACACTTATCAACTTACGTTATATATAGGTTACTTCTTCAGAAGGCCCAAAATACTGACGTGAATATTGTAGGTAGGTATTAATCCTACCAGTATGACGTATTTTATTTAGGTACTTGTAAACTTAGCATCCCCCAACAAAACTAGCTCATGACTTATATGGTTTTCTGTATGTAAAGGGCGGCGAAAATGATCTTTGCCCTGAGCGGCAAAATAGCTAGATCGGGCCCTGACTGTAAGGCTTGTGATATGGATACTATGTAAGTAGTTAGAGAGCAGTCCACTGTACGGCGACAGTATTTAACTTTGTTTTTTGATATGATACACACTTTTGTTAATATAAAATTGAGTAGGTTACATTTTCATAGAAAACTGGCAGTTTGAATCGCGTCCATTATTACTATAATCACCAAGAGTAACATATAATTTGTTCTTCGTTTTCCTTTCCAGGGGCTGCTTAAGTGGAAATCGATGGACACAAATAAAACTTATTACCAACGCACACATCTATCATTTAACATTTCGATTTTAGGCACAATTTACATTGTGGTTGAAAAGATTTGATAGTTATATTTAATTTCAATTAAATGCATGCATACCATGGTCGTAACCTACAGTTACATAATTTTGACTATAAAAATAAAATGCCGTTATTATGAAGCTTATCATTTAGAATTAATGAATATGTTATAAAATATATCTATACTAATATTATAAAGCTGCAGAGTTTGTTTGTTTGTTTGAACGCGTTAATCTCTGGAACTACTGGTCCGATTTGAATGATTCTTTCAGTGTTGGGTAGTCCATTTATCGAGGAAGGCTTTAGACTCTAGAACATCACGCTGCGACCAAAAGGAGCGAAGCAACAGTGAAAAATCATAATAACAGAGATTGACGCGGACGAAGTCGCGAGCAACAGCTAGTATTTAATAAAGTTTTTAATAAATCAGGACATTCAAAATATTTGGTCTTATTTAGTGTGGGTTTTATTATATGAACTTGACACCATATCTCAATTTGGGGCAATTCGTCGGATCAGTCATTTGTGTTAAGAAATAAAAGGCATTGACACACTTACCTTTTGACTATATTTGCAATCTTTCACACTTTTACCAATTAAGTGATTGATTTTGGTATTCAAATGTTATATTTATTACTTGGAATTTGTCAATATATTTATATCTTGTCTATTTATATTTTATATAGTAAAATATAATTGTATACGGTACATATAAAAACCCCTGTATGTTTGGTTAACCGGCTTACGAGTATTTCCTCAATGGGAACAACAATTTTGACGGAACTTTCTACGGACGAACGGATCGCTCACTTTTAGGCATATTTATTATATAAAACGATTTTCCTATTATAACGTACATTAATTAATACAAGGTAAATACAATCGTCAATCTCTCAACCTGGTTTGAATTTCAATCGCCTCTATTTTATGTAGTGCTTGTTTTATTTATTCTGAAGTAGGAACGACACGCTTCCTCTTGTTTTGTCATAAAAATTTTTGGCAAAATATTGTTACTCATAATTTTAAAAGGCTCAATTTGATATAACATTATGACTAGTGATGGGATGGATAGAATAATATCTAATGTAACTTAACCTGCAATTTATGACTTTTGATTTTATGCCTTCAATTATAAATAAAAACTTTATGTTAAAGAAAAATCTTATTACGGTAATGTTACTCATTTCCTATAAGAGAAATTATTAGCAAATTACATTTACAAAGTTAACATATTGTTTGACTAATTGATTCGCAAGATTTACAACATGACGATTTCAAGGAATCATATCGAAAATAGAATTTGTTCGCGACATCGACTCAAATCAATATCAATCTTTAAATCATAAGCCGTTTGCCCTCAAGAAAGCATTAAGGAGAAGAATACATAGTTAAGGGAAGCGTTTTTTGATTAAAATTCACGAAAAACTAATATAGGTATATTGCTTTACATGGCGTCATACATGAGGTGATATCATACAATCTTTTTTTTTTTTTTAATTACAGCATAGTTTCTTTTTCCTCGTATAAATATATCTGATTCCCTAATAATGTGAAATAATCACTTGTGTGTATTTCTAGAAAAGCCACGAAACGTAACATTTCTTCATTGTCTTTATAATATAATGTTGACATCGAAATATCAACCCTAATGCCTGTACTAAAGTTTGCATATAGGTACCTAGATATAGGTACCTAGATATTGGCACTAACTTTATTATTATAGTAACTGATATTTACTCTACATAATAAGTGCTATTTTAAATACTTAATTGCAATATTAAACCAAAAAAATAAATGAGCCTTTTGCGTTTTTTTGTTCTGAAATGTAATTTTTACAACGTATTCAAAATTATTTATTGATTTCATTACTTAATACAATAAATAAGGTTTGTTAATCTTTACTTCATGTAAATAGAAAAGGGTGGGTTTACAAGGTAAAAATGACCAAAGGAAAATGACGTAAGCATATGTATTTTCAATATCATATAATGGTTAAGCGTTTCAAGACTCTTGCAATTGGATAGCCGATTTCCTAACTGAACGATCGATCAGAGTAGTTGTCGATGGCTGCTCCTCTGACTCAGTGGCTATTGATGCCGGAGTTCCTAAGGGGCCTGTTCTTTCTGCAACGCTCTTCCTGCTGCACATCAATGACCTTTTAATAACAGGAATTGTTGGGTATGTATGCAGACGACCGACGACGAGTACTGTTGTAGAAAGATACCTGTCCAACGCAAAAGGTGACGACGTGATGTTCATGAGAGAGGCCATGTTTGAGCGAACTGTTACACCCCTGAAAGGTATGCGATATAGCTGACACCCTACCTAGCTGATGCCGCCGCATCAGCATATCAAGGCAAGCTCTGCCCGCATCACCATTTTCAACTCCGTTCCCTTCAAGCCTCTGTTCGTGTCGGTTCTGTCTTAAAATTAATTCAGTCGTTTTTTTTTAAACTCAAACCCCAGAACTCGTTATAACATTGGTGGCAGCTTAAAGGGGATCCAAAAAACAAGGAACCTCGATACGTCTCCCAAGTCCACGTGTGTCGGTTCCCAGTGATTTAAGTGTTAATTCAGTTACTATTCACCGTATCTCACTGCTTCCCACTGTATCCCACTGTGTCTTACTCTTCAACCTGTGGGACCACGCCGCTATAACTGGACGCTGTATCTACTTCCGACGCTGTACCCTGCTGATGCCGTACTCCGACCCTGCATTTCGAAAACAATATACCCTGACAATATACCCTGTAATGCGTAGACACTACACCCTGACCCTGCGCTGTATCCAGAAACCATAACCAGTCGCTGTACTTCAACGGTGCAACAAAATAAAGTGCGTTATTTAGTGCAACAAAATAAGTGCGTTATTACCTGTGAACTTTCAAATAATCATATACGTGTGCCCGTGACGCTCTTATCGCTCAGGAATGCAATCAACACTTCCCGTCGCCGTCGTCGCCGTATTTGCCGTTCATAGAACATTGTTGCTGTGAGTCTGGTCTTTGTTCTGTTACTTTATACTTATTTCTTTGTTCCATATTGTACTAATTATTTTTGTGTCGTTGCCTATTCTATTAACCCGTCAGAAGGCGCGCTATGAGCAATTTGCTCACACAAAAATTTAACTGAACCATTTATGGTCTTACCCTCGCACTACCGTTTTAAGAACCTAGGTACCTTCCTAACTATTCATCCCCTCTCCCCTGACGCAACTTTCGTGGCGGTCAGTTCCGTTGCGACTGCGCAGAGAAGCGTTAGTGGAGGCCGTGTACAATCGTGCGGCAATTTGCTCATCACGCGCCCATCCGTGTAAGTATTTATTTTTGTGGTTTAAATGAGTGTAGATGTATTTTCTTCAATATTTTTTCATTTGTTTCATTTATTTACGTTGATAATCATGTAAATATTATTTAATTTTATTATTATTATTTTATTTCTAGCTACACTACACCATTATTATTATTTATAATATGGACGATCGAATGCATGTGCACAAAAGGAGGCGTGGATGTTGTAGACCAGAAGAAAGAGGATTATTCTGTTTCCAGAATCACATCAAGATGGCCAATGCGCTTGTTCTTCTCCATTCTGAATATAACTGGGATCAATGCCCAAATAATATACAAAGCCAACACAAACACTTTGATGGAGAGATGAACATTCCTGAAAGAGGTGGCTCTCGAACTGGTGAAACCTCATATTTCACGCCGCATTCGCCAAGAGAACATATCTTCAGATCTCAAGTTCCTAATGAAGCGGTTTGTGCCGGCTTATATGCCCATTGCGGAGCCCAGACCAAACGGATTCTGTGCAATATGTCCTAGATGTAAGAATAGAAGGTCAAAAAAAAGCATGTACTTCGTGCAAGCAATTACTTTGCACCGAACATGCAAGATACATGTGTTCAGCGTGTTTTGAGAAGCACATTAATGATAACCAAATGAATGAATAATTTTTTGAGTTTTTGTAATTTAAAAAGTTTTTATTGTGATTTTCATGAAACCTGCCAAATTTTTTTAATAATAATAAGTTGTTTTGTCATTTGCTATAGAAGTTGCATTTATTTTTAATAGTTTTTATTAAGATACCCATTTTCTAATTAACTAAACCTTGTTTTATTCATATACATACATTATAAGCCAATAAATATAAACTCTATAAAAATATGAACATTTACGATAGTGTGAGCAATTTGCTCACGCGCGCCTCCTCGTGTAAGAAAATTAGGCGCGCCTTCTGACGGGTTAATAGATTAACATTGTGAAACTGTTCGTGTATTAATTATTGTATTAAGATTTTAGTAATTGTGTATTTTTAAAATGACGGATTCCAAATTGCTAGAAGTAGTAGTCATTGAGCTACCCCTGACACTGAGGACGAGAGAGGCCTAAGCCCCGGTCCGAGTGAGAAAAGAACTCGTTCCAAAAATCATAAAGCATCATCTGTCATGTCAGCTCCTGCACCAAGCTTAGACTTAAATATTCTTCTAAAATTCATAAAGACATATGATGGCAGTAGAGACACATTGAATTCTTTTATAATTAATTGCAATAACGCTTATGACCTCGCGAATAACTCTCAAAAACAAATCCTTTTTAAGTACATTTTGTGCCAACTCCAAGGGAAAGCTAAGGTGGCTTGCTCCATAAAAGACTTCAATAGTTAGGAGCAATTAAAGGACTTACTCAAAACATAATTTAGTGAAAGGAACTACTACTCGCACTTGCTTACGGAGCTACAGGAAAGTAGATAAATAAGGCTTAATGACTGATATTGAGACGGCAAGAATGGTTTATTTTAGTTAGTTTCATAGTGAAATAACTTATAGACTGTTGCTGTGGGGTTCAGCTGCCAATATTGAGTATGGTGAGCGCCATATTATAACCTACGAACCACATAATTCGCAGCTTTAATAAAATAGGGGCACAATTCGAAAAAGATGATTGTTGGAAAAACACCTTTAAAGATTTTTGAGCCCCTGTATTGTCACAAAATCGGTCATAAGTAAATTAGTAAAATAAACTTGTACTAGGATAAATTTTACTCTAACTAACTCAAAATCTTTTCTGATTATGTTAGTAGGATCATTGCCAAACTCGACCTCATTATGTAGTTTGTCCTTAGCTTTTATTCCACCACGCATATGGTTGCCTCCTATTTAAAATATAAAGTAATAATTTTCCAGACATGCGGTAATCTATTCAATTCTACTCGAATGTTATATCTGTGACAGCGTGTCTTTTTCTGTTCAAAAACCTCGGTGTTCGAAATGCAAAGATTAGAATGGTTGTAAGGTTCAAAATGTGTCTTGCTTTTAAATTTCAGGGTAACGAGTGAAGTGAAGAAAGTAAAAATTGCAATTTTTGTAGTGCAATATGAAATAATATTTTATTAAATATACCTATTCTTTTGCTATAATCTTTGAGCGCGAAGCACGTAAATAATTTGTTCGCCAGTCTGACTAAAAGTAAAATAAAAACCAACACTTTTTTTTTAGCAATATATAATTATAAACTTTAAAAACCTTACTTACACAAAAGCCTTTTGTCTTCAATATTATAATTTTGATTGGACGGATAATATCGTAATATTTGTCGACGAAAAATCTGTTAAGCCGGACAAGAACGGCAAAAAAAATTTATATCGCCGCAAAAATGAACGATATACCGAAGCAAATATTCTGCCTGATTAGGCAGAATGTTTGCTTAGTATTAGTCCTGGAAATTTTAAAAACCAATACGCTTTTCAGTAAAAATATATTATTACCACTTCATAACAATGTTCAAACATTTTTATGAAGGACCAACCGTTTGTAGAAGGCACAAACGGCGTTGCGTTCTGCCTTCTAAAAATCGCTATCATACGAAGACAACTGGGAACAACAGTAATAAAAAACTGTTGTTGTGTAAGTGGCAATTTTCGGGCTGGTACGAGGGCGGCACTGAAAATTTCGGGAACCAAGGAACTGACACAACATTACTATCTAAAAATGTATTTATTGTTTTTCGAAGTATTCTCTGCGAAATTTGACACATTTTTCCATACGATGGAACCAATCATTGAAGCAACCATTCCATTCGGAAGTTGGGGTCTCCAAAATGGCTGTTTTGTAGGCGTCCATAGCTTCTTCATGTGAACGAAAACTCTTTTGTTCTGTGCGCGGTGTGAGAACTCGCATTGTCGTGATGGAGGATGATCCGGCGGTTGCAGTTCTCTTTACGAGTTCAGAAAAGACCTGTGGCAGACAAATGCTAGCATACCATTCTGCATTTACCGTTCTTTGTCCCTCAAGAGGAATAGTCACAACATGGCCAAACGTGGCCACCATTTTTTTTGCAACACTGTGAACGAACAATTTTTGTTGGCTTTATAGCGAATGCGGTATCCATCGGGAAAACAACTTTTTTACATCTAATTGTTCATGCAAGATTATTTGTATTTGATTCATGCCAATGTTTAAAGTTGCCTGAATTTCGCGGTATGTCACATGTCGATCATCCTCAATCAGCGTACGCACAGCATCAACGTTTTCTTGGGTGACTGCAGTTTTTGGACGACCTTGACGGGGAACATCACTGAGCTTGACACGTCCAAGTTAAAATTCAGCAAACCAGCGATAAATTGTGGTTTTGGATGGGGCTTCATCACCAAATGCAGAGAGCATCCGATCAACACACTGTTTTTATGTTCACTGTGTTCATGTTTTATGTTAACCACTTCGAAAGTCATAATAAATCATCGCTCTTGATTTTTCTCGAGTCAATTCCATTTTCTCAACGACTAAACAAATTTGACGAGACCTTGTGACTAGACCGAGATTTTTTAAAAAATAAATAAATGGATTTCGATTTTTGAAACCAAGGAGTTTTCAATTAAAATTATTTTAATATGACAGGAACAATAGAAATATTCCATTCCCGATACTTTTAGTGCAGCCCTCGTATGAGATGGTGTAGGCCACTTTCATTTAGCCTACGCCTGCGCACTGTTTGCATTGATATCTGCAATTAAAGATAAAATAATACTTTAGTGCTGAATCCGTCGTATTTCATACTAAAATTTAAAATATATCACATCTTGACCGTGTCAAACATACACGGCACTGAACCGCTGAATCGCGAGTGCGGTGGATGGATCTTCAGAGTGGGTGCCTATAATGGTTGCATCCTCCGCCTCCGTAGTCACCCGGGCTCTCGCCCCGCGAGGACGGTCTCAAAGAGCCTCGTCACCACCTTCTTCGAACCGCTGGATCCACTGGCTTACCGACCTTCTCTACAAATAGAAACAGCTGGTGTCTACAAACGTTATTTCTGTGTATGGAGAAGTGTTTTACGTGATGTAAAATTTATTTACATGAATACCTAACTGCCGCGAGATCTCCACAACTCCCATACCAGTTAGTCTTAAAATTTTAATTCTGACCCTTTCAAAGTAAGATAGTCGGGCCGGCATTTTTTTAAAGAAATTAAATTAAAAGAAAGGAAAGAACTAAAACAAAAAGATAAAACCAATAATTCCAAACGAGCGACCGGAAAAATTTGACAATGATTGTTCTGACATTACTCTTATTATTGAATTGAAACAATCCCACCTTTTTGATGCGAAACTCATTAGGGTCTTAGAAAAAAGTATTAGTTTCAGTTATTATGGTTCATTACAAAACTTTGTAACGTTACACACACATCTACAATAAAAATGACATTTATGAAGACGTCATACATCTATTCTCACTTTCTTTCAAAAAGTTGGTAGTCACGTGACAGGGGCAGTTAAGGTTGTTGCTGTTTGTACATATAATTTATACTCGAAACAAAAATATTCTTTCTGTTACAAGTTTCAAGGTTCAAAAAATTGGAGACTCATTTTGTAGAGGTCTAACTTTTTGTAACAAAATTCCACACAAGCTGACGGAACTAACTTTTAAAAAGTTTAAAAAGATTGTTAAAAATGTACTTATGAAGAAAGGCTATTACTATTTCGAAAGACAAGAATGAGTGGAGTATTATTTCTTGTTTTTTTTTTATTAAAGATAATAACTGTTTAAAATTCTTTCATTGTAATAGTAAATTTCTCTTATATATCTTGTAAGTATAAGAAAAGTTTTCTTAAATTGACGACCATTTGGTGCAACGGTAATGATCCTGCCTTTAGCACCGACGGTCCTGGGTTCGAGTCCCGGAAGGGGCAGATGTTTGTATGATGAATACAAGCATATGTACCACAGTCATAGGTATTATATATTTTTATTTATTTATTTTTTATAGAAAATAGGCATGCGCTTGACCACTATCTCGCCTGATGGTAAGCGTCGATGCGATTTAGGATGTGACGCACTTGCCTAGAAGATACCTATTCACTCGTGACTTGAAGACCCCTAAATTGTATTTGTCAGGAAACACCGACTCAGGCAAAGAGTTCCACTCCTTAGCGGTACGTATCATAAAATTGAAACCAAAACGCTTAGTGCGACTCTTTGGTATATCCACCATATAACGGTGTCGCCAATTTGTAAGTCTGGTAGTCCGATGAAAAAATGGGGATGGCGGAACAAGGTTGTGCAATTCAGCTGCACACTCTCCGAAATGTATCCTATAAAATACTGATAGGCTTGCTACCTTCCGCCTATGCTCAAGGCTTTTGAGCTTTTTACAGAAAAGATCTTCATTGCCGATGAGCCTCTTGGCCCTCCTCTCGATGGACTCAAGCGTCTGGAGCTGGTATCGGGCGGAACCGTCCCAAAGATGAGAACAATACTCCATACACGATCGAACTTGTCCTTGGTAAAGGGTGAGCAACTGTTCCGGTGTGAAGTATATGTACTATCGAGGTCTCTCGCGCCTTACCACTTTGTAGAAATATTCGTTTGAACTGATCGCATCGGACACGCCCACACGACCCATACCTATCCCTAATTGGCTTCGTATTTTACAACGATTAATACTACGGCCAATCATAAACAACTAGTTTTAAAATCGGCCTTGATGTTAGTACTGTCAACTGTCAATCTGCTCTCACTTGCTTGTTTGCGCACGCGCACCATTGTGACTTTCGACTTAGGACTGATAAGGCGCCAGAGGCCTCGATAGGTACCTATGTCTTATGGTGATTACTTTGAGCTAGGCTTATTGGTGTGAATGTAAGAAATATTAGTATTAAATTTTGTATAACTATATAATATAAAACATAACAATATGGAGAAAAATAAGCCCTTGTCAAGTTTCTTGCGGCTTCTTCTCGGTACAAGGTCTCCTGGCGTAGGACTTACGAAGCCTTACTTTGTGTTGAAAATCGGTAGAATAAATGTTAGAATTGAATTTGCCACTCTGTTACAACTGAATCTTTAATTTAAATAATTTTAAATATGTGAGAATCGCTCATTCTCACATATTTAAAATTATCTAAGCATGCTGAAATTCGATAGCTTTATTTTGGGCGAGAGTAGAGTAGCTTCGCGCATGCAAAAGCTAATACACAAGTCGATAATATAGTGCTCGATTTACTCTAATTAATTAAGTTTTTCGGTTATAAATGTCGGTATTGGTTTAGTGATCTGGCAGAAACTAGGGGAAAGACGAAGTCCGTATATTGTACTGTTACCCCCCAAAAGGGGTATGGTAACACCTACCAGCTCCTAACAGCAACATATCACCGTGTCACTAATATTGGCACCTAGATTACGGATCATTCATTCCATGTCGCACATCACTTGTGACAACATCTATATTCACTGTTTACATATTTATCATTCAATGCATTCTAAAATGAGTTAGAGTTTATTTTTATAATAAATTCCGTCACCCTTAGAAGGCGTGAACAGAGTGTGTCATTCAAAATGGCTAACGTATGATTTTTAGGATGTGATGCGATTGAAAGTCGTATAGCGCTCCTTGATCCAAGCGAGTTCAAAGAACTTACGCCAGTGATTTTGACTTTATTTGTGACAAAACGACAAATTCAACGATTCCAACACAGAATATGTAATGATGACTACATACAGAATGGTCATTGACACCTTCATACCGATATCGATTTTACCTAACAACGCCCGTAATATGAAAGATAGTTTTCTTGACACGTCAAATATAAATACTATCATAGTAGATAAGCAATTACTAACTTAAACGGCCATTTTCAATAAGCTATCCGTAGTAACAGATAGAACTGCTTTAGTTTCGTTGCGTAGATATTATGGTTAAATAAAGATACATAGCAAGGATTGCCTAACATCTAAACAAATGAATGTCTATAGCATACTGAGGATAGGTTAATAAGGAATTGTCACTAGGCAAGTAAATGTTCATTACACCTGAAACAACACAAGAGTAACAATTGAATCATGCAGACGTAGAAGGGTACATATTATTTTTGAAGTGAAAACTTCTTTAGCGGCGCTATGTACTTTTTTTGGAATGGGTAAAAATTTCTGTCAGGACATGTGACCTGATCGAAAATTCGTAAGACGCCGTAGGGCGCTTGCGCGATGTGCGTATAGTCGTGTCATTTTTAAACTTCATAGTGACAGTTACATTATTATTTTTTTTAAAACCTCATTATAAATTTTAAAATGGCAGGTAATGTCATGAGAACGCATGCGTTCAACTGATTTTATTCATTGCGCATGTGCAAAATCCTGCACATGCGCACAAAAAATTGCAACGAACACGACTTGGTGTGTTTGTTGACATCGCAATAAATGAATATTGTATTTTACCACATAAATGATAGCACTTTTATACTGATCATTAAAGCAATTTGTGCGAAGTTATTCCTTAACCATTTCAAAATATCAAAAATGCACAAAGTTAATATGCAAGTTGTCACTTCTGCCGGCACTCCCGGAGTGCAACCCGTCGTTTTTTTTTCTATTCGGAGTTATGGAATAATATATTGCCATATATACCCTTTTACCATAAACAGTAAAATTAAAATAATAATATCTCTGCATTGTTGCCATTGCGCAGATGTTGCTATACACAGAAATGTACGTGATGTTATATCCTCGCTTTTACAAATTAAAAAATACATTTTGGTGACGATGTATGATATATGTATACCTTTCTACGTCTGCATAATTCAATTGTACACAAAAAATTAAAACGTTACGGTTGAGTTCATAATGTACCCTGGATATTATCTAAGACCAGTGTGTAGGTTGACATTGCCTCATTTATTACAGAGCTCCCATGACCAATTTTCAACTCCATGATCAGATCAGCTCCATGTTATAATAATTAAGAATTTTATTATGCATGAAAAATTGATCTCAATTCAAAATCGGGAGGTGGGTCAAAAGAGATAGTTGGTGTGGGTCAGCTCATAAGCAGCATTTCAGATTGTAGCCAAAATTGCACCGAATAGCTTAGTTTTCTTGAAGTAACACAAAACTTTTTCATTTTATGGCAAAAAATTACAAAATAAACTATTAAATTACAAAATAATTAAAAGTGTGTTGTTAGGAAAAGGAACTGATTATAAACTCTTTGGATTAGATTATCATCTTGGGAATATGTAGTAATATTTAATAAAAGTCTTTGTTCAAAAATACTATACTTCTAGTACCACACGTCAGTCCACAAAAAAAATATGTATGATGAGAGATGGTTAAGACACATTCTGAGTCCAACATTATCAGAGCATTTTTAATTAGTTTCCTGAAACAATAAAAATAACACTCATCTTCATAGAGCACGTTAATTGTCTTTGTATTTTAATTTGAATTTTTAATGGCTACCTCTGATGCTTTTAAGAAAAATAAAATATTTTTTTGCTGCTATAATCAGTCATGTTTTATGGAATTTTTTATAAGTCATGGTTTCTTAAAAAGATATTGGCACAAACCCCATACCAATGTTTATCATCTCCTTTAACTTGCAAGATTTGATTACAGACAGACACAAGTGAAATTAATCAGAACTTATAACGTACTGATTTCGATAAGTTTTAAACTTTCTTAAACATCGAACTTCTCTTTAGCTTATGAATAGATATAAATTAATTATATAGACTTTAGTTTAACACAGTAAAACACAGAAATGAAATATTCTCCCGAGTTTATCTCTTTGTAGTCTAACTAATACATAGTACCCAACTGAGCCTGCGAACACTAACAGATACTGTCAACGCAAAAACAATGTCATTTTTTGCTTTCACAACCCTTGTCTAGATTCAAAGACTTCGCAATACACATACTACTAAACTACGAGTATAATACCCTACACTAATACATTAAAATGAATTGTATATGTATATGTATAAAAGATTAATTTACACATTAATTTAAAAAAACACGAAGAATGCACTAAAAATGACAAAAATATTTACAATAAAAAAAATCGTCATGGTACCCTAACTTGCAGATTATAATAGCACACCGAAGTATATATTTTACTATGCCTTTATTATTTTTAGTAAGCTATATGATATTAATATAGTGCTGTATCGATAGAGGGATCAATTTAAAAAATATATTTTCACAGAAAAATCAATGAATGATTCAAAAGGGAAAAATGTACAAAACGACTAGCGACATCTCTCGAAATTGTCTAGGAAACGCTTTTTAATTTTGTACTTTCTATAACGTATAATTATTTGATTCATAGAGCGTTGACATCAAATTCAAAACATTCCTAAGACACCGAAAAAGATTAAACTTAACTGTTTGGAGTAGATTGAAGAAATCTTAAGCCAAGTGTGAAATAAATTATTAACGATTCTTGGATTAAGTCGATTAATCTAAAAAACCCCATCTAAGGTTCGTGATGACGCTACCAAAGGAGTAATAAATCACCGGCCAAGATTTTCTCCAGTACGTACTTTAATAATTTTTTCTTCGTTGTCAAATGCAATGTGGGCACTTTCGCATAACATTCGTGCTTTGCCTGTGGCAGTGTTGGGCACATTTTAGTCTGACTAATGATTGATGACTAGTGTTTGAATAGGATAATCCTGATTGATGACAAAATTAGTTATAGTAAGTTTAGTCAGTTCGTGGTTACTAATTATTGTGTAGTTCAATCTCAAATATATAAAAAAAAAAATCCGCATTGGTTTTATTTAAATGTTTGATGTGCGTGAAAGTATAAGAACTTAATAAGTTTATATCTAATAGAGATCTTCGATAGGGTCTAAATTAGGATAGCTTAGGATAGCTCATTCTTTTCAGTTAATCTCAAAATTAAGGTCACAGATCTAGCTGATTACGATAAGTTTTAAATTTAGAAGTTGATGTGTTGTTTGCTGTCAGAACAAGCACCTATGACCGATACATCACCACAAAAAACTGCATGGAACGTCCGGCACATTTTGTAAATTATTCACATAGATAAGAAACTTAGAGACCCCAGTACGACACCTTCGGATGCTGTAAGACTAAGATGACGTGTTTTACAACTTACATTTTTCAAGATTCCAGTTAGAAAATCGTTATATCGACGTACGATAATGTATGTGTGTAAATGGGACACTAGTCTTTGTGTGCCTGACCTTTGACTCCTGTATCATAGATTTCTTTAAGAGCATAGAGTGGAAAAGTCGGTTATACGCTTTGAACATCGAGCAGGATACCAAAAGGGTGTTGTTTATTTTCAATTATTCTTAACAAATCTTATGTTGTAGATTGGTTTCTCCGAAAACCACTCTGCCGTCCGATAAGTGCAATAAGTCGAGTTTTCGGGCAAATTGACTTACATACAATTTACGTACAAATGTGTGTACAAATATAATATATTACATAAAATTCTGCTTCATTTTATAGTCGTATAGTAAAAGTTTCAAATCAATAGCTATTATAGTTACGATGATACACAAAACAACACCAATTAAATATTTAATAGCAATTATTTCGAAAGTAGCTGAAACTACTTATTGAACTTATCGTAAGGACGGCAGCACTGTCTTTCGTTTATATTTTATCCTTTACACAAAACAAGGATATTCTAATACCATTATTGTGTCATATGTCTTCGAAAAAAAAAAAGAGTTTATAACACTATACGTGCAGGTTTGCTTCTTTCATTGTTTTGTGAAAAGGTTTCTTGTAACTTACAATAAAAATACAGGCAGTTTTTGCTTAGATTATAAACAATGATTATGTGTAGTCGTAAACGTATAAAAGCTAAGTTCAATTTGGTAACTTAGTGGTCTGAACACAATTGATGGCGTCCGTGATGAAAAAAGTTTTTGATGTCTTTTGTAAGTACACATTTGCCGTAAAGGCGATTGCGAATTATGTAACGCATAAATATTGTTCGTATTAGAATTAAAAATGTATTACAAAAATGAAAAGATCAATTAAGATAGTGGTTATAGATTTCCCACCTCACAAATAATAAGTGACGTTTTAATCTAATGAAAAAGATAGTATCTCAACTTGAAGGATGTTTAAGGGAAAAAGGACAAGAGGACAAGTGGGTGAAATAGTGCAACGGAGAGAATGAATGTGACTAAATAAAAGATTTAAGTTGCTTTCAGCATTTATTTTCACCGCCCCAACTCTACAACAACTAGTAGAGGAAGTTTACATAAGCAAAATATATTTTAAGTTCGTTATTAACATGTGGTGCAAATTTCCTGCTACATATTTGAATTGTTTTATTGAAGTTAAAACTTCTTGAGCGGCGTTGTGTACTTTTTGGGATAGGTAAAAAATGTTAAACTCGCGCCAAGACGCGTGACCTGATAGAAAATTCGTAAGACGGAGGGAGAGTAGACCGCCGGGCGGCGGCGCGGCGTAGGACAGGAAGTAATATCTCCCTCTCTTGCTACCGCGCGGCGAAAATGTATGCCTACCCCTGCTGTTTCGTTTAAGCGGCGCAGGGTGCTTGGGCCAGTGTGCTTGTGTGTTTGTTGTCATGTTTGTGTACGATAGAATATTGTATTTTACCACATAAATGATAGTACTTTTATACTATATATATAAAGCAATTCGTGCGAAATTATTCCCTAACCGTTCCAAAATACCAAAAAGTTTTGTTGCATTTCAACGTTTTTTGAAATGCACAACGTCATAAAACGTTGTGCACTGCTGCCGGCAGAGAAAATACTGCCGGCTGCAGTGTTTCCACTACTACCGGCACTCCCGGAGTGCAATAATTGCTGTGATGGAATTTTTTAAATATTTTTTTCGGTTTTGGGACGTCAAACTCTATAAGAAAATGTATAAAAAACCCATGCAGTTTTTTCATTGCAGACCTGTGTTATTATAGTAAACATAACACCTGTAAAATGACATAATTGCAACAAATTTTGATGAGTTTTAAGTTCTAATACATTAGTGTGAGGTACGATATTCATTTTGTAATACTTCTACTAGTTAATAAAATATATGACCATGTAAAATAAACTCAATAGTTAACCAGTGAAACGTCGTAAATTCTGTCTCCCATCATTCAAAGCATCTTCTCTATTTAACCGCATCCTGAAATGTTGGCGCAGAAATAAATAAATTATTGCTGCACGTTCAGTTTTCTACGAAGAGGGGAAAGGGGATAAATCAAGTCCGCCCTGACTTTAATATTTCATCTTGAGTTCTCTTTGGCCCACGCGACGACAGTTTAGTGAGCTTTTTGATACGAAATATTACTTACTAAATTGTGCTGGTGATTTTTCTTGTTTGAGAAATCGCAATGGAATACACCTAAAAAACAATAGTTAAAATTTCACTACATGTATTGTGCTACTGAAGCTAGTACTAGTTCATGGTTAAAAACACGGAATCTATTAAGAATATTTATATTGCTCCTGAGACCTTAGTACGAGTAAATGCGTCGATACTTGATATCGTCTGCGGAAAATATAACTATAGATTTTTGTATGAGCGCCCCTAGCGGTAACCATTAGGAATTACGAATCTTAATAGAAATCTGTAACCCGTTCAAAAACGACTATCGAATGAGTAAACTCGCAGTTAGGTCTCTGTGTATACCTCATAAACATGACGACAAAAATGTAATGTCACAGGCATTCAATAGATGGCGCAGCCTGTAACGCCTTTGAATTCGCAGTTCTGTGGTATTGTCGATTATGATTGCTTGTATATTTCTCTATCCGCATGTATCATTCAAAGTAAAGTTGACAACACAAGAAGTATAGACGTTTCGACTTTTGTTTTTAACCAGGTAAAATTCCTTTATGGATTCCAATCACCCGCCACGATGCCAGCGGCACTTCCTCTGGCATTGCGCACGGAGCGTTAGCAGAGATATACTCAGGGACTAAAAGCGGTGACACATTGCGAATTTATGCATCGATACAAACGCGTGTTTGTAAAAAATTGTTTGTATCGCGACACTGGCGAGCTGTAAGATATACGATTAGTGACTCTAAGTCAGTCATAAATACGGTGGTAGCAGTTTAAAAAGGTCACTGCAGCAGCGCTTCAAAAAGCCGTAGTGTGTAAAAGCCTTAAAGACTACTGGGACCCTCTACTCCCAGCGGGTACGTTGTGGGTTCGTTAAGGTATTCACCATATGGGACTTCGATGGAAGCTACTGGCTATAGTGCACATCATCTGCCTTCCGTCTTGTGACGTTTCGATGTAATTGAAAAGATGACCTTATCAATGTAAAAGAGTCCATTTTATTTTTGGAGTGTATAACTCGATGTGCTGTCGGCCGGACAGTCTGCTTATTGTATTGATAGGCTTTTAGGTTCACTTATTAGGAAAAAAATCATTTAACGGTCAAAGAAAATGTTTTTATAATCATAATATTTTTAATTATACCTGTCATATCGATTGCTTTTCAGGAGTTATGAAAATGCGCCACTCAAGTATCAAATAAAGATATACAAATGTAACGCGTCTGACTCCTAGAGTGCAGGCACAGATTCAAAGATAATATAAAATGCTTTTTATTCAATACTAGCGGCCCATCCCGGCTTTGCACGGGTGGACAAAATTCTTTAAATTTTTCCTAGCATTCAATATAGCCTATGACACTCAGCAATAATGTGCCTTTCTCTTTGTGAAAGAATTTTTAAAATCGGTTCAGTAGATCCCGAGATTACCCCTTACAATTTAACAAATATACAAACACACAAACTTTACTTCTTTATAATATTAGTATAGAAGTATAGATGAGCATTTATAATGCATTTATTGAAAATCAACTATGCCATGGTATATTGTACCGAGATGAAGCCGTATGAATCTCGAAAAGGGCTGTTTTCTTTCTCCCTTTTATGCGTTTCCGTTTAATTAGGGAAACTTCTAGCGCTTGTAAAAATGTGTTAAAAAAAATAACTTTACAAAATAGTAATTAGAATGTTTTTATTTAATTTTTTTGCATTCACAATGCAATATTTCTATAAGATATAAAATTACGCGTATAAAAAAACAACTATGCCTCCGAGCCTTCAGGTGGGATTCGAACCCACGACCTTTCGCTATCCGGGCGAGTTCTCTGACCGCTGAGCTATCGAGACGCTGGCAAATGTGTCGAATTATACACCAATGTTGAACGCTAACTACCTTCAACATCGAGAATAATATTTTTACAAATATTTAACAATCGATCAAGATGGAAGCAGCTATAATTATGTTTTTATTTAATTTTTGCATTCACAAAGCAATATTTCTATAAGATATAAATAAATATACAGGGTCATTATCATTATATAAACACCATCCAAATTTTTTCTAGGCATAAGATATCATTCAAACACTTCATTTATGAAAAAAAATTGGGAGGTAAATTTTCCGCAAAAAAAATGTTGTCCGAGCGAATTATTACAACAGCTGGTTACTGGCAAAATAGGTTCTTACAGTTGAACGACCGACCGCCCGAAGCGCCCCACCGAGCTGCGCGCGCAAGTTGTAACGACATCGGCGCAATGAAATCAGTCACCCGCGGACTTTCCGCGATGTACAATGTTGCGTTCACGCATTTACGTCGCATAATTATCTACCTAACGAAATGTGTTCACACTTGCAATTGAAATCGAGGGCGAAATTGAACAACGGGTTTATGTGAAGAAGGCCCAAAGCCTCGAGAACTTAAATCTTGTTTCGTTACTTTCTTCAAAGAATATAATATATAAATTTGGATGGTGTTTATAAAATGACCCTGTATATGAGGGTTCGGAGGCGAAGTTGTTTTTTACACGCGTATTTTATATCTTATAGTAATTAGAAGTTAAGGCAATGAACTCCTTATTGTCCTTTAAATAATCATCAATTCTGTAATAGCCTTTGCTCATAAGGGTTTTTGATATCTTTTTTAAAATTCAGTTACATGGTGTGGCACCATATTATAAAACGCATGATAAACGCGATTGCGAGAGCGCTTGAAAATAGAACGCGGATTGGGCATAGACTACTTATAGATCTTGCGAGCAGAGTAGAGTTCAAAACTAATTAATTTAACCGAGCAACAACTTTTTATATTTTATTACGCATATCTCGCGTAAAGTTATGCCTTCTTTGTTTCAGTTGCTAGGAAACCTTTGTTATAAGGAGCGAAAGGGCAAGCCCAAAGACCCTATTTCTGAAACGTTTGTGTCCGACTCGCATTTGAAATTCGTGTGTCTTGTTATTTATTCTCTGTATCGCGAAAAAGGCACGACGTGCGTTCCTCGCATGCAAACCGGACTCGAGTAAATAAAAAATGAAACGCCTGGTACTTTGTATAAAGTCCTATGGGTACCTAGTGCTCGGTGATGTTTATTTGTCATTCTTGCTTTTTAAAAATAAGGATAATATAGAAGTTTAATGAACCAAAAACCAGGAGTGGTCAAATCGTGCTACCTTGCAACTTGCTGCTTCGGAATTCGATTATTTTTTATTAGTTATGAGGCTGGAATAAATTCTCCTTGGAATGCTTTATTGGAGCGGAGCGAAGCAAAGCTCCCATGGATCAGCTTCAATGGCGCAATGTCTGTTACGCCATAACTCCCCGAGTTCTTAACCGATTTTAATATTTTTTGTGTGGAATCGAATCAACAGGTTTAGGACCAGATGGTGACGGAGTCCGAATTTTGAAATTCGCAAAAATTCCCATCGACACAAAAAAATTTTTTTCTTTATTAGGTATTGCGCTCCGCTCCAATATATGGTGCTAGCGTAGCTTTATGCTTAGCGACTGCATCGCCTATTTATTTACTTAATGTAAGTACTATATTTTATCTATAGTCTTCTTGTGTGGTCGTTGCTTTACGTGTCTTTGGAATGTACTACGTTTTTGGACTTTACTGGTTAAATTTGATTTTTATATAAGAGGCCCGGTATGAAAAAAATATAAAGAGATAATTTTGTGATCGAGGCAGCGTTGTTTCTTGTGCGCCACCTATCGTGCGGACCTTTCAGTATTATTTTGAAGTTTTGTTTTATTATTTTCTGTGCCTGTTGAAAGACAATCGTTCTTAAGGAGTAAACTCCAGTCGTGCGTCGGAACTGACATACATACATTTTATTGGTCAGTTTTCCTATTATATTTTTCATGAAACTTAATTTGACAGAACTTTTTTATTCTTCCTTAATAATACTTTTGTTACAAAACAGGTTAGACCGAATCACTCTTTGAAGAATTGTAATGTCAGCTAGAGCACACACATACACACACACTCTCTCTCTCACACTGTCACACTCTCACACACAAACACACACACTCTCTCTCTCACACACTCTCACTCACACACACACTCACACATACACACACACACACATACACACATGCACACTCACACGCACAAGCTAATGCAAATGCACAAGCAGATGCATACGCACACGAACACGCACACACACACGTGAATTTAATGTCCAAAACAATTATTATAATTTTATATTTTTGTTATTTTAGTATTCAACTGCTACGTTTTTGCAACAAAAGAAATTATTACAAGGAAAAATTCAACCTGTCTCAGGTGTCAAGCAGGACTCGAACCCATGACCCCAGTTTTTGCTCGTCGAAAATGTGAGGGCTATACACTGTACCCATGAAACAAAAACTTATAGAAATGTAGAGCATAATTTATAACATTTTCAGATTAACTTATCAATATAATTATAAAAGCAAATTGTTGCTCTAGAATATGAGGAAATAAAAACAAAATAAAGAAAACAAATCTTTAAACGCCCCTACTTATTAACATAACGAAGCTTCGTTCAAATTTCTTTTCGAGATTCTTTCAATTAATTGAAGATTTAAGGGGAATTTACAGAGAAGCAATTTGCAAGATCTCGGAATAGGCAAAGCTTTCGCGACTATAATTTTTTTCTTGTTTTGTGAGTTATTCTGAACCAATCTTTTGTACCGTGATTGAGGGGCTGATGTGAGCTAATTAATTCTAAGATGAGTTTTAGACGAAAACCAATTTCATATAAAATGTAATATTACAATAAAAATACTGTTTTTATATTTAAAGCAATAAAATTTAAGCAATCGTTAAAAAGTAGAAGCCAATTGAAAAACTTTATATTGCAAAATAACAACAAAGAAAAAAACACCTTGTTTCAAGAAGAATATCTCAGTTTTAAAGAAACTCATCTTCTAATGTTCTACCACTCCAAGAACTTTATTGAATGCAAACAAATATCACAAAATAAACATTTCGTGAAATTTGAGAAGTTTTCGAACTTTCCATTGTAACAAGATACTAGTTGTTGCCCGCGACTTGGTTTTTATCACAAAACAGGCCGGATGTTTTTAGAAATGCTTGCGAAACCTGCGGATATTCGCTGGATCCATTTCTTTTTGTTTCTTTGTTAAGTTTTTCCATAAGGGCAGGCAAAGGGTACAAAGCCCATACAGCCTCACCGTTAGTTTTTTTTTTCTTCATTAGATAAATGATGATAAGAGCCGATCTATGAATAATAGATGATCAATGAATGATGAATGAACAGTGAAATTCCCTTTTCCTAGATTCCAGTAAAGGTGTTGCGATTTACTGAAGTCCCCGAGACGCGATGTATGGAATAATCCATAAATAACGTCACACTTTATGAGAGACATATGGTTCCTGACTTCAAATTTGTAATTCGAAGGTGTTTAAACTGTAAATTTCAACGGTTACAAAAAGTTTATTAAACATTAATATTAATAGCATAAGGTTTATTTTTTTCGTACTTAACTTTTGATGGCAAAGTGGGTGCTTGCCAGTTATCTGTACAATTACAGGTGTAGAATGAGTACATTTGTTTCTTCAATAAGCTGTAGCTTATAACGGTTTGGTAATAATTTAGATTATGTAATCCACTGTAAATTGTGTGAATTCGCCTTCCGCCTTTTCCAAACTGTTAGGACCGCATTCATTTTTTTTAGATTACAAATAACGATTTGTTATTCTAACACACGCTATAGTTTCTTTTCTTGTATTAGAAGTTCTTGTGTTATAAGTTAATTTGGTTATTTGGAATAAAACTGTTGCGCCGCCGCCACCGCGGTTCCTTCCTCCTTCCTTCCTTTTTCCTTCGAGGCAATGGCTTATATAAAGCCATACAGCCTTCCTAGACTATGATACTTTCTAGGTGGTGTTAGTCAGTAGAAGTCTGACATAACTTCAAAGCCGGGCCGGAGTATCCATGAGTCATCACCTCCTTCCCCGGAGTTCGGAGGGTGCCCAAAAAAATTAAATAAATCCTCTTCACATAGTAGATCAAAACAGTTGTGGTTTTATTTTTTGACACCTACACGAATCACAATTGTAGCAATTTCAGTACAGTCTAAAGGTAATAAATACGAACTAACAAGACCTACATATTTATTTCTAATTGTTTGTATGAATTATGCGATCATAGTATTCTTATACTTTGACATGTTATATCTAATAGTATGAGTAATATATATAATAATTTACCGATGTTTTGGACAAACTGTAAACACAGTAAGTACATTGTTTTAATAAATAAATCTAAAGTTACACAATACATTTCTAATTGCCAAATAACTCAACTATAAAATTGTATATTAGAAATAAATTCACTTGCAAATACTTTATTATTTATTTTCTATCAATATCAATTGTACGCACGTCCACAAAAGAAACTTCAATATTAGGAAGGAATTCCAAATGAAATGATGTCAAGGACTGGGGCGAGTCAATCCACGGGACCTCAGTTAAGAGATTGGCCCAAGGACTGTTAGGGCCGCCGCACAAGGAGCGAATCGTTAAACTTATTTTTTTATATTGATTTTATATTCATACTTTAAAAATCTTCGGCTTTAAATCGTTAAAATTTAAATATTTTTTTATATGCTTTGGACGTTATTGGTGAATTTGAAAACCCGAATTTTGCAATACCTGGTTCTTTCGCGTTCACGCATTGAAACACAAGTAATCCATTTTATTATTTTTCATTATGTAATTTTTCTTTACCATTCTTCACACAAATTGCATTTAAATAAAGAAACTAATCCTTGTTCATTAGTATTGTAACAATATAGGTATTATATTATAATAAGTTACCGTATTATTTTACAAATCTTCCTTTGGCTAAGTTTTAAAGTTAATTGTTTAATTTAATAAAATAATTTATGTATTTAATTCAATTCTATATATTTTATCGTCTACGATCGTTTGGTGCAACGGTAGAGATCCTGCGTTTAGCACCGACAACGGTCCTGGGTTCGTTTCCTGGAATGTTAGTGTGATGAATACTTACGAGTCATGGGTAGTTATATACATATTTCTTTGAATAAGTTTTACATATTTATGTAACATATTATGAATATCTATCCCTTACCTTAGTATCTGTACTACAAGGCTTACAGTGTTTACTTGGGGCTAGGCTAATAATTATTTATATTATTAATTATAGTAATACTGTATAATCACGACTGTCAATGCCCACATGACCGTTGCTGGCAAAAACAACGAATTCAATATCTGGGCCTTTAAGCAGAAACCTAGGGCGCGAAGTCTAAGAGACGTATCGATTGAGCTTTATTTAATACGTTTTGAGATTTAATAAAACGCGCATGTTTCACTTGGCAAGTTAGGAATAAAAGTCAGAATAATTCTTTGCCTCCGAATTATTTACGTTAAAGAGACATTAAGCAATATGTAACAAATGTGATTTTTTTTTCACCGATTAGCCTAGCCCAAAATAAGTATTGTAAGGCTTATATTATGGATACTATTCTAGGGTAACGGGTACATACATACATGAAACAGGTACATTAGTACTTGTATTCATGATAAAAACATCTGACTCTTTCGGAACTCAAACCCAGGATTGTCGGTGTAAAAGGGAGGATCGCTACCGTTACACCAAACGGTCGTCATACTGTATGAGATAATTTATGGAAATAGGAACGAGATTATCAGTATTTATTATTGTTATAGTCACTAGTAGACATACTATTGGATGGACTTACGATGTTCATAAAATCAAAACATACTTTTTCTGTTCTGACAATTAGATAAATTCGCTAATTAACTAGATAGATCGCGTAAAATATATAAAAAAATATAAAACTAGATAAATTACCAATATATCTATGTATGGACAGCGCACAAGCTGTTACGTTTTCTAAACTATGTGGATAATGTTCTCTTTGTGGTAGGCAGTTGGAGATTTTTTTTTTATAGACTGCTATGTTATTGTCTGTACCATCAGTTATCACATTCCCATGAGTAAGTATCATATGTACCTACAAATGGATGTTGGCAACAAACAACTTGTCCTATATCAATAATGTAAATGTTGGATAGATGTCACTTGTTTTCAAAATTTTCACAAATACATATTATAAAAACGAAAAAATATCAAGCTGCAAATGTACTGTAATTTAAATAATATAGTTAATACAACTGTGTGTGAGTTTAAAAAGATCACCAGCATCGGCTAAGTTTTGAAGTAATATACTTAAATTTCAATCTAAAAACGCTCACAAATAAAATAGCATACGTAAACATCGTGTGTGTCCACCCTATCGGCCGCTGTCGACGCAATCCTGAAAGCTATGTCTTGTCCCATTCACAACTGAACGCCCGCCAAGTTACTACGACTTTTTAGGTATTCGCTGACAAACTTGTTCGTCTTTCTTATTTCGAGGGTTACCCATTCCGGTATATTTTAGCAATTTAACAGATTGACTTTCTTGAATTTATGTACATTTTTATATTTAAAAGGTCATTGCGACAATCCTCAAGTAAAATGAATGTACAGTCGACAGCATGTGAATTAATTTGTAGATATTACAACGGTAACCTTATTTAGTTAGTTCCAATTATCAGAGCTCAAAAACTTCATGTGCCTTCGACTGTCCTATAGTAATTATGAGTATAAATAGATTTCCGATTTAATAAAAAATAAGTTTACACATACAGGGAGAGATCATAAATTTCATTTTCTACGATTTTGACACACATCTCTTACTTCTTCGATTCTATTAAGTTCTTTCTTTTTCAACTTTTGATAAAAGCTCCCCTGGGTAAGGATCCTTCGACCTGACCTTTTTTCAAGGTATCTTCTATGTCCCTGACAGTTCGCCTTGGGCTGCCATTACCGACTTGTCCATGCACATTTGCCTTATAAACTTGTTCTGTCAATCTTCTTTAGTTCATCATCTCTACATGTCGAAACCATTTTCTAACCCTTTTTATAACTTTGTTAATAAATTCCATACGATACGATACCGCTCTCTTATTGTATTATTCCATATTTTATTCATCAAAATCACTTCAGCAATGCTTCTAAAGCTCTGGAAATGAGAGACCTGTTAATCATACATTCTTGCTTGATCCGGCAAACCCAAATAGTATTATGTATACACTTATAGTCTTACCGTTAGGTGCAACAGTAGCGCTCCTGCCTTTCACACCGACGGTCCTGGATTCGAATCCCGGAAGGTGCAGATTTTTGTATGAATACGAGCATTTGTACCTGAGTCATGGATGTTTGTATATATTTCTATGGATATTAGTTATTTATGTATGTCTATCTGTTACTCTTGTATCCATAACACAAGCTTTAAAGTGCTTACTTTGGGCTAGGTTAATTGGTGTGTATGTAGGAAATATTTATTTATTTATTATTATTTATTTATATAAGTCCTTTAATAAGATTTACTATACGTACCTATCTATATAAATTAGTATTTATTACGGATAAAAAAAAACGAATATTGTACAATATGAAACTGTTAGAAGATTAAAACCTCTCACCTATTTTTTATATTAAACCCAAAGTAGAATCACCTAGTCTAGCAAACGCAAGATAGTTTGAATTGAAATACTCTAGAATCACAAACAGTGGCTAGATATTCTTCAAAGTGCGTCTTCTTCTTCTTCTTAGTCAGTACACTCTTGCCAGAGTGATCGTGGTCATCATTATGAATCACGATTAGTGATGATTTTAGTTAAACAGCGCCATTTATCACGGACTGCAGCCTTCCGGGTACATTCATAAACCAAGCACTAAGTTGCGGCCTTGATCTGGTCTGTCCATCTCATTGGTGATCTACCACGCTGTCTGGTGCCCTCAACTTCCCCCTGCACCACGAGACCTTCTATGGAGTCATTATCGCGACGAGATACATGGCTTCAGAGTGCGTAGAAACTATAAAAACAAACAATGTTGATAACCGTGGTTGGGGCAATAGTGGCGATCCTTCTTACTACACCAACTGTTCTGGTTTCGAATCCTGGAAGGATATTGATGTAATAAGGATGTGTTTTAATGTAATGTTTATGCTATGAGCAAAAGCATTTGTTTCGTCCGAGTCATGGTTGTTATATGGTACTAATTTATGTCTACGTGGGTGATCCAGAAATATGTACAAAAATGATAATCAAATTATATGGATAAAATATTTTTAACAAATCTTTACAAAGAATACTCCACCCACCTCTGCAAAAAATTTTATGCGTCTGAAATAATTTTTGAAACACTTTTTCTAATCCATCACAGATATTTCTATTACGGCTATTTTTATTTATTTCACAAACAAAAAAGTTACAAAATGAGGTTACAATTTAATCAAACCGATTAGTCGGTTTGACTGAGGGATCTTCAGTCTCTTTAGGCTTATAATAGTGTATAAATAAATACAATTAATTAAGATAACTGAATCAAGTGATAGATGAAGATAACTGAATAAGGTAGTGAATCAAATTAAAAAGTAAACTTATTAATATTTAGGTTTACATTACACTAAAAAGGTTATAATTAATTAATGGAAACTTTATCGGTGATAATTAGTTACAATAGTTGTGTTTAATAGTAGTGATCAGTAATTCTTTTAATAATAAGCCGCTAAGGAGTGGAACTCTTTGCCTGAGTCTGTGTTTTCTGACAAATATAATTTAGGGGTCTTCAAGTCACGAGTAAATAGGTACCTTCTAGGCAAGCGCGTCACATCCTAGATCACATCGACGCTTACCATCAGGCGAGATAGTGGTCAAGCCACGGTTCAAGCGCATGCCTATTTTCTATAAAAAAAAAATTCTTAAGTTTATTGTTATCTATTACACGTCTAATAGTTACAAGTAACGAAATAAGAAGATATGGTATGCACTTCTGTAAAGTTCTGTCGAGGCACGCCACAAGGCACCGCAAACTCCTCGCTGAGTTCGTTGCCTAGATAGCTAGATAGTCACGAAACCAACCGTTCAGCAGCTAACCCACGGGTACTCCTCCATTATCCATAGTAAAGTGTTATGTTCCAGCGTGTCAATGGCTTTGTATTATCGAAAAAGATAGCTAAAACAGTTTTTTAATTAAACATCTATTGGTCTCATCTGTGGATTTAAATACTTACGTATTTGTACTTTCCCTTTTTCGAAAACATGTTGATAATCAGATGATGATTAAGATGTTATTATTTTGCAAATAAACCTTCAGTTTGTTTCGGTATCTCAATTGGGAGAGTATTGGACCGGATTTCCAAATGTTGGTCAGTAACAATTTTTTATCACTAGACAGTCCGGTAATAGACCTATAATTAGATAAAGATTTCTTTGTCACCTTTCTTAAAAATCCCATGTACTATTGCTTCTTTTAATTTACAAGATAAAATGTCTATTCATGGATAAATTAATAAAGAACAAATTTAATGGCACACATGTGGATGAGATCACAACCTGTAGATTTTTTCTCAAATGCTGTTAGCACATCTTCCCACGACAAAAACTGCATCCCTTTCAGATTATTTTGGGGAAATTTCTAGCAAGCATTTCGTAGTCAGAGCCGCATTTGGCGGAGGGCAGGCGGGGCTACTACCCTAGGGCCTCCACAACAGAGATAAAAAAAATACAAATTTCGACGGGTTACTTTCGACTATCAAGTTTTGCCAATATTTTTTTTTGTAGAATATAGAAGAACTTTTAACGTTGTTATAAAAACTGTATCACTCATATTCGCAATAAACGATTTTGACTTTTTATTTGAATATAATTAGGGCCGTCTTTTCTCCCAGGGCCTCCACACGTCCAAATACGGGCCTGTTCGTAGTATACCATTCGGTGTTGTTGCTGCTTTTATTTTGTAATGCAATTGACACCAGATACTCCGCCAAATTGAAGAAGCTAACAACCAAAGTTTTCTTTGCGCTTCTCAATCGCTTTACTTCAGTAGGCGTTGATTTGTTTTAAAACAGCCAAACTCTCACGACTCACGCTGAATTTCTGGATGCCGTTTTGGAGTACCTTTTCTGGAGGCCACATTTGAAATTATAAAAAATTATTCCACGAAATTTTTTCCGATGCAGATACATTCTTAAATGTGTCATGATAATGCAGTTTTGTTTTCAAAAGGGCAATTCGAAATTCGACCAATATTACTTTTACTTGTAATAATAATGTTGGGAGGTATGATGACCATTACATGTGATCACGGCTCCTGTAAAGAATTGTAAACGTCAGGATTAAATATATAATATTCTTCATTATTAATCGCACATATATTTTAATTATTTATATGCCATAGATTATTTTATTTACCTCTTTGTATGTACCTACATTTAATGCAAGATAGAATCACCTCGAAACTAAACCAGTAAACCAAAGATACTACTACACTTTTTCTAAATTCAAAGAAATTATTAAAACTTTGTTTGGTCTAATGTTCACTAAATACGAAAATGTAGCGTAAAGAATTTCCTCTGCGGTTCATTCGAATTGTTTTTATTGAGTTTCTGAAAATACGCCATCCCACCCTCCATTCTAACGATGAACACAATCAGTTACCCTAATCCTCATGGAATTGGCCTCAACGCGAACATCTCACGACCTTCAACTGAGTTACTTGTTCAAATCTTTTGTTAATGAGTTCTTCAAAGCATGGTACACGCTATAAGCGTAGCGCGATTTACGTTCTTCATTTATTTATATATAAGTGATACACGGATCTCAATTGAGTGTGATACCAGAATAGAATCTTATACATTTTTTATAGTAAATAGGTAAACGCTTGAACGCTATCTCGCCTGATGATAAGCTAAACTTGTTTTTATCAGGAAACAGACTCAGGGAAGAGTTCCACTTTTTAGCGGTACATTACAATATTGGAACCAAAACGCTTAGTGCGACTCATTGGTATATCAACCGTATAACAGTGGCGCGTATTTGTAAGTCTAGTTGTCCGGTGGAAAAATGGGGACGACGGAACAAGCATCTGCTGCATACTCTCCGAAATGTGTCCTATAATAGAAAAGATTATCCTTACTAATATTATAAATCGGAAAGTGAGTTTGTTTGTTTGTTTGTTTGTTCCGCTTTCACGCCGTAACTACTGAACCGATTGCTTTGAAATTTTGCAGACGTAAAGATAAAAGTCCGGATTAAATAATAGGGTACTTTTTATCCTGGAAAAATTGATATTCCCGAGGAAAAACAAAAATATGGTTTGATTGATGGATGGATTGTTGATGGCGCTGTGTGTCGTTTAAAACAAGGTAAAATATTGCAAACGATTATGAACATGTCAATTTTGAAGCTAAATGATACGAAAATGAATCCTCGAAAATGAGGAATTCTCGAGGGATGACGTACAATTTGTTTTATCGTCTAAATTATTTTCTTGTGGTATGCGATAGATGGCGCTGGGTGTTTTTTAAAACATGGTAACGATGTGTTTTTTAAAATACATAAAAAGTGGAATGATAGCTTACGCTATTTAGTTCTTGAGGTATGCGATAGATGGCGCTGGGTGTTCTATAAAACATGGTAACGATGTGTTTTTTAAAATATGTAAGAAGTGGAATGATAGCTTACGCTATTTAGTTCTAGAGGTATGCGAAAGATGGCGCTGGGTGTTTTTTAAAACGTGGTAACGAAGAGTTTTTTTAAGAAACGTAAGAAGTGGAATGAATTATATGAATTTTGTATCCAGCGTTTCATCGCGCTTCTTAGATTTATCCGTGGGAATGAGAAGTTTTCTTATAGTTGTGCTTTATACCGCATTATAACCGAATTCCACATGGACGAAGCCGCGGGCGGAAAGCTAGTAGCCTTATAAAGGGTTTACAATAATTATCCAAAACTAGCATATATGGGACGGACAACAACACGTCAAGCTATCACAAACTATCTCATTTTCTCAATTGATATTGAACAGTCTATGTGAGACTTTAAGCTGAAAAGCGGTTGGATTATTTTTATAGAAGCTTTTTAAAATTAGTTTTCGTGATCGCGCAAAATGGCAACGGAGAGCTTGCACTGCCACTGAGCAACTTTTCAACTTTATAATTTGGTGTCATAACAATTCTGTTTCCATATTTAGCGAAATCAGAAGATGAACTCGCACCATTTTGAATGTTGTTTTATTTGTTTTTATATGGAGAAATGCTTTTTTTTCTTCAAAGAAATAATTCAAAAGGCTTCGATAATTATTATGGTAGATTAAGTGTCCTTCCTTCTTCGATTTTACCCTTTTTAATTTTCACACTATTTAATAGGAGGATGAAAATAAAACGGCAAATGTATAATCATAATTCTATAATGACGAACGTCTGCCGCTTCATTTTCTCATTTGTGCCACATCACAATAACAGAAAGGACAAAGACAAGTTAAAGTGTCCGTTTCATTTTATTTATAAAATTCTATTTATATGTAAATACTATTGCACATAGCTCAAAGAATTGTGAAGCTGAAGTGGCAATGGGCAGGACACATAGCAAGGAGAATTGATGGCAGTTGGGGCGGAAAGGTTCTCGAATGGCGACCGCGTGCCGGACAACGCTCAGTGGGTAGGCCCGCTACGAGGTGGACCGACGATCTGGTCAAGGTCGCGGGAAAACGCTGGATGCGGGCAGCACAGGACCGATCGTTGTGGAGATCCTAGGGGGAGGCCTATGTCCAGCAGTGGGCGTCGTACGGCTGATATGATGATGATGATGATGATGATGATGATGATGACTATTGCACTGGTAGGATATAGGATTACTTAAGGATGGAAATATCATGAAGAGATTTGCCTTAGTCCAATATGTGCTCCCAGTTAAAATTGGCGTATACTAATGACTGCAGATGCGTCCTTTACCAATGGCTCTTCGTGCCTTCCAAGGTATTGCGAAACCACTGCACCAGCTCCTAGAATTTTTATAATCTGAAACATACAGTGGTCGCAAAGAATATTTAATTAAGTGAAATTTGAAATAGCAAAAATGTTTGAAGTCTTTTCGAGTGCAAACTTTTATCAATTATAATTTTTTTACAAATCTAACGTCATATTAAGCAGTAAAAGATTCTATTTAAAGACTCAACACTAAAATATAACGAGGGAAAATTTTTTTTAGAGAGGTTGAAGAAAGTGAGTTTTTTGTTATTGCTTATAAGATTGTTGTTTGTAGGTTTTGCTTACGAATTGACTTTAGTAAAAAAAGTAAATTTTTTTCAAACAACATTGAGCACTTTGATGACGCAATTTGCTTAGCTAGGTCATAAGTAATCATTGCTAAAATTCACCTGAAAACACGGGTTTGTTTCCAGTCTGCAATAATAAGTATTTCCTTCCATTTCTCCAATGAACAGATGTGCAACGTTACGTCGACGTAACATCTGAGAGTTTCACATAATGTGATCTAAAATGCAGAGCACGAATTGTCGGTCAGCGGCAACAGCTAGTTATATCTATAACAATAATATAATAAGCATATACTTTCAATTTGTTTCGACAAACTCTTGAAAATCTCCTTTACGATGTTACGCGTGGCTTTAGTCACGTCGTCAAAAGATGACGCGCATTCGCCATTACTCCGTTTTTGGAGCGTAGCTCCCATGGATCAGCTTCAATGACGAAATGTCTGTTACGCCATAACTTCCAGTGTTCTTAACCGATTTTAATAATTTTGGAATCGAATCATCACATTTAAGACCAGATTGGGACGATTGAAATTGAAATTCACAAAAATAAAAAAGTTATGAACAAAAAACATTGGCTCTATGGAATTTCCCATTGAAAAAAAGCGTGCCTATTTGAAAGTTCTCTTTCTTCTGGAATTTTAAAATTTACTTTACATTATATTTTTTTATTTTTTTTAGTATTACGCTTCGCTCCAATATATGGTGCTAGCGAAGCTTTATGCTTAGCGACTGCATCGCTTAGTTATTTTTAATAGAAATAAAGTAAACGCTTGACAAGCAATATAAAATCATATACAATAACAACACAGTAATAAAGATATTACTTAAATTAGTTATCATGGAAAACTCACTAATGCAATTAATACGTCTGTTAATAACAATAACCACTGTACATAAAACTTAATAGAAACTCTCGAAATGACTTTTATGTGATATGCAAAGCAGTTATAAATTACAATTTATTTATTATTTACATGCCTTTATTGAGACCATAATGAGTCATTTTATAAAATTAAGAAATAAATATATCCCAAACGTTTTGTATTCAACAAAAACCAAAATATATAATAATAGCATCTGTTAAAACTATTGTAAATCGTTCAAAATGGCCAAAATTTTTTTTTTTAAAAGAGTGCTTTTACACTATTTGTAACAAAATGCACTTTTTTAATCCTACTGATTAACACCTTGAGTGCGAAACCAGGTCTAAACATCTTGTATATGTCTCGCTTACAGTGCGGCTAACAAAGTATAGCATTCCTTGTCATGCGGAAGGCATTACTTTAATTTGGTTCGGTGTAGAAAAAGATGGATATATATCTAAGATGTATTACTAAAATGGAATCCAATGGTGTACCTACCTTAATACCAGGTTTAGACACCTGGCACCACACGGAAGCAAAAAAAAGATTTAAGTTTCTTAAATGATACAGGGTCTATAAGCCTTGTGCCGCCTCAGTGGAATTTTTATTACCAGGTGTATTGGCCTTGTACCGAAGGAATAGAAAGTATTGAAAAGTTACTGCCACAGCGAACGTGTTAGACTTTGGTAAAGGTGCATGTAGTACTCACAAAAAGAACAAAAAAAACAATTACTCATCTTTCTACAAGGATACGACTAGCGTATACAAAGAAAAAAAAACACTAATGAACGCAAAAAAAAAGTAAAAATAACGAGAAAACGGTACTAATAAAAGGAGGACTTGTGATCAATCACAACAGAACAATTCTAAATTAAAATTCATTGTTCATTAATTATACGGCAGAAAAACTGTGATGGATGTGATGAAAACGAAAGAGTTATTCTTAGTAGAATAAATGCAATTAAATACAAGCAAGCGCTCTATTTTGTCGTTTTACCTAGTAGACTACGTCAGACAGATAACTTTAGTCGATCCACATGAGTGTTTCCTATGCCACTTCTAATTCAAATTCAAAATTATTTATTGCATTCATGTGGGGAAAGATAAAAATATAATAATGCTCAATAACTTTCTGTACAAGCACATGAAACCTGTCGGCACCGCAATATACATTATTAAAAAAATATAAAATAATATTTTATTTTATATTTTTTATTTCTATAATTACATTTGACAATATCACATTTTGACAATATTAAATTTCGAGCCCCCACACTAGGCTCAGCCTGTTCTGTCGGGGAAGTGCACGATTTACCAAAAAGACAAACTAAACACAGCATCTTCTTATATGATATAAGACAAATCATTTTAAAAATACAAAACAAAAATTAAACTTCTCAATAAAATGTCGAAAATTTTTAAATATTTAAAATAAATGTATACATTTTTAAGTTATAAAACAAGACAAACTATGAAGGTGTTAAAAATTAAGGTAACCATTATAAAATATCATTTAATGGAACAAAACGATTGCTCCGCCAGTGTTTATTTTTAGCGAAAATTATTTTTCTTTTCATGTTAATGCCACTCCGAGGTCCCGTATTCGATCCCGGCCTCAATGTAGAAAACATTTTATTCATCTAACACCCATTGGTTGGTTGTTGGGATAACGTTGTTGTTTCTATATTCCATAACAAAGCGCCACTTACCTTAGGTTGCATGGGAATTGGGACAATGTATGGTATATTGTGTTTTTTTTAACTTCCAAATCCAGTGACATAGCGGATACCTATATGTTTATATAAACTAGAAGAAACGCATTTATATAAAATATTCCATTATAGAATCTTCTGCCGTACCTTTACTTCTAAAAGTTGGAAATTCGCTTTCTTATAAGAAATCCTGGCGCTCACGCCACTTCGCAATGTTTTAGGTGCAAATTTCCATATTCCGAAGTTGTAGACATTGTGATTTGTTTGACGTTGTATATATTAATTGAGTTTTCAATATTTGTTTTTATTTTCCTGTAATTTAGTAGTTTGTGCATGGTGTATTAACCTTTAAAGTTTTTAACTTTTATAATGTTTTGTCACTAAAAGTAAATAGAAAATGAAACACCCTTATCCTCTGGTTATTTTGGTGCTTCTCATAGGTGCAGTGGTAAAATAGTGCAGTCAGATGCCTAGTCTTGGATTGAATAGGGCTTGTTTTTGGTATTATGAGCATAAATCTAAAAAGTTAGCATTAAAATATGTTTATTTTTTGGATAAGATTATTATACTTTTATGTGGAACAATTTAAAACGTCCACAATAGCATATTTTTTATACCAAACATTTCGAAAATGTTATCAACTAGCTTTTTATACAAAAACACTTTATTGATTACACCCCAAAAATAGAAGAATACATAAACACAGATAATTGGTTAAACCTAACGTGTAACAATCGGCGGCCTTATCGCTAAAAGATCTCTTCCAGACAACCTTAGAATGGAGCGGATAATAAGGAAGCTAGAGCTATGGCGGTGTAACTTAAGGAAAAAATAATCAGGATAAAATACTAATAATGAAAACAATAACGAGCGTCTAAACTTAAATTAAATATAAATAAACCTGCATAATAATATATACATGCTCTAAATATAAATATTAATATATATTCATTGTATAATATACATACAAAAACAGTATATATATCAGTAAACATAAATGTCTAGTTTATAGAGAGCAGTTACCCAGCTATTGTGAGAGATAATGAGTCTTAACTAAATTAGTAAAATTAAAAATAGATTGTGCTCGTCTTATGGAAATTGGAAAGACAAAGACAAACAGCCTGGACCGCAAAGGAACGGCTATAAAAGGTCGTACTGTGAGCGGGAATTCTGAGCACCAGATTTTCTGATGACCTCAGGGATAGTGTGGTTGAACTATAAAGATAATAAAAATATGCTTTAAAATAGCGCGGGGACAAAGGATTGAACAAAACATTGTAAAGACTTAGAATGTGAGTATTCCGGGGAAGGCGAATAGGAAGTCAATTGAGCTGAGAGCGAAATTGAGAATTGCTAACCATTGCATCGATCTCGAATTTATGACTTACTACCTTTTACCCGTGGCTTTGCTATTTTAGATTGATGAATGAACGACTGAAAACAAAATTATATAAGAAAAACATTTTTTGTAAAAAGAAAAATATTACACGGGCACGATATATTTGTGACCTTCGACATTGACTGGGTTTAATATAATGTATAAAGTAATATACAGCGTATATTCATCATGTACTTTTCAAATTGTGAAATAACTTCCACACATAAACAAACTTGCAACATCCACTGACTCTCCATAATAATAAAATATATCTACACTAGTTTTTACCCGCAGCTTCGCTTACGTTAACATAGACTTTCGATTAAAAGTTATATTTTATTCACTTAGGAACAGTTCTTTTTTCTGGATGAAAGGTATCCTTTTCTGTACCCCTCAAAAAGTGTATACTTCATGATGATCAATTGAGCAGTTACGGCGCGAAAGTGTAACAGACAAACTTATTTTCCTATTAAAAATATTAGTTAGGATTTAAATGCATTTGAATTCATAACTTGCATATTTTAAAACAAAGAATCTACGTGCTATTTGTCGTGTAATGATTTGCCTAATACTAACAAGGGTGATAGATGACAGACTTTAATTATAGACCTCTCTTTCACTCCCAATGGAGTTCCAATGAACAAAAGAGATATCGATATAATTCCGAGCAAATAAAAGCCGACGCCTGCGCTGACTAAAATGCTCCTCAATCGTTACGACCTAGTCCCTCTCCAAGGGCAACAGTCAATAAACTAATGATTTCCTGCCGGCTCACATCGTTCATTTGTTCGTTCTTTATTGCAACAAATACAGCACAAAGCGTTTTTAATGGATAAAGCACATGATTGTAGCAATAAAACAAAAAAAAATACTTAAAATTATGGAAATAATAACAATATAAAATAAAGGATAGAAATCTATAAATTTATTACACATAATATCGAGATTTAAGTTTCATACTTTTCGCTGAACATACTATTGATATTTGTAAACCTTGACAAAGGTGGAAATGTAGTGATACTGTAATAATTACTTAAACACCGATGGTATTCATATTTTACCTATGTTTCACAAATAATAAATTCTATTCTATTCTATTCGCACCGACGGTTTTCGATTCCCGGAAGGCAGATGTTTGTGTGATGAAATAAAGGAATTGTACCTAAGTCATAGGTAGTTATAAATATTTCTATAAATAATAAATATAATTATAAATAAATATTTCTTACATTCACACCAATTTGCCTAGCCCAAAGTTAGCACTGTAAGGCTTGTGTTATGGATACTAGGGTAACGGATAGACATACATATATAATACATAGATATGAAATATATAAAAATACCCATGACTCAGGTACAAATGCTCGTATTCATCATATAAACATTTGCCCCTTCCGGGATTTGAACCCGGGAGCGTCGGTGCGAAAGGCACCGTTGCACCAAACGGTCGTCGATAATAAATATTAAGATACAAGTAAAATATTGCCTGCCTCTAGAAAAATCATCCGTATTTATAATAACAATATGATAAAAATATTTCTTACATCAATCAAGCCCAAAGAAAAACACTGACATGAAATGAAACATTTATTCAAATACACCGAAATTTTTTTTTGTTGAATCGTGTTTAAACCTATCATCCATTTAGGACATACGATAGCCTCATGAAATTTATAACTAAAGCAGTATAAATATATACAAACGATTAGAAGGAACGCACCTAAACAATCGCAAGTCTCCACAAAACCCCTAAGTGAACTTCGCAGTACTGTCACTCGCGGGTGTCACATCGAAAGGAGTGAACACGTTTGATTATCTTTATATGAGGATAAGGTTGTCTAGACGTGTGAAGCAAAAGATGATACTTTTTAGTAACCAAGACCTCTTTATATATTTTTTTTACTCAATTTTCATTTATTTTATAACCCAAATAAACACTACATTATAATATATAAATAAATTATAAGTTCCGAACAACTCAGTTCTAAAATAAACTGAGCTTGTACCATGGATACTAAATAATTCATGAAATACATAAATAAGTTTATAAACAACCATGACTTGGTACTTATGCCCCTAACGGGATTCGAACCCTGGGTCTCTGGCGCAGAGGGTAGGATCGCTACCGTTGCACCTAGTAGCCGTGTTGTGTTTTATTAAATAATCACTTTAAAATTTACAACACTTTTTATTTATGTTATATTTAATCCTGACGTTTCGACTCCTTTACAGGAGCCGTGATCATTGAATGACTAAGATAGTGGTAGTCATATATTTTCTAGTCTTAAAAGTGTTTTATTTAGAAGATAAGTAAGTAAGTTAAGTAAGAACTAAACACTTTAAAATTGTATATAAATTAAGAGTGCCTCCTCTAACAATCTAAAGGGACATAAATATAAGTTTAAACAAATAGGCTCAGTCGGTATTGCATTACCTATTATATTTACGAGTACTGTATAGCTGACAAGAAGAATGGGAGCAAAAAACTCATTCATCAACCTTAACAGAAGTAACAACATTAGCAATATTTATTCATCGTTACCACACAGACAAAACAAAACAATATTAGTTAATCATTACGTTAATATCAATGTTATGCTTCTATTATTTATTACTACAAACTAAACAAGTATTAAGCATACACTGATGAGGCATGCTAAGGTAAATAAGTAACATTTATAGAAGTACATACAAATTGCTATTACTCAGTTACAGATTTTTTTTATTGTGTGATTGATGTCGGTCGCAGATGACCTTAACAACGATACCGGATTTTGGGACTGCGAAATCCTTAACCCTAGATCACTAAACTATCCTGCAAGAGACGTTGTCACTAAACATTCGTAAAAAATACGACTTGGAAATAAAACGGAATAAATTATCGAATCATAAGTTTTAATTATTTTAGAAATTAAAATTACATTCTTTGGGCTTAAGAGATCACATAATAATGAAAATAGTATACATTTTTTCACTCTACACAGTTTGAACACATATTCATGTTGTGCGCCCTACATATGGCTCTTCTACATTTCATGCAAAAGTTAGTTGTCATTCTTTTAGTCTTAGACTGTCACAAGGCACATCTTTTTCTAGAAATTGATTCTTGCATAACTGCCGCTTCGGGAATAGTTACAATACCTAAGATATCTTTTATGAGCTCTTTGATAGCTCGCCGCAACGTTGGAGTATTTATTCTTTCTTTTAGGTGAGGCTCCATAAGAGCATCTGCCATTTCAAAAACGAAGTCGCACCTCGATTTACTTTTTTTATTATTTCTGCAATTGTTGCTAACATAAATGACGTATGAGTTTATAATTATAATTTTAATCATGTTATAAAACAAGCATAATGGCCATCTTCGAGTCTTTCTGTTACAGCATATAGCAGAACACATCTGGTCTACTGTGTCGACAGCTCCTTTTGTTGATCTTTTGTAACTGAGAAATAGGAACATCAGAATCAGCACTTTCTTCATTATCACCATCGGTCATCTGATGCTCTTCCACTTCTAAGTTGTCATCTGACTCACTCAGTATGTCCTGCTGCTGTGCGACCTCATCTTCATCTTCAAGCACCTCCAATAACCGACTTATTTCATTATCTCTAATGGCTCGGGACATCTAAAACAATATATATATAAACAAAATATACCATAATCAATTCAAAATCTTTGTAAAAAGTCATAAAAGCACATACACTTACCTTTGCTCAAAACTCGCGCAAACACTAAACTTTCGTAAATTTTACGACACACTTGTTATAACTCAATACACAAATCACACCCGACGGCAATGACAGCGCGTGGCACACTGACGGACGTAATTGGGAAGGTACTGTGAAGCGGGGGGCGCGGGAACAACGCAAACTTTGTTTTTTCCAGGAATCATGATTTTGCCGTCGTAACTTTTACGATAGTTTAGTGATCTAGGGTTAAATGGACCTCAAGCCGAGAGTAGCGTAGCCACCATAATGGTTTTCTAGCTGAACGGCATCTCCCATGAGGGAGTCTCCGAACCAGCATAAAGTCACTACGGCGCTCTAGCTGGATAGGGTGCCTCTAAGGGTTCGGACCTCGGCTATGGTACGCCGTGTTGTAGGGGAGAAACAGGTACTCTCTCGTATTCATTACAAAAGTGTCTCTCTCTTCTGGGATCGAATGAGGGATCGTTGGTGTTAAAGGTCATCTCTCTCTATCACTCTCGCTTACTCAAATCGATCTTCGATTTGACATTATCTTTGAATATAAGACATTATATTTTATATCTTAGATTTAGAAACATTATTTTTTTATCATCAACCAAGTTAATACTATTATAGTTACAATTTTTTATATTTAAATCGAGATTATTAAGATTATAGCTATTGATTTCTTTATTTAAAAAAGAAGACTATCATCTATACGTATAAATAAAATTGGAGTGTCTGTTTGTAATATTGAAATAACAGTTTTTTTACGACATGCATATGAATATATATACGGTACATACACCAAAATAACTTTTTTTACAATTTTTGTCTGTCTGTCTGTTTGTTCTGGCTAATCTCTAAAATGGCTGGACCGATTTTGACGGGACTTTTATTGGCAGGTAGCTGATGTAATAAGGAGTAACTTAGGCTACTTTTTTTAGAAAAATAAAGTAATGTTGTATTGTACAAGTACTGTCCAGTACCGCGCGCAGCTCACGCGCAGGCCACCACTGTGCCATCACGTCGGGCACCTCCCACCACTTCTCCCACCAACGAATCAATATCACAAAGGCTGCCTATCGCGTGGGCTCCGAAAGCACGAGCGGACTATTGCTGATTTTTTATATAATATATATATATTGCAAATTAAAACAACACGAGCCATGGCAACGTGTGGCCGGGTCAGCTAGTTATACATATAATTATTCGATATGAATAGAAATGGTGTGTATTTGACTGTTTGGTTTTGATTCGCAATTCGTCTTGTTTCCCTTTTATTTATATTTGTTTAGTGTTAGTTATTTAGATAAGAGACTGTTATACGTAAAAGGTAGGTTAAAGCCTCTAATTAAAGTAAAAGTAAAAAGAAATGGCCTGGTAAGTGACTCTGCGATCAGGCATGATATTGTCTGCTCAGTTCACTAGTTGTCATATAAAGTGAAAGTAGTAGGTATTTCCTTAACATAGAGTTAAATAAAATGTTACCATTAAGGGCATGTCTAGTAATATATACTACTGTATACTATTCTCTCTAATATAAATAAAATGAGATACAGTACATTATTGTTTTTATTTATTTTGTGTGAAAAAATTAGCATGAAATAAGTTTTATTTCTGTGTCAATATTTTTGAATACATTTTGTATAAAAAGTGATCGAAGGTCAACTGTGTCATCTCAACAATCAAACAATTCCCGTTAACAATTTGCTGATGGCCGCAGTTCTTGGGGACGTTCATTGGACGTAAACAAAGATTGGGAGCAAAGTTCAACAACTAGAGATGTATTTAGCCACTACTACTTGTTTACATATCGATAATATTCATGACTTGTAAACCTTATGAACAAAACTGGCAAGCTTTACAATAAGTTCAGAGGTCTAAAAATATACACCTATGTTTTTGGCAATTAAAAAAACGTATTATCACGTTAGTGATTGTATATTTAAATTTTATTTCATAATTTAAGAAGAAAAATTGTGTCAATCGTTGATTTACAAAATAAATTAGTAAACATTTTATTACAACTTAATTATCTACATTTTCGACTCAAGAGTTTTTTTTTATGTGCTTGGTCATCATTAGCGTCTTAACTTTTTCTATAAAAAAATATGTTTAAATTTATTAAGTAAACTCGAAACATGACATCTTATTACGTAATAAAACTTCTGATGGCAAATTTACAAACTACTATTTAAAACAGCTAGTAAAAGACTACACAAATACCTACCTAGTCTTAATGAGAAAATCTCCGAAGAGAACAATATAGAAATAAATTAGAGTAAGAGTGGCCGTCGCTTGAGAAAGCTATTGTATTGTTAAGTTACTTAATAATTTATATCAGTATATAACTTACAGTAACTTATTGCTGTTAGTAATAAATGGTCGTGAAAAAGGGGGTCCCCACGTCTGTGTCAAAATAATAATTAATCATATTTTTTATCGATGATAAATTATCCTCTCAGAGACGTCCCTAGTGCAACACGTTGATACTATACGAGTCGGTTACTTAAATGAATGTATTATCGTGTGAAGCACGAGCGCGGCTACACAGTTCAAGTGTTGTGATAATCAACAGTTAAAACAAAATTCGCTACTAATTATGCCGGTGGTTCAGTGAATGTGTTAGTGATTTTTTTTTAAGTACTTATAAAAACTTTTACGGAGTCAGCATCTAAGTATGGGGAAATCAACTATTCTGTTACGGCAATCATTGTAAGCATACTTTTTATCTTAAGTTATTTTTGGAATCGAGAGCAATGACTTAAAAAATAAAGTTATTACGAATTGATTGCTATTAATAAATGTACTATATAGTTTATTAAAAGCAATTAGTCTATACTTGACTGCTTACAGATCTATCTGTCAAAACTGTTTTTGACAGCGCGAGCCGTAAGTATTCAAAGGGTGTATCTCTGCGATTCAAAATATTGAAGTGTATAAATCTATTTATTTATATATACATATTTAATTTAATATATTTAAAGATTAATATTTTGTTTTTGATATTATTTGTTTTCCATATTTAAGCGCTTCATTTATGGAAACCAAAGTCCGAATAAAGAAACTCAAACAAACCGAAAAAAGATTTATCACCAAGCGTATTAAATCTACGTTATTTGAGCTTAATATGATTATTTATTTTGATTTAATTTGGTCAAAATCCATGTAGCTATTTCGTTATTAAAAATAAAAAAATATCGAACAATATAATTTAAAAGGCATTTTGTTGGATTATTTACAATGTACTTTAGATACGGAAAACAGCTCTTCAATCTATAACAAAATATTAATATATCTTAATTGGTTTTAGATACTAATAAACTTTTTAAGCTGAAACCAATAGATGAAATTTGACAATTTTATGTAGGGCTGTTTCGCTGGTTTGCGAGAATATCGACGCAACACAAAAATCTGTCAAATTGATCTAAATATGCCAAACGATCTTAAATCTTTGATATTCTATAGTGAACAGAGACGCAACGCCTATATCTCGCCACCGTTCACTCGAAAGAGATACAATTACATTTTTTGGTATGCTATAAAAGATTTAATAACAAATTTGAAAACCTGTATAAAATCAAAAGTTTTTAGTTCCGTCACTATTCTCGCAAACTAGCGATTTATTTTTTATAATTTATTATTACAATTCAATTAAATACTTACATAGTTTATAAGTACCAAATTATTACTAACAAATAAGGATCATTCTTATCTTAAAAAAAAATATTATTTACTTAACTATTATGTAAAACTAAAATTATTTTATTATCATTATTCATTTCATTTATTTTTATGTCTCTTTTAAAGTGTTTTTATCCAAAACGATGGCCAGTTTCTGAACATTGGTTATATTTAAGGCTAATAATGATAATCGAGCAATAGTTCTACTTTATCCAATGTAGGATGATACTTTTGACAGGTGTCGCTTCCTTATTGCGGTTACGGAAGGTTGCGTTTGTTTCCTTATGTTTGGCTTGACATTGCAATAGCAGCTTTATACCCTATATATAGGTGTCAACTGTCAAAAGTATCATCCTACCTTGGACAAAGTATAATTACTATTTGGAATTATCAGATGTGCAGATACGATTCACGAACACAGATATCTTACAGCAGCTAAATTGTTTAAATACGACATTTTTCCCTAACATAAAACAATTCTTTTTGCAGAATAAACAAAAAGTCATTTGTTTATTCTGCTTAAAACAGAAATATTATAAGTTTAAAGTAACTGTAACTAAAAAGAAGTATCAAAAGATTTGAATGAGCATTCTTACTGTTTAAAATGTACTTTCAGTGATCGTATCTAAACTTATACTAAAACTAAATAGTTTAGATAAAAACTGTGACCAGCCAAAATAATGACAATTTTGGACATGTTACATTTGGTTAATATTCTACCGTACCATAGATTCAGAAATACCTAAACCATTACAAAGACTACCCATTTCCGCAGACTTCCGCAATTGTTTATAGTTTTCCAATGATGGTTGATTTTTTTGTCAGATAAGTACTAGCGGCCCGTCCCGGCTTCGCACGGGTGGACGAAGTTCTTTAATTTTTTTCTATTATTAAATATTTTCCGTTAGCGCCATCTAGCATCCGGTAGACAAACTATTTGCGGTTAACGCGTTGCTATGGTAACGCATATACAATGGAAAAAGAACGGGGAAAAGAGCGGACAGACAAACAACAAATTTGTGATCTTAGGGTATAGATTAACTTACAAGATTCAATCATAAAGGGCTTGGAATTTTTTCTCGATTAGCACAAATTAGTTGCTAGATCTGATACCATGATACCAATGTGCCCAAAAATATGGAAACTCACAGATAGTAAAATACAACACTTAAATATTTCTAAGAACAATTTCAAAAATTGCCGAAGACGATCTTTTTGGATTTTTCTTGCACTTATTGGTCAATTTCATCTAGTATTGGGTTAAAAAAGTTTCTTATAAAACAAAATTATAATGTAATCATAGAATGAGATAAATACTTTTAACTTAAGATAGTTTCCATAACACTGATATAAAACTTATAGACATAAAACATAAAAGCGAAATTAGCTTAAATTTTCTTATAACAAGGCGAGTTATTTTTACTGTGTAATAGGTGCCGCTTACTGCTTGATATTGCTCAATACACTTTCTCGAGAAGATTTCTCTTAGTTGTAATGAAATTTCTTTTATATTATTACCTCAAACTGTCAAAATATTATCAATAAACTTCAATATTTATTTAATTTCTATGGCAAAAACTTTTTATTTTTATAATTAAATATTTGCTGATTAGAAATTCGACAAAAAATACAGACAAAAAATACAGAAAAGTGTAACTAAATGACGCGTTTAGCACAGTCTAACGCGTTTGGAGTATGATTGCGAATTGCGAAGATTACCTAAGCCACTTTTGCAAAGATTTATACATACATACATACCCAAATAGAGTAAGAAGTAAAACATTATATATACAAAAATAAGTGTCTATTTTGATTGAATACTTATGAGAATCTAAAATACGCCTGTGAACCTGCTTCCGAAATTAAAATAAATGTATTTATTTAAAACAAAGAAGTGCACATGCAACCATTAAAGTTTCTAGTAATAATAAATTGTTAATGTTCTCAGTCAATAAATAAGTTATCAACTACACCTAGGAATCAAAGAAGCTAACTGAACGGCATACAGGAAGTTTACTTTGGCATAATGACTACGTGTTAGTCCTTAAACTTTACATGTAATGGGTTTTTAACAATCGGTTAAGCTTCACCATGATCTCAACGTTTCCGAGTCAATGCAACGAAAAATCTAAAAATAACTAATGACCTAAATATATCCTTCGAACGTGCATCCATACATAAGAACCAACCGGTCTCCGAAGTACCTCTGATTATTATACTACTTACGACAAACTCCTTCGATTGCCTTTAAGAATTCATTGCCTCCTTTTATTGGAACTTATAAAACTCTAACAAACAGAATCCGTATTGTATACCAACAAAATTTATACGATCAAGTCTCCGCCGACTACTTTTTACCTTGAACTTAGTACATGGACGTATCAACTTCGCAAACATTATCCCGACCACATTCCTACTGCGTATATACGATCGTCATACATAACGTTATGTAAGACCAAAGCTAAAACAAAAAGGACCTTCAGCTCATTGTTTTAAAATACAAAACTGGTATTGGCAGTAATAATTGCAACTTCGCCGGTAATAAAGCCGGTATCAAAAAAAGGGACAAGAGTGAGCAGAATTCCCGCTACTAAAGTTCTGACATAAAATTTAGTCTGATACATTTAATTTTTTTGCACTGCACAAGTTGCCAGAGGCGCAAAAAAAATGAGGTAATTCCTTAACGGTCAACAGCACGGATATAAAATTTTACGATAATCAAGAAGTAACACTATATAACTAGAGTTATAATTATAAAGGCTTGTTTATAAAAATGTTTTATTTTGTGGTTTTCCTATTCAGCTTCAAAGATGGCGGCCGTATCCCATTGGTTCAGAGATCAACTTTAACCCAAGCGATCCGTGATAGATGTTTGCTGATGTAGGTACTATGGATTTGAACTCACTCGTAACATAAGCATTAATGGGAAAACAAAAGAAAAAAATATAGCTCGTACGTAAAGAAGAGGCCATAGAGATTTGCCCCTGTAAAAACACTTCACTGTCCCTTTGATACGTCATTTCATGGATATTTTTATCTCAACCGATTCGATTCCTTTTTTTTATCACAGTGATATCGCAACGATCCCCTGGCATTACACGAGGTCGTAAAATTCGAGCTCGAACTGCGACTCGCGAAATTCGGCCTGGAAGTGGTATGTCCAGTTTCGGATTAACGATCTTTTTTGTTGTTTCCTGTTTACAGGTCGTCGTTATTTCAAAACGAAGTAATTGGTGAAGATATTTGGATTGCCAATTAGTCTTTTTGAAAGAGGCTGGTGAGTAAGAAACAAAGAAGTTTGTATTGGCTAAATGCACCGATTCACTGATGCCATCAAAGATAATATTTTTTTGGAGTTCTATTTTACTTACTACTTAGTTCTTTATTTTTTATTTATTTTATTAGGACAACCAACAAGACATACATTACAAGCTAATGTAACATTTTTACGGTAGCATCAATACGGTGCTGCCTTACTTAAAGGCTGCCACGGAAAGCCTAATATAAAAAAAAGTTGAGAGCAGAAGATACTAAGAAGAATAAGATTAAATAAGAAAAAATAGAAAACAAATTGTCTTATCCTATTGATGACAAAAAGTTACAAAGTTAATTATAAAAAAAGCACTGAAAAGAAGTTAGCTTAGCAATTTTTTCAGGGAATATATACACTTAAGCAGAAACTTAACGTTGCCCCAACGACAAAGTAAAAATTACAAACATAAGCAATAGCCCTACGTACTAATTCAACTAATTTTCTCTTAAAGTTAGATAAGTTATACCGAAATACGTCAATATCTTCGTTCTCACTCAATGCATTGTAAAGAGATTCTAACTTATTAAGAGAATAGTTAAGACCAAGGTTACTTTTAGATGACTTAGGTGAAAAGAGGGAATATCTTGACAGACGCGGGAGTTTCAGTGTAATTCTAAAATTATATCCCAAAATTATAGATAATCTAATATATATAATTCTCGCGTCACGGTGTGCGTAATTGAACTACTCCGAAACGGCTCGACCGATTTTCGTGAATCTTATCGTGCATATCGGCTGGGGGGAGAATCGGACAACATCTATTTTTCATCCCCCTAAATGTTAAATTTTTTTGGACAAAATTTTATGTTTTCATTTTTTTATGATACATCATATAAAAATAAATACAACCCTAAATTTTCACCTCCTTATTCCTATATTTTATTTATTAATTAAAAATTGAATTTCTTTTTGCAAGATTTTTTATAACGCTTTCGATTGTAAGTACATCCCCGCACACTTAAAGTAGATAATTATTTTTATTGAACTAAAAAAATGGTGCCTAGAAATAGTAAACATGGCAAAACAACGTTTGCCGGGTCAGCTAGTATAATATAAGACAACTTCACACACATTATTATCCAAGTGAGGTACGAATAGCTAAAGCACTTGTGTTATAGAATTCAAAAACAACTAAGGTATCACAATACCAGGAACCGAACCAATAAAGTAATATAATTCGTTTTCTACGTTGTCCTTCCGGGAATACCCGGGACCTCGTAATGGCATTACCATGAAAACCAGTATGCGAGTACCACGGAGGTAGATTTTGAACATTTTTATTGTCGAATGGCATAAAAAGATACCTAATAAAAATAGATGGGTAGTAAAAAAAGCAGGTATTTTCAATACAAAATACCAGAAAAATTGCAATGAACCGGATATCCAAATGTTTAGTTCAAGCGAATTTTACGACCTCGTGTAATGCCAGGGGATCGTTGCGATATCACTGTGATAAAAAAAAGGAATCGAATCGGTTGAGATAAAAATATCCATGAAATGACGTATCAAAGGGACAGTGAAGTGTTTTTACAGGGGCAAATCTCTATGGCCTCTTCTTTACGTACGAGCTATATTTTTTTCTTTTGTTTTCCCATTAATGCTTATGTTACGAGTGAGTTCAAATCCATAGTACCTACATCAGCAAACATCTATCACGGATCGCTTGGGTTAAAGTTGATCTCTGAACCAATGGGATACGGCCGCCATCTTTGAAGCTGAATAGGAAAACCACAAAATAAAACATTTTTATAAACAAGCCTTTATAATTATAACTCTAGTTATATAGTGTTACTTCTTGATTATCGTAAAATTTTATATCCGTGCTGTTGACCGTTAAGGAATTACCTCATTTTTTTTGCGCCTCTGGCAACTTGTGCAGTCTCCGGAACAGGGAGAGGGAGGTTGTGAATCCATCATGGATACATCGGGCGGCCGAGAGGTTATGTCAGACTCGTACTGACTAAACACCACCTAGTAAATGCCATAGCCTAGGAAGGCTGTATAGGCTTCATCGAAGCAAAAATTACCTCATCAGGAACCAAGCTTAAATACAGATTATGCTGACCATAAAATTGCATTGTTGAAACCAACATTTTAACACCGTACGAGAAAGTGGTTCGTATTGAACTATAGTCCATTTTTTTTAGCATTAGAAATTATGTAAACAAAAAAGCAGTGGTGGCTAACCTTGTGCTGGAGTCCACTTTGACCGGCTTCAGTCTCGTCCATTGTTGAACAGATTAAATAACAAATAACAACAAAAACTTTTAACAAAAAACTTCAACAAAAACAATAGAAACTTAACAATAAACCAAAGAAAATAGTCAAAACAGATAAATGCAGACGTTGACATTTGCCGCTATTGTTGCAAATGGCGGCCATGTTAAACGACTATTTTAAAAATCACCTTATATGGTACGTATTACAACATCGGCATGTACTTTTTAATTTTGTCGTGTCAAACTGACCAACGTTTCGTTCCACAAGTTTGCAACTTCTGCTTCTTAAGGTATTTTTAGTGTAAACTTTTCACGATGTTACGTTTTGCTTGTTACATATTATGTGTACAATAAAGTAACAAAATTTTGTTCTTTCTAATGCTAAAAAAAACGGACTATAGCAAGATTTGCAAATGGACATAGCAAATTGAAATAAGAGATGTAAAAATACAGGAGTGTCGTCAAAAGAAAAACATTTAAATTGGAGAGAAGTGATACTTAGATAATGCTCGCCATTTTCATACTTTGATGTTTTGTATTATTGAGACTGAAAAATCTTTGTTTTTTCACTGAAATTGATCTTCATTTAAGGCATCTTACGATAACAGGGCGCAATTTAAAAAAGCTGGAGATTTGTTTCTGAAAGCTAAATTAACGTCAAGATTTGTTTGATTTTTGTATGTGTCTGAAAATACCATAACACAGACGAATCTGCTGGTTACATGAATAACTTCTTTCTTCGCTTAAAAATATTACATACCTAAATTATTACATTTTACACAATAATGAGAGAAGGTGAAAACGAAGTAAATATTTTAATTTTAGCCGGTAGATATGGAATATATGAAAATTTTGTTATAGTTTCTTCGAAAGCAACACTTTCCTTGTTAATTCTCGACAAATAAGATATAAAATCCTATTAATTTTTTCGTCGACTGATTCATAAATTTATTAATTACTTGAAAACAACTATTTAAATAAAACGATGAAAAATTATAACAGACTATTTATGAAATTAAAGCACATTAACTTAATTAACCTACCAAAATTTATTATAAAATATTTTATTTTATCAATTCGTGTCTATTATTGTTATTAAGAACTCAGCTTGTAGGCGGCGTATAAGATGAAATAATTAAAGAACGGAAAAATACGGCATTTGGAAAGAATTTGAAACGTCAGGATTAAATAAAATAATAATAATAAACGCGTCGTTCATCCGAAAAAAGTGGTTTATTAAATGAAAAAAAAAAACTGGTTGGTTGCCTGTAAAGTCGGTATACGGGCGAAAGTTTTACGTGACAACGACTTTGAGTGGTAAAATAATTTTAATGTGAATATTCATTCGTATAGTAGGAAGAAGGATGAAATAATAGTAACAATTTAAAACATTTATTTATACAAAGAATTATATTTAAAACATTAATTTATAGGCACGCGTCCCTTCCACTTTTTATGTCTGTCTCTCTCGCTCTTAGGCGGGCTAACCATGCCCGAGTGGAAGGGACGCGTGCCTCTCACTCGCTCTCATTGTAAGCGCATAACGTGAGCGGAGCGTAACGCAGTTTCTTGAAGTGTCACCCGGCAAACCAATTTATAAGACGTTGTCACGTCAAAAACTCATCAACACTTCTTGAATGGGATATACAGTACAACCTTAGAATATTCGCATACTTAATCCACTAGGTCACTAAAGCTGTTAGTAATTTTTTAACATCCATACGGATGTACGAACCCATAATACGTATACACGTATGTATTCAGTATAAATCGCAAAACTTTCATTAAAAAAATTCAACCCCTATTGTCTCTAATAATATGGTTCGTTTTTAAAGAAATTTAACCCGTATTAACCCCCATAATATGGTCAGTTTTGTCAATAAGTATAGTCGGTAGTTTACGCTGAAACAGTGTCCATTTATTTCTCTTCAAAAGTATGTGTATTAAACTTCTTGTTTCGTACTTAAAAAAGCGGATTTAATAGTAAAAATATTCCTCTATTCCACTCGCCTCGGGGTAGTAAGTAATAATAAACACGATAACGTTATTTTTATTAAAGGCCACAAATCTTATTTTCACACTTTTAAAATAAAAGATATTGAGTTATCAAATAAAGTGTCAACCCTTTTCTAACCCCTAAGGGTAGGATTATTTGGATTTGTTTTTACCAGGAGGATTTTGGGAAACCTGTTATTTTATAAGTAAGACTTAACACGTGCTTCTGGTGCTCCTTTGAAAATAACGGATTTCCATACTACTTATCTACTTTTTCACCGCTTTGGGGGTATATATATAGCTCATTTGGTGCAACAGTGACGCAATTACACTTTTGATCAAAATACCATTTCTGAATAACATCGACATAATTTTATTTCTTATATTTTTCGCTGGAAGCTAAATGAACCTAAGAATAATATTATTGTAGTCATATTTTAAGGTAACGCTAACTTAAAAAATAAAAAGTATTTAAAATCCCTGCCTAAAATTTCCCTCTTCTTCAAAAACACAACATTTACAATTGCGTCAGTGTTGCACCAAATGAGCGATATATTAATACACCATCGAAAATTGAAGATGTAAATTTTCTATCCAGGGAACTTCCATCATACCGTGGGATTGGGTTTACTAGAAGGTCTACGCGATCGATACGGGGATCTGGTGCGGCTAGCAAAGGCTTCGAGGACCAGACCAGTGCTTTACGTGTTTGACCCAGAGCTGATGCGGGAGGTGAGTTCTTGCTTTGTTTTTATGCCATTTAGACGTACGGCCCGTGATAACCAAATTCGATAGGCCATGGTTGCTCTCAAGAATTCCACGGGGAGGTTTCAGTAGAACCCCACACATTTTCTGAAACCTAGGGGGAAAAAATATATTTTACTGTTCAGTCATCATCATCAAATTAAGAAAAGAAATTACTCAAGAACTGGCAATTATACTTACTTGACACTGGCTAAATATACAAATCGTGCAAGCCAAAAATAACGAAGTAGAAAAAAAAGGCTATGGTTGCACTACCAGAGCAATAAACACAAAGCGCGATATTTTTTTTCAGATTTATAATCGAACGTTGTTTGATAGTTTTGTCCTTGATTTGCGAAAAGAAGAAATTCCATTGGGATTTAGCAATCAGGACTCTGCCAGTTAATGAAGCTTTTTATAGTCTTAAAGGTGAAATACAACATTTCATAAATGAATATATCTTTTCAAATATTACTGAAATTTAAAAGCTCTCTGTTATACATTATTTATTAAACACATATTTTATGTGTTTTGCTTTTATATAAATAAACACAAAAACATAAAAATACTTTAAAAAGTTATGAGTCAGTTTACTATATTTTAGATGAGGTAATACTCGTAAGAACTGTCAATTGTCTCAGTAGAATGGTGCTTCACACTCAATATAGCGTCATTTCCAACAACCTCTTTTGCACCGCGATAAAAGCTCGCATATGATTCCAAATTTAAACACAGAAAGTATAGTCACTTATATGACTAGATTATCAATCAAGTTATAAGATGCCTTCTAACAGAACAGTTTCTGATATAGAAAGTGTTTCCTAAGCTATGAATTCGCAAGTATGAACGTAATCTCAACTCAACCCACTTTCCAATTTACTGTCGCTCAATTTTACTTTCGGCACATAATAATAACTTCGCTAACAAAAATAATTATGATCTAGTTCATAAAAGTAGAAGCGAAATTTTTATACCATCTAAACGTTAAGTATACAAGAAACACAATTAATGGAACTTTGTGAATTAAGGAGCAGATGGCGCACTGGTTGGCACGTTTGGCTTATAAATGCGAAAGTTGAGTAACTTTTGGGACGACTGGTCACCAGAAGTATGAAAAAAATAATCGTTTTAAATTCCAATGGCCAAAGTATGTTGAGCCGTCGTAGCCTGGTTGCTTTTAAGTCCTCAGAAGCTTTAAATCAGAACTAGCCCCGCATGAGAATGACTCATGACCGATGAACCACCTCCTTTTAGTTTTAACAGCCATAGGAAAGACCTGAAAGACTGATGCTGATAATATACCGTAAAAAAATATAATGAATACTTACTTTGCCCAAGATTTTACCCGTGGTGTTCGATTTCGTTGTATTCTAAGTGTTGCCACAGGGAACGATGAGTAGCTAATTTTACATTATTATTTTATTAATATGCAGGACGGTTTAATCGGAAGAACCTTTGACCGAGACGACCATTGTAAATTACTCCTTCATTCTATGAAGGTTAGTACTACTGAGAGGTCAAGTTGTATCTCTGTTCCGCCCTCTCGAAATTAAAACTTGACTTGAATTCTAAATTGAACCCTAAGAAATAAAACTGTAAAAAACTGCATCGCAATCTATTTAGCATTTTTTGTAGGACGCGTGGGGTATAGACAACAGGCAAACAAAATTAAAAAAAATATATTCCGTCCCAGTACCTTATCCAACTGTTTTTATGGAATATCTTCTATATAAAGACATGGTTTATTACAGACATATAATAGTTTAGATCTATTTATAGTTTGTTATTTAAACAATTAAATACTACATTTTCATTACCAATAATATTTTTATAAAATTTTGTTGGTAATGAAAATGTTTGTTTTTAAGAAAATTTATGATTATCCACATCGAATAATAGTCAAGGTTAAAACATGTTCACATGGAAGTCCTGAAAATATGTATCTATTAAACAAACTATCTATTCAACATTATTTATTTTAATTTAAGGTATTATTTTACATTTATCTATCAAAAGTGTTTTTAATGACATTGACTTTTAAGTAACTAGTCAAAGGGGTAGCTACATGTTGGTTGGCAAATTAAATATGTATATCTTTTAGACGTGGCTCTTCCTTAATAATTATTTTGACAAAATCACTAATTATTCTCAAGGCAAATAGTAGTAAAAAATAATTTGCGTATAAACAGTTTTAAAGTTGTTATCAGTTATTTATAGGTCACTCATATTCATGTTATGCAATGCTAAAATACCAAGATAACAAATTCTTGTTTAGCTTAGAAGTAAAGTGGTATTTTAGAATGCTTTACTTTTTCTTGTTTTTGAGAAAGTTTGAACGATATAATATGCGTACAGTAAATCTGTATGTTGACGAAAGTCTTAAAAACTCCTCTCTTTTTGATGCGGCCTTTAAACGGGCCGCTAATTTATTTATAAATAGGACATTTTACAAAAAATAATGCAATTTCGTTTTGTGGCTCAAGCAAAACTGCTATTTTAATTACCAGTCGCCACCGCTGGCAATGCATTTTTCACAGAGGATATAGAGGACACTAAAAAATTTATCTTAAGTATAATTTATTCTTCTACTGACTTTAGTTCTATTGTGACTTTACTACCGTTAACAGTAATTCATTCTGTCTACACTTATAGTACAGTCGACTCGTCTTGACCACTATGCGAACCGGTTGTTTACGAATTCGCAAAAAAACTAGATACACTACCTGCATAAGGCGAAATCGTGGCAAATCTCTGCGTAGTATATCATTGCGTCATACATATGTTTGGTTTTTTGCAACGATTAAACTAGTCCAACATTCGAACGCGTACAATTTATTAAACGGTATAACTAAAAAAAGGAAAGGACAGGTCTGCTTTTCCATAAACTTTAAAAAAAAAACAATATTGGCTTTCCTTCATTTTATTATATTACTTTGATGACCGTTTCGAGTTAGTACCTTTCGCACCGACGACCCTGGTTGAGTCCTTGAAGGGGTTGGTGGGAAGGTGGGAAGATGCTTATGTGATATTATGAAGAATTTAACTTTATTTCTACAAATTTACTTGATTTATTTATCATAATAATACAAGTCTTACAGAAGTTACTTTGGCCTAATTTGTGATAACATTTATGTAATTTATGAGATTTTTCAGTATAATTCCAAATCTATAGACGTCAATTATGAAGCTAGATGTAAAGACATCATATGATACCATTGCATGTTAGAAGAAGTATTGCAGACATCACTCTATTGGCTAAGGTTGCCCAATATAAAATAGATTTACCTTAACTATTTTATAAGTTGCAACTGCGAGTCCCAAACAGATCTGTGCGACATCAAACAATTTTTGCTGTTCCTATAAGTCTCACCAACCATGGGCAAAACTCAAATCTCAACAGATCTGAGTCTTCTTTTAATCAGCTGTCTTTCAGTACCAATCTCGATATATTAAATTCTAGCCCTGGTTCATTTAAAAAAGCCTTATCTGACCGTTGGTATGAGTCGGTCCCTATGTAGTAAAACTATGGTGACTTTTTATTTTTTATTTTATTTTTATATTTATATATTTATATAGCTTTATATTTTAAGTTATCTTTTATTGTGTTTAATTGTTTTTTTATCTCCTAATTAAGATTTATCTACTAAGTAGTAGTAGTAGTAAAAGGCGTGTTGTTTTAGTAATTATATGTGAAAACATTTAATTGGTGTTTAGATAATTTTTTTGTTTGTAACTTTATATTCATATTATCAGTGTTTGTTTTCCAAATAAATTAAATTTAAGAAATAAGGCTGATATATGTGGTATTACTGGTTGGAGTTACAATAGCTTTGCACCAAAGTGCCCTGGTTCAACTCCTCGCTATTTTACTGTTTCAATGTCTCATATGATCATAGACTGCCCGGTTAAACGTGACTTCTAAAAATAATAGACAATAAACCTTTAATCACCTTCCAATGACCAGTCTATGCTTGAGTTACGTAAAGTCTGCAGTCACAGGTTGAATGCACTTAACTCTTAGCCATCAAGCTTTTCATGAGTCACAAGGTTCCTTAGCTATTGTTGAATAAATAAATATTGTATCCTTTATCTATATCACAATATAAGACATTGGAACTAAATAAATATATGTGTTTTGTGAAGAATTTAATTTTAATTGTAGTTATTAAGAAACTAACCGGTTATGAAGGAATTTCATTGCTAATCAAACACCAATTTCTATTATTTTTTATACAAATAATAACATTTATGGCATGAACAAAAGAAGCGAAAAGTTAAGTTAATATCTTTAATTGAAAATATATTGCGAATGAAATATAAATTAAGTACGTAATTTCATTCATCGCCTTAAATAACTTCTTGTTTACCTTGAATATTTTTTTGTAGGAACTTCACTACTGATTCAAACAAGATGATCAATGATTAATCAATAATTTAAATAGAGATGTTGACAAATTTTTATACATGTTTAATGCAACACGACAACAGAATTTAGCGTTTGATCACCATTGTTTACATTAGCACGTTGCTTTTTGTGTAAAATGAACTTTTATTACCAACAGTGTGAATGATACTGACTAAAAAAAATATTAATGTTCCATTGTTGAATAAAATATATGTTAATAATTTCCCTTTTTCCTTGATATATATTACACTTATGTTATAAAGAGGAAAGATTTGCATTTTTGTATGAGTGCAATGAATAAACTCAAAAACTACTAAGCTGATTTCAAAATTCTTTCACCATTGGAAAGCTACATTCACAAATGCTATATTGCTTTGGGTATGCTAAAAAAAGGGACAAGCTCTCACAAGTAGTGAAGAGTTACTTAAATTTAAAGCGAATATGGATAAATCCCCCCTGCTATTTTAAATTTATTTATTTAATCTTCTCGGTCTCATTTCCTGTCATATCAAAATTAATGGTAATGTCCAATCAAAATTCAGTTATAATTATAATATCAACTAATTTGTTGCTTTCAAAGTAGTAATCTCTATAATTATTGGTCGGATAAGTAAAATTGTTTTGACATCTTCATTTCTATCTATTGTAATAAGAAAAAAAAGCTCTCTAAAAAGCGTGTAAAATTGTTGGAGGAAAGGCTAGTAGATTACATGCCATTGAACTCCACATTTGCACATCAGCACGTGTTTATTCAAGTTTTACAATTACAAACTGTTGCCGATATAAAGAACAGAAATAAATCAAATTGCTGTCTGTCATATATAAAACAAACTTGTTTAACCGGTGCGAATGCGCAGTAGAATGAATAATGTGAAAAACATTGGCGTATTAAATTCTTATAATATTTTATATTCATAATAACATAAAACAAAGTATTTAATTAATGACTCATTGGCGGGAACGTTAGTAATTTTTATTCTCTTTTTTATATTTTGCTGACTATTTATTTATCAATTTTAATAATTAAATCGAAAATACTTTACCCACTGTAGATTTCCATTCCATTATGCGTTTATAAATGCGTATTTAGCAATTAAAAGAAACAACGGTAGGTGTTTTTTGCTATTTCTCAAGACTTATCCAGATTCATTAATAATTATGAATCAGTACTCAATTTTATTCAGCATGATTCAATTAAATAGGGCGTAGCTGATACTAAATAATAATAATTTATATTAAGCTGTATGGTTTTATACCCTTTGCCTTCTATTAACACCTTGACGCCCAGCTATGTGTTAAATGCGTTCTTTCTCTCTCTATCGAGGAAAAAGAACCATTACCAGAGCCGTAATAAGGATTAAATCAGACTGCGCGTTAAAGAGCATTATATAATGCTCGCGGATTTTAAGGGGTTAAAGGAAAGTAAACTAAAAAAATGCTAGATAGATTTATGACGCCTACGAAACTGACGTTCGTTTAATATTTAGTTAACGTTAAATTTATTTCATTGTACGAAATCTTTTCGTTAGGTGTTTACATAATTTTTATAAAATTATATACAATATTATGAATACGATTAATGTATAAGATATAAAATACGTGTGTAAAAAACAACTACGCCTCCGAGCCTTCAGATGGGATTCGAACCCACGACCTTTCGCAATCCGGGCGACTGCTCTGACCGCTGAGCTACCGAGACGCTGGCAAACGTGTCGAATTTTACAAACGTATTTCAACTTCTACTATGAGCTAGTATCGTTCCACCATCTGAGGGCTCGGAGGCGTAGTTGTTTTTTACACACGTATTTTATATCTTATAGAAATATTGCATTTTGAATGCAAAAAATGAAAAACACGATTAATGTATGTTAAATTGCCCATTTTGTGATTAGATACATTCTTTCTGGTGGTTGATAGAAAGATGTCATTTATCCTCGTTTTGCTATTCACTATATCTTTATGTTAAATTATGATTGATTGACATGGTTTCACATATCGATCAAAAAGTTTATCTTATTATCTTGTATCTGTTTTAACGTAAGATTGTCAAAAGTATTCATGCATTTTTTATTTCTATAAACAGCAGCTTCATATTTGTGATTTATTTTTCAAGTAGGTTTGAAAGACTAAATTCTTCAAAAATAAATATTTCTAAAATAGTTTACTGTCCATCTATAGTGACTCTATCCGATGGTGTAATAAATGTATTTCTTGTTTCGAAGTTGCGTAGAGTTGAAGAGATGGGTGAAGAAAATCAGGTTGGGATTAATCAGGTCTGATCAACATCTAAGCCGAAAGACTTCTACTGCTAGACGAAAGCCTTGTCAAATTAGGGGGATATGGCAACTTTACGTTTGGCTCCCCTGCGGTTAGAAATGACCGAAGTGTTGCCAGTGGATCTGCTACTCAAAGTCAAAAGTAACAAGTTCTATTTTATATAGAAAACAGCTCTAATACTGTAAACCGATTTTTTTTGTTAACTATGTTTGCTAAAATTTTTGACGAAATTAATTTTTAATCTCTTAACCTGTAGAAGCTAAGCGATTACTAAAGCTAATGCAAGACACATACATGTAGTAAAAAGTTATGCTGTGCCATGCATTGCACGATAAAAAACTGACGAGAAAGTATTAACTTTGTAATAAAGAAATAAACTCTACAAAGTCAAATCACAGATTTATTTGTATTTGAATCGAAAATAGTTTTGTTTGTATATTCTTTTTTCATTAATTCTTACTGGTTATGTAAAATTAACTAACTTAAATTAAAAAAAAAAATTATTATTAGAAAAAAAAGTTTTACGTGACAACGACTTTGAGTGGTAAAATAATTTTAATGTGAATATTCATTCGTATAGTAGGAAGAAGGATGAAATAATATTAACAATTTAAAACATTTATTTATACAAAGAATTATATTTAAAACATTAATTTATAGGCACGCGTCCCTTCCACTTTTTATGTCTGTCTCTCTCGCTCTTAGGCGGGCTAACCATGCCCGAGTGGAAGGGACGCGTGCCTCTCACTCGCTCTCATTGTAAACGCATAACGTGAGCGGAGCGTAACGCAGTTTCTTGAAGTGTCACCCGGCAAACCAATTTATAAGACGTTGTCACGTCAAAAAATTAACTTTTGAGGAACTTAAAGTAACGTAAATGTTTCAGTAACATTTTGGTAATGTTAAATCACACTTAGAGAATACAATTCGGTTGCTCGCTATCGTTCGTCTACGGGAGGGTGAATGGTGATTAACTCCAGTATTATTAATTGCCTTTTATGACACCCGTTAGTGTGAGCGATTGATAAACTCTGGCGAACACCATACGGGACTTTTTTAAAGTCATTTTTTTAAACAAAGGTATCATTCGAAGTTCCATATTTATCCTAAAATCCATAGCAAACGGTCACTTAAGATAACTTATTCCAAATTTAAATCACACGTGCCTGAAGAAAAAATCTTATCATAAAATAAACTACCACCGTGTTATTTCAATGCGATATAATTAAAAAAGTGTTAGGTCACATTATTACGCAAAGGAAGGATGTTTTGTCCACAATATTCAACTTGTTTCTAATAATTTGTCATATTCCTTAAAAACTATCTTTTAAAACAAATTAAATATTTGCTTTTAAATAACCGCATATAAATGTCCATTATGAACTCAATGATGCATAACTGAGCATTCAAAATAATTTTATAACATTTGCGAAGTTAGGTTATCATAATGTTCATATTTAGCGTCAATTGTTTGACGTTTTATCTTGAACGTCAATGTTTATTACACTGTTATCAAAAAGTATTGACTAAAATACTGCTAATATGTTACCTCTATAGATAAATACGCACGAAGTAATCGCATGGCAAATAAGTTCGCATAGTTATTAATAACTTTAATATTTCCAATACGCTGTCAATACATATAAATTATCAGCAGTCTTTGTTGTGTCGTAGAAGCCCACTAATGAGCTTAACACCATACTACAGCTACAGCATAATACAGCTACTATTGGCATAGCTACTGAAGGACTAGTCGGTCATGTGCTATATAATATCTACTCAGACCCATATCTTGACATGTTAGCAATACATGGCCTTATTCCAGGACACACCTTTGACACAAGAATAAATAGTTGTCTGGATCATATTGTAACCAATTTAAGCCCAATTAATTATACAGCTATAATTGCAGTTCTCGGTACGACAATTACAGACCATAAAATGGCTGCCATCTTTATTTATAGTAAATCAAAATTTCAGAAACCCTCCAAAACTAAAACTGTAACTAATTATATAGATGCCTTAAAGACTTTGAAAACTAAACTAACTTCTAATCTTCTGACTATTCAAGACCCTGATACTCTAACAAACGAAATAGTTACTTTAATTACTGACTCTCTGAATGAAAACACCAAAAAAATTAATATTCCAAACAGCAAAAAGGTCATCAAACCATGGATTACACCAGGTATACTAAATTGTATTAAAAACAGGAACAAATTACAATATGAATTAAAACTAGATAACACAAATGAAATCCTTAAAATAACATACCGTCGTTACAGAAATTTTTGCAACCAATTGATAAAAAAACTTAAAATTAAATATGAAAAAGATATCCTAGATAAAGCCAAATCAAACAACAAATCTCTATGGAGCTGCATAAAAAATATCACTAACCTAAAAAAACATAAAACTTCAAACAAAGAACTTTACACTCTTAGAAACAACCCAAACGAATCTGCAAATTTTATTAATAATCACTTTAGTAACGTTGGAAAATCTCTAGCTGAACGGTTTGAAAATGACGTTCCATCAATAAATGACTATTTTAATTCAATGTCATCATGTCCTAACTCGATTGGCATCGTTGAGCCGGAAGCCTCTGAAATAAACTCTATTATATCTAACCTAAAATCAGAATCTGCTGCAGGCTGGGATAATATTCCTACAACATTTATAAAAATGGCAAAAACAGAACTTGTCCCTATACTTACTCACCTCTACGTTATTGTTTTTCAACAAGGAGTGTTTCCTAGACTTTTAAAGCGATCAATAATACACCCCATATATAAGAGCGGGAACAGAGACGACATCAATAATTATAGGCCAATCTCGGTACTACCAGTTATCTCAAAAATACTTGAAAAATTAATTAATTCTCGACTTATTAAATATCTAAATAAATTCAAACTCCTTTCAGACTATCAATATGGCTTTCGTGAAGGGCTGAGTACGGAAGATGCCATTCATAATCTCACTAAAAATATAATAAACAGCATTGATGAAAAAAAGAAGACACTCTGTATTTTCCTGGATCTAAAAAAGGCTTTTGATGCCGTCTCTGTCCCCCTTCTACTCCGAAAAATAGAGAAAATGGGAATTAGGGGCACCTTTTTAAGTCTACTCACTAGCTATTTAACTTTCCGAACACAACGTGTAAAAATAGATTCAGATATTCTTAGCGACGACATTTTAACAAATACTTACGGCGTTCCGCAAGGTAGTGTCCTCGGACCTACCCTATTTTTAATGTACATAAATGATTTGACCAATCTCAAACTAGACAATGGCAAAATAATATCATATGCGGATGATACTGCGCTTTTCTTTGAAAATAATTGCTGGTCGTCGGTGTTTAATACAGCTGAATCTGGGCTCCATAAAGTTATTAAGTGGTTAAATACTAACCTGCTCACCATAAATAAGAATAAAACGAATTACATTACATTTTCAATTAAAGATTGCACGCAACCTACTGATGATTTAACTATAACTGCTCACTCATGCCTCAATGGATTAGGGTGTAACAGTAACTGCCTAAAAATTGAAAGAGTCACTACCACTAAATATCTTGGCGTGACTCTTGATCGAAACTTATCTTGGATCCCTCAATTAACTATGGTTGCAAATCGGGCGAGGAAATTGATATGGTTGTTTAAACATTTGCGAAATATTGCCGATAAAAAACTTTTATTATACATCTACACGGCCCTCGTTCAATCCATTCTATTATATTGTGTAACAATCTGGGGAGGTACATATAAAACTCGATTTATAAGCATTGAGCGAGCACAAAGAGGTATACTAAAAGTCATGTTAAGAAAGAAAAAAATATATAGCACAACTAAATTATATAAGGATGCTAATGTTCTGACTGTAAGGCAACTATATATATTACAGTCTATCCTTAAAGTTCATAAGGGCTGTAATATAAACCCGGCTATTCTTAAAAAGCGTAATCCATACTCTGTCATAAAACTACCCTCAGCTAGAACACTATTTGCCACACAACAATTCTCGATACAATCCATCTTTTGTATAATAAAATAAATAGAATTAAACATATTTATGCAATGTCGGTTATTCAGTGTAAGAAAACAATAACAAACTGGTTAAAGGAACTCGACTATGATCAAACTGAGCGGCTGCTTCTGCGGTGAAATGGTCCCGATCTTTTCACAGTAGAAGTAGCTGCTCACTATGATACATAGACAAACACACTAGGTACATTATACTAAACAAATACAAAAATAATCCACATAGTACACACATAAAATACATACACACATCCTAATACCCAACACCTATTTACACACACACACTTACACACGCACACACTTACGCACGCACTTACAGACGCACGCACACCACTCACACACACACACACACAGACAGACACACACACATAACATACATGTATTTTTTTTTTAATACTATTATTTGTTAAATCTTATAGCTTATAATGTAAGCAAGGTTCGATAGAGCGGGCATCTCCTAATACAGGTTTTTATTAACTTAAAAGGAGACTCCCAACCCCTGTAATTTACACTATAAGTTATTAAAGAATTTTTGAATTTTGAATTTTGAATTTGAATGTGCACCAGGCCCTCGAATTCTTTTTTTTACTAGGGGAATGCTTTATGGCTTCTACCCGCCGCGGGTAGTCTACGAGGATATGTAAGGACTCCCCTCTGCCATAGCGCACGAAGCGTAGGCGAGGGATACCACACTTTTTTTTTTGACGAGGGTTAATGTTTTTCGCATACCCCATCGTTGGGTTGACGATGGGGTTATGTGGGACTCACCCGTCAGTATACGTCTGACGGGCATACCCACTAAAACCCCCCGTTGTACCTTGATGCTATTTTTGGGTTCCTGTTTTGGAATCACTACTTTAACTGGATAGCCAGCTCTCTACGGGCCCCTTCTCCGTCTTCCCCGGATGACGCCTAGGTACAATGAGGCATCACCCGAGGGGTACCACACTAAAACCTACGGGATGTACTCTCAACTTTGCCAAAGGTCCGGTGGGGCGATTTGTGGCACATTTGGCATATTAGTAGATAATGCTACATACGTGCATAAACCTTTTGATTAACATCGTTTTATTGCTTAATAATTATTATTAAACCAAATATACGTTCCTAAATTCTTAACCTGTAGAATTAGTTATGCTGTGCCATGCATTGCACGATAAAAAGCTGACGATAAAATATTAGCATTGTTCTTTTAAAGTATTTATATATATTTGACTTGATAAAACCTAAACAGCTTTTTTGTACCAGGGCCTTTAGTTACCTAGCTACGCTATTGGGAGCAACGTTGTCCTAATTATGGTATTTTTCTGCAATCTCCAACCCGCTTCACAAGTGTGAAGATTAAGGCAACATTTTGAAAAGGTTTTTGTTCAACAGTCGTCTTTAGGATGAGTTTTAAAGTGTGGCACTTGATGTGGTGTCAACTGTACATGATACAAATGGTAAATGCAAGGTTTGAATAATTGTCTATGTGACGCGGCAATCGAATCTGCACTACACTTCAATTGAATCGAACCGTACTAGTACAAACCAGTACGTTACCAAGACATTTGATACATCTATAAAATTTAACAACACTTCTCCCATTTGTTATATAACTACATTATGTAACCAACTATTTGTTTCAACGTTTCATTTATGTTCATTAAAATTAAAATTTAACCGTATTATAATCGCAAATATTTTTGAATCAGCAAGTAATAAAACTATTCTAAATATCCACCCTTCTTAGCCATTGATCTGTCTGTGACCGTTCGCTAATTTTGGCATGGGCTAAAATGGCGCAGCACTAAAATATATTTTTTACTTTAACACGTTCGCTGCGGCAGTAACTTTCCAATACTTTTCATTCCTTCGGTACAAGGTCGATACAGCTGGTTATAAAACTTCCATTGTGGCGGCACAAGGCTTATAGACCCTGTATCATTTAAGAAACTTAAATCCTTTTTTTTGCTTCCGTGCGGTGCCAGGTGTCTAAACCAGGTATTATTAAGGTAGGAACATCATTGGTTTCTATTTTAATAATACATCTTAGATATATATTCATCTTTTTCCTACACCGAACCAAATTGAATTTATGCCTTCCACACGACAAGGAATGCTATACTTTTCTTAGACGCGCTGTAAGCGAGACATATTACAAGATGTTTAGACCTGGTTTTGCACTCAAGGTGTTAAGTAAGCTTAGCTACCCCCACATTGTATCGTATAAAATAATTTTATGTCGGTAGTAGTTTTTGGCTCGCTCGTAGAACATGATTTATGCCTTGTGGGTGACAACTGCGGAACAAGGTCAGTGTCCGCGGCAGAGTATAACGTACCTAGGGTCACCAATTATTACGGCGATAGAACTATAACAAAGCTCTTACCCTATAAACGGAAGGCTTTGTACAATCGACATTTATAGATTAGACTGGAAAAATAATAGAAACAAATCAAAAATATGTAAAAAAACACATTTATTAGAAACATTAGATTTATTAAGATTCAATTTTATCGCTTCAATTTGTGTTTTGAGAATCACTTGCGATCAAACAACATGACAACATCACATGCATTATAGCACTTGTGTACCATAACACCCAGATACGTGCCAATATAAAAAAATAGATATGCGAGCCACTAGACCACGAAGGCCTTCAAACGCTGCCGCCGCCGTTATTCGGTAGTTAAACAGAATAAACGATTTCGCGGGTCATTTTCTCTTACCTATTATTATACTGTATTTAATAATAAATAATAAAAAATAGTTTGCCGTTACGAAAACATACCTATTTCTCTTTCCATCTCAGTAAACTAGCGTCTAATTCAGCATGTTGAATCTAATGACTTCACCCTCGTTCTCATAGCAACGTCTATTTGTGTCTGGGGGATGTTTAGCCAGTTGAGTTTGATCTGGCTGCGTACAGAAGGTATTAAAAGTATCAAGACCATTTTTTACTCAAAATTGTTCAAAGAATTTTGCAAAATTTACGTTTTTAGGGTTCCGTTCCTCGAAAGGAAAAAAACTGAACCCTTATAGGATCACTTTGTTGTCCTCCGTCCGTCCGTCCGTCCGTCCGTCCGTCCGTCCGTCCGTCCGTCCGTCTGTCAAGACCCTTTTTCTCAGGAACACGTGGACGTATCAAGCTGAAATTTATATCAAGGTCTACTGTCCCTTGGAGCTGTGAAAAACTCAATCTTCTAAGCCAACGCAATCAAAAGATACAGCCTTTTATGCCGCGTAGTTCCGCAAATTTTCGACACTCGCAAGGGAATCAAAACCTACAGGGTACTTCTCGTGAACTCAGAATCTTGAAATTTGGCACAGATAAAGGAAAAATTGCGAAAACCGTAAATTTTTAGTTACATCATATAATAAAAATATTTTACGGAACCCTCGGTGCGCGAGTCCGACTCGTACTTGGCCGGTTTTTTATTTTAGGGAACGGTGAGCCAAATCAGTGACTTTGGTTTTCTTGTAAAAATTTCCGTATTGTATGAGTATGTTAGTAACAGTTATGGATTACTAACTATTAAGTGTTTGTGAAGATGCACGGGTGTTGGCAAATAAAACAAAACAAGTAGACGGTGTTTTTGTGCGCTCCATGAAGAAGTCTTAGGAGAATACAATAAATTCCTACAAAGTTACTGGAGCATGTTAAAAAGTTTATTTCAATAGTCATTGATCACCTATCATTAACAAATTAGCTCTTATTAACATTTATCGTCATGGAAATAAGAGAAAAAAATTACTGAAGAACTGCTTTCGCTTAAAGAAAAAATTAACAAAACTTATCTTTTCAGCGGGAGCGAGAAGCGTTACTTCGTTATTCATTGGTCATCCATGATTCAAAAATCTACTCTAATTAAAGTATATAAACCAGAAAAATATAGGATATAAAAATATATAGGAACTCTTGACCTTCCGTCATTTGAAAACTTATCAAAAAAAGAACTCTGACGTTTCGACTTCTGAGCTTTCGATATCCATACAAAGTGTTTAATTTCAATAAATGCAACTGAAACTATATTTAAGTTTATAAAACCGTAATGTTTTATTATCATAAATATAATTTTTTCACATTTATCATTAATTAATATAACTTTTTCAAAACCCAATAATTTTTTTATCAAATTGCAAAATAATTATCTTATTGGTGTCTAAATTATCATTACAAAATAGGTCAAGCCTATCATTTAAGTGTACAGATAATAGTGTCACAGGATCACGCTGTTCCAAAACTATTACAATTACTATTAGTTTGGTGTATTTAAAGGGTGTCCCAAAATTAACGCAAGATTTGAATTAAATAGAAAACACAGTTTTTAGTCTTTTGATTGTAATTTTTTTATTGATTCATAAAGTACATAGGATAGGGTTATTTATGAAATAACACATCGGGCAAATGGCCTTCGCGGCTTTGCATACACATACGCACTGGTTTGTCGAAATTTTCTACGACCATTCTGCATAAATGTGACTGTTACTGGTGCTCAATATCGCGACAAGAGAACACAGTTCTTCTTGCCAAAATTGGATGATATTGATGTGGGCAATATGTGGTTTCAACAAGATGGTGCCACATGCCATACAGCCAGCGAGACACTTGCATTACTGCATGAGACATTTCGTCGTGTACTCTCTCGTTTCGGTGATCATAATTGGCCCTCTAGATCGTGTGATTTAACACCATTAGATTTCTTTTGATGGGGTTATTTAAAATCAAAGATCTACGTCAACAAGCTTACAACCACGCGTGCATTAAAGGAGGAGATTCAACGTTGAATCAACGAAATTCAGCCACATTTATGCAGAATGGTCATAGAAAATTTCGACAAACGAGTGCGTATGTGTATGCAAAGCCGTGGAGGCCATTTGCCCGATATGTTATTCCATAAATAACCCTATCTTATGTACTTTATGAATCAATAAAAAAATTACAATCAAAAGACTAAAAACTTTGTTTTCTATTCAATTCAAATCTTGCGTTAATTTTGGGACACCCTTTATAAATAAAACTGATGAATATCATTATTATAAACGGATTGTCTGTATTGTTAATAGCATTCTGTACGTTGCATAGGGTGGAGCTCATTCGTTACTCAATATATTTCTTGCATCCCATAGTGAGCACAAGATCTTACATTTTTTGGAATAACTGTGTATCCTTTCGGGCATAACAATAATAAATAAATAAAATAAGAGAAGAAAGGAAAAACACTATTCATTTCCAGACTATTAAAAGTTAAATTTTATAAAGTTAAGATTATTATTTTGAATTTAATTTTTGTATAGATATAGAGAAATATTAAAAGAAGATAATGGTGGATTTATAATTGAGACATTGATTCTCTCAGCCAGCCACAGTCTTCAAATTATACCTATTATAAGTCGATTGTAGATTTAAGATAAAGAGTTATTTAAATTTAATCCTCCCCAAATTAATGGATATTTTGCTATAAATTCCATTCATGATTTGTTCCGTAATGCTTAGGAGGAGAAATTTGGAAATCACTGTCAAACACCATAACAGGGTAAACGCTGATTTTGTGTAGGCGATGTGTATGATGATAACTTCCAATGTCACTTTACAACACCGTAAAGTGAGCAATGAGTACATTATAAATAATAATAATACTGATGACCGTTTGGTGCAACGGTAGCGATCCTGCCTTTCGCACCGACGGTCCTGGGTTCGAATCCCGGTAGGGGCAGATGTTTGTATGATTAATACGAGCATTTGTGCCTGAGTCATGGGTGTTTATATATATTTCTATGAATATTACATATCTATGTATCATATATGTATGTCTATCCGTTACCCTAGTATCCATAACACAAGCCTTACAGTGCTTACTTTGGGCTAGGCTAATTGGTGTGAATGTGAGAAATATTTATTTATTTATTTTATTTATTTATTTATTATACTTTGTGTGTTTGTTACAATATATAGTTACCATAGTTACCATAAGCCTAAGAATAACAGTTTTTATAATCAATTAACGTTACCATAGCAACGCGTGGCCGGGTCAGCTTGTATTAATATAAATAAAAAAATACTACCTTCTACAAATTTTATATCTACTACTTACGTCTTGCACTATCGTCGCAAGCATTAGAAAGCAAAAACTACTCGGTATTAGTATTTCTTTTTAATCAAAAGGAAATAGATTAAACTTGTCAAACCATCACTTATATATAAAAATATTTATTCATAAATACTTCAAATAAACGTTTGGCATTGCCATCAAGTTGGATGAATCACTCGTTATTTGCAGTGACGCATTGTTTTTACTAAGAGATGCAAGCAAAAATTTACTTTAATAGAGTTTTTGACCTTCATGGTCACTTCCGTTTAGTATTACGCTCAATGGAATTTTTACCGAGTTTTTCACTAAAGTTCAGGGTCCAATAATCAGTTCTGTCGTGACAATTTCGCTTGCAGTTGCACCGTAAATCGGAACCTTACCAAACAGAAATGATATAAAAATTCCATTTTGTATTTCTTTACTTCTTCTTTCTTAGACTATTGAGTCTCTTGCAGACCTTAGCGAATTTCAAAAACAATGTACTTTCTTTTTTGCCAAAGTACTGTTTACTGAACTGCGTCATAACAGATGTTACAGTGTGTACAGCAAGACCGTAATATAAAACAAGTCATTACATACAACACTTAAAAATAAGAATATTTTTATTATTTTATATTTCTTGCATTCACACCAATTAGCCTAGCTCAAAGTAAGCACTTTAAGGCTTGTGTTGTGAATACCAGGGTAACGGATAGACATACATATGTATATGATACATATATATGTAATATTTATAGAAATATATATATAAACACCCATGACTCAGGTACAAATGCTCGTATTCAGCATACAAAAATCTGTCCCTTCCGGGATTCGAACCCAGGACCGTCGTTGCGAAAGGCAAGATCGCTACCGTTGTACCAAACGTCGTCAACAAGTAATTAGTATCTATAAACACTACTACATGACTTTATACTTACCAACTTCGTTCATTAATTATATTTACTTAGTCAGGAAGGGATTATGGAACTTTGTGATTAAATCCGGTCTAAGTGCTAAGAGAAGTGTTAATGACTCGTTAGCGATGAACCATCTGTCAAATCAACAACTCATTAAGATGACATAAAACACAATATAAGCGAAACCACAGAACAGTAAAAAAGAGAAGAAGTCGCAAGTAGGCGGTACCCATGTAACCTATAGTACGCCTAACTCCGCGCACTTAGACCTTCTGCTTACTCAGTCGGGATCGCAAACTCTACACGAAACAATATAGCAAAAAATAGAAAAATGAAATTTATGCAGTTTTGGGGTGTAAAAATGATAGTCGAAGTCGAATTTATTACCATCGGTTATTCATATTTTCTGCTATTTTTCCGTTTTTTACTTTTCTGTGTGTGAAACCGTCACATTCACTGATGCAAATTACACATGAGGTTGCTATACCAAAACTCCTATAGGCGAACTTGGAGATGAGTCACAATAGATCTTCAATGGTTACAGTGCTACATAGCCTCCAGACGCAGGTATAATAATAATATCTACAAATATCAATTGAAATTAATTTTAAGTAATTAATTTATGATACTTTGTGTTTTAATTGTTAACTATAAAATCTAAATAACAATAGTAGTATAGTCACTACTTACTACGTATGTAGTAATATGCTTAAATCTGAATTTTTATTCTATTTTTAACAAAAGAGGTGGATTTTACCCCTAAAATGCAAAAAGCGCAAGTCGAGCACATGTCACTTTATAAGTTGAGGGTAAAATATATTCAATTCCAAATTTTCATGCAATTCGATGGAGCTTCACCGAAATAGGCGGCAATAGTTGATTTTTACCTTCATTCACTGTATTAAAGAATATTAAATTCCACCATGTCTTACAGGTTTATGAAAGCGGCCTCACTGAACCGCCGAAGTGGGATCGCTCCCCCCTGAATCACCACAAGAAGATCAACGGCTCTGACTGTCCATTTCAAGGGTAAGCGTAACAATGTTCCAACTTCTTCAGTTGGAGATAATATAAATTGATTTGCATAGGCTGCTGCATCTGTCGATGTTACTTTAATCACAGAACGATCCAATAATAAAATCAGTCTGCCATCTTTCTTCTTGAGATTAAATTTATGTCCTTATAATGAATGACAGCCGTTTATTTGTTGCACCTGTTTTATAAAATTGTCGTTAAATTCTATTATAACAGACGGGTAAATATAACGAAATGAAACTCTTTTGTGTGGTTAATAAACATAGATCTAAGAAATAAATAAATAAAGGAAAATTAACAAGAGATATAATGAAATTCGAATCTGAAGCAATGTTTACTAGGAAAAATTCATTCAACTTGTCTCACAATACGACGTCATACGTGAACGTATGTACACGCGACTATAAGCGATCGGGTAACCTCTCGCTGTCCAGGCAATTGGTCTATCAATTGAGCAATCGAGACCTTGACAAAAATGGAAAATTTTCCTAAACTTAAAAGCTTGAATAACAATAAACATTATATTGACATTTTAGTAGAATAAATTTTTGTAATACTTATATACAAAAATGTAAATGTGGGCGTTTGATGGTACGCTGTACCCTTGCAAACTGCCAACTGTGCCTTTGTATCTATCATATCCCATTCGCCTTTAAGTCTCTCGTAGAGTGATAAGAGATCTATATTTAACTTGGTTGACAGGGGCGTGAGTTAATCTGAATGAAAGTCTCTCCAATTCGTTGCACTTTCTTAGTAGCCCGATATAGTATGTTTGTTCTCCTTTACCCTATGTATAAAGCCCCTAATACTATATGTCATAAGCTGATTAAAGATACGTTTTTATTGCATTAATAAGGCCGTGGATTCAAATTGTGCCGCTGAACCCTCTTAATAAGGCCGTGGATTCAAATTGTGCCGCTGAACCCTCTATTCGTTTTTATACACAAATTAATCAAACATCATTTACCAAAAAAAAATTAAGAAAGAATAGATTTACACATATGAACACTTAGCATTTCCAAAACAGTAAATTTTAAACATAAATTAAAGCAAGTTTAAATAAATATTTGTAAATTTCCCACTATAATTCACTGATAAATTACATTTTATAGACATTAAAAGCCACGTTATTTTTATATAAAAAAAATGGTTGACAGGGACGAGAGTAAAGCTGTATGGGTGGCCATTCGAGCACTACTCCAAGATGGCTCGCTGCTGCAGCGCTACAATCAAGTCTTCGATGACATAGCCAGTGACCTCACGAGAAGGTAACTTTCATATATTTTGTTTTAAATAAATTTTCTAGGTAAGCGTGTCACATCATAGATCGCATCGTCACTTACCATCAGGAGAGATAGCGGTCATGTGCTAACCTATTTACTATATAAGAAAAAACTCTCATAGCCACTTATATGGAAGAACCAGTTCTACGGTGACAATGGGGCATGGAACTGCACCGAAATATCGGAGTTAAAGTTAAGAACTTAATTTATTTTTTAATTGTATACTAAAATTATGTTATTTTTTGTTTTTTTTTCAATCTCTTTTGAAATATATTGTCTTTTAAGTTAGTTTCGTCATATCATAGTATTAGTGTATGTTTATACAATTATTTGTACATTTAGATTTGACAATGTAATTAAGCTTAATTAAGGTAAGTATCCAATGTTAGAAAAGTACGTGTATCAATTAAAAATGCGATCGGAGATGCTAAATTGAAAAAGGAAAAGGTCATAACTAATCTATATGAAATCTTGAGTTTTAAGTTAATAGTGACCACGACACATGACTTATTCCATCAACTTATTAAATTATTTTATTTTAATTTTTCAATTGTTTTAAAATAGGGATGAGACGCCATATTTAGACCAACGAAGATGCTAAATTGGACCTAACATAATAATTAGACCGTACAGTGAACTACTTACCTAACCTTTCTCGGCAAGTTTATCGCTCTACCTAAGAAAACCCGCAAAATTATATAAAATATACTATTTCCTGATATAGTTTACTGCCCTAAATTAACAAAACTAGAACATCCAGTTCTAGTTTTCAGTCACATAAAGTTCCCAATTTCCATGATAAATAGGTAACTGTTTTGCCAATTTACAAGCCTTTAGATCACAACGGACTAAGTCAACAATACTAGGTTCTGCAAGATCTTTGTTACAACTACCGAATTTCTAATTTGAGTAATAGAAATACTCGAATTTCACCAACATCGATCGATGAAGCGGACTCTGTTTTAACAAGCTTAAGTGCTCGTCTATGATAGGGCCATCAGCTAATGGCTAAATCCTAGTTTCCTGGTAACGTTAGCCATTTAAATTGTTCCTATTTCACTAGATTATCATCCCGTTTAGTGAAACTATTAAAAAACTAGGCATAACCATTGATTGAGCTCTCCAAAACGACCCATGTTGATACAACGAACGTAGATATGTTACATATAAAGAATAACATTTTAATTACGTATCACTCACGTTAATGTATTCAGAATGACTACTCCCACTACGACACGAGAGAATAAATGCGCAATATATTATAATTGATGAAACATGAAACTCATCTCCACTTATTATAAGCAGTAGAAACCGTGTGTCTACATCTATATATTGAAAAAACACGTAAAAAGTTATACTTCTTTATCGTTAGTAAACAAAGATAACTAAAAATTTTCCACCGTGTGTTCGTATTCTTTGTATGTGAAAAGAAAGATAAATTTATAAATTATATAGTGATCAGTAAGAAGCGTCAAAAGATTAACAGATTTCCTATATATCTGTATACAGAATCAAGTAATATATCAAAAACAATTAAAATAAACTGTTTAACCAATAGTAATGTAAAAATAATAATAATTTACATGACAAACAAATAAAAACAAAACATACCGACAGTTAACCTCAAATCATTAATCGCACTTATAAAAGTTTATAAAATAAAAACCACTTTTAAATAAAATTGTTATATTGTTATTATATAATATAAAATTGTTATTATAGTTTTATATAAGTTACTTTTAACTACCATATATAATTTAAAATCACACACACACCCACACATTCATAATTAGTTGCCAACTTCATGTGTTGCAGTGATGCGCGCGCATCGTAAAATTTCACTCTCAACATTTTTTCATAACGCGCCTAAAGAAGTATAACTTCAAAAATCCGTTTCACAGTGTTTGACCGCGATGAACTTTGAAACTACTCAACCGATTTTGATGATCTTTCTTCGTTTTGCTGGATTTGTTCTGACTTAGAACATAGGTTAGGTTACATTTATAACACAGCAACGCGTAGCCGGGTCAGCTAGTACTCAATAAATTTAACAAAATGTGAGTGTGGGCTATAAAAAAAAGAATAACAGAATTCGAAAAAGATTTTTGTACCTTTTTGCCTTTTTGTATACACGCCAAACTAAACCTAATTTGTAATTTAAAAATTAACGAATACTTAACGAATATTTGGACTGTTTTTATAGATAGATTAAACTTTAGTTTGAAGCAATATTTTGACTTTGCTATAATGAAATCTTATAACAGTGAAAAAGTTATCGTCACTGATACGCATTTTTAAATTTGTTCCGATTCAATTAAGCAAAAGTGGAATAATGCATTTAAATTATGCTTAATTTTAATCGAATTAATTGAAACTGTCACTAGATATGTCGAATAGAAAGGATTTAATTTTTTGCTTTTGTCAGAAAGCGATTTCACATAAACATAGATAGATACGGAGACCAACTAAAAGGTGCTGTTCAATTCCTAAAATGCGCTAAAATGAACGTTTTGAAAGTTACTGAAGTAAACTTGATGCAGCGCATCACTTTATATTAAATTCGAATTTTCTGACTGAGGACGCTATTTGACAATTGACTACTAGGATTTACGATATATTTGATACTCTTTACGATTTGGTTATTAGGTTTTATTTTTATTTAAAGGAAATTATATTAGAATTTTGTGACTGGAACTTGTGAAAATACGGATTTTCAATTCATGCTTTATAGATTGCTTAGCTATTTAGTATAAAAATACATGGGCCCTTTCTGTACATAAAATTACGCTCAAACTCGGCGTTCCAATAATGCTACTTAAAAATCTTACTCCACCCAAATTGTGCAATGGAACTCGACTCAAAGTAATTGCATTTAAAAGAAACATCATCGATCTGACTGGTGGTGGGTCAAGCGAAACTGTGTTCAGAACGCAAATACCACTGCTCGCCAACATTTTTCCACCCCGGTTCGATTGCAGACAATTTCCTGTAGCCTTTGGTTTACCATGACTATAAATGCATCTGAGGAGTAGACTCTAAAGCTTGCTAGTGTCCACCTAAGGTCTATCTGTCAACAGTACTTCTCGCGTTTCAGTAATGTTGACAATCCATTTATATTAGCTGCAGCAGGCAAAACCATTATTGTTTTATAAAAAATATTTTGTTAATAATTTGCGTTACATAAGAACTAATCACAATGAATTGATTTTTCTTCCTTAGTCAAGGAATTTGTGACTGTAAAAACTTAACTGTCTGTATTTTTAAACTGATTAATTTACAGGGGTGTCTTATAAAATCGAATTTCATGCGGACGAAGTAGTGGGCATTAGCTTGTAATACATATGAGCTGTTCTCAAATAAAAAAAAAATATGATTTAAATATAAATCCAAAAAAAATAATTTTTCAGAGAGTGAAATCCTTTTGGTATTTATATTTCCATATATTATTTACCAGTAACTGTCGCCATTGACTTAAATGCAAATGTTTTAGTTATGCTTTGATTGTCACAGAAATAATCATTTAGACCGACAGTTGTGTAAACTTAAGGTTTATAATAATGGAAATTTATTATTAGATTTGTTATTGCATATATAAAATTAATATATAGTATGAATATATAAATAATATATAAAATTATTTACAGAGTTAAATGTTATTATATATTTATACTAACATTTAACTCTGTTGTTAGAACTCTATTAGTTTTCTTAATAAATAAATGAAAAATATCTCATTAAGACAATCACTCTTGTTAGTGTTCATAGTGTAATTGTTTTCTACACAAAATGGAGAACCAATATTTCCGCGGTTTCTATTAGCCATTTGGAAATCTGAACCAAAAAAATTGGTCTGTAAAGTCACGTTTCAAATTTAAAATTTTACGTGATAGCTTCATACGAAAAATTGCATACTTTTATGAATGAATTGAATTATTATCACTGAATTATCATTTTGTATAATACAAAGGAGTTAATTGAAAATATTTTTTTTACGATAAATTAACGTTATGTTGTTGTAATAAACAATGGAAATCACATTAACTTTACACTTCATGAAGTGGAAGCCAGATAGATGCGCCACAAGTCGAACGCTAAGGCCGATCGTCGCTTGTTCCGCGCTCTCGCTTGCACGCTCGGTGATCCGAGCGTTCTGCCTGATGGCAGAACGTTACACTTGCGTGCAGCCGGCGTTCATCGATTTATAAGGCGATATCACGTCAAAAATAGTTATGTCGTCGTAGTAGTCACTTGACAGAAGTAAGAAGAAAAAATGGAAATTAGATAGGACTCCCCGGAATTCTGTCGACTTTGTTATTCAAATTAATAGAATTTGCAATAAGTAATGGAGCCTAATTGAAATTCTGTTCCTTTCCCACCTAAGAGGTAAAACAAGGTTAAATACATTTCATATGAATTCCGGTAGCGCTCGTGGTTAATTACCTTTGCGGAGCGAGGAGGATTTCATTTAAGTAAAAACTTCATTAAATTTTTGAATATGTAGGAGAATCTTAATAAGGCTGAATTTTTTTTTAATGTTGATGATACGACTGTGTTATTTCTGTAACGTGATAATTATTTATTCGTCAAAAACTGTTAAGAAAACGTTAATATCTTAGTATATATATATTAGGGGTTAAAGTATGAAATTGCCGATTTGTACTGAAAATCTATATTGTTTATTTTTTAAATTTTTAACAAATTTATTTAATCAAAATAGTTGCCATTATTATCTATACATTGCTGCCATCTAATGGGAAGGTCATTAATGCCTTTGCGATAGAATTCCGACGATCTAGACTGCACAAACTGTGTGAAAGCATTTTGTACTGCCTCCTGGGAAGAAAACTTCTTGTCACGTAGATAATTGTCCAAATCACGAAAAAAATGGTAGTCCGTTGGAGCAAGGTCTGGTGAATACGGAGGATGACGAATGGTTTCTAACTGCAGTTCCTGAAGGGTCAAAATGGTTTCTCGTGCTGTGTGAGGTCTCGCGTTGTCGTGGAGCAATAATGGTGAAGATCGATTCATGAGTCGGGGCTGTTTTACTGCTAGTTTTGTCAACATGGTTCGGAGTTCGGCACAATAGACATCTGCCGTTATTGCTTGACCAGATCGGAGAAAACTATAGTGAATAACACCATGCTGAGACCACCAAACAGTTACCATTACCTTTTTATTGGTAAGTTTTGCTTTAGGACACTGTTGTGGCATTTGACCTGGGGTCAGCCATTGCATTTTTCTTTTCCGGTTATCATAAAGAATCCACTTTTCATCACATGTTACAATTCGATCCAATATTCCTTCATTTCTGTACCGGTTCAACAAGGCAACACAAGTTTCAACACGCGTTTCTTTCTGCAGATCAGTCAAATCATGAGGCACCCATTTTTCGTATTTTTTTATTTTATTGATTTGACGCAAGTGAGTCAATATTGTGGGTAAGGTAACGTTAAACCATGCCGCTAATTCCTGGGTACTTTGACTAGGATCGGCTTCCACTATCTCTCTTAATTCATCGTTATTTACCTGTGTGGGCGGTCTTCCTCGTGGCTCGTTCTTTAAGTCGAAATTTCCATCACGAAAGCGTTTAAACCAAAATCGCACGGTGCGTTCATTAGTAGACCCCTCTCCAAACGCAGCATTGATATTGCGGGCTGTTTCTGCCGCGTTAGTTCCGCGTCGGAACTCGTATTCAAAAATAACTCGAATTTTCGCAGTATCCATCTTTCTTGTCTAAATTGAATAACAAAAACAATTGAAAGTCGATATTCAAATGTTTTACATTTTTTAAAAAAAGAACATCATAGAAACCATTTAAAAAAAGTTTCATTCGAAAACCTCAAACCATGAAGATTCTATGTCAATTCAAAGAACCTATTGCAATAAAACGGCAATTTCATACTTTAACCCCTATTATTAAGTTTCACGTTGTTTGTCCGCGATGGACTCATAATCTACTTAACCGATTTTGATCAAACTTCGTAACTATCTGTTATTTTATCTAACTCAAAAGATAGGATAGGTTTTATTTTAATTTATAACAGAGCGACGCGTGGCTGTGTCAGGTAGTAAATATATAATTTAAAAATTCATTTGGCATAAAAGATGCGATCTTTTATAAATATACAAGATTTTTATAGTGACAAACAAGCTTTTTAACTCTATTCCTAAAAAAATATAAAACATACAAAGCTTTGAGCGGCTGTTCTATTTTTGTCTGGCAATCTCCATATGAGTAAAATAAATTATGGATTTTGTTTACTTATGTTCCCAATATTATCCTCTTCGAATGTAATGTGTTACGAAATATGACACAAAACATGAGTGAATCTGTAATATAACATACTCGTATCATATTAACTCTCTAATTGGGTTTTGATATTGAAATACAAAAATATCACAAGAGCGCACAGTGAGTCGTCACATACGGGCAATCTTATAGGTGATAAACATTTTTATAATTATAGAACATCCACATCAAGACATCTATTGGTGGACGAAAGCCTTCCTCCCAAATATTTTGCCCCAATCTCCACGCTTGGTAGATGGGTTGGAGATGGCAATAACAGACAATAATTCGTAAAACACTGCTGTCCATTTTATGGTCTTAAGTAGATGTATGATGATTAACTCCAGTATTAATATCTACTTGTCAGTCTACGGTAACAATTGCTAACGATAGCCAACACACCTCGTTAGTCCCTTGTAGCAATGGCATATTTCATGCAAATTACCACCTTCAAATTTCCGCGTGGCCTGCTGTTTTTTTATATTACTATTAATTTTTGAGTTACAGAGATCCCAAATTATAGAACATGCACAGCTAAACATCTACTGAGAAGCCTTCCCCTAAATTGATTGGGATTTCGCCCTTATCACCACCACGCTTGGCAGACGGGTTGGAGATGGAAGTAAATGACCATAATTCGTAAAACACTGCTATTTCACGGTATTAAGTAGATGTATGGTAATTACCGTATTGTTATCAATTGTGGGATTACCTCAACTCAACCACCAGTTGTTACGGACTGAACGATCATTAGATTCTTCTTAAGTTGTTTTTGTTAATTCTGTAATTTTTGAGCTGTTGTTTTTGTTCTTGTCACTTTGTTTATATTCAGTAGGTTTCTTTCTTTTTTGCTATTATACTCATTCTCCTTAACCAGCGTCTTCTGTCATATTCAAGTCCGCAACAAACAACTTAATTTCATTGATAAAATGGCTGTAGTTTTTGAGTTAATGAAGTTTAGTTAACAAAATTTTTTTGTTTCGATGGGAAATTGTTGCGAATTTCAAAATTCGGGCTCCGTCACAATCTGCTCCTAAGCCTGTTGGTTGATCCACACAAAAAATATTAAAATTGGTTATGAACTCGGAAAATTATGGCGTAACAGACATTGCGCCATTGAAGCTGATCCATGGATCCTCCAATTATATCAATATATGTCATATCCGACCACTTGTATGGGCACGATCCTAGCTAGACATGCTATAGATGACAATTGTTATAATTATAGAAATAAACCAAGTATATCAATAATCAATTGCAAAAGGTACAATTGCAAAAATCGGGTTATTTTTGGTATTTCCCTAAAACCCTTTGATTTTGACATTTCGAAGGTGTGAACATTATTTTATAATTAATTTTGCTGCGGTAGTTACATAGTATGATTTTTAAAGGATTATATCGTGTGACCTTACGCTATGATAAATAATATATTTCAACGGATAAGTGGAAAATATTTTGCATGAATGACGGTAAATATTAACTCAAAAGCATTCATAACAATAAATAAAATTTCCATGCTGATATTCTCATCAGATAATTTATCTATAATGGACCTAAGTCCCTTAATTCCCAGTCTACAAACCTTGAAAATGAAAATCTAAACCCTATCCATATGTTTATAAGAACGACAATTGTTATTATCCTCATTTTCCATATTGGATTCTCGAGAGAGGTTACGGGTTGTACGGTAATTTGAAAGATTATCTTATATATTACCTAAACCGAAATCATTGCTTTAAAGAATATTAATCCCGTTAAGATAAATATGACAATAATAAGATAAATGTTAATTCCGTTACCCCTCATGGTAAGCTATTTAGGAGTGGGTCTACATCCGTAGACCTGATTACCTAAATTATGTGATTCAATTTGCATGAAATATGCCAAAAAAATCCGAAGTTAGGAAATGCTTAATTTGATTTTTGCTACTGCCCCTTTACTGCCCACAAGGAGACGCTAATTTCATTTATTCTATGTATTTGAATAAATCAAAACTTTATTAAACCACTGACACGTAAAGTAATAATTAAAATTTAGATGTATCACGGCTGCCGCAAGGAATAATGGCTGAACTGTCGACTCATACCTTAAAATGTAAGCAAGATATAACATAACTCATGCCAGCTGATTCCTACGTGCCAACCTTGGTAACGACCTCCTCTGATAATTGAGAATCTTTCCCCGTCAATTCCGCGAACGCGTCGAGGTTTCAAACTGAATTTTGGGACATGTGGAATCAAAACAAACAAAGTCACTGGAGAAAAGGGTTTCTTAATTTATTATCATCAGCTATATTAACATCTTCATTCATGGGTGAGGTATAGTCATTTTTTACGGGATAAACACGCATTTGGAATCAACTGCTTAACTTGCCTTTCGAAGCTCGAAGGAGTTGAAAAATTTTTTGGCCACGCATCTGATTATTAAACTAGATTAATAGTCACAATCGTAAACCGAACGCGCTAGTTTGAGCTCCTTCCTCATCAATAAGAAGGAATTCACAATAACTTTTCGTCATTAATTACTATTCATTTGTAAAAAAGCTGATGCAAGCAACTTCGCGAGCATTCAGTATTTCATATAAAGTTGCGCGCTACTTTCAAACCTATAAAGTAAACATAAAAAAGTATTCTAGGAATTCTAGTATTCTAGGAACGGAACCCAATTAAAAGTAGCCATAGTTAATCTCTATGGCTACCTTTTTTAAGGAAGTTTTATTAATAGAAGATTTTGCTGCAATTTTTATGAATATCTGTCTAAATAATTTTAAAGGCTTTGTCCTGAGTGACTGACAGCTAATGCAGTGCCTAAACTACTGAACTTAAGGGGTTGAAGTGCTCCAACATTGGCAAGTTGCTTCTCAAAAAGAGTAAAACCGCTCACTAAAAAATAATTTCGGTAAAAATAACCCTAAGGTATTAAAATAGGGGAAAACTGATCGATGTTGAAATTAACCGATATTCATACGAAACAAAATTATTATATTCGAGCCCTTTGAGCGCAAAAGGCAATTATTTTATTTTAAACTTAATTAATTATAATAATAATTAATAAAGTTTAGAATAAAATAACATTATTAGCCCGTACATGTATTATTCTAAACTTAATTTTATTTATTCTGAATTTTATTTTATTTATTTTGTAATTTCATAATTATTTTGTTAATTATATTTATTTTATAATTTATCTTTATTTTGTAATTGGTCCATTTGTTGACTTTGAATAAATATATTGAAAAAAGTAAAATTCTATACACATGCTCCTGATAAAGAATAAATGTAATTAATTATATGCTATTGACTTGAAATTATCCATTGTAATCATCAAGTCAATAACTTACCAATATATAATATATTTTTACAATTGTATTGACATCGATAGGTTTCACTTTGAATAAAAAAGTTGAACATCGTTAATATACAGTCGACGGCATATCAACCTATGCACTTAAACGTTTGGACCTTTTGTCATAATTTAAGTTTTAGGCTTATATTTAAGATAAATTTCTATTTTCAGATTGGGAGAACTTCGTCATGCTGAAAATGCTTTAAATGAAGAATTGGAAACTGAAGTATATCGGTGGGCATTGGAGACCATCGGGGCGATGATCTTCGGCATCAGGCTGGGGTGTCTCGATGGACCTGTTCATATACCTACTATTAAAAACAGGTATTTACATTACAATACTCTCATATAATAATAATCAATTATTTATTAATAATAATTTAAATAACCTTTAAACCTATAATCCAGTTTTAAACTAGTTTTGTATAATTATTTAATTTGTTATTTTATTGTAAGCAGAATTATATTATGAATTGTTAAATAAATTAACGCACAGTTATCTACACTTTCAACACAATATTAATAGATTGTCGTATTTTTGCAATTGCGTATAACGTATAGCAATATTAAATTTTCGACAATAAAAAAACAATAAATACAAAACCGTCATTATCACCATTTGAAATTGTTCTTATTGTTGTGACGCAAAAATTCTCTATAAAATTAAATGTACAGTCACGAACAATTATGTATACACCGTAGAACCATATCACATTACATCAATTAATATTTTCTATACTGTTATCCCTTTGCTTTCAGCCGATTTAGTGTGATATGGTTCCACATCTTATTGCTAGTGGCTGTACACACTGTACGGCGAATAGGTTATGATTCGAACCGTCGACATGGCAATACCCGTCTGCGAAGATGCTTAGGTGTACCAGAGCATCCCCCGTTCGTGAGGAGGCGGAAAGACCGGCTTGCCTGGGTCCAAGGTGGTCATTACCACACTGACCCTTTAACCTTTTATATAATTGAGGGTACATCAAGTAGTTTTTAGCAGGAAGTCCTCCAGCTCTTTCAGACGCTGGGCGGGAGTCTTAGACTCCGTCCGGTATATCATTCACCTAGGGATTGATAAATTGAATTTCTTCTTGTAAAAAAGAGTGAGTAAGCTATATCCCACCACAAGGGCGCCGTCCGGACTGATGGATGTTAACGCCTTCAGATACTGTTTGAGCCAATGGCTTAACCTATACCTACGTTTCGAGGCATGAAGGAACTTCATTTTACGAAAAACCTTCGTGATCGACTGGCTCGCATACCGGTTAACTATGGTTCAAGACAACGTTTGTGATATTGTCTAATCATTATATTTATTTTATTGGTCCGAGCGCCTAAGTGTACACTATAGAGCTCATAGTTATACCTACTCATATTCCAAAAATTCAAAAGTTCATGCAGACGACCTTCACATTTATTGTCAATCACCAGTTACTATATAACATACATATATTATTATTATTATTATTATCTAGTCCATGCCATAAACAATAAACTCATCTCATTTGAAGAGTGGAGTAAATCCCGCCTTGAAATAAATCCTGTCAAGGATAACGCATTTATCCTGATCATCGCCAAGATGCTCTAAGGTGGACTGGCAATTGACACCAAATATATTTTTTGCTGGCAGCGATATTCCTAGCACGTTAGTAAAAAATGTAGGGGTTAATGTTTTTAGTTAGGGACCTCAGTCAAAATCAAAAATATTTATTTACGTTCAAATATCATTATTACAACGGCAATTGGTCAAAAGAAGACCTTTTAAGCATTAAAATACTCGTGTCAGAAGGCTCTGCTCTTCATATAACTGATATTTGACCAAAGAAAAAGGAACATACCTAATTTAAGTTTTATACTACAGATTTACATTTTATAAAATTAGGATTTAAGTACCATATATATTTATATTTACATTGAGCTCGAAGTAACAATAATATTTATCGTGTGTGTGTGTGTGTGTCTGTGCGCGCGTGTTTTTGTGTGTGCGTGTGTTTGTGTGTGTGAGTGTGTTTGTGCGTGTGTATCTGAAACCACATTACAACTATTTTAGGTTTAATAATTTTATATATTTTATGCATTTTTCAATGCGATCTTAAATTATCTTCTGTTATAATAAACTATTTTAGGATTGATTCAGTTCCTTCACAATTGAGGGTTCTAATCCAAAGTGATAATGTAGATTTACAGTCATGATATGTTTTGTTATATAAACAAGTACTCGTATTTACTATTTTATTTATTTTATTACAAAGTCGAACTCACTGTACACCGTACTGTACCTAAGCGAATATAGTTTTAGTCGTAGTCAGTTACAGGCTGTTAGTCATAAATTATATGCTTCGGTAGCTGCGCTGAAGAAACTGCGTAATTTTCTACCTATTCCACCAAAATTGCACTAACGCAATTCCTTTTGTTGCCTATTCTAGACGCCGACGCCTGCTACCTTAATTTTATGTAGGAACAACTTAATAAACTTGAGCGAGTTCAATACGTATTCGGCTTGCGTAAATACAATCGCATGTCTCAGTTTCATTCACAACTGAAGTGGCTTTCAATTCGTTTTCGGAATCAGACATTAGAGATGGGCGTTATGGCTATTTCTTGAAAACCGTTACGAAACGGTTGGAAGTTTCTGTAACGTTATTACATTACCGCGGTTGATGAGATGGTTTGGCTGCTGCAAAACTAATGAAAACCCAAACGCTGTTAGCTAACGTAACGCAAGTTTTTGTTTTAGTTTTACGTATTTATGGTTATGACGATATCCCTTCGTGCTTTTACGAGGCTTAGGACCAGTTTGTTAAATTTTAAATGTATGAAATTGTAATTTTTAATGTAATGTCAATAAATGAGAACTTAAAATCTTTACTGGCGCATTTAAATCGTCATATTTACTATAATTTTTGGTTCGAATTATTTTTATAATATTTCTGATAATTAATTTATATTATTTACAAAGTTGTTTGTTTTATTATTGCTTTTATCACTTTTTGACGTATTTACCCGATTGTGGCAGCGTGGCGCGGCACGCGGTTTTTTAGTTTTGGTTGCATTGCGTTGGTTATGAGAAAAACGGTTTTACATTTAGCGGTAACGTTACGTTTCGGTATGAAGTTCAAAACGGTTTTTAGTTACGTTTTGGTATAACTTTCTCATGCCTATCAGACATACTTACTCAGCTCTACCACATAGGTACTGTTTAATGTTTCGACTCCTCGCTATCTAAAAGAATGTTTTGAATTCCTTTATATATCAAAAGCATTTTCCTCAAGGCCAACAGAGAATCTTGCTCTTAAATTCCTACACACTGTTCCACGTTCTATGACTTTCTTTATTGTTTAGGATGCCCGTCTTTGGAATTTCCTTTCCGGTCAATATTAGGCGTGGACAATCCATTTGTGTTCATTTCAGACTTTTATGTCCATAATAATTCGTTACAATTTTTTATATTAAAAGTCAATGTTGTTGAATTTTAAAAAAGTCCAAAGACGAAAATTCCAAAACTTAAGTTATAAGAACCTGTTAAGTTTTCGTATCGAAATAGAATTTACCGTTTTAGCTAATATCGGCTTTTAATATTTCCTCAAATAAAAGTATCGTTAACTACTTTTACCACCATATATGAATAGAGACATCTTGTCTATTTCTTTCACTAAAAGTCCTATTCATCAGCTCACTTGAAAGCACTGTGGTTGTACGGTGAAACATACATTGATTTTAAGATGTATTTAATTTAATTTTGTTAATTTCGCGTTCTACTTACTTACCACTTACACACGTTATACGCAATTTAATTGTTTAGTATATTACACGCATAAGTATCAAACGGTTGTTTATCTTATCATACTATAATATCAGTTATAAGACTAATTTATATCATTTATCATCATGTTGGTAATGTATCATAATGGTTATTTATTCGTAAGAACCCTCCTCATTTTATGGGGGAAAACATGAAGGACAGCATTCTATACTTCAAAATCTTAACTTTATTTCTTTTTTCTTATGGGTTTTTCATTACGATCAGAACTCCAGAGAAGACTTCGCTAGACGACGACAACCCCGACCGCTGTTCACTCTCTAAAAGGCCCTTGGAAGATCTCAACCCAGCAGAGAAACTCGTCAGATTTTCCAGAGAGATAGCTGACAGCAACTACTTGGTTCGCAGCGAAGCCACCCTGAGAACAGAGTCGCAAGTCTTCAACGACGCTCTGAAAGCTATCGATAACCACTACAGGTAAGAAGAAGTTTAAGTAAAATAAAACCATGTCACGTTGAATCAACCAGAAGTCAAGAGAGAGTAAAGAAATAATGCAAAGTAACAAGGCTCTTTATCGTGTAGTGACTGTACTAAATTTCTTTTAATTTAAAGCAATTGATACAAAAAATGGATTTTTTGTTTATTTCCAAAATCGTTCACCACTATCTATCTTTTCAAATTATCTTTTTCATGCACCATAAAAGATTATGGTTATCTTTTTACACCTTCGTATATTAAGAGGACTTCAAGTCATGATAAACGCATAACTAAGCTCATAGAGTTTAGTCATACTATAAACACGATTCTTGAGAGTAGTCACAATCGAATTAAATAAAATAAGTCCGTTAGTTTTAATATAGATGATACTTAAATACGAAAATACTATGTGATATTACAAAATTGACCCTTATAAATATATATTTACTATTTCGAAACCGACGCGCCAGCCACATATTTAGGTATGACTTGATTTTCTTATACTCCAATAAAATGTTTATCCTAATATTTACGCTTTACTTTTCATTTTGTCCACAGTTTAACCGAACAGTTCCTGAAAGAAGCATTGTCTGCCTTAAATTCTGGAGAACTGAGGCCTGAACAAGCCTTACTGGACCGCATGCGGCCTCTTAAAGAGAGAATTCTTCCTCTGGCATCTGACGTTCTCTTAGCAGGCACGGAACCCGTGAGTATATTAACTACATATCTTTTAGTTTCCAATTAAATATGCTTAATATGATTACTGTTATTTAAGTTTGTATCATCATATAAAGATCAAATTGTAATAATTCTATCAGAATAGGCTTCTTTAAGGTCCATTTCTATAACAACCATTTAGATTTCTTAAGACTTTATTACTTAATCTGTCCGTCTAAAAACACACAGATTCATACCATCACTGACATCTGCTCTGCTACCATCAAACGCTACGAGCATCTGCCATGTGATGCGAAGATCCTATAAGTTCACTCGTGTTTGATCTGAAATTTAAATTATGATACTATTGGCTAGCTTAAGTCTTTAATACTACCACTGATAATCGTTCTACTATTATCAAACCAGCATAGTAAATGATATCCACTACCACTACTTCTACAGTTTATTGACAATCTTCTTCTAGCTCGCTCACACCACTCTGAGCATGTTCTACAATCTCTCTCTGCATCCGGCTCAGCAACAAAGAGCTCATGACCAACTGATTTGGGCCGCGGAGTCCAGGCAAGCCGGCCTAGATAATCCCGAGCTGCCGTACATAACTGCCTGTGCTAAAGAGGCCCTGAGGATCCACCCTGCAACTGGTGGGGTTGTGAGAAGAAGCAAAGAAGAACTTGAAGTTGGAGGATACGAGATTCCCGCTGGGGTATGTGTCATGAATTTTACGACCGGTTTAACTGGCGAGAGTCATATATTGTGTGTTTCTCTGATACCCTAGTATCCATAAAACAGGCCTTGTGGTACCTTACTTTGGACTAGATTAATTGATGTGAATTAGAGAAGTATGATTCGTTAGTTCCTGCTTATAAGAACATACCTACAGCATTTCATTTTGACTCTGTTTTTGGGATAATTGAAATAAATCCGCAATTTTGAACTTATATTTTTTATTCTTTTTTTATTTAAATAAATCTATTAGTAACTGAGTCACGATAGCGATTTCTCTATGCTTGGTTTTACATTAGCGGCTGACAAACTATTACAATTTGCATTAGATATTTTTTTAATCTTACTCATATTAATCTAATAACAAATAATGATCTACTTATTTCAAGCAGCAATTTGACCTGGGAGATTTCATTTGAAACTTTATTAGCTTTTTTTCATTAAAAAACAACACATTTTTATCTCGCGGATTCGCAACATCAATAAAAATCATTACAAAACGTTGATAAACTTACTAAAACAGAATTATTTCCCATTCACAGGTGGACATTGTTCTCGCACATGGAATAACAAGCAAATCAGAAAAGGAATGGGGCAGATCGAAAGCCTTTATTCCAGAACGTTGGTGCCAACAAGGTTGGGAGCCTTTGAAAGCCTCCAAAGCTCACCCAATGGCGTCCATGCCATTTGGTGAATCTTGCCCCGCGACTGGCATCATTGGTAAGATGCTAGAGTCTTTGACGGTACAAGTTTTGGACAAATACAGGCTGGAATGGCATGGGCCAGTACCGAAAATGACTACGAGTGGAGTCAACAAACTGCAGAGCCCCTATTATTTCGTATTGCAAAATGCTGCATGAATTGGCTGTGATTTGATATAAATGACAAATACTGCCGTCAATAGCATAGTTACAGTAAGTACGCTCTCGATGATTTCGAGACAAACGTGCTAAAAGTGTTGGTACAAAAATATATAGGTGCTAAATTCCTCTTTCATTTAAACTACAGTCACCATCATCCGATTACAAACAAAGGATTTATGGAAGATTTTCGTACCAAAACTTTTAGCCCATTTTTCTTCAAACCTTCGAGGGCGTACTTACTGTAACTATGCTATTGACGGCAGAATAGTAATATAGAAAAAAACACTACATAAAATATACTAAGCAATGTGATTCAGAAATCACTTGACTTGTGACCGATTGTAGAAGTATTTTAGACTATATTTAGACTGCAAACTAAGTTCAGAACCGCTATTCTCATTGTGGTTTAAAAAAAGAGGAACCCAACATAGGAATGTAGTAAATTAAGTTAAAATCTAAACAATGAATCATTATAACTAGTTGATAAGAAGTACTTTGGATACATTTTGGTATTCTATAAAATAAGAATTTTTACTACAATAATATTTTAAATATATGTCATACATAACCAATAGAATGCGTTGCTTATCTTATAAAGAATACGGAAATACGCGCCTATTTTATACTATTTTGGCATCAAAATCAAATTAAGGTTATTCTTTCGTTAGAAATTAACATTTTTGACTGGTGAGAGCAAAGTTAATATTGTCTGCTTTAGTTTGAAGAATTGCAATTATTGTCGTATTATTTACTGATACTTATACAATGTGTCCCGTCACCAGTGTCGAAGCCTTCAATGGTGTGAAATATGGCATTTTTTATAGACAAATTGCTCCTTAAATTTGGTTTTTCTCAAAAAGCCAATAATTAAAAAATAAACACAAATAAGAATCTATTTGTTTTTCTTTAATTATTATTTACATTTTTTATTCCATTACAATTGAAACATGATGACTGTGTAACCACAGTAAAGAACAGTAAAATATCTTCATATAAACGTGCCGCTCTCGGTTTGAATGTGTGCGTGCGCGCCGCGCGCCGTGTCGGCACGTGATTTCACGCACACGCTAGCATAATATATGGGGGAATAAGGTGGCGGCAGTACGGGCTATGCCGCGCGACTGTGAGCATGCGCGTACGTCACATGACCGCTCGTGATCGTCAACTCTCGCCGGCCACTTACCATAATATTAATTATTACGAGTATCATGACTTCAAAAAGGGGAAAATAATATTGTAGTGTTTTCGGGTGCCTCAATAACGATTTCGCAAACAAATATTTAATCATAATATGCTTTTTATTACATAAAGGACAATGCCCATTCGTGGTATCGTCGTTGTACTTAAATCAAATTTATGTCAAAAACTAAGTTTTAATTTTTCACGAAATGCTGTAAAATACTTTGCCATAACATCGACGGACAATAATCCACATAATAATTAGCAATGAATTCACTTCCATATTACCGAGTATTTCTATTGGCACTTGTCTCCTCGGTATTGCCATTTTCTTTTCGACCGTATCGATTTGCCAAATATAATACAAACGATACGCTATTTATTTAATTAAAATATCGAATTGGCTGTTCGCATTCTAGCATATAAAGCAATTAAGCATAAGACATGATGTGAAACTAATTTGTTACTAGAAGACGATTTCATCTTTCTATGGTTTTAACGGCGCTCTTTTTTCCAATAATCTTGTTGCGTCGTGCTTTTAACTTTTCATACAGTTTTTGTATTGTAAACCCTTATAATTAAAATGATTAAACCACCGACAGTGACTTATACAATTTAATATGCTTTATTATGGAATATATCACATTAAAAAACAAGTAGACAATGTATTTTATAGCCCATATTAGGCCCTCCGAGTCCGTCTGGATTCGAAGGAACTCGAAGTTAAGGAATACTATGATTGATGTCTATCAATCATAGTACGGCCCTAAACGGTGATGCAGCTGACATGCAGTACCTAAACGTGCATGACTCGTAGATGTGTAGACAATACATACATACGCATGCATACACGTCATTTTAGCTAGCATGTTGAAAAATAAAGGTATCCGTCAATCCATTGCCAGCATATTGTTTGCATGTCATTCGTATCTATCAATAAAATAAACGATCTTGCATGCATAACAGCACGTAAAGCATGACTATGAGTGCTGCATTGCCGTCTAGAGATCACAGATTCATCCAACAGTATGATGACAGATTTTATTCGATATACGTGCAATGTGATTCTTCTATGATCATAGATATATGCTAGTGTATTAGGGGTCTTATAAAGAAGTTAGTAGGTATATCTGCTATTTTAATGCTCTGAAAAGGAATATATTTAATAAAACATAATATCAACGCACAGATATTTAAGTTATTCATATAAACTTGCATTTGGCAATCATATCAATAATTTAGAAGACTGGCAACAATGGGACAATCGGGTAGGATGAACTGTCAAATTGGTATAGTCAATTGAGTGTTGTGATGAAAACCTTAATAGTCTGAAATATTATATCTAAATTAGTATTATTCAAACTAAAGCATTAAAATACTCGCACCCAGCTCACATCCAACCATTGTGTTGATAGATAAAACTTCAAATGTAAATAAAAACACAAAGGAAGACCGGGAAAAGTGTTAATTTGATGAGTTTTGTTATATATTTTTTTCATTTTATCCGTCGAACTACAGAAAAACTGTTTTTAATAATTTAATCTACACTTAGCAACCTAAAAATATAGTAAAAATCATCACGGCATAAAATTATTCAAAGCGATACCAAAGTCCATACTAAGATGGGCATTGTCCTTTAGATCAAGTGCTGCTTGTTCGAAAATATTAACTAAAAGTAAAAGTGAGAACCCTGGGGATCAACGCAAGAGTAGGCTAATAACTCGGCGGGCGGCCTTAGATAAACTACTGTTCTGTATTTACTGTGGTGTAACTGTTGTCTACATGTTTAGCTATCAAATGACACCTTTTTAATGTTGATAGGATATTTACATGAGTAGTGGTGATCGAATTAGTACGTGAGCGCAGGTCTTGGTTACCAAGAAAACAAAATGGCGGCCGTAAGAGAAAAACAAAATTTGAGGAGCAATTTGTCGATAAAAAATGCCATATTTCACACCATTAAAGGCTCCGACACTGGTGACGGGACACATTGTATAAAGACGTTATAAAACCGTACTTTACAAGATAGATAAAAAACAGAAATGATCTGAGTTAGTAATAAGTAAGGTGGAATGAAGTCAATATTATTAATTATATTTAAAGATCATTGTACGATTCCATTACAAATTTAATTTGTTTATTAAAATTTAATGTGTTAAAGACCGATGTTTTATTTTTAAGTGCGTACCTTTATTTTATACTTTTATCTGTTTTCATATTTTTTTGGAATGAAATGATAGATTTTATTACTCATTTTATTAGCATCTGCTCTTTCTTGTATAATACGTGATAAAGAAAATGTAGTCACCCCATCTTTGACCTCATTTGACGACCGTTTGGTGCAACGGTAGAAATCCTAGTACTAGCGCTATTCGAACCGTGGAAGGCGCAGACGTTTGTGTGATGAATACAAGCATTTGTACCTGAGTAATGGGTATTTATGTATGTTTATAATTATTGGGAAACACATGCAAAGTTATTTGTAAAAGACATCTACTCGCCTGTTCGAAGCAACGGGTGACTGAAAAAAAAAGGCAATTTCTTCGCTCAACGTTTAAGCTTGGCCATTTTAATGGACACTGTTGCCAGACTTTTGGATAACTTGACCGGAACAGGCATTTATTTGAAATATTTTATTGGTTTAATGTAACTTACTTAATGTATATTTATTGATGTATTTAATAAGAATTAATCGTTCCAATTTCTTTGTAACTGATTATATCGCAATTCTGAACAAGCGAGATATGATGAGCAACGTAATGATAAATTTGCCAGCATTTAAAACCATGTCTATGTATCATAAATGTGTCTATCCATATATCCATAACACAAGCAATATGGTGTTTACTTTGGACGAAGCTAATCAGAGTGAATTTAAAAAATGTTATTATGATTATTTATATATGTCACCGTAAAATTGTATGCACCGTTACATTATAATCTATCTCCCGAGATTGTAAACTATCGAAAAATTATATATGATAAACTTAACCTAACCATAAGGTAAGGTTAGGTTAGGTTAAGTTAGGTTAGATATTTTATAATATAATATAACATAAGCGTTATGTTACGGTTCACAATTTTTCGATAGTTTGCAATCTCGCGAGATAGATTATAATCTAACCGTATTTACAAATTTACGGTGACATATATAAATTCATTAATATACCCTCAGAGTATTTTAGACTAACATGTTTATTACGTACATCCTTTTTTTAAGAATAAAATTTTTGTACATATAAGGTAAATGAGGACAGAAGTCAGCTCTACTGTTAATATTGAAAGTGTTTCATATGTAAAAAAATTATTAAAAGAAAAAAATCCATTTTTCTCAGGTATCAGGTAGTTTTGTGTTACAAAAAATAGCAACGCACATCATATATAAACTTCATCTTGGTAATTATCTCTGATGAAAAAAATAATATCTTTACTATGACGGAGCGTTTTAGTACGAGTATCGTAATCACAATATGGGGCGGCGTGCAATAAATTTCACTAAGCTCAATGATTTTAAGTAATTAGACCATGTTGAAATATATTATTATATTTCTTACTTAAATTCTACGTCCAAAGTAAGTACTGGAAGGTTTGTATTATGGATAATATGTTAACGGACAGACTTACATATATGAATATGGCACATAAATAATATTATTTAAACGGGACAGTTATAAAATTAATTATTTTTTCAGCTCCTATATTTCATTGTTTAGAAAAAACAAGACATCGAGTCTCAATATTACAAAGAGTGCTCAGGAAAATGTTTTCCCACTATCTCCATTAATAAGGATTGCCCATAGCGACACTGAGATAGATAGAAAAAATGACTCTATATTATAGATAAATACAATAAACATTGTTAGTTTAAAATCGCATTTTATCTTATTTAGAGAGATGTTTGAAATTAAAGTATTTGTTTTCATATCACATTAATTTAATTGTGGATTAAATTTTCTTTAAAAAAAATCAATTTAATTTTCACTCGTAGAATCTAACCAATAAAACTAACCAACTGGTAAAACATCAGTCCATGAAATAATTAAGCCCAACATAAGTAAAGCTATTAATATATTAGTTTACTTGTGTTAGTTTTAATTATTACTCTAATAAGAGTGAATATCCTTTACGCAATCAAAGTTAAAATAGCCGATATGAATTTTCTTAATTAAAATGTCATTCAAACTCCGTAGCTACCTCGTAGATCGACAAGCTAATGAAGCTAACTTGGATACAGTTATTTTATTAGTATTTTTATTTATTGAGGACAAATAAAACACACTTACACCATATACAACATTAAAAAACATTACGAATTTTGATACATGCATAATTGCTGTTTTCATTACAAAATGCCTCGATATGCGTTTTGGCAAAGGAAAAGTTAATTAACAATAATCATGTGCGATTCATCAGTGCTGAGAACAATACAATTAATCAATACATTCAGTGAGAAAAAAGAACTGCGAAAATACGATACAGTCAAGGCATGATTAATCAAGTAATTAATAATTATTAAAGTAAGTAATTAATTTATGTAACAATGGAATGCTTTCTTATATTAACAACAAACTAAATGTCCCCATCAAAGCGGTACTTTAAATTTTCACACTACCTTTGATAACTCCTTTAATACTAAACTTTTTATTTTTTAAAGTTATGTCTATTTTCAAATTCTTTGTCTCCTACTTTCAAAGATCTTGCTCTGCGACAACGCCCGCTGCTTTAATTACCCTTTGCGCATACAAAGTACAGGGTATACACTTTCTTGATACGCGGTCTCGCTACTTATAACAATTATAGTGCTTCCTTTGACTTTGATTTGTCAGTGACAAGCGCAGCAACTACACTCGGCGTCAAAAAAATCGCACCTCTAAGAAAATCACGTTCAAATGGCATTAACTCTGGATATGCACATGCAGTCGTATTAATTATAATTTTATTTAAAAGGTTACTTAATTAACTTAATAAAAAAACATTATTTTTCATTATCAAATAAAACCTAAAGCAACAAATAAAGGGTCACAAAAATTCTAAGGAAATTTTGCTGCTCGGGAGAGTCGCGAGTTGCGCTAACTTTGTGGGTATAAAGAGGTCAACACGGGTTCAATGTGGGTCATTCGCTATTAAACCGTTGAAGGGGACACACGCACTGATTTTACTGAAGAAAGAACATCTGGAAAATGGACACTACAGCTGATGAGGCCGCTCAAGTGGTTGCACTACTGCAAGCAGGGGTGCGGCAGTGTGATGTCGCCCGGCAACTGAATCTGAGCCGTTTTTCGGTTCGTAGAGTCTACCAGCGCTTTTTAGAGACCGGTGGCTATATCCGGCGACATGGGTCCGGTAGACGTCGCTGCACTTCGGAAAGAGACGACCGGTTCGTTGTGTCGTACTCTTTGAGAAATCGCTTCTCAAACGCTGTTCAGCTGCAACAGGAGCTCCAGGCAGTTCGCAGACGCACCGTGAGTGTATCCACGGTTAGAAGAAGACTGAAGGAGAAGAACATAGCAGCCCGCAGAGCTGCTACAGGTCCAAAATTGACTGCAGCGCACCGACGAGCCCGCTTGCAGTTTGCTCGCGACCACGTCGATTGGACCATTGAGCAGTGGGGAGCTGTTCTCTTCTCAGACGAGACACGAGTGTGTCTTTTCTGCAACGACCGACGAAGAAGAGTATACCGGAGGCAGGGTGAACGTTTCGCTCAAGCCTGCATCCAGGAGACGGTGGAATATGGAGGCGGATCCTGCATGTTCTGGGGCGGTATGTCGGCTGCCGGCAAAACCGACCTGGTCTGCGTCTCCCGGACCGGAGGTGCTCGCGGACAAGGGTCGCTGACTGCGCGCCGCTATATCACAGAGATCCTGGATGTGCATGTGGTCCCTTTTGCCGAATCTTTTGGCGAGGGGTTCACATTAATGCACGACAACGCTCGCGCACACACTGCAGCCATCGTGAACGACTTCCTGCGGAGGTCCCAAATTCCTGTGATGCAGTGGCCAGCGAGAAGTCCTGATCTGAATCCGATAGAGCACCTCTGGGACCATCTTAAACGTAAGGTTCGATCTCGGGATCCGGCTCCTTCGACTCTAGAGGAACTCCAAACCGCGGTGATTGAAGAATGGGGTCTTATCCCTCAAGAAGAGCTCCTGAAGTTGGTGAGGTCTATGAGGGACCGTATGGAAGCCGTCATCAGGGCAAGGGGGGGTAACACTAGATTTTGAGTTAATTTTAAGACACTTTTTGTACATTTTTTTTGTAAATTATCGATTATTAATTAGGACTTAATTAAGATTTTTTATTATTTTTCAAATTTTTATGCTTTTTGTATAATTTTAATTAAAAAAAAGATTGCACTTAATTGTTGTTTGATGCTCCTTTTTGTTACCTTTCTAATGATACCTAACACTATCCTCTATATAAGGTTTAGGAATTTTTGAATAAGATTTTTATAAGGTGCGATTTTTTTGACGCCGAGTTTATTAGGCGAACTGTATTCATTACCGATTCGAAGTGAATCTTTGTGAATATTTTTTTAATAAGATTAGATCATATTGGTAGCTTGTATTATTAAGTTTTTATATATAAATAGCTCTTTTCGTTTTAAATTTTTAATTTGTCTTGGCTAGTTTATAAGTGTTAATATTGTAATTTACTCCTTTTTTTCTATTCCTTTTTTTTTGTTATAAAATTTGTTTATCTATTCTAAAACTGTCACATACTAGTGGAGGTTTGTAATAGGCTATTAGGTGCTATTTAATTATTAAACTATATTGAGCTGTTAACCTTACCAAAACCAGTAAATAAATAAATAAATCAAAATTTTGCTGTTTTGATAATGAGTTATAAAGCTTTTGTAATCTAGCAATAGGCGAGTTAAGGCCTAAGTAATTTCGCGATAAACCCAAGAAGAAGAGAGAATACCTACTCTTACGTGGATGTTTAATATCCCTATTTCAAAATAGATGATAACTGTGGGCAGTTCATTACGCGATTAGCAATTTTAAAAAGGAAGATCTGATCAGCGATCTGCCGACGCTGTTTTAAACTATGCATTTTGAAGTGCTGTAAACGTTATTCATATGAGCGTAACTCCTTTGCTTAATCCTCTTGTTAGCCACGGTAACAATTGCTACCGATAGCTAACACCCCTCGTCAGTCCCTGGTAGCATTTGTTACTACATATATTCATATAACCGCGCGGGCTGCTGTTTTTTTTTTAATAACGATTAATTTTTGACTTACAGAGATCCAAATATTCTATGGTGGATTCTTTATTCAATCAGCTTTACGGTAGTATTTTTTGTTTGGTCGTAGCTTCATTATTTAGTGAGAAAATTGCATTTTTATTTAAGAGTCCGATATTTTTGTTCACAATTCGCGCAGCATTGGGACTGTTGAGAAGGGTGGGGCGCGCGTTAGCGGACTAGCAAGTGGTTATTAGACTTTTATGCCACATCATACATAAAGCGTTTTTAAATGCGTTCGAGCGTATTTGAATTCACTTTAAGTTAAAATTCACTTTAATTTAAAAGGTGACAATTAGGGTTATAAAGGCTCATTGCTCCACTGAAGTTTAAATAAATTTATTCCAATCATATTCCACCTCCTTGTATACGAGCATCTATGGATTAATTACACGCAAAAACAGTTAAGCGCCCCCCGAGTAGAATTTAATAACGTGTTTAGGGTGATGATGGGGCTACCCAAGTTTTGTAGCGCGTCGGGTTTGTTGCCGATGCCTGAGTAGATTGTTTTTATACCACTGGAAGCAGTGCACACAGGGTTGCCTGGTCCAAAACACAAAGCCGGACTTAGCGCTTAATTTGGCCGGACATATTACCCTAAAAGCCGGACATACGTACCTATTATACTGGTAAATGATACTTTTGTTAAAGCTGGACGTATGTTCTAAATTCCGGACATCTATAAAAGCCAAACATGTCCGGCTTAAACCGGACTCATGGCAACTGTGGTTGCAGCTTGGGCATGTTTGGGAGGTTTCATTCTCACAACGTGAACCATTGCTTAATGGTTCACATGCTGAGGAACAAATACCATGTATTCATAAAAACAATAGGATTAAGGTTTATTTGTATTTCTAACCCATGACTCGTTGTTGATCGAAATAAACGGTTTAATATTATTATATCAGAAGGTGTTTCTCAATCTCTATAGTGTTCAATTTTGTTACATTCATCTGAATTTATGTGATAAACATCTGTAATTAATCAATTTGCTCCAGGAACTTATTTGAACAAGTGTGTGTTTAAGGTTATTTGAAATGTTAATTTCTATCGTATATAAATTTCTTTATTTATATACGATAGAAATTATTAAATCGATTAATATTTTTAAATCGATGATAACTCCTTCAAAACAAAGTTTTAGGGAAATCAACCCAGAATAAAACTATCTTTATTTTTCACGTAAATCAAGCTCGTAGCCTTCGTTTCTGTAATTGTACCTATGTAGCAACGAATCGGTTAAATAGTCGATGTCCAGCCTTAGGGGAGCGTTTCGTCGCTTTCGGTCAAATTCGCAATCAGTCAAGTGACTGAAAAACCGTCAAAATCGCAAACGGTCAAAATAGTGATGTGTTTGTGCTTGTGAAAATAGCAAATGATCAAATCATGCTGAATTCGCAGTTCTGTAGTTGCTAGCTTCCTTTAATTGAATGTTTCTTCGCTCTTTACCGAATACAATACTTTCTAAATAGTGATCTAGAATTAATCTATAATCAATAGTCGTCGCGTTTCATTCCATCAATCCACAAAACTCATTATGAGTCTGCGATACTATTTTCTTCAATTTGCCCCGAACATTCGAAAATGAAAAAATGAAAAATGAAAATGAAAATAACTTTATTCAAATGCACTTAAAAATAAGTAGTTTTGAATCGTCCAACATTTTTTCCTACCACCCATTCAGGACGTCTTTTAACTGACAAGAAGAATGGGCGCAAGAAACTCGTCAGCTTTAACAGAAGTAACGACATTTACAATATAATACGTCGTCACCATATACAATCCACAAAAAAAAAAACAAAATTATTTTGTTATGACAATACTAATAGTGTTATGATATCATTATTTCGTTGTTTCGTTGATTACAACAAAGTCAACAAGTATCTGTACTTACTTAAAGTAAGTATCCCTAAACATTGCAATAACATACAGGGAATAAACGACAAATTTAAGAAAACAACAAGATTTATGTTTAGTTTTAGCCAATACTGAATACTGAAGGTTAGAGCAGACCCATTTCCCAAGGCAGCACCCGTTCACGAGCATGACGCATGATACAGCCATCGCTTCGCTCAACCATATCTTAGGGAACGTAACGATCCGCACCACATGCCACCACCCAAGAAATGTATTAAGAGAGCATGTCATACTCTTATCTACCAGTAATAAATTAGTTTTAAAAAATTAAAAAATGCTAATGCTGTATGTTACAACCTGTAATAAATAGTGTCATGTTGAAATGACACATATTACTTCCATGCATCGCGATCTATTAAATAGTCGTTGACCTTGTAATAACCTTTGGACATGAGCTTATTTTTAACATACATTTTAAACTTATGATAAGGCAAATCTACTATACTTTGTGGAACTTTATTAAACAGTGCTATACCTTTCCCCAAGAAAGAGCCTCCTGTCTTTTGAAGTCTAAATCTTGGAACGGCAAGTCTATTCTTATTTCTGGTGTTAAAGCAATGTACGTCGCTATTTTTGACAAAAGTATTGTAGTGTTTTCGTACATAAATTATATTCTCATAAATGTACTGTCCCGCCACAGTAAGAATATTAATTTCCTTAAAAAAACCGAAGGCTGTATATTGCACGGACAGCTCTTTTCTGTAATACAAAAATGCCTTCAATATTAGCAGCTGAGCCCCACAACAACAACCCATAAGACATTACACTATGAAAATAACTAAAATAAATTAACCTTGCCGTTTCAACATTAGTTAAAAGCCTTATTTTTTTTACAGCATATGCCGCAGAACTGAGTCTACTTGACAAGGCCTCAATGTGAGGGTCCCATTGTAGTCGTGAATCTAATGTTATACCCAGAAATTTTGTCTTTTCAACAAATTCGACTACTTCATCATTCAACTTTACATGTAGGTCAACCCTCCTTACATTCGGTAACGTAAATTGTATGCACTTTGTTTTCTTTGAATTTAGTGATAAATTGTTACTGGTGAACCATTGTAAAACTTTTGATAGCGTACTATTTACATCGTCAGAGCAATCATCGTGTCGAGAGACTTTAAAAACTAAGGAAGTGTCATCTGCAAATAGTACTGTCTCACAAAGATTTTTAACATAGTAAGGAAGGTCATTAATATAGATCAAAAAAAGTAAAGGCCCTAATATTGATCCTTGGGGCACGCCCATAGTTATGGGGGTTCCAGCAGACTCACTCTTATTAATGACAACTTTATGAATTCTATTTGACAAATACGACTGTATTAGGCTTTTTGACATATCAGAGACACCATAATGTTCCAACTTTTTTAATAGCGTGCGGTAATCAACGCAATCGAACGCCTTAGAAAGGTCACAAAAGATGCCAATTACATCTTGCTTGCCCTCCCAAGCATCAAGTATGTGTTTAATAAGTGCAACTCCAGCATCAGTAGTACTTTTACCTTTAGAAAAACCGAATTGATTTTTATGAAAAATTTTAGTATCGGTAAAGTGAGCCAATAACTGCATATAGATAATTTTTTCAAAAATTTTACTGAACACTGGTAATATAGATATAGGTCGAAAGTTAGCGGGATCATTTTTTTCTCCCGATTTGAAAAGGGGAACTAATTTACTATGTTTCATTAAGCGTGGGAATACCCCCTCGTCAACACTATTATTAAAAATATAAGCTAAGTAAGGCGCAATTATGTCAATTATTGATTTAATATTATTAGTTGACATACCCCATAAATCTTCTGTTTTTTTGATACGAATACTTTTGAATGCTTTAATAATATCTTCTGTATTAATATGTGTAAAATTAAATTTTACATTGCACCTATCAACACTCGATTCTAGGAGGGCAGCAGCAACATTAGGACACGAACGTAGGGAACTTGTAGTTTCTAATGGTAATCTAGAAAAAAAATCCTCAAAAACACCAGCAACAACTTTGTCAGAATTTACAATATTTTTGTTAATTTCTAGTGAAAAAGATTGTATTTGAGATTTGCTTTTGCCTGTTTCTTTATTAATTATATTCCACGTAGTCTTTATTTTGTTCTCTGATAACTTAATTTTGTTAGCTATGTACATAGATTTTACATAGATTATTTACATAGTACATAGATAGATAGATCGAATCCAATAATTTAACACGCCGAACAATAGATGTTCTCATTTCACTATTTATATACATTTATCAATCAGCATCCCATTAGGAGTTAGCAATCAATCTCAGTTATCGAAAGAAAACCATTTGTTTTACATTGTTCATTGAACAAATTGAGTTACACGATCTCCATTCTTCTATGTGGGTTAATGGAAATGGAAATGGATTTCAAGACTTAAATTGTTTTTCATTTTAGAAAACGATCAATAGATATAGTAAAATAATGTTTTTGGAATGAAGTGCTTAAGCTACGGTTTTTTTTTCAAATTTAAACATATAGAAGACATAAAACTCAGATCCCTAACCTCGCTATCTCTTTTGCTCTAACAGAATATAGAAACTTCAAGGATACGACGTTTTTCTGTTTTTTTTTTTGGTTTTTGAACTATCCATAATTGTGGTTTCTGTGTGGAATTCAAAAAAAAATTGCATCTGTGTTGTCATTAGGACTAATTAAAGTTTCCTTTGCGGCAAATATGAATTCTTTTTTAATGTTGGTTTTTAAAAAAAATATGTGACAGAGTGGCCTTTTTCTGTGGAGACCACATTTCGGTTTACCACTCTGTCACGGCATTCTACGGAAAACAAAGGAAAAAATATGTTGGTTTGAGAAAATGAAAAATAACATAATATTAATAGATAAGAAAAATATGGACGTTTATTCGAACCGAATTAAAAAAACTGTAAATATCAATACTCCAACGAGATGCCATAATAAGACAGACGACATAAGGACAGACCATTGTCGGTAAAAAATTAGAACGACCCAGCTATACTTATTGTTATGACTTCAGCATGATCATAGGGTGGATTTCCAAAAGCTCTTCTAGTAAGTTAAATAAACAATAGTAAGTTTATTTTTATTAATTTATTTTCAAGGAAAATTTAAGGGATACATAATATTAGTCTTATACTGATTTTAAATACACTTTAGTTTCCACAAATATATATTACCTGTTTACACCGAAAGTCAGGCTAAAAATAGTAATAAAAAACAACAACAAAAGAATCAAACATTATTTTGGCTGTTTCCCTTACAAAATTAATTTCCCTTTTAAATTACCCATGAGGTGGCAAAGCAAATACATAAATATGAGAAAATATATCATTATAAAATTTTCATGCACGAATTAGAAAATTGTTCTTGTAGTAATTAGTATGCATAATAGATGAAAAAAAGCAAAAACTTATTTCTAGCACTTATTTTTTGGCATCTGAGATGTATTGCACTTAGAAATAGTATTGAAGATTAGAAATTATGTATGATTTTAAATGAAAAATTTTAAGTAAAATTAATAACAGACTTCCTTTTACTAATTTATAATTGGTAACTTTTTGTTTATATTTATTTATCATATAACGTTTATACAATAAGACTTATTCACTATAGTTAACTTTGGGTATCACTAAGTTTATTAAATGTGTCAGGATTTAACATTGAGATAATTAATAAGTTACAAAAGTTTATTACTTTTTATTTATTGATAAAAGTTGCCTTTAGATAAGATATATTTGCCTGTGTTTCCTGATCAATACAAGTCACGAGAGTCACGATATCTTCTAGGCAGGCGCGCCACATCCTAGATCGCATCGTCGCTTACCATCAGGCGAGCGAGATAGGGGTCAAGCGCATACCTATTCACGATAAAAAAGTGCAGGACACATAGTATATATGAAAACTATACTATAATACTTAATCTAGAAAAAACATTTCTGAAATTCACCAAAATAGCGGCATACAAAACAACTGCGTTAAATTATTATTATTTCCAACAGTCAATCCTTGTGTTTGGCACAAAAAAGAGCTTGCAAGCCCTTGTAAGAAAAATGGCGATCGCTAAGCGATAATAAGCAAAATGGCGGATTGTGTCAGCGCAATTGAATTAGCAAACGTGTCCTGGCCGAAAACTGTATAGTTTGTTTTTCAGCGCTGGTAAACGCTCGCAAGCGCTTTTTTCTGCCAAACACACGGAATATCACTTGTGTAACAATGATTCACGCAACAGACTATTTATTTATAACAAAGTAATTTTTCAAGACATAAAAAACGCTGTCTTACCTATCTTTTAGTCAATTTATTAGTGACTATTATGATTAAAGCTGTCACAGTTCTCAAGGAATCAAAGGCCCTGGAATTGTCCTGCCCTTATGCTTGCTTACTATTGACGATAAAAGCTAAGTAAGTCATGTTATGATTTAACCCTTCCATAGGTCAAAAATTGGCTATGAGATAATGAGCGAGATACACCATACCTAAATTTTACTTCAACTCAACTTGTGAAGCCATTGTGAACTAAAAAACAAGTTGGATACAATATATTAGCATTTTCATTTTCAACAACATTGACTAAACCTTTAAATACTGGCGTTACGTATCAAAGAGTCGATATTAGTTCCCAATAGTTACTTGCGCTTGGGGGGCTCACACAAAAATCCATAAAAGGTTATATTTTATGCAGACGATATCAAGTATCGGAGTATAAATACTTACTAAACTATCTGAACAGTTATAAAGAAATGCATTATCAATCATCTATCAATATTATCTTTTATCCCAGTAAAGCAGACGAGAGATAAAAACAAAAGAACCGTCACAACTTTTTGTCAGTTCGCCTGAAATGAAAGCTGGCTTATATATCTGATCCCGAGGATCAGCGAGGCAATGACATCGGACATACGATAAAGTCATAATATCTTAAAGGTGTTAGAAATCCTTGTGCGTAATCTGTAAGGTTGGTTGATTTAAATCATTCTGATATTGTTGCGGTAATAACCATACTATGATAACATCTGTAGTTTATATTATTGCCTTTGTAACCGAAAATATGATATTCTTTAACCAGTATATATGCAGCTTCACTGAGATATTATATTAAATTACATAACTGTCTTATGGTTATAAAAGTGATAACACATTGGTATTTAGAATTTTTTGTCAACAATTTAGAAATATCCCACAATCACAATAAATATGATGTTATGAACTGTTAAGAATCGTTTCAAAACATTTCTGAACATTATTAGAACAAATACAAGTATCTATTAAATTAAATATTATAACAAAACCGAAGTTATTTTTATTTTAATAAATATAACTTATAAGAGAAACTTATTGAGAAAAAATAAAAAAATAAAATTTCATACAAAACCTTGGCAACTTATTCAAAGGTTTTGAAGTGTTTGTGAACTGTGTTTGTTACTGCGTGCATAAGTCAGTGTCATAATTTCATTTTATGATTAAATATGAGGGAAAACATTACATAAAATTTCGCTACTCGATTTAGTTATTATCATAGTAGTATCATCATATACGCTATACATAAAAAAAATATTTTCAAAACATTGGCTTCTAAATTAAGGTCTACTAAGACTGTTGCGTGATTACAATTACAGTAATGCGTTTCAGTCACACTAAGGAACTGCCCTATTTTCGCAGGCAAACTTTTAAATCAGGTATTTTTGGGAATCCCTCTTAAAGAATCTCATTTTCATGTGATAGGGTAACCAAATTCCGTAAAAGAAATTAAGATATATATGATATATATATTGTGTCATCCACAAAAAAATAAGACCGTAAAGTAACTTACTTTTTAGAACTCTTTGTAATTAAGACCCTCCGCACAGGCATAATGTAAAAGTAATTTGATTACACGCGAAGAACAAAAGAGAATCGAGCACGTTCGTGTTTGAACACGAACTGCGGCCTTGTTTGAACAAAGCTGTGTTGAATAAAATCGTATTATAGGAAGTGTATCAATTTGGGCCTGTAATGTAGCCTAAAGGTAAAAGTATTATAACTTTAGAAACAAAAAATAATTGTTGATTATTTTATTTATATAATAGTACGCATTATTTAAAGTTTCAGTTAAAACCCAATTAAGACCATAACCTTCACAGAGTAAGATCACGTTTGTGGCGTTATTTCTATACATAATCTGTGATCGATATCGCTCTCGTCGTCATTGGACTTTTTGATCTTATTTGAGAAGCAGACGTTAAGTCTCAAATCTAGTAAAGACTATATAAGCCATCACCAATTGTCAGGGATCTCTCCTCTTCACATAATTGTGTCCTAATGAATTTAACCACACATTGCCTCTTACACAGTCAGCTTTACGATGGATGTACCTGAAAAAAAAACGTACGTAAAAACAAATCGCATAATGTCGTCTATTTTTTCTTCTGCTAGTAAGTTTTTGTTTTTGGTACAACCGTTGTTTCTTCAAATATTTCATGTGTAAGCTAGTTGGTAAATATATATTATTCACAACTTTTATTGATTACAATTTATCTTAATTGCAGTCTCATTTTCAGTGCTCAGCAATTATTGATTAGGAGATAGGGGAGGGATGGGCACTTTTTCACATAATTAATTATTAAAAATCAAATTAAAAAGATAATCAACATTTATTGCCTGGTTCAGTTGCACTAAACACTTGGCTAGATGTTTTACAACAATAAGTCTACAGATTATAATCAGTCTCAAAGTTATATCAAGATATCAGAAGCATGTCAAATGTGCCCAAAGCTCCCCATGGTAGGGAGGCTTAGGCACCCCCTGTGGGAGGTTTGGGCATGACATATAAAACACTTTATATTAATTAAATAAACCAAACATAAGAAGTTATATTATCTCAAATAGTATCTTAATAACAAAAGTAATCAACAAAGAGTAAATAAATCAACTTGTGTAATGTTTTTACTTATTTAAGATTAGTTATTACCCATAAAAGTTTATCAAATGTAAACTTAGAGCTACCATGTTTGGTATTATTGAAGTTTTGAATCTCAACGACGAATTCTTGACATATCCTTGCAAGTTTGTTTTAGATATCGTTGCAAGTTTGATCTAGGAATTTGATATTTTTCAGCAGTTGTTTTATCTTTCCACCCTTTAAAACGTCTTCCATAGCACGTAATATTATACCTTTTGGAATTTCGCGTCGCGTACCCTTCTTTTTAAATTATAAGGGCATCTTTCTGTAATAAAAATAATTTTAACGTATTAATAAAATAAGGTAACGTATACTAGACTACATCATTCATACATTATAATGTAGGCGGGAGCATTGGGCATGCCCAAACCTCCCTCAGAATAAGTGACCATTGCTCCCTCGGCATACTAATTCAACTTAATATTCTCGTTAAAATTTTTGGTTAGATATTTTAGCGTAACTTTCAGACTAAATTACACGTTAGCAAATATACGATGGTAAAAAAACATAAAAACCACATACCTTAAGCTGGTTCTTCACTTGTTTACCTTGAAACCACAACAAAATATTTACATTGCCGGCGTCTAAACTGAAAATGCGCTCTGTGTTTGACAACTAAACAGAATGGCGGATACTTTATGGATAAACTGCGTTGCCAGTGGATAAACTAAATTACCAAAATGGGAAAATAATAAATTCGTCATTTGATTTGGAATTACAGGGGGGTGCCCATATCTCCCGACTGCCCAACCCTCCCCTATCTCCCATATAATAACTCCGAAAATTCTCCTAAAGAATCCGCAACAACGGACGAACTATCTCACCCTTAAATGCCGCCAGAACACAGCAAAACGTTAAATCATTGCTATGGCAACGGACTTAGAAATCTTATCTAAGTCCGTTGCCATAGCAGCATGGTGGTAGCTAGCCAGGCTGACTCAAAACGAACCCCTCCCAGCATTGCGGATTAGCAGAAGATTTACTTCTGAGCGTAAAACTGGACTACTAGACCAAAGAGAGTGCATAATTAAATCCTATTGGTATTAAAGGACACGTCTCTTTAAACATATTCTTCATCTACGGTGACTGCCTTGACCATGGGCCGATAAACACTTAAGTCCACATTCCCACACAAAACACAACCCATAGACACTCTACCGCGAACATTAAGCAAGTTAGCTGCTATTTACAAACCGCTCGCTTCACTCAAGAGAGATAGGTACATTAATTTCTCAACGTCAGCACGACACCGCACCACACTTGACACATCTGTGAAATTGCTCCCTTGCGATTTTGACGTGACAACGTCTTATAAATTGGTTTGCCGGGTGACACTTCAAGAAACTGCGTTACGCTCCGCTCACGTTATGCGCTTACAATGAGAGCGAGTGAGAGGCACGCGTCCCTTCCACTCGGGCATGGTTAGCCCGCCTAAGAGCGAGAGAGACAGAAATAAAAAGTGGAAGGGACGCGTGCCTATAAATTAATGTTTTAAATATAATTCTTTGTATAAATAAATGTTTTAAATTGTTACTATTATTTCATCCTTCTTCCTACTATACGAATGAATATTCACATTAAAATTATTTTACCACTCAAAGTCGTTGTCACGTAAAACTTTCGCCCGTATACCGACTTTACAGGCAACCAACCAGTTTTTTTTTATTTATAGGCATCTAAACAAGATGTTGTCCTTCAGTGAAAATAGGTACCAATTAGCATTTTATTTATATTTTTGTTTTTAGCATTAATAATATTTCTTATATTAGTCCTAGCAATCCGCCCTTGTGCTTGGTAATGTGTTTTTATTCGTGGTTAACTTCATTGGCCAATAGTAGGGGCACTAATAAATATAAAGAGTGATAGTGATGATTCTGAGGGTAAATACAATGTTGTCCTTCAGTAAAAAAAATCCAGTAATATTTGTTTTAAGCATTAAAAATGAGAAAACTTTGCATATAGAAACAATGAGATCGAATATTTCTCCGCGAGTATTTTTTTTATGTTATTACATTTGTCTCATATTTGCCAGCAGAGCACCTACGAAAGGGGGAGTAAATACTTTAGGCGTATGGGTCGCAGGTGTTCTATTGTTGGAAATATTAGATTGACTCCGCTAGACAATAAGTTGACTTCACAATAGGCATAATAAAGACAAACATCTATTTCATATTAACGCTTCATCTTATAACCTTCAGACTACTAACTAAAAAAAATGAAAAAGTTAATTTAACCTAAAAATTACTTCCGAACTATAACTATTATTAAATATAATCTTTACTGCCATTTCCAACCTGCCTGCCCAGCATGGAAGTTATAGCTAAACCATCCTATTTTGGAGGGACATCCTCCAAGCAGAGTGCGTTCTCTGGCTTGGAAGATGAATCGATAAAGATTTTAAATGGTACATAAAAAATGGTGTATCACAGTAACCTCATCAAAACAATGAATTTTGTTTTTTTTATTGACAATGTGTTAAACTTATTATTAACTAGCGGCCCGTCCCGGCTTCGCATGGGTGAACAAAATTCTTTAAATTTTTCTAGCATTAAATATAGCCTATGTTACTCAGCGTAAATGTAGCTTCCCAATGGTGACAGAATTTTTGAAATCGGTTAAGTTTTTTTTTAATTTATTCATTTCAAACATACAACAATTAAAATCTTTCTTCTTTATAATATTAGTGTAGATATTCCGGTAAGCACTTAGCGATAGCTTGTGCTAATGAGTCTACGTTCGTAATAAATCAACAGGTTCGTAGTTCGTTTAGCAAGGACTGCCTGTTCACACGTCTAGAGGGATACGCAGTATGTATAGTTGCGAGCAATAAGATGTATACACCGTAGAACCATGTCACATTACATCAATTATTTAATTCTATACTGTTGTCTGTTCGCTTTCGGCCGATTTAGTATGACATAGTTTTAACGATACACTATTGTTCGTGAATGTAACCAGGCATCCCCCTTTCGAGAGGAGGCCTTCGGGCCGCCAACCGGGAATTCCAAGTGGTGACTGTCACAACAAAATCACGGAAGAGCTATGAAATGGAGGGTACATTCCAGAAGATGGGCTGCTTGTACCTTGATTCTATTAAATGTGACGGCTGTTCCGAGACAGAGACTGTTATTGACACAAAGCACGTCGTTTTTACCGGGTAGGCCTGCCGGACTAGCTGGCGGTAAAGTCCGACTTAACTTTTTCGTTTATCAGCGAAAGAGTGTGTAATAACAACTCATGTGAAAAAAAGTTGAAAAAAGAAAAAGTTCGCTTCGTTAAAGGACAATGGACTGAAGCCGCCTTATAGTGATATATAAAACTTAACTACTAATGAAAAACCTGGGCAATCTGAAAGAGAACAAATTTTGTCAAAGTATTTAATAACTAATTGCTGTTCATCGGGATAAGGCGACTATTTGAACCTAAGCTTTAATAAATACAATTCCTTGATTGTTGGTGTTACCTGAAAATTTGCAAATATATAATTTGTTATTATTTTTAAATTCTATCTCAATGCAATATTTGGGTAGAAATTGTCTACCTATTTGCTACACTATTATAAGCTTATAAAACTCTCAAAAACCCTTATAAATACAATAACTGATAAACATTAATATAATTCAATTAAATAAAATATCTCCTATCTTATATTTTCTTCTAACTTCGACAAAATTGAGCTTATGAATCAGTTTTATTTATAAAAACCATTAAATTTGATTAGTTATCTTGTATTGTGTTTAAACTCAGTATATACTATTATAAACTTAAAGCGTATACCTACTGGCGATTGTATATAAAGTAGATTCGAATCCCCAACGTTATAGATTGAATTATTGATTTTACAGACATTAGTCAATGTGAACGAAATGTCGAACGTAATTCAAAGGGGACAGAGATTATGGCTATGTGAGACTAGACTACACCCATTATTAGACCTGTGTTCCACCAGCACACGTGCTAAACTAACTACTAAAGCTACCCCACTTAACTTTGTGCCAAGTTAATACCAATATATGTAGTTATATTTTAATGGATTCGCTTTTAATTCCAATCAATCCGGGGGCTAAGACAGAATCCACGATGGAACGAGCTGGCTCTAAAAACGAACGCGTTATAAGTAACGGAAATACAGACTCAGGGAGGGAGTTCCACTCCTTTGCAGTGCGCATTATGAAAAATGTTGAGAAGCGTTTGGTGCAGGTAGGAATAGCAGACACCGACAGACAGACAACTTTGCGGCGGTGAGTTGTGAAGCTTGCTCTTCATTTTACTACCATAGAAAATACATTCTACACATCTGACCACAATACATCATCGCTCTCAAATATAAAAATCTGACATCAATAAATGCCATATAATCTAACAAAATGACCGTAACAACTTTCCTGTAATAAAAAAAAATCCTTCAAGTTACCAAGAACTATTTCTGTATGCTGTTCGAATGAGTAGAATAGCACAAACACTTCACCTTCGAGATTATTGTAAAAGCCGCCTAAACTTGATCCCGTAAACCACAAAATGGACTGTAACTTTTACGAATTATGATGCTTTTCTGCGCCCTTAACCTTCCTGCTTACCGTGGAGATTATGGCTAACCCGCCATTTTCGGGCCTCCGTAATACCATATGCCTCCGTTCAGCAGTTGATATCTATGAAAAAGAAGTGCAGTCACACTTTTCCGCACCAGATAGCTGTCCACTCTGTGTGAACTGACCCTTAAGACTCCTAATGTCCTGAGAAGAAAGGGCACCACGACAATAGGTAATGCTACCCATCTGGCGTCAATCCGATGCCTGTGACGTCATTTATCACACTTCTCTTTGAGGCGTGACTAGCACCCCGCAAATGCTGTCTTGCCGATGAAAACCGCTGAGTCAGCGGCACGATGTATTTCATACGAAATTGAAACGACCAGATTCACTCCCTATTTAAAGTGATGATATTGGAAATTTGACAAAATAGATATTTACATATATTCGGCTATCGTATTCTGTAATGGTTTGGGATTCTCATCAGGACTTCGATTCTGCAAATAATGCGTACAGCAAAGGAGTGGAACTCTCTCCCTGCGTCTGTATTTTCGAGTACTTGTAACCAGTCCATTTTTAAAGCCAGGGTGAATAGGCACCTTCTAGGTTAGCTCGTTCCATCGTGGATATTGTCTTGGCCCCCGGGTTTGATTGGAATCAAGAGCAAACCCATTAAAAATAAAAAATAAACTAAAATTAACGTAATAATCTTGTCAAAATGATATCTATTGCTTTTGGTTACAGTTCTTGTTATAAAACACTAAATCAATAAGAATATATTTATCTATACTTCATTGCACAAAAAAGTACATATGGTAGACGTAATGCCTTTAGGTATTCTCTGCCAGTCAATCGGAGAACTGAGTACAGAAACAGTAAAAAGGCGGTGCATATTTATTTAATTTTAATTATGGTGAGTAACCGAATGCTACTCAATACTAAGAAACGTATACTTGTACAAATATCACATGTTGTATACGTACAACTATATACATAAATAAAAAGAAATACAAATAAACAAAATATAATAACATAAATATATATCATATTTTTTTGTTATTTTGTATTTTACTAACAAGAACTGCGCCAAAGAGCAACATTAGCTTTGATGAAAAAACATGGAATTTACAACCGTTGGTAAGCCAATTTAACAAATGAATAAAATGTGTCTCATTTCGGCCCTCATCTTGACAATCTTACTCAACCACATTGGACTTCTCTTATTTCTTTTCATATGCTATTCGTCAGTGAAACCTCTGTTAAGGATTATCAGAAAATCTTAGTTTAAGATGCTTAAGCGATCGAGTTTGAGCTATTTTCTGTCCACTATTTAAGACTTCATATTTATATATTTGATCCAATTTCATTCATACTTACTTATCTCAAGGTATATCACTTATTTTCCTTCCCGTATTACACCTGCTCCTCTATTGTACTTTATTTTCTCTTAACACATCATAGGAAGGTCACAGAGATTGCTGCTTAGTAATAAAGCCACCTTAAGTTTACCTTGTCCTTTATCTTGTTTTCTATGTCATATTCTTTTGTGTGCGAAGTTAAAGGAGACCTTTCTTTTCGGGCCAAAAATGTATCTTGGTACAAGTTATTTGAAAATATTCATAAATCTGTACAAACACTTTTTAATACACCTTTAAATTAGATTTTTCATAAAATAATAAAACACGCTGTCTTTGGAAATAAGAGAAGACAGACAAATATAAAAAAAGATGATCTTTTCTGTCATATTATTTCAAGATACTAAAAAAAAACAAGCTTTGTGAAATTTTTAAAAATTCCCTTTTTAAAGGGACTCGCACTCGGAAGTGCGTTAAATTAAAATCGGCACACAACTGGCGGAGTAATTTTAGCATACACAAAAATAATCATCCAATCCCTACTAATCCCTACTAATATTATAAATGCGAAAGTAACTCTGTCTGTCTGTCTGTCTGTTTGTCTGCTACGCTTTCCCGCTTAAACCTCTCAACCGATTTTGATGAAATTTGGCACAGACAATCTTTAGTCCCTGAGAAAGAACATAGGCTACCTTTTATTGCGAAAAAAACTGGTTGGTTGCCTGTAAAGTCGGTATACGGGCGAAAGTTTTACGTGACAACGACTTTGAGTGGTAAAATAATTTTAATGTGAATATTCATTCGTATAGTAGGAAGAAGGATGAAATAATAGTAACAATTTAAAACATTTATTTATACAAAGAATTATATTTAAAACATTAATTTATAGGCACGCGTCCCTTCCACTTTTTATGTCTGTCTCTCTCGCTCTTAGGCGGGCTAACCATGCCCGAGTGGAAGGGACGCGTGCCTCTCACTCGCTCTCATTGTAAGCGCATAACGTGAGCGGAGCGTAACGCAGTTTCTTGAAGTGTCACCCGGCAAACCAATTTATAAGACGTTGTCACGTCAAAAAGGGATGAAGACGTTGAAATAGGGGTTGAAAGTTTGTATGGGATTTCTTAATTTTAAAAGATAAAACCATGAAACTTTATATTTAAGCACTTGATAAGATATAATTAAACATTTGTTCTAGCGTTTTTGAAATTTCGACCAGTGAGGGGGTGAAATAAGGGTTGAAAGTTTGTATGGGATTTTGTCATTTTTGGGGATAAAACTATGAAACGTTATATTTAGGAACTTGATAAGAAATAAAAAAACAATTGGTTGTAGCGTTTTTGAAATTTCGACCTGTGAGGCGATGCAATAGGGGTTGAAAGTTTGTATGAAGTTCGTCATCTTGAAGATAAAAATATTACATTTTGTATTTAGGCACTAAATAAGAAACAAAAATCGTTTGTTCTAGCATTTTGAAATTTTTACCACTGTGGGGGTGAAATTCTACAAACGGAATTCCCGAAATTCGAACGGAACGGAACGGATTCGGAACGGGAACTACGAAGCCAAACTTTTTTTATACAAAATTTTAACCACTGAACCTAGGAACATAATATTTAGAAGTTTTGGGTGTATCAAGTTAAAAAAAAATTGGCTTTTGAAGTTAAAGTTCCTTTTAACGAATACTCTGCATCGCCGCCGCTGCCGTCGGTCGTCGGTCGTCGTCGCGCACATTCGCCGAAGTGTGGCGGCAGGCAACGGCGCTGTCGTGTGGTGGGGGAGCGCACGAATCTAACTACCCGAACGGGCAGACACGTGAGGGCAGACGTCATTGTCGGACGCATGCGATTAGAGAAATTTGCGTTTCACTGTCTGTTTCTCTGTTTGTACGGGCTAATCTCCGAAATGGCTAGACCGATTTCAATTAAATTTTGCATAGTGATACCTTATATCTCTGATCAACATCTTAAATACTTTTTATCCCGGAAAATTAAAGGATTTCCGTGGGATAGTTAAAAAACCATAGTAACTTGGACATATTAATACACACGACTTATGTACTTCAATAAGGCTGATACTTTATATTACCGCTCGAATTAAGCATAAATCCTATAAAATTGACGGGATTCAGTTGGAAAAAAAATTGTTACGAATCCCTATTCAATGCGTGGCCTGACACACACGTGGCTGACTGATCTTGAACAGCCCGACATTTACTCGACGATGACCAGCATTGGCTAAGGCGTAATGCCTTAGCTGATGCATGCATCAGTGATAGTCCACACCGCTTGCGTCATTTATTTGCTGTATTTTGGTATTTTGTGGTCTTTCGAATGCTGAAAAATTGTGGCAAAAATATCAAGAAAGATTAGCGGAATACTTTTTTAGAAATATAAGACAAAATATTGACGGTGACCACAGGTTACGAGATATTGCTTTCAATCAATGCTTAGTAGCTTTACAAGATTTAGTTACCTCTATGGGCGGTGATTCTCTTCCTCAATATGGTTTGCCAGCGCCAACCATAGAAGGGGAACGTATTAATACGCTGCGGAAATAAATTATGATCCAGCTGAACTAGCTGAAACATTATGAACAGAAGTCTTACTGTAGAATAGCGCACTGTATTCGACTATGTATGTTACAGTATTGACAATGCGAAATTATTTTTCTAGATGGGGTGCATCTAGAATAGTTTCGGTGGGACGAGAAAAATCTTTCTCACTAAAATAATCTTGGCACAATTACGAGCTCAAGCCAAAATAGCTCTTGCTGTGGCGTCGTCTGGAATAGCAGCCACTTTGTTACCCGGTGGTAAAACTGCTCATACGATGTTTAAAATCCCCATAAATTTGGACATAAGTGAACATCCTGTATGTGGTATCTCTAGAAGCAGTGATAAAGCGAAGGTTTTACGCGATTGCTGTTTAATTATCTGGGACGAGTACACTATGGCACATCGAAAAGCAATAGAAGCAGTTGATAGAACTCTCAGAGATATCCGTCAAAATGACTAACCTATGGGTGGCGTAATGATGCTGTTTTGTGGGGATTTTAGACAAACGTTGCCAGTAGTACCACTGGGAACAAAAACCGACGAGATAAGAGCATGCTTAAAGTGCTCAAGTCTTTGGCGACACGTCACAAAGATGCACTTAACAGTGAACATGAGGGCGCGAACAGGAGCAAACACAAATGCGCAGGAATTTTCTGATTTATTGCCAAAAATTGACGAAGGGACATATCCGGGAGAAGAAGGGCAAATAGTTTTATCTGAAAATCTCTGCCACACTGTTAATTCAATTGAAGAACTTATCTCTTCCGTGTATGGTGAACAAAATCAAATAACAAATCATGGCTTTGCGAAAGAGCAATTTTGACTCCGTGAAATAACCAAGTCGCAAGAATCAATATAATAGATATACTCAACAATGTTCAAGGAGAAGTACTGGCCTGCAGGGATCCGGATTCAATCACCGGCCAGGTTAAGTTGGAAAATAATCTGTGTCCAATTGTTTGCATTTTCTTTTTATCTATGATTCACGCATTAATCCAAACTTTATACTTTTGCTTTTTTTTTTGCTGTATAACAGTTAACAAGCCTGTATAAAATCAATCACACGCGAACGAAGTCGCGGGCAACAGCTAGTTAATAATAAATACTGGCTTAGGCTATTCGTGTTTGTTTGCAAAAAATAACAAAAATCAATTGTATTTTTTGTTATTTCACATTTTACTGATAAATTTTTATCTATAAACGATAAGGGTTCCGATCCCGCCTGACGCCTCAAAAAAAATTTTTTTTTTCTAATAATACCTACCGGCCCGTCCCGGCTTCGCATGGGTGCACAAAATTGTTTAATTTTTTTCTATTATTAAATATTTTGCTGTTAGCGCCATCTAGCGTCTGGTAGACGAACTTGCGGTTAACGCGTTGCTATGTTATATGGCATATGAAGTATATGGCATATACAATGGAAAAAGAAAGACAAACAACAAATTTGTGATCTTAGATTATAGATTTCTTAAGATCTTCACTATTTGTTAATATTACAAATAGGTTAAGTTTGTAAGTTTGGATTAAGGAGGAAATTTCTAGTTATATTGCTAGTTCTGTTCTAGCTGACCCGGCCACGCGTCGCTGTGGCTCAGTTATTACAATTTTCACGAAACAAAATATTTTGGTTATGAATTAAAATAAAATAATATTTCTAAAATAAAAGTAGCCTAAGTTACTCCTTATTACATCAGCTACCTGCAAATAAATATCCCGTCAAAATCGGTCCAGCCATTCCAGAGATTAGCCGGAACAAACAGACAGACAGACACACAAAATTTTTAAAAAATGTTATTTTGGTGTATATACCATATATATTCATATTCATGTACTAAAAAACTGTTATTTCAATATTACAAACAGACACTCCAATTTTATTTATATGTATAGATAAAAACTACGATATTTGAATCAATATTATAGAGATATGATACAGTTGAATGCTTTCAATTCCAACATGAATATGAAATTTTATTGAAAATTAAAAGCGTTTTAATATTGCAACAGTAAGAAATAACCGTGGAAATGCCGGAAGTAGTTAATTGTCGAGTTGCATTTTGCTAAACTTTATAATGAGGTTTTTAAAGGTTGTGCTGCGCTAGCGAAATCCATGCGCGAGTTAGCACACAATTTTACTAACCAACCATTAAATTTTCTATTTTACACAACAGCTGTAAGAAATAAAATGTTGGGAAATTTCGAAGTTTAAAAAGCAGAAACTATTTATAAAAGTAAAAATATTAATTTGTACATCGAAAAAATATCTTCTTATTTTATATACAAATTCGAGACAATGTAACGAAATAAAATTTTAAGTGCTATTATTTCGTTTTGTTTACTAAGGTTTCTTTCGATAGACTTCTATGGCACTCAAATATGTATAAGAGCTTTTTTGCATACATCTTTTATATTTGTCAAAATTTTGTTTACTAAACCATTTGGTTTTACGCCATATTTTTCTTAATCTGTAATAGAATTTTAAAATGTATCGAATTTTGTCAATCAGCACTTTTTTAGTTGTTTAGTTTGCTTTCCGTCACCGATCGCATTACTCAATAGCATCAGCATTTAAATAAAAAGCCGCTTTATAATGGTGGAAACACGTAATAAAAACATCATAGTTATCTTCATCTCGTATTATTGAAGATATAGCCACCCTTATCATTTAGCAGTTAAGGTGTGTGTGTGTGTGTGGGTTTAGCAAGGACTCATACAGTCAATATTCTTAACGATTCGCCAATTTTTACTTTTTTCATCCTTTTAAGTACAAGTCAGGTACAAATATTCCAACAAAAAGATTGGATAGATCATAAATAACTACATATAAAATACATCCATAATATAACACCTACTTATAAATCTCGGTTTCTCGGTTTCATTCCAAATTCAGATCTATTATTACATAAAAAATCGGTTGTCTGTAAAGTCGGTTTACTGACGATATTTGAACGTGACAACGTCATACGCTGCACTAGCGGACCGATGCTATTTATTTTAATCATGAAAGCACGAATATTCGACAATATATCACTGAACATATATTTAATATCGAAAGGATCATTACCTTTATCGCCGCAGTCATCGTTGCTATAAACAATTGACACCACTATCACTTTTCACTGCACTTCATACTTGACGAAAACATGTAAATGTATTATTGTATAGCAGCTGTCCACGCGGACGCATCGCTCACTCAAGTAGGAGAGAGACAGATGTCGAACGCTGCCGAACGCGGAGGCCGATTGTGCCTCTTTGACGCTCGTTTTCGCGCTCTCGCTTGCACTTCAAGCGTTAAATGGAACGCCTCAGAGCGAGGTAACGCCGCATGAGTCATGTTTTTTGCGTGCAGCCGACTCTATCGAATTTTAAGACGTTGTCACGTCAAAAAGTCTTTTTGTTTTCTAAAATTATGAAGCTATCGTTTACAATGTAGTCTAAAACTCTGCAAACGCCGGAAAATCATCCCGCGAATCCGTCCAAATTCAATATGCACTTTTTTGCTAGTCCATTCAATTGTGATGTTGTTTTCTAAAGGCGTATTAATCACGGTAAGTGTATTTTAATTAATCATCTGTGTTAACTGATATAGTAACTTTGATTTAAACGTGATTTTAATAATCTTAAATAATTTATAACTATGTAATGTTAAACACAATAAAAGAGAGAAAAGCACCCTTTGTAAAGTTACTTGCGGCGTCTTCTTGGTGCAAAGTCTCCCGAACGTAGTATTTACAAAGCCATGGCGTAGCTTTGTCGTTCACTACACGCTAAATAATTATATTGAATTAAAATTATTTGATCTTTTATTCATGATAGGTTAGTTTTTAAACACTTTTTGTAGAAGTAGATAGTATTATGATTCTCGTCGATTAGTGATGTTTTAATTGTTTATTTTTTTTTTTTGTTTATACTAGCTGACCCGGTAACGTTGCTTTAGTAACGCGTTGCTATGGTAACGCGTATTCAATGGAAAAAGAGCGGAAAAAAGAGCGGACAGACAAACGCACAAACAACAAATTTGTGTTCTTAGATTATAGACTAGCGGCCCGTCCCGGCTTCGCAAGGGTGGACAAAATTCTTTAATTTTTTTCTATTATTAAATGTTTTCCGTTAGCGCCATCCAGACGAAGACGAAGTACTTGCGGTTAATGCTTTGCTATGGTAACGTTATTGACACAATGGAAAAAGAGCGGGGAAAAGAGCGGACAGACAAACACACGAACCACTGTGATCTTAGATTATAAATTAACAATTTAGAGGAAATGGAATGGTGGAAACTTACAATTACAAATGCAACCAGGACCGACGACTACTTGTGCCTTCCGAAAAACAGAGGATCTCGAGATAGTAAACTTTTAGTCACCCATTCGACTATCCGCCTTTGAAAAAATAACAACCTCCACAATAATAAACCGAATGCTATAACCATTGCGACAGCGAACTCACATGATGTCTTTAATAAAATAATTGTTGCCTTTAGTATAACGTTCTTTTTATTTTAATACTAAATTGCAATTAAATCCTCATAAGGGCTTTTGCACACTACAATTTCTATGTCTTCTATAAAACGGAATTTCTATATCTTAAAAAGATATTACTGGAACATGTCTCAGGCGTCAAGAGGGACTCGAACGCACATTGTTTATCTGTCCAAGCTCAAAGACAAATATTTTTATGTACATTTAGATGATATTTTTATGTACATAATAGATGTGGGGATTGTTCAGAGCATTGTGAGTAACCAATCTGAGGCAGCTTTGTGTTTATGTAACTTATTGGTAGATTTATAAGATATGTAATAATTTATTTAAGTTACATTATAATAAAAGGTTATATTATTACAAATTTGATGGAGCTGGCATGTAAAGAGAAAAATCTCCTAAATAAATAAAGATAAAAAGAGTTTTTGACGGATCCGTCGAACTTTTTTCTGTTTTTCTTAAGCTGTGGACAGCGCCATCGCTTTATGTTCTATGTACTACTACATCGAATCGAAACTACAACTTCGAATATTTAATACTTTTATAAGTATCCAACAATCGATAAACATGAGACAAATTGTTTTTTTTTCTAATAATAATTTCTTTGATATGTATCTTTTTTCAGAGACGGTGCTATTCACTTAATTTATTTCATTGATAGCAAGATTCTCTAAAGTAAATGAAAAGTAGTTAGAATAGACGAAGACACCCTATGGGCAGTGATAATATAAAGACTGAATTAAAATAAAGGCAAAGGGATCCCTTTGATCTTAACGCCTTGGCTTTACTAGAACCTTGTTTTAAAAGGAAAAAATATTATTGAGAATGAATATTGAGTTCTAATTACTTGAAAAGAGATGTTAATTTTTTACTTTATAATGCCATAATCCACTAGCTGGCCAAGTAATTATTGGTATTTTGTCAACTTTTTTATTCTAAATTAATTTAATGATTAAAATTACAGTTAATGTCCATAAACAATTGACAGTTTTCGTTGTAGTTATGTTTAGGTTATTGTAATTATTTAATTATATTTTGTTTATTTGATTTTAGTTTAGTTTATTTTTAATTCTATGTATTTTTTACTATTACTGTTTTAATGATTTTGGTTTATTAAATTTTTGTAAATTCTATGTTTAACAGCCAAATAAAAAACGTAATATATATGTAAAAATATTTCCTTTACACTTCCTTACTACATTTTTATTCATTAATTGAATCAGTTAATGGTTATTACGGCCTAAAACGTATATACGTACAATAAAAATAAAACAAGTACATATTGAAAATAAAATGTAAATATAAAAGATCTCTGTTGAGGTTGTGTACTAAAAAAATGGAAAATAATAAAATGTTTCTTTTCAATAATATATTTGATTAACAGTAGTATTTATGGGCATAAATTAATTAAAAGCTTAGAATAATATGTGATTTTGAAGTTTATTAATCTTAATATATATTAATTACGTGTCACGTTGTTAGTCCGCGATGGACTCCTAGACTACTTAACCGATTTTGATCAAACTTAGTTACTATCTGTTAATTGATCTAACTTAAAAGATAGGATAGGTTTTATTTCAATTTTAACACAGCAACGCGTGACTGGGTCAGCTAGTATAATATATAAATATATAAACCTGAGAAGTATATTTCCCTATTTTTGTAACAGACAATACCCACATTAATGCGACCCGTGCTATCGTAAACTAGAGACACCCTGTCTATTCCACTCTATTTTATTTCTGTAGTTTCGGTATAGTTACTAATGCCCAATGACTTTTTCAGGGGAAGATATGATTGTTGGAAAAAGAGCTTAATATGTTCTACACCAAGGTTCAATCAAATCGTTCCAAATTTCATTAAAACCGGTTCAGGCGTTACGTCGTGAAAATGTAACAATAAAAGTCAGACGAAGTTACTTTGACTTTTATAATATAAGTAGGGATGACATGATTTGGGTTTACATTGTGTAGGGATAAAATTCATTTGATCAAATTTAATTAAATGAACACAAATTATTGAGCGAAGCTCTCTTTTAGGCAACTCACAAATTTCGCTTCTCCCCCTCCTGCTACTTAACGGTTCAACCGATTCGAACGAATTTTGGCATGAACATACATGTTAAAAACCTGACGGACATAGGCTATGTAAAAAATTAATAGACTTTACCATGGAGTAATAATCACCGAAAGCTACTGATCACAGCCAAACCGCTAATACTACATTGATGAAATTTGGCGCCAAAACTCAGATCGGGTTCGTGACTGATGTGCAAAAAAAGTTTTGAAATCGGATATACCAAGGAGGAATAATCACCTAAAGAAAAATTCAAAAGCTGATCACAGCCAAACCGCTGAGACTACATTGATGAAATTTAGGTGAGGTTAGGTAAGGTAGTGCTTCGCTCAGTATTTGCAAACAGCAGCAGCATTGCAGACCTAGTAATAAACAGTTTGGTGCAATGATATCCTGCCTTTCGCACTGTTATATATTAGATATGTATGTAATATTGCAGATAGGGCTGCTAGACAGCTGACTAGGCAATATGGTCTTACGTCTGCGTCCAAGCCACCTTGGTTAATCAGTCGCATCACAGCCATCGCGAGCGGTCATTTTGAGCCAATAAATAGTGTGTGAATATAAAATCTTTTTTTTAAATATCCGAAGGATCCCGTATAACAGCACCGACGGTTCTGGGTCCCGGAAGGGGCGAATGTTTGTGTGATAAATACAAGCATTTGTGCATGAGTCATAAGTATTTATATATATATTTCTAATGAATATAACATATCTATGTATTATATATGTTCGTCTATCCGTTAACCCTAATATCCAAAACACAAGCCCTAATGTCTTTGGGTGAATGCCTTTGCTCATTGGTGTGAATGTAAGAAATATTTATTTTATTATTGTTTATTGTAACAATAAATTATAATCATTTTAAGTCATGAGATCAGCCTATTGAGCAGACTTGCAGAAATAATTTAAAACAATTAATTCTTACATGTACTTAATTAATTACTGTCATTTTATACCGTGTGTTTGGATTTAAGAGATATTAAAGATAGCGTTCCTTTAGGGATACAGTGAAAAAAGGGTGTTTCAAAAAGAAAGCTTTTTTGCGTAGGTAGGGAGAGTTGGTGAACTTTTATTTTTTTATTACTATGCATTGCTGGCACTGTATCCAATATATAATTGATGATTGTGAATATTACAAAAATTGAATAAAAAAAAATTAACTTAGTTTCTTATTTTATGCTGAGAACTATAACTTTTATTTATAGAATATCGTAACAGTTCAGAATAAATTACTATATAGATGTTTTTCTTTTTAGTGTATTTTTAAGTTAATTTCTAGAGCCTTTTGAACACTAAACATACCATGACGGATCAAATGACCCATTTAAAGCTATATTAAAACTAATTTTTTCTTGTATTATTTTTATGTTTTTTTTAATTTAATATATAAACTATTTTAAATTGTTATTTGAAAAAAAATGTTTTATTCATTTACCAAATTGCTTAACTGTTATATTTTTTGCTAGACATAGTGATATATGTAACATTTTAAAGACGGCTCATTTGACCCGCTTTGGTAAGAATAGGAATAAAGAAGTGTCGGTAGGTTTAGTGTTCCAGCCAGTGATAGCATAATTAGAATAATGACGATGAAAGGCAAATAATACTGATAGTTAAGTGTAGCCCTATCTCCTCAAACAGGAGGCGTTCACGAGCATGATGCAATAGTCAACCATCAGCAAAATATAAAAACCCTTGTGGCCTATGATAATTGAGGCAAAAGAGTGACGCGAATTTCCTCTTTACACAAAAAGGACCCGTTATATATAAACTTGATGAGGCGGTTCCTTAAAGCTCACTGATTCACAAGTGAAATTTTGATTTCCATAATTTTGGGACTTATAACAAATGTAGTGGAAATTTTCGTCTTCTCAGTGCTCGATATTTATATCAGATAACAAGTATTGTATACGTACTGAACTGCAAGCTACATTTTTACATTTGAAATAAGTACCCAATGGTTAGAAAAGAGATTTCATGAAGTAATATAATCAAGAATTTTAAATTAATAGAAAATATTATTTGTTTGTATATATTTATCTCAAGTAAGTATTACACATAGTTTAAGTAAAATGATAAGATTTGTTACTTAGTTGCTTTTTTAAATATTTTTCAATAGGAAAATACTAATAAAAATCCACTTGGTTTACTAGTTTAGCCTCAGAGGGGACTTCAACCCGCATCCTTTGATGTCTAGTCCCATTTTTTCTAGTATTTTTCTATTGAAAAATATCATATAAGATCACATTTTAAATGCAGAAATATATAAATGAGAGCGTAGTGGTTAGTGCGATTTCCTACGATTGTGGACGTTAAGTAAGTTTCGCAAAGGCATGACATCGGATGGGTGACTATAAATTATTATCCAAGCCCCATCGTCCTTTGGGATACTGCATATCGTTAGCATCAACCTGAGACCGCATGATGGGTTATGTTAAGGCAACAGAGGCTCTACCATCACCCTTTATGGCAATTCAACTTCCACTGTTGAAGAGAGACGCCACTATAGACCGCGTATAGCGTCGTCTTGCTTTGACAATCGAACTTACATCGCGCTAAGAGATCATGGTAAGTCTTTAGAAGGGAGAAATACCATTATTACTTCTTTTTCATACTGCGGTTATGGGTTACTTCCCAATTCGGTGTTTGAATTATTAGGCTCTTTCCAGAAATGGGAATTTAATAGGCTTATAATATTTTTTTTAGCATTTTACTGCTTGCTTTTTATGCCGAAAGAAATAATAATTATAATTAGACTTAAAATTTGTATAAGGTCCTGTCTGCCCTTTAAGAATGCTTAATAATAGGGGTTAAAGTATGAAATTGCCGTTTTATTGCAATAGGTTCTTTGAATTGACATAGAATCTTCATGGTTTGAGGTTTTCGAATGAAACTTTTTTTAAATGGTTTCTATGATGTTCTTTTTTTAAAAAATGTAAAACATTTGAATATCGACTTTCAATTGTTTTTGTTATTCAATTTAGACAAGAAAGATGGATACTGCGAAAATTCGAGTTATTTTTGAATACGAGTTCCGACGCGGAACTAACGCGGCAGAAACAGCCCGCAATATCAATGCTGCGTTTGGAGAGGGGTCTACTAATGAACGCACCGTGCGATTTTGGTTTAAACGCTTTCGTGATGGAAATTTCGACTTAAAGAACGAGCCACGAGGAAGACCGCCCACACAGGTAAATAACGATGAATTAAGAGAGATAGTGGAAGCCGATCCTAGTCAAAGTACCCAGGAATTAGCGGCATGGTTTAACGTTACCTTACCCACAATATTGACTCACTTGCGTCAAATCAATAAAATAAAAAAATACGAAAAATGGGTGCCTCATGATTTGACTGATCTGCAGAAAGAAACGCGTGTTGAAACTTGTGTTGCCTTGTTGAACCGGTACAGAAATGAAGGAATATTGGATCGAATTGTAACATGTGATGAAAAGTGGATTCTTTATGATAACCGGAAAAGAAAAATGCAATGGCTGACCCCAGGTCAAATGCCACAACAGTGTCCTAAAGCAAAACTTACCAATAAAAAGGTAATGGTAACTGTTTGGTGGTCTCAGCATGGTGTTATTCACTATAGTTTTCTCCGATCTGGTCAAGCAATAACGGCAGATGTCTATTGTGCCGAACTCCGAACCATGTTGACAAAACTAGCAGTAAAACAGCCCCGACTCATGAATCGATCTTCACCATTATTGCTCCACGACAACGCGAGACCTCACACAGCACGAGAAACCATTTTGACCCTTCAGGAACTGCAGTTAGAAACCATTCGTCATCCTCCGTATTCACCAGACCTTGCTCCAACGGACTACCATTTTTTTCGTGATTTGGACAATTATCTACGTGACAAGAAGTTTTCTTCCCAGGAGGCAGTACAAAATGCTTTCACACAGTTTGTGCAGTCTAGATCGTCGGAATTCTATCGCAAAGGCATTAATGACCTTCCCATTAGATGGCAGCAATGTATAGATAATAATGGCAACTATTTTGATTAAATAAATTTGTTAAAAATTTAAAAAATAAACAATATAGATTTTCAGTACAAATCGGCAATTTCATACTTTAACCCCTAATAGTATATCTGCAATGTCTATACGCAGCACATCGCCACACTTTGCTACTCATCTGTACTCTACTTCGAAATATACCTTCCTGCTCGTAATTGTTTTACCTACACAAACCCTATCAGTAAAACAAAGCATTTACTGAACTGATCCAACACAAAAGCGAAATAACAGTAAACCAAATAAATAAACCTTTTAACGAAAATCGTGTTAAAGCTATTGAAACTTATGACATAATTGAAGTCTAAATTAGAAGAAAAGAAGGTGCTTTCTAAAAGGCATTTTTAAATAATTTATCGTCAATAATTATTTTAAAAATTTATTAGTTAGAATATTAGTTAAATATTTCCGTTGTAACTCTTTATTTTAACATTCAGTTGCGGCATTAGGGTAGGGCGCTGTGGGGCGACCGCACAGGGCGCCGGACATAGAGGGCGCTAAAAATGCTGATATATTTTATCTGTTCGGCTAGAGTAATAGGCTCGTGAGAAACTTGAACGTCAGTTGTCTGTGTTTCATTAGCCAAAGTAATTAAGCATATTCTTGTTTCCCAACGTTATCACTGAACTTCTTTAAAGTTTATAATCCCAAGTGATTGGTTAAAATACCTAAAAATACTAAATCTTTTAATAGATGGTTATCTATACATACATATAAATAAAATTGGAGTGTCTGTTTGTAATATTAAAATAACCGTTTTTTACTACATGCATATGAATATATATACGGTATATACACCAAAATAACATTTTTTACAATTTTTGTCTGTCTGTCTGTCTGTTTGTTCCGGCTAATCTCTGAAATGGCTGGACCGATTTTGCCGAGACTTTTATTTGCAGGTAGCTGATGTAATAAGGAGTAACTTAGGCTACTTCTATTTTAGATAAATTCTTTTATTTTAGAAAAATAAAATTACTGTGCCACAGCAACGCGTGGCTGGGTCAGCTAGTTTTGTAATAAATAGGTATTTTAGTATATCTTTTGCCTTTTTTCGTATAGCAAAGGTTTGAATTGCAGTCAGGAGGTGCCGTTTAAATCTCGCCCGGGGCGTAGGTAGTGCTAAAACCGGTACCGTTAACAATCTTAGGCGGCATTCCAGCAGAAGTCAACTTTAATCAAATAGACAAAGTTCCAATCTCGCCGAGGTCATTGAGGTTAAAGTGTTGAGCCTTCCAAAGGAAGTTCCACTTTATGAGGGTATTCTTTTCGGGGTATGAAAAGTCAACGATTCTGTAGTGATTCAGGTCGAATTTTATGGGGATTGGTTAGTGTTTTCCGAAATACGGCGGGACGCTGCATGCTCGAAATAATGCAACCTTGCAGATTCATGTTATATGTATGTTTAATCCAAGTCTGAGTGATGTTATAGTAGCGTACTTAATTTGGAATATGCTTTCGATAACTTTCATTAAAGTGAATTTGTTTTCCAGAACAACTATGTAAAAGTATATATATAGTATAAGTATGTATATATATATATACTAATATTATAAAGAAGTAAAGTTTGTGTGTTTGTATATTTGTTAAATTGTAAGGGGTAAGTAATCTCGAAAAGAATCTAAAAATTCTTTCACCAATAGAAAGGCACATTATTGCTGAGTGTCATAGGCTATATTGAATGTAAGAAAAAATTTAAAGAATTCTGTCCACCCGTGCGAAGCCGGGACGGGCCGCTAGTATATATATATATATATATATACTATGATGATATGATGATGACATTAGGTAGCATCAAGCAATTTCATCAAAGTGAATTTAAACTTGTTCTTTGAAACATTGAATATATCCAGATCAGGTGACATTGTGTTAAGGTGTAGGTGTTAGGAGGTGTAGGGTTAACCGTTGTAGGTGTTACAGATTCTAGCTAGGGGATAATGAAGTCCAAGATTAGTTCGGTGTTGGGGCAACGTAAACGTTTTTGAAAGAGGTTTTGTAGGCTATTTTCGAGGGACAGTTATGTCGATGGAAGACAACAGGTCAGGGCATGATATTTTATGGGCAGGGTTATGTAGGCTTGGCTATATCCGTCTATAATAATAATTCTATCCCTAAGGAATACCTGTATCGAAGTTATGGACATAAACTAATGACGGATATTAGCTTAAGTTTTTTTACACTATTAACCTCTGTTGGCCTCCGGCAAGTGATGCCTGATGCTATCAAATAATTACTGTTTTCCTTGTCCTTTGATTTTGTCCAAGGTAAATTAAACGTATTGACCGCTTGCAAACCTTACATATTGCAAATTTTACAAAATATTGATTGATAAAATATATTTTTTTACGATTCCCAAATCAAAAAATCCAGCTTTTGAACCAAATTGAATCCTAATGTCAAACGATTGGTTTGTAAAATGTCCGGTGGGATTTCGCCAAAATTTCCGCCTAAATCCGCGTATATCACTCCCCAAGGGTCCTTTCACAGTCTGCAAATAATACCGATATACGAACGAGCTTACAAAACTTTCTCTCGTACATATCGCCCAGAGGGAAGCTCAGATTGAGTGATTTCCGTCCATGAATTATTTAGCTGAGAACGTTATGAATTTGGCGCCAAAATTAGGATCTAAATACTAGTACTTACTCGTTTTTCATAAATACTTGTAAATAGTATAAGAGTAAGATAAACTTAGATAAATAACGTAAGTACCTACTGCATATCAAGTTCTTCCTATTATTTTAGTAAAATAATTTTAATTAACATTTATTTGATTTAAAAAACTATCTACCTATTATTATACCTGAATTTTAATTGTAATAATGAGTTTATATTTTTATTAATAATGCATATTTTGTTTTTAACTACGATTGTAATTTTAAATTTATTTATGTTTATGCCTGCTATGTACACTGTTAAGGGTTAGAGTCTAGTACTTATTTAATTTAAATTATTATTATTTTTATGGGTTAATCAACTGTAACCTATTTGAAATAAATAAAAATAATTCTTATTATAAGGATATTTTTGCCCGCTGTTTCTCTTGCAAAAAAAACCGGGTGAAGGAAAACGGTTTATGCTTTACTGTAGCCCTGACAACGTGTATGCAATTTCATGATAATCGATTGAATAACGTGAACGTACTCGTGAGTAGATGTTGCGTGAAAGCGTAAAACATTTACAATATTAGTCAAGTTTAAATAGTAAGTGATAGAATATATGTATAATTAATTTGAACGTGTTTTTTTTTACTTTTTAAAACAAAAACCTGTGCAAGTCAGATTGTGATATAGCAACTTATAATTATACATTCAGAATTATTATACATTCTCATCCATAAATATACATCTGCGCACATTTTTTATACTTCTATGATTTGTTTAAATTAGACGTAATGCATATTACAGGGTTTCCGGAATCATAAACTGTGAGCTTAATATGTTAAGATTCCAAAAATTAAGACTTTATAATGATAAATGTATTCACGTACTATACAGTGCAAAATATCAGGACCACACCCATTAAACCGTCAATCTTGTTAATAAAAATGGCAATCTTAAGGACAGGAATCCATGATCCAATAATATGCTGCGCCGCCGCGGTTCCCTCGAGGCTGTCGCTTATATGAAGCCTATACAGCCTTCCTAGGCTATGGGAACTAGGAAAGCCTAGTGGTGTTTAGTCAGTACGATTCGAACATAACTTCGCAGCCGGGCCGGAGTATCCATGCATGATTCACCTGCCTTCCCAGCATTCGGAAGGTGCTCAAGTTGCCAGGAGCGCAAAAATATCCAATAAAAATAAAGAGCAAGGAACCATCACGAGCCCAGAAACAACGCCTTACTCAACGCTCATATAACCGTGGAAAATTACTGCGCAACCTCGTCATCGCCCAATCGAGGAATTCTGCGGTACAGAAAGATCTTCTGTAGCCAAGATAAAACAAATATATAAAATGCTTTTTATTCAATATGAGCATTAACAATGCATTTATTGAAAGTCAACTAAGCCATGATTTCGTAAAGCCTACGACGGAACCTTGTACCAAGAAGAAGCTGCAAGAAACTCGGCAAGGGCTGTTTTTTCTCCTTTTAATGAGTTTTTAAATTAAGCGAACTTTTCTAGCGCTTGTAATAATGCATTAGAAAAATTAACTTAACAAAATATTAATTAGATATGTAGTATATACGGGCCCTAAACTTACTGACCTTCAGGAATCGCCCGCCCGGCGCCCATTCACCGCACCTGGGACCATACACGCGAAACAGTTTTTTTTTTCACTTGGCTAGACTTGTGTTATGGATACTAGGGTAACGGATAGACATACTCATACGATACATAGATATGTAATATTCATAGAAATATATATAAATGTCCATAACTCAGGTCCAAATGCTCGTATTCATCATACAAACATCTGCCTCTTCCGGTATTCGAACTCAGGACCGTCAGTGAGAAAGGCAGGATTGCTACCGTTTCACCAAACATTTCACCAAACAAACTGTTAACTATGTTATTAGTTCATACATATGAATGGTATGTCACTCCTGGAGCTCTCACCGGTCAAAGTCTATAGTTAGTACCTAGTACCTAGTTACACGGTGCCCGGGCTATAAGGATAGTACCTTATAGCCCGGGCACCGTGTAACTACTTTTTATTCCCTAAAAAATCAACCGAAAGTGATAGAAAAAAGATGCTCTAACAGCATTTAAAAAGGCCGTAGAAGAGGTATCTGCGGCCAACTGGGAAAAAAATAAAAAACTGTGTTTCGTAAAATGTTTTCAGACGCATGAAACTTTGTAAAGATGCTAATAGAGTTCTTTGAAAAGATGTAATAAAAATATGTTATCCATATAAGTTGGTTATTCAGTTTTTCAAAACATTCTAAGTAGTTTTAAAGAGGTTTAAGACTTTCCTTTTCGGTTTGGAAATTATATTAAAAGAGGCCCCGCTCCTTAATGGAATGCTCACATTTTTGTGAAGACAAGTTACATGTCATTATAATTCCACTGCGAAGTGCCAAGACTTCCTAACTGAAATTCGTTTTTTATAATTTCGAATTAAAATTCATTATTTGCATGTTGTAATAAAATTTCCTAAGCGTATTTTCAGTTGCAAGCTCATCATGTTATAAAATAAATAAATCAATTTTTTAACTAATTCAGTCAAGAAATTAGACGTTTTTTTCAGCCTGTGTATTATTTTGAAATTAGCAGTTAAATGTATTAGTCACTTCGCCGTCGAATTGTTTGAATATACGCTTAGAACCAATAAAAGGATCAGCTGATTGATAGAATGTGTTCATCTAAAAAGCTCAGGATAAATATGACTACGTGTCTTAAGTGTAGCAGCGTACTTCTAATCTGAGTAATTGGCACACTTGGCGTTACAGATAGCTGTCAATCGATCTTCTGTCGACAGGTTTAATAATAATAATATTTCTTACATCCACACCAATTAACCTAGCTCAAAGTAAGCACTGTAAATCTTGTGTTATGAGTAGGGTAAAGAATAGACATAGGTATATGATACATAGATATGTAATATTCATAGAAATGAATATAAACACTCATCACTCAGATACAAATATATCTATTCACAAAAAAATAAATACCTCCCTTTTTATCTTATTTTGTGAATAACAATTGTAATTTTTTACGTGCAGTAAAATACTCACAACTCATTTTACTAGAGGTCATTCCGAATCCAATGAGCTATTGCTCATATTTTTAGGAGCTTTATCTCTATTTTTCACGTTTTTTAACTTGTTGACTGGACTATAAGTGAACATTTGAGAAGTTTTTATTTTGTAGGTATTCACCTCTGACTCAGCGAAAAAGTTCTTCGCCTTAAGTATACAACGTTGGAATATAATTAAATAAATACATTTACACCAATTAACCTGGCACAAAGTAAGCACTTTTAAGGCTTGTGTTATGGATACTAGGGTAACGGATAGACAGACATATATCATACATAAATAAGTAATATTCATAGAAATATATATGTTACCGGCAATGTGTATAATTCAGGTATTGTATACAATCCCTAGGTAATGTATACAATCCCTGGTGCGTCCAGGCAATGTATGAAATATCATGAATATCATTGTCCATTTCATACTTTACCTAGGTATTGTATACAATTCCTAGGGATTGTATAGAATACCTGCTGGTTCACCGGTAATGTGTAAAATAAATAAATCTTAAGACTAAACTAATGTTAGGTAAGCCGGTTAATATCAATAAATCTTAACAGACTTACTTATCAAATAGCGGACAAATAAAACATGTTGTATTTACTTGAAATAATCTTTATTATCAACTTTAGGTTAGGTTAGGTTAGGTTGCGTTTTTTTGCGTTCGAGTGTTACATTACCTGCTGCAAGTTTGGCATTGTATAGAATACCTAGGTAAAGTGTAAAATAAATTCTATTTCATACTTTACCTGCCCGTTTTAGGTATTCTATACATTGCCTAGGTATTGTATACAATACCGGATTATACACATTGCCGGTAACATATATAAATATCCATGACTCAGGTCCAAATGCCCGTATTCATCATACAAACATCTGCTCCTTCCGGGATTCGAACCCAGGACTGTCGGTGCGAAAGGCAAGATCGCTACCGTTGTACCAAACGGTCGTCGTTTTTGTATATTATTTATTCTGTAATATAAAACAGGCTTTATTAATTTGTAAGGGTCAGGTCTTTGTATTGCCTTCGGTGTCAAACATCGCGTCACATCGACAAACAATTGCCTCATTCTATTTTCAGGGACTTAATAAGCGCTGACGAAGAGCCCTAAACTCGTCACCCGTCAACCTGCCAGCGCGGTCAAACCGCCTTTCCCCTCGTCAAGAAAAGGTCGATACTTTACGTTACTATTACTAATTTAACTTTCTTGACACTAGCGAGGTTTTTCCAGTATCCACCCTTGGATGTTGCGCATTTAAAACTTTTCTGGCGATCTACAATATTCAAAAGATTTTTAAAAGCATTTGTAATGCGAAGCCTTTTTATACTGTACTGCCAAAATTTAAGTTAGTGGCAATACTGTACGCGGGTAATATGTACCTTATTTACAGATATATGTATACGTGTATTTATTTAAAAAATAAGATTGTGTGCAAGTAAAAGTCAAACTAGAAGATAAAATCTATAGCAATTGATTTACGAGATAAGACTGCATTCTCGTCGAGCCTTTAGAATAATTACTTTTTACATAAAAAAAAAGATAATTTATTTTAATAGAAAAATACTAGATATTGTCGACTCGGCTCACAAGTTATTCTCAGGCGGGATTCGAACCCGCAACCTTTGGATATTCGGTCCATTACTCTCCCAATTGAGCTACAGAGCGTTATGATATGAACACCTGTCGAAATTTTCTAGTACTTTTCTACTTTTTACGTTATAGGCCAACGTTGTCTCATCAATTCGAGGGACATCCTCTCGTATTTGAAAGAAACATTTTTACAATTGTTTGGACAATAAATTAAGATTAATCCGCAATAGCTTTATGATGTATATATATTTTGTACATCGGGTTCGAATCCCGCCTGAGAATGTGAGCCGAGTTGCTTTTCTAGTATTTTTTTATTAAAATAATTTATCATATTAGATAGCATAGTAAACATATATAAAACTGAAAAAATATATAAAAATCATAAAATTCATCTTCAAATCCGTTAACAGCTACCAATTTTAACAAGTTAAAATTATCTAACAATTTTCGTCCAATTAGTTCCAACTGGTTGATCTTAGTTCATGACAATAGGTACCAGAAGCTTCGCAGACTTTAATTGTGGTATTTTATTTTCCTAAACATTACTTTTTATTACACTATACAGGGTGTCCCAAAAACGACACGTCACAGTGACACTGGGGTTAGGCCAGCACAAGAGGCATCGAATAAGCCTAACATGACCTCAGTAAAAGTTGCTCGGTTTTCAAGATATTGTCAATTTAAACTTTTTCAAAATTTTCACGTTTTTTAACGTGTTCAGTGCTAGCATTACGTTAGATAGCCCTCAGGTTTCGATTTTTCTTTTGTACTCTTGTTGCGAATAGTTGCTTAAGATGATAGAAGTGTTATTTCGTTGATAACTAATGTAAAATGTGGAAAAATACTGGATTGAACTTGAAAAAATTGAACAACGAAAAATTACTTTCAACTTTGATCACTTGCCGTGAAAAAAAATTCAAAGAAACTAAATGAGCAAATAACGTTAAAAACTTGCATGTCTTATGCTTATTCCAAAATGGTATAACACATGTGTCTTATTTTAATATTATACGATTTTTTAATGCTTCACTAATACTAGGAACCCCGGAAGCTACCGCTAGCAGGTAAAAAAATAATGTCACGCGCAACGATAAGGCATTGTTATTGTTATCTATTAGCTTTTTTGTTTGTCAAATGCATGAGAATGAAAGATAAGGATAGTTTATTACCCTTTTGTCGGCTAGATATTGTAAGCAAATAGCTTTGTTTTTGACGTACGTGTCGTTATCATCTTTTCAAAGAAATGGAGAAGAAAGAGGGGTTGTAGTTTTAATTCTTATGGCCCTGCACTGCAAATCAAGTTGTTACGACAGTTCGTTACCTTGCGTTTCGTACGACAACCGTGTTAATCTCTGCGTTCCTTGTTTCCGTGTATTCCTTAATTTAAATCGACTTGGCTTTTCTCTGGACTCTGATTTCTGTTTTGAACGACAACTCGGCGCTCTGTTGGACACTGATATTGCTTTACGGAACTGTCTTATTAACGATGGCAAATCGTGGTACCCAATACACTCACCGTGACTACTCGGACATGCACTTGATTTACGGCGAAACCAGGCAGGTTTCCAATCGAGGCAATGTTTCGTACAACGCAAGATTGGCTGCAAGATTATACTCCGAAAGATATCCAATCCGTAATCCGACGACTTACGAAGTGATCTTAAGAGTTGTGAACGCTTATCGTGATGGCAGATTACCTGGAGTGAGTCACTCAGAAGGAAGACCTCGGACTGTTGACGACAACGTGGTGTTAGAGCAAGTACGAGAGGAGCCAGGAACTTCAGTGCGAATTATTGAACGCCGCACTGGTGTTCCCAAATCTTCGGCACATCGAATTTTAAAACGCCACAAATACCATCCCTACCATATCCAACGCGTCCAAACACTGCTTCCGGCGGACTACGCTGCGCGTGTCCAGTTTTGCCGGACAATGATTCAGAAATGGAGAGAAAATCCAAATTTCTTCAATGAAGTGTTATGGAGCGACGAATCAGCCTGCAAAAGGGATGGGTATATCAATTTGCACAACATCCATAGCTGGCAATTAGACAACCCACATGAAAAAAGAGAAGACCGATCACAGTACCAATTTAAAATTAATCTGTGGACGGGAATTTTCAACGGTCAAATATTGGGACCGGTCGAGTTGCCGCCTGTTCTGAATGGACAAAATTATTTAGAACATTTGCGAAACAACCTTCCTGTATTATTGGAAGATACTCCGTTGGCGCTGAGACGAAGGATGTGGTTCCAACAAGATGGCTGCCCAGCACACTATGCCTTACCAGTACGTCAGTACCTAAGCAACGCATTCCCCGAAAGATGGATTGGGCGACAGGGGCCAATTTCATGGCCACCGCGTTCCCCGGATCTAAATCCCTTAGATTTCTTTTATTGGGGTTGTCTAAAAGACAAAGTTTATGCGAAACCAATAAGATCCGAAGAAGAGTTACGGCGACGTGTATTCGATGCAGCTCGCACCATATCAGAAATCAGCTTAAGAACATTGAGCCGTAATTTTATTAGGCGATGTCACTTATGTATTAGAGTTCAAGGGAGACAGTTCGAGCATTTACTGTAAACTTATTAAACCAATAAGATACATGTGTTATACCATTTTGGAATTGGCATAACACATGCAAGTTTTTAAAGTTATTTGCTCATTTAGTTTCTTTGAAATTTTTTTCACGGCAAGTGATCAAAGTTGAAAGTTATTTTTCGTTGTTCAATTTTTTTCAAGTTCAATCCAGTATTTTTCCACATTTTACATAAGTTGTCAACGAAATAACACTTCTATCATCTTAAGCAACTATTCGCAACAAGAGTGCAAAAGAAAAATGGAAACCTGAGGGCTATCTAACATAATGCTAGCACTGAACATGTTAAGAAACTTGAAAATTTAGAAAAAGTTTAAATTGGAAATATCTTGAAAACCGAGCAACTTTTACTGAGGTCATGTTAGGCTTGTTCGATGCCTCTTGTGCTGGCCTAACTCCAGTGTCACTGTGACGTGTCGTTTTTGGGACACCCTGTATATACAATTACGGTTGCTTTTAGTTTTTATTAAACTTATAAATCTATTAAAAAACTGAATCAATAATATTTCTATATTTACACAAAACAAGTGTTAAAATTTTCAATAAATCTAAAACTTTCTTTTGACGTGATAACGTCTTATAAATTGGTTGCGGCTGGGAGTCACTTATGAAAAAGTGTAACGCTCGGTAACGTTACGATGAGTCACCGAACGAGAGAGAGGCCCGCCGAATGCCTTGCGTCTCTCTCCCACTCAACTATGATCGGTCTGCCGCGCGCATTGTGCAATTTAATTATATTCATATCAATAAATATTCTACCGAGAAAAAGACGTTGTCACGTAAAATCTTCGCCCGTAAAACCGACTTTATTTTGTTTAGAAATAATACAAGACATCAGAGCGAATCTTCTGTCGATATATAGATACCAACCCTGATGGTCCCGAGGGTACCGAACTCCAATACTTTATTCATGGCAGCATGACCGCTGACAAAACTATTTGACCTTACCATATAGCTTTCCTAGTCGGACTTTTATTATAACAGAACTTTAGATAGAAAACACTGCAATTATTTCTCCAGAGAGGTTAAAAATAAGAAAAAGTCAAAGTAGAATATACATGAACTTTATAGAATTTAGGAATTAATTCTGTTTAATATGTCATTAGTCACTTGGAAGCAAACCTATCAAGCCGCCACCGTGTTTTACTATATTCAGTATTCTGCTTGTTATCTTTGTTATTCTCAGTATTATGGTTCGTTTTCATTTGAAAAAATCATTGTCTGATAGATTATTGTGCTTAATTGCTGTTAGCGTATAATTCAAGTCATCAAATTGGTGTAATATGTAACCCAGCCTATGCACACTGCATTTTTTCAAAACATCCAGACATCCAGACGCATTGCAGGCGTTTTTTCCCCCTTTCTTGGTTGTTATTCCTACCTGTCGCACCAAGCGCTTTTCAACATCCTTCATAATGCACCCAGCAAAGGAGTGGAACTCCGTCCCTGTGTCTGTATTTCGATAACTTATAACCCGTCCATTTTCAAAGCCAGGGTGAATAGGCACCTTCTGGGTTAGCTCGTTCCATCGTGGATTCTGTCTTGGACGCCGGGCTTGATTGGGATCAAGAGTGAACCCATCCTAAATAAATAAAAAAAAAAGTGCTGTCATTCAATCATGGTCAACCTGGGATTGATTCGCGTTTGTATCGATAAAAGCACGCGTTGACGACGCGTTTTAAAAAAGTAGTGAACGGGGCTCAAATCACGCGCAAAACAGATATATCGTAAGTACTTTTGTACGATGTTCAGACCAGAGGATCATGAGCACCACCAAAACGTGACGAGCGATCATTGAAACAACTATTTCCTTCGCACCCAATTTTTACCCTAAGATTAAGTACTTACAAATAATTTTTTTGGCATTATTACTAGTGACCCGTAACATAGGTTTTCCTTTTTCGGGCACCAATTCTCATACTTCATGTAAGCAAACATAAATATAAATATACAAGTTTGATGAAATGATTATTGTATGAATGAGAAGAAATAAAGATTATTCATCATTATCATCTGAAAAAATTGTTTACAGCCAAGGGTAAGATGTTTCGTTCTGCTTTTATGCCCTACGTATTTAATACAGAGTGGCGCAATAGAACGTGCATATTTAAAAAAATATAATAAAATAAATACAAAAGGTAGAGTTAAAATAAAAATGAGGCATTTTAATGTTATAATTGAAGTTTATTTTTTATTTATTTATTTATTTATTTATTTATTTATAATAGGGATAGTACACAGCACAAATAGAATTGCTTATAACAATTTTTACATAGAATTTTGTAGGCCAATTACGACTATCCAACGATTTACAAATTCGGGCTCGAAATATTGTTTTCACCATAACAAAAGAAAAAAATTAGTATAGATAACATTCCAAATCGCAAGAACAACAATGAAAACAAAACCAAGTAAGAAAAAAAAAGTATTAATACCCAAGGGAAGCCGTACTCGTGCAGCGGATATTAATATTATTTTATAAATTAAATTACATACATATTGTATACTAATACTACAATACAGACATACAACTTTAAGTAATATAAATAATAACTAATATGAAATAAATAAATGTATTTTATGTATAAATGATACTATTGATACCTAGTGCCAAAAAAAAATTAGGAAAACAATAAAAACGATAACTGGACCTGATTCTCGTACTATCACAGCAAAAACAATTAAACACCCATATTAGTAATTGTTATTGTAATTAGTTGTCACTGCCATCTAAGTCATATATGTATGTTGTCTAATATTGTTCTGAAATATTTTTTTGGAACCAATGAAAATATCCACATCGTGAAACTTTGAATTGTAGGTGGAGGGCAGTCTTGTAAACACAGAGTTCTGTGCGTAGGTAGTATAGTGGTGCGGGACGTGCATCAGACGCGTATGCCTTGTTCGCCTTGGAGGGGTGTATAATGAAATAAGCTCTACCAGCTCCGGACAGTCTAGACGGCCACGAATAATGTCGAATAATAAACCCATATCCAACACTTGTCTACGTTCCGCTAATGTGAGAAGGTTGTAGGCTCGACAAGTCTCCTCATAACCAACGCCTGCGTCAACCTTTCTACATTTAAAATTAAGATGCCTCACAAACTTCCGCTGTATACTTTCGATACGCTTAATATAAACATCGTAACACGGTGACCATACAGGGGCAGCGTACTCTAAGATGCTACGCACGTAAGCGTAGTATACGATTTTAATACACAGAGGATCATTAAAGGGACCACAGGTGCGCATAACAAAACCAAGATTCTTGTAAGCTTTTGCCTTAATTATGTCTATGTGAGCAGACATTAGCATTTTACTGTCAAAATAAATACCCAAATCGTGAACCACTTCCGCTCTCTCAATCTCAACACCGTTGAAGTTATATTTATAAACAATAGGGTTATTCTTTCGAGTAAAGCTAATACACTGACATTTCTCAATGCTAACTGTTATTTTATTCTGAATATAGTAGTTATATAGATTATTGAGATCGTTTTGTAAAAGCTTGCAATCATCAACAGTGCGTACTCTCATATAAACTTTTTTGTCGTCAGCGTAAAGAAGATGTTTTGAATTAACGAGAACAGTACCTATGTCATAGATATAAGCGTTGTAGAAGAGAGGACCGAGATGGGAACCCTGTGGGATTCCTGAGGGTATAGAGACATAGTCTGACCTATATCCACCAAGAACGACTGCTTGTGACCGATTGGTTAGGTAGGATCGCACCCAACGCAGTAAATCTCCATGAATTCCAAGGCTCTGGAGCTTTCGGAGAAGGATCACGTGATCTACACGGTCGAATGCTTTTTCGAAATCAGTGTAGACCACGTCAACCTGCCCGCCCCTCTCCATTGCCGTGAGTACAAAATCAGAAAACAAGGATAAATTGGATAAAGTGGACCTTCCATGCAGAAATCCATGTTGTGTTGGGGGGATGTTTCTGGCAATAGTGGAATATATAAAATCATAAACTAACTTCTCCAAGAGTTTAGAAATAGTGTTAAGGATCGATATTGGACGATAATTTGAAATAAGAGACTTTGATCCTTTTTTATGAATTGGAACAATTTGAGCTTGTTTCCAAACATCGGGGAAAACACCTTTCTCAAGCGATTTATTGAACAATGCTGTTATTGGATAACAAAGACTATCAGCACAAGAGGCAAAAAAGGAATACCGTCACACCCGGCACCCTTGGTTTTGTCCAGAGTTTGTAATAGTTTTAATACCTTGCACTTGTCAACCTTAATTTGAGAAAGGCAATCGCTATTAAGTTGAACGTCAGCAGCATGTGTCGTGGGGACGTCACCCTGGGGCGTAAGAAAGACACTTTCAAAAAACCGGTTAAATGCGTTACAGATATCGTCACCCTTAGTATAGTTAGTATTACCATCTGTGAATTGAGAAGGATAGCCAGAAGACCCTTTTTTGCCCTTAACATACCTCCAAAAATATTTAGGGAATTTCTTTATGAGTTTCTGTGATGTACTGGTAAATTGATTAAAACAAGTTTCCTGCAATCTATGCTGTCGTTCTCTAAGTATACTAAACTCATCATAATCTCGAGGGTTTCCGTATTTTTTCCATCGTTTGTGTAGTTTCAATTTTTCTTTATTAATATTTATTAAAGCCCGACTATACCAGAAAGGGTATGTGGTTTTATTGCGAGTTTTAAGGGGCACTAATAGGGAAATGCAAGTTTTAATTTTTTCATAAAATAAGTTGACTGCATCATTTATCGAGTCGCAGGACTGCAATTCGCTCCAATCGACATTTTTAGGTAAGTGTTAATTTCATCATAATTACATTGGTGAAAGTTAGGAACGGGTGCTCTCTTCTCTAATAGAGGCGAAATGTGTAGGTCTAGGATGAGTATATTCAGGGCTGGATGATATCTATCCTCCTTGATAATTGGTTGTAAACATTGTGATATTATACAAGGAGTGTTACTAAAACATAGATCTAAGATTTTACCAGATCTATTTCGAATTAAGTTAAATTGATTTAAGCCCAGGAAGTACATATGATCCACAAAAGAATTTGCGGTATCGGAGACAATTTTAGACCCCGAGTTTTGATTAATATATTCATTATTATTATTCCAAGACAAACACGGTAAATTAAAATCACCCAGCAAAATAATGTTATCAAGAGGGAACGTATTCATTATATGTTTAATACTTTTATCAATGTCTGCAAAACGGATATCAAAACCGATTAAGTCAGGCGGAAGATAGACTAAAATTATACGCAATGTGTGAGATGAATTAACCGCGCGCGCAGGTATAGATATGCACAACGACTCGGTGGTGCGGGTCCCCGGCCACTCGGCGCACGGCTCTGCTGCGAGTTCCCGCCGTACACACAGCATTACCCCACCTCCTTTACTCTTGCTTGTAGATTTACAATCACGATCGGAACGAAATATATCATACCTACCGTCGCACAGCTCTGTGTTAAGTATGTCATCCTGTAGCCATGTTTCTGTGAATGATAAAACATCGTAATGGTTCGTCAATATGTTATTGTATAACTGTTAGCATTTGGTTCGTAGGCCACAGACGTTCTGGTAATAGATGTGTAGACTTCTATTGCTTAAGTAATTGTTGTTAGCCATTGTGAAAAAAATAAAGATAATTATTATTTTCTTTTATTTTTCGTTCGAACTCCAAATTTTTGTTAAAACTTATTAAGACGTGTGGCCAGTTAAGGTAGTATATTAATATAATCTTTATTTAGGGTATAAAAAATAGGTGCTTATCAGTAGTTGTAATTTTTATTTTTACATTAATTCCGAGCGTGGATATTTCATTGACGGGGGTTAATAGAAAAGCAGAACGTCTTAGTTGTAGATGCAGTAACATGTAAATAAGTTTTCTTACGAGTAATATTAAATTGTGATTACTAAAGGTATGACTTTTGAAATTAATTACGAAAAAATATATATTTAAGAACAATATATACATCAATATTATATATAAGTATCTATTTTGCATTTTATAATATAAATTATAGGTGGAGGTGGAATAAAATGACAAAATTAAAAGTTTACGAGTGTTGTTATTTATGATGTTGTTATATTTTGAGCAGATATCAACTTGTAATTTATTCACAAAAACGCACAGATATAAAATGCATTGCACTTGCTTAACATGGTCTAATGAGTAGCGGGAGTCAGTACTATTCATATACGTTAAATTTCTGCTAACATATAAATAACATAATAAGTAAAAGGTTAGTAATTTGTTATAATAATTCGTATAATACGCACAATTATATGAGTGATAAGCATATATATAAACTAAAATACTTCTCTTGGGCATTACAGAGTAAAGGTAACATGTCGGCATCACTTTATTTTCTCGAGGTCTTTGGCGTCCATAATATTGAAAGCAGGAGACGTATCGTTTTTTCGGACAAAATTTTTTCCATTACGGATCCAGACGTGTTGGTAGGCGGCATCAGCAGCGGCTCCACGCGTTTTCTTGTATAACATTTTAAAAACGGAGTTAAATGTTCATTTATAAAAATTTTCTTCGGTTCTTCGGATGACGTAAACCCAATTTCACTTGTGGTGAAACCTTTCCTTTTCCGGATCGCCGATATAATTGTATCTTTAACTAGTTGGTTACTCATTTTGGCTATGATATTTTTTGGTGATTTAACATTAGTTTTTCTCTGCGGTACACGATGAATGCTTATGATATCTTGTTTCGTTGCCTGAACGCCCAGAATTTCACATATAGAGAAAAGTAATTGGGAAAGATCCTCATTTTTTTTCTCCGGGAACCCAACAATTTCTATGTTATGTAATCGCTCACGCTGCTGCTGAATATTGAAGTCTCGTTCTAAGCTAAAAAATCGGCTATTGTAGGTATCGATCTCGTTTTCTAATTTCTTTAGATGTTTCAAATCCTTTGACATAGATTGCGTCTTCGTCAGAAGATCATCAAAAGACTTGGTATGAAAGTCCAATGATTTAGAAAGGTCGGCTAAATCAGTTCTAAATTGATTTTGTTGTTGCGATAAGTCATCGATGGTTTTAGTCACTGAGCTTACTTGAATTTTAATCTCAGATATATCTGATCTTATGTTCTGCATGAGATCCTCATTGGATTTCTTAATATCATGTAAGAAGCTCATAATTTCTCTTTTAAAATCGTAGAAATCAGCTTTTTGAACACGGTCCGAGTCTGGTTCTTTTCGTTTTCTTCGAGTGATTTTTGAATCTGAGGCGGTGGAATCATAATCCGTGAGGTCAGTTTGCGAACCGGTATAAGTAGTACCTGAGCGCTGCTTTGAAGGTGAATGCTTTACACTCATGTTGATAGGTGGCTCACAGCGTAGGTAGGTGTTACAACGGATGGCGAAGGAGACGAAAAATGGCAAGCACACTTGTCCCGCGGGGGTGCACCGGGGGTTTAAAAATTTATCATCCAAATTATGACCATCTCTACGACGGCACTCCCCTAACCGCAAGTGGAAATTATTGAAAACTTTCTTCAATAATGCTCACCACGGATATTCTCTTTTAGCTGATCGATGTTCTTCGGATTATTGCTATAGACTTTTTGTTTGAGGTATCCCCACAAAAAAAAGTCAGGAGGCGTTAAGTCTGGAATTCGTGGGATTCATGGGATATCACCTCTTTTCAAAATCAGTCTGCCAGGGAACATCTGTTTCACAACCGCCATGGAGTCATTCGAAGTGTGATAGGTAGCTCCGTCTTGCTGAAACCAAGTTCTTGAATTCACTATTCTTGAATTTCCAAGCTCTGGAGTAAAAAAACTCTCCAACATCGCAAGATAGCGTTCTGTATTAACAGTGACGTTTAGTCCCCGCGCATTTTCAAAGAAAAAAGGACCAATGATTCCTCTGCCAGAGATTGCGGCCCATACTGTCACTTTACGACTATGCAGTGGTTTCTGGTGTTTGAGTTTGGGATTTTCACTGTGCCAGTAACGATAATTTTGACAATTTACGAAGCCATTGATATAGAAATGAGCCTCATCAGAGAAGAGGATGTTGTCAAAATTGGAAAAATGATTAAGCATTTCATTAGCAAATGCGAGCCTTGCTGTGTAATCGGATTCTTTCAATTCTTGTGTTAATTGTAGCTTGTATGGATGCAGTTTAAGATCCAAGTTTAAAATTCGTTGCAAACTTCGTCGCGACACTTGTAAGACCGACGATCTCTTGCGAGTAGACATTTGTGGATTTTCTCGTACCGACTGCATAACTCACTCAATATTGTCTTCGGTCCTAGATGTCCTTGGACGACCTTTTGCTTCTGGTTTAAACGTTGAACCGGTTTCTTCGAAACGCTTCACCCATATTTTGATCAAATTAGCACTCGGAGCTTCACTAATTCGCCGTAGTCCATATTCCGAACAATATAGTCGCCTGGTAACGATGTATGAACGAGAGTTGTCGTAAAATGCGCGTACGCAAAATGCGCGACGCTTCCCTTCGAAGTGACTCTTACCGACTAAAACTCCATGAGCGCGCCTACCAAACGATGTAAGATCCCCCACACCCCCGCGCTCTCTACCCCGCGAAAAAAGATGATGCAATATGCAGGTTCTATTGCGCCACCCTTTATGCATAAATTTTTGTTGTGAAAGTCGCTCACAAAAGCCTTCAAATTGATACCCATATTGCAATAATTAGTTTTTTTTTTCACATTGGAAAATGGCACCACGAAGGCTCTTTTTTTTTTCAAAAAATTAAAGTCAATATCACTCAGAATTCTAATGATACACCCATACATCTTCAGCACAAAGCACCCTCAAAACATTATATCCCCTTCTTGAGCAGGCGCGTAATAAACTTTATCTGTAAAACTTACGAGGCATATCCAGAAAGTAAGTGTACTTGTGTAGTAAAATTGTAACCTACACAACTGAACTTGTGTAGGTTACAATTTTTTTTTATTGAAACAAAAAAATTACATAGTTACCGTAGTACATATGAAGGCTATTTTTCGACATAGTCGCCATTCCTCTCAATACAAAGGTGTAGCAGGGTATCAACTTTTTGATGCCTTCCTCGAAGTAGTTTCCCGTCAACCCCTTCGTCCTCTTCTTCACCTCCTCCTTTAACCCCTCGTCGGTTGAAAACCTTTTTCCACCCATGTGCAGCTTCAGGGAGGTAGAGATAATAATCTGAAGGTGCTAGGTCAGGGGAATGCGCGGAGTGGTTCAGGACATCCCATTTAAACGAGCGAGGTAAACAGTTCCTTCGTGCCGTTGGCCGTGTGTGGTCTGGCATTTTAAACTCGCGATACCACTTGTACACACTCGTACGATTTATAGCTTTATCACCATATGCAGTTTTCACCTCATCCTTCCCTTCCAAACGAGATAATGGATGACGCCGCGTATTTCGCACTTGGCAGGAGATTGGATTGACATTTTTCACGAAACGTATTGTCGCGTCGACACTTCACAACGTACTGACCTTGAACCGATCTCGTTGCGGAGGGGAAGTCAGGCTACACGTAAGTGTAGCCAACATGTTGAAAATAAAATTCATTCGGTCGCGAGAGCCTCAGTACACTTACTTTCTGGATACGCCTCGTATTTATCAACAGATTCGTTGCGACTGGCACGTCTGGCGTGCCATCGCTTTCTTTTGCGTGTGGCGTTAACCACTGGAGCCGTGTTATTTTTAAATCGATGATAACTCCTTTAAATAAGGTTTTAGGGAAATCTACCCAGAATGAAACTATTTTCATTTTTCACGTAAATCAAGCACGTAGCCTTCGTTTCAGGTAATTGTATGTAGCGACGAATCGGTTAACAACCTTTTCTACGCTAAATCAGGTATGCATACAAAAAGTAATTTAAACCGTAAACTAGCATATTAATTTATTCCGCGTAGTATATCATCAAATGTTCAAATTTTGTATTTAGACAAAGGTTTGCTTTTTATATACTATACTAGCTGACCCAGCCACGCGTTGCTGTGGCACAGTAATTTTAATTTGCTATTTTTTTTTTTGGATCAAGTAAGATTTTTTCTAAAATAAAAGTAGCCTAAGTTACTCCTTATTACATCAGCTACCTTCCAATAAAAGTCCCGTCAAAATCAGTCCAGCCATTTCAGAGATTAGCCGGAACAAACAGACAGACAGACAGACAAAAATTGTAAAAAAAAAATATTTTGGTGTATGTACCGTATATATATTCATATGTATGTAGTAAAAAGCGGTTATTTCAATATTAAAAACAGACACTCCAATTTTATTTATATGTATAGATAATTGTACCTTTTGAAAAACGCAGTTATACACCGAAAAAGATATTTTTTTAGATAGGCCTACTTACGGAGCAAAAACAAGCTCCGTGGGCCTACTATAGTTCAGTTGCTAGGCAACCTTTGTATCCTGCCATTGCAAAAAAAAACATGTCTTAGCAATAAACGAGCGAACCTCGGTCGCCCGGGTAGATACTTTTAAAACCAAGGGCTTATCCATACTGCGTTTTTTGCGTTGGCAACGCGTTTTTTTTTTTATTTTACAGAGCAATTTTGTTGCATGTCTAATACATTTGTACCGATACGAAGGCTCGTTCTCATCACATCCTGTACCGATTCAAGCGCGAGAGTGAATTTATACAAGTTTTCGAAAGTAGAACTTTGAACATCTATATAAATTCATAGTAAAGCTGCTTTTGACTTGCGCGAGTGTCGCGTTTGATTTAAAAAAACAGAAACCTAACTAGCCTGAACAGAAAAAAAAAATTAAGACAATTTTAAAGTGATCCCGTATGTACAAATGACGTACATTTATCTCCTACTATCTAATTACCAAAAAGTTCATCAAGTTAGAATCCACCGAAAACAGAAACGTACATATATGCTTAGTTTATTATAAAAACAATTTCCCGTTAAATATGTAGTTTGTTTCCGACATATTTGGAGGTGTGCGTACGGAGGTGACGTATGATTAAACGTCCGTCATTGTAACGGATACAATAATTAAGGCTACGGGTGGACATACGACATAACTACCTCGCCCGTAAAAAAATCCTCGTTTTTTTCATTGAAGTAATGGGTTTGGATAGATTTAATCACCACCGTAATAAAAAAGGATAAACATCATGCGTGTCAATCATTGCCACTATTCGTTTTGGCACAAAAAAGACACCCCTGTTATAGCATTTGCTCCCACCCAAGTTATATACAACCAAGGGACTTGAAATCAGCGAGATAGGAACAATACATGAGTATAAAAAAACAAACAAATGATTATAGCATGTATATTTTCATTTAATATAAAAAATTATAGATATTAACTATATATTTACATGTAAGTAAATGGCAAACAAGATCCAACGTAAGAAATAATACATTTAATAAAGGAATATAACCAGAGCCTAGATAACTTTTAAAATTTTCTATCGTCAATTTTCTAAACAATAATACTGTCTACAAGGAAATAGTTTTTATTTTAGTCTAGTTTAGACGGGCCTAAACGAAATTTTACGTAACAAAAGTTATCAAATAATATTCGACGAGAATAAAAATGGTATTTATTTATATATTGATCCATTTTTAAGGACCAGTAAAAATGTGTAGTTATTTAACCCATTAGAAGTCACTGTACTCAATTGAGTACAGCCATATCCCTATGTGTAAATTATAGATCTTATAAAGTTTACGTGGGTTACGTTGTTATTTTACTTCAGCATAACACTGTTCAAGTATATTGTTATAGATTACGCGGGTAGTGTGACTTTTTTTTATAAAAAGAATCAGTTGAAGTTGTGTCACCGAAACACTGTGGAGGTAAGTAAATGATGTAAATTATCTTAAATAATTACTGCTTATAAGTTATTTTTTTCATTACATTGGTATAATATGTATATCAGAGGAAGTTATAAAGAACAATATATTTAATTATTTTTAACTAAAATAAAACTAGGGTCACATAAATGTTACTGTACTCGATTGAGTACAATGACAACATACGTAAGTAAAATAACTGCTATTTTTTCAGATTCCTTGCAATATATAAAAGGAAATTGTCTGCTCAAAAGAGCTATAAGGGGCTTTAAGAAGCTATTGAAGCCGTTTTACAGGATAGCAATGATGATGATGAATGTGATTTGACTATCATACCACCTGATCTAAGTGCTTTACTGATGAAGAGGAAGGTATAGATGAGAATATGACGGTATGTTTCATACCACACGACGTATCTGGCACTATTGGGGTATTTATGAATCGAGAGGATAGTGGTAACAAAAATAGTGAGTACGACGATAGTGATGATGAACCGCTGGCGTCAAAAAGAAGACGACTAGATTCTAACAGCCAATCTACTCCGAACCCGAATCCAACCTGGTGGAAATGTACCCCTTCATACTCTTCAATATGCTTCCGATGTCTCTAACAAGAACAGTGCTATTTGTGAAGAACTGAAGGGCCTCAACGAGAAAACAGAACCAAGAACTGTCCGCTGATTAGCGCAAAGAAAATGAAGAAGAAAGAACATGCCACTTATGAATACAGGTTTGACAAGGAGGTGAATTTTTATTGGTAAGGTGGAAAGATAACAGTGTGTGTTCCATGGCAACCAATTACTACACCATTGAACCGCTAGGGACTGAAAAACGACGGTGTCCAATAAAGAAGGAGAAGATAGACGTAGCAATACCACTTTTATTCCAAACTAACGATAAAAATATGGGAGGTGTGGATGAACTCAGTCTGTCTCATTATAATATAGAATTACTGTTCATGGTAAAAAAGTGGTGGTGGGTGTTATTTATCTGCATGTTAGACATGGCCGTTGCTAATTCCTGGCGTTTACATGTAATGAGTAATGATCATCCTATGAATCAACTCATGTTCCATCGTTATATCGCACGCTACTATTTACGTCAGGATGAACAAAGAAAATCGCGCCAGCCTGCATCAATAGTCGAAGGCCACCCTCAAGATGGAGTTGGACACAACCCCGCCAAAACTGATAAGCAGCTGCGATGTGACCTTTGACATTCAAGAGTGCGCTGGCAATAATAGAAGTGTCTAAAAACACTTTGTGTCGAAAAAAGCATGTGTCGAAAATTTTCATCCTTAGGCGGTCAGTGTACTCAATTGAGTACACCCCTGTAATTTCATGAAAACAACTAATTTTATATTTTTTCTTGTACTTTGTGCTTTTTTGGTCTTATTTCAATAAGAAAATAATAATAACTATAAAATATTATTAGCACTTTTTATTTGACCTCTAATGGGTTAATAACCACAACACTTGGTTGCCAGGCAAGCCTAAACTAAAAATCAATTTGGAATCTGTCTGGAAAACGTAGTACTCTGATAAACCACGTTACAGATTTTTTTTTTTAATTTGACAATGTTAAAAGCTATAATAAATTTTGGTACTTATATCAAATATTTACTACTACTAATGGCCATTTTTTTGTCCAAAATAGACCTTTGTCTATAGGCCATAAAGATCATCATATAGTTGCAAATATTTGATACAAATAACAGTTAAGCTGCCAAATATTACCTTTAGACCCTTATTTCACTGGGACACCGTGACGACGTAACCAGTCGCCTGCTACCAAGCAAGCGTCATCGTTTCTAATGACGATGACTTCATACTAAAGCATACAATACAGTATCAGTACGGGCAGAAGTTGGCAATACCCTGGATTTAGTTTGTACTCACTATTGGAAATAAAGTTAAGTTTCACGTTATGATTTCCCCACTCTTATCAAAAGCTAAGTGTGAATGCTCTTCACTGGGTCAAATGCTGGGTAATTAATATCTGCATGCTAATTACGAAACTCTGCAGCTAACAATTCTCATTTGAAATCAATGAAATTGTAACCTTGCGATTACGGATGAACGATTTGACAGTTTCAGTTGCTTACAGACACTCTGAAACTCAAATCTTACTGTATTCATCATACAGTCGACTCTCGTTAATTTGAAACCCGAGGGACTCTTAAAATATTACGAATTATCGAGTGTTTGAAATATCAAATGGTTCGAAATTTGTGAGAAAAAATAAATAAACTTCGAATTCTTAAGTGTTGATCAATTATTATTACATACTGTTGTACTTTAACAAGCTGTGAAATAATGTTTCAAATAGACTTTGTGGTTTTGGTGGTCTAGAGTACTAGTAAGTAGAATTATAGACATAACAAAGCAAACACTGCACGAAACGTTGTAATATAGAATAAAGGAACCAATGAAGAATAGGATGAAGTTAGCTGTCAACTTCACGGCTTAGCTGTAAGATGTTTTATATTGCCAGAAACAAATTATAGTCAAATGTTTTTGAGTTCCTCATTTAACTTTATTTAATATACTATCGAATTCGTTGTTATTGATATTACTTGATATTATGAATAGAAAAGCGATCCGAAAGGGCCGTTTGACAGGACCATTCTATCCACGATGAACATCCCCTTTTTATTTATTTGAAAAATATATTAGAATTAACCCAGAATAATTACCTATCTTTGTCACTGCCAGAAAAGTAAAAAAAATCTCTCACAATCATTCAGAATTTACAACAAAGAACATTGAGAAACTGATTCTGCTTAAAGATTTGAATTTTTTTTATTATTAAACACATAAACTCAGAAAATTAAACAAAACAGAATCAATAAATATAGATGCTGTAAAATTAAATATTTGTCCATTGCACTACTGGATGTGCCATAAGGTGTCCCGATGAAAAAAGCCCAAAGTTTTTAATGCAACATTGCAATTTTTTTTATAAACTATATTACCTGACTTTAGAAAAATCTTTAACATGGATTTTTTTCGTGAACTTATGGACCATTAACTTTGTTAGTGATAAATGATGCATGACGTACAGGCGCTGCGTCGGTAACTTAATTTTAACCAGACGGACGGCTAACCTAGCAAGAACTCAAGTTTGACTGCTGAAATTGCATGTATTTCCATGGTTAGAATCCAACCCACAACTTCACTTAAATTGACGTAAGTATACCAAAATGGCCTTAATGTCATATACTTTCACGTCACGCAAATAGAAAGTAGCATAAGTAGAAAATGACTTTTCGCTCTGACATTTTGCTACAGCTGTTTTCGTGACGTGAAAGTATAGTGGTAGTAGAAAAGGCCATTTTGGTATACTTACGTCAATTTAAGTGAAGTTGTGGGTTGGATCCTTACCATGGAAATACGTCTAATTGAAATGTCAATATGTAGAAACACATTACCGTTTTAAAATATAGTTATAATAAAGTAGCACTTATTTTTCGCCTATGTATTTTGTATTTTTAAATAATATATATTTAGGCAAAATAATTGATTACCTTTATAACTGTCCTAAAAGGTTCGTCTGAATAGTCATTGTCGTTAAAACTTCTTGGCAGCGTTTCACTCACTACTACTTTCCGAGGTATGGAGTTGTGTTCAGACCTCAACTTTCGGCGCCAACATCGAGTCCAAGGCTCAAACTGCAGCTATGAAGCTGAGCGTCCTAAATGAGGTCAAGCTATATTACAGGCCGGAACAGCTTTTAACTCTCTATAAAGCTCAAATCCAATCTTGCATGGAATATTGCAGCCATCTCTGGGCCGGCTCAGCAAAATACTTCTCTTGCTCTTCATTTTTCTATGGTAGTAAAATGAAGAGTGGTCTTCTACAGAATGTATTTTTAAGAGTGTGCTCAGGAGGTACATATGCTCATAGCTGGGTTAGCTCGTTCCATCGTAGATCCTATCTTGGCCACCGGGCTTGATTGAGATCAAGAGCGAACCCATTCAAAATAAAGAGACAAAGGAAATAATTTGTGCCTTCTATTTTTTAACTCATAAAAAGAGAACAAAAATAGGAAATATTAATATGTATTACTTTATTTTAACTATATTTTTATATAAATACATAAAAACAAGGCGTTAAAAAATATAGTGCTCTTAACTGATCTACTGAACTGTCATAAATGATTTTATGAATATAAATAATAAAATTTTGACATATTTTTTTGTTAATCGAGTTCTTCCACTTTCGCGCCTCACACATTTGAATAACCCCTTGAGTCGAAACGTCAGATTTGTTTTTTATATTAAATTCTGATGTTTTCTTTTCAAGGGATTTTTTTTAACTATCATTAACATGACAAATTGTCCATAGTTTCACAAACTCCACTGTATACATAACAATGAACCTTCCAAGATAGAAATAGACGTCGCCTATCACAGACTAGATGCATAATTTAGATGATACGGAAAGAGCTACAAGCTTTTTATTCTCTCCGTACCGACATATGTTGACCAAACTAGAATAAAATGTATTTTAATAAAAAAAACTTGTTGATGAGCATGTCAAATAAATAAATTAATCAATGCACCGCCAAGTTAGGTCAACAGTCATTAAAATCATATGGATACATAAATTATTCAAATAATCAGATCTATAACATATGTTGATATTCCAATTGCACATAACAGAATACCTGCCATTACTACGAAAATAGGCTCAAATATCTCTTTAATGTACTTAATTGAAACCCTAACGAGGCCTTTAAAACACGTATAAAATAATAATGAAATTAAATGCGGTACCTACAAAGATTGTACACTTGTATAATTACAAAAACCGCAGCACGGTGCCATTATAAAACGTATTTGATATGTACAAAGAGTTTTATTACTAATTCTACGAACTAAATGTACCCTTAACTAAACTATTTTACATAGAAACATAGTAACTTGTCTTTTTACAACACAATCGCCGCATGTTCTAAATCTTAGAACATTCGCTTAAGTATATTTTACAAGTATGCGTCACTTTCAATTATTGCCATCGAGAAATTAAGTAGTATGTTACGCGATGTTCATAGAAAGACAATTTAAAAAATTAAGGCTCTTAACGTAAGGCTGTCAGTGAGACATTTATTCAAACAAAGCTCCATCTATGTATATTCGTGTCTTTTTCTTTTCTAGATGTGTCCGAATGCAATGCAGGTTCATACTAAGGGCCAACATTTGAACCGATATAACTGTAGGCATTTTTTTTCTCAGACAGTCTCCCTCTTCTTAATTTACATTATTCACAATATAGTACAATGAGCCATTCCAGAAATGATTGCTTTACCAAACATATTGTGCAGCCAAAAGACGTTATATTGTTACAGTATTCGATTTATTTGTAATGGTCTAAAAGTATCTAGCAGAATCCTATACAACTTATTTAGATGATTTTCAATATTCTTTCTTTTTGTTTTTCACCTCAATGTTAACTCTCTTTAGGATTATCGATATAATTCTGTCATATAACTGTTTCAGTTGCGGATTTTCAAATGTAATTTGAACAAAATTATGCTTGAAAACAATCTAAACAGACACTGATTATATTTTACTCATTCCATAACAGCTACTCACATTTTAAAGGAAACCGATAACATATTAAGGAATTTTTATACTATGGGATAATATTTTCTATTTTTCATGTCAAATAGTAGGATATTTCTTTGTGAACACTATTGCAGACTATATGAGAATAAAGTTGTTTATAGTGAAACATCTTTCAGGTGAATTGCATCAACAATATGCATAATTATGTGACCTAATGCAGAAATGTCGAATACCACTTTTGCCATCTTTAATGTTTAATTATGGCATGCTAGAAGGCTAGTCAGTAACAATTATTTTAAAAGCTTTCTTGTTTTAACTATTGTTTTGTAAATGCGTGCCTGTGCAGAGACGTTTCACTTTGATATGGGCAGTTAATTTTTTATTGAAAAATGTTTAAAACAAAACCATCGGAGGGTAAGAGCTATCCATCTTTAGTGTATTTAAAACTATGTTTTTACTTACAGGTATGTTGGCTTTCGACACACAAAGCGGTTGTAAATGTTTCAACACAGATAAATTCTTCTTTATTGATTGTTGAAGATGTTTTCAGCGTTTCCAATTAAAAAGAAATCAAACGCTCCACAAAAGCTGTGTATGCACTTGAGTCCCTAAACTCTTGTTTTCACCAGACACGAAGATCCAAGGATGAGTTTCAACACATTGAGGCGCTTTATTCTTAAAGGCAACATTTTTGTCTCTCCGAACATCCGTTCCTATAGCTCAAATGCTGTCTAGACAACTGCTCGATGCTTGTATATGCGTAAGGAGTTATAGTTTATTAGATCATAGATATAGGTTAGATGGATAGTGGTCAATGCTAGTCTTTATATGCTCAATCGAGTTGTTGCACTTGTACTACGGAAGTTGGCGGTGGTATTGAGATCTCGTACTTGATAAGGCCGGTGCCCCGCCCCGTCGATAGAACTAGCCCTCCTACTTCCTTCACGTCACCACTGGAACAAAATATTATTAGTTACTAGAGTTTTTCTGTGGCAAAACAAACATCAAGAGCATTGATCATCTTCAGTATACTGATTACGATACTGAGACTAGTGTCTGAATATTATCCTAAGTCACTTGTTGTCGTCAAAGACACTCTTATGCATTTCATGACGTCACCTTCTTGTAAGCAATTTTTTAGCTGTCAAATCGTAATACGTAAAACTTAGATTGACATTTACTACAAACAAACAGATGACCTCATCCCGTCATTCGGCCAATTCCGTGCATTTTCTATCACGTGGCCGAGCATTAAATTTAAATTATTACATTGATGATCCTAATTATATTATGACAATACTTTGTGTGTGTGTTTGTTACCATATAATAATAATAATAATATTCATTTATTTCTTTCTCGTCACAAGCTTACATTATTTAGGGTATTATACATTACTTGGTGTATTTAATGTTTGTGCGAGACTGATGCCTGTGCTAGGAAAAAAACCTGTGTTATATGTGTATGTGTGTGTGTAGGAATGTGTGTGTGTGTGTGTGTGTGTCTGTGTGATGTATGTATCTGTGTAAAACTTCTATGCATATATGCACGATGCAGTGCCTTCTAACCCGTAGTTAGCAGTAGACTTTCAGTTTCATCATAATTTAGATGTAATGGTCAGTATGGTCAGTGTAATAACGAAACCGATTTTTATGATTCTTTTGCAAACTTAGGACATAGAATAGGTTTCATTTTAATATATAACACTGCAACACATGGCCGGGTCAGCTTGTTTCTTATAAAAATCAAATGAAGTTTTAATAATTATATGTGGGATAAATTGGTTTAAAAAATGTTAACTGTTAAGTTCACAACAGTTTAAACTACATTTTCATTGTAGTCAAATACCCTATTGCAACTAGGACTACCGGCCTAAAGTGCTTTCCCAATTTAGCTCTTACGCACATTTAAAGAGTTTAAATATGTAAAACAGAATTAATGAGGCAAAGTGCTTTTATTTAAATGTGCTTTCCGAAGCTTGAAGAAGACATTTTTTCTTGCCCTTGAAAAAATTACTAACCTTCTTAACAATAAGACAAACTCTTTAGCCAATGCGCCGTCAAACTTCTATTAGCTAAATACATACTAACATCATAAATGCCTGATCCGATTATGATAAAATTTATTACGAATAATGCTTGAACCCAAACACTTCTTCGAAAATTTAAGTAAGTTCAGTATAACCCCATTCCACGCTAACCAAGTCGCGGACAGTTGAAATTCGGACCACGGCGGTCGACGAAACCTCCACCATAAATTGAGTTTAACCAATTCAAGATTAGCAGACAAGTGGGAGATGGCAGTAAAAACCACTATTCAGATCGAGATACTGCCTATTTAAGTATAGGTATTGTAATTAGGTAGTATTAGTATATATATTTTGTTACTAAAGCTAATCAAACAGTTAATCGCCTAATTTTTACATGTAAATAAATATTTACTTGAAAGAAATCTTTAGGTATTAAAAAAACCAGCAGTTATATCAGTTTTTATCAAAGTGGGAGATAACGCCTCCTTGTGGGCGTTGGAGACCTAGAGAGGGGGGCGATGGTTGATTTGTAATTTAATTTAGTTTATATTTTAAATGATGAATGAGTAAAAATAAATAAGCATAATGCATCTTTCGGTGGCTGCTAAGCAAGACGATGACGAAATTCGAGCTTCATACAATATCTCTTTATTTAAAAATTTATTTTCTATCTATAATTTCTTTATGTAGTATTTAACTTTACCCAGCGTGGTGCCTCGTGTGCTTGTGTTGGAGCGTCGCCTTAGTATCTTGAGGCCTGATGATGTGGAGCTGGGAGCCAGCCACCAGCCGCCTCGCCACGTTCACGCCACCCACCGATCCCACCACTATTTGGTTGCCTATCACCTGCCCTGACCGGTTCGTTACCTGGTTAAAAATAAAACGTATTACAGTTTTATTTCCTAATGGTATCTAAGATTTACATCAATAAGATAAAAAGAAATAAAGAGACGTATCGTTTCAGTCATTTCATCTATGTAACGAGTTCACTTAGTTCACATATTCAATCATCTTTTATACAAAAGCAAATCTATTTTATTCACTTATCTCGATTGAATAAAATCCGTATTTTAATGTTATTTTTTTTGCAGAATATTCACAATTGAAGAAATAATAACAACCAAATAACAATTTAATCTTTTCACTTTCTACTCATAGTCTTTTTACTTCGAATAAGTAATAAAAATTGCCTTTGTAACGGGGTTGATCTACTACTTATCCTATAACACTTGAGGTTTATTTTTGTTTACTTTCAATTGATACTTGATTCTATTCCATGAAGTCCCCGAAGCGTGTATACATGCGCTTAACCGATACGTTAAATCCCGATAACATTCCAGAATGCTCTAGAGCGCGCTTGTTTCATTAGTTTCTCAGAAATACAACTCTCATGGTCCTAAGGTATAATAAAACAAAAGACGAGCGGCGTGTGTACGTCATAAAAAAAATACAAAATGGGGTGGATCAAGGGTTAAACTTCAAACTGATATTCCTGTTCAAATTGTGTTGTTGACTGTACTATAAACACTATTTACATTGATTGCCTTGTCAAAATACCTTATTTCTTGATGTAATTGACATATTTTAGGATATATGATTGCTTAACGTTTCAACATATCTGATGGCGAGCAATTAGACCGGATAATCGCCAGTTATAACATTTGTAAAAAAAATTAAAGGAAGAAAATATAAATATTTTTTGGACCAGAACTATTAAACAAAGAATTACAATTTTATTATTTTTATATATTTTATGCATTTTCAATACGATCTTATAAGATAAATTATTATAATAGAAAAATACTAGAAAAAATCTACTCGGGTCACAAGTGAATTCTCAGGCGGGAATCGAACCCGCAACCTTTGGAAATCCGGTCCAATGGTCCAAAGGTTGCGGGTTCGATTCCCGCCTGAGAATTCACTTGTGACCCGAGTCGATTTTTTCTAGTATTTTTCTATTATAATAATTTAAAGAATTACAAGTTATTATATCTTTCCCAGAATATCAACTTAACAACAAAGAATTAAAGACCTCCACGAGTTCCCAAATTAACAAATTTGTGCTGAGTATTTATAGAGATATGGGCATAATTGGATAGTGTAAATATTCAATGAACTGAATGTTACGCTGACTGTTGAATAAATATAGTCTGTGTGGTCACCGTTTTCCGACCTGCTAAGCCAAAGCAATATGATCAATTTTATCGACAATTCCACCATAATATGGCTTTTTTTTTTGTTATCTGGCTTTTTCCGTTTCCCACAGAAATTTCGCTAATGTCCTGTAGTGAGAGATACACGGAGTACTGCGTTAAAAATATCCAAGGAATTGGTTAACTTTCGATGGCTACTTTCTTTCTTGAGTAAACTCTTTCTGGGTCCTAAAAACAACACAATACAACACGTCACAACACAAAGGGTTATTAAAATATGTTTTGTTATGGTTATTAATAAATGTAGGGGTTTTCGTTTTAAAGTTTTAGGTTAGAGTTTTATGTTATTTTTTTTAACATGTTTACATACACATAAAAAGCCCGATTTGTTAGAAGTGGATAGGAGAGTGTTAAGGTTAACTGGGCGGGGAATGTTGGTAGGAAGTTTGTCGTAAAGGGATGGGTATTTCAAGCAGTTAAAAAGATGTGGTCATATAGCATTTTACCCATACTGTTTTGAAATGTAGAGGACATTGACAGATATAGCTACATAAATTAAACCCACTCGACCTCAGTAATAAAAAAATAATAAAAAACCCGCCATTACAAAACAGTAAGGGGCAAAATGCCTTATTATGGTGGATTTGTCGATAAAATTTAAATCATGTTACTTTACCTTAACGGGTTGGATAGTGACCAGACAGATTGTATAAGGTTTTTTAAGATAAGAAATTCAAAACAAACCAGTTGTATATGCGTTGGCTGCTCATGCGGTTGGTGCTCTATCTCAATGGTATTTTGGTGCTGCTGCTGTTGGTGTTGTTGCTGTTGTTGTTGCTGTTGTTGCTGCTGCTGTTGCTGTTGTTGTTGTTGGACCTGTTGTTGGACTTGTTGTGCAGCTTGCTGCGCAGCCTGTTGTGCTTGTTGCTGAGCTTGTTGATTAGCTTGTTGTTGCTATAATAGTTCAGCAAAAAATAAAGTATTAAAAGGTTAATATATCAGGACTAGCTGACCCGGCCACGCGTTTCTGCGACTCAGGTATAATATGTGAAATGACATATATATATATATAGCCTATAGCCTTCCTCGCTAAATGGGCTATCTAATACTGAAAGAATGTTTCAAATCAGACCAGTAGTTTCTGAGATTAGCGCGTTCAAGCGAACAAATTCTTCAGCTTTATAATGTTAGTATAGATTAGACTTTATTCCCTTCACTTTAGAAAGTAAAATCACTTGTAAAAGTTTTACAGATTATCTCAACTTGACTTACATTGGTGGAAACAACAAAATTCAATAAATAAATATTTTATAAGCTAGTTAAGCGACAATGAAAGAATGTAACATTTCGAGTTGTTGACATATCAGGAAGTAGGCTATCTGTTAAGTTTGAATATTTGCGAATGTATAGCGTGTTCCGAAGTTGTCATTATGAGCAGAGATACCATTCTTACATTTCTGGGTGGAAGATCCATGTGCTGTCTTTGATGTAGCATGAGGTGATTTTTCTGGAAGAATGCTTTACCACACTGGTCGCATACATGAGTTCTTAAGGTACAGCTGCCTTCTGGATGTCTGTTGACAAAAATACCGGAGATTCAACATTTACAATACGAAAACTAAGTTTTCTTTGGTTTTTAAAAAATTCTTATTGATAACAATATGTAGATATTTCAGTCCCCTAACCACAGTTACAAACATAATTATTATATGATACACTTTACATACGACCTTAAAATAAATAAATAAAACCCTCGAGTATATCGAATACTCAAACAATATCTTTACTTAATTTGGTTTTCACCAAGATCCAGAACCGAGGTTTCGTCATTTTTCCATGATACAAGCATTTGTGTCCCAAACGTCCCGGGACACTCCGTCATTCTCCGTTCCCCCGGAGAATATAGAAGTGTCCGCAAGGGTTCCCGTGACTCCACCTAGTGTCATTGCTTCGTCGAACGACCTATCGTCTGATGATGATGAGTGGTTCGACGAACCAATGGCACTAAGGTGAATCGGGGGACGTCGTGGAGTTTTTAATGGGTAGGTGAGCTTTTGAGCTGACGAGCTTTTATCGTCAGGTAAGTCCGCAGGTGAGTCCCACATAACCCCACTGTCCCCCAACGGTGGGGTATGCCAAAAGCATTTTGTCCACGTAAAAAATAAATAAAAGTATTTATCTACAATTAAGCTACATTGAGCCCAATACCTATAGGATGTTATGTACAGGGATTTGAATATTATATAACATCTTTATGCTATGCTATATAGTGAATGGATATTAAAAATTATCTATGAACATAGAGTATAAATATCTAGAGCTTATAAACCAAAGAAAGAATTAACAAAAGACATTTAGAAAATAAAATCATTTGGCGGAGACTACCTGTATTAATTTGTCATCAACTGAGAGACGTTTCCAACACTGAAGTGACATCTTTAATTAATAATTAATCTTCAATGTAATGGTAAGTAACCCTCATCTTTCTCAAGATAGATTCAGATGCCGCCAGTTGTTTTACATTTTTTAAACACAATTTTACATATTTGTATAAGCTATAGCAATATTAAATGCAAAAAACCAGTATTTAAACTATAGTTGTGAATATAAATTAAAACTTACCTTCTATGATGCGCCAACAGACCGTGTTTGGCTGCGAAACCTTTGCCACAGTCTACACAAAAATGTATTTTTGGCCGGGGTGGAGTTATATGGTGATTCTGCAATTTAACACAAATATATTTGTTTACAATCAATCTTCTAATCAACTATAGTTGTTTTATTTATCTTAATAAGTTTATCACTCACCGTAGCTATAACTTGCGTATGTACAACATTGTTGGGATTTGATGAAATAATTTGAATTGGTTGATCTGAAATAGGAAGAAATACTTTTTTCAATGCCTGTGATTCTATGTTAGGAATAAATATGCTTTGTCTCCGTCAACCGACAGAATCATAATAATAATAAATTTATTTTCAAATAAGCTTAGCTAAACACATTTTACATCTTAATTAACAACCACTTACTAACATAAAATATCACTGAAAATTATGTCTCATTTTGTCATCGGTGTTCACGATGGTATGTAATATTATATGAGTGCATAACAATCATTTGCATAGACACAAAAAGCATAAATATTGCACCGCATCTGCATGGATGCCTAATCATGACATCATATAAAATTCTCACATGAAAAGGGATAAAGCTCCAAAGCTTTATTTAACCGTCTCAAATTAGCTACATGTAAAGAATAAAGCTGGATGAGCCTTAAAAGTTTTATTCATTGTTAGAAGTTATGTAAATTTTGCACCTATTTTTTTGTTTATAACACGAATATCACCGGCACGCGTCAATGACTTCAGCTGACCTAGAGTATCATATTATAATAACTGATATTTTTACATTGTGTATTTGCAATTTGTCTTTTAACTGTCGCAATCCAGCAATATCTTATAAGAAACGAATTGCCAACATTTTAACTCTGATTAACTACTAATCTGTAAAGAAGTGTGCAAACTGCACATTTTTTTCGTCCTTCGAGCCGGAATTAACCTATTTAGGAAAATACTTTATTAAAATGTTTAAGTATCCAGAAGCAGACTGGACTAATCAAGGGCTTTTAACCTGTTACAGCTTTTACAGGCAAGTCTAACTTTAAAAATCAAACAAGCGAGTGCCTGTCTAGTGCCCGCATATTGTATAAATATTTTTATGTGGTTTGCAGAATTTTTTAAACAGTTTGTTTCTGTCCAAAACAGTTTGTTTATTTACAGCTTCAAGAGACCATAGTAGGAATTAGAAAATACTTATAAACACGTTTTTGCTCAATGGTTACAGTGCGTTTTCACTTAATTTTACGTTTTAGTTAGTAAACACTTCTTCTTGCTTGTTTATGCGTTATGTAGATTGGCTTTAATTTTCAATATATAAATCCCTTCCAAGTGGAATTTTTTAGGCATGTCCATATAAAGATAGCGTCACGAAATCTCACAAAATTGCACTACCCATTCCGATCATTGCTTAGGAGGCACGACGCTCTGAAATGGTATGGTAGGTATATTTAGTAAAAGCATCGTCACTCACTGTGTGAGGGGTGGTGGGCCGCGGCGACCAGTCCGGGCTGCAGAGCGGCAGTGAGCGCGCATAGGTCCGTCACACACGTACGATCGCCGGCGTGGAGTCGCACGTGCAAAGACAACGCCTCCTACATTTATAATGTTTTGTTTATATTACACCTGCTCAGTGTCATACAAATATGTCGCACTTTTATAAGTAAAATGACATTATCCAAAAATAAAGTCTTCAAGTTTTCCCACAAACTACCCTATTAAAGCAACTTTTGCAAGTTAATGATTTACATAACAACATTTATTTTTTTCTTAATTTATATTAAAAGTAGTATTTTGTTGTAAAATATAACTTTTTTATATTACAAAGTTTTTTTAACTATAATAAAAATCCGATGGGAAATTATCCGCTTTGTTTTTGAGCATAATTGTATTTTAAATAAAGTCTATTCTTTTTCCCTATATTTAAAAGTTAAAAACTTTTTTTTCTAATGTGATGAAGAAGTGTAAAAAACTTACTATTACAATCAAGGCATTTATTACAAGAATGTCATCATAAACTATAAAATAACGAGATATTAAGAAGGCCATTGATGCGAGCAATCCAAATTTCGCCCTAATCCCCACAGTTTTCTGGGTATGAGATCACAGAAAAGGACCATAATTTGGAAAACATTGCTGCCCATCTAGAGCAAGTGTATGATAATTACCTCCAATTTTCTTTTAAATAATCATTGAATTTGTTATAAATAATAATAAATCTTTTTAAAATTCCTAAGGTATTCCTAGTACGAATAACACGAGCCTTATAGTGCTTACTTTGGGGTAGGCTAATTGGTGTGAATGTGAGAACCATTAATATTATTATAACCATGTTCGTCATTAGTATAAATTCCCGTTCCTTGGCACAGGCCTGCCCTAAGGATGAAAACAACTAACCCCACCTTGACAACTTCGGGTTAGTGAGTACAAAATAACTGTAAATGCAGCCGCTGCGAAAGGCTTATCGCGCCTTCCGACGCACAGCACGAAAGGAGCACTGCTATTTATGCTTCCCTAATTGAAATAGACTTCCAAATAAGTGATAAAGAAGTATCCTTTTGCTACTGTGATTAATAAGGTAACCAAGAAAAACTTGTAAAGGTACTTCTTTGAACAAATATGAATTCGCTATGTGAACCCAATATTCAAAAAAAATAATGAACTTAAATACCTAATTAGATTAACCACTGCTAACCAAACAAGATTAGAATATTTTTAGAGTGGGGGGGAAAGGTACGATGATTACCTACAGTATCATTACCCGCCTTTTAGAGCCTTTGCACAGCAAGTTTTTTAAAGGCGCAGTCGACGCGCGCTTATATCGATACAAAAGCGATACTCACGCGAGTATTACTCACTCACGTGACCATGAATAATGAAAGTTGTACCTTTAAATACTTAGTATAGACGGTTTTTTATTTTAAATGTGATCACACATGATCCCCAACAAGCCCGGGGGCTAAGACAAGATACACGATAGAACGCGCTAACCCAGAAAGTGCCCATTAACCATGGCTTTGTAAACGGACCTGATGATTACGCACTTGCAAACAAATTGCTCTATGGAATAAAAAGAAACGCAGTGTGCATAGGCCCTTACAACACCCCAAAATGTAAGGGGTTGGTGTTATTCTACTCTCCCGGATACCACACGGCAGCTATATATTTAACCAATTAATTTTATTAATATAAAATGAGCTGTAACTTGATAAGCATGTTGTGTTATGACAAACTCACCTTTGTGTTGAAACAAGAACCACATTCTGGACACGCGTATCCAGGTGTCGTCTTCTCAGAAACTATTTGACCATCAGCCCCAATGACCTGAGCCAAACACAACACTATCAATAATAAATAAATCAACAAGCATTAATTATTTTATTTATAATTAAAATCAATACTTATTGGAAAGTGTCAAAAGTGCTCGTGTAATAGTTTGTGTGTGCGAGATCTATGTACATGTGTTTAAGAGAGAGGAAGAGAGAGAAAGAGAGAGAGAGAGAGCACTATACCCCCATATCAATTTATTTATATTTTCTGCTCACCTGCACTATTTGCGGCTTGAAGTCATCCTGTTTATAGAAAAAATAATATTATTAATATCAAACAAACAACTCACAAATGCAATAGATATTCAAAACAAAGTTATCAAAATTTTGTAAAATATAAACTAAGGAACACTTTTAAAAATTATAACCTTCACTAACACTATTAAATAATGAAAACGTCATTCATATCTTATTTACTATTTCCAGTTTCCCTGTTTTTCACAATTTGTCAAAAATTGTAATGGTCATTTAATTTTATTTACCAATTTTCACTTTCATGCTGATTTTTCACGCATTTTGGAAAACTAAATCCTCTACTCGCGCTCTAATTGGACGTCCTGATAAGAGTGTGCAATCATATGTAACAGTAAAAACATCTTGTTTATAAACAAAAAACTTTTATGCCTTCACCATTTTGCCTTCCAACATAATAAGCGATGATACCCACTCATTGGACCTCATCAGCTTACAAAACTGTAAAATGTGGAGTACCTTATGAAAATGACTGCGGTTGCAGATGTAAGAGAGAGAGACAGCAATATAAGCATTGCTAATAGACGGTAATTCACCTTTAACAATTGTTCCAACAATTTATAACCAAATAATGCATAAAATATCCAAATGATATCATTTACTCTCCAATTACGCCAGACCGACGACAATCTGAACCTTTTTTTTTTACCGTGAATAGGAAAGCGCTTGACCGCTATCGCGCCTGTGACGTGACGATGTGATCTTGGATGTGACGCGCCTGCCTAGAAGATAACTATTCACTCGTGACTTGAAGACCCTTAAATTGTATTTATCAGGAAACACAGACTCAAGACAGAGTTCCACTCTTTAGCGGTACGGATTACAAAATTAAAACCAAAACGCCTCTTTGGTATATCAACCATATAGCGGTGCCGCCTTTTTGTAAGTCTGGTTGTCCGATGAAAAAATGGGGACGGGCGGCGTAATAAGGCTGTGCAATTCCGGTGCACACTCTCTGAAATGTATCCTATAAAAAAGGGATAGGCTGGCTACCTTCCATAATTCAAGGCTTTTTAGCTTAGTATTAAAAAGATCGTCATTGCCGATGAGTTTCTTGGCCCTCCTTTCAATGGACTCAAGCGTCTGGAGTTGATATTGGGCGGAACCGTCCCAAAGATGAGAACAGTACTCCATACACGATCAAACTTGCGCTCGGTAAAGATTGAAGCTAATTGAGCCTTACTCTTAATAAAAGAGCCAAAATTGAGAGTCAGTGACAATGGATACACCTCGAAAAGTAGGTGTCAAGTCTAAAGCCTTTTACCAAATCTTCATGTTCTCTTTAAAAAGAATTCAGACTATGTGTGAAAGATTTTAGTCAAATTGGTAGCTTGTTGCATCGGAAATTTAATCCGCCAAAGAGCTTCTCGGTCAATAATCAGTATCATAAAACTTAACATAGTGAAATATGATTTCGAAATACTTTCAAAAACTGTTAAAAATTAAAAAGTTTGACCAAGAAGAAGGAAAAACATTTTTTGTTTTTCGTTATTTGTATGTATAGCAATACTTGTTTCCTATATTGCTTGCAGACGACTAATGCTGACTGCTGGCCTTATGTTATTTAATTCTCCCCATAGAATCCACAGTTCAAACCTTACCTCTGTAGCAAGCTCTCGCTCACCTGAAGCAATGGCTGGTTGGTGAGAGTCATCTGCTTGATGACAGAAGTTTGTTGACACTGTTGTTGCTGCTGTTGTCATAACAACAGTTGTTCATATTAATATCAATAAAAATGATCGGTTGGAACTTACAGAGCTCACCTGAACGATTTGCGGTTTGAAATCGTCCTGTTTGATGACTGTTGTCTGTTGTTGTTGGACTTGTTGTTGCTGCTGTTGCTGTTGTTGTTGCTGTTGTTGCTGCTGCTGTTGTTGTTGTTGCTGTTGCTGTTGTTGTTGCTGTTGTGTTTGTTGTTGAGATGGAGTGGTCAGGAGGCAATGCCTGTTTATTTTGCAATGCTGTTGTAACTCCGCCTTGCACTTAAACGCCTCCCCGCATTCTAAGCATGCGACAACGCCTTCCCCTGTGTGTATTCTAAAATTGAAAATTATATAATTAATGTTACGTTAATTCATTTTGTAATGAAGTCCTTGAAAAAGTTCACAATTAAATTCTCTGAATTATTTAAAAATCTCAGTGACTTAATAGAATGTATAATTGTTTATTCTGCAATTTAACATATAATTTAAATAAAGTTTAATTCTTCTAATTGATATAAAAATATATTAATGCATAAACATATGTAAATATTATGTATTTCTATACATAGAAATAAGTTTTATTTTTGTTGGGATACAAATCTGGCCTTTTTCCTCGAATTTGCTCTCTTAAATGCCGCATAACGCTCAAATAATATTCTTTATTTATCGTTTGACCTTTCGGCAAGAATTCCGAGTCCACAACCCCGCTCACTTTGGATCGACTTTGGCGTGGTTTTTTCGGTTTCGGTTCAGTTGGAAGGCGCCACTTTGAAGCTTGTTGACTAGTTTGCAAAACTTTGTCAAACTCGTAAACCCACGTCTCGTCACCAGTAACAATGCGTTTCACGAATCTTGGGTCGGAATTGACTCGTTTTAGCATGTCCTCAGCAGGCGATTGAGTTTTTGGAGAAAATTCAGGTCTTTTGGGACTATCCAAGCAGTAACATGTTTCATGTCCAAATGATTAGTTTAAATGGTACGGATCGACTCGTGAGATACAGAAAGTTCGGCGGCTATCTGTCTCAAAGAGGAATGAGGATTTTTAGTCATCATTTTCTTCACTTTTGCTATGTTAACTTCAGTTGCAGACATTGATGGACTACCAGAGTGAGGTAAATCTTCCATCACATCCGGACCACTTTTGAACGCTTTGTACAACTCATAAGCACATGTTTTTTATAAAGTCGATTCACCACAAGCCTTCTGTAACATTTTCAGTGACTCCGAACACGAAATTCCATTGGCGATGCAAGATTTAAGACAAACTCTTTGTTCGATATTTTTTGTCCATTATGAAATTTGCAATACACACTAGATATGATATAACTAAAAACAGCACTGTATTTAATATAAATAACAGATGCAACTCAAACTAAGGGCCAAAATGGAAAACAATTGTGCCATCTAACAACAACAAAAAAAAAACAAAAATGAATTTTGAACCATTAACAAATCATCCATTCCCGATACTTTTTTGACTGACTGTATGTGATGTTTAAAATGAGCATCTAGTCTATTCTCGAATTGGTTTGTATTTTTGGCTTCTACTATTTCCTCTGGCAACTTAATCCAATGAAATCACTTACTTCATATGTGCGACTAGCGTCCGCTTCTGTAGGAACTCTTTGCCACAGACGGGGCATGCGTGCGGCACTTTCCCGTGCACTCGTCCATGGTTCACTAGTTGGAACTTCCTAGCGAATGCGGCACCGCAATCAGGGCACACGAATGGCGATAACGACCCATGGAAACGACTGTGCATCACCAAGTGTTCCTACAAATTAAAAAAATGCATGTGTGCAATTCACACGTGGTAGAAGTGAAACCTTCAAAAATAAAACGTACACTTATATAAAATCACAACAACTGAGGTACGGTTATTGTGATGCCTTCTGTCAAGCTTAATACTACGCACAAACGCACAAACACGTATTAACAGAGGTACATAATACTTCCTATCTCATTTTCTCCTACGGTAAATCTTATGAATTTATGTGTGTCACTTTTTACTGTCGCTTTTTCGTTTCATCGACTTTCAAATCACAAAGATGCAAAAGAAGTTTTCACTTCAAAAACTTTTTTTTTGTATAACTATTTTAGAATCACCTAAAAAACAAGAACTATTCCAAAAGGGAAACTTTAAAGTATGTTGATTAAAGAAGTTAATTAAGGTCTCTGAAATTCAATTGAAACAAACAACTCGCTTGGTTAGCAAGGGGTGTGGGTTTGAGTCTGGCCGGACACCTAATACTTTCTTAATCCGGCATGTTTTACCAATGCTCTTTTCTGTTGATCTTTTTTGCTATTATACATATAAACCGTTCAGGCATGCATACAACTTAACGTTAAATTTTCATCACAATCAATGTTTTCAGAATGCATAGGGAACAAACATTGATTTTTATTTATAAAGATGAGGCAGTCTTATTCATAAATACTTAAACTTCGGTTAAACTAGCAAAGATTACCTTCTGCGCAAAGCTTTCTCCGCAGTCGTTGCAGACGTAAGGTCGCTCACCAGCGTGGTACTTGCTATGCGTGACGAGGTGACGCTTGAGGGGGAATCCGCGCCCGCATTCTCCACACACATAAGGCCGCTCGCGACTATGCACCTGTGCGCATTAAACGATTAATACAGCCAACAGGACGTCAACCTATATAAAATGTGAAATTCTGCAACTGGCTTTAAGCTCAACTGGCTCAGGCTCATAAGAATGTCCCCCGGCATTTTGTCTGCCTCTGTCTCTGTTTTTTACCGGAATATTAGTCAAGGCTCATTAGAACGCGCCCAGACTACTTTTTACTGTAATTGCTCCTACTACGTTGTTTTTCTATGAACAAGTTTAGTTCAAAGGCTAATACAATGTCTTTTAAGTAGTACCTCTACAGAAAATATATAAATGTATTACAGGACTTTCTGTTTTTGTTATCGACGGCCATTATTGAGGCACGTGACATTTGTCATGTTACTTACTTCCTGTCTGAATTTTTAGCAGTTTAAATTTTGAGTAGTTCAACAAGAGTTTAAAATTGATTTATAAAATAGGATAGTTGGTGATAGGTTGCATACTTTTTAAGTATACACATACCTAAGCTGAGTGCGTAATGGCAGAGGGAGTCCTACATACCCATAACTATACTCTGATTTTTAATTAGATGGACTAAAGTGACATTAGTAATGATACCAGATAACGAAAAATGAAAAATAGTGTTGTTCCCTTATACGATTGAAATTAAATTATGTGTTCAATTGAGCACATTGTTAAATGCAAAACACTCGTACTGTGTTATTGAGATTAAAAAACTACTTAATTAGAACACATAAATAAAACCTAGTTATCTTTCGATTATTCATTTTAGAAAAATCATTTTCACAAACTGAATTGGTTTAAATTAATTTAATATGGTTTTAATCGGTTTTGCCTGTTAAAATATGTATGTACCAATATACTTTTAATTGAAAATTAATCAAATGTTGCAGTGACCCCATCCCAGCTTAAATAATTTTTATAATAAAGTGGTTTTCCTACAAATTCTACAACCGTCATGGTACTTAAAATATTTTCGGACTTTAATCTTATAAAAAGAGCATCCGCCATTTTGTGCTTAACAGACATGCTGACATGTCAAAGTCAAAGATCGCATCATTCGTCTCCCTTCTTCGCTCGCGACTGGTTGTACGAATATTCCTTGTGCTCATAACCTCTGTTCTTGTTGTGTTATTGCTGTTAAGTTTTTGTTATATCTTTCTTTGTTACGTTGTTTTTGAGTGTTGTTGGTCCTGTTTGTTGTTTTTTTGTAAAACGACATGGCAGACGCTCAACCGAGTACCTCGGGTGCAGTTATGTCTCCTAGAAAAAGAAGACGGCCTGCTCATCTGAGTGTCACAGAGAAGACAATGGTACAAAATGTATTTAAATACATATTCAACGAAGAGCGAAAGAAATTGGATACGCAATTATGTGTAAAACCTAATAAGCGCCACTGTGCTCAGACAACAGCAACTATCTTGGGAATCGGAGTTACCACTGTTTTTAATGTTCTTAAAGACATAAAGGAGAATGTTACACCGACTCCACCGCAACGATCTGGTCCAAAGTTGACATTTAAAGACAAATTGGATGAATTCTTTCTGCCATCCGGCGTAAAGTGCACAGCTTTTTTTATAATAAAGAAGCACCTACGATTATAAAGGTTAGTATTTCTTTATTTATTTAATTGGTAATTACACGAGCGTCGTCAGATGGAGACTGATGTGGTGGATAACCAACTATAAAATTCTTAACGTTAACGTTCATAATATAATATATTTCTACGCTTGAATTTGTGTTATGGATACTAGATAACGGACAATTTTAATATGCGTAATAAATATACGTATTTTATAAATAAACATAAATAAATATATAAACAATCATGACTCGTCGACAAATATTCGTGTTCAACTTCTTATGTTTTCTTGCTTTTAGATCACAGACGCTGTGAATGTAGATCCTGATCTTCCCAATATTTCAAAAATAATAATGAGAAAAGTTCTCAGACATTTAAATTTTAAATATACAAGTCGCAAACGACGTAGCACCTTAATCGACAGGCAGGACATAATTTTGTGGCGCAAGAGATACTTGATGGCAATAAAAGAGTATCGCAGACAAGGAAAATTTATTTATTACCAAGATGAGACTTGGCTGAACGAAGGTAAATTTTCCATCTTTTCACGTTAGTAAAATATATTACTTTCATTACGAAATCAAGTTCTTTTTTTAACTGTATGTGTATATCCATGGAATTCTAAGTTTAAGAAGAAATGTTTTTATATTTTTTTATTTTACAGGACACAATTTACAAAAGTCTTGGGTCGATTTTAATGTTAATACGCCGCGACAAGTCTTCCTCGAAGGTCTAACAACAGGTCTTAAAGCTCCTACTGGAAAAGGAAGACGTCTTATTATTAGTCACGTTGGAAGCGAGGAAGGCTTTTTAGATGGGGGTCTGTTGATGTTTGAATCAAAGACGGACTCTAGTGACTACCATCACGAAATGAATGCAGACCATTTTGAGGAGTGGTTAAGAGGAATTTTGCCGAAATTGAAAAAGGATTCCGTTTTGGTGTTAGATAATGCCCCTTACCACTCCCGTAAGGCAGAAAAAACCCCTACTATTGCGTGGCGTAAAAGGCAAATACAAGAGTGGCTGAATTCAAAGAATTTAAATTTCGAAGAAACAATGATTAAAGCAGAATTACTGGATATCGTTAACAAAGTAAAAGGAAATTATCAAAAAAATGTAGTTGATGAGCTCGCTGCCGAGTACGGTGTCACCGTTTTGAGACTGCCCCCTTACCACTGCGAGTTAAATCCAATAGAATTAGTATGGGCACAGGTAAAAGGGCACGTCGCAAGACATAATAAGAGTTATAAAATGGCCGAAATTAAAGAATTGTTTAATGACGGGTTAAATTTGGTGACACCGCAAAGGTGGTCGAGCTGTGTCAATCATGTAATAAAAGAAGAAAGTAAAATGATGCAACTCGATCACCTCATTGATGATGTTACAGAAAGATTTATAATAAACTAGCTGACCCAGCCACGCGTTGCTGTGTTATAAATAAAATAAAACCTATCCTATCTTTTAAGTTAGATCAAATAACAGATAGTTACGAAGTTTGATCAAAATCGGTAAAGTAGTTTAGGAGTTCATCGCGGACAAACAACGTGACACGTAATTTATATATATTAAGATGTATCAGATTCGGACAGCAGTGAAAGCAACAGTAATTCTTCAGAAATAAATAGTGATTAAGAAGTTCGGCTTTTATTTATTTTTCCATTCACTCATTGAATTAAAAAAAACTTTTGGAAATAGGCGGTACGGTGGGTAACATAATATAGCATACCCACCCACTTTACCGCATCATAGATTACAAACTGAAACTATACAATTTGAAATTCTAACCCTAGTTGTCGTCCTTATGATAATACTGGCACGAATCGTAAGCGAGGGCTACAAGAAAGCAGAGGCGGTAATTATCAAAGCGCACGTATGTCATACGACGTTTTATAACATATTTGCAAGAAAATAAATAAAAATTAATAAATTCATTACTACTTAACATCATTTTCAAATAAAAACAATACGACGAAAAGAAAACCTACCTATTAAATTTGTATTAAAAATAAGAGAACAAGGAAAATACAACAAAAACATTTTATTAGGTACACCTATTAACAATCATATACATGACACGATAATTCAATTCAATCAGTAAAATTACTCGCGTCTCAACACTTTGCTCTTCAGTAGGCAACATTAAAAATAAATAGTGTGCCGGCGGCTGTCACTTTAGTCCATCTAATTAAAAATCAGAGTATAGGTCTGCAATACATGTTGCTGTTTGCAAATACTGAGCGAAGCAATTAGATTTTTGAAGGGTGATTATTCCTCAATGGTATGTCCGATTTCAAAACTTTTTTTTGCACATTAGTCACGACCACGATGTGAGTTTTGGCGCCAAATTTCATCAATGTAGTCTCAGCGGTTTGGCTGTGATCAGCTTTTGAATTTTTCTTTCGGTTATTATTCCTCAATGGTATGGCCGATTTCAAAACTTTTTTTGCACATTAGTCACGACCACGATGTGAGTTTTAGCGCCAAATTTCATCAATCTAGTATCAGCGGTTTGGTTGTGATCAGCTTTTAAATTTATCTTTCGGCGATAATCCCTAATAGTAAAGTCTATATTTATTTTATATAGCCTATGTCCGTCAGGTTATAATCATGTATGTTCATGCCAAAATTCGTTCGAATCGGTTAAACCGTTAAGTAGCAGGAGGGAGACATGCGAAATTTGTGAGTTGCCTAAAAGAGAGCTTCGCTCAATTAAGATTATAAAGGATATAAAAAAATCCTGATAATATAGTAAAAAAACAGTTAACATGCTGTTGTATGTATTAGTCCATACATTACAGAATCTGCACATCTGATCCCATACATGCAGATTCATATAGATATCGCGCAGATAATTCTTGATTGGACTTCCAGACAGATTGCAATAAAGCATTTTGTGCACTATGTATAAAATATGAGACACAGAGTTCAGTACAGCTAAAAAAGACCTTAGGATCTTACTGTATGGATTCATATCATAATAAATAGCTGCTTAAATGCAAATGGACCAATCATATTAAGATATTTTAATACAGAGGAACCCTTACAATTTTGAATACTGTTTTTACTTTCTTTTCATGTATTTTAAGTCAGTTGAATTAAACTGTCTGGCAACCATGCGTTGTCCAGTCTCATTTTGACAGCATGTAAAAGCTGAAAATGAGAAGCTTTTGTGTGAATGCCGGCCGTCTACAGCCAAAGTTTACATGAAACAGAATAGTTCAAAACTTACCCTCGAGTGTGTGACGAGGTGGTGTTTGAGTGTGAACGCCATTTTGCATTCGTGGCAACGATATGGCCGTTCCGCGGAGTGTAGCAACAAATGCGTATTGAGGCAATGCTTCCGAGCGAACGCCTTTCCGCAATGAGCACATACATGCGGCCTCTCGCCTACAACATACAAAATTTTACACTAAAACATTCTCAACTTTCAAGCAGTATTATAAGAAATTACTGCTTAACAAGACAGTTAAAAATTATAACCTATGGATCTCCTAAACCTTTAAAAGTAATTATTAACACTTTTGTTTATGAACCCCTAAAATAGAATTAAATAAAAGTAACATTAAATATTCAACTGTCTCAGGCTGGATTCTAACCTGTACTGTAAGTATTATTATAAGTATAATTAACAAGCATTCACAAATGTTCACCACTGATCGATGCAGCCACCCAGACTGCATAACAATTTATTCTACTTACTTTTGGCCTTACTATAAAAATTATTTTTCTTTTAACTTAAGGCATCTTCATTAACTATTTTTATATATGGATATGTAGAGAAAACTGATAAAATTATACATGCTAAGCAATGTTTTTGTAAAGAGAGTAGACAGGAACTTTCAGTTACAAAAGCTCAAAGGATGTTTTTGTTTCGTCAATGGTGAATGCAACACTAACCCAAAGTCACTAAGCAACAATGAATGAAGATTAAGGGTTGACCCACATCTGTAAGGCTCCTCAGTCAAGAAGGATATTTAAAAAAAAAAAGAGGCAATTGGAGAATTATAATAAATTAATGAAGTAGTTGCAATCTTTAACCCGTTTAGGAATTGTTATATCAAGTTTAAATTTTTTCAACAATTTAAATTTTTTCAACAAAAATTGTGGGGAATTTAAAAATTTCAGTGTTTCCTAATTGATTCTTACCAGTGTGTACCCTAGCATGTGTAGTGAGATGATGCTTAAGCAGAAAAGACTTTCCACATTCTTCACAGGAATACGGTCTTTCCTTGACTGCAGCAGGTGGTGCCGTCGTCATTACAGTATTGCTGTTTAACATCTCAGTCTGCGAATATACTGTCTAATAAAAGAAAACAATAAATTAATGTTTGGCTTTTAAACCAACATGAGAGGCAGATGCAAGTAAGCTATTTGAGATAGATTATTCAGTTATTATAAATATTTTAACTCATCAAGCACTTTTAACAACAATGCATATTATTGTAAGGTAACAAAATTAACTAAAATTCTTCAAGTTATTAAAAGATATTTATGCAAATTATCACTGAAAATACAGAAGAAAGGAAAGTAATTTTATAATTTTTTATATATTTTTTGCATTTTCAATGCAATCTTATGATGCTCGGTAGTTCAATTGGAAGAGCATTGGACAGGATTTCCAAAGGTTGCGGGTTCAATTCCCGCCTGAGAATTCACTTGTGACCTGAGTCGATTTTTTTCTAGTATTTTTCTATTATAATAATTTATCTTATAAAAAGGAAAGTAAATCCCATAAAGTTATTTTAATGTGTGGTTGATATAAATTTTAATATTAAAAAAGAACATACTTTTGGTGAACTGTTTGCCGTTCCAGGCTCCTGTTTAGCATGCAATAGATGATGTTGATGTACAGTTGTTTGTATATTATCTTGTTGAGTTTGTTGTGTGGGCCCCTCATTCAGGGTTTTAATGGCACCATTCAACAGAGTGTGGTTTAGCTGGGAAGCATCAATGACCGGTGTTGCAATGCCTTGAGCTTGCAGGGCACGCTTCATTAGAATTTCATTACATTCTTCAGCAGTTAATTGGATGGGGCCCAATGGAGTCATAAAAGGTTTTGCTGTCAAGTTTGCTGTTGCTGAAATAATATTTATAGTAAGCATTATATTACATTATCAGAAGAAATACTAAAAAAAAACAAATCAGAAAATTATGAAGAAGAGAACTTAAAAAAATTATTAAAAATATATAAGTACTAACTGTGTATAGTAGCAGTTTGGTTTTGCTGAGAGACCCTATTTACAGTATGTGTTGGTGTTAAGGCTTCATTCAACACAAACATTGCTCTTCTCGCCGTTGGAGTGCCAGTTGTAACAACACGGGTCACTTGTGCAGCAGTGTTAGACACAGCAACCACAGTACCAACCTTTTCTTGCACTTGAGGTGTTTTATGAGACATTACAGTAAGTGTGGTTTCTGGTGAAACCTGAAATATTTATAAAAAGAGAGATTATTATTTAGTGAGAGAGAGAATGTGAGAAAAATAAATAGATTAGATATTTATAACAGAATTACATTTGAAGAACATATAAAGCATGCCATGAAATGTGTTTTACTATTGAAAATTTACTGAGATATATTATCAACTTTATTGACAGTATTTTTGGGTACTCTATCTTAAAGGCAAGAAAGGTAGTACTAAGTTTTTAATTCAGAGGATTATTATTAAGCTCAGTCATTCTAAATATTACTTATAAACAAATTCTTATAGGACAGTAATATTGGAGTCATAACAGATTAATGTTAAGGTTATATATACACAATTGATTTTAAATGTAAAATTAAATTGACTGCTTCAACAACTATGAATGACTTTACTGATATCAATAATAGGTTTACATCTCAGATATTCTTACCGTGTTTCCTAAGGTGTAACTCAAGCTGCTCGGTGTTTCAACCTCGCCCTTAGTAAGATCCGCGTTACTCGTGAAGCCCCATGAATAACCAAAGCCCGAAACATTGTTAGGAGTTGGCATACACATTGTCACCGTCCAAATTTTATATCACATGAAAATAAAAACAAAACCCACTAACACAAATTCACTATTTGATGGTAAACAGTACTCGTGACAGTTTTATCATTATGATCATGTATGTACGCTTTCACAACCACTAACGCAAAACGACACAACGAACCCGTCAATCAAATCGCCGACTACGCCACTTTTGCATCGTGTCTGTACACCGAAACAATGTTATGAGTTTACCAAAATTATTTTTAATCGTAAAATTTCCTTAAATTGATTTGACCAACTTAATTTCTAAGGCGGCATAAAACAACGACGCTACAAACGACATTGACACACACGTAATCCAAGCGGGATTTTTCATAAAAACGTCTAGATAACACTTTAATGCGACTCATATCGTCATTTTATTATACTTAACTTGATAAATCTTTCAAAACTTCACCAGTATCACCGCAATAACGAAAACAATAATTTCATCGCACACACAAAAAACCGAACGCCATTTTCTTGTTTATGGATTTTTTCTCTTTGGTCATAACAATAGAATAAATAGAAATACATAGACATAACCATAGAGTATATTATAATCACAGAAAAATTCATAATGTGCTTATAGTGTCTTCCGAAATACACAGCACATTAGTAAACTGGGTCAGTCGTAATGACGTTATGAATCCTTTGCCATTTTGTACTTGTGAAAGTGTGATGTATCTTGCCGGTCTTTTTCCCTTTCTCTTACTCTCACACTTTTTTAAATAAGGCATTTATTCTTGACGTCAACGCGGTGGCAAACATATTACGGGACAAATTAAAAGCATAGCGTCGATTCATGACGTCATGATCACTGCTCAGTATCATGATGTAGTACTTGCTATACGAAAATGTATTTTGTAATTTAAAGAAAGACAATGTCAGTTAAAATGTTGGCTGACATCATCTCTGTAGAAGAAAACCAGGACCGGTAATAATAAGTTTATAGATTATTTTTAATATAGTAGTTTGTTTTTTAGTTAATTTCATTATATTAAAAACCTTCCATATTTAATCGTCAAATATAACTTATTTTTTAAGAGCAAAATACAAGATTTTTTCAGCTGCATGGAAAAATAGTCTATGGTTGGCAATATTTAACATATTCCTTGTGTTTGGCAGAAAAAAGCGCTGTCAAATGGTAAATAGCAATTTTCCTCTAGGACGCAAACTTAGCGGTCACGGGGGAACATAACCTCAATTAAATATATTTTTATCAAATGCAGTGAAATGTTTTAAACTATGAATAAAATATTGAATAATTTAGTGAATGACAATATTGAAGAAGACGAGTTTACTACTATTATTTTAATGATTGCACAAAACCACCGGTTAACTTAAGTTTGTAAACAAACTTATCCAAGCAAAATGGCGGATTGTGTCAGCGCTACTGAAGTTAGCAAACGTGTCTTTGCCGAAAACTGAGTTTGTTTCTCAGCGCTGGTAAGCGCTCGCAATCGCTTTTTTCTGCCAAACACCAGGAACGTCAAAAAATACTACGTCAGTCAATTTGATAGAAAGATTGATATGTCAGTGATGTTTTCTGTATGTCTTTCGCATTTTTGATTGGGAAAAATATTTGGATAATTTTAATAAAAAAGACGACGTAGGTTTAGAAGTGTGTAATAGTCAGAATTTTTATTCCAACATTAGTTATGAATCCAATGTCAATGGATAGAGATGAGCCGTCATCTTTGTCGTCATTTTCGACAAACCACCCTCTGGAACAGTTTGTATTATTAGCAAAAGGTGCGAAAGGATTTGCATGTGCGGAGCTCATTAAGCAAGTACTAGAAGCACCAGGGGTTCATGTATTTGGCGAGCTTTTAGAAATGCCCAACATTAAAGAGGTTAGAACTTTGTAAATGCTTATTTTTTTTTTCTTTAAATCTTCCTCTATCTTTACACAGTACGTACATAAAAAGTATGTTACTACTTTAATAAAATTAGTTGATTTTAATATAAAATTATCATTAACTTTTACCATATTCTTTTCAGTTGGAAACAGGATCTTATGCTACCCATTTCAAGACACTTAACTTATTTGCCTATGGTACTTATAAAGACTATTTAGAAAACAAATCTGATTATTTAGAGCTGACCCCTGTCCAATGTAAAAAGCTACAGCACTTGACCATTGCTACCTTAGCTACTCAAGAGAAGTGTATCCCATATAGTGTATTACTCAAAGAATTAGATATAAAAAATGTGAGGGATTTAGAAGATCTTATCATTGAAGCTATTTATGCAGGTAATAACAACAATTTTTATTTTATTTTCAATAGAAAATTGTCAAGTCTTTAATTATTTTTTACTTTTATTGCTCTTAAAAGGATATAAAAGTTGTGTACAGCCATATTGATGGGTCTATAAAAGATATCTCTACCAGCAAGGTAGGTAAAGGGTATGTAGGTGAATTTTTGAAGTAACCCTGTAAACTTAAGTGCAGTTCAATGAGAAATGTCCATAGGGAGAATGTGCCATAACCCATCATACCAGTCCAATAGTGATTGGTGGCTACTAGTGTCTGTAGATAGAGCCAGGGCCAAGGCCTTATCATGGCCTCTAAAGAACGGAGGAGGAATTTTTTTTTCAGGAATTTTTTCAACCAACCATTGCATCAGTTTTTTAACCTAAACAATCAGCAGCCATTAACGGTAATAGCCATCAAGTAGTTTACTTAATTGAAAATTAAATTTTACAGATATTATTCACGGGAAACTGGACCAGGAATGTAAAAGAGTGGAGGTAGATGTTGCACTGGGTCGTGATGCCCGTTTAGAAGATGCGGCATCTATAGCTGATGTGCTTGCTGACTGGTGCAATGCCTGCGAGGCCGTGCTGAGCTCAGTGGACCGTCACATTCAACGTGCCAACCACAACAAGCAAAGGGCTATAAGACACCAACAGGGAATAGAGCAGGAGGTTTGGCCCAATATCCTTTATTCATATTACAAAAAAGCTGCTCATGGAAAAGAAAATCTTTTCAGCAAGTGAAAATTATTAATTCAAAAACAAAAAAAAATCTTTTTTATACCTACTTATGTAAATGTACATGACTAAGCAAAACAAAAATATTAAAATTAAGTATTAGTAAGTAAGTATTAGATAGGTACTGGAAATTAATAAGTAATATTAATTTCCAGTATCTAAAATATCTAGAATTGTGATGAATATAGAATTAAATAGTTTTTAGCTAATTAACACAATCAATTTATTTAAAAAATACTATATATGTCTTATTTGTTTGCTTACAGATAGTGTATATAAAGAAAACATTGAAAACTCAATTGGAGAATGAAGATTCTGCTTCAGGTGGTGGAGCCGAGACCCACTCAGCGCCAAAAAAGAATTCTGGCAAAGGAAAAACACCTCGCACAACTGCCAAGTTCTGGCAAAAGAACACATAACCTTTGTAACTTCATAACAAAATCCAGATAAGTTTGATGTAAGTCACTTAATATTTCTGACTGCCCACCAAATATGAAATGTTAATAACGTTTTAATATTATTTCTGTCACTCACATCAAACTCACTGGATAGAAGGTTAATTTGTAATTTGTGATAAAGCTAAATAAAATATAGATGTAATGCTCATTATTTCATTTTTTATTGATAAATAAATAGCTGATGGCTGACCCTCAATTCAAGAAATATCTAAGTACTTCTTGAATTGGTTATAATTATATTAAACCGGAAGTCATAGCCCAAAGAGTAAAATAAAACATAGAGGCCGTGGCTTGTCGGTTGAGGATTCAGCTTTGAATAATGTTTTACCAAACTTAAGATATAGGAGGACTATGATTATTTTAAAGGAAAGTGCGTCACCATGTGATTGTGCGAAAATCACTCGCATTAAATTTTATGATGAACCTCGACCGCTACATTTCACAAAGTACCTACGGACGAACACTACAGACATATAAACCTTCTTACGTTATTTGTGGTAACTATACTAAAGTAACGTCACAATGAAGTTACACTAGAAAAACATATAGCACCACTACAGTACGTACATAGCAACCAGAATTAAAACTGTCACTTTGCTATTCTAAAAAAATAGGCTTTACGTTTCTATCTCAAAATAATATCTAGGTAACAGAATTAGCTAACCAAATTTTTGAAGCTCTAAAAACAAACAAATTATAATCAAAACTATGATTCATAGAATACTTTCTAGGTTTTATATCGGCAACCCTAGAATAAAATGTCAAAGGAGTGAGTGAGATACGAATTGCGTTTTCCTAGGCATCCGACAAAGATCGAGTATCTAACAACGAGCGGCCTGCGAACAGACCCGACTCGAGGCACGTCTGTTTTGTTGACGCAGAAGCGCAGCAAATACAGTGCGCAGGCAGTGCAACGATTATCAGGTTCGCAGGCCTGTAAAAGTGATGTAAATAACATATAACACGCAAAACAGTAAATAAAGACATCGCCCTGTTGAAAATAAACACATGTAACAGTTGTAAAAGGTCTCGCGGCCGCAGTGTGATCGTTCACAACACCATAGCAACGGATCAGTGAATCTACGACACAAGTGACTGCCGCGTCCTATATTGCGATGAATCCGTGATATATAATCAAAATAAATAAACTTTGCGTTGGCTATTGAGACTTTTTGTTATCCCGGAGTGCCACATCTCGAAGGCCTTCGTCTATTGGATGAACAGAAAGGCAAGTACTATTTGCCCTTTGTCAGGTCGTCTTCACCTTTATTGTATGGATTCACGGTCAGCTCTGTTTACCTAAATAGAAACCTAAACATGGTTTTCTATCTAATTAGAATACGTATAAGTTAAATAATATTAATAATAGGTAACTATTATTATCAAAAGCTAGATATATTTAATTTGTGCGTGAGCAATCTTTTTGGTTCCTTAGATTTACGAAACGACGTAGATATACAATAAAGCTCAATATGGCAAATATTGGTCATTCAATTTGTTTGCCAGTATACCTAACTAGAGTTAAATCGATTAAATTACTGTGCGTGCGTGCATGGGTACAAGCTGGTTAAAAATAATATTATCGTTCGCATCGTTTCATCGTTCGCTGTTGTGGCGTGGCACGACATAGTGTGGGTTGGGTTGATGTTCTTTGTTGTTCACCCAGTCAGCTGTTCGGGGACGAGTTGGGGAGGGGAGAGGGAGGCTAGACTGGTTGTGCGCGCGCCTTGCATTATTATTATGTCTCATTCGTTTTATTCCATTTATGTTATGTGGCTTTGTGCAACTCTGTAGGGGTTCGCTTGCGAAAGCTCGGAGCTGGTTGGCTGATAATAATAATTTGTCGTGTGCCGGCAATGTACCGATGTTAACCCCTTGTTAAAGTAATTGATTGCAACTTTACCTATTGCAGAATCTGCTTATATAAAGATACTTAAACGCTTTAGAGTTGTATCTATTCATTGTTAAAATTTTGGAGACTGTATAAATATTTACAATTAAAAAAAATATTTTCTCATAAGACACATGTATGCATCTTGTATTGTATATATCTTGTCTGCCTACACACCTTCATTTTTCCTTAAAATATATTTCGTTATGTAGATTTAGTAAACGAAATAATTCACATTCGACACGATATGATTCTTTATACCGACACCACCATAATACAATAATTGCCAATAATAAATTAATACACATTTATAATGGACGTTTATATTTCATTTATTTATTGTAGGGCCATACAAGTATTCATACCATTTTTGGACCACTACTCAACATAAATAGAAACCAAGTACGCCTTAAAGAAAACTCACCCACATAAACAATAAAAATTACATATAAAAAGGGGTCACCGAACTCGCTAAGACGAGCGCATACTCCACAGCATCATTGTTGGCTTTGTATTCGTAGATAAGTGCCTAGTAAGCTTTAGTAGAGAAATAAGGTGATGGCCATGACGTTCTGTTAAAAGAGATCGATGGGAAAGGCCGCACTCGATGATATGCCCGGTGGCGACAGGGAAACTGCAAACCCATCTAGGGCTGGGGCAACGCCGCAGTAAAAAACTAGTTTCTCTTCTAATGAACTGTTACAGTGCATGAAATGGGACATATCAAACCCCGATGACTCTCAAAAAGGCAGTCGGAGCTGTTCTACTTCCGAAACTGGGGTTCTTGTTCCGAAGCAGAAAGCGGCTGAATGCATAGACGAGCCCAAATTTACTCAGTTTGCGCCGCAAATGGTCAGCCAGCCGGGCAAAGGCAAGGCAAGGCTTACCTTGCATAAGCGACTATTTCTGCAAGCACTGTCACCAATGTGAGAGCATCAAACACTATCATTATAATCCATCTAAAATGCCTCTAATGTTGGGGCTCAGGCCTTAAAACCGTAAGTAGTTTGTGCCAACCCATTGCGCGGATTGGTGGATCCTGATGACTGCAGATGTAACCGGGACCAAAAGCTTCAAGTGCCTTCCGAAGCACGCAAGAGCTGAGTTAATAACTTCCCTTGAGAACGTTGATTAACCTACGCTATGGGCTGAGTGCACTACCTAACCACACCGCTATCGTTGTGCTACCAAACTGCTCCACCATCAAGTGCTTCTTGCGCTGTCGAGCCTCTTTTGTCAATATGTTGAACCCAACCGTGGAACTACAAGACCTCTGTAAGAGTGGAGTCTGGAAAGAAGGAAGCATGCGTCAGGTGGAGTTTTGCACGAACAGATCCCAACGCAAGCGTTAAGGAGCTTGTGTCTCAACAACATATCTTACTAGGGGTTACCCTCATGTAGGCACTCAGATATTCCTTGTTCATGCTGGGGCCTTAGAACCGACTGCCGGGTCCTTAGCAAAGAGTGCCAGGATGGCCTTGCGGAACCAACTGCGGTAGGCGATGGTATATCTAGTTTTTAATTTTAGAAAATGCATCAGCCGCTTTGTTGATGTAAAAAGATGACCATATATTTCCACCGTCAACTCAGCTCTCTTCATTTCTGAAAAATATTAATACATACATTACCGGGAAACATATTAGGTATCGTGCGAGAGATTTTCTATTATAATTGTTTATAACTCATTGCATTCAAAACTCGTAAGAACAATTAAATCTGTAAGAATGTAAATTCAACAGCACTTCAACCTATACAGAACAGTCTCTTCATTTGATATCCAGTTTAAAGACCAAAATTGAGCATAGAGATTAAAATCAATTGACAAAATGTTACAGTTTGTCATAGGTCATACTATTGTCCGTACGGTTGACATCAAGCTCTCTAAAATGCAATGGTCTTTATTACAATAAAATAAACAGGTCGAAACGCCAGTGTTAGCTTGTTATGCTCTCGATTGTACCTACATACCCTCACAGTCGATTAAGTCGTTAAAGAAGGTAATTATCTTTGCATGTTTAGCCACAAACGTCATAATATAAGGTAATACTAGACAAACAGCAGGGCCGTGAGATATTGTGCACATATCCGGCTTCAACGCATAATGCGGCGAGCCCTTCGTGACGTACGCTATGTGGGTGAAACCATTAGGCGTTCCAAGTGTCTCGTTAGGGCTGGCACGCATCCTACTTCAGTCAAGCTTGTTTTATTAGAAATGAGGCGAGAAACGCAACAAACAATGGGTATGCAGTTTACCAACTCGCAAGTGATGACACTCCAAATTTGTAGTGGGTACCTACTTTTCAAGCTGTCAGCGGATATTTCCCTCGCATATGATGGAAAAGAATTCAACTGAGATGTATAAAATTAAAAGCCTTACCTATTAGAATAATACACTGTATTAATTTTTGGGTGTTTGTAAAATTACTAAAACTTTCTTACAAAAACTGCGGTTTTTTTTTTTTTTTTTTTTTTTTTTTTTTTGCCTGTAAAGTCGGTTTTACGGGCGAAGATTTTACGTGACAACGTCTTTTTCTCGGTAGAATATTTATTGATATGAATATAATTAAATTGCACAATGCGCGCGGCAGACCGATCATAGTTGAGTGGGAGAGAGACGCAAGGCATTCGGCGGGCCTCTCTCTCGTTCGGTGACTCATCGTAACGTTACCGAGCGTTACACTTTTTCATAAGTGACTCCCAGCCGCAACCAATTTATAAGACGTTATCACGTCAAAACGGCCATAAAACGAAACATTTTCTCTCAGCAGCACCCAAATATTAATTTACACAATGTGCAATTTATTAAACCAAAATCAAACAAAATTATTTCCTAATCCTTTAATAAATTGATCTAGCATTTTTTATATAATCCAGAACGGAAACAACGACCAGACGATTGCCACCAGGACCCAAGGCAACAGAATAAAATTTGTTTTCTACATAGAACCGACCGCGAATCTTATCCTGAATCTCAGAAAAACGACACTTGCCCACGGATAGGCATGAGAACGTTAACGTAACTAAAAACCGTTTTGAATTTCATAGCGAAACGTAACATTACCACAAAACATAAACCGTCTCATAACCAACTCAATGCGCGCTGCCAAGAAGGGGTCGAGTTAACAAAACTGATATTACCAAACCAAAACTGAAAACCGCGCGCGGCGTCTCGCATTGCCACGATCGATCGGGTAAATGCGCCAAAATAGTGATAAAAGCAATAATAAAACATATAATTTTGTAAATAATATAAATTATCAGAAAATTATCAAAAAAAATTAGAACCAAAAATTATTGTAAATATGACGATTTTTTAAATGCGCTGGAAAAGTTTTTAGGTTCTCATTTATTCACATTACATTGAAAATTACTAGTTCATACATTAAAATTTTAACAAACTAGTCCCTAAGTCTAGTAAAAGCATGAAGGAAAATCGCCTTAACTATAATTACTTAAAACTGAAACAAAAACTTGCGTTTCGTTAGCTAACAGCGTTTGCGTTTTCCATTCATTTTGCTGTAGCCAAACCATCTCATCAACCGCAGTAGTGATAACCAAAACTGAAAATGGTTTTTGATAACATTGGGTCCGATTGCGTTTCTTCGTCGCACTTATTTAATGCCGTATAATGTACTTAATTTAGTTTAAAATTCGTACTAAAATGTTTAGTTCACATACGTATTTCGTTTGTAGACGAATTAGGTTCACAACACTATTTATGACGATTTTGAACCTATTTTAGTCTACCGTATGTCTATTGCTATTCCGTTTCTGACAGTTTGATAGTTGGTCGGTGTTAAATGAACCTATTATTTTAAGCAGTGAACTTGTTTAAGGTCGCTCTTAATTAGTCCGTACGTAAATTATTTTCTAAAGTAAATAATAAGACAGAAAGAAAGATCAGAAAATAATTTTTTATTTTTATTTTATTCGACTGTTATAAAAAGTATACTAACTCAATATGTTTAAATAATTTTCAAAAATTATAAAATAAATATAAAGTTATGAAAATAAAGTTAATTTCATTGTAAAAAAGCGTGGGGTGCTCGATATTGACTGTTGTAAATATATAATTAAAACATTTGTAAACATAAAGTTAGTATAGAAATTTGATGTAAAAAGCACCCCACGCTTTTTTACAATGAAATTAATTTTCTTTTCATATATTTATTTTTATTTTAAATTTTTTGAAAATTATTAAAACATATTTTTAAACTATATTTTAATAGTAGATTGTCTTCACCAGAATTTGAACCGGCAAAGGCAGCACGTAATATTTTATCTCCATTTTTAATCCAATAAAACTATACGTTCCGATAGTCCTTAATAAATAAAACAACACAAATTTTCTCTCCACAAACAATGCACACGCGCGATAACAGCGTAAGTTCGACATTTTTTTTGTCATTCGACGCAGATGTTGTCATTTTCGGCGTAGAAACGAACTAAATTAGCTTCAAAACCATAGACACGGCAGTAAGTTAAAATTTAGTGACATGGACGTAATTTAACAGAAACGTAATAGCTTTTAGATAAAGACATGGACATAATTAGTAAAATTTAAGTCCATCACTAATTAGGTTCGGAGAGAAACGCAATCGGACCGATTATGGACACTTTGAAACCGTTACGTAACGGTTTTAAAAACTAGCCACGGAGCTAGTTAAATTATTTTCTTTCACTGAGTATTATGTAATTTTATTGCTATACTTTGTCCAATGTAGCATGATACTTTTGACAGGTGTCACTTCCTTATTGCTACGTACTAAGGTTGCGTTTGTTTCTTTATGTTTGGCTTGACATCGCAATAGCAACTTTATACCCTCTATATAGGTGTCAACTGTCAAAAGTATCATCCTACATTGGACATAGTATAAGGGATTATTATTCTGCTTTATTTCTAGTCGCACAAAAGATTTGCGACTACTACTTTCGCTTTGAATTTATAGTCCTTTTCACAAACAGTGACATCAAGCAGTAATTCATTTCAAACAAACATATTTAAAAACATTTAATATAAGAGAATGTTAAAAGTTACGAAGAAAATTTAATAATAATGATAAATGATGATTATGGATGGGAGTCTTAAATATGCTCTAAAATAGCATTATGTTGAATAGTGAAAAGTACTAAGAGATTAAGCTTTATTATTATAACAAAACATATTAAAATTATCATATTCAAGAGTATAATCAAATCCCTGATATCTAGCGGGATTAAAGTAAGTAAAGAATTAACATAATTTTCTATTTAACGCTAAATAGTATTCAAAATAAACTTTTCATCGATCATTTTATTATCTCTATCTCGTTCAATGTTCATTTATTATTTTCTATTTCATTATTTTACATTATAGAAGCTTTATATTCCAAACATCACTGTATCCACCATAGATAATTATAGTCTTTGGTATAGTTCCCGGCATTTAAGTTGAACATGATTTTGAAATCACGTGACATGCGCAGTAGTGAATAATGTACCTAAACTTGCTACTGCGCATGTCACGTGATTTCAAAATCATGTTCAAATGAATGCCGGAGATTATACCCACGCTATGTGAAACAAAATATAATATATTGAGTATTATCAGTATTTTAAAACGCACATACTTGTTTGACAAATAATCTATGCAAAATATCTTTAAGACTGACTGATGTAAATGTTAACTTATAAACGTATTAATGATAAATTTATTGGATGAAATAAGTGTAATCGAAGCCACATTATTATAAACATGGCACTAAAGTTTTGCTTCAATCAGTAATACATATCGTTATTAAAAAAAAATACATTCTCGTTAGGTTGTCCACAAAAATTACAAAATGGCTTTAATTATTGTGACAGTATACTGGATGCTTAAGCTTCAAAATTGTCGACAATAAAGATATTAATCTGAAAAAATTTAATCCTATTAATATCATTTTCTAAATTTTCTTGGTAAATATAACTACGTGATTCGTCGTTACGAAGTTTTGTGTTTTTCATTTGTCGTTTTCTAGTCACGTTAAGCAAACGTTAATTTTACGAGAAGCCACATATTACATGTATTTTTGATTTTAGAAATACATTAAAAATATGATGTGTAGGTATTCAAAATTAATTAGACAGACTAAAATTGTGCGTATAGTGTGTACGAAAATATCGAGGACTTCAAACATACGAACCTAATCATCCACTGCTGGACAGAAGCTTTCCCCAAAAACGGAAAGAGTTTGTCAGTGTCCCTACGCATGACAGGCGGGTTGGCTGACAGGAGCTACCGTAGCTACCGGCCGTCCTTCTAGAAAACAACTATGGTGGCTCGCTTCTCCTGGCCTAAGATCCATCTAAGTGGCTCGCCATCTCAAAACGCGGTTAAGTCCCCGGCATATAAGTTGAACCTGGTTTTGAAATCACGTGACATGCGCAGTAGCAAGTGTAGGTATTCACTACTGCGCATGTCACGTGATTTCAAAACCAGGTTCAACTTATATGCCGGGAACTATATCGTTGTTAAGGTCATCTGCGACTAACATCAATTATACAACAAAAAAAGCTACCGGAGGGCTAGACGGTGCTGTGCACCAGGACCCCCAAAAGCTCAGAAGCTCAGTAGCTGTAAAACCTAGGCGATCACGAAAGTTTGTGCACATACATATATTAAATACTGTTTGCTGCGCCATGCAGTGTACGGTACAGAGCTGATATACTAGTAGCTTTGTACCTTTAAAATATTTATAATAGCTGTTGTCCACGGCTTCATTTGCGTGGATTAGCGGGCCACCCTTATCACCTAGGGGTATAAAAAATTGCCTACGGCCTAACAATATACACAAAAAAATATATGAAAATCGGTCAAGCTGCTTCGGAGGTGTTCGATAACAAACACTGAGACACGATATTTTTATATATTAGATTATGACTCGATAAACATAACGGACATGTGAAAAGAAGAAGTGAGGACCATGTGGTACAGATTGCACTAGATCTGCCTGAATAGATGAAAGGTAAAGGCTGCCCGCCACTAACCTGGTGGTCTAAAATACAAAGAGACCTCAAGGAAACCTATTTGCCTGAGAAGACAATCCAGGATAGGTTATCCTGGCGCAGAAAAATAAGGAGATCCGACCCCAAATAATGGGAAAGGGGCAGGACAAAGAAGAAAAAGACTCGATAGACCTAAACAGTTTAGTTATGGCCCCATTTTTTACCAGATCCTTTGGTTACCTAGCTACGCTTCTACACGGGAGGTGTGATGATTAGCCCCCAGTATCATTAGATGCCATTTACGACAATCTGAAATGTAAAAAGTTTCCTATCCTATTCCAATCTTCCGGAAACCTTACGACAAGGACCTGATAAGTAATATTATTGCCGCCTTAATTGCGCAATTATTCTTCTGTTCACATAAGATTTATTAATAGGTATCTAGGAGGACAAAGTTCGCAATAAGTTCTCGAAGATGATACAAATCACAGAATTTCCAATTATAGCAGATGTAATTCGTTTGGCATCCTTGGCTACTTCCTTGTCAGTTATGACCGTAATACGGGATTAACATGCATTCATTCGTAACCTAGTTAGCTGCATAGTTGCATTGTACTGTGCCGTCGCTTACAGATATAAAAGCGGCAATATAAGCATTTAACAATACACAATAATGTAAGATTCATAATGGTATTAATCTGAAGCGATGAGAACAATGAACTTATTATATTTCATCCAAGAGGAATTAAACTGGGAATTTACAGGGAGCATTTAAATGTAATATCGACGGCGAAGTACCAATAACTACAAATAGTTAAATTAAAAAATTGACACAAACTGAAATAAAGTTTATTTTTTTTTTATTCAATCTTAAATCTTAAAGTTTAATTGTTTCGTAAGTTAATAATTTGTTTTCTTGCGGTTGCAACGATAAATACGCTTAGTGGAATTCACTAATACATGCATATAACGCCTTTAAATTCAAAACGTAAAAAAGTGAACATCTTAAAAATGTTAGTTAGGAGGTGTTAACACTTCTCCGACGGTATACAGAAAGATACAGAACCATTTAAGCATAAAATTACTAAAATGGTAACTCACGGTACATACAGAGGAGAGTTGGCTTTTGGAACGTAACAGCTCAAAGCATTGCGCAAATGGTGAACGTTACAAACTAAAAATTAATACTTACGTGTCAATCATGTCACTTACGCTGTAACACGTATACTTTTCTACTTAATTCGTCCACGAACGCCTACCAACAGCAGTTAGTAGTAATAAAAGGAATGTAACTGCAGTGAATTTCAATTTTACTTTTTTATCGCAAAAGTGTCGTTTACAATAATGATCCAATGATCAATCGTAAGAGTCAAATAAACGAATGAGTTTCTTTTAAAACAGCCGAATATAAGAAAAGATCGAAGGAAGATTCGAATGATAATAACTTTCGTTTTTTTTTATGATAAAATTTAAACATCTTTTAAAACTAGCTCCAGTAAATAATTCAATTAGTTTATTAAGAATATTTCCTCGATTACTTCTATATTGGATTGTTCAGAGCATTCTAAGTAACCCCCAATCTGCGCCAGCTCTATGTTTATGTAACTTATCGGTAGATGTATAAGATATGTAATAATTTAAATATAGTTCGATGGAGCTGGCATGTCAGATGGCAAAAGCTCCTAAATAAATAAAGATGAAAAAAAAAACTTCTATATTGCCTATAAAACAATTATTATTTAGTGCAATAAAGTTAAAGAAGTGCTTTATAAGGGCTGGTTTTATAATACTGGGACACTTAATTTTGAGGGTCACAGCAAATTATACAACATAGAAAATTAAATTAGCTTTAATAATAAAGTTACACGTGCGGTGCTCGGTATGTTTATTTCCATCCATTATTTCGTGTTTCCTAATTCATTTCATTATAACTTATTGAATACGTAAAAAAGTCTTTTATTGAAACATGTATCCATTGTTCTAATACTGCAGACTGCAGACGCAATAGTTTTGTTATTGCGTCTGCAGTCGTTTAATTAAATGTCACGCGATGTGTAAAATTTTATTCGTGCGTCAAAATAATGTAGGTACACGAAATTGGTTGAATACGAAGTAAGCGTCTCGTAGTTGGCCTAAAACATAGCCTGTGTCTACAGTATTACAACGTAAAGGAGATATCGCTTGCCTTCGCGTCAAAGCTTCTAAGTTCTTAAAATTTTTAAAACTAGTTGAAACGTTGAATCTTGAAACGTTATGCTTAATTAATTTCGAATTAAATTTAGACTTAAGCGTCCCGAGAATTTGAAGGTTATAGGTATCTCTAAGTAGACTTTGAAAGCAAAATTGATACTATACTGTTTATAGTTTCAAGATATAACTTTTCATTTGACTTGTCTTCATATCCATTCCAGTAAGTTCCATGTATTTTCCTATATCTATAGGATCGCTGGCTGTTACGTATATATTCGTATGTCCCTCCACCCAAAGGGAATGGAGCACGATGTACTTATATACCTAGATGAATGTTTATGTAAAAATTTAGGTAAATATTTGTTTCAGTTTATATAGTGTATGTATAGGAAGACCAAACCCTAAATTCTATAAATATTTGTATTTCTCAATCAGCAAAATGTTTCTGAAGCTTTGTATCTCTCTATGGTCTAGTAAGAGGTAAAAAGCTATTAAAAATTAAGATGAAAGAAAGGAAAAGTAGATACGTAAAGACAAATGAGGGCAAAATACTTCCAATAAATTATATCTCAGAAAAATATAGATACAGGAGAAATAGTAGAATGTATGCTCCAGAAACTATAAACAGAAAAAACGATCATTCAATATCAATAAACCTTTTTTTTAGTGACTTTGTTTAAAACTACTACGAGTACTTGTTACCTGAGAGGCTTTGGAAATTAATTTCCAAAATAAATATAAAATAGCATATTACCTCATTATTTATCTCGTGAAAATTGTGTTATATAGAATTAGTTCGAAAGCTCAGTATTTGTCATTATGATGTTTTCTTTAATAAGTTTTTTAAAATCACTGTTTAGTCTTTCATGAGTAACATAAAATTTATATTTTAGCATATACTGGGTCAGACCCATGGTAAGATAATTTTTTTTTTATATGAAAATATAATGTCCAAGTGGATACAGGTCGACTAGTTTTTAGACCTTCTTTTGCTGCAAAATTTTAATTTTCACCAGAGAGATGAGAAAAAACAAAGGCCACAGATTTGACGAGAAGAACACTTCTCCGAGGAATCATCCCTAGGTTGACCACCAATCTCGAAGTCGGAACATGCGAGTTAATTACCGACAGATCGCAGAATAGATATGCTTGGCGGCATGAATAAAAGCAGGTAGAAAGTCGAACCTTTGCGGTGCAGTCAACTATTTGCGGTTTTCTCAGTGTGCAACCGGCACCCACCTCGCTCGGATTGGCTTACATTGTACCATCTGGCCAATAGAAGAGCAACGAACCCAGAATTAACACAATGACACTTGCGCTCGTGCTGCTTTGTACAGTTGTGGTGTCTTTATCTATACTTTTGATCCCTGCGAACTCAAGAATGATCTTTTCATTACAAAAGAATCTTGAATAGTATAGTCTTTCACGTTTTCGCTCCATGAACAAATGGTACGGTGGTATAGCTAGGTGTTAAGGCTAGTAAATCTTTAATCAAACTTTATCAATATTTATTACGCCCTAATTACTTTTATTAGTAAAAGAAACGGGTGTTTCCAAAATTTCAGGCTTACACAAGTACTCGTGGAACAAAAATGATATTTACCTTCGTTTTCGAAATTTTGAACCGATAACGGTATATGACACTCATTACGTAATTATTTAAATTATATTAAAGAAAGAAAGAATTTATTGATCGAAGGTAAATTAAAAATAATTACAAACAACAACGACATATTAAAAAAATATCGTGCTTAAAATAAATAAATTAATAATCAGCCTTAAACCTACGATCAACCAGGACCCTGCCTCAGCATAGGTCGCTACGAGCAGAGATCCGCCGCAGCAGCGCTAATATTCTTGCAGGGTCTGAATAGATAACGCCCTACTACTCTAAAATAATAAAATGGAAAAAATAGCGATATATACACATATAAAAATTACTAAAGACGGAATATAATAATTTTTGATAAAATTATAAGCTTTTATCTAACCCGGTGTCTGTAATGAAAACTTGCAAGTTAAATTTGACCGCGAATGTTTCCGATTGAGCTGAAATTTTGCTTGCATATGTATATCGCGTGACAATACAATACTATGCTAATCTGAAGCCGAACCTGGAAGATGGCCATAGAAACTCCGCAATAAAACGACACAACTCCATCATGGTTTGTCTTTTTAACTTTTTACTTCGTTTTATTAACAAGAAATTAATGACAAAAGCTTGTTTTTAAAAAAGTTTTTTTTTCTACGGTATATCGTGTTATTAAATAATTTTAATTTGTTATGGAAAGGTGGTACACGTGAACACAAAAGCAAACTTAAAACCTATTTATGTCTTTAAATAGACAGTGAAATATTTTCATCCAAAGACATTGTAAAGTGAATGATTAAATAAATCTTTTTTCCCACTGTTAAAAGAGCCCTAATTACTTTCATTCGTCTATTCCTTTGGTAATCAGAGCATGACGCGACTTAGGATAGGACTAAGAGTTTTAGGAATGTCCCCCTTGAAGTCTCAATGGGGGTCGATTGACTTTCTCCGTCGCGCCGCGCATCCCAGCATCCCGCAGTGACGTCACACCCTAGATATAGGTCAAATGAGTGTCCCGTATTTGGGACATGCTTGCACCCGCTGCCAATTAAAATGCATTTTGGCGAGAAATCAATGTTGAATCCGAAACAGCTAAGGCTTTAGGCAGCACGTGGTCTAACTCCCATAAAACGCCAACTTTTATACTTTGTCCAATGTAGGATGATACTTTTGACAGTTGACACCTATATAGAGGGTATAAAGTTGCTAATGCAATGTCAAGCCAAACATAAAGTAACAAAGGCAACCTTAGTACGTAGCAATAAGGAAGTGACACCTGTCAAAAGTATCATCCTACATTGGACAAAGTTATAACAATTGTTACTTTACCTAAGTTAAGTAGCTAAAGTGTTATAGAATTCGGTAACAACGGTGGTCCTACAACACCCAGCCCAGAGCCATTAAAGAGAAGATCGTTTTCACCTGTTGAACTTTAAGTTGGAGAAATTTGACAATTTGTGTAGGTTGATATGATTTTTTAACATAAAGCAGTAAAATAAAGTAGCCAATCTGGTTTGACTGGAAGTGATTTGTGTTTTATACACTCATCCATTATTTGTTCCTGCTTCGGTCCCTATTTGCCATTGCCTTTCTCTTCTATTATCCCCCAACAGGGGTGAATAGAACAAAGATAATGCATCAGTTCTTTTTCCTTCTCCCATATCACTCGTCAACTTAGCATTTATTCTTGCGGTCTTTCTATGTATTCCATTCATTCGCTTAATATGTCTGATGTACTCTACTAGTTACATTAACCTTTAAATGAAAAATCTAGCCTTTTAATTCAACCAGCAGTTGAATAATATTGCGCCAATGCGTCTGATACCACATAGACCGAGCTGGTTGATACTTAGGCCATTTATAGAATACATACCATACATATCCATACATTACAATACAAACTTCTTGAGACACCAACGAACTAAATTTATATATAAAAAACACACATACATACCCCTCCTCCTCGTCTTAGGCGTTCCTGTGTAACTAAAAAGCTGGAACTATCTAAAGCGAATACCAAATTCTTCGACAACTCCTTCTGTGTCAGGGTTGTACTGCTTTGGAGCAGACTTCCTTTGGCGATTCAAAACTGTCTAACCTTGATTTCCTTCAAGTTCAAACTTAAGGATTACTTTCTTGCACAAATATTCTAAGCATATTCCGCGTACTTATATTATACTAATTATATGCATGTATATTATTTAATATATATTTTATTTTATATATATGTAGGGTGGGCAGATATCACAGATTTTCACTTTCCATGATCCTGACATACATCTTTTGCTTTTTCAACTCAGATACATTAAGGGTACATCAGACCTTTATACAAGTTCGTACATTAAGAGTAGGTACTTTTGACCTCAGCACCTACCATGATCTCGTAGCGCGATGCAAGTTCGATTGTCAAAGTGAGACACCGCTATACACGGTCTGTAGTTGCGTCTCTTTTTAACAGTTAAACTCGAATCGCGATAAGAGGTGATGGTGCAAGTTCGATTGTCAAAATGAGACACCGCTATACACGGTCTATAGTGGCGTCTCTCTTTAGCAGCTGAACTTGAATCGCGATAAGAGGTGATGGTCTGGCCTTTTTTCAGGACATCTATTTGGTCCATGAAAGTTCGCCTTTGCCTGCCTTTACCGACTTGGCCATGCACATTAGCCTTATATACTTTGCATACATATTTCTATTGTAATATGTCTTTGAATATAGAAAATGGTCGACGCCATGTTGACGTCGAAGTAAATTTTAAAGACTCGGCTAGGCAAGTCGTTAAATAATTTAACTAAGTTGTTTGTTTAGTTGCTTGATTGAATAGCTGAATGTCATTCATAATAATAACGATAAGGATAATAATATAATAATAAGGATAACGGCTCTGTTCAGTAAAAAGGCTAGTCAGCTGGTTGCGACATGTCCATACCAAGGCTGACAGACCCTTATCAGTTTTCTTAAACTGGTGTCGTTTTCCAAATTTCTCTTATGTAACATCCCTAATATTATAAATGTGAATGTAAGTTTGTTTGTTATGCTTTCACGCAAAAACTGCTAAACCGATCATCATGAAACTTCGTACATATATTCTTGGAGGTATTAGAAGCAACATAGGATACTCTTTATTGAAAAAAAAAATTGCGGGCGAAGCCGCGGGTAAGTTAAAAATAATAATAATATTTCTTACACTTATACCAAGCAGCCTAGCCCAAAATAAATACTGTGTGGCTTATGTTATGGACACCAGGGTAACGGATGCACAAAGAGCACATGATATATAGATACATTAACGGCCGTTTGGTGCAACCGTGGCGAACCGTAGCATCATTGGTCCCGGTTTTGATTCCTGGTAGGGGCATATATTTGTGTGATGACCACAAGCATTCGTTTTTTAGTCACAGTTTTTGACCGCAATAAACTCCGAAACTACTCAACCGATTTTGATGTATTTTTTTATTGTTTTTGCTGGATTTTTTCCAGCTTAGGACAAAGGTTAGGTTTCATTTACAACAATGATTCAGGTACAAAAACTCGGTTTACGTTTAAAATTACCTTTAAATATCTGAATGTCTTTTAAAGACTGAGAAATAATTAATAAGTTACCCAGTCAAAGGGAAATATCTCTTGTAGCGTAACTTAAGAATAATAACAATCGCCAGCTTGTTTCAATTTATGTTTATAATAAATACGATATCTGGCGAAATAAGTTTTATCTGGTCCTGTAGTGTCTTTATCAAAGTCAAGTAAATTAGTAAATAGCTATTTTAAATTTTGTCTCTTTGATATAATTCTACAAGTATATAGCTCTCCCAATTGAGAGAGCATTGGACCGGATTTCCAAAGGTTGCGGGTTCGATTCCCGCCTGAGATTCACTTGTGAGCCGAGTCGATTTTTTCTAGTATTTTTCTATTATAATAATTTATCTTATAAGATCGCATTGAAAATGCATAAAAATTATAAATCTAACATGGCTGTTTCATCTTAATCGATTGACCAAACATTTGTAAAAATGTTTCTTTCGAATACGAGAGGATGTTCCTCTCATTGATGAAACAACGCTGGCCTATAGCGTAAAATCAGGAATGTACTAGAAAATTTTGACGAGTGTTCGCAAGGCTCGGTAGCTCAATTGGGAGAGCATTGGACCGGATTTCCAAAGGTTGCGGGTTCGATTCCCGCCTGAGATTCACTTATGAGCCGAGTCGATTTTTTCTAGTATTTTTCTATTATAATAATTTATCTTATAAGATCGCATTGAAAATGCATAAAAATTATAAATCAATAATAAGAGTAATGTCAGAACAATCATTGTCAATTTTTTCCGGTCGCTAGATATCAATGCAGACAGTGCGGCGTAGGCTAAATGAAGGTGGCCCACACCATCACATACGAGGACTGCACTAAAAGTATCGGGAATGGAATCTTTCCACTGTTCCTGTCGTATTAAAATCTTTTTAATTGAAAACTCCTTGGTTTCAAAAATCAAATACCATTTATTTATTTAAAAAAAAGATTCTCGGTCTTGTCAAACTTAGTCGTTGAGAAAATGGAATTGACTCGAGAAAAATCAAGAGCGATGATTTATTATGACTTTCGACGTGGTTTAACACAAAAACAGTGTGTTGATCGGATGCTTTCTGCATTTGGTGATGAAGCCCCATCCAAAACCACAATTTATCGCTGGTTTGCTGAATTTTAACGTGGACGTGTCAAGCTCAGTGATGTTCCCCGTCAAGGTCGTCCAAAAACTGCAGTCACCCAAAAAAACCTTGATGCTGTGCGTAAACTGATTGAGGAAGATCGACATGTGACATACCGCGAAATTCAGGCAACTTTAGACATTGGCATGAGTCAAATACAAATAATCTTGCATGAACAATTAGGTGTAAAAAAGTTGTTTTCCAGATGGATACCGCATTCGCTCTGTGAAGAGCAAAAAGCGGTTCGCGTTACTTGGTGCGTCAGAACACTCGAAAGATTCCACGAAGGATCCTCAAATGCTGTATACAACATCGTATCAGGTGACGAATCCTGGATATACGCGTACGAACCCGAAACAAGAAACCAGTCACGAGTTTAGGTGTTCGAAAATGAGTTAAAGCCAACAAAAATTGTTCGTTCACGGAGTGTTCCAAAAAATGGTGATCACGTTTGTCTCCAAAACCGGCCATGTTGTGACTATTCCTCTTGAGGGACAAAGAACGGTTACTGCAGAATGGTATGCTAGCATTTGTTTGCCACAGGTCTTTTCTGAACTCCGTAAAGAGAACTGCAACCGCCGCATCATCTTCCATCACGACAATGCGAGTTCTCACACCGCGCACAGAACAAAAGAGTTTTTGGAGCAAGAAAACATAGAATTATTAGACCATCTGCCGTACAGCCCCGACCTAAGCCCTAATGATTACTATACTTACCCTAAAATAAACAATAAATTGCGTGGTCAGAGATTTTCATCATCTGAAGAAGCTGTGGACGCCTACAAAACGGCCATTTTGGAGACCCCAACTTCCGAATGGAATGGTTGCTTCAATGATTGGTTCCATCGTATGGAAAAATGTGTCAAATTTCGCGGAGAATACTTCGAAAAGCAATCAATACATTTTTAAATAGTAAAGTTGTGTCACTTCCTTGATTCCCAAAATTTTCAGTGCCGCCGTCGTACCAGCCCGAAAATTGTCACTTACACAACATCAGTTTTTTATTACTGTTGGTCCCAGTTATCTTCGTATGACAGCGATTTTTAAAAGGCAGAAGGCACCAACGGTTGGTTCTTCATAACAATGTTTGAACATTATTGTTATGAAGTGGTAATAATATATTTTTACTGAAAAGAGCATTGGTTTTTAAAATTACCAGGACTACGATATTATCCGTCCACTCAAAATTATAATATTGAAGACAAAAGGCGATTCTATCTTTGTGCTTTTGTGTAAGTAAGGTTTTTAAAGTTTATAATTATATATTGCTACAAAAAAAGTGTTGGTTTTTTATTTTACTTTAAGTCAGACTGGCGAACAAATTATTTACGCGCTTTGCGCTCTAACATTATAGCAAAAGAATAGGTATATTTAATATAATATTATTTCATATTGCACTACAAAAATTGCTATGTTTACTTTCTTCACTTTTGTTAACCTGAAATTTAAAAGCAAGACACATTTGAACCTTAAAACCATTCTAATCTTTGCATTTCGAACAACGAGGTTTTTGAACAGAAAAAGACACGCTGTCACAGATATAAAATTCGAGTAGAATTTAATAGATTACCCTCAGAGTAAACAGGACTGGAGTAGCCATTAGTCAATTTCTCGTACATATTTTCCTGCCATTTTTTGCGGGGGGTGAGGTTACTACTACATTCAATGCCAGCACACAGGAACAAAAACTCTTTGCGTGTTTACAAACGCACACATGCATAATACGACAAACATATTTAAAATACACGCACACGTGCCTAAAATAGTGTGTTAACGTTCTATTCAAACACACGAATGTCATTGTGTGAGAAGTGACATGACATAGCACGAGAATATCGATATCGATAAATCAGTTTCGTTTAATGAATGAATGTATTAACTTTGCGTTAGTATTCCTACATTATGTATTAAAAATTAAATTAAATTAATGATGATATTACACGCTACAACAGTCAGTTTCGAAGGCTACATCCATAAAATACAAATTGAAACTTAATAGTTTATTGCATTTAAGAGATATTTACAATAGGTGTTATTATATATATAGAATTTACTGTGGACCCTTTCGCGTATAACCATAATGGAAAAGAGGAACTCTGAAACATTATTTTTAACAAAGCGTATATAGTTATAATTCTCAGATTTTTACTTTGACCGATTGATTATTTGTATTTTTTTGCGATTTGCTTACATCACTTTTTGCAGGTATTTCCTTTTCAACTTATTCTTTAACCTAAAATTAATACATTTAAATGTAATAAACTAAAACTGTTAATATCTATTTGAAACATAACTAGTTATATAATAAACTAAGAGGATCATTCAAGCATAACGTTGGCACAGCATGGGCAACTAATCTTCTTCTATTGTTAAATAATTTTTGAAACTGAGACGGCTCAAAATGTATGGAAAAATATTTGTTCTTGAAGATGCCCAAGATGCCCTATTACCTATTACAAGCATGAATCCATTTTTTTCGTATGCTGTATTCTTTAGGAAAACTGGATATGAAAAATTAGATGTTTCCGGGCATGTCAAAGCTTAAAGTATAAATACCAACAATTAGTATACCGCCTAGGGGCAGAGTATATTTGCCTGAACTACACATACCGATCATTTCTAATTTTAATACTGCAATACTATCTTCCAATAGCTTTCATTTATGTACAAATGACTTTTGGCACCACATACCTTACTTCTAGTATATTGAAGTATTGCAGTTGGACAAGCCGGTTTTTAAAAAGAGCTATAAATGCTACAATATTAATAAAAAAACTTAACTTAAATGTTGACGATGACATTTAGCTATTACCATACTAAAATGTCATCAAAATCCGTCGAGTAGTTTTTGCGTGATGCGTGCTCAAACATACATACAGACAGACAAAATGTTCAAAAATTAGTGATTTCGCTTCCTCTACTCTCATTACTAGCCAGGTAGGTTTAAGGTGGACTTGACCTGTTTTATTCTATATCTTTACAGTTTTATTCTCGTATGTATAATATCGCAGGTAAATAGTATAATTCCGCACTTTACATACGGCGTCATCAGTTCAAAATCACATATCTTATTCTTATTTGAAATCATCATTAATACCTGGTAATAATTACTGAAACAAACTGTAATTTATCTAAGCTGTTTTTTAGTATCGTTAAGAAAAAGCATTCATTCACTCATTCATTACTCACTCGTAAAATCACAATATCGATGAAGTTGACATCACTATTGTGCAAATTAATATTGTACAAATTAATAAGGGTTGCTGATTACAAAATAAAAACTATTTGTCCTGTGGCTCGAAAAAAAATTTTGGTTTCTCGGAAATGATCGGGTGTGCTGGTTAGGCGATGGTACCCTTTTAACCGTGCTTTTTTATGAAGTCAGGGACACTGTAGGTATATACAGCATTAGTACTCTTAATGTTTATGAGCGCCGCCCAGCATGAATAAAAGGGCAAATAGTTTGATTATTATTTTAATTAATTATTTTATTTATTATTTTATATTTCCATGTTGTGTAGCAAAGAATAGGCTTCAAGCAGCCGCAAAATTGTAGGTATGTACTTAATACTGAACTAAAAATAAACACGCAACGTACATTGTTAAAACGAAATTATAATTGGTAATTAATTAATACAAAATTACAGTTATTTATTACCAACAAACTATTTCTAATTTTTGTCTTAATTAATTGAAATGCGATAATGGTCAACCCTAGGTAGTCTCGTGGGGAGTGCAGCCATGACGTCATCAAACGAACTTTAAGCGCGAAATTTGAAATTGTAGTTTGCTAAAACATGAAATTATGAATTAAATAATAATCAAAACCTAAAAATTATGCTTACAAATGAAAGGTGACGCCATCTTTTTGCATACCAGATATTTTCGAATTTTTTTTACAGTAGAAAACAGCACAGGCAGGCATTTTCGTGGGAGCTCTGCACGGTAAGACGTTCTGATTATTGTGGTTTTAAAATGGCGGCTCAACTAGTTTTATATAACGCACAGGATTCCGACGCTTGTGCATTTGGCAGAGGGGTAATGTTAGGCAAAGGCTACTCCAGTCCTGTTTACTCTGAGAGATTACCGCATGTCTGAAAAATTATTACTTCATATTTTAAATAACAGAAATGATAAAGTTTTGGGAACGGAGGAAACCATATGCGTGGTGGAATAAGAGCTAAGGACAAACTACATGAGGTCGAGTTTGGCAATGATCCTACTAACATAATCAGAACAGATTTTGAGTTAGAATCCCGGTAAGGACAAATGTTTGTGTAATAAAAAATCACAATAATTATGCGCTTTTTTGATTTGTTTATTTGTTAAGTTAGTATATGTTTAATTTGAGTAATATAATGTTAATAATAAATTTTTATAATGCAAGAGTAAGAAATCTTTATTATTATTTGCTTGCTGCATCTATACCTTTCTAAGTCTATGGATGCAGGATAAGTAAAATTAATTTTTATCATTATTTCATTCAAAAGCATGCGACGTTGCCGTTGCTCTTTGTTTTGGAAGAGCGGCAACAACTGAAAGCACGTCATCAGGCATGTCAAGACTCTGCGTCAAACAGTGACAGTTCTCTGGCGCCAAGAGACACACACCACACACACAAAGATATTATATATGATATGTCATAAAAACTTTAGTTTTTGTTATGAAGTTGTCATGAGAAAAATAATTTTATCTCTTTCTACCTTTCTGTCTGTTGGGTCTTGAAGGGGCAGTTAAGATTGTTGCTGTTTGTACAATCTCACCATCGTTCCTTCGATACGATTCGCTTCGATAGTTCAAATCTCTGACATTTGTTACATATTCGTTGCTATGTTGCAGAGCAAAATGTCGGCAATTTTTTTAAAGAAGCCGGATATTTCATAATAAATTGTCAACTTTTGGAACTATAGAGGTTCGACATCAAGAATCTGCTGTGGTTGCACATAGCGTTCCCATCCGTTCGAATAAAGCCGGATAGTGTTAGACTTTTTGATCTTGCCGGGGCCAATTTGACTGCATCCGGCCGTCCGGCTTTTGGTAGACTTTTTTTTGACGCAAGCAACTTATTTCAAATCGCTAAGTAACATAGATTGCTACTCAGAGTTCCTCGCTCTTTGCTAGTATTACTTTGCGATACAAGCACACAATGCCAATGTTGAAAGAGTATTCTCTTTAACAGGCCAGCCATGGATGAAATTAAGAAACGGCTTCAAATCGGGAACTATTGCAAAAATGTTAATTGTGGAATATAATTTAAGTAACTTGTAACTTGCCAAATGTTTTATGATAAAATTATAAAGGAGGTTGAGATTTTAAGGCAGGCTTCTAGTAAAGCATAAAAGGCCCGGCCTTTTTAGCGGGTAAGTCCGGTTTTCTGATTTTTAGAAATGGCAACGCTAGTTGCACATGATATGTTTCTTTATCATCACAATGATGCACTACTAGACGGAAGCTTCCCTCCACCTAAAAAAAGAGAATATTTCCCCATAAACTCCATGTTGGCAGGCGGGAGGTCATACACCTTATGATTATCTCCTACTGGAGGTAAAATAACAAGAAACATTCACACTTTACCCTTAGTGTGAATGGTTTGTGCTATTTCACTGTTTCACATCCCATGGTGCTAATAAGGATGTAAAGTAAGTTTAATTTCATTAAAAGTCATAATAAGTTTATTACACCTGACAAAAAACAATTTTAGGTTAACGCACCGAATGTCCGTTAATTTTATTTTAACAACAATGGGTACTGTTATCGTAGTCATAATAGCGTAATTAGAATAATTAATTGCTTTTCATAGGATAAGTCTTAGGAAAAAAACTGTTTTAGGTTGTTGGCCTCCTAATTAAAAAGATAAAATTATGATACAGTTTACAGTTTAAGTTAATTAGATTAAAAGGGATATAATCTACATATCGCACATACGGTGCTATAACGTCACTTATGTAATTTTAGACAAAACTGAACTGAGTATGAGAAAATACTCCTACCTCTACTCTACCCCTTTACTTTGCTTGCTTTTACTCTAAAATTAAGTTCAAAGTTGTTTAGCCAAGAAAAACTATATGTTGTAAGGATGCTCAATTTTTAAATGCTCCCCCTGAAATATTACACCATTTGCATAAGTGACGTTATAGCACCGTATGTGCGATATATAGAAGAGAAATACCACTTGTTAAATTTGTCCTAATATCAATTGCAAAGTTCATATTAACATTGTTTTGGTTAAAGTTTAAATAATACACAAAATTAAAAAATATACAATTCTAATTGGAAAATACTAGGAAAAACGACTTAGCTCACAAGTTATTCTCAGGCGAACTAGCAACCTTAGGATGTCAGATTCACTGCTCATCCAATTGAGCTACCGAACCGAAAGGAGGAGGGTAGCTATGGCTGTTTTCGGCCTATTTGTTTATGGGCAAATCGACTGCTTATGCTCTATACTTACTGGAAAAAAGAAATTGTTTTTTTTTTATAAAAATAAAATAGGCCAAAAACCAGCCTAAGGTACCCTCCTCCTTTTATAGTACTTTTTACTATAATTTTTCTTTAGTTAATTTAATTATATAAGATGAAGACAAATCTTTCCATCGTCCTGTTGAATTGATTAAAAAAATTGATAGGTCGACTAACATGAATCGATTCACATTTTTGACCGGATTTAATGACCAATTTTGAAAAGGACTAATAGCACACGCCTGAAATGTAATCAATATCTTTTAAGAGAAGTTTATATTATGAATTTACAGATGGCGGTTTTGAGTTTTGAGTCAGTCACAAAGTCTGTAAAAAAGATGGCGAAAAAAATTAGTCAAGAAGTCGATTGTGTGTGGATCACTAAGGGCTGATTTCACCATAAAAATAAACGCGTTCATTCGAGTTAAACTCAGTTTACGCGCTTAACTGAGTTCCGAGCTTGTTTTTGGTTTTCATAAAGATAAATTGAACGAATTCCAGTTGAACCTCGCTCATATTCCGAACCACTGACTTTCGACGTTTAAGATTTAATATTTTCATTGTATGATAATCAAAAGAGTATTCTGTATTCTGTTATTTGTCGTCAAAGATTGCCCATTTTAGACTTATTTCGAGACTATGACAGTTTTCGTCAACGCGATTAAAATGTAGCTGGTGAAATCGATGTGACGTAAATGGTGATGAAAATAGCTACTTGGACTTGGTTATGCTGAACTTAGTTGATTAAACTTGGTTTTATCAGCAGATGGTGAAAATGGCCCTAAGACTTTCGTTTACAACGTGGTTTTATCTCTATCTTTTATTCACGGGTCGTTTACCCGACAAATTTATGTCAATCGGCCTCGTAAGGGTAACGGGTAGTGGGCTATCAATTATTGATGACAAATAGTGGAAAACTGCTCACCAGTAATTGGAAATAGGTGCTGTAAGTTGTAAAGACTTTTTACTTAAACAGGTATTGAAAATAAAATATTCTATTGTTGATTAATTGTATATATGGACTTCGCCCAGGTTAAACATAACATGAATGGTTGAACATTATATTGTCGACCATATGGTGCAACGTTAGCCATGCGACAGTCCTGTGTTCGAGTGTCGGAGTATGAAAATTATATATCTATGTATCATAGTTTCACATAACACAAGCCATGCAGTGCTTACTATTTGGTAGACTAAATGGTGTTAGTGTAAGAATTATTATTGGAGCGGAGCGAACGAAGTGAGCGAAGCTCCCATGGATCAGCTTCAATGACGAAATGTCTGTTATGCCATAACTTCCAGAGTTCTCAACCGATTTTAATATTTTTTGTGTGGCATCGGATCAACAGGTTTAGGACCAGATTGTGACGGAGCCCGAATTTTCAAATTCGCAATGCGAAAAAAATTTTTTTTCTTTCTAAGGGATTACGCTCCGCTCCAATATATATGGTGCTAGCGTAGCTTTATGCTTAGCGACTGCATCGCCTAGTTATTACATTATGTACATAAAATATAGCCAGGTTAAATTTGATAATACATTATACGAGTATATTCCTTCTGGAATAATTACCTATGATCTGTTTAAATGACAAATAGATTTTTCAAAATCAAAATAACGCTTCTATGTAGGGCAGAATCGCAGTCGAGCCTTTAGGCAGGATAAGTAAACCGGCCAAACAATCGGTTTTAAACAGAAAATATGTATGGTATCTGCAGTAAAGGTTATTTCAAGATTTTAAACGAAACCAAATTTTTTTTAATATAGGACAACAATAAATTTTAATACACTTTATACTTTCTAAATGCAACTTATAATTTCGAGTCGTTTTCAGGAGTAGTATTCAGAGGATGATTATCAATTAGTTATTCTGTGAATACGGCACCTGAAAAGGAGTTAATTAAACAGTCATCTACGTCGGAACGTGTTCTATCTCCTATAAAATATTTGTTTCTTCCCCCACACTCGTATCTTGTCTTAAGGAACGTTTTAAATTCCTACACCTTTGAAACCATTGTCACTTGCGCTCCATCTATACTCTCAAGCTGCAGACACCCTCACATATGTCGCGGTTTTTCTATTAATCTTTCTTTGTACTGGGAGTCCATATTTGAACTATGTGCCTCTCAGACAAGCCTTTGGCCACCTTTTGGCTTACCTCATATATGTTGAGCCCAACCGCCAGTTACATTAATAATTTCTATCGCCATCCAAAGGGTATCTGATAAAAATTGCTTTAAGCAATAAGAGTCATTAACCTACCTTAAGTTTTTATTTTAATTCTTGTTTTAATGTTCTATATAAATTAGTAAATTAGTAGATGTGTAAAAAAAACTACCGCTCATAATTAGAACAAGAAACCCGCATGAACGATTGACATAATGACTCAGGTACATAATAAATAGTCTTCTTTTATATTACCTATATTCAAAGAAGATATGTTATGATAGAAAAATGGTTATGAGTTTAAAAATCTTATATTTCTTTCTATATAACTCTCAAAACGGTTATAAAATCCGTCTTCTAAACAAGAAAAATGTCATTAAGAATTGTGCATTTTCGAAACTACATACTTGTTTTTAAATATAAAATTGATTATTTAATTTAATTTAATATATATTATGACAATACTTTGTGTGTGTGTTTGTTACCATATAAAGTTACCATAAGCCCAAGAATAACAGTTTTTTTATTTTTTTATAATACAGTATAGCGTGGCCGGGTCAGCTAGTTATTTAATAAAAAAACTATAAAAGACGCCTTCTTCGTTTTATTCACTTTTAGTTTTTGACAAAATAAATAATTCGTTAAATATTTTAGGCAGCAGAGCGATTTTTCCTTATGCACATTGACGGCCTTGGACCATCTTGGCCTGTGTTGACAGCAGACAGACGATCTCAGATTGCCGTGCCAATGTACACTTCAATTTAAATATAAATTATGTAATTTGAAATGAAATAAAACTATTATTTTTTGTTAAATTTTTATATGAGTGAGCATCCGAAATATTTATTGTTAGTATGAAATAGTTACCCGTAAAGAAAATTAAATCCTAATGCTCTAACTACACACTAAAATGCGCTTGCCTTGCTGCAATATAGTTAAGTTTTTATGATACCAAATAAGGCTGGCAAAGGCAACTTTAATATCGTAAATATAAACTTTTTTCTGTATTCCTACGCCCAGCTTATTTTTTCATTACATATATATTTGCGGTGCCTTATTCAGTTTTCATACTTTTTCCTATATTATATAAGCTTACATAATATTTCTCTTAAATCACGAGATAATACAAACCAAACACTCATTAACTTTAAACTAAGAGATTTATAAATTGACATGAACTTAAAGTATTATAATTTTTATATATTTTAGGCATTTTTCAATGCGATCTTATAAAATAAATTATTATAATAGAAAATTACTAGAAAATATCGACTCGGGTCACAAGTGAATCTCAGGCGGGAGGCATTGGACTTGGACAGGCTCAATTGGGAGAGCATTGGACCGGATTTCCAAAGGTTGCGGGTTCGTTTCCTGCCTGAGATTCACTTGTGACCCGAGTCTTTTTTTCAAGTATTTTTCTATTATAATAACTTAAAGTATGTTTATGTTCTGTAACTTTATCATAGGTAATCCGGAATTATCAACAATTTTTATGATGTGTGTGTGTGATTTAGTAATCCTAAAATTATACATTTCGTTGTATGTTTGAATAGTAAATGTAGTCTTCTCAAATATTAGTATTATGAGTGAGTATCGTAGGTGATAAGTTTGTATTTCTTTATTTCCAGTCACGTAGCACGGTTCAACGCCCTAAAGTATCCAGCAAATGAAAATAAAAATTTCAACTGTAGAATTCGCAAGCATTTCCGCTGATATGAACCGTGAATGGAGGCGAACTGTTTAAGTAGCCTAAAATCTGCATTTCAATGACTTTGGCGCATAGGTATGCAGATAATCGTTCTACTTGCCGAAAATAGAAATAAACGTGTAGAATTTCCTTTTACTCAAGAAATATAAGCGCTTCTAAAGAAAATTGGAAGTTGTTTTCAATTGTTGACGGTCGAATTGGTCTACAGCGCTTAGTAAACCTAACTGAAATTAACTTTAATTGGGTGTATTCGAATCCAGCTTAAGGTTTGTTTGAGAGGCATGAATAATCGCGTTTGATTCACTGTTCTTCATACTTGTATATCATAAACAAGGTCTGCTACTAAGCAGACCCCCACTAACAAACCACCAGTGGAGGCACTAATAACTATAGTTAAATAGTTTAGTTTTCTAATAAATAAATCATTTTGTTGTTATAGTTACCTGACTGCTGTATAGCGTTTTTTTTACATAGGTCTATCCCTATCTATTTGTAATTGAAACTAAACGAAAAGATAAATAATTAGGTTTTTTCTTAACATTTTCACGTAAATAAGGTTGGCTAACCGGATTTTAAATTTGAATTATTACATGTATGTATGTATACATATAACTTTTTTTCATGTTATTTATTTTTATTGATATTAATAATATTATATAAATAAATCTGTATATATAAATCAATATCATATTTTTATTAATTGTCTATGTAGAACATTAGTTGTTGCATTAGAACTAGTGCGAACAGAAGCTCAGCGCGGGCGCAAAAGGATAGTTGCGGGGTTGGAGGGGTAAGACAAAATTTTCGTCATACTGCCACTAGATGAAAACAATTTTTTGTCTATGCGATACGACCATTATTTTGCCGTTCATTTTTTTGCAGATTATTGTTCTACTATAAACAACAACAATGGGAATACCATTATCTCTTTCCTAGACGTATGTGAACATAGCAAAACAAGGGCAGAGAACTGTCGCACAGTCGGAAAGCCAAATACGCCAAAATAGTGATCGTAACGCATTAAATGTGTTAATAAAATCTCTCGGAAAAATCGGAAAAGTCGTCGACACTCGATTCCTGTGATATGCAAAATGTTCACAAAAAAGTTAGTATGGAAACTTCGGTGCGTAAGTTAGACTTTTGTTTTTTAAAACAATGCGAATTGCGCACTCCCGTCAAACAGAAAATATAATTTCCTACACACTCGAGTACTATTATAGTTATGTATGTCACACAAAAACTTAGTAGCAAACCCACCTAAAGGTCATATGGCTTGACTTAAACATGTGTTATATCCGGACATTGTTCTTTAAATACCTACTAGATATGTTAACTGAATAGACACGAGCATCCTACTTTTTTGACACGATTTTCGTTTCAACGGAAAAGCGACCGTTATGTTAGGTGTTTTTTAACGGACGCTGTTTTCCCATGGAGACACTACTCACTTGTCTTTGGACTAATCATAGTAAATCGTCGTTGTTTGTCTATGATCAAAAGAGTGAACGGGAGCACTGGACAATTTATAATTTCAGCTGTGACTATTTACATTTTGTGAAAAGTTCACAAAAAATGTGCGCGTTACTTAAAAATATTGCCGTTATTGACAAAAAATATTTACGGCACCGTAAGTAAATAGATAATAAACCGGAGAATTTTCGTACTTTTTCTAATGTAATACTTAATTCTGCTATATAATTAATTATTAATAATAATAACCATCGTATTGTTAATGTTTTCAATTGTTGAGCATTATAATGACACCATAGGTAGAACGGGTCATAGGATTGCCAACTTTGAAAAGAAAACCTATTTTTTATTTCATTTTTTCTAGAACCTGTTGGCTATATTTGGTCATCCGCAAAATTTGAAGATATAATTTTAGCTTAGATACATATTAACATCTAAAAATCTCTAGTAAAAGCTGAGGTTGCAGGATCAAAAATAAATAATATAATATAAAAAATACACATCCAGAAATGACTCGTTTTATTTCGTAATTATTTAAAATTAAATTTTTATACATAGATACTTTATTTTTATGACACAGTTTAAAATAAATTTAACAAAAATAAAGTTATTCCAATTTCGAGCTTGAGGTAATACTATTTTTGGTCATCTACCCGAATACTATCCAATACTATAATTGCTTAACCTACGCAATCTAGGCTAAATGATCTTGCCACTGCACCATCCAGCTCATGGTATAATTGTCATACTTTAAAACGTATTTATTAAGCTTTTAACCCGTTGACTTCCCGTCTTCGCGTTCTGCTGTGGTATCTTTACGACCGACCCCAAATCCAAATTGAAACCGGCTATGTTGCAAGAGGAAGGGAAGATTGCGTGCCCTAAATTCTGGTATCAAATGAGCTAGTAGCAACAATTTAGTTGGCTGTTTAAACTAAATCAAAACAAATACAACGAACTTTAAATATATACGAAAATGTTGTGCAATGCTTGACCTGTATAGGACCACAGAATAAATGGGTAATTGGTAAATGGGTAATATATATAGGTATACTAGCTGACCCGTCCATTCGTCGTTGTAGTTAGTTATTATAATTTGCATATATTTTTGACTGTAAATTAAAATATAACCTGTCCTATGTCCTAAGTTGAAACAAATCCAGCAAAATGAAACAAAAATCAACAAAATCGGTTAACTAGTTTCAGAGTTTATCGCGGTCACTCAGTAACACGAAATTTTTTATAGGTATAATTATAATCAGCTCGACGAACCTTGATCCCTATGACAGTTCATGTTAGTGACGGGTCGTGTCGATATATCGTTTATAGGCAAGGGCGTGACTTGCATTCAGCCACATCATTAAACATGTTTTTAAAAATATAATCTACATTTATAATGCTTATTATATATACGAATATCCGTGTATTTGTATGCGGGGTTGCCAAAATTCCGATGCAGAGTTAACATGGTCGAACTCTATAATTTTAGTTTTGAAAATCCATGTAAATTAAATTTTTAGTATAGTAACACTATCTGATCTGTCACTAGGTACGCCGTGATCGCTTATTCGCTACACCAGTACGAGTGCTAACGCCTTGTATGCGCCACGTGTTTTTTGTGTCATCGGAGTCCTTTGTTTGTTACTACTGTTGTTTTCTGTTTTTGTTATTGTTGTTTTCTGTTTTTGTTATTGTTGGTGTTTCAAAATGCCGAAAAGACTGAGAAAAACTGTACTCAACAGTGAAACGCGGGAGTTTGTTGTACGCTTGCGTGATTATTTTGCTCGCGAACAACAAAATGGCGGACCTTTGTTGCCACTTGACAACGTACGCGACCGTGTTGCTGATGCTCTGGGAATTGGCAAAGCTACCGTTTCCCGAATTACAAAGGAGAAGTTCGGTGAATCGTCGATGGAGGAGAACAAGCTATCAACTCCAAAGAAGAAAAAACATAATAGGGCACATTCCGTAACTAACCCCGATGATTTCGACATGGCAGCAATACGAAACCACATTTACGGCTACTATTTTCGAGGTGAACTGCCAACTTGCAAAAAATTATTGGCGTCGCTGAAATCGGCTGATTTATTTAAAGGTGGGCTCACTTCTCTCAGAGTGGTTATAAAAAAATGTGGATTTCGTTATGGGAAGTGTGACAAAAGAAAAGTAATAATGGAGCGGAAGGACATTGGATTGATGAGGTGTGATTTTCTAAGACAAATAAAAAACATCGAGAACTGGGACAAGGTGGTTTATCTGGACGAAACGTGGCTCAACGCCAATCACTCAGTGTCCAAAACATGGACAGACGACACAGAGAAATCCTGTACCAAAGCTCCAGAAGGCAAGGGCCAGCGTTTGATTATCTGCCACGCTGGCACAGCCAAAGGTTTTGTACCTAACTGCTTGTGGGCCTTCAAATCCGTGAAAACATCAGATTATCACGAAGAGATGAATTTTGAGAATTTCGAGAAATGGTTCACAAAACTATTGGACAATTTAAATGAGCCCCACTATATTTTAATGGACAACGCCCCATACCACTCTGTGCAAGTTAATAAAGCACCTACCGCGAATAATAATAAAGGCGAAATCATAGAGTGGCTGCAACACAATGGTGTGGCAGCTAATAGTCAAATGCTGAAAAAGGAATTAGTCAGACTGATGAACCTGCATAAACTGCAAACAAAGAAGAAGTATGTTTTGGATGAGATGGCAAAATCAAAAGGGCACACCGTGATTCGGCTACCGCCCTACCACTGCCAATATAATGCAATCGAGATGATATGGGCGCAGATCAAAGGTGGGTTGATTTGTATTTATTTTAACATGTTTTTATTTAGGTGACTGGTGACTAGAGAGCTAGCACTATTTAAAGCTATTTTATTTTACTAAATAGCTATAGCATTTTAATTTTTAACCATGTACGTAATTTCTGATATAAATTACACACTTTTAACATACCTAATTATGTACTTATAATGTACTTACTCCGATCTCGCTCTTTGACTTTGCATCATATTCAATCTAAACCATTATTGTTTCAGGTTGTGCAGCCAGGCTGAACACCACTCCGCCATTCACAGCTAATAAAATGCTGACGTTACTAGAAGAGGCATGTAGTCTAGTGACTCCGGACAATTGGAGGAAAGTGGTTGAGAAGACCAAAAAACTGTGCTTAGATGATTGGGATCGAGACGTGCGATACGACAACGTAGTAGACCAGCCGTTTTTAATAAACGTAGGAGAAAGCAGCTGCAGTTCAGATTCCGAGTCTGAGACGCAAGCCGTGATGTCATTGTCAGATTCCGATTAATATATATTAAAAATCATTGCTGAACCGCTTTTGTTTTATTTGGTTTTGTCATATAGTAGGTATATATAATAAATTAATTAAATCTCCTTTATTTTATTAAAGTCCGTTAAGACAACTTAAATGATAATAAATCTGACACTAAGAGCGTAGGTACTATGTTAATGTATTTTGTACACTCGTTTCCATTTTCGATATTTGTTTATCGATACTTCCGCGCTAGTCGATATCTTCCAAACGAAGTAACTTTTGCAGGACGTCAACGTAAAGTCTGATTGAGATAATTTCTTGTAAATGTTAATAATTATTATTATTCCGACGGAATATTATTTTAATGGCATATATCTGCCTAAAATTAATAAATATCATTTTTAGACTCCGCCAATTCGATTATAATGTAACGGTGACGCTACTACAAGGTTGTGTCGAGGGAATAACTGTCAGTGTCATAGGGATCAAGGTTCGTCGAGCTGATTATAGTCTTCCCATAAATACTGTTACATAAAACCTTTTCTCTTTTTCATTTTTTTAATTATTTTGAATTTGGAACGCGTTTATTATTTTAAAAACTTCTTCGATTTCGCGCCATTTCATATAGTTTTTTGAGTTCATTATCAAATTACAATATGGTATGGGGTTTTAAAGAATATAAGATTGCAGTGATCGCCTTGCACAAAGTGGGTATGGAGCCGTCGATCATATTCCAGACACTTAAAAAGCTTGGTATCAGCCGTATGTTCGTATATCGTACTATCAACAGATACAACAACGCGCCCTCTGTCGAAGACCATAAAAGATCGGGGCGGCCGCGTGCTGTTAAAACTATAAAAGCTGTTAATCTTATTAAAGTCAGAATTCGGCGAAACCCCATTAGGAAGCAAAAATATCTTATCGTGAAAAATTATGATTCCCGCTAAGACTCTATCGCGTATTATAATTATAAGACCTGAAGCTCGGTGATTATCGTCGATATACAGGACATGCCCTAAATCAATCTTTACAATTAAAGAGAGTGAATCGATCAAAATGCCTTCTATCACGATACGCTGGTGAAAGGCACAGAAATATCCTCTTTACCGATGGAAACAATTTCACGATTGAAGAGCACTACAATAAGCAAAATGATAAAGTGAACGCTTACAGTTCTGAAGAAGCTGCTCAAGTGGTTGGAAAGGTACAACGTGGTCATCATCCTGCGTCAGTGATGGTTTGGTGGGGCGTGTCTTATCAAGGCGTCACAGAGCTACAATTTTGTGAAAAAGGAGTAAAAATTTCAGACAGAGTGTATTAAGAGACACTCTGGGATCGTGTTTCGAAACCTTGCTGAGAGGTTTCACAACACGATCCACTTTTTAAAAATGTACCATTGACTTTCCAGCAGATCACAAGGCACGAACTACTCAAGCCTGACTTGAAACCAACGTTCCGGACTTATAAGAGCTGAAGACTGGTTCTCATCTAGCCCAGACCTCAACCCTTTAGACTACAAATTATGATTTAGAGGAAAGTTTTAGAGGACATGACCTGTTCTAAACAACACGGCGACATCGTTTCTCTTAAAAAATCTCTGGAGCAAGCAGTGGCGAAATTTCTCATGGAAAGAGTGCGTAAATCCATAGATTCGTGGACAGATTGATTAAAGGCCTGTATAAAAGCCAAAAGTGGCCATTTCAAATAGAATATTTTTTTATTCTTTGCAGAGACTAAAAAGTTTACCCTATTATTGGTAATTACCTCCCTAACCACAATTGAATAAAGTGGCGATAATTTTCAATTTAATTTCATTCATTTGCAAATTATATAAACCTCTTGATGTTACAAGTTATACTTACGACTTAATTATCCTTTGCGCTATAAAGATGAAATGTTAATAATTGAATTATAAATTATTGATAATACTGTTATATTAATAAATAATTATATTATTAAATTCATTACGTTCGCAAAATCTATCTTGCATTTGGTTTCAGATGTGATTAGGATAAGTTAGTTGGAATTATTTTATTACTTTCAATTTTACATATTTTTTTTTTAAACTTTACTTTATGTCGTGTGTTTTGCGTGTTTATAATGTGCTTGATAATATCAAACAACGGTATTTTATAAAAAAAGCTGCGATATGCAGATTAATTGTATTTATTAGCTTTAGATCTCATTTTATGTTAACGTTTTGTAAGTTCTTACGAGAAATAAAATCTTGAAACATGAAAACCTTTTATTTCAGTTATTTTTCAAATTGTATATATTATACCTATCCTTTACGTAAACACGTATCGAATTAATATTTTCGACTTACATAGGCACCTCAATATAAAATAAATATTAGTATGAAAATAAACTGAAAATGTAATATTTCGAAACATATGAAAGTCAATTTCCATGTAGGTAGCCTTAGTTTTCTATAAAAATAGTGAAATACTACTACTATCATATTCCAAACCTAATTGGAAAAGTTCTTTTAGGTATCAGTTTTCTTAAGAACTGTCTTTTTAACATTCTGTTAAAGACTATTTTTTTTAAATTTGGCATTTCCAGAATTACGTATGTTCAGAACTAAAGGCCTTTTTTTAATCGGTCTATCATTTTATGAATTGGTAATTAACTCCCGATGAGTTACCATCTTCTACTAGTCAAATAAATGATTTTTCTTTTCTAAAAGTAGTAATTTAAAAAGAAATGGTTTTTTTTCTTCACACTTTCAAAGTAAATATAAAATTATGCCCATATACGTCAAAGTTACTGACTGTTCTTAATTCGTAGGTCACACACCATTAACTCCATCACTTGTAACGAAATATCATGAATAAAGCATTCGTCGTCGGCAACCTGTCGGAATCTACTATCGTACAGATTTCCCCCATAAAACGTTTGCATTTAATGGCTTGTACTCACGAATTACGTGATTACTAATCACTTCAAAAATATAATAGCGTAACGGCCAACATCAGGTCCACCTCGTGATGTAGAAATAGTGCGAGACAAAATAATGGGTCTTCAGTAAACTGATCCCGCTCCAAAGGAATCCCGCTGGATGAGTTGACTAGTCATTTAATTTTATTATTTTCGCTTAGTCAACTCATCTCACTTAAAAAAAGAGATAGTGTGTTGTATTATTTGAAATACATGTACAGTACACACGTGAACAAAAATCATTGGGGATAAAATTAAACGCAATGACATGATTATAAAGATATATTAAAAAGTCACAGTTGTTTGATTACTAATCAGAAACCGCTTCAAATTTTAACCTAACCGTATCAGATTGAGGTGAACCCACTCCTAATACAATCATTTTATAGTTTGAAACAAAATCCCAATTTTTATTTAAATACGTAAACAAAATGTAAAAATAAACAATAAAATATCACGATTGTTTTATTCAAATTGGCTTAAATCTATGCAAAGGTAATTAAAATCACAGTCGTTTGATTAAATAATACTAAAAAACAAATCAAAACTAAATAATATTATAAATCACCTTTGGTTGATATTAACGTAAACAATACAATAAAAATATCGACCAAGAATCACAGTTACAATAGTTGTATCAATTCAAAATCAATAAACAAAACTAAAGAAATCTAATGTCAAACACTTTTATTCGTGACTATACGAATCATAAAATATATGCATGGGATCAGTTGCCCGATTCAAAACATACAATAGGTCAACTGATCCCGCGGGATGAGTTCGAGCGGCCTCAGTTGACTAAAGACCGGAATAATAGAGCTGGTAACGCACGGTTCATTACCTATAAGTAAATACATATTATAGTTAAAATAGAATACGATCGATATATTCTTCTTCATAAGAATAATGATTAATAAAGTCATGTATAATTATTAGATAGAAACTCTACCTACTGCATAATTTTATAAACTCTATTGGATAAAATAAGTTTAAATTTTATTTACGTTTAAATGTAAAAAAAACCATCTCCAAAAGCAAATTGCTAACTTAATTGAACTCTATCTTGTCAATAAGTATGTATGTATTATAAGAGTTAGCCTGTCCTAATAATAATAAACTTAAATAAGAAAAAACTAACCCTTTAAAAATTCTATGTAAAATATGGAAAATTATAAATATTGAACCTTATAGGCTATGGTGAGTGATCATCAAGCGATGTAAAGACATAAAACAGATTGCTTACTTACGCGGAATAAGAATACAATCTTGTTCTTATAATTTGTATATTAATATTCCGTGCATCTAGCTGTCTTATCTGCATCTCTATATAACGTTCAAGCTCAACGTTATTTTTGGCTATCATTTGTACTTGAGTTAAGAATAACTGGCTAATGTGGTTCCTAAACAAATTTGGTTGGCATTTTTCACAAGATAATGTTTTATTCAACATTACGATCTGGGATAGTGATTTGATGGAGATGGGTTCACGCTTCAGTTTAACTTTAAACGAAAAACGTAAATAAATAACGTATCACAAGCAATCTGGATCATAGTTTTTTATACTATCAATTTTCGCCGTTACCGTAATAATTTGAAGGCATAATGTGATTAAGAAATATAGTTTCTCTGTGGTTGGGAAATGAACGAAATCGTAGTGGAAAACAAGGAAGTTAAGGAATTTAGTTATGAATCATCTTTATTTATTTATTAGGCTAACCAACACCTGTACACAATAATACTTGGTACAAAAAAAACATTCTTAACAAATTGGCTAAATGTTACAGATACTTATAGGTTAACTCAACATGCACAAATTAAATTTAATTTTATTTCGACAAACTTAATAATTTAAATACAGCAAACTTAAAATGGAAAAATAATTGAAATTAAATATAACACAAATCAGTAACTAAGATATTCAATAACAGGAATTTAGATAATTTAAAACAGTTTTATAGAATTTGGCATATGAATCGGTATGAATGTCAACTAGATCACTGCAAGAGTTTAAAAAAATCTTTCTATTAGTTTTGGATGAAAAAATATTTTTCTTATGTTAGTAATTTAGAATTATGCTCTGTTAATGTGGTTTTTGTTTTGTTTTTGAGTCCATCCCGAAAAAAGTTTAATTTGATTTTACGTAATAATATTCCACCACTCGAACGGGTTATACTTACCAACCACATTCTATTTTTCCTCCTAAAAGAAAAGTTGACTAACCTATCAATGTGTCCAGCCTGTGTCTACCTGTTGCGTCTAGCCTCCATAGGGACTAGCCATTCCGAAGGACGAGTGGCTAACTGAATATCAGAGTTATTTGAATATAAAGGCAAGCGAATGACTAGACAAAAGACAGGGAAAATTCGACTTAGATGCCGACGTAATAAGAACGACTAGACCATTCATTACCTGTTTACTGATTGACATGTAATATAAAAAGAAACGGATACCGAAAACGTTTATTTTCAAATTGTTTATTGAATACTAGATGTAGCTGGCATGCTTCGCGATGCTTTTTTTTGCTGACTATACTTATAAACTTTCCCTGGCATGCATAAAACAAGTTATAAAAGTTTTGTCACAATCTGAGCAATTGTTTCGTAACGCTTAGGGAAGACATACAAACATTGATTTTTATTTATACTAGATGTCGCTGTACCGAAATGAATCGCGCTAACGTTGCGGTTCTACGACTACACGTATAGCTAACCGTTCTTAGCCTTCTTGGATGTTATTAATAAGCTTTTACTGACAATATGGTAACAAACACACACACAAAGTGTTGTCATAATATAATTAGGATAGTTGGCGTTTCGTGTTTACGGAATGACTAAGATAATGTAAGTTGAAAGTGTGATACAATAGTGCATATAATTATATAAAACTACTAAAACTTATAAAATTTCTCCATGAACCTTCAATTATTAGTCCATCATATATATTAGAATATCGATTGAGAAATTTTTACTGTTAGTGGTAGAGCTGTTGTCCGTACCATATTTAATGGGCCTGACTACTACTACGCGAAAGAGTAAGAACTAAAAATCATCATCAGCCTATTAACACATCAGCCTATTATCTTTCCTATAATTGAAAACACTGGAGAGAGAATGGGCAATAGCTTGACGACTTCAAATGCAAATGGGACCATCATCAGGTTAGGTCTTATAACCCAGTATCGTCGTTGAGGTAATCTGCCTCTCTGAGTTCTCAGGTTTGATTTAGAAAAGGAAATTTTCTATAAAGACTCACGAATACAATTCACACGAGTGCTATGTGTGCTAGCTACTTGGGTTCAGGACAATGTGACATTCTTTTATATTTAAATTATTTCAACAGCAAACTGTAAACAACTAGTCTCTTTCAGTACAAGCTCGTGCTTAGTGAGCTTAGAATAGAATTACCCGATTAACACGTAACTTAATATCCTGACTTGGGTGACATAGATTTTCGTATAGGAACGCAAGTTAAGGTTTCTCAAGCCGGATAAACGGGCTCTAGAACTTGATACTCTGTACATAGGGCAATAATTTTTCGTAGTGCGAAGAATTACAAAAGCAACCCATTCTTCAGACTCTTTTAATAGATTGATCGATTTACCCTAGCTTAACTTATTTTACACCAAACTGAACTCTTAAATGCAGACTTGCCAACCATTTTGATACAAAATCAAAGTAAGGTCAGACTTAAAATCTTCATAGATATTCGGCCAAAGAGTTTAGTAGTGTGATAGAATCTGACGATACAGCGTATATATGTCACCGTAAAATTGTAAATACCGTTAGATTATAGTCTATCTCGCGAGATTGTAAACTATCGAAAGATTGTGAACCGTAACATACTGCTTACAGTTTAACGCTTATATTATATTATAAAATATCAAACCTAACCTAACCATATGGTTAGGTCAGATTTATCATATATCGCATATTTAATCTACCGAAAAATATGCGTTAAACTGTAAACAGTATGTTACGGTTCACAATCTTTCGACATTTTACAATCTCGCGAGATAGATTATAATGTAACGGTGTATACAATTTTACGATGACATATACACTGAAATCACCTTTCAATTGAAGACTGTCAACTATATAACAAAACAATAAAAAGCTGTTGCCTAGTTCCGTATATACGCGCTTTTTGCCTGTAGGTTAATAAAGAGATGGCGTACCTAAATAAGCGCTTTTATTCAGCCTTAACTAAATAAATGATTATATTTTTGAGTGGAAGGCACACATAAATAGATTTGTTATTTTGTGTTACATCCTCAATGTTTTATATACTACTAGCGGCCCGTCCAGGCTTCGCACGGGTGGACAAAATTCTTTAAATTTTTCTAGCATTGAATATAGCCTATGACACTCGGCAATAATGTGCCTTTCTATTGGTGAAAGAATTTTTAAAATCGGTTCAATAGATCCCGAGATTACCCCTTACAATTAAACAAATATACAAACACACAAACTTTACTTCTTTATAATATTAGTATAGATATAATTTTAATACGCAATAACTATATAAGTAATCTTAATTTAATATAATGATAAGACAACACGTGTAAATGTTTATAAGCAATCAGTTCTGCATTATAAAACAAAAGTTAAATAGACGTCAGTCAATATTTAGCTTTGTGTTGAATACATTAAGTACAAATACTTCTGTTTTCATAACGCGAAACACTTGAACAGAGTGTATTGTATGTATTGTTTTTACTCATTAAGAAATACTTCATATTATAATAATCAAAGGATACCAAACTAATGAATGAAAACGCGAAAACCCGTTTTTGATAACCAAATAACGGTATTTTAATACCGCTATTCATTTAATCGTTACAATTTCGCGTCCACTTATTAAAATTAAACAATTTTTACAGGTACTTACCGTTAACTGATCCGATTTTGTTGATTTTTGCCAATCAGACAGGACGAAGTCTGACAAGTCCGATAGTTTTAGTAATTGTTTAATGCTTAAGTTTCGACTCCATTTTAAAGAGCTTTATTCACAGAATGACTAAACACAACGAATAGTGTCATTCATTAATAAATACTGTTATTTCGTTTAAATATGATGTATGTACCGTTATTTATTTGGACTTGGTCTTATTAAGCAAAATTTATCTGTTTCATTTTTTTTGTCGATTACCATTATCTAAGTTAAGGTAAGAGCAGTTATTTGTAATTAAAAATGGTTATTCTTGTATGTTACTGCCGTATCTTATATTGATGATCCTACAGAGTAATTAAATCTAAGAACACAAATTTGTTGTTTGTGTGTTTGTCTGTCCGCTCTTTTCCCCACTCTTTTTCCATTGTATCAATAACGTAACCATAGCAACGCGTTACCGGTCAGCTAGTCTATAATCTAAGAACACAAATTTGTTGTTTGTGTGTTTGTCTGTCCGCTCTTTTTCCCGCTCTTTTTCCATTGTATCAATAACGTTACCATAGCAACGCGTTACCGGGTCAGCTAGTATATCTATTAATTTCTTAATAAAGGTTCGTCGTCAGTCAGAAAGCTATAAACTGATTAATTATATTTAAACAAAATACCGAACTTTATTTACATACCCAATTACAGACAAAGCTACTTAACTTTCGCACATCTTGCAATTTTAAAAGATAGTACTATTAAACAAATGGTTTGAAAGTCGTTAAAAACTAAGAAATCGCATAATTTATACTAGTTAATATTACTATTAAACTCCAATAGATATTTAATGATAGCCTAATTAATGTAATAGAAAGTGAAAAATATAATAAAGATTATTATCTGTAATGAATATAGAGTATTTATCCTACTAATCTACTTTAGTAATACGACATATTACGGCGCATTAAAGTTTCAGCCTAAATACCTCACAACGTGTTTTGATAATGTTAAGACATGACGATACTTATATAAGAAATAAATAATAGAGATATTTACTCCTTTCTAGGTAACTCTCTTTCTATGCCAAACGCCTTTAACATTACAAACAAAGATAGTTTTGTTTGCCTATCGTATAAGTATTAGCAAACTGCTATAAATAAAAATTAATATTAAAAGTGTTTCCACTTGGACTGTTGGCTCTGTAAGTGCATTATGTAGATATGTCAAAGATTGACGCACAAAGTGAAAATATATGTACATCAATAATAAATTAGTAAATTATTACCAAAGCAATTAATTACCAAAATCTGCACGTGGTGTTAACATTTACGTTACGTTGACTTTACTTCCATTGAAAGGTTTATACTAAAAAGTCGTGAACTGTAAACGTAAATAATAACCAGAAACGCTACTAAATCATATTCCACTCGTTGGCAATCGTTGCTCCCTCATGTCGATGGCAGCGCACTCGAGGTATTTTTAGTATCTGTGACGCAGACTTCAAGTCGGAAATCATCGCACACTGCGAATACATTGAACAAGAATCAAGACAATAGAAAGCTAAAAAATCTTGTAATGTTGGTAACACGCGTGTTACTGCGGGAGATCACGCTCCGGATGATTAACGTCCATTATAGGCGTAGTTTGGCGTGGCTCTTTGTCTCGTAACTTTATAAGTTGCGCCGTTGACCATTAATTTTGATGACTAAGACAGAACCGCTTTGTTCCCGCCAACTTTATCATGATCGTATACAGTCAGTTCAAGCACTCTATACGAAATACGTGATACGAATGGTCTGCCTTATTGTCTCACTTAACCTGGCGGGTATCGTATATGTAACTACCAGACCTCTGTGGTGTATAAGGAATGAAGCAAAATGCAGTCCTAATCACGTTTGACTTTAACTGATGACGAGTAGTTTCTGTTCTGCATTGAACCACATTACATTGACATATAACCGTCGATCCTGTAGTTACTCCATCGCCCTAGTCTGTCCATTGCAGTTCAGCTTTAATAAGCCAAGATTTACGGTCCTTTGTCAATTACCAAGATTGCAGCTCCGTTGAGCAATCACCGCTGTTTACCGCTCAGCTTTACCAGGGAGTATAACTTAAATCTGACGGGAATAGTTTTATTATTCCAGCGCTGACACGTTGCTATGAAAGTAGGGCACAGTTATTTACAGCAGTTACCATTTCGGGTACCAGTTGCAGCAGATTGTGTGTGTGTGTGTAAGACTAGAGTGTATAAAGTCATAAACACGCTTAAGATATTTAGATGAACCAGTGTTTAGAAGTTACCGTTAACCAAAACTAAGAGACATCAAATGATGGTCGAGGTATTAGGAGAGTATTAGATACGCACGCCTGTGACCTAGGCCGAGAGGTCAACTCGGGTCATGTTCCAGCCTTAACTGGGTCACGTTATTGCTTCGCCGAGCGCCAATGGGAACCAAAATAAACCTCTTTGATTTATGAGACTGCTGATGTATCCGATGAATTCTGTTGCAATGGATATCAGTATTTTGCATTCTCACAACCTTGCACTATACTGTCCTCTTGGTATTAAAATTCTTTGAGTTTCAAATAGGATATGTAATAATTTCCAATAAGTATTATATTGTGCTCTGCTACTTCGACTTTGGAGTACCAGAAACTCCTGATCGATAATGATGAACTCTAGTTTTGTGTTGCCGTTTGTTTCGTAAGATGCAGGTGAAACTAAGGCCAGCGGGTCATCTGGGGCGTGCCGGTGCTGAAAATAGGTCGCGGCTTTTCGCCTTTCTTTCATGGCGGAAGCGTGTCTGCCTTTATTGTTTATAGCTCTTTCATCTCCTTTATTTAATTCAAGCCCATGAGCATAGAAGGGCGCTATTATACATTATGAATATACACAATAGCGACAATCAGCGTGCCCATTTGCGGAGTCATGGCTGCTAATCAAGGCAATTGAAACTTGATACGAAAATAGCACGCTCAGAATATTGGATTCGAGGTAAAGCTACCGATGTGAGGACTTATAAATCAGTATGAAAAGGGTCATTTGTTTACTGGTTTCAGCAGCTTTAATTTCTGTCAACAAGTAAATTCGTTACAACTTTTATTTACGGCGATGTTAATTGCATGGTTAATACTTATAAATTTGGAAACAATAGCTGTCTTGATACTTCTTTAATGTTAGTAGTTTAAAATTATAACTGTTGTAAAGTTACTAAATGTGTTTATGCTAAATATTTTTAGTTCTCTTGTTATGAGTTTGTAGGTGTATTTTATCGGTTAAATTTTTCCTCTTTCCACGTAAACAATGTCGATGTTCATTTCATTTTCTCTGGCACATACACCCCTGGGTCTTCGTATTGATCGCAGAATACTTTCCGCAAAATAGGTTCCGTCCATCCAATCACATTGAAGAGACATTTACAAAGTATATCCTTATACATTACATTACGTTAAGTTTTATATATATAAGTAAAATAAAAATGAATGATCCAAAATACCATTGAACTTACAATTCATTATATAATATTGACAGCAATATTAATGAATTCTTCAAAAATACACTATTTATCTTGTAGGGAAGATCTCAAACGCTTATACAAAATATTTTGGCTAAACTAATAACACAATTAAACATTTGCGATTAATAACAAACCTATCTTACGATTGTAGACGTGCATTTAATGAATATTATGCAGCTCAAATAAAAGAATTAACCTTAATTCGAAATTATAAAAATCCAAGATTTTCAGATTAGGTTAAGTTTTTAATTATTTTTTATAGTTATCTTTTAATAATTGAAATCATAAAATCAGAACATGATGATTCAATAGTAATAATAATAATAATAATTTTAAGTTTTTAATTATTTTTTATAGTTATCTTTTAATAATTGAAATCATAAAATCAGAACATGATGATTCAATAGTTACATAACAACCTTAAAACAAAAAATTCTATATCAAAAACGTAATTCGTTAGAATGAATTGTATAAAGAAATAAAACTTCAATTTAATATATTTTTATAGTATTTTTAGAATACTGTTATATGTATTAGCATAAAGGTCTTCACATAATATAATTACTTACATTATTTAAATTTGAACAAATTACACCTTTTAATAATAAACGCAGAACAAACCTAAGTTACTTTCTATTAAAAGTATATAAATTATTTAATATCCTTACAATAATTTTATAGCTTATTTTAATTAAAGTGAAGCGATTTTATTGCTCATTCTTTTTTTAATCGACTTCGAATTTGAGTATAATAATATTGTATTACAAGATATTATCAATCTTTCACACAATGTGAAATTGTTTTATTACTAGTACTGTTTGTTTGTTTTGTGAATACTAGAAGTACCTACCTAATAATGTTAATAAAAGAACAAAAGAAAACTTAAGATAGTATAATAAGGATAGTCCAAAGTAATAAGGTTTGTCAATGTCACTAATTAGAACATAGATATGGTTATGTGATTTTTATATATTTTTACATTTTTGCATGAAAAATACTAGATCGATCGATTTTTTTTTATTTCTTTAAAATTATAGATGTAATAGTAGTTCATTTCTCGCGTCTTTTGTTACATTATACAAAGCCAATGTTAACAGTGGCAACGTTAATCGCAAAATGAGCTCTTTTTATTTCCATCGCTGATCAGATCAGGTACAGTGGTAGAGAAGACGATGGCCCCATCAGACCTTGGCAGAACTGAGGTCACCGTGCAATAGATCGGGGAGAGGGAGAGACCTACATAACTACACAGTTCACCCCTCTGGAGCTGCGTCGCCATGGTCCACTGGGGCGATCGCTTCTGTTAAGCCTATATAGCCAGGTCTATGGCACTTTCCAGTTGGTCTTTAGTCAGTATGAGTCTGATATGACGGATACCGGCTATATCCAATATCCAATCCAATAGGTATCCAAGCAGGATTCACCGCCTCCCTCTCCCGAATCCGGAGGGTGCCCATTCAGTCGCTTCGGGCGAATTCCGTGCCCGAGTACGCGTAACGCAATTTTCCCTGTATAAAAAAGGTAATATACCTAATAATCCTTATCGGTTAGTAATAAAAAAATATCTTTAAGGAAGAAGTAGACAGTAGCAACAAAGAGTTTATATTGCAAATGGTGACCACATAAAATACAATCAATGTATTCGAATCAGCTCTAATATACAACTCGGTTACAATATCTGTGGACCTCGCTGGAATGTCAAGCCAACGTTTTATTTTACGTTAATTTATCATATAAAAACTAAAATTTATCACATAAAAGAATAAAAGAGAAAAAGTATAATATATTTTATTTATAGTTCATAATTATTATTGTTTACAATACTATCCCCATGATGCTTGTTTTGTGCACTGTACCTAAGCGCCGACGTGACGTCATCAGGTCTACAGATATTGTAACCGGGTTGTAATTTGACTCAGTAGGCATTTCAGAAGTAGAAAAGAAGAAATTTATGCATTTCAAAGCACAGGCTTGTTTTTAATTCGAAGAACGCCAACTGTATGATGATTAAAAGCTACAACAAAGTACATTATGACATTAAACACTGACATTGATTAATTTCAGAAGACAAATATTTAATTTAATGAATTACTTGAGAACGAAATTGTTTATATAACGCTGTGATAGGATTATGCTTGACTTTATTAGATGTGACTATATGGTGTTTATATACTCGTATATTTAATGTTGTTATGACTTTAGTTGATATTTACATTATTAACAATTTATTTGCTATATTTATTAATGATTGAGTACTATTATTATTACAATTTCTTAAGTAATTTTGGCTTCAATTTCTAGTATTTTTTTATTATAATAATTTATCTTATAAGATCACATTGAAAAATGCCTAAAATATATAAAACGCTAGCTGACCCAGCCACGCGTTGCTGTATTTTAAATTGAAATAAAACCTATCCTATCTTTTAAGTTAGATCAAATGACAGATGGTTACGAAGTTTAATCAAAATCGGTTAAGTAGTTTAGGAGTCCATCGCGGACGAACAACGTGACACGTAATTTATATATATTAATATTATAAAACTAAATGGTTGTTTCATCTTAATCGATTGCCCAAACATTTGTAAAAATGTTTCTTTAGAATACGAGAGAATGTTCTTCTCATTGATGAAGCAACGCTGGCCTGCAGCGTAAAATCAGAAAGGTATTAGAAAATTTCGACGAGTGTTCACAAGGCTCGGTAGCTCAATAGCATTGGACCGGATTTCCAAAGATTGCGGGTTCGTTTCCCGTTTGAGAATTTACGTTTACCCGAGTCGATTTTTTCTAGTATTTTTCTATTTTAACTTTATCTTAAATTGGATAGTAATATTATTAAAATCAAATTGTATTGATATTTTATACACCGCGTAATGCAAAATTGCAAACCACGTACTTAGAAATAAAGTATTTTATTCTAAGGCTCTGACCACACTGCGAACGAAAGCTCGTAGTCCGTTCACCTCGTCAAATTAAATTTAAAAGACTCTCTATTAACGAAACCCGTTTGACCCTAATGACAATCTAAGGGCAGATAACGGTGCCGATGTAATTTAATACTGTAGACCTACTCTTCTTTTTCGTGGTTTTAGAATTAATTGGGGATTGAAATGAAGATGGAATTTTATATCTTCGTTAATTAGAAGGCGTGTTTAACTAGGTCTGCAATACATGCTGCTGTTTGCAAATACTGAGCGCAGCAATTAGATTTTTGAAGGGTGATTATTCCTCTATGGTATGTCCGATTTCAAAACTTTTTTGTATATCAGTCACGACCACGATGTGAATTTTGGCGCCCAATTTTATCAGTGTAGTCTCAACGATTTGGCTGTGATCAGCTTTTGAATTTTTCTTTCGGTGATTATTCCTCCATGGTAAAGTCTATATTTTTTTTACATAGCCTATGTCCGTCAGGTTATAATTATGTATGTTCATGCCGAAATTCGTTCGTATCGGTTGAATCGTTAAGTAGCAGGAGGAAGACAAGCGTTTGTGAGTTGCCTAAAAGAGAGCTTCGCTCAATAAACAAATCATGAGCCACCTCGACGACCTCCATGGACGAATTTTCTATATTCAAATCAAATCGTTTATCGCGTTCCATAAGTACATGGGATGTCACAATATTATTGGCCTTTATGAACCATGTGGGGTGGAGATTTATACATTTACCACGTTTTTATTAAGTTGCTTTCGTTCGTGTCTGTCCACAAAATTTTCTAATCTTATAACTCAAAATTAGACTTCTGATGCTCCTAAAGAGCTCAAAATTGTATCATACGTTGATCATGGATGACAATTCATTATTCAGTAATTTCATACTATTATAACTAGCGGCCCATCCTGGCTTTGCACGGGTGGACAAATTTCTTTATTTTTTTCTATTATTAAATATTTTTCCGTTAGCGCCATCTAGCGTCCGGTAGACGAACTACTTGCGATTAACGCGTTGCTATGGTAGCGTTATTTATACAATCGAAAAAGAGCGGGAAAAAGAGCGGACAGACAAACACACAAGCCACTGTGATTTTAGATTATAGATGAAACAATATTTTTTCTTATATATGTATGTTTATCTATAACTATAAAATTGGCATTTATCAGACTAGCTATTACAATGAAAATGTTTAGACAATTTAGACATTCGTACGGGTGTAGGTGTTTAGTATCGTTGTTGTTTATGAATTCCATAACACATGTAATTTAGATACTTAACTTGGGGTTTATCTTATATTTATATATATTTATAATAATAGGTAAAGGTTGAGACCCCAAAGCGTGTACTTTCAGAGAATTCGCCCTTTAAGGCAATACGACTAATTCAAATAAAAAAAGGGTTTTATACTCATATACTCAATAATTTATTGCAAAACCATAATGTAGATAAGTAGATGTTACAAATAATATAAGGACCCTGTCGGGCACGTAACTTAGGGGCTAGGAGAGAGGAAGTGTATTCAACATTGCTTAAATTTAATTTAATTGTCATTAGTTATCATATCACTTAAAGTATTATCACAAAAATATTTATTAGTACTAGCGGCCCATCCCGGCTTCGCGCGGGTGGACAAAATTCTTTAATTTTTTTTTATTATTAAATAAATAGTTCCGTTAGCGCCATCTAGCGTCCGGTAGATGAACTACTTGCGGTTGACGCGTTGCTATGGTAACGTTATTGATACAATGAAAAAAGAGCGTGAAAAAGAGCGGACAGACAAACACACAAACCACTGTGATCTTATATTATAGATTAATAGCATTTACTATTATAGTTAGTAGTTGTTTTAATTTTCGTGTAAATATGATTTAAATAAATCAGGTAATTCATTATATATTTTTATAGAAGAACTGAAAGTACTTAATGATTTAAGTTTTAATTGAGGACTTGGCATCACTAAAATATTTTTATGTCGAAGCATTTACTTGCATGGTAAATATCCACTTTTTGTATAAATTGTTTATATTTTCGAACAACATATTTCCAAAATATTAAAGCTGGGTAGGGTTAATATTTTATAGTATTAAAAAAAATACGGTTCACAGCTATTAGTTTCATTTATATTTGCTATAATCCGGATTAACTTCTTTTGAACGATGAATAGAGAGGCTGCATCTGTGCCCCTCAGGATAATATGCACATTGGCATAATTAGTTGTTATTGCCGTTTCTGTGTTCGTGGCGAAGCATATGAAAAGCTCGATAATTTTAGGGTGGGTGGTGATATCAGTTTTGAAATAAACCTTGCCCTTGCCCTTGATTGGGATTCCCCAAAATATATGTCAACAGTTTTTCTTACGGTTTGAATAATTTGGTTGTTAATTTGGTAATACTTGTTGTATTGGTGCATAGTAGCAATCCTGCCTTTCGAATCGACTGGCCAGGATTTCGAGTGCAGGAAGGTGCAGATGTTTGAGTGATGAATACGAGCATTTGAAGCCAAGTCGTGGGTATATTTCTATAAATATTACAAATCTATTTATCATATATGTGGGTCTATACGTTATGCTAGAATCCATAATATTGGGCTAGGTTAGTTGGTCTATAGTCACGTATAGCTTCTAACGTCAAGTGACATCTCCCCTGACAGTGACATGATATCTCCCCTGACAGCGACATGATATCTCCCCTGAAAGTGCCATAATATCGGCTCTGGTAGTTTACCTGAGGTCTTGTAAAGTGATTACTTTCGACAGTTTTGTTTTTTTATCTTATTTATTAAGTTATAACATAATAGTGGCTTAGCTGGCAAAATTTTTAGATTGCCAAATAGCGAAATCGTTTTTTAAGAAATGTATTTTAAATCTTAAGAAAAATGTAAAAAAAAAAAGTAATATTATAACTTGTTCCATCTTAATCGATTGTTAAATATTTGTAAAAATATTACTATATATGTTGAAGGTAGTTAATCTTCAACATTGATTGAACGATACTACAAACATAGTAGAAGTCAAAATACGTTTGTAAACGACGCATCTGCAAACGTTACGGCAGTTCAGCGGTTAGAGCACTCGTGCGGATAGCGAAAGTCACGAGTTCGTATCATACCTGAGGGCTGAGCCTGAGGACTGAGGACTGAGGACATGGTTGTTTTTTATATAAAAGTATTTGGTAAAGCTTTTACTAGTTAGTATTATTAATGGTACATCTATTATTTATATATTAATTTCTACTAGTCTTAAATGAAGACAATGTATGTTTTCCTTTTATTTCATTAGAATTAGTTTAATTTACGACCACATTTCGGCTGTGGTTTATACTAAGTACTTGCTTTAAATTTCAACGTTGTAGAAACAAATTTTACGACAGCTATCAAAGTCTGCTTTGTGAATGTTGAGTAAGTGTGTTAATTTTTTTCTTTATTTCCAATGGTTTTAAAGTAGGTACTAATTTACGTTATATTCAAGGTTTATTACATGAATATTAAAATCATTTATTGACATTGAAAATTTGAAATTGAAAATACTTTTTATAATCGGGCAGTTCTTATTTTCATGTCAAGAATACGTTTCTTTCTCAGAATAAAAAATATATATGTTAAAAAATGACTAGCTTTAGAATTTAAATAGGTAATTAGAAAAAGATATTACGCTTTACAAATCTATCGATTACAACTCTAAATATACCAGCTACTTCTAAGGCATTTTTTATTCCATCACTTTGTGATATTATTATATATGGCGAAGTTCATCTCTACGTTTCTGGTAATAAAGATCATTTCGTAAAAAAGCTCCATTTTCTGCGTAAACCTTTACAGATGCATAGGTCTTAAACTGTTGATAACGGTTTTATTACTTCGAAATAAATATATTAGGCTTTGAAGCAGAGAAAGCTAGATAATTTTTAATACAAAAAGACGTTTCGTGAATAGACGACATTGCTGTATCTGTACTATGACGTCACAACATTTGTAAACAAACAAAATAACCTATCTAAGTTTATATCATAAAACCATGATTGATAATAGATTAACCGGAAAATTCTTATTTATTATCACTAATATATATTGTTCGATAAAAACAGCATCGATAATTATCGATACGATTATAATGACATGATAACCTTAATTTTCATGAACTTCTTTGCACCCATTCTTCCGTTTAGAATAATAAATTATAATATAAAATGCACGGTACTTACAACGAGATGTCCAATGTTTGTCAGTTCAGCAGAACATAGGTCTGGGTTCGTCAAATCAAAAATCGATATTAAATAATTTCACATATTCAATTTGTTGTTTCAATGTGTTGATTGTCGGCAGATTTGTGTTTACTACATTTACGAATCCGTCCTTTTTAATTTTATCAATTGAATTGAATTTAAGCAAGCGTTTAGTGCAACAGCATTTATATTTATCCTTTCGCTCCGATGGTCTTGGAATCCAGTCCCAGAAGTGGCAGACGTTTGCATGATGAATTTTGAAAGTATCCCATATCGGTCCAGGTGAATCAAATCGTATGCAATGACGAATTACTTTATTTCGAATAATACATCTCGATGTACGGAATTTCAGAAATTTAATTCGCCTAGCCCAAGTAAGACAGTAAGCACTGCCGAAAGGAATAAAGTTATGTGTTTAATCCTTAAAATAACAGCTGACACAAGATAAGTTATTTATAACTTCACTTTTTTAAATCTTTCATTTCTTAGTACTTAAATGCCAAAATCAGCTAAGTTTTTCAGAAAATTTACTACCATTACTTGCTACTATTAAATGATACTACTAACAGGATAAAATATGGAAGTCACTTAGTGTTCTTTTGTCATTGGATGTTATAAATAAATAAATATTTCTAACATTCACACCAATTACCCTAGCCCAAAGTAAGCACTGTAAGGCTTGTGTTATGGATACTAGGGTAACGGATAGACATACATATATGATACATAGATATGTAATACACATAGAAATATATATAAACACCCATGACTCAGGTAAAAATGCTCGAATTCATCATAAAAACATCTGCCCCTTCCGGGATTCGAACCCAGGACCGTCGTCGGTGCGAAAGGAAGGATCGCTACCGTTGCACCAAACGGTCGTCAAATGATATTATATTAATGCTATCTTTTTACTATATACCGCAAAAAAGTTAAAACTTACTTAAATACTATCGGTTTGCTTAAGTGGTATCAGTTTTAAATTATTCCATGTTATTAACATGGGGTCCTTTTATATATGATTGATAAAGTTCATTCGTTTGGAAGACTGATGTGGTTTGACTTTACCTATCGGTCACAACACAACCACAATACCTAAAGCTAAAACAGTAAAGTAAATACGTACGATCGATCGAAATTAACACACTCACACAGACGCTCGCCTCAATAAAGTCTCGCAACGTATGTCGCAGTAGTGTCAGTCGCAGATGCCGCGTAAAACGAGTGGACACGTTTATTTATCTTTGTTGCTATTCATTAGAATGAGGATTTTTTACAATTTATTATTAATAACGCATTCCTTACGTATCGTAGTAGAAGTAAGTATCTTTCAGTGAACAATTTGTAATAACGAAAAATAAAGAGATCCTTGATACTTTATTATATTTATAATCTAGTTAATCATTGGGTTATTTATTAATCACATTACGCAAATTATATTTTTAATAAATAATAACTTTAAATTAGACAATAATTAAGAGACACCCCTAGCGCCCTAATAGAACGAAGGTATATACATATATCATCGTAAAATTGTATACTATCGAAAGATTGTGAACCGTAACATACTATTTGCAGTTTAACGCATATTTTTCGGTGGATAAAATATGCGTTATATGATATACTAGCTGACCAAGCCACGCGTTGCTGTGGCACAGTAATTTTATTTTTCTAAAATAAATGAATTTTTCTAAAACAAAAGTAGCCTAAGTTACTCCTTATTACATCAGCTACTTGCCGATAGAAAACTCGTCAAAATTGGTCCAGCCATTTCAGAGATTAGCCGGAACAAACAGACAGACTGACAGACAAAAATTGTAAAAAATATTATTTTGGTGTATGTACCGTATATATATTTATATGCATGTAGTAAAAAACGATTATTTCAATATTACAAACAGACACTCCAATTTTATTTATACGTAAAGATGATAAACCTAACCTAACCATAAGGTTAGGTCAGGTTAGTTTAGGTTAGGTTAGATATTATATAATCTACCGAAAAATATGCGTTAAACTGTAAGCAGTATGTTACGGTTCACAATCTTTCGATAGTTTACAATCTCGCGAGATAGATTATAATGTAACGGAGTATACAATTTTACGGTGACATATATATCAACAAATAGAAGCATAGATTTGGTACTGCTATAGATTTATATTCACTGTGACACAACTCACAACTCGTCACAACTTCAAATAAATGTATGATCGATCGGTACTAACCATCTGTCTGTTTTTATGAAATAATGCGATATGATGTTTCCGCTTTCCTTTATAGTCCGGAAGGTTCTCATAACCATTAAATGATCTTCTTCCCGATAGTCTTTTGATGATGAATGTTTTGTGCCTTCATAAGATAAATAGAATTTAAATTTCTTTCATTTCAACTAAGTGTTCACTAATATGTTCTATAATTTATATATTTATCAAATTCAAATATATTTATTAGGCAAAATAAAAAAAAATGTTACAAACATTAATTTACGACGCCGATCTTCCGTGGAGCTAACACATAAATTAAGTAATGTAAGGGTATTTCTCCACTATTTGGAAAATCGCTATCCCAGGCAAATTTTATAAATAAGATCTTGATATTTCTCAGTTTTATATATTAATAACAATAATATAGGCTGTATACTTAGCACGCAAAATAAACTTCAAACGCCTCAAAACACAGTCCCCTGTGCCGAGCCATTTTCAGAAGTAGATATTATTTCGACAAATATTTATTTTCTTTATCGTTGCTAACTAAGCAAAGAATATAAAAAATATACTAAAATACAGCAAGAATCTTAAAAAAACCATAAACAAACTTTTAATATAAATAATCAATGGAATTTTGTTATACGAATGCCTTAAATTGCCCTCAATATTTTGAAACAATCCCCTGTCACTATTTGAAATAATCGTGTAGAAATCGCATTTTGTATTGGTATGACCATTTAGATCAAAAAAACGGAAAGCAATCGATGTGTTGTTCGTTCAGTTGTATAATAAAATAAATTATATACGTAGTGAGTAGCATTGACATTAATTAAGATGGCATATTAGTGTTTATAATGCATTTAGACTTAAAAATCACGGTAGTTGTATTGGAAATTGTCTGCTAAACAAATAGGTATTTTTTGAGTTGTTGTTCAAGTAAATACTTTTTGAATTGCTTTTTAAATAATCGAATTGAAAATCAACGGAATTATTGCTCAAAGCTCCATTTGTATTTACTTAACACTTTTCATTGTCTGGATTAACTCATTTGGTTCGCGTGCAGACTGAACATTTGTGCGCGTATTTCAATACACAGAAACGTTGACCTTTCGTTGGTGTTTCGTACTTCAATGATACATAAATATTTATTGATGTGTCGAAATACATTTATAAATCATGTGTTGATATATAAACGCTCGATGATTCGACGATCGTTTGGTGCAACGATATCGGTCCTGTTTTTCGCACCGATGGTCCCGGAAGGTGCAAATCTTTGTGAGATGAGTACGAGCATTTGTATCGAGTCATGGGTTTATTTATATATCTATAAAATTACATATCTATTTATCATATATGTATGTTTATCCGTTACCCTAGTATCCATAACACAAGCCTTACAGTTCTTACTTTGGGCTAGACTAATTGGTATGAATGAAACAAATACTATTATTATTAACGTTAGCAGGATTTAAATTATTTTTAATTCTTTTAAAATAAATAATGTAGTATTAAGCAAGACAGGTTAAATTAGAGTCACCTAGTATTTCCAATCAACTGATAGCATTTTATTGTATCTACGATAACTGTAAATTACTGAGTCTACTACCAGTTTGGAAATTGGAAGGCCTACCCGAGGAGAACTGACGAAAGTAACTCGGACAGGGGAACCGACCTCCATCTTACTTTTATATTTTTACAAAAAGAGTTATATACTTTACTGGGTCTCGCAATGTGTCTTTTGAGATTTTTATTAATAATGGGATCCCAAACACATGGAACATTCCAACCTATATCTCTATTGAAATAAGGATGTTTCCTGATCTCAATAGCCTCGCGTAGCATTCCAGGAACAAATATCTGTTCTCGAGCAAGAATTTGTGGTTTATCAAATCTAATGCATTCCTTTTTTATTTGATTTTTAGTTATACCATGCTGATTTCCAAACTGTAGTAATTAGAACTGTTAGCCCAATCAATGTTTTCGTCAAATAATTAAATAAAATTGTGGAAATATAATTTACATGAGTCTTACGTGTCCATGTAGTAGCGATGATGCTTTGCTTCCAATAATAAAAAAACAATGTCGGTCAAAGTGTCCATCTTCATTAATACTGTCAGTTTAGATTTAGGCCTTTCGGCTTACCTATTTTACCTTTTTGGCAGATAAGGTTTTTTTAGGAATTGGGATTTTTGTAATGCCAATACTTACGTAAAAACGATGAAATAAAAGCCGTCCAGAGAAATATAGAAAATAGAAGTATCTTTATACGATATGACGCTTATTTTTTTTTTTAGAAATTGTCACTAAAGCTAATTCTCCAAATATTTTTGAAATAAAGGAAATATTTTGCGGAATGCCATTTTTTATAATTGTCATTGTCTTAAACAGTTGATTGCTTGCTAATGTTATTTCTCATGGTTTTAAGTGTTTGAAAACATGTTTAACTTTTTAATGACAGATTTTATAATGAAAATTATATATGACATTCGTAGGCGTTTGTAGTTCGTCAATAATTAAGTTTTACTTTGAAATCCTACGCAATGTCAGAGATACCTAAACAAAAACGTGTGGGATCTATCCACTTACTGGAAAACACGTGTATATGGTACACGTGTTAGGTCATAAGTCAATATATAGCATTAATATTCATTTGGACGGGGCACATATACCATGGTTGTAAATATTTAGTTATCTACTAATGTAAAATAGGTAATTGATTAAATTGGCTTTGGATTGGGTAATGGATTGGCTATGGTTCGAAGCGGATCCTTCTCTTTTTAGAACGCTCGCCTAGGGAATTTCTCCATTTTACTAAAGCCTGTAGCGATAGAGCGAGGCGTTGTACTCTAATAAAAGTAGTTTAAGGTGCTTGAACGTCACAGAATAGGTAGGGCTACGCGCTTGATACTACAGATATCGGAAATATCACAGGAAATTGAGTAACAAAGGTTGCAGACAGTGAAGCTACATATAAGGGAATGGAAGGCAATAACAAAATAAGTTAAAACCTTAATTTTTTATTGTTTTTATCATGCAGTCATTACTTTATGTATTATTAATTATCACTAGTATAGTCTTGGTAGGTAGAACTTTTTGTCTGTTCAATATTATGTATTAGTTAGTGGTGGAAACTTGTTTGGCTTTTGTACTAAAATTCTGTTTTATTAACAATGTTCCATTTCATGCTATATGTTTTCCTAATAAATAAATTAAATTTAAAACATGCTGGATGAATGTTATTTTACCAATATAAGCTTGAAAGGTACATCTTTTGTTAACATCTTCACAGGGTGTTAGCAGACGTATATGTTGACTTGGCAAACACGGACCCGCCATTTAACCTAAAAGGAAAAATAATTGATTACTTTTGCCCATTATATCCATCTTACCACTCTTCCCCGAAGCATAATTTTTCTGTTAGTCTGGATATCTCATCAGAAATGAAACATCTATATTAAGCAAATACTCTGATGACCCAAAAGACTGGTACAACTAAATCAGGAATATTGTTTAGCTAATGTTGTTTAGCTAAAATACATAATTATGAGTTCTAACTTGTCAGTTAGAACTTGTCACTGTTATAACATTCATCCAGCATGTATTAATTTTAATTTATTTATAAGGGAAACAGCATGAAATGGAACATTGTTAATAAAACAGAATTTTAGTACAAAAGCCAAGAGAGTTTCCACCGCTAACTAATACATAATATTGAACAGACAAAAAGTTCTACCTACCAAGACTATACTAGTGATAATTAATAATAATACATAAAGTAATGACTGCATTAATATCTTATTTTGTTATTGCCTTCCAGTGGTCACCTTGTGGACTATACCTGTCGGTCATAGTGACCACTGAATTTTCTAATACCTACGTATAGATAGCGAAGTAAAAACAATAGGCTATGAAATAACGCGCAGAGTACTGACGGATAGTTTTGATTTTGTAGCGCTTTACGAATGATCATACACGCCCGCCCGGGTGGATGACTTACATGCAATTATGGTACACAAAAAGTGGTGTCTCTGATCGATGAATCAGGGGAAGTCCTAATAACATCCTGATTGACTGAAGATGATAATAATGATCAGATTATAAGTGATTATTTTATACATTTTATGGTTTCAAAAATTAGGTCTGATAATCCATAAACAATATTATTAATGCGTTTACTCAAGTTTCCCTGGTACTTAAACTCGATCTATATTGTGCTAACTTGATAAACCTGAAGTGGTGAGTTTGTGTCAAATTACTTTTCCATTTAACTGCTCGATACTAAGAAAAGCTTAAGGCTATATATAATTATGTATACATAGTATATTACAAGTAGGAAATCGGATATTCCAAATCAAGTTGATAATAAATTATTATTAAACAACGTCACATACATTTTGTGTAATGGAAATCAAGTGCCATGACCGAACTACAACATCCAGGACCATGCTAATAAAGAAAAGTTTGTTTCCTACATTAATTACCCGTCCGGAGTTCGAAACCGGAATGTCACCGTGAAAACCGATATAAAACGCACATCAAAAATAATTTTGTTTTTTTTCTTATGATGTCCACGTGGAGGAAGTAGAGATCAATTTATTATGTGCTACTATAAGTCTAAATATAAGAATTTTTGAATATTTGATATAGTCAAATTTCTATATCAAAAATAATTTTGTTTTTTTTCTTATGATGTCCACGTGGAGGAAGTAGAGATCAATTTATTATGTGCTACTATAAGTCTAAATATAAGAATTTTCGAATATTAATAATAGTCAAATTTCTTTATCAAAAATAATTTTGTTTTTTTTTCTTATGATGTCCACGTGGAGGAAGTAGAGATCAATTTATTATGTGCTACTGTAAGTCTAAATATAAGAATTTTCGAATATTCGAAAAAGTTAAATTTCTTTATCAAAATTTTTTTCCCTATGATGTCCACGTGGAGGAAGTAGAGATCCATTAATTATGTACTACGTACTACTGTAAGTCCTTTACGCAATTCAGTGACGTACTTTTATTCAAATATAGAGTATAGGAAATTGGATTGAATACAATCGAACAGTAATCTATATAGTCCTGACCTGATGTATGTTTTTTAATCATTAATTATTTCTACAAATGCGATTGTTTGAATAGACGGAAATGTACAGGAGTTATCAAGAATAACAATACGATTGCTTATCGTACGTTATTAATAAGAGCTGTCGTTTTATTTATCTACCAAGACCCTATTTTTTATCACTAATGATTAAAATAATTATAAATAATGATCTTTTTAGAAAGCCAACGTAATAAAGTGTTTAAATAAAACAATTTACCGGATCCAGATATCTTTTACACTTTTTTTCAATGCTATCTTATCAGATAAATTATTTTAATAGAAAATAACTGGAAAAAATCATCTCGGGTCACAAGTGAATCCAAAGTTTGCTGGTTCGAATCCCGCCTGAGAATTCAATGTTTGCTGGTTCGAATCCCGCCTGAGAATTCAATAGTCAGCCAAGTTGATTTTTTCCAGTATTTTTCTACTAAAATAACTTACGTTTATTTCTGCCGTAAACATTGAATTCTGATGATACGATTCCTTTACAGGAACCGGGACCACAGGATGACAATAGTAATGAAATGAATAAACTAATACTATCATGAAGACACATGTGACTTTCTGCTGGTCATCTTTACCTAAGAGTTAACGAGTGATTTTTATCATCGTGACTTTTTCGTAACATCTCTCCGGTCTATGAAAATGCATGTCAATTCACCAATTTTCGTAATGTGAGTGCAACACCACACATCTGCATAGACTGGAGAAAAGTGTCGAGATGGCTATGATGGTGACAAAATTTACCCGTGCGCAAGCTTAACAAATTACTTGGAACTCTGGAATCTAATGTTGAAGTTACAAATTAAAATATATTGAAGAGATTTGACATTTTTTTTTTTAGATTATGAAAGAGTAGAATAATAATAATTTTCTTAAATTCACACCAATTAGCCTAGCTCAAAGTAAGCACTGTAAGGTTTGTGTTCTGGATACTAGGGTAACGGATATATATACATATATGATACATAAATAAATAATATTAGTAGAAATATATATATACCCATGACTCAGGTACAAATTTCACACGTATTCATTACACTAACTCGGTGCTAAAGGCAGAATCGCTACCGTTGTACCAAACAGTTGTCAATTAATAATTATTAATAATTTTTAATTTTAATAACTTTTAGGCAGTAGTAATGATGTGTTAGTGACTTACAGTCACATTTTCCACTAACATTGAAATTATTATGCATTAAATTGTAGTCTTTTTGTATTATTGCATGGCCATAGGTAAAGTGAACTTCTGTTTACCAGTATATGTATTAATATATACTCTAAAAACACATATTTGTTGTTTGTGTGTTTGTCTGTCCGCTCTTTTTCCATTGTATCAATTAACGTTACCATAGCTGCATGTTACCATAGAAACGCGTTACCGGGTCAGCTAGTCTATAATCTAAGAACACAAATTTGTTGTTTGTGTGTTTGTCTGTCCGCTCTTTTTTTCGCTCTTTTTCCATTGTATACGCGTTACCACAGTAACGCGTTACCGGGTCGCGTTAGCTAGTTAAATAAATAAGCATAGTGGATAAGTAATTCTATTTGACCAATCGCCGAAGTTGTGAAAACAATTTGCGTTTCTTTTGATATCCTTAAGCTCCAGATTTCCGTGTAAACTATGTCTCTATCACCGCACTATATTACAAAAGAGGCAGTCAATTTAACTTTAAAGGATTGGTAAGAAGGTTACTTTAGTAGGTACTTAATAGAACACGGAAAGGTGCGGTTTACTTCAAAAGCAATCTGTTTAATTAATCTACCGTTTGGAAAGTAAATAATCCCTAGAGAGTTAAAAAAACCGCTTTCGTAAGGGTTACCACTCAAACGTATGGTCAAAATTAAAGCTAAAATTATTCATGATGATGATGGTTAATAGCACATTAAACTATTCAAAACTTTAAATTACTGTTAGATTTCATATCATTTTTAGTAGGAAAAATTCAAGTTAATATTTCCGCCTGATTCCTGGGACAAGTTTCTTTTTTTGACAGTCAACAGACAAGACAGTTTTTGGACAACTCATGTGAAGGAACAGATTTCTGTTCAGATGCTGCTGTTCACTGCATAAAGTTATACTAATAGTGCTGCACTTTGCTTATTTCAATGATTTAATTGATAAATTTCTTATCGCTACCATGGTCGTCTTAACATCATAACTTAAATGTAAGTAATGTTTTGAACATAGATGTATTACATTCGTATTTTCTTTTGTTTTTGGAAATTTTATCTATTGTAAATTTACAGATACGACCCTTGCTCGTTAACAATTGCATTCAATATGTATACTAACAGTTTTGGAATGATAGACGATTGTTAATGTGAATATACATTTGTTTTGCATGTCTTTAAACTCGAAACACGTATAAATATTGACAAACATGCATTGAAATACAAGAATTAATTGAAACTTTTTAGTGAGAGGACGCTTATTTTTTTTTTCTTAACTGTATTTATGGCACTTATGTTATCCATATGTCAAATAAAGCAAACAACATTGGAGTAAAATTTAAACAAGTTTTCATGGTAATATGACATTTATTAACTTTTATTTAAGTCAATATAGCTTCTTATCCATATACCTATCTTAATCTTAATTGAGATAAATAAATAGATAGTAATTTGACATTACTAATATTTATTACTAACTCGTCACTTGGTTAGTAGTATTTTGCTGCCATAATACCGGATCTTATTTGATCTCAACATTCAGTCATTAACAAATTATAATACATCTAAATTAATAAAACTGGAAAAATATAAGTTTGAAGTTGCAACCCTAATGTTTGGGTTCAACTACTAAATGATCGCGTGCTCTCCCCGTAATAGTTTACAAAGAGAATTTAAAGCTAATATCACAGTATATATGACAATTAAATATATATGTGTCACAGATATTTTATTATGTTACGTTTAAATTTGTTATGTTACGTTGAAATAGTAAATTTTGATTATTTCATAAAAGAAAAAAATAAAAATCAATAATTCAATAACCTTATAAATACTACTATTTCTATTAGAACAATGAAGGGAAATAAAATATTGTTTGTTTTTGCCGAAAACCGTAATAACTTTGAAGTCGATGTTTTTATAACTTGCAAAAAGTTAGAACAATGACTTACTCAATTTAAATACTCGAAGCGCATGCGGCGAGCCGCGATCGTGGCTGCGCGCGCAGGTTGTGGCTAGGGTTGCCACCTTTTATTTTTGTAGTTAAAGTACTCTGGTTATTATAGGTAAGAAAAAAAAGTACATAGTATGAAAATAAAGTACAATTTATTTTCCTTTATCATTATGTTTAAAAGCATATTTTTTATTGCTTTTTGCAGTTTGTATCAAATTAGTATTTCTATTAAACAATTGCAAACACAGCATCTTTACAGTCTAGCATAGCATAGTTTAGTTTGGATATTTAATGCAACCATATCAATTCACACACACACACAGAAAAAGAAAATTTGTCTTCTTACTTGTCCTACTCCTATACTGAAGCAATTGTAAATGTAATTCCACACAATTTGCATTTTCCATTATATTCGTTCTGTGGGTCATAAATTAACCAATCACCATGTCCGTTTTCCCACGTACTTTTATACTTTACTGCAATCGTTTATTTTTCTTTTTGACCTATCATTTCTTTTAAACATTTTTTCGGTGTAACATATTCACTATCTGTTCCGAGAGAGAGTTCTGTTCTGTGCGAGAACCGATACGGTAGGTTTTGTTCATGATGAAACCCAGGATAAAGAAATATCACGTAAAACACACTAGAATAACAATTGACTTCTTAACTAAGCAAAAAATTAGTCAACCTCTTGACAGTTTTGACAGATAAGGAAGTGTTGCCAACAAAAATGTACATTAGTTGCGGAATATTTTTTGTCAACTCTTTATTGTCGAGCTGTACTACTAAAATTTTCAAAATCCCAAAAAAATCAACTTTTGCGAAAGGTCGTGGGTTCGAATCCCACCTTAGGGCTCGGAGACGTAGTTGTTTTTTCATACGTATTTTATATCTTATAGAAATATTGCATCATGAATGCAAAAAATTAAATAAAAAGCACATAATTATAGCTGGTTCCATCTTAATCGATTGTTTAATATTTGTAAAAATATTACTTTCGATGTTGAACTCATAATAGAAGTTGAAATACGTTTGTAAAATTCGACACGTTTGCCAGCGTCTCGGTAGCTCAGTGGTCAGAGCACTTGCCCGGATTGCGAAAGGTCGTGGGTTCGAATCCTACCTGAGGGCTCGGAGGCGTAGTTGTTTTTTACACACGTATTTTATATCTCATAGAAAATATTGCATTGCGAATGCAAAATAATTAAATTAAAAACATATTTTTTGAAGTCTAAACGCCCTGCACACCTTTGCTATACTCAAACCCAATAATAAATAAAAGAACCAATCATAATACACTTACATAAAGTTTGAAAACAATCGTTTTAAGAGTACTTCATTAACTGTTCAAAATGTAGACCATTTCTCTCCAAACAGAGTCTTGCACGTTTACGAACATTGTCTTTAATTTTATTAAGCACTACAGTGTCATTTTTCACTTCGTCAAATGCACGGATTATTTTTATTTTTAAGTCCTCGAGGCTTTGGGCCTCCTCCACATAAACCCGCCGTTTAATTTCGCCCCACAAAAAAAAGTCACAAGGCGTGAGGTCTGGTGATCGGGGCGGCCATGGGACGGGGCCTCCACGACCGATCCAGCGATCACCATGTTCGGTGTTTAAATAATCGCGAACTGCGGCCGCATAATGAGGTGGTGCTCCGTCTTGTTGGAAATAAAACACGCGATTTTGAATAAGCGCGAGTGGTACTTCGTCCATAAAGTCGGATATTACAGTGCGTAACATATCAAGATACGTGCTTCCGGTCAACCGCCCTTCAATAAAGAACGGCCCCAGTACTTGGTTACCGATAATACCCGCCCACACATTTGCACTAAAACGCACTTGATGATGGTTCTCCCTTATCACGTGCGGGTTCCGGAACGACCACCAATGCTCGTTGTGTTGGTTATACAGTCCCACGCGAGTGAATAAAGATTCATCAGTCCATAAAATAACAGCACCAGGATGTTCAATCAGCCACTCACAAAAGGCACGGCGAGGCACGGCATCTGCTTCACCTAAAGACTGCACTTTCTGATAGTGATAAGGATGCATGGTTGCGGCGTTAAGTAATTTCCACACCGCGGGTTGACTTACGCCGAACCGTCTTGCTGCGTCATTCGTACTTGCTCTGGGATTTCGATCAAAGAAATCAAAGATTTCGTCTTCGATTTCAATTGCAAGTCTCCTTCTACCACCTCCTCGAGCGTGTGATGGCGTCGTAAATTGTCCGTGGTCAAGTAAGCGTTGATTCGCAGCTAAAATGGTTTGACGATTCGGTGTTGTAGCATTTACGAAACCACTATTTCGAAGACGAGGAAGACTTTCAGCTTCGTACAGTGCACAGGCACCGTTTAAGCTTTCTCCACTTAAAATATAGCACCGTACCATCTCGTAATACTCGCGATTTGAATACATTTTGTTAGGTAGGTATTTATGTGATGTAAGCTCGCGGGAGCACAAGACGTACGTCGCGGGAGGTTCCCGCGTGACTGATTTCATTGCACAGGTGTCGCCACAACTAGGGTTGCCACCCGTACGAAAATACTTTATTTCGAATGATTTGATTTTTTTGGGATTTTGAAAATTTTAGTAGTACAGCTCGACAATAAAGAGTTGACAAAAAATATTCCGCAACTAATGTACATTTTTGTTGGCAACACTTCCTTATCTGTCAAAACTGTCAAGAGGTTGACTAATTTTTTGCTTAGTTAAGAAGTCAATTGTTATTCTAGTGTGTTTTACGTGATATTTCTTTATCCTGGGTTTCATCATGAACAAAACCTACCGTATCGGTTCTCGCACAGAACAGAACTCTCTCTCGGAACAGATAGTGAATATGTTACACCGAAAAAATGTTTAAAAGAAATGATAGGTCAAAAAGAAAAATAAACGATTGCAGTAAAGTATAAAAGTACGTGGGAAAACGGACATGGTGATTGGTTAATTTATGACCCACAGAACGAATATAATGGAAAATGCAAATTGTGTGGAATTACATTTACAATTGCTTCAGTATAGGAGTAGGACAAGTAAGAAGACAAATTTTCTTTTTCTGTGTGTGTGTGTGAATTGATATGGTTGCATTAAATATCCAAACTAAACTATGCTATGCTAGACTGTAAAGATGCTGTGTTTGCAATTGTTTAATAGAAATACTAATTTGATACAAACTGCAAAAAGCAATAAAAAATATGCTTTTAAACATAATGATAAAGGAAAATAAATTGTACTTTATTTTCATACTATGTACTTTTTTTTCTTACCTATAATAACCAGAGTACTTTAACTACAAAAATAAAAGGTGGCAACCCTAGCCACAACCTGCGCGCGCAGCCACGATCGCGGCTCGCCGCATGCGCTTCGAGTATTTAAATTGAGTAAGTCATTGTTCTAACTTTTTGCAAGTTATAAAAACATCGACTTCAAAGTTATTACGGTTTTCGGCAAAAACAAACAATATTTTATTTCCCTTCATTGTTCTAATAGAAATAGTAGTATTTATAAGGTTATTGAATTATTGATTTTTATTTTTTTCTTTTATGAAATAATCAAAATTTACTATTTCAACGTAACATAACAAATTTACGGTAAACATTATTATTTTAATTTTATACAACTGACCGTTTTGCAATAAATGGAAAAAAAATATTCATTATTTTTCCTCTTTTAAACAAACAGGCAACAGTATTTTTTTAATTATTTAGCAAGAAATGGTTTAATGCGAAACAAATTCAAATAATTAACAAATTTAAATTGTTAGAATGACATTAATTAATACAAATAAATGAATCGTGGTCAAAAAGTGCACTACACATGTGGACTTATACTGCAGGCAACCGTATTATTGGACTTTTCATTCTTTTTCGAGGTCCAGCTTCAAAACGGTAAGTTGTATAAAAAAATTGTTCAAACAAAAGTCGTTGACAAAATCCTAAGGAACAACTCCTACATTTACATTTTTGCAATAAAAATGTATTTTCAAGGTGAAAAATAAAAAAACACCGTTTGAAGACTTTGGCGCCACCTACTGTGTGCATTTGTTGGTGTACGGGATTGCAGCAATGACATTTTTTGTAGATCTTAACGTCCTCTACATTTTATAATCAATCGATTTTTCTGTGAAATGCATACATTCCGAGAAAAATGCATTTCAATTTTTTTTGGCTCGTTTTTGGAGTTTGCAAAAAGACGCACCAAGATGGCGCGTGGCCACCTTCAAGGTAGATAACTAACACCATTTTACAGCAAATAAAACAACTTTCACCCATTGGGCAATTTTCTCACTCAAACGATTTTTTCTTCGACAGATTGACTTTCTAACAACTCAATTTTGGAAAAAGAAAGTTACGTCGTTCTTTCTTACTGTACCTCGGCATCAACACCCCGCGACCCCACCCCGCTGTTTCATTCAAAACATTTCGGCCGTGTTTGACCTTTCGGGCGACCTTTCTTTTGACCAGTAACCAGCTGTTGTAATAATTCGCTCGGACAAAATAATATTTTTGCGGAAATTTTACCTACCAATTTTTTTTCATAAATGAAGTGTTTGAATGATATCTAATGCCTAGAAAAAATTTGGATGGTGTTTATAAAATAACCTTGTATATTTTAATAAGAACACATAATAAATAAATGATAAAGAAAGTAACACGGTTTTCATAAGTTTCTTAAACATAAACAAAGGATATAAATAAGAAAAAAATACAATTCGTAATAGCTTTGTAAACATACTACTGTATTGTTCATTTCTTCTGCCTTTCTTCCTTTCTTCTATCCGTCTATTCTGCCTTTTATGTGTCAGTTAACAGATCAAAGACTTGCAATGTTCAGGGATACTTACTTTAAGTAAGTACAGTCTATGTTGTTGTTGACTTTGTTGTAATCAACGAAATAATGATATCTTTACTCTATTAGTATTGTCATAACAAAATATTTTTTTGTGGGTTACGTATGGTGACGACGTATTATATTGTAAATGTCCTTACTTCTGTTAAAGCTGACGAGTTTCTTACACCCATTCTTGTTGTCAGTTAAAAGACGTCCTGAATGGGTGGTAGGTAAAAATATTGGACGATTCAAAACAACTTATTTTTAAGTGCATTTGAATAAAGTTGTTTTCATTTAATTTCATTTCAAAATAAGTTGTCACTAAGTATTTACGTATTCAGGACCTCTTACAACTGACATAAACTAGAAACTGAAAAAGAACAGATATTAGAAACTCGTCAGATTTAACAAAAGTAACGACATTAAATATAGTCAATGGTTGAATGAATACGCTTTACTGTACATATACCACAAAAATTAGAATTACCGACGGCCTTATCGATAAAACCAATATCTTCCAGGCGACTGTAAGATGAACTGAATGGTAACAACAATAAATGAGCAGCTCTATGGTCGCTTACTAAACAGAAAGAACACTTACAATGTACCTCACACACCTACATCACTACATAACTAAGGGGCAGATGTATGTGAGATGAATACAAGCATTTTTATCTGAGTCATGGGTATTTATAAATATCTCTCTGAATCTATAATCTAAGATCACAGTGGTTTGTGTTTGTCTCTCCGCTCTTTTTCCCGCTCTTTTTCGATTCTATCTATAACGTCACCATAGCAACGCATTAACCGCAAGTAGTTCGTCTACCGGACGCTAGTTGAAGCTAACGGAAAAATATTTAATAATGGAAAAAAATTAAAGAATTTTGTCCACCCGTGCGAAGCCGGGACGGGCTGCTAGTATAAACTAAGTATTATATGTATATGTCTATCCATTGGACTAGTATCCATAACACAAACCTTACAGTACTAACAGTGGGCTAGGTTAATTGGTGTGAATATAGAGTGATGCTATATACATAACTAGCGACCCGCCCCGGCTTCGCACGGATGCAATGCTCTACTATATTATGCATGTATTATACATATAAACCTTCCTCTTGAATTACTCTATCTATTAAAAAAAAACCGTATCAAAATCCGTTGCGTAGTTTTAAAGATTTAAGCATACATAGGGATATAGGGACAGAGAAAGCGACTTTGTTTTATACTATGTAGTGATAATGCTTATAAACCTAGTACAAACAACAATCAATAAGACTCAATTACATTTTTGTATTTTAACCTAAGTTACGAACACAGCTTTTAAATCATTAAACCAGTTATTATAATTTTTATTTTTATAAGCCTTCAATCAGACACCATTATTCTTCTTTGCTATTCATATAACATTCTTTTGTTCCATTTTTGTGTGTCTGTTTGCCAGGTGGCAAAGGCCTCCCCAATCTTCTCCATGCTGGCGTTTCTTTGGCCACTCTACCCCATGTTCCCGCGACTTGTCTAATGTCGTCATCCCACCTTCTTTGTGGTCTACCTCTCTTTTTTTTTCCATCTCTTGGGTATCATTGCAAACCAAACCAATCATCATATATCAATCCAAATCGAACTCTACACTTGTCGAAAATATTTACCAAATAACTTAATGGTCGCCACTACACGCAATACAAATTTTATATTCATTGGTAAAATATATAGTTCTCAATGCCAAGTTAAATTAGGCTATAATAAGTACATTTACCTAGGCTACTATTACATAAATCACGTAATTATTTCTTATCATAATGTTGTTTCTTGGTTAATAAACGAGATTTTAATTTCCGTAATTGATCCTTTACTTAGTAAGTAATAGAAAATTTATTGCTAGTCATTAACAGATCATATTTAGTTATATTAGTATATAAGAAAGTTTATTACATGTATATTTAAACAAACATCACTTGGGAGTATTGCTTGAATCTCAGAATATCGGAATCATAGAGCTTTCAACACGACACTATGTATCACAGGTTGTGTCATAAAACTATTAGCATTTGTTGATTTTAACACTAATTTATTACTGGTAGTTGGAGTATGACATGCTCTCTTAATAGATCTCTTGGGTGGTGGCATGTGGCGCGGATCGTTACATTTCCTAAGATATGGTTGATGAGCGAAGTGATGGCTTCATCATGCGTCATGCTCGTGAACGGGCGCTGCCTTGGGAGATGGGTCTGCTATAACCTTCAGTATTATTGACTTATAGCAAACATACATCTTGTTGCTTTCTTAAATTTGTCGTTTATTCCCTGTATGTTATTGCAATGTTGAGGGATATTTACATAAAACAGATACTTGTTGACTTTGTTGTAATCAACGAAATAATAACATCATAACACTACTATTATTATAATAAGAGAATAATTTTGTTTTTTCTTTTGTGGATTATGTATGGCGACGATGTTATATATTGTAAATGTCATTATTTCTGTTAAAGCTGACGAGTTTCTTGCGCCCATTCTTCTTGTCCGTTAAAAGTCGTCCTGAATGGGTGGTAGGTAAAAATGTTGGCCGATTCAAAACAATTTATTTTAAGTACATTTGAACAAACTTATTTTCATTCATTCATTTCATACCGATAGTAAAAATTCCGATACTGAAAGTTTTAATAATACAAAATCAGAATCAGTAGAAAATATATTTTAGTAATTAGTCCAAGCAGCTAGTATCAGTCATAACTAAAATAAGAGGCGGATTATCCCTAAGGCAAAGTAGGCACGTGCCTAGGTCGTGAGGCGCTAGAGGCGCGCTCCAAAAATTAAAATAAAAGTATCGGAAAGTACCTATGCACCTACTCACATTATAAATCCGCACACACACACACACGCACACATGCACATTGACATAAACACATGCTCGTGTGCTCTATGCTCGTATCTAGTAAGCTATATTTTCTTAAGAAGTGCTACTTGTAATTTTAGTCTATGGCTAGAGGGGCGCCTATGAGGTGCTTGCCTAGGGCGATCTCGACTTTTAGTCCGCCTCTGGCTAATATTTTTACTCTATTTATCAAAGTGAGTTTGTGTCGTTGGTAAACTGCATCACATTTGAAGACACGTGGACCTAGTATGGGTTTATGCAAAAACTACTTTTGATATTAAGAACTATCAGAAATCGAAGTCAATGCGACTGAAATGTGCAACGTTTAAGAAGACTTGAACATAATTAATGACTATTACAATCTAAATAAGATTGTTTTCAGTAATAGTTTAACCACCTATCAGTCCACGGTAGCAATTGCTACCATATACAAATTTCCGCGTGGCCTGCTGTTTTTTTAAATAACGATAAATTTTTGAGTTACAGAGATCCAAATATTCTGTGTTGGATTCTTTATTTAATCAGCTTTACAGTAGTATTTTTTGTTTGGTCCTAGCTTCATTATTTAGCGAGAAAATGACATTTTTATCTAAGAGTCTAAAATTTTTTTCACAATTCCCGCTGCTTTGGGACTGTTGAGAGGGGTGGGGCGCAGTAGCGGACCTGACAAGTGGTTGTATGGTTTTATGATTTTTTGTATGAAGTCTAGAATACCAAAACCTTTAACGACTATGGCTAATAGGTGACCTAATCACAAATATTTCCTTAATATCGTCGTTTCCTTAAGTATCTATATATCGAGTAGTTTCTTACCATAATTTTTCAAGATTCACGTTTATTTATTTCGTCGTGTATCATTACATCGATATCAGCCAATTTCAATGGTTTATTGTTTAGTTTGATTCGTCCATACTCTTTACAACCATTGAGCCCTTTTGGGCCCAGATTTATAATTTCTCTAGTAATTTCCCTAAGGTTGAAAAGTATCACCTTCTTTTTTTTTATTCCAATGTGATTTTTCCTGCTTTTTAATGTATTTTTTAAAGCTTTGACCTTACAATCCCTGTAAAGATTCAAGGGAGTTTGCCTAGTTTATGTTTTTATTTTATTTTTAATTCTTTCCTTCTGCGTCAAATTCAACTTTATAATAAATGTGAACAATCCAGATATTTATATCGGTACTCCGAAGTTGAGATCAAATATGAGTAGTAGAATTTGTAATTTAAAAACATTAATTAACATAACCTGTGCCACACCTTTGAAACTGTTTTTACAAAAATCGAAAGTTAATACCAATAGTAGGAAGCGCCTGCTCCATTAACACTTTTTTATAGACTCTGACTGGCTTCAAAAAATGGAATGCATATAATATTTACTTTATCGTATATTTACGTAAGTTAACCTTGGCTTTCCCAAGTTATATCTGTTTGTTCTCCCAAAAAAGTAATAATATATTAAGTAAAAATACAGTTCTGGGTCCCACCCTGGGTTTTTAGCCATGCTTTACAGTTACAGGAAATGGTACATGTTTGTGTGATGAATATGAGTATTTGTTCCTGAATCATGCGTATGTGTGTATGTGTGTGTATAGTTATTATAATACCTAAGCTCTTCGCTACTTTTAAAATCTATGCTTACAATACAAAGGCATCTAAATCAAATTCTTATCTGGAAATACAGGTTAGTATCCATCACCTAGGATGGCACGATGATACTCAAGGGCGCAAGGTCATCGCCTCGAGTGCAGTAATGGCATGACTCCTTAGATATTTTATCTCTTCAAGTATTTCAATGAATCTTCAGATTAGATACAGATCCTCGTGCAAGGAGTTTATTCAAGGTCTCCTTTGTTTAATATAGGGGCCATTCATTTATTACGTAAGACGATTTAGGGGGAGAGGGGGTCGACCTTGTCTTATTTTTTCTTACAAGGGGGTGGGAGAGGGTCTCAATAGTTTTTACGTAAGATCACAAAAATGCGCAAAGATAAAATGATACTTTAAAAAAGCGCGGACAACTGCGCAAGTGCCGAGGTTAGCTCGGATGCGTATAGGTAATAACTTCGGAATCTCTTTCCTTAACATAATATATTTATTTCTAAAATAGTTTTGCATAAAGAGTTTGGCATATTTCATTTTGCATAATATTACTTTTTCATAATTGATTTTCAGCAACATATGTACTGTGGCATAATTATAATTAGATCTTATATATTTATGCATAATTATAATTTGCACAATGTTTTTAGGCATAGTGTATAGTCGCATAATAGTATTTTATAATAAACTTTTATTTTATTAATGGTTCTTTGAATCTAAAAAGTAACTAGACGATGCAGTCGCTAAGCATAAAGCTACGCTAGCACCATATATTGGAGCGGAGCATAGTACCTAAAAAAATAAAAAAAAATCGATGGGAATTTTTGCTAATTTCAAAATTCGGGCTCCGTCACAATCTGGTCCTAAACCTGTTGATTCGATTCCGCACAAAAAAATTTAAAATCGGTTAAGAACTCGGGAAGTTATGGCGTAACAGACATTTCGCCATTGAAACTGATCCATGGGAGCTTCGCTCACTTCGTTCGCTCCGCTCCAAAAAAGGTACTTTAACCAGTATTTCGTATATTATATAGTGTCAAAGTAGGTTTAGGTATGGTTCGGTGCGGCTAATCCTTAGGGAACGGGTCGGTGACTTACCGGCTGGCGCAGGTATTTTCCGGGCACGGATGCTTTGGAAAGTACCTGCACCGCATTCAGAGGGAGCCGACCCCATCGTCCCACGAGTACAGCGCTGCGGAAGACACCGCGCAGCACACCTTGGAGGTGTGCCCAGCGTGGATCCTGCAGCGCGGCACTCTGGTGTCGGTGATTGGAAGGGACCTGTCGCTCGCCGGCGTGGCTAAGGCCATGCTGGCGACCGAGAGGTCATAGGAGGCAGAGTCTCCTTCTGCGAGAACATCATCTCGCAGAAGGAGGCTGCAGAAAGGATCCGGGAGGAAGACCAAAATTCGGTCCTAATGAGGAGGAAGAGAGTCGGAAGACGGCCGGCGGCGCGTTTATGCCGCGCAAATCCTGATATAACTGGGAGAAGGCAGTGGGCTGGCCATCAGCGGACCGGATATCCGTTGGTGGCATTACACACACCTAGCTGGCCTATGGTGATGCCTGACTGTACTCAGGCATCACCGATTCGTGGAGGAGTCCAAAGGGACTAATCACCGGGCTGTAGTGGTGATTCCTAAAAAGGATCCACCGGTGATGTGAAGTACAGCGGGGGGTTTTAGTGGGTATGACTGTCAGCCTTTTACTAATGGGTGAGTAACCCCACTGTATACCCAACAGTGGGGCATGCGTAAAGCATTTCCCCCCGGAAAAAAAAGGTTTTGGTAAGGTTAGAGTAATGTTTATGTAAAAAGTTATTGATGTGTGTCTATAATCTTAGGAGTTACTTAGTAAGATGATTATGATTATATTCATTATGGTTTGATACCATTATGCCTTTATAAAGTAATGGTTGTGAATTTTATACTTAAATATGATTGTGCTGATTGTATTTATGATTAAAACAATTATGCTAAATTTGTTATGAATAATGATATTATGAGTGATATTATGAGTAAATATCATTAGTATGAATTACCATATGCCAACATATTTTATGGTTTAAATTTTTATGCAAATGGATAGTGAAACAAAAACTTCGTGGCCGTATTTTAAATATTGAAAAAGAAAAAGCTTTAGCCATATATTCAAGATGAGGAGAAGTTTTGTGCCGCATAGGAGCTGATGTGGAATGGGTGAACGTTGACGACGTCACAATCCTGAATAATCAAATAGAAGCAACACCTATTATTTTTTTTATTTTTTTTTTTTATTGCTGAAAGTTGGCAAACAAGCAAACTGCCCACCTGATGGTAAGTGGTAACAGTCACCTATAATACATGTGGCTCTTGTGAGATTCGCAGCAAAACTGCAACCCCCACAAGAACCACAGTGTACGTTGCCAACTTGTGACACAAGATGTAAAGTCACTGTACCCAGTAATTTCACTGATTTCACTTTATTAGAGATGTTCCAGTGTCAGATCCACTTTCCGAGTGGATTTTGAGCCCCTGGACTGAAAATCTTATGTAGGTAAAGATGAATAATTAAAATCAAAGTTTATTCCCCCAAAAAAAAAAATTTTTGGTACCTTTGTCAGTACAAATAAACATTTCTAAAAATTATTACTTTGAAAAATAAACATTAAAACAAACCAAACGTGTATTCATTTTTGCCTTTAGATTCTTACGTAATAAATATTCAACAGGGGGGAGGGGGTCGGGCTAATCTTATTTTTTCTTAAAATAGGGGGGGAGGGGGTCAAAAACTAGCGAAAATAGTCTTACGTAATAAATGAATGGCCCCATATCTGTTTTTCCGGATTTGTTAGTAGACTTTATTTATAGAATATCCTTTTGAAAACGCACTTGAATTTAAAAACCTAGTGAATAAATGAATCCCAGCCCAAGAAACTTACGCCCTAAATATAAGACTTTAAGAACTTGTGTTATGAAATTTACAAACAACGACGGTATCACAACGCCCAGACTTAAGCATTATATGTAGACAAGTTCATTTTCTACGTTGACCCGGCCGGGTATTGAACCCGGAACTTCCGAGTAGCGTTACTATGAAAACCGGTACGCGAGCCACTCGACCACGGTGGCCACAGTTATATAATAATAAGCAACATATACGTGTACTATCTACGTAGATATAGCACAGAAAATCAATATTGTTGCCCAGTGCCTGGAACATCAGCCCAATTTACGAACTGCGTCTTCGAACTCGCCCTAATTGATGTTTTACAAAACACAAGTTAAACTAAATTAACAGCTTTATTAATTTCTGAAAACAAAGCAAAAGTAATTTTTGAAACTGAATATGATCAGCTTTTATTAAAATATGTTACAGCCCATATATATACGTAAAGTATTCTACAAAATACGAAGAATAGTATTCTACAAATAATAGAATAAGAAACATGATAAGCATTTTAGTTAGCGTGTTCGGCCTGCGTTTGCGGAGGTTATTTTCCCCGGTCTATTATGGAATTGGTGACCAAAAATGTATTTTCTACTGCTTCGGAAGGTATACTAGGCCGGCAGTCGCTGCTGCATTTGTTTTAGCGTTTTAAAAATAAGCAATGAGCGTTGAGCGCGGAGCGCGAACTTAGGTGCTCAAGCGTTTAAGATTCACGAGCGTTAAACCATCGAGTTTTAACGCTCGAGTCGCGCGCTCATACACAGAAGCGTTTTATTTTTAAATGAGGGTATACATTACCTAAATACTACGTTTTGACGTGACAACGTCTTATAAATTGGTTTGCCGGGTGACACTTCAAGAAACTGCGTTACGCTCCGCTCACGTTATGCGCTTACAATGAGAGCGAGTGAGAGGCACGCGTCCCTTCCACTCGGGCATGGTTAGCCCGCCTAAGAGCGAGAGAGACAGACATAAAAAGTGGAAGGGACGCGTGCCTATAAATTAATGTTTTAAATATAATTCTTTGTATAAATAAATGCTTTAAATTGTTACTATTATTTCATCCTTCTTCCTACTATACGAATGAATATTCACATTAAAATTATTTTACAACTCAAAGTCGTTGTCACGTAAAACTTTCGCCCGTATACCGACTTTACAGGCAACCAACCAGTTTTTTTTTTTATAACATATATCCCAAGTTACCCCTCTGCAAGAGACTCGAGTTTTTTTCAACACTAAGGGCCTTTGCACTCTACGTTTTTTAATCGCGCGTCGACAGTGCGTTTTCTTCTTTCCAGGGGACAATTTTTTCATGTCTAATACGTTTGTATCAATACAACATCGATACCGATTCAGGCTTGTTGTAAATATGACGATTTTAAAAATGCCACAGGAAAAGTTTTTAAGTTCTCGTTTTTTCACATTACATTAAAATTACTAGTTTATACATTTAAAATTTAACAAACTAGTCCTAAGCATCGTAAAATCACGAAGGGATATCGTCATAACCATAATTACGTAAAACTATAACAAAAACTTGCGTTACGTTAGCTAAGAGCGTTTTCGTTTTCATTAGTTTTGCAGTAGCCAAACCATCTCGTCAACCGCGGTAGTGATAACCATAACTGAAAACGGTTTTTAATAACGTTACGGAAACTTCAAAACCGTTACGTAACGGTTTTCAAAAAATAGCCAAAACGCCCATCTTTACTTTCATAAATGCATAGTGAAGCTGCGTTTGACTCGAGTGAGCATCGCGTTTGTATCGAGACAAGCGCGCGACGACGGTTTAAAAAACGGAGTTTGCAAAGGCTCCAATTTGTTGTTAGCGCCCACCAATCCGCTTTGGTTCGGCGTAGTGGGTTATATCTATAGCTTTATACTTCCTACGGTGTTTTATCTATAAGGAATGCATTTGTCCCGGTACAAATTCAAATTTCAAATACGAATATAAGAGCGCAGTAGTCGGAGAATTTTTATTATCATGTTTATGTATTATGGAAATTTCTCTGAGGTTCTATTTACCTTTTACGGATAGTAACTATAAGCTTCAGACATGTAATGAAATATCTTAATATAAGTTGATTATTAAAAGCCATAATTATCATAGATTTCTGCGACCTTTAGCATTGATTAATGATTTTGTGACTGCATCAATGCTGCATTGCGTTTTGGCGAATTCTGGTATCAACATTAACTAAAAAATTTACAGAACCGATTTTGATGAAACACACAGTTTCCTTAGTTGGACTATTCGTAGTCTAATTTGAACAAGATTTTTTGTAATCTTTTTTATAGTTTTTGAAATATGCGAAGACAAACATACAAACATTCATAAATTTTGGCAACCATGTTTAGAAGCTGGTATAGAATAGACTAACACATATACAATCAGTCTTTTTCTTCTTTAATTCTAATTATATTACATACATACATGTCGAATTGATAATTTTCTTCTATTATAGACATACAATATCGCTATTTGACTACATCTTTTCAGACGATTTGTGCCTAATATCGGGTCACCTATTCAAATTACACAAGGTTAGTTATTTTTAATCTTTAATTCTTCAAAAAACATTCTAATGCCATAATGGCAATATTATTCGTGTTCCTTATAGAAGGTTTTGTTACTGTATCGCTGATCGCTGCTACTAAAAGTTATTTTGGGCTATATGGCTCTCACCGACATTATTTGTTCTTTAAATAAATGATATAATCTTAACTAGGCAGACGATTATTCTGTAAATCAAAGAGGTATCAGAAAGTACAATAATATATATTTTTTTATAAAACTGGATCTGTTTAAAAAAAATATACATTTATAGACTTTAAAAATCATATCAAACATTTAAGAGCTTTTAATAGTAAAATAGTGGATATATATTTTGCCGATCCTTTGGTGAAACGGTGACGTTCCTACCTTTCGCATTGGCGGTCATGGGTTCGAGTCCCAGAAGAAGCAGGTGTTTCTGTGGTGACTACGAGCATTTGTACCCGAATCTGAATAATTATATATGTATATATACATTTTTTTTTCTTTAAATATCACATCTGTGTATGTCTAATATGTCTATCCATAACACAAGCCTGATTGTGCTTATTTTGGGCTAGGCTAATTGATGTGATTATAATTAATATACATATAATTTCATGACGAAGTTATTGATGTAATTTTAGATATATGTATTGATTTTTTTTTAATCTATATATATAAAAATGAAACCCGTTTTCCGTTGTCACGACATAACATGAAAACGGCTTGACCGATTTGGCTGATTTTTTTTTTGTAGTTTTCTAATACTCTGTACAAGGTTCTTACGGAAAAAAATATAAAGAAAATCTCTCAGAAAGATTGAAAAATATAACGTAACGAATGTCAACGTCATTCAATTTAAAACAAAAAATCTGTGGTAATCTGTGACACCACATCGATAACCGCGCTGACAAATGTCAACGTCATTCAATTCAAAGCTACGCTAAGGCGGTACGAAGTTCGCCGGGTCAGCTAGTATCATATATTTACGGAATAATCGCCTACGCGTACTTAACTAATTATAACCCGAGCAATACAGGTATTTAACAAATGTATAACAAAAACAAATTAATTTAAACGCAAAATATATAGCGATCAAACGTTTCCAAGTGGTTTGCGATAGTTTCTCATGACTTGATTTATCTGAAGGTATCTCTGGGATGCGTTAACCTAAATAAATGAATGGCAGACTGGAGAATATCAAGAGCGGTAGTTACCTATGTCTTACACGTTATTACGTTGCATTAAATACTAAATTCGTCTGCAGGTGCATCTCTCTTTGTGTGCATTCAAATTAGCATGAGATGTGTGGTAAATATAACTCGCTCGCGTATTCGCACGTTCGTAATGATCACGAGTTAACAATTTAGGATGTTAGAAATATACTGAATAAAAATAGAATTAGGTTTACGAAGTTGTATCTCTATTGCTGGCATTTGAGAAACATGATCTAAACACTGAATATTATCATGATCGTCTTCAGGTTTTATATGGCCCCACTGTAGCACTGGCTATCCTACGCATAAAACACCGTTGGTAGAGTAGGATACTAGGGTGGCCTTTGATTTGTCTAAAACTAACAACTGTAAATACAACCACTGATTTACCAGATGGCCTTAACTCCTCAGTTTTGACCATTGTATTGGTATTATTGGTAAACCGTGTACCACTACAGCGTCCGGCGAAGCGCCATACACTGTTATCCCTCCCACCTTTTTTTAGGTGGGATGTGAAGGGAAGCTTTCGTTCTAATCAACTGAACTGAACTGAAAATTTATCAACTATCTTATCCTAATTATATTATAACAATACTTTGTGTGTGTGTGTGTGTTTGTTACCATATTGTCAGTAAAATATCTATAAAAAAAAGAAAATCTTTTTGGTTTATAAAAAGTTCCAATTTCTAAATTCAAAGATATTGGCCGCTTATTTTTCTGACGTCGATTCTTAACCTATTCTACATTTAAAAAAAGAAGCTAGACAAACTGGCATATATCTAGTAATTATATTATGACAATACTTTGTGTGTGTGTGTGTGTGTGTGTGTGTGTGTGTGTGTGTTTGTTACCATATTGGATAAATTATTCGGAGCGTTGCTTTGGTAACGGTTTCAGCCATTGTTTTTCTGTATTTAATCTAAATAACTAATTCTTAGACGTCAAAATAAGAACGTGTAAAGTTAAACGATGGGCGGGTGACTGCTAGTTATATTTAAAGGGAAAGGCTGCAAACCACTTGTTAGCTAAAATTAGTAGGCATTACACTTATAAGCGAATGATATATAAAATAATTAATTACTAATTATTTAAGAGGTCTTCAAGTCACGAGTGATTGTTATTAATTTACCTTTTGCCTATAAGACACCTAGGCTTATAAGCAAGCGCGTCACATCCTAGATCCCGTCATCGCTTACCATCAGGCGGTATAGCGGTGAAGCGCTTACCTATTCAAAATAAATAAAAGAATTAAAAAAATATGAATTGTTTCGCTTAATGACGAATTTGGGAGAAAAATATACCGGGCTAAAACTTGAGGCCGTATAAAAACAGGCCAAACAAAAAAAAAATAGGCGAATTTCAAGGGAAGAATGAGACAATTTACGGAGCCGAGCAGATTTCCCTACCTTTACAAACAGACAGTTAGCGCACACCAACAACAACCACTATTACTATTTCACAAAGGAAAACACATAGTATATGAAACGATCATGGGAAAAGTGAAATCCCGATGATAGACAGGTTTGCGTTAAAATCGACATCAAGTTTGAATACATTTTAATTTAGCCATCATACAAACAAGCACTTAAGGAGTACTCAAGAATTTTATTTATATAAATTGATGTAATTTTTTTGTGTATGTTATAAATGCAAACGAAAAATAGTAATTAAGATAAATTATTAATACTTACTTGAATGTCATTAAAACTAATTAATGTATCGTAAATCACGGTTAAGGTCGCGGGAATACGTTGGATATGGGTAGCGTAGTACCTATCGTTATGTAAATCCCTTGGGCCTATGCCCAACCGTTAATATCGTACGCTGATATGATGATTATAAATCGTTTTCCCAATAAGGCAAAACAACCTTAAAATCTATTACCAACTGAAGCCCAATTTTAACATAAGGTAGGATTTAGGATTCATAGAGTAGGTAGTAAAGGCAGTTCGATAACTGTTCAATGGGAAAAAAATATGTTTTAAAACTAACCTTTTCATAATCAATATTTAAAGATAACAAAAACAATGAAACTAATATTAGTGAATTGTGATAGTTATATTTCGAGTCTCGGTTGGCGATTCTATGTTCAGGAGTGCTGTTTCCGTGTATGTTGAAGGGCAATTGTATCAATATTGCAAACATAATGTCAATCACAAAGCGATATTATAAATGCGAAAGTTTGACTGTCTAACTGCTATTCCCTTTAACCTATCCTCAGTAAGATATTCCATCTCTATTTCCCGTCATTTAACAGAAAAATCTTAGTACAATCTGCTATTAATATAGATTTTAAAAATCAAAAGAAAATCGTTGCTATATATAGTAAGATTGAATTAATGAAGTAGGCTACACAAAAGACAATCTCAGTGATCTATGTTACCTAATGAACAAAAATATCACAACATATTTTTGTTTAAGCATTTGAAGTGGGGAAAATGAAAAAGAAAAGTTAATCTTATATTTTGGCTTACCATACTATCTGTAAGTGTTTAAATCGGCTTCATTAAATAAAGATACTAAACAGATGGTGTAAATGAAATTCATAAAAGTGGATAGAAGTCTCTTTTCCCAAAAAGACGTAAGTACTTATTCCTTATCTTATTGTAATTATTTTAACACATTATTTTCTTTATTTGTAACATACCTACATAATTCGATTTGAAATGAGGTTTTTTTTCTTTATTTTAAGAAACTTTTAGTTTTTAAAACTAGCCAGTTCCATCGAACCTTATAAACTACTTTACAAACTATATTATTTAGCTAACTTAACCTGTTTAGAGGCTAAAATATAGAGAATCAGAGCTGAACTCGAGCAAGGTTTAGCTAGGACGCTCTCTAATATGCCGACGTCAGCGGTGTTCTGTTTCAAAACATACATAATGCCCCTTTTTCACTTTTCAATTTTTTGCATTCTAACATAATGTGTTGAATGTCATCTATAGTGCCACATTCATCACAATTAGGTGATTCTGCTTTTTTCATTAGAAAAGCAAACTTTTTAGATGGGCTATGACCTGAAAGCAATTAAGGTTAATTGTTTATATATTTTTTATTGTTACATACACATACAATAACGCCTTTCTTCCGTAAGAGTATGCAGAGATCACAGATTTACACTTACCCCGATCCTGACTACCTCTCTTGCTTCTTCAATTTTCACCAGCCTTTTTATAATTAGTTTATTTATAAGATAAATTATAATAATAGAAAAATACTAGTCGGTCGATTTTTTCTAGTATTTTTCTATTATAATAATTTATCTTATAAAATTGCATTGAAAATGCATAAAATGTATAAAAAATTATTACACTAGTTTATTTATACATATTAGCTGACCCGGTAACGTGTTGCTTTGGTAACGCGTTGCTATGGTAATGCGTATACAATGGAAAGAGAAAAGGGACAGACAAACACACAAACAACAAATTTGTGATCTTAGATTACAGACTAGCTGACCCGGTAACGCGTTGCTATGGTAACGTTAATTGATACAATGGAAAAAGCGCGGGCGGACAGACAAACACACAAACAACAAATTTGTGTTCTTAGAGTATATATTATGTCACTGGAAATTCGAATAAAAATTCTATTAAGCTATCTTTAAAAACTAAAATTCCTTAAAGAATTTGTAAGTCAACGGCCTATATTTTTCGCATGATTGATGTTGTAAAGTATTATTTTGCCTTTAACATATCAATGCCATGTTTAAAGTACAAAGTTTGATCAAGTGTCGTGTTTTTCATTACACCTATACAAACAGAGTGTGTATCGGTTATTTCGTTACTCAATATTGGTGTCAGGGTAAATTGTTAACGTGTATTATTCTAGATGCATTTGTGTTGGTTTGAAGTAAAGGTTTCAAGGCAAGCGAAAAGTTCAATTCCTTTACTTTTGATCGATACACAGTACATAACGTTTGCAGTGATATGAATAAATAAAATTTATTAAAAAATCTCATACAAACTTTTACTATGAAGCCTTGATAACAAATATATTTTTTATATTTATTTTATACTCCTTAACAGAAACTTAAGATTCATGTAAAGTAGTCCATAAACAATTATTTATAACGCTGACTGCGAGCACAATCTCCATTATACAAAATACAAAATATCGTAAGAATTCTTGAATTTTTGCTTATATTTAAGAATTCCACGTAATGAACTACCTCAAAAGGAAACATATCCTTTAGAAAGGTATTACGTACGACATGATGGCTAATGATGAACATACTGGTCGCCATGGACACTGAGCGAAAGAGACAAACAATATTATTGTACCACTCTAATTAGGAATATCTAGAAGTGTTAAACTAATTTCATCAGCAAAGCCGTTCTAAGAACTTTGTTCTGCAAAGTAAATACATTTATGTTTTTCTCGAACATAAATGGTCGGGCGTGGGCGAAATCTATGGCTTGTGACGGTAATGAGACGGTTCACGTCGATTCATCATGGTAATGGTTACTATGGTACGACAAACAGAGACGTAACGGGAATGACGAACCAAAGATTTCACGTAGGTGTGTAATAAAGTGCCATTGACTACAGTCAATAGTTATTCACATTGACACAAAGTAGTTTCTTTGAATTTAGTTTTTACACTTTCACTGGTACTCTATGGAATTAATCAAGTTTTATTGTATCAAAGAACACGATATTTCTGTTTTTATTACGGACATTTCGACTCCTTTTCAGGAGCTATGTTCACAGAACAGCAAAAGTAAGTAATTAAGCCTTTTCGACCTTCTTTGAAGGGCCTCCAAATTTATAAACCGGTGGTACAGACTGTATTCAATGTATTACACGTAATAAAATATAATTTAATTATAAATAAGTTTAAATTTAGCTATAAGGGATGTGTCCAATAAAAAAAAAACATTTGATTGATGGTAACCTTACCTTCATCATAACGAGCCATTATGAGAATGGCTCATACCCATCACGTGGCCCCAATGTGGATTACTGTCCGCTAGCGACTACAGATGCACCAGGAACAAAAGGTTTAACGTGGCTTTGGAAGCAGAGAGGAGGTCGAGATAAAAACTATGTGAATTGCCTTTGTGAAAGTAGCTGAACCTCCACTATCATTGACCTAACGCTTACGACTGCGCCTCAATGATTTCGAGTACAGTCCCGCCCTGTACTTAACCCCTTCATGTGCTTATGACTGTTAATGGTTTTTTTCTAAACAAAGTACTAGAAAAATATTGTTAAAAAATGACCTTCACAACTAAAATTTTCCGTTTAAGCGCAACAACTAACATGTAAGCGCCATTTCATCAACAAATTGCCAACTAATTGCAATGTTGTTTTTAATTTATATATCAACTTACAGTTATAAACAAGCTAATCACCCATTTGATGGGAAGCCGCGTTTACCATAATCTAGGAACACTTGGAACTCCAGGAGTTTTGGCACCGTTCCAGCCTTAACCTCATCCCCTTAAAGCTGCTTCAAGGTTGACACAACCCTGCTCACTTATAGGAACAAAATACTAAAACATTGTTATTTGAGTGATATGTTATGTAAAGTCTCTCTTCTATTTTAAGCAATCGGGAAAAAAAAATACTGCAGAGAACACAGATGGTGGTGATGAGCAATATTTTATTTTGTACATCATCATATTGTTATTTCTTACTAATTTCTACCCTTCACATGTTCGATGCGCTTTTGTTACATCATCATATTAAATCAATAGTAACTAAAAAAATAACTTCAAGGAGACTTAGTCGCTTTTAGACGTAATGGCTTTGATACCGAGACTCTCCTTTGAGTTAGAATTCTAACGGAATTACCTTTTATCAATAAGTTTGCTAAAAATCTCTGACTATAGATTTGTGTAAAATAAACGCACTAAAAAATCAATATTATTAATATAATAGTAATTATTGCGGGATTGTTACCATGTACCTTGTTATTGAGTTTCCGATATTTCATATAACAAGGTACATGGTAACAATCCCGCAAATAACTTATATTACTATAATGTTAGTGACAATGAAAGTTTAAAACAATATAATATTATTAATATATTTCCAATAATTTTAATATTATTAGGTAAGATATTTTTATTTGGGTATTTTAAATCCGAAGAGTTTTTTTTTTTATAAAAACTTATATAGGTATTTTCCCATGAATTACTCGCTATGCCTTACAAATAATAGAAATTGCTTTACGAGCAGAATAAATTACATGTTTTTGATGCCAAACTTGAGTACTTGTTAGAAGCAAAGTGATTCAGCCTATTTCAACAAGAAGCACTTTATGCGACTATATTTTAATTCCAGACACCCAGGTATCGAGCATACGGCATTAATAGGGGTATTGGCTACAGGTCCAATATTTGTTCGGTTTCTTACCTGACGAGCAGCCGACAACGCGGTCATCGCCCAGCAAGGACGTTGACTTGAGCGCTTGTCGCGTCTGTAGCATAATCACGGATACACAACGCTGATTGTATAATTTTATTGATTGACGATTTGACGATCCACTTTATTTTACTTATTAATGTTATATTCCGTTCAGGGTGATGACTGAAAATTGGTTATTCACCCATATCTAAGGTAAAAATATCACAGCTAGCATGCTTCTGCACGTAGGTACATCTTTTTATTCAGTAAGCATGTGTGTTCATATTTTTATTTTAAGGTTCTTTTTTATTTTATGAGATGTATATGTGTGCTGCATTAAATTGAGAAATTTATAATTGTTATTTTTGACAGCTTATTTTGGAAAATCATTCTTTAATAAACCAACAATCGCTGCAAACTTCCGCAAATAGATACATGTCAACAAGTATATGTCATAAGGTGAACACTATATCAATCTGACTCCAAGTGTCATTGTCGATTGCATCATAGTTTTTTTACATATAAGTAAAAGTGTTACATACAATTTTCTGAATAATTATGAATGAAGTGCCGTCAAATTCTCAGCCAAGACAAGTAATCACCAGTAAGACGCTATTTTTACTAAAAATAATATGTAAATATAAATAATAATAACTGCTCGAGAAAGGTTGAATCCATTTGGCTTTTTTATGGCTTCAAATATTAAGATTTAAGGGAAATTAAAATGGTAAAGCTGCCTGGTTAATTGAATTAGTAATTTTACACAAGCCAAACCATGAAAATATGTAGTACTCGTAATCAATACACGTTTTCACAACAAATATTTACGCACATAATTTTTTGTGTTCGTATATAGTATAGTCGAAATTTTCAGGAAAAAAATAAATGATTAAGGAAAATAGGAAAGTTCGGTCAGTTTGTGGAATAATGTACCATTTTAGCACCGAGAATTTAGTGCCGGTGCCTTGTTCATTATCGTACATATCAATCAAATGCCCAGGGCAGTGAAACGAGGTATAACTCATTCAATTGATGAATACGCAAGATTTGTATGCTCCATACTTTTGTGGACTAGCACTTTAAAGAAACAAGTTATTTTTCATATTATGCTAGGAATTAACTAAATTTACCTCTTGGATCGTGTTCTCTCCTACATTACGGTGTAGCATGAGTAAAAGTTTGAGAACTATGAGCAGCAAAGGTTATTTGTAAATACCACAAAGCTTGTATTGAACCGTGCACACAGCGCTACCAACAAAGATCAGTTTTTAAACTTTTAAAATGAAATTCATTCACACGTTTTCATTATTTTCTTAACTTCACCTATATGTCTGTAAGTTTGTATGTTCGTTTGTAACGGAATGTTCTAACGCGATTTTTACCCACTTCAAAATATCAGATTAACGTGAAAACTTTACGCATTTATCAAAAACTAATGACAATACACTAATAAAAAATAAAAATGTGTTTTTTGTTTTCTTTTTGAAAGTATAAATATTTTTATTTCATTTTATGCTGAAGTTTTGAATCGTTTTCTGGGGCAGGTGATCGCAGGATAGAGATGATGAACTTAACCAAAAATCTTGGTATAGCTTTCTCCGTAGACATACGAATCACTGGATATGTTAGTTCGAAAGCATTTTTTTAAGCAAAGGAAGGTAACGATTTAAGCCGCATAGTGTGTACTAACATGTCTAGGTGTTAGTCTGTCAGTCTGATAATCTCTTTTTCGCACTTAAGCTTTAGTCTCTAAGTGCGACAGGGATATGGATGACTGGCATAGTCTTGGCTATGAGTTGGCTGACGCTTATTCAGGAGTTTTAGCATCTTTTAGTGCTTAAATAATAACATTTGCATGTACAATGTAACCTTGAATATTTTTTGTGCTTATTTAAATTCAATGCCATTAGTTTAAGCTGTTATAGGTAATATAGATAATATTTTTTATTATTTAAATCGTTCTTTTATGGATATACAACCCTACGTGCTTAACATCTGCAATTGCTATTGGTCTGGCAGATAGATCTACCTTTATATTCAGCGTTGTTAATGTAAAAGTAAACTTCGAATGCTTCGTGGAAATGTGTCATATCGCTCAAACCGCCATCCTCCTTTTCTACGGACATCCAGATGCACTGCGGCCTTTCTTGGTTGCTATTCCTACCTATCGCACCAAGCGCTCAACATCCTTCATAATGCGTACAGCAACGGAGTGGAACTCCCTCTCTGCGTATGTATTTCAGAGAACTTATAACCCGTTCATTTTCAAAGCCAAGGTGAAGAGACACCTTCTGGGTTAGCTTGTTCCATCGTGGATTCTGTCTTGGCCTACGAGCTTGATTGGGATCAAGAGCGAACCCATCCTAAATAAAAAAAAAAGTGTTAATTTGTTAAAAACTCTTTTTAAAGAACTTTTATTATCTGTAGAAATAAATATTCTTTTGTAATTCAAAATTCAATGAATCATTCAAAGCACTCCTGGATCGTAGAAACGTGGCGATCGTGCCTTGCACACCGTCGGTCCTGGCTTCTTGTCCCGGAAGAGAGTTTGTGTGATGACAATCATTTTTACTTGAGCTATTAATATTACATATGTATGTATCTATCATATATTTATGTCTATCCGTAGTATCCATAACAGAAGCTTTTCAGTGCTTACTTTAGGTTATGCTAATTGGTGTGAATGTAAGTTAGATTATTATCTATACATCTATACATATAAATAAAATTGGATTGTCTGTTTGTAATATTGAAATTACCCTTTTTTTACTACATGCATATGAATATATATACGGTACATACACCAAAATAACATTTTTCAAAATTTTTGTCCGTCAGTCTGTCTGTTTGTTCCGGCTAATCTCTGAAATGGATAAACCGATTTTGACGGGACTTTTATTGGCAGGTAGCTGATGTAATAAGGAGTAACTTAGGCCACTTTTATTTTAGAAAAATAAAATCATTGTTTCACAGCAACGCGTGGCTGGGTTAGCTAGTTATAAATGTATATAACTATCCTCTCTGTTAATGAAAAGTTGCACAATAAATAATTAGTTTATTACCACAAAACAGTACGATTTATGTGTAGGCCAGATGTTGACCAATCGCGTACGCACAAAATCATGCCCACGCATGCAATCCTAAAAACCCTCAGTCCGCAAAAAGATATTTTGGGTGTTTTATCTGATTGAGACTGGACGTAGCATCTGACGGTTGAAAAGGGAAATAAAAAAAAGATTTTGTTATTTAAATGGAATAATATCATGTCCTATCGTACGTATGGTATGGTACAACAAGGTAAATTTATGTATATTCGGTTTCATTGTTTATGTGAGTAGAAAGTATCCGATAAGGTTTCTTCGTTATAATTATGCGCTATAAAGTTTAACATCAACATTTAATTAATTTATTGTATGTTCCATTATTTCTTATTTATTTATATTGGCTTATGATTTTTATAATACAACGAATTACTATTCAATTTTAAATTACTTGTTTAATTTATACTTAACACATCCTTTGGATTTTTTAGTACCTAAAGCCTTGTTTTTTCTTAAATTAATTTTATGATGCGTCTTCACAATGTTTGTGAAGACGCAGCTTTAAATTTACGCGTTAACTTTTGATTTTATATTCTGTTGCCGACAACTGTGAATGCTATGTAAAAATAAATAAGAAATAAAATAAACATTTTAATTATGTTGTTTAGTGTAATGTGAAATATATTATGTTCATTCTCTTCAAATGAATAGAACTATTTCTGATATAATTTCATCATCATCTCAGCCCAGAGACGTCCACGTTGGATGGAAGTCTTTCTTTTTATGTCTCTAGACTCGTAAATGTCTAACTCTTTACAAAAGTAAATATTCCGAATAGAACAAAAAGGTATATAAGGTCGTATGTGACTGACAATGGAAAATATCGAAACTATTAAACGAGTAAAAATAGCACGTGAGTATTATCTAAATGTCAAACCCTTGCCACGGACAGTAATGGTGGTTATCAACATTTCGATCGTTTCGACATAAGCTCGCGTGACGAGGAGCTATTGATTTTTCCAACCATTATGAAAACTGTTTGAAAAGAACCGCGGTGACATGAAATCTTAGGTCGTGTACCAATCACCATTATGGTTTATTAGACTTCCAAGCGGTATTTTATACTTAGACAACTTCAAATAGTAAAGCTTTTTAAATTTTCGAAAATTTGAAATTATCGAGAATGCTATACCTTCTATGAATTATAATAAGCCTTTTGAAGATATAATTTAAAAATTCTGGCAGGTCCCCGGAAATTACATGAAATTAACCGCAGACTATTGACAGTTCGATGTTACTTTTGTAATCTCTTTAAATATTGACTAAATGTCGATTTTGCTATAGAATCTTTAATTTTCCGTTAAACTATATCATCAAAAAAGCCATCCCCGAATTCTATCTTAGAAATTTCGCTTTTTCATGCTCCGGTTTTGTTGTAATCGCGACCAACAGCGACCCTAATATATAAAATTGGTTGTCTGTAAAGTCTGTTTACGGACGATAATTTTACGTGATAGCACCATAAGAAAACATTGATGAAATATTGCTTACTTTTATGAATTGAATTTAATTATTTTCACTGAATTATCATTATTTTGTATAATACAAAGAAGGAGTTAATGAAATGACGAAATTGGACAAATAAATCAATTTTCTTTACTTGCTACTTTTAAAAAGCCCGCCTCAATCTGTTTGATATTATAAAAGATTTTCACGCACAGTAGTTGGCCGGTTCAACTTATCATTTTAGACATATATGTAGTTATGACATGTGTGATGTTAAACATTAATTTTTAATCGTTTATTAATAGCTACGCACGATATTTTTTTTCATTGAACACTAAATAAAAGCATTTGACTATTTATACGATTGTTTATATAAGTCATAATAATTTATTAGTTAAAATTGTAACATAACCTATTATTACTGCATTCGCCAACATTAATAATCAAAGAACAAGTATAAGATTATAACGCTAATCAAATTCTTAAAATGCAAGAAATAATTACCCTTTTGCCGCAATTGTTATTGTAATAAACAATGGAAACCACATCAACTTTTCACTTTATAAACAGTTGACACAACAGTTCACGTGTGCTGCCGCTGTCTCTCTTCTACTCGGAAGCATCAGCCGACGGAGTGAAAAAGAGATGGATGCGTCACAAGCCGAACGCTGAGGCTAATCGTGCCTTCCTATCGCTTGTTTCGCGCTCTCGCTTGCATGCTCGGCTCAGGCGGAACGTGACGATGAGTCATGCTTTTTTGTGCATGCAGCCGGCGTTCATCAATTGCGGGACGTGATAATAAATTATGCTTTTCGTGCGTGCAACCGGCGTTCATCGATTTATAAGATGTTATCACCTCAAGAATGTATCACAGTTAGTTCCACTAAGATAGATTGCTATCTAATAAGTTAGTGGGTATAGTGGGTTGGGTTAAGAGACCTCTACAAGATAGAGGGAGAGCCTGCCAACTTGCAATCTAAACCTTGTACGACGAAGGTCTACATTCTTCGGCGTATATTAAACGATTATTCAGAGTCTGCGCCAAAAAGAGACAAAACAAAATTATTAACTCTGTTCCTGTAGAGCCTTCCTGCCTGCTAGTATAGTAAGCAACTTTACACAAGATTAGTGTACATACGTTGACGTTGACATTGTTGTTCACCTTGCTTATATAATTTTACAATAACAAAATAACTTCTAAACTTATAAAAGTTTACACAAACTATTAACAAGACAACAAGATATTGCTAATGATAATGTGCTTATGATCTACATAAGCACGTTGAAAAATATCTTTATTATTATTGTTAAAAATGGGATTTACCTACAAGCTTGTTGGGAAATAAGAAAATATTTAAACTTTGATATTCCTGATAAATAAACCCAGCATTTTCGAAGCCAGCTTTGCTAAACTGTCAACACGAGGTGTAAAACTTAATTTTCGTTTGAAAGAAATTACTACTAGAAAAATTCAACTTGTCTCTTGTGTCAGGCGGTCCTCGCCAGGATAGCGACAGAAAGTGAATTCGTTTCTTGCCTGAAACCTGACACATGTGATTTTTTTTCTAATAATAACTTCTTAAAAAAAAGAAATCCAGCATTTTTTTGCTTAAATTACAAAAAATCTTATTCTATCAAAAATAACACCGAAATCCTATTCGCTTTGCGTGCATATTTATCAGGAAAACATTTTAAGGCATTTGGGGTCATTTGATACGGTTGTCACAAAACAAAGCTATTGATAAATCATTATAACAGAAAAATATTAGAAAAAAAAAAATCGACTCGGGTCACAAGTGAATCTCAGGCGGGAATCGAACCCGCAACCTTTGGAAATCCGGTCCAATGCTCTCCCAATTGAGCTACCGAGCCTTGCGAACACTCGTCGAAATTTTCTAGTACATTCCTGATTTTACGCTGTAGGCCAGCGTTGTTTCATCAATGAGAGGAACATCCTCTCGTATTCGAAAGAAACATTTTTACAAATGTTTGGTCAATCGATTAAGATGAAACAGCCATGTTAGATTTATAATTTTTATATATTTTTATGCATTTTCAATGCGATCTTATAAGATAAATCATTATAATAGAAAAATACTAGAAAAAATCGACTCGGGTCACAAGTGAATCTCAGGCGGGAATCGAACCCGCAACCTTTGGAAATCCGGTCCAATGCTCTCCCAATTGAGCTACCGAGCCTTGCGAACACTCGTCGAAATTTTCTAGTACATTCCTGATTTTACGCTGTAGGCCAGCGTTGTTTCATCAATGAGAGGAACATCCTCTCGTATTCGAAAGAAACATTTTTACAAATGTTTGGTCAATCGATTAAGATGAGACAGCCATGTTAGATTTATAATTTTTATATATTTTTATGCATTTTCAATGCGATCTTATAAGATAAATCATTATAATAGAAAAATACTAGAAAAAATCGACTCGGGTCACAAGTGAATCTCAGGCGGGAATCGAACCCGCAACCTTTGGAAATCCGGTCCAATGCTCTCCCAATTGAGCTACCGAGCCTTGCGAACACTCGTCGAAATTTTCTAGTACATTCCTGATTTTACGCTGTAGGCCAGCGTTGTTTCATCAATGAGAGGAACATCCTCTCGTATTCGAAAGAAACATTTTTACAAATGTTTGGTCAATCGATTAAGATGAAACAGCCATGTTAGATTTATAATTTTTATATATTTTTATGCATTTTCAATGCGATCTTATAAGATAAATCATTATAATAGAAAAATACTAGAAAAAATCGACTCGGGTCACAAGTGAATCTCAGGCGGCAATCGAACCCGCAACCTTTGGAAATCCGGTCCAATGCTCTCCCAATTGAGCTACCGAGCCTTGCGAACACTCGTCGAAATTTTCTAGTACATTCCTGATTTTACGCTGTAGGCCAGCGTTGTTTCATCAATGAGAGGAACATCCTCTCGTATTCGAAATTAGTATTATTACTATTCTAGTATTAGGTTATTATTATTATCTAGGAATGTACTAGAAAATTTCGACGAGTGTTCGCAAGGCTCGGTAGCTCAATTGGGAGAGCATTGGACCGGATTTCCAAAGGTTGCGGGTTCGATTGCCGCCTGAGATTCACTTGTGACCCGAGTCGATTTTTTCTAGTATTTTTCTATTATAATGATTTATCTTATAAGATCGCATTGAAAATGCATAAAAATATATAAAAATTATAAATCTAACATGGCTGTTTCATCTTAATCGATTGACCAAACATTTGTAAAAATGTTTCTTTCGAATACGAGAGGATGTTCCTCTCATTGATGAAACAACGCTGGCCTACAGCGTAAAATCAGGAATGTACTAGAAAATTTCGACGAGTGTTCGCAAGGCTCGGTAGCTCAATTGGGAGAGCATTGGACCAGATTTCCAAAGGTTGCGGATTCGATTCCCGCCTGAGATTCACTTGTGACCCGAGTCGATTTTTTCTAGTATTTTTCTATTATAATGATTTATCTTATAAGATCGCATTGAAAATGCATAAAAATATATAAAAATTATAAAGCTATTACTGTCACTTTGTAATATTAGACAGTCTTCAAGTTTGGAGTTAATTATTCGGAAAAACTTCAAATCATCTGCGGTCATAAAAGGTTTCGAGAATTTTAATATTTCTGGCATATTTGCCAATTAGTTATAATTATATTAAAATAAATGTTAAACGAAGTTGGTCCGAAGTAGGATCCTTGCGGTACTCCCGATTTTATTGGATTTTTATTTTATCCCGATATTTTGCGATTCTGACCTAAATCCGTTTGCCACTACGTAAAAACATATATTGTTTAAACAAAACGCCAACTTACAAAAGGAGTTTTCAGCAAATCTATAGGCAGATAACTTTCGTTTCGATTCCACATGATACACAGTCTAAAGTCGTTTTAAAATCAGTATAACTGTGATAAGAATCAAGAGCCATAGACAAGTTTTCAACAAAGTTAACTAAATTAGTGCAAGTTGGTGTTGGGTGGCAAGTGTGAATCGCGTCAAGCGAAACTATTGCTTAAAATTAAGCGTTTAAAATGCTTTTGCCAATGAAGGTGTACATATATTTACGAAGGACTAAATTTACCAAAAGTGGTTACATCCCGCAGTCACTTTGGAAATACCTTAAGTTATTGTTCTACTTTTGGAACTGCTCACAATATAATGCTGAAAACAAAAGTACAATAATTTGTAAGACATATAACATAAACATTTGTAAACGAGTTAATAATTTTAACAACCTCGAGGAAGTCAGCAGAGCCGGTCACATAAAAGTATCTTTTAATGACAAATTCTCAGTGCTATTATAACGGCTCGGATACACAATTCACAATGGGAACAGGTTTATTACGTAACACTTAATCACACTAAAGGTCAAACAACTAGAACTGCTCGATCACGCAACAGACGATCATCGAGTTTGATAAAAGTGAAAATATACATTGTTACAGAATTATTGTAAAGAAATTTAGTCGGGTTAAGCAGAACAAAATGGTTATGTTACTTGACTAATTTAAAAAGTAAATAGTGGAGTAATTAGTCGAGAATATACCCGTGTTAGAGGAAATCCAACTCTCCCACTTTTTGATTTAATTTATTATTTTTATTCTAGTTTACTTATTTAAAAGGCAGTGTGTTGTTACTAGAATAGCCGATATATTTGAATACAGTGATCACTCGTGGTTGATACTTACATAAGTGATATTTATTGTTAAGTATTACTAAAATTACCACTAGTATACGAAAACTAAATGCCTTATTTAGAATAGAGTCACTATTATAAAACTTTTTAGCAACATAAATATAGAGCTATAACTCCTTTAAAAATTAAATTTCCAACTCTCTTATCCAAATGATCCGTCAAGACATAGGTAGGTTGCTACATTTAGAATAGACCATTGCTTTTCCAATTTGAAATTTATGGGCTTTTTGATGGTTCGATTAACCCAACGTTGATTGTACAAGTAGCTTCTGCGAATTGAAGTAGGAATATAGTGATAAATGGCATGTAAACTGACAAAAACACATGCCATTTCAGCGTCGGTCGTGGTACGCCACAATAAAACCTGAACGCGAACACAACGGAATGGGGTCAAGTTGATAATAACCACTGCTAGTGACCGATATGAGAGCCTATTGCATACACGCAGCCTAGTTTTCAACTATGAATACGCAAACCTTTTATTTGGGTTTTTGATAGCGGTAGGTATATTTGCTACGACTATTGTAGTCATATATAACATATTTCCTTAGTGAGAGATGACCTATTTTGGTTTAGTTGATAGAACAACTTTGTTATTTCACTCCATTTAACAGATATATCTAAGCAACAAAACTATAGAAGCAGGCTGTAAATTAAGGGTTACTGGTTAGTATAACTGACAAAAAGGATGAATAGCTTATCGCGGTTGAAACTCTGTTTTGACTACAGATTTGTTATTTCTAATATAGGTAATGAAATTGTTTATAAGATAAGCCACCAAGCTAGCGCCAAAATATAGCAAGATTGATAAAACAACCTTTCTCAATGACCAATCCTCAGAAAATATATTTTCGGATTAGCTACCGAGCAATCTTTTACATTTCCAGTTAATTAACTGATATAAAAGACATATTACAGAAGTCCCACCGCTCTTTGGGTCGACAATAGAATTCGGTTGCTTAAAATTTTGTCACTCGTCGCCGACAATATATCGATGATTACATTATGTGCAAATACTATCTACACATACCAGTATTGTTATGTATATCAAAATACTTATCAGTATATTCGATCTTTATCTTATAAATGCAAATTCCTATTCCAATTGGATTGGTTAAGGAACTGTTATTAACTGATGCTAAAGTTAGTACCTACCTAGTGTTCTAACCGCTGTTCGCGTGCCAAGGACCAGATCTTGGGCGGATAAATCAAAGGGTCAAGGCATTTCGATCAAACTAATGTCCCTTCCGCCTCTTGTGTAGGAACTAAACGTTACTGCAACCGCTTTTAACACACCGATAGAACAAAGGCCGCTTCGAAGTTTCGAGAGGCCAGCTCTTCTATTCTACAAAGACAAAAAAGCAGAAATAAAACAAAAAGGGGTTCTGTTTCTTTTGCTAGTGACTTAATAGGGATTCATACCATCAGTAAATGTCGTGATGGTGGCCATTTAAATAAAAGGTACTTAAGTCCATTATCAACTGCACTGCAGTTATTGTGATAATACAATATTATTTTCTATTCATAATGTATAGTAACGATTTATATATTTTTAAATATCGCTTCTTCTGTAAAAGCTGGCGATTTTCTGGCGCTCGTTCGTCTCGTAAGATCAAAGACGTCCTCAACGGGTAGATTTAAAAGTTTTTGGACGATTCCTCATTAAAAGTGGAAACGAAGTCATTTGAATAAGGTGTGCTTTCGCTTTTCCTAGCCGATTTTAAAGAAAACTGAAATGTATTCTTGTAATGTTGTCTAAGCATTCGATAATTGAAAATCAATAACGTATGGTTAGGTAACGTCATGTTTGTAAACTGCCTTTCTATTGAACGCAAGGTAAAGTTGTACTTTCATGGTATGGTATATACGGAACTTCTATGATAGTGTTATCTCTGACCCGTTAAACAGGTTGTCTTCCATGTATTTTTTCTGATAATGATAAAAATCTTTGATCGATATCATGCAGGTAGCATTATCATTTTAATATAGAATCTTTTAATAAACTTTTACCGGTAAACTATAGATGATCGGGTCAAGTTATCATGGCAGTTATTCATTTCAAAGTTTTCTAAGACACGAACAGCGTGGAAACATTCTTGTAGCGCATGCCGAACGTTCATTCTTTGGCGAAACTAAAGTCACAATCGAATATAATTTTTTTAAGAAGATAATAGGAACAAAGTTCAAAAAGCTTCGATTCCTTTCATGATTAATACTCATTTAGATTTCCATATCCTATTTCCTAGGATAACTGTAACGCCACTAAATACCTCGATTAGTTTTAAAAGGAAAAGACACCAACAGTCTAAAATTATTTAACGGTAATGATAATCTACATAATTTTATTAACTTAGTATTTTCTTTATGCCTCCCATTATCATGATTAATGCTATGTAAAATTTTATTATAACTACAGCTATTAAAATAGTATTATTAAACTTTTCAAGGACACGACGACATTGCTGCAGCAATCACGAAATCGCCTTGGTTTTGCAACATTTTTCCGGCAGCCGTGATCCCATTGCGACGACCCATTAACAGTTCATTTTGGTTATTTATAGTACATTATCTAGTTGTTGTGGTTGTCCCATAAACGTGTCTACGGATATTTTAATTAGGAGCACTCATTCGTGTTCCCGCTACAATTATCCACAGAGTTTTGGATAGTTTTAAACAACAATTGGTCCCTGGCATTGAAATACTTATAATATTCTGATGTAGTTTAAAAGGAAAAATTATCAACGGGTATGTTAGAATATTAAATTCTCCCTCACGGTAGATAATATAACAACTTTTATTATGTAAACTGTTGTTTGATAAATACGTGATCACCATGATCACATATTTGGAACCACAACATTCTAAACATTTGCATATAGGTTACTTAAGTAATTATCTTCCTAAAAACATTGGTGTATTTCATCGAATGCAGGTACCACAGGCGTCTGCTCCTAAGCAAATAACCCGAACATCCATGAATGGAACATATGGTCATGACATGAGTGAAGTGCCTGAGTCATAAAGCTGCATACACAAGCAGTTGCGTGTGAACAACGAAGAAATTCAGGATTCTTGATAAATATCAATGAAAACATTGCGCGTATCTGTGACGTAACGTACACGTTACGAGGAATGATGAAGTTAAGACAAAGAAACACCTCAAACAAGTTCCAACTCAGATTAATTAGACCTAGAGCACCCAGGCTCTCATTAGAGATAACAGATGCTTACTGCCTATTTTGTTGAATTAATACTGAAAAAATACTGGTACTGAACCCCACCGGTCCAAAGGTAACAGTTGCACCTTCTGCTATTTTCATAATAAGCCAAGTGGCCAAGAAAACAAAGAAGGCTTATAGATGATTGACTAGGGATCGGGATGCTACGGTTTCAGCTAAATTATAATTGTAAATACTATAGCCTCATCGCTTTGTTAGTCATATGATTCTTTAGATGCAACACCGTTTATTTAAACTTATTACAGTTTATTTATACTTCAAAGTGTTCTCTTATTCTCGATAAAGTAACTTGAAAGATGCGAATAGTTTTCATAAACTTCGTTGATCAAAGTACCCTTACTTTTCTAAACAAAGAGATCATACAATCATGCCAAATATGATATTTACAGTGTGACTAACTTTTTTGAGTACAGACTCAGGAGTCGTATTGGAAATAATTGAATAATTCTATTATGTATTTGTTTATATAAAATCACTGTCACTGTTAATCATGTCATTGAAAACTATTGTAAATACGGTAGTCAATGTCAGTAAACGGGGTGAAGTGGTAGTTTTCTTGAGTGAAATAAGTTTTTATAAAATTCTTATAGACCTATTAGATTGGATTACATCTGAACTACGTTTATAACTAACTTAAAGGAAAAGGTATACTAGTGTTGACCTTCAGTATAACACTTTAGTACTTTGTATAAATGACTATTACTGGATAGAAATATAAAAGATTATTACTCCGTTTACTGTACTGTTTATTTTAGCAGTAACAGTCAAAATAGTTAATACAAGACGAGATTTTGTTTAATTTTAAACGTTGCCTTCAATTTCCCAATGTTGGAAAAAATTTTAACTGCTGGAGTTAAACATATTGTATCCATATCTATAATGAAGAAAATTTTAATTTTCATATGGGAAAATATTTTTTAAATAGCTTTAATGGTTCCGAAGATTATTACAATATTAGAATATATGTGAAATTCTATGTCCTTCCAAGAAATGTTCACGTTAATTCAAAAATATTATAGATTGTCATCGTGACGAAAAATATAGACAGCCTAAGGGCTGTACTCGGCACGTAGGTAACGCAAAATTATTGTTTGCTATTCGCTAACAAGGACTATACATTACCTCGGTGACGTGTCGAGATTATCTGCAGTAAAGGGGAAACGCTGAAAGCAAAAAACCTATTGTTTAGAAATTCCACTTATTTTTAGTGTCATCGAAACCCAATCAAATATATATTCAAAATAGAAACAAAGGTTAATATTTTAAAGAGCAATCTAATCGTTAAACATTTGGGTATAATTTTTAAAGTATACTATAACAAAGACAATTGAAAGAACTTCCGACTATAGTAGCTGCCAATTGTTATGTTAATCGAGTTTATACAAGTACGTACTATTATTACAAAAAAGTCCAAACAGATGACATTTAACATTGTTGAGGACGCGCCTTTGTTGTAATTGGGTATTTCGTACTGATGATTACAATTTTTAAATATCCAAATACCCAGTCATTAGTTTGATAATTCAATAAAAGTAGGACCAATAAATCGTAGCCGTAAATCTCATTCTTCCTTGTGGAAAATACAGAGAGGTGCTGCTTACTGTAAACATTGTCAACTGCAAAAAAGATATTATAATACCGAAACTGATATACAAAGAATGAAATTCCGATTTGACTATGCTATAAACAGACTAATGGTAATACAGGAATCTCTTCGCTTATGAATTCAATGTAGGGATATCAAAAAACTTCCTTAATGACTGCACTCCTACCTTCTACAATAATCAAAAACTAAATTTTCGCGACGATGAAATAACTCTACATAATAATTTAAAGTCTGACACCAGCAGATGTTTATCACCACATTTAGCTCTTGACTTGTCTTTAAGTTCAGTTTCAGAGAAAAAAATGAGTTCCAAACATGCTTTGCTGAACATGGCGAGGTACTTTATCTTTTCTTAGTCAGACTCTATCCATCATAAATTTCATAATACCCCCATCAAAATAACACTTATATAGAAAAGAATTAGAATGATCCTTTGATTTGCAATAATTTACCATACATTGCTATACAGGGTAATTTTATTTAACAATTTAGGCGGTTAGAGACCGCCTTATTCTCCGTAAATGCATAGGTTAGTTTTTGCAATTAGCTAGAGGACGTCGATAATTAATTTGAATGAATCCCATACAAAATTGTGGCTAGCAGTCTTTTAGTTTTTTAATACTGACGTATTTCTTTTTATAGACCTCTCTTTACAGAATGCTCTACAAAAACAAATCAAAAGACGACAAATCTGGACAATGTGGTGACCAAAACATAGGGCCATGTGTGCTGATCACCGAATTGTCAATTTAGAGTAGAACGCGTGTGGCACCTGAAGCGCCATCTTGTTGCAAATTGATTCGTAATTCCGACAACGGTAAATTATCAACTAGTTTTTGAAATTATGTGGGGTTTATTTTAAAAGTTTCTTGCGCTAGCTCATGAAATAATTTAGTATAATAATGTTAAGTACTTGTAAACCGGGGATTTTCCGAAACCTGAGAAGATTTTCTCCAAACCAATAATGAGGTTTTTGCTGATTGTTTACTCCATTATCAGAAAAGTTAGTTACATCAGACCATCAATAGAAAATGGTTACTCAGTTTATTTTTCCCATAAACCACAAAAGGTAAGTCTTCGAACGGCATCCCCTGAATACAAGGCTTAAACTAATCGCCCCTGACAATAACATGGAACAATACAAATAGATGGCGTAGAGATTTTTTCGTGAAAGTGCTACTTCTGTAAAATTTCTTTAAAGATTAAGATTTAGATATTTGGTACTATAGAAGTGGCAAACCATTCCTGCAGCCGACCGTTTATTTATAGTCTATTTATAGTCTAAACGTTCTAAATTACAACTATTTTTTTCTCAGATTAGAATGTCTAAAAGACCCTTCTTGTACAAGTCATATAAACCACAGAAGATATTGATAACTAGCTGACCCAGCCACACGTTGCCGTGGCTCAGTTATTATAATTTGCAATATATTTGTTTATTAAAAATCAATAAATTAAAGTAGCCTAAGTTACTCCTTATTACATTAGCTACCTGCCAATAAAAGTCCCGGTAAAATCGGTCCAGCCATTTCAGAGATTAGCCGGAACAAACAGACAGACAGACAAAAATTGTAAAAAAAGTTATTTTGGTGTATGTACCGTAAATATATTCATATGTATGTAGTAAAAAATGGTTATTTCAATATTACAAACAGACACTCCAATTTTATTTATATGTATAGATTAATACTTATAATTATAAGACAAATGGTTGAAAAGTGAGACTCGATCCGACCCGAGGCCTTATAATGATTTGGTGCAACAGTGTTGCTAGTAACATAAGTATAAAACAAAAAAAATCGAGCGGAAAACGCTTTGGGTTTGAATATCTGTAATTTGAATGACTGACATGTAGTTTCGGAGAAACTTCTCTCGAAATAGTGTATTTAATAGAAGAACGTTCTTAACCTTACATGTTGTTTCTTTAATTATAATTTAACCTATTCTAGCATTACTTAACCTTAATTTTTTCAATGGGAGAAAAAAGTTTGTACGTCAAGTATATCCAATATCTGGCAAGGGACTGCATAACGAAAATTAGTTATAATTTGAATTTTAACTTAAATTAAATAATATTAGAAAATACAACGTAGAAACCGAAATATAATTTGAAAAATCCGCCCACTTGCTTGTTTAAATATTATAAAAATAATCTAGGGAATACGTACATATTGACAAAAAAATAAATAGGTTAAAAGAAAGTTAAATTTTATTATCTCAAAGCCTTTAGAAGCCCATGTAATTATTGAGACAGCGTCACTTTGTTTTAAATAAATATTGTTAAGACGTGTATACATACATCAACTATGTTTATCTTGAGAAAATTGCTATCGGTCACGGTAAGACAAACGTAAAATGATAAAAATAAACGTGCACATGAAATTTATGCCCTGGCAGTTTTGTTCTCTTGTGTTTCGTCAGTCATTTCTCCTCTGAATCTGATTATAAATCGTTCAATTATATAAGTTGGTATTTAGATTCAAAGTTTAGTGTAATTTAGTGGAGTAACACTTCATTAGCATTTTCTGGTTATATTTTACAAAGAAGTTTAGTTTTATAATTTTTATATATTTTATGCATTTTTAATGTGATCTTATGAGATAAATTAGAAAAAATCGACTTGGGTCCAATCCGAGTTGATTTTTTCTAGTATTTTTCTATTATAATAATTTATCTTAAAAGAATTTGATGTTTTATTTTGATTTGGCTCAATGAAGCTGCATGTCGTAAGACAAAACCTCTAAATTAAAAAAGGTAATAAAAACAAATGATTAAAAATGACATATCTTACTCGGTGTGTGTCAATAACACACGCTTTGTTAAATTGTCTGAGACGATAATATCACATTTAAATTAGTTTCCTTTCCAAGTATTTTTTGTACCAAGTGTCAGTCAGCTGATGAATTATCAGCACTATATCTATAAAAACAGATTAGCGGGTCTTTATCTTGACCCAAAACACAAATACAGATATTAAATATAAGTGAATTTGTTTTGATATATTTGAAACTACATAAAATACGCAAATTCTTTATTCCTAGGATTTTTGGAATGTGCTAAATGGTGACCAGTTCGCAGTTCGGAGATTTTTGTGGTGTTAACACCTATTTGAATAAAGTCAATTCGGTGAGTGATTTATTTATAGTAATACTCAACTGCGTAGTGGGTATGTTGTTATTATGGCGAAATCTACTAATAAATAGGTACACTCAATGTTTACGTGTTCATTCACCGCGTTTTGTGTATGTGGTGCGTGCGGCGTCGGACGGCGCGCCTGCGCGAATCACCCGCGCCCGTCTTTGTTTGTTGACAAGCGGACTCGACGCTCGCTCAACAAATTCTCTGTTCTTGTTCAAACGCAGCGTGAGGAGGACGTGCGTCGCGTCGACGTCTTCAGTCCGCTCCCAAATACGCGTTATCGCTTACGTTGGCTATATTTAGTGCTGTTATTTGAAATACTTTTCCACTTCTGCGCAATATTTTGGAGTACAGTGCTGTTTTGTTGCGAGCCCTGCCCCGAGTGAGTGCGAGCCACCAAGATTTTTTGTTCGACTTCTAAAATTATTCGTTCGCTGCTGTGCCAGAAGGTACGTTTTTACGTTGAGATTTTCATAAACAGTGTTATGACGATGTCTTTTTTATTACAATCAACATATTCATTTGCTAACATGTATCTACAAATAAAACTTATACTACCTCGCTATTAACAGAAAATCACTGTTTTTTGTCTTTTTCAGGAAGGCTTAAGAATCGGTATTTAAATGAAAGTATTATTATTTGATCAAAAACACGTTTTCAAATAATATTTTTCGATTAATCAGTGGAATTGAATGATTAATTAACAAGAGTACTTATACTCTCGTGAAGACGAAAACAATAATCTATTATGTTATTATTAAAAGTGACCAAAAAATCACCGTTATAGCACTTAATTCTGTGAAGTGGGGCAAGTGAAAAGTTCAGAATATGGTCATTAAGCAGTGACACCGCACGATTTCATTGCTAATGAAAAGCTCGTTGCGCTTTTCAAAAAATCTACAATGGCGTATTTCCACAGCCTAAATAATGGTTACAGTTATAATATAAAATAGTTTGGCGCCAGAGAAGTTGCCTAGCGGTACCTCTTATGGATGTCTGGTAGCCTGGTAGCTCGTCTTGAATAACGGTACGAGCAATGCATGTTCTCCACAAGTAACAGTAACGCACGGCCACGATTTGTCATATACGATTACCACAACCAGATGATACAAGTTTTTGCAATCGTTTCTAGTCAACTGTTCTGTGGTTTATCTCACAGTTATGTCAACAGTCAAGTCAACGCAGACTTATCGCCTAATGACAGCTGTTTATCTATAATACCTCAACATTTTATTGACCCGATTGAGGTTTTATGCTATTAAAGATACATGATCGCTACTCTTTTAAATTTGTTTTATATCAAGATGCAAACTAAAATAACAATAGAATAATCTATAAGATATAAAATACGTGTGTAAAAAACAAACACGCCTCCGAGCCCTCAGATGGGATTCGAACCCACGACCTTTCGCTATCCGGGCGACTGCTCTGACCGCTGAGCTAGCTTGCATTGTGAATGCAAAAAAATTAAATTAAAAACATTATTATAGCTGGTTCCATCTTAATCGATTGTTTAATATTTGCAAAAATATTACTTTCGATGTTGAAGGTAGTTAGCGTTCAACATTGGTGGAACGATACTAGCTCATAGTAGAAGTTGAAATACGTTTGTAAAATTCGACACGTTTGCCAGCGTCTCGGTAGCTCAGCGGTCAGAGCAGTCGCCCGGATAGCGAAAGGTCGTGGGTTCGAATCCCATCTGAGGGCTCGGAGGCGTGTTTGTTTTTTACACACGTATTTTATATCTTATAGAAATATTGCATTGTGAATGCAAAAAAAAAAAATTAAAAACAATAGAATAATCTTTCTATCGAAGTATAAAAAAGACTGTAGGTTAATTACAGTAGAAAAAAAAGATATAAGTATGTAGATGCATCCATTTTATCTTCTTCAATGTCTATTGATCTTGCACATTACTAAGTCTTACTAAGAAACCTTGCTTTCTTACCCAACCTTGCGTTCTTTTTTCCTATTGAAATAATTGTTTGAATGACAATTTTGCAATGCTCAATAAGTTTTTCTTAGGAGGATTGCTTGCTTATTATTGATCTAAAGCAAAAAGGCATAGCAAATTCACAAAAGGTTTCTTACGCTCTACACTAAACTCTTTGTTCCGGGCTATATTATTTCAGAAGTGTGCAGTTCTTCGAAAACATTACCTTTCAACGTACCTCCATATACACCCTTAGTCCTTTGTTCCTTATCATCATTCGACAGTCCTTTTCACGCAACAAAAACTATAAGTGTTAAGTGAAGACTGCGACCAACATCCTTTATGGTTGAGGTACCAGTTTTAAAGTGGACCGACTTTAAATCTCACCGATGTACTACAAACGTGGAACCCACTCGTATAACAAGCTTTTAGTTTACTACGAGAGATTTAACGGGAATATTAATAAAGTGTTCAACTCATTCTATTTTTTAATATTATTTAAATAAATGCTCGACTGTTGACCTCCAACACGGTCAATATACCTTATTAGTACTATGGTCACTACAAAACGATTTATTTCTCTGTAAGTATAAGATAAGTTTTCCAATTAATTTATTAATGTCCAAGCATCTGTTGTGATTTCCTTTGTAATTATAATTATGAGTAATTGTGTGATATGGATGGATACGAGGAAAATATAAGTTAAAACACACAATTACAAGATTATAAATAGTTACGATAAATAAATTATGTAAGTACATAATCCCATTTAAATAAAACAAAGAAAGAAGAAGATTATAAAACTTCAATCATAACAATTAAGAAAAACATAATTAAGGAAAATATTCCAGTGCCTCAAGAAAAGTCTTGAACTCCGCAAACAAACCAGATTTTATGTAAATCAGTTTAAAGAGGTATCCTTTTTGAGAAATCGCATAGCGTTTATGTCTTTGTTCGTAACGGAGGTCAACAAAGATTGGGGACGGTGAAAGTTCAGATTTATACGTTTGGCTTTATTCCAAGGCATGAGAAACAAAAATTTCAAAGTATATAACTAGCAGTATAACCTAGAATAGATTTGGTTTTTTTCTAAATACAAAGTGTCATAATAATGTCTCGCTTTTTAAATATATACAAACAAGCAATAAAATATAAAATAAAGTTATTATAAAAACATAATTAGTTGAATTATTAGATTTCAACTTAGTTTTTTGCTATCCATTGTTCTAACTAACAGCGTCAATAAAACAATTTCTCAACCAGTTCATTGTACCTACTACTATTATAAGACTGTGAAAGACCGTGAAGTCTAATTAAACCAGATTTCATTATTTTGCACATACTTAGCTCCACAGAAAATGGTTAGAAAGGAAGACAACTCGTAATATTTCTTATGGACCTTTGGACCAAACTGTCAATGACCGTTTAAAATTCACTGAAATCACGCTTATATCAAAATCACGCTTAGCTAGCAATTAATATAATAGATACATTAATATTCTCACCATAACGTCAGCCATGATGACATTGCTACTTTTTTAAATCTCATTTCCATTCCAGATTGAAAATATCCTTCAAAAGTACACATACAAACCTCAATCGTAAGTTCCGTGTCTCTAAAAAAGTTATTCAAAGGTATGTGTGAACCTCTCGACTTAAATAAATTTGGATTCGTTCCAAGGAGTTAAAGGAAAATATTTGAATGACGATGTTCAGGACCTTTTGTCAGCAACATAACTACTGGCCTATGACTGCATGCTTCCTTCGTCGTATACTGCGGTCTGTGATGTAGATACTAAAATAGTATATGTAGAGTTCTCCACTTGCAATATAATTTCGATATATGTAGATAAAAAACACGAAGTAATCTACGAAAATGCAAGTTGATGCTACTATTTGCTATGCTATTTTTCTGCTGATTTTGTTAGAATCAGAGTTTTCTCGTGAATTATTATTCATATGATTTACACTGTGAATCAGTTTTCGAAAATGTTTCACAGAACTGAAAAGCGGCATTCTGAAATCAGACTAGATTTTGCTAATTTTACTTACAGAAACATGATTCAATCCTCAAATGAAAACTGAGTTTAACGACACAAACATCTTGAACTAGACAGAACACCAGTAGTTGATATTCCAGTAATTTATTAGTACTCATAGAATACCTTATATACTTTGCCTAGCCGCCACTGCTGCCCATAATGTTGGCAACTTAAAGCTTTTGCAGCCACCACACCGTCTAGACATGCGTACATTAAATTCCTCTCCATCCCTTTCCTCCCGTCGACAGTAAAATAGCTAGTCTAGTCCTTCCAAGAAACTCGTTATATTATCATGTCTGAACACTGTCTGGACTGTCTGTAGACTTGAGCGCTTCCTTCCTCCGCCAGTGTATCCCATCCATGAGCGCCAAACTAGTTTTCAGTGCGCTGTCTGTACAGTTTTTACATTTTATATCGATTCCCCTAACTTAAGCAGTTTATATGTATTTATTATTACTTTATTTTACTAGGCAAAGGACAAAATACGTTTTTATAAACTCTACCAGCTCAATAATACAAACCGGAAAAGTCTAATTTTATGATCAATTATGATTGAATTTTCTTGAAATTCAATGCACTGTTCGTTTCAAATTTGATTTCAGTGAAATGGAAATTTCACATGAAGTCGATTTGCAACTGAACCTCCGACTCGAATTTCCGATGCACATTCAATCAGACGTAGCGAGTGATGCGAGATGCAGAGGATTATTGGTAGATTTTGAAGTTGTAACTCAAGTTGGGAATACTATTGAGATAGAACTCAACGAGGCAACACTATCCCGCAATTGCATACTTGAATACCTTCATTGCACAGTCGGTTTTTAATGAATTCTCATTTGATGGAAGTTGCAATTTTACAAATGAAACTTTACAAAATATGTAATTTTACCTTCAACCGTGCAATAACTTCAGAAAATGGTTGGCTTGATGAAATAGCTCTTGAAGTAGAAATGAAATAGTATTCATGAAGTAGGGTTCAACATATTTTATACTATGAGCGAAACGGAACGTAACGAAATAAATCCAGTCTGGCCTAGTATGAGGGCATGACCGTGACAGTGAATTATATAAAGAACAAAAACGTAAACAAAAACTACTGCGTAGGTATATGCGATATTTTTATCGGATAATAAATTATTGCTGTCAGGTGAGCTTTGCTCTGTTTGTGAATTTTCACTGAAGACTTTAATTTGTCATTTACCTGGAATTTTTATTGTTATTATGCATTTAAACGGGTCAACGACATTGCTCTCATAAAGGGAAGCTGTTTTTTTAAGCGTAGATAATAGAAATGTATCAGTAAGCCAATTGGCTATAACAAAAATAACATCGTTATTTTAAGAATCATGCAGTTCCCATAAATCGTGTGATTCATTGTATTATTGCGGAGGGCGAACGTTGGCTCTGAGGATTCGGGGCCAGTGGCCGTGTAATGCCGTGGTACCGACACTTAACTCAGGGTATACCGGTTATCGCAACATTACTCTCTAACTGGCCAGTTCCTTTAGGATTTGGTTTGCCATTACCTGCTTAAAGAAGAAGATAAAGTATTATCTTCTTCATCGTTCCTTACTGATATATATGCTGTATGAATTTTATTTAGCAACCTTTAAAAATATTTCTTTAATAATAGCTCTCCTCTTGCAATGTGATTCAAATATAGTTTTGAAGTAAATACTAAATTCTTTCTATAATGACTTATGTTTCGATACATTTAATATCTATGGATATATTATATTAGACACTAAACAGTCTTTATTCCAGCTTTATGATCTATGAAGCGATACCGGCGACGTTTTAAAATAGATATATCGTTTCAGATACTTAACTCCAGACTACATTGAATGTACTGCGCATTATCGACGTTCTTACCGCGTCATTTTGTTATTATACCTATTGTGTTTTAGAACGTCGTAGACAGCATTAAAAATAATGTTATCTTGGCTGTTATCTAAATCTCTACTAATTCAGTGTTTGTTGAATTGTGTTTCCCATGTAGCTTTTCATTTGTTTCATTGACCTGCAACAGTCACTGTCCAGCGATCGATGGCCATGCCTAATTTAGATATACTTCTGAATACGAACTTTGATTACACAGGATATTGACCTGAACTTCCTTTGTCAGTGTTTGCTATTTTTTATTCTTTATTCCGTACAAGGAAAATTTGGCTCTTTTTCTGTTTTCTCATTTGATTTGCTATCATTGGCATGGGGTTAATCTATATATCTGGTTTGTGGAAATAGAACATCTTATATTATAAAAGGAAAACACGGGAATTTTAAAGGTTAAATTGTATTGATTGCTTAACAATCCAATATATGGTTTCCTTAAAAGTTTTTTTTTTGTTTATCATTGAATTTTACAATTAAGCGAATCTAATGACCTTGTCCATACACTGGTAGTGTGTAATCAACAAAAGATACAGTAAAAAATGTTTAAAATCACCAACCGATTTTCAATGTACAATTGATTTATTAATATTTTTTTTTGCGATTAATATTTCCTAATCAATTAATTTTACTATGATGATTTAGTAACAATTTATTAATCTATTTATTTTTTATATATAATTTGCATGCCTTAGGATTAGGCGAATATTTGAACTATGTCTGCAACGTGACATTTGTTAATATTCCACTAATTTTCTAGCAGATACTACGATCATAATTTAAAGTTTCAGTAAATATGAAATTTTGTGGAAATTCCTTGTACTGTTATTTGGACTTGCGTTATTTAAAACAAGAAACCATTACGCTAAATTAAACCATTTTCCTGTGTAGAAAAAAGATCAAAGTTCAAGTAATACTTTACATTATTACTTTGCTGAGTCAATTGAAACTTGAAACCTGTAAATAAATATTTGCTAAAATGCATGATCAGTTAAATCATCATATAAATATCAATATATTCTTCACTGAAGCTATTACATACTCTCTAGGTCTAGTTCAAATGTATTACAATCTCGACAGGGGTTTGAGGGCCCTACTCTACTCGCTTCGCTCTTTACGTGCTAAGTGCTCAATAAAATCACGAATGTATGACCCAATGGTACTTATAATAGTTATCTCGAATAGTTTAAATTTTGTTCCTACGTAGTTATTTGGTAAAAACATCACAGTAAAAATTTGCAAAATATACTCTGCAAGAGCAAGTCATAAGATAACCATTTAAATAAAGCGTGTTTATAAATTACTGAACAATATATAAATTTTATTATAAAGAGATATTAATAATTCCAGTTTCAAGTTATTTGTGGATTGTTATTGGGAGTGTGGAAGTGTTATTGTATATTGAAAACTTGTGATTGTGATCAAAGCCTTAATTCAAATTCGCCAAAGACTTTGTATATTAAAAATATAGATAGTGAGTCTTGTTATTAACGATATTCTTATAAATTCTAGTATGGTACAAACGTTTCCTAACATTAACGAGCGATGACCTCTTTAATCAGCCATTAAAATCTATTACCTCTTGGATACATTTTCAATTCTCCTCTTTCAATCGAATTGATTCTAACAAAATATAACGTACGTATAAGACAAACTTGCGGAAGGCCCGGTATCTAGAAACCTACATAAGAACCAGTAAGACGGGTCAGAGAGTTGACTGGTCCGTCTCATGCAGGTTGATGAAACCACTTGCTCATAACCAGTAAAAAGGTTTTTTAGAATTTATGACAGATATTGATTACTTTTAGAAGAATAGTCATAATTCACAATTCAATCATTTAAAACTGGTTTTTATATTAAGAATGTTATACTATTTAATTTTCTATTCAGCTTTATGCAAGCTATAGTCATATAGCATAAAAATGTCTTAGCTAAGCAGCTGTTTAGAATAAAGTGGACGTGCTTTTATTTATTCATGCTAATGTAAATACATAAATAAATCTCCATTGTGTATGTAAACAAACGCTGATCGGCTGCTATCCACTTTCGGCGTAGAAATTTTCAAATTTTTCAATAAAATCGTCTATGCCAAGTCAGCTGTCACGTTATAAACAACGTTTCAGGTTCACGGCCGTTTAATTGTGTACTTATTCACCCACACAGCTGTTAAAAACATCTGTCCGATCACTGAAAAGAGCGACGTGTTATAATAGCTTCTATTCTTCAGGCAATAGTTGTGAAATTCCTTGAGTGTGTCCATTCATCGATCTAGTCATCATTTCATCAATAGGCGCGTGGCTATTAAACCGGTGCCCGGTGTGGGATTGATCTCAATTCGTACTTCCTTCGACGATCTATTACTAATTGTTCTGTTTGTCAGTTCCCATTGTAATGCTTCGCCGTTTCTTTATTAATGACTATTTTAGTGTAAGGAGCCCATTTCATTTTGAGGTTACCCACATATTAATTCCAACGGGATTTGGAATGGAACGGTATTGGTAGCAGTCGTTTAGCTAAAACCATTTCTTTATAAATTTTCTAAGAATTCTTTTGTAAGATGTGTCTTATTATTTCTTTTTGGCAAAGAATATGGTAAAGTTCGAATTTTTCTTTTTGTTCGGTGCTAACATTTATTCCGAGAAGCTTCAAAGTCGATTTATGAATATTTAATAGTAAACGATTAATTATTTAAGAAAGTAATCTAAAGGTTAATACTCCTAATCCTAATCGATTCGACAAAGGTCGAATGCCGGCGATGAGTGTGGTAAACAGCTGACGCCGTGTCTCGTCACGAAACGTTATCGGAACTCGTTTGTTCCACTACCTCCACGAAGGCTATTAATACTTATCAACTAACGCAACGGTGTAAGTCCCGTATACAGGCCGTCTTAGATCCTTAAATTATTTAAAACTTTATAACTGCTTACCTAATAAAACTTTTTTCTGATGGTTCAATGAGCTATTGCACAATACACGTTTTAACGAGTTAAAATTTTATTTAAGTTGAATCTATGACCAAAACAAAATCGAAACGCCCCAGTCTGTTAGGTATATCACGAGGAGAAATTAAATAAAACATTGATTCAGTCAAACGTACATTGCGCAATACTTTTTCGATTTATGAAAAAGTACCTATTTTTTAAGTGAGAAGTTATAAAATAATTTTAAAGGTCCATTACGTAGCTCCAGAGAGGTGTGAAAGACAAGCGGAACCATACATTCACTCATAAAAATTTCTTTATCTTTTATATTTATAATCCTTAAAAATATGTTTTACGAGAAAAAAATATTTGAAACTGTTATAAAATTTTATTTTGAATAATTTAACATACTTTTTTCATATAAAAAAGTATATTATAAAATAAAACAACAGATTAAATATTTCATTGCACTTAACATATTTTATCTGATTCTAAACGTTTTTGAATTACCTATATGTCATAATCGGGACTTCTATCGTTTGCATAACCACTATTTGATCATTATGGTAATTTAAAATCAATTACAAAAAACAAAAATTTTCCTTATTTTTTAGTCATTAGAAAACCACAAAATAATAAACACGTTAAGAGCCAAAATAACGTTTAATTCTATATAATGGGAACTTGATGTAGTACTAGAGTTTCAATTCACACCATCTTCAGTAGCTGTTCAAATAAACAGTAATTCAAAACCAAAACAGTCACATTCGAGTTAGGGAAAATATCTGTGATGGATGAGCACAGTTTCTGAATAGTGCACATGAGATCTAGGTTTTTTATAAGTTACTAGTGGACCCGACAGACGTTGTCCTGCCTGTTATTTTTGCAGTATAGATAAATAACCTAGATACCGTCTGCAGCGCCATCTGCCGGGGTGATTTGTGAATCTAAACCATTCTCAGATCCCCTTGAACACACACAAAAAAAGTCATTCAAATCGGTCCAGCCGTTTAGGAGGAGTTCAGTGACATACACACTCACAGAAGAATTATATATATAAAGATAATCTTATAATTACTGTCCATAGCTGCTGCTTATTTTAGGTAGTTTTATTCAATTTTTTAGAATTCCATAAGTATATTTAATTTGTCAAGGTTGTTTACTAATGAAGATTTTTTTATCTAGGTTCTGTTTCTATTCACTACCGAGTGGAATGCGTGGCTCATCGGTATTATTGTTATAAATTTATTTATCATGAAATATCTGACATACTTTATTCACCCCTTCAGAGTCATAATATATTGTGTTTCCCTATCGTTGGCCATGTTTATTCAATTCAAGCTTGATTAGGAACAAATTGGCTGAAAATTAACTTACAGCGCCTCCTATTTGAGGTGTTTAACTGAAACTCTGAGATTTTCCAGTCTTGTTATATTCTGTGTTATTGTCTCTGAAATAGCAAGGAAAGATACTATCTTTCCTATCCATCCGTCTCTAACTAAAGTTACTTTTGCATTAGACACTTTGTTTACGTCTTATCGTTGAACTTTCTGTAATTTTTCTTTGGTTACAACGCCACATATGCTGTAAAATATTATTTTATTATTATACTTCTTTAAACTCGCCTTTTTATAAGTCTAGACTCCGTGATTTTTTCCGCAATTAGTGCAACTTTAAAGGTACCTCTTTTGTGTTCATTGCGCACCCTGTCTTTAAGTGTAACTCCGCTAATTAAAACTGAAATGTTATTATTATTAATTAAAAGAATTTTTGACTAAATAGGGTTACATCATCAAAAATATTTAATTATAAACGACAGTAGCAATCTGTTTTGTAAAAAAAATAACATGATACTGACAGCCGTAAGAAACCTTCACAATAAGATGACGTTGAGTAGTGGTAATTATATTGATTAATGTGGTATATGTTTCCTGTGGGCAGTAAAAATGTCAAACAACCCATTTGCTTTGCGATAACCGAACAAACCTTTCTTTTGGTTTCGAATAAATTATGAGTTATCAATAGTAGTACATTAGACGTCATTTTTTTAAATTTTGCAGTTGCAGTTAAAGTAATCAACACACACACACATCAAATCGACTGCTACTTTCTTTATATTTACATATGCCCTTAAAAAGACTATGTGTCTAAGTGCTACAATTTGGGATAAGTGAGAAACTAAAGACTATTTCCTCTTGCTTTTTAATGTCTTTCAATTATTTACGGACACAGAGTAAATCTATCTATAATGAAAGTTGCACAGTTCTAGTCGATTTGCGCAAGATTAGCTTTATGATTGAATTCTTCGTTGCCAGCCGCATCAGTCACGGTGTGTAGGCACAACACACCTGCCATTAGTTCGTTGACACCGTATTTATTTCTCGCATGCAATATGCTATAAACTGCATAATGAGAATAAGTTACACAACATCCCGTCAAGGTGAAAAGTAAACATCACTCAGTGACTTCCATCAAAAGCGTAGTTTTCTTCTACCCGTAGTTAATTCATCGAGGAGTTTATAGAATCTCATACGAGTAGCACAGAATTTAAAGCGTTCGACTTGTGGAATTTTCGCATGGGCCGGCCGATCATGTGGTGATCATGTAACCGAATTTTTACTATCTAAACGTAAAACACTACTGGTCTTTTTCTTTACTTTAAAAGATCTGAAGAAAACTTACGGAAAAATGGTTGAAAAAACCTGAAGTAAGTTTCAAAAGTTGTTCTCTTATTAATTCTAAAAAAAATTAAATATATATCAAATTCAGTCTTATGTTTCGGCTAAAAATACCTTTAAAGGTCTTCAAACTGGCTAATATGAAGTGGTTCATTAGCAGTATATAGGGCACTTTGACAAAACAAAACAAAGAAAGTAGATCGTGTTAAAAAAAATTCGCCAAGGAGTATAAGAGCTCATTAGTCTTTGAATGGGTGTCTCTGGCCCTATTGATTTTTCAAAAGATTTTTTCTATATTATAATAAGTCGCTTAAATGGTATATTTTGGTTAGAAACGAAATGAATTGGTTGTGCAAGTATTTTCCAAGAAGCACACGTGTGTTAAATCAGTAAACACTATAATCTTGTCTTGTGCGAAGTTGACTTCAGCCTTTCTGTTAACATATCTTGTCCCTAGGGTTACTACTTACAGAAATCGATGATTTTTTTATATTGCTTTGAATGTAATATGTTGGCAAGTCGTAAGTCATTTGGCCATTTCGCCTATATTCTGTCTCTGTTATAAATTAAAGAGAAATAAAGATAAATGAACATTTGAAGTTTATGATACATTTTTATGTAAGAAAATATTTAACTTTAATCAATTTTAATAAAAGACACCAGATTCGTTATCTTGAAGTTCTTGTGTACAAATTGTTGACAGCCCTGATCGCGGAAGTCACTTGCATAATTTCTTGAGTGGCAAAGTGCTGAACGTTAGCAAAGTGTTTTAGAATTTAATCCGTAACCCGTGTGCCTTAGATTGATTATTCATCGATCGCCATAAACAAAACACGACTGGTTTTGCTTTAGCCAGATTGTGTAAATAGCGTACACAGCTGTGAGGCAGTCGTGCTCTACTACGAATGTATTCCCGGATACTGTTATTGCAGTTTAGACTTTATATAAAAGTTTATAAGGATTAAAACACGCTGTCTTTTTGTAAATGCGCAGCTCTATTATCTGGTTGCATAAGAGCAAGGGCTATTGTGTCTTTATCAGCTTGTTGTCGTGACTCGTATACGTGACGCAACTGATATTACCGATCGCTTGCCGGTTTGTTTATAAACTGTATTTATGTTTACGTATTTATACCTATATACCTCGGCATGGTTTATCGTGACGATATCTATTGATTTTTTATTTACGGACATTTTTCTTGTCTAGCCCAAATATTGATAGTAACAATAGTGTTTTCGGTACTTTGTGGCGCGCGGTTTCCAACTGTCTGTAGAATAACAGAGTAGGATAGCACTAATTTTTCGCACTTAAGGGTTGTAAAAGCAACTAATGATAGTGAAGGTAATCCATATACACCTCCAATAGACCACCACTTTTAAAATGGGACTAAATGCTATCAATGCACCCATTGGCAGCATCGGGTTTCTCCATCGCCCGCCAAGCGCGGTGATTATGGCAAAACCCTCGCTTTTTTGGAGGAAACTTCTGTCCAATAGTGGATGTTTTTTGGCTGCGATAAAAAGTACACGTATCTTTTCACTTTTGGGAGATTAATTTTTGCCTAGAAGTTTTAGTAAGGAAATAGAAAAATATCAGGTGGGATCCGATCCGATGACTTTTTGTAAAAACGGTTCGTACGAACTTCACTATCTGTTTTTCTTTGTTTTTCCAGTCTCTTATTATACTAATAATATTTCTTATATGCACACTAATTACTCTAACCAAAGTCAGCACTGTTAGGCTTATGTTATGGATACTAGAGTAACGGATAGACATACTTTTCGACGAGGAAATGTCAAGACCTCCTAACTGAAATTCATCGAAAAATTCACTTTTTTGTCATTTCGAATTAAAATTCGTTATTTGCATGTTTTAATGAAATTTCCTCAACTTATTTTCAGTGGCAAGCGCATCATGTTAAAATATAAATAAACAAATGTTTAACTAATCATTAAGTTGTCAAGAAATTAAACTTTTTTTTCAGCTTGTGTATTATTTTGAAATTAGCAGTTAGGTGTTATTGGCACTTCGCCGTCGATATATGATATATAGACATTTAATATTTATAGAAATATATGTGCATACCCATGACACAAAAGCCTTCCGGGACCGTCCAGGATCGTTGTCGTTGCACCAAGCGATCGTCAACTATAAATACAGTCGAACCTCTATAAGTCGAACCTCGATAAGTCAAAAACCTCCAAATCTCGAAAAAATGTTTTGTTCCCTTCCCTTCAAACACCAAAACCTCCATTACTTGAAATCTTGACCCTTTGTTAGTCGAAATAATCACCGAGTCCCTCCAAGCCATTTTGGTACATATTTTCACTCTATAACTCGAAAAATTAAATTTGACCTCTGTATCTCGAACATAGCAACGTTTTATTTTACAACCTTTACAACTTGATCATTTGGAATTTATTACCTCTATTGTTCGAACAAAAATAAGTTACCGACTTTAAGAACTTGCCGACAATGTGAGTGTACACTATTGTGTACACTTGAAAACATTTTAGGAGTATACGATAATAAATTTATGACTCACGCACACGTGTTTGCTTGCTTGGTGTCAGGTGTTCAATTTTGATTATCTCAATAAACTATTCTTAAAACAAAACAAAATCAAAACGCTCAGCAAACAAATATTACAATTTTGTCGCGAACCGTTTGTTTACATTATTCATTTAGTAGGTATGTACTTTTGCCAATGAAAGAAAGCAGTGTCAAAATGGCGTTAACAAATATGTATACCAAAATGTCTATTAATGCCTTGTCTTAAAGCTCAATTCCTTAATGCTTTCAATCTAAGTACGAGAAAGTCCGAGTAAAATAATAAATAAAAATACGTATGTTTGTCACCTCTGCAAGTTGAATTTTTATTTATTTTACCTCTCTAACTCAAAATTTATAAGAATAAACCTCAAACTCTTTATGTCGTATCAAAATCCGCTTAAGTCGAAATCCTCCATAAGTTGAAAACTCTATAACTCGAAATTTTTGGCGTCTCCCTTGATGTTCGACTTATAGAGGTTCGACTGTACTTATTAACGACGAAATTTAATAATTCACTCTTCAATCTGAAGGTTTTACATAATTTGGAACTCGCGTTTCGATACAGAAGCACAAATATAAAATACTAGATTTAAAAATCTAGGCCCCACCGGGTTATTTTATTCTTTTTTGGTCACTGAAAAACGTGGGATTTTTAGATTTTTAAATCTAGTATTTTTATTTTATTCTTTTTAATTATTAACTCAACGAAGTAACCATGTGTTACGCAACAATCGGATAAGCCCCATACAAAAGTGAAAGTTGCCGAAAGTTGACCTGAAAGTGCACCTAGAAAGTTGAAAGTTGTTTTAGGATGCATTGTCATCGGGTTCTGACTTGCTCCAAAAATTTCAGCTCGCTAGGTGGCCGGGAAGTGCCTAAAAATTGAGTTGCAAGAATCCAACTGCACAGACAGACAGACAGGCAGACAGACAAACAAGAAAGCGACCTGAGAAAAACGTGGGAAAATAACAGAAGTGATGAATAATGCTTCCCACTTATTTCACTCGTTCCAAAAATATTGGCGGCATAAATTGCTCGCACCATCCAACCTGTAAACAGAATTCATTTGAAGGCTTTCGTTTTGTCAACAGTACTTATGTGGAAGCTTGTACATAACACCTTATGATATAGGAAAGCACAGGAACTCGGCTAAAATTAGTAAACAGTAAAACGTACGTGAAATATGTAATTGATATAAATTCGTACTGAAAATGTTACTATTGGCGGGAATCCAATTACGCATTTTCCGCTATCCGGGCAACTGTCCTAAACATTGCCTGGAGGTGCCAACAGTGCTCATCTTATACATGGTATACCCTCAACAAAACTTAACCCACAACTTTTCCTATCATTACTCGACGCCATAGAAATGAGGAAACCTTTGAACTGAGTAGTTATTTGATTGTTGAAGATCAAATTCGTCTTGTTTTACGATCTTTTATTTAATCACGCTTAAAATTTTAAGTTTGAACGTTGAACCAAGACACTAGATAGGTAATCTTCGATACAAACGCTGCCTGTTGCTAAGTATGATATATTGTGTACTTGTACTTTTAATAAAAATTATTTTTGATGGAATATAAACAATTACATAACTTTATCTTTTGCCTATTATAAAATAATATTATATTATTCGGACATTTGAACGTTCAACATATTTTTTTTATCTCTTCCTTGAAATTCACAAAGTTCTCTCAGACTTAAACATTAAGAAATGAATAAAATTTTAAAAAAAAATTATATTAGTACAATATGCCACCTGACGTCAATATTCCGGCCTTTGAATAAAAAATAAGCAAATTTAAAACTTAATCGAAAAATAATTGAAATAAGTAATTAAAATTCGATATTGTTTTCGAAAATCGTATGTTCTGATAATTAACGCTAAGAGTGCTCATATAAAAACCCATAGTAATTGTCGTTAATAGCAAACTTTTTTAGAATGATTTTTATTTTTTAGTCTTTTATTGTTTATAGTTTTTTTGCTTTGAAGTTGGATGTCAGTCGCGTTTTTTATAGTTTGTATGAATGTTTGGTTTTCCTTGATTTGATATTAGATTAATCTTATACCCTAAACGGAACGTGTTTTCCTCATAAACCAGCCCCCATTTGCTCTCACTTGCTTACAGTAATATTTTACGCAGACAATATCTACTATCGACGCATAAATTCGAATTAAGGCCTCAGTTTGCATATTCTCACACTAGACACACTGAACTCTAATAATCTGGTTCACTTGAGGCTACTCATATCATGTTCTGTAATTTGTCGCTGCTATTTTCAGTACTTCTCATTTCCGTCTCACAAAACTACCGCTTGTGCATTCTTTGAAATGTTGTTTACAAATTCCTTAGAAAGTATCAAAACATAATTTTCTCATACGTGTTCTTGGAACAGAATAATTAGTAGATAAGTACTCATTATGTTATAAAAATCAATGTGAGTATTTCCTACTGACGATATCAGTAATCTTTTTTAACCACTGTCGCGATAGGCGTGGCCCAGTCGGAATGCTCCACCGGGGTAAGGAAACCGTCCCTTACGTGCTGTTCCATTGCGCGTTACAACGGTTTGCACTCACCCTACTCATATTGTAAACCTACATAATTATTTGTCAAATATATTTAAAATAATCGCCTCAAGCTTGACTTAACATAGCTATCTACGCAGTACAGACAACCACTTCTCCGCTCTGCGGCTATCTTTTACAGGACCCCTCATTAATCCATCCCAGTGCTTTTTTTCTTAATAACTTCTAATGGAACTTTTGCCCTAAAATATTGATAGGAGTCTCTAAAGAAAATTGAGATCTTATGTATATTAATAGAGTTCAAATAGCTGCGAACAATCTTGCATCTGATTTTAGTTAGAGATTTAGCTAGATACATTTTACTCTAGATATAAGTATACTCGTATTAGCTAAGCTGAAAACGCTGTACTCAGTCTGATATCAATTATTGAGGAAATACCGTTTCCGTGGGACTTTCGGGATATGTAATTAGTAGGTATAAAAATGCAACCTTGTGTAAAAAATTAAAGCCAATCCATTGATTATTTTTCGAGGTTTAACAGACACAAACAGGTAAACTGACTATTTTTATGTAAATATTTATATCTGATCTGTTATGTATCAGCTATGATCAGATGGGTAAAAGCCTCAGATCTTTTTTTACCCCGGTTGGGTAATCATACGTGAGTTTGAATCCCGCCATAGATCGGTTACAATTTTCTTGTGGCAATATGTCATTAATTCTTTATAGCTGCGGTCAGCTATAACTCTGCTAAAATAATCAATTAATTAAAATTTAATACTTTTTCCTGTTATTTGAGTCCGTAATTAATTTAATATGCATATAAGCAATATTGTTATGCTGGTCATATGCAATAGTGACAAGCAGGTCGAATATTTAATTACCTGGGTATTTATATAAATGAAATGAAGTTCAAAATATATCAATATAATTATATGTCTTTAATAATTGCAAATTACAATTAATATATTAACGTGAGATTTAATAGTATAAAATGAAAACCGTACGAAAATGTAGCGACTTTATCTTATTATTTGTTGTATTTTTTATTTAAGTATTTACATGTAAAATATCTAGATGTCTAAAAAAATATTGAACTTGTGTTAAGTGTCAAGCAAGACTTGAACCCACTTCCCCTCGCTATTAGGACGAGTACACTCCCAATTGAGCTACCGAGATGATGTCAGAACCGTCGAATTCTCCAAGTATTACTAAAGCTTAATCTAGCGCCATCTCTTACAACATCGAATGCAATTCCTTTACAAGTATCGAAAAGGAGAAAGAGCTTTGTCATTTAAGTATTTAATTGATGGATTTTATATCCAAAGAAATTATTACTGGAACATCGTGTTATCTGGAATCTAAACTGAATACCAAGAATACTTTAGCCTTGGTGTAACTGACATATTTTTACGATAGTAGATATTTTAAAAAGTGAAAAATATAATAAAGTATAAAAACCATAAACAATTCACAGTTTTTTTAAGAAGTATTCTAGCTGACCCGGTAACGCGTTGCTATGGTAACGCGTAAACAATGGAAAAAGAGCGGACAGACAAACACACAAACAACAAATTTGTGTTCTTAGACTATTATAAACTAGCGGACTCGGTAACGCGTTGCTATGGTAACATTAAAAGAGCGGGAAAAATAACGGACAGATAAACACACAAATAACAAATTTGTGTTCTTAGATTATAGACTAGCGGCCCATCGCGGCTTCGCACGGGTGGTCAAAATTCTTTATTTTTTTTCTATTATTAAATATTTTAAATAATAATATGTTAGCGCCATCTAGCTTCCGGTAGACAAACTACTTGCGGTTAACGCGTTGCTATGGTAACGTTATTGATACAATGGAAAAAGAGCGGGGAAAAGAGCGGACAGACAAACACACAGACCACTGTGATCTTAGATTATAGATTAATATTAAAGTATTAATATTTATAATAACTTAGTGCTGACATTCATAGTACTGTATTGACAATTCGTAAAAGTAAGACTGTTAATATTTCCCATAAAAACAACTGACCGCATTTCATTTCACCTATAATAGTTTCCGCAAATTACAAAAACCGTTGAAATGCTACAACAGAAGTTTGAATTGTCTCATTGTACCCAGTCCACAACACACACAGTTCTAGAACACAACACCGTTTCCACATTAATCATTATAGTAAAGTAGTTCATAACTATTCCGCTATCATAATCATTGCTTTGCTATATGAACCCATTCGAAAATGTCTCATTCATTTTAATCTGTACTCAATTTCTGTGACACAGTTAGGTGCTTACATGCTATCATTAAATAAATATTGTTATTAATCGTCTATACGAAGTTAATGCGTATAAGTTTATCATTTCCTTTACAAATAAGAATTAAAACATTATCATCCATTCAAAACAACACTTTGGGGTTTCAAAATATGAATTGAATATCATGTGCTTATTTAATGATATCTCTATTACGATATCTTTGAAATTGTGAACAATAAAGTTGGAAAAAAATTACGCATTATAAACTTCCTATGAGTCTTTGACATACAAAACATGCAAGAGGGCATTCTTTAATAAATTACTTCAATGACATCGAGAATTCTGATTTTTAAATTCTGAATTTGGAAGAAAATAGTTTCTGCCCTCAATTTGCGAGGTTTTTATTTTATGGAAGCTTTTGCCTGGATTAAATATATCCTATGTGTTAGTCCAGGAGTAATTTACGATATTTGGATATTTTATTTTTATTTATTCTATTTTATCAAAAATTTATTACATGACCACCAATATAAATAATTTAAATTTATGTGTAACTTTCTGCTTATATAATGATTTATAATTTTTATATATTTTATGCATTTTCAATGCGATCTTATAAGATAAATTATTATAATAGAAAAATACTAGAAAAAATCGACTCGGGTCACAAGTGAATCTCAGGCGGGAATCGAACCCGCAACCTTTGGAAATCCGATCCAATGCTCTCCCAATTGAGCTACCGAGCCTTGCGAACACTCGTCGAAATTTTCTAGTACATTCCTGATTTTACGCTGTAGGCCAGCGTTGTTTTCATCAATGAGAGGAACATCCTCTCGTATTCGAAAGAAACATTTTTACAAATGTTTGGTCAATCGATTAAGATGAAACAGCCATGTTAGATTTATAATAAGCATTGGACCGGATTTCCAAAGGTTGCGGGTTCGATTCCCGCCTGAGATTCACTTGTGACCCGAGTCGATTTTTTCTAGTATTTTTCTATTATAATAATTTATCTTATATAATGATGGTCATTATTATTATTTGCGAAATGCATTGTCTATTTAAAAACCTCGAATTTAAAAGCACTCTTTCAATGAAGGAAAAGTAAGCACTCGCAAACTTTAGTTGACATCTTTGCTGGTATAATTTTTCAACTACGTAATTAAAAGTGCTGCGAATTTAGTTATATTTGCTTAAGTACACAATTAAACATGTCTTAAGAAAATACAATACAATGTGATCAGAAATCCTTCATTGATAAAAAATAAGAAAATAACGAACGATAGAACGTAATAATAAAGCATATATAATGAATGATTTTAGCCCTTCAAAAATTCTATCAGAATTTTTTTGATGGTAATAGTCTTGAAGACGACGGCGTAAACGAAGAGTATAAAATAATAATAATTAACATTTAAATTAACAAATCTATTCAATTCTTAAGATTGAACGTCGCTCGCTCTTGAAAATTAAAAAAAAATAATCCTGCCTTTGGGACTCTTTTATAAAGCCACAGTGTTCACAGAATAATTAATGTAGGTACCTTAGCAATAACAACATACATACAGCGTTTAGTACTATGAAAATAACGCATAATTGTCAAAAATTCAAATAACTTAAGGTTTGGGCTCCTAGTGATTTTTTAAACTCTACACTAAGAATCGCGAGGCAATTTCTGGAGGTCTTATTGTAAAAAAAAAACATTATGGTACCAAATCATCCATAGAGCATAATGTATTCAAGCGAAGCTTCATTGTAAAATATTTCTATATGTGAAAATTATGATAATAATATGGATATTGTCTTATTATACTGATATATTACTTTGAATTAAGTTTGAACATTTAATAATCTTGACAAAGAATAAAAAAGTAACTTACTACCTTTGTACATGTCTTCAATAAAGGTATTTATTTTATTTTCATTCGTTATACGGTTTACTATTTTATTACAAAAAAATATATGACCGTCACGAAAAATAGATTATAATAGTACTAACGGGACAGAAAAAACTATTTAATCCTCTTTTGAAATGCTGTAATTTACCCATAAAAATCATATTGTAATTGTGAAGAATCTTCTGGAAGTGAATCCTCGCTCGTGTGTGGTCTTAGAATATGATTTGTATAATATGTTCAGTTCCTATTATAAATCAGTGAGCGTTGCGAAGTACTTAGAATTTCGTCCTTGAAACTATACGTTCAACCGATATTTTAAAACTTGAACACGAGAAACAGAGGACAATAGCCTTCTAGAAAAAAATGCCTAGGTACCTGACGTTTTTTGCCGCCACTTGAAAAGAAACCTTATAGCAATGGTCTGCGACCTTGTCTGCGTGGGTTATGAATCTTAAAGTAATCCTAGATGAACTTTGAAAATAGATTTGAATTAATTCTGATCGATCATCGGCTTTAAATTTATTTGTAAAATTGATGATTTGGCGTAACAGTTAATGCGATGCGAACAAGACAGCATATTTTACTAGTTCTTTAATCTAGTAATGAAATTAAATGCAGAAATCTCGACTTTGAACCAAGCTAATCGAGTTCAAACTCACCGATGTAATATCGACTGGATTCATTCGTAACACAAGCTTTTAGCTTACCAGCACGAGTCAAAGTGAGTTAGTTTGTAACGCTATCACACTTTGACTATTCTAGCGAAATTTACGAAATTTTGCATACAAGTTGCCAGGGAAACACAAAAGACATACGGACATACTTTTTCAAGATAAAAATACAATTTGATTAAAAAAAAAATTGCATGTAAAATATATATTTCTAGTTGCCTGATGTTCCATTTATTCAGTATAGCACCTAAGATGTCGCAACTTCGGCGAGCAACAAGCGGATTTCTCAAGAGCATTATAATGCACAATCATTATGCATTGTCTCAGCAACGCCACGACGTTGCAGTAATACAGAACAATGCACACCATGCACACCATTGACCCGAAATTATTACGAAAAGGCAAACAGATAATGTTTTATCTGTTGTGATATGATAACACAGTGAACTGCTAAATGTAACAGGGCCCAGCGCATACGAGCCATTTATCTATTCAGTACGTGATATGAGCAGTGTATTGAGGAAAACGAAAAAGTTGGGAATGGATAAAATAGGGGAAAATGTTTACATGTCAGCTATGAACCTAATACACCACACCACTACTGACGTGACACCAATTTTAACAAACATTTAACCTACAAGGAAATATAATAAAATAAGTCAACTTGTATCAGAATATCAGCCGGGACACAAACCCACAACCTCTCTCTATCCAAGCGAGTACTCTTCCATCGAACTACCGAGATCATGACATACGCGTTGAATTATTTCCAAATGTTTTTAAAGCTGACAGCAGCGCCATCTCGTAACGTTAAAAGTAATACTAATCGAATCTATACTGCTAGTATTACTTTTACAAGTATCCAACAATCGATAGAGAAGAAACTGCTGTGTAATTTTTATATTTTTTATTATTTAAACATTAACTGCTTGATTATTATATCTAAATATATTATAACTACAAAAACTGAATGTCAATTTTATTATAACACGAGGTTACGATAATATTTGTAACATGTTTAACGCATTGTGAATATTCTCAAGTAAAAAGACTTTTCTCTTTTGAATATATACCTACCTACTTACATATTTAAGTGTAGTTGAGAACTATTTGCTATAATTAATCATATCTTCTATTATCCAATATCCCAATAAAAGCAACATTCTCATGAAAGCGATTAGTCTTTTATTCCACTCACAACATGAAGCCGAAAAACCTTAACTAATGCTAGGCTCCCACGCGCACCGAGGTTTCCGTAACAAACTTCAAGAAGAAACATATTGCGTCCATTACTGGAATCGTGTTTCAAAGATATTTGGCATTATTTATATGAGAATGTTTTGAGTTTAATTCCAAAATTATAATTATGTTAACTTTATTTAAGCAAATAAACTGTAAAACTCTGGAACACTATTGTACCTAAATAATACATTTGAACTCTAAAGGATGACTTTCATAAGTATTTTATATTATTTTCCACTTGATTTGTTTCGTAGTAAAAAGACACACAGACAAACTGACATACGTTTAAGGTAGTATAATATCACTTTTATAATAATGGTCCCTTATTTGTATTGTACGAAACCCCAAAAATATCTGAAAATGTTATATTTTCATTTCAAGCAGACGCACGAAGCCGTCTATAAGTAATATTAATAATAGGCTATCTTTTATATTGAAATAGTTTTCATTTACACATGAAAATACAACTATGATTTTTATAATTTTTTGCATTGTTCATTACTATATGATAAACCATTAAAATAGGAAAATACTAGAAAAAATTATTCTCAGGTGAAATAAAACTGAGACTAATTTGAACCGAGTCGATTTTTTTCTATTAAAATAGTGAAAACACCCTTTTAAATTCGTTTAAACTAGGATTTCTCTGCAGAGCTATATAATATATTGACTAATCCACACTTCAGGTTCTAGATATAGCCCTTCTTTAATCTGAATTAATCACAAATAGTACGATTTGGAAATAGAATAGCTTTTTCTAATTAAATACCTTATATAGTTAGTAAACGACTTTGGAATTAAGTATGTAAGAAAATCAGTATTTTTTTCCTTATTACAAGATCTCTAAAGTAAGATTCCCAGTCTAGTTTCTTAAGAATTTATAACTTATTAAGTTCAAGAATATCCAATATTAATTAAGAAAATTATTAAAATAATTCCCAGACTCTTTGGGAATAATTAAAATAATTTGGAAATATCTTTTACTTATAATAGTAGTTAATTATAAACTTAGTACACTATCGAATAGCATTTTTAAGTACCAATTTCGTAGAATCGTGTTGCTGATCCAATTTAGCTCTGTGTTGGTAAACTGGGTTCGCTTATGTGAACTGCTCCACACCAACTTTAATCTGAAAACGTGAATGCACGTGCAAAGGAATTACACAACAAAATGGAACAAACACGCCCTTACATAGGAAATTAAATACCAACAAATAGCAGAGAACATTAATGTCACTAAGCTGTTTTATATTTTTTATTGCAATTACATAACTCCAAATATTGTTATATAAATGACACACAAAATTATAAACGCAAAAATGAAGACAGTCTCAATCCTAATTTACTTTAACAAATTGATGAGATGACTCAATAATTCTTTACAAAATAATTTGTAGATTTAACCAATGTCTCGACATCGCTATGATGTAACTAAGCATACCTAAGATGGACTAACTTTTGAACCTTTCAAATTCATACCTTGAAAATTTTATAAGACAAAATAATAATATACTAGTTATTACAATCACAGCAATTAGCCTAGCTCAAAGTAAGTACTGTAAGGCTTTTCTTATGGATACTAAGGTAACGGATGCACATACATATATGACACATAGATATTTAATATTTCTAGATATATATATATATACACATGACTCCAGGCCCCTCTTTCTCACTGGGAACTCTGGGCAAATACCCAGGGCCCCGTGATTGATAGGGGATATTTATCACATACACATCTGCCCCTGCCTGGATTCGAACCCAGGAGCGTCGATGACTTTGGCATGATCGCTACTGTTGCACCAAACTCTAGTGTAGTGTTCATTTAATTCGTTATTTTTTATGTATCACCAGCTATGTCATCATACGGGAAAAAGGTATTTAAATGTGATTCATGTAACATTTCACTCTGACTAACGCAATTCCCTAAAATTGTCTTTCCTTAATCATTCGCATAGAGAATTAGAGGGTTAATGAACTCGACTCTATTTGCCTGTTCTCTTACTATCATTTCATGACTAATTATGTATATTGTTTAATACTCTAGAATTTCTATTCGTCGTGACAATATTGTATGTTTTCCGCACATTGTGATGGAATTGACCATTTAATTATTCATGGCTTTAATTCGTTTTTTTCCGCAATACCCGAATTTAGACTGATGCCCGTGAAACGAATAACATTTCAGAGTGAGCAATGAAAATAAATGTACGTAATTAAAATTACCAGATAAGCTTTGGAATCGAGTAGTCTCATAGGATGTAATCCCGTTTAATCGTAACAAAGTAGAAGTCGTGGTTTCTAAGGGAATTGTAAAATATTCCATGTTAATCGCGCTTATGGCTCATCCACTCGAATTGGTTACAGGCAAAAACCCTTTCTATATTTTTTTCGTTATACAACGAGCTTTGTGAAACAAGAATTTAATGGCGATATGAGTATATTTCATTGTCAATTGTGTAGAAGACTGATGACACTGAATGTAATCACCACAAAATGAGCAGCAGTTTTCAACATTATGTTCTTTTGACGATAGAAGAAATTTTCTTACCTGAAAAGTGAATTCACCTGATTGTTCAGGAATGTTTATAATATCTTAAATATTTAGATTTCTTGAATTTGTTATTGTAAAAATTGTTTGAGATAAGAAAACAATAAATTACTAATAACTAGCGGCCCGTCCCGGCTTCGCACGGGTGGACAAAATTCTTTAAATTTTTCTAGCATTCAATATAGCCTATGTTACTCAGCGTGAATATGGCTTTCTAATAGAGAAAGAATTTTTGAAGTCGGCTGAGTAGTTTTTGAGTGTATTCATTACAAACATACAAAAATAGAAATCTTTTCTCTTCATAATATTAGTGTAGACAACCATGTCTCGGGAACACATACTTATGTTCATGACATCACAAAAATATATGGCTCTATCAGGATTCGATCCCAGGACCGTTGGTGTAGTAATTTAAGTAAAAATATAACGGGTAAATGCTTAAATAACAAAATATATAAAGCTTAATATTTTTTGCAATCTTAATTTTTCTTATTTGAAAATGAGGCAAGCTCTCTTTGTTTGTCAAATAAATCTCTCTTTCAAAATAATTTAAATAACGATGAAAGGTCCTAGCCAAGAAGACAGACTTATTGCGAAACGAGCCATTGCTTTCATTAAATATGAAAAATAAAGAAATACAAGATGGCGGCATATCGTTTAAGCGCTATTCACGCTCGTCGCGAAACATGCCGTGAACCAAAGTACATGGTACACCGTAAATAATTTATAAACTCAGACATAACGTGTCGGTCAAATGATTAAATTAAAACGACCGAGATGTAACACGATACCATTTCCAGGACACGTGTAATGTATTGATCTGAAAAGGCCTTTAGGAAATACTAGCTTTCCTATTTTTTTTTTATTAAGTTAAAGTTTACTTTGAGCGGTAAGCCGGCCTTTGATTGCGGAGGTAAAGCAACGTTCACAAAGGTCGGATGGTCGCCAAAAATTGACTTTCTTTAGCTCCCCCATAATTCAGAAGCCGTGATCTTTAGGCCCGGCTACATCTAGCGTCGTTTGTTTGTATCCACCCGTGCCACGTTATGGTTTATATTACATATACAATCTAGCGTTACATTACATGTAGGCTTTCTTAATCAATGAATTAATAAATTGTAGGGTTGTCTCCGTCAAACTTTGAAAACTAGGTTTAGAAAGTGATATCCGGACATTTTGGTTTCAAAACAGGACGTAATGAACGATAGTAACACGTGATAAAATCGGGTTGAATGAAACTCAATTATGTACATATTTACTATACATTTACCTTTTCATAATGAAAATGTATTCAATTAAAAATATGTTATAAAAAAATTATAACATGAATTATTTTTAATTAGTATTAATCGAAACATGATTACTACTATGTATTTTATTTTTGAGGCTGTAATATTTTGACGCAGTTGCATGTACCATGGTTACGGAAGAACTGCAGCTTTTGGCGGATGAATATTATGTGCAAACCTACTGGTCTACCCCCCCGTATACGCTACCACTGTCTGTACGGGTAAATAGGGTAATAAAAGACTATTACGGTACCATGGTTTGTAAATAGCTTATATTAAATGTCAATGAAAGTTTAAAATATCCAAATTCAATTTAAAGTTATGAAATGGTTTATATTATTTATATTTATTGAATTTATAATATTTTTCAACAACACCGATATACTTCAACATTTGTTAGTACCTAAATTATCAGAATAAAACACTTTTTTTACGGATTATTGCGCATGTTTTATTTTATTTTAGACGTTTCGACTCCTTTACAGGAGCCGTGATCACAGGATGACACAGTCATCAAAAGTGTTTTATTCTGATGTGTAATGTGCGCGGAAGTGTAAGAACTAAATAAGTACCTACCTAAATTATTTAAAAAATCAGAACGCTACTAAAACACTCCAGGACATTCCAAAAATAAAACATTTGCCCACTTTATATTATTTATACATATAAGGGAAGGTCTGTGCATGATAATGTTAAATGGTGACACTGTTTATATAATTAGAATTTTAAATAATTTATATTATAAAAACAATACTTAAAAAGTTTAAGATAATTGAGAAAAGTAAAACAAAGTTCAGGAGGCTCTTTGTATTTCATTCAAAACTTGTTTAATTAAATCCAATCTTAAAGCTCTTAAAAGTATGAAACGAGAAAATGTTATGTACAAACTATTCAACATTTATTATCTATTAAATAAACAACTAATATACTTTAATTTATTTATTATATATTCATAATAATGTTCAGAGGATTGCCTTGATCGTATGCCACCCACTAACAAAACAATACCAACATTCTAATAATGGCAAGCGATAATAGGCTTTAGGACTATCCATTTTTGAACTTAAATTTTATTTAAATTATTTTATGGTTGTAATTTGGTGATGAAATTTATGCAGACCAGCTATATTTTTTTTCTGTTTTTAATTTTAACATGTCGACTCTAATCCATAGTGAAATACGATTTTCTTTTGTTAAAGTGAAACGGGTTTTTTTTCATGTTTTTATTAATTCTTAACATTTTATCTTTGGATGTAATTGAGTGCGTGCTTATGAATTTCATATGTCTATACACATATTATATGTATACACATATATTAGCTGAGTTATTGGTCACAGTAGCCAATAACTCAGCTAATATAATACCTTTTCAATAAAACAAAGTATCGATACTCGGAGTTTACTTCTCGATGAAGTTGTTTAATATGTCAAAGTTTCGTAATTTACTTTTACACGTAGTATAAGACTTTCCCCGAAAGTAAGCTCCACTGGCAACTTTTGTAAGTTGTTTCTCACGACAAAACAAGGTCAAATTTTCTCGATGAATTTATACCAATAATATATAACTACAAAAGGAGTCACGTTTTGTTCTAAGAAATTTTTCTAAAACATGAAAATAAAATATTAAAATATGAAATAAATTCGGCGTATAATTTTTCTGTAACTTTTGGCGCAAAGTGTAGTACGAAATATCAAAGACATTCCTTAAAAATAATAAAATGCTTGTTTTTATCATGTTAACTGAGAGCTGTAACTATTTTTCTCTTCTTGGAATTTCTTAAACTGAAAATGGAATAGAATTCTTTTATTATATAACATAACGAGAAACAGGTCAAATATAAAAGTATAACGTACTAATGGCAGCCCTTTTTCAAAAAAGTAATATGTTTCAAGCTAACTCGACGAGGACAAAGTACCTACATAAGCAATGGTTTATCATAAAGGACAATCGGTGATGTAAATAAATTACACATCAGACTAAGAATTAGGAATAATAACTGTAATGAATTTCAATGCTTTTTTTCTGTATTTGTATCTAATTCAGGTTTTGCCGTCAATGAAGAAAAATATTAACAAATATATATATACTGATCAGTGATCACACTTTGAGATACTAGTAGTTTAATGTAAAATATACTACATAAGTACTTATTATAATAACATGGCCGTAACTTAATAAGTATTCTAATCGTATAGATCTCAGGACATGATTGACACACTCGACGATGAATCTACATTGTATTGTGAAGTTGTCTACTGAATAATGTACTGATTTCTAAGTAACCATGTGCCATGTCGGAGGCGTACTGTCAATACTAAATAATAATAATTCGAATAGTCACACCAATTAGGTAGTCTAGCCCAAAGTAAGTACTGTAAACTTGTATTATAGATACTAGGGTAACCGATAGACATTATATCAAACATAAATAAGTAATATTTATTGAAATTTATATAAATGCCTGTGACTCAGGTGCAAATGTTTGTATTCATCACACAAACATCTGCCCCTTCCGGGACTCTGACGCAGGAAAAGCCGGTGCGTTCCGCTATCATTGCACCAAACGGTCGTCGATAGCTATTTTTTTTATATCTTATATAACATATACAATGTGTCCCGTCACCGGTGTCGAAGCTTTTAATGGTGTGAAATATGCTATTTTTTATCGACAAATTGCCCCTTAAATTTAGTTCGTCTCATACTAATTCGACCACCACTACTCATGTAAATGTCCTATCAACATTAAAAAGGTGTCATTTGATAGCTAAACATGTAGACAACAGTTACACAGCCATCATGTTTCAATTGTCATGGAATAAAAAATAGAAAAAAATAATTAAAGAAAAACAAATAGATTCTTTTTTGTGTATTTTTTAATTATTGGCTTTTTGAGAAAGACCAAATTTGAGGGGCAATTTGTCGATAAAAAATGGCATATTTCACACCATTAAAGGCTCCGACACTGGTGACGGGACACATTGTCTAAAATTAGTCTATTTCTATAAATTCTTCAAAGTCGAATTTTTATAATAAAAGCAAATTAAAATACATGTTAAAATATTTTCTAGCTATCATATTTATTTAAGGTATTTTCAACGAATTGAAGCAATATTTGTGCCTTAATAAAATACATTAATTTTTAATACGAAGAAATATATTTCTACTTAGATAAACATCACTTAAAATGGAAATTCACGTTTATATCGTCTGATGTATATCTAGAAGCTATTCATACTTTGCAATCGATATTTAATCAGTTACAAAGTACAGAGCCTGGTTGAAAGAAAATATGTAAACTTTAGTTCATTATGATTGCATACGTGACCTTTCGAGGGAGCGGCCATCGTCAACTGCAATATCCTTAATTGATTGTTACTTTACATAATAGGTGTCATTAAATAATGTCAATTTGAAAATAAAATATGTAGAGGTTTCATATTTTTACCACAATACATTTGATATTACCTACTTACCAAAATTATCTCTCCACGGCATTTCAATAATTAAGCTATACAACATAAATTCTATATTACTTTGTTTAAAAAAAAGATTTTGAACATCATTACATTTACTTAAGCATTTAACTGCTCTTATATGTAAAGAAACAATTATTTCAACTTAAATTATTTTCATAGAAAAAAATAGAAAAAATCGACTCGACTCACAAGTGAATTCTCAGACAGGAATCGAACCTGTAACCTTTGGAAGCCCGATCCAATGCTCTCCCAATCGAGCTACCGAGCGTTGTGAACATCCGTCGAAATTTTCTAGTACCTTTCTGATTTTACTCTGTAGGCCAGCGTTGTCTCATCAATGAGAGGAACATCCTCTCGTATTCGAAAGAAACATTTTTACAAATGTTTGGACAACCGATTAAGAAAAAACAGCCATTTGTTTTTTTGCATTTTTCAAAATTTTCTTATAAGATGAATTATTTTAATAGAAAAAAATTAAAAAATGCAAATAAATATTATAAAATTAATTCAACTTGCAATAGGTGTGAGGTATATTAACTACATAACTGTTTCTTCTTTATCGCTTTTTCGACACTTCAAAAGGATTATATTCGATGTTGTAGGAAGTGGTACCTAGTGACGTGAAGAGATGTCGCTAATGTCAGCTTAAGGAATACTTGGGATTTTTTTATTTAAATTTAGAACGGGTTCGCTCTTTATTCCAATTAAGCCCGGGGGCCAAGACAGGATCCACGATGGAACGAGCTAACCCAGAAGGTGCCTATTCATTCACCCTGGCTTTGAAAATAAACGGGTTATGATTTCTCGGAAATACAGACGTAGAGAGGGAGTTCCACTCCTTTGCTGCGCGCATTATTTTTATTCTACAGGGCTTTCAGGTCTCAGTAGCTCAATTGGATGATTACTAACCCGGAGAGCGAGGACATTGAGTTCGAGTCCCGCTTGACACCTGAGATATGTCGAGATTTTTTGTTGTAATTATTTCTTTAGATTTAAACCTTTTTTATTCTGAGTAAAGGATACTAGCTTTTAAAAAGGAGGATATAACTTTGAAAATAAGAAAATAAAGGCGTTATCGGTATCAGTTAATAGTTTCGAATTTCTTTCATAAATTGCTAACTTACTTATAAAGCTTTAATGAACGCTACCTACTGTGTGAACAGAGGCCTTAGTTACAGATTTCTATGGAGAGTCGTGGTTCCTGATGGTTACCGCTAGGGGGCGCTCATACAGAAAGCCATAGTAATACCTATTTTACGCAGAACGATTTCGAGTATCGACACCGAACTATGGTCTCTGGTCTGATATGAGTTTACGCCCACTACTTTCAGAAATATCAAGCGATAGTTTTCGGTATATGGGGAAAAGTTAACCTCCATCGTAAGTTTAGTCGGGAACAGTCTTTTTAGGATCACGTTAGGATTTATAAGATGGTGTTGATCAAATTCCGCTTATAATTCTCGACGAGTAATATAAAGTAGTTGGAAACTTAGCTAGCCGTGTTGTTCTGTACCGGAGCGGTCAACGCATTGGCTGCCATCGGCCTTGCTGCTTGGTTGCCCAGATATAAGATAATGTAAAGTTCAGAAGGTCCGGTTCTTATCTATCATTGTTTTTCAATTAGTTAAACAGTTAATTCGCTTAAATGCAGTATAAATCTTTTACGCGTTTTAACAAATTTCATTAGCGTGTATTCGCAAACATCCAAAACTATATTGAAAAAAATAACTACCTACTAAGTGGTACGTGCTTCCAAAGATACATTGAGCCGTTTATACCTGCTGCATCTGCAATTGTCACCATCCACCAATCTACAGTGGCTCATTTTTATTATCCATATGGAAGGCCAGCACTCCAGCAATGGCGACCTTAAGGTCTTAAGACCTTTTTATAGAGTCTCTCTCTTAAGAAGTTAATAAAGATGATCATTCAAATAAATTTCAAAAATGTAGCTGAGAAGTATGTATAAATTATCATCTTGTAAAGCATCTATATTACTAAAGTTATAACATTTATTGCCCCACGATTACGTTACAAACTAACAAATGAATATTACCAATTAAATCACTGTAAATGGTCGAACTTATCGTCAATTAGAAAATAACTGCAAACATCATTCATTAAATTGGTATACTTCGTCTACTATTTTATCGTTGTGAGCTGGATTTGCCAAAGTGGTCCTTCTGGGCTTTATATTTAGTGGCCATTAACGTGCACCTTTCGCGGTCCTATTCATATTCTTCATTGCACAACTCTATTGCTACCTGGCAACAGAACAAGCAGCGTGACCAATAAAATTAACTGTTAATGCAACTCCGTGATTTTGTTGATTCTTAAAGTGTTATTTTGTACATTCATTTTTGTAAGTATTGTATTGATCTTTTATTTCAAACATCAAATAATTGCAGAATAGCAAAGTCTGTTCATAAGTTAACACTTAAAAAAAAGAGGATTTACTTGCAAATTTTATACGACGCTACATTAAAAAAAGATGCACACATGCTGTGTGCAATTCACAAGTGGTAGACGTGAAAACTTCAAAAATAATACGTACACGCATACAAAATACCACGGTTGTTGTGTTGCCTTCTCTCAAGCTTTGTACTACTCATGCGCACACAAACACGTATTAACACACGTACATAATGCTTCCTATCTAATTTTCTCCTGCGTTAAATCTTATGAAGATATGTCTTTTTCTTTTCACTGTCGCTTTTTCGTTTTATCGACTTTGAAATCACAACGATGCTAAAGAAGTTCTCACTTCAAAAGTCATGTGGTTTCAAAGTAGAATAGCACCAACAATGCACTATTTATGTGCATTGTTGGTGTTATTCTACAGTTAGAGTGTTGTAGAAGGCGTCTAATGATATTAGAGGTAATCTCCATACACATGTGCTTTACTTGGATCATTGCTTATCAAACGTCCAGATTATTGCAAAATTTCCAATTTTTTGAGGTTTCCGTGCAGCGGTCTTTCGGCTGAGATGACGATGAATCACTATTTCTATATATCTTTAATAACAGCACTCAAGTTTGAAGACAAATTAATGAAACATTATTTTAATTTTGCTTTAAATAAATTATAATAATACCTTGCAACATAAACTTTTCCTGTTGTAATTCTACAGAAATACCTACTTAAACAGTCGACTTGGTTGGACCTATTTGCGTAACAGGTTCTAATTGAAATGTATATTTGCTAATCGTAACCTGCTTTGTTCCAGAGGGTGGCGGGTACGAGGCGAGCGCGTGCGGCGCGGAGGGACGCTGCCCGCGGCAGGTGACCGACGGTCCGCGCGGCTCATGTGGGCAGCGGGCGCGTGCTGCTCGCGCCAGGCAGGTGAGCTATCACCATATTTTACCTGTCAAGTCCACTGCTAGACATAGCTCTATTGTATATAGATTCTGACTTGTTTGCAACTTTTTCCCCTTCCGGACTCGGGGGAGGGAGGTGGTGAATCCTACATGGATACTTCGGGCCGGCCCGAGAGTTATGTCAGACTCGTACTGACTAAACACCACCGAGAAGATGCCTTACCCTGAGAAGGCTTACAGGCTTAATAGGAGCGAACGCATCCAGGGTGGTGAGGCGCCACAGATATGTATGTATATACAACCGACCTGCAAACTGTTATAATTCGACGACTTTGCGACGAGCGTGCCTGCCGCCCGCTCCTTACTCGATCTCCTTTGTCGCCATACCCCCGACATAGGCGAATACTCATTTAAGCGTTCAACCTATAGTGGTATCCATCCGTTGTTAATGAAATCTTTGCGCAAACATCCAACTCGTAGTCTTTTCTTCTTTAATGGATAAAAGGCACAGCTTGATCTTCGTCCGCCATTTACTTATTACTATTATCATGGCATAGTTGATATACAATGATTGCATTCTAAATGCTTACATCGAATAAACCATATTATCTTATCATCATTTGCCCGTAAGACTTTACTGTTGGATATAGAATATCACAAAAGGCCACTATGAGGCATTTGCATTTATCAGCTTTTTCATCTGGTTATCAGTACATAAAGCAGGAGCTTGTCCATATACCTTTTCCAATGCCTAGGAATCTCACGAGATTCCTTTGTCACCGATGGTGCTGATGATGATGAGTCCACATCATTCGCTATTTTCTCACATAGCGCCACACGGCATGTGGCCATTGGAGGCAATTATTGAACTCATCAACGAAAGTACAATTGCAGTTTTTTTTTCTTTATACATTCGTATAAAGTTTATGGAAAAATGGAAACATTTTTGATAGTTGATGACTACAATATCAGAAATTCTATGACCAGATCAACATACATACAAAAGGTCATCGACATCAAACAGCTGTCTTGTCTTTAAGTTTTAAATAAAACACTTATTCGATACTAATGCCGAATTTTTAATTGTTACAGATGCAATAGGTAAATAGATAAATAAGGCTATATTTAAGCCATTTTATAATTATAATACGACACCGCATGAGTGCTGTTATTGAACTCAACGCCCCACGCGCACTATTCAAATCGGACCGCAATCGGACTTCGCCGTTTAGACTCAATGCCAACAAATTCAATCAACAAAATCGATAGATAATTATACGAGTACCCAAGGTAGGACATTATACTGGAGGCAGGATTAGAACCAATATCGAAGGCGAGGCCGTTACTGAGCCGAAAGTGTAATGACCTATGGGTTAGCGCATACTACGTTTTTCAACACGCTTGTAAAGAAAAAAATTATAAAATTAAAATTTTAATAGATTTTTTTTGTATGTATAAGAACATTTATTTCAATTTGTTGACAAAAGTTAGAAAATGAAATGTTAATTTATCATTAAAAATTTTTGATGAGAGTTTTCATTTTGATTTACCGCTCCAGTACGGTTATGTTAAATGAAAAGCACACATTTTTAACAAGGGCGATTGTAAACCCATTTTATAAGCGAGTGTGTTGAAAAATAAATTTAAATATCTCCTTACATCATTACAAGTTAAATAATATTTAAGCATTATTTAAATTACATCGAAATATTTACAAACTTTTTGGCAATCTATAAAACTTGACTAATTTTCTATGTTTTTTTGGAAAATGTCGAATTCTAGATGATAACAACGTCGTGAAATGTTGTCAAATCACTTTAAACGTAGTAGTGTTTTGTTTTCCCAATCACTTATTATATTGACTTTAACTTGACCTTATGTTTAAGAGAAATCCCATAGAACATAAGTTTCACTTTATTTAAAAATCAATCTTCAATGTATAAGTGCCTTCATAATATTTAGAAAGTAATAAAGATACCAAATATTATTATTATGCTATGATATTAAAAAGCTCGACACGAAGTGACGGTGGTATTCTTGTTGCTTGGCGTTAATTTAATTAATAAAATTCTGTATAATGCATCATCGTTTCCAGTAAACTCGAAATTTCAACCAGTCATGTTGGACATGGCTGGGCGTTTTAATAAAAAACCCGAATTTATTGACAAACATTTAAGAAATTGTAATATTGAGAGTAATTGAAATAATTCGTATTTTAAATAATCATAAATAAGGGTAGTCTTATGGTAGTAGTTTTATTTTTATGAATACCTATGACGGTATAAGAAATATGTCCTAAATTAAAGGTCCTAACTTAAAGTGGTACATCCTCGATTTTTTATGTGTGGCTGGAACCGTGGTTGCGCGACCATTAATAGTTATTAGGGCGTAGTCAGTAGACCAATCACTCAATCGGTAATGTTAACGCAATTCCGTCATTATTATAATAAGAGCACGATATCGCATCGTGCTCACAGAGTCTAATCTGAAAGTTTTATCGAAATGATAGATTGAAGCTTGCCGTCTGGTTTGGTCAAGCGGGAATGACCCTACCTTCGAAGCCAAACGGTCTCTAGTTCAAGTCCCGGCAAGTGTAGATTTTTATGTGATGAGCATTTGTGCCTGAGTCGTCGGTATTTATATATAATAAATATCAATTATTTATGTATTATAAGTATGTCTATCCGTTACTCTAGTATTTACAACACAAATCTTACTTTGGATTAGGCTAATTGGTCGAAAATCAACCAAACCAAAAAGAAGCCACGTTTGAATATATTCTCCGCCATAAATAACGCCAAGGAACATGTAAATTACCATAGTGACATGCGACTTAAATCTCCAACGTGAACATCAGAACCCCCGTCCCAAGTGATTTGACAGTAACAAGTTCCACTGCGGTCCAAATAGTGCGCTTAGGGCTGTCGCTGACGCTGCGTGTGTTGGCAGCTAGCAGGCACTCATGCGTGACGGAGTGACTAACCGAAGCGGCGTGGCAGGCGAGGGCGGTGCGGCGGCGCGCACGCCGGTCAAGACCTTCCAGGCGTACCTGCCGCCCGCGCACCGCACCTACAGCTGCATACACTGCCGCGCGCACCTAGCCAGCCATGACGAGCTCATCTCGAAGGTAAGCGTTTCCTTCTTATCCTCACGATTGCCTGTCTATCGGTCTTTTTTGTTCTTCTCATGAGCTCCATTAGCTCATACCGCCATCACCTTTCTTCCTTCGGGTATTCAGGCGCACTGCGCGCTACTAACCTCGTTGGTTGCTATTCCTAATTGAGGTACCAAGGGCTGCTCAACTTCTTTTATAATGCGCACAGCAAAGAAGCGAAACTCCCTCCCTGCGACTGTGTTTCCGAGTACTTATAACCCATCCCTATTCACAGCCAGGGTGGATAGGCATTTTCTGGGTTAACTTGCTCCATCCTAGTTCCTGCCTTGGCACCGCGCTTAAAATGCGATCAAGAGCAAACCCATTAAAATAGAAAAACCCATCACATACTTTTTTTTGATATATGAGAAAATGCATTACGCATACTCCGCCGCGGATGGACGGACATTTCATTTCCTGACATTTGACAGCGCAGATGTGTTTTTGCAATAGAATCGATTACAGCGACATATTATATTACTAGGAGATAATTATTACTTAACAAGTTGTGTTCTCTGCCGTGTGCAGTGCTAGATAACAAACAAAAAGCGCGTAAATACGCCTCTATCTGATTTGACCGCTCGACCACCCTTAAAAAGCCTTTATGCCTTAAATTTCAGATAAATGAAAGCGTGAGACCTTAATTAAGCTAAGTAGCGTTAATGTTAGAAAACCAATCGAACCCATGATGCTTTATCCGTAGGATGGAAATGTTATGGAATTTTACAAACAGGGTTGCAATACATAGTAGACGCTTTTCTTTCCTATGTTTCAAAAAAGAACTGACGCTGTTAGAGTCAACGCAGACCGACTGAGAGCTTACGACCGCGTTCAACGACGTGAGAGTTGTTTTATTTCTATTATACATCTTGCTATTTGCCCAAACTTAAGATGGGTTGAGAGCAAAATGAAATAATATACAGTAAAGAAACATCAGTTTCTTAACATTCCATTCCAAGCTTTTCACTGCAAATATTCGGAGCGGATTACGTTACGTTTGGTATTAATAAAAAATTGGCTAGATGTTCCATGCATGTATGTGTACTGATAGAAAATAATAATACATGTTTTATTATTAGTTTGTTATCGTTTTGTTAACTTTGCCATTTTATTTTAATTTTATTAAACTATTGATTCTACTATAGATTTTAAAATATGGGCCAGACCTTCCTGCCTTACTTGCCACACTGTTTTAAATGTGTTTGTTTTTTTCTGTAGTTACATTCTACTGTCGCTTTTTACGTTTTATCTAATTTCGCAACCCAAATTTCCAGAGTGATCTCTAGAAACAAAGGGGTGGTCCAGTAGTGGATCCAGGATTTTGGTTTAGGGAGGGGGGGGGGGGGGCTTGATATCGATGAGGGAAGTCAAATAAATGAAATAAAATTGTGAGAACTTTTGGGAGGTGTTTTAGCTTTTTAATGGATCCGCTACTGTATGAAAACCTTTGAATAAAACACTTTTTTACGGATTTTGCGCATTATTCACATTATTCAAATGAGTTTTTTGCGCGGAAGTGTAAGAGCTATATAGGAAATCCTTACTTAGCATATAAATTATAGTTCTGCAATTTTGATTTCTTCGTAAACTTTAGAATTAACGGTACCACAGACATGTGGTGTGGACATGTCTTCATAGACATATGAAGACGTCTCGGTACACTAAATCTACGAGATTTAACTGCTTGAAGATGCTCTCTGGACTGCAACGTAGTGACGTGAGGAGATTTAATGAGTTTAACCTTCCCGAATTACTGGCATGAGTACAGTAAATCTACTTCCATTTATTTCTGATAAAGTTAAATCTCAACTGTATTGTAATACATACACATTAACTTATAATGAAAAGTTAAGTTGAAAATATTCTTAAAATTATTCCCGCACATATACAAAGTGTCCCGTCTCCAGTGTCGGAGCCTTTAATGGTGTGAAATATGGCATTTTTTATCGACAAATTGCCCCTCAAATTTTGTTTTTCTCTTACGGCCGCCATTTTGTTTTCTTGGTGACCAAGACTTGGTCTCTCGTACTAATTCGACCACCACTACCCCTGTAAATGTCCTATCAACATTAAAAAGGTGTCATTTGATAGCTAAACATGTAGTCAACAGTTACACAGCCGTCATGTTTCATTGTCATGGAATAAAAAATTGAAAAAAAAATACTTAAAGAAAAACAAATAGATTCTTTTTTGCGTATTTTTTCATTATTAGCTTTTTGAGAAAAACCAAATTTGAGGGGCAATTTGTCGATAAAAAAGTGCCATATTTCACACCATTAAAGGCTCCGACACTGGTGACGGGACACATTGTATAATTACAAACATTTTGTAGATGTTTAGAGGGTGTCATAATCAAAGAGATTAAACTCTCTATAATTATTTAAAAAAAGCATTGTGTATCGACGCAACTCTTTACTTGAAAGTATAAAACTTCAAAGGCGTCTTCCAAAATTAATTATCTTTCACAGCATAGAATGCTTGACTTTTTTAAACTCGTTAACATCAAAGCTCATGCAATTTTCTTTGTACATTAAGCATAATTTTTACCGGATTATCTAAAGCTACAGATAAAAGTATAACTATTTAGTACTTGCATTAAAACAAACGCGAAATCGATTCAGGAATATGAACCTGCTCCGTTCTTGTCGTTGAAACATCTTATATCCTTGTAATTATAAAAACAATAGCTTGGCGTTACTTTAAAAAAAAAAAACAAAAAACCATGTGTGCAATTCACACGTAGTATAAGTAAAACCTTAAAATTTTTGGTTTGAAGATAATGAGACGAATGTAAAATTTCGGGAAGAGGATAATGGAGGTTTTAGTAATGATCATAGTGATACAAAGTTAGATAATTATTTTACACTTTATTCGTATATATAACATAGATTTATTCAGACGCAGAGCTTACATTTTCGATAAATGATACAAGAGACTTATGGTAACTAAAGTACATACCACGAACATAAGAGACACTGTATAATGCTTCCTATCTCATTTTCTCGTACGTAAAATCTTATGAATGTATGTCTCTTTTTTTTTACTGTCGCTTTTTCGTTTCATCGTCTTTCAAATCACAATGATGCTAAAGAAGTTTTCACTTCAAATGTATTTTTAACTGGTATAGTTCTTATTGTGACTAACTAACTTATAGTAACAGTAAATTAAGCTATGTTATGTAGCTATGTGAAGAAATTAGCATTCATTCAATCAACGCCTAGTCAAATTAGCATTAAAAATCAGTTTTGAGATGGAAATTGTTGTTTAGTTGAGATCCGAAACACACTTTTTATTTAACTGTAGTGTAGAAATCATTAACTAAGTTAACAGTTTCTACATTTACGCAGGCAACTAGTTAATTTTGTAGACGAATTTCAATGTTTGGTTTTTTCCCCTAATTTATTTGGTTTGCCCTTACAAAATGTAATGACAGCTTAACACCTTGAGTGCGAAACCAGGTCTAAACATCTTGTATAAGTCTCGCTTACAGTGCGGCTAAGAAAAGTATAGCATTCCTTGTCGTGCGGAAGGCATAACTTCAATTTGGTTCGGTGTAGGAAAAAGATGAATATATATGTATCTAAGATGTATTATTAAAAAAGAATCCAATGGTATACCTACCTTAATATTAGGTTTAGACATGTAGCACCACACGGAAGCCAAAAAAAGGATTTAAGTTTTTTAATAATACGGGGTCTATAAGCCTTGTGTCGCCACAATGGAAGTTTCATTACCAGGTGTATTGGCCTTGTACCGAAGGAATGGAAAGTATTGGAAAGTTACTGCCGCAGCGAACGTGTTAACTATAGTGTTTTATCTAAAGACAACGATAAGAGAAAGGGTAAACACGTTTGTATAGAGTTTGATCCTAAAGCTAAGTGAATGTGTCAATCAAACGCCGCCGGTTGGTAACGTACTCCTTTACTCGTTGCTGTCACAGAAAATATATATCTTTTAGATAAGTAAGGTAACTAGACGCTTAAGCGAACGTCGCAGTGCTGCCAGTCGCGGGTGCCGCGTCGATTTGTATCTTTGTTGCTATTCACTATAATGATATTTTTTACACTATAAATTTTAATAACAAAGCTTAACGTTTTCGAACATGTCGTTGCAGACGAATCAGTGATCAATTTGTAATAACGAAGAAAAAAATGCTTATGTTTTTTTTAATATTAAATTTTATTTATAAACTAGTTCATTCATTTATTTGATTATTATATAATTTACACAAATATTTTATTAAAAAATAACTTAAAATTTTACAAAAAAAGTCAGTGCCACCCCTAACGCTCAAATGTACCTCCATTTGTATTATACCACCAAATTTCAGCACAATTTACATACCTATATTAACATACACAATACTCGTGTTACGTAAATATTATTTCAGTATTTTATTTTACATTTGACCAAATCTATGATATCTAAGGATTTAGTGGGTAAACAATACCTTTGAAGCTTTACGGCGACCTCTGCTCGAGGGGTCATAATGTAGATTTAACATGTTATACTGTTTGTCTGTTCAAAGCACTGAAGATTAGATAGATAACCTCTTTATTGCTCACATACACAAGGACAATACACAGAAAACAGCTTAAAACGAATGTGAGCAAAGGCGGTCTTATCGCTAGAAGCTCTTCCAGACGACACTTGCTGTATAGGAAAACTAAACAGAGAGGAAGACATAGTATTACAGCAGAATAAAATTAAGAAAGAAAACTAAAAAAAAAACAAATAAATACACTACATACACATAGATACGCTAATACATACATAAATATATAGGATACTAGCTTTTACCAGTGGCTTCGCCCACAATTTTTTTTTTCAAAAAAAGGATCCTATGTTACTTCTAATACCTCCTAGAATATATGTACTAAGTTTCATGATGATCATCATCATCATCACATCAGCCGTACGACGCCCACTGCTGGACATAGGCCTCCCCCAAGGATCTCCACGACGATCGGTCCTGTGCTGCCCGCATCCAGCGTTTTCCCGCGACCTTAACCAGATCGTCGGTCCACCTCGTAGCGGGCCTACCCACTGAGCGTCGTCCGGCACGCGGTTGCCATTCGAGAACCTTTCCGCCCCAACGGCCATCGGTTCTCCTTGCTATGTGTCCTGCCCATTGCCATTTCAGATTCGCAATTCTTTGAGCTATGTCGGCGGTTTTTGTTCTCTTACGGATCTCCTCATTTCTGATTCGATCGCGTAGGGAAACACCAAGCATAGCTCTCTCCATTGCCCGCTGGGCGACCTTGAGCCTTCTTACAAGACCCATAATGAACGACCACGTTTCACTGCCATAAGTCATCACTGGCAACACACACTGGTTAAAGACTTTCGTCTTAAGGCACTGAGGTATTTTGGACGCGAAAATGTATCGCAGCTTCCCGAACGCTGCCCACCCGAGTTGGATTCGACGAGAGATCTCTTTCTCGAAGTTGGACTTACCTAACTGTATTGTATGTCCTAGGTAAACATAATGGTCAACAACTTCGAGTGTAATGTTCCCAGTATTTACTGGAGCGGGTGTAACATGGGCGTTGGACATAATTTTCGTCTTGTCCATGTTCATCTTAAGACCCACTCGTTGGGATGCGTTACTGAGATCTTCGAGCATGGTGCTCAGGTCTTCCAAGGTCTCAGCCATTAGGACCACATCATCGGCAAACCGAAGATGCGTCAGGTACTCGCCGTTGATGTTGATGCCAAGTCCATTCCAGTCCAGAAGCTTAAAAATATCCTCCAACGCAGCAGTGAACAGTTTCGGAGAGATAACGTCTCCCTGTCTCACTCCTCGCTGTAGTTGGATAGGATTAGAGCTCTGGCTCTGTATTCGGACCGACATGGTGGCGTTCTGGTACAGGCACCTTAACACTTCGATATACCTGTAGTCCACTTGGCACCTCTGGAGAGACTGCAACACCGCCCAAGTCTCGATCGAATCAAAGGCCTTCTAATAGTCCATAAACGCCAAGCAAAGTGGCCGATTATACTCTTCGGTCTTCTGTTTAACCTGCCGCAGCGTATGAATGTGGTCTATGGTGCTGAAGCCTTTTCGGAAACCGGCTTGTTCGGGAGGTTGGAAGTCGTCAAACCTGCGAGCAAGACGATTCGTAATGACCCTCGAAAACAGCTTGTAGACATGGCTCAGAAGCGAGATGGGTCTGTAGTTCTTCAGTAGGGTTTTATCGCCCTTTTTAAAGAAAAAAATCACCTCGCTTCTGCTCCATGCCTTCGGCGTTTTGCCCTGGACGATGACAGAATTGAAGAGCTTCTGGAGGACTTTAAGTACCGGCGTGCCGCCCGCTCTCAGAAGCTCTGTTGTAATTCCGTCATCTCCCGTCGCCTTGTTGTTCTTTAGCTGTTTGAGGGCTATTCTAATCTCGTACAGGCTGACGTCATGATGATCGGTTTAGTAGTTTTTGCGTGAAAGCATAACAAGCAAACTTACATTCACATTAATAATAATAGTAGGATTATTGGAGTTCAACTATTTTGCGGTTGCAGCGATACTTTTCTCATTATAACGTGACCTTACCATAGGTAACCATTTGAAAGGATAAAGCAATTTGTAAAACCATTCGCTTCACATGTGCTTTATGAACATGTATAAGCTTCGCGAATTGAGTTATATCCCAAAACAATTATATTGATGGTCCTAATCCCTTATAATAGTATTCCCTGTTTTGAATTTATTGCGTTGTTGTTAAAAAAACTGGTTGGTTGCCTGTAAAGTCGGTATACGGGCGAAAGTTTTACGTGACAACGACTTTGAGTGGTAAAATAATTTTAATGTGAATATTCATTCGTATAGTAGGAAGAAGGATGAAATAATAGTAACAATTTAAAACATTTATTTATACAAAGAATTATATTTAAAACATTAATTTATAGGCACGCGTCCCTTCCACTTTTTATGTCTGTCTCTCTCGCTCTTAGGCGGGCTAACCATGCCCGAGTGGAAGGGACGCGTGCCTCTCACTCGCTCTCATTGTAAGCGCATAACGTGAGCGGAGCGTAACGCAGTTTCTTGAAGTGTCACCCGGCAAACCAATTTATAAGACGTTGTCACGTCAAAATCTAATATCGCCACAAGAAGTTTTGTGATCTTAAGCCAGTAGTGAAGACATTTGTCTAATACTCTTTTTATTTTTTCCAGTCGTTCCAAGGCAGCCAGGGGCGCGCTTATCTCTTTAATTCAGTGTGAGTATTATCTATTAAAATCTCCTAAGATTTTTTTTAAGTCAGAACGTTATAGATTCGATTTAACATCTGTCTTGTCCAGCGTAAGTCATCAACCGTATGAGAGATTTGTTTTTTTATATTCTGCTACTACACTTTTGCCTTAAGATACTTTAATTCACTGTAATACCATCAGTGGTAGTAAAAAGGCGAAAACCACAATTTTAGTCCTCTTGACATTAGTGTATGGACGTATACGCAACATAGACACTGCAATAACGCTTCGCGTACATGATGTGAACTAGAGCAATAGACGCATTTTCCACAAACGGTAATAAGTCTAGACGCTGTAAGAACCTTATAGTAAAGCCAAATTATGGGAACAATGTTTGTGAGTAAAAAATCACACATTTTTCGTCATAAATAATAATATACAAATTTGAATAAGAAAACGTCCCATTTTGAAGTTTAAAAACGTAGTGAAGTAATTAAAAATAGAATTATTTATAAAAACATGAATGAAAAGAAAAGTTAAAAACGTTAAAAACGGTTAAGTATTAGCGAGGTTTGTTTACAAACATTGTTTTTAAAATTTGGCGCAAGTATAAGTGCTCTATGAAAGCAATCACTAGGAAAATAACATCGCATAGGAGAGTACCCGTGGTGAACTTTTTAGCTTATAATCTACGAGAATTACTATTGCGGGTATTATACTGCTTTTTATACTTACAAAGTAGTGAAAAGTTCAGTTATATTGGTGATCAAAGGGCTTATCTCTAAAAGAGATCTCTGACAGCCAATTAATGTAATTTGCTTAACTAAACATATAAGCGGGAGAACTTGAAATACAATTCAGTTAAAAAGATATTTATATTACTAACTAGTGGACCCGACAGACGTTGTCCTGCCTGTTATTTTTGCAGTATAGATAAATAACCTAGATACCGTCTGCAGCGCCATCTGCCGGGCTGATTTGTGAATCTAAACCATTCTCAGATCCCCTTGAACACACACAAAAAAAAACATTCAAATCGGTCCAGCCGTTTAGGAGGAGTTCAGTGACATACACACTCACAGAAGAATTATATATATAAAGACTAGTATAAAAATATGTTAAAGTATAATATATAATCTAAGATCACAGTGGTTTGTGTGTTTGTCTGTCCGCTCTTTTTCCCGCTCTTTTCTCATTGTATCAATAACGTTACCATAGCAACGCGTTACCGGGTCAGCTAGTACTTATCAAACAACTTTAAACTATTGTAATATATACACTTACATTAAGAGGGAAACAAAATAAATAACTAAATTAACTTTTGTAAGTAAGTGTATGATATCCGCGACAGAATGTGATCCAAGTTTGGTGTTGAAGGCAGTGATGGATGACATTTTAGGATAATCGTTGTACGAAGGAAGGGTATCACTTACGACGAAATCTGAAGTGAATGTATATTGTTTGCAGTGTGAACGTTGGGTGCGGACAGGCGGAGGAGCGGGTGCTGCTAACGGGTTTGCATGCGGTGGCCGATATATACTGCGAGTGCTGCAAAACTATGCTGGGCTGGAAATATGTAAGTACACACACTTACAATATACAAATCTCACCTGAATCATTTACAATGGTTTGTAGTATAACAATCATAATCTATAATCTAAAATCACAGTGGTTTGTGAGTTTGTCTTTCCGCACTTTTTCCATTGTATCAATTACGTTACCATAGCAACGCGTTAACCCCAAGTAGTTCGTCTACCGGACGCTAGATGGCGCTAACGGAAAAATATTTAATAATAGAAAAAAATTAAAGAATTTTGTCCACCCGTTCGAAGCCGGGACGGGCAGGTAGTCTATAAAAAAATAAAAATAAAATTTATAAAAATATATATAACCAATTGCTTGTATTCTTCACACAAACATCTGCCCCATCCGGGATTCGATCCCAGGACCGTCGGTGCGAATGTCAGGATCGCTACCGTTGCACCAAACGGTCGTCAAATCGTTATACCTATCCCTGTCAAAAGATAGATCTACTTTAGTTTTGTTGCTTAGCTTAACTAAGAAACTGTGACGGATCTTAAGGGAAACTACTTGCTAATGATTAATACGACATTTTCTTCCGTATGACCGTGTATTTAGCACATTAACAATATTAAATTAAGTAAAGATAGAAAGCTACAACCGATTCCTTCCACATATTTATGACAATTCAGCCACTTTTAAGACAGTGTTGCCAGACTAAGATCTTAAAAGCTACGTTCCGTGATAGTTACTTTAGCAAAGTAGGATTAACTGCGAGATTCATTTGTTTAGAAATTTGTTTTATTGGTATTTATTATTATGTCTTACGACCCCCGAAGTCCCGTGTTCGATTCTCGGCCGGATCGATGTAGAATACAAACTCTATATTGACACGGATCTGGGTGTTGTAGTACGGTCGTTGTTTGTGAATTCCAAAACACAAGTGCTTTCGGAGATGTGGTACTTTTTTACAAGCGTATTTATAATCTTATAGAAATGCGGCATTGTGAATGCAAAAAATAAATACAAGTGCTTTAGCTTAATTTGGGTTCGAAATTATATTTGTGATATTGTCTAATATTTATTTATTCGCAACGACTGTTAACATCCACCAATCCGTACTGGGCTCGCATAATGGGAGTATTTTATCCTACTTTCTCCCTTCGGTATTACAATCCTAAAAAAAGTTAACTTTGTATCCCAGTTTACTTTACTTACTGTACGAAAGAATTAATTACAGGTAAAACGCATTTAGTGTTAGAGCATGTGCGTCATTGAATGTTTTGTCATAAGCAAGTGTCGATATAGACTTATTCAACATCTCAGTTTCTAGGTTGAAACTTATCCTCAATGAGTAATTCTTTTCGGTTGTCGAATAATTCACTGTCTTTTTGTTTTCATTTAATTCTCGAAGGACTTACCTGAATTCTTATATCTAGTATAAACTTAATTTTGTTCATAATTCAATTTTTATCTCTTTTAAATCTCGTCGTCTTCTTACTGTTACATACTGTTTTGTGAACAATAATAAAGCTATTTATCTGTGGAAACTTATAATTGGCCCTTAGTATTGAGTTTTCCAAAAATATCTAAAATAATAATACACGTACGCATAATCGTGTTAGTTTTGTATTAAAAACTAGTAATTCAATTAGACGAAAGCTACTACGAAATTTACGGTGCTGAAATTTACTTTAAAGCACTTTATCATGACTATGATAAACCTAATGAATTACCTAGCATATTTTTGTATCTACCTATAATAATTGCTTTTTGACCTCGGCTCCTGGCGTTTATTTTCTTCGCCAGTAATTGCTCTAGAATCGATTTCCCTGCGGTGTACGTCGACCAATGATGATTATCCTTACGTAGTTAATCTGCTTCGATTTATAGATGAAAATAGCTTAGGGAAAATTTGCCACAGTATAACCAACCAAATGGCAAATACAGCTAGAGCTAACGGCTCAGGTGCGGAATTTTGGATGTAAAGCGCTTACCATGAAGGCGAGCATTTAATTATGTCTATTTTCCGTTAAAATATTAGACACTTTAAATATGCTAAATAAATATATACTGGAAATAAATTTATGTACGTTACAACAGAACTTGTTGATTCAAATAGTGTTAAGGGAGGGATAACTTATAAGAATTAGATTTGTTTAGTGGCCGTTCACTGATTTGTTTCCGGGCTTCGTTAAAACAATGAGTAACATGTTAAAAAGCCACGCCTGTATAGAATTTCCCTTCTTTGTAGTAGATATAATACAAGGACATTACTCATACTTAATTATAAGCTTAGAAGTTACTTTGAAAAACCAATCGCACTGAGTCAGTTCTTTGTCTGTATAAATGATGAATATAGGAAACTATAGGTCTTTACTAAGTATAAAAGCAAATATTACAAATGTATATATAAATAAATAAAAAAATAAAAATAAAACATTTATCTACAAATGAAACGAAACCAATTAAAAAAACTTGGCATGTACGCCTGTCGCCATATTGGCAATAACAACTTCTGTGAGATCCCGCGTAATTTATATGAATAATGTGGAATGTTTGGTTTCCAGGAGCACGCGTTCGAATCGAGTCAAAAATACAAGGAGGGCAAGTTTATCATCGAACTGGCCCACATGGTGAAAGAGAACGGGTGGGATTAGGAGTGCGTATGCCACCGCATTTGCCTTACTAGGGAGCGCTCGCTACGTACGTCTCACTAGCTCCTCACCTCTGCCTCGCCCGTTCGTGCCTACCAGCAACGCGGACGAGTCAGACGCCCGCCTTAGTTAATCAGGTGTGTCCCGCACACCTACCGCGTCTCCCAGCCGTTCGGAAACGCCCGTCTGCAACTCCCGACGGACTGCAGTGCTTTTGTGATATAGACTGGTCGTACGAAAGCCTCGGCAGCCGAATGACGTGAGGACTTTCCGATGCGTCAATTAGTCCCCGCTCCGGTATTGGACTGATAAGCACCGTGCGTGTTCCCTTGACTCTGGAGACGGGTGCCGCGATGTTCCCCGCCCGTCGAAGAGCGGAGCCCTCGTGATGAAGTGACAGGCGAGTTGCAAGATAAAGCTCGCCATGTGATGTCCCCGTGGTTAACTTCGTCGTCTACCGTCAAAACTAAATAGATTTCAATTTTGACTGTAGACGACGATCGTCGGTGAACCCTGTTACGTGCGAGGGTCGGTCAGTGTCGATTATAAGATTTGACTATTTTTATCACACTGAATTATTAATGGGAGATTGACATTGACCGAGCCGCGCAAATGACGCGGCCAACAGACTGTCATTACCACAGACGTGTCGTCAGTGTCTGTTACGCAGGGGCCTAATTATTTGAGTGGGTAGCGTAGGGACTGGTCGCTGGAGGTGTGAGACACATATCGTTGGGCGATGTAATGGCCGCCACCTCGTCCCCAGCCGCTTAGCTTGAGCACCGCCAGTCAACGTAATGTTATTGTTATACATAAGTGGTCGATCTCAACCGCCCCCGTACGGGGCTATGGGTTTAGAATTAATTATAATTTGATAACGTTTGATTTCCGCCGTTTCGGCGCTACGCGACGGTCGGTAGTACATCGTAAGTTGTCTTAGTTTTTACATTATGTACTATGCATTGTACTGTATTAAGAGAACACTAATACTTTCTCTTGTCCCCTTTAACCTGTGATAAGTATGTTAGTATAGAATTTTGAATTTCTTGAACGATTATTTCGAGAAGTTGCTCAGAGGTATCACATGTATGTTCCTAATAATTTCAGCTGTACAATTCGCTTTTTTAATTTTGTGAGGTAACTAGTCGAGTGTATTTGCACTGGAGGGATCATTTTTATTTACTTTGCGCCTGATTTAGTGATTTTTATTTTTTAGTTTTACATTCTGTTGTTTCGAATGTTCCTCGTTCGACTTTGTGACACGTACAGTTGGCTAAATTGAAAAATTATCTTTAGTTTATCTTAAATACGCAAGTAGGTAAGTTAGAGAGAATTGTGAGGTTTGAAAGAGAAAGGGATAGTTCCGCAGTTTTATTATTCATTTATTGTTTCCATTAAAGTGTATACCTAAATTAGTGTCATTTAACCGTATAATTTAACTTGTATGGTACTTCGAATTGTAATCGTGGATTATTCTTAAGTAACCGCATGAGCTTTGAGTGTACGATTTATACGGCGGATTGATTAGATACGCTCCTCGGTAGTGTCCCCTGTACGACACTCACGGCGACGGTCGCCGTCCGTGTCGTATCGGGAATATGGCATAGCGAGAATACCCCTCGAGATCCGTGCTGATTATGACACGTCCGACTTCTACGTACGTTATTGAAATATGTACTTTATTATTCTATACGCAAGAACTTCTGCCGTCGCATACCATTTTATCAAGAGCGTTATAACTGCCATTAGATGTACCTAACATTGTAATATACATTAACTTAATATTAATAAATACAAAGTCAAAATAAGTGACGCTCGTTCGATTGTTAAAAGAATAATTGTTTATTTTTACAATCACAAATTATTTAGATTGCTATATTAGAATTTTCTTTAGTCGCACTGAGAATGAGATGGTGGTACGATTTGATTTATTTCCTTCATCGTCGTGTTCATTACAAGTATTGCTTCTTTATATATCTCTATAGTAGGTATAGTTTCTAAAGCAAGCATGTTTTTATTTTACTTTTCGAAGGTACCCCTTATTCGGTTTCGTATTAAATACTTTGCAACTTCTTATGAATATTAGATAACGAAATCAAATTAATATTGTCAAAGAAACAGCATCTGTACCAGTCAATAAGACTTATTTCAGGCGAAACTGTGTGATCTTATACACGTTATATAGGCAAAACCAAATATATTGTAATAGCTTTTAAATAATAATTCTGTAATGTGGAATGCGTTTCGAATCAAATGTCTGTGTTTATGTATTACGCAAAAAAGTTGTTATTACACAAAGTAATCCAAAGAAATTGTCAAAATTAAACAGTTGAAAGTGTAACTGGACGATGGAACAAAAATTAAACAGCGAATGTAAATGCAAACCAGAATAAGCTTCACGATAAGAGAACTTGTTACAGACTTCTTTACATACAAATCATTTTTCCCAAATGAACCATTGAAATTGTTCATTAGACAAAGGATACGTCGTTATATCAGATTAACACTGTATTCGACAGATACTGATATATCAAATGTTTCTTTGGTTTAATATAAACGTGTCATCCAATTTCAAGTAGTGAGTTAATCGATAAAGCGCGTTGCAAATTCACTTGTCTGTTTTATGTACTCGTATTAACTGTTTAATATAGGATTATCACGTTAAGATTTCTGATGCACAATGTTCAATGAAAATAATACCGTCGGCAGCTAAGAACCCCATTTATATATTAATACATCTTTGTATTGAAATTTCGATTTAAATGCTCTATAGATAAGGATCAGTAAAGTTTAATTTGGTACTAACTTCAGTATACAAGGGCTTAAAATATATTTTAGAAGAGCAATTTCTCTCGTAGTATCAGACAGAAATTAACTGTATAATATTTTATCTAATCGAAATCAAATATTATGCTTGTAAATGGTGCGTTATTTAATGGATCAATCGCGTCGTAGAAAGTAAAAAAAGACACGGCTGTCAAGGGTAAAAATATGTAAATAACTTGTCTCAAAAAGATGTATGCATTTGAGAAAAGTCAACATTATGTGTTTAAATTTAAGGTGCACTTTTCATTATATTCATTTGTCGATCAAAAATGTATCTACTGGGTATTGACGTAGGGTTAACTTTTCTCAAATGGATACATGTATTTGGAAATTCACATGTACTTGACTGTACGTGGTACGACGTGAAAGTGCGCAGCTGAAGTGAACAAATTGACCATACAATATTTTCATAATGAACATTATGCAACTTATTAATCGAATCTTATTGAGATTGTCACAGTAGTATAGATTTAACACTCTTAGACCTACAATTTATCTTGACCTTTGACGCCGTTCGATGATTAAAAAAAAAATTAAAATGAAACTATTGATAAAGTGAGAAATAAAAAAAGCTAGATTTCTGTGAGGCATAATTAAAGTATTTTTCTACTTGATCGTATAGGGATGCTATTAGATATTTTTGGACCATTGTTAAGATAAAAAACTATGATCAGTATTTGTGGAGTGAAGATAAGATTATTGTTAGTTTTGTGAATGTTGTAAGATGTGTTCGTGTCGAGATTAGAAAGAAACGCTTTCATAGATCTGCGACTATGCACCCACACCGTACTCTATATTCTAACCATATGGGATATTTCTAAAAGGCTCACCTTGTCCACATGACATTCCATTTTGTTAACTATTATAATTGATGGTTACGCACAAACACCCTATAATATGGTCTGATATCGTTTTTAATTATTTACTCGCATGTCTTATGATAAACGAACAAAAATTGCTCAGATTTGTTATTTTTTTTTAAATAATTGTGTATGGCCAATGATTTTATTCAGTGTAAATTAATGTTTTGACGAAATCAAACAATAGAAATGTTATTTTAAGTAGATAACGCAAGCCAAGTGATCATTTGACGCTGATTTTATGCAATAGATTTGAAAGGCCCTTTCTATGAATTTACTGTATTAAACTATTGTGATGCCTTTTAGAGATATTTTTCTTAAAAGGTCTCGGAGTGTTAATTGCGACCAAATGAAGCCAGCGTATTTATATGGTGCATTTCATGATGTACGCGTACATTTCGCATATAAAAAAAAAGATGTAACCTGGTAGATATTTACCAAGAAACTGCTTAATATTTTTGTATTTTCCTAGTATGTAACGAAGCATTATAAATTTTGTGGTGTCTTCTAACGATTGTGTATGCATTATGCTATAGATGAATATTTCGTAAACATTTGGTTGAAATAATAAGTGCGTAATAAAACACTTTTTCGTATTAAAGCTTGTATTTTATTTCTCTGAAATGAACAACAAAATTGGTTCTTATATTAACAGGTACAGTCACGAGCAAAAAGATGTTTACTGTGTAGAACCATGTCACATAACATCAATTTATTCATAACACAGATACATTTTTTCAAACAGTGTTAAAATTTTAACAATTTATGGTAAATACAACGTGTTACAAAAATACCTGTAAACCGGAAACGGGGTTAAATTGTCCCTTTTAAAGAGTCAATTTACAATATTCGATAACCGTAGTATCGCTGTATGACTTACCGCCAAATTTAATAAAAAACTTTTTCCACATAAGTGCCAACCCTATTTCCATATATTTAAAAAGTAAATAACAGAAAATGTTTATGTACATTTTTACCTAATATCCGCGGAACGACATAGAGTCAATAACAAAATGTACAGAAGCCGCTCAGATCGATATTACAAATAAAAAGAAATATTAAAAGACCTTACATAGGTACTTTTATGTTAGGTCTCTTTCAACCTAAACTAATACTTAATTTTTCGTAACGAACAACAAATTTACAGAAACGGCTCAAAGTGTGCTGCTCCACCTTGCTCAATGCATAATCTCGCTCGTCGGGATATGGCTTCTGTGGCATTTCGCACATTTAAGTTGCCATCTTCATGGCATACGCATACCATCTTATCGTAATATTCAGAGTTAGAAAACATAGCCATTTTTTCACTTTAGATATAATTTTGGTTAAAACACGAAATAATTGTAAGATATCGATTAGAAGATTTGAAATTGACTTTACGTTTTTCGAAGCCATTCCTTTATTGAGTTTGCAAACCTTTTTGAATGAAAAACTTAAAATCCGTTAAAGAGTACACTCTGTTGAATAATCTATGATAACTTCAGTTCTATGCAGTGATAGTTTACTAGGGTTGACAATATTTTTCGTTTTAATATTTTATTACATTTTTACGGGGTATTTTGTAACACGTTGTATCCGTGAAACGAATTTTAATAGCCATACAATTTTTCGTCTTACAAGAGCTGCTATTTCTTAATGAAAATATGTTAGATATCACTGAAATCAATACAAATCGACTGATGTTGTACTAAAAATTAAATGAAATTTTTAGTACTAAAAATAAAACAAATAAATGTCGATTACAAATCAACTTCACCTAATCAAACCGTTGTATTAAAGATCAGTTAAATTGTAAATAGTTTTATTTGACATACTTCGTTGCCGACATATCGTCGTAGCTCATAAAGCTATCTATGATAGAAAACAATTGTAAATAAAATGGAATGCCAAACAGTAACAATAGTTTTCTTTGGCAATAAATCAAATCACAGCTTCTTTAATTTCAGTTAATCAAGAGAAAACCTTAAAATTTAAGATATTATGTAAATCAATCCGAATCTACAAAACCACCAGTGGCGTAAGAAACGTTTCTACATTAACTCAACTGGAAATCGAATTCAAAATTTCAAAGACCAACGGAATCAACAGTTCGCCTGCTTTAGTCGTCAAATTCAATCGATTCGTTAGTTCCCTAGTCCAAAGAAACTTCATTAATAAATCATATACAACTTTGAGAACCCTAGCTAAAAGCGAATTCGTTAATAAATAATTTAGTTGAGACTTTAGTCCCAAATAATCTCAGAAAAACATAAATATAATTAATTTAAATTACATTATTAACAAACCCTGCTTTCATTATACTAATGCATCCAGCATTCGTACTATCGAATTATGACAACTTGATTTGTAAATAACATCGTTATGAGTAATTTAACATTTTCGACGTCGTGTTATATATCGGCTTTTCCGATTTTAGAATTACTTTTGCTTGCTGTAACTGCTCGTCTGTTAGTTTAGGCAAAGCTTTGAAGAACATCTGCAATGTAAAAATATAAAAATGTAAACGCCTCCGACCAACCACATACATACAAAATTAAAAATATGCCATTCTTAATACATGCAAAATACTAAGAAATATTATAGACATCCCGGATAAGTCGATAAATCTACAATTATCCGTAGCCTATTTGTGTTGATCCTAAGGGCCTATGCGCACTGTGTTTTTTTTATTCCACAGAGTAAATTTTTGCATGTCTAAGTGCGAGACCACACGATGCGTTAACAGTGCAGTGCGGTGCCTGAGCGTCATCCTACATACAAATAACTATACCATGTCAGACGACGCGTTAGGTCGCCGTGCGGCGTCGCACCGCAAGCGCGCCGGACTTGGGACCTGAGAGACGAAGCGGGGAGGGGTAATGCACCCGCAGCGCAACGCTGTTCACCGCGGTGCGGTGCGGCGCCGCACCACCCATGTGGCACCCTATACCTCGAATTCATTACGATGCGGTGCCGCACCGCACCTATAACGCATCGTGTGGCCTCGCTCTAATGCGTTTATATCGATACAGATACCGATTCATGCGTGAGACTGAATTTATGTATAGTACATTTTGAACACCTACATAAATTCATAGTTAAGCTGCGTTTGACTCGCGTGAGTATCGCGTTTGAATCTATAGAAGCGCGCGTCCATGGCGCGTTTAAAAAAAAATAATATTGCTAGTTAGTCGTTATTGTTTTTTGCCTTTTCGAAACTAATTTAACAACACACAACTTTGAGGCAGAGTAAGAGACAAGGGTAAAAACAAGCAATCCAAGTTAGACAAATATTTTACTCACTTTGCGAGTCATTAATGACATCCCGTGGACCTTTTTCATATGATCTCTCACTAATGACATTCGAGGATAGCTGAAAACAATACAATGGACATTAAAAAAAATGCTTTTAAAACCATCAATATCTAAAAGTTTGTTAAATGAAGTTTTATTTCTAATATTAGTAAAAACCTTTTATATTCACAAAAGGTTATCGTTATTGTAAGTTAGCGCAGAAAACTAGTTGAAAAACAAATAATAATTGGCAATTACGTTACTACACAACGCGCTGTATAATTTGCTTTGTACTAAGACCTTTTTATTACAAGAGAGAGCTGATTGAAAGAAGTTTTTTATGGCTTCGCCTTTTTAAAATAATTCTGATTTTATTAATTAACTAGCTGACCACACGTCGCCGTGGCTCGATTAGTATAATTTTCAATATATTTTTTTATTAAATATCAGCAATAGCCCGCTCGCGCGCTCTGAGCCCGCGCAATAGGCAGTCTATGTGATATTGATTCGTTGGTGGGAGAAGTGCGCGCAGTACTGGACAGTACTTGGACATTGCAACATTACTTTATTTTTCTAAAATAAAAGTAGCCTAAGTTACTTCTTATTGCATCAGCTACATGCCAATAAAAGACCTATCAAAAACGGTCCAGCCATTTCAGAGATTAACCGGAACAAACAGACAGACAGACAAAAATTGTAAAAAATGTTATTATTGTGTGTGTACCGTATATATATTCATATGCATGTAGTAAAAACTGTTTCTTCAATATCACAAACAGACACTCCAATTATATTTATATGTATAGATTTGCATGCAACATTATTTGGAAATACACGTAAAAACAAAGTAAATAAACAGTATTCTATCCCAACTCAGTAGACTTGGCAAGACTCAGAACTGATCTTGAAATACAAGTTAATATCGTTTGTGAGTGAACATCAAGATGACGGGTATACGTCAATAAACAGTGATTCTATACACATGAAAGCAATGTTTTAGGAATGTGCGTAAAATTTAAAGGAATGTGCTTGTAAAAAACCAGTCCGACGAATAGTGTAAAGAAATAGTTATACCACAGGAGTTTCTTGCAGGATTACCTGTATGAAATCAGCAAGCGTTAAAATTTAGAATTTATATTTTCAAAACTACTTTTAAACTTTCACCGCATCTGATTCTGCTTTTGGTACATTCGAGCACTTTGCCGGAACACTGCTACGGTAATGTTTTCATCCTTAGATAGTAAGTAATTTGCTTGTATTAAAAATACACCTTGTTAACACGTCAAAATATTTAAAAAAAAAATGCGTCACTTGTTGAAAAGATCTTGTGCGTAAAATGTGCATTTCGGAACGAATATTTTGCTTAGTTGGTAAGATTCGGAACGCTTTTCTTACGTAAAAATACCTACTTTAATTGTAAATTACAACGTGGTCTTATAAAGTAAGTTTTATTGTTATATTGGCCAATAATCTCAACGTCACTTATCTGTTAAAAGTGGTTTTATTTAAATGAGCAAAATCGTAGTTACCTCTTGGGGCATATGGGGCAGGCGCATGGCGGCGGCAGGTTGCGATGGGCGCGCCTCACGTGGTGGTTGAGGGCCGCCTTCGTGGCGTACCGCCGCGGGCACTCCTCGCACCCAAACTTCGGCATGGCTGCACAGTACGACGTACGACATTACCCACTGATATTTCACTTTGTTAGGTTTTCCCATAAGGGAAGGGAAAGGGTGCACATTGGCGCATCCAAACTTGGCACGCCTACATGGACTTTTTCAGACTGGAAAAGGCAATTCTCGCAGTTTTGTTTCACCAATATTTCACCATTATTACACACTAATATTCGACACTAAAGTTAAACTTCCCGCTCCCGCCAAAGAGCTCATTTACTTTGTCGTGTCTTCAGCAATTTCTTTTCTTATTTAGATGATAATAAATATTGATGGACTAACATATGAATGATGGATAATGAATGGAAAGTGAAATACCCCGTCATCTTAGCTTTCAGTTAAAAATGTGAAGACTTCATTCAGAAAATATTACTTACATTTGTCATAATTTAGAGACATGTATTATCTTGAAATACAATTTTTAAAACTTTCATTTTGAAATTAATAAATGTTATGGGTAGGACCTTCAGCATTTGTTAGATGGAGGTTCTTTGACAATTCAATATAAAATTATTTTATTATATATGTATTAAAATAATATGAAAATAATAAAGTATGTCTTGTTATTTTATACCAGTATTTAGGCTCAGAAGCGTGGGTTGTTTTACCATAATAATAAACAAATCAAAATCCTACTACCCTTCAAAATTATTGCTATGACAAATAGACATTTTGCATCACATGAGTTAAAATACCCCCCTTTGTGAGTCGTTTCATAAATAAACTCAAAGTATGAACTTACGCATATGTGTGTTGAGGTGAACCACGAGAGCAGCCTTAACTTTGAATACGCGCCCACAATGGTCGCAGATGAATTTGATCCCCGAATGCTGCTGTTTCAAATGACGCTGCAATTAATTAAAAAACATCCATGTATAACTAGTCTTACGAAATATATAGCGCGCACTATTGTCGTATCTCTGAAATCACATAAGCTGGATCTGAGATCAGTTCATATGTTTCTTAAGTAAAACTAAAAAAATAAGTTATTATCATTTTACAGTTCGATTGCACTTAAAAAGTATTCATTTTTGTTATGCTTAGAATTATCGTTTGTTTATAAAAATGTTGGGGACATACACACTACAAAAGCTAACAGCCTTTGGTATTTTTTTTTTAATTCAATACAAATATCCCTTAGAAAAAAAACCACTTCCAGTAATAGGCTTTACGAATTCTATATTCTTAGGCATTTAGATTTTTTAGAGACTAACCCAAATTGTAATATCTACAGTAATACCTCATATCACTATAGATATTACTAGTGCAGAATAGATGCAGTTTAATAGTTTGTAAATACACATTAGTCCTATAAGTCTACAAGAAAATAATTCTATGTACGATTGACTTTGAGCCACCATAATGCCTAAGTATTTGGTACACGAAACATGATTATTATTGTGAATTTTGATATCAAAAGTAAAATCCTAAATTTATATATGGTCTCTCTATTCGGTGCAAGGGGCAACGGTACATGCGCGCCAGTAAAGAAATGATCTCGCGTGAAATATAATTAAAGAAAAACATTTGATTATTATATGGAATGGTTGAATAAACAAAGATAAGTAATATTATAATTTTATATAAATTATTGTTAACTACCATTATATAATTTAAAATCACACACACACATTTATAATTAGCGGCCAACTTCATCCTGCCGGTTTATTCCATGTCGCTTTTGCGGTCAACTTCAACATGATAATTTTGTGTCGTAGTGATGCGCGCACATCGTAAAATTTCACTCTCATCATTTTATTATAACGCGCCTAAAGAAGTATAACTTCAAAAAATGTAAAAAAGTCATTAATTGATTTTACTACTGTTATAGGATGACGTGAACAAAGTTGGTGTCGTGTCCTAAAATCACCCTGTATAACTAGTTTGGAGGTGTTAAACATTAGGAAGCCCTAAGCCATTATTATTAAAACAAAAAATAGTCCAGAGACATAACCAGCTTTTAATTACCTTTAGCCTGGCGAATGATGTGTATGCATTAGTGCACTGGTGGCATCGGTATGGTCGCAGGCCCTTGTGCAAGTTTTCATGAGCATCCAGGTTCTGTTTGGAAGTGAATACCGCCGGACACTCCGGGCACGTGAATCTGGATACAGGTGTTTTTCGTTTTTTTATTGAGTCTAGTAAGTCCACAGACCTAAAGGAAATAAGTACCTACATATTCCAATTAAGGCACTCATTTGAATACACAATGTTACACTATATTTAGGACGCTACACTCTGCATCTACTTCATGATCTTTTGTATCTCCACACAAACACAACTAGGTAAGAAAGCACCGGATTACTGTGTGAGAGATAATAATTTTATTTGACCAATATTAAAAGTACCCCAGTAATTGTTTTATCAAGCAATTTTTGGTTATGCCTAATCTATTAATAAGTAACATCCGTCTAACAGCCTATAAAAGTAATTTGGTGAGTGTTTGAAACCTATTCAACTGTAACATACTATTCAAATAGGAAGTAATGATATTCATTAAGCTTACTCATCTTAAAAATGCAGTTGAATAATCCATTAGTCATTAACACAAACATTTCTGGTAATGAGTTTTGGACTCAGACTAGAGGTCCTCTGACTAGCATATAGTCAACGAACCTCTGAGCCTCAAACCTTTGGACCATTTCCAAGTGTAAAAATACTTAAATCTGTCATATTTACCAAAATATTGAAAGTTAGTAATTATCTCCATTACAATACATACAATAAAATTGACTTACTGTTTACTAATTGGTTGTCGTACTACTATGTCTTCTGGCTTTGGTAAAAAGGGTCTGCTACGTCCTTTGCGGCCTAGAAACAACGCCCGAGCTTTCAGCACAGTGATAATATCAGGCGCCATACAACGTTTCTCGTGTTTATACAAGTTTGTGGTACTGGAAAATCAAATAAAATAAGATTGTTAAGTTCATCATAGACATCAACCATATGACAACACTATAGAGAGAATGGGTCATAATTACAATGGTGTAATGCAGGCCCAGTGAGCACTAATGATTACATATGCAACTGTTATCATTGATTTACCGATCATGCAATTTGGCAGCCATACTTTAATGAGTAGTACTGTAGTACTACATCGGTATATATCTCAACATGCACTTAAACTTAGTGACTTTGTATATTATTTTAACACCAACCTTCTAAAGTCCACACCACATGCAAAACAAACAAGGTATCTTGGCCCATGTTTTTCCTGATGGTGTCTACAAGCAGCTTCTCTTGATTCTGACATTGCACCACATTTCCTGCATCTAAAAAAAATATAGAATAATATATTAATTTATTGACAACAGTAATAATGTTATGTGACAGTAAGAAAGAACCTAGAGTTGTGGCAATTAACTGGACGATACAGAATTGGTTGGACCTATATTAGCCATGCTAATCTAATAATTAAATTACACCCAACTCTGAATTGAGGTAAGATTTCTTATGAATTTTGATGATAGATTATTTAGTTTAGGAGTCTCTCTCAACAGTCCTAATGCTGCGAGAAATGTAAATAAAAATGTCAGACTCTTCGATTAAAAAGCCACTTTCTTGCTATATAATGAAGCTAGGACCAAACAAAAAATATTACAGTAAAGCTGATTAAATAAAGAATCCACCACAAAATATTTAGATCTCCGTAACTCAAAAGTTAATTGTAATAAAAAAAAACAACAAGCCACACGGAACTTTGAATATGGTAGGAATTGCTACCAGGGACTGACGAGGGGTGTTGGCTATGGGTAGCAATTGCTACCGTGGAATGACAAGCGGTTAAAGTAAGTACTTTTAAACTAAATAATCTATTATTAATCTATTACTAAGTAAAGTAAAGAATGAATATATTTCATAATAAAAATAAAATAACTAAAAAAATATCTCACATTATCTCTCATTTTCATTTATGCACCAACTCACACTGTATTAATTAGACATAAACAGTTATAAATATTATCTAGTATAGTCAACATTACACAATGATGTCAAATTTCTCTAATTAATGTAAAGTCCAACACAAAATGTTTGGAATTATAAGCAGTGTCTCCATACAAGAATAAAAAAGATTACACCAGTTTCATTTAAGTCTACAGCTTTTCTGTATGTTTACTTGATATTATGCTTATAAGCATATTAAAAGGAGAACAGTAAGTAAGGCCCATTTACTTACTACTTGCAATAGAAGATACAGCCACATTATGATTTAACCCAAATCAAAGGTAATAGAATTAGGTGTTCCTTATTATCCCTTCGACAAAAACTTCTTATATACTGATAAAAGATCAAGTACCATAAATTTTGCAGTAGCAATTATAAAACTTGTATCACTAAACAATTACTATGTCTAAGTTTAGACACAAAACTGTACATTACACTTTAACTTAATACTTACTCAAACATAGTGTCCGTCATTATAAAAAAGTCTTGAGGTGGAGGAGGCCTTTTAATGTTCCTCATAATTTCAGCAAGTGACTTCACTAGTGCTTTTTTATCACGGCGCAATTCTGGATACTCCTGCTTCAAATCTTGTACAAAAGACTTTCGTTGTGCTGGGCTAATAGGAGCTCTTCTTTGTTTCGGTTCATTCTCGGAATCTGATTTGTATTCCTCTCCTTCATTAGGAATATAATCTTCATCACCAGGATCATCTACATAATTTTCTAAATATTCTTCTTTAATAAAATAAGCTCCTTCATCATCATTGTCAAACTCTTGTTTTGGAAATACCATTTCTTCTTTAATATTACATTCAAACTCAATATTCAAGTGCTGGGAGTCCCTTTCGGACGCTTCTAAAAGTTTCAATACATCAGTTTCTTCAGTTTCATCATCGGTAATGTACTCTTTTTTCACAGTCACAGGCAAACATTGGCCATGCTTTTTAGCGGTCTCAATAATTTCCGACACATCAGCTTCATCCATCGACTCTGGTTCCGTTTTCAAAGGATACTTTAAAGGATATTCGTCGGTTTCAGATTCTTCATCACCAGATTTTTCAATAACAATGACAACTACATCATCTTCGTCCATCGTAACTCTGCAAAAAATATAAACACCTGTCTAGAAATATTTTTCAAGTGCTATGTATTTAAAGAAAAAAAGAGTAAAACATTTACAAAATACAATTACAAAATACCGCCAATGTTATTGTCCACAATATTGCTTTATAAGCAAAGGTAACTCAATTGACCGCCATCAACTGACAAACCTAGGCTTGCGTCATCCAATACCTTAAAAAGGCGAGCGCTTGTATAATTCATTTATACATACATTTAATAAATCTTCTTTCAGCAGTAACTTTTGATGGAATATCTTCCAAGTATTGAAAATCAACCAGATACTGATAATGTGTTTCAAATAGACTATTTACCTAAATTCCCACAAAACGCTATTCCTTTTCCATTGTTTTTTTTTTCAGAGTACCCCCACAGCACAGACAAAGAGTATATAGTCTCTACCCACAGATTACTTAGCAGGCATTTTTTATTTTCAAATTAATAGCTTGAGTGAAAGTCGTTGAAGCTGTCATGGGTTACAATTTAATAATCTTCTCACCGTGATAAAAACTCATTGCTTTTCACGATAATATTTTATTATAGGTAGATTTTTATTTGGAAAACAACATCATATACAATGAAGTTTTAAACTATCCCTTTCAGCACTGTAGTGGTCGTTAATAGAAATAGTTTAAGTAATTATTTTATTTCTTTTACTAACATAATGAGTAAGAGTTGTTTTGTTACTAACTTTATTGGATCTTTGTAATTTGATGAAATAAGTATTATTATTATCACTAAGTACACTACCGTAATCACTTAGGTATGGGTATGTGCATACGAATATACTTATAAAAGTTGATGTATATTAAATTGTAGATACTTATAAAATCACGATAAATGACAAACTTTACGTCATCGAAAGTAAGTTCTGTATAGGTTGATGTGCTGGAGCTGTACTTTGTATACCTCAATAGCTGCACCACCGACTTCTATTCATCACATTACACCTAAAAACTTCTTAGCTCATGCTTAAAACCATGATAATCGCTAAATACCCAGCCCGGATTTTATCCAGAGATACTTACTACTCCCTGCCCAACTGCCTGTAGCCAAGGGACTAGGCGCCCCGTGGCCTTGTATATCTTTCCATTTATGACGTAGAGAAAATCGGTTGCTGTAATCGCCACGCTTGATAGTCGGGTTGCTGATCGCAGCGGAGAAAAAATTGAAAAAAAAATTAAGCAAGCAATTAAGAAAATCAATGCATTTTTTTTTGTTAAATTCCTATCTTTCGATTTTAAATTATGTTCTCTTTAAGTAAACGGTGTTTTTTTTTCAAAGTAGTCTTATTTGAAATTTAGAAAGACTAATTAGCAACAAAAATTAAAAAATAACCTCGAAATAGATTACGAGCAGTAAATTTGTTAAAAGTTTTAATTTTTAATAATTTTTCATTTGTTACATCAAAACTAGCTCATTGACGTAACTTTCTTAGAATGCATTATTAAACTACATGATCTTTTTTCTTCAAGGTCTTCAAAATAATATGGATTCTATATATCTCTTTTCGTTTTTAAAATGATCCTCATCAAAGAATTCCATCGGTTTGTTGATTTGCGCTAAGAGCTTTACCTAATCATATTCGAACAATAGCAGGTAATGAATTAAAGACGGAACGAGCGAGTGAAAGAGTGAATTGACTTTTGAAAGACCATTTCTTTACAAAAGTATAGGCTTCATCTGCATCTTACATCTGTATAGGCTGGTCCCTTTGTCTAAAGAAAAGGAATCTCTAGTTCTGTGCTGAGGTTTAGTGAGTGAATTTAAATAATCTGTCCTCGCTCGCTTGTAAAATGTGTATTGGACTTTTTGGCGGGAGCGGGAAGCGTCACTATGGTGGTCTTGTTTTTTTTGTTAAAATTTGTGTTGTGGTTGATATTAGTGTGTAATAATGGTGGGTTATTAACCACTAAGTATTTCTGTATATGCACGAGTGTTTGCAAGTGAAACAAAACAATGGATGGTGTCTTTTCGCTCTCTCAAGAAGTCCACGAGAAATTTTCAGTAAAAACGCCACATCTTTACTGAAACCTAGGTTAAGGTATTTCACTTTTCATTCATCATCCATTGATAATCTATTATTAATATCATTTATATATCAACTCTTTAAACAAGAATGGACATAATATGAAGAATGGCTCAAAGGTCTTTGTAACCAAGCCAAAACCCCTTATAAAAAAAAAAATGTGTATTGTGTTGTATTGTCCTGTTTGTATTGTTCTGTCTGTTGACTACTAAGTATCTACCGAGCCAATACGGGTTATGCTATAGCCATTAAAATTAAAAAGTATCCACCGTTTGTTGTGTTAGGATCACTGAGCAAGGAATTAGGATAATAAAATCTATTAAGTATGTCGCAATCTAATGAATCAATATATTTAGGAACATACCGCAAGGAATGGGACGATGAAGCGGTATTTTCAGGTTAGTTTTACAATGTTTATGTTTGTCGTTATGTATGAAAAATAATATGTTGAAGAGTTTTACCATACTCAAACAAATGAAAAATACATTTTATTTTACACTTGTGGATGCTGCAAGAAGAAAATGCGTTAGCAGTTCGGCCAGCATCCTTTCAAGTCAAATTTTCGACAAACGTTTGGGCTGGAATGATAGATTATTTAATCGGACCCTTTATCCTTCCGTCAAGGTTGACAGGCCCAGATATCATTTTTACAAGATGAGCTACCTGATCTGATGAGTGATGTGGATTTACAAACAAGGAGGAGTGATTATTTAAACGAACCATACGGAGATAGATGGATTGGACGAGGCGAACCAGTAATGTGGTCGGCACGAAGCCCTGATCTGACCCCCCCTAGATTTTTATTGGTGGGGTCATATGAAGGATATTGTATACAGCACTCAGTACAAGAAAAGAGTTGTTACAAATAATAATGGCTGCGGCTAGTCAAATAAAAGAATATCATAGTGTATTACGTATCATAATGTAAAAAAAAAACAGTACCTACATACTGTTTTGTAGCATTACGTGCAACTGATTGTATGGATGAGAATGGTGGCCATTTTGATATTTTAATAAATTAAATCATTTCACTTTCCTACTGTTTTTTTTCATTTTATTCCATAATTTATGTCAATTGAATCATTATTAGATTGCGTTGGCATTTCGTGCTGAGATTACCTACCTTATTTAAATAGCAATTATCTTTAACAACAACTAGAGATAGAACCCATGTTATTTTGGAAAACTGGTAGAGTAAATCTTGTTATTTAATAAAACATTATATTTTATTATTTTTTTAACCAATGTACTGCTTGAAATCGTAGGTTTTTTAATTTTTGTTGCTAATTATTCTTTCTAGTTTACAAATAAGACTACTCTGAAAAAAACACAGCGTTTACTTAAAGAGAAAATAATTTAAAACGGAAAGATGGAAATTTTACTAAAAAAGAAATTGCATTGATTTTTAAAATTGCTTGCTGTATTGTATTTCTAAGTGTATCTTTACATTTTTGCCATTTTTAATGATACACACAGAAGAAGGCTATGTAAAAGGATATTTCTAAAATCATACGTAGCTACAAAACTTCCTAATTACACAATTGTAATTGCGATATTAACTCAAGGTTGGGAAACGATATGGTGATGAGTTAAAATTGGGCAATTTGGAATTGGGAAACGGAATACCAGAGGATCTATGATTTCAAGGATAATCTGAACATGGTAAACTGGAAAATGAAGCCTAAAACGCAGAATTGGACCTGGTTAAGGCGCTCAAATACTTCCCAGAAAAGGCTCTCCTTTTATTATCCACAATAATTAACGCTTGTTTCGATCTATGCTTTCTTCGATATATACTTTCCAGTCGTCTGGAAAGAAGCAATTATCATAGGCATTCCCAAGCCCGGTAAGCCACTCGATATACGCGGCAAACCTTCGCCCCATAAGCCTCTTAAAGGCTATGGGAAAATCTTCGAAAAGATAATTTTTTCTCACCTGAAAGCACATCTTTTCGAAAACAATCCATTCTTTCTAAACCAATTCAGTTTCCGCGCAAAACACAGCTGCCCGCAACAAGTCCACCGAATCGTTGAGCATATACTCAGCGGGTTTATCCCACGTAAATATAAAACCGTAGCAATGTTCTTCGACGTCGCCAAAGGCTTTAAAGTCTGCACTATCGCTCGCTGTGGAAAGCTCATCGGCTCAAACGAACGCTAGTAATTAGATGATTATTAGGAGCGGCCTTCCGCAGCAAGACTACGTTATCCACGGACTCTACCCAATTGGGGGGCGCTGCGCCGCCACGGGTACCCCCGAGGTGGTCGCTTCAATGAAGCCTATACAGCCTTCCTATGCTATGGCACTTACAAGGTGGTGTTTAGTCAATACGAGTCTGACATAACCTTTCGGCCGCCAGATGTGTCCATGATGGATTCATCACTACCCTCCCCCGGGTGCGGAGGGTGGCCACGTCACTAAGAGCTAAAAAAAAGTCGATTTAGGCATTATACTTTGATTTGTGAACGAGACATAACCTCTTGCTGTTATTCTGCTAGTTTTGACTTTGTACGTGTTTGCAGTATATACCAAGAAACCGCTTACTACTTTTGTTTTTTCCTATAATGTATCGAAACATTATGAATTTTGTAACGTCTTCTCACGATTCAGTACGCATTATGCTATAGATGAATATTTCGTAAATATTTGGTTGAAATAATAAGTGCGTAATAAAACATTTCTTCATATTAAACCTTGTATTTTATTTCTGGGCATTGAACAACAAAGCTGGTTCTTATATTTACAGGTACAACACAAGCAATAAGATGCTCGTAGCATAAATAAGCATGATAGAACCATGTCACATTACATTAGTCATTTATTTCTATACTGTTGACTCTTTGCAATTTGAATCTTGGACAATTTAGTGTGACATGGTCACATTAGCCTATTTAAAACTGTCAAATTTCTTCAATCGATTTTCAACATAAAGATCATGAAATAGTGTTCAATATTAAGAAATTTTGATAATTTGTGGTAGGAACATGTGCTTATAACAAACATTAATAGCCTGACAAAATTTAGTAAAATTATATTAAAACCATGCAATTTTTTCTTATAACACGACTTTATTAAGAAAGACAGCAGCCACTAAAAACAACTGCTCTTTCTTACTGAAGATAAGTTGAATCATGACCTTAATTTTAATAATATATAATTTCATCGAAAACAATACAAATCGACTTATTTAATTTATATTATGAACTAAATGGAATTGGTTGTTATAAGCTAATAATAATTAAATCAAACCAAAAAAGGTTAATTACAAATTAACTTTACCTAAACAACCAGTCACTTTAAGGGTCAGTTAAATTGATAAAAAAATATATTTTACATACTTCATCGCCGACATATCGTCGTAGCTCTTAAAGCTGTCTATGATACAACACCGTTATATATAAAATGTAATGCCAAATGAACAATAAAAATAGTTTTCTTTGGCATTAATCGAAGTCCCAAGAATCTAATCACAGCTACCAACGGCCCAACCGCTCTCCTGCTTTGGTCGTCAAAATTGGTTACACCTCTAGTACAAAAAAACTTTATTATTAAATGATATCGACTGCGAAGTGCCAAGACCTCTTAACTGAAATTCTTCGAGAAATTCGCTTTTTTGTTCATTTCGAATTAAAATTCGTTACTTGCATGTTTTAACGAAATTTCGTAAGCGTATTTTCAGTAGCAAGCGCATCAAGTTAAAAAAACGAGCGAGCCTTACAGTAGTCGCAAATGATGTGTAACATTTGATTAATGGAGAAGATTCCTAAACACTAGAATCAATTTCTTCTTTTTTAAATCGTAAGATCATAAAAAAGATCAAATTTAATAAAAGATTTTTTTAAGCAGTGTCAGAAATTAACCTGAAAATTTTAAAAAGCTAAATACTGAAATATTTTATTCGTAAGATCATAAAAAAGACTAATTTCATAAAAGATTTTGTTTAAGCAGTGACAGATATTAACCTAAAAAAATGGCTGACAGTACCGACCTCTCGGAAAATTGGTTGGTTCTATCTGACGGTCAACTCTCAAACCGCGTGCTCATTCGTCAAATCGAATAGCGCGCGCTTTCGAGACTTCCTGTTACACACTTCCGTCCCATTTCACGAAATCACTCCCACAAATTGCAGGAAAGCGAGAGGAAAGATGTTACACGTCAAAAATAAATAACCAAATTTTTAACTTATCAAGAAATTAAAGGTTTTTTTTTTTCAGTTTGTGTATTATTTTGAATTTAGCAGTTAGGTGTTATTGGCACTTCGTCGTCGATATACAACGTTATCCCATTCACTGCGGCTTCAAAAATTGTGGGGCTGTTCTCAAACGAAACGGCGATCGGCGACAGCCGCTCTGAGAACGAATTTTCTACGTCTTCATGGTAAATTAACAAGTAAACACCATTATGCTGACTGTGTAAGAAACTTTTAAGGCAACAAAGGTACAACTTGTTTTATAATAGTTTTTAATAGTTTTTTTTGTACATATACAGATGAGTATTTAAGCAAAAATATGGCTAAAATTGAGTACGTATTTTTCTCTCACCTTGAAAATTGTAGCCCTAAAATTGCAAAACAATATGTATGTACATATATGTGGTTGTGAAAAATTGTAAGATTTATATTTAATTAAATATTTTCATAAAATCTTGCGTCGATTTTAACATGAATAAATTATATCTGACCTGAGACATTCCAGAGTCATACTAGTTAATAAGGCGCCCAGTATGAAAAAAAGCACTGATAGGCCTTAGCCGCAGCGAATGGGTTAAAAAACGCAGCTATAAGAAAATACGTGAATATATAATTTAGTTGAGTCTTAAGTCCGAAAGAAACTTAAAAATAAACCGTAAATATAATTAATTTAAACTTCATAATTAACAAACCCTGCTGTCATTTTACTGATCAATGCTGTATGCCATACCTCCCAATTCCGACAACTCAATTTTCAGTAATAAGGCGTTCTTTATTTGTTAAATAACATTACAAGCAATTCAACATATTCTACGTGTTATATAACGGCTTCTCCGATTTTAGGATTACTTTTGCTTGTTGCAACTGCTCGTCTGTTAGTTTGGGCAAAGCTTTGACGAACATCTGCAATGTAAAAATATAAATGACTCAGTAAAATTCCCAGGCTATCGATACATACATAAAAATGCAAAAAGCTGCCATTCTTAAAATTTAAGGAAAATTTAATACATCTACAATTATCCGTAGCCTACAATATCGATACAGAAAATTTATCAGATATCTATAATATCCCCAACCTTATTTGTATTGACCCCAAGTGGACGAAAGCTAAAAAACAATTTTATGAGTAAAACGATAAACATTACTGTAGCAAATCAGTACATGTCGGCTTAAAACCAATCAGATCTAGTTTGAAAACCTCGCCGATGTATAAATTATATATATAAAATATAAATATGTATAAAATGTTTTATTTAATGTTTAAGTGATATAAATATAAGAATTATATAAGTATAATTTAGCATAGTCTATAAACTGTCTATATAAAATATAACGAAATAAATATAATTAAATGAATTTCCTACAGGTGGATCCACAAGTTAAACAAGCATTTCGGCTTACCACGAGAAGTAAACGGATATATTGTGTTTCACGCATTATTCATAAATATGATACCATGACACAGGTACACATAAAAATGTTGAGCTAAGAGTATTTATCTTCGCATATATAGCCAGTTTATAATTGTCAATAACAGTTTTTGTCTAGTCTAAACAAATTTAACAAACAAATTTATATAAAAATTGTTAAAGAAATAAATAAAATAAATTAAAAAACATACCGTTGAGAGAGAGACTACGACAAAACACAAACAATCTTAGTGAAATAAATAGATATGACTTTTTACTCACTTTGCGAGTCATTAACGACATCCCGTGGACCTTTTTCATGTGATCTCTCACTATTGACATTCGAGGAAAGCTGAAAACGATAAAATAGATGTCAAAAATATAAAAGTTACTAAACTAAGTTTTTTTTTCAAATATCAGTTAAAATTTTGTGAATAGAAACATTATCGATTTTGTAACTGAAGCAGGAAAACTAATTAAATGATAAATAATAATTGGGAATAAGTTACTGTACAACACTTTGTATCCGCAAATACTGTACTAAGACTTGATCACAAAAGAGAGCTTATTGCTAAATGTTTCTATTGAAATAATTTTGTATAATGTCTATTGAATTCTAATTCTAATGTATAATGCCACAAAATTTGACAAAACACATGTCACTTGAAATATATGTAATGACTTAATACACCATGTTTACAGAAAATAAACATTTTTTTTAAACTCAGTAGGCTGGGCAGGACTCGATACAAGTTAAAATGGTTGGTGAAACTGTTTTAAAATTCATTCAATGACCAATCTCAAAAATTGGTTCCAAATAAACCACAATAATTTTGACAACAGGTTAATACAGTGACGAGATTTTTAAAACTATATAAGATATAGGCATATCTATATAAATAGGCATTTATAGTATATATATGAGTATTTAAATCACACATTGAAATCGACATTTTAACAATTTAAAAATTGAATTTGGTTTAAAGTTTTTTTTTATTTCCAACTATTCAATATAATCAATTTACAATTTTAATGAAAATAACGGAAAATATTAATTATGAAAGGAGGCACCCTTTGGATAAATTAGTCCTTCCATCGTTTGTATACTCTAAAACAATTTTTTGCTATATTGTTTCGCATTGCGTTTGCGATCCCGACTGAGTAAGAGGAAGGTCTAAGAGAGCGGAGTAACGCATACTTGAGGTTACCCGGTTAGCCGCCCACTTGCGACTTCTACTCTTTTTTACTGTTCTGTCTATTAGCTCATAATTTCAACATCACTTATCCGTTAAAAGGGGTTTTTATTTAAATGACGTTGAAGGTTTGAGCTATACCAGTGTAACCTATGAAAAATTAGGCGATTTTCGAATTTTTGAAAAGAAAGTACTTGATAGAATATTTTGAAGGTTTTTCGGACATAATAAGGTATGTTTTCAGATATATTTTTCTACAAAAATAATGAAAAACAACGGAGTTATGTGCTGTCTTCGGAGGGGCCAAAAAAAAGTTCCCCAACTGCTGAAATGATTCCGGCCGAATGAGTAGCTGAAACAAAAAAATTCAAAAAGGTTATTATTAAACTTGAAGGTATTTCCCATACAATGACTTATGATTTTTGAAAGATGAAAAAAAAATCGTTTTTGGGGTTAAAAAATGGTCGTTTTTTTAATGCCAAATTGACAATTTTCAACCAATCAAAAAGCTCGTAGGTCATTGTAAAGGAAATACCTTCAACTTTACCTGATAATAACCTTTTTGAATTCTTTTGAGTCAGCTACTCATTCGACCGAAATCATGTCAGCAGTTGGGGAACTTTTTTCTTGGCACCTCCGAAGACAACACATAACTCCGTTATTTTTCTAAAAAAATCTTAAAATATAGCTGAAAATATATCTTATTATGTTCCAAAAACTCAAAACATTCTATCGAGTACTTTCTTTAAAAAAATCCCGAAAATCGCCTAATTTTTGTATGGGTTACACTAGTATAGCCCCTTAACGACCTCCGTGGTCTAGTGGTTCCCATACTGGTTTTCATGTTAACGCCACTCCGTGGCCCTGGGTTCGATCTCCGGCCGGGACAATGTAGAAAACGAGCTTCTCTATATTGTCTCGGGTCACCGCCGGTGGTGGTGTATGGTCTGGTGGTGGTATATGGTCTGGTGGTGGTATATGGTCTGGTGGTGGTATATGGTCTGGTGGTGGTATATGGTCTGGTGGTGGTATATGGTCTGGTGGTACCGTAGTTGTTTCTAAATACATACCATGAGATGTAGTCTTATAAAAATTACCTCTTGGGGCATATGGGGCAGGCGCATGGCGGCGGCAGGTTGCGGTGGGCGCGCCTCACGTGGTGGTTGAGAGCCGCCTTCGTCGCGTACCGCCGCGTGCACTCCTCGCACCCGAACTTCGGCATAGCTGCACAGTACGACGTACATTACCGACTGACATTTTACTTTGTTAGGTTTTCCCATAAGGGAAGGCAGAGGGTACACACTCGTTGCATCCAAACTTCAGCATTGCTGCACGAAAGCACAACATACTATTTTACCGAGAAACATTTTACTTTGTTTATTTTAGGTTTTCCCATAAGGAAAGGCAAAGGGTGTGGACGATTTACTTCAGTAAAATTTGAGGTTTAACTTTTGATTTTTTTTTTATTATAGTAATCGATAGCACTAATTCTATTTTTCACAATTAATGGACCATTTTAAGATACAAATTTTGAAACTGTTATTTAAAAATAATAAATACCATAGTACTTCCTACTATGGTTATTTCAGCATCAAGTTAGTTTTTTGAAAATGAATATAAGTTGTCACGTAGATAAATATAAACTAAAAAGTTATATGAACTTACGCATATGTGTGTTGAGGTGTACCACGAGCGCAGCCCTATCTTTAAATTCGCGCCCACAATGATCACAGATGAATTTGATCCCCGAGTGCTGCTGTTTCATGTGACGCTGCAATTAATTTAATAATTTCCCATATAAAACTAGTCTAGTATCATCAAACAGTGCGCACCAATGTCGTATCTCTGAAATCATATAAGCTAAATTTTTGCTTCAAAAATCAGTGGACACATCGTTCCAGTAGGTAAAACAAAAAACTTCATCTATTAGCACTAAGTTATCATAATTTGACAATTTTATTAAATTCAAAGTGTTTGACTTTTTTATGTTTAGAATTCTCTTGTTTATGAGAAAGCTTGACCAACCAAACAGTCGTTGTTTAGATTAACTCACAGTTTTGTATTCATACAAATATCCTATAGAAAAAAACACTGCCATTTTAATCTGAACCGAAATCAAATGAAAATAGAACCAAACCTTACTACAAATAAAAATAATTTGCCAGTCTCTAAGAGTTTTATACCTCAGCAGGATTACGTTTTGCCAGTTGCTTTACAAATAATTTATTCATACTCTTAGCTTTTAAGCACTGGCTTATATTGTTATATATACAGTGTATCACTATAGATTGTGCTAGCACAGAGTAGATCCAATTTTGTAGTTAGTAGATGAAAAATAGGTCCTATGAGTCTACAAAAAAGTTTCCATGTTGATTTTTCTTTGATCCACAATAGTACCTAAGTATTTGGTGCACGAGACATCTTTTGATATCAAAAGTGTAATCATAAATTTGGAAAACGCAAATGATCTTTCTATTTAATGGAAGGGGCAAAGGCACTGTGGAATATACAAACAAGAATCTATGATTTAAATTTTTGCATGGAATAGTTAAAACAAAAATATAAAAAAATTGGCTAAAGCACACCAAGGCAAATTTTCAGGGACCATATAGAAGACATCCTGAAAAAAGGCAAGCTCAAAAGTACCCTTAACCAACGAGTTTGTATAAAGGGTCAAACGAGAGTTGAAGAAGCAAAAGATGTATGTCAGGATCATGGAAAGAGGAAACTGCCCGGGAAAAAAGCTGATTGTATGCATGTAAAAAAAAATGCTGCTAAAGGACGACGTGACAAAAATGTACAATGGGTCCAAAAGTAACCCCGGATAGCGTTTTGAGGATTTAAGTAACTTTAGCAAACCCTAAGCTATTATTATTGTTAGGTAAACTAAAATAACGATCGAATTTACGAATCGATATTTATTTATTAATTGATAACGAATAGAGCAAGTGAAACAACAATTTGTTAAAGACACCACTTCCGGTCATATATAATTAATGTCAGTAGTTACTAAAAATATTATATATTCATAATATGTATTATTAATAATAATAAGTTCTATTTACAAATTTTAAATCCAAATGCAGGCCCTTTTCCTCTTTAGTCCCACCGTTTCTGTTTCCGTACATTTGATCGCTATCCTTGGAGTCGTCAATACAAGGCAGAGTACATTGTACATGACTGGGTTGTGATACTTAAAAGGGTGATTGTGGTATTTGTTGAGTGATTAAAAGTAATAAAATACATAAGAATCAAGCTTGAACTTTTTGTTTTTTGAACTTTAGACTAACATCCTAAATTATTAATATCCAAGAGACAACCAAGTATAAATTTTAATTACCTTAAGTCTGGCAATTGATGTATATGCATTTATGCACTGGTGGCATCGGTACGGACGTAGGCCCTTGTGCAAGTTTTCATGGGCTTCCAGGCTTATTTTAGAAGTGAATGATGCTGGACAATCACTGCATGTGAATCTGGATACAGTTGTTTTTCGTTTTTTTATTGAGTCTAGTAAGTCCAGAGCCCTAAAGGAAACAATTAGCCACATCTTGTCTTTCAAATTGAACATACATCAAAATAACTAATCTAGAATAAACAATAAATATCAGCTGTTAATAATGAAGATAGTGTATCTAAATAATATATTTGACATTGAGTACTACATACAATACTATGAAAAAAATTATGAATAATGCTATAACTATTCTTCACATTATTGATATAGTACACAAATTGTCAAAAGACTTACCAATAAATATATAACTAGATCGACTATAATTATTGCATCTATTTGAAATATATTTACAGCTCGGTAAGTAGAATCTGACCTACCAAATGATCTATTTACTGGGACAATTTTACTTTATTTACTAGTCACATTGAAGATAATGATATTCACTAAGCTTACTCATCTTTAAAATGCTGTTGTATAATTCAATAGTCATTAATTTATTGAACTGGTGCAAATTAAATGTGTACAGTCTGTTTGTTTCAATTATAAAATTTGCAACACATCAAAAAGGGTTTCGAACTTAGACTAGAGGTCCTCTGACTAGTGTATAGTCAAAGAAACCAGAGGAGGCTCTGATCATTTTGAGCCAATTTGAAGTATAAAAAATACATATCAAAAATGCTTAAAGTCAGTTAATATTTTCCATTTTAATGAGTACAATGTAATTGACTTACTGTAGGTCTTCTGGCTTTGGTATAAAGGGTCTGCTACGTCCTTTGCGGCCTAGAAACAACGCCCGAGCTTTTAGCACAGTGTTAATATCAGGCGCTATACAATGTTTCTCATGTTTGTACAAGTTTGTGGTACTGGAAAAACCAAATAAAATTACAGATTGTTGAGTTCATCATATTAACCTATTTGTTGCTAGAGCCTTCCCTTTAACAATAGTAAGAATAGGTCATACTTACAATGGTCTAGTATAATGCAGCTGTTATCAACAACTTATCAAATATGCAGTTGAGCACATGTCATATACTTTAATGAGTAGTGCTTCATTTATATGCAACTCACCATGCAGTGGCTTTTTATATTATTTTGACACTAACCTTCTAAAGTCCACACCACATGCAAAACAAACAAGATATCTTGGCCCATGTTTTTCCTGTTGGTGGCGACAAGCGGCTTCCCTTGTTTCTGTCATTGCCCCACATTTCCTGCATCTAAAAAGATATGCAATAATATGTTAATTTATTGACAGCAGTAATACTAATGACTTTTAGTGAAGGTAAAATGTAAATGTAGAAACTTTATTAAATTGTATTCCGATCAAGTCTACAAACTTTTTTAAATTTGATTGCTTGAATGTTATATGTAAGTAAGAAAGAAATTGAGAGTTGTGAGTACGAACTGGACGATGCAGAGTGGGTAGGACCTCTACTAGGTACCTACTCTAATCTAATAATTAAATTACATTTACTACAAGCCATAACAGTCAAGTTAGAGTCACATTATGATTTGGCCTTTGCTGGACCAAAAGCTGGATATGAATGCCACCCCTGGGTCAAATCAAAGGTCATCCCATGATTGATTGTAAAGTATACATATTTATAGTTGCTCTAGTTGTAGTAGTAATAGTAGCTGTTTATGCTTACTTAGTAAAATAACAAACTTAACAAATATCTTTATAGTTTTTATTAGAATTAGGTATTCCTTTATAATCCCTTTGGAAATAATTTCTTCTATACTGATAAAAGATCAAATGTGATAAATTTCTTGGTAGCTATTATAAAACAATTACTGTCTGAGTTTTGACATGAAACTGTCAATATTGTACATTGTAATTGTATATTGTACTTACTCAAACATAGTCTCTGTCATTATAAAAAAGTCTTGAGGTGGAGGAGGCCTTTTAATGTTCCTCATAATTTCTACAAGCGACTTCACTAGAGCTTTTTTATCACGGCGCAATTCTGGATACTCCTGCTTCAAATCTTGTACGAAAGACTTATGATGTGCAGGGCTTAGAGGAGCTCTTCTTCGTTTGGGTTCTATCTCTTCTTCTGAATCTGATTGGTATTCCTCTTTTACATCAGGAACATAGTCTTCATCACCAGGATCATCTACATAATTTTCAATATATTCTTCTTTAATAAAATAAGCTCCTTCATCGTCATTGTCAAACTCTTGTTTTGGACACATCTTTTCTGCGTTAGTATTACATTGAAACTCAATATTCAAGTGCTTGGAATCGCTTTCGGAGGCTTCTAAAAATTTAAATACATCAGTATCTTCAGTTTCATCATCGGTAATATCCTCTTTTTTCACAGTTACAGGCAAACATTGGCCATGCTTTTTGGCAGCCTCTATAATTTCCGACACATCAGCTTCGTCCATCGACACTGGTTCCGTTTTTAAAGGATAATATTCGTCGGTTTCAGAATCTTCATCACCAGATTTTTCAACAACTATGACAACTACATCATCTTCGTCCATTGTAACTCTGCAACAAATGTTAACACCTCTATCTAAAAGAGCTCTTCAAACTTCTTAAAATACAAGAAAAGAGAGTAAAACATTTACAAACACAAAATACCGCGAAAATTATGTCCACAATCCTTCCTTGCTCAGTGTCCGTCCACGATATTGCTTTAAAGCAAAGGTAACTCATTGACCGCCATCAACTGACAAACTTACGCTTGCGTCACCCAACGCCTTTAATATGTGAACCATAGATGATAGGATATTAATATACGATAATACGATGATTGTATAATTTATAACATGCATTTAATGAATCTTCTTGAGTAGTAACTTTTGAAAGGATATCTTCCAAGTATTGAAAATCATCCAATTACAGATAATGTATTACAAAAAGGGTATCTAAATTCCCACAAAACGCTATTCCTTTTCCATTGTTTTTTTTTAAGAGTATCCCCACAGACGAAGAGTATTTAGTCTTTACCCACAGATTACTTCGCAGGCATTTTTATTAGTTTGCAAAACTAACCTTTTCACCATGATAAACAACAGTTGTTGCTTTACACGATTGATGGGTAAGTATATTTGTAAAAGAACATAACATGACATATAATGAAGTTTTTAACAAGGTGTAAGTAGCTGACTATAATGGATCTCTGTAATTGGATGTAATAAATAGGTGTTTTCCGTTTAGAAAACACAACATTGTGCCAACACTGCATTGTGTCGATTTTTTTTTATAAATGGAACACTTACCTTTCATTCAGCGTTTTCCTTTTAGAAAAAAAGTCGACACTGTGTCTCATTTAGACCTGTGTCGTTCGCGATGGACCAAATCGTTTTGATTCGTTCGCAACCTGTGAGCGATTGACCGAATCACAGATCTTTAAAAGATTCGATCATAATTGACCCGGTAACAAAACAAACCAAATTGCACTGTATTCCCTTATTATAATAGTAACTAATTGCTTGCTTCATTAGCTTGTACAAATGACCCAGTCGTGCATTCAATCACGCAATGAGACGTAACAAATAAAATTTTCTATCTCTCTCGTTTACTTATATTTTAAACCACGTTTGTTCCTACTCTTTATCGAAAAACGGGTTTGTGTCTCATGGCTCGCAGCTCGCACGACAACCTATCGGTCGCGACATGTCGCATTCAATTTTAGATCAAATCAAATTGGTTGCGCCGATGACTTATGACCCGCGACACGCACGTGAGATCGTCTGGTTTTATTTAGGTTGTTTAAGTATTTTAGTGGTTTTATGTGACACTATTAATTGTGGTTGTTTATTAGGATAAGTTAACCTTTACTTGGTGTTGGGTTTTATGCAATTGCATGCCTTAGTAAATACCTACATATTGAAATTAGCATAACCAAGAAACCTCGCTTAGCTGCCTATTTAAATTAGTGTTTTGGGTTTTGTAACGTAGTGGCACCAATGACCGACAAGAACCAATAACCGACACTTTATTTTTTGATTCCATAAAATAAGAGTAAGAAATCGATTTCTTAATATAGCAACACTGTACCATAGATAGCACACTTTTGACTGGCTCCTATTGACATTTAAGCAAAATCCGCCATTTTGTTTATAAAATGGCGATATAACAACTGATTGCGGCTGAAGTACCGGTGAAAATAATAACATTTCTTAGTGAAATCCTTAAGGAAGTGAGTACATTTTTTGTTAATTACTCTACTGTATTGTAACTTATTTGAATTTTATCTTTTTTACGAGTTACTATAAGAACTATAGGATCGATTTTTGTTAAAACTAAATTTTAAGGTTATGTTGATATTAGTAAAATGTTAGTGTCGATCACTGGTTTTCAAAAACTGACTTTTCCAATAATAACACGTGTCGATAATATTTTTTTTAAATATTTTTTCATTTGACAACCGAATATAGTTCTTATTACTTGGCGCATTTAGTAGATATTTGAAGTAAACTAATTAGAGTCGAGCTACCAGTAATCGACAGGTGTCGATTATTGGGGAATAATATATGTCGATGATTGGTTCTTACAGATGGCTCCGAGAAAAAATTATTCACCCAACCAGTTAGAACAAGCTGTAAAAGCTGTTAAAAATGACAAAATTTCGGGAAAAACAACAATGGGTTGCACTATAAGTGCTTAGGTAGTTAATCTTTATAAAAGCATCCCTTATAATTAATAAAAAAGTAACTAAATAATATTTATTACAAAACTATCTCGTAGGTAGGTATATGTGCAAAAGCTAATTATATATTGAAAAAAGATCTCATTTACGTTGTCTGTTATGTTTTTGATTGAATTAAGTACACATTAAAATACATTGCAAATACTATATTAGTACAAGGTACTTTATTACCTTGTTACTACTATGTATGACTGATTGTTATATAGTTATAATAATTCATAATTTTAACGAAAAATGGTTAGGAAACGTTGTTTCTAAATAGATATTTAATTACGAACCGAAAGAGTGATTTGATAAATAATAAATATTTAATTATTGGTTAAGTAAGAATAACTTTACAGTAAATATTGTTGATTTTTGCAATTTAAACTTTTTGAGAATTATTTGTTACGTATTTGTATGATTAATACACTTATGTATAATATATGGATATTGTACTGTGAATAATAAATGAATAAGTACTTCTTAAACAGTTAATTTTATTTTATGACTCAATAAGCGGGTGGTGTGGTGATTTGGCAGATACGCATTACACTTAGTCAACAGTCGATAACTGGGTGTCGGTAAGTGGCAACTGTCGATGACTGGGTGTTGACTACTGGAGATTCGGTGTCGATGATTGGAGATTTATATTCTTTTTCTTTTTTTGGGATTTTTTTTTAGTCCGTGTATAGTCAATAAATTTAATACATTCTATTCTTATCTCAAGAATATACTTTACCATACTCAATTGTTACTCTTGGTTTAAAGATGACTAAATGACCTTTAATCTTATGAAAAAGCCCACTATCTCCTTAAAGTGTCGATCTTTGGTGCCACTACGTTATTTGATTTTTTTTTTGGTATTACCCAATAATTTAAAATGTCAGATCTAGCTAAAAAAAGAAGTAAAATATGGAACCATTTCACTGTAATAGATAAAGATAAAGCAAAATGTGAGTAGTTAGTTATGTCATGATTCTATCTAGCAATAACCTGCTCAGCATTCGTCACTTTGTCGTACAAACTAAACAAACGAACTGTGACCGAAATGATCGAAAAGACCGAATCATTTTAACCGGATCACCACATGAGTGGGTCATGATCGACCCGGGTTACGCCAAATGATCGATTGACACAGGTCTAGTCTCATTGTATCAACTATTTTTTATAAATGGAACACAATAATAATATTATTATTATCACAAGGGTTGTGTTCCGAAATATACATCAGTATACTGCCCGGTGGTAATGACGTCACGAATCGACGCCATATTTAAAATAGTGTGAGAGCGCTGGAGAGGAATAAGACCTCAGAATTAAGACCGAGCTATTAGTTATTGTTCTGAGAATAAGACCGGCAAGCTCGCTAGCACGCTTTCTTTTCTTTGACAGTACAAAATGGCGACGGATTCATGACATAATTACTGGCCGGTATACTGATATGTATTTCAAAATACAGCCTAGATAATCTAGATAAACTACTGCAATCACTACCTCCATGGACGAGTGGCTCGCATACCGGTTTTCCCAATAAAGCCACTCCGAGGTTTTGAGTTCTATCTCGGTCGGGTCAAGGTAGAAAACGAACTTTTCTATATTGGCTCGGGTCTGGATCTGGTATCGTCGTTGTTTCTGGATTTTACTGTGCTTTAGTTACTTAACCTGGGTTCAGGACATCATCTTATATTAATTTATTTTTATTTGAATAAAACACTTTTTTACGGATTTTTGCGCATGTTTTATTTTATATTTAATCCTGACGTATCGACTCCTTTACAGGAGCCGTGATGCCTGTAAAAGGCAGGTACAAAATATGTATTTAAATAAGAAACTCTAATCACTTCCTACTTCTATTCTCTATTAAGCTGGGACAGGGATCGCATAGGCAATTGGAAAATCGGTGTAACAAAGCAATAAATTCAACGATACGAAATTTCATTATTTGCATTTGAAATTTTCTAAAATTGAAGCCAGAGGAAAGAATAACAGGAGTAAAAAGCATTTATTTTTAATCACTTTATTCAGCAGCATCAATTAATTACAGGTTTACACATTTCATATTTTTTAACAAATTTATTCTAAGGGCCAAGAACTATTACCATTCACTTACCGCTAAACCCGAAAAAAGAAAAAAACAGTAGTAAAAAGCTGTTACTTTTGTCTATTTTACACGATAGGATAAAGAAACTTATAATTAATAGACTTTATATTTTTGTGAAAGTTTTACAAGTCTTAGCAGCCCTGCACACACTTTGCTTTACTCAACCCAATAAACAATTAAAAATCCAATCAAAATACACTTACATGAAGTTTGAAAACAATTACTTTACTTCAAAATGTCGACGATTTCTTTCTAAACAGAGTCTTGCACGTTTACGAATATTGTCTTTAATTTTATTGCTTTTTTTTACTTCGTCAAATGCACGGATTATTTTTAAGTTCTCAAGGTTTCACATAAACCCCCCGTATAATTTCGCCCTCGATTTCAATTGCAAGTGTGAATACATTTCGTTAGGTAGATACTTATGCGTCGTCGCAACTCCGCGCGCACTATGCGCGCTGTTTCATTCAAAATATTTCTGGCGGTAGTTGACCTGTAGGTATTATATTTGGCCGATAAGCTGTTGTCACAATTCACTAGGATAAAATATTTTTTGCTGAAAATTTACTTACCTATTTTTCTAAAAATAAAGTGTTTAAATGATATCTCATGCCTAGATAAAATTTGTATGATGTTTGTAAAATAACGTTGTATTATTATTTATCATTGTAAAAAAATATTTAAAATTGAGACATGATTAAAAAGTGACTTAATAAACTCTGTTGTGTATTAATGATTCAGTACATATTATTTATTTGTCAAGCATATTGAAATGTTAGTAATTACCATTTAATAATGAAGTAATGTAGGCGATAGCGGGAATCTCTTTAGTTGTGGTATTTTTATGCAAAATATAATAATAGTGGATAATAATCCACTATTATTATTATATGTACTATTATATCCACTAAGATTTTATTAACTTACACATGTATTGGTAAGTGAAATAAAACAGCGGAAGTTGTTCTTTCCTGCTCTCTCAAAAAATCCACGGGGAGGTTTCAGTAGAACACCACACTTTTACAGATACCTTGGAAATGGGAAACTTCACTGTACATTCATCATTCATTGATCATTTTTTATTAATAGATCGTCTCTCATAATTTAATGCAGAACAAAAATAACTAAAGACGAGGCTGTATGGGCTTTGTACTTTTTGCCCTCTCTTATAAGAAAATTTAATAAAGAAAAAAAAGAATAAAGTATGACAATCCTTGTGTTTGGCAGGAAAAAGCGCTTGCAAGCGCTTAAAAAAAAACTATACAGTTTTCGGTCAGGACACGTTTTGCTAACTTCAGTTGCGGTGACACAATCTGCCATTTTGATTATTATCGCTCAGCGATCGCCATTTTTCTTACAAGCGCTCGCAATCACTTTTTTCTGCGAAACACAAGGAATGACAAATGTATTCTTCATTCAATCAAAACAACACGTAGGTATTTGTGCATCTATGCAAACAACCGCCAAAACGTAGAGACTACAATCAACATTTACCTGCATACTCTTTGATAAGCTCAAAACCTAAGCTCAAAACATTAAACCTGAGCATTAAACTTCATACGCAGACGAAGAGTAATATGAGTAGCTCCGACTTATTCTTCAATTCGAAAATGTCTTGCAACTCTACTAAACTTATTACTCTTGAAAATACTTTACAACAGAGCGTTATAGACCTGAAAGGTGAGTACAATCAATTGTAACTGGTATCTAGCAACCAGTAAATGCACTAATTTCGTATTGTTTGAGAATTGGTGACCATCTTAAGAGGGTCTCACAACTTAAAACAGTTGCAGTAGTTAACAAGAGAGCTTAATTAGGTTTTTGATACCTATATCAAAAGTTATGGTATTGTTGTACACAAACTCACTTACAAACCTAAAGTTGGCCAATTCCTTAAAATACTAGTCGTAATACAAATACATTTGTAATTCTATTAATAACTGAACCCCTTAAAACACCATTTTTGAGCTCTAAAATCATTAGAAGTTCAAATATATAGGCATTAAGTTTATACCAATACTTTATATTTTTGCGCTAAATTTGTAACAAATTAAAAAATTATAAAAAGTTAAATTTTCTGTGTGCCTCAAGCTATGCCCTCACAGAACCCTTATCCTTTTAGCTTTAGCCATAAACATCATACTATGTTAAACTAATAAATAATTTGTGCTATTACTTAGTAATATATATTTTTCTTTAATTTTACAGAAATAGTCAAAGATTTTGAAGAGATGTGTATTGAAGTTGAAGATTATAAGAAACAATTAAGTTTACAGAAGGAAATGTGTGAAAGGTAAGACAATTTTTCTGTTAAAATTAAAAGTTACACTTCTAATACATAATGTTTAACACTTCAAAAGGAAAATAGACCACGCCATGGCCATGCTTCCTAGACCTTCTTTGTGCTTACTATCATATGAGTAATGAGTGATGTGACATCCATAATAAGTGTTAAATTGTTTAGACTCTTTAAAGTGAAGGTATTTTTTCTATAAGTAGCAGTAAGTAAGGTAGACAATTATCTGTCCAAATTTTCTATCAGGATATTCTGGGTAAACCCTTCAACTATTAGAACAATGATATCCAGATAATAAATTCAATGGATATCCAGACAATTCAGGTATCTGGATAGCTTACTGTAGTAGTAAGACTATAAATTTCTTCAAAATTTAATTATGTTTAATTCTATCTATTATTAATGTATAGAATATAGTATAAATAATTTATATGTTACAAAAAATTCCTTTTTAATTTATGTAATCTGGTATTCCATAGAACCTTAGAGCTTAATGCAGAAGTGCCCAAATGATGTATTAAATATACCTATTATACTGTCGAGATACTATATAATAAGATAAATAACAGTAGAAAATGTATCTAATGTATTATAATAAACACAGTCAATAATATTAAGCTACAAATATAATACTAATAATTTATAACCAATTAGTCTAGCCCTAAGTAAGCACTGTAAGGCTTGTGTTATGGACACTATTAATTATAGAAGCATAAATACCCCCTACTGTTTGACTACTGCAGTTACTGCTCCCCGAGCCCAATCTGGATACACCTCGAGGGTATGCTGGGCCATGTCCTTTTCAGTTTATAATAATTGGAAATAAATAGACCATTTTATACATTACTCAAAACTGATTCACATACTATCTTTCAAATATTTGGGGTATTTTTTACAGAAAAAACTGCAGCAGTGCTGAAGCATTAAAACAAATAATTGAATCCAAAGACCTAATCATTCAATTAGTTAGTAAGTAATATTTTAAAAATATTAAATAACTAAAATAGAATGTATTTCACATGTAGCTTTTAGAAATGAAACCCCTATTACTGGACAACTAGTTTTTTGCATGGTTTTCAGTAAGACATTTAAAATGCATTTTTAAAGATATTAACTGATTAGGTGAATATTGGACTGGACATCCTAAGGTTACGGGTTTGATTCTTGGCTGAGAATTTACTTGTGTGCTGAGTCGATTTTTGTAGTATTTTTCTATATAAAATAATTGATATATTGAAAACATAACATTGAAAAATGATAAAAATATATAAAAAAACTATGAAAGAGTGTTTCATTACAATAATAATTTACCTCAAGTCATTAGTCAGGGATTAGTTCCTGACAATTCTCTATTTAGTTAATTTTCAGATAAGATTCTTTGAAATTAAATTATTAAAAGTTAATCTTTCATTTGTTTCTTTAGCATCAGCACTCACAAAACTCTATGAAACTAAAAATTTAAGTATTATCAATGAAGCACTAAATATCATATGTGGAAATACCGCAAACCCTACAAAATTGTCTCATGAGTCAATAAACAATAAAATTAATCTGGAAATTAAAAAGGAAGTATGCAGCCAAAATCCTGAATTATCTAACACTTTTCAAGATGTTTCATTTAAAGAGGAGTCTCTGTCTGAAATTGAGGGCACTCCAGGTCGTACAAGTCCAATAATTGAATCAAGAAAGTTAAGAAATGGCTCTTCTGATTATCGTGACAAGAAAAAATGCCCGGATAATTGGTAAGCTCTTTTTAAAACATGCTCTCGACTTAGCTCACATATACAGGACCTTGGGCAGGTTATGACTTGTGAGTGGCGGGTGGTGCAAACTATATTGGGGTTGAGAAAGCTGTAATCTATATTTTAAAATTAAATTAAGAACATTTGATAACACTGTGATAAGTAAAGATAAAAATAATCATATTAAAAATAATAATCATATCTTATTCTATAATGATGAAGTTTTAAAATACAACATACAGATGGAAAACTTGCGTAACACAAATGATACCATAAATTAATGGGTAACCAAAATATATCAAGAGATAATTTGTTAGTTTGTTTATAAGATTTGCTATCTTAATTTGTTTTATAAATATTATATACTACACTTTAGCCAACCAAGGTAAAGCTTTTTATTCAATAGTTTGTGCCTCAAACTTTGTTTTTAACCTTACATCACATTTATTAATTTCTTTCTTGCATATCACATTACAAAAAAGGTGGAACATTTTATTTAGTCTACATGTGACGCCGTGCAAGGGTAGGGCAACATCAATTAATTAAGCTATTAATTTCTTAATAACACTCTAATCTAACAACATTTAAAGAAATAAATTATAAATAAAAGAATCAAGTAATTTTAAGTAAATAACCATGTTTAACCTAACTGCCTCATAACCAACATTTGCGAGCTATGGAATATATTGAGCAATAACAACTATGCATGTGAGCAATGAGGTGAGCAGCAGCCATGTCATATGCATAGTTTTTTATACAAAATATATATATGAAGCAAATATAAAAAGGATAAACTCCATTTAGAAACACGTAAAATTGTCAGTATAACAACGTAAGTAATGCAATGTACATTCACAGGCCTACACCAGAAAAAAAAACTATTAAACTAATATACACCACCCCCTCCAAAGGCAAAGGTAAAGGAAAACTAAAGCAGGGACGCTTGAATGTTATTAATGTTAAAAAAGAAAACTATGTTGACCTCACCAGTTCACCGGAACTGATGATTAGAGACTCACAAGGTGACAGCAAGGTAATTTATGTAATCATAATCAGAATCCTTTAACCCCTTAAAACCCGAGAGCATTATATCATGCGCGCGACAACGATACCTAAAATCCGTGAGCATTATATAATGCTCTATAGCGTGCAGTCTGATTTAATCCTTATTACGGCTTTGGTAATGGTTATTTTTGATTGAATGATATTTTTTCCCCGATAGAGAGAGAAATAACGCATTTAACACAAAGCTGGGCTTCAAGGGGTTAAATAAAACTAATCTAAGGCATTTCTCATCTGTATAATAGTCCGCCATTTGTACATATTTTGTGTGCAACAAAGTTTAAATAAATAAAATAAAATAAATAATAAAATCTCCGAAGGTATATTGACCTATTTGACAAACCTGTAATTCATTTCTGATGAACTGTAAAGATTAAATTTTATTTCATAAAAATACAAAATAATACAATAAAATTATCCAAATTTTCATAAAACTACCCAAAAACTAATCCGCTTATTAAAGTTCTTCAGTATCTTCAAACTACTAGCTTATCCTTTTTTCTAATATTGAATGTATGAACTTTTTATTTCAAAAATGATAAAACAAAATGTTTACACATACAAGTTAACAGATTCATGTTAACTTATTTATGACTAGCGTCGTCCCGGCTTCGCACGGGTGGACAAAATTCTTTAAATTTTTCCAGCATTAAATATAGCCTATGTTACTTAGCGTGAATGTAGCTTTCCAATAGTGAAAAAAATTTTGAAATCGGCTTAGTGGTTTTTGAGTTTTATTCATTGAAAACATACAAATCATTCTTTATAATATTAGTGTTGATATGCTGTTCGGAAAGTAATTAATTTAATAAAAAATATTTCTTTTTTTTTTCAGCCATTAGTTCAAAAGTTAGTGAAGAAAGAATCTACTGATAATGAGGAAACTATACTGCCATCTCCAACGAGTGGACCACCAAAATATCCATCCTTGTAAGTGTCTTCTTCAACAGAATGGTGGAATAATCAAAACTGCGTTGTTCAAAACAATATCTAATACGAGTATCTAGTACTAAAGAAACATCTCAATACATATAGTATATATTATACTTCCTTTATATGACCATGACAAACAATATAGCTTTTATTTAAATGTTCAGCACATAGCTCTATTACAGACCACAGAATACCATACTATACACAAGTTCATTTAAATGTTACTAATGTTATATGGATGTAAAACTGAAATAAAGTAATTTTATTTCTTTATTTATTATTTTATGTACTATTCTAAGTACCACCTCATATAATTAAATCTATATAACATAGAACATTGTCTAAAGCGCAATATAATATGCTCAAAAATTTTAATCTTCAATAAATTTTAAAATCAATTTTAAGTCCATTTTAAAATAAATTTTGCTACAAGCAAAATTTTACTCATTTGAGATGTCAGACAGGAGTCGAGCCAATTTTTTTTAATGGGTCCTTGATCCCAAACAAGCCCGGGGGGTCAAGATAGGATCCACGGTGAAATGAGCTAACCCAGAAGGTGGCTATTCACCCTGGCTTTAAAAACGGTCGGGTTACAATAAGAACATGTTGACAATAATACTCGATTTAAGAGACACTTAAAAAAAAATATAATTCCGTCATGGTTTCGATAGCTCAATTCCAGTCAGTCAGTTATCGCGCGCCCCACGCGTCAACAGTCCCAATGCTGCGCGTTTTGTGAAAAAAAGCAATTTTTTTGCTAAATATTGAAGCTAGGACCATACAACATATACTACCGTAAAGCTGATAAAGAATCTACAACAGAACATTTGAATCTCTGTAACTCAAAAATGAATCGTAATTAAAAAAAAAAAACAGGCGGCCACTCGGAGATTTGAATATGGTAGCAATTGCTACCAGGGACGGACGAGGGGTGTTTGCTATTAGTAGCAAGTGCTACCCTGGACTGACAAGTGGCTAAGATTCCTTTTTATGGCGGGGCAAATACTATTCTTGATTTCCACCGACTGGGTATAGTTAACTGCGGGCCTCTCCAAGCGCAAGCGACATACTCCGCTAAAACCCCTTGTTGCACCATCTCTCCGCTATTGATTTCGTGGTTCCCTTTTTAGGAAGCACCATTTAACCAGCGGTTGGCCTCTAAAGAACGACTCTAGACGTTACGCTTATGATGCGGACGATAGACTACCCATCTATCGCCGCCAGCCCTGTCAAGGGGGGAAGAGGGGGGCGTAAAGCCATCAGATACCTTAGAAATTTTATTTCTAGTAAAAATTGCTTTAGATAGGTGTAAAAATGTGGCAGTTAAATGTATAAATAATAAAAAGTATTTTCGTTTTTACTAATATTTATGTGCTGGTATAACTTCGTTACAGGTTAAAAAATTCATCTAAAAGTAGCCCATTTAAGAAACCTCCATTATCTTTAAAAGTCAAATCTGAAAATAAATCAGTATTTAACTGGAAGAATGATGATAATATTACAGTGAAGAATGAATATTCTTCTAATGAGCAAGATTCTATCAATCTGTTGAAGCCAAGGTATTCAATGTTTGTCTTAATTATTAAAAATAATAAATAAATATATATGTCAATTTATGATAATTAAAGGTTTTAACTGTCAGTAATTTTTAATTTTAGGACCTCTGGAGGTTCAAAAGAAAATTCGCCTACAAAGGAACATTCTATGGATTACGATGAGACGCATTGCGAGATTGCTTCCAGTCTATCTATACTACAACACGTCAATATTTTGAGGTTAGTTGCTAGAATAATAAATTGTCATTATACAGCAACAGCACTTGGAGCTATACTCTGTGACGTTTGGACCGTAAGCCATTGTAATAAGGATGGTTTTATTTTTAGATTTTACCTGTCAATCTTACAATGTTGATACTAATGCGATACTCCCATTTGTGATGTTATTAGAATTTCTTGCTTCAAATCAAAAATGGTACTGTATGGTGGCCTAGAATAGTGAAATTTGACCAAGATACAAAACCTTTTAACACATCATAAAAAAATATTTTTTGGCATTCATATACAATAGTTTAAGGTGATTAAACTTCATTATTATTAAATAAATTTAAATTTTCCTTTGAATATTACTTATTTGTTTAGCCATTACCCCAATATCTATAACATAAGCTTGTGAGGCTTTGCGCTAGGTTAATTAGTGTAAACGTAAGATATCTATATATAAAAATTACATGTCATAGTGTTTGACCACGATGAACTCCAAAACATCTCAACCGATTTGATGATTTATTTATGTTGCTAGATAGGTTTCATTTATAACACAGTAACGCGTGGCCGGATCAGCTAGTACATAATAAGGGAGTATTATTACTTCCTCTGTATTTGAAAATTGCTAATAAGTGATGTCGACAGCCCTAGCAAGCGCCCCCTGGCGGAGAATAAGAACGCAGTGAATTTACCCTCCCCCGTCGCCGACTCCAGTATGTCGTTGCTACCAACTGGAAACATCGTTAAGCCCGAAGACAACGTTAAAAGGTGAATATCCCACTCTTTAAATTTAATATATGGGTCGTTCTTCTTTTTTACCGACAGTGAAACGACGTTTTTCTGTTTTTTTGGTTTTTGAACTATCCATAATTGTGGTTTCTGTGTGGAACTTAAGAGAAATTGCATCTGTGTTGTCATTAGGACTAATTAAAGTTTCCTTTGCGGCAAATATTAATTCTTTTTTAATGTTGGTTTTTTAAAAAAAAATGTGACAGAGTGGCCTTTTTCTGTGGAGACCACATTTCGGTTTACCACTCTGTCACGGCATTCTACGGAAAACAAACGAAAAAATATGTTGGTTGGAGAAAATGAAAAATTACATAATATTAATAGATAAGAAAAATATGGACGTTTATTCGAACCGAATTAAAAAACCGTAAATATCAATACTCCAACGAGATGCCATAATAAGACGAAGGACAGACCATTGTCGGTAAAAAAGAAGAACGACCCATATACAGATAAGAGAGTGGTGTGGAAGAAGATATAGTGACAAAGATAGCAATAGGGATGCTTGGATGGTTTGGACATGTAGAGAGAATGGACGAAAAAAGATTAACAAGACAAATATGCATGGACAAGCCAGTAGAGGCAGACCAAGGCGATCTATCAGGGACCAAATACTGGATGTCCTAGAAAACGCCAGGTCAAAAGTACCCATAACCGACGAGCTTGTATGAAAATGCTGATGAGAGTTGAATGTATGTGAGGATTGTGGAAAGTGGTTTGCCACAATCTCTATGTATGGCAGACGAGTTTAAGATAGCAGTGAAAAACCATAATCTGGAAAACAAAATTAATATCATATCCATATTATCTCAAGTCGGGATGGCTAAGAGTACTAGCGTTTTTTCTATTTTCATAACATAAGTTACATAAATTCACTTGTGAGCAGAGTCGGTCTTTTCTAGTATTGTTCTATGATAATAGTTTATTTTAGAAGATAGCAATGATAAAAAAATGCATAAAATATATCTGTGGCCTAGTGCTAAAAGGGCCAAAGTACGTTTTCGTATGAAATGAGATTGTAATGCCAGTGTACTAAGTACACTGCAGCCCTTTTATCACATATATTTTTTACTAAACTGTATAAAAGCGTAGACTATATAAGCATTTTTTATATAGTAATTTTTGAAAGATTAAATTATGGCCCTTTTAGCACAAAAAATATACTTTTTCAATAAACTGGCATTACAATCTCATTTTATACAAAAACGTACTTTGGCCTTTTTAGCACTATGCCACAGATATAAAAAATATTAAAAAAAAAGTTACTTAGTCTGTTCATTCTTACTTGTCCTATTTTGTAAACAATCTTGGCACAACTTTTTATCAAAATCACCCATTTAAAAATAAAATAATAATAAAGTCAATAATATATTACAATAAATCGTTATTATAGACTGAAACCTATTGAATCCAGTTATCAGTTGATTTTTAATGCTGAATTTTCAATAAAAAGGAGTGCCAAAATTGTTTACCATATAGGACAAGTTAGGATGAACAGACTGTAAGCTACGCAGCTTAGAATAAGAACAATAAATATGGTGTGATATTTATTCCGCCAATTAATGTTATCATTGCTGAACCATAATTCTTTTTCAACGACCAAATATCCCAGGAAGTGTGCGGATTAGTAGTTTTCAACAAATGCGGATATACTGTGACCGACGGCTATATTGATCATAATATTTTTTGTAATATTAGAAAATGTGAAATTTATGATTTGATAAGCTAAAAAGCCTTGAACAAAGACGGAAGGTAGCTAGCCTATCAGTTTTTTATAGGATACATTTCGGAGAGTTTGCAGCGGAATTGCACAGCCTTGTTCCGCTGTCCCCATTTTTATATGGTTGATATACCAAAGAGACGCACTAAGCGTTTTGGTTCCAATTTTGTAATCCGTACTGCTAAAGAGTAGAACTCTTTGCCTGAGTGCGTTTCCTGATAAATATAATTTAGTGAATAGCTATCTTTATGGCAAGCGCGTTACATCCTAGAGCGCATCGTCGCTTACCCCCAGGCGAGATAGCGATCGAGCGCTTTCCTATTCTCGATAAAAAAAACGTTTTTTTTTGTTTTCAGAAAAATACCTGAGCACGTGGAACCAGTCTACAATGAGCCTGCACCAAGAAAGAAAGCTGAAAAACGGGTACTACCCGGTTGGAGCTGCGACGAATGTAAAAACGTATGAACTAAGTTTATTATTTATAATCCTTTACACTATTATATATGATATGGTGACGTTTCAGATATAAAATTCCTAGATATGCGGAATAGTGAAATTGAATAACAAATCGAATAAAGAAAAGCAACTACATTTATTGGATTTAATTTTTAATTCGTAAACTTTTTCCGAATCAAGTTGAATGAATCGTTTTCGTCACTAACGTTTACACACGTTTTCTTACAGACAATGTCACCTAATTTATAACTGATAATTTTTAAATCGGCCACGAATTAGTATCGGATGACGTCACATCACACAAAACAGCGTCAGAGATTCATATAAAACCTGTTAAGTTTTATGTGATATAACGTCACAGCTAGCAAATGTCACGTGACAGGCTGTTGCCATATTTTTCCTAATAAACAGGGCTTTTTTGAGAAAAAAATAACTGTAATAAGTATAAAATAAACCTACGCAATTATTACATTTTTTCCGAAAACTGTCAAATAGCCAATTTGCCATACAATCGAGCCTGCTAATATTCAAACCCTTTATAGTTTTACGACGAGCTGTACAAAGACGACCCCGATATGCTTGCGAAGAAAATGAACGAGTGTTCGAAACATCGAGGACGGAACAACCCGGTTCGTCCAAAATCACCAGACGGATTTTGGAACCCACGATGGGATGTACCCGAAGATACCGAAGAGTTCAACAGGAGAAACAACGCCGTTTGATATGCTCAATGACGACTGTTCGGTGCAACTGTAGCGAACCTGCCTTTCGCCGACGGACCTGGGTTCGAGTTCCCAAAGGGGCGGATGTTTGTGTGATGGATATAAGGAAAATTTGTACCGGGTATTTAAATATATTTCTAAGAATATTATATATCTATGTATATATGTATGTCTATCCGTTACCATAGTATCCATAACAGAAGCCTAACAGTGCTTACTTAGGTCTTGGCTAATTTGTTTGTAAATTCATTTAAATCTATAATCTAAGATAACAAATTTGTTGTTTGTCTGTCCGCTATTTTCCCTGCTCTTTATCCATTGTATTAATAACGTTACCATAGCAACGCGTTAACCGCAAGTAGTTCGTCTATCGGACGCTAGATGGCGCTAACGGAAAATATTTAATAATAGAAAAAAATTAAAGAATTTTGTCCACTCGTGCGAAGCGGGGACGGGCCGCTAGTTACACTGAGGTTCATTAGCTAAAACGTCGTTTAATAATTTTTCTTACATTCACACCATGTAACCTAGCCCTGTAAGGCTTGTGTTGTGGATACGGGTAACGAATAGACATACATATAGACTACATAGATAAGTAATATTCTTAGAAATATACATATACTCATGACTTAGACACAAATGCTCCTATTCATTATACAAACACTGCCCCTTCCTTCCCCTTCGGACTCGACCCGGTTCCCCGCGACCGTTGATGTGGAACTCAGTATTGCTATCATTCCAATGAGTGAAAAACGCGCTTAATAAATTGATGTTTTTGCTAAAACAATTTCAAAAACTACAAAAAATAGAAATATTTATTCCTAAATTGATAAAAAGATATTTTTTTCATTTCATAACTCAAAATTGACCTAATTTGTAACACGGCAGTATACATTTTTCAACATCCAGAAACACGTATACAGGGTGTTTAGTGCATTCATATAATTCTGTATACAGATAGATATTGACCAAATTTTAGTTTTTTTTTGTTCTTACTATTAATAATAACATTAATAATACTAAATTCTGATTCTTCTGTACGAAGAACGGTTGATTTAGCAATCTTACTCTAATAAACAGCCTTTTGTAAAATAAAAGTTATATATTTTTTATTATTTTTACATTGTAAATAAACCATTATGTCATATTAAGTTAAACATAAAAAGATGAAAAATATACAATGATGTGCATTCAGTCGAATAAAAATATATTTTATTTTTATACTTTTCCAAGAATGGAGGAATTTCATGAGATTTTATAAAGCTAAGATCATTTATTGTCTACCCAACTTGCTACTTGTAACTTCTTTTAGAGTTAAAAGTATGTTTTACTATGAATCCAATCAAAATTGTTCATTTAAATAAGTAACTTTAAGGTAATTTTGAATTCTGAGAAGGGGCAGATCTTTGCGTAATTAATACCCATCAATACCTGAGTTATGGGTATTTATCCATATTTTTATGTATATTTCATATCTATGTATCATATATGTATGTTTATCTGTTATCCTAATATCCAAATCACAAGCCTTAATGCGACGGATTTTTTTTTAAATTTGTAAAATTGTTACTAATTTTGGTTGTTAGCTTGTATGTAAAAAATATATTAAAAAATCTACCTATTTATATTTCCTGTTACAATTACAGCACCCTGAACTCTAGATATATGGACTAGTTTTCGACGGAGATTTTTTTTCATTCAACGGGAAGTATACTGCACGACGTCGAATTAAGGGTTAAAGTGCTTACTTTGGGATAGGCTAATTGTTGTTAATGTAAGAAACACTATTTTTATAAGAGTAGAAATCCTGTCTATACAGCGAAGATCCCGAGTTTGTCGAATGTATGATAATACGTTTATTATCATGCCGTTGGTATGCTTATTTCGTTATATCCCTTATTTAATATGGATAATACGATCTCTATTTAATTTCAAATTAAGTTAGTGCCGAAATATTTTGTTATTAATTTTTTATGCAGTTCCTTTGTTTCTAATTTTGCATCACTCAATTCTAAGTTACCTCTTATAACTTTAAGTGAGAGAAAATTCAATGATAAAGATAAAATGCTTTTTACATAATATGAATATTTACAATGCGTGCATTAAACATGAACAGCTAGCTACGCCAAGGCTTTGTAAATACTACCTTTTTGGAGATAATTCACCTAGAAGAAACCGCCTGAAACTCCGCATAGCTATTTTTTCCTACTACTAAGATAAACTATATTATAACAAACTAATTATAAACCTTACTGTCATTAGAAAATATTAGAAAGAAGGCTATTAACTCGACGCGTTCTTATCTTGAAACATATTGTTTTTGTTTTTCTATTTAAACCAAATTTCAAACTATCTCGGCTTTTGAATTAATCAATATTTAATATACTAAATAACTTTCATTTTTTTTCTTTATCACAGTGGTACGTTTCATACGGTGTTGATTGTCCCCAAATGTTGCTTGCTAAGGCATGATGATGTCATTTAACGGGACCTACGCTGTTCTAAAGTATTCTGTGATAATTAGATATGATTTACCTCAGTGCCTCTATTATAATTGTAAAGTTAATTATATTGTTAAGCAAAGAAGTAAAAAATATATAAATTAATGATTTAAAAAGTTTTTGTTTTTTTTTAATTCCCGTGTATTTCGCATCCTTTTGTTTCATAAATTACAGCAAAGGTCACTTAAGAGCCTTGTGTTGACAGAAAACAAGTTATATGCTTAAAAAATATATTGATGCTATAATACTTAGTTATTTTAAACCATTCAATAAATGGTACTGTTTCGCCATATTGAGTGATTCAATGCAAACAGCACAATTCATTAGAACGAGGTCGTTTGGAAGTTTCATCTAAGTATAGATTTCGCTCCATTTACGCGCTCTGTCGATTATTGCATAAAACAATATAAAAGCTACAGAACAGAGTAACAAAGGCAAATAATGTTTATTTACCAACGCACTCGAGCACAGGTGGGATATAAATAAGGTGCCCTTACCTCCGTCCCACAAAGTCCTAAATATAAACCTGTAAATGAACCTTTAGCAGAACGACCCACTTGGCAAGCACAGTCTGATAACATGAACGCCAATCTTAGACCCGCCGAAAAATTTAATCTGGCCAGCAAATGTGTCTCTAAATACCTAGACCGGCCATAAGTTTTGTTACAAATGAAAATGCATTTTTATGAAGTAGTATAATATATTCTATTCGAAATGGCCACCTTTGGCTTTTATACAGGCCTTTAATCTGTCTCGCCACGAATCTATGGATTTACGCACTGTTTCCATGGGAAATTTCGCCACTGCTTGCTCCAGAGATTTTTTAAGAGACTCGATGTCGCTGTCTTTGTGCAAGCCAGGTCCTCTAAAACTGACCACAATTTGTAGTGGGTGTAAAGGGTTGTGGCCTGGGCTAGATGAGGGCCAGTCTTCAGCTCTTATAAAGACCGGTACGTTGGTTTCAAGCCAGGCTTGACTAGTGCGTGCCTTGTAACCAGGTGCAGAATCCTGCTGGAAAGTCCATGGTACATTTTTAAAAAGTGTATTGCTCAGAGGTTTCACAACATGATCCAAGATTGTCTCTTGATACACTTTGGCTGAAGTAACACTCCTTTTTCACAAAAATGTAGCTTTGTGACGCCTTGATTTCACCTGCGTATTATGACAGAAGGCATTTTGACCGATCCACTTCTTTACTTGTAAAGATTGATTATGGGCATGTCATGTATATCGACGATAAGCACCGAGCTTCAAGTCTTGTTTTATAATACGACAGAGTCCTAGCGGGAATCTTCATTTCTCGCGATAAGATTTTTTGCTTCCTGATGCCCTTTCGACGAATTTTGGCTTTAACAGCCTTTGTTGTTCTAACAGCACGCGGCTGCCCCGATCTTTTATTGTCTGCGACGGAGGAGGTGTTGTTGTATCTGTTGATGATGATATACGAACATACGGCTGATACCAAGCTTTTGAAGTGTCTAGAATATATAAACCGACGGCTCTATACCGATTCCATATTGTAATTTGATAATGAACACTAAATAATATGTGAAATGGCGCGAAATCGAAAGAAGTTTTTAAATAATAAACGCGTTCCAAATTCAAAATAATTAAAAAATGTATGTAACAGTAGGTATTTATATCCAGACTAGTTACATGACTCCACATTTTAAAAGTAATATAACAGAGCCTCACGTTATTTAACTGTAATTCGCATTTCTAGAGGTCCATAGCTTGTTGAGAAATAAGAGAATCACTATATAATATTGTGTTAATGTATTATTAATTAGGTCTCGTTTGCCAGTAGGATGTGGGTTCGGGCAGGCACCACTTGAGAGAGTATGCTTCAACACATTTATTTTTATTTTTATAGGTAATGATTAAATATTTAGGCAACTGCTGCACAACAATCTTCCCAAGAGTGACAAATTATTTGCAGATTTATAGTCCTATAAATAGAATTCCATATCAAGATTTGACCCTTGATCAATTATAGTACCACCAGAGGTACAAACAACAGTTGAGAAAAGTAGTCAGTAGTCCATCTCTCCCTATTACTGAACTCAGGTTACTACATTATTGATTAGTATTTGGCCACAAAAATGTATTTTTTTTTTAAATTAATACAGAATTGAAAGGTAAAAATGATTTTCAAAAGAACATCTTAAAGTACTGTTCAATTTATATCACTTTAAAAATCAAACTGCATGAGTTTGAGCACAAAAACAAGTGTTGTTACATATGCTGTTGTTTATGTACTCAAACCCAAATTCCATTAAAAATAAATGCATGTGATGACTGTTTTGGCCTGTATAACCTCTCTAAGTTATTTTAGAACTACACAATTATACTGTGTGCATACATATGAATGAGTATGAGCTGGTTGCCAGTGTTTCAAATTAGAGTGACTTGCCAAATCAGTGTGTGAGTGGGAGGTGAATCAATAACTACATTATGGAGAACACCTTTTATTTTTCTTAATAAAACAGAATATTGTAATTTTTCACTAGCTTATGTTAACAAAAATGTAAAATTAGAAGAATTAGTATCATTTCAAAGTTAATATTTTTTGTAAAAAAAAAGTATTTATCTGATAGTGAACAATATAACTTGCAGAATATTTGCAACAATGTCACAGCTATTCCCCAAATTCTAAAACTCTTCTTTTTTCATTATATTATTATTTAACCAAGTCACTATTTCGCTTACAACATTGTGGTAGATACAAAGAATGAAATTTTGTATTTATTCAAAAAATAGTTTCATTTACAATAATTTCAACTGAATTTTTTATGGTTATTTGATATACATACTTTAATGCTACAAAAAATTTACATAAGTGTCTATGAAAGTTTCTTGGCTTTCTGGTAGAGAGTATCAACAACCTTGCTCATGTGATGGATGGTTTCAAGGACAGTCTCATAAGTCTTCTCCAGGGGTGATTCATCAAAAACAATTAGTACTCCTTCTCCTTGGTCCAAAATTCCATTTAATTTCTTATCCAAAATCATCTGTGACAACTTCTTTTCTACTTGAACTACAGGCAGACGGATACAACGGGCAACATGATCTACTTGAACACGCATGTAAGGTTCTACAATACGACATAAGTTTTGTTCCAACATAGTGTCATACAAGGCCCCAAGATGGGCACGGACTACAGCATCCTCTTCAAGCTCTCGCTTATAAGTTTTCAAGGCAGCTTGGAAATCTGCAAGTGACCTTTTGTGGGAGGCAGTAGCAACAGCCCGCATTGCTTCTAGTTCCTTCCCTGCATATTTGAGAGCAGCTTTGCTGCCACAAACTGTATTAACTTCTTCAGCTTGATTTAACATGATCTTAGACAGTAACATATATTTCAATGCAGTTAGAGCCTTGGGGCTATCTGCTCCATCATAACCTTCAAAAGCTTCATAAAAATATGAGTAGGCAGTTTTAAAATCCCGTTCATCAGCAGCATGAAGTATACCAGATTGTAAATCAAGGGCTGCTTGCATTTTAGGAGGACAGTAGATTGCATTTGCAGTTGTCCTGGCAGAGGTAAGAGAAGCTCTGGCTTTTGGTAAATTGCTAAGTGCATGATAAGTTTTGCTTTCTAAAAGAAGAACTTCAACTAGAAGATTCTTATCATCTAACTTCTTAAGCTCTTTGAGTAATGCTGTAGCTAAGTCAAGGGCCTCTGTGTACATACCTGTGTCGAAATACAAAGCAATCAACCGGGCTTCCAAGGACTGTCGTAAGAAAGTGCGTCGTTCTTCCTTTGCCCATTCTATGCACTCTTTACATAATTGAACCTCGATACCAATGCCAGCCTCCAAGTCCAGGAAGAAATCAACCAGTGAACGAACAAGTTTAGCAGCTTTTGCTTTACTTATAAGGCTGAGAAACGGTCTGGTTGCTTTAATGAGTTCAGCTAGCTCTTTAGCTTTGCCTTCCTTCTTGTATTTCTCGCCGAGGTTCAGGATTCCTTGCTCCTTAGCCCTTATGTTTTCTTCATCATCTTCGGGCACCTCACCAGTGCTAACCATTTTGTCGGTCATGCGGACGTCTTCGTCTCTGTTCGTCGACGAGAGGCGTGATCGTTCAAATAACATTGCACCGGCCATGATGTGTATATTTATATGCTTACACTAAAAAAACTAGAGGTAAACAGTAAATCCACACTAAAACAGCTACACTTTTCCTTTGTAATTTTGTATAATCGCAAAGTCATCGATGACCTCCTCAGAAACAAATCGTAGACGCGGACGGAATTACCAGTAGTAAAAATTTCAAAAACTACTAAATACTAGAAATGAAAAGTATGTAGTCTGTGGTTCGCATAATGGAATATTGGAATATGAAGTAGTTTTAGTATTATTGTACGTGTTGTGACGGATATAAACAGGAAGTAATTGCGGATTATCAAACATTTTATATTTATAAACATCATGAGAAACGAAATAGAGGAAGGTGTCCTGTCCGCTGTCTCTTGAATTCTCGGATGTTTTATTATCTTCACCTTTACTAAAACTTTGGGGAACCGGGTAATTAATTTTTTCAACGTTACCTATCCATGTTTAATAAATCAGCCGTTATTAACAGTTTTCATCATTTAATACAGAAAACAAATAATTACTGAAGCTAGGCTTAAGCATTTGAAGCGATACTAAGAATCGCTGAAAGCCATAGTTGCCAGGACCTTTAAAAATCATACAAAAAAGATTTTCTTAGCGTGAACGCGATAGTAGCTTATTTATTAAAATGGTCGTTCCACTAGGCATGAGAATTTTATACCAAAACGTAACTAAAAACCATTTTGAGTTTCATACTGAAACGTAACGTTACCGCAAAACATAAAACCGTTTTTCTCATAATCAACGCAATGCATCCAAAACTGAAAACCGCGCCGCCACGAACGGGTAAATGCGCCAAAAGAGAGATATAAGCAATAAATAAACAAGTAATTATGTAAATAATATAAATGCTCGGAAATATTATCAAAAAAAATCGAACCAAAAATTTGTAAATATGACGATTTTTAAATGCGCCAGAAAAGTTTTTAATTTCTCATTTATTCACATCACATTAAAAATTAATAGTTCATACATTTAAGTTTTAACAAACTAGTCCTAAGCCTAGTTAAAGCATGAAGGCATATCGTCATAACCATAATTACGTAAAACTAACTAGTTAACAGAGTTTGCGTTTTCATTCGTTTTGCAGTAGCTAAACCATCTCGTCAACCGTGGTAGTAATAACCAAAACTGTTTTTAATAACGTTATGGAACTTCAAAACCGCTACGTAACGATTTTCAAAAAATACCCATAACGCCCATCTCTACGTTCCACTCAATTCTTTAGATCATTGATTCCCAAAGTGGTTTAAGTGGACAGTGGTTCCAGGGGTCCACGGGAGACTCGAAGGGGGTCTACGTTGACGTGACAAAAAATGGGGTTCACAATTCGTAAGCGGGGGTACAGAACCAGATAAATACCTACAACTAGGAAACTAAATAAAATAATTATAAATTTTTTTAGCAACATTTTAATACCCACTAATTACTATGGTAGTTAAGGTCTATTTTGAATGTTGCTTGATTTTCAAAGTTCATAGATAGGCCTTGTTCCCATTAGGCTCACAGTGAGCGATGTTGCGGTCCTTAACCGATTCGTTGCTACATACAATTACAGAAACGAAGGCTACGAGCTTGATTTATGTGAAAAATTAAGTTTTATCTGGGTTGATTTCCCTAAAACTTGATTTGAAGGAGTTATCATCGATTTTAAAATGTGTCATTTTTTTCAATGGCTATCGCAACACGCAAAAAAGTGATGACACGACAGACGTCATCAGCAATGAATCGGTTAACTCAATGTCAGGTAAGTGATGCATAGCGTATTAGCCGTGAAGCGCTTGCGAACTCTTAAAAGGGAAGGTACGGTAGTATATGCCTATCAGTGGCCTTAAGGGGGTTGTGTTTGACGACATGGATATTGCCGAAATAAAAGCTGTTTTTGAGGTATCAAAGAAAGCGCGTATTCGCGCCTCGGTAGTCTCATTTTAACTGATCACGTAACGAACGCTGCGCCATGTGGCGGCGCGGCGTAGTAAGCTTACTAAATGAGTCACAAACGAAACGCCCTGCAAACTGCGTACAGCACGCGCTGTATGGACATTCCATTTTAAATATATAAAGAGACGCACTAGAGGCAAACAGTCTGCGCCGCCGCGGGTTCCTCCGAGGCGGTCGCTTAGATGAAACCTTCACAGCCTCAACGGCTAAAGGTACTTACTATGTGGTGTTTAGTCAGTCTAGCTTGACATAACAACTGTGGCTTAGCCATGAAGGATTCACCACTATAAAAAAAAAAGGAAAAAAAAAAGGCAAACAGTCAGAAGCTCACTGTGAGCCTAATGGGGATGAGGACTTATGTTTCAGCTATCATAGTTATTTGTTGATGTTGTCTCCTACTTGGCGCCATGTTATGCGAAGGAGCAATGACGACGTCGTCCAGAAAGCACTAGCTCTTCTGGAGGCCAAGAGAGGACGAGAATCCATTAAACATTCATTTTTAGTTTAACAACGTACAATTGAAACATGTTGATAATTATACTTCCTTCTAGGAATATGTATCGAATGTTAACTGGAAAGAACAAATCAATAAAATTTGCGATCAAGAATTACTTATACATTAAACGAACTAAATAAATTATTAACAGACCTTCGTAGCTGACTTAAGGCATTTTGTTGTGGGAAAATAGTTCTGAAGTGGTGAGGCGAATATTACAAAAATTGACTCTACCGTCAGTCTATGTATATTTATGCAGTTTGTGAATTTGAAAACCCTGATTTATTTCTTATCACTAACGTCCATACAATCTTCGACCACAAAACTAGTCCGTAAAATGTTTTGGAAAGTGGCCCATGAGTAATGGCTGTACAGATTGATTGACGCGTGCTTGAGTTTATTTACTATTCTAGCCTTATTTAATCAAACCAAATGCACGCGACGTGCGCCCGCGTTATGCAGCGCCATTGGTAAATTTTGGCCTCGAGCGTGTACAGTTGTTGGAGTGTATTTGGAAAAAAAACTTTAACAAAAAAGTCGTTTGATTTGCCCATTCGTGGTGAGATTTCGAATAATTGTCTATCTTTGTATAGATCACTCGCCATATCCCATTATACTGGGTGAAATTGTACTTCGATTATTACGCGCTCCGTATCGATGTACATCTTCGTGGCGCCTTTACCTTCCAACGCGTGTACGTACGCGAAACGTACTCTTTGCTCAACTGATTTGGAGAAACAAATTCGCGAGCGGGTGCCCCCACCCGCGCCACTCCGGGCTGCTAATACTATTTTTCAATACAGACACGCGTGGGTCCACCCGCGTAAGGTTTAGCGTACGCCCTGATCTATTGGAACATCGTAACAGCTATTTATTGAGTATTGATTTTTTTCAAAAACAAAATAAAAACTCATCTATATGAGTAGTAACAAGTATATTTTATTTAGACAATACAAAAGTAAACTAATGTTTTAAACAAATAAGGTAATAAAACCTACAGGTACCATTTAAAATAATAGTCATTCGACATGCATAGATTTTGGTGGTCTGGTGCTTGTATTGACATATATGTATAATGAAACTTCACTGGAAGCACATATTATAAGGGTAAATTTTGACGAATTTCGCCCAAACTAATATATTTAAGTTTATTCAATTATATGTCAACGCCTATTACTTTGTTAAATAAATAGTGACTAAGACGTTTGTTGTCGCGTTGATTTGCAAGCAATGTGAAAAAACTAAAATAATCATTATAAGAAATTATAAATAGTTTTGGCTTCATGACCGTTGTTTTGTCAATGTTAATATATAGTTATATATATCAAACATTGCTAATGGTTTGCCAATTATTCATTTCGAACTAGCAACTACAGAAAGAGCATCATCTTGATGTATTGGAGTATAATTAAGCAAATTGGAATCGTAACTAGCTTCACTGCCGCCTTGAGCTAATAGTGCCGCTTCCATTGCTGCTTTTTCTGCAGCTGCTCTTTCTTCAGCTAATCGTATTTCTCGCTCTGCGTTTAATTCATCTTTCTCTCTATTCCGTTTGTCTTTAAGCTCCAAGTTTTCTCTGTATTTTATAAGACGTTGAGATAAATATTTGATTGGATCAGCTGGTTGGTGTAAAATAGTGTCAGCAATACTTTCCCGTAGAGCCAAACCTACAGTTTGTTTTAAGTATTTAAATTCTTCCGTTACATTTACATCATCAGGACAGGGTTCAAAGAAGTCCAAATGGCTGCGTATTCGCACAAGATTTCCAAGACCATCATTTTCATACTCACTAGTAGAATCTATTTCGCGATAAATATGTTTTCCTGCGTCATCAATATAATATCGTCCATAGTTATCGTAATAATAGGTTCTGCCATCTCTCTCCTCTTTTATCTTTAGAAGGACCCCTGATGATTCCATTAAATATTCACTAGCCGTAGCGTGTGCTTTATATACTCGTTGTCTCGTCTTATTGTCAATAAAATAACGCCCGCATTCATCATAATAGTAAATATGTTCATTATCATCTGTAAGAGGAACCAACTTATTTGCTTCGTTTGGTTGATAGAGTGTTTCATCATCTGGTACTGTATAAATTTTTCTGCTGTGCTCATCAATATAGAAAGTGCCGAGTTCATCATTAAACTCTTCTTTCGCATCAGCTGCACTAAGAATAGAAATTATTGACTGATGACTCCTTTCTCCGAAAATTGCTAGATCCCAAAGATAACATAATTCCGTGATAAGCTGTTCTCGTTCTTCAGCAGGCAATAAGTGGTTAAAAATTTTAAATTGAAAAAAGTCTTCGCATACGCATAGCTCTTCTTCACCTGTAGCCTCTATTTCAACTTCACTCATCTGATGAAGACTTTTTATTGTTGTTCTCAAATTTTCGAGAGATGCGAGTCTTCTTTCCAAATATTCTTTTTTATGTTTTAAGGCTTCAACTGCAGCCGAGAAAGGTTCATGTTCCAATCGTTCAATACGATCATCCAAAATCGCAATTTTTTCTGCAACTTTACTTATTTCAAGATTACGAGTAGACACTCCTCTTATCATGCTGCTTATATCTTTGCCTTTCTTCTTTAATTCTTCAAGCAATGTTTGAGCTGCCTGGGATTCAGCCTCTTGTATCTCATCTACGATTTGTTGTAGAGTTTTAGTAAGGTCTGTGCTTAAATGAGGTACATGCCCATGCGTGTATTTGGTCAAAACAAAAGCAAGTTCATCGTTTATTTTATCATACCAATGAAGAAGTTCTTCTGTGGCAGCTTTGACTTTGATAATGAATTCATCACTATCTACGTAGTTCCGAAAACATCTATGTTTTTCTAATAAACGGTGAGTTACATCTTTGTGCATATCTTCAACTATTTCCATATCGGCCAGTAAATTAGTTTGGTCTTGATTGGAAAGAGTAGGACGATATCTGTCCATATATCTTTGATAATATTTTAAGCGATATCCCAAACAGTCAATAGTATAACTGATCGCTTGGTATATATCTTCCTTAGTAAGTTCGACAATACGCTTCTCAAAGTTTTCTACATCGTTGATTGTATGTAACCATTTTAAATGAAAGTCAACTATAGCGTCAATCAATTCATCATTCGATGCATTTTCCAGAGCTGAACGTATTGTACACATAGTGTTAAAAATAATATCGGAATAATCATGCTTATTCACATATATAACTGTTGTTTCATAGAAATGCTTCACTGTCTTAGATATATCAAACAGAAATGCTACGTTTTGAACTGGATCCATTTTTTATGTCTGTGAAATTAGTACAACAATTAAACTATTAAATAATTAGTTTATAATTTATTCATACAATTGACTGCTTGCAATTGACATTCTGTCATAGGCGAGGTCAATTTTTTTATTCATAAATACTACTTTTGGAATAACTTTAATAAGAAACCTTTTTTGTGTGTTATATAAATATATTTTTTCTATTTTTAGATAGTGTTTTAGTGCTCTAAAAAGTATGTCATATTAAATAACACGTAATAGGTATATAGTACTTAATACTGATAACTTGTTTTGGCTCGTATTTCATGTTAAACGTTTATATAATATAAACATTTTACGTGTAGATAAATGTTTAGAAACGTTACGTAATTTATCTTAATTTCCACCTAGATAATTAGTTTAAATGTTTGCTAACGTATCGAAACAGTTCAACAAAGGACATCACCCATTTTGGGCTATTTTTTTTTTAGCCGGCCAACAAAAAATAACTAAATTTTATCATAGGCATAATTATAATGAACGTTTTGTATTATGACAGTAAAGCTCGAAACCTATTGGTTAAGATGATAATCAGTCTCAAAGTATTTATTTTATTACCTACGGTTTGCGGGGTGAGCTCGTGATTTCCAGGTAAACAGTTATTGTTAATGGTGTGCGAGCGAGAGGACGTTGCAAGTACATTTACCTGCCGAGTTACAAGTGTTAACAAGAGGCAAAATACACCCACTTAATCCTTTTCGTAGGTACTTTCGTTCGTTAGTTCTCCATGCAGGCGTTTATGTACAGGTTTTTTATTAATTATAATGCAATTTTTTTTCATTTCATATATTTTTATTTAATATTTACAACTCTCCTGGCCTTACAATAATATCTTCTAAACCTTCGGCGGGAATGTGTATCGTTGGCTCGTGCCTGGCAAACCCCATGTACCACACAATGCACTTGACGTGTGAGCAGCAGCCAATGGTTCTTCGGCCAATGTTACATGTACAGTAATAGTGTTTTATAGCCTGTCAATATAAACGTTATACGAACGTGAACGGACATGTCGGGACTGGATTCTACCGCGCAATACGTAAAGGTCTGTTCCTTCTAGCTCTCGTATGTGTTCTGTGGGTAATTGGTCGCCAAGTTCAACGATGAACATACCATTTGGCTGCAAATGCTCCGCATAGTAACTCCTAGCTTGCTTTATTTGGTATACACCAAGTGCAAAAAGGATAAGATCTTCTTGTGTCAATGTGGGGAATTGAACCTCAAGCGCATCAACGTTAATTGAACGAAACGGAGCACGTCTTCGGTTATAATTGTATCTGTTCACCAGATCCGCCAATGTATTCGGTACATTAACCCTTTCCCGTATTATTTCCAAATACATTGGAGCCCTTACATTGTCCACAATCAACACATGATAGGCATTTAATAAAGCTGCACTGATTTTAAAATATTCCATCATATGATGCAAGGCGCGATTGCTGTGTACAATTCTTAACAAGCGAAAATCTCTTTTGAATCGTCCATTGATTATTTCTACTACCCAGCGGCATATAGTCACAAGTCTGGATTTATTCGCTTGTTCCGTCGTAAGTTGCGTTTCGTTTGCATTTTTCGTTTCTGGCATAATGTACTGTATATCCATGTGATTGTAAAGGATAGGCCGCGTCTCTAAAGCCACGATCTAAGATAAAGACGTCACCCGGTCTGAAAAACCAATGAAATATGCTCTCCTCATTTTCAATAATTGCATTCATTATTGTTGCATCGGAAGTTGAAGCGGCGTGCGGGCCCGTTACGTCAATTATATGACCGTCACAGCAAACAAACAAGAACGGCTTGGTCAGATTTCGATATTTGTGAAGACTATATGTTTGTCGTTGAAAAAAAAGGGTTCGAGCTCTTTTGGTTGTATATATATGTACCATCGACTATTATTATAGCATTTCTTTGTGGCAAAGGGCTTTCTGGATTGCCAAATAGAGTTTCAGGTACTAATAAATTCCTTTGAGCCACTTGTTCCCTGTTTATGTGGTCAAACCCAACATGCAAGGGAACAAAATCACGCAACAATGCATCACGACCTAGAGCTAACATTCGTTGAAAACGGGATTCGCTCGTTCTAAACACTAAAGCAAGTCTGGCATTAGAGTCTCCTGTTCTTAGTTTTGCCAATACAGCGGCCAGTATTGTCTTCTTTTGACGATTATTATTTAGGCTGGATGTGTTTACGAGTAGATCGGAAAACTGTTCGTGAGTAAGTCCCGTCCAAGTATGAAACTCGTTTGTATTAATGACTTCGTATGTCTCGAAGTTTAACACGTCTGTTGTAATATGATTTCTCATAATCGTCAGAGCATTCACTATTTCAGATGCAGTAAAATCTTCTATGAGATTGTCTTGTAAAGGTAGAGTATACCAAAGGTTCTGGGCTAAGTGTTCTTCGCAAACGCGAGCATTTTCTGGTATTAGTAGATTGTACCGCCCAATCATACGAATTATGATATCGTTAGGTATTCTAAGCCTGGTAATATTTTGACAATGCTCAAAAATGCAGTGCACTGTTGAGTTTGGAGTACGTACAAATCCTGCTAAGGTCATTGTTGGATGATTACGGCTTTGTTGCTGAATAGGCTCATCGGGCAACACGTCATCATCTTGACGCGCCTCGCGTATACGCCGATGAAACGTCCTCTCAGCTCTTTGCCAGCAAGGTCGGCAAATGACGTCGGTAGGTTCGTTCTGAAAAAAAAAAAAAACAATTTTTGTAAACCCACCTTCTACAAGTTAAATACAAACGGATCTTTCCCAAAGGACTTCTTAACAAAAATAATAACATGTTCGTGCCCGTACTCACACAAAACTAACTATTTCAAAACTTTTGAAATAGTTTTGAGTGTAGGCAAGAGCCAATGCCTACATTTAAACCGGCTACAACTTAGACGGGCACTATACCATATTGAAGTGGTACTTAAGATCTGTACAGAGCGCCGATAAAAATACTAACAAATAAATAAGAAACAACAAATAGTTAATTCGTGGCAGTAACAGAGAGTCGATGAAATACTAATAAACACTCGTAAGTAGAAATCTTACTTAAAAATAATAATAATAATAAAAATCTTTCCCTATACCTTCAAAGGTTGTCTACATTTCTATCACTGATGTAAGCCTATGTACTTTATAAAAAAACCCTTTCATAGTACTAACTAAAGAACTTAAGTATACATTTTACTTTATTGAAGGAAGGTAGGTTCTTCAGCAAAATAATTCAACGCGACACCTAGTCCTGATCATGATGTCATATCGACGATCTGTTATTATCACAGAGTAGGTACCTAGTTATGACTTAAATGTAAAAAAGGTTGCATTACATACCAGTCTCGCGATTAGCTCCTCCATAATAATCTGAGCTATGTCGATGTGCTGTTCTTCCCGAGAAATCCACGTGTAAGTCCTTCGACCTTCACATGGTTCACGACAGTTAATACACAACATATGTGCCATGATTAACAAAAACAGTATAACAAAAACAAAAACTCAACGATAATTAAAACAAGAAACAAAACAAAATCAATGTTAAAAACCACGAAAACAGTGAAAGTAGCCGTCAGATGTAACGAGAGTTGCATGGAAAACTAACGAACGAAAGTACGAAAAGGACTAAGTAGGTGTATTTTGCCTCTTGCTCACACTTGCAGCTCGGCAGGTAAATGTAGGTACTTGTAACGTCTTCTCGCTCGCATACCTATTATGCCTCTTGCTCACACTTCTCGGCAGGTAAATGTACTTGTAACGTATTCTCGCTCGCACACCATTAACAATAACTGATTACCTGGAAATCACGAGCTCACCCCGCAAGCCGGGTGCAAGCCGTAGGTAATAAAATAAATACTTTGAGACCGATTATCATCTCAACCAATAGGTTTCGAGCTTTACTGTCATAATACGAAATGTTTATTATAATTATGCCTATGATAAAATTTAATTATTTTTTGTTGGCCGGCTAAAAAAAAATTAGCCCAAATTTGTATGAAGCCTGAATGATGTCCTTTGCTCCCACACCAGATGTTGATATATGTTCAGAAAATCATTTTAGTCCTCACAGCTCGGACACAGTTCATTACTATGCATGAAAACAGGGAGAATGTTCACAATACAACACAAGCTTATTGTCGATTGGTGGGTGCTAATCATCATATTAGATGGTCACCTCTTCGATGACGATTCGAGATAAAATCGTTATATTTTCATAGTGGTTCCTAAACAACCACATCAGAAAATAGGTTTACTTAATATTACGGAAAGGTATTTATTATATTATTGAGTTTAGCGATATCGATGATGAAGATGAAAATCCGACTCTCAAGCCAGAAATGTTTATGTTTTTTTAGCACACGAGGTGGATAAGAATAGCTCGATTTATTATTGCAGTCGTAAAACTCGTCGTTGGCCTATGGCAATTTTTCAAAGAGTGCTGGACATGGCAGGCATAAAGAAGTTGTACTGACAGTGATAACAAAAAGAGGAGAGCAACTTTTTTCAAGAGATTTTGTGCCGAATCATTTTAAAATCCGAGTATACAATAAAAGATTGCTAAGGGACCCAGTAGTTCGATCTATTCTACCAAGTGGCAGAAAACTATGTTCTATTTCTCCAACAAATATGAAAAGATAAAACTACAAATTGTTAATATTATTGCTCGAAGCGGATTTGTCTTCAATGCTCCAAGTCACTGTGATAATTTTCAAACAAAGCTGTGATTTTGAAAGTCTGTCATTTTGAAATCAACCAATGAATGTGTCTCATTTTGCCTAGACCAATAATCATAATTGTAATTTTTTTTAAATGTCTAATGTTAAATTTAAAGTGAGTGGATTTTGTATTTATTTATGTCATTAATGTTTAAATAGAGAATCAAAGATTGATTTGTGTTAAGTCAATAAACACTGTTTAATTTTGGAAATACAAATTCTTTGTCATTTAACATTTTAAAAAATGGTAAAAATCAAATAAATATAAACAAAATGCCTGCCTAATTTTATTATATAAAAATATTTGCTGTTGAAATGGTGTCTCGTGGTACTGTACCACGTCAGTTCAATAGGCTATTTGACAACATTGAAAATATACTACAAATTGTGGTTATCCGCTAATTGCCTAAAAACAACATATTTCTACTTTCGACTATTTGTTTTACGCGTACTATGTTTTCTGTGTTATAATTACATCTGTGAGCTATCTCTAAAGCTATTTTTGTTAATCTTTAATTGATTTTTTATATAAGTACATAAGAGGGTACAACTTGGCAGATAATGTTTGGAATTCTACATACAAACTACGGTGTTATGCTTTTAAAATATGCAATATTGTTATCTACTAAGTATCTAGTGTTATAATACAGGTAAATATAACTTACATTAAAGTGATCTTCACACATAAAAACATTTCTATGGTTTAAAAGGCTATTTGAGTCTCTTCTAGCAAATTATAATCACAACTTTCGTCTTTTGGGATTCGTTGGAACAGAAAAAACACTTTGTTTGGAATCTTTATAGACGTATTTGTACATTGTGGCACTAGACACCATTTATGCATTATTTTCACCAATAAATTCGAAGCAAAACCATAAAATTCTGTTCAACTGTGCTGTTCTATTTCTATTTTATTGAGGTTGGACCGTAGTCCTCGTGCACAGATACCTAGTTTAGAGAAAGTACTTTCTTTTTTTCTGTGTAAATGGCGAATATAACTGTGCTGTAGTTCTAAAACCTTAAAATGGCTCATTGGAGCAACTCAATCAAAAAAGCTTGACTCAAGTTTAGCGGAAGTAGCAGTGCAGAAAAAAATTGTGATATATTTTATTTTAATATTTCTTCATAAATCCAAAATAAATGGATTCGAAACTAGTACTCCGAGTACTACGAGTACTGTACTCCTTGGACAGTTGTAGAGCAGCGCCAAAAAATTTCAGTAGATTCAGAAGCTTATCAATCAAAGACTGTTCGAGTTTCCATAATTTAAGGAGGATGAAACCACATCAGACCTTTCCTAGGAATATCCTCAGCACGGACAATTGAAATGTCTCAATGTGAAGCTCCTACGCCCACTCGAGGATTGCAGTATTAGTGTCTGTAAGTCTTAAATAGCCGTCTACTTAGGTCGACTTACTTCCAAAAGCTCATTATCTCACTATTGCTATTGATAACGGGAGACTCCCATCCACCTCATAAAATCTACTACAGAAGTATGATTTTTATAATATTGCCACATTTTTTGGTCATTGTTTGACAGCTGATAGGCGGCCATATTTGTGTGAATTTGACGAACAAATCCTTCCATTCCAGTTTTTCTGAGAAGTCATAATACAATACGTTTTTATTAGCAACTTACGTTTAAGTAAAGTATGTTCGTATAGGCGATATAATTTAAAATTTTGTGTCTGTTGCAATTCAGTAAACGTAGTGCTTTAATATAGAAATGAGGTGATTAAGAAAACAATTTCTAGTGCCTACGTATATTTCCTACTATGATTAATCTTTTAGGGCAAGGTTCCTCAGTATGTTATGCAAATTAGCATGGATCCAAATGACGTATTTAGTGTTGTATGTTGTCATTACGTGCTAGTGTGAATGCGAATGTTGGCCGTAAAGGTTCTTTCGGGATCGTGTTTTATTGCTCCACACTGACGTAGTGAATTACCGAGGTGTTTTTTGCCTTATGGCTTATCTTATGGTATAATTTGATAAAAAAAATCAAAGCCGATATGGCTCCAAAGCCTCCACCGCCTCCCGGCCCACCGCCACCGCCAGGACCTCCACCACCTCCCATTTTTGGAGGAAATTCAAAAGGCGGTTCTTCCGATGATAGAAGTGCCTTGTTGAGTTCTATAAGACAAGGTGCAAAGTTAAAAAAGACTGTTACTGTTGACAAAAGTGGACCATACATACCAGGGAAAGTGTCAAGTGTGGCAAATAGTGCATCACCTGTAGGAAATGGAGTTAGGAGTGGAACTTCAATGCAGAATGGAGGAGGTGCGCAACCAAACCTCGGAGGACTGTTTGCGGGTGGAATGCCAAAGTTAAGGCCAACTGGAAAACTTGGAGGTGTGTATAAATAAATAGATTTCCTGTGAATTTATTATTTGAATAAAAGTTTCCAATACTGCAGATGTTGCACTCAAAAGTAATACTAAAGATTATCATTGCATCTATTTTGGTTCAAATAAATAACAATAAGATTAAATAGAGTAGGTAGATGCTTACAAAACGGATAATCAGTATAAAAATGTTGATTATCAATATTTAAAAAAAGGAATCTTTGATTTTAATCTTAACACTGTTGAGGATGACACTTACTGAAAACGGTTTCAAGATCAGAATGAAATGAAATATGAAAATAAAATGTTATTGGTATCCATAAAAACTGTTTAATTTCTTTGTTATTGTTTAAAATGTTTTATGTTCTGTGTATTGATTGTGATTTAAAAATCTTGCTTAAAATTAAAATTGTTTTTAAAGATCCTGACTTTATGAAATATCAACTATCACAATATTAGATATTGGTGCTGCAAGGAAAAGTAATGGAATAGTTAGAATGGTTTTAGTCCATGTATATTTAGGTAGTATAATTAAATATAATGTATTTTCATAGAATACACAATTTTTTGGTGTTAACATAAAATATAAGAAAACATTTTGGATAAAATTCACCTTATTTAAGTCATAAACCCATTCTTTTCTGAAAAATTGCTAACCAATACCATAACAGTTTGATTCTATTGTAGTACTTCTTACAATTGTAATATTTGTGTAAAGTAACTTATAAATTTTTTTGAAAAGCTAAATTTATCAAGTTTTATCAATGAAGTGGCCAACATCACAAATCAATTTTCCTATTCTGCATATTTTGACAAACTTTGTTACAACGGTAGTGATCCAGCCTTTAAACTGTTGGTCTTGGGTTCTTGACCCGCAAGGGGCAGATGTTCATGAATAAGAGCATTTGTACTTGAGTTATGGGTATATATATATATATGAATATTTCATATCTTTGTATCATATATGTCCTTAATCCTAGTATGTCTTATGCTGCTTACTTAGGGCTAGTAAGAATATATAGGTATAAAAAATCCAAGAACATATTTGTTTCACCCAAATTCTGCAGAACTTAGTGTTATTTTGGTCATCGCTGAGGTTGTAAATAATTAACATATACGCCCTAACATTGAAGACATTGATGGAATATTGAACTCAGTCATAAATGATATTTTTTTGATGGGATGATTCTGATTGTTGGTTGAGCACAGGTATTTTCTAGATTATGTTTGCCAGATGTGAAGACTAAAATAATGTGGCAAAATTTCGTAAAGTTTATATTTTGGGATTAATGTTGGAACTATAAATATTAAAAATCAGTATGTTCCTTTATATTATTGAAATTAAAATAATGACTAAGAAATTTCATTTGTGTCATATTGAGAGAATCATGTATGGTTTCAATTTGGCCATAGGTTTCACTGAATCCACCAATTAAAACAGATTACATCAAAATTAGGCATGAAATGATTTTAAAACCACACTTTAATGTTTAATATCTGCATATAAATTAATCTTAAAAAAACTTTTTGGTCATCCATGGTATGAATGGGCCTTCCAAAAGTTGCTTAATCTCCGTAATCCACTAACGATCTTGTTAACCACTGCATTATCCAGCTCCACAACTATATAAAGTGTATTAAACATGTAAATTAATCTATGTACAGGATCCACACCAAATGGCCAAGTTAAAATGGACGCTCCACGGTTTCCACCACCACAGCAGCCAAAAAAATCCTCTCCAGAGAAGACGAGATCCGCTATGCCTGTACCTACTGGAAATGTTGGAGCTCTGAGTGCAGCGCTATCAGGGGCATTAGCCGGACGAGATAGAGAGTGCCCTAGAGAACCCACGAGAGAATTTGCCAGGGAACCTCCCAGGGATCACCCGAAAGATCCTCCTCCAGCGCGTCCTACAATCCGACGGCAACCTAGCGATATACGAGTTAGGGGACCACCTCCTCAACCACCTGTACAGAAACCAGCTATGCCATTGGTGAGTTTTGTATTTATTCTTATAATTAAACGGAACATATACGCATTTGTCTGTACCTTGTTTGTTAATGTTGGAAAATTTATTATTATTATTAGATTCTGGCAGGCAGTTGAAACAAAATGGTGCATTTGATCAAAATATTATATCTGATGTTTAATGAATGCATCCAGGGCCATACTAGCATAGATAATGAAAGTAGATAAACAAGGTTTCAGATTTTTTTTATTGACAGAGATAATCTTTAATTTAAATAGGGCGATTCTCATAAATTTAAAATTATCTAAGCATGCTGAAATTCTTTAGCCTTATTTTGGGCGACAGTAGAGTAGCTTCGCACATGCAAAGTTAAAAAGTAAGTCGATAACATAGTCCCTAATTCAGGTTCGATTTACTGTAATTAAATAAATTTGTCAGTAATAAATGTCGGTATTGGTTTAATGATCTGGCAGGAACTAGGGAGCCCTATCGATTGCGGGGTCCTGGGCATTTGCCCAGAGTGCCCAGTGGGAAAGAGGGATCTGTAGGCATCTAGTCCATTCTTGAATTTTTTTGTATATTTGGCAGGCAGTAATTTCTCAGGCAACTTATTCCACGAATCCACTACTCTGTTGTTAAAAAAATGCTTTTGCGGGAGTATTGTGCCATTTTTATTGCGTGCAAGCATCCTGTCAAGGTTTTGTAAGTCATAATGACCAGACAGTATTTTATAAGTTTTAATCATATCCTCTCTCTCATCAGTCTCTTAGGCTAGTTAGTCTTAGACTCTAATAAGACAGCTCGTCTTTAAATTTTGGTAACCTTTCTTTGAACATTTTCAAGCATATCAATATCTTAAATAGCATTGTATTAAAATTCTGACTAAAAGTTGAACAACATCGAATTCATTGCTCCAATTCCAAGCGAAATAGTTGAAGTAAAAACGACGCTAGAATAATTGACCGTATCCGTCTGGGAATCAAATCCGACCATAGTTTAACATGTTTTTGTTGCGTATTTATACTATTATTTTACAGTGTCCTTTAACTAAAATTTTCTGGTATGCTCACCTTCTTATCCTGGCTTTAATTTAAGGGATGCTAATCCTACTCTAAATGGAATACCTCCAAAGAATATAGGTTGAATTAAGTAGTTGTCAAAGCTTAAAATGAATAAATATAATATATAGATAAATTCTTAATATAAAGAAATAAAGATATCCTATAAATATTATACAGAACAGAAGTGACTCGTGACACAAAAAATGTTGAAATCTTATTCCACATGTCGGTGGCTCTACGATTTTAATCAAGGTTAGTTCTTACCTTTCCGCCCCTCTCACACATTTAAATAAAACCAATTAAACCAATTTTACTGCGGTAACGTTAACTCAATCATCTTGTGAGTACGGCTCCCGTAAACGAGTCGAAACGTCAGGATTAAATATGACAAAAAAGAAGAATAAACGCGCAGTAAATCAGTGGTTTTATGAATGTAGTCATGGTTTCTTTTTCCCAAGCATGTGACGCAGCTGCAAAAAGAAATTTCGGAAGTATCTTCTAAATCCCAGCTTCTAAAAACTTATAACTTAACATTCCCTTAAAATAGGAGAGAGTGAAACACCTGAACAATCTATACGTGACTGCATTCTAATCCAAAAACGTAGTATTCACCTGGGAAGATATATTATCCCCGGAGGAACCTAAATCTCTCAAGCCCAAAAAGATCCAGGCTAAAAGTGTTACTCTAACTTGGAGGTTAGTTACAATAGATCTAGGTCGCAGTGTCTACAATTCCATTTGAGCTGCAAAGCCCCAAAACTCGCTTATAATAAGGAATATAATATAATTCTATTGTAGAACTCCGTTGAAAGCAAAACTGTTTAGTTTCCTGTTGGAAATTACGTTGTTTATTGCAAGATCCCTTTTGTGTCTTTTTATCCTTTCTTGTTAAAATAGATGTACTAAACCACACGCGAAAGGATATGTACGAAAATAAGCAGCCGTGTGGTCAAACACGTGTGCGTGATAAACTTATCTTCGGTGGGTGGGTTTGAACCGATTTGGATACTTTTATTTGGATTCACCTTGTGCGATGCCACGACCAGATTACTAAAATTGCGTATATCATCGGAATCCGCACGTTGCGACATTGCCGTTGTCAATACACTGTCTGGGTCACAATAATGTTGCAAGATCAGTGGGCTGATGTCACCCACGTCCACTTACGATTTTAGCGGATATTTTGTTATAAAAATGTAAATATTACCGACTGAATCGGTGTAAATAAGAGAAGTGATGGTTTTTATTTTCTCGATATATAGATAAATGTTAGTTTTTATTTAGTTCTTACACTTCGGCGCACATTACACATTTGAATAAAACTGTTTTTTTTGGGATCCTGTGATCACGGCTCTTGTAAAGCAGTCGAAACGTCAGGATTAAATATAAAATAAAATATGTGCAAAATCCGTACAAAAGTGTTTTTTTCAAATATGTTAGTTTTTAGTTTGAGGTAGCTATTTTGGGGATGCTTGACCCGATATGACTAATTATAATTTTAAAATCGTGAAATTATACCCAAACAATAAAATTATACCCACCTGTTTCAAGCGGTTATTTCTCAGTTTTACTAATTAGGCGCAGTCAACCTATAGAAACCTATTATAGTTTCTTATTAAGAAAAAAATATAGTTTGTAATAGATCGATGTGCGATATAAACGCAAAAATACCGAAAAAACAAAAATATGTTCTTTTATTTACTCAATATATAATATATATATTATAAATAATAAATTACATTGTCCTAAATATGGGTCGTGCAGTGAATCTTAGCTTGCGGTTTAATTCTCTTTATTCTAACTAGCGGCCCGTCCCGGCTTCGCACCGGTGGACAAAATTATTTAATTTTTTTCTATTATTAAATATTTTCCGTTAGCGCCATCTAGCGTCCGGTAGACGAACTACTTGCGGTTAACGCATTGCTATTGTAACGTTATTGATACAATGGAAAAAGAGCGGACAGACAAACAAACACACAAACAACTGTGATCTTAGATTATAGATTACTAAAAAATGGTTTTCGTTATTTAGTGACAGACCTTAGTTTTATACCTCAGCGTATTAGCACGGTAATATGAAAAAGGTAATGTAGTTGTAACTGTGTTAAAGATTTACCTAAAGAAACTTACAATTCATATTACTCGGCGAGTATACCTATACATACTCAAGTCCATCACTTTTTATCATATGCCTGGTATCTTATCGACATTTCATTCGCAGCTAGGCCAGGCCTTATCTCTCAATAATTTACTTGAATTTAAAACTTTTTGTATTCAATTTACTTTCGTTTTTATTATACGTTGATTCAATTAAAAACAAATGAAAATAAATTAGTTCCTGTTGGATTCGGGGACTATGGAGTTTAGAAAACTTTTTAGGGTGAGTTCAAATAAAGAATGTTATCATTTATCAATTACGCTTGGAGAGATAATTGATGTAAACAAGATTAATTAAGTACAGTGTGGCGATTGTTATATTTGAATATGAAACGCCTGAAGCTAAATATAAATTTAACTTAAATTAAAACCTAAATTCAATTTATTCCATAGTATTTATAGAAGTGGTAAACACATAATTTAAAAGTACATAATGGACCCTGTACTATGTGTATAAACTTATTGTTTTAGAATGTTTTATTTTGTCTATTATAACGATATGAGAATCGTATACCTAATTAAAACACTTCAAATTGAAGACGATACATTTATAAAACGACTTTAAATGATTCCTTTGTCTTCCGATCGCTTTGCACTGTTAGTGTAAAGATTTAGTTTTATCTCTTTATCAGAAGTATTTTTTATCTTCTGTATCTTAATGTAGAATGTCTTACAGTTGCAGTATTCTTAATGTTTCGATCACGAACTGTGGTTGCGCATACGTATAAGTTTCATTGACTTTGGCAATGTAATTGATCACGACCACATGTGGGATACTACACTACATATAATATTAATCATAGTTTTCGCCTACTGCAAACATGTTTTTTTATATATGATTTTTTTAATCAATATTACATAATGTTATATTTTTACTTGTTTTTTGAGGTTTATCATTGTAATATTATGTAAATTCGTATTGATTTCGTTGAAGCTTAACAATTTTGCTTTTATTGAATTTGAATAAACAATGTTATAAATCTACAAAACAACGTAGGTACTTTTACTGACATTAATATTATTGAAAACCATGTTTTTGGTTTTTGAGACTTCCGTTATTTCGCAAATTGTATGCACGAGTTTATCCTTGACGATGACTTGAATATGAGTGACTATGAAAGTAAAGAAAAATATGGATGCTAAGGTAACGGATAGACATAGGTACATAAATGATACATAGATATGTATTTTTTATATAAATTTTCATGACTCGCGTACAAACGCTCGTGTGATAAACACAAACTTCTGCCCCTTTCGGGATTCAAACCGAGGACCGTCAATGCGAAAGACAAGATCGCTACAGGTGCACCAGACGGTCGTATATTGTACTTTTACTGATTCAAGTAAACATAATACTACTCTAGATCTAGTTTATGATATTCATGCCAATGAGCGATCAATATGGGACATAAACTCGGCCAGCAATGTATTATAAAAGTCGTATCATCCAGGGATTTTTAGCAGTATCCGAATAGAGTGTTCTGAACACTGTTTTTCATTTCTGTTTTAAAAGTTAAACAGAAAGAAACTGTTACTCTTTGAATCTGTTTTAGAAAATACCGGTTCATAAGTGTTAATATCTGTTACAGTCAATAAGGTTCACATTGGCATAACTATGCGACAGGTCACTAATAATTTGGGTACTTTGAAATGCCTATGTTGGTGTACGGTGTATACACATAGATGGTTAAACGTAAAACAGTTTCTAACAGATTGGTAACAGAAAACATTATATCTGTTACACTTTTATAAGTGTTCGACGCAAAACAGGTTCAAACCACTCAAATAAGTGATACAGGGATAATTCTGTAACAGATTCAATGTGTAACCCTTATGAAAGTGTATCCTTATAAAGGTGTTATTGAATTCCTGGTATCATCTACTGCGTACTTTAGTTGTGATGATGCTATAACGACCTCCTTGAGTGGCTCGTATAGCGGTTTTTATGGTAACGCCTCAAAGTGTCGAAGATGGTGTCTTATATTTATTTATTTATCTGAAAAATGGCTTTTATATCATAAAGGTGTAATATAATATTATTTCTATCTTTTTAGTTATGTGATTTGCAAAGAATAACATTTTAGCACTAATTCATTTGGGGCAACAAGATCTACTTTAAAAAGGGACATTATTGTAATTATTATTATTATTATAATTAATTACAATATTAATGTTGTATAGTAACAATATTTTGACGCTGTTGTAGTGCATTATTCATCTTATTAATCATAAGGGAAGGCCGATGTTTATTTCCTGAAACTCATATTCTATATCTGAAACAGGGATACAATTACGGAAACTAATAGGTATGCATTTAACGGTAAATACTTAACGTAATTGTCAGCCATGTGAGTTTAATTATGTTGATTCCAAGAATAAAATGTTTATGGGTTTAATTTTATAGGAAAACGTGATGGTTTACGTGAACGTAGGATTTAGGGGTAATCAATGGTAATCTTCACCAGTCATTCTTATTTGAGACCTTTCAATATTTATAGAACCTCATTGAAATACAATCCCTTGACCTTCGACATTAACCGCTTAGATGTAGAATGATCTAAAGGGTAAAATCCAAAGTCACAGAATCTTTATAGTTACTAATTTAAGTTAATAAATATAGGTTCAGCACCATATTGTTATCCTCGATTCTGGTATTAGGTATGATGGGGTTTGCATATCCAAAAGGAAACAACCCTTTTAAAGATAGAGAAAGATAAAAAAAGTTAGTGTACTTTGAGCAGACATCGGAACTAAACTAAGAAACTCCTTTGTAGAAGTTATTCATATCTTTTTAAGGATCCATTTCTAGCTAAAGTCCTTTAGTTAGGGAAACATGGCGAGGGTGTTGATTCCATAAAATGAATATTGGTTGTTGTTTTGTAAAAAGAAAGACAATCAGCAATTGTTAGCAAGTTCTGAAACAATCATTTCGTAGATTATGCTGTGAATATGCTTCCTATCCACCATTGTTAGATGGCGTTACTCGGAATCCGAAGTCTTCAATTAGAAATATTTATTTTTCTGATTTGTTTGTTGATATAAGATTTATGTTTTTTAACCTTCTGTATTAGCAATATTTTATATCGTTATTCCGAGTGAAGTTTTTGCTCGATTTAGCAGTGAAAAGTAAAACTAATCCTCGGCAAAAATGAGATAAAAATATCGTTGCTTGTCTGTAGAAATTCAGAAAAGCTAAAACAAAATAAAAACTTTTTTCCAAAATTAAATGTCGTCGAACGTTGGCGAAAGTTCTGTGGTACATAGGCCACGGTAATTACTCCAATGTGAATCTCTTTGAGGACCATTAAACACTGGCATTCGAAAATACCGAATGTAATAATTTTAAAACTAAACGCCTCTGCTTAAATGTTTTTTTTAAATTTAACCTGATTTTTCGACTTCTTTGCAGAGCAATGGTCACAGAGACCTTAGGCATTAATAAAATAACAAAACAAATTATAAATATGAACGCGTTAATCCGTTTAAAATTGTTTCAAGGAGTGAACAACATAAAAATAAAATATTCTACATTTACTAACTTTAATAAGATTTGTACGATTTTGATGTGAAACGTGATCAATCGTACCAAACCCGATATACGTCGGCAGAAAGTAATTCTCCAAAGCGCAGTGTTGTAAAATCCTCGTAAATCGAATGGATTACTGAATCATTTGTTGGAAAGTGCTTCGAGGGCAGCTGGTATTGCGATTGTAGCGTTGGCAGGGCGCAGTTTTGGCATGTCGATGTCGTTACCGCCCGTGATTACTGCACAGGACGCGCCGGCCGACCCCATTTCGCAATCATCATAACAGTAAATGTACGTAACAGAGGCTTTCAAACTTGAGAACCCTTCGCCCCATTTTCGTTATAAATTATGATTGTTTATTCTGTTATTCCTATTGTCTAACGATAATACAAAGACAATATTGTTATATTGTGGATAAAAAAAAACGCACTTCACTAAGGCTCGACTTATGATTAGTGTACATTAAACTAAGTAAAAATTTAAGTTTTTACATTTCTACGCCTTTAAATAAAACCTCACTTATTGGAAAAAAAACGTGTTTATTCTTGTTTTTTTTTAATAATCTTGATGTTTCGATGACGACCATTAACTTAGTGATCACAAGATGACTAAGTTAATGGTCGTCATACTTCTCACGTCATAATATCTCAAACCATGACACACCATGAGACCTAGTGGTGTAGTGACGTCTTAATGAATTAAAGATAGAAGACGGTCGTCACTAACTGAGTTTATTTCGCTTAGTATTATAAATTATAAAATGAGATCCCCTTTGCTTTCATTTTAATTCATTTTCAAAAGTGTTTTTTTATTTTGGCTTTATATTCATTCTTTTTGGTTCTTTCCTCACTAACGAAAACGTGTTAGCACTAATAACTAACTAACAATAATTAACATAAAAGTTAATTGTTGAATAGTTAACAAAAAACAGTCAACTTCTTAGGGAATATATAAATTCTGCGAATAATATTGCTTACAACTATTTTCTTACGATTTTCTATTTTTATTTTAAGAGTTAGCTTTGTAAATACAACCCATTCATGCCTCTTTGTAAAACTGACATTTTATAATATCTTTGAAATAAATCTAATAATTATGACTCAGAAATTTAATTAGATATATTAGATAAAGATTTTTAGTTTCAAAATTGATATGTTTCTGACATGTTGAGAACAGAACATACTGGCTGTTGTGCTAATATTGAAACATACTTCATGTTTGATGAACTATGACTGCAATAATCGTGACGTTGAATCCGCCATTCGATGTCGAAGAAGTTAGAACAATTAACTACCTTGATTATTTAGTAATGTTAATTGATTAAATCCTCTAACTACTCCCTGTTACGAATAAAATAGGTCCTTCCCCTTATAAATTGTGGTACTATCATTTTTTCTGATCTGCATCATTATCTTATCAGATGTGTTTGAAAATGAATCAATTTTCGTTTATCTTCTATGTATAGAATGCTATGCATAAAAGGGAGTTTTGAAAGTGTAATAGAAAACAGCTGAAAAATTTACTGTCAGATGGGAAGAGTGTTTCCAAGTTAAATATCTGAGTTAATATGATTTTAGATTGTATGTTTGTACCATTAGATGGGATTGTATGGCATATTATTTATACTCGAACTTAGAAACAACCCGGGAGTCCTCCAAGAATAATATGAGACGCTTCTGTCTATAAATGTACAAAAAGCCAAATGTTTACCATTCAGGTTATGCATTTTTATATCACAGTTCAAATAATAGTCACAAGTCAACAACCACGATATATTATAAAAATATTACACGTGATGTACCTGCTGTATTTAGGAGTCGTGCATATCTTATCAAATATGTACTTCGAAAATTACTCTGTCAACTGCAATGACTTTGAATTTTATTTATTTATTTTTCGGTGAATCATCAGCGTGACAGTCTATATTACATAATTCAATGAATCAGTGTTTGTATGTTTGTTCCCTATGCGTTCCGGAACCATTGATCAGATTGTGATGTAACTTTGTTAAGCTGTTGTTTTTGGATAGATTATAAAATATCTAACCTAACCTAACATAACCATAAGGTTAGGTTAGGTTTATCATATATCATATATCGCATATTTTATCTACCGCAAAATATGCGTTAAACTGTAAGCAGTATGTTACGGTTCACAATCTTTTGATAGTTTACAATCTCGTGAGATTGATTATAATGTAATTGTGTATTCAATTTTACGGTGACATATGCATGCTAAAAAGGCTTATATGTATAGTTAGCGAAAAAAAATGCAAAAAGAGCATTGCAAAGCATGTTGAGTGCAGCTAGTTATTGTATAAAACTAGAAGCTATTTATCTGAAAAAGGGATTGCAAGTTCTTTTTCCTATAGCTTTTATAAAATAAACAGCTAAGGGGAGATTAAAAAGTGTCCTGGGGGTAGTAAAAAATAGGTTTAACGGCCTGATTCAGAGGGATTGGACTATAATGATGAGGGTTTGACATTCCTGGTTTCTTAACTGATTGCTCTCTCGCCGTGGTCATAGAAATGTAGTGTTGAAAATATATATCCTCCTCTTTATTGTTTTCTACTAACATATTATAAGTAAGTTATTAACCAATCTTTATCTAAAATAAACATTATTATGTATCTCTACGTATTAATGACTAAATTCGAGGACATAATGAGGTTTGGTTTTTAGCTTCTCAATGCCACACTCCACTTTTCGTTTTAATGTTGTCACCTTTTCTGATTGATAGAACACCTGCTTTTGATTACTCATAACTCGTGGAGTGACTTAATTCGTCATTATTAGATAACATTCGCGGTTTTCTATTATAAACGGAGTTAAAACTTTACAATACAATACAAGATTACTCATTTGTCTTGCTTTGAATTTTAATGATTGTATGAGTCATCGTTGACGACTTGTTTTACTTGACTGCCAGGATTTATGACGTGTGTCTCGTAAATATTAAGTGTAAAGATATATTTTTTTATTTTCATATAAAATATGTAACATTTATTTGTATTTAAATGCAATGTACGTTACTCTATCGGCTCTGTCTCATATCGTCCTAGTGTAGTCAAAGATTTTTCTTTCAATGATAAATTGTATAAACGGAAGCGGCGCTATTGATGCATTCGTTTTAAGGAGATTATCAAAGCCCCATTATTTTCCAAATCTCACACAGAGGTTCTATTTATCAGCTGTTATATTACAACTTAACTAATTTTAAATTAACGAAATATGTTTGTATGTCATACATACTCTAATGCTCTGTTCTATACACTCTTTCGGCTGTCGGATCGGTAAATTGTAAGAACGAAACAATTGTGTTCGTTTTTGACTTCAATGTGTAAGTCGTAGCCAACTGGTTAAAATAGCCGTTCAATCAAACAGCTAGCCCTTTGGTTAAAAAAGGTTAGGTTAGATTTAAAATAAAGCTTAACTTAACCTAACCCCCATAATTTCTGTCTTTTTAATAACACTAGTAACGTATATTTACTACTTTCTTTCCGAAAAATATCCTGAAACATTCACAAAAACCGGCTAGTTGACGCCATATTGAAAACAAAACGCACCTAGCGCCGCGTTGGTGACGCTGAACTAATTCAATTAGACGGCGGCTTTTCAATAAGCCGTAGTGTTGAACGTTGCAGTCAACAAGTCGGCTAAACGACGTATAGCCGTGTTATTGAATGGCGTTGTTCAGTCAAAGGGCTAGCTGTTTGATTGAACGGCTATTTTAACCAGTTGGCTGCGACATGTACACAAAAGTGAGAAAAAAGAAATTAAAAACGTTACTTCTTTATTTATAGTTTGCTACATTTTAGATTTAAATTTAAACAATGTAATAACTATGATACATGCAACTGCATAACCACACGGTATGATTGATCACGTATGATAATTTGATTACTAACCACCTATCCTTTACCGTTGGAGAAACTGAATTGAATTTTTTATAGGATAAGGAAGTAAGTGTCTATAGGGTCTCTGGTAGTGGAAGCGTTCATATAATCATATCATGTTAATGTATATTTGACGCAAACTCAAAAAATATCTAATAAAGAATCATGATTTATTTTTCATTATTTTTCCGATATTATTTTCTAATGGACATACATGCATTTGAATACATTATAAAATCTACGGTAAGGCGTCTCATAAACTTATGTATAATCCTTACATTCGATTACATTTGTTCAAGATTAGTCAATATAAACCAAATCGTGCACACAAAAAGTCTAAGATACTTTGGTGTATTTTCATTCAATGTCAAGGATATATGCATTAATATTCAAGATGTTGGAAAATAAATGTCCTTTCCTGGCAATACAAGTGGCCGTATAAAGCCTTGGTATTATAATTTTTATGTGGCTGGTAGTTATGGGCAGATTAAAAATTGTCAACGTGACGTCATCGCAGCCTACTATTGCTTGCTTTGCCATTGTTGAAGATTTATTGTAAGAAAGTCTATACTTATTTGATCTGAACTTATTGTACTAAAAAATGTGAGATGATCAAAAGCTCTTACCTGAAGTGAAACTCGATCTTTATTTAACTGGCTTTATAGAGGAAACTGTTTAATCGTATAATAATAGGAACTTAAGTGAATTCAGAATATTTTTTACAAAATTTCAGCAGCTTAGCTATAAAGTTATAATATACGAACAAGCAATTGCATGTATATACTGTATTTTTGCCTTTTATGTTTTATATATATAGTTAATCATAAATTCTTAAAAGAGAAGTTTTCTTTTCTTGTTAAATAATAATATTTATTACCTACATTCACACCAATTAGCCTGGCCCAAATTAAGCACTAAAAGGCTTGTGTTATGGATACTAGGGTAATGGATAGACATACATATACGATACTAAGATATGTAATTCCGGGATTTGAACTCAGGACCGTCGGTGCCAAAGGCAGGTTCGCTACCGTTGCACCAAACGGTCGTCATCTGCCTGCATCATCTGCCTTGTAGGGATTATAATACCTTTTTTTTTTTTTTTTTTTTTTTTGTTTTCGTAGAAAATGGCATTAGGCATTCACACCGTGTCGGGAGAACACGGTGGATATGTGGGACTCTCCTCCATGCCCCTACCCGGCCGAGTGCCCGGTAAAGGCTTGGAGGCCTACCCACTAAAAACTACGGCGTCCCAATACACAGTGGTGCGGGTCGCGGGGTCCCTTGTCGGACTCGGCCGCGGCCCGGACCAGTGTGGGTCCGCGCTCGTGGGCGGACCTCGCCTATGCTCCGTGAGGGACGGAGCAACGGGGTGAACCGTGACGCCCTGAACACCCCGCACGCCTGAGGGCCAAGTGCAATGCGACTGCCGGTCTCCCGCTCCGACAGCCGCTGGCCCCCTTTCGGTGAGGGAAGGAATAAACCACACCCCTCGACCGACCCCGACCCACACAGGACGAGACTCCCGCGCCCGCGATGATCACCCAAGAACAAGTCTCAAGAACAAGTTCCCGGGCGCCACCGCAGGCGGCGCGGTTGCCCCGCCCAGTGCGGGCCGGAGGCGGCCGAGGTGTGCTAACGGCCTTCCCCCCCCACCTCATCGGAATGTGCGTCCGCGGAAGTCCCCCGGAAACAAAAGTTCCCGAAGGGCTTCCGCGGTCGCCATCCCATCGGACCCCCTCTCGGCCACGCCGGGTGATAACGGAGAAAACTCCGGTATCACCCGTAGTTTCCGAGTGAGGCTCCTACCCTCGGGGAAGCCGTTCCCGAGGGTCCTCCTCAAGCGCATTCCGCTCGCGAGGCATTCATCCCGCGAGCCTGCGCTACTGGCCTCTTGACCCAAAGCCCTTCCCAGCGGGGAAGGGTGGGAAGAGACCCTCTCCCCCTTCGTGCGTTTTCACGTGGGGGGTGGACACCCAGGCAGAATGGGTGCCCCTTCCGCCATTTGGGGCGTCTCTAAAGGAGAAGCGAAGCTCCATCCTCTAGATGGGGATGCGGGTGGCATAACGCCGCCACCTTCTCCCCCGACGCCTGCGCCTTATGAGAGAGGAGTCTAAGTCCTCCTCCCTCCTCCTTTCGGCGGCCTCCTTCTGCGAGAGGACGTCCTCGCAGAAGGTGGCCACCCCCTCCCAGGACCCGTCGCTCGTCACCATAGCTCGCGCCACGGCGGCGAGCGAGAGGTCACTCCCAATCGTCGCGACAAGATTGCCGCGCTGAGGAGACCACGCCGGACACACCTCAAGGGTGTGCTGGGCAGTGTCCTCCGCAGCGCCGCAATGATGGCACGACGGGGTCGGCTCCCTTCTAATCCGGTGCAGGTATTTACCGAAGCACCCGTGCCCGGTAAAGACCTGCGCCAGCCTGAAGGTCACCGACCCTTGGCGCCGAGCGCACCACTCCCGAAGCACTGGCCTCAGTGCCTCGAGGGTGCGCTTCCCGAATGGCGGGTCGATGAGAGACTCCTCCCACTCCCTCATCAGCCGTTCTTCGGCATCCCTCCTTGTTCGCCGGGCCTCCTCGGGTGCGAGCCTATCTCCTCGCACCCGGGCCTCCACCTTTCGCAGATACACCTCCCGTAGGACACGTGCCTCCAGTTCCCACGGTGGTGTACCTGCGAGCGCGCAAGCCGCCGATCGCGACACCGTCCTGTACCCTCGTACAAGGCGGGCCGCGATCACCCTTTGGGACCGCCGGAGATCTGCCTCTCCTTTGGTCCCTACGGCTTCTGCCCACACCGGGGCCCCATAGAGGGCCATACTCCGAATAACTCCCGCGTAGAGTCGGCGGCACGTGGTACCTGGGCCGCCGACGTTCGGCAGGAGCTTCCCTAGGGCCAGAGAGGCCTTCACCAACCTGGGGGCTAGCTGCTTGAAGTGCTCGCTGAAGTCCCAGCGAGCGTCCAGCAGCAGCCCCAGGTACTTGATGTGGCGAAGCACTGGAAGCCTCACCCCATCAAGCACGACCTCCCTAGCCCTCACCGGTGGGGCTCTCCTCGGGCCATGGAAGAAGATGCACTCGGTTTTATCCACCGAGACATCTAGTCCCATGGCCCGGATGCGCGCTATGGCCACCTCCGCCACCTCCTTGGCCCGGCGACGCGCCTCGAGGTAAGTCGTCCCCCTCGCGGCGATAAGTGTGTCGTCAGCGTAACACACTATCGCCGCGCGGGGGAGGATCGTCCCCCTGAGGAGCCAGTCGTACCCCATGTTCCACAGGAGCGGACCCAGAACCGCTCCCTGTGGAACACCGCACGACATGCTCCTCTCCACCAGCTCCCCATTCGAGTCGGCGTACAGCACCACCCTGTCCTGCAGGTAGTGCTCCACGACGACCCGGAGATAGGGGGGAAGCTGGTGGAACCTCAAGGCGTCCCTGATCACCTCATACGGCAGGGAGTTGAATGCGTTGCGGATGTCCAATGACACCGCAAACACTCCCTGCCCCAGCCGTTCTGCTGTGTCGATGACGTCCCTCAGGGCTAGGATGGCATCGACCGTGGACCGCCCGCGCCTGAACCCGAACTGTCGCTCCGATAAGTTCGGGCCCAGGCCCTCCTCAAGGTGCTGCACGATGCGCTCGGCAATGATGCGCTCCAAACCCTTGCCGAGCACGTCGAGCAGCACCACCGGCCTGTAGGCGGAAGGCAAATCTGCCGGACGCCCCTCCTTCCTCAGCAGGCAGAGTCTACCCCTCTTCCACTGCCTAGGGAATTCCCCCCTCTCGAGACAGAGACTGTACGTCTCGCGGAGGAACTCACCTAGGTGCTCCTGGGCAATGGGGATGACTCTGCCCGGGACTCCGTCCGGCCCTGGCGCCTTCCGCTGGCCTTTGAGGCGGTCCATGACCATCTCCACCTCCTCCGTGGTCACCGGCTGGTATCCCGACGGCTGCTCGCGAGGGATGGGCGGGAGGACCATCCTGGGCGGGAGGATCGGCGACGACTCGGGGAAGAGGCCCGACACCACCCTGGCCAGAAGCTCTGGCTCCAGCGTGTCCGTTGCTGGAGCCTGGCTCTTCAGCTTTCGTCTAACCATCCGGTAAGGACGGCCCCACGGGTCCCTGTCGAGTGATGACAGGAACTGGGCCCAGGCCTCGTCCTTCGCCTGCCGGATGGCTAGATTGAGCCTCTTCTTGGCCTCCCTATAGGTGGTGGTCAGGGCTTCCTCCTCGCCCTCCACCCTCCTCCGTCGCCGACGGCACCTCTGCAGCGCCCTCCGTGCCCGAACGCAGGCTGTCCTGAGCGACGCGATTTGGTCAGACCACCAGTATACGGCGGTCTTATCGGGTCGCCCAGTCACCTTCGGCATGGAGGCGTTGCAGATTGCCGTGAAGGCCTCTTTTAGCCTCCCCACCCGCTCCTCGACCGTCCATCCCTCGCGCTCCTCGTCCTGCAGCCGCCAGGCCTCCACCACCGCCGCCTCCTCCGCCAGGTCCCTGTTTAGCCTGGCGAGGGCCCATCTGGGGAAACGTGATTGTGTTCCCCCCCCTGGGCGCCCGCCAGATCCACCCCTCAGGTCGGCTTCATACCTGATGTAGGGGTGGTCGGACAGGGACTCCTCCTCCGATAGGACGCGCCATCCGGAGATCTTGGGTGATAGCGATGGGGTCGCCAGGGTGACGTCCACACGGGAGCCCCCGCTGCCCCTGACGCAGGTGAAGGCGGTGCCCCTATTTAGCACCGCCAGCCCCATCTCTATCACCCAGCTCGCCACCACCACCCCCTTTGGATCGTTCGAGGGGTGGCCCTACGCCTGGTGTTTCGCGTTGAGGTCGCCCCCGAATAGGATCTTTCGGGGGGCCAGTCTCCGGATGACGCGTCCCATCCCATCGACCCACCGTTGGAGCTCGGTGAGGGCACGATTGGGCGAAAAGTACGCCCCCACCACGGTGATGTCCCCCCAACTGACGGCTACATACCCCGACCCCCTCTCAATGAGCGAGAGGGGAGGGGAGCCGACCGTAGTTGTGGGGACGACTATCGCCACCGTCTCGTCGAGCGACGAAGCCCAATTGTCCCTCGAAGGGCAACAATAGGGCTCCGAGACGATGGCTAGGTCGATGGTCCACTCCGCCAGGTGCTGCATGAGGAGGTCCTGCGCACCTGTGGAGTGGTTGGTGTTCGCCTGTAGTAATCTGTATTGGCGTGGGGGCATTACTGGGCCAATACAGATACTACCTCCATGGCCGTCTGGGCCTGTGCCGGTCGCGCCCCAAAGGTCTTGGGGAGAGGCCTTCCTTTGACCGCCGGGGCCTTGCACGCTTTACCCCCCATCACGTGGTCGTGGGGGCGTTTCAGCGACCGGCATAGCGCACACTTCGGGTCCGCCTCGCAGTCCCTCGACTTGTGCCCGGCCACGCCGCACCTGTAGCACAGGGTGCTGCGATCTACGCTGGCCGGGCAGAGCGCCCCAGTGTGTCCGGGTTGAAGGCACCGGAAGCACCTTAAGACGCGGGACTCCAGCACCCTTATTGTGGCGACCGTCCAGCCGACGCGGACCTTCCCCTCTTGGCCCAGCTTCTTGGCGGCCTCCACGGGGCATTTGACCAGAGCGGCGCCTAAGCCGCCAGGACCCCCTCTGATTTCGCCCACCCTTATCTGGTCGGGCGGGCATCCCCCTACGGCGGCGAGCGCCGCCTGTAAGTCTCTTGGCCCCGTTGAGTCGTCGAGGCCCACAACCCGCAGGTCAGCTGTTTTAGTGGGCCTCGAGACCGCCGCTGCATCCCCAAGGACCTCCTTTAATTTGGCAGCGAGACCGTCTGCCTTTGCCCCGCTGCCTTCACCGCCGACCTCGATTAGTCTCGCCCCCGACTGCGTGATTTTTATTTTGACATCCGAGATCCCCAACTCTCGGAGTCTTACCTCTCTTTTCGCCCTCTCTATTACCTCGGCGTATGAGGCCCCCTTTTTTGCCGCCTCTTCAGGGATCGAAAGGACGACCGCTGCCGTCTTGGGGGCCACCAGTTTCGGAACCGCCGGCTTGGGTTGGGCTGGTTTTGGCCCCGGTTTCCCCCTCACAGGCTGGCCCGCCACCTTTGCCAATTTGGCGGGGGCCTTCCTCTTAACCGCCGCCGACCAGGCTGTCTGCTCCGCCTGCACAGGAGCCGCCGTTGTCCCGGCTGTCGACGAGCGCTCCGCTGCCTCCCTGGCCTCTCTCCCCGCCATCGTGCGGGGAACGGCCCTTTTCTTGTCCGCCGCTAGCGGTGGCCTGTGGGTCTTCTCTTGTAAGAGCCGCCCATCCTTTTCGAGGCCTTCCACGCGGGCATTCACCATGGTCCTTACTGCACCCAAAGTTTCCCGCTGGAAGGTCTCCATAAGGTCCACCATCTCCTCCCTCGTAAGTGGCTGGCCTGTGCACCTCCTCACTGCCTGCGCCTCGGACCTCTGTGCTGCCGCAGCTGTCTTGCAAGACACATCCATCCTTCTTTTCAGGGCTTTGTTTTCTTCGCGCAGTTTTGCCACTTCTGCGCGAAGTTGTTCTGCCGCCTTCCTGAATTTGGCCGCTTCGGACTCCCTCTTGGGCTTGGCCTTCTCCGCCAGTTTGTTGGCGACCCCACCCAGTTTTTGGATCGCCCGTTCGAGACACCTGCGGTCAGCCTGTCCCAACGTTTCCGAGATGCCGAGCAAGACGGTCTTGACCACTTCTTGCTGCTCCCGCAGATCCTCCGCCAATTCACCGCTGTCCGTCTCCGGGCCGTCCGAAAACTCCACGTCTGCAGGTTCATCGGATGAAGAGTTCTCCCTGTAGTCGATGTTCTTCGGCCCCCTAAGTATCTTTGCGGAGCGTGGTGACCCCTTGTCTCCCATCTCCACTTCCAACTCCTCCGCATAGCTAGCGTCTGACTCTGCCCCAACGTTCAATCTAAAATTGGTGCTGGTGCCTGTTGTCATCGGCTTCCCCAACTTTCTAGGCGCCTTAGCCTTCGCCCTCGTCTTCCGCCTGATTGGTCCCTCTCCTCCGGATCCGGAGCTTGAGGGGCCCCTCTCTCCCGAGCTCGGCCGCTTACGGCACACACTTCCGCTTCTGGAACCGGTGGGGGTCTCACCCCCTAGCGTTTGGTCTCCTAAGAGACCAAATCGGTTCCCTTTCGAAGTCATGGCTCAACCCCGGCGCCACTAGCGCCTAGGGAGAGCCACAAAACGTGAAAAACACCCGCTGGACTTGGCAGAATAGCCGCCTCAATTGAGACGCACCTACCCTACCAAAACCCCCAAAAAGTCGAAAAGGGAGAGCACTCCCCCCAACAACCCCAACTACCCCCAAACTTCCCCAAGAAATTCCGATTTTACGGAGAAAAATCAAAACCTAAGTCAAACTTAGGTTTTGCCCTAACTACCGAATCGCTTCAGTGGTGGCGCCAGCGAGACTTCGCGGCACAAGAACTCCCCCACTGAAGCACCCTACTCGAACCGGGGACCAACTCCCCCACTCCTACTCCGAGAAAATCGAGTTTGTCCCTGGACGCTGTTCGAAAGTTTGGCGAAAACCGCCAATCCGTCGAACAACGGCAAGGTGGAGGACTCCCTCGACCTCTCCCAACTGGTTCCTACCAGGGAGGTGCTCGCCCTGAAAAGGGCGAAGACCAATCCGGCAGAAAGGCGCGCACAGCTATCTCGAAAACCGAGATAGGGGTGCCCGACTCTTTGCTACCTGGACGATCTTCTAACACCCGACTGACAAAAAACCCTCAAATGTATGGAGAAAAAAAAGAAAAAGTGAACAAACTAAAAATTCACAAAAACTTAAATTTCTCCACACACTCCGAACCGATTTCAATTTTCAAAAAACCAAAAGATGCGCCTACAAAAACTCTAACTACCTCCCGAAAACCAACTAACTCGTCAATAAGTGACCCACCGAAAAACGTCGGATTATAATACCTAGATTTATACTAGAGTTTATAAAAGCAGGTGCTGTTTACAAAAATGCTTAACTAATGTTGAATGGTTTCGTATATTTTAAAAATAAGATGTCCTCCCATTTTCTTAATCATTAAGATTGGTTGTCTTTACTCGGTTTATAAGCAATAAACTCCAATTTTAACTCTTGTTTGTTGTAAGTGTATTAAAGGATTCGGTTGGGGTCTCTGTTTCACAAATCAGTGCTTTCTGCTTTCACATTCTCTACTAATATCAAATATTATGAGTCTTCAGAATCACAATATGATATGTTTAATTTTTCCTAAACAATAGCTGCAAGTCGGTCTTTTCAGATCAGAAACAGCAAAAGTTAAGAAAATGTAAAACTTATAATAACTTTTCTATGATTTTAATATACATTTTTTTGCATTTTTTACAAACTATTTTTTAATAGAAAAATACTAGAAAAACTCTACTTGTCTCATGACATCAATAACTTGTCAGCAGAGTCGACGTTTTCTAGTATTTTTCTATTAAAAAAAATATTTTATAACGATGAGTATATGGCCAGACTTATTATAAACAATAGGATTTCTAAGACGTACTTGGTGCGTGTACATACATCTTGCAAATAAATACACATAAAACTGTCTACTAAGCTTTTAACGTAAGAAGAAATTACAAGTACACTTCCGTTATGTTTTCTGGGCAATACAAATACATTAAACTATACAAACTGTGACAAAGTTCCATACTCATTCACTCCTCAGAGTGACTTCGTGACTTTCTAGCCAATAAGCCGCCGTCGCAGAGAGTTAGATCGGGTTCACCAGAGCACTGTTCGCCGAAAAAAAATATTTTTTAATGCATATATGTCAATATTACTGATAAATTTGACTTGAAATAAAAACGAACTAGGTCTAGCTTTAATTTAATAAGGTTAGGTTAGGTTAGAACATAGTTAAAAACACTAAAAAGATCCTGAGGTATAAAAAATAATCAGGCAAAACGTTCTTTTGGCGAAGAAAGCTTCGATAAACAATTCGGAACTCCTTAGATGTCTCTATATAAGATTAGAACACATTGACTTTTCGAGAAGTTGCACATATTTGCATTACTGTAAAAACAGCATTCGGCGATTTTTATTAGCCAAGTTACACAATTTCCCACTTTTTGTTAGGGTCTCCAAGTAAACGATGAGCTCTTATAGTGTTTGTTTGCTTGTCCTCGGTTTAGCTTGGAGGTTCTGGTCACTAGCATAAAAATTAATTTTGATCACGCCAACAAAATGTAGAATAAAATCTTACTAAATGCTTACTTAATACGCCTTAAAGTGAAGCGTAATTTTTTTGCTTAATTATCTAATAAGACAAAAGACAACAACCATTAGATGGTGAGGTGTGTCTTTCAATAAGCCCTTAACAATGTTGTGAGTTTGTGAAGGCCATTTTTCAATTCAGCAATCCGTTTGCCAGATATCAATCTTGAAAGTGTTAATTTTTGTTAGAGTCAAGTGTGCCCCTGTTCTACCAGCTAAACAGTTCGTCTTTCGTCTAAAATCGCGAAGGTAATAACGAATTTAAAAGGAAAACTATTACAACTAGGTAGACTTTTATACTTATTCATTTATTCTATATGCTATTTCGTATCTTTTAGCAGACTCTATATTTCATCTTGACTTTTTGACTCCTTTACAGCAACCGTGATCACAGGATGATTAAGGTAATGGTCGTCATACAAGTGCTATCTTCACAATATTTTAATCGGGTGCATATAAAATATGCGCAATTCGCAAGTATCCGATAAAAACAAGTAATAGTCGACCAACATCGAAGTGTAAATATTTCGTCCAATAATCTTATAAGTTAAGTACGCATATTGGGTTATTTTGAAACGCAGCACGTGGTCCGAGACGCACTTGGCCGTTTTTTTAAGTTTACGAACCCTGTAGCAATGAAATTTTATCATTCGTGAATATGATTCGAAGAATATTGAAACAGTCTAATCCGCTCAAATTAGGTAGGTGCCCCAATGAACGATTTTTTTTAACTATAGAACTTGTTTCGGACAGTCTACTACCTGAATACCGATGGGACGGTTTGCTAATACTGGTCATTTTACATATTCACAGAATGTCCAAATTGAAAGCCGCTTTCATCTTATGGTAGTATATTGGGTTAGATTCCTTTCAGGTCTAAATGGTTTTAAAGTTGTTTGTGGATAACAGATTTTTATGTGTTTTTAGCGAGAGATGCAAAATTGACGAGGTACCTAACACTATTTCGAATTATAAACTACTGTTTTTTGTAAAAAACGAAATATAAAAAAAGTTGTTTTAACAGAACCTCCATTTTATGTCACTTTGTCAATGGCCGCAAAATTGGTTCTTTGTCATTTTCATTATTATTATAAACAACAAACACCTATGAGATACATCCTTCCTAAAACTCCAAATACCTTAAATACAGGAAAAATTCTTAGTTTATGTTTTGGATTGTTTGAATCATAAGTTGTGATTCATTTTATTACCTTCACAGTCAAAGTTGATCATATCGCTGAGTCATTACAAAATATGCTCTCTGCCGTTTTGATAAGTGTCCTCACGTACTTTATTCGCTGTGTTGAATGACAGTCCCTTCTCGTTTGATGACTCATTCAGCGTTAGCGCAATAGAAATGACATTTAACGTTCGGTTTGTTTGTTATATTTACTTCTTGGTGTTTGGGTATCCTTATTCTCATAGACCCGCTTACTAATTTTAAAATTACACAAGAACAACACAAGTGGCGAAGGGTTAATGAACAGATTTGTCAATGAAATCTAATCCATTAATGATAAAGTGCACTTAGCGTTTTTATGGACATAATAATACATTAAATCATAATGCCAGTAATCTATTACCTGCTCACGAAAAAACATCGTGATTTCGAAGTTTATCAAATATTTTTGAACACCTGCCGTGGCTTACCACAAAATCATTTTGAGATATCCAAAAAAGCGGAAAATATTTAAACTTGATGTTTTCGCTAGAGAATTATCCATCGAATGAGATTTTTTTACATATGCAGGCATTTAAAACTCCAAATAAGTCTCGAGACCTAAGACCTTTTAAATAACGGACGGCAAAGCTACAAGGATTTCCTTATAAATAATTTGTTTCGTAAAATTTCAATCCATGTATTTTTTTCAATTTTACAACACTACAAGACAGGGGTATGGGCATTCTGCAGAATACAAAATTGCTTTCAACACTTAGGTGATCAATATTGAATTTGGCAACGATGCAGACTCTACAGACTTGGCGTAGCTTCACTTCCCTCTTATTATCGTTTTTCATGCTGAATCCTTACAATATTAGCAGTTAAGATGTCTGTACACCATCGTTGGTTCATAAGTATCGTTCAAATCTAACTGTGAATTGCTTAACACACACACACACACACATACAAAAACCCAACAAAACGTAATAACACATGCGATTAGTTTAGGTTATCGGATTTAAATAAAAACTTGTTTTACGTTTTTTTTTCTTAAAAAATACTGAAGAATGAAGAGAGTTCTTTTAACACTAGTGATGTAACAGAGGCCGGTTTTAATTTAAACAAATGACATAAAGTGATGTAAGAATTCTTGCTATGAGGTTTACCTTTCTTGTATAGTTAACGGTACCTAGGTTATTATTCAATGTATGTGAAATATTTTTTTACTGTGCATAGATTTCAATAAAAATTGGATCGATTAGGTATGTGTAATGCGGCGTGTTTTTCTTTAAATATGATAATTAGTTAATAACGTTTGACTCGTATACGTGTACTCCTCGGTCCATACCGCATCGAATAAAGAACCATTTTTCACCGTGAGAAAAATTTCTACGTCTTTTTTTAAACATCAGTAAATATTACCTACTAGGCTGATGTGTGTGCCCCTGAAATATTGAAACTAAAATAAATTTAATTAAATTGCACTTAATATAAGTTTTTTTACTTTACTCACCAACCATTCAAAAAGTCTTTTAATTGACAAGAAGAATGAGTGAAAGAAACTCGTAATCTTTAACAGAAGTAACGACATTTATAATACATTGTTAACATATATTATCACAATACCATTGCCACAACAATAGCGGCAGTGTTATGCTTCCATTACATCGTTTATTACAATAAACCCAACGAGGTATGTCGTTGGAAGAAACAAAGAATAAAAAAATAAGTAACAAAATACCTTTGTATTTTTGAAGTTATACTTCTTTAGGCGTATGAAAAAATGATGACAGTGAAATTTTAAGATGCGCGCGCATCACTGTGACACAAAATTATCATGTTGAAGTTGACCGCAAAAGCGACATGGAATAAACAAGCAGGATGAAGTTGGCCACAAATTTAATATTTTTTTTATATATTTTATGCATTTTCAATGCGATCTTATAAGATAAATTATTATAATAGAAAAATACTAGAAAAAATCAACTCGGTTCACAAGTGAATTCTCAGGCGGGAATCGAACCCGCAACCTTTGGAAATCCGGTCCAATGCTCTCCCAATTGAGAATATAAAACTAAAATGGCTGTTTTATCTTAATCGATTGACCAAACATTTGTAAAAATGTAAATTGTATTTTTTCAAACATCACAAAATGCAGTGACGTTGATCACTCGCTGACTTTGACAAAGCAAAGTAATATTCATTACTACTATAAAATGTTATGCTTTATAGCCTAAATGTGTATAAGGGGGCATAGCCCGTTTGTTATTTTTGTTGTTTCAATAGAAAAGTTGATCAATGATAAATTTAAAAACAAAAAAATAATAATAGCCTTATATTGTTTCAGAGTTCTTCGGACTCTGTGCTAACGACGGGTTCTATATCAGAGCGCATAAACAGCCTGCAGCAGCAAAATGTTGAACAACCTTTGCCTGCTCATGTCGCCTCCACGCTTCATCGGAACAAGAGCTCATTGCATTCCACGGGACAGGGCTCGCTTGGTAAATATGATAATAAATACCAATTAACATCATACATCATGCTTCAATGCCAAGATAAGTAGCTAGAATCATCGGAAAGAGCGAAGGTAACCCTTGCCCAGCACCGAATCAATCGGCCATGGAGCTGGTCAACATAAAATAATATTTAGTCAGACTCCATTTTGTATTTTTTTTCTAGTGCTAAAAACAGAAAAAGTATCTTGTAATTTTGGTAAAAAAAAATTCAACTGGTCTCAGGTGTCAGATGGGGCTGGAATCTGTAGCCTTTCGCTTTCCATTTGTATAGCTAAAGCGAATGCTTACGATTGTTCTTCAAATTGAAATTAAATTCATTATTGATTGGACGATTCTTGTAAAAGTATTTCATTCAATATTTGTAGATAGTTAACTAGAATGTAAAGAGATGGCGCTGACGATTCGGCATAAGGACTATAAGAAATTAAGAGGAACTTGTTAATTTTTTATAGTCTTAAGCTGACTTATCAGCGCTTTGTCCCAGTTTTCGCCTTGTATCAACATGTAATATCATAATGTTACGTGCGGTGGGGATTAGATAGTCATAATAATAATAAATCATTTCGAGATTTATTTATCTAAAAGCGAACAGCTAAGAATTACCAAACAGTTTCCAACCAAGTCCGTTAATTTAATCGTAATAATAATAACAGAAAAGCACTTAAATTAAGTAAATCGTAAACTATTTCTCCATTTACCATACCAATTTTAAAAGGCGTTAGGAGCATTCGGAATCAATACCAAGCAATCCGCATCGAAAGAAGACCTTTGCTACTGTATTACAAACATTACTATATTGTTATGATCTTATTTCAGGTGGTAGTATGACCTCGTTAACATCAGCCCCACCCACGCCCACGCCTTCCTCATCATTGTCCACGTCAGACCTATCAGAGCGGCCTCGCGTCAGTCATGGGAAGCCCAACTTGGCCCCTAAGCCGCCAACGCTGCCAGACACCAGGCCCTCACCCCCACCCAAGAAGCTGATCATCAATGGCAAGGCAGCCGCTAGGACGCAGAGCATGAGGGTGCCTAGGTATATTTTTAATATTTACCTTAATCCAAAACCTCACGTCACCGACTTCCATCTAGTTTCATTATTCACTGTCGATAACCTGGAATATGGTTAGCGAAGCAATGGCTGACGTTATGCTCTCGAATGGGTGAGCGCTAAAGATGGGTGTATTTCTGACCTGTTAAAATTACTTATAATATCAATCTATTATTCTTTTGCTGTTTTTCTGTAAGTATTAAGAATGTATATTTAACATCCTAAGATTGCTGTTTGTGCCCTTTTTATTTATTTTTAAATCAGAAACAAATAGTCATACAAAAAAAAAATCCTAGAAAACTTTTTAGAAAAAGACCTATGTGAATAGGTTTAATATGAATAGGTTTCAATTAGTTTACGCAGTTTTACTTTAATATGCGATGGCTGTCTCTGCAAATCATCATTTGCATCGCACGAGATGAATACTATGAACACATGTATACGGGTTTAGGTGACTAAACGACCTCAGATTGTTTTAGATCAACCTGAGCTCTATGGTCACATTTAATAGATTTCTTTAGTTGACACTGTATGAAAAACAAAATGGATCATTCCCTTCTGACTGTGCCTAAAAAATCTAGCACTAAAATAAATTAAGCACTTATATGTCAGGAAGCTTCGGGTCTCACTCACTTTTCTTGCTCCATTGTATTATTAATAGCTATTTAGTCTGAATTATGTTAAGAACAATTTAAGCATGCTGATGGTTTCAATTTATTCCTTCTTTCAATTTTATGCCACCTTTATCGAATACTAGAATCTCTTGGACCTGGAATTTTATTAGTTATCATGCAGTTTAGTTGTATTTTTGGATGCTTACAAATCAAAGGGAACGGGAAACTTTACAAGTGTATATCATACAAAAAAGTTGTAACTAAATTGTTTGGTTTTGTCAGGTCGCCGCCGGTGTCGCCACCATCGCCGAGCGGGTCGCGGCCCCCTCAATTGCCGCCAGCGCCTGCCTGTCCACCCATTGGTACTAAAAATCCCGCTTCGCACTTCGGTAATTATATGCCTATTTATTTATAAACAAAGTTTCTACAGCTTTTGTATACTAACAAATAAATAAAAGTGTAATTCAGTATCTCAGCTAATTACAGAAATTCATGTTTACAAGCAATATTAACAATATACTGGGTAACTACCCAGAGTATATTTTTAATATTGCTGCAATCATCTTAAAAAGTTTACTAATCAAAGAAAGTGTGAATGTGCATTTATGGATGGGTGTATACATGCCTCCTTAACTGGTTCGTTGCTGATGGCACGTCTGGCGTGCCATCACTTTCTTTTGCGTGGCGCTATCCACTGGAGCCGCATCATTTTTAAATCGATGATAACTCCTTCAAATTAAGTTTTAGGGAAATCTACCCAGAACAAAACTATCTTCATTTTTCACGTAAATCAAGCTCGTAGCTTTCGTTTCAGGTAATTGTATGTAGCAACGAATCGGTTTATATTATTAAAATTTGCTTCGTAAGACCTATGATTATAGAGATTAAGCCGAATTGAAAGGCCGATCATCGTATTAGTGTTCAAAAAAATAAGATTTCGAACTCCTCCGTGCTTTGGTTGGGACGTAAAGTTATTGGCCCCTCCTGTATATGCAGATGTTAACATCCACCAATCCGCATTGGGACTGCGTGATAGCCCGCGAAGTAATGTACCTCAGTAGAGTTACATTAATAGGTTAATGATTATTTTAGAGATATTTTTAATAAGGTTACAAAAAGGTCTTAAAGGTCACGGGGTTCGAACTGTAATCGCGTCTACTGATAAAATGGGACTGAAACCGTTGTAATAATCATCGTCCAAGGTTTTAACAGCCTTTATGAATTTAATGGACATTATTATTTCTTTGCCCTAACGGTTTGTTTTTGTAATTATGTTTATCTTTTACTCTATGCTGTATCTATAATACAATTTACCGCTATTTATAAAACGACTGCTTAAGCTATTTTGATTTTGGGGCAATACATGGTATCTTATGAACAACGTTATAATGTATTTTCGTACCGCATATGAATATATGCGATTCATATGCAAAGTAGTAAATATTACTACTTTGCATATGAATCGCATATATTCATAAGACCTATGAGGTTGATTTTATGTCATATATAAACTATTTGGTATGGTAATATACATTTATAACTATAGTAATAGCTAAAACAATCGATAAAACCCTCTGGTTGCGTTTAAGAGTTGACTCATGACTAGGGTTGCCACCTGCCACTGCGTGATTTAAGGGTTACCAACATGAAAAAACGAGTTTCAGTCTTTTTGACGGGCGATAAAACAGCAGTGTTTTATGACAAACTTATTTTTTAAAATTCATAATGTTAGTCGCAACGTTTTCTCGTTTTTCTCAGCCAATTGATAAAATACGGAACTGGTTACCCCGTATTCAATTTAGCTAATTAAGGGTTCCTGTAAATTTAAAGCCGAAAAAACGGGGTTACCCGTAAAATACGGGGATCTGGCGAGTCAACTCATATCTGGCATTACTGGATACTGGATACGGAAATACTGGATCGAGAAGTACAGTATGAGTACTTTCACGCGCGGAAGCATCAACGATGCGCCAGCTGCACGCTATACGATTTCGTGTTGATAGATGTGGGTCTACCATAAACTCGTTATTACAACGTGGCCTTTTGATTGCGTGCAGGCACAATGCGAGCACCGCGTGGACTGCGCCCCCCGGGCGTGTGTCCACCCCCGCCCCCTGGTGGTCCACCTCCACCGCCCCCCGCGCGGCACACCTCGCTCAACGCGCCCCCGCCCCCGCCTCCTCCGCACCACTTGAGGCAGAATGTGAGTATACGGTGCATGATACTGCTTGCTTTTTATGTTAGGTTTTCTTCATATGGGAAGGCAAAGGATACAAAGCCCCTGCAACCTCGTTTTTAGTTTTTTTTTAGATGATGATGAACTGAGGGTTGGTTTATGAATGATGAGTGATTAATGGATGATAAATGAGTAATAGTTTTCTCTGGGTTTCATCTTAGAAAGAGAATAAGCTATCATAGAGACAGAAGAGCTGACATTTTAAGCTAACATCCGAAGTGATCAAAAATATTTAAACAATTAATATGAAAATAATAGAATAAAATAGAATAAAACTCCTTTACAGGAGCCGTGATCACAGGATCCTGGGATCACGGCTCCTGTAAAGGAGTCGAAACGTCAGGATTAAATATAAAATAAAATAAAACATGCGCAAAAATCTGTAAAAAAGTTTTTTATTCTGATGTGTAATGTGCGCGGAAGTGTAAGAACTAAATATGAAAATAATATTTAGTATGTTACAACGTGTGAGACTTAGATCAACTGTGATCAATAAAAAAATTGCGTGTTCAATGTAGAAAATCCTTCAAACTTAAAAATCAAAAGATCGATTTATGATACTGAAGACAATCACCATACTCCACCAGTAGAAATAGTTTTTTACAGTGATCTTCAATCAAGTGGAGATTATGGCAAGACTCCCAAATTTTCGAGGGAGCAAATTATAACGTCATATGGTCATCTTGACTGACTATTTGATACTTGCTCTACCAGCTCTGTTTAGTTTGGAAGTTGATGTAAATCGGGGAGATGTCGATGATTATTTTTGTTTTTTTTTTATCAGAGCGCGAATATGAACGGCGAGGAGACACCTGCGCCGGCGCCGCCTGTTCGCGGCTCGTCGATGCGATCCACAGACCTGGACGCGCGATTCGCAGAGCTATTCCAGGCCGTGGGCAAGTTCCCGCCCCCGGACTCATTCCGGCGCATCCCTAAGGGCTACAGTAGCACCGCCGTCGCCGGTAAGTACGCGTGAGGGAAACGTAACAACACGACGGTATGTCAGTGCCTTATTAAGTTAGAGAAGCGCTATTTATACATTTCCGGGTCCCGAGCTGTTAGTTTTTCTTTTTTAAAACAGAAGATATAAAAACAAAAATTATCTTTTCAAAGCCCTCGTATATGTAGACTTGACAGGTTGTTATCGCTGTCAATCAATATCTGGGTTTGATGGCGTTAGGTTTTAGCCCTTGTTTGTCAATATCAAATAAATGCACTTATCAGTTGGCTAAAACTGGCAGACATCAATTAACAGGTGTAGTTTAAAAAAAACTATGAAGGGGAAGTTAAGGTCATAGAGAATATTATGACGTACGCGAGGCTTTAAACCTGGACCGTCCAGAGTTCTGATGGCTCGGATCCGGATATACGTAGATAACGCTTAAGTGTGGACGACAATTGAATCAAAGTTATATAAATTTTTTTCTGCGATGGCATGAAGTGAAAGTAAAGTTGGATAGTTATGACTCTAAAGTTGCTTTATATTTAGTGAAATTTGCACAAATAATCAGAGTGGTAGTGAAGTGAGTTTATGTCCATAGATTGACATTAATAGGGGGGTAGTTTGTTATTAAAGTATAAAATATTTTCTTCAATACTACTATGTGGAATAATTTGTCTTGTAATGAAAAAACTTACTCAGGTAGCCTTGACTTTTCTGTTTGTGGAAATTATGACGTAACAGCTCATTTGTCTATCACTCGGTTAGTGTGCACTGACTTTTTTTTTTTTTTTAATTCAATTTTCTCACCTTTTCGAAGTCACACAGTTTTTATTATCAGCCAATTACGGAGACTACAATATACTTACCTAACAAATTTTAATAAAAAAACATTGTTTATTAAAATCTGAACTATATCTGTATACATTTCTTAAAATGTTAGTAAAAATTGTGTGCTTATATATGTCTCGTAAAAATATTTGAATTGCAGTATTGTGTCCAGCTTATTGTGTAGATGGTTAATGTAATCGGATTTGATTCGTGTCGATTAGTTTTTTATGACTTAAAGTTCTTCTTTATTTGCATTTGTTTTTTAATAAACACAATCTGTAGTGTTATTATAACTCTATCATAGCAGTAGTGAAACATACTATATAAATTACCACAGTATTTATAACGGGTCGTATGAGTATTGACACACAAAAGTAGGTTTTACTCTTAACTGGCACATAGCGTCCATGGGTATATAAATGATATTGTAATATCAAAAAAAATCTAAAGTACAATATCGGATGAGACAAAATGATCCCCATGTTTTATAGAATTCGACAAAGTCGAATTTTCATAAGTCTCGATTTAGTTGGCGAACATTTTTTTGTAAACGAATAAGATTTAAGATCACGTATTGTTTAATGATATTTTGACTGATATATGAGGTTTGTTTAGTTTATTATAAGTAACGTATTACGCGTTAGTCGAAGAGCAAAACGCACACAGGTGTGCTCTGTAGTCAACATATTTTTTATTTGTATGAATATAGTATATTATTTAGCTTTTAACTTTAATATAGATACAAGTCATAAAATTTTGACATAATAATTTGTAGTATGTATTTAGTCTTAGCTAAATAAGAGAGTCATATATAATGTTAGTATATGTACCAAAATAAATGGAAACATTTCTATAAATTGTTATTTATACAAAGTTATTTTGTTATATAATATTCCGGTGCATGTTTGCATGTGAAATGATTTTACAGTAAAACAGCGGCCTTATCTTTAAATCTCTACTTGTAGATTTCTTAGTTTCGTTAACGAAATTTATTCTTCCTCTCATTTTATTCTAAAACAAATTTGTTTCAGTACATAGGTATTGTCAATGAAAGTAAAGAACTATTTTGTCTACTCGGTCTTAACTTGATATCTTCCAGAATACTGCAATTGCATTTAAATTTCCATTCCAAAACAGTGTCTATTAAATATATTATTCACAATTTTAATTGTGTCTTACAAGTTTCGATGTTTCCTGCAGATCTGTACACTCTTTGGAAACATATCTTTGGTCTTAAATCATTCATCCGTACATAATTCTGATCAAATTTCATTGTCCACATAATGTTATATCAGTAATGAATTGAGAAATGATTCAATCAACATTTATCCATTGGCTAACGCAGTATTCATTTGTTTTTATTCATGTTGTATCGTGGTCAGAGCTTCCTGGCTTTTTTGGAGTCATATAAAACCAAATTTTATAACGTTACATACTATATGGTATCATCGTAAATGTAATTTTATTTATATTCTGTTAATATTATTATAGTTAAGAGGTTCACAAATGTTGCAAACTATCTTATTGTATTGAGAGTAATAATTATATCATATTGGGCAGTTATTACGCGTATCATTCATTCATTTGATTTGTAAGAGTGTCACACAATATTATTACTACTTCATATTTCAATAAGTTTTTTATCATTTATTTTATATGCCTTTTATATTTATTATTAAGAGTAACTAAGTATTAAGATAAAATGTGTTGGTTATTAAATAGCCAAACTCATTAACTATGTCCATAAATATATCTTTCTCTCAATTCGAATATTTGATACGCGTAATATTTGCCTTAATATTGCACGTAGGAATGTTAAAATTATTGTCTATATGTAGACGGAAACTGTTGTGATCTTTATTAATAATTAATTAGTCAGGTGCCATTATGTACTGCGTGTATTTTATCGTTATGTGACCGCTTTATAATATACACATTATCACCCTATAATTTAAGCAAAAAAAAAACTGTTCAACTGATATACTTAACTGCACTGAATTGTTTTTTGAATACCAGTATGTTCCAAAAATTTCAAAATTAAAATTGTTTTTGGAAAAAGTACTATAAACTTTTTCTAAAGAAGTCATCTTTTTAGTATTTACTAAAATAGTAAATCCTGTAATGCTTACAAAATCTGAGATCAAAAATCAAAATAATTTGTTTTGTCTAAAAGATGAAGACCTGCTATTTTGTTGATTAGTGTCTTCAAGGGCACTATATTTGCCTTTTAAACATATACACCAGCAATTATTAAATATTTTCTGTTATGTGAACATAATGCAGTTAAGGAAATTAGTGAACCGCTATTTTCGCTTTCACATTGAAGCAACCGGTATTGTGATAGTTGTCTACGATGCCTTAATATTTATATTATTTTTTAATAATAAAAGATTTAAAATACTATTGTACTTTCATTGTTCAACCTAACATATATTTATGGGCCATAGCAAGTTGTTTTATTGTGAGTGTTCGCTTTTTCGCAGATACAAGTTGGGAATGCGTAAAACAAGTTGATTTAGTTCATTATTATTACATTTACAATTAGAACAAAGTAATATAGCGTTAGGCTTTTTTTGTGAACTACAGTTCAGACGCATGTAAAATCCGGTAAGTAATCTTTATATGTATGCTAGATTTATTAATGGTAGTTTTTAAATGCATCTTGTTTTTTATTGATTAGAATTTAATCGGATCGCACTTGGTTTCACAGCATGAACATATCATCACATGGTACATCAGCATGAATAGTATACACCAGCAATAAGATGTATACACCGTAGAACAATGTAACACTAAATCGGCTGAAAGCAAAGAGAACACTATAGATAAATAATTGATGTAATGTGACATGGTCTTATGGTGTATACATCCTATTGGTCGTGACTGTACAGTAAGGCATGAAATTATTAAGTTAATAAGACCAGTATTTGTGATTTGAAATTTAGATGTTCATGGTTTGGAATAGTTTTTTTTATTAAAATACTTAACCAATCATTCTCGTTTACAACGTTACTTACTTAATTGTTAACCATTTTTGTGTCATGTATAACAAAGTTATATGTAAACATATTTATTTCTAATAAATATCATTTATTTAGCAATTTAATATAGAGCTTTTGAATAAATTTAATTTGCCATTTTCTTTTTTTTATTGACTGAAAACGGATTTTTGCATAGCTACTTGACACAATAAAGTAGAAATAAAAAATAAACGATCAATTGTAAAAAAGTCATACATCCCGGATAGAAAATACAGTATGTAAAGAAGCAGTCTCGAATGTAAGTTTTTAATGTGTCAAAGTTACCGTTGCGTTTGTGTTAAAAATTTGTAATATAAACAAATAAGTCCCAAATTTAAAAAAGCGATAGTAACGTTCGCATATTCAATATTATAAATTTGCTTTTTGAACTCGCTTTACATGAAAATATATTATCGAGTCATCGAACGCTCACGACATTCCTGTTCGGCATATACTATACCATTACGCGAATGAGATTCAATTCAGATAACCCTGCATCTCGTTCTATAACATATAAAGTAAGCATTCCACTGTTGGCGACCGCGACCCAGTCGTGCGACCCACTGATCAGTATGAATTTGTATGAAGCCATACTTATTACTATTCCAGTAATAGTGACACCGCACGTCCCAGCCATTTTGTCCCACCTAGCCGTTAAGTTGCGTGCCAGACATGGTCCATAATATTTGTTTCATATTGTTGTGTAACACCCATCTATGTACATTTTGCAATACATTATTGAGTATTTGTACGTCAAAATGTTTCTCATTGCTTCAATATGACAATATTGTAATATTGAAACAGCTGGCATATTGTATTTTTACGACCCCTCTTTAACTGGTTCCACATAATACGATGATCTGTAGATAGAGTAGATTTTCACGACATAATTGTACAGAGTACTAGAACATAGACGTTAATAAAAAAACGGTCGCGGTCGTCGTCATTGGAATTTTACTGATTGCCAAGTGATCTGAGGCTCACCTGTCGCGGTCATTAGTCACTAGCTAGTCAACATGGGAATGCTAAGTTAACGTGTGCGTTGCGTGTGGCAGCGAGCAAGGCGCAGGCGCCGATGCCGCCGCTGCGCGTCCCGCTGGAGGGCTGGTCGGGCACGTCGAGCGCGTGCTAGCGGGGCCGGGGGGCGCCTGCCCCCCCCGCCGCCGCCCGCACCCCGCACCTGGCGCCCGACGGGCACCCTGCGCACGCGCTGCTCTCGGTGGCCCACGCGCTGCTGTGCCCCGCCTCCACCATCGCCAACCCGGCCGTCGCCCGGCGCGACCCCATTGACCGCCTGCCCATCGATGACCTCACCCTGCCCGGCGAGGTCAGCGACCTCCGCGACGTGGTCGACGCGATCAACCGCCTTTGCGACACGATGAAGACGTCCTACGAGGGGTCCGAGGACGCGCCTCGCGACGACGTATTGCTGAATGCGAACGATTTTTCTGAACACGGCACATCACCCGCGCTCGGTGAACGCGGATCGCTGGCTAGCGAGGATGTCGTGTCGGTGTCGTCTTGGGATAATACGCTCTCCGGAACCGAGACTACGGTCTGCGAAGAAGCGGCAATCTTTCATGAGGCCGAAAGCGTGCCTCGCGAGGAGGTCGACATCTTTCAAGAAGTGTTCGCTAAGTGTAAACCCCAGCGAAGTTTGATTGTCCGCGAGGACGTAGTGTCGCTACGAGACGAGCCTGCCGCGACCGACCTGCACCAGGAGGTTCTCCAGGAAATGGCATTGCACGAACTCGTCAGTCCCGAAGGGACGTTTCGGACGATTGAGGTGATAAATCGAAATCAAAATTGGAGCGATTCGTTAGTGTCGCTTCCCGTGGAGTCGGCCTGCGAGCCGGTTAGCGAGATGTACTACACGGCGTCTTCTGAAGTGTCTCTACTTTCCGATTCGGAGGTTCCCATGTGCGCTGAGAAATTGTCAGGTGGCGATTCCTTAGACGGCAAGGAAGCGCCAGACGACAGGAAGGACTGCGTGATCGCGGGTCACGTGGCCGCCATGAGAGAACGCTTCGAGAGCATGACCCGCACCAACACACCTTGTCCCGACAGCATGATGCGGTCGATGTCGCCTTCCCACGATGTGTTTAGAAATATAACCCCTTCTCCTGACCGTTTAGGCTAGGCCTTGTAATCGTAAATTTAGGCATAGGCTCTCGCGAAAAACTAGTGATCTTTGTAAGCTCCTATCAAGTGTTCAGTATTCGTCGGTTGCTCCTAGTCTTCGTGTGATTAGAAATCAACGTGCCAAGATGGCTAACGTGTAGCTAAAGGGTTGTGATTGATTTTTGGTAGCTCCACAATAATGCAATTTATTGAACAGGTACATATCGTAAAAGATTGCTTAGTTTAGTTGTTAATTCAGTAAGCATTTTTGAAATTGTAAACGAGTATATAAATAAATAATACTTACTAATTATTCTACGTCATATTGTGATGACCTTGGAAGCTCAAATTTTGTAGTGTAGATATTATACTGAAATATTAAAGGAAACGATCATTTGTAACAAGTTTATTCAGACCAAGTAGGGAGTAATATATTTGCTTACCTTTACTTAACATTATGCCTTCTAAAGAATTTAAAACAGTTGCCAATATTTTTGCATTAGTGATAACTCGTGTTGATTCTGGCGTGATCACTTTTTGCATGTTGTGTAGCTGTCAAATTTAGTTTTAGTGTTGTCATATCAGAATAAACACCATATTTGACTTCTTTGTGAATGTTGCCATAATTAGGTTTAATTGTTATGACTTTGATTTTTTCAGCCATATTGTTTGTTCCAAATTGTCTGTTGTGTAATTATTTTCATCAAAATATTGTTTGGTTTTACAGTTTATTCTGCAGTGATACTAGTTAATTTGTTAATAAGCCTGTTGTATTGCTATATGTACGTACTTACGTGTAAGGGTTTGGTATTGTAATAATTTCTAACAGTCCTAGTTATAGTTGTCATGTATTATAATCGTGTTATATGTACAGACGAGACCTTTTTATTATTGTATTGTAATTCAATATATGGCTTTATTTAATACACGTTGGTTTTTTTATATGGTTTTTAGATTTTCCAATTGATTATTAAAACAACAAAACAACTATCGGTGTTAGTGCTGTGCCACAATAGACTTGGCTCACATAATGAATGCAGTATTATTGTTGGTAGGGTTTATCTATTTATATTATGGATGTTATGGTCAGTGGAGGTAACCACCAAGCACTTGTCGTAGACCATAAAATGGGGAGCAGCGATTCCTAAAGTATGGCTTCTTACAGCCTTAAATCACCAAGCTTGAACATTATGTCAAACCTCCATTTTTGGGGAAGAATGTTGAATAAAAATTAATGCAGAAAATTGATAATACGTTGATGTGGTGTTTGATTGAGTGTAAAAATGTTCCAGTACTTATTAAGATATTAATATTGTGGTTATTATGCTTGGCTAAGGATAATAAGTATACAAAATAGTTCACAACATCACAAACATTGCTCCGATCGCAAGCTATAAGTAGCTAAAGCAGTTGTGTTATGAACGGTACAGTCGGTTTTCAATGTTATCGGGCAGTCAGGGCATCATAACTAATATTGGAACTGCTAATATTTTTACACACCTACAAAAGGTTATGTCGATTTTTCTTTATCGTATTTTTCAATATACATAAGTCCACTTGTCACTGATTTAACCCTTTGAGTCCTGATTTTTTAAAATAGAAAAGTAATTAAATGGACGTTGAAAAATTATATTAAAGCCACTACGACACTTGTTTATACGCCTGAGGCTGCAAAGACAATAACCGAAGTGCGTAAATTTCAATCATTTTCATGTTGTAACATGTCTTAACGCATGACTCATGCTGGTGGTTCCAAGTTGTGCGCACTAAGACGTTAGGAAATAATTCATAAAAAGGGTGGTTCCAGTGCGAAGCTACTAGGACTCAAAGGGTTGTATAAAACGTAAATAACCTCGATAGTTCTTTTTATTATAAATTGTCAAATGCACTGTTTATAATTCGATAGTATTACTCAAAAAAAATATTGTTATCCTTCTAAATTTAACCATTATTGATTGAAAGGAAGCATAGTTTTAATTTTATGACTTGTTCACACTACCGTTTGTTTAGATTAAAATGACAACTGAAGCTGTTCCGATATATTTAACGAGTACTTTGATACTCCTCAAAAATACTCTTCAAAATAACCGTGCTCAAGTAATTGAAGCTAACTGTACCGCAACCATATCATAGATAATATTGGAAAGTTTGTTTTTGATCAGTCCATTTATTGTTCCTGAAATATATTCCCCAAGACCAATACACATCCATATATTTCTATCATATTAACTAAACACTCTTATTAAGAATATTGTACTGGTAGTAATAAGTAGATAGACATTGCTCCTGAAGGAAATATGCAAGGGACAATGGGTTGATTGACTAATAATACGTTTTCTATATTGAGCCGGCTGCATAACGAACACGGGACAACAGAGACGATACCATCAAATCAGCAGGTAAAGCCACTGATCACTGAGATAGTCATCATACTTTCTTTCCATTTGAACCCAATGGGGTGTCAATCTATAATCTAAGATCACAGTTGTTTGTGTTTTTCTGTCCGCTCTTTTTCCATTGTATCAATAACGTTACCATAGCAACGCGTTAACCGCAAATAGTTCGTCTACCGGACGCTAGATGGCGCTAACGGAAAAATATTAAATAATAGAAAAAAATTAAAGAATTTTGTCCACCCGTGCGAAGCCGGGACGGTTCGCTAGTTGATACTAACTATTACATTTGAACCTCCAACCAGGGGTTTACCGCATTTGCGGTTTCAATGGTTAACGCTTATTCTAGCGATAATCAGCCATGTATTTTACTTTGTGTATGCACAACTATTTTTATTGATCAAGCTAATCAAATGTCAGAGATTAACCGCAAAGAAAATCCACAATCATATTTAATGTTTACCTCCTTAGTCGATATCAAGGACCAAAAAACTTTATGCTTATAAGGTTCAAAAGTAACACAAAGTATCCGTGGGTCCCAGAGGTTATTCAATGATAGTGAAAATTTATTGACATCCCAGGGTTTCAAATGGAAAGAAGGGCGTCGTCTTTCTAGAAACTTGATTCAAAAGAACTGCTATTTAAAATTGGCAGCATCATTAGTCTGGGGTTGCGAGAAAGCTCCCAATATTTGACGGTTTGATATATCATGGCCTTTACATTATTATTCTTAATCAGGCGTTTTTTTTTCCAGACGAGTTGTCACTGGTGCTTTAGATGTGAGATGGTATTAATCTTCAGAAATTATTGGCCTATCAATACGAATCTATCTTTAAACCTACTATTAAAATTTGAAAAGAAGTTCCCCTAAATGAAATTGGTTTGGTAAAGTTTTAACTGAACTTCAAACTGAATACCTTACTGAGGTTGGGACGGTTTTACAAAGCATGACACGATACTTACTGTTGCAAGAGGAAGTACCCTGTATATAATGGTTCAAGCGCACTACATCGCGCTTACGAAGATTCTAAGCCTTAGCAATGCCCGGTTATTTCCAGTTGTCAGCATTGACGTTGTGCCCTCTGGTAACAAATGCAAAAAATTGCTGTCACGCTTCTAGTAATAATTATAATTAATCTTACAATCACACCAATTAGCCTTGCCTTGCCCAAAGTAAGCACGGAGACTTGTGTTATGGATACTAGGGTAACGGATATATATATGATACCTATAATGATGTATAAAATGTTAAAGAAATATATATTATTACCAATGACTACAAAAGCTCGTATTCCGCACATAAACAGTCAAATCTCGTACGGGACTCGAACCCAAGGAAGGCGGGTTCGCAACAATTGCACCGAACGGTCATAAATGTGATGACTGACATGACCTAATAATACCAGTTGTGAGTAGGGATAACAAATGACAATACTGTTTCAGGCGTTTGTATTTTGACACTATTTGAAGCAAATAAAAATAAATTATTGAATTTTTTTTTTCTGGTACATACATTAATTAAAAATTACAGCAGTAAATATCTGTGATATGTGAAACACATCTTGTACAAACAAACTAAAAAAAAATTATTATTTTCAGAGTATCGTATCATGGTATACAGATAAGTTGATTTCGTCAAAGTTGTATATTAATACCATAGCTTTAATATGGTGTTATATTTTTAATACCTAGAAATCTAATGAATTTTAAAATATAAATAATATTTAACAATTATGGCAATATGTGTTGTCACTACTGGCAATAAATGGGATATGTTTCCCTAATTTCTATTAGTGACCACGGCGCCACGTTGTGACGACTGGGAATGACCGAGAGTTCCTTCAAATTTGCGCTTTATATGGAGCTAGCGTCTTCTGTTCTATAATGCTTTCGTCCCGAGGCCTTAGTGCGAGTTTACGCATTCGGTACTCGTTATCGAGTGCCTTGTATACTTTGACGACTCGTAGTTTCTCATGATTACCGCTAGGGGCGCATGTAGAAAACCCATAGTAATATTTTACGCAGACGATATCGAGTATCGAAAGCGTAAACTCGCACTGAGACCTCTGCTCCTAGTGGTGAAATCATGAGGGGCGTATTTTATTGATAGAGGTTCTTGATCTAGTCAGAGTAAACTCTCATTGCTTTCTACACTCCAATTTTAAATATGTCGCTGTAGTCACCGTAACGCTTTTTTGACAAATATAACTTTTGATGATGAACTTGCAATAATAGCAAACATGTGCATTTTTATTGGTGTCGTAACGAATGGGTTAGCAATTGCCGAGAAGCCCCCAGATGTGTTCAGAATTTGTTAGAACAAGACACACATTGTACTTTATTAAAAATTATGCAAAATCCCGCAGGCTATTATTGTTTTGCTACTAATGGGTCTCAAGAATTAGAATAATGTACAACTCTGTTCACATACAGGATCTAGAACGTAACGACATGCTACATATAATTATATCATGGAGCACATTGACAAGGATAGAAATTAAAAGCGAGCTTCATGTTCATAGCATTTAATCAGTAAAATAGTCAAAATTCTACAAGAGTAGGCAAACGTCACAACTTCACGTGGAAATGCTTAAGAAAAAATATCAAGGCAGATATATAACATTACATAACGCATTAGATTATCCTTACGCACATCGTGTAACACCAGAAAATTAAGAACCGACCGAACACTACTGTAATCTGCCGCCGACAGTCAATGTGTGAGCTCTGCGATAGGTGGTGATATCGTCGAGTGATCGCTAAGGGACAGGGGGCCGCCAATCCAACAACGCTCGTTGTGACAGGTGTCGCCTGCGGCGCTCCGCAGGGAACTGCCGGCCCAGCCGCGCGCGGGCGACTCGCGTCACCTGTCCCGGGCGGCTTACCTGCGACCCTCTAGTAGCCCGTCACCTCAAGCGGCATAGTACTCGACGAGCGCCTACCTTCGCCGGCTATCGGTACCGCGGCTGCATCACGGGCAGCCCGGGCACGCCGCCCGGGAACATGGCGCCCATCTGCATCATCCCGCCCGGCAGCAGCATCCCTGCACACAATACGCGCGTCAGAGGCGAACGGCGCTACGCGGACGCAGCAACAGGGGACCGCAACGGTCCAACACACGGCAGCGCCGTTGTGACTGCTGAACAATCGCCTGTCACCCGGACCGAGCCCGGACCGACACCGCGCGTCCATTCATGTGCCCCGCCCCGAGTGGCCGCGCCCGGAAGGGGCGACGGCTCATCCGATCAATATACGACGGGTGGCTGCGCGAGTGGGCGCGCGCCTGCGGTCACATGTATGCACTGAGGTGTGGCGACTGATTTAAGGTGCAGTATAAGCAAAGGAACACAGGTAGGTAGGATAAATAATTCACATGAAAAATCACACTTTCAAAATACTCGGCGTTGTAACCGTATCCGTAGTCATGCATGTTTCAGTGTGATCCGAGATGGTTGCTCGAAGATTCCAATTTCAGCCAACGACTATTAACTCTTCGTTTCATGCACATTTTAAAGCGACAAAACTACTGTACGTAAATATAATATTAGTGTACCCACCCGTTAAATCGACAAAAAAAGTCACATTTTATATGACACTACGAGAAAATCGAGACAGTAATAAGATAAGAGCTACTACAATAAGCAAATCCATTAAGGAATGTGAATAAAATTACCGCTCATTTTCATTCCGATCCTCCGATAGTGCGGATGGCACATCAAAATCACAGTTAACTCTTGACAGTGTTTTGTCTACAGACGGTCGAATCGTATGGGGGGTGAGATCGCCCGGCGTGTTAGTGGGGTGTTAGGGAGTGTGAGTATCGGACAAGCTGTTACGTGTGGACGTTACGAGAGACAGAGCCAGAGACGGCCTCGGCGTGAGTAATCAAGTGGCACCCACCGGGCACAACCACAGCTGACTCGCCTGAAGGCCGAGCACTCACTCACGTGCCGCCTTCGACACTAGCCAATTTACTCGAGAGCTCGTCCGCGCTCTTAGAACACAATCCGTCGTACTGTTCACAGATCATCATTAGAGTATTATCTAAAACTAATGCATAATCTATCACGGTGTATCAGGTTCAGTTGTCGTGGAAAATAGAAAGGGTTTAATTGTGATCTAATTATGATTTATTCAAAACAAAAACACTCCATTTTCCACGCCGATATGTAACATGTCATCTAAGTAATACAAAGTGAAGTCAGTGTCATTAATATAATAATTCAGCAAACTTTAAAAACTGAGACTTATGATCATTAATACAAAAAAAAAAATGCTAAAAAAACTCACCCATTCTATGTTATTCTTAAATTAATTAAATGCAAAGAATACTGTTTATTTTACAACTACAATGAACATCTTTGTGCCAATAGTCATTAAAAAATATCAATTTTCATAATAGAATTTAATTATAAATTTTCAGACGTTTTATGAACAATATAAAAAATTTTAACTGACTTTAATCAATAAAATTTCAACATCTACTTCCCTAGATTTGGACTAAATTGACATCAAAAATACAATTCATAATAAGTTTAACATTGGTGACATACAAGTAAATAATGTGCAACATTTAGGGTGGTATGTAACAAGATTATTCTGATATCATTATTACAATCCTAATAATTCAATTGCCTTAAAAATACTTTCAAAACTACATAACACTGTTTATTAGGCTTCACTTTGAAGATACATAAAATTATAAAAAATAATTATTTTAAACAGTGGTACACACCTAATGTAGAATCTTGTCTGATGTGGAATTTCATACTTCAAGGTCAAATCAAACATGTCAATAAATGGATTTATAGTTACGATATAACACATGGAACGTCACTATAGTCATTAACTTTATGTGGTGGTTGATTTTAACTCGAGGCGGGTGTTTGTGAATCGTTAACGTGATTACTTTTACTACTTAGTAATGCAATTTGTTTGTGGCCTAAAGTAAATATAAAATATAAATATAAAATGGTTGTTTTATCATTTTCTTAAGTATAATGCGAAACATTCTGACAAGGAGATTCGTTTTTCAATCAGAATATACACTAATAGCAAAATATTAAAAATGTTTTAAGAACACAACAAATGTTGCTAAAATTATCATAAGTCACGAAATCGCAGTTCCTGATAAACCGGAACCGGCAGTTTTAATATCTCAATAATCTAGGATATTTTTTATTTCATGTTATGTAAAAAAAAAATATTACAATGTTTTCTTTATCACCTGTAGGCATCCGAAACCATCTACGAGTTATATGTTTGGTAATAACTGCATAATCCCGAAAGTGGTATTGGCCTGAAAACCAATACATTACTGAAGAAAAGCATAGTGGCATTTTTAGGCCGAGATAGTGTATGTGATTTAATAGAATGGATTATCAAAAACAATAATCGATCAACGTCAAAGGTCACATTGGCGTTTTCCATACATTTTTTTTCCAGTTATGTGATGGCTTTATTTTCTATGTATGGTATGCTTTTTACCTTATTTGGAATTATACAGATATTAAGAAATGTCCTTTAAAATTACGTCTATAGATTTGTCAAAGAACTAAACGGCTGGAACGATTTAAAAAAAAATCGTGAGTTATATTCTCGATTGACCTCGGTAGAAGAACATCTGCTATATCTACTAGTTTAATTATTAAAAAAGTTTTTTGTCCTAGAAATATTCTTTAACTTGTCCAAACCATTTCCCGTCCAATATAAAACCACAAACAAAAGCAAGTCGCAATTGTTACCAAATCCTAGTTCGCATCAAATTCACTCGCACCTCGCGCGCCCTAACGGTACTCGTAAGTCGCGTAATACTGACCGGGCTGTATGGGGCGCATGAGGTTGAACTGCGGCATGACGGGCAGCACGCCCATGACGGGCGGCATGGAGACGGGCACTCCGACCCGCATCGGCTGAGGCAGCATGACGGGCTGCATGAGCGGCCGCCGCATGGCCGCCGCTGCCTGTTGTCGAGCCGCCGCCACCGCCGCGTTCATGTGCGCCGCCACCTGCGCACGTGCCACATGTCGCTACTGCCCGGCGCCCCAGGGGTGGACCGACCCTCTCGGCACGCGGGCCACAATATGCAAGGATACCGAAGGGGGCTAACGTGGTCCATTTCGATCAAAAGGTAATCGTCACAACTTATATTCACGAGTCGCGATTTGGGTGCAGAAATATTTATTTCGCAAAATGTTCAGTGGTCGTAAAATGTCCAATTCGCAAAATGTCTAAAATAACGGAATAGTAATGAACTTGTCGCCGAATTTTTACGTTGGTAATTTTGTGCTGCTACTCAGCGCAAATCAACATGACTGATGCTACGAATACCACTGATATGTTCGTCGGAACTAGTATGTCTAAGGTATAAAGTATAAGGTAGGATCAGATATGTGGTTGTTTTTTACTCGTGTATTTTAAATCTTATAGAAATATGGCATTATGAATGTAAAATATAAAACAAATACATGTCTTAGATATTTTAAGTGTGTTTAACATTATGTGAAGAACCTTTATGTCGTTATAGTGATAAATGCAGCCGATAATTAGTTGCTGGAATACCCGTCGAAATAAGTGGTATACATAGCAATCACCTACAGTGTTCAGTTGTGCTAACCAGCGCCACAGAACAACCAACACTGTCGAAGGCAGGAACCATAGGTTGAATAGCCGTATGCTAACTTAATACGAATCCCTTCACAAGCCAAACATTGAAATCGTATAATGGTGATTCTTCGTATAGGTTCATAACTAATACAAGAAGGTAACAGGATATTATTTTTTGCTATAATAATACCAAAAGTTTGAAAATGACCAAATTAAACAGTTTTTACCTATATACGTTTTTGATAGTCTTCAAATAAATCTGGATTTATGTTGATTTATATAAAAAATAAATTCACATGGATATAAATATGATTTCTCTTAATAACAAACCATTAGTTTTTAATAACGATGTTATGTAACTTTTGTCAGAATTAAATATGAAACAGAAATAAACAACGATTTTAACTACTAACTTGACTTATTATTTTAATTTAAATAACTGGTAATGGCGATTTAGTCATTCTGTTAAATGGGTTTTGTGCGACCTGGACATTATACGAAATATATATTTGCGAATTGAATATTCTGCGACTACAAGAATAAAACTTTTTGAAAACATTTATTACTGATAAATAGTTTTGTTTAGAAGTAGTATAATTTCTATATAAGATAAATAATGAGAAGAAAAGATGTTTACCTTCTTAAATATACTTTTGATTGAAATGGATTATAATTCTCGAAATGAATATCTACCGAGTCTGGAATTAAGAGTTGCCAGATTGTCTTGACTTTAATGTCTCAGATTCTGAATAATTACTATGTAATCATCAACACCTAATTTGTATTTAAAATTGGACTCTATCAGGGAAAATTACATATTAATTACTATTTACTGTCCCGAAAATAATCAGAATTTATCTGGCAACCCTTGTTATAATAGACAACGTTTCATTTTCAAACCAACCAGTGTATAACCGCAACCGACAGAGCAGATAACAATCTGTCTTAAAAATATGACTCAAGTAATTTTTTGTTCCTTTATTTCTAGAGAGTTTGTGACTCCAATAAAGGGGTAAGTCTTAGGATGTCGAATCATAAACATTTTACTTATACAGAGAAGAAAAAAAAATGTTTTTTGCATATTGTCAATTTAAAAAATAACTAAACGCAATCAGTGGTATTCGATAGTGCGTCGTCAAAGTCAAATGGCCTAGGGAAATCGCCATTTTGTTTTACACATTTGAAAACAAAAAAAAAAGAAAAGCAAAAATACATATCCTTATTTATGTTATTACCGTTTTAATTTATATAAATAGGTGGTTTGAAAAGTTAAATGTTGCCTTTTTTGTTTGCATTATTCAACACAAATAGTGCATAGTTGATCAAAAGAAGAGGAAAGGATTTATAGTTACTTTGAAGAAGTTTATTCTAATTTATAGAGTGAATGATTCGAGTATAAACTACTATGCCACTGGCAATAAAGTCCTCTCCTCTATGAAGTCTTTTTGTCTACTTGCACACACAATGCGTGAAAAAAGTACTATTACTTTAAAAATAAAGATTGGAGGCCGAAGTAAGGCTCATTGTCCGTATTATGTTCACCCCTGGGTTAAGCCGTGTACCGCACCCGAATATTTAACTATTCAGCCGCAAACCAGCCTCAAATAAAATTATAGTAAATAAACACTGATGGTCACTGGTCTGTTCGTGATCTCCGGATAGGCAGCTTCAAAAGCAGTTATTAAAATAAGGGCGACACTTTTCGTAATTCATCATCAAAGAATGAGCAAAGCAGCTTTTATTGAAGTGGATGTATAGTCAACTTAAAGTTCGCGACTAGATGTTGCGAGATATGATCAGAGCCACCTACCCAGAGATAATTATAGTACGACAAAATAGACCATAGAGTGCACTTAGTGTCCAAGAGGATTGATTGGATTTTGAATGTACCGAATTTGTTTTCGGGCCTTTAAGACTTAAATAACCGGATCGGCACACATGTAGCGCTAGTTCCATCTCATTCTGTCAGTTACTTTAAACGTTAAAGTGATTTATAGTGCTTCTATTATGAAATACATCTGGAAACAATTTTCATATTTGTATACAATGACATTCTCACCAAATATCAATAATTAACAGGTTCAGCTCCAAGAATTTGTTTTTATGTTTATGATTTTTACATTTTGCATTTTTAACTGACTCAGTTTTTAAGTTATTCATGGTTGGAAACTCGCACAACTATAAATTGTAACGGTTTCTGGATTTTTTTCACTTCTATACAGTAGCATTATATATAGATATTAGGATAAACTCGTGGTGCTAAAAGTGTTAAGTCACAAATATTGCAAATACAGATATATAGAACTGAGCACTACATTTGAAACTAAAAGCGTACGCTGTAATTCGAAAATTCGAGCGATAAACTTAAATCTGTCTCCTTTTTTCCGATTATTTTTAGCGTACGTCTTTAGTAATAAAATAAATGGTGACAATGCACCGCCGCTTGCGAACATGTGCCACATGATATTACCGCTTGCGACATGTATGCCGCCACCTGCAAACGTTACACGTGTAGAATAGGTCTCATTTAATTATTTGACAATTTATTAAAGATATTATTTCTGTAGGTATGGGGTTCTCTATAACTGTTAATAAGATACATTATTCTGATAACTCAAAGGTAATTCCCAGAATTCACATAATAATAAAATCAGAAATTTAAATGTTAATATATTAAAAAAACTGATTTTTCATTAGAACTATTTATAAAGTATTTAGTTAGCGACACCTTAGTTAATCATATTATGTAAAATTGATAACGATATTTTATTAATGATTAATAGATTATGAAGCTGGATTTAGAGTTACATTACATGGCTGTAATAGAAAAAAAAATCAGCTTGAGATGAGAAAATTTTAAAATTTTTGAATAAATCTATATTTTGGTATTAAATATCTATACCTTAGTAGACATTGCAATACTTCACCTGTGATAAATACTAAATAAATATCACTTTGAATTATCTAGTGTGATTTTGATCATAATAGCACATTTCTTGTTTTAAACTTACATAAGAGACTAAAATACTGCATTTTACAGTGAAGTTATTATGTTTCTCTAGATATATCTAGGTTTAGAAGATTGTATCAAGGTTTAAAATTGTTTCAAATGAAGATTTGTATGTCACGATTATTAGGTGATGCAAACTTCATAGCCGCTAAGGGTCAAGTAGTGAGAAAGCTAATTCATTATCAATTGTTGTTACTTCAATATACAGTTAATGTTTAGGGTGTCAGTTTCAACGTCTAAGACTAATAAAGTCTGCTTTTAACATATAATTAAAAAGACAAGAAATACTGTAATGTCGTTAAATTATCGAATTAGGCAGTAGACCCTCCAATGATATCCAATTTTGAGTTATATGCAGCTCACAGCAGCCATTAAGTTTGCATCCAATGGTATACTATCCTTTTATTACAAACCAAACAAATTGAAGCTAATAACAGAATGAATATATAATCAAGGTTATTTTATATAAACTAATGTTATATTTTCAAAAAGAAATGGTTGATCATAGCTCCAAACTCATTTTGCTACTAAGAGACCTAGTCTTCTTGACAATTCAGTAGCAGAAATACAGTCAGTTGTTAGTCAGTGGTTGCACCAGTATAATAGTAATAACATACCTCAGCCTGGCTGGTGCTTGGGGTGATGATGGGTTGTGAAGGTGCAGGTTGAGGTGTGGGCGCATCAGGTTTCGGCTTCGGCCGGTACTTGGCACTTCTGGCACGGATTTCTTCCAGTGAAACATCTTCTGGGGGATGCACTATTTTGGAACCAGCGCCAGTCGCTGTCACTAGCGGACAAGAGTTCGCTGCCGGTGGTTTAACATCACCGTTTTCTTTAGGTTCACTACTGCTAGTTGATGTGGTAGGTGGTGCACTTATTGTCGCATTGCTGTGGAATGGAAATTTTTAGTTAATGAATAGTGAAGTTTTACGAAATCAGCATATTAATTACATAACTCTGTTGCTAACAATTCTTGGTTGAAATCAACGAAATTTTTACTTAGCAAATATGGATGAACAATTCAACAGCCATTGCTAACAAAGGCACTCTGTACATAGCACTTTATACATAGAAGAACTGATATACAATACATACACAATTACCTAAATCTAGAAATTAAATTCATATTTTTTAGTAATTATAATTTTATGCCATTAAATTGTGTAGATAATTTCATAAATTAATGGCAAAAAAGTTTTTAAAATAATATTCTGGTCAAACAATTGATAAAACTGCTAAATAATTAGAATTAATTAAAATATTATACATTGTTTTACAATATTTCTATTAATTATTAGTAAAAAAGAAAGATAGACAAGTTCAATATGTCTAAAGGATGTTTATCCATGTTATTTTATTAATACAATAAATTGTTTGTAACATTACATTACTTTAATGTTAAGAATGAAATTTAATTCTCTCTCACCTATATGCAGGGAAAGTAGGCTTGCTAGGTTGAGATGTGGGTATGCTCGCAGCAGGAAACAGTGGTCGCATTCCAGGCATCATCATTCTAAAAAAAAGAAAACAGCGGTAATTAAATTGGAGCAGAAGACCAGTAGTTCGGCCAATGTTGTTGCTTCCAGACAAATTTTACGACACCTGAAGCGGTTTCTTATTTTATTTGATACTTGTTTACAGTCACTTAGTGTAAAGGTAGCAATCGTATCGACACTACCCAAGGTGTCAGGTTCAAATCCTGGTAATGGCATATGTAATAGTGTGATAAGCACCAGCATTTGTTCACGAATTGTTGACTATATACTTATTAATGTTTTCTATATGTTATTTAGAACCCTTAGCACAAGCTCTGTTTAATTAGAGGCTAAATAATTGTTGAGCTTTGACCAGAATTTATTTATTGTAATAAGAAATAACTTTTACCTAGGTGCCTGCATGAATGGTGGCATCATTGGGTTCATTCCCATGTGCCCTGGATACATCCCAGGGGGAACTGGCCCCATTGGAGTAGGTAAAATACCTTGAGTGACATTTGATGGGCCTGGACCTAACTGTGGATAAAAATTAGGTTAGACAAAGTAATATTTCTTTTTAGCAAATCAATAAGCAAACTTGTACATACCAATGCCGGAGTAGCTTTTTTCTTTGCGGCTGGTTCATCATCTTCACTGTCGGAACCTTTACCACCTCCTAAACATTATACAAATTAACAGCTAGCCATATAAGGATCCTAAATTCTTTATATACACTAATGACAGATCTACACATAAATAACATCTAATCTATTGACCCATAACAATGAAAATATGGTTGTGTACATACATTTCGATCCAAACAGTTGCAATAATAAAACTACATTTATACCTGATTTCTGTTTCTCATGTTCTCTTATATCTTCAGGTGGGATACCTTCCATACCATAGATTTCTATTTCTATATTTGACCTATTTGGTAATGAATTTGGTACTTTGTCTATGGCTTCTTTGTGTACCTGAAATATAAATTTAAAAATTTTTATAGCTGCACCAAATGGATTGAAATTGTTTTATAATTAATGAACAATTTAAAGATATTGACGTAGTACTATAATAGGAGCAGATTAAGACGCGCCAAAAAGTCTAAAGATAAAATTACTCCGCGTTCTCTGGACGTGGGCGGGCGGGGCAGTTGCCAATTCGGTGAGGCTGACGTACCTGCATGCAGTGTATCGACAAGCCTGGCCCAGTATATAATTTCTTGTGGCATATGTGACATTTGAAATGTTTCGCTTTCTGATGCTGAATCAATATCTTCTCATCGTCGAACTCCCTATTACAGTACCTGAATAGTGCGCTAAAGAAAATATTGTGATCAGATTCGGTATTTTTAATTTTCTTTAAGAAAACAAAGTGTAAATAAGATCGACCTAATTACGAAGGTCAAATTATTTCGTAATGCGTTGTTAATTTATTGGAAAAGGATACCAGCACCAAGGTTTTGATGCCTTCTTCTTTTTTCTGCCCATATTTAGTACAAATTTAAAATCTAACACAAAATAAACAATCCACTACTAATTGGCTATAATTGTTGTTGTTTAGAGAAATATATCACAGGCACAATAACACTTAATACCAGAAAAACTTCACACAATCATTACAAATCCACTGGAGAAAGCACAAAGCAAAATGGCGTCCGTTTAATTGCGCTCGTCGGGTGTGTACATGCGAATGTCAAACTGTCAACATAAATAAGCCACATTGCAACATCCGGCTATAGATTATATTAGTAAACCAATTACCGGTTTTTATCGTAATTTTTTTTACGCAAGGCTGGAAAATACTTAATCTGAGACAAAAACGTTCATAATGTCATCTAGGCGAACTTAAATTTGCGATCTGCAATGGTTTTAAATGCAGAAGGTAGATTAATTTACCTTACCATTACACTTTTACTACAATCTTAGAGAACGCCATATATTTTATTTTCCTTTTATCATTCATTGAAGTCTAACATTCATAAATTAGCTCTCATTATAAAAAAACTGAAGACGAGATTGTATAGGCTTTACACCCTTTGTCTTATCCCAATGAAAAAATTAACAAAAATGTAATTTGTTTTTTATTTCTTGTTTTCCTATAATTAAAGGCAAAGATTGTAACACCCATACAGCCTAATTTTCAGTTATTTCTCTTTTTAATTAGACGATGATTTATGACGACGAGAGCTGATGTATGAATGATAGACATCAACGAATGATGGTTGAATAATGAAATAACTCCTTTCCTTAGCTTTCAGTAAAGATGTGGAGTTTTACTGATAATGACCCGTGGACTTCTTGAAAGAGCGTGAAAAGAGTCGGTTATACTCGTGCAGGTTCAAAAACACTTAGCATTTAATAATCCACCATTATTCTGCACTAATAGCGACTACAACATTTTAACTTGAAAACTAAAATAATTAAATTAAAGAGTGTCCTGAGCTATATTTCGTTATGTTATTTGCTTACATGTGAGTATGTTCTGTTTATGTTCATGAGGTGGTGGACACCAGTATATACAAAAATATTCTATGGTGGACAAGTTGGTGAAGTTTTCGGTGGAACAATTTTGAGTTTTGTTTATAGTAAGAACACATAAAACGACGACGGTCGTTTTATGCAACGACAGCGATCATGACTCAGGAATAAGTATTCGTGCTCATCACATGAACTTATTCGATACAAACATTTCAATCTACCAGGATTCGAATTCAGGACCCTTGGTGCAGAAGGCAGGATCGTTAGCTTTGCATCAAGTGGTATTCAATGAAATATTGGTTAAAATATTTATAATGGGTATAACAATTGTGATGTTAAGTAATGTTTTGAGGCTCCAATTTGCTATTAATAGACCAAGCTATACAAATATTGAGGTTTTTATTTGATGAATGACGGATGGATCTTGGAGGATGATTCCTGGAAGGATTCGTAGTCTTAAATTACAAATATTTTGTCTAATGCCCAGTTTTGATACTGATTCTATTTGTCCGATTCTCGTACGACACATACCTTTATTGCTATATAAAGCAATATATTAGCCGTATTTGAACGATATAACACCATGTATCATTATCTTTAATTTTTTTATTTATAAAAGAAAAGCAGACGAAAAAACGTTTAAGCATATAAAATAAAAAAAAAAGTTGTGTTACGAATAACAAAGTAATAAAGTTCCGACCGTATATATAACTTAAGTATGGAAAACTGGAAGCTTGAACCTACAGCAAAAAGTAAATCTCAAATCACTTCTTTGGAAGAGTTAACATGAAGAGACTGTTAATACAATGAAATACAAAACACATTTTGGAAGCAAGTCTACTACCTTCGTAATGTAAATAATAAAGAGATTAAATAAAGCACTTTTATCGGATTTTTGACACGTTTAATTTTATTTTTTATATTTAATACTGATGTATTGACTCCCTTATGGAAGCCATGATCACAGGATGACTGTCATCCAAAAAAAAAATAAACGCATCATTAAACCTGAAAAAAGGGTGAATTAAACGTGTGATAGGAGCGGGAATGTAAGAACTGAATAAGTAGTTTATTAAATAAGATGTCTTGTACAATATTAAAAATTCGAATATAGCAGTTCAAACCGCAAAATAGTTCTTCTATAACTTGGATATCTCCTTCACTCTCAACAACAGTCCAAATCTTTAGTGGCATCGTTGCTACTAACTCTTCACAGTTTTTCTGGAGTTGTTGAATTCCAGACAGTTTTAATTTTCCTCTTTTGAATATTTTTTGACCTTGATAGATATATTCGTAATTTTATTAAAACACAGTTTCTGATGATGGTTCGTGCGAGGGCGTAATACGTGTAGAGTAGTTGTTGAAGGAACAAGGGGTGTCGGTGTCTGCGGTGTCTATTTGCTGGCGATGCATTTTGCTTGTTCTTTTTACGGAAGTAAGCTACGTATTTTTGTTTTATTAGTGAATATAGACTTCCGCTAAGTAACGCCTAATTCCACTAAATATTTTCGAAGGTAACTGTATTTTCATTTGCCACTGGCTCTCAATATAAGCCAAGACCAGTATTCGACGGCTACTCCAATGAACCCCTCATTTAGAATTAAACCAAATTTTCGTCTCTTTTTGCAGTACGACGGGAATAACTATCTTTTTAAAAAGTAGGCATTTTAATGTTTCACAATCTGAATGGACGGCAGCAGACTCATTTTCAAAATGTTTTGGTATTTCACTGGATTAACAGTCTCTTGGAGTTCTCCTTTCCAAGAGAAGAGAATTAAGATTCGCTTGTTGGTGTGAATTTTAAAGCATACTTAGGGTTCGGCTATTTACTTCGAAACTTACTTATTTGTTTCTTCGCAGCTCAGCTTTGTAATTGTTTTGACGTGACAACGTCTTATAAATTGGTTTGCCGGGTGACACTTCAAGAAACTGCGTTACGCTCCGCTCACGTTATGCGCTTACAATGAGAGTGAGTGAGAGGCACGCGTCCCTTCCACTCGGGCATGGTTAGCCCGCCTAAGAGCGAGAGAGACAGACATAAAAAGTGGAAGGGACGCGTGCCTATAAATTAATGTTTTAAATATAATTCTTTGTATAAATAAATGTTTTAAATTGTTACTATTATTTCATCCTTCTTCCTACTATACGAATGAATATTCACATTAAAATTATTTTACCACTCAAAGTCGTTGTCACGTAAAACTTTCGCCCGTATACCGACTTTACAGGCAACCAACCAGTTTTTTATTATGTAATTTTTTATGTTATTTTGTTTTATCAATGAATGTCTGAGTATGATACTAAGGTACAAAAACGTTGAAATTCGTTGCTTTCAAGAAAAATTAGTAGCAGTAAAGGTATATATCGTACGAGAATTGAACAACTATAATCATTGCGGAAATTGTCAAAAGTTTTGGTTCATTGGAATTTAAGGCAGATTTTAGCAATCGTCTTTTAAAATCACTGTAAAAGCATGGTAATATGTCGCCACCATTATCATCGTCCTTTAAACAATGTTCGTCTTCTTAGGAGGCTTAAGCATAATCTGCCAACCCTACTTGTAATAAAAAGATGCCTAACCTCTCAGGAGTGAAGGAATTAGCCGTATTTGAGTAAGAATTTACAAGATCACTTATCTGGGTATCTTGACATGTCTGTGAGCAATGCGTGAACCGATCTCGAGTTGCGCATGACACTCATGAGCTGGAGGCGTGCTTCAATCAGGCAATCTCATTGGTTCATCGTGCCCGAGACGTCTACACGTATGGTACTGTGGTAACATACGCATCGAAGATTAATGTTATCTTATTTTCAAGTGGTGTTTAACTTCAGTTAAGCTATGATGATTGTAACTAAACCCGTGTAAGAGTATTTTTAGAGTACTAATGTGGTGATGTGGCTGTTTCTTTATTTAATAAGTTGAAACGCTGAAATAGCTAATACTCTGAAAAAGGGACATTTAAAAAACACCACTTTTTCCAGATGTCTGACTCGTTTATATTTTAAGAAACTCGGACAGGGAGACCAACTTCCATCCGTGTCCTCCTCCCTGATATTATTCTTGAAATGCCTCCCAATTTCTGGAATGGTGGTAGACTCAGTAGTTTTCACTAGTAGATATATAAAAATAATAAAACAAAAATGGAAAATAAGTATTGTACATAAAAAAAAGCGTCGTTGATCCAGTGAAAGTGGTTTTATTAAAATGAGCTATATGCGTGGAAGTGAAAGAAAGAAATAAATTATTAAAAACTCAAGATTTAATTGCATATTATATGGAAGACCAAGTATTGATTTTACAAATGTAAAAGATTCGGTCCGTATGCAGGGCTGTAGCTAGAGTCTAATTTGAGGTAGGGCAGCATTGGTTACAGGTAGGGCGGAAGTAGTTTTATCATAATTGATCTGCCCTCGAAGCACAGGCTCCTAAATCAAACACTATGTTTATCACTGACCTCTAGGTCAGGCATTGGACCGGTTTTCCAAAGGTTGCATGTTCGATTCCCGCCTAAGAATTGACTTGTGACCCGAGTCGATTTTTTCTACACTACTGGAAAAAATTAAAAGATCAAAAAAAATTCCAAATTTTTGGGGAATTTTCAACAGGCCGTAACTTCGAGAGAAATGGTCGTACAGGAAATCAAAAAAAGGAAATTGTAGCTCCAAGTGTCTAGTTTTTGGATTAAAACTTTAAAATTTTGAATCCTCCTCGGTTTTTAAGTAATCTTAGAATAATCAGCAATAAAAAAAAACATTTTTTTTTAGTTTTGGTTTTTGATCAGACACTTTGTTTATTTAGATATAATTTATTTTTTTATACACCTTGATACATCCACTTCTCGCCGAGATATCGGTCTTCAAATGGAAAAGGATATCGATATCTCAGCAACCAATGATCGCACAGAAAGATAAAGGTGGGTTTCAAGAACTTGAACGAATTCTCTTTAACGACTAGCCATTGCTTTTCTGAAAAAAAATTGTTTTATTATCGTCACATGAATTTGAAAATGCAACAAAATAAGGGCTGTTGGTGATTTTATGGAAAATCAAGCGCTGGATCGAAAATATTGAAGAAACCACTAATGTTAAGTGTGCCTTTTGCAGTTCAATATGTCTACAAAAACCCTACAAAGAACCAAAAAATAATCCAGCCAGCCGTTTTTTTGTTTCACTTGATCGAATTTATGAAAAAATTAAAGGATCACGTTTTTGCTCTGAAAAGGTCATAATTTTTAAAACTTTAGAAAAGAAAATGTTTTTCCGAACTTTTTCCAGATTTTTGTTCCAGAAAGTGCTTAAATTTTATTGACGAAAGGTTGTCGTCGAACTTCTCTAATAATTGCGATCATCACGGGCATTAGTAATTCGATGGCGACCTTGTCCGGAGCGACAATTGTATTGGTTCGTCTCTTGGTATATCTGGCATAAGCTAGAGATACGACGGATTGACTTACACCCATCCGGACGGCAACTGCATGTTGACTGTAACCTTCGTCAATAAGAGTTACGAACCGAGCAACTTCTACCTCCGATAAATGTCGTCTAATCATGATTGAAAATAGAAAAAGTAAGAAATTTTAAATTTTAACCAAAAAATTAAAAAAAATCTTCTAGCGCAAAGGGATTAATTTAAAAAAAAACAGTTAAGGATCATTTTTAAGGATCTGCTAGGAAAAGCGTATGAAAAAGATTGAAATTCGATTGGGGGTATCAACTTTTTTTTATTTAATTAAAAGGAAATTAGTAGAATCAAGGAATGCAGCGGTGGAAACGCGTTAAAAATGATTGGGTGATAATTTCTTGAATTTCCTTAACTTTCAGAAACAAAAATGTGGAAAAAGCGCGGAAATACAATTTTTTATTTTTAAAAATTATAAGCTTTTCAGATCAAAACATGTGATCCTTTAATATTTTCAAAAATTCGATAAAGTGAAACAGAAAACCTGCTGGCTAGATTAATTTAGTTCTTTGTAGGGTTTTTGTTGACATATTGAACTGTAAAAGGCACACTTAACATTAGCGGTTTCCTCAATATTTTCGATCCAGCGCTTGATTTTCCAAAAAACCATCAACGTCCCTTATTTTGTTGCATTTTCAAATTCATGTGACAAAAAGAAAGAAAAAAATTTTTGGGATAAGCAATAGCTAGTCGTTAAAGAGAATTCATTCAAGTTCTTGTAACCCACCTTTAACTATCTGTGCGATCATTGGTTGCTGAGATATCGATAATCAAAGACAAAATGATCCTTTTCCATTTGAAGACCGATATCTCGGCGAGAAGTGGACGTATCAAGGTGTATAAAAAATAAAATAAAAGCTAAATGAACAAAGTATTCGATACTTATAGTGGTTAAGCAAAAAAAAAATTTTCTTACGCCCCAAAATTTTAAAGTTCTAATTCAAAAACTAGACACTTGGAGCTACAATTTACTTTTTTTCATTTCCTGTACGACCATTTCTCTCGAAGTTACGGCCTGTTGAAAATTGCCCAAAAATTTGGATTTTTTTTATCCCTTAATTTTTTCCAGTAGTGTAGTATTTTTCTATTTTGATAATTTATCTTATAAGATCGCATTGAAAAGTGCATAAAATATATAAAAATTATAAAACATTTTAATTATACCAATTTATCTTAGTTTTTGGTATTTTTAAGGTAGGGCATTGTGATTTCAAGGTAGGGCATTGCCCCACAATGCCCCCCCCTAGCTACGGCCTTGTCCGTATGGTTCGTCCCAAATACAAGCGGCATTTCCACGTTTTATTGCTAGACTATTTTTTTTTGTGCAAAGTAGACGCCTGCTCTGGGGCTCTAGAACTGTCTATCAGCGTTTTGGACATTACACCATTAAATTTTGTCCTTAAATCCGGTCTATACTCCACATGGAATAAAATAGTAGTTAGAGAGAATCCAAGTCAAAACAAATATTTGGTTTTGCGAGACCTAAGTCTTAAGAATTTCAATTCTAAATGAGGGCTTTGAACAATAAAAAACATAACTATCTTTATTTTGTCGATTTCGCTTTTTCTCCTGCTTCAGCTGCAGTTTGTTTTTTTTAAATATTACTTATTCTGAAATGAGCTAACGATTGGCCATCAAAAATTTTACTTATATTTGTTAAAAGCTGTTTAAACAGATGTTGGTTTCAAATTATGTATAGAGGTCCGTAGGTATTGTCCCCAGATAAGAAATTATTTTTGAAATTAATTATAAGGGATATGTTTTCGTATTTCATCATATTCGGAAAAGTTCACTATACATCTATTAAAATAAAGGTAATTTGTGGAGCAATGCAAGCAGTTATTGATATTGTGACATAAGTTGTTATGTCCCATAGGTCTTCTTTTTAGCGTTTCATTTGTAAGTTTTAATTATTGTGTCACCGTTAATGTGTCGGAAGTCAAATATATTGAACGTTTTCCATTAAGACATAATTGTCGACACTGTGTTGCACTGTGTCGACCATACGATAGCAAAAACCTAATGTCAACTTAGTTGGCACACACACACACACACACACCCAAAAAGTTGACACAGTGCAACACAGTGTCGACTTTTTTTTTCTAAATGGAAAACGCTCATTATTACCTACACATACCAATATGACTCCAGGAGACCAATTGCATGGTTAAGAGAAGAGTTAAGAGTCTTTTTGATCTTAATTGGTATTTTAGAAATTAAATTCTCGAAACCCGAAAGAGTCTCTGATGTATCCGAAAATAGTACGTCGTTGGAAAATAGTATCCCTGCAGCACCTCTAAGATTATTGTCACTCACTTTATTATCTTTTTTTTATTCAGATCGAATAGTTAATTTATCTATTGCTATAAGTTGTGAAATGAAGATTTGGTAGGTTTGAACAGTTAACTTTGTCGCTTGAGTAAAAGTCATTTGCCTTTTCTTATCATAGTTTTAACCATTGAATCTGTTAAAATATACAACCTTTAAAGTGTCTGATTTCTTTATAATTATTTGTTTGTATGCAGTTTAACATAGGCAAGTTAAGTGTCGACTGCGATTCCGGCACCACGAGGAATACTATTTACAAGTCGAGTAGTGTAAGCTTGCTAAGGATAATATTAAATATCTGCACTATGAGAAAATAAAACTAGAAACAAATTCATTTACAAGTAACTTGGTTCAGATCCGCAAATGGTCATATGTCGTTTTTTTATGAAAGATAGCCTATGTCAATGGTGGATGATAATTAATTATTAAAAAATCTGTCATTTCTATGTGTTACTTAGGATAAAGTATCGGTGGGACCCAGGGTTCCCACTTGTTGAATTGCAGTGAGGGAGTTTGGGATCACAAGCACTTACAGAATTCTACTGTTAACTATAGTGTTTAATTTTATGCCGCCTTCCCTATGTTGTTTTATATTTCTGTAATGAGACATTTCTTAACTTAAATAAACTAAAAATAAATTTACTTTCAACATATTTAAAAATGTATTTACTTATGTTAAAAATAAATATAAAATTCTCATAACGACTTAACAATGTAGACACATTGTTAAGTCGTCAGTTAAAATTTTTAATAATCCTATGTGCTTCATTGTTAGACTTTATATTAAATTGACTTTAAAATGACCTAACATTATAAAAAACAACATCGTGATAGGTACAGTCAAGATTACATTAAAATTCACAAAACTGTCACATTTATTAATTTGATATTCAGTTTAAAATCAGACATCAAGATTTCAATATCAATCGAGAAAATTTGACAGTTTGTGGTAGGTTGATTTAGATATGTCTCAATGAAGAGTAGATATAAATGCGCGCCAAATCCTTATAACAAAGTATAACTGACAATCTTGACACACCTTCAGATAAAAGAGATAGGTATATTTCGTGTTGAGAATTGAATTCTTTTGTCTAGATTGCAGCTTGTTGCGATAAAAATTACGATATTTATTATAGACTTTGGAAGAGTAATCATATCATATCATCATCTCAAATTAAATTTAAATTGTTACACACCCTCTCAATTTTTTACACGCACTACCACATATAATCACCGAGAGGTACATTCCACATTTTCTGTTTGTTATAATATTTTTATGCACCGTTTTTAGTCCTGTCATGTCAGCACTATGTGAGTAACCCAGGAGGAGACCCGTAACACAGGTTTTCCTCCTTCGCGCAGTTTTCTTATTTAATCTATAATCTAAGAACACAATTACTTGTTTGTGTGTTTGTCTGTCCGCTCTTTTTCCATTGTATACGCGTTACCATAGCAACGCGTTACCGGGTCAGCTAGTCTATAATCTAAGAACACAAATTTGTTGTTTGTGTGTTTGTCTGTCCGCTCTTTTTCCCGATCTTTTTCCATTGTATCAATTAACGTTACCATAGCAACGTGTTACCGTAGCGACGCGTTACCATAGCAACGCGTTACCGGGTCAGCTAGTGTTAACAATTAATTGTTTGTATTTGATGGTTACTGTATGCATGAGAAAAATAATAATTATGTATTTCTATCTATTTTCTTATTATTCAGCCGAAAAACGTCCACTGCTTTACGGAAGCCTTCATTAGATGGAGCATTTGCAATAATTTCCATGCTTGGTAACCAGGTTGGAGATAGCAGTAAATGATCATTCAGAGAAGGCTACTTCACATTTTGTTGTCTACTGGAAGAGTATAGTTGTAACCTACATAATCATTTGTCGACTTTTACTAATTAAACTTTTATTGCAAATATCTTTAATGTTAAAAGACAAAGAGGGTTAAAAAAACGGTTCCTTGTTTAACTAGTTTAATAAAAAATAGGATGACATTGAAGGAAGGTATGCCTAAACAAGAGGCTAGGATTGTTGTTTTGAATAAGAAAAGGTTTTTGAAGAACTCTCTTTAAGAAAATCTTTATTGTAAAATATTCATTTTATATAAGATGTGTGTATTGGAATGTTGGTTTCATTTCTGTTTGTACCATTAAACAATTATATACCTTACAGTATTTTCTTGTTTTTAACAATAGGAAGTACTTGACCTTTATCTCACCTTATTTTAAGTGATGATAAGGGCGAAAGATGGCGACACGTTTCTCCCAGAATCTTCAACCACAGAAAAAAATACTATCTCACCTCTTACTGTTGGAACACAAGAATGTTATGACTGCAGACTTAAAAAAGATGGTGGTACCCAGGTAGACATAAAACATACTACTAGGGCTATTAGTAACCAAACTGAGCAACGTAAGCACCCCACTAAGGATAGTTAGGTACCATAGAGGCCGTAATAAAATCACGAATTAAAAACCTGAGCAACGATTGGCTTGTAAGCTTTTTCTATTGCTGACAAGTAAGTACAACTAGAACATCCTCGTTGACTTGATAACCTCGTTTACACCAATAATATCGGTAAAAATCTGTCTGGAACAGTCATAAAAATATGGTTTGTAGCAAATAGCTTAAATTGTCCATGGATAATACTTTCATCATAAATATAAATATCGTGATTGTATTTATCTAAATAATCACTCAGGTTTTATGGTTTTCAAATATAATTAACAAGGTGTTATATTGTATAACATTCGCGTTGAATTCTTGATGTTTCGTTGTTATCAAAACTACGAAAGATAAATAGTGGAGTTTTTACTATCTATATTGCGGGCTGTATAGAGAAAATAATTTATAGATGTTGGTTATTCAGACAAAACAGTCTTAAAGTAAACATCATGTTTTTTTCTGGTTTTGTATTGAACAATGTAATGGGTATCTTTTGTGGGATTATTATTATATGATATCGTGTCGAAAATCACCAATCCCTTACATTTATAGTGTCGTTAAATGTGATTTAAGATTGGACAGGAGCGAGCGAAGCTCCCATGGATCAGCTTCAATGGCGCAATGTCTGTCACGCCATAACTTCCTGAGTTCTTAACCGATTTTAATATTTTATGTGTGGAATCGAATCAACAGGTTTGGGACCAGATTGTGAATTTTGCTAAAATTCCCATCGAAACAAAAAGAAATTTTTTTTGGTACTTCGCTCCGCTCCAATATATGGTGCTAGCGTAGCTTTATGCTTAGCGACTGCATCGCCTAGTACTGGTGAGAATCACCATACACCAACAGGAAACCACAAAACAGGTAGCAGCGATACTTATACAAATTATGATCTGTAACTGTGATCTCCAATCCTTCTACCAAGGGTGCAGATTATAGCAAAACTCCTGCCTTTTCATCCTTTGCCTGGTAGTGGGTATCTTTCGACTAATATGATGGTATTGTACTATGATTAGTATCTTTATGGGAAATAATTATGGGAAATAATTTAGACCTGAGTCCATAAAAATCTCGATCTGTCACAAAAAAGTATTAAAACTTTTAAAACTAAACAATCGTTGTTAAATAATGATGCTTCCTCAGAACAATAACTAAAGCTACCGTGCTAAAATCAAAACTGTATAACAGCTCTTGTATTCACTTAAAGTAATCTAACATACATGGGTAAGACCGAAATAGACGACATTTGCAAGTTTTTATTATTTCAGTCTTTCTCGTCATTGTCACTAACTCTCAAAGTACAAATGTCAAATGGTTCTATTGATTGTAATTTAATACTACCAAATTAAAAATACGTCTTTGATGAACGTTGTTTCTGAAGTAAGACTTTTTAGGATGCTTCATTTGTCATTATAACTTTAACTTTTAACCTCAGAATACGTACGAGGGCAATAAAAAGTAAAATGTCATGTATTCATGTCAAATAAAAATGGCTTCTAAACGAATTTTATGTTGTCTTAAAACAATTAATAAATATAAATGTTTGAGAGTGGGGAGAGCCCAGACCAAGCTCAACCTTCGACGAGTTTGCAGGATAATTCAGGATCTGAGGATAATTCACAGAAGTGTAAGTTTTATTTTTTCAGTTACAGCCTTAGTGTTACACTTATTAGCACGCACTTCATATCAGAAGTTTAAACTTTGGTACGATACATAAAATAACACAAAGCAATACTTATTTGATTGTGTAGGTTATCTATTTTTCTTAGAAACTCGATAACTCACACTTACCAGGCGGTCCTAGTTTCGATTATTAAGCAAATCTCGAAGTGACTTTTCAGGTAAGTTTTAGGCGTTCAAAAGCCCTACTATGACCTGTTATACCGATTCAAATTCCACTGTTGAAGAGAAACGCCACTATAGCCTGTGTATAGCGGTGTCTCACTTTGGCAATCGAACTTGCATCGCGCTAAGAGATCATTGTAAGGCCTCTGATAAGTTATTGTAAGAAAATACAACATGGTGCTTTTTTCTCTTTTTGAAGTGAAAACTTCTTTAGCGGCGTTGGGCATTTTTTTGGAATGGGTGAAAAATCTTAAACTCGCGTCAGGACACGTGACCTGATCGAAAATTCGTAAGACGGCGCAGGGCGCTTGCGCGAGTGTGCGTGTGTGTTTGTTGTCATGTTTGTGTGCGATAAATGAATATTGTATATTACCACATAAATGATAGTACTTTTATACTGATAATTAAAGAAATTCGTGCGAAATTATTCCCTAACCAGAATATCAAAAATGCATTAATGTTCATGTTTTCACTTCTGCCGGCACTCCCGGAGTTCAACCCGTTGTTTTTATTAATTTCGTAAACTCTTCGTCCGTTCGTTAGTAGTCGTTTAACATTGAGTTTATTATGAAATTTTTAAGATCACTACAGCATGATCGTTACAATTTTATTATAAGCATTGTTTGCGCCGATTTATAGCCCTACATAAGTAGTTATGATAACGAATAAATGCAAGATCACCGAAAAGTACAAATGTAATCATGGCGCTTAGTTCTGATGCGCTGTGTTACGTGAAGGTAACACAAAGGAAATCTGAATTACTGTCGAAAAGTTCTTAAGCTAATTGAGATACCCAAGACTACAAGTTCCTGGACTCCCCGCACAGACATTCAGCTCGGTGAAAGTACCTACCTTCTATTTCGTTGAAATGATGGCGTAATATATCGTTGTTATATTATTACTGTCCATTAATACGATTCCCTTTGTATCCTACGATTTGCCTACCAAGTGAAACAAAACAATTTTTTTTAATTCCGTCTGACCGTGGGAGAGTCAATACGGTTAGGTGTCAAAATATGTTAGAGCTGTGTTCGCCCAAGGTGCTCCACTTAGTTCGATTTAAGGCCTTTCTCATCCAGTCATTGTCAACCACTCTGCGAATGTCATCGTTCCACCTTTGCGGGCGTTCTTTGTAATGTTTGCTGATTCTTAGACTCCGCTCTAAAACAAGTCTACCCTGCAGTCACTGTTACTGTACTCTAGATATGACTAGCCCACTGTCATTTCGGTATGCTTCGGATTCAATTTCTTAGAGACACTCCGAGCATATCTCTTTCCATAGCTCAGTGACTTTGAATTGATGAATCAGTCGTGCTGTAAGTGTTCATTTCTCGGTTCTATACATCATCACGGGTAAGATGCACTGATTATAGGTTTTGTCTTTCGGTATTGCTATTACTTTAGGTATAAGTTAACCTTGCCTTCATTAACATTTGTGAATCAACTGTAAGCGTTTGTATTTCGCACAGCTAGTATAGCACATTCCCTAAAAAACAGTTGCTTCAGAAAATATTTGATATTTGTTCCTCTGCATAAATTTGCACGAATGAACTATGGACACAATAGTTAGTTTTGTCTCAAATACGAGTTTCAGTAACTAAAAATGAAGATGAAATGCTTTTATTTTCATATTTGCATTTACAATGCGTGTTTCGTAAGTTCTACAAGTCGACGGATAAATTGAATGAACTAACATGAAATTAAATAAAAATTAAACTTTATTGACACGCGCTTGTTTTGTTTATTTATTACCCCAATTCCAACCCAGTCCCCGGAACTCTTCAGTCAGACTGATAATGCTCGGTATTCTAAATGTTAGAGGTCCGGTGTCCAGTTTAGTGCAGTTTGACAATAACTGTCCTAATGTCTCGTTATAGTGTCTAAAGTTAAGGTACACACAACTGTACTGTACCGTTGATATATAAGCATTATCACGTAATATCGAAGATATGAAAAGATTTTGAGGTTTAGTCTAGGCTATAATTAGTCTAGGTCAACAGCAAGTTAACCAAAAATCATGAGCTGCAAGGTTTATCGCACAAGGAAATTATCGATTTTATAGTTATATCAAATAAAAAATCTCGATTGAACACTAACTCACATTATTGTAATAGAAAATTTACTGCGATACTTTTTCTTACAATTACAAAGTTAGATAAGTTTTTCCTTGAATTTGGCTTATCATTTTTCTCTAACGAAATATATTTTAATGTTTTAAGGATATTAACACACCGATCCTAAATAAAGACCCAACTATTTCTTTTTAATTTTTATTTCGTTACCTCTTCCTAACAAATCTTGATAGTTAGACAGACAGGTAAAAGTACAGCGGAGTGATCTAAAAGGGTTTATATAATTGGATATTTAATAATAGGAACTCAACAATCATAACAAACTTGTTTATTTCGCAGAGTCCATAGTAAAACATTTATTAATAAAAGGGGCTCTTAAAACCTGGTAACTAATATAAAAAAAACCGTTTATATGTACCAAAAAGCGGAAATTTCAACCAGCCACCTTCTTCGTCAGGTGAAATGAACAAGTCTTGCTATGATGAATCTAATGACCCCAAACTAATCTACCTAACCAAACCTAACCTAACCCACATCTAATGGTTCCATCTCTCACCTGCTAAATTCATCATTTGACCAGCATATTAGTATTGTCATCTGATCTATGTATACATTTTTAGGGTTCCTTACATCAAAAAGAAATATATAACTCTTATAGTATCAGTTTGTTGTCAGTCAGAATCGCGTGGAGATACCTAGTTATAAATATTAAATACTCAGGTCTATAATTGTTTCGAGCAGTGAAAATATCTATTTTCCAAGTCAAAGATACGAACGTTTAATTCGAATATTTTGACACTCGCAATAGAATAAAAAAAAAGTGTGAGCTACGACGCACGACTGGAGTTTACTCCTCAAAAACGGTTGTCTTTGGACAGGCATAAAAAATAATAAAAAAAAACTTCAAAATAAAAATTAAAGGTGCGCACGATAGGTTGCGCAGCCAAAACGTACCTAACGCTGTCATTTGATCACTTAATTTTCGTACCGGGGGGTGCCTTGTATGAAAATTAATTCTTAGGAGTAAACTCCAAAAACTAAAATGTAATTCCTGTTGACATAGAATCATAAAATTTGGCAAGAAGCAATCTCATGTAGCCTTAGTTGAGGGAGAATATTTCTAAAACCGTTTGTAGTTACATTACAAAAACCTTACATACCAAGTTTGAACGGAACCCGCAGTACGCGAGGTCGCACTTAGCCGGTGTATTTTATTTATACAGTATACCTGTCGATCTAATAAAAAGTATGTATGGAAGTACCTCTTAATCACAACTAAGTATTTACTCTATTTTCAGTTTTTTATAAACTGAAAATATCTACTATCCAAAATATATATAAAATATTTATTATCTACTTTTATCTTAATAAAATATTGTAGATTTTTTTTGTTAACAGTGATAGATTAGCTTAGACGTAGATTAGATGTATTAGATATATACTATTGAAAATATAAATACTTCTTAGTAAATGCCTCAATTTATAAATAAGTCTTTAAAGAGTTGTATGATGTGGTCTGGTGACTTTAATCAATACCTGTCGTTCATTTTAGACCTGTCCACACTCTATGACAATGATGGCTTGTTTTGCACATATGCATATATTTTATTTTAGACGAAATAAAAGAAAACAGTGTAAATAGTATAATGTATTTGTATTCATAGGGATTAGAAAAGGAACCTTCATAATTTCTAACCATATTAAAGAAAGACATAACAAGAGTTTCAAATAACCCTGACACTTATTTAGAAAAAATAAGGCATAACAATCAATGTTAAAAAATTTATATTTTGCCGCAAGCTACAGATAATAGTTGCACTGTGGAATATTTTAGTATCATTGAAAGTATGACCGGATCAAAATTCAAAATTGTGTCTGAATAACTTCTTTACAACCACGTCACTTATACGGATAAACGAATGCAGTGAAAATGAAAAGCATCTAGCTGAAAGTATACCGATATTATGTTAGTTGCGTTAGTTGTAAGATTTATCGATCGATGCATTATTGATCACACTTAGACACGATCAAATCTGAATTTTGTTATAACTAAAATGTTAAATTTTTAGTAATAATACAAATATAGTCGTTTTTTTATTCTTGTTTTTACATATTAGGTGTGTGCAGAACACTTAATCGCAACTCTAGTAAGTAAAGCGTTGAATTTATCTAATCAAAATTATCTTCTTGGTCTATGAATTCAAGACGTAAAATGTCAAGTTAAGGATAGGTTAAACCAAATACCCTCAGATTGCTATTTCAGAAGCAAGTCCTTTAATTTTAACAGTAAATGGAAGCGGTTATGATGTCGTAAAGTTTCAATTCCTTCGGGATATGTATTTTTTTTGTAAAAATAGTGTCAACCCTGTTAGATACGAATAAGTTGATAAACACGTAGCTATTTAATTTCTTTTTACACTTACATTGTTTCATTACCATGATTTAGAAATGTAGCACTCTTATCAAACCTTACATTGCAATAGTGATTGTAATAACTTAGAGGAAAATCGTGTGGCATGTAATATATTATTATATTTAATGTAACGGCGACAACAATTAAAATTGAGGTTATACAGAATATGTAGAATACCGTGGAATTTTTATTATTGCCACTCGGCGGAAGAACTAAATGTACGCCTTTGGTTGCCGCATTCTTTATATTTTTTGACGTGATAACGTCTTATATATCGATGAACGCCGGCTGCACGCACGAAAAAGTGTAACGTTCCGCCTGAGCCGAGCGTGCAAGCGAGAGCGCGGAATAAGCGATAGAGAGGCACGATCGGCCTAATTGTTTTTTTTAAATAAAATAAAAGTGTTTGACTTGTGGCATATCTATTTCTCTTCCACTTCATGAAGTGAAAAGTTGATGTGTTTTCGATTGTTTATTACAACTTATGTTAACTTATCAAAATCTACTACTTCTTTTATTATAATAATATTGGGAGCCCTCCCGTATTTAACACAGCCGAAAAGGGCGAGAAAGTATTCAAGTTCTTTTTTTCTGTATATCTCACAGTTAAAATAAAGATTTGTATTTCTACCTATTATCTCAATACTTGTTTGCATTGTCACTGAGGGAAGTTTTGGAAAATTATAATTATTAATGCTTTTATAATAAGTAGTTGTATTATGTACATTTTACAACTATGTAGATAAACACAAAGTTCGATCTACATCGATTAAATAACGGTCTTCGGGAAAATATCACCTAACCCGGAGAAAAATCTCACCTTAGAACCTTTCTGTAAGGATTTCTTATGGTCTTAAGACCATAAGAAACGTTAACGAAACGTCAACATTATTGCTACTTTGGGAAGACACCATTTCTCTGGAAAACACTGGTGGTTCGTTATTTTTGTCTTGAGTACCTATAGTTATTTTGCCTCCCAGAACCCCGGTTGATGTAACAATCATCTGCATCAGACAGTCATCACAGATACAAAAAAGAGGTCACGATATATCCTAACCAGACTAAATATAAATATACTTGCATTTAATACTTATATTTTGTTTATTATATCTCACTCACGATTGTAGTAATCCTATGTATTTGTTCAGTTATGCTGTTTTTATCTTTATTGTCTAACATATCGTATAAATTTTCATATTTAATTGTTGCGTTTTTTGTTTTGCTTAACCTTAAGTCTTAGCTAGTTAACCAAAGTTTACTAGTCGTATTAAGTTATTTCAAAATAACATTTCTTACATTAGCTCCAATTGGCCTAGTCCAAAGTAAGGACTGTCAGGTTTGTGTTTATCCTCGTAAGTCCTGTGTTTTTTTAATATCAGTAGTCATATCTGCCGGTTGTACTATACCAAGAACGAATCTAGAATAGTGCTTCAGACCGCGACAAAGAGATGTCTGTTTTAGGAAATTTTGGAAGTGAATTAATGTTATCTGTATTTTTTACGGTATGAAAAAGGTCATTAAGAAGGTAAACATTGAAAATATTTTGTACTTGGATAAGTACGTTAGGTAGTTACTCTATCTATGTAGTTAAAATGTCAAGTCTGAACTGCTATCACTAAATTGTATTTGTATAAGTACGCGGGGACATTAGGGTAACGAATAAACATGCATTTTATGACGTTCTATTACAATGGTTAATGAAACTGGCATCTCCAAACCACCTGCCAAGCGTGGAGATTATATATGGTAACCCCCTTATTTTTTGCATTAATGACTGTTTGGTACAAGGGTAACGATCGTTCGATGCCTTCCGCATTGAAGGTCCTGGTTTCAAGTCCCGGAAGGGGAAGATGTTTGTTGAACACGAGCATTTGTACCTGAGTCATGAGTATTTATATATATATTTATATGAATATTATTTATATATGTATCATATATGTATGTTTATCCGTTACCCTAGTATTCATAACACATGCCTTACAGTGCTTACTTTTTGCTAGGCTAATTGGTGCGAATGTAAGAAATATTATTATTTTAAAAAGAGGCCACTATTCAGCAATGAACCGTAACTACGACTGAGGTGACGTAATGATGATATTTCGATATATAATATTAGGTATGTCTAAATTATAACTATGTAACAACTATAATAAAGAAATAATTAAGTTAAAATTATTAAGTCTAAACCTAAAAATTAAAAACCTTACAAAATATAATATAATATCTAAAATATATTACTAAAAGTAGTCCCTTAAGGTAAGGTTCCAAAGATACTGGCAGCGTTCCCCCTTTGAATAGCTAAACTAATTCTTTGTCCGAGGTAGCTGCCAGCTCTTCGGTCTCCTGTGATGTCGACTAACCTTTTTGATATTTCCTTATAAAGCGTTATTGCGCTAGGACTCCACGGACCAAGGGTCTCGACACCGAATGGGACAAAATCATATTCGGAGCCCCTGTATTTGCATGCTTTAGCTTTTTCAGCCGCTTCACTAGCCGCACCAGCTCTGTTGTTGGTTCCATGTAGATGGGAAGGGGCCAGCGTGTCTGAACAGGTTGCATCCCATACCAGCACCCGGCCCATCTTCCATGGAACCAAAATCGACATACATATAGATAAATAACTCAGGTATAAGTGTATGTATTCACCACACAAACAACTACCCCTGTATGAGTCCTTGTTAAACACACACACGTTAACTGCTTATAATAAAGGTTGCTATATCTTCAATGAGATCAAGATAATTATTATGTGTTTATTAAGTGTTTCCACAATTATATAGACGGCTATTTATAATATTTATTCATTAATTAAACTGCTGATGCTAATGAAATGAGTAATGCGATGGGTGACGGAAAGCAAACTTAATTGTAACTGGCGGCCCTTCCCGCCTTCGCACGGGTGGACTAAATTCTTTAAATTTTTTCTATTATTAAATATTTTCCGTTAGCGCCATCTAGCGTCCGGTAGACGAATTACTTGCGGTTAACGCGTTGCTATGGTAACGTTAATGAAGGAATGGAAAAAGAGCGGGAAAAAGAGCAGACGGACAAACCACTGTGATCTTAGATTATAGATTAAATATTTCACTTACAAAATTGCTGATTGACAAATTTATGTTATTGTGAGGTTAAATGACCGTACCTGGGACCCGTTTAGGTTCAAAGACCACCCCCTTTTGGCTGAAGTGGTCGTCACTTCGAATTGTAGTATCGAAAATCTACCATCTTTCCTTATTAAAAGGCAGGTAATTCAATGCAATAATTGTTGTTTGCTGTTGTGTCAAAGCACCCAATTGTTATACGTACTTGTTACATACTTGTTCTCTGTTATCGTGTTTTATATTAGCAAACAAAGTTATCTAAGTATCTAGCTCCTATATGCGCCTATAAAGCTTTTATTATATTCTATACAATATAATAAGAGATGCAATATATATTAGCAAACAGCAACAGCAGTAAAATAGAATAAGATTACCTTACAAAGTAAGTTTTATAATAGTACCTACGTTGCCATTAGAAATTTAATACGCTTTGTTTGTGAGGCCCTTAATTCAGTTTTTAATATAAATATTACATTTTTACAGTCTCATTTTATATACTGACTAGCTGTGAATACCCGCTTCGCTGGGTTATTTTTAATCTTATATTTATTATAGTTACTAGCGGCCCGTCCCGGCATCGCACGAGTGGACAAAATTCTATTTTTTTTTCTACTATTAAATAATATGTTTCCGTTAGCGCCATCTAGCGTTCGGTAGACGAACTACTTGCGGTTAACGCGTTGCTATGGCAACGTTATTGAAACAATGGAAAAAGAGCGGGAAAAAGAGCGGACAGACAAACACAAACAACTGTGATCTTAGATTATAGATTTGTTGATAATCTATGAATACTTTCTTCACGATTATTTCATATATACACTATTACATATATATATATACACTATATACACTATTTTTATACACTACGTTTACTGTTTTACATTCTGGTGCATAAACAAATAAATTCTCTTTCTAAAAGCTACGTAGAGCTGACCATGTGAAAAACAGGATTCTTTAAAATTTTTGTATTCTTCTATCATCTGTTTGTTTATTTCTCTTCTTCTTTGAAATTTTTTCTGGTTCGATCTGTTTTTCTAGTCTGATTATTTCGACTTTTATAATAATTTTCCCGAAGTAATGTCATCATGTTCTCTTTCTTCTGTACGAAGGTGGGTCAAAAAGTTCGCGGAATGGAGGGTAAAAAGTAAGAAATAAAACACAAAATTATTTTTCCTTCTCAATGTATTCCCCCTTAACTGTAATACATTTATTAGACCTATCAATTAATTTATTAATACCTTCGAAAAATAATGATTTCGCTTTGTCGCCGAAATTGCGCTCTTCACTTCTTCATCTCTGGAAAATTTCTTCCCTCGAAGCATTCATTCTTGGGACTATTTTGACTTCAGACTATTTTGGAAGACATCTCTTCCAAAATAGTCTGGGGAGGTTATCCTTGTTTGGTAAGGAACTTGATGACTGCGCGAAACTGAATTTTCTCCATATTTCTTTCGGATTGACTTGTTGTTTGATGTGTAGCTCATGTAATTATGACCTATTCTTTTTGAAACTTAGTATTTATTCTCTTAATGAGTGTCACAACTGGTGCAGGTAGTAAAAAGTCACCTTTCCCCCCTCCATGCCCCTCATTCCGCGAAATTTTTGACCCACGCTCGTAGTTTCATTTCTCTGTGACATCTTTTGCCTTTTCTATACAATTCGGGAACTCGAGAATACGCTTTTAACGTTTCAGCATCGTCGATTATATTTTAATTCTTCACCACCTTCTTCACACTGCACTAAAAAAACAAAACACTACACGTTAAAACTTTTGATTCTTTACTTTAAAAACATTACACATTGTTATTTATAATCACACTACTTACAATATTTCTTACGTTACATAATCCTTGTTAATAATTGATTGAAACACGGGCTTGACATTTTGTCTTATATAGACGCAAAAATTATTCCCACTAACTACTAAATTTTCCGGATTGTTCTGAAAATTTCGACTCAATTTTATCAGGAATTTTTTAAAGTTTCTAGAACGATCCAGCATATTATTAATCGATCAAAATGTTGAGATACGTTTTGGAACTTTCTAGATCGTTTCAAAAATTTCTAGAACAATATTGATCAGAAAATTGACATATATTTTAGAGCGTTCCAGATTTTTCTAGAACATTCTAAATTGTTCAGAACCGTGACATCAATTTTAGAGCTTTCTAATACATTCTAGAATATTCCAGATCAATCTTGATAAATAGCTGATTTATTTTAAATTGTAAAATATAAAATAAATTTTAATTTCACTTGATTCTTTTTACCGATTGTATAAAAAAGTAAGTTTGGCATATATATAAAAAAAAATCGGACGTAGAACGAATATGAAATAAGACGAAGCAGGCATAAATTAATTGAAATTATATTTTGTGATGTTTGGGACGAGCCGAGATTTTTTTATCTAGGACGAAACTCAGTGGGAAAAACAAAGAATAAATCTTACTAGGTTGACTCATCCTCTTGTAAACTTAGGTACTTAAAACTCAGGATGCGGCATTTACTATTGCTTTTACGAGGTTTTCCACGAGGGGTTAACATGACATTAAACTGCTTCGAATTTAAGTTGAAACTCGATTGTGAAAATATGAGAGCTCTTGGTAAGTTGATGGGATACTGTACTATCAGTAGATAGTACAGTATCATATCATATCAGTAGTATAGGGGGAGTCAGGGAGAGTGTACCCGCCCTCTACTAAAATTCTCATATTTCTTTTTATACTAACCTATAGCTTTTTTCTATTAATTCAAACTTAACCTGCTCTATTAAGCTACATTTTCTCTTAAGGACGTTTGGTGTATGTACCTTAGATAATAAAATATCTATCATAAATATGTCTATCAGCTGCCCTAGTTTCCATAACACAAACCTTACAGTGTTTAGGGCTAGGTTAATAGGTGTGAATGCACTTAACATTATATAATTTGCCACTACCGATTTGTATGAATAAGTGAAAAGTACCAATTTCGAGAAGATATTAACCAGTTTGTTAGTACCGGTAGTTCCAAATTTGGCTTCAACGTCATTGTTGTTTGAACTCCAGTCGGACAGGTTTTGCATACAAAATAAAGTTACTTCAATGACAAAATGCACATTTAAAGTTTTACTTCAGGTCACAATTTTGACAAAGCGTTTCAACTTATTGTTTGTTTTGTTTGAAACTGTGTTTTCAAAGGTTGGTATTATATATCGTTTTTAGCTCCATAAAACTAGCTGTAAAAATTTTAAACCAATAATTCTTAGCAAAAGTAAGTCAAATTCGTTTGGTATAGCATATTTTCAAAAGGATTCATCCATAATGCCTTACATAAGTATACATTACATGGGGTAACATGGTCGGAAGCGGTGTTCGAATATATTTGTGATATTTATAATATAAAATGAATATATATCAGTTATTGATATATAAAATTTGAATGGAATTCAAATCAAAACAAAAATCATTTATGATCTTTAATTTTGTAATTTTTAAGTAAAATGCAGACGCGAAAAGTTTCAAGTTTCATCAATCCAATATCGTAGAAAAAAAACGAAAGCGCGTTTTAAAATATCATCTTTTGTCAGCGTTTCGCAAAATATAAGTAAAAGCGAGATTTAATGTGTATTTGTAAAATTAATGATTGATATATCTTATTTATGTAAATCCAAGGATAAATATTATGATAAATCATAAAGATATATTTCATGAAACCCTGGTCTAAAGCGTGTTTAACTATGGTATATATAATCTTATGTTATCTCAATACAATGCAAGCAATCTCACCACCAGAATACATATCACCAGATTTTCAACTGAAGTTTCAATATTTGAAAATAAAAAATTAAGTAATTTTGACATTTTGTGGTAGGGTCACGTATTTATTTAAGCATTAAATACTTTTCTTTTCTATGGTTTATTGCTTTTAAACATTGGTTGTTTGGTCTTACAAATAATACTGTCGGGTGCAGCAAGGGTAAGGAGGGCACAATTTATGACTTTAAAATTGATCTATATTGTGATTATCGACGAAATGATGTGTCATTTAAGTTGTGAGTAGGTGCGCTGTGGGACCATGACAGTTGCACTAGTGAGTTTAGCTTGATCCCAAGATGACTGCATCGTAGGGCTGTGCAGCTGCCATGGATCGGTTCAGTATACTTTGTTCACAACGTTTTCAATTTATTGATCAGTTAATGTTTTCAATTTATGTTTATACTATCTCCTCTGTTTCTTCGTCATAACGTCACGTGGCGTTGTCTTTCAAAAGGGCCATTTCGTCGTTGCGACTTGAAGACCTCCTATGTGTAAAATTCACGTTCACGAGACAATCGATAAAAAGTGTCTACTGAAAAAATGTGAAGAAACTTACTCCAACAAATATGTTGGAGTTAGTTTCTACACATTTTTCAAACTAACTCAAACAAATATGTTATAATTAGTTTCCTCACATCCCCTCAGCAGACGACTATCGACTATCCCGCAAAAATGAATATTACACATAGGAGGTCTTAAAGTCGCAACGACGATTTGACATATCCTTATCTTTTAATCTTTATTACTACTAGCTGACCCGGTAACGCGTTGCTATGGTAGCGTTAATTGATACAACGGAAAAAGAGCGGGAAAAAGAGCGGACAGACAAACACACAAACAACAAATTTGTGTTCTTAGATTATAGATTAGTTGTGTTGTAGCTGGAGATATTCTATCTGCTGTACTTACAAAAAATATTTATTCTATTCAATAAAAAAATAAGAAATTCAAACTATAACCGCTTTTAATTAATAGATAACTATCAATTATTAAAATTTTGAATTACTTTAAAGGCCAGAGTTTGTATTTATAAATAGGATTTTTTCAAATAAGTTTGTTGGAATAACGATAAACACTTTTTGGTTATAAATTATCCAAATTGGCCAAAGAACAAATCTCGTTAATTCCACAAATATTTATTTACTTTGTGCGTCAGGGGTTAACCGCTTGGTTTCGCATGTTGGTTATGTAACTTGTGCTCGATGTCTTCTCTGAAGACATCCGTTTTACTGATATTCCGTTTATTGATGTACTAAAAGTTCGACAAACTATTATTCGGGCATTTCTCCCCGAAAAGTGATTAAAATTGTAATGATAATACTATCGAATCTATACTCCAAATGTCTTGTTTTACTTGACGTGTAAGATCGAAAGCTACTTACTTATTGAGAATAAATATCAAGTACATGACATTTGAAATCAGGTTGAAAACTCATTGGGCAGAATAATTGATAAAAATAAAATGAACTTTATTTTTTTATAAATTATATTCAATAATGATGTTTTCGGATTTATTCACGTAAGTTAATAATAACTATACAATAGAGTTGACGCCTTGAAAATTTAGCTATTCTTTTATTGGGGGCTGTGCACGGAGTATATTGACGAATAACTTCGTTTCGATGTGAAAGCGAGCTGTCAAGGTGAAGTAAATATATGATTTCATTATATTTTAGGTTTCTAACCCTATATACACATACGCGACCAAGAAAAGGTTCCGTGCATGCATCAACTAGTAGATACCGGATTAATGCGGTTGCTCAGTTTGACACAAATAAAATCAAACAAAGTTGTCAAAACCAAGTCGAGCAATTATGGCAATTGAATACGAGGGGTTTATGTTGATACCGTGTAAGCGACCTGGCTATAATTTCTGCAGCAAGGTTAAAAATGATTTTGATTATAATGTGTTTTATAATTATAACATTACTTTTTAGCAAGCCAATGTTACTAATTTTCCTTCCCTAATCTTGTTTGTATCACATAAAATGCGCTATTTACGATGATAGAAAAAAAACAATTTCATTTCATTGCGAATTAAAACGTTATATAACAAATGGCTTTCCTTATAACGATTTTAAAGAATGTTATATTATCCGTTAAAATGTCTCTATTCCATCTCATTATTCTCAGATTTAAGTCAGAGTTTGTTAAATTCTTTGTAATTATCTTTGGAATGTGTATTACATTCTATTTATATTTATAAGTATTTAACTTTGTTTTATTTTTACCTGCGTGCTAAGACAGGTTGTATTTCATCAATTTTAGGTTAACGACATCCTTTTAAAATTAATTGGGGTTAAAATTTTGATAACTGTCGTGTGGTGGATAGCATGCTTTTCTTACTTCATTTCGGACAAATTAGATTTTAATTGTCAAATTAATTGGAAACCGATTTTTTATTGTTTTGACATTTACTTAAACATTAAATACTTATATTCTATTTATTTATTAATTAATGTTAGTACTAAATCCGTTCATTGTAATAGATATTTTTTCTTATGCGTTTTAGTAGCACAAGAAAAGTTTTCTTAAATGTTTTATAACTATGTAATGTAACATATAATAAAAGGGAATAAAAAAAAAAACCTCCAGTGACTTTTTTTTTTGGCTTTTTCTCGGTACAAGACAGACACAGGCGTAGTTTTAACGTTCCAATCCACGCATTATAATTGTTTAATAGTGAATTAAAATCATTTTATCACTATCTTATCTCATTATAGATACTGAATAAAATTTGCATAAACTCTTAATCAATAAGGTTGTAAGACCATTTTTAGTAGGTTTCCAATAAGGAATAACAGTTTTCTTGTTATTATTCTTTTTGAATACCTCGTACAAAGTTCTATACCACTAAAGATACGGTGGTTCTTGACTCATCGTCTACTAATATTCATTCATTCCCTTGTCCAATCTACTCTTGAGTCGTTAACACTCCGAGGACTAATTGTAGTAAAAGTTTGCATACTGTTGCGTAAGACTTAAGATTTTAAATTAAGACCTTATGTTCATATCGTTAAGGTCTATCAGCTTGAAAATTTAAGAACTTATGCTTAGGACCTCTGATTTCGACCGGGCTTCAGCAGTAGGTATCACTGCTTTATTGCTGTCTAGTCTTGATTTTGGCAGTTCGTTCATTAAGTTGAACTTGACATTATTCTCTCTATCCATAATTATGTTCTTCTGCTCTTTCCTGCTGCTTGATTTTTGATCCATTCGAACCCGGTTTAAATGCGAAGAGCGCCGCATCTTTCTCGTCACACAGGTAATAAAAAAGACGATACGAATTTCACATGCGAGTAGGACACGAACGTTTCAAGAACAAAAGCATTAGTGCGAATTTACGTGACGATACTCGATATTGTTTGCATTAAATATTACTATGGATTTATATGAGCGCTCCTAGCGGTACCATACGTAACGCGTTCGATAACTAGTATCGAATGCGCGAACTCGCACTATGGCGCCGACCGTTTACTAAAACGTCGCATAGCCTCAAAAATGTATTTTTGAGATATGAGCGACAAACGCGGAATATATTTCAAATTAAAGATTTGTTAAAAATATCTCGAAAACTACAAGTAATAAAGATATAATTTCTCCGTCAGATCGAAAGAGATTTTTTTGCATATGCAATAAAACTCAAAATGATTCTGAGTTCTCTGAGCCCCTGATTTGATAGGTTGAAACAGTAGTGAAACATCTCCAAATTTTTTTAATGTGATACAATATAATTTCAACGCCGTTTTAATTCAGTATCAGAACTAGTCGAATTCCTCATAGACTTTACTTAAAAATACAATTTCCATTTCTGCTCTGTGCACATACTCTAGTTTAGTATGGAGAATTGTCTCATTATCTGAGAAAATCTCATTTTGAAATGTTCCATTACTTTTTTCTATCAACAATATTCGCGTTGTGATTTCGGATCTTGTTATGGGCGGTATACTCGTCGTATACACCCGAGGTACTATCAAAGAGGTTTTCTATTTCCATTGCTGTTTTTATCAGTTCTATGATATAAGTTATTTCCTCTTACGTTTACTGCGTGACTTGCATATTTGCCACACTTGTTTGTTGACGAGGAATAGTTGTAGTTGTAGCGAGCGTTAACAATCAAAGCCGTATCAATCAGCCTCCTTTTGTTGAAATCGAGTGAATGACAACTGTTTTTTTATACGCAATGAGTACATTGATGTTGCCCGTTTCGTTAGCTGCCAGTGTATACTATGCCGAATGGTGATACTGTCAACATAATGGGTGACACTGTTGATTCCAGTGTAGGGCATAATATTATTTACCACGGAATGTCATCGTAGTAAGTAATCACAATATTAGATTGCATGAAATAATCGTAAAAAGTTGTTTTATATTTCAATTAGGTAGGTACTTACTACTATGAGTTTGCAATTACAATTGCATGATAGCTTTTTGTAACTATTGAATAAAGAGATGTTTACGTAAGGATTAAGGCAGAAAATATGCGATCTAGACCCTATAATATGTATTAATAAATGTTTTCTTTGTAATTTAAAATGTAGTGATTACAAAACCATTATAATTAATTTAATCCTATGAATACCGACGACTGTTTGGTGCAACGTTAGCGAACCTGCCTTTCGCGCCGACGACGGTCGTCGGTTCAGGTCCCAGAAGGGGCAAATGTTTGTGACGAATACGAACATTTGCATCTGATTCATGTGTATTTATATGTTCCATTTACCTATATAACATATTTATGTTTAATGTATTTACGTCTTTCCTTTGCCACAAGTGCTTGACACAAGTGCTTATTAGGCTAGACTGGGGCTAGGCTAATTGAATGTGAGAATGTGATAATTATTATTATTATACCGGAACTTTCTGGAAAAAGGCAAGTCCATTTTATTTATGTCGTGATTAAAGTACAAAAAATCAATCCATTGATCATTACATATCCTCTATATAGCATAATCATAATATTATCACATATATTATTAGTAAGATCAATTAAAAGACATTATAATGAAAATCTTTTAAGCTTTTTATTTTGGCGTTGATAACAATTGCATTTGCACGCGCGTCACACATATGCAAAAATGCATTGAGCGACGACGACGACGTTATCAGATGAAATGTTTGAAAACCGTGTAGTTTTAGAGCTAATAAATAATAATTTATTAGCTTTAAAAAATTAAAATTGCAATTCATTTATTTTTCATTTATTGAACTATTTGATTAAAGTTGTTTTTATGGTATGCACCTAAAACTATAATTAACAAATATATCTAGCTACGAACTGAATCTTGTCTATCTAGAGAAATATATAATAGTACAGTCAATATGTAAGAAAAAAATTCAAACTCTCCGAAAAATGACAAACCGGGATTTGACGACGCGAATCGTTAGAGCAGCAAGTAATAAACTTAATGTCAGATTTCCGAAGTCCTCCCTCCTGCTGTTTTTGAGAAAATCCAAAAAAAAATTAAATGCATTTATCTCAGCAAGTATAAGTGCTAGCGACTCGTTTTTTTTTTATTAAAGAGGACACTGAGGACTACATTTTCTTTCATTGAAGTGACATCATCCGACCTGAAATGCAAAAGCTAGGTGGCGCTTAAGTTTCAAAAAAGTGTTTTTTTTGCTATTTTCATTATGAAATAAAATTTTTTTTGCAATAATGTTAATGAGAAAGTTGTTTGTCACAAAATGAGCTACAACTTTTGTTTAAAACTTTTTTTCATAATTACTCAAAAACAGCAAGAGGGAGGACTTCGGAAATCTGACATTAAGTTTATTACTTGCCCCCCTAACGATTTGCGTCGTCAAATCCCGGTTTGTCATTTTTCGGAGCAAAAATTGCAGATTGACTGTACTATAAGAAATATTTCCAAAATAGATTGTTTTACTATTACCGCCTGCTGAAGCCGATCCATGGGAGTAATCCAATCAATAGTTACAATTACTTGATTTTAGTAATCAGATCATCGATTACTTTAGGTTATCTGATTGCTGTAATGAGATTTCATGTAATCATAAGTACCAGTAGTTAACTATTTGCAGTCTTTATTAATTAGATTACAAAATAGTAGTTGATTACGCAATACACTGATTGATTTCAATCCAATATTTTTGAATTGCCCATGTTAATCGTAAAATGTATTTCCTTTTTTATGTCCCTAAATGGCTTAAAAATATCTGATGTGTGCATTGAGTCATTCCATATTCGTCTTTTTATGTAAACAAATTGTAAGTCTTTTTTTAGATTAAGTATATGTCTAATTAACTAAGACGGTAGGGTACTGTAAAATACTTATTTAAAGGCATTTAATGAAATTATTATTTTGTATTTAAAAACTATAATCGTCTCTGAAATAGCCCCTTCAAAAAATAAAAAAATATGGGTGCGTGAAGTATAACTTAAGTTATACTTCATTGGCATCATTAAATTGAATCATTTATATTATAAACAAATAAAAAGAATACATACCGACAGTTAACCTCTGTTGTAATAATATTATTTGATAAAGATAACTTATAAATGCGTGTGTACAAGAATATATTTGGTAACCAAGTCAATAAACTTAAATGTCTATAGTGACACAGAACATCGTAAGAATTTAGATTAACATGTAGTTTTACATATATGCCAGCCAGTATACAACATACGCCCCCATAATCTAAATTCGCAAAAGCAATAAACAAGGTAGTAGCACATTCGCAATAAAAAGAAACAACATAATAGCATAGACAAATTAAAATAAAACTAAAACATAAATTACACTACAATACAACAAAACTTAAAAGTTACAATTGCAGTCGATATCAATTTATGTGATGCCCATGCCATCTAGGCAGGTTTTATGTTTGATGCGCCCTAAAGGCTTGGTCAGTATGTCAGCAGGTAATTTATCCGTCGATAAGAAACGTAACGTTACCGTTCCATCATTGACCTTTTCACGAATAAAGTGAAACTTAACATCAATATGTTTTGTGCGATTGTGGTGGACAGGATTGGCGGCTAACGTAAGTGCACTTTGACTGTCAGAATACAAAACAACTTTGTGAAGCTCACCTGATAGTTCAGCGTATAAACGCCTCAAGTAACAAGCCTCCTTGACAGCGCTGGCAAGGGCCATGTATTCTGCTTCAGCAGATGATAGAGCTACGGTCGGCTGCTTACGCGCTTCCCATGTAACTGGTCCCCCCGCGATACTAAAATAATATCCCGTATATGACCGTCTATCTTCGGTACAATTTGCCCAGTCAGCATCAGAATACCCACGAAGTATCCAATCCGTATTCTTTCTGTAAGTTATGCCTAAGTCTTTAGTTGCTATCAAATACTTTAAGCATTGTTTAGCACATTTCCAATGACTTTCATCATACTTGGTGTTAAACTGACTTAAGTAACTCACCGTGAATGCAATATCTGGCCTAGTGCTTACAGCAAGAAACATCAGACATCCTATCAACTCTTGGTAAGGACAGTCGTAAGAGTATTCTTCCTTTGATTTCTCTAATCTTTTGTTGAGCGGCACAGATACACTTTTCACATCACTCATATTAAATCGTTTTGCTATTTTCTCGATGTATGTCTTCTGATAAATTTTTAGGCAATTATTTTCATATTTTACATTCATACCTAAGCAAAATTCAATTTGTCCTAAATCTTTAATAGAGAAGCATTTTTGTATGTCACTTTTGAAATTGTCAAAAGTTACGTCTTCTTTATATAGACAAATTATGTCATCGACATACACGGCCAACAAAAGAGTTTCATTGTCATTTATTGTTTTTCTAAATATACATGCCTCCGAGGGAGCCTGCGTGAAACCAATAGCTGACAATGTTTGTTTTAATTTAATGTTCCAAGACCTCGGCGCCTGCTTGAGGCCATAAATGGAACGTTTTAATAAACAAACTTTGTCACAATGCAATTCATCAATGAAGCCTTCTGGTTGTAACATGTAGACTTCCTCATCCAAGTCTCCATTAAGGAAAGCCGTATCGACATCCATATGGCGAATTTTGTAGCCTTCTTGAACAGCGAATGCTAACAGTGTTCGAAGAGAAGAATTACGTACAACAGGCGCATAAGTTTCAAAATAATCTACGCCATACACTTGCTTGAAACCTTTGGCCACTAAGCGCGCCTTATATTTTAAAATATTACCTGATGCATCTCTTTTTATTTTATATACCCATTTGGATTTGATACACGACTTATTTTTAGGTTTATCAACTAATGTCCATGTACTTTTCTTTGTTAACGCGTTATATTCGTCCCGCATAGCAGAGATCCAATAATGTTTATCCTCACTGTTTATAGCATCATAATAACATTTTGGCTCTTCATCTAAAAAATTAGACACCAAAATATTATAAGAAAAGAAATCAGGAGGCTTACGATCTCTTTTTGGGTAACGATCTATAGCGTTATCTATGTTGTCATGAGATGGTTCAGTTGAAGAAACAACATCTTCCTGACTACGTCCGCTGGTGTCTTCTATTAAAGAATTTTCACTGCTATTCTCAGTTACTTCATCACCTGATGAATGCATTAAATTATCACTATTTATTAAAGGAGTACATTGTTCAGACATGAGAGTTTCAGATAAAGCATTTAAATGTTGATTATCAAATGATTTTAAATCAGTAAAAATATTTTCAAAAAATGTAGCGTCTCTCTCTTTGATTAATTTTCTCGGGTATCGCGTATCCCTAAAAAAATAGCTCCTTGGATCGTCAGAATAACCCACAAAGATAAATTCTGCGGCTTTCAAATCTAACTTAGAGCGTTGACATGAAGGGATATGCACAAGAGCCCTACACCCGAATACTTTTAAGTAAGAAATATTAGGTTTCTCACTGTACCATTTTTCATAAGGAGTTTCATTGACTAAAGCTCGGTGTGGAGACCTATTTTTGATGTACACCGCAGTTTCCATTGCGTCCTGCCAGTATGCTTTAGAAAGATTGCTTTGAGCTAGCATAGCACGAGCTTTTTCTACAATACACCTTATACTTCGCTCGCTAACTCCATTTTGTTGTGGGCTATAAGGTACTGTTGTCTCGTGTTTAATACCACAATTGTTAAGATAATTGGACATTTGTTTGTTAACGAACTCAGTCCCATTATCTGTACGCAAACATTTCATTTTTGTATCTGATTGTCGTTCAACAAAAGAATGAAATGTCTTAAAAATCTCAAAAACATCAGACTTCAAAGCAAAACAATAAATAAACATCATACGTGTAAAGTCGTCAATAAATAAAATAAAATAATTATTGCCCTTAAAAGATGTAGTAGAAAATGGTCCACAAACGTCAGCGTGAATTAGTTCTAAGGGAGAACTTGCACGTTTGTATTTAACTTTCAAAAACGGTTTTCTGGCTTGCTTACCTTCTATACATGGTATACAGGGATCCTTATCTACATCAGCATAAGTCATACCAGTCGCTTGGCCTCTTTTTAGTTTGTCCATCCCGATACGACAGAGGTGACCCAGACGCCTATGCCAAAGTTGATATTCAGTCAACTCAAAGTGCACTTTACGTTCCGTATTGTCAACCACATCTAATGCTGCAAATTTTTGTGCTTTGTTTGGATTTAAGTTCAAACTATACAAACCACCACTATAAGTACCCTGTAAAATAGAATTGCCAGTAAAAGTTACATCAATGTTATTATAAAAATTACAACCACGCTTATCAAAAATAACTGTGTAGCCTTTGTCAACAGCTTTCTTAACAGAAATTAGGTTACAATGTAAATCTGGTACAAAAACAACATCTTTTATTTTCGTAATGCTTGGAATACCTGTAACAACTATATCACCTGTTCCAACAGCTGGCAATTTGTCTCCATTCGCAATAGTGACAGAACCGGCATCATGACTCAACGGCTTATAGTTTTCAAAAAATTCCAAACAAGGACTCATATGACTAGTTGCTCCAGAATCAATGTACCATCGTTGACATTTCTTATCATTATTTTCGGCAACAAATGCAGTGAGTAACGTGGAATCTTCTTGAGTAACTCTTTCTACTACACTGCCAATATTGGCTTTCTTCTTTCCTTTTTTGTGTGGGCATTGAGGACTCTTATGTCCTGGCTCATGACATTTATAACAAACAACAGGTTTTTTAGTTTTGTCTTTTGATGTCTTCGAACTTAATGCTAAGACGTCATTTTGAGGTACATCTTTTGCCATTTCGTTCAATAATTTAGATTTTACTAAATCAGTTGTTACCTTTACATTGGAGTTTTCAAGTACCATTATGAGAGGTTCGTATTTAACCTCAGAGTAAACAGGACTGGAGTAGCCATTAGTCAATTTCTCGTACATATTTTTCTGCCATTTTTTGCGGGGGGTGAGGTTACTACTACATTCAATGCCAGCACACAGGAACAAAAACTCTTTGCGTGTTTACAAACGCACACATGCATAATACGACAAACATATTTAAAATACACGCACACGTGCTTAAAATAGTGTGTTAACGTTCTATTCAAACACACGAATGTCATTGTGTGAGAAGTAACATGACATAGCACGAGAATATCGATATCGATAAATCAGTTATGTTCAATGAATGAATGTATTAACTTTGCGTTAGGTTTCCTACATTATGTATTAAAAAATAAATTAAATTAATGATGATATTACACGCTACAACAGTCAGTTTCGAAGGCTATATCCATAAAATACAAATTGAAACTTAATAGTTTATTGCATTTAAAAGATATTTACAATAGGTGTTATTATAAACTCATTTGCAAAAAAAACGGGCACCTAAGCAATGAACCATTTCAAATGTTAATATTGCTTTGTTTGATAATTATAGGTAGTTATATCCTCACAATTTGGTATATTAATAAGAAAATAATCGTTTTCATCAGTATTTCATAAAATTTTGATACAATTTATGGGAAATAAGGCTAAACCTCACTAGTAGTGTATGTTCGCTAGTAGTGCATATGCTCATGAAGTAAAAATAAAAATGTTTTTTTGTTTGTTTTTCTTTAATAAAGTAAAAGCAGATAAATGTTTAGTATCAAGTGTGACCCCCTCTAGCTAAAATCACAGCTTGGATTCGTCTGGGCATGCTAGCGAGTATATCCCGGATACTTGATTGCGGAATACGTTCCCACTCCGCAGTAATCACATTCTTCAGCTCTCTGATGGTCTGCGGAGCCGGTTGTACTGATCTCACACGCCGTTTCAGAACGTCCCAGACATGCTCTATTGGATTGAGGTCGGGACTTCGAGCTGGCCAATCCAAACGACGAATGCCGACCTCTTGCACATACGCTTTAACATCGCGAGATCGGTGGGCGCGAGCATTGTCGTCCATAAAAATGGAGTCTTCACCTAGAGCGGCCAATGCGGGTTGTGCATGAGGAATTAGAACTTCCGTTATGTATCGATGCCCAGTCAGTGAGCCGTTTTCAATGAAGACTAACTCTGTACGATCCATTGAATTTATTCCTGCCCAAAACATAACAGAGCCCCCACCATAAAGTGTGATTTCTTCGAAACATGCCTCTGCAAAGCGTTCTCCTTGTCTTCTTAGCACTCGCCGACGTCGATCTTCACCGAACAGAGATATCCTGGCTTCATCAGAGAACAAAACCTTATTCCAATCTTCATAAGTCCATGGTTCACAATTTCTAGCGAACCTAAGCCTGTGAACTCGGTGCTCACGGAGTAATTTGGGGCCGCGGGCCGGGCGGTGACTGCGTATATTGGCAGCGAGAAGCCTCCTCCTGACCTTCCATAGACTAATATGCACATTTCTTACTTCTTGGAGAATGTTCTTTAGATCCACATACGAAGATTTGCGATTTCTCAATGCGCGACTCACAAGAAAACGATCATCCCGTGGTTGGGTACATGGTTTTCTTCCAGAACCAGGACTTCTCTCGACGTAACCACTCTCCTGATATCGATGCCAGGTCCTTTAGACCGTCGAGCGACTAACATTCAGCCTCCTAGCCACGAAGCATTGGCTGCAACCCTCTTCAAGCAGTGCGATAATTTTGGTAGCTTTTACCACTTTATCTAACATTTTCGATACAGCCAAACAGCAATAAATAAAGCTTTGACAGTCAAGGATATGAAATTAATCGATGAAAATTGAATAAAAGTTATGAAAGTCGATGTTTACTTCTGGCACTTCGCGCCAAAAATGTAGGATATAAAGGGGTTTTCTCTAAAAATGAGCATCAAATGAAAATTTGAATTTAGAATGTACTTTTTTAAACACCACGGCATTTTTAAAACCGGCCAGTAACGTGTACAAACGATTGAAACCTTTTTTGTATTGTATCTTTTTAAAGATGAATGAAAATCAAAACCGCCCGTTTTTTTTGCAAATGGGTGTATATAAAGAATTCACTGTGGACCCTTTCGCGTATAACCATAATGGAAAGGAGGAACACTGAAACATTATTTTTAACAAAGCGATAGTGAATTCTCTTCTAGTGTTTTCTCAGATTTTTACTTTGACGGATTGATTATTTGTATTTTTTTGCGATTTGCTTACATCACTTTTTGCAGGTATTTCCTTTTCAACTTATTCTTTAACCTAAAATTAATACATTTAAATGTAATCAACTAAAACTGTTATAATATAACATGTTAATATCTATTTGAAACATAACTAGTTATATAATAAACTAAGAGGATCATTCAAGAATAACGTTGGCACAGCATGGGCAACTAATCTTCTTCTATTGTTAGATAATTTTTGAAACTGAGACAAAAATGTATGGAACATATAGTACTTGTTCTTGAAGATGCCCAAGATGCCCTTTTACCTATTACAAGCATGAATCCATTTTTTTCGTATGCTGTATTCTTTAGGAAAACTGAATATGAAAAATTAGATTTTCCGGGCATGTCAAAGCTTAAAGTATAAATACCAACAATTAGTATGCCGCCTAGGGGCAGAGTATATTTGCATGAACTACACATACCGATCATTTCTAATTTTAATACTGCAATACTATTTCCAATAGCTTTCATTTATGTACAAAGGACTTTTGGCACCACATACCTTACTCCTAGTATCTTGAAGTATTGCAGTTGGACAAGCCGGTTTTTAAAAGGAGCTATAAATGCTACAATATTAATAAAAAACTTAACTTAAATGTTGACGATGACATTTAGCTATTACCATACTAAAATGTCATCAAAATTAGTCGCGTAGTTTTTGCGTGATGCGTGCTCAAACATACATACAGACAGACAAAATGTTCAAAAATTAGTGATTTCACTTCCTCTACTCTCATTACTAGCCATTTGGTTTAAGGTGGACTTGACCTGTTTTATTCTATATCTTGACAGTTTTATTCTCGTATGTATAATATCGCAGGTAAATAGTATAATTCCACACTTTACATACGGCGTCATCAGTTTAAAATCACATACCTCATTCTAATATGAAATCATCATTAATACCTGGTAATAATTACCGAAACAAACTGTAATTTATCTAAGCTGTATTTTATTATCGTTAAGAAAAAGAACTAAGAATAGAGTATCTGTTTTTTAAACTGATGACGCCGAATGTAAACTGCGGAATTATACAATTTCCCTGCGACATATAGATTTAAATTAAAAATACATATTTTCAATTTAAGTATGTTACTTGCATTCATACATTCATTCATTACTCACTCGTAAAATCACAATATCGATGAAGTTGACATCACTATTGTGCAAATAAATATTGTACAAATTAATAAGGGTTGCTGATTACAAAATAAAAACAATTTGTCCTGTGGCTCGAAAAAAAATTTTGATTTCTCGGAAATGATCTGGTGTGGCGATGTTACCCTTTTAACCGTGCTTTTTTAAGAAGTCAGGGACACTGTAAGTATATACAGCATTAGTACTCTTAATGTTTATGAGCGCCGCCCAGCATGAATAAAAGGGCAAATAGTTTGATTATTATTTTAATTTATTATTTTATTTATTATTTTATATTACCATGTTGTGTGGCAAAGAATAGGCTTCAAGCAGCCGCAAAAGTGTAGGTATGTACTTAATAATAAACTAAAAATAAACACGCAACATACATTGTTAAAACGATATTATAATTGGTAATTAATTAATACAAAATTACAGTTATTTATTACCAACAAACTTTTTCTAATTTTTGTCTTAATTAATTGAAATGCGATAATGGTCAACCCTAGGTAGTCTCGTGGGGAGTGCGGCCGTGACGTCATCAAACGAACTTTGAGCGCGAAATTTGAAATTGTAGTCTGCTAAAACATGAAATTATGAATTAAATAATAATCAAATCCTAAAAATTATACTTACAAATGAAAGGTGACGCCGTCTTTTTGCATACTAGATATTTTCGAATTTTTTATACAGTAGAAAACAGCACAGGCAGGCGTTTTCGTGGGAGCTCTGCACGGTAAGACGTTCTGATTAATATGATTTCAAAATGGCCGCTCAACTAGTTTTATATAACGCACAGGATTCCGATGCTTGTGCGTTTGGCAGAGGGGTAATGTTAGGCAAAGGCTACTCCAGTCCTGTTTACTCTGAGTATTTAACTGACAGACCTCCTAACAAAATAGCGGCGACTGACTCGTCGTCTATGACTTTACCAATGTCTGCTAAATCTTGTACTGTACACATAATAGCATTTATATACGACTCAATATTTACAAAGTCATTCAGAGCATACTTGTATAAGCGGCGTTCGAGTGATAGCCGGCGGCCCATCCCTTTGTCTTCGTAAGCATTTGCTAGTGCGTCCCAAGCTTGTTTTGCTGATTTTGCTGATCTGACGTGAGTAATGGCTGAACCATCTAACGTGAGCGAAATCTTAGACAAGGCCTTCTGATCCTTTCTAATTCTCACATCTTCAGAGGTAGGATCACCATCAGCGTAGCCTTCAATGGACTTCCACAATTCTTCATGAATAAGCAGCTCTCGAATTTTAAATTTCCAGATGCTGTACCCATCTCGACTAGACAATAATTTAATGCCACTGAATTGATCACTCATTATACTAGAGCCTCGTGCTGATAACGAATGTTGTAATAATATTATTTGATAAAGATAACTTATAAATGCGTGTGTACAAGAATATATTTGGTAACCAAGTCAATAAACTTAAATGTCTATAGTGACACAGAACATCGTAAGAATTTAGATTAACATGTAGTTTTACATATATGCCAGCCAGTATACAACAACCTCAAATCAATAAACGCACTTAAAAAAGTTGATAATATAAAAACCACTTTTAAATAAAATTGTTATAATGTTATTATTTAATTTAAAATTATTATTATAATATTATATAAATTATTGTTAACCACCATATATAATTTAAAATCACACACACACACACACACATACATTCATAAATATTTGAGTAACTACCTTGAGCCAATTAGCGGCCAACTTCATCCTGCTGGTTTACTCCATGTCGCTTTTGCTGGCAAATTCAACCGGTTGCTTTTGTGTTACAGTGATGAGCTTACATCTTAAAATTTCACTCTCATCATTTTTTAATAACGCGCCTAAAGAAGTATAACTTCAGTAATATTTACTTTTATAATATTTAAACTGAAATAGAGGTTACTTTTTCGTTCAGCAAAAAATATAAAACAAGGTATTTTTAAACGCAGTTTTCTTTCAATTGAGATCTTTTTATTTTTAATAGGGATCGAAAATGATATTTGATTTATGACAATAATTTATTAAGTTATAGTTTTACTTTTATATTTATTTTTTTCTTTTTTTATCACTTTATTGTTTGTCTATTGACAGACACAGTGCTGAATTTACACATTTGCCGCCCCAAAGCTATAAATTTTTTGCCGCCCCTACTGACCTCTAAAATTAGATTCACTGTTAACGTTAATTCCTTTTTTAGGGAATAATCTAGTTTCAAGATTATTTTTACAACTTTTTGGGTATATTTTTAAGCTAAGAAAAACAAAGCTTTGTTTTTACTGCACTATTACTTCTTTTTTTCTGTACCAATTTTCTGGGCCAATTTGTCGCCCTAAGCTTCAGCTTTTTCAGCTTCTATGGTAAATCCGGCATTGGACAGACATGTCTCAGGAGGTGTCGAATTTATAGTAATATTAAACATATAGATTTAGGGAATATCTCTGCTGCAAAAACAAAGAAGTTTCTAAGTTAACGCGATAAAACTTAAAGACTTTTACACCACATATTTTAAAGTTTGCAAACACATGGAAACCTTGTAGGATATTTGCCGTCCACGTAGAATCATGAAATTTGTCAAGAAGGAAAATTCGTAAAACTTTAAACTGTTATTATCTCAAAAAATACCATTTTAAACGACCCAAACCGGGTTTATGTATGACAATAGAATAATTTATTAGCCCTTTGTGTAATACGAGATTTGTGATTTAGTTGTACAGTACACTGTGTACAACATATTTAAACACCTGTGTATAGTTGTTTTGCATGTAACATTTTTTTTGTTTCACGCAATATAATTAATGGTATGATTAGTTTATGTTTGTGAATCATAGTTATTATAGAAATAAAATATAAATTTGACTATATATATATAAATAACTATATAAATATAGTCATTAGTAATGTTATTGTGATAACTTTAAATAACTACATAATTATCCATTCACTCTCTTTAAGGATGCCAATGTGTAGTAATTCGTTTCGGGGAGAGAGTGCATTACGGTAGCCTCGGTGCATAAGATATTTGCATTTGTCAGGTTTTTGTTATAGCATAGCGATAGCGGTTTGGGTGTCTGGCCTGGATTTCAGAAAACACGAGTTCCAATCGTGCCTGTGGCGAACGTTTTTAAAACTTTCTTATATATTTTTTTTCACGTTATATACTATTGAAAATGGAAAAGAGATTGATAGTTATTATTTTATAGAAGTTATTATTATCTTTTTATAAAAAATAATTAATTAATCCTAGAATTTATCCTTTTTCTGAGCTAAATGGTATAGCTTAGTTCATTTTACTTAACAGATTTTGTATCAAAGTTTTTTATTAAAAAATACTAGAAAAAGTCTACTCAGTTTAGCCCGGTCCACTGCTCTTCCGATTCTCATATAAGATAGCTTTGAAAATGCAAAAATAAAAACATATATCTAGTTATTATTGTTTTAATAGCCACCTACTATGTACGTCAAGCCTGAAACAAAGACAAAGGTGCAAAACATATGTTTGTTCACGTTGTATTTTTTCACATCGCGCAAGTTTATTCGACACATACATACAGTATGGCATGTTTAAACGATAATTCGCTGAAGGACCCTACTTGCCGGTACTGTGTCGCCGGCGAGTTGCGTGGCATAAAAACAAGGCTATTCCATTGTAGCGTGACAGTCGCAACAACCTTTGCGGGTGAAACACATGCCTCACCTGTCGCGGACATGACGGCGTAACGAACGCGCGCTATCGCGTATCGGAAAATAAAGATCTTATGTTATATATAATACCGATCAAAAACATTGGCCAAAAATAATTTAAAAAGAGAACAGTGAAATATTGTGTTTCGAGAAAACCGCGCGCGTTTTTGACATTTCTTTTTTTAATTTCCGAACTCTTGCAGTGAAAATGGGGTTGAAGCACGAAGATAATAAAAGGCCCAGCAAACTGGCCATCATGGATGAGGATATTTCAGACACGCCACGTGAGTAGTTTAAATTTTCTCCGCAACGAATGATAAATATTTATATAAACAATACCGTAATTAAACATAAGATCTATTGAGATACCGACCTTCGTGTAAAGAATAATCGTATTTTTAAACTGGCGTATCATTAAGAAGACGATTTCGTGTATTTGTTTTCTTAAAATAAAAAAAGAAAATAAAAGCCTACCTGTTTATGTTTATTTGAAGGTACAACTACATATATTATTTTAGCATATGAAAGTAATGCGTGACTTGTAAACATATTATTTAGTAATATACCTACCTACCTACTTCTGCAAAATCACCGTCATTTAAATTTATGCATGTTAAATTTACAATACCTTGAAAAAGAGTTAGTGAGATAACTACCAATATTATAATATAGGCTATACCTATAAAGTTTTGGTTTAGATGTGTTGTGTTTAGTAATGTTTTTAAGCTGGGTGTTGTCTGGTGTCCAGCAGAATAGAATGTCGTCAATTTTTCGCATACAACGGTTTCTTAAAGTCTAAAGATACTGGAGACATATCTCCCTTGACTACAAAATGGGCAGCAGCATTCTCCGAATTTTGGTCTTTTAGTGCTATACTCAAACTGCTTGCTAAGTGTGGAGATTATGGTAAAACTTCCAAAATTCTTTACAGCAGGTTTCCAGAAGTGAAGGTCTTTCGGCTAATTTCATACTATATACAATTTTATATTAATAGATTTTTTATTATTTATCAGATATTTATATATTAAATTTACCAAAAGTCGTATGCAAAAATTTGCATATTTAAGTTACATAGAAAAAATACACTTTCAAGTGTTTTCCCCACATTTAAATATTAAAAAGAAAATTGATCATTTGATGCATTGAAAAACAGTAAATGAAAAATACGAATAAATCATAATACCTTAATAACACCCAAATATTTTTTAGCGAAACGTGAGAAGAAAGAAATGTTATTGTTTCCTCGAGTTTTTTAATTCGATACAAATTAGTAGGTACATTGTAAAACTACTCAACCGATAAACCTTTTTGTTGGATACAAAAACAACACAATTTGAATTATGTTGATCTTGAAGAGCATTCAAACAATACGTATTTTATATCTGGTAGAAGCAACAAAGTTATTATTTTTTATTATATTAATGGATACATAATTTTAAAATAATGAATTATTCATCACAGGCTAAGGATTTGCTACTTATTTTGAGTTAAAAAGATTTGGAAGCTAGTTACACTAGAGCAACATTTTTGAATTCATAAATACTGATGGATTATTATTATTAGCTAATCAGAAAAAAAATATCATAGGACATTGACAATGAAATTATGTCTGAATTTGTAGGTATTAGACGATGACTTATTAAAACCTAAGTTTTATGTTGGGTTTCAATCTTTAAATATGACCCTCAATGAGAATAATTGTGACAGCTATTTATTTATTTAATCAGTACTGCCACATGGTACATATTAATTCATTGTTAATGAAATATACATTTTGTTTTTTGTTCAGATATGCACCACAGTTAAGGCGTACATAACATTAAATATATTACATAATCATCATTAGAAATATAAATAAAAATATAAAAAAGAATGAATTAAAAAGATAATAATAATTAAAAATTCATTAGAAATTATTGGAAAACAAATTACAAACATCGCCATAAAAAATAAAATAAAGCATATTACATTAAAAAATACAGTTATACACAAAATTATTATAAAAATAAATAATAAATATTTTATTGATATTTGTTTCATTCTGTCTTTTTTCTTGTAAAAATTTGAAGTAATATTTCGTTATTTGATATAAGTTTTAATATAGCCTGCACAATTCACGGAATTGTTTTTTTTTCAATTAGACACGTACACGTGCCTATAACGTACGGTTTGAAATATTTGAAAAAATTAAAAGTAATAAAATAAAAGTAGTAATGAAAGCAATATTTTTCCTATTTTTATATTGTTTAATAACGATACAGAATTAGTATAGGCTTCTTTATATTAACAGTACCTAAATAATAACATAAGCTTGTTTAATACTCTTTGTCTAAACTCGTCACAAATATTTCGTCTATTTATGACGCGTTGCATACGTTTCTAAAATTGTATCGTTAGAAAATGTAATAATCACCTATCGTAACATTACCTAATTATTTATGTTTCACTTTATTGCATGCCGATAAGGGAATATTGCTTGTAATATTTTTACATAAGTGTTGAGAAAGAATACAGATACTAGACAAAGGTATTATGTATTATTTAACTCAAATAATATGTTTATGTTAGGCACCATTTTTACAAAAATTACCTTATTTGTATCTATTTTAATTATTTTACATTTCTGAAATGCGATGAATTAACACTGTAAAGAAAATCGTTTATTATAAGAAGATAAGATTCTTTAAAAGCTGATATGAATAATGTTATTTAGTTTTTGATCATATTTTAAGACAAAGTTGGATGTATTAATTTTTTACATGCATTCACAATGCAACGCATGTAAAAACAATTACGCCTCAGAGCCCTCAGGTGGAATTCAAACCTACGACCTTTCACCACCTTTCGAACCCACGACCACTGAGCTGCTGAGATGCTCGGTAGCTCAGTGGTCAGAGCACTCGCCCGGATAGCGAAAGATCGTAAATTCGAAATCTACCTTTGAGGCGTGATTGTTTTTTACATGCGTATTTTTTGTCTTACAAAAGTTGGATACATCATTTTAATAAAATTTACCATTATAAATAACATCAATTACTGCTTTGATGCCGCAGCGTTTCAGATGCGATTCGATTCTAATTTAAAATACTTCGTAGAATTTGAATAATACATTGCCATTCTTGGATTAATCTTTTTAAAGGTCGTAAACTTTATTTTTTTAATTTGTGTATGTGAATATGTACATTTTTTTTTTTTATTGTGTGTGTGTATGTGTATGATATATGATTGCTAGTTATTTAATTTTTATTTTATGTTTTATTTTATTTGTGTGTGTGTGTGTGTATATATGCGATGTTTCATATTGTAAGCCTTTTTTTTTTTTTCTTTGTTCACTCTTTAAACCCTGTCAGAATAACAGCGCCTCTGTGTATATTCTGCCCAGCTGTGAATAACACAGAGGTAAAATGCTGAGACAGGGTATTTGTTGACCCCACACACAAGATTATCATTTTTGTTTTCTTTTGATCACTTCGTTCGTCCCTTATTTTTGGTTTCTTTCTCCTATCCTTTTTTTTTCTCTGTGTATGTGTGTGTGTGTCAATAAATATTTTTTCTTTCTTTCTTTCTTTCTTCTTCTTTCTAAACGGCCTAGGGATTGGATACGCTTCGGAAATTCTCTGCCACATCCAACAAAATGTCAAACTACTCGGGTTCGAGTTTTTCGCAACAGAAGTTGAACTGTATTAAATAAATCCAATAATCGACTGTCCCTAATGTAGTGAAAAACTAAAAGGTAAAGTAAAGATTGTAATGCTATATTTATTTAAAAAAGTCACTTCTTTTGAGTAACAATTATTTGAGACCATTTATCCACAGGCAAAATTTTAAATGTTACTAATATTTAAAGAATTGGCCGTGATTCTTTTATTGAATGGATATTGTTTCCATTTTTACAGACATTTTTATTTCTTATCTTTTTTATGTCATGAAATAATATAAATAATAATACTATATAATTAATTTGAATAATTTGTCATAGCAAATAGGTGGAATAGGTCATATCAGGCGTGAAACTAATGTTCATTCCAGACGTTTAAGTCGTGCAAAGTATTTGTTTAATTAATAGCAAAACAATATTATAAATTAATAGTTCCTTGCTAGAAAATGACACAAAATTTCTAACGCATAACATTTTTCCTTCTTCCAACAACAAAAGACAAGTAAGTGAAGTTATTTCACGATGCGAAGTCAAATTGAATGAAGGAGCCTAGAACACGTAGCACCTATTTCTTAACTCTACTCCAGAATTACTATAACCTTATATTATTATAACCAATAATTGACCACCATTTAGCATAGCATAGCTTAAGTAGACGTAATGCTTAAAGCATTCTCTACCATTCAACCTTTTCGAAATAAAATCATGAATGCGGCAAAATATATAACAAATAATAAATTACATAAATTTATTACTGCATATATATATAATAACATATACACACACTGGTAAGAAAGTAACGAATGACGATTAACGCCCTAAAAAGCTTTAAAAGATGCGAATTTTGTAGATAAAATGCATACATTTATTTTGAGAAACCTATCCATATTGGTTAGTTCATAGCAATCATAGTTATTAATTTATAATCTTTAACAATTGTGAGAATGTATATGCACAAGTAAAAAAACATTAAACGTGTTTGTAATTTAAACGAAAGAAAAAAAACAAACATTTTCTTATGTTTAATATAACGCGGGAATTTCTCATGATTACTAAGATGTGAAGCTTCACGGATCAAATTATGTATTATTATTATGAATTCATTTTTGTTTTTTTTTCAAATTACTTATTCTTAGAAAAAAAATAGGAAATCGACTTATTGGGTGAGGCATACGCTTTTTATTTGATGAAAATATTAACGTATATTACGAAAATATTTTTTGAGTAGCTCTCTTAATTTGGAGTCGAATGCTTTTGCATTTGGTGAAAAAATTCAAAAACAACGCAAAGTATATTTATTATTAACAACAATAGGCATATGTAAACTGTCCCCTGTCATGGTTTAAGTTTTATTTTGCCTTCAAGAAGAGTTTTTATTAATGAAATTTGCCACTTTATATCCTTGTAGAAAATAGAAATAATTCTTTATGCTCGTTTGGTGTCACCCTTATAGAAAACTTAGTCATAAATCTTCTTCAAAGTCTAAGCTATATGGAAATAAAAAATGAAGAACTTTAGCAAGTGTTTGTTCCTTAGTTTTTATTATGCATCATTTATGAGTCCTTTCCTTTGTTTTGACTACGCCTGGTGACCGCAACGAGTGATGGTGTGAACGTCCGCCGCTCATGTAGGGTTGCCAGGCGTTCGGATAAAGCCGGACATAGTCAGACTTCTTGTTTGCGTGTGCGGCCAAATTAGCCGGTACCCAGCTTGCCCGTTTTTGCTAGGCTTTTTAAGATTGTCCGTTTTATTTACATTAGTTATGTGTTGGTTTGTGTTAGTTTTATTAGTCATGTCGCCTGACCTTGTACCCGCGCCTCCGTTACCACAACACCTCTAATCTCCACCCTACTTTAGTTTCATGGTAATTATAAAAATCATTTTTTTACTTTTTAACCTGCCGTGTTATAAATTTCCGGCTCAAATGGCTGGTTTGTCACGTTTTAGGGTTTCAGATCTGGCAACCCTACGCTCGTGTATAGATGTGTAAATACTAAGAAATAGAGCACTTGTAAGGCTGTCTTGTCGAGCACCTTGTATAGAATTATATTTAAGATTTTATTACACATAACAACCGGATACAAAAGACATGTGTTCTTAAATTTAATTATCTAAAATTAAAAAGTCGTAAATTTTGTGACTAAGAGTTAAAGAATTTAAACTTTGAGAATTCTGTAGAAAATTTTGACTGTAAAAAGAAATCGTAATTTGAACAAAGATACCTAAATTTTATTGATAGATACGAGTAAATAGGAAAATATGTATGTCTTTTTTTACATTCATTTAATACAGGTCTTTACATTCATTACCCTCCTGGTAATGTTCCTTACAGGTCTGAAATTTTTTATGAGCTCGGAAACTACTAATCTTCTCATCTTTCATTTGATTGTGGTTGAAGTTGTAATAAACGGTGTAAGAAATAAGAAATGAAATAATTATCAAACCCATAATTTTTTAATAATTTTTCATATTTTTTGATTATTATTATTATAATTTCACAAATAAGTATTTTACTTTTTATAAAGGTGATCAAAGCTTCTTTAACAAAACTTTTTCTTTTTTTCCTCTCTTATAAAAAAATGTATAACTACACAAATTGTTATGAAAGTATCTAAGCTTTTGTCCCAATATTCCCACTTTTCTGAGAAAGAGAATTCATATCCAATAACATTAAACACAATATTATAAAGAGGAAAGATTTGTATTTTTGCAATGAATAAACTCAAAAACTGCTAAGCCAATTTCAAAAAATCTTTCACCATTGGAAAGCAACATTCACGCTGATTAACATAGGCTATATTTAATGCTAGAAAAAAATTAAAGAATTTTGTCCACCCGTGCGAAGCCGGGACGTTCCACTAGTTCTTAATAAAGATACCTACAGATTTGCTTTTTTTTGATGACAGCTTTTGTCGCTCAATTCGTTATGTTTGACATTCAATAAGATCTAATAGCTGTCTACAGATTTTCTCAATTTTATCGATCGTTAATGTCGCCTGTGAAGGGTCGATAACGTCCATCACATGAATTCGATATCGACATTATGATGGACGATATAGAGACAATAATCTGTACTGTACTACGTCGAGATCCATGTAGATCTTTGATATAAGATGACATTGCTACCACATTGCTTGATTTTGTTTTATTGTTAGCTCCTAAATAATTAATGCAACAGCTAAATGATGGATAATAATCGACATTCGTCTAGTTCCGGATATACCTCTGCCTATGGAAGTCCTGGAGGGGGACAGTGGGTAGAACTCGTAAAGAATTGTCACTGGGTTTAGGATGGGGTATTAATACTTAGCTTTCGACCCAACAGCAACTACAAAATATCATCATGCTTTTTCCCCTAGCGATAGGCAGAGATCACAGATTTCCACTTTCTACGAATCTGACATTTATTTCTCGCTTCTTCAACTCTCATAAGTTCTTTCATACAAGCTTGGTCGGTCCTTCGACTTATCATTTCTTATTTCTTACACCGTTTATTACAACTTCAACCACAATAAAAGTGAATGATCAGGAAATTAGTAGTTTCCAAGCTGATAAAAAATTTCAGACTTTTATTAAAGAAGGGTAGATGAATGTAAAAAGACATATTTTCCTATTTATCTATTAACAAAAAGGTAACTTTGTTCAAATTACGATTTCTTTTTACAGTCAAAAATTTCTATAGAATACTCAAAGCTAAAATAGCGACGTGACAAAATTTGCGACTTTTTAATTTGAATAAATCAACCATTTCTTTTGTATCCGGTTGTTGTATATATATGTATTAAAAGCTTAAATATAATTCTATACAAGGCGCTCGACGAGACAGCCTTACAAGTGCTGTATTTCTTAGTATTTAAGCATCTAGACACGAGCGTAGGGTTGCCAGATCTTAAATCCAAAAACATGACAAACCAGCCATTTGAGTAAAAAGAGCGGACATCTGTAATTTTTTAGTCTTGCTATAACACGGAAGGTTAATTATAAATTATAAATCACCTATGTTTTCCAAATACCACCATGTAATTCAACCAGACCTTCAACTCTTCCCGTGTAAGTTTATGCTCTATTTACGAAATCAAATTACTTATCGATGTATCACTGTCCACAATCTATTAGGTTTAGTTGCGAAACGCTAGTTTGTTATATTTACACTCCATTATTTTTCAATACATGAAAAATGCATGTCAAGGATGTGTCCGTACTTAGAAAGTGTATGTAATGTAATGGAGTCTTCGGGTCACGCATTTAGGTGTTATCAAGTCCAAGCACATAATTATATTATTTGAGTTTGAAATAACAACTTGGCCGAACACGTACTATTGAATTAGATACTATATTGTTAGGTAATTCAACAGGGCGTGCGTTCACGTGGAATGGTGTTTGTTGTTAACAATGCTTTTAAATTGGTATTAACTTCATTTTTGTAAGACGTAGTGCCTTATTACTACTTTGTGTTGAATATATTTAATGATATCCCATTTCGTTGTGATGATTGAGTTTCTGTTAGCTTACTTTTAAATGGCAGAGAAAATTGATGGTGTTAATTTAAATGTAGCTAAGAAATCTAGCTACCGATTTAATTAGTTTGTGACTTATTTTAATACAATTTTCTATATATATGGATTGAATCTGCAAGCAAAGCAAGTTTGAAAGGATTATAAGTGATAAGTGTAATGTCTTAACAAATATTTCTTCCTTTTTTATCAGTTAAAGTGAATCTTAGTAATAACCCTGTGTTTCAAACCATTCGTCGGTGTTCCAAAGAAACAAATATTTTACTGGTTTTTATTACTCAGTACATTTTTGAGTTGGCTATAGCCCATCAGTAATATTCGTGCCGAAACAAAAGAGGACGTAGTTTAACTCGTGTTTACGTATAGTCAGCACATGAGTCTACCTACAAATATCAGCTCTCAGCTCGAGAAATGAGTAAGTGGGTGACGTGAGTTGTTAATTGATATTTAAACGTGGGTGTCGACTTCCAATAGCAGCATTCAGTCAGAAAAAAGGATTAACGAGATGATATGTTCAAAACACTATGAATATATGTACTTTAAAATGGATTAGTAGGTTGCCTATTATTTCTAGTATTAGGCATTGAGTTCTCCAAGGACTAGGCTCATTTTGGCAGAATTCGCGAGACTCTGAATTAATGAGTCTTGCGTTTAAAGTTTCGAGTTTACTTAAAAAGCAATAAAGTGGGAAGACTAGTCATAGAACTAAGTTTCAAAAAATAACACAAGTGCTTAAATAAGTTTGAGTCTTTGTGATAAATATTTGTCGTTTTATAATAAAATCATAACAAAAACGCACTTGGTGGGTCGTATTCTTCTATATAACATATAATACTATCTTAAAACAAATTCTTGTGATTACCTAATTCTTTTGTTTTTTTTTTACATTTATACCAGATCAAACAGACTTCCAAAAGACTTCACATTAAACTAAGAGCTTGAATCTTAATACTAGAGGTGTTAAGTCGTATTTTGGGATCTCATGAATTCATGAGTCCTATCAACAAGAAAAGGAATTGAGTTTTTATTTTCGAAGCAAGCCAGAAAATGTGAGTATAATTAATTGTTACCAGCTAGCCACTAGCTAACTACATTTAGCATTCTACATAGTTACAGAGTTAACGCGGTAACACCGTAATAGAAGACTTAGTAACTTGCGATGCACTATAATCGTAGTGTCTTTGTAATCATTGCAGTACGGAAGATTACGAAATTAACATTTCCTTATGTGTTCATACCGCAAACGAGGATGAATTGAACAATGGAACTTTTTTCTTTTCATTACAATTGTTTTAGTTAGCCAGTTGCCTTTCTTTATCTTATTTTATTGAAATGTGAAAAGAATGATATGCTACTCTTGTACCTACTTATTAAGAATTGATTTATAGTGAAGCCCTTGACATCGTAAATTTATTGCAATAGCTATGCATATTGCATAATGGACTCAAAAGCGATACCAGTATGATTTATAAATAGCGTCACTACTTTAATTTTAATCTTTCAATCTTGGTCGATGTTAAAACATACTCTGTAGATAATCTCATTATTCGATGGCTGAAAACTTCGAAATTATTGAATATGATTTCATATTTAATATATAATCAACTCACTAGAAAAAAACGTCCATTGAAAGATGGGAGCATCCCCCAAAAATTGGGTATTTTGCAATTATCTCCACGCTAGGCAGACGAGTTGGAGGTCTCAGTAAAAATCCATAATTTGGAAAACGCAGTTGCTCATTTTGTGATCTACAGGAGTTGTATGGTGAAGGTTTGGTGCTATCCTACTTTGTCGGACACAACACGGCTGATTGTACATATAAGATATTTAATTTCTTTTTCTTTCTTTTTTAATTTCTTGTTGTTTAATTTGTTGTTTCTTTCTTTTTTAATCTTTCTTAATTTTTATACATGTGTGTTATATGTGCAGTTTGTGAATAAAGTTTTTGCATTAATTCATTCACTTAATACGTACCAACCAATGGGTCTACTATGATGATAGTTTGAATGATAGTTTCATACTCTAGTATTTTTTACGTATATCTTTTATTTCTTTCTTTTTCGTATATCGTCTATTTTAGTTTATGGATGAAAATGCGAAAAGAAAATGACTCGCGCGCAATTGTGTTTTATACGTACCCTTGAAGACGGATCTAGTGGAGCACGAAACACAACATTCCATATGGCAAAAACAGCATGGACTAGCACTATTGTTACCGAGAATTTAGTGAAAACAACAAGGCACAATGTATTAGAATAAAGTATATGTATTTCTTTTATATATCGTCTCACGTTGTGGTTAGTTTTTTTTATTAATTATTCGTGGTCTCGTAAATTCGTCGTGGTAAGCGATCGACGTCAAATGTTTCATTGCCAGTTTGAAGTGGCAGATCAAAAAGGATTTTCTTTTTACATATGCTGGCATTTAAAACTCAAAATCGATTTCTAGCTCATACATTAATGAAATTTGGCTTGGAGTTGGGGTATAGTTAACTACATAACTATGATAAAATTCGTTTTTAACGTATGTATACTTCATCAAATATAAAAATCTTTGCCACTAATAATATGACCGACTATTTGTATAAGAACGATCCACTGTGATGCGCCCGCCGCACGGCGGGCGCATCACAATCGCATCGCTACAAATGAGCCTTATGGGTAATTTTTCTCTGCGTCTAACAAAGTTGTTACTTCGATTATTGATATAGGCAGTAACAGAGACGAATGATTCAAAAATAGGGCCCCATTCTCACACGTTGGTGTGTAATAGTTAGTTGTTTTAGTAGTGAGCGTTAATGCATTCATTACACTCTTATTTCAAAGCTTCACACCTTAGCTCACCCACCGCCGTAAAGTTGCCAATCTGTCGGTTTTCAGTTTACAGAATGTACTTTGAAGAGTGTGCTTCCATCGGATGTCCAGACACTGTGGGCTACCTACCACCCTTTCTTGGTTGCTATTCTTATCTGTCACACCAAGCAATTCTCAACATCTTTTTATAAAGCGCACAGTAAAGGATTGAAACTCCCTCCCTACATTTCTGAGTACTTATAACGTCCGTTTTCAAAACCAGGGTGAATAGGCACTTTTTGGGTTAGCTCGCTCAATCGTAGATTCTATCTTGGTCTTGGCTTGATTGGGATTAGGAGCGAACCCATCTACACTAATATAATAAAGAGGAAAGATTTGTATTTTTGTATGTTTGCAATGAATAAACTCAAAAACTACTAAGCCGATTTCAAAAATACTGTCACCATTGGAAAGCTACAGTCACGCTGAGTAACATAGGCTATATTTAATGCTAGATTAGATAGAATTTTAAAGAATTTTGTTCATCCGTGCGAAGCCGGGACTGGCCGCTATTCTAAATAAAGAAAAATGAGTCGGCGCGGTTGTTTAAGAACTGTTGTTACTTTGTTTCTATTATTGTCTAAATATTCAGATTCACTACTGATGATATTTTAGGTGTATCATAGACATCTAATGTAATCAGAATCAGTTAAAGCGTAACTCCAAGTCAGCGAGCACTGTCGGCGGTACAATTCATTGCACACATAATTACTATTACGATGCGTTCGTGTCTATGTTTGTTTGTATTCCTATATTATTCTTTCTTTCATCCGTATCATCTTACCGTGGCAATCCCAAGGAGCCTTATTAGTTAATATAAGAAAATATACATGATATATCTCTACTATATAAAAGAAGGACTTTGTGGGTTTGTTACCATATATATTGGGTTGGGGAATAAGTTCGTTCGGTTTTTTCAAAGTGCTTTCTTTTAACAAAAACCAATAATTATAACAATAAATTGATCAATAATGTATTCGCCGTTACTGTTTACAACCTCCTCCCACCTCTCGACTAATTTGTTGATGCCGTTCCGCCAAAAATCGTCCGGTCTGGTGTCGAAGAAGTTGATGAGCCAGTTTTTGAGGTCCTCTTCGCCGTCGAAGATAACACCCCTCATTTGATTCGACAAGGAATGGAAAAGCTGATAATCTGTTGGCGCAAGGTTCGAAAAGTACGGTGGATGCTGAAGAACCTCCCATTCGAGCTTTTTTGCGAGTGCGGTTTTGACGACTTGTGCAACATGGGGTCTGGCGTTGTCGTGGAGCAAGATGACTTGGCCTTGTCGGTCAGGTCTTTTCAGTCGCATAGCCTCATTTACACGGCGTAGAGCTCCTTGTTGACTGTTGCGTTCCGTTCAAGCATTTCCCCGTGTATCGCACCTCAAGGCGATGAGGACATCGAATTCTGCAGGTCGTCCACTGCGAGGCATGTCTTCGAGATCAAAGTCACCATTTTTGAACTTTGCAAATCATTTCTGTGCTGCGCGCTCACCTATGACACCTTCTCCATACACGTTGCATATGTCACGAGCGGCTTCAGCTGCTTTTTGACCCCGATGAAAAGCGAAGAAACGTAGATGTCGAAAATGCTGATTTTTGTCACCTGGGTATTCCATTTCGAAGCCCAGAAAATAGGAAAAACTAAAAATATTCGAAAAACAAATAACACAGTTCTGTAGAGCAGAAAAGGCACTGTCTAATGAATACAAACACTTTGCTCAACAACAAACAAATACTTTAAATAATCCTCTTCGAAAAAAACCGAACGAACTTATTCCCCAACCTAATAGTTACCATAAGCCTAAGAATAACAGTTTTTATAATCAATCAACGTTACCATCGCAACGCGTGGCCGGGTTTTACTACCAACGCGTGGCCGGGTTAGCTAGTTATTTATAAAAAAAAATATTTGTCTCAGGTATCGGTGATACATTAAGTAATATTTTTTTTAAGACACTTGATTGCTTAAATTATAAAAAAATATTTTACCTATATCGGCTAATGAAAATAGCCCAGTGCGTATATTTTTGGAAACTGCAGTTTTTTAATGTTGTCTAGTAAAAAGTGCACGAATGACTTGTACATTTGTTGATTATTATCTTATTAGAAGAAGTTTCGATAATTGTTCGATGAGATTTTTCAACAATAAATGAAAGGAATTTTTGATGAGAACGTCTTATTTAAGTTTATTTATAAGGTTCTCAAACTGTTTTTGTTTTTGTAAGAAAACAATTTTATAATGTTCTAAACGCATTCATTTTTATCTTTTTTATCCGACTACGGCATAGCAAAGGAAGGGTAATGAAGTTTGTTTATTTTTGGTTTGTTCTTACCTTAGTCCGGTTATTTTTTAAACTTTTCCTTTTTTTATTAATGGATTACCTGACATTTCGACTTGAAAGTTGTAAGGATTAAATAAAAAATAAAATATTCAACGGGTTTTAGGCTTCCAAAAAATATTTATAATTTCTTTTAATTTAATTTAGTTGAGGATCAGGTCTTGGAATCTATACTTAACACAAAAACACTAGGAGTTTATACCAACCGAGATATAATAATACGTAGGTATCTATATTGATTATATTATAAATAAGAATAGGTGTGTTTTGTTGAAGAAATCTATAAGTAAATTAGCTAATCAGAACACCGATTCTATAACAAGCACAGAAATATTATGAAATCCGTTATTATGATTTCGATGTGGTACGTGAAAGGAGATTTGCCTCTCGAAAGATCGAGAAAAGATAACGAAAGTGGATTACCGAACATGTACCTGTTGATTAGAATGAAGTGATTATTTTATGTAATTATTCTTAGGACGGCGGAATGTAATAGTGAAGAGTTTGCCTATGCGGTAAAGATTTTCGGTTCAAATCTCGGTAAGGGTATATGTTTATTTATATAAACATAAGATTTTGTTGCCGGATCATAGTTATATTATTTATTACAATGAGTACACTTTAACATATATTTTTATTTTATTTTTATTTATTTGTACTTTCTGCACAAATTGTACAAAGGCGGACATAATGCCTTAGGCATTTTCTACCAGTCAATCTTAGGGTGATGTGGAGACAAGTTAGAGGTAGGGTGCACAACCAGTGTAAAAAAGGAAATAAATTACGAGTTATTATAATAATACGTAGACTAAACTAATTTTTTATATAAATACATATAGAAACATACATACATATATTAATACATACATACATATATATTCCACTTAAATAAGTACTATTAATAAATATATATCAAGTAAACGATAGCTATTATGGACGATTGTTAAAATTTAACAGGTAGTTTCATGCTCTGTAAGAAATTTTCGCAATTTATTAATTATACATCAATTATAATTCCGATACATTAATTCTATATATAAATTCCCTGTCACATTGTTTGACAGCGATTACCCCTGAAACTACTCAACCGATTTTGACGATGTTTTTTTCATTTAGCCGGATTTTTTCCGACTTAGGACAAAGGATAAGTATATTTTAATTTATAATAAAAATAACTTTGTATATGATAGTAACTGAGCCACAGCAACGCGTGGCCGGGTCGGCTTTTATACAATTCTGTGTCACAGTGTTCAACCGCGATGAACTCCGAAACTATTCAACCGATTTTGATGTTGTTTTTAGTATAGTTATGTTTATCATTCATTTATAGCCTTAAATAATTTTTTTTAAAATGATCTGGGGTTGTTAGGATGCCACGACTTGTTGCATAAATTTAAATCATAATATTAAAACCTATAGTTATACTAATCATAAGGTAAATTATAATATAGCTTGCTGGCTGATGATGATAATGGATGAAAAATATCTTACCTAACCTACAATATATATCAATTTGTCTTTTGATTAGCATGTCAACTCACTTTATGACAATTGAAATTATATGTCAAAAAACATTCCTGTCATTTTTGTTCAAGAAGTTGAAGTTACTGTAGCATCTAATATTTCAAAATTACGATTTATAAAAAGATATTTCACACATATATTCAGGTGGTTGGTTAAGAAAAAGACAGTATTACAGACATTTAGTGAATCCTCCATCCAAGAGTTTTTCACAGCGCATAATAATTTTCAACTTTTCCTCTTCAGTTATCTTTATAGTATCCTACTGTTCTACTTTACTGACCTTTGTATTTCTTATAATGGTTTGGTTAAGGCTGCTGGTAATCTTTTGTACGTCGTAAAATGGTAAAATTAAGATCGTTTTGAATGTCAAACCAGTTAACTCTAGATCTGACAGACGAAGGCTAGGCACTTTGTATTTGGATTGCTACAGAGTATGTTATCACACTAATGTTTGATAAGATGAGGTTTTGAGATTGACGATTGATATGATGATATTAACAGGATTTAAGATTAATATACTCTTTTCACTGACTTGACATCCTTATAATCTTGTCTTCGCAATCGGTGAATAACAGAGTCGATACTGCATCGTTTCGTTTTATCTAAATTATCTAAAGCATTTGCATGCATTTATTTCCGGTAGGTAAATAAAAAAAATAATTTCGAAATTTCTAGAAAAAACTGGAGGCTAGAAAAATGCGTAATATATTTTTAAATTATCGTATGAAGCTTCAAATTAGAATTATTGAATTTTTCATTTCTTTATATATTTTACACGAACACGAAATATTGTCTTATAATATAAGATATCTTTCAACCAATTATAAAACACAGATGATATGTCAGGAGGTATTCAAAATACGTGATAAGCTTAGGGACAATCATATAGAAATATAAAATTGTATATTTTTTTATAAGTAACTGTACAAAAATGTTATCTCATTTGTGAAAAAATGTTATGATTATATTAGCTTGGTATGAAAATGAGGTTTATTTGGTTTTAATTTGGTTTAGTTTAACGTTATTACCCACACGCAACTCTGGAAGTCAATCAACTACTAAAATTTTTCGGCAACTAGCTACTTATGGGGCGCATAAATTTAACAGGCTGAAACTACAATAAAACTTTGACCTCAAGGGCAATGCCTCACGAATCAGATATTTGATTGAGTATCATAATTTTTATTTAAATGATTTCTTTTTAGCGGAGTAAATTTCCGCGCTATTTAGTTCGTTAATTTAAAGAAATATCCTAAATAAATAACAAGAATCTATGTTCAAATAAAGTCTTTTAAAATAGCTATATGATTATGCGTTATAAAGGCTGTAACAAACAATAAATCGATGGATAATGGCGGCACTTACCTCTTTTCAAATTAAACAACATTCCATCAAATGAAATGATTATTTTACACAACTATGGTCATGGTAAGGAGACACGAGGATTTACCAGAGGCCACAATTAGTCAGTCAGTAGAAAATTACTCAAAGTTGAACTGATTATTTTATTATCTCTTATTTTAATAGTTTTACTTGCGGCAAATTGCACTTTTTATGAAATAAGTTTTAATAAGTCTTCTCAGATGCCGTGATGGCTAAGTCTTAGAACGTGGATCTAAATCGAAATCGCATCTGGAGATATTTTATCTTAATATTGCTTAAAGATACTTGTGTTTTATTAAAGTTAAGAAAGAGTATAAAGAATTAAAAAATATATAGTAATCATAAGCAGACATGATGACTTTCTTAATGCTGTAACATTGTCGTGAATAGAGCACTAGATTCAATCTGAGATTAGAAAACAAGTGAAATATTATCTCCGTCCAATCGTCGTCGGGCGGTGAAATCGATGCATTCTCTTCGCATTCAACGAGTTCTTGTGCGACTGGTCAAAAGCGGAAGCACCCTGAACGCGACGTGATACGAATGGATGCATATGCATGTACATATTTAAAAGGAAAATATAATCATCCTTGAAATTAGCAATATCATTTGCACATGTACTTGGGGGTTTCCCTAAGACGTTACCATTGTACATATGCAAATTGTTTTATCGTTTTGTGAAGAGGAAAGGAAGTAATCAAGACAGAAAGAAGTAATTATTTGTAACAATCCAATTGCAAAAACGAACAATTCAGATAATTAAGTCACTTGTGACTCCTTTTACTTTAAAGTCTATTTATATGTATAATTCCTTTAAATGAATACTGATATTCAGTATTATAATTATCAGTACAAAAAAAAAAAATTAATTATAAATTATTTTAATAGAAATATATAGACTTGGCTCACAAGTGAATTCTCAGGCGGGATGAGAATTCACACCGAGGTCAAAAACCTACCTTCAGTAGCAAATAGTTCCACTGATAAAATATTTTACTAACTTAGTTATTTGCCAGGGCTAATTCACTGACTTATTGGGGGTAGTTGTAGGTAAATATTTGTGTTATTCACCTCTGCGGAGTAAGTGCTAGTCTAGGCATAGGTTTACCATTACATGAGAGTGTTAACTACCTTTCATTAGAAAAATAACATTTACCTCATAGTCAGTATTAACTTACAATATATCTTTCTTAATTTATAATGAACTTATATTAATTAGAAAATTATTTTTTTCAACATTTCGTTTGTCTCAGGCGGAATTCACACTGACACTCACAACGCTTCGGTTCGCGGCGCTGAGTTCTTTTACGTTAATCGTCTTTCGTAAGGGGTTGCGTTGAATGCGTTCTCTTATCCAAACTTTGGTGCTTACAAGCAACGCTAAGGGCTTATACACACTACCAATTGCGCTGCCGACATGCGTTTTTTTTCTTTCACAGAGCAATTTTTTTGCATGACTAATGAGTTTGTATAGAGTCAATCCGTGTGTTTGGCAGAAAAAAGCGCTTGCGAGCGCTTACCAGCGCTGAAATACAAACTATACAGTTTTCGGCCAGGACACGTTTGCTAGCTTCAGTTGCGCTGACACAATCCGCCATTTTGCTTATTATCCCTTAGCGATCGCCATTTTTCTTACAAGCGCTCTCAAGCGGTGTTTTCTGCCAAACACACGGAATGCGCGTTAGCATCGTGTCTGTACCGATTCAAGCACGAGACTGAATTTATGCAGGTATTCAAATGTGGACCTTTGAATACCTCTATAAATTCATTGCCAAGCTGCGTTTCACTCATATGAGTATCACGTTTGAATCGATACAAGAGCGCGTCGATGGCGCGTTTAAAAAGCTTGGTGTGATCATCTCGCTCCGTTTTACGTTCTAATGTGTTATCCGCTTTATAACTTTGATGCGTATTAAAAATCCATAGATTTTTATTACACTACCTTCATATATTATACCTACATAGATTACCTTCGACTTCAGTACCTAATCGTAATACAAGTAGATGTATTGTGCGACAAGTATATTCAAGCATTTTCATCCATAATACTTAAGGAAAATATTAATTTTCCTCGTAAGACCTTTTTGTTTCTGAAAGTATTATGCTAATACATATATATGAGATTTGCTTAACACAAGCAGCACTTAGTAATATGATAATAACGGACGCCAGGCTTAACATATTGGCTCTTTAACTTGTCATTATTATTGCGTGACTTTGCTTTATGAATTAAGGGGGAAAGCCACTGTGACGGCCGGAAAAATAGGTGATTTTCAACATTTTTTTTGACCAAGTAAATTGAGGAATTTTTGGATCGGGTTTTTTTTATTTTATTAAGTACACACTGAATGACTTTTTCACAAATTTTTATTGAAAAATATTAAATAGTTTTAACAATATAATCGATTCCGTAGCACCTCAAAAAAAATTCCCCCTCCATGGTCGCATCGATATATCGAAAACCGCTAATCTAAGAAAAAAAAAATATATATATATTGTAATCTGTATGAATGTAGTTATCGTTGTACGTAGCCGTTTTTTTTTATTTTGATTTTTCACAAAATGGCGACCGATGGAAAATATTTTCCTTTTTTTCGACCATTTTTTTTGGTTTTCTGACAGTTTAAAAAATAGTAAAAATCAAAATTTTCAAAATCGGCTACGCTTAGCCTTAGCCACTGCTGAGACGAACAAAACAAAAAAAAAAATTGAACATCGGTTAATAATTGTTTGAGTTATTGATGCGACCAGTTCAAAAAAAGTCGTTTCGAGAAAAACGCGTTTAAAGTTTTGAGTCCATTTCTCTCGTAATGAAATAATGTATCTTTCAAAATTTTTATACCTATATTAAACTATCGAGTCCTGGGCCATATGACGGTTCTTCCTCTTCATCTCCAAGGCTTTGGTTGACTTTATTAATTTTTTTATCAACTTTATACATTAGAGCAAGGGACTAAGCGGCGTAACATTGTGATCGGAAGGTCGAGCGAGAAACGGTCGGCCTACCTGCTCTCACTAAAGTCATTGTAACTTAGTCAATTTTTGGAATTTTGACTTGAAATTTTGTACACATATTTTTGAATGTATAAACTTTGATTTAAAAAAAAATTTTTTTTTTGACCCATCACAGTGGCTTTCCCCCTTAAATGCTTATTGGAAAAAAAATGACACAAAATCATCTGCTAAATAAAAACAATTGATGTAGATTACACTTAATTCGATCGGAGTGTAATATAAATTCGTAATATAAATTGAATATTTATATATAAAAAACAGAATAAATAATATATTTGGGTAATTTCAATTATATTTTAAAGTTAATCAACACAATTAGGTAGAAATAAAATTAAATGATATATATCTAAATAACATCTATATTCGTCTTATTTAAAATATTTCAGTATACATAAGTATACTTATTAAAAATAATATATTGTTTTAAATTTTCATTCCTTCTTTCGTGACGATGGTCCATATAACTGCGCCGAAATATCGGAGCCTGAAAATAAAAATATGGTCATACAGTTAATACTAATTACAGTATATTAAGTATTTATTGAGCGAAGCTCTCTTTTAGGCAACTCACAAATTTCGCTTGTCTCCCTCCTGCTACTTAACGGTTCAACCGATTCGAACGAATTTTGGCATGAACATACATGATTATAACCTGACGGACATAGGCTATGTAAAAAAAATAGACTTTACCATGGCGGAATAATCACATGTAAGTATATTCCATTAATCAAACGTGGCGTAGGTACTCACGTCAATGACCGACCCAAAATTGGCGAGTAAAATACAGAGGGACCAAAACGTGAATAAAAATTTGGAAACAAACTGGTTTTATAAGGGTTGACATAACATTTAAAAAAATGTGATGTGTAAAAAATATTATGATTAAAAAGATATAATTTATTTAAGTACATTTGAATATTCAAATTCAAATACATTTATTCGGTAGAATACAAGAAAGAAAAAAAATGCTCTTACATTAAATTTTCCTTAAATTATTAACTTACATCTACCGAAATGGTCTCCACTCAGCATGTGTTACAAACATTAATTTGCAGCGCTTTAATAATAGTTTAATAAGTGGACCACGTAAGTTTCTATTACATTATTGAACCATATTGCAAGGTTCAGTGATTACTTGACAACAATTAAAATTTTCATGGGTTGATGACGTCAGTCTAGCACTCTAGCTTATCTTGATGGATTGATTAAAAGAATTTTCACTTATTTCTGAATTCTTCGTTGCTTGTTTTTACCTTAGTAAAGTTACTATTTATCCTAGAATGTATGGGTCTTATATCTTTATTTAACACTAACATTTAGTTATTTACAAGATGGTGTACCCACATCCTTATGGCTAAATTCACATATTGCCTTGCGTTATTATTTGGTCACTCCGTAAATACTAAAATAACATAATGCGTAAAAGCAATTACATTTGATTCTGTTGTCAAGAAATAAAAAATACCTATATGTTCTAATTTATAATAAACTAAATTCCCTTTGTCTTTGAAATGTTAAAATTTGCGTAAAAATATACTATAAAATTGTTTGGAAACTGCCCATCCCTGAGCCTTAGGGCTTTAGCCACCATATTTATGCGCAGGATGCGTTGATTGGTCGAGGGCAGTGAAGGTTGGCACTAAAAACAGGTTTCATTCTTTGTCCTTTTTTTCATTTGTATGGATTTCACAAATTGTCTTTTGTCGATGGTGAAATATTTCAGACATGGTTTATTAAGCATATTGATATATGTCCGCATGTATAATTGAAAGGAAAATAAATTCAGGATTCATTAATTTGTATCCTAAATTTTCATGCTTTTGTTCTATAAATTAATACAACCTTTTACCGTGGTTAGTACAACAAAGGAAAATATTTTTATTTCTCATATTTTTCGTATTAAACAAGTCACAATATGTTAAGTTTATATCACAGTCCCACAAAACTGTTTACACAGTTTGATTGTAGGATCAAGTTTGTCTTTTAATTATTCAACTGTAGGTAGGTTTTTATAATAATAATAATAGTCAAACTACTACTATGATAGCTAATATTACTACTTAAATGTGCTGAATAAATGTTGTGTATGTAATTTTTTAAATAACTTTTATCTTATTTGTGGTAAAGTCCATTTCAGTCAAAAATGTTCAAAATGTTAATAATATTAATGAAACTGTATAATGTTGATTTTCAAAAGCAATTTCTTTATGTAATTAAATTATAAATTATACACTTAAAATTAGTTTAAAAACATTATCTACTAACAGTAATTTTGTTTCAAGAAAAAAATATAAGTTATAAATAATAGCATAAGGAGACAAAAAAATATTGTTTGCCATTTAAACTTTTTTAATTAAAATGGACTTAAGAAATATATTATTATTACTTTTGAACAATTAAACATGTATATAATTATATATAATGACTTATTGTAGTCGTGATAAGCAGTTAATTTCATCGAAACTAAAATCCAACACACGCTAATGTAGTTGTTAATGACAGAAGTTAGAACATTGTTTCTAAACAGTTTATTCTAAATAACTGAATCACCAATCACGTGTTGTCACTGTTTGTCGTTCCAAACACAAACACAGTTTGACAGGTGTTGCCACATAAACAATGTTGGACGGTCAAATCGAAGATTTTGTTTTCGGTCATGTGATGATTCGTTTGAATTATTTGCCCGTGAACAGAGGTCAGCTCTGGCTTAATGATACTTAATAGATTTTTTTCTCTGATCGGAGTTCCCATGCTATCTATATTGAACTTCAGGAAATAAAAAAAGAAATTATCCCTGACTAAAACCTTATTTCACTAATCTGGTTGAAATTCGCGTTATATCGGGTCATATTAACTGAAATTTGATGATTTGGCAATATTCTCTTTGCATTAATATGGCAACATTTTAATTTTATCGACTTTCTTTTTAACACATGTAAACTATTGCGATTTTTTCATGTTTTCAGTGTTAACTGCTGATTACTCTGCGTGTTCCAGGCCATTGCCTTCACTTAACTGATTTTTTCTTTACATTTTAATAAAATTCTATCATATTTTGTATTACTTAGGACGTAAAATCATTTTTAATACTTAGAATTGGTTATTAGTTAAGTGTGAACCTGTAGTTATAGCCATGTGATGTATTTACAATTCAAATTGTGAATACATCAAATGGCTATAACTACAGGTTACAGGATAGAAATATTGCTATTTCTATAAGATATGAAGTAGAAATTAAAACACGTTTGTAAATTTCGACGTGTCTGCCAGCGTCTCGGTAGTTCAGTGGTCATAACTCTCGCCCGGATAGCGAAAGGTCGTGGGTTCGAATCCCACCGGAGGGCTCGGAAGCCTATTTGTTTCTTTTAGGCGTTTTTCATAGCTAATAGTAATTTAAGATATTTTTTATTTAAGGTAATTTAAGAGAAAATCTTAACTTTTTAAATTGCCAATAAAATGTTAACCATATCTTACAATACAATAAATAACTTATTAAAAAGTTATCAATACAATAAGTTTTTCTCAACTGAAAAATATTTTTCCGAAAGTTTTCATGGGAAATCACTGAAATTACAGAAAAAACAGCGTTGTTTGCTATTTGCATCAATAATGAACCTCAAAGTTATTTATTAGGATCAACTAATACTTGAAACAATCATTTCGTGCATTCAGTAAAATCCTTTGCTAATGTTGTACTTCCATCGGTATGAGACGGCCTACCGTTTGGTGCAACGGTAGCGATAGCTTTCGGACCTGGGTTCGAGTCCCGGGAGGGTCCGATGTTTGTATGATGATTACGCACATTTTTACCTAAAACATGGGAATTTATCTTAATATATATAAATTACGTATCACGTTGTTTGTCCGCGATGGGCTCCTAAACTACTTAACCGATTTTGATCAATTTCGTGACTATCTGTTATTTGATCTAACTTAAAAGATAGGCTAGGTTTTATTTTAATTTATAACACAGCAACGCTGGGTCAGCTAGTATACATATATTTCTATATCATAATCATTTATTTTGTCAAACATGACAATACATAAAATGCAGATGTCATAGTTTTTCATCTATAAAAAACACATTATCTATGTGTCATATATGTTTGTCTATCTGTTACCTTAGTATCCAGAACACAAGCCTTATAGTGCTGACTATAGGCTAGGTTCATTAAAGTAAATATCAGAAATATAATTCAATTATAACATTTTAAAAATCACCAAAATCTGTTGGGTGTGACATTTCTGGATAAGTTGATTTAAGCTCTTAATATTCATCTCAACAGAATGTTTCAATTCTTTTCCCTATCAATTTTCTGTATTGAGTTGTAGCAATTTTTGAAGTGACTTAATATGTACTGGTGATGTATTAACCGTGAATTTAGACTATGTTTGTAAAGGAGACATGTCATTTCATAGCAAGTGACACAAACACATTAAATTTTTAAGTAATATTAACCGTTTGCTAATGATAAAGCAAACGTGCTTTGTAACACGTTCGATGTTTGTGTTTGCGTAGTTTTTATGATGCAAGTAGTACAGTGGAGTTATTAAATTCAGTAATATTAGTTCTTAGTACCTTTTCAAATAGACGATTTGTATTATTCAAAACATTGCGTATTTTTGATAAATTATTGTGATAGAAAAATACTAGAAAAAATTCTCTTATAGAATAATTTGTGAGCTGAGCCGAATTTCTTCTAGTATTTTTCTATTAAAATAATTATTATATAAAATGCAGAAAATAAATAAAAATCATAAAACTTTTATAATATTTTTTTAAATAATAATAATCAAGTTAATATTATATTATTCTTCGTAGCACAATACGAATAGAGAACAAAATAAAATAAAAGTAAATCAAAATAGGCCTTAACGCTAAACTTTATAGTTCGTTGCCAGAATTCCTTTCAGGCAACCCACATTTGGGCTTAAAAAATAGGAAGATAGTAGGACTGTCTAGTAAAGTAAATACAAGAATTACGTGCAACTTATCTTCTTACACCGAAAAGAAAATGCATACTTCTAGGAAGAACAGAGGATTTGGCCTCTAACTAAATTCCGATACGTGGTAAAAAAAAGGCATTCAAAAATGACATTAATACCAACTACTGGTGGTTCATCTTATACTCTCTCCCCACATATTTTTACGCTTCATTTCATTGCAGAGATAAGGTGAGGCATAGTTATGAAAAAAAATAAAATAAAAAATCATTAATAACCTTGTATTAATGATGATGGTGTGCTATGTGGCGTCCGGCAGAGTAGATTAGCACCAATCCTTTACACTTAAGCACTTTAAAAATGTTAGCAGCGTTTATGAATCATGGTCTTCTCTCTCTCTCCATCCTGCCTCCCAAGTGAAGAGATTATAGCAAACCTCTATTTGTTGGGGAACGCCTGCGTCCAACAGTGGATTTTTTGTGCTGTGATGAGAATGATGAATAACCCTAGCGCACAAATACAGATTAATAAGCTGATTACGATGACTTTCGCAGCTGCGTACTTATCAGTTTTGAACTTCGGTTCCTACACAGAGATACACTGAATTCGTGTGTCCCTCACACGTAATAAATATTACAAATAAGTAGTATGAGTTTCTTCCTAGTATTTAAGCTTCATCATTATCAATCTCATTGATTATAATCAGTATTTCCGATAGTCATCCCACACTGCCTTATTATAAAACATTAAAGACTGATACTGTCACTTATCTGGTTGTTCTACCAGATCATTATATGGTTGTTCTATATTTACTAAATACTAAATCTATATTTAAACCCATAGTACATGGCGTGCTTAGTTTCAGACTAAATAACTGTTATCCGAAGTGGATTCGTTTACTTTTGTAAAAAAAAAACAGAGAAAGGATCTATTTTAAACTAGTCTTAAGTTTATTTAAAGTACAATCTTACTGTCGACTTTGATCGAGTTTTTCCCACGTTTTTCTTAGGTCGCTTTCTTATCTGTTTGCTTGTCTGTCGTCTTGTCTGTCCGGTTGGAATCTTGTATCTCAATTTTGAGGCACTTCCCGACCACCTAGCGAGTTGAAACTTTCAGGGTAGCTCAGAACCCGATGACAATGCACGCTTTAACAACTTTCAACTTTCTAGGTGCACTTTCAGGTAAACTTTCGGCAACTTTCACTTTTGTATTGGGCTTATCCGATTTTTGCGTAACACATGGTTACTTCGTTGAGTTAATAATTAAAAAGAATAAAATAATAATACTAGATTTAAAAATCTAAAAATCCCACGTTATTCAGTGACCAAAAAAGAATAAAATAACCCGGCGGGGCCAGGCGAGGGGCCACTCAAAACGTGGGGGCGCATGTTACTTATGGAGATGTAATGAGATGTATGATATGCATAGATGTTGAGAGTATTTGTAAAGATCATTGATTATTGATTTCAAGTTTAAAATCTATTGAAAATATTTCAGACTTGGGTTGTTTTATAATTCTATACGGTCTATACCTGCATGCTAAAAATAAAACTAAACCAAACTTCTGCTAAAACTAATGTTTAAAATTTTATTTGCAAAACGGTAGAGGCAGACAGAATCAGTTTAAACCCAAGTCTTAATTTATTCAACATTATACATATAATAAGAGGGTATAAGTTCTTTGTCACTAAACATCGTCACTAAGTTTAATCATAAGCACGTTCGAAAACTATGAAAACTTTAACAACCATGTTAATGGTAAAATGAAATTGAAAATAACTTAATTCAAATGCACTTAAAATAAGTTGTTTTGAACCGTCTAATGTTTTTACTTACTACCTATTCAGGTCTTCTTTTTATTGCCAAGAAGAACTGGCGCAAGAAACTCGTCAGATTTAACAGAAGTAATGAATTTTACAATTTCATACATCGTTACCATACATTAAAAAAAAAATCAACATTATTGTATTATCACGTTGTGTAAGTTCTCGAATCCATATCATTTTAGATAAAACACTTTTTACGGATTTTGCGCATATTTTATTTTATATTTAATCCTGACGTTTCCACTCCTTTACAGGAGTCGTGATCACAGGATCCTCCTCCATATGCGCAAAATCCGTAAAAAAGTGTTTTATTCTAATGTGTAATGTGCGCGGAAGTGTAAGAAAAAATTTTTTTTTTTGCATTTCAATGCTGTCTTATACGATAAATATGCACTCTTAAAACAGAAATTTGTTTTGTGTGTTTGTCTGTCCGCTCTTTTTCCATTGTATCAATTAACGTTACCATACCAACGCGTTACCGGGTGAGCTAGTATATAGGTACTCTAAGAACACAAATTTGTTGTTGTGTGTTTGTCTGTCCGCTCTTTTTCCCGCTGTTTTAACATTACCATAGCAACGCGTTACCGGGTCAGCTAGTTTTAATAAAAAACCACTCGGCTTACCAGTCCCGCGTGAGAATAATTTGTGAGTTTTTCTATGAAAATTTATCATACAATTTCTTGATATTGATCCTATCCACTATTGGTTATGCCTCACCTAAGCTGACGTTAATTCTAGGAAGAAAACAGTGAATCGGTCAACGATATTCTTCGACCGCTGCGCTGTTTATTCACAGATTACTTATACCGTAATCAGCCGCCAGTGAAGGTTCATTTCTTTGATGTATTTTTTCCATACTACCTGCCCTAGTAGTAAGCGTGGCTGACAAGGTTATCCGATTGCGATGTACTTGATTTTAAAACGTTATTTCAGATATCCTACCGTAATTTGGACGAATTGGCGGACGGAATACTACCCACATCCATAAAGTAAGAACAGATAGAGAGTCTATGGTCTCTAGAGACTATATTTGATATGTTTTTATTGATACTGAAATTATTATTTTTTTATTTATTTATTTATTATTAAAGGAAACAAACAGCTACTTTAACATAATTTACAAGTAACAGTGACAATGCATTAGCCAACACAGTTTCCGTAATAGTTTTAGCAGACATGCAACAGTAGTACCTTATCAACTAGTAATTAAATAGGTTAAGATTTTTGGATACTGATTTATAAGACTTTATCAAAGAAAAAATTAATAACGATACTTCAAAATTTGCTGGAACAACAATTTCCGATTGAAATGCACACAGCATAAAATAATATTCTCTATAGTTCAATAGATCCCATCAAAATCTTAATGTTTTTCTTAAAAGATGTGGAATTTTCAAAATTATGTTGCTCCTCAACTTTTAGGAAACCATAAAACATAGTTAAACACTTTTACTAATAATAATGACAATATTTAAAATAGTGTTAAGATAACAGAAGTGATAACTTAATAAATTAAAAGAAATAAAGTTTTTTTTTTAATTTTACTAGATAGTATAAAACAAAGTCGCTTTCTCTATCCCTATATCCATTTGTATGCTTAAATCTTTAAAACTACGCAACGTAATTCAAGAGGAAGGTTTATATATATAATACATGCATAATATAAGAGAACACTGCATCCGTGCAAAGCCCGGGCGGGTCGCTAGTATGATATAAATCAATATTTTGTAATAGTTTTATACTTTTTATATTTTATGCATTTTCAATGCGATCTTATAAATAAATTATTATAAATACATATATTATAGATAAATACTAGAAAAAATCGACTCGGGTCACAAGTGACCCGTGTGACGGTCCCGCCTGAGAATTCACTTGTGACCCGAGTCGATTTTTTCTAGTATTTTTCTATTATAATAATTTATTTTGTAATAGTTTTTATGATTGTTTAGTAGAATGAGGGTAGCAAACTTTTATATCCTACACATACGTCTTAAGGTCGTAGAATCAAGAAGACCTTAGAATCCCTCAGTTTTGTTGGTTGATCACTGTCCAATTGTCACGTTCTCTTCCCCGCGTCACTAAGCTTTGTTTTTGTATAAATTGATCCGTATAATTGTTTTCTTTGCCTTCCGCTTCCCTTAATACAGCTATTAATAATACAGTACTTGGTTTTTCTTTTTTTTGTAATATTGCTGATTCTTCAATTCGCAAAAAATATAGATGCTTTGTTTTTTGTAGGAGCAAACTTTTTACAAAACTAACAGTAGACTCAAGGAAGGTAATGAAGTTAACAGTCTATATATAAATGTGTTTTTATAGATATTCGATTGTATCAGAAAAACAGAAAAAAAATCTAACATCTGATTTTATCAAATGAGGTGTCGCTAGAAACGCTTAATTCCTCGATGCTTATATACTGTGTGAAAGGGTGAGTGCTGCCACCTGCCACTGGGTGAGTAAAGAGTAACCAACATCAAAAAACCTGATTCAGTCTTTTTAACGGGAGACAATTAAAATAGCATTTTTATGACAAGATTCTTAATTATTTATTACAAATTGTTAGTCGATACGTTTAAAACAACAACATTGTGCTCAGTTGATAATAAAAATACTGGAACTTTGGTTACCCCGTATTCGATTTAGCTAATTAAGGGTTACTATAAACTTCTAGCCCAAAAAACGGGGTAACTCGTAAAATACCGGGCATCTGGCAAGCCTACTATATGACGTCACAGTAAATTCAATATGGATTCGTTTAAAAGATATAAAACTATTATTAATTATCAAATTAAAGGGCAAATATGTAAACAGCATAAACACAATAATACAATAAACATGTCAAATATGTAAATTTTACATAATATGAGATAAATGTTATACCAGAAGTAAAATTATATCAAAACAAAATGCTGTATACGGCTTCATCTCAATCAGAAACGATTTTATTTCAGTTGTTTTATAATTGCCCAATATAACTTGTTTAGCTACTTTTCGTGTTGTTTTTACTATAGTCGGGTTTTAGTCTTTTAATTTTTTAGTTTTTCCCCGTATCCGGTTTGAGTTTTTTTTATACACTTGCATTTATTAAGACGTGCGACTAAGTGATTTATAATAAAAAGCTAAGTAAAATTGACTACATATTTAATAAGGCGTAATAAAGAAGGACACGTAACCCAGTAAGCTTGACATGTCGTGTGCGTTCAAATTAGGTGATCCTTTGAGGAAATTCCCGACCAAATGAGGGCACAGAGGACGAATCACATACGAGTCGCAATGTCAACGACAGATTATTGGGCGATTCTGATATTGACAGTGCCGAATAATTTTATTCTTTGTTATTTTAAGATATTTATAACGTCATAAATGAAATGAAACCTTTTAGAAACCTGGTGGTTAGTTGGAAAAATAAATAATCAATAAATTTAGTTACTTATAATAAGAAATGAAATGAAAATAACTTTATTCAAATGCACTTAAAATAAGTTGTTTTGAATCGTCCAACATTTTTACCTACCTCCCATTAGGACGTCTTTTTACTGCCAAGAATAATGGGCGCAAGAAACTCGTCAGCTTTAACAGAAGTAACGACATTTACAATATAATACGTCGTCACCATACATAATCCACAAAAAAAAACAAAATTATTTTGTTATGACAATACTAATAATGTTATGATATAATTATTTCGTTGATTACAACAATAAGATAAATAGAACTTTAAGTTAGTACATGATAATATTGAATTCATGTTTAAATGAAATATGGTTTTTGATGTTTTTGAGTATATCATGTTTCGTTCAGATAGATCGATTCTATTACACATTTCTGAGTAGTAAGCGATAATTATGATTAATTCACATAAGTAAAAAATATTTTTTTAATCAAAACGTATTCTTTTAACGTTTAAAACTAAATGATAAGCAGTTATTTTCTAAACAACAATGTTCATCTAACTATATATACAGCGATTGTTTTTTGCTACGAATTGATTGAATATTTAGACATAAGAAACGAAACAAAAAAACAAAATGAAATCAGAAACAGGATTACAATAGTAAAAAATAATCGGCATTATCAAACAATGAACCTTTCATACTGAATGACTTGACATGATTATCTTGGGGCAAGCAAAAAAAAATTGTAGCCGAGTATTTATAGAGAAAACTTACGTGATTTACGTTAGCATAAACCACAAATAAGGCGGGAAACTAAACTGCATTATATGCTATTATGCGTCACTTTCGTTTGGAATGGAATGAATGAATCGAACAGCCTCGAAATGAATTTTATTTTGGCGCTAACTGTTACGTCATTGAGTTGATAAGAAAACAAGTTCTATAATTAATGGACGGATATATTTCCACGTGCCGTATATAAAAAAGAATGCAAATTAGTTTGGAATTAAAGACCATAGCAACGGATTTCTTGGAAATATTTAAATATAATTAACATTTATTTTGATACTTTATTTCGAGTAAGAATTACGGTATGCGTTTCAATGCTATAGTGCAAAAAGAACCGTCGTCGCGGGCGTCCCGGGAACACTATCAAAGTGTCATCCTCATCATAACCTGATCAATGGTTTAGAAATGTATGCAACAAACCTACAATTTTTTATTTATATAGATAGACTAGCGGCCCGTCCCGGCTTCGCACGAGTGGACAAAATTCTTTAAATTTTTTCTAGCATTAAATATAGCCTCAGCGTGAATGTGGCTTTCCAATGATGAAAGAATTTTTGAAATCGGCTTAGTAGTTTTTGAGTTTATTCATTGCAAACATACAAAAATACAAATCTTTCCTCTTTATAATATTAGTGTAGATAACATAAAAAACTACTTAATAATTATTTAAATAAGACCATTCTGAGCGATCAAAGCAATGTGACAATAATAGTTAATTATTATTGGAGTACTATTATTAATGGCAGTACAAGAGGACTGCTTCGCAAAAATTTAACTAAAGGTTTTTCACAGTTACATCCGTCTTTACAATTCCTACTAACACTGGTCCCAAACTAGATAGATTTGATCTATGAAAATAGCTGAAAACTATTATTTTTTTAATTTTTCGGATAAAAAATCTCAGAAAAAGTAACTAAATTTATATATTTAATGCCGCTCGTCGTGCATATTATACTTAAATACTCCTTCGATTAATATTATATTTAAATCTCATAGAAATAATAGTTTTCAGCTAATTTCCTACACCAAATCTATCTAGTTTGGAACCAGTGTTAGTAGAAATTGTAAAGAAGGATGTAACTGAGAAAAACGTACTCTTGTACTGCCATTAATAATAGTACTCCAATAATGATAAACTATTATTGTCACATTGCTTTGATCGCTCAGAATGGCCCGAATGAATCTTCCAATCGGCCTCGGGATGTGCCCACTTCAGACGGTTAGGCTCGTACCACGCAATTGATGAGAAAAACGTGGCCCATTTGTGCTAATATGCAACGACGAACGGAAAGAATCTTTTATGATAATGACAATTGTATAATATTTTATAATATAATCTTTATTATTCTTTCACACAGAATAAATACATGCCGTTATTACTTAGCCTAGCAACGCGTTAACCGCAAGTAGTTCGTCAACCGGACGCTAGATGGCGCTAACGGAAAAATATTTAAAAATAGAAAAAAATTAAAGAATTTTGTCCACCCGTGCGAAGCCGGGACGGGCCGCTAGTTTACAATAAAAAAAACATTATTATTTCTTACATTCACACTGAATTGCCTAGCCCAAAGTAAGCACTGTGAAGCTTGTGTTATGGATATTAGGGTAAGGGATAGACATCCATTTATTATAAATAGATATGTAATATATGTATATTAATACCCGAGAATAACGTACAACTACTCGTAGTATTCATTACACAAACATCTGCTCCTTCCGGAATTCGAACCCAGTACCCTCGCCGTCGGTGCCAAAGGCAGGATCTCTACTGTTTTATCAAAAAAAACAAAGTTTTTATTAAGTGAGTGACTAGGAGTATGCGTGTATGTGCGTGAGTGGCGAATAAGGTTTGTGTGTAAGTTAACTTTGGTATTTGAAAACTGATGAAGTTTCATTTTCGGAAGCTGTTTTTTTGCAACAGCAATCTGATAGGAGATAATCAACAAGTCAAAATCTAATAAATCAATGACATTTAAACATAGTTCATGACTGATATCATTATATATTACTTTATCTTTCAACAATCTTTATATTATTTGATGATATCTAAGAAATACTTGACTAAAACACAATACCTGAGATAAATTATTATAAGAGAAAAATACTAGAAAAAAATCGAATCGGGTCACAAGTTTTTGGAAATCCGGTCCAATGCTCTCCTAATTGTGATCTTTCTCGCTCTCCCAATTCACTAGTGAGCCGAGTCGACTTTTTCTAGTATTTTTCTATTATAATAATTTATCTTATAAGATCGAGTTGAAAAATGCATAAAATATATAAAAATTATAAAAACAATACCTGAGGTTTCTCTTTTAAGCGTGTAAATAGTATTTTTCTTATCTCTTTTACGAAGTTTAATAACTAAATCAGGCCATAAGCACGTGCTCTTAATAACTAAGATTACAATTGCCTTTTAATCTGCCTGCATTATTTGAAGACCTAAGTGGTCGAGCGGCTTGTATACCGGTTTTAATGATGACGTCACTCAGAGGTCCCAGCTTCTATCGCCGGCCGTGTTTATATAGAAAAGCTGGTAGCGTCGTTTCTAATTTCCATAATGCAAATATCGCTTTGCTCGAACTTGGAAGCAGAACAATGTATGTGATATTGTTAAACTTTAATGAATATAAAATGTGTCCCGTCACCAGTGTCGGAGCCTTTAATGGTGTGAAATATGGCATTTTTTATCGACAAATTGCCCCTCAAATTTGGTTTTTCTCAATAAGTCTATAATTAAAAAATACACAATAGGAATCTATTTGTTCTTTTTCAATTATTTTTTTCTATTTTTTATTCCATGACAATTGAAACTGTTGTCTACATGTTTAGCTATCAAATAACACTTTTTTAATGTTGATAGGACATTTACATGAGTAGTGGTGGTCGAATTAGTATGAGAGCCCAGGTCTTGGTTACCAAGAAAACAAAAGGCGGCCATTTTATAACCGTAAGAGAAATACCAAATTTCAGGGGCAATTTGTCGATAAAAATGCCATATTTCACACCATTAAAGGCTCTGACACTAGTGAGGGGACACATTGTATAATTGAACTAACATTGTACGCAGGTTTACTACTTTTTCCTCGTTGCATTAAATAAATAAATAAATATTTATTACATTCACACCATTTAGCCTAGCCCAAAGTAAGCACTGTAGGGCTTGTGTTATGGATACTAGGGTAACGGATAGTCATACATATACGATACATAGATATGTAATATTCATAGAAATATATATAAACATGACTTAGGTACAAATGCTCGTATTCATCATACAAACATCTGCCCCTTCCGGGATTCGAACCCAGGACCGTCGGTGCGAAGGGCAGGATCGGTATCGTTGTACCAAACGGTCTTCAAATTTAATTTTACTTGGCATAACATTGCCAAGATTTTTATTTATTTATTTATTTATGCTTAATAATGGTTTACAACACAAAATAACGTTAACAACTACATTAGTCAAAGACTGTGTCGCAGTGTTTTGGTGTGTGGATCTCTGCTTATAATATTCTTTTGTTCCGGAGTAAATCACATAATTACGACGGATAAGTTGAATCTTATCCGTCGTAATTACAACAAGAATATGTAGGAGAATCGTGATAATATTTTTTTTATTTGGTTTTAACACTGAGGGCAAGGATTGGAAGACATCGGTTCTAGCGATAATTTTGCCTTTGTCCACATTAGTTTTTAAAGCTGTTTTATACTGTATCCTTGTGTATATGAGCAATAAAGTATTTATCTATCCATCTATCTATCAATAAGACAACAATGGGGCGATTTAGCTGAAGAAGCCATTCTATGAATTCGGCCCCAGAAAAGGAGTTGACACGTCAAAAACAAAATATTAACCGATTCGTTGCGGATGGCACGTCTGGCGTGCCATCACTTTCTTTTGCGTGTGGCGCTAGCCACTGGAGCCGTGTCATTTTTAAATCGATGATAACTCCTTCAAATTAAGTATTAGAGAAATCTACTCAGAATAAAACTATCTCTATTTTTCACATAAATCAAGCTCGTAGCCATCGTTTCTGGTAATTGTTTGTAGCAACGATTAAGTGATTCGTAAAAATGTTTAATTTCAATATTTTTTATTTATCTAAAAAAATATATTTATATGAAGGTGTATTTATCTATAACATATAAAATGTTTTATATATTTTGTGATAATTACTAATCTATTGTTTGTTTGTTTACAGGTAAGTCAACCTTCATGTTGCTTATATCCTATGACATAGTTTTATGAAGACGAAAGAAATATTGCCGCAATTATGTAAGTATGAAAAATACGTAATAAGAGTAGTAAATACCAAAAAATAATGTCATCAATGTTTGTTGATGACAGATCCAAACTTGGTTTCTTTAGAAATGAAAAGAAATGGCAGAAAAATATTAAAAGAGTATAAGGTCAACCAAAAAACTGAAATTTTATCAATTTATTTTTAACTTTAAACTGAAAATAGAATGGGGAAAGTTAACTTTGGTTAGTGTGCTGCTGAAAAAAAAACAAAATAATTTAAGATAAATTATTATAATAGAAAAATACAAGAAAAAATCGACTCGGGTTACAAGTGAATTCTCAGGCGGGAATCGAACCCGCAGCCTTTGGAAATCCGGTCCAATGCTCTCCCAATTGAGCTACCGAGCCTTGTGAACACTCGTCGAAATTTTCTAGTACCTACCTGATTAAAAAAAAAAAAGATTTTTTCTATTATAATAATTTATCTTATAAGATCGCATTGAAAATGCATAAAAAAATATATAAAAATAATTTAAGTTTGTAACAAATATATCACTATCGATTCCCAATATTGTTTGAATTAAATGTACCAATAACAATATAAAGTCTATTTTACAATATAGCTAACTCTTTTCGTAAATAATGAGTGTAGGATTGAAATCGGTCCCCCGTCCGAATTTCTGTTGCCAGTTCTCAGAAGGTTATCCCAATTTAAGAGCTGACATTAGACTCGGCAGTTTACAGTAACGTAGGGATAATAAAATGCAAAATTAAACAAAAAAATACCAACCAAAAAATACCAATAATAATAATAATAAATTTTATATAAATAACTAAGTATATTGATAAATAGTAAACTGATTAAAATGTTGGAAAATAGAAGCACACGTACGACAACCATGACCTTAGTCATTCTGTGAACACAGCTTATGTAAAGAACTTGAAACGAAAATATAAAAAAAAAAACTAGAATGAACGCGTAAATCCGGTTAAAGTGGTTTTATTTAAATGTGCGATAGACGTAAGTGTAAGAACTTACTATATACGGTAATACGACAATAAAAGATTGTTTACTTTACAAACATTTTTTATTGAAATTGAATTGATTATACGAAGTTATACGTAGTAAAGTTATTTGTAGCGATAATTATGGTTCTTAATATATATGGTAATCAGACAATAAAAGATTGTTTACTTTTCAATAATTTTTTATTGAAATTAAATTGATTATACGAAGTTATACGTAGCAAAGTTATTTGTAGCGATAATTATGGTTTAGAAATTCTACATGTGCTTGGTGTTCATAATAGTCGCATTGCAACAACTGATTTGAAAATCAGTGGTGATTGTCAATCACAATTAATGTTTATCGGAAAAATTGACCTATTAAGGAATTATAAATGAACGAACTATAATTTGGTTGCCGACTTAAACAATCTGGAAAATCGTTATTTTAGGATGATAAATGATACTTTTAACATCGTTGTCTACTTTACTGCCTTACAAGACCATTCCTCTTTGTTCTTCTTTTTTCTTTCTTCTGAGAAAGGTATATTGTTGTTGTTGCAATGCGGCTTTATTATATGTGTATAAAGGGAGGACAGCCATTTGTGCCGTATATTTGGACCAAAAGGTCTAGAATCAGCAAATATTTGCAACAAGTATAACTACTAAATAAAACAAATCGATACGTCGAGTTAACGATTTGTTTATTACAATTTTTTTTTACGATCATTGTTGTAGAGTTGATTGTACATCGTACTTACAATTGCGTTAGAACAATTTATTGACTTCAGGATTGCAGTAGTTATGCGATTTAGAAACTCTTTAGGGAACAATTTTGAATACTAGATTCCTTTGATAACTTTTTTTTTACATACAAGTTTGTACGCAACTCACTTACGCGCGAGTCAGAAGTATGGCCATCAGTTTTTAATCAACATGTGTTGTTAAATCTCATTCTCACAATCTCTTGTTAACTCACAAGCAAAGTCGATTTTATTTAATATTTTTCTATTAAAATAATTTATCATCTAAGAAAGCTTTGAAAAATGCGAAAATAATATAAAAATCATCAATATCATGTCTTGGTTCTGGGTGGGTGGCATGTGGTATCTGGTGGTTTTAAATTGATTTTTACCTGAAGTATAATAAATAATTTTAGTATAAATTAATAGAATAATTATTCTTTCTTAAGTTTTCAAAACAAATGCTTAAACAGAATATATTATTCTTTTTCTTCAGGTTACTGTTGAACATCAAGTTACGTATTGAAAACAAATTGAAGTTTAAGGAAAAGTTAAATGATATCTCGTGGTTAAGACGAGGTTTAGTACGATAAGATTTGCGGTCAGCTAAGTTCAGCCATGGCGTTCGCCAAGTGAATTAGACTGCAGGGAAATTAACCTAAATTAGTATTTATTGCCTTTTTATACATATTATACTATGGTATATAATAAAATAACAAATAAACTTTATTGTTTATATTAAAGCATAAATATTTAATAACTGGACCGTTTATTTTGAAAGTGGTGTAAGTCCATTTTTGAGAAAAATGAGCTATCACGTAAATCATGCTTAATTTAATGTATTTTTTTAATATATAACTAGTCCGTGTTTAATTTCTCAAAAAAATCCCATGTTTTGTACAACTTAAAATCGGTCGATAAATGAAATTGCATAACCATCGATGATGTAAGTGGTGTAAGTCCAATTGACAGAGATAGGTGGCATAGCAGATGGATGCCGATCAGTGTTTTGTTATTTTTCATTTATTTATACTATAATGTAATAGCGCAATGTAGAAAACAGGATAAATTCATTTTATAAGAAATGAAACGGGAGAATTTCATTTCAACAAAAAATCTCCAAAATGCAATTAAAAACAGATAAAAAAATACTAATGGGGAACAGGTCAATTGGTTGCAAATATGTTGGTTAAGGTTCCTCAAAATAGCACCATATACCATTTTTTATAAAACAACGATGACGGACGCAGAATGTAAAATTATCAATTTATTACCTCTACGTCCTGTGAGACTTGTAAGACCCTGGAGCCTTTGTACCAAAATGCCAGACCTATTACGTACGAAAAATATAAAGACATGAAGCAGCTACTACCCTATATACCTCCGGTGCAACATGCATATTTTGAAACACTACCACATGCAGAGAATAAGTAAATACTTGTAATCAGTATCTTGTAATGACAATGTAATTGCCGTCTAAAATAAAATTTTGTGTGTTGATATGCGTATTTGTAAACAAAATTATATTAAAATGAAGTATATTTTGAGCGATATTTGATTTTTCAAAATTGAAATTAAACGATTTTTACAATTGTCTAATTTTGAAAGTGGTGTAAGTCCATTTACAGCACATAAATATGTGTTATCGTAGTCTAATTAGCCAAAAACAAATTAAATGTGCATAAAACAATAGAAACAATGCCAGACCTCATATGATTTGCCTGTATTTTTCAATCAGCAAATATAGTAACCTTTAATTTTCTCGAAACAAAAGAAAATGGATTTACACCACTTTCAAAATAAACGGTCCCTATCGTACACATAAAATTATGGCAAGGTCACAGAAGAAAAACAAAGTAAACAAAGCTATTTATATTCAAGTTCATGGTAACGTGCTAGCGTACTAAATAGTTGAACGAATATTTACTACGACATATGCCGAATGCATGTGGCTTCCTAACTTTCTTAGTAAAGAAACTAAGAAAAACGGAAAGAGTTAAAAACTTATGTAGCTGGAATGGGAAACAGATTGTAGAATTTATAAAGTGTAATTTGGACTTGATAAGAGGGTGTATTATGATAAAATAGAAAAGAGAAAACATAATCTTAATATGAAAAAATGGGATAATGCTTAGGAATTGGCTGGTGTGGTGTTTTATACTGTGGTGCAGGACTAAACTTTTTAAAACTAATGAAATGCTTCCTTTTTTATATAGAAAATAGGTATGCGCTTGACCACTATCTCGCCTGATGGTAATCGACTATGCGATCTAACTTGTAACGCGCTTGCCTAGAAAATACCTATTCACTCGTGACTTAAAGACCCCCAAATTGTATTTGTCAGGAAACACAGATTCAGGCAAAGAGTTCCACTAGTGTTCCACTAGTAGAGTACGGATGCAAAGAGATCCAGTTCCATTAATCCAATATTTTCGTAGAAACAAAACGATCTATCTATCTTCAGAGTTTCGTAAAATAGGAGTCAAACGATATTTTATATGTACATATATATTAAATGAATAATAGATATAAATCATGAAACCCTGGTATGTAGAAGGCAAGAGCAACTACAAACAATTGTTTAACGATATTTGTATTGTGGTTTTCGTTGTCTATTCCAAGTATTTGTCTTTGGGCACGCTTAGTTTAAATAAATATTGGGAAATATTTAGTTAAGGTTGGGTACTTATTACGTCGCGTGTAAATGGCTTCCTCGTCTTGATAAGATTTCAACAACAAAATATTTATGTTTTCACTTATATTTGAAAAGGCGCTTGATATATTTGCCTTTTTTAATAATAGTAATATATTTCATCTGAGTTTTGTTTTACTATGCTATATATACATTTACACATGGGCATCGGATCGTTTATAGGACAATTTTAACATTCGAGAGGTGAATTGGTCCCTCCAATAAGAAGCAAAACACGCGGGGCGAACGCTTGCAAAATTAACTTTAATAGGAGAAAACAAAATTCTGATAGAACAAAAACTTAAAGATTATTAAATTCATTGTTCCAATAGGTACTATGTTTATCTACATATCGACGGCGAAGTGCCAATACCTCCTAACTGAAATTCGTCGAAAAAAGCACTTTTTTGTAATTTTGAATTAAAATTCGTTATTTGCATGTCTTAATGAAATTTCCTAAGCGTATTTTCAGTCGAAAGCGCATCAAGTTAAAAAACAAATAAACAAATTTTTCAATCAATTTTTAACTTGTTAAGAAATTAAACATTTTATTCAGCTTGTGTATTATTTTGAATTTAGCAGTTAGGAGTTATTGGCACTTCGCCGTCGATATATATATATATATATATATTATATCTCATTTGTAACCCTATATTATTTATTTCTATTTATTTATTCTATTTATAACTTTATGTACATATACTATTTCATTGTGACCGCGTGAAAGTTTAACTGTGTGAATTCAGGAGTGATAGTTAAGTGATATAGTGTAAAATCGACTATCGATTAAAGATAGCTCCCTCCTGAAAACACTTTTACTATAGATGGCACTATCGATAGTTTAAATAATGCAAAACTATTGATAATATCGATACTGATATTTCACATAATAATATCGACAGTATCGATAATTTCGATAGTGACAACTAGATTAATACTATAGGTCAAAACTATCGATAGTATTGTAATGAATTTCACTATCAATAATCGACAGACAATCGATTTTCAGGTAATCCTGACGTAAAAGCACCAGGCAAGCTTTTAGGTACTACACAACAAATACGTCAACTCGGATAAAAGATTTACGACAAATACTATAAAACTGTAGTTATTATCTACAATAAAAAGACAATTAAAATGAGTCGTGAACGAAATATATTGGAGAAACTGTCGCTGAAATGGCAGTGACAAGTTGTTTTATTATGACGGCTGTTGTTGTTCTGTGTATGTGTTGAAAGTATTGGGTAAGAGTAATCCAACATTTAGAAATTCTTGGTTATTCATTATGATATTGACATCACTAACCGATGCTTGAAACCGTTTAAATCCGTATAATAGTTTCAAATGCAGTCTTTAAAACATAAACCATATACCATAAACGAAAAATGTTCAATATGTGATATTCTATGTGTTGGAATTCAATTAAAATACACGTATAAATAACAACTACATCTCCGAGCCCTCAGGTAGGATTCGAACCTACGATCTTACGCTATTCGGGCGAGTGCTTTGACCGCTGAGCTACCGAGACGCAGCCAGATGCGTCAAAATTTACACGTATTTCTACTTTTACTATGAGCTAGTATCGTTCCGTCAATGTTGAACCTTACCTTCAACATCGAAAGTAATATTTTTATAAATATTTAACATTCGATTAAGATGGAACCAGTTATAAAAATGTCTTTATTTTATATTTTGCATTCACGATGAACTCGCCCGGATAGCGAAAGTTCGTAGGATCGATTCCTACCTGAGCGTTCGGAGATGTGATTGTTTTTTACTGGTGTATTTTAAATCTTTTAGCTATTCTGCCGTCCTTAAGATAAATGTAATAAGTCGAGTTTTTGGGCAAATTGACTTACATATAATTTACGTACAAATGTATGTACAAATATAATATACTACATAAAATTCCGCTTCATTTTATAGCCGTATAGTAAAAGTTTCAAGTCAATATTACAGTTACGATGATAAACAATAAAACAAAAATTAAATCTTTAATCGCACTTATTTCGAAAGTAGTTGAAACTACTTATTGCACTTTTCATAAGAACGGCAGTATTTGGCACTGTGAATGCAAAATATAAAGTAAATACATATTAAGTTGCTATTTTTCGAAAGAATCGGCAAGTTATTTTCTTGTATGTGATTATAAGCGTCTTGAATCATTTACATCTTACATTTTTCATACATAGTTGTGTCGTGTACAAAACTGATGATTCATTTTAATTTTATCTCCAGGTTTAACATATTCTTATCAGTTTGTTTGCAAAAGTAATATGCTTTCTATTACTAACAGTTTGCAAAGGCAAAATTTCTGCTATTGTTTGTCTTAAGAAGAAAGTGCGGTCAAACAAGTAAAAGTGTAGGAATATTTACTAAATACACAGCTTAATGCGACATCTGTTCGTACTTATAACGTTTCCAATTTCCATACGTACTCAAGTCGTGCGTGCAAAATATGTACGAAACGTTCATTATATTGAGAAAACAAAACAAACCAAATATTGAATTACGAAATAAAATCGGAAATTTATATGACTATCAGAATATTGTCGTATTCACAATCCGCTACTGTAGAAAATGATGTGGTTTACTGAGCTATACATAATACATATGTTAAGTACTTTAGTCCTTCCGTATGATTTTATTACACGTGAGTTTGCGGTATAAAACTCACAACATAATGTTCTCTTAGAGGCTTTGCATACCAAGTTTTTAAACGCGCCAAAGACACGCGGTTTGATCGTTACAAATTCGATACTCACGCGAGTTCATAGTTCAAAGTTCTACCTATGAATACCTACATAAATTCGGTGTCGTGTTTGAATCGGTAAAGGCGTAACGATAACGCGCATTTTCATCGATACAAACGCATTAAACATGCAAAAAATTGTTCTGTGCAATAAAAAGAAACGCGTTTCTACAACGCGCGACGGCAGAGCGTTTAAAAAACGCAGTGTACATAGTCCCTTAGCCTCTCATAAGAATACTGACCTATTATAAAAGTACCTACTTGTATATCAGTTCAGTATGCAGACTTTGTCATTCGTAACAATCATTTAGGTATTTTCTTGAGTGTGAGGTGTGACCTGATTTAGTAAGAAAACATGCGTACGTATTTGCTTTGTTTTGGACAAGAACTTGAAACAAACCGAGACTCATTTTTTATGTAAGAAATTATCACAATAATATTTACCATAAATGTAAAGCAATTTTTTAGCATAAACAATTTCTTCTTCTAATTTTGACAGTAATTGAGTTTAGTTTTATTTTATTTTTATGCGTTTACAATTCCATATTTCAATAAGATATAAAATACTTTTTTATATGTTATAGTACCATTGAGTTTTTTACTTTAAAAGCAAAATTAGTTGTATGTATTTGAAGTAACGTAATTATTTCAGTTCAAACCTGTAGACTGAGATAAAAAAATGCCATTAGCAGCAGTATAACTTAAATAACTTTAATAATAATGTCTCCTACATAATCTTAATATATATAAATTACGTGTCACGTTGTTTGTCCGCGATGGACTCCTAAACTACTTAACCGATTTTGATCAAACTTCGTAATTATCTATTATTTGATCTTACTTAAAGGATAGGATAGGTTTTAATTTAATTTATAACACAGCAACGCGTGGCTGGGTCAGCTAGTATCATTTATAATAATGTTTTATTCAGTTTTTTTTTTATTTGGAACTTTTTCTATAGTGGTGTTTATGTACTTGGGGTAAGTGTTGTACAAAATGATATTCTGATTAAATCTCAATGAGATTATCATCACAGAATTGCTACAATCTAATGGTACCCTCATTTTGCAGTCGTTTTATTCAGCTGTACTTAGATAAAATATGAGGACGAACTCTCGACACCTGAAGTACTGTCGATTTAATCTGAAACCGTATCACGCTATCATAAAATGTATAGTATTTTGAGGCTGTCATTAGAAAAACCATGGCTTATCATATGCTTTTGTTCTTTGTTAATATCTTACTCATAAGATTTTTACAAGTCATAGTTATATGATACCATTCTGTTAATATCAAAAGTTGCTTACTCATTGTTTGAAAGAATTATACTATTTTGACACTAAAATATAACTATATGTACTTTTATATTTTGTTCCGCATACTTTGTTTGGAGCGCTGTCGATATCTGGCTTTCTTCGAATTATTATTACCTGACCCGGCCACGCGTTGCTATGGTAATGTTAATTGATGACCCGGCCACGCGTTGCTATGGTAACGTCAATTGATTATAAAAACTGTTATTCTTAGGCTTATGGTAACTATTGTAACTATATATGGTAACAAACACACAAAGTATTATCATACTATAATGTACTGATAACAATATATCTTATATTCACACCAATCACCCTAACCTAATCTAACTGTACTGTAAGGCTTGTGTTATGGATACTAGAGTAACCGATAGACATACGTGTATGATACATAGGTATGTTATATTCATAAAAATATAAATACTCATCACACAAAAATCGGCTCATTTAGGGACTTGAACACAATACCGATGGTGCATAAGGCTCGACCGCTACCGTTGCAGCAAATGGTCGTTAAATATTCTATTCTATTCTATTTCAATTATCTATACTTCTATACTAATATTATAAAGAAGTACAGTTTGTGTGTTTGTATATTTGTTAAATTGTAAGGGGTAATCTCGGGATCTACTGAACCGATTTTAAAAATTCTTTCACCAATAGAAAGGCAAATTATTGCTGAGTGTCATAGGCTATATCGAATGCTAGAAAAAAATTAAGTAATTTTGTCCACCCGTGCGAAGCCGGGACGGGCCGCTAGTATTTAATAAATTTAATTAACGCATTTTACGAGAGAGAATTGGAATTATGTTTGGTTCAGTATTATTGATATCGACTCATACTAAAAGTTATAATGATAAGTAAGTAAATATGGCGTTAATGACTCTACATATAACAAATCCTAAAGGTCATGTATGCAGTTACTGTCAAGTGACATTAAACTAATAGAGTCCTTTTTCAAAATCTGCTATACATTATTATTTATGATATCATAAAGTGTGAATTGCTAAACGTCGCAATAAATTGAATTCTAAAGAACGTCATACCTAAATTAATACAAGTTAAAACTAAAACAATAGACATAAGACTAGGTACCAGATCTTATTGTTAATGTTAACTGTCACATTTAACTATATAAATTAAATATACTAGCGGCCCGTCCCGGCTTTGCATGGGTGGACAAAATTCTTAAAATGTTTCTATTATTAAATATTTTTCCGTTAGCGCCATCTAGCGTCCGGTACACGAACTACTTGCGGTTAACGCGATGCTATGGTAACGTTATTGATACAATGGAAAAAAAGCGGATAGACAATTACACAAACCAGATTATAGATTATAGATTTGACACACATACAAAATACACAGAACACAGGACATATAATCACAAAAAGTAGTAAAAAATAAGAAATATGATGAAATAAGTTCCTCTTATCTAAACTCTTTGTTATCGGTCATTGGTTTGTCAATTTGTTGGTTTTTCTCAAGTATTTCCTTCCACTTGAAATCCTTTTAGTTTTCATTGAAAGTAGGTATTTATTTTAGCGGAATGGCAAACCTCTTTTAAACTAATAGAAACTGTAATAATTCTAATAAAGAAAGTTTACGAGGAAAGAGCCGTACTCTCTTCGCATGGTTTCTTGCAACTGTCACTCATACTTCACAATTATGCTATGAAAAACAGTAATACAATGAGCACTAACACACGAATGAGTGATGTGATAGCAGTTCAATTCTATCCGCTTATCAAATAGTTTCCAGAGCTGGGGAATTACATCGGTTTTACAGCAGAATAAGCAATGAAATGTATCTTTATTAACGCATAAATACAGATAACCATTGGAACAACTTTTTGTTAATCAACCAAGTGTGTTTATACTATTATAAACACACTGTTGGTGGATGAAAACATTTAATTTTAAGAGTTTAAATTGTAAAACTTGTATGCAAAGTGAAAAGCACGAGGCAACCAAAAAGTTGTGGAAAAAATCCGCCATAGCACGAGAGCGCGGCTAAAACCATAGAGAGCCATAGCCAGTAAAACGTAGTGATTACATACTCTTTGCTAGCCAAGTTAGGTTTTTTACCGAAGATGGACGAAGAGAATGGCGACATACTGCTGTGTTGCCAGGAGCCGATAATCAAAAGTATTTTAGGCAGATAACAGTAATATTTTCAGGAGTAAAGTAATATTTTATGTAACAACGGTTCTAATACTGTGAATATCGCTAAAAAATGTGTATCGAATAAAATGCAAAACAATACCAAATTCTACAGTGGTACTCGCGGGTATTTAGCATAAGTGTAGCTACCGAGGGCTAGACGGCCTCAAACCTCAGGAGCCCTCGGACCCTGACCAGCAAAACCTCGTTTTGCACTAGTCAAATAAACTCCCAACTTTGGAATGTAAATAAAATAGGTTGCAATAATTTAAAAATTTCTTAAATGTGGCGTATTAGTAGATTATGATACATACGGTGCATGAACATTTTGATTTATAGTTATATTGTTTATAACCATATGATTTCAAGTATACAATTCTAAACGTTTCACCTGTAGAACTTAAGCGATCACTAAAGCTCACACAAGAAACTTTTGTTGTTATTTTATTTTATTTTTTGATAAACTTAACCATTTAGTGCCCCAGTTTTATACACTCGGCGTCAAAAAAATCGCACCTCTAAGAAAATCACGTTCAAATGGCATTAACTCTGGATATGCACATGCAGTCGTATTAATTATAATTTTAATAAAAGGTTACTTAATTAACTTAATAAAAAAACATTATTTTTCATTATCAAATAAAACCTAAAGCAACAAATAAAGGGTCACAAAAATTCTAAGGAAATTTTGCTGCTCGGGAGAGTCGCGAGTTGCGCTAACTTTGTGGGTATAAAGAGGTCAACACGGGTTCAATGTGGGTCATTCGCTATTAAACCGTTGAAGGGGACACACGCACTGATTTTACTGAAGAAAGAACATCTGGAAAATGGACACTACAGCTGATGAGGCCGCTCAAGTGGTTGCACTACTGCAAGCAGGGGTGCGGCAGTGTGATGTCGCCCGGCAACTGAATCTGAGCCGTTTTTCGGTTCGTAGAGTCTACCAGCGCTTTTTAGAGACCGGTGGCTATATCCGGCGACATGGGTCCGGTAGACGTCGCTGCACTTCGGAAAGAGACGACCGGTTCGTTGTGTCGTACTCTTTGAGAAATCGCTTCTCAAACGCTGTTCAGCTGCAACAGGAGCTCCAGGCAGTTCGCAGACGCACCGTGAGTGTATCCACGGTTAGAAGAAGACTGAAGGAGAAGAACATAGCAGCCCGCAGAGCTGCTACAGGTCCAAAATTGACTGCAGCGCACCGACGAGCCCGCTTGCAGTTTGCTCGCGACCACGTCGATTGGACCATTGAGCAGTGGGGAGCTGTTCTCTTCTCAGACGAGACACGAGTGTGTCTTTTCTGCAACGACCGACGAAGAAGAGTATACCGGAGGCAGGGTGAACGTTTCGCTCAAGCCTGCATCCAGGAGACGGTGGAATATGGAGGCGGATCCTGCATGTTCTGGGGCGGTATGTCGGCTGCCGGCAAAACCGACCTGGTCTGCGTCTCCCGGACCGGAGGTGCTCGCGGACAAGGGTCGCTGACTGCGCGCCGCTATATCACAGAGATCCTGGATGTGCATGTGGTCCCTTTTGCCGAATCTTTTGGCGAGGGGTTCACATTAATGCACGACAACGCTCGCGCACACACTGCAGCCATCGTGAACGACTTCCTGCGGAGGTCCCAAATTCCTGTGATGCAGTGGCCAGCGAGAAGTCCTGATCTGAATCCGATAGAGCACCTCTGGGACCATCTTAAACGTAAGGTTCGATCTCGGGATCCGGCTCCTTCGACTCTAGAGGAACTCCAAACCGCGGTGATTGAAGAATGGGGTCTTATCCCTCAAGAAGAGCTCCTGAAGTTGGTGAGGTCTATGAGGGACCGTATGGAAGCCGTCATCAGGGCAAGGGGGGGTAACACTAGATTTTGAGTTAATTTTAAGACACTTTTTGTACATTTTTTTTGTAAATTATCGATTATTAATTAGGACTTAATTAAGATTTTTTATTATTTTTCAAATTTTTATGCTTTTTGTATAATTTTAATTAAAAAAAAGATTGCACTTAATTGTTGTTTGATGCTCCTTTTTGTTACCTTTCTAATGATACCTAACACTATCCTCTATATAAGGTTTAGGAATTTTTGAATAAGATTTTTATAAGGTGCGATTTTTTTGACGCCGAGTTTATTTGCACCTGGACTTTTGCTCGCTAGCTAGCTACGCCTCTGCTTGGCATGGAGTTTTTAAATTATTATTGTATTCGAATCGATGTTTGTGTATTTTTTTGTAATTCTAAAGTCATATAACAGTAACATTTAGAGTCGTGTAACACTTATATACGTGATAAAATCAAAAGAAATATTATAAATTTTGCTAAATTTGTCTGTTTTCACATTTTTGTGCATCGTATCCACTCTAGGACCCACCATTGTAAAAGCACCAAAGTAATTTGCAATGTGCATATATCATATCGTTCGTATTAAATTGCAACAGCGAAGTTAACGTGCACTCAGCCGTAGTGGTTTAGAAAGAGGTTTGATTTCAAGTGTCTCGATTCCAGTGATCGGTATCGCGTGATGATTATTGTGTCAAATCTTTATCCTATAACTATCCAAGTAAGTACTTATAGAAATCGATACCGTTGACGTGCCGTTGTTTCATATTCTTGTGTCGAGTTGACTTATCTCCATATTTTTATTGTGATTTTGAAAAGATAAGATTCATGATAAGAATTACATTTGATATCATTGTTACTTTTGAAAGGTTACATTATTTTTTTCTATAATCGATAGAACATTGTCTTTGTAAAAGAAAAAGGTTTGTAAACAAAAGAAAAATCGATAATATATCTATGGATTAACTTCAGTTATATTGAGACCTCGGCTGTTTATAGTTATTTATTTAAATAGCCTAGATCGTGTTGTTTGTTGATTTTTTTATACTCTCTTCTAGATATGTGACATTCTTCAGGCGTCCAGCCTCTATAGGGACTGGCAATTTACACAGACTGACTAGAATATGACATATTCAAATAAACACAACAAAGATAAAAACAAAAGACTGAGACAGTTCTGATCTGGAATTAGAACAATTAACAGTTTTAATTCAGTTGTCAAAGATCTAGATCTAGATGTCAAAGACCTAGATCGTGTTGTTTGTTGATTTTTTTATGCTCTCTTCGAGATATGTGACATTCTACAGGCGTTCGGCCTCTATAGGGACTGGCCATTTACACAGACTGACTAGAATATGACATATTCAAATAAACACAACAAATACTTAGACAAAAGATTGGAGACAGTTTTTACCTGGAATTAGAACAATTAACCGTTTTAATTCATTTGTCAAAGCCAATTTGGTTTTATTATTCGATGGATATGCAGCTAGTTTTTGTAAAACAAGGAGTACACTTAACGCAGTAAACGAGAAATCAGCATAGAATACTAAGCACACGTGTACCAGTGTGACGCCGACCGGTCTAGTGAGTCGGTAACCACAGTGCCGAGTATAAGTGTCAAATATGCAAACGTTAATGTCGCTTTTATTTTTAATTCAAAACTTATCTTCTTAGTATTAAGGTCTATGATACATATATAATATACGATAATACGTAACTTAAACTAACCAAACTTAAAAATTTGCATGGACGCCTTGGATACATTATTATTTTACTTTTTGTAGAGTATCCTGTCTGTCATTCCCTTTTAAAATACTGTTTAAATGGTACCTGCTGAAAATTGGGTATATTAGTATCCATACAAAATATGAATTAGTGGATATTTTAATTGGATTAAAAGCGATAAGGCGCCTTACATTTCTAAAATTTCAAGTCCAAACACTTAAAAGTAAGAAAACTCATTCTGGTGAAATATACACTCATGGAAAACACATTATTTTAATGAGTTGACCCGCTTACGTATTAAGTCACCCACGTACCCTTGGTTGGCTGGAAGAGATCTCTTTTAGTGATAAGCCCAGAGAGCAATGGTCTCTCTAATTCATGTTAATATACTGTTCCACTACTTTATAAGTACAATAAAGAGTATAAAAAGGTAACTAGAAAACCTTTTTAAAATGTTAAGGTAATAGTACCTATATTTTTGTTATTTGTATGTAACTACGGAAAAAAGTTAGTTTAATTTTAAAAGAATTTGATTCTGTTACATTTTTTTAAAAAGTATTGAAAATTTTATGTCAATTTTAACTTTTTATGAAGCATGAGGTTCAACATTTTTTGTAGCACAGAGATATCCAACTTAACCATATTTGTTATTATTTATGCAATGTAAGATACATTTATAATAGATAGATAATCTAAGATACGTTCATCTAATTTAGAAAGAAAATAAGTTCATCTAATTTTAATAATTGATGTCTCTGTAACCAAAAATTTCTTGTAAATCAAGGTTTGTCGAAAAAAAGCATAACTCGTAAACTGCTGTCAATCGCGGAACATACATAATGATTCAAGAAGCCCTAAAGTAGGATAAGAGCTTGATTCTATTTTTGGACAAGCTGTTTAAAAAAGTCTGTATAGCAGCTAATTTTTGGAAATACTGAAGCGACTCTAACGAACATAAACTATCGAGATTATTATATATAAGAACTTGACTGGCCTAAACAAATCTATTTAAACGATCGTTTGCTTGATCACAAGCATTGCCGGACATTATCACGTGTTGAGATCGCATGAGAAGTGATTTATATGCGACGAGTACGGGTGTATCGTAGAATAATAGGATAGGCAATTTGCATTCAACCTATTTGTTACGTCTAGAGTCTGGAGGTCTACGAGATGGCAATAAAGACGTATTTTGGTTTATTGTTTGACTACTTATCGCTCAATTTTTGAGTTTGCATCAAAAGGAAAAGACTGAGCAAACTTTTTATAAGCCTGGTGTTTGTTGAATTGATAAATAAATAAATCTTTTTATAGGAAATTATAAGCTGTCTTCTAATTACTAATTATTACTTTTTTTTTCATATAATTGAATGTCTTTAAGAATTTCATTGGTAACACTAAGCATTCACATAATAAAATATCATAATTATTCTTTGAAATCCATTATTTTTTTTCTAAATAATTGACAATAAGTCTAAAAAAATCCTGACCTAAATTCAAATCGATCGTTCACTCCTCATTCTTATCTCTAACGACTATCTTATTCAAGCACTTTGACCCAATATCAGATCAGACTACTAGAGATTTATATTTTAAGTGTTAATTTAATTAAAATTAACATTTATTATGACCATTTTCTCCAAAACTTCAGGCGATAGCGCATACAATTGTATGCCGAAATATCAAAATAACAAACATGGCAGTGAAACAATACAATAATAAATTATGCTCAGTAAGCAAAAGTGAACTAAAGTACAGTCTGTTCATCCTTACTTGTCCTATTTGGTAAACAATCTTGGCATTCCTTTTTATTGAAAATGCAGCATTAAAAATCAACTGATAACTAGGTTCAATGGGTATCAGTCTGTAAAAACGATTTATTGTAATAGATTATTGACTTTATTATTACTTTATTTTTAAATGGGTGATTTTGTTAAAAAGTTGTGCCAAGATTGTTTACCAAATGGGACTAGTTAGAATGAATAGACTTTAGACCAATCTTTTACAAAGTAAGTATAGGTTAGTGGGAACGGCCGTAAATGACTTTGAAGGCAACTAACAAATCGACGGCGAAGTACCAAGACCTCCTTACTGAAATTCGTCGAGAAATTTACTTTTTTGTCATTTCGAATTAAAATTCTTTTTTTGCATGTTTAAAGAAATTTCCTAATATTTTCAATAGCAGGCGCATCAAGTTAAATAATAAATAAACAAATTTTTAAATAATTTTTTTCATGTCAAGAAATTAAACGTTTTTTCAGCTTGTGTATTATTTTGAATTTAGCAGTTAGGTGTTATTGGCACTTCACCGTCGAAAGTCAAAAGTGAGAGTAGTTTTAAATGAGTAAAGAATTTTTTAATGTTTACCTTTCTAATGCAAAATGCTAACATATTTAGAAAAAATATCAAGGCCTTGTATTTTCTGTTATATATATGCAAAATGCTAACATATTTAGAAAAAATATCAAGGCCTTGTATTTTCTGTTATATACTGTCCGGTAGAGTAGTAAAGCACAAGCCCTACACACTGAAGGTCGTGGTAATGATGCTAAAGGTTATCAATGTTATCACCATACGCCTCCCATAGAACACAAAATTGGCAGCAGCGTGTTGCAGCTGCAGCTAAATGACCTTTTATTGCGATCTCCAAACCGCCTGCCCTGTGGAGGGTGGAGGTGTTATTGCTTTAGTCATATCTATTTTAATTTTAATTATTTTACCTTTTACATTTTATAAAAAAAATCAAAGAATTCAACTCTATCCTCTAAGTCAAATTCTATTTCGAATTATAATCACAACTATTATCTTATTAACTTGAATTGGAGCACGACCTGCGTGGAGATTACGGCTAAACTCACCAATTTTGGGGGTTTCCAACTAGCACTGGACGTGTTTTGGTTAACATAATATACATAATACAAACTTCTGCTCTCTTGATAAGTTAAAATGTATTTTGTAGACAAATACAATATGAATTCTAATCGGCCAATTTCAAGGTATCGCAGTGAACAATCAATCGATTTATTCATTCATAGCGGTACCGTTTCGTCCTAGAATGTGTGTAGTCACCATTGTGCTACAGATACCGTATAATGCCAATGGTTAAGCATGCTCCACAGACAAAACATGACGAATATTTGTTATAAATCTATGTCAAAGTAACGCCATGGAAAAATACAGGTGCCGTTCATACCTAATGTTTTTTGGTCGAGAAAAGTTTGAGAATATTATAACTGTTATTTATATTTTCATAAATTTAAAGTTTTAAATCAAAAACTTTTATGATTATAAATTTTTCAGACCAAAACTACACTAGGTCGTCCTTAACGATGTTCTGGGAAATGCGCTGAAATATCGAAGCAGCAAAAAACATAGTTCCGTTTTAAATTAAATTCCATACTAATTCATATTTTAGTAATCGATATTTCATTAATATCCGCAGATCAAGTTAATAATAATAATAATATTTCTTATATATACACCGATTAGCCTAGCCCAAAGTAAGTTGTGTTATGGGTGTTAGGGTAACGGAAAGACAAATATGGGATATAAAGAAATGTAATGTTCATGGAACCCGTGACTCAGGTACAAATGCTCGCATTTATCTAACAAACATCTGCCCCTTACGGGACTTGAACCCAGGACCGTCGGTGCTAAAGGATCGCTATCGTTGTGCCAAACGATCTTCAAACGATCATTCTCATTTTGACGTTACTCTGTAGTAGTGTAAAATGCATTCTATGCAATGTAAGGAATAATATTTCGCCAAGAATGTTAATTAAAACATTTAAATTAATTTAACTTTTTCTTAATTATTCTGTTATGGTCTGTATTCCATGTTAATTGCCAGAAATAAAGAAATTATGTATTCTTGCTGCACCGAGCGTCTCCCTTATTCACTTCAGACCGCACTCAAATCTGTGACTTTTATTCGTTTTTAATTTTTTTCCCGCAGATATTCCAATAGCACTGTGGCAATAGTGATGTTATTTATAAAAATAATATGGGCCATTATTTTATTAAGGGACCAATTTGGACTACGTTCGCTGTTTATTTTTTTGAAAAATTATGTAAGTATTTGGTACCGTTTAATTAGGGTTGCCAACTTTTATCAGAAGAAATAGAGTATATCTGATTTCAAAGGAGGTAAATAAAAAGTACGGCCTTATAAAAAAGAGTATCATTTATTTCAAATTTTTATAAAGGTACTTAACAGCAAATAACAATATTTCATTTCGTTTTAAAAAAAGTTGTATGACTCAGGAGCTCATATAATATGAGGCGTTGTTGTATGTTATGCGAAGGGCGAGAAAAAGTCGAATCGGTAAAAGGAAAAGAATGAAGAATCTGTACATACCTACTACTAGTGAAGACAGGTATTTACTATATAGGTAGCAGTAGGTACTGCTCTACCTCTACTTAAAATAGACCTATCGTGTTAATCTTAAAAAAACTCGAAAGTTAAGTAAACCTCTTTTAGTTGTTTTTTTTTCTTTCCAACTGAAATCACTATTCGAATGAAATAAAAAAAAAACACTTTTTAACAAAAGTAGGTTTGTTAAGCGTTTTTTTTAATAGTAATAAGGTTGGAATATTCTTTAAAATAGGTTGTCACACATCAGTGTAAGTATTAAACAATGACAGCTGATTTTATCGACGCACATGTGAGGCAATGATTTGTTACCAGATACTTTAACTGTTTAAGACTCCTTTGTGTCTTGTCTCTTGATATTCTTATCTATCTACTCGTTTATATTATATACCTACGTTATACGTATGCAGGCATATCTATCTGTGATCATATCGTAGACCACCATAGTGTTCTACAGTATAGTATTTCCGTTCTTAAATTAAAAAAAAACCGTGTTATAAGTAAAATTATAAAAAATACGCATTTTAATTAAATAATAATTATTATTTATTAGATTCACACCAATAAGCCTAGTTCAACTAAAATAAGCACTGTAAGGCTTTTGTGTTATGGGTACTAGGGTAACGGAAAGACGTACAAATATGATACATAGATATTAAGACAATAAATATAGGTATATATATAATAAAAATATGGGTATTCACCCATCACTTAGGTACAAATACTTGATACACTCACGATCACACACACACACACACACACACACACACACACACACACACACATCCTCCCCTTTCGGGACTCGTCCCCGTCACGATGTGGAAGGCAGGATAGCTATCGGTCGCACCAAACTGTCGTTAAACAATGATTTCAAGAATTTTCTTATAATAAATATATTCTTAACATTGAGTGAGAAAATATATCACACTCATGTCTTTAAACTCAACAAATACTCTTATCTGAGTTAACTCTGTCTATGTGTGCAGGAAGTGTCACTTTACGCATCACAATGCAATGATGCATTTAGTAAAAAGCTATTATTTTGACTTTATAAAGAGACACTTATATTTTATTAACCTATTTGTACAGATAATGCTCATATACTGTCATATACTGCATATATGTTAAATAATTCACTTCAGTAAAATCCTCGGCAATTCATCATTACCTATATTTTATCCTTACTTCTATTGTGATGTAAATGCATCATAAAACACGCTTTTCAATACATATGTGCCTTTGGTCACGGTGTTCATGGCTATTGCTACTGGAACTAATTCATATTTTTGTATAATAATCATAAAAGTTTTACAATAACGTATGATATGAGTCATATAGAAGAAAAACACGAAAAAATCTGTACGATCATAAATATGCTAAATTACATTTTAATCTAATTTTGAATATTACATACATACATATACATATATAATGTATAAATATACATTGTATATTCTATACATTTTAATTAAATTTTGTAATTATTGGATTTCATAGCTACATAAATAATGATTGATCGAAAGATCGTTGAGTTTACTTCTATTTTATTAATTTATGTTTCCAATGTCGAGAATTCAATAAATTTTATATAAATATTACTATGTACAATTAAGATATAAAAAGAGGGAGATAGAGAATATTTTTATCTGTAGGGTAATAACCAAAGAATCTACTTGGAAAATTCTTTATCCGTTTGAAATGTACCTACATTATTTCAGATAGAGATAGTTTATATTATCGTGTATACATTTTGTGCAAAGTTGGTGCGAGCCGCTAGTGATTAAAATTTGCAAAGCATCATTTCTGTTAGATACTTAGTTAGCAAGCAAATGTTTCTTTTATTACCTGGTGTCTCGACTTTGGTTCAAAATTAATGATAGCAATTTTGTTTTTATACGGAATGACCGCCTTTATTGTCGAACTAAACGCGAAGTGAGTCATCCCTCAAACAAATCGCAGCGCATAACAGTGTGATAATACCCTCCTATTATAGTATTTTGCAATACTAGACTGTATTACTTTGTAAATACGGATGTTATATTGACTCCAGTAATGGGTGTGGGCAGACGAATAACAAAACGCTCGCATCCGGTACCCGTATGTGCACAAGACGATTTGCCCGTTGATAATAGACCCACAGTATCACAGAGTTAGGCGTCGACGCTGATTCATGTAATCATGTAGTTGTTATTCCATAGAGAAAATATTTTTTCCACCTTTGAAACTACTAAGTACTTGTAGTGTATAATCTATGGCCAAAGCTTAGGCGTCAAAGTAAAAAAAGCTTTTATAGGCATGACTTTACGCCGTTATGACGTCATAAACTTTAGCAATAGACAAAAAAGAGTTAGAAGGTAAATCCCATAGTCAGACTTGTACAAATGTAATTAAGGTTGCAAAATACCTCATTAGTGGTGATTGCTACAAGGTTTACAACTGGTGACAGTGTATACCTAAGTAAAACCCTGTGCTTTAAGTGGGTATACCTCCAAATCTTTAACGGACATTAGACGGGGCGTCGGGGGTGGAGGAGAGTCGGTGGAATTCGATGGACTTACAGAAATTGTTGCCAACTCCTGTCAAAGCGAATGTGATCTCTTTGGATCTATTCCTGGTCATAGAACTTTCCTAATTTTCCACTGGGTGGAGTTTTACGCCTTCGTCATCCAGTTGTGTCCTGCAAAGTAAGTTTTTTATTAATACATAACAGTATTATATATAACACCACAGACATATATGTTTATCAGACACATTCATTGAGAGATCCTATAATTCAGCTCGACTCCCTGATATATTTTGCGTTTCCCTGGTATATTTTAGTTACACATGCCTGCCAAGTTAATTAATATTATTTTTGACGACTTCTTTTTTTTGTTTTTATACCTGCTTGCGGAAGCTGAAACGGAAAAGATTAAAAGACGCGTACGCACCTTATATGGACCAAAATGAATTGGACTGAAAAAATGTGATTACTTACTTACTGGTAGAACATAATAAGATTCTTGCTTATTTTTAAACTTTTAGGTATTTTTGCGGTAGAATCAGCAAATGTGCCGCTAATTTCACCGTGATTATAGTCTACATTTATATATTGTTGTTTACTAGATTAGGATTAATTATTCAATAATGAGTTCAATTAAATTTCAACATTTTACTGCACCTGTGCTTTTTTGAAACACATATTCTATCATTAAAACATGAATCGGTCGGTTGGTGTTAATGACTGTTAATGAAGCTGGGACAACGTGCAAAGTAAGCTTAAGAGAAAACATTTTGCTCATCAATACCAAGACATTACGAGGGTTGCTTCAATTTCTAAATCACAGACGTTAATCTACGCATTTTTATTATAACAGTTAGAGTGAATACTTCTACGTCAGCACAAAAACATTGTTTTTATTCAAAAGCCCTGTTTTTTGTCGAATCATATAATATAATTTGACTCTTGTTTTATTAACTTTCTTTATTTTTGATTTTATTTTAACTTTTCAATTGAGGATCTACTGTATGTATAAATTGCTTGCATTTGTCTGTCAAAAACTAAACAAGGGTTGACTGACGGAACCCTAGATAGATAGATATTGTTATGTTAAAGTGACTTTTCTCAGACTGAGACAAAGAAAACTATTAAACACAAAAAACATGAAACATTACAAGAAAACAAAACAATATATCTATATTATTAATAAATAAATATCAGTTTAGTAATTTTTATGTTGTAGATTAGTCTCCTATGATACTGCAGTAGGAATACTGCTGGCTGTTTTACTGTGATGTACAGTCAACAGCACATCAACATATACAAATTGTCAATTTCTTCCAAACTATTTGATCTTAAAATCTAACACATAGAGTTCATTATCAATTGATAAAATGTGAAAGTTTGTGGTAGATCACGTGCTGTTCTCAGTATCAAGCAGCGGTTATTTAATCTGTATTGACCAAACACAACACATTAAGCAACAATAGCCTAACGGCGTAGTTTTTATTTAGTGATATCTGGGCCGATCACCATTCAATATGTGATTTCAGGATGGGTCGTTTAATTCTTTTGTAATGTATTAGTATAGTAGCAATAAATGTTATAAGTGTATAGTATATATATCTTCTTAATATATATAAATTACGTGTCACGTTGTTTGTCCGCGATGGACTCCTAAACTACTTAACCGATTTTGATCAAACTTCGTAACTATCTGTTATTTTATGTAACTTAAAAGATCTAGCATAGATTTTATTTTAATTTATAACAGCAACGCGTGGCTGGGTCAGCTAGTGTATATATATTTATATTAGTGCATTAAAAATGCACTATTCGACAGTATATTTAAGTATCAATGAAACCTGAAGAAATATACCATTTCCTAAGAAAAATTTCGAAACATTTCCGAGAAAACTGTCACACTGCAGTTATAAATTAATAAAAACATATCTAAGAGCTCAAAGAATAATAACTGCTAAATTTTTAACTCATCATACTTGTAATTGTATATCAGAAGAAAATAAGTAGGTGGAAAACATTACGAGAAAACACACAACTTGCTCCTCACCCCTTGCTTTTCTGGCGAGTATTCGTCGGCGTAAAATATTACTATGGATTTTTGTATAAGCACCCCTAGCGGTAACCATTGGGAACTACTATCTTTATCTGTAACGCCCTCGATATCGTATATAGACTATCGAATGCGTGAATGCGTTCGAGTTCTGCGTCACATTTGAGAAAATTTAATTTTATCTATCAAGAATTTCGTTATATGTATAAATCAAGCAGCAAAATTATTAAAAACGAACAATTTTTTAAGTAGGTTAGTATTTAAAAACAATAAGAACACGAAAAACCAGTAGTGTGACTAAAAAAAAAATAATACCTAATTTATATTTAACGAAAACTTTCTTTATCGTAACTGAGTTCACACTCCGTATATTTGGTTTTTCCAGATTTCCCTGCATGCAATTGAAGTTTCGAATGTCTTACAATTTCCACATAAAGGTTTAAAAAACTGACACACATCGCAAAAGCTAGGACAACTTGTCGTTGCTGACCTTAAACGTAGTCGTTTGTCCCATAAACATCTTAATGGGCACAGATTAAATAATAGTTAAATAATGCCTCCTTTATTTCATAGTGAGGTAATAAAACACATTTTTATACGCTCGCGTTACACATTATTTTAAAAGGAATAATATTTTTTTTATAATAAAACAACAGGGCCGTGGGATGTTCAAGTAATCTTGTTGCCACAAAAAACTATTAAATGTTAATGTGTGTATATATTTACATGCCGTAAATAGATGTACTCTTTGTCTGAGTATGTGTTTCTTGTCAAATACAATTTAGGGGTCTTCAAGGCACGAGTGAATAGGTATCTTGTAGGCAAGCATCCTAGATCGCATCGACGCTTACCATCAGGCGAGATAGTGGTCAAGCGCATGCCTATTTTCTATAAAAAAAAAAACATATTTAAGGATGGTAAGAGTGGGTTCGGAACCAATGCAGATTCTGATTGAGTGATTTTCAAACGCCTAATTAGGTACTTCTTGTTAAAATATCTATTTTATGTAAAGCAACTATAATGTATCGTTAAGGGTCTGTTTCAAAAATCCGTTTATGTACAAACTAATAGACTTGATGAATAATTTCTTATAAATTCTGCTCCATTTTTAACTTCAACCAGAAGGTAGTGCTTTATTGTGAAACAGGCACTAAAATTTAGTAAGGAATTTTATAAGAGCTCCGTAGAACGAATTACTTCTCCGTTCTGCGAAGAGTCTCCTTCAATTCAGATAAAATTAGTAATTCACTCAAATATCGTTGATCGGAAACTGTAGTGGAACCAAACCCTTCTTTCCCACTGGGCACTCTGGGCAAATGCCCAGGGCCCAGCGATCGATAGTTCCTGCCAGATCACAAAACCAATACCGACATTTATTACTGAAAAACTTATTTAATTAGAGTAAATCAGACCTCAATTAGGGACTTTATTATAAAAAAGTGTTTTGTTAAAGTCATAGGCCCCAATATTCTTATATACCCAGTGCTTCTAATAGGTGAAAGACGGCCCGGAGTGTAACATCTCCGAATTTTACGTTTTTCACTTTTTGGGTGTAATACAATACAACTTCAATGCCGCTTGTCGACTTGTTCTGATATTGAACTAATCAATATCAGAACAAGTCGAACTTAGCATAAAGTAAGTGCACATACTCTAGTACAGCATAGAGAATTATCATACTCATTTTGAAATATTCCATTACTCTTTTAGAACGACGATATGGGAGCCAGAGTGCCAGGGCTTTAAGGAAAGAGAAATTTGGTCATGTTAGTAACCTCTTTATGGGGCAAGGGTATTCAGATTAATAACTGCTCACCACTTATCAGGCCCTACGGCACCCTTGTCACAATGATTAAACATTTATAATGATGGGGTCAGTGGACTTCATTAGGCTTTATTCATGGATTCGGTAGTGATGAATTCAGCACATAACAATGTATAATTACAAAATGACGCACCTTCAACTTGAATAAATAATGATAAAAACAGCATGAGAGTGAAGTATGTAAAACAAACAATAGGTCATCGCTAAAGCATTTAGACGTGAGATCGGTGAGTAAATCGTGAGATGTTGATGGCTCTTGAAACAAATATTATCTTCTTAAAATTAAAATGAGTCCTGATCTCACTAAATATATAGAATATTGAATTGTTTATTAAGCTATTAATAATATATAATAGATAATAGACATAGACAGACAAGTTAAGTAGCTATAGCACTTGTGTTATGGAACGATGTAGATACCACAACCAGACCAACCCAGACCCGGGTCATGATGAAAATTTACCATAAAAACCGGTTTGCAAGCCACTTGACCGCGGCTTAAAGCTAATAATCTATTTCATAGATATTTTTTTACGCTTTTAGTCATTTACTTTTTATTTATTTTCATTTTTATCTTTAACTCAATTCTTTAAAGGAAAATGAAACGTTATGACTTGTGAAGAATATTCACCCAACATCACAAATATTGATTCTTACTTTAAAACGTGCATTATAATTTTTCAAATAAAGAAATATAATCGTAGATTGACGTTTTGTTGAATACATAGTAAGCAGCTGATAGTTGTATAGAAGTAACCTATTACTGCCATCTCTGAAAATCGCTAGGAAATTGTTTGTATCCATTTAAATGATAGATCGCCACCAGATGGCGCAGCTAAGTGATAAAGGTTTATTTCACACACCTCCACCTAGATGGCGTCATAAGTCACAGTTGGTAGAAAATGCGCGTTTTTCATGCTGTACTATAGCGATGTGTATCTGTACATAATCTTCATCTAAGTGTAAAGAGTAATTAGATATTTTCTCAATTTAAATTACTTAAAATTCCATTCCAATTGTCCAGAAGATTAATTAAAGAAATCTACATTATTAATATTGTGAAAATTTATATTAAATTATATATACTAAGTATTCTATGCATAGTACATAGAATAGTATTAAATATGAGTTGTATGTTATAAAAATCTTTGTGTATAGGGTTTTATGTTTATAATTTTCACTTATCTATAATTGATGGTTACTGCCGAGTTTGTTCGTAGATTGAATTATCTGATTATTATATGCTTAATGGAAGGTGGTTATAAAAACAGTTTTACTTGCTCTGGTAAAGGTCGTTGAACTAAATTTTTTTGCGGGTGCAAAAAAAAGAGTCTGACAAATCGTGGTGCGGTGAAACACAAAGATGAGTTTCGTTTAAGAAAAAGCAAACTTATAGAAGTGCCTTCTGTTCGATTGCAGAATGATTGTTTCAAAAGGTTACAATGAAAAACGCCATCAAGAACTTTCATTTTAAGCTATCTCTAACCTGTTGGTTGTCGATCTTGCCCACAGGTTGTTGAATTAAATTAAATTTAATTAACACTCTAAATACTAACACTTGATGGTAACCTAGTAATGTTACGAGTGAATAATGAAGAATTTGTTTGTAAATATGGGGACATCCATTAATTACGTGAGCTCATAATGGGGGGGGGGAGGGGTCCTGTAAAATCTTACCAAATCTCATTTAAACCGGAGGGGGGATAATCGAAAATCTCACGTCAATTTTAAAAAATATAAAATACTACTGATATAAAAAAAAAATATATTTTAAGTGTTCATTTTGCCTAAATTTTGTTGAAAATATTTTTAGCTTCAATCTCACGTAAGGGGAGGGGGGGGTCCAGGCAAATGTCTCTGAATCTCACCTAAGGAGGGGAAGGAGTCTAAACTGATCGAAAAATAGCTCACGTAATTAATGGATGCCCCCCTATATGTTTAGGTAAAATGTTGTACGCTAGAATGCTATTTTTAAATCGATGATAACTCCTTCAAATTAAGTTTTAGGGAAATATACCCAGAATAAACCTATTTTCATCTTTCACGTAAATCAAGCTCGTAGCCTTCGTTTCTGGTTATTGTATGTCGCAACGAATCGGTTAAAATATCATTGCTATATTGTGATGATAAAAATTGTAAACCCAGTATTACCACTGTCTACAGTCCACACAACAATTGAGCCAAAATAATAAAATTTTCTCTCGATTGAATTTATTAGATGAAAATTCATAAATTAAATTTAGTTTAATGTCCTTTTACTGAGTGAATTTACTTTTCCCTTCCCACTAAACACACCGAGCTCACATCTTTATTAAGAGAGCATAAGGTAAGGCTAAACGTCGAAGTGTATGGACATATCGGTACGACCCAATATACGTTCATTTTTCGTTTGCTATTGACGTTTTCCATTGACTGAGATGACCCAATTTCCTGGCCTATGGGAAATAATGTCAAACACTTGGCTTTAAATATTTAAAACTTGAAATGTAACACTTTTTACTCCCGATAACGCGTTAATTTTTTATTTGTTTGTTTATATATGTCATTCTATGTTTTTTTGGGTCTCTATGAGAAGCAGTGTTTTGAGAATGACAGAAGCTGTGTAAAATTTAGTCGTAGAGTAGGAAATGTGAAAGTGTAATCAAATTATATAAGATAACCCGTCCCGGCTCCGTACGGGTGGACAAAATTCTTTAATTTTTTCTAGCATTAAATATAGCCTATGTTACTCAACGTGAGTGTAGCTTTTGAATGGTGAAATTATTTTTGAAATCGGCTTAGTAGTTTTTTAGTTTATTCATTTCAAACATACAAAAATACAAATCTTTCCTCTACTTACATAGCCTTAACTTCCTTTGTTATTAACTATTAGAAGGCTTTGTTTATCGATTCAATAAATTGATTTGATTAATGTGCTTTTAAAAGCACGGGGAAACTCAAGCTGGTAAACTTTTTCTCACGTATATGGTGATGGTAGTGAAAAAACGCCAAGTTATTGGGATAAAAGTCGATTCATTTATTATCTTGGCTTTTTATTTTAATCTTTTTCACCATTGATGTAACAATTTTACACTTGTAGCCAAATCAAAACCTACAGAATTTCGCTCTTGTCTTGAATCATAAAATTTAGCCAAGAAGAAGATCCTATAGCACAAGGAGAGGGAAAATATTTTATTTAATCATTTTTTTGTGTGTAAACAACAACATAAGTTATATTAGTTATTCATAATATTTTAATCGACCAAAAAAATTGGACAACTACAACAAAGTTAAGGGGAACATGTTTTCGATTATGATATGTTCAGTGTTTTCATGTTATAGTTAATACGTGTCGAGGGCCCGTTTTGATGTATTTACTATATAAATAACTATTTTTTGTAATTTTTCATACCTATTTTCGCATTTTCAACGCTCATAATATATTTCTGATGCCATTAAAGATCTGCATGGTTATGAATAAGTGAAAGAATTAAACGTCAAACACCGTTAAACGGAAAGAGGAAAACCGAGCTGTATCCAATGTCTTAAGGTTTGTATGGGCACGCAGGATAGAATCGCTCTTGGCCTGATTTTTATTTATTTATTTTATTTAACAAACAGCACTTATACTAGTTATAAGTTTTCAAATCCAGAAATTCTAAAAATATTGTTTTTTTTTTAATAAATATGTGCGTAAAAAGGAAATATTCGATGTCGAATGAAAATCATTAGAAAACGTATGCTCGACGCGATACGATTCAAAGTTGGGCCCTTGATTGTTGGATTAAACATGGATTTTTATTCTGGGAAATGACTGCTTTTGTAGCACATTTGATTTTTGTTTTATTGAAATAAGGTAAATAAATGTATTATAATAAATGATATAATATATGATTACAGCAAATAATGTAAATCTCCACCATCGATTATAATCTATGATTTGGACTTTTTGGCGGGAGCGGTAAGCGTCACATTGGTGGTTTTGTTTCTCTTGTTAAAACTTGTCTTGTGGCAGATATTAGTGCGTTATAATGATGGATTGTTAACCAAGGTGGGTGTACCATGGAAGGCCACTCTAACAAATAAACAGGTATTATTCGTTTATTAACTGGATAAAGGAAACTAACAAATATTTAAGTTATACTTTATTTTATTACGTAACATATAAACCACTTTTTTAAATTGCAGATTTAATCAATATTGATTGAACTTAAATTTCATTGAACTCTTACAAATGGCCTTGCTAGGAACAAGGCTCCTTAGAAAGCCATTATAATAAATCAGTCATTTAACACTAAAAGTTAATAAATAGCGATTAAATCTACAATAAAAAGAAGTGATTTATATGTTACTCATTAAAACAAAGTATTACTTAAATATTTGTTAGTTTCATTTATCCAGTAAATGAACGAATAATAACTGTTTATTTGTTAGGGTGGCCTTCCATGGAACACCCACCTTATTTTAACGTCGTCGATTCCCGATATCAATGAAGCGAGAGACCCTAGTGCCAAAATAGTAGCGCGAGCGATTCGCCGCCACGTCTGTGATTTCCAGTTCGATGGGTGTTTGTGTAAATAGAAGGAATTTGTCATCACATGGCAATAACTACGAAATTTTAATAATTGGCCTTCGAAGCAGCATGGCCTTCCATGGTCCACCCACCTCACTTAGTGTTTGTGAACATACAAGTGTTGGCAATTGTGGTAAAGCGACGGAACTTGTCTTTCCCTGCTCTCTCAAGAAGTCCACGGGAAGGTTTCAGTAAAACACTACAGTTACTGAAACCTGGGAAAAATATATATTTTACTGTTTATTCATTATCATCAAATTGAGACATTACTTGACACTGGCTTAATGCAAAAATCGTGGAAACCACAAATAAAGAAAAAAAAATATGATTTTTATTTCAAGAAAAAGTAACAAATCGATTTCCGATTTTGTCATTTATTAACTTTATAAATAAAAAAAACTTAAAAATTTAAAAGTACATGGTTTTAGAAATATTAAAGTTTCTGTGTTTAATGTGTGTAATGTGTGTAATTAACTGTGTTTTAAGGTATATTATATTATAGAGCTATGCTATAATGACGACCTCTTTTGTCGAGTGGCTTGCTTATCGGTTATCATAGTGACGTCACTTCGAGGTCCCGCGATCGATGCCCGGCCCAATCAATGTAGAAAATGAACCATTCTATATTGGCTCAGAGCTAATGTTGTGCGTAGTTGCTTCTGATTTCCTTAATATAAGTGCTTTAGCTATACTTGGATTTAGAGCACAAAACGACGACAATACTTTTTAACGGGAATCTTTTTTTCTTATATCAATTAACAAATATCAATCAACAAATAACTGGCGTGAGATGTTTCAAAATATGAATAATAAATACATTATAGCACGTTAAAAGTAGCAAGTATCAAAATACTAACTTGCTGCACTGGACACGGTTCAGCGCAGAGCTGAAGGGCTCATCAGTGACAGCAAATTGGTGAGTAGCAAGTTTCACACCTTAGCTTATCGCCGCAAGGTTGCCTGTCTGTCGGTCTTCTACAGACTGTACTTTGGAGAGAGAGTTCAGGAGCTGCATTTGCTCATACTGCCATCTCCTTTCTACAGTCAGACTTTCAGACGCACTGCGGACTAGCACCCTTACTTCGTCGCTATTCCTACTTCTCGCACCAAGCGCTTCGCAACATCCTTCATAATGCGCACAGCAAAGGAGTGGAACTCCCTCCCTGCGTCTGTATTTCCGAGAACTTATAACCCATTCATTTTCAAAGCCCGGGGTGAATAGGTACTTAGTGGGTAGGCCCCTTGCACACCAATCTGACGAGCTTTCATCGTCAGATAGGTCTGCAGGTGAGAGTCCCACGTAACTCCCGTCCCACTCCCAGCGGCGGGAGTAAGCGAAAAGATGCCTATTTTTTTTTTTCCTCCACGAAAATAAAATAGGCATCTTCTGGGTTAGCTCGCTTTAACGTGGATCCTGTCTTGGACCCCGGGCTTGATTGGGGTTAAGAGCGAACCCATTCTAAATAAAAAAAAGAAAAAAATCAACAAATAATAGGAAAATAAGTAAATACAGAAAATGCTTTGGTCACACAATACAGCTTATTTGATAGTTAGCATGGAATTTCTTTAGCATGACTAACACAGGCTTAATGCAATTCATTTCCTTCATTAAGTAGATCAGATAAACTGAATCAACAATGAAAACATTGTTGTTTCAGTTTATCTCTACATGTACGTACAATAATGAAACTACATAATTTTATTTTGCAAACCAAAGAAAAGTACGTGCCCAGCTTAGTCACAAGAGATGAGAGTTTTATTGAAATAGGTAATAGATGTGTAATAATACCTTATACGCTATAGATAGCGTCTATTTTTCTATGTAAGACTTATTTTCATTGCCAATAAACACCGCAGGGTCTCTGATAGGCTTTCCCTACAGTCGGTAACACATAACGAATGACATTTATGAGAACGATATATGTTCATAAAGTCCAAAATGATTACCCTTTGTGGCTCTACAATCAGGTACAGTAAAAAAGCGAAGGTCATCGTTCCAGATGGGTACCTCTATAAAGTTCCACTAATAATTTGATGATTAGCAGTCTGATTACAATCTGTCTCATTGTAAGCATTTGTCAAAGGCGGCACATTAATCATGTAACCAGCGCAGCGGTACCAATTTCCTACATCGCTTTCAGTGTTCAGTAGCAAAAAGTTGTTCGCTCACGTCATCGCATGCTTGGTGCGCGTGCGCCCCGCCCCCCTCGCCCCCTTCACCTCTATATTTACGAGTCTCGCCTCGCGTCGTCATCTCGCAGTCGGCCGCCGTCCGGCCTTTTCGAACCAATCTCGACACCACTACCCTCGCTATGCACCCCTCAACATCACCTCACGTTGGAGCCACCAACGTCACGTAGCTTTAGTTTCTCAGTAGCCCTTTATTTAGTTTTATTAGATTCTCGTGGTTTCCTTTCTGTCTTATTCTCAATATGGTGTCACACACTCGCGGCGCACACGTGCTCGTCTGGGACCAGCCTGGCCTGGAGGATCAGCGTCCCCGAAACCATGGCGGTGAGTTGACACGCTTCATGGTGACGTCATACGCGTCAAGCTTTTCATATACGAAAATAGGTCAGCTTCGCCGTTTGATTCAATGTTATGTTATAGTTGTTAGAAATTGACGATAAAATGAGCGTAGGTGTATCCCTTGAGGAAAAGTATACTATGTGAGTAGATTCGACAAATTGATGCACTTAATTCGTTTAGAATATTACTTGTTGCAATTATGTAATATAATGTTATAATAATCGTCTTAGATTACTCCTTAGTCGAGGTAAATTAATTAAATTAAGTAAGAGAGTGAAAAGTTTAATATAATATTTATTAAATCATAACAGGTGTTAATAAAAAAATACTAGAAAAATTGGACTGACCCACAACTTACTCTCATCCTGCCTGAGAATAGCTTGTGAGTCGAGTCCCATTTTTCAATTAAAATTTATCTCACAGGCAACATTGAAAATGCAAAATTTAAAATCATGAACTAATCAATAATGTCAAAATGTTAGTCCAAATAATGCGTACCAAATAACACCTTCCCTGACAATGGTAGTGAATTCAAAACCGACCATTATATCAAAACTTACATGAATTTGAAGCATGGTAAATAAATTACGCATATAGGTAACTAAGCAAAGCGTGATATGTCCGATTATCACAATTAGAAGTTCAAAATATATCTGTTGACATGAAGCATACTTGTATTTGATACATTTAGGACATTTAGTGTAATGCCACATACACGTCTTATTATATAACTAAAAAAGAAATCTAGAAATAGCTTAGATGTAAACTTGACAATTTAAGGAGTTATTATAAATCAAATTAACTCGATAATAAGGACTAAATTGAACGTATAAATCGTGTAAGCAGTGCAGTTTAACAAAAAAGGGAATATAATCTGATTATATATTTTTATTATTTCTACATAAGTTATCAAAACGACTCGTTTATCCAAATAACGGCGGATTTTAACAAACTATCCCTAGTAAAAGATAGGTTTTCGATAGTTTCATTGTCAGGAGGAAGTGTTTTTAGGACGGGTAATAACGGAGGTTGCCTAGCAACCGAAACAAAACAGGAGTACCTGTTAAAAGGTTTAGGTCATCAATAATGGCTGATTATAGTGACAATATTGTATATATCCAGAATAAACTCGTTCAAACAGAATAGAACGTATAACTGACACTGTGTTACATACATTTCAAGAACAAAAGAATTTTATATTTAGGTTAGAATTCACAAAATATGTAGTAGTATCTAATATATATGTCTGTATATATCTAATTATACATATATACAAATTTTTATGTGTTAGTAAACAAATCAATACATCAATTTTGAATGTTCCTATTGGAATGTTTATACGATTTCCGAGCGTATTTGTTTTGCATTTTTTTTATTTATATATAAGCACGTGTGTTTCAGCATAGCTAAAACTGAAATTTTTTCTTTAAATCATTTTGAATTTAATATCCAACTTCAACTAAGAGTCTTACTACTAATAGGAAAATTGCACTAATGGAATTAAACTTGAAACTGGTGTCTCACCATAAATTTAAAAAACCCGTGTGTTTTTCTGTTAGGACTTGTAAATTTGTGTTGAGCAATTAATAATAATCAATTTTACATATAAAATACCAACTTACCAAATCGTTACTTAAATGTACGAAGTACACATAATAGCACATCAACCTATCACAGCTGTAAAAAAATGATTTTCAGTTCAAAATCCAAAGCATAAAATACAATATCATTTGAATAAAGAAACTGTATTCAGTATATTTAAATAAAAAGTAAAATAATACTAATAAGTTATTGACAACTTGCGTGGAGGTATCAAGTTGAAATTAATATCAAATACAATTCTTTGAAGCACTGTAAAAGTCTATCTTCTAAGTAAACGTCATCAAAAGATATCGCTACATATTCTTCCTTTTTCGAGTAAAATATGACACTCGCATAGAATTATGAAGTTTGGCAAAAAACAGTGTCTTGTAGCAAAAGTAAAGAGCAAAATCTGAAAACAATATTTTGTAATTCCATCACAAAAAACCTACAAGTTTCTTTGTACAAATCCTTGGTGCGCGAGTTCGATTCTCACTTATCTGGTTATTTTCAGTACTTATAGTTAGTGTTGAATATAACAGTTTTGATTTTTTTTTTCTGTTTTTATTTATACATGTTATTATTATCTATGACCAGTTCCATAAATAGATCGACACTAATTTATGGTTAGTGAAACGATTATTTGCGGTTGAAATAAATTATGCCGTAAAAATATTTTTAGATTCATTGCATTAACATTTGGTAATCATATATAATTATAAAAACTCATCTAGTACGACAGTTGAACGTGTAAAAATGTTAAATAATTCAACACGCAAACACATGAAACTTTTAAAAAAGAATTACAGCTAGCTAGATCTGTTTTCTTCTAGATCTTTTTGTTTATATTTGTGGACCAAAACTTGTTTTTAATGTTTACTACATATTGGTAAAATTTTTGATCTAAGATGGTAAATGAATTTTTTAAACAGATTGATTGATTTCAAACATCTTCCACATATAAAAAACTTTACTAAATCCACTCTCTTGGCTTTCTTTATAACATTAATATAGAAAGTATTTATTAAATAAATGTTAGCGGTAAATTGTAATATAAACAAGATGACTTTTTAATTTCGGCATAACTTCTTTCTGATCTGAACTTTTAGACGAAGACAGTAGTTCTGCTCATTAAATATGATATCGGGTGTTGCTTAACTACAAATACCGTACTAACTTAATTTCTGAAATTATGAAATCCTCAACAATATTGTTAAACTTCAAATTTTATTAAAATTAAAATCATATCGCATATGTTTGAGGGATGAACCCCAACACCGTTGTTGCAGTACGCAGGAATAAAATAAAATATTATAGAACCTTATGATATATATAATTTTTAATACAATTTATGTCGTCGCATAATGTTTTCATTCCTAATTATTTTCACATAAAATTAAAAGGCTTAAACTGATATACATCGCATGTTAGGTTAGGTAAGTTATTTTTTTATCCATTACCAATCAGCAAGTATTATGACAATATTTTTTATGCCATACCTGTTGCTTTACTTGCTTGTAATATCAGCCAAGGTCGCATCGTCGCACTACAGCGGTTTTATTGTCAACAGTCATATTATCTGGTTCTTCTCTCCCTGCTTTTGTCTATTTTTGATATTAGATTTTCAGTTTGATATCTGAGTAGCAGACTTTTTTCTTTGTTGGCATTGAGTTTCGTTTTTTTTAGCTAGCTAAGAAATGAGTTCGTTGCCAATGTTTTCATTGATGTTAAATACTTAAGGAAATATTCAACAAAATATTTAAAATTACGTAACTTTCAAAATGCCATAATTACAAAATTAAGAAAAAGTAATTACTACAAAAGTAATATGTAATTTTTTTTTCGTAGAAAGATGAACTCTATTTAAATGTTGATATGTATCTTATTCCATTACTTTGTAATCGTCAATAGATACGCTTAATAATAAAAAACATGTATAACATTTCTCATTGTATACGTATTAGGATTAAAGCTTTTAACTCCCCAATTTCCGTTTTACCATTAGAAGTAAAGCTTGAGTAATGAAATTATGACTAAGTATGGAGGTAATACGATCTTGAATCCGCTTATCCATTTAATGATATCACGTGAGTTCTTATGGTTATCAACTTTCAGCTTACTATTATCAAGGACCAAGCAATAAAAAAATATTAACATGCATAAGCGACACTAATTCTAGCATTCATTCATGCATTAATGAAACTGTGACTAAAGTATAATATTTATTTATTATTAGGGGAAATTAACAGCTACTTTTACACAATATTACATGTATAAGTGACAATTCATTAGCTAATACAGTATTCTCAATAAGAATTAGCATTATTTTACTACCTTTTCGACTTGTAATTAACAATGGACAATGGTTTACAAGTGGTTCATAAGTATACAGATGGTTTAGTGTGGTGTCACTTGTATACATATACTAGGCGATGCAGTCGCTAAGCATAAAGATACGCTAGCACCATATATTGGAGCGGAGAGTTATACCTAAAAAAAAATTTTTTTCTGTTCGATGGGAATTTTTGCGAATTTCAAAATTCGGGCTCCGTCACCATCTGGTCCTAAACCTTTTTATTCGATTCCACACAAAAAATAATAAAATCGGTTAAGAACTCTGGAAGTTATGGCGTAACAGACATTGCGCCTTTGAAGCTGATCCATGGGAGCTTCGCTTCGCTCCGCTCCAATTACTTTATTTATTGTCAGAAAAAATCACAAATAAAGAATGGTGGATAAAATAAATGAACGATACGGAACAAGAGATATTTTTTTAGAATTTAATGTGAAATTAAAAACAGATACGTTTTGGTAGAGCTAAAATTAGTTCGTCAACTCAAACATCCCTACGAGCGTCATTATTCATCACTCATCAGTAACACAATACTCCCGCGTCACTTTGTACACATACTTACACAATATCATGAGATTACTCACCTATACATCATGCGTCTGCTAACATTAAAATACTTGGTACTTTTGTTGGAAAACACCCTGTACTTTACAAATATGACTATGTGCATTTTTACTGTGTACTTTGCGACAATGAAGTGTGCGCAAGTGATTTATCCATATGTATAAGCAAAATAATACCAAAATTATTTTTACCATTAGAAAATGTATTTGCGATATCAGTTAAAGATTGTTAATATGTCTTATATATATGGATCAATCACTTGCGCATACTTCACGATTAAAAGTAAACAGTAAAGTACTTTAATTATAATATCAACACCTTTTTTTTTACACCAAACGAAAAATATTCGACATTTCAAAGTCAGTGTACAAAGCTCCCATACACCAAATCTTATGTGATTTGGTTTCATAACATTTTATTTAAATAAAGTTAAAACTTAAGTACTTTAAGTATGTATTTCGATATCTCTTATGTTAAAACAATAAACGCCTAAGAACACATAACGATTTCATACTGTATATTTTATTGGTACAGACAGTTTTGCGTGGTAACGCCAAGAACTAATACGTAATGCGTTTATGGTTTGGCACGTCTACTTCTAGCAAAAGAGGTGTAGTTTGAATAAATTTTAATTGAGAATCATATCTGCAAACAAAAAGTTTGAGTTAATATATATTTGTATATTCAACCTTTACATTACGACAATAATTTCCGAATATCAAATCTTCTCGTGAACACAATAGTAACACTTGCAAAATTTAAAAAGATACTCTTCGCTATCAAAAATTATCGCTCCATCACTTTTACTGACAAACATAATAAGTTATTTCAAGAGTTTGGAACATCGAAATATTTTACATAATTTCGTGTAAAACCCACATATACAATTATCTGTCTAAAAACTAACCTTTAATTGAAGAAACAACCAGCTCATAACTCCCTAAAATAATTAGTTCTCTACAGATTTGTTAGATAAATTATTGACTTAAACTAGTAAAGTATTTTAAGACGCTTAAACTAGTCTGTATATGTAGTATATGTAACTTTATACGTAGTTTTTTCAAAAATTGCTGAGTGTTGAATACAATAAAGAAATTAGAGGAAAAAGCTAATATTTTTTATGGTTCGTTTACAACATCAAACCTCAATGGTAAATTTTTGTCACACAAAGTGTAAAATTTTTTCAGACTATAATTATTATACTATTGAATTGAAAGACGATTTGAGAGCTTTCAATTTATTAGACAGTTTGATGAGATATTGGCTATCAATCTTGATTTAACGTCATATCCTCGAATTATTTAATTTTGCTATGACTCTACGTCTCATTATTCTTCCTCGTGTAAATCAATGGGAGAGTTTTCACTACTGACTATATTATGATCAAATCACGCGTTGTCTTCGTGAAAATGAAACCATTGCAATGATGAGAGAAGCATTTTAAATGCAACCTCGTTAGTGTCAGTTTATTTAACTAATAAAGTCTATGTCAGTTTTTCCCGCGATCATTAGACCTTGAGAACTCTTTGAATTGGTTTTAAAACTTTTAATTTTGTGTCTTATTTAATTCAAATCTTGATTGAAAAGAAAGGAGCAAATAAAATCAAACAATTTTGAACCTAAGTTATTATTAAAGTTGTAAAGGCACGATTAGTAGGATTGGTTATATATTCTGGTTATCTATTTATAAAAAATATAGTTGCCAGAAAGATAATGGTTCGATCCTACTTGAGAATTTCTTCAACACAATTATTGAGAATTTATGTATTTTAATGCTCAAACAAAATATTACCTTAACTGATTATCAATTTTAATCATGGGAATATTCATTGAAAGTAAAATACAATTTCCAGGTATATTAGTACGCAAGTAAAAGATAGAGATAAATTTTTATTTCGTTTATCAACAATATTAGTCTACGATATGTAGAGTATGGTACATTTTTATTGAAGCTATTTAAATACCTACTGGAACTTGCTCATATGATTTTAAATACAGTAAGTTACTTCAAATAATACGAATAAACGTCGTAAGACTGAAATAGAGTATTTTTTATGTTGGCGTCCGTATTAAATGGAAATGATATTATTGATTTAGTTTTCCATCAACAACAAATACATGGAAACGATTACCCAGGTATGTGAATTAGAATAGTAATCTGACGATTTAATCTTAAAGAATTGTTAAAAAACTCCCAGTTCAAATCCTTTGTTGTCAGTAAATTGAAATCTTTAAAAAAGTAAAAGAAGGTTTTCTGCAAAAAGTTGCGCCTTAGATACTCGCATAAGTACCTATAGTTTTTATTAGCAGTAGGTAGGTAGCAATGCTTCGAGTAGTTTTTGATAATTTTTCTCGAGTAAAAATAATTTAGGAATGGGTTTAGCCTAAGGCTAAGGAATATAAGCAATTTTTGCAATGGCCGGTCGATTAATTTATTAGCTCGAGCTTTTTCGTGTTAAGGAAGGCTTCATGCCTAAAACGTTTAGGCATGAAGCCTTCATGCCTAAAACGTTTTATTAGCTGAGATTAACTATCTATAACCCGACATTGTTCCCGTGCGGTAGATTATGGCCTATTCTCTTTGGGAATGTCTATTGCTCCATCACAACAACACAGTCTACATAAATAAACATAACACTATTCAAATGTAATTAAAAAATGTTGTTAATAATTGTCCATCTTTTACCTGACAATAAGAACGGGCACGTAAAAACTCTCCAGCGTTAACATAAGTAACGACACTTACAATATTATACATTACCACCCTATATAATCCACAAAAAACAATATTATTCTATTATTACAATAATAGTAATGTTATTGTTAGATTACATCGCTGATTACGACGAAGTCAACCTGTATGTAATTGCAATGTTCAGGGATACTTACTAAAACAGATACTTGATGACTTTGTTGTAATCAACGAAATAATGATATCATAACACTACTATTATTGTAATAACAGAATAAATTTTTATTTTTTTATTTTGTGGATTATGCATAGTGACGACGTATTATTATATTGTAAATGTCGTTACTTCTGTTAAAGCTGACGAGTTTCTTGCGCCCATTCTTCTTGTCAGTTAAAAGACGTCGAATGGGAGGTAGGTAAAAATGTTGGACGATTCAAAACAACTCATTTTTAAGTGCATTTGAATAAAGTTATTTTCATTTCATTTCAAGAAATGTCTGTTTTTAAATAAGTAGACTAACATTTTTATGACATACAGAGAATAAAAGACAAAATCATAAAAGCAACATAAAGATGTGTTTAGTAATTGTCGATAATTAAAAAAAAAAATACTGATTCATGCCTAAAACGTTTTATTAGCTGAGATTAACTATCTATAACCCGACATTGTTCCCGTGCGGTAGATTATGGCCTATTCTCTTTGGGAATGTCTATTGCTCCATCACAACAACACAGTCTACATAAATAAACATAACACTATTCAAATGTAATTAAAAAATGTTGTTAATAATTGTCCATCTTTTACCTGACAATAAGAACGGGCACGTAAAACTCTCCAGCGTTAACATAAGTAACGACACTTACAATATTATACATTACCACCCTATATAATCCACAAAAAACAATATTATTCTATTATTACAATAATAGTAATGTTATTGTTAGATTACATCGCTGATTACGACGAAGTCAACCTGTATGTAATTGCAATGTTCAGGGATACTTACTAAAACAGATACTTGATGACTTTGTTGTAATCAACGAAATAATGATATCATAACACTACTATTATTGTAATAACAGAATAAATTTTTATTTTTTTATTTTGTGGATTATGCATAGTGACGACGTATTATTATATTGTAAATGTCGTTACTTCTGTTAAAGCTGACGAGTTTCTTGCGCCCATTCTTCTTGTCAGTTAAAAGACGTCGAATGGGAGGTAGGTAAAAATGTTGGACGATTCAAAACAACTCATTTTAAGTGCATTTGAATAAAGTTATTTTCATTTCATTTCAAGAAATGTCTGTTTTAAATAAGTAGACTAACATTTTTATGACATACAGAGAATAAAAGACAAAATCATAAAAGCAACATAAAGATGTGTTTAGTAATTGTCGATAATTAAAAAAAAAATACTGTCAGTTTAAAGCATACCTATCTCCCAAGGCAACACCCGTTCACGAGCAGAAAGAATGATGCAGCCATTGCTTCGCTCAACCATATCTTAGACGGTTTACAAGATCAGTATAACATCAGTTTTATCCTTCAACTTGGTATTGATTGACGGCAGACTGATTGTGTAACACACACTGGTTGACATAATACTGATGAATATTTATTTTGGTAATTTTTATAAATTAATCAGTCTGCCGTCAGTCAAGGCTGATGAAAACTGATGAAATACTGAACGTGTAACCACCCTCTAAAGGTACGTAGCGACCCGCACCACACTCCTCAATACATAAAGGCTATAGGTTAGCCATAATATAATAGGTTTAAGATAAATAAAAATTAACTTACATCTCCTGACCGCCGAAAATAGATTCTACATTTTTTCAATAACCTTATGTTGTAACTATTTTTAGACGTGCACGAAATCGACTTGGCAGGTTATGGAGTCGTCTGACTGGATTTTTTCATACTCGCTTCCTAGAATTTGATCATTTCTATTACACCGGTAGCAGATTTAACATTCTTAAGCATCTTTGGCTGGATTGGATTAAACGATGGATGACTTAACTTTTTTATGTATTGGAAATTCAGTATCATCGTCGTCATAAATGAAACCATGCGTCTTTGCAGAAGTGGACCACATTATTCTGCTATTTTGGCTTGGGCATTAAAAATATAAAAAAGTCTAGCAGTTAAAAATGCTGGAATAAAAAATATAATAATTACATAGCAGAAGAAACTTCCTTATTAATTGTTAGATACTTACAAAAGTATTAAATTCGATGCTGTAGGTAGTAGTACCCACTTAGATTATGAAGAGATATCTAGCGTTAGCTTTTAAGACAGACTTCGACTGGTCTGTTAAGGTCTCGGTAGCTCAATTTAAAGAGAATACGACGGAATATTTCTTACATTCACTCCAATTAGCCTAACCCAAAGTAAGCACTGTAACGCTTGTGTTATGGATACTAGGGTAACGGATAGATATACATAATATATGATACATAGATATGTAATATTTATAGAAATATATATATAAACACCCGTGAGTCAGGTACAAATGCTAGTATTCATCATACAAACATCCGCTTCTTCCGGGATTCGAACCCAGGACCGTCAGTGCAAAAGGCAGGATCACTACCGTTGCACCAAACGATCGTCATATACTATGTATGTATGATGTACTAATTTCTGCAGATATAAAAACTAACAGTTAAATGTTCAAATAAAAAAACAGATCAATTATCCAAGAAATGTTTTAAAATAGAAACTACAGAGTAACGACTTTTTGCTACTTCACGTGATGTATAAATGGCATGTGTAGTAGCCAAAATTTTGGTAGAGATGAGCGATATGTAGTTAACTATTGTCGCCTGTAAGTCTGTGGCTGTCAGTCAGTATTTGGCTGTGTTTGGCTTAGCGGAAATCTTTGCTAACAAATAACCTTGTTTCCTTAACGATATGATACCGATTCAGTATTCGTTCATACATGATTTTGTATGTCATGATTTTGTATTTTACGACAATCTACTGTTTAGCGGCGGAAGGCCTTAGTTTAAGTTTGGATTGTGCAATCTTTACTATCGCGTTCCAGTTAATAGCTAAATGTAGAATGAACCTTAATGCTAGGACAATAAGTTCTGAATTTTAAATCTTAAAGCGACATAAGTTTTACATGTGTGTCGATATTGCCGAAATCGAACTTCGAAATTACCAAAAAGTTTGATTATGTTTTTCAGCCGCTTTACCTTAACCGCACCAAATACATTTATTTCTATAGTATTTTGTTACTAAAATGACTAAAAATATTTAGTAAAGTTATGAGAAAACTGTAACCAGCATAATTAAATCTAGATTTGATTTCGATGAGTTCTTTAACTATATCTTAACAGTAGCCCATTTTTTGTAATTAAGATAGTCAGTTGTTTTTCTTTGGTACCTATACAAAAAATGTGCACTGTGTTTTATTTGCGTAAGTGTAATATTGTGAACTCTTTTAGTAAAATGTTAATTATTATAATAGAAAAATACTAGAAAAAGTCGACTCGGGTCACAAGTGAATTCTCAGGCGGGAATCGAACCAGCAACTTTTGGAAATCCGGTTTAATGCTCTCTCAAGCAGCAACCTTACGTTTTTTTTTTCTGTTTTTTTTCTGCGTTGTTATATTTAATATAGACAAGACGGCATCCAAAAGTGCAGTGTTCTTAGAAGTCTGGAAGGCTAAGTGATTAAGATCTCTTAACAGATTTGAGATACATATTTCATGTTGTCAAAATAGTCACTGATGTATGACGTATGATAGGTTGTGTTAGAGGTTCTGATAATGCCGACGGCATACTTATCAGTTATCACTGTTGCGGTTGTGGCCCTTGTAGATAATTTTAGATATGACGTACGCTTCCTACGTACGAATAAAGGAAATCGACCGTTTTACCGATGGTCCGGAAACGGACGGTTATTAACACTGTATATATTAACGTCAATTTGAAATCATGTAATGATGATATCATTTTCAGAAGTAATGCAAGCAATGTCTAGACATCAGCGTTAGCAAGCCAATATTGCGTCACACCACTGTAAACAGATTATCACGTCGTTAAATCTGAAAGTTTGACAATTTGAATCTGTTTTCTTAAAACTTTTGTACTAAGGAAGAGTAAAAAGTCATCTCTTTGCTATTTATGTCAACTTATACACTTATTTTCACTCCCGTTATAATATTTTATGACTGTATGCTTGAGCGGTGTCGTAAAAAGGCTGATTTACACAAACGGCGTGTAGTTGCCTATGCTTTCTTTCATAGTTTTTTAATAGCTTGCAATAGAAACTGTGAATTTTCTACTATTACAGCTTTTCGATAGACATATAAAGCCATTTTATCAGCTTTCAACATATGTTTACAACCGGTTTGTAATTTAAAGTCCTAATTTTAAGATCATCTAACAATTATACATTGTTCAAAATTTAAAATTTAAATAAAATAAAGCTTTTTAATGATCGGTATAAAAAAACCTCGTGCTTTAAAAATTTGATATCCTAGTATAGATAAAGAACGGCCCGCCATTTCCAATTCATGAGTAGTTTCTATCCCGCCTCGATCATGTCTTCTAAAGTACATACCTACTGAAATTTAAACGAAGACAAATCAATGGACACGTAAAGACATTTTTTATTGTGTTTCCAATGAAAAATAACGAAAGAAAAATCTCCCGAATGAAAAAGTTTGCCCATCTTTGTGTATGCCCAATTAATGAAACCGATAAAAAGGTATTTGTATCTATCTGCTGAAAACATTTTATGTATATTATCTAGGTACTTAAGGAACTATTGCCTGAAAAGGTTCTTAAGAAAAAATGTGGAACTAGATGAACAGTGGTTATCACATTGCGATTGCTTAGGTTTAATAGAATGAATAGGCAACTTCTGGGTTAGCTCGTTCCATCGTGGATTCTGTCTTGGCCCCTTGGGCTTGATTGGGATCGAACCCATTCTAAATAAAAAAACTTTTGTAAGGGCTATTTATGGCATAGATGACATTAATCCCCGCTTTTTTAAGACATCTTCAAATGTAAAGAGAATTATTGTCATTTATAATAACAATAATATTGATTTAAATAAAACAATTTTTAACGGTTTTTCGTGACGTTTCGGTCGCCCTGCCCGAGTTTCTTTTGCCAGTTGTTCTCGGAAGGGCCTCCCAATTTCCGAACTGGTAATCGAACTGTAATCTCAGTGAAAAATTAATAGCTAAATAAAATGTAAATAAAACAATTTGATATATATAAATTTTAATTATTAAGAACGTGCCCGATTAAAATATTGTGAAGGTAGTAGAAAATATAATGACGACCATTTCCTTAGTAATCCTGCGATCACGACTCCTGTAAATGATTCGAAACGTCATTAATAAATATAATTTATATATTAGTTTATATTTAATCCTGACGTTTCTGCCCAAAAACAGTGAATAACTTGTATTATTTAAATACGTAATGTGCGCGAAAGTGAAAGATCTAAATAATATTAATTATAATATTTCTTACATTCTCACCAATTAGCTTAGTTCAAAGTAAACATCGTAAGGCTTGTATTATGGATACTAGGCAAAAAGATAGACATACATAGATATTTAATATTCATAGACCATAGACCACATTCATCCAACAAACAGTTCGTCATTATTATTTACCATGAGCCATTATTATTAATATTGTGTGTAACTAATAAAGCTATTGTTTGTTACAGTAAAAATGTTTATAAAAGCATATATATATATATATATAGAATGAAGTCTCTGTTCAAATGCTTTATACGCTGAATTTGTTCGTAGAACAATTACAGTTTATGTAGCAATCCAGTTATTATCTGGACAATGTTGCCTTGATTATTAACATTGTTATCCTTATCTCAGATCTGTGTATATAATATGTGTGGAACAACTTGCTGTGTGTTGCCTGATCTCACACGGTCAATTGGTATTATTCTATTTTTTTAAAGTACCTTTAAAAAAATATAATAATACCAAGGACTACATTTTTTAAAATCAACTTTGTTATACACAGTCGTTGTATCAAAAAAAACAAAGAGTAACAAAGAGTTACAAAGAGTAAACATAGATAATATAAATTAAGTAGATTACACATATAATATGCGAAAAATTAACGGTTTTAATAACAGAAATTGGACATTGGAACTTTAAGGATTTGCTGGAAATGAAATGAAACGGTTCTCTTAATTTGTAACCGAAGCTACGAAATATGTTTACATTTAAGTACGCAAGATTTTTTACTTATCCCTACTATATAAATGTGAATGTAAGTTTGTTTGTTATGCTTTCACGCAAAAACTACTATTATTAGAAGTAACATAGGATACCTTTTATTGAAAAAAAAATTTGCGGGCGTAGCCGTGGGTAAAGTAATAAAAATACATATTAACTAAGTTTATAAACGGAATTTGAAAACTAATTTACTTCCCACACTTACTCAACGCACGCAACGCATTTATTCATGCTGTAATCACAGCTCCTATAAAGCAATCGAAACGTAAAAATAATTATATAAAAAACAAGAACAAACGTTTATTTCAAATCGTCGTGATTCCAATTAAAGTGGTTTTATTTTTAAAATATTATAACATAAAATTTTAAATCGTTATCTAAGAAAACATTACTAAAATAATATTTTGTGTACTTCTTGTTTTTGGTAGCGTCGATAGAGCGAAATAGCAAATTTTGTCGATGTTTGAGATAATATAGTATTAATAATTTATTTTTGATTTATTATTTTATCAAACTTTATTTGCAGCGATATAATATTGGTACAATAAAAGCGGAATTAATACTAAAAGCATTCTCTATTAGTGCAGCAAGATAGATAGCAAATGGTAAACTAAATAAACTCATTGTATATAAATATAAGATGAACACGCACATTAGTAAGAAAAGACGAATGCCGGTTAACGCCTTGATAAACTTTCTAGGAGATAAGATCGAAATTGTCTTTAATTTGTCCTTTTTATTTGCAGGTGGCATGGGCACCCGCCATTTCGTCACATTCATGCTGTTTCTCGGTATGGCGAATGCATACGTCATGCGTACCAACATGTCAGTTGCCATAGTCGCTATGGTGAACCACACAGCGTTGCCTGTCGTATCAGAAGCCGTCGATACTGAATGCGGACAAGTTACGAACAAAACTGACGTAAGTTGCTTCATTACCAACCTATTAAATGAGATAATCGTTAAAATACCATAAAAATATATGATTTAGTTGAACTGTTGATACTAAATTGAAGATACTTAGTCAAACCAATATTAAAGTCCCACAATGTAGCCGCAGTATGTTAATAGCGCAACAAAAGTACGCCTTACCTAGTATACGATATACCTTAGATTGAACGAGCTAAGTCACTTGGTCACCATGTGTTGATATTGATTGCATTAAAAGTGGGCTACACGTTGGGCGCCATTTATAATTGTGCAAATTGCATTTGATTAGTAGCCGTAATAGGCAGGGGAACAATATAATTTTTGCTTAGATATTTCTGTTAATATACGGAAAATGAGGAAGGTTGCATAGTTACTCTATATTCTATTGAGGGCAGCTTATTAGGAATGGTTGTCAGTTGAATTACCAGTGCATGTAAGTACAACTTTTTGTGAGAATCTTAATGCCATTCATATTCTGTAAGTCCGACCAAGTCGGTCGGCTTTTAGCTTTCTTTTATCCCGGAACCTTTGTTACTTACAACTTATAAATTATTTCGACTTACCCATAGAACAGAGTTCGATGTGATCATGACGCAAAACTAGTTTTTTAGCTAAATAAGACCTCATATCATTAAATTAAATAAAAAAATAGACTTATCCATAAAACAGAGTTCGATGTGATCATGACGCAAAAACAAGTTTTTTAGATAAATGAGATTCTATGAATAAGTCGATTTTAAAATTAGGCCTTTTTTATTGCAGGCTGCATCTTCTCAAGATGGCTCGTTTGTGTGGAGTTCAACTCTACAAGGGTACATCTTATCATCCTTCTTCTACGGCTACGTCATCACTCAAATTCCCTTCGGAATATTGTCAAAAAAGTTAGTACGATTTATATGGTGTTTTGTTTTGTCTATTTGTTCCACAAAAAGTGTTTTTATGAGCAATAAAGCGCTTGTAAATCAAAGTACTTCAAAGATGTTATACGAGAGCAAAAAAACATAATTTAGATATAGTATACCTTAGTCATCCTGTGATCTCGGCTCCTGTAATGGAACGTCAGGATTAAATATAAAAATATATTGAAATAAAACCCCTGCTGGTACAGTAACAGTGGTTTTATCTAAACGTGCATTAAACGCGGAAGTGTAAGAACTAAATACATTATTAACTGCCAGGTGTGTGAGTTTATCATAAATATAGCCAAATTCTTATCTCTTTCAAAAAATGGTGCCAACTTTAAAATAATCATAATTTACTGGTTTATTTTGCAATATTAAACATTTTAAATCAAACAATTTAAAAAAAATCTTTCATAGGTTCTGTCAAATTTCTATTTATAACAAAAATTAATACCTTTAATTATACGAGTATTACAGCTCTCTTCTCATTTTGGCTGTATGCCATCATAAATCCAAATGAATAGATACACAAGAACTACAGAATACTCAATGAAGCTAGAATATAAGAATGAAAACTGGAGGTTTACCCTATTTATAATTTGTTAGGCTCCATTATTTCAGTGCAGTTGTATGCAACACATCTCAAAAAGAAAAACATGATAAAAATCCCGTTTTCAGTAATGTTACTACGGTTATACTAATGTTAGCGACGGTGATAGTTTAAAACAATGTTATATTGAAAATCTAGAAGATTAATTTTTTTTTTATTTTTTTTTTTTACTATTTGGTGGTCAAGGTTTATTATTATTTTTTTACAGATTCGGTGCCCGTTACTTCTTAGGCGTCGGTATGCTGATTAACTCCGTATTCGGTCTGCTGGTGCCAGTTGCCGCAGAGGCTGGTTACGGATATCTTATCTTTGTTCGTTTCATCCAAGGACTTGGAGAGGTAAGTGTTTTTTGGAAAACGGGACTGTATAACTCTGTGTAAATAATAATAAATTTTTGGAATTTACTCCTTTAGAACTGATTTTCATATAAGGCGCCCGGTATGAAAAAATACTAATGGAAAAATTGTGATCAAATGACAGCTTCCACTTTTATTTTGAAGGTTAGTTTTATTATTTTTGTACTTGTTCAAAGACAATCGTTCTTAAGGAGTAAACTTCAGTCGTGCGACGGAGATGACACACACACTTGTTTTAATTAAAAACATGAATAAATATGCAAGAAACTATTAATCCAGTTGAAGGGATAATATCTTGTGATTGCTGTGAACTGGAATACTAGTTCCACTGTTGAAGAGAGACGCCACCATCGACCACGTATAGCGGTGTCTCTTTTTCACAATGGAACTTGTATCGCGCCAAGAAATAATGGTAAGGCCTCTATTCCATCTTAAAACATTTGGATCACGTTTAATAGTTCTGTCCATAAAAATGTGTTATTCGTTTTATATCATATAGATGATTCAATTGTCGTTTCTTCTACAGTCATGTTCCATATAGTAATCCATTTTTTAGGAATAAATAAATTTTGATTTTGTGGAAAGATACAACACATTTTTCACATCATTCTAGAGCCTAAATGATGACGCTAACTGGTAGGTAGCTGGTGGTTTTTTTTCTAAACCTTCTTAAATTTATAAGGTACAAAGTAATCAATTAGATCCTTAGGCCACCTTAGAACTGTATAATAATGTTTTTGTTTGTTTTTCAGGGCCCAATTGTGCCATGTTCACACGCCATGTTGGCAAAATGGATACCCCCTAACGAGAGGAGCCGAATGGGAGCAGCTGTTTATGCCGGTGAGGAAAAACTAAATTTTGGCACCTTATTTTTCTAAGTGAAATAATGGATACATTTTGTATAAAGATCTATCGAGTTTAATAAATATAGTGACTGGTTTCTAGGAATTAATTATTCCTTAACTTCAGAAGATTTAAAAATTCATTCTCTGTGTTCAACAGCAAAGTAATATAACTTCGTGATGATATTATAATGTTAATTTCAGGAGCACAATTCGGAACGGTAATATCTATGCCTCTCTCGGGCCTTCTCTCCGAATACGGATTCTCAGGCGGGTGGCCTTCCATTTTCTACGTGTTCGGCCTCATAGGGACTGTCTGGTGTCTTGCCTTCTTGTTCCTCGTATCCGAAGACCCCGAGCAGTGTAAAACGATTTCAGAGACAGAGAGGAAGTACATCGTCAGCTCTTTATGGGGCGCTGCTGGTTCTAGCGTGAGTTTTTATATATTATTTTTTACATATATATGTTAAGGATCTTTTGTTATTTCTTGGAATTTTAATGATCGTGGTAATAATAAAAACGGCCTAACTGGCAGTTTCTCATTGAAATGTGTATTTCATATATAAGGTTTTGTTTCTCTATGGAAAAAAGATTTATCTTTCCCTATACACTATAGGACGGAAGTAGCAAGAGATTATAATACAAAAAAACTCTGGTGCACGTTGTGTGATTTTCGGATATCTCCAGTATCATTAGCCGTATTTTACGACGCCTTTAAGTGTGAAGGGTTGGTGCTATTGTAGAATAGGATCAGAGTAGTCTGAGGGACACGACAGACCAAGAAAAAAAGATACATCAGGTTTTTTTACCAAGATTAATTAACGTGATACTAAGATATTTCATTTACTACGGTAAACATGATATCATATTCACATGGAATGTTACAGTCGCCACCGATTCCTTGGAGCAAGATCCTTCTGTCGATGCCGTTCTGGGCTATAATGTTGGCACACATGGGACAGAACTACGGTTACGAGACCCTGATGACGGAGCTGCCTACCTTCATGAGACAAGTGCTACATTTCTCTATCAAAGATGTGAGTTACAATCAAACATTTGCCGTTTATTATATTGTATTAGATTTAGTACTTAAAATTAAACGAAATTTCCTGAAAAAAGCGTATTACCAATAACTTTGTAACTAAAAAGAATGCACTTCTCAGTAACGGTGTTATTCAAAACAACCTTTGTTAATTAAGGACTTAATATTTCGTTAAATGTCTTTTTACATATAGTATGATAAACTCAAAAAATATATCATAATTGATATTATCAACGTGGCTGTATAGTCATATCAATTTCGGGATAGATCTACACTTTTCTGCTATTCTATTTATAGAACACATGTAAACTAACAAATCATTACATTCACCGCCAAAATAAATCGTTAATTGTCGCGTGCTTTGTCTTTGAGACCGTGAGTTCACGTGGGGTCAATTGTCCCATTAAATCATTTGCACGACACCGAACCACATGATACCCACTTACTTTACAAGTGCCTACTGCACCGTCTTGTTGTGAACTCTGGTAATTGACGGTTCCCTTCCATTTAGATAATTGGATGATCAGTTGAGATTGCGAGTATTATGTGACCACATCCGTGGTGATGTTCATTTGAATACATAAAAGCCAACCCATTCAGTATTATTTGAAGAAAATCGAATAAGTAACGCATTTTTCAGAATTTTATTCAGAATTTTATGCATAATTATTTTCTCCTTTTCCACTTTATAATAATTTGCTGTAGGCTGTGATGGCATTACATGAATGCAAACACACTTACGCATTTAATGCTTAGGTTCACACTCCATGCCGAAATATTTTTCTTAAACTTTCTTGTAGTGCAAACCGGTATGGAAATCTCTTTAATGCAAAGATTTCTTCAACATATTGTCAGCCGCAAGACATTTCACGGGAGCCTCTCCAAAAAACTGGGGCTCTCGCCATAATCTTCACCTTTTGCAGGCTAGTTGGAGATCACATTAAAAGACCATAATTCGGAAAACATTGCTGCCCATTTTGTGGCCTACGGAAGATGTATGGTTATTATTACCTCCGGTACTTTCCCGGATACCACACGACGTGTACTCTACATTCTCTACATGCTAGATCTTAAACTAGGTCAATGCAGTCGCTAAGCATAAAGCTTCGCAAGCATCATTTATTGGAGCGGAGCGTAATATTAAAAAAATAAAATTAAATAATGTTTATTCTTTGTCTAATGTAGGATGATACTTTTGACAGTTGACACCCATATAGAGGGCATAAAGTTGCTTTTACAATGTCAAGCCAAACATAAGAAAACAAACGCAACCTTAGTACGTAGAAATAAGGAAGTGACACCTGTAAAAAGTATCATCTTACATTGGACAAAGTATAGTAAATTTTAAAATTCCATAAGAATTAAAACTTTCAAAAACCGCGCGCTTGTTTCAATGGGAAATCCCATAGAGCCGTATCTCCGTCACAATCTAGTCCTAAATGTGTTGATTCGATTCCACACAAAAATTATTAAAATCGGTTAAGCTAAACTTGGGAAGTTATAGCGTAACAGACATTGCGTCATTGAAGCTGATCCATGGGAGCTCCGCTCGCTTTGCTCCAATTAAGGTTTTTTTATAGTTATGGATAAGTTGAGGATATGTTTTGTACTTTTAATTTTAAATTACATCACTCTTGTATTTACGTTGAAGATATGTGCATATCCGCCATATGGGATGATCTTATAAGTTATTAAAGTATGATATTGTTATTTGTATGATGACATGTGTAGGTGTCGACTTAAGGTCGATTTGTTTTTGAAAAAAAAAATCATATTTCCTGTATACAGATTAATGCAATTTGTTGCCCCTGTGCACTCGGACTCCAATGATTACATTAACAATGTTCAATATTTTGTCTAGAATGGATTCGTATCAGCGCTGCCATACCTCTGCATGTGGCTGTTCTCGATGTTCATCTCGGTGGTTGCTGACTGGATGTTGTCCAGTGGCCGCCTCAATCATACGCAAGTGAGGAAGGTCATCAACAGCATCGGTCAGTATATTCATATACATATATCTTCACTCTTAATGTGTTATAGCTTAGTCATACATATATTTAATCAATAAACGCCTTTGTTTGGTGTCAGTAACTTCAGTCGTGTCACAACAAAAGCAAGTCCCACACTGCAAGAGGTTTGAACTGTGATATACCTAACAGAAATAAGACTGGTGCTCCACCTGCACGTTTGCTTCGCTCGCTCGGTTCGCTCTTTATTTTGGTCACAATTCTAACCTAACCGAAAAATACTTTTCAGTCAAACGTAACTCTTTCGACCGTTCGTAAAAAGTTACATAGCTTTAAGTTGATCAGTCATAACGTCAAATAATTTTAGGGATTCAATATGAAATGCTTGTTTACCACTTGTGCCTTCGTTAGTTAATTGGTCTCTGAATAAGTAACCATTTATTACAATACTATAAGCGAACTATTTAATAATAATTGCTTATTACAGCAGTTCATATTTTTATTTATTATTAAATTACGTATATATAATAAAACGTACGTATGTATAATATGTATACGTACGTATAATACTAATCATTTTTGTTAAGTCACCTTTTGGACGTCCGGTACTGATGATTTAGCAGCCGATTTGAGTACCTAAAAGTATCCTGAAAATTTTATCTCTTTTGTTAGGGCCCCAATGCAGTAACCTCGCCCCGCCTACCCTTCCCCAAATCCAACCCTAAAATAAGTATTATTTGTGAGTTAACTAAATAAATACCTATTCAGATTCTCAATTTAAAAAAATTCCTTTTCGTTTTAGGTGAATACGGACCGGCGATCGGGTTGTTCATAGCAGCCAACACGGGCTGCAACCCCGCCGCCACCGTGGCCATACTCGCCGTAGGCGTTGGCCTAAACGGCGGTATCTACTCTGGCTTCAAGGTATATAATTACATAAATAAAATAAAAATAATTTATTTCAGTCAATTAAACCCATAAACTTACAGAAAGTATATAATTATTATTTTTATTTATTTTAAAATCTTTATTGACCATGAATATAAAATGCTGCAAAAGGCGGACTTAATGCTAATTGCATTCTCTCACAGTCAACCTTTGGGAAAAAGAAACTTAAAAACAATGGAGATATATACTTAAACTTATCAATTAAACATAGTATATAATTATTAATAAAAGAATTATAATTATTACTATGTATTTAAATTACAATAAATCAAATTTTAATTAAAATATTATATAATCAAATCAAAAAAATATCATTGCATAAAAATAAAACAATAATCAAGGCAAAAACATATCAATTACATCAAATCAAAATGTCAAAAATAAATTACAAAATTAGAAGGAATGAATAATTTAAATGCCCCCGCTGTACACATGACAATAATCGTCATTAGCGCAGCCGAAACACATTTACTGCTGAACGGAAATCTCCTAGAAATTGGAGGGTTCTGTTAAAACCTTTACGTTTGGCAGGCGGGTTGGAGATCGCAGTAAAAGACCACGAACTGGAATACGCTGCTGTCCATTTTGCCATCTATAGGTGTATGGTGATTACCTCTAGTACCATTAGCTGCCTGTTAGGACAACCCCTTAAGCCCCGAGAGCATGTATACATGCTCGTAACCGATACGTTAAATATCGATAGCATTCCAGAATGCTCTAGAGCGCACTTGTTTCATTAGTATCTCAAAATACAACTCTCAAGGTCCTAAGATATAACAAAAACAAAAGAGGAGCGGCGTGTCTACGTCACAAAAAAATTCGAATGTTTCGGGTATATCAGGGGTTAAGTATGAAGGATTGGTTCTATTCTTATGAGTCGAGGCTTGCCAATGTCACGAGTACGACCAATGTTACATATTGAAATTGTATTTACCACGGTATCAACCACAGTTTGGTGCAACGATTGTGATATCTGTCTACATTTATCAAGCTTCAAGTCTTGGGTTCGAAACCTGGCAAGGAGATTGATGACAGTTGACTAGAATTGGGCATGCACCAATGGGCCGTCAAACCAAAAACATATTATTCTTGCAGTAACAAGTTATTTAAAACAGCCAGTAGTGTTTTGGCTGTTGTATTGTAATCAACGATAACTTACAGAAAACCATTCGAAAGAATAAAAAGTTGGTTGGTTGGTTCATGTTGTATATTAATTGTTTAGGTTAACCACTTGGACATTTCACCGCGTTTCGCTGGCATCTTGATGGCCTTCACCAACTGTCTCGCCAACCTCACTGGCTTGCTCGCACCCATTGTTGCTGGATACATCATAGAGGGCAGAGTAAGTATAAAGATGTTTCATAGAAACACCACATATTTAGTCAGATTTATATGAATAAAAGTGATGTAATATCAATATTTAAGATTTTTCCATGTACTAATGTCCATCGACTTTTGTAGGGAATCTATAATCTAAGATCACAGTGGTTTGTGTGTTTGTCTGTCCGCTCTTTTTCCCGATCTTTTTCCATTGTATCAATAACGTTACCATAGCAATGCGTTTACCGCAAGTAGTTCGTCTACCGGACGCTAGATGGCGCTAACGGAAAAATATTTAATAAAAGAAAAAATTAAATATTTTGTCCACCCGTGCGAAGCCGGGACGGGCCGCTAGTATACTAATAGAGTTGTCAGTTCTAATAATACTTTGACAAATAGGCATTCCCAACTATCTAACTTGCCCAATAATATCGAAACTTTATAATTTCGGTGATTTAGAGGTTGACTATTTGTATCTCAAATTGCATGGAAATTATTATAGTATTTTAATACGAACTTTGATTGTTTAGTATTTTTTCATTAAATAAGTCAAGAAAATATTTACAGGATTAAATGATATGACTACCTTACAAGGTTGAAGTAACATTTAAAAATATTTTTATACAATTCTTTGTCGCTTTCACGAAATGATATGATCATAGTGATGTATTTTATATGACAATAATAATATCTAATACTGATTTTATATTGACCTTTCAAATAACAAAGTTGAAAGTTTATAATTTCACAGAATATGACTGTGACGAAAACGTTGTCGCGATCATTATATGACTAAAAGTTGGGTAGTATATAATAGAACTGACATTTATACTAGAATCTATGATTCCCGCACACATACGTATTAAATTTGGTATTTGTATGCATTTCTGAATTCCGAAATTACTTGCAGCCCACCCAAGCACAATGGCGGATAGTGTTTTACATCGCCGGTGGAGTGTACATTTTCTGCGCGACATTCTATAACATATTCGGATCCGGCAAAAGGCAGGACTGGGACAACCCCGCTGATGACGAAGCCAACGCAAAAAAAGCTGCCGACAAAAAAGCCATGAAGGAAGAGAGGAAATCCGCCAAGAATCAAGACTTAGCGGAAACCGCGCAATAACAAACATTAAAAAGTTGTAAATGCTCCACCGACACAAATAACATTATCGAATGGCTCAATTGACTGTGATTCACAGCGATACAAACAAAATAAAAAAGGCGGGAAGTTTAACTCCGGATTTAAATTTGTATCTGTGGAAGTGTTGGACCCCATAACAGTTGTTTCCTTATAGATGAGACTGTGCCGTTTGCAAATTAAGTTATTTCTTAAACAATCGATATATTCTTACGTGAAAATAAAATATTAATTTATTGGCAAGACAATAACAAAATTATGAATTATAAATCTAAATGTGCATTGTTTTGTTACTTTTATTTATTTGACATTTCCTTTTATCAATAGGTTGTGCGGTCTAATTTATTTTTGTTTATTTCTTTCAAATGGAATGCTTAAAACGCACATCAACAGGGCTGTGATAAAATCTTGTGTTGCCAACACAACATAGAACTATTGTGGGGTCAACTTTTTGATGACTTGTTAAATGTTATTTATTAATTAGTTTTTAATTACCTACCATAAAAGTATTGTTTAATTAGTTTTAATGCTTGTGAGCGTGAGACGCGTAAAAAGTTTAACATTACCGGGTCCAATAGATATATGTTACCGTCCCAGTCAGTGACCTAAGATTTATTAATTACATAACCTCGCATTGTGGGTACTTTCAATTTTGTAAGAACAGTGCCATCGTAAGCATTTTTATCGAACTTGCTAATAGTAGATTTTTTCTATATTAAATCATTATCAAAAATATTTTCAATATTTCATACAGTAATAATATTATGCGAAAGATACTTCCCACATTCACTAAACAGTGTCATAGATTTCGATGGGTGTTGCAATCAGTAAAAAAAGTCTGGAAGGTTGTTCCACACAGTATCTATTCAACGTCTCCTGTGTATTGTAAAGAGTTAGCAGTTAAATTACGTAAACAATGCCCATTAGTCTGTGTCAGATTTAGTGCCAAAATATATTTTGTTGTGACTTACAATTTTATTCAAAACATTACTGGTTCGCTTGAAGCGAATGTTGTTATCTTAAGGTTTAATGTATAAGTATGTTTTAGTAGGATTACTATCAATTTATGGAAATTAATTAGATATAACATGTGACGTCTATCGACGTCGCACGCCCAGGAGCTAATGTGATCATTCTCTTAATTTATGTTGTACACTATGGAAAAATTAAAAATAATTTCGCTTTAAAGTCAACGTACACTTCACCTGAAAGTAGAATTGTCTGGATAGTCTTTTTAAATGGCGTATCCTTAGGCCCTTTTGGTGATAAGTGTATGTTAACCATAAAAATTATTGTTAATTTACCTATAGCCTATAGTATATAGTTATAGTAAGTTGATCGAGCTTATCTCTCTCTCTGAACTGAGCCCCCAGATATTGTTGGTTACTTCAATTTTGTAACTGTGTCAGTGACATTTTAAGTGCCTTGTAAGCTACAACAGTGTTTTATATTTCTATTCAAGATGCGTTTTACGTGTCAGTATCAAGGATGTATATATTTTTCGTATTAATAAAACCATTTTGTATGAGCTCTAGCAGTAAGACAATAGAGAAATACAAATATTTGAAAATAACTTTTTGGTTTCATTTAAATAGGTAATTACAATAAAATAAAAGAACTTCAACAATTCTTATTTATTTTTAAATTATCACATTACACTTAACAACGGAGGTTACTCTTCAATTTTGTAATGGTGAACACTAAAGGCACCCGTGCCGCTACGACATGGCTGTCCCAGCATGAGACAGCTAGAAGCCGAGCGAATATTGTCTTTCTTTGCATTAGTAACAGCTTCTTTCAAAAATATCAGCGAAGACTCAAATGACATTTGCTGTAAAGGTGAAGTCGAGGATTCCATACCCTTCCGACTCATTGGTTCAAATATTCCATTGAATGTCATGTAATCAGCAATAAGCGACAAATGCCTCGGGTCAACGGTAATTCCGTATACATTGAACACGTTTTTAATTTCTTTTATTATCACTTTGTTAGCTGCTTCTATGCCATAAGTATTGGCAATAGCATGAATATCGTTGCTGTACAATTTATTCATATCAAGAATATGATTATACTTAAACATTTGTAATATGTTAATGCCTTCAGTTTTAATGAAAATTGTATCTTTATCTTTATTCACTATTGCTCTCCTTATATTCTTCACTTCATGAATAATAGATTTTGTAGCAGTTTCCCTTAGTGCTTGTGATAAATCTACCCTCAAAATGTTAATGGGAAATAGAACAGTCAACTCGCACCACCGATGGTGTTTTGCGTCACATATGAAATTGGTTGAGTTTTTAAAATTCTCGACATTAAGCACTACCTTGCTGTTTTCAGATGTTACCTCGTCTTCCCCTTTGTTTATCTCATTACTGTCTTTGTTTACTTCATCATCAATTAATTCAATTTCGTCATCTGACTTATCTTCTTCGCCAGACTCTGGATCTTCATACTCTTGTGCCTCTGACCTCTTCTTTTTCATTTTGGCCTGAAAAGTGAATATTGATTCAGATTAAAAACTCATCCAGTTTTGTGTAGTCTTTTTTATACGACTTTGGTTGTTCGAGTGGCTCGCATACCGGTTAAGGCCACTACGAGCTCCTGGATTCGAACCCCGGCCGGTTCAATGTAGAAAACAAACTTTCCTATATTGGTTCGGGTCTGGGTGTTGTGTCGTCATTGTTTTTGAATTCCTTAAGAGAAGTGATATTCTCTAATATTTATTTATCAGCAAAATTAGAAATTCACCGATTAGTTATACTTGAGCTATAAAACTAAACTTTTTTTAGGGAAGATTCATCATTCAGTACTCGTAGTTCGGCTTGGAAATATGCTTTAACGATATTTGTGAACGAATTACAAATACGGCAGTTTACACACCAATTTAAATTCCGATTCGCAGTCAAGTTAATGTAAAAAACGGGTGTTTACATTTTCGGGATTGGGTTTGAAGTAATATATGTGTGAATATTCAGATATGTAATTTTATAAAGAACTATTTAAGTTACTATTAAAGATTTAATAAAAGGTTTCTTGCATGTTTATTTTAATGGATAAATCGTTAAATCAAGTGATTTTTAATAGAATAAACAATTTTTTTTTTTAGAATTAATTTTTGTAAAAAAAATATTTTCTTGGGTCAGTGCATTAATCGTAATTTAAACAGCCGCCATTTTGGCGCGCTTTGAATGACGTCAAATGACATGACTCGCCACGTTACTATGGGTGAATCTACATTATATTGTAATGATATAAGTTGCCGGCAAACGCATGGCTTCATGTCATGTGATGTCACAACCAATAGGAAGGTGCTTAGTTTGTTTTGAAATTTACTTTCGTTTATGCGTAATTTTTAACCGAAAAAAATATTATATCTTAAAAAATAATAGAAATTATCGATTTTAACGAATGCCGTCAGTTTATTAACATTAGAATAATAATTTAAAAAAATATAAGTTTTTTTCTTAATTACATGCAAGAAATCTATTACTATTTATTATATTGCAACGCACGTATTACGTAATAAAAATATCGCAAACTCTTTTATAGAAAAACTCACTATTTCCCATCACGTTAAATCAAAATTAAATCTTTGAAATATACTTACATCTGTGTTGTCGTCGTCTTCATCAGGGGCTTCCTCATCAGAACTGTCATTTATATTGTCGACTTTTCCTTTTTCTTCTGGGATCTCATTGTCCTCTTCGTCATCATCTCCACTACCTCCAACATTCCGTTGCTTTTTTTTATCAGAAGACCAAAGCACCCCGCAAGTAGCCTTGGCTTGTTTTCGAATTGTAGAGAACATTTCATCAAAGAATTTTTTCTGCATGTGTTTTATTATTTGAGCAGGCTTCACCGTATACTGTGGTTTGTACTGTGAATGTGGTAAAAACACAAATCGAATTGTGGTTTTCAACTCTCTTTCAGGGTCTGTCACGATTTCACATTGTACATGGATCTTTTCAAGAACATCAGCTACGGTAACTCGATTCAGTTTCTGTCTTAATTTTTCGGCTTTCTTTCGCGCATCTGGGATATCTAATCGAATAGGTATATCCATATTTGGTGTTTTAAGCTTTGCTGATGCAGTCATCAAGATTTCTCTGAGACGTGGGATACCAAGAGTGACGTTCATATCACCTCGACCAGCAAAGTGAAAAGTATTCAATGTCATCTGAGTGGAAGGTTCTCCTATAGACTGAGCAGCCAAGAGACCCACAGGTTCCCCAGGCGCAGCCATTGATGCAAGATATTTGGCATTCATAATTTCTATAAATTTGTCTTTATCTGTTTTAGTGTCAAAAGAACTCTCGGAGCGATTCTTTAAATATTGTTGTATAATTCCATCCAACTGCTCATTTAAAACACCAAATTTATATTCTGGTGAACATTTGCTAGTAGTCGGATCTGGACAAGATTTGACTTTGTATTGAAGTTTTTCATCATCATCTAAAGACCGCCACATTTTTTCAAGTTCCCAGTAATAAGGATCTCTAGTTCTATCTGTCGGAGTGTCTTCAAGAACAATATCATTTTTGGCCTGAATAGAAAACTGTGAAAAACAACTAACACGGTGTTTTTGTAAAGGACTTCCATGTTTCTTTTTCCATTTCTGCAAAGACTTGTGCATTTTCTTTATATTTTTTTCATTTATATCTTCTTTAAGTTTTTTGATAGCTGACTTACTTAAAACGGCATTCGAATTTTGGTCTAAAAATGGTAGTTGTTCACTTTTTAAATACTGACATTTTAGTACATCAAGACCATCCTCACCATAAGCAAATTGAACTATACTACCATCTGAATCTCTTACAGTATGGTCATATGCCACGTTCAAGCTTTCTAGATGTTTTATCAAACATCTTTGCAAATAACCAGATCTGCTAGTTTTAACAGCAGTATCAATCAGACCTTCGCGACCTGCCATACAGTGGAAAAAGAATTCTTGAGGTTGTATGCCAGTCATAAAACGTCCATCTATAAAGCCCCCAGCTCTTGGAGAAATATCATAAGGCGGAAAACTCGGTAATGATCTTCCTGATATCATCAAAGGAGGTCTTTTACCTTCCAATTCAATTTGCCCAAGTAAACAAGAAATTTGCATGGTATTAACAGTTGATCCTTTAGCACCAGATTGAACCATCAATTGCAAATTATTATATGGAAATATTTCCAGTAAACCTTCTTTTAAGCAAACTTTATTGATATTATTTGTGTAAGAATCAAGCAAACTTTTGTATTGCCTATCTAAATTACCTCTGAACTTTGGATCTCTTGCATACATGTCCCCAATAGTTTCTTTTAACTGACTATCATCAACATCGCCAGGCAATTCTGTAGCTTTCAAGGCAGCCAATCGTCCAGACTGTCGAACCAGGCACACCAACTCATCACGCTTTTCATTAGCTTTTTCAACCACTAAAATGTCTTTAACGCCAAGCGTGAATCCAATCCATTGTAAATAAAATGTAAAAACTTTCGAAAATGAACTCAATAATGCACTAGAGCTGTCTCCACCATACAGTTCATACATACAATGTACTAATCCATAAGGAGTAGCACCATAGTGGGTTTTATCTAAGACGCCAGACAAAAGCTCTCCTTTCCTTATAATGACTTCAGCCTCCGACATTTTATTTGGATCAGAGAATCCACTGCCTCCCGCTTTCCAAGCTCTAGGAGGATATTTCTGCCAAGCAGTTGAACTAATTTTGGCTTTTCCTTCTAATGATAGATATGATTTTCCTTTTGGTATACTGTTAATGATAATGGTAGATAAGACTTGTTTACCTGACCATAACATAACAGGTTTTAATATTGTTGGTGGTAGAAGTTTGATTTCACCTTTGTTATTCACTAAAGCTTGAAATACCAATTGCTGGTAATCTGATTTTGTAAAAAAAGATCCCCTTATTGACATTTTTACCCCAGAAATGACATGGTCTTGAATTAAACCACTCAGTGGTGTACCATCTTTCGGCACAAGATATTGTTTTGTCACAGACATGATGTTATAGGCTTCACTTCTAGCTATCTCGTTTTGTGGAAAATGGGCATTCATTTCATCACCATCAAAATCAGCATTATAGGATTTACAATTGGCATAATGCAGCCGAAGGGTCTTTTCTCCTTTAAGAATTCTTGCTCTATGAGCCATCATACTTGGCTTATGCAAAGAAGGTTGTCGATTTAAAATCATAATGTCACCATTTATTAAATGTCTATGAACTACCTTAAAGCCCGAAGATTTATATTCATCCGGAGTAAGTAATCTTTTGGCAAGACTTTTCCGTTTTTGTATTGAATCAGGAGGAATTCTTATAATTCTCCCATTTTCTATTTCTAGTTTTTCTGCACCTGGATGGACATTAGGCCCATTGATAACCATTTTCCTCAATTCATCGACATTCCATTCAGTAACTGGCACAGGATATGTAAGTTTTTTAGCAAAAGCATCAGGAATACCAATTTCATCAATGTCCACATTCGGATCTGGAGTTATAACTGACCGACATGCAAAGTTGACTCTTTTCCCCATCATGTGCATTCTTATAACACCTTTTTTTTTCTCCAATATTTGTTTCAGACCAAGACTTGTTGTTCCTTGGCCTTCACAGCTTAGAAGATTGTTTATATTTTTTTGTAAATCTTGCCAAACTATATGTAATTTTTCAGGAGCAGAATTGCCTGGAGTTCCTCTATAATGACCTAATGGTTTTGGATCTAGATTGTTAATTACTTCTTCTTGGTCAGATGCTGCCATTATTTGCAATATAACTCTAGCAGAAAAGGCTGTATTGAGTATATTTTTATAAACATTTGTTTGAGGGTGCTCTATTAATTCTCCTTGTAATACATTGCATGGTCTGACACAAGGTGGAAGAACAGGCACAACACTCATAAAAAATACATCTGTTACTGGCTTTAGTTTAGTATTCTTCAACACAGGTAAACATGAAACTAAAATATCTTCATCATTCTCAGCAATTTTGGAACAAAAATCTTTGATTTCATCTGGCATCAAAATTTTAAAAGTCTTTCCTGAACCATCTGCGCTATTATAATTATACATTAATTTACCTTCCGAAGTAGTTACTTTAATCAGTTTATTTTTACAATAAAGACATTTTTTTGCTGTGTTCATTGTTTTGAAATAATCAGTTAAAATCTTTGATCGTAACTTGTCAGTGTTCTTATTATGGAATACTTCAGCAACACAATCAGTATTCTTCAATAACTTTTGATATTTCCTTATAGTTTTGTTGGATTTTTTAGGGGATCCATCATCATTATTAAGCTCTTTAATTTCACACAAGTCTAACGCTGCTGTTACATGTCCAGCATCTATCAACTGCAACTGAAGCTTTAATAATAGCTTCATTGTATCAAGCATTTGAATTTTAAAACATTTTAAGCAACTGATTCGAAACAATGTGTAAACCTGTCTAATAAATAGTGGATTGATGACAATTAAAGGTAACTCAATGTGACCAAAGTGTCCTGGACAGTGAAGTAAAACATTGTTACAGGTAGCGCAAGTTTCATTGCGATCTCTAACTGGGCCTAGCGCAGAATCGTACAGGCCTCCTGGAATCGCATTGCCCAAGGAATCAAAAGACGTTGTATTAGTTATTTTGACGACACTTAACTTTTTGACGTCCCCATCATTGAACATCATGAATTGCACTGAATCGGGGTCGACAGATGTCATACGTGTTAAGTCAGAAGTAAACGATGATTTCGTAGCCATTTTCGTTTTCTGTGAAAGATTTAATAAAGTATTTAAAATAACACAACTGTAATATTTATTATATGTCTTATAATAAATATTACATGGCGCTGCGGCAAACTAAAAATATCTACAACTAAAGTACAATTAAAATGGATTTGTTAAAACCATCATTGCCATTAATTATCCGGGAACATCATGGCAAATTACAAAGATTTAAAACAAAAGTTTTTACTATACTATTTGGCAAGTGGGCAGAAAATAGATTGACGACTGAGCAAAGAAAGGAGCTATTTTTACACTGTATTGGCGATGATGGTTTGCAACATTATTATACCTTTGAAAATTTTAAATATTAAACGGTCGAATGTTTAAAGAGTAAAATATATTTATTAATATTTTCATGACATATTACAGACACTTCTAATCAATGAATAATTTTCTTCTTTATTTTAAATTCCATAGACAGGTATATGTCAATTAAAGACGCGAGTGTGTATAGCCTCTTTCTAACACTCCGCCTCACATGAAGCGTTTTATATTGACCATGTTAGTTAAATTTTGAAGTCTTGGTCCTGGTACAGCTTTCGTCAGAAAGTCTGCTGGCATTGTCTCTGTTGGCATATATGTAATGTTTATATGTCCTTCTTTGACTAATGCTTTTATGTAATGCGCTTTTAAATCTATATGTTTCGATTTTTGATTAACCAAGTTGTTTTTTATTATGTTTTGCGCAGCTTGATTATCGCTGTGTATTGTAACACATTCTTGGTTATTACCAATTTCATTTATAAGATTTTTTAAATATATTGCTTCCTTTGCTGCTTCTGTTAAAGCTATATATTCAGCTTCAGCTGTTGATAAGGCTACGGTCCTTTGCTTCTTTGATTCCCAACTAATTGGTGACTTTCCATTTGTAAAAATGTAGCCTGTGTACGATCTTCGATCTATTATGCAAGAAGCCCAGTCTGCATCGGCATATCCGACGAGCTTTTCTTCACCTTTTTGGTAAATAATCCCAATATCTTTCGTACCTTTTAAGTATCGTAAGATTCTCTTGGCAGCATTAAAATGTTCTTGAGAGTAACAATTATTAAATTGACTCATGTAGCTTACGGCGAACATAATATCTGGACGTGAAGCTACAGCCAAGTACATTAGGGATCCTATTAAATTTTGGAATGGCAATTCTTTCTGACATGTTAAAGATTTATTTAGCTTTGTTCCAATTTCCATGGGTGTCGATACATGTTTGCAATTGCTTAGGCCGTACTTTTCGAGAATACTATTTATATATTGTTCTTGGCTTATTTTTATACCATTCTCTACTTTTGTAAAATTTATGCCCAAACAGTATTTCAGTTCTCCAAGATCTCTTAGGGCAAATTTATCTGATATTTTCTTTTTAATATCATCAATTTTTGCTTTTGACTTGCATGCTATTAATATGTCGTCTACGTATATGCTAACAATGACCTTTTCTTCTCCGCCTTTCGCGTATATGTAGTCACATGGATCAGAGTTTGTAGGTTTGAATTCAATTTGTTTGAGATATTCATCTAATTTCATATACCATTGTCTACCAGATTGTTTTAGGCCATATATTGCTTTATTTAATTTGCAGACATTATTTTCTTTATTTGACTCCATTATTTTTAGCATATCTAATGCCTTCTTTTTTATATCACAGGATGTTTGTTTATCTTTACTAATATATTTTAAATATATTTCTAAGTCTTTTGGAGTTTTCATAAATATCTCTTCCTCGATATCTCCATTTAAAAATGCTGTACAAATGTCTATTTGTTCAATTCTCATGCCTTCGTTTACTGCCAATGGCAGTAGTCCAAACAAGTAGTCTAATTGAACTTAGTCTTGATACGGGAGCGTAAACTTCTTGGTAATCTAAACCTGGCATTTGAGAAAATCCTCTTGCGACAAGTCTAGCCTTTTTTCTTTCTATTTGTCCATCCGTTCCTAATTTTTTCTCTGTTTTGTCTTCTGAAGCTAATTTAATAGTTTGATTTTCAATTGCTTCAAAATTTCTAATTATGTTTTTATTACGGCACATATGTGATGTGCAGCCACTGTCTAGACACCATCTACTTTTCATCTTTGGTATATTTGTTGATAAGCATGTTTCAACCTTTTTTGTTTCATGTTTATTATTTTTATTATTATTTTTGCCTTTATTTTTGAACCAACATTTTTCGCTTTGATGATTGGTTTTGTTACAGTATTGGCATTTTTTAAATTTGTTTTGTTTTTTGTTATAATGTCTGTTATTGTTTCTATTTGTATAATAGGCCTCGTTATCATGTATGTCATTATTTTGTGATGAACAAGCAAATCTGGATTGATATTCTTCCATTATTTTAATTCTTAATATTTCTGGCGTGGGTAGGCTATCTCTGGTTTCTATTGCTATACGAAAATTTTCATATGATGATGGAAGACTATAAAGAATTATTATTGTCAATAGTTCGTCATTTATTTTTACGTCCATATTGTTTAGTTTGTCCACAATATCTAGGAAGTTATCTAAATAATCTTTGATGTCGCCTTTTCCATCATATTTACTGGTTATTATTTGTTTTAGCAATGTTGCCTTTCTAGCAGAACCCTTACTTTCAAAATTTGCTTGTAATACGTCCCATACTTCTTTTGACGTTTGACATTTTTTTACTAATTTTATTTCATTTGGCGAAATTAATAATAATAATTCAGACCTTGCAATTAAATCCTTATGTTTTTCGGCATCATCCTTTAATTCGGTCTTATTAACGAAGTCCCATAGTCCGTTTTTTATAAGCACGGCTTGAGCTTGTATTTTCCAAGTGTCATAATTATTTTTATTTAAACATTCTATAACCGTATTACTTTTATACATTTTTATAATTATTTACTCGCATTACTGGGCCCATAACCTTTTAAATATTAAACGGTCGAATGTTTAAAGAGTAAAATATATTTATTAATATTTTCATGACATATTACAGACACTTCTAATCAATGAATAATTTTCTTCTTTATTTTAAATTCCATAGACAGGTATATGTCAATTAAAGACGCGAGTGTGTATAGCCTCTTTCTAACAGAAAATAAGGACAGTCTGACCTACAAAGACATATTAAAAAAGCTTGAAATTCATTGCAGTCCTCCACAGAATGAAACTTATAATCGCCATATCGCACATACGGTGCTATAATGTCACTGATGTCATTTTTGTCAAAACTGAACTGAGTATGAGAAAATACGCCTAATGTACCATATTGTTATTGTAATGTTTACTTCGTTTGTTTTTACGTTAAAAGGAAGTTCAAAGTTGTAGTTTAATTATTATCATTTTATTTGTTTAGTCGAGAACAACTATATGTTGTACTAGGATGTTGAATTTAAAAATGTTTCTCCTGAAATATTACACCATTTGCATAAGTGATGTTATAGCACCATATGTGCGATATATTCTTCAGTAGAAAACAAAAACAGGGAGAATCCATGGATGAATTTGTAACCTGTCTAAGGAAGCTAAGCAAAGATTGCAAATTTGAAAGATGAGCATATTAGAGATCAGATTATAATGGGACTAGCTGATTTGGGCCTGAAGGAAAAATTATTAAGAATGTGGGATTTAAATTTAGAAAAATGTATTTTAACAAGCAACGCAGCCGAGGTGGCACACAATCAAATAAGAGATATAAAACAGCAGTCAGAATATCAAATTGGTTCAGTCTACAATGGAAATAACATAGATAAGAAGAAAAAATGTAATAAAAAACTATAAATAGAAAACAGCATTATAGAAATGAGGAGAAAAGGCAGTAGATGTGGTAAGCAACATCAGTACGGAAATTGTCCTTTATATAACAAAAAATGTGCAGTGAAATAAGTAGAATCATTTTAGTGCAATGTGCTTTAAAAAGTGTTCAGTGATTGGTAATGAACTACAAGAAAAGATGAAATACAGCAAAGTTTTCAGATTGATTCAATTAATATTACTACGACAATATCCAAAAGTACCGCTTAACCTATAAATACCAATTGCAAAAGAAAATTATCATGGGTACTTACCAACTAAAGGTCAAGCTAAGTTGTATTCATATGACACATTATAATATTAAAAAAATCTGTAGTTATTTATTTGAATTTATTTTTTAACAAAAATGTGATCACTTAGAAATTAACACATGATACTCAATAACAAACAAGTGAATTGCTTCCACAGAACACTATTACTGATCGCTTCGATCTCAGAACAATAACTAAAGCTATAGAAGGAGTGCTAAAATAACAACACAATACGTTAGTTCGTACTATTTTGACTTATACAGTTGTAAATGTGTAAGAAAGAAATAAGTATACAAATTTTGTTTCGTAATTTATAAGGTAGTCACTAGTTTCCCTTACGTCAATGATGTAACGGCATCGATATTACTATCGATAAAAATAAAATTAAAAACATGTAAAAAAAATATGCTGTTGGTATGTCTATGACACTAGAACGGACGGTAATGTGTCATAATAAACGTGTAGAATCTGCAATATGAACATTTTATAATGCAGTATTCATGAGTAGAATTTTGGACCCGAACCAATTTATTTATTAGATTTGCAATCTTCAGTATCTAGAGAAACCAGGTAGGTACAGTTAAAAAATTGCACTTTGTATAGGTATATCATTATTAGGCTACATGTTTCTATTTTAAGTTAGACCTCTAGCAGTATATTAGTGGACACTGCATTCAACATTAAATTTTTAATAGGTATAGATTAAAAAAGAGGAAAAATTTTAAAAGAAAATTAATCGACTATTTAAATTAAATTAACCAACTATTATTTTATACATATTTACTTATTATTTTTATAATTTTATATACTACTCTGTCAAGAAAGTACCGGGAAAAGATCAATAATAAACACAATGTTTGTTATTCATCCAAATTTATTTTATCACCTTCAAAGTATGCTCCTTCAGAAACGATACACTTACGCTAACTTAATCCAATCATCAAAACATTTTTTTAAACGCTGTTTCCGGAATTGAGTTCAGTTCTCGCCGCGAATTTTTGTCATTTTTGTTTACACACTCTAAAAGTGCTAGGTATTCGGCTTGAACATATTCTTGTTTCAATTTTTCTATCAATATGTTATAGAGTTGAGATTACTTCGCGTTGCTCTTTAATGTTCTCTTTGTTAGTGTTTATTTTGCGAAGACGTCAATTGCTGGTCTTTTTAATCCTTTCTAACTCTTTTTTTAATATTCCAATTTGGTTTTTTATAATCTGCTATAATTTTCTGTAAATTAGATATCAGTTCAGAGATATCGGAATCAGTATTTGTTTCAACTGTGGTCATAGATTTGGGGCGTTTTCTTGGTGGCTCATAATTCCTTCTGAATGCGATAGTGTTTTTCTGAAACACAAAAATACTATTGTAAATAAGCTATCGTTATTATTTGGGATACACGCTGCCAAAATGTTAATTAAAAATCTAAATATTTATTGGTAGGAGCGAAATAATTATATGACAAAGCAAGACTAAGATAATGTTTGGAATAAAAAAGGAGCAATTTCATGTTCTGTAAATGTAATGTGGGTATAGCATTTGCTTTCAGCCGCCGAAATCAAATGTTTACATGTGGCTCAAATGAATGTAGTCTAAAACGTTTCGAACAAATGTGACTGTGCGCTTTCGGTGTCCAATTGATCCTTGATATACGGCGTATCCATTCAGTTCTAATAGGTTCATCTTTGGGAAAACTAAAGCAAAAAGTAAAAACCAAAAATGTTGACATCGATAACAAAGAACACATCACTATCATACTATCATATACAAAACAGAAGGCATGAAAATAAGACAATTTAAACCAAAACTCATGGAGCAATCTATTTGTAATATTAATTTACTACAATTTTCTGAATATACCGTTGTTATATTGTCAAAATATGAGAATTTAGAAACCAAACTCACCGATGAAATGATAACACCTAATCCGTATTTTCTTTTCGTGATATATGAGACTTGCAGTCTGGAACAACACAAGCCATCCTGGACGCGGACTCTAAGATGTCTGAAGCGTCTATATGCACACTTTCCTGTTATTTTATCACGAACTTCCTTGTAAAATAATATAATTTCACGCTAGCCGCTCACAAAGCTGTTCGGCCACTGTAATACGACCGCATTGAATTTGGTCTTACTTCAGTAACCACGTTCATCAAAGACGTACTTTTAATTTAGTAGTATAATATACAACCAAATTACAACCATTTGACATTTGCACTTTGAGAGTTTGTGACAATGACGTGAAAATAAAACCTTACAATTGTTGTCTATTTCGCTCTTACCCATGTATGTTAGATTACTTTAAGTGAATACGAGAGCTGTTATACAGTTTTTATTTTAGCGCTCCTTTTATAGCTTTAGTTATTGTTCTGAGGCTTCGATCGCTTCACTCTCTCTCACTCGCGTGAAGACGAAATGTCAGTCAGACAGACAGTCAAAGAAACTGTTCTTTGTTGTTTTCCCATAAGGGCAGGCAGAGGGTACAAAGCCCATACAGCCTAGTCTTCAATTACTTTTTCTTCCATCGACATACTAATGGACATGTCCTAGTGATGAGAATTTATGCACTACGAAAAAAGGGATAAAACTAAGTTTCGTACTATCTTTATCTCGCTTAAAACATAGGCCGTTACTGTCATGAAAATTGAGAGCCAATAACCTATAAGGAAACAGATAGCATTAGTCCGAAAGCATATACCATCTTCGTCACTCTTCTCAAACCAAGAAATTTTTGCACGTAATACGGGTACGGCATGTCCATTAGTATATGACGATGTTTTCTTCGTTAGATGATGATGAGAGCCGATCTATGAATGATAGATGATCAATGACTGAAAAATTACCAGTGAAATTTTCCTTTCCCTAGGTTTTAGTAGAGATGTGAGGTTTTACTGTAACCTCCTTATAGCTTATTGAGAGAGCGTTAAACGATACCTTCCACCGTTTTGTTTCCCCTTTTTTTTGACATTCGACCATTATTATACACTAATATACACCACAACACAAAATTAAACAAGAAAACCAAAACCACTAAAGTGATGCTTCCTGCTCCCGTCAACGACACACAAAGCAAATACAGCATCACAGAATATTTTTGTTGTTTTTTTTTTGTAAGTTATAGCCTCGTTGTTATTTCACATTCCTAATATTTTTTGCCGTTCCCCTGCGGGTAGACCGTACACAAAAACATACTAGGTCTAGATTAAGTAAAAACATAAATCATCTTAAGTATAAAAAATAATAATTTGTAGACCTTTTCGCTCTCTTTTCGGAAAGAGTTTCGTTTAATAAATTTGGGTTCCATGTAGGTGTATATTAAAGACGAATTAATTCACCTTTCGACTAGAATCATAATAAGTCAAGGCGTGATAACAAAAGTATGTTTTTGCATAGAAAGCAAATAAGATTTTATTATATTTTAAACTAGCAATACTATCAAAGACATGATTAAAATTGTTAAATATGGCTCGAATATCCGAATATCTTGCATATTTGAAAAAAAAAAATTATATGGTTACCTTTAAAAATTTACTACTTCTGGTGTGTCATGTTTTGGTTTACTTTATTAAGTCTTTATATTTAAATACCAAATGTTAAAATACCAAAACTACGTAAGCACGATAACATGTTATTGCTTTTAATAGTTCTCACTCTATTACAAATACTTACGCATTCTTCCTTCGCAGGTAAGTATCATTATTGCATCTCATTTTTATTAAACACTAGGAATGAGATATAACGTTTAATATTAGGGATTGGAAGATTTGTTATAAGAACTATGGTATTATCAAGTTTGACTCACTTTTGCATTTTTACTCTTCGCACCTCGGCGCGCGGCGGAAAAGAAATCCGAGTTATTTGAACAATAGTGGGCAACCATTAAACTGTCTATTTTATTTATAACGATGGCCACCTGTTATTGAGTATATAATAAGACCCACTGAGCAAGGAATCACTACGTTGATAAGACCTGTATAAATAACTTTTTTGAAGTAAAACTTCTTTACGCACGCTTGACTTGGGGAGTAAGCTGAGCTGTAAGCTTGGCGTGAGGAGAGCGTTAAAAGTGAGATCGGGCGACGCGAACGGAATTTGAGAGGGAGCTATAATTTAGAGAAGATAAAAAGAGAAAGAGTTAAGTTTCATATATAACTGTAGGGGCAAGAGGGAGGTGCTAGCACACATGTTCTTTCTCTCTTACGTTCAGTTACGTCCAGTTAAGTTTCGTATAGTTGTATTCGTTATAACAAAATACCAAAAGAAATTAACGAACAAAACCTTAACTTATTTAGACAGAAATTAATGCATTGGCTAATTGGAAAAACATTTTATGACATAAAAGAGTTACTTGACGTAAGAATATAATTTGACACTTCAGGCGTTACGACATAATTAGATAATATGTTTTATTAATTAACTTGATTTTGCTCTTAATAATATGGATATGAATGATTCAATAATAATGCTATGAATGATAGAACAATAATGTATATCATAAGCAAAACATGAGCTCTTTAAAAATGTACCAACCATGTCTTTAGCAAGTAAAGTCCTATTATTATTATTTAAAAAAAGTTTTACTTCAAAGAGGTTATTTATATATAGGTCTATAAGCACACTCGCTTTTTGAACCGTTTTATAGCTGTTGATGATCTAAATAAAAAATAAATAGCTTTCAATTTTTGTCTTTAAAAGTTATAATGTTGTGTGTCGTAAAATCGGTGTCAATCAAAAATATTTATCGACTACGCATCACTTACCATCGATTTTGTTTAAGAGTGGCAGCACTGCCTGATTTAAAAAAAATAGTCAAAATGGCGGCTCTGGATGAAGTTGACGTATGTGAAAGTTGGGAGGATATGGACGAGATTGGTGTAAGTGGTTAATTATTAAAACCTTCGATAACATTTCTGATAATACTATAACCAACTCACATGATATAACATTGATTGTTTTCATGTTGCAGTTGGATCAGAAAATCAAGCTGATGTCCAGTGAGTGCGCGCCTGTTAAAAGCTTAAAGGGTTGCAAGGTTACTGTTGAGGATAACGCGTGTATTGGGTCCCAGTGTATCATGCCGGAGCCTGCAATTCGTATTTTAAAAAGGCCTTCTGCGTCTGTTAGCGGTCAAATGAACGGAGAAAGTCGAGCACGGCCTGTCAAAACTCTTGAACAAAGACAGAAAGAATATCAAGAGGCTCGACTTCGAATATTGGGTGAGGCGCGAAGCCCTGAAGACGTTATTGACGATAAGTGAGCTTAAATTATTAATTTTATTATACCTTTTTCATAGATCTATGTTTACATAACCAAGAAGGTCTTACAACTGTCATTTTAGAGTTCAGTTGTGCTAAGGGATTTATATTTTAAAGATACTTTGTCAATTACTTTATTGTACATAGAGCATCAAAAAGCATTTTCTATGTTTCTAGTTATTTCTGTTATTGGATAAACCAAATAAAAAATATGTTTTGTTTAGTATTACTACACATATATTTTTGTTTCAGCCTCACTAGATTGCAAGATAAACTACAAGCAAATAATCTCAATGACAGCCAAAATCAAAATAGTGGTAAGACAAAAATCTGCCACAATGACAATAATACCAAAGGCAAGGAACGCAAAGTTCTGACAAGACTGCCGCCGGGTGCTACACCCGCTGGAGTTTTTCCTTCACCTCCTCCGAGAGGTGTTTTAGTAATAAGGACTCCAAGAGGTCCAGATGGCACAAAAGGCTTTGCGAGACGGTAGCATTGCTAAACATTAGGTCACTTATAAGTTCCATCCATGCAACTTTTCCATTCTACACAGTAAACTCAAGTGGATTGTTGCTCTTAACGACTTGTCTACATGTTATAATCACTACACAATTTGTAATTTAGTAACAGATCTTTTTAATTGTAAATATAATATTTAAAAAACCTGATTTCTGATTTTAAACAAAGGAGCTAGAATTTGACAATAAAGTTTCTTAGTTTCGACAGACTATTGCTTATAATTGTGCTTAGTAAATCATGCCATGATTCAATAAGGAAATCTCTTCATATTTAATATTGTTACTAAAGATATGTTACAAATTTTCAATATGAAGAGTTTATATTATCAGTTAAATAACAGTGTCTTGGACCAGGTTTTGAAAGATAATTGTTCAAAATAATATAATGGTACCTTATACAATATTGAATAAATACCAATCTTAACGTAAATTACAAGTTGTTTAGTAGAATCATGAAAATTGAAGAGTGCTCACTTCAGGGAACAACCACACCTATTGTGATAGATTTTATAAACTGAAACTTCAGTTAGAAGATATTTCAAAGTGATTTCTTATGAACTGAACACTTACAGCATTAATTGTATGAACATGAATTATGTATTGGTGCTTATGCAATGAGCTTAAGTATAATAATTACGAATAAACACTGTATAATAAAATATACTAGTGTCTATGAACAATTTTGTTCTAGAAAACAGTTGTTTCATTGATTGCTGTGAATATTGCAAATAAGTAGTAAGGAGCATCTTTGCAACATCAAATACTTTGTGTGCATATAATTGATAATCTTCAAAATTTTTAAAATAAAGGTTTTTATATCCAGATTTTCTACATTGTATAGTATATTTTTAGGATAAGATATTTGCTAATTGTATATTTTTAGCTGTATTATTTTATCATTAAGATTTTTTGCGCTATTAATTATATTTGTGCTACAATTTTTATAGAGACATTTTCACACTCAATTGACTGTCTGAAATTTTTAAACTGGTAACTATATTGAAAAATTGTTGTCTATAGTGAAGTCTATTTGATATTACATATTGTCACAAATATAATTAACTAGTGTTTTCAGAATGAATGAAATGTGTGGAAGATGAAACAACAATTATTTCGATGACAATGTCTGAGAATTTGGGTGGCTGTAATGCCATAATACTAGTCCTAATTTATGTCATAGTTTTGGCTTAATACAGTGAATTATTTCATCTTTTTAATTCCTTTCTGGCAAGTATGTAAAGTACCAAGTTTTATTAATCACACAAAACACCTACAGAACTTTCTTTGAAGAGAAATAATAATAAATAAAATAATAATGAAATGTTTATCTATACATATAAATAAAATTGGAGTGTCTGTTTGTAATATTGAAAAAACCGTTTTTTACTACATACATATGAATATATATACAGTACATACACCAAAATAACATTTTTTACAATTTTTGTCTGTCTGTCTGTCTGTTTGTTCCGGCTAATCTCTGAAATGGCTAGACTGATTTTGACGGGACTTTTATTGGCAGGTAGCTGATGTAATAAGGAGTAACTTAGGCTACTTTTATTTTAGAAAAATAAAATTACTGTGCCACAGCAACGCGTGGCTAGGTCAGCTAGTTTAATATATAAATATAGAGTGAATTATACCTCAAACAAATAATTTTCTATACATTATTTTCTTATCTCAATGGCAATACATCAGGAAACAGTGCAACAAATACCAACTTAAGTTCACAAGAATAATTTACTGTTTTAATTTTTAACTTTCATGTTAGTATTTTGAGCCAGCTGTGATGAACATATCTGTTATGTTTGCATTGTACATCGAAGTAAATGTACAATTGTATGAAACCAATTAATGTAAGTTAACATTATGTGACTACAGTAGATAAATATGGTAAAATCAGCATCAATAAATACTTATTTGCTCATCAGTGTCAAACTCAGTTATTGGAGAATTCACTTTACAGTTGTTGCAGTTTTTTCTTAACAAGATTGCAATCTTATGAACATAAATTAATAATTTTATGTGGGTTAATATGGAATAAATTATCGAGGGTGATTTATGGATGATTATAGTTATTTGGATTGCTATGAACTTACCATATATATCTTTTGTAGTGACAGAGGATTGTGATATAGAATAATCGTCTTATTACAAGCCTTATCCCATCTTTAAAGCGTTATACACAATAGGTAGTGCAATTGAGATTTCCTCAATTACTGTTGGTAGGTCGTGTTTTATAATGACATGTTATAACTGCTAGATTGAATTTTTGTACACAGAATGAGATAATTCTTGTAATTTCTCCTTATTACAAAGTATAAAATGGCTTGTTGGTGGCAGACTGTGGTTGATTTACTGGTTTTATAGATTGAAATTAAATTAATGTATAACACGCCTTGATAAGTAATAAATTATAACAGCTTATAATGATGGAACTACATTAATCATGTTGTCTTCATTATTTTTAAGAGATTCTGGTGTTGACACCACATTCTTTATATAGACAATATATACTTAACGAGTTCAATAACTGATAATAGCACTTAATTTAACTACAGTACCAATTCTTTTTAGAGATATGGATGGGGATTGGAGTAGAGCAGTATATAAATCCAGGTAATTAAAATTGAAAAAACAAATGGATAATTTTAATAGCACTTACAAGTTATGTCTAAAGTAGATTAGACGCATTATTAATAGCGATCTATCCTTTCTCTATCTAAAGATAGAGATGTAGGTACTGTATTTGAAATAAGTGGGCATTGTGGTTCAGAATCACTTTGTGTATAAAATGTGTCCCGTCACCAGTGTCGGAGCCTTTGATGGTGTGAAATATGGCATTCTTTTTATCGACAAATTGCCCCTCAAATTTTGTTTTTCTCTTACGGCCGCCATTTTGTTTTCTTGGTAACCAAGACCTGGGCTCTCATACTAATTCGACCACCACTACTCATGTAAATGTCCTATCAACATTAAAAAGGTGTCATTTGATAGCTAAACATGTCATGTCATGTCAATTGTCATGGAATAAAAAATAGAAAAAATTATTAAAGAAAAACAAATAAATTCTTTTTTGTGTATTTTTTAATTATTGGCTTTTTGATAAAAACCAAATTTGAGGGGCAATTTGTCGATAAAAAATGCCATATTTCACACCATTAAAGTCTCCGACACTGGTGACGGGACACATTGTATATTTCGTGCCTGCGAAATAACTGTTAAAAATATCAGAAATGCAAGCTTTTTATCGCGACATCTATATAAATAATGGCGAAAATAGTGGTGTCACTCAGTATCTCCATAGTTAAGTACACTATCTCATATATTGTGTAAACTGTGATTTACGTAATTTTACTTTCTTGACAAAAATGTATGTTGATACATTGTGAACGACAGATTGACTTCACGGTTTTTATGTAAAGAGTAATTAAGTTAATTTATTTGGAAAAGCAGAAGGATGAAGGTGCACGAGACATTTGGGATGCTAAAGGAAATTATAAATAAGAATGATAGATATATCTAGAATAATGATTGTCTTATACACACGTTGTAAATAATTAGGTTCATATGTTTTATGAACAAAAAACTATAGTGCCAATTAACATATTTATTACGTGTGCTCGTTGTGTTTTATCATTTCAATGAATACTTTAAGAACAATTGTATCGATTCAGAGTAGCAAGATTATGAATAAGGGCCTTTGCTCACAGACGCCTCGGTACTAGTGTTGCCCAAAAATCGATTGGTTATCGATAGGCTCTTTTAAAGCCCTAAATCACACACACACACTAGATAGTTTGCCCGACTTTCACAATACTATAGATACTATTAATGCATCTTGCTATCGATAGTATCGTGAGAATGGGTCGATAGCGATATCGATTTATGAGTGAATTCCGGTGGGAGCTATTGATTGTTCAACAGTCGATTTTTCTGCAACACTTCGGTATATCGAAAGATTCTGTGAAAGAAGATTGAAGAATTTCAGGGCATCCCGCGTTCTGGCGTTCGCGTTAGATTTAACCTTGTTTCAATTACTTGGCGCTCACATTCCTTGGACGATGCGTAACCTATGCGTCTTACGTGATGCAGCGGCGTGACCATGAAATGTCGGGAAATGCCACAGTATTAATAAATAGTTATTTAACGCGAAGCGTTTTGGTCTATTCTTGTTGAAAACCAATGTCAGAGTGAAATTCTTTGTAAAAAGGTAGATTATCAATTGCCAACAAAAAATCTACCACGCCTCCGTGTCATATCGTGCCGTCTATGAGCGCAGGCACTTACTGTGAGTTACCAGTCGTCTATTTAACACATCATTTGAATTTCACTACATATAACAAAAATGTTAAATGTAAATGGTAAATAATGTCAACATAATTACAAACATGTATTTAATTAAGAAAATTAAGTGCATATTGCCTTTTTAAAAATAAAGAAACAAACCATAGAGTGGGGTTATATTAACTAGATCAGACATATAGGTTATAGAAGGTTGGGGAATCTAAGGTTTTAGATTAACGTATATGACGGGAAGGCATATACATACATATGAGTGTAGCCACTTCTTAAATACGTAATGTTGGCAAGACTGACTGAAGCCCTTCGCGGGGTGAACACGGTTGCATTCCCATCCCTGGCAGGAAAATAGTTTGAAGTTTCAGATTGGCTTCGTAACCGTTCAAAGAATGTCAGAGTAAAACTGATGATTGTCGTTGCCATAACAATTTCACTCTAAACTATAGAAGTGAGGACTATTTTTTATCATCTAGTCCGCGACATGGTCTTCGTAACAAAGAGATTATGGTTGAACTTTTCTGCATGAATTTTATATTGCGCCAAAGTTCAACTTAACGTGTGTAGTAATAAAGGTCATTTTGCGGACTGAATCAACAAATGGCTTGTCTTCAAATCTTATAGCATATTGCAACACTTAACGATATAATTACTGTAAATTGTAGTAGAATTAAAATACTACTAAATGAGCTTGCTTTGGAATTCTAATAAAACTAGAACATAGAATAGTGCCAAATGATGGAGTTTGTGATGGATAATAAATTTGTTTCTCTAATTTACACCGTGGAATTGTAAAATTGTATTGTTTTGCTATTGAAACAGAATCGTGCAATGATTGTTAAAGTCTTCGTCTTTCGAGAACATTTTGAACCACTAAAATGGCCTTAAGTGAATCTAGAGTAAGGTCGGCCTTACATAGAATTCTTTTCTGCGTTAATTTTTAAGAAATAGGTATTTTAGTTTTTAAATTCATATTTTAACCGAAAACACTATTAAATTGTTAAAATATATATGTTGTGTCTGTTTACTCTCTTCCTCGTGAAATACGAAATTTCTTTGTTTTTGCGATGTGCGGTCAACACCTCTCTTCTGCACCGTCACAGTTTATAATAATAATAATAATTATCTATAATCTAAGATCACAGTGGTTTGTGTGTTTGTCTGTCCGCTCTTTTTCCATTGTATATGCGTTACCATAGCAACGAGTTAACCGCAAGTAGTTCGTCTACCGGACGCTAAATGGCGCTAACAGAAAAATGTTTAATAATAGAAAAAAAAATAGAATTTTGTCCACCCGTGCGAAGCCGGGACGGGCCGCTAGTAATAATATAATTGTTTAATTGCAAATTAAACAGAACTGTATGATGGATACAAAGGAAGTATAACAGATGTATATGGTGAAATCAATGGCCAAAGCGTTTGGTGAGTTTGGTCTATGATTGCGGAAGTTAAACGACATACGCAGGGTCCGGCCAACGGGTAGGTGACCAAAACAAAAATATCTCGGTTAGTATTGCAGAAGAAGAATTGAACAATCGATAGTTTCTACGCAAATTTTATAAAATATATAGCGCTATCAATACGGACATACCATACAATACACACATCGCAATACTATCGAAAGCAAGAAATACATCAAAAGTAGTAAAATATATCAAAGTGTAAAGTCTTCTTCTAATACTATTCGCCATCTATATTATCGATAGTATTGTGACAATGTGTCGAAACTATAATGAGAGTGATTCGGGGCGATTCGATAGCTTATCGATAATCTTATATTAAGCGGAGCTTCAACATGTAATTCGACAAAATGTGCTTTCGCCGATTAGTTAGGGTAAACGATTCCACGCCGTATTAGGAAGCTTAAAACTGTTTACCGAAATTTTCTTACCCCAAAGGTCGTTTCACCTAATACAAGCTTCTCGGTGTTTCGGAAGGCACGGTAAGCCGTTGTTCTCGGCTGCATCTGCAGTCGGGCACTCACCAATTTGCACGGGGCCCGCGGATGTTTTATGGTTAAGGCCCATTCTGCCTACGGCTTTTTCAACCAAACTGCCGTCCGTAGCTATAAGGTCGCTAAGCTTCAAGCTCAATTTTGAGTTTTAAATACCTGCATATTCTGTACCTAAAAAAATCTCGATCTGTCTAGGAATGTTATTTCAATTATTTGTAGTTTTTGAAATAGATCTAGAAAAAACATCAATATTAACGATCCGGAGGGGAGGGCATATATCAGAATTCGACCCCGGGATCGTTTGATCCAAGCGCTACCTTAGCACCAAGATACAACTATTTTGTTTGCTGATTGTACGGTCAGCATAAAATAGATGACAACTCTATTGTAGCATGTCTATTTCTTTACAACTATACAAAATAAATGTACGCAATGGTTACGAAGTGCTATTCTACACTCAACCCTTATTAAATTTTATCTGTAAAACACTTCCTCAATATCATATTTTTATAATTGCTTCAAATAAATATTTAGTAATATATTTAACGCGATATAATCTATCGCGTTATTACGAGATTGTCGTTGAAGATAACATCTGAATGACAACAAGACCACAAACTGGTTCATAACATTTGATTACACATTAATTTACAAATTTTAATAATAATCTCAAGAAAACAAGTTTGGATTTCTACATTCCTGCCTCAGTCTCTCATTAAACCAGTAACTGTACGCTAGTGCTACAAGAGTGTTAACATGGCTGCATTAGAACATTTAAGCGAAAGAGATAAAGCCGTTTTAAGAAGTATATTCGATCCCACTGCGACTATCGGTGATGTTGTGGATAGTGGAGATACATTTGAAGTAGACCAAGGCAAGTATTTATATAATATTTGGTACTTGGAAATATTTATTTATGGTGTTAATTATTTGACTGACAGCAATGTCTAGGTACTACAAAGTATTTCAGTGCTAACTTAAATTTGTTGGTCCATTATTAAGGATCTAGCTAGGCAAAGCTAGTTAATTATTAGGTAGTGTTCAGAGGAAGGGAAGCAAGGGGTCGTCTATAAAATACGTAGGGAGAGGGATGGGCTTTGCTTAGTGTTATGAGATATGACAAGGGGGTAGTTTTAGACAAATAAACAAATTTAGTTCTTACACTTCCGCGTACATTACACATTTGAATAAAACACTTTTTTTACGGATTTTGCGCATATTTTATTTAATCCTGACGTTTAATAAATAAATATTCAAAATAATCAAAATTTATTTATATCTTTATAAAAAAATTTTAGATGATTCATATGTATGCTATTTAAAATCACGAAATCATGGGAGGGGTATTGTAACTTTTGTAATGTAATATTTTTAGGAGGGTAACTGCGTGATTTAGCGTGTCGAAGTGGGAAGAAGGGGTCCGAAACGGAAAAGTATTTTATGGACGAGCCCCCAAAAGAAACAAATTATATCTACCTTCTTAATAAAAAGATTTCTTCAGTTAAACATAATTCAATTATTAAATTGCAATTATACGATACCTCTTAACGATACAAGTTTCACTGTTGAAGGGAGAAATTACTATAGACCGTGTATAGCGGTGTTTCATTTTTACAATAGAACTTGCATCAAAGTAAGAGATTATCTGCCTCGGCCTCTGATATTGTTTTATTGCAGAGACCGCAAGGTGTTTAACTCTTATTTCATGTTCGATTTCATAAATATTTAATACCTCTTTAGAGCCGACTACAGAAGCATACAAAGAATCGATCTCATTGTGCTCGCAAGGCGTGCAGCTAGCAGAAGCAGGGAAGTTGGAAGAGGCATTGCAAATACTTAGTAGAGGCATTGAGGCCGCGTTAGATCGTCCTGCTGCTTACAATGATCGCGCACAGCTGCTGCGGCTGATGCAAAGGGATGATGGTAATTTCTCTCTCTATATTGAACTAGTTCTATTTTCTGCGAAATATAATAATAAAAACATTATGTTACGAGTAGTTCAGTCAAAACATAGTTGCAACAAATGGTCGTTATCTTAATGAACACTTACTTGCTGCACCCGGCATGTTTTGCAATGCTCTTTTTTGCTGACTATACATACTAGGCGATGCAGTATGTATAGTCAGTCAGACGCTAGCACCATATATTAGAGCGGAGCGTAATATCTAAAAAAAGATTTTTTTTTTGTTTCGATGGGTATTTTTGCGAATTTCATAATCCGGGCTCCGTCACAATCTGGTCCTAAACCTGTTGATTCGATTCCACATAAAAATATTAATATCGGTTAAGAACTCTGGAAGTTATGGCGTAACAGACATTGCGCCATTGAAGCTGATCCATGGGAGCTTCGCTCGCTCCGCTCCAATAAACCTTCCCTGGCATACAAACCTAACCCTTAACAAAGTTTCATCAATCAATAGTTTCGGTACGAATAGGGATTTTTTTATATAGATAGAATCTTCTACTACTATTAGAGACTATACACTACTAGAAACTATACACACAATCTTATATCAACTCTTCTGAGTCAAAGGCAAATACATCGCGGCTTTTCTCCTCACTTATCTTCCATTTTAATTTTGATGAAAAAAGAAAAAATACTAATTTGTACTACACGGAGACGTGATTCCTTACTATGGACCTAATAAGAAGGCTCAAGGTCACCCAAAGGGCGATGAAGCGTGCTATGCTCGGCGTTTTGAATCCAAAACGAGGAAATCCGAAGAAGCACCAAAGTAACCGACATACAGCCCGCAGAATTGCCAAAGTGGGCGGGGCATATAGCTCGTAAAACTGATGGCCGTTGGGGCATAAGAGTTCTCGTGTGACTCGGTGGACTGACGATCTGGTGAAGGTCGCGGGAAGCACCTGCATGCGGGCAGCGCAAGACCGGTCATTGTGGAGACCCTTGGGGGAGTCGTTTATCCAACAGTGGACGACTAATTTACTTATATAAATATTTTTTTGTAGAAGCAATGGCTGACTTGGATGTGGCTCTGAAGCTGACGGATGGTAAGAAAAGCCGTACGCGAGCGCTGTCTCTGTGTCAACGCGGCGTGTTGTTGCGTAAACGCGGAGCCGACGACGACGCACGCGCCGCCTTCGCTGAGGCCGCGCAACTGGGCAGCGGCTTCGCTAAGAAACAAGTTAGTATGACCCGCCTTTTTACAAAAAGTTGGCATTGACTACTCCACCTGGTCAGAATGAATATATAGCTGAAAAAGTACTGAAACTACGCCTATTTGTTGAAATAAATACCTATGTTATGTCAGAGCATTAGGGCTGGCATTGTTATTTCTTTGTAGAATGTTTGTTAGATTTTATTTAAACATTTATTTAGGTTCTTTAATGAACTAACTGGTTTATAAATAAAATTGAGTATTTAAAAAAACATTATAAGAAGTCTTATTCTTCGTTATTATAAGTTGATTACTAAAAAATACTTTCGTCTGCTAACACTAAATTATTAAATTATTAAATTTTATGGCGTAAAAAATCCTCATTCGAACGGATAGCAATAAAGATAAACATACATGGCAATTCGTTTCGACGCGGCACTCGCGACTAACTTCACCGCAATGTTTGCTCAAAGCAAGACCCTTAAGGATTGCGTCTGTTTCGATCGAATGTATTTATTATGTATTACCTTAGCTATATATTTTCTGTGACCTGGTATTAAATGAAGGCAGAGTCCAGATGCGAAGACAGCTAGTAAAGTAGAAAAATCTGCACTGCAGTACTGGTGTCAATCCTGTTATTTTGCAAAAGCCATCAGCGCGAGAAAGCAACGGATTCGCTAAGAAGTTTAAATAACCTGTTATTTGTATCTTTAAAAGCTGCTGTTTCCATGAGGGTATGTGGTGCGTTAAGACAAGAATGTACCATTGAATTAATATAATCCACCAATTATTAACTATAAAATAATTGTAAATAATAATAATAGGTAATATTAGAGCATTCTAAATATGGAAATATCTTGAAAATTAAAGAATAAGATAGCTTTAATCGTGTGGCTTTGCTGAAAAAGAAGTGAGCCTGCTTAGTATTCTCTTAGCTAGTTCTCTTTATAATATGTTAAAATAAGGAAGAGACATTCAGTCTATTATATGAACTGGACGCCCAGCCCTCGTATTACTAAGTGCGCCTTTACAACCTATTATCCCTTTTTATTTGTATTATAACTTAGATGATAATAAAGCAGATACTCTTGGTAATGGGAAATGATTTTTTGTTTGACAGGTGGTGGAATTGAATCCATACGCAGCGCTGTGCAACAAAATGTTAAGTCAAGTGATGAGAGGGGAGAAAGAAATCAAGTTGTGATAGTTATACTGGAATAGGTGCATAGTAAACTTAGTTTATTTTTAGTAGTTCATGGCTGGACATTACCCCCTCCCTTTATGGACTTCCTGCATACTCAGGATGCGTTTTTATGTCCGCTCCCTCCCCTTCCACAGAAAACTCTGCGATCGAATTCCATATTCCAAGAGCTATGTCGGGCCTTACCATTTGTTCAACCTTCAATTAGATTATCGGTAAAAATATACTTTTTAACCGATTCGTTGCTGATGGCACGCCTGTCGTGCCATCGCTTTTTTTGCGTATGGCGTTAACCACTGCTTGATTACATTTTTAAATCGATGATAACTCCTTCAAATCAAGTTTTAGGGAAATCAACCCAGAATAAAACTATCTTCATTTTATCACGTAAATCAAGCTCGTAGCCTTCTTTTCTATCATTGTATGTAGCAACGAATCGGTTAACTCGTAAGACAGCGTTGAACAAAGTTTTTCAGATACAGCTATGTAAATTAGTACTTTTAACACAGAACCAAAATAATCATCGAAATGACACCAGCTTACTCACAGTCACACACCTATGGTTAGCAAATGATAGAACATTTTGTATTATTTAGTACATTTCAATATTTGCCATTCCATATACTTACTCCAATAGAAATATATAGAAAACATAACATTTATCTACTTCTGTGGATGGGTTCTTAAATAACCAATATTAACAAGTCCTAGATATGAGAAATTATACTTCAACCATCTTATAAAACAGTTTGGGCTATGTTAAATGGCTGCTTCAAAGGGGTTATAAAAATTTGATCCAGAAAATAAAATACACATAAGCTAATGGATTAGAAATTTATATTGTTGAGTACAATCGACATTAACTTCCGAGAGAATCCACACGACCAGGTACTGCTCCGAAATGCACATGGCACATGTTCGAACACCGTCCAAAATAGAAAATGTCAATTTTACATTTCGAAAAAATGACGTAAATGTAAAACTACAAATCGAAATACTGTACTACCCTATAGAATAATAGAATATGCAATAAAATCTCATAAGTAAGAAAGATCGTGTGTAGAATTTTCGGTAAAATAGATTCGGTTGAATAATTCCACACACAACCGATCATTGGTTGAATTTAAAAATGTATCTATACTAAGAAGCGACGGTAACGTGATAAAAGTGCACTTTCTATAATAATACAATCTACTCGAATGAGTTTCCATTTAATTTGTTCATAGAAAACATCTAGAATATTTGGCACAATACAATTTTCGCAAAATTGTTTTTTATATGACATTAAATTCTATGATAAACCACAGTGCTTTTAGAAATGAATCTGTATGTAAGTACTAAGAGTATGTCGAGTAAATAATCGTTAGAAACTCTATCGAGTAGTCCGTGAAATAATGATATATCACAGAGCAAGCTGCAATGTGGACACAGCAAGATCACAGCCAGCTGTTATGTAACTTGAAAAATCCATCTAAATAAATTGTTGATATAGTTTCTTTTAACTTGTTGATGTTTTCCAAATTCTAATGGATTACAAAGTTACATTACAGAACGTGCCGGGAAACTTATATATGAAATAACTATAACATATTATGAAAAAAATAATTATAACAAATTATGACAAGTAACTGTATTGGTTTAAGTATCCACAGACAATAAAATCCAATATGGCGACCAAATTATGTTAGCGAATATGTGAAGTGACCATGAACAGACAGTCGTAGCTAACTTCACACTTAACGATTGCATTATACAATAAAAGTCTCTCAATGTGGTTTCTATTGGACTTTGTTGTCTGTTTATAATTGTAAATAATTATTTCAAGTTTAGACTGTATTTGTTACAATAATTTGATGCGCATTTTTCCACCGTTAACGATTTAGTATTATACATTTTGAGAATTGATCAGATAGGGTAGTATTGAGTATAAGTTTGTTATTCAAAATGTCTAATTACGATACGTGATATTCTTTAATAAAGAGTAGAAAATGCGCATACAGTGAATTAATTAAAGTTAGTCATACATCGAAAATCATCTTGGTGTTGTGTCTTACAGTTCAGAAATTAAATAGGTAAATGTCAGATACCTATAAGTTACTAACTAATAATAAATACATGGAGCAATTTTATATTAGGTAAAGGAAAAGTGCTATTTTATTTCGAAATATCAATAAAATGAACTTTTCTACGTGTTACTGGACTTAAGGGAAGTATTCAGGCGTCACATGAAATGCAATTATTAATTTCCCCTCATATTAGACCAGTAACACGCAAAATCACAAAACTTGGTAACTACATGAAGTTTATGGATATTATCATAAGTCATAATATTCAATAGAATACGTCTAATTAAATGGAAAAATATTTACAAATATAATTTGGCACAGATGATGGTGCGTCTAGCGAGCAATGTCGCTGCGAAACTTCAAACACGTCAAATATTCATTAGTAAAATATTTCAATAAAAAGTATACTAAGACCTGTATTAACTATGGGCTTATTCTAAAAAAAGTGAGTTTAGGCCTAAGCTTGAGTGAGATTTTTCTCAAAAAATTCTACGTTAGCTTCAAAGGTTACGATGGAGTTTAGAGGCTAGGTCTACATTGTAGTCGTTAAGTTGACAGAACCATTGACTTGTGGCTCGCAAGTCAGAGTCTGTCACCAAAAAGTATACAGCGAGGCCGCACTCTCTAAATAAGCGCTCAACAAAGATGTGTCACTCTTATAGTATCCAGTATCTCCATACATTCCTACGTATATTTTCAATCTTGAACCTTATAAGTTTTAAAAGGTTATATATATTTTTAGTGTCAACTCTATTAGGCATTAAGAGCTATAATTATTGATCTTGTTATTCTATTCTTGAAAATAGTGCCACCAACTTCTAAATTAAAAAAAAAGCATTTGATACAAGTATACTGCCCACAATCAAGATGTAACACTCCACGACTGTTCCAAAATTAATTTTAACCTTACGATAATGATATAATAATGATAATTATGCAACTCGTTAGTCAAAATCGATACATATCAACTACATAAACTATCCAACTAGGTTACAAACAGCTAACCTTGTAATAACTCGATAAATAGATTAAATATTTTAAATTTGATATTTTTATTACATAATAATTCATATAGTATAACAAATTTTACTAAGTTTTGCTAAGGCCTTGCAGTGTTACTTCTCGATTAATTGGATTTCAAGCATCGATAACGATTATTGAATTTTGCGACTTTTCATAATCGTTTCGTTACAGAATGGTAACACTAAAAAGAGTACACATCTTTACGCATCCATTTCAACAAGGAATTAGAAAATAATTACTTAGGAAGAGCAACCTAACGCTCTATAATAAATATATGCTAAATAATATCAAGATTACAAACTAATTCTCACTGAACACATGCCATACCTATTAATAGATAACAGCCACAGGGCTTACCGTGAGCTCTTAAAGTGTTGCAAAAGCGGTTGTTAAAACGAGACAGTGATATAAGCAGTGAAGCGTGATATCATTGTTTTTACATCGCGTTAACAGCTCATGGGAAAGTCCTAGATAGTCCTAGAAGTCCCATACGAGAGAAATGACTTTCAATCGCTATTAAACAAAAGCACACAAGCTTACAAGGTTACAAGTGCTATGTATCCTTCACAATAATTTTAATACTTAATGACCAGTTATTAAACGCGTGTAGATGCTTATTTACAAGTGAGATCTTAGTGATTAAATGATTAAAATGGTTTCATACATTAGCTACAAGTTTTTAAAACTTTTTTTATTTATTCTATACTGACCAAGTCATAATAAATTAAGGAGGTCAAGGCGTAAGCTAGCAGATCTAGAATAGTCTTAAGGAAATAAATACATAGTTTTTTTTAGTTTTGTAAAATTATCAGTGGTTTCATTGCTAGCATAAATCTAAAGGTATGTTTTGTATAATGAAAATATAGAGAACGCTATTTACTTAATAATAAAAAAATTCTTCAATATTAAATTAAGGAGGTTTAATTTATAAAAACAATTGTTTTTAATATGAGTAACCACACAAGAATCTGTAAGACTAATATTGTTTTATCTTTTAAATTATTGTTTTTATCTAATCGAGAATTCAACACATAATCGAGCAACTTTTTAATGGCTCTTTAATCGAAGTGAAATCTAGAAGATAGGTATACAAAGAGCGATTCTTGTGTGTCGGTTCACTGTTTGGTTTGCGTCTATATAACGGCAAACTACTGGGCTGGATAGAGAATAACCTCATAAAGACTATTGTGTTGTAAAGGAAAAATAGACTTTATACCTTTGGAATAAGGTTGGCTAAATTTGTTCGGTATACCACAATAGTATTTATAATGTTAGTAATTAAGCGTGGGGTGGTGCATTCGGCATACCTACAGATCCACTGGATTTAAAAAAAAAAAATTATCACAATGTCAGTGAAGTGAACTTCGTGCGGGATGCAACTTCGTTCTATTAATAAGTTCTTTTATATTCAGATTACTTTTCCGTGTATTTGTATTGATATAACCACTTGTCAGTCCGCTACCGTGCCCCCACCCCTCTCAACAGTCCCAATGCTGTGTGAATTATGAAAAAATCTGACGGATTCTTAAATAAAAATGCCATTTTGTCGCTAAATAATGAAGCGAGAACGAAACAAAAAATACGGTAGTGTTTTTATATATTGACTAGCGGCCCGTTCCGGCTTCGCACGGGTGGACAAAATTCTTTAAATTTTTTCTAGCATTCAATATAGCCTATGACACTCAGCAATAATGTGCCTTTCTATTGGTGAAAGAATTTTTAAAATCGGTTCAGTAGATCCCGAGATTATCCCTTACAATTTAACAAATATACAAACACACAAACTTTACTTCTTTATAATATTAGTATAGATAAAATAAAGTATCACAGAATATTTGGTTCTCTGTAACTCAAAAATTAATCGTAATTAAAAAAAAGCAGTTCATGCGGAAATTTGAATATTGTAGCAATCGCTACCGTGGACTGACAAGTGGATACTCATGAATCAATTTGCAGCTCTAATTTAATAAAACTTAAGGTTCATTTTCGTGGTAAATCCAGTGACTTGTGCCGAGGAGTGCGTGCTGTGGGTGTCGCCAGAGGCGATCGCTACTTTGTCTCCCTCTCCAGCTGACTTAACCTAAGATGCTGGCCCATTTTTACAATTCAATTCAGTTTTACACGAAATATTCAACGATTTCTTTTTTCCCTATTTAATTTTTCAAGTTTTTCTTTGCGGAAATTCTTTTGTTTTGCGAATAGGACATTATGATAATCAGGTTTTTATTGTTGATCCTTTAAAGGGGCACATTTTGTGAATGAAACGTTCTACGTTTACAAGGGTAGAATAGATTTCAGTGACTGCTAAATCATATACAAGTCGTGTGTACTAACGTCATGTCCATTTATAGGCGTATACGCCTCCTTCTAATACATGTGATTTCTTAACTCATTCATTACTTTTATCACTATGGCGTATTTGTCAACGTTCAATACACGCATTGTCAAGCTAATATGTAATTAAAATCATTTTATGTTTTAATTTATCTTATCCTGGTATATTTATTCACATATAATGAAATAGGGTAGTAACAACTTTAAATATTCCATATATAAACTTTTGACAGATTACTTTATCTTTTCATTTGCCGGTTTTTTAAGCGTTTTCGACGTTAATATTGCCTAATATTGAGTTAGTAGTTGCAAAGACGCATAGTCTAGAATTTTATATCAAAGCATTGCAATTTAATCTCTATTTGTCTTTAAAGTCGAAACTTTATTGGTGGTTGATTAATATGCTGTACTAGGCCTTCGTGGTTTTATCATCATACCAGCCTAATGATGTCCACTGCTGTTGGACGGAAGCTGGATGATAAAAATATCTATTTTTTGTCATAATATGTAGTTGAAGAAAATTCAGGCTATGTTAATCACCTAATGGAAAAAAGCTTTTAAAATGAGCCAGCATACATTACTTAAAATATTTCTTAACTCTAATCAAGAATAGAAATTAACACTAATAACACTAGGCATAGTTAAAAAACCGTGCGGAATATCTTACACACGACACAAACGGAGATCGAACTGAGGTAACATTATGCTACCACAAAACGTGAACTAATTTTATTACGAAGATCGACTATTTCACACTTCAAAGAACAACAAGAGACTTATAAAAATTATAAACACCTAAAATGTCATTTTATTACAATATAATTTTAGAATCGAATGCTTTTTCTCATTTAAATTCACATTGTTTTAATCTAGCAAGAATTTTAAACGACTTTTAAATGTATTTTATTAACGATATTATTAATAAGTTATTATTAAGTTAGTAAGGCTATTTTTAGTAGACAATTATCGACAGCCGATAGCTCTTTTTGTTGTCCTTCTAGAATGTTCCTTTGAAGTGGGTAGTAAAAGTAATAAGGTAGCTAGCTACCTTGGATAAGTGCTAACTAGACATATCCATTTTCCTGGCTGTTCTTTTTAATTGAACAAAACTTCTTTTCATCAAACACGGTTTTTTGATGCCAAAAGGAATGTTATGTAATTTAAAATTAATATAAAAGGCAGTTAAGGTTTCTCCTGAACCTTGCGTTATCAAAAATAATACTCATTCAAACGCTTATATTACTGAAGTGAAATTATCTAGAAGGACAACAACTCGACTGAATGAAAATAAAATCACGCACAATCACACATCACACTCACACATAGTGAATTAAACGCACACTAAAACAAGCAACAACATGATTAGATAATACATCACAAAATGCAATCACTATAGATCGAATCTAATAAAATATATAAAACAAATTAACAATAGACAATGAAAACTTAATGGAGATGTTAGCCAAATAGAGGTATTTCAGCCTACCTATATGGCGGTTCACAACAATAAAAAAATGCTAACTTAAAATTTTAAAATCTTAAATAACATGAGCTTCTTAAATGAGTCTTAAAACAAAGAGAATTCTAGTTAAGTGAAGATAACGTCGGAATTTCATCAACACGACACGACATTAAACCTATGTATACACTGTATACACTGATATGTGACCTTATGAGAAACTGCAAAAAACCTTTAATAGGGTTCACACAAAAGGGTGATGCTACATAAATCACATACAAATAAATTCAGATAGAGATAGGTATATACACACCCCACCCTTTTTCACTCATTTATTTTAAACCACAACTGAATAACAATAACCAAGTGTCAAAATTGTGTGAGCGATGTATACTTACAATACCGAGTGGCCCCAAGACAATGATATATTCTTGATACTTAAGAGATTAATATGAGATTCATTCAAAACACTCGTGAATAGCTTACAATGATGATGTTATGAATCGAAATTAACATATCAAACTTAGAGAGCATAGCAAACTTATGGACAAAATTATTTTTAGTAGTATTGCTTTGCGAAATTCGTTGAGACAATTTTATTTATTATTGCGTTATTAACAACACAGTTATTGCAAAACACTCATATTACAGTAAACTTAATAAACAAATAGTCATGTCGTATTTGATGGTTATATGAGAGAGACTGAAGGAAAAATGATTTAGATTCCTATAAATTATTAGAAGAGTATGAACAATCTTTCTCGTGTCTTCATATTTCCCTTTCCTCGCTTTTCTATACTCATAAATTCCTTTTCGAGAAAAACCGTTATAGAAATATAGCTAATAGTCGAGTATGAACGAGATAGCGAACGACTGGCGCCGTGAGAGTGACAGAGACAGTCGACAGATGGAGATATACCCGCGTTCTGATGCCGAAGCGAATTCAGCTTCCGTAACGTTAGAGGTGTGGTTCAACCCTGAAAAACATGAGAGGTAACATTAATTTTAAATTTTCATTTTCGAAATGGACGACATTCTTTTTTTTCCAACACCCTGTTTTTATTAACTCGTTTAAATATATAAGAAATAAATGTATGTTGTATTTTTAATAGTTTTTTTGTCTATCTCACTCTTTCAGAAAAGTAATAAAAGAGCTGTTGGAATCAAATAGAATGTCATTGCCATTGTCAAAAAATATTTTACTCATTGAGACTAAGAAAATAAATTTATTCTGCCAATGATCTGCATATTTAAGAAAAATAAACAGGAAGGAAATTCAAAACTAAAAATTGACTAACTCATATTTTATCATGATATAAAATGATAATGTTGATATTTAAAAATATTAACCTTCCTCTTGTCTTTCCTTGAATAGCTGAAATTAATATACTTGGCATAAAAAGGAGAATAGACAACATGTATGTAACCCATTGTCCGATATGACCCCTTAAAACCCGAGAGCATTATGTCATGCTCGCGACAACGACACCTAAAATCCACGAGCATTATATGTATAATGCTCTATAGCGCGCGGTCTGATTTAATCCTTATTACGGCTTTGGTAATGGTTCTTTTTGATTGAATGATATTTTTTCCGCGATAGAAAGAGAAATAACGCATTTAACACAAAGCTGGGCTTCAAGGGGTTATGCAGGTTACTTGATGTTATGACGTCACCGGCTTGTAAACTAGCTTTTATCTGTCAAATCGTGATACGATATACTATACAAAATGTTACATATTATTACAAGTAGGTGACGTCACTACAGATTCAGCCAATTCCGTGCACTTTCAATCAGTGGTCGAACATGAAATTAAAATTATTTTATTAATCATTTCTTATAAAAATCATATATACTTTAAAATAATGTGTAAATACCCTCCCGCTCAACAAAAGGCGTCCACATCCCTGAGCAAAATAGAAACTTATTATGTGTAATCACGAGCAATAAGATGTGTACACCGTAGAACTATGTCACATTACAGCTAATATATATATCTATATTGTTGTCTCTTTTGCTTTCGACCGATTTAGTGTGACATGGTTCTACCTAAGTGGTACCTGTGATATGCAATTACCTTAGCCGTTCAGACGTGCTGCACATACTCCGGGTTGAGGAAGGAGAAGCCCATGAACTCGGTCTGGTCCAGGTTCATCATGAACAGTTTGTCAGTTGGCGTCAGTTCCGTCTTCTCCTGGGTGAATTGCTTATCGAAATTTGACACGTCCTTGCGGTGTTTCTGAAAATAAATGTATTTATTATCACTTGGGTAATACTATGTATATATACTTCTTATAAAATATATTTTACACTAAAAAGTGTACTTTTTATATTTCATTTTAAAGGATGTAGTACTTTTAGAAATTATCTTCCTTAAACATGAAAAAACATACAAAATTGTTTCTTTCTCTGTAAAAAATGGTTTATGTAAACAATTTACGTTGTGATATAGTTTAGCCATAATGTAGGCAGTAGTGTAGTATTGTTGGGCTCGTGAAATCTGTTTAAAGAAAACTCTATACATAGAAAATGGGCTGTTATTAAAAAGTAGTTGCCTTGAAGACCGCTTGACCGTAGACCTTAGTCTGTCTATACCGACTTGCCCATGCATTCAAAATAAACTCACGATCTTAGGCTTGAACGGTGGCTGCACGTCTCTCGCCTCGACGCGTGCCCAGTCGATGCGGCGGAAGAACGGGTGCGTGCGTACGTCCTCCTCACCCCGCGCGCCACAGCCCAGCCGCTTGGCGGGGTTCTTCGTCAGGAACGTTTTGCACGCGTCCTTGGCTTCCTACACACATGATAGAAATTACATAAATAAAATATATACGATATTTATGTCATTTATGACAAATGACAAGCGATGTAGTGACGTAAATGGCATGTGATTGTATTTATTGAGATAAGAGACAATGTCAAATGACATAATTAATATGAATGACAAATTATAGAAATAACATAAACGACAAATGTCATAAATACTTATATGTATATATAACAGAAATTACATAAATGGCAAATGACATTAATGTCAAAATGAAAAAAACAGATAAAAATGACGTAATGCCATAAATTCATGTCATAAATGATAAATCACATTCAACACAATGCAATCTACGCGTCCTGCGTGACTTACCACTAGATAAACCGTGTTAAGGTGTCATATTTATTTTTCACAATGGTGCAAAAATTTTCCATGTAGAACTAACGATACTATATCTTAGCTGATCAGTGTCTGTATGTGATTTCAAAATAATTTTCTTACCGAAAACTGCTATTTATACAATGTCTAATATTATTGCTTTTTTAATTTGTGTCTGTCTGGTGTTTGATATTATTTAAAGGCTCATTGAAAATTGGTTTTCAATAAAAATTTGAGAAACAAACACAATTTTTTTCTTATATTCCTTTGATATTTTGTAAATTCTATAATTTTAACCTATAATTTAACTTAATGTAATAATATTTATTGTCGTTTGATCCAACGCCACGCCTAAGACATCAAAAAGGGCTCTTTTTGTTTGCTCAGCGAATATGTACATATGACCATTATGTTGAGATAGTCATATAACAGAACCACTTTTTTATTATATATATAATTATATAAACTAATGCTATCGATACCTTATTTGTTCCATGTCAATGAACAACTGGTATACGTTTTGATCTTAATCTTTTAAAATGGTTTACGTCTGTTGCATTCAAACCAATCTGATCTGAAATACAATACAAATATGAACTAAATTTGTGTTCACAAGTTACCTTGCTCAAAGTTTTAGGGTACGAGACGCTGTTATCGGTGATGGCCGCGAACAGTTCTTCCTCATCTTCTCCATCGAAAGGCGGTTGGCCTACTAACATCTCGTACAGCAGAACTCCATATGCCCACCAATCCACCGACTTTCCATACGGCTGATATAAGATGATCTCCGGCGCGATATAATCCGGTGTGCCACAGAAGGTCTTAGTTGTTTTGTCACCTGTTTAACCATATATTTGTATCCATATAATATTATTTGTTTTCGATATATAGTGTGGAAAAATAGACAATCTGCAAATAATTTGCCATCCGAAGAAGGCAAAGTATTACTTGGTCTACTGCGTGCATGAGATAGGGTTCGGAAACTGGTAATACTTTCAAACTGGTTTCGGTAACTTTTATTTGTTAAAATTGGTTTATTAAATTATAACGATATTTTATAATATTGAGAAGGTTACTATCAAAATAGAAAGGAAAAAAGTAAAGCCCGGTCTTACCTGTTATTCCTTCTTTGCACATGCCGAAGTCAGCGATTTTAATGTGCCCATCTTGGTCAAGAAGAACATTGTCCAATTTCAAGTCGCGGTATACTATGCCTCGGGAGTGCAGGAAGAAAAGACCGATTGCGATTTCGGCAGCGTAGAAACTGAAAGAAATTTGTTGCAATAAATACGTTGTTATATATTTTTTTTAAGAAATCATAACACGGCTTTTGAGAATGACGGTAATATTTGTGTGAAAAATAAAAGAAGATAACAAATTAACCGATTCGTTGCGGATGGCACGTCTGGCGTGCCATTACTTTCTTTTGCTTGTGGCGCTAGCCACTGGAGCTGTGTCATTTTTAAATCGATGATAACTCCTTCAAATTAAGTTTTAGGGAAATCTACCCAGAATAAAACTATATTCATTTATCACGTAAATCAAGCTATCGTATCAAGCGTAGCCTTCGTTTCTGGTAATTGTTTGAAGCAACGAATCGGTTAAATACATTCGAAAGTATTGCCCTTCTGAAAGAGTTTAAAGTTAAGTTTAAGTTTTTTAAGTTTGGTTAACTGTTAACGTTAGCACAGCACATACCTTTTTTTTAATAAATTAAGAGTAAAAAGACCCTCAAATAAAATTAAATATTATATATATACAGAATATCCAACCAATAAATCGAAAACAATTTTATTTTCAAGCCAAAGCTTTATTTTTTGCTAATAGCACTTTTTACACTGATATTGATAACTATAAAATAATATTAATTGAAGATTTCTATTCTACAATATAATAATATTGGTAGCAAATATCGAGCGATGGCAAATAGAAATCGCTCCAACCCATGTAGCTAAACCATTTGGATTACGGAAAGCGATATTCCATAATCAGGTATGCAAAATCTGCATAACCAAATATTTCTTATACATAAGTAATAGAGTACAATATCAAATGGCATCGGCACTAAAGTATAGTTGAGGCCAGTCTTAACGTGCCTTCAGAAATAAGGAGGTCTAGATAATAATGTCTACCTTTGTGGTCGAGTATGAGACCTCTCATACAGATTATATGGTGATGCCACTACGACTTCCCGATTTGATCCCTGCCCGGGTCAATGTTGGCTCGGGTCTGGTTGGTATGATACTTAAGTTACTTAACTTGTGTTCAGAACAATGTATGTACGTGATGCTGTCAAATATTTATTTATTTAATATTTATAAGTTTTTGGTCACCCATCTGATTATTGGCCTTAGCGAATGTAGATTGACTTCTGTAATTATGGGTTGAACACGCTAACTGATACGCAAGCCATCGATCTTCCCGGTGCCAAACATTTACTTTTATTTACTCATTACAAATGTAACACAAGTGTAAACATAAGAGGGGCAATGTACAGTCACGAACAATAAGTTGTATACAGCTTAGAACCATCTAACATTACATCAATTATGTATTACTAAACTGTTGTTTCTTTGCTTTCGGCCAATTTAGTGTGACATGGTTCTACGGCGTATACATCGTATTGTTCGTGACTGTACAGTTTGTTTCAGAAACCTTTGTGAGAGCCTGGATTCTGATCTAGGCTGCGAGACTGTGCGATCGATCTCCAGGCCCTCCTAGGTTAAAAACAGGATTGTTTCTTAGGCCTTATTAAAACACACAAAAAGTGCACTTTGCAAATTTGTTTTCTGAAGCTTTTGAGAGAAATCACTTCAGTCCAAAGTATAAGGCTCGTAATAATTTATACTTATAATACGTGTCTTCAAATTCGAGATCACTGATGAGTTTAGGAATTTTCTTATCATAGTTTTCTCTTATAACATTTTAAAACAATAAAGCATTACTGGGACTGCTTATTACGTATATAATTGAACAACAGAACTTATGTCCTAAATGAAATAATAATTGTATACTTACACGGCTACTGGTTCTTTGAATTTGCCGCACTGCTGTATTTGAAACATAAGATCTCCTCCATTCACGTATTCCATAACGAAGTACAGACGGTCCTGTAAATTAAAAATAACAATTTAATTAATGGATGGTGTCACAGTAATGGCTTACCATCATTAACATTTAAGCAAAAAACCTCAACTGCTGAATGAAACCTTTCCCCTATAATGAGGGGTTTTGTTACAATAGCAGTAAAATACCATGATTTGGAAAACGCTGTTTCATATTTTGTGTTCTGGTGTATCGTGAATACCTTCAGTATCATTAGTAACCTGTTACGATACCCCAAGTGTGGAAGGTTGGTGCCATTCCACTCTGCCGGACAACCCACAACAATGGCGTCCAAATACAGAAGACCTTCTGATTAGTTAGTTGGTAGTTATGATTCAAGTTGGTGTGATGCGTAGTTTACCGAGTTCACTGTATGAAATGAATTGTATGTGATTTCAAAATAATTTTCTTAGAGAAAACTGCAACCTAAACAATGTCTTCTATTATTACTTTTTTTAATTTGTGCCTGTCTGGTACTTTGTTTTATATTATTTAAAGGCTCAGTGAAAATAAGTTTTCAACGAAACAAAAGAGGAGGGTAGCTAGCTGGTGTTTGGCCTATTTTATTTCTTACAAAAAATGAGTTTGTCTTGCAGGATGGCATTTCACAATACAATATTCTAATTTTACTTTTAACAACGCTTTAAAACCACCTACCATAGTTTGGAAGCAAGAATGCAGCTGCACCAAGAAGGGTGGCTTGCTGCTTAGCGCGAGCACTCGCTTTTCCACCATGGTGCACTCTACGTCGTCGTCCTGAATGATGATGTCTTTCTTCAGTATTTTGATGGCGTATAACTCGTCAGTTCCCCGTCGCTCTGCTAGCATCACCTAGAGAATATAACTATATCAGTCAAACTCGACAGATTTTGACTTTAGCCGGTCTTTCATGGTACGTCGCCATGTCATTTTGCAATCATAATTTGACGAATATCCAGAGGTCTTTAACTGACCCAGATCAACATAATGTTGGATCAAGTGAACGGGTACTTCCGAGCTACAGCAGCTCGATATCGGCTCGGATACATTGGATGTGAAATGAAATGGACGAAATGCATACAATATGCAAATATTGAATTAATATTGTACCGTGCAATGACGGGAGAAGACTATAAGACTGCTCTTGAATTGGATCCTTTTTAATACCGATCTGTAGTTTCAGTTTAATTCAGTGATATTCTTAAAATTCAATGACAGAAATTGTTGCGTTTAGCCGTCTTGAAAGATAAACAATTCCCCAAATTCGTCCATATAAACATTCTTTAGAGCAGGTCCTGAACCAGATATTTATGGTACTGGTTTCTGAGTATATATAGACAATATTAAATATGAAAATAACCTGTAATATTACTATTGGTACTTTCAGGTAATATCTTGATATATAACTGAGAGTGAATTCCGCAAACAGACAGATGTGTCCCGATATGAAATATTATAGAGTACTGATATCACAGTCCACTCATAAAATATATTTCGCGCCAACGTACCTACTAATAAGTGATACACAATGATTTATAAAATAAAACTATAATTTAGAAGGGCTCCTACCTTCCCAAATGATCCTTTCCCAAGCACCATGATGAAGTTAAAGTCAGATGCTCTGATAACATCAGCTGCAGCCATATTGTGCGGGACCTCTCTGTCAGGTGGCGGTGGTGCCCTTCGAGCACCAACACTGGTAGCTCTCATTTGGTTCTTCAAATGAGCGAGGTCTGTGCCTTCTTCTGGCACTGGCACGTTGTAGAACTCGCCTTCCTCTTGCGTCAGCAACTTGAACCAGCCATCTGCGGGGGCCTTCATCAGTTCCGAAATCCCGAACGATAAAGATCCCATGAAGTCATTTCGGGAAGTTCGATCCCAGTCCCACACCTGGAACAGCAAGGGTAAACTATTATAATTAAGCTGTGATTGTGGTACCTACTTTCAAATTGTTTAGCAGTGTGTTGCACATGATTCTTGGGAGTAATTTACAGGATCGGCTATACTCCGCTAGTTTCACGTGGGTATATAAAGTGTACAGAACATACTCGAATGTACTTTGCCGTCTTTTTCGAAGCGATCAGAACAAGTATATATAAAATTAAGCATATGGAGTGGTAACCTTTAGTATCATTTCATTACCTTTTGTATCATATGAATAGTTGGTATTATCAACTATCAGACTTGAATCCTACCTCGATGAGCAGCCGCCTGTCTTTGTCTTCCGCCTTCAGGTCGAAACTGAGCGTCTCGTTCCACACAGGGTTGAGTGTGCTGCGAATAGTCTTCGTTTTTCTCTTGACATTGTCAGCGTCAGGTATCAGTTTCATCTTCACGTAGGGATCCGATAGGCCGTTTGGATCCATCGGGATCAGATTGCGACCTTGCTTTACTGGCAAAGGAATGACACAATGAATCATATACTAATTATATATCAGAAAATGTTATCTGCCTATACACGTCCCGCCTATCCTGTGGATATAACATACGGACTCTTTGTCCCCGTTCGTTTATTCATCATGACTTAGAGGATTTAATAAATATCGTATTGGTGTAGCACCATATCTTTGACACGATATCATAATAGAAAATAAGAACGGAATATTTATTAAACTCCTGTATATTTATATCAGTGCCTATACACGATTGCTACAGCTCAGTTCGACGGATTGGTCATAATTGTGAACGTAGAATCTAAACAAAAAACAGACATTGTAAGCATGTCTTTTCAGTGTTGACACGTAAATAGGCGAGCGTGTCTACTCATATAGACAAATGCGTTACACAAACATTTAAGTTAATCATTTAAGTACCTTCGACAGTGAGTTTGTTTCCGTGACAGGAGACGATGAGCTGGATGCGTCCGCGACGCTCGGTGTGGTCGCAACCGCAGAGGTTCGGCACCGACTCTTCGCAGCGCTTGTGCACGTTCATGTCGCATGCTGCCGTGGAGAAAAAATTTAAAATCCAACCCTTGTTTCTCTTAGGCTTTATTTAGGCGGATCTTACACTGATGGAGGCAACGTTCCGATGAGTGGTGGAGTTTTTGCATGGAAGCAGATCTGCGTCTCCGTCAACGTACACGTGATGTCTCACGCCGTGCTCCGTCCCAGAGCAATGTGAAAACCAGCTTAGATGGTGACCGTAAACCAGTATTATCAGAAGAATGTTAAATAACTTTGGGTTGGTTTCGTACATGAAAATGGATGCACACGTATGTGATTATAACAAAGAATAGTGAAGGAAACGTGAGACTTGCGCGTATATAACTGTAACTATAAATCTACGTTATACACAAATCTAATGCTTACCTTATCTAGTTTAATAAAGCCGACTTATTTTACAATAGATTTTTTTAGCAATAGCAAAGATAAATATACCTCCAATGTTTTACAAACTTTAATGGAAGAAAACATTAGTTAATATTATAATGAAAAAAAAATAGGTAGTGTATTTCCTGATTCAAAACATTTCTATATTAATATTCGTCTCATTTTGATGAGTTTTCTACTTTCAATTTAGTAGAAATTCTTCATGTACAATTAAAGTATTCAGTTTCAAAAGGAACGTTAAAACATTTTTCACAATCTCACGTATAAAAGGAATTAGTGGCAGGAAACGCTGAATGCACAAAAAGAGGAACTAAATAGGTCACAGCAGTGGTTTGCAGTTTTATACTTGTTGCTAGTATACATTTTTTTTAAAGTAAAACACGTATTTCTACGCAAACGGAAGAAAGTAATATAAACACTATTTATTTTATCTACTACCACTTTTAATCGTCCTAAGAATAAAATCAATAAGAAGTACGGGATTTTTTTCTATAAAATCTTATAAAAATAAAACATAAATCATAATAAGGATTGTAAAAATATATGACCAAATCTGAAACTTTTAGCAAAAATGATATTATTTTACAATTTAAAAAGTTATTGTCAAAGTTATATAAAGTCAATGGACAATGAAATTCAAACACCTGATTTGAATAGCAACAGTGCTTAAGGCGAAATATATTGATTATATGAAGAGTTGCGTTTTAGCCATGAATATTCCAACAGCGGGGAAATAATGCGGTTTCATAATGTCCATTAACGCAATCAAAAGGGTGTAATGCGACAATTATGATAATGATATAAGGATTAAGTGTTTAATTAATAATTTGTATTCATCGGGATAAACCAGAGACAAATTCGATCTATAGGGATCGGTGGAAAATCAGAAAGTAATTACTCTTTCTACAGCTATATTTATAGTTTTACAACATTCAAGACTAGCAATGTATAGAAAATAGTCAATAGAAAACTCCTTAATTTCTATATTTAAATATAAAAACTGTTATGAACTTAGCTAAACAGACTTAGATAGACATGTTAATGTTACAAGTTGGAGCATGCTTGTAACGGAAAAATGTTTTATTTTTTTCATCGTTTTTATTTTCTGGCCACCAAAGAAAGTACATTCGCAAGAATCACTTGCTTGAAATTGGTTCCGCACAAACATGAGTACTAGATAATTAGTTAATAATAATAAAAATGGCCCCATTTTAAAGGTTTGACTTTAAATCGACACCAAATTCATTCAGATCACTCCAGTATTTAAGAAGCTATCCCGGAATACGTGAAGAATTAAGGAAAAAGACTTGTTTCAATTGTTTGGATACGCCGCGAGTTGCGGTGTATTGACACCCTATAAAAGCACGGGTTATCAGATTTTGTTCGTACTACTACTTTTGACCCTTGACTTTGGACTAAAATGGATACTACACCTGCTGAAGCAGCACAAATTATCGCCCTATTACAAGAAGGGCTCAGCTAGCGGGCTGTCGCACGTCAGCTCCACATAAGCCAGTCCTGTGTTTCGAAAGTTTATAAACGCCTTCGGGAAACTGGTGAACCGAGACCAAGATCTGGACGGCGCCGGTGCACATCGGAGAGGGACGACCGTTTTATCGTGACAACCTCTCGTCGAAATCGTCATTTGACTGGTGTAGACGTCTAGCAGAAGCTCAGAAATGTGCGTGGAGTAGCTGCCAGCGAGTAGACAGTTCGTTGAAGATTCAAGCAAGCGAACTTGACTCCAAAAACGCCTGCAACAGACCCGAAACCGACGGCAGGTCACCGACAGGCACGCCTTCAATTTGCTCGCACCTATCTTGATTGAGAAGTCGAGCAATGGAGCGAGTCCTGTTCTCCCACGAGTGCAGAATGTATTTGCACGGCAGCGACCTAAGCAGACGGGTCTACAGACGGTCTGGGGAGCGATTTTCGCAGTGCTGTTTCGCCGAGACAGTAGCTTATGGGAGCGGTTTTTGTATGATGTGGGCCGGTATTTCTTTCGACGGTAAAACGAAGCTTGTTTTCGTTACTGACGGGTGACGAGGAGGCGGTTTAACTTCAAACAGCTACATTTCCGATATTCTGCTGGAATATGTCGTTCCCTATATGGGATATATCTGTGATGACTTCCTCCTTATGCACGATAACGCTCGTTGTCACACTTCCAGTGCCACAACTGAATACCTCGAAAAAATCGGTATCGCCACATTGGACTGATCAGCGCTCAGCCCGGACTTGAATCCCATTGAGAACGTGTGGGATTAACTACAGAAGAAGGCTCGTTCCAGAAATCCTGCTTCTTCGAGTGAGAATGAGTTGAAATCGACTTTGATAGAGTGGGAAGGTATTCCGCAAGAATTGATTCAGAAGCTGATTAGGTCAATGAAGAATCATCTTCGAGCAGTTATTAGCGCTAGGGGAGGGAAAACAAAACATTGAAACTTGAATTATAAGGCCAAATATTTTTTTATGAATTAAATTTTGTTTTTTTTTCATTCATTATTTTTCCATTTTTCCTTGTTTTCCTAACTCCTTCACTTAATCCGGAATAGGTCTTTAAATATTGGTGTGATTCAAAAGAATTTGGTATCAATTCAAAGTTAACAGTTTAACCTTTAAATTTTTATTATTCGTAACTATTGATTTAGTACTCAAAATAGCGCGGTATTAATTCCAAGTAAGTGATTTCATACTTTTGCACACGAGTGTAGTTGATCTATATGTTCAGTACTATTTTAAGTTTTCTCTTGTTTTCTTGTTATTTCAATGTGGTGTTATCAATAAAGACTTTTTTTTTCAAGTGTTCACTATTGCAATAAGGTAACCTAAAAAAATATATTTCTATTATCATTTGTGATTTTTCATAATAAAGTTATGTAAATGCCTAATAATTCACTGTTTTCGCTCTCTCGGGAAACGTTCCGCCTAAGCGCGGTGATTTTTCCTATTTCAATTTCATGTTATTATTTTCTGTTCTTGTCTAATTTTATAAATGATTTATAATAATGTGTATAGTTTTATTAAAAACCGCTAATAATAATGATTTCATCGACGTAGTACGTAAAGTACTACGACGTAAAGTAAATATTATTACACAAACCGAAAGCGAGCGGTTTTCTCAATCGGGATGTGTGAATCATTAAAAGCCGCAGTGTTAATAAAACAATTTTAACGATCACCTGTCAACCACTGCCGTGCTCCATTTACGTGGAAACAATGAGCATCTGGCTGGAATATAACTACTAACAACAAACTCATGCGAGCGAACATCACAACTTCAGGCAAAGTAGAGAAACCAAGAGTAAGTAACTTAAGCTAGTTTAAGTACAGCTTGCGGATATTAAAGACTAAACATGAATAAACTAAGTGCACAAACATAACATCAGTGTATACAGAAACAGCAAAATATTGAACACAGATTAGTGTCGACTAGAAACGTCGAATATCATTCGCGTGCTATAAGGTATCCACTTATTTAAGGAACATTGTATGTTTAAATATGAAACATAGATTATGTGCAATCTTTATGTTCACCAATCTATTTTTTTCGTTTTGCAGACATACACCATACTCATCTGTACTACCTTAACCACGTGTGATAGAAACACAATCAGTGTAATTCAGGCATGTTCAGTTCATTTCGCTAAAGGGTTTACCGGGAACTATTTTCCACGGTTTATCACAATGTCATTCTATTTGTTTCATTTTTTCAATACCTCCACATTTAAATCCTTGGTGTGCTAGCCCATGTAGCAAGGTGCCACAATGGTCGCAAAACGTTGGAGCTAGGAATGTCCACGTGTTCCATTTGTGGGGGGCGTAGGCGGCCTTATTAACAATAAATGAAAGTTTAATATAACAAATGGTGTATGCCACGACAGCTTCTTCATTATGGAAGCTTATATAAACTTCCGAGGAAGGAAGGGAGTAAAAACACGCGTCCACATGAGAGTGCCGTTAAATCTACAAGAGACAAAACAGTTAAAAAGCATTAGCACAAACCACCACCAACAGTTCTGTAAATAGAAGAGCTAAAGAGAGAACATAAAAAGCGCGTTAGAAATCCAAGCGAAGTAAAAGCTTAGCAAAGATATTTGTCAAAAATCGTCCAGTGTTTTCGCTGCGTTGTACCTTGACATTTGAGACCCTGATGGATGAGGCCGTAAAGCAGCGAGCCGCAGTGGTCGCAGAAGGTTGGAGACGAATATGTGTGTACGCGGAAGTTGTGCCGAGTACGTGTATCCTGTTGGTAATTCATTTATTGATGATATTTTGCTACTTCATATTGTGTTCTGCTCTTACTGAACACGTTATAAGAATTCTCTTCAAATAGTTCGTAGAAAATTAAAAATATTAAGCCGGTAAATGCGTGGAAAATAGGGGTCAAAGTAATGTTTTGCTTGTTGCCAATGTTTACTCTGTAGGAGGGTAGATTGGAACCGATCAATTATACCTCGACACGATGTTATTTCGTCGCAAGAAGTATTCTGTTTTATGCGAACCCATGTTACAGCGAGATCACTTGACATTTTGCAGAGTTGAAAGGTCATCCTTTGTATTCTCACTTACACCCACGCATAAAATTAGGAGTTTGCAAGCATTCAGTAAAAAGAAGGATAATGGAAGCTCGCTCATTTGTCGATAAACGAAGCTTTTAGTTTGTTAAAAAACATCTAATACATTTTATCCTATATAAAACTCTTACGCTCCTTTTACGTATCATAAAATAATATTGATCGTGGTTACTGGCAAAGGCTTTTCACATTTTCCAAATAACATATTTTATGATGAATTTGGAAGGCAGAGCCCGGACCGTTGAGGAAATGTAATATTAGCTAGTGGGCAACTGCTAAGGAATCGCATTTGCATAATGACTACAAACTTTACATACATTGGCTAGATCCATCTTTTCACACAATAATATATTTATAGACCCTCAATCCCTCAATAATAAGTAATATAAGATACAATATTTATTAATGTGTTATTAAGTGTTTATTGATGATATAAAAAAAACTTTTACAACCTATGCTTCACTATATAATTAATTCATCCATTTTTGGATTTTTTTATAAAAAAAGACAGATATCACTATCGAATGCACAGCAGTAATTCGGGATAAATGTTTTTCTTTCCTTAAGATCTGATCCCTTAGTAAATTAAATATCTCTTCCATAGCAGTAAACTCCCTTGCTGCATATTTTCTGAAATTTCCACAAATTTGAGATAGGTAAAACCATACTCAATCAAAATTCACTTACCTGTAATCAATAAAGGTACCTGTCAAGTAAGTTATTAATATCTATATCAAACTACAAACGAAAGAGCTCGATGACGCCATAGTTAGCTGGCGCATTCATACTACCATTGTTGATGTCAAGCATCTTTTTCAGAGACCGAACATTGGATGGGTGAAAAGAAAATGCTTCAGTAGGCAAGTCAAGCTATTGATCTCAGATGCATTTACACTGATTACCTCTTTCAAAACACACATTGGGCACACAAGCTATTATATACCTATAATATTTATATTCTTTTTCCATATCCGAAGGCTCCAAACGGAGCCTTTCTGCTATAACTCACGTGTCCATCAATCCTTTGTGTGCCACGCAAGATTTACAATCATACGGTTGCAGCTACAGTCTTCAAGATTTTACAGTATAAGCATCTTGTTATCCGAAAGCCATATTTTAAGGAACAAAACAAGTAAAGAGGGGCGCGAAACAATAATTTAACCTACCCATCGAGTGGAGTATCTTTGGAGTACATAAGTATTTTATTTTATTTTTGAACAAATATTGGAAAACAAAGGCAAAAAATGACACCAAAATAATCTTTTTTTACCGAATTTTTGTTTCCCATTCATCAATTTAAAATTTGGTGATAATTAATTAATACATAAACTTTAATAATATATATCAATATGTTGATAAATCACATTTTATTCTACATTTGGCACGGAACCTTAAATGTGCGAAGCACTTGGCCTGTTTTTAAATCATAGTTAGGAAAATGCATTACTCATACTCCGCAGTCGCGCGCCGGGCGAGCGACGCAGTTATGTGGATGTTTCCATCCTGAAATAATACCTGGAGGTGTCTTCAATAAACGACTAACGATAATGATCATACTTTATAAATTCTTTATTATCAATGTAAAATACACGTAGGTTTTTTTAATCTAAAATTTCCACATTGAATCCTGTATGTGGGAAAGTTAATAATTTAGATTATATGATTAACGTATGCGGTACCTATGGGATTTTCGATGCAAATGACAAAGGACAGACCAAAATGTAAATTACATTACATTTTGGGCCTGCTTTTGTAGCAGAAAATCAGGAAACAAAAATAATTGTTGATTAGTTTATTAATAAAATTGTATGTAAAAACGTAAATGGGTCGTTCTTCTTTTTTACTGACAGTGAAAAGACGTTTTTCTGTTTTTTTTTTGGTTTTTGAACTATCCATAATTGTGGTTTCTGTGTGGAACTTAAAAGAAATTGCATTTGTATTGTCACTAGGACTAATTAAAGTTTCCTTTGCGGCAGATATTAATTCTTTTTTAAGTTTTTAAAAAAAATGTGACAGAGTGGCCTTTTTCTGTGGAGACCACATTTCGGTTTACCACTCTGTCACGGCATTCTACGGGAAAACAAACGAAAAAATATGTTGGTTGGAGAAAATGAAAAAACTGGTTGGTTGCCTGTAAAGTCGGTATACGGGCGAAAGTTTTACGTGACAACGACTTTGAGTGGTAAAATAATTTTAATGTGAATATTCATTCGTATAGTAGGAAGAAGGATGAAATAATAGTAACAATTTAAAACATTTATTTATACAAAGAATTATATTTAAAACATTTATTTATAGGCACGCGTCCCTTCCACTTTTTATGTCTGTCTCTCTCGCTCTTAGGCGGGCTAACCATGCCCGAGTGGAAGGGACGCGTGCCTCTCACTCGCTCTCATTGTAAGCGCATAACGTGAGCGGAGCGTAACGCAGTTTCTTGAAGTGTCACCCGGCAAACCAATTTATAAGATGTTGTCACGTCAAAATTATATAATATTAATAGATAACAAGAATTTGGACGTTTCTTCGAACCGAATTAAAAAAATCGTAAATATCAATACTCCAACGAGATGCCATTAAAAGACGAAGGACAGACTTTTGTCGGTAAAAAAGAAGAACGACCCAAATACGTTTAAATTTTTAGTAAAAACACATATAAGATTATGATCTACACAGAGTAAGGTTACATTTGTGGCGTTATCTTCATACCTAATCTGTGATCGACATTGTCGTTATTTTCTCATGTCACACCATTTCTAAAATTAAATGATTCAGAATTGAACACTGCTGTTAATAATGCTTTTGTTTTGGAACGAAGTTCCTTATGGGGTATTGCGGAGGGGTACCCTAGCCGGGATAAAACGTCCGTAGCGTTAAAGAAAAGCGTAAGATTTTTATGTATAGTCTATGTGGGATGGCTGTACAGTGTCAAAATCAAAAATCAAAATCAAAATAACTTTATTTCATAGGCCCTTGCGGGCACTTAAAATCGTCAATTTTACATAGAAGAATCAAGATAATATTCTTTTATAATAAAGATAGCCCGTGCGCTAGCGGCAAGTACATCCGCGGAGTTGATGCCGCGCATGTAATCGCCACGAGCGACCCGATTCCGAACGTAGGGGCTAACATGAGAAGAATCGGGCAAGAAACTCATGTGCCAAAACTCTTATAAAATCGCCAAATGTCTTACAAATTGTGCATATTACAAAACGATTCAGAGAACGAGCAATTCATTTCTTTTAGGTCCACGCTGCCTTATCATTCAAAAAATCTTTAACACTATAATAAGCCTTTTTGCATAACTGAGTTTTAATTAAAAATTTAAATTTATTAATTGACAAGTCATGCATGTTACATGGCAGCGTGTTGTACATTCGTATACAGTGACCTGCAAAGGAGTTGCTTATTTTATGGAGCCTATACCTGGGCATTGCTAGCTTGTCTTTATTTCTTAAATTGTAATTATGATTGTCACTATTTTTTCTGAATTTAATATCTTTACACTTATGCGCATACAGTAGGTTTTCATAAATATATTGTGAATGTACAGTCATAATACCAATTTCTTTAAATTTTTCTCTTAAAGACTCTCGGGAGCCCATCCTATAGATCGCCCGAACAGCCCTCTTCTGCAGCACAAAAATGCAGCCAATATCGGCGGCATTTCCCCACAGTAGTATCCCGTACGACATAATACTGTGGAAGTAGCTAAAATAGACTAAGCGTGCAGTTTTTACGTCTGTTAACTGACGAATCATTTTTACGGCGTATGCTGCAGAACTGAGTCTGCTCGATAGGCATTCAATATGAGGACCCCATTGTAACTTAGAATCTAAAGTTATACCCAGAAATACAGTTTGATTGGCCAGCTCTATTTCCTCATCCCTAACCCGGACTTTGGCTTTAGCTAATTGAACATTTGGCATAGTGAATCTAATGCATTTTGTTTTATTTTCATTTAACAACAAATTATTGGCGCCAAACCAGTGAACGACCTTAGAGAGTGCAATGTTTACTTCGTCAATATTAATTTGTCCACGTTTAACTTTAAGTATTAAAGACGTGTCATCTGCAAACAAGACTATCTCATGGTCGCGTCTTACAAGGAGTGTCTAATGTATAGTCTACGTGATGACTGTTATTATTATAGTAACCATAAAGCTATAGTTTCTATGATAGAACATAATCTATAGTCTAAGTTCACAGTGGTTTGTGTGTTTGTCTGTCCGCTCTTTTTCCATTGTGTTAATAACTTTACCGTAGCAATGCGTTAATCGCAAGTAGTTCGTCTCCCGGACGCTAAATGGCGCTAACAGAAAAATATTTAATAATAGAAAAAAATTAAAGAATTTTGTCCACCCCTGCGAACCCGCTAGTTAGGCTTAAATATTATTAGTTATATAAATAGCTGTTTCTTTGTATATTATTATTATATATTTTATAAATCATTGTAAATAAAATAAAGGTTTTAAGATAATTTTGTAAAGTAGTTTCTTTGTTTTTTATCGACAAAAAAATCATAACAAAAATGTATCTTTATATCTCGAATAGAACTTAAAATTAATATTTTTAAAATAAGGAACTCCGTTCCTATCCGGTGTCCCACGACACCTCACTGATTTTCTTATAGCTTCACAGGCTTTTTTTTGTAACGTGTTGAGACCTCGGTTCTATACAAAACTGAAACATCTCCTTTACTAAAGAATGATAAGAGAAATTATAATTTAATTTATAATAACACCTATAATTATATTATTTGGTAGTATTTCTAGTTCTAAAAACTACATAGCTATCGTTGTCAGAAATCGAATACCTATCTAAAATAATACCGACCACAACAAATAACTGCTTTGTAATCGGTTGCTTCCTGGAGAAGTAGGTAATTAAAACAATTAATTGACTTAACCTTTATCGATAAATCTGTCCTGTTTCTATAATCTTATGGTTGGTAAGTATCTGCCACAGTATTTGGAATTTTAGTATCCGATATTTTAATCAAGTTAGGCTTTACAAGAAACTTTAGGCTACAGTAGATTATAATGGAAAATGTTTGTTATACTTAATGTATTTCATAAACTTTACTTCTTAGAATTAATTGTGAACAACGATTCGTATCTAAAGTTCAGTTAGGTAGGTTTTATATTAGAATATACAACTAGCAATTTTACCCTTTTTTATTATTAAATAAAATAACTTGCACAGTTACACCGGTCATAAAAGATTTCAAATATCGGTCATTCGATAGAACAACGTCACAATTACAGTATTTTCTGAAATTGGATAATCAAAGATATAATATCAACATTGCATAATAGCAACATCGCAGAATTATTATGACATATGCAAGAAAGTTTTGGGAAAATCTGCAATTGTGTCATTATTACGTTTTAAACAACAATCAACCGATTACGTGTTTGTACGCAGCTAAACAGATTGATTTCATAAATTATTTATATTTTTATACTAATATATTTTTTTAAAGAACAGCGATAAACAAGTTATGCTCAACTGAGACAATTAAAATATGTTTGGACGATTGAATGGCCGTCAAAACACCATACAAATTTAATCATCGGACTATATTAGGATTTTTTTTAGAAATTGTGTTGTTTTAGCATAACACTGTCATGCTGTTACTGTCTTATTCAAACAGTTAAAACACGAATCTTCCTTAACCCGGCGCTAACTATTACGCCCTAGACAGCCCACGCCAAACCAATATTACAACGAGGAATAAAAGTTAATAAATTACTTGGAGTTATATAAGTACTGTAATTAAATCAATTCCAAATAGTGGATCAGTTTAGACATTTGTTATTTAAAAGAAATATTCTAAATTATAGTTAGCAAGAAAAGCTTGAGTAAAATATATTAAATTAATGACATCATTTGATATTTCAAGTATTACCAATATTTTAAAATATATAAAGGCTTATATGTTCCAATTATTTTGGATATATCTTACTTGATCGTTATAGTAGTATAGTAAGGAAACTGACTCCGTGTTATTATTTTATCTGTTAGTGATAATTTTAATCGAAAACGTACCAATTTTTTTCTTATAATAATATTTATAACACTCAAACTTAATTGGTTAGATTCAGTATAACTTTGACCAGCAATTACAAATACAGAATTGTGACTGACTTATTTGGTGAGTTACTATCTAAACCAATATTTGAGACTGGTTATCACAGATCGTATAGGTTAAACCCTGCGAGCCGGTGGCTAAAAGGTATTTACTATAAATGGCCCTGACATGTCCGCATTCTCTAACGATACGATATCTCATGTCACCAGCTGAAGGAAAGTGACGAAAAGTTAAATCCTTAAAAAAATGTCTCAGGGTAAATTGTAATCTAGGGTGCACTGTCAACAACAAGTTTCTTTGCAGTCCGCCCGACGGTTTCATTCCATAATCAAAACCCTAGGGAAGTTCTACTAAAACAAAATTTCTGCCGTAAATTTAGAAATTGACGCAGTAAATTTCTTAAGTGCTTGTAATCAATCAAAAGTTATTTTTAGGCTGAATTTGAGTTTACACAGTTAAAAATACGTTAGACAAGCTTTTCCTTTGTGACTAAACTATGTAAATTGATAAAGAACGTAGGGCACTGTTGCTTGGGGAAAATATGTTGTTACATAAATTTAATCGCTGCACGGATACTGTCGCATTACACTTTTCAAGACATTTTGCGTCCTATTCATATAACTATGAAAAAAAAAACACATTTCTCGAGCTCTCAAATGGGAAACGAACCCACGATTGCAATCCGAGCAACTTCTCTGCTCGCCGAGCTACCGAGATGCTGCTGGTAGACGCGTCGTAATTTAAAAGTGCATTTTAACTTCTCCTATGAGCTAGTATCGTTCCATTAATGTTGAAGGCTAATTACCTACAACATAGAACGTAATATTTTTACAAACATCAACAATCGATTAGATGAACTGCTATAATAGTGTATTTATAAAAAAAACAACCAAATCTCCGAGCCGAGTGGGATCCTACTTGAGGGCTCGAAGGTGTTTTTTTTATAGGCGTATTTATAGAAATATGGCAATGTGAAATGTACATACATTTTGGACCATCTATACCAAAAAAGCTAACAGTGCTCTGCGTATTCAATATAAAAACGCGATGTTTGTGCTGGTGTGGATAGTTTCGAAACTATCCTCCATGAAAGGATCTCGTCACTGCTGTTGTCTGACTGACAGACAGTACAGTATGTAATCATATTGTTTTTTTTTTCTCTTTATTTATTTAGGAGCTTTTGTCTTCTGACATGCCAGCTCCATCGAACTATATTTAAATTATTGCATATCTTATACCTACATCCTTACTAATATTATAAATCGGAAAGTGAGTTTGTTTGTTTGTTTGTTTGTTCCGCTTTCACGCCGTAACTCCTGAACCGATTGCTTTGAAATTTCGCAGACGTAAAGATAAAAGTCCGGATTAAATAATAGGGTACTTTTTATCCTGGAAAAATTGATATTCCCGAGGAACAACAAAAATATTGTTTGCTTGATGGATGGATTGTAGATGGCGCTGTGTGTCGTTTAAAACAAGGTAAAATATTGCAAACGAATATAAACATGTAAATTTAGAAGCTAAATGATACGATAATGAATACCCGAAAATGAGGAATTCCCGAGGGATGACGTTCAATTTGTTTTATCGTCTAAACTGTTTTTTTTTACATCTACTTATATGTTGCAAACGAATATGCACATGTAAATTTTGAAGCTAAATGATTCACCAAATGACTCATTCCTGGGATTCCGATTATTCCAACAGACCTCCCATTTCAATTTAGAAGACTACAATTTCCTATAAGGGTTTCATTTGCAATGACCATTAATAAAGCACAAGGCCAAACTCTAAGGGTTGCTGGAGTACACTTGGAAAAACATTGTTTTTCGCATGGTCAGCTCTATGTGGCGTGTTCCCGGGTTTCCAGTGCCTAAAATCTGCATGTTTTTGCTCCACAAGGGAAAACATATAATATAGTGTACCATTCAGTTTTGGTTTAACAACTAATTGTATCCAGCGTTACATCGCGCTTCTCAGATTTTTCCGTGGGAATGAGAAGTTTTCTTATAGTTGTGCTTTATACCGCAATATAACCGCATTCCACGCGGGCGAAGCCGCGGGCGGAAAGCTAGTCTACCAATAAATTACATAAACCTAAGCTGCCGCAGATTGGGGGTTACTCAGAATACTCTGAACAATCCCCAAATCCAGCCTTTTAATTCTAAATGTACTTTAGTCATATTGTAATGTAACATCTTTTGTGTACACCATATTTTAAGCAATAAAATAATATTATTATTAATACTGACGTTTCGAGTCCTTATAAAAATTAAACTTGTCAATAATTCGATATCAAAGTGTTTTATTTAAATGTGTGGTACGCTCAGAAATGTAAGGACGAAATAAACGTAAGTAATCTATTATCCCATCAAAAACAATACTTGTTAAAAAAAAACCAAGTCTCGCAACTTAGTTGTTCTACGGTAAAAAGTTGTGAGATCCATGTAATACCAAGTCGGTTATTAATTTATTCAGTCCCTACTTAAGCGAATTTCTGTCTTAATACGTCCAGTCCCTAAGACCACGATCGTGGTCCATAACAATTGAAAATCAATTGTGTCTGGAATCTCCGTACTCGAAGCATTAAGTTGTTACGTAATAATTAACAGCATCTTATAGTGACGCATATCAATATTAAAAATCTTTATTGTTTTATATAAATATATTGACTTGGCCATCGCATGAAAACACGTGTAAATTAAATTATTTAGTTTAGGTTTTTTTGACAAGTATTGTTTTTGATGGGATCTCATTGCTTTTTGTATTTTTTTTAGTTTTTCCTTGATTCATACACCAAACACTATTTATATTCCAAATTTGAAGCTTCTAGGTCTGCTAGAAGTGTCTTAGAATTTTGATGATCGGTGAGTCATTCAGTGAGTCAGTGAGTGACAAAATTAAGAAATTTGACCCGTTATAATTCTTAAACTACTAGTTCAAATTGAATGAAATTTGAAATATACCGTGTCTTTACAATGCCTGCATGGTTACTGAAAATTAGTCTTCTAGTTTTATCCACAACGAAGTTACAGGGGGTCGAAAATGGCCTGAATTGCTTCGAGAAAAGGATGGTACGTCCGTGCCGCTTTTTTGCTCGACTTGGCGGGGGCACTGCCGTGCCCCCAGATAAAAAAGAGACTGCTTCATTTATCGTCAAACCAGTCAATGGACAATCGCCACCAAATGGCTATCTCCTTGAGGACACTGTATCTTATGGATGAGTTTTGTCTAAAATCAAATAGTTCTTTTATTTTTATTTCATGTGATAAATCAAAAATAACTTACTAAACAAAAAAAATATACAATTTTGATTTACCACTTGTTGCTGTTATCACCGTTTTCCAAAGGATTGATATCACAATGAAATCATGACATATGCCTGCCCTCTCTTTGTGATATTGTTGGCGTGGGCACTTGGGCCGCGATCCTTTTTACGTTTCGTCCCTTTTTGAGATGATAGTAGGTAATTTCACTATTATGGAATGTTTTATTTGATAAACTATTGAAATATTATATAAAATAATTTTTTCTTATTATGTATAATCAAGTTCTATAAACAATATTTTTTGATGTCATTGACTGTATATATATGTATATATCATTATTCCAACGTCTGTTTAAGAATGAATACTTAGTTTCACCATCCAGTAACGGGATACACAAAGCCCCCCCATATCTTATATCTGACACAAAAATCATATACGAAGAAAAACCAATCTATTCTTAGTATCAACTTTTCAATAGTTCAATTGTTTATAAGAGATTTAGGTAACTAAGAATTATGTGTTTTTTTATATTTGAACGGGACTGTGTGTAGCGATAGTCAAGGGTAATAAATAATATGTATAGAACAAAAGCTCCAAAAAGATATATTAATTTGACAAAAGTCAACATTATTGTATATAAGGTGCAAATTAAATATGTATCTATTAAAAGTGTATCAAAATGAACAGTGACTTAAGGTTAACTTTTGTCAAATGAGTACGTCTTTCGAAGATTGGCTGTGTATATGTCACAGTCAAGACTCATAACCAGTCAAAACCAATTTTGACTGCAAAAATTAGGCAAAAGAACTTTTTAACTGAGGACGTTGGTCAAAAGTACTTTTAACTGCAAAATATTGGATAATAGTGCTTGTGTCCCAATTGTTTTAGTTAAAAGTGGTTCTGACTAAGAATGTTAGTCAAAACTTTTTGGAGTGGGAATTTTTAATTCTTTCTTTTTAATTAAAAATTTTTCAAATTCTTCCTTTGCCATTACATTTGAAGCCTTAATAAAAAGCGTTCATTCTTTTCGTTTCTACTCATTTTCTTTGAATTACAATTTCTACTACAATATTTTAGGTTACAGTGCAACGTATTAGTCATTTTTGTACGTGATGCAAAATTTATGCATCAACCATTGAGGGGTTGTATTTTATGTGTAATTTTTCAAGGACTAGCATCAATATTTCCAAATAACATATTTTCATTAAATTGAGATTTTGATTTAGATCAATAAAAAAAGAGAATAACCTAACCTAACCTAACCACCTCAACTATTGATGAGTTTTGACTGACAATCTAAATTTTTATCAGGCAAAACCACTTTTGACTGTTTTTTGCAGTTAAAAGTACCTTTGATCAACGACCTTAAACAGTCAAAACTCTTAACCAGTTAAAACCACTTTTGACTGCGAAAATCAGTTAAAAATGTTTTTAACTGAGGTTGGTCAAAAGTACTTTTGCCTAATTTTTGCAGTCAAAAGTGGTTTTGACTGGTTAAGAGTTTTGACTGTAACATATATATTATTATCCCTGTTTGTATCGACGCGACGTTCCTTCTGATTTCCATAACAAAAGAACTTTAGCTACTCAACTTTGGACCATAACAATGTATTGCCTAATATATTATTTTTATTTATATGTTGTAGCTGAAATCCTACACACATTCCGCCTGCCAGGGTTGCTAGGTGGATTTATTGATAGAACCTTTTATAAGCACACTCGACCCATCAATTGTAAATCTGTGGATTCATTTTTAATCAAACGGGTTATATAGATTTCCAACATTTCAACGGAAAATTGTTATATAATGTGAGCAGGTATTCACCTGAACGGTAGGATATAAACCTGTATTTAATATAAGTGCTTACCTAAAAAATGCCGGTTTTATATGGATATTTTATGAATTTCAGTTCTTACATTTCTGGAGAATACCAAAAATGCGAAACATACATTGCAAATATTTCTGTAAAACCCTCGTGGTAAGCTAAATGCTTTTGTTACCAGTGGGTTTAGATCCGTTTTTCTGCCAAAAAGTAGGTTTCGTTGATGTTTGACCCGAATTTCAGTAGCCTAAACAATAACCACAGAAAAAAACAATATTTTAACTCTTGAAATGAGAAAAATAAAATAGAAAAAATTTTTAACATCGAACTAATGATAAAATAATAAAAAAATCTCAAATTCGATTTTCATATAACTATTGCTATTCAAATCGGCTAGTGTAGAATACACTATCAGGGGCGTGCATACCATATAGGCAATTAGGCAGTGCCTACCTCATTAAGAACCTAAATAATATACTACTAGTATTAAAGTTAATTTAGTTTAATTGGTTCCGTAATTCTATACTCAACCAAACTTCTATTGAGCACCCGCCCGGTAAGTTTTTCTTTACTACGTACAGTAACGGTAGGCAGTCTAAAGATTGCCTATTCGAAGCGAGCAGCGTTTCATACAACATAATTAATAAAAGTATTGGTCAATATTATACGGCCGCAATACAAAGTGCGCTCTTTGTCCGTGTAACGTTCTAAAACATGAGCTACGCAATTTAAAAGTATTTTAGTTCCTAGGTAAGCAAGCTTACCTGCCGAGCGAGATAAACCGACGACCCCCGATCCTATATCTGTCTCACTCGGTCCTATACGCAATAGATGAGATGGATACGCTACCGCACGAGAGCGGATAAGTTGAACAAGTTTCGACTTTATTGCGATGTCATCACTTATGACTATGACTTGAGACGTATACTGAAAAAAATGACCGCCAATCAAGACCGTTATTTTTCACTTCATTCAGAAGTCGTTCGCTCATATGCGGAGCCGAAATCTAACTACCTATACTAATTTATTAGAGATAATTGTTCTGTTAATGTGTTTGATGTCGTTTTCGAAGGTTTGTGGACTGTGTTTACTGCTTTTTTATCGTGGATGACGTGCTAGATCTTCCCCAGGCTTGGGGTCTCCCGGAATTTCGAGCTGTCGTCGTTAGTAAGTACCTACCTATACTTTTATACGCACTAAATCATATCTCTATTAATCTGCAATTGTCGATTTCTTAAGTGTTTTGTACCATATAAATCAGAAGTAGGTAAGAAAATCTAATAATATAATTTTGCACTAAATGGAATAAACATTCAAGCATTCCTATTTCTTATTCCTCAACCAGGACCAAGAGACCTTTTTTAAGATCCTGGAAAATGTAGCAAGCAGATATTACCATGTAATGCTACCATCGGTAATTTGAATATTTCAGCAGATTTTTCTCTAAGCGTAATTACTTACATGCAAAGCTCTTCCATCATCAATGTTTTTAACCTATCAAGGATCCAAGATTGTAAGGCCTATCTTATTGCAGGATAGTAAAGTATTAACTGAAGGCAATTAACCTGCAGAGACCATTCAAGTGGCAGAAAAATCCAAACCAACCTTTATTCAATATTATTATGCAAAATACTAGTGATAAAAAGAAGAAACTTTGTATGGCTTAAATGCTGTTGTTGCTGGTTAACGAAACGATTTAAATATTTGGCGGAATATTCAGTTGAACAATAGTTTAGACTTTTCTGCCTTATGAAAACCTCATGGATATAAATTGGTGAGTATCTATTATGATATATTTTTTTGTTTGTAAACATAGAATGTGTAATAGTCATTTAAATAATAAAACTAGCCTAACATGTTTAGCCAACAATATGGCATATAAAGATATTCCTTATAAACTAACAACATATTAAGAATTATTATATAATTATGAAACCATTGAAATGAAATAAATAAGTAGTAGGTATATAAGATTGATGCTTTATGTTCAATGATTCTTTGTCTTAAAAGTGTGTTTTACCTAAACTAGTAACATAAGTGTATCTTATGATCAATTGAACATAAAGGGAATTCCCTTATTTATTATGTATTCTTTCGATTATTTTGACACATGAAAGCTTTTGCTGAACTGGTCCGATTTTAATACTTTTTTAGTACTCATCACTCAATTGCCTTTTCTCTTTTATTTATAGAAAATTGTTAAACTAGCTTACATTTCCTCCTTCAACTTCAACAACCATAAATATATTATACTATTTACACTAGATTACATTAAAATAAAATGAATTTTGATATATGGTTATTTCAAATGATATGTACTTGCATACTGTGTACATTTACTATTCTTTTGTTTCAGCTTGTAGACAACTTCAATAATCTACATTCAAAATACATGAACAAATATATTTGTATATTCCCAGTGTAAAAACAAATTAACTGAACTTTTGAGAAAGAAAAAATCTAAAATTATTATCACAATGACATCATTCATTTAGGAGATGGTGAGTTTTGACTCTTTTAGTACAATAATTACATTTTAACAATTCTTAAAATATGAAAAATCATCATACAGAATGTCAATATCATAAGGATAATTAATGTTGGTGCTTGTGTTTTATGAGTGAAAATAAAAATATTTTTTAATTTCAGATTTAGATAGAAAAGAGAAAAAGCTTGCAGCTGTATTGAGTTTACCAGAATTAATCATCCCAAGTATTGTTGCATTGCCCGGCAAGTCTTCTTCAACAAGCTCTACACACTACTCCCCTATACCATCACCTTAAATCAATTGGTAGCTTTTTTATATTAAGAGATATTTTTGTAATTATTAATTTGAAATCAGACTTAATTTTTTTTGTAGTGTTGATTGTTGCATTAGTCACGAGACTAAATAGGATTAATATAATTAATAGTGTTAAGTTTGTGTTGTAAAAATAGCAATCATATAAACATTTTGATGGCACCACTTATAGATTTATATTGGTACCTAGCTTACTTAAGAATAATAGATATATTGCAGTGTTTATTCATACATTTAAATGTGAATTACAGAATCCGGTAAAAGTTATACCAATTTGTTTAATTGCAAAAGAAACCTTATCCAACAGAATAAAAAGACATTTATTTTCTGCTCAACTAACGTCATGGTACTGATGTCATAGTTTGTTTTTAAGTATTGAAAGCGCTAGATTTGTTGAGCAATAGAAATGTCCAAATAAACAAATGTCATAAGCTGATAAGACTTTAAAAAGTGTCTTATACAAATTATTTGAACATGAAAATTACTCAACCATATCTATAGCTAGCTATATTACAGTACCTTATCCACATGAAGTACCTAAAACTCAATAATTAGGTATAATAATTGAATTGAATATGATCTTGGTTAATTCTTTAAAGATAACTTGATTGTTATAAAAAATTTTAATAAATAGTTGTTTGCATTCATTACCAAACATTAGCCAATCAATCATATACTTATTAAAAACTATCAAGTGCTTTGTAAATGGCACAAATTAATTTATAAAATGAAATGTATGACATGATAGGGACGACTAAAGCGTAATAAATATTATAAAGCCTTTGTAAAATCCATAAAGCTTTTGTGATAGCCATAATAACCATACTTGATGCAGTTGACAAATACTTGTTTGATTTCAATAAGATTGCTTGTTCACGTCGCTTAATCAAGCACAACTTATTGCTAGAATCATGTTGCTTTGTGCGCTCGTATATAAACAAGTTTCTTGATACCCTCTAACATAATTTTGATTATTCCAACCCATTATTTTTTTCAGTGATGAAAAATGTAACAAGGCCGCCGAAAAGTGCCTCCTTCCTTTAGTTCGTGTTTTTGTATTACTTATAGTTAGCTTTAGCACGCGCGCGCGACCGATAATTTAATTACATTAGTAATATCATTACAATATTATCTATTAAGATAGCATTTTTTTGTTGTTTTTTGTTAATTTCCTGTGTGAGTGTTTGTAGTGTACTGTGTGTAAAGAAAAAAGATGTTGATGAGTGTTTTTTGTTAAAAATAAGTATCGAAGTTAGGTATTTAATAATGGAGAAATTACAGTGTGCCGATTGTAAGGATTCGATTTGTGTACAAAAACTACGTACCTATCCTTTCGGACAATTTACGTTCATAGATAAATTTAAAATCGTTTCTTTTACTAGACCAACTCCAAATATCGAGCTTATTCAACGGAAAGGTAAAAATATCAGACATTTCAATACCAAATATTACGACAGTTATACTCGGCTAGCTGGTTGCCGCCATTCGAATTTATTGTTTTGCTTTCCCTGTCTTTTGTTTTCTACAACAAAGACGGTGTGGAATGACACTGGTTACGGTGATTTTAATAATTTAACAAACCTTGCTAAGAAACATGATCAATACGACAAGCATTAGTAAATGACGTACTAGAAATTTATTTACAAAAAGACAGACGAGTTGATCTTGTTTATAAATAAAATAAAATTTAGAAATATAATACATAAGTAATACGAAAAGGTTCGATCGAATCGACACAAACTGCAACAACATCTTTTTTTTCTTACTCAATTTACCTCAGTCAGTGTATTATTACTCGTATAATTATTCATACCCGGTATTCGTAAATCGTGAGTGATGATGTGAAGTGACAAAAAACTTATAACAACAACAACGGCTTTTCTAAAAGCCTGAAAAAACCTGCAAAAAAAGTGGTAAGTGAATTTATATCCATATTACCTACCAAATATTAGGAATTTTTAAATGATAAGCGCAACTACGACTTGTTAGATCTACAGTGCCTACCGCGCTGGAAAACCAATGCACGCCCCTGTACACTATCTATACATATAAATAAAATTGGAGTGTCTGTTTTTAATATTGAAATACCCGTATTTTACTACATGCATATGAATATATATACGGTACATACACCAAAATAACATATTTTTTTTTCAATTTTTGTCTGTCTGTCTGTCTGTTTGTTCCGGCTAATCTCTGAAACGGCTGGACCGATTTTGATGGGACTTTTATTGGCAGGTAGCTGATGTAATAAGGAGTAACTTAGGCTACTTTTATTTTAGAAAAATAATGTAGCAATATTCCACGCGGACGAAGTCGCGGGCGGCCGCTAGTACTATATATAAAACAAAGAAAGTAGTATAGATGTGTTGATTAATTTAACAAATCTGGTAAGTCTTGCAGTTTGGTTTGGCTCAATTTCGGATGTGGCTGAAGACAATCAAATCTAGGGTTCATTATGCGGATAAAAAAACTCCATAATGGGCCGAACTTATTAACCATTAGGCCATAGAGCATCTCGTAGTGAATAGAAATAACATAAACTTTCTGGTTTGAGATGCTTCAGCATCGCAGAAATGTACCTACATAGAGAGTGCAATAAGAAGCGGATCCTTTTATTAACTTATTCGGCTGTTATTGCAAGATTTAGTGGAAAATAAAATCCCTTCAAAAACTCATTTCATTTAGACTTACATTATTATATCTTCTATTACACTACATGGATTCGAAAAGACTATTTATGATTCATACATTAATTTATCCAAAGTGCATAATAAATATATACTGGAAAATACAGACTAATTACATTGTAGTGGGTTGCGTAGGGTTGTCTAGCCGAACGACCATCACTTATGCGTCCATCTCTACGAGATGTTGTAGACAGGAAGAAGCCGTGAGCAAGGAGCAAGGAATTTTCCTAGAAAAGTTTTTTTTTATTATGAAACTATAATACAATAATTAAAGGTAGTAAACGCAGACGTTGCTGTTTTTGCGACTTCGGTACTAAATCACCTGATGTGGGACTTGCGTTGAATTGTGAATACTCACATTGAATTAATATCTTTTATAATGTTGATAAATAATATTCAGCAAAGGATACTTATATTATTTGTAAAAATAAAAATATGATCCTAATGAATTTGACGACGGAGGTGAGTAGGAGACGGCAGTTATTTCTCTGATTATTAACACACATCCGTTGCGGATACAGAGTAAGTGTAAACAGATGGTTTACACTTTATTCTGTATCCTGAGGGTAAGTCATAATTGAAAGTTTTTTTTTTACATTTACAATGTCTACTCTATCTACTGCTCATCACTAGTAATAATATAAAAATTAATTTTATGTAGGTACCATAGGGTATTTTATTTCATTTGTATTCACAACGAGACTCTCTATGGTGTAGTGGTTAATAAGTTTGGCCCCAATAATATATGAACTTTCTTTATCACGAACCCTAATTTGATCGTCTTCAAAATTATCATACAAAATTGAGCGAAACGAAAATGCAACACTTTTACTAGATTTGTTAAATTAATCAACACATTTATACTACTTTATTGCTTTGTTTTAAGTATAATCCATTAGTTTAGTGTTCTACACACTAGCCGATTTGAATAGCAAACAGTTATGTGAAAATAAAATTTGAGACTTTTAATACGGCATAAAGGATTTTGTAAAAAGGGTAACTTACCACACCACTAAATCCTCAATGGATGACAGCTTGTAGGCATCAACATATAATTAAAAAACTAACATGCTGATATGTGTAGGGCGTGATTATTTTATTCATCAGTTGGCAACCCTATATTTCCGTCATGTGGCTCATGTCACCGCTGCACGCGATGCTACAGCTCGTCAGACAATTACTTTGGAGTCCAGCGATGTACTTTTAATTTAATTTGATACCAACCAACACAAGTCTCGCTACTTTGTTGGTGGTTGAAACGCGCCATATGTGGTTCTGTTATATTTTATTTGACAACAAACAATTTGCGAATAAAATTATTACGTTAAGAATAGTTAATTGGATTGTAGCAAGAGAAAAGTGGTTTCAATTTACCCTTAAGTGAATTAAAATTCAAAATCTTTAGTTCTATAAAGCTGTTCTGGAAACAAGAGAGGATTTGTAAATCCTTATGAAAAAAGAGTTCTGCCTACATTAAGGAAAGCATTGTTTCAGCAATTCAGCGAGTTATGAAAATTACATAAAATTTAATGGCTACCTGATCTAGCTTACCATGACTGCATAATTCATGTTAGCCATGGCTTTAGTAAATAGGAGAGAATCTCATATGGGATCAAATCCTAACTTTTTTGACAAAGCGAGGTGAGCTAACAATGCCAGTTTATGGACAAATACAAATCGTATGAAAACAAAAATGAAAACGCCGATTGTTTTGCTAGGCTAAGATAAGCTTTTGACTTTAATGTCATTTTAAAAGTAGTAGTTACAGTAGTATTACTACTGTAACTGATTAAATGAAACACAATATTAAAAACAAGTTTTCAACTGTTGTTTTTAACAAAATTAGATATATTTTATGTGTACGTACGGTAAATTAACTTTAAAATAATAATGTATTTGATGTTTGAAATATATAAATTAATTAATTTCAGTATAGTTCAGTTTTTTAATTTACTAATATAGAACGGCGGCCCGTCCCGGCTTCGCACGGGTGGACAAAATTCTTTAATTTTTTTTCTATTATTAAATATTTTTCGTTAGCGCCATCTAGCGTCCGGTAGACGAACTACTAGCGGTTAACTCGTTGCTATGGTAACGCGTATAGAATGGAAAAAGAGCGGACAGACAAACAACAAATTTGTGATCTTGGATTATAGATTAATGTTGTCCACAATTATTATTCGTTCCAACATCTATTTTAGCTTCAGTATGATTTTATATGTTATGTTCAAAGTTTGTGAACTGAATAAATTTATATATTAGCCAAGTGATACAAATTGTGTTGAAGTTTGGAAACTAACGATAATTCCCCCTTAAACTTCTATAGATGTGTTAATTCATAGCGTTCGTTAGCCTATGGCTTGACCTCGATGTGGTTTGCGGTTGAGCTCGCCTGCGGAAGCCAATTTTGGGAAACTACAATACAAACACCATTAAGTTGATTTTTGCTGTTACGCGTGTTTTTTTATTGAGGAAATTGTATATTTAACGGCGAATTAGGGGTGTGGATATTTTGGTGGATTCCACTTTTCGTGAATTACTAGGAATAATTTTGACACGAGGCTTATAAACAAACGATTATGTGTGTAAGCAACCATTATTTTCTGTGTTTATTTTTCCATACTATAGTTTTATTTGCATATTCGTTGTGTGGTATGTTTATTTAATACATTTTGCCATACTAATTGTTCTTTTAATTTTTTTTTATAATTCGAAAAATTAAGTGATGAAACATAAGACTTAAAACTTGAGAACAAAAGCTTATCTACATATTCTTATCTCTATCGATCTGTAAGCGGGTCGAACATCTTTGTAAGGACACGGTATAAATTTTTAAGTTCAGACGCAATTCCAGAAAGTACGCTGGGTCGATAGTACATCAAGCTTTACTTTTTCATGTATAGAGATACCTTTTTTCTTTGTAATGGAGATCATTTCTTTTTAATAGTGTTTTGATTAATTAAGTAATTTGATTAATGTAATTTATGATTTCTCATTATTAAGAAACAATATTGGATATAAAAGATACTTAACGAAGTCAGCACATATGCTTAGTGTAGCATTAAGTAAGATTGCCTCAATAAATATATGAAAATCGATTTTTATGATCATACAATCAAAAATATTAAATTTATGAGAATTTACGACAAACACTTAATTTCTCCTCCATCATGAAATCTCTTTGTGTAATTGTACAACTTTACTTTATTCGTTCCGGATGATGCTCGTATTTTTACAATATTTAGTTGTCAAGTTCTATTATACAAAATATTAAATCAAACGCGATGTTAACGTGAGTAAAGTGGAAAACTTACACTTAGGCCGCTGTATTACGAGACGCAGCGCGTGCCTCTAAAACTTATGAACACTATAAACATGTTGTAAGGATTTGCCTTACGTCGAGCATTCGTTTTTTATTAATTTATATTCTATATTAGAAATTTCCTGTTTTTTATACCATTCGTTTGTGACGAGCGGTCTGGGCCATTCTTGTAGTTCAACGTCGACTGTGACATAGTTAGTTAGTTAGTTTTACGGGGCATTTTCCGCACTTAGGCGGTTAACACACTGCACCGCGCCCCGCCGCGTAGCGCGTGGCCGCAGATTTTATTGTTGTATGCAAGTATCTCAATTAATATAGAAAACACGCCTATGCCAACACACTGCCGACGCGGGAACGCGCGGGTAGGCGCCCCGCGCGCAGATTCTGCGCGGGAGCGCGGGGCGTGAAGAAGTAGGGTCAACTTGTATTGAAAATCTGCGCGGGGAAGCAGATTACACCGCTAAGATAGGCAGATCTGCGCCTCCGCGCGGGGGCGCGTTTTCTGTCGCCACGCGCACCGCGGCGGGACGCAGCTCTAGTGTGTGAACCGCCTTAGCCTCCTGATTGGGCCATTGTACGTGATTGAGTATTCTTCTTTTACTCCAGCCAGTCGACTGTGACATATAGTAGTCAGTTCGAAAGTATCGATATTTCTAGAATTACCATTTGCCGGTTGCCATTTATCCTTTATAAAAAGGCTGAGATTAATTACTTCGCATTATATTGGCAGTACGATTATAAAATACGAAAGATCGATTTCATGCGACTTGGTTGTCGATTGTGACTTAAATCGAATACGACGATTCAATTTCAGTAGAGTAATTCTCTCAAATGACGAAGTTCTATGTTTTAGCATTTGGCTCCATCTTCCCCCTTTCACATGCCCCTTATTGGACTTAGATCTTGTTTAAATCTGACACTGTCTCTGTTTCTCTTTCAGCAAATAATATAAACAGTATGTTTTTAGAGCAGTATATTTTTATATAATAAAGCAAAATAAATTGCAGTAAATATTTTTTTTGTGAATATGAAACTTACGTCTGAATCGGCTCCCTTGTCTGCGCCAGGGCAGGTGAAAGTGACATACTCGTGGCATCGCTTGTGGACCACGAAACTGCATACTGCAATCAAAACACCATGATTACAGATACTTATATTACACTAGCTTAGCGGCTGTGCAGGAGACGTTTATATGCACCTACTTCTAAAACTCTTGGGTTTACTTAACGCTCTGATTGCTCAGTGAACAGTTGCTATATTTTGTGTACCATCTATAAATATGTTATTAGTTTTTTATAATCAACATTTGAGTTAATTATACAAGCAAACTATGACTGGTATGTAATTGTTATGACTATAATTACAATAAGAAACTAAAGTTTAAATAAAGAGATATGATTATGTCTTTTTGTATAATTCCCGGTCTACCGAAAAGTAAATGATCATCAAAATTTGTTTTGCTAAACATTATATCACATAATTATTAAACGGCTTTTAGACGACAATAATGTCAAATAAAGTCTCCCCAGAGTGCGCCCGCTACCAGAACGATGTTGATTAAGTATTTGATTGAATCAGGCGTTACTTGACGTTCCATATCCAATAGTAAAACAAAATTATGTAGCTTACTTTAACAAAAAACAAGCAAAATGTACCTTCAACCTGCAAAAAATGGAGACAACGACACACACTTAGTGCAGTGTGAGAAATTAGCTATATATACACTCGGCGTCAAAAAAATCGCACCTCTAAGAAAATCACGTTCAAATGGCATTAACTCTGGATATGCACATGCAGTCGTATTAATTATAATTTTATTTAAAAGGTTACTTAATTAACTTAATAAAAAAACATTATTTTTCATTATCAAATAAAACCTAAAGCAACAAATAAAGGGTCACAAAAATTCTAAGGAAATTTTGCTGCTCGGGAGAGTCGCGAGTTGCGCTAACTTTGTGGGTATAAAGAGGTCAACACGGGTTCAATGTGGGTCATTCGCTATTAAACCGTTGAAGGGGACACACGCACTGATTTTACTGAAGAAAGAACATCTGGAAAATGGACACTACAGCTGATGAGGCCGCTCAAGTGGTTGCACTACTGCAAGCAGGGGTGCGGCAGTGTGATGTCGCCCGGCAACTGAATCTGAGCCGTTTTTCGGTTCGTAGAGTCTACCAGCGCTTTTTAGAGACCGGTGGCTATATCCGGCGACATGGGTCCGGTAGACGTCGCTGCACTTCGGAAAGAGACGACCGGTTCGTTGTGTCGTACTCTTTGAGAAATCGCTTCTCAAACGCTGTTCAGCTGCAACAGGAGCTCCAGGCAGTTCGCAGACGCACCGTGAGTGTATCCACGGTTAGAAGAAGACTGAAGGAGAAGAACATAGCAGCCCGCAGAGCTGCTACAGGTCCAAAATTGACTGCAGCGCACCGACGAGCCCGCTTGCAGTTTGCTCGCGACCACGTCGATTGGACCATTGAGCAGTGGGGAGCTGTTCTCTTCTCAGACGAGACACGAGTGTGTCTTTTCTGCAACGACCGACGAAGAAGAGTATACCGGAGGCAGGGTGAACGTTTCGCTCAAGCCTGCATCCAGGAGACGGTGGAATATGGAGGCGGATCCTGCATGTTCTGGGGCGGTATGTCGGCTGCCGGCAAAACCGACCTGGTCTGCGTCTCCCGGACCGGAGGTGCTCGCGGACAAGGGTCGCTGACTGCGCGCCGCTATATCACAGAGATCCTGGATGTGCATGTGGTCCCTTTTGCCGAATCTTTTGGCGAGGGGTTCACATTAATGCACGACAACGCTCGCGCACACACTGCAGCCATCGTGAACGACTTCCTGCGGAGGTCCCAAATTCCTGTGATGCAGTGGCCAGCGAGAAGTCCTGATCTGAATCCGATAGAGCACCTCTGGGACCATCTTAAACGTAAGGTTCGATCTCGGGATCCGGCTCCTTCGACTCTAGAGGAACTCCAAACCGCGGTGATTGAAGAATGGGGTCTTATCCCTCAAGAAGAGCTCCTGAAGTTGGTGAGGTCTATGAGGGACCGTATGGAAGCCGTCATCAGGGCAAGGGGGGGTAACACTAGATTTTGAGTTAATTTTAAGACACTTTTTGTACATTTTTTTTGTAAATTATCGATTATTAATTAGGACTTAATTAAGATTTTTTATTATTTTTCAAATTTTTATGCTTTTTGTATAATTTTAATTAAAAAAAAGATTGCACTTAATTGTTGTTTGATGCTCCTTTTTGTTACCTTTCTAATGATACCTAACACTATCCTCTATATAAGGTTTAGGAATTTTTGAATAAGATTTTTATAAGGTGCGATTTTTTTGACGCCGAGTTTATATAGATACAAAGGCGTCTAAAAACAATTTGTTTGATGTTTAGCATATTAGTAAATCATACAAGCGGCATTATATTTACGCAAATTTATTTGAGTTCACGTGTGTTTATATTTAGAATATCAAGTGATACAAGTCTTGTACTCAAATAAATGATTCTTCCATTCAAAAGGTAGATAGGTTAAGAAAGCTATAAGGCATTAAATCATCCATTTGTGTATTTTTCGGTACATTGGCAATAGATATTTAATTAATAAATATGTAACTACAAAATATTTTTGAAGATTGAGTGATGTCAGTGGGTTTATAGAAGAATCTTTAAGTAGTCGTTAAGAATCGTGACCCCAGAGTTTGTTTCGCAAAGTTCAGAACTGCATTAAGTCCAAATCCGCCATCAACATAATCAAATGAACACAATTTAAAGACTAAGCTCTCACCTTGACACTGGAATCCTTGTTTTCCGAAGCCCCTGAAACAAAATAATCGGCGTCAAATATCATTCAGGTAGATTTCTTTTTCATAAACTTTTACTATAATATTCCTTGAAGTGTACATACGTACAGAAAATGAGCATTTTGGCTTAGGCATTATTTATGCGGTACATTTTATGCGTGCTTATTTGCGTTATTGAAAAATGGATCCCTGCTGATACTTATAAAATTTAATATCTACATATGAAATATAATAATAACATTTCTTACATAAACAGTAATTAGCTTGGGGTAGGTTAACCCTCAATTCGACGGATTTTTTTTTTAATTTGTAAAATTGTTACTAATTTTGGTTCTTAACTTGTAGGGACCCTAGGAAAATATATTAAAAAATCTACCTATTTAAATTTCTTGTTACAATTACAGCACCCAGAACTCTAGATATATGGACTAGTTTTCGACGGAGATTTTTTTTCATTCAACGGGAAGTATACTGCGCGACGTCGAATTAAGGGTTAATTGGTGTGAATGTAAGGACTAGAAGGCTTGTGTAATGGATACTACGGTAAGGGATAGTCATACATATATGATCTACAAATAAATAATATTTATAGCAATAGATATGAATACCCATGACTTAGGTCGTAATGCTCGCATTCATCACACTAATATGCTGGAAGGCAGGATCGCTACCGCTGCACGAAAAGGTCTTCAAAATAAGTATACATTTAAAAACATCAATATATAATATATTATGATGAAATACTTTTCCCTGCCATAATCATAATTTTCATTCTACGTATTAACTCCTAAAATTTTAAAGACCCATATCAATTTATCCTTATTCGTAAGTAAAATGAACATGTTTGCTGATTAAATGTGTCCCAATCTAAATAAGAATGATAACTATCATTATGACTAACAAATTATGACAACGTACATGGGTAAAAAGCTTCATTCCTAATATACTTACGGGTTAAATAAATAAGACGCCTTACCAAATATTCCACCGTGGCTATTATAGTGATAACTATATCATTATAATACGACTACATCACAGGCAGTAGATATGAATATTTTTATATTAACAACTTGTGTTCTCTTTGTGTTTCAATTTATAATAAGTAGATAAATGTGGTTACGCTTAAAGCCTGGTAAGACAGATTCTCCAACTTACTTTGGTTGGTTCTAAGGTTTCTTTGATTTGAAGTTTATCTTGAGCAATACTTATTTAGTAATAAAGAGGAAACTATGTATTAAAGATAAAAATCAAATATAAATAATATGTAATTAAAACAAATTTCGACTAAAAGGTTTATAAAAACAAAGTGTCTGGCTTACGTTCCCAAAAAAACAAGCAAGATGCACCGTCCGCCCGCAAATAAATACGTCACCAACTTTTCTACACGTGTTTCGCCGACACTGTTATATTGTGCAACTAGCGTCCCGTCCCGGCTTCGCACGGGTGGACAAAATTCTTTAATTTTATTCTAGCATTAAATATAGCCTATGTTACTCAGCGTGAATGTAGCTTTCCAATGGTGAAAGAATTTTTGAAATCGGCTTAGTAGTTTTTGAGTTTATTCATTGCAAACGTACAAAAATATAAATCTTTCCTCTTTATAAGTGTAGATATACAAAGTGTAGATATAAAACATCTAAATTACTTCCGCATAAATACTCGGTATTTATGCGGAAGTAATTTAGATGTTTTGTTATCATATCTATATCAATAAACGAATACGTAGATATTTAAAAGTAAAAGCTTATATAATAAGAAACACATATTTTATGATCAAGGTAGGCAGGTACACGTACTCTAACAATTTAATAAAAATCATGTGTTTTTTACACAGACGTAAATTTGAATAAAACACTTTTTTATTTTATATTTAATCCTGTCGTTTCGACTCCTTTACAGGAGCCGTGATCACAGGAAGACTTAGATAACGGTTGTCATGTTTTTTCTACTACCTTCACAATATTTTAATCGGGCACGTACCTAATTGTTAAAATTGTTTTACATAAATCAAATTGTTTTATTTTTAATAATAAACAAGTGTTTTATTCAAATGTGTAATGTGCGCGAAAGTGTAAGAACCATACAGACGTAAATTTCAAATCATTAATTATTTCGCCACCTTAGAATTATACTGGGCCCATTGAAAATATATATTATAACGTACAATTTTTTTCTATCTAAATATCAATTTTTAGGTAGAACTATTGATTTATCACCGACCCTTGTAGCCATGTAGCCTACTGTCCGTCTCTATATAATTATTATAATTTACCTTCAAGCACGAAGTATATATATGTATGAACAAGGTAAATGATCGATTGATGACGTGAATAATATATATTTAGACCCACAAAAATATGACGAATGAAGAAAATATAATATATAAAAAAAAGAGAAATGAGCGATTGATGCTAATTATAGATACATGGACAGGCTCAATTACAAAGGATTGATGAAAAATCAATATCTCTTACTATTTTTTATGAACACAATTTATTTTTAGCGATTCGATTAACATCAGATAACTATTTAAATGTTTTTTATAGTTATATGGGTCGTTCTAATTTTTTACCGACAATGGTCTGTCCTTCGTCTTATTATGGCATCTCGTTGGAGTATGATATTTACGTTTTTTTAATTCGGTTCGGATAAACGTCCATACTTTCTTATCTATTAATATTATGTAATTTTTCATATTCTCAACATATTTTTTCGTTTGTTTTCCATAGAATGCCGTGACAGAGTGGTAAACCGAAATGTGGTCTCCATAGAAAAAGACCACTCTGTCACATATTTTTTTTAAAAACCAACATTAAAAAATAATTAATATTAGCCGCAAAGGAAACTTTAATTAGTCCTAATGACAACACAGATGCAATTTCTTTTAAATTCCACACAGAAACCACAATTATGGCTAGTTCAAAAACAAAAAAACAGAAAAACATCGTTTCGCTGTCGGTAAAAAAGAAGAACGACCCATCTATACAACGAGTCAAATCAAATTAACAGCTAATAATAATAAAGCCGCCATTTTAAAACATGCAGAATATTAAAAAAATGTATGGACACCCTGGAAATCTCAATCGATCTCTAACTATCCCCAGCCTCTATAAGTTGAACCCAAATTCTACGAAAGTTAAAAAAAAACAAATAACTGCAAAATAAAAATAGATAACAGTTTTTACATTCACACCAATTAGCCTAACCCAAAGTAAGCACTATAAGGCTATATATACAAATGACTCAGGTAAAATAATCACACAAGATCCGCTCCTACCGGGACTCAAGCCCAGGACCGTCGGTGCGAAAGGCAGAGACGACAGCGTTGCACCAAAAAGTCGTCAAAATTGATTGCTTATTGCAATAATTCAGAAGTCAATGTCGAAGGCGTAATCATTTCGAGGGTTACTCATGAAGAATGATCAAAAAGGTGTTATATAGAGATCCTGCAAATCATTAAAACTTTTTTTTTGCTAAAATATGCAGGCTATACAGTCACTAAGCATAAAGCTACGCTAGCACCATATATTGGAGCGGAGCGTAATACCTAAAATTTTTTTTTTGTTTCGATGGGATTTTTTGCGAATTTCAAAATTCGTCACCATCTGGTCCTAAAACTGTTGATTCTATTCCGCACAAAAAATAATAAAATCGGTTAAGGACTCGGGAAGTTATGGCGTAACAGACATTGTGCCATTGAAGCTGATCCATGGGAGCTTCGCTCGCTCCGCTCCAAAAAAAAAAAAACAGGAGCTGTTAACACTTTGCCGTCGATATGTTTTCATAGTTTATTTAAACATCATGGAGGAAGTAGTAATACTGACTGTTCTATATATCGCAGCGTACACAGCACCGGCAATCTAGCGAGACTAATTCTTATTAGCTCCTAACTGCATGCCGGATGGATCCATTTGTCTCTATTCGTTTCATTAAATCTCTATGCCTTGATAAGCGAAATAAAATTTATTGCACTATGAAATTATGACAATGGGTGGCCTTCGATTGGCCTAAAATAATTGGTCCCAATTTCATTTGGCATTTTTTACATATGTACGTAAGATATATGTATGTATATCTTATTCTAGTATCTGTAACACAGGCCTTACTGTGCTTACTGTGGGTACGCTATATGGTGTGAATGTAGGATATATTACTATATAATTAATATTTTGTTTACTTATCTGGGAATTATAAAAATTATGTATATGGGCCTATACACTTTAAGGATTAAACGGGAGGCTTATACTTATCTAATCTACTCATCTGTGAGTGTCGTGTGGCAGATATAATGATGAAACAATTGCTTCAAAAACATCCAATTTAGTGCAGAAAGTGTGCACATATTAACGACAGTTTTTGAATTTATTAAATATGAAATTTTATATCAAATCAAATACGAGATTTTCCTCTAAAACTCGATTTATTTTCTATTTCCCTTGTAGGAAGAAGTAAGCTTAAATGTGCCAATTCAATTGGCCAGTCAGTATAAAAAGCGATAAAGGGTTATTTTCAGAAGTCCGCCAGATGTTGAGTAACTAGAAGTGGTATATTTTTTTTATACAAGACGGAGAAAAAGAGAAAAAGACGAACTTAACTCGGCTAAACAAAAAAGTGGCATAACATACAGACTTGTACAACACATGCACACCAACCTAAAGCAAACTGACGAATTTTCGACGACTTAAGAACTATGTATAGAAAAAATGTGTTGACACAATAAATTTCAGGTGGGATTAGAACCCATCTTTCGGATTTACTGAGCGCGACGCGTTTATAAACACAATAAATTTTCTTTGTTACGTTTATTTACCTAACATACTGATATAAGACTGCACTTGATGTATTAGCTTTTATTGTAGTTTAAAACTATATATTTCTATACTTAAAATAGGGAATATTCTACAGCTTTTCTCAACGTTTAACGCTAAAAACAATATTAAAGTAAAACTATTTGTACATATTATTTGTGAAGCTAAAAATTTGTTAAAAAAATTTTGATACGTCAGTGAAAGTTGATATACTGTTAACTCCGTAGAGTTAATCACTAGTAAGAGCTTCGTCAAAGATTTACAAAAAAAATATTCTTTAACCCCGTATTCAGTTTCATGATCCAGAACTAAAGAAAAGTTACGGACTTTATGAAAGCATGGAAGATTATTTTTCTCAAAGTAACAGTTTTAGTCATACATACATACCTAAACGTAATAATTGCCTATCGGTTGAATGAAACTATCATCGTGTATACATCAGTTGAATAATAGTTAATGCTAAAAAAAATAATACGCAAGAATACAAACGAGGAGAGCTACAATACGTAAATGTTATCAACGTTAATAAAAACCCATCCAAATAACTCAAAGATCTAACTTGTCAAATAATTGATTTCACAATACTCTACCCCTATAGATTTTCCCGAATTATCCAATTTATCGGGCAATCTTTATTTTTATTATATCAAACCGTTTTTTTTAAATATAACCAACCAGTTTAACCGAATTTACAATGCGTTTATTCTTATTTTTTGTAATTAATACATATGGTATGGTAACAAACACAAAGTATTGTCATAATATAATGTACTAGCTGTTGCCCGCGACTTCGTCCGCGTCAATTGCTGTTATTATGATTTTTCACCGATGCTTCGCTCCTATTGGTCGCAGCGTGTTGTTATATAACTCCTCGATAAATTGACTATCCAACACAAAAAGAATTTTTCAATTCGAACCAGTAGTTCCTGAGATTAGCGCGTTCAAACAAACAAAAAAACTCTTCAGCTTTATAATATTATATAGTATAGATATGATGAGCGACAAATGCGGAAGTATATGAATTTATTCGGATTATTAGGAAAATTTTAAAAAAGAACACCATAATCTTTAAAGCAGTTCTCACAAGATGCATTTATTTTACCAAAGTGTAAGTGCCACTTGACGGTAACTTTAATTTTTTTCTGACGAAAGTAACGCTTTGTAGACTATATTCTGTTTAGATATTTTTCCTATTTAAAATCTTTATGTGCGATTAAAAGAAAACTTCTTTGAAGTTTATGAAACATATTACTGTAACGATTAAACCTAACTTAAATATTTGTGTCAAATGTCAAAGAAGTTTTACCTCAATCGTGCGTAAAGATTCACACGCCCGTGTTAGATTTATTAACTATAAAGTATGATAATTAAGTATTTTACTCATGTTTTCTTATTTACCTTAAAGAAAAGCATCTTTTGCTTGATAGTTTGAGTGATTTTCTTGTATGTAAATGACAAATTGTTTTCAATAAGAATCATATAATTTACCAAAGCAAAAACCAACCTTTAAGTACCTAATCTAAACTCTGTTTTCATATATATCTCTCTGTGTTGTATAAATAACCTTACAATTTGTTCCTATTAAGTTATTTTTGCAATTAAAAGCTTAATATCCTAGTTAACCTTCTTTAAATCTCTTTTGATATAATTAATTCATAGTCAATTTGAAAGAAATTGTTAAATAGAGCCAAATGAATGACGTCAGAGAATATCGTCCGATGGGACGTCACTTGTTTGTCACCGCCTATAAAAGACTGTGCTCCGGTCGTACTCGGCCCACTTGCTTCGCAGCAGCCGTACCGCACGGACCTAAGCTAAGTATACAATTATTTACTACATGTTAGGAAGACATACTATGTACCGCTTGGTGTTGGTATATAGGTACAATATGTTCTTATTATCGAACCCAGAATTAAATTAGCAAAGTGTATACCTTGCTTTGTTACTTGATATTTAAAAATGTTTTAATAAGGTTATTTTGGATAGCTCCACACTATTTTACTAAATGTTTAAGTAAATGAAGTTATTTTGGATAGTTTTATGTTCAACTAAATTATGTTGATAAATGTTTAAATAAATGTTATTCCATGACCTTCTTCTTATTTGCTTAAATCATTCTATGATTATTTGTTAAATGAGATTAAAATACTTTTTTTAGTATTCTGCCTTTTTCTCTTCTCTATTTTTCTTCGCAATTTTTTGGAGTTTACTAATTAAAATTGGTTTTCAAATAAGGCGCCCGATATGAAAAAGATATGAATATACTTAGTGATCGAACGACATTATTAAATATTTTTCCGTTACTTGCGGTTAACGCGTTGCTATGGTAACACGTATACAATGGGAAAAGAGCGGACAGACAAACAACAAATTTGTGATATTAGATTATAGACTAGCGGCCCGTTCTGGCTTCGCACGGATGGACAAAATTCTTTAAATTTTTTCTATTATTAAATATTTTTCCATTAGCGCCATCTAGCGTCCGGTAGACGAACTACTTGCGGTTAACGCGTTGCTATGGTAACGTCAATTGATACAATGGAAAAAGAGCGGACAAACAAACAACAAATTTGTGATCTTAGATTTTAGATTTATCATGCGCACCTTTCACTTTTATTTACTGGGCCATATCTAGGGATCGTAGCTCTCAACTGATTCAAAATGAATCGGAACCGACTGGAATTGGATCGTCGTCCGCTCGAATGCCATTACTTCAATTAGTGCAACGGTCCCACCTGGCCAGGAGTATTACGCTGTTGAACACACTTTGACTAGCTAAATTCGTACTACGTCTCGACAGTGTAAAGCGGTATTTGGTCGCCTTGTATTTTACACGAAACCGTCTGTTTCGTGGCGATCTATTTTTTGCTACTTTTTTACAGTAATTGTACACCCGAAAGATGTGTACGTTATTTACTTCCACCCGCGTAGAAACTTCATCATTGCGTTGCATTTAAGCTTGTCTACACTCATATTGTAAAGAGATTGTATTTGCCAGTTTGTATGTTTGGGATTTAGGGGGTTATCTCCGAAACTAGTGAAATGATTTCCAAAATACTTTAACTAATATTTACAATTGGCTTACAGGCCTAGAGATGGCTTTATCAGTTAGATATCTGTTGCTGATTTAGAATTTATGTAAATAAACATAAAGAGGCTATTTATTATCCCGCTGTAATAAAAGAACTTTTCGTGGAGATCTATTTTACAATTAAAGTAGACGAAAAAACGCTCGATGCTTTTTTTACGAACACTGCCATAACGGTAAGAGATTTAAAAAATGATTAATTATGAAAATGAACATGATTCTACAAAAGATCACAATTAACTAAATAAATTTACTGAAGAGGAAATTGTCCGATAAGACATTTTTAAGGGTCGTTAATGTTATTTATGACTATAATTTATTTTCATCATCTTGGAAAATAATAAAAGATCTTATACAAAAGTGTACACATAAGACAGTTTGTTAAAGATGATGTGCTTGTAAAAAAGTTAGAACGATAGGAAAAACACCGTCGCTGTATAGTATGACACACAGTAGCGGTCTTGATTCAATAGAATGAGTTAATGTTCCGGCAGATAATATAACATTCGCTGATTAGGATCACATGACCAGATCAAATAGACATGGAGCGGAACCAATTATTTATCGTAAAAGTAGAAAAACTAAAACCTAACTATGGCAATAACCAAACGAAAAGTAGACAAAAAGTTAGACAACCAAAGGCGAAGGCGTAAGTTGTATTCTGTTTTGAGATATCAATTTTTGGAGTTTACTCCTTGTGAATTGATTTTCATTTAAGGCATATAAGCTAAAATTTGGTGATCGAATGACAGCGTTACGCTTTTTGTGAGCAACCTAACGTGTGCACTTTTTAATTTCATTTTGAAGCTATTTTTTAATATTTTCTGTGCCTGTTCAATAACAGTCATTGTTTAGAAGTTAATTCCAGTTGTGCGTCGGAGCTGATACACACACTTTTTGATTTTTTTTTTTAAGTGACAGTTAAGCCCTTCCGCTATTTGATTCACAACACAGCATATTTCAATAAAGAAAAAATATTTTTAATCCAAATTAAAAATATTAAAGCCCCTGTTCCTCTATCCTCTAGCCGGTGCACGATTTAATATGACATGACACAGCCTATAACCATCGGACAATCAAGTTTCTTCTAACGATACCGCGGCTGTCAAAAACAACTCAGCAGTGCCGGATTTACCATAGAAGCTGAAAAAGCTGAAGCTTAGGGCGGCAAAATTAGGGTAGTGCAGTCATTGAAGCATTATTGCTCCGAATTTTTTTACTGTGGACCGAATTGCATACAATTTTGGAATTAGGTTCATCTTACCCTTAACTTCAAAAGTGAAAATGATTTGAACTCCGCAACCACCCTGGGGGTGGTTGCCACCCCTTCTCGGGGGTGATTTTTTTTTTTCAAAATAACCTCGGATATCATCGATAGAAGGCCTAATTTTAAGCAAAAAATCATCTATATAATTTTTCAAAAAATCCAATAGTTTTCAAGTTATTGGCAATTGAAAATTCGCATTTTTCACGTTTTTCATCGGTTTTTTGCATATATCTCCAAAACTATACGTTTTATCGAAAATTTTATAAAGAACAAAATTGTAGCAGGTAAAACAATGAACCATTTGGTTTTTTATAAAGTATTCTAAGTGCAATATTAAGCTAGATATTAAAGATCAAAGCCGTTTTTTATTTTGGCTGAAATTTAATCGATGTGGTCAATGCCATCTAGCGGCGAGCAGATGCATTTTATGCATTCTAATACAAAAGGGTTTTGTAGTGCTTGAAATAAGCTTTAAAATGAGCACTATTAAAAGTCTTTTGCACGTAAAATAAGTGAGCTGTATTGCAAATAAGGGGAGCATCTAATGTTTTTTCTTTTAAATCAATGGGTTTCATAAGTGTCATTTCCACCAAAATTAAAATTAATCGTATTCCGCCTAGAATTAACTTTATTATGAAGAGTTTGATAGATAGTATCATTTTGGCTGCTTAAGGACACATATTTTTCAAAATTTTATAGCTTTGGGGCAGCAAGTGTGTAAATTCAGCACTGCAACTCAGTACTTTTTAACCTACGATCGAACATCCACACATAGACTGTTAATTTCATGACCTTTCCTTGAGGCTCTGCCGTAGTTGAGTAAAATTAATCGTATTCCGCCTAGAATTAACTTTATTATGAAGAGTTTGATAGATAGTATCATTTTGGCTGCTTAAGGACACATATTTTTCAAAAAAGTCACGATTAAAATAAAAAACAAAATTTCAAATTTTGTAAAAACCCACATTTTTTTCATAATATCTCAAAAATGACGACAGATACGTATAAAAGTGTACGGATTAAAAATTTAGGTATTTTTCTGACAAACTTTATAAACAAATTTAGGTATTTTGGTTTTTTTGTTTTTCTGTCAAACAAAACTTTACGGAGATATGATTGTTTAAAGAGCGCGTGGCAGCGCAATCACAGCCTCTCTTAAGCCCTTTAACCCTTCACCGTTTTAGAAAAAGGTTTTTTACTATATATTGCAATGAAGGATGTTGTAGCTCTCTTAATTACCTTTACAATGGTTTTTTATAAATTGTGATAGCATGACAATTGAAGGAGTTATGGTCCAAAAACTTATCATATTTTTTTCTACTTAGTAACTGAAAATTTCGGAGTTTGAATATTTGGAGCAATGTGAAAGTACGCAGTATAATAGAAACCCACAACTATTGTAATGTGTATATATATATACATAATATGGCTCATATATTTTGGAAACGTAGGCATGAATACCTACCAACGTTCTTATATGTATATATAACACATTTGAGTGAAGGGGCCAACGAAAAAGCCATGTGATCAGCTGTGCGTGCAAGGATGTGGAGCGTCTTGCGGATGCAGAAAAGTTGGTCTGTTTTGTAATAGTACCTGTGGACCGTGCAGTGGAGATAACTGCCAAAATGTTCTCCAATTCAGCCAGGAGATGTTGAATGTGACAGCAACTCCGACATTGAGTCATGAATAATAATATTATATTTTAATAATAATAGTACAATTTTATAAAATTTGTAAATATTTTATTCAATAAATGGCAAATTTTTAATCTAAATTAAATTATTTTTAAATATGTAATCATATATATTTACTGTTTTAATTTTAGGGTAGTTTTAAGGGTAGAAAAGCTTTAGAATATGATAATCATTTTCGAGAGTGTGGAATAATATTTAAATCCTTTTCATTATATCAAAAAATTTTTTTTAACAATTTTTTATCAAGGAGTAGTTTTTAAGGGTTGAAAGGGGGTTAAAAATTTGATAATTATTATAGAGAATATAAAATATTACTTACTCTACACTTACATCTTTTTATGTCATACCAAAAGTATTTTTTGGGTTTTTTTTTAACTAAGGGGTTGTTTGCAAGGGTTGTAAGATTATAAAGGGGTTGAAAATGATTTCAATATGAGGTAATTATGTTAGAAAATACTTTACAATTTCACCACTTACTATTAGACATGTTTTCTAGCGATAAAATGGATCAATGTCAATTTTTCCATTAAGGGGTTGTTTACACCCCTTAAAAGTAATAGGCGAAGCTCAGATCATTTTCACTTTTGAAGTTAAGGGTAAGACGAGCATAATTCCAAAATTCGATGCAAATCAGTTGACAGTAAAAAAATTCAGAAGTAAGACCCTTTTTTTCGCTTCAATGTATGCACTAGGGGGCGGCAAAGTTAGCCCAGAAAATTGCACTATTACTTACTTTTTCTCAGTAAGTAATAGTGCAATAAAACAAAGCTTTGCTTTTCTTAGCTTAAAAATATTCCCAAAATGTTGTAAATTTTTCTTTTTAGGGAATAATCTTGAAACTAGATTATTCCCTAAAAAAGGAATTAACGTTATTGTGAACAGTGAATCTAATTTTAGAGGTCAGTAGGGGCGGCAAAAATTTTATAGCTTTGGGGCAGCAAGTGTGTAAATTCAGCACTGCAACTCAGTACTTTTTAACCTACGATCGAACATCCATACATAGACTGTTAATTTTATGACCTTGACCTTGAGGCTCTGCCGTAGTTGAGTAAAAAGGTTGAACAATGGAGGCGGAAATTTGATAAACAAGTGACAACATAAGATCATTAAACATTCTGTCGTAAAGTTGTCAAGTTTTCTCATTACTAGTGAAGCGGCAAAACTGAGATTAAGTTTATGTGGGCAATATCGAACTTTCTTGAAAGCAATTTCGGAATTTTCAATAATAAATATTGTTTCATTTAAATAAGTAGAAACATTGGTTGATTGTAAATATTGATTTTTCTTTAAATAAATAACAACATTGCATTTTTTATAAAAACTTCTTGTTGATGTATTTATTTTTATATTTTGCATTCGCAATGCCATATTAATATAATATTTAAACCTCTTCACTTGACGGTTCGGTTCGGTGCATTTTAAACCTGTTATATTGGATCAAATAAAAATATACTAAAAATAATAGATTCTTCTTTTGTTGTATATTCTTCTCCTTCCCATCTGACTGGAAGCGGGCTCAAGTTTATCCACTACCAAAAAGTCAAATCCTCAATCCTTCACTGATTTCAGACCCTACTTCCCTTCCTATCCAAGGTCCTTGAGCGTCTTGTCCTTAACCATTTAAACTTTTTCCTCGAAATGACCTCCTCAATCCTCTCCAGTCTGGTTTCCGTCCTGGGCATAGTACTACAACCACTTTACTCTAGGTCACAGATGATATAAGTCTAGGGATGAATCACGGACACCTTACCATATTAACATTCTGTTTTTGTGGTGTAATCAATAAAGTATTTTTGTATCATATTGTATTGTATATTAAATCAATTCCTGAGCCTTATTGTTCCAGACGCAGTAAACTTTCACACGCTTTAACGTGAAAATATCATGTCATACTTGTCAAACAATGTTTGAGTTTTATCGTAAGATAAATTTATAAGTTTAAATTAGATGGGTAAGAATTTTTATATACATTGAACTTCATAAAAGCAATTAACGGATGGGATGTTCAACAAAAGAAGATAATGTAATGAAAATATCATAGGTTTACGAGTTATACAATCACATATGGTAACATTGGTGGCAGCTGACTAATTTTTAATTTGAAATTATTAAAGATTTTATATACTATGCCCAACTTTCAAATAACTGAAAAATAATTTTGTTTGATAAGTAACAAGAGGAGTGTTAGCCCTTGATAAAACAAAAGTTAAACCCGGCCTAAAACTGATACTGTCACTGTCATTTACTAAAAAGAAGACAAAGATAGCATCAGTTAAAACAAGTTTTATATTAGTCCGCGTTTTATAAAAAGGAGGGGATTATAATTTAAGTCTGGAGATCAACTTTACTCAAATATACTTTCAATATGTAATTTTGAATCGTCCTACATTTTTACCTACGTCAGAACGTCTTTTGAATGACAAGAAAAACGAGCGCAAGAAACTCGTCAGGTTTAACAGATGTAACGACATTTACAGTATTACACATCGCCACCTTATCTAATTCAAAAAACACTATTATTACAATAATACTACTATTATACAATTATTATTGTTATTATTACAACCAGATGTCGCTGTACAGAAATGAATCGCGCTAACGTTTCGGTTCTACGACTAAACATATAGCTAACCGTTCTTAGCCTCCTTGAATTTTATTCTTAAGCTTTTACTAACAATATGGTAACAAACACACACACAAAGTATTGTCATAATATAATTAGGATAATAGTATACTATAATACAATTATTATTATTATTATTGTACTATTATTACACTACTTAATCTTGTTGTTTCATTACATCGTTAATTACAATTAAGTCATAGGCAATTGATTCAGGTTTCCTGTATTACATTACTGTTTTAATTGCAAAATATTTTATGCGCTACTATAAAATGAGCTATTATTTATTAATAATGGGTTCGCTCTTGATTCCAATCAGGCCCGGGGCCAAGATAGGATCCACGGTGGAGCGGGCTAACCCAGAAGGTGCCTATTCCTTGGCTTTGAAAATGACTCGGAAATAGAGACACAGGGAGGGAGTTCCACTCCTTTGCTGTGCGTATTATAAAAGGTGTTGAGAAGCGCTTGGTGGTACAAGGAGGAATAGCGACCAAGAAAGCACCAACAGTGCTTCTGGATGCCCGAAGGAAGAAAAGAGATGACGGCATAATCTTATGGAGCTACTGAACTCTCCGAAGTATAATCTGTAAATGCCTATAGACAGGCAACTACAAATTGTATAAATTCAGTGATATGGAAGCAATACTGAATTAATTCCGATAATTCCAAGTGGGAAATCACACTTAAGCAAGCATCTGTATACCGACTGAGCTTTATTCATGAAACCCGGTACCCAGAGGTTTGCCGCGAAAGGATCAACAAAGTAAACACAAACGTTAGACATATTGGGACAAACCGACATTGTAACTACATCATGTATATTCGATTAGACGTATTAGTTTACATTAATAAAGACACGATAGAAATGATCATAAGGAAATATAATAGCTAAAAAGGGAAATTTCAAGTAAAGAAACTTTAGCAAGAAGAAGGTTTGTAAATATTTTTTATAATAATCAAATGTCACGCTTTGGGTACAAATATTAATTTTTGCTTATTTTGTTTCTATTTTAATTTGAATTATGAATGAAAATTACATTAAATGAATGAAAAATTGATTTAATGTATTTTTTAATATATAGAATAACTGTTATTCTTTTATTATTAATTATGATTTTTATTGGTATCTATTGGTAAGCTCTGAAATAAATAGTTGTATAATAATTATATCAAATGTTTAGGCTTCAAAAGCACTTACTTTAAATCTTATTGGTTTTTAAGTGCTTTTTAATGTGAATACCTATGTAACTAATGTTTTATACTGACAAATAAAAAAAAAAACTATATATTATATTTTATTAAACTCTGGACCTGAGAAGCTTTGATTCATTTCCATGAAGGTATTCTAACTAATATTATAAACCTGAGTTTATTTTTGAAGCTCTTACGCCTTACTCCACCGATCATCATGAAATTATGTAAACACCATATCAGGGGTACAGAAAACAACAAAGGATACTTTTTTTTCCCGCTGTTTTCTTTTCTTCGCGACCAAAATAGTGGAAAGAAACCAATTATCTATGTTATATATAGAGGTAATGTAAGAGGTTATATTCGAAGAAACTCCAAATAAAATGGACATAGGATCTATCGTACGCTGGTATCGCCACGGTAACGGGAGACAAGAGAGTAAAATTGCTGGCTATATATTATTGACGACAGTTTGGTGAAACAGTAGCGGTCCTGCCTTTCGCATCAATGGTCCTGAGTTCGAGTCCCGGAAAGGTCAGATGTTTGTGTGATGAATACGAGCATTTGCCTCAGTCATGTCTATTTATTTGTGTTTAATATACGACTATGTATACTCGGCAATCCGTTACTCTAATATCCATAATATAACACTTTCTATGCTTACTTTGGGCTAGGCTAATTCGTGTAAATGTAAGAAATATTATTATTAACCTTTTGCAATGCATAGTTTCGATTGTCATAAAGCCACTTAGCATAATAATCAAGGGCATAAATTATTGTAATTTGCAGGCGAGGTATGAAATTTTTTTAATAATTTGGTAATTATTAAAAAAATTTCATACCAGTCAGCAAGCTATATCAGATATATGTTAAATATTATCATGGCTATAATTAGAGAACCGCCATTATAATAATTATTATTACATAAACATTTTTCCACGTTTTTGTTTACACCAGCCTTTTCTTACGCTTTTCCCAGTCCTATTCATACAAAGGCTGACCGGGCTATCGCTTTGAGCGATAATACCGTCCATTGTAACAATATTTTAAGTTATCTTTTGTTCTTTTATTTTCTCAACCTGGTGTTATAAATAAAGTGTATTGTATTGTAAATATGGGAAGGGAGAGCAACATGAATATAGACGGCAACACGAATCAGGCTTTTATTGCACCATTTAGCTGGATAGATTATCGTTTACTCACAGCTTGACATAGAAGCTTTCAAGCAATACTTGACTGCTTGCTTTAAGTAGGTCGATACAGTCGCTAAGCATAAAGCATCGCTAACAAAATATATTGGAGCGAAGCGTAATACTAAAAAAAAAAATAAAAAAAAAAAATGTTTAGTAAATTTTTAAATTCCATAATAACGAAAACTTTCAAAAAATGCGCTCTTTTTGAAGTGAAAACTTCTATAGCGGCGCTGTGTACTTTTTTGGAATGGGTAAAAATTTCTAAACTCGTGTCAGGACACGTGACCTGATCGAAAATTCGTAAGACGGCGTAGGGCGCTTGCGCGATGTGCGTATAGTCGTGTCATTTTTAAACTTCATAGTGACAGTTAAATTTTTTTTTTAAATACTGTCATTATGAAATTTTAAAATGGCAGGTAATGTCATGAGAACGCATGCGTTCAACTGATTTTATTCATTGCGCATGTGCAAAATCCTGCACATGCGCACAAAAAAATGCAAAGAACACGACTTGGTGTGTTTGTTGACATGTTTGTATACGATAGCGCAATAAATGAATATTGTATTTTACCACATAAATGATAGCACTTTTATACTGATCATTAAAGCAATTCCTGCGAAATTATTCCTTAACCATTTCAAAATATCAAAAATCCACAACGTTAATATTCAAGTTTTCACTTCTGCCGGCACTCCCGGAGTGCAACCCGCCGTTTTTTGTTTCAATGAGAAATCCCATAGAGCCAATGTTTTTTGGTCATAACTTATTATTTTTGAAAATTTCATAATTTATTAAAATCGCTTAAGAACTCGGGACATTATGGCGTAACAGAAATTGCGTCACTGAAGCCGATCCATCCATCCAATGAATGCTGTGGATTTATTAGTAAAATATCATTAAAATCACCATCAGATGTTTGTTTAGTGTTGGTGACTCTGCTGCGAACCGTTTTGTTTTCTTAGAGTATTAAAAGTTACAAGTTTAAAACAGGTTAATAGCGAAACATAATTTTATTATTCTTCAGTAAAAATGTTAATGGAATATTTTATCCACGATAACGCAGAAGCGCTTAACGTTCATCTCGCTGAAAATAGAAAGGTCTTTTTTGTAATTAATTTTCAGGACTAGGTTATTTGATAATATGAAAATGTATATCTTGTTTTTTTAAGGTATTAGCACAAATAGATAGTGGGTTTGAAAAGTAATTCGCAATTTATAAAGGAATTATTAGTTTTAGAAAATAATCTTCTTTGTTTTTGAAAACAATCGGGATTATAAAGAGTATATATACCTATACTATTTATATAGGATGATATATATATAGTGACGTCACACAACAGAAAATAACGTAACCGAAATTATGACCCTTAATATTCACTAACTGCCATATAGTATATCTGAAGCCAATACGAGGCATATTCGCTCTTTTTTGTAAATTGGGTATTCAAATTATGCATTTTTATTCGCTAACACCAATATTAGTCATTTCGAAACGCTATACAAAATATTGTATTATTAGCTAAGTAACAGCCATATGAGAGATCTATAAAAAATAACTTTGTCGATAACACGAGTTAATATTCTTTTAGAAGCCATAGCCTGATGTTAAGTGACAACAAAACTAATGGTGAAATAAATTAAAGCACGTGTCTCCTAGAACTTTTAACTTCTCAGGATCTGGCTATTTTATTAAGTCCTTACATCTTCGTGTTAATTGAAAAGAAATACTTTTCACATAACAGAAAACGCTATTCTGTCATCTAGGGAACACGGCTCTTAAAAGGCTAGGATTAATGAAAAAGACGTAAGTTAAAAACACTCTTAAAAATAGTTTATTTTATTAATCGTTAATAAAATGAACTAAAAAGTTAAAAAGCCCAAAACTCAATGGGCTTGTGTCAATATTTTATTGCGGAGTTCCTATCCACCTTCTAATTCCAGCATCAGACCCTGGTTACCATAAAGGATCAAAGTAATCGTGAATGCGAAGCAAACGAGCCCAAACTCGATGGGGTTGTGTCGTTTTATCGCGAAGTTCCTATGGCCACCTTCCAGATAGTGGTGGTGGCTGAACTAGAGCATGAGATCTACTTCATGACATCATAATTTTGCATGCATATGTATATCGCGTGACAATGGCATGATGCATTGTCACGCGATATACATATGCATGCAAAATTTCAGCTCAATTAGAAATAGGGAAGTGAATCAAATTTAACTTGCAAGATTTCATTACGGACATATCTATATTGTATATCTATCCTGGATAGGTGAAAATAAATAAAAGTTCGTAAAGTAGTTTTTTGTAGCCATAATTTTAGCCACATAAAATAAGCCTGGAAGAGATTGCTGTTTAGCAATAAGGCCGCCTGTCTGTATACTTTTCTTTGTTATTTTTATTTCTCTGTATTCTATCTGTGTGTGCAATAAAGCGTAATTTATTATTATTATTTATTATTTAAGCTACAAGTTTATTCAGCAGCTTAATCGTGTGAAAATATGTTATCCAATTAGGAATTGAATCCCGGGAATCTAAGCATGAAAGCAGGCTCGTAAAAGCATGTCTAATTTTAACTTAACCACAGACTACTGTCGAAATAACATTAAGTTCCAAACCAAACTGAAGTTAGAGAAGCTGTTTGTATACTAAAGCAGTTTCCGCTCGACAGGCGCTCAAGTTACTTTCGTCAGAGATGTATTGCTGTTTAGATGTCAGATTACAAGATTTATACATCTTGAGTGAAAGATGTGATCTGTGAGCACCCCGCTCTCGTTCCATAGTAAAAAACAAGTTTTGATCAAGTTCAAATTACTTGTATTTTAAATAAAAAAAAAAACTAAGCAGGTGTAAGATATATATAAATTTATAGAAGCATCTGTATAATAAAGTCACCTTCCATTTACCCCGTAAGCGTTGAAGCCAGTGACTTAATTATTTATTTATAGTTTAAATGTATTAACTGCGTTTAATTTGTATCGCTGTTAATAATATAACCTTATTCTACTGTGTTGTCAAGTTTCTTTGGACGCCGTTTTGGACGCTTACAACGGCGTCTATATCATAGCCAGAGTTGTCTCAGATGAAACGTGGTCCTAATCAAAATCGCTCACAAATTTCATGATAATTATCTAAGTTGCTATTTAACCTAAATTTACAAATGAAATTTAAGTGATAATACTTACATTGCATGGTTGATCGCTTAATTCAATAAAATTAATTAGTTACGTTAGTTTGGAACTATAACTCCCGGGGGAGCTTGCTGACGGCGAATGGGTTGATCCTACCGTAGGCATTGCACAAGCTCTGTCTGGGTACATCTTGGTAGGAGGAATTAAGATGAGGTTGCTCCCATAGTCCAGTCATTATATACATTTAAAAGTGAAAATGAACCGAGAAAGCCAAATTTTGGATATCAAGTGGGGGGTGGCTAGAAAAGCTTAAGTTCAAATTGTCGACCAAAATTACCTTGTGCAATTTCCGCCATCTTGAAAAAACCCTTAAATTCAGTTTTTCATCATAACTCGATTCCCCGTTGAGATACGAAATTTTTTATAGAATACTTTTTTGTTGCTGCTGCTGCTGCAACGTAGTAACGAGAAGAGAGTACATTTTAGTAGTTTTTACTTCCTTGGTATACTTCTGCCTTAAATGTCATGTGACCCAATCTCCTTTCTCAGTTTCGATCAAGTTTTTGTACTAAACAGCATTAATTAAGAATATAAATCTATTTATATTCGACAGTAAGTCATCAGCATATGACTTCAGTCCTTTAGTCTTAAAATTCTTACCAATTTATTTTGGTAATGTATAATTAAGCTTTTTTTTTTCTCTAGAAGTTATGCTAGACGCAAATGTTTGTTTTAATCATAATTCACAATTTAACGAGCATACAAAACTATCTCTGACGTGGTTGGCGCAATACAATCGGCTGTCGTGTGCCGCGTCGTTGTCGCGCCGCGCGTCCGGCCGTCCCGCACTAACAAAAGCCGGCGTGGATGCAAACCAATACAATGCCCTCGTTGTGTTCAGTGCAACGCAGTCATATTTTTAGGAACATATAGAGAAGAAGCATTAGCTATTAGTACTGCAATTTAAATAGACCTTAGACATTATATATTTGACAGTAAGACGAGAACAAGACTGACAGAATTGTTTTCACCAAAAAAGATTTTTATGATGTCAAAGTTAAAGATCATATGTCATAAAGCTAAAACATAAATAAAAATCTTAAATAATATAATGGCGTAGATTGATAAAGTAACTAGAAAAATTGATTAAATAAAATTCATTAGTTATCTTCATTTACTGAACAAAATTATACAAAACAGAAGCTTCAGAATAAGGCAAACGTATCTTCAAACTAATTAAAGGAAAGTGAAAAGTTAAGTTAGAGAAGGATAAAATGTCAACTGTTTCAGTTCGACCATAGCAAAGAGAAACTTCTACAATTTAAATAGGAAATAAGAAAGTGATATATTATTAAAAAAAATATATTTGAAGCGTTTAAAATACGACACTGTAGGTGCACTTGCCTTCCAATATAATAGAGATATACGCTCTATCTAGTATTTATTGGGCTGCAGAAATTTATTTATTTAACCTTTTTAGCAAGTACCTACGGACTCGAAGGATACTTCAGTTTTCAAGTCCTGTTAGTTGCCAATTTCCAAGTTCTGTTTGATTTCAGACTTGCCTATGAAATTATGAACAAGCCTTGAACAACACAAAGTGACTACAATATGAAAGTTTGTCTTAATCAAGTAAGTTTTTCAATAGAGTATTAATTACAAAACACGTGTTAAAAGGCGTAGACATTAAAATTGAATATTTTTTACAGATCATCGTAAAGACGTCATCCACTACGGGACTGGAGGCTACCAGAAAGATGGAGTGTTTGTCATGATCTTCACGCTTGGCAAGAGGGGTGAAGATCTCAGAAAAACAACATAATCCGATAAACGGTGCAGCCCATTTTATGGTCTACAGGAAGTGTATGGTGATTCCGCAGTATCATGAATCACCTCTTGCGACACCCTAACTGTGAAGGATTGGTGTTATTTTGACACCAAATGGAGAGAAATATGAAAAAAGTGTTTTTTGGTTTCCGGATACTACTTCATCTCAATGACTGGACACGAAAGTGAGATAACAAAAAAAGTGTTAACATAAGGCAAACCGCGCTTGTATCTTTTATGCAGTTTTTGTAATAATAACACATTTATGGCCGTACGTTACTTACAGGTAAAGCCAGTAAAAAAAAACTCTAGATAATATTGACGGCTCATTAGTAAAAGACAGAGAAAAACTCCATAGAAAACACACAATGCCACCTTCATCAAGTTTCCAATCAGGCTCACGAGCCAGTGACTCGTGAAATTGGAGCCCCGACCCTTATTCAGGCCAAGTTTTATGTTGCCAACAATGTGACAAAAAAATGAATTTTGCGCGGGAGAAACGTCGCCATTTTGAAATACTTCGTTTAATGGCGAATGTTGACATTTCGTGCGATGCCACCATAATTTTTTTACGATATGTTATTTTGATTAGCTTCGTATTTGATCAGGTCAACACATAAATGATATTATTTTATAAGAAATAATATTAGATTATCAAGAGTTAGAATTCAATTTTATCCCGCTAAAGATATTAGCGAGGTTCTCTTAAGTTTATTAAATTTCACTCCAGTTCGTCACTTGTAAATCGATAACCATCGAAATTTTATCAATCCACTTCTAAATTCAAATAAAATAACGAGGTTTTTTTAGGCACTGATTTAAAGAGGCAGTCGTAAAGAGCAGTTTTGGTAAGTTAAAAATTATAAATGGCACGTTTAATAACTAGTTCAGCAGTTAAAACTAAGCAGAAAAGTAAACAAAAATGAGAAATAAAAATAACGAAAAGGATCAGTGAATATATAATTGAGCAGGAAAATAATTAAATGGGCGGTAAAAATTATTGAACGAGCGGTTACGTGTGGGCAGTAATAAATCGGAATTTTTCGGTAAGAAATCTCATTCTAAGCACTTCTATAACCTAACCTGACCTAATCTAACCAACCCTGTGATTGGTCGCTTCCGCCACCCGCGCTAATAAGCTACGCCCAACTAACGAACATTTACCTCTATTTTCAATGAATTTGAGTTCGGGTGTCACCGCTCGCTATGATCTGCCGAACTTTTTATCGAACCGCTCATTCCATCATTTTTACCGCTCATTCAATTATTGGACTGCTCAATTATTTTTAGAATTTACATTGTATGATAAAATAACCGATTAATTGATTTTTTATTACTGTCCATGTTTTACTGTCGCAATAATTAATCAACCGCCATTAAATTAAATAACTGCTCAATATGTTTTGCAACTGATCATAATAACATCTCGAATATTTTAACAACAGCTCAAAAAATTAGTTCCCGTTTTTTTATACACGAGAATTATGAACGCCAAATTTTTTCCATATTAGGTACTGTTACGTAGGTCTTAAGTGCGTTAACGCTCACGGCATTTTATACAAACTTTCAAGTCCAAGTACTTTAAAATAAGGATAGTGATTCATATAAAACTTAACTCAAGGAAGTGACATAAGTCTAACACGTTGATTTATTAAACAATTGTAGGTAAACTAACAGTTAGGTCATAGAGAAACACGAGGCCAATTAGAAGTTTTCACATATAAAATATTATTGCAGTATGTTACTACATTTCTATTAAAAAATTATATAAACATAAAAATCAGTGCAAATATAATTATTTACTATGTTGTCACTTAAACTATTTGGAAGAAGTGCCAAAGAAGTCAATACCATGATGCTTTACTAGTTAAATCAAGGGGGAAAAAGCCTTTTAGAATTTTTGAGTGACGCTATTGGAATTCGCAAACCAATACTACTTAAAAGCTCCGGACAATCCACTGACCTACATGCTATGTTGAGTAAATACACCGCATCAGCAATACGGGCGTATTGCGTCCTTTATACAGCGGCAGCAATTGAAATTTCCGACACCGTTTAAACTTTTTCGTTAAAAAAACCGTTCTATATCTTTTCGATCGTAGCTTCAAAAACATAAAGGGAATTCCTAATTTGAGAACAATATTCTAAAGGAATACGAACATATGCGCAGTAAAGTATGTTAATGGTTTTAAATAACGTATAACCATCTGACATTCGCACAATAAAACCGAGGTCTTTCGATGCTTTTGTCACATTTTTATCTTTATTTATATTGAATAATAATTTATAATTCAACGTTATTCCAAGGTCTTGGATGGTGGTGACTGTAGTAATATCTACGTCTAAAAGTTTATAAGAAAATATATAGGGATCGGGTTTATGGATAAAAGTACGCATATAGCACTTGGAGACGTTAAGGTCAAGTTTTATTAAACAGCAATAATTTTAAATGTTACAAAGTTGGTTTTGGACGGGTATGATTTGATGGGCAATAGGATTCTCATGTCATTTACATATAAGATAATTGAAGCGTTGAGGAAATGCAACAAGGTGTCATAATTAAAATACTGAAAAGCAAAGACCTCTGAAGAACACTTGAGAGTATTGGCATGGAAAAGGCCGTATAGCCGTTAAGCATAACTATCTGACATCTGTAGTTAACATACAAAAGAGTTAAACCATCTATATAAATTACCTTAAAAGGACTTGACGTAAAAGTATTTGGTGTTCTTTACAATCAAAACGGACCATCTGTCATATGCCATATATCTATATAAGAGATCACTACACAAAATGAATCTACTCTACACAAAGTGCTTGTTTAGTGGACGCATAGATTTGTCAGTAAACAACTTTCCCAACAACTACCGTAAACAAACACGGTTTATAAATCGGCATATAATTATTGTCTTCATCTTTCGGGCCTTTTATGTGTTGGTATGATGTACGTAATCCAGATTTTATTAACGATATCATCACATAGTGATCTCCTAACTAAAATTCCGAGTGGTTTCACCAGAGCCGGATTTGGGGGAGGGCAGGCGAAGCTACTGTCCTGGAGCCTCCACAAGAGAGGGGCCCCACAACAGAGATAAAAAAAAATACAAACTTCGACCGGTTACTTTCTACTATCAAGTATTGCCAATATATTTTTTTTGTAGAATATAGAAAAACTTTTAACATTGTTATAAATATATAATATAAACGATTTTGATATATATTTTATTCGAATATAATTAGGGCCGTCTGTTGCCCCAGGGCCTCCACACGTCCAAATTCGGGCCTGGGTTTCACAAGGGACTTTAAGCATCTCAAACAAAATATTTCTGGTCTATCTATGCTCTCTCGATGTCTTAAAGTAAGTTACGTTTTAAAAGGTTTTGTACTTTAAGTGGTATTCATGTTTTTCATTTAAAGATGATGACTAGATGTTTCCTTTACCATGGAGGATAATTATCTGACAAATTACCAGTTTCAAAGGTACAAAGTGACTGCGTAACTTATCTAACACATCATAGACAAAAATAATAGCTTCTCTTAATGACCCCTCATGTAGTTTTATCTTCCAGACCATTAAACTAATAACTCCTGACAGAAATCGTTTATAAGGACGATATTTGAGATTATGTAATTGTACAAAATTAACGCAGATTTATAAAGCTAGACAATGAAAGTCTATAGGGACAAGTGCATTAGAACAATTATTAACAACAACTAACCGTTTAGTACTAGATCTGGCGAACACTCACGGCCCTAGGAACAACTCGGGGCTTCGTAATTCTATAATGTGTACCGTGAATTTATCACCTAATACAAGTTGTTTTGTCATTCGTTACAGTAGCGCCCCCTATAGGACCACCTTCTACAGTAGCATATATGGTTTTTTATACATAAAACTATATACTAAAAATTAACACAGTCATATCCGAAAATTTGACAACCTCAACCATTCATTCATCATGATTATTAACCTGTTAGGGTCCCCATTGCTAGGGAGGAAATTGCTAAGGCCATGCTGGATACCGAGAGGTCGTGGAAAGCTGCAGTCTCCTTCTGTGAGGAAGTTATCTTATTTTGCAGAAGGAGAACGCAGAGAGGGCAAGGGAGTAGGCGGCGTAGATACGACAGCAGGATCCCCATATAAGGGTAATGCCAGGCCTAATAGCCTAGCCTAAAAGAGAAGGTGAATGCCCACATAGCACGGGGCATCCAACCCCCCCTAATACCCCGGGGCGGCGGCCACTTCCACCCTTCTCCATGGAGAATGGCCTAGGGAATGTGAAGAGGCTAGGATGCTGCGGAGGAGGTCGAGGACCGAATCCGCTCCAAATGGTAAAAGATGGTGGGGTGGCCATCAATGGACCGAGTATCCATTGGTGGCATTGCACTCGCCCCACTGTCTGGAGTGATGCCTGAACTTGTACTCAGGCTGAATTGAACTGAAGCTCAACCACCGGGCCGTAGAGTTGACTCCCAAAATGGGACCCACAAAGCCACACGGTGGTGGGAAGTACAGCGGGGGGTTTTAGTGGGTATGCCCGTCAGCCTTAGTGACGGGTGAATCCCGCATAACCCCAGCGTCCACCCAACGATGGGGTATGCCTAAGGCATTTCCCCACGGAAAAAAGGGTCGCCCACTGCTGAGGGAAAGTCCTATGGGTAAAACCCCGTCAATAACACACAATAATCAATCACTTAAATCAACAGAATATAAATATTCCTACCGCTATTTATAATATATGAATAGGCATGCCGGATGCCTCGTATATCACGGGTTACCCCGTTCTTTTCGCTACAAATATATTCCCATATTTTTATCGATTGGCTGACATGTCAAAATCGATAACACGTTTCGACTAACAATTGCTAAAAATTAAAAAAAATAAGAGTTGTCATAATAAAGTGCTTTTTTAATTGTCTTTCGTAAAAAAGACTGATAGCCCTTTTTTGATGATGGTAACCTTTAAATCACGCAGTGGCAAGTGGCAACGCTTTACGTGAATGAACCTGAAAATACCAACTTGAACAAAATGGGAATTCTAAAATACTTTTCAAGTATTGTGTATAAGTACTTTATAACTATTTTCTAATAAAGATGTTACCCCTCTCGCAATAAAGTCACTACCCTATTAGCGAATAATATACAACAAGGCTGGCTGAGACAAACGGGTGAGTGAGTTAATAAAGCAGCACGGATGAAATTATTGCTCTTCAACAGGTAAGCCATGTTAATTCAGTATGTGAATCAAATACCCAGGTGTGACCCAATCGAAATTACTCTGACATAAAAAAAAGTTTTTTATATTAGAATTATTACTTCAGGTTCATATAAAACTCGTATGAATAATTACGGACAACTTTTCCGTTCTGCGATAAGAACAAAGCAGTGCCCAGGGTTTTAAGTGCATATTTCTAATTCCCGTGGGGATACCGCGATATAAATTACTTTATGCCTATCCATTACTTCGTTAAGTATTGCTAAGAGTATGATATCAAAACATAGAGGGTTATAAAATTCGAATACATAAAAATATACAAACTAGTTTAAATGTAATATGTATTGAAATTGCATTATTAAGAGCTTGCTAACATCAGTATGACAATAGAAAACATAATTTTTCTTTATTTTTTTTTTATTTATGTTTTTGCAGGTTGTTTTGTTCTCTAGTTTTAAAATCTTGATCTTTTGACAATAGCATTTATCGTAACATTGATAAATAATTACAATATCGTTACGCCTAACAACAACATTGAAAAATAAATATACAACAAATCAAATCGTTTGATCTCAACACCTTTCTAAATTTACAGTTGTCAAATTTTAATGCTATTTCTGATGCAAATTGCAATTTACATTAAACATGAGCATAAAACACATTCAGCTTCCAGAATATTGTCTTGTATACGTTAGTTTGGACGCAAACATTGAATTCCAGCAATGTCCTCGCGTAACACCAATTAATATCACGTCAGCATCTGGAACTAATTTATTGCAGATACTATTAAGATGAAACGCCTCGTTAATATCCCGATTTATATGACCTCGTGTACTAATAAAATTACTTTGCTAGACCGTATTAATTAATATGATTCGTTCCATTGCAAAATTAACACCGCACGTAATGCCCTCTCAAGGCAGCAATATTACTCTCTCGCGATAATGACATAGAACACCTTTGTTTTGTCTAATGCTATTTGCTATTTCGCTGATTAATAGGCATATATTACTCTAATATGTCACACAGTCATGCAATACCTATGTAGTTATAATTAATCCTCCTGTTGTTAGCGTAATCATTGGGCTAGTAACATATCGGTTTCTTCTTGAAAAAATCTAACATTATTTTCAAAATTTTCTGAAGAGCATACTGCTCGGAATAGAAATATATATTTTAATACTTTTTGTGTCCTGTGTCCGGTTTAGGATCCGTGCTTCTTTTTGCTCTTAAACAAAAATGTTTTTAAATCCGATGTGTGGTTTTGGAACTACCCAAACCTATACTGCACAATCTCTGGAGATAACGTTACGATCACTTTAGCCAAGTGGGAGTTATACTGCCATCGAAGACAAACAGTACTGGATTTAAGTCGCAGAAGAGGTATGTTTGTGTGATCAATACAAGCATTTGCAACTGAGTCATGGGTATTAATATATATTTCTATAGATATAACTTAATAGCTATGCATTTGTGTGTTCTAATGGAATTTATGGAATTTCTATCTTTATATATCTGTAACTGTACTATCTATATCACAAACCCTACAGTGTTTACTTCAGGCAAGCTAATTTCAGTAAATGTGCGAAACATTATTACTATTAGAAAACATTTGGTCAAGATGAAATATGCTACGATAATATTCTGCAATTTTTTTTAAACAAATTCCCAGGAGTCATTATGATAGTCCTTTTAACTGTCTTGGAAACATGGAATTTAGGAATCCATTTTATTACAACATACCTAAACGATGAATATAGCGTTCCTACATAACGCTCAACGCTATTCAGCTTTGAGTCCTAGTCACAGACGGGCATAGTTAGAGAACCAGAAATTCCATCGCATACAATATCATACCGAACTCACGTTCTATATTCTGTACATAACTTACCATCAATTGTGCAAGCGTATACGCTAGTCAACATTAAATATAACTGGTAGTAGTTTATTAAATTTTGTAGATATAGTCGTATATTGTTTTATTTTTTTCTCTTCGGTTGTCTAGTAAATTGGTACACATGCTTTTTTTATCTGTACAAATCTGTTATACAAATACAAACCAACTTTGTGTGTTTGTTCCTAATGTGTTTTGATACTATTGATCGGAATGTGATTAACTTTGTTAAGTTGCTTATGTATGCCAGGGAAGGTTTATATGTATAGTCAGCAAAAAAGAGCATTGCAAAAGCATGCTGTTTGCAGCTAGTAAATAAATAAATATTAGTCAATACATAGATTGTTTTGAACCCAAGTTAAGTAGTTAAAGCACATTAAACATCCAGATTCGAGCCAATATAGAAAAGTTCGTTTAACATTGACCTGTTCGGGGATAGAACATGGAACCATGAAAAGCGCTACGATGGCCACTCGAATTCGGAGGTCACCGTCAATAGTTTTGTGTCATTTTTTTAATCATGTTCTTAGTGTGTGCCGCGAACCCGATGCTTTAGATCCAAGAAAAGATATAGGTATTCAGTAAATCGTCTTTTTATGAAGAAAAATTCAAAGAATTTTGAACCTATATTAATAAAAGACCTCGATGACGCCTTCAGCTTTATTGATCAGCCTACGATTGCCTGAGTTTAGCAACATTAGCAGTTATTAAAGTGCCGATCGTTGAATGGTTGATTCAAAGAGAATATTATTTCCAACTATTGGTCGCGGCTGTATCGGTAGCTAAAGTGGAAATTATTACCTAAAATTCGTTTTTAAATAAAAATACTATATATCTATAATCTAAGATCACAGTGGTTTGTGTGTTTGTCTGTCCGCTCTTTTTCCCGCTCTTTTCCCATTGTATCAATAACGTTACCATAGCAACGCGTTAACCGCAAGTAGTTCGTCTACCGGACGCTAGTTGGCGCTAACGGAAAAATATTTAATAATAGAAAAAAATTAAAGAATTTTGTCCACCCGTGCGAAGCCGGGACGGGCCGCTAGTTATTATAATAGAAAAATACTAGAAAAAATCGACTCAGGTCACAAGTGAATTCTCAGGCGGTAATCGAACCCGCAACCTTTGGAAATCCGGTCCAATGCTCTTCCAATTGAACTACCGAGCCTTGTGAACACATGTCGAAATTTTCTAGTTCCTTTCTTTTTTTACGCTGCAGGCGAGCGTTGTTCCATCAATGAGAGGAACATCCTCTCGTATTCGAAAGAAACTTTTTACAAAAGTTTAGGCAATCGATTAAGATGAAACAGCCATTTAGTTTTATATTTTATATCACATTGAAAAATGTATGAAATTATAAAAATACTATGATAACATTACATCTGAGCTGTATCAATTTCACAAATATGTTGGGACCAATCGACTTATATTTGAGAATTTGTTTTTGCGTCTTAAGAGGAGAGAAAGAGATTAGTTTCATGTTCAAATAACCCTTTCTTCCCTTATGATTGTTAAAACGTGTCATAATAAGATATTATGTAAAGGCAGCTCCTTCCATTCTTCCATTAAACAAATAATTAACGACAGTTGTAGAAATCAAAAAGATTACTTTACAGAGTAAATAAATATTACCAATAGACTTAAGCATCAGGTCCTTATAGGTCACCAAAATTACCTGAAACAAAAATAGAAGTTGAAATAATCGTATTCTCAATAGAAATTTCAAAACATAATAGCACCGTTGTAAATTATGATGTTTTGTACTCAGCGTCACAAAGAGAAGGCGCAATCTCGCAACGCATTTCGAAATTCATTTCCACAAGAATATTAAATCGTTTCGTGAAAGGAATCGCTGTAGAGACAAATTGCACCTCTCAAATTCTCAATACAAGACGTTATTTATTCTGTGAATATATTTGACCACATTGGAACTGCGCCAATGTAGACCCACCATTCCCCAACATATTTACACTCAATTCGCGATGGCATATTATATTGAATTACACCGGCAATTATGTCAAGAGTATATCTCTTCTCTTAAGACTCTTATTTAAATAATTACAATCGCGAATGTTTTATGTACCATTACTTGGTTTAGACCCGTAATAAATTTCAACATCAGCATTAAAGCTGAGATAAAGGGAACCCCATAATAATACAAACCTTTCTTACATTCACACCAATTAGTCTAGCCCAAAGTAAGCAATGTAAGGCTTGTTTTATGGATATTATGGTAGCGGTTTTACAAGAGAGAGAGGTGGCGTCCTTCTGCATTAATACACATTAAAAGTCTCTCTTCAAAGTTCTCCATAACCTTTGTCAATGTGTCCTGTGGTACAGCAGCAATTTCTTCACGTATTGCAGCCTTTAACTCTTCGATGGCACGAGGTTTTCGACAGTACACTTTGAATTTCAGGTGACACCACATGAAGAAGTCGCACGGCGATAGATCTGGCGAGCGTCAGAAGGACGCCACCTCTCACATGTTATTTTTTTAAATTAATGAGGGTCTTTGGAATTCACAACGACCAATTCATAAATTGGGTTGCATGCTGATTGTTTTGGTATTAAAAGAAATGTTGTATGATTATAATAAACAAACTTATAAAATCCATGCGTTATTATTGCGCCACCTTGTATCTATACTAATATTATAAAGAAGTAAAGTTTGTGTGTTTGTATATTTGTTAAATTGTAAGGGGTAATCTCGGGATCTACTGAACCGATTTTAAAAATTCTTTCACCAATAGAAAGGCACATTATTGCTGAGTGTCATAGGCTATATTGAATGCTAGAAAAAATTTAAAGAATTTTGTCTACCCATGCGAAGCCGGGACGTGCCGCTAGTAAATAATAAATCAAAAGTAATATCCATAGATTATATGTAAATAGTTCTCAAAAATTTAATACTAAAAGTACATTTATATGTTATTATTATTTTATTCATTTCAATTTCGCCAAATTGATGTTTTGATCATTTTAACTTTTTGAATACACAGTTGTTCTTATTTCTTTATGTACGAGCTGCCAATATAAAGATCAATCATATAATATTTCGTCACGAAGAATCATGTAGTTACTTTATTTTTTATGGTAGAACTATGAACCAAATCTTTTTAGTAAACATTTTTCTTAAAAATTTCATAGCTAAAGTGTGCACCTAATATGTATAGCGAACACTTAATGCATTTTAAAATGTTTAGAAATTCACCGGCAATGTGATAAGATGAAGGGTCCGCTTAAATTTCAATAAATGATTGAAATTCACTGGAAGCTAAAACGCTTTCACAAAAGACATAAAAAGACTTTTTCTTCGAATGACGTTAACTTTTTAAAATTACGAAATTTTTTATCAATGTCAAGACTCAGTTATTAGATAGACAACTGACGTTTGTGGGCAGTGAAAAGTTGATTTGTGAAAAAGAAATGAAATATTTGACGAGGGTGTAATATTTTTTGTATTCAATACAAAGTTGACAAGTTTTTAAAGATATATTAGATGTAATTGAATATAATATATATATGTCTCATATATTGTTAATAATCGAAGCATTCGAACGTATTAAAATATTCAATTCTTGAGCTGTCATTATACATATTATCTACTAGCTGACCCAGCCACGCCTTGCTGTGGCGCAGTAATTTTATTTTTCTAAAATAAAATAGTTTTTCTAAAATAATAGTAGCCTAAGTTACTCCTTATTACATCAGTTACCTGCAAATAAAAGTCCCGTCATAATCAATCCAGCCATTTTAGAGATTAGCCGGAACAAACAGACAGACAGACAAAAATTGTAAAAAAAAATATTTTGGTGTATGTACCGTATATATGTATATTCATATGCATGTTGTAAAAAACGGTTATTTCAATATTACAATCAGACACTTCAATTTTATTTATATAAATAAATAATAACAAATAAATTGCCTGTCAGTATTAGACAGCGATAAATTCCGAAAGTACTCAACCGATTTCATTTTTTTTTTCATTTTGCTTGTTTTGTTTTGTTAGTAACTTTTATTTTAACTTAATATAAATGACGGTTAGTTTGGGTGAGCGGAAGTGACTTTACTATACAAGACGAACGGTCCCGGGTTCGAGTTTAGTGATGATTAGAGCATTAATTGTAGTTCAATATATATTTCTTATTTAATTATTATATGTGTATGTCTATCTGTTGTCTTAGTATATATAATACAAGTCTTACAGTGTTTAGAGTTAGGCTAACTGGTTCAATGAAAAAAAAATGAATAAAAGACATAAAGACGCTTTAAATAGCAAATCTTGTTTTATTTTTGTGTTCATCCTTTTTGTTTACTAAGAAGTGGACAATGGACGGCTAAGTATTCAGTACACACTAATAATGCCCATCCTAATATAATAAAAAGATTTGCAAGTAAGTTTACATCTCCGGGAAAACTAAAAGTTTTTGAAAAATTAATAGCATTTAACTGCTATAATTTAATGTATGAATTTTTTTTTATTAGACGAAAAGCGCTAAAACAGTGATACTTTTTTGTTTGTCGTTCGATATAGGGGGTGGGTGACCGAAAAATTCCTTATCTCTTGTTCCTCGTTCCCAAGACATGGTAAGCCTTTGGTCCGTGTTATTAATATGTATTGGGCTAGCGTAATGGATAATCGAAAATTCTTTCTAACTCCGTTTTGTCTTCATTTGCCTCAACAAAAATAACGTAAAAAAGCTGGTGACGGCAATGACAACTCTATTTTTAGTCGCATAAATACTTTTTAGTTGTTTACGAATCAAAAGTTGAAATAAAAATAGGTATCGTTTAAAAGTTGGCACCTAATTTGTTTAGTAAATTGATTTAGTCTGGGGAAGTTGTGTTAGGGGTTTTTCGTCTATTTTCGCCAAATTAAATTAACGTTGGGACCGGCCGGAAAAACTTTCGTAACTTTTAGTAGCGGACGATTCGTAAAGTGTTGAGGATCTAATGAAAAGGGTAAGAATAGTCTTGCTTGTATCTGATAAAGGGTTCTTTACATCCTGGACGTGTGGTACTGTTGTGTTTTTTTGAATCCCATAACACAAGTGTGAACTTGAGTTCAGAACAAAATTCAAATTCAAATATTTTATTCCGGTAACTTAGTCTATTACAAATATTAGATGCGGGAACTCCCCTTAAGGCGAAACATCGCCTGTGGTAGATAGAACCACTCTTTTAACAATCAGTTACATAGCCAACTTTTCAACTGTTAAACACTTAACAAGCAAGTAATATAATGATTTAATTAAATATATTTATCTTTTCTTACTGCTAATATGTGCGCAGTGTGTCTATATGTTGTGTGTATGTGCGTGTGTGTGTGCGTGTGTTGTATTGTTCTTGTGTTATGCATGTAAAACATAGGTATTTTCAGATACTTACATTAATTTAAATGAAGACTTATGCATACCTATACGTAATAAATATAAATAGTATAATCTTTACTAATATTAAAAATCGGAAAGTGAGTTTGTTTGTTTGTTTGTTTGTTCCGCTTTCACGCCGTAACTACTGAACCGATTGCTTTGAAATTTTGCAGACGTAATGATAAAAGTCCGGATTAAATAATAGGGTACTTTTTATCCTGGAAAAAAATTGATATTCCCGAGGAAAACAAAAATATTGTTTGCTTGATGGATGGATTGTGTGTGTGTGTCGTTTAAAACAACGTAAAATATTGCAAAAAAATATAAACATGTAAATTTCGAAGCTAAATGATACGATAATGAATCCCCGAAAATGAGGAAAGCTAGTAATAATATAAATATAAAATATGAGAGGTTGGCTAATATTTATTAATTTATAGAATTAAAAACAATTTTTAGTAAGTACAATATTGCCGTATGCTATCCAGTACAGTAGAATAGCACCAACCGTTTACGGAAAAGCGTCTAACGTTAAAATAACGTTAGTCTTCATTGTTTTTCTAAGACAATGTTTTGTAAGAGCGCTCAGCTGTGAAAGAGATCCCCTATTGTTATTTTAGCGGTGCCATAAATTACTATTATATGAGTATTGCGGTAACACTATATTATAATTCTTAATAATTCTTAGATCGGTGCCAACAAGTGGGCCATTGGCGCAGTTCCACGTGAATTATTTTAATAATAAATTGCAATTTTATGAAATCTTTTAGACGTCCTATATTTTAACGGGAAAATGTGACACGCATTTTGTCATTTGATAATGGCAATTATATGTGATGAAATTACTGTCCCGGAAGAATGAGGGATTTTTGGAGTTTAACTCCTTAAGAATCGTTTCATATATAGCGCACGGTATAAAAAATAGATGGGTAGTAAAATCAAACGTTAACAAAAAGTGAAGGGTCACATTTCCTCTGCGTAATATACTCGCACATCTTATAGCGCTCCCGCTCTTCAGTCCCAAGTACACATTTAATCTCTCTCTTTCTCATTATAGCATTCAGTATACATGTAAAATATATTTTACCAACGTAATATGACTAAATATATGAATTCATTTTCTTCCTTTGCCTATCTATACATAAAAATAAAATTGGAGTGTCTGTTTGTAATATTGAAATTACCATTTTTTACTCATGCATATGAATATATATACGATACATTCACCAAAATATTATTTTTTACAAATTTTGTCTGTCTGTCTTTTTGTTCCGCCTAATCTCTGAAATGGCTGGACCTGGACTTTTACTGGCAGGTAGTTGATGTAATTATTTTATTTTAGAAAAATTCTTTTATTTTAGAGCAATAAAGTAATGTTGCAATGTTCAAGTACTGTCCAGTACCGCGCACAGCTCACGCGCATGCCACCGCTGTGCCGCCACGTCGGGCGCCGTCCACCACTTCTCCCACCAACGAATCAATATCACAAAGGCTGTGCCTATCGCGCGGGCTCAGAACGTGCGAGGGGCTGTTGCTGACTTTTTAATAAAAAATATATTGCAAATTATAATAACTGAGCCACGGCAACGTGTGGCATATATATATATATACCAGGTTTACCGGTATGAAGTGAGCGTTAAGATACAAATGTGTCGTTAATGAACATTTGTTGTGAACGAACCTTAATTTTTTGTTGTTTGGTTGCTATGACATCTGTCTAACATATTTAATATACATCACGTCATAGAACAAACAACATATTTTTTTTTTCATCGTGTTAAAAATGTCGAATTTTGTACCAGAAAATGATGATTTGCGGAAAGCATTAATTTTTTATTTTCATTTGAAGAAAAGTGCTGCAGAGTCGCATCGAATGCTTGTTGAGGCATATGGTGATCATCCTCTATCAGAAGCAACATGTAAAAGCTGGTTTGAACGGTTCAGAGATAATGATTTTAATGTCAGAAATGAAGGACGTGGAAAACCATCAAAAAAATTTGAAGACGCCGAATTGCAAGCAATATTGGATGAAGATGATACTTCTAGTCATAAGCGAATAGCAGCAATGTTAAATGTTGCACAATAAACAATTTCTGGCTGTTTAAAAGCTATGAGAAATGTCCAAAAGTGTGGAAAATGGATGCCACAGGAATTGAATGAAAGACAGTTGGAAAACCGAAAAAACACTTGTGAAATTTTGCTTCAAAGACAATCAGTTTTGCATCGAATTGTTTCTGGCGATGAAACATGGGTTTATTTTAAGAATCCTAAAAGGAAAAAATCCGGGACAACCATCAACATCGACTGCAAAACCAGATCGATTCGGCAAGAAGACAATGCTGTGTGTTTGGTCGGATCAGAAAGGTGTGGTGTATCATGAGCTTCTAAAACCTGGTGAAACTGTTAATACTAATCGCCACAGACACCAAATGATCAATTTGAACATGAATTGATCGAAAAAAGATCTGAATGGGCCAGAAGACACGGCAAAGTAATTTTGTTACACGACAATGCACCTACACACAAAGCAAAACCGGTCCAGGAGACAATCAAAGCACTTGGCTAGGAGCTGCTATCCCGCCCGCCGTATTCACCAGAGTTGGCTCCTTCCGACTACCATTGGTTTTCATTGATGGGCCACGCATTTGTTGAGTAGCACTTCGATTCCTACGAATAAGTTGAAAATTGGGTGTCTGATTGGTTTGCTTCAGAAGACGAACATTTCTATTGGCGTGGTGTCCATAAATAGCCAGAAAGGTGGTCAAGATGTGTAGAAAGCAATGGTCAATACTTTGAATATTTTTTTTTTACTTTCCCATTCAAAATAAGTGTTTCATTTTAACAAAAAAACGCTCACTTCATACCGGTATACCTATGTATATATATAACAACGATACGATATATATACATATATAGTTTTTAAGGAGTAAACTCCAGTCACGCGTCGGAGCTGGCTATGGCAAATCCCCCTTTTTGGGGTGAGGCATCCGTCCAGTAGTAGGCGTTTTTTTTAGAATGATAACATATTAAATGAGTCTAATCTATATCTATAAGATTTTCAGTTGTTTATTAAAAACAATAACAGATTGAAAATTTTTCATAGTGTTGGGTAAGTTGATATATTGTTGATTATATATAAAAAATGTTGATTAGCTGTTACATATTTTCGTATACTTTTTTGAGGTTAATTATAACCAATTTTTTTAAATGTAATTATTAGTAACTTACATTAAAAATCTATCATATTTACAAAAAATAGAACATAATTAAACGTCCTTATTGTGTTTTCAAAGTATACTAGTAGCTATCCATGTATAGACAATTTATTTTCATGCCTCGATCCTTTAAATAAAATACCTTGTCACCATAAATCGTACGATGTTAACCCCTCAGCAACAAGTTTACGATCTCCTGGCAGCGAGTTAGAAATGTATTCAAGATACAATGTGGCTTAAGCATGATATACACTTAGGGGCGCGAGTCTTGGAGAGCATTGTTCAATACATTTAAGAAAATTCAGGAAAATAGGGCGTATGTACAGTAATCAAAGTTTAAGTTTGCGTAAAACCTCCAACTTTTTGTTTTCCTTCCGCGAAAAGACGGATATAGTAGAGCTCAGCCGAGACCGTTTGATCGCGAAGCCATTGTTAATAGCGTGTTAACAATATGAAAAAATAAAATACTGTCATTAGATACGACAACTATATATTTTTACTCTTCTGATGCACTACTCTGCTGTCTTCTATTGGACTATATTTATCTTTAAAATGCCGACAGAGCTGACAAACTTCAACTGTCTAGCTGAATGTATGTATGAAGTATACATATACATGCTTCATATAAGTTCAATAAATTGCAAAAGAGAACTTAACGTGAGATCTTTCGGATGTAAATTAGTTATAGAATTTTCGACCGAACTTGGTTAAATGGTATTTTTTATCGTCACTCGAGAATAAAAATCGTAACATCTAAACGACGGATTTACGTAATGTCGACAAATATAAACAGATGCACCGATTCAATTCACAATACATTATAGAGTGTAGACTATTTCACAACACAACTGCAGACGAAAGATTTAGAGGAACATTTTCTGCCAGTTACTAGATAAATTGGGACACGGGATCAAGTGTAAACTCACGAATAAAACATTTTTATTATATAAGAAATGAATATAATGGGACAATCTGAAATGAATATTCACATGTCAAGAACAAATTAAATCGGATTTACGGAATAACAAAATGTGAACTTAATTTATTTCTTTTATTTAGCTTATCTATTTACTTAACTCATAGGTTTCTGTCTCTTCTAATGTCACTCTTTTGGAGCATAAGCTATACCTTTGAAAGAAACCACTACACACCACATTATTAAAATTTAATTTCTCACCTTGATATTTTTTTTTTCTTTTTTTTTTTTTATTGCAGAAAGTTGGCAAACAAGCAAACTGCCCACCTGATGGTAAGTGGTAACAGTCACCTATAATACATGTGGCTCTTGTGAAATTCGCAGCAAAACTGCAACCCCCACAAGAACCACAGTGTACGTTGCCAACTTGTGACACAAGATGTAAAGTCACTGTACCCAGTAATTTCACTGCCATATCTTACCCTTCAAACCGGAACACAGCAATGCAAGCACTGCTGCTTTGCGGCAGAAATAGGTAATATATATTCGGTACTTGTGATGATAACGGTATTTAAAAAAAATTGAATAAGAAAAATACTCGAAAAAATCAACTGGGCTCACAAGTTATTGCCAGGCGGGACTCGAACCCGCAACCTTTGGAAGTCTGGTCCACTGTTCTTCCAATTGAGCTACCGAGTCTTGTGAGAACCTGTCGAAAGTTTCACCTCATGGTCATCATAATAAGAGGAATTTAGTGACATCCACAAGTACAGAATAATGTATATATTTATCGGTTACATAGTTCTGAAACCTAGTAGCTGAAGCACCACACAATATCCACAACATCCTGAATCGAGCCAACAATGACCTGGCCGCGAGTTGAACTCGGTACCTCGTAGTGGCGTCAGCATGACAATCGCAAACCAACTGACGACGAAGGTGACCAAATATTTTTTGCAAAAAAATATCACATAAAGATTTCTCATAGTAAATAATAAATTCGTCACGTTAAATCTATCATCTGATAATCCTTCTATTTTCAGTCTTCGCATTAAGGGGACATGTGGGTGTTTATTAAGGGATTACGAGTACGAATTGGAAGGCCGGCTCGCACACGTGCCGATATGAGCCATCTCGGTATGTAAATACGAAAGTTCTTTGCAGAACTTCGCTGTTCTTATACGAAGTATCACAACAATTCTCGTGTATTCCACAAGTTTTCCTATGTCACCGAGAATGTAAAAAAATCCACTTTGATTATAAGAAAAGCAATGTCGGCTTGGTACAATCTAGGCAATTCACCGCAGTTCAAGAGAAAAGTTAAAATTCTACTAGATTTATACACTGCTACTAGCCAAATACATTGAATTAAATAGTGCAAAATAAAATGATCTCTCTTACTGAGAAATATTCACCTAGGACATACCTACCTATCTTAGGTCCAAACGAATAACAAATGCGACAGAAATTTTGGTATTCACAAGCGAAATAGGGATTAGACAATATATACATGTGGTTAAAATTAGAGGGAAGTACAAAAAACGGATAACTAACAACAATTAGTTATTCCCGCCTGAGAATTCACTTGTGACCCGAGTCGATTGTTTCTAGTATTTTTCTGTTATAATAATTTATCTCATAAGATCGCATTCAAAAATATATAAAATTATAAAACTAAATGGCTGTTTTATCTTAATCGATTGTAAACATTTGTGAAAATGTTTCTTTCGAATACGAGAGGATGTTCCTCTCATTGATGAAACAACGCTGGCCTAGAGCGTAAAATCAGAAAGGCACTAGCAAATTTCGACGAGTGTTCACAAGGATCTTAATTGGAAGAGCTTTGGACCGGATTTCTAAAGGTTACAGGTTCGTTTCCCGCCTGAGAATTCACTTGTGACCCGAGTCGATTTTTTCTAGTATTTTTCTATATAATTTATCTAACAATTAATAACAGTAGTTCGAAACTAAGCAGGGCTACTAAATAACGTAAGAACAACCATGATTCGGGAAGAAAATGCTTGCGCTTATCACACTAAGATACGCTATGCATTACGCATTTTCTAAGTATAAAAAAAATCACTCTAAGATATACCCCTATCAAGATTCTAACCGTAGTTGCAAGTGGCTGTTTGTAAAAATTGTTACATTTTGAAAGAGAAGAGCGAAAAAAGGGTTTAGGTACATATTTGTATTTACAGTTTTGGAGTTTTGGTGATTTTACAGTTCCAACTGCACAGACTAAAATGTCGTGGCTACCGATGGGCTTGGCGGTGCTGTGCACCAGGGTCTCCGAGCTCAGAGGGGCCCTCGGACTAAGGCCAGCATACTTCGTAATGATTTAGCTAAAATTTCCCCCATCTTTGGAATATTTATATTCTATAATATAATAATTAATAAAATAAGGTCAGATAAAGATAAAGGTCAGAAAAAAAATAAAGAGTCAGAGGCCGTATTAATTTTTCAAAAACCAAAGAGAACCAGTGCAAAAAATATCGAAATTTGTTATTCACGCCTCTGAATACATCGGCATGAATTGAAATACAATAACAAGTTAATAAAATGAATCTTTATAACTTAATCAAATGAAATATATTACTTTTTCTTTCATTATTTCAAAAATGACGGATGTAAACTTACTCATACATAACAAGAGTTTAGCTTATCACAATGCGTTAACGGGATTATTAATAATTTTATAATTATCAATCCCGTATTGTTAATTATCTTCTAGAAAAGTTTTACGAGCATTTTCACTCAAGTAAGAGCTAGTTGAGTTTTCGTCAAATTTGCACATCTCTAATTCGTATATCCTACATGGTACGAGGGCCAATTAAAAACCAGCGTCGTATAAGCGTGTTGAATAATAATAGAGAACAAACACTATATTATTTGGATAATATAATTATAGTCGTAATACACGAGACAATTTCTACAATTATGGTGAGGGATCCTCAGGCAATAGCAGTAAATTAGCAAAGTACAATTAATTGTTCTCATACTTGTATTCTATAATAATGTAATGTGCTCTCAAATCTATTGATGTATATATGTTCTAAGTAAGAGTTGGGAGAAAAATAAATTATAGGAAGGATTATCAAAGAAATAAACATAATATCTTATGGAGTGTACACAACATCATAACTAGGTCTGCAATACGTGCTGCTGTTTGCAAATACTGAACGAAGCAATAAGATTTTTGAAGGGTGATTATTCCTCGATGGTATGTGCAATTTCAAAACTTATTTTTTGCACATTAGTCACGACCACGATGTGAGTTTTGGCGCCAAATTTCATCAATGTAGTCTCAACGGTTTGGCTGTGATCAGCTTTTGAATTTTTCTTTCGGTGATTATTCCTCCATGGTATGTCAGATTTCAAAACTTTTTTTTCCACATTAGTCACAACCACGATGTGAGTTTTGGCGCCAAATTTCATTAATGTAGTATCAGCGCTATGGCTGTGATCAGCTTTTGAATTTTTCTTTCGGTGATTATTCCTCCATGGTAAAGTCTATATTTTTTTTATATAGCCTATGTCCGTCAGGTTATAATCATGTATGTTCATGCCAAAATTCGTTCGAATCGTTGAACCGTTAGGCGGTTAACACACTGCACCGCGCCCCGTCGCGTAGCGCGTGGCCGCAGATTTTATCATTGTATGCAAGAATCTCAATTAATATAGAAAACACGCCTATGACAACACACTGCCGACGCGGGAACGCGCGGGTAGGCGCCCCGCGCGCAGATTCTGCGCGGGAGCGCGGGGCGTGAAGAAGTAGGGTCAACTTGTATTGAAAATCTGCGCGGGGAAGCAGATTACACCGCTAAGATAGGCAGATCTGCGCCTCCGCGCGGGGGCGCGTTTTCTGTCGCTACGCGCACCGCGGCGGGACGCATCTCTAGTGTGTGAACCGCCTTAAGTAGCAGGAGGGAGACAAGCGAAATTTGTGAGATGCCTAAAAGAGAGCTTCGCTCAATCATTAACATTTGGAAGTTTTCTGCTGAGCTACAAAGGACGCCTTTTACGTCCGTTGCTTCCACTAACTTCTTGCAACTAGAACAGGTCATCGGTCTACCCGGCCCAACACTGCGACTTTTAAATAAATAAATAATGATAATCATAAATTACACTTTATTGCATACACAGTAAAGATATAAAAAAGAGAAACTAGAGTTTTTGTACTTTCCTGTTGTAAAATTTTGAAGCCAGCTTCGCTATGGGAATCAGCAATCCATTTTTTTTCGAAAAAGGCCATAATAATATCATATTGTAGCGTAGTTCAAAGTTAGCTTCGATATGAGGAATAATTTATCTGTTTTCGAAGCCGGATGCGTAGCCGTGTTAACTGTATTTTAATTTTATTCAAGTATTACTGGCATACTTAGAACCAAAGAGCTTCTTTGCCTTGAAGGTTTCCCATTTCGTATTTCGTTATATTAATTTTCCATATCAAACCTGGTATTGGACCATAACTTCAATATATATATAAAAATTATCTGTTTGACCGCGATTAACTCTAAAACTACTCAACCGATTTTTATGATTTTCTTTTGTTTTGTTGGATTTGTTCCATCTTAGGACATAGGATAGGTTTTGATTTATAACCCAGCAACGCGTGGCCGGATTAGCTAGTGGAAATACGATGGTGGGTCAAAAAGTTCGCGGAATGGAGGGTAAAAAGTAAGAAATAAAACACAAAACAATTTTTCCTTCTCAATGTATTCCCCCTTACCTCTCATATATTTATTAGACCTATCAATTAATTTATTCATACCTTCGAAAAAAAAATGATTTCTCTTTGTCGTCAAAATAGACCGAAATTGCGCTCTTCTTCACTATGAAGCTATGAAGAATCATAGCTGGAAAATTTCATCCTTCAAGGCTCTTTTTTAATTTTTGGGACTTTTTTGACTTCTGACTATTTTGGAAGACATCTCTTCCAAAATAGTCTGGGGAGGTTTTCCTTGTTTGGTAAGGAACTTGATGACTGCGCGAAACTCAATTTTCTCCATGTTGCAAATTTTCTTCCGGATTGACTTGTTGATTGATGTGTAGCTCAGGTAATTATGACCTATTTTTTTGAAACTTAGTATTTATACTCTTATGTCACAATTAGTGCAGGTAGTAAAAAGTCCCCCCTCCATGCTCCTCATTCCGCGAACTTTTTGACCCGTCCTCGTACATTGTAAAGATACCTTCCTTAGACAAATGTCGAAAACCAGATCTAATGTCACTCTAATAGCTTGTATGTGGTGATTAAGTGTAGTCTTATCACGCCAGAAGAGTTTTACTTGTTTCCGTGCACGGACTCGTAAACTTTTTTATCTAAAACCTCCTAAACGCGGTCTTCAAGTTGATAAATGCCTACAAAATCGTTGGTAATGCCTTAAATTACATCTTTCTCTACAAGAAAACTCATTGTTAGTTTTTTATATTTTTTCACAACTCTTCCAGATATTTTTTTCTTGGAGGGAAGCATTAGTGCTTCTAATACCATAAAAAATGGAAGCGTGGATACGAATTTATTCTCAATGTTCATAATTTTTTTACTGTAAGATTTAATGATTACACAGATATAGTAAAAAGTGTTTATATGCTGAAACATCAATTATCAAAATTATTGTAAAAATATGGTACAGGTGTACAATTTTCGCTATAAATAATAATATACGAACCCCGGTATTAACAATAAAGTACTTATACAGCTTAACACGCAGTAAAGTAAACTACAACCAACATGTAAAATGACGTGTAATTTGGGCCGCAACCGACATATAGGACAAGTTGTCCGTGTGAGAAATGGAGATCATAACATGAAGAGACCTATAATGTCGGTCATTTGATAACCTCAAATGGTGCTGAAGATTTATGAGAATCAAAATGAAAAGCTCATTTTCATTCTATTCACTTTGTTTTACGTTCAAAGAAAAGATGAACAATACGTGAGTACTCTTGAAAAAAGTGTGCAATTAACCAAATTTATCAGTCGCAAAGGTAAGTGCCTGGAAAAAAAAACAAAAAAGAGCGTTTCATTCAAAGCGCCCCGCTTCCCTAGATTCAAAAGTGGAACGCGAGGAGAGGGTGGGATGTTGCGTACCAGTTCCGCCATACAATCGTAGCAGATGAAAACCATCGATAAAACGTACGGCTACGCAACGAGCTTTATTCATTGTAAATTGAATACAGAATACGCATATAATAGCCATTCACTATTGTTAAATAGATTGAAAACTATTTTGGAATGAAAACTTTATCGTAATCAACATTAGTAGCATAGCTAAGATGGGTATTTAATTGCAGAGTTTATAAACTGCTAAATAATAGTTCTCTTTTATCTTTTCTTTCACAAGTGTCACTTTCAAACCTCCTTTTCGTACTCATTCCTTAATTTGTTTTTCCTAGCTTCACAGTTTCATATCTTCTGTATGCAACTTTCTTTCAGCATTACAGTGTGTGTAATATAACATTGCATTTATATGTTCGTTGTATCTTTAACTTATTCATCGTTAAGTTTGTTTTAAGTGCAGTTGATTTAAATTTATAATCATTTATCATTAAACCTACGCGGTTAATGTCCAATGTTGAGATGAAACTCTTTCAGGTTATGTAATGTGTACTGTTTAGCTTATTATACTAGCATCTAAACTATGAACAAAGATATTCTTTAATCAACGACAAAAAGGATAATAAAAATATTAAAAATATTTGACGTCCGTTTGGTGCAACGGAATCGATCCTCCCTTTCGCACCGACGCTCCTGGGTTCGACTCCCGGAAGGGGCAGATGTTTGTATGATGAATACGAGCATTTGTATGATGTTTGTATATATTTTTATGAATATTATTTATTTATGTATGATATATGTGTGTCTATCCGTTAACCTTTTTTTTTTTTTTTTTTTTTGACGCGGGGAATGCGTTACGCATACGCCGCCGTTTGGGAGAACAGCGGACACGTTATGTGGGACTCTCCCCTGCAGACCTACCCGACGATAAAAGCTCGTCAGGTTGGTGTGCAGGGGCCTACCCACTAAACCACCGCGGTGTCCCTCTAACACCTTGGTGGGGATCATGTGATCGTGTTAGGATTCTTTCCACGATCCCCACCAGTGTGCGTCCGCCCTAGGCGGACCCTCCTCCGCTCCGTGGGGGACACGGAGCTGCGGAGCACCCCGTGACACCCTGAGTGCCCCGCATCGCCTGGAGACCGGTGCAATGCAGGTGCTGGTCTCCCAAGCCCAGCACCCGCTGGCCTCCACGGGTGGAGATGGGGGAAAACTTCCCCCACGTCCATCCGTCTTGGGACCTTTGCGCCTGCGGGAGTCCTCCGGGACCGAAGTTCCCGGGGGGCTCCCGCAGCCGCACTCCCGAATCTGGGCGCATCCCGTCTCCCTCTCAGCTGAGAGGGGAAGGGGAGCGCCCCCTACCTTCGGGGATGCCGATTACTCGGACATCCCCTCCCCCTCTGGCGCCCGGACTCGCGCCTCCTGCGCTCGCGCCCGCGCCTTTCCGTCACTTGTACAACCCGCCGGCTCAGGGGACCTTCCCTTCATTATCGGTGGGTCGCACCTGCGACCTCCCATGATATGGTCGGCAGGCCGCCCATTGGCGGCGCACACCGAGCATGTGGGCTCCCTCTTACAGGAGGCGGCAGTGTGTCCCGGTGCTCCACACCTGAAGCACTGGCCGCTCCTGTCCTCCGCTGCCGGGCACTTGGGTTTCGTGTGCCCGACCCCCATGCACCTATAGCACCGCAGAGGACGGGGTCCAAGGACCCTGATCTCTGCGGTGCTCCAACCTATGCGGAGTTTTGCCCCGTCTTCTACCAGAGTTTTGGCGGCCGCCACCGGCAAGCGGAGCATCATATGCCCCATCCCACTTGGGCCCGCCCTCATCGTCTGCGCTTTGATGGCGCTTTTCAAGCATCCAGCTTTGGCCGTCACCGCCTCAAGCACTTCGGCCTCGTCCACCGAGTCATCCAAACCCGAGATCCGCACGTCCGCGGTTTTCTCGGGCCTGCCTATCACCGCAACATCCCCCAGCCTTTTCCTCAGCACATCGGCAAGCGCGTCCGCCTTAGCGCCGCCGACGTCCGGCACTTGGATGATGCGCGCGCCGGTTGCCGTCGTCCTCACCGAGACTCCAGTCTCTATGCCGACATCAGCAAGAGAGACAGCGGCCCTGGCCCTCCTGATGATATGGGCATAGGTCTCCCCACATTCCTCTGCCTCCGGTCGAATGGTGATTGACACGGCTGTCATCTTGGGTGCGGTAAGCCTCGCCTTCCCGCCCTTTGGCCCTTTCTTCTTGCGGCTGCTCTTCGGGTTGCTAGCAGCATCCTTGGTCGCCACTTCTGCTGCGCGCTTCCTGGCAGCACGCTTGCACTTCCTGCTCCCTGCCTTTTCCCAGGCTCCGTCTGGGGCCGGGGGACCATCTCTTTCTTTGGTTGCGCTGGGGGTTGCGGCCGCCACTTTCTCCGCCAACGTTTGCGTCTTCGTCAGGAGTTGGACTACTCGTGATACCAGCTCGTCGAGCCTTTCGTCCATCGTCTGCCGTATCAGTTGGCGTAACTCCTCTTTAGACGGCATCACCTCCTTTGCCACCTCAGCAGATCGGATTCTACCCATCTCAGACTTCAGGTCAGCGACGTCTTTTCTGAGCTTTCGCACCTCTTGACTAAGGACCGCATTCTCCCGTCGGAGCTCGAAAAATTCCGGATCGTCCTCCATAGTTCCGATGACCCATTCGCGGAATTTCTTCAAGTTTGCGAACTGATCGTAGGATAGTCCGCAGATCTTCTTTTTAAGCGCCTCCGATAGGCCGGCGCCTTCTAGCTCATTCTCAATTTCACGCGACAATTTTCTCCCCATGTCGCGGAAAAATCTGAGACGCCCCATCTCCGTCGCACCTATTTGGCGGATTTCATCTTCTGATGCTTCGTCAGAGGAACAGTCGTCGTCCTCGTCATCCTCATCATCCTCGTCATCGTTATCAGCCTCCTCTGTCGGCTCTTCTACCGAGGGCTTAGTGTTTTTCCCCTCCTTATCATGTACCTTCACCGGGAACACCAGCGTCAGGCCTTTCCCCGCCGGTGGTTGCAGGGGTGGGAACTCCTTATTCTCTACTTGAAGGCGTTGACGCTTACTCCTTCTGCTCTCCTCGCTGGCTCTCGCCTGCGAAACAGCAGCTACATCGTCTTCGCGGAAAATCTCCATATCCGTTGCCTCAACGCTGTTTTTAGCCGGACACAGCGCATCGTCCTTCTTCTCCACCTCCACTTTTTTATTCGGTTTTAAAGTTCAACTTTTCTTCATTGCAAGACCCACGAGTGCGGAAGATCTAACGGTCCACCCAGGCAGAGATCCCGCGATACCTGGGTAACCCTACTACACCTCGGGGGACGGGAGGTACCCGAGGGGGGTCGCTAACGGGTTGATGCACTCCACCAACCACCCGCGCACGGGCGCCCGACACCGCGTTACACCAGTGCCGCGCCTTCGAGGATTTTTATAGTGGTTATCTCCACGCAGCCCCCACCGAAGTGGCGGCCCCCACTCCCTGCACCATGTACAGGGCTGCGGGTTGGCCAGAGCTGGTCTTTAGACCAGACACCGCCCCGACTTGCTCGCTAGCGCGAGCTGGACTCAAAGGCCCCTACGGGTGATTTTTTAAAGGGGTTGTCTTCCCCGCGGCCCCCACAAGAAGGTGGCGGCCCTCGGCCCTGCACTACGTACAGGGTTACGAGCTCCTTCGGCGATACCAGGACTGGCATCGCCTAAAACTACCCTAGCTCGGCTACCGCTACCCGGGATACCCAGGACGCCAGCCGAGCTCCCCCCCTGCTGGTTTTGGTCCGCGCCGGCTAAGCCGGTGGCCCCCATATCAGGAGGCCCCCCAATCCGCCACCCGGGGGACGCGCCCGATGGCAGTTCCAGCAACTGCACACGGGTCTATCCGTTAACCTAGTATCCATAACACAAGCCTTAAAGTGCTTTCTTTGGGCTAGGTTAATTGGTGTGAATGTAGGAAATATTTATTTATTTTATGGAGAAAAAGCTTTTTCAAATATTTCACTCGGGCGGGACATGTGTTCACGTCATATATAAGAAGTCGGACAAACCTGTACGAGGCACTGATCAGCTATCGTTTGTCCAACACGATTAATTAATCACAATAATGGACGTCTGATTGGTGTAGTGGTCATCGAGCTTGATTGCGAAACCTAAGGGTTAGAATACAAAATTAAAGAAAATGTCTCTATTGCAGCGGTTCCTAATTTTTTTTCGCCCTGGAACCCTTATTGATCATACTTTTCTAGGCGGAACCCTATTTTTTGATGAAAAAGATAAACTTGTGGTTTGAATACTTTCATGTTTACCTTGAAAAGAAAGATCAAAAGTTTTGTGTAAAACTTACTTTAATGTGAAGAGAGATATCTTTTTACATTTTTTGTTAAAATAGCATTGATTGTTAAAATAGCATGCCAAATAGCATCAGGCTTTATGTCAAACAGCTGAATACGAAGATCTGGAGCTGCATCCAGTCGGTTTTTGTATTTGTTTTTTATGTAAGCGTAAGCCGAAAAACCAGTTTCACACCGGTAAGTGGTCACAAACGGTAACAAAACTGTGACCTTCTCGACGATTTCTGGATATTCGTTTTTAAGTCCAATCCAAACCTCATCCAGATTAGTTCTTTCTGAATTGAACTTTTGTTGTAAGGAAGAAGCACATTTGATATCTATCAAAGCCTCGTACTCTGTTGCTGTAAGAGTCGATGGTTTCCTGTGAACTAGGAATAGATTTTGTACCCACTCAATGTCCTGCAGGGTTTTTTTCAGGAAAATACTCTTCCAGAGATTTTTTGAGGGCCATCAAATGTTCGTAAATGCATTTTTCAATATCTGAGGTTACTTGCAACTCATTTTTTTCCAAAACCTCGTTTAAAAGAATCAAACATTGGTACTGTTTTTGTTCAACACATTCTATTCAGAAGTCAAGTTTCTTTCTCAGAGAAGAGATTTCGTCGTTTACTGTTAAAGTGTTTGTGTTTCTTCCTTGCAATGACTTACAAATTACATTCAGTTTATCAAATATGTCTGCCAAATACGCCAGTTTCATTAGCCATTGCTCGTCTCGCAATAGTTGAACAAGACCACTCAAAGATGAAGAAAGCGATTCTTTGGAAAAAAATTACTATTAGTTCGTTGCGCAATTCAAAAAATCATGATAATACTTCTACTTTGAAAAGCCATTTTACTTCCGTGTGAAGAAGAAGTGACTGATACTGACTCCCTATATCTTCACACACTTTTTTAAAAAGTCTCAATTGGAGCGGACGTGATTTAACGTAATTCACAATTTTTACGGCTTGATCGAGAACATTCTTTACCTCGTGTGGCATTTTTTTAACGACAAGAGCATGTCGATGTAAAACGCAGTGACTGCTACTGCATTAAGGTGCAACATTCTCAATTCTTGTTACAGTACCTTTCATTTTGCCAATCAAAGCGGCAGCTCCATCGATACATTTGTTGATGAATGAATGAATATTATGTACATTCATGTAATTATCAATGACTTTAAAAATTTCCTCTCCAGAGGTGTTGGTCTCCAAAGGAGCACAAATAAACAAATCCTCTTCAATAGATCCTCCGAAGGGGTATCTTACGAAAACAACCAGTATTGATAGTCCAGTGGCATCTGTACTTTCGTCAAGTTGCATTGCAAACATCTCACTACTTTTCAATCTACAAATCAATTCATTCTCAATGTGGTCAGATATTTTATGGATTCGATCAGATTTGCCGTTATTGGAACTCTGAACTGCTGCAGCTTTCTTCGCTGCGTCTTCGCCAAGTACACACTTGACAATTTCTGTCATACAGGGTTTTATTAAAGTCTCTGCAATCGTGTGTGGTTTGCCAGCACGAGCAATCCTGTAACTTAGCAGGAATGTTGCTACTGTGGCATTTTCGTTATCAGTTTTAACATATTCGTGTAAAGCAGCCACACTGGTTTTATGTGCATCTTTGTATCTTTTGAAAAAGTCTAAACTTTTGTCTTTTAATTGCAGATGGTTGGTATTAAGATGTCGTTTTAGCTACGCAGGTGCCAGAGAGCTATTACATATGATTTTGTTGCAGATAACGAATTGACCATCCGGATTCTCAAGCATTCCTACAGAAATAAATCCGCAGGACAAATAGGATTCGTCATATTTTCTCTTTTTTGAAGTAGTTTTGTCCTGAGATTGCCCAGCCCTTTTGGTCGTTGATGTGTTTTGTCTATCCTGCTCTGGACAATATCCTTCAGAATTTACGATATCCTGGAATTAAATAAAAAAAACATTAGTATCGTAATATGACGGCAAGCTGCAGTTTGTTGTTGGCTAAAAAGAACAGTCCCTCCCCAAATCTTCCTTTGGCACAGTCTGGAATTTGACCCCTTTTTTGGACGTGATTCGTTTATATTAAAATTAGATGGCATTTGCTGTTAAAAAGGCTAGAGTAGAACACCCAAGCGCCAACGATGTATATTTTGGACATTACAGGCCCTGTTTTGAGCCAGTTATCCATTTTTTAATAAAGGCTGTAATAAAAAATAACATGAATATGCATAGATCGTTTTTATATGTTTTGGCACTATCTGCAATTGGTAACAAATATAAAAAACACTTACCTTAAACGGATATCGTAAGTACAAGATTTTAAGAACAGGAATAACAATATCACTGAAATATCACCTTTGTCAGTTTACGCGAATTAAAAGAGAACATGAGTCGAGAACACGTACGTTTTCTTTTGTCACAGTCATAGACTCAACTGAGCGGCGCGGCGCGGCGCCGGCAGGCGATACGGGTCGCGGGTGGCGGGACGGAGGAGACAAGCGTGCTCGATCGAGCTCCCGTGCGCATTGTTCTGTTTGTTAAAAACATACGTACCTTCATAAATCATAATATACACCTATAAATACGCGCAAGCGATAATTAATTTCACTTATACGTATGATTTAATGTCTTTACATACTTAAAAAGCATTACAAAGATTACGCGTTAAATCCGGACTGAACGCGGAACCCTTGTGATGCTTCTACGGAACCCCAGGGTTCCGCGGAACACCTTTTGGGAAACGCTGCTCTATTGTAAACATATTCATTTCTACCTGACTAAGGATTCCTTGCTTCTTAGTATTCATAATAACAACAAAATGTTTGGTATTATTTTTATAAATTTTTCATGTATAACACAAACGGAAATAACTAATTGGGTACTTCATTAATAATTCCCACAAACTTTCTTTTCAAATAATAGAATACGATACATTTTTAGTTTATAATTACTATAGTGACACTGAAACTTCACTACATAGTATTAAACAAAGTCGCTTTCTCTGTCCCTATATCCCTATGTATGCTTAAATCTTTAAAACTACGCAACGGATTTTGATGCTGTTTTTTTTAATAGATAGAATAATTCAAGAGGAAGGTTTATATGTATAATACATGCATAATATACACTCGCGAGCAACCAAATCGACTCAAGCCCTCATTCTGCTTACAAACTTTGTTTTTACGTAAAGTATACAAGGTATTTATAAAAAAAGACTGTCATTAGAAAGCTCAATATACAAGCTTTCATAAAACACTAATATTGTTTTTTTTTTTTAATCTAACGCATTCATTTTTACATCAATAGCACTATGAGTCGTTTTGCTCATTACGCTATCCGCGACTTGCGCTAACTGCCACCCCTATAAAAGCTCTCGCAACCGGCACACCTTATCAGTCGCTTATCACAAGTTGACATGTACACATCTCCGAGAATTGCAATCATTTTTTCCACGTTACCATGGATACCACACCTGAAGAAGCCGCTCAAGTTGTTGCCTTGTTGGAACAAGGACTTAGCCAGCGAGTAGTCGCTGCCCAGCTTCGCTTGAGCCAGTCTGCTGTGTCCCGGGTCTACAGACGATTTCGAGAGACCGGTGCCTTCAATCGAAGACCAAGAACCAGCCGCCACCGGTGTACTTCTGACAGAGACGACCGTTTCATTGTCTCAACATCGCTGCGCAATCGGCATCTGACGAGTGTTGATGTTCAACAAGAACTCAGGCACGTTCGTGGTGTAGCTGTAAGCGAGTGGACAATAAGAAGACGACTGAGAGCAGCCAATCTCACTCCAAAAAGGGCTGCGACGGGGCCCAAATTGACTGCAGCCCACCGACAAGCGCGTCTTCAGTTTGCTCGAGAGCATGTCAATTGGACCATTGCCCAATGGCAGTCGGTTCTCTTTACTGACGAGTGCAGAATGTGTCTGCATGGCAACGACAGAAGAGGCCGAGTCTACAGGCGTCCGGGCGAACGATTTGCCCAATGCTGTTTCGCTGAAACAGTAGCATATGGCGGTGGTTCCTGTATGATGTGGGCCGGCATCTCTTTAGAGGGAAAGACGGAGCTCGTTTTCGTGCCTGGTGGAGGCCGAGGAGGCGGGCTTACAGCTGATCGGTACATCACCGATATTCTCCTGGAACACGTTGTTCCCTATGAAGGATTTGTCGGCGAGGACTTCGTCTTAATGCACGACAATGCTCGTTGTCATACAGCGCGCATTACCCAGCAGTTTTTGGATGAAGTCCAGATGCGTACAATGGACTGGCCTGCGCTCAGTCCAGACTTGAATCCGATCGAGCATTTATGGGACCAGTTAAAACGAAGAGTACGAGCCAGAAATCAAGCCCCTTCGACGGTGGAAGAGTTGAAGGCAGCATTGTTGGAAGAGTGGGTTAACATACCTCAAGAGGACGTCAAAAAGTTGATCAGATCAATGAAGAATCGACTTCAAGCGGTGATTAGGGCTAGGGGGGGGAATACCAAGTATTGATTTATTAAATTGTTATGTATTTTCTTAATCAATTTTCTTTTATTTCTAAAATACCCAACCACAACATCTTCTCACAAATTCCTGTTTTTCCTGTATTTATGTTTAGATATCATTAATTACAAAGATAATGAACGGATATTGATAATGGTGATATCTTATTAAAGCTGCAGTTTGGAGCTTTCAGATGATATATAGTTTCTAAAAATATCTCCTATAACTTTCTTGAAAATAGAGTCTATACTCAGAGTTAGGGCTTGAGTCGATTTGGTTGCTCGCGAGTGTAGTAGAGCATTGCATCCGTGCGAAGCCGGGGCGGGTCGCTAGTTGTATATAATTTAGTACCAACCAAAAAAAAGTTGACAGGAGTATTTATTGGAAAACGGCACGAATAAATAAACTCAATTAAACAATTAAAACAAGCGCTTTTGTTAATACTAAAACAATGTTTCACTTGACATTTGTTGATTTGTATATACTCGTATATTGTAGACGAAATATACCGTTGTATAATAATCCATAAATATAAATAAAATTGGAGTGTCTGTTTGTAATATTGGAATAACCGTTTGTTACTACATGCATATGAATATATATACGGTACATACACCAAAATAACATTTTTCACATTTTTTGTGCGTCTGTCTGTCTGTTTGTTCCGGCTAATCACTGAAATGGCTGGGCCGATTTTGACGGGACTTTTATTGGCAGGTAGCTGATGTAATAAGGAGTAACTTAGGCTACTTTTATTTTAGGAAAAATATTTTATTTAAAAAAAATACTGTATATAAAATATAAATAAATAATATAAAATACAAAATTAAAATTACTGTGCCACAGCAACGCGTGGCTGGGTAAGCTAGTGTATAATAATATACAACGGTAGTGATTCTTCCTTTTGCACCGACGGTCCTGGGTTCGAGTCCCAGAAGGGGCAGATGTTTGTGTGATTAAAACGAGTATTTGTACCTGAGGCATGGGTGTTCATATATGAACACTGAATATAATATATGTATTATTGGATGTCTATCGCCTACCCTAGTATTCATAACAGAAGGCTTACAGTGCTTACTTTTGTGTTATTGTAAGAAATATTATTATTATTATAATAAGACATACGATTAGACATAACAACTATTAGACATACGATTCCTAGATAATCGAAAGTGGTTTTAGCAAACGAGTGGCAGATTAGCAGATTTTGTGTTTTTATCGATACAGTCGACTAGACAAATGAGACGTAGTAAACGTTTTAAAACCAGCAAACAACGAATAAGCCCTTACCCAGCGAAATTAAATTAAGGGGTGGACATACGTCAAGTGTCAAATTTGACGTCATTTGGGAGACTGATGTGGGTCGACATGTCAATAAAAGGTCCCACCATGAATTGTTTGTGAAAAAAAAGGTTATTATTGTAACTTTTTAAAATGAAATTAGACCTTTGTTTCAAGAAAATAAACGTAAATATTTAAAAATAATTTGTCCCGCCTGAGAATATCATGTGAGGTGAGATTTTTTCTTGTATTTTTCAATAAAAATATTAATAGCTTTTAAAATGCAAAGCCATAAAGATACATAAATATGTGTGTGAATATATATACACTAACATGTATAAACCTTCTTTAGCATTCGTACAATCACTTACAAAGTTTTGTCCATCGACTACTTTTCGATGTTTTGCAAGACTAACGATTGATTTTTTATATAACTAGATGATTTTTTATAAATTTTATGATTTCGATTTACATTACGAGTGGTAGATATTATTTTAAGATTTAGTAATTTAAGTAAAATAGTTAAAAAAACATAGCAGTGCTACCACGATGTTAAGGCTCAATATATACATACATAATTATATTAAGATATAATTACGTATCACATGCATGACGCAATTAATTAAATAATTACACGGGTATTATAATTATATTTTTAGTTAGAAAAAATTATGCTAAAGAAAATGAGATAAAAAGAAAATATAATACAAGATTTTGTACGATAAATTAAACTTATACGTTTATTTCAGACCTGTTTCAGATCTTAGAAGATGTATAACGTTCCCCAACGGGGAAAGGTCATGAGTCATGACACGATTACTTTGTGCGCATTCATGAAAACTTGGCCAGAGAAAGAAAAAGACATGCCCTTACGTCCAACGCTATTATTTTACAAATCACGACGGTAGGATTCTGAGTCACCAACTACTATAACTCAAGCGAAGTAAACATAATACCAAAGTTAAAAAAAATACAGTCTGTGGTAGGTTGAAGTACTATTTTTCGTACATGAAATCACAAAAGATTTTTGCTGAAAAGCGAATTATATTTTTTTGTATTAAAACAATATTACTTAAAGGTAGGCGTCGTGATATAACTAATGTGTGTTAATGATTTAGATAAGAATGTTGAGTAATTTATTTAAAACGTGATTTGAATAAAAACAAGTAAAAACTAGCTTTACTTTTTGTTCTGGAGAGAAAGAAAATGATTTTTTCCAAAATATTTTTTATTGTATATCAAATAAACCAATAAAATTGTTTAAAAAAATCATTATTTTTGTCATAAGTAGGGTAGAGCTAAAGCTGGCGGGGAGAAAAATCTTTAAGTAAGTTAAACCTTTTTTGGCTTAAACTACATCAAGCAAATATATAAGGAAGCTTCAAAACTATAATTCTGCGCATCAACTATATATTGCGAGTGTATTATTTTCATAAATATTTTATAATTTATATAGGTATATGTATAATATAAATATATAATATAAAAATCAGATAATTACAAATGTTATATCGTATAATAAATGTAAGATGTAGGCCGGGTACTTCTGAGAAGATCCGGCGAAAGAATCGCAAGTTCTTCTCGGAAGGGCTTACCAATTTCCAAACTTGTGGCGGACTAAATATTGTACAGTAACTTAGAGATGGAAAAATAACTAAATAAAATATTTAAAAAATAATTTTATTTGTATAAGTTGAGTATTTACGAACGTGCCCGATTAAAATACTGACAAATATAATACGACCATTACCTTAGTCATCCTGTGATCACGGCTCCTGCAAAGGAGTCGAAAAATCGGGATTTATTATAAAAACAAACGCGTCGTAAATCCCTTTACTGCGTCGCCCTGTCACCTTGGGTGCGATCGCTCATATTAAACCTGTATAGCCCTCCCAGGGTAAGGTACCTTCAGGTGGTTTGTCCAATGTAGGATGATACTTTTGACAGGTGTCACTTCCTTATTGCTACGTACTAAAGTTGCGTATGTTTCCTTATGTTTGGCTTGACATTGCAATAGCAACTTTATACCCTCTATGTAGGTGTCAACTGTCAAAAGTATCATCCTACATTGGACAAAGTATAGTCAGCACGAGTCCGACATAACCTCTCGGCAGGCCGATGTATCCATGTAGGGATTCACCACCTGCGTCTCCCGAGTCCGGAGGTGAAACAAAAAAAGCCCTTTACTAGATCATCGAGGATCTAATTCGGTCTCCTTGTGTTAGAGCTGACATCTCAACTGATTGGCCACGGCTGCCTTAAATATATCGGTTTTATATCGGTAAATATTTATAAAGCTGCGAAAAACGGCAAAGAGGCGGCATGGAAAAGAGAGTTTTATGTAAAAAAACAATACTATTTATGATACGCAACGCCTAAACAAAAAACAGCCTGCTTGTATGTCGTAGAATAACCATGTGTGATAAATTATTAATCTTATAAGATAGCATTGAAAAATGCATTAGATATAATAACCATTATAAAAATAACCATGTGTGTTTACTGATTGCAATATTAAGCAACTATGGAATCAACAAAATCAGCAAGATTAATTATCCACAATTTACCATTATTCAATCTGACCGATTTTGTCTTTTCGTAATCGTTAAAGATATTTATTTCACTTATTTATTTATATAGTAAATTTTATTCAGTTTCCGCAATACAGGCTCTGTTTTATTTGGATCTAAAAAATTTAAGGAAGCCAGATGCGGATCAAAAATTTCAGGATGGGGTTTTTCAATTTTCAAAAAGGGTGAGTTTCGCAAATATTAGTCCTTATGTGATAACGCTTGCATTTATCACAATAACCATTAAATTTATTAAATAAACGTTTAGTTTAAAATTTGAGTTGAGATTTATCACGCATTTTACGTTAGATGCTGCGGTATTGTTCGTCGTTACTCTTTTATTGGATCCGCCATTGGTGAAAGTTTTCCAAAACTTCAACTTTATCTCGTTATGTGATTATGAAGTATGAATTCAGGCAATCGTTGTTCAAGAATCTTCGATGCGTAGAAGGGATAAAATATCAAGTGTGAAAGCGCCCAATAAAGTTTGGAAACCATCACCTACACTGGTGGCAATGCGAACTTCGTGAATGGGTATTTACTGAGAAAGTTTTCCCTTTTGTAGAAGGTTTTATTTCAGTTTTAGCCCTGCCAGCCGCTCCTTTCGACTTTGATTGAACTGTCAAAGTTTAATAAAGGTTTCGCTAAGCCTGATGTTGACATACGTTTGAGAATACACCAGCGGGAGGTTTTCATTTCAAATTATTTTCGTTTTCTATATAAGCCGGCGATAATTTGTCTAGCCACTTTTACTTTCCGCCCTTATATCCTGCAGGCTAAAAAGTTCTGCCGCTTTGGGCTTATAACGAAGTGAAAGTTAACTTTTACTGGATACATTGGATATTGTATTTGTGGCGCAGATACTGCGGAAGGGCGTAGCTTTTTTACCAGGTATTTTTTCTAACTTGTACAACAAACACGGTGTTCACCGAGTGTTAAACCGAAAAAACGATCCAACATATAATTTCAAATTATGAAATCTGATTCGATTTAACGGCTCTGACTGTCGGGCCAGACATCGGAACCGTACGGCTACTGAAGCCACCTTAGTGATTTTTCAAAACGCTATCATCATCTTTCTTTATTTAAAAAAAATCTATTTATCGCTGTCGTTGACATATTAACGGCAGCGATTGTTTTTTTTCTAGGACGAATGCATTTTTTGACGTTCTTCGTGAATTTCAAAACTGAATAAAAAGAGCCGTGCTCACAAGATGACTCAAGTGTCATTCTCCTCCTATGAACACGACTCCTGTAAAGCTGGGCATTCACGATCAGTTTTTCGCGTCGGTCTAGACGTAAAACTTTGGCGCCACTCCAAATGGTTTAGGCCAACTCGATTTCCGCTTTCACTGGCGTCAATCCGGGTCTTCAGTTTTCGCTCGGATGGGCTATTGTTGTTGTTGTTACTTGTTTGTGTCGAAAAAAATCAATTCTGATTCTGAAGAAGAAACATTAATTCTTACTGCAGCTACTGTTTGTTGTCTTATACTCACCAAAAAACAAGAAAGAAAGAGAAAGGCCTAAAAAGGGATTTATTCACTCATGTCAACCTTAGGTTGCGGGTTCAATTCCCGCCTGAGAATTCACTTGATTTTTTCTAGTATTTTTCTGTTAAAATAATTAGTATTATAAGTTAGCATTGAAAAAAATGCAAAAAATATATAAAAGTTAACAATTAAAAGGCTGTTTCATCTTAATTGATTGTCCAAACATTTGTACTGGAGTAATGATTCAATTTTTGGATGGACGTCAGTTCAACTGACGCGAAAAACTAATCGTCAATGCACAGCTTAAGATCGAAACGTCAGGATTAAATATAAGAAAATATAATTAGCAGCAAAACCAATTAAAGTGGTTTCATTTAAATGTGTGAGAATTGCGAAGTGTAGGAATTAAAAAAAAAGGAATATAAAAATATATGAACTTTTTCAGAGGTACCATAAATGTACTAGTGAACCAGATACTCTCACATTTAAAAAACACAAGAAAAACACTATTTTTAAACAGTTTTCATTATATTTACAGTAGCTCTTACCCGCTTCGCTCGCGTTACCAAAGACTACCGAATAAGTTATATATCTATCCCTTAAGAACTGTGCTTTTTTTCAAGACGAAAGGTACCCATGTCCTTTTCTGTAACCCTGACGAAGTAGTAAAGATGTGAAAGTGTCACAAATAAACGAACAAACTCACTTTGGTATCAATATTACTTAAGATTTTAATTTAATTCTGACGTTCAAATTATTTTCAGAAGCCATTCCAAGATGCCTGGTTGTCATAATCGTGTTACGCGCTCAAAAAATAATCATATCAACGTAGGAACGTAAAGTATGAAGGTGTAGGACAGAATTTAATATTAGTATTAGTAGAGTAGGTACTTACGTCAATTTTTTTAAATTGTTTGACCTCTACCATCGCTACGTAAGTTAAGTCATTGACGGATTTGATTGTTCAAATATTAAATGACTGAACAAACAAACTTTCCGACTATGTTCAGTCTGCGTCTTAAAAGTTAAATTTGTTTCAAAACTTGAATTAGTTTTCCGTAGTAACAAAAGTTGGCCAATCGGTATTCATTGCTTCGGGGCGTTAGGTCGTCTGTCAATTAGAGAATTATTATTACTTAGGGCGTTACTACACGAAAATGGTTACACTTAAAAATTTTAAAAGCCAATTTGGCACTTTCGTCTGTTTTATGTACTTTAGTACCAAACATTAGAAATGTTTGCTGGTTTAACTATTGTCTCCGTAACTTTGGTATGCTGTCATCTGACGCAAACGATATTGTTTTGTTTTTCGACGTTATAAAACTCGTAAAAACTCGTTAAAATAAACCTTCTAAAAAGTGTGAACTATCTATTTGACGACCTTGTGACTCATATCGGTTTTCATCATACATAGATATGTAATACACATAGCAATATATACCGATGTCTTAGATACAAATGCATTCATCACCATTATCACACAAACATATAACATATATTATAAGCTTCACACCTTAGCTCATCGCCGCAAAGTTGCCTGTCTGTCAGTCTTCTACAGACTGTACTTTGGAGAGTGTGCTCAAGAGCTGCATTTGCTCATACCGCCATCTCCTTTTTTCCACCGGGCATTCAGAGGCACTACAGCCACCCTTTTTTGGTTGCTATTCCTGCCTGTCGCACCAAGCTCTTTTCAACATCCTTCACAATGCGCACAGCAAAGGAGTGGAACTCTCTCCCAGCGTCTATATTTCCGAGAACTTGTAACCCGTCCGTTTTCAAAGCCAGGGTGAATAGGCACCTTCTAGGTTAGCTCGTTCCATCGTGGATTCTGTCTTGGCCCCCGGGCTTGATTAGGATCAAGAACAAACCCATCCTCAAATAAAAAAAAAATAAAAAAACGCCTACCCCTTCTGAGACTCGAACCCAGGAACATTCAGTGCGAAAAGAAGAGAGTTCATTCCACTTAACGACGAGGACGTGATAATAAAATTAGAAGTTGTAGTTAAGTATAGATAAAACTAGTTTTGACATTACTGTATGGTGACTACCGCTTGGTACAACGGTAGCGTTCCAGCATTTCGCACTGACGACAGTTTAATTTTTCGAGTTCTGGAAGGGGCAGATGTTTGTCTGATGAATACGAGCATTTTTACCTGAGTCATGAGTATTTATATATTTCTATGAATATTACATATATATATCCATTATATATATATATTACATATATCCATTATGTAACCATAACACAAGCCTTACAGTGCTTCCTTTGAGCTAAGCTAATTGGTAATTATATTAATTTATATTATTACTAGCGGCCCGTCCCGGCTACGCACGGGTGGTCAAAATTCTTCGACAAAATTCTTCGATTCGAGAGACCGCCCTCTCGCTCTCTTTCCTTCCACACAACCAGTAATAATCAGCCTTTCCAGACTGTCTGGGTCTCGCCTGACCGTGTGTCCGAAGAACTTGAGGACTCTCTGCCTACAGATTGTTGAGAGCCGTGTTGCTATATTCAACTGTTTGAGGATTGATTCGTTTGTGCGACGTTCCTTTTAATAATAATTTCTTTGACTATTTACGAAGTTGTGAACACACCTACTGATGCACGTTTAATAATTCAGTTCGTAATTGCACCATAAAGTTTTCTTATGGAAATTTAAAATTTACAACTACATAAAATTCAAATATACAATCACGCTTTTTTTCCGCCTACCCCAGCCTGCTACCCACCCCAGGCATAGATCACAGGTTTCCAGTTTACACGATCCTGACATACATCTCCCGCTTCGTCAACTCTCATCAGACCTTTAATACTAACTCGTCTGTTAAAGGTACTTTTGACCTGACCTTTTTAAGGAGATTTTCTATTTGTTCCCTGAAAGTTCGCCTTATTCTGCCTATACGGACTTGCGCATCCAAAAAAAGTTAATTTCTTTTTATGTTACCAGCGGCCCGTCCCGGCTTCGCACGGGTGGACAAAATTCTTTAAATTAATTCTATTATTAAATATTTTTCCGTTAGCGCCATCTAGCGTCCGGTAGACGAACTACTTGCGGTTAACGCGGGAAAAAACAGATAGATTTAAAATTTGTGTGTAAATAATCGGGAAACCAAGATCGGACGCGCTAACCGCTACTATCGATCATAAAAAATTACATATTGTGATGACTCAATTCATAAAGGCTCCAATTCTTATCAGAAAATTGATAACGAAATCCTTCAAACCACACCGCTCAGGGCGAAATAAGAAAAAGGTTCCCTCAAACAATACCGCCTAATGAAATAAGACGTTGTCCCGAAAACAAACTCAACAAAATACTTCGTTAATAAATCAATTGTAAAGGAGTATTATTTTCCTTTGATGATTAGAACTCTATTCAAAATATGTTTTCTGTAATAGAATAAGATGTTGATAACATAACGAGCACATTCTCGTTATGTTATCAAAATCTTATTTTGATGAGCGTTTTACAAGAGTATCCAATTAACTTATGACTTTGGAAACGAACATAACAGATATAAATCCGTTGTATCTCGGGTGATTTGATCACCAATCAAAATTTATGTCAAATTATATATTCTTTTTAATTATGTATACTCGTACATACATGTTGTATACATTTTCATGTTATACATTCTAATTGTAATTCGATTTATCGATTCAAGTCTGTTATCGATTTTCATAATAGGTTTTATAATGCAAATTAAGGGGCACTCAAAATTATAATGTGCTGTTACCATTTTAGAATAAAACACTTTTTTACGGATTTTTGCGCATATTTTATTTTATACTTAATCCTGACGTTTCGACTCCTTTACAGGAGCCGTGATCACAGGATGACTAAGATAATGGTTGTCATGTATTTTCTACTAATTTTATTAATTTCCCTAAAATATTAGGCTTGTATGGCATTTTTAGAGCATTTAAAATGAATGACTATTGAGCATAAGTTTCGTAGAATCAAAAAAATTATAATCCTTTACGGAGGCCCTCAGAACTATTTGAACATAGTACAGAAAAGGCACGTACTTATCTTGTTATGACTAAATAGTATTAAGCGTAAGTCATTCATAACATGTAATATAAGCGTGTAGTTAAGATAACTAAATATTCTTCCTCACACCACTTGAGTATCTACCCTGTTCAAGGATACTTACTTAAAACAGATACTTGTTGACTTTGTTGTAATCAACGAAATAATTATATTATAACACTACTATTATTGTAATAACAGCATAATTTATGTAAGTATTTTGCGGATTTTGATGGTGACTATTGTAAATATCGTTACTTCTGTTAAAGCTGACGAGTTTCTTGCGCCCATTCTTCTTGTCAGTTAAAAGACGTCCCGAATGGGTGGTAGATAAAAATGATGGACGATTCAAAACAACTTATTTTAAATGCATTTGAATAAAGTTATTTTCATTTCCATTTTCATTATCAATAACGTCTCCCTATCGCTATCGGTACAGAAACGGCACAGTACAAATAGTGAAATACCTACTGTATAATATTATCGATACTATCGACTTAATTTCCCAATACTATCAAATTTATAAGGTAACTCTCTATCGATATTATCTGTAGTTTCGTGAGAATAGTTCTATAGTGTCGCAATAGAATATAAACATGTGGTAAAGGCAACTTAATATACTTCCTCTTCCTCCCTTTAATATGATGCCGGATGGGCACGTACTTATCTTGTTAAGACTAAATAAGATTAAGCGTAAATAGTAACATGCAACGAGCTTGTATGAAAGGTCTGATGAGAGTTGAAGACGCGAGTGATGTATGTCAGAATCGTGGATGGTGGAAATCTGTGATATCGGCCTACGCCTGCGGGAGAAAGGCGTGATTGTACGTAAGATGTAATGCTATCGATAGTATTATAAGATTACCTTTTATCGATAGTATTATAAGATTACCATCTATCTATAGTATTATAAGATTACCTTCTATTGATAGTATTATAAGATTACCATCTATTGATAGTATTATAAGACTACCTTCTATCGATAGTATTATAAGATTACCTTCTATCGATATTACCAGTAATTTAGTAAGATTACGTGGATAGTATCGATACTATAATGTAAAGTATCGATAGCGCGATAGCTTATCGATAGACAATAGATTTTCAGGTAACACTACCACAGGGTCCAGTGTGGACTCGGCCGACGACCGGAAGGCTCCTTCTCGAGTAAGGGATGACCAGGTACATACTCGAAATCTCTTCGCAAATGTAATGTCGTAGAAAGGATTAACTCGCTGAGGTTATTGAGATCTGACCTAACACATTATTTCTATTCCAGTAGTTATCAATGTTGTCATTGACTATCGTAGCTGTGCGTTCCTTTAAGTTCATCCCTGGGTGAACATTCAGAAGAAAAAATATATTCTTACTAACCAACATCCTAACAACCTCTCGCTTCTTCTTTTTCCGAATCTCATCACAGAAACATATTTAATTAGGTACATTTGATTGCCAAATCTTTACTTAACAAACTTTATATCTGAAACTGTAGAACTTTTCAAAAGCGAAGTTTCAACATCGAACAAATAAGCCGAGATTCGCTCGAAGAACGAAAGTTCACCAATCGCAGTGGACCCAGATCAATCGGGACGAGTTGTCAACTCTGATTAGTTTTGTTTTTGTTCCTCAATCCTTTGTAGTTGAAACTAGATATTAAGTTAAAGCAAATAAAACATATTTATCTAAAGAAATGATTAATAGAAAAAAATCATAATGTCTCAGTGAAAAATTCAACATGTCTCAGGAGTCATGTACAACTAGAACCTATATCCTCTCGCTATTCGGGCAAGTATTCTTCCAATTGAACTACCGAAATCCTAACATCATTTTTCCCATCGATTTTTCTTAAGTGTTACTTAAGCTGTCGCCAGCGCCATCTATGACTTTGGATATTCATTTGTTTGAATAAGAGAGAAAAGCTACGTTTTAAAAAGTAAAAATATTAAAGCATCAATAAAGTGAAACTAAAAAGAAGAACATCAATCAGTTTGAGATTACTGTTGCTATAAAATTATTTATATAAACTGTAAACAGTTTATACAAAAAAAAAACATAAACAGTTGGATTCAAAATTATTTATATAAACTGAATTAACGATTGCTTTATCAGAGGTATGGTTAATAGTGTGTAGATAAAAATAAAATGCCAATAAGGTTCCAGCATTATATGTTTATGTACTGCACAGTGCTGCCATATGTCAGTTTAACAAGTCTGTACTGCTAATGTAAAAAATCTGTATAAAATCTGTAGAAAGGAATATGAAAGGACTCGAAGAAAATCTGTATGAATCTGTGCTGCTCGTGTAAAAAATCTGTATAATATCTGTAGAAAGGAATCATAGATTAGAAGATGTGATAACTTTTTGACTTGGCATCAGCCATGCTTTAAAGTAACTCTCTTCTATCCAGCTTTGGTTAAACGTTTGAGCTTTACGGGGTTTCATGCTGGCCATTGTCCACAAAAATATTAAGAAATACCTACTTCACTTTATTTTGACTTGCTTCGCGCCTTCGTTCGTGTGTATCAAACCAAACAAACTAAGAAACTGTTTCGTTCGATTCGACACTAGATCCGTAAAGCGTCGTTTCTATCGCATGAATACGTATAAGTATTGGTATAAGTTTATTTATAATCCAGGGGGACTCCCCGATAACAAACAAGACATTGTTGTTGCTCCGTGATCATGGCGCTTGCAACAGTGCCGAAATATCGGAAACTCAATAAAAACAAAAACAAGGTACATGGTAAAATCCCGTAAATAACTTATTTTACTATAATGTTAGTGACCATGAAAGTTTAAAACAATAAGACATTGTTAAGTCTCTTACACACAGGCGTGATATTATCGAGTAGATTAATGAGATGAAAGGCGATCGTAGAAAGTATCTAGGTATGTACAAAAGTACAAATTTCAAAAATCTGTATAATTATAGTATTAAATCTGTTATCTGTAATGAGGTTAAGCAATCTGTATAAATACAGATAAATCTGTATATATGGCAGCACTGGTACTGCACGCCATTATAAGTTCTAATTCTAAGTTAGAGACCGCGAATTGGTAAATGTATCGGAGAACTCCCTAAAACAAAGTGGAGGGATGACAAACACACATGAAAAGTTTGCATTCACTTGGAAAAGGTTATAATATTTCTTGAATAGATTTTTTTTTAATAATTGTTTATATGCCTTTGATCTTTGTTTAATCATATCATGGAAACAAAAACAAATCGTGAAACTTCACTTGTTATTGTCATAAGAAAATGAAGTCAATTCTTTGTGACTTTAATTCTTGTTTCTGTCTTTCTCGTGTATGTAACAACGTCGTTATTGTTTTTAATTTCAAAACGCCGCGAGGGTTAGGAAGTTTTGCGAGCAAGAAAATTACTTTGAGTAAACACTGACGAGATTACGCACAGGGGTTTTTGCCTCTCAAACCTACGTCGTAACCAAGTTGCAGAGGTAATAAAGCATGGGTAACTTGGTAATCGACCTCGTGCTGACCGCCAAAGTTTTTGCTGCTGTTCAAAAGCGTTTAACCCCTTGAAGCCCAGCTTTGTGTTAAATGCGTTATTTCTCTCTCTATCGGGTAAAAAATATCATTCAATCAAAAAGAACCATTACCAAAGCCGTAATAAGAATTAAATCAGACTGCGCGCTATAGAGCATTATATGATGCTCGCGGATTTTAGGTATCATTGTCGCGCGCACGATATAATGCTCTCGGGTTTTAAGGGGTTAAACTAGACTAATGATTGCCCGTGATCCAACAGTCAACGTCACTTAAATCATGCAGTTGTAAGCCGCCGTTCAGAAACGGTAACGAACCATTTGGAATTGGTAACACCAGTTTGGATTACGAGCAAAGAGGTCATTTGTCCTTTTTACCATTGATTTATAGGATTGTTTAACAAATTGTCATTTAAAACAGCTGCTTAAAACGTGTTATTACACAGATTTTTATGGGAGCGGAGCGAACGAAGTGAGCGAAGCTCCCATGGATCAGCTTCAATGGCGCAATGTCTGTTACGCCATAACTTCCCGAGTTCTTATGCGATTTTAATATTTTATGTGTGGAATCGAATAAACAGGCTTAGCACCAGATGGTGACAGAGCCCGAATTTTGAAATTCGCAAAAATACCCATCGAAACAATTTTTTTTTCTTTTTTTAGGTATTACGCTCTGCTCCAATATATGGTGCTAGCGTAGCTTCATGCTTAGCGACTGCATCGCCTAATATATCGTAAGATTTACAGGCATACGCAAACTTTTTTTAATGTTTGTACGTAGAGCGATTGGCAGGCACTGAATGAGAAAGGTTGAAAATCGATCGATATAATCACTTGTTATGGTTAAAAATAGCACTCTGGTTGAGACGACTTTCCAGTTGTGCTGCTTTGTAAAATAATCTTTCAATCATTTGTGATAACATAAAGGTCTAAAAGGTAAGACACATTTTATCCAATATGTGTATTTACAATGCGTTCTTTGTAAGTCAAAAATTATTGAAGTTCGTAAGTTTTACGTCGGGGTACCGAGAAGCCGCAAGAAAGTTGGCAGGGGCGGTTTTTTCTCGCTTTAATTATGTGTTACATAGCTGTCTAAGTTATGGATGTGATTTGATAATGTAATGGTGTGATTTGAACATCATCCGTTTTATTTCAGTTAAGTAGATTTATTACTATCCGAGGCGTAGACGTAAATGTTCACAAACATTTATTAAAAAATTAATGCTCGTTAATCAAAGTCTCACCTTACAAAATTTGTTTTTTTCCTAGTAATAATTTCTTATGATTTTACAATTTTTATATATTTTATGCATTTTTAATGCTATCTTATATGATTTTTTTTTATTAAAATAATTCATAATATTTTTTTATGATACTAAAATCAAGCAGTTTAATACAGAAATATAAAAAAATAAAATAATTAATGCCCATTATTAATTTAATAACAATATTGAAATTAGTGGTCTGCAATAGGCAATTACTGTCAGTTATTCACAATGATCCGATTATTAAATTACAAACACAACAATATCAAATGAACACTTAAGTATGCACAGTCAATGAGTATTTTCTCTACTCAATCAGAAAGCAGGTTGTAGTTGTTACAGGTACAATTTTAAGTTTTATATAAAATATCATAAAAGAGAATTTATATTAAAATCATAGCGATTGAAAAAATGCCTAATAACATTAAAAGAACGGCTAAATGTAAATCAATGTTGTATGAAAAAAGCGAATATATGTACATATTAATAATAACCTTTAGCAAATTTTAAGTGTAAAATTTTATAAATAAAATACAGAACTATATTTATATACCTATACTATATATATAGGATAGGTTTCATTTTAATTTATAACATTGTGGCCGGCTCAGCTAGCTAGTATTACGTAAATCTATAATCTAAGATCACAGTGGTTTGTGTGTTTGTCTGCCCGCTCTTTTTCCATTGTATATGCGTTACCATAGCAACGCGTTAATCGCAAGTAGTTCGTCTACCGGACGCTAGATGGCGCTAACTAAATATTTAATAATAGAAAAAAAAATAAGAATTTTGTCTACCCGTGAGAAGCCGGGACGGGCCGCTAGTATTCAAAAACAAAGTAACAACTTGACTTGTGACGCATCTTTCTCTCATCCACTTAATAGAGTGAAAAGTTAATGTAGTTTTTTGGTAATAAACAATGGAATGTTTATTACAACAAATTAAGGTGAAATTATCTAAAAAAAAAAATTCAATTAACTCCTTCTTTGTATTATAAAAAAAATGATAATTCAGTGATAATAATTAAATTCAATTCATAAAAGTATGCAATTCATAAAAAAATGTTTTCTTATGACGCTATTCACGTAAAATTATCGTCCGTAAACTGACTTTACAGACAACCAATTTTTTTTTCTACATTGTTAGAAAGAAAGAGGTAATATTTAACCACTTAGCAACTAGTAATATTCGTACAAACTATTAAGAATTTTTGTGACATGAAGAGACAACAAGACATGAAGGAGACCGAGCGGCTTCTATACAAACTTGGGTCTACGGTGTAACAAAGTAAGAGTCAATGGTCAATTATTCCCGAAAACTTGACTGATTTTTGGGAATCTGAGAATTGAAAAAAAAAATTAAATAGAAAGGTTACGAACGACTCAATTAGCAAATTATTATAATAATTAATCACATAACTATATGTTTTTTTGGAATTTACTCCTAAAATTTATTTTCATATAAGGCGCCTGGTATAAAAAAAATATTAATACATAGTAGTAAAATTTAGTGATTGAATGACAACGTTGCATGACATAATTGATTCCCATTAAATATTTGAGAGTAAACATTTAAGTGGTCAGTTACATCTTTTAATAAAATTAAGAATACCAAGATAGCAGTGTAATCGGATTATATATGGTAGTATTCGATTGTATCGAATATGAACTTGTAATTTTATTTTCCTTCTTCCCAAATTGTGGATTGGCTTGATATTTTGTATTATATATTTCTTATAAATAAGCTTGTTAATAAAAAATATCAATCTATTTTGGTCCAAAATGCCCATTTTCTAAGTCTAAGGTTTGAGCATAGTAAATTGGAAATGTAGGACACACGGGGATAGAATATATGGATATAAAATCGAAGTGTCTGTCGGTCTTCTACAGACCAGCTACTACTCAGGAGCTGTATATGCTCACACCGCCATCTCTTTTCTTCCATCGGACATCCAGACGCGCTGCGGGCTAGCACCCTTTCTTGGTTGCTATTCCTACCGGTCGCACCGAACGCTTCTCAACATCATTTAAAACGCGCACAGCAAAGGAGTGGAACCTCCCTGCGTCTGTATTTCCGATTACTTTAACCCGTCGGTTTTTGAAGCCAGGGTGAATAGGCACCTTCTGGGTTAGCTCTTGATCTTCTCTCGTTCCACTCTATAACTATGCACAAACAAAGTAATTTTTGATTGTTTTATTTAAAGAAAGCTGCCCTTTTACTAATATCCATTCGCCACATTGTGCATGCTTCGAATACGGTACGATAGTAACCCATCCATGTTGTACAAAAGATGTATTAAAAAGAAGACAGAAGGTTTTAAATCTAGTATTATTATTTTTAATAATTAACTCAACGAAGTAACCATGTGTTACGCAATAATCGGATAAGCCCCATACAAAAGTGAAAGTTGCCGAAAGTTGACCTGAAAGTGCACCTAGAAAGTTGAAAGTTGTTTAAGCGTGCATTTTCATCGGGTGCCGAGCTACCCTGAAAGTTTCAACTCGCTAGGTGGTCGGGAAGGGCCTCAAAATTGAGATACAAGATTCCAACCGGACAGACAAGACGACAAGAAAGCGACCTAAGAAAAACGTGGGAAAAACAATATTAAGGTAATTCGCAATCTTATGCCAATTACTTAAATACGAAGAAATGCTGTAGACTTATTTACTAACAATGAAATTATTAGCACGGAAAAATAAAGAAAAGATGGTAAGTCCTAAATAACAGACTTTAATCGAGATCGTTGAAAACGGTTCGTGCTCATTTTCTTATTAAAAGTTATAAAATCCACAGAGTCTGCAATTATTCTATCCCAACAGCCGCAGGTTAAAAGCAAACACGCCTAAGAAAAGATCTGAAATTTACACTTTTTTTGACTTCTTAACACGAATTTTTATACAAGATGGATGGGTAACTACCGTACCGCCTACTTGATCGAAGTGGTTGAGTGAATGATTGTTTTAAAAGAAACTATATTCAAAAACACTTTGGTGTCTTTTGAATCGTCATTTTAATCAATCTTACATTCTTAACTATATCTATAGTCCGTTTTTTTTAGCATTAGAAAGAACAAAATTTGGGTACTTTATTGTACACATATAATGTAACAAGCAAAACGTAACATCATGAAAAGTTTACACTAAAAAATACCTTAAGCAGCAGAAGTTGCAAACTTTGTGGAACGAAACGTTAGTCAGTTTGACACGACATAATTAAAAAGTACATTCCGATGTTAAATTCCGATAGTACGGTCGCTTAACATGGCCGCCATTTGCAACAATAGCGGCAAATGTCAACGTCTGCATTTATCTGTTTTGACTATTTTCTTTGGTTTATTGTTAAGTTTCTATTGTTTTTGTTGAAGTTTTTTGTTAAAAGTTTTTGTTGTTATTTAGTTGTTTTGTTGTTAGGCTCGTCCATTGTTGAACAGATTAAATAAATTCTGTTCAACAATGGACGAGCCTGAAGCCGGTCCAAGTGGACTCCAGCACAAGGTTAGCCACCACTGCTTCTTTGTTCACATAATTTGTAATGCTAAAAAAATGGACTATAAATAAAAATAACCTTCGTAAGATACTCATCAGCTCTTAACCCTTCCGGTGCCATAATGTTCTAAATGTTGGCACACGACTTAAAATGTATCGTAACGTCGGAACAATATTACGAAGTGAAGAGTTAATTAACAAAAAATAACCACATTAGCAAAAATGTACATCGTTTCAAAACAGAATAATACTCATTGATAACATTACAATAATTACAGCGCTGTGCGTCCTTTACATCATTAGGGAAAATTGAACAGCAAATATGTTTTTTAAGATAACATAAGAACAGTCGTAGTATAAAAATGGTATAATAATATAGAAGAATGGACTCAATGGTATATAACCTAGTTGGCATTTACAAACGACCCTTTCTTACGGTTGTTAGAAATATGTGATATATATTGACAGTGTAATGACCATAATTGAACTTGTAGACTAGCCGAGCACGTTATGTTGAACTTGGCCATTTATAAAAATAACGAAGAAAAAAATCAACCTTAGTTTCACAGTAATAAGAATCACATCGCAGACTAAATCGGAAAAAGTCCGTCGAAAAGGAATAAATAAAATCTTTCGGGTAATTACACTATAACGTTATCGATAGTATGGATAAGCTTCCGTAATCCGGAGCTTGTAACTTTGATGTTCATATTATTTTAGACTCTTATTGGGTTTAATAAAAAATACTTACATCTAAGAAAGAATTATTATCTTACTTTTCTTGTTAAGTTACATTAGATAAATAAATGATTTTTCCATTACATTTTATTGTAGTATTGATGTTGTTTTGACGTGACAACGTCTTATAAATTGGTTTGCCGGGTGACACTTCAAGAAACTGCGTTACGCTCCGCTCACGTTATGCGCTTACAATGAGAGCGAGTGAGAGGCACGCGTCCCTTCCACTCGGGCATGGTTAGCCCGCCTAAGAGCGAGAGAGACAGACATAAAAAGTGGAAGGGACGCGTGCCTATAAATTAATGTTTTTAATATAATTCTTTGTATAAATAAATGTTGTAAATGTTACTATTATTTCATCCTTCTTCCTACTATACGAATGAATATTCACATTAAAATTATTTTACCACTCAAAGTCGTTGTCACGTAAAACTTTCGCCCGTATACCGACTTTACAGGCAACCAACCAGTTTTTTATAAAACGTCCCAGATTATAAAATTATAAATGTCATAAAAATTAAAAAAAAATCTTAGCAATAATACATCGGTTTATATTAAATACGTTTTTTAATCAAAAACAATTATTAACAGTATAGGTATGGAGAGTAAGTTTAATATCCGTAAAGTGAAATTTATATAAAAGCAACGAACTATGTGATGAAAATATGACAATATAATAACCGTACTCCTTATTTCCTCAGATCTTTGACAATAATTCGAGCGTAAAATTCTTGCCCTACCTTTCTTCAAGCCTAAATTCACATCCTACGAATTTCCAAAAGACAGCACTCACAACAAAGCAAAGTAACAATAACGTTAACAATAATCCTTCGAGATTGAAAACGAATACACTAGTAAGTCCACAAATAAATAGGGAGCGTTCGAAACTGTCTCTTTCGGTAACTAGTTATCATTAAATCTGACCTGAATATCGATCAAGAGACAGTAATTAAAGACGTTCTCCACCGGTTACGTGACACTGTTGACATGGTGTCGCGTTTACGTGCATCAATTTGAGCTACTCGGTCGGATATCATAGGGGTGTAAGGATTAGGTTACCTATGAATTCGTCAATTTGATGGATATTTACCGAAAAATATCCTTTTTCTAATCAACATTTATTAAACTCCTATAAAGCTGTAGTAACTCTAATGTGAACAATTAATATGGAATCCGGATATATTTTTTTAATTTTGTAGAAAACAAACGGAATTCAAATACTAAAAATTGATTGCTATTAAAGGATTCTTTATTTATACGACTTCTTCTTGGTTCTGCAGAATGCTTTAATAGTTCATAATCTTTTAAATACTAAGCTTCTGTCTTCATATGTTTTTTCTATACGTGCTTTAATAATAAAGAATGAAAAGGCAAATATTTTGTAACGAGAAAATCAAGAAGTTGAAAAAATATATGTTAGTGAGAAAAGCAAAAATTTACACAACTATTTTGAAATCGGCAACGTTATAATTCAAGAAGTAACTCATATTTTATAATTACATTTAACTATTCTGTTAATTAACGGATTGACATATTATTATTTTGTATTTATTTATTTAAGGACAAGCTAGCAAGTACACACACCAAAGACAAGGCAAAAATACATTTCAATACTGACAAGTAACAACGTCTCATTAAAGCTGGGCATTGACGGTCAGTTTTTCGCATCAGTCTAGACGTAACTGTGGCTCCGCTCCAAATGGTTTAGGCCAAGTAGATTTCCCCACTCACTAGCGTCACTCCGGCTCTTCAGTTTCCTATCGGCCGGGCTGTTAGGAGGTGCACTACCTATTTGTGTCGAAAAAAATTAATTCTTATTCTGAAGAAGAAACATTAATTCTTAGTGCGGCTACCTTTACGTACGTGCGGCACGACTCAACAGAAAACAAGAAAGAACCACGATCACACACTTACGAGCAGTTTGGCGCGACGCGCCGGGTTGGATTATGGTAGTCACGGAAGATATGGTGACGCGTCGTCAGTTAAAACTCTGGAGTGATGATTCGTCACTCACGATTAAATTTTGGATGGACGTCAGTTCAACTGACGCGAAAAACTGACCGTCAATGCCCAGCTTTGGAGCTGCTCCGACTTCTAGATCGTGTCATATATAAGTTCCGCTTTACAAATCCGACGAAGTTCAGATAATAATGGTCAAATTTATTAATAAAATTATAATTAAAAAATGATTAAATTCTTCATATCAAATTAATTTAATGTACGTCAGATTCATATAAATCTTTTAAAAGATGATGTGCTTTGAAAGATGTAGTAATTAATTGTCATTTACAATACTTTTAGGTGTGAAGGGTTATTGTTAATCTACCCTCTCTCTATGTTATAACGTCATACAACAGATATGAATTATTCACAAATTCAAATGACATTCACGATAAACGGTGATTTAACACTACCTGTTTACTTTTTAATCAACATTTCATTAAGTTTTACTCTATTATTTTTAAATATCTATATTTATCTATTGAGAATGTTGAACATAAAAATATTATTTTTGTAAGCTCAGGTAATAATAATAATATTTATTACATTCGCACCAATTAGCGAAGCACTGTAAGGCTTGTTTTGGATACTATGGGGTCACAATTAGACATACATGCAGGGTACGTATATATGTATTATTTACAGAAATATACATGTAAATACCCATGACTCAGTACAAATGCACGTATTCATCACACAAATATCTGTCCTTTGAGGACTGGAACCCAGGAAATGCAGTGCGTAAGGCAAGATCTCTTCCGTTGCAACAAAAGATCGTCAGCGGTAATAAATAGATAAACTTGAATCACAGAATTTGAAAAAAAATCTTTTTTTATAATAATTTTCAAATTGAAATAAGTAATGAGACACAGTAAGAATAAAATTAGATATCGTAACAAAAGTACATCACGTTTAGTCAGCTATAGAAAGTCTTCAGCTGTAAAAGCGCTTGTTATGCAAAACAAGTACTTCTGTACACGATAATACCACGAAAGTAGGCCGTACAGACGTCTAAATGGCCTTTAGGTGCAACATTGATAAATTGAATGCTGTGCAAAGGGCAATTTGCCACCGACTCGTTAAGTATTCTAGACTCGTATATTTCCACCCTGTGTTTTGTCCAGCTCAGGCTGAATATTGTAGCAGTTAGGTAACGGTGATGTAAAAGTTTAAATTTTTAAATGAAAGAACACTTTTTTAGATGCAAAGATCATTCCTAGATAGACTCAAGAGTATACAAGTGTTAAGCTCGCCTCATCTCTATGCAATGAGCGCTTGCGCGCGCACTATGATCAAGCATTATTCGCTAGACATAAAAACAAATAAAAAATTGTGCTTCTGAAGATTCAGAAGCAGAAGCGGTTAGTCTTTTCTGATGCGTTACAACTCGTATCTTGCAGAGATACAAGTGCCACTGGTAAAGAGAGACGTCAATATAGACCACGTAGCAGTGTCACACTTTAACAATCGAATTTGCATCGCGCTAAAAGATCTAAAAGATGTTAAGGCCTCTTCAGCTGTTAGTTCCCATTGAACCACACACGAATCCTGGTCTTCCATGGCTAAAGGGGAAAACGGTTCCACGGGCCTAACGGCAGATCTAGGATGCATACTAAGCTTTTTAGTGGCTATGCCTCCAATCCTTCGTCGGCACTAGCCCGAGTTGAGGAATAGAAAAGAGTCCTACATAACTGCGCTGCTCGCGCGGATGGTCAGTAACGTATTTTCCTTAGTATTAATAAAAAAGTGAATTTTAGACCGTTCTCCTAACGGTGTTTTCTATAATATACATATATTCTTTATTCTTGCCTGTATAAATTCAACAAATACAGTGTATACAGTAATAAATTTAACACCAGGATTATAATAAGCAGGTTGCCAAACCTTTACAGATGTGGCACCCGAACGAATTAAAAACCCAAACGCTGTCAAGTTAAAGGGCACGGATACGCAACATTAAATTTAATTTAATAATTTATGAAACCCAAAACATTTATATGTATGACACCGTTAAATTGTAAATACCGTCTGATTACAATAAACTCTCGAGATTGTAATCTATCGAAATATTGTGAAGCGTAACATACTGCTTACAATTTAATGCATTATTTTTCGATAGATTACAACATTTCGACGTGAAACTGTTTATCACAATCTGTCGAGAATTATATAGTCAACCGTTCGAAGGTTAGGTTAGGTTAGGTTATTTAATGCGTTAATTTGTAAGTAATATTGTTACGGCTCACAATCTTTAGATAGTTTACAATCTCGCGAGATATATTATAATCTAACGGTATTTACAATTTTACGGTGACATGTACATATAATTGTTCTACTATGAAATGCAATATATTTTTTCCATTTGATTAGAGTCCATTCGATATGCAACTTAACTTTTATCAGTTCGTCCCATTCAGCTATCTATGGTCTTTATAAAATCATTCTAGAAAAACATAATACCAACAAATTTAAAATGATTCATGTAAAAATATTTAACATAATTGCAACCATGTTCATATTTCAGATCAAAAGTGCAATTACTCTACCATTTCCGTCCTTTTTTATGTAAAAAAACATGTTTTCTAAATTCGCAAGTGACTAAATTACGATACCTACTGTACCAATAGTTTACTGACCGTGATCTCGCAATGACCTCATTCAAAATCCCTTTGCGTTGCCAGCCAAGTAGTATACAGAGATACAGGTACACTAGTTACCAGGAAAGTTTTGTAAATGCACGAGTAGCATTCTTTAACATATGACTAAATTTATCACGCGTAAAGACGTCTTTAATATAATATTTTTTTTGTCTGTTCTATGCTTTTACTACATTAATACTAATAGTTATTTTTGGAGTCGATGCCAGCAAATCTTTATATATATAATTCTTCTGTGAGTGTGTATGTCACTGAACTCCTCCTAAACGGCTGGACCGATTTGAATGAATTTTTTTGTGTGTGTTCAAGTGGATCTGAGAATGGTTTAGATTCACAAATCAGCCCGGCAGATGGCGCTGCAGTCGGCACAGCAACGCGTGGCCGGATCAACTAGTTATCATTATAAACCTACAGTATTCAAAGAATTTAAGTATTTATTAACTGACAACAAAAACGACAAAATATTTGAGAAGAATACAATATATATATTTCTTGTAGATTGTTGCTGTCACCGTCTCCAAAAATTACCATTTGTATTAATGTAGTAAAAGCATTGAATAGACAAAAAAAAATATTTTTAACTTCTTAGTGGTGCTTGCAATTGTAGAGTAATATTTGGAGTCGGTTTTCTTTTTGTTAATTTTTTTTAAATTTCTTGCTTTTTAATGCGTTATTTTGCAACTAGTTTTTTGATGAATTTTTTATTCTTATTTATTATTTAGTTTGCTATAAACACCGAAATCGTTATATTTTACCTATGATATAAAAACTAAATTTTATGATATGAGAATAAAATGGGACCAATCTGAAGGTATACTCTTTCAAATAAAAAAAGTTTTTTCCAAATCGGTTTATAATTGTCAAAGTTATGAAGTAACAAACATTAAAAAAATAATACAGCCGAATTGAGAACCTCCTCCTTTTTTGGAGTCGGTTAAAAATATATCATCACTTTTAAGTCTAATTCTCATTCGAAACCCCTTGGAGAGATTCTCTTTACTGAGAGGATATTCTTCCTTTTTTTTTCTACAAATGATCTGTGAGTGTTCACTTGACCTCTACCTCATGTGATATATGTAACGATAAGGTCAAAGGTGGAAAAGCTTATTTAACCCGGTGTTTTCAAACACTATACATCTGGCTATGTCAGATCGCTTTCTTCTTTACCTAAAGGAACTTAGTAGAGTTTTCACCCACTTAAAAGTTTGTAAACTTGATATTTGCAAAGAAAGCACATGAGTAAAGTTGTGTCGCACAGGCAGGGTCACTTCCGACCCGACGATTGTTTAAGGAGGCGACCCACATTTCGCTCGGGGGTTAACAGACCGACAGAATGCAGGCGGGTCGATCTGCGCGCGCCGCAACAGGTGAACGAGATTCAAACGCCCTTTACACGGCCAGGTAAAACGATACGATTACGACACGATTTTTTAAAGTTAAATAAATAATAATAATTATTTATTAATTTCTAAGAATATGGTTACATTTGATCTTAAAATAATTTGTCCAGCGTATTCAATGGATACATCGATGTACAAATATATAGAGTATTCATTAATTATTAAATTGATTATAGCTTAAATTATTATTTAATATCAATACGTAGAATAAAGTTAGTATTAAATGTCATAATTTTCAATAAACAAATCACCACAAATAATTAAAACACAAATAATTATTAAATGTTTTGATCATTATCCCTACTAATATTATAAATGTAAATGTAAGTTTGTTTGTTATGCTTTCACGCAAAAACTACTAAACCAATCATCAGGAAACCTCGTACTTATATTCTTGGCGGTATTAGAAGTAACATAGGATACTTTTTATTGAAAAAAAAATAGCGAGCGAAGCCGCGTATAAAAGTTAGTATTAAATAAATGACAAGAACTTTAAGAAAATTAATTAGTGTTGCATATTTAGTCACTCGCAAAAGGTTGGTGTCATTTAACCTGAAAGTATTATTGTTAAAAAAGTATTGTCATACTTTTTATTTGGGCATATTCATATAATATTAAGCTTTTATATTATTTCTCATTAATGCCAATACATTTAGAGTTAAATAACAGAATCTACGTAGTGACATTAATTAAATGTTAACATGAAATAACTTATGAACAAGAAAGAATACCGTCTGTATCACCTGAAATATGTTATAAGAAAATATTTTAAAATCACAAAAAATGCGCTTGAAAAATTCTTATTTCGTATCTTTCTTAGAAAACCATTAAACTTTCTATATAAAGTGCACAAAGGAAAAAAACAATTTAACTATATTTCGTTACAAAAAGAGTATTTTATTATGCATTCTTTAAATAAAAAATATATAGCTGACTCGCTCGTTAAAAATCATGTTCGTTTTTTGCTGAAGCTACATATTTTTGTTTTTATAGATGGACATGGACTTCCGCCAAGCGAAACTTGATTCTATTAAATATATTTTAATACGAGCCGACGAGAGCCGGCCTGCCCCCGTCGGTGCCGCCGGGTCGCCTATACTACACAATGGAGTCGGTCCAAATTATTTATTCGCGGGCAAATTGAGCCCGTACGACCCGCCTGCCAATGACAAACGCTCTAATTGCCAATCATAGATGTTGAGCGAAATACGCGCCAATTGGTTTGTGAAAATGTCCATGGTGTACTGTGGACAGCATCTTGAGGGTGACATTGCGAATATAATCCTGGTTTAGAGATAATGTTTGTTCATTATGTTGGAAAGCCTAGTTAAAGTAATAGTTGTTTTATAATTTATTTCTTTTTATACCATTTGAATAGAAAAACTTACACTTGCAACTTATACAAGCGCTGAAGATATAGTAATGTTCAATAAGGTTATAATTTAATTACAAAAAGTATTTATTCAATATTTTTATCTTATTGCTACATCTGAAGCTGAGAAGTCGAAGTCGAGAGAGTCGTGGGTGTATATTTCAATCATAGCGGATTTTTTATGCCTAAAAATTAATTGATATTTTGTACTCCTATAAAAAGATGTCTCTGCTTTAAAAAGGTTAGTTTCAAAAATATATTTTCAATCAGTTATGATTCTAAAAAGTACGAAATAACGCGTTTTTGGGGGCACAACAGTGCCCCCGCCAAGTCAAGCAAAAAAGCGGCACGGACGTACCATCCTTTTCTCGAAGCAATTCAGGCCATTTTCGACCCCCTGTAACTTCGTTGTGGATAAAACTAGAAGACTGAATTTTCAGTAACCATGCAGGAATTGTAAAGACACGGTATATTTCAAATTTCATTCAATTTGAACTAGTAGTTTAGTTTACTCACTGACTCACCGATCATCAAAATTCTAAGACACTTCTAGCAAACCTAGAAGCTTCAAATTTGGAATATAAATAGTGTTTGGTGTATGAATCAAGGAAAAACTAAAAAAACCTACAAAAATAAGAAAAGTTCATAAGTCAGAGAGAGGGCTTTAAGAAATTTCGTTGCTGGTAGATATACATACATATATACAATAAGTAGAAGGTACCGAAAAGGAAAAAAGTAGACTGTCTACAAAATACAAAAAGCAATGAGATCCCATCAAAAACAATACTTGTCAAAAAAACCAAGTCTCGCAACTCAGTTGTTCTCCGGTAAAAAGTTGTGAGATCCATGTAATACCAAGTCGGTTATTAATTTATTCAGTCCCTACTTAAGCGAATTTCTGTCTTAATACGTCTTTGGGTTTTTTTGACAAGTATTGTTTTTGATGGGATTTAAATTTTCAGAATGATTAACATATTCTTAAATTTAAATATGCGGACCCGGCAGACATTATCCTGCCTGAACACTTGCCGGATTAGCGAGTTCAACTCAGTGAAATTTTGAAAATTCATATCTCTGTATTTGTGTATATATGTTAACGGAACTGTATGTAATCCGTCATTGTATACAACTCCTGGGAAATGTATGTAATTCCTAAAATCGCACGGAAATGTGTGAAATAAATTATATTAGACACATTTCCTAGGAAATCTATATATTACCTAAATAGCAATCGGAAATGTAAAACATTTGAGATATTGATGGGTACGCGGGGACAGCGGGACGAGGGGAGGGTATTACTTTAGGTTAGGTTAGGTTTGGTAAAAAAAAAGGTTAGGTTAGGTTATAAGAATAATATAAGTTAATTTTGTGATACGTTAAAAGTTAATAGATAGTTGATTTTTGAAGCATTCATTATTACGATAATATGAACATATTATATTTTACGGTATGACTGTTACCCGATTGTCTCAATGAGTGCTATAATAAAAATTAAACGTGTTTTATTACAGAAAGCATTTATTTTATAAATTTTCTAATACGATATTGGAATTATATACAATTCCGAGGAAATTTATACATTTTCTAGGATATCTATGCATGAAATAGTTTTTCAATCAATGTATACAATTCCTTGATTTCATACATTTCCAGTAACATATACATTTATAAAGAAAAGGATCAATTAAGTTAAAGTTATTTTATATTTCATCTAAATTGGTTCTTTTTTATCCCCGCGATACGAATCATACATTTACTTTAAAATTAAAGTAGGCACAATATAACCTTACATACGAAAACAAAGTCGTCGGCAAGCTTCATTACATAGTATAAAACATGGTCGCTTTCTCTGTCCCTATATCCCTATGTATGCTTAAATCTTTAAAACTACGCAACGGATATTGATGCGGTTTTTTAATAGATAGAGTAATTCAAGAGGAAGGTTTATATGTATAATACATGCAAAATATAGTAGAGAATTGCATCCGTGCGAAGCCGGGGCGGGTCGCGTCGCTAGTTAATTAATATAAAGATTATTGTATAAAAATGTGATATAGAGGCTTTTTTCTTTGGCTCCAATTAAAAATGTTTCCTGGAAATCAACAAAATTGCACAATTTAAAGATTACTTTATTGGAAAACTGATTATTTAAGTCAAACACCAATGAAGATAAACGCAATCAATCTGCTGGCAGCGTTTTATTACAGCGAGGGCAGAATTAATTACTTAAAAGTAACTTTTTATGTGTATTATTGATTTATTTACAGATTCGAAGGAGTGGATCGACTCAAATAAACAGTTATTTTGGTTAGTTTATCTTCGATCTTTGAGGAATCAATAGATATACTGTTAATTTTTAACTTGTATTCGAACGTACTAGTATTGAAGTTTTATCCGAATTTTCTCAAATAATCAAATTAAGGCCTAAAAACGTTCTTTTCACGTTTGACTGACCTGACCTTAGTGATTTTTCTTGAACTTATTTTTGGAGTGTACTTATTAAGCACTTATTTTCATATAAGGCGCCCGGTATAAAAAAAAAAAAAAATTTTGTGATTGAATTGTGCGTTACGTTTTTTGTGCACAACCTGTGCCTCTTTAAAGACAAAATTGTTTAAGGATTTAACTTCACTCGTGCGTCGGAGTTGACGTACACACTTTTTTCATTTGCAATCTATGTATAATGGTTAAAAGGTCTCTGTATGTGCCGTCAAAAAAAAATGCAAAAAAAATTCATTCTCAATGTTTCATTCGACTTATTTTTTTGCACGTAGGTAACACTTGCCTTAGACCAGAGGTAGCCAAACTTTTAGGTCTCGGAGACTTCTTGCCGTTTTACGGTTTTGGGTAGGTAAGTAGGGATTTTCTAATATCGTTTTTTTTGTATATTCATCAACTTTAAATGTATTTTTGACAGATAGTATAGTATTCATTTCTTACACTTCTCTATAAACTATAAATCTCTATAAACGTATACCTAGTACAAAGCACTGGCAGAAATATCACATAATACGATTACACTTGAGTGTTATTTCTGCCAGTGTCGAGTGGAATAATTATCCATTCGAAATAGTGCTCGACACAATTTAATCCACATTGAATCTGCCATTTGTATTTGCTACGACAGTAACATTAGATAGAGAATAATGCAGTCCTATTTTGAGGTTTATGCCACATATCTATACAAATATTTCCCGTGTTTGCCCGCGATGAATTCCGAAACTACTCAACCAATTTTAATGTTTTTCATTTTGTTGGATTTGTTGCCCATGAGATCAAATGATAAGTTTAATTTCAACTAGCGGCCCGTCCCGGCTTCGCACGGGTGGACAAAATTCTTTAATTTTCTTCTATTATTAAATATTTTCCCGTTAGCGCCATCTAGCGGCCGATAGACGAACTACTTGCGGTTAACGCGTTGCTGTGGTTACGTTATTGATACAATGAAAAAAGAGCGGACAGACAAACAACAAATTTCTGATCTTAGATTATAGATTTTTGATAAAAAATTCTATTTCAAATTATAATAAACGAGCCATAGCAAAACCTGGCCGGGTCAGTTAGTATCACAATATAAATTTTCTGAAGTGTCTAAAGTTTATAATAACAAGACATTTACTGAATCTTAACAACTAAAATTCGTGTAATATAAACAAGAAACTTTAAGAACGACCGCCATTTACGATGTCATTGTTCTCATTTGTTTTTTCCGGCGTTGTTGTAAATTATTTTGTCTCTAAAATTAGTAGCTGATGCAAAATACAAACATTATCAACTACATTTTCCAACTTTTATCAGTACCGTTGATTAAAGCTAATTTTATATTGAATATCTCTCTACTAGAATTGCCCACTGAACAAAAATACTCTAGCGGCAACGCTCCGTCAAAATATCCACAACAGGGCGGGCGGCTTGACGCCAGCGGCGTAAGATTTTAAGCTACAAAGTTGATGAATTTCCTTAGTTAAGATGCGTTGCAAATTAAGTGGTATAATAAAAATACCAAATAATGTATAAATTTCCTATGATATTTTAATGTTTGTGTTTTTTAATCATCAACCCTCACTGGGCTCGCGTGGAATGTTATGGTCTTTCTCCCTAAGGCATTCTCATCCTTAAGGAAGCTTTTTCCCCCTGAAGTGGGAAAATTAGTAATCTGTTGTTGATGACTTACTAGAGCAATACAAATATTTTATATTTTATTTATTCACAAATACTATCACCCTGGAAATTAAAAGACAAAGAACTTAACGCAATAAAAGCTAAGGGTTGTTTAATTCACGTTGGACATGAAAATATTAATATTTAATACATTCATACCAATCAACCTCGCCCAAAGTAACCAGTGTAAGGCTTATGTTATGGTAACAAGGGTTATTTAACTTAAGTTAACTAGGTTAAAAATCTATATAAATACCCAAGACTGAGGTACAAATGCTCGTATTCATAACACAAACATCAGCACCTTCCGAGACTCGAACCCAGGACCGTCGGAGCGAAAGGCGGGATCGCTACCGTTACACCAAACAGTCGTCAAAATATGAAAGAAACATTAGTATCTACCTAACATAAAATATATGCATAGTAGGTATAGTATTTGGGCTCTAAGCTGTAGTATGTTTTTTTTATTGTTGGATACGGTGATGTGCTTTCGATTGTTATTATAGGAGAAAGCTCTTAGGAGGCTGTTTATTTTTTATTTATCGAACTATATTCCAATGTTTGGAAAATATACAATGGGCAATTACTTATTTATTGTTCTTTAGGATTATATTTTAATAGAGGATCAAAAGATTACTTCAACAACAGAAAATGGACAATCTAGGTGGTTGTGCAGACGATTCCAAATTAGTGGCCTGTGTTGCGGTATGAGAAAATCAATGTCGACATCAAATATGAGAGGAAGATAATGGGAGCACGATATCTTGACCGCCACGTGGTGTGAGATGCTGGAGGCTGACGGGGTCGTCCCTGGACTTTGCTGTTCCTTATTGTTATACATACCAACACACCGTCACATAAAACTATAGCTTGTTGTTGGGATTTTGCGGATAGGTTCCTAGTTCAATTCAAAATTGCAAAACTCCGCTCGCGCGCGTCGCTGTACGCCAAAAATATTTTTTTTGCCCTCATGTTGGTCACATTGCGGTATGATTTGCCACCAATAGATGGCGCGGTCGTTTCGTTCTTCCATAAAGGAGACAAGGTATGTGCGATGTGGTTAGGAGTGTCAACCAAACTAAAAATTAATAAAACATACAAATAAATAACGCGGCAGATTTGAATTTAATACTGGCGCACCCACAGAGGTTTGTTTTATTTCTCACAACTTAGCAAAAAGTTGTAAGAACCAAAGTTAAAAAAGATTGCAAGTCATATTAAAAAATAGAAGTCATTTTTAACACCGAATTAAAGTTATATCACAAAACCAGTTTGTTTACCCTCTGAAAATGATTTTGCAAATCGCGCCCCAGGTAGATTATAAAATGTTATGTAAATTGTTGGGGTAAAGTCAATTTCAATACGAAATTATGTAAATGGAATCGCTCTAAACGAATTGAAACTGTTTACGATTCCGCTAAAGTTTTCTTTGAAGTTGGATCATAGAAAGCAACCAATTAAGACCTTAATACACTTTTAAAATTTCGCGTTTCACTTTAAAACAAAATAAAATGCAAAGCGGGTATATACTCGTACGTGTTATTCCAATAACTCGACGCCTAGCCTAACCGTGAACAAGGTCTGTGCAAATTGGACGAAACATCAATACATTCACGAGCAATAAAATGAATACACTTAGAAATGGCAATGTATGATCAAGTTGTAAAATTCTGTGAGAAAAACCAAATTTTTGATGATTCACAAAATGGTTTTCGGAAAAATCGTTCTACAATTTTAGCCGTATATAAATACATTTAAGAAATAAAATCATTAATAAACAATATGGTTTAGGAATACTGTTGCATATAACTAAAGCTTACGGCAGCGTACAGCACAATATTCTACGAATAAACTTAAATGGTGTGCATCATATTTAAAACACAGGCAAATTTCGTAGAAATCGAATATATCGATATTAATACTGGAAACATCACTCGAGTACGTTTCGATTGTAAAATTGTAAACGTCTCGATACCCCCAGGGCTGTGTCATCGGATGTTTCTTATTTCTAATATAAAATAATGCCTGCATGTTGTTTGCCGATGACATCTCCATACTTACATCATGTTAAAGCTAACATCTAAAAGCACATTATACTCGTCTATTAATATGTATTATAAATTACCCCGATCTATAGTTATGAAAATAAATAATGTTTGTTTGTGAATCAATTAAAATAATCTAATAAATTAATGCTATCACAATCTAAATGAATATTTTATTGACACCATTGTTAATACTTAATTTAACAATATTTTAATCACTCACCTAAATTACATTTACTACTTTTAGGGTTTAAATAATTTGTATTTTTACCTGTACTTTCTTTATAGCGCCTCCTCTCTTCTAGAACCTTATTGCGTGCCCCTCGGGGTCTTTAATGATCGTTTACTTTCAAAAAAACACACATTACATCACTTATTTATTTCCATAGGTACTGTAGTCTCCTTACTTTCGGTCGATTAAGTATGACGTGGTTCTACGGTGTATACAACTTATTTCTCGTACTCGTACTTGTCATGGTTCGGGTTATGAATTTAGATACTCTTATTAACACAGAACAGGAACAAAACAAGTATTATTTTGGTTTACTTTAAAAAATAAATACTATTTGACAAATTATTACCATTCCTGACGCGTACAACATGTAATTTTCTTCACAGTTTAATGCGTACTTAAACGGAATCGTTCACACTTGAACTTCATTGAGCTATCGTTAACTTTTATATCACCTCGCCAGATAATCCAAACTAGATCATAGGCATTATTGTCTTAAGGTTCAGTATGTCGATCGACGTTAGTACGTGAGCCCGAATGATCTAATTAGTCACAGCCTATCATTTAAGAGGCCGATTCTCTACAGTGCCGTTATAATTGTTTTAGTCATACAAAATAACAGTATGAACTTTAATCCCTACGGTTAAATACTATATCAATTCCAGTAACACAACATGTTAGGTTTTGGGTCAGCAATTTCCGCAGGAACAATGAATTATATATGGTTAGGTCGCTGGGGTGATCGAGGGAGGTTTGTACTGAGCTATATGTTGGCGTAGGTTAATATAAGGCTAACGCTGAAGCCCTAACATAAAATATTCGTTTTCAAACAGTAATTTGACCCCTGTATTTTTAACGGGCTTATAAATGAGTGGCTTACTTCTTAATGACAATTGAACGGAATTTAATGCTTTTAAAATAAAAAAGGTCGGTTCTACAGTCTCTGTGTAGCTATCGAGTACAGCCTGCTGCATGAATGTCACCCAAATATAAATTCAGCAGGAGCAGCAGGATCGAATGGATCAAAGGTCATGGTGGGTTAAAAGGTAATGAGGCAGCTGACCAGTTGGTACGGCGGGCATCCTACACGGTGCCAATAGGCCCAGAACCTTACATCTCCATTCTGAGCAGCTGGTTCAACAACAGAATTCGTGAGCACACATTAAAACTGCATCAGCAGCAGTGGAACTCGATGTGTAGACAAGCTAAACTCCTACTGCCGCGGGTGGACGCTAGTGTGTCGAGATCCCTTATATAGCTAAGTAGACCAGTTTTCACAGGCACCTCTTTTACATAGATATCACCGACAACTCTCTACAGAGGATGCATGAAAGCGGAAGAAACAGCCACCCATGTTATAATGGAATGTGAAGGAGTTGCCCACTACCGGGCTCTCTCATCTTGGCTCTCTAGGCAGTCTCCGGGAAGCTCTCACCAAAGTGAAGGCACGAGGAGCGTTCCTGATGGAGCTGGGACGGCTGGAATAAACAAGCAAACATCCTCCAGACGCAAAATAAGCGCTTAGAGTCATCGAGTTGCGGCTACCGCCCGTATTGGTCGAAGAAGAAGAATAAAAAGGTGGTTATTGATAATTCAATACTTATTATTTCAGCAGTTTTTTACCATCGTAGTCAATACATGACAATGTCAAAAAAATATAGTTTGTTTAATAAACGTTATGTAATAACGTAGACAAGCAACATTTAAAAGTGTATAACACAAAAAAAAATGTGCTGATAGTCGAAAAGCACTGACTTACAGATTTATTGGTTTGGGTGCTGACAATCAGTAAGCAACCTACATATTTATCGCTTTACTGTTATAAGCATCAAATACTTAAAAAATAACATAAAAAACTGGTTGGTTGCCTGTAAAGTCGGTATACGGGCGAAAGTTTTACGTGACAACGACTTTGAGTGGTAAAATAATTTTAATGTGAATATTCATTCGTATAGTAGGAAGAAGGATGAAATAATAGTAACAATTTAAAACATTTATTTATACAAAGAATTATATTTAAAACATTAATTTATAGGCACGCGTCCCTTCCACTTTTTATGTCTGTCTCTCTCGCTCTTAGGCGGGCTAACCATGCCCGAGTGGAAGGGACGCGTGCCTCTCACTCGCTCTCATTGTAAGCGCATAACGTGAGCGGAGCGTAACGCAGTTTCTTGAAGTGTCACCCGGCAAACCAATTTATAAGACGTTGTCACGTCAAAATACGAACATCGATAAAACAGTTTACTCGTATTTTTATGTACGTACAATAAAACATATCTTACTTTTCTTCTCTGAGGATGAAAATACCCTAAGATAAATAGCCTCATAACTCAACACCCTGTCCTAAGGCGGATTAATGAGTATTAATAACGGAAGATAAAGCCGGGATCAAAAAACTAATTGCCTACCGAAGCCACTACAAGCTCGAGATGATAAAATTTTGGGCACCTATTCGATTACCGGTTATTGCGAAAGTTTTTAAGCGCCGCACAGAGGATCGTGCTCATACAAGAGGTGAGACATACTGGTTTCGACAAAAACTTGTATAAATAAGAAGTAGAATTAGTAAAACAATGAATTTTGGCTGGTGGTGGAGGTTTAAAAAAGTCCACAATTGTACCAAAATTTACTATCATACCAGGTATAGTTATAGTTAATTATGGTAATATGCGCTACCAACAGCATCCAGTATGCCATGTATTCGTAGTGTGAACGCGTTAACCCCATGTTATTGAACATAGATTTTTCAACTTTTATCACAAATTTCATTATCGGTAAAAGATTCTGTTTTCAATACACCCAGTTGTTTAAGTTAGTTGCTAACCCAAAATGTTATTTCATTAAATGAGACATTGTCATCTATCAACTCTGCTTTCAGTTATTCGTCTTTGTCGGATATATAATAAAAAGCAGAATTGAAAGACTTTCAATGGTTTTAATCTCCGAAATTTAATAGAGTTAATTTTATCCGAGTGTTTTTATTGTGGATCAAGTGTAAAACAGATAAAGTTAATTTCATCTGTAATCGTTATTTCAGATACGGTCGACACCTACTGTTGTATCAAGCAAAAAATAGATTGACTACCCAAAATTTTTAAATTCATACGCCCTAATAAAATAAAAACTCCCTTGGAATATACTGGCTGCAGAACATTTCATCCAGAGAGATAACTTCTACACATAATTAATGATATTGTATAAAATATATTTTATACATACATGCAAGTGAAGTATGACTTACTGGGACTACGTTGTCTTAAGGAAGGACTGCCCGAAGTCACTGCAACTTAAAGGATCTATTGTGGCTTTCGAAAAACGAAATCCAAATAAATCGGCACATAATTTTGTCCAAGACAGAAGCATTATGGACTTCTAGGAGTTCCCAACCATATGAGATGTTTATGTATTTCATGTTCTTATCGCAATCTTACGTCGCGCTCCGCATATATAAATGTCACTAGATGGTACTTGAAATTGGTATACATTAAGTTTTAGTACTTGGTATGATAAGACATTACATATGTCGGGATCAGACCCAAAATTCTCAGGACTACAAGAATTTGCAGATTAACTACAACGTAATGTAATAACTTACTGTTCATAACTCCCGCCCACTGTAAATAATACTGAAGTTACAAAGTAAACTAATTAAATCCAGCTGCGTCGGGGCTTCTTAATGAATCTTATTCGGAAGAGTCAGTGGATTCTGTTCCGGGAAAGATCCTTTGTTTTTGCTCCTTAATTCTATTAATCTTAAGAGAATGAGGATTTCGTGATAATAATTACATATTAAAATGGTTTCATTAAAATTTTGATTACAGCTGGTTTGGCAGTAATCATTTCATTAATATTTAATGCCCTTCCTACTATGGTCGACGCTAATATCATTTTCGAGTCCCATAGAGCATTATATTAAGAACTCTAGAACATTTTGTCGAACCATTACAAAACATTATACTTTATTAGCGCTGCTGTGTTGGCATTAGTAGCTGAGAAGTAGACGCTCAGAGCACGACTAGTTCACTAATTCAAAGTCGCTTAGCGAGCTCTGAATAGATATACTCGTATGCTTAGCGTTTTTCTAATGGATCGAATCCAGAACGAAATAATTCGTCAAAGAACTAACGTGATCGATACAGCTCAATAGATAAGCAGACTGAAGTGGTAGTGGACTTGTCATATTTTCCACAGTGCTCATGTTTTGCGTCTATCATGAATAAAGACGTAACGTCGGAAGGCTCGTAACCCGGGACACCGGTAATATTAGTTAAAATATCTGAGTAATAAATCATGTTAATATTTTTTAAACAGCGTTTCCTACCCGTAATGACATACGGACTTCAGACGTCGACGATAACAGCACGATACCTCCACTAATTTAAAATTGCTCTGCTAACTACGTTGAGAACTGTTTGAGTTTCTCTAATCGATCGAATCGAATCTTGTTGAGTAATTCACGAGAACCAAAGTGGCGAACCGACATAGCGCAAAGGGTTAGTAAACTGCCACTTTAGTGCCAAGGGGCTGGTCATATTTGCCGCAATAGCGATAGCACTGATTTGGATAGACTGGTTCTATGATTTGACATGTAACGTTGAAACCCTTTAACCCGGGAGACCATTAACTTCTGTTTGGATATATATGTAATAAATGAAGCTGAACTAAATATTCGCTTACATGCATATGTTGACATGTGAAACAAAAAAGCGAGCAGTTTTTTCGCGATTCCGAAATAAGCCCGCGAATCATCCGTCAATCGATGGCGATTATGGATCTAAACTAAAATCCTGGGGAACTGAAGAATATATTTAAATTAGTGATCCCCATATAGTAATATAATAGTTATTGCCTTTTAGTTTATTCGCGCTTTTCTCTGGATTCGAAAAATTTGTAAGTAGAAAAACATTACTGTTTCTGATCACGCTCAGATTGCCGGAGGAACAGCACACCACGGGTCATACAAAATCGGTTCTCATTATCACTCGTCATAATCAAGACTATTTTGTGATAAACTTAAAAGCGGCAGACATAATACTTCTAAGAATTTATCTAAAAATAACAATATGAAGAGAAAGAGCTACGATTTTCAACAAAGTGAAAGTGGCTCAATTACAGCGAGAAAACCTTTATCTTTAATTTGCCCGGCGTATTTCACAAGAATTTTTGAGTTGAAAGCCTGAGGACCTTACAAATAGACAAAATGTAAATTTGTTATGGAATTACAAATGACATTTGAGTAATATACATAGAACGATGCGTAACTACAACAAGCACGTTTCATTATAACATATTATAATAATATAAAGGGATGCCAAGGGTTATTTTTTAATTTAGACGATGCTTAACCCACTGTGAGAATAATAATTGTAAATTTAATGAATACTTAATGAAATTGTTAAGTCATCAGCGAGAGATCTCAGTGTATAGAAATGATAACTCGAAATAAAATAAAAAATTGCATAAACTCCAAATAAGTTACGTGCATTCGAAGGCTCAGCTAGATCTGAGCGAACACTTATCTGTAAAGTTGATTATGTAATACATGAGAATTTGAATTCGACAACTGTCTAATCAAACCATTCAGTATCAAAGTTTAAAAGATGCCGGCATCAGAAGTATCGATTCCGAACGACTCATAGATATTTTCTGCTCTTCATTTAATTAATTTCCTTTATGAGTTTTCTGTTCTCTGTTAATATTAATTAATCATAAGCCATTGCCTATTAATTAAGGCAATGTCGTTCTAATCTCTTCTCACGTCGTAATTTATTGTTTAATGTATTTTTCGGGTGATATTTGTTCCACATGGAGGTATGTATTTACACATAAATCAATAAATTTCATGGAATTCACACCAATTCTTATGTTCAAAACTAAGTTAAGCCTGTACTATGGATACTATGTGACGGATAGAATGCATAAATAAATGTAAACACGATCATGACTCGGGTACTAATGTATACGATCATCAAACAAACATCAAAACCAAGATCATAGAGAAGATCGTTAGCGATTCACAAACCAGCCGTCAGTATATGTTAACATAAATGTCATTGGGTTTTCGTTCCCTACCAGTTCACGCCATTGCCAGCGCAGCTTATTTGGCTTTCATTGATATATTATCTACAAAAAGTATCATTCATTCATACTGGACAATTCGAGCAAGGGACAGGTGAATGGCAAATGAGAGACGTTTACCATTCACAGACAATACAGATCAATCGATTCTTTCCCTTTTTTTAGCACCGACCTACAAGGGTAGGTTAGTTTTGCAGATTTGTGTTTTATGTTTATTTTTTCTTCTTTATGTAATGCGCTGTGTACGAATTCTGTTTGTAAATTGTTGTTTAAAATTTATCTTACTTTTTATATATTTATAATATATACAAAATATATTATAAATATATATTTTTTTTATTTTTCGTCTTGCGCACACCAAAAAGTTATAGCCCCTTTCTCGTGTTCTGGTGAATAGAGATGAGGAGTGCCTAAAATATAGAAAATATTAATAGACTGATGATAAAAGTCACCTTTATAAAGTCTCTATAAGGCCGTAAGGAATATAATGGGCAGCGCTGCCAACAACATTTTGAAAATTCCGTAAAGCAAATTGATATTTTCCGTAAACAAATCTTAAAAATTATACTATTTTGTTAATTAACATAATCTTAGATTGATTGATTTTTAATTATTAAAATACGAAATATTTTACCGGATTAGTCACTCACTTCATTTTGTTTTTAATACTTAATCCTGAGATTTTGACTCTTTTACAGGAGCCGTCACCACAGGCTAATTAAGTTAGTGGTGAGGTAATGGACGATTATTTCAGTAATCAGTATTAAACATAAAAAAAAACAAAATTAAATGCGGCCCTTATGCAGTAAAAGTGGTTATAATTAAATGAATGATATGCGCGGAAGAGCGTAAGAACGATTGTATTACTAGGCGATGCAGTTGCTAAGCATAAAGCTACGCTAGCACCATATATTGGAGCGGAGCGTAATACCTAAAAAAAAGAAAAAAAATTGTTTCGATGGGAATTTTTGCGAATTTAAAAATTCGGTCTCCGTCACAATCTGGTCCTAAACCTGTTGATTCGATTCCACACAAAAAAATATAAAATCGGTTAAGAACTCTGGAAGTTATGGCGTAACAGACATTGCGCTATTGAAGCTGATCCATGGGAGCTTCGCTTCGGTCCGCTCCAATTAAGAAATGAAATCCTATAGTTTTTATGTTCAGTACCCGGTGTTTTTCAGTCATCGTAGGAGCTGTAGAAGTTTAAGGTTGATTATAGATACTTTAGCATCATTCCAACTATACCGATTACAACATCGAGTAAATAACATTTGGCCATCAATTACGTTTACATTAAACTTTGTTCAAGTTAAGATATAAAATACGTGTGTAAAAAACAACTACGCCTCCGAGCCCTCAGATGGGATTCGAACCCACGACCTTTCGCTATCCGGGCGACTGCTCTGACCGCTGTTCAAGTTGTAACATAAATAGAAGTGATATCATAACTTTTTAGATTAACTACGGAATAGTTAGTCTTAAAAGTTATGATTAGCCGTCAAAATATATTTATTCCGTTTGAATTGAGATGAGAACAATTCATATTATGCTATCATTAAAAATTTATTGCAACATTGTCATTAGAAAACAGTTTTATATCCAAACAACCGTTTTCCAATGGCAATTAGGATATACATTAAATGACCAAATAAATTTAAACAAGAGCCGTTTAAAATTTCCAAACGGAAACTAATGACATGGCTTATCCATCAATGCTACTATTATACTTTAAATAACTATCCCATGGACAATAACCTTAATTCGGTACTTCGTTCTGATTATTCCAAATTATTTTTTTAATTTTTAATAATATCAAACATATATCGCGTTTCGAGTAATATTTGATGTGTGACATTTTGCATGCTGAACAGGCAAGATATGATAAGCAACTTAATTCTATTTCACCATCATGTAAAACCATGTCTTTTGCAAATTAATAAATTTCTATAAATTTCATTTCATTTCAACATATACCTACGTACTGTAACATAATCTTTGTAATATATAAACCAAATTAATAAAAATGAGAAATGAGATTATTATCATTTTAGGCATATTTCGGCACAGATGCATATGCCATAGTCACGGAGGAAATTCTTTCGTGAGTATGTAAATACTAATGGTTGTGCGGGCGATTCAAAATTAGTGGACTGTATTGCGGTGTGAGAAAATTAATGTCGACAACAAATACGAAAGGAAGATGAAGGGGGCACTATACCTTGACCGCCACGTGGTTCGAGATGCTGGAGGCTGCCGGGGTCGTTCCTGGTTTTGCTGTGCCTTTTTGTTACGCACATGAAGACACCGTCACATAAAACTAAAGTTTGTTGTAGGGGTTTGCAGATAGGCCACTAGTTCAATTTAATATTGCATGCGCACGCGCACGAGGCCTACAGTCGACTAATTTCTTTTTTGGCTACATTGCGGTAAGATTTGCCAACGATAGATGGCGCGGTCGTTTCGCTCTTCCATATGTGAGACAAGGGATGTGCGAAAGGAAAATGGAGCAAATGGAGCTGAGACTAGGAGTGTCGACCAACTAATCAAATTACAAAAACTTGCGCAAGCAACTAATGTAAGTGACCATAACAGTTTAAAGCAAGGACAATAATAAACTTACACGTATATAGTTTACAACTTGTATTTTAATGTTCTTTTATATTCTACTTTCGAACTAGTTCTGTTGGGCACTCATTTGTCTGCAATTTATGTTTAAATGTGTAACATTATTTTTTTTTGATTGACCGTTTTTTAAATGAACACGGAAACAAAAAACTAAAAAACCAAGCCATAACAGAAACTGGTGTTTTGTACTAGAAAAATCCATATTTACATATATGACATCAAAATTGTAGTTAAATTCGAAAAGCGTACGTTTTAAAGCAATTTGGGTTTTTTTTTACGAATTTGCAGAGCGGGAAATAATATTGATTTCAGTATAGGACCGCTGTTCTTGGTCAGAATTGATATTAAGAAGTATTCTCTAGAGTCCCACGCCTTAAGAGAGACCCCAGTCATTGCTATTAAAACGTTAATTAAATTGCAATTAATTCAGCCTCCGGTGGAATATCGTGCTGAGACAGCTACGATAACAGGATAGGATTAGGTACCACAGATGAATTTGGAAGTGCTTATACAATAAGACAAGAAATATATATTTCTCTCTTAATTCGCATCAGCTATATCGGTTTGAGCCATTTATTAAAAACCAGCGGTCCGCCTGGTCTATGTAACGTTTATGTCGTGGATTGTATTAGCTGTTTTACGTATTCGTTAGGTGGTTGACAAAACAGCTCCACTTTGTAAAACAACTGAACTACTTGTAACGGTTTTCATAAAAACTGACTAGCGGCCCGTCCTGGCTTCGCACGGGTGGACAAAATTCTTTAATTTTTTTCTATTATTAAATATTTTTCCGTTAGCGCCATCTAGCGTCCGGTAGACGAATTACTTGCGGATAACGCGTTGCTATGGTAACGTTATTGGTACAATGGAAAAAGAGCGGGAAAAAGATCGGACAGACAAACACACAAACAACTGTGATCTTATATTATAGATTATTAACAAGCAAAATTGCTGTATTGCTGCTGCATTGATAAAATTGCTCTATTTATCAATGCAGCAGTCAACGAAAAGAAGAGGTATTGTAAAAAGGATGAAAAAGATGTAAAATCATATATGATTGTGTATTGATAATTGATTTGTGTCAAAGGAACGAAGTTCAAATCCCACCTGATGTAATTAGTTTTACCGTTTACTTTTCGTAGTATGTGTTTTCGCACTTTAGTTAAATATATATCTTAAAATGTTATCACTTTCCAGACACATACAATTTAGGGGTCTTCAAGTCACGAGTTACTAGGTGTCTTCTAGGCAAGCGCGTCACATCTAAGATTGCTTACCATCAGGCGAGATAGAAGTCAAGCGCTGACTTATTTACAAGAAATAAAGTTACATATTTAGTCTGTCTCGTGTACGATCATTGTAATTTGCTTTAGCCCATCAGTAAGGATGTCAGATTTGACCCAAAAGGACCGACTTCGATTGTCGCCGATACGGATCGGAAGTGGTGGACGTGTGAAAAAAACGTTTAAGCTTAACACGAAGGGTTAATGAAATATGTGATTGAGGCATTGGTAATATTCTTACACTTTTTACAGTATTACGAAATGCGTTTGTTGTTCGAAAATGTTTATACTCGTGTTTTAATTTATTTAAACTAAATAAGAATTAACTCATTAAATATTGTCCGCCTAACTAAATAGTTAGGCGGACAATATTTAATGTCCATGTTTTTTATCTTCTAGGAACTCTTAAGTTGGTATTATTATAGAATCGCAGGAAAACATGAACAAAGTAAAGCTTAATTGTAAGCTTATACCGAACAAAATGTAATTTGGAACGTTTTACAGTAACATTCAATAGTTTATTTTAAACGTTATTTGTTATAAAGTACTAGCTGACCCGGTAATGCGTTGCTATGGTAACGTTAATTAATACAATGGAAAAAGAGCGGACAGATAAACACACAAACAACAAATTTGTGTTCTTAGAGTATATACTAGCGGCCCATCCTGACTTCGCACGGGTGGACAAAATTTTTTAATTTTTTTTTTTATTAAATATTTTTCCGTTGACGCCATCTAGCGTCCGGTAAACGAACTACTGGCGGTAAACGCGTTGCTATGGTAACGTTTTTGATACAATGTAAAAATAGCGGGAAAAAGAGCGGACAGACAAACACACAAACCACTGTGATCTTAGATTATAGATTACCAATCACAACTGGACTGAATTCTAACGATGTTTCTAAATTAAGCTTCTATGCCTTATTGAGCGAAATGAGTCTTAAAAATACAATTTTCAAGAAAAACGAATGCGTCACAGCAGGTGTTGCGCTTGTTAGTGAATCCAGATAAATAGTAATAAATATTTACTGCTTCTTTAAGACGCATAAGGAATTCGCATGCAATTGAATCTTAATTGGATTTAACACGAAAAAGCACGTAATAAACAAGGAAATCTTGTTAGTAAGCAAGGGGGTAAATATTAATGGGGTCGTTCTACTTTTTTACCGACAATGGTCTGTCCTTCGTCTTATTATGGCATCTCGTTGGAGTATTTTTATTTACGGTTTTTTAATTCGGTTCGAATAAACGTCCATATTTTTCTTATCTATTAATATTATGTAATTTTTCATTTTCTCCAACCAACATATTTTTTCGTTTGTTTTCCGTAGAATGCCGTGACAGAGTGGTAAACCGAAATGTGGTCTCCACAGAAAAAGGCCACTCTGTCACATTTTTTTTTAAACAAACATTAAAAAAGAATCAATATTTGCCGCAAAGGAAACTTTAAGTAGTCCTAATGACAACACAGATGCAATTTCTTTTAAATTCCTCACAGAAACCACAATTATGGATAGTTCAAAAACCAAAAAACCAGAAAAACGTCGTTTCACTGTCGGTAAAAAGAAGAACGACCCAATGACATATATTCTTTAAATATAAGGTTTAAAATCCATTTTGCGATGATTTGCTACGAAGCTTGATAAAGTCTAACTTTTAAGTTATTTGGAAATCTTTTTATTGCTCTTACTATATCTTCATAAGGAATACTGTATCTTATATTTTAAAAGGATTCGTTCTTGATCCCACTCACGCCCGGCGGCCAAGACAAGATCCACGATGGAGTAAGCTAACCCAGAAGGTGCCTCTTAACCCTGGCTTTGAAAACGGATGAGTTATAAGTACTCTGAAATAAAGACGTCGGGAGGGAGTTCCATTCCTTGGTGTGACGAATAGCAATAAATACAAGACAGAAAAGGTAGTCCGCAGTGGACATAGCATATTACCTTTGAAAACAGTCAGAAATGCAGTCTGTGATAGACTGCTGTCAATGTTAAAAGGTGTAGGTATCGTATTTTATTTCGGTTTTGGTAGCTTAACTGGGAGAGCAATCATCTGGATAGCCGAAGGTTGTGACCCCCAGTCATGTCTTTATTGATTATTTTAGTAAATATTATTTTAGAAATAATTTTTAAGCATTAAATGTTAAAATGATTAATAAACATAACAATTAAATGGAATTTATTAGCTAATTAAAAGTTAAACGCTAAGACATTCAATATTTTTTTTTGCTGTATTTTAATGTGAATACGTTGTCCCTTAACACGATCGACATTTAGAGTACCTAACGGCATTTGTTTTCCAAATAAAAAAAAATGTGAGACTACACATATTTTTTTAGACAAATAATTACGATATATTATTAATAGAAAATTAACTCTGCTGAAAGTAAATTCTCAGGTGGGAATCGAACCCGCAACCTTTGGATATCTGGGCCAATTATTGTGCTACCGAACCTTGTGAACAGCACCTATTGCAAATTTCTAGTACTTTTCTACCTTTTATGCTGTATACCAGCGTTGTCTCATCAATGAGAGAAACATCGTCATGCATTCGAAAAAAAAATTTTTTTTATATATTTTTAACAATGAATTAAGATGAAACAGTAGATTATTTTATTTCAATTAGATTAAATTATTTCAATACAAAAAAATGTAATAAAAAATAAATTTACTTATGAGCCAGTTTATTTTTGCAGTATTTTTATTGAAATAATCTATCATATAAGAATAGCATTGTAAATGCAAAACATATAAAAATAATGACGAGGTAGTATGACATCTCCATACGTCATTTTCTCAAAATGAAGTTCGAGTTGCTCGACATTATATTGCTTATCAGCGTCCAGATGTCAAGTGCCTTACTAATGGCCGCCCTCAGAACAATAACTAAAGCTATAGAAGCCGTGCTAAAATAACAACACAATACGTTAGTTCGTACTATTTTGACTTATACAGTTGTTAATGTGTAAGAAAGAAATAAGTATACAAATTTTGTTTCGTAATTTATAAGGTAGTCACTAGTTTCCCTTACGTCAATGATGTAACGGCATCGATATTACTATCGATAAAAATAAAATTAAAAACATATAAAAAAAAAAATATGCTGTTGGTATGTCTATGACACTAGAACTAGATGGTAATGTGTCATAATAAACACGTGTAGAATCTGCAATATGAACATTTTATAATGCAGTATTCATGAGTAGAATTTTGGACCCGAATCAATTTATTTATTAGATTTGCAGTATCTAGAGACACTAGGTTTCTACATGTTTCTATTTGAAGTTAGACCTCAAGCAGTACATTAGTGAACACTGCATTCAACATTCTATTTTTTATAGGTATAGATTAAAAAAGAGGAAAAATTTTAAAAGAAAATTATACGTTTATTTAAATTAAATTAACCAACTATTATTTTATACATATTTACTTATTATTTTCATATTTTTATATACTACTCTGTCAAGAAAGTACCGGGAAAAGATCAATAATATACACAATGTTTGTTATTCATCCAAATTTATTTTATCACCTTCAAAGTATGCTCCTTCAGAAACGATACACTTACGCTAACTTAATCCAATCATCAAAACATTTTTTAAACGCTGTGTCCGGAATTGAGTTCAGTTCTCGCCGCGAATTTTTGTCATTTTTGTTTACACACTCTAAAAGTGCTAGGTATTCCGCTTGAACATATTCTTGTTTAAATTTTTCTATCAATATGTTATAGAGTTGAGATTTCTTCGCGTTGCTCTTTAATGTTCTCTTTGTTAGTGTTTATTTTGCGAAGACGTCACTTGCTGGTCTTTTAACACTGTCTCACTCTTTTTTTTAATATTCCAATTTGGTTTTTTATAATCTGCTATAATTTTCTGTAAATTAAATATCAGTTCAGAGATATCGGAATCAGTATTTGTTTCAACTATGGTCATAGATTTGGGGCGTTTACCTACTTGGTGGTTCATAATTCCTTCTTAATGCGATAGTGGTTTCTGAAACACAAAAATATAATTGTAAATAAGCTATCATTATTATTTGGGATACACGCTGCCAAAATGTTAATTGAAAATCTGAATATTTATTGGTAGGATCGAAATAATTATATGACAAAGCAAGACTAAGATAATGTTTGGAATAAAAAAGGAGCAATTGCATGTTCTGTAAATGTAATGTGGGTATAGCATTTGCTTTCAGCCGCCGAAATTAAATGTTTTCATGTGGCCCAAATGAATGTAGTCTAAAATGTTTCGAACAAATGTGACTGTGCGCTTTCGGTGTCCAATTGATCCTTGATATACGGCGTATCCGTTCAGTTCTAATAGGTTCATCTTTGGGAAAACTAAAGCAAAAAGTAAAAACCAAAAATGTTGACATCGATAAATAAAAACACATCACTATCATACTATCATATACAAAACAGAAGGCATGCAAATAAGACAATTTAAACCAAAACTCATGGAGAAATCTATTTGTAATATTAACTTACTACAATTTTCTGAATATACCGTTGTTATATTGTCAAAATATGAGAATTTAGAAACCAAACTCACCGATGAAATGATAACACCTCATCCGTATTTTCTTTTCGTGATGTGTAAGACTTGCAGTCTGGAACAACACAAGCCATCCTGGACGCGGACTCTAAGATGTCTGAAGCGTCTTTCTGCACCTTGTGACGTATTAATAAAGTGCAAGCGACACACGCCCGTACGCACGGCCTACAGCGGTAGAGGGGCATTGCTTGCTCGACCGTCGGCCGGTGCGGACGTGCGTGTGCTGCTTGGTGAAACCACTGACTGCTTTCATTTAATGGATACCCTGACAGTAATCGAGGACACCACACGTGGCGACGAGCCTTCAAGTAAGTGGTATATAGAAAAATGAGCTCGTGAAAATCAAATTAAAGGAGGGAGATAACGAACCCATCTGGAAAAAAGGCTGTCTCATAGTATTGAGAAAAAAAATGTTAAATAGTTTATCCACTTGATTCTAAGAAGAGTTGAAAAATCATTGATTATAGCAATGTAAATATCAACTTGAATAACGGAAGTGTTAATTGCAATTCTAAAGAACTTGTGTAATTATTGATAACTATTTTATTTTAAGAAAAGAAAATATATGAAGTCATCCTATTTTGCTATAAAGAAAATCTTTGTAACCTTGTAATAAGCACTCGATTGAATAATGTATGTGTTGAGATTATTATTACCTTCACGGTTATTTCCGCCATGTTATTCTAGTAATGAATGTCTTGTTCTTGCTTTTAATAATTCTGGCTTGTGCTACCTACCCACACCAAACCTAATCTTACTTACGGTTTAAATCGATTGAGATTTTAATTCAGTTAATAGTAACCCTGTACGGGTTAATTACATTGTATTACAGGGTTAAATAAAACATACTATGATACTAAAAAAAAATAGATTTTCAAGTAGTTTCTTATACTTCTGAAACAACGATTTGAATTTCAATGGTTATTACGTCAAAACTTATATGAAGGTTATACAGACAAGTGGATATACTACAATACATTAATTTGAAAAGACATGTACCAAGGGGTACAATAATATATTGCCAAGGTGCAACAATAGTGCCAAGGTGCACAAAGTTGTGATTTTGCCAAAGGTGCAACAATGGTAACAAGGCGCACAAAGGTGTGATTTTGCCAAGGTGCAACAATGGTAACAAGGTGCACAAAGGTGTGACTTTGCCAAGGGGCATCGATTTAGAATTAAATCGTTGTAAAGACATTCAAATATATAATAACCTACGATAACTATCTCGTCTTTTATAGTGATATTAAAAGACATACAAAAAGACTTATGACTGAAATAAACAAATAATATTTTCGGAATTATACGTAATGTTATTTCTGAATTTGATATTCGTTGGATAACAGGTTAGGTTAGTAATATTATATATGTTGAAGCATTCGATTATTTCAATTAGATTAAATTAAACTCTAGAGGTTACGCCTAAAATAATGTTTGTCAGTAAGGATTTGTGTACAAGGTACGATTTTATCAAATGGAAAACGTCAGGTTAGTACCTGGGTGAAATCCTAGATGGCGTGACCTTAAAGAGGCGTTGCAAGTTGGCAACACTAAACGTTTCTAAGATGACTTGAGAAGCACAGACTGTCAGCGTGCTATAAGTGTAAACCTTTAGTAAGAATACAATAAGCGTAAAACGGTTAGTTTGTAGTGACCGTTAGCACGCTATAAGGGTATAATTTTTACTTCATAGCTTATACCGAGCGAGAACGTTACTTTTCGTTGGACCACCACGCAGGGAGGTTGTCACGCCGTCTCGGGGATCACCACGTTTTTCATCCATTGAAATCTCTTGCATCATTTGCGATTTTAGACTGCAAGTGGTTTTAAATAATAAAGAAGTCTATCCTACATCCATACACGTTATTATTTTAAAGATCGCTGCAACTCTTTTTGGATAATAAAGAGCATTCTGATGACCGGCGTAAGGCCTCGCCGTCATATATGTAAAAAAATATTGTATACTAGTTAAAAGTTATCGAATTACAGTCAATCTAGATGATTTAATATTATCGGCAAAGTACGTAATTAGGAAATCGTATAAAATGAATATTCGCTGGTTAATATATTTCTGAATACACTCTTAACCGTACGGGGTACGGGACTGGACATGCGTAAGGTGACTCCGGAAATAGATCGGAGTTATCCTATATTCTTCCTAAAAAGATATAGATCCAGTGATTATCCATAACCACCAAATATATCCGGACTAGTAGTTTAATTCTTTGAAACCATATCAAATCATACCATATATCCAACTAACGTGTTAATTATATATATCTATCAATATCCGCATCTGTTTCTTAAATCCGGAATAATAAGATTTCGCAAAATAAGAGCACACGAAGCGCTTCAAATTTGCTACTGTTTTATAGAAACAAAACTTTATGCAGCGCTTGTTTCGCTTATAATGACGCTTGCCACCTCAGTCAGAGCGAACGCAGCATCAGCAGTATTGCGTTTTTAGGAATTTTACCGTTCATCGGAAAACACAGAAAACACAAAAAGCGTTTACGGCGCTCTAAGTCTTTCGTTCGACGCTTTCTCTGTCGATATCTGTTATGTAGTTAACCAGACGGTATTTGACCAAATGATTTGGAATTGACCCATGTGATTGGATTGGATATACTGGATATGCTAAGAATTTTGAATGGAATGATTAGATATATATCCGGAGTGGCATAAAGCTCCAGGATATAACTGAGTTACACAAGTCTATAAGAGAAAATAAATCAACAAAAATACCAATACATTTTATTTATTAGCATCAGACATTATTATTAATAAAATAATTTCCAGTAGGAAAACACATATAATAATGAGGCAACTTTAACCAAATATTGTTTTTATGTGGCTGCAAAAATATGTTAATGTATTGAAAAAATTACATACAAGGTGTATTTATACACTATACAAATTTTGGAATTTATAAGAAGTAGGTACAAGAAGGAAAAAGAGTTATTGATGTGAGATGACATTTATTATAGTAAAATAAGTATCTTGTTGTGAAACACAAAACCAAACAATAAATAATAGAATACCAGTATGCATAGAAGTCAAGTTACAAGTACAGACTGCTGATAACATGTTAAAAAGAAACTTGGGCGTGTTACCGTTAAATTTGTTATAATGCATAGGTATAAATGTGACACACCATATTCAATGGCGCTAAGGGCGCAAAATAAAGGCGTACAGACATTGTTCTGGGTCGCCTAAAATGTTCAGCCTGCCATCGTAGAGCCATTGCAATGCGATGACAATTCGATGTCACTGGGGTTACGCTGGGACAAATGGATGACGACCCTGGGAATATATCTTTTGACAACAGGGGTAGATACAACAGTCAAGAAAAGAGCTACTCTTCTCTTTATGGGATGATAATGAGTAACAGCTACTTTGGATGTTTATAAAATAGTAAGCAATAAGCTTGACGGGTTTCTGTTATCGAAACAAAGTAAACAAAGTAAGGCACCATACCTACCATTTTGTTTGTAAGATCTACATCTCACTAATGATGAAACTATGGTTAGCTTCGATGTTAAATCTCTATTCACAAGCTTACCTGTACAAGATTGCATTATGTCACTATGGAATTAATGACAGACAATAAAATAGCCTTCCTAAATGTTCAAATCGGCAGCAATCTAAATCAAACCCTTAGTCATACAGTGTATAGAAAGGCAACTCATACAGATAGATATTTAAATGGTGACTCTCACCACCATCCTATACAGTTGGCTACCGTTGGGAAATTTTTGTTTCAGAGAACTCGCGACATCTGTGCCTAACAATATCTGACTACTGAGCTTCAGCATGACAAGCGAGTACTACAAGATAAAAAGTTGCGAGTACCAAAACTACGACACAGAAGCCGCACCAAGTACCAACCAGTAGAATGTCAACCTGCTGTCCTTCTCTACATGAAGGGGGTCACTGACAAGATTGGGAACATTCTGAAGCGGGTTTCCATTAATACTTACTTTAAACCAGCCAGGAAGATTAACCAATTCTTACGACCGGTCAAATGCAATACCCCTCCAGGCAGCAGCTGTCTACAAAATCGATTGTGACTGTGTTCTCCCATACTTCGGACAACCAAAGAGAAGAATAGGGACGCGCATTATAGAACACGTAGCTAACATAAAACAGGCGCGATATTAGGTCTGCAGTGTGTGAGTGTGAGCATGCTTTTGAGGGGCCAAACTACTACATTCGTATCGATAAACCTTAAATTCTCGCTAGAGAACAAAGACTTGTTCCTAGGACACTACGCGAGGCTTTGAAATCAGGTAACATCCAAATTTCAATAGCGACGATGGTTGGAGCGTTCCAATTGCTTGGGATCCAATAATTAATAAATGAATACCTACAAAAACACACATTGCAAGACCTGATGATGTAGTTAGCTCTCTTTGCAAATAATAACAGTAAGATGGAGGTCGGTCCCCCTGCCCGAGTTTCTTCCGCCAGTTCTTCTCGGAAGGGCCTCCCAATTTCCGAACTGGTAGTAGACTCAGTAGGGTACAATGTAATCGTAGTGAGAATTTAATAACTAAATAAAAATATAGAAGTGACGGTTTTGATGAACTACGCTCACATTTGATTGTGAATGTGCGGTCAACTTACCTTCTCTTTCACTGTCAATCAATCTTTGCAAGTAGAAGTTTATCCTGACTCATTAAAAAACAACAGTAATTACCATTACATGAGAATAACCAAAAGAGTGACCTAAATAATTACAGTCAGTCAACTTTATTAGCTTTTCTCAAATTCGTTCAAAAGATAATAAGTAATTGGACATTAAAAATATGCTATTCGAATATTGCTACGTATGTATGTACAAGGCGTATGACCGTGTGCAACATAAATATTAATAAACTGATTGTATCCCAAATACAGCTAACAAATGGTTTATCTCTTATTTAAAAGACAGACAGCAATATGTTCAAATCGAATATTATAATCATATGAGTAGAAAAGTTTATAGAGTTCGATTTGATATTAAAAATAATAATGCCTTAACATCACAAGGGAGTGCCTAAGACTCTCTTGTTTTTAGTTTACATAATAGACCTGCCGAAGGTTATGAATGAACCGTGTATTTTGTTCGTTGATGACGTAACAATATATTGAATAAAACCCTAAATTGGTTAATTGAAGATAACTTAGAGAAAAACTTAAATAAAACAAAATTGTCATCTCCTGCATATGCACTGCATGATGCTATAAATATATAATTATATATATTGTTTTATTAATTTGTGACTCCCTAATTAGGAGATAACCGAATAAAACGACATTTTATCATTCACAATCATTTATCTTAATAGGGTAGTTGGCATTCAGATACTACAATAGGGGTTCGTGGGTTCACACACTGAGTGAGATCACTTTAGTAATACCTAGACCAATTTTTCCGTGTGAATCCTCTGTTAGCTTTTTAAGTTATATAGCTTGTAATTAAACAATATTGTAAGCTGATGATTCGACGAAAACTTAATAAATTAATGTAAAAAAAACTGATACACCTAAAAAAAGGTAAAAGGAGAGTGGCGTATTCAAAGAAAAATAGAGGACACGTAAGATTAGAGTATTTGGCTGCAAGTAATAAAACATAATTTAAAAAAAAAATACTTCTTAGTTAAATAACAATTCAAGATATACTATTTAAGAATATTAATTACATAAATGTATTTTAAATATTCTTCATTGTCTCAAATTATCCGAATCAGTTGAAAAGGAAGAGGTGTGACGTATTAATAAAGTGCAAGCGACACACGCCCGTACGCACGGCCTACAGCGGTAGAGGGGCATTGCTTGCTCGACCGTCGGCCGGTGCGGACGTGCGTGTGCTGCTTGGTGAAACCACTGACTGCTTTCATTTAATGGATACCCTGACAGTAATCGAGGACACCACACACCTGTTATTTTATCACGAACTTCCTTGCAAAATAATAAAATTTCACGCAAGCCGCTCACAAAGCTGTTCGGCCACTGTAATACGACCGCATTGAATTTGGTCTTACTTCAGAAACAACGTTCATCACAGACGTACTTTTAATTTGGTAGTATAATATACAACCAAATTACAACCATTTGACATTTGTACTTTGAGAGTTTGTGACAATGATGTGAAAATAAAACCTTACAGTTGTTGTCTATTTCGCTCTTACCCATGTATGTTAGATTACTTTAAGTGAATACGAGAGCTGTTATACAGTTTTTATTTTAGCGCTCCTTCTATAGCTTTAGTTATTGTTCTGAGTGGCCGCCGATAAAAAAAAATGAGAACGACGTTTATACATTTTAGTATTACTTTAAAAACGACGGGTTGCACTCCGGGAGTGCCGGCAGAAGTGGAAACTTGAATATTAACGTTGTGCATTTTTGATATTTTGAAATGGTTAAGGAATAATTTCGCACGAATTGCTTTAATGATCAGTATAAAAGTGCTATCATTTATGTGGTAAAATACAATATTCATTTATTGCGCTATCGTCTACAAACATGTCAACAAACACACCAAGTCGTGTTCGTTGCATTTTATTGTGCGCATGTGCAGGATTTTGCACATGCGCAATGAATAAAATCAGTTGAACGCATGCGTTCTTTTAAAATTTCATAATGACAGTTTAAAAAAAATAATAATGTTACTGTCACTATGAAGTTTAAAAATGACACGACTATACGCACATCGCGCAAGCGCCCTACGCCGTCTTACGAATTTTCGATCAGGTCACGTGTCCTGACGCGAGTTTAGAAATTTTTACCCATTCCAAAAAAAGTACACAGCGCCGCTAAAGAAGTTTTCACTTCAAAAAAATATTACTTTTGAATTAAACAAGTTCATATAAAAATATAACGCGGAATTAGAGTTTAAAGTCGTCTTGCGTTCTTTAAGCATTGACTAGACTTTCGGTAAAAAAAACAGAGAGAACCCCGACGTTCTTATGAGCCTGAGCCGATCAATAGATAGATGATGAAGACAATATTTAATAAATAAATTAATTAATTATTTTTTTATTTTCCACCAAAATACATGCATTATAATTTTTTTTTTAGACTTACATACTAAAATACATAAGCTAATGCTAGATATTACAAATTTGACTAAATACGAATACGACTGGAGCCCAATATAGGATCACCCCGTATTTCGGGACAGGTACCGTGCAGAAGTGTGTTTATGAGGGTGTGTGTGAGTATGTGTGAGAGTGTGTGTAGTCCTGTGTGAAGGTATGTTTGTTTGATTGTGTATCTATTATGTATGTGCGTGTGTCGGTATGTGTGTGAATTTTTGTAATAATGATGAATATTTATAATAATAGTGTTTCCGTTTCACCGAAGTTCAGTTTCATTAGGTAACTTTTAAGGATCCTTTTGCATTCGTACAAGGTTTTGGGATAAATATTGATATTTGATTAATATTGATTTAATGATAAACAAAAAATAACAAGACATTCATATTTAAGCGGGTTCAACATTGGAATTACTATAAATGGCAAAAAAATTACATAATACTTAAATCTATACAACTGCCTGCAGTTACGTGTATCAAAGTATTTACGACCATACAAATTTCATTAACCGTATACGGCTTATGTATGGTGGCCGTGCCAGTTAAACTCCATATTTATCAAAGTGTCACCATTACTGACGACTCAAATGCGAAGCAATATCGTGGGAAATATTTTATATGATTACCTTTTGGTGATAATTTGACGATTAACAGAGGTAAGATCGTTATAACATAAGTATACGAGTAATACAGTGAATGAGTGCGTGAGAAATACGTACAGTTCTTTAATTTTTTTAGATATAGCTTAAATGACACACACTCTCAAATAAATAAAAAATAGAGATATATATTTGTCGGTATTGTTAGTAAGAAATTTTCTAATGCAACAACTATAATTTCATCATGACAGTAATAATCACAGTCTTTATGTAGTTACTAAAAGAAATCAATCGATTATAATAACTAAATAGTTTTGAAATAGTTACCATTAACTTTTTTTTTTGTTATCGATTAATAAAATTACTGTTAAAAAACGATTCAAGTTAACCGTACTTTATTTTGCATTAGGAAAGGAATCGTAACGTATATAATTAAAAGACATTGGCATGATAATTTCCGGGGGGAATCAAGACTAACCCAAATAATAAAATTTTCACTGGAGGGAGACTCTGTACCAGGGTCGTCTGCTTAGGTACCTCCGTCTTACCTATTTCTGCCGCAAAGCAGCAGTGCTTGCATTGCTGTGTTCCGGTTTGAAGGGTAAGATATGGCAGTGAAATTACTGGGTACAGTGACTTTACATCTTGAGTCACAAGTTGGTAACGTACACTGTGGTTCTTGTGGGGGTTGCAGTTTTGCTGCGAATCTCACAAGAGCCACATGTATTATAGGTGACTGTTACCACTTACCATCAGGTGGGCAGTTTGCTTGTTTGCCAACTTTCAGCAATAAAAAAAAAAAAATCCGATATTTTCCAATCCCACTGTTAGAGTTTCAAACACAGGTTTTCATAGATAGGTACTCATACTTCACGTATTTGAATCAGGTGTCAATTTGAGTTTATAGGTTAAGTTTCTCGGATTTTTGCATAAAAAAGTCGGAGCCATTTTATTTGGAGGTCTCATAGCATTGCTACAAGTACTGTCTATTACAACTAAAACGCTAGTACATCTTCGGCTTTGTTTCCCATAGTAATATTTGCTATGATATTTAAGAAGCGGATAAATACTTTCAGAAACGATTATTTCAATATTTCCAACATTAAATTTTCAAACGTGTACTTCAAGATGAAAGAAAAGTAAACAAAGCATTCAAATAGAAATAAATAGAAGAAATACACAAAGACTTGTCGTCGCAATTTCCGTTTATTTCTTTGTTAGTACATTTTTAATTGGATAAATGCTAAAAACCTTTATTTACTGTGAGGGAAGGTCGAATTTACTATTAAATGTTTTCGATTACTTATATAAGTCTTATATAGCTGTTGGTATACTTCATGTCTGGCCATTGGATTTACAAACAAGTTATTCTGATGGTTTGGTTTTGAAATACACCATCAGCTTGCCGAATTAGACGACATATATAGTGATCGCTTATCGAAGGAATTCGATCGTTAAGTCGAAACGATGTTTATGCCATAAACTAGGATTGGGTGAGCAAATGTTGACGACGCCACTGAAGAAACAATTAGGCAAGGAATAAAGCGGAAAAGGTATTTTCAACAAGATTCATTATTTATTTATTGCTTAAAATCAATACTTGAACATAAGATGATACCTTTATAAAGAAGAAAGAAATCGTATTTCATATTTCATTGATTTCAACATAATTAGTTGTTTGTTAGCACACATATGCACCACTCCTGGATGTCCAATGGAATAAGGAGGATGGCGGTATGAGCTCATGCAGCTTCTGAGCACACTGCTCAAAGAATAGTCTGTAAAAGACCGACAGATAAGCAACTTTGCGGCGGTGAGCTTGCACTGTGCTCGTGTGAAGCTTGCTTTTCACCAATTTGCTGTCACTAATGAGCCTCTCAGCTCTGCGCTGAAATAACATTTCATAACAAAGATAAAATTCCTGCTGAACAATTGGATCGTGGTTGTCTGCAAATGGTTTTATAATGATAACTTTCCCTTTGTTTAACAGTTTGTAATGTAAATTTGAATTGTAATTTGGTTAAGAGTTGGCTGTGAATATTAACTAAAAGTTCGACAACGCTTAACGGATACTCCGTAGTCCAATTAATCAAGCCCGAAGGGAAAAGATTTGATGGTTCGCTCGTGTTTTAATTGCGAACAGTACTAGTAAGATAATGGAGTACCATTATCTTACAACCTTTAGATATTACATATAGTCAAATTGTTACTAACCCAATCTATTTGAGCATTAAATATTCCTGCGATAACTGTCTCAAAACGATAATCTTATTTTTTATCTATGTGTCAAATATCAAATTCACAGTGATTGGAATAAATCCAGTAGGTATTCAAGAATGTCTGGCTCCGCTCTTCCAAAACACAATCATGCAACTGTTGTTTATTCTTCCAATTATTATTATTTATTTTGTATAATACATATATAATTGTATACTATAGCTATATATAATTCCTCGTATATGTCATTGAACTCTTCCTAAATTCTTATGTTTTTTTGCCTTTGTTTGTATAGGTTTCTACTCTCTGGATGGTTTTGATTCATAATTTAACCCGACAGGCGCACTATGTGGAGATCGAGTCGGTTTCGGGTCATAAATCTATAACTTCCATGTTTTTATAGATATACAGCTGATTTTTTTTTAGGTAATCTGAGATAAACGTACTTTAAAATAATATACAATCTATGCATATAAAAATATATTTAATAATTGTAAAAAAATACAAAACATGAAATATTGAAAAATTATCATAAATTTACGACTAATTTTAAACAATGTGACCTAAATGTTATAATTAATACAAAATAAACACATAAAATTACTCTTATTAATTAAATATAATAGGACAAGAAAATAACATAGAATTATATTATTCTACTAGCTCTACAGCTTCATCTATAAGTTCCATAGACTTTTTATTGGAAGGTTTTTTTAAACTTGTTATGTAAGGGTCTGAAGTGTACAAAAGTGTATGTAAAACGTCTTCATTTGTAGCTACTCTAGAGCATTTTCTAGCATGATGAAGTCTGAATCGTTTATAGTCTTTGTTCCTTGATTCCTGGGCATCTTCGGAGAGCTGTCCAAGAGGTAACACTGAATAATGCCGAATTACACTTTCCCCATGAATTAGGGCTTTTTGGACAGATGATGGCATATAATACCACATATATTTACTAACATATCGTTGTGCTGTATCGAAAGCATACTGGCCAAATTTCGTAGCATTAATTACTTTTCCGCTAGACATAACTTGAAGTAAAACATAAAATCGTTTTATCAATTTCTCATCCACACCGGTAATTTCTGCAGTGCACTGATAATTTTGAAAAAATCGTCTAGCTGTATTACCGTCATTACTGTTACCAGAACCTTGCTTAGGTTTATCTATATTTAAACCAAGTTCTTCTCTGAACCTTCTTTGTACATATGTCTTCTTTTGTTTTTTCAAATCTTTATTTTCTGTCGTTGTAGCAGACCATTTTTCAAAGCCTACATTATAAGATATATGTAAAATTAGTTCCATAAATCTAATCCAGCAATGTAAAGTCGAAAGCCCATATTGATAAGAATTTTCGTCAACAGGTTTATTTTGTACTTTTTCTAAATTGTTCATCTCTGTAGGTCTTGCACCACAAATAGTACATACAGCACCTGATGAAGTTTCTGACAAAACTTGAGCCACTTTCCCGTCAACCATTGTCAAAAATAATGTGTGTTTGATTTCAATACTTTCACCATTTTTATTGATTAAGCTTGTTGTGAGAGCGTTTCTTTGAGCTATAATTTCATTAACTACACTTGTAGTTTTTTCTGGTGTCTCTTTTGAAAATTCTATTAAAATGGGCCTACAAAATCTTACTGATGATGGAACAGGGTTTTCCCACAAAGTTTCATTTGTATTAATATCAACAAGTTTCAGAGGTACTAATGAAGATATAAATAAATTTGTGTCAGAAATTAACTCATCCTCTTCAGTTAAGACTTGCTTGTATTCACTTTGTCCGCTTGAGCCATCACAGCCCCATTTCGAATACAGCATTAAATGTTTTTTGCCAGCTTTGTATACACCATTGATTTTCAAAATTCTTGCAATAGTGTGATCCAGCAGATCTTGCAGTTTTATTTTTGCTGTAATATTATTAATTTCTATGCTTGATCTTGGTGGGTAGCACATTCCTTTAGCTTCCTGAATTGATTTATATGACGGAAATAATACGCAGTTCTTCGCAATTAAGCAATTTCTCATGTTTTCATACTGTGCCATGTTAAGGTCCAACTCTATAAAAATACTGAGAGCTTCATCTTTAGAGTACGCTGTTAAATGTGCCGGTTCATTTAAAAGATTTTGACGTATTTCACTTTTTTTATCTATGGGTAATACTCGTAAAATTTCGACAATGAATGCTTCTTCCGTTTCCCCTTGAGATCTCAATCCTTGAAGATATGAATTCAGTATAAAATCAAGGCCACATGTTTCAAGCAACTCCTTGTTTTTTCGTCTTTGTGTTCTATCGGAACTGTCTTCGTAGGTTTTAGAAGGGCGTCCTCGCTTCCCCGTCGATGTCGAAGGTTCAGATTCACAAGTAGGATCTTCCAGATTTACTGTGAATGTGGCATTCAACCACATGCTATTCTGATTTAAAAAAAATTCTTTATTTCTGCCAGATTTAGTGTAGCGTTGACGAAAGTTCGTAATAAGATTTTTTTGTACACTCGCGACAATTTTAGCGATATTTGCCTCAGAAAAGTTGATAAAATTATTCCGTATATAACTTGTTAAAGCAACAACATAATTCCCGTCACTTTCAATCAAAACAAGACATAGGTCGCGTCTGGTACATTGGAATTCACTCATTGCGAGAGAGTAGGTGGTTAGATACACTTTTAATAACGACAATAACGAACGAAAAACAGTATGTAATTATTCAGTATGCAGATGCTCTATTTTATATTAAATAACTGATTTGAAACGTGTGCAAAGTATGGGAATAAAAACTATTTATCATTATGTGGTTACTCGGTTTCCTATGTGTTTTATTGATAATTTATTTTGTAGGCGAACTAAAAATGGTGAGAAATACTCGATACATTATCAAAACATAAACCGCAATTAATAATATATCACAAGTGTAACCTATATCAACTAATAAAACAAATAGATTCGCCCACGTATTTTTAAGAAATTATTACTATTTCATGTTATGATAGATAGCATTATGTTGTGCAATGAAGTTGCAACTTTTTTTTTCTTCCTGTATAAAAATATTAAATTTCCTATCAAATAACATCATTTACAGACCTTCGGCAAATTTCGGCAACTGTCAAAACTCTAATTGAAAGTTTCAGATACGCAAAAATGATATGTCATGAGATAAATATTTCTAGTAAATATATTTATAAATATATAGCATATTTGTGTATACCAAAAAAAAGTATATATTATAAGCTTTCTAAAATGGTATAATACTTGTATAATTTTCATTGCTAGCTTACTAGAAAATCATCCTGAAAAAAATACAAATTATGATGTTTTCGTGATAATTTTTCAATCATCGTATTTAGATGCTCTTTACTATAAAAAAGTACTAGTTACATACATAATTTATACATAATATAGTAGATCAACTTCTTAGCTATAGTTTGAGGTATAATACAAGTACCTGCGCCGATTTTTACAAAATGTATTTATGGCCAAGCTCTCTTAGGCACCTCCACATAGTGAGGCGCTGTGATCGGGTTCCAGGAAATTAAATTTTTTTGAGGACCTTTTTGTTTATATCTTATGTTTGTTTATATGTGGAGGACTATATCAGGGACTACAAATTCTTAAAAAAACATTTACTAATTTAAAAGTACATTTTTCATATATACTAAGTATACATTATCTTTAACCAGGACGAAGTTGGGGCAGGGGCTACTTTATCAAAAATCTTAAACGTATCTTAGGAAATTCATAAAACAACTTGTTTCTTAAATATTTTTTGGGTTCATGGCCTTAACATCAGTGTTAACACCCAAACAATTGTAGAGACTTAACCTTAATGTTTAAATTTACTCCGGACACAGAAGGGGGAAAAATTGTCACAAAGAGTTCAAAAATTACAAATTCGTGAGGATTTGTCAGAATATCTTTTATTTGAGATGTTAACCCACAGCGCTTTAAGTTTATTAAACACGGCCTCACAACTCAGTGAGAGACTCTGACACAAATTAATGGACACAAGTTCCTTGCCACATCATCCATTAGATGGAACTTTTGGATTGCCACTACTTTTTATCAAAGTTTTTACTCGTAGTAATTGATGGTGTCATCAAAACGTTGGCGAATTTGTTCATTAAAATGTTTGACAAATATATAGCGATAAAATTTTATACTTCGTTTGTCGTTTGATTCTAGGACGTTTTTAAATGTTCAAATTATGTATCTTCATATTTTTTACTTTTGCAACATTTAAAATATAATGATATAATTAAGTGAAAATGGAAAGTAAAAAATGAGAGAAAGACCTTTTGGAACAGATGGTTTAATTTTCGACATTAATTTTTTACTCTGTCTGGCATAAACTTAAGCCTTAATATACGTGTTGCTACATTTGTCTAATTTTTGGCATTAAAGAGGATTTTATGTGGAACCTCGAATAATAATAACTGAAGTATTAGAATAATAATATTTGTTACAATCACACCAATTAGCCTAGCCCAAAGTAAGCACTGTAAAGCTAGTGTTATGGATACTAAGGGTAACGGATAGATATACATATGTGAATTCCCAAGTACAAATGCATTCATCACACAAACATCTGCCGTGGATTCGATCCACAGCTTTTTGGCCCTCCCCTCAATCATCATATGCACAAATAAGAGTATTTTTACACTTAGTGCATTGGTTTTGATCTTTTTATCAGACTTTAGTACGTTACATTTCCTGTAACCTATTAATGGACGACCTTGACGACCGTTTAGTGCAACGGTAGCGATCTTGCCTATTGTAATACTCCTGGGTTCGACTGCTGGAAAGGGAAAATGTTTGTGTGATGAATACGAGCATATGTACCTGCCATGGGTATTTACATATATTTCTATGAATATTACATATTTCTGTATCATATATTCATGTTTATCCGTTACCCTAATATCTATAATACAAGCCTTACTGTACACACTTTGGGCTAGGCTAATTGGTATGATAAAGAAAATATAATCACTATTATTATCTTGCATTGAAATATATTTATATCAAATGTATGTACCGCTTATAACCATATATTGTTCTCAAAAGTAAATGATGATGTTTTTTGAGGATAAACATCTCAAACCTAAACGCATGAAAAGATTGTTTACAATTTTGTCGGAATCTATTGGCGCGCGCTTTACAAATCTTCTTTAGATCTGTGACAGGTTGATGATATTAGGCGGGCATATTTACAAACACTTAGTCCAGTTTACAAACACTTTCACGCGGTTGTGGCAGTTTATCACACGAGGATTTCGACGAGTGCGATGGAACGGTCCGATCGTAAATATTACAGATTTACAAACAACCGGCGCGAATACAAGAGTTCTTTGATTTTAAATTGTTTCCGTACTCATAACTCATTATATTTACGAAAATATTTCATGTTACTTCAATGAGAGGCAGGTCAATTGAGCAATACCAGTCTACGATTGCCGAGGTTGATACTTTCGCATAGGCTCACCATCAGATGGGCGACCCAAAAAAATAAACACACACGATTCAAATTATGCCCGCGTAGTAGGTTATAGTTAACTCTTTATTAGAGAACACCTGTTTTTCCACAGTGGGGACAATAAAAGGCAAAATTCAAATGATTTGATGAGACAAAGTAGTTATAAAAAAGAGGGTTGATAAATTTTGAAGTTTTAGCTAATGTGCCGGTAGTGTAGCACTAGTGTGCTATCAAGAACTTTTTGGTTCATACTAGAAAGGACGTTATTAGATTATAGAACAGAAATATTTAAGATTTGAAATTTCGCAGAAAAATAAAGTGTTTTGTCGTGTGTGAACGTTGACAAACATATTGTTTATCTCCCGAGTTTTTAAATAAACAAAATATACAAGTGATTTAACTTTTTTAAGTTAACCACAAACCAACTCTCGAAGTCAACGAGCCCTGAGCCCCGCACAGGAATTCGTCAGTCAATGAACCTTAAAATAGCATTAGGGATTTACGTAGCCTTCCGGATAAGAATGCGTGGGTTCGGTTACCAACTGAAACGGACGAGATTTATCACTGATTTATTTCACATACTTAATTTTAGTATTAATTGACCGGCAGAGCAGAATGGCAGCAATCGTTCACACTTAAGGGAGTCAAGGGAATCACCGTATACCTCTTTTTTACATTTTGAATACAATGGACTCAATGCTCATTATATTATCGCAAAAATAATTCTTATTGTAAATTATATAAAGTTTGTAATACATTGGCGTGTACCTTACCTCACCGTAACACAGTCCTCGGACTAGTACGGGAGGTAAATAATTATTGTCTGTATACCCTCAATCACTATAATTGTATTTTTTGGCTATTACATAAGAATGTCCAATATTGCTTTGTGACTTTAATAGTTATAAATAAGATGATGTTGATGGTGCTTTTACTATAGGTAAGCTGTTTATTAACAACCACCACCACCACCTTGCAATGTAATTGGTATGTACAGTCGGCCAAGAAAGTGGTGTACCACCCTAAGGCTAAATGTCGCTTGCAGTTTACAGAGCAATAAAGATTTATTTGCTTGCACCTTGATCTGATAACATTGCTATCTTATGATATTGACGTTTGTCACAGTTGTCACCTTATGCAAAGATATTATTAGTCACTAGCAAAGAGTACATTATTAGATACTGAAAGTCACTAGGTGCTAGAAACTAAATCAAAACTAGTTTGGTTGAACAAAAAAATTTCAGCAATGGTCAAGTTAGCAGGCATTGACGAAGATATTTATTATCCAGTTAAATAAAAACTAAAACGGAAAATATCAAAATTACTAAAATATATTTGACAAAATGTCAAATGTCAGATTTCTTTATATAAAGAATTTGGTTGACTATTTAAATAGTTTGTATTATTTTCGATTAGAAACATTGAAATTTTCTTGGCAGTAATTAATGTCTTATTTCTTAAATAATAAAGGTTAAAATGTCATGCACTATTATGTGACCTATGACGTATAAATATTTATCAATTAGGTTTACGTCATTACTATGCATCTCTTTCAGCTAAGTCTAATAGAACCTTGTTGGAATTTTCGATGACTAGCAAACTAAATCAAAAGTGGTACACCACTTTCTTGGCCGACCGTACTTCTGTATTGTGAATTTATGCAATAAAGTTACCTCCATAGACCAAAAAATGGGTACAGCGTTTTCGGAATGTAGTCTTACTGTAATCTCAAACCCACTTGTCAAGCGTGGACATTATTACAATATTGAGATGACTTCCTTCCAGTAGTCTTCCGTCTGCGATAATAATTGATTCAATAATATATTTGATTACTTACTCTTGTCATCTTTAAACAATAGCTATTTGTTTTTGTTACAGAGGAAAATATAGTAATGCTGACATTGCCTTTTTTCAAGGGAACTGGAGATCATAACTCAGTTCGGACAAGCAAGACGTCTTGTACGGTCAGCTAATACATTCTCGTGTAAACTCGTGGTTGGTTGGATTATATATAATAAAAAAGGCGGATAAAGGCAACCCGTTTGTACATATAGTACCGCTGCGTCAAACATATATCATAAAAAAGGAAAGTAATTGCGGAAGAAAATAAAAGGATAAATACTTGATGCGAAATACGAAATGCTTTTAAAGAGATTATGATGATTTTATGTTTGCGTTAATGTAGGCTACTGATTTAAAGTTATACTTCCATCCCTCGGGAACAGTAATTTTTCTGGTTGATGAGTATGAAAGTACCCTATCGCTTTTTCTGTACCCCCGACAAAGTGTATTCAAAATTTCATGATGATCCGTTGAAAAGTTAAGGGGTAAAAGAACAGAAAAACAAACTCACTTTCGTATTTATAATTAGTTAGGATTTAAGAATCTTAAATTTTTGTAAAGTAATTTGATCATACGTTCTTATGAAGTTCAAAATATAACTACTGATGTCGATTGCAAGATAAGTATTACATTTACCTTATTACTAATGAGAAACATATGTAGTCACACCTTTCCCCCACAGTTTCAGGAGTTGTAGGTAGATATTACTTTTTTCACTTGTTACACTTCATACATATTATTTACTTTCTCTACTCTCATCACAATATTCATAAATGCCTGAATATCTTTGAAAAGGATTAAAATCCGTATCCAAACACAATTTTTAAATTACAAAAAAAATTTTTTTTTATTTATAAGTTAAGTAAGCCCGAGAAAAAAATGCGTAACAGACTTACAAGGACTTAGAATATTTCAGACTTCGTAACTCCACATGGAAGCGTTGCTCTAAGTACTTACGTAAGTTTAGAGGTTTGTTCGAAAACGCCTTGTTGTGTCACTTACCTGCAAGCAAAAAAATTACATTTAATTTTTGTTTCTATTCAAATAAGGATACGGAGGTTGTATCCTAATATAATGAGGGTATCTCATAACTGTAATAGGCAACTTTAGGCAAAATACTTAAATCATAAGAGAAACTTATAAATAATGTATATAACTAGCATACTTTTAAGAATAAAAAAATAAATAAATTACATGTTATTTTATGTAAATTTTATTTTTTAAAATGCTGTTCACGCTGTTTTCGGGTGGTCCGAAAGTTGGTTCTGTTCTTTAGCATATAAAAATAATATTTCAAAAATTAAAAAATAATTTCTTATAGTGTTCTTTAACGATTATATTTTTTGTAGATTAAGCATTAAACTGCTAAATTGTTATATCTAAAGGAACTATTACTCAACCTGTCTCAGATGTCTAGTCTTTTATAATATTTTTTTGACATCTTCATGATTGGTAGCATGTAACCAACATTCTTATTTTCACCGTTTTATTTATTAAATTGGATTTTTAGAACTTAAACTATAAGTATACTAATGAAACGGAGTAGTTGATTATAGTTATAAAGAAAACTACCCCATTCGTTATTTTTCTTATTTCTCAAAGAAACTTATCAAGCAATTGGGAATAAGCAAACAATAACCACAAATTCTGAATATCACATCCAGACTGTCCAAAGTGGCACCCCAAGGGCTCACTCGACCTGAACTCTGAAAGTCTCAACAGCAGCGTTTGACACGAATACTTAACTTAGCCGAAAAGTAGGTACTTCGGGAACATTAAGTATATTTTAGATCCGTTACTCGCCGTCAACTTGTCAGTCTAGACGGTTTTACGTCGCCTATAATATTTTTTCTTATAAAACTAACTGGTAATGTATTTCTAGACATTCTCTTATAAAATGCTACTGTGCTAATGTAAATAAAAGTAATTTTTAGGCGTACAAAAATTATAGAAGAAAAATCCTCTTCGATAATAATGACTTTTGAAAAACGAATGTGAATTTATTTTATAAAACAATTGACTTCAGAGGCCTCAGGCCCTACCATGACCTCTAAGCGCGATGCATGCTTGATTGTCAAAGTGAGACACCGCTATACGCAGTCTATAGTGGCGTCTCTCTTCAACAGTAAGGGCGTCTAGAAATTATTCAAATTCCTTACTGAGATCATAATATTGATAATTAAGTGGGGTTATTCCGCACCCCATCTTAAGGCTTTACAAATTTAAAGGCTCGGGTGTTAAACGAAGCGAAGCACTCGTAACAAGCGACATGAGATGGTTGCCATGAGGCTAAATATATTTACACGGTAGAACGAATATAAAATAAAACAGATTTATAGAATATATTTCAAAGATTTCTTAATTTAAAACGATATTACGAAAAAATGTGTTCATTTAAACCGAAGGGTTTAATTTTTTTTGACATGATAATGTTTTATAAATCGATGAACGCCGGCTGCACGCACGAAAAAGTGTAACGTTCCGCCTGAGCTGAGCGTGCAAGCGAGAGCGCGGAATAAGCGATAGAGAGGCACGATCGGCCTAAGCGTTCGGCTTGTGACGCATTTATCTCTCTTCCACTTAATGAAGTGAAAAGTTAATGTCGTTTCCATTGTTTGTTACAACAACTGAATGATGATTTATCGAAAAAAAAATCAATTAACTTCTTCTTTGTATTATACAAAATATCGATAATTCAATGATCTTAATTCAATTCATAAAAGAATGCAATTTTTCATCAATGTTTTCTTATGACGCTATCACGTAAAATTATCGTCCGTAAACTGAGAAGCATTTTTTTTTACGGTATGATTTTCTGCTTTTGTTCCGAGAAATTTTCCACGAGAAAGTACTCAATATCACGCTGGCGTTATTAAAAACGTATTTCAATTCAGTGCAATTACCAATATAGGAGTACGGTGTCCAATTATCAATAGAGCTACAACGCCATATTTCGTAGTCATTATTTTGTATTTTTAGATTACAACAAAGTTCAAAAAGTTGACAATAAAGTGGAATTCCTAAACTTTTCCTTGTAACTTGTGAATTTTCAAGATACTTAATACAACATGAACTTGTAGACCTATTTTGTGCTTTATTAACGAGGTCAAACAACAGATAAAACTCTTTTAGGATTTTAAAGAGAAAATTCTTATTATTTAACAGCTATTCGCCGCCATTTAAGTTACACAATAATAAACAATGTTGGTATACTATTATATTTACGCATTCGATTCTGAAGCGTTTTGTTATAAACTTTTGAAGCGTCTATAATTTTTATATATTTTATGCATTTTCAATGCGATCTTATAAGATAAATTATTATAATAGAAAAATACTAGAAAAAATCGACTCGGGTCACAAGTGAATCTCAGGCGGGAATCGAACCCGCAACCTTTGGAAATCCGGTCCAATGCTCTCCCAATTGAGCTACCGAGCGTTGCGAACACTCGTCGAATCTTTCTAGTACATTCCTGATTTTACGCTGTAGGCCAGCGTTGTTTCATCAATGAGAGGAACATCCTCTCGTATTCGAAAGAAACATTTTTACAAATGTTTGGTCAATCGATTAAGATGAAACAGCCATGTTAGATTTAATTTTTTTATATATTTTATGCATTTTCTATGCGATCTTATAAGATAAATTATTATAATAGAAAAATACTAGAAAAAATCGACTCGGGTCACAAGTGAATCTCAGGCGGGAATCGAACCCGCAACCTTTGGAAATCCGGTCCAATGCTCTCCCAATTGATCTGAGATTCACTTGTGACCCGAGTCGATTTTTTCTAGTATTTTTCTATTATAATAATTTACTTTTGAAGCGATCAAAAATTAGCTAGAAAAAAATTAACTCTATCCGGGTTTTAGACGGAACACGAACCAGCATCCTCTCGCTAAGGGCGAGTACTTTTCCAATTGAATTATTGAACCATGGCAATTAAGGTTAATAAACAAATTGATAAAATACGACTCAAAATGAAAATAATTTTACATCTATCACAGGTAAATAATTATTTTCAATAGATAATAATATAAAAATATCTATTCAGCTCACAAATAACCGGCAGCCTTTGGGCTATGAAAAATAATTTATCATAAGAGATCACAGGTAATTTTAAATAAGTAATTAAAGATAAATAAACATACTGCAATCGTGTTTTTCAAAAACAAGAAACGATGATTTTTTATGTTTATATAAACATATATATAAATATATATTTAAGAGCGATATGACTGGGACGACTGATTCTATTAGAACAATTCTTTCACTATTTGAAAAGTACATTATTATGGTTTGACATAGGCTACATTTGTTTGAACCGAGAGCAGTCGAGGCAGGCTGCTAGTTTGTAATAACAAATATTATGCCAAGATATAATTTCTAAAGTGTCTATTGACATCATAAGTAATAACAAAAGTATATTTTAATAAAAACGATAAAACAGAAGGTTGTAGAAAATAAATGTTTTAGTAAAGATGGCGTTGTTCACCGCAAGCGTTGTCTAATTACACCGTTATATTCGAAGGCAAGATAGATGGTAGGCGTTTAATTCTGCGGTCGCAGCTCGAATGTAACAAACGAGCTACGCACTCTGGAGCTGAATGACAAATTTGAAGAAATTACTGCTACTCCTCAAAAAGATAATTTAAACTACTGTGATCAACCGGTTGGAGCAATAGTAGCGATTCTACCCTCTTTCATAGGTTCGAATTTTGGTAGGGGCATATATTTTTGTGATGAGCGTAATCATTTAGTTCTCTTAGTCATGATAGAATATATTTTTATTTATGTATTAGCACCATGTTGTGTCAAGATCTTCACTATGGATAGAAAAATAGTACAGATAATGAGCCACAACTCATCAAACAGTTTTAGGGTTGGTTTGTGCTAAATGCATCTGCATTAAAAAAAAAATTAAGTAGTGAAAATTCGCCTGTCGATCCCGTCTGCATCTGCAGGCGAATTTTCATCGTTTCATTGAAACCTATGAATGTATTTTTGAGCAATTTGACGTCCGGCAGAGTAAAATAGCAATAACCCATCATGGTCTCGTAAAAAGCGACTAATGATACTGGAGGCAATCACCGTACAATTCCCTTAGGACCACAAAATGGGCAGCAGCGTTTTATTGTCGACGCCTTTAGCACCGACGATTCTGGGTTCGAGTCCCGGAATTGGTAGACGTTCGTGTGATGAATACGAGCACTTGTACTTTAGTCATGAGTATTTATATATATATTAATATTAATATTACATATTTATGTATCATATATGTATGTATATTCGTTATCCTAGTATCCATCACACAAGCCTTACAGTGCTTAATTTTGAGCTAGGTTAACTGGTCTGAATGTAAGAAAATATTATATTATTGTCTCATTGCGATTTCCTAACCGGGTGCCAAGCTTTGAGATTATGACAGTATTCTCCTATTTTGTGGAAAGGCTTTTGTCCTACGGCTGAGATGATAAGGATGAAGTATATTTTATTGTACTCAAAAAGCTTTGATGCCTGTAGTTTATCACAACTCACATATGATCACTAGCTTCGTATATCGTAAAGAGTAGATCACTTTAGTGAAATCTTATACCTCATTCTTGTATTAGTTGAATAAAACTCCAGTTAAGACAACTACAATTGACATATTGAAACAAATATAAATATAAATTTTTGCTATCGAAACTGCGCCTTTCGACCACTAATTACCTCAATGGTCGAGTGGCTGCCATACCGGTTTTCACAGTAAAGCCACTCCGAGATCCCATATTCGATCCCGGTCGGGTCAATGTAGAAAACTAAATTGTCTTTATTGGCTTGGCTCTGGGTGTTGTGGTGCCGTCGTTGTATCTGAATTCCATACTAATGCTTTAGCTACTTAACTTGGATTCAGACCAGTGTAATCATGTTATATAAATAGAGCAGAGCGAGCGAAGCTCCCATGGATCAGCTTCAATGGCGCAATGTCCGTTACGCCAGAACTTCCAGAGTTCTTAACCGATTTTAATATTTTTTGTGTGGCATCGAATTAACAGGTTTAGGACCAGATTGTGATGGAATTTAGAAATTTTTAAATTCGAATTTAGGAATTCGCAAAAATTACCATGGAAACAAAAATTTTCTTTTTCTTTTTTAGGTATTACGCTCCGCTCCAATATATGGTGCCAGCGTAGCTTTATGTTTACCGACTGCATCGCCTAGTATTCGAAATCATTTATTTTACTATTGCCACAAAGATACTAATTTTACTCCTTGATTTGTTTTATTCGTCAAATAATGGAAATTTTGCATTCACAAAGACAAAAGAATTTCAATTTAACCCAACAACTTAGTGTGTAGGTAAATTCAAGCAGTCAGTTACTCAGTATACACAGCGTAAACAAAACTATACGCCGCCGCAAACCGCGGCAAAGCCCGTCAGGCGTTCACTTCAAACGGCAATTTAATATCCGCGTTTGTAACATTCGCGAATCTCTGCAGAGTTTTCATAAGCGCACCTCAAGTTTGATGTTCTTTAGGGTTGTGCAGGTTAATATGTAAGTTTTTTGAAAAATAAATTTTCTTCGTAGTCATAATTCGTATTCTGCTTGCCATAACGTATTTTATCAAGTTTACCATTTATTGTATCGAAGGACAGTATTAGACAGTTTTTTTTTCTTTTTATGTCGCTATCAATTGAGCGAAGCTCTCTTTTAGGCAACTCACAAATTTCGCCTGTATCCATCATGCTTCTTAACGGTTCAACCGATTCGAACGAATTTTGGCATGAACATACATGATTATAACCTGACGGACATAGACTATGTAAAAAATATAGACTTTTACCATGTAGGAATAATCACCGAAAGAAAAATTCAAAAGCTGATCACAGCCAAACCGCTGAGACTACATTGATGAAATTTGGCGCCAAAACTCACAAACGAAGGTAAGGTAGTGCTTGGCTCAGTATTTGCAAACAGCAGCATGCATTGCAGACCTAGTTGAATTATTGATCATCTCAGCATTGTGTCCACGCCTAGACGGAAACGTTCTTCAAAAATAAGGGGGTTCTGCTATAATCTCCTCGCTTGGCAGACGGGTTGGAGATCCCAGTAGAAAACCATAATTCTTAGAAAGCCTTAAATATAATAAGTATGAACCGCCTTTTACTGTTTCTGTACACAATTCTTCGCTTAGCGAGTAGAGAATGGCTATTGGCATAAGTTCACCATTTATACAAAAAATGTATGATGATTATGTCTACTACTATTACTCTCATTTAAATACACCCTTGAGTATAAATGTGAAGTGTGAGAGCTGTTCTTGTAGACTATAGATGGTATTCCACTATATAAAGGTTAAAATGAATTTTAAAATGTGTAAAACCGATCTGTACGAGTAAATAATAAGATCCTAACCTAACCTAACCTAACCCAACCACTCTCAATAAATTGTATAATAAAAAAGAGATCAAGATGGTGATAAGCTTTTACATCATTTGTATTGAAATTAGAATGTTTCCTAATCTCAATAGCGTCGCATTGCATTATGGGAACTGTTATAGTTTAGCAAGGATTTGTAGTTTATTTACTCTGATGTAGTCCCAAACCTTTCACTACATGCTTAAAAACTGCACACTATTGTACGTTAGTTATTTCTTGTGTAAATGGCTCTAGAAGAGATAGTGTTTTTTGTTATTTTACGATTGCGGTAAAAAAGGAAATATTAACTAAATTAATGCCTGTTATACTAAGTAAAAAAACATAAAATTGTATGCAAATGCAATAAATCCTATTCCAGTTAAACGAAATATAATCTCGAACCAGTGCACAATTTATTACCGTCGTAATCTGCAGAGGCATCCTTTTCCGTGACGCGTAACAAATGAAGACAGCCGTTACTTAAAATGTCTCATTTTAACAGAAAAATGTGTGAAAATAAAGAATTATTTTGCAAAAATTTAAACATTTGTTATTTACGGGATGTAAAAAGACCCAAAGCGTTAACTGAAGCCATGATGCTTCTATTTATTCGCTATTTTTCGTTATACATGTTTATTCCTTTTTGTAGAGACAAAAATATAAGTAATTTTTAATACTTCTTATTTACTTGATCTGAACTAACTCATACTATTACTAATAAAAATTCGAAGAGGTGTGGATTCGAATGTTTTTTTTTTCTTTATTTGTGGCTTGCACCATTTGTACATTTAGCCAGTGTCAAGTAAGTATAATTGCCAGTTCTTGAGTAATTTCTTTTCTTAATTTCATAATGATGAATGAACAGTAAAATATATTTTTGACTAGCTTTCAGTAATTGTGGGGTTTTTACTAAAACCTCCCTGTGGACATCTTGAGAGAGCAGGAAAACACATCTTCCGCTGCTTTGTTATACTTGCTAACACTCTTGTATGTTCATAAACACTTAGTGGTTAATAATCCACCATTATTACATACTACCATCCACAACAACACAAATTTTAACATGAGAAACAAATCCACCAATGTGACGCTTCCCACTCCCGCCAAAAAGTCCTTCTTGATATTGATTTCGACTTGTCTATGGTGATTGTTGTTTATGGACGGGCACAAGGAGGCCCATTCTATAAACGTTTACACGCGTAATTGAAACACAAACGCATCTGGTATGCTATGTAAACCAAAGTGTCTTTTGGTACTGCCACAACTTTGTTGGCAATTCTTCGTATCATTAAATTATTCTAATCGGTAATAATGTCGATACGAGTTACACGATTTAATTATCTGACAAGGGACTAAAAAATATGTAAACAAACTATTAATAAGCCTACTCCTAGAAGGTCAAATTTCGGATATATTTTAATATTTGATAGAATTAGGCGTCTATTGTCTACATCTATATCTATAGAACCAGTACATCTTACTTCTAACCACTTTCGTTTTGTCTTACTTTTAGACAAAACAGGTATAAAATAATACTGGATTACGTTTTTATTTTTCTTTAACCTTGACTGTTCAACTACAACCGGTAAGAAGTATTTTCTTTTAATAAGCAAAAGCGATAAATAGTTAACAATCCCCACTACCCAGAATACTTGAAATGCAAATTTCATTATTTGTGTGATTCTCATAAGCGCCAACTTCGCTCTGCTGATTCTCTTGCCCTGTCTATTCCTCTCTACCGTACTGGTTTTATGTCAAATTCTTTCACACTCCAAGCTATACGTCTCTGGAATGGCCTCCCAGACTCTATTCGTAGCTCTCCCAGTAGGATTACGTTTAAAAAGAAAGTTCATGCTTTTCTCACTGAAGGTTTATAGTAATAGTAAAATGGAATTATCATATTATTGTAACTTATTTAATGATTTTAGTTGTATGTATATGTATATTTGGTTTATATATGTAGTGTAATTATTAATATAATAATTACACTTAATATAGTAATTAGTAATATAGTTATATACATATTGTGTGTATTGTACATAATGCAATATGTATGTTAAACTGATAAGTTTAAGTATATACCTCCATTGTATCCGCTTTTAAGTTTCTTTTTTCCCCAAAGGTTGACTGGGAGAGAATGCAATCAGCATTAAGTCCGCCTTTTGTACCATTTTATATTTATGGTCAATAAAGATTTTTAAAATAAATAAAAATAAATATATCTCAAATTCAGATAATAATGGTTGTATGCCAATACACTTCCTTTTTTTTGATTTAATTAAATTTTGATCTGTTTGAACAAACGAATATTGGTCACGCCTAGATTTATAGACGACATAATTTTAGATATAAGTATCTTAGAACTATAGTCAAAATTATGTGGTACTTTATTTATATTCAACTAGCTTTCCGCCCGCGGCTTCGCCCGCGTGGAATTCGGTTATATTGCGGTATAAAGCACAACTATAAGAAAACTTCTCAATCCCACGGAAAAATCTATGAAGCGCGATGTAACGCTGGATACAAAATTCATATAATTCATTTATCTTCTGTACTTTTCTTCTTACGTATCTTAAAAAAACACTTCGTTACCACGTTTTAAAAAACACCCAGCGCCATCTATCGCATACCTCAAGAACTAAATAGCGTAAGCTATCAGTCCACTTCTTATGTATTTTAAAAAACACATCGTTACCATGTTTTAAAAAACACCCAGCGCCATCTATCGCATACCTCAAGAACTAAATAACGTAACTAATACTTATACCAATTAGTAATTCGTTGACTTTAGTGATTTCAGGATAAGTAGATGTAAAAAAAAAATTTAGACGATAAAACAAATTGTACGTCATCCCTCGGGAATTCCTCATTTTCGAGGATTCATTTTCGTATCATTTAGCTTTAAAATTTATATGTTCATATTCGTTTGCAACATATAAGTAGATGTAAAAAACAGTTTAGACGATAAAACAAATTGTACGTCATCCCTCGGGAATTCCTCATTTTCGGGGATTCATTATCGTATCATTTAGCTTCTAAATTTACATGTTTATATTCGTTTGCAATATTTTACGTTGTTTTAAACGACACACAGCGCCATCTACAATCCATCCATCAAGCAAACAATGTTTTTGTTTTCCCTCGGGAATATCAATTTTATTCCAGGATAAAAAGTACCCTATTATTTAATCCGGACTTTTATCTTTACGTCTGCAAAATTTCAAAGCAATCGGTTCAGTAGTTACGGCGTGAAAGCGGAACAAACAAACAAACAAACAAACAAACAAACTCACTTTCCCATTTATAATATTAGTAAGGATAAGCAACACTAACATTGCGTTAATACAAATTTTTAAATAATAGAGAATATTATACCTATAAACACAAAAATAACAATTGGCGACTGCATTCTAGAAATTAGGCTATACATAAGTTTAGACAAATATCAGCCAATTTCCAAGTAAAATCATTTTTAGATGAGACATCCCTATTTCTTGTCTTTCTCTACAAAATGCTCCATTATTCAATTATGAATAAATGAATGTCTTTTATTTAAACCATTTCTTTTTCTACACCTACACCCTTGTTTTTAAAGGTCGCTATGAATTAAGATATTACTCTGAATTTTTTGTTCGTTACGGAGGAAATTTTTTACAAAGGTCAATTTTGATAGTTTCTCAAATTAATTATCTTTTTGTGAACAGATAAGTTTGAATCGGGTATGTAGAATTGAATTTACTAATTAAACGAATTTCTAAGCTATTTGGGCATAGACAAATCTTAATGGATCCGTTTAAATTGGTATTATTATACAGAATTTTCTGAACCTCCTAGTTAGTTGACTTAGGATTAAACCAGACAAATTAAGGATTATGGTAAATGTCTTGATGTTTTTGAAATAAAATTAGCTTCAATGGAAGCTTTAACTTAAGTACCTACATTCTTAAAAGACATGAAATGTTTTCTTCAGACAACCGTTGAATTCCTCCTACCGATAAAACAATTGTATCTTTGACAAAAAAATCGCCCAAGTGCGAGTTGGACTCGCGCACCGAGGGTTCCGTAATATATTTTTATTATATGAAGTAACTAAAAATTTACGGATTTCGCAATTTTTCCTATATGACGTTGCTTTGTACCAAATTTCAAGATTCAGAGTTCATGGGAAGTACCCTGTACGTTTTGATACCCGTGCAAGTGTCGAAATTTTGCGGCATAAATGGCTGTGTCTTTTGATTGCGTCGGCTTAGAAGTTTAATTTTCTTACTGCTCCAATGGACAGTAGATCTGAGTATTTGATATAAATTTCAGCTTGATACGTCCACGTTCCTGAGAAAAAGGGTCTTGACAGAGAGACTGACGGACGGACGGACAACAAATCAATCCTATAAGGGTTTCGTTTTTTCCTTTCGAAGAACGGAACCCTAAAAACATAAAATCATTCTGTCGTAAATGTATGCAAAGATTGGCAACCTTTACATCTTGGTGGGCTCAGACAAAACCTTATCCACCTAATAGTCATTTAATTATTTAATTTTGAAATAACTAAATAAAAAGTTAATTGAGCATACATTTGAAAATGTTCCTTAGACTTTTAACTAAACTTACAGCATAAATATTAAATTAAGTGGTGACTAAACACAGCGTTAATAAATTGCACTCAATAATGAAAGAAGATCCTAAGAGACCAACGCAAAAGAGGAAACCCAACCAAGAATCATTTGTTACGTTTCACCGCATCTAATGGAATCCTCCGGAATCGGAAGCTATTACTCATTGTGATATACTTTTGAAATCATAATTAGCCCCAAAGGAGCTTTTACTTCCAGTCCGCGATGTTTAGGTAATCTTGATCTTCGTACATGTGGGTGGTACCCGAAGAAACGTTATCGTAAAAAGGCTGGTTGTACTAGTCATCTCGTGAAGTAAATTAAAGGGTAAAATATGTACCATATTTAAATTGTATTTAAATATGTAACAAATTTAAAGAGTCATTTTAATGAGGTTAAATTAACTCTTTGAGTCCTGATTTTTATACAAAAGTCTAGAACCGCTACGATACTTGTTTATACGCCTGAGGCTGCAAAGACAATAACCGATGTGCGTAAATTTCGATCATTTTCGTGTTGTTACATGTCTTAACGCATGACTCACGCTGGTGGTTCCAAGTAGTGCGGACTAGGACGCTAGGAAATAATTCATAAATAGGGCTCGTTATTGCACGGTCTAACAACTTCTGATGATGCTCCGTGTGGGGGCGAAACACGTGTAGAGTAGTTGGTGAAGGTGCCGGTGTCTGCGGTTCCTGCATTTATTTGCGAGCGGGCGAGCGGTGCACACTGCTTGAGTTTTGCGGAAGTAAGCTACATATTTTATTTTACTATTGGATATGGACTTCCGCCAAGTAACGCCTGATTCTATCAAATACATAAATAGGTGGTTCCAGTGCGAAGCTACTAGGATTCAAAGGGTAGTAAATCACTTGTGTTATGGAATTCAGAAACGACGACGGTACAACATTCACGGCCGAGTCAATTAATAAAGTTAGTTTTCTAAATTGATTCGGCCGGGAACAGGACTTCTTAGTGCCGTTACCATGAACATCAGTCTTTTAGCTACTTGACCACGGATGCCGTTAATGACGGCAAAATTATTGACAAAAATCAACATTGAATTTGTGGTGCACTTTCCACGTCTCGTTCAAAAGATTATCTAACAAACATTTAACTGGAGGATCCCACGGATCAGCTTCAATGGCGCAATGTCTGTTACGCCATAACTTCCCGAGTTCCTAGCCGATTTTAATATGTTTTGTGTGGAATCGAATCAACACATTAAGGACCATATAGTGACGGAGAAAGAAAGGAAGATTTTTTGAAATTCACAAAGATAAAAAAGTTTAGACCAAAAACATTGGCTCTATGGGACTTGCCATTGAAACAAAAGCGCGCGCATTTTGAAAGTTATCATTTTTATGGAACTTAAAATTTACTAAACATTATTGATTTTTTTTTGTATTACGCTCCGCTCCAATATACGGTGCCAGCGAAGCTTTAGCGACTGCATCGACCTATTATATTTTGGCACATGTCCACATTTTTATCCCTTAATGTACTATATCACATTAACCATTGCGTGCATTAAGTATGGTTAAACGCACTAGTGGGCATGACATGGTACCGAAATACTTCTGGAGTTGCCCTTAGATAAATGTCCAATAGCTTTATGATGATTTGGCGAAGTAGAAATGATCTCCGCGAATGTGCTAAAGAAAACGGTTCATTTGCATGAACCAAACAGAAAAAATAAATCCTGACACTTGTTTATAACCTTCTTTTAATTAGTACAATATCTTCCACTGCAATTTTAGAACGAACCCTTGGAGAATGGCGACCAAAAACAAGACGACGCAACGTGAGGAGAACCCTCACGAGGTGGACCTATAACTTGATGAAGGCTGCAAATAACTAACTGCTGATAACAGCCACTCCTAGTGGCGTTCTAATGAGGTGGCCTATCTCCGAGCCTCCTCATTGGAACGCGTAACTGCTAATGATGATATTTATCTGATAGATGTTTGGGTACATTTTCGTAAATAAAATATGCAATTCGGGTATTTACGAGTTAGAATTGGTAATAATGTTCTTTTATCTTTACGTTAAAACTAGACCTTATACCGTAACATCTTATTATTTATAAAAACACCAAACTCTTAATAAACCCTTTTATACTGGTTAGAAATATTAAGCAATTTTTTTCTATTATATATTTAATTATTTCAAGCTTTTAAATAATCTTGCCATCTGGCAAGTGGTGATCCATTTCGTTGCTCGTCATCGAGAGAGGGGTTGTGGGTTCGGATCCCTAAATCCAACCAAATTAAAAATCTTTTGCTAGCTACAATAACAGCCTTCAATGCTAAAGGCTGCAGAGAAAACATAAAAACAATTTCCTTTCCTGAAAAATGACCCAGTTTAATAGAAAAATTAAACTTTTTGGAAGCTAATAAAATTTATCTACATTGATCTATAAAAAGTTGAAGATGTCAGTATTCATTTGCTGTGCTCACGAGCTGCCAAGTGTGCGCAATAAAAAAGCTTTTTCCTTAATATCATTAGCTCCTATCTTGAAAAAAGGCGTTTTCCCCGCGACGCTGTCTCTTTTCGTTACTTCAACTTTACATTAAGTTCTCTATAAAAAAACAAACGAGTGTAAGGTTTTCTAAAAGGAAACTTTATAAAAGACTACATTATTTACTAATTCAATTGAATTGTAATGTATTTATTACCTACTTTATTATTTTATTATCGAAATTATATTTCTATTATTATTGTGTTGTATTAATACATAATTTTATATAATTTACATCTTTGAAATCTATTGTTGATGGCTATATATGACTTGTCACATTACTCCATCTTACATTGTGCCCTATTCAAAAGTAAACTAGGCGATGCAGTCGCTAAGCATAAAGCTATGCTAGCACCATATATTGAAGCGGAGCGTAATACCAAAAAAAATATTTTTTTTGTTTCGATTGGAATTTTTGCGAATTTCAAAATCTGGTCCTAAACCTGTTGATTCATTTCCACACAAAAAAATATTAAAATCGGTTAAGAACTCGGGAAGTTATAGCGTATCGTCATTGAAGCTGATCCATGATCCATCTCCAATAAAGATTATTCTATTCTAAACTTTTTTCATATCAAAGTAGGTATGAAAAAAGTTAAAATCCTGGGGAAGAAAAGCCAGAATAACACGTTCCCTCGGAAATGTGTGTACCGCGATATAATTAAATTCCACGCAAACCACTAGTTACTGATAAAAAGTAGAAAGTAAAATCTAAAGGATGTTATTAAATAATTTTACTGAAATTTATACCTGAATAAAATTATTCCATCATTCTAGTTCTTATTTTATTTATAAATGATATAAATACACACTTTCATGAAGTATATTGTTGATTTTTACCAAAAATGGTACATATATGTATCTTTATATGTTTTTATTGTCAACAAAAGAACTCTAGTATATTTCAATGCATTTAAATAAAGTTTTAAAAACATCCACGTATTGCAGCACTATCGTAATGTGTTTACCAATTGATTTATCCATTGTTCTTATTAAAAGAAATTTATTAAAGAAAACATATAATAAGAGTCGATTTCAACTTCAATAACCGTTTTATGAAGAAAAAAACCGTAGACAGAAAGAATGGTTTTAATTTCATAAAGGTTTTCTCAACATTAATGGATAAAAACACTTTTTATTATCCAAACGTAGTTTACCGAGTCTAATTTTAATTGTTTAATAAACTTTTATTTATTGAATAACACAGTATTAGAAGTATTGTATTTTATCTCTCAAATATATTTCCTGCTTTGTGTGATTTAAAAATACGAATTACAGTGACAAACAGCAACCTGGAAACAAATTTAATATTGCAGATTTACAAAAAGCTGCGTTACTAAGATCAAGCTTCTGCAAGCTTTCTCGAACGCTTATAATCTTACAGTAAGCGCTTAAGTTTCTCCGAGCTGGAACACCGCTTTATATAAGCCTGGGTGGGTAAAATATAGCTTGCATAAGACTCCAAGCGGTTCCACCAGCTACTTTAAATTAATCTACTTTAAAGCTCACAGTTCTATTTCTGTACTAAAATATGTGTTAACTTTAAAATAAAAATAGAAAAAGACAGCACAGCGGTCAGTGTGTATATTTTATTTACACGAACGAATTTTGAGTTACTTTCGACCCTTTAATGATTTAAAAATTACATATTTGGTATTTTGCACATCTAATAGTTGCACCAAGTATTCCAATTTTCATACAAACATAAATTATAATTATGGAACTTTCATGAAAATGACATCATTATCACGAACAGATTCACTCACTAAAAACCAAACTTACTTCGAAATGACAGCAACTTGAAATGTGACACCAAGTTAAATCATAGCGCACATATACAACAATTTTAAAACTTATGTCGACACTTTTAATAAATAGATTCATCGCATCTGTCGCATACCTTTCCGCCGCCAAACTCCTGTCGGAAATGAATTTGAAAATTTAAAACCGTCATTCCGTATCCAACTGTCATATGTTTCCGATGTCGGATTTATGCATAGCTCTCAAAGGACTCGTTCGGGAACTTCCCTTTGGAATTCGAATTCGTGCGCCAGAAGGTTCCGACGTTTATGAATGAGGGGACTGAAGTAAGTAGGTTGATATGTTTTTCTACATTCATATATTTACTTCACTAGTTGGAGATAAAATAAGCCCATTCAGTTATATTGAATAAAGTTTATTGCCCTTTCCTCGACTGCTCGCAGGATAATAGAAAAAAAGACCAAGTAAGCGTTTGTTCGTTTCTTTTTAATATTCATAACCACTCTTGTACGTACATTATATTAACTCCGTACAATAATTTCGTTTTAGCAAGATAATACCCCTTAGTATTGTGAAAGCAGTCACGTAACGCACCTAGATACTCCTCGGCCATGTTCTTATTGAATGATTGTTACAATGTCAAATTGAATAATGCTTGTTACTAGTAGAAGCGGGATGATTAAGCACCAAGCAGAATCCAATACACTCTGTATTAGTTCAATAAAACATTTTCTCAATCTAAATCTGTAGTGTATCTCTTATTTTACTTCAAGATATAAAATAGAATGGGCATTGACCGATAGTCATCTTCGACTGTAATTTTTTACTGAAATATAGAAATTAATAATAACGTAAGGAAACAATAGTATTGGCCATTTGGTAATAAACTATTAACGGCCCATGCCTTTTTCAGTTACTATCTATCCTCAGTAAAAGTTAGACCTTTTTTATTCAGTTACTAGAGAACAATTATCGTTTTCCTTCATTTAATAGAGCAAAACCATAGTAGTAGCCCTATTGTTTCGGGATTCGTTAGGACATAGGTTGTTGAAGTCGGCAGTTGCACAGATAGTGTACTTGGTTGTTTAAAAGTTCTAATGTCAAAATATTAATAATCTCTAAGTTTGAAAATTATAGACATATATTAATTCTGAAACGGAAATGTTCAAAAACGAAAGTGATTTTCTATTTGGTTTTAAGCTAAACAGTGAATTTTTATGTATTTGGATTTGGAAGCTTAACGCTTTTATAAATAACTTTGCTCACTGTATATACAGCTTACGGTAAATAATCTAACAGAACTCAACACGTTATCAACACTTGGCGCAAGGAAGTATGGATTATGTAGATGAACCCCTATCACAAAATACTTAACTTACTCTACCGTGAATTCATAGTACGGGATGAGTTTAGCGAGAGTATGCTACGTTTAATATTAGAAAATCTTGCCGATCCTTCAGGTGTCATTTGTTTTGTTGGACCTTGATATTTCTAGTTGTTTGTGTTGTCTTTACATCTTAAAGGCTGTTTCATAAATTAACTGAGGCTCTCAGATTTTACCATTGCGGCGCGTCCAATCGCGTTTTTGAGTTACAAAACTTGAAATTTTAAATCAGATTTACAGCATTTGGTGGTTTTTTAAGAAAATTGGAGAAATTAAAATGGCTGCGGAATAAAAAAATTAACTTAATAATGCAATAATGTAAAACTTATATTTTTTGTAATTGTCAAAAATTTAAAAAGATACTTTGGGAGGCTTTTCGTAATCTCTTCTGTTTCAGGTGTTTCAAGAATTCGTTTGTCATTTTCTTTAACGAGTGTGGATTTTTCAATTTTTAATAACTGATTTTACTTTTTGATGCTTGATTGCAATAATCACTGTACGAGAGAAACATTTTGAAGTCACCTTGAACACTGTGTACACGGTGCGAGTGACGTTGTAGTCGTGACCAAAAATCGTGGCATTACTAATGACGGAAATGTGGGTGGGTGAATCAGGCAACATATACTGTCCAGTTTACCAATTTTATTCTTAAACCACTCTAGGACCATATTGACAATAAATCAGTCAATTGCGACACGTAACTTCTCGAAAAATATGGACATATTAAACTATCTTACTGCGTTATGGTTTAACAGTTTAAACGTCAGTCCTAATATGGAATAGAACCTGAGTTAGTTGACTGTAAATTTTAGTGTTTGCCCATCTAGAATAAAGACGCTGCCAGTAACATTTCCGAACAAACATCCGATTACATATCCTTTAAAGATGGGTCTGAACAAATAATCAGTATAAAGATAGATGATAGACCTGTATTTATTTTGTAGGTAGAGTAAATAATCGAACTGCGAGTGTTCCAGTTAAATAGCAATAAATATTGTCAGTCTGGTTTTAATATTGTCTAGACGTTAGAATATGATTTTCTATAAAAAAAATTGTTCAGCGACAAAACTCGACATCTAATTATAGAAGAACTATAGAATATCATAGAGCAATATTATTATATTGGTAGTGTACTCTTTTTACGGCAATAGCCAGTGAAAAGGGGGAAATTGCCAGACTTATTATAATATTGTTTGTGTTGGTTCGTTCGTCTTTAAGTCAAGACTGTGTTGAGCGACGAAAATGCTACTACCAAATTTTAAAAGATAGATGTTCACTTCATTGCACTCCGACTACTAAAAAGCTTTTCGAGAAGGTTTGCTGATTAGTGTACGCGAAGGGGTATATAATTACCTATTTAGGATGCAGTACATGAAATATTTGTAAATGTCAATATACAAATTATGACTAATTCCACAATTTTTAAACATGACATCAAATTAAAGGTCACTTATTTGAATACAGAAAGAAGCACAATATTTGTATTTACACAAACCATAATGAAATTGGTAGAAAAACATCAAAAGGAAAAGAACACTGTGTAAAATTTACATATTATTTTTAATTAGCTTGCTGAATTCTGGGTGTATCTTGTTTTTTTTCCAAGCGGTTCGCTTAAAAATGGGCCGCACCACAAGGGTCAGCGATGTAAAACAACTAATAAATAAACAAAATAACGGGTGGAAAGCTAAATTAGAAGGTGAAATTTCGAAAATGTCTGTATTGGCTTTACCGTTTCCCGGTTTGTTTGCAATTTAAGGGGATAAAAAAATGTATTTCGTGAATGGGTGTTGTGGTGTTCCCATCCTTAGACATGGCCTATGCCCTAAAAAATATCTCAATAAGCCTACAACATTATAAGTAGTTATTACTAGGCAAAAATCAAGGAGGATTTTCTAGGGACATACGCGGTAGTTTTTTACTGGAAGACAAAATAAAAAGAAACATTCGCCGTACTCGAGTCGCAGCCTTTCCCTATCAGGACGAATACTCTTCCAATTACTAGTTAAGTTTTTCTCGTAACAATTTGTTTAGATACATAAATTTAGCAATTTGATTATTAAATAACAAAAAATATAATAATAACATAATGTTTCGTCTTTATCGATTGATTCCGCTTAAGAAACACTAAGAACTAATTCAACGGGTCTGTGAAAGTCTCGGCAGCGAATTCCGCCTGACTCCTGGAAAAAGATTACTTTTTCTTATAAAAATTCTGTCATATATAAATCTAGCAATAACGAAAAAAAATTAATAACCATTCATTCTGCTATTCTAGCAAGCTCCTAGATTACTTAATTCGATCAGGTAATGTTTTGCTTATATTTTTGATTAAATTTGAAATATAATTAGTAGTCAAAGTTTAGCAATAAGTTCCTAAAACTCGAATCGGGCGGTGTTCGAAAGAGAATTCTCGATAAAGTTGTCAAAGTAAAATTAAATGTTAGAAAAGTGAGTAAGCGAACGAAATCCGCCAGTTGATTTGTTTCTTCATAAAATTAATAATGTTGTCCTTTAAATATTTTTTTATAGGTGCTAGTATATCTTCATGCCATCATATACCATAATGCGTCATGTGAACGGGTGCTGCCTTGGGAGATGGGTCTTAAATTATAATTAGATAGCGGTAATGGTATTATTATAGACATATATTATACTTAACATACATTTTAATGTTGCTTTGCTAAATTTATCGTTTATACACTGTATAATATGTTTGAATATACTTAATCTAGTGGAACGATCGCATACTGACTTTCTTCAAGGCACAGCGCTACAAAAAGAGCCTATTAACGACACCGTAATTCGTCGTCAGAATCAGGGCGAGAATAAGGGTTAAGTAGGTACATTCATAACGGATATTGGCAAACGTTGGAACATAATCAAAGCCAAGATAATAAAGTGTATCACAAAGAAGCAAGATGTTTGTAAACACAGTAGCATTCCAATACGGAACGTTTATTCTTCTACATAAACTTTAAATTATGCATTGATGACTAAGGACAAATAACATATTTATATTGATACACAAGAGCTGTAAGGCTTGCCTTATGTATACTAGGGTATATATATGATGCAAGATATTTAATATTTATAGAAATATGTATAAATACCCATGACTCAGGTACAAATGCTTGTATTTATCACACAAACTTCTGCCTCTTTCGAAACTCAATCCCAGTACCGTCGGAGCGAAAAGCAGGATCACTGCCGATGCATAAAACGGTCATTAAAACCCACTCCATTCTTTTGTCATCAAACACACGACCTAGTGACTTTTACTTTGATCGGGCTCAAGGAACCGATGTCGAGATAAGCAAATTTAAGTTCTTTTCAAAAGTCACAAAGTTCAGTTTGTATTTAAAGTCACAAACACGAGCCACATCTACGCATATTCGTCAATAACAAGCGAAATGTGATTGGAATATTTGCTCTGAATACGGTGAGAGATTTCGTACTAATGGTCTCATTCAGGCTGGTACATCTGTATGAGTAGGTACTGCCTTATAACTAAACAGGGCTGCCACGCTCGAAAAAAATAATAATGAAAAAGATAAAATAAATACTAATCTGATCTGTGCTGATAAGGATCTTTTACAAAGTAAAATTGTGTGTGTGTTAGGTATGAATCAGGATAACAAAAAAAAAATTACTACAAGAGACCTATACAATGAGCTTACAAAAACAATAAATAAGATAGAGATAACCAATTTTTAAATTAACACTGACTCTTTTTAGGTAGTGAAATTTTGAGGAAAAAGAGTATTTATAAAGACCTATTTACATTTTATTTAGTTTACTAACAATAACTGCAACATACTCTTTACATTTATTAACAACAATTGTACATTTATTTAATAAGAAAACCCATTAAAAGTAATGCCTCAAAAATATTTTTACTATTGAATTTATTTCGACTAGCGGCCCGTCCCGGCTTCGCACGTGTGGACAAAATTCTTTAATTTTTTTCTATTATTTAATATTTTTCCGTTAGCGCCATCTAGCGTCCGGTAGAGGAACTACTTGCGGTTAACGCGTTGCTATGGTAACGTTATTGATACAGTGGAAAAAGAGCGGACAGACAAACAACAAATTTGTGATCTGAGATTATAGATTTCATCGTGCAACACAAACTGTCTGGTTTGAAAATGGAATACGTGCTTCTCTTATTATTGTATCGTAAATAGTGTCTCATTTGTTTTAACCAATACGAATTACATGCGTTGGGGGCAGATTCTTGAAATAGTGCTATCGAAACGTATATATCGAAGAGTAATAAACATGAATCTCGTGATACTAAATGAATGCTTATCCACATATCGAATGTTATGAATGATAGATATCAAATGATTAGTGAATATGGAACTTGTTTTGTCAATTATGGCATAACCACTATTTGAAATATATAGGATTTTTTGTAAAAAAATATTTATTCACAATAGACAACCTTGCGTGCAATATTGTATCGAAGCCGACATATTATCTACGCCGCCAGAATCACCCCCCCTGGTCTTTTGTGAGCCCCAGTGTGAAAATGAATTTAGGCTGAATTATGTCGTTCATACTAGCTAACCCGCGCCGAAAGGTACAGTAACACTTTCTAAGAAAATTGGCACGCTCCGTGGCACTACATCTGCACTTAATAGCGTATTGAGGGCCATTAATGTGACCAGAAATTATTCTACTACGTTATATTGACTAAATGATTGCTAGCTAGATATAGTCACTGTCATTAGCCCATCTGAAAGAAGTTCACTGATGGACCGAGGCTTCCCCTAAAAATAAAAGGCTTGACATAATCTTCGCACTTGGCAGAGGGACTGAAGATCACAGCATAGTACCATGTTGCGAAAACACTGCTGCCAATTTTATATTTTGCAGTGTAATCACCATGCATCTTCTGTAGACCACATGGAGGTCTTCTAGTATAATTATACTTTGTCCAATGTAGGATGATACTTTTGACAGGTGTCACTTCCTTATTGCTACGTACTAAGTACCCTCTATATAGGTGTCAACTGTCAAATGTATCATCCTACATTGGACAAAGTATAGTCGCTTACCCGGCATACTGACAATGACTTTTAATACGTCTAACATGACATATGCTAAAACAAAAACGCCGATTTCGAATAAATCTCTGCAACTGGCTTCTAGATAGCTTTGATTCATTAATCGGTGTTTTTATTCACATGATTTTTTCGCACGCAAAAGCAGTAAATGGAGCGCGTATAAATTGATAATGAAAAATGAAGGGACATCATACACGTGTCATAAATTCATCGTTAGAAAATTGTGATGGGCTACCAGAGAAAAGAAAACACATTTTTCATGAAAAGCGTTATCTCATTTGCCTGCAATGGTAATTACTAAAAGCCTTCTATGACTAATAAATATTAGGCGTACTCATATTATAAATTCATTAGAAATAAAATCAAGCAATTATTCTATTACCAATTATCAGACATCGATATATTGTTGGCAATTTACTTATCACAAATCATGATAACTTCTAAAGCATATGTGTTAAACTGTCAATAGAAAATAGATTGTGGGAAATTGACAGTTGTGGACAAGGTACTGTGAAGCGTTGGCAGTATTTACAAGATAACAATCATTTAGTTTTTATGTCTGAGATTTATTTTCATATTCACTGAGTATTAAATGAACAGAATGGAATGTTTAAGCTGTACCTCAAACGGTAGAGCAACCAAACAGTTTTAATGACTAAGCTTTACCTCATAGTAGAGAGAAAAAGTGACCGTTTTCGCCTACGCCATTCACGTATAGCGGTTCAACGTTAACATTCTTAAATCATTATGGTTCTAGACCTGGAGCTCACTTGGCTTCGAAGTTACATAGGGCATTGGGATTATCGTATTGAAGACACCTTCTCTAGTTTTTACGACATCAGTGTCAGCCAGTGTTCGTCAGAGTGGCCTTATCTCCACTTCTATTATTATGTAAAAGGCGTAAAATCTTAATAGTCGTAAAAGGCGACTAATGATTAGTAATGATACTATAGGTAACTTTTATAGTATTATTTACGTTTCTCAAATTATGGTCTTTTACCATAATCTCCAACCCGCCTACAAAGCATGGAGATTTGGACAAACCTCCCATTTCTGGAGGAGTCTTACGTCCAGCGGTGAATTTATTTCGGCAGGGGTGATTCAATATCTTCTTATCTTATGTGTGTGTATAATATTATCCTTGAGCCGTGTGGTATCCAACAGAGTAGATTAACAAAGTAGGTTACCATCAGTTACCTCCAGTATCATAGTTCCTCACCATACACCTCCAGTAGACTGCAAAATTGGCAATGTCTTTAACGGAATTAATGGTTAATTACTGATTATTATAAATTTCCACCCCTCTGTCTAATTAACTCAAACTTCTTCACAACTTCTAAATAACTAGAGATCTTTGTGAAAATTACTGGAAATACATTGTTTCATCTTTTCGATTCAATTTCGGTTTTATGTACCTTTTAATTTTTCTTTAATTTGTAATTGGTCCACACTTATTTTTATTTCAATTTGAGAAATTCCTAATTTGCACTTAGATATTAGATTTACGGTAGGAGATGTTTACAAGTAAAAAAATAGTATTGTTGATCGTTATCTGCTATTTTTTATATATTTTTTTTTATTAATAATATAGAAAAAAGTTAACTTGTCTCTTGGGTCCGACGGGACAGGTAAAGATTGTCAAAATTGCCATTAATTTGTTCAGGAGACAGACAAAAAAATGTAGTTCCGCAAATATCTCCTTGTTTATGCATTTATCATTTTTAAGTTGACGGGTTTTTGCCCTAACATAATGCAATCTTTGTTCTTATTCTATTTTGAAGTGTGTAAATATGTAATTTTTACAACTTATGTAAAGTGAAACCTTATTAAGAATCAAGAATCAAGAATTTTATTTGCATTAAACATGGTAAATACAGATAACACACATGATAAAACCAACATGTTTTGCCATAATTTGGCGTGCAAAATTACATAAAATATTACATGAGAATGATCTAAAATAACAATTTCAATATATAAAAATTAGTTTCGTCATTTTAAAATTATTTTAATTTACACAATGTCAAAATATTCTCTCAGATTATAAGGGGATCTCATTATTAGCCATTTTCGCAATTGCGGTACAAATTTATTCGTAGGTAATTCTCTTATTTCAATTGGTATTTTATTATAAATACGTATTGACATACCAACACAATTTTTTTCGTAAAAGTTAAGGTTAAGTAACCTTGTAACCGTCAGTGCAGTTGTTTCATACTTTATAATACCAAATATATCGCGTCAGCTAATTTAAAAAAATCTGAATCTATTCTTTATTCTTACATACATTTTTCAAAAATCAAAACTTAAAAAAAAAATGTTTTAAACTTATGAATTCTGAGATTGTAGCGTGTGAGTTTGACGGTAATTTCATATATATTTTACGAATATCAGCTACGTAGGTGTCATACATCAATCACAAGTCAACTGAGTACACTTCAAGATGATCGATGTCAACCTTAAGACAGCCGCTTTACAATATTACATTAAAATCTCCAGGGCTAAATAATTCGGCAGAAAATAAGCCTTATTACAAGTAAATAACGCACCCTGGTCAGTCACTATGAGATTGATGCTTTTTAAAATTGCAATTACTAAGCAACCTTCACATTTCACGGCAGTAGGCACTTGATGGATGAGAACCTTAAAGTAAATCTTCATAAATAAAGGTATAATAACGAAAGAATCGTATCATGCCATTTATAGCTATCAGCAGGTCATTTTATACACCTTTTGTGGTATGTAGTTTTATCACATATACATATACATAATGATATCTTTAAAACTTTAAAGGGAAATTATATTTTTATTGATAGCGAAAAGGTGTTTATTTTGACTTTGATCTGTTTGTGTCTTGTGAACTCTTGTGTGAGTCAAATCTACTAACTAGAATTTCCCTCTCTTTTTGGTGACCGTTCAATCTGAAATTTGGTACAGGTTATTAATTCTAATGACAGTATAATTATGAATATTCAATATTATTGTAAATTAATCTTTGACAATACCTTTTCGATACAAGAAGCGGCAACCCTTAGAAAAGTCGTGTATGAAGCTAATGTAGGTCGTAGAGTTCGCATTTGCATGTGAATCCCGAAGCTTTCCCTGCTTAAGGATTCTTCAAACTATTCTATGTACGGAGAAACACTGGCATATGTATTTTTTATTTCTTGAAATCCATATAATACCTTAATACTTAACCTATTTTGTTATACATACATCAGCAAAGATTCCACTATAACATAAAACATATAGTTAATTAACAAACACAAAAAGATAAAATGTAAACTTCTCATTATATGATCTAAACAGAAATATTTATCCAACATATTTAATGTTGTATAGGGCATCTTCGAACACAAGGAGCCTATTCTTTTTTCAATTTTGTACAGAACAACTTCTCTCGATTTCTCTTAATATGATTTCAAAGAAGAAACACTAAAAACAGTCTGGTAAGAAGCTCTGTAAATTGTTTATTAGATTTGTCTAGCTCATTCTATTACATGTATTACAGATTATATTGCGGTTATCAGACCGCGGACGTGATAGGTACTCTAACCCTTAATTCGACGTCGTGCAGTATACTTCCCGTTGAATGAAAAAGAATCTTCGTCGAAAACTAGTCCATATATCTAGAGTTCTGGGTGCTGTAATTGTAACAGGAAATTGAAATAGGTAGATTTTTTAATATTTTTTCTAGGGTCCCCTACAAGCTAAGAACCAAAATTAGTAACACGTAACGTAGTTAGTTTTACAAATTAAAAAAAAAATCTTTTCGAATTAAGGGCTAAGATGGAACGAATGGACGAAACAGACAAAATGATATAAAGAAACGGTTGAATTCAAGTTGCGAGTAAGACATAATTCTCGGTACAAACAAATTCAGTTTCAAAGGTTCTTAACTTTAACATTTCTTAATTAATATAAAACAGAGATTCGGTATGTAATCTTCATACCATCATACTGTTGAGGAACAGGCCTTCGTTGTGGTGTCTGAATGCTCAGTCACCACTCCACTGGATCTTGACGGACTGGAAGGGTACGTCGCAGTGGATTTTTAGTTAGGATGTGCCCCACCTACGGTCCGTGCGCTAAGGTGTGGGTGAGTCCAACATATCATCGCTGCCAACCCGCAGCAGGTCGAATCTATAAAGTATTTTTCCACTACAAAAATAAGAGATATATAAAATTATCGATCACCTAATCGATCGATCGATGATTAGCCGAAACAATCGTACAGTTTTTGTTATTAGTTTTTTATATACTTTCATATGCATTAAATAAAATGCTGACATTAAAAAAACACAATTCAATTGTATTTATTTGTATGTAGATATGTTTTATCTTTCATTGTTAATCGTTCAACGATTACCTGTTATCTTTGACCTAAAAATTTGTATTGTGTACAATCCAAATTCTATACACATAACATGGAAATATTTCTGTGGGCAAAATTGGCATTACTACCGAACGAGGCGCTTTGATTCGCTAATATAGGTTTATCATTCTTTCCTTTTCTGTTCATCTTTTATCTTTATGTTATAGAGAACAAGAAGTTCCAACTCCAGCATTACCAAACAGCATAAATTAAACACTTCATGTGATAATTAGCATCGGTAAGCCCGCGTTGCGCAGCAAGGCTGTTCATCCAGAGAGAAATAGTAGCATCTGTGGGTTGCGATCAAAGGCACCGCTCCACTGAGCCGCGCCAGGGTTTAATTTTAATCATGTGGAATCATCCCGTCCTGTTTCAAGGTTCCCATTCAACGTTTTCATACCCGCGATTTTGTAAATCCTCCATGTTTGCCCTTTTCATTTACTACCACATAATGTCGCTGATGTAAACTACTTTATTAGAATGGGATTGTAATTATTATTGTTCAGTTCATAAGTATAATTTATACGATAAGCTCAAAAGCAGAGCATGGACGAAAGGTGGCTAGCCTATCTGTTTTTTACAGGGTACATGCCGGAGAGTGTGTAGCAGAATTGCACAGCCTTGTTCCGCCGTCCCCATTTTTACATCGGACAACCAGTCTTACTAATACTATATACCACCATTATATAGTTGATATATCAAAGAGTCGCACTAAGCGTTTTGATTCCATCATTCCATCATAATCGGTCAATCCGTTCTTGACATATAGAACGACATACAGATAGACAAACAGGCAGACAAAAAAATATTTTTTAAAGAACATAATTGATATCAGTGTAAATTTGTCTAAGAAAATAAATGTAAACTTACTGGAGGGAGACTCTATACCAGGGTCGTCTGCTTAGGTACCTCCGTCTTGCCTATTTCTGCCGCAAAGCAGCAGTGCTTGCATTGCTGTGTTCCGGTTTGAAGGGTAAGATATGGCAGTGAAATTACTGGGTACAGTGACTTTACATCTTGTGTCACAAGCTGGCAACGTACACTGTGGTTCTTGTGGGGGTTGCAGTTTTGCTGCGAATCTCACAAGAGCCTCATGTATTATAGGTGACTGTTACCACTTACCATCAGGTGGGCAGTTTGCTTGTTTGCCAACTTTCTGAATAAAAAAAAAATATACATAACAATGAATTTTATGTATTTTTGTTATAATAATAATAATAATAATAAAACATTTATTTCAGACTGAGGTCCATAGTTTATTAGTAATAATTAGTAACAAAAATAACTTATTCTATGTTAATGTTGTTAGTAAATACAATTTATTCATATTATTACAATTTATTTATATTATTTATATTCATTATTTAATTAAGCCTATGGCTAACTCCACCCAGTGCCTTTGTATGGCACAGTCTGGTCTTTCAAAGATCGCTTTCAAGATGCTGTTTCGAGCGCCACGCAAGCGCTGCAGCAAGGAAGCAGCTTTCTTACGCATGATGGCATGAAAACCATCCACATGTGCCTCCGCAAACATTGCTGACGCACTACAACGTCGTGGCAGTCGCAACAGCATCCTGAAAGCGTTGTTGTATTGCACCCTTAGAGTGTTGTAGGCTCGGCGCGTATATGTTACCCACAGGCCGCTGGAATAAAAAGATTGACAGAACGCCTTAAAAAGACTTATTTTGACGTCTGTCGAACAGCGAGCGAACCTGCGGGCAAGCATATTGCTCCTCACCGCCAACGCCCTGCGCTCGCGCTCTATGTCGCTGTCGTCCCTAAGATCACTGGTGACAACGTGACCTAGATACTTAAAACTATTTACAATGCTCAGTATTACGCCGTTGAGATATATCGGTGGCACACGGCGAGGTCGTTTTTTAGGTGCATTAAACACTAAAATTACACTCTTTGCAGAGTTGTATTTAAGACCGTGCTCCACCGCATACATCTCGCAGATCGATATTAACTGCTTTAACCCGCCCATCGATGGACTAAGCAGCACCATGTCATCGGCATAGCTTATATTATTGACACATATACCGTCAATGTGACAACCGACATGTGTGCTGCTCAGTCGCTCAATAAGTTGGTTCATGTACAGATTGAATAGCAGAGGTGAACTTATTCCACCTTGCCTCACCCCGCATTCTAACCCGTATTCCTCCGACAGGGCACCAACCCACCTTACTTGGTTCGTCTGATGACTATACCAATATTTAAGAAGCGCTGTATACTCCGCCGGCACGCCCTCACCTCTCAACCTGTCCCATAAGATGTCATAAGCTACGAGATCGAAAGCTTTCGACAAGTCGAGAAAGCAAGCGTATACCGGAGTCTTTCTTGTTGTATAGTACTTGACGGTACATTTTAGGCTTAGGATGGCGCTTTCCGTTGAAACCCCCGCTTTGAACCCAAACTGGGCATCATGTACAGTTACATATTCTTATAGGGTGTCATTCAATAAACTGTCAAACACCTTGGCGATGGTGGTAGCGAGTGAAATCGGCCTATAATTTTCCATTCTGGAAGCGTCACCTGCCTTATTTTTAGTAATAGGCACAACTATGGTCCGCATAAGTGGTTCCGGTAAATATGAGTGACCTACGCACAAGCTGAAAAACAGTGACAACACCCTAGGTAGATGAACTCCCGCATATTTAAAATGTTCAATGCTGAGACCATCGTGACCCGGGGATTTCCCACGCTGCATGCCCGCAATGATTCTAGCCACTCTTTTAGCTGGTATTTTAAAGTTCCGATCAGTCACAATGGTCTCAGCATTTACTGTATCGTGAGACACGGCGCCCAAGGGTGACAACAAAGAAAAGTGAACCCTAAAAGCATCGGCAATTTGTTTATGGTCAGCGATGCCACTGACACTCACCGGGAGGCTCGGCCTTACGTTCATTTTATTAGTGTTCTTCCAAAAACTTTTAAAGTCTTTATTAGCATGGTTAGCGGCGAGGACATCCATTTTAAGCTGGTCCTGCCGGTCTTGACACCACTTTAATTTAGCCTTAAAATGTTTCCTCGCCGCCACCATACCATCATATATGTGACCATTAGGCGGTCGCCCAGCTAATATCCAAACCCGAAAATGAAGTCTCGCCTCGCGGTGAGCGTCCGCAACATGTCTGTTCCACCCCGTGACATAGCCACCCCTTTTGTGACACTTCACTCTATATGTTTGCACTGCGGCCTGCGAAAGCGTATCTATGATATTTTGATACATGTTATCAATAATTGCGCGATGTTCCCTGTTATCACAGAATCCATCACAGCAACCAATCAGCTCCTGAGGTACATTCATCAGACGTAGGGCAGAATTACAAAGGTCGTGGTACGTACTCGTCTGATCATCTCCTCTCTCGCCCCAAATAACTCTATTTATTTGTGTTTTAATACTACGGACATTATCTTTAACCTTAGGCTTAAGTTTACGCAAGTCACATTCCACAACCATAGGATAATGATCGGACCAGTGCACGTCATACAACACTGTCACACTTGCAACTGATTGCCGCGCCGATTCAGTGACTAAGCAGTGGTCCAACCATCTATTACAGCCATGCGATTCACTAGTATAAGTGTAGGTACTTTTGTCACACATACTTAAATCTACGCAATGCCAACTTTGATCCATACAAAAATCTAACATCTCAGTGCAAAATAACTCGTTTGGATGTGCATTAAAGTCCCCTACAATATAAAAAGACTCAACCCCTTTATTTTCCTCTACTTCAATTATCGAACGGATAGTACTAAGACAGTCCGTAAATTCCGGAAGATTGTCATTCGAGTCGGTGGGCATGTAGACGCTCATAACAACTACTGATCTACTACTCACAGTTATGTTGATCGCACACACGCGCACATTATCACAATCAATGGGCGACACTGAATCGAACGCATCCTTACGCCATAATAATGCCACGCCTCCGTAAGGTCAGCCTTTCAACGCACCAGCTGCAGTATCGACCGCCGACGTCCCGGTGCACCCGAACGCGTCATCAACCACGCCGAGAAAAGGTAGATCGTGTGGCATCAACCACGTCTCCTGTAGGGCTATTATGTCCGCTGACTGACACAACGCTCTGATGCCATCCATAGAACGCTTGAGTGACTTGCAGTTAAAAGTCACTTCTTTACTGAGATTGACCATTTCTTGTGTCTGTATTTTTGCATCCATCAATTTTGAAAGAAGGTCGCCTCGTATTAAAATTCACAAAACGCCTGAATGTTATTCCAGATGGCCATAACTTATCGTCCAAGAAATCATTAATCTTATGTTTTGTTACAAATAGCTTGTATGCATTATAGTCTCTTTCCTGTTTCATTTTAATTTTCACTAATGAAACTCGTTCTTGTGTCTTATCATAAACATAATCTGTAATATCTTGCTCAGACACCGCCTTATGCACATTTGAAATAAAAAGTGGAACTTTAGTTTCTGCTGCTTTAAACTGAAGTAATTTATCAGCTATCGCACTTCCTTTTTGACCAACAAACCTATTTCTATGTCTTCGTTTCTGTACTAAATTCCAATCTCCATTGTTATTAGTCATTTTCCATTCGCCTTCCTTCTGAATAATTTTTGAGAACGACGAACTATGCTTGCTCATAATATTTGATTGTTTACATCGATCAGCTGCTTTGCTAACCGGTTCTGTTATCTGCGGCGAACAATAGGCACTCGATGGTTTCGCGCCACTTGTTATTTCATTGAATCTATCGCTAGGCTCGGAAACGTTCGGCTTTGCGGCCGCGGCCGACGGCGACTGCTGCGGGGAGGAAAGGGAAGCAAGACTTTCGACGTCATTGCGCTCGACACATGACAATGATTCATCAGCTGCAACCGTTAAAGCGGGTAGTGCCATCGGCCCGCTATCAAATAATTTAACTCCACCTCTTTTTTTCATGTTAATATTTCTTTCTTGGTTTAGAAAAGAAACAGTTTCTTGCAACTCAAGAAACTGTCGATGCCAAAAAGTATAATTTATACTTTTTGGCATCCCTAGTACGAGAAAAGAGTTCGGCATCTGGCAACCCTGAGCGTCGTTCATACTCTTACCTTTCGCTATATGGAAAACTACTAGTCAGCGAGACATTATTCAGGTATTTTTTATTTTAATAAATTTAGAATATACAATTATTTTATTTTCTGTCCAATAATATTCTGACAATTGAAAATGTTTTTTTATAATTGCTCAATACATATGTTGAGGTCTTCTTCATAAGACCGGTCTATGCAAAGGCGCATGCCTCCGCGTAGATAAGGCAGCCAAGAGAATTTCATATGAAAAATTGCTTCGAGCCAAAAGACTTAGCTTTAACGTTAAAGTTAATATGATTTTTAAGTACCAACGAAACATTCTTTTATATGAAACAGCTTTGGTTATTTTTACATAAACAATTTTTTCTTAATTAAAACATAAGCTTTAAAGGTCGTCGACGTGTATTTTGAATGTTATATATATTAACCTTTCTGGCGCTCTAACTGTAAGCGCATATTTTGGTCCCTTTCATTGAGGACAAGGCTCAAGAAACTTCAAAAAAACTTGGTATACTGGCGAAGATGAGAAGGTACTTCACGCCGGAACAGTTGCTCAATCTTTACCAAGCGCAAGTTCGATCGTGTACGGACTCCGTATTACGCAGAACTGTTCTGATCTTTGGGGCAGTTCCGCCTTATCCCAACTCCAGACGCTTAAGTCAATTGAAAAGAGGGTCAAGAAACTCATCAGCGTGACGATCATTCTTATAAAAAGCTCAAAAGCCTTGAGTATGGACGGTAGGTAGCTAGCCTATCCGTTTTTAAAGGATACATTTCGGAGAGTGTGTGATAACCTTTTTCCGCTGTCCCCATGTTTTCATCGGATAACTAGACTTGCAAATAGGCGACACCATTATATGGTGTCGCCTATTTGTCGCACAAAGAGGCGCATTAAGCTTTTTAGTTTCAGTTTTGTGATATGTACCATAAAGAGTGGAACTCTGCCTGAATCTGTGCTTCCTGACAAATACAATTTAGGGGTCTTCAAGTCAAGAGTGGATACGCATCTTCTAGGCAAGCGCGTCACATCCTAAATCGCATCGTCGCTTACCATCAGGCGAGATAGCGGTTAAGCGCCTACCTTTTTTTTTTTTTTAGCGAGGGGAAATGCTTTACGCATACCCCACCGCTGGGTGGACGGTGGGGTTATGTGGGACTCGCCCGTCAGTAAAAGGCTGACGGGCATATCCAGGTTAAGCGCCTACCTATCTCTTCTATATAAAAGAAGGACTTTGTGGATTTGTTACCATATATAATTACCATAAGCCTAAAAATAACAGTTTTTATAATCAATTAACGTTACCATAGCAACGCGTGGCCGGGTTAGCTAGTTTACTATAAATAAAATTGGCAACTTTCAGAAAATACTTATAAAGAAATGTTACCACAAATATCTAGAAGAAATACTTAAAAGTAGGCATCAGCAGCTACATTTAATATTTCTTCCAGTAAGTTAATTTTAAAGACGTCAAATCAGTTGATTGCAAAAGAAAAACCGATTCCATTTTAAATAATTAATTCCCAAATGTTATTATGAATACAATTAAAAAGTAAATAATACAATTATGAAGAAAGATTTATAATGTAAAGAAATTTTATATTAATATTATTTAAAGATTACTCTTTTGAAGACAGCTGTTCTTTGGCGATTTCTTTAGAAATGATCAAAGTTATAGTCAAAACATTGGTCTAGTCTTTGTATTGTTTTATAAATACAGTAAAGTTTAATTATCTATCTGATCAAATTCTTTAATTACGGAGCTACCGAAGTAGATATTTCACAGTATTTTGTATTTTACTGAGGCTTAGAATAAAATGATGGCCTTAGATGGTCTCACAAATAATTAAATAACCGCAGCTAAAAAGTTTTTTTAGGTTATAAGTAAGTTTATAAATTCATCCTCCATTCCTTCACGATTGAGCCAAATAGGCCTAGTCCGCGTACCTACGAAGCCTACGGGCCCCGGGATTAAGTCCTGGGAGGAGCAGATTTTTGTGTGCATTCATACTTGAGTTGATTCATACTTGAGAGTTCTCTTTCAGACGCTAGTTACGCATAATAGAAATTCGGCATAATTTCTAGGGAAAGCATTATAATTTTTAAGTATAGTACAAAACAGTATACTAATTTTTATGGGCATATTAATTATTATTCCGAAAGTTTAAGCAATGACCAACAACTTGAACTATAATCCAAATATATACAGAGCCACAATTATGAACTAAACGCCCTTTGAGACAAGGTGGGTGTTTGAATTTAATGAATTAATTTTCGTATGTAAAGTAAGCATGTTGGCAGCTTAGGGGTGGCCTAAGAGCCACCCCCGCCGCACCTTAGCTTATTTTTACGCTACGGCACGAAAGTTAAATTGGATATTGTATCTACGTTTTTAATTTTATTTTTACAAATAATCATTAATAAAATAAGACTTAAAACTTTATACTAATCAAAATAAAAACAAATAAACTAAAATTTTAAACTTTCATGGTCACTAACATTATAGTAATATAAGTTATATACGGGATTGTTAAGTACCTTGTTTTTAGTGAGTTTCCGATATTCTCCATGATCACGGAGCAACTTTGCTTCGTGATCGTGGCGCTTGCAACAATGCCGAAATAACGGAAACTAACTAAAAACTAGGTACATGGTAACAATCCCGTATATAACTTATATTACTAAAATAAATAAGCATAATTTGTAATTTTGTCTACAGAAATTGTATGGCAAAAAAACAAATTATTTCAAAGAATTATTACTACCAAAACATATTCCTAACTCGTTATAGTAAAATAAATATGAATAAAGAAAAATTAAAGAAACAAAGGGATCCCGAGTCTAAACGGAGCCTATTGTCTTCAAACATGATTGGTAATATAAGGAGCGCTGTCTTTTGATATCATAGTCAAGTATTAGCAATTTTATTGATTCAGTTATCGGTTACGTTTCTGAGTAATAAATCAAAAGGGAGAAACGATCTTTAGATTTCGGATCCAACGACTCATCTCCCGTAAATGGATGGAGGTACTCCCTACGTCTTCTTCCGAGAATGGATTTGCGAATCCATTGACGAATCGATTACAGATGATAACTGTTTATTTGACTGTAGACGTATGTCGAGTAGCTATAACTGTAGATGGATTCAAGTTTTTGTAATGAAATTTATTTAAATCAAAAAATTGCAATAAAAACTTTGAACATAAGCTTAAACCTGGTGTTACATGCAATCAAAATTTTTATACAATTAAAAAATTGCATTAACTTTTAATAAATATAGATTAGTTGTAGAAAGTTTTTGAAAACCAGACATCTACAGCTGTAGAACATTATGAAAGCCAGAGAGAGGGTTATAGTCATTTTTAAGTTTGTTTCCATGTAGAGGGTAGTCTTTGAAATCTATTTGATAAATTCTGAAAATATTTGGAAAGTACATTACTTCAGACGGACAAAGTTTATAAAGTAGTGTAATTTTACCAAAACTTACATGTAAATTTTTAACAAAGTCTCAGCAAAAAATTAAAATATCTTTTATTTAAAATGGCCACCTTGGGCTTTTATACATGCTGATGTCTGGCCACGAATCTATGGATATACGCACTGTTTCCATAGGAAATTTCGCCACTGTTGATTCCAATTTTTTTTTAAGGTTAAAACTGATCATAATTTGTAGTCTAAAGTGTTGAGGTCTGGTTTAGATCAGGGTCCGACTGCAGCTCTTACAAAGTCCGAAACGTTGATTTCAAGCCAGGCTTGGTTAGTTCGTGCCTAGTGACCAGGTGCAGAGTCCTGCTGGAAAGTCCACGGTACATTTTTTAATAGTATATTGTATATTGATGAGAGGTTTTACAACACGATCCAAGACTGTCTCTTGATACACTTTGGCTGAAATATCCACTCCTTCTTCATAAAAATGTAATGACGCCTTGACAAGACACGCCCCACCAAACCATCACTGACGCAGGAGGATGGTTTGGTGGGGCTGGGGAGGATAGTGCTATTCAATCGTGAAAATTTTTCATCGGTTAAGAGGATATTTCTGTGTCTTTCACCTGCGTATCGTAACAGAAGGCATTTTGATCGATCCACTCTGTCATGTCACACATGTCCTGTATATCGACGATAAGCACCGAGCCTGGTCTTGTGTTATAATACGCGATAGAGTCTTAGCGGGAATCTTCATTTTTCGCGACAAGATTTTTGCTTCCTAATGGGGTTGCGACGAATTCTGGCTTTAACAGCCTTTGTAGTTCTCTCAGTACGCCGTTGTCCCGATTTTTTATTGTTTTTTGACAAAGGAAGTGTTGTTGTATCTGTTGATAGTAGGATACAAACATACGGCTGATATGAAGTGTCTGTAATATGACCGACGGCTCCAATGGAGCGAAATCGAAAGATTTTTTTTTAAATAATAAAAAAAATCCAAATTCGCGTTCCAAATTCGAAATAATTAAAAAAGTTTAAAAAAAGAAAAGGTTTTATGTAATAGTATTTATGGCCAGCCTATTTATAGTCGGGACCGGCCGCTAGCTAATTAAGCTTAATAATTTGAAATATCTGTCCAAATTTGACTCGTTTATTTGTCACTCGTTTTATGTCATCAACAAATTGACGGGCCGGGTTAATTTTAATAGACTTAAATTACTTTAAAGGTCAATTACAATTCACCGCAACAAAATTTATAAAACATACGTGCATTTGTTTGGTAATTTAGTTGTTACATTATTCATACTAAAATGGGCAGATAGTTAAATAACCAAGGATTTATCGCTGGCTGTTAATACTAGAACTCTTTTTATTGATGAGTCTTTATTAAGTTTTAATAAACAAGTTAAAGGTATAGTAATATCATATTGCTAATACTCCTGTTCATAACACTAACAAAACCCATACCAGGATAATCATCAGATGGGAACAGGCTGTAAATATTTTTAGAATTTGGCAGATAGTAATATAGTTTTTATTATTATATGGTTTAAGCTTGTTATGGAATAAAATATGTGAAACTATAACTATACTTCTGAAAATTCGAACAAATGTAAAAATTTTTTTTTATAGAAAAAAATTCCCGCCCGAGAATTTACTAGTAAGCCGAGTCGATATTTTCTAGCATTTATAAGATAACAATGCAAATAAAAAAAAAGAATGTTATTCGAACATAACAGTTTTTCAGAAGTTCAGATTCACTTTTACAAGTGTTCAGATTAGTTGATGTATGGCTGATTAGTAGTGTAAAAGGGAGTTTGGCATAAGATCAAGAACAATAAAACATTGTATGTTTTTTTTGCATTCACGATGCCCTATTTCTATTAGATATAAAATACGCCTGTAAAAAACAACCAAGAATCCGAACCCTCAGGTAGGACTTGAATCCACGACCTTTCGCTGTCCGGACGAGTGATATGACCGCTGAGCTACCAGGACGGTGGCAGACGCGTTGGAATTCATAAACGTATTTCTACTTCTACTATGAGCTAGTATCGTTCCACCAATGTTCAATGTAGTTAACGTTTATTTTAAAGTTATTTTTTTACGTATAATTAGTAAGGTACTAAAAAATTTCGACGAGTGTTCACAAGGCTCGGTAGCGCAATTGAGAGAGCATTAGACTTCCCTTAGTTTTGATTCCCGCCTGAGAATTCACTTGTGACCCGAGTCGATTTTTCCTAGTAGTTTTCTATTATCATAATTTATCTTAAAAGCAAAGTTAACAAAAAATTTTTATTGACGTATTTTTGTTTATTGATATGTCAACATAGTATCCAATTTTTTTATTCCTTAATATTTAATCAGTTAATTTTTATATGCAATATGCATTTTTGTCAGCCCCTAATGTGATTTTGATTGTTTGTTAAAACATGCCATTCCGAATCGAATGTAACCAAAATCATAATTATCTGTGGTCCAGACCAGGTTTTGAAAGAAGTAACACTTGTGAACCAGACTAATAGATTCATTCCACACTCTAAGCGATTCATTTCTTGACGGTAAGTTCTGCTGTACGAGAGTGACCATCGAAGTCAAACATTCCGGGCATTTCTACCCGAGTCTAGAGTATCGTCGTATTAGTGGTGAAAAGACCTAAGCCACACATTTATGCAAATTGAACTGTTAATACATTTTAATACAAAAAGGACCAAAATACAATATAGTCAAAAGATCTAAGTGATATTCCATCTCAAAATATTTTTTTCACATACTGTGAAGGAAAGCTATCTGATTCTACATAATACTTTTTACGAAGGAGTAAACACCTAATCTGCTTAGATTTTATATTAATGATTATGAGGGTTAGATCAGTTCTTCTGTGATACGACGATTTACTATGTATTATCTATATGTCCTATCCTTTGCCCTAATTCCTTAAGGGATTTATAAGGGATAACAAGCTTTACGGTGCTTACTTTGAGCTGATTGGTGCGAATATAAGAAATATTATTATTACAGGTACGGTCACATAAATTTCTATTCTTAACGGCTAATACCTAAAAGCCCAATATCTTACTTAGCTGTTAACATACCACTTGTACTAGTTTGCAGATTTCATTTAGCTCTTCTCACTAATCCAATCTACTACAGAATATATGTGCGAACACGTCTCTCGTCGGGTCGTAATTACGAAGGCTACAAAGTTCCAACAAGTATCCCTGGAGGTGCACAGGAACGACCGCAGATTATTCGGCTGACAAGATATTAATGATTTCCCAGACAGCGGGTACGCAGTACACACCGGCTGATTACACAGGAGTTAACAAATTTTAATACGTTTGATGTGAGCGGTACTTGAAACTTTTTCAATTTTTTACTTTTATGATGTGGACCTTCATTATTGTGGAGGTTGAATAACTTTGATGAGGGTCAAAGTGCGTTCAACAGATAAATGATCAAAAATGTATTATCTTGATCTTTTTTTGTGATCCGGAAGTTACGTTAATTCGGTGGGGACTTCAGTGTCAGATATTTCACGGTCTAAAAACACGAAATGGTGCTAGTCGCAGTTTTGGTATCTTGACCATACTTATTGTACAAGAGTATTCTAAATAGAATAGAAGACGCAAACTCAAAAATAACGAAATAATTTATAGCTAAATGATTTTAATTTCATACTAAAATTATGTTCACTTTCTTTTCAATAGTAATGTTAAAGTTGACAGCATATTTTTGACGGAATAACGTCTTATTCATACTCAGAGTAAACAGGACTGGAGTAGCCATTAGTCAATTTCTCGTACATATTTTTCTGCCATTTTTTGCGGGGGGTGAGGTTACTACTACATTCAATGCCAGCACACAGGAACAAAAACTCTTTGCGTGTTTACAAACGCACACATGCATAATACGACAAACATGTTTAAAATACACGCACACGTGCTTAAAATAGTGTGTTAACGTTCTATTCAAACACACGAATGTCACTGAGTGAGAAGTGACATGACATAGCACGAGAATATCGATATCGATAAATCAGTTTGTGTGTCAGTGAATTTATTAACTTTGCGTTAGTATTCCTACATTATGTATTAAAAATTAAATTAAATTAATGATGATATTACACGCTACAACAGTCAGTTTCGAAGGCTACATCCATAAAATACAAATTGAAACTTAATAGTTTATTGCATTTAAGAGATATTTACAATAGGTGTTATTATATATATAGAATTTACTGTGGACCCTTTCGCGTATAACCATAATGGAAAAGAGGAACTCTGAAACATTATTTTTAACAAAGCGATAGTGAATATAGTTATAATTCTCAGATTTTTACTTTGACCGATTGATTATTTGTATTTTTTTGCGATTTGCTTACATCACTTTTTGCAGGTATTTCCTTTTCAACTTATTCTTTAACCTAAAATTAATACATTTAAATGTAATAAACTAAAACTGTTAATATCTATTTGAAACATAACTAGTTATATAATAAACTAAGAGGATCATTCAAGAATAACGTTGGCACAGCATGGGCAACTAATCTTCTTCTATTGTCAGATAATTTTTGAAACTGAGACGGCTCAAAATGTATGGAAAATATAGTACTTGTTCTTGAAGATGCCCAAGATGCCCTATTACCTATTACAAGCATGAATCCATTTTTTTCGTATGCTGTATTCTTTAGGAAAACTGGATATGAAAAATTAGATGTTTCCGGGCATGTCAAAGCTTAAAGTATAAATACCAACAATTAGTATACCGCCTAGGGGCAGAGTATATTTGCCTGAACTACACATACCGATCATTTCCAATTTTAATACTGCAATACTATCTTCCAATAGTTTAATGTACAAATGACTTTTGGCACCACATACCTTACTCCTAGTATCTTGAAGTATTGCAGTTGGACAAGCCGGTTTTTAAAAAGAGCTATAAATGCTACAATATTAATAAAAAACTTAACTTAAATGTTGACGATGACATTTAGCTATTACCATACTAAAATGTCATCAAAATCCGTCGAGTAGTTTTTGCGTGATGCGTGCTCAAACATACATACAGACAGACAAAATGTTCAAAAATTAGTGATTTCGCTTCCTCTACTCTCATTACTAGCCATTTGGTTTAAGGTGGACTTGACCTGTTTTATTCTATATCTTTACAGTTTTATTCTCGTATGTATAATATCGCAGGTAAATAGTATAATTCCGCTCTTTACATACGGCGTCATCAGTTCAAAATCACATATCTTATTCTTATTTGAAATCATCATTAATACCTGGTAATAATTACTGAAACAAACTGTAATTTATCTAAGCTGTTTTTTATTATCGTTAAGGAAAAGCATTCACTCACTCATTCATTACTCACTCGTAAAATCACAATATCGATGAAGTTGACATCACTATTGTGCAAATTAATATTGTACAAATTAATAAGGGTTGCTGATTACAAAATAAAAACAATTTGTCCTGTGGCTCGAAAAAAAATTTTGGTTTCTCGGAAATGATCGGGTGTGCTGGTTAGGCGATGGTAACCTTTTAACCGTGCTTTTTTATGAAGTCAGGGACACTGTAGGTATATACAGCATTAGTACTCTTAATGTTTATGAGCGCCGCCCAGCATGAATAAAAGGGCAAATAGTTTGATTATTATTTTAATTAATTATTTTATTTATTATTTTATATTTCCATGTTGTGTAGCAAAGAATAGGCTTCAAGCAGCCGCAAAATTGTAGGTATGTACTTAATACTGAACTAAAAATAAACACGCAACGTACATTGTTAAAACGAAATTATAATTGGTAATTAATTAATACAAAATTACAGTTATATATTACCAACAAACTATTTCTAATTTTTGTCTTAATTTTGTCTTAATTAATTGAAATGCGATAATGGTCAACCCTAGGTAGTCTCGTGGGGAGTGCAGCCATGACGTCATCAAACGAACTTTGAGCGCGAAATTTGAAATTGTAGTCTGCTATGAACTAAATTATGAATTAAATAATAATCAAAACCTAAAAATTATGCTTACAAATGAAAGGTGACGCCATCTTTTTGCATACCAGATATTTTCGAATTTTTTTTACAGTAGAAAACAGCACAGGCAGGCATTTTCGTGGGAGCTCTGCACGGTAAGACGTTCTGATTATTGTGGTTTTAAAATGGCGGCTCAACTAGTTTTATATAACGCACAGGATTCCGAATCTTGTGCATTTGGCAGAGGGGTAATGTTAGGCAAAGGCTACTCCAGTCCTGTTTACTCTGAGTATTCATAAGACGCCGGCAGCACGCACGAAAAACATGACTCATTGTTATATATCACACATGTATATAAAATAAGTAGTAAATAAATTGTTAATAGCACATTGTTACTTGTAATTTATCTAGATAATATAAGTAAAAAAATATTTGAATTAACGATTGCACATAAATATTAATTTACCGAAAAAATTGTAAGTTTCAATTAACTCCTTCTTTGTGTTAGGTATACAAAATAATGACAATTCACCGATAATAATTCACTTCAATTCATAAAAGTATGTTTACTTATGACGTTATCACGTAAAGATATCGTCCGTAAACCGACTTTACAGACAATTTTTTCATAGCTCCCCATTCACAACAATCCCTGGTCCCTGGTCAACGAAAAAAAATGAGCATAAGCATTATATCATCAACAAAACTTGAAAACTACTGCATTATATCGCGTCTTAACTTAGTAGGCAATAGCTTCCAGAAACCTTGATTTATGTTGCAATGTGGGCACGCAATATGGCTCAAATATTAAAGTGACCCCATCATTAAACACGCTTGAAGGTAGATTAAACGGGTAAATTATGCCGGTTTTCTGTGACATAATAGCTCCATTCCATTTTACGATTGTCTAGGCAATAAAAAGTGGAAAATTGCCGGCACCTGTGTCTGACTGTGGAGCCGACACAATCTGAATATGAATCAGTGAGTTTTAGTAGCAATATGAAGACATAGAAAATCTTCACGAAATATGCTGCGTCTACTAAGAATCTTGAAAAATATAATTTGTTGCGAAAATTTCTTTGTTTTTGAAAAGTTATCGCATAAATTAATGCTTAATTTTTTAAGATTTTCAAAAACTCGAAGTAGTGGATGATTAGATTTTTCATTTTTGCTGTTCAGTAAAGCGGACATCGTTCTGAATATCGATCATATATTGTCAATAACTTTTATCTATGTAAAATCACATTTTTATGGGTTCGGTAAAAGAGGTAAAATTCGCGTAACTCAGTAAAACCCCTGAGTTTATTCACTACGGGGAAGTGCTTGTCTTCCATCTCACCTTATTTTTAATGATGATAAGGCCGAAAGATGACAACGCGCTTCACACGGAATCCTCCCTGCCTCCTTAGGAATCGAACCGTTCTCGGTTCCAGCAAAAAATCGGTGAGCAAGTTTATCTGTATTTTGAACTGTAAATGCATAAAAGTAAAATATAGAAATATCTCTAAACATTACACAACTCAAATATTAAAGAATTAATTTCCTATTAAGTAACATATTGCTTTAATTTGTCACATGCAAAATGACCACTGTGCAAAGCATGGACATGAAATTATTTCTGAAAGGGTAACATCACCATTTCAAAAAAGCCTTATTTCAATATGTACGCGCTTCAGAGAGAGCGTCACGTACAATATTTATTCTGTTTAGTCTGAAATCCCCTTTTATTTGGCGAGTTGTAATTAGGGTTGTCGAATTTCAAGACATGTTGAGCCGGAGATATCTGTGTAATCTATTTATATATTTGAAACTAGTGTGTTTATTCAAAAACATCAACATTCATGATTATTTTATACGATAATGATTTTCTATTTATACTAGTAACAAAAAATTTGCTGTTTCGTCTTAATCGATTGTCAAACATTTGACAAATTATTTCTTTCGAATGCGAAGATATTCTTCTCATTGATTAAGCAATACTGGTGGCATATAGCGTAAAAATGAAAGTACTAGGAAATTTCGACGAATGGGAATTCGTCTTGGCTCGGCAGTCCAATTAGAAGAGCAGTGGATAGTCAGAGATGCAATTAGCGTTAAGTCCGCCTGTTGTACTTATTTTATATTTATGATCAATAAAGCTCTTTAAATAAATAAAAAAATAATATAAATAATAGGTGCGGATTCAATTCTCGCCTGAGAACAATTTGTGAGCAGAGTAAATTGTTTTCTATTAAAATTATCAACATTCATTTCAAGCGCTGAATGCTTCTTAGAAATATATAAAAATAAGTTTCTATATGTTCATTACAGTATACAAATAGGTGTTTAAAAGTGTTATAATGTTGTACCAGATTGTATTAAAATTGACTGCCTTTACATCTATTAAAAAAAAACAATAATTTAGACGCTATTAAGCTTAACATATGCTTACACAGAGTTTTTTTCTGATATCTGATCTTTTTAAAGAATATTGATAATTTTGTGCGTTTACGAGTGGCAACCCTAGTTGTAATTTGAACCTTTATTTTACGAGTGCGATGAATTGTACCCCCAATAAAACATTGGAAACATCGCCTAGCACAGGGTCAAGCACAGTCTATACACTTGTAAATCCCTACCAATCCATCTGAGTCCATTGTCGTTCTGTTTCTGTGTACGTATGTAACGTTTACAAAAGACGAATACGTAATCTGTTTCAGTTATACGGACACGTATCTAATCTCAACATATAAGAAAAAAATATCGTGAAACGATAGATTTTTGTTACATTTTTTGTATTCAATGCTTTAACTCAAGCATGGTTGTCGTTATCTCAGTTATCTTGTGAACACTTCTAAAAAGAGCCGGAATGACAAAATAAAATAAAAATATGAAGAACGCGTTTTTATTTAATACAGAGTATGACATTGAATAGATTTAATGGAGTAAAAACTGAATGCGTATGTTATCATTTTTATACCATCTCTTAGAGTATAGTGATACCACGTGTCACAATTACACTTTATTACAATCATTTCACATTTTATCGATAGCAGTAATGTAAGTAGTATAAATCCCAGTAAAATAAACCAGATGAGGTGAAAAAAATAACTTTTTAGGGCTACTTCTCGTTTTACTGGACATACAGTTGTTACTGTTTCCACGAGAAAAACAATACAGCTCTTGTAAAAAGTATAGCTATCAACATTGAGACGCACTGCGGGTTGCCACCTTTTCTTGATTTTTATGCTTAACTGTCGCACTAAGCGCTATTTAATATCTTTTATAATGCGCATTGCAAATGAGCAGAACCTAACTACGTCTGTATTTCTGAGTGCTTATAATCCGTCCATCTTTCGAGCTAGGGTGAATAGGCACCATCTGGGCTAGCTCGCTCCATCGTGGATCCTGTTTTGAATGGGAGGAGCGAACTCATTCAAAATAAAAATCTTCGCATCGTAGAATTTGCATCGAAAATTTCTATTGAAGACACAGTCTTGTGGACTGGCTCTTAGATAAATAAGTAGCGGATTCAAATCAGTTATTATTCAGTTGGCATAGCCGTTTAGGGAGTGTAAGTGCGAGGCCACACGATGCGGTGCGGTGCGGTGCGGCACCGCATCGTAATGAATTCGACGTATAGGGTGCCACACGGGTAGTGGTAGTGCGGCGCCGCATCGCACCGCGGTGAACAGCGTTGCGCTTTACCCCTCCCCGCTTCGTCTCTCAGGTCCCAAGTCCGGCGCGCTGCGACGTGCTGCGACTCGGCGCGCACGGCGAGATAACTCGTCGTGTGACATGGTATAGTGATTTGTATGTAGGATGACGCAGCGGCACCGCGCTCAAGCACCGCACCGCATCGTGTGGCCGAGCACTTACGATGCAGCAGCAATGGAAAGGACACAATATGATAAGTGCCTTAGAATATTTTTTTTTCTCTAATATTAACTTGAGAAACTTATGGTAGTGACTAAAATAAAAATTTTCGTATATCTAAATAAATGTTAGAGAATAATAACATTCCGTGTAGTGTCCAGCGGATTAAAATAACCCCAACTATTCACATTTAATGGTGTCGTAAAAGGCTACTAATGATGCTGGAGGTTATCACTCACAATAATGCCCCTTCCGTAGACCACAAATTAGGCAGCAGCATTTCAAAATGACAGCACTTCAATTCTATCTCCAATCCGCCTGACAAGTGTTAAGATTATGGCAATAAATCCTATATTTGAGATGTTAAAACAACCTGCACTGAATTTATCACTTGACGAAAGAAAAACGCAACGATAAAGATAATAAAAACAAAACCACATGATGGCTATTCCTCCGCAAAAGGCCAGTCATTACATGAGTGGCCGAATTTTTTATCTGAATCATTAAGAGCCAGAACAGCGGTTCTTGCCTCATAGAATCGTATTCCTAATTTTCCTCTCCGCATTCCGCCGAAGTATATTATATACCGCACTATGAGGCTTAGTTTTCGAACAGCTTTTTTGGTACTCTGTTTTAAATAAAATGTTTATTTATTTGCATGACTAATAATGAAAAAATTTTACTAATATTATGAATGTGACAGTTTGTTTGAATTTTGTTACTCGATCACGCAAAAACGGCTCAACGGATTTGTATCAAATTTAGCACACAGTTTACCGCAGGGATTAAAACATAAGATACTTTTTATATGTAAAAAACTAAGTCACATTGCCAGCAAATAGAACATGCATTGGAGACGAGTAGCAAGAAAGTTAAGTCCGACGTACTATACTCGAGTTTCTTTCCGGTCGGTTTTGTTTGTGATCGATGCTGTCTTTCACACTAAATCCTCCAAATACGTACCTTGGGATCAAAGTAATGTATGAGACGTCAGATATAATTCGTAATAGATCAATCTTCGGGGGTTCTATGTCGAGTTCAAGAAAATATGTTTTAAACTCTCATGGTTTTATGATGTTACTACATATATTATATGATAAATTATTTTGATAGACAAATACTAGATAATATCGACTCGCCTCAGAAGTAATTCTCAGACTACAACATTAGTATTATTAAAAAAAAGGATTTTTAACTTTTTTATTTTTAGGGACCCGATATTAAGGCCATAGTCACGGGAAAATTTTCCAGTTACAAGAATTTTATTGGAACCTCATAGATCTAATTTTTAATAATTCTATGGGGTTTGTTCGGTTATAGTATCCATCTTCAATTTCAATTTCAACAGCTCATTAGCTGTATAGCGAAAAGTTAATACCTACTCGATTCCGCCATCAGAACTCAACTGTGTGGAAAATGGAAAAATATGTCACTGACCTATATATCTCAAAATAAAAACTGTACTAGGGTTCGCAATTGTGACTGGCTACATGGGAGGTAAAATCGACTTTTGCTATATGGCGGGAATGGGGCATCTCGGACGTTAATGGCTGAAGCATGTACCACATGCATTTGTTTAGCTTTGTAAACCATACACTTTTGTTTAACAAATCAAAGTTGAGTTTTTATTGTTTTTTATATTTTCTGAAATCAAACTTCATTACTTGTTATATATATATATATATATATATATATATATATATATATATATTTATTTTTATATATATTTTATGCATTTTCAATGCGATCTTATAAGATAAATTATTATAATAGAAAAATACTAGAAAAAGTCGACTCGGCTCACAAGTGAAATCTTAGGCGGGAATCGAACCCGCAACCTTTGGAAATCCGGTCCAATGCTCTCCCAATTTGTCCATGTTTGACACTTTGAATACGAGAGGATGTTTCTCTCATTGATGAAACAACGCTGGCCTACAGCGTAAAATCAGGAAGGTATTAGAAAAACGAGTGTTCACAAGGTTTCGGTAGCTCAATTGGGAGAGAGCATTGGACCGGATTTCCAAAGGTTGCGGGTTCGATTCCCGCCTGAGATTTCACTCGTGACCCGAGTTGACGACTTGTGTTAAAATATAAGTTATATGTTACCAAACTACTTGTGGATACGTAACGGAAATAAAGTCAATATTTATGATAATAATAAAAATATTTATAACACTCGCACCTATAACTTTATCCCATTTATTACGTAAATGCCAAAATCGTATTTTGATTGTGACGCAATTAAAGGCGGCGTAGTGGAAATAGAAAAATATTTATTTGCTCAAGATACATAAGATTAATTAGATTCATACATTATAACATAGCTCCTCCTAATTAACCAACAGTAATGATAAACAACATAATTAAATATGGTGTTTTTAATATGTTATTACACTAAAAGTAAACAGTTTTTACAAGTTCGTTTTCGTATTTTTATTCAATCCAAAAGTTCCCATTCAAATTTAAAAGCCATATTCACAGGATGAATGCGACAGTCGTATTCATCTTTTCAAAGTGTTATTCCTCAAATTTTATTTATAATTGCATCAGTCAAATTCAGAATAAGATATATTACACAAATGTGAAATGAATTTATTTCGTGAGACAAAAATAATTTATATACCTTAATACTTGATGTTTTCTGAATGTTTTCTTAATTAACAGCAGCTCGGTACAGTCCCGTTACAAAATAAACGAGTGTAAAAAGATTCTTCCCGAAGGAGTTTGTTAGCATAAAATATCGTCTCATTTATTATTCAAAACCCACAAAAGCGAAGTAAATGCAAAAACACGTTTTCAATTTCTTTTCATCTAAATTGTTTTTTTTTTGTCTAGATAAAAAATTATATTCTACCTTTAAACAGGTGGGGACAATCAATATTTGGTAGATGAAATTGTCTTTTTTCTTTGATATAGTAACTTTGATAGAAATTGTAGTATTCAAATACAGATGTGGGTTTGCAATATTAAAAATAGGTTCCGATATTTCATAGTCACAAGAAATAAATAAAAAATCAAAAAGTATAGCAAGACCTGTATGTAGTATGTAATTTGTTATATAGCTAAAACACTTGTTTTTTGGAATTCAGAAAACAACAGTACCACATCACTTAGTAATATAGAAAAGTACGTTTTTTTACGCAGGCTCGGCCGGGGATCAAACCCGAGACCTACGAGTAAAGTTATCATGAAATTCCGTTATGCGATTCACGGAGATCGTATGTGTAAAGATCAAAATTTTAGCTCACAACGGACTGTTATTTTATTAATCTAAGTTAATATTTACGCGTGTGTAAGTGACACGACTACGAAAAATGGAGGGGCTGACGAGGGTCGAGGATGCAAATACTAGGCTTATGTTTGACACTTTGAAGCTTTGTAAGACGAATTACTAAATTAGATATAACTTATGAAGTATTGCTTTAACGGAAAGCGCAATAAAATGCCAAAATTTTTCGAAGAAAGAATTCACAAAAATTACTTGCATACCGGTTTTTAATGGTATCGCCAGTCCAAGGTTCCGGGTTCTATCCCCGGCCGGGTCATTGCAAACACGAACATTTCTATATTGGCTTGGGTCTGGGTGTTGTGGTACTGTCGTTGTTTCTGAATAACACATGTGCTTTAACTGCTCGAGCTTAGAACATGATATTTTCTATTTATTTATATTTATTATTACCAACTTAAAGTACAGAAATTATTATAAATTAAAATTAAAAATTCTGATCTTAAAATATTGAGAAAATTTATTGAAGATGTTGCAGAAACGAGGCAGTTTAAATTTTTCATTTACATCAGATGAAAATAAAAAGTGCGACCCGCGAGCCGTTTCCATCTCTTGACTGACCTATTTTGCATCAACACACACCGGGGCATGAAAAATAACGTAAAAACGAATGGCCGAAAATACAGTAAAAATATAGTTATGCTTATAAACAGGGATTATTTAAAATGTTTTTAAACTTTAACACTTACGGCACCTACGGTTTACACTTGTTATTTCTTTCTCAAACCGATAATATCGACGTGTCAATTGAATTTACTAGGGCTCACAGGAGCCTCGGTGGCTTAATTGGTAAGGGCGCCTGCCCCTGTTGCCAAGAGGTGCGAATTCAAACCGCGCCCGAGACGGGCCGAGACCCTTCAGTCACTTGGATAATTGGATATCGGTCACCAGTTCCGAGGTTCCGTAATGACTTTTTAGCTGTTCCGTAATGAATTAATAAGAGATTTTTAGCCAATTACCGTACTTTTTTATAGTCGGCTTTGATAATGAAAGGTGTTTTTTCTTCTCAATTACACTACCGTCCAAAAGTTTGGAAACACCCTATTTTCATTAGATAAAAAAAATTACCGCAAATAAATCTTTAAATATACACGTTCTTGTTAAAGTTCATTTATTTTTACAATCGTGCTTATAACAATAATGAAGAAAACTACTTATTTCTTATCAGTTATTCCGTACTTTGACAAAAGACCGGCCAATTGTTAATTTCTTAGAATTGGTAGATACAAACATTGTTTTTGTTTTGAATAGAGATCAGTTTTTTAAAATAAGTATATAATTCCATTAAGTATCTAGTTTAGAGTTCAGTGTACTTTGTGAGGTTCATGTGATAGTAACATCAGTCGATAACTGCATAAAATGGCAAAAAGGAAACAGATTTCTCTTGAAGAGCGAAGTGTTATTTGTACTTTGAACAAAGAAGGATATTCTATACGCCAAATCGCAAAAAAGGTTGGAGTTTCATGTAAAGGTGTACATTATACTCTTACACGAAAGCGAGCTACGGGAGAAAATCGAGACAGGAAGAGATCTGGACGTCCCAAATCCACAACAAAGCAGGAAGATCAGTTTATTAAAGTGTTATCGAAACGAGATCGACGTTTAACTGCGCCACAAATTGCTGCTACTTTAAATAAAACACGAGAAAAGCCACTGCCATTTTACTGTCTGCTGGCTTAAGAGGATGCGTTGCAGCCAAAAAACCAAGACTAACTATTACCCATAAGAAAAATAGACTAGAGTGGGCTAAAGCACATAAAAACTGGACGGAAGAAGACTGGAAAAATGTCCTTTGGACGGATGAGTCTAAGTTTCAAATTTTTGGATCTAATAGACGTGTTTTTGTGCGCCGATCAAAAGACGAACGGGCTTTAGAAGCGTGTACTGTGCAGTCCGTTAAGCATGGTGGTGGTAGTGTAATGGTTTGGGGGTGCTTTGGTAACAATAAGCCCGGTCATTTGATTAAAATTGACGGAAAACTGAATAAAGAAGGCTATCTGAAAATACTGCAAGAAAATGCAATTTCTTCTGGAATGAATCTGATTGGCCGAAATTTCATTTTTCAGCAAAATAACGACCCAAAGCATTCATCAAAATTATGTCAGGAGTTCTTACAGCAAAAACAAAAAGAAAAATTTTTGCAAGTTATGAAATGGCCATCACAATCGCCAGATCTCTCGCCTATAGAATTAGTATGGGATGAGCTTGATAGAAGAGTTAAAAGTCAGTGTCCATCGAGCTCAGCACAGTTGTGGCAACATTTACAAAATGAATGGAAGTCACTGGACCCCGAATACTTCACAAAATTAATCAAAAGAATGAATAAAATTTGTGAAGAAATAATTAAAAACAAGGGTGGTCATTTTGATGAGGCCAAAATTTAATGAAAATTACATTATTTTTGCACTTAATTGTACTGAATATTTCTTACTTAATGTTAATCTAACGTTTGATTAAGATTTCATAGTAATAAATCATGACTTATGTGTTTTATTGTTGTTTTTATTTCAATTACCATGGTGTTTCCAAACTTTTGGACGGTAGTGTAAGTATACGCTTAGCAACAGTAGGGCTGGTTATCCAACTCAAAAATTGACAGTAAGCCACTCTAATGAAAATGTTTTTTTTTTGTTTATGTAATTAAATTGTCTATTTTTATTATTTTAAGGTGATTTTAATCTATACATATAAATAAAATTGGAGTGTCTGTTTGTAATATTGAAATAACCGTTTTTTACTACATGCATATGAATATATATAGGGTACATCTATACATATAAATAAAATTGGAGTGTCTGTTTGTAATATCGAAATAACCGTTTTTTACTACATGCATATGAATATGCGGTAGGTATATAAACCAAAATATCTTTTTTTTTTAATTTTTGTCTGTCTGTCTGAGTGTCTGTTTGTTCCGGCTAATCTCTGAAATGGTTGGACGCATTTTGATGGGACTTTTTTTGGCAGGTAGCTGATGTGATAAGGAGTAACTTAAGCTACATTTTTTATAGAAAAATAAAGTAATGTTGCAATGTTCCAGGCGGATGAAGTCGCGGGCGGCCGCTAGTATGAATATATATACGGTACATACACCAAATAACATGTTTTACAATTTTTGTCTGTCTGTCTGTTTGTTACGGCTAATCTCTGAAATGGCTAGACCGATTTTGGCGGGACTTTTATTGGCAGGTAGCTGATGTAATAAGGAGTAACTTAGGCTACTTTTATTTAAGAAAAAATCTTTTATTTTAGAAACATAATATTACTGCCACAGCAACGCGTGGCTGGGTCAGCTAGTATTTTATATAATTATATTTTGCATGCCTGTTTAAGAAATGCATGCGGTGGCGACCTAATTAAATTGCGACCTAATTAATTAAAATAGCAGCTAATTAGTAATGGAGAATGTTTATGAATATTGTAACGGTGCATATTTAGTTGGTTGTCATTAAAATAAATAAATAATTTAAGCGATATTATAAGGGCTAATAAAACGGCGTTATTCAATCTTCTTTTATTTATCCTTAATTAATTATACGTATTTTGAAATTTTCGCATTAACAACGCTCAACATACACTTACATAATTGAAAAAGAAACGTAGAAAAACGTACTCCGGATATCGGAAGGATAATTAAATATACTTCCATAAACATAATAATTACTATAGAAATATAGGAGAAGTAAAAAAGTCCACCTTAGCACAGGCTATTTCAAGCAACAAGCATTGAGATGGACACATTACAAGACTATGGGAGATTAGTTGACGGTATACAGGCGTTCAACGTTTCATTTTCATCTCAGATGTATATCTGTGTCTTTTTTCAAATGTAGTTAAGTTCTAAATTAAATAACATTATCCCATCTGCTCTCGTTACTATTACTTCAACATATTAGCAACTAAAGAGGGTTTTGTCAAAATATTTTTTGTAATTGGTTATACCAAGGTGATCTTTAATGAGCGAAAGTTTCAGAGCTTAAAACCTACAGAAAGAAAGTATAAGAGCAGACCTGGATATTCAGAACAGATACAGATATTCAGATATAAGTATAAAACACGGAACAAGTTCGAAACCATAACATTTCCAGGTGCAATTAAAATTAAAAGTTTAAAATAGGATACAATTGAAGAGTTCGACGCTACCATGCTCACCTGAAGCGGCGTCTCGTCTTCAATAAAAATGTTAAAACATTTTTAAGAGCTCATGGTTCGATGAGTTCTAAAATCCCAACTATAAAGCAGTAATACAACAATTTGAAGACTGCTCCAGAGAAGATCCCATTTGCTTTTAAAACCTTTATTCGCTATTTCCATCTATAGATCCACGTAAGACTGTCACTAACCCTGTCATCTGCCAGAAAAGTTACAAAACTACAAAGGTAGCCAGTTAAATCCTATGGTTCAAATCCCTTGTAACTACCCACGTAAGTCATTAAACCCTGGTCTCGTTCCACAGTCACGTCCTAATGAGAATACCTTCGCTTCCAGCGCTTTCCAATCGGAATTCTTCGGCCCTGGGAACTGCCTCATCCGAACCATTCCAGACACAAGGGTCTACGCTAGTAATTATAAGATAAGGATTAACCAAGCAATTCTCAAAGGCTTAACCTTTGATAATAATACTGGCGGGAGGTAAGATTTGTGTTTTGCATTTTAATGAAATGAAAATAGACTTTATTATATTACACGTAAAGGATGTTATTTTATGAACTTCTTCGTTTTCACCATTCAAACACCAGTCAAATACAGGTATATTTTGGATTACATTTTACTTGATTTACCATTCCGGGTTAAGGATAATAATTTGGATTTAATTTTAGCTGTGAAATGGCGAACATTCATTGATGCTAATCTTTGAGTGGTGTACGAAATATTAAAGTTTTACTTCTCGCAACGATTATAAAGCTATGCTTTGATCACACCATTCATTTCGGATTCAGGTCAGATTCAGATCACTCACTACCGCAGACATTACAAAAATAAGTAAGTGCTAGTGAGCATGCTTTTGAAAGAAGCTACCATTAACGTAAGATTTGATTTACCAGTAATTCTTACAGAACTTTATTCTCAGAATAGACGCGAAGCAATTGAGAATAGAAATCATCTCAAGTTCTATAGATGGTGCTGGAGCATAGCATCAAAGAATTATATAAGAATATTAATAATAACACAAACCGTAATTGTGTAATTTAATAAATATAAGATGTATGTGGAATTAAGTCCAAAACATTTTAGGAATCTCGTTCATAGAATGACATCTTCGCGTGTTTAATCAGTTTGAATACGGCAGCTCCTAAACTGAACTCCAAACGTCGAGATAGACAAAAATAGATGCATTACAGTACCTAGTAACAACTGTATCATTACAATGACAGGATACAAAGTTTAAAAACTAAACTAATATTACGCTGCAACAAAAAAGTATCCTATGGATTGGGGGTTTAGTTATATATACTCTTGAGATGTCTTTACCTTTTCATTGTTTCGTTTCAAGTGTCCAATCACGTCTCTCTTTTATAGCTGTCATGAATAAGGACGCGTGTTTCAGTCTCGTGTATACTTAACTCAATGCAGTAGCAACATTGTTCCTATGTCCGTCAATTTTATTAATTAAATAGAATAAAGCAAGGACTTATATTTTTAATTGATTAAATTAAACTTTAGTGCAATTAAAAATTTGAAATTTTCAGAAAAAACGAAACCAGAAATTTTAAAGGATACAGAAATTAATGAAATATAATAGTGTGAGTATAAATGTTTTACACTTTCGAGGCCAGTCAGTAATATAAGTAAAACACTTTTCACCGAACAACGATAAGGTATTACTTCTAATGTTTGTATATAATCATTATATATAACTCCCTTCCAGTAGTCATTATCACGGGATGACTAAGGCAATTGTTATTATAACAGTTGAGACAACAGTTGCTTGCCATCGACTAATATTTTATCGCGCATGCTTCTAACTTCAATAATCCTAAATCAAATTTGTGAAACCAAATTCCACTTAGTTTTCGATTAATCTACATGTCTTCGGAAAACAATTGATGACAAAAATTCAGGCAAAGAACCGACCTTTATTTTTCATTAATATTAAATGCAAATATATTTTACACCTGTGTGTCTTCGAAGCAGATGTCGATTTTTAAAATTTGATTCGAATTGACTTGTACTACGTCTACCCGAGCCACGTCGTGTCTAGCATGCTGGCTGCTATTGTTTGAAGATATCTTGGTTGTGTTTTGTTTCTTATTACTTTTAGAGATAAGTGTTGTTTTTGGATTAATACACCTCAGTTTTGGTATACTAGGTATAGTTATGCTTTAGCTTAACTGCCACCGAACAATATTACCTACTGACGTTTTTTTTTTAATTTGGGGAAGTCGATGAGATGTTTATTGTACACATTACCCATATTTCTTACAATAAAAAATACCTTAAATATAGTATAAATTTCCATCCAAGTTGTTCCAAAAGGAGATTTCTGAGTAACGAAACGACACGGGATCATAAAACCAAATAAACTTGTCAGTATTTTGCTTTTACGATTAAATCTACAAGAGCGTGAAACCTTTCACGCTTCTTATTTCATTACTTTTACACGCCACAAAATTCTACTCAATAGGACCAAAACATATAATGCTAAACGTTTCAACCAGATTATATCGCCTTTATAAAATACTCCGCATACCATACGCGATTAAATCTTCTTGGCTTACGTGTAAATTGATATAGAGTTCAACGTTAAACCTTATACTTGAAGTGTTAAAGTTTACTTTAGTATGTCAAGGGGAAGCTTGAGAGCGGAAAACGACACGGTTCCAAATAACTTACACATCATAAGTTGGCCAAAATGTTTATGGTCAAACACACCTTTTGTTGGACGTTTTGTCGTAAATGTTTCTGACAGCGAATAGTTTATTCGGGTTTAACCTTGTAATAGTATGGTCATAAGAGACGTATGTAGGGTCACGTGTGATTACGCGCATGCATGACTAATAAACGAGGAGAAGGTAATTCATTTCCAACACAAATATGACATTTGAGATAAGAAAATACAAATTGTCCAGTTCGCTTCAATTGTTTCTTTTTCCTAATTATAATTTGAAAATGCTTTCATACACGAATTACTGTAAGCCCAAACTAACCGTAGTAAACGAATCAGGGGCCATATTCAACAAGATAACTAAAGTAATTATTATCTTAGTCATCCTACGCTCCTGAAGAGGCGTCGCAAAAAGCCGTTCCATCTCACGAGTGAACAACAACAACTAGAACTAAATAATTAACCATGTCTAATGGAAGTTTACTTATGCCGCGAAACTCTAATATAACAAGTTCAGTTGCCTATACAGATGATTGAACTTATGTATATTTAATTTCTCGATTCTAATTATAGATACGTTAATTATCGATTTTGTATTAAAGAGTTTAGCAAAGGCACGTGTCTTTGGCTGTAAATCGGTGGTATTTACTAATATAAAGGCATCACTTACTAAAACTATAACAAAAGAAATTCGTCTCAGGTTGAAAGTTGAAGTTGCATCTATTTTAATCGCTTTATATCTGTAACTAAAAAAAATATTTAACAGTTTTATTTCGCCCACTTAAGTAGTTTAGATGATAAAACAATAGACATATAAATGTAAAAACCCATATTTATGGGCTCCTTAGATTTGTCATAACAAGAGTTATTCATTTCACCTGAGGACGAGGTACTGATGTCTTTTTGATTTTTTCTCTTATTATACCTAACCAATGCTAAGCAAATTTTGAGTAAATTATTAGAAGGACATTCCTATATAAATTACTAGTTATGTAGAAACACTTTGTGTTGTCGGCGTCTCTTACTGTGGCGAAAAAAAATTTTCAAACTTTTCAGGGAGTAATTGTTCATAACGATCTATGTACATTGTACATAAACAACAGCTTCTATAACATTATGAAATGCAATCAAAAATGTTGTTTCCTATATCGGTTGTTATAGACAACAACAAAGCAACAATCGGGATATTATGTTGTTATGACGCGACTTTTGCATCTGTATTACGAATTTTGTGGGGATCATAATATGCAAATTATAATTGGAAGTCATATAATAATATTGTTTTGCATGATTTGTTTTGAGAATCGCTATTTACCTTCTCGTTGTATGGTAGGGACACACATTATTTAACTGAGCGTAATATTTTTTTTGTATATATACCAGTTATAAACACATACCCACTTTAAGCAAACGTGCGATGCATCAATGTAAGCACTTGAATGTATTATTATGTTCTATGAAGCAATCTTTATTCACCACACAAAAAATTAGCTCTTGTTGAAGAACTAAAACGAAACCGAGATTTATGAAAAGAGTTAAAACTAGTAATCAAACTAGGTGTGACTACAGACTAGTATGGAAGCGGCGCGCTCATTTTCCTTGGCTTTTTTTTAATATTAACAATGCCTCAAACAAATTATTAATATTCTAGTTAACCCCTCGTGGTAAGATAAACACTTGTGCTACGAGTGGCTCCACGTCTCGGCCTGCTTGGGTTAAAGCTGAAATCTCAACCGATGGCCTCCGGCCGCCTTGATGTCGTATAGGTTCTGGCCTCACGTCATTTAATTTAAGCAATAATACATTTTAAGTAAACAAATGTGTTGGAAAATTTATTTCTGTAGAAGAAGTATTCGTCAACTGAATACATTATTCCTTTATGATGATTTATTGTCATTTAAACAGCTGTTGACAGCCGACACGCTCATTTTAATGGAAACTGACATTTTCAATATGAGGAATTTCAGTTACAATTATCAGTTATTACGTTACGTTATCAGAGTTTCAGTTTTTAATATTTTTTGCAGTATATAAGAATATTAAAGAACTTTTCAATCGAAATTAATATAATTATTAATTTAGATGGCACACGTTGAGACCTCGTCACTCATGACCTAAAAGATGATGCTAATATGAAAAGAGACTAAGGGCTCTGTCGATCAGCAGGTTTTAGCGCTGTTCTAACTCAGTCAAAATTACACTTTTTAAAGCTTGCTGTACGTCTTTCTATGCGAGTAGACAGTGGATCAAATATACCCAAAAGTCGCACAACACCATTTGTGTACCAGTAGCGGGTCAAGAGCAAAATTTGATGTGGGCAAAGTACATTTGAAGAGGCCCTCTGATAGCGCAAGAAGTAATGTTATAAATTAAAAAACAGTCAAAAATTAATTTTTACTACTTAATTACAATAAAGACAATGCAATCCAACTATTTTCTTAGTCTGACATGAAACAAACAGAAATTTCCTGCTCTTTAAAAAAGAAAATAGCCTACTCGCAATATTAATCTTGCCCCCTGTACATTAGGGTCTTATCCCTTTCGTTTCCCGCGATAGCAAACGCAACGGCAACAAATGTTGCTAGCCTAAAAAAAAACAAATTTGATATATCAATTTTTACGTTGCGTCCGAGTTCGGTGTATATGAGGCGCGAGGACCCCCGGACCGCGAGGCCGTCGCCCACGCCTTAAGCCGTCTCTGTCGTGTACAATAAGCGGGCAGAGCACTCTTGCGACTGCCGTGTTTCTGTAGTACGTTAGGGATGTTTTAAGATGCAGGTTGACAGTTTTTCAGCCTTTTTTCGCAACAAGGCTGGATCCATGTTGCGTCGGGTCGGTGGGAACAGTGTTCTGGAAAGCAATGCTGGTAGTGGGGACTGTCTTCTATTGGCACACATATGCCTCATAACATATTAACTAAGGATGTAAAATTTGATGTTACTAACGACAGCTAATGAATTATTGTTGTCCGAAAAATAAATGATTATATTTATAGTCGAGTAGTTCTGTTTGTAATTTAATTAAAATACTAGTGGCCCAACCTTACTTCACAAATTACATAATATATTAGCCATTTCCGTGTGACACCGCCGATTGTTTCACACGCTCGTATGCCCGTGTTAGATTTATTAACTATAAAGTATGATAATTAAGTATTTTACACATGTTTTCTTGTTTACCTTAAAGAAAAGCATCTTTTGCTTGATAGTTTGAGTGATTTTCTTGTATGTAAATGACAAATTGTTTTCAATAAGAATCCTATAATTTACCAAATAAAAAGCCAACCTTTAAGTAATCTTAACTCTGTTTTCATATATCCATTAATATCTCCAATTTAATCAATGTGTGTTGTATAAATAACCTTTACAATTTGTTCCTATTAAGTTATTTTTGCAATTAAAAGATTAATATCCTAGTTAACCTCCTTAAACCTCTTTTGATATAATTAATTCATAGTCAATTTGAAAGAAATTGTTAAATAGAGCCAAATGAATGACGTCAGAGAATATCGTCCGATGTGACGTCACTTGTTTGTCACCGCCTATAAAAGACTGTGATCCGGTCGTACTCGGCCCACTTGCTTCGCAGCAGCCGCACCGCACGGACCTAAGCTAAGTATACAATTATTTAGTACATGTTAGGAAGACATACTATGTACCGCTTGTGTGTTGGTATATAGGTACAATATGTTCTTATTATCGAACCCAGAATAAAATTAGTAAAGTGTATACCTTGCTTTGTTACTTGATATTCAAAAATGTTTTAATAAGGTTATTTTGGATAGCTCCACACTATTTTACTAAATGTTTAAGTAAATGAAGTTATTTTGGATAGTTTTATGTTCAACTAAATTATGTTGATAAATGTTTAAATAAATGTTATTCCATGACATTCTTCTTATTTGCTTAAATCATTCTATGATTATTTGTTAAATGAGATTAAAATATTTTTTTTAGTATTCTACCTTTTCTTTTTTACTCAATTTTTTTTAACTTAATCTCACACCCGCAACTCACGTAAGGCAATAAGTAACTCAAAGATCACTCTGTGTAATTAATTTGGATTCCAGACTTTATTTTTAAATTATTTCTATGAACAATATAAAGTCCTTTTTGTTTTTATGGTTTCTTTTCGTTTTCACAAAATAGGTAGAATACTTTGTAACATTTTAAATACACAATTTTTCTGTTAGTTTCTAATATATAACATATACCAAATCGATGTTATGTATTTTCCAAATGGTAAATGATTTTCTTAGGTTAAAAATAAACTCTCTCTCTCTTGTAAACAGGTTATATTTGCAAGTTTCTATATTGTAAATTTGTATGTAAAGTAAATAAAAATAAAAACTTTAAAATACTTTTAAATTATTTAGATCTTACACTTCCGCGCACATTACACATCAGAATAAAACACTTTTTTACGGATTTTTGCGCATGTTTTATTTTATTTTATATTTAATCCTGACGTTTCGACTCCTTTACAGGAGCCGTGATCACAGGATGACTAAGATGATGGTTGTCATGTATTTTTCTACTACCTTCACAATATTTTAATCGGGCACGTTCCTAATTATTAAATTATTTTATATAAATCAAGTTGTTTTATTTTATTTTAAAACTAAACATGCGCAAAAATCCGTAAAAAAGTGTTTTATTCTGATACTTTTAAATTATTTAAACGAGTGATTCAAATCAAAATCTATCATGAATTTGTTAGGAATCGAATATTTACATTAAAAAAAGTCCAGACATCAACTCACGGCCTAAACCCTTTGCAAAGAGGTTTCTTTTTTTATATAAGCAAGGTATCAGAATAGATTTCAGGAAACTCCCTTTACTTAAAGCTAAAACGCATTTGAACTAGTGTTGCCGATCGATAGTGGACTATCGATAATTAATCGATAGTCTATCGATAGGGGATAGATAGTAGGACTATCGATCGTAATATCGATTCTATCGATAATATCGATAGTATCGATAGCCTAAAACGGGGCAATACTATTGAAGGAGTGCAATACAATAGATACTATCGATAGTATTGTCGCCCGCAAATAAAGAACTATTGATAGTATCGATAGTATCGATACTATCTTTGTTCTTGGTAACAATACTATCGATAGTATCGACATTATCGATTGTTTTGAACTATCGATAATTTGTCAATTTACAATAGTATCGTTTAAAATTTTAAAGCATAGCAGTCAACAATAAAGTCAACACTAAATCAACATTAGAACAAATAATTTCAATTGATACGTTCAAATTTACGTGAGTAGCACAGGTCGGTAATAGTGCAAAAGGATTTGAATTTTATTAATTGCTGTTGAAACATAACCAATACTATTGCAAAATTGAAGACTATCGATACTCTAAAATAATCGATGGTATCGATAGTATCGATTCTACCGATAGTATTGTCGCCAAGAACAATGATAGTATCGATACTATCGATACTTTCGATGTTTTGTTATTTACTAGCAGCAATACTTTCGATAGTATTGCGCTCTTTCAATTGTATTGACATGTTTTGAGCTATCGATAGTATCGATACTATCGATTATATCGATATAATCGATAGGGCGATCGATAGTAAGTTATTTTTCAGATGAAAAAATCGATAGAAATACTATCGATAGTTTGGCAACACTAATTTGAACCTTCTTGGAAAATCGACCCCAAAAGGTCTTCCCACTACTTTAATAATAGCGGATATTTGTGAGGATAAATGGATGAAAAACTAGAGAACACAAATTAAATAAAACTATAGAGTTTTATTTACTTATTTACATTGAAGACCAGCCGCTAAAACAAAAAGACAAGACCGACAGTCTTATACCTAGAGGTTCTCGCAGTCTTTAGAGACAGACAAGACATCTGAATAACATGAAAGGGGAAAAGTTGGAAAGAGGATGTTTAAAAATTATATGCTATCGTAAGCATGTCAACAGTTAGGCAAATATTATTTTCTTAAATGCGCTCACAAGTTTTTTTTTACTTTGCACACCGTGTACTTAAGCTTAAGTGTAGAATATCACGAATCCTCCACACTTAAGCGTGTAAACGGCTACTAACGACACCGGATTAATTCACCACATTCCTCCTGTAGACCACAATATGAGCAGCAGCGTTTTGCGTATTATGGTCTTTTGCTGCCATATCCAACCCGAATGTGGACATAATGGCAAAATCTTTGGGGGAGAATGCCGTTCAGTACTGGACGTCTTTCAGCTAAATAAGATACTACATCGTCTTCAATAAAAGTTTTATTTCTTCTGCAAATCATGCACGGGAAAATGGGGAAGACGTCCTATAAATCTACGCGTGTAAATTATATATTAATAATTTACACGCGAATTTTTACATTCACATCAATTAGCTAGCTCAAAGTAAGAACTGTTGGTCTTGTATTATGAATACCAGGGAAATGGATAGATATACAGATGTGATACATAGATATTTAATGTTTGTAGAAATATATGTAAATACTCATGATTCAGGTACAAATGCTCGTATTCATCAAGTAAACATTTGCTTCTTCCTAGAGTCAAACTTAGGACCATCGGTCCGAAAGGCAGGATCGCTAGCGTTGCACCAAATGGTCGTCATATTGTCGTAATACCCTTATAACTCATTAACCACAGATATTTTCCATTTAAAATTAAAAAAAGGACATCAGGACACTTTCCCAACAGTGATTGAAGGATTTTCACAGAAACATAAACCGGTTACGAAACAGAAGTACCTCGGAGAGCTATTATTAGTAGAAGCTTCAAAGACATTACCGACTAATCCCATGAAAATACCTAACAAAACAATACCAGGAAAGGAGCTGGGTCGGTCGTACATTAATGGTTAATTCAGGAGCATTTAGAGACATTAATACTGTAGGACGAGAAAGGTATCAGAGTATTATTGATATACAGGATGGTCCAAAAGTGACTTTCGAAATGGAACTTTTGAGATACTCACACCGGGTTGGAAATAGCCCAAGTATCTCCCGCGATTTTTTAAAGTTTTCAAGTTATTTGTTTTTAACAAATACTTAAGAAGTATCGACTTAACCGACTTAACTATTTTTAACATTATCTGGATCTTTGGATGACTTGACACGTAAAAAGTCAAGCAACCTGCTATTGCAATTTGTAAAAAAAATGTAAGTTATGAAAAATAATATCTAAAATACATAACTTAAGTTAGATTTAAATTAAACTAACCTTAAATTAAAAATCAGAAAAAAGTTTCAAGACTTCTAATTATTTTAAAAACATTGCAAGACCCTAATATATTATGACCTTTACTATTCTTGATCTATATTAATGACAACTTTGTAAATTCCATTATACTAATATAAGTATTGTTAAGCTGACAGATGTAATTAGGGAAACCAAAATGTTCCAATTTCTTCAATAGTGTTTAGTGATGAACAGAATCAAATACCTTAGATAGGTTACAAAAATGGGTTGTTCTTCCAAAAATGGTCTCACCCACCTTGTTTGTTCTCCTAAGCATCAAGAATGTGGCTGATTGACTGTGTTCTTTCAATGGAATAACCATTTTCATTCACAAATACAACTGAAATCAAAATATAAGCTTGACATACGAAATAAATTGCCAAAGCTGCAGTTAAAAAAGTGGTGCTCGATAGGCTTTTTAGCCAAAATCTGCCTTCAAATGTACAAAGGTGAAAATGTTCTTAATTAATTAATTATTTTGAAAGCACTTACTGTTAATTGTTAAGGGTTCTAAAATTATTAATTAATTTACAATATTTTCGCCTTTGAAGGCAGATTTCGAAGAAAAATTACAATTTTGGATAATAATTGAAGCTTCGGGTTTTGACAAGTATTTTAAATAACTAAGAAGCCATGTAATTCTTGAAGTTCAAAGTTTAAGTCTGACTCACTCTTTACCTAAATGTTTTTATAACTTAGATTCATCGCAGTAAGCTGGATATTCTATGTGTACTTGTATAGGTACAAATCATGGGGGCTATGTTACCAAAACAAAATGATAAAAAATGCAGAAATAGCAAAAAAAATTAAGCCAAAAGGTCAAAAATTCCTAAAATAAAAAAATCATAATTAGAAAACTACAAAAAAATCGAGAAACATAAGTAGGATACAGAGTACTTCCCGGATGTCAGAAATAAAAACAAATTGGAACATGCCACTCAGGACCACCTGTATAATCTAAGTGGCTACTCAAGGCCTTTCGTATGAGTTTTAATAAAAAACACGACCCAACATGCACTTAGCCTTCTGTTTACATATAATGTCGCTAAATTATACAAGAACGTATAAGTGACGTGAGCTCATTTTTAATTAATGCGCACTTGAGTGTTATGCCGTATATTTATCTTTGACACGGAATTAGGGATGCCGGTATAGAAAAGTATATATTCTAGGATAAGAACACATTATCGATTAGAGTCTAGAACAACTTGTCATATCAATTTTATATACTACTAAGAAATTTACTTTAATCAAGTTCGCCCAGCGGGCAATGGAGAGAGCTATGCTTGGTGTTTCCCTACGCGATCGAATCAGTAATGAGGAGATCCGTAGGAGAACAAAAACCGCCGACATAGCTCAAAGAATTGCGAAGCTGAAATGGCAATGGGCAGGACACATAGCAAGGAGAACCGATGGCCGTTGGGGCGGAAAGGTTCTCGAATGGCGACCGCGTGCCGGACGACGATCAGTGGGTAGGCCCGCTACGAGGTGGACCGACGATCTGGTTAAGGTCGCGGGAAAACGCTGGATGCGGGCAGCACAGAACCGATCATTGTGGAGATCCTTGGGGGAGGCCTACGGCTGATATGATGAAGAAATTTACAGTTAAAATCCTTTACTTATATTCTGATTTTTTTTTACTATAAAACTAATTAACATATTTTTTTTTAATTTCTTTCATTATAATCATCATTCACCACATTATTATATTGTTTGAGTAGATATAATATTTTTGTTATTCAAGCATTTTATTAGTAGGTTTTTTACCTAAAATAATTAATACCAGCGGCAGCTCCTCAGAAGAGCAACTTCTCTCCCGGATAGCCATGGGTGGGGGTTTGAACTCGGCCTGACAACAGGTACAAGTTGAATTATTGTGTTATCATCGTCAGCCCATTCATGTTCCCTTTGTAGAGGCATAGGGCACCCCTATAGATGAAAACGCCGTATGCGGAATCTATAGTCTAAGATCGCAGTGGTTTGTGTGTTTGTCTGTCCGCTCTTTTTCCCGCTCTTTTTCCATTGTATCAATAACGTTACCATAGCAACGCGTTAACCACAAATAGTTCGTCTACCGGACGCTAGATGGCGCTAACGGAAAATATTTAATAGTAGAAAAAAATTATAGAATTTTGTCTACCCGTGCGAAGCCAGGACGGGCCGCTAGTAAGACAATCAACAACGCGGGCCGAATCAACAACGCGGGCCCAGTGCGGATTGATGGATCTCAGGAGTCAGGCTGGACTCGAACGCACATTCCTCGCTATAGTGGAGAGTGCTTTTCCAATTAAGTTTTTAAAGCTGACGCCAGCGCCTTCTCGTCTTGTTATTATATATTAAACACATCACTATTTCTAAGAAATGCGACGATTGATTTTTAGAAACGAACAATAAATGTGAATAGTGAAAACCAACCGCAATATGTTTCTTACACGTTTTATATTTATGAGAAGTCATCGGTTTACGAAGATCACGGCCACTATTCGCTGGATGGAAAAAGGGTATTTGTTATTTAAGAGAACGCACGCACGAGAAACGCTCGAGGGCTGACAGATTGCGTATAATACGAGCTTGTTATAATAAATATTATCAACTTCATTGATATTCAAAACACTCAGCCTTAAGTTTCTTGAAAGAATAGCTAATACAATTTACGTGTTATATTTTGTTATGTGTGCATCATATCTGTTTACTTAGTTATGTTTTTGCATTCCATTGAAAGAAAATAACTTTATTCAAATGCATGCAAAATAAGTTGTTTTGAATAGTTCAACATTTTTACTTACCACCCATTCAGGACGTCTTTTACTGACGAGAAAAATGGGCGTATGAAACTCGTCAGCTTTTACAGAAGTAGTAGTATGACATTTACAATATAATACGTCGTCGTCATACATAATCCACAAAATAAATATAAAACAAAATTATACTGTTATTACAATAATAGTAGTGTTATGATATCATTATTTTGTTGATTACAACAAAGTCAACAAGTATTTGTACTTACTTTAAGTAAGTATCTGAACATTGCAATAACATACAGGGAATAAACGATAAATTGTGTTTATTAATACAGCTTACAAGAAGAATGTTCGTAAAGAAACCATCAATATTTACCAAATAACTAAGTTTTTATTCCATACTTTTATAACAAAAGCTATTTGTTGTTACTTCACTAGTTTCCATTTTGACTTTTTCTCATTTAAAATTTGTTTATTTTTTTCGACATGGTAAAAAAATTATGACCTCCGTGGTCGAGTACCCGCATATCGGTTTTTATGGTAAAGCCTCTCCGAGATCCCGGATTCGATCCCCGGACGCGTCAAAGTAGAAACTTAAATTTTCTATATTGCCTCGGGGTTGTCTGTAACAGTACCACCGTTGTTTCTGAATTCCATAACACAAGGGCTTTAGCTACTAGACTTGGGTTCAAAACAATGCATGTGATGTCTGGTCTAGAAACATTCTTTCACTATTTTGGCTTGAGTATAGATCGGTACATCAAATATAAGCGTTCCCGATCATCACTAACAATCGTGCCGATTTTCTTGTCGACTGTATTATAGATTTTGTTGCGTTGCAAAATTCTTTTCCACCATAGAAAATTCTTTTCCGACAGCCCTGTCGGGTGATATATTCAAAGTCAGTAATCATTCAGCAAGGTCACGCGCCGGTGAGATACGAACTACGTGAAATAATAATGTCCCTCTCACGTCCCATCTCAAACTTATAAAAAGGCCCATCAAAATATATCGAACTCTCCGTCACAAGAGAAAAAATTCAAATTGGAGAAGCATTCAAGTGCTATTTTTTATTTGCTCAACTAACGAACTCGATAACAGATTCATAGGAATACTATTTATATTGAACTGAAAATAATGTCTTCCGTTTTTCTATCTTCTAGCAAATATTATTTCTAAATTATTTATTTGCCTTATTTTTTTTATTAGAAAATGTAAAGGAGATCATTAAAGAAAACTGAAACTGTGGCTTTTTCCATTTCCTTTAACCGTTACATTTCTTACGTTTTCTTTTTAATTTAATTTTTGCATTCGCAATGCAATATTTGTATAAGATATAAAATACGTGTGTAAAAAAACAACTACGCCTCTGAGCCCTCAGGTAGAAACTATGAGGAACGATACTAGCTCATAGTAGAAGTTTGATATACGTTTGTAAAATTCGACCCTCGGTAGCTCAGCGGTCAGAGCACTCGCCCGGATTGCAAAAGGTCGTGGGTTCGAATCCTACCTGAGGGCTCGGAGGAGTAGTTATTTTTTTACACACGTATTTTGTATTTTATGGAAATATTGCATTGTGATTCAAAAATTAAATAAAAAAAAACGTATAAGTTGAAATACGTTTGTAAAATTCGACACGTTTGCCAGCGTCTCGGTAGCTCAGCTTTCATTTCTTACTGAACTTGGAAAACTTGTGTCATTAATAATTAAAACGATCACTTTTTTTATTTTTTTTCATAAAATCACGTTTAAAGTTCATTATTGCACACATTGCCACATGGATACTCTACGATACACAGTCTGTTGCTACGTGTACTAAAATATGTCATTAATTTTTTAGGCATATACGAGATCGCTGAATTGTTTTTTGCCCAATTTGTCATTTGGCACCCAAATTTTTGCATAATTAATTAAGCTTGCCGGTTAGTAATAGGTAAAATAAATATCTAACCTGATTGTGATTAGTCAATTAGGAATTATATTAGGCAAATCGATCGAAGATTGATTTTTGATATACAATGTGTCCCGTCACCAGTGTCGGAGCCTTTAATGGTGTGAAATATTGCATTTTTTTATCGACAAATTGCCCCTCAAATTTGGTTTTTCTCAAAAAAGAATCAATTTGTTTTTCTTTAATTATTTTTTCTATTTTTTATTCCATGACAATCGAAACATGATTGCTGTGTAACTATTATCTACATGTTTAGCTATCAAATGACACCTTTTTAATGTTAATAGGACATTTTAATGAGTAGTTGTGGTCGAATTAGTATGAGAGCTCAGGTCTTGGTTACCAAGAAAACAAAATGGCAGACGTAAGAGAAAAACAAAATTTGAGGGGCAACTTGTCGATAAAAAAATGCCATATTTCACACCATTAAAGGCTCCGACACTGGTGACGGGACACATTGTATAAAAAAGCAATTTCTTTTAATTAATGTTAATAACCTTAATTAGTTTTTTATTCATAAATGGTGGCTTCGTTAAGGCACTATTTACAACCAGTATGTGATGATATCTTAAAGTAAAAATACTTACGGTATCTTCAAACTTCATGTTGGAACTTAAAGTGTTGTACGCATCCTTTGAACGACTTACCTGTAATATAAAATATGTTTTTAATGAAATATTCAATCTATACAAATTTCACTTACGGTAATTTATACTAATATTTACTTTTTATTAAGGGTTCATTTCATTATTTTAAACAATGACAAAAAAATAAAATAAAAAGTGAGGTCAGTTGGATTGGTTTAATAGATATACAAAAACGGTAGTTTTTCATCATAGTTTCTTATATGTTTGACGACTATTTGTTGCAACGGCAGCGATCCTGCCTTTCGCGCCGATACGATATGGTCCTGAGTTTGGGTCTCGTAAGGAGTAATTTGTGTGATAAATATAAGCATTTATACCTGAGTAACGGGTATTTATATATTTCTTTGAATAGATTACATGTAACATATCTTTGTAATATATTTATGTATATGTATCCGTTACCCTTAATTTAAATAACACCAGACTTTTAGACTAACAGCGGTGGTTACTTTGGGCTAGTCTAATTGGTATCACTGTAAGAAATACTATTATTTAATTATTATAAGTAGGGAGCCCTGAAAATTTCCAGAATGAAAAATAAAAATGAATCGCATAGTTTTTTTTACATAAACTAATGCCCTGTAGGCGTTCAGTTGGCCTAATAAATAATAAATATATAAAATGAATTAACCCTCCGTCAAATAAAATAAAAAGTTTATTTATTTATACTGAAACTGAATTTTTATTTATACCAAATAAAAATTCAGTTGGCCTAATAAATTATAAATATATAAAATGAATTAACCCTCCGTCAAATTATGTGGACGGGCGATTAAGAATCATCACTCAGATTGACACGACCGCGCTTGAATTCTGGAAACCAGATATAAATAGTCTTCTTGCAAGGTCATCGCCAAAAGAATTTTGAATCCGAACAAGAGTCTGCGGATCTGTCAAAGTTTTGATGAATTAAATCCATGGTGAGATAGATACGTAATTGTTTTAAATAACGCCACTATATAAAAACAAGAGATATTGAAGTAAAACAAAATATTTCTTTTATTTATATGGCTTGTTTTTTTTTTAATTTACAAAACTGTGGCTGTAGAATGTACAGCCAGAGTGTACCATTGTCAAATGTTAAAATTACTTGTTTAAATAATACTGTTTATGTAAGTAGGCTGTTTCGGAAAGTTTAAGTGCATCCCATTTATTTCAGCTTAATTCTGAGTCCTAACCAAACAACATTTATCAACATAACAATATTACTGTTTAAAATCTCGATATCTCAAGTATAAACCTTTGTGGTTTTTTCATTGCTTTCATTTTAAGTATCTCATTGTAATATTTTTTTTAATGTTAAATAAACAGTTTAACAACGGTTTTAATTACGACAAGTAAATTTTTCCGAAGTAGCTATGTCTATTCAATTCACAATGTATCCATAATCGCACGCCCATTTTCTTATATAATATCATTGCCGTTTTTCCCACGTTTTTCTTAGGTCGCTTTCTTGTCTGTTTGCTTGTCTGTCGTCTTGTCTGTCCGGTTGGAATCTTGTATCTCAATTTTGAGGCACTTCCCGACCACCTAGCGAGTTGAGACTTTCAGGGTAGCTCAGAACCCGATGACAATGCACGCTTAAACAACTTTCAACTTTCTAGGTGCACTTTCAGGTCAACTTTCGGCAACTTTCACTTTTGTATGGGGCTTATCCGATTGTTGCGTAACACATGGTTACTTCGTTGAGTTAATAATTAAAAAGAATAAAATAATAATACTAGATTTAAAAATCTAAAAATCCGACGTTTTTCAGTGTCCAAACAAGAATAAAATTATCCGGCGGGGCCAAGCGAGGGGCCACTCAAAACGTGGGGGCGCACGTTACTTATGGAGATGTAGTGAGATGTATGATATGCATAGATGTTGAGAATATTTGTAAAGATACGCCCCCACGTTTTGAGTGGCCCCTCGCTTGGCCCCGCCGGGTTATTTTATTCTTTTTTGGTTACTGAAATCGTGGGATTTTTGATTTTTAAATCTAGTATTATTCGAATCAAGTTTACGTATCAGATACCTAAGTGTAAGTTTTTAATGTGTTAATCTTACTTTTTGATATATTATATATATAGGCTTTAGTACTACGTTAAAAAGCTCTGAATTCAAATACCTTAACATGATAGTAGGTAATGATTACATATTTGAAAACTCACAATTAGCCGATGAGAAGTGATCAATCATTGACAACTAAGTTAATATATTATATCTCATTAGACTTAAATGAAATAACATTTGATCAAAAACACAACCAATAACAAATCTATAAGATATAATTTTGTTTGTGACATCCTCTCTTTCTTCACGAAATGAGACAGAAAACTGTATTTGATGTTCAAGTTTATGACCTTGATTACTATCACAGTCCAAAAGGACATACCGTTTGGTAATTTCAGCTATAACTCAATGTAACTCTATTAGACACTTGATGCGTTTTGGTTCATTCGTAGTAAAAGATTTTAGTGGGCCTTAACGATATCGCGAACTATGAATAATGTAAGAAACTAAGAAAGATTACCAATAATAAATAATAAAACAAAATTTGTGTGGTGCCGTGGGACACAGGATAGGAATGAAGTTCATTATTATAAAAATATTAATTTTAAGTTCTATTCGAGGTATAAAGAAAATAATTATTCGGGTATACATTTTTATTATGTTTTTTAATCGTTAAAAAGCAAAGCAAATTACAAAATTATCTTGATACCTGTATTTTATTTACAATGATTTATAAAAAAACTAGCTTTCACCCGCGGCTTTACCTGCATTTGTTTTCATTTTTTTATATTAATACAAAGTATCTTATGGTTCTTCTAATATCTCCAAGAATAATACATATATTCTTCAGAAGTTTCATGATGATCGGTTTAACATTAAATCGGCATAACAAACAAACTTACATTCACATTTATAATATTAATAGGGATATAATAATAACAGTCATCACGGAGACTATACATTAGACACTGTATAGCCATCCCACATACACTATACATAAAAAATCTTACGCTGTTTTTAACGCTACGGACGTTTTTTCCCGGCTAGGGTACCCTTCCGCATCGTCCCATAAGGAACTTCGTTCCAAAAACTTAAAAAAAAATCTTTAATTATTATTTGTTAATAAAACGAACTAAAAAGATAAACCACCCCCAGCATCAGGCCCTGGTTATAAAGAATCAAAGTACTGGTCAATACGAATCAAATGATGTGTCGTTTTATTGCGGAGTTCCTATGCCCACCTTCCAGCTCTGGCATCAGATCAGCTCCATGTCATAATAATATTGCATTTTCACACTATATTAAATATGCATGCAAAATTTCAACTGAATCGGAAACCGGAAAGTGGGTCAAATTTACCTTGCATCTATTACCCCACTGATCTAGAAGGAGGTTAATGTTTTTGTGCGTATGTATGTATGTTTGATTATGACCTCCTGTTGCCAAAACGGCTTAACAGATTTTGAAGAGACAGGTGTCATTATATTCGTAATCTTACCCGGAGTGTCATAGCTAATGACGTCAGCATAAAATCCGAATAGTGGATGTAATCCATTAAACTGTCAATGACTGGGTAACCGTTCTGAACACATTTTTAGTTCTCGTTCTCAGTGAGTCGGGTTTTTTGGTTTCTTAAATTAACTTTTCTTGTTTTTATGTATTCAAATGACAGTAGTGACGCACGTAGCAAAAACTGCGTATGTATCGTTGAATGTTTTTTTATTGATCGGAATGTGAAATAATGGCTACTCGCATGTGGTTTATAAGAAATTGCAAAAACATTGTCGATTCTATGTTCAAAAACTTCGTAACTATAAATTTTACGGGTGTGATTTAATAATGGAAATCGTAGTAACAGTGCCGGATTTACCATAGTAGCTGAAAAAGCTGAAGCTTAGGGCGTCAAAATTGGTCCAGAAAATTGGTACAGAAAAAAGTAAGTAATAGTGCAGTAAAAACAAAGCTTTGCTGTTCTTAGCTTAAAAATATACCCAAAAGTTGTAAAAATAATCTTAAAACTAGATTATTCCCTAAAAAAGGAATTAACGTTATCGTGAACAGTGAATCTAATTTTAGAGGTCAGTAGGGACGGCAAAAATTTTATAGCTTTGGGGCGGCAAATGTGTAAATTCGGCACTGCGTAGTAATGATAGAAAGAATTATTATATGTATATCTATCCGTTACCCTAGTATCCATAACACAAGCCTTACTTACTTTGGGCTAGCTTAACTGGTGTGAATGAAAAAAATGTTATTAATTTGTTGCTTCAGTTTTAGGCAAGGGTTTTTTTTACACCTTATATATTTTAATACGATTGAGAACCCTTTTAATACTTTTTATTAATTTTGATACTATGATCTATTGAAAATTGGCTAAGTAGAAATGAGCACTTCAAGGGAAATGCGTATATTTCAATAAAATTTTCATTTAATCCTGAATATTTAAATCTTTTTCAGAAGGTTGTTCACTGAATGAACAACTGAACAAGAAGGAACCGTTTTCATTTTGTAAATACGTCGTTTGAAACGATTTCCAAGGAAAACGTAGCTTCGAATTCCAGCTGAGCGGAACCTTTTAAACACGTTTTTTAATTATCATTATTAAAGGGTGTTCTTTATCGCAGATTTAATACTGATATAATCATAACGGTTTGTTATTATTATTGAATACATTATTTTTTAATCTTTTATGCTAAAAACAAAAATAATAAGGTAATAAAAGTGCATTTATTTACTACATATTTAAAGAAATTTTAATATTGAAAGCGACACAATTTCTTTAAAACCATAAAACATTTTTTTCCTTTCAAGGTAATATGGAAGAAGGAGCTGTATCAAGGCAAAAAAATACCCAATCTATAATCTAAGATCACAAATTTATTGTTTGTCTGTCCGCTCTTTGTCCCGCTCTTTTTCCATTGTATACGCGTTACCATAGCAACGCGTTAACCGCAAGTAGTTCGTCTACCGGACGCTAGATGGCGCTAACGAAAAAAGTATTTAATAATAGAAAAAAATTGGAGAATTTTGTCCACCCGTGCGAAGCCGGGACGGGCCACTAGTATTAAATTAAAATCACTGCTTGCATATAAGAATACTTAATTTGTGTTTGTTAACAAAATATCAATATGATGAAATTAAACGTTTTAACGGTGTTTGATATGAAAATGGTTATTTGTTAAAATATATAAGTGTAATAATATAACGTTCGAAGCATACAAGTTCAATAAGCAAATTCTGATTTTAATAATAGCAAATTGTGTTTTAAGGGGTCCTAAATGCGGATTATTGGAAAGGGATTAGAACTACTTACGTACGTTAATTTCGCATTAATAAGCTTCATGTTTATTTAATGTATTATATTAATCTTCTTGCGTCATAAGATTAAGAGAAATACAAGCCAACCTAATGCAATAAATTTCCCTGAATTTTGTTGATGAATACTTTATTCCAATAAAGACTATACGCCATTACAAAAAATGAGTATTCTGTTTGTTTTATTTTTATTATTTCTTTAGCAATAGCATCATATTATGTAGTGGAAAGACAAATAAAAGTAATAACTGAAGGAAGATAAAATAAATAAGGGATAAAAAAAACGAGTGGACATTTCGCTGAGACTCACTTTTACGAAACAGCTCTACTACAAACGCACTTTCGATCCCTGATCGATGTAGAATTTCTCAAACAATTTTCTTTGTATTTGATAATTATTTATCATATTTATTCGATTATATTTTTTTATTTAATTTTTTTGCATTCATAATGCAATATTTGTATAAGGTATAAAATACGTGTGTAAAAAACAACTACGCCTCCGAGCCCTCAGGTGGGATTCCATCTTAATCGATTGTTCAATATTTGTAAAAATATCACTTTCGATGTTGAAGGTAGTTAGCTTTCAACATTGGTGAAACGATACTAGCTCATAGTAGAAGTTGAAATACGTTTGTAAAATTTGACACGTTTGCCAGCGTCTGGGTAGCTCAGCGATCAAAGCACTCGCCCGGATAGCGAAAAGTCGTGGGTTCGTATCCCACCTGAGGGCTCGGAAGCGTAGTTGTTTTTTACACACGTATTTTATACCTTATATTTATTCGATGTTATAATAGCCACGATTATTTCTCATTTAAATACCACTCATTATTTCTCAAAAATCTGTATTCACGAGCATGTCGAGTGCAATTTCCTTGCGACCATTCCAAAATTAAATTCACACGTTGCGTAGCTGCCGACCTAATACATTAGCCGTCCCAAACATATTTATTTGTTCAATTTTTATTTTCGTTTCTGCGACTGTCTGTCATAGATTTATCGTTTTAACGTAACCATTCGTCGAGACCTTCAACCGATTCTATTGGAAAATACGTAAAATTGTTTTTTAAGAGCACTTTATATGCAATCGTATTCATTTGTATGTGGGAATTATGTTTTTTTTTATTTTTTTTATAAAGTGGCATCAATTAATTGTATCATAGACTTTAAGACGAGTAGTTAGCCATAACCCATTCATCAGTAACTAGGAATATATGAAAACATTTTTCTTGACAACATTCTAGTGTGTTTTTTATTACCCAAAGCGCATAGTACACTTTTTAATTCTTTTGATGTTGATGGGAGTTGAATGGCTTACCATGACACCGGACTGATACATAACAGAATTAAATGTTACGTCGCGGCAATTTACGGCTAACATAATCATAAAATATTCCGTATAACATTAATAAATCTGCTGTAGAAGTTAGGACACAAAAAGTTTTTTATTACTTTATAATTATTAATTAATTTATGATCAGGAATAGAATAAAACATTTTATATGTTACAAAGAAGCAGTATTTTAGTTTGTTTATAGTACTTTAAAGATTAATATAAGTAATTCATGTGTTATTTATTACTAATTATTTTAATCACACATAAATGAAGGCTTCGATCGGTATATTTTTATATTTCGAAATATTTTGAAGTCACCATAAGTTTCTCTAAATGTTGAAAATAAATAAATAATATTCTATGCGCAATAGCAAGGTTAAACGTTAACCCCGCAATTAAAGACTAAGACTTGTAAACTTAGAGCAATGGCTGACAATCTCTCTCAGAATTTCTTTTAATACGTTACGTTTTGGTTATACAATGACGTATAACCAAAACGTATCACTATTGCGTTTAATTTATTTTTATTTTTAATAAAACAAGTACATAAGTACGAGGGATAACAAACAGTTGTACAATGTATTTTACACATTATAGAATTATAAAGTATCTTATTACTAATTATACAACCAGCGAGAGAGAGTTATGGGTTATTTTAGTAACAAAGAGAAATATTGTGATGAAATAGGCAGACAAAACAAGAAATAACAGGAATGGCTCATCGAGGCTCGCAAGTGTTGAAAAATGGAAACAGCAAAATAAATTAAATTAATTTTGACAATAAAACACGCGTGTTGGCGTAGGGCAGTTCAAGAATTTAATGCGACAATAATTTATAGATTTTTGTCTTGAAAGGGGCCGTCGGGTAATTTGGTAGTTTAAGCAAAGTAAATTATTATCTTTCTAAAACCCCTGCATTTACATATAATTAAGGAAATTTTCGCTACCAAACAGATTTTTTTAAATAGAAAATACGCCTAAAAACATCCAGGAAACGTCACCCCTCGCGGTCAGTAATACATCATTTAGATTCACTCGGAGTGCCACTCCATATTTCACTAAATTTGCATTTCATCTTCTCCCGAGGCGAGAAATAATATTATTTTCACTACATCCTTTTTCAAACGACCGTACATTCATATTCATATTCGAACTTGAAAGCGCCAATTCAATTTTAATTCATGAAAGCTCCTCACCTTAAAAGCAAAGCTTTGAGAACTTTGTAAAATATTGTAAATAAGTAATGCATTTTTTTATATTGTCCTGTGAATATTTGTTAAAGATAAATATTCAAATAACTTGGAAAAAACACAGGCTAGTTTTTAGATACTAAAAAGATAATATTTATCTTTAATACATTGTTATAATGTTTTTATTTACAATTAAATTATTTCTAAAAAAACGAATAATAATTGACGAAATAATTATCATATAACAAAACTTAGGGTAGTAAAAACTGCAATATTGCGTAACCAACAGTTGCTAATGTCACGGAACTTCAAAAAAAAAATAGTTTAATCAGACTTTAACAGGAGTAATGAAGAATATAACAGGTTTTTTGGTTCTCCTGTAAAATTGCTGTCACTACCAAGTTACTCGGTATTAACCACTGTTGGTTCCACGATATTGCAGTATCAACACCGATATTTCATTAATGCTATTTAATGTCTTCTTAATACGCGTATTTTTCGCTAAATATTAAATAATTCGTGTTCAAAACAATCTTTGAATCTATTGTATTAAACTCTCATGGTCACTAACATTATAGTAATATAAGTTTTATACGGTACATGGTAAAAATCCCGTATATAACTTATATTACTATAATCTTTGAATCATTTGTAGATAAAAGGCTTAAGGTAAAAATTTTAAGGGTATCACAAAACTGATCATGTTTCTGCTGATTGAAGGCAAAAATGCAGCATTTTATTGTTAGGCTACCCTTTAACTACAAAGAAACGTGTGAAATTGTGTCTATACAACATTTATTTATCAGGCACAGATAATAGAGTATTAACTTAGCACAAAATGACAAATTCCGCAACCATTATTGAACTCTATTAACTAAACATTAAGTTGAAAGCCGGTTGAGGAAATTTGATCGATTTGGTGAGGTTTCCGGCTACTGAGACCGCAATTACTCGAACCGCGGTCCCAGTCGCCGGATGGTCGAAGTACTGTTGACAGTACATACAAATACTTACATCCAAACTGTATGCAGGCTTTCTTGGAAAAATAATAAACACAATTCCTACACCAAATAAAGTCAGAAACAACTGGCATAGCGCCAAATAATCAACATTTAATTTGCATTCATTTGCCTAAACGCTGTCCCGAAAAGCGACGAACAATTACAAATTTGCAAATCCCTTACATTATCCTAGGAATTTATTGAAATCAAAACCACTAATAACAACAGTAAATACCATTTAATATATTGAAATACGAAATAGTTCAGGCCCACTATGTCTGGCGAAGCGCCAGCAACTGGACGGACTTCGTATCCAATATTGAATACAGTTTTCAATGAAAAAGGCATTTGTAAAATCATTCACCTTTTTTTCAAATGGTTAAAAAAGATTTCACTCTACCGTGGTGTGACACGAACACGGCGTATCTGCATTACTTTTTATCCTTCCGTGTTAGTTTATTCAGTAAGCAATTCTCAAGTCTCCAACGTATGTCTAACATAAAGGTAATGTCTGATAAGTTACACAGGTAGATAGAATATCAGTTATATACTATATACAAAGAAAAATCATGGCTATTAGTCATCGTTTCAGCATATCATCGCATTTTTCATAAAGTGCTCCACATTTGGCAGGCGAGTTGGAGATTGCAGTAAAAAACCCCTTATTTTGTAAACGCTCCTGCCCATTTTATGGGCTACGAGAGATGTATGATGATTATCTCCAGTATTATTACTTCCAGTAGTCGCCTTATACGACACCCTTAAATATCCATCCCTTAAATTGTTATCAATCTTCATCGTAACAATAGACAATAAATATCTGTATATTTTAATCATGATTTTCTAAATTACGCCTATCAATATGTCCCCGGTAACAAAGCATCACGTTCTTGGTATTTAATAAATAAAGTATCAGCAATTCAGACTACTGGCAAGTGTAACCGCAAAATACAAGTGAAAATTGGCAGAGAGCCAAATAATCTCAATTAAGTTGGAGCACCAGATACTGGGAACTTTTAACAATGTGCCGCGAGGACCCTCATTTGGCTCACAAAAGGTGAAAGATAAACACAGCCGTGTAGTACTTAGGAACTGTTGTAATTATTTCGTACGATGCCAAGACATTTGTAACTGAATGCAAAGGCGATTTACTCCTACATATACACTTTTAGTTTTACGTAAGAAGTGAAAATATTTTACACAACGATATTCTTTTTACTGAATAAATTCAGCAGCGTAAGAATATTGAGCAATGCGAAAACGTTTAGGGGCAATATGCGACTGTTTTGAAGATTTTGAAGAGTGGCTAAAAAGCGAAGGCGGTGTCGCTTATTTCGAAGTTCCAAGTTAGTTTTTTTTGCTCAATTTAAAAGTAAATACGTTGCAAGTGATACTCTTGACAGCATATTACATGACAATAAGACAACAGTTCGGAACGAGACAGAAGACTTTGATTTTCATTTAATTACATGTTTTATAGCAGTATAGTTGCTGTATTTCACATTAGGTTTAGATTAGATATGTTGTAATGAGTTAGGTTTGTAATGAGTTCAATATATTCACATTTGAATGGATTGAATGAACAGGAAAGTTACCGATACAGCATTACATAGTTAAGATAGTGGTAACTTATTTGTGACAACTACTTCCTTCCTTCCTTTTAATGGAGATGAAACACCAGGATTAGATTAATAAAAGAAGACCATGTAAGTAAGTTATTTAGGCGTTACTTATCCAGTAAAAAGTTTTATTCCTATGGAACAAAGTTTTTCTTCAAACTTTATAGATAGATATTAATTATCTTTAGGTATTATTTCTGCCAGTGATAACTATGTTAAGAGTTTCTGTTAATTGAGACTTAATGGTCATGACTCATCGTTTCATCAGCTTGATTTATGAATTACAGATGATGAATGAAGTGTGAAATGATATTTCTTTTTTCTCCCAAATTCAGTGTGTGGAATATAACTGAAACCTCGCTAACTTCGCAAGGGAACACGAAAGGACAGCTCCTGTTGTTTTGTTTCACTTACCAAAACTAACTAACAATCCATTATCATTACACATTATTAGACAACAAAACACAACTCATAGTAAAACAAAACTACCTCGGTTATGCTTTAGAATTCGGGCAAAATTTTAACACCAAAATTTTAAAATTGATTTTTACTTGATTTTTGTTTTTCCGTGATTTTTTCATGACGATGTCTGGGTTTTGTAACTGAATACTATACTTACATTACCATTGAAAGCCAAGAGGAAAATTATAAAGCGCTAATTCTCCGGGCCTATCCCAACTCAAAGCTTGTTACACGACTCATTACAACAAAGATTATAGAAACATTATGCCTTTATATGAGGGAATAAATAACCTTTGGGATTATCAACATTAGACAACGTTAGACCTTAGCCAGTGTACCGTGACTTATTTTGCCTTAGGCTGAATCCAAACTAGACGTTAAGTCGTAAAAAGCTCCTCATTTTAACCTTTTTTGTTTAATCTATTTAACATGCAAAATTTATTCAAAGGTCAATTACTAAACGAGAAAAATGTAAAAAACTAACTATTAGTAGCTTTGTTTTAAAATTGAATACCTACTTAAATAGTTTGGTTTTTTTAAGTCAATAACATTAGCAAATTCCACTAGTGTACTTTAAACGGTGCAACGGACTACATTCTCAAACTTGAAGATGCTTACAAATCGGACTGAAGTTTCATTACTTTTCTAACGAAGCTACGATTTGGAACTTGCTTCAACTTTACGCTTTATAATACTCGTTGATATAGTCATACAATCCAAAACAGTCGTACAAAAAGGGAGTTTTTTCGGTTTGGCAATATACAGCTTCGAAATGGACAGTCATGTATTTAAGCAAGGGTTGGAACTTGTTTCAGCTTTACGCTTTACAATAGGTGTACTTATACAATCCAAAACTGTCGTTCACAAAGCGAGACTTTTGACCGCAATTTAGTAGCCCAGGCAAAATAGCGCTTCGAAATGGACACCGATATACACACCTGGGTAAATGTATTGGTATTAATTTAAACGTAATCATTACCATTTCTAATGTGAGTGACCACGAAAGTTCCAAACAATATATAGGTAAAGATAGGTAGGCTCAAGCAGAGATTGCTGTAATGAAAGTTGGTTCATTAAATTTGAAGTAATACCGAATAAAAAAAAACTAGCTGTCCCGGCCACGCGTTGCTGTGCCGACTGCAGTGCCGTCTGCCGGACTGATTTGTGAATCCAAACCATTCTCAGATTCCCTTGAACACACACAAAAAAATTCATTCAAATCGGTCCAGCCGTTTAGGAGGAGTTCAGTGACATACACACTCACAGAAGAATTATATATATAAAGATAATATTATGTCAAGCTTGAATAATAATAATGGGAATAATAAATAAATAACTATATTAATCACTCAGGAAGAAATGATTATCATACAAATATATAAGACACATGAGCCGCTGCACCAACCGGTATTCAATACCTCATTTAATCATGAATAATAAATTATTATAATAGAAAAATACTAGAAAAAATCGACTCGGGTCACAAGTGAATTCTTAGGCGGGAAGTGTTCACAAGGCTCGGTAGCTCAATTGGGAGAGCATTGGACCGGATTTCCAAAGGTTCGGTTCCCGCCTGAGAATTGACTTGTGATCCGAGTCGATTTTTTTTTTGTATTTTTCTATTATAATAATTTATCTTAAGAGATAGTATTGAAAAATGCATAAAATATATTTATAAAAATGAATAATAAATTTTAAATATCGTAATTACGTTATTCGCTAACCGTCTAATTTGAAAATACCTTTATAATGTATATTTGAAGCGAGTTGCTAAGCCGTAGCTAGCGGTCGTCATTTAGAATTTATAAAGTGGCCCAACCGACGGAACAGTCCATTGGGATTACGTACTGTCACGCAACGCAAATGGCCTGAAATCTAAATAACTAATAAGCGATGTATGCAGAAAGCGTGTGTAGGTACTTAACGCTCAAAATTGAGACGTAGCAAATGATAATGACATTAATTCCTTTTCCTTCTTTTTATCCAACTGCAAAGAATGGAGAGTGGACCCAGTGCGGACTAGTGGGTGATAACAGCAGATGCAGGGTACCAACGGCGTAGAATGTACAAATTAAAAAAGAACGTGTGTGTTCGGCCAGATACACGTATGTTAAAATAACTTAATATACACACTTGCCATTCTTTGATATTTGAATTGGGATTTGTTTTGACATTAAAATAAGGTATTATTTTAATCATTTAAATTATATATGTATGATTTTGATTGACATTCCTTTTTTATTAATATTCTAAAATGATTTGAATTCGATAACATTTCGTGGGATTTTAACTTTGTGAAACTTAAAACTTAAAAATATTGTGATTAATTTCAGTAAATAATATATAATAATGCATTTAATTCCATTAATAATGTTAAATTAAGTTTAAAATATTTATAAAAAAAAATTGCAGTTTTGAATTTCTAAATGGGCTGAACCAATAAACTAGAATAAGACCTTTATTGTACTCTATGCAAAGGTATTTCATAAATTTCTAATTTCAGTTTGCTATTTTTTAGGACCCAATTACTAAGACTTCGCTGTCTGTCCGTCCGCCTGTCTGTCACTAGGCTGTATCTCAAGAACCGCGATAGTTAGACAGTTGAAATTTTCACAAATTATGTTTTTCTGTTGCCGCTTTAACAACAAATACTGAAAATAAAACAAAATAAATATTTAAGGGGCACACATACACAAACGCGATTTTTTGCCCTTTTTTGCTCGATATCAATAATGGCAACAGGCATGGCAGGTGAAATATTCACAAAATACTCAGTTGTATTTTTACTTCCATAATAAATAATATGAAATTTGTGTACCTACTGTTGTTTACCTAGTCAATGGTACGGAACCCTTCGTGCGCGAATTCGTCTCGCACTTGGCCGGTTTTTAAACTGTAACTGTGGAGGTACCATACCAGTAAGATACTTACTCCTGACTTAAACTTGAAGACATCAACTCTAAAAAACTTTCGGAGTTGCCTCTAATAATTATTTTTTGAATAAAAGTATGTTGGCTTTCAAACTTTTTATTTAGAGTCTATTTGAATAAGAACGACTAACACCGAATGTGCAAACATTATTTTTATAACTGTCGTAACTTTGACTTGTTCAAAATTAAACATTACGAAGGAATAACCTCATGGGAGTAGAAAAATAAAGTAAGAAAATTTATTAAGCTCTAAAGAAAATTATGTTTAGAGGTCGAACTAATGCATTGGGTTTAATGGATATTTCCAATTATGAAAATTTCTCTATGGCGACTACATATCCCTAGTGTCCAATAATGATTGAGGTCTAAGTGAAAAGCGGAACTGTATGAATAATTTATGTAAAAAAAAGTTCAATACGTTCATACTCAAGTTTGGTAATACTTGTGTGAAAGCAATCCGTATTTAATATTTAACTAGTTATTTATCTTTGTCTCTTATTCCCTTTGTTATTAAACAAAGGTCATTTGATATCTGTGTTTGTACTTATCTTTGCCCTATTCATATCATAGAACAATGGGAGGTGATGAACAATAAATCAATTTGAAACCTCGGCCACTGTGGAACCAAATCATGATTATCAAATTAGAATGCCGGAATTCTCTACCACTTATGCAGACTCGGTTCTAAATTGACATAGAAATTAATTTAAATTTATGAATCACATATTTTACTCTCGTTTTAGTTATAGCGAAGAAGACACAGCAAACTAACAGGTCACGGCGATCTAGATTAAATAGGTAGTACAAGGACTAATTCACATAGATATTTTTTAAATTTAGGTGCGATACTGGTTAAGCGTACGTCATTTCAATCATACAGATGTCATTACGAAGCAATCTTTTAAAGTAATAAGGTAATTTAATTATTCTTTTTTATTGCACCAAATACAGCAAACGGCTGACTTAATAACAGTCCATCGGTATAAAGCAAAAACATGGTTTGCGAGCCAGATTTTAGAATTAAGACATAAAAACAATGAAGACATTAAGACAAAAAAAATATAAAAATTTTACAATATAGGACACGAATACATGAAATATTAAATCTTTCAATTTAAGGTTAATTTAGTTATCACTTATTATATATGAAATATAAACAAAACATTTGTGCGGCAATCGCTTTCTTTTATGACTTGACCCATACTAATAGACGAAGCGTTCACTATTCGATCAATTGGTATATTATCATAATTAATATTTTATCAAGAATATACTGGAACACAATCTTTATATTAAACCTAATAATGCTAGAATAATAACGACATTATACTCATAACACTGAACCGCCAACGATAACCGAACGAATTTGTTTGAAACGCTTTTCTAGTAAATTTCCTTGAATCTTCCGAAGTAGGACTTACAAAGCCATGGCGTAACTGTAGCTATTAATGGTAATATTGAATAAAAAGCATTTTATCTTTTCTCTTTATCTTTTAGGAAGTACATTTTCTTAAGAAAATAGAGGAAAATGGTAATTGCATTGAATAAAAATGAGAAAACATTGAATGTTGCCAAGAAAAGTACAGCTTCGCTCGAAAATACTAGCGGGGACAGGGTTGGTACCCGTTATCTGTAATAATTGTATAATTAAAAATGTTGAGAAATATACCTCAGGCGAGATTAGGCATCACGTCTTCTTGCTTACAGTTAAGACAATGAGATGATCAAAGATAGGAAAATACGAGTTACGGTTTTAACAAAATTATCTCAATAACAAACATAAGAATAATTGCATTAATTAAGGCAGCATCAAATAATGTTGTGCTTAGCTTTAAAGTCTATATGGGGTGTATGCTTTGTTGTCCATAAATAAATAATAAATTTAATTCTTCAAAACTGTATATTTTGCCTACTTTACCATTCCAAGAACTACCGCACAGAGTCTGTCTGGCAGAGTAGAATAGCAGCAATTCTTCCCACTTGAGTGACGTAAAAAGCGACAAATGACAATGGAGGTAATCTCCATACCGCCCGTATACCATAAAATGGGTGGCAGCGTCTTTTGAGTCATGGTCATTTACTGCGATTCAACCGCCTGCCACGAGTGGAGGATAATGACAGTGCCCCGCATTTTCGAGGAAGCTCGAGATGGTCTTTTAAAGATGATATACATATTTGAAAGCCCATCTCAAGCTTCCTCGAAGACGAAGACGAAGTATATTTACGTTAGTTTTTGAAGTTGAATTTTCAACTGTAAGTGCATTAAATCAAAATATAAAAGTATCCTTCACATAAAGTGCTAAATTGAATTTCAAGCTTTTTTGAACTGGTCATTTTTTCTTCTTCGTAAAAAGTTTGTATTACTTTGCCGTCGATATCAACTTTTCTGGTGATTGTATAATTTCCTTTAAATTAAAGTTTCTCTCTAGACTGTTTAAAATTCAAGACCACAGCCTTTTAAATAATATACACTAAGTATACTGTGATCTTATTTTGTATACTTACAGCATTATGTACAGTTAGATCGGGCAACTCGGAGAGTTTGCGTAAAAAAATGTTTTTATGTATGAGGCCTTGCTCGATTATAGTTATTAAAAAAATATATACAGTAGTGCTATCGTTCGAATTTCGGATTTCACTGTACATTTTTTTTGAGAGCAGAATTGAATTATCGTGTCCCTTTGTAAATTAAATATAGGTCGGGAACATTTGAGTTTTTATGATTTAAAATGTGTCCTACAACCCTAATAGTCGTTTGATCTACTTCAAATGGCATTTATGTAAGAAGGTATTTTGAATACATGGTTATCTACTGTAATATAGTCGTAATTTACACTTGTACCGTAACTCACCGTTACGCTCTGCAACATGACGTATGTCGCTGATGACCTACATTAGTTAGTTAAATAAGATGTAATTAATTATAATCGCTCTTATGTGTTGTAACATCTGACAATACAACATGTTACCACGAACAACTGGTTTCACTTAACATGTACCCAAGAGCCCTCCTACTTCACCACCTTTTGACTACCAATCTATGAGGAAAGGCTTAATCATGCTTCGGCGGAACTGCTGAATGAAACGGAATGCTGTTGCCGAAGGAAACGTAACACGTGAAAAATTTAATTCAAGAAAACAGTTAAATTACATATAGTCACAAGCAATAAGACCTATATACCATAAAACCATGGTCACATAACATAAATTATTTTTATTTATACTGATGTCTCTTTGCTTTCGGCCAATTTGGTGAGACATGGTCCTACGCGCACAGCAAAGTAGTGAAACTCCCTCCCTGCGCCTGTATTGCCGAGTACTTATAACCAGTCTGTTTTTTTTAAAGCCAGGGTGAATAGGCTCCTTCTGGGTTGTCTCGTTCCATCGTGGATTCTGTCTTGGTCCCCGGGCTTGACTGGGATCAAGAGTGAACCCATTCTAAATATAGAAAATAAAAATATATTGCAGAATGGATCGGGAAACGTTCACGAGATTCTACCGAGTACTTTCGCGTGACATGGATAGTTACGCGCTGGGTGCTGCGCAACCACACCGAAGTTGGAAGTATGTCCGTGTAGGATGGCGCCCTAACACAGTCGAATGTTTTTTTTTATGCAAAATACACCCTCCGGACTCGGGGGAGGGAGGTGGTGAATCCTCGATGGATACTTCGGGCCGGCCCGAGAGTTATGTCAGACTCGTACTGACTAAACACCACCTGAGATTGGCTTGTACCCGGGAAAGGTCACAAGCCTTCGTCCGCGGCGACCGCCCCTCTAGAGAGGAGCGGCGCAAGCGCTACTCATCTAGGTGAGAGATCGCATAGAAAAATCGACCGGCTCCCAGAAAGGGGGCCAGTCGGCAACTGAGAGGAGGGGGATGACTCACACACTGATTTTTATAGTAACGCCGCTCCGAGGTCCCGGGAATTAAACTCAGGTCGGGGCAAAGTATACAATGATTTTTTCTATATTTTCCCATGTCAGTGTTGATTCTGTCGTCGTTTCTGAATAACATAATAAGTGCTTTGCTTACTAACTTAATTTAGTTTCAGAACGATATATGAGATATTGCCTAATATGTATTCATTAATTAAAAACATGCTTGTTATTGTCAGTGATTGGACCGTAGTATAGTACTTACACGTATTTCATTGTCATATAGTATTATTGGATGACTGATGTATATTCTGACATTTTGAAACATAAATAACATATATAGAAGTATATTTTTTAACATTAATAATATAAATATAATCAAAGAATATTATTCGACGACATGGTATATTGTAAAGATTTTAACTTGATTGTTTGTTATTCAACACACTTAGGCAATATAGGTAAGACCCCACCTTGTGTAAACATATTTGATTGATTGCAATAATCGCTTGTTGGCTTAAAAAACTTTTAAGGAGTTTTTTATTATATTAACCACGCCCGACCCGACTTCGCCTGAGTAAAACATGATATATATAGTCTATATCCATTTTTATAAGATTTTTTCTAATAAATTCAATCCGGTTCAGTTTCAGTTCCGGGGACAGAAATAAACCAACTTATAAAATCAGTTATTACTTTACAGAATAACTTCTTCTTCTTCTTCTTAAAACTTTATTATTGTATATAAATTATATAAATAATAAATGTAAAATTTATTAATAATACAAATTTTTATTTATTAATTTGAAAAATAAATATTTTTATTTTTTTGTTGTTTACGATGATATGTATGTAATAAAACCTCTTGACTGAGTGCACCCGTAAATCGTTTTCTGACGTATTCCATCACCAGGAATTTATATTTTAAAATAATAAGATTTAGCATGTTAAATGGACTCTAAAGCTGCCTTTTGATAAAATCAGAAATAAATAAAATTATTACTACTGGACGGCTAACGATATAATGAAAAGTTATAAAAGTATAAAGTCTTGTATTTTATATCAGTAAAATTGAACAGTGAAAAAATGTAACTAAGTAACTTCCTTATACCTGTAAAAGAAATCTAATTGAGTTCGCAATAAATACAAACAAGACGTCTTTGAAGATACGGTCTTTATTCAGACAAAGCTATCACCGTACAAATTCAAAACGGAATCAATGTCAATATGTATTCCCGAATAAAAAAATACAAGGCTTTTTTTTCGTACGTAAACGAATCTTTTTTAGTATAAAACATGCTTTTTAAATGTAAATAATATTAAAGTGGTTAGTCAACTACTTTAAGAATTAAAACAAACGATCGTTTGAGATGTAAGGTATAGTATTGACGATTTGAAGTCAGTAATAAATGAGGTGGTAACATCGTATGCGTCGCTCGTCGTATTCGTTTTGTGACTGAGTTCGTTATTTCATCGAGATTGAATCGATGTGAACATTCGCAGTGTTTAAGAGACCTGAATGTAGCTACAGGCGTTTCAATGAAATTCTTAAAAATAAATCCTAATTATATTATGACAATACTTTGTGTGTTTGTGTGTGTGTTGCAAATCCCCTTACGTACTCCCGCAAAAACTACGATAGCGTGTTTCTACGCGCTATAGCGCCATCTAGAATGAAATAAATATCACATAATTTGATATGAACCCAAGTTAAGTATCTAAAGCGCTTGAGTTATGGAATTCACTAACTACGACGGTACCGCGACACGTTGACCCAAACTAATACAGAAAAGTTCGTTTTCCTAATTGACCTGGCCGAGGATCGAGCTTTCGGAGTGGCGTTACCATGAAAAATAAGTAGCTTGCAAACGCCATTCTACTGTATAGATCATTTTTATATATTAAAATATCAAGAATCTCAGTAAAACTCATTTACATAATGCTACCTTAGAAGATGTACAACATATGCTAATGGACTGTGTCAAGAACAGGGCCGAGAGGGAGTCACTGTTTGAGGAGCTTCAAATATTCGAAATGTAGGTTTGGTACAAAACAACATCTTGGCTGAACCGAAATCTGATGTAGCTAAAAAATTATGCGCTCTAGTGAAACTGATCGAACAGTGATTCCTTTTCGTCTATATAATACTTTTGTACCCGTATTCTGACATCTGATATGTAATTGAGAAGATACGACGGGGCTGACGTATCCATGTGGATAAAAGCCCCAAATTAATAAAAAGAAAAAAAAACAATCCTACCTGGGGTTATCAAACATTTGTCCCAGAGTTCGGTCCATGAAGCGTCGTATTAATAAAAAAGTCGATTATCGCTACGTAAACGAGCAATAACAAAATAGTCTCTACCCCCATAAATCCAATAAACTATTCTCTATATAGGTTAATCCACCTTGATTGAGCTATTCTACTTACTTTAACCTAACGGTTCAATTTACGGTTTAATTTACTTTTTAGTCTAATACCAACTCATTGCACTATCAGAATCCGTAGCGTCTCAGTCACAACAAATTGGACAAGTTACTATTAATATCACTTATAGAATAAACATATATATACTAAACAAATATACACAAACAACTAACACTAGACCGTAAAAATTCTTAATTACCCTGTTAAAGGAAACTTCCTTAACAACGCAAAGCGTCGTAAGAAACTACATTACTCTCAACCTCTTTCTGCTCTCTATCTTTTCCTTGCTTTGTCTTCGCTCTAGGGTGAGAGGTATCTGTAGCCTTAAAACCCGGATGCGAATACGCAATATAATAACAAGCCGCTCTTGCAAATAACAATTAATATAAATCTTACTCAGTCATCTTTAAACTTTGTTAAATAAGATAAAATAATGAAAAATCCTACCTGGGGTTATTTTTGAACCCTCTTTATCAATTCTATTTTGTACATTTAGACGTGGCGTAGTATCAAACGCAGATGCAATAAATATCCCATAATTAAACTGTTACGTGTTGTGGGTATTGTACAGTCAAAACACTAATAAAATAAATAGAGGCTATAATTTATTTCCACTTAATAAATTATACAGTCAATGATCCCCTATTAAACTGAACAGAACAAACAGCCACTGTAAAACACAGTTCGTGAATAAGTGCACAAGTCACTCAATATTCATGGCCGCCTTACAGAAAATATTTTCCGATTCAACTTTGTACGGATGATGTTTTCGTAACAAGAGCACCTGTGGTAAATATCTCCTGAGGTTCTCAAATACGTTTCCTCTTTTGTCTCAAGATAAATAAAGTGGCTTGAAATATTCATCAACGTCAAATATATAATGAAAACATCAAGATGAGGCAGAAAGTATATTTTAACCTTCCTTAGGTAGAAAGATTCAATGTTATTTTAAATGAATTGTGCTGTTGAGTTTGCTAAGGTACTAGAAATCGGACTACAATCTTCAACTACAAATAAAAAAAAAAGATATTTATTTTAATTATTTTAGGTTTAATCATTCCACTAAAAACACACAAAAACTCTCTACAATAGTAGTGTTAATAATGAAAGACCTTCAAATAAAACCACTTAATGAAAACAGATATTCTTATAATATCTTATTCATCCTGTGATCACGGCTCCTGTTAAGGAGTCGAAACGTCGCCATTCAAAAATCAACGATTCAAAAGTCACGATAAAAACAAAATTAAATGCGCAATTAATCCGGTAATGTGTGATGGAAGCGAATAGTAGTTTATGATACTGTTGCATAATAAGGGTTCTTATAACATGAGTGTGTTTTAAAAAAACGAGCCGTAGGCGAGTTTTTTTATAGCATCACACGAGTGTTATAAGACCAAGTTATGTACAGTGTCATACACTACTTTATCTACTCTCATACTATAATATGTAAAACAATATTGCAAATAAAACGCTGAATATAACAACAAATTTATTTAAATGTCAAATGTTGGCGCCAAGGTGCAAACATCAATTGCGCATGCGTGTTGCGTCGGTCGTCGAGGACTCGTTCATTGAAACCTTTTTAAAGTAGAGGTTCAACCTCCTTGGTCCAGCTGGAGGTTGTATAGGTGTATCGTTATGATAAAAAAGTTATATTATGTTACAGGTGTCCATACAAGACCTGTATCGTAATGAAACTTTTTTTTTTATTATTTTTGGCCTGTACGTAATGTTTGTCATAAGCATTTTGTTTTCAGTTTTAGAATCTTTGTATTATAGTATTAGAGTAGATAAAGTTATTAATAAAATAACCTTTTTTTAAACCAGTTAAAAAAAATCCCCGAATTAACTTATAAAGACTTTTTATTTCACATCGTTTTGAAACAAAAGAACAAATATCTTTCATTCCCGATGTAATAAACAATTTATATTTTATAATTTTTATATATTTTATGCATTTTCAATGCGATCTTATAAGGTAAATTATTATAATAGAAAAGTACTAGAAAAAATCGACTCGGGTCACAAGTGAATTCCCGCCTGAGAATTCATTGTGACCCGAGTCGTTTTTTTTAGTATTTTTCTATTATAATAATTTAATTTATATTTTATTTTGTTTTTATTATATAATCATCGTTATCATCATCTCAGCTAACCACTGCTGGACGGAGCCTTTTCCAAAAATAGTCGAGGGTTTTGTCATAATCTTCACGCTTGAAAACGAAAATAACTTTATTCAAATGCACTTAAAATAAGTTGTCTTGAATCGTCCAACATTTTTAGCTACCACCCATTCAGGACGTCTTTTAACTGACAAGAAGAATGGGCGCAAGAAACTCGTCAGCTGTAACAGAACTCACGACATTTACAATATAATATGTCGTCACCATACATAATCGACAAAATAAAATAAAAAAAAACAAAATTATTTTGTTATGACAATACTAACAGTGTTGTGATATCATTATTTCGTTGATTACAACAAAGTCAACAAGTATCTGTATTTACTTAAGTAAGTATCCCTGAACATCGCAGTAACATACAGGGAGTAAATGAAAAAATAAAGAAAGCAACAAGATGTATGTTTAATATTAGTCAATAATACTGAAGGTTGAAGCAGACCCATTTCCCAAGATTGGTTGATTAGAGATCCCAACCGAAGACTATAATTCAGAAAACGCTGCAGCCCATTTCGTAGTCAATGTGGTCGGGAGGTGTATAGTCATTACCTCCACTATCATTAGTCGCCTTTTATGATACTCCAAAGTGCTGCTGGACACGACACTGCATGATTTATATTTAATTCTATTTAACTACCAAATATGAAATGTGTTTCTATATGATTTATGTAACCAATCCAAACAAAACAAATATTATTAGTTGCCCATACAAAGTTTGTCTTCTTTGAACCCTGTGTACTTTACACGGTACTCTATCTATTTTACTCACCAATCCTAACCTTGTTGATTTTACTTATTTACGACAATAAGCTTATTTATACGACGTTTTACAATTTCACAGCCATCTTTTATAAAAATCTGTAATTTTGTGAAACTGACATCCTATGGCTACCCGCAGTAGCCTATTTAAAAAGTTTTATTTCAAGAAAATTAAAGCGATGCTTATATAATTGACGATTAAACGACAGCCCAGTAGCCTCCAAAAGAATCCAGGGTTGCCGAATTTTATTTTTGCATGTAAAACTGTATAATTTAGCTATCATAATTATTCACCCTGTCCGTAGCAGATTTTATTTAAAATGGAGGCAAAATAAAAGTTAACTTTGCGACAATAAAACGTATTACGCATAATAACTCAATTTATATATTTTTGTTATCAAAACATTTTACTTCTATATTTTTATGTTTAATTTTAGTTTCGCTAGAAAGTATTGAAGACTTTCCTAGCCTCAAAAATTACCTGATTTGGATTGGGCCCAAAATTTATAATGCGTCAAAAGTTTTTCTAGTGGTCCACAATTATCTAATTTTGGATTGTAGGTGGTAGGCATCAAAACCAATGGACAGAATTTTGAATTTTTTGGCTAGCTCAATGTTTTATGCTCTAAATCGCCATTTTCCAGATTTTTGTAAATGGCCTAATTTGGCGCAAAATGTGAGGTACGGAAAAAATAAAAAACGTGATTAAAGAACGTATAAAACACATTTTTTTTTGGTTGATAGTGTGCCTTGAAAGAAGAACAAATACGCTAGATAATCGTAATTTTCCAAAACCGCCAAAAACGCACGAAATGGACCATATCTTTGGGCCCAGTAACTTAAATTAATCGTTATTGGCTTATATCGATGAGAAACTTTTTTAAAACAAATTTTTGTCCTTGGGTTTTTTCGATAAAGGCTTTATTTGCGAGTTGTTTCCCAAAAACTCGTTTTTTTTTTTTCGCTAGTTTTGTGTCCAAAAAATGCCCATAACTTTTTTAGCACAGGTTTTGGACAGATTTGTAACCTCACCTCTAACCAAACTCACCATCGTAATCAGCGGCAAAAAATACATAAGTATAGTGAAAAATCCGCTCCCGGAAAAAAAAAGTGAAATATGGCCATTTTTGAGCAAGGATGACTGGCCTAATAGATATTTAAACTCAATTTGTTACTTTTCAAGACATAAAAAAGGATTAATTATTATAATAGAAAAATACTAGAAAAAATCGACTCGGGTCACAAGTGAATCTCAGGCGGGAATCGAACCCGCAACCTTTGGAAATCCGGTCCAATGCTCTCCCAATTGAGCTACCGAGCCTTGCGAACACTCGTCGAAATTTTCTAGTACCTTCCTGATTTTACGCTGTAGGCCAGCGTTGTTTCATCAATGAGAGGAACATCCTCTCGTATTCGAAAGAAACATTTTTACAAATGTTTGGTCAATCGATTAAGATGAAACAGCCATGTTAGATTTATAATTTTTTATATATTTTATGCATTTTCAATGCGATCTTATAAGATAAATTATTATAATAGAAAAATACTAGAAAAAATCGACTCGGGTCACAAGTGAATCTCAGGCGGGAATCGAACCCGCAACCTTTGGAAATCCGGTCCAATGCTCTCCCAATTGAGCTACCGAGCCTTGCGAACACTCGTCGAAATTTTCTAGTACCTTCCTGATTTTACGCTGTAGGCCAGCGTTGTTTCATCAATGAGAGGAATCATCGACGAGTGTTCGCAAGGCTCGGTAGCTCAATTGGGAGAGCATTGGACCGGATTTCCAAAGGTTGCGGGTTCGATTCCCGCCTGAGATTCACTTGTGACCCGAGTCGATTTTTTCTAGTATTTTTCTATTATAATAATTTATCTTATAAGATCGCATTGAAAATGCATAAAATATATAAAAATTATAAATAAAAAAGGATTTTAAATTATTAATAAAATTGAGATGAATAATAAATTTTTGTTATATGGTAAAAAAGGGGTTTTTGGGTGGTAGATATAAAGGGAGAGGAGAGCTGAGAAAACATTCTCTACATAAACCCCTAGGACATTTCATTTCATTTCATTGATTGATTCATTCATTCATTGAAATAATGCTATCTATTTGGCAGTGTAAACGAAGGGTAAGTTCAAAATATTGTTATATGGTTCAGCGACCCTCTTCTACGTAGGCGCTTTGATGCAGTAAAAGAATAAGAAACCAAGAAGCTGTTATATGGTTTTTGGTGTTATATGAGTTCCTGGCCAGGTGTCGTCAGGTACTGCTTTATTCATCGTGTTATCTCTTTGTTATCACCAACGCCAAGTTCAGAAAGAAACACATTCATCAAGTATTCGGAGTTCTCCAATAGGTTAGTTCCGAGGACGACCTCAATGTTATTATACCGAAGTATACTGTGATCATATGCTGCCTGCGAAACTGCTATCAAGGCCTCTACGAAACGTCATAGAACAACTTCAGTGGAGTTGGTTTATTTCACTTTTACCTAAATTTTATCTATTTTCTAAATATAACATAATTTCTTCTTTTTTCTTTATCGTTTGAGGGATTTACCACCCGTAGATAGTGGAGGGAATGATTTATGGAATTGAATTGTTATCAACAGTCTTTGCTTTAAATCCGTTTATTATAGTTATCAAGCTTTTATCTTAACTTTGTCACTTTCTTGCCTTGCGTGGTCTTGTCACTTTAAAGCCCACTCAGAGAAAATATTAGAATAAATTTTAGTCTTTTTGTTTATCTCTCTGTACACCAAAATAGCTTTGTTATTTTGATAGCATCGTAACTCTGACTTAACGCTCGGTTTGTATTAAGTGAACAAAGTTATATCCCGTTTGTTATGTAGTCATCTACTAAATTATTTGTTATTAAAATGTGTATATTTTCTTCTGAAATATTGCCTCTTGGTTGTATATCTACCTATTATGTGTGTTTTACGTGCTTGTTTTTTTAAATTGCTATTGTTTCCAAACTAAAATATATGAAGTCATATATTTTAATTTAATTAATATTACTTTCGCATTGCTTGTACAAAAGCTTACCGTATGACTGGTAGAAAGGTTTTTGCTGTATTGGATGCAAAAAAGAATAAATGTGTAAATAAAATGAATTTATTTGATTGGCAACCCTAGAGGAATTAGCTCGGACGAAGGCGCATACATAATGAAGCGCCTACAACTGACGCTCCCTTCGAACCCTGCCAATTACGAGTTAAGCCAAAGGGCCTTTCCAGGTATTATTGAAAAACTAAAAAAAAATATTGGTCCACGATTGCTGATTGATGTAAATTCTTAAGGAACATTTTAAAGGGAAAGCTAACCTTTTTACTAAAACCTTACTTTATAAATATTAATTTTCAAATTCTTTTATAAATTTATTATACGTGTTTTACTACATTTTTTATTATTAATTGAGATTATTTATTATACTTGGAATTCGGATCAAAAAGTATAACGTATATTTCTTGTGGTATGTGCCATGTTTAGCTCAGAGTAATATATTTGAATTTGAGACTTGGCCATGATAATACAGGTATCCTGGTTTTACTTTGAATTGGTTAGATATTTTGGATATCAAAAATAAATAAGTTAGTATATACTGACGGTAACGCGTTGCTATGGTAACGTGATACAATGGAAAAGAGCGGACAGACAAACACACAAACCACTGTGATCTTAGATTATAGATTTAAGGAGTAAGTTATTATAATTATATTTAAGGAGTAAGTTATTATTTATTCGAATATTAGTTAATAATGTAAAAAAATGTAGTATACAATTATTCAAATCACTGCAATTAAATAAATTCACTAGTTATTGGAAGTATCATTATAATTTAACTATTTTAAATTAATTTTTAAGGAACATTACTAAAGTCATCAATTAATGAAATGAACAGACCTTCATGACAATGGTATACTAGTCTTGACATAAAACATAAGTACGGTAGGCGGCAAATTAAGATATTTTTATCGCAGAGTTGGGCATGCTCCGGTAAACACCGGTTCCGATTTATCCCGGTATTTCCCGGTAAATTAACTTTTACGCACCACCGGTACTTTTGTTATAAATTTAAGTTAAGCCAACATATAACTCTGCGTTGCATCATCAAACGTCTATTAAGTTAAATGCAAAAAAATATGGATGAATCAAGTGTATTTTCATCTTCTGAATTTATTTGTAATCGTCTCAGGCCAAATCTTAGTGAACAAAGCGTCAACGCTATAAGTTATTTTATATATAACAAATTATTTTCAATGGCTGTATGTCATTGATTCGATTTATATGTTAGATATTATTTATATATTAGATATATCGCTCGTTGCGTTATATAAACTGAAAATTTCTGAATCCTGGGTTTAATAAGCAGTTCATTTACCTCATTTAATATTGTTTTCACGTCACACACTCGGAAAAGTTTGGTTTTTCATTTAATTTCTGCTTGGAAAATTGCGTTTTATCCGCTAGCGTGGAAAAGTGTTTTAAAATAAGAAAAAACACACATGATACATTCCAAGTCGTTATTAAAGTCTTTATAAGTTACATTTTATTCTTATTTAAATTACTACTATAATACATCGTTTTATTAAATTATTTTAATTTCTTAATTTGTAAACACAACAAAAATAAATAATATTAAATTATACTATTTATTATAAGAATTTTAATGGGTGAGATTTCATAACATAACATATGATTGAATTGTGGACCGCACCCGAAAAAGAACTGTCAAAGTTATTATGGTATTATAAGACAAATCACATTAAATAGAAAAAAAATAAAAAATACATATATTAAACATTACTAATTGTAGCAATTTTACTTTTAATTTTTGATTTAAAGTAACCGATTTACTACTTTATTTGAGCTGTTTTTCTTGCACCTAAAATTTTCCTCGTTGTAGTGAGGCGGAAAATTGTGTGTTTGTACCTTTGAAACCCTCGCTACGCTCGAGGATCAATCGTAGAATCCTCCGCTGGCTCAGGTTACAATAGAGGTAACTCGCAGCCGAATCTCAACTTTGCAACCTTGCATAACGAATAACTATTTTTTGTTTTCTAAGCATTAGTTTCGTCAGATGAAAAAACTTATCAAACTTGAGAGAATTGTTTAAAATAAAGTACTTACCTCACCGACTACTATTGTGTTTTGTAAACTCAAAAACTATATGTAATAACTAGCTGACCCGGTAACGCGTTGCTATGGTAACGCGTATACAATGGAAAAAGAGCGGGAAAAAGAGCGAACTGACAAACACACAAACAACAAATTTGTGTTCTGAGATTATAGATTTAGACTAAAATAAGTAAGATTCTAATGAAAACAAATTAACTAGTTACCAAATAAAATAGTTGTATTTTTATTGATACAGTAAATAAATCCTCAGAACCGAAAAGTAGCTAATTTTCCCGGTGCCTGAGTTAGTGTAGTACCGAGAACGCAGACTTCTCTACAGTACCGGTAAAAGTTACCCCTACACAAAGTGCCATAGTACAATGAAATACGCACTGCCATTTGTTTACATAACGATAGAGATAAAATAAAGAAATAAAATAACATCGCGAACATGGGTCGATGTTTATGTGGACTCGTCGCGGCGTATCTGGAACTTTCACTACTGCGTGGCCTTAGTTCCTATGCATATATTAAACTAGGCGATGCAGTCGCTAAGCATAAAGCTACGCTAGCACCATATATTGGAGCGGAGCGCAATACCAAAAAAAAAATTTTTTTTGGTTCGATGGGAATTTTTGTGAATTTCAAAATTCAGGCTCCGTCACCATCTGGTCCTAAACCTGTTGATTGTTGATCGATTCCACACAAAAAGTATTAAAATCGGTTAAGAACTCGGGGAGTTATGGCGTAACAGACATTGCGCCATTGAAGCTAATCCATGGGAGCTTCGCTTCGCTCCGCTCCAATTAAATTAAAATTAATTTATTTCGGATGTAACCCTAGCAAAAAGCGAAGCTAAACCTTGTAAACATGTAGTTCTAATATTTAGTTCTTACACTGCCGCTCGCATTAAACATTGAAATAAAACTTATACCAGATTGATTGAGCATTTCTAATCTTGACGTATCCTTTATAGGAGCCGTGATCCTTTGAAAAATGGTTTAACTAAATCTAATTTTAAAAAGCGACCGAAGCTATTTAGATATAATCTACACAGAAAATTAAGCGGCTATTCAAGAAGGGACTTAAACGGCGTAGATAATGGACTAATGTGGCCGTATTTTACGCACGCTATTGAGATTTTCTGCGACGGCTTCAGTGTTAATTTATGACAACTACGGCAAGCTTATTGGACTACTCAGTAAATTAGCAGACTTGTTTGAAATCTGTATTACGAAGATATTTTACCGTGTAGAATAGTAGTAAATAGTAAATACACATATATATATAAAGAGATAAATATATGTATTTGGTAAAAAATTAGATTTAATTAGTTATTGGAATTTTACTATTCACAGTACCTACTAAAACACACTGTAGGGATCTTCAAATCACTAATGAATAGTAAGTTCTAAACAAGTGCGTAACATCTTAGATCTCAACGTCGCTTCCTATCAGGCGAGATAGCGATCCGCGCTTACCTATTAACAGCTATAAAAAACTCAATTACAAAACAATACACTCTAAAATTGATGTGATCTTTGTATTACAATAGCATAATTTCAAACGTCAAAGTGTATACCTTGATGTACTGTAGACTGTACTGAGGTACCAAGCGTGGCAAAATTTTCAAATGAATCACCATTTATTTACATGAACAAAAAGGTAAGAATCTTGTTTAGGTCACGTCATCGGCCTGATAGGCAGGCTCATCGAGGAGTCCCTCGCAGAACAAAGGAGGGTTCGCCTATGCCAGACAAAGACTGGTCGGGATAGCAGCAGCATCCGCGAGGATTGCACGTGATCCCCATCAAGGTGTTAGTGGGACATTGCTGTGGTTTAGTCGGTATGCCTCTAAGCCTCCATCGGGCACTAGGCCGGGTGGGGACATGGAGGAGCCTCACATAATTAACCACGTCAAAAAAAAGGCTCATCGAGGAAGACAAACGAGGAAGACAGCAAATGGTCAGCCCCACTGAGGAGGCGTCTTCCACTATATCCAATCGCAATTAAAGATGGTTGTGGTTCACAGGAGGTGTATGGTTTTACCTTTTACGGTACGGCCTTTTACAACACCCTCAACTGCAAAAGGTTGTTGGTGCAATTCTGTTCTACCGGACACTACACGACAAGTTATCCTTCTGTACGGTTACAGACGACAACTATAACTAAAGCCACGAATTCTTTCCATCATACGTTGTTTTTTTGTCACATGAGAGCATATGTATATCATTGGATAGTTCAGGAATTATTAGAGATCACAACGCACATTTGTTTACTCTTTTTTCATAAAATTAGGTTTAAAATGTCGATATTACACATTCCCATCAATACACATTGGTACTCTAGTTTGTTGATATGTGGGTTACATTGCGTGTCCACGCCTCATAATGTTTAAAACATAAACATAAAACTCGTTTACTATAGCTGATTCTTGGTAATCTTACTTAGTTTTATGTACATACATTATTCACAATTCCCGGCTTTGTTACGTCTAAAAAGCCATAAATAAGTTTTTAACAATATACAATATTCCATTGTCAATATTCTAAATTATATACTTTGGATATTCACTGGTGCACAAAAAAAGATTAAAACAGTCGTTCACCGTCGTAAATCATATAATTTCAACATCATCTTATGTTGAACAAGAAATCTCATCGAGAAAAAATTATAGGGGGTTTCCTTTTCAATTCGCAAAATCTTCGTGATCCTGGAAGACAAATGACTGAAGGAGTGACGGAATACAGAAGAGGCGAGTTGGGCTCGAGCGATTTTGTGACTTAAATCGTGTCAGATAAGATAGGATATTTTGAAGGCGAGTATCCGTACTTGTAAATCAACAGAGACCTTTGTATCCCGACAGATGAGGGTGGGTTGATTAAATGTCTTTCATGTTAGTCAATCTCGGGAGCTTCTCACTCCAGAGTTAGTATGGTACTTAATCGAGCATAAATTCTTGAAATTCTTCTTCAAACACCTATGAGGCAGTCATAGACATACGCAAGCCTTTTCACAAAACAAAGAAGATTTAAAGACGTGAATAACAACTGAAAGATATAAAAAAATAAAACTCGTATCTTGATATAACAACTGATATTCAAAATTTATTACTGAACAAGTAGCGGCTTTTCCTACGCCTTATTAAAAAAACAATGCGATAGTAAGTATTGCTCTGTCTAAGGATAACTTATAAAAGATTATTATTGTTCCATTAAAACCAAAGGTTTGCAAAAGCCTTATACTTCTAGATAGCAGTTTGTTATCGTATACTATAACGAAAATATTAAAAAAATTACAACCTTCGATTAAAGGTTGTCTTCGTGTTATTAAAATACACTCAATTATTCCTTCTTTTAATTTACCAGAATTCTCTAAATGTATGGCTATTAAAACAAATATTATTAAATCTGTGTAAAAGTAAAGTTAGATAATCATATTTAGAAATATTTGTAAAAGAAAAAGACGTCCATTTCTTTCGAAAACACAGTTGACATTGAGTCGAAATATTGGTGGCGAAAACGTGGAGAGAAAATAAATATGATTGCTCTCACTATGAGGAAAAGTGGGCTTTCATGTTAGGAAGCCTTTTATTCGTAAGGTCAAACTTGAAAAATTGACACTTCATCACGACACATTCAGAGGAAACACAAAAAAACAGGATTCCGGGAAAAATGTTCTCATTGTCAAAAAAAAATATTGTTATTATACCAGTACACGATTCGCGGTTTTCTTGAATTATTTTTCGTGTTTACCTTTTATGTTCGAGGTTAAGAAGAGTGAAAACGAAAAGTAATAAAAAGAGGCAAATGATATTATGTTTTATCACCACTACATAACGTTCACCAGTAAAGTGGTCGAACGATTAAATAACTAAATCCGGTGATGCTAAAGAACAGCTCCCGAATCGCCCATAAAAAAATATCGGGAGTTGGTTATCTTGGTACCTAATCAACATACTCATAGGCTTGCAGGTATATTTCCACTGCTGGACATTGGCGTTCTCTTGAAAGCGACACAAGTAGCGGCTCCTCGCAATTTGCAGCCATCGTTTATCGGTCCACCTGGTAAGGGACGTCTCCACGTTGCGTCATTCCTTTCGAGGTGCTACTCGAAAACCCTTTCTTCCCCAATGGTCATCAATTATGTGAGCAGTGTGGCTTGCCCACTGCCATTTCAGCTCAAAGAGCTTTATCGGTGTTGTCATTTGTATGTCCTAATTGCAAATTTTAATCACGCAAGGAAACACCGAGCATGGTTCTTTTAACCACTTGCTGGGGACGCTGAGCCTGTTTAAGACGCCATCAATTAAAGATAACGTCTCAACGCCGTATGTCATCACTGGCAAAACACACACTACTCGAAGACTTTACGCTTCACATTCTGAGAGATTTGGGGACGAGAAAATATTGAGCATCTTCCCTAAAGCTACCCAACCCTTTGATTTATCGTACCACCTCTTTATCGAAGTTTGACTTACCGAAACGGATTATTTGTCTTTTGCGAACATATTCGTAGACAACTTCGAGGGTATCGTTGCCAACATACGAAACTTTACGAGGTTATCTTAATCATACTACACTACTTAATATAGTGTTAAATTACAGTGAATTAAGTCTATAAAGTAATAAAAAAATATGAAATCGATTAGTTTAAAAAATTTATTCGCTTTCTCATTTGCTTCGCAAAACATAAAACTGAATATAATAACAATTGTAAGTACTTAATCAACGGATTTTGTCTAAATTAGATAGATGAAAACCTTTACCATAAGTCACCAACTCCGAACCCACAGAAAAGAAAATCTTTTTATATTCATAAATCAGTGTACATACCTGTATAGATAGACTAAGTATGCAAAATAAATAATATGTAATATGATATATTAGTTGAGGTATTACATAGTGAAATACTTGAACAATCACCACACCACAATGAAATAAATATTTTAATGGATAGATTAATAAATAGTAACATGCCAGTGTGAGTAAATAAGCATTTAACAGCGCTTACCGTTTTCTTAAATTCTAAGGATTTAAGCGAGTATGTTAATACAGACCTATGTTATTTTGATAATGAGTAAAAAGAGTATAGGATTAAGATTGTTATAGATACCTATACAGAAACCCAGAATAATAGTAGTTAGTATTTTAAGCGACGATCGTTCTTCCGAATGTGAGGAAACAAAATTTTTTCCTCCTCTTTGAGCTCTTTGTAAGTGAGCTTTGAGTGTTTTTAAAGAATATTTGTAAGATGTTTGATCGCCAGTTTATCCCGTGTCCCGTTTTAGTTGATGCATAAAATTTTAATAAAACGAGTGGTTAGGAACGTGCCTACCCTATAAACACTGAATGACAGTAACAAATTATATGACAAACATTACATTAGTTATCTTATAAACTCGGCTCGACGAGGAGTCATAATGTCAAGCTTTAATAAATTAAACGTCTAAACATACTAAAGAGATTTTCTAGATTTTTATATCTAAAGATATTAATATAAAAAAAAAATCCGGCTTGACTCAACTGTCAGGCACTGGCGTTAGCTTAAGAAATAGGTACTTGGAAAAATTAGACGGGTTTGTCAGGTCGATAGCTCAATTAGCAGATTACTCGCCCAGATAACGAGGACATGTGGGTTCATGTCTAAAACCTGAGACATAGTTGATTCTTTCTTATAATATTTTTTTAGACCTAAAGAATCCTTGCTCTCTTTTTCCGACATGACTACAGTAGCCTGAAGAATATTTTATAGCCTCTTGAAATACATTTTTATACAATGAAAAAATATGCTATGACTCCGAGTTTTTAACTCAATTGTGATATCTCAGGGTTTAATAGCGATTTCAAAAAGCTAACGAAAATCGCGTGCACCTGAGAGAGCGGCTTTTAAACTTTCTTTATGTGATTAACTTTCGTAGAATGTAAAGATAAATCTTATAGCCACAGGCATTATCTTTTAATGGGTACTTTAAGTCGCTGAAATTACCTTTTTCAACGGCAGATTAATCTTCCTTATAAGGAATCTTCTTAAAGCTTGAACAATTAGTGTAAATTATTAGAAAGGATGATTTTCTTTTTAATTAAGTTAAAGTGGATTACTTGAAATTCTTTTACAACGGTCACCGTTTTGAAACGTCGCTTCTTTCAGTTGAAATATTTATATCATTTTGTTATCTCTAGACATTAGGGAAATTATAAGGACCATCTAACACGTAATGATCTTATACATCATCCGTACATTCTTTATTTAATAAAAAAATAAAGAGAAGAATAATCATGAAATAAATCCCAATTAATGCGGAAAGAATGTTTCTTTGTTTGTTACTCATTCAAGCTGTAACTACTCAACCCACCATCATGAAATTTTGCATGTACGTTGTCAAGGACGTAGGGTAGCTTTCAAGCGGGGTGAAAAGGCACCTTCTGGGTTAGCTCGTTCCATCGTGGATTATGTCTTGGCCGCGCTTAATTGGGATCAAGAGCAAAACCATTCAAAATGGAAAAAAAACTTTTTTAAAGTGATAAACAACAACAAGAGCAGAATTCCACGCAGTTGGAACCGACAAGGAATAAATTAATCATACAAAAACCACTTGATCTTCAATTTCAATACCTTATTTCAGCTTAGTTACGTCTTTTAATTACCCATTTAATTACCCACACGAAGCTGTTATTATGTACGGATAATCAAAAGTTTTTACACACCAAAATTAGACTCTATCTGTATGGCTTTAAGCTCAAATCCGAATGAAGATATTTCACGGTTTTGTAACTATTGGTGTTGACTGCACCAATATTATATAAACAAAACTATATCGAAATGTTAACGCTAACGCAATCGAAATGGCAATTAGAGGTATCTCGAAAAAGGTCTCTAGAGGTTGTAGTAAAAAATGTATTTTTATTACGACTTTTCGGTTAGGTTGGGTCAGAACTTGCCTTTTATCTCGACTGTAAGAAAACCACCAGTCAAATTAATCTGTGTTTGACGAACATTTGCTTGAAAGAAACACAAATCACTGGGTTGAATTCGTTCGCACACAGATCTTTTCTATTAAAAAAATTGCCATTTTTAGTTAAGAATGGTGCTTGATACGATTGATTTGAAGAAGGCCCACAATATTTTTGAGTTTTTTTAAGGTAATCGGGAAGATAATTACAAACTTTCTGCAACTGAAGTCCATTATATGCGACACAATACCTTCCTTAAAATTTCGCATACAGTAAAGCACAAAAATAAGGCATCGTTCCAGAAAACAGACACCGAATTGCGAGAAGAGGTTTTGGAAAAATAGACTGATGGTAGAAGGCGTAACACCGGTGTAACCTGACCGAAACGTCGAGATAAAAAAGGTTCCTAAATAAATGCAATAAAATAATATGCATTTTAAAGCCAGTCTCAATATATGACTGTTATAGTTTAAAATTCAACAACAGAATTTGGGTTGCAAAGGACTTAAGCTTAATCTTGGTGGCTATGATTCTATCAAAAAGGTCCAATTCGTAATGAAACTGGTGTTTGTTTCAAGAACTTTTGTCGTTTTGAAAAGGTTGCAATTTGGCGACTACTAACTAAGCCAATACAGAGTTTAGTCTTTTGAAGTGTGACTCTAAAGACGAGTCCTATCCAAAACTTAATAAACTAGAATTATTAGAACTTTTTACTTAAAAAACTAAAATATTAAAAGAATACAATGCATTGATAAAACAATTTAATCTATATAAGCATGAATGTGCCTAGAAATTGTCGTAAAAGCTCTAACATTAAATATCAGCTAAAGAGCTTTCTCTGAATGAGGAAACAAAAGCTTCTCATTTCTAAACGTATTCATCGTATGCCATTGTACATCTAGAGGCATAATACCAAACTTAATAAGTTTATCTTTAGGTTAACCGCCACGGGGGTTCTTTTGTTTACAACTCGTGTTATTAGCTTTTAGTTTTGAAGGATATTTGTAAAGGCCTTTGAATAATTATAAATCAACCAACTGTACCCACAATTTCTCTCGCGATCTAATATTCTGTTAAACAATATACATATAGTAAGCAGCATGTAGACACCCGAAATTGTTAACCGATATACAGTATACATATATAGTAAGCAGCAGGTGGAGACCCGAAAGGATTAGATTTTTTTAAAGATCTTTTTGTAAGTACTACTAAACGTTACTAGAAAGCCGTTGTTCAAAGCTCAATGGCTTTCGAACTGAGAGAGTAATCTGAGTTTTAAATAAATAAATAATAACCTTCGGACAACTCACACTCTTTTTTTATACTAAAATAACGGCCCGTCCCGGCTTCGCACGGGTGGACAAAATTCTTTAATTTTTTTCTAGCATTCAATATAGCCTATGACACTCAGCAATAATGTGCCTTTCTATTGGTGAAAGAATTTTTAAAATCGGTTCAGTAGATCCCGAGATTACCCCTTACAATTTAACAAATATACAAACACACAAACTTTACTTCTTTATAATGTTAGTATAGATAGGCAGACGCTTGACCACTCTCTCGCCTAATGGTAAGCGACGATGCCATCTAGGATGTGACGCGCTTGCCTAAGAGGTATCCATTCACTCGTAACTTGAAAACCCCTAAATTCTATTTGCCAGGAAACACAAACTCGGGCAAAGTGTCTTTAGAAGAACGCAGTAGCTTGATAATAAATTTTTGGTCATTCTTACGACTGTTTTAGGTTAATATCGGACAGATACACACACACACACACACGCACACGCACGCGCGCGCACACACACGCGCGCACACACACACACACACACACACACTTTCTCACGTACACTACACGTCTCGGTAGCTCAATTCGAAGAATACTCGCCCTGAAAGCGACGGGATGTCGTATCTCGCGTGACACTTGAGACAAGTATTTTTTTTTAGTAATCATTTTTTTAGCTTCATGCTTAGATAACAAAAAAATATAATACATCATAACATTAACATATTAAAAATACAAATGAGATATATGTATGTATCTTAGTATTTTGACATATTGCTTTTAACAACTACCGGATATAGCGACTGAGTTTAGAAGGTCCCTTCAATGTTGTAATATCCGGTTTCGACTGTACTTGACATTTTATGAAAATATTAGATATTGTTATTTTTAAGTTAGTTTTTTCCGATTAGTTAAGTTTATTTTTAAGGGCGCGACACGTATTGTGATATCTCTATTGTTTTGACTTTTGAGTTTCATTTCCTCTTTCCGCACAATCAAAATACGATCCTCACATTCCCAGAGCCGTAGCCGGTTTACTAACTAGGGTTGTCACCCGTACTCTAAAGTAGAGTATTGTCCCCTTTTACGCTTACTTGTGACAATAATTAAGTACTCTTAATATACACTATTAAGCACGTAACTCGTGACTATCGTTGTAGTATTTTATGTGTGTATTTAGTTTTTGTTGCAAAAGGTAACAAAAATATGGTGATTAAGATATTAGATTGTTATTTAAGCATTTAATTGCTAAACTTTTATATCTAAAAAAAAGATTAGAAGAAAATAAATCATCTTGTCTCAGGTATCACATGAAACAGGTTTTTTTTTAAATAAAACCACTGAAACCGGGCTTACGACGCGTTTATTAGTTTTTTTTTTTAATTTAATCTTGACATTCGACTCTTCTACAGTAGCCATCAACACAGGAATAAGGTTCACCTAGATAAATATTTCTATCTCCGCAGGATTAAATCGTCGTAAATCCGATTATTTTAGTTTTATTCAAATTTAAATGAAAAGGAACTAAATAAATAAGAACACTTTATTATCTGTGTAATTTATTTTTGATCTATTTAAATGAAAAATGTTCTTTGTTTGTTCCCACGAAAAGTGACAACCCTAATGCTAACCCGTAAACTTAGAGGCATTCCCTTTATCTGGGCAGCGGTTGTAACCACTCCTCAACATGCATATTTAGAAGATTGGCAGACACTTCACAAATAATTGTTTGGGAGAGATTTAGAATGGTTTAATGAAAGGAAATATCATCTCACTATTTGCAAATATGAAAAAAAGCGTCTAAACAACTTTCTATCGTATAAATTAAACGTTGAAGCCTGATATGGGAATCGTTATCGTTATCAGCCATACAACTGCACAGGCTAAAACTTCACTAAGATATTGTTTAATTCCGTCAAAATTCTTTAACGCTCTTGTTACTTTTTTATAGTTCCTATATTAATAAAGATATGAATTATACGAGTATTAAATTGTGCTACTTATAATATAAATAAAACCTTTTTTTTAATTTTAACTTTTGTTAAAATTGATATTATTTTGACAAAAATATTTTTCTCAGACGGAAATCAAACCGGCACCTACAGTTAACGACTTCAAACCCGGACACCAAGAGTTTAGTTCTGATAATTTATAGATATAATTTCTTATGAACATATTAGCTACATATACATTCGGTATCTTGCATTTCTAGAAAAAGCTTTACTGCATACTTTTAAAATTTGTCGAATCCTTTCTGCTACACCCTGTAAATATTTATAAACTAGCGGTCCGTCCCGGCTTCGCACGGGTGGACAAAATTCTTTAAATTTTTTCTAGGATTCAATATAGCCTATGACACTCAGCAATAATGTGCCTTTCTATTGGTGAAAGAATTTTTAAAATCGTTTCGGTAGATCCCGAGATTACCCTTTACAACTTAACAAATATACAAACACACAAACTTTACTTCTTTATAATATTATAGTATATATAGTATAGATAAATTGTACTAAAGACCTATTACGGATAAGCAGCAATTGTGACATTAAAATACATTGGTAAATAGGACAGATCGTACCCAGCAACCGTCCAACACAGGTAAGCAGAGCAAAGCCACGCTAAGTGGATAGCAGGGCTTCAGAAGCCCCGCCGACCTCGGGTGCTAATACTCGTAATGTTTGTATCGAGTATGAATAGTCACTGACACTGTTACGCTTGTTATATCACGCGATATATTACCGGGAATTTATAATAGCACTGCTACATCACATTTTAATATGGGTTTTTAAGAATAAAAATTATATTATCTCACTTTATTTTTCGTAAGCGCAATAGATTAAGCAGTTGAACCTTCCAAATGCGAAATTGTTAATCACTACATAGTATAAAATAAAGTCGCTTTCTCTGTCCCTATATCCCTATGTATGCTTTAATCTTTAAAACTACGCAACGGATTTTGATGCGGTTTTTTTAATAGATAGCGTAATTCAAGAAGAAGGTTTATATGTATAATACATGCATAATATAGTAGAGCGCATTGCTCTGCGTAGTTTTAAAGATTTAAGCATACATAGGGATATAGGGACAGAGAAAGCGACTTTGTTTTATACTATGTAGTGATATGTCAGTAATTAAGAGAGAACTTTATCCAATAGTGGACGTCATGCGACTGTGACGATGCGATGCTAAACTAATTGATAATAAATAAAACTAGTTTTGGTACAATAATATCACGATTCAAAGTCTAGAGATTACAATTTATTAATTCAAAAATTAAATAACGAGTTATAAGCTTTCTTAAAATGAAATTCAATATCATTTTTTAACTTTGATTTTGAAAGAGACGTATCTTTCAAAATATCTCTATCCCCTATTCATACGCATTGGGGCCTACGTCGTCGACTGCACTTACCTAGCTATTGTAAAAAGTAAACATAATTTCGAATCGGCATTATACTTTAAATTACTGTAATCACTACAGAATTGCTGTATGTCACAGCACCAACAGTCCTAAGTTCGAATATTGCTAGGAGTTATATTTTTGTGATAAATATAAACATTGTTTCCCGAGTCATGGTTGTTATATACATTAAATTATTCTATCTCGTATTTAAAATTCATAAAAATGATTATTTATTTATTTCTTGTTCACACAATCTCTTTATAACATTAATGAACTTGGTACATGCTCACTTGAAGATACAAGATTGTGAAGAGGCTGGTATCTAAAAAATGTAGCAGCCTGTATCTCAGAAAAAAACAGTAATATCCCTTTCTAAATGCTGGTACCTATAATTAACACATTATGGCTTCAAATAAGCAATATGTTAAAGACAAGAAGAAAAACACAAACAATTCGTTTTAAGGTTCATTAACGGGCAGTTAAGTAATTATTTTTAATGTCAATATACAACTACATCGACTGTTTGTCTCTCTCTCTGTGTGTGTCTTTCTGTATGCGTCTCTCTCTGTGTCTCTTTCTCTATCTCTGACTCTCTATCTCTCCCCCTATCTCTCACTCTCTATCTCTCCCCCTATCTCTCTCTATCTGCCTCTCTCTGTATTTGTTTCTCTCTGTATCTGCCTCTCTCTGTATCTGTCTCTCTCTGTATCTGTCTCTCTCTATATCTGTCTCTCTCTGTATCTCTCTCTCTGTATCTCTCTCTCTAACTGTCTCTCTATGTATCTCTCTCTATCTGTATCTCTCTCTCTCCATCTGTCTCCCTCTGTATCTCTCTCTCTCTCTCTCTGTGTGTGTGTGTGTGTGTGTGTGTGTGTGTGTGAGAGAGAGAGTCCGTATTTGCGTGTGCTAGTTACTGTTTATATTATGAGTATGAGAAATATCTAATTACAACGACAAGAAAATTTTCTGTCTCGAATTGATTTTATTTACTTAAGAACTAGACAACAGTAGCTGTGCTTAGTTTGGAACCAAATAACTGGCGTGAGTTATCTGACAGTTATTTTATTTACTTGATTGAAATCACTATTGACGATCAAAAGTTTTCGTGAAACATTCTTAGTATTAAACATCAGCAGTAACAGTTGAAAATCCAATTGTCTGAAGAGTTGCGCGCCACTTCGTCTTGATTGTTCTTTAGAATTATTCATGTAAAATTCCATTTAAAGAAACTGAGAGAAATATTTGTTGCGAAGCAACATTTGGCCTGGAACGTGAACGAAATGAATACGTAATGTTCTAGAATATTTTATCCCGGAGCAGTGACGGAGTAAGGATTACGAGAGGCCCACCGCTAAATATCGTAGTGAGGTAACAATTTATTTTATTACAAACGATAAATTACAGAAATTACAAGAAGAAATAAAGTGTAATGCATACCTTAACAGGCAATCTTTGCGATAAGTATTTATGAAGTTTTAAAAAGATAATTTTAATTGAAAGACTGATTTCATAACATCTATATATTATCTTTATTTATTACATTAATCCTTCAACTTATTTTGAAGAGCCAGTTTTACAGAATGACTTAAGAAATAGTTGTCATAAGACTGAGTGTACGTAAAAGTTTTACAACCCAATAAGTCTCATGAGTGTTAAAATCAAGACGAAACTCTTCATACACCAGCATTAAGATAATGAGGCAGTTATCATATTCCTCATTTGATTATATTTTTACATGTAAATCTATAGGTAGAGAGAGAGTACAGTTGGATTTCTTCACATTCTTAAAACGAGTTCTCTATTTGTTAACAGGAGAAATTACTACTATTTAAATGTTAACAGAACATAATTTTAATAATATTTTTATGCATGTAGACATGAAGGAAATCCCAGATTTGTTTCATTCATTTCATGAAAAAGGAAAAATATGTGTTTATCTCCAACTGAAAACTGTTCCAAGAATAAACGATTGTATAAATTGTTTATTTCAGTTATGATGAAACAAAACAGCCAAGGAGTGAAACAATATGGATTCCTCATTGTTCCCCGAATGGGGCCCAATCGCATACCATTTCAGAGCAGTATTGAATCTTGTTGGGATTGAATTGGAATCTTCGAAGCGCACATCGCGTGGGCACTGCGTTCAAAGGCAAAGGCCTCGATATCCGCACACAACATGATAACAACATACACGTGAATAAATTCCCATGGGGGACGTTTGCTAAGAAATATACTCGTGAGATAAGTTATTTGACGTATTTTCTCGGAAAACGTTCCGAATGCTTTCGCTAGCTTAGAAACTGTTTATATTCATAGACTGTAATGTCTCACGAAAAACGTAAACCACTCGCATATAAAATGTTAAAAGAACCCTGTCTCTTATTAACCCGTTGCTTGCATACAAAAAAGGACATTATGTTGAAGGTACTAAAGGAAATTTTAGCAGCTGCACTTTTACTTACTCATCGGTCAAGTTCATGAAATAAATTACTACTCTATTATATTTTTCTATCACACATTAATTTAATTTCATGGACATAAGTAGGTACCACTTGTGTATGTAAAATGATATTGAAAAAATTTAGTTTTTTTTCTGTAACTGAGTGTCTTGCCCGCCTGGTGCCACCATCAAAGGCCTCGTGTTTGATTCTCAACCAGGTCAGCGAACTTGGGCATCAAGCTTTTCTATATATAAAATATTAATTGAATTATATTTAAAATATATTAATTATTTATTCAATAAATAATGTGCCAAAACGTAAATAGTAGTAAACCGTTGAGAAGCTTATTCAACCAAGATATTTTGTTCGTTCTTAAAATATTTAGGAATTCAGTTATTCAATTTCATTTTACTCGGTCTAGCAAAACCAAATTAAACAAAAATTTATTTTTAGATTAAAAAAGTAAAACGCCGTTACTTCGATATTTCAAAACATCTGACCCAGTAAACAAAACTCAAGGGCGACGCCCTCCAAAAATATTGTAACATTTTCGCCATTAAAAAAGTTGCCATTGATCCTATTCGTGTTTTAATGAACCAAGAATTGTTAGGAGTCGCTGAAAAAAAGGTAAAAACCACGTACAAAATACAATCGCTTCCAGGAAAATTAACAACATTTTAAATTTTCAACACTTTGTTTTTAGATGTTACTCCTTAACCGATTCGTTGCTGATGTCGAGCACGTCTGTCGTGCCATCACTTTTTTTTTGCGTGTGGCGTTAGCCACTGAAACCGTGTCATTTTTAAATCGATGATAACTCCTTCAAATCAAGTTTTAGGGAAATCAACCCAGAATAAAACTATCTTCATTATTCACGTAAATCAAGCTCGTAGCCTTCGTTTCTGTAATTGTATGTAGCAACGAATCGGTTAAGAACCAAATGTGAACATAAACTAAGACGTAAGTTAGACAAAAGAAATATAGGAAAATTAATTGAATTCAAATATAAACACTTATGTTATCTCACATAGCTCCTAAAAATATCTGCTCATCATGTTTTTGCTTTAAATTAGATTTTAAAATTCTAAAACAAATGAAGTGCTTGCCCTGAAATTAGATTTTAATTAGTTTTTTGCATGTCTCTTAGTTAAGTTTGTTAAAGCTGTGGTAAATGTTGCTGGTGTTAAAATAAATTTTAGTTTTTAAGAGAATTGTCAAAAAATTTTTTTATTTCAATACTGTTTTTTACCTAAATAAATAAAAAAAAGAATATATTTTTATATAAGTCGCCCGGTATGAAAAAAAAACATTATGAGTAAAATTTTGTTATCGAATGACAGTGTTACGATTAGTGCACACCAATAATATTTATTTTGAAGTATTGTTTTTTTTATTTTTAGTTCCTGTTTAAAGACAATCGTTCTTGGGGAGGAAACTCCAGTCAAGCGGCGGAGCTAACACACACACTTTTTACATTGACACAATACTTTCTATTTCTTATTATCATTATTATTTAAAAATCCTGGAACTACATTGAACATGAATGAAATGCACTAGATTTTATATTGATTAGCACTATTTAACAAATCCAATTTTGATATGGGATATAATTCACTTTCACTGCCTCTAAATATTATTTTATCAATCTTATTACTTAGCGCCATCTTTAGGTGTAAACTATTAAGAGTTTGACTCCACTATTGACGATGTATGCTTTTTTAATCAGCTTTGCTTTTAGCGCTAATTGTTGTAGTACTTCGGAGGTAGTTTTAAATCTATTAATGATGATTTAATATAACATATTCACTTTTTCTAATTTAGTACTGTTTTCACTATTAAATTATGAAAGTACTTATCCACTGGTATTGCACTGTTATTGGTCTTTCACTATTAAATTATGAAAGTACTTATCCACTGGTTTATTGGTTTGAGTATTGTTTATTAGTTTATTTCAGACAGTTTGTGTTTTGTTATCACTGTAATTCATCACAATTTGTTTTTACATTTTTTTAACAAAAGTAATAAGGTTTTGAGGAGGTAACTGTTACTTATAATTCAGACTGATATCTTTGAGTTTTCAACAACTTCACTATGTTTAAACGACTCTAGATATTTCAAGCGGAGTTACTTGTTAACGTGAGCTTCAAACTCAACTACTTCCATACAAATATATTTAAAGAAATTATAAAATCTTTTAAAAATAAAGTAAAACAAGCATTAAAGTTATTATCACTATTTAGAAGTCATAATACTTAATTTTCATTACACAAATGTCGTATGTGATTCAGTCAAATTAGTAACCCTTATATAAGACTATTAACTAAGACCCCTGAATTCTGTTAAATTTTCATTTTAGAACGATATTTCATGTATTATAGTTAAAACGTCTAATAATAGTTGAAACCTCAGCCATCGATAATAATCCTATCAAAGGATAATAATATCTGAGCAATCTTCATTTTCAAAAACTGACCTTGGTTGTAAATTAAATAAAACACCCCAGCCGCAATACTGGCGTGTGACGTCACCGCCGCTTATAGCTGCGCAGATATACCGACAACTTTGAACCGGTCCAGCGGTCCGGAAAGGAGCCTATTAAGCGCGCGAAAAACTCGTCTGCCATACCGTATTGAAATAAAGCTATGGACATTTTTAATAACCTCACGATAGTTTGTTTATTTGATTTTAAATAACAATATTTTTTTTAACTTTTATGTATTTTTTGAATTTTTCCAATGCTATCTTATAAGATAAACTATTTAATAGAAAAATACTAGAAAAAATTGACTCGGCTCACAAGTGAATTCTCAGGCGGGAATCGAACCCGCAACCTTTGGAAGTACGGTTCAAAGCCTTGTGAACACCCGTTGAAATTTTCTACTACCTTTCCGATTTTGAGCTGTAGGCCCGCTTTGTCTCACCAATAAGAGGAACATACTCACGTATTCGAATGAAACATTTTTACAAATGTTCAGATGTCCATCGATTAAGATTAATTTAATTTTTATATATTTTTTGCATTTTTTCAATGCTATCTTATAAGATAAATTATTTAATAGAAAAATGGAAGAGCATTGGACTTCTATTAAAATAATGTATTTAATAATATTATAATATTTGTCATGGGATACGAATAGAAGATGACCCAACGGTTACACTTTGGAGTGTCGTGAAGGGCGACTAACATACACCCCACACTCCACAAAATGGGCAGTAGCGTTTTCATATTGCTGGTCTTTTATTGCGATATCCAAACCGCCTGGATATTGGAGGAGCTTCTGTTGAGTAGTAGACATCTTTCAGCTCAGAAGAAGAGAAATATAACTTTTAAAGAATGGTGTTTATGTAGTTTGTTAGAAAAATATTAACAATATTGCTAATTTCTTTTTTTTCAAAAGTTTATGTGGTTTGTAGGTCCTAGTAACAGCTTGTATTAATGAACTAAGATCAAGGGTTATTATAAATAAAAATATTTCTACGTTTGTTACTAGAACCAATAATTATCAGCCCATTTCTAGACATCCTAGAAGAACTTCCAAGCTAAAATTGCTACTCTAACTTGGAGGCGAGTCACAATGGATCTTCCTAGCCGCAATTGCTACAGTTCTATTTGGGCTGCATAGCTCCAAAATTCGCAAACAAAAATACTAGAACTAGCTGCAGAATTAGCTTGAGTTATAGCGTTGAACGATATAAATTTTACTTTAAATAATGTATCGAATCAAACATCCAAGCAAATCCGACATCAAAATGTGAGCAAACAAATGTTGCATTACGGTTTAAAAGTGCTCTTTTCCAGAGCAAAAGTGCTGTTTTGAGCTGTCTTGTCGAAGTCACGCGTCAGCCAGCGGATTATAACATATTTGCTATACATACTTCTATGTTGTTCATATCTTAGCTTAACTTGGCTATTATCTTGCAAAAAATTCTCACGCGAGTTGCTTTAAAAGTCTTCTTCAGTCTTCATTTTTATCACGAGCCTATTAATGTCTCTAATCCAGAGCACAGATCTTCTTTACGGTCTGAACGGGTAGAAGAAAAGAAGAATGAGCACCACCATACTCTTTCTCTATGAATGAATTGCAAACTCACCAACGAGAACCTATTACAGACAGATTAGCTAGCGAGTAGATGCAATCGAAAAAAGGTTAACCCTGCCTTCCGAAGCGCGAAATAATACATCCAATGACCGACCTTTGCAAAAGTTGCTTAACCTCCCTAATCGCAGCCCGAAAGCGAAAACTCACTGCGTCATCGAGCTCCTCTGATGTATTTAAATCAAATATTGTCACAATATCACAATATTTTCCAAAGCGTGATAGCAATTAACAAAAACATCTAACTTAAATATATGTAAAGCAATTGTTTCTGAAGAGCCCAAATTTTTACATAGAAAGTTATATTATATTCAAATTAACTCAGAAAATTAATTATCGTCACAAGGGACTCGCTTATCCAATTCCCAGGAATATCGCCTGGATTTATTTTACCGTCGAACTTTCAGAATAACTGGAGGCGAAGTTTTGCACACGCTATCGATTTAAGAGCATATTTCACAGGTTACTGAGTTTCGGGTTGATAATAAAAAACGGTAAAACTTAGTTATACGTTTAATAAAATCAATTTTCTGATAAAGACAATATTCCGTTCAAGAATGGTTATATTTCAACAAAAACATATATGTGAAAAAGGGACTAAAGTCATCAAAAGGAATCACTTTTCTATAATATTAGGCTAAGAACATTTTTATTGATGTGGAAAAGTAGTATTAAAACACACATAAAAAGACGAAGACGAAGTGTAGTTCTAAGTTCTCGGAAGTGTGAAGGGGATTTGTGGTAAAACTGGTAATATTACTTAGTATTCATTTACCCTATGCTCGGAGGAGTACCCTAAACAATGAGGATATTTAAAAAGCTAGTAGTTGACTTGCTTTATTTTAATACTAGATTATACCCGCGGCTTCGCTCACGTTATTGTAGACCTATTAAAATTTATATTTCTATTCCTCGGGAACATTACTTTTTTCTGGATGAAAGGTACCTTATGTTCTTTTCTGTACCCCTGACGATGTGTATGCAAACGACGCCTGACGATTTCATGATGATCGGTTGAGTGTTAAGATATGAAAGTGTAACAAACAAACTCACTTTCGTATTTACAATATTAGTTAGGATGTTTGTTTTATCATCATCATCTTATCAGGTTTACGAAACCTACTGCTGGACATAGCATGTCCAAGGTTCCCTCCCTACTACTACTTCCCTCTACTTCCACCATATAACGGTTCACCTTATGGGGAAGGGACGACCTACGAAACGACATCCGGTTGTCGATCGCCATTATGAATCTTTCTGTCTAATTTTTTTTTTTGTTAAGAGCATTAAAATGCGAAGATTTTTAAATATGACAAAAATTGTGACCTGTTTTCGAATCTTACCAGAGAAAGGAGAAATCTAAAATCTTGCAAATCACAAAAAATCGAGTATGGGTGTTGTGGACCGTCGTTTTCTTTGTTAATTTCTATAACACAAGTACTTTAACTGCTTAACTAGGGTTCAGTAATTTTTATTTATTTATAATGCGAATGTAAAACCATAGTTACTGATTGGCCCATAACATTAACTTTAAAGTTACATGTATTGTTTTATAAATTTTTAGGTACACAGCAGACGTTCTCCTGCCCGTATACAGCGAGTCTTACAATTACCGGGCCCAATTGCAAGCCAAAAAGCTTTCCGCTTCTATGAGTACATATTCGCGTATTCCCTATCATGTCTCCACATCAAATGAGAATGAGTCCGAGAAGATAACCGCCACCTGCGGATTTAAAAAAAAATCTTCCACACTATTGCGGCGATATCTTCAATTTCCTTTGAAATGGTCTTTTAAAATTCCTTTAAAAATGACTTGCTCTAGAGTACTATTTACGGGCAAGCCTTCGATCTAGTTTCTAAGGGGATAGAAAAAATTGCAGCGGGCTTCTCAAATGCTCCGCTCAAATAGCTGGTAAAAAGATAGGATGTGAATTTTATAAAACGATATATTTTAAATAATCAATCTGATAGGACGCTGAGACATATATATGTGTACGTACGCCTATTCCTTCAAATACATCTAAACACACACACAAAAATGTATGGGGTTACTAAAAGCAGTAAGAAACTGTATAATGAATTCATGTTTAACTGCATTTGCTATGCTGACTAGATAAATTCGTTACTCAAATACCGTTTATGATTGAAATCCTATTGGGAATACTTAATCCGTCAAATTCCTAGCTATCCCGACTGCAATCACCACTAATGCACTCGTGGGGATTAGGGAAACCAAACTGGACAGATAACGGAGGACATAATTTAAACATTGTTTTTCGATGCAAGTTTGTTGTCCGTGGTTTTAAAAAAAGTTAATTATAATCTTCAATTGTGGATCTAATGATTCAATAGTAGCGTGCGCCTTAGTGAATTTGTAAATTTGTGAAAATTTGGAAAGCGGTCGACTTCTTTGTAAAGCTAAGTGTTCATAAAAATGGAACAAATGACACGATACTAGAGACAATTTATCCTATTATTCATCGAATATTGTTTTAGCATTACCTGGTGGACAGTACTGTAAAGGACGCAATCGCAATCAAATAATTTTGCAGCTTTTCTGTGTTAAGTGTATTTATATCTTTGCCTAATATCTACCAATTCGTAAATGCACGTCGGGACCTGCTCATTGACATTTCTATAGTTAGATTTGAGTATTTTCCAAAGGTTTGACCATCGTGTGAACCTTACGACGCCCACAGTTGGGCATTTATCTCCCTAAAAGATTTCCACAACGAACGCTCCTGCGCTGTCCGCATTCAACGACCCCTGCGACCTCGATCAGATCGTCGGTCCACCTTGTGCGGGGCCTACCCTACGGAACATCCGCCGTCCAGTATGCTGTAATCGGTTCTTATTGCTATGTGTGCTCAGCTAATGTGACCACTGACACATTAGCTGAGCATTCCTTGACTGTTACATTAGGTTCTTCTCATTTCTGGTTTTATCATGCAGGAAAACGAGTTTACAAACGTGTGGTGACTTTGCAGCTGTTGCTAATTAAATGCCAGATGCCAGGTTTGCCAGGACAAATTGGTCATTACTGATTACGAGGGCCCCTTCAAATATTCGACAAATCATGATATTTCATCGATGTGTAAGTTATTTTACCATACCTTTTATGATGAGAATTTTATGGCTTATCGTGAGAATCAAATTATTAATTAATTATAAAAATAGTTTAATGTGGCTTTAAAATATAAATAAATAAAAAAGTTTTACAAAAGAGTTTTTTTATATCTTGGAATTAAGTTTTCAAACAGTAAATTAAAATGTCGTACCTTATCGATCAATAATAATTTGAATCAATTGAAGATACCGGACGTAAATCAATATCATCCATTGATCATTCACAATAATCAAAATTATCTTCTTTTTAAGAAAATAAATTATTAGAGATGAGTCCTTGCTGACTTTGTACCCTCGTATAGTATTTTTTTTATTTAACTAAATAATAGCTTACTATTTCAAAAGTAATAACATAAAATATGGGCTTATCATTTGGGAAATAAAAACTAATTACGCAAATTCGCTACAGAACATACAAAACAACAATAGGAATACCTTTCACACTCGTAAAGATCGTATTTTTATTGTTATCGATGAGGTGATGTTGGGTGCACATCACCTCATCGATAACAATAAAAATGCGATCCCATCCGCACCTTGTATAAAAAAAAATCCAATACGCCAATACGACTACGTCCGAAAAATGCGGCGTGTTATAATCGAGCGAGCAATGTTTCGGCGCCATTTAACAAGAACTTTGTTTATGTCATTGATTTGAGAATCCTAACAGATGAGTAAAGGATTATTTTATTAGTTTCGCCGAGAACGATTCAGTTGACACTGCCGTACCGTGTGGAGTAATTCCCGTTATATATTATTCAACTCAAATACGTACCAAACGAAGCTGTATCGATATCGACTAAGATATTTGAAAGCTCTAGACAAGAGTACTATTCGAAATCTGTTTTAGTGCGAAACCCCGCGCGGATCTAATTTAGTGCGAAGACGATAAGTACTGATTTCGAAGCAATGATGAAATGGTTCACTAAGCTTTACGACTAAATTAGTGTAAGCGAATGGAAATTTCATTTGCATATCCGATACCAATTTGTAGCGTATGTCTTTGTTCGTATTTTCTCTGTGAACGTGACCGTTTACTGTAAAATCAAGTGTGTTTACAAATATCCCGACTTTCCCGTTCCCGTTGCATTGTTTGCAGAGCTGATATGAAATTCTATGCAAGAATTTTCAATTTGTTGTTCAAGTATATAGCGAGGGTATCTTAAAAACGCATTACATTTTTGCATATAAAAGTAGGTTAGATTTTGAACACGAATGTAAGGAATAAGCCGAAAATGTTACATAAAATAAAGAATGCGATTTTTGGCTTTCCTCATTGAGTCTCCTTTGAATGAAAAAACAAACTAAAGTTTTCTGGTTATATACTTCCACTTTTTGGTTAATCCGATTCAATTGTTTATCTTTTGTTGTTTCGTAATTTAATGTACTTTATGTAAGGGGTGCAGTATATGCAGTGTAAGTTGAATAAATCAACAAATAGGTACAATGTGTGTGGTAGTGTAGAACTTTTTTCTTGCATCTAACGTAGTTATGTATTTTTTTGCAGATAGGTCGACACCACGTTCCCTGGCGGGTGTTTCGCTACAGATTCGCGTTATGAAGTAATTATGTGATGCTTTGAATCGTCCCTGCAAAGAGTACTATGCAAACCACCCTCGCCAGACAGCTTTGAGTGCAAACTCTCTAATGCACAGACTTTTTTAAAAGAGTTTTTGTAAGTAATACTCGTATGCGAAACTGTAAATTAAACTTCACTGGTAACACAGCTCCTAGGAAGTAACGTCAGGATGTAATAAAATCATGAAAATAACGCATTTTGGTATCAGGTAAGAAATGTTTTTTGTCACTGTTGTTTTTATGTCGGATCGCGTAATCAATTTCATATCCTAGAAAAGTATTGTAATACTTTTTTATAGTAATACGTTTTTTCTTCAAAATATTTATTGCTTTTATATACTATTATGTGAGTTTTATCTCTTTCTAACAATATTCCATTTATTTCTAATATTTTTTTAGTCTATTCAATACGCCTTTTCGTTCACGACTTTTTCGGTTGCATCTATTACTGCGTCGGCAGGAGAACATAGCAGCTCGGCTTCCGTCCGATACACAATTTTCAATGTTGTATTTTATTTAATTATTTGCATTCACAATGCCATATTTCTGATCTGTGGGCTCCACCCCACCTGAGAGCTCGGAGGCGTTGTTGTTTTTTACAGATGTATTTTGTAACTTAATTTTCAATGTTATTTGTAACAGACTTAATAAGAAATACCAAAGGTCCTAGGATTGATCCCTGTGGAACTCCTGTGTGCAAAACTTGTTTTTTTTTATTAGAATAACTTTTGTTCATTTAAATGAGTTATTTCCCATTTAATAAATAAGTTCTTATAACAAGAAAACTGATTATATTGAAATTTATAAACCAAAGAAAGATAAGCCGACAAAGTAAGTAGTAAACATTTTCGAACTGTGTTGTTATAGAATGCTAATTTATGAAACAATAATATTGTTTAAAATGGTTACTACTTCTTAGTATTTAGTTTCTATGAAACGTGATACGGCCATAAGGCTCTTAAAAGTATAATGACAGTGTAAGGTTTGCACTCATTTGGGACTTATTTCGTTGTTCATAATTACCTCATTAGTGTGAGACATCCTTTTGTAGTCATCATTATTATAAGCCTAAACGTGTCCGCAAATGACCTATTAATATACAGAAGTACATGTCTTAACTATGGACGGATAAATACTGTAAGAAGAAGTAGTCTTATAGACAACTGTAGTCTTACTGATATGCAAATTTGTATGATAACAGTAACTCATCTGAAATAGTATAGGCTATATGTATAAAAAACAATAAAGCTTATATTGTCCTATGAAAACAAGCACAAAATATTTTATCCGGTATAAATATTTGCCACAAATGCAATAAGCGTAAAAATCACACGGACATTTTCGATTTCAATGCGTACAATAAACTTGGGAGGGAACTTATATGTCCCCAACTGATCGTAAAATAGGCAGATGTATTGGTATCTATCGAAGTATTTGTTTTGCCCATCCTTTGTATTCAGGCAAACCTCAACATGAAGATTTTATTGAATCACAGGTACGAGAATGCGCAATTTACATTCATTTTTCAAAAGGAGCATTACGGGACTGCTTCTAGAAACACTCTCTATTACGTTTCACTTTCTGAAGTAACGTCTAGAAATGCTAGGTTGGTCTTGCTTCCGTCACGATATTTAATCCAGCTAAACGCTGGCTAATGAGTCTACAAGTAGCATAAATGCTTCTCCTCCGGACCGTCCTGAAACTCGCACTTTCCTCTAATTCTTATGTATTAGATGTCAATCTAATGTCTAACATGTCAAATGTAGGAAGAATAAGAGGAGACTGCGAGTTACATGGCCTGATCATATGCACACTTATGTAATCTTTATCATGAACGTCAAAGTGGCGCCGTATGGCGCACCGAAATTTCTCCTGCTGGAGCACCGTTATGAAGATACGATGACTTGCACTTATTTGTGGAAGGATTCCTTTAGGTTTAATCCTTTTTTCATGGACATATTAATTTATGATTTCGTTTTTTTCTTTGTTGGGCTCTGCTTAGTTAGGGGCTAAATAATTGTTGTATGTGTGTGCGTGATTTATTTTACTGTAATATGAAAAAAACAACCGGAAACCGAATCGCAGTGACACCTAAGGGTACAAATATCATTTTCAGAAATTCATTTTAATCCCTTTCAAACTGGTAGATTTTCATACAAAATTTCCCCTTTTACCGTTTTAAGGGTAGAATTTTCTAATAACACTGAAGCCGTCATTAATTTTTTACCCAAAGCTAGTGTATTGAATTTCATACCTTTTTCTTTGAATATAATAGATTTCCATGCAATTGTTTCACCCCCTTGGAGGTTTAATTTTTTCAAAATAATTTCTAAGCGAGTTTTTTTAACCCATTTATAAAGACACCCTCCATATTTCAAGTATCTATGTGTAGTGGTTTAGATTGTGCATTATCTAGTAGTCAGTCACTCTGGACGTTTTTTCCTTTATAGATAGTAAGATAGACAGCAAATAATGTGTAATCAATAAATTTTCTTTTTCAGAGAAAACTCTGCAACGCCCTACTCATTTTTAACCTTAAAAAATTGTAGAATTAAATAAAAATATACGCAGACAGTTCTCGTTTTTCCAATCCTCAATTTACGAATGAAGCAGCGCTAATGATAAAAAAAACATCAATCTCCTTGACATAAAAGCTACTATTTGAATCGAAGAAATATTACTTCCATTGATCAAGAAAAATGGTGGAATAAAATTCAAATCTATCTTGGAAAACATCGAAAAATGGGCGAATATAAACGATGCGGACTTCAAACAGATTTCCTCCTGTAATAATATGGAGTGGCTTTTAGGTTTATTAAATTTAGTTTAAAAGAAACTACAATACTTACCGACGTCCGTATTCCGATAGTACGATTTCATGTTTACTGTAGTTTTGTTTTAAGTTTGTTTTCAATGTTTCATTTAAGAAAAAAAAAATGGAACAAGAAATTAGACTAATAGAAGCCAAAGTTAAATGTCTTCATTCAATACTTGTTTATTCTTAAAGTTTTTTTCGACTCTTATGGTAAAACCACTCGGCGGTCCTTCCCCGTTCCAGGTTCCTTTCCCAGCTAGGTCAATGTAGAGAACAAACTTTTCTATATGTATTCGGGTCTGGGTGTTGTGGTACCGCAGTGTTTTCTGATTTAAAACACAAGTGCTTTAGCCGCTTAACATGGATTCAAAACAACAACCAACAATTAATTTTTATGCATTTATATTCTTGCCAGTGTCAAAACTTTGACTTGCATTACCATAATTTTGCTATGTCAAGATACTTACTCTTTGATATAAAGTGGTTTAAATCTTGATTTTCTAATAATATTAAAACCTTTTGCCAGGACTATAGATGGCGAACCACGCAACGCACGCAATACATTCCATGTTTCAACATGTTGACTTAATTTTACAAGTAAACACATGGATATTTTTTGCACGGCGCTGTACACAATTTTCTGGTATTTGACAAAAGCTTATTGAAAACATAATTTGAATATTCAGATGATTCGCAAATATAAAAAAGTGATAAAATAACACCGAAATGAAATGTTCACGTTGTCAATAAAGGAACTACGGATTTATGGTTGGCAAATAAAACAAAATTGTAACAAAGCAAAGAGAATTCAACGCAAGAAAAACGCCAGATTATGTTCATTTGGGTTTCTGCTTCCACGTCTTTACTATACGTGCTACAAAATTTTCTGTTTCGGTATCACAAAGCGTTAAGTCATCGCTACGATCGAATTTAGTTTAGTTTTAGTTGCCAATAAAAAAGCATATGGCAACTTAGCAATGGTGACGCCACGCCGAGGCCCCAAGTTCGATCCCCGTTCGGGTCAATATAAAAAATGAAGGTGGTGACGGCGTTGTTCCCGAATAAAACAAGTGCTTTGAGCGAATGTTTGGAGCTAAGAGATGGCGTTCAAAATTAAAAAAAATATATTTTTCTTCTTTATTTGAAAGCACATGACTACGACGACTACGAATTTCGTAGCACATGACCGGCATTACTGATATAACCAACAACGGGCTATATTTAAGTGTAAATACTCTTCGTCTTAAAAACTTTGAATATTATATGTTATTGAACAAAAAGTTCTAAAAATGTGTGGCCGCTTCGATACATTATCACCAGTCCGAGTTTACAGGACTTTGTAAACTTGTAAGTCGCGGTATCGTTAATTATATTTTTTTAATTTCTAATTACAAAAAACACAAATTAGAACAATAACAATTTCTTAAATAGATGAAATCCATTGAGGAAGAATAATGTATTCGATAAATACGAATTCGAAGTCCTTCGCAAACGCGTACCCATTTCAAGAAAAAATATTACTTTATTTTACTATAAATATTAATCAAGACGTTGCCAAATCATTCCAAAATCTTAGAATCTGCTCTTGTGAATCAATACTGTAAAAACAGAGTTCATGCAAAAGGTTCCGGCAGAATTGATGCTTACTACGGAAATTAACCGGGATTCCGAGAGCCTCTGAAGCATAATAAAAACAAAAATCAAAGCTGAAACTCATTTCAAACTCAATACGACATACATAAATCTTTCATTGACAACGGGTGGGATTCGAATCCACGTTCTTCTAGCAATTTGACGTAACCACTCATAAAATCCCGTAACCACGTTACTGAGACACTTATCGTATATTATTAAAAAAAAAAATTTTTCTTTGTTTTGTCAAAATCCCTTATAAACTGCCGATAAAATAAGTTAAAGACGGTACGGATTCTTAAAGTAAGAACACTATAAGTAACATTGTATTCAGAAATAAATTTAAATTAAATAATTTTGTATAGAAAAAGCAAAATTCTAACGAATTACAAAATATACAGAGTCTAGCTTTTTCTCAATAAGATTTTGAAATTCTTATAAATCGCTCATTGGATATCAGTTGTTTGAATACAAGGTTTGATCCTTTTCTAAGAAAACTCATCTTTCGCAAAAAAATAAATTCTATTCTTTTTAACATGCTTTTATTCGTTTCAGCTGTATGTTTGTTTGTAGACTTATCAACGATCGATGACAATACAATATTTTGATAAACTTATCTCAAAAAAAAAATATGAAATTTGTGACGTAAAATATCGCTCGTATAGCAGTACGCCCACCGACACAACTTTACTCAGAGCGAAATAGCATGACACAGACAAATAACGGATAATACGCCTTACACGCTTAAGATGTGTGTACATTTAATTAGAACAAGCTGAAGAGAAATATTTGAACAAACCTTCAAGGGCGTTAAATGTCATTTATTTCATTGAATCTGTTTCTACTCTTTTATCTTTTTAGATATGTATATGACGAATGCTTGGCGCAACGGTAGCGAACCTGCTCTTCGGTCTGAGTCCCTGAAGGGGCAGATATTTGTGTGAAGACTACGACCATTTGTACTCGAATCATAGGTATTTTATATATTTCTGTGAATTTTACCTATCTTTGGGTCATTTAAGTACGTTGAACCGGTACCCTGGTATCCATAATACAAGCCTTACAGTGCTTACTTTAGGCTAGGAAAATTAGTGTAAATAAATAATTTGCCGTTCGTTAGTCTTGCAAAAGCTCGAAAAGTCGTCGATGGAATACGGGGAAACTTTGATAAGCTGCTGAACGCATGCCAGAGAAGGTTATATGTGGAAAGTAAACTTGAACTCAGATAGATAATTTTACTATTTGAAACTGCATCTGACAGCCATATTAGATTTAATTTTTCAGTTCCATGTTTTAATACTTTTATATAACAATATTAAAAAAAAGAAGGAGGCAGAACGCGATCAGATTTACGTATGGAATGCCTTATAGAATGAAATCTGCCATTTTGAACATTTAAATTACTTAATTATAAATTACCTAATTCCATACGTAAATCTGATCGCGTTCTACCTCTCTCTGTCCTAACCTTAATTTAAACTCTTAATTTAAACTTTTAAATAACTATAGAAGAATTATCTCAAAAACTACAGAAACTAATCTTAAATTTTGTCAATAGTTACCGAATTTTCTGGGGAACTACACAAACTTGCCTGAATACACCTATATTACTTGGTATAATTGGTGATCGTGTTTTGTATAATTTTAAATGTCTAGAAATTATAGTTGATTGCAGCAAACATTAAGAATGAATTAAGAATGTAGTACCTACAATTGGACTATTAAAAATATATTATAAATTAATAACAAAATTAGACATAACTTAATTGTATTCAATGAGGTCTTTGAAACTTTACTTGATCTTACTTAAACATTTCATTACTTATCTTATTGCCTCTAGGGAGAATTTCTCTGACAAAAAACGTGCGCAAGAAACTCATCAACGTAAATAAAAGTCATGACATTGACAAATAAGTATGGGTAAATAAGGAAAATGATCAAGAAGAGCCCTATTCAAATATAGTTATAAAACAAAGACACTGAAAAATGAATCTTAACACTGTTCATATAAAGCTGTGAGGCTAATGCAAGCAAATCACTTGTCTCCGTTTTAGAAACAGTATAGAACATATTTTCGATCTTCTTAAGTTACATTGAACCACTTCACTCGAATCGACGACATAGCATTGTAACAGTGTACTCGTCAACTGAACAAATATTTATTCAACGTATGTCGTCAAACAGATCCGCAGATCAAGTTACTTAGTACAAACCCTTTGAAGTAACAAGGCTTACAAAAGACGTATGGCTGTGACACCTTGCCTATAGATAAATTTTCAACCATTGCCATTTTCTAACTTGCCAAAAGTTTAAGTTCAAATTTTGAGTGTTTTGGATAAATCAGTTTTGTTATACAGCATACTTTTACTACACTCGATAGATTAATATATTTATTTCTCCTCTTCTTAAAGTGAACTATTAAAAAAAAACGCCTTTTTCTGCCGATGTTTACCAAAAACCGATACTTTTGTCAAAATTTAAAAATAATGTTGACAAAATATTATATATAAACTATTATCTGTTTTTTTATATCCTTTTCGTATTGTTCAGTTCTAGCGATCTCTTTTCACCAGACTTGCCAAGAATGGTTGTTTTTCGCACGTATCTATGTAATTTTTGAGTGCCATTGCATGCTTTTTTGGAAAATTCTTTAAAATGAATAAGATTAAGTATAGTATTAAAATGGGGAATTTTAAAATGCTATAATTAAATAGCAAATTGTACGTTTAAATGTTATTTGGAATGACAAATTGCAAAACAAATCATTGGTTACTCTTATTTTTGATATTATTGTTTTATTCTTTCAGATTTATGTTTTACTGTTTCATAATTTAATAAACTTGTTATTAATATTTCGCTTTGTATTATATTTTACTAGGTAATTAATGTATACTACGTAGAATATGTTCGGTAACATTATTTCACTGAATTTAAATTATACACGTTGTAAACATTTCTGTTTTCATTCATAGGGCATGAAGGCCTGTGACCCAATAGTGTAGAAACACAAATAGATTCTTAGGCAATATTCTTATAATTATAATTCAGCTGCGATGATGAATCAAAGAGATTACTTACGACTCAATATGTTTTCGTGAATAAATTATCTTACAATTCTGTTATCCAAGAGAGAACGTACCTGTAACAAAGAAACACAATTAGATATATAACACTCACTATTATAATGATATACATAAATCAAATATTAATATTAATACTAGTTTACATAAGTATGTATATGCCAAAAAGAATTTTATCCCATAGGACGATTTATCTTTGATCGATTTCTACCACCTAAATCCATGCTAAACTTTAATTTTATCTACACTAATATTATAAAGACGAAAAATTTGTATTGTATTGATTTGCAATGAATAAACTCAAAAACTACTAAGCCGATTTCAAAAATTCTTTCACCATTGCAAAGCTACATTCACGCTGAGTAACATAGGCTATATGCTAGAAAAAAATTTAAAGAATTTTGTCCACCCGTGCGAAGCCGGGACCGACTGCTAGTTTATTATAAGACGCATTATGCACTACTCAATTCAAACTGCCTTAACTTAGTATAAATTCCAAATTGGCGTTATTATTAATTATTAAACTACATTAAAACGAATAAGTTAAAAAAAAAGACTTCCATTAACCAACGACAGCAGCCTAGCAGTTTTTAACTTCAACTGTTATAAAAATTAAAATCAAACTCGACTACGCGCGCAGCTCTGCCCGCATGGATATCAGATATATTTGTTATCCGCGATTTCCTCCGAAACAATACTTTTTACGTCAAAAGTCTATGACGAAAATGTAAAATCTAACTCAACTTCGCCCGCAGCTCTGACCGCTTGAATATTAGATATATATTGTATTCGCTTTTTCCTCATGAACAATACTTTTTTCTTAAAGGTTTCTTTCATCCAGAAAATCTTTCTGTACCTCAAACAATGGGTATGCAAAATTTCATGATAATCAATTAAATAGTTAAGGCGTGAAAATGTAACAAAACATAATATTTCTTACATTTACACCAATTAGATTAGCCTAAAGTAAGCTCTATGAGGCTTGTATTAGATACTAGGGTAAAAGATAGACATATATCCTTCATACAAATATGAGTTATAATTATTTAATTATTTATAAATACCCATGACTCGGGTACAAATTCTTGTATTCATCACAGAAATATCTGCCCCTTCCGGGACTCGAACCCAGGACTATCAGTGTGGAAGGCAGATCACCAAACAAACTTACTTTGCGCATTTACAGTTACAACTGGTTAAACTGCTAAAATCAACAAATTAATATTTTCTCTCAATGCCTGTACATAAAAACTTACTAAATGTTTCATAATAAGCGTTTGTCAATACGATAAAGTTATTCATACGAAAACCGATTTACTGTTGTCGTCGTACACACAGTAGGGCAGGTGACAAGGCTCAACAAATGAGTTTCCTTTACCTCGAACAAGTCATGAATGAAAAAAATATTAGACAAGCGTGTCTCCAACCCCAATGGGTTCAGTATGCAGTTTAAATAATATATACTATTATTAAAAAAAAGAAAAATTATTCATTCCTAAAAGCGATAAAATAATGCTACATTATTCTTCGATCGGGGGCGGTAATAGTGCATAACGGTTGAGCTTTTGTAACATAATGGGATGCAATTAAATATTAAGTACAGAGTATAACAATATCAAAAGCAAAAATACAGTAAAAATAACGTATCTCAACGTCCGAACACTAGCGGAAGACGCTATTGGCTATAGAATAGGCTATGCTGCTGTTGTAACTCGTGAAGATGTTGTTATCTTCGCCGATTCCTTTGGCTTCAACCAATCAGTAATCCCAATTAGCGGTAGAGTACCTAACAATACTGACTAATAATTACATTTTATTTTAGTTTTAGAACTAACCACATGGCTACCGCACCGCATAGTACATTATTAATAAAGGCTTTATTTTTATTTACGAACAGTAAAGTTATTTAGAAAATAAAACAAGCAATTAAAACAGAATTTATTCCCACAAATCAGTAATTTCACCTTATATACAAAGGAACCCTAAAAAGAACAGACATTGACACCACGATGAATGTTCGCAATTGAGTCTCGTTTCCGCTCTATATGTGTTATCCGATGGAATACAAACTGTTGACGAAATGGAAACATAACACCTATGTAATAAAGCTTTTTGTCAGTTTGTAAGTAACTTTTTAAATAAAACTATGAATGATGTATATAATTGAGAACTACGGTTAAATATAAAACAAAGATATGAAAAAGGAAACACATTCGGAGACTGAAATATGTTATTAACGACACGATTAAATAAAAATAAAATCTTACCATTTATTAATATTATTATTTTAAATTGATTTTGAAATGAATTAAGGAAATCGCTATTCTTTAACATTTTTCTTTCACATAGATTCATTCAATATTTTCTTTGTTTTCTTAATAGCGGCCTGACCCGGCTTCGCACGGGTGGACAAAATTTTAAATTTTTTTCTATTATTAAATATTTTTCCGTTAGTGCCATCTAGCGTCCGGTAGACAAACTACTTGCGGTTAACGCGTTGCTATGGTAACACATATACAATGGAAAAAGAGCGGGAAAAAGAGCGGACAGACAAACACACAAACAACAAATTTGTGATCTCAGATTATAGACTAGCGGCCCGTCCCGGCTTCGCACAGGTGGACAAAATTCTTTAATTTTTTTCTATTATTAAATATTTTTTCCGTTAGCGCCATCTAGCGTCCGGTAGACGAACTACTTGCGGTTAACGCGTTGCTATGGTAACATGTATACAATGGAAAAAGAGCGGACAGACACAACAAATTTGTGATCTTAGATTATAGATTATATTAAACACTATCGGTATAAACATATTACATAAACCAGGTTCATTATAATTTAAGCATCTAAAACACTGAGAATTACCAGTCAAGTAACACGTTTGGTCATATTGTTTTAACAAGTAGATCAGTTAGATAGAAAGATTAAATTGTGATGTACAGAAATAATTACATCCTAAGTTACAAAAGGCGGTCTTATGGCTTAGTACGGGGTGCGAGCAGTGTGCGAGGAAAAATTCCACCAATAGGCTTATTTCCAAGCCTTGCGCATCTATTGTTGGATTTTGCTTTCTTAGGTACCTCGCAATATTCCGTTGGAAAATCAGCCTTATTTCTAGACATATAATAGTAGTTTATGATACTGTTGCATAATAATAACATGAGTGTGTTTTAAAAAATACCAGATTTAAAAATCTAAAAATCCCACGTTTTTTCAGTGACAAAAAAAGAATAAAATAACCCGGCGGGGCCAAGTGAGGGGCCACTCAAAACGTGGGGGCGCATGTTACTTATGGAGATGTATGATATGCATAGATGTTGACAGTATTTGTAAAGATGCGCCCCCACGTTTTGAGTGGCCCCTCGCTTGGCCCCGCCGGGTTATTTTATTCTTTTTTGGTCACTGAAAAACGTGGGATTTTTAGATTTTTAAATCTGGTATCATTATTTTATTCTTTTTAATTATTAACTCCACGAAGTAACCATGTGTTACGCAACAATCGGATAAGCCCCATACAAAAGTGAAAGTTGCCGAAAGTTGACCTAAAAGTGCACCTAGAAAGTTGAAAGTTGTTTAAGCGTGCATTGTCATCGGGTTTTGAGCTACCCTGAAAGTTTCAACTCGCTAGGTGGCCGTGAAGTGCCTCAAAATTGAGTTGCAAGAATCCAACTGCACAGACAGACAGACAGACAGACAAACGAGAAAGCGACCTGAGAAAAACGTGGGAAAAACGAGCCGTAGGCGAGTTTTTTTATAGTATCACACGAGTGTTATAAGACCAAGATATGTACAGTGTCATACACTACTTTATCTACTCTCATACTATAATACGTAAAACAATATTGCAAACAAAACCAAACTTTGTTTAAATATTCAAAAGATTTTTTTAAATGTCAAATGTTGGCGCCAAGGTGCAAACGTCGATTGCGCATGCGTGTTGCGTCGTCGCGGACTCTTTCATTGAAACCATTTTAACCCCCGACGCAAAAAGAGGAACAAAATTAAAAATTACTAATCTAAGAATTTAATTTAATTTAATAGTTAGTAAATTAGTTTTGGAGCGGTCCCCGAACGCGACGTTTTTTTTAAATATTAATACATACTTATACATATAGGTACTTTAGGATTAATTTTCTTTTATTATTTTTTACTTTTTAAAGGTAGCTTTTGTTTATTGTGTGGGGGTTTTTAAAATTTTTAATTTAATTTTTTATTAAAGTAGAGGTTCAACCTCCTTGGTCCAGCTGGAGGTTGTATAGGTGTATCGTTATGATTAAAAAGTTATATTATGTTACAGGTGTCCATACAAGACCTGTATCGTAATTAAACTTTTTTTTATTATTTTTGGCCTGTACGTAATGTTTCTCATAAGCATTTTGTTTTCAGTTTTAGAATCTTTGTATTATAGTATCAGAGTAGATAAATGTATTAACGGCTCAATTATCATAATCCGTTGCTTGGTACAAGCATATCTTACAGGAGTAAATAAACCCTGTATATTTGTAACGCTTCTACGAATTTAAGAGTAAATTTATGAACCAAAAATCTGGAAAACGGTTGACCCTAAAGGCCATCCCTGTAACTTCCCACTAATTCCATGCTTTTGCGCTCAAAATTCCACTCAATACAATGTTTCTGAGCTCTTCGAGCTAAAAAAATAATTTATGTGTTATTATGAGCTCTCCGAGCTCAAGAAGAAGCTCAAGAAGACGATTATTAAATTCTTTCGATTTTTTTCGTCAACGATATCTCACGAACGAATCAAGCGATTTTGACGCACTTGGGCGCGATTGACGTGGTTTTTTGAGGTTAAGAGCTGATTAGTTTTTGGAATTAATCGGTAAAGCCTTTCAAAAGTTATTTCAAAAAAAATCACATTTAATAAAGTTTCTTTTCGATTTTTTTTTTACTTTTTTCGAAATCTACCGGTCCGAATCGGTTCAAATTTTTAGGAAATCTAAGTTTGATGAAATTCTTTGGAACGCATTTGGTTTGGTTCGATTTGGTCAAACCGTTCAAACGTTATAAGAGGTTTACATACACACACAAACACACACAAACATACATACAGACATACACACTGACACCATCGCGGGAAGAGTCAGGGAAGATTCCTAAGCCCTCAAAACGTCGAGATCTGTTGAAAACTCGATTTTTGCAAAACGGGGTAAAAACAATAACTTCCCGATTTTTCGAAAATCTTCGATTTTCTTAGCGGGAAGTTATAAATTTTATTGAGATAAGTGGGTACGATTGTTACTGACATTGTTTTATTTTATTCATTAAAATTTCAATAGTATACTGATGAAAATTTAGATCTTATCTGGTGGAAAGACAGCTTAAAAGTTTCAAGATCTTGTGCTTGCTGAAATCTATAACCATCAAGCCGCATTCTTGTCGACATTATGGAAGAAAATACCGCCACACGCTTTCTTCCTACAACCGTGAAAACCGCTTTCATTTCGTGAGTAAAAATAACATTTCAAACCACACCGTTACACAACGCTGAAACGAAAAATTCTTATCACGAAAACGTTTCACAAGTTCCCGACACGTTCCGTTGACGGAAAATGGCTCGTCCCACTTAATCATAAACAGAAATAAATTGTGTCGTTAAAAGTTGTTAACAAATGAGTGTTGTTCCGCCAAAATGGAACGTAATTTATTTGGAATTAGCTCCTACACCAATTAGAGTTTCACGAGGCTGGTATGTATGTGAATATAAAGGGAATGAAATAGTAATCAACTTGATGGGGGTGTGCCCTCACTGAAGGTAATTATCCTATATAGTTTATTATTATTACTGTTTACGCTTAGCTTAGCTTTATTCAAACAAATATGAGATAACATCACATGAAAATAAGAAACAATGACAGTACAATAACACCAAGACCCTAGTGAATATAGATAAGTTCGTTTTCTATTTTGACCCGGCCGAGGATTGAAACCAAGGACCTCCATATGGCGTAACCATAAAAACCAGTATCCTAGCCACTCGACTACTTATTGATATTTTTATTAGATGCATTTTTTTTCTCCTTCCTAGGAGCCATGACCAAGCAATTGGCATTATGTATAAAACTTGTATTTACCATGTCAAATAAACAATTTTTTATTATTTAGAATGGATTCGCTCTTGATCCCAATCAATCCCGTGGGCCAAGACAGAATCCACGATGGAACGAGCTAACCCAGAAGGTGCGTATTCACCATCATTATACTCGTAAGTACTCGGAAGTACAGACGCAGGGAGAGAGTTCCACTCCTTTGCTGTACACAATATAAAAGAAGTTGAGAAGCGCTTGGTACGATAGGTAGGAATAGCAACCAAGAAAGGGACGCCCGCAGTGCGTCTGGATGTCAAATGGAAGAAAGGTGATGGCGGTATGATCATATGCAGCTCCTGAGCACACTCTCCATAATTTAATCTGTAGAAGACCGATAGACAGGCAACTTTGCGGCGGTGAGCTAAGGTGTGAAGCTTACTCTTTTTCCAATTTGCTGTCACTGTTGGTTGCGTTTTTGGTTATTACGTTAGTTTCACTGGAATGGAAACGTCATATTTGAAGCTCAAAGTCAAGTAGACTCAGTGCTACATCATACGTTAGTTAAAACAAGAGGGTTTAACTGTTTAAATAGACAAGTTCTTTTTTACTTTTTTCGTAGTACAATATTCTGGTTGTTGTGGGGCTCGACTAATATTGAAAGCGTTTTTGTTCTACAGAACAGAGATTCCCACAGTGAGTCGCTTAAAAAAACTATAATACTAATTAGTAATATAGGGGATTAATGAGAATATAATCTTTGTACCAAAAACAAAAACTTATAATGCATTTGACAACTATAGTGACGGAATGTAACACAATAAATAAAAGTAAACTTCCCGTTCCAAGTTTTAAACTTCATAACATAGTAGACTCGTTCTTAAGTAAAAGTAATAAAGTTGACATAAATTTAAAATGTATTTGAAAAATAAACTCGTGTCCAAAAGTTTATGTTTTGTTTGTTATGTTTAGTATTAGTCAATAATACTGAATTATTGACTAATACTAAACATAAATCTTGTTGCTTTCTTAAATTTGTCGTTTATTCCCTGTATGTTATTGCAATGTTCAGGGATAATTTAAGTAAGTACAGATACTTGTTGACTTTGTTGTAATCAACGAAATAATGATATCATAACACTATTAGTATTGTCATAACAAAATAATTTTGTTTTTTTTTTCAAAACTACTTATTTTTAAGTGCATTTGAATAAAGCTATTTTCATAATATTGTAAATTTCGTTACTTCCGTTAAAGCTAACGAGTTTCTTTCTTGCGTAAAACAGGGTATAAAGTGACTGACGAACGATCGTTCTCTTGTCAGTTAACAGACACCCTATATGGGTAGTAGTAAATATTTAACGATTAAAAGAAAAACTTAACGCACTTGAAAATCTAACCCATAGCCATTACGCTAATAAAGTCGAAACCAAGTCTGTATAGCGAACGTTCGTAAAATCCCTTTATAATAAAGTTCATCTCAAAAGCAGCTTCGGGTCCTGGTCTAAAATCAGTGTTTCGGGTCCTAGTATATAATTAATCACGCGGCATTTCTGAAATACAGGTTTTAAACCTAGTTCAGAGTCAGCGACTTCGTTATGCTTGTAATACTTTTTCTATAAATTAAAATTAAAATAATTATTAATCAAGTGAACAAAGTAAGCTGAATTTTATTACAATCGTACAAAGTTCAAAATCGATTGCAGTAGTGTGGCAATGGCGTACTTAGTTTTATGTCCGAGTAATTATTTTAAATTTTGTAGCGGGGAAACAGTTTCTTCTATTCTATTCTATTGACACATAATGTGTCAGTCAGTTTTATGTGTCATATGGTAGTTCAAACAGTTTTTAACTGTACCTTTTTATAGGATTGTATGACTTCAAATGTGCTTTAAATTTCTGTCTATAGTCTGAAATCCTAACCCTCACTGGTTTGCCTATATGTGCCAGCTGGTGACCCGTTTTTCCAGCTAATACACAAAAAATCACAATGTTTAAAATAACAAAATGCAAAATAAAAAAAGTTTAACACGTTTAAAACAATTTTTTAAATAAAAAAAAGCATAGTTGATTTTCTTATTTATAGAAATAATACCTTAATCCTGTTAACTTCTTTAAGGAGCTGAAACATCAGGAGTGAATATAAAAAACAAATTAACGTGACGTCAATCCGGTTAAATTGGTTTTATTAAAAAAAGCGATAGTAACTTCATACAATTATTTTCATTTCATTTTCCACCAATCCTTTTACTAAACCATCTCTTGTTCTAGTCAATAGCATTACATATAAGTACACAGAAAATCCATTAGGCTAACAGCCAGTCAATAAAGTTTCAATTAATCACCTCAATAAAAGCTCGCTTCCAAACCAGATCAAATCGCAGCACTACTAATTCCAGTAATTATCGAGTAAAAGCGGTCGGACCGATAAAGAGTCACTGAGTCAGCAATGGGGCTCCTTTCTTAATCTTCCCCTTCAGTCTTAGAAACCATTTCCTTTATTCCTTAATAAGGTACAGAAAGACAACAACAGCGAGATAAAGCTATTGAAATAACTTTAGATGTGTGTGTCGCATGCGCTGGTTTAGGCGTCTGGCTCAGTATATTGTTACTGCCGACTGCATCAACACCGATAGTTCTGCTAGATTCTGATATAATTAGCTCGACCTACGCTCAAGGTAAGATTCGTTAAATTGGAAAAGGTTCATGAAATTTAGTTTTGCATTAAATGGTTATATATTTATGCACTAATGTTATTGATATTATATGTTGCATGTGTTATAAGTAGGTAGCTTTGTAGGAAGGCAACGAAAATCGCTGAGGCTCCCATCAGTGATAATTCTTATTCTTGTTAATTTGCTAGGTAACCTTAAGGAATTTAACTGAATCTAAATATCCGCTTTGTGGAAAAACTAAGTAATTTATTTGATAGATATAAAGATAGTTTATTTGCTACGTCACAAATTCATAACTCATAAAAGGCTAAAAGAATAGAGATAACAAATAAATAAAATTTATTAAAAATAACGACAAAAGAGATAGCTAAAAGGAGGAATGCATGTAAGTGCAACCGCATGAAGGACCAATGCTCGATATGTATTTTTTGGCTGTTGGCAAAACACCGATTTCCAGCCGACACCCAGAGATAAAACGCGGGTACCAGCAACTGCGCCGTTAGGTCGACAGTAAGTGTATGCGTGTACGTATGAATATGTGTGTACTGTGTGTTTTGTTGTTGCATTTGCATAAAACAAGGTGTAAAATAATGGAACAAATAATTAAGACTTTTCAATGAATTGCATGCAGATATCAAAACAGGAAAAAAAAGTTATGTATTAATCTAGTAGGCTTTATTTGTATTTAAGTCCACCTTTGTACATAAATACAAATAAAGCAAATCGTGTTATTCCGAGCCTCAGTATTCTTGCCATTGTAAAAGATAGAGTAGCTGCCGCGTGTCGAGCATTTGGCATGCAGCCGCGTGGTCATGCATAATTGGATTGAATACCCAATTGACCTCGTACACTATACACGGCAAGTGCACAGATTGATCCCATTCAACTATGTTGACGAAACAAAATAGCTTTCCGAATGAAATGGTTACGAATTCAGTTTTCACTGTTATATGTACATAACTCCTGGCTGAAAGGGAATTGTGACTTCATTTTGAGTAATCAATTTGTAATTCTGGTATCAAAGGTATTTCAAATCATTTCCACAAATAAATTACAATTATATAAAGTTCTTAATATTGAATGATACATGCGCTTTTTTTATTTGGGGGAATTGATAATTCGATACTTTGTAACACAGTTTTAAATACAGATTTCCTCACTTTCCTCAGTAAAACCTGAGTCCAATTAGGTGGAACATAGACTGATAACATAATATAACTAACAATAAGAACAGATAAGAACATTCGAATAGAACAACTATTTCAATATAACTAGAAGTTCCTAACGAAAACCTCTCAGAGAGGATACTAAATCTCTGCTACCCATATAATAGTAACTAAGCACTACGTGACTGCATTAAGCCATAACTAATACCATTTTGGAACGAGCAAAGCTATTTCAAAAGCAAGACCACGTCGCTCTGAATACGAAGCCTGCATAGTGGCTATATAGCGAGCGGTTATCACTTAAGTTGGAAATCTTGTCCTTGTAGAAAGCTATGAAATTTACTAAAAAAACTACTGAAATGAAATATAAAATACACCACGGTTTTCGGTAAACAAGTTTTTGGTATCCTCTAAGTAAAGTCGACCTTGGTGGTCAAGTAGCTAGTATACGAGTTTTCATAAAAAAACCACTAACCTACGCTTCTTTTTAATATTGCTCGGTTTGGTTTTGGTATATCTTTGGTTCTGAATTTTCACATTACAAGTGCTTTAGATACTTAAATTGGGTTCCTGACATTGAATCTGATGATGCCTAATATTATTTATTTAATAGCTACGAAGTAAACTCATTGACGGCCGACTGTTTTCTGTCATAACAGAATAATTTATTTACTACGAAGTTGAATCCCTACGTAAGGAAAAACAGTAAAAGGCGTAACGCTATCTATACGCTTTTCTAGACAACACACCGTATATAATATAAAGACACTAATAACAAATAGATAGTGAGTGATTGTGTCTGTTTTTTCTGTGAAAACATCCCAAACATCTCCAATAAAAGTCAATCCAGTGACGGCGGTAAATAAACAGATTTTTTTACATCTTTATCTATCTATCGCGAAAACAATAAATAAAAAGCACTTTCAATAGTCCCAAAAGTAAACGTCATTATACTTCATTCACGAGAAAACCTTGATCGAAATTCTTAAATAAACTACAAACATTTCTTAAGGAATCCTTTTACTATTATTTCGCACGAAAGTAGTAAGCTTGATCGCAGGACAATCTCATTTAACTGATTGATCAGAGCATCGCACTTTAATAATTGCTTGTCGAAAAACAGCTAATAGCTGTTACACAAAGAAGATTTGCAGCAATTCAGACGCGATACAAAAGCGATATTGTCGCTTTATACTTTGTTTTAAATTTAAATGGTTACTAACATTAGTGTCATAGAAAACCGGACGTGTTGTTCAGTTATTGATGCACCGATATTTCGGCGTCGTTGCAAGGAGCATGGGCAAGAAAAATCTTCTGTTTTAAACATGCTGAACTGGACACTATTCAGCGCAGAGCTAAGAGGCTCCTTATTGACAGCAAATTGGTGAAAAGCAAGCTTCACACCTTAGCTCAAAGCCGCAAAGTTATCTGTCTGTCGGTATTCTACACCTATGCCATCACCTTTCTTCCATCGGTCATCCACATGCACTGCGGTCATCCACACCCACCCTTTGTTGGTTGCTATTCCTACCTGTCGCACAAAGCGCTTCTCAACATCTTTTATAATGGTGACAGAAAAGGAGTGGAACTCCCTCCTTGTGTCTGTATTTCCGAGTACTTATAACCCGTCTATTTTTAAAGACAGGGTGAATAGGCATATTCTGGGTTAGCTCGTACTGTCGTGAATTTTTTAAGGCCCCCGGGCTTGATTGGGATCAAAAGCGAACCTATTCTAAATAAATAAAAAAACAGAATTACTAATCGTAGCTTTTGTGGTCCCAAAATCTTCAAAATTATGTATGCTGTGTTTAAAAAGACCTCAGAAGAAATGTGATGCTTCAGATGTGATTTTTTTATTCCGTATGAATAGACATTTAGCCACCAACTGACCTGGTGGGAAGTAAGCTGTGAATGTGTATGACTGTCTAAAAATTATCTATTTTTAATAATAATAGACACCTCATTCCAATCCACAGAATTGAAAACAGCCGTACGGACAGAAGCAGGAAAAAGAATTATAAACAATTTTTCTTTGCTGGTGGTAACAATTAAAAACACACGGATACTGCACACCTACATAAAATAACAAAAGAGGTCAGTTAAATCCTCAATTAACGTTTTACCAGTAGCTGAAATAATACGAGCACCGGACACTACCAACGCAGAATAAAGGTAACCTTGTTTTTATTTCATTCCTTCAGTCTGCTTTTCAGTTCCAGTTTCGTTTAATTACAGCTGTACCGACTATTTTAAATAACCGCTCTCTGTATAAATTTTAATTCAATTGTTTAATCCCTTGAAACAGTGTGAAACAAATGAATAATAAAAATTTAAATAACAAACGGAGTACGCAATTTCCATTGACTGAACATAAGGTGAGAGAGTGATTTTGTCATTTAATTAACCTTAAAAGAACCTCTATTGACTTTTGTAAATCATACTTAAGAAGAAGAAAAGAAAAATGACATTTGACATATCATTTTTCTTTTCTTCTTCTTCTTGATGTCTACATCAAGTTCATAGGGATTATTTCCATTTGACAGTTGCAACAGCAACGTTAAATGCAAACAAAATGCAATGCAAAGTAAAGTCTATGATTAAACATCAATCATCTAACACCATCAAATTTAGACTACCAAACAATTATTAACTTAGCGAAAAATATTTATAACTTTTGTTCCATTATCACGTTTTCGCTTCAAAGGGATCAAAGTTAACCTTAAACCAAAGAATTTTTGTTGGATTTATTATTTACCTGTCATGTATAAACAATAACAGGATTAATATCCCCCAAAAACAAATTTGACTACAAGATTAGTGTTTCTTTTTGGTATTCATTTAGAACATTCAAAGTGCCATTTTATTACCTGCTAATTACCTAACAGATATTTTTACCGTCATATTCTTAAACTTATTTTTCATAGGCTTTTGCTATATCTGAGGGAAAATTGTTCGGTAAACGCTTTCTAATGGTCCCTCGTCCTTTAACAGTTGTGGACCCTAGGCACGTTTCATTGCCCGCGAACACTGACCTTGTTTAGTTGGTGACTCATGGATATCATTATAATTTTTTATTTTTATATTTTATGTATGTATGTATATGTGTATGTGTGTGCGTGTGTGTGCGTGTGTGTGAGTGTTTGTGCGCGTGTGTATTTAACAGCATTATAGTAAGTCTTATAAAGAATAATTTAAATTAAATAAATATGCACCGCTCTTTTATTCTTTCTGTGTTCAATTCAACGATCGACAGGTAGGGAAAGGCTACTGGCGTTAGGTCCGCCATCAGGGCTGTATTGGACTAGATTATTGAGAAAAGCAATTTTGGGAATATAGTAGTGTGATCGTTCCTTCTCTTGAACTTCTCTTTGAAATAAGTTACATAAATATGTATATATTTGAGTGAAATAGAATTAGAAGATATAAAATATCAAACTAATTAACATATTCGCACGCTTATTTCCACGTATTGAGTAAGAACAAAGCTCATTTGAATTGTACAAAAAAGTATCACGTCTGTCTTTACAAAGGGTACGTGGGGCACATGGAAGGCTATCTAATGCGGGTCTGAGAGTCTTATCGCTAGAATGGTCAAAGGGTAGCGATTTTACATTTTCAAACGTTATATATAACAATCGCTCAGCTTCACTTCACTGCTTTTTCTAATCTCTACGCTGTCTTAAAAGATTCTTTCAGCTTAATGTTGGCACGAGTAAAAAGTTAATGGAAATACTCCATTATGTATAAAAAAGATTGAATCGTCTGGAATAAAACAATATAGTTTCTATTGTGAACATAATAACGATGATTTTATCATGTGTTGCTTCTGTTACGGATCTAAAGTAACGGATGCATATATATATTTAATATAAAGATATGTAATATTAGATAGAAATTTATATAAATACCCATGACTCAGAGACAAATGCTCGTTTTCATCACACAGACATCTGCCCCTTTCTGAACTCGAACCGTAAAATTAAAAGTGAGTTTCCGTAATAAAATAATTATTTTTAGTAATCTTTGTTTCAGGTATACTGTTCGTGGATCTCGGCTTCGTTTTAAGGTGTTGTTACATCCAATTTATGAATGATATAATACATGAAAATATAATGTACAAAATATAACCACCAGATCCTGCCTTTCGCAACAACGGTCCTGGGTTTAAGTCCCGGAAGAGACAAATCTGTGTGATGAATAGCTTTTGTAATTGAATTTAGTGTCATATATGTATGTCTATCCGTTACCCTAGTATCCTTAATAAGCCCTAGAGTACTTACTTTGGCCTAGGTTAATTGGTGTGAATGTGAGAAATATTATTATTGTTATTATTATATGGAATACAAACTATCACAACTTTTTATTAATTTATGTATTTGCCAGGTACAATGGGCAGTACAATCAGCTAAACACTTTATTTTTATACACTAAAGAAACATATTACAATGATAAAAGACAAATTACAGAGAAGACCATACGACGGGTTGACTTAATGCTAAATAAGTTTATTTGTCAACACTAAGATAAATATTCTACACTGAAACAAAACCACTTTTACCAGATCACGATTCCTGCCCTTCAAATTTATTGAATTTAATTCATGATCCCCTAGTAAACGAGTCGAATGTCAAGAATTAAATAAAAAATAAAAATAAACGTGTCGTTGATTCGACAAAGTTTAATTGAAATTTTAAATTTAAGTGGTTTCTATTAAGTGTGCGATAAGCACTAAAGTGTAAAAACTAAACATAGTTATTGTAAGAAAAATATATAAAGAAGAATACGTAATTCTTTTGCAACCGTTTTTATTTGAGCAAATCCTGAATACCGAAATAATAAAAATAGAAGTTAAGCAGGCTGTAAGCAAAAAGGTAATAAAAATTGATGCTACAGTGGCACCCGGAACAAGCACTTTGCATAATAGAAACTTGATGTAAGTGGCCGGTTGAGTACTGCCCGGAAATATACCGAACAAAAGAACAGAAATAGCAAATATTTCTTTACAGACAAAAGATGTTCAACTGTTTTTCAAAACAGTAGACTAAAATATATAGCTGGATGACGATGTGAAGCACGCGTGAGGCTTTCGATTGCGGAGATTAAGCACTTTTAGAAAGGGTCAGTAATCGGTAGGTGAAGTGCTCCATATTGCACGGTCTAACAGCTCTTGATGATGCTCCGTGTTGGGGCGAAACACGATGAGTAAGTTCGTGAAGGTGCAAGGTGTGTCGACATCTGCATTTCTTTGTGGGGGGGGGGGGGGGGGGGGCGTTTCATTTTGTTTGTCTTTTGCAGAAGTTACATATTTTTTTTAATTAATGGATATGGACCTTCGCCAAGTAATGCCTCATTTTGTCAAATAAAAAATTGAATACCTCTTCGTGCTTCGGAATAGCAAATCCTTGGTCTTTTCTGCAGTTACACATTGTAATCTTAAGCACACTCCAATCCGCACTGGGCCCACGTTGATGGCTCTTTTTCCCAATCGTTTGTTATTTATTGTATTGAAAAATTATGTCAACATCCGTAGATAAGGCCTGTGCCTTGCCCTAGACATAGGGACACTTATAGGCTAATGATAATGATGATGGCCATAAAAAAATGAAAGGAAAGCATTAATTTTAAACCATTTTAGATATACGGTTTGCCTATCTGAATGTTTTGTTTCGAATGCGCACGAAAATAAAATCCTTATAATCCAAAGTTGCATCAGGTTTCATACAAATTTTAAGTCCAAATTATAAAACAAAGCACACTAATTTTAATAATAAATGAGGTATACACGAGGAACATGCATACATTACAAAATTGTATAAAACCTTTCAAATATGATTTTTTATTCTTTAAATAACTGTAAGGATTAAAACGAAACAAAAAAAATGCTCTAAATTCCCCTGATCCGGGTGAATTAGGGAAATCTAATATGTTTTTCTAAAAGCATCCAGTTTTTCCCAGAGAAAACTACCATTCTGATGCCGTAAATTCGAATTGGTCCTAAGGAATGGCACTCGAGAGAGCCATGAACCGAGACTGCTTTACATAGTAAAAGCACACAACGACCTTGGAAAATACACAGTTACCGCTGTTCATTGAGAAATAACTTTTTTGCAAAGGTAAATGGAATTGAATAAAGAGCAATCTTACAATAGAAACCAAATCAGTTCTCTCGTAGTACATTATATAATTATACTACTTTGTGTGTTTGTTACCATATATAGTTACCATAAGTCCAATAATAACACTTTTTATAATCAATTAACGTTACCATAGCAACGCGTGGCCGGGTCAGCTAGTTTATATAAAAATTAAACGGGAACATGGAACACATAAACTGTAAAAGGATAAGGAAAAAGAACTGTCATTTTAGACTATACTCCATTTTGTTTCTTGAAACCATAACTAATACAATAATATTAGATTATAAGTGACAACTTATCCTATTATTTAATAAAACGTTTTGTCAATTTCATTCTAATTTTGGACAAAACACTCTAAGTAAGGTTTATGAAGCGTTTGAGTTTTTTTATATAAATAATACGGTTCTACTTTACTCTATAAAGACTAAGTGCTAAAACAGGTTTAATGAAACTAAATTGTCAACTCCTGAGAATTTTACACTAGCTGACTTTAGCGCAGCATAATGGTCATGACGTCCGCTAGATTACAGTAATAAGCTTTATTAATATTAATAGACATACCTTGTAAACCTTGCAAGGTATCAAAATGGAACGTACATTAAAATGCAAGTTAAAATAAAAAAAAATCCTTATTTATTTAGTAGTCGGGAGATCCGTTGCAGAACTTTTAGAACCGCATTTTTTATGATCAGCAATTGCATGATCAGCAGGTACTACCTTGTTTCATTTTTGTACCACAAAAATCCAATCAAAAAAAGTACTTGAACTTATTTCACCACTATATTTTTGCAAATTTTTCCGATTAAAAATAATTATGCGCGAAACCCAAAACTAAGTATTTTGGCAATGATATAATAAAATCAGAATTTAGCAAACACATCACACAAACAGTATTTGTTAACGCACGCCAGTCAATAAAAATATTCAAAAAATACTCAACCATAAATGGCTGGGCTAGTGAGCGAATTGCAGTTATAGATCTATTCAGCAATATAACTAAAATAATAGTTCTTTGTATCAATAAAAATTATTTCATAATCGCTACAGAAAACGAAGACCATCGGCCAAAACGTTCCCTGTTTTTTATGACAATGTTTTCAGTTCACGCTACCGTTATTATAACAATTAAGATAAAAGCGTCCGTAATTTTATTTCCCATTTACACAAATTCGTGTCCACAAAAAACAACGACCGACAATGTTTTGTCATTCTCAAATATTACTGTTATGTTGCAACCTTAAAATTTCTAGAGCCATGTGTTCTTTTGTTTTCATTTTCTATAAAAGAGGGGTGCTATATTATGTGTGTAGCTAGTTTTAGAAAAGTTTATGTGGTGAAATACAAACCGGTAGCGGCTATATTGCTACGAGCTACGAACGTACTACGCGGCTCTACGTGCTACATTTTGCTACGGCCAGGGCGGTATGGCGTAGCACAAAACTGAAACGTAGGTTTGAAATAGCCATTATTGATTTTTTTACACAGCAATTAAACTCGTCATAGATCAACGGAAAATACGGATTATATTGATTACAGTTTCGGTGCCCCGCAGTTATACCACTGGGTTTCCCTTTCCCTTAAGGTTACCGTGACAAAAGTGTTATTTTATTAATTATTATTGAATTAGAATAATAATTCCGAAGATTACCTTACAATATTATTAATAGTAATAGTATTAGGAATAGTAAATTTCACTGGAAAAGCGCTGTTTAATTTTCAATAATTATTAATTCTGCTTTAACACATCTAGCATTTTCTTTAAAAATGCTACTGTATAGTTACTATTTGTTCTTGAAAACTACCTGTATTTTTCAAAAAGGGAATCGGACGTCAGTTTTTATTAAAAATAATAATAAATAAACGCGCTTTATGCATCCGAAAAAATATTTTCACTCAAATGAACATCTTAATGATGGTAAATCAAACAAGCCTATCAAAGTGTACATTACATAGTGTATCTGTTAGAATATCATAAGTCCTTTTGTCACAAACATCACAACAGAGGCACTTGTGGAACGTTCCACAAAAAGTTGACATGTCTGGCTGTAAATAAAACGCAACACAACGACACAAACCGACGATACTCCTGAATTTCCCATTGTGACAACATTGATCCGCGAAGACAACCGCGCCTGGATGATTGATGAATGCACCCCACGTTGACATTGTACGCACCTAAGAAAATTACATTTATAATGGTTTATTGTTTCGATACACAACAATTTACGTCAACACTTCCTTGATTTGCGGATTTTATTCTTGTGGTGGTGAAGTCAGAAGCTTAATTTGAACTTACAATTTTTTTCATCAATCAATTTCTCAAAATAACGGATTCCATAAAGCACATTGTTCAACGAGGAGAGAAAGTGACCGATTACCGCCGAGGGCGTTGTTTAGAAGCACTCGTGATTGAGAACCTTTCCTTCTATCGACTGATATATAGTACTTTATACTAAATCTACGAGGCAAGTAAAAGACGAGATTCTTTCAAATAAATTCGAAACGTTCCCTAACAACTGCTGGTGTCTGGTGGTGTCCTTGTTAAATCGTCAATTACATCTTGATTACTTAATACAGTTGCAAAGATAAAATAAAATTTAAAAAATCAACAAATAATAGAACAATTCTATTTTATATTCAGTCTAGATTAGGAATAGAATCTCTACAGAAAAAACTAGCGGTCAATATAATTCATTTGTATTTCGAAATAAGAATCCTTTATAAACTGCCAAAAGATAAAAAATTACTTTACCGCCCGCGCTAGCAGGGCAGTTATGAACTTTAACAACGAACTTTCCGAACAGGTGTAGGATGAAATATAATTAACACTCCAAAATTAGTGAAATCAGTAAACGAGTCGGAATGCAGGAAATGAATTGAAATATTAATTTTCACTTTCTCCCAAAAAGTTTGGGGATATTTTTATGACCTCCTTGGTCAAGCGACGGGTTCGATCCTCGGCCGGGCCAAAGAGAACAATCTTTTCTATATTAGCTCGAATCTGGGTGTTGTAGTATTGTCGTGATTTCTGAATTGCATAACAAAAGTGCTTTATCTCTTAAACATGAGGTGAGAACAATCAATGTGATTACTACAACATTATTTTTATTTTTCAGTAAATCACCACAATCACATTTAAAGATATTTTAATGATTCCTTAGTATATAATTTATTTACAATATAGTTATACATTAAAATATAGAAAATAAGAATACAACATTTGTAACTATTTGATTGGCGATCTGACATCAAGAAACTTTTCATTGCGATGAATGGTAAATCTCCTGGGGCATTATATAATTAACACACTGAGTGGCTAAACTAACTATTCCAAGGCAACGAACGTGTCCTTTATCTAGCTAAATACGTGTCTTTCGTAAAAATAAAAAAACTAAAGCCACATTTCTCATCATCATTATGATTTTTCGGGATCCGTTCCTCGAAAGGAAAAAACGGAACCCTTATAGGATCACTTTGTTGTCCGTCCGTCCGTCCGTCCGTCTGTCAATACCCTTTTCTCAGGAACACGTGGACGTATCAAGCTGAAATTTATATCAAATACTCAGCTCTACTGTCCCTTGGAGCTGTGAAAAACTCAAACTTCTAAGCCAACGCAATCAAATGATACAGCCGTTTATGCTGCAAAATTCCGCAAATTTTCGACACTCGCAAGGGAATCAAAACCTACAGGGTACTTCCCGTGAACTCAGAATCTTGAAATTTGGTACAAAGCAACGTCTTATAGAAAAAAAAAACACAGATAAAGGAAAAATTGCGAAAAGCGTAAATTTTTAGTTACATCATATAATAAAAATATTTTACGTAACCCTCGGTGCGCGAGTCCGACTCGCACTTTGCCGGTTTTTTTTTTATAATACCAACCTGCAAAGTGAAGTAATTAAAAACAAAATTTAATATTTTTACCCCACCCTTTTCGTGAAATTAAGTTAAAAATGTCAATAATAAACCTTCCAGTGTAAAATCACAAGAGTTCTCTACACTATACATGCAGTTCCCGAGTGATTTATATCGAGCCTTGACCCTATTCATGCTGCTGCACACAGGTACCTACCTACCATTGTTGATCCGGTGATCTAAAGCAACATGAAATTTATTTTTATGTGTGCAAATGGCTCAATGTATCTATCATCATTTTACCGCTACTTGAGTTACACTACGAGTCATACTTAATACATAAATATAAATGTAGCTTCTATCCAATTAATTCGAAAAATTTATTTGATTTTAGGTATCCACTATTCCTATACCTAAAACACCATACTTTCTTTTACTTTTTCAAATACATTACTGGATCGGAATATACAATAATGACCTATTCGCTATGAGTAAGCATAATCTATCTTTTATAGTAATGGTAGAAATGACACTAATATCAAATATCCAGCGAGCCGTAACTAATGGCTTCCGAACAAAACATCTGTCCAGCCGAGCAGCTCGTCAGTCGCATTTGCAGGGCTCAGCCATCATTTGCACACTGCCAATGGATTAATGGACACGTCTGAGTTTCTCATAGCAATATAGACAATGGCTGCCATTAATAAAGTTATAAATTGAACGGGAATTACAGCGCAAGTTGTAGAACAAACCCCGTGTCGAGGTTTTCACAAAGAACTAATATGCGTTGGCATTATCGCATGGGACGAAACTTTGCCATTAAAAGTTTAAGTGCCCTCAAATCAGCTTCTATTTATATATTACTAGCTGACCCGGCAAACGGCCGGCAAATTAATTATTTCTAGGAAAAGTTTTTAATTAATAAATTAAAAATAGGGGCTGATCATAGAGGGGTGAAAATTTAGGGTTGTATGTATTTTTGTATGTGTCATAAAAAAATAAAAACAAAAAAAATTGTCCAAATAATAAAAAAAAATTAGGGTGGATCACTCTTAACATTTAGAGGGATGAAAAATAGATGTTGTCCGATCTCCACTCTAGCCGATATGCACGCTAAGATTCACGAAAATCGGTCAAGCTGTTTCGGAGTATGTCAGTAACACACACAATGACACAATAATTTTATATATTAAATGTACAATTCGATAGACTAAATTATTATATTGATAGAAGACGACCCGACCGACGCTGTCCTGCTCTAACAGAGGATATCTTGAATTCATAGTTACAAATATTTCAAGGAAAAAAAATCAGTTTTTTTATAAAGTTTGTGGCATTGTCTTTCTGTAAAGCCAAAGAGGTTTATAACATGATTATTAAATTGAAATACTCTTAGAATTTCAGAAATTCAGAATAACATATCCAAGAATAGAACCTTTATTATAACAAAGCTGCATCCGAATTAGCTTTTAGTAGAAGTTGAAATACGATTGTAGATTTCGATGCGTCATACGTTATCAATATTGCAGCATTAAATATATTTTAAATGTCTCGTGATGCCGACAGAGTGGAATCGCACTAACCCTCTACATTTTAGTGTCGTAAAAAGTCACTATTTATATAGAACTAAACAATACACCTGCTGTAGACCACAAAATAGGTTGCAGCATTTTCAGAATTATTGTATTTTATTGCGATCTCCGAAACGCCACCCAAGCGTGAAGTTTATGGCAAAACCTCCTTTATGGGTGAGGCTAACTTGAGAGGCTCAAATAGTAAATAAACAGGACAATTTTTTACGTATATATTATTTATTTATTATTTTATATAGTTATTACAATCAAAATTTTGCTTGGTGTTAGGTCCCATATTAAGATTTCGACAGATTTGTTCGGATTGCTTTTTATCTATAAAAGAAACCTGTTATTGGCCTTACAATATAATTAACTGGTAATATATGTAATTTAATATTTGTGACGCTGTTAATTTCTTAAATAAATAAAAAAAATACTTTATCCATAATAAAGATCATTTAAACTGTCTTAAAAAGAATTAGTTTATTTAGCTTTATAATTATATAGGATAATTTTAAAGCAATAAACTTTAATTATAGGTGGAAGTAAGTAGTAAACGTGTATCCGTCGGCTGTAACAATATTCTGAAAAGACCTTTTTCGTAAGCAATAATGTTATCGAAACACTTTATCGATGCTTTAAGAAAGACTGGAGCCAAATTAAACGTCATCTGATTTTATGATTTTCATATATTTTTGCATTTTTTATATGATAAATTATTTTGATATAAAAATTCTTGATAAAAATTCACTGGGCTCACAAGCTATTCTCAAGCTAGATTAATAAAAACACCTGATTAATTGATCATAATCATTTGATTTCATAGGGAGGAGGAAAAGCTGAGCGCCGAGAAAAGTATTATAGGAGTCGAATGGAGATGCAGCCACGAGACTTATACCTTCGGCCGCTGTCGCTACATCCCGTTCCAGTTACGTCCTGTTACGACGGCGGAGTACTTTTAATGACAGCCGGTTGTAGTCATTAAAAGTATTTCCCCTCATCAAAACAAGGAAACTTATGCCTACACTACTGGAAGTCCGAAAAATCGTATTATTAAATATTTCTTACATTCACACCAATTAGCCCAGCACAAAGTTAGCACTGTAAGGCTTGTGATATGGATACTAGGGTAACGGATATACACATATATGATAAATAAATGTGTAATATTCATAGAAATATATATGACCCATGACTCAGGTACAAATTCATCATATAAACATCTGCCCCTTCCGGGATTCAAACCCACGACCATCGGTGCGAAAGGCAGGATCGCTACCGTTGCACCAAACGGTCGGTCAATTATTCTTTAATAATTGTTTTTATAATTGAAATTCAAATTCGTGATAGGGAGTATGTTTGACGAAATAAACAATAATTAAAATAAATAGTAGCATTTTTAATTGATTCAGCCTCATCATATCTGTAGATATAATAATACTTTATACAGTAAACCGTGAGTGTCTATAAAAGATGGCGGAAAAGGGTAAAAAAGGTAAAAATACCAAAAGTTACCGACCAAACAACGGAAATATTACTTTAGCGGGACGCCGTAAATCATCCAGCCATTGTTTCATATAATAATAATTCATTGTTCTATAGCAAAAGTATAAATCTGAAACTTCGACATCGAAATTCTGTCTCAACTTTGACGAAATTAATGAGCGCAGCAAAGTTTTGATTCAGGCTTGAAAAGAATTAGCGACCCTTGAAACGAGGCGTCAGAAACGAACAATTTCTACATTTATCAAACGGCCTAAAGGAATGTTATCTATTTCATAGTATTTTCAATACCATCTGTAATTAAAATTAAAGTCGATCATACCTAGCCTTACAAAGTTATTTTAAATCTTTCAAGTATTACAATTTTATATATTTTTTGCATTATTCAATGCTATCTTATAAAATAAATTATTATAATTTATCTTTAAGGTAACCAAAATACTATAGATATAAACGTCCTTGGTAAGTTGCATTAAAAAAGTAAACAACTGCAAAAAGTTATCAAAATTTGGACGAGTTTGATTTGGTGGGGTTTGGTCCCGAGGCTTTTTGTAAATTTATTTGTCTTGGATCCCGAGATTTTCGGGTCAAGGCTCGAGACGAGATACGATTGTCGAAATTGTATTGTAATAATTTTTTTACCTCACATGCTCGGAAAAGTTTGGTTTGTCATTTAATTTCTGCGCGGAAAAATGCAATTTATCCACTCCTTTCAATTTAAAGAAAAACACGAATGGTACGTACCGAATCATCGATATAGTCTTTATAAGTTACATTTTATTCCTATTTAAATTAATACTTAATTACCCCGTTTTGGTTTCCTTAACTAAAAAATCACTGAAAGAGACTAGCACCATCTGTTAGTTTAATGAATAATTACTTGGTCTACTACGTAACTACTGAGTACACAACATCAGCAAAGAAGTCTTATTTGTTTGTTGATTAATTATAATTATTTATAAGACTAATTAATAAGTCTGTTTTATATTTTTTTACGAAACAAATCTGTGATTATGAAAATCATTAAGAATTAATATGATTATAACTAAGTTTGTATTATAATAATAACTATAGATTTAATTTATTAAAAGTGAATCTGTGTGTATATTATAAGAAATAAACATATCTACCAATTATTAAGACTGAAATCAACGTTAAATTATAAGGTTTTTGTGGCGGGGTGCAGTCGGGAGAAATAAAAGCACTCAAGGTCACTTGTTTTTATATTTAAGGAATTAAGGCACAACTGAAACAATTATATAAAAAAAGGTAAATTACACTGAATACAAAAACAATTTCACATTTATCACTAAAATATATTATAAAAGGTAGGGCTACTTACAATAGTGCCTTAAAGAAACTTCTAGACTTATAAACAGGAACTGGTGGTACAGAATATATATACAGGAAAACTTGTGAATTATGCTTATGAGCTTATTATACTTGTGAGCTTATTATAACTGCTCAGCACTATAAATATATTGAAATAATTTGTTATCGGTGAGTCAACCACTCTACGCGCTGACTCTGGTAAGAATAAACTTTGAACAAAACAAATAAAAAGAGACATACAGTAAATTTAAAATAGGAAACGAAGAGAAAAGAAAATATGAAAAATGGCCAGAGAAGAGCGCAATGAAAGCAACGAGTCGCCAATATAGCTATGGCGCCTCGTTACAATTTCATTTAAAGTTTAATAAATGTTGATTTTAAAAATAGCCTATTTAATAATACGTTTCACCAGAAATTAACTCAATTCAATTCCCGGGATGTACCGGGACTTTGATCGTAGGCTGTCTTGTGTCCTGAGACTTTAAAATTGTCGTGAATTCCGAAACCCTAGTGATATCGCTTCATATTAATTTTAACTACATACGGTATATAAAAGTATTTTTTTTTTTTCATTTCATTCTTTCATTTTGTGTGTGATTTCGCGATTCAATTTTATTATGCAATTTCATCAGTTCAGCCTTCAGACGTCTATTGTTGGGCGGAAGCCTCTCCCATAACAAAAAGGGAGGGTTTTAGGGTTTTACAATAAATATACACACTTAGCAGGAGGGTTAGATATCGAATTAAAGACAATAATTCGGAAAATGCTGCTACCTCGGTGAACCACAAAAGGTTATTTCCAGTCGAATTTTACGACACTCTGCAATGAGAAGCGTTGGCACTATTCTGCTCTGCCGGACAACACACGGCTTACTGTTATTCAATCAATGAAATATTAACAGAAAACTAGTAAACTATAAAATTTTATAAAAAAACCTTTTTGTGTACAAATTATTTTACCGAGCGGGAGTCCCGTTAGGGGAAGATGTCTTTGTGACGAATACGAGCATTGGTACCTGAGTCATGGGTATTTATGTATAATTATTTCAGGGATTATTATTTACCTATATACTAGATGGCGCTATAGCGCGTAGAAACACGCTATCGTATTGTTTTTGCGGGAGTACGTAAGGGCAAGAATAGTTTTGCAATGTTAGGATACTAAGACAATATTGTAACAAACACAAAGTATTGTCATCTTTATATATATAATTCTTCTGTGAGTGTGTATGTCACTGAACTCCTCCTAAACGGCTGGACCGATTTGAATGAATTTTTTTTTGTGTGTTCAAGGGGATCTGAGAATGGTTTAGATCCACAAATCAGCCCGGCAGATGGCGCTGCAGACGGTATCTAGGTTATTTATCTATACTGCAAGAATAACAGGCAGGACAACGTCTGTCGGGTCCACTAGTAATATTATAAAATTAGGATCATATTTGTATGTCTATCCGTTACCCTAGTATTCAAATTCATCATACATCCCTATCAATGTTTAATATTACTTACCAAAATATTATTATTATTGGATGATAGTAGTTCCTTACTATCATTGTGTTTTTCTTTTTAATTAAAAAAATAAAAATTCACAACTATGTCATCAGATTCGCAACACATTAAAAACATGTTTATATTAGTATTATAGGCGGATCAAGTGCGGTTTCGTCGTAAATTGGTAAGGTTTTTTCATTATAAAATGTAAACAGAGCTGCCATTGTTTAGACAGGAAGGTTTAACCAATAATAAAAAATAGGCTGCTGTGGTTTTTTTGTTTACCAGCTTCCCATGTTTCCGTGAAGGTTTACACAAGTAGGTACATAAATCACGTTCCATATTGATATTGGTTTTGATTAAATTTAGAGAGAGTTTATAATTTAGGTAATTAATCGTTTATTATTTTTTTAATGTTATTACATTGGGCACAAAATGTTTAAAATGTTACTTCTTTTGTTTTTGTTTTATTGTATCTCTCGTATATTTAAACAAGTAACATATTATCTTATAGCGATAAAGAGTAAATAAATTAAACCAACCATATTTCCCAACTAAGATGTATGGTGTTATGTATTTCATTAAATATTACTTATAAGTTGTATTTGTATAAAACTCCTCATGAAAGTAAAGAAGAATTAAAAGAATTTTGTTACCACATGGTAAAAAAGTATTTTGAAAAAAAAGCCGTGGGGGGCAATGCAGGTTGGTGGACGTTTATGACTGAAGCAACCAGAACCAAAGACCTAACATTCTTTCCGAAGCACAGGAAAGCGCGGATTTTGAAAAAAGTAGGTGCACAAAACTCACTTATGTATATTAGTTCTAATGTATGGAATTATAACAGGTAATTGAACTCTGTTATTGGCTAATCGTTTTAAGTTATAATCTAAGTACTATTGTCACAAACAGTATGTAAAGTTATAAATAAAAGAAAATAAAGTTTTGGTATTCCATCCGATGACGAACCTTTAGCAAAATCGCTTGATCTTCGCAATCATTTAACGCGCTTACAATGTTTTATTATTATTTATTATAGAGTAAAATTACTAATTAACACGTTCACTTTCGACTTTAAGCTTCTTTAATATATATCTAATGTTAACTATGTATATTGTACATAGACGCAAGTAAATTTTATGATTCAGTGTGTAATAAATAATATGAAAAATTAAATGTCAAATTTTAACAGAAAAGATGCTAGATTTTTTATTTGCACATATAAGATAGCATGCCAAATATTCTCCCAATTGCAAATAAATAGCCACAATATTAATTCAAAAATAATTTTTAAAAAGTCATCATTGCGCCTCCGGGCTCCTCTTTTGTTTTTTTAGTAATATTTTGTTGTGTCATTATGCCACAATGATTTATATATAAACGACGTTCATAATATAATAGAAATAAATTAAATGTCGAAGGTAAAATCTTCTGGAATATCAACAGGACACGGGAAAGACATTTGAGGATCGTGCTTGCCGGAATTCCTATTACAGCTCCATTCAAAAATCGAACTCTTGCAAATCTAATCTTGAGCAAAACGCTCCCATAAATCGCATTGTTAGAGAGTTTAATAGCATAGCCAGATAAAAAGATTTAGACCTTTTCCTTGATGGTATTCGCAGCTTCAAAAGACCAACCCTCTCCAAATAAAGTGTTATTTTTGTTTTGCATATATTTTCTGTATTTTGACCTATTATATTGTAAACCAGTTAATTTAATTTTTAAGTATAAGTGCTATAAACGAAATTTTAAAAGCAACTTTCAACATTTTGTTTATAGCTTAAATAGTCTTCACCTACAACTGTTATAGCATTTAGCACACACCTGCAATTATTAGGTATAACCTTATTTTACGTCACAATACTAATTATATTAGTAAAAAATTGTTTGCCTGTAAAGTCGGTTTACGGATGATAATTTTACGCGATAACGTCATAAGAATACATTGCATACTTTTATTAATTGAATTGAATTATTATCATTGAATTATCATTATTTTATACAAAGGAGTTAATTGAAAAAAAATACAATTGTTCCAATAAATTAACATTTAGTTGCTGTAATAAACAATGAAACTTAATTAGTATCGGACAAAAGAGAAGTATAGGAACGCGCGTTAAAGAACACGTAGCCGACATAAAATATAGGTGCGATACTAAACCACTACATTCGTTTCGATAAACCTCCAATTCTCGTTAGAGAACAAAGATTTGTTCCTTGGATGCTAGGCGAGGCTATTGAAATCAGGAAACATCCTAATATCAATAGAGACGAAGGTTGGAGCGTTCCACCTGCTTGGGATCCAATAATTAATAAATTAATACCTCTAAAAAAAGTCGCTAAGCATAAAGTTAGCACTTTTTGCTTATAATAACAAAGATGGAGGTCGGTTCCCCTGCCCGAGTTATTTCACCAGTTCTTCTCGGAAGGGCCTCCCAATTCCGGACTGGTAGTAGACTCAGTAGTGAGAATTTAATAACTAAATAAAATGTAAAAATAAAACAATTTGACTTATATAAAAAATTTAACAATTAGGAACGTACCCTATTAAAATATTGTGAAGGTAGTTCTCTTCACTTTATAAACAATTAAACAGTTCACGCCAAATTCTGAAAATCCAAGAACTTAATTCCTTTTTGCCGCTATGGTTGCTGTAATAAACAATGGAAACCGCATTTACTTTTCACTTCACTTTATAAACAGTTGACAAAACAGTTTACGTGCAGGTTGTGTGCTGCCGCTGTCTCTCTTCTACTCGGACGCATCGGCCCATGGAGCGGAAGAGAGATAGATGCGTCACAAGCCAAACGCTTAGGCCGCTCATGCCTCTCTATCACTTGTTTCGCGCTCTCGCTTGCACGCTCGGCTCAGGCGGAACGTGACACTTTTTCGTGGGTGCAGCCGGCGTTCATCGATCTATAATACGTTATCACGTCAAAATAATAAAAATAAGGATGGGCAGGTAAAAAAATTTAACAGATTTCTGGTCGATCGATATTTGAATACTGGGTTCCTACATAGTTTTTTTTTATTATAAACTAGCTATGTAACGAGTTCCCACAATTACACAATTATCTTGATTCAACTTAGCCGAAACAAAAACTAAGGAAGTTCTTTCAATGACGTCACGCTCTAAAGCCGTTCACGGCCGCCCGATGACTGAGCAATTTCATAGAACAAGTCGTCATATTGACATACTTTTAATTAACCTCTTATTTTGTTTTGCAGGTCCTATTTATCAGTTTTATTAAGCTCTTTGCTATAAGTAGCGAGAGGTGCATCTGTGAATTTGATGTTTACATAAAGTACCTACGTAGCATAAATTATTATATACATATTTTAAGTTATTTTCATTATCTTTCATATCTTCCAGGTTCAAATTACACACTCATACTACAAGTGATGGTTAGTTCGGGATTAATTTGGTTCAAGTAGCCCCAAAATCCTTACATGTAACTATTTAATTTTAAAATTATTAAAAGATGGACTGATTTTGATGTAAATTTTTGTTAGTAAATGGCGCTGCGATCAGGCAAGGCGATGTATGCCGGATCCGCTAGTTTATATAAATATATATGAAAGAAATAGTTAGTGAGATAATAAATGTCATCATATACGGATACAGGTTAAGTCGGTCTAGATCATTTAAGGGGTTATCATTTCTATCATTCCTCACTGATTTGACTATGAAACAACATAACCCCAAAAACAGAATATTTGTGCGAAATAGAGGCGGACATATGGAACATGAATTGTAAGCGAGGACTTTATAAGCGAAACAATGTCATTTTGTAACTATATGGATTGTTTTATATTAGGCCTAGGCTAAATCGTTATTTTTTTACTACTACCTGGGAGACATTCATATTTTATTTTCCATAAATTCTGATAATATCCTTAATTATTATGCCTTGTTGTATAGCTGAAGAGAGGCAGATATTTTTAAACACATTGGCAATATGACTGTCAGATTTTATTTAAATATTTTTAAAAGAAAAAAAATACTTCCTACGAATTTATATCTTTTTGTAACTATCTATTGCCTACGAAAACTTAGTTTGTTCAAAAATTAACAAATAAAAGCACAAGAAATTAAATTACATTTTTATAAAAAGAATAATTAAAAGTTCTATATCTTAAAATCGGTAAAATTGGAATATAATGTTTTATAGCCAAATCAGTCAGGAATGATGGAAACTAGACCCCTTAAACTATCAACAAATCACAATTACACGTCAACGTATATAAGATGCGTTTTTTTAAAACGATATAGTAACTATATGTCTATGAAGGCGGCCGCAAGTGAACTAAGAACGAACAGAAAATAATTAACTTTAAGAAGTTGGTTCCCTCGTTTGTTAAAAGATAGAACTTGACGTCAGTTAAGCGTATATATAAGAGAGGAAATCGCAACCTTCTTTTAAACTTCGCAGTTCGCAGACGCGCACACTTGTTCGTAACTTGCAGGCACTTTGAAGAGGGAAAATGAATAGCCTAATTTGTAATAGAAATTAACTTGAATGTTACAGAAATTAGTAAAGCTTGGAACAATTTAGATGAACGATATGGAAAAATGCAAAACTAATGCAAATATTGTTATATATCAACTCAGTTTCCGTTCTGCCGTGTCGATGGCTTAAGTAAATGCGTCGAAATATATGAAAAACAAAGTAAAAATTCGGTTTTGCTAACTAAAACAGACACTGTAAAATCAGAATAAGCTTTAACATAAATTGTATTAAATTCGTTTTATTAAAATAGAGTCCTTATGCAACTGGTTACATAATTAGCGATTGAGAAACAGTGATTAAATTAATTTGTCATAACATGTTTTCTTTTTAATGTTGACGTTCTACTATGTTTTCATACCTAAAAATATTTTCACAAGATAAAAAACAACTTATCTTAAGACATATTTTTAAGAACCCAGTGCCTTCCGAGCTATCCAAGCGATTACTCTTCCAATCAAGCTACTCAGACCTAAACAGGGATGTTGATTATTTTTCATGTTTCTTACGCTAAGTATAAGCGCCATCTATTCAAATTCTCGGTAACTAATCTACTGCGACTCTCCTTCTGTTGGAGAAGATCCTTGAGGGAATGATCGCAGGGACTGTGCTGCTGCACGAATAAGCGCTTATGAATGCACCGAAGGAAGTGACCGTGGCCGTGGCTAAAATAGTCGGCGTCCCCGAAAAGGGGGAAGGCGCGCCCCAATTCTATTAACAGGACTAAAATGGAAATTAAGGCAGAGTCCATCGAGAAGACATGTTGACTCTTCGGCGAACGATGATGACTGAGGTAGGGTTCTCTTGATTTTTTTTTATATTGTGTCAGCGAAATCTTTGTCAAAATATAGTGACTGATATATAAAACACGGTGAAATCACATGCGAATGACATGCCTCTCTTACATCATTATTATTGTTAATCAGCTGCCATTCTTGTCTTTGATAATGATAATTGAATCCAGCTATTGTTAATTGTTTGCGCTTCTTCATAACCAAGCAAGTTATGACTATTTATAATTTTTAAATATCACGAAATTATCGTATTTTGATTCAAGCAAAATGATGTTTGAGAAATGTACATTATATACATATTTGTTATTGGCTTTTCAAAGGTGATAGTCATAAATCGTCCCAGAACCAACATCTGTTTAACATACATCATAATTATTTACACATTTTCATACACAAATGTGAAAATTCGAATCAAGAAGTGTTCTTTAATGAACATTTAAAAGTGCAGAAACATGAAGAAAAAATACATTATTTTATTTATATGAAAATACCCAACCAATTTTTATCACCTTTTTGACTGGTTTTTGTTGATTGATTTCTTGTTCTATTTATTAGACATATGTTAGTCAATATGTTATTAAAAGATTCTAGTGAAAGAGGTAAAAACGGTAACAATGCTTCAAGTGACGTATATTATCTTGCGCTAGGACGAGGCACAATGAATGAGCCAGTATAAGCAGTTGAAAGAGTGTTTATGATATTCCCTTTCCCATAACTTTTCTTCCAATCATATTTATTACATCATAAGCAAAAAAAATTAACTCTTTTATTATCAAAAGTCAGTACAATTAGTAGTTGAATAACCTTTTCTCATATCTTAATATGTAAAAATCCAGTGTCACAATGTATGTTCCCAGTGAACTCTTCACCAACTCAACCGATTTTGATAAAACTTCGTAACTATCTGTTATTTGATCTAATTTAAAAGAAAGGATAGGTTTTATTTTAATTTATAACACAGCAACGCGTGGCTGGCTCAGCTAGTTATCCATTAAAACAATCAAAACGGCCATCAACATAAAATTATCCCGCTAGCTCTTCCGTTCTTACTACTTTCCTAATAACCTTACAAAATACAAAATATAGGTATAGATTCTACTTACCAAATGTTAGGATGAATCCTCACACACTACACTAATAATGAGACCAACCCACATTAGAGAGATGATAGATAGTTATAGTTTAATTAATCTTCCAGTATCATATAAACAGTTATCAAATGAAATTACAAGCTCCAGAGATTAATAATCTTGTTGAATTACGTAACAGATAAGTAGGCTCTAATTTTACATTACGTTCATATAGTAAATAAAAAAAGATATATTTACAAAATATCCGTCAATGAACTCTGTTTTCATGCAGGCATAGACTACTAATTTAAAAGTCTGAAATTTCTTTCTTTTGGGGCTAATGATATATGGACGTTAAATTTTAATTTTCAGCTGTCCTAACAAGAAGGTTCTGAATTCCTAGAGACCATTAATTCTCAGTCGATCCAAGATCCAATGGGTTGTGCGATTCGTATCATTTCATTAAGTTGAGTAACCGTAAAGATAAGCTTATTAATAACAAACTAAAAAGAAATGAAATAAAATTGTGCCCTAATAAATTAAATTTGTGGCTGGTCTCGATTCAACAATTGATACAAACTTCTTGTAACTTAATTACCTGTTTCAGTGTGAAACAGTGTAGCGGCAAGGTGTCTTAAACTAGGAAGGCGTTATCGCTGCCCGGATTTAACCAAGTTAGCAGCAAATTTAGTTACGACGCGATTCTGCCGTCAGTGTAGTACAGCAACTAAGTTCACAATATGAGTACAATTCTACTTAAAACGCGACTGTCGTCGTACTATAAATACACCAATTAGCCTAGCCCAAAGTACTTGTGTTATGGATACTAGGGTAATGGATAGACATACATATATGACACATTAATATGTAACATTCATAGAAATATATATAAAAACCCGTGACTCAGGTACAAATGCTCATATTCATCATACAAACCCCCTTCCGGGATTGGAATCAAAGACGGTGGGTGCGGAAGGCAGGATCGCTACCGTTGCACCAAATGGTCGTCAACTATAATACAAAACATAACGCTTCACACAGTACTGCTTTGTTTTAGCTAATTTCACCTAAACTTAGCACAGCTTTTCCAGCTATCAAAATGCCAGATCGTTAAATCATGAAGTTTTTCTACGATATCCGTCACTCTGCAATCTGCAATCTATACATATAAATAAAATTGCAGTGCCTGTTTGTAATATTGAAATAACCGTTTTTGACTTCATACATATGAATATATTATATATACGGTACATACACCAAAATAACATTTTTTACAATTTTTGTCTGTCTGTTTGTTCCGGCTAATCTCTGAAATGGCTGAACTGATTTTGACGGGAATTTTATTGGCAGGTAGCTGATATAATATGGAGTAACTTAGGCTACTTTTTTTAAAATCTTTTATTTTAGAAAAATAAAATTACTGTGCCACAGCAACGCGTGGCTGGGTCAACTAGTAATAAATAAAAATGTTTACGATTTGAGACTTAAATATAAATGCCAAAATTTAGCCAAAATGTAAAAGCTATTAAAATTTTTAAATTAACACTTTGCTTATAATAAATGTTTATCAATTATAAAGAAAACCAATTAATGACTAAAATAAACTGCCATAAAAACGAAACAGGACCCAATTCCCAGGGATCTCTTGAATTTAATTTCATAACTTATGAAACTAATTTAAATCTCAGCTTGAGCCGATATTGTACATTAACAATAACAACCATTATTCACAACTTGAGTTTGCAACATTCTTCGATTTCGACTGTCGAAAAGTTACGACATCTGAAACATAGGTACTGGCCTAACAAACATTTAAATAATACTGTTACAATTAAAGGAGAGGCTTAATACATCACACAAATAAGCTTTTAACTGAAGAACTCATTATCTACCGCTAACTTCTGTAACTCAGTTCCATCACAAGATACGCCCGACAGTTACAAAGATACGTAGGTATCTAAGCAGTTTGAAACTTCGCGATTACGCCGTGTCTACCTCAAATCATCGAAATAATTAAATCAGGATAATATCTCGTTGCATGTGAAATATTGATACTAACAATATGTGTGTTAGTAGGTATATTTATGATTCCTACATAAAGTAGACTATGATAATGCATAATGCATAAAGCAGATAAAAAAGACCGGCGAAAATCGCCCTTATATTTTACAAAGTCGTTCACTATCGGAAATATAAAAAATAAACTATGTTAAATTCCTACAGTTTACTTTTAGAAATGCATGTTTTTTAAAAACCATAATATATATTTTAAGTAATTAATTTCTTATTTTTTAAGATATAAAATACGTGTGTAAAAAAACAACCACGCCTCCGAGCCCTCAGATGGGATTCGAACCCACGACCTTTCGCAATCCGGGCGACTGCTCTGACCGCTGAGCTACCGAGACGCTGGCAAACGTGTCCATCTGAGGGCTCGGAGGCGTGGTAGTTTTTTACACACGTATTTTATATCTTATAGAAATATTGCATTGTGAATGCAAAAAATTAAATAAAAACATAATTATAGCTGGTTCCATCTTAATTGATTGTTTAATATTTGTAAAAATATTACTTTCAATGTTGAAGGTAGTTAGCGTTCAACATTGGTGGAACGATACTAGCTCATAGTAGAAGTTGGAATACGTTTGTAAAATTCGACACGTTTGCCAGCGTCTCGGTAGCTCAGCGGTCAGAGCAGTCGCCCGGATTGCGAAAGGTCGTGGGTTCGAATCCCATCTGAGGGCTCGGAGGCGTGGTTGTTTTTAACACACGTATTTTATATCTTATAGAAATATTGCATTGTGAATGCAAAAAATTAAATAAAAACACAATTCTTATTTTTTCCCAAAATTAGGAACATTATATATAATATATTTTTATTGGAACCCGGAATATATATTTTTCAGATCGCAACTAATTAGCTGAACGAAACGCTTCTTTAGTGTAAAAACTAAACTCTAGTTTAGATAAGTTTCAATAAAGCAAAAGCAATATTTATTACTTAAGCCAATAATTTTTTTATTTACTTAATAGATAAAGCAAATAAAGTGATATCATATGTACTAATTATTGAGAAACTTGGGGTCATCACCATGTGATTAGCTCTCATTTTAAATTATCTTTTGCAAATCTAAGAATTACAATTCTACTGGAGATATTAGACATAAATTTCTTTGCTTTACTAACCATTATGACTGTATTATATTATTCGTCGTCGTGACAACCAAGTGTCGTCCACTGCTAGACATAAGCCTCCCCTAAAGATATACACCGCGACTGGTCCTGCTCTACCTGCATCCAGGTGCTTCCCTCGACCTTCACCAGATCGTCGATCCACCGGCCGGAACGTCAGCCTACACTTCGTTTTCCGGTTCGTGGTCTCCACTCGAGAACTTTTCTGCCCCAACGGCTATCAGTTCTACGAGCTATGTGCCCCGCCCCCTGCCACTTAAGTTTGGCAATTCTGTGGGCTATGTGGGTTACTCTGGTTTTCCTACGGATCTCCTCATTTCTGATTTGATCACGTAGGGAAACTCCGAGCATAACACGCTCCATCGCTCTTTGGGTGACCTTGAGCTTTTTTATGAGGCCCATAGTAACGACCCACGTCTCCGTTCCTTAGATTATTGTCATCATAATGATAGAAAGAATTCCTAGGTTAAATTGGTTCAGGGTATTGACGTGACAACGTCTTATAAATTGGTTTGCCGGGTGACACTTCAAGAAACTGCGTTACGCTCCGCTCACGTTATGCGCTTACAATGAGAGCGAGTGAGAGGCACGCGTCCCTTCCACTCGGGCATGGTTAGCCCGCCTAAGAGCGAGAGAGACAGACATAAAAAGTGGAAGGGACGCGTGCCTATAAATTAATGTTTTAAATATAATTCTTTGTATAAATAAATGTTTTAAATTGTTACTATTATTTCATCCTTCTTCCTACTATACGAATGAATATTCACATTAAAATTATTTTACCACTCAAAGTCGTTGTCACGTAAAACTTTCGCCCGTATACCGACTTTACAGGCAACCAACCAGTTTTTTTTATACCTCAGTATCTGTATGTATATGATGTCAGTATTCTTTAAACCAAACAGCCATTATGGAATAGCAATAGAACGTAAAATTTTATGAAATTAAAAACCTTTTATTATCATATCGAACACTCGTATATTTTAACACGTTAGTTGCTAAATACGTTGGAACACTCCCAATGATAAGAATTTCCTACTTCGAATCAGACCAATTTTGTTAACCAAATAAATAACTGTGCTTTATGTGACATGGTAATCAGACAGTGACTATGGTGGTGTTTGTCCCGGCTACATCTACAGTTTTAAACACCCCTCGCTGGGTCTGCGTTGTGGTTTACGTCTCATTCTCTCATGCTTTTTTTCATCCGTAGGTATTGTCTATACCCCAACATCTGGTTGATAACACTTTTAACTGTGTAAGTATAAATGTAACATTATAAAAATACTTCTAACGCACAAACAAGATCTAATTCCAGGTATAAGACAAGGGTACAAGCTACTAAAATTAAGTAAATATCGCACACGTTGTTTCACTACGTGTACTAAAAGCGAGTAATATTGGAAGCTGTTCTGTGATTGGTGAAAGAATTCTTTACCATAGTAGACGTAACGGTTTAGTTATACGAGCACCGTCTGATTTTACGGCCCCGCCACGTGGGCGAGGAGACAATAACGATATTAAACTAACCAAATTGAAAACAACTTCTACTGAGAATTGCACATATTCTATATATAGTGGTTTTAACTATATCAACAACTAGCTGTGTCTAGCGTGCTGTACAACGCTCTTTTTCTTTGCTGACCATACAGTAAAAGTGACCTTAGTTATTTCTTATAGCATCAGATATGTGCCAGTGAATGTTGTGTCACAATGAAGCCAGGCGGTGCGGATATTAACCGGGACACACAGAACAAGAAAAATTGTTATTTTTTGTTATTAGTACCGCTAACATATTTCATGTGCATTTTTACCTGTATTTTTTCACAACATGTCTGTTTGTAACTATTCCAATTGAATTTATTTTATAAATACTTTAAACATTCCTATTATCGTTCATTAATTTCCCAATAAACCCCCGGGATTTACTAGATTTGTAATACGAAAGGGACACGATCTCAGAGAATCTGTGATAAACTCGGTGCGAAGGAACTTAAACTTCTAAATCTGTATAAAATCGACGACAAATATTACGTGACGGTAAGAATGTTCTCATAGAAGCAGCTAAAGTATCAAAAAACAGCTTATATATTAAAATTATAACAACATTCTGTATAGTACATTTATGAAAATGAAATGGTTATAAATTTTATAAAAAATTTAACTTTTCCGTTATTTATCACCCATTCTGTCGTAATCAATAAGCTGGACTATTTTGAATAGTTCAATAGCACAACGGTTAGCACGTTTAGCCTTTGATTGCGGTGATTAAGAAAACTTCGCAAGGCCCGAGCATTGGATGGGGTCTTAAGACGTGGCGCACCATAAGTGAGTTAGTTGGACCACGGATCGAAAGGCAAAATCACTACCGTTGCACCACGATCGTTAAATAAGTAACTAATGTATGTTGTTTTAGTGTTGGACTATGGACTTTACTTTATGGTATATTTACGTAATAGTACTATTTTTTCTGTTCAAATCAACTAATAAAAAAGAGAACCACTTTGTTGGCTATCACGATCCGAATCGACCCATTAAAAAAAAAACATTCCCGATTCACATCACGGTGTGAAGGGCCACTTTCAAAAAGAGCACTTATGCGATTCTTCCGCGTTTCGAATCACTTGTGCTACGACTAAAGACCCATTGGATCGGTCACCAAAATTTTCTATCTCGAGCTCCTTCGTGCTTCGGAATGATAATTAAATTGTTAGTGCGTGGCAGCTCCAGACCGCTTTCAAAGGGGCGCCGATCAATCGAAACTTAAAAGAAATGATAATCGCGGGTTGGCTGCTTTTCCTAGTGGAAAAGAGCTTAATTCCTGCTTTAACAATATTTTTTTTTATTTGGGGGGCACTTTTAGATTCCGTACCATCTAAAAATATTGATGGGACCCCGTCACTGTTGTTACTCTCGGCAGTATCTACAGTCGTTCAACCCCACCAGACCACAATGGTGGAAGTGTGTGTACCGGTGTGTGCAACGGTATCGATCCTGCTTTCGCTCGGTCGGCCCTGGATTCGCGTCCCGAAACGGACAGATGTTTGTACGATAAACGGGTACAAATACTTGAGTAATGGTTATTTAGACAAATTTTTATTAATATCACTTATCTAAGTATTATACAGTGAGGTGCACAACTGAGTCAGTATTGTGACATTTTATATAATATTAAATATAATCGCATTTATTATAATCTTTTTAAATTACATGTATTATTATTTAAAACTGTAATTTACTAGCTACTTAACACATACTAATTTTCAGGGTCCAGAGTGCAGAGTGTAGGTTTCCAAATACTCAATCGTTTTAATTTAGAATAACTATATAATATAATAAATAAATAAAAATATTAACAAAAAAGCAGAAGTAACTTTTCAGTAAGTCAAAATTCAATAAAAAATGAGCGTAGTCCATACTTTTTTAAGTAATTGTATTTGGTCAGTTAAAAACTCAGCACGTCACTGTTGAAATACATTAGATAACAAAAAATATACATAAAAGCATCTTATATTATGTAGCAATCAAGAAAATATATTTATCACATAAACGCACTCCAGAAAAACATCACTAATGTTCACAGTGTTGTGTCCGGCAGAGTAGGATAGCACCAATTTTTCACACGTAAGTTACTATACGAAACATTACTTTACATAATTTTGAAAGGTATATTTGAAATAGCTAGCTGGTTGGTAACAAAAAAAAATCTTACCTAACCAACAATGTATTTCAATTCATACCTTTTGGTCCGTATGCTAAATATACAACGAAATTATGGGTTCGGACAAGATTCTTTATAAAATTGACTAATGATACTGAAGGTAATTCCCAAAGACCTACCGTAGACTACAAAATTGGCAGCAGCGTTTTCTGAATTATGGTCTTTTAAATCGAACCAGCGTGTCAAGATTATGGCAAAGTTGCCCATTTTCGGGGAAGTCTTTACTCCAGCAATGGGAACCTTTCGTATGAGATAAAGAAAATATTAACAAGCAGGTGTATAAGTAAATACAACTGATATTCTCATCAAAACAATTGCATCAAAACAAAATTGTAACGAACTTAATCTTTACCAGCTTTTCTAATCCTTTTTATTAAGGACGTCTTTTACCAGCTCATATTTTTACCAGGGTGTCTGTTAAAAAGTAATGGAAAGTTCGTTTATTTTAATCTAATATTTTATCCAAAAAACTATGAATACGTAACAATTCACGTTACAATTCACAATTCATAAAGTTATCAGACAAGACTTTTTCTGGAGATATTTTATTACTAGTTATTTTCGTGAAAATATCCTCAAACGTATACCGACAAGGTTTTTTACTCGTCCCCGACAAAGGACATTTTAACCAAAATGGACTAATGACTGAGACATGAAGAGTTTGATAAGGTTAATTAAAAGATATATTAATTAGGAAAAATTGGGATGAGCGTCTCTCCTGATAGCTGTGACAACTTAAATTATTTTCTGGGAATAAATTTTTATATAATCTTATTGAGTTGAATTTTGTTTAAAGTTTAAAGTTTTTGTAGAATAATACATATTTTACCACAACACATCAGTCATAAGGTATGGAGATTTTTTTTATTTATCTATACTTATATTAAAAAAAAATAAAGTTTGTGTGTTTGTATATTTGTTAAATTGTAAGGGGTAATCTCGGGATCTACTGAACCGATTTTAAAAATTCTTTCATTATTGCTGAGTGTCATAGGCTATATTGAATGCTAGAAAAAATTTAAAGAATTTTGTCCACCCGTGCGAAGCCGGGACGGGCCGCTAGTATAAATATAAATATATACATATGAACATTTGACCAAATCCCATTTGTTATTGAGCAAGTGTGAACTGAGATATGTATACGCTCGCCAATAAAAAACCTCGATAAGTTCTTTCCCTCGTATATTAGCCCGAAACCGCACTATTTTCCTAAAATTATGGAAGCAATCGACAAGTTTTCCTCAATATGTACTTACATTTAATCTAACATAGGCACCACCACCGTGCCGTTGCAAAAACTACTCATATAATGAATCCATCATTCTATTTTTCGATATTTTTTTTTATTGGCATGGTTGTTATCCCTGAAGATCATATCAAAGAAGTACCCTATTCTTTTAAATGTCTTAGCCTACTAATAAGGGAAACTATTTTAAGGATAATTTTACGAAACTAGAAATAAAGCAATCGTTTTTTGACTGGTTTAGTAATAACTTAGTGATATGACTCATAAACAAATATAAGCTTTGTCAAAACAAAATTCATATACAAGAATAGTACTTTCATTAATAAGGGCAGAGTTGACGAAACTAAAGACAACAATTTCGATATTAATGGAAATATATATTTCGAAGCTATTTATAATGGCTTTCGCCTTACGCCCTTTGACCTCTCTCAAGTCTTGAATTCCTTTCCACACATTAACAAAATCTGCTTAAGTGAAATTTCAATACCACTAAACCCGATGTATTCTCCGCTGTTTAAACAAGATTATCTGTACTTTCTGTTTACGATGGTGTTATTGTTGTTTTTTTGCTACGAGTTTCCCATTTTCAGGATGCATTACAAAATTGCAAAATGTTGTCTCGATCCCAAAATTCTGTTCTTTTATACTATAGCATAACTTATCGTTTACAGAATACCAGCTCTATCAGGCTCAAGTGAACTCTTTTTAGTTTGGCATGCTACACTTAAGGAACGACCATTTGGTCTGTATTAGTAACATCATATTAAGCAAGCGAACCACTCCCACTTTCTCCTCATCATATAAAATATACAAGTAATAAGTCCAGGTACTTTCCACGTCAATTTGCCATTTATTTTCGATCCCGCCCTGTGCCTCTCATCTAATTGAAAATATCATCAGGGATTCAGGTCGTGCGTAAAGTTCATCTGCATTTAATTACGTCGTGAATACAATTTATTAGGCTGCTACACTCGAGGTCGTGAGGCAGGCAAGCAATAATACAGCGTGTTTCATTAAATATAAATGTTAAGTATCCAACGTATAGGGCACTATATTCTATATATGCACGAATATCGCACCTCTATTTCCTTACAACATGGATGATTAGGTAGTAAGAATACGGCCAGCCCATAAAGCGTTTCCAAACCTGGTGTTATTTCCATATTCCATGTGGTTTTATAAAAGAGTAAATAAATAATATGTGTTCTATTACCATAAACGGTAACAGAATCACAACACTGTGAAGTATGTGCTACTTTTTGCTGATATAGAGCATATTTTAAAAACATTACGGAACACAGTACCTGTTATCTGTTAAAAGCACCTACTGTCACTGTTTACTTTACTATCGTTACATTAAAAAATCAAATAAAAATAGCACAAAATTGCACATTATAAGTCAGAAACACGTCAGACTTATTCAGTTATCACTGACATAAAACCAAAATTATGAGATACAAAAACTAAATAAACCATCATAGGGTACTTTAATCAAAAATTGTAAACAACTAGCCCCAAACGAACCAAAAGTTGAGTGTCACCCTGACCGCACATTTTCGTTCACGATCCAACCCATTACATTTTCGCTGAGATTTTAGCTTCATTACAATCCACCAAGCACTTTGCCTACCTGACAAAATTACCGCTCCAGCTAAATATAAGCCTTAAAAGCAAAATTTTAGAACAACATATCCGAAAATTGTCCACCTTTATGGGATTAACAAAAGCAACACGGGGCAAGGATGAAGCCCCGTCACAACTGGCCAATCAAGCGGTTTCTTAATGACTCTTGCCTGATAAAGCGAAAATAAACCATGACACGTTCGCCGAGCGGATATTTTACAATAAATACGCACCCACCGTCCTATCAGAACTGAAACGTTTTATTTTCACAACAAAGTATTGTTCACGTTATTTCGGCAGGTAATGAGAATTTTCATTACGCAGTCGGGATTCGCTTTATAATTTTTTCTTGAACTTGTTTTTGAGATAACATTTTCACCATAACGATGATATACCTGTGAATTATCTTATTCATTATCTCTTCATTATCTAATGAGTTATCTATTTCAATATGATGATGATCTGTTTATAATCGTGTTACAGCAACCATCAAAAACTATAAACTGAAGTATCAAATAAAGCTACAAAACTAAAGGGTGGACGAAGACCCTTAAGAACTACGATACATGCAGACTATATCCGGATTAAAAATACTTCATTAATAAATCTGTCAGCATCTACTTTAAAATGTTTCCAATCACGCTTAAGAACGTAACACTATGAGTTTCTTTTCATATAAACATTAATAAAATTATGTCCAAAAATTAGTAAATTTTAAGAATATATTATCATTTATCACGAATTTACCTAAACCCGCATTAGTTGCTTTAGTATTTACCCAAATAATATAAAATAGTTCTTACACTTTCGCATCCATTCGTGAAAGGATAGAAAATAAAATTAAACACAGCTCCTTATAGGAAATCGAAATGTTAGGATTAAACATAGAAGTATAAAATAAAAGCCTTTCGTAACCCCGTAAAAAAGTTACCGCACCTTATTACTAGATTTATAGCTGTATACTAAGCCACATTTACATTATTAAAATAATAGAAAATTCTCATAGTTCAATTATTCAGTACTATTAATATTTCTATTTGTTCCAATCTTAATATATCAAACTTTCATATTAACTCAAATAGCATTTTGATGAAATATCTCATTGATGAAATACACACAAACTATTGCTGAGCAATCAACTAAAACTCAAACACGAATGTATTTAGCTTGCACGAACATAAACTTCAAACTAAAGGGTACAAAATTCCTAATCCGTATTCAAATCTAAAGAGATCCATTATTGCATACAGTCATAACAACGAAACTATCTCGAATCCCGCATCAAAGCACCGACTGAACAAATACCAACAAAATCTCCAAACACTCCACGATAAAAGAAACATGAGCGAGGCATATAAAAAGTGTTTGTGCAGATTACGAGTAAGCAACCACAATCATACATAATACATGTGTCACGTCCTCGCTTTTTGATATGCCGCCGAGAGGTAGACATTATATGAGCTTATTAAAGCAAAAGTAGAAAACGTTAAAATTACAAAAGCGTCCCAAATATAGTTTTAATGTGAAACTTGGGAGTAAAGTGATACTCATAAGCACAGAATAATGACATCACATGACATTTAATAAATTATAATCGATCATTCGACAAGTCAGTCATTTTATAAGACCTATCAAGTCTAGACCTTGGCCTTTCAAATGACACAAATCTTTAGTACCGCCGCTGATATTTTTGCAATTCAATGAAGTAAAAGAAACTGTGCTAAAGTTTTTCTAATACTTACCTCAGCGACCAGGAATACTTTTATCAAATCCTTACTTACCTGCAAAGAAATTGTATGTATTATTAAAAAAATATCATTTATGTGAAATAATGGTTACTTCTAAATATTTTAGCCGAAAAAGTTATTGTTACTAATAATGATAAATAAAAATTGCGGATATAAGAGACAAGACTAGAGAAACCCGTTTAAGGTGGTACGGTCACCTGATGCGAAGAGAACCAGACCACATGATAGAACAGGTGTTGGATATTGAAGGTGGAAAGAGGGACCGAGATAGATCACCTGTGACCTGGATGGGGAACGTAACAAACGACATTAAGGTCTGGGCTTTACAAAAAAGATATGCCATAACAGAAGGGAGTGGAGAAAATTGACCAGGAGGGCCGACCTCAAATGATACACCAGAAGAAGAAGAATGAAATGTCCAGAAGGGGCAGATGTTTGTGTGATGAATACAAGCATTTGTGCCTGAGTCATGGCTATTTATATATTTCTATAAATATTACATATCTATGTATCGTATATGTATGTCTATCCGTTATCTTAGTAACACAAGCTTACTTTGGGCTAGGCTAATTGGTGTGAATGTAAGAAAAAATTAAGAACAAATGTAATTATTATTTTTTTATAGTAACCCACATCAACAACAACTTCGAAACAATAAATTTATTGTACTACAATATAACACTACTAGCACTTTTGTGGAAATATAAGTATCTTGAGAGTGCAGATTCGATACTCAATACCATTTTTCTGATTTAATGGTAAATCACATCTTCATCCGAACTTTAGATCTTTAGAACATTAGCCCGGAAAAAGTTACGGAACTGTTATAGCAAATTTTAGGCTTAACACCAACCATAAAAGCTCTTAACATACTATCTGCTTAATCAAAAATATAGAATGTAGATGTCGCGATTGGGATTACTTATCTATGTATCAAAAATTAAAATATTTAAAAGATTAATTAGAAAAGCTTGCCCTTTACATGCTGAATGGTAAATAAAACTGTCAAATAAGTAATCTAATATAATTACTGATATATAGGTAAAACCACCGACTGAAAATTGTGTTCCGGTTACGTTACTGCGAAACTACAACCTAATATTAAATCGACCATCGATTTAAGTAAAATTTCCATTTCCAAAATTGTTGAAGAACTCGCACAGTAAGCAGTCGTGGAATGATTATATTAACGTTTTTTCATCCAAATAATATTTAGTAGCCCAGAAGCGAAACACGCGATTGAATTATACATGAAACTGTAGAGTCATGGGAGTAAATGAAGAATGAAACGAACTTCTAAAGTCACCTGGCGCTCCCCACTTAAAAACACATTAGTCAGCTTTTATCATTCAGAAATAACGGCAAATATTCTAGCGACCTTGGCGACACGAGCTCTTATTCGGATATCCGTGACGATTCCACGAATATTTGTACGAAAAGAATCTTTCAAACTTGTCTTCGATATTAAGTCTGCGCTATCAATAAATGATTTTGAGCTTTCTCTGACTCGTAAGTATTATTTCTGAATCTGCCGACTAGATGTTTTTTACTTGAATTTCAATTCCGAAGAGAAAGCAATTTAGCAAGAAACAATACACAAACTAAAATAACTACATAAATTTGACACTGTCACCAGTCGTTGACTCTAATTTAGTAGATTAAAATTTTATTCTTAAGTTCGTTAAAGTTTTTGTTAGCCGAGGAAAACAATATTTTACAGTTTTGCGCTGCCTTCAAAGCTTCTTGCAAACTAAGTTATCGAATAAATGAACATTTTAGATAAGTGCGGGTTTATGTCCATCTAACAACAATCAATACCTAAAAACATGAAATTTTGGAATACTTTTTAAGGGCTGTGGTCATTGTAAATAAATAAATAAACGTTTACCTAACAGAACGAACGAAGCGAAGACCTCAAACTCAACCAAGTCTGATTATTAATCTGACAGGTTGTGGAGAGGGTCAACAGAGGGAACTTCCTTCCTTTGCTTATGAACTGCTCGGTTGAATTTACTTGACTGATTTTACTAAATCTCTGCCACAGGATAGATTTCCAATATAAGATGTCATTTTCTTGTTTTAAAAAGCACGTTTAACTATTTCTTCAGTTACGTGAAGTTGCAGAGTGAAGACTACTTCTGTATATTTTCAATATGTTGAAATATAGCTTGCAACGATAACGATCCTGCCGTTCGAATCCCGGAAATTACTGATATTTTGTGTGAGGAATACGAGCATTTTACCTGAACAGGGTTAAATACCCATATGTAATATTCATATATTTCTATGAATCATAGATGTACGTTTATCTCTTAGTATCTATAACACAAGCGTTACAGTGTTTACTTTGGGCTACGCTTATTGGCATGAATATAAGCAATCTTATTATTATTATCATTGTTTTTGTATCAGTGTTTTTATTTGTAATTTATTTTATTTAAGAAACAGTTGTATAATTAGTATTTATTAATAATTTTGAGTGTGATTATTTATGTCAGCGTACAGTCAATTCCATTATCCACTAATCTATAATCTAAGATCACAGTGGTTTGTGTGTTTGTCGGTCCACTCTTTTTCCCGCTCTTTTTCCATTGTATCAATAACATTGCCATAGCAACGCGTTAATCGCAAGTAGTTCGTCTACCGGACGCTAGATTGCGCTAACGGAAAAAATATTTAATAATAGAATAAAAAATTAAAGAATTTTGTCCACCCGTGCGAAGCCGGGACGAGCCGCTAGTCTATAATCTAAGAACACAAATTTGTTGTTTGTGTGTTTGTCTGTCCGCTCTTTTTCCCGCTCTTTTTCCATTGTATATGCGTTACCATAACAACGCGTTAGCGGGTCAGCTAGTTACTATAAACAATCTTAACTTGATGTTGTGCGCTTAAAGAACGTTAGTAAAATGCTATTTTAATATATCCGGGTTAAATAATAATTGTTGCTATAAATGAAAATAAAAATAAATACATATATAGTAAACAAAGAAAAAAATATATATCTTAAGAAATTAAATATTGAAAAGCACAAATATAATTTATGTTTAGTTTAGACAGCATAATATGTAAAAATTGGTTGGCCGTATAGTATCCGACAGCGTAAAATAGCAACAACCTTTCACACTTAAAAAGACGACTAATGTTATGGGGGTTGTCACCATAAATCTCTCGTACACCACAAAATAGGCAGCACCGCTTTCTGAGCCGTTTTTTATTCCAACCCGCCTACCAAGCATATGGATTATGGAAAAAACCCCCTCATTTTCGGGAGAGACTCGTTCAGCAATGGACGTCTTTCGGCTGATGTTTTAAAGAAAATTACAATATAAACAGTTGTCATTATTTTGAATGAAATCAACTTTGACATACGGACATGTATTATTTAATACCAAAATAGTAGAAGAAATCTACTCAACACACAAGTGAATTCTCAAGCGGGAGTCAAATCCGCTACCTTTGAAAGTTCGGTCCAATACTCTTTCGAATTGGAGAGGATGTTCCTCTCATTAATGAGAAACGCTAACCTACAGCGTCAAAATTAGAAATGTACTAAGAAATTTCAATGGATGTTCACAAGGCTCAGTAGCTCAATTGGAAGAGCATTGGACCCGACTTCCAAAAATTGCAGATTTGATTTTGCCTGAGTGTATGGTGACGACGTATTATATGGTAAATGTCGTTACTTCTGTTAAAGCTGCCGAGTTTCTTGCGCCCATTCTTCTTGTCAGTTAAAAGACGTCCTGAATGGGTGGTAGGTAAAAATGTTGGACGATTCAAAACAACTTATTTTAAGTGCATTTGAATAAAGTTATTTTCATTTTCATTTTCAAATCGCTTGTGAGCCGAGACGATTTTCTAGTATTTTTCTAGCATTGAAAAAATGCAAAAAATATATAAAAATACGACATGTAAATAAAGGCAGCGAATTTGTAGTGCCGTGTCGGCACTTAGTAGAATTAGCTTTTTGTATTTGACACTATATATTTTTATGTATGCTTTTCTTTGTTCTTGGCATAGATTAAAAACTGTTAAATCATACCAAAAATTTCAAAATTTCTTCCGAACTTATGCTAAAACCTTTTAAAATCACCTGGCTTCGTCGTAAAAATGTAAATTGCCCGAAGTACCGTTTCTAATATTACAAAGGGGTCAGTAAGTAACATTTTACTGAGCAATTTTACTTTTACGAGCCATTATATTCTATAATGATTTGCTATTTCGCAAATCCTTTTTATACGGGTAAGTTTAATCATCTCATTGCAGATGATATTAAAGAAAACACAGTTAACAACGTAAAAAGCTACTACAATTTTTAAGAAAAATATTTGTTGCTTGATACTATCAGAATACATTCTGTACTAGGTGATGCAGTCGCTAAGCATAAAGCTATGCTAGCACCATATATTGGAGCGGAGCGTAATACCTAAAAAAATAAAAAAAAATGTTTCAATGGGAATTTTTGCGTATTTCAAAATTCGGTCACAATCTGGTCCTAAACCTGTTGATTCGATTCCACACAAAAAAATTTAAAATCGGTTAAAAGCTCGGGTAGTTATGGCGTAACTGACATTGCGCCATTGAAGCTGATCCACGGGAGCTTCGCTCGCTCCGCTCCAAAAATATTTTAGTGTTAGGAAATCATTCCGAGTTTCCCAAATGTAACAGTATTTTTTTATATTAGAAAAATTAGTTTTATAAACAGAAGTATTACGGAAGTTATCTTAGCATATTTCACATTAAAAAAGCAACTTTGATCACAGCGTCGTAGATTTCAAATGGCATAGGCTGTCTTAGAACCTACACGGAATAAAAAAACTGGTTAAAAATTAAAAGAAATAATACAAGTCTTCCATTTTATAACCTCATCTCTTATTACACAATAAGAACAAATAATATAAACAAAAAAAATTGCCAACTGAACAATTTGTCAACATGTTTTATGACTGGTAACATACACCTAAAAAAATTTACCTACTATACTGAGAGTATTATTAACGCACAAAACGCGTTTTTAATATTTTTGTTTATAGCTTATTTACATACTTCGGCAAGCTTTGAACTTAGACCGCCAAACCTTATACTTATCGGACTTTTGGTCTATAACAACTCGACGTAGCTCTGTTATATCTCTATACTAAATACAAAGTACCTACTTGGTATTTCAAACAACTAACCAGCTTAAGTACAAAATAAATCTTGAAGATCTTAAGTTATAACCTGACAAGCGCAACCCTTTGGTACAGCGCGTGACCTTTCCATTTCAAGTTTCGTAAGAAATAACGACCCTTAACATTCAAGATTTTCACTACAGCGTTGCATTTTACATCTTGAAAACGGTAAACACTATAAAGAAACTTTTACGGCATCCTTCGCAAAGATCTGAGAATTCTGATATAGGAACAGAATGCGCTCATAAAAAATATATACTTAACGAAATAAAACGTCTTATTTTATAACTTACATAAGTATTGATAATATAAGGCTAATAAGCCTTAATTAATAAGGCTAATAAATAATCCAAAGGCAGGGAATTGGGCTCCCAAATAAAACTTTATAAATACTAAACTTACTTGATTAATTATTTTAATAGAACAATACTAGAGAAATCGACGCGACTCATAAGGTTTATTCTCGGGCGGGATACGAACCTGTAACGGTCTAATGCTCTCCCAATGAGCTACAGGGCCTTGTGTAATAATACCTGTAGTAATTTTCTAGTTTTTTTTTTACGCGTCGTCTCATGAATGAGAGATAATGTTGGCCTAGAAAACGTTTAGACGGATAGAGGAACATCCTCTCGTATTCGTCTCGTACTCGGAAAACTTTTTACAAATTTTTGGACAATCGATTAAGATGAAACAGACATTTTATTTTACAATTTTATAAGAAAAAAATATGTTAATATAAAAAATCGACTTGGCTCCCAAGTTATATTCTCGGACGATTATATATCAAGGTGAATTATTATTATTGCTTGTTTCTTATTTGTTTATAAATTTATCTAATAAGTACACTGGGGAGCATTTTTTTTGTCAAGAGCAGTTTTATAGAACTAAATATACACATTTATTTCACATGACTGCTTGTCTGCACTTAGTGACACCCACTTATACGACCAACCACACTTCTTCTGCGTTGACTGGAAGAGATCTCTTTTAGAGATAAGTCCACCCTTGCAAACAATATTACCTACTCTTGTAAATTATTAATGTCTTATGTGCAATAAAGAAAAAAAATAATATTAATAATATAATAGAATGGATTTTCAGTTCAGTTATACCATTTACACAATGATCGGTTTAATGACAGTTTGACCAGTAGCGGTCCTGCCTACAAAACGAAAGGTCCTGAATTCGGAACCTGATAAGGAGAATATGAATTTCGTCTCGATTAATGGTTATTTATATACATATTTGTTGTATAGTTATATGGTATGCATAGTACAAGCTAAGTTTACTTTGAATATAAATAATAATTGCGAATTCTCCAGAATGAGAATTAGGCACAGAGTTACAAATAATGAACTAAATGTATACTAAATCCGATGAAATAATCTACGCAGAATACCGAATTTAGATAAGGGTTTACAGCTTTGAGTTCTAGTGGTACAACTAGACGGTCAAAGCAAGTATATTTATCGCAGAACCATTTATATTTAACGAATTTTAACAAATAAAAGAAGAGGTCGAAATGCGTACAATTTTCTAACCACCTTTTTTTAATGGTTCATTTTTAAACACAATTCGAAAAAAGGAACCCACATTTAATGATTTCTCAATTATTTTGTTTCAACTCTATTGAGATTCTTTAAAAAAAGGTAATATATTATTTGCTCTTGTCTCTGGCAAAAAACTCAGAACAATAACTAAAGCTATAGAAGGAGCGCTAAAATAACAACACAATACGTTAGTTCGTACTATTTTTACTTATACAGTTGCAAATGTGTAAGAAAGAAATAAGTATACAGATTTTGTTTCGTAATTTTCAAGGTCGTCACTAGTTTCCCTTACGTCAGTGATGCAATGGCATCGATATTACTATCGATAAAAATAAAATCAAAAACATACTTAACATTTTTCTTATGCTGTTGGTATGTGTTGGATATTATTGGCGAGTAAGAGCAAAACACATGTAGTTCAGTGTAGATTTTATATTGAAGTAAGTAAGTGACGGGTAAACATGTCAAAAATATAAAATTAAATTTGATTACACAGTTATTTATAAAAAGAACCTTATAGATGGCTAGTATTATTTCAACACGGCCCCTTAATCAAATATAATTTAGACCTCATAATAATGTCTACACATGCTACCCGTTATCACTATAACATAATGTGCAAAATAAAAACTTAAGTAAGGCCTAACCCAGCTATACATCGAGCATGCGCTGTGTGCCCCAGAGCTTTGGTTAAGACATCAGCCGGCATTTGGCTAGATTCTAAGAATTTTAAAGTAACTGCCCTATCTGACACCTTTTCTCTTACAAAATGATACCTGGTGTCTATATGTTTCGTCCTACTGTGATGGACAGGATTTTGAGCTAAGTTGAGTGCACTCTGACTGTCGCTATATATATTTACAGAACCAGAAACTAATTTACACTCACTTACATTAACGAATACTTCGGATACAAATCTTTTCAGATAAATTGCCTCCTTGACGGCATCTGTTAAGGCCATATATTCAGCTTCGGCAGAAGAAAGGGCCACTGTCGGTTGCTTCCTAGCCGCCCACGACACTGGACCTCCTGCCAATTTGAAACAATAGCCTGTATAAGATCGCCGATCAATTTTGCAATTCGCCCAATCAGCGTCAGCACACCCTTTTAAGACGGCACCAGTACGCGAATATTTGATGGCAAGATCCAAAGTGCCCTTTAAATATTGTAAAACACGCTTCGCAGCTAACCAATGCGTTTTATCGTGACATGTATTAAATTGACTCAGGTAGCTGACTGTAAATGCTATATCAGGGCGTGTATTTACGGCAAGGAACATTAAGCTACCGATTAACTGTTGGTAGGGATAAGACTGGTCACCTAAAACTTTACTCACCTCTAACTTCGTATTTGATAATGGTGTGTAACAAGTCTTACAATTATACGGTTTTTGATCACATATAACATCATTGTTACTATTTCTCTTTATATTCAATCCTAGATAACATTTCAATTCACCCAAATCTTTTAGTGAGAAATATTTTTGTAAGTTTGACATGACACTGTCAAAAGCTTTGTCATTTTTATAAAATAATATCAAATCATCGACAAAAACTGCCAAGATAATTAACTCATTTTCAAAAAGTTTAGTATATACACAAGGCTCGGAAGGAGTTTGTTTGAAACCAATTTTATTTAAAGTATCATTTAACTTTATATTCCAGGCCCTAGGAGCTTGCTTTAAACCATACAGGGATTTTTGTAGCAGGCAGACCTTCTGTGCATTTTCTTTTTGAACAAATCCAAGAGGTTGCTCCATGAATACCTCTTCTTCGAGTTCTCCATTCAGGAATGCAGTGTCGACGTCCATATGTCTCATTTTAAGACCCAATTCAGCAGCCAAAGCAAATAACACTCGCAATGAAGAATGTCGCACTACTGGGGCAAATGTCTCGTCATAATCGACGCCTAGAACTTGACTAAACCCTTTAGCCACTAGCCTTGCTTTGTATTTAATAATATTGCCCTCGGAGTCTCTTTTCACCTTGTAGACCCACTTGCAAGGTACAATTTTCTTATTAGGTCTATCGACAAGTTGCCACGTTTTCAGTTTCTTTAGTGACTTATATTCTTGATTCATAGCTTCCTGCCACAATGAACAATCTGCCGACTTCATGGCTTCTGCATATGTCTTTGGTTCATTTGAGTCCTCTGCTGCAGCTATGTAGGTGAAGAAATCGGGTGGCTTCCTATTTCTCTGAGGATAGCGACGTTCAGGATTTGAAGAACCTGACGTTTGTTCCTCCACAGTTTCTTCAGCTGTCTCCGAGTTCTCAATTTCAGGCCGAGATTCAACATTGATGGTCGCTACAGTACCATCAGCAACATCAGCATTTGCCTCGTTCAGTCCAGGATCAACAATAATACTAGTACTAGGTAAAGAGTCATTAGAAAAAGATAAGACCGGAGCAAAAGGAGAAAAAGGATCAGTCAATACATTTTCTGAACAATTCTTTAAAGGTTTAAAAGTACTCTCAAAAAAATGTACATCCCTAGACCTTTTTAGTTTTCGAGGACAAGTAGGATCCCTAAAGTAATAACTATTTGGATCATCACTATATCCAACAAATATTACTTCCTCTGCTTTATCATCCAGCTTTTTCCTTTGACAACCCGGAATCTGTATGAGAGCCCTACAACCGAATACCCTAATATTACATAGATCAGGTTTTGTGCCGTACCATCTCTCAAAAGGTGTAGTATTCCTACCTAAAGCACGATGAGGTGACCTATTTTTAAGGTAAGCCGCAGTTTGCACTGCATCCTCCCAATATGACTTAGGGTGGTTACCATCGGCCATCATCGATCTGGCTTTCTCAATGAGAGAACGATTAGTCCGTTCCGCAACTCCATTTTGTTGAGGACTATACGGCGTCGTCGTCTGATGTTCGATACCCAAAGAAGTCAAATAATCTGACAAATCTTTATTTACAAATTCAGTACCATTATCAGTTCTGAACTTTTTAATAACTAAACCAGTTTGTCTTTCAACATACTTTTGGAAAGAACAAAACTTACTTTTAACTTCTGACTTAGAAGAAATAAAATAAATAAAAATCATTCTAGAAAAATCATCTATAAATAATAAAATATATCTATTGCCATTAAATGACTCATTAGTAAATGGTCCACAGAGATCCGAATGGATTAACTCCAATTTACTAGTTGCTCTGGCAAAAGCAATAGTTTTAAATCTTTTACGTGACTGTTTCCCTTTTATACATGAAACACAAGGTTTTCTATCTACGTCCTTAAAATCTATACCTATACTACAATTCTTAAGACTACTCATACCTATACGACACGGATGTCCTAACCTCTTATGCCATAACTCGTACCTACTAATTGAGTCAGAGTGCACATCATAAGCCGCAATTTGAGGTAATTTAGCAGAACAGTCCAAAGAGTAAAGTCCATCACAAAGCGAACCATGTAAGACAGAATCACCTGTAAAAGGAAAAGTGTTAGCATTGTAAATATTACAACCACTTTTATTAAAAAGGACACAAAACCCTTTCCTTATAAGCTCCTTTACAGAAACTAGGTTAGATTGTAGACCAGGAACATAGAAAACATCTTGTAAAGTATTTACAGAATTACAACTACTATTTACAGAATTGGTATATAAATTAATGTCACCAATACCATTAATACAAAGTTCAGTGCCATTTGCAACTGTGACCTTACAAGGGAAAGACATAGGTTTCATATTTGTAAACAAGTCTCTACGTGATGTCATATGTCGCGTAGCACCAGAGTCAACATACCATTTGTCTGCGTCTTCTTGATCTATAGTTCCAAATGCTTTCAAAGAAGAAGATGGCTCCTTATTCTTTGTTGACTTCCTTGTTTTCTTTTTACGTAAAGGACAGTCTGGACGCTTATGACCAGGAACACTACAGTCGTAGCATATTATAGGTTTACTGGACTTACGAACGGGAATAACATTTTTAGCTTGGGCAATAATAGCAGTCTCCGCTTCTATTTTCTCCTTATTCATTTCATTTAGAAGTTTTGCATTGACTAATTTAGTGGTTACTTCAACATTTGAATTTTCTAATGCCATGATTAAGGGCTCAAATTTTGAAGAAAGTCCACCAAGCATTATAGCTGCCACAGATGTATCCTCTATAGTTTTCCCGATGTCAGCCAACTGCTGTACAGTACTAAGTATAGCATTTACATATGCCTCTATGCTAGGGAAATCAAGAAGATTAAGTCTATATAACCTTCTCTCTAAACTTAACCTGCGCCCCATACCTTTATCTTCAAAGGTTTCCTGCAGTAACTGCCAGGCTTCAGCTGCAGTCTTTGCATTTCTGGCATGTATGATAGCTGAACTACCAAGAGTTAAGCATATTTTAGCAAGAGCTTTCCTGTCACACCTCGAACGAATATGTATAGGAGTAGTTTCCCCGTCTGGGTATCCTTCTATTGTTTCCCATAAATCTACGTCAATGAGGTAACTTCTCATTTTAAATTTCCATAAAGGATAACTTTCCCGACCTTGAAGAAAGAATGACGGAATAGAGGATGAGTTTGATCTTGAATGTAAATTCTCAGACATACCCATGTTTATAGTTTCTCCCATGTTTATAGTTTCTCCATCCATTTTGCTGACTTCACTACACTATTTTTATTGACTATGCGTATTTAAATTCGTGCTGATAACGAATGTTGGATATTATTGGCGAGTAAGAGCAAAACACATGTAGTTCAGTGTAGATTTTATATTGAAGTAAGTAAGTGACGGGTAAACATGTCAAAAATATAAAATTAAATTTGATTACACAGTTATTTATAAAAAGAACCTTATAGATGGCTAGTATTATTTCAACAGTATGTCAATGACACTAGAACGGACGATAATGTGTCATAATAAACACGTGTAGAATCTTCAATATGAACATTTTATAATGCAGTATTCACGGGTAGAATTTTGGACCCGTACCAATTTATTTATTAGAATTTGCGTGTATCTAGAGAAAGTAGGTAGGTACAGTTAAAAAATTGCACCTTGTATAGGCATATCCTATTAGGCTACATGTTTATATTTTAAGTTAGACCTCTAGCTCTAGTACATTGGTGAACACTGCATTTAAAATTATATTTTTTATAGGTACAGATTAAAAAAGAGGAAAAAAAGTCGGTTTTTTTTTTTTCTCGGTAGAATATTTATTGATATGAATATAATTAAATTGCACAATGCGCGCGGCAGACCGATCATAGTTGAGTGGGAGAGAGACGCAAGGCATTCGGCGGGCCTCTCTCTCGTTCGGTGACTCATCGTAACGTTACCGAGCGTTACACTTTTTCATAAGTGACTCCCAGCCGCAACCAATTTATAAGACGTTATCACGTCAAAAAGAAAATTAATCGATTATTTAAATTAAATTAACAAACTATTATTTTTTACGAATTTACTTATTGTTTACCTATTTTTATATACCACTCTGTCGAGAAAGTATCGGGAAAAGATCAATAATATACAAAATGTTTGTTATTCATCCAAATTTATTTCATCAACTTCAAATTATGCTCCTTCAGAAACGAAACACTTACGCCAACGAATAATCTAATCAACATAACATTTTTTAAACGCTGTTTCCGGAATTGAGTTCAATTCTCGCCGCGAATTTTTGTCATTTTTGTTTACACACTCTAAAAGTGCAAGGTGTTCGGGTTGAACATATTCTTGTTTCAATTTTTCTATCAATATGTTATAGAGTTGAGATTTCTTCGCGTTGCTCCTTAATGTTCTCATTGTTAAAGTGTTTATTTTGCGAAGACGGCACTTGTGGTTTCTGAAACACAAAAATATTATTGTAAATAAGCTATCGTTATTATTTGGGATACACGCTGCCAAAATGTTAATTAAAAATCTAAATATTTATTGGTAGGATCGAAATAATTATATGACAAAGCAAGACTAAGATAATGTTTGGAATAAAAAAGGAGCAATTTCATGTTCTGTAAATGTAATGTGGGTATAGCATTTGCTTTCAGCCGCCAAAATTTAATGTTTTCATGTGACTCAAATGACTGCAGTCTAAAATGTTTCGAACAAACTGACTCTGCGCTTTCGGTGTCCAATTGTTCCTTAATAAACGGCGTATCCATTCAGTTCTAATAGGTTCATCTTTTGGAAAACTAAAGCAAAAAGTAAAAACCAAAAATGTTGACATCGATAACAAAAAACACATCACTATCATACTATCCCATACAAAACAAAAGGCATGAAAATAAGACAATTTAAACTAGAACTCATGGAGAAATCTATTTGTAATATTAATTTACTACAATTTTCTGAATATACCGTTGTTAAATTGTCAAAATATGAGAATTTAGAAACAAAACTCACCGATGAAATCATAGCACCTCATCCGTATTTTCTTTTCGTGATGTATGAGACTTGCAGTCTGGAACAACACAAGCCATCCTGGACGCGGACTCTAAGATGTCTGAAGCGTCTTTATGCACACTTTCCTGTTATTTTATCACGAACTTCCTTGCAAAATAATAAAATTTCACGCTAGCCGCTCACAAAGCTGTTTGGCGACTGTCATACGACCGCATTGAATTTGGTCTTACTTCAGAAACAACGTTCATCAAACACGTACTTTTAATTTGGTAGTATAATATACAACCAAATTACAACCATTTGACATTTGTATTTTGGGAGTTTGTGACAATGACGTAAAAATAAAACCTTATAATTGTTGTCTATTTCGCTCTTACCCATGTATGTTAGATTACTTTAAGTGAATACGAGAGCTGTTATACAGTTTTTATTTTAGCGCTCCTTCTATAGCTTTAGTTATTGTTGTGAGGCAAAAAAGGTCGGTCGGAATTAGTCAGAATTGTCATTATCATGTCGAAGCAACGTTACTCTGAGTCAGACAAAGGATAAAAAGTAATTCTGTCTAATGAACTGTGAATTCAAATAAATGTTTAATATAAAAAAGAACATAAAAAATTGAATAACTTAATTTTATTTTACTTTAATTTGTACGATATAAATAAGGGATTGAAAAAATGAATGATTTACAATTGCAAGTTATTTATTGAAGCATTTCGTAGAACAATGGTCTGCAAACTAATAAAAAAACGAGTTTAGATTCATCGGATTTTAATATTCATAAATTCAGACGATTTATGTTTTTCGAAATTTATAGTACGTTTATGATTTTTATATCTTTGCTTTTTCAATGCTATCTTATATGATTAATTTTAATAAAATAATACGAGAAAACTATTTCCTATAATACTATTATCAGGCGAGATTCGAACCCGCAATCTTTGGACGTCCGGTCCACTACTCTTCCAAGTATTTTTTATTAAAATGTATTATATTAAAATAGAAATTACATTGCAAAAATCATTAATAAAATTACTGTTAAACTAAAACGATTGCTAAAAATTTCTCTTTCGAATGCGAAAATAGTCCTCTTATAAATGTTGCAATACTAACCTACAACGTTAAAAATTAAGTATTATTGGAGAAGAGTGAGCGAAGCTCCCATGGATCAGCTTCAATGGCACAATGTCTGTTTCGCCATAACTTCCCGAGTTCTTAACCGATTTTAATATTTTTTGTGTGGAAACGAATCAACAGGTTTAGGACCAGATTTTGACGGAGCCCGAATTTTGAAATTCCATCGAAACAACATATTTTTTTTTTAGGTTTTACGCTCCGCTCCAAATCTCCAATATAATTGGGGCTAGCGTAGCTTTATGCTTAGCAACTGCATCGCCTAGTAATATTTTGGTGGGTGCTCACAAGGCTCGGTAGCTCAATTTGGAGAGCAGTGGACCGGATCTCCAAAATTTGCAGATAGTTCCGCCTGAGAATAAATTGTGAGGCAAAGTCGAATTTTTTCTAGCAAATTTAACATCATAATTGATCATGAACTTCCAAAAGGATAAAAAAATTGTAGATAACGTTATGTAAGTTATAGATCATAAGTCACGACATTTCGGCGACCACAACCTTCGCGTTTGCTCAACATAAGCCTCTCAATGTCTACTTTATTATAATGCCTATTATTTAAACTAATCCAGTTTATAATGTTACTGAATAGCTCTCCTAGTTTGTTTTCTCTTTAACCTTTAGAATAATACATGTTAACAAAGTTGCGATTTCATACAGAGTTAAACAATATTGTGGTGAAATATTAAAGACAACATCTTTAGACTTGACGTAGTCTCGAGGACCGCAAAACATAATTAGGGCACGTTTTGACGACATCACAATAGGATGATACATTGTTAAGGCGGACTCTTTTTATTTTGATGGTGGTAACTTCAAATTTTAATTACATTGTGGTTGTCTTTGTGTATACGACTGATTATAAACATACACAAAGACGCAATGAAAGTTTGTTTGGTTGAAATAATCACAAGACAACAAAATGTGACAAAGTTTCTTACCAAGACACCTGAGTATATTTTCCCGAAGGATTTTGGTGTGCTGAATCCAAATCCAAATCGCAGAATTGCTCTATCACATCAGGTTTATGAGATCTGAATCTGATCTAAACTAAACTAAGGACAGTATAGGTAGTATGAAGAAAAATTGAGAAAAATGAACTTCATAATACGATATCTCAGCAAAAAAAAACAAAGAATTTGTAAACAAACTCAACGCTATTTGAAAGTTCAAGACTTGTACTTTAAGATTACCCCTGTAGTTTCTTAGGTATACTAAAAACTAAAGGATCACATAACATCAAAAATGGGCGAAAACGGCGTTTTTTGCACTTTTAGGTTAGAGTATCTCAAAAATCTGACGTGATAGAGCAATTCTGCTACTCGGATCTGGGTTCAGCACACCAAAATCCTTCGGAAAAGTATACTCACGTCTCTGAGAAAAAATTTTGTTGACCTGTGTAATAAGCGAATGAGGTTGTATTGATGTATGTTCAAATTATGAAGGTCTCTGTCCTTCATCGGTCCCGCATAATACAAAAAGGAGGTTATCCATTCGACCCCTATGTATGTAATATTGTCAAAATTGCACAGGTTTTTATATATGTTAGTCTATGCATGTTTGTTCCCGCATATCTAAACTAGACGATGCAGTCGCTAAGCATAAAGCTACGCTGGCACTATATATTGGAGCGGAGCGTTATACTTTAGGTATTACGCTAAAAGAAAAAAGAAATTTGTTTCGATGTGAATTTTCGCGAATTTCAAAATTTGGGTCATAATCTGGTCCTAAACCTGTTGATTCGATTCCACACAAAAATATGAAAATCGGTTAAGAACTCGTGAAGTTATGGCATAGCAGACATTGCGCCATTGAAGCTTATGCATGGGATCTTCGCTCGCTCCGCATCACTCCGCTCCAACAAGAAAGGATCAGATTGCAAAAAGCCTCAATATTTGGAATATACGCTGTCACTTGGCAGGCTGGCGGTGACCTCACAAAAATAGTAAACATAATTACTTTTAGATTTTTCAAAACATTTAACTGTTATATCTCCCTTTAAAGTTCTTAATTAAATAAATCACAATTTTATAGACGGTTTATTTATTTTTTAATTACTATTTCATTGTCAGATACTCGTATTTTCTTCAGAGATTTTAACTGAATTTTTGGATATTTTGTAAAGCACGCAGTTCTGGGACTTCGTCGGTAGCTCTCAAGAGGGGAAATCCACGTCATTTATTTACAGTTGACTGACGTAACGGATGACAGACAAACGGACGGAATTATTAATAGCTGATAATAATATTTCCAATACCTATATGGCAACCGATTGACGTAACGACAGCGATCCTGCCTACTGCACCAACGATCCTAATTATATTATGACAATACCTTGTGTGTGTGTTTGTTACTATATTGTCAGTAAAAGCCTAAGAATAACATTCATAACTTCATGACTTGATTTCGTATTGTAAGCGAATGTTATCTTTATTTATAACTAGCATTAAATATAGCCTATGTTACTCAGCGTGAATGTAGTTTTCTAATGGTGAAAGAATTTTCGAAATCGGCTTAGTAGTTTTTGAGTTTATTCATTGCAAACATACAAAAATAAAACCATACAAAAATACAAATCTTTCCTCTTTATAATATAAGTGTAGATAATAAATATATTGCAAATTAAAATAACTGAGTCGGGTCAACTAGTCCTAATAAAGACATAATTTTGAGTGATAAATACAGGAATTTTGTTCCGAGTTATGACTGTTATATAATTATAAATATATTCTATTTATTATTAGATTTATTAATTATGTTATTAAGCTGATCTGTGATTTGTTCGGGGTTAATAAGTGGTGTCAATTGTAAAAAAATATAATTTAGTTTTAATTGTAACGGTATGATTAATGATATCCGTGGTATAGCGGCTCGCATACCGTAATTCATTGTAAAACCACTCGGAATTCTCGGGTTCCATTCCCGGGCAAGTCAAGATTGAAAACTATTTTTTCAATATGGACTTGGGTCTGGGTGTTGCGGTATCATCGTTGCTTCAGAATCGCTTAAGAAAGTGCTTCAGATTAAGGTTCAGAACCAATAAATGTGATTTCTAATATTTATTTATAATTATAACCATATTTTTTTATTTTGGAGGTTACGACATTTATACCAATATATTTAATTTATTATTATAAATAACTATAGTAACCTCGCTGATACCTACGTCAAGATATTCACAGCACAATAATCGATTTGTAAATAAAAGAAACGCATCATGCAGCATCAGCGATAAGCACTAATGTAAACATGGCGCGTAGCTCTGTGACGCGGTGTTTGACGTCAGACCCACACAAAGGGAACCTGAAACGTGCAAATTGCTCCTACTAAGTACATCATCACGCACTCAACCTTAGACGACGATTAACGTTGACGATTAACACTAGTCCTAGTCACAAACTATTAGAATAGAATAGTTCTTTATCTATACATACATATAAATAAAATTGGAGTGTCTGTTTGTAATATTGAAATAACCGTTTTTTACTACATGAATATAAATATATATACGGTACATACACCAAAATAACATTTTTTACAATTTTTGTCTGTCTGTTTGTTCCGGCTAATCTCTGAAATGGCTGGACCGATTTTGACGAGACTTTTATTGGCAGGTAGCTTGTGTAATAAAGAGTAACTTAGGCTACTTTTATTTTAGAAAAATTCTTTTATTTTAGAAAAATAAAATTACTGTGCCACAGCAACGCGTGGCTGGGTCAGCTAGTTATAAATATAAGATAACTTCCAGGACATTGTTCTGAACCCAAGCAGCTTGTGTTATGGAATTCAGAAACAAGGACGGTATCACAACACACAACAAATATAGGAAAGTTCGTTTTTCTACTTTGCCCCGGCCGGGGATGGGACCCGGAGCCTCGGAGTGTCATTACTATGGAAACCGGTATACAAACCAATCGACCATGGAGGGGCGCCTATATCGAGCTGCTCCGTGCTTCGAAAGGCATGTCAAGGCAGTCGTTGACACAGTTGGTCCGTTATGGCCCATTCTCCCTATAGTTTTTTCATCCACTGGTAACCTGTACCATTGGTACATGTGCCCAGTAGTGGATTTATTTATAGGCTGGAGGTGATGTTGGTGTGACATTGCAAGGCTAATTATAAACAAAAAAACACTGTTTTTAAAGGCGCCATATGGAGTGTGGTTCTCTTCGGCTAGAGCGCCGTTATAAATATATTTCGGTTAGGAAACTTCCTTACGGGAGGTGCGACCTTCTAGGAAGTTTCTACGGTAGCTCGCTGAGGTCTAAAGATGTTGCTTCAAAACTGAAGGCGCTGTAAGGGTCATCAGCGAACGACAGCAATCCTACATCATAAAAAGAAAAATACTTTTCAGTTTCCTGACTTAGCATCGAAAATATCCTCCACCTCCTCCGCCTATAACCCCTATTCTATGACGCTGTCATTTTATTACATTAAAACCGAATGATATATAGCTACTTTGTATTTTACTACCTACCCACTAAATCTACATATTAGATTTAATAATCTATTGTGCGTCTCCCCTGCATCCTCAAATTATTGTACGAATTCATTCATATGGTGGGCGTGTAGAAGCTTTAACTCATCATCGCATCGGGCGAACTTGGATCTGTTTACTACAAGTGATGCATCGATAAAGCGAATAAGTTTAATATTCTTTGATAACTTCAAAAATTGTAAGTATACCTATAATAAGTTATTATATATAATAGTGCTCGTTATATGTATAATGATATTACTTGTGATGACCTGTAATTGGCTTTGTGTTGCTATGTATGTAAATTACTTCTTTATTATAGCTGATAGTCGTCCTTAAAGTAAATAAATATATACGATGTAGACAGAATGGTTAATTTATTATAAACCTGAAATAACAAAGACAGTTTATGGAATCTAGCTATTCTAAACATATCAGACAGACGGTGGTTATGCGGGCACCTGAGAAAACAATCACGACTTCAAACACAATATGTAAAGGTTAGCAGCATGTGATTCATAATGAAAATATATTCGACATTTTATTTTCTACGAGAGGAAAAGCACCTCAGATTTTGACGTTAATATGCAGATAACTGGTTTTATTGAACCAGAGCGACCAAACTCTGCTGACGACAGATGTAAAACGATTTAACTCAAATATATTTCGTAAAAGTTGTATGTTTTTTTGAAACGCAGAATTTCATTTATATTATACCAAATTCATTACACTATTTCTTAAGCATGAAAGTAGTTTGGCAAATTTCAATGAATAGCTCCAAAAGGTAAACAATCATTTATCTTTTGTATATAAATGGTTGAATACGGTGCAACCCATTATTCACAACAAGTAAAACAAACAAACAAAATTATTTTGCATCCTGGTAGAGCATATGGTTGAGTGACGAACTTAAACATTTGTTACGGGGTCATATTGTTTATATACTTGTTCTATCCATTCATTAACTATCCATTTAAATTATGCAATATCATTTTTATTTGGAGGGGGTTTCACCTCGAAAAGGGTTTATCCGTTTACCTAAGGATTAGCATAACTTTTTGTCCCAATACTAAAACACTACAAGGCTACAGCTCCTTAGCTAGGCCCTTGCCCAAAGATACCAAATCTCAATCGTAGGCAGAATAAATACTCCACGCCGTTCACCACTGCGCCATCGAGGTACCCAATTTAATTAAAAAAAGAATTATAGCAAAAATTGTGTTTTTGTCTAATATAATATAGATCGACTTTGTGGCCAAGTTAATTGCTATTTGACTGTCATATTTCACAGTTAACATGCATAATGTATTTTGGTTCTTACATCACGTTGTCGCTGCGGGGATCATCAATCATACGCGTCAACAATATCCTATACAAACGGTGTTCCTTATTTCAATTGCAATAAGCGCTATATTCGTTGATTGATATATTAATTCGTAGCGATGTGTAACCTTTGAAAAGGTTGTAATGGATTTTTATTAGCAATCTCCGGGCGAATTGATCCGTTTTAAAGAGACATATAATATTAAAACCTAGGTTTAAATTTTAATACTAGTGATGATTGAGTTTGTAATCTCCAGATAAATAGTGTGAGTTTAAAAGAATTCCATCCATGTAATAAAACAATAGAATCTTTACATTCATTGTACAGTCAACCAGTTTTATTCCTAGGTCAGCATAGAACCATATTACAATAAATGATTACATTTTTCACAGGTAACTTTGGATGACGCACATTAGATTGTGCCCATACAAGCGGTCAGGCATACTCTATTCGACGAAAATCTGTATGACTCAAGATGAGGTTTATCTCTGAAATTTAGCTTGAAGTTGGGATATAGAGAACCCAAAAACTATTGCTGCTAAAATTCCTCAATATAACATGTATAGCTTTCAGTTATAGAAATCTTCGCCATCGATTTTATATCCATTCGAATAGGAAAGATCTCCTGTACGTCGTAATACTTAAGCGAGTTAGCAGCAGTTAAAACGCTACGGTGCAAAGGTGGCCTAGGAATCAAATTGACTGACTGGTATTGATTGATCTGTGTAAATTGCAATACTGAATTGTCTTGCAATTTACACAGATGGATTAAGTTTAGTACTAATATAAAAATTGGACGTTGGAAAAAAAGTATAAACAATTATAAATAATTTTAAATTATAAATATTGCTAAAATACATTACAAGTCATCTGCCACAACTCGGGTTAAAAACTTTCAGTCATTACAAAAGTAAAAAACATGTGAATTGTTAAATAATTTTAATATATGGATACGTTACACTGTTCATTTAGTTTTAATAAATAACATCTAAACAAATTATTACAAGAAATAATACAACTTGTCTCAAATTTCAAGCGAGACGAAACGGTTCGAGTTTAATGATCAAATTACAAAAAAAATTAATGCCAACTTATTTATCATTTATAATTATAATATGGATATTATTTGTATTTGTGTTGTACCAATTTCATTAATTGTTTGGAAACATTATTTCCAAACAATTAATGAAATTCCAAGGAATTAATTATTTCCAAACACTAAGTATATTGTTAGCTTATTTTGTTTCGTGCTTCATTATTTTATAAAAACAAAAAAATACTCACGTCTGTGATGGAAGACAAATTTGTTAAAACCCAATTTCAGGCAGACGCAGTCGCAGGCATTGTCGTTATTTATGTGCGGTTACAACAACCATCCCCCAAAAAAGGCTGATATTTTGTTTCAATGAAAGAAGAGGTTTGAAAACATAAAGTCATTTTGGAGTCTCTCATTTGATTGAATTTATCTAAATAATTACCTCAAAAGAATTGAGTTTTGACCACTGCCGGTGGTTATGACAGTAATTTCATAGAATGTTAAGTATTACCTACTCGGTGGTCGTGACTTTAGGTTAAATCCTTGACCAACGTTGTGAAGCTGGTGATCACATCTGATGGTTAAACTATGACCATTCACAATAGCCTTAGTAAGCTATAGGTTAAGTTATCAGGCAGTCTTTATTTCTTTTCTTCATATAACAAATATACTCCTTTTTCTTACCTGTTATTAAATTCAGCCTTTAAGAGAGATAATCTAAAAAACTTTATCCCTCAGCACAGTACATATTGTGAGGCTTTTCTCAGTTTTATTAATATTTAGTTGAATTTTCCTTCCTTTTTCATCGTTAAAAAAGAGAAAATAACATCACCATCAGAGACACTATGCGTCACGTGGAAGTAATCTACTTGGGCGTGTGCGGTTTGGCTACGAAGAAGCAGTTTTCTTGAAAATCTGATGGACGTTGAAACTATACGTATAAATTTTTTAACTTAATAAGATTCATTACCATCTTAACATTAACTCGTTCTCTTTGTTTACCCTAGATGCTTGAAATAATAGAACCGATTAGAGCTGCAAAAGTAACGAAATAAGCGCGCGCATACGTAAAACATACGATCAGCAAAGTTTACGGTAAGCATCAACGGTACTTGTGTAAACTGAAATAGTATAGGTACTCATAATACGAAACATGCGAGTAACGAAATGCATTCGTGTGTAACGTTTCGTTACTCGGTACTAGATGGCGCACCCGTTACTCAGTAACGAATACATACGGTTTGTTACAGCTCTAGAACCGATTCAAAGGTACACCTTTGAGTCCCCAAACTACCTTTTCTTAGAGACGAGATCATGACTCACTTGAACACCAACATTTTGCTAATTAAAATCCTAAGCAACACCATGTCATACGCAATCAATATTAATGATAATGTAACCATCAATTGAGCACCCGTTTTGGTGATGTTTAGCTTCACAATCAACTGATTTACATATATATTGAAAAGCACAGGCTAAAACCACCTCACACCACACCCATACTCCTCTTACACTGAATTACCTCACGTTATATGTGTTTAATACATAAAAGTATTTAAAGATATTGATCACATCAGCTTTCCAGGCAAATGCAAATCAGTTCACGGATTTTATTCCACAGCTTAATATAGAAATCCGATCAAAATCCGTGGAGCTAATCAGAAGAACAGCATTTACCTTTTTTTACTTTGTGACAATAACTTCGCTTACTTTTGTCAAAACAAACGTATCTTTTTGGTACTATACATTCTTATTGATTTTTCGTGTACATACCAATAATGTTAGAAATGGTCTTCAACTGTTGTAATTGAGAGGTCGTGCTTACGAGTACAAGCGATAAATTAATTAGATTATATTAACGACAAACAAATGAACACTAATTGAATCCCAACTGGATGAAAGGCATCAAAGACATAAAGTTGAATCTAATGAATTTAAAAGGCATTATTCCATTCAAATTCAGTTATCACTGTTGAAGCTTTTGATTTACATCCATACGGAAAATCGCAACCAAATAATCAAACGATTACAAAACAATTTCCAAAAATAATCCTTTGGAAGAACTATATAGAGTTCAATTTGCATTTTACTATAAGTATTTAATAAAAATTCATTTAACCATGACAATGATGGATTTGAACACGCATCGTGAAAGATACATTACAGCTATCAGCGCATACAAATTGACATCGATATTTATGTCAATGTTAACATTATTGTATATTATGTACTTAGCTACTGGTACCCGCACACGTTTATTGTTACGAAAAAGTCAAAGGAATAAATTTAACTTAGAATACGAGGTCGCGGTAAAATCACTTAAATCAACATAAGCAAATACATTTATTAATGTAACAAAAACTTTTAAAAAGAGGAATACTCAGATGGCACATTATTGTGTATTTATAAATAATCCTGTTTTTCTATTTCAGGCTTCTCATCAACACCCCTCAACAAACCTAAGGGTACATTATAATGGCTCTTACAGAAAATACCGTAGAGGCTTTCAATCATTCATTTTACGATAATATAAATACGATGCTACAGATAAGTTTAAAAAAACTAATAGTTTTCTTTCGTATTAAGGGCTATCTAAGATGTTTTCAAAATCGTTTCCCTTTTGAATATATTTTTGATCTTATTCTACTTTCTGTTTTCTTGTATTGTAATCTATGTCGGCAAAAAAAACGAAAATTTATAAGTATACGACAACGATTTGTAAATGTTTAAGTTGTGAATTGGAGTTGAACCTTAAGCTGCCGATGACGCTTAAAACTTATCCACAACTCCATGGAACACACTCCATAACACAGGTTTAGATACAGAACTGAATCACAGTAATCACTGTTGGTAGGTATTGACCTTTCATTTAGTATCAACATCGTAGCCAGGGTCTACGGTATCCTAAAACACGAACCATTTTTTTTTTGTTTGGATTATTTACCAGAGAAATTTACATTTAACAGTGACAGAATGGCATTACATATAGCAAGAAGTCTATACATTCCACAGACGGAAGCACGGAGAAAAGAAATACCATATCATCTGCATAACTTATATTGTTGTGGCAAACTAAAGTTAGAGAAAGATTGACATAGGTTGTAAAGGTTATTCGACTGTAATGATTTGAATATACCGAAGGACATGTGTAAAAGTAGGGTCACACACTCAAACTCTAAATAAGAAATACACTCTGTCTCAAAATATTCGTTTCGCTTTGTTTTTTATTTCCAGGAAATATATGTGAAGAAACTAAGTGGGTATGAAGCTATTGTTCCCTTTTGTATTTTTCTTGTACTAGCGATACGCCCACTGACCACAAAATCAAGAGACAATAAACCGTTACAAAAAACAAAACCATTATTCCTTTCAACATACGAAAACATTCGCAGATTTTTGCCAAAAACATCAGTGATATTATCTTTGTCGTCAATTTAAATATCAGAAAATAAGTGGGTGTATAATTATTACATCATCATCATCATCATCATCATATCAGCCGTACGACGCCCACTGCTGGACATAGGCCTCCCCCAAGGATCTCCACAACGATCGGTCCTGTGCTGCCCGCATCCAGCGTTTTCCCGCGACCTTGACCAGATCGTCGGTCCACCTCGTAGCGGGCCTACCCACTGAGCGTCGTCCGGCACGCGGTCGCCATTCGAGAACCTTTCCGCCCCAACGGCCATCGGTTCTCCTTGCTATGTGTCCTGCCCATTGCCACTTCAGCTTCGCAATTCTTTGAGCTATGTCGGCGGTTTTTGTTCTCCTACGGATCTCCTCATTTCTGATTCGATCGCGTAGGGAAACACCAAGCATAGCTCTCTCCATTGCCCGCTGGGCGACCTTGAGCCTTCTTACAAGACCCATAGTGAACGACCACGTTTCACTGCCATAAGTCATCACTGGCAACACACACTGGTTAAAGACTTTCGTCTTAAGGCACTGAGGTAATTTGGACGCGAAAATGTATCGCAGCTTCCCGAACGCTGCCCATCCGAGTTGGATTCGACGAGAGATCTCTTTCTCGAAGTTGGACTTACCTAACTGTATTATATGTCCTAGGTAAACATAGTGGTCAACAACTTCGAGTGTAACGTTCCCAACATTTACTGGAGCGGGTGTAACATGGGCGTTGGACATAATTTTCGTCTTGTCCATGTTCATCTTAAGACCCACTCGTTGGGATGCGTTACTGAGATCTTCGAGCATGGTGCTCAGGTCTTCCAAGGTCTCAGCCATTAGGACCACATCATCGGCAAACCGAAGATGCGTCAGGTACTCGCCGTTGATGTTGATGCCAAGTCCATTCCAGTCCAGAAGCTTAAAAATATCCTCCAACGCAGCAGTGAACAGTTTCGGAGAGATAACGTCTCCCTGTCTCACTCCTCGCTGTAGTTGGATAGGATTAGAGCTCTGGCTCTGTACTCGGACCGACATAGTGGCGTTTTGGTACAGGCACCTTAACACTTCGATATACCTGTAGTCCACTTGGCACCTCTGGAGAGACTGCAACACCGCCCAAGTCTCGATCGAATCAAAGGCCTTCTCATAGTCCACAAACGCCAAGCAAAGTGGCCGATTATACTCTTCGGTCTTCTGTATAACCTGCCGCAGCGTATGGATGTGGTCTATGGTGCTAAAGCCTTTTCGGAAACCGGCTTGTTCGGGAGGTTGGAAGTCGTCAAACCTGCGAGCAAGACGATTCGTAATGACCCTCGAAAACAGCTTGTAGACATGGCTCAGAAGCGAGATGGGTCTGTAGTTCTTCAGTAGGGTTTTGTCGCCCTTTTTGAAGAACAAAATCACCTCGCTTCTGCTCCATGCCTTCGGCGTTTTGCCCTGGACGATGACAGAATTGAAGAGCTTCTGGAGGACTTTAAGTACCGGCGTGCCGCCCGCTCTCAGAAGCTCTGTTGTAATTCCGTCATCTCCCGCCGCCTTGTTGTTCTTTAGCTGTTTGAGGGCTATTCTAATCTCGTACAGGCTGACGTCCGGGATATCTTCGGTATAGTGTCGGGTAAGCTTGGCTCTAGGATCTCGAGCTCTGCTTTGGCCTGGTGTGATACTGGAATACAGCTGCCTATAGAAACTCTCAATCTCTCTCAGGATTTCAGGAGTCGATGAAATGATACTGCCGTCCTCAGTTTTCAGCCTCGTCAGTTGACTTTGCCCAATAGACAGATCTCTAGCGAACACTTTGGAGCCTTTGTTCCGCTCTATGGCCTCTTTAATACGCTCGGTATTAAATTGGCGAAGGTCACTCGTCAGCGACTTCGAGATCTGTCTATTAAGCTGTCTATAACGTAGGGCATCCGCTGAGTCTTGCAGTCTCATTTCATGTCTCTTATCCATGAGTTCGAGTGTATGTGTGGAAAGTTTCTTCAATTTGGGACGGTGAGTTTTGAAGTATTTTGACCCTACCGTACGGACAGCATCCACCACCAGGTCGTTCAGATCGTCCACATCTATGCTGTTTTCAAGGGTCTCAAAGCGGTTCTGGAGCTCGAGCTGAAAGCGTTCGGGGTTTTGAATCTGGGTCGGCACTGGTCGGAGCGTAGATTTTATCAGTCGCGATCTTTCAAGCTTCACGTTGATATTCAATGTGCCTCTTACCAGTCGGTGATCGCTCCCTGTCTTAACAGCGTTGATCACAGAGACGTCATTGAATATTTGCTTCCTCGTTGACATGATAAAATCGATCTCATTTTTGACCTTGCCGTCGGGACTTATCCAGGTCCATTTGCGAGTTACGGGCTTCCTGAAGAAGGAGTTCATCATATAGAGGTTTTCCCTCTCCATAAAGTCCGCCAGCATCTGGCCTCTGTCGTTCCGTTCTCCAAATCCAAATTGCCCCACTCTCAACTCGTCACCGCAGCGCTTCCCCAACTTTGCATTGAAGTCCCCCATCACAACCGTGTAGTGGGATTTGTGACTATGTATGGCCCTAGAAATCTCCTCATACATAGCCTCCACTTCGTCATCGTCGTGTTTCGAGGTTGGGGCGTATACTTGGATGACCGTCAACGAATATCGTGATGATATTCTGAGTACCAAGTATGCCACTCTGCTGGAAACACTACCGATGGATAGCACGTTGTTGACGAGGGACTTGTGGACGATAAACCCGACACCACCCATGGACAGTTGGTCGCCCTCCCGGAAGTACAGCAAGTTACCGGAGTCCAGAATTATCGTGTCCTCTCCCTCTCGTCGGACTTCAGACAACCCGATGACGTCCCAGTGTAACTTGCCGATAACTTCTTCCAACTCTGTAATTTTCGCGTCGGTCCTCAATGTGCGCGTGTTATATGTTGCCAGGTCCAGTCGTCGGTGTTGGTAGCCGCAACCTACCCGGAGATTCTTCGCACCCCCTGCCGCACCGTTACCGTAGCCGCTACCGTAGCTAGGAATGGTTTGGCTGCCGGGGACTAGGGGCCGTTTCTTGTTGTGCCTATCCATATGAGGGGTTTTGCCATAATCGCCACGCTTGGCAGGCGGGTTGGCGATCGCAGTATGACCCGTACGCATAAAGAGATGCTGCTGCCCATCTCCTTAGGTGAGGTTTCCCTTAGTCGGCTCTTACGACACCCACGGGATGAGAGGGGAGTAGTACTATTCTAGGCCGGCACTACACGGCAATTATTACGTTCACAATTTATTCTTAAACACAAAATGTGTGGGATGACAAGATTTTAAGAGGTTAAAATTTTCTCATAGCTTTTTTTATATACGAGGGTGGGTCAAAAATTTTCGCGGAATGGAGGGTAAGTAAGAAATAAAACACAACATTATTTTTCCTTCTCAATGTATTCCCCTTAACTCTAATATATTTATTAGACCTATCAATTAATTTATTAATACCTACGAAAAAAATGATTTCTCTTTGTCGTCAAAATAGGCTGAAATTGCGCTCTTCACTTCTTCATCGCTGGAAAATTTCTTCCCTCGAAGCTCTTTTTTCATTTTTGGGAACAAATAATAATCACTTGGGGCTAAATCTGAGCTATATGGAGGATGTTCCATTTTCAGATTTCGAAGCTCTTTGAACAGCAGCCATCGCAACTCCATGTTGCAAATTTGCCAATTTTCTCCATGTTGCAAATTTTCTTCCGGATTGACTTGTTAATTGATGTGTAGCTCAGGTAACTATGACGGTCATAGTTACCTGAGCTACACATCAATTAACAAGTCAATCCGGAAGAAAATTTGCAACATGGAGAAAATTGGCAATAGGTCATAGTATGACCTATTTTTTTTGAAACTTAGTATTTATACTCTTAATGAGTACCACAACTAGTTCTGGTAGTAAAAAGTCACCTTTCCCCCCTCCATGCCCTTATTCCGTGAACTTTTTGACTCGCCCTCGTAGATACTTGTTTCGTATCTAAATATGTCACTTTATTAAGAAAATGCAAATTGTACACTAAACGAGATATGATGATTGTTACAATTTGACATACAGCCTCTAAAATACAAGTGTCATTATCAAGCAGGGGTTTGAAAAAATCATATTTCCGTGGCGCATTATTTTTTACATAATTACTCAAAATAAATTAACATTGACATATAAATTAAAGCCATTAAAAAAGTAATAAATAAATATTCGATGGTGCAATTAACAACTACATTCGACTTTCAGTTTCGATTCCAAAGCAAGGAGTTCAATAAGGAATGAGAAAATGTGACAGTTTTTGGTTGGTTGATGTGCTGTTGTCAATACAAATGACTGCAGCTACAGCTGAGGAACAGCTCAAGATAATAAATTTTTGGCCCCAATCCGATAATCAGCGTTTGCAATACTCGATAAACTTTCGCAATCGTAAGCCATACTCGTTAACCACTGCGCCATCTAATTTGCATCTCAACACCTCATAAAGATCCCAGAATTATGATTATAACACCGTTAAAAGATATAGAAAGCACTGACAATATCGCTTAACTGTAATATTAGTCAAAATCAATCAATTACAACCGATTTAGTCGGGAGGGATTGAACCTACCTTGAAAATCAAACAGAAAGGGCAGATGTCTGTGCCATGTATTCGAATAATTATATTTGAGTGATCGGTATTTTACATAATTCTATTAATTTTAGTTATTTATATCCCGAATACTAGGAGCATTCGTAATACCGAGATGATTGATTGCCACAACGGACCCAGTAGAATGGAGAGTAAATGCCAGGTTTTAGTTCCTGGGTATACCTCTGCCTACGATACATGCGCCATGGCAAAGGGGAGAAAGCTTCAAAGAAAAGGTATCCATAACACTGGGAGGACGAAGGACCGCCGTGGTGGTGACTGCCACAACGTATACTTTAAATTAATAATAAAAATTATATTATTTATTATTCACAACAAACAAATATGTATGTTTACAGTTTAGGTATAAACTACGTACTAATAACTTGTTTGTGGATACTGGTGATATATGGTAAGTAAAAATTATACTTGTATAACAGACCCCATCTCCAACCACCAGACATCTTTTATAATACCTCTGGTATAATTTTATATAATATAATACTATAAATACCAAATGTAATCTTTTATGCACCCCCCGTTTTTCGTATTGGACACATGGCAGAGAATTATTTTTTTCTTTTTAGTTGGCCCGAAAAGCGAGGGTTTTTTTTTTAATGTAAATTATTTTCTTCTTTTTAGTTTTGTGTGTATGATTTCCAATTGCTCGATCTAAAATTTCAAGTAGCAGTTAGTATGTCATTATGCAACATTTGTTGCGCCATCTGTGGATGTGCGGATTTTTTCGGAACTAATTTTTTTCCATTTGAAATTAAATTTTGTAAATATTCTCTGAAATTGTGATTGAATCATGTCGAAAAGTATATAATCATATATTGTCATCGAGTTTTAAGCTATGTTTAAAGTTTCTAGCTAGTCGGGAAATGGGTGAAAATTGAGTTTCAAGATTTGTACGTTACAGACAGACAAACAGACACCAAGAGAAGTAGAAAAAAACGAGGGAAGAAAAAAGGCAATACATATTCACACTTCTTGGGTGAATAACTTCCGATCAAATATTAACTTACGCAATATTAATATTTACTGCTATATCTACATAAATCAACATTGTGGGACGTAAGGTGTGTTATCTAAATTTACAAAATGAATCATACGTCATTAGACGCACGAATGTAAACTTACTTTTTTATGGGGACAACTAGCGGATGTCCTTTCCCGACTTCAGCCGGGTTGCATATAATATATTTATGTAGTAAATAATTTTGTCATAAGAAAAAAAAGTGCCAATTAAAAATCATCGTCAGCCTTCAAGCTGAATTAGTCAGCTATTTGGTACAGACGTGGGAAATATTATTATTATTATGACGTGGGTTTATTAGTTCTAAATTGTTTAAGGCTATTGTTAATTATTTCGTTTCTTTTAATTTTGTTTAATCTATGTAATTTTTCCACTGTTGCTGTTTTTGTTTAGTTTGTTGATTTCCTATGTTTTAGTACCAAATATATTTATTTATATTTATGTAATAATAAATAAGACAACATCACATAGGTACCGAACCAATATTGAAAAATTCGTGTTCTACATTGATCCGGCCGAGGATCGAACCCGGGCTCTCGGGTGTCTGCCCCATGAAAACCTGTATACAAGCTTATCGGTCACAGAAGTCGATATAACAGTGACTTATTTGCATTTACTAGACGCACTATTTTGAAAATTGATAAAAATCATTAGTTGCTTAATAAGCGAAAAAGAGATAAGCTTTTTGCGTAGACTGATTTAGTAAGTGGGCGATTCTCTGTAAGCTGGGCAACTCATTGTCTCAGGCCAATATCATCCTAATCTACCTTTTCTCTGCCCACAATATACATATTATATAATTTAACAAACTTTACTATATGATAACCGTTTTTAAAGTCCTCAAAAAACAGTCCCCTGATGAGTCACCAATCCCCTGTAATCAATACAGGGGATTGGTGACTCATCCTATATCTATCAGAAAATGCTCTATATTTCCTAAAGTAATGGAAATATTCCTGGTTCAAATGTCGTTTATTATTAAATAGGTGAATATCTGTTCTCTGAATAAGATTTAATAAACATATAAACAAAAAATTTGCCAAGACAACCTTCTATGAACGAGTTGCCCAGTTTACAGGGAATCACCCAAGTAATTTTATTGTCATTATTTATTATGTATTTTCTCTGCAGGTGATTAGTTACAAGAAAAAATACGTCACCATAGAGGAAATATGATCCAAAACATATTATCTTATGAGACCGTATTTCTGAAGGTGGTTTCCTGTTTGGATGTTCGGCTATGGCTAAATATTTATTTTGGCGTAAATTTAACAATTATATTGGGATAAAAATAAGCCCACCACATTAAAATTCGTTTCATATTATAATTGACTGTCTCCTTATATGAATTCATATCGACTTAACACAAATGCTTTAGTTGGGATCCCTTTCGTTGACATAATGTATTTATTCCTAAAATAGTTAAGCATAACGAGTTTGGCATATTTTCTTTGTGCATAATATTACTTTGTCATAATTGATTTTTAGCAGCATATGCACTGTGGCATAATATAATAAGGTCTAACATATTTATTCATAATTATAATTTACACAATGTTTTTAGGCATATAGTGTATAATCGCATAATATTTTATAATAAAGGTTAGGTTAGGTTAGTTATGTAAGTTATTGATGTGTATCTATTATCTTAGGAATTACTTAATCGGCGTAAGATGATTATGGTTTGATACCATTATGCCTTATTAAAGTAATGGTTGTGAATTTTATGCTTAAATATGATTATGCTGATTGTATTTATGACTATAACAATTATGCTAAATTTTTTATTTGTAATAATATTATGCGTAAATATCATTACTATGAATTACCATATGCCAACATATTTTATGGTGTAATTTTTATGCAAATAGATATTGAACCTCTATAGCTACTTAACTTGGGTTCAGAACAATGGTTGAGATGTTGTCTAATTAAATTTATTTCAGTAAGTGGTTCGTATATTATTATCTTCTTGTCTTGTACATTGTCATGGGTAATAATTATAAGAAGTCAGACATGTTCACCGACTTTTTATTAGATTCTATAAAGGACTCAACCCTCACGTCAGAAATTTGTTAGCACTCGTAGGAAGTGAAGTGACGTGTGCGTTCATTTCGTCGGTCACGTAATCTATGGCAAAATTCGGCGGGAAAAATCGGACAAAATGGTGGTCGTGGGCGCGAACGCTAATTAAACATGACCAGATTTAAAGGGGGCCTATGATTTAATGCTAAGTTAATCAATTTTTCGAGAGGAGTTGGATGTAGGCAGATGTTATTCGCAAAAGATTATTCGCGTTATTCATATAAAAAAATCTAAACGCTATTTTAGTTAGAAAGTGTTTTGCCAGTTTCTTTCGAATTATGATTTCAATTTGTAAGATGAAGACAAAACACCGTATAATTTAAAAGGTTTACTAATCGTTCTAGCTTTGTTATTAATAACACGGTTAGTTTTAAATACAGTATGAATTACTACAGTATAACTTAAAACCATTGTGGATGAGCCGAAGTTTGCTTCAAATTCACTAGGCTAAATTGATTTACTTACGACGTAGTTACGCACGGCCAAAATCAAAAGCAATTACGGATGTGTAATTGACTAAAGGGACAGTAACCATCTTTCAATCCAGACATTATGGAGCAGTTTAGAGTCAATTTTTATTTCAACGATTCATTTCATTATGTTTATTGGTTATAAACGCATAATTATAGAAAATTGTAAAATAGTATTCAATGAAATAATAATGCTGATCTCATTCTATGTTGGCTACAATATTTTGTATACATAACCGTTCCCGTTAAAATCTTTGAAGAATAACGAAGCAATATACCAAACACTACTAAAACAAACATAGGGCTCATGCCTACGCAATATCGCGATGACGTCACCAAAATATTAGCGGTCTATTGTTTTTGTAACATAAGGCTACGTTACGCCAATATTTTTTCTGTATACCGTACACGAGATTATCGTATAGAGCAATGACAGCAGAAAATATATTAAAACCTTTAACATTAAGTGGGAAAATCCCGTTCCAGAACTATTTTTCGCCGTTTTTTGTTTTTTCGTCTCGTTTGAATAGTCGTAGTCTGTACGTACCCTAATATCTCGTCTTCGCATATCTTCCGCGTATCTTCTAATTATCTCGCATACATGGGCTATTACGAATTCGATTTTTCTAACGAGGCGGATTACGCTCCGTCGGTGTTTTCCGATCTCACGATGAATCATCTAATTGTCGTTTTTGCCTTTTCGACATCATTATAAGAATTGAAGCGGTTTTTATATTTCTTTGCTGTTACATTTTTTCATTCATTTCGTATGTATGTGATTCGTTTTGTACTTACTTTGATTTTTTTTAATCAAGCAATATATGAATTAGATGAAATTGCACATATTAAGCAAATGAGATACACACGTATCATTTCCATTTGTATCATATCAAATACATAAATTGCTTGGCGATTAGCAGGGATTTTAGCGGTATCCGAATAGAGTGTTCTGAACACTGTTTTTCATTTCTGTTTTAAAAGTTAAACAGAAAGAAACTGTTACACTTTGAATCTGTTTACTAATACCGGTTCATAAGTGTTAATATCTGTTACAGTCAATAAGGTTCACATTGGCATAACTATGCGACAGCTCACTGATGATTTGGGTACTTTGAAATGCCTATGTTGGTGTACTGTGTTTACGCATAGTTAAACGTAAAACAGTTTCTAACAGATTAGTAACAGAAAACAATATATCTGTTACACTTTTATAAGTGTTCGACGCAAAACAGGTTCAAAACACCCAAATAAGTGATACAGGAATAATTCTGTAACAGATTCAATGTGTAACCCTTATGAATTTGTATCCTTATAAAGGTGTTTTTGAATCCCTGGCGATTAGTCCATTTTTAAGTCCAAATGGTAGCTACGATTAGGTATACAGTTATGCTAGTTATAGTATAGTACGATGTGCAGATAATTGTCAAAAATATTTCCCCCCAATATTTATTAATTTATTTGAAAAATCATATTCCGTAATTATTTTTTATTATTTTGTATTTTACCACATTTTTATTAACTTTTTTTTGTTCGTGTCTGTCCTTCTGCCTGAGAAGCCTGAAGCCTTAAACCTGAAAACCGCCTGCCCCACGTTTTAAGTCATATAACATCATAGTACTTGAACATATAACTTTGCCTTTTCCATCTTCCATCAATAATTTTCCATCACAATTCTGGAAAAAAATTTTTTTTCTTTTTAGTCCGCTTATAAAAACGTGGCTTTTTTTAATCTTCTTTTGCTTCTATAAAATATAAAAATGAGGATTTTTAAGCAGGATAAGCTTTTTTCTTTGTTTCTGTAAAAAGGAAAAGTAAAAAAGGACTGTCAGAATTAATCAGAGTTGTCATTTACATGGCATATCAAATCAAAGCGAACTTGCTTTGACTGACACAAAAGAGAAACAGGATTCTGCCTAATGTATTGCAAATAAAACAACGCAAATAAACGCGAAATAATAGAACAAAAATGTATCAGTTGATATTAACATCATTTTTAAATTATATATTAAAAACGGGTGGTTATAAATTTAATGTTGCCAATTCGGCGTATAAATATTCTATGGATTTAAAGTGTCAATATAAAATTGACTGTCTCGTTTAATACATAAGACAATTCAAGTGTAATAGAGAAAATTGCTTTAGACGCAAATTGAATCGTATTTTTATTTTTTCTTAAATCCAAGTATTATTGTATGCGAACGACCAAATAATGAACAATTGCTTAAATTATTAAATTACCTCCTAAATTACCATTTTTTTAATAAATTACTATGACTCAGAGAATACATTGAACTCCCTTGAACGTCACACCTTTCATCTATACTAAAATTATAGAGTGGTAACGTTAGTGAGTTTGTAAGAAGTAATCTCGGGTACTAGTGATCCGTTATTGAAACTTCTTTCACCATTAGAAAGCTACTTTATTCCGAAGTGACATAGGCTAGTTTTGATTGTGATATAAAAATTTGGATGCTCAACGATTTGAATAAAACACTTCTTTACGGATTTTGTGCATATTTTATTTTATATTTAATTCTGACGTTTCGACTCCTTTACAGGAGCCGTGATTACAGGATGACTAAGATAATGGTTAACATGTATTTTCTACTACCTTCACAATATTTTAATCGGGCACGTTCCTAATTGTTAATTTTTTTATATAAATCAAATTGTTTTATTTTTACATTTTATATAGTTATTAAATTCTCACTACGATTTCATTGTATACTACTGAGTCTACTACCAGTTCAGAAATTGGGAGGCCCTTCCGAGAAGAACTGGCGAAAGAAACTCGGGCAGGACCGACCTCCATCAGCGATGTTGGCACGGGATAGCTCGTAATTAATAATTTTATTTTCATAATGATAGGATCTTTATAGTGCTGCATTCTTTTTTTGTGTCACCCACAAAAAGTGTGCCAGGCTTCGGCCGAGTAGTTTTTAGTAATATCAGTCCTCCGACCTAACGACCTCTGTGATCAAGTGGCTCACATAACGGTTTGCATGGTAACCCATTCCGAGGTCCAGGGTTCGATACCCAGCCAGGCCAGTGTAGTGTAGTGTTCTCGTGTCTAGGTTTTTATACGTTGTGAATGAATACCATAACTCGGGTGCTTTACGTACTTAACTTGAGTAAGTAATGCTATCCTAAAAAAGTTCTTCTGAATTTTAAAGTCAAGTCAAGCTGGTGTACGAGTCAATAAATAGTTTTACTGTCGATAAATGTCTTTGAAAATAAGCTGGAATATCGATACAACTATCGATAATATTGATCATAAAAAGTGGTAATACTACTAACTTATAATAGTATCAAAAGTATTAAGGCTCGATAGACATTAACACGTTGAGCGCTACGTCAGCCATCAATGGCTGACACTAGACTTTCCGTTTAGGCCGCGTCAGCCATCGGTGGCTGACAGCGTGTAACATGAGAACTCCTTTACAGGAGTGCACTCCTGTAAAGGAGTCGAAACGTCAGGATTAAATATAAAATAAAATAAAACATGCGCAATAATCCGTAAAAAAGTGTTTTATTCTGATGTAATAAAACTGTCAAATTTCTCAATTAACACACATAAAGTTCAATATTCAATGAACCAATTTCACAGTTCGCCTACATATAACTAATATGTACCTACTTATTTAAAAAAAAACTATATCCTATACATAACTTCCATTTAAATGCTATAAATAAATTATAAAAAAAAAAAATTATAATTTCATTCTATTATATAATATAAAAGGTCGCATTCTACTTTTTAAATTTAAAATGTTAATAATTGTTCTCGATCACTGATCCTTATCGACACAGCGCCGTTCCTCACGTGGCCCACAGACATTCGGTGAGTAGATTATGCATTAGCGCATACATTCTCATACGTTCCAATTTCTACCCACAATGGGATCATCCGCTTTCAAACGACTATGTTTTTGTAGGACATATACGTTGCGAAATACTATTCCATTTTCCGCCTACTAAAAATCGGTAAACCATTATCAGACGTATGTGAAAGCTTCCTTGAAACACTTAAATAGGATAACTATAGGTAATCCACTGTTATAAACCTATATAATTAGAAACACACAGTTTAAGATACAAACGTCGCCAAACTTCATATTTGGTCTGCTAAAACCTATTACCTAAGACTTATGGTTAAATGCACATATTTAGAACAATGTATTAATAAAAATAAAACCCAGATGCCCTGAGGTGGTAACAAATATGATAGATTACTTTTTGTACTAGCATTACAGGATCCCTAGTATTACTAAGACTCCTATCCTACGCATATTTTATTTATTTATAGTAAATGTTAGGTTGGTTGATATACCTAAGAGTCGCACTAAGCGGTTTTGTTCCAATTTTGTGATACGTACCCCTAAGGAGTGGAAGTCTGTGTTTCCTAACAAATACAATTTTGGGGTCTTCAAGTCACGAGTGAATAAGTATCTTTTAAGCGACCGCGTCACACCCTAGATCGCATCGTCGCTTACCATCAGGCGAGATAGTTGTCAAGCGCCTGCTTATTTGGTATAAAGTTTTGAAAGCCTCAGCTTCTTTAACAGCGGCCTCTATGGTCGTTTGGCTTCCGTACCAATTAAGATGGTAACACCACTCCGAGTTACCGGATTCTATCCCCAGTCGGGTCAATGTAGAAAAATAACTTTTCTTTATAGTGTCTTGAGTCTGGGTAATGTGGTCATTTTCTTTGATTTTCATAACACACTGTGCTTTTAATCAGAGCAAGGTATGTGATATTATTATAAAAATATAATTTAATATTTATAATTTCAACTGTTTTACATTAACCAAACACGTGGCTAATTATTTAAGTGACGAAGCGGCGCGTAGTTGCAAATGTCCACGAATTTATCATATTTCAGCCGAGTAGCCAGCTACGTCATACACCATTTGACATCTCATTAGCGAGTCAAAATAAATCCAATTACAATGCCACTGGCTAATTTTGTGAATAGTTATCGCGTAAACTTAACAATTTTACAGATATTATAAAGGAAAATAACTTTATTCAAATGCACTTAAAATAAGTTGTTTTCAATCGTCCAAAATTCCTACCTACCACCCATTCAGGACGTCTTTTAACTAACAAGAAGAATAGGCGCAAGAAACTCTTCAGCTTTAACAGTTGTAACGACAAGTACAATATTAAACGTCGTCACAATACATAATCCACAAAAAAAACAAATTATTCTGTTACAATAGTGTTATGGTTTTATTACATTGTTGATTACAATAAGTATATATTTTCAGTAAGAAATGTTAGGTCCTAAACGAAGTCAAAACATGCTTACTGTTTATACCAACTAGAATACTCGAAAACATTTGATGAAAATCTAATTTTATTTTTGTATTAAAAACAGTACCTATTATTACCATATCTAGGTACAGTACCTATTAGATATGGCACTAAATGTAACACACGCATCAAACTACTTCGCGTTTATCGTGGTATTCAAATGTAAGGTATGTTTATTGATTAGGTCAGTAACGTAATTTCAAATAATGTTTAGTATTCAGTAATTTTATGAGAAATACGTGAATCTGTTCTTTAATAACTCTGTAACTGTTCATTTCCCAGGTTGTCATAAAAAAGTTTTTATATAGATGAGAAGAATATGTGGGTCTAATTATAATTCAGTGTCTTGTCCAAGTCATTGTAATGTATAGTGTATTATCTAAGTACCTTTAATACACTAATCATGAAGTATTTCGGTATTTAGGATATAGTTTTGGTTGAGTAAACGGGGCCACCTGAGAATGGAAAAAGAGAGAAATTTTCAGTGCCTTTAAATTATTTTTACTATTGAAGGAATGAAATCTTTTTTCTTTATTTTATGCTGTTGGTTAACAGATTTTATAATTATTAAATTTTTTGCATTTAGGAAACACTAAATATATTTAATTGATGGAAAAATAAAGGGTAAAATTCACAAAAAGCTATTAAAATAATATTTGTCACAAATAAAAGTAGCTTTTTATGCAAGGGGCCTTTTAGCCAAGTAAAACCTTAACCACAGTCTCTATAAGAACAAAAAAAACTAATCTTACACAATTATGATTATTTTCTACATTAGATCAATATTAGCATTAACACCTTGGAGAAAGCTTAACGCTTGTGTTACAAGTAGGTCCACTGCCATAGTATAATAGCGAAGAACGAACTCAATCCACTTGGTTAAGAACTGACATTTCAACTGACAGGCTACAGATACTGTTACAAATTATATTTTTAGTTAGAATTATTGACAATGAGGACGCTGAGGAAAGGGGCTGAGAAAAAATTCTTTTTAATCTGCAAGAGTATTCGGCATTGACTTTTATTGATAACCTACTAACAAAATGTTTAAACAATTATAATAAAAAAAATTAACTTCCAATGGTGCATCAAATAACAGATTATACTTGTTAGAAGGTATTATCTTGTGATAGACATAAGTTATCATCTCCAAAAATATAATATTATATTATTCACCATTAATTAGATACAGTGATGTATTGGTAAAATAAGAAGTAAAGGAACACATAGTGGGAGCAAAAAAGTCCTATTTTCAGCAAACTATTTTATTCCATGTAAGTTTTTATATTTTCTTATTTTTACTATACAAAAATAAATACTCTGTTAGTTAACATATTTTTGGAAATGTTTTTCAAATTTGCCAATTTAAAATATAATTTTCATTTCTAATTAAAAAAAATTCTACTAATAAAGTACTGGAACGCCTTCCGGAACTGAAAAAAGGTAAGGGAACATCGATCCACCGCATTCCCCTCCCAATACCCCACTGATTAGAGGTGATTATGAATTAAAAGGATTTTCTATATTATGTATCAAAGCAATATAATGTAATTTATTTTACATAAAACATGGTTTTATATTTATCAATTCTTTTGTTGTTTAGCTGTAACTGGAAATAATTTTTAAATAGCATAGTAAAAGTAATTAAAAATAAATAATACCTGCTTATATTTTCATCAAAGATTCATAAATAAAAACTATTCTGTTAGTAAACAATAACCCTAAAACTTAACTATGAGTCCATAGAGGAATAAACAAATATTGGTAGTAGGTACATTCCAGTTGTTCTGAGATAAAAATAGTAATGCATTATCATAAATCCAGATGGTACATTATTATTAGACAAGCGAGTACAGAAATAGTTTTAGCTAAATGTGTGATGTTATTTTCTTTTATCAGGAGTATTAAATTTTACTTTTTTAAGCTATTATATTATAAAAAATATTGTTATAAAAATTAAATAACTTACTTTTCTTATAATATATATAATATGAATAAGATTTGAATATTTATTTGGCTCATCAAATGCATTTTGTTTCATTATTAATATTTTATCACCCCTGAATGCATAATAAAATTTAGGTACTTATATATAAATTGTTATTCATTTGTTTATAGTTTTAATAAAGTTTTGATGTTCCCATTAAGGATATTTTGAAAGGATAAAGTAATAAGAATCCTATTGGAATATCTAAGACAACAAGATGATTTTAAAGCAATTAAAAGCTTATTTTAATGGATGCAAATTTTTTAATGGAATGCTATTGTTACTAAATACAATAACTTTGAACAAAGTTGTCAGGTCCATAAAAGCAGTCATACTGATACATATCTGTGAAAAGGTATTTTGCAGACCTAAACCAACAGTTTATTTTATACGCTGTCGACAGCCGATACTGATTACGGCGCGCCTCCACATTGTAAACAAATGGTGTATTTTTAAATCCTAAACAATTGCCGCATGACATATTTAGCAACAATAAAACAGAAATCCTTACCATATAAAGTCCTTGCAGTGGCTGCAGAAAGTTGGCTGCTTGAAGAACCTCGGCATAAACTTGTGGTCTTTCACCAGGTAAACATTCTTCTTCTTCAGAGCACCTTTACGGCCTCGCAGGCGAAAGGCCTGATTGATCTTCATATCACCACCACCGTCATCACAATTATTATCCTCGTCTGCCATGGTTACGCGCGTTTCGGGAGACGCCGGATAAATTCCGAAATAACTCGCAAAATAAATCGCTGCACTTAGCGACTCGTATGGACAAACCCACGACAAACCACCGTCCTCAACCGAACGTCATTCCGCTTTGTCAAGAAAAATAGCAAGGCGACGGCGACCAATGAAATAGAATCTATTGAACTGTCAATGTCACATCAAATTACCTGAGAATGTTACCAGCTAAGCATGTTAAACTCCTTACATTTATCTTAAAATTAATCGTTCCCTTTCCATTAATATTATTTACAAATCAATGAGGCTGTAAACAAAATTGTTTTTCTTTTCAAAGTATTTTAATTTCTGATCGATATAAAGAACAATTCTATCATTAAAGCTTTTTATTTAGCTAAATTACAAACAAAGTAAACATTTTGCGTGTCAGTTCCGACGAAATCCGTCCTTACTCCGAAAAAACGATTATCTTAAAATATATATTATAGGCAAAGGAGGTAAATGAATTCATATATTTATTCTTATTAATTTGATAAAATATATTACTGAAATTATTGAAGTGAAATCTTCGTTGGCATCGTTGTGATTTAAAAGTCGATGAAACGAAAAAGCGACAGTAAAAAGTGACAGACATAAATTAATAAGACTTAAGGTAGGAGAAAAAAAGATAGGAAGCATTATGTACGTGTGTTGATACTTGTATGTGAGCACATGCGTATTACAAAGCTTGAGAGAAGGCATCACAACTACCGTGGTATTTTGTATACATGTTCGTAGTATTTTTGAAGGTTTCACTTCTACCACGTGTGAATTGCATACATACTTTTTATTGTATTATTATTTATATTTATTTTTTTGTTATTTATGATATTTATATGTATACTGAATGCTATAGTGAAAAAGAAAGAGAAAAAGAGTAAAGGTGTACATAGGACTGAGGGGCGGGGAGCGCTATAAGATGTGCGAGTATATTGCGCAGAGGAAATGTGACCCTTCACTTTTTGTTAACATTTGATTTTACTACCCATCTATTTTTTATGCCGTGCGCTTTATATGAAACGACTCATAAGGAGTTAAACTCCAAAAAAGTAATTCTTACAGAAATTACTCTGGGATTTTTTGCTATTCTTTAGTTACAACACAAACAGTCATTTTGATTTGATTGAAATAAATAGAAATTTATAATTAAATATAAATTATATAGTTTAAAAATATTAAATTTCCCAATATTTTAAATTATTATTTTATATGGTAAGATATTTAATTTGTTTTGTCTTAGACTTTTTGGCGGGATCGGAAAACGTCACTCCAGTATTATTTTCAGTAGTTTTAATATTATAGTTTTCTGAATGTTCAATAATGGCGGATAATCATCAAGTATCCGTGAAAACGTATAAGAGTTGGCTAGTGAAATAAAATTGCTAAAGGTGTCCTTTTAACCTATCTCAGGAAGTTCAAGGAGGTTTCAGTAAATCATCACACAATTACTGAAACAAAGGGTAAGGGGTTGTTTTACTAGTCATTCATAAATCCCCTCATCATTCATCATCATCTAATTAAAAAAGGACATTGTTGAAGTTGAGGCTGTATGGAGTCTATTGCCGCTGCCTCGCTTTATTGGAAAACTTTAAAAACATGTGGGTTTGTCCGTTCAGAAATACATGTTGTACATGAAAACATTACACGAATAAATGTAAATTTCCATCATTTTGCGGTGCACTTCAGTTACGTACGTAAGTGCACATTAAATTTTTACTCACTTCTTTGTTAAAATGTAACATTACTGATGTACAAATGTCATGTATAAAAACTATTTTATGAACATTTAGTTCAGTTGTTTTCGAACGACATCAAACGTAGACCGAGTTGACAATTGACAACTGACGCTAATCCTTGATTTGACTGATGTGAAGGTGGCCGTTAAATATTTCAATTTAAGTCGTGCGGTGACTGTTTATTTGTTTACTGATTTTATGTGGATGTGAATATCCATTGCATCCTGCTTATCATATTTTGGTCACGTGGATTGCCTTTTCAGACTTAGTACAAAATGAGTTCAGAAAATTCTGATTCAGGGCCAAATCTCACTTTGTCGTTGGTAGCACAATTTGATGATATCAACCGTTTGAACGGAGTCCTAAATGATGGGGCGGCAGAAGAAAGTAAGTTTTACAAATCAGTTTTTATATCTATTTACTCTTTAGTTCGAGAAACGGGTTAAAATACATATAAATAATGGAGCACATGCAACTACCCCCACCTTTCCAATTTATTCATTTGTAATAACTACCTATACAAAAAATAAATACATCTGCTTGAAAAATGTCTGTTTAACTTCAATTAACGCTCTATATATTGTTGCCAAGTTCTAGTCAATATATCTTGCATATTATTTTACAGCTTTCCTAGCATTTTTGAGGCAAATGGAGTGGATGCGGTCACAGTGGGCCTCTGCTGAAGCTGAGGCCATCCGATTGCAAACTGAATTAGATGAAGCACATAAAGCTCTTGCTAAATGGGAGGGAAAGTTTGCGCATGTAAGAAAATTGTTTGATGGGGAGAAAAGGGAGCGGAATATAGTGATGAAGAAATATAATGAACTGGTAAAAATGTGTATTTTTTTATCTGGAAATAGTAACAGATAACATAATTGTTTCCTTTTTAATATCCCTTTATTTTTATTGTTATAGTATATAGTTTTCATTATATACTTCCTAATGCATAATTCTATTCTAAAATCATAGACTATTGATTATTATGTGTGTTATGTGGAATATGCAAGGATCCCAAGGGGTATCTTTGTTGCGTCTTTATTTAAAATCATGTTCCACCTTTCACCATTAAATATATACTTTTCTGCTAAAATATATTGATGCTCTAATTGAAAATAACAGTACAATAACATATAGTGTTATTTCACAGACTAAACTTCTAGATATGGCTCGTGATTTACTATTCAATGACAACCGTAACAAACTCAATGATGAGACTCTGCAAAAACTTGCATTCCTCAATGGCACAGCTCAGCAAGACCACAACGCTAAACTAAGTGGAGTTCCTGAACTAAATTCTACTGGTAATGTTTTACACTAGCTAATTAATGTATTTTTTAATTATTATTTCTTGACTTAAAAATATTATTGACAACAAAACAAACTTTAAAAATTCAAAACAAATTGAAATTCCATTTATCATTGAAATTTATATAAAAGAGGAACATTAACTTTATATAATTTGTTTATTTAAAACCTTTTAAAAGTAATCTATCACATTTCTTATCTATTGACCCTATGCAAAAATTATACACTAAAGATATAGATATTGACCTTATTATAAACCTGACATTTTTTCTAAATTTGTATCACCTAAGATATAAGTATGCTGTGAGAGCATGACAATTGCATTAGTGAGTTTAGCTTGATGCCAAAATGTCTGCATTGTAGGGCAATGCAACCGCCATGGGTCAGTTCCAGTCACTTGTTTACTATATTTGCAATATTTGTAACTCAGTAAGTTAATGTCTTTTTTTAACTCTCTGTTAGCTTGCTTCCATTTTTATACATATCGAGTCACTTTGAAATGTGTTTCATAAAATTATGTATATGCCTATAGGTGATGGTCTTGTTGGTTGTCCTAAAAAGAATACATTATCACTGACACTCTTATTGTAACAAAAAACATTTATATTCACAGGTACTCTTCTGTCTGACATATCATATTCGCGATCGGAGGACGATTTGGATATATCCTTGGCATCCACCCGCCGCTCCTGGGTGCAACGCGGGGGCTGGACAGTCAGAGACAACGCACCGGTCACAAAAAAACGACGCTCGTCTACATCTTCAGCTACAAAAGTAATTTCTTTTTTAACATTAACGTTATATAATTATTTTAATAAATTGTTACTGCTTTATAAAGGAAAAGTTGACGTCACATAGAATTTTGCGGTTTTTTTTTTTATTGAAATATAATACCAATTCTTTAACTAAAGCTTCTTAGGCCAGATATGTTATTAATAAAGAAAATTATGCTTAAAGTGTTGATACCAACTAATAATTATCATAACAATTATTGGTATGTATAATAAATTAAGTATTTAAATATAAATAAGTACTTGCTTTAATAGAGTTTGTATTTGCCAACAGACTGTTGAGCTACAAGGTGGTAAAGTGCTGGCCACTGCCACCACCACTCTCACATTGGAGCGTGCTCCCACCAACCATGATTTGAAACCACCGCAGAATTTTGTAAGTAAAGAAACAATACATTACTTTGTTTCTTCTGACAGACATCGTAACATAGCCTAATGCTTAACTTAAATTACATTTACACTACCTCCTTTCTTTGTTAAGTCAAATATCCTATTTAGATGACATGCTACAGTGATGAGTTACTGTGATAGGCATAGTGTAGGTATTTTAAATTTTAGCAAATATTTTTCATTTTGTTTTTTATAGGTTGACATTATACAAATAATTATTTTGCATTCTCTTGGGCAAACATGAAGAATTAAAACTTGAAACCACACCAGAGTACATTCAGAATATATTACTCGAATCAATTAAAGCAGTCCTAAATAGGTTTACCTATTTGCCTAATTTTACTTTTATGTTAGGTATTGAGTTTAATTTCGAGTGAAATTCTTGGAGAGTATTTAAGTACATAGAAAAATACTTAACATTTGGTACCAATAAGATTGTAAAAAACAACTAGGCATCCGAGCCCTCACATTTGATACCAAACAAAGTTATTATTATGGTTACTTGTTTGAGTACAGTTTTCACTAATTATTTGAGGTTTACATGTTAATATATTTTTATAAACCAATAACATATTGTTATTACATGTAGTTTACTTGTATTAATACTGTTTGATAATCTATATCAATAGTTTCTTAATATAAGTACAAATAATATATAAATTCAACACAGTTCAGGACTTTGTTGTTACCAGACTTATCAAATTCAATTATTTTATTCCATTACAGCCTAGCCATCTAATGCCGTAATAGCATTACGTTAGAACTCTTATACACGGGCGGCACGTTTCCAACGCAGTACCAACTGCAGCCGTCAACACGCGTCGGCGGCAGCCGCTGACGCTATAGACAGGGAGCTAGGCCAGTTTCAAAATGGATTCAGAAGAAGAAACACTGTTATTACTTTTACTCCATCGTCGCCGACAAAAACGAAAAAGAAGAACTAAGAACGCGTTCTTCTTTTTCCTATAGAGAAACAGATAATTCCTATAGAAAAACCTATAGAGAAACAGATGGACATTTTTTTACTCTATCCGCTTTTCATAGGAACTAGCAAGAATTTTTCAATTATTTTCGAATGTCAATTGCATCTTTTGATGAGCTAACGGCTATTTTGAAAGACTCCATACAGACGATGGAGTAAAAGTAATAACAGTGTTTCTTCTTCCGAATCCATTTTGAAACTGGCCTAGCTCCCTGTCTATAGCGTCAGCGTCTGCCACCGACGCGTCGTCGCTTGTTGCCGACGAGTGTCGACGGCTGCAGTTGACACTGTCGTTGGCAACGTGCCGCCCGTGTTTAAGAGCTCTTATGAAAAAGGTTAAAGTTTAATGTGTTTTAAAGCGGCTGTAGCGCATCGGGTGTACTATATACTCGCGCTTGTAGTATATATTCAAATACCACAGAGCTTAACAGAAATATTAATTATTCTTTAAAAAAAAATTATTTATTTGAAAAAGTAAAGAAGGTTGTTATTTGTTGATAATTAAAATATTTTAACCAGCAACCGATATCGGAGAGTAGTGATGAGGCACCAGCACCGCGCAAATTGTCCGCACGTATCTCCGTTCACGAGCGCGAACGACACGCGCAGCCTTGCACGCCTTCCGCACCACCTAAAACTGGTAAATATTACCTTAAATTCTCATCTTTCATATCGGGAGCGGGAAACGTCACTTTAGTGGTTATGATTTTCTTGTCAATACCTGTGTGTGTGAAAATGTACGAGTGTTGGCAATTGAAACAATAACGGGAGTTGTCTTTTCACGCACTCGAGAAGTCCACATCATCAGTTATTCATTTATCTCTTTAAGTAAAGAAACTACTAAATAGGAGAACACATGGCTTAAAACACAAGCATCCGGACCATAAAATCTTATTAAAATATTATAATTTAGTCCTTACACTTCTGCGAACATTACACATTTAAATAAAACAAGTTTTACTATCTAATAACTATCATAAACAAAATTCAAAATGAAACAATTTTGATTTGTATAAATTTAAAAGTTAGTAACGTGGCTAATTAAAATATTGTGAAGGCAGCTCATGTATGGCGCCCACTACCTTAGTCATCTCCTGATCACAGTTCCTGTAAAGGAGTCGAAACTTCTATATTATACTAGCTGTCCCGGCCACGCGTTGCTGTGCCGACTGCAGTGCCATCTGCCGGACTGATTTGTGAATCTAAACCATTCTCAGATCCCCTTGTACACACACAAAAAAATTCATTCAAATCGGTCCAGCCGTTTAGGAGGAGTTCAGTGACATACACACTCACAGAAGAATTATATATATAAAGATGTAAAGTATGCGCTAGTATCCGTTAAAAAGTATACAAGGGCATGAGTGAGAATGAAAGACGATGACCACGAGTGAGCGGTAGATGAATGAGTGAAAGGGAGGTAAGGAAGGGGCATAATAGCGTGGACTGAATGACGAAGAAGTGTGTGCTCCGCAATTAAAATATTAAAATTTTACTGACCTTCGTTTTTTGTTTTCACTGCCCCGAAAGTTAAATAGTTACCAATGGTAACTCTTAAATTGCAATCGTTATTAGAGTCCAATATCGTAATTATTGTTCATGCTTATGTGTTGAAAGCGATTACATCCAACATACCTGAAAGAAAAATGCATACATTACAATGGGTACAATTAGAACAATTGCGATTAGAATAAAACACTTTTGTACGGATTTTTGCGCATGTTTTATTTTATATTTAATCCTGACGTTTTGAGTCTAATGATTATGTCGATAATGACTAAGATGATGGTTGGATAGCCATCATCTTAGTCATCTTGTAATCACGGCTCCTGTAAAGGAGTCGAAACGTCAGGATTAAATATAAAATAAATAATGCACAAAAATCAATAAAAAAGTGTTTTATTCTAATGTGTAATGTGCGCGGAAGTGTAAGAACTTAATTGCAATTAGTTGATCCAGAATTTTATGAACCGAGTAGAATAGATGTTTTATTGGGAGCCGATGTCTATAGCCAGATAATGAAGGAGGTAACAAGAGGTATCTCCAAATCTCCTATTTTGGTCAATAGGTTGATATAACACTTTTACATGGATGATGTTGCGTCTCTGTTAGATTCGGACACCGTGTCGGATACGCCGCGCGTAGTTCCGCAACGCACGCCGTCGGTTGTATCGGCGGCGTATGCTGGGTCGCCACGCGCTCGGCCCCGACAACACAACTTCGTGGCCAAAAACTTCTACAAAAGGGAAACTTGCGGCCCTTGTGGGAAGACGTGAGTAACTGCACTCAGACTTGCCAATAGTAATAACTCGGGCAGGAACAAAAACTTGTCGAATGGCTCACTAGTTAATTAGTTTGACGGGGCTATGTCCGCACTTAGCTGCACATAACAACGGTGAGAAAGTTCAGAATGACCTTTATATGTTTTCTGTGTTGGTATTATTTAAAGAAATAAAATTATTGCCTTTGAATTAAACTTGTTCATAGAAAAATATAATTTAGCAGGAGGAATTAGAATTGAAAGTCGACTAAGTGAGAACGCCGGCGTTCTATTGAGCTTTGACTAAAATTTCGATATAAAAGTTACATTAGCCTCAGCCGGTTAAACTAACTTATAGTGATCAAATTAATGATGAGGCTGCGTGGAGTTCAAAATTCAAAATGCTTAAAGCAATTTATTTTTATCTTTTTTCCATGTACAGTCAGTTGCTTCAGTTGCATTACCATAGTACCAAAACGTTAATTGACATCTAAGCCTGACTGCAAAGGGACAGCACCACTGCTTAGAAATGATACAAATTGGAGGCTGATTGTATGATTTGAATTGTATTTATTTGTGAAACTCGAGACTGGTTTTTTAAGTTATTGCCTCATATTTTAGAATCTGGAACAAATTTAATATTATTAATTTTATGTTTTTGCATTCAAAATGCCATATTTCTATAAGATATAAAATATGCATGTAAAAAACGACCACGCCTCCGAGACCTATTATTATAGCTGGTTCCATCTTACTTGAATGTTTAATATTTGTAAAAATATTACTGTCGATGTTGAAGGTAGTTAACGTTCAACATTGGTGGAACGATACTAGCTTATAGTAGAAGTCGAAATACGTTTAAAAATTTCGACGCGTCTGCCAGCGTCTTGGTAGCTCAGCGGTCAGAATACTCGCCCGGATAGCCAAAAGTTCTGGGTTCGAATCCTAATTGATAAAAACTTTTATTGGATTTTTATGTATTCTTAATTTATTTCTTTATTGCAGTATTAAGTTTGCGAAAGTGGGTGTTAAATGTGAAACATGCAAGGCGCAAACTCACCCCGAGTGTCGTGCCATGTTGCCATTGCCTTGCGTACCGCCCGGACCAAACGCGCGACGCATCAAAACTGAACAGGTAAGTTAACCAGTGTTACCAGCAGGGATTCAAAAACACCTTTATAAGGATACACTTTCATAAGGGAATGACACATTGAATTTGTTACTGAATTATTCCTGTACCACTTATTTGGGTGTTTTGAACCTGTTTTGCGTCGAACACTTATAAAAGTGTAACAGATATAATGTTTTCTGTTACCAATCTGTTAGAAACTGTTTTACGTTTAACTATGTGTAAACACAGTACACCAACATAGGCATTTCAAAGTACCCAAATCATTAGTGAGCTGTCGCATAGTTATGCCAATGTGAACCTTATTGACTGTGACAGATATTAACACTTATGAACCGGTATTTTCTAAAACAGATTCAAAGTGTTACAGTTTCTTTCTGTTTAACTTTTAAAACAGAAATGAAAAATTGTGTTTAGAACACTCTATTCGGATACCGCTAAAATCCCTGGTTACCAGGAACAGCAACAAGATAGTCAAAAGTAACACGAGACAGCACAAAAGTAACAGTTTCACCAAAAAGTAACATTATCTTATTTTGAAAATATATATACTGCTAATATGGTATTTAGCTAGGACTTTCTTATTGAATTCTTGATTCCCTATTTAATCCAAGCTTGTATAGAGTGTTTTTGTTCATTAATTCTTACACTGCTAATAGCATAACATAACTATATGTAAAAGTAATATTAAGAGTCGTATAACATGAGACGGTCAAAAGGAACGTGAAATGTTATAAAAAGTTACATTCTGGCAACATTTAAGTGAACAGAAACCAGCGGATACTTCGACTACTGATACAGGATAGCGAGCAAGAAGAACAGGATCATACCTTGTGTTGTTCCATTTTGCCTCTGCCTTACGTAGTATCTTAGGCGACCGCGAACCACGTGCACTTGCATGAATGGACCAGCAGAATACCAGCCTGTGACAGCTGATAATGCAGCACTAAGTTCACACCGAATTTCGAGCTAAGCTACTTTACTTTGTGTGTGCTATGCCTCCTTACGTCATATTCATACATAGAGAAGGCCTGTGTGACAACAGTAGTTGTAATGATGTCAATGACAATTTATATACAAGAATAAAAATACAATTTATGTGATCATTTACCCCTTGACGCCCAGCTTTGTGTTAAATGCGTTATTTCTATCTTTATTGGGGAAAAAATATCATTGAATCAAAAAGAACCATTACTAAAGCCGTAATAAGGATTAAATCAGACTGCGCGCTATAGAGCATTATATAATGCTCGTGGAATTGTATCGTTGTCGCAATAATGCTCTCAAGTTTTAAGGGGTTAAAATACGCTTGTATAAATCAATCTCCTTCCTAAGGGCTTGTATGTTAATGCAAAAAAATATATACAAGAATTGTTCTGTCTGCGAATCCTCAATATTTCAAAGAGATATTTAATCAAAAGTTTCTACTTTAATTTCAAATAGATCCATAAAAACACGGAGTCGGAATAAAGTATTAAATCGAATCATCATATAGAGCGTAACACCACTTCACATTTCATTTAAACTTTCGTATCTAAATACTTAAATAGAGAAACTGATTCTTATATAATTTGAAAAAAAATTAAAGGAGATACATGTCTAAGAAGATACATGTCTAAAAAGTTACTTCATAACAATCACCTTATTTTAAAGTATTTGTATTTGAAAGTTTGTATTAAATGTCACGCTCCTGATTCATAATCAGGAAGGCTGCATATCAGACTACGCGCCGAGCACGCCACCCATGGTGCCAGCGCTGCTGGTGCACTGCATCAACGAAGTCGAGAAGCGCGGCCTGAGCGAGCGCGGCGTTTACCGCATCAGCGCGGTAGACAAGGACGTCAAGAGGCTCAAGGTAAATTGAACCTTATTCCCATAGGCATTTGCTACGATTATGAATTGCTCCATAAAATTATTGAAGATACGGACGTTCGGACCGTTCGCATATAGGCGATTGCCGTGCGGCCACACTATCCGTGCTAAGCGTCAGATTTTACCTTTATACGAGAACGTCAAATTTTACCTTTACACGAGAGCGTCCGATTTTACATTTAGACGAGGGCGTCAGATTTTACATATCCACGAGAGCGTCAGATTTAGTAACGTTACCTGATATATATAGGAGCCAGCTCCACTTCTTTCGAGCGTCTTTAGACGACAGTTTTTTTTCTTTTGTAAAGTTCTCTCTAAAAAAAATTACAAGGTGTTGTAAATTTTTAATAAATGCCTCTAGTTTTATTAAGTCATATAAATCTAAAGTACAGTCGAAAGCACATTAAGCTGTACACTGTAAAAATAATATTGGGCCTAAACGTCAAAACAATATTGGGCCTATACGTCAAAACTTATAGCTAGATGTGTGGTCAACTGTACAACATACAGTTGGCATTCAATCCTCTAATATTAAGTGCTATAATGACAATTCAATTCCCAGGAACGCTTTCTCCGCGGGTGCGGTTCACCTCAACTAGCGAACGAAGACATCCACGTACTCTGTGGCTGTATAAAAGACTTCCTTCGTTCCCTACGCGAGCCTCTAGTGTCGACCGCTTTGTGGGCGGATTTCATGGACGCAGCAAAATTACACGAGCCAAGTGACGCAACAGCCGCTGTGGTGCAGGCAGTCAGTCAGCTGCCTCAACCAAACAGAGACACGCTGGCATTCTTAGTACTGCATCTACAGAAGTAAGTATCTTACGTACGTGGGAATGGACTTACTGAAATTTTGATCCAGGGGAGGGCATTCGAATCCATCTTTTCACCCCTGGAGAATGGAGGAGTGGGTTTGAAATCTTCTCTACCTTTTGTTGATTTAATTTATTTAATCCATAGGGGTATATTCCCTGGCCAAATCTTAAGACTAATTAGATATTTCAACTGTTTTAATTGTACGATTTTCTTTTCTTTTAGGATAACCACGCATGAAAAAAGTTTTATTACTAGTAGATGGATAACTATTTTCCCAATTATTACTGAGTTCTTATCATATAGGCTTAAAGTTGAAAATCAATTGATTTTATTTAAACTGTACTTTTCTTTACTAAATTAATCTATTATTTGTTGTTTATCTATTTACCCCCACCCTGCTATTTCGTTTACTAGTTTCAGTAAAATAAGAAAAATCATTTTCATTTTTACTATTTTTTCAGGGTAGCGGAAAGTCCCGAATGCGAGATGGGCGTCGAGAACTTGGCGAAAATATTCGGGCCCACCATCGTTGGCTACGGGCTCATGACTCAGGCAGCGGAGATGTACACCGCCACCGCGCAAATGTTTAATGTATGTGATGAATTTATTTTCATAAAATATACTTTATTTATGTCGCAATAAGGCAATATGCCCTCTGGTGTCCAGAAGAAAAGGCAATATTAATCAGCCTCTTTCGACTAAGATGACGATGATATCAATATCCGTCACTATCGTTGTGCTAATTCACCCTGATCTCATCAGAATGGTTGGTTTATTCTAAAATTAATGCACCCAGAAATCCATTATTATAAATTATTTTTTTATTTTATATTGTGTTTAATAACAATTCTTATTTAAATGCTGCAATTAAATGTGAAAAACATAATTATTGAATTTATGCAATTTCTGTTTTTTTCCATTAATTTTTTATATGTTATGCAAAACAGTTATGCTGAGGAGTGACCTATAAGTAAAGAGCACCGTAGCTTTAATTGAGAATCGCTTGATTTATGCTGTATAGTAAATAATATTATTTGTATGTTGGTAGTCCTTAAAAGAGAATAAAAAAATATATATTATGTATAAACAACCCCATATAATTATTTTTAAGCTTAAAAACCATAAATTCTAAAATGTTTTCCTTTTAACAACTACAGTGGCAGCTCTAAACTGAGAAAATGTTTTCTATTTGAACATTAATTACGTAAATTATCTGAAATAATAACCCCCTTTTTTTACTGACATAAAAATCAAAATATTTTAATTGTGTGGTGGTTTTAGAGCTTTATAATAATTTTCCCGATATGTTAGTTACAGATATGGTACCCTCACTAACACATTGGGGGTTAAACATGTCGCATCTTAGTTAAGATCACGGTTGCTTAAACGTCATGACCGCCGTACTAATGACCTGTCTGAAGTTGCTCCGGAACGCAAGCGCCGTCTAGCGGTGCTGTACAGAGTCTAGGTGGCGCAGGGGCGTGGCGTTGAACTCGTTTTCGTCCCAACCAGCGCTGAGAGCAACATGTCACAAATCATTCTTATGGAGTTCAACATGAATGAACACGCATCTAGAAAGAGTTACGCCTCATATTGTTGTCCTCCTACTGTGTAACCGATTTGTGCTGAAGATTGCAGTTAACTCGCGTATTAACTTAATTTTAAGAAATATGGCAGGAGTCGTCTGCTCTCGCTTCAACTTACATCAAATTAAATTTTTACTTACTTACTTTACTCTTACTTTACTTTTACTTACTAAAACCATACGTTTGCACATCGCATAGATGGCGCTAGTGTGTCGGGACTCTGAATAGTTTCTAGTTGCTTATCACATTATTTTGGCGTATAGACAAAACACCAAATAAAAACATCACTGATGAATAATGTAAAGAAATGTCGATACATTCCAACATTTTCTTTAAATTTGTAGACTTGGTAATTAAGTTCGAGATTATGACGGGACATTGTCGAGTTTTTAAACGTGTAATCAAAATATTACTCTGTGGATCTTAAATACGTTCGGATAGTATGGTTTTTACTTTTTTTATTTCTATTCTATTTTTAGTTATAAATGTATGATGTCCAATGATTCCAGGTGATGCAGCTTCTTCTGCGACTACCGTCGGAGTACTGGGCGCAGTGGGCGTGTCCGGCCGATGGGTCACCGCCTCGCGTCACTACTACTAAACCCCGAGGGTACTTCTATTCCCCCGCAGAAACTGGGTGAGTTCTCCCCTGTTTTTAGGGTTCAGTACCCCAAAAGAAAGAAACGGAACTCTTATAGTTTCATTCTGTTGTCGGTCTGTCTATCAAGACCCTTTATTTCGGGAAGCGTACAGGTATCGAGTTGAAATTATAACTATATACTCAGGTCTACAGTCCCCTGAAGCTCTGAAAATATAATTTTTATATAACGTAAAAAAGGTACGCAGAAGCGTATTATTCGACACTCTCAAGGAAATCGATATTTAACTATAAATCTTATACTACACGTACAGGGAGAAATTTGAAGACTGTACATTTAAAAAAAAAATCCTGTACTAATAATATATACCTACAAATTTGTACAGAACACCGGCTCGCATTTATTTTTTATAAACACAGTAAATAGTTATAAAGACCACTACACACATCTACCACCGGGCTAGTTAATCAGCGTCCAGCACCACGGAGTTATGCTTTAGAAACTGTTATTGCGCGATTTAGGTTTCCATACAAATTAGATTATTAGGAGCTATCGCCATCTATGTTACGATATCTAAATCTTAGTGCTCCGTGTAGTGAGCGATGTTATATACGGCGGTGTATAGATGTCGCCACCCTAGCGTGCGAGCATATGCTCTGGTGTAATAGAAATCCTAACACTGGGGATGTCATTTGCATAATCTCGACTCAAAACAAAACTTAAGCAAATATCGATATAACTCATACCATTTTATAAGTGCAATGTTTTGCAGGCTCAGGTCTTACTGAGAATAAAAATACAATGGGGAAGAAATAGACATTAATAATACACCCACATGGTGGAGCCCTATGCGTATTAACGAGTGCTTACGACTCCAAATTCAGCATGATCTGGTTTTCGAATAAATATATGTATAAAGGTATATGGTGGATTATAATGGTCCATCTTTCTTTCTTGGTTGTTATTCCTTACTGTCACACCAAGCACTTATCAACATCTTTTATAATGCGCACAGCAAAAGGGTCCCTGCGTCTGTTTTTCCGAGTACTTATAACCCGTCTTTAAAGCCAGGGTAAATAAGTACTTTCTAGGTTAGTTCGCTCCATCGTGGATCTTGATTGGGATCAATAGTCAGGCCCTGATTTACCCTTAGGCTAATTAGGCTGCAGCCTAGAGCGCGAGAATCGAGGGGGGGCGCGCTGAAATCGCGTCTTCGCATGCACTAATCTAGCACCATTGCATCTACCCTACATGCAATTCAACTAGACCGAGACAAAACACTAAAACTAAATGCACTTGAGAATCCCTTAATTTAACGATAAATTTTGAATTTTTAAAAAGCGCGCGATAATTAGCCAAGGGCGGTCAGAATTCTTGATCAGTCATTGTCAATAGTGAAAAGCCATTTGAAATAATAATAAATTAATCACTAACATATCCTGTTCCAGGGTCATGCGAACGAAGAGAAGTTATTTCCAGTGACATGAGTAAGCCTTTATATATAAATAAGTTAAATTAAGTTTTTAGTTCGAGTTGAACGTTTAAGTTAACCATTTTCTTTGTAAAATTATGCATACTTTGCATATTTATTAATTACATTATTTAAATATAAATATAGTCGATGGTGTCTTAATGTTAATTATAAATCAAAAATATTTTTTTTTCATAGAAGTAGTGGTTTTGTTTTCTACTGCACTTTCGACTATGTTTAAGTATTCTAGTTATTTAAGTTTTTTTCTGCGCTTTGACTTATTACCTTATACTCTTTGCTGTTATGATAAGCAAACATCAAACAAAGATGCTCTCATAACAGTCAACAAAGAAATTTATTATAAGAAACTTTTCATTAATTGATTTAAATATAACATTCAATGTAAACAATACATTATAAGTATATTTTTTAGGTTACCAAAAGGAATATTTTTCTAAATTCTCGTTATTATAAAATAATGCAGTAATCCAGTAAAATATTTAGATATATATGATAAAACTTATCTTATTTAACTGTAAATGTAATACTTTTGTAGATCTGTACTTATTTTTTTTTTGACATAGTTGTAAAATTGTGCACACTAAAACAATTATGTTATAATAAATCAATATAGGAGGGAAAATCCAGTGCTTAGACGTATAATTGTAAACCAAAATTATAATAAGTAAAAACGATTACCGAAATCTTCATTGTATATGAAAATTGTAGGACTATTGTAGATTAAGAATATTTCATACTACCCTAATTAATTTCTTCAAACGTAAACCTGAGTTTGGTCAAGTTGTGATGCAAAATTATAATTAGTAAACTATATAGATAAAATAATCAGTAAACAATAAAAAAACAGAGTAACTAAACAAAATTCTGAAGTAGAAAAAAATATACAAATTATAACAATACAAATTTCCAAAAAACCGCACGCTGAAGAATTCCACGAAAATAGTAAAATTAATGGAATAAACCAATAATGCAGCCAATCTTTCTCCATACACAATTACATCATGCTCCAACGATCTGCATATCTTATGTTAATGATAAACCATTTCGTAAACTGTATGGCAAAGAAAACCATTTATAACGTAACTGTATGGCAAAAAATTGCAAGCAGATTGGTGGTTCACGGCAAAAACCATAGTATAAAGACGAGAAATACAAATGGCTGTCAGTTTGTTATCGAAATACGCATACATCGAAGGAATGAAAGCTCTCATTATGTACCATGCGAGTCACAGTGAAGATATTCCAAAATGAACGTGACGAAAAGCAAATTTATTATTATAGAATGTTGTTAAATTGTCGATTTTTACCACGTTTTTCTTATGTCACTTTTCTTATTTGTTTGTTTGTCTGTCCGGGCAAAATCTTGCAACTTAAATTTGAGGCACTTTCCGATAAGCTAGAAAGCTGAAACTTTCAGGATAGTTCAGAACCCGATGACAATGCACTCTAAAGCAACTTTCAACTTTCCAGATGCACTTTCAGGTCCACTTTCGGCAACTTTCACTTTTGTATGGGGCTTATCCGATTGTTGCGTAACACATGGTTACTTAGTTGAGTTAATAATTAAAAAGAATAAAATAATTATACTAGATTTAAAAAATCTAAAAATCCCACGTTTTTCAATGTCCTAAAAAGAATAAAATAACCCTGCGGGGCAAAGCGAGGGGCCACTCAAAACCGGGGGGCGCATCTTTACAATAATCGGCATCAATGCATGTCATTCATCTCTTTAAAATCTCCTCTTAGTAATATGCGCCCCCACGTTTTGAGTGGCCCCTCGCTTTGCCCCGCAGGGTTATTTTATTCTTTTTAGGACATTGAAAAACGTGGGATTTTTAGATTTTTTAAATTAATAACAGCCCTTTCAGGGCTGAAAAAAATCCACTTCATCGGTAATCTAAATTTTTTCAAGGGTAAAATTAAGTTTTAAATAAAACTTTAGATACAGCAATCAGTCTCAGGTTTACTCTTTAAATTATCGGAAAAAGTGTAACACTTTCTTTTTAATTTAAGTAGTTTAAAATGTTCCGTTCTTGTGACGTCACACCACCGCCTAAAGCTACTGTTTGTATATTTAAAGGCATTACGTAATTGCTTGTATTGTTTTAGGCTTGTATGTATAGTAATCACAAACACTATTGATAGTTAAGTACTTGATGAAAAGAAAATATCTATTTGTTTGTACAAGTGAAAGTACAGTCGACGTCGCGTATGTATTTTTCTTTAATCCATTTTGAACTTTCTCTAATAAAATGTTTTTTGGTAACAATGTAAGAAAAATTGGTCTCAATTTCAACTACTAAATCCTAGTTCAAAAACAATCTTTGGCCGCCATACCACTTCTTAATTTTTCAAAGGTATGTTCCTTTATGACATCATCTTAACGAATTTGAGGCAAAGTTTCAACAAATCAGAAAATCGTAGCTGAAACCGAGACCTACTTTCCTTGTTTAAAGAAATATAAAAAAATAATTAATTTACTTGTTAAAATGCATCGGAACAATATTACCAAACTTATGTGAGAAAAAAAAATTCTATCCAACATGTCACGTTTATACTGTATAATTAATTTTCAACCGTCATTTGTTTTGTGACCTAAAAGTGATTTAATTTGTGAATAAATTTAACTGATTTATCAGTAAAGTCAACAGCACATTTAACTATATCAAAAATTTAACCAATTCGGTACTTGACCCTTTGTACGAATCCTTTAAAGGGCTTAGTAAGAAAAGATGTTATGAGGCCTATTAGGAATCTTGAGGTGCAAGGTATTGAGAATGGGCATCGGTTGGATTAATTTGTTCTTTCAGTGTCGATTTGATTTTTAATTGTCTATTTTATTTTTATTGAAGCGAAGCTCGCATATAGGCGCTCGCCGCGTAGCCTCTCTATCCGTGCGAAACGTCAGATTTCACCGTTACACGATATGTATAGGAGCCAGCTGCCTCTCCATCTCAGTGTGTGTGGCCTTCTGTCTCGCTTTCACTGATGTCAGTGTGTGTGGCTGTGGGGCTTTCTTTTTCGCTTTATACTATAAAGCTTCGCTTCTTTCGTGCGTCCTCTTTCCCTAGACATCACTGTTTTTTTTATTAAAAAAGATTGACAACAGCCAACTTATTTCTAATTTACAATTATTAAACCCAAACTTATGAGGACAGATCTGTTACTCATAATATATTATGAATAAAAGATCTTTGTTATAATAAAATAAAGAAAATTATGACCGCAATCTGAATAAATTAAATTTAAATAAACTTTTATACAGAAAAACATTTCAACAAAGCCAAACAATTTCCTGTAACACCATTTATTAATAGGACCCTCAAGTTATCTACCCAGGAAGCTCAAGGGCTCAGAGGTTTCCCTTACTGCTTATCTTATTAAACCCTTAATGGGTTCCAACTAAGGGGCTTAACGGATAGCATTATAAGTTTAAAATCAGTTGAGATTTTTTTGGTTAGTTGATGTGCTAACGCCAGTACAATCGTTATTTATTGTATATAGTTTGTTTATTCGGTTATGGGTATTGTGTGTAATCGTAGTTAACCTAATTCTATGTCATTTATTCTTTAAACAATCTAAATAATAAACAATGCTTGTCTCAAAGTCATATCGGACTGACGATTTAAACTTTTTCTAGTAAAAATCTTTAGATATAAAAATCAAATAAAATATGATAACAAAGACTTTTTGTTTCAAATTATGATAGTCACTCAAAACTTTTTCATGTTATATGTAGTCCTACAGTAACAGCGAGTTGGTTGAATTAATAAATAAATATGTTGACAAGGTTATTAAAAATATAGTTCTCATTATAAACAGGGCATAGGTAGACATTTTTTTGTTACAAACTGGTACTTGTCCAAAAGGAAAAAAATTAATTCAAAAATACTATTAACCTACCTCATTGTATAATACTCACTATATAATATAATAAGGACACACGATATGAATAATTTTTAGTTATTCTCCAGGATTTAGTACATAAATTGGCATAAAGTCACTTTATATGATGATATCACTCATTTCAAATTTTATTGATCCCATAATATAATGTCTATATTATAAATGAATAATTCATGCTTTTAACCCTTTTAGTGCCATACATATTTTACCAATATATATGCTGAAAATGCCAGTAAAAGAGTGTATTTTTATAGATAATTTATATGAACGATGTTTATATAAAAAATATGCGATCGAAGATAGTTAAAATGCAATATAATGAATAAAAATACGAACACGATAACACGGCCGTCACCTGCGCGTGCGTGCGCCAAAAGTGAACTGACAAAAGGAGCGCTATCGCGACGCTGGCATTTTTCACAACTAGCGAGAGCAACACAACGGCGCTCCTTGGCACTAAAAGGGTTAAATACAGAAAAACAGATGGTAAAGTTGCTTAAATTACTGACAAGCTGAATATTACCATTCCAGAAGGCCGTAAAATTTGAAACTATGTATCGTTGCGTCATTATAAATGATAACTTAAGAAGAAGTAGTAATGAATTATCTCAGCTTATTCACCTAGGAAACTGTCGACATATTATGTCAAAAATGGTTAGCGTACATCTCGGCTAAATCAAACTAGCTAACGTCCCAGTTTTAATTTAAACTCACAAATTGAAATATATTTTATAATACTAACAAAATGCTGATTTGTTTGGTTAGAGTTATGATTAGTTAGTTTTAATTGGTCGAGATGTGACATTACTTGACAAGTTTTTTGTCTATAATTATACCTCTTCATATTATATACCAGTGTATTTATAGTCATATCATTTTGGCTATCATGTTAAAAGCCATTATAATAATAAAACAATTATTTCCTTAGTATATAAAACGATTGTTTCGTAAGATTGAAATAAATCTACAGATTTAATCAGTTTTTTCGATCAGAATAAAACACTTTTTTACGGATTTTTGCGCATGTTTTATTTTATTTTATATTTAATCCTGACGTTTTTACGTTTTACGTTTACACTTTTTTACGGATTTTTGCGCATAAAATAAATCATGCGCAAAAATCCGTAAAAAAGTGTTTTATTCTGATGTGTAATGTGCGCGGAAGTGTAAGAACTAAACAGTTTTTTCGAGTTTATGTATCTGTAATCTATTTAGTATAAATATTTAGTTGTTACTATTTGTTGTTTTATACTTACATCACATGCCTAGTCACGGACTGGTACAGAATAATCTCTTTGATTAGTGAATCCATTGTATTCGTAGTTTTGTAAAAATGAAATAAAATCATGTATCTTCAGTTGCATTTTTATTTGTTATGTTTAAATGTTCAGGTTCAGGTTCCTCAGGGACTAGTCTCCTCCACAAAGTCGTAAACTTTTTTTTTAAGTCCTAAACGTTTTATTGTGAAGAGAAATAAATACTTTTATTATTATTCTTAATTACAAACGGATCGACAGACTGTGACTGTATAAAGAATTGTTTGTATAATATTATGCCTATTAGGAATGCATTTCTATATTAATGTATTTTCTTCGTCAGCATCACATCGTCTTGCCCGTAAATAATTCCATAGGGTCGTAAATGGTATATTAGATATTCCATGACATACATTTCTTTTGGTTGCACGTAGTGAAATGTAATGGCGAAGTCGGAGCAGCAGTTTAGGCCCTGAAATATATTTATTTAATAACAACTAGCCGACCCGGTAACGCGTTGCTATGGTGGTAACACGTATGGAAAAAGAGCGGACAGACAAAAACACAAACAACAAATTTGTGTTCTTAGATTATAGACTAGCTGACCCGGTAACGCGTATACAATGGAAAAAATAGCGGACAAACATACAGACAACAAATTTGTGTTCTTAGAGTATATATTGAGATGCGCAACAAATGACTTTCTGTGACAAACTGAACACCACGCGAGTGTAAACGCAGGCGTGTTGGAATCCTAATAGGGGCTTATTAGCATATGAGAAAAGTTTAATTTTGTTTATTAAAGAATTTCGTCTGTTGCATTCATCATCATTGTCAAGTGTATTCAATATTGTGGCAGGTATTCGTTATGCATGAAAACATTGTCAATAGAATGGACTTTAACTATACGAGGCCATTCTTCATTGCTTCACCGATTCGTTGCTACATACAATTACAGAAACGAAGTCTACGAGTTTGATTTACGTGAAAAATTAAGAATCATTAATTAAGTTTTATTCTGGGTTGATTTCCCAAAAACTTGATTTGAAGGAGTTATCATCTATTTAAAAATGACACGGTTTCAGTGGTTAACGCCATACGCAAAAAAAAGTCATCAGCAACGTATCGGTTAAGAACTAAATTTTGAGTCTTCGTCGACGATATAATAAATATTAGACCTAAAGCACTTGTGTTATGGAAATCGAACCCAGGACTTCGCAGAGGCTTTACCATGAAATTGAAAACCAGTACGCAAGCCACTCTACGATGGAGGTCATACATTAAGGTAATTTAAAAAATGTGATTTCTTAGGCGGCCGACCCTATCAGTTGAAATGTCAAGGATTTAGCTTACGAGGAATAAGAAGAATAATAGTAATGTTTTGTCGCACGACCGTTTGGTGCAACGGTAGCTATCCTTTTTTTTTTTATTTGTAGAAAATGCGTTAAGCATACGCCGCCGCCGGGAGTACGGCGGACGTTATGTGGGACTCTCCTCCATGCCCCCACCCGGCCTAGTGCCCGATAAAGGCTGGGAGGCCTACCCACTAAAAACTACACGATGTACCCTCAGCTCAGTCGCAATCCGGTGGGGCCGTTTCTGGCAGTCACCACTCTGGAAAGCGACTGGTTGAACGGTAGCTATCCTGCCTTTCGCACCGACAATCCTGGGTTCGAATCCCGGAAGGTGCAAATATTTATGTTATGAATACGAGCAATTTGTACTTCACTCATGGGTATTTTCTATATATTTCTCTAAATATGCCATATCTATGTATATCTATTTATCCGTTACCTTAGTATCCATAACACAAGCTTTATAGTGCTTACTCTGGGCTAGGCTGTATGAATGTAAGAAGTAATGTTTTTTTTTTTTTTTTTTTTTTTTTTTTTTTTTTTTTTTTTTTTTTTTTTTTTTTTTTTTTTTGCCTGTAAAGTCGGTTTTACGGGCGAAGATTTTACGTGACAACGTCTTTTTCTCGGTAGAATATTTATTGATATGAATATAATTAAATTGCACAATGCGCGCGGCAGACCGATCATAGTTGAGTGGGAGAGAGACGCAAGGCATTCGGCGGGCCTCTCTCTCGTTCGGTGACTCATCGTAACGTTACCGAGCGTTACACTTTTTCATAAGTGACTCCCAGCCGCAACCAATTTATAAGACGTTATCACGTCAAAAACAAATTCTACAGGTTGACTATCGACTATAAGTAGGATAACTTGACCGTTTACTTGCCTTATCCAATTTGTAATATGAGTATTCCCAATACCAAAACTTGGGGTTCGGATCAGGGAATATATGGTATTCCGGTATGAAAGGGAAGAATCGTCCGCGACCAAAGCCGTCACGCGTGTCCATTGCTTTCACGCCAAGGTTTTCCAGGCATCGACCTGAGGATCATAGTCTTCATTAGTGTTGCCCGTAGTAAAATAATACAAGGTGAAGACCCAAACTGAAACCAAAGTCACAATAAAGTTGATGGAGTTAAAGAAGATTTATTTACCCATTTTTTCATGAAATAAAGTTTAAATGGTCCTACGGAATATTCCACGTAACACAAATAGGTACTCTACACATAAACACGCTAACGCATAAGCACGAAAGATGCAATCAAAGGTAAAATATTTACACAGCCAAAGAGCCAATAATATAAAATATCCATTTCACAAAAATCAACACTATGTTTATTATCTTAAGATTCACTTTTCATTGTTTTCATATATTGATAAAAGATGTAATTTATGAACATTGATTATTATTTTGTCACGTATTGGCATTCTAGATGTGTATATATTTTTACCCTTGAATGTACATGGTATGTCTATAAGTTAAATTATTATTATTACACATATTAATAATATTGAATTTTCATATGGCCACACTTATTTTGTGTTTTTGTGCTGGCAACATGACCATTTGAACTCTTCCTGTTCCTGGGATGGTAAAACAGTTACTAATAAATTAAACCCAATAATGAATTGTGTTTATTGCATTTTGATTCTACACCATAAAAATGTGTATTGGATTGAAAGTCTGCTTAAATATGATGCAGGTGCCTTAAGCTTTGTAATCTTTCAAAAGATGCTGTTATTTTTAGGTGGAGGTAGTGAAAAACTGTTTAGAGATTGCGCTCAGATTAGTGATTATGTGTCGCATAAGACATGAAGATTATGCTATTCTAAACGATGATAATACCGAATTCTAGATCTTCGGCTCCCACGTGCTCCTTTGAACACAGCTTCGGTGAAGACAGACCTGTTTGCACAAACCTTGTAAGCGCTTCCTTACTAATCACATAGCCAGCACCACCGCTCATAAAACCCTTAAAAAAACAATTTGAAGTTTAATACTGAGTTAATTTTGACACTAAGATCGACCTGTTTGTAATTAACACTTAATAACTACTTTGTCCAATGTAGGATGATACTTTTTGACAGTTGACACCTATATAGAGGGTATAAAGTTGCTATTGCAATGTCAAGCCAAACATAAGGAAACAAACGCAACCTTAGTACGTAGCAATAAGGAAGTGACACCTGTCAAAAGTATCATCCTACATTCGACAAAGTATAATTGTACATTATACGGTGACAACTGTCATCAATAATTATTTTATGGCTTGAATTGTTAATTTAAATTCTCTTGAGGAAATCGAACACTTTTGTTGAGATGGTGACGACTGTGTTTAACCTTAATTTAAATTTATCATCATTAATCTCAGGCTATCTATTGGTGAAGCCTGTAATAAAAATAGGGAAGAGACTGCGCTATAATCTCCACTCACTTTGAAGAACGCACTAATATACCATAATTCGGGAAACGCTGTTTGCTGCCCATTTTGTGAAGTTTGCTTCCAGTATCATGTCGGCTTTTATAACATCCTTACAGAGCCGGCGCGGCTACTGCCCTGGGGCCTCCACAAGAGAGGGCCCCCCACAAAAGAGATAAACAAAAATTCAAATTTCGACGGTTTACTTTCGACTATCAAGTTTTGCCAATATTTTTTTTTGTAGGATATAGAAGAACTTTACAGTTATAAAAACTGTATCACTTTTATTCGCAATAAACGATTTTGATTTTTTATTCGGACATTGTTAGGGCCGTCTGTTGCCCCAGGGCCACCACACGTCCAAATCCGGGCCTACATCCTTAGGCCCCTCACTAATTGTGGCAATGCAGTCGCGATGGAACATCGTTTGTTTCTATTGCTTCAATAAGGTCGCTATATGTAATAGGCCTTAAGTGTGAACCTGCTAGAACACCACACGGTTAACCATAATATAGTAAAATGTATTAATCATAACGGAACAAATACCATGTCTTTTTATTTTATTTTTTTACTAATACTAATGTAAGTGACCATAAAAATTTTAAACTATTTTGTTACCAGTTATTTCACTATATTATAGGGGTGTTCCTTTAGCCAACTATTAAGCCAACGACTCCGCAGTAATTTGGTAGAAACAACCTATTCACAAATATTAGTACTCCCCTGCACGTTTAGTGTCGTTGCAAAGCAATATAACAGTTGTTGTTGCAAAATTAAGTGGTCATCAGAGGCCTGAGTGAGGGTATCATTTTAAAGGTGCAAACGATACGTTTGCGTTTAAATTAATATTTCTAACATAAACCTTAAAACCACGGAAATAGATTCTTAATTTAACTAAACATTGAACTTAACGTAGCGTTTGTATATTTGAAAACTTACTCCCAGGCCACTAAGACTGACCGTATAGCAGTCTCACCTGTTTAACATATTTCTTGAAACGGCAACCAAAATATAAGGGATCCAATGTGTCATATTCCGCTAACATGTATCTTAGATTTTCTACTATAATGTATCTGAAAGATATATGAAACTTATTTAGTTGTTATTAATATAAAGTATTGGCTGTGTGTCACTAAATATTGTCTTTTAATTTTAAGGGTTGTGTTCTTTGTGGATAAATTAAAAAAATAGTAAAAGGTTTAATATAATACACCTAGTCAAAATGAAATTGTTATTTTATTAAAATTTGAGTACCTACCCATATGTATAAATAAATGTTATCTAGTAAATATTTCTTATTATAAAAAATATACGGCCGACTATGTCAGAAAATAAAATAAACAGACATTGAATAAAAATTTGTGTGTATTTTTTCGAGTACGAGATATGAACCTGCGTTCGGTAGCCTTCTGGAAAGCTAGAATATAGGTATGTATATTCCTAATCTACGCCCGCGCGGTACAGGGGCGCAAGGGTACGGCGACAAAGCGGGATACGGAAAAAGGGGGGAAGAGGCTCACTATGCGCGCCTGCCATCCGCTCCACTCTCGATCCCCTTTAAGTAGTCTACGTATATGTAGTTATATAGGTGCGCAAGATCGCAAGAGGTAAGCAAGATGATAAGCCTAAGCCTACCTCTTGCGATCTTGCCACAAGACAAGCCTTGCTAAATGACAAGAAGGATCTTACCAAGATCCTTCTTGTCTACCATCAATTTTAGCCAACGCTGTTTTGGCAAAGGCTGACATGAAACTGTTATCGAAAAGCTAAACATCTTATAAACGTTAACATTTAATATTTATATAGGGAATAGTATGCTTATTTCTAAAACCCATCTTTTACATTCAACCGACTGTTTCGCTACCAATGCACCAAATGGTAAATATATATAATTATAAAGAAATAGTAGTAAGTATTCATGTGCTCTTTAATCAACAAAAGGAAATGTAAGTATTGTTCTTAACAATACTACTATTGTACTCAAGTTTTGTGGTTTGTTAAAAAAAACGCGTTACAAACCGTGGCGTGTTTACAGCAGCTAAGGTAAATGTACGTAATTCCGGAGTACTAAGGCATTCTTGTCTTTCCTAGCCATTTCCAGTAAAGCAGGAAAAATCAGCGAATTGAAGTTAGTTTAGTCGTAAAAAGAGGTTTTCAGAGAAGAGATTGTTATGTAACACTACTGTATTTAAACTATTTTATAAAAGTAATCGTAATTTTTCTGGACCTAGTAAATGTCCGTTATTACGGTATAAAATTTGACTCTCCAGGTAATTCCGTAAATGGGTGCTGGTAATTCCGGCATATGCAGAAAAATGCCGTTTTTCTGCAGGATTACATGAAATATGAAACATAAATTTAATGTGACGTGTTCTAAATAAAACAACTTTATTTTATAAGTGTAGGAAAACAGTTTATTTAAATTTTTAGGTACTTATAGTAACTTTATTACTTATAGTAACTTTATAAAACAGTATATTTAAATTTTTAGGTACTTACAGTAACTTTAAACTTTCATGAATCAAATTGAACTTACTTCGACTTACTTCTAGCACGGTTTAGTGAACTATATTATATTCATTTATTTATTATTATTTATTTATATATGAATAAATCCGTTTATAAGTCTAAAATTTAATCATCAGTCTATATTTATATTTCAGGTACTCATAGTAACGTTGTACTTTCATGAGATCAAAATGAACTTTAAATTAGCAGGGTTTAGCGAACTATATTATATTCGTTTATTTATTTATATATGAAATAATCCGTTAAAGTCTATAATTTAATCATCACAGTCTAAACATTGAATAAAAAATACGCCTCTTTTATTTACCGCCATAGGAGCCTTAATTTTTTTGAGAACTTCTTTAGCATCGTATATTAAAATGTCATCTTTTTCAGGCCAACGCCAATTCACTCGCCCACTTGGCTCGAAACCGCTCATGGTCATAGTTTTTATTTTATATTTTGTTTCAGATGCATCGTGTATAACTTCCATTACTACACCCGGAAAATTTTCTCCTTCATAAATAATTATAACATAATCTCCTGGAGTTATTTTCAACGAGTTAGAATCAATCCTTTCATCTGAAACTATGGCTGGTGTTTCAATTTCTCTATTTTTTGTTGTTGTTCTCGAAGGACCAGGTTCATTAATTTGATCTGGAACTTTGGATGACTTCTTTTTGTTTTTTTTTACTATGTTCTTCGCCTTTATTTTTTCTTTGGCTTTATTTTCACGGTCTTGTTTTCTTTTTTCTTTTTGCTTTAGCTTGTCTTCTTTTTCTTCTTTAAGCTTCTTTTCATATGCAATGTATTCATCAACAGTTCCTATAATGGGAGCCAGTTTTTTTTTAATAAGTATTTTACCTTTACTGGTCGACGGAGTTTCTGGCCACAACAAAGCATTTTTGAAGGGTGTGGGAAATGCGGATTTCTTGGAATTTTGAGAATTTGCGCTTTGATCTTGAGTAGGGGAATTTGATTCAGTAACGGAATTCTGAATATTGGTAGAACTTTCTACATATTTTTTATTATTCTGGGACGTCGAAATCGGAGACGATTCCAATGTATCATCAGCAGATCTAGTAAGTATCTTTATAGGTGTTTGGTGAGATGAAGATAGTTCACCAGATTTGGATGATTTTTTTTTAGTCTGATTGTTTGGGGTTACGCATTTTTCGTCTTTATCAGCAGCTATATTCATATTCATATCATATATTTGTACTACAGATGCTATTTCAGAAGTTAGTGCTTCGTTGGAAATGATAGGTTTGCTATTTTCTACTTTTCTATCCGTTTCATTAGGTGGTGAGAATCTTTCTTGAGGAACTGGCGTAGTCACTGAAAAAGTTGAATTGTTGGTTGGTAATGTTCCCGATGGCTTAAATAATTTATCGTTGTCTCTATTTGCGACTTTTTCTTTGGGAGGTATGATTGTAGGAACAACAGCAAGGTCATTTTGTTGTATGACAACTGAGGATTCTTCCAGAATAGCTTCTTGTGTGAGAAGTATAGTTTCTGGGGGCGGTACTATTATTACGGGAACATTACTAACGTTATCCTGCCCGGAAATTTTCGATATATTACCGATTATATTGCTTGAATCATCTAGCAAATCACCTGCCGCTTTAGAATTTGTTACTAACTCTTGTTGCGTCTCTTTAAAAGTAATGGTCTCAATAATACTTGGATTTTTAGGAGTTGAACAGGGTCCCGTGTGCAGTTGCTGGAACTGCCATCGGGCGCGTCCCCCGGGTGGCGGATTGGGGACGGCCTCCAGATATGGGGGCCACCGGCTTAGCCGGCGCGGACCAAAACCAGCAGGGGGGAAGCTCGGCTGGCGTCCCTGGGTATCCCGGGTTGCGGTAGCCGAGCATGGGGAGTCTTGGGCGATGCCTGTTCTGCCTGGTGTCGTCGAAGGAACTCGTAACCCTGTACATGGTGCAGGGCCGAGGACCGCCACATTCTGGTGGGGTCTGCGGGGAAGACAACCCCTCTAAAAAATCACCCGGGGGGGCCTTTGGGCCCAGCTCGCGTCAGCGGGCAAGTCGGGGCGTGTTCCGATCCGAGGATCGGTTCCGGCCCAACCGTAACCCCGTACGTGGTGCGGGAGCGGGGGCCGCCACATCGGTGGGGGCCGCGTGGAGACAACCACTATAAAAAACCTCAAAGTCCCGGCACTGGGATGCGCGGTGTTGGGGCGCCTGAGAGGGAGGCTGGCGGAGCGCGGTCAGCCCGTTAGCGGTCGCCCTGGGGTACCTCCCGACCCCCCAGGCGTAAGTAGGGTAGCCAGGGTACCGGGATCTCTGCCCTGGCGGTCCGACGAATCTCCCATTATCGTGGGAACAATATGAATGTGCCAAAAAAACAAAAATCTAGACGGAACGGAAGGAAGGACAGCGCACAGAGTCCAGGAGTAAACAGTGCCGAACAGGAGGAAATGTCAGACGAAGCGTCGGTTGAGTCTGAAAACCTGACTCCCGAAATAGAGTTTGCGGACGACAACAGAGTAAGAAAGGCGGACCGAAAAAGTTGGATGTGGCTGTTAAAAGAGGCCACGAAACAGGCGCGAAACATCACGGACGGCGTTACTGATGAAAACCTAGGGATGAAGGACCAATATCAGGACTTCGTCATGGGATCGCTAGGCAAATTGATGGAAGCTGTAAACGGGATGGCATTCTTCGCGAGAGACACTCTTGTCAGCGAGGGAAAGAGAGTTGCGGAGGTTATGGCTGCAAACGAAAGGTCGAACTCTGTTTTGAACAAGGCGAACGAGATGCTGTACATCGAGGTGGAAAACCTTAAAAGGGAGGTGGCGGCAGTGCAGCGGACGGTTGATGAGCGACTCTCGGCTTGGGAGAAGCGCGTCAATCACCCTCCGATCGCAGCGGGTGGACAGACGGGCCCAGCACACAACGAGTCAGAGGTGCCACCACCACCACCCACACAGGGTGAGAACTGGTCAGTGGCGGTTGACCGTAAAAAGCGGAGGATGATGGCGAAGCGCACGGCAGCGGAGGTCGGCCAGGCTGCATGCGCGGAACCGAGAGCGGCGGCGGCAAAGAAGCCGAAACCAAGACGGCGGCGAGCAGCGCTAAACCCACCAAAGACGGCAGCAATTGCGCTAACGCTGAAGCCTGACGCGTTAGAGTGTGGGGAGTCATACGCCCATGTCATGAAGAGGGCCAAGGCAGCGGTCTCCCTCCCTGACATCGGCATCACGGCTGGACTCAGGACGAGGGAGACACAGGCGGGAGCACGCCTTATAGAGGTGCCGGAAGGTAGTGATCTGGCGGCTGGCGGAGAAGCTCCGGGAGGTCGTCGGCGACGTGGTCGTGGTGTCCAGGCCGGAAAAGACCGCAGATTTGCGGATCTCCGGACTGGACGACTCGGTCGAGGAGCAGGACGTGGCGGACGCCATGATGGCCAAGGCGTGTTGCCCGAGGACGGTCATCCAACTGAGGGGACTGAGACTTGGCGCTGATGGTCTCTGTTGGATGGTAGCGAGGTTGCCGGTAGCCGCCGCCAAGGCAATATCCCAAGATGGGAAACTGCGGGTCGGTTGGAGCACCGCAGAGGTCAGGTTGTTAACTGCCCTACCTCTGCGGTGCTTCAAGTGCCTAGGGCTGGGGCACACGAAACCCAGGTGCCCAGCCAGGGAGGACAGAAGCGGCCTGTGTTTCAGGTGCGGGGCGCCCGGTCACAGGGCCGCTTCTTGTGTTCGGGAGCCAGCATGCTCGGTGTGCGCCGCCTTCGGGCGGCCGGTCGACCACGTAATGGGAGGTCGCAGGTGCGACCCACCGGTAATGAAGGGAAGGTCCCCTGAGCCGGCGGGTTGTACAAGTGACGGAAAGGCGCGGGCGCGAGTCCGGGCGCCAGAGGGGGAGGGGATGTCCGAGTAGTCGGCATCCCCGAAAGTAGGGGGCGCTCCCTTTCCCCTCTCAGCTGAGAGGGAGACGGGATGCGCCCATATTCGGGAGTGCGGATGCGGGAGCCCCCCGGGATTTTGGTCCCGGAGGACTCCCGCAGGCGCAAAGGTCCCAAGACGGATGGACGTGGGGAAAGCTTTCCCCCATCTCCACCCGTGGAGGCCAGCGGGTGCTGGGTTTGGGAGACCAGCACCTGCATTGCACCGATCTCCAGGCGATGCGGGGCACTCAGGGTGTCACGGGGTGCTCCGCAGCTCCGTGCCCCCCACGGAACGGAGGAGGGTCCGCCTAGGGCGGACGCACACTGGTGGGGATCGTGGAAAGAATCCCAACACGATCACATGATCCCCACCAAGGTGTTAGAGGGACACCGCGGTGGTTTAGTGGGTAGGCCCCTGCACACCAACCTGACGAGCTTTTATCGTCGGGTAGGTCTGCAGGGGAGAGTCCCACATAACGTGTCCGCCGTTCTCCCAAACGGCGGCGTATGCGTAGCGCATTCCCCGCGTCACAAAAAAAAAAAAAAAAAAAGGAGTTGAACAGGGTAAAGCACTGATCAAAGTTATCTCGTTAAGAAAAGCCGATTCAACTATCGTGTCTTCATTGATAAAATTAAGGTCAAGATCGGCTAACGTAAAGTCATTTTCCACAAGAGTGATGTTGCCTAGACTCATTGAATCTGGTGTTGGTGTATGACTCGTACAGGTCTGCTTCCAGAAATAGTACAGACTGTCGTCTTTTACATTGCCTGTCCATTCTCCAGAACATTGCCGGAATTCATTTAATTTATGAGCATCTAAATTCATCTCGAACCACTTAATAAAATCTTTAGATTGTAACTGCTTGCTGCTTTCTAAAGAGCTCAAACTTGTAGGTGTACTTGTGCCAGAACTTGACGCAGTTGCCGCAGAAGATTTAGGTATTTTTTTATAATTAACTGCATTTTCGTCGAAGGGATACAGGCCGGACTTTCGAAAGCCATTTTGAATAATTTCTGGTCGCAGAGTCGTTTTTATGGCTTTTTCAAGCACGGGACCAAAATCTTCTCGCTTCAAGCGTCTGCCATTATTCTCCATCCTCCAAGTATGTACTGCTTTACTCCAAGCGTTTTTGAGGCTGTGAAATACTGCAACGTCCATAGGTTGTAAAGCATGTGTGGCGCTAGGCAACAGAGCTATCAGTATAATGTTTTTTTCTTTACAAAATTCGCATACTGGGAGCGACAGATGAGAGACGTGTCCATCCAGGAACAAAGCTACAGGTCTTGTAATATTTTCTTTCAAAAATGGCTCAAATTGATTAGCCACGTACTCATAAAATGCCTCTGATGTCATCCATCCCGAGTCAGTACGTCCGATGGCCCAATCCTTAGGATATTTCAACAATATATTTTGTGGTATCCTTTTATATGGAAATAATGCTAATACCGGCATTAGTTTCCCGTCAGCTGACGCGCCGAGACAGAGCGTTAGATTTTCTTTATCACCATTACCAGATCGGCAGTGAACATTTTTCACTCCCTTTCTGGCAAGGACTGGTTGACCTTTCGGACACAAAAAAAAGGCAGACTCATCGCAGTTGAACACGCGTGCGGGGTCTTCCAACACAGCCATGAGATTGTTGTCTTCGAAATATTGTCGGACTCGTTGAAACCAGCCCCTTATTTTTTCTTCAGTAGCGTTTACACGGGCAGTAGTCAATGCTTGACATACTCTCTTTCTTATCATTGGGTTTCTTTTCAGAAAGGCCTCGTACCAATGTCTGCCAGGGACTCCGTCCTTGAATGGATTTTGTCGCTTCAATCCTATCAGTAATTTAGCTACCGAGTGTAGCAGTTGATCTTTCGTAACTGGAAATCCAATTTCGGCCATATGCAGTACCCATTTTACCAACAAAACCTTCTTCTGTCGATGACAGGACTGTTGGAGCTCCTGCTGACTCTTGTTTTTTGTATTTTTTATTAATTTTGTCATGCAAAGTCTGGTTGGGTATGTTATACACCTTAGATGCACGATATATGGTCATGGATCCATTTTTTATATCCTCTAAAGCTTTGGCGAGGTCCTCGTTGGAGTACTTTTTGTTTGACATTTCGACCTGTAAAAAAATTAAAATGCAGTAGCTCACTCAGGTACTTCTATATCTACCGTAATGAGAGACACAGCCAAAAACAGTGAAGGTAATTGCGGTAGTCAGATTAACATAAATTTCTAACGAGTGACTCTTCTTAACAACATAAAATGACTTGAATTGTATAGGAATGCAATCATACTAGTAATAGGTACCAAAAAATATACTGGAAGATACAATTAAATTAAACAAATCAATGATTTTGTACCGATGTTATTTGTGACGAATCTGTTTAAAGTAAAAAAATGTTTTCTCTTTACACACGTATTTCATAACATAGAGAAATAAAATCGTAATACGTAATTTGATTCCAAGAACCTATGTTATATATTAGACCTGTAACAGCTTTTTTTGTTTACTTATCTCATCTCGTTCCTGACAAATTACAAAAAACAAAATCACCTTCCTTTCCTCTATTCCGTAATTGTTACGTAAAAAAAAAAAAAAACAACTTTTCTGTAAGTTCACTTTCATTTAGCCAACTTACAGGAAAGTTGGCTAAATGAAAGTGTTTTTGATGGTGAGCTTTTTGACAACAGGTACATAGTTTATAGAAGGGACAGAATCAACAAAGATGGCGGGGGATTGGTGATTGCAGTTAGGTCCGGTATTGTTTCTTGTCGTAAATTAAAATGGGAGTGTTCATGCGAGGAGATATGGGTTACTTTAGACGTCAAAATTAATGGTAAGCTTACAAATATTGCACTATGTGCAGTTTATATACCGTCACCGATAAAAAAAGCAGTACTTGAGAACTTTATAAATAACACGAACAATATTATAAATAATGAAAATCAGCATGTCTTAATTATCGGGGATTTTAACTTGGGTAGCATTGGATGGGAGATGGGGGTGGATGCTTCACATCTATACCCAACGAGTAATTGTGGCGCAGGGTCAACATTTATTGATTTTATGCAAGAAAATAATTTAAAACAGTATAACTCGCATATCAATGGAAATGGCAGAATACTTGATCTTAGCCTATCTAATTTTGCAGACCTCAGGGTATCGGAGAGTGCAAATCCTATGTGTAATATCGACAACCATCACCCTCCATTAGATATAATAGTACAAGTTCATAAAATAAAGCCATTACCTCCAGCAGCAAGGGAGAGGTATAATTACTACAAAGCTGATTATATTAAAATTATTAATGATCTGGATACAATACCGTGGCAAGAGCTACTAATGGCATGTAATAACGCCAACAGTATGGTGTCTCTCTTCTATGAGATATTACAAGAAATTATAGATAAACATGTACCCAAACATAAACCAAAGGATAAAAGATATCCATATTGGTTTACTAAATCTTTGATATTTAAATTAAGGGAGAAAAACAAATACAGGAAAAGATTGAAACAATACCACAATCCTCTCTACCAAATAAAATTTGAAACACTTCGTAGAGAAACCGAGAAAGAAATTAAGGAATGTTATTATAAATATATTGCGTCAGTTGAATCAAATATAGCAAAAAGTCCCAAATATTTTTGGACACATTTGAAGAATATCAGACAGCAGCCCAACACTTATCCTTCTCGGATGGTACTAGGTGACCAGGTAGCTGTCGATGGGGTTGATGTATGTAATTTATTCGCTAAGTATTTTGCGTCAATCTACAATGATAGCGGTGATGATTCGTCGATTGACAGTGTACATGAGGAGTCGTTGGGAAGTTCTCTCTGTTCCTTAAATTTTTCTAGATCAGAGATATTAAGGGTATTGCAGAGAATTGATATTCACAAAGGCAGCGGTCCGGATAATATACCTCCATCATTTGTTGTTAGATGTGCTGCGCCATTGTCACTTCCACTTGATTTGATTTTTAACGAGTCTCTCAGGACTGGCATTTTTCCGGAACAGTGGAAGCGAGCGAGAATAGTTCCGATATACAAAAAAGGAGGTCAAGACAAAATTCAAAATTATAGGCCTGTATCAATCCTGTCAGTACTGTCGAAGGTCTTTGAGGGATTGTTGTATCCTGTACTTTTGAATCATGTCCGCCAGGCTTACACTGACTCCCAGCATGGGTTCATACGTTCTCGGTCTACAGTAACAAATATGACGGAGTTTGTTGATACCTTAACTGATTCCGTGGATTCTGGTACACAAGTAGATGCTATATATACGGACTTTTCAAAGGCCTTCGACATGGTTAATCATAAATTGATGGTGCGGAAACTGTCTTCCTTCTTTGGATTTGGTGGTTCTGTTTTGTCTTGGTTAACTTCTTATCTCGAATCACGACAAGCATTTGTAGTGGTCAAGGAATATGTTTCTGATATATACTTCGCAAAATCTGGTGTTCCACAGGGGTCCATCTTGGGTCCTCTTTTATTCAACCTGTATGTGAACGACTTACCCAAATGCTTAGTAAATTCAAAATGCTTTATGTTTGCTGATGACTTGAAGTTTTGTAAAGAAATTCATAGTTTTGAGGACGTTCGAGCTCTACAGGAAGATATAAACAGGTTATCCGAATGGTGCTTACAAAATTGCATGAAACTCAACACAGAAAAATGCTTTCACATAAAGTTCACCAGGAAGCGTAACCTAGTCCAATCTAAATATAGCATTGATGGAGTTGTACTTCAGGAGCTTAAGTCAATCTGTGATTTAGGAGTTACAATTGATTCGCAGCTTCGTTTCGACCAGCACATTGATAAAATATGTCGATCAGCAAGAAAAAGGTAAGGATTCGTCATAAGACAGACGAAAAATTTTAAAAAGTTGAACACGAAAAAATTGTTATTTGTTGCCCTTGTCCGAAGTAGGCTGGAATATTGTTCTGTAGTTTGGAATCCGCATTATCAGATCTATAAGGATCGAATAGAGAGTGTACAGAGGCGTTTCACTTTGTCACACTCACGATATAATTATTATCAAAGAGCACCATATGCTGAGACTCAGGACTTACAATTTGGTGTCATTGACCGACAGACGCAGGATGCATGATATGTTATTTTTGTATAATCTTCTAAATGGTTCTTTGCATAGTCCAGGTTTGCTGGAACAGGTAAAATTTAGGGTTCCTCCACGTTTGCCTCGCTATCCAGCACCCTTACTTACACACAAAACCTATAGGACTAACTTGGGACACCACTCCCTATTGGCTAGGCTAGCTAGATTGTATGGGGAATTCGTCAATAAAGATACAACTATGGACTTGTTTCAAAACAGCTCACCAGTTGTCAGGGGAAAAATCCTGAATTGTTTTAAAATATAATAAGTTTAAGTTAAGTTAGCAACACTGACTGTTACCTAATTATTAATGGCGCATGCTGTGGCCATCTTTAAGGAGAGTTGCATGCACCTAATTACAGTTATCCATTTTTTTCCGTATAGTATAAGAACATGTAAACTCTGTTGATGGTCCATACTAATAAATAAATAAATAAAAATAAATAAATAATGGACACGGTTGGTTTCTGGTGTAGGTTATTCCGGCAATCAGAAAATTTCAATTAACTTGCTAAAAACTAAATGAAGTAACTTGAAACGGTAATCAATCAGTTTGTTTTAAAACCCTTAAAAATAATTACATTACTTAGTTATGAAAATACTTACATATCACTTCGCAATATCCTTATGAAAATCCGCGCGGTAGCTTACGCGTACGCAACACACACACTAACTTTATGGCGGTTTGGCGCAGACTGACCGAGGGAGACGTGACAACTGAGCCGACGATGCTTAGAGTTCTTTTTAACGTGCGTAATTGACGCTCTATTGTACATACTTAATAAATAATTTTAGAACTTTTTGATACAGTTAGAAGTTTTCTTATTTTTAGGCCTAAACCGAAAACTTACGGAATTTCGTACACTTACGTAATATGGTACATCTACCTTACCCGTTTTGGATAGTGTCTAAAGTGCTCACGTGTCATCGTCGGCCTTAAGGAACCAGTCGGCATCTCTCCGATGGTGCTCGTAAACGTAGAGGAACGCCTCCTTGGTCTTCGCCCACAGATTATCACGCCCTTCGTTAACTGGTAACTCGATCGTCGGCAAACTCGGATCTAAACAACAAAATTCTGTCAGCTTTTACCCGATTGCGATACGCAAAGGTGGATAATATTTTTATCAATGTATGTATGTGTAAGAAAATCTAGACCGGCTCGAATCTTTCCAATAATGTGTCCCGACTGTTTAAAATTACGTTATGGTAAAAAACTACGTTAGTACATAATTATTTGTTTTATATTAGTACCTATCATGTCTTTTTCTATAATGTTGTTATTGAATATTGCTTAACAAATTTCTAGAGTATTGGGCTTGACCTTTCTTTTCAATTATTTTTTTCAAAGAAAGGGGATTCCCTGAATAGTAAAGAAAAATGTCGTGCTCTTTTCAATTGGGCCGTAGTTGCGATAAAAATACGAAATGGTTGAAATATTTTTATAATTTGTTGTAAAATTTTGCCGCCCCCTAAAAAGAGCCGCCCGGGCGTGGCGCCCCTGCTGCCCCTGCCGTCCCCACTACGCTACGCCACTGTGTAAAGCTATATACCTTACAAAAGTAAATAAATATTTTTATTTATATAACCGCTACAACAAAACAATGTGGTAAGTATTAATTCCATTAATTCATAATAAATATTTTACATTAAACCATCGAATTATCTAAGTATGTAAAATATAAAAATCTAAACCGTATCGTAGTTATAATTCTAGAAAGTAGTTATGGACTATTTTCAAATATTACGCTATAGAATTATGTTCCTAGGGATATAATTATTCAAACATCTGACATAATTGCTCAGGAGATTATAAGATAAAAATCTGAAAACAAACCATCCACTGAACTCATGAATAGCAGCACATTACATCTTTTTCCCCAAGTTTGTTGCACATGAACAGCTTTCAGTTTATGATTCTCGGGATGCGTCATCACCCAACAGAGCACTCTTACTTGTTTGTACAAATCATCAGCCACTGTTCGATTGTCACCCTGATGGTGATGACCTACTGCAAGTCCGTTGAGTTCTTGTTTATCAAACGGACCCGAAGGAGGTCTTAGGTTTTGACTGCGGGAAACCAAACTTATGCAATATCATTAGCACTATTTCATATATTAGTTACCGGGAGTAGAACGACTTTAATAACCGTGAAATTATTGGTATGCAATCATCTCAGTACCGTGATAGCCACGTTTTACTAAGCTATCGGTTAAACGTAGGACCGAATATCAACCTTATTTAATTAGGAATAATAATTACATAGGTACCGTAGCTCTACCGTACGGTAATTTTTTTGTATAACATAAGTACTTTAGATAATCAATAGAAGCGAGGCAAACGATACAGTTTAATATAGAAAGAATATTGAGTAAACGCTTTAAATAAAATCTATTCTCCTTCTATCTTTTCCAGTGTTTCGTGAAAGTTTTTTAATGCAAAGCCTCACCAGAAATATAAAAACTTAATGAAAAATATTTATTTCACCTCATATACTCAGAAAAGATTAGTTCTTCATTCAATTTCTGCGTGGAAATTTGCGTTTGATTCGCTAGCGTGGAAAAGTGTGTTAAAATTGGAAAGTTTTTATGTAAAGAAAAACACACACGGTACGTTCCGAATCGTCTTTAGCGACTTTATTGGTTGCGTTTTATTCTTATTTAAATTAATACTTTAATACTCTTTTTTGGTATTATCAAGTTATTTTAGCTCTCAAATCATAAAAAGAACAAGTATAAATAATATTTAGAGTATACTATTCGTTAAGTATAAGAATTTTAAATGTTTGGCGAGTGACATTTTATAATATATGATTGGATTTCGGACCGCACCCGAAAAAGAAAGTATGATCTATGGTTTTCTTAGTCAATCAATTCGCATTGAAGGAAAGCGATTTTTATTTTTCAGATGTGTTCTCTAATGTTGTTCAATTCGAATGAGTTAATATAAAAAATGTCCAGCAGCGACGAAGATACAAATTTAAGGCCGGAGGATTTGGCGCAAGTAGAACACAATGCTGAACTGAGTTTTCTTCCGGAAAAATCGCGTGAAAAGTATATAAAAGCGTACGATTTATTTAACGAATGGAGACGTTGCAAAGGTGCGGAAACATTTTCGGAGACTATAATGTTATCATATTTCACTGAACTATCTGAAACAAGAAAATCAAGTACACTTTGGAGTATTTACTCGATGTTAAAAGCCACAATCAAAACTAAAAATGATATACAAATAGAAAAATATACCAAACTATTAACGTTTTTAAAGCAAAAGTCAAATGGCTACAAATCGAAAAAATCTAAGGTTTTCACAGCTGCTGACATTGAGCAATTTCTTAACGAAGCCCCCGACTACAAATATCTTGCTACAAAAGTAAGACTTTTGTTTGTTTTTTGTGGTAGTATGTATAGACTGACTTGGAATCGGCTTTAAAACTAATTTTCTCTCTTTGCGTTACAGGTTGTCCTAATTATTGGTATCAGTGGGGCGTTGCGGACTCATGAACTAACGTATCTTACAACAAAAAACATTGAGAAGCATTCAGAAAAGTTGCTGGTGGTTAACATATCAAACAAGAAGACCAATATTGATAGGAACTTCGTGATTCGTGACAAATATGTCAATATTATAGAGAAATATCAAGCCTTGCGCCCTGCTAATACTCCAATCGACCGATTTTTTTTGCAATATCGAAAAGGAACATGTGTAAAACAGCCTATGGGAAGTACTAAAATTGGTGGTTTACCAAGAGAAATTGCCACTTTCCTTGGACTACAGGACCCAAAGCAATATACCGGGCATTGTTTTAGAAGGACGTCGGCTACACTTGTGGCTGACTCGGGCATTGATCTGACCACTCTTAAGCGTCACGGAGGCAGGAAGTCCAGTACGGTGGCAGAAGGATGCATAGAGGACTCTATAAAAAATAAATCAAAAATATGCAAGGGCATCGATGAAGGTATAAGTTTAAAACAGTCTTGCCCTAATCCTTCGACTTCCAAAGACAGCGAAATAGAAATTCGTTCTGAATCGCCTGCCCATCCATCTGTGTCTCCAACAGTCAAAATGGAATTCAATGAAATTGATCAATTTTCTTCTTTGCCAAATAATTTACCTAGTAATGGGACACAAGTCACAAACACAACCATAACAGTTCCCAAAAAAAATTTAACATTAAATATTACTAATTGTAGTAATTTTACATTTAATTTTTAATTTAAATAAACCAATTTATCATTTTATTTTAGCTGTTTTCTTCACACCTAAAAATTTTCTTCACTGTAGTGAGGTGAAAAATTGAGTATCGCTCAACAGCAAAGTTTTTAGTGTGTCCTATGAAATCCTTTGCTTGCTCAGGTTTCAATAGAGGTAACTCATGGCCAAATCCCAACTTTCCAGCCTTGCATAACAAATAAATATTTTTATTTTACCACGTTTTTCTTATCTCACTTTTCTTATTTGTTTGTCTGTCCGGGCAAAATCTTGCAACTTAAATTTGAGGCACTTTCCGATAAGCTAGAAAGCTGAAACTTTCAGGATAGTTCAGAACCCGATGACAATGCACTCTAAAGCAACTTTCAACTTTCCAGATGCACTTTCAGGTCCACTTTCGGCAACTTTCACTTTTGTATGGGGCTTATCCGATTGTTGCGTAACACATGGTTACTTCGTTGAGTTAATAATTAAAAAGAATAAAATAATTATACTAGATTTAAAAAATCTAAAAATCCCACGTTTTTCAATGTCCTAAAAAGAATAAAATAACCCTGCGGGGCAAAGCGAGGGGCCACTCAAAACCGGGGGGCGCATCTTTACAATAATCCGCATCAATGCATGTCATTCATCTCTTTAAAATCTCCTCTTAGTAATATGCGCCCCCACGTTTTGAGTGGCCCCTCGCTTTGCCCCGCAGGGTTATTTTATTCTTTTTAGGACATTGAAAAACGTGGGATTTTTAGATTTTTTAAATCTATTAATATGTTATGATTCATCAAACAAATTAGGCAGGTAAAAAAAGTTTTTATTTATTTTTTTATTTCATAATTTTGGATACATATTAACATTGTGATTGATTTATTATTGGAGAGAAAATATAGAGAGACTTCTAAATTATGTCTAAGTATGTAAAATATAAAAATCTAAACCGTATCGTAGTTATAATTCTAGAAAGTAGTTATGGACTATTTTCAAATATTACGCTATAGAATTATGTTCCTAGGGATATAATTATTCAAACATCTGACATAATTGCTCAGGAGATTATAAGATAAAAATCTGAAAACAAACCATCCACTGAACTCATGAATAGCAGCACATTACATCTTTTTCCCCAAGTTTGTTGCACATGAACAGCTTTCAGTTTATGATTCTCGGGATGCGTCATCACCAGTGGTCGGAGTAGGTATATTGAATTAAGGTCACTGACATCAAACGTATATGTTAATATGGATACGCCTCCGAGTTTCCGGATTATTATGATAAAAATACCGAAACATCGAAATTATTACATGAAACTAGTTAAAAATGTATCAATACTCTCAACGCTATGCTGCTAGTGGCGTAGATGGCCAGAATTTAATAGTAAAAAAAATTGGTTGCCTGTAAAGTCGATATACGGGCGAAAGTTTTACGTGACAACGACTTTGAGTGGTAAAATAATTTTAATGTGAATATTCATTCGTATAGTAGGAAGAAGGATGAAATAATAGTAACAATTTAAAACATTTATTTATACAAAGAATTATATTTAAAACATTAATTTATACAAAGAATTATATTTAAAACATTAATTTATACAAAGAATCTCGCACTGAATTTCATATATCACCGCCTAAGCGAAATAGAAGCGCAAGACATGAACCGGTGTGTATGCCTATCTCTCTCACTCTCTCTCTCGCTCTGTCTCTCTCGCTCTTAGGCGGGCTAACCATGCCCGAGTGGAAGGGACGCGTGCCTCTCACTCGCTCTCATTTATAAAATGATATAATAATAATATTCATTTCAACACACGACATCCGGCAAACAGGGTCTTTTGTCCTCTTATGTCTATGCTCAACGCATCTGACCAATTAGAATCAAGTATCCTGGATGACTCATTGACTGTTTGTTCGAAAACAATGCTCGCACCGACATCCAGACCAAGTGGCTCACTCACTTATTTCGGTTCGTGGAGTGCGCTTATTTTATGTGTTGTGAATATCTTGACTTGACCCTGGCTTGTGTACTGTCTTCTGAAATCTACTTAAAACGACGAATTTGGCTTATAACTACGGACATCGATTTATTACTCTTGGATTGGGCCCATTTGAAGTTGTTTTTGTACGGGTAAGTTTTAATTATTTTCACTATTTAAGAAGGTTTTAGAACTTGGAAACAGTTAAAATATCACTTTATAGCAATCATCATAGCGCATGAGAGTCCGGTACGCACACCGCAGGGCTATCACCGCTTCAGTTAAAAAAATCACTTTATATGAAACAGAATTTCATTATCGACTTTACAGTTGTGTATGTATATATTGTAAATTTAAATCATTGTTTTAGGTGACATATAAATAAATATGGCAAAGGTCAAGGCTGAAACAGTGCTAAAGTGGTTATTGCACTATCCTGAGCTACTTTACGATAACGCTAGTGGCACTATATACTGTACAAAGTGTGAAAGTCATTTGAAAGCTGTGAATAGAGGCAACATTACCAAACACATTGAAGGCGCTGTACATCAAGGAAAATTTAAGAGACCGCAAGAGGAATTTTACTTCGACCTCATTAAGTTCCTGATTCTATGCAATATTCCTTGGTCGCAAATGAAAAATCCAGCGTTCAAAGAGTTTTTTCAGAAATATATGTGCAGTACTTGTTGTTGCGTTTGTACCAATCGTAAAGTGGTTGACGAATCACAGTTACGAAAAGTTTATTTGGAGAAGTTTTATAGGAATAAAATCAATTCGATTTATGAAATTAATAAAAATGAGAAACTATGGATATCGCTGGATGAGACAACAGACATTTTTGGTCGATACATAGTCAATTTCCTAATAAAACCATTGCATCCTAGTAATAGTGCAGGCCGGCCTTATTTGATTGCTTGTAAAATGCTAACAGCAGTAAATGGACAAACAATAACACAATTTGTACTGCAATGTCTAGAAAATTTATGGCAAAACACTTTTGAAGCGAAAGTTGACAATATTTTAATGCTTTGCACTGACAGTGTCGCGTACATGCTATCTGCAGGGCGAAATTTAAAACATTACTTACCTGAAATGAAGCATGTGACATGTTTGGCGCACGCTCTTCATCGTGTAAGTGAGCAGATAAGGTCAGAATACAACGATATTGATATTCTTATATCAAATGTTAAAAAAGTATTTTTAAAGGCTCCTAGTAGGGTAAACATTTTAAAAGAAAAATATCCTGACTTACCGTTGCCTCCGCAACCAGTCATTACCAGATGGGGTACTTGGTTACAGGCAACATCTTACTACGCTCAACATTTAGATAAAATAAAAGAAGTTTTATCCTGCTTGAGCAGTTCTGATGCTATAGCCATACGAAACGCAAAAAACATTTTGGAAAAACAAAATTTAGAAAATGATTTAAAATATATCGAAGAAAATTACTCTATTATACTACTAGCCCTAAAAGAGTTACAAAAACAAAATTTATCTCTAGCTGATTCACTTTTAGTATTTGATCAAGTAAGGGCTACGCTTAACGAGTGCAATAATGAGAATATAAAAAATAAAATAGAATCAGTTATGGAACGAAATCCAGATTTAGATACAATTAGAGAATACAGCGAGAGTATTGAAAAAAGCGTAGCAAATAATCAGAAACTTTATTTCAAATTCGCTCCATTGACATCTACAGATGTTGAACGATCATTTTCCACTTACAAATGGATCTTAGATGTTAAAAGAAATAGCTTAAAAATCGAAAATATTGAAAAAATTATAGTTATTTATTTTAATTGTATAGAGACAGAAAATCAAAATGTAGAAATTGTAACCGATGAGGATTAAAAATAATTGTTTTTAATAAAACTGTAATAATGATTATTTGTATTCACAATAAACAATTTTGTTTGCTTACATATGGTTTTTTATTTTATTACTCTATTTACCAAATTTTTGGAAACTCCGGTACATTCCGGAAGAAATGCATGTCCATGTTATGATATCATGACGCAAGTATCTAAAATCAATATACCTACTCCGACCACTGGTCATCACCCAACAGAGCACTCTTACTTGTTTGTACAAATCATCAGCCACTGTTCGATTGTCACCCTGATGGTGATGACCTACTGCAAGTCCGTTGAGTTCTTGTTTATCAAACGGACCCGAAGGAGGTCTTAGGTTTTGACTGCGGGAAACCAAACTTATGCAATATCATTAGCACTATTTCATATATTAGTTACCGGGAGTAGAACGACTTTAATAACCGTGAAATTATTGGTATGCAATCATCTCAGTACCGTGATAGCCACGTTTTACTAAGCTATCGGTTAAACGTAGGACCGAATATCAACCTTATTTAATTAGGAATAATAATTACATAGGTACCGTAGCTCTACCGTACGGTAATTTTTTTGTATAACATAAGTACTTTAGATAATCAATAGAAGCGAGGCAAACGATACAGTTTAATATAGAAAGAATATTGAGTAAACGCTTTAAATAAAATCTATTCTCCTTCTATCTTTTCCAGTGTTTCGTGAAAGTTTTTTAATGCAAAGCCTCACCAGAAATATAAAAACTTAATGAAAAATATTTATTTCACCTCATATACTCAGAAAAGATTAGTTCTTCATTCAATTTCTGCGTGGAAATTTGCGTTTGATTCGCTAGCGTGGAAAAGTGTGTTAAAATTGGAAAGTTTTTATGTAAAGAAAAACACACACGGTACGTTCCGAATCGTCTTTAGCGACTTTATTGGTTGCGTTTTATTCTTATTTAAATTAATACTTTAATACTCTTTTTTGGTATTATCAAGTTATTTTAGCTCTCAAATCATAAAAAGAACAAGTATAAATAATATTTAGAGTATACTATTCGTTAAGTATAAGAATTTTAAATGTTTGGCGAGTGACATTTTATAATATATGATTGGATTTCGGACCGCACCCGAAAAAGAAAGTATGATCTATGGTTTTCTTAGTCAATCAATTCGCATTGAAGGAAAGCGATTTTTATTTTTCAGATGTGTTCTCTAATGTTGTTCAATTCGAATGAGTTAATATAAAAAATGTCCAGCAGCGACGAAGATACAAATTTAAGGCCGGAGGATTTGGCGCAAGTAGAACACAATGCTGAACTGAGTTTTCTTCCGGAAAAATCGCGTGAAAAGTATATAAAAGCGTACGATTTATTTAACGAATGGAGACGTTGCAAAGGTGCGGAAACATTTTCGGAGACTATAATGTTATCATATTTCACTGAACTATCTGAAACAAGAAAATCAAGTACACTTTGGAGTATTTACTCGATGTTAAAAGCCACAATCAAAACTAAAAATGATATACAAATAGAAAAATATACCAAACTATTAACGTTTTTAAAGCAAAAGTCAAATGGCTACAAATCGAAAAAATCTAAGGTTTTCACAGCTGCTGACATTGAGCAATTTCTTAACGAAGCCCCCGACTACAAATATCTTGCTACAAAAGTAAGACTTTTGTTTGTTTTTTGTGGTAGTATGTATAGACTGACTTGGAATCGGCTTTAAAACTAATTTTCTCTCTTTGCGTTACAGGTTGTCCTAATTATTGGTATCAGTGGGGCGTTGCGGACTCATGAACTAACGTATCTTACAACAAAAAACATTGAGAAGCATTCAGAAAAGTTGCTGGTGGTTAACATATCAAACAAGAAGACCAATATTGATAGGAACTTCGTGATTCGTGACAAATATGTCAATATTATAGAGAAATATCAAGCCTTGCGCCCTGCTAATACTCCAATCGACCGATTTTTTTTGCAATATCGAAAAGGAACATGTGTAAAACAGCCTATGGGAAGTACTAAAATTGGTGGTTTACCAAGAGAAATTGCCACTTTCCTTGGACTACAGGACCCAAAGCAATATACCGGGCATTGTTTTAGAAGGACGTCGGCTACACTTGTGGCTGACTCGGGCATTGATCTGACCACTCTTAAGCGTCACGGAGGCAGGAAGTCCAGTACGGTGGCAGAAGGATGCATAGAGGACTCTATAAAAAATAAATCAAAAATATGCAAGGGCATCGATGAAGGTATAAGTTTAAAACAGTCTTGCCCTAATCCTTCGACTTCCAAAGACAGCGAAATAGAAATTCGTTCTGAATCGCCTGCCCATCCATCTGTGTCTCCAACAGTCAAAATGGAATTCAATGAAATTGATCAATTTTCTCCTTTGCCAAATAATTTACCTAGTAATGGGACACAAGTCACAAACACAACCATAACAGTTCCCAAAAAAAATTTAACATTAAATATTACTAATTGTAGTAATTTTACATTTAATTTTTAATTTAAATAAACCAATTTATCATTTTATTTTAGCTGTTTTCTTCACACCTAAAAATTTTCTTCACTGTAGTGAGGTGAAAAATTGAGTATCGCTCAACAGCAAAGTTTTTAGTGTGTCCTATGAAATCCTTTGCTTGCTCAGGTTTCAATAGAGGTAACTCATGGCCAAATCCCAACTTTCCAGCCTTGCATAACAAATAAATATTTTTATTTTACCACGTTTTTCTTATCTCACTTTTCTTATTTGTTTGTCTGTCCGGGCAAAATCTTGCAACTTAAATTTGAGGCACTTTCCGATAAGCTAGAAAGCTGAAACTTTCAGGATAGTTCAGAACCCGATGACAATGCACTCTAAAGCAACTTTCAACTTTCCAGATGCACTTTCAGGTCCACTTTCGGCAACTTTCACTTTTGTATGGGGCTTATCCGATTGTTGCGTAACACATGGTTACTTAGTTGAGTTAATAATTAAAAAGAATAAAATAATTATACTAGATTTAAAAAATCTAAAAATCCCACGTTTTTCAATGTCCTAAAAAGAATAAAATAACCCTGCGGGGCAAAGCGAGGGGCCACTCAAAACCGGGGGGCGCATCTTTACAATAATCGGCATCAATGCATGTCATTCATCTCTTTAAAATCTCCTCTTAGTAATATGTGGGATGTGTGGTGGAAAACGTGGGATTTTTAGATTTTTTAAATCTATTAATATGTTATGATTCATCAAACAAATTAGGCAGGTAAAAAAAGTTTTTATTTATTTTTTTATTTCATAATTTTGGATACATATTAACATTGTGATTGATTTATTATTGGAGAGAAAATATAGAGAGACTTCTAAATTAATTCAAAGTAGTGGTCGTTACTTACTTGGAACTTACCTTATCATAACATTTTTTGAAGTTAAAAAATAAATATAGTTGAAACAAAATCCAATGGTAAATCCTAAAAGTAGCGAAAACACGTGTGTATCGCTCACCCAACACTCTGCCTTCGCTATCGATTGGGACATTTTAAGTAAAATATTACTTATCGTTATTTTATTTACGATTTATTGTTAAGAGTTGTGATATTCGCGGACGATTAGCAGTGATAATTACCATTTCCTGATAGCATTCTTGTTTAAATAAATTTATGAACTACCTTTCTCGTAAATATCTTATAATTTAAGATCTACAGCTACATCTACATCTGGGCATCTAAATAATTATTCGCGCATGTCCCAAATAATTAATTACAATCGGTGATAAAAATACATTTAGGTTTTAAAATATTGATAATGTTCTATAATTCGATATCCGCATGGGAAAGATCCCATCATCAATATATACATAATTTTGTTCTTTTCCTTGTAATTGTTTTCTACTCAAGGTTGCCATGAAGAGATTCCTATTTAACTTATCAATAAGGCCTTAATAAGTATTATTATTATAGTAAATGCAAAAGTATTTTGTCTGAGGCTTTTTTTGCAATATTTATTATCACTGGATATTTCTCAATATGTGAACGTTTTGGCCGTTACTTATGATTTGAAGCTGTTTATAATACAAGTAAAAGTAGAGCTTGTCTAAGGTGAAATAACGCGCCCCAGTACCGTTTACGCATACGAGGCTACATAGGGCTTTGGCGGATTTTTTACACGAGTAATCGTCCACGATGTTTGCAGATCATATTCGAAATACAAATCACAGAGTAGTCACATTTCCAACACAGATAAAGTGTTGTTATTAATATTTGCATTTATACATCCAAATAAAGTAGTGAAGTGCGTCATTTCAACTTGCATGAGCTCTACCCAGGTAATTCATAAAAAAATCTAACGCAATTTTAATACATATACAAGTTGAACTTTAAATATTGATCTAGAAATAGTCAATGACATAGACTATGTATCGTCCACTTCAAGACGCACATCTCCCCCGAATATAGGAGCATTAGAACCGCAGTAAAAGATAATTGGAAAAAACCTCACCCCACACACCATTTTGTGGTGGTTTTACGGCATCCTTAAGTGAAGGATTGGTGCTATTCTACTCCATCGGACACCGAACGGCAAATTACTGGATCAACGGCCAAAAAATATCTAATTTTTCAATTTTGGATTCTCTGTTGAACTAATAGAGCCAACAAATTATCTGTATGGAATTTCAAGATATGTTGACGCGGTGTGCGCGCTTTAAAAATCAATACTAAATTATTATTTAGAAATAATATGACAGCTGGCGACACATCTCTGTCGCATACTTATATCTAGTTACTCAGCCTAGATAGTGTGTATGCAATGCAAGACAATTATTGTATTTTTCAAGCCTGAGTTTGATTCCCAGTCGCTACTTTTTGCGGTATCAGAGTACCTATAGATATTACCTAACATATTTAATTTGAAGTTATTTTTGAAATATTGAGCAGTCCCAGAACCTCAACAGCTACAAAATATACAAATTAATTTTAAATAAATAATTAACTATTATTTTGGTAAAATAATGACAGAATTCACTACAACAAGATTCAGCTATGAGGTCAGTTTAAATATTCTGTGACGGTCAATGTGAATGTGTGACGACGGCTAGGCCAATGAAGAAAACGAACTTTTCACTATTGTCTGGGTGTTTTGGTACCGTCGTTGCCTCTGAATTTCATAACAAAAGTGTGTAATAAATAAAAAACTTCTTGTTTCAAATTTATTTATTCTATCGAAACAAAATATAAATTGAGCAAATTAAATTAATAACAAATATGAAGATATCACAGTTTTGTGATATGATTTTTAATTAAACATATTAATATTGCAAAAATATTTTAAACACATTCGTGCTCCAAGATATGTCGCAAAACAGTAAGAGTATTTCATCAATTGATTTTCGAAATTAAATTTCAGATTTACTGGGTTCAGATCTATTGATTTACATACCAATAATGGTATGCGAATTTGGTCCTTCGAGCTGGCATTACTATATGTTTTTTTAGTAAATGATACTTTTTTCTATTTATGATAATAAAGAAATATCTTGGAGAACAATGCACTAAAACCTGGATATGCGCTTAGCATATTATATACAAAATATAAATACATTGAACAAATGCACATGACTATAGAAAATATTTAAATAATAATAAAAATTAATGCTACTTCACAAACCTGTTTTGCAAAATTCAACACACTACGCAAATCAACCAACCGCAAACTGAAAACTTTATTCAATTCATATTGAATTCTTTATATTGGATTTAAAGATAAAATTCCAATGTGCAAATCTGACATGGTCGGTTGATGTGCAGTTGTTGATTGTACAAACAGAAACTATACAAAAAAATATACACGCTAAAAAATGTATTTTCACATGATATAAAATCAATTACCTACTTAATGTAATAACATTATTACTCTGTTTTTATTATGGTGAAATTAAAATTATATCACTTACAAACTATTTGTATTATACAGGATAAAAATTCAGACATGATTTATATATCAAGCTGCTTTACGCAACGCTCTGGTTTTCTGGGCGCTGTCAGCCTTAACTCACGTAAAAACGTCATTTATGGGCCCAACATATTTTTTCCGTCTCAGTAAGCGACATGATCTTTGTTACTAAGATAATAATATACATTTTTTTTGTCAAGATTTGTGATTTCTATTTGCCAAGTTTAACTTTACGCTAGTAATATGGGCTAAATATTTGTAATAAATAATATCTCAAATTGTTCATTATAGTATAAATGCATTTTCCATTTAATTAGTTTTTTGTTAATTTCTATGTTGTCTTTAAATATCCTTTAAAAACCCTACAAAACCTTTAGACACCTTTGTGCAAGTTACTTGATGTTATGACGTCACCGGCTTGTAAACAAACCGTACAAAAACTTAGACTGACGTCGTCGAACATGAAATTATATTTTTTTTTTGGTGTTTTTTTTATGTCAAATATATTTTTAAAATAATTTGTGGGCTAAATTGGTTAAAAAACTAACCATTAAGCTAAAAACAGCTTAAACTATATTTTGATTGTTTTCAAATACCCTTTAGATCTACCTCAGTCATCTTCATAGGCCCTTATAAATTGTAAATAGGTAAGCGCTTGACCGCTACATCGCCTGATGGTAAGCGATGAAGGGATCTAGGATGTGAAGCGCTTAACCAAAAGATACCTATTTATTCGTGACTAAGAGACGCCTAAATTGTATTTGTCAAGAAACAGAGACTATAAGGGAACTCGTATTTTGTATGCAAATTAGTTTTTAAAACTTATCCCCAAGCGTCAGAGCGTTGCGCCAAGCAGTGTAAGATCTGATATCAAATCAAAAAAGATAGCAGCGTTCACGATTGTATTTTCCATAGAAATGGTAAAACAGTTATTTATTTTCCAAGACTCTAACAATTGAATTCTATTATACTTTGTCCAATGTAGGATGATACTTTTGAGAGTTGACACCTATATAGAGGGTATAAAGTAGCTATTGCAATGTCAAGCCAAACATAAGGAAACAAACGCAACCTTAGTACGTAGCAATAAGGAAGTGACACCTGTCAAAAGTATCATCCTACATTGGACAAAGTATAATGACGTTTGATTTTATTATCGTGATAAAGCCCCAGAATACAAATTGGAATATTTCGATGCATTCAAACTTAAATAAAAAATCATATTGGAAATGTATATATTAATATCATTATTGTATTTTAATATTAATAAGAGTCTTTGATAATGTTATAAAAGTTTTTAACGTAAGACTAGACTATTGACTAATTACATTACTAACTAAAGTTTCAACTAATAATAATAATTGTAAATTGACAAGAATTACAATTAACATAATTTATTTATAATAAAAATGTGAATATAATATTTTTTTATAAACACTATATTTACTGACAATGCTAAAAACTACCCTGACACGATGGATGTAAGTTTATTATTGTATAAAATAATATTTATGCTTGGCAATCGACTAAATTATATTATGGCAAGAACGTGACCAGCTCACACACTTATTTAATTTTGACTAAAGTAAAGGAACTAAACTTTTCAAATTATCTTACCTCATTATATATACATATATTTGTCTTTCATTGTATTTCTAAAATATTTGCCTAGGTACATATATGTTGAAAAATGGTTAGCGAAACTGCAAAAGATGCAATTTTGTCGATGAATTTGTTGCACTACTATAATTTATTTTAATTAGTACAAGTTACTTCTAAATCATTAGCGAATCACAACAGTGAATGTTTGAATCACTCTTTATATGCTTCACGTAATTTATATCTAATCTGTGGAATCACTAGTTGCCTCGCCTTATATACACGTTCTGTTTGCAGCTTATGTAAAACCTACTTGACATATCTCTTCAGTTGCTGTTCCATTATACCAGGTGTAAGAAAAACCCTAAAGCCACGAATTCCTCTTTTAATTACGATGTTTTTTTTTGTGTGTAACCATATCTGGTAAATGGATAGTTATGCAGTTATTTAAGGTCTCATTTGAATAGAATAGATTAATATTGTTTTAAGTTGATTATGGTAACAATATATAATATTTTAAACTAGCGAACCGTCCGGCTTCGCACGGATGCAATGCTCTACTATATTATGCATGTATTATACATATAAAGCTTCCTCTTGAATTTCTCTATCTATTAAAAAAAAACCGTATCAAAATCCGTTGCGTAGTTTTAAAGATTTAAAACTACGCAACGATTTTTTTTTTTTTTTTAAATACATACGGATATAGGGACAGAGAAAGCGACTTTATTTTTTTACTATGTAGTGATCTCGTTACATCTGTTAAAGGTGTCGATAAAAAAACGTCTTGTTATGTAAAAAATGTTGGGACGATTATTAAGGGTTTTTTTTTTTTCATTTACGTACTCACGAAACGTATTGTTGCTACGTTCATTACAATGATTGTCATATTTCATAATGTCTTTTTATGAAATAAAAATAAATATAGTTTTTCAACAATTATTTAGGTAATCTTAATAAGTTTCGTGTTCACTATTTATGTAGCGGCTTCATTAAGATTCTTTTTACATTTTATTCTTATTCTTTTTCAATCACATTTTGCACACGTGTATGAATAAAACGTAGGTACTTATCACACACGTTTTTTCTTAAATTTCTACTTTTTTAACTTGTAGAAATTTTTATACTTATGATTATTTGGCTTCTAACCACGTTACTTAAGTATTTAAAATCTAACTATCGAAGGCAAGTAGGTTCTATGCAATAATGGACTATAAAATATAAGGTTGTATTATATTTACACATATTTTGACAGATCACGTTCTTAAGATGTCAAAAAACAGAGTTTAATATTTACGCGCCACATTTGAGGTTAGTTAAACTAATAACTAGTTTTATTAGAGAGAAAAAAGTAGCAGTACAGTCACGAGCAATAAAATGTATACACCGTAGAACGATGTTGCATTACATTAATTATTTATTTCTATAATGTTGTCCCTTTGTTTTTGGGCGATTTAGTGTGACATGGTTCTACGGTGTTCGTTGTATTGATCGTGACTCCCTAAGAATTATATTTCGGGGTATTACTTTCTTAAAAATGAATCACACACTTTTTTAAACTTGAGGCGGTGCGGCCAGAGAGCATTATTATTCGGCCGAACGACAAATTGTTGTTTGTTATTCGGCCGAACAACATAAATATGTTATTTAGAATAGGGTATTTGACAGGTTTTACGAAAATATCTCAAATTGTTATTAAAGCATAACATATCTGCCATTTTAATTGATTCTTTGTTGATATTTTTTATAAAAATCATCATTAAACTTTTAATTAATAAAAATCCCACCAAAACGCTAAAGACACCTTTATGCAGGTTACTTGATGTTATGACGTCACCTGCTTGTAAACAAACAGTACAAAAACTTAGACTGACATTTACTGTAAAGGAGTAGGTGACATAACTCCAGATTTTTTTTTAAATCATATTAAAATGTATACTGTTGAGTAAGAACCGTTCGATCTATATTTTTATTGTCGTCAAATAACCTTTTTTAATATTCCTATGAAACTAAGGGATCTGAGTAATTATGCTCGATTGTTATCTCTATTGCTATTGTTTTTGACGTCATAACGACATTTAGTACCACCTGTCATACTGCTGTCTATTAGTTAAAATGTCGCTCATATAATATCAAGAAGTGGCTTGGCGACATTCTCGGCCGGCTGCATTGCTCTATTAATAAAGTGACTTTTAACTATGCGTTTCGCATATCACACCGCAGTTACATCGGTCTTTGCGAACTAAAAATACGTTAGTATTACTTATTTTACGTTCTAAGTTGCTTATCAAGCGTACGGCACATAAATAAACGAATATCTTAGCCTACGTATGCTCGCAACATCCAGTAAGCAACACGTTCTCATTTGAGATTCATGATTTACAAACAAATATTTACGATTTTTCATAGAGCATTAGAAGAAAAAATCGACTTGCTCACAAATTGTTCGCGGGCGGAATTCGCACCCGCAACCTTTGGATAACCGGTCCACTGCTCTCCCAAATGAGCTACTGACTCTTTTGAGTACCCTTCGAAATTTTCTAGTACATTTTACTTTTTTACGCAGTACGCCAGCGTTGCTTCATCAATGAGAGGAATATACTTGATTCGAAAGAAACATTTTTACAAATATTTTGACAATCGTTCAGATGAAACAGCTCTTTTTAATATATGATTTTAATTTGCATCGAAAATTATAAAAATCATAAAATATGTTAATAATCATAAAAATTTGTCCTTAATCGCTACTTAACACTATAATTAACTAATCAATGCATTATTTTATTATCTAAATCACGATTTCTTAGGTCTTTGCATGGATTTTCTGTCTTTCATTAAGATTTTAAGCGATATTTCGGTTTGGGTCATATTTTACATTCGGTTTACATTTTAAAAGAAATAGATAACAGATCACTTAACAAATATCTTGACTGTGTGTTACACTTATTAATAATTACATTATATTTTAACAATTTAACAACTTCAACTTTCAAGAAATTAACTTAGGCCGACATAGTATCACATTGAAAGCGATGCTTAACTTAACACTGGAGATTCAATATTCATTTTGTAATATCATACATCATAAAACGAATTTATAACTTTATGACTTATTTGGGAATCAGAAAAACTTTAAAAAACAAAATATATATAGAAGATTGAAAGGAACATTTGCGACTCTATTTGCATAGTAATTAAGTCTATTTTTGATCCACCTGTCATGAGAAAAAAACTTTTTTATTACTAGCCTTGCCAGCAGACTTTCGCTTTTCTCGAGCAATATTGGTGGTGGTCACATTAATAATTATTTACTAATTTACCTCAAGGTCTTTGGTATCGTTCGTCCTGAGGATCTTGGGGATATCATCTTCGCCAAACTTGATGCCGTACGGTCTCAGGTGGTATACCAGATAGTCTAGGACATACATCAGCTTCGGATCTACGTAATGGAACGAGATCGCGTGATCTGAACAGCAGTCCAGTCCCTGAAGATCAAAAATATAATTCTATTTTTTTTCGTATATAGAAAAAGCGTTTTTATTAACATTTAAATGAATGAATTAATTTGATAGAATCAGGTGTTACTTGGCGGAAGTCCATATCCATTAGTAAAATAAAATAAAAATATGTAGCTTACTTCCGCAAAACTCAAGCAGTGTGCACCGCCCCCCGCGCGCAAATAAATGCAGAGCACTAAGTGCTTGTTATTGCACGGTCTAACAGTTCCTGAAGATGCTCCGTGTGGGGGCTAAACACGTGTAGAGTAGTTGGTGAAGGTGCCGGTGTTTGCAGTTTCTGCATTTATTTGCGGGCGGGCGGGCGGTGCACACTGCTTGAATTTTGCGGAAGTAAGCTACATATATTTATTTTTATTTACTAATGAATTAATTAATACATTTCGGACAATTTAAACTAATTGTTTATAGAGAAAGAAAGCGATGTCCAGACCTTGATTATTTTAACACAGTTAAGAATGATCCCCGAATATGACATTTGGGTAGTGGTGGCTTTGGCATGAATGGTGTATAAAATTGCACCTCAAATTCATTATAGTATTAAGCTAAGTTTTTCTATATTTTATTTTCTCGTTCCCCTCTACTTCTCTTGGTGTCTGTTTGTCTGTCTGTAACATACAAATCTTGAAACTCAATATTCACCCATTTCGCGACTAGCTAGAGCTCTGAAACTTTAAACATAGCACAGAACTCGATGACAATATTCAATCACATGATTCAATCACAATGTCAGAGAATATTTACAAAATTTAATTTCAATTGGAAAAAAATTAGTTCCGAAAAAATCCACAGATGGCGCTAAAATCGAGGCAACAGATATGTCATAATGAAATGTTGAAAAGAAGAAAATAATTTACATTTAAAAAAATTAAAAAAATAATAATTTCGGAATTATTTTAGGAATCACGTCGTTTATTGCCAGACACTTAGTACGGTTGCAATCCCCTGCTAGAGACTCTTATAAACTTCCATACAATCACGTTTTTTTTCTGCAGGGCAGGCAGAGATCACATATTTCCACTTTCCACGACCCTAACATACATTTCATCATGACTCATTAAAGCTCGTCGGTTATGGGTAATTTTGACCCGGTAAAAGTTCGTTATGCCTTTACCTACTTGCCCATGCACAATTGCCTCATATATATGTTTTGTAAATCTCATTTCATCCATCCTCTTTACATGTCCAAACCAAATTTATAGTATAAAAACTAATTTTTATATATGTCAGATGGGGAACTATCTGATGAGGCTGAAACTGGCAGCAGAAAAACAGCACCTTTTTGCAACGACCAAATTTTCTAGAACTTTTTGGAGACATTTCAACATGTATAATTTAACATTCTAGTAGCTATCCAAGAAGTTCTAGAAAACTTGGTCGTTGCAAAAAGCTGCTGTTTTTCTGCTGCCAGTTTCAGCCTCATAACTATCTGAAGACATTTCTTCAGTAGCCAGACAGTTTCGATGGTTCTTTCGTCTTGCCAGACGTCCACCGTAATCCACCGTGATTGTGTTAGGGAGATACATAAAACTTTTGGCCCTTATAAAAATAACGAAGGTTAAACTATTGTAGACTCTTTGGCTATAAGCCCCAAAAAAAGCAGGGTTTGTCATGTTCACAATTGCTATAGAGAAGTTGAAACGAGGTTTTCGGTAAAGTATTTATCAAAAACTTACAACAGAAGTGTAAGAACATGATAAAGTATTAATTCCAGATATATATCATTATTTTAATTTGACCTCAACTAATTAAGCAGTATTTATAAATTTATTTCATTTAAGCATTAAATAGGTAATAATAAATTCCCATACAATAAAAAATGTTATCCGTCCATACATATTGTAAAATTATGATGTGACCGCCCTCAATATAATTTTAAATTTGGCATGTTTTAGTTTGTTATATTTTCAAATGTAATATCTCTGGCAGTATAAATATAGAAAATAAATAAATAACTTTAAAAAAAAAACAGATCTAGCCATAGTATTTTTTATCTAAATAGTCATCAACATATAACTCAACTAATTGCTACTTGCCTCATCTGTGGGGTAATAGATGTATTTCCAATACCAGTATCCTTTATCCTTGTTTGGGAACAAATGGTCTTGAGGAACGAAAGGGAAAAAGCGACCTCTGTGGAGAGAGTCGCGGGAATCCATCGCTTTCACACCAATTTTATCCAAACAGATTCCTGTGAAAAACAAAATAATAATAATACTTCTTACATTTCACATCAATTAGCCTAGCCGAAAGTTAGCACTGTAAGGTATTTTGGATACTAGGATTACGGATAGACACACATATATAAGTAATCTATAATCTAAGAACACAAATTTGTTGTTTGTGTGTTTGTCTGTCCGCTCTTTTGCATCTGCCCCTTCCGGGACTCGAACCGTTACACCAAACGGTCGCCACCCGCCAAACAATATAATTGTTTAGTAATAAAAAGTAAAATTTAATCTTTAGAATGACGATGTCATTCGAAAACTACTTCAAGACTGCCAAAACAAGGCATTCTTTTCGTAAAGTATCAGGTTTTACGTTCCATTTTCTATATCTTTGAAATTCTATAAAAAAACTTAACTAACTTTACTACAATAAATTGGCAATTAAGAAAGTAACACGTGTAATCGCTTGTCTGTCGACAATGAATATATGAACGGAATGATTATGCATATCCGTACAAAGTATTTTCATAAAATTTCATTTGGCTACATTTATAGTGTTGGATATGTATGAGAGTCGTTATAAATGGCACTTGACAGTTAGATAATTATGCCTAAATTGTACAGATTTAGATTAAATAAATAAATATTTCTTACATTCACACCAATTAGCCTAGCCCAAAGTAAGCACTGTAAGATTTGTTCTAATTTCGTTTTTTATTGTTTTATATATTCATGTTTATTAAAAGTTAAGTTTTTAAGTATGACTGGTTGTTGTTACAAAAAAAAAAAATTTTACTAGAACAGTTATACTAAAGTAAATTCTTTCTAACTTTTTCTCCTATGATCGATTCCTGAGGGTCATAGTGTGATGTTAAATAATATATAAAACTTCTTTAAGAAATTGGCTATAAAATCCAGAAGATTATTTAAATTCGACGAGTTGTTCCTATGATTAGCGCATTCAAAAATACAAACTCTACAGCTTTAATATATAAGTATAGATAATTGAGTTAATTTTCATAAAGATTGTTTCAAAATGAATCTTAAATTTAACCTAAAATAAATTCTTTATCACGTCATATTTCTTAAATTATGCGCATGTTATTTATTATTAAACGTATTATGTCATAGTGAGATGTGATGTTTATTATTTTTAAAGTACGACAATATTTTCATTACAACAACAAATAAAGGGTAGAATTTTGTTTACAAATACATATGAACTACGTTGATAACGAATACTAAGTACAAGTAGGTCGGAAAAAGCAAAAACAGAAGCCAGGACTGAGTTCATAAATTTCAACTTTAAACCTACTTTAAACCTAGTTCAAACTAATATTGATAACAGAACTGCATTCATGGTAGGAGTTATTGGATAGGTTAGGTTAGGTAATAAAAATTACGAAAAAAATAATGGACTTAAAAAATGGTCCTTCGAGCGGATTTTATCGAACAAAATATTATTAATTTGCCTTCGACTTATATACAATGATTGTTCAAATTACGGATACAAAACTACTAGTCAATAATATAGATCAAAACAATAAGTTATACAAAAACGGCAAATTCCTTTCTTAATCTTAACAAATAGAGTTCAATACCAATTGACACAGTGTAATTTTGTAATCCATCCATGCATCCATCCATTTCAATTTAATTTAATGGTGGTTGATAAAGTTATGGCATTGCGGAGTTTAAAATTGGAATCGAAGAGTTCATATGGAAAAGAATGAAAGTTATGAGATTCGTCATACCTATTTCAGCATCTTCTGCGCCCTCGTCGCTCGCCTTACAGAGGTGGGGGGAAGGTAACGCTTGGTTTATGAACTTGTCTAGCGCCGCTCGGCTTAGTACGTAGCCGGCGCCACCGCTCATATAGCCCTTAAAAAATAATGGTATTTATATTATTGTTATATGTATCTTTATATATAATTCCCTGTCAGTGTTTGACGGCGATGAACTCCGAAACTACTCAATCGATTTTAATGATTTTTTTTGTCATTTTGCTTGACTTGTTTCAACTTAAGACATAGGATAGGTTTCGTTTTAATTTATAATAAAAAATATTGCAAATTATAATAACTGAGCCACAGCAACGCGTAGGTTAGCTAGTATTATATATTTTGTGAGTTTACTGTATTCAAATTAATTTCTCTAAGTCTCATTACTCCATTTTTTGAAATTAAAAATTATGATGATATTTTCAACATTATGTTTACCTACTTTTGAGTTGTAATTAACTCTCTATAATAGAAATATCCTATCTAATATTATAAATACGAAAGTGAGCTTTCACGTCTCAATAACAAAACCGATCATTATAAAATTTTACATACACTTTAAGGGTACACAATAGGGAAATAAGTTACCTTTCATACAGAAAAAAGTTCTCGAGGTAAAAAATATAACTTTCAATCGGTAGACCACATTAACGCGAGGGAAACCGCGGGTAAAAACTACATCCTAATGAATAAATAAATAAAGATAGGAGATACGAACGTTAATTATAAATTACGCACCTGTTTAGTAAATGGTTTAAAGCGACATCCGAAATATATAGAATCTCTGGGGTCGTAATCGGCCAACATGTATCGCAAATTTTCCACCACCACGTAACTAGAACAAAAAAATTTGTTCATATTAGGTTTTCATTAACGTTGCATAGAATTAAGGGCAGCTCTATAATGTATCTAGCTCTAGTCGCTTTTTACTCAATTTTGGACTCTATATACAGGTGTGTGGTAATACCTGTATCGCTTGAGATACTGTCAAAATTATAAGTGATACTGTTGATTCCAGTGTAGGGCAAAATGTTAACTAGTGCTTACTAAGAAATAATTTTGTAGTCAGTAATAACATTATAAGATTTATTGAAATAATCGGAAAAATATGTTAAAAATATCGATTACTCACTACTCTAACTATAATATTTATTCAAACATTCACAGCACTTAGCCTAGCCCAAAGTAAGCACTGTAAGGCTTGGTTTATGAATACTAGGGTAATGGATAGACAATGTATAGACCTACATAGAAATATATATAATTTCCATAACCCATGACTTCGGTACAGATGTTAATAAAGCATGGAGACGTCTCCATAAAGCTTTGGATATAAAAATGGGTTGAATTTTTTTTGATTTTCTCATCTTAACAAAGTTAATCTAAGATCACAGTGGTTTGTGTGTCTGTCTGTCCGCTCTTTTCCCCGCTCTTTTTCCATTGTATGTACGTTACCATAGAAACGCGTTAACCGCAAGTAGTTCGTCTACAGGACGCTGGATGGCACTAACGGAAAAATATTTGATAATAGAAAAAAATTAAAGAATTTTGTCCACCCGTGCGAAGCCGGGACGGGCCGCTAGTTAGTAAAACAAAAAATATGAAGCTTACTTCCGCAAAAGAACAAGCAAAATGTAACACCCACTTTGCACCATCACCAACACTTCTTCACGAGTTACGCCCCCACTCGGAACATCATATCATCAGGAGCTGTCAGACCGTGCAATACCGAGCACTAATTCGGTATTTAGTTAATGAAGGTGCAAGGTATGTCGGTGTCGGCAGTTTCTGCATGTATTTGTGCGCGGGTGCTGTGAATTTTGCTTGGTTTTCGCCGAAGTAAGCTAAATATTTTTGTTTTACTATTGTATATGGATTGGATAAGTATATGTATCCATAAACATATACCTACTTGGCGGAAAACGTCGATTCTATCAAATACTTGTTAAAGGTGTTGTAACTCACCACATCGGCATTGTAAATTATCAACTGTTATGCCATTTAAGTTATAAACTCCGTTATTACTCGCCTAATAACAAATGCAGGACAACGTCTGTCATAAAATATCACTATCAGATTTGAGTTGTAACCAGTAGCGGCGTTAGGGTAGGGCGCGGTTGGGCGACTGCCCAACGCGCCGGTCATAAAGGGGCGTTATTAAGTTGAAATCTTTTAACTGTTCCGCGAAACTAGTAGGCTCATGAGAAACATGAATGTCAGTTTCCTGTTTCATTAGCCAAAGTAATTAAAGCATCACGGATGCCACTAATTTGACAAGGGACTGCTTTAACAGTGCTTACTATTGCTTCCCAACGTGTATCGCTGAGCATTTTCGTATAGTATAGGTTTAAATTGCAGTTAAAAGGTGCCGTAGAAATATTGCCCCCAGAGTTGGTAGTGCTAAAACTGGCACTGGTTATACGGTCATAATCATAACTGTCACGGCACCCAGCCATAATGTAAAAATCTATTTGAATTACGATGTTTCTTATGGGCCTTGAATGCGGTTTAACGGCACTACATCAGCGTGAAATTAGTTACAAGCGTGCTAAATGCAAGGATGCAGTTCCAGTTTAAATGTTAATGTGGCTTATTATGATGCGATAGGAAACGTGCTATGATTTAATCATCGTGAATCATAACTCTTTCTTTAAAAAAAACAACATTGTTTAAGGAATTTATGCATTTATTTTCTATTTAATCCTGACGTTTCATCTCTACAGGAGTCGTAATCACAGGATGACTGATAATGATCGTGATATATTTTCTACTACCTTCAAAATATTCGAATCGGGCACCTTAACTGTTAATTTTTTTACATAAATGAAACTGATTTATTTAGTTTTTTTTTGCCTACAAGGTAGGTACCTTCACTCGTAACTGGAAGACCCCTAAATTGTATGTGTCAGGAAACACAGACAGGCAGAGTTCCAATCTTTAGCGGTACAGATGACAAAATTGGAAGCAAAACGCTTAGTGCTACTCTTTGGTATATCAACTACATAATGGTTCCAATTTATAAGTCTGGTTGTCCGATGAAAAAATGGGGTCGGCGGAACAAGGTTCATGAGTCTTGAATCTATGTTGATGATTTTAAGAAGCAACAGCGACTTGTAACATTTATTAGGGCCAGTTCTTATCTTTAGCCGGTTAGAAAGTAAATGTGCCGTAGACACAAAATTGTATTATTGGTAAACACACGTATGTATAGCACGTAGGAGGCGTAATTTAATTGCTAGTTAAACAATAATTGTGGGTTTCCTGCTTCGTATGTTTCCAGGGTCATAGCAATTGCTCCTTCCACTACTCCGTTATTTGGTTTAGTAAGTTAGTTAAGCGTACAAAAAGTTGAGAATATACTCCTATTCTATCACCATTACTCGTATTGTTTCCACACCAACATATACTAAATGCAAAAAAGCAATATAAAATCGTCGTTACGAAAGGTAGCGATCCCACCTTTCGTAACAACGGTCCTAGGTACGAGTATGGTAGGGGCAGATGTTTGGGTGTTGAACACAAGCAAACCTTAGTCATGATTATTCATATACATATATTTCTATAAATATTGAATATCTATGTATCATATATGTATGTTTATCCGTCGCTCCTTTCCTTGTATCCGTAACACAAGCTGTAGAACCTTAGCACGCCGTTTTGTAAACCCTAGTATCGATACAAACGCGATACTCACGCAAGTTAATCGCAGCTTGACTATAAATTTATGTAAGTGTTCAAAGTACTATCTTTGAATACCTGCATAAATTTGATATCGCCCTTTTAAATAAAATTTTTATTATATTATAACATTATATAAATTATTCTTAACCACCATATATAATTTAAAATAACACACACACACGCAGATGCACGCATGCACGCTCGCACGCTCGTACGCAGGCACGCTCGCACTCACTAACGAAACGCGCTGCCAACACGTGTTCCTAAAACGCGCAGGTTCAGAACAACTTATATGACGTTGTCTAATATTTATTTATTGTGACTTAAAACTCACGTGTCATCATCTGCCTTGAGGAACCAGTCGGCATCTCTCCGATGGTGCTCGTAAACATAGCGAAAAGCCTCCTTAGTCTTCGCCCACAGTCGGTCTCGACCCTCTCTTACCGGTAGTTTCACAGCTGGCAGCACTTCATCTGGAAAAACAAAACATTATCAGAACTGTCCGCCTTCGCGTTACTAAGACTTTTTTAAAGACAATTATTATTATTTAAAAGAGCATGGTGTTAAATTAATATTATTTTGTAAATAGCTTCGCAAAAGAGATTAGTTATTTATTCTTTCGTTAGGTAAATGTCTTCAGACTTTCAATATAACATGACCAGCAGCGAAAAAATTGTATTATTGTACATACCAATAATTCGAAAGGTTAATTAAAAAAATCAATTTCTATATATACTTATATATTTTTATTTAGGATGGGTTCGCTATTGATCACAAACAAGCCCGGTGGTCACGACAGAATCCACGATGGAACGAGCTAACCCAGAAGGTGCCTATTCACCCTGGCTTTAAAAATGGACGAGTTATAAGTTCTCGGAAATACAGACGCAGGGAGGGAGTTTCACTCCCTTGCTGTGCGCATTATGAAGGAGGTTAAGAAGCGCTTGGTGCGAAAAAAATAATTTACTATTCATCCTGTTATAAGCGACCTGAGTTATTAATAATTATAAATAAATTCCCCATAACTCACAATATTTTTTAGTCCTAAACTACAGCTTAGTTAACTTGTACTATGGGTACTAAATACTGTATAGAATACATAAATAAGTATATAAACAACCATGCCTCGGGAACAAATCCTTATGTTCATAACACAAACATATAATGTCCCTAACGGGGTTGGACCTTTGGCGCAGAATGTAGGATTGCTACCGTTCCACCAAGCGGCTAAAAACACAAAAAAAATAATAACAATGCGTTCAAATATTACATGACGTGACACTCCCGTCACATGGTCAGCTACATGCTGGTATAACGAGTGGATTAACGTCAGTAGTATATCAACAAACTTCGAACTAGATTCACTTAAGTAATATCTTCACATAGTACTACCTGTATTTCTATTGTTTTCAAAACTCATAAACTACGGTCGCTCTCCAAGCTATATGAAAAGTAAGAACGGTTTGGTACCTTCTTGCGAGCTCATAAACAGGATCTTATTGCACCTCTTCCCCCACGTAGCTTTCACATGGTCCGCCTTCTTCCTGTGGTTGTTTGGCTGCGTCATCACCCAACAAAGCACCCGGACTTTCTTCGACAATTCGTCGGCGACTGTCCTGTCTTCGTGCTTGTGTGCCGGCTCATCGCTTCCGTGACCCACCATGGCGGTTATAGGGTGCTTTTCGAGATCTCTCGCCGACTCCCTGAAAATAAGTACTCTTATTTGTAAAAAAATATATACAGTTATTAGAATATGTATCTCCAAATTGGTCTTTTTTATGAAGTTGGTGTGAATTTTACACAGGTATCAATAAAGTAACCCAAAATTGATAGTAAATAGCAATATTAACACGTTTGAAGCAATCATTGTAGTGTTCCCATATGTAATCAAAATTTATAGTGAAACATCAAAGCCATTCGAAACCAATGCTAAAATTCATAATATAGATGAGATAAAATACAGTTAGGGCGCCTTCAAATTAGAGGGGAGAGGAAGCGCTGCAGTGGCGCTTCCAAAAAGTAGCGCTACAGTGGCGCGACTGTGGCGCAGCAGACGTGCGTCAGTAATGCTTTGGAATTTTCTAGTGATGTTCGTCAGTTACGCGATGGATTCCGACGAAGAAGCACTCTTGTTGTTAATTTTGTTAAAAAAGAAAAAGAAGATACTGCATTTTGTTTATATCGGAGACGAAGCATTCGCAATTAGTAATTTTATTCAAAGACCATATAGTGGCAATCATTTAAGTCGACAACAAAAAATATACAATTATCGACTGTCAAGAGCGCGGCGGTATATTGCATGCACGTTTGGTATCATGGCAAATAAATTTAGAATATTGCATCGACCAATCGATGTCAATATTATATTCGCGGAAAATATAGTTCGAGCTATTTGTGTTTTACATAATTATATAATTAAAACAAAAATAATTCATGAAACCAGTAACACTTCAACATTATCAAGATACCACGCTGGTAACATTTAGAATAACCAAGTACAAATTAGTGCTTTAGATTTACGAAACAAGTCAGCTGATTATTTTAGTAGCCCAGATGGCGAATTATCATATCAAGATCGAATAATATAAATAACGTACCTGCTTGATTTTTTTCCGCTATAGATTTAATTTCGAAATTTTCAATAAATTTGCTGCACAAAAATTCCAATGCATTTTTCTTATGTATGCGATTACAATAACTTCCAGAACTACTGTCCCATATTGCAGGGTGATTTTTAACATCCTCAATAAACACTTCAATGTCAAGATTCAAGTTCAATATTAATTTAAATAATATTTAAAAGCTGTCACTTCCTTATGCAAAAATGACGTACGTGTGTCACGGTAGTGGCGCTGCAATTGCGCTTCTAGAAATTGTATGAAAACTAGTAGAGGCGCGGCTAGCGCGCCACTGTGGCGCCACTGTAGCGCTTCCTCTCGCCTCTAATTTGAAGGCGCCCTTAGGCGACCGTACGAGGGTGGGTCAAAAAGTTCGCGGAATGGAGGGTAAAAAGTAAGAAATAAAACACAAAATTATTTTTCCTTCTCAATGTATTCCCCCTTTACTCTAATACATTTATTAGACCTATCAATTAATTTATTAATACCTTCGAAAAAAAAATATTTCTCTTTATCGTCAAAAATAGGCCGAAATTGTGCTTTTCACTTCTTCATCGCTGGAAAATTTCTTCCCTCGAAGCTCTTTTTTCATTTTTGGGAACAAATAATATTCACTTGGGGCTAAATCTGGGCTATAGGGAGGATGTTCCAAGATTTCGAAGCCCACTCTTTGAACAGCAGGCATCGCAACTTGCGCCTTGTGCACGGGTGCATTGTCGTGCAAAAGGAGCACACCTTTAGTCAATTTTCCCCGTCTTTTTTGTCTCACAGCATCTCGCAGACGTTCTTATAGTGCAGCGTAGTACTCTCCAGTGATAGAGACACCCTTTTCTTTATAATCAATAAGGAGGATTCCCTCTGAATCCCAGAAAACAGTAGCCATGAGTTTTGGCCTGGATCATCTTCAATCGAATCCCTGCCTTGCTTAAACAGGTTGTGCCACCTGTAAACCATGGTTTTACCAGGGCAAGAGTCTACGTAAATAGAAGACATCTGTTCCAAAATAGTCTGGGGAGGTTTTCCTTGTTTGGTAAGGAACTTGATGACTGCGCGAAACTCAATTTACTCCATGTTGCAAATTTTCTTCCGGATTGACTTGTTGATTGATGTGTAGCTCAGGTAATTATGGCCTATTTTTTTTTTAAACTTAGTATTTATACTCTTAATGAGTGTCCCAACTAGTGCAGGTAGTAAAAAGTCACCTTTCCCCCCTCCATACCCCTCATTCCGCGAACTATTTGACCCGCCCTCGTAGGTATGAGATGCCAGCTCTAATTAACTCATGCAGAGTTCAATCCTCGTCGAAGTACTACTTGGAACACAACTACACAGCTAGCTTACCACAAAGGGTAAACGGGACTATTAATATGTAATGTGTTTTAATATTTTTTATAAAAAAAATGCAACAAGCAGTTCTACCAACAGTGCATCGACTTTATGGCCGGCGCCTGATCCGAAATGCGGCATTCGATAACAGTAATTGGCATGGTTAATAACATTTAATTTAAATTATATTAATAGAAATTCCCGAGAATTCACTTGTGACCCGAGTCGATCTTTTCCAGTATTTTTCTATTAATATAAGTTATTTTTATATTATATCTTAATATAAATATGCAAAAAATATATAAAATTATAGAAAAAAATATTTATTAACAACGCCGAGATTCCATATTCGACAATGTTTTGGATGCTATTTAAAGAATATGTGACAAATTGCAAAATGTTTTCATTTTAATTGTATTTTGTATTTATAATATTCTTTAAGTGAGGCAGAATTAAATTATGCCTATGCCATAAAAACAAAAAAATTAGTCAGACTCAGTCTAAATTGTATTTCTATGACTAACAAAGGCAAAAGTGATTCTTGGTGATGATTTGGTAATTATTAAAAAAAATAGATAAGTAAACATAGAATAAAATTAAAAACTTTAAAAATATTGAACTTAACTTTACTATATTCGTAAATGAGCCTTGGTAAAATGCAATATTTTTGATTTGTACCTTTACACACTAACAAGTGACCAAAATGCCACAGATAAAACATCATTAACAATAAACCAATAACAACTGTAATTTTGTATGTAATCGAGCAATAACATCCCATTATGTTGTAATTAAACAAAAATCAAATAAAAGAATGCAAGCATTTCTATAGCTCCTTTTTAGAACATGCAATCAAACGTATACCAGCCATATTACAAAAAAGAAATTCTTCTTTTTTCTTTCTTTATAATTCTTGAAGTACCTTATTGGTGAGCTACGACGTATAAATTAGCAATAGTAAACTGCAGACTATAAACTAAACAAAAATATAAAAAGAATTGGCTATGGCTATGGATTTTGTGAAACTTTTTCCTACACAGAAATGAGGAACAAACTGGAAAAAAGGAAAAAGTAATTGGGTGTTATATGTGTTCTATGGTTTTTATTATAATACATTATAAAAATAAAGATCATGATAATCTGTGATCAATCAAAATGGCAGCGATACGTATTAAATTCCACGTATACACAGTCCACATCTCAACTCTTAAACGTGGCTTAACAATAACCTAAGCAATCACTTTAAATAAAGGGTCAGATCAAAAAGATGTTCTAAGTATTGTTTTTATACGCTTGTCGATAGAGGGCCCACCATTTACAAGTTGCCAAAACACCATTTTCGAATTGCCAATCGTGATAAACCTAAAGTAATTATGTAACGGTGACTTCTGGACACTTTTAATTTAATGATGCACTTGTAGGATCGCGTCTTCCTTTTTTTCACGTTTTCAAGTTGCATATTAGCCGTGAAAAATCGTGCGATGCTTTGCTATTACTTATGCTTTGTTTCTCCATGGATACCTGCTCCAGTCACAAGATCGTGTCAATTTATTATAAAGCCGAATCGGTCTTCCAGTACTTATTACGCCCGACACCGGAGTTGGGCTTCAGTGTTTATCATCATTAAGAAAAGAAGTCACATATAAATAAATGAGGTGGCTTATGAAAAAAGAAACGCGCACATGCCCGCTCGTATTTACTATCAAACTGGAGCCATTAAGAGTATTGCAGTATTTAAGTTTCGTTAAAAACAGAGCCTCGTATAGTACCCTTCATATAGTTAAAAATTTATACAGTCACTTGAGTCTATACAAATAGGATACAAATGCTTTTTTTGTGTTGTGGCTTTTTCCGTATATCACTCGCCAATGTTCTCCTGTAAGAGATACACGAAAACAAATGCTTTAAAACTTGACAATGTTATTTCACAATGGTCAGGTGGTTAGTGTAACTCCTGTTCTCTTATCACCTATGTGTTCATACAGAACCGTGTTATTAGATTATTAATTTTCTTTTTAGTAGTTAGAAAAAGTGTTGATGTTTTTGGGTTGAGAACTATATAGTTTGATTTACACCAGGCTGAAATCCGTGTTAAGTTCTCATTTACTACTTTTGCAGCACTTGCATAATAAATGAATTTGAAAGGGATAAACAATTGCAGGTCGTCAGCATATAAGTGAAACTGGCAGTTTCGGATCATCTCTATGATGTTAGCGCTGTACAGGATCCATTAAAAATATCTAACACAAAAACACAGTGTAGCACACATAGAAATTTAAAACTACTATAACATTTAAAAAATATTTAAGGCTTACTCGTAAAGAAGTAAAATCGGTTGTTGTGACGTAATTAACAAGCAGTGACTAGGTACAAAAATCTTAATGGTAAAAAAGTGGAGAGGTGAAAATAATTAAAGATTCTGACCCGATTTACCAGAATGTGCAAGTTCAAATAACGGCCGATAAATGATTTTCAATAATTTTTACTAAACGTATTAAATTATTGGATAACTAAATATAAAATTAATGAAAACAACTTTACTAACAAATTTTCCCAGTCTCAGATATCGGAAGGAACTCGATTCTCAATTGTCAGAATATTTTGTCGCCCAAATAGCGACAGCTTGCGTACTGGACACCCCAGAACCAGACATATAAAATTGTTTCTCATATGTTGTTTTGGATATAAAAAAGAAGCACCTAAAAGGCTTAAATAACAAACCAATTAATACTAATGGTCTTACAACTAAACAATACACAAAAACGCAATACATTGCAAGAATTCTACAACCAGCATGTAACATGATGAACTCGAGTTTTCTTAAATTGGAAATAACAGATTGACTGGGCAATATCTGCGGTAGATAAATATAGCAACGCAATAGAAGAATAATTTTGCGATTGCATGACTCCTAAAAACTCTTTAATTCATCATGCTATCCGTGCAGGAGGGAATCCCGCAATAATAATACCACGGTACTTTTCACTCTTATAAGGAAATCAATCACAATTTTCTATAGCATAAACGCTATTGTTAAATCTTAGTGTTATATGCGTTTCTAAAATAATTAGCATTCGCACATCTTATATAAAATGTAAAATAATATTTTAGTCATTAACCATAAAACATTATGAAATAAAAGGATGTTAGATAAGCAAGTACTTCAATACGGATTTCACTAAAAATATTGGTAAAAACTCAACTCGTCAAGTTCGTAACTCGTCATACAAAACCACAACTTGGCGGATCACGCAATTCTGAACTGAATACTGAACTTGGGTGTGGCAGAAAAAGCACGAATGTATCATTAATGCAGTGGATATGAGAGACTTAAGAAATATTGCTGGAGTGAATCCAATGGATACAAGAATGATGTGATAAGAGAGTGGTGTGATGTGGAAGAAGATATAGTGACAAAGGTAGAAAAAGGGATGCTTAGATGGTTTGGTAAACATGTGGAGAGGAACAAAGAAGATTGACAAGTATATAAGGCAAATGTACATGGGCCAGTCGGTAAAGGCAGACCAAGGCGAGATGGGCTTGGTCTGCACCAAGGCGAACTTTCAGCGACCAAATAGAAGATGTCCTAAAAAAGGCCAGGTCAAAAGTACCCTTAACCGACGAGCTTGTATGAAAGGTGTAATGAGAGTCGAAGAAGCGAGATACGTATGTCAGGATCGTGGAGAGTAAAAATCTATGTTCTCTGCCTTCTTCTGCGGAAAAAGGCGTGATTGTATGTATGTATATACTGAAGTTGGCCACTTATACAGTATCCAACATTATTCTCGTAATAATAAGTATCATATTGCAGATTAATCAGACAAGTCTGTCGTCTGTGCGGATTAAGTATATTATATTATATCTGTACTAGCGGCCCGTCCCGGCTTCGCACGGGTGGACAATCTTCTTTAATTTTTTTCTATTATTAAATATTTTTCCGTTAGTGCCATCTAGCGTCCGGTAGACGAACTACTTGCGGTTAACGCGTTGCTATGGTAACGTTATTGATACAATGGAAAAAGAGCGGACAGACAAACACACAAACCACTGTGATCTTAGATTATAGATTAATCCGCCAAATTGAGAAAAAAAAAATCAAAAGTTGATATTGTCATACAAATAGCAGTCCCTACTGACTGCATAACTAGTGACCATCATCTGTTTTATTTCACTAATGTAATTGTTGAATGTAAACCATTATTCTAGGTCTCATTTACAAATATCTGACGTAATGTGTATTTGTCAAACTGCGTGTATTGTGTATCTACGTTTCTGACGAGCAATCCACAAGCGTGTCGAGTTGTATGTCTGACGAGTAAGTTTCCGTCTTGTAATCTGACGGAAAGCATATTTGACTATCTACTTATTTAACTATAAACGGATAGTTCATCTCCATTAGGTTTGTTTTCTTGGTACATAATTGAGAAATGAGTATTCCTTTTTAAATCTGCATAAAATAATAGTATTGGCAGCAGAAATAAATACAAAATCAACTATGTGTATAATTGAAAAATTGTTTAATTGAGGTAATTGAGACGAATTAATTTTACGGAATTAATCAAGAAATGGAGACGTCACTCGATTATTGGCGGATTTGAAAAATTACTATAAATTTTAAACGTTCATACAAAATTTATCCTTTGAATTAAATGTACAATACAAATAATATATTAAATGCATGCTTACAAGCATTTTGTATGGTTAAATTTTCATTTTTTTTTAAACCGGAGATTTCGATTTTTTTCAGACGTGCTCATAAACTTGAAACTGTAAGAACAAAACATTTTAAGCAAATACAGAAACATAATTTTAAACATATTATCATGTAATTTTTTGGTTAGGTTTTTGGCATTTTATAAATATGAATAATTGAAATCAAATTACATAAAATTGCTTTTGCATTATTGTCAGCAGCATGTTAGGGATATGTGAAATTTTACTATAATTTTTTCAGTTTCTAAAAGGCTAATAGCACTTATGAATTATCTTGAAACAAATTAAAATATGAACAATTCTTTAACAAGCAAATAATATACAAACTAATAAGACATAGCCCACCTCCAGTACTAAGATAGAATTGACAAAATTTTCGAAACTGAGTTAATACCAGAAACGTTTTTCGGAAATTTGAGTTTCGAAAATTTTGAGAATTCTGTCTTTGTAGTACTGGAGGTGCAATATGTATGTTTCCAAAGAATAATTAACATAATAATTCATTTGGACAAAAATTATAAGTTTAGAAAATAAATGTAACAATGTGTAATAATTATTTCTACTGTTATTAGCTGCTACTAATAGGACGAGTGATATATCTCTCAAATTTGTAGTTTAATCCTAGTTCACTAATATTTCGGAGCATAATAATTATAAATAATACTAACATGAAAAAAAAGAAGAGAACTAGCATACGACATGCTGTACACGACACGCACATGCAGCATGCAATTAGTCAAAAACTAACCTGTAGGATGACCAACCGACGTCTCTGGGATATCCAGCTGATGTTAATAGTATGTATGCAAAACTAAATCCTGCCGATATCCCAATCACCAGAGTTAGCACAAACCGGCGACCCATCACCCGGCCTTCGGCCTGCAGAGGGGAATACCTCAATATCTTATACATAACATATATAATATTCTTTTATTTTACTTAATTTAACTTGCAATGTGTTTTCGCTACGCGTAAATAGCGCGTAATGTTTGTACAGCGGATGCAAACGTGCGACTGTAAGGACTGACCGGCGATCGTTACTCTACATACTCTACATACCAAACTACGTAACTCTCGTTAGCGAATGGCATAAAAATAACACAAATTGGTTATAACTGTATGTTTTATACCTACATTTTTATCTAACTAGGTAAACATAGTTATCGACAATCAATTAAGTATATTTCTTCAGAAAAAACAACAAACGGATTTGTTCAACGCTACAATGAATCGAATACATACTCGTTCGACAGAAATTCCAAATTAATTTAAGAGAAAAACCTTTTTAGGTTCATGAGAAATCAGATTTCTCATTGAAATTATTCTCATTATGACTTATGATGCGGAAATGTGAGCACTTAGTAGGACTAGTCTACAAGTCTAAGTCGCTGGTCGCGCCATGAAGAGGGCTAATGCTCAGTTTTTTGATAAGAGATAGCGTACGAAACGAGCATATATCGTCTGTCGAATACAGTAATTGAACATTTCAAAATGAGCTGTTCTGAGATAATTCTCTATACTGAACTAGAGCACGAGCACAGAGCAGAAGTGGAACTTCTATTTTAACCAACTTCTATGCAGAGATCGACTTGTTCTAATACTGAAGTAAAAACGGCGTCAAAACTTTACTGGACCACACCTAAAAAGTGAAAAAAGTAAAATTAGGAACGTTCCACTAGGTACTGTTTCCGACCAACGATATGCTCGTACATATAACGAATATACTCGTTATACGATAAAATTTATGGACATCGTCATCATATGAACAAGACGTGGACGTAAACTGCAGGGCGGAAATCTCCACAAAAATGGGGAGTTGTCATAATCTCCGGCAGGCAGGTTGGAGTCGCAATAATAGATCATGATTTGGAAAACGACATTTTTATAGTCTGTGGTAGGTGTATGATAATAACCTCCAGTATCATTATTCTCCTTTTACGACACTTAAGTGTGAAAGTTTGGTACTATTCTACTTTGCAAAACACCAGCAGCTAGTGACATCGCCCAAAGGGTTAGCGTTCTGACCGAAGTGGTAGTGGGGTGGTCACATATGCCGTAGACACTCTCAACTAAACTGACAATCGTTAATACATAGTGTGTTTGGGAAAGCGAAGCTTGAGACGCCCTGTAACCCGTTGGTCTGTAGACCTGAGTAGAGGTAGGGGCTGAATGGGTCCCCCATCTAGCTCAGAGTCGAGGTTAATGACGCAACATAAAGGTGGCCTAGAGTCGACAGTGAACGAAGTACGGTATTACGATATCAAAAGTAGTATACAAAGGATGTAGCTCTGGAACGCTGTCACCGAAATACTGTCAACAGCATAAGAACCGAACACAAAATGTCAATAGTCATTGAAACCAAGTATCGTATGGTCTAGGAGTTCAAAATCAGTTGAGAACTTTTTTTATTACGTTTACTGTGCTACCTGTTCGTACCAATTTACGCAGTCTAACACTTACCCTTAATAACATAAGGTCTTTACCTGCCTATGAAAATACTGATAATTTCAGCTGTTTTGATGAAATCTTTCACTTACTATACCTGTTTCAGATTTTATTATAACTCTGAATAAAGATTATATTTGCTATCTTTCTCCAATTTTAAAATATATATTTATACTAGCTGACCCAGCCACGCGTTGCTGTGTTATAAATTAAAATAAAACCTATCCTATCTTTTAAGTAAGATCAAATAACAGATAGTTGCGAAGTTTGATCAAAATCGGTTAAGTAGATTAGGAGTCCATCGTGGACAAACAACGTGACACGTAATTTATATATATTAAAAAAAAGCGGGACTAGTCCCTTGTGTATATGCAATTTTGGACAGACATACTAACTACTTCTCTGTAAGCAACAATCAAACAATTGTCCAAAATTTATTATTTATCTTCTGTTTTTATCATTTTATATTTATATACTAACCACGAAGTTTTTTATCCAGTAAATCCATAGACTACCCAATTTCAAATTACTATACACCGTGAAAATAGCTTCATAAATTCAACCTTCCGTTAAATTCCAACAGGAAGTAATGATAGGACAATTCTGTTGCCGAATTATCGTTGAAAATTAAACATATCCCTAATGTAGTCGTAGGTGTATGCTTCAATTCAATTGTTCAAATTGGTAACATTGTAGTTGACCTAGTTTGATTGGGGCAAATCATGTATACTACATATTATGTAGACGCATGTCATTTGTTATAAATACTAGCGGCCCGTCCCGGCTTCGCAAGGGTGGACAAAATTCTTTAATTTTTTTCTATTTTCCGTTAGCGCCATCTAGCATCCGGTAGACGAACTACTTGCGATTAACGCGTTGCTATGGTAACGTTAATTCATACAATGGAAAAAGAGCGGACAGACAAACGCACAAACAAAACACTGTGATCTTAGATTATAGACTAGTGGCCCGTCCCGGCTTCGCACGGGTGGACAAAATTCTGTAATTTTTTTCTATTATTAAATATTTTTTCCGTTAGCGCCATCTAGCTACCGGTAGACGAACTACTTGCGATTAACGCGTTGCTATGGTCACGTTATTGATACAATGGAAAAAGAGCGGTAAAAAGAGCGGACAGACAAACAACATACTTGTGATCTTAGATTATAGATTACCAAACATTTTGACGACCACGATTGAGTGGGTCGTATACTGGTTTTCATGATAACGCTACTCAGAAGTCCCGGGTTCGATTCCAAGTCGGGTCAATGTAGAAAGCGAACTTTTCTATACTGAGTCAGGTCTAAGTCTGACTTCCATAACCCAAGTGCTTATTCTACCTAACTTGTTAATCCTGTTTAACAGAATACAAATAATATTGCAATCGTGTTATTTTAAATAATTTATTAATCTTTAATCTAAGAACACAAATTTGTTGTTTGTGTGTTTGTCTGTCCGCTCTTTTTTCCCCGCTCTTTCCATTGTATACGCGTTACTATGGTAACGCACGTTCGAAATAGGGCGCGACCGTGTGGAACCATGGTAAGTTAATACCAGCGCAACGCGTTACCGGGTCAGCTAGTATACTATAAAATAAGAGATTCGTATATCTTCATTTCTTTTTAATAATTTCCATATTGAAATATTACATTCTGCACACTTTTAATAGAACAATGATATCCACACGTTTATCTAAGTTCATATCATAAGTTTAAGTGACTTAGCTTTTCGTAGACTTCAAACTTCATAAATACAGTTAAAAAATAAAAAAAATGGCCAAAGAGAAGATGAAATAATAAATATCAATTTACATAATATAAAAAAAAATGACAATTCTATGTAAGCTTAGAAACATGAAATATTACTTTTTTTTAATTACTAGGTAATATTACAACTAATCTAAAAACTTAATTGTTTATAAAAAAGTTAAGTCAACTCCTATTTATCAAAAAGATAAACACGTCGACACAGTTAACACATTGGCCAGGATAAAGAGGCCTTGGTAAGATACACACTAACTAAAAAACAACTTTGTTTTACTGTCATATTCAAGCTAAGGGTGCTTCATAGCAGGGTTGCAAATTATCAAGATAATTATTTTCTCTTATAATTATCTGATAATTATCCAACTATCAAATAACATATATATAAATGATAGATTTTTTCTATTTTTAGACAATTACTTTTACCTGAGAGTCTGAGACTACTTTTCTTAAAAAAAACTATTAATTTTGATATGTGTACGACTTAATTATTGTAATTTTTGACTGACTCATATTATTAAAGTCGTCTAGCAATTGCTGGTTTTCCGCGCCTCGACAACAATGTACTATTATTTTGCTTTGTACAATAACAGTTACTCGTTATTATCAACGATAATTATCAAAACGTAATTATCTTGATAATTATCATGATATTTATCCAGTGCAACCCTGCTTCGAAGGTTGATTTATTTTATTAAACTGCTAATACCAATGGATATGGAAACCACCCAAATGATCAAAGAGCTAATAATAATATATTAATTTAGTTGTAAGAAAACTAAAAAATGTGTACGTTCGGATACAGTAAGCCAATTTGGAACGAAAGTTCGAAATAGGGCGTAAGTTAATACTAGCGCATTTCACTTAAAAAATGTAACTAGTTATATAAAATAGGTAATTAAAATAGGGTCTTTTTTACTTTTTATTTAGACTTTTGTTAAGCCTAAACTGGTAAAAAATTAATTCCATAAAATTATCATAATTAAAAATGGACCAGCGACTAAATTGCGAACTTTACGAATCAGACACCACATTGCATACAGGGCCGTCTTTAACCTATTGGCATATAGCCCTAGGTATATAAGAATAATGGGGCCGCTATGATTTTGACAGAAAACTTTTTTATTACTAGAATAGACAAGGAAAGTAGATATACAAGGTTTTTTATTGACAGGCAATAGCTAAATACATAATCTTTAATTTAAATGGGGGCGATTCTAACATATTTAAAATTATCTAAGCATGCTAAAATTCGATAGCCTTATTTTGGGCGAGAGTAGAGTAGCTTCGCACATGCAAAAGCTAAGAAGCTAGTCGATAATATAGTCCCTAATTGAGGTTCGATTTACTCTTATTAAATAAGTTTTTCAGTAATAAATGTCGGTATTGGTTTAGCGATCTGGCAGGAACTAGGGGCCCCTATCGAACGCGGGGCCCTGGGCATTTGCCCAGAGTGCCCAATAGGAAAGAGGGGTCTGATTGCATACAATATAGTACCTATACATATACCACTACATTATGCACTTAATATAACATAACACAAACAATTTATTTTCATTTAAAACGCGACAAAACAGACTCATCCACACATCGCTGCTTGAAATTTCACAGTATATCTGTGGTTCGTCTTGAAAAGACAAACAATCACATACCTAAAAATTGTTCGTCATACTTTATTATTCGGTTCCTACTATTTTTTTTATCTATATCGATCTTTCGATCGATCTTCTAAAAATAAACAGCGGCTAAGGACAAGAACTTTCTTTATGTTTGGGTAAAACATGCCAAAATTCATATTCGCAGAAATGACACATCGTCAGTCTATATTATCTCCAAATTAAGTGATTTAAACAAATTAAACTAATATATTTCCTACTAAAAGTTATTATTATACATTATGATACTTGTTTGGCAAACACGTCTATGAACGTAAATAAATTTAAAAGTTTGAGAGCCACTATCTTGCTTATCTTATATTGGAATTTCTTTTGTTCATTATCGATAAGTTCGCTCGCTTTGAATAGGACTTCTTACCTGCTCGCGCGCAAGTGCTGTGATATTTGCTTTGCTACTTGCTCACACTGGTATTTGGTATTTATTGTAACTGCCCGCATATGTTGTTTTTGTTATCTATTTGCTCGTTTAAAAAGACTGATTTACTTAGAATATTCGAATAATGATTGGATTGTTAGTTTTATTTTAGTGGTAGGTTTAGCTACTTATAATTTTCTTTGCATAATAACTACACGGGAATTGTTTTTGGGAACATTATTCTATTTTGCTAAAAATATTGATGGTATATGTACCATTTTGTTTTATTATCTATTCCTCTAATGTTCTCAGATAATAATAATTTAAGTATTTATTATCAGAATGCTCGTGGACTTCGTTCAAAAACAAATATTTTTTACCGCAATGTATGTTCAAGTTCTTATGCTATTATAGTGATTACGGCAACATGGCTTTTGGATGGTATACTGGACACGGAGTTGTTTGACAGTCGGTATATAGTTTTCCGGCGTGATCGTGATTATGTGGCCACGGACCAGACGAGGGGAGGTGGTGTTTTAATAGCTGTACATCGTAATCTTAATGCTGTGCCGCGATTGAATTATCATTCTACAGCTGAAGATCTATGGTTATCAATCAACATAGGAAAGCGGCATCAGTCCGAATATTCTATTGACTTGTGTGTTTTGTATCTGTGTAAAGAAAGTTTAGGTCTATCTTTCTCTCAACAATTAACAAATTTTTTATCGTCTTTAAATAATATAGTTATTTCAAATCCACTCCATAATTATATAATACTGGGTGATTTTAATTTAAGTAACATTACTTGGACCCCGAGTTTGACGAATGATCTGGCTTTTGAACCGGGTTGTTATACCTCTTTTGATGAAATTTCACTCATTGACGAAGCTAATCTACTGGGTTTGCGCCAATATAATGGGGTTTTAAATAGTTTTGGCAGAATCCTTGATTTAGTTTTCTCTAATATTCCAATCAGCGTAACTGACTGCAGTAGCGATGCACTGGTGCCAATAGATAACCATCATGGTGCTTTAAATCTTAGTGTTCCTCGTTTGAATAATAAATTCCTCAACTCTGCGCCGCGTACAAAATTTTTGTTTCAACGAGGTGACTACAACTTAATAAATAAGGAAATTTGCGACATTGATTGGGACAGGGAGTTTTCATGCCGGAACTTGGATGAGTCAGTTGATTTCTTTTATTTTACTATCAATGAGCTTATAAAAAATCATATACCGAGTAAGCTAGTTTCGGATAATACCTATCCATCATGGTATACTGCGCCGTTGAAAAAGCTTCTCAAAGAAAAAGCTAAGTACTTACGCAAGTTTAATATATACGGAAATAGAGCTGACGAATATACCTACAAGTTACTTCGTGAGAGATTTAAGACGTTAGAAAGTTCTTGCTACACCGCCTATATGCAATCAGTTGAAGCTTCAATAAGGAAAGACCCTAAGCGTTTTTGGTCTCATAATAAAACTAGATCCAAGTCTTCAGGGTTGCCTCGTAATCTTAAATATAATTCCGTTGAATATAACGACGGCGAGTCTATCTGTCATGCTTTTTCAAACTTTTTCAAATCATCCTTTCTCGATAATAATCAGTCGCAAGCACCTAGAATAGACGATCTCTCATGTCGTAACACCACAGTTATTTCTTCTGTTACTATATGTGAGAAGGAGGTGCGTCGTTTACTACGAAGCCTGGACCCATCTAAGTCTGCTGGCCCTGATAAATTGCCATCTAGTTTCCTCATCAGCTGCTGTGAAAGTCTTGTAAAACCTCTAGCCCTCTTATTCGGGAAATCTGTTGATCAATGTCATGTACCTGACATCTGGAAGCGCGCTTTTATCACCCCTGTCCACAAGAAAGGCCCTAGGTCAGAGGTAGTGAATTATAGACCTATCTCTAAGCTGTGTATTGTGGCCAAAATCTTGGAGAAAATAGTCCACAGTCAGGTGTATTCAGCTCTCTCACCCAGTTTCGGCCGATTTCAGCATGGCTTCTTGAAGGGACGCTCTACGGTTTCCAACTTGGTCTTACTAAATGAATACCTTACAGCAGCGATGGATGAAAGATGCCAAGTTGACGTCATCTACACCGATTACAGTAAAGCATTTGATCGAATTCCGCATTGTATCCTTATGGACAAGCTTAGACTGATCGGTATACATGGAGACTTGCTGCGTTGGTTTGCATCATATGTCGAGAATCGTTGCCAAGCTGTTGTGACCAACAATTACATCTCTAGTTGGGTTCCAGTCCCTAGTGGTGTTCCGCAGGGTTCGTTGCTCGGTCCTCTGATGTTTGTCATTTTCATAAATGATATCGACATCTGCTTCCAAACAGCGAATCTTCTCTGCTTCGCGGATGATATGAAAATATTTGCCAGGATTCGTTGCCAGGCTGATGCTTACTTATTGCAACAGGACCTAAAGCGACTGGAAACGTACTGTGATAATAATAAATTAGACCTCAATTCTGCTAAGTGCTCAGTCATGTCCTTCAGTCGTAAGAAGAATATAATTCAGTTTGATTACACTCTTGAACAACAGTGCCTTCAGCGCGTATACTCCATGCGAGACCTCGGAGTGACGCATGATTCAAAATTACTCTTTGATGTGCATGTGAACGGCATAGTTTCTAAAGCCATGAAAATGCTCGGATTTTTAATACGAAATTGCAAGGATTTCACGGATATTAAAACGTTTAAGATGCTATACTGTTCACTTGTACGCAGTAATTTGGAATATGCTTCTCAAATTTGGAACCCCAGATACTCCGTTTACATTGATAGGCTTGAGATTATCCAGAGAAAGTTTATGAGATATATTTGTTACCGAACTAAAATACATTATGATTCCAGCGATTACAATAAACTTTGCGTGAAACATCATCTCCTTTCATTAGAAAATCGTAGACTCATAGCGGATATAACATACCTAATCAAAATATCATCAGGAGTTATTAATTGTCCCGAGCTTCTCTCTCTTTTAAATTTTAATGTTCCCAAAAAAACTCTCCGCCATTTTAATGCGTTCTACATCCCCCATTCCAATACCAACTATAGGCAAAACTCTTTTATATTGCGTGCGAGCAAGTGTTTCAATGCGTTGAGCGAAAAACTTGATATGGATCAATTCAATTCTAGCTGTGGCAGTATTAGACGTAACCTTACAAAACTGTTAACCAGCGAGTACTAATTTTCTATTATGTTGAGTCACCACGGAACCCGTGATTTTAATTGCTTTTTAATAAATAAAATAATCCTTCCTCCCTAGATGTAAATCCAGATATTTGCATGTTCAATATTTTTTTAAAGTCTGTGTTTAGTTGTGTGAATCTTTAATTGGTGTACTGTTGCTAGTTTAAATGTTATCCATATTTTGTTAACTGTTGATTCGCCTGTAAAATAAAAAATAAAATAAATAAATAAAATAAATAATCTATAAATTTCCAATCAATTCGAAAAAATAATAAAAACAAATTTGTTTTTTGTTAAATTTCCATTTGAATTTCCGATGTCTCATCTAAAGTAGAGTCGACAAAATATCATCATGCATGCTATTGTAATCGTGATAAAGAATATTTCATTTAAGAGTTTAATAAACAAAAATATTGTAATATTTTGCCTATATTTTTATACTTTTTACGTAACCCTATTAATAGTGCAGTCATTGAAGCATTATTGCTCCGAATTTTTTTACTGTGAACCGAATTGCATACAATTTTGGAATTAGGTTCATCTTACCCTTAACTTCAAAAGTGAAAATGATTTGAACTCCGCAACCACCCTGGGGGTGGTTGCCACCCCTTCTCGGGGGTGAATTTTTTTTTTTGCAAAATAACCTCGGATGTCGATAGAAGGCCTAATTTTAAGCAAAAAATCATCTATAAAGTTTTTCAAAAAATCCAATAGTTTTCGAGTTATTGGCAATTGAAAATTCGCAATTTTTTCACGTTTTTCATCGGTTTTTTGCAAATATCTCCAAAAATATACGTTTTATCGAAAATTTTATTAAGAACTAAATTGTAGCAGGTAAAACAATGAACAATTTGGTTTTTTATAAAGTATTCTAAGTGCAATATTAAGCTAGATATTAAAGATCAAAGCCGTTTTTTATTTTGTCTGAAATTTAATCGATGTGGTCAATGCCATCTAGCGGCGAGCAGATGCATTTAATGCATTCTAATACAAAAGGGTTTTGTAGTGCTTGAAATAAGCTTTAAAATGAGCACTATTTAAAGTCTTTTGCACGTAAAATAAGTGAGCTGTATTGCAAATAAGGGGAGCATCTAATGTTTTTTCTTTTAAATCAATGGGTTTCATAAGTGCCATTTCCACCAAAATTAAAATTGATCGTATTTCGCCTAGAATTAACTTTATTATGAAGAGTTTGATAGATAGTATCAGTTTGGCTGCTTCAGGACACATGTTTTTCAAAAAGTCACGATTTTAAAATAAAACAAAATTTCAAATTTTAAAAAAACCCACTTTTTTTTCATAATATCTCAAAAATGACGACAGATACGTATAAAAGTGTACGGATTAAAAATTTAGGTATTTTTATAACAAACAATTTGGCTTTTTTGTTTTTTCTGTCAAACAAAAATTGACGGAGATATAATTGTTTAAAGAGCGCGTGGTAGCGCAATCACAGCCTCTCTTAAGCCCTTTAACCCTTCACCGTATTAGAAAAAGGTTTTTTACTATATATTGCAATGAAGGATGTTGTAGCTCTCTTAATTATATTTACAATGGTTTTTTATAAATTGTGATAGCATGAAAATTGAAGGAGTTATGGTCCAAAAACTTATCATATTTTTTTCTACTTAGTAACTGAAAATTTCGGAGTGTGAATATTTGGAGCAATGTGAAAGTACGCAGTATAATAGAGACCCACAACTATTGTAATGTGTATATATATACATAATATGGCTCATATATTTTGGAAACGTAGGCATGAATACATACCAACGTTCTTATTATGTATATATAACACATTTGAGTGAAGGGGCCAACGAAAAAGCCATGTGATCAGCTGTGCGTGCACCGTTTATTCGTTATAATGTGACCAGTATATTTCCGTCTGCAAAGGAATGAGCACATGTTTAATATAATATATAACTAGACACCCAATTTCAATACATTTTGTTTAATAAAAAAAAATTAACAATTTTTTATCAAGGGGTAGTTTTTAAGGGTTGAAAGGGGGTTAAAAATTTGATAATTATTATAGAGAATATAAAAAATTACTTACTCTATACTTACATCTTTTTATGTCATACCAAAGTATTTTTTTGTGATTTTTTCAATTTAGGGGTTGTTTGCAAGGGTTGTAAGATTTTCAAGGGGTTGAAAATGATTTTAATATGAGGTAATTATGTTAGAAAATACTTTACAATTTCACCACTTACTATTTTAGACATGATTTCTAGCGATAAAATGGATCAATGTCAATTTCTCCATTAAGGGGTTGTTTACACCCCTTAAAATTAATAGGCGGAGCTCAGATCATTTTCACTTTTGAAGTTAAGGGTAAGACGAGCATAATTCCAAAATTCGATGCAAATCGGTTCACAGTAAAAAAATTCAGAGGTAAGACCCTATTTTTCGCTTCAATGACTGCACTATAAGATATTAAACTCGGCGTCAAAAAAATCGCACCTTATAAAAATCTTATTCAAAAATTCCTAAACCTTATATAGAGGATAGTGTTAGGTATCATTAGAAAGGTAACAAAAAGGAGCATCAAACAACAATTAAGTGCAATCTTTTTTTTAATTAAAATTATACAAAAAGCATAAAAATTTGAAAAATAATAAAAAATCTTAATTAAGTCCTAATTAATAATCGATAATTTACAAAAAAAATGTACAAAAAGTGTCTTAAAATTAACTCAAAATCTAGTGTTACCCCCCCTTGCCCTGATGACGGCTTCCATACGGTCCCTCATAGACCTCACCAACTTCAGGAGCTCTTCTTGAGGGATAAGACCCCATTCTTCAATCACCGCGGTTTGGAGTTCCTCTAGAGTCGAAGGAGCCGGATCCCGAGATCGAACCTTACGTTTAAGATGGTCCCAGAGGTGCTCTATCGGATTCAGATCAGGACTTCTCGCTGGCCACTGCATCACAGGAATTTGGGACCTCCGCAGGAAGTCGTTCACGATGGCTGCAGTGTGTGCGCGAGCGTTGTCGTGCATTAATGTGAACCCCTCGCCAAAAGATTCGGCAAAAGGGACCACATGCACATCCAGGATCTCTGTGATATAGCGGCGCGCAGTCAGCGACCCTTGTCCGCGAGCACCTCCGGTCCGGGAGACGCAGACCAGGTCGGTTTTGCCGGCAGCCGACATACCGCCCCAGAACATGCAGGATCCGCCTCCATATTCCACCGTCTCCTGGATGCAGGCTTGAGCGAAACGTTCACCCTGCCTCCGGTATACTCTTCTTCGTCGGTCGTTGCAGAAAAGACACACTCGTGTCTCGTCTGAGAAGAGAACAGCTCCCCACTGCTCAATGGTCCAATCGACGTGGTCGCGAGCAAACTGCAAGCGGGCTCGTCGGTGCGCTGCAGTCAATTTTGGACCTGTAGCAGCTCTGCGGGCTGCTATGTTCTTCTCCTTCAGTCTTCTTCTAACCGTGGATACACTCACGGTGCGTCTGCGAACTGCCTGGAGCTCCTGTTGCAGCTGAACAGCGTTTGAGAAGCGATTTCTCAAAGAGTACGACACAACGAACCGGTCGTCTCTTTCCGAAGTGCAGCGACGTCTACCGGACCCATGTCGCCGGATATAGCCACCGGTCTCTAAAAAGCGCTGGTAGACTCTACGAACCGAAAAACGGCTCAGATTCAGTTGCCGGGCGACATCACACTGCCGCACCCCTGCTTGCAGTAGTGCAACCACTTGAGCGGCCTCATCAGCTGTAGTGTCCATTTTCCAGATGTTCTTTCTTCAGTAAAATCAGTGCGTGTGTCCCCTTCAACGGTTTAATAGCGAATGACCCACATTGAACCCGTGTTGACCTCTTTATACCCACAAAGTTAGCGCAACTCGCGACTCTCCCGAGCAGCAAAATTTCCTTAGAATTTTTGTGACCCTTTATTTGTTGCTTTAGGTTTTATTTGATAATGAAAAATAATGTTTTTTTATTAAGTTAATTAAGTAACCTTTTAAATAAAATTATAATTAATACGACTGCATGTGCATATCCAGAGTTAATGCCATTTGAACGTGATTTTCTTAGAGGTGCGATTTTTTTGACGCCGAGTGTATAAGATTTATGCCCAGTATTTACAGCGCAGGAGTTGGACAAATCGTTCTTTCAATTTGTAAACGTGCCTGACATTCTTTTCGTCTCCTGTCTTATCTCTTTTATGACCTCGATATGAAAGTAAAAGATGGTAATTTTCTCGCGACATTTTTTTTATTCATTCAAACTAAAATTTATTGATAAGCGTATTTAATTTCTAAATTGGTTAATGATAGTTTTTGAATATATATCGACAGGTTATTTGACAGTGTGTAAATGCCTATTTTGTTTTCTGTATAAATAATAGGTTTTTAAAGCAAGTTACATGAATGTAACTTAAATAAATGTAAGTATTAAGAAACCGGTTTAAAATTGGCGCAAAGTAGGTATTTGAAGCGATCGGGATTGACTGTGTAGAAAATAACGTTAGGTGAGTTATATTTTTTAAGATTGTTATTTCGTACTTTGTTTCGTACATTATCTAGTATTTTGTATCTTACAAATATTCCTTTAAGCGGTGGTGAAAAATTGACAATATTCAAAGCTGTTATCGACGGTGTCTTATCCGAACACTATATTGTTTATAAAAGCGTTTTGAGTGATTTTAATGATTAATTTTGATTTGAACGTCACTGAATAATTTAGGGCGAATTTCCAAACAAAACTAGGCTAATTACCTATTGCTTAAAAAGGTACAAATATCTATAGTCAAACTCAATATGGCACTTTCATGAGAAATCCAATTAACACAATAATTAATATGTTTTTGTAATATTTAGTCCAAATGTAAGAAGTTACACAATGTTAATTGTACTCTTAAATTATAGAACTATTTGGGCGAATGAATTACTTTTTCTAAATTAATATACCTAGGTTTTTCAATAAATTTACTGGTCAGAATTTTGTCTAACAATACATTAAATAATAGTAACATACTAGCGGCCCGTCCCGGCTTCGCACGGGTGGACAAAATTCTTTATTTTTTTCTATTATTAAATATTTTTACGTGAGCACCATCTAGCGTCCGTTAAAGGAACTACTTGCGGTTAACGCGTTGCTATGATAACGCATATACAATGGAAAAAAAGCGGGAAAAAGAGCGGACAGACAAACAACAAATTAGTGAACTTAGATTATAGATTTATTATATCAATTACCTTATATCCTCCTAAGGACACGTCTCAGAAAATAGGATTAAATAAATAAAACAAAATCACGCCAATGAGCGAGTTTTTTATAGTAGTTTAGTATACATTATTTAATTTTAACAGAAGTAAACGCAAAACTGTAACAAATACTATTTTTAATAAAAGGTATGTTATAGGCAGATGAGCATCGTGAATTCTACATAGGGCTATAAGAAAAGGGACTGTCCTAGAATATTTGTACAATCGAATGGACGTAAAGCAGGCTGTACTATACGATCCTACTAATATTATAAATGTGAATGTAAGTTTGTTTGTTATGCTTTCACGCAAAAACTAATAAACCGATCATCATGAAACTTAGTACATATATTATTGGAGGTATTAGAAGTAACATAGGATACTTTTTGTTGAAAAAAAAAATTGCGAGCGAAGCCGCGGGTAAAAGCTAGTATTAAATGATAGTTTCCATTACGTCCCCATACATTCCAGATTGAATTTATATTAGTCAATATGACAATGGCATAAGTTAGGTTCAAATACCAAGGTTTCATGTGCTGTCTACAGTACGTACTTAACTATGAAAAATTGTAGCTTATACTTAGTGTATATTGTACTTAGATTTTAATGCGACTAATATGAGTTCTTATCGGAAATAAAAGTAAGACAATCCTAATGCCTTAGATTTATGACAACTTTTATTTCTTTTATATTTTTAGGGTTCCGTACCTAGAAAGGAAAAAACAGAACCCTTATCAGATCATTTTGTTGTCCGTCGGTCCGCCCGTCCGTCTGTCTGTCAAGAGCTTTTTCTCAGGAACGCGTGGAGGTATCAAGCTGGAATTTATATCAGATATTCAGGTCTACTGACCCTTAGAGCTGTAAAAAAAATCAAACTTCTAAGCCATTATGAAAATTTGCGGCATAAACGGCTGTATCTTTTGATTGCGTTAATCAAAAGATACAGCCGTTTATGCCGCAAATTTTCGACACTCGCAAGGGAATCAAAACCTACCTTTAAAATTCTGTGAACTCAGCATCTTGAAATTTGGTACGAAGCAACGTCTTATAGCACAGATAAAGCAAAAATTGCGAAAACCGTAAATATTCAGTTACATTATATAATAAAATTATTTTATGGAACCCTCGGTGCTTGAGTCCGACTCGCACTTGGCCGGTTTTTATATTAGTTAATATTACTTTGTACCTATATTCCCGGCTACGTAGCGAAAACACACTAAACGTGTTATACATAGTTAGGACGGCAATACACTAAGCACCACACTACATGTATATCCTCACCAACCATCATTCGGCTAAGGAGCCGAAGAGCCAAGTAAACAAAAAACAACTTACAACTGTTTGTTAATAAGACAAGGTGAATATTTGTTTGTTGCAGATGCACATTGCTTAGTGCTAGAATTTAAGTGTTGATAGTTATATGTGAATTAATTTTTAATATTGAAAATTACATGGAATTGTTTATTTTATGAAATTACAATATTTATATATAAATTAGGATTACTCAAATATAGTTTGCACTATAAAACACTTCATTAAATAGTTGCTACAAGTAATAAATAGGATTAATTAAATTTTACATACAGGTTGTTTCTCCGAGTCTAACATATTATCCTTTTCATGAAGCACCATAGTAGCAAAATACACCACAAATATTATATTCACAATTACTCACTGAGCAACAGTAGGTAATTACATTTCCAATTTTTATGGACAATTAAATTCAATAATCAGTAAGTCAATTGATAAACTACAAAATAAGAAGAAAGAACAAAAATGATCAATCATAGTTTTGTCAGCAGTCTATAGTGCATTTTTAATAAGAGAGTAAAAATGTGTGATTTATCAAAGAAACATAAAAACTGGTTTTTAAAAATATATATTAACTAAGTAAATACACTTAGATAGAGGAATCACAATTAAAAATATTCTTATATCATACAATGTTATTTTTTAACTTAATGTTGATTTCCTTTGTGATTTGGAAACATAAAGGTATAAAGAGGCACAAAAGAGAAGTTGGAATATTTCTTCAAATATTGTCTATGCAGAGTGGTTAAATAATGAAAAACAAAATTATTAAATAAAGAAATGAAAAGCAAACAAAACCAAAAGTGAGAATAATGCATAGATAAAAAAAAATATTGAGGTAAAATTAAGTAACTGTTTTCAGTTTTTTCATTCCTATTTTACAGAGTTAAAGCATTAAAAAAATTAAATCCCAGGAAATCAAGCCTAGTTGTCACATACAACTGAGGTCAGTATGTACCTATTTTATAGCTGGATGAGGCTGAACATTCTAATAACATATTTTAGAAAATGCACAAACAAAATAATAAGTGAAATGTATGAATTATACCATGTCTGTAGTTTTCTATAAGTCTAGAGCAGGATAATTGAAATACATCCAGCTATAATATTGTCAGAACCATTATCATAATTTCCAGTTTAAGAAATTTGACTTACAGTTTGGAATTCTGCTCATTTCTTTCAAACAAATTCTTCATTTGCTATTAATCTATAATAGAAACAGCTATAAGTTTTTCCATGCTATTGTAAAGTTTTCTATCATGTATTTATCTTTTGAATTTAAATAATATAGTTTTAAAATATTGACCAACTCACCACATATATTTTATATGCTAAAATTCCTTATGCTGGGTTCTCTTGCAGGGAAAATGTTAATGTATCAAAAAATTTGTACAAAAAGTATTTCTGTTCTCTTAAAATACTCTTATTACTAATATAAAATAACGGATTTATTATAAATAACTTACGAATTCAAAGTCTGTTGAGATTATTATATAGACAAAGCTTTGATGAGTAAACAATTTGATTCAGGAATAAATAAATTAACACTATTGTAACTATGCATAAACACATCCTGCAAAATGAAATGTTATCACAGAAGAGGATGTAAGAACGTGATAACAAACTAAAATACATACAATGATAAAATTGTTATTGGAACATTAACTCACGGTCATTTTGATGCATATGATATCGTCTTCGTTATGTTGTTTTACATATGATATAAGAAATCATTTTCATTTAATACACCACCATCTTAAGTATTACTACGTTTTATTTATTCACTATTTATTTATTTACAATTCGTATCGTAAATAATCAAAGCGGAGACCGCATATTGTCCATGATATTGTCTGATTGGATTTTTTTGTTATTTGTTTCGTTTCTTTATGTTAAGTTTTCCCGTATCGGCAAGCAAAGGGTATAAAGTCCATACAGCCTAATCTTCAGTTATTTTTTTTTTCATTAGATCTATGATGATGAATAATTATGAGAGCCAATCTATTTGACAGATTATCAACGAATGACGAATGAACAGTGAAATTTACTTTTACCTAGGTTTCAGTAAAGGTGTTTTACTGAAACCTCGTCGTGGATATGGCATCGTTAATGCTTGAAATAAAATAAATAATTTAATATAGCTGTTCCATCTTAATTGAAATTAAGATATTTGTAAAAATATTACTTTCGATGTTCAATGCTACATTTACATTACATTATAATAAATAATTAATTGTACACAATAACATTTATACTAAAACAGTCCCATCTCATCAGCTGAGACGTTGATTTTTAGGTGCGACCTTAGGTTAGCGTTTGTTGTCGTAGTATATATATATATATACACGAGAAACAGGATACTTAAGCAATACTTTTACAACATTTTTAACGATATAAAACAATACTATATAAAATGATGTACTTTTAGGTTTTAGTAACAACATAACTAAAACTAAACTAACTCTCTTACGCTTCCAGGTTGTATATCCAAAAGGTGAGCATTCATTTTTGTTTTGATTGGTGATTCAGAGATCTGGATAGATGTTTTTCCAGGATTATATGGAAGGTTTAATTATTCATACACCTTCCATTGATCATTTATATAATAAACATATTAACAAAAAATAACCGACTTAAAAACATATTCAAAAACAAAAAATGCGACATAGCGAATTGATTGATTGATCACTGTTCAGCGGTAAAGTAAATACGGGCAAGAAAATGTGAGAGAGATAAAGCAAATGTAGGCCAGTATTTGTCTCTTTCTATAATTCTAATTGGCCCATGTCATACGTTCGCCTACACTGCGCCTTTGTTTCTATAGACCTATAGAAAAGTGTTAGGTTAGTTAGCCCCACGGTGGCTTTTTCTCTTTCTAGAGAGTGGTCAATTTTGTATTTCTCGGTCCATTTCTTTATGTGTATGCCAATGACTAACAAACAATTATCAAAATATTTATTTAGAAACAGCGTAAGGTGTGGTGTTTTATGTGGTATTGCGTGTTTACGTATTTCCTTGGCTGACACGGACTCCAAAATCTTTTATTTCTTATTATCTTTTTTAAAACAAGTTAATTAATATATTTTTAAAAAACCGATGTGTAGTTTAAGTGGATGGATTTTGAGTTAAAGACACAAGAATAAGTAATTATTTTATTATTTTTTAGTATATATTTTGTTTAAGTATGTATATTTTTTGAAGTAGGTTTCTTTTGTTAATTATTTTATTTTTTTGATTTTTCATTTATATGTAGTTCGATAATCATTTTTTTTGTGTGAATACGGGTAGACCTACTAAACGTTCTGCTCATATGTTAATATTTAAAATACATATTTACAATCCCTTAATCCTTAGCTTATTATAGGATGTACCGCAGTATGTTGGACACATCTGATAATCCTTTTAGAGGGCAGAGGCGTAATTGATAGGCGTAATGATAATGATATTTGCATAATGACATGCAAATATCATTATCATTACGCCTATGAATATCATAATAATTTGTTATTATTATTGAAGAGATCGGTCGTATGTCTTTGAAGATCAGAAGACTACATCGAAATACTACGATTCTCGTTCAAACCATACTATACAGTTTTTTCGTTCATTTTATACATCGAAAAGTAATAAAATGAGAATATTGTCGATGTAGTCGAAGTCAATAAAATACGCATTATAGGTGATAACTTAAAAATACTACTCAGATCTCACTTAAATCTAAATTATACCACATGACAAGCAATATAAAAAGAATCATCAAAATCGGTACACCCAGTAAAAAGTTATGAGGTAGCACACACACTTGAAAAATACAGTTGAATTGAGAAACTTCTCCTTTTTTGAAGTCGACCAAAAAAAAAAGAAACTACGAAAGACGTGTCGGTATGAGCTTTATATTCTTTGCCTTCTCCCTTGGAAAGTTTAACAAAAATAAAACAAAATAACATATTGTCAAGATAAAAATCTAACAACCAGCAGCCATATTGTATTGTTTAAGTCTGTTTCGACGACGCACAAAAGAACATTATTTCCAGATTTCGTTTTTAAAATTTAGGTTTTTTGTGTTCAATATTCATCTAGAAAACATGTTCATGTAGTGGATTTATTTCGATATGTCGTTATTTAATTTTACAATCTCCTGATTAGCCGTACAAGTGTAATAAAATGTTGCGATCAGTTTTTTATTATTTTCTCTTGGTTTGCTCTTTTCAATATGTTACTGCTCATCAGAATAAATACTCTCAGTTTTGTAAAGATAGCAGTGTTAAAAGCTTAAGTTGTAATAGTCAGGTAAGCACAATAAACTCAACATTTAGTTATTATTGTTATTCAAGTCACCTGTGATATGTTGTTACAGTGCTCTATTGATTTTTTAATTAAGGCGCAATAAACATCATAGTTACCTAAAAATCAACTCGTGATGGTTACAAAGTTCTTCGAGAATTAATGCTCCAATTGCACTAATATATCTTTTAAAGCTTTTGAGTAAAAAAAACAAATGGCTAGAAAAATCAAACACCTAATGGATTTCAGCAGACCCACCATTACCCCTAGTAGTATCTCTGGTGGTAAATGGTTTAAAAGTAAATGATAATATTTTTTTTATTTTGTTTATTTTTATTATTTAATGGCTTACATTAGAATCATGTGTATTTTCTTAAAACACTAATAATGTAAGATACATTTTAATTTTATCTTTTATCTTAATATTAAATTTTAAGTTACAATAAATTATAACTAAACAATTTCTTTTATGGGTTTATGGTTGTTAGCACATAACAATTGTTTAAACAAAAAAAATGTAGATACAATATTTGTAAGTATTTACTTGCTTTAAAATGAAGGTGTTTTTATATTTGCTGTAAAGTATTATTTATTTCCATGTTATTAAATTCCAAGTATGATTTGATTCTTCACTGTCGAGTATTGAAACCTTTACACTTCAAATTCATTTGTATTCCTAAATACCTTAACAATAATTTTGAGTGTTTGAGAGTTTTTGAGAATTTTTAAGGGGCAATGACCGCCATAAGGTGGCCTTAATTTATATAAAATTATGAGTATTTGGGTGTTTACCTATGTTTATATGCTGTTGAAGAATTTAAGTGTCTATCTTATGTGGTGATTGTTTTACGGGCTTGATTTTCTTGCATTTTCCTCAATCTGGTGTAAATATAGTTATTGATTACTTATGGGTAATGAGTCATGGTGATATTATTTGTTTGTTGTTATGTATTGATTACAGCATAGCTGAAAACCTCTGTAATTATGAACAATAATTATATTGTATTAGTTATCCACAATGTTTATTACTCTACATAAACATTAGTTTATGTATAGCAATTTCACCTACATAAAGGTTCTTAGACACTGCAGAATTAAGAAACAAAAAAATCACATACTACTTTAGTTTTTTATATTTTTTTTGGGTGTTATAATGGGGTTTTGTTTATCGGTTGCAGGTCAATGCATGAATTTTACTGTCTAACTGAAATTAAGTTCAATTTATTTTTTTAATACAGTTTTTTGGAGTACATACAAATCACCTGTTATACTTTGTGGTGATTTTTTTTTTTTTTTTTTTTATTGAAAACAGGCATGCGCTTGACCACTATCTCGCCTGATGGTAAGCGTCGATGCGATCTAGGATACCGGGTTGGAATCACCAGAAATGATAAGATCACCCATTTTACTATCTGGCTATTGCACTTTTATCTAGCTATCTTAATATGTATAATTTTTGGTGTACAATTTAAAACCTAAATTTTTATTTTATTGAATCAATGCAATGTTTTAGTTATCAGGACAACAGCCCACTGAATCCGATGTATGCCAAGTAGAACACTATGCTTCGGACAGTCCAGAATGCAAGTATATGGATTTTGGCCCATTCAAAACTAATACCCAGATAGGGGGAGTGAGTTTGAAACCTTATCTACTTGATGAAGGCTTCAGTTCTGCAAATTTTACAGTTCTCAACATCACCTTTACAAATATCAAGTGGAAAAGTAAGTGAAATAAAACTCTATTTCTAACAACATAACACAATGTACAATATTCACAAAGAATTATTAATATAAAACAAATGTTAAAAACTAAAGAAATAAAGTTGAATACAGATTGTTATCAGTTATCTCAACTGATTGTCTGTCAAATAATAATAATAATTTAGCCTTAAATGTGATTACCACATTAATGATATTTTTTTTATTTTAGAAATATTAGCTATTTTTTAAAAAGGTTTTATTTTTGAATAAATTTTTTTCCTTACTTTTAAATATTCAGATACTGCTGTAAAATGTTCAAAAATAAAGGCTTTTTTATTATTATGTAAGATATTTTTTTTAATAAAAATTTAAATAAAATTACTTATTTACGGTTGTGTTTACAAAAAGTTGTAGTCTAAGATTGAATCTTTGACAATTCTAATATTAGGCTAGGATTGATTTACTGTTAAGTCAATGTAAATAAACAAACGATCTGTATTGTCTTTGATCATGTATGTCTTATCTGTTGTTTCTGATTTTCCATTAGACATGTAATTCTTGTAATAATTGTTATGTTTTATAAATATTAAAGAATCTCAACAATATTTTACTTTTAACAGCAATGAAGTTTCGTTTCCAACCAACAACATACCAAAGAAATCACTGTCGCAACATTGTCCTCTCAAACAATTTCACACTTGACGATCGGTCCATCCTGTACTATGATTGCTACTGGTCTTACACGGATGGGGACTACAACAATACCAGCCACATTCTGGACTTTGTGGCTACGAATGGCGTAACAGAAAACAGAGGACAATATTATTTTAATATCCCCACAATGCAAATGCTGAGTAAGTTAAAACTTATTAAAGCTTTTTCTAGTTTGAATGAAATTTAAATCAAAGGACAATTTTTCAGAAATCAGACTTCTATTAGTTTCAAATTATAACTTTAGCTAGGGTTGATTTTTTTATGTTAAGTTGTCATGCGAAAACTGATGAACAAACATAATTTGAAACTACTAAATCTTACTTATTCTAAGAAAAAAACTAATAACTATTTGATACACTCAATCTTCATCAATCAATCATTCTTTTCAAAGAAACTGCTTTAAAAGAAATAAAGTAGTTGAAAAAAGACTGATCATACTTACATAAACAGTACATTTACTATTAGCATATTAAGCTATTTATTTCCTACTTACTATACTTTATTTCTCCTTTTCAGGTCCTAACGTTTCCGAGAGTGAATGGAAGCCTTTTCTCTATATAGAAACACTGCCTACTGTTCTACGACTGCATATAATGCCACCACTGGCACAACTCAAGATTAAGGGTTACAAAATTGAAGTACGGAAAGGTTGTGGAAAAATGACTGATTGTCTGGATGAGCTAGTTAAAAGATCTAATATAATCTTAAAGAATTACACTGAAGAGATCACAACTGATTTTTACTATTTGGGGAGCTCTGGTCTTTTCTATTTTGTGGTGACGCCGTTACATCAGCAGTGTTCAATCACAGAGAACAAATGCCAAGTGGTAGCCAGTCCAAAAATATCAATAAGTAAGTAACAAAAGAAACATTTATCTAGTAATTCGATTTATATAGTAATCAACTACCTCTATAGTCTAGTGGCTCGCATTAAAAACGAAGTAAGAATGCTTAAACAAATGAAAGGATGACATTTATTTTACTTCTGTGTAATAACAGAAAGGGGTGGAGGAAAAATGTTGAAAGTTTAGGGACACCCTTTTTTCGACGAACTCCGTGTTCGAGTGGCTCGAATATCGGTTCTTCGGGTAACGTCACTCCTAAGTCCCGGGTTCGAGGCCTGACCGAGTCAATGTAGAAAGTCTGTGTGTTGTGGTACCGTGATTGACTCTGAATACCATAATACAAGTGCTTTAATAAATAATGATTTTTATATAATGCAAGATAACTTATTAAACCGAGTTATATTTTTTGTATAATTAAATTATCCAATTAATATTAAACATATGAACCTGCTTATTGACAAACTATAATGCTTCAGTTTAATATAACATAACATTAAAAATTCAATATAAATGATAATCTTGCATTTTCTTTAACTAAGATATTTACACTGATAGTGATTTGATAAAATGTGAACAATAAGATAAGGATGAAATAATAAATAAATTACTTTGTTTTGCAGTTATTGTGATTACAATACAAAAACAAAATATCGAAAATTAAAGTTTTATTCACATTCTAAAAGACTAATATAGTCAATAGTTTTAGATAATCAGAGTCAAGAGAGAGTTCGGAGCATTTTCTACAATTTCCAATTATATTAAAACTTCCAATCATATAACAAAACTTTTATACCACCCAAGGGCTGTTGAAAAATATTAAATAGCAGATTTTTTAACTGTAATTCTAGAAAAAAACTATTTGGTCCACAAGTAATTCTCAGGAGAGACTCGAACATGCAACTTTTGTATGGGTCCACTGCTCTCCCAATTGAGCTGCTGCTCGGCTTGTGAGCACCCATCAAAGATTTTTTGTACGTTCTTACATTGTAGACCAGCATTTCTTGATAAGAGCAAGATCCTCTCATTAGAAAGAAATATTCTCATGATTACAACAGTCGATCAAGACGAAACAGCCATTCAATTTATAATTGTTTTGGAAAAACATTATTTGGTATGGTGCAACGGTAGCGATGCTGCCCTTTGCACCGACGGTCCTGGGTACAAGCATATATCGCACATACGGTGCTATAACGTCACTTATGTAATTTTTGACAAAACTGAACTGAGTATGAGAAAATACTCCTACGTCTGCTCTACGTCTTTACTTTGTTTGTTTTTACTTTAAAATGAAGTTCAAAGTTGGAGCTTAATTATTTTACTTGTTTAGCCGAGAAGAACTATACGTTGTAAGGATGTTCAATTTTCAAATGCTCCCCCTGAAATATTACACCATTTGCATAAGTGACGTTATAGCACCGTATGTGTGATATATATTCTATAATTATTACATATCTATGTATTATGTTAACCTAGTATTCTTAAATCAATACTTATAGTTCTAACTTTAGGCTAGGCTAATTGGTGTGAATATAAGAAATATTATAAAAAAAATTATATAAGATAAATGTAATAATAGGTTAATGGAATTTATGAATTGTTTTTTCGTTTAAGGTAACGAAGTTCACAAATATTGGAATATATGCATCGCTAGTGTTACGGCTCTGGTTGTGGCCACTTTGTTCGCCTACTACGTCTTGTTGCGAGTAATCAGACGGTACTGGTGCAAGGATTACGCACTCGCTTCAGGTAAAACGTTTTCAGTTTACATTGCGTCAATTCGCAAGTCTATTGGCAGATTCTTTTTATGACTGTCAAAAAAGTTAGAAAGGTTGTTCTTCTTTTCTTCTTCTTCTATCTTTTACAATGGCTCAGTTGCACTTTTCGTAAAATTCTGCCAATTTCGCGTGGTTTGCCATTACACGGTGTGGGTTCCTAGTGATAACCAAAGAATTTGGAAAGCACTATCCCTTTCTATGGCATAGAACAGATTCTGGAACAAAATGACACATATTTGGACAAACACAACGACACACAAAGAATACACAACACTGTAGACAATGCGGGCATTTAAGGTAGGGAATATACAAACATAAACACCCATACATATGGAACCACATATATGGAGTTACAATGTTATTTTATTATTGGTTATGATTTTTTTAATAGTTATTAGAAGTGGGGTGTTAAATAAGTATAGGATGCATTTTATATTTAGGGGTCGGGCTATAAAATGGGGCAGGACAGAATTGTTATTATTATGTCAAAGTGACGTGTCTCTTACTGAGGCAAAGGAAAGAACATACTCACGCCTAGAGATTTTGAAATAAAAAAAAAGTGTTTGTAATCTTTACGCGCGACTGAAGTAAACTTTAACGTTTATAACGCATATTCGTTTCAGCAATATGTGTCATAAACGTCAAGGAAGTGTTACTTTAATCGCGTGTGAAGATTATAAATAGCGAAAAGTAGCTTAACAGACTAGACTACAGAGCGTTAATTCCGTCAGAAAAAAATTATGAATCACTTATTTTTTGCTACATGTAAAAAGAAATTTGAAAATGAAGTGAGATTCTTAATGGCGTGCTATGCTTAACCCCTTAAAACTCGAGAGCATTATATCATGCTTGCGACAACGATACCTAAAATCCGCGAGCATTATAGCGCGCAGTCTGATTTAATCCTTATTACGGCTTTGGTAATGGTTCTTTTTGATTGAATGATATTTTCCCCAATAGAGAGAGAAAGAACCCATTTAACACAGCTGGGCGTAAATATATATATATACTCTCAGTGTACCTATTCCATAAATAAATAAATCTTTTTCAACTCGCTTCATGTTATTATTATAATTTACAGATCAAGAAATTCCGACTCCGACCAAAGTGCTGGTTATCTATTCACCGGCTAGCAGATTGCATGCGGAATGCGTGGCATCCTTAATAGCATATTTGCGATCGGAGTACGGTTTGGATGTGATGCATGAAGGGGATATATCTAGTACAGCACACGGTGATCCATACATTTGGGCTGAGGACGCTCTGAGAATTGTAACTCATGTCATATATGTAGTTGGACCCGCTGAAGAATCGAATCTTTATAAGAGCATTTATGAGAAGCCTATAAGTAAGTTGTGATTTTATTTTTTTTATTATTTTAGCATCAAACTCTACAACCAACCTTACTCTAGAAATTCCACGGTTCTCTACCGACTTCTTCTCCTATTTGTTTACTGTTCTCCTTGTCTGTTTAAGGAACTTACTATCAGAGGATATCAGAAAGTATACAAGTTACGTAGCTGTCAATTTTGTTAGTATAAAAATGTGTCAGTAGATGGCGCCACCATTCATTTTAGATCACTCTTTACTTACGTTAGAGTTTACATTAGGTCAATGTGTGCACAAATATATGAGAATGACTTCAAAGCGTACAGTTTATTTGATTTTTATTTACATAGTTCAGTTTAATTCAGGAAGGTTTACTCTTGAATCCTATCGCGACAGAGTTAGAAGTTATTTTCCTTTTCTTCAATCCTCAGTGACTGTTAATATATCTTTATTTCTCTCTTATTTAATTATTTGATATCCACCATTAACAAACTATATATTTACACATGTCCTTTCAATATGCGCACCCACTTCCCTATTATCCTTTTATCTTTATTTATCCTTTTCAAGGTTGCCTGGAAGAGATTGCTGTTCAGCAAAAAGGCCGCCTGTTTGTGTACTTGTCTTTTTCTGTATCCTGTCTGTGTGTGCAATAAAGTGTAACTTATGATTATTACCCATATAAGGAGATATAATTACACAAAGGTTTTTCAGTGCCAAGTAGCATATTATAAAGTTAAGAGTATGGTGATGGCGTAGTGGCTAGACCGTTAGGTCTATCAATGCAAATGTTAAGCAACTTTCACAAAGGGCCATATATCAGATAGGTGACCGAGGAATATCCTAATTAAAAAGATCTAAGAAAGAAAGTAAATGCTGTTGTTAACACTCACCCTTAAGCACTGGACCCTCGTGGAGGGTTGTAGTATGTGCTCTTTACAATTGTTGTATTATCTATAACGCTGTGCCCTAGTAATGGAGTAATTAGTTGGCTGATGAAGAAGATTTTTTTTATCAAAATTGGCTACAAACTTACCGTTTGCTTCTCCAAGTATTATTCATACTTTAAGGGTAGTCTCTCTTAAAAGAATTTGAAATTATAGACAGGAAAAGAAGGATATAGTCTCTTTCACTATGTAATTTGGTAACAAAAGCTTGTATGTTAAATTATAATATAAAGTTACTAGAAAAAATTGACTCGACTTCCAAATTACTTTCATGTTGAAATTGTTATGTAATTGGTAAGATAGCATTGAAAATGAAAAATGTAAAAACCATACAAGACCTGAAAAATACAAATTACTGAAACAAAATTAAGTAAATTATTCTGTTTTGTTTATTGCCCGAAAATTCGAAACCTTTAGCAAAAAGCACAATAAAAATATTTAATTATTAAATAATAATATAATATAATAATAATATATAATAATTGATGTCAGTACTGTCAAGTGTCAATCTGCTTTACGCGTTCGTGAATTGCTTGTTTGCGCACGCGCGCCATTGTTGATAGAATAGAATGGAGCGGGGCGTGGCCTGAAGCGATAGGCATCGTGCAGTGTGCAAGCGACTTTCGACTTAGGACTGATAAGGCGCCAGAGGCTTCGATAGTACAATTACTTTTGCTAAAATCTACTGCCTTCATGATACATCATCAAGTTTATCAATTACATTGTATTAATAATGAATTATTTACTTTCAGATGCTCACAAAGACGTTGACATCCTTCTACTGTCTATGCTCAAATCTTACCGTGTATCTCGTTCTCCTAAAGACATATCAAATGTTTTCTTTGAGCACTCAAATGGAACGGTGCCTCTAGAAACCAAACATGGAAAAGCATTCTTCCTGCTTAAAGATTGGCAGAAATTAATAGCACACTTGTCAAAAAATATGTTACCGAAGAAACAGATTATGCGTACTGAAAAAGGAAGGTGCTTTTTGGACGATTTGACTAAAGCGAAGAAATTATTGGGGAGCAAATGTGAAAAGGAGAACATACTGGTATAACTTTCGATACAATAAACTTGATAAGTTGTAGACATGTCAGTTCATATTGAGTGAGATCGGATGGGATTTGAGTTAAACCGTTGACTGAAAGTTTGTATGTTCTGATTGGCATGTCTATGTAATTAATTAGGTCTGTGGGTTATTCGTTAAAGTGTTTTAAATGTTAGGAGCATATTTTGTAATAATAACCTGTTGAAAATAATGAATATTAATGTTAAACACAGTTTTTGTACCACTTTTACAACTGTCTTCTAATTAATAGCTGTGCAATAGTTGAGATTTTTAACACAAAATGTGCTCCAAGAAGAAAATATTTTTGTGGATTTATATATATATGATTGTTGTAATCATACATTCACCTGTATCTCAGTCTGTGACTGTACCTTTGTGCTTTAAACTTGTAAATAGTACCTATATTTTATTTAATATGTAAGGAGTTTAGATCAAAGTTCTTGTCTTCATAATTCGTTGAAGATTTTTTTATTTGGTGTGTCTAACTTTTTTGTGGTTGATACGATCAGTCTTCAGTCAGATCTTCTACTCACGTTTAATTTTTACTTCTGCACTATTAATAAGAAACAGTGTAAGGTATTAAAAAGCTATAATTTTAATTAAAATTATATGTGCCATAATTAATTAATTTATACTGGTCATAAAAAGATCCTTAATTGTTATATAACTAGCGGCCCGTCCCGGCTTCTCACGGGTGGACAAAATTCTTTAATTTTTTTTTATTATTAAATATTTTACCGTTAACGCCATCTAGCGTCCGGTAGATGAACTACTTCGGTTAACGCGTTGCTATAGTACCGCATATACAATGGAAACAGAGCGGACAGACAAACAACAAATTTGTGATCTTAGATTATAGATTAATAATCTTTAGTTGGGAGACCCGGAAAAAAATTAACATTCCTGCTCGTCCCACCAGTAGGTCAATGGCGGTGGTACAAATGGAGAAAATAGAGTGTCGTAGAATACCCATGTGCTTATTAATTAGGAGTTTAAAGTGTTTAATAAAAAGTTTATTTTAACAAAAATCATCCATTAGTTCAGAAATAGAATCTTGATGAATGGAAGAATCCGTGGTTTTTTGTTAAGGATCTTTTTATACCATATATATATATATTTTTTCTGTAAATGTAATTAAATATCTCTATCTATATGGGACGGCATTGACTGACGAAGTACTGTTCATTCCATTACATTTTTTTTGATAAATTGTTATATTAAATGCATGTATGGATTCTTGTATAAAAAGACTAATACTAAAATGTTACGTTTATAAGAAGCTGTGTTGGCAATAAATGGAGTGCTAATAGAAATAAAGGCTCAACTTCAGCAAATTCTCTTTAAAATGGAATTTAATTCATTCATTACAAATTTATCAATAACGAAGGAGGGATACGTCACAGCTTGCGACTTAATTACAATCGTATTGAATTGATTTATTATATATAAACATACATATAAGATAACCCTGAACCTGAACCCAAGTCAGCTAAAGCACTTGTGTTATATAATGTAACAGTCATTGATCACATGATTCTACGGTGTATGTCGCAGGCAACTGGTTAAATAGCTGGTCAATCAAACAGCTAGCCCTTTGACTGAACAACGCCATTCAATCACACGGCTATACGTCGTTTAGCCGACTTGTTGACTGCAACGTTCAACACTACAGCTAGACGACGCTTAGCCAACTGGTTAAATGGCAACTCAACTAAAGTGACCATTAGTTTAGTATGTAATTTAAGAGAATAGGAGAACTTTTTGTAATTTCTTTGATTAAGTTTAACCTAACCTAACCTATTCAACTTCAATCGTATCACTCGTAAGTGCCCCCATAATTTCTGTCTCTTTAATAACACTAGTAACGTATATTGACTACTTTCTTTCCGAAAAATATCTTGAAACAATCACAAACACCGACTAATTGACGCCATATTGAAAACAAAACGCACCTAGCGCCGCGGTGGTGAGTGCTGAACTAATTCAATTAGACGACGTCTTTTGAATCAGCTGTAGTGTTGAACGTTTTGAGCTTAAATATTCAATCAAAAAGCTAGATGTGTGGTTGAATGGCGTTGTTCAGTCAAAGGGCTAGCTGTTTGATTGAACGGCTATTTTAACCAGTTGGCTGCGATATATACATCTTATTGCTCGTGATTATGTAGGATGGGACCTTGAGCGTAACCATGACCAAAGTGCGTTGTAACTTGAGTGCCCTTTGTACGATATTTTATATTGTTATAAATAATTGTTGTCCTCGCTTTCCAATATAGATAGATCTTATTGCTAAATCTTCCTGCCGCCAGCAATTTTTTGAACATAGCAAGAAAGCATTTACATATGTCCTTTTTAAAAAATGTGTTTGAGACTTCTTGTCATATTAAAAAGTTGAGGCGATTGAATAAAAGTATGATGAATGAAATTATTGAATGTTCACAGCTCTAAGTATTTGTGTCTTGTTGATCTCAGTCAGAAAACTGTTAAACGTGTGTTCTATTATCATTACAGGACTTTCAATTATTAAGCTCAATATATACCTGATGTATTTTTATAATAAAGCCATACGTATTTCAATTATTTTTGTTTCATTATTAAAGTGGGGGTATAAAGCTGGTCTCAATTGTTCACTTGGTATTGGTAATAGGTTTACGAAAACAAAAGTTCCCCAAACAACACAAAAAGTCATGATTTTTTATTTATTGTGCATGTGGAACCCAACGGGAACTGCATATTAAAACTTGGTAATACAGATATTGTCTTAAATCCCAAGTTAATATTAAAACACAGTCATACACGATTGTACGTGTTGGAGCGACGGAGCCAGGTAGACTAGGAGACCAGAACGCAAATGTCTCGTTGAATAATAAATCAATTTCTAATCGAGAAATAACATAGTATCTGCTAGTCTGTCACTATTTTGTCACTAAATTCCGTTAATTATAGTATTTACTTTTAATAATATCTAAATATTACAAACTAATAAATCTTGTGCATGCTGTACTCATGGCCCGTAGACTTCTTTCTCTGAGAGAGGCTGTCGACAAACTGGAGGAGCCCATTCACCTAGGCCTTGAAAACGAAACGAAATTCTTCAAAGATCGAATTTATCGACCAATCAATTTCACTCTACATCGTTTCGTTTTCAAGGCCAGGGTGAATGGGCTCCTTCTGGGTTAGCTCGTTCCATTGTGGATTCTGTCTTGGCCCCCGGGATTGATTGGGATCAAGAGCGAACCCATTAAAAAAAAGATCCAGGTGACTCGGTTGCAGTAATGTTGCTACACAGCTATAGCATGCGTGTTGTCAGCACCGGCGTAGTTATGGGGGGGCGGCCCGCCCCGGGTGTCACCCATTTAGGGGTGACACCCGAGCCCGACTATGAACGTCGGTTATAGTTCCTCCTATAAAAAATTGAAAGTTGTGGTAGCATAACTGCCACTAATAAAATAATCTAGGTAACTACAATAATTATGTAGATTCCTACTTGCCTAGTAAGTTTTTCTTCATTCAGGACCATTGTATTGTAAGGGTTTTAATTAGTTTTCACAGTGAGTTCTAGCGTGTCTATCGATAGTTTCGCAGCACTAGTGAGCTCAAATACGTTTTCAAAACAGATTTTATTTAAATTTCTACACGTTTTACGATATTCCTTTAGGTAATAATTTTTGATAATAAATAATATACATCGCACATACGGTGCTATAACGTCACTTATGTAATTTTAGACAAAACTGAATTGAGTATGAGAAAATACTACTACCTCTACTCTACCTCTTTACTTTGCTTGCTCTTACTCTAAAATGAAGTTCAAAGTTGTTTTAGCTTAATTATTTTATTTGTTTAGCCGAGAAAAACTATATGTTGTAAGGATGTTCAATTTTTAAATGCTTCCCTGAAATATTACACCATTTGCATAAGTGACGTTATAGCACCGTATGTGTGATATTATTATTATTTTCCGGTCGAATACTAAAAGATAGAACATGAAACAACCAAAATATAAATTTTAAAAAGTGATTTCGGAATTTGCAAGTGTCAAAGCTAGAAGGAAGAAATTCTTATTTATAACTAAATTTGTTTCACATAAAATATACAAGTATTTGTAATACTAGTATTTTAATAAAACGTAAATTATTATTACTTTTTTTTAATTTAACAGTTTTGATTGAGATTTGGGGTGACACCTACAAAATCCGCCCCGGGTGCCACCCATGCTAGCTACGCCACTGGTTGTCAGTCTCGCGTTTAAAAGATATGTTATATTGTATCGACGACCGTTTGGTGTAACGGTGGCGAACCTGCCTTTCGCATCGACGGCTTTGGGTTCGAGCCCCGGAAGGAACAGATGTTTGTATGATGAATACGGGCATTTAGACCTAAGTCATGGCTATTTATTTATATTTCTATGAATATTATTTATTTATTTTTATTATGTATGTCTATCCGTTACCTTAGTATCCATAACACAAGCCTTACAGTGCTTACTCTGCGCTTGGTTAATTGGTGTGATTGCAAGAAATTATTATATATGCGGCTCAGCAGCTATCTCTTAAACGCGAGACCGACAAACTTTGAAACTTGGTCGACTCGTCAAGCCCTCGTTTCGCACCATTTTCTTTCTAATTCAGCTGTAGCCAGCGACACCACTAAGAAGGCGATTATGCTGTGCGCTGCCGAGTTGGTGAGGATAGTTCATTTGTGTCGTTCGGAGGACTCGACTGCCGAACATAATTAAATTAAAATTATACAGCAGTCGCGACGGCCGATCGGTGGAGACACATTTAGCTCAGCGGTTTCTGTGTCGATAATTGCGGACACTTCCTTATATTTTATTCAAGGATCATACCTACTTCGTGAATCAGATCTCCCGTCATTATCGAAATTACAAATACCTATCTTTTATAAATTAAATTCATTAAAGTTACAAGATAGATAAAAATAACATTTGAAAATAATTGTTCATCATATAAATGAAAACTCTTGACTCAAAACCTATTTTATTAATTTGTCAATGCCTTAAAAAAACAAAAGAGGTATGGTTATCATTGGTTTAATTTATCACGAATAACAACAAACACATTATTTTGGAAAATAGTATACATATACAATCGTCATGCCTTTTTTAGAAAAGTTAATATTTTAATTACCCTATTATTACAAAATAATTACTTACAAAACCAATGTACTTTCATAATTTCTCTTTTACACAAAAATAATATTTAAATTTAATATAATGTAAATACTAATCTATAAACAATGGCAAACTATTTTAATCACAAAGGAACAATAATAATTCAATAAAAGAATACAATTGTATGAAACCTAAATATACCACGCCCAATATTTATCTTTACAATTTACAACCAACCATCAAAACAATATTGAATAAGCATATTCATGTCTAATTTCTGGCACACCTATCTCTATCAAAATTATCTCATATACTGGTACCTACATTTTAATGCTAAATTATAATAGTTTTGGCCTTATTATAACATATCCAACCAAACTATAATGATAATAATATACAATATTTATAACTAGGTGCTCGTTGATCTCGGCCCAGGTATTTGGACAAAACGCTCCGGGTTTTGTAATAGAAACTTACACTTTAAACACTCGAGCGACTTGGCTTGTAGACCTTATGGGGGTATAAATATTATTACTTTAATACCCCAAGAAGTGTATCTCCAGTCAGTAAGGTCGAGACTTCTAAAGAGCCGTTACGTTATCGTTTTGTTAATTGGGATGATGTTTATTTTATAGACAGATTTCAGTTTTTATTTAAAGTAAACACAAGTTAATAAAATTTCCTTAACAGCTATCAACAGATGAGGTTAATAAATACAATATGTTAATACCCGAGTATGTACATCATTTGACAAAACAAATCGTTAATAAATGAAGTTTATTATACATTTAGGAAATCATTTGTTGATAATGATGAAATTTTAAAAATATATAGATGGCTGATTGTAACTTAAAGATAATTAAATGCACAGCCCTAAAATAAAATATTTCCTAATTTCCATAAAACTCACCATTTTAATATAATATCTAATTCCTAATTAACAATACGTAACAGTATTTTCGTATGCGATACAGAAATCATTAGTATTGCTTTGGTTAAAATTATACAAAACTACTTGTGAGATCGAGTACATAAAAAGGTGAAAATACTCAATACATCACAATAATCGTATAGTTTTGATCCATTTGTCAACATATTTTACATTCCAATGGTTTCTGGAAATCGTCCAAAATTTATACAAAAAATGGTATTTATACAATAAATGGTGTGGTTATTTTGCCATTGTGTGTTTGCCTCTCCACAATACTAAATAAAAATACATCGTATTAATACTCCACCATAACGGGGCGTCATAAACAATTTGGCGATCGCTGGCTTCGAATACGTCATACGACAGTAAAGAAGCATCAGTCAGTTGCATTATTTATTATCGCGTGACGTGTGGTAAAACGTTTTTAAAAATGTTTAAGAATTCATTTTCAATTTGAAATTGCCATTGAGCATATTTTTGATAATGTTCAAGATTTAACATGCCTTTGATTAAAATCAAATTTAATTGGATAAATCTAAAACGCATTTGAAAATTCTTTTGCGTCAAATATGTGTAATTTCCTGCGAAATATGCAATATTATAAGATAAATTGGAATAGAATTAATAAATAAGCTATGAGTTAAAATAATAAATAACAAGTTACATGCAAAAATATTACAGGCAACAGCACATCAAACTATACAAAAATGTAATTGATTTTCAACTTTAAGTACATCGCATAGAGTTCATAATCAAATTGATAAAAATACAGAGAAGTAGCTTGAAGTGGTGAGCACTGCGACGTAACACAATAATACACTATAATCAGGCCCGGATTTGGACGTGTGGAGGCCCTGGGGCAACAAACGGCCCTAATTATATTCAACCAAAAAGTCAAAATCGTTTATTGCGAATATGAGTTATACAGTTTTTATAACAATGTTAAAAGTTCTATTATATTCTACAAAAAAAAAAAAATTGGCAAAACTTGATAGTCGAAAGTAACCCGTCGAAATTTGTATTTTTTTTATCTCTCTTGTGGAGGCCCCAGGGCAGTAGCCCCGCCTGCCCTCCCCCAAATCCGGCTCTGACCATAATTACTGTCATGTCACTTTACACAAAACATCACTCGATTTGATCCTAAATCTCAATGGGGGTCAATTATTATGTTCTAGGTTTATTACTCTGAAATAACTACTTTAACAGAAGATAATTCTTAATTCCCCTCAAGATCGGTATTACTTAAAATATTGATGATAATGAAAAGTATCCATTCGGGCCAGTACTTCCAATGTTTTGTACCACTAATGATAGCATCGGTACACAACTAGGCTACTAGTATCACCAAATACCAGTTTTCTCACTCGTGCCTACACTGATAACCTTTCGTGTATGAACCACCGGTAGAACAGCTGATAAGCTAAATGAACCGTTAGTAAAACCAATTACAATATTAGCTTGCAACCCGTTTATACACTATACAAATAAAGTTTAATAAAAAACAAAAATATACTTGTTATTTACATGTGTTAACTAATAAATACCATTACTACGTAGGCTATCATTCGGCTCTCCGGTCCACCGCCAGGTGGCAACCCTATATATATATTTCGACTTGGTTTTCAATTCTGAGTCGATCGGCATGACTTTCATCATCCGGAAAGGTAAAAAAAAAGTTGCAAAATAACGCCGTTTGTGGTAGATGGCGTATGTTTCATTGTTCGGCATGCTCAATACATGCGTAGTCACACCTCCTGGCGCATGCGCAGTTGTTTTCGGTGCTTTTGTCGTTCGAAATTGTTACCTCAGCGTTGCGTTTTGTTCATTTGAAGTTTAGCTTTCATTTTGAGCAGTCGTGTTTTGTTAATTAGTTATCAGGTTAGGTTAGGTTTTTTTTATTTTTTATTAAACTTGTTTCGCGGTCCTTTTCAGTTTTCACACACAAATTGTGGGCATCTCATTATTGTCTCGATGGTTATGGTTAGGTTAGGTGCGGATCCATTTCGATTGCAATTTGAGCCGTTTTAGGCAACTTGTTTTGTGGCCTTTCCGGACTTTGAAAGTCGACGTTCGATCGAGTTGAGTCGAAATATGTATACGGTTGCCCCCTAGCGGTGGACCGTAGAGCCGAATTTTTACCCATTATTTACACATGTGGGTATTTATTTATTAATCTTTTCTTTAGCTGTTTTTAGTTGAAAATATGTCATTATTCGATAGAATAGAATAGTTTAAGTTTAGAGTAATGGTGAAGTTAGTAAGGATGTTATCGACTGACGTGTGATGTAACATTATGCCAAGTAATATCATTTTTGTGATAGATATCACCTAAACATTAGTTAGTCACAGTACAAAAACATATCAGGCAACTATTATGAGAGGTGCGAGTATACGCGTCCATACACGAATATCGTTTAGAGCGCTCTACCACTTTTTTTTTTTTAACAAGAATACTAAAACCAGTTAAGTGGCACTTTTCGCTCACAATAGTCCTCGATAGTAAGTATCAACTGCGAGAACTCGCACTGGTCTCAGGAATGTTAAGTTTAAAATCAATTGTACAACTATTCTGGGTTAATTGATGTACTGTTGACTTAAACATGTATTTAAAACAATACATAAACGGGTGGGTAAGTAGACATATTAAAATAACAATGAATACATTATTTAATTAGGAGGTAACAAGGTTCACAACCTATAAAAGACGATAAAAATTTGAAAGTATAATTGACAACATTTAATATTTGTTGCTATTTATTAATTTAAAATTATAATAAGAATAAAGTGTATAGTATTTTTTATAAATTACTTTTTTGTATTTTGACGTTCAAAAATAATCAAGGATTTTTAAGACATAATCAGTATTTTTTTCTTTGTCTCAGTCAGAAACTCTATAGAAACGGAGTATTTTAAAAAGTAAACGTTGTCAATTAAGTTGGGCACAGAATAAGAGTTAAACCAAGTTAAAGATTTGTTGGACTGTTCATCGACTTAAACTCTTGACAATTCATAACTTACCAACTGAAATTGACTAAGGAGATGTTTCAGCTTGGGTCATTTATATGTAAGCAATTGTAAAAAATAGGCAAAAGTACAAGGAATTAAAAAAAATAAATAATTTATGTCAAAATTACTAAGTCAAGTTGCCAATGTCGTGAAGTCTTTATAAAAGCAATAAACTAATACAAAGACATATCTGATTACGTAGTATCCCTACCTAGTCTGTGGAAACGTTATGTCAATGTCAAATTTTGTCCGCCATTTTCTTAAGTGTGGCAAATGGTGAGTTATTTATTTTAGCTGTACCATCCAAAAGTATTTGTTGGAGAACTGGTATTTGAAAGACTTGTATTTCATATTGCTAAAATTCTGTTATGGGTACAATCCCAAGCCCCAGCTCCATACATTGAAACATCTCCCTAATCTTCATAAGCGTTCCCGCATGCGACCAACTCACTTTATGACCAATCGTTGACCCTTTAGTGTCTGTTTTAACGTTTGGACATATCTCAACGCACACGTTCCAAAACTTCTTCGATAGCTCTTGAAACCACATCATGAATTCATATTGGATAGTGGGGAATCTGGCGTGTGTAATGAGTGGGTCACGAAACCATTCACTGGTTTTGCGGGAACAGTTATCGGCTTACGATATTGTCTATATAGGTTGACATGCCATTGGCGGCACAGGATCGAAAACCAAAGTAAGAGTTTATTACCACCGCTGAACACAGACTTAAGGCATCTGAGGGAAATACCATCACCCTCTTTTTCGCTAAAGTGAAAATGAGAGATCGATCATAGCCTTTAGAGCGAATATAATGTTATGTCAGCTTTTTCCCTCAGCCACGCCATAATAAAATTTGAATAAAGCTACGTCCACACAGTAAGCGGGTTGGCAAGGTTAGCTGACTGGTTTAGTTTGCGTAGATGCAACACCGTCGTTTTGAAATATATTATGTAGCTTTGCAATGTACATTAACCTGGACCGCTATTCTCGTGCACCCGCTCGCAATGTGGCCTGCGCTTAAGGTATATAAGAGGCCATAGTGTAAAATAAGCGTTTTAGACCTATATCTTAAAAATCGTCATTAAATCGTACTATTGTTTAATTATCCGCTGGTAATTATATTAATAAAAAATACTTTAATGGAGTCGCCAAGATTCGCGGAGACAGAAGATTCCTAGATATTAAGCTGTTCCATAGTGTATTGAGCGGTTGAGACAAAAACCAGAATGCAGGAATTATTATTTTTTCACAAGTGGATATTTTTTTCCTTCACGTGAAAAGCGTGCTTCGTTATATTACAAAATGTATGAACTGAAGCACGCTGTATGAAGCGTACTGTCCTTCGCCTTATGTGACACTATAGTTATTATTTTATCCGCCTTTAATATAGATATTTGTTACATTGTGCGTTACATTAGCCAATTTAAAAAATTACACTACGGCCGACCTATGTTAGAAAAGTAATAGAATAAATTGAACGATTAGCAGTAATGTAAGACTAAACAAACAATAAGGTACACGATTTGAACTACTTAACAGTAATTGTCAAACAACACCACTCGAAGACTCGGGAACCATGGAAGGTGATACTCCTCTTCATGTGCTGCAATTTAAACAGATATAAATCAATATATATCTTCAATGTATAACAGTAAGGCTTTGGCATATTTAATTTTTGTTTGATTAGCGCCAATGGATTGACGTTTACTTAAACAAATATGGCGGCGATGAAAAGTGAATTTGAGATTTGATTACTTGACAATTCAATCAATGTGTCCAACGGTGGATTCAGACTTTACTAAAAAAATAAAGGAACAATTCTTTGCTATAAATTGGGTTAAATAAATCAAGGTAGGCTCATTCTTTTTGAAGTGTAAAAATCTTGTAGCAGAATGTACTGTGACGGAGTGAGGCCAGGAAATAATGAAAGGCTGGGTCGTCACTTATGTTTTTATAATATTGAAATTAAGGCACAAAATAGTGCCTTAAAGAAACTGGTGATAAAGAATCTTGTGAATTATACAGAAAGTTAGTGTGAGCTTATTATAACTGATCAGCACTATAAATATATTTAAATAATTATTAGCGGTGAGTCAAACGCTCTACGCGCTGACTCTGGTAAGAATGAACTTCGAGAACAAAACAAATAAAAAGAGACAGACAGTAAATTTAAAAACGGAAACCAAGAGGAAAATGACCAGAGAAGAGCGCAATGACAGCAACGAGTCGCCAATATAGCTATGGCGCCTCGTTACAGTACTATTCTTCTATAGCATGATTTTACCTAAAGAAAGTAAACTGAAAAAAAAACTAAGCGGTGTGCCTGTCTTTGTGTGTGTGTGTGTAAATTCCTATACATACGAATACAAATGTATTTATTAAAAGATTTGAAGTGGCTTATGTAGTTAAATTTCGAAGACTGTTATATCGTAGTCTAAAGTATTAAGTCAGACTGTGGTTATGCATTTACGGTAGTTTCATGGATAGATATTAAGGATCTGGTTTATGCGATTATAGATTCTTATTCATTTGTCTTAGGTATAGAAATTTAAGTAGGATCATAAATAGAAATCTGTATGCTACATTTATTCCGTCTTAATTCTTAATAAGAGCACCACCACGCTTCTGTGTCGACAGTCCCTCGAATATGACGGGATCGAATAGTTTCTGAAGAGCTTTAAATACCAGCGTTCTGCCTGCTTTGAGAAGCTCAGCTGTGATTACATCATCACCCGGTTTTTTCTTTTTTTTCAGCTGTTTGCGAGCCATTCTAATATCGTACAGATTGACGTCCAAGATATCTTCGGTATAGTGTAGCTAGCAATCTAGCCCTTGGGTCTTCGGCTAGATTACTGATAGGAATGTTTACGTACAGTCGTGTGTAATTGCCCGTAGAACATCTTGATCACTTCCAGCACTTTAGGCCTTGACGAAATGACTTCCCTACATTTGTAACGGTAAAGAAATTAATAAATCATAACTAAATAATAATTTTTACTAATAATTTAATAAAACTTCGAAAACAATTCTTTCATATTAGAAAAATCATCTGGTTAGAAAACCGTTTTTGTGTTCCAAATACTATTTTCAGTAATTTAGACGTAAGACCATGATCCCGCCATCTTAATGCGTCGAAATGGCGCGATCAGTATTATTGTTTAATGTAGTACGGGATAGCCGCGTATACTTAGAAAGAAGGGATAGTTAAGTAAAGTCGAAAGTAATCTAAAATAATTAAGTTTATTATCAAACTAGATGGCGCTGTAGCGCGTAGAAACACGCTATCGTATTGTTTTTGCGGGAGTACGTAAGGGCAAGTTTAGTTTTGCAATGTTCCCTGACGCACTATCGCTCGCTGTGGAAAGCCTCTCTATGGCTCACACGAACGCTAGTACTTAGGTCTTAGCTAGACTATAATAAGGAGCGGCCTTATGCAGCTCGATGTCATTCTACACGGACTCCACCCACTCGGGGTGGGGGTCGCTCTCTCGCGCATGCGCTAGTTTGTAACTAGTGCGGCGCTGCGCCGCCGCGGGTTCTCCGAGGCGATCGCTTAGATGAAACCTTCACAGCCTCAACGGCTAAAGGTACTTACTATGAGGTGTTTAGTCAGTCTAGCCTGACATAACAACTGTGGCTTAGCCATTGAAATTTGAAGGATTGACAATAAAAAAAAAATATATGCAATGTTAGGATAGCGAGACAATATGGTAACAAACACACACAAAGTATTGTCATAGTATAATTAGGATAAATCATAATCACATAAATAATAAAAAAAATGTTAAGAATGGTAATATTAAAATAGAGACGTTAACCTAAAATGGAATGGTTTTGGGGTGGTAATGGAGTAGGTACACGTGATTGGTATGATGGTGAATGCGCAACTAACTTGGTTGAAAAAACTATAATAAGTGAAATTCATACGCAGCGCGTAGAGGTAAATGTATGTGTAACTCGTACAAATATAGACAGGTAACTTAAATTGTAATACTAAGTAGAAAATGGTACAATATAAGTACACGAAACAACTGGTGAAGTTTGGTTAAAACAAGCACTCGCCATTCCACCTGTAGTATATGCCAAGACCAGGGATTTTAGCGGTATCCGAATAGTGTTCTGAACACTGTTTTTCATTTCTGTTTTAAAAGTTAAACAGAAAGAAACTGTAACACTTTGAATTTGTTTTAGAAAATACCGGTTCATAAGTGTTAATATCTGTTACAGTCAATAAGGTTCACATTGGCATAACTATGCGACAGCTCATTAATGATTTGGGTACTTTGAAATGCTTATGTTAGTGTACTGTGTGTACACATAGATAGTTAAACCTAAAACAGTTTCTAACAGATTGGCAACAGAAAACATTATATCTGTTACACTTTTATAAGTGTTTGACGCAAAAAAGGTTCAAAACACTCAAATACAGGAATAATTCTGTAACAGATTCTTTGCAAACAGAAAGTTAAAAAAAGCCCCAGAGGATATTAGGAGGACTACGTGACGTAAACTAAAGCCCTGTGACCAAGCGTACCACGCCACGTTTGAAGGCCACTCTAGTGTCCCATTAGTACATTTATTTAAGGGCTATAGTATATATAATGAATATTTATTCTGATAACCATTGTTATTAACGTTTCAACAATTTTATTTTCCATTGATTTTAATCTAGTAACTATTGTATATTTTTGTTTATATCAAGCAGACGAATTTCTTTGGTTTTTATTATTCTTAACAATTACAATAAGTTCTGAAAAGGTGAGTAAAGTAAAAAATAATATAGCAAAACTGTGTTAAAAATGTTTATTTACATTTTTATCAATATTCAGATGTATTATTAAACATATAGCATTTGATACAAATAATAAGTGGAAGCAAATGAGATTTATATTTAAAAAAAAACAAGATTTACCGTACAATTCGAACAATACAATTCGTCGAAAACATAGAAATAAAAAAAATAAGTTTTAACCTATAGATACCTCAATATCTTATATTATTTGCCTAGTACCTACAGTCTAGAATAACAATATAGACACTTTTATAGCGCCAAAAACATGTATTGACTAAAGTGAACCTTAAATCAATGGGATTAAATACCCTTTTGAATAAAATATGAACTTTAAATTCAATTACATAATGTACCTCCTATATCACCTTTCACGACGCCCTTAAGGGTTGGTCTAAAGGAGGAGGGTCAATAAGGCGGGTTTTCGGCCTCTTTCATTTTTGACCTAAAATTCCAAAAAAACATTGTTTATCTACTATATGGACTAACAAATCGATTCAACCCTAAACGGAACCAACCCCAACCACCCTCCCAACTCCCACCCCCCCAAGAAGCAGTGTAATCATATATGAATGAATACATTTTTTTTTTTTGCGTAGCTACTTAGAGTAGAGTTTTGAAAGGTTATATTATTTTTGAGCAAAAAAAAAATTTTTTTATGTATTAAGTCATATATGATTATTCTGCTTCTTTTAGGGGAGAGGGGTGGGGGTTGGGAAGGGAGAGAGGGGTTGTGGTTCCGTTTGGGGTGGAATCGATTTGTTAGTCCATATAGTGGATTAAATAAAATTTTTTGGACTTTTTAGGTCAAAAATGAAAGGGCCGAAAACCCGCCTTATTGACCCTCCTCCTTTGCCGGCATCACACAGCGGTGTGCTTTAAAAAATGTAGAGAAGTCGAGAAATTACGGACAAACGGCTGTATCAATACTTCATTATCATTTATTTAAGCATGCTTTAAGCGTTGTAAATGCAAGTATATTTAAAATGATTAAATTAATAAAAATATGACGTGTTGAAAAAAATCAACTCTCACGCTAATCATATCTGCGTTCTTACTAACCAGTCGGAAAACAGTAACAGACAGACCGCCCAGTCTGGCAGCTCAAATGCTTGAGTATTGAAAGATACATCGATGAAACTACTACTATCAAAAAAGTCCACTAAAGCTACCAGAGAATATTCAATTTTTCACCGAATCAAGCATTTTTTTAAAATAAATACTTACATATTGCTGGTTAACTATCAATAGATTCTGATTTGTCATTTTAGTTAACTGCTTTGGGTATTAAAGGCTAATTTTATAAACCACGTATAAACCACAGATAAAATTGTGATATAGGTACTATTCAGACGAATACGAACAAAGTTTTTTTGTTGTTAATTTCTCTTTTGATTGGGTTTATCAATTACTGATTTATCTAACTTATTCGACCCGCAAAATTCTAAATAGAATGAAATAGAATTTCTACTATAAATAGAGTAACTAACGCAAGCGCATTTCATATAGTAGAACTTGAAATGAACCTGTAAACGACGTGTCTGCCAGCGTCTCGGTAGCTCAGCGGCCAGAGCACTCGCCCGGATAGCGAAAGATGTTGTTTTTATGGCATTGTGAATGTTATGCAATAAAGAAACTACATATTAATAAATTAAAAAAAATCTAGTATTCTAGAGAACAGAATACAAAGAGTTGCTGATAGAACATGTCTAGTAAATTGATAATTTACTTAGGGATTTAATTTTTTTTTTTCATTTCCACATAGTAGTTATATGCTTACAATTAAACCTTTTTTTATGGCCTGACTATTTTGCAACTAAATGACTTAACAATTATAATAATAATAATAATAAAACATTTATTTCAGACTGAGGTCCATAGTTACAAACGTATTTCGACTTCTACTATGAGCTAGTATCGTTCCACCAATGTTTAACGCTAACTACCTTCAACATCAAAAGTAATATTTTTAGAAATATTAAACAATCTATTAAGATGGACCTTTACATTTACAAGGGTATTTTATATCTTATAGAAATATGGCATTGTGAATGCAAAAATAAAATTTAAAACAGACTTAACAATAGTTACAATATACACAAAATTAAAATTTCTACGTATAATTAGAATAGAGAAAAAATAAAAGAGTGTGCACAGATCCTACTTAAATTTAGTTAAGACTATTAGTATTAAAAATTATTAATATGGATGAAAAAGTTTAATCCCCAGTCCTAAGTTTGGATCGGAACAGAAACATTTTTCTGGCTAAAAGACAACAACGACGACTTCTGGTTAAATAGAGAAAAAGACAATTTTGAATCCGATCTGGAGAGATTTCTATACAATGTTTTGTAAGTTGGAAGATCATTCACTTTCATCCTCGTGCTTCTCTTCCCCGTTGCCTCTACGATTGGCATTATATAACTCGAGGTCTTTAATGTACTGTTCTTTTGCCTTGGCTGCTTTCTCTTCCCATAGGCTCTGATCTATCGACTTCCAAATTTCACCACCCTTCCTAGCGATTTCCGTGGGTTTTAGGCCAGGGTTTGCAGCCTTTATATTTTCTCTTTCAGTGTTCAGCCATATCATATAAGCCGATATTGGACGCTTAACTGTGGCCGACATTGGACGCTTACGGATGTCGAAATTTTCGTTTTTATTCCTGCTGGCAAAAATTTTGAAATGCTATTTGAATAAGTATTGAACTGTTATAATATACGACACGATTAATGGTTTATGTTTGTTGTGCCGTTTTTGTGATGTACCAGAACTGTGTCGACTCAAGACAACCGTGCAATGTCAGCTAAACAACAACCCAATTCTAAGATACAAATTTCAACTTCTACCAACCAAGAGACTAAGTTATGACGTTAGCTCGTGGATGATTTGATTAGTTATTTCATCGCATCAAAGTTGTTTAATATTGCATTTTTTTTTAATTTAGGATGAGTTCGCTCTTGATCCCAATCAAGACCGAGGGCCAAGACAGAATCCATGATGGAACGAGCTAACCCAGAAAGTGCCTATACACTCTAGATTTGAAAATGGACAGGTTATAAGTTCTCGGAAATACAGACGCATGGAGGGAGTTCCACTCCTTTGCTGTGCGCATTATGAAGGATGTTGAGAAGCGCTTGGTGCGACAGGTAGGAATAGCAACCAAGCTGAAGGGTGGTAGCCCGCAGTGCGTTTAAATGCACCTTCATTTTTATTTTGTCAATTCTGTTGTTACAGCATGCGGATAGTGACATTAGTTCGTTGATAGGTAAACAGCATGTGGTTATTTCTTTTAGTCGATATAATACAATTATAGCGTACTACGGCAAGTCTCATGTACCCCGATTTTTCGAACTATCAATGAAAATACGTCTTTATGTTGATGTGTTGTTTGGTGTAATATGTGTTAATAGAAAAAGATTAAATAAACGATAAATTGTAAAAAAGAAGTGGTTATTAAACGATAATTTAAAAAATATACTGCACAAAACGTATTGAGTGAGCTATGTTCTAATAATGAATATTTCACGGACACACCTGCAAGTATAACCCCCCACATTTATGCAAAACGTTCCAACCGATAAAGTTTTACATCAACCAGTGCGGTGGTTTTGTTGCATTCATTTGATTGATATCGTTTACGAGTATTAGTGAAGCTATATTGCAATCACAACGAAACATTTCCGGCTCGAAGGACCATTCTGTAAAGTGGCTAACTCTACATATGATGTTACGGACATTCGCGGGTTATAGAAAATCGTATAACATATATCACCGTATTTCATTTATTGCCATAGAGAATATACGAGACCACGTCAATGTAAGCGTAATGAAAGTAGTTAAATGTTTAAGGTGGAAGCTCCCTCCTATAGTATGACATACTTTGGAGTAGGTAGTTTCTTAAACGTTAAGTAAGAGTAAAATACATAACATAATAATACATCTGGTCGTGCCGCCCCTAAAACCAGGCGCAAGCACCGCGTTATGAACAAAAAAAATGTATAAATCCGTTCTTTAATATTAAATGCGTAATATGTACGTCTTTGACATTATTAGAAACGCAATCGAAAGAGCGAGGGTGTTAAAGATTTGTGTGAAGATTCATACGTTTTCGGGTATCGATGCGTAAACGCTTAAGGCCTCAGATTCTGTTATTTAATTTATATATACATATATATTTAAATCCATAGCACCAAGGTTCGATATATTTCTAAACTGTAGATACATAAAGAAGTCAATGCCAATCAAAAATATTCAAAATGTAATCAAACTTGGTAGTCCTATTTAATGTTAACTCAAAGGCACTGTTTATTCAATTTATTAATAGTTTTTCACGTGTAATTGGTATGTAAATATAAACTCATTTGCAAAAAAAACGGGCACTTAAGCAATGAACCATTTCAAATGTTAATATTGCTTTGTTTGATAATTATAGGTAGTTTTATCCTCACAATTTGGTAAATTAATAAGAAAATAATAGTTTTCATCATTATTTCATAAAATGTTGATACAATTTATGGGAAATAATGCTAAACCTCACTAGTAGTGTATGTTCGCTAGTAGTGCATATGCTCATGAAGTAAAAATAAAAAAGTTTTTTTTGTTTGTTTTTCTTTAATACAGTAAAAGCAGATAAATGTTTAGTATCGAGTGTGACCCCCTCTAGCTAAAATCACAGCTTGAATTCGTCTGGGCATGCTAGCGAGTATATCCCGGATACTTGCTTGCGGAATACGTTCCCACTCCGCAGTAATCACATTCTTCAGCTCTCTGATGGTCTGCGGAGCCGGTTGTACTGATCTCACACGCCGTTTCAGAACGTCTCAGACATGCTCTATGGGATTGAGGTCGGGAATTCGAGCTGGCCAATCCAAACGACGAATGCCGTCCTCTTGCACATACGCTTTATCATCGCGAGATCGGTGGGCGCGAGCATTGTCGTCCATAAAAATCGAGTCTTCACCTAGAGCGGCCAATGCGGGTTGTGCATGAGGAATAGGAACTTCCGTTTTGTATCGATGCCCAGTCAGTGAGCCGTTTTCAATGAAGACTAACTCTGTACAATCCATTGAATTTATTCCTGCCCAAAACATAACAGAGCCCCCACCATAAGGTGTGATTTCTTTGATACATGCCTCTACAAAGCGTTCTCCTTGTCTTCTTAGCACTCGCCGACGTCGATCTTCACCGAACAGAGATATCCTGGCTTCATCAGAGAACATAACCCTATTCCAATCTTCTTGAGTCCATGATTCACAATTTCTAGTGAACCTAAGCCTGTGAACTCGGTGCTCACGGAGTAATTTGGGGCCGCGGGCCGGGCGGTGACTGCGTATATTGGCAGCGAGAAGTCTCCTCCTGACCGTCCTTAGACTAATATGCACATTTTTTACTTCTTGGAGGTTGTTCTTAAGATCCACATACGAAGATTTGCGATTTCTCAATGCGCGACTCACAAGAAAACGATCATCCTGTGGTTGAGTACATGGTTTTCTTCCAGAACCAGGCCTTCTCTAGACGGAACCAGTCTCCTGATATCGCTGCCAGGTCCTTTGGACCGTCGAGCGATTAACATTTAGCCTCCTAGCCACGAAGCATTGGCTGCAACTCTCTTCAAGCAGCGCGATAATTTTGGTAGCTTTTACCACTTTATCTACCATTTTTGATACAGCCAAACAGCAATAAATAAAGCTTTAACAGTTAAGGATATGAAATTAATCGATGAAAATAGAATAAAAGTTATGAAAGTCGATGTTAACTTCTGGAACTTCGCGCCAAAAATGTAGGATATAAAGGACTTTTCTGTAAAAATGAGCATCAAATGAAGATTTGAATTTTAAAAGTACTTTTTTAAATACCACGGCATTTTTAAAACCGGCCAGTAACGTGTACAAACGATTAAAACCTTTTTTGTATTGTATCTTTTTAAAGATGAATGAAAATCGAAACCGCCCGTTTTTTTTGCAAATGAGTGTATATGTTTTTTTTTTATTTAAGTAAATTATAATATGGTACATGCGCCACGTCACTACGCCTTCAGAAGATTTACTATTGCTGGCTACAGTTGTAACCTTAAACTTTGGAACTGGAGTTGGAAACTCATTAACCTTGTATAATAACTTGGTAAGATTGTTTCCATGATTTTGATGAACTACCATTATAAAAATAACAAAAAAAGAAATAAACGTAATTCGTGAGGTTAAAATAAAATAGTGATCAATATTTTGGGCGAATTTCATTTTGACAAAATCAAACTCGCCCAAAATTTTTATTAATTTTTGCAAATCACTGTTTTAATCTAAACTCACCAACTTTTTTTTTCTCTTGTACTTTTTACTAAAAATAACTTTTTAAGACTAGCTAGACTCGAACTAGGTTAATACTACAGGAATCGTTAGTAGGAAGTTCTAAATTTATTTATGTTCCCATTCTTTAAATTAAGCGAATTAAATATTCCTTTTAACTTCATTATGATTATTATTATTTATAATGATGTTGTAGGCTCGAAGGACCAAAATGTAGGATGTTCGCTTAGTTGACCACGAACACCGTACAGGTAGATGTTGTAGTTAGTTTCGTTGATTGTTATTCACGAAGTAAGTGGTGGCTGGCACGATGTTGAAAGTTGCGTTAAGTTTAATAAAGTTTAGTTAAGTTACAGTTAAAAGATGGGTCCTTTCACGACTGTGGCCAATCGTAATCTCATCATGTTTTATTACAGCTTAAAATGCTGACGCGTAACCTATTTAAGCGTATTGAACTGAAGAAAGGAATGGCGGTGTAAGACCGTACAGATGTGATAAGACAGTGGTGTGGTGTGGAAGAAGATATAGAAAGATAGAATATAAAAAGGGATGCTTAGATGGTTTGGACATGTACAGAAAATGGACGAAAGAAGTTTGACAAGTTCATGAGGCAAATTGTGCATGAGCAAGTTGGTATAGGCAGACCATGGCGAACTTTCAAGTACCTATCTAGATCTAGACCTATATAGATATCTTGAAAAAAGGCCAGGTCTTAAGCACCCTTAACCGATGAGCTTTTATGGAAGGTCTGATGAGAGTTAAAGACAATCTGTGATATCTGTCTGAAGAAAAAGGCGTGGTTGTATGTGTGTGTTATTATTTGAAGGCGAAAGCAATTGATCAAATCAACATTATAACTGATTTTTCTTTCAACCCTTGAGCGTTGCGCAAATATGGTTAAGCAAAAATGTTCCGATGTCACAGCAATGATATTTAGCTGTCTACCCCACTGTTCACATTTACTAGGCGATGCAGCCGCTAAGCATAAAGCTTCGCACCATATATTGGAGCGGAGCGTAATACAAAAAAAAATAATAATGTTTAGTAAATTTTAAAATTCCATAGGAATGAAAATTTTCAAAAATCGCGCGCTTTTTGTTTCTATAGGAAAACCCATAGAGCCAATGTTTTTTGGCCATTACTTTTTTATTTTTATAAATTTGGTCCTAAATGTGTTGATTCGATTCCACACAAAAATTATTAAAATCGGTTAAGAACTCGGGAAGATATGGCGTGATAGACATTGCGTCATTGAAGCTGATCCAACCAAGTCCCATGATGGGATAAATTATGATGGGATAAATTTGATTCTTAATATTTCCATAGGACTAGTGATAATGACATTTTTATTAATTATGTGCCACGAATTCTAATGAAACTGATTTTGATATAGAAGTCTAGAAGATAGTTAGTGTTGCCAAGACGACGATAATAATAATGATATGTTCACTGCTATAACGCATAAACTCCAACTAAGATAAATTATTATAATAGAAAAATACTAGAAAACATCGACTCGGGTCACAAGTGTATATTTTAAACTTTAGGTAAACTTACATAATTTCCAAGCTGCTGTCACTATTCTTTGTAGCCTGTTCACCTTCACTAGAGTTGGAGCCACCAGATTCTGAACGCTGGCTGCGGTTCCTATGTGGTTTTTTCTTTTCTTCCACCACTGCTTCGGTTGAAGTCGCTTCCTCTGACTGCCTCTGCCATGTTGGGATTGATGGCGGGTCCGATCGAGTTTTGAGCGATGGGAATTGGTTCCTAGAAATAAAGCAAAATAAGAAAAAAATAATTGTTCAAAAAAGATAAAACTTTTAATCAAACTAAATATAGGACAATAATAATAATATTTCTTACATTCTCACCAATTAGCCTAGCCCAAATTAAGAACCATAATAAGGCTTGTCTTATGGATACTAGGGTAACGGATAGACAAACATATGATACATATACAGGGTGTCCCATAACTCAGCGTCAAGCCGAAACGGGGTGACAGGATTGATTGTAACCATCATGAGAAAAATCAGAAAAAAAAAATCTATCCCATGCAGTTTGAAAATCATGGGCTTTTAAGAAAAACCTAGAAATTTGGTCAAACTGTAACAAACATCTGCCCCTTCAGGGATTTGAACACAGGACCGTCGCTCCGAAAGGCAGGGTCGCTATCGTTGCACCAAACGGTCGTCAAAATCGTTGTCGGTCGTCAGAAAGGTCAACATCACATAAATTGTTTTGAAGCCAAGTTAAGTGGCAAAAGCACTTGCGTTATCTAACTCAGAAACAACCGCGGTACCACAACACCCAGACCCGAGCCAATAAAGTTCGTTTTCTACATTGACCTGGCCGGGGATCGAACCCAGGACGTCGGAAAAGCGTTACTATGAAAATCGGTATACGAGCCACTCGACCACACAGGCCGTCATTGATTATTACTCATTGGTAATAATCAATGACGGCCTGGATAAGCATTCTTATAGATAATTTTGCTGTTGAACTTCGATTCGAATGTTTCACAATAATTAAATATATATTACGTATTAATAAATCGTTTACTTCAGTTTAAATCTATAATTTCGCTAATAAAAAAACGCTGACTACTCGTACACGCAATCGATCAGATAAACAACGTCGCTCGATGTTCAACTATTCGGGTTTTTTCAGCTAAACTCGTGAAGCCCTACTTCCTAGACGCAGCGGGGATTCCCCTTATAACGTTTTAAAGTATTTTTTCAAACACAGAATATTATGATTTTGAAAACTGTCGCCCGCCTGTAAATGACCCCGTTTGTTCGGTTGCCTACAAGTATGTTAAAGAAACATGATCACGGCTTGAGGGCGACTTAAAGGTCACCTCGCTTTACTTCAACCTATTGTTACATCAAAGTATCCACCGATTGTCTACAGAAACTGTATGCCACCACAATTATATCTAACTAATGTCATAACATCAAACATTATGACTAACAAATTATGTAAACATACCTAAGGAATAAAATTTTAATCTGAATCAAAGATCCCTTTATAAATAACATATGTATAATGTATGTGTATGTATTTTGTATTACACTATTAGACAATTGACTGTTAGAAGAAACACAATGGTTCCATTAAGGTTTGCATAATGTATTGTTCTATGTTTGTAATCATTGATAATAAAGTAAAAACATTATGATTTGAAAAGGCTTTAGAAACATGCAGAGAAAATATAAATATTAATCAACTGTTTTAATTTCTTTTTTTCATTCATAATGCAATATTTCTATAAGATATAAAATACGTGTGTAAAAAACAACTACGCCTCCGAGCCCTCAGATGGGATCCGAATTGTGAATGCAAAAAATTAAATTAAAAACATAATTATAGTTCCATCTTAATCGATTGTTTCATATTTGTAAAAATATTACTTTCGATGTTGAAGGTAGTTAGCGTTCAACATTGGTGGAACGATACTAGCTAATAGTAGAAGTTGAAATAGGTTTTAAAATTCGACACGTTTGCCAGCGTCTCGGTAGCTCAGCGGTCAGAGCACTCGCCCGGATAGCGAAAGGTCGTGGGTTCGTATCCCATCTGAGGGCTCGGAGGCGTAGTTGTTGTTTACACACGTATTTTATATCTTATTAATTAACTATTAATTTTTAAATGTGCAAACACTGCTATCTCGTTTAAGTAAATATTTTTACAATAGACCATAACACTACAAAAATTAGGTTTTAATTTGATAGAGCGACGATATTCAATAGCAAGAACAGTTAAAATAAACTTTCATTACAGACCAAAAACCAAGCGTCTATTCATTACTACCCAACAAACTGCACTTGGCAAGAGTGATGTGTTACGACCCAATCTGTCTACAGAGTCTCCTTCTATAGGAAAAGCCTGAGCCCCATAGGAAGGTTAAAAGCTGGTGATAATAGTGATTGGTTACATACCTATTGAGCAATATTCCTTTCACAGAAGCTATATCAGATTTGATGTTATCGAGCTGTGACCGTAACATACTCTGTTGAGTCGCTGCCTGCATATCTGACCGAAGTGATGTTACATTAGCATTCAAAATGTCTAGAGACTTGCGGAGTTCATCAATGCACTCTGATGTGGATTTGCGCTTTGGTTCTTCAACAAAGAGTAGATGCTTTATACAGTTCTGTAAACGAAAAGTTTAATTTTAGTCAGATAATAAAATATAATAATAATAAAAAATCAATTATAAGGCGAAAGTAATTGTGTGGCACATTAACAAATAGATGTCCATTAAGTGGTTGTCACAAAATAATTTTAATTGGTTTCACAATGCATTCAATGCTCTTTCTGAGGACTTTTCTAAATAGCTTCAGTATAAAATATCTATGTTAAATTAGGTTGGGTAAAAAGTTATATTATTGTATTAGCGACACTTTATGAGTGATACTAAGGTAATTCGATTTGGTGTCCCCCAGGGCTGTTAACTAGGTTTATGATCTTCCGTCTTCCAAATGCTGAAATTATTTGTTATGCCGACAATACGGTCATTCTATTCTAGGATCAGCATTTTCCACCTCATATTTCTGAATACAGTAGCAGTGGATATCTTTCGGCTGAGAGAGATTATGAGAATCATGGTACAAAGTTTGAGTCGTGTTCCCAAAGTAACAAATTATAAGTTTTATCAGGACTCTGATTAGTCTTACTTAGTCTCTGCCAGCCAGTTATAAGGTATTGCATATTTGTCTTTACAAATAAAACTTATGTGTCGCCAATTGAGACTGCAGAGCTGTTTTCAATGTCATACTGAATGTTCAACATACTCAAGAGTTAAACTGTACGCAGTTTGTCATGTTCTGAGTGTTCATAAGCTTTATATCTCCTTAAAACAGTATATAACAAATAAAGTAGTTATTAATTCTGATAAAATAAAAACACATACTACAAATTGCTGTATCCATCTGCCAATCGTTGCCAAAAGACAGCGAGTACCTTTACTGATTTATATAAAAAAGATAGTAAGTAAATGTGATTCCAAATATAGTCACCCAAGACCATTAATTATAATAAGGAACTTGCAGTAAATTATATATTACTGACAAGTCTTTGATCATCAATATTTACATGTACACAAGTGCAGCATGTTCTTGCAGCAGTAGTACAGTGCTGTAATTTTTCTAAATTAACACCAATCCCACATTAGGAAATTACTACATAGGGATTCTGGGTATGGTAATATAACAAACGAACATTGGTGAGTGGTTTTTTTCAATTGAATGTATGTATGCATATGGCTATCGAGTAATTGTATGTATGGGTATTTTTTATTCATAAATTATGTAAAAGTTTGCTTATACAGAAATAATGTAAAACTGTTTCAAATGTATATTGTTTAGAATAACTCTATTGATACTTCTAGTATAAGGTTGCAGTCTTCTTTTTATAGACTACTTTGCCACGTATAAACTGTATTTAAGATAAGATAAGATAATTTATTTGCTTTTAAATATGGTATACTGTACATGGTCACAACAAAAGGTATTTTCGGCCTATTCAGCCTTAAACAAATAGCATGCAAAATATGTCAAGAGTTACAAAAAAGGGAGTGTCAAAATATACATTATATACACTCATTTGCAAAAAAAAACGGGCGGTTTTGATTTTCATTTATCTTTAAAAGATACAATACAAAAAAGGTTTCAATCGTTTGTACACGTTACTGGCCGGTTTTAAAAATGCCATGGTATTTTAAAAAGTACGTTCTAAATTCAAATTTTCATTTGATGCTCATTTTTACAGAAAACCCCTTTTTATCCTACATTTGTGGCGTGAAGTTCCAGAAGTTAACATCGACTTTCATAACTTTTATTCAATATTTATCGATTTATTTCATATCCTTGACTGTCAAAGCTTTATTTATTGCTGTTTGGCTGTATCAACAATGGTAGATAAAGTGGTAAAAGCTACCAAAATTATCGCGCTACTTGAAGAGGGTTGGAGCCAATGCTTCGTGGCTAGGAGGCTAAATGTTAGTCGCTCGACGGTTCAAAGGACCTGGCAGCGATATCAGGAGACTGGTTCCGTCGAGAGAAGGCCTGGTTCTGGAAGAAAACCATGTACCCAACCACGTGAAGATCGTTTTCTTGTGAGTCGCGCATTGAGAAATCGCAAATCTTCGTATGTGGATCTTAAGAACAACCTCCAAGAAGTAAGAAATGTGCATATTAGTCTATGGACGGTCAGGAGGAGGCTTCTCGCTGCCAATATACGCAGTCACCGCCCGGCCCGCGGCCCCAAATTACTCCGTGAGCACCGAGTTCACAGGCTTAGGTTCGCTAGAAATTGTGAATCATGGACTCAAGAAGATTGGAATAGGGTTTTGTTCTCTGATGAAGCCAGGATATCTCTGTTCGGTGAAGATCGACGTCGGCGAGTGCTAAGAAGACAAGAAGAACGCTTTGCAGAGGCATGTTTCGAAGAAATCACACCTTATGGTGGGGGCTCTGTTATGTTTTGGGCAGGAATAAATTCAATGGATCGTACAGAGTTAGTCTACATTGAAAACGGCTCAATGACTGGGCATCGATACATAACGGAAGTTCTAATTCCTCATGCACAACCTGCATTTGCCGCTCTATGTGAAGTTTCGATTTTTATGGACGACAATGCTCGCGCCCACCGATCTCGCGATGTTAAAGCGTATGTGCAAGAGGTCGGCATTCGTCGTTTGGATTGGCCAGCTCGAAGTCCCGACCTCAATCCCATAGAGCATGTCTGGGACGTTCTGAAACGACGTGTGAGATCAGTACAACCGGCTCCGCAGACCATCAAAGAGCTGAAGAATGTGATTACTGCGGAGTGGGAACGTATTCCGCAAACAAGTATCCGGGATATACTCGCTAGCATGCCCAGACGAATTCAAGCTGTGATTTTAGCTAGAGGGGGTCACACTCGATACTAACCATTTATCTGCTTTTACTTTATTAAAGAAAAACAAACAAAAAAACTTTTTTTATTTTTACTTCATGAGCATATGCACCACTAGGGAACATACACTACTAGTGAGGTTAACATTATTTCCCATAAATTGTATCAAAATTTTATCAAATACTGATGAAAACGATTATTTTCTTATTAATTTACCAAATTGTGAGGATAAAACTACCTATAATTATCAAACAAAGCAATATTAACATTTGAAGTGGTTCATTGCTTAGGTGCCCGTTTTTTTTGCAAATGAGTTTATATTAATACTACTTAAATCCCCGTTGACAGGATTATCTAGTTTATGGAGTACCATTATTTATTTTAACTCTTATTTAATATGATCAATTTAAATAGAAAATATTGGAATTTAAATACAAATAAAATGCTTTTTATTTAATAAAAATAATAAATTTGCAGACTATGTAAACTAGCTAATTAGGTAAGTTCATTGATTAAAAGTAATACCCACAAAACTGTGACACTTAACTATTTATTGGTTGGTTTGATTACTTATATGAATAAGTTAAGTATATTGTTTTAGCTAAGTTTAAAGCTTAGTTTTTCAGGTTATACTTGTATCATTTATATCATTATTAATTATTTCAGTGTTTATACTCTCAAATTAATAATTGCCTTTCTGGGTATAAAAGCTCAAAATGTGCAACAAACTATTTCATTAGATACTTTATCCAACTTATATCACAAATGCGAAACTTTGTATTTAAAGATGTTTGTTAATAAATCATAAAATATAACTAAAACGAATTAATAGCGACGTACATTGCTTTAACACCAGAAATAAGAATAGACTTGCCGTTCCAAGATTTAGACTTCAAAAGACAGGAGGCTCTTTCTTGGGGAAAGGTATAGCACTGTTTAATAAAGTTCCACAAAGTATAGTAGATTTGCCTTATCATAAGTTTAAAATGTATGTTAAAAATAAGCTCATGTCCAAAGGTTATTACAAGGTCAACGACTATTTAATAGATCGCGATGCATGGAAGTAATATGTGTCATTTCAACATGACACTATTTATTACAGGTTGTAACATACAGCATTAGCATTTTTTAATTTTTTAAAACTAATTTATTACTGGTAGATAAGAGTATGACATGCTCTCTTAATACATTTCTTGGGTGGTGGCATGTGGTGCGGATCGTTACGTTCCCTAAGATATGGTTGAGCGAAGCGATGGCTGTATCATGCGTCATGCTCGTGAACGGGTGCTGCCTTGGGAAATGGGTCTGCTCTAACCTTCAGTATTCAGTATTGGCTAAACTAAACATAAATCTTGTTGTTTTCTTAAATTTGTCGTTTATTCCCTGTATGTTATTGCAATGTTCAGGGATACTTACTTTAAGTAAGTACAGATACTTGTTGACTTTGTTGTAATCAACGAAACAACGAAATAATGATATCATAACACTATTAGTATTGTCATAACAAAATAATTTTGTTTTTTTTTTTTTTTGTGGATTGTGTATGGTGACGACGTATTATATTGTAAATGTCGTTACTTCTGTTAAAGCTGACGAGTTTCTTGCGCCCATTCTTCTTGTCAGTTAAAAGACGTCCTGAATGGGTGGTAGGAAAAAATGTTGGACGATTCAAAACTACTTATTTTTAAGTGCATTTGAATAAAGTTATTTTCATTTTCATTTTCATTTTCATTTTCATTTTCATTTTCAATGAAATTTGGCACACAAATAGTTGATAACCACAAAGGACAATTTTCATATCAGCAAAATATTAGTTGTCAGCGAGTTATCAATAGAACAACCTTCAGGATGTATCCGTATAATTTTTTTAAAGTCAATGCACATGTACTCGCTTTCAGATATATTTCCAACCTTTTCCCTTGTGTAATGCTAACTCAGATAAAAATAGATGTTAAATTATGGTTGTAGAAAACTAATTTTAATGTACCTATCTACATCTTAGTCTACAGTTAATTTTAAATCTATAAATGACCTACTTGTAACTTTATTATGACTATCTTTTCTTATCTTATCTTATAGTTTAGGCTATATTAATTATGCAAAGTAACATCAAGTAGGTTATAAAAAAAATGACACCTCAACAATTTGTGTTGATTTTTTATAAGTTACTGGCTGACTCGGCCACGCGTTGCTGTGTTATAATTTAAAATAAAACCTATCCTATTTTCTTTTACGTTAGATCAAATAACGGATAGTTACGAAGTTGATCAAAATCGGTTAAATAGTTTAGGTGTAACACAAAGAAGTTTGTCTTACCTTATACAGCCAATAGCAGCCATAAGAAAATCCTCCATAAATAATAAGGGGCAGTACATTATCTCTGAACCAGGAGCGTCTCGAATGATGGAAGAACATAAGTTCAGATGTTATTGATGGTACATCAATAAGATCCCCACACTTCTCTATGGCTTTCTGTATTTCTATATCGGTGAGTCCCTTGCTACGAAGAAATCTTTCTTTACTCTCCGTAGTGCAGCGTTGTATACTAGGGTTTGTTAAAAATTTCACTGCAGTTGTAACCTGAAAAATTATATATATTTGAAATAAAATTAATTTACAACAAGTGCACAGAAAAGTTTAAGCAATATAAATAATAATATTTCAAATGTTTCAGGTTCTAAACTGGTAGGGGCAAATGTTTGTGTGATGAGCTTACGCATATGTATGCCGAATTATGGTTGTCTATACACTAAATTAGGTATGCTGTATAGTACAATATTTACTACCCATAACACAAGTTTGGAAATTTAAAACTGTTGTGAATTGTCTGATATATATATATTATTTGGAATTAAACTGGCATTGTTTAGGTGTCTCCAAAAATTTTCAATGCACTAGTTAAAAGATGTTTCTGATGTGCCTGGATATTGGATAGAAAAGGTTTAATATATAGAATGCTTGCATATCCACACAATAACAATAAATAAATGAAGTGTCAAGGAATTCTCAGTAAGATTCAAATGATTGTGAATTAATAATAATTAGGATATGATCCGACTAGGTCAAATAACAACCGGGTAAAAAAAGAGAGTTATTAGATATAGGCAGCTCAGGATCTCTGATCAGGTCTAACAATAAAAAGGTTTCATTTCAGTAATTTTAAATATTGTTTCAGAGGTATTTAGGTTGACATGCAAATAATTTGACTAATCAAAAGATAATAACCAATTAGCTAAACAACACTAATTTCAAAGCTGTGTGAGATAAGGATGATAAGACTGATAACTTCAAGACCTATGTTCCCAATAGATTCAAATTAGAACATAATATAACGTACTACTACATAAGTAAAATCTCATAACACAAAAGAATATATGAAAGAGCGAAGGTCAAATAAAAAATGTCTAATAGGTTTTGTACATATATAACCTTATAACGTCAAATAAAGATTATTCTATAAATAAATTTAAACACTAATTGATTCATAAAAAAACACGTTAATATAAAAATGTAATGGAACAATTTAAAAATTACCAAATTTTCTCGAATTTCATTTGCAGAAGTCACTATTGTTTCGGAACTCATATCTCTTAATTGAAACAGAAGTTATTTTATGAGTTCACGAAGTCTTGATGTAAATGCTTGTTTTTGTAATGATTTTCAGAAATCAAATTCTTTCCACACAGATAAACTGTTATTGCTTCTAGATTTCGAGAATAAAATTAGATTGAATTGTATGAAATTTGTACCCACTGTTTGACATAACAATCTTGAATTCTTGATTGATTGAGAGCTACTTAGACACAGATTAAAAGAAACGGTTATAGGTTATAGTAGTGTAGCAGTAGCAGTGTTATATTCATCTTTTACATGACGTCGAAGTTGAATGGAAATTGTACCTTTGCCGTACCTAATGGGAAAACCTAACAAATAAAAGCAAAGAAATATTACTTTCAGTAATATTGGGGCGTGTTCAGTAATATTAAAACAAAACGGCGCGGAATGTGGTCCATAAAGATTTCAATAAATCACCACACCTTTACTGAAACCAAGGAAGAGGGATTATTTAATTAATTATTGATCATTCGGCACTCATTCATTTATGAATCTCTCATAATTTATCATTATATGTAAAAAAAGTACCAAAAAGGCTGTATGAGCTTTTCATCCTTCGCCTTTTCGTTTGAAATATCCTGGAAAAACAACAAAAAAAAAGAAAATAAGTCTGGGGTGTCATGTCGTGTTTAAATAATTTTTGCATTTTGTGTAAATAAATAATAAATATGAGTGATATTCTAAACGCCGCAGAGGCAGCCTCTCTTGCTGTCCGGTTTGACCAAATGAAGGATGTTGATAAGGCAGTAGAATGTTACAGAACAGCTGCACGGTTGCTCGATAGAGCTCGAGATACCGTGCCCCCTGAGCGAAGGGCAGGAATACGATTAAAAGTACAGGAATACCTTGCTAGAGCTACTGCCCTTCAAGAAAAGAAAGGTAAAACCTCTCGCTCCTAATGCTAAATATCCGAAAAGCAAGTCGTCCTGGATTTTCCCTAAAATCCTCAAAGTTTTGTTGACGATGAGTCATTCTAGTAGCTGTGAAAAGTATTCCGTTTTTTCTGGTAACTTAAGTGTTATTCGTTAATGTGTAATTAAATTGAGTTTTAAGTGAAAGTTGGATTGGATTTAGAAATGAGTTGCTTTTTTGTAGGTAAACTGAGTGTTTGAAGGTGTTGATCGTACTTGAATAGTACGCCCTGACGAACTCTGTTTATTACTAAAACTTGTACTAAAATATTGAAATTATATAAAAAACAGTTTTTCTTACTTTTTGCTTGTAACAAATGCAGAAAACAGAGGTCTGAGTGTAACATTTCATTGACACGCATCACAGGTCATGCGCCCAGTTGAAGCGTTACACAAGCAAACACACTAGTAGAGCTGTTGAGAATTGTTAGGTTTGTAATATTCAACTCACGACGCACATTCTCAGCAGCATAAGGGTAAATTAGTATGAAGTTTGTGAAGATCCAGATAAAACCTATGATCCAGATAGCTTACCAAAATGCAATTTTTGACACTTAATTATGCATATACGTGATATGGACATGCCTATGTTCATATCACGTATATGTATAACTACAAGTCTTACCAATTTTCTTCTGCAGCCCCATGGGAAGCGCTATACTTGTCTCTTATCTCCTCTCCCCTCTTACACCTAATGAGGAAATTTGTTGCAAGATGTAGCTTGTTATTAAACTTTAACAGCTTTAGCTTTTATTATTGTTCATATTACATAGACATCACTTTTAAAATTCCAAAGAAACAGTTTAGCATTTAGTCTCATTAAGGCCATGTAAGAACCGAAATTATAAATAAAAAATAATAATTATATTCACAGATGAAGCACAGCAAGCAGAGAGTGAGCGTTGTATGCAACAGTGCTATTTCCTAATGCAACAGGCGCTGGATGCTGATGAGGCTGACTTAAAAGATTTAGCTCTACAGTTGTACACTCAAGCTGTAGAACTTGCTGTTAATGCGGTCGGTGGTTTATGATGAAATATAACATTTGTAGTGCAAGTGTAGCAAATTGCTCAACATAGATAATATTTAAAGTGTTGTAATTCAGGTGGGAATCAAACCCATAGCCTCTCTATGTAGGTGAGATTGAGGTCCTCCTATTATAATTGGAGGAGCAATCACAAGATCAACCAAAGCCCTGAATTCAACTAATCAACTGCTGTAGTTCACTAGCAGTATTTTGCCCCTTTTAGTTTTCACATAGTGATTAACAAATATAGTTTTAAATCATTTTTTGCAAACAGAAAGTTAAGAAATCCCTAGAGGATATTGACTATGTGATGAGCATCAAAGAAAGTTTGAAATTATGCGGTGAATCAATTAGGAAAACACTAGACCAGATTTGAGTCAATTCTATTATAAGGGAGTATAGACTTTTTAAAAAGAAATTAAAAGACTCAAGTTATTCCAAAAACGTGTTGTGGTCTCTAGTCCAGTGTATAAGAATTATGTTTGGACTCTGCTTGTTGTAAATTTGTCTACTTGTTCTTCTACATTTATATGTTGTTTTAGAAAGGTAATGATCCCGAGATTAAAGCAAAAATTAAAGGATTAGCAGCTCAAGCCTTGGACAGAGCTGAAGAAATAAAAGGGATAAAGAAACTTGGATCATTAACAATTAATGAACAGAACAGACCTAGTAAGATATTTATTCATTTATATTTTAAGAAAATGTTACCATAAGTTGATAAATTTGAGAAATAGGATGTTTATGAGTCGAGTGGGCGTTGTATAAAGGACAGAGGTGGAAAAACCATATTGTGTTATAATGGAATATTTTGTCTTATTTAAATATAGTAAAGTCAATTAAATTCTTCAGCAAAATGAAATGAAATAATATTAATTGAAAAAAAAGAAGTATGTACATGTGCTGTTGTAGTGATTGCTCAAGTGCCTTTCTTTATTACAGATGTTTCACCAAATAGAGCTCAATTACAAAGAGAACAGAGTGTACATTTAACAGTTAGTGGTGGAAAACACACATATACTGAAGAAGAAAAGGATGTCTTAAGGAAGACATCAAATATAAACAACAATTGCTTCTTACCTTTTATGGATGTTGACTTATCAGAGAAATTCCAATATGCTCTCCCATTTGAGGATAGAGCTAGTGAGTTGAAGCTCTCATCTAAACAGGAACAAGAGTTCGATTGTTGGATCCGGCCTCATGAAATTTCCAGTGACCCAAAACTCATAGTTGATGACCATGTAGACTGTTTCAGTATAAAGCAGACTGTAAGTAAAAAAAAAACAACTTAACATAAGTCAGAAGTTATGAAGGTAAACTTTTATAATTATAGAATAATGTGTTGAAGTGGACGAAATTCGATCCAACCTTCTTAACCAGTGCAATACCTAGAGTTTAACTAGTTTTGATAAATTTTATGACACTATCATTATACATATATTATTTTAGAGTATGTCGGATTTGTATATTTTATTTCCGATATTGTTATTCGTCCAATGTTGTCAGGACACTTGAGTCGTGACCATTTTCTTCTGCACATTGTATTTTTTTTATAATTTTTTCTTTCTTAATGTTTGTATATGTATGTTATGAGTGCAGTTTGCTAATATTTTTTTTTTTTCATTTCTATCAATCGATAGTGAACTATATCACAGTAGCAAATGTCTTTCCACTATATAATTCTTAAAACAAAATATCAAAAGAAATAAAGTGATATATTTAAATGTTATATTGAGTAAAAGCTCCAGTACACTTTGGTTATGGTGTCTAGAAAGTAGCTAGAAAGATGTAGACTTAAACCCCCAAAGAAGAAATCTTACCAATATTTCTCTACAACATTTATATGTTGGAATAAGCAGTATTATAAAAGCTCGTGTGGTGTTCAGCAGAGTATAATAGCAACCCAATAACTATAATAGATCATAGTAGACCACAAAATAGGGAGCGTTTAATGAATTCTGGTATTTTACTGCGATCTACTACTCACCCCACGAGTGTGGACATTATAGTAAAACTTGCACATTATTAGGGTAGGCTTTCGTCCAGTTTTGGACATTTTTCAGGTGAAAGGATTAAGCAGAATATTGATGATTCTATTTTGAAGTTAACTGAACGCAACCGTCTTGCCACCAAATGGCCTATCAAATATTTCTTAATCGATATACTTTCTAACAATTTATCGTTATTCCGATTCTACATTAAAATGCGCTATATTGTTAATATTCCAAAATAACCGAATAAACCAATTACTTCATCAACAATTCAGACGTTATTTTATTGGCTATAAGAGTTGCTTATTTTTATTAATCAATATTTAGTGCATCCACAAACACCTTTTACAGATATTGAAAACTTATTTATAGTACAGTATTCAATAGGAAATACGAAAATATACACGTCAATACGATAATTCGTATCGTATCGTAAAAGATGTTCCGTTTTAATGTCATTATTTAAAATATTTTCAGATAGTATCAGACTGCTCGTTTGTCGCTTCACTAGCAGTTAGCGCATTGTACGAAAGAAGGTTTAATAAAAAGATTATCACATCTATAATTTACCCTAAAAACAGGAACAAACAGCCGGTTTATAATCCATTCGGGAAATATATGGTGAAACTTCATTTAAATGGAGTGAGAAGAAAGGTTAGCAACACCGATTTTTTTTGTTACAAGCACTCATTTAAAATATTTTTTCAAATCTCGTTTAATAATCAGATTTAGAATATACAGTCATAATAAATTTCATTTTAAGGTAATTATAGATGATCGATTGCCGTACAGTAAATATGGTCGGTTGCTTTGTTCGTATTCCAGCAATAAAAATGAATTTTGGGTATCCATGCTTGAAAAGGCTTATATGAAGGTAATGGGCGGCTATGATTTCCCTGGTTCAAATAGTGTAAGTATATTTATAAAAATTAATTCTTCCAAAATTTCTTTAGCTATATTTATTAATATCTAGTTGGTATTCAAACCTGATGACCTAACACTTATCAAATATCCTTTAGTCATTTGCTACGTCAGCTTTAGACTTTATTTTTGTAGGTATATCTCTTTTTTATTTGAAATAACAACTAAGTTATTAGTCGGGGTAAATAAATAAAATGAACCTTTCAGAACATAGACCTTCACGCGCTAACTGGTTGGATACCCGAGCGATGCGCGATTAGGAATGGTGAACCAGATTTCAATGCTGAGGCTTTGTACGAAACAATTCGATCTCGATTGGACAGGGGCGAAGTCCTAGTGACAGTTGCCACTGGACCTCTGTCGGATGCGGACGCAGAGAGAACTGGCTTAGTGGCAACACATGCGTACGCTGTACTTGATGTGAGATTGGCTAATGTAAGTTTTTGTTTAAACCTACATTGTTAAGAATAAAAAATACTGCTTTGACCATTGGTTTGAATAAAGGTTGCTTGTTTCCTAACTGGGTTGCAGTATTAATACAAAAAAGTTTACAAAAATCTTATTGTTTATTGAATACTCGTAAGTCACAAATGAAAAACCATTGATCATTATCAAAAGTTCCTTAATAACAAAATCTATGTCGTACTAAAATTGTCAGCTTAATTAATAAATTAGCGGCCCGTCCCGGCTTCGCACGGATAGACAAAATTCTATAAAAAAAATATTCTATTATTAAATATTTTTCCGTTAGTGACATCTAGCGTCCGGTAGACGAACTACTTGCGGTTAACGCGTTGCTATGGTAACGTTATTGATACAATGGAAAAAGAGTGGGTAAAAGAGCGGACAGACAAACACACAAACCACTGTGATCTTAGATTAGCGATTACTTTATTCAAAGGATTAAGAGATATAACACAACTGGTCGGCTAAATAGTGTATCGATTGAAATTTTTTAAATGTCAATGTAGGACAAGGCTGATTAGCTCGGGAAGAGATAGCTCCCTTAGGCTTAACACTAGTTAAATTATAACTTTCCCTAATGTGCCTTGTGCATTTCACTGCTGTGTGAGATAGGATCATATGCCCTATTAATTAACAAAAGGTTAAAAAGAATAAAAATTATAAAACGATAAAACTATTTCGCCATTCTATTGCAGAATCTTGTACGTGAACAATTTTTTTTCAGGGGGTAAAGCTTTTAAAGCTAAAGAACCCATGGTCGCATCTCCGCTGGCGCGGGAACTACTCTGAGTTAGACACGATTCACTGGACTTCTAATTTACGCGCAGAACTGAACTACGATCCCGACAGCGCGGCGCAGTACGATAATGGGGTCTTTTGGATTGACTACGCGAGTATACTTAACTTTTTCGATGTCTTCTACTTGAATTGGAACCCAGAGCTGTTTAAGTTCACCTATTGGATTCACCAGTAAGTACTACTCTTAAGTGATGATCTTTTATGATGAATGGTTTTGAGCATGAGCTCTATTCTATATTCTTTATTATAGATTCTATATGAATAGAATCAACTCGCCAAAGAAACTTAGGGCGGATTCTCTACATTTCTGGATCAGTCAATATTTGGGGCATTTGTTATCAAAAGAAGCTTTCGACTTATAATAATAATATTTTTATTAATAGACTAAATAAAATCCAATGGTATTAGCATACAAGTGATTTATATTCTATGTTAGTAAATTATATTAAAAACTGGCTGAACCCTAGACATTAAATGGCTAATCAGCTAATTATGCAGCCATATAAATTTTAAAGTGTTGTATTGCTAAAACCCTAATGCAAAAAAGTAAAGTGGTTTTATTTAATTATTTAAGATTTCTCCATTGATTGTTCATCAAAATGTTTATGTGATTCGTAGTCATCTTCCTCAAGAGAATTCTTAAACTCTATTGACAATATAAAATTTGTATTGACAGAAAATGGGATGCAGGTAATGGTCCAGTGAAAGACGCATATAACATCGGTGAGAACCCTCAATTCTCACTTCACGTACAAGGGAAGGGCGCTGTGTGGCTACTTCTTACAAGGCACATAACACAGATCGACGATTTCAGAGACAATAAAGAATACATCACACTACTTGTTTATAAGAACAACGGCAAAAGAGTGTATTATCCGTGTAAGTTATCCCATCTAATTGATCTTAGGAAGGCGTTTGATAAAGTTTCGGTTCTTAGATTTTCTAGACAGTTACTAAAAGTTGTAACTATAAGCAATTTCATAGTATTAGGTACTTTCCGTTTGTTTTTTTAAAGTAACTCTTTAGAGGACAACAATTGATAAATACACGCAAGCTGTGCTCTATTTAAAATGGATTGTCTCAGGGCAGTGTACTTAACCTCATTTTTTTCTAAAAATAACCTTATTTTATATAAGTTTTGATATACTTTTTTAACACGCTTTTATTAGCTTCACTTGTAACTATGTAAGAAAATCTTGGAATCTTAATTTGACCCACTTTCCGGTCTTTGATTAGGATGAAATTTTGCACACGCTCTGAGTTCTGATGACAATACATGACTAGCTAAGAAACGTCATTACAAATCAAATATGGCGGCCTCCCCAAGATGGCGAACTGGCTGTTTGAAATGCACTTCCATGATATGGGTATCAAATGAAAGGGTTTGCTGTCAGGAATACGAAAAAAATTGTCATGTGACTTAAATCCAACATGGCGGACGTCTAAAATGGCGGGCAGGCTATTTGAAATGCACCCCTGTGATATGGCTATTTCCACTTTTTAGTTTCTTTCATCATTAAAGCGTGTTTTTTAGTTTTTTGAACTATATTTTTAAATCTGTTAATGTGCTTGGAATCACGATAAATTTCTTAGTTATATAATTAAATCGATGATTTACTAAAGCTGAATGTTATTTTTCTCGGTTTTTATAGCTTTCGTTTCGTATTCTGTACCTTTGCGTTTCACAAATAAATATTTTTTATTATCCTTATCGACCAAGACGACTTATTTAAGTTATGTTTTTTCAGACGACCCTGCACCGTATATCGATGGAATTCGAATTAATAGCCCACATTACCTGTGCAAAGTTATTGTAGGAGAAGGCAGTGCTGATAAATACACTCTATTGGTATCCCAGTATGAGAAGTCAAGGACTATATTCTACACACTAAGAGCGTACGCGACATGCCCCTTCTCATTGGGAAAATTGGAGCCTTATCCCCATTTAAAAACGGTAGATATTACTTTGGCATGTTGATTTGAGAAATTCAACTATAATAAATACTGTGATAAAGGTGCAGACCATTTTGTGTATTTACATATATATTTGTAACAACAGCAAACTGTTTCGTACGTATTGATAAAATAAAATTTTATTGGAATGTGCAGTAATTACATTTTGAACACGTTTTCATGAAATAAAAATATTTCATTTGTAATAACTTCATAAACATCTAATTTAGGTATACAATATTAATTCTATAGTCCGATTCATAAAAGTAATTGTAGCGTTAGGAGTAAATAAGCTCTCGTTATTTTACACTTTATAGATAAATAATTGAATTGAATTGAATTGAATAATCATTTCAATCAGAAACAATGACTCAATCAAACCCGAGTCACTATAGACAAAGAATCTATCAATTTTAAGTAAATTCTGAATTTCAGAATAGAATCATCATAGTGTTGAATCATTGCTGATTATTATGAATAAAATGCTTTTATTTTTCGATTTTTAGCTAAAAGGCGAGTGGTCCGGTCGGACTGCAGGTGGTTGCGAGAACCATAGACAAACTTATCCCAACAATCCAAAGTTTATTGTTTCCGTCCCAGAGACAAGAGTGCCTTGTAACGTGGTCATTGAGTTGAAAGGTCCGAAGCAGTATCAAATCGGTTTTGACGTGAGAGTTGAATCGCTCGACGACCCATCAGTCACAGCACCTTTTTATAAAGAATCTTCTGGAGCTTATAGGTGAGTAAATAGGGATCATTTTATTTAATAATTTTCTTAGTCCATAGAAAATATCATGACTAATTCTAAAGTCAGCTTTTACATTTCAATGCCTGATTCAGTTAAACTTGAAACGTATTATGTTGGATATCGAAATGCGTATCGATTTTTTATTATTATTTTTTAACGACCGTTTGGTGCAACAGTAGCGATCCTGCCTTTCGCACCGACGATCCTGGGTACGAATCCTGGAAGAGTCAGATGTTTGTGTGGTGAATACAAGATGATCGAGTCCAAATGATACATTTAACACCGGGAAGTTCCGAATTTTTCGAATCACATTTATGTTACGGAACACTGAGTCGGATCCTTAAAGAGCGACGCACCTCTAATCGAAAGCTCAGACAGTGTTGTGAAGCTCTAGCTGACGGACATGCCCGCCATGAATGTTATCGATGAATAAAGGTCCGACGATGAATACTTCACTCATAGGAAAAGAAGATTAATATTGAGTCATTACTATCTTATTATTACACTAGCGGCCCGTCCCGGCTTCGCACGGGTGGACAAAATTCTTTAATTTTTTTCTATTATTAAATATTTTTCCGTTAGTGCCATCTAGCGTCCGGTAGACGAACTACTTGCGGTTAACGCGTTGCTATGGTAACGTTATTGTTACAATGGAAAAAGAGCGGGAAAAAGAGCGGACAGACAAACACACAAAACACTATGATCTTAGATTATAGATTGGATCTCGGCAAACATATGAATTTCGCATATTTTAGTCAGTTATTTTGCATGTTTGCAGTCTGTACATAAGTATGAAAATTGCGTCAGGTATGCGAGCAAAACTAATCTAACTTAGCATCTTAGTTCTTGGTCTGCAATCCGCGTTAAGCTCGCTACAAAGATTGACTGATCAGTAGGGCGAGCACGAACATTTTTGTATTCGCATCGTAAACGTATCGTCTCTTCGAAACGTTTACGCAGGGCAACGCTAGTAAGCAGCACGAAGCACATTCGCCGTCGTAGCGTGAATTCGATACGAAAACGTTAGTGACGTCATAACAACGTCTAAAGGGACGTCTGCAGTGATCGAATTACACAGCTTATAGAACGAATGATACGTTCCGAAATCAGGCGGCACCGCACTTTAAATTTTAACTCAATGATTTTATAATGTTATTTAATTTAAATAATGAGATAATCATCAGAAAAAGCCTTTATATTATACATTTATGTATTAAATCTTTATAAAAACAAAAAAAACTTAAATTAACTTTTTTTGAAAAATGTGTCGTTTTAGTTTTTGAACGGCAACCGTCAAAGTGAGTTTAATTCGTTTTAAAAGTTAGTTGTTACTGTGCCGCGCTAAATCAAAAACCAAAATGAGGACAAGTCACCTTCAAACAGTAATTATGGTCGAGTTTATGGAAAGGTAAGCTGACAATTTATTAGAAATAAATAAATCTAACACTACATGACCTATAGATATTTTATATTGAAACCTAATATGTATAAGTACGGAAAATTTACCTTTACACCTAAAAAAGTTTTGATTTTTCAGTTATTAAGATTACAATAAGAATATTTATAGAAATATTATATTTACTGTGTAATGCACAAATTAAGTATCTTTAGCTCTATAAGTAAAGCCGTGTATTTTTTTATTTGAAAAGCGGTGAAGATAGCACTTTCGTTGGCTTAATGTTATTATATTTATTATTTAATTATTGATTTGTAGGAATGGAGATTTGTCTAAACCCCCTGGAGGTCCCAGAGGGCGTCATTTCATACAAATGAAATGGAAAGAGCTAACAGAAAAATTAAATAGTGAAGGCACAGGCGACTCTCGGTCAGAGGAGAAATGGCGCAAGGTACTCTAATAACGTATTTATTAAGATAATTTAAGGAATGATATTTTAAGGAATCAATATAATTTACAACAACAAAATTCATCCAATACAACGTGAAATTGTACAAATTCTTTTTCAAGTGTTCTATTTCTAGAGCATTTGCCTTTCGGGTCACCCACTTATGTTTTTTGTCCACTTGATTTACACTCTTGACATACCATAACTAGCAAAGCAAATATTTTTTATTGAGTTTTAACTTACATTTTGTTTTATGTTGAAGGTTTGGAGCGATTTAAAAAACAACACGAAAAAGAAGTTTGCCAAAATTAATAAGGCTGCTAGTGGTACTGGTGGCGGGCCAGCACTACAACTATCAATGACGGACATTGAAAATAGAGTCATGCAGATAATTGGAGTGCAGGCAGCTACTGGTATGGCAGTCTTGGAGGCTGGCTTCCAACAGGTCCGAATTTAATAATATCTTATTGCTGCTTATTATTTTGGATATTTTCTCTTTTTTGCTAAGGTTTTTTCTAATAATACTTTAAACTTTCTAGGGTGAAGAGACATCTCACACTTACAACGTGGAGACGAACATAAGTGGTATATTGTTGGAAGAAACCACAGGTAAAAGATTTACTATCAAAGTAGTAATAACATCATACTTATATGAATTAAATTAATTAATCATAATAACATTATAGATATTACAAATTATTTTTTTTTATTATTAGGTATGGAGGAGGACTGGAACACTCCAGGAACCAGCAGCCAACCTACTGTGGCCCCTCCAGTCTATAATACTTCGGCTGGTGCGGATCCTCTTGCTACCGTACCTATAGTAATTGATTCGGAGGAGCATTGGAGACCTCCTCAGCCAAAACGGAAAAGGAAGGAAATGAAAGATGATGATGTAGCGAAATTATTTGTAGAGTCGGATAAGAATGCAAGAGAGTATGCGAGGGAGCGTGATGTGGCTTATGAGAGGTTGGAGACAGAAAGACTGCGGCTGCGTGAATACGAACTGCGCGAAAGGGTAAGGCAGAGGGATCAAGAGCTACATTTACAAGCTCAATGGCTAGAGTTTATGAAAGGAGCTATGGATGTAATAATTAAATATTTAGAAAGTAAGAACAAATAAATAGATTAATAAAACAATTTAATTACTAGGTAGAAAAATATTTTAATAATTATTATTTACAATTATAGGTTAATTATAATATAGTTAAAACACAAACATTATCTTTTATTTATGACCTATTCCTATTTGTAAAGTAAGTTAACGAGAAAAGTTAAAAAGCAGCTACGAATTTATATACAAATGTTGCGAATTAATAATATGAACTAAAAGTATTTCTATCGAGAGTTAGTTAAATAAATTTGATTATAGACAAAACTAAAAATTAAATCCAAACGGGTGAACCCAACAAGTAATCACACCTGTCTAAAAATAAAAAAACTTATACATTTATATAACATAAAACTAACATAAAATATAACACAAACATGTAAACAAAAAAAATCGAACTGACGTACTAACTTTCAAGTAACTAACATCTAGGAGTGAAGTTGATTAATTCTCTGTACGAGAATGCTTCTTATTGCTCTTCCCCTCATTAAATCATCCCCGAACTCATTTTCTCGTAAAATATGCGTTGACAATGTGGTTTCTTCGGGTCGTTGCTGCAAATGGGGTTCAGGCACATTAAAATCTAATGCTATGTTATGTAGTACGCTACATGCCAATATAATTTGCGCACACTTCTTTGGCGCATAGTGTAAAGTGCGATCTTTGCTTAAACATCGCCAACGATTTTTTAATCGCCCAAAAGTGTTCTCGATTGTAACCCTGGCCTTCCCATGCACAGTTGTGTAATTTGCTTCTGGGCTTCCTTCAACAGCATCAGGTATAGGGGTCATCAGCCAGGGCCTTTGAGGATAACCGGAATCACCTGTAAATATACGTACGATGCTCTTATATAAGACTCGAAAAGTAAAATAACTTCCATCTCTATAGCCAGACTCCGGCGTTCGATTCCCGATTGAGGCATAGTTCTATTCGAGTGAAGTCGAGTTCAAAAATTTTTGAAAAATACTATTAATAGTCACTGTTCCTTTAAGACAATTTTAGCGTGCATTTTATAAAATATATGAATTGTAGTTATTTAAAATCCTTACTTTGAGGATAACCGGAATCACCTGTAAATATACGTACGATGCTATTATATAAGACTCGAAAAGTAAAATAACTTCCATCTCTATAGCCAGACTCCGGCGTTCGATTCCCGATTGAGGCATAGTTCTATTCGAGTGAAGTCGAGTTCAAAAATTTTTGAAAAATACTATTAATAGTCACTGTTCCTTTAAGACAATTTTAGCGTGCATTTTATAAAATATATGAATTGTAGTTATTTAAAATCCTTACCTAATAACCAGACTTGCTCGTTATTGCGATGAAGATCTTGCATATAGCTATTTGCTAGGCTATTTTCCCATATAAACGCATCGTGGGTAGCCCCTCCATACTTTGCATTGATATTTAATATTCGGCAGTCACTGTCGCATATCTGAAAACAAATTATAATTAATCGCAATACTGTTTCTGTCAATAATGAATGATAGACAACATAATACGGTGCCAAAGCTTACCACTTGAACATTTAAGGAATAAAAATGTTTTCTACAATAAAACAAATGCTCGATTTCTTTGTGGGGTGTATGTATATATGTGAAAATGGCTTCCATCAATGCATCCTATGACCCCAGGAAAACCATACCTTGCAAAGAATCTGTAAATTTTTTAATGTAACATTAGAATAACGAATGAAAAATGTCACAAGCAGTAGTACAAACTTATTGATTTTTAATTGCATCCCTGTGTGCTCTAGTTACAGGGAATTTAATGAAAGAATTCATCACTGTTGGTGTAGTTAATGCATCAGTGACTTCCCGTACATATTTGCTTACGGTGGTTTGTCCTATATGTTTTGCCATTCCCACAAGCCTTTGATAGGATCCGGTGGCATAAAATTAAAGTGCACACAGTACCTGTAAATTATTAAAATAATCATCACACCTATGGTAAAATAATTTCATCACAAATAGTGTTTCGTTTCTTACCTTAAGTTCTAAACTTATTCTTTTACTTCGTTTTAAAGCAGTATGCCGACGCAGTTTATCACATAAGAATTTAAAAGCCGCCTTGCTGAGACGAAATCTATTTCTAAATTCTACTTCTGTGACTTGAAGTAAGCTCATATTTTTTCTTTGTTTAGCCCTGCGCCTTATTTCTCTGAAATTATAATTCACCTAATTATCGACTCGATCATGAAGTTCGTATAAATAATTTTTGCACTTTAGTATTAATGACCGTTCCATTATAAAATATAAATTACTTACGTAGTTTCTTTTTGTCGAATTGTCGCGTTTCGAATTAACCTTGTTGCAAGATAATAATACAACGCGCTTCGTTCAATTCTAGGGGCTCCTTGCATTTTTATTATTGGTCTTTTTAAACACTAAAATAAACTTCTATATACCTAGAAACACTTAATAAAACTAATAACTTGACTAAACCAATTTTTAAAACACTTAAAACCAACTTTAAACACTGAAAATTATCGTCAAAAGTTCCAACGCAAGTTGTCTCACCAACAAATCTTACGTGAATAAATATTCGTAACTTTACGATAGCCAGCCATCGTACGTACGTCAAAAAAAGGTTCGTGCTCTCAATTTTAGTATAAACATCTCAAGTGACGCTAACGTCACGATACGATAGCGATACGACGGTTATACTTTTGCGTTCGTGCTTCCAATTCTAGTTACTTTTACGTCCGATAGGGGCGCTGTTCAATTCTCATACAATTATTTGACGATAACGATACGAATACGTTTTCGCAAATGTTCGTGCTAGCCCTACTGGTCATGCGTTGTTGTGGCTCAGTTATTTTATTGTAATTTGCAATATTTTTTTTATTATAAATTAAAATGAAACATTTACTATGTCCTTAGTAGGAATACACATTCAGCCAAAATTGAAAAAAATATCAAAATCGGTTGAGTAGTTTTGGTGTGATTGCCCTCCAAACAAGGCGACATAATTTTTATATGTAAAGATTATATATACTAGTATTTTGCGTGAAATATTAATTAAATACAGTTATTAATCACCATTGCGAAAATCTATAAAATGGGTGATGTTACCATATAATTTTATTTGAACAAGCAAACATTTGAAAAGTATTATGTGAATCACATAATAATTATTTACACATAATACCTAGTATTTTTAAATGTTTGGCTAGCATATGTTACTTATTTAATACCTTTTATCTTTTTTTTTGTCTTATTTGTGGCATTACTGTGCTTTCATAGGATTTTCGCCAGTGTTACGTAGTACGGAGGATTGGTTTTTATTTATAGTAACTAGAATTTGCAATTTCGGAGTCACCGACATTGTGGGGCTGAACTCTAAAATGGAAGCGCTTCTGCCTTGTATGTTTGAAAAAGGTGCAAAAATATCTGACAATTATTAACATCGTTTTTATGTGTGATGGTGGGGTTTAGATGGGTGATGTAAGCCATACTGTGACCAATAAGGCAGGTGCAGAGTTGATAAATTATTTTACGCTTGTCAAGATAAGTAAAGACAGGTAGCTTGAATTGTTATATTATATTGATGAATTATAATTATAAATTACATGGCAATTGACAAGATAAACAGTGCTTCATTAATGATATTGCGCCAGAGAGGAACATATCCGCGCTCTCCTTTACAAATCGGCAATCAAATACAATAATCTTACATCTCAATTATATTTACATCTATAATATTTATAGCGCTATGATAATTGAGCTCTGATATGCTAAAAGGGACAGAACTTTATTTACATACCTTATCATCTAGTGTTAAATTCCTAAATTAATTTAGTTGGGTATGGTTTTGAATATTTTTTACACATAAATATAATGCCGCAAAACCCATCGTGCAGGCCGAGTAAGTTATATTGAGTGCCTTTTGAAGCATGAAGGGGTTATAAATAGTAATATTTGGTCACCCATCCAATTCTTGGCCATTGCATGGGTAGCTTAATCTCCGAAATCGGAAGACAAAGCGGCACTGCGTCATTGAGCTCCTTGAGATCTACTGTAGTAGATAAGTCAGTCAGTTCAATCATTCAAAATACTTATACTCAAATAAAGTACCCATTTGTTTATCAGACAATTTTCCATAACAATTACCATAATCATTTTTAGTTTAAAGCATTGTAAACTTTTATATGCCATCTTAATTAATATCTATGCCACTACATAAATTAACAGGAACAATCAATATTCAGTTTAATATCTATATCTATATACGCCTGTAATTTATTTTATCAGTACATTATATTATGACAATACTTTGTGTTTGTTACCATATATAGTTACCATAGTTACCATAAGCCTAAGAACAACAGTTTTTATAATCAATTAACGTTACCATAGCAACGCGTGGGTGGGTTATACCAGCAACGCGTCGCCGGGTTAGCTAGTTTATTATAAAAAATATTAATAACTATATTATATTATTTTATTTATGTGTTTGCTCCACGGAAGATCAGCATTGCGAATTGTGGACTGAGTAACGAGATTTTAGATAGATGTTACTTATTTAAGAAAAAATATAATTAGGAAGCATTTTTTTTGTATACTTCTGATTTGAATAAAAAAAAAAAATTATGAATACATTTTTTTGTTCCGCCAGGTCTGGCTTTGTCGTCTTACAGCTATCCAACTTACCGGCTGGCCGGTACATCATCACTCCGTCAACATTCCACCCCGGACAGGAAGGACCGTTTATTATAGAGATGAGGTCGACTTGCGAAATAGCTTGCGAACCGCGTTACTAGAAGACAGTTGGTAGGAAGTTGGAGGAGTCTAGGCATTTAGGTGGACAGTTCTAGCTAAAAACTTTGCATAATTGTCATAAGTTAATAAAAACATAGCATATCATTGATAGGAAAATTTGATAAAAAATCGTTTGGACTCGCCCGCCCTTCACGGTACATGCCTGTAGTTCCTGTTGAAGAAACGTATTTCCAGAAAAGTAATATAGATTTAATTGTTAATAATATGGCTTGTAACGTTGAAATTGCATTTTAATTTTAATATTATATTTTCACAGTCAACGGAACGACAATCAAAGCTAAATAATAAATTTCTTCATTGAAATTTCAACTTTATGTTCATCTCATATACTCTAATATTAGTTGAGAAAGTTTTACAGTTTGTGTTACTTTTAAGTGATGTTGTCCGTACATTTATAAAGTGGAATTACTAAACTCGTAGGAAAAAAGTAACTGTCAAAGTGACATTACAGATGTTTCAAACCTTTTGTAATTTTTTTTATTAGTAGGGCTAAGATGAAAATACATATATCTGGATGACGTGATGTACTGAAATAAAGCATAATCTAACAGCATATGTACAATACAGTCGCCAAGCACGTAACGCGTTCAAAATAGAGACACATCTCTTAATTTTGAGTTGTTCTTTGGTTTCGTGAATAAATCTTATTTAAGTTGGTTGACATTAATATATTAACGATAAATTTTAAATATAAAAACCACATCGTAGATGTTAAGATTTGCATTCCGATTCAGTGGTTTCAAAGACAGTATCGGTTATTAACTCATCAAGTTGGCTTATTTTATTATTTTCACGGTGGATACTTATTAATATAAATAGAACCATATGTAGTTAACACTGGTTGTGTACACAGTATTAAAAAAACTGTTATCATATAATAATTAAGTATATTAATATTCTTCCTGTAAACATTGTTTAAATAAATTAATAATCTGAGGTCATTACATGCGTTCTAAAAAATCCAAGAAAATATTTTGAATGTGTTTATTTCTTGTAATACCATTTCTTAGATGTTTTTATGTACTGGAAACACCATTGTTTAAATTTTTGCTACGCTCTTAGTAATTTCACTATAGTCAATTTCGTCATTCTGAGTGTTATTAAGTTTGATTTAGGATTTTAGGTGCGGAACTTATTTTCGTAGTATTATGTCTATCACACATAGTAATTCAAATGCGATTGCCAAATTTGCACATTTAAAAACCACACTATTTCCTCTATATTAAAGTACTGTTTGAATGAAGTTGGAATAAAAGAAAGTAAGTAGCCCATTGTCCGGCCAATTGTACGGTTCTGATAATGATAAAAAATATCTAAAAAGTCTAGATAATATGTTTCGTGACTGTTAATTGTTGTTTTCTTTTCTGTATTTGTTAGAAGCAATTTTTGTATTAGGTTAGTTAAGCAGACACATGAATTAAAAATCATGATCTTATAAATATTTTGATTGAAGTTATTAAACAAAATGCCACATCTTTTGCTTACTTGTTCGTGAATATTATTGATTTAAAATATTCTATTATTTTGCACAAGCGATCTGGTGTGTCGGTACGGCTAATGTAAATTGTGACTATAATAAAAATAAACGTAAACAACATGTTAAGTAAATATTGAGCAAAAGAAACTCGTTAAAAGTATTCTATTTGCAACGAAAGGCCAAGTAAAATAAATGGCCAGTCCGCTCGAAATTTATTGTTCTCCCAAGTCATTAAATGTTACATTACTAAGTGCATGGAGGTTTCATTAACTGACATAGAGTTTTATGCCTTATTGATCAACTAAAAAAAATGGAGCAGAGACAAATAGAGGTATTTCAAATGGTTATTTAATTGAAAATTATCGTATACTACATCGCTGACATTCCTAAAACACTATCGATCGTTGCTATAAATTTATGAAGTTTTTGCGTGAATCGTGAGCGGTGGATCTGGTTTTCATATAAGTTTTTTTCTACCTATGCCTTCTAAGTTACGCGTTGAGCAACTTTTACCAATTTCACTGTTCTGTGATAAGTTAGATCTAAGTTGAATCACTCTATAAATTTGTTGAATGAACTTTTATATAATAATAATATATTTTGATAAATAAATTGTAGTTTTATTTTTTACTAGCGACCCGCCCCGGCTTCGCACGGATGCAATGCTCTACTATAGTATGCATGTATTATACATATAAACCTTCCTCTTGAATTACTCTATTTATTAAAAAAACCGCATCAAAATCCGTTGCGTAGTTTTAAAGATTTAAGCATATAAAGGGATATAGGGACAGAGAAAGCGACTTTGTTTTATACTATGTAGTGATGATACACATAAACCTTCCTCTAAAATAACTCTATCTATTAAAAAAAAACGCATCAAAATCCGTTGCGTAGTTTTAAAGATTTAAGCATACAAAGGGATATAGGGACAGAGAAAGCGACTTTGTTTTATACTATGTAGTGATACCATATAGTTTTCTTACTTAGAGATATTTTCGAAATTAGGGGGTTTTTGATGTTTTAAGGTGGTCTGCATATAAAAATAATTACTTAATATTGTTATAAATATTGAACATGATTGGACCAAGATTGGAACCTTGAGGTGTATCAAAAATAAAATCGAATTCGTTTAAGTTGTAATTCACAACTGAATTGGATTGATTCACGACAATGTCAGTTGGTTTAGCAGAGAACCTTAGTAAACAAATGATCTAAATTCTTTTACCTAAATGTTGTGTCATACAATCAAAGGCTTTACTGAAATCATGTTCATTGTATACAACATGTAATTGTTTTTGGGCGTCGAGAGTTTCCATTTGTCTCAGTAAAGGAAGTAGCAGAGATTTGCAATCCATATAGTTGGGAAACGAATGTACTTGTGTGAAGCAACGATGTGGACTTAGTGGGGAAGTAAGTGGCGCGGATCGCGGCTACCGCTCGCGCCTTGTTTGCGCACTCGAACGCTCAGGGTAGACGTAGGCCGTGTTATTTGCGTGCGAGTTTACGAGAATCGAGTAAAGCATTAATAATGAAGCACAATTTTGTATCATACTTAATGCCATAGAGCGTTTTCCATTTAGAAAAAAAAGTCGACACTGTGTTGCACTGTGTCAACTTTTTGTTTATGTGTGTGTGTGTGCCAATAGGTTTTTGCTATAGTGTGGTCGACACAGTGCAACACAGTGTCGACTTTTTTTTCTAAATGGAAAACGCACATAATCTAGATGTTTAATAATTTGAATAAAGAGTCGGGTTTTCATTTTTACTTGCTGACGCGTAGACTGAATACTGACAGACTAGAATTTTTGTTCAACATAATACGGCAAGCTGGTAGGAATTGCAGGAAACCCGAGTATGTTCTGTAACCCGAGTTTATGAGAACTTTCTGGATTTTTTAATGCCAAATATTGAAACTATGTAGTGAATCTAATTGTGCCGGCGATTTTGATAATGTTTTATCACAATAAAATTAATATTTACACGTAGTGACACTGACGTGGTAGCACGTCCAACCACAGGGACCATTTCAACTAGTTTTGGTATTGGCGTTGCTTAGATAAACGCAAATGTTTATCGACAATCAATTACGCATCAACATACACTGACGAAGTAATAATAAGTTATTTTTACATACGTCAAAATGCATACAGTACCTACTTTTGGTGGGCTACAATTACCTCCAGCAGATTTTTTTAGTTACTGTAATAAACTTGAAAACTCTTTTAGGCTAAATATCCGTTTGCTTTGTGGAAAGCAACATTTATTTTTTTAACGTACGTAAGTAGAATGCCGAGCTCATGTTTCCCTCAAACTTTAATGATAAGATTAATCGTCAGAACCCGAATAAAGTATATTATTAAATTAAATAATAGAAAACTGAAAACATCTTAAAATAAAGTGTCACGTAAATATCTAGTAGTACAATAAATATAATTGTAATAAGTTACTTGCAGTACTTGTAAATAAACTATAACATGATAGTGATATTTTTTATTTTATTTTTTGGCAACCCTTGCATATTTGTGACTGATAGCATAAATACCGACACGGACGGTGGTTTCGTCCGACATTAAGGTCGATTCACACATATCAGTGAACCCACAGTTCCGGCACAGTACCGCATCAGTGATAATTATTCTTTCAAACATTCTCTATGGATGTATTCGCACTTGTCAGTGTCAGTGTCGTCTCAGTACCGTCAGTGTCAGTGCCGGCACCGGCCATCACGGACGTGATCGGCGAAGACGATATTTTATCACGGATCACTGACGCCGCTGCATCGAAAACAAAATGGAAGACGAGGTGTTGATTGAATTAGTTCGTGAGAATCCTGTTTTGTATGATTTATCTCATGCAAAGTATATGGATACAAAATACAAAAACAATTTGTGGAACAAAATAGGAACACAAATGAATGTAGACGGTAAGTCAAAATTTATTTATCTACAGTGCTATTAGAGGAATTATTAAATTTTTGTCTATGTGTTTGAACCTAAAATCTACTTTAATTTGTATATATAGATGATAATTCTGACAGCTCGTAATAGGGATAGGGATAATATTACTCACTGTAATCGTTAGTGAAAGTCGGATGGGCCGCTAGTTTTAAAATAAAATAACAAAGTGTAAGTTGCTTTATTTTAATAGATAAAGTACAAATCATATTTTATCTTCTTGCCAGGGTACTGATCCTGCCTCAGAAATAAAATAATTTTTGAATACTTCTCTAACGTGAAATGCGCCCGCTGTGGCGTTTCCGCCTTGAGGTTGCACAGTTTCCAGTAAACTACTTGTATGAGGTTGATTACCCTCATAATCTGATGCATGTGTTGTATTTGGATTAAAATATTTGATGAAGTTATGTAAAATACAAGTAGCGAGTACTATATTATCTACATTTTCTGGGTTAGCTTGGATCCGTCTATTGTATATTCTAAACTTTTGTGTTAATATACCGAAAGTATTTTCAACAATTCTTCTTGCTCTTGATAAACGATAATTAAAAATGCGCTTGTCGTCATTCAAATTTTGCCCTGGATAAGGTCGCATTAAATATGTTTTGAGAGGAAATGCTTCATCTCCCACAATCACGTTTGGTGTTTCTATTGATGTTCCTGGCAACGGAGAATTTCCAGGTATACCTAAAGTTCCTTGCTGTAGTCTTTTTCCTAGGTTGGAATTTGCAAAAATGCCACCATCACTGTTTTTGCCATAAGACCCCACATCAACGGCAATAAAATTATAGTTCGCGTCCACAAGGGCCATCAAAACAATTGAAAATGTTTTCTTGTAATTAAAATATAGAGATCCACTTTTCGAGGGAGCCTGAATTGTTATGTGCTTACCATCCAGTGCTCCAACACAGTTAGGGAAATTCCACAACAATTTAAAGTCATTGGAAATAGTTTTCCATTTATCTTCTGTAGGCAAAGGTAGCATTTCACTCATCAGAGTTTCCTTTATTATCTTGCATGTTTCCATAACTATGGAATATGCTGTGCTGTGGCCCAAGCGGTAACTAAATGAAATTGTCTTCAGAGAATCCCCTGTTGTTAGATACCTGAAACAAATAAATCTATATATAATATTATTTTCATTGCAGGTTCAACATGCAAAACACGGTGGAATAACATAAGAGACAACTATCGAAAATCGTTGAAGAAAACGGAAACTAAAAGTGGACAAAAGAAGACCAATGTTAAATTATACAAATACTATGAACAATTACATTTTTTGAAAAAATATTTCAATGAACGACCGACAGTACAAAGTGTAGAACCAGAAAAAGAAAATTCTGACTCCGAAACCAACGAGCCTCGAAATACCGTATCCATTTCACCTGATATACCCATTGTCGCTAGTCACGAAGCATCCATTCCATCACCAAGCTACGTATCCACTCCATCACCACAGTGCGTCCGCACTCCCACACCATCACCAAGCCATGTGTCTACTGCATCACCATTGTACGTCCGCACACCCACACCATCACCAAGCCATGTATCCACTCCATCACCACCATCACTGGCGTCTCTATCTACTACATCTACTTTAAGAAAGAGTAAAGGTTCGACAAAATGCACACCAAAACCATCCTCAGCATCTTCATTAATGGAATATGTTCTTCAAAAAAATCAAGAAAAAGCCGAACGCGTCGAGCATCCAGTTGATGCTTTTTTAAATGGTATTGCACCCACACTGAAGAATTTGAATCAATATTACTTAAATTTGGCAAAGACTGAAATATTTACAACTGTGCAAAAATATGAGATGAAGATGATGACAGAGCAAAATGTACCATTATATACAAGAGATATTGCAACTGAACCAAAAAATATAAATCTCACATCGCAATCTATTCTTGACTCTACTGGATTGGCTAATATAGTAGTATCATATCCAAGAGATATTGCAACTGAACCAACAAATATAAATCTCACATCGCAATCTATTCTTGACTCTACTGGATTGGCTAATATAGTAGTATCATATCCAAGAGATATTGCAACTGAACCAACAAATATAAATCTCACATCGCAATCTATTCTTGACTCTACTGGATTGGCTAATATAGTAGATCCCACACAACATAGTGATGTGCTGCAATTTGTTATGAACTCTACATTTAACGAATGATAATGCTCTAGAACTTAACAAAGTGTTAAAAGTATAATGTGTTTATGTGCCACATACGAAGTAATAAAAACTGATTTAAATACATATTTTCAGAATTTTAATTAAAAGGTTATCCTTAAACATACCTGTCAGTGGATACATCTGCACTGCAAAAAATGTGTTCACTGATATGTTATCGACTGTTTCTACCTCCAAAAAGGTAATAATAAAGTTAATAACATCCGGTTTACCTACCTTAGACAAATTGCGAGCCGCTCTCTAGGAGATATAGCCTTCCTCCATCGAGTATCTTTCTTTACTAATTTATTTCCCAGCTTCTGAAGGAGAATATTAAAACAGCTTTCCGACATTTTAAAATATTCAAAATACTTTCTTTCGTCTTTAATTAATTCTTTGTATACTGTCACGAATTCTCCTTCAGATTCTCTTAACTTCCATGCTTCATGTACCCATTTTCTTTTTTTTCCTCGATTTTCTTCTTCTTCTTCGTCTAAAGCAATGGCTATCATAGCTAATTCTGTGTTATTGAAGAGTGCCATCAAAATAATCGACGTCAACGCTAGTCTGAAGGGAACGTCGTGCACGAAGACCCGCAGAGAACTGTACTGTGCCTGATATGTGTGAATTGAAGCACTGACGCACCACTGTTGCACGGCTACGGAACTGTAACGGTACTGTGCCGGAACTGTGGGTTCACTGATATGTGTGAATCGACCTTTAAATACGTTTCTCATCCTCAGAGTAAACAGGACTGGAGTAGCCTTTGCCTAACATTACCCCTCTGCCAAATGCACAAGCATCGGAATCCTGTGCGTTATATAAAACTAGTTGAGCCGCCATTTTAAAACCACAATAATCAGAACGTCTTACCGTGCAGAGCTCCCACGAAAATGCCTGCCTGTGCTGTTTTCTACTGTAAAAAAAATTCGAAAATATCTGGTATGCAAAAAGATGGCGTCACCTTTCATTTGTAAGCATAATTTTTAGGTTTTGATTATTATTTAATTCATAATTTCATGTTTTATCAGACTACAATTTCAAATTTCGCGCTCAAAGTTCGTTTGATGACGTCATGGCTGCACTCCCCACGAGACTACCTAGGGTTGACCATTATCGCATTTCAATTAATTAAGACAAAAATTATAAATAGTTTGTTGGTAATAAATAACTGTAATTTTGTATTAATTAATTACCAATTATAATTTCGTTTTAACAATGTACGTTGCGTGTTTATTTTTAGTTCAGTATTAAGTACATACCTACAATTTTGCGGCTGCTTGAAGCCTATTCTTTGCTACACAACATGGAAATATAAAATAATAAATAAAATAATTAATTAAAATAATAATCAAACTATTTGCCCTTTTATTCATGCTGGGCGGCGCTCATAAACATTAAGAGTACTAATGCTGTATATACCTACAGTGTCCCTGACTTCATAAAAAAGCACGGTTAAAAGGGTACCATCGCCTAACCAGCACACCCGATCATTTCCGAGAAACCAAAATTTTTTTTCGAGCCACAGGACAAATTGTTTTTATTTTGTAATCAGCAACCCTTATTAATTTGTACAATATTAATTTGCACAATAGTGATGTCAACTTCATCGATATTGTGATTTTACGAGTGAGTAATGAATGAGTGAATGAATGCTTTTTCTTAACGATAATAAAAAACAGCTTAGATAAATTACAGTTTGTTTCAGTAATTATTACCAGGTATTAATGATGATTTCAAATAAGAATAAGATATGTGATTTTGAACTGATGACGCCGTATGTAAAGTGCGGAATTATACTATTTACCTGCGATATTATACATACGAGAATAAAACTGTAAAGATATAGAATAAAACAGGTCAAGTCCACCTTAAACCAAATGGCTAGTAATGAGAGTAGAGGAAGCGAAATCACTAATTTTTGAACATTTTGTCTGTCTGTATGTATGTTTGAGCACGCATCACGCAAAAACTACTCGACGGATTTTGATGACATTTTAGTATGGTAATAGCTAAATGTCATCGTCAACATTTAATTTAAGTTTTTTTATTAATATTGTAGCATTTATAGCTCTTTTTAAAAACCGGCTTGTCCAACTGCAATACTTCAAGATACTAGGAGTAAGGTATGTGGTGCCAAAAGTCATTTGTACATAAATGAAAGCTATTGGAAGATAGTATTGCAGTATTAAAATTAGAAATGATCGGTATGTACAGTTCAGGCAAATATACTCTGCCCCTAGGCGGTATACTAATTGTTGGTATTTATACTTTAAGCTTTGACATGCCCGGAAACATCTAATTTTTCATATCCAGTTTTCCTAAAGAATACAGCATACGAAAAAAATGGATTCATGCTTGTAATAGGTAATAGGGCATCTTGGGCATCTTCAAGAACAAATACTATATTTTACATACATTTTGAGCCGTCACAGTTTCAAAAATTATCTAACAATAGAAGAAGATTAGTTGCCCATGCTGTGCCAACGTTATTCTTGAATGATCCTCTTAGTTTATTATATAACTAGTTATGATTCAAATAGATATTAACAGTTTTAGTTTATTACATTTAAATGTATTAATTTTAGGTTAAAGAATAAGTTGAAAAGGAAATACCTGCTAAAAGTGATGTAAGCAAATCGCAAAAAAATACAAATAATCAATCGGTCAAAGTAAAAATCTGAGAATTATAACTATATTCACTATCGCTTTGTTAAAAATAATGTTTCAGAGTTCCTCTTTTCCATTATGGTTATACGCGAAAGGGTCCACAGTAAATTCTATATATATAATAACACCTATTGTAAATATCTCTTAAATGCAATAAACTATTAAGTTTCAATTTATATTTTATGGATATAGCCTTCGAAACTGACTGTTGTAGCGTGTAATATCATCATTAATTTAATTAAATGTTTAATACATAATGTAGGAATACTAACGCAAAGTTAATACATTCATTCATTAAACGAAACTGATTTATCGATATCGATATTCTCGTGCTATGTCATGTCACTTCTCACACAATGACATTCGTGTGTTTGAATAGAACGTTAACACACTATTTTAAGCACGTGTGCGTGTATTTTAAATATGTTTTTAGTATTATGCATGTGTGCGTTTGTAAACACGCAAAGAGTTTTTGTTCCTGTGTGCTGGCATTGAATGTAGTAGTAACCTCACCCCCCGCAAAAAATGGCAGAAAAATATGTACGAGAAATTGACTAATGGCTACTCCAGTCCTGTTTACTCTGAGTTCTCATCTGTAAGTATCTATGGATTGTAAAACTGTGACACTAGGTTTGCAGAGTTTGTATGCATTGTTTAGTATTATCAATTACATCACATCGAGTTTGTATGTTGGAGAAAATACAAACAAGTAAGGCTTGTAATTTTTTATTATTGTCATTATTTTAAGAAATAAGTAGGTATGTCTTAATCTGATTAGAGAGAGGGATTTTCCCCAAATTTTGATTTTAAGAGGACTGCAATTACCAATTATTATAGTTTGTTGCATCGGGATAGGTAGTTTTTAAATTTTCATAACACAGCTGTCACTGCAGAGAACAACAACTTATAAAAAACCCATTAAAAAACAGTTTGGATGATTTTTTACATTTTTCCGCAAGTCAAATTAAGCATAGTATGCCTAATCTTCATTTGCACACATTACCAAGACACACACTAGGTATTTGCAATATAGGAGACAAAACCTAAGTGGTTTTTGGCTTGATTCCATTAACGAACATTTAACGGCGTTCTAGCCCAGCATTACAAATTGCGTCCCTGCTTAGTTAAAGGAGGAAATTATTGATGTGAGTGCTTTGGAATTTAATTAAGTTCGTTGATTTTTCTAGTTATTATAATCTGGATAAGTCATACTTGTTGGAGTATAATGTACTTTTTATTGGAGATACAAACATATTCAATATTAAGTGTAGAAATTGTATTTGAAACGACGTCCTTAAGCAAAATTTACGACAGCTTCTATATGAAATATTCCATTACAAAGAGATATGTACGCATTGAAGGTCGCATAAGTGACATTCAATAAATAATTTGTTATGTTAGACCGGAACAAATGTCAGCAATTTTACTGCATATATATATATCGAAGTAGAAGATCAAATACTCGTTAAGCATTGCCGGCGTGAATGTTTATGCGAATCTCGACTTAAGGGTTCTGGCAATAAGAAACTTAATGTCGATCTTGGCTTTCATTCTATCATTATGTGGTGCTTGGTACAAGTGCAAAACGGTGAACTCCATTAGGATGAATTATTATAATAGAAAAATACTAGAAAAAATCGACTCGGGTCACAAGTGAATTCTCAGGCGGGAATCGAACCCGCAACCTTTGGAAATCCGGTCCAATGCTCTCCCAATTGAGCTACCGAGCCTTGCGAACACTCGTCGAAATTTTCAAGTACCTTCCTGATTTTACGCTGTAGGCCAGCGATGTTTCATCAATGAGAGGAACATCCTCTCGTATTCGAAAGAAACATTTTTACAAATGTTTGGTCAATCGATTAAGATGAAACAGCCATTTAAGTTTTATAATTTTTATATATTTTATGCATTTTCAATGCGATCTTATAAGATAAATTATTATAATGGAAAAATACTAGAAAAAATCGACTCGGGTCACAAGTGAATTCTCAGGCGGGAATCGAACCCGCAACCTTTGGAAATCCGGTCCAATGCTCTCCCAATTGAGCTACCGAGCCTTGCGAACACTCGTCGAAATTTTCAAGTACCTTCCTGATTTTACGCTGTAGGCCAGCGATGTTTCATCAATGAGAGGAACATCCTCTCGTATTCGAAAGAAACATTTTTACAAATGTTTGGTCAATCGATTAAGATGAAACAGCCATTTAAGTTTTATAATTTTTATATATTTTATGCATTTTCAATGCGATCTTATAAGATAAATTATTATAATGGAAAAATACTAGAAAAAATCGACTCGGGTCACAAGTGAATTCTCAGGCGGGAATCGAACCCGCAACCTTTGGAAATCCGGTCCAATGCTCTCCCAATTGAGCTACCGAGCCTTGCGAACACTCGTCGAAATTTTCAAGTACCTTCCTGATTTTACGCTGTAGGCCAGCGATGTTTCATCAATGAGAGGAACATCCTCTCGTATTCGAAAGAAACATTTTTACAAATGTTTGGTCAATCGATTAAGATGAAACAGCCATTTAAGTTTTATAATTTTTATATATTTTATGCATTTTCAATGCGATCTTATAAGATAAATTATTATAATAGAAAAATTCTAGAAAAAATCGACTCGGGTCACAAGTGAATTCTCAGGCGGGAATCGAACCCGCAACCTTTGGAAATCCGGTCCAATGCTCTCCCAATTGAGCTACCGAGCCTTGCGAACACTCGTCGAAATTTTCAAGTACCTTCCTGATTTTACGCTGTAGGCCAGCGATGTTTCATCAATGAGAGGAACATCCTCTCGTATTCGAAAGAAACATTTTTACAAATGTTTGGTCAATCGATTAAGATGAAACAGCCATTTAAGTTTTATAATTTTTATATATTTTATGCATTTTCAATGCGATCTTATAAGATAAATTATTATAATAGAAAAATACTAGAAAAAATCGACTCGGGTCACAAGTGAATTCTCAGGCGGGAATCGAACCCGCAACCTTTGGAAATCCGGTCCAATGCTCTCCCAATTGAGCTACCGAGCCTTGCGAACACTCGTCGAAATTTTCAAGTACCTTCCTGATTTTACGCTGTAGGCCAGCGATGTTTCATCAATGAGAGGAACATCCTCTCGTATTCGAAAGAAACATTTTTACAAATGTTTGGTCAATCGATTAAGATGAAACAGCCATTTAAGTTTTATAATTTTTATATATTTTATGCATTTTCAATGCGATCTTATAAGATAAATTATTATAATAGAAAAATACTAGAAAAAATCGACTCGGGTCACAAGTGAATTCTCAGGCGGGAATCGAACACGCAACCTTTGGAAATCCGGTCCAATGCTCTCCCAATTGAGCTACCGAGCCTTGCGAACACTCGTCGAAATTTTCAAGTACCTTCCTGATTTTACGCTGTAGGCCAGCGATGTTTCATCAATGAGAGGAACATCCTCTCGTATTCGAAAGAAACATTTTTACAAATGTTTGGTCAATCGATTAAGATGAAACAGCCATTTAAGTTTTATAATTTTTATATATTTTATGCATTTTCAATGCGATCTTATAAGATAAATTATTATAATAGAAAAATACTAGAAAAAATCGACTCGGGTCACAAGTGAATTCTCAGGCGGGAATCGAACCCGCAACCTTTGGAAATCCGGTCCAATGCTCTCCCAATTGAGCTACCGAGCCTTGCGAACACTCGTCGAAATTTTCAAGTACCTTCCTGATTTTACGCTGTAGGCCAGCGATGTTTCATCAATGAGAGGAACATCCTCTCGTATTCGAAAGAAACATTTTTACAAATGTTTGGTCAATCGATTAAGATGAAACAGCCATTTAAGTTTTATAATTTTTATATATTTTATGCATTTTCAATGCATTTTTACATTTTTACAAACATTTGTAAAAATGTTTCTTTCGAATACGAGAGGATGTTCCTCTCATTGATGAAACATCGCTGGCCTACAGCGTAAAATCAGGAAGGTACTTGAAAATTTCGACGAGTGTTCGCAAGGCTCGGTAGCTCAATTGGGAGAGCATTGGACCGGATTTCCAAAGGTTGCGGGTTCGATTCCCGCCTGAGAATTCACTTGTGACCCGAGTCGATTTTTTCTAGTATTTTTCTATTATAATAATTTATCTTATAAGATCGCATTGAAAATGCATAAAATATATAAAAATTATAAAACTTAAATGGCTGTTTCATCTTAATCGATTGACCAAACATTTGTAAAAATGTTTCTTTCGAATACGAGAGGATGTTCCTCTCATTGATGAAACATCGCTGGCCTACAGCGTAAAATCAGGAAGGTACTTGAAAATTTCGACGAGTGTTCGCAAGGCTCGGTAGCTCAATTGGGAGAGCATTGGACCGGATTTCCAAAGGTTGCGTGTTCGATTCCCGCCTGAGAATTCACTTGTGACCCGAGTCGATTTTTTCTAGTATTTTTCTATTATAATAATTTATCTTATAAGATCGCATTGAAAATGCATAAAATATATAAAAATTATAAAATCCATTAGGATGGTTAAGAGTTAAAAAAATATCTAAGTCAACATGTCTGTAACCGTCAGTGCTAACCGCTTTTAAAGAAAAGAACGCAAAATATTTCTATTTAGAAAAAAAATGGTGGCCACTATCTTTGTCCTTGGTCGGCCACTTCATTCACCAATCATGAATCCGCTAATATTTCCCAACTTTTTAGATGCCATGCCATAGATACAGAGGCTGATTATCCCTAAGGCAAAGTAGGCACGTGCCTAGGGCTCGAGGTTAGAAATGGGAGCGCGCGCGAAATTTAAAAAATGTGTCGAAAAGTACCTATGCACCTATAAACACACACACACACACACACATGCACATTGACATTAACATATATCTATGCTATCTAGTAAGCTATATTTTCTTAAGCGATTCGTTGCGGATGGCACGTCTGCCGTGCCATCACTCTTTTTTGCAAGTGGCGTTGAGCACGGGAGTCGTCTCATTTTTAATTCGATAATAACTCCTTCAAATTAAGTTTTAGGGAAATCTACCCAGAATAAAACTATCTCCAATTTCACGTAAATCAAGCTCGAAGCCTTCGTTTTTGGTAATTGTATTTCGCAACGAATCAAACTAATGGCAACAAAATAATGGCCGCTAGAGGGGCGCCGATGAGGTGCTTACCTAGGGTGATCTTGACATTTAATCCGCCTCTGCATAGACATCATCTACTAATGAAATAACTCTTCGTGCCATGGTTATCAAGTTTTATCAAATATAACTTCATGGACATTCTTTGGACCTTCGTGGTCGGGTAGCTCGCATACCGGTTTTAATGTTAAAGATCCTCGGCCAGATCAATAAAAAATGAAATTTCTATATTGGCTCGGGTGTGGGTGTTTTTGTACCGTCGTCTTTTCTGAATTCCATAACACAAGTGCTTTAGTTACTTAATTTTGGTCAGAAGAATGTATGTGATGTCTAAAATTTATTTTTTAATTATTACATATCTATTTTCCTATCATATATATCTATCCGTTACCCTAGTATCCATAACACAAGCCTTACAGTGCTTAGTTTGGGCTAGGCTAGGTGTGTAACTGTAAAGTAAGTGTTTTGTAAATTATTAAGTTTTACGCATATGTACCTACACTTTATACTAAATCAGACCCGCTGCAAATGGATGCAAAATTTTGTAGGGTTCTATAAAGTCGCAGCAACGGAAAAAAAAAGGTTGTCGTAGCACCCACATAAATAAAATAACATAAATAAATACAACCATCTAGGTTGTTTGCAAAAACCAGTCCAAGAAGCTCGTTTTCAGTTAGGATTGTCTCCTTTACATCCTTGGTCCTTTCAATATTTTATTCATTTCTCGTATAGGATAAATATTAAGAAATGGCAGGTCAGGTCAGAAGAGGAGAAAAAAATGTTAGCAGATAGGAAACTACATGTTCAAACTGAATTTAGGAGAAAGTTAGGCTCAGTTGTGAATAAATCACGTAGTGGCGGAAGCGGGACATCGAACGACGGTAATACGGCACGAATTTTTTTTGCTTTGCCGTCTCGGCTGAAATTACAGGTTTACGTAAAGATTTACTTGATAAGTAGATGTAGAATAATTTTACAAGCTTTGTCAAATTTCATGTGTATTAACACCGTGTGTTGGATCAAGAAGTTCTAAATAACTGAGTTTGAGACAGAAAATACAGCTGCTACAAAATAATATCGGTGTGTCGTAACTACCCCCTTTATTTTATATTAGGATAGACTTACTTGTGTCAACCGACTTAATCATCCCATTTAATGAAAACTACAATTTAATCTGATAATTTATTATTTACTTTTTAAAGAGGTGGTACTCTACCAAATTGTGGTAGAGAATATTTGTATTTCGATCCTCAGTTATGCCGAAATCGCTACATCTCATTAATTGAGCGTCGCGTAAATGTTTTATAAGGGTGTGCTTCAAAATTTAATTTTGCCGGCTGTGTGCCATTGCGCTCATTGTTTTTTTAGACCCTAATTTTGCCGGGGAAATGTGTCAAGGTCGCCCTACGCACTCCTTTCTGTGTTGAGCGGTAGGTGCTCATTTCTTATTCTGTGATGGGAATTTGGTTTTATTCAGTTCAGTGAAAATGCTGAAAATTTACTTTTTTCACGGGGTTAAATTATGTGCAGGATGTAAGCAGATAGAAGAAAAAGTTTACTCATTCAATACCCCTAGAATATCTCTAGAATTAGGATTTGGCTGTGGCTAAAACCTGATGTGCAATCAATTAGGTATATAAATCCTATATTCGGCTACATTCCGTGCTTAGAAATACATACATGAGCTGTATTTTTAATTGGAGTATTACTTAGGTAATGTTATTGAAAATGGGTTTTTGAGCAAGGGATGTTTCGTATTTATTTATTTTTTAAATTCCATTTTTGACCATGAAAGTTTATAAAATACCCAATTGCTTATTAATTGAAGTATTCCAGGATGAACTTTCAAAAAACAGGAAGTTCGCGGTGAAATGTCGATAGCTTCTTATTAACCGAAAGACAAGCCTTGTTAGTCATCCTGTCATGAACAGTGCTACTTAAAAATGCGTCGAAACGTCAGGATAAGATAAATAGGGAAATGAAACGCGTTTTCGTGTCATGGAGTGGATGCGAAAGTGTAAGAATGACATTTAAAATTAAAGATGATGGAAAAACCCCGGAGCTTATCCATCAAAATTAATTACATTTGCAATACGTGACGGATAACGAAGAGATTGTCTAAAGAAAGCTTTTAAATATATTAAAAATAGAATTTTTCATTAGAATTTGCTGCGAATACTTGCTTTTATTATGAAAATCTTGAACTGCTTGGCGCAATAGCGGCTTGGCCGCAGCGGCCAGGTCGCGGCGGCCATCGAGATAGATACCTTAGTATGAAATCGCCACAGAGCGCGCGCACCTGGTCGCACGCGACCAGCGGCCACACTCAACCGCAGCGGCCAGCGAGATCGGAGCGGCGCGTTTGCGGCCAGTGTTCAGCCGCTGGTCGCTGCGGCCACTGAGATCTATAGTATTGTAGTAAAATCACCAGTGTGCGCGCACTAGCCGTGGCGGCCGCACGTATTGTAGAGCTACAGCGTGATTTGTAATTATCGCGATGTCTTTCGACACGGAAAGATTTATAACAGAAATCGAGACGAGGAGGGCGTTGTGGGACATGTCCTGTGAAGACTATGCCAACCGAGATATAAAAAGGATAATGTGGGAAGAAATAATTGAAATATTTGGAAATGAAAACTTAAGGACAACTGAAAAAAACAAACTCGGTAAGTAATGTTTATTTTATTGTGTTCTCAAAGCTACTCGATTTTGCCACGGGAGTTGTCCTTCACCCACGAAGTAGTCAGCAAATAGATCTCTGTTTTGAGTAGATGTTCTATTTCCTCTTGACGGCTGGCAGGGAGGTATTTCTTCAATAGTCGGAGGAATATACAAGGTGTCTTCGAATTTGTACCCATCTCGCTCCCGTACGTAGTTGTGAAGGACGCAACATGCTTTTATGATTGCAACAGCAAATTCTCTGTGTACATCAAGAGGACGATGAAAAATTCGCCACTTGTTGGCTAGTATTCCGAAAGTACATCCTATGTACCGGCGTGCACGGGAAAGGCGGTAGTTAAAAATTCTTTTCTTGTCTGTCAAATTTCTTCCGGCATATGGTCTCATTATATTTTCTGACAAAGAGAATGCTTCATCGCCAACTATGACAAAAGGCAGAGGCACACCTGTTTCAGTTATCGGTCTTTTGTCTGGTATGTCTAAATTATTATTTGTAAGTTTTACATAAAAATGGGAGTTCTTGAATACCGATGAATCGCTGCATTTTCCATATGCGCCGACGTCTATGCATATAAATTTGTAGTTGGCATCGCATATAGCCATCAGCACAATAGAGAAATAGTTTTTGTAGTTATAATATAGTGACCCTGTATGGGTCGGCTGAATGACTCTTATGTGCTTTCCGTCCACAGCTCCAATACAGTTAGGAAACTGCGAACTCTTCCTGAATCCTTCACTTATTTCTAGCCATTTGTCTCTATTGAGCTGTGGAAAGGCAATGTCTTTTATATTTTGCCATATGGCGACGCAGACCTCAAGTACAATTTCTCGAATAGTTGTGTGTCCAATGCGAAATGAATGATTTAGTTCTCTGAAGGAGCATCCAGATGCTAGGTATCTGGAACAAACAAACACGTTATGATAACTTTTTTTTATTTCCAGGTAAGTCACTCCAAAAAAAATGGAAAAATATAAGGGACTCATTCCTCAGGGAGCTACGACGTGTCAAAGGCGCAAAAAGTGGTGCTGCAGCGAAACCTAAATCTCCCTATGTATACTTTCAAAACCTGATGTTCCTTAAAGATACGTTAGAACCGAATACAACAGAATCAAACTTAAATGATACGGAAAATATAGTCCTTCCCACCCCCGAATCAGTATCTCAAGGACAACCAAGATCGAAGAAGAAAAAGGAAGACAATAATTTGGAAAAAGAAGACCTTGTTTCGGTTTTAAAAGAAAGCATTAATTCAAGAACTCAACGTGAATCATTTCTCGAAGACGAAGACAGATTATTTATGCTTTCCTTAGTAAAGGATTTCAAAAAAATACCCGAATCCGCGAAGCTGACTACTAAGATGGAAATAATTAATCTAATCCACCGAGCACAAAATACAAGATATGATCAAAGCCACTATGAACCTATGACCACTATGACAAGGCACAACCAATCTACTTACCCTCAAAGCAGTTATACCAGCCATCAAGAATATCAACAGGGATATTTTACTAAGAATTTGGATAATGAACCACTTGCCACAATGAGCTGCCGCCCTTCTCTGTTACGTCCCAGTGAACCGGCGCCGCCTTTGGATTCACAAAGAGCAGAAAACTCTATCCAATCACCCGAATCAAACTACTCGCAGGCCTCGCAAGATTCAGAAATAATTGAAACTTTTTATGATAATTATTGAACAACTGCACTTTTGATTATGATAATTACAGTACTTAAATACTTTTATGTACCTACTAGTTTTACTTATCTACCTGCATTCTTTTTCATAAAATAGACACAGGGACAGCAAAGAAATGATTTAAATAAAAGTAGATAGGCATAGGCTTACCTTAAAGTTACAACAAGTTTTTCCTCAGCAGAAATGCAGGGACGAAATTTAGTGACCGTGCCGGTGATAGATGGTCTTAATATTCTTAACAGTTCTTCAAACGTAGACTTGCTCATCCGTAAATAATTAAAGAACTTGTCATCATATTGCTGAAGGTCCGTGAAATAAGTATAAAATAATCCTTTTGTTCGCCTTTCACGAAGCAAGGGATGAACCCAATATTTTTTCCTTTTCTTTTTCCGCTTCTTACTTATAAGATACAAAAGCACTGCTATTTCCTCAACGTCCATTTTGAAGCGCGCTGTACGTGCAACTGACGATCGTAGCCGTGGTTTTGGCCGCGTTGCAAATCGATCCCTGCGGCCTGGCCGCGCGACCTGGCCGCTGCGTCCAAGCCGCTAGTGCGCTATTGCTCTAAGGCTGAATTAATTTTATTATAAGCGTATATATTTTCTTCTTTTCAAAAACTCATATTTACTGCGATTTATTTATAATTCAAATTTAGTAACCCATAGTTATTATCAGTGAGTTGAGTTGAATTCTGTTATAAAAAACTCAGTTTCTTAATTAACGGCTTGATAAAAGGACTCGAAACTCTAAAATTAAAACTCATTTAAGTCAGTTTCGTGAGCTCTGTCAGAATGAGTCTAGTCCTCAAGATTAGGAATTATTTAATATGAATAATATAAAGTATCTTTTATATGAGTATAGTACTGTTCGAAAGCTAAGTACCATCACCAAATGAGTTAGTATACATATTTAGTACAGTCACGAGTTATAACATGTGTCACACTAAATCGGCCGGCTAGATTCATTCTTGGTGCAATGAAACGGGCGAATGAATATCTTTCGAGTACTATACCAAGAATCCATAGATTAAAAATACCAAAATTGATGACAGCGCGATATTTTTCACATTCCTAAAGAATGGTTTGAATAACATGTAAGTCTATGTTCTAAGCTGATAATATTTACCACGTCAACAACATAATTTACATAAATAATAGATGTAATGTGACATGGTTTTACGGTGTATATATTTTTGGAGCGGAGTGAGCGAAGCGAGTGGAGCTCCCGTGGATCAGCACGCAAACATGACGCAATGTCTGTTACGCTATAACTTCCCGAGTTTTTAACCGATTTTAATATTTTTACGTGGAATCGAATCAACACATTAGACCAGATTGTGACGGAGCCCGATTATACAAAAAATTTGGAAATTCACAAAAATAAAAGAGTTATGACCAAAAAACATTGGCTCTATAGGATTTCCCATTGGAACAAAAAGCGCGCGCTTTTTGAAAGTTTTCAATATTATGTAATTTTAAAATTGACTAAATATTGTTTTTTTTTCTTAAATTTTTATGATCCGCTCCAATTTATGGTGCTAGCGAAGCTTTATGCTTAGTAGTAGATGTACATGGCTCTACTTCTCTTAAGTCTGTACTGAGCTTAATCTGAACTAAGTTTTCCTTTCTGACATAAAACAATGCTAAAATGCTTAAGTAATTTCAATGTAAATGGAATTAAAAAATAAAACATATGCCAGTTCTCTATTCAGTTACTGGCTGTCCAACAATTCGAAAACTCATGAAGTTGATGATGTGCAAAATTTAGATGATGCAATTTTGTGAACAGACAAAATTGCATCATTGACAACAGAGCATTAACAACAGAGGAACAACATGTGTCAAAAACAAAACGATTACATTACGCCACGTGTTGAACAAATAATGAAACCATTATTTGTTTTTAAAGAGAATAAACATTGAAAACAATAAAAACTAAATTTCCGTAGCGTTTGTTCAATACTTAGTTAAGCAATGAGTACAAAAATATAGCAGCAAAATAAACATTTAGCTGATAATATGTTCAGTGCTCTCTAAGATAATGCATAATTCTATGTTTGAAGTGTTATAATACTGGAAACAGCTATACTGCAATTCATTAAATTTGGAATTGTACGTGAGCGATTCGCGTGTGGAAATCGTATTTAGCATAAATAGAAAAGTGCGTGGGAGTGTGGCGATTATGCCGTTTCGGAGTACGTACTCGCCACTCCTATTACAATACTGAAACAACCCAGATGCCCTTTTAAGAAGTCGAACAAGAAACATATATCTCTAAGATCTCTCTCCTCGAGAGAGTGATGACGAGAATCTGCTATGATAAGAATTGAAAGATATGCGCAGACGATAATCAAGATGATTTACGATTTTATATTGATACGAATCAAATTATTGATTTAGTGCCGGATTTGTTTGATATCAGAACCATTAATCTCATAATATATTAATGTAGTAAACTGTTGACACAACGAGCAGTTGACAAAGTGGTGTTGACATTATACCTAAATGTTGACAAAATTAATATTGAAAGGTACGAAAGCGAATCGCTGCAGAAATAGATGAGCCATTTACGGAAATCAGAATTGATGTGTGCTTGAAAGCTTACGCTCGGAACCAGACCCATTTACTCGTTGTTAAGTTACATGTATGTAAAGTAGATATATGTAGAGTCTTTGATAGAATCAGCCGTTACTTGGAGGAAGTCCTTATCCATTTATAAAATAAAAATATGTATTTTACTTCTGCAATAACAAGTTAATGCACCGCCCGCCTACAAATAAATGCAGACGACGACACACATTGTACCTTCACCAACTACTACACGTGTTTTGCCCTACACACACTACACATGGAGCTTCATCAGGAGTAGTTAGAGAGTGTAATATCGAGCTTAGTGCTAACAGTTCCTGATGATGCTCCCTTGACACAAAACTCCTTGTATCTAACTCTTAAGAAATGGGGAGGTTTTTTCGACACTTTGAGTAACTGGAGTTGCGACGTTGCTAAACTATTTGGTGACAATGGTTTAGTAATTTCATGGCCGCCACAGAAAAAAGTCATGCACAAGCAAAGTGCGTCACGTAGTTTGGATCTTTTTCTAAAAAGCTAGTAGTTATTTTAATATGAAACCCAGTCCTTTAGAATATTTGTATTTATTTCAGCTCATTTATATACCTAATAATGGCAATTTTTCAAATTCAAGATATTTGATAAATGTTTTGATTACTTATTTTGTGAAATTGAGGCCTATGAAGAGTTTATGTTTCGTTATTGTAATAAATTATAATTTTGATTATTCGACTAGGATTTGATTTATTATTACCCTTAAATAGACAGAAAACAATATTTATATATAAAATAAATAAATAATCGTAAATAACACATATCCTTGCCCTGATAATTCTTGGGATCTGAGAATCCCCAAATGGTTTGCGATGTAACTTTTATGCACGTGGTTCACGAAAGGTTAAGGACGATTTGTAGCCAGCCGGGTTCGATAGTACACGTAACCCCATTTCCCTGTCTCTACTATACTTAAATAAAATCCGAGGAGCGCGAAAGAGATAGCCTAATATCCTCCTGATACAAGGACCCCCATAAAGCTGTATTACTAATGTTAAAATAGTTGGGTATCTTTTGTTTTTATTACGGCAGCTCATGTGCGTGCAAGGGAAATATGACTCGGGCAACTCATAATTTTTTTCATATTTCAACATGGGGAAACGGTCTGCAGGAGGCTGGGTGTTGTCGTATATAATTTGTCAAAATCAAAAAAATCAAATTAAGAGCGGTCTTGTTAGCGGTTTGTTTACGCAAAATGTAATCTTGGCGGGGTGTTTGATTTATAATTTTTTAAATTAATTTTAGTAGGCCTCTTCAGTGATGAATGGATGAAGTAAAGGAAATTCTAACACAAAAAAATAATTTGTTTTGGAATGGCTCTCTTTCATCTTTTACTACTTTAATAATTTTCACAAAAAAATTATCGCGGGAACTAGTTACCCGTCTTGATTGCATTCAAAATAAATGTATTAAATATAAATGCATAAATAATAATTATTTATAATAAAAAAAATCTTTCTATGTAGACGTGAAGATCATGTGTATATAGGCAAATAAGTAAAAAGCATAAGAATCATAGAAATAGCAGAAAAATCATTAAAAGCGGTAAATTATTGGCTACTTTAGAAAAATATGAAAAAAATAATTGCTTTATGATTTGTAGATTATATTAAATCAACACATTATGTAGCAACATTCAACCACTTATTTTTCCTGCATCCTTGCAACGTGATGAAAGCAGAGTATATCCTAACAATGATAAATTATCGCCGTGACGCGGAACCGTGACAGATTTGTCACAAGCTGTGATGTATCGCTGTTATAATGGAGCTATTGAGTGTTAGATGGACGATTCGTCAAAGGTAACTTGTGGAAATTATGGTTTAAGATTATTAATTTATTAAAAAAATTGCTATTATAAACACATAGATAAATTTCAAGCAATATTAGATTTGTGAAAAAAGTTTTATATGTATGAAACCTTGCCAATGGGGACCAGTCACGTTTTATATTATGAATGCAGTTCTATAGACATTGAGAAACTAAAACATAAAGTGCAAAAATTTTTGTTCTACGACCAAAATTGACAAAGTTATGAGCAAAATACCGAACGAGGTTCACAGACCGCGCGAACGCATGCGATGACGTCACAATGACCCAGCGCATGCCGCCGAACCACTGCGCGGTTTTATTCTGTTTGCGATTTTCGTCCAAAAGGGAGCGTAACTTCACCAGTTTATACCCAATCGATTAATAACTGATTTTATTTGTTTAATATTAGAAGGTTGTTATTATAATATAACAAATGAGTGAAATAAGGTAGATATCGGTTTTGGGCAAGCGCAATCCGATAATCTACCTTAAGTGGATACCTTCATGGTTTTTGATTATCTTAGTAATCATTTAAACTAGACACACTCTGAAATTCGTGGTTGGAAACTCAGAGGTAGGCAAATCTCATTATCAACCTAATTAGAACTGCAGGATAATAAGTATATAGGTAGGTACACGTACTTGGACTAGCCTATAAAATACCCATAAGGTTTAGGTTAGTCAGCCAGGTCAGTTGTGTTTGTTGTTGTAACTACCTACGCCGTTATTTTAACATTATTATGAAGATGAGTGTGTAGAAACTTTACTGTTCAAAAAATATTATGTATACAATAAATAAAATTAGACTTAAATACTTCATTTGAAAGGAATGTACCTACGTTCTTTGGACACGTAATTTTGAGCTATGAATAAACGAAATCGCTTTGTTAAGTACTAGTATTGTTTCTAGGCAGGTAGGTAGGTACTACTTTCTTAAATCCGGTTTATTTATTATCATCTTAGTACCTACTATATTTACAGCTGGTTTCGTGGTGATAGCAGCAAGAAAACTTACTTCTCCATACAAACTTCACTTGTGGTCATCCTAGTCCCTTGGGGTCAAGGCGTGATTATTGTACAAAATTATGTTTAAGAGGCAGAAGGACACTCGAACGCAAAAAGTTTTATTTAAATACGTCTAACTGTTTTCACATGGAAAGTGAAACTCAATAACAATGTTTTTGGTTTCTATTGCGTGTATGGAGCCCTCCTAACGCGATTATTCAAAAAAATATTCAATGTACAGAATTCACTTTGGCTACAGTTTAATTACATGTATAGATATATATATTCGCCAAGGCGGGAATATTCCCCTATGTTCCGGGGAACTTCGAGGAATATTCCCGGGAACGGCACATTTTATTGTAGTTAGACCTGAGTAAGACCCTGGTTTTTACCCGAGGAAGGGTTATTAGAAACTTCACTACTTACACTTTTTATCATTCATTTACTCATTGAAATATATATAATACGACCCTGTATTTTTTTTAACATTCGTAAACAAGTTTTACTAAGTTACCTACCCACTTGTTTACCACACGAGTAATGATGATAAAAGTTGGTATACAATTGTTGTGTTGTATACAAGGTAATGGTTGGTGGGGAGTTACATAAAAAAGGATCCCCGCAACAAAATCTTGAAGCTTGGCACGAAAGCGGAATTTTGTCATCCCTCTTCATAACAGTACAGCACTTTTGAGTCCTTTGGCACATTGAAAAACAGTTTTTCAGGTGTACTAATTGAAGTATTAGTACATTTCGGTATTATACAGTACTTATAATCCGGCATATTTTCACTTAAAAACTGCAAAACCACAACACCACCCGCGCAGATCGAGGGAATCTTAATAAATGAATGGCGGAGAGCGAAAGGTAATCGTGACGTCACATAAGCTATTCGGCCGCCCCGCTTTCGGCTTGTACAAAATGTGTAATATCTTCGCAACCAATGGACCGATTTCAATTATTTAAAAAGTATCGTACCTAAACGAGTTAATGGAACAGCATTATATAGATAATATATGCATTTTCCGACTTGATACGGGGACCCATTATGAATAAAAAAAAAATGTCATAAACTTTCGAATTTCGAATTCCCATCCACATTTTTGAGAGCTAAGTTGAATTATCGTGTCTCATTGAAAACTTGAATCTGCGTTTGGTTGATCGACCTTAAATCGCATTTATGGATAAAATCCCTTTTAAAGCAACCGTCTACCGATGACACAACTTTGGGGTCTAATTTTGGGATATGAAATAAGAATTTCTCGTCGACAGGCTAATTACCTATTAAAAAATTTAGTATAAATCGGGAAGCGTTCACAAGACTAAACGAGTACCGAAAATCATGGAGCCGTGATATGATAAGCAGTACTTGTTTCAGCGCGTTCACGATATTGTGACCACTCACAAGAAGCCATGGCGCGTAGTTTTGCCGTTCAATACAGGCATTGTAAATGCTTACATAAAATAAAAGTGTGAGTGTATATACACTTTATCATTTTGCTTATTGTAGTGCTCTTCAATCGTGAATTTTTTTTATCGGAAAAGAGGATATTTCTGTGCCTTTCACCTGCATAGGTATCGTGACATAAGGCATTTTGATCGATCCACTTTCTTGAATTGTAAAGATTGATTTGGGGCATGTCCTGTATATTGACGATAAGCACCAAACTTCAGAGGGCCTACCATCATCTTATAGCGCGATTTAAGTTCGATTGTCAAAGTGAGACACCGCTATACGCGGTCTATAGTGGGGTCTCTTTCTAACAGCTAAACTTGAATCGCTATAAGACGTGATGGTAGGGCCTCAGGTCTTGTTTTATAATACGCTACAGAATCCTAGCGGGAATCATCATTTCTCGCGATAAGATTTATTGCTTCCTACTGGGATTTCGACGAATTCTGGCTTTAACAGCATTAACAGCCTTTGCCGTTCTAACAGGACGCAGCTGCCTCAATTTTTATGATCTCGATATAGGAAGTGTTGTTGTATCTGTTGATAGTACGATATACGAACATACGGCTGACACCAAGCTTTTGAAGTGTCTAACTTATGACCGATGAGGGCTGCATACCCACTTTGTGCAAGGCGATCACTGCAAATGATATTGTAATTTGATAATAATAAACACGAAAAAATATGTGTAAATGGTGCGATATCGAAAGAAGTTTTTCGATTCGTTCCAAATTCAAAACAAATCAAAAAGTTGAAAAAGACAAGGTTTTATGTAACAGTATTTATGGCAAACTTGTTATATAGTATTACATAATATAGTAACGATCGTTTGGTGCACCGACGGGTTCAAATCCCAGAACTGGGTGATGGGTATTTACATATATATCTTTTTATAAATATAACATATCTATGTATCATATATGTATGTCTATCCGTTACCCTAGTATCCAGGTGACGATATTTCTACGATTTTATTCCTATCCAATTATCAGCAAATTGAAAAACGTGTAACTGATTCCCTACTCTCGTTCGAGCTAGGTTACAGGGATTAACTAGGACAAAGTACAAAAAGGGTCTTCATGGATTCATCACTCAATCGGGGACCAATCGCAAAGTAACTTCCAACGTCGAAAAGACATCTGTCGGGGCAAAATTATTTAGACTATTTCTTTGGAACAGAGGCAATCTCATTAATGGGGGTGCGGGCGTAGAGTAAATAAGACTAGTTAACCCAATGCTCTGCTCTGTGTATAAAACACAGTAATAATAATAATAGACTTTAGGCAAGAGCGGGAAGTGCTACTTAAGTAGTTTTAGGTTTCTTGTTATGTGTTGTGGTGGATATTTTGTTGGATATTTGTGTTGTGCACGAAGGGTTCCGTACAAACTTTTAGTTAAGTAAAAAAATTATGTTTCACGGTTTATGCATAAGGTTTATGTTTATGATTTTTTTTTATATTTGAGTTGATTAAAAGAAAGGTAAATTGCGGTTTACAATTTATAACGTATTAAAAAAAACTACTTACTAGATCTCGGTCGAACCAATTTTTTTTTTGGTTTTATCATTCTCCTATTTTAGAAGTTACAGGGGGGGAACATACATTTTACCACTTTGGAAGTGTCTCTCGCGCAAACTATTCAGTTTAGAAAGAAATGATATTAGAAACCTCAATATCATTTTTGAAGACCTATCCATAGATACCCAAACATATGGGTTTGATAAAAAAATTTTTTTGAGTTTCAGTTATAAGTATGAGGAACCCCCAAAATTTATTGTTGTTTTCTATTTTTGTATGAAAATCTTAATGCGATTCACAGAATACATCTATTTTCCAAGTTTCAACAGTATAGTTCTTATTTTTTCGGAAAAAAGTGGCTGTGACATACTGACAGACAGACAGACATGTCGAATCCATAAGGGTTTCGTTTTTGGCCATTTGGCTACGGAACCCTAAAAAAGGTTAACATATTAAACATATAGGTACAAAATAATATTACATAATAATACATGCATATAATAATAATACATACACATTGAATAATTAAATAATATTATTATTGTGTACACATAATGTTGCTAAATGGTTTATAAGTTAGTACAATTACAGCGTTCTTTTTATTCAATTATGCTTAGAATGGCGTAGAAATATTTACTTATAATTTATTCAAGATATTGTATTACTAGGAATAATGTCAAATTCACACAACACTTCATTTATAAATTTCATTGTAATTTAATTTGTTTCTCATTTCATTTGTAATTTAAATTAAAGCAGTTGTATTTTCGCTAAAGTTTTTTTTGTTGTGTCTCCGTATTATACTGTGGAGATTTATGTATTAGTACCTACATATATTATTTTGATTTAATTTTGTAAACAGAATTTCGCAACTATCAATAAAATGTATATTTCATGTAAAATATAAAATTTAAAGGTTTTTGGCTGGAATCTCAATAACTTAGGAGTCAATGAAAGTTCAGCAGTTTTTGTGGGCTATTGATAAAGCCGTCTGCGGTTTTATTGCTGTTTAACGAACTTTCTAAACTTTTTAGGGAGTTTGCGTAGTTAATAGAAATCATCGTTTCTTTGTTAGAACTTTATAAAATTTGTCTTAATAATTCACGGAATTTGACGTGCTTTAGGATCAGGTAGTAAATTTGTTCTTTTGTTTTGTTAGCGGTCGGCAATATTACTTCGACCAGCTACGTACCGTTTTCATAAATAAGGCATTAAACCACTCGCTGTGACATCAAACATTGTTCTCAATGGCAGAGTGTGGCTGGTTTTAATGTAAACGCCTATCGGCGTTATAGATATATCTCGTGTAGAAAGTGTGACGCATATTGGCGTTTTCCGTATTGCAAAGGGGTAATTAAGAAGAAAAATTAAAATGGAAGGTAAATTTATTTTTTACTATATGAATATACTAATATTGTCCGCTCTACTTTTAAATATAACTTTTAGAACTTGCAAATTAGAAAAGAGAAAAAACTAAAGTGCTTGCAGTAATAATAAACAATTTTAGTCCTTTAACATAATAAAATATCGCCGCTGCCGCTGACAGATGCAAATGAAGATTCTGCTTGTGTCAGTGGTTTGTTATCCAAGCGCATACCTATCACTTTGTATTCATTTTGATTCAGGTCGTCATAATCATCTGTTAATCTGTTTTGTAAATTTTCGTGAAATATAAATTTTTAGTCCACTGTTAAAATACAATAGGGTATCAAAAGTGGTCATACTAGAAAAACCGGCCTTTTTGACGCGGTTACCTAGTTTTTCGAAAGTATAGTTCATAGCGACGCGACGGTGTGGTTACATCAGCAGTTTTGTCTTAAATCGTTGACATAGGTTTGTTTCTTTGTATGTTCTTAGGTATCAATTAAAAACACATAAGATGTACTATTTATACAGTAACTTTCATACTATTTTCAAAAAATGTAAGTATTAAATAATTACACTTTACATTTTGAACCAAAAGTTTAGCAGACTCTACGAACGCCACTTGGCGTTTACCACATCTGTACTTATGTGAAATTAAAAATAACTTCTACCACAACGTCTACCACAGTAAATTTGGTTATTATTGTTTTTATGCGTTTACGAAGACGTAACACAATGACTTGTGTATAAGCTATATAAATTTATCAGAAGTTTGGTTAAATAAATGTGATTCTTACAGTAAAACTTAGTGACTAACAATCCCAATATCATAATCTCAGTAAAACATAGTAACGCTTACTTGTTTAAGTTACTAGGAAACATACTATGTTATCTTTCGCCATTTACATAAACATAAACACTTTTTTATTTGGTTTACACAGGACTTTAACAATAACAAACAATACAAAGGCAGTACATAAATAATTAAAAAATAAACTAAAAGAAAATAAAACAATTATGATTAACCTAAAACTTTAAACAAACCAAAAAAAAAACTTAAATTAACTTAATATGTCCCACGTCTGTACCAAATGGGTGACCAATTCAGCTTTATTTCAGCTTGAGAGCTGACGCTGAATAGCAATATCTCAGAAACGAAAGTGAACAACTCGTTATCTGTTACAACTAACGTAAATCAATTTCGAATTTCGAATCAATTTCAAAATAGATATTTATATGTTTTACTTTATACCTAATCAGATCGACCTTCAAAGTCATATATAGTCCTAAAACCCTTCCTCTAATTAGAATAAATAAAAATCTATGTCTGTGAATTTTCTCGTATAGCCTCTAGAAGTAATTTAAATGATCTTAAACATCTGACCTAAAATAATCTGTGGTGCCTATTGAATTAACCGAGATCTACGACAATACTATTTTAGAGGCGGGCGAGTCACCAATCTACTTCGCGAAAGCTCGATAAAATAAAAAGGGTTGAGCTATTTGTACAACAACACGTGATGAATGGATGAGTGTTAAATGATAAAATACGTTACAAACGAAATGTTAAGGTTCAATGTTGCTTTGGTCTACTGATATTACATTTGAAACTTATAAAAAAGTTTTTTATGTCATTGCAGTTATCAATTCCTTGGAAATGCTTCTTTTTTTTGTTTTTGGCTTCTGTCGTCGGGCGCTCAGTGGATGAATTTATGAAAAATATTAACGAAACTATACGCTTAAACATTTTACTTGTTTCAGCTGGCCAAGACAAGGACAAGAATGTCAATTGTAAAATAAAATATTTTTATATCTTTTGATTATTTCTTTTAAAATTATAAATATTATTTAGGAGACTATAGGTTTATAAATTAATATAAATATTATTTAGGAGACTATAGGTTTATAAATTAGGCAATATGAACATGTAAATATTAGATTGAATAACTGTTTGTTTAACAATAAATTAAAAGAAATAAAATAGAAATATATAAAGATAAAGACTATGTCACTTTTATAACTTATTTTATTATTACTGACTCAGGGTGTGAAATAAGGTGCAGGCAAAGTGCTTGAGCCAATTACTAAGTTTATTGTCCTTTATTAAATGCACAAGGATAGTCTTACAGAGGGGAGAACAATTAATTAAATGTTAGATATTTTTCCGAAGTTTATTCTTTATATTAAAACTATAAGTGACGAAATTATTAAAGTAGGTATGCATACCTACATACAATCACGAGCAATAAGGTCTATACACCGTAGAACTATGTCACACTGAATCGACCGAAAGCAAAGAGACAACAGTATAGAAACAAGTCATTGATGTAATGTGACATAGTTCTACAGTGTAAACATTTTATTACTTATACTTTATATATAGTTTAGAACTGAAGTATTAGTGTTTTAGGTAGAGACAATAATCGTTATCACTCGATTTACTACAGGGACACACTTCCCTCTTGGCGGATAGGATGTATATCGAAAGGCCCCAAATCACTCAATCTATAAATATATTTACTTATTTCCACGGTAACATTTATACTGTTGATGCGTAGCTTGCTATCGATTCTATCTATAGTATCGTGAATAGGTCGATAATATCGATAATATTGTATGGTATGTCACTATCGATTTTTTAAGTATTTTCGCTTGGGAACTATTGATAGTCGATTTTTCTGTAACAATAGCCGTAAAGAGCCGCGGGACTAGTGCGGATAGGTCGGTGTTAACGACTGCAGATGCAGCCGGGACCAACGCAACGACTCTACTTGAGTTACGAGATATATTTTTTAACATAAATAAATAAACATAAATATTTTTGTTATAAATAAACTAGATGGCGCTGTAGCGCGTAGAAATACGCTATCATATTGTTTTTGCGGGAGTACGTTAGGGGTTGGCAATGTTAGGATAGCGAGACAATATGGTAACAAACACACACATACACACAAAGTATTGTCATAATATAATAAGGATATTTCCAAACATCATTTTCATTGTTCTGAATCCAAGTTAAATAGCTAAATCACTTGTGTTTTGGGGTTTAGAACCAACGACGGTACCGTAAGCCAATATAGAAAAGTTAGATTTCTATGTTGACCTGACCAGGGATAGAAGTCAAGACTTCGGAGTCGGTAAAAGTAAAAGTAAAAAACCGGTATGCGAGCAATTCGACCATGGAGGTTTCGAGTGGCGACTAATCTTATGAGCTACCTATTCAAAAGTTGCTTAATCACTCTGTCCTCTGCTATATAGAACTCCTTGGTGTAGTCAACAACACGCTAACCAGCACCATTTTCATATTTCCACGATTTATATTCAACTTACAGTCCAATAGATAGAATTTAATATCAATCAAACATTTGTAGTTGGTTGATGTGTTATTGTGCTTACTTTAGGTTTATTTCCATATAAACATATCGTATGAAGAATTTGGAGCGTAATATTGAAATTGGCTATTAATATTAGCCATCCCGGAATGTATTCAGTGAAGCATTCCAATATTATTCGGTTGCTTTGTCAGGGGTCAGATTATATGTTATTGCTGCCCAGCTGTCGCGAGATGGGTAAACACAATAGGTACGCAACATAAGGGTCGAAGGAAATTGAGATGTTTGATCAAGAAAACGTGGTACGTCACGCGAAGAAAGATCTAGACCAGTAGCGCAAAGGAAAGATTCTTCCATGAGATTGGAATATTATATTTATTAAGATTAGCCTAGAGCAGAAAAATCAATGTCGACGGAGGCGAACAAGGTTTTGGATCTCAAACTTTTTTGAACTCTATGTTAATGACATTAAAACTTATACTAGAGCGTTTTCCATTGAAAACATAAGTTAGTATGTAAGTAAAAGTGCGAATAAACAAAAATAAACACATAATTTTATTTATGTGGGTTACATATTTTCCAGCGCCACAATTTGCACCTCAACTCTACAGGATGTTTGCATATCATCTTCAAAAGTTTTAAGACCAGCATAGAAATAAGCATTATAAAGAATAAATATTTGTAATGGTTTCTTAAAAGTTTATTTCCGTGTTACCCCAGATATAACAGTAGAATTACTTAATTTCTAAGAAAGATAATAATATTTCTTACATTCGCATCAATTAACCTTGCCTAAACCAAATAAACAATATTTTATTCCTACTTCGTACTCTTCTTTTCTGGCTCTCTGTCGCTCTTTTTTTCTGATTTCTTTCTCTTATCTGTTTTGCTCCTAGGTGATAAGTATCCCTAGTTCTGACCCTAGGATGCAATAACGTCCATAACAATAACAACCTCAATAGGAAAACTTTATTGAGCGAAGCTCTCTTTTAGGCAACTCACAAATTTCGCTTGTCTCACTCCTGCTACTTAACGGTTCAACTGACTCGAACGAATTTTGGCATGAACATACATAATTATAACCTGACGGACATAGGCTATGTAAAAAAAATATAGGATTTACCATGGAGGAATAATCACCGAAAGAAAAATTGAAAAGCTGATCACAGCCAAATCGCTGAGGCTAGACTGATGAAATTTGGCGCCAAAACTCACATCGTGGTCGTGACTAATGTGCAAAAAAAGTTTTGAAATCGGACATACCATAGAGGAATAATCACCCTTAAAAAATCTAATTGCTTCGCTCAGTATTTGCAAACAGCAGCATGTATTGCAGACCTAGACATAAATAGACATAAACTTTGAATCAGTCACCCAGAATTTTAATAAATAAGATCAAACCAAATAAACACTGATAGGCTTGTGTTATGGATACTCGGGTAACGTATGGACTTTAATAAACTTGTAATACATGAATGTATATAGTGTCCATATAATTAAGTATGTTACATACTGTAATACAATTTTAAAGGGAGAAAAAACAGCCCTTGCCCAGATTCTTGTTGCTTCTCGGTACGAAATTTCCCCACGTAACACCGGGAAGTCATGGCATAGTTGCTGACTTTCAAGGGATGCATTGTAAATGTTTATATAAAGCTCTTTATCTTTATGATTTTATGGTGTTTTTCAAATAACATTGTTTTGTATTGATAAGTAACAATTTGGTAATGTCGTTACTTCTGTTAAAGATGCCGATATCCTTGCCCGTAAGCTCGCAAGTTTTGTCAGTTTATAAACGTCCTGTACTGAGAAGAACCGACAAGAAAAGAGGCATTTTTATCCATGTTTTGTTGGATAGTATAAGGACCGTCAAAACACGCGGCTGCTTAAGGCTTAAATGTCGAATCATAGACCCATATAAATGAAATAATAATAATTTCTCATCTACATGGAACCAACAACAGAGCTGGTGCGGCATGTGAAGCGGCTGAAAAAGCTAAAGCATGTAAGTACAGGGGTCTAGGCTCCGAATATGATTTTGTCCCATTCGGTGTCGAGACACTTGGTCCGTGGGGTCCTAGCGCAATAACGCATTTTAAGGAAATATCAAAAAAATTAGTCGTTATCAAAGGAGACCGAAGAGCTGGCAGATACCTCAGACAAAGAATTAGTTTAGCTATTCAAACGGGGAACGCTGCCAGTATTTTTGGAACCTTGCCTAAAGGGACTCCTTTTAGTAATATATTTTAGATATTATATTAAATTTTAAAGGTTTTTAGTTTTTATGTTTAGACTTAATAATTTTAACCTTGACTTTAAATCCTAATTATTTATTTATTGTTACATAGTTATTATTTAGTTGTAAATCTTGATTGATGACAATTAAACCTTTATTAAAATTGAAATAATAATTGAAATTCTAGAGTATTATGCAACCCAGAGTAGCAACACAATTACCTTCCAGTACGGAACACGATTATGATGAATTGCAAATTGTTGTTAAGAGACCACTTTTCCGCTAGGATTAGCACACAAATTATGGAAATAAACTAAAGTGGTTTTCTCTCGAGTCTTTGGAGTAAAATTATGATTGAATAAAATATCCAACACTATCAGCATTTAGTAAAGCATTAATGAGTGCTTAATTGTTAATTTTTAATTATATAATTATAATTAGAACGGGTTAATTATCAAATCTATTATTATTATGCGTAAAATTAAATAACAGTGGCAGTACTTTTATACCAACGTTAATAATATAAATTATATTTTCTTTCTTATTTATTTTAATAAAAATATGAATGCATAAGGTATTTTTGCGATTAAGAAGACTCATTTGTCAAATTAAGCAAAATGCCAAACTCTACAATACAATATCTATACAAACATACTGTTAAATACATAACCTTCTTTTTGCTTCCCCGCAGTAGAATAACAAAAGAAAAATGTGTACCGCCTTACGTTTATTAAGATAAGATGTGATCAATATTCACTACCGTTTATTCAGCAAACATCTCCTACTTCGACACTTATCTGGTCTTATTTTTTCTTCCATATCAACAGGTGACCTTCAGCAAGTAGAATTTAGCAACCCAGCCCCAACAGAATATTGATTAGCGGCTAAATAAATTTTCTTCCTAGGCGCATTTCTTTTATTCTATTAAGTTCAACACATAGCTCAATGAGTTGAACTAATTGCAATTCTTTTTTCAACTGTTCCAACTCTGTATATACTACGTGATAATTGATAAAAATGGAATATTTTGTTGTTCAGTTAAATTAATACATTGATTTATCACTATGAAACTTTATTATACTTTTCTGACTCGAACTGTTGTGTTCAACAGTTCATATAATTCAGTAATTGGAACGCAAACTTTTTAGAAACAGAGGCATAGTTTCCAAGTTTCACAAAATAGTTAGGTACCGACTTGAAATAATTGCACAAAGAATCGCAATTACTTCAACTCGTTAAACTTTGAGTTGAAATTAATGGAACAGGGGGGAGAATTTGACGCGAACTGAGTCACGCATTTACCTCATTAGTATAACAACGGATCGTAGTAGCACAGAGTAAATAAATAATACGTAATAATATTAGATCCTTACCACAAATATTATACATAGAATCTGTATTATGCGCACATCTCCTGTAAGGTAATTCATTTTTTTCTGTACTTATTGAAATCAATTGCTAAGAATCTTAAGGGAATTTCACCATATTCCTGTTGATTTTACAGCCGCTTGGTCCAATGGTAGCTATTATATCTTCTGCGCCATAGTCCCAGGTGTGAATTCCGATAAGGGCATCTGTTTGTATGATAAATATAAGCGTTTGTTTCCAATTCATGGTGGTTGATATAGTTATTTATGTCTTCTATAAGTTCTTTATTACCATAATACAAGCTTTGCTTGGAGGACTCAGTAATTGCTGTGAGTTGTCCGTATTCTTTTTTATAATTTTTGGTTTCAATTCTAAATTTGTCTATTTGTCAATTATGCTGACGAAACACTGATGCTGTAAGCTTAAGCTTGTTTTAAACAGGACTTTCAGTAAAAATGTAGATATCTCTTGTATATACAAGGACGATAACTATTGAAAAAAATACAATTTTGTATAGGTGAATGTGGTGTTGACTGTAATGAAGACACATAATTTAAAACATTTTTAAAATTTCATTTGCTTAAGAAAAATCAATATAGATTTTTAATTCTTACAATTCCGCGCACATTAGAAATTTGAATAAAACAATTTTTTTAATGGATTTTGCCCATAATTTGTTTTTTATTTATTCCTAATGTTTCGACTCCTTTACAGGAGCCATGATGACTAAGGCAATGATCGTCATATAGTTTCTACTAACTTCACAATATTATGCCCGATCAAATAGATTGTTTATTAGTTGAATAATATTGATGTTAGTTTTATTTCCTCTATAATTTGAAAAGGGTGTTTTTTATTTTTGCAGAATGCATACGTTACCTTTACTTAAATGCCTTGCCTTGCCTTGTTGACATAAACGGAATAAGTATAATATTTGAAAATGTTTAAAACTTTTCTGATATTATCGAACTGTACTTGAAGTTGCGCCACGTTTTGACAATAAATTGTAGTTTACTTGATGCAACATGTGATTCTTGCTATAGCAGTACAAATAGATGCTGTAGAGCAACTTAATGACCAGAATGATAAAACCAAAATCAAATTAAATTTATATCGCTTATACTGTACCATCTCTATTTATTTACTCTATGCTAAATTATAAATTGCTGGTATAACTATAACCACATTTAACTCTGGATAAATTAGTAATGATATAGTTGTGAATTATTTATCTCTTCAAATATAAAGAAAACTTCAAATATAAAGATAAGTCTTTGGGGCTTTTCGACTACCATCGTGAAACCAATAATTTCTGGTATTGCGCTACAACTTGCTTTATTTTCAATAAATTTATTGATGAAAAAGTTTAGCCGAAATTCAATTAAAAAAATCTAAGGTAATTTTTAGCTCATTTCTGTATTAACAAAATATTTATTGAAAAAGCATTTAGCTTTTCTTGATAAAATTCCAGCCGCATTTGCATTTTTCAGATACATTTTTGATGCAAGGGAGTAAATAGGATGCCAAAGATATTTTTCTGAACTTATAAAGGCGTTCGATTGTGTTGATTATGAAAAATTATTAAAAAAGATGAGATGAGAAACATTATGGTATCTCAGGACTATCATTAGAACTTGTTCAGTCATATCTCTCTTCATGAGTTCAAAAAGTAGTGAGTGGCAAAGCTAAATCACTATGGGCGTGCCCCAGGGATCGATATTGGTCCATTACTATTAATTTTTAAATTAATGAGCTCCCTTATTTTACAAAAAAATTGGATACGACGGTACTCTTTGCAGATGATATTAGTTTTTAATGAGTGTGTGTTCGGGACTACCCTCTCTAAAATACTGCACTGGTTCACCTTTTATAACATAAGAATTAACAGACAAATGTTTAAATTAAAAGGTTTACACGGTTACAGTAAAGGAACATGATAATGATATAGAAAATCTACTAAAAGCTAACAAATATTATGTACGTACTGTTATGTATGTATATAGAGTTTTATAGGTTTTCTATAATCAGCGTTTTGTCAGCGTTGTTCGAGACTGATATTTTTCTGTTTGCTCTGTAAATCCACATATAATATACGTACCAGGCACCAGTTATCACAGCACTCCTCAACAATCTAACTGAAGCATTGATCAGGCTAAAATAAAATCGTGGGGTAAAGCGCTACTTGAGTTAATATGTTCGTGATCGTTTTGTGATATTTCGCATAATGGTAGTGATGGATTTACTTTTACAAGCATTTATATAAATTGTCTATTGGAATATGTGAGCGGTTGAATATATATAAAGACATTTCTATGCGCTAACTTCTAGACTGTTCGGGAGAGTGGTGTTATCACTAGTACCTACCCAAATATTAAAAAAAAAAGTTTCTTTGCAATAAAACCTTTTAATAAAAAAAATACTTATTAAATTTTATAATTTTAACTTGATATCGATTATGAAATATATTTATCAATATTTATTTCCATACTTCAGGCATACAAGCATTCCCTATGAATAAAAACCCACAACGAGATTAACCTAACCTAACCTAACCTAACAAATTCAGACGCAACTAGGACCATCGACTTCACATGCCGAAGTTCTGAGAAGCAAGTAACAATACATTATTGAACACCCTTCAGATAAGTGAAAGATCAAACGCGTTAGCAATTGCGCTTTAGCTTAAGAATATCTAATGCTTACTATTTTCTTCTATTTTCCAAAATCAGTCTTATTCAAAATGATTTTAAGGCTATACGCATGCGGCCATTATCACGGGAGAATAGTTAAAATACTTCTACGGCACGTTCTCAATTAGACAATTCAATTAGTATTTCAAACAATTAGTTCTCAATTAGTATTGCATTCTTTTGTAATACCCGCAGTGGGTAGTGAGTTAAAAATTAATTAAGCTTCCCCTTGCAACTTTAATATCCCACCAAGTTCAGAGGTTGCGGCGTGCATTTCAAAGTGGGGTATTAATACATCTCGTTATTAATGGTAAGAACATTGCGTGAGAATCAGAAAATTGGTTGTTGTTTTGACCCTGAAGTGTATTTAAAATCCTGATTGATAGCTAGGGGAAATTGGAATAAATAATACAAACCAAAGAAAAAGCGTCGTGTGTTTAGTGTTCATAAAATATAAAAAGTTTACTGTAGTTTGCTTATATTGGTCAACACTTTATCGGTGTCTCAACAATAGTAGAAAAAGATGGTTAAAAAATCCGTTTTAAATACTTATATACTGTATTTAATTCATTACTAAATTGTAATTTTCATGAAACTTAACAGGCTTTTAATATGAATGAAAATGATTAAAAGCAAAGTATACTTACTTTGTACTCTTAGACTCTTTATTTAATACTGCGTTTCGTGTGGAATTTCGGAAAAAAAAAACATTTCACGAAATCTGTATAAAATCGGCAACTGTCCTGAACACATTATTTGAGAAATGAGAGAATCTCCAAATAGAATTAACCCTTGCGATGGTGCTATCTACTCCATTCTGTTATAAATAAAACAAAAAGTTATATATAACTACGGCAAAGAGACAAAAAAGTTTTAATCAAAATTAACTATCTCGTTCATTATTTTATGCTCAATAGGAGTTTTTCAACTTTCCTGAATAATTTCATAGTTTTAATTTATTCCTGTTATAACTCGCATATATTAATACAAAACAATATAGTTTAATAACATGAAAACTCTTTGTAAGTCAATAACGAGTAAACCCTTCAAAACTAGCATAAAAGTTAGCAAAAGCGATTTTCCCCCTCTATTCGCAATTTGTCCCTTACAGTTAAGTGAAGCGGTTTCACCTTATCACGTCCAGTCCCTCTGTGGACACAATGAATATAAGAAGTATAAACTACACCCCTCAGGTGAGCATACTTTCCGTGGTAGACGATAATGATAATAGCCAGAGTTTATTTGCGAACTTTCCAGAAACCCTGCGGCCCAGTCATTGTGGCCGCACCACAATTCCACGGTCTTTCAAACAATTCTCGAGGTCACTGGGAAGTATTGAAGGGTTTTAAGGGGGACCGCTTTTCATAATTAAATAACAATAATATTTCTTATATTCACACCAATTAGCCCAGCCCAAAGTAAGCACTATAAGGCCTGTGTTATGGATAGGGTAACGGATAGACATACATATATGATACATAGATATGTAATATTAATAGACAATATACAAATACCCATGACTCAGGTACAAATACTCGTATTCATCACGTAAACGTTTGCTCCTTCCGGGATTCGAACCCAGGACCATCTAGGTGCGAAAGGCAGGATCACTACCGTTGCACCAATCGGTCGTCAATTGTTTTAAAAGCGGAAGTTTGACACATAAACTTGCACTATGCTAGAAATCTCTTTGAAGGTTGTGACTTTGTGATGTGAATGTATGATTTAAAAAAATATTAATTGATTCAAAGAATGGCACATTTAATTGGAAATGGCCAGGTCACATATGTTATAAAACCGATGGTAAATCGAGATATCAACTGGTGAGGTGAGAAATGCTATAAATATGAAAGCTTATGATATGAGAGAATAAAGTAAAGTAAAATAAATTCTTGAGGCTTCACTATCTTTATTTACTTATTGGGATTCTACCGCTGCCCTGCCTTCATATACTTGAGATCTGCATGTTTGTTAAGAATCACTTACATCTCTTTCCCCTTCATGACACGGAATATAAAAAAACTAATACTAGGCATAATTATAATAATAGTAGTAATAATAATAGGCATAATTAAAAATATATGAAAATTTTTGTAACGCTATCAGGATCTATAATGTGCTGCCAGTTGAAATCAAGGAACTGCCTGCCAACAAATTCAAGTATCAATTGTTTAACATCCCTTTAGATAAATGTTATTAATCAGTTAACGAATTCCTAGGGCAGAAACTATAATATATATGTGGGATCGTAGAAGAAGAGAATGGTTGAATTTAACAACAAAATCTTTAATTTACTTAATCACTTCTTACAGCGTTTATCTCGTGACACAGACTTGACACAGACTACCTTTATAATGTTGCCATTACTCAAAATTAAAATTACACAAAAATTAAATCAAAAAACACTTTTCCCACACGGCCGTCCTGATCATTCATCTGCCTCAGATGAACTCCCCTGTAGTTCAACGTCAGCCTGGTTCCATTAAATCAGCAGAAGTTGTGGTATTAATAGGTCCTTCACCTTCACCTACTCTCTTAACAGCGTATCTTTCATGATGCCTTTTGGCTGTGACCTCATATGGTCCTAGATACTTAGCATGTAATTTACTACCTTGAGTAAATTGCGTTCGTTTTATGGCAACTAAATCTCCAATATTATATTCAGTAGCCTTTTTTCTCTTTCTATTATAATTTTTAACATTCTCCTCTTGGATCTTTTGTATTGACTCTTTTGCTTTTATTCTTAGGTCATTTCTTCGTTCATTGTAACCCTTAATTTCTTCTTCTTCTATCAGTTTCATAATTTCTTCATTTTCATCTTTCATTTTTGTTCCAAAGAGTAATTCAAATGGAGTCATGCCAATGCTTCGTTGCCATGTACTATTTAGGCAGCGTTGTACTTTGGAGACTTGTTTGTACCATTTCGTTGGATCATCAGTACTTAATTTACTTAGAACACTTATTATTATTTGATGAAGTCGTTCTACTTGTCCGTTTCCACGAGGTTGTCCTGTAGTAATCGTATAATGTGTTATGCCCTCTTGTTCACAATAATCTTGGAAGTCTTTTGAAGTGAATGCGGCGTTACGATCGGAGATAATTTTCTGAGGCGCACCAAAGGTTTGTTGTTGTAGCCTCAGTTTATCGATTGTTTCATCTGTAGACAAAGATTTAGTTGGGTAGATCCAAGTAAATTTGGTGAAGCCATCAACCACCGTAAAAATGTATCTATATTTTTTATTAGTAGACGTCAATGGACCAAGATGATCAATATGATACGTCGACAACGGTAAATCGCCTTTATCCAGCGGATGTAAGTAACCTTCTTTTCTTCCTTTCTTTTGTGCAATTAGAATACATTCTACACAATTATCTATTACTTTTCTAATTTTTTCTTTCAGATTCTCTATGTAATATTCTCTATTCACAAGTTCTTCAGTTTTTCTAATCCCAAAATGTCCATAATCATGTTTCATCCTTATTACTTCATTTTGCATTTTCTTTGGAACTACAATAAGTCTCGTACCATCTTTCTCCTTACATAATATTCCTCTTTCTAGTACATAGTCTTCATAAGGTTCTTTCACTAAAATTTTCTTTAACAGGCTGATATGCGGATCATCATCTTGAGCCTTCTTCAAGCGAGCGGCAGCCTCGGTAAGTATCAAGCAGATGGGATTTCTGCTTAATGCATCAGCGTGTTTAAGCCTTGATCCTGATCTGTGTTCTATATCATAATCATACTCTTCTAGTAGCAGAGCCCAGCGAGCAACGCGCGGAGGTAAGTCTTTCTTCTGTAGAGTTTTGGTAAGAGCGGAACAATCTGTTACGATTTTGAAGTGAATTCCCAGTAAATAGACACGAAACTTTTTGACTGCTTCAGCAATTGCTAATATCTCCAAGTAATAGCTATGATATTTTTTTTCAGCTGGTGTCGTCTTTTTGCTCATGTAATAAACTGGATGCATCTGATTATCTACAGAACTTCTTTGTAAGAGGACTGCTCCATAGCCTTCTGCACTAGCGTCTGTGTGTAGTTCTGTTGCTAGGTCTGGATTATAAATACGTAGCACAGGTGAACTGCATAATATTCTCTTTAATTCATTAAAAGCCATCTCACACTCTTCATTGAAATTGAATTTAGCGTCTTTCTTAAGTAAATCGGTAAGCGGTCTTGCAATTATAGAATAATTCCGAATGAATTTCCTGAAATAGCCAGACAATCTCAAAAATGATTGTAAAGACTTGATGTTTAGAGGTATTTGGAATTTTGATACCGCTGAAATCTTCTCTTTGGATGGACGAAGTTCATTATTGCGAATTATGTAGCCCAAATATTCTATTTCTCTCTTCATAAAGTGGCATTTTTTCCAGTTAAATAAAAGACCGTACTCTTTAGCCCTCTCGTATACTTTTATCAACTTCATTAATCCTTCTTCTTCTGATTTAGATGGCAAAATTAAATCGTCCAAATATGCTAAAACGGTACCTTCAGCTATGAGGTCTTGAAATATATTATTGATGTATCTTTGAAAAACTGAGGGTGCTGTGCATAAACCAAATGGCATCTTTGTGCATTCATATTGCCCTTGCGGGGTAACAAAGGCTGTAAATTTTCTGCTCTCTTCATTTACATTTACGTGCATAAATCCATTTTGTAAATCTAAGGTTGTAAAAACTTTTGCATCTTTCAGTCTGTCTAACTGATCTTCTATGAGTGGTAGTGGGAATCGATCTTTCACAATTTTCTTATTTAGCTTTCTGTAATCTATACATAGTCTATATGTTCCATTTTTCTTTTTAGCAAGCACTACAGGGCTTGCAAAATCTGATTTGCTAGGTCTTATTATCTTTTGATCTAACCATTCTTTTATTTGTTCATCAACGACTTTCATCTCCAGTGGCGACAGACGACGCGGACTTTGGTAGATCGGAACTTCTTCGGTAAGTATAATCTTCATTTCAATGTTACTTTCCTTCTTTTTAACATCAGGTTTGTATTCTTCAATCATCTTTGTAATCTTTTCTGCAACTTCTTTATTTTCAGGGTAATCTTCAAAACAAATAGTGCTCTTTTCTTCTGTCAGTACTGTCAGGTAAGTAATCTTCTCAAGAAAAACACCATTTGCAGTAAAATTTATTTCGAAATCTTTGAGTATGGGATTTCCCAGTATAACGTTGACCGGTATAGCATAATCTTGTACTACATGAAATTCCATATCAGCATAATAATCATCAATCGTAACATTAGCTTTCAGGAGTCCTTCAGTACTGAGTTCTTTTCCAGCGATTCCAGTTAAATGTATTGATTTTCCTTCATCATACTTAACTTTTCCAGTCATAACTTTTTCAACTTGCGAAAATTTTATCAAATTAACATCACTTCCGGTATCAATTAATGCTGTCATTTCAATGTTATTTATTTTCACCTTCTTAAACGGAGTTTTAGATTCTTTGTCTTCTTTATCGATCTTTGTCTTCACATCATTGTTTTGAATATTCAACATCTTTTTACCTTTATTATTACATTCAGTTCCTTTATGCCCAAATTCGTTGCATTTAAAGCATTTAATACCCTTTGTACAAGTTGGAGCTTGATGATCTAAATCGCCGCATTTAAAACATCGCTTTACTTTATAATTCTTGGCAGATGGAGTAGCTACATTAGGTCGAGTCTGAATTTTTTCTTTAATATTTTTGTAAATATCTAATTTCATTCTGAATTCTTTAAGGTTTGCTGCTCCGTACAAGATAGATTTATTTGATTCGCTATCTTGGATACCATCGATAACATATTCCATAAGTGCTGCATCTTCAATGTTTCCATGTAGTGCACATTCTTTCATATGGAGAAAGTACTGTTGGTAAGTTTCATGTTTCTGCATTTTTCGTGAACTAAGTTTCTTGTGTATGGCGGCACTATTCAATTTTGATCCAAATTCTTCTTCAAGCTCTTGTTTTAATTTTTTAAAGTCTTTTACTCCACCAAGTGACCGTAGAAATAGTTTGGCGGTTCCACTAAGAAGTCTTTTCGCGTAAATTAGTTTTTCTATTTCAGTCCAGTTCATCAACAGCGCCGTGTCTTCAAACTCTTCGAACCACGTTGAAATCGGGTAAGTGTCATCACCACTAAATGACGTCATCGACTTCTCCACATCCCCAAATGAGATATAAGGTGTAGTATCACGTGATTCTCGTTCTTCTCCATCTTTAATATCTTTTTTCGGCGGCATTTTAAACGTTATTCTTCAATATGAAAATTTTCTTTAATCGTAAAATTCTTGTAAAATCTTTAAATCATCGCCTTTGTAACAAATAATATTCAATCATAACATCCATTAATCGTAATTGCAAATCTTGAAACTAAATCTTCATCTTCTTTTTTAATCGACAAAAATAAAAATAAGTGACGTCACGAACAACGTCCCGCAGCATTCGGTCCAACGGAGTCGATAAAGCAATGCGATAGTAACAACGTCCCGAAGCATTCGGTTCAACTTGCGTTCCCGCGCACCGCTTCGGTCCGTGTAGATAAAACAGATTTGTATTACAATGACTTGCCGGTATTTTGATGATTTTGAGCGTTTTCCATTTAGAAAAAAAAGTCGACACTGTGTTGCACTGTGTCAACTTTTTGTTTATGTGTGTGTGTGTGCCAATAGGTTTTTGCTATAGTATGGTCGACACAGTGCAACACAGTGTCGACTTTTTTTTCTAAATGGAAAACGCACGATTTCTTCGTGAACGTCGTTAATTCTTCCACACTGAAACTTCTCAGGATCCCGGACGAGCCCCCAAATTAGTTGTGGGATCGTAGAAGAAGAGAATGGTTGAATTTAACAACAAAATCTTTAATTTACTTAATCACTTCTTACAGCGTTTATCTCGTGACACAGACTACCTTTATAATGTTGCCATTACTCAAAATTAAAATTACACAAAAATTAAATCAAAAAACACTTTTCCCACATATATTTGTAAGTGTTTAATTAACTTATATGAATGTGCAATTATATAAATATGATTGTGATATTAACTAATGTTTTGATAACTTATTTTTTGTTAGCTTTTTTTCATAATTTATTAATTTCCACGCTGAATCAAAGCAGAATATGCCGGGTTTGTATTATCATCTATATTTACTACCATATTCTTGGAAATAAACGCTTATCTTATCTTATCTTGTCTATATATGCAAGAATTTGTAATAATATCTGCTCTAATATCACTTGTGTGTTACACACCAATAACTAAGCAAATATATTTTTTAACACTTTATGTTTCCAAAAGTATTAATTGGATATTAAGCACGTTTAAATTTTTGCGACTCTGATATTCGGCGCTTTTAAATGCAACATCATCATGGAAAGTCACAGAAGAAATATAAAACATGGTGAAAATCCGTTTTAATAATTACTAAGCAAATAATAATAATAAGTGATAATATTTATCTATTCTCCATACAATTCAATGAACAGGGCCTGGAAACCGGTAAAATTTCAAGTCGATTAAGATTATTGATATGAAACAATTGCAATAATGGCCAGATTACAATTTGGGATTTACGAGTCGCTTTAACTAAAAAAGACTGATGTTTGAAATAAATCGGGGCTTTTATTACAGAAGTATTACAGAAACGCTTTTCTGTTATGCAAATAAATATTTATATTTGCAGTAATCGCCCAGGAATACAACTTTCGCTTTACATGTCGTATATACATAGTTAAAAAATGCACAAATATTTATTTTCTTTGTAAAAAAGTAATAGTAAAAAATCATCAATCCCGGGGCCCCGTAAGGACCTTATTATACATCCTCCCAGTAGTTTAACAGTTTCAATAGGCTACGCACTTGCTCACAAAATAATTATTTTCGTTGCCAGTTTTGTGGTTTGACGGTTTTCGCTTTCTCATTTTGATTCTCTATAAAGCTTTGTATTTATTTTTTGGATTTCATTTGTGTTCGCATTTATGAATATAAAGTTTGCTGGTCGATTAGGGCGGTGTAAGGTTGCCCTTTGTAATATAGAAAAACGACTCTTAAAGTCGCAACTAGCTGATTTACTTTATTTAGGTAGTTTATTGTGCCCCTTTTAAAGGAAAATGACCTTAAGCAGCTTATGATACGCTTCACCATTTATACTCCTCAAATTTTCTTTTGAAGCATGATTTCATAAATATTTTTATTTTACTGAAAGAACTAAGGATAAGAAAAGATTAATTTGATAAATTGCTTGTTGGTTGGGATATCTTTGTAAAATCTTTGCCATAGACTAAATATAATAAAATAGAGACAAATGATGAAATTTAAAAAGCAAATTTCGGAACCTGTTTAAAAATATCACTTAAAATAGTTGTAGTTAGTAATACTGTATCGTGCTTATACCGATATAAAAAAATCATAAAACTAAATTCCGGTATAAAAGCGCTGTAAGAGCTGTTTTATCCTTCATGTGAAACATCAAAAAGTCATAAAAAAAATTAGGAATACTTTTCAAAACATAAATAAGTACAATGACATTACATAAAAATAAATTAAAATAGAGATAAAACCGTTAGTACCTGTGTTGTTTTTTAATTCGATAACACAAGTGCTTAAGCCGTTTAACTGGAGTTTATAGCAATGGATGTAATATTTATACTTATGTGTATTTTTATTTATAATTAAGTTTCCTCGTAGTATATAGGTGGAGTACGAACTAGTTCCCCTTGGTTTCAAGCTGACATCTCAGGCGATGGGTTCGACCGCCTTGATTTACCATAACCGGTTTGGAAATTAGTTTCCGAGCCTTGACTAAAGTAAGACCCTCATATGTATACGCACAACATATTAGAACCAGTGCGACATATTCAATCAAATAAAAAACAAAATAATAAGATTATAATCGAATGATAAAAGTTTAAGGTCTTAGGTCTTAATTCGTTGCTTTTCGAAAAAGCAACGAATCATTAAACCATGGATTACTTCTGGCATCTTGCGTTGTATTAATAACCGAAACAAAATGCAAAAAAAACTTCGTAGTGATTCAAATAACGTTATATTAAGTATAACTTATAAAAGGTATAGAAATTTTCTAAATAACTTAATAAAAAAACTTAAAAGAAAATATGAGCGGGAACTGTTAGCTAAGTCTACAAGCAATACTAAAAAATTATGGAATAATATTAAAACTATTACAAACCTAAAATCTATTAAAAAAGGTAACTCTGAACTTTTACATATAAAATCTTCTCCTATTGATTCAGTTAATTACGTAAATAACTTTTTTGCTGGCATTGGAAGGGAATTGGCAGAAAGTATTGTTACCTCTCCGAGTAGCCACAGTCAACTTGAGACTGATACTTCTGTTTTTAGAAATGACTCTAGTCAATCAAGCTTTGTCTTATTGGATACTGACAATGACGAGGTATATAACGTACTAATGGGTCTAAAGTCAGATAGCGCACCTGGGTGGGACAACATTTCAACAAGTTTCTTAAAGTATGTTGGGAGTGAGGTTGCCCCTATCATTTGCCACCTTGCTAATTTATCTTTTCAGAAAGGTGTCTTTCCCGCACTTCTTAAGAAATCCATTATTACACCAGTGCACAAGGCTGGGAAGAGAGATGATATCAATAATTACAGGCCAATATCTGTTCTTACATCAATTGCAAAAATTATAGAAAAGCTTCTAAACAATAGACTGGTTAACTATTTAAATAAATTTAAAATTTTATCAAGCTCTCAATTTGGCTTCAGACGTGGCTTATCAACAGAAGATGCTGTGACAGCTTTAACATCTCTAATCACAGATAACTTAGACAAAGGATATAAATGTATAACTATATTTCTAGACATAAAAAAAGCTTTTGATACCGTTTCTATTTCTATGCTGACGAATAAACTGGAAAACATTGGTATTAGGGGACACCCGCTGTCCATCTTTAGGGACTATCTTTATGATAGAAAACAGTCTGTCAAGATAGAACAATATGTAAGTTCAGACTTGAATATTTCTTATGGAGTCCCACAGGGCAGTGTGCTTGGGCCTACCTTATTCCTAATTTACATAAACGAGCTAAGCAAACTCAACCTATCTGGTGCACGAATCTTTTCCTACGCTGATGATACTGCCATAGTGTTTAATGCTGCAACCTGGGAGGGGGTTAGGCGTGATGCAGAGATTGGTTTAGCTTTGGTTGCGGACTGGCTTAAAACTAACTTACTTACACTTAACATTCTTAAGACAAATTACATCTGTTTTACAATTAATAACCGTACCCAACCAAATGAAAACTTTGCTATCCAAATACATGGTTGTCTGAATCAGGCTTTAGATGGGCTGAATGAATGCACTTGCCCTTTCCTTTCTCGAGTGTTATCAACAAGATACTTAGGTGTAGTTATTGACCAGAGACTGTCTTGGCATCCACACATAGAAAATTTATCAAATAAGATCAGGAAACTCACCTGGATTTTTAGGAATTTAAGACACGTTGCCCTCCAAAAACTACTTAAATACATATATTGTGCCTTAGTACAATCTATAATTACCTATTGTATCGCTATCTGGGGTGGAGCATCTAAAGAAAAATTTTTGGAAGTTGAAAGAGCACAGCGGCTACTACTAAAGGTTATGTCCTTTAAGAAAATTAGATTTCCCACTGAGCAACTTTATCAATTGAACGATTTACTAACAGTGAGGAAACTGTATATTTTGTCTACTGTACTCAGAAGACACAGATACTTAAACTATGATCCAGGCTTGCTAATCAGAAGACGAGCACATATTGTTATTCCCAAAAAAACATGTAAAACGTACTTTGCTAGTAGACAATATTATACAATGTCAGGACACTTGTATAACAACACAAATAAAATATTGAATATTTATCCAGAGACCTATCGCAATTGTGTTGTGGCAGTAGCGGATTTCTTGAGAGGGCTAAATTATGAGAGGACCGAAGAAATGCTGAATACCTTAAAATGTTAATCCTTATATAAATATGTATTATATTATATCTTTACACACATACACACACACACACAACACATACACACACACTCACATGCACACACACTATACATAATTAACATACTTGATTTAAGATTAATTTATCTGTCAATTTAATTTCAATGTTAATTTTATTTTCTTTAACATAATGTAAGATATGGAAGAGCGGGGCCCTCTGGCACAAGTATTGTTATACTTAAAAGAAGGCCCCAACCCCTATGTTTTTAGTCATTAAGTATTTTGAAAGAAATAAAATTAATTTTTTTTATTTTTTATTTATTAGATATTCATATAGGGTAAAAGCCGGATAGTTGCCCTCAGTGCCGGATTTACCATAGAAGCTGAAAAAGCTGAAGCTTAGAGCGGCAAAATTAGGAAGCGGCAAAATTGGTCCAGTAAATTGGTACAGAAAAAAAGTAAGGCGTGGCGGGGCAGAAATTCTTAAGCCTTTAGCGGACCATACCTATCTTCCCTAGCCCGCCACACATTATAAGTAGTGCAGTAAAAAAAAAACTTTGCTTTTCTTAGCTTAAAAATAAACCCAAAAAGTTATAAAAATAACTAAATATAAAAATATAGTTTCAAAATTCCCTAAAAAAGAAATTAACGTTATTGTGAACAGTGCATCTAATTTTAGAGGTCAGCAGGGGCGGCAAAAATTTTATAGCTTTGGGGCGGCAAATGTGTACACCCAGCACTGGTTGCCCTACTTTTCAAAAAAGCTCTATAATTAAAATATATATATTTGTTAATAACAATTCGATGTTTATATCAAAACATAGGTCTTTAAACTTTTATTGCAGCCCATTTTTGTAAACATAATATACGTTTCGAGTAAATCCTGTTTGATTTGACCTCTCAAAAAAGGGATAGTTGCCTACTAAAGCGGATAGTGGCTTTACGTTAAAAATTCTTCGGAGGATTCTTGCCTCGTGTAAGGATAGACGCCTCTCTATGTTTCTTTTAGATAAGTTTCAAGTAATTTTAAGTAATCAGTCTTTATTATTTACTGAGATTCTTTATTAAGTACTTACCACAATATTGAATGAATTGACTTTATTTTAATTACTAATATGTATACAACAATATCAAACTAAAAACTTATCGTGAAAAATTAACCATAAAATATTTATATACACATTCACAAAAAGAATATGTCATCCAAAATTCCAATTTGGGGCATGGTACCCAGAACACTGGCAGAATTGCTAAACTGATTCTCTGTGCGAAATAGCTGCCAGCCCTCTGATCACCCGAAGAGAGAATTAGTCGATTCGACATATTCTTCATAAACCGCTTCATTCAGCCGACCACGACCCTAACGTCTCGAAAGCTAACGCCGCAAACTCATATCTTCAGTTATAGAAGAGTATTTACGACGCTTGAGAAACTGAGCACGATCGGCTGCGGCCCCAGCTTTAGTACAAGTTTCATGTATGGAGCCAGCGTGTCTACGCAAGTTACATCCCACACCAGAGTGCGGCCCAGTCTCCACGGCACAAGTGTAGCACCGTCAGGTCTCTTGCCGTCATCTCTATATAGACCACATGGTTCTAATGTTGCCGGTATAGAAACCGTGGCAAGAGCTCTACGTACCAAATCGTTAACTGTACCGTGGCGATATAAGCGACCAGCACTTCTGGAGCAGGATAAGCCATGTCGACCCAACTGATCCACAAATTGCCCACATGAACAGGGGTTCACATACTTTGGCACCAAGCCGGAGACTAACGGAAATTCTCAGCGTTGCAGGATCTAAAATTGTACCAAGATTATGTGAGGGAAGCGCGTACAACCATTGACTTGAGTGTTCGCTGGTGACTGCTAATAGTCTCGTTATCTCTGTATTGTCCATTACTTGGTCAAGGAGACAAGCAAACGTCATTTTATGTCCAGGCATGTCCCAAATTTTTTGTTTTGTTTCGTCAGTTTGGATATTTTCCATCGGAAACATTGCCCTCCAAACATCCAAAGCCTCACTCAAGCCCGTCACTTGAACATCAGCTTGTTTTAAGTTTAAAAGATTGCTGATGAGAGTAAACGTACTGTGAGTAGAAGCTAAGAAAGCCGGTAGAGTTACGCTTGAGGTGGTACGAATTCCCAACCCACCTAATTTAACAGGAAGGCAGGCCTGTCTCCAAGTCGTGTCTTTAAATTTAGAATTTCAGATACAATTTGGTTCAATGTAGAATCTATATGACCGGTAACCAAAGGGAATTTCCACACAGGACAACACCGAAGTAAGTACATAAATTTTGGTGTAAATAAGCAAAGGCGGAGAAAGTAGATAGCCATGTGAGGTTTCAGTTCCAAAAGGCGATCAGAAAATTGAAGAAAAGTTTCTAATTTTGAATTTACTATAGAAGGTACTGCATCCTCGAAAATTGGAGCGCCTAAAAGATTTGTTTTTGTCATTATGGAAATGCTTGGTGTTAATGTACTGAATTTATTAATTATTTCTGCAGAATGATCTGATATGATATGGTGAGAAATATACAATTCGCATTTTCTATTATTAATTTCAAGTCCTATTGCGTTAAATTGATCTATAATTATTTTGAAATCATCAAAAACCGAGGATACAGTACCAGCTATACAACCGTCATCAAGGTACCATACATTAAATTTAGAATTTAATTGTGAAATAATTGGATTAATAGCCAAACTGAAAAGAACTGGACCAAGAGGGTCACCTTGCTGACATCCTATGGAGGACTCAATTTCGTCATCGCCAAACATTAATTTAGAAGGGGTACCATAACATTGCCAAATGTATTCAAATATTTCAGGAATTTCTTTTTTAATTTCAGTTAAAAAAGTACCCTTATATACAGAATTAAAAGCATTTTTGATGTCTAATTTTAAAAGAATGTTAAAATCAGCTCCGTTAACAAAAGAACGTGCTGCGTGTACAGCTGCCTCACATCCTCCTTTAACCCCAAAACCGAGTTGTCGAGGTTTAAATTTAGAAATCAATCTTTTCCTATATTGGCGACAACACACTTTAGAGGCTATTCTTCTGAAAGTGCTACCGACAGCAATTGGACGAATACCTCCATCTTTTTTTAAGGGCAATTAGATTAGCACCGTATAAAATATGCGCTATTGCATCAGGAACTTTCCCTGCCAACATTAAATTAATTAATGCAGTCAGTTCCTTTAAAAGTTTATATCCACAATATTAATTAAACATTATAAAACAGTATTTAGTTAGTTCACTTCCGCGCACATTACACATTAGAATAAAACACTTTTTTATGGAAATTTGCGCATATTTTATTTTATATTTAATCCTGACGTTTCGACTCCTTTACAGGAGTCGTGATCACAGGGTAACTAAGATAATGGTTGTCATGTATTTTCTACTACCTTCTCAATATAGTTCATAATTGTTAAAATTATTTTATATAAATCAAATTGTTTTATTTTTACATTTTATTTAGTTATTAAATTCTCACTATGATTACACTATATACTTCTGAGTCTATTACCAGTTTGGAAATTGGGAGGCCCTTCCGAGAAGAAACTCGGGCAGGGGGACCGACCTCCATCTTACTGTTTTTATTTGCAAAAAGAGCTAAGTACATTATCAGGTCTTGCAATGTGTGTTTTTGTAGGTATTAATTTATTAATTATTGGGTCCCAAGCAGGTGGAATGCTCCAACCTTCGTCTCTATTGAAATTAGGATGTTTCCTGATTTCAATAGCTTCGCGTAGCATCCTAGGAACAAATCTTTGTTCTCTAGCTAGAATTTGTGGTTTATCGAAACAAATGTAGTGGTTTGGCCCCTCAAAAAGATGCTCACACGCTGCAGACCTATTATCGCGCCTATGTTTTATCTCGGCTACATGTTCTTTAATGCGCGTCCCTATACTTCTCTTTGTCTGTCCGATGTATGTACTAGAGTACTCCTAGATACTAGGGTAACAGATAGACTCACATAAATAAATAATACATACATATGTACAGACAATCAAGCGTTTTACCGCTTTTCCCGCAACGATAGGTACAGATTTTCACTTTCCACAATCCTGACTTACATCTGTCGCTTCTTCAATTCTCATATGACCTTTTCTACAAGTTCGTCGGTTAAGGGTACCTTTGACATGGTCTTCTTCAGGACATCTTTTTGGTTCCTAAAAGTTTGCCTTAGTCTGCCTTTATCGACTTGCCCATGCACATTTGCCTCATATACTTGTCTTTTCAATCTTCTTTTGTCTATCCTCTCAACATGTCAAACCTTCTTAGCATTCCTTTTTCTAACTTTGCCACTATATCTTTTTCCACACCACACTACCCTCTTATAACATCTTTCTTTTTTCATCCATCAAATTCACTTCAGCTTAATAAACTAGGTCTGCAATACATGCTGTTGTTTGCAAATACTGAGCGAAGCAATTAGATTTTTGAAGGGTGATTATTCCTCGATGGTATGTCCGATTTCAAAATTTTTTTTGCACATTAGTCACGACCACGATGTGAGTTTTGGCGCCAAATTTCATCAATGTAGTCTCAGCGGTTTGGCTGTGATCAGATTTTGAATTTTTCTTTCGGTGATTATTCCTCCATGGTATGTCCGATTTCAAAATTTTTTTTGCACATTAGTCACGACCACGATGTGAGTTTTGGCGCCAAATTTCATCAATGTAGTATCAGCGGTTTGGCTGTGATCAGCTTTTGAATTTTTCTTTCGGTGATTTTTACTCCATGGTACAGTCTATGTTTTTTTACATAGCCTATGTCCGTCAGGTTATAATCAAGTATGTTCATGCCAAAATTCGTTCGAATCGGTTGAACCGTTAAGTAGCAGGAGGGAGACAAGCGAAATTTGTGAGTTGTCTAAAAGAGAGCTTCGCTCAATAATATTCGTTAAATACTCACACATACGCATACACACACACACATATATATATATATTACTAGGTACAAATGCATTAGGTACAAAATTCATCACAAAAACGTCCGGGATTTGAATTCAGGACTTTTGAGCTTCAAAGTTAGGTTCAATCTCGCTAAACTGTAATCATTACGTTACTGAAGCTCCACCCGTTCACTATTATGACCAACATTTGCAAATTTAATTTATTACGGGCGGCGGCTAGCTTGCCAGAGCCGGTTTAATTGGTGTGTGAGGTAAAATTTTCCAACCTGTCTTTTTATGAAATTAAATTTATTTTACGGACGCTAAAAACACAATGTGAAAACTGCTTCTGAAAATGAGTCAAATCAGTAATATTAAATAAAAATATGATAAAAGAGATCTTGATTTCTGCAATTACTGTTACCTTTAAAAAACTTTTTTAATATTCTTAGTAGGGAAACTGATTGACATTTCGTGTCTGTTTGTTATGTCAAATCGTATTTTTATTTTTTTGTACACTTTTTTTGTATGTTCAATTTATTTTATGTCTATTAATTTTCTTTTCTTTCACTCTCCTTTTTATTAGATAGTTATAGCGTCTTTGAATAATATAATTACAAAATATCCTATCGAATATTACTAATGCGACCGTAATTTACACTTTCACGCCTCAACTGCTCAACCGATCATGCTGAAAATTTCAGTCATTCAAAAGGTACCATATGTGCTTTTCTGCCCTCTGTCAATATGTATGCAAAATTTCTTGAATGTCGGTTGAGTGTGAGTTGATTGTTATATTTTACAATCAAACTCACTTTAGTATCTAAAGATAAGATTAGAAAATATCAAGTACCGAAGCACCTAAAACAATTAACCATAATTTCATTTGGCATAATAATTTCTTAGCATAATTCGATACAGACAGGTTAGGTAAGGTTATATATTTTTTGATTCATTACCAGCGAACAAGCTAAATAAATAATGTTAAAAATTTAAGAGCCAAATTACAAATAGGGCTAAAAACTATTGGCCGATCTATTATATACCTAATATATAATATTTTAGGTATATATTACACACTATGACATATTAATTACATAATTAGTGAAACCATTATAACAAAATACATAACGTCCTTTCCTTTCTAAAACTCCTAAACAAAGAACTGGCGTACGTATGAAAATGTTAAATTTTGCAAAGATCACGCTACGCTCAACAGTTCTATTTAACTATTCAGCTCGCTCACCATGTTGTACACATGAGTGCACAAATCTGCCCGTTGTGTTCTCACACGTGTGTACGATCCTTTATTCTTCAGATTCACGAGTAAAATGGAAAATGGAAAAGCAGCAGCTTTCTGGTTTCGACATACGCCGTTATAAATCAGCCAATTTGCACGAATTATTATATTATTATCATATAAACTCGGCTACACTTCTCTGTGCTATTTTTTCATTGAATTGAATTGTGAACAAAGGAACTTATGAATGGAAACTTCGGGTAAATAGGTACTAGTAATGTAGGTACTAGATATCTTGAATTATATAAAAATACAGTCTTGTGAAAAATTTGAAGGACAATGTTATTATTTCTTATATTAACGATGAATGAAAAAAGTGCCTGCCTGATACAGGTTAGTTTTCAAATGTGACAGTTACGTCAGATGTAGCTATAGCCGTCATTTTGGCCAGGTTAACCAGATGCTGTATTAGGACGTGATATTCTGGGGAAAGTCAGTTAACATTAAATCTAGATTCCTCTTACAGAAAGTGTTTAGGGATATTATGTATTATGTATTTAGACTAATCGTGTAGGTAATTAATGTATGTAATGTATTTAAGGAAAAGGGGTGTCTAACATTAACTACATCTTAGAGGCAACAATGTTCATAAAACGAAATCCTGAGTACTTTGAATGTAAAACAAAGTTACATACATATATCCGCAATAAATATAAATATGACCTATGTCTACCGAGGGAAAATAATACATTGTATTATAGTAGTGCCTTTTGTACTAGCAAAAAGTCTTAAATCATATCCCTTCAGACATAAAAGCTCTTGATCGGCTTATTTTTAAATTAAGTTAAAAAAAATTAACAATGGATATAGTCTGGATGAATATTATGCATTCAAAACCTTGTTTAATTTACTCGTTATACAGGTGCCGAATTTGTATGAAAAATATGTTTAAGTTATAAATATTGTTAAGTAGTTAATAAGTGTGTGTTTATGTGTGTTGTGTGTGATTTAATTAAATATATTGTAAGGAACTTACACATTGCATGCCCGGTGTGGGTACGATGTTGTTACTTATGTAAACCTACCGCATTGTAATTTGCTAACTGTACACAGTATGACAAAAAGGAATTATTCTATTCTTTTTTCTATTCACATCATTGGTTGTACTTGTAGGAAACACTCTTAATTGTATGTATAAAAGTGCACAAGCAACTATTTTTTCTGTAAATCTTAACCAAAAAATAATAATTTTTTTTATATTTACAACAATTAGCCTAGCCTAAAGTAGGCAGTGTAAGGCTTGTGTTATGGATACTAGACTAATGCATAGACATACATATATGATACATAGATATGTAATATTTATAGAAATATATATATACACCCATGACTCAGATACAAATGCTCGTATTTATCACACAAACATCTGCCCCTTCTAGGACTCAAACCCAAGGCCGCCGTAGCAAAAGGCAAGATCGCTACCTTTTAAAAAATGGTCATCGTGTTTGTATTGCTTTTTTTCGGTACATGTAATATTGTTCATTTCGTATCGATAATTATAGTTTTTTACCCTTGACACCAAAATATATCACGCCTGCTAATAGGTACTTATTCAGGTTCAATGTGTAGTGAAGCCGATATTAGATAGCTTTAAATAACGTTATTAAGATAAAACGGTACTAATAGAATTAGGGTCGGACGTACTGACCTTTTGCTAAAGCCTATTTAATGGTATTGTGAACTTACTGCGTGTTCGGAATGTCTAATAAGACGCTGGAGCTTCCATTTGATTAAAATGCTATGTTTGAACTATAATTTCTTATGGTAAACTAGATTTCAATGTCAAGGGTATTGCTGAAAAATTCTGATGTTAAAAAAAAGCTAAAGTACGTGACTAAGCAATTTTATTTATAAATAATTCGTCATTTTAGTAGAAATCAGTTTTGACATCGTTAAGTACTTATTACGAAACATTATACCTATATACTCTACACATATTATATAATAATAAAATTTATTTCTTTAGATTACAAAGCTCCATTACAGTTAGTGGTTGTGCGGGCGATTCCAAGTTAGTGGACTGTATTGCGGTATGAGAAAATTAATGTCGACAACAAATATGAAAGGAAGAAGAAGGGGCATTATACCTTTTAGCACCACGTGGTGTGAGATACTGGAGGCTGCCGGGGTCGTCACTGGCCTTTGCTGTTCCTTATTGTTACGCACACGAAGAAACCGCCACATAAAACTATAGTTTGTTGTAGGGGTTTGCGGATAGGCCACTAGTTTAATTTAATATTGCGGAACTCGGTGCACGCGCGCGGCCATTAGTCGACATTATTGCCCGCATGTTGGCCATATTGCGGTATGATTTGCCACCAGTAGATGCCGCGGTCGTCTTGCTCTTCCTTAGGTGAAACAATGTATGTGCGAAAAGGGAATGAAGTGAAAAGAGGTGAGGCTAGGAGTGTCGACCAAACTGATCAAAAGTACAAAACATACAAATAGATGATGTGGCACATTAGAATTTAATACTGGCGCAACCAGTTAGTAACAAAACAATACTTACTATGTTAGTAAAAGATATACAATAACTAAGCAATTATTATATATGAGTAAGTATTGTTTGTTTAACTGTATAATTTATACTAAAGCGTTGAATGTGGTTCACAACGTTAGTTTCTTAACTTCCTAGCTGAGCCCTTCTCAGAGGCAGCTTAAACCATTGTCAGCTTTACCATTAATAGAATCGAGTTGATTTAGTCAATAAGATTAGGGTAAGATGGAACATGTTCGAATGTTCGATCAAAGCTCCCAGAAAAAGAGAAAAACTAATACTAAATATGTCATTGCTTTTGATAAGTACACTCGAGAGCAATGAATCCGGGTCACTTAAAGAATCCTAAAAATCTCGGAAACTAAAAATGCTAGGTTAATGCAATAAATTGTATTTAATAGACAATGTAATACTCCTTAAATGAAGGTATTAAAACTTCTTAGTTATTGTAAAGTTATATCATAAAAAAATCTAATTTGAAAAAGGGCCACTTTCGAAGATGGAACTACGAAATTACAGCATTTGGTTTTGCTTTTGTTTGTAATCTGTCATTTATGTGGGTACATAAACCATGTTGATAGTGCTCTATATTCATTATTCAAGCTGAAATTATGTCGCTTACGCCTGAAGAATGCACCAGAATACTTACAATGCTGGAAACCGGCCGGAGTCAGCGCGATACAGCCAGGACTGTCGGTGTGTCGCTGTTAACAGTACAAAGAGTTCTCCGACGTTACGAAGAAACTGGTTCTAACCTACGCAGACCAGGAACGGGCAGAACCAGGTGTACCACAGCACGAGAAGACCGATACTTGGTGAACACCATGCTTCGAAATCGCTTTCTCACAGGAACTGAACTCACCAATCAGTTTCGACGCCTCGGAGGAAGTAACCCAAGTGCATAGACGTCGGCTTGCTGAATCTAACTTAAAACCCCTTAGACCTGCAAACGGCCCTAAACTGGAGCGTGGGCATCGTATTTCAAGACTAAGATATGCCCAGAGCCACGTAAATTGGAGTATTGAAGATTGGTCAAAAGTTATGTTCTCCGACGAATCAAAATTTATGCTCTACAAGCACGATGGAAGACACAGAGTGTATCGAAGACCAGGGGAAAGATTCAAGCAAGCATGCATCGAAGAAAAAGTAGCCTACGGTGGTGGGTCTGTACTTGTGTGGGCCGGAATTTCTTCTGAAAGTCGCACAGAGCTGGTGATCATAGAAAACGGCTCTTTAACTAGCGTAAGATATGTGGAAGAAATCCTCAATGATCACGTTGGTCCATTTATGGTCAATTTAGGTGAGGATGCTATATTTATGCATGACAATGCCCGACCTCATACAGGTAGGATTGTGAATGACTACCTTCAAGAGATGAACATTACTCGTATGGAGTGGCCAGCGCGTAGCCCGGATATCAACCCGATCGAGCATGCTTGGGACGAGCTAGGCAGATGCGTAAAACAACGAAACCCTCCCCCAATCACGCTTCGTAAGCTCAAAATTGCTCTCACAGAGGAATGGGAGAATATTCCCCACAATCGTATAAGGAACTTGGTGTACAGCATGCCAAACCGCGTAAACGCAGTAATGGAAGCACGAGGAGGCAATACGAAGTATTAAAATTCAAGAAAATCGTAATAAAGTTCAAACATTTCATGTTTCCTATTTTTGTTTTAAGGAGAGATCAGCAGTTTTTTTCTTTATGTAATTTTGTGTTAATAAAATGTATGGTGACTCATATTTTTTTTACTTTCATTTAAGGAGTATTACATTGTCTATTAAATACAATTTATTGCATTAACCTATCATTTTTAGTTTCCGAAATTTTTAACATTCTTTAAGTGACCCGGATTCATTGCTCTCGAGTGTACTTTAAACCAATGACACATAATCGGAGAGTGATACCTCCTTGCAATGGCATTGGTATCACGTGTGAAAATCTCTACCACGACCTCTTAATCCGATTCAAGTTCCACTGTTGAAGAGAGACACCATTATAGACCGCATATAGCGGTGTCTCACTTTGTCACGAGACGTGCCCTCCTAGAAATCCTGTTCTAAAGAATAAAATATTTGAAATAGTAATTTTGGAGTGTTAAGTTTTAGGCTTAAACAACAAAGAAGTACAAATTCAATTATATTTCATATATTTATGCTTATTTTACGTGCAATGTGAATAGCAATTACCCCCCTTCGCGTCCCTTATAGTTTATATCCGCATCTAAGTGATTCTGGCACATACAGAGGAAAAATGCGGAAAAACGCAGCGGGATTCAACGGTTAATACCAAGTGAAAGCTTTTTAGGTATTACAGCAAGAGTGTTGCCATTATATAATTCATACATACAGCCAAAACTAACGATATGGCATAAGTCAATAGTTTGATATAATTCAGAAGAATTTATTCGCAATAATAATTCCAGTTTCGTAAGGCAAAAATTCTTATCATAAAATCACATATTGTTCCATAAAATTTTATACGAGTATGAACTGGGGATAAATTTTGACATCATCGTTGCAGTGGAAAATGTGGATATGTTATAAGTAGTTACATTTTTAAACATTGTTTATTCACAAAAAAAAAGCAAAATGTTCATTGAGTCATAAAAGAACTCAATTAAAAAAACTTTATAACAACAACAAACTATAAAAAAAACATTATTTAGATTTTTTATTTTTATTGAGACGATTTGCAGTAAGAGTTTCCTGATTGCTTGATAGATTTGGAATTTATTTCTTTCTTCCTATCATGGTGATTGAGCAATAGAATATTATTAAAACATATTTTAGTTTATCAGTGGTTTGTTATTGTTATTTCTTTTTATTAGAACATTTATGAAATCTTAAATTATGATTAATAAAGTTTTTTTGAAAACCACAAGCATTATTTTTAGGTTTGGCAGTTAATAACTGCTTCAACTAATTAAGCGAATGTTAAAAGCGATTAGCGAAAACTGTTACGCGTTTATATAGTCCATATTTGTGTAAAGTTCTATCTTTATGTGAACAGCTAAAATAAGCACATTATTATCTTGTTTTAGTATTAATAGTGGAAAATAGTTGAACAGTTTGAACAATATACAATTTTAGTAAAATTTATAGCCAAATTATTTTATTTTTGAGGCTCCAATATTTCGGCGTAGTTGTATACATCCATTGTGTAATAAAAGTAATAACAACACAGAAAATATATGAACGTCATTTTAGACTCTCTTACTGATTTTGTTATCGGCGGCCACTAATGAGTTACTTGTCATTTGACATGATACTTAATGGCCGAATTTCAAGTGGATAATTGGAGCGGAGCGAGCGAACCGAGTGGAGCTCGCTCCCATGTAACATCTTCAATGACGCAATGTCTGTTACGCTACAAATTCCCGAGTTCTTAATCGATTTTAATTATTTTTCTGTAGAATCAAATCAACACATTTAGGACCAGATTGTGAATTTTGAAATTTACACAAAATTAAAATTTATGACCAAAAAACATTGGTTCTATGGGATTTTCCATTTTGAAAGTTTTCATTATTTTGGAATTTTAAAATTTACTAAGTATTATAATTTTTTTTTTCTTAAAATATTACGATCCGCTCCAATTTATGGTGCTAGCGAAGCTGTATGCTTAGCGACTGCATTGCCTAGTTATCTGTTTAGTTAGTGCAACGGTAACGATTCTACCTTTCTCATCGACGGTCCTGGGTTCGGGTACCCAAAGAGCCAGATATTTGTATTATGAATAAGAGACTAAAACAGAAGGTAGACCGACACGGGAGACGGAAAGAATAAAAGGATCTTCGATGGATGACCAACCCTGAGCGGGTGGATGACCCTTTCATCCATGGAGCGCCCCCATGGGTCCGCGTAAGCGAGCGAAGCCTCCTGCACTCGGCGGGGCAGCCGGCGGTGGATGGGTGGTCCTACCGCCGGCATTCAATCATTTATTTGCAAACACGGTACAAAAGATGAATAAAATTACATTTTGTTCACATTTTGGAAACGTTCAAATGTAAAAGAAGCTATATACTGTCGAATAATTGAGCATACAGTAAAAACTAGAAATATTGGCGATGCCCGGTACATATAGGGGGATATCCCTATCCCGGGGCGTCCCTGGAAAGCCCCCGCTGTGGAGGATGGATAGCTGGTTCGTACCAGGGATTTTAGTGTGGTAAATCTCGCCTACGCTTCTTGTGCATTAGCGGGGGGAGTCCTCATATATTGCCGCCGTTCCATAAAGATTTCCCCTGGGTAAAAAAAATATAGAGAAGACCGATACATCTGCCCATAAAATCAATCCGAAAAACCTGTTCGTCCGTGACTCAAGAATAAAACGGTAATAATCCCTTTACAATTAATATTTAATGTAAGTAACTATGAAAGTTTAAAACAATATTATATACATTTTTTACTAATAATTCATAAATTATTATTAGTGTTTCATGTTGTTTATGCGATTCTCATATAGTAAAAACATTGATGCGCAGTAATCTTCTTATGTTCGGTCCAACAATTTGCCTGTGCTTATCAAGTTTGTTTCGGGTCCGTCAGCCTTATAATACTTAAGTAGACAACTAAATTGCTTTTGCGTTAAGTTATTTACATACCGAATCCGCATATATGAATTCTCGTTACCCTAACCCTTTGAAACTTAAAACTTTGAACATACAAATAATAGCACCTCCATTAAATTCTGTTTTCGCAACTCCGTAAGCAAACACTGGCAGATCGCGCGCAGTCAATTAGCTGAAACGCATTCATACAATTTTAAACTCTACAAACAAGGTACAAAGTTGTATTTCCAATAGGAATGTGTGAATCAAACCGCTTTTGACGAGACTATTAGATATTCCGTTTGACAAGTTTCAGAAAGGATCAGTTGCGAGACTTGGGATACAGGAACCTATTAATTTCCAGTGAGATATAGCTCGACTTGAAAAGGGTCTAATAAATTGAATTATTGTCAATACATCTTCTTGTAAGATGGAGTACAGTTTCTTTTAAGATTGTAGCTGAGGTTGTTTTTGATATTGCCTATTTTTAGTTGCCTGTTGTCAATTGGAGCGATTGGATGCTCAAACTCTTTTCTTAACTCGCTTAGAAGAATAAGCGAGGTGTGAGAAGAAAAAATAAGTAAAAATAAAATAAAAATAGGTATGACGACCTCCATGGTCGAGTGGCTCGCGTACCGGTTTTCATGGTAACGTCACTCCTAGACCCCGGGTTCGATTCTGCGCCGGGTCAATCTTTTGGTGGTTTAGTATCGTCGTTGTTTCTGAATTCCATAACACGAGTACTTGAGCTACTTGGGTTCAGATTAATGTGTGTTATGTTGTCTTATATTATTAAATTATATCATTATTGTAGGTACTAGCTGTCCCGGTAACGCGGTGCTATGGTAACGCGTATACAATGGACAAAAGCGCGGGAACAGAGCGGACAGACAAACACACAAACAATAAATTTGTGTTCTTAGAGTATATACTAGCTGTCCCGGTAACGCGTTGCTATGGTAACGCGTATATAATGGAAAAAGAGCGGGAAAAAGAGCTGACAGACAAACACACAAACAACAAATTTGTGTTCTAACTTTATAGATTTACGAAAAACAAGTCTAACACAAGTCTCCTCAACAATCTAAGGTATTGAGATTAGACCTAAACAACGGGGTCATTTTCTTCCTGAGTAAATCTTCGTAATTGTTCTGTGATTTCGCACGATGATAGTGACCTACTTACTTTTTACGGTTCCGTACCGTGAAAGGAAAAACGGAACCCTTGTAGGATCACTGTTTTCCGTCCGTCCGTCCGTCTGTCTGTCTGTGAATACCCTTTTTTCAGGAATGCGTGGAGGTATCAAGCTGAAATTTCTATCTAGTACTCAGGTCTATTGTCTCTTGAAGCTGCGAAAAATCAAACTTCTAAGCCAACGCAATCAAAAGATACAGCCGTTTATGCCGCAAATTTTCGACACTCGCAAGGGAATCAAAACCTACTTACTTCCCGTGAACTCAGAATCTTGAAATTTGGTACGAAGCAACGTCTTACAGCACAGATAAAGGAAAAATTGCGAAAACCGCAAATTTTTAGTTACATCATATAAAAAAAATATTTTTAATAATTTTTAAGTTACTACCCCTTTCCTCATAAACGCGTAGAGGTATTAAATTGAAATTCATTTCAAATACTCAGGTCTATAATACCTTTAAGCTGTAACAAAATCAAACTTATGGGTGAACTTTTACTTATATGCCTACAGGTTAGTACGGAATCCTCGGTGCGCGAGTCCGACTCGCACTTGGCCGGTTTTTTTACATAAGTTATTTATTAAGAAGACGCATTCAAAACATATAAAATGGGCGGTTGAGTTTAGATAATAGATTTCGAGGCCACAAATTGTGCGCTTTACAAAAGAAGATGTATTGAGATGTGTTGAGGTGCCACACCATGTAAGAAACTGCCTTTAGAGAAATTTGAAAAAAGTTGTTAAATAAACCCTTAATTGAATAAGTTGATAATTATTTGAAGGACAAGAAATGCGTGGAGTTACAGACCTTTGCTTTTATAACTATACCTCTGGTAATATCAGTAGTGTGTTATGGCAAACTGGTGATATTAGTAGCAGCAAGAAAATTATTTTATAATTATCCAATTAATATTTCGTCCATATTTCTAAGACACTATTTTCTACAGCGATCGGTCTCCTTCTCTCTAACCTCCATGGTAACTTCATTGAAAGTAGTCGTTTCTTATGCAACATCATATTTTTAAATATCTTACTATAATATTTCAGTATCCATTTAGAAAAAATCATTCACCTATTACTATTTATGATATTATTGTAATGACTGCAAGACCTCCAATTTATTTTCAATGTAAAAGGAAATATTCAACAGGAAAACAAATTGAAATCCGCAAGCCTCTCGCCAACAGCCGCTATTTAAATCGGAAGCATGTGCAAATTATTCATTGGAGGTTTATTCGATTAATTTTTTATTCGTTTACAATGATCGTTATAGGTAGATAGGTGATTACGATTTTTCGTGGAAAAGCGGCATTATTTCGGAGCATTGGCACCGAGTATTAGTAATTTGAATTAAAAAATAGAAGTCAGAAAAATAATTGGATTTTGTTGGTTATCTTTTCGAAACCGATTAAGGTATAAATAATCTCAATTTATGTAGCAAGTAACTCCAAGGATAAATCTTACTTTTTTATTTTTATATATTTTTTGCATTTTATAAAGCATAATTATTAGCTTATAAGCTAAATTATAAAAATAATTTTATAAGCTTAAACCAATTATTTAAGAACTGAAACTTTTAAGATGTTAGATAGTAAAAAAATTCCATCGAAATGACTATCATGCAACCTACAGCGTTTCTGATAATCTACTTCTATTTATTATTTGAGTGCTAGATTTTTTATCTAAAGAAATGTTTACTATTAAAATTCATCTTGTCACAGGATTGAGGCTGCACTCGAACCTAGAACCTTCGCTATCCGGCCCAGAGCTCTTCCAAATGAGCTAACCAGACCTTTATAGACCCGTGAGTTCAGTTCCCGGTTTTTATATACGAAATTCAGCTTGCTTCCGGAGTAGGAGATAAGCTTAATTTCGCATATAAAAAAATAGATAGACTGTTTGGGTGTTATTTTAAAGCAAATTAGTTTTTGCATTGTAACGGTCAACTTACTATATTTAACTTTATACTGTCGTGTTTTCCATAAATTCAAAAGAAAAAGATCTCAAAGGTCGCTTTTTCAATCCCCGGATAGAAGTTATCAGTCTGATAAATTATTAGCCAGTCAAAGTGAAATGTCACTCGTAACTATAGAACAATAATAATTCGAAATTGTTTTAATTTGTAGTGATAATAAGATAACTGAGAAATAAATTTTATTTGGACTTTGAAAAATGAGACCTAAAGTATTAAACGTCTAATACCGAGACTTGATCGTCGCTGCTAAGAAAATAATTTCTCAAAGATGTTTAGAAATTTGATCATTATTTGACAAACTTCTACGCGATAAATTGAAGTTGCATGCTTTGAATGGGAATCTTTTTTTCCTCTTTATTTGTGGCATCAAACAGCTGTAAATGATAAAGTTATGTATATACTAAATAGACCTAAAGTGCCAGCTTTATTTATGTGTCTAACGGTTAGTAACAATGAGTTTAAGATAAGTTTTAAGTTTTTAATACCTACATAAAAACAACAAAACTTTATAAGTACACTAGCCACGCGTATTATAAATTACAATAAAACTTATCCTATCTTTTAAGTTAGATCAAATAACAGATAGTTACGAAGTTTGATCAAAATCGGTTAAGTAGTTTAGGAGTCCATCGCGGACAAAGAACGTGACACATAATTTATATATATTAAGACTAGCTGATCCAGCCACGCGTTGCTGTGTTACAAATTAAAATAAAATCTATCCAATTTTTTAAGTTAAATCAAATAACAGGGAGTTTCGAAGTTTGATCCAAAGCGGTTAAGTAGTTTAAGAGTCCATCGCGGAAAAACAACGTGACACGTAATTTATATATATAAAGATATATGTTTGGTTCAAGCAATGCAAAATAAATATGACATAAATAAACATATCTGCCGTGTTCAGCTTTTAAAAATGTCAGTATAAATGTTATTTATTACTCATAATCGGCTTAGGCTCATAAGACAGTCAGGATTCTTTCTGTTTTTTTACCGCAAAATGCCGTCGTTCTCACGCGCCCAGACGACTTTAAGTTCTAATTCTTTTTACTACATTATGTTTCTCTATTTTATGATGACCGTTTTGTGTAACGGTGGCGATCCTTTTGCACGGACGGTCCTGGGTTCGAGTGCCCGAAGAGGCAGATATTTTTGATGAACAAGAGCATTTATACCTGACTCATGGGCGTTTATATATATATCTATAAATATTAAATATATATATGTATCATATGTATCATAACACAAGTTTTACAGTGCTTACTTTGGGCAAGGCTGATTAGTGAAAATGTAAGAAATATGACTATTTATTATCTGTGGTGTTATTTAAAAATGGAAAGATCTTTTTCACATAAACACCGTAACCAAAGAGCTCATTAAAATCATCAAAGATTTTATTTATTCGAACTGTTATTCAAGTAGAAAGCGTAAAATAAAAATAGAAAATGAGCGACTTGGCTCGTAAAAGTTATGATGTTTGTCATTGAACATTGATACCAATTACTTTGACAAAGTATTCTCAAGCGAGGAAAATGGGTGATTCCAATTTACCGCTTGAATTTCCGCGCCTTATTCAAGAAAAGTACAGAAGACTTGGCAGCAACCCAGCTTTGATTTCTTGCTTTGCTAACTGCTGTAGTTTTTATGTAGTCGTCATATATATTATTAACATTATCCAATAAAATCAATCTTTTTTTAAACTAGATGGCGCTGTAGCGCGAAGAAACAGGCTATCGTATTGTTTTTGCGGGAGTACGTAAGGACAGGTTTGGTTTTGCAATCTTAGTTAGGATAGCGAGACAATATGGTAACAAACACACACACACACACAAAATATTGTTATAATATAATTAGGATTACACTCAGTGCTGGGTGTACACATTTGCCGCCCCAAAGCTATAAAACTCATTGCCGCCCCTACTGACCTCTAAAATTAGATGCACTGTTCACAATAACGTTAATTCCTTTTTTATGGAATAATCTAGTTTCAAGATTACGTTTATAACTTTTTGGGTATATTTTTAAGCTAAGAAAAGCAAAGCTTTGTTTTTACTGCACTACTTATAAGGTGTGGCGGGTTAAGGAAGATAGGTAAAGCCCGCCAAGGGCTAAAGAATTTCTGCCCCTCCACGCCTTAATTTTTTTTCTGTACCAATTTTCTGGACCAATTTTGCCGCTCCCTAATTTTGCCGCCCTAAGCTTCAGCTTTTTCAGCTTCTATGGTAAATCCGGCACTGATTACACTCATTTTACTATGGCCATATTTGTTTACTTATCTATACCGATAGCGTTGTTCATATGTAATTGGCTTTCAGGAGGATGCGAGTGGTGCATCTGATTATGGGATCCACAAGACCAACAGCGGTAAGAGAGTGCAACGGAGGTTTAGTCGGTTACAATGCCTGGATACCGGTCAACCCTACCGTCGGAAATTAATAACTGAATTTTCCCTCGAAAAAAGGATTGTTAGATAAAAAGTCAGAAGTTATTAAATCGAAGGGGATGGAAATAACCGATACCATTTTATACGGAGGAGTTACTAGGGAGATAATGTTTTTATGTTGGTCGTTATCAGAGTAGATAAGATTAACGGCATATTTTATGGTTTTCTTGGCTTAGTGTTATGCGCGAAAAGTTCTATCTCCGTTCATGATGTGATGGCAGGTCTCTAGTTGGTTGAGAACAGATTTTTAATGAAATTAACTAAAAATGGTTAACAAAGTTTGTGTCACTTGTTTGTTAAAACTTGTTTTAAAACGTAACTTCTAAAAGGGGAACCCATTTTAGGGTATCACATCAGGGAGGAGGCCCGGATCACCGGGCTGATCGCCTACTCTAGTAGATCCCACATGACCAGTCGGCGATTAGCTTGATGAGATAGGGTGCATACTCAGGCCTTTAATGGGGATAACTACAACCTTAAATTTGTCGTTTATTCCCTGCATATTATTGCAATGTTTAAGGATACTTACTTAAAACAGATACTGGTTGACTTTGTTGTAATCAACGATGTAATTAAAACATAACCCTCCTATTTTTGTGATAACAGAATAATTTTGTTTTTTCGTGGATTATGAATGGTGATGACGTATTATATTTTAAATGTCTTTACTTCTGTTAAAGCTGACGAGTTTCTTGCCCCCATTCTTCTTGTCGGTTAAAAGATATGAATAGGTGGTAAGTATAAACGTTGGACGAATGAAAACAACTTATTTTAAGTGCATTTGAATAAAGTTCATTTCATTTCTTTCATAAGGCACTAGGTTTAGTGCGTTGGGCCTGATAGGATTCGAACTCAGACCTAGCTTCTCGGTCTCGGTAGCTCAGCGGTCAGAGCACGCGCCCGGATAGCGAAAGGACATGGGTTCGAATCCTACTTTAGGGCTCGGGGACGTGGTTGCTTTTGTACAGGCGTATTTTAAATCTTATAGAAATATGGCATCGTGAATACAAAAAATAAATAAAATGCAAAAATCACATTTTTATCTGAAAGTAAATGCACTAAAATGCAATAATTTCTTTCAGCCTCCTTTAAATTCCATCATCAGGTCCTCGTCATCAGGGGAAATGAATAACTAACGAGAGCAAACTCGATGGGTTACCCAGTTACTCTTTAGGAGTCATATTTCCTAATATCCAGCTTCTAGCCCCAGGGGCATGTGAAGGTAATAAATCCTTTAAATCTCACTAGATACCGTATGTAAATGTACCGTAGATTTTACAGCAAATCCATTTCTAATATTATCGTTTTTGTTGACTAAATAACAAGGCACAGTCAAAAATACTATAGAAAACTGAAAACTTAATCAGATTTAGATTTTTCTGATAAGGGATCTTAGTCCTTTGGTATTTGGTACAGAGTTGTGTAATCTAAGTTTTCTCAGATTCATTGGTTCAGCAATATTCAGTTAAGTAGGACTTTGATCGTAAATGATCGTATAATTCGCATGGGCACGTTTTACTGAGCAGAATATTTGATGATAAATGCTAGCTCCTCAGTTGCACGCTGTGTGGCAAAACTCATTATGTTCAAAGATTGTTAGTTGACTATGTCAGGAATAAAGCATCACGTGAGGATTTAGTTGCGAAGCTCAAAGTCAATCGACTGAATATTGGCGTTTTCCTGAGTGCGCTTTCGAACCCTACTTCTGAACTAACAGTGTTGACTTACAGTTTCGTAGCAGAAAACATTATTCTAAGGTAGGGTTGCCATAACTATGGGGACGTCGACCGGGACATTTAAAGAAAAAGTAGCGAGTCTCTACCTTCTAAAAAGGAACTTTTATTACAAAAAAAGGTGATCTTAGTAATTTAGAACGTATCTAAACATACAATTTATAAATCTTATAATTAAAAAAAAAATATCGAAATCAACATTAATTAAAGTTATCAGTATCAATTAACATTTTTTAAATCAACCCAAGATATAATGAAAATAAAATCTACTAAAAATATAACATTTTCATCTGTATATTGTTTCTTTTTATCTTTTCTTATTTTAAAACCATTTGTAGCATGTCAGTCATATAACAGGTTTATTTTGTCAACGAAAATAAAAAAATCCCAATTAAAAATTAGCAATTTCTCTAATCGTTTCCACTTTTCTGTGCCCATACGTATTTCTCTGTTGTTCCTGCTTTTCGGAGCAATTCTTCTTGGGTATTTTCGTAGTTATAAAAGTCAATGCATGAGATTATATAATAAGTATAAAAGCATTGGATTATGCTTTCCACTATATCCACAGCGAGCTGATTTCTTTCTTACGTCCACTGCTATGAAATCAAAGAAAATACCCGCTCCACATGAGCCATGTGTCCCGGAATTGCGATACTGACATTGATTAACTAAATAAGTATGATTTTCAAACCGGAACTATTTGCTTATGGGCCTGAATACCATGCTTCAAACCGGGACATATCTAGTTGTACCGAGACGTATGGCAACCCTACTCTAAGGGCCTATACACACTGCGTTTTTTATACGCGCTACCGACGCGTGTTGGCAGCGCGTTTCTTTTTATTCCACAGAGCAATTTTTTGTATGTCTAATACGTTTGTGTCGATACAAACGCGCGTTCTCATCACGTCTGTACCGATTCAAGGTCGAGATTGAATTTATACAGGTATTCAAAAGTAGAACTTTAAACAACTACATACATTCATACTCAAGCCTTATTTACCCTATCGCGTTTGTATCGAAGCGCGCATCGACGTTGCATTTAAAAACGTGGTGTGTAAACGCTCTATGGTCGGCTTATGTTAATTACCATTCAACATTTGTGCATAACCTTACATTTGTAGTAACGTATAACTGTATAAAAAGCTCCGTAAATCAATGAAGAGAAAAGGAAAAGTAGGTTGGGAAATGAAGGAGGAAACTTTGTATCAATCTCTTTGTTCGTTGAAGTTAAAAACAAGAAAATTTGATTTACAGCTACTGAGCATAAATAAATAATGATGCGTTTCAGTTTTTTTGGATATAAACAAAAAAAACCTGTTGGGAGAAAGGAATGCCGAAAGGGAGGTTTTATATGTGAGTATTGATTTTTTTTCAAGCTTTTATTTACTTTCATCTGTCCCGGTGTCTGTTATGAAATTTTACAAGTTCAAATTGACCTATTTCCCGATTTTAGATTGAGCTGAAATTTTGAATGCATATTGTGTGACAATGCAATATTATGATGATATGGAGCTAATCCGATGCTGGAGCTGGAAGGTGGCCATAGAAACCCTGCACTTAAACGACACAACCCCACCGAGTTTGGGCTTTATAAATTTTTATTTCTTCTCATTAACAAGTTATAATCAAAGCTTTTTTTTTATTTATTGAGCGAAGCTTTCTTTTAGGCAACTCACACATTTCGCTTGTCTCCCTCCTGCTACTTAACGGTTCAACCGATTCGAACGAATTTTGGCATGAACATACATGATTATAACCTGACGGACATAGGCTATGTAAAAAAAATATAGACTTTACCATGGAGGAAAAATCACCGAAAGAAAAATTCAAAAGCTGATCACAGCCAAACCGCTGAGACTACATTGACGAAATTTGGCGTTTTGGCGCCAATCGTGGTCGTGACTAATGTGCAAAAAAAAGTTTTGAAATCGAACATACCATCGAGAAATAATTACAGAAAGAAAAATTCAAAAGCTGATCACAGCCAACCGCTGAGACTACATTGATGAAATTTAGGTGAGGTTAGGTAAGGTAGTGCTTCGCTCAGGATTTGCAAACAGCAGCAGCATTGCAGACCTAGTATTTTGTTAAATGGAAAAACTTCAAAAGGGTTTCCAGCCTTTCATATTTTAGGGGGGAAGGTGTTGATAATTTGTGTTGGAGTATTGGTTTTCTTATTAAGAATAGGACGCTGTTATCTAATCCCTGTCTCGACTCACAGCCTTTTCCACAAGCAAACTGATGATATTAGCAGCAGTGAGAAAATTATTTATATATATATATATATTTCGGGGGGAACGTCAGGCTTTTGGTCCGAACCTTCCGATATCATATAGGCAGAGTTAGAAATCGTTGTAATTTTTGAACACAGTATTAAGAACCACGTAGCACTTAACAAACTTGTTATAACAAGGCACTTAGCGAAACGTAGGACAGTTCCGTGACGACGTCTACACTTGATGGCGACTCGATCTAAAGTGAATCGGAGCTCGCACGTTGACAACATCACGACTCTGTCGAAGCGCGGGAAATCGTAGTCTCTTATGTACGCCGGCTAGAGGGCGCGCTTGCGTTTCGTTTAGTGTCCGTACTATGACCGGATACGACATATATATATACATCTTTATATATATATATATACCTTTTAGTCCGAAATCGTCATTATCTTTATAAGATCTACGTTTAGAATGGCCTGTTCTCACAAGTTAAAAAACAATAAAATAAACGACACTACGCGTGCAAAGCCGTACGGCAGTAGTACTCCATCAGTCGAGATCTCAGCTTTAACCTCAGCAGACCTTGTTCGATCCTTGTCGCTGTATTATGGACTATAGTAAGACTAGCATACCCCTTAACTGATTCGTTGCTACATACAATTACAGAAACGAAGGCTACGAGCTTGATTTACATGAAAAATGAAGATAGTTTTATTCTGGGTTGATTTCCCTAAAACTTGATTTGAAGGAGTTATCATCGATTTAAAAATGACACGGTTTCAGTAGCTAAAGCCACACGCAATAAAAAGTGATGACACGACAGGCGTGCCATCAGCAACGAATCGGTTAACACGTGAAGTTAAATAGAATATTACGAATGTGTATATCGCATCGGTAATAATATCCCTTATAAAATAAACCGTCTCACATTACGTGAACTATTGATATTTTGCTTACAATAAAAGCTTTCCGCCTGTCGTTTTCTTTGACTCATGAATGGGGAAAAATGTTTCCTTTTCACGAATGGAATACATGAATATATTGTATAGAGAAGTACTAAAAAGGAGGTGCTTAATAGACAGCTTGATGTAACTATTTTTCTCCAAGTTGCTATTGTCATTTCTGTATAGAAATTTCTATTTCTATAAAGACACAATCCTTAATGGAATTGCATTAATTTGGAATAAATATATTGTTCATTTTGCTGTGTAGTGTACAGTCGCATACTAAATCGCCCGAAAGCAAAGAGACAACATTATACAAATAAATAATTGATGTAATGTGATTTGGTTCTACGGTGTATACCAGAGGAATACGACCAGATGATCGTTAGTGCGAAAACCAGAAAATGAAAAAGGAAATAACTTTATTCAAATGCACTTAAAATAAGTTCAGGACGTCTTTTAACTGACAAGAAGAATGAGCGCAAGAAACTCGTCAGCTTTAACAGAAGTAACGACATTTACAATATAATTCGTCGTCACCATACACAATCCACAAAAAAAAACAAAATTATTTTGTTATTACAATACTAATAGTGTTATGATATCATAATTTCGTTGATTACAACAAAGTCAACAAGGATCTCTTTTAAGTAAGTATCCCTGAACATTGCAATAACATACAGGGAATAAACGACAAATTTAAGTAAAGCGTCCCTGCTGTTGCGTTAAACTTTTGAAAGATTATCATGTTGGCTTTTACGATACCCATTATACAGTGTAAAAGATTGGTGTTACTCTACCTTTCGGGTTCGAGTGCCCGAAGGTCCAGGTGTTGGAGTGATGAATATGACATATTTATTGGAGCGGAGCGAAGCGAAGCTCCCATGGATCAGCTTCAATGACGCAATATCTGTTAAGCCATAACTTCCCGAGTCCTGAACAGATTTTAATAATTTTTTGTGTGGAATCGAATCAACACATTTAGGACCAGATTGTGACGGAGTCCGAATTTTGAAATTCGCAAACATTCTCATCGAAAAATAAAAAATTTCGTCACAATCTGGTCCTAAACCTTTTGATTCGATTCCACACAAAAAATATTAAAATCGGTTAAGACCTCGGGAAGTTATGGCGTAACAGACATTGCGCCATTGAAGCTGATCCATGGGAGCTTCACTCGCTTCACTCGCTCCGCTCCAATGAAATTAAATAATTATGAAAATAAAGTGAAAATAAAAATAAATTAAAAGTAAACAGTCAGTGGAGAAAAATATGTGGCTAAGAAAGAACCTCTTTGAACTTGTATGTGTATATGCTGCTTGCAACAAGACAGTCACTTATGCTTCCATTCGGTAACTTAAGTAACGACATAGGAGCAGTAGCAGTATCGCTTAATATAGCTTTAACAAAATGGTATTAGCAGCAATCGCTCACGCGATAGTAGTCGACGCGCGGTTACCCTAAATCAAAGAGGTTTAAATCTAGATATCTAATTGCATGATACCTAGACCTAGAGAATTAACAGCAATGAAATGAAATATTTAAATAACAAAAATAAATCATCTATGACGAACGTCCCAACAGGTTTTGTAGACCAAATTGAATGAAACTAAATTAACCGAAAACAATATATGCCAATGATAATTTCGGTGAAGGCACAGGGAAACTGTAATCAGTGAAGTCAGACACTTTAATTCTTAATCAATCTATCCCACAGGGCAACGTTCTGGCATGTGAGCTGTTCCTCGGGTACTTAGCTGAGGATTTATCGATTTTGTTCAAATGACCTAACAATACCGATTGTAGCCCCGATATAGAAACCACACACGAATTACTAAAACGTTGGCCCTTAAAGCATAATAAAGAAGTAAAACTAAAAAATGAAACTCATCCAATTTCACCCATACCAAAAACAACCAACTATGAGTCGCAAAAAAAACTCTCATATTTGATACATATGAATGTCTAGTAGTTTAAAATTTGATACTTCTTCAAATTTGCGAGTTGTTTTTGCAACTCATAGATTTGTTGTTTGTTTTTGGTACGAGTGAAATTGTATCTATTAATTGTATCTATATGAATAGATAGTCATTTAAACTGGAAAAATCATATTAGCGAAATAAAAGAGAAACTTTCAAATTTTTTTTTAGCATTATATTTATATATTTCAAAAATTCTTATCACAGTATTAGACCGAGATGAACTCGAAAACTACTCAACCGATTTTGATGATTCCAATTTTCCTGGATGAGTTCCGACTTAGGGCATAGGACAGGTTTAATTTCATTTACAACACGGCAACGCGTCGCCGAGTCAGCTAGTATAATGTAAAGAAACACAAATACCGCTTGTTCTCTAAATATATACTATGCTTATGCTTTCGCCTTACGGTATTATTTTATAGGGTCATAGCAGAGACGCTCCCGATTCATTTGTGCAACAATTGAAATGTGTACGAATACAGCAAATATACGTCAAACGGAATCGTGAAAATTACATTTTATATTGCGGAAACGGTCTTATTTGTAAATAAAACACCAAAACGAATTGTATAAAAACCCTCGTCAACGACAGAATATTGTTCTCCCTGATTCTAAATTTAAGATGTACAAAGCGGCCCTTACTATAGATGTGTATAATTATATAATATACTACCTCAATACATAAAAATACTTACACGGTTTCTAATTGAAAAATGCTACTAATAAATTCAAGAATACATGTCTAAGAAATTCAAATAATCAAAATAATGATATTATTACTTAAAGAAATTCCCTTGTGTTTTTTATCTCTTCTTTGATATATTATAATATTATTTTAGCCTTTAAATTATAATATAACGTAGGTATAAATTAGCAACACTCTATCAGGGTTGTATTCAGTCCATTATATCCTTTGTAACATTTTTTTATGTGGAAGTGAAATTGTATTACGATGCAAAAATAAGTAAATAAATTCAGCTTGCAGTTGAAGAGATTATTAAATATTCTTACAAAGGAATTATTCCCCAGGGATACACTTTCCCCTTAGAGACACTTTTAATAAAACTACGATTTTATTCCCCAGAGATACACTTTCGGCTTTTACACTTAAATATAAATGTTTTTAAATTAAAACGAAAACTAAATTAATTACAATTGAACAAATTATAAAATCACTCAACACTATGGAATTGTTTCTTTAAACGGATGAATGAAAGGCGCCAAAGGCACTGCTCGATATCGATTTTGTCGATAAGGAGATCTACAATTTTATTGATGCGTAAGTCAATTAATCGATCGTTGTAACGATGTTTTCGTGAATTTTTCAGTATATGTATATGCTTGTTTCATTCGAAACTCTTAAAACACGCTTTCTTTTTGCAAGAATTCAATAAACATATATAATTTTGGATGTTTAGTCGAGACTTTCTTATTTAGACGGTTATGGCAGCCTTCTACTGAATTTGTAGTGCGGTGTCTCTGACCATAAAAACAAATGGAAGGCATCATGTTAGGTTTCATCCATTATTTTATAAAGTATTCGAGAAACAAAGTGACTTGTTCGTCATTGATTGAAATGCTTTCGATAGTCATTACTGTTTCTGGAAAATATTGCAAGGGTACAACTCGGTTACAATATCTGTGGACCTCGCTGGAATATCGAGCCAGCCGTTAATTTATCATATAAAAACATAAAATTTATCACATAAAAGAATAAAAGAGAAAAAGTATAATATATTTTATTTATAGTTCATAATTATTATTGTTTACAATACTATCCCCATGATGCTTGTTTTGTGCACCGTCCCTTAACGATGACGAGACGTCATCAGGTCCACAGATATTGTAACCGGGTTGTAAATACGCAATTGATGTATATAACGAAACTACTTTTTTCTGTGCTTTTTGAGTTAAACCCAAACTCTTCGCTTTTTTCCAGAATGCTAATGAGAAATGGAATAAACAAACCCTTTTTCTTTTCTAGGGAAAGCTTTGGCAGCGCTCATTACACCGGTTTCATAATCGCTTTGAAGAATTTCAGGTTAAAAATCAGGCTCTAAATGTTTTTTTAACAAACCAAAAAAAATTAAAATACGTTACTTCAAGCTTATTCAGCAAAAAACATAAATGATTAGAACAATAACAGTTTCCTCATTGGTATTTGTAATGACACCGTGTATTGTAAAGAGTTGATAAAAAGGTTTCGCAAAACTTTTGAATGTTCCATCGACTAATACGCGCTTGAATGTCGAAACAGTTGCCTGTGAATCTTGACTCATAAAACTAAAATTTTGCCATTTATTCCGTCTTCATAAAGTAAAAAAAATTCGGCTAACTTTGTTGGAATAACGACGTCGCTCAGTCTTGAACTGCGTTGAACAAACCGTTCTTCACTTTACGTGAAATCTGGAACAACGTCTAAAAATTCCTCGTTTTCCTTAAATTTTGTCATGTGTTCTTCGTATATTGTCAAGTTCTGACAAACTTTTTTTTTTAATTTGGTGGAGGGCTATTTCTAATTCTGTCTTTTGGAAATAGGGTTCACAAGAATTCCATTTTTCTCGTTGTATTGTTTTTTAGTCAACATTTAATATTAGTGTTGCGTTGCATACTTTATTTTCTCAGTGCCACAAACCAGAGTCACTTCCATTAATTTTCTTTAATACGCAGTGCTGTCCCGCTCGTGTGAGCATGTTTATCTTGTTTACAAAGTATGATCATGAATTCTGGTGAACATGCACCAGCATTATCCATTTCCAATTCTTAGTTTAATGTAATATATTAAAATCAATCAAAATAATATGAAAATAAAGTGACAACAAAATGTCATAATGATCATTTTCCTCTTTAATACGTTACATTAGCAAAGAGGTATAAACATGTATGAAAAAATATGTTTGCGCCCGTGGTGTGTACTTTCAAATGATTTATCTTCAGTAATTATTTTATACACAAAAGTGTATCTCAGAGGGTATCTTACAGGAATAAAAGCGAAGTATTATTAAAAGTGTCTGTACCGGGAAAGTATCTCTGGGGAATAATTCTTACAAAGTACTGTCAGTGGTTTTTTAACTAAAAATATATTATATCAAACTCCGTTGTTTGTCACCAATACCCAGATCAGTATCTGATGATTATAAACAATGAGGCGACTTCATTTTTGTCTCCTATCTTAATTTGATGAAATAAAGCAAGCGATAACGTTTTACTAATGAAACGAATACAGTGTAAATATTCATTAACGGGGTAAGAATGCATTATGAATTCTAAAGCTCGGCAAATAAGCGAAGTTATCTGCGCCTGCATGCATTTTTAAGTAGGTAACTAACTATTGTAAAACATATTCTCATTAGCGCGATACAAAACTATTTAAACAATGTTAATTCTATTTACTCTGATTAAAACTACGCATGTTACCCACAATATTAGAATTAACATGGTAGACTTTTTACAGGACGGTGTAAATTTTTATTAAGTCTTGTAGCACGACTAGTTCAGAGTTTAATTAATAGTGACCATAACAACATGTTACGATGTTTTTTGCAAACATCGCACTCATTTCAAAGTAACCGTAAATTCATTTGGTCACCTTAATTTAAACGCTATGTCCCCCAGACTGCCAAAAATATATAGAGGCGTGAAGGTGCGTTTTGATTCACCTAAATCTAACAGCAGGCAACACTCCACGCGTATTGCGATGCGTTTCGATTACAGACTGAAACTGCTAGAAACAATTGGTTTTCCGTAAAGTCAGTTTACGGATGATAATTTGTCAAATTTCAAATTAATGTCATATTCTTAAAAAGTAAGAATTAATAACCTTGTGAGCCGCAATTGTTGTTGTCATAAACAATGGAAACCACATGAATTTTTCACTTCACTTTATAAAGTTTTGACAACACGGGCTCTGTTCTACTCGGACGCATCGGCCGATGGAGTGGAAGAGAGATAGATGCGTCACAATCCGAACGCTTAGGCCGATCGTGCCTCTCTATCGCTTGTTCCGCGCTCTCTATTGCACGCTCGTACCAGACGGAACGTGACAATGACGGAACGTGACAATCAGTCGTGCTTTTTCGTGTGTGCAGCCGGCGTTCATCAATTCATAAGACGTTGTCACGCCAAAAATTAACTTATCTCAAGCATCAGATGGGACATAAGCCCGCAATCTTTAGCTATCCGGGTGACTGGTCGTCCAAGTGAATTCATTTAAATTGAAAGTTTAATAACATTCAGCACTTTAAGCTTATAAAATGTGGCAGGCCTTCCATATGCATTGAAATGGGAGGATGAGCTATTAAAATAATGCGAGCCCAGTATGTTAATTACGTAAATCTGTTGGTACAATTTTCATTTCAAATCAATAAAATTGTTACTTTTACGAATTTGGATGGATAATTTGACAGTTTCAGTTGCTAAATGAGGCACTCTCAAACTGTCAAATCATTCGTTCATCTATAGTCACTAAAGGACAAAATCATTGATTTCAAACGAAAATTATCACCAAAGTGACGTTATCCGTATATAGTAGATGGTTCATTCGTTACAAGAATCTAACGACTTCATTGACTGCCGCTTGGTGCAGCGGTAGCGATCCTACCTTCTGTGCCAATAGTCCTGGGTTCGAATCCTGGTAGGCGCAGTAATGTTTGTGTGATGAGCACCACCACTTGTTTCCTAGTCATGGGATTTTCATTCTATACCGATAGTACAAGCCTTGCTTATTGTTATTTTAGGATAAATAATTGTCGTCAATTTTCCATAATTTATTATTATTTAGAACTGAGGAGACTACTCGGATGAGATAAAAAAAAAACTTTTTAGCCAGGCAATTTTTTTTTGTGGAACTTCCTCCCAGTAGTGTCTGTATTTCCGAGTACTTATAACTGTTATATTGTTCTTTATTAAAAAAGAAAGCCATGACTTAGCACTTAGACTTTTAATGACAGTTCTCCATTAATCATAGACTTATATTATCAAACCATAGACTAACTATGCAATAGATACAATATGCAACATCCCTCTTCTTAAAGAAAGAACAAAACAAAATAAAAATCTTTTATGAATTAAACCTATCAGGAGGTTTCACATTCCTACCTGATCTAGTTTTATAATATAAATTATTATCAGCTTCTTCAACCTGTCCCTCATCCTGACAAGCTGTTGATGATTCACCAGATCGTATGTTGGACAGGTCACAATCAAATATACTATTATTTACCAAACTTAAATCTAGACTCTTATTACTATTAAGATTTTTATACCTAACTTTCAAATGTACTCTATTTCTCCTATACGTATTTCCATTACAATCTTCTACTAAATATGACCTGTTACATTTAATCTTTCCTTGACAATACCTGGTAGCCAATCTGACTTAGGATTTTTTAAATATATCTCATCACCTGCATTGAAAATTGAAAGTGACTTTTTATTTCTATTATAATAATTAGAACTTTGATATCGATTTTTTTAAAACATTTTTTATATTCAGAAAACTTTACTACTTTAGGAAATATTTTTTTGTTATTGACTCGCAAATTCATTCTTAAATTTCTAGACATTAATAATTGAGCTGGTGACGGGAAATTATTTTTAGGGGTATTGCTATAATTGTAGCAATGCAATATATGGATCTGTCTTTGATTCTTTACTCTTTTTCAAGATATTTTTTATGATTTTGACTGAGCTTTCAGCTTGATCATTTGATCTGGAATGATATGGACTAGTAACTACATGTTCTATATCCCAATCAAATAAAAAAGATTTAAATTCTACTGACTGAAATGGGGGTCCTCCATCTGACACAAGAGACATTGGTATTCCATGACGAGCAAAAATAGACTTTAAATTAATTATAACATTTTTTGCATTATAATTTTTACTTAACAAAGACACTTCTATGAACTTTGAAAAATAATCAGTCACTATAAGGTATACATCAATATCAAAATACATTAAATCTACACCAACTTGTTGTTATTTCGTTATTTCGTCTGTTTTCAAAGCCAGGGTAAATAGATACCTTCTGGGTTAGTTCGATCCATCGTGGATCCTGTCTTGGCCCCCGGGCTTGATCAAGAGCGAGCTCATTATAAAGAAAGTAATTTGGTGACATATTATTTATTTATAATTTATTACACAATGTACAAATGGTGGATAAATGCCATTAGGCGTTGTGTATCAGTTAACCAGAGAACTGAGTATAACTACAGTATAAGGTGGTGCATACTTGTTATTTTTATTGATTTAATTTGAAATATTTGACTCACAAAGATTTAAATAAAATAAGAAACAAGAAATTAAGAAAAAAATATATGCTTGGGCATATTGAATACAACTATATATATTTATATTTGATATCTCTTCTTGCTTGTTTGCCATATTAGTAGGCGACAGTTATATTTGATTTGAGCTATCGACTTAAGCACCAAAATGAGGCGCCACAGTCGTAAACGACCGTTGATAACACTAAAATTTCCCGGTCAATATCTGATTTATTATTGGCCGGTATGGTTAGCAATGAAGCAGACTTACTACTTTTGTTAAAAAAAGCATTGAGATGATGAATATATCTCTACTTAAGGAAAATAGGCTAGTTAAACTTGCGACCTTTTCAGTCATCAATATTGAGATATAATGGACTATCATAAAGTATGAACAGGTTTTTTATTTTTTTTATCCATATATAAAAACATTATTATCCGGATATGAGGAGAAACTCTTTTGCAAAAAGGGCACCCAAGAAAAGAACCAATCTTAAAGCAATTATAACTTTGTTTAATTTTACTCTCAGAACTTTGTATATTAGTAAGCAAGGGCTAGTTTTTGTTAATTTTATCATAACATTTTAATTATAATAGTGAAAAATAATGTTAAAGTTTAAAGCGCTGGCAGCGCACATGCTCGCTTTGTTAAAATGAAACATTTTTTTTTCGTAAAGTAGATTTAGTATGAAGTGTACACCTCTCTAGCTGAAATCACAGCGTGTATTCGTCTGGGCGTGTTCCTTTATGGTTTCTTGAGATATATATTTGCATTTCTCGAAAATCACATGCTCTCTGATAGTCCACTGAGCCGGCTGCACTGATCTCACGCATCGCTTTGGAATGTCCCAGTTCTTGCACACATGCTTCCACATTGCCAGATCGGTGGGTGCGAGATTTGTCATATATAAAAATTTTGTATTCACCAAGAGAAGCCAGTGCGGGTTGAGCATGAGGAATTAGAACGTTTGCATCAGTGTAAATTGTGTTGTTGACGATGAAGATGTGAAAACATGACAGAGACCCCAACATATAGGGAGTTTTCTTCAAAATATGCCTGTGGAACGCGAACGGACGTCGGACTTCATTGTACAGAGATATCCTGGCTTTCGCGCTTTCATGATAACTGAAATAAAAAGTATAGAATATAGTTCTTAAATGATTACCCATTATGTTCACAGTAATTTTGTTATTGTTCGGAATGTCATTAACAGTACGGTAACCACGCAAAATAATGTTCTTTTAAAAAGTAGCTAAAAGAATGCAGTTTATTCAATTTTCCGAGCCTTTATAGAAGCGATACTGGAAATTCCCATTTCGAAATTATGTTGTTCTACTGTGCAATGTCGCGTCATATTCCACTTTGAAGGTTCCCCGTGGAAAAAGGGGAGCAAATAGTATTGGACAGCTTGTACCCTTGTAGCGAGATAGCGTCCTGTCAAAAGCCTTGATTAAGTAACTTTGGTATTGTGTACTCAAAGTAGGAGATATTAAGGTATGATTTTGTATGATAAATTATAGTAGAATAAACATTAGAAAACATTGACTTATCTTATTTATTTATTTGCAAGCAAACATGGTACAAAGGATGAATAAAATTATGTTCACGTGTTGCACCAGATACCTACACGCAAACGTTAAAATGTAAAAGAAGTTATATAATGTCAAATAATTCAGCATGCAGTTAAAACTAGTAATAATATAATAATGAATAATCAATATCATAATTAAATTTCTAATAAAAATTACAATACAATGTCAATTTTTTTACAATTAAATACTAATAATAATTAAAGGAATGTTACAATTAAATTAAAATAATAATAATAAGCAATGTCAATAAATATACTAGGGCCACAATAACAATAAATTTTTTTCTCATATTTTATTGAGCGAAGCTCTCTTTTATTGAGCGAAGTTCTCTTTTAGGCAACTCACAAATTTCGCTTGTCTACCTCCTGCTACTTAACGGTTCAACCGATTCGAACGAATTTTGGCATAAACATACATGATTATAACCTGACGGACATAGGCTATTTAAAAAAAATAAGGACTTTGCCATGGAGGAGTAATCACCGAAAAAAAATTCAAAAGCTGATCACAGCCAAACCGCTGATACTACATTGATGAAATTTGGCGCCAAAACTCACATCGTGGTCGTGACTAATGTGCAAAAATAAGTTTTGAAATCGGACAGTCCATCGAGGAATAATCACCCTCCAAAAATCTAATTGCTTCGCTCAGTATTTGCAAACAGCAGCATGTATTGCAGACCTAGTATACACAGATCACATAAGTCGAACAATCATCGAACAATCAATCAAGAGGCAAAACTGCTGAGGCAGGGTAATTTGTTGACCCCACACATTAGTTTTAATATTTTTTTTTTCACATTGTTCGTCACTTATTTTTTTCTGTTCCTTTAAGTGTGTCAATAAATGTTTTTTCTTTCTTTCTTTCAAACAATCTATTTTTAAATTTATTAAGCGGTAAGTCTACGATACTTAAGAGCAAAGCATTGTACAATTTTATAGCCATATTTTTAACAGTTTTTGGCAAAGGATTTTGTTTTATGTGAGGGACCAACCAGACCATCTGGATATCTTTTTGCAAAAGCAGACACCTCATGTTTCTTTGTAAATATATCAAAATTTTTCTTAACGAATAAGCATAAGATAAATTATTATGATAGAAAAATACTAGAAAAAATCGTCTCGGATCACAATTGGATTCTTAAGATCGCATTGAAAAATGCATAAAATATATAAAAATTATAAAAGAATAAGCATAATTCAAAAATGTACGTGGCGGGAAGCGTTAGAGCCTAAAAAGAGGTCTACATGAATTAAAAGGGCCGACTTTACATATGGATCTGATTATTGATGGCATTGATGATACAACGCTGGCCTAAAGCGTAGAAAAAAAAAGTACTAAAAAAATTCAAGGGATCACAAGGCTAGCACTTACTTAGGAGAGCAGCGGACCGAACATACAAATGTTGCGGGTTAAGTCCTGCCAGAGAATAAATTGTATGCTGAGCCGATTTTTTTCTAGTATTTTTACTATCAATTAAGATAGCATTGAAAATACAAAAAATAAAAATCATAAAGTATAATTTTGTTTTGAGAATGGTATTCTCAATGATGAAGGGAAAACGGCGTGTGTTTTTTTCTATTGAAATCATAAAAACACTTTTACAGGGAACAGAGAAGTTAACGATTTATTCTTGTTTATTTGTATTTGAGAATGATCGCTAGCAGACTGGACTGCCGGTATGTGGCTCATGGATGCACAACGTCTGCCGGCGTTGTGCGGAAATGAATTGCATGCGGGCATAATAAAAATATTTATCTTTTATTTTTTTCCCAGCTGTGTCACTGATACCAACATAGAATAAGTAAAATTATAACTAACAAAATTAGTTTTGTTACTTGAATAAATAATTTATTATTATTATTATTATTATTATTATTTAATACTAACATTTACTGAAAAATGATTTCCATGATAACAGGATGACTAGTATTCCTACAATGTAATGGGGCACATTCCCAACTACTCAGAAATGACCATTACCTTAGCTATCCTGTGATTACAGCTTTTGTAAAGGAGTAGAAACGTTCTAATTAAATATAAAAACACAAGAATGAACGTATCGTCAATTTGGTCATTCGGATTTTATTCAAATGTACCTATATAAAAGTCAATAAAAATATTCCTTTTTAAAAAGGATGAAAAGAGTTTTTGTGTAAATATTTATTGGTATACTAAATATTTAATTAAGACTAAAATTTAATTTAGAAAAACAGTATTTTTTTCTTATACATTAAATATTTTATTTATATAAAATACTGTTTTTCTGTTAATTAAATATTTGGATAACAAATCTTAGCCCATCTTTTTGATTAAAATAAATTTCTTTAAAAATGTTGAAGGAGGAAAAGATTTCTTACATTTTCATATTTTTTAAGTTTTTTGAACTCGTAAGATGATAAATACTTTCATTTATTTTAATATCAAATTAAAAACTTAGTTTTAAGACAGATGAAATAGCATCATGTTAGAACGGCTGGACGATTTATCTAGTTTTTTTATATGTTTAAATGTGTGTTACAGTCCAAACTAAGTTGTTATTGAAAGAAAAATTAACAAAACTGTCATACAATTGAACCATATTTTTATAAGATTTTGTCTGTAAACCGTCACTCAAAAACCGCTAAGCAGCAGAGGAGTTGAAAATATGTAAATGTATATTTAATTCACATTCGATATTTAAATTTCTACGTTTTTTTTTAACTTTAGCTTCTTTTTCGCGATAATTAGTTGAATTTGACGACTGTTTGGTGCACTGGTAGCAACCTTTTTTTTTTTTTTTTTGACGCCGGGAATGCGTTACGCATACGCCGCCGTTTGGAAGAACAGCGGACACGTTATGTGGGTCTCCCCTGCGGACCTACCTGACGATAAAAGCTCGTCAGGTTGGTGCGCAGGGGCCTACCCACTAAACCACCGCGGTGTCCCTCTAACACCTTGGTGGGGATTATGTGGCACTGGTAGCAATCCTGCCTTTAGCACCGACGATCCTAGATTCGCATTCCGGTAGGGGCAGTGTGATGAATACGATCATTTTAACCTGGGCCAAAGTTATTTATATATATTTCTATTAATATTTCTTATTTATGTATCATATATGTAGGTATGTTTATCCGTTACTCTAGTATCCATGACACAAACCATCAGATCATCGGAAATATAGTTTTAATTAGTCCTCTGGGACGAGGACATTGCGCGATGACTTTTGTGTCGGATGGGCGGGTACATAGAAAATTTAGTGTCTGTCGTGTTGCTTGCATTGCGTTTGAGAGTGTGTTTGTGCAAGTAGTTCTTGTTTTGTTTTAACTTTTATAATCTATTGAATCTGTGATGAATAGGTCTGGTTGTTGTTTTTTGTTTGTGTCTTTGTTAATGTTTAATTGTATGTGCGCTGCGCCCAATTATTGTTATAATTGTAAGGATTTTTGTACCTAATCTCATTTTAAGCGAACATAAGTTCTTATGAGAATAAATGTCTTTAAACCTTAATCGTAAAAACAATGTCTGAAACTAAATGCGTACTGACCCACTTAGTTTATTTTTCATCTTCAGTTGATCAGGAATTTTTGAATAAAATATGTGAAAAAGTGGAAAGTAATGAAATTTTTGATTCATATTTTACCAACCACTAGTATGAACTATGAGTATGTGAATAAATTGAAAAGACGTAATTTTCATTTTTATATTTTTTAAGAATTTGATGTTTTTAAGTGTTTGTTTGTTTGATCTGATATTTTATTTATATCAACAGTGTTATCATACAATACGGTAGAGGATTAAAACGGCGAGCGGAAAATATCATTGAAAACAATAAGAAGAGACGAAGTAATGATGATTATTTAAGAGAAACATGTGAAAAAGTAGAAACTGATGAAACTTTTGACTCACATTTTGACAAACCACTAGTAGAACTCTGTGAAGAAATTGAAAAAACGTAAGTTTCATTTAGAAATTTTAAGAATTTAATATAGTTTAATTTGATTTGTTCTTATATTTCGTTTATATTAACAGTGTTAAGATATAATATGGTGGCGGGTTAAAATGACGAGCAGACAATATCATCGAAAACAATGAGATGAGACGACGTATCAGCATCACACCATCTACTTCTAGAGAAGTAGATAAAGAAATTTTGATTGCTGATGCGAGCGAGATGGTAGTTATTACATAAAATGTTCATATGATAGTAATCTCTCTAAATATGTTACGTATAGTGGAGAAAACTGTGCTCACGTGTTTATGACGAAGCTCAAAGAAGATTTAAAAATGATATGTAGTTAAAATAGTTTTCAAACAGCTGCCTCCCTCTTACGGTTGAAAATAAAAAACATATAGAAGAAACCAAAGCATGTTATATATGTAAAAAAGATTTATTGGATCAATTTATTGGTTACGACTGGCAAACAGCCTTTATGGGTGTTTCACATGAAATGTGTTGTAAAAAGTTTTATAAAATAGATTTCGTTCCTACAGTATTACATAATCTAAGTAATTATGATGATCACTGTATTGTACATGCATTAAATTTTAATGAAGGTGAAGTACAAATAATTCCTCAAAATAAAGAAAAATATATTTCATTTTCTAAAATACTTAACGTTAACGGTCAGCGTGTGAGTTTAAGGTTCATTGATTCTTTTAAATTGTTATCTAGTAGTTTAGATTCATTAGCTTCTAATCTTAGTGATGATCAGTTTATAGAACTAAAAAATGAGTTTCCCAGTGAAAACGATTTTGAATTGTTGAAAAGAAAAGGTGTTTTTCCATATGAGTTCATGAAATATTTCACTTCATTAAAATCGCCATCATTGCTGGAAATTGATGAGTTTTTTAGTTCACTTACAGGCTCGACTATTTCTAATGAATACTACGCTCACGTCCAAAGAGTGTGGTCTCATTTTAAATATATTGTAATATTTCTGATTATTCTAATCTTTTTTTAAAACGAATGTTTAGCTTTTAAATAATGTTTTTGAAAACATTAGGAATGTATGTAACTCATTATAACACTGCTCCTGGTTTAAGCTGGGAAGCTATGTTAAAGTTTACCGAAGTCGAAATTGAGTTATTGACAGACTTTGATAAAATTGCTTTTATAAAATCTGGTATAAGAGATGGCTTGTCTCAGTGCAGTAACCATTATGCCAAAGCAAATAACCCTTATATATGAATCATCATCAGAATGATGAACCTATGTCTTATCTAACATATATTGACAAACTACTAGTAGAACTAAGTGAACAACTTGAAAACGCGTAAATTTCATTTAATTTCATATATTTTTAAGAATTTAATATTTTTTAGTTTTTATTTGTTCTTATATTTCATTTATATCAACAGTGTTAAGATACAATATTGTGGGCGATTAAAATGACAAGCAGACAATATCATCGAAAACAATGAGAAGAGACGACGTATCAGCATCGCACCATCCACTTCTTGAGGAGGAGATAAAGAGGTTTTGATTATTGATGAGGGCGAGATGGTAATGTGTTTAATTTGCAACATCTCTGTTAAAAAAGGTATTTATCTAATCACTGTAGGAATAAAACTCACAAAAATAATGCGTTTCGTTCTAATTGTAACTTACCAAATGTAACTATAGTCTAAACTGCCTTCGGTAAAAGAATTCAAAAGAATGATGAACCTATGTCTTATCTTACATATTTAGATGCTAATAATTTGTATTGGTGGGTTATGTCTCAGTATCTACCTATTTATACATTCAATTTGAATGGATGAATGTTGATGTTAATTTTAATATTCCTATCACTTCAGAATTTGGTCACATTTTAGAAGTAGATTTGGAATATTCTGATAACCTTTATGATGTTCATTCAGATTTTCCATTATGCCTTGAAAATATTTGTATTGGCGGTTCTAAGGAAACAAAGCTTGTACCAAATTTATATAATAAGAAAAAATATGTTATACATTATAGAAATCTTTTACAAAGCATAGACTTGGGCTTAAAAGTTCCTAAAGTGCATAGAGTTTTGAAATTTAAACAAAGTCCCTGGCCAAAAAAATACATAGATTTAAACACACAATTACGCACATTAGCAACATCTGACTGAAAAAGATTTCTATAAGTTAATAACTAAATTTTTGGTAAGACTATGGAAAATATTGAAAAAAGAGTAAACGTCAAGCTATTGACTCATTGGGAAAATTGAGGTAAACCAATGGTGCATTTGATTTCCAAACCCGAATTTCATAGTTTATCTGTTTTTTTCTGAGAGTTTAGTAGCAGTTCAATTAAAAGCAACTAAACTTTTGTACAATAAACCCATACTCTTAGTTTTGGTATATTAGATTTATCGAAAAACTTTGATATATGATTTTCATTATAAATACATGAAGTGTAAATTTTAAAAAATAAAATTATTATATACATATACTGACAGCTTAGATTATCAATTTTTTTGTACAGATTTATTTAAAGATGAATACAATGGTTAAGTTTTTTCTGAGTTTATTGGCCTACGTTCAAAAATATATGCTATGCAAATAAACAATACTAAACAAAACCACGACTACGAAAGACAAATGTGAAACTAGAAAATTAAAATTAGATAATTATAAAACTTGTTTGTTTAATAAAAATATAGAACTTGCTGTAATGTATCGTTTTCGATCCATAAAGCATGTGATATTTATTCAAAAGATAAATAAAATTTCTTTGTCTTACAATGATGGTTTCATATTTACGATACATTATACCCAATTCCATTGACACATTAGCTTGGGGTCATTATAAATTGCGATAATTGACTAATAATAAGATTTCAACTTAACTACTTCAGCTAACATTTGTGTATTCATTAAAGTAAACTTATTAATTTAAAGTGTTTGTATTATTTAAGTTATAGTTAAGTTATTTTGAATTTGTTAATTGTTTTAGTTACTCATTAAAATAATATACACACAGAAAGTTTTATTCGTTTTGTAACCTATTTCAATATAGAGAGTAGACGTTTAACATAATTCATTTTGAACATCCATTTACTACAATTGTCGTTAGTCCAAGTGGTTGTGGTAAATCTAATTTTGTGTGTTAATTAATTAAAAATATGAAACATATATGTAATGAAGAATTTAATAACATAATGTGGTGTGAAATGCAACCATTGTGCAATTTAACTGCTGTTAATTATTATCAAGGAATTCCTGATTTAAGCATGTTTGATGGCAAGGAACCTCAATTAATAACAATTGATGATCTTATGAGGGAATCTGATGGACGTGTAGTTGATATTTTCACTAAAGGGAGCCACCATAGATATTTAAGTATATTCTACATAACACCAAGCTTATTTCACCACGGGAAAGGACAGCGTGATATATCACTAAATGCTAGTTACATTGTTAACTTTAAAAATCCTCGTGACAAAACTTAGATACGTTATCTTGCTCGTCAACTAGTACCTGAGAATCCTAAATATGTTGAGGATGCATATAGAGATGCTACTAGTAAGCCACATGGCTACCTAATGATTGATTTAAAACAAAATATGGATGATATGTATCGTTTGAAAACGGATATATTTCTAAATTATTACACTATTTGTTACATTCTATTAGGAAGGAATATAAATATAGTAGGTCTAAACAAGAACCTCTCATTTCTGAACAATGAAATATCGAGTGAAAACATATAAAGAGTTCTTAAGAGCTTTACACGTACTAAAACCAAAATTTTGAAAGTATTACTAAAAGCTTGTGGGGAAGAAGAAATTAATTGTATCTGGGAGTGTATCTACAATGTTTTGAAAGGAAAAGTTCCATTGCAGGAGGAAAAATGAAAGTTATTACATAAGTATAAAAATAAACTAAGAAAAAATATCATAGTCCAAAAAGGTGGAGTTTTCTTACCGATTATACTTAGTTCAGTTTTGAGTGCACTAGTAAACTCACTTATTAAGTAATTGATAATGGATAATGTAAAGAAAATGATATTGATTGAACCTGAAGTAATAGAAAAACTTAAAAACGATATTAGTAACTCTAATACAACATTATCACAACATGATGAAGAAATGAATAAAGTTTTAAAAACCAAATTAGAAGATACAGAAAAATGGTCCCTTTATTTACACACTCTTCAAAGATAGCACGAACAATAAAATGGACGTGATAATTCTTCAAGTTGTGTAAGAATTTTGGTATAAAATATGGAGGTTTAAATTTAGAACTACACACAACATGAGCGACTCCTTTGAAAATACCGGTATTCCAATCATAATCAAAATAAAATTCAGAATCTATATTTAATGGACAAATATAACAATTTTTCGTTTGAGCAATCTGTGACTTTTGTATATCACTTATCGGTTTGGGTTGTTTTCGAAAACTTAACCTTTTATGACCTTGCAAACATCTTTGTATATACTTTCCATAAAAGGAAATGAATTTTATCAGATAACTCTTTATGTCCACACCAGCTTTTTTAGTTTTTGATGAACTGGGAACAGTTGTGCAGATGTGATTACAATCTTTTTGCTGATGATGTCTTAATCTTTCATTTAAAGTAAAATATAGAAGACAACCATCCCATAAAATATTCAGTGATGTTCGCTAGATAATTGTCGACTAATCAACCGTGACAAATTTTTATGTAACATTAGTGTACCGTAGTACCATTTGTAATATACAAAAGATTTACGTGTTTTTCCTTCCTGTTTTTGGTAAAATATAATGAACCTACTCTATTGTTACGTTTACATTCTTCCGAATATTCTAAACCAAAAACATTAATACTAATGTTATTATTACTCTCAACTTCAACAATATCTTTAAGTTTAACTGGGAATGGTACATTTTTTAATTTTAGTTTATTTTGATTTTTTAAATTAGAAGACGTACGATCGACATGTTTAACCAGTGTGTGTTGCCAGTGATAACTTATGGCAGTGAAACGTGGTCGTTCACTATGGGTCTTGTAAGAAGGCCAAGGTCGCCCAGCGGGCAATGGAGAGAGCTATGCTTGGTGTTTCCCTACGCGATCGAATCAGTAATGAGGAGATCCGTAGGAGAACAAAAACCGCTGACATAGCTCAAAGAATAGGGAAGCTGAAATGGCAATGGGCAGGACACATAACAAGGAGAACTGATGGCCGTTGGGGCGGAAAGGTTCTCGAATGGCGACCGCGTGCCGGACGACGCTCAGTGGGTAGGCCCGCTACGAGGTGGACCGATGATCTGGTTAAGGTCGCGGGAAAACGCTGGATGCGGGCAGCACAGGACCGATTGTTGTTGAGATCCTTGGGGGAGCCCTATGTCCAGCAGTGGGCGTCGTACGGCTGATATGATGACGATCGACATGATATTGTACGAGATATAAAGCTGAAAGTAACGCCCATTGAAGGCATTCATGATTGCTATTTTTTACACTAATTATAGCTTTCTTGGTTTTAAATATCTAATGGTAAATCGATATAAATTGAACCACGTAAAGGATTGAATTTGTTCACATTCATTTCCAAGAACTTAATTTTTTTAAATGACTAACCGCTGTCTTTTTTTCAAATTCAGATATTTTAGTTCAAATAGTCTCTTTTAAAAAACAAAATAAGGATCTAAATTATCTTCTATTGAAATGGTGTAATTAGAAGTTTGAAAATCAAATGAATTTTCAAGAGCTTTAGTTTCCTGGATAAAATTTGCATATACAATAAAATTGACTTTTATGCATGTGAGTTACTTAAACAATCATCAATTACTTTTGAAATCGTATCTATTACGGAATCAAAGAATAACTCAGGTGTTACAAGAATTGAAGCATCCGCCTGTTGAGGTGACACAATTCGATACGATAAAATTCGTGAACCGAAAGCAGTATCAAGTATCATAATATTTTTACATTCACGTTGACAAAGTTAACTTTTATTCCTGTAGCACTTTGTAAATGATTTGAAAAGTATCTTCTGCTCACCATAACATCACACATTACCAGTTGTCTGTGTCTATTGGATATTGGTTTTCCGATGCTGAAGATGAAGGTTCACACAAAAAAATTCTCTAAATACCTCTTCCTCCATCAGTTTGAATTGAAAGGCTATAACAAAGGAAAATAAAAAAATATATAACAGTACTAGTATACATTGCAAAAAAAAAAAGTATAGATTTAAGGGTCGCTAATACTCACAGATTTAGGTTTTCAACCACACCCTCCTTAACTAACATGATTTTTTCATCAACTTCAAACACATTGCTGATGAACTCATTCTGCATATGTATATCATTCATTTACTCCAGCACTTGACATTGCTCTATAGCCTTTGAGTTAAAAAAACTGTAACTCTCATAACTTTTTTCGGAAGCCGAGTCTCCGAAATATAAGCTCACAACACGCTGTTTCTTGCTAGATTCCATTTTTACGTTTAAATGTTTAAACCTGGTTACTGGGAATTTATATACATTCTAAAGAAACAGAAACGTTTAGTGTGCAATAAATAATGAGGTCATTTACCTAAGTTTTAATTAATTATTATTAAGGAAATATTAATTGTCATTCAGATACAAGTAAATTATGTCACATTAACACTAACGACTACACATTAAAATAGGTTTAACATAAGGTGATCCACAAACTTGTATTTATGGAAATGAATACATTTTACAATCTTTGGTGTTTGTAATGTCTTTGGTAATAAAATAATGAGCTCCTTGTTTCGTTTGTAATTTTTATCGGAGTCCTTTGAATAATATTTTATTCTGACATCTGCATGTTTTCTATGGTCACTGTTGGGAATCTTCACTAACTTCTTTAAGACATACACTTCTATTTTTATGAGATGAGTAGATTCTGTAGCATCGTCCATGTTGGTTGATAGTTGATATGTATGATGTATTGCCGCCTTTTTGCGCTCGCCTCACATTTAATGATGTATTTTTTTGTTTTTTCTTTTTCTTAGCGTCATCTAAAAATTAAATTATAAGGTCTGTTCGTTCTAACTTGTCCTATTCGGTAAACACTCTTGGCACAACTTTATAACGAAATCGTCCATTTAAAAATAAAATAACAACGAAGTCAATACACAAGTCTGCAAAAAAACAAAAATTGAGAGCTGTTTTGATTTTTTTGCGTAATTCTTATGACTTTAGGTGTGCTGAATCCGAAAAAGACTTTCATTTTGTCATAGAACGTCACGTTTTCTGACAATTTGGGTATCTATGTTAAACAATTTATCATCTCCAAATAAAAAATTAAAGACTAAAAATTTTTTTTAATTTATAATTGCGTATCAAAACTAATTTTTTTATCTAAAATACATTAATTAGTAAGCACTAAATATCTTTTCCCCGGTGAGTATTCTTTTGGTACATTTTCGCTTGTGGGAAGCATCTAGAATGTCTCTCTGAAGCGTCCAACAGTAGTTTGCCATCATTGAGACGCTCCATCTTCCCTGGTATCACAGGACGTTCTTTATTTCGAAAGAAATGATAGTTATGGCCTATATACATTAAAAACAGTAATCAAAATAAATTTGTACCTATTATTTATGACTTTAAGTGAGCCCAAAAACACCTTTTTTATAATAAAATTTTGCGTTTTGCAAAATAACCTTACGTTCTGGATTTTTTTTTCGTATTTTTTTAGTTTTCAGAACACTTAAACACATAGAAATCAGTTGAAAACATCCAGACAGCATTTTTGTTGCAGACCTGTGTAATCTATTATAATAAATCGTTATTATAGACTGAAACCTATTGAATCTAGTTATCAGTTGATTTTTAATACTGTGTTTTTAACTAAAAATAAGTGCCAAAATTGTTTACCAAATAGGACAAGTTAGGATGAACAGACTGTAGACGTATTGCTTGCAGGGCCTTTCAAAGTTTTATCTTTCAAAACAAAAACTTCACAAGATCCTTCACTCTAAGAGAGTTTACTAATATGTGTAAAAGGGTTGGTTAGAATTTAGTACCCCAATAATGTCACCTAACTTGTATCATAATGTCATTAGCGACAAGGCCAATCAGTAAAGAAGTGATAAGTAAATGAAGACATCAGTAGTACAACGCGCGACTTTAAGAAATCATTAATTAATGAAGTAGGATCAAATAAGAGAAATATCTATCTCGAAAACAGTAAGAGATATGAAGCTGGAAGCCAGCGCAATCGCTCCAAATACCCTATTTGTGTTTTCCTTTTTTTTTGTATTGGTGGACCCCGAGTGGAGTGACCCCACTTGTGAGTTTTATTTTTAGAGTGATTCTAAATTTTAACTACCGCTACCACTATAATATTGCAAAGAAAGTGCAGGTAGTCGAAAAGTAAAGACTAAATTTAGTAGGTTCATTGTTGATAAACGTTACAGAAACAACTCGGATGCTCGTTGCCGATGAGTCGGATCCTATGAGCTGAGTAAACATTATATTTTGTGTATATTCTCCAAAAGTGCAAACCTGTCGAAGTCTGTTACCTCTAAGCTAAGATCGAATCAAGTGTCTCTATGTAGTTAAAATAATAATAATATATTTATTTACTTAAGTAACATGACTCATTTTGTTATTTATAATATTATTTTTCTTTTATTAGTAGAGAATAAAAAAATATTTTTATTTTGCCCGCAATCAAGTCATGTCCGCACAACGCCGGCAGATGTTGCTGATGGTGCTGCCCCGCACCCTGGAGGAGGCGCAGTGTTTCCACATAGCCGCGAAGAAGCAGTCTACCCGCGCCTCTGCAAACATTCCCGATGCTCTAAAGTATCGGAGTAATACCAATAGCACCCTGAAAGTGTTATTTAATTGAATCTCTTATACATTTTTATTACTTTTGCATTCTATAATTTCTATCTATGTGAAATCGCATAAATTATATATAATATAATAATATATAGTGTATAGAAATGTAGAAAAATATAGACGAGTAAATTGAAATAGGGTGGTGGAGCAACATGCATAACATAATTAATATTTTTACAAATAATGATTCACTGCAGTAGTTTGTATCCTCCCTTGATGTATTACAAATACTTTTTAATAGTTCCCATAAATGTAATGAAATAACCATATTTGTTTATTCGTCATTATCTTACAAAATCGTTTTTTTTTCACTTAAACATGGGGATGACAAAAAACAAAATTAATGACTCGTCAATTGTTTTGAATAGAGGTCAATATTCATTAAAATTTAAAAGGGAATACAGCAAGATGCAAAATTTAGAATGAAACCAAATGAAAACAGATATGAATACAAGGCAACAGATGGTTGCAAGCTCGGTATACTGGAACTGTATACTACATATTAGATTAATAAACGGTCCCCCTGAGGCCAAAACGAACTGCAACTGTTTATAGCTACAGTTTCAAGTTTGTTTTAGTTTCGTATTTCACTAGAATTGAGCTCAGCTACGACTAAGTAAGCATGAGTGATTCGTTATTCTGTGGCATAAGCGATGTTTTATTCATGGTTTAGAGTTTCGCAATAGAGCAGAGTGGATAAAATGTTTTTTTACAATGTACTTTGACAAATACCTGCAATGTAACCTGAAGAAGCTTTTTAGCAGTCATTTTTATGAAATGGTGCGACACTTTTGTGGAGTCAATATAACAGTCGCGGTTCGTAGCGCTCGTAGCAAATTCGTAGCAGCATTACCAGGTCGTAACGTAAACTTCACGAGGTCGTGGCGATAAATTACTAATCAATAAGAACAGTCAATAGCAATAACATGTTGTATTCTGCTTACTAATATACTGTCTGATTTTCCATTCGGTGTGGCATTGTTCTGTGGTGTATATATGTCATTGCCTGTACATAGATTTTTTGCTTTTATGCAAATTCGAAAAATCAGGAAATACTATGTTATTAGTAGTATTTCGACGGAGAGAGCGTTTTATCTTTATTTTAAGGAACCAAATGGTTTCTGTATAAAAAAGTATTTATATCGGGAAAAACGCCTTAATTTTGTATGGTAATACATTTCAGTTTCCAGCTGTTCAGAGCAATAAATGGCAGAGATCAATCTAGAATCTAAGGATTTCCAAGATAATGCGTCGTTCGTTTCGTTAATATATGATCTTCAATCAGTGCTACATTCCCCGGGGCGGAGAAACCTTTAATATGATCCAATTAACCTTGGTGTTACGCGCAAGAGCAAAAAAAACGTTAAAGAAATGATATTTTGTGCCCAATTCCTCCTGTTTTTCGTGAAGATGAAGCTTGTGATAAAACATCATATGATTAAATTGCTCTATTCGGGATACGATTTTGTCCTGGAATATTACAGTTCGTGCAGTTGTATGATGTTTCTTACAAATGTATTGTGTGGACAAGCTGAAACCATATACTTGTAATTCTGCACAACAAAGCGGTCTTATTGATATCGATTTCAGATAACACGTTAGAAATTTCAAAGCTGGGAACCTTTTACGTCACTTGGAAGGATGCACTATAATTTCGAGTCTCGAAAGTCATTCATACTATCTGCTTTATTTCATTTTCATTATAGATTTTATACGTTTGATATAAAATTTAAAGATATTAATATATTTTCATATACGAGAAGCTTGATGGTGCAGCTGTAAACTTATTCAGCCTATGATTGCGGAGGTTAAACAATTTTCACAAAGGGGAGTCATCGGATAGGTGACAAAAAATTTACTATCTCGAGCTCTCAGTACTTTGGAAGGCACTTTAAACCTTTGGTGCCAGCTGTTGTTATATAGGTCCTGGGCCGATGTGGTAGTTTATGATGGCTTATGGTGTTTTATGTGGTTTAGATTTCCTACAATGTTTTCGTCTCTTACGATGGGGATATAAATAAGCTGATGGTTGCTGGCGACCGGCTGGCTAACTCATCTTTTTAATTATATTTTATTACTTTTTAATTATTGCATTGGAAGAATCCCTTATTCCTAAGATACAGGACACGTCCTAGTTTGGGAGTTGGAGACCTGATTTGAAAACATTGTAAACCTTCTCATTATGTGTATTGTTGATGTTTTGTAATGTTATTGTTTTGTTTCAATAAATTAATATTATTATTATTATAATTATGGCAGAAACCACCATTTTATTTGGGGAGGTTTCCATCTAGCCCTGGATTTTTTTGGCTAAGAGAGTTTTTTTTTTATTTAGTCACATCCACATTCAAATGACTCATTTACTATGAAGAGAATAGTTTTTAATATATCGTCGCAGCCAATTTGCTGAAATGGACAATCAATTAACAGCCTAGTCATATTACTAAACGACACCGTTCATCAATGCTCTCAATGTTATTCAGCGATTGAATGTTAATTACGTTTCGTTTTGCATTAAGTGTTTTCTGTTGTTTAACGACTTGTATTTATAGCGTTTAAAACCAGTAATCTAGTTAGTAAGTGGAAGCTGATAAATATTAAATACGCCGAGACTTAGGTACGAGTTAGGAACCCACATAACAGAATTTAAGTTTCACTATTTTCTGCTGAAATTATTTCAATATTTATGTTTTTATCATTTGTCATGTGAAAAATAAGGTGTGAAAAATTCCTTAAGCGTTCTTGCACACGATTGACTCTTTGAACGATCTCGTAAAGGTCTCAACGCACATGTCTGAAACATGGTCTGTAGTTCCCGAGGGAAGAGCAGGTCATGAATTTATAGTGACGGTGGGCAATCGGACGTGTGCGTCCACGACCACAATCGTTGTGTGTAACACAATCGTTGATAAAAGTCGCCGGAAAAATTGGGGAAACGATAAAGGTAAAGATAAGCAAAAGCTAATAGAGTGAGAGCCAGTGCCTGCCAGACATACGTTAAAGTATAAAAGCTGAAAATTCTGCTTTTATACTTTTACGTATGTATGGCAGGCACTAGCTCTTAGTCTATAAAGGTAAACAGAGTAAGATAGATTTCTATGGAATGTAGTCTGTGAAGCTTAGCAGTGTAGAAAAAAGTCCGACTATAGGGAAAGTCGGAGGTATGCATGAAAGTTAAAGAAATGACACTAGCACTAGGAATCACTATTCCGATAAACAGAAATCTAAGCTAATGGAAAGTCTGCACTAACATTTTATACTTCTTATAAACAAATAGCTGTAAGGACCAGTGATGTATTGGTAAAATAAGAATTAAGGGAACGCGTAGTGGGACCAAAAAAAGTCCTATTTTCAGCAAACTATTTTTTTCCCTGTAAGTTTTTATTTTTTCTTATTCTTACTATACAAAATATTAACAAACACAAAAAAAGAAATTCAAAAAAAGATGAAAATCAGAAAGATACTACTATTGCGTAGTACACTTATGGTGTACTACAAATAGGTTCTCTTTTAGGTTGCTGGTCAGTAGGGGATCGATAAGAACGCAACCAGGTAATTAAAAATAATCTACTAAAAAAGTACTGGAACGCGTTCCGGTTCTGAAAAGAGGTAAGGGAACGTCGTTCCACCGCGTTCCCCTCCCAATACACCACTGGTAAGGACTAAAATCTGTATCGTGTAGACCTACATTCAAACTCACATCTCTTTGGCGAGAGTTGTAATATCAGGCTTGCTTTAACAATAAAAATGCGATTCCTAATGTCGAATCATACGTTATAAGAACAAAATGTTCTCACCACACCTTTTCTATCTCTTTTTGTATTTAAAAACTTGTTGCCTAAATAAATGAAAATAATTGTTAAACAAAACTCCATTTAAGTTTCTATGGGTGACCCTGAAGCGTACTATACGCCTCAACAACCGTTTAAGTAAAATAATTACTAGTCTGTTATATCGTATTTAAATATTTGAACTTTCATTTGAATCAATGGACCATTAAAATGAAGTTGAACAAGAAACTGTTTGAAGTAACTCACGGCTAAATGGAGGGAATACATTTCTGTTAATAATTTCAAAGTATTTATTTTCTTGCAACTTTTGAAATAAGGTTTTGTTACTTGATTATTTTCATAAATATTCAATTGTTATGACATTATTGTTATTGAAATTTAAAAAGGTTAATGTATACTATTGTCTATTATACGTTAAAGAATTACGTGAGACAAGATTTTGACACGACGTAGAGCCCGGTCTTGATGCCGTTCAAAACGCACCGCTGTGACATAGATCGCTAATAATAAGGCTCAACTTGACAAAGCAAAGAAAATAGTATTGATTAAATTCACCAAGGCTAATAAGAGCCCATTTACATAGCACACAAGACGTTAGTTGTTTGATTTATAATGCTCACTTATATATTTTGCTTTTTCATAAACTTTTTTATTTTATACTAGCGGCCCGTTCCGGCTTCGCACGGGTGAATAAAATTCTTTAAAGTTTTTTCTAGCATTAAATATAGCCTATGTTACTCAGCGTGAATGTAGCTTCCAAATGGTGAAAGAATTTTTGAAATCGGCTTAGTAGTTTTTGACTTTATTCATTGCAATCATACAAAAATACAAATCTTTCCTCGTTATAATATTAGTGTAGATTGAGCTATTCATTCACTATGAAGAAAATGTATGCTAGGATTGACTCACCAAGATTTTTTTTTAAATATTAATATTTTATAGCATATTGTTTGGTTTAACACGAGATAAGCGCAGATGTCTGAAAAAGGAGGGGTGACAAGACATAAAAGGTCATGTACAGTTAAAAGAATCTTTCTGAATTAAAATTGCTGAGGGGTTTACGCGTAATTCTTTTGAAGCATCGATTATTCTATTCCTTTGTGAAAATACATGACTGCCTTGCGGAAAATTAAATAAAATATAAATGTTTGCGAGTAAACGAGTGTATTTTAGCTGTATAATACAGATTAACGAATACAACTTGTGTTTTGCATTTAAATCGACTTATTTTTGAATTTTGACACGGCATACGTATTTTTTTTTATTTTCATTAGCGCTTATTTTTGATTCGTGATAGTGTTCAGGCTGTCTCCACTAATACAACTTGCTTTTTTTATTTAATTCGTCTGTTTTTAATGGGTTCGCTCGTGATCCCAATCCAGCCCGGGGGTTGGCCAAATTCCGACGACGATGGAAGGAGCTAACCCAGAAGGTGACTATTCACCCTTGCTCTGAAAACGGACGGGTTATAAGTACTCGGAAATACAGACGCAGGGAGGAAATTCCACTTCTTTGCTGTGCGTATATAAAAGATGTTGAGAAGCGCTTGGCGCGACAGGTAGTAATAGCAACCAAGATGGGGTGATAGAAATGCGTCTGGATATCTGATGGAAAAAGGAAGATGGTGGTATGAGCACATGTAGCTCCTGAGCACACTTTCCACAGTGCATTGTGTAGAAGACCGACAGACAGGCAACTTAGCGGAAATGACATAAGGTGAGAAGCTTGCCCTTCACCAATTTGCTGTCACAATTCAATTTTTTACATTTATGTGTCATTTTTTACTAGTCTATTTCAGCTGTGTGAAGATGCAAGATTCTCAAGTTATTGTCAACAAAAAATCCGGCATATCAAACTATTCAGTCAAATATATCAATTAATCGTCATTGGCATTTTAAAGGGAGAAACCTCCTTCTGTGGACTAACTGTGGGACTAAAGGGAGTTTTTGCCATTATCTATTGGTTTGTCAGTTGGGTTGGAAAATGTCAGTAAATGACGCTGCTGCATGTTTTGAGGTGTATAATCATTACCCCCTATAGGGTCTTCAGACTTTAGATACGAGATAATAAAAGGCGGACTGTATTTAATAGGGTTTACTGGTACTTATTAATTTAATGATAGTCCATTCGCGCTGTCTTCCGAAGCCGAAGTGAGGAACATCCGCGCGGCTATGGCTAGATTCGGCTCCCATCGGCGGTGACTGTCGGAGATAGTCGAGCCCGTCTCTCACGCGCCAACACCCCCAATACCATGGGTCGTCTTTTACCATTTTTTGGTCAGTGGAAGGTTTGTGGTAATCCCATTATCATTAGTTACCTTTTACTATGACAAATTGTGAAGGCTTGGTGCTATTCTACTTAGATGGAACACACACGTCTAATCTATTAAAAATACTAGCGGCCCGTCCCGGCTTGCCACGGGTGGACAAAATCCTTTAATTTTTTTCTATTATTAAATATTTTTCCGTTAGCGCCATCTAGCGTCCGGTGGACGAACTAATTGCGGTTAATATGGTAACAAACACACACAAAGTATTGTATTAATATAAATAGGATAATATAAATGTAACGATTATTTGAAAAAAGATAAAAGTTGTATAATCTGTATTTTCATATTTTGTTCTTTAACATTCTGATGCTCTTGACATTTGAATAGTTCTTAAGGTGAATAAATAAAACGGTTTCTAAGTTTCCAAAGCCTTTATTATGTAATGTAATTCTTGTAAGTCTATCCAAGTTTTCGACTAACATTGTGAATGTCGAAAAAGTTTTTAACGCTCTTTATCGGCAATTCATACTTTAGATGTTAACTATTTCACTTTTGTTTTATGAAAATAAAATATTCGTAGCGATAATAATAAATCTTCTTTGAGCTTACTTTAAAATTAATTGGTGCGCGAAAAACTTGTTATCTTTATTATGAAACTTTGAGTAATTAAAGAAAATATTTAGATAACACAGTATTAAATTAACTTAAAAATAATATTATTGGTATACTAAAATTAAACTAAATAAAAATTTCCTTTAAATCTTTGCTCGTAGAACCCAGAAGAATGCTAGCGTAGGTAACGCCAGCATTCTTCTGGGGTCTACGAACGTTATACTTACGTTTTATGCCAACTTATTCTCTGGGCCTTTCAGCCTTCCGATCACTTGATCTTTCGATAAGATTTTTAGACGTCCTTGTAAAGTTATGGTTAAAGAAACATATTTATGAATCCACCGTTCGAATCTAGTATACATTGCATATAGTATGCATTTAGTTTCTTTATTTTTTTATCATAATTTTATTTGTATAATTTTAACATAAAGAATGTCACCATTTAAAATATTGGAAGTTGATCTTTAGTTACCTTAGACATCCTGTGATCCTGACTCTTGTAAAAAAGTGGAAACGATTAAATATAATAAACAAAATTAAATGCGTAACTAATCGGGTAAACTAAATGTGATATTTGACTGAAAAAGGCGCAGAAGTATAAGAGCTAAATATTGTAGTAAATATTTCTTATTCCTATGTTTTAGTTTACCGATATTCGCACCATTCGATAGTGATTCGTATACCGATATTTATTGTAACGCCACTCTGAGGTCCCAGATTCAATCCTCGCCCGTTTTAACGTAGAAGACGAACGTTTCTGTATTGCCTCGGGTTTAAGTGTTGTGGTAACGTAGTTATTTATAAATTTCAAAACACAAGCTTTAGCTTGTTGTTGTCTATAAAACATTGGATGCTGTAGCCAGGATTTGAACCTGGTACTAGTGACTCTTATGCAAGATTGATAACGTTCTACTCATCGTAATCATCATCATAAAATAATACAGCCCAACTTAAAAGAACTTCATTTCATAAAACAGAAATTAAATAATCCACATACCTAGTCCCATGTGTAACCGATCCAATTACCGATAGAGGAGAGTTGGCTCCAGAATTGATAATGGCTACATTGGAAATGGAGCCCGGAGCGAGAATCAATTTTACCCACAATGGTGGTAGCCTTATCGTCTCCGAATAACGTCATTTCCACAAGTCAAGTAATGTATTTTGTATATTTTAAGATATCGCGATTGTCGATATAAGGAAATGAACGAATCTTGAAGGAAATTTAACTGACCTATTTTCTTTTACTTTCGAAATACTTTTTAGAGAATGTCTAAACATGTTTATTTTATTGTATTTTTAAATCTGATGTAGACAGATACACACTATGACACTTAGTGATGCTTCTTTAAGTAAAAATGTTTTTTAAGCTCTTTTCTTTTGTTTCAGAATTTGAAATCAATAAACAAATGCCAATCGTAGATTACATTCCTTTGTTAAACCTAGTTTTGGAAAAAATATACCGGTTTTGTCTCCTCGCTGATTTCGAATTGTTTTGTCATAATCCTCAAAATCCCATTATGGCTCTTATGATTTGAATTAAATTCTGTTTTTATGTTTTCATTTTTAAGTTATATCTCTTTTAGAGACGTTTTTCTATAAAAGACAACAACAAACATCTCAGCAACAAGGAAACGAAGCTCAGTCGCGCAAGTACTGAAATAATTAAATGACGTCGTGATTTATTTTGTAATTGTTAGTTAAGCTAACGTATTTACTATCCACATGTTACTTATTATATTTCTCTTTCTATTTTTCTCAGATACTATTTCAAGAACCTAAAATCAAAATGATATCCTATTGCATTTAAGAAAAATAATAATAATAATGCCTTAAATTGAAAATGACTGTTTTTCAAAATGCCGATGCTTTCCATTAAATATGAAGTTTCTGACTTTGATGCAATTTAGAATATCGAATGCTGCGCAGTCAATAAGTTCTCGTTTCCTATTACGTTTCTGGCTGACAAAATAAGTAGTTTCAAAACCAATTTTCAACCTTATTGACTGTTAACTGAAGTATAAAAAATCTCATATTTCCATTACTGTATGTTCATATCAAAAGGAGGTTCAATTTGTTTGTTAGTAGTAGAATCATGAGTTCGCTTAATTTCCAATAAATACTAATTTATCTGAGTTCTTTACTAGACTCTGTAGGTAAATACGATGCGAATGCACCATAGAGATGCATATACACCTACTACCTATTCGTATGATATATAATTTATACCACGTCCGGAAGCAAAAAATTATATGTTATCAGTATTTTTTTATACTGAAAAGGCAGGCGCTTCACCGCTATCTCGCCTGATGGTAAGCGACGAAACGATCTAGGATGTCACGCGCTTGCATAGAAAATGGGCTTGTCACTCTCACCTTGAAGGCCTGACTTCTGCTACTAACGTAGCACCCTCCCAGGAGCTCTGGAAACCTTACTCACTCACAGGAACACAACAACACAAAAGTGATTGTTGTTTGGCTGCGGTCATCTGTAAGGTGGAGGTATTTCACCAGTTGGGCTGCTCCAATTTGAGCGAAATAATTCGCTATGCCCTACCTCTCTCCGTATATATTTATGATGGTGTTTAGTGACGTTGCCTAGCTATCAAAACTTAAACAAAATTCAAAACATAAAAAATAATAACTATTATAAATGATTCCTAAAATAGCTTCTTTGGATTTATTATGATGATCGTTTGGTGCAACGGTATCGAGCCTGTCTTTCGCACCGAGACGGTCCTGGATTCGAGTCCGGGAAGGAACAAATGTCTGTGTGATGTCTATCCGTTACCCTAGTATCCATAACACAAGCCTTACAGTGCTTACTTTGGGCTAGGCTAATTGGTGTGATATAAGAAATATTTACTTATTTGTTAATTATTTATTTTGTTTTATTCTAAAAAGTTGTTACAATTTTATACCTTTTTTTTTGTTTGAAACCATCATTACTAATTAATAAGTTAATTAAACAATAGTTTTTTAAAATGAAGTTTAAGTTTAATAAAGACTTGTAAGGATATCACTGATTTGAAATGATTTTTAAATAAAAAAGCAGTTCTTATACATTTTTTTTATTTTTTGAGCTAAATATCACTTTTTTCTTTTGTTTTCAAAATCTCATTCTTCTTTATTACACAGTCAGTATTTATACAGTCTAATTTTTCTATACCTGAAATGATTGTAAAAGTTTTCACATAGCAATAAACACATCAAAAATAATACTACTCAAACATTATAATAAAGCGAAGCAAGAATACCTTTAATTCACGAAATTTTCTACTTAATTATATTTTACAAAGCCAGAGTTTTGTTTTTTTATATTAAATCCTGACGTTTCAACTCCTTTGTAGGAGCCGGAACTTCCTGTGATCACGGCTCCTGTATATTATCAAATATATATAAAAAAAAAACAAAATAAACATGGCTTTGATACGGTACAAATGATTTGATTTAAACGTTAAGCATTATTTATTAGAAAACGTGGTTCCAAATTCGCCATTATACTTTAATACACACCATTTACCTTAATTACCTACCTGCGTAATGCCCTAAAAACCCGTTGGCTCTGCACGTTTTCCTATTCGATATTGTCTTTTGTCTTTATTATCTGTATCTACTTTGTTGGTACCTAACATGTTTGTATTTCTTTCTAAGGTTAATAAATATTTCATTCTTATCTTCGTTATTTTGTCATAAAAAATCTGGGCTAGATCAACACAGTGAAAGCTATACTAGTATTTATGGACTTAAGTAAAAGAAATTGTAAAATAGTTTGCAACCGATTCCAAGACTCTTTGGTGTTCAATAAAATGAAACTTAACGACCATCTTACTACTTTGTAACAGAAATCCGAATAGCTGTATCGGATACAGGAAATGATTCAATTTTATGGATTAAATGAAACGTTTCGAATTTTGGTAGCATTTACTGGCAATTGCTAAAAGAGCATTTCCAATTTTCCACACCAAAACTTTCAATGCGAACTCCAAACAGCAAACGGGGAATTATATTTATTTTTGAACAGTTAGTTGTATGAACTGTTCATTGAATGGTATCGGGTATCGTGATATAAAAAGAAAGCGCAGGATAATTTTAGAACTTGGTCATTCGAGCAGGATAAACAAAGAATATTAATGCAGTAGCGATACTTTGAAATAATCTGGCTTTTATAAATATGTTAATAAAATTTAGAAACCCTTTTCCAAAAACGCAATGTCCTGGTTCCTCATTGGCCACATCTGGGCAACATATGATGTTATGCTATCGTGCCACACGCACATTTAGGTATAAGGTTACGTTTAATCGAGTTCTTGTGAAAATCACAAATAAAAAAATATTTTAATATCAGTTAATGGTCATCAATTGTTAAATTATTTTTATCGATTTTATTTAAAATAATTTATGATATAAGATAGCAAAAATATATAAAAATCTTAGAACGATATTTTTGTAACATAATAACTAAAAGATTTCTCAGTTTTACTGGTAAAACTTTATAGACGGTAACAGCAGAATTGATTTTGCACATGATTAAGTTGACAATAATGAAAAGAAGACAAATGATAAATTATTTCTCAATTTTTTGTGACTTTTAAATGACAAGCCTAAATCTACTAATCTGAACCTAATGGAACGATAACTTAAAAATGGCGTTTACGTTGAAGGGTCTAAGTGGCTCGTTGCCATAGCAACCAGAATATCCAGCCATCAATTATTGACGAAGGCATCTTGGGATTGAGTGAATCAGATAATGTATCGGGTCAGAATCAGCCCGCATCAAGATTCGTTGTAATGCATATTTCTGGAAATAGGTTGTATTCTTCACAGAAAATAAACCTAAACGCTTAGCAGTAAGAACTATTTTGAAACAAAAACATTTATACGAGGCATTCGAAACGTTGTAAGATATTTAAGTAGGTTATAGTTATGATGCTGTGAGGTATAACACACATTGTGGAGACAGTATAATGTGGAAAGTCTAGTCTAACATTTGAGGACAAATAAGATAGAAATAAAATGACATAAATAAAAAAATAAAAAATCAAAAAGTGATTAACTTAATAATCAATCTAAGTACTCTGACGCGTGGAATCAGTAAAATACATTATTTTAAGAGAAAAATACTGGAAAAAATCGACTCGGCTCACACGTGAATTCTCAGGCGGAAAACGAAGCTGCAACCTTTCGAAGTCCGGTCCAATGCTCTACCAATTGAGCTACCGAGCCTTGTGAACTAACTAACTAAGATGGCGCAGCGACCCAAATTGGGTCTTGGCCTCCGATACCACGAGACGCCATTCGGTACGGTTCTGCACCTTCTCCTGCCACTGGGTGGCCTGGAGTGTGCGAAGATCCGTTCAGTTACAAGAAGCTTGCTCTCTTCCTTTTGAGTGAGTGTCCAAGCTTCGCACCCGTACATGAGTTTACATGACGGTTTTGCATATACGTAACTTGGTGCGTTTACTGAGAATCTTGGACACTAGGATCCTATGTAGGGCTGCACTACAGCGCATAGAGTTTTGAGATCTGATTTCAATCTCTTCTTCTCTGGTATTCCTGTCAGTTATAGTGCAACCCAGGTACCTAAATTTGTCTACACCTTTGTAGACAGTGCTATCTACGTTAAGACCTGCTCTGGGGATGTGGGTGTTCTTGAAACGTCGCATATGAAGGTACTCCGTCTTATCTTGATTTATTCTCAAGCCTACCTTCTGTGCCTCTGTTTCTAGACCTCTGCAGCTTCTACCACATGTTGTCTACGCTCTCCTTGAAGGGCTAGATCGTCCGCGTACCCTATCACCCGATGCTGTCCATTCAGCTAGACTTCGCCGTTTAGTATCAGGACTTTCCGTATAACATCTTCTAGCACTAAATTGAACAGCATGGGTGATAGGGCATCCAGTAAAGATATTGAACTCTTCGGCCAGGTCTGCTCCGACTCTCACTACAACTTTGTTGTTACGTGTAGCAATCTCAATCATCTCAATCAGCTTAGATGGTATATTAAAATTTCTCAGAATCTCGATGATGCTGTCGTATGTCTTAAAGAAATCTACAAAAAAAGGGAGTGAATGCACTGCGCATACTCCCAATTTTTCTCCATTAGTTGGCGATATAAAAATATCTGATCTATGGTGCTACGATTGCGACGGAACCTGGTCCTGAGGTTACCCCACACTTTTTTAATAGAAATCTTCGCTAACAATAAATAATACGTCTGATTGTGTGTATAGGAACGACCACATTGCAACATAGAGTTTTTTTCATATTGTTAAAGCATGTGTAATTATAAAAAACGATTTTATTTTAATAAAATTGAACATCTACAAAGATAAGGCATTCTTTTTAGCTCCCATCTATTTGAGACATCCGGTTTACGTTTTTATACACACAGAAGGGATACCACTCAGTTATCCAAATGTGCCCAAGTAAATGTTATATTGGGAAACCTTTTGGAGAGCTTTGGAGTCAATCAGAGAGAAGTGGCTTGGCGGCACTCGCCTTCTGAAATAATTCGACCGAGTTCGGAATATGTTTTTTTTGTAAAAAAGGCATTTTATTATTTTATTATAACGACTTTATGAGAAATAAATTTAAAGCGACTACTTAATTAGCTTATTTTTATATGATATGCTTAAATTAATTTAAAAATAGTTAGTAATATAATCTGAAGAGTATTTAAATTAAAATTAAAAAGCGTTATTTATTTTTAATTTTTCCCACGTTTTTCTTAGGTCGCTTTCTTGTCAGTTTGCTTGTCTGTCGTCTTGTCTGTCCGGTTGGAATCTTGTATCTCAATTTTGAGGCACTTCCCGACCACCTAGCGAGTTGAAACTTTCAGGGTAGCTCAGAACCCGATGACAATGCACGCTTAAACAACTTTCAACTTTCTAGGTGCACTTTCAGGTCTACTTTCAGCAACTTTCAATTTTGTATGGGGCTTATCCGATTGTTGCGTAACACATGGTTACTTCGTTGAGTTAATAATTAAAAAGAATAAAATATTAATACTAGATTTAAAAATCTAAAAATCCCACGTTTTTCAGTGACCAAAAAAGAATAATTAGGTTTTTAAATCTAGTATTATTTTAACATTCAGAATGCTATATTTCTATAAGGTTTATAAATACGTTCATAAAACCACCTCAGGTTGTTACTTATATGAGGACTCGAAAACGTATTTTAACCTCAAATTATAATGAGAAAAAATATACAACAAATTGTCACACATTTGTTACACTTCGGCTCACATTACACATTAGAATAAAACACTTTTTTACGGATATTGCGCATATTTTATTTTATATTTAATCCTGGCGTTTCGACTCGCCGTGATCACTGGATGACAGTGACGGTTTTTCATTGTCTTTTGTTCAAAATATACAAAAAATACTTATTTTTTATATTCCGCCTGCGGTTACAACCATAGTGTTCGGTTTATCATAATATTATTCTATAATAATCATATAATTTGAATGAATATCTTAGGAGTCATCGCAAAAAAAATAAATTAATAAACACGCCTGGTAGAGTAACAGCGAGTTAAGTATCTTTATGTATATTGCGGCAATATACACTGCTGCATGTAACTACGATCAATACACGAAGCAATAAATTGACATTTGATGGCGCTAGCTCCAAGAAAGCGCATTAATATGGGAACTTATGACGCTATACAGTTTCTAAGGCATATCTACAATATATACACCTATACGTTGACCTATATTAAATATCATATTAAAACTGCTTTCAGATTTAAATTTTTTATAATGCATACTATTTGATATTATTTCACCACGTTTCCAAATTTTGAAATGTGACATTTTATTATGTAAAAATTGTATATTTTTATTACCTTGAGGAAAATTAGGATATCCTGTTTACAAACATTCTGCCGTAATTAATATTATTTAAAATACTCTTAATGTCGCGAGCTATAAGCCCAGAGGAAGACGGTACAACATATTCGTCATCGTTGTTAATGTGATCGGGAAAAAGTAGAATGTGTGATAAAACAAGGGAATATTTGAGGACAAAGACAAAATTATTTAAAAAATGTCTTGATGTTTAATATGCCTTGGAACTACTTAATAAAAGTGGCCCAATTCGAATGCCTCGTCCAGAAAGGAATTTAATAGAAAAATGCATTAATAAAGAGCAGGCGTCTTATCATCTCTTAATATGGTATGCCAGCAACTGGCAGCCGGTTGATTACATTATCTATAGAGACATACCATTTTTCCTACAATAATTTATTCAATTTAATTAATACGACAAGCATTCAGAGCGGAGAGAAATACACAATTAAATTTCCTTGCAAATTATCTTTTTTACTAATTGATAATTATTTTTTCAATTTAAGAGATTTTAAATTTTGACGGTGCGTAGTTCATTCGGCTAATACGGTTCGGTTGGGGAGATTATAAGTTTTCCTATAATTTATTATCATTGAATGCTGGTTCAAGATGAATGAAGAGGAGAGAGAGAGAGAGAGAGAGAGAGAGTTATCAGTTTTAGTACTCTTTTTTAGATTTTTAGACGAATTAAACGCACATGGCTATTGAAGTTATATCCGATCTGTTTTGATGTTTCAAGTTCTTTGCGTTATTTTTATTTGCACGCAAATAATTGCGTTCTTGAGCATAAAACAACTTTTAGTATAATTCTTTCAAACATTTTAAAGTTCCGTCCATGATTTTAGAAAATATTATATATTTAGGCGTGGCACCTCCTCTTTCCAACGACAGCAAATTGTTACAATGTAATCCTTTTTACAAGCTTTTATTTACTTTCACCTGTCCCGGTATCTGTTATGAAATCTTGCAAGTTAAATTTGACCCACTTCCCGGTATCTGATTTAGCTGAAATTTCGCATCGCGTAACAATGCAAAAATTACGATGACATGGAGCTGATTCGATGCTGGCGCTAGAAGTGGCCATAGGAACCCCGCAATAAAGCGACACAACCCCATCGAGTTTGGGCTTTGCTTTGGCTATATGAACTCAGCACCGCAATATAACTACAACCCCATTGCGTTTGGGCTCGTTTGATTCATCATAATGAATACTTAAAATAAAATCTGTATGCAATCCATTATTAACTTTTTAGTTCGATTTATTAACAAGTAATTATGAAAGGCTATTTTAAAATAGTATTTAAAGAAAAAAACCGTTACTAAATCCTGTTTATTTTCAAACAATAAGTTTATAGAAAGCATATTGCATATTGCACAAAAAATGATATAATAAAATGATAGTGGGCAGTCGCGAATAATATGATAAAGGATGCCCAAATCCTTGTCACGTCAGGCCACTACTGGAGCGCTTCAGGTGTTTACATAACCGTTATAGAAGAGTAGGAAAGGGGGGAAATAAAATTTTAATAAATTAATAAAGCTATTCGTTGGGCAAGACGCTGTAGGACTTACTAATGTGCATTTTCTCTCGGATTTGGCGACTCACGCCTCGATAGCGTCCAAATCAAGCTGAATGTATCAAAGTAGATGGGCTTTCAGCGAGCCGTCTTCTAATTGTACAATGACCGGGCTCGGAAAAGGCGTACGCAACTGTTTTATACTTGGTGATATCATCGAGTCATGCGTGAGTTGCGTTGAGAGCGTGCGAGGCTCCCTCTACTGCGGAATGGCATTCACCTCATCGACAGCAATTACTCAAGACCACGGCTGCAAGTGGATCATTTTGCCACCCTGTCCAAACTGTGATCCAACTTTAGTAATCATTAATAATTTCGACGAAGACATGTTGACCCCGAGCTCGCTGACCGATGTGAAGCCTGCGAATCAGGGGTGATTAGCAGGGAATATTCCGGATTTGAAAACGCTGTACAGCGGAGCAATGGCTATAGGATGACATTGAAATGATTACGGATCCACTTTTTAAGTTCGGAGTGATGAATACTGGGGTTATTTTTACAAAGTTAATATTGTAGCAAGGAAGAGCGGTAAAATCGATCTGATAGTGGGCTGGAGAAAGTTATATCTACCGAGATACACGTTGACCACGAACGACCCATAAAAAACTAGAGTATTATGTGAGAAGCGGGCATGGTATTTTTATATTGAGAAGGTATTTCTTGTTGTCTTCCCTACCCGATGTGTGAAAATGCACCGAAAGACCAACCTGAGTTAGTAATAAAAAGGCAAAATAACTATCCTCGCCCCACACAGTTAAGGCGCCCAGAGAATATCCCTGCTGCTTGTGTGTATCTCCGGTAAATTGTAGATATACCGATGCGAAATTAACATAGTCGAAATGCACTGCATTCCCTATGTTCGGTTTGGTCAAACGTAAAATAACAAGCATTACCTTTACCTATTTTACTTTTACTTACAACTAAAAGTATATCACTGGAGGACATAAACGCTGGAATCACGACTTCTGCAGAGGTCAAGAGTATCATGCAATATTTCGTATGAACAATAACCCTAAGTGGGGATATCGACGTTTAATTGTATCAGAAGGTGGAGCATATATAAATGGGCCACCAGGCCACATTTGGCCTTCTGTTACCTATGAGCATCAGTGTGACATGACGCTAAAACGAAGCAAATGGTTGGTTGTGAAGAACGAGCTTTTGATAAAACCTCAATAGGTTTAAAATCGATACACAGATTAATAAACGCCTGTCGACGCAGGTGCACGACTTTAACTTAACTGTGTTGGAAGATGATAAATTGTCTGTACTAATTGTGTTGACAAACTGCTGCAATTTAAGTCAAAACAAAAGAAGTCTTATATTAACCAACAAGGTTTTCAGTTATGAAACTGATTACTTTCTGTTTAATCAATATTAACACGTAATTTTAAATTTGTTAGTGAGCTTTTGTCAAGGTCAGTTTTTATAACTTTCGCGGCCTTACCTACTCGGCAATGTCTTGTATACATATACATACATTATACATACATACATATACATAGATTATACATACATACTTACATTATACATATACAACATACATTATACATATTTATAAATTTATATAATTATAATTTATAAATAAGTTATAATCGTTTATAATAGTTTTTTTGGGTTTTGCTTCCTTTCTTTCTTAAATATATTAATACTTTTATCCGTCTTTAATGGGTTAATAATGACAAAACGAAAAGAAGGTAGAATCATTTCTGAGTACCTCAAGCAATTAGCGTCTTCAAATATTAAACAACTGATAAAGTAAAATTCATTATATAATTATTATTATAATTATAATTACTTTTGTTATTAAATTATTTACCTGTTAGGTTAGGGCTTTTACACTTAAAACAATTTTTATAAAAACACATTTGTTAAAAGTAAATATTAAGTAATATTTTTTGTTAAACCATTAATACTGAAAAAAATTGTAATAACTTTGACTTCAGTTGATTGTTCAAAACGCTAATGCATATAAACAAACTGTTGATTCGAAGCACAATAACATAATAATATTATTTTTTGTGGAATATGTATGGTGACGACGTATAATATTGTAAACGTCGTTACTTCTGTTAAAGCTGAATAGCTTTTTGCGCCCATTCTTTTTGTCAGTTAAAAGACGTCCTGAATGAGTGATAGGTAAAAATGTTGGTCGATTAATAACAACTTATTTTAAGTGCATTTGAATAAATTTCATTAATTTTATATTTCATTTCAAAGTTCATTTCATATCACAGACACCCTACCCTCACTCTATATTACATTTTTGTTCACAGACTAAGGACCGTTGTATCAAAGCAAGCAGCACTGATCGCATGTCACAGCTACGATTCGTTGATTTTAATGTACTAGTATATTTAAGAGGCATCTCGTTTGATTGCAAGAGAAAAAAGGTAAATTTGTGCTGAAAATTATTTAAAAAAAAGTTTATTATAAAATCAAAATTAAATTATTCAAATGCACTAAGTTCATAATACATCTATTTAGGCTGTCTTTTAATGGGTAAGAAAAACGAGGGAAATAACGAGTCAGCTTTAACTGAAGTTTTTACATCGTTACCATTCACAAAAAACAATATTATTTTGGTATCACAAATAACAACAGTGTTATAGTTTTATTACATAGGTACATTAAAGTCAACTAGTATCTGTTTTCAAATAAATAAGTTAAATATTTAAAAATTAAATAAATAAAGCAACATAACATTAAGTAATTGTCGATAATACTGGTAGTTTAAAATAGACCTATCTCCTAAGGCAGAACCCGATCACGAGCATAATGCATGAAGCAGCCATCGCTTTATTGAACGCTATTTTAGGGAACATAACGACCCACCTCACACGCCACCATCTAAGAGCTATTTCAAGAGAGCACGCCGTTCTCCAAGTACCATTAATAAATGAGGATGCTAATATTAATGCTGTATGATACGACCTGGAATAATTAGTATTATGCTTAATCTATAATCTGAGATCACAAATTTGTTGTTTGTCTGTCCGCTCCTTTTCCCGCTCTTTTTCTATTGTATATGCGTTACCATAGCAACGCGTTAACCACAAGAAGTTCGTCTACCGGACGCTAGATGGCGCTAACTGAAAAATATTTAATAATAGAAAAAAATTAAAGAATTTTGTCCACCCGTGCGAAGTCGGGACGGCCGCTAGTCGATATATATAATTTCTAGTTATATGTTACTTTTATAATGAAAGTTGCTCTGACATTGATATATTTAATTGTAGCATCGATAGTTTTCGTAAAGCATTTTTATCAACATTGAAACCTCACATCTAGAAGGGGTAACTTGATACTTTTTTTTATCTAGGTTTTTCATTAGGTTATTGAAGTGAAAATTCCTTTAGCGGCGTTGTGCACTTTTTGAGATAGGTAAAAAATGTTGAACTCGCGTCAGGACACGTGACCAGATCGAAAATTCGTAAGACGGAGGACAGGGCGCTTGCGCGAGTGTGCGTGTGCATTTGTTGTCCTGTTTGTGTACGATAGCGCAATAAATGAATATTGCATTTTAACACATAAAAGTTAGTATTTTGGTACTGATAATTAAAGCAATTCGTTCGAAATTATTCGATAACCATTCCAAAATATCAAAAATGCACAACGTTAATGTTCATGTTTTTACTTCTGCCGGCACTCCCGAAGTACAACCCTTTGTTTTTTTGTTTTCCTTTCCTCTTAGTGTTTTCTTTTCTTTAAGTTGTTTACTCGTTGTATTGTTGATAAATTTTAAAAGTGCTGTGCAATTATGCACATAATTGGGCGCATACACGCTCGATGTTAATCATAACTGTATTTTCTTATGCATTATTTAATTTTGTCCGTTATTGTGCACTTAGGATAATTAAATAAATAATATTACTTTCATGTATCGCCATCTATAAAATAGCTGACTATGTAATAACCTTTGAACAAAAGTGTAGTTTTCACATACATTCGAAATTTAAGCAAAGGCAAATCTTCGACACTTCGTAGAAGTTTATTAAATAGATCTATTCCTTCCCCTATTACTGAGTCTCCTGTATTTTTAAGTTTAAAAATTGACGTTCTTGTATTAAAACGAATGTATGTATTGTAGTTCTTTCGTACAAGGATTATATTTTCATAAATGTACTGACCCGTCTCATTTTGTATGTGCATTATTATTTCTTTGAACCGTTCTCTGAGATAATCTCTAGACCGCTGTATATTGCGTGGACAGCTTTTGTCTGTAGCTCATAAAACGCTTTCAATATATGCAGCTGAGCCCCACAATAACGACCCATAGGACATTACATTATGAAAATAACTTATTTTAGTTAGGCTTTCGTAACCTATTGTTTAAATTATTAAAACCCCGTCTGTCTCAAACCCTCGCTCTAATGCAAAGGCGTGTTTGGAGCTTTCTGGATTGTAGGTAGGAATAAGTTTCAGAGTTGTATGGTGTTTAAAGAAAAAAGTTGGAAAAACATAGAGTGGTAGAGAAACGTTAACCCATGCAATCCAACATAGGATATCAGCCAAAAGGTTGCTGATGTCGGAGTCACCAAATATACCGTAGACCGTAATGTTGTTATGTAATTTCTTTATTGACATAAAAAAAATTAATACAATGTTTATCAAATACAGATTAAACAAATACATTTAATTTAAATAAACGCTTGATAGGACTAAACTCGCCTTCAAAAATATACAATAGTATAAGCTAGAGCTAACTCCTTACAACTTGAAGTTAATGAGTTTTTACTGGAGGGAGACTCTGTACCAGGGTCGTCTGCTTAGGTACCTCCGTCTTACCTATTTCTGCCGCAAAGCAGCAGTGCTTGCATTGCTGTGTTCCGGTTTGAAGGGTAAGATATGGCAGTGAAATTACTGGGTACAGTGACTTTACATCTTGTGTCACAAGTTGGCAACGTACACTGTGGTTCTTGTGGGGGTTGCAGTTTTGCAGTTTTGCTGCGAATCTCACAAGAGCCACATGTATTATAGGTGACTGTTACCACTGTAAGCTATACGCACAGTCGTTTGATGATTGTTTTTCCTAAATAAGAAAATTATGAATGCAGAAGGCAGACTAAAATTATTAAAACATTTGTATTATTAAATTAAGCAAACATTTATTTAAATTGCATAACATTTATATAAATATTCAGTGTGTTGTGAGTGTCATAGTCTTTAAAAGTTGCTAAACGATATTGTGTAATTGTTCGATTGCTGTGATTGGTCGTGTGCCGTGACCGGATGTTAGTCAAAATGGGGCCTTCTTTCCCCACCATTGGATCCTATAAAAGGTCTGTCTTACTGTCAATGCGGTCACTTTATTCTTGTACGTGAAGGAGGAATAAACTCTAAAGCTGTACTCTGTTCGTTTGATTGGTACGTTATCCTACAAATTCAGAAGTGGAAGAAGCCGCCCGCCGTTTGAGGTAAGTTATACGTTATTTTTTTTTTTTCTTTTCTTCTCTTTCTCTCCATTCTTTCCTTCCTTTGGTTTACTTTTAAATAACAAAAAAGAATAAGGCATTAAACAATAAAAAAAATAATAATAATAAAATAAAAAAAAAAAAAACTTATTTATTTTCTTGATTTAACTTTAACTTTTATGTTCTTTATGACTTAATGTTCTTTATAATTTAATGTTCTTTATGATTAATGTTCTTTATGTTTAATGTCCTTTATGTTTAATGTTCTTTATGTTTTATGTTCTTTTATCAAATGAAATGAGATAATGATACCATCGTTTCCTATTCCCTCCTTCTACAACCAGATTTTTCAAATTGGTTATAAATAAAACAGTTCTATAAAATCATTTTATTATAGAAATAAACTCGTGTCGAAAAAAAAACTGTTTCAGAAAAATGGACTGCATCATTGATGATCAACTCCTTCGTGATGGCTCTCGTGAGAATGATGGCCGACGCTGCACCAGTCTAGTCATACCAGTACGACGTGCAAATGGCAGCACCAAAACCAGACACCATGGCCGAAGTCCTGATCGAAGAGAGAGCCGTGATACCAGCAAGCGTCGCATATCGCGACGGCCTCATCAGCAGCAACGGAGCAGCAGGTGGCGCAGCCGCTCTGCATCACGACGTCATCATAGCAGACACCGCAGCCGCAGCATGCACGAGCGCGATCATAGCAGACACCGCAGCCGCAGCATGCACGAGCGCAATCATAGCAGACACCGCAGCCGCAGCACGCACGAGCGCGATCATAGCAGCCGAGGAGTTCGGCGCACTGGAGAACGACCGACGCGCATCCTGTCAACTCCTGATCCTATGGCGAAAGACCGTACTGAAAATGTCACATGTGAGTTACTATCTAAGTTCACTTGTATTTTAGATAGGTTAAACAACAGTAGCACTGAAAAAATTAATTTTGTTAATGTCATCCCAGAGTTTGACCCATCTGCTAAAAATCAAAACATTAACACATGGCTCAGCAAAGTTAATGAAATAGCGACAATTCATACTTGGTCAGATAAACAAATTATTGTAAATGCAATCGCCAAATTAAAAGGGAATGCACAACGGTGGTATGAGGGGTTGCGTTCCGTAAGTTTCACATGGGAACAGTGGCAGCATAAGTTAAAGTCAGCATTTCCGTCAGAAGAAAATTACGGGCAAATGTTATTTGATATGCTTAAAAAAAGAGGAAAATTTGGAGAGTCTCTTGAAGACTATTTTTATGAAAAAATGGCCCTACTTAACCGATGCGAAATTTTTGGTAAAAGAGCTGTAGAATGTATTATCTTCGGCATAGAGGATAGGGTAGTTAGACTAGGAGCAGAAGCTGCTCAGTTTGAAGACCCGGATAAACTATTATGTTATTTACGTAATGTCAAAGCTAAACAAAACACAATGACTGTTCGCGATGCATTAGTTAAGAGACACATCACAAAAGATCACTCGTCTAATACCAACGTAATTAAAAGATGCTACAATTGTAAGCAAGAAGGACATATGGTTTATAATTGTAGTAAGCCCTTAAAAAAATGCAACAATTGTAATGGGATAGGACATGATACTACTGACTGCTATAGAAAAATACAAAAACAAGAAAATAAAACTATTTTAGAAATATCGGATGGGTTCGAAAATACCAAAGATAAATACGTTCAAGAAATAACGATAAACGGGGTAAAAAAATTAGCGTTTATAGATTTGGGTAGCGACTGTACTTTAATTAGAGCAACAGATGCAAAACAAACATTAGGTCAGCTAAACAATGAAAATTTAATAATGACTGGTTTTGGTGGAGCGCAAGTTCAAGCTTTAGGTAGCGCATTAGCTTCGATTCAAATTCAAGGAGCTAAGGCCGATATCACAGTGCATGTAGTACCTGATAACCTTTTAAAGTATTCTATGTTAATAGGACAAAATTTTACAGAATTACCAGACATTAGTATACTTAAGACCTATGATGATTTGATTGTATCTCAAGCATTAAACGAAGAAGAGCGCGTTCGGCTCTTTGTTTCAAGTGACTGTGAATTAGTACCAGGTATTAATTTTTTAAAAGCTCACTCCGATATTCCACTATCGAGTCCAATTTTAGTAAATGGTAGTTTCCGGTGTATACCTAACTATGAATATCTTGTAGAAGAAGGAGTTTATTCTCTAAACAACGGTTTTTGTACCTTAATCATTAATAACTTAAGCAAGAGAAATATTGCCTTTTCCAAAAACAAACTCGTGGGTAGAGCAGTAACCATTCAATTGATAAATATCCCAGAGCCTAACGTGCATCAGATTGCGACCACTAACAATAAGTATGAGCCTTTCTGTTTTTCTGATTTACATATTAATGAAAATCTAGATCTAGATAAGAAACGTCAATTATTGAATTTAGTCAACATATATCGAAGTTCATTTGCAACTTCATTAAAAGAAATAGGTCGCACCGAAATAGAAAAGATGGATATTACGCTCACTGACAATGAGCCCGTAGTATATAGACCATACAGATTGTCCTATAGTGAAAGAGCTGAAGTTAGGGAAATGGTAGGAGAGTTATTAGAACATGAAATAATCAAAGAGTCATCATCTCCATTTGCAAGCCCTATTATTTTAGTGAGAAAGAAAAGTGGTGATAAACGCCTATGCATTGATTACAGGGCTTTAAATCGAAAAACTTTGAAACAGCATTACCCTTTGCCCATAATAGAAGACCAATTAGAAAGATTGTCAGGTTTCAAATATTTCACAACACTTGACTTGGCTTCTGGATATTATCAAGTCGAACTTGAAGAACAGGCAAAACGAAAAACTGCTTTTGTTACGCCCGATGGGCAATTTGAATTTAATAGAATGCCTTTTGGTCTAACAAATGCTCCTGCTGTATTTCAAAGAGTCATAAACAAAGTATTAGAAAAATTGCGTTTTAATTCAGTTGTAGTGTATATGGATGATATTTTAATACCATCAGTATCCTTTGAAGAAGGATTAGAAAAACTAGAGATAGTTTTTAGAAAATTAAAGCAAGCGGGTTTGACCTTAAAAATTTCAAAATGTAAGTTCTTTCAAACTTCAATAGATTTCTTAGGTTTCGAGGTTTCAGAAAAAGGTATTAAGCCAGGCAAAGAGAAATCTGAGGCTGTAGAAAAGTTTCCTACCCCTCAAAACGTTCATAATGTTAGGCAGTTTTTGGGTTTGGCCAGTTTTTTTAGGCGCTTTATTAAAGATTTTGCTTTGATTTCTCAACCCTTGTCTAAATTACTCAAAAAAAATTGTTCTTGGAAATGGGAAAAACAAGAAGACCAAGCTTTCAAGGATCTTAAGACAAAACTCGTTTCTCGTCCAGTGTTAAGCTTATATGATCCCTTGTTGGAAACTGAGTTACACACCGACGCTAGTAAGCATGGTGTTGGGGGAATTTTATTCCAAAAGTATAGTAAAGACCTAAAACCAGTAGCATTTTATAGTAGACAAACCTCTCCAGAAGAACAGCATTTTTCGTCCTACGAACTAGAGACACTTGCTGTTATCAGCTCGCTACAGAAATTCAGGCCCTATCTCTTAGGAGTTAAATTTACCATTTATACAGACTGTAATTCCTTAAGGTCAACCTTTTTGAAACGTGATATGATTCCACGTATTGCTCGATGGTGGGGTCTTATCCAAGAGTTTGATTGTAATATCATGTATAAACCGGGTACTTCGATGAGACATGCAGACGCTCTAAGCCGAAATCCCTTACGTTATAAAGACAATGAGTTAGGTAATGCAGATAGAAATCACATCCTACAAATTTCTTCCAATTGGGTAGAAACCGTCCAAATGGATGATAGTGAGATTCAAAGAATTAAAAATATACTCCTCAATAAGGAATCTGATGACGTAGTTAACATAAAGAAGAACTATTGTGTTAAACGTAATTTAGTTTACAAGCTCACAGAGCAAGGCCCAAAATGGCTAGTACCCAGAGGTGTGAGATGGCAAATTTTACAAGCATGCCATGATAACATTGGACACTTTTCATTTGAAAAAACACTAGAAAAGGTACAAACTCAATATTGGTTTCCTAAAATGAATAAGTTTATAAAAAAATATGTCCAAGGCTGTTTACAATGTGCACATGGAAAAAAGCCAAGTGGTAAAAAATCTGGGTACTTACACCCCATACCCAAAGAACCCAAACCATTTCACACTCTGCATGCTGACCACTTGGGGCCATTTAACGAGAGTAAACATAAAAATAAATATATTTTACTTATTATAGACGCATTTACAAAATTTATTTACCTAAAAGCAGTTAAAAATACAAAAAGCACCACGACTATTAATGTATTCAAAGACTATTTCTCTTTATTTAGCGTGCCCAACAGACTAATCACTGATAGAGGCACTACTTTCACAAGTTTAAAATTCAAGGAATTTATTGGCAGTATAGGAACAAAACACATTTTAAATGCTGTAGCAACGCCTAGGGCTAATGGTCAAATTGAACGTTATAATCGCACAATTTTAGATGCTCTTACAACTATAAACCACGGAAATAACGAACGAAATTGGGATAAACATCTAGCACAAGTTCAATGGGGTATCAATAACACAATCAATAAATCCATTGGTAAAACCCCTGCAGAGGTGTTATTTGGCTTAAAGCTTACTGGTATGTCGGATAGCGCTTTACAATTTTCAATTTACGAAGATTGTGGTCACAGTGATAGCATAATAAATATAAAGAAAAATAGAGACGAAGCACGACACCAAATCTCGCTCAAACAAGAAAAACAAAAGGTTAATTTTGATAAAACTCGATCGCCACCTCGCACATTTCAGATTGGACAGTTAGTAAGGATAGAAAGGGAAGTTAGTGAAAAGGGAAAAAGTAAAAAATTAGTAGCTAAGTGCTTAGGTCCTTATCGCATTACACAAGTGTTACCTAATGACCGTTATGAAGTAGTGGACACCCCTATTACAAGGAAAAAGGGAAAACCGGTTTACAAAGGAGTATACCCTGTTGACCGAATACACCCATGGCTTTCCTTTAAAAATTTAAATAATGAAAATTCCAGCAGTTCCTGCAGTGATTCAGATGAAGCAGAGCAGTAAAGTTGATTATAAAACCAGTATTTAACGTACAAAAAATTTTATGAAAATCAATGATAGTAGATTTATTAAAATCAAATCTTTCAGCTGAATCTAATTATATGATTAAAATTTATACTTTGTAATTGATAAGAACAATTGATATTAATTTGTAGTCTTTTAATATTTGGGTACATAAGAAAATGTTGTCTCTTAGGAATATAATGTTATATGTGTAATAAATAAGTCCTGATTCTCTGAGTTGGTAAAGGAATATATAATGAGCAAAGTAATGTAATTAGTAAAGTAGTATAGTTAGCAGAGTAGTATTGTTAGTAAAGTGAGGTAAAAAGCATTCAAAGTTATTGAAATTTCTATCATTGTATAATTAAATATTCATTACTGTTGCAAACTGTTTACTCCCTCAATGAGTATAGTTCACGTTTCAATGCAAATAATGTATACAATATGGAATAATGTATACAATAATAAATGTATACAATAATGTATAATGTTTACAATATGGAAATGGTTACAGTATCATATGATTTTATTTTGGGTCGTATAATTACGTTAATGCAATTGTATATACAGTTGGTTGCGAGGACGCCACCATATTGCCAGGATGGACGAATGAAAGCTATACGCACAGTCGTTTGATGATTGTTTTTCCTAAATAAGAAAATTATGAATGCAGAAGGCAGACTAAAATTATTAAAACATTTGTATTATTAAATTAAGCAAACATTTATTTAAATTGCATAACATTTATATAAATATTCAGTGTGTTGTGAGTGTCATAGTCTTTAAAAGTTGCTAAACGATATTGTGTAATTGTTCGATTGCTGTGATTGGTCGTGTGCCGTGACCGGATGTTAGTCAAAATGGGGCCTTCTTTCCCCACCATTGGATCCTATAAAAGGTCTGTCTTACTGTCAATGCGGTCACTTTATTCTTGTACGTGAAGGAGGAATAAACTCTAAAGCTGTACTCTGTTCGTTTGATTGGTACGTTATCCTACACCACTTACCATCAGGTGGGCAGTTTGCTTGTTTGCCAACTTTCAGCAATAAAAAAAAAAAAAAAAAAAAAAAAAATAATGTGAATTACTTGAAGGTAAAATCACTTAATACATGAGCGCCCGCGCCCATATTAAGTATGGACGATAGAGGGGGAGCTGTAAGACTGCTGAGTGACATTAGGTTGGTCATCCTTATGCTCATCACTGGATTGTCGTCGCCGATAAAACCGGACTGGAAGACGTTATAATTATCCAGTAGATGGTGTAGAAATATATGTAGACGTATATTTACTTACTTTAGCTATGCGCTTATATACTTAATGCTTATTGATTTATATCAGCCTTAACTATCTGGGTTCTATAGACTAATTATTATCGGTTGTATGGACCTAGAATTCAGTAAATAATTACGTGCTCAAAAGCCGCGAATTGACGGTCAGTTTTTCGCATCAGTTGAACTGATGTCAATCCAAAATTTGATCGTGAGTGTCGAATCATCACTCCAGATTTTTAACTGACGTCGCGCCACGTACGAGTATTTCCGAGACTATCATAAATCCAACTAGGCGCATCGCGCCAAACTGATCGTGAGTACATGATCGTCAATCCAACACAAACACTTCCTAACAGTCCGGCCGATCGAAAACTGAAGAGCCGGAGTGACGCCAGTGAATGCGGAAATCGACTTGGCCTAAAACCATTTGAAGTGACGCCACAGTTTCACGAAAAACTGATCGTCAATGCCCACTATTACGGCACAATATAGCTATACGTTTGACAAGAATCAATGAAGCAAATGTAAAATTGTTCAAGAAACATTTAATTTATTGAAAAGTTGTAGATTCATAGCAGTGTAACACACATGAGCATACTCAAGGATTTTCCAATCTTTTGCCTGGAAGAGTAAGCTTTCACCCTTTCCTTTAGAAATCTCTTAAAAGGATTAATAATATTCCGAGTGACAGTATTAACCTCGGCTTTCCAGCTAAGTGTGTCATCTATTTGCAATCTCAAGTTTATCACTCGAAGTAACAATTGAATAACAGTATTTTCGTAAATAAGACTAGCGGCCCGTCCTGGCTTCACACGGGTGGACAAAATTCTTTAAATTTTTCTATTATTAAATATTTTTCCATTAGCGCCATCTAGCGTCCGGTAGATGAACTACTTGCGGTTAACGCGTTGCTGTGGTAACGTTATTGATACAATGGAAAAAGAGCGGACAGTCAAACACACAAACTACTGTGATCTTAGATTATAGATTCAGGCATGAACGTTTGCAAGCTGGCGAGAAGTACTAATTACAATATCTTGACATTTACTATGGTTTAGACATTTAATAGGGTTAACAGAAATGCCCAATTTGTTACCCTGAGTAAAGAGACGTTGCGGATTTTGATTAATAGTGGTTATAGCGTAATTAATATCAGGGATGCCAGTCTGACAATAAATTTGTAGATTCTCGATATGAACATCCTTGGATTATGTTTCTTAGACTAGGCACTGTTTTAAGAAACTCATGTTATAACTATTCATAGGTCACGATGAAATTTGAATTGAATGAAAAAATGAACAAATGATTTGAATGTTGATCAGTGGTATAAATAGAAATTAAAAATTAAACACGAAGAATGATGCGAGATATAAATTAGGTGGATTAACTGCATAAAGCTTAAGTTTAATATGTCATTATTACTAAGTCCAATTTAACACACATATGCTTTAACATGGATGCTCTACGACACAGTCTATTATATATATAAGAAGCTTATTTTTTATTAATACATGAAATATTGTGGGAAAGGACCATCCATATCACAAATAACATCCCCCTTTTACAAGCTTTTATTTACTTTACCTATCCCGGTGTCTGTAATCTAACAAATCTTACAAATTAAATTTGACCCACTTCCCGGTTTCCGATTGAGGTTTAATTTTTCATACACATGAATATCGCGTGATAATGCAATATTATGATGACACGGAGCTGATTTGATTCTGGAGCTGGAAGGCCATAGGAACTCCGCAATAAAACGGCACAACGCCATCGAGTTAGACTAGCTTGATTCGTATTGACGAGTACTTTGATTCTATATGGTAATCAGGGCCTGATACTTAATTTAGTAATTAGATAATTAGTAAACGAACTAGAAAAATGGTTTAATTTTTTAGTTCGTTTTATTAATAAGTAATAACAAAAGCTTATTTTTAAAGTTTTTTTAAATTATTTTTTTTATTAAAAAGTGTAATATCGATGCTTTATGTATTTTTAAAATTGTGGCAATATAACCATTGTCTCTGTTTGAATAAATCCTCTAAAGATAATATCTCTGAGCCACTATAGTATCTACGAGAGTAACTAAATGTTTCGCAGAAGGGCCCATTAATTCAAACCAAACCAATTCAATTAATTCGACAAATCAACCGATAAAGACCACTTTAAACAGTGGTAATTGCACTATCTTACCTATAATAATATCGTTGTTAGGAATTAGTTTCAAATGGCTTTCGCGTAAGGTTTATAATCCTTTTGATTACACATTGGCAGCTGGTTTCCTAGTCTATGCTTAAAATTACCAGTAGTATGAAGTTTTCAAATTTCAGTTATAAGCTGAGCTGGCATTGTTTGTAAATAAATGATTGATTCAGAAGTGCTATTTTCAATTTTATGACGTATTTATCTATATTTAAAATTAGTTTCTGAAATTCATTTTAACATACGATTTTGTATAAACGAAAAAACCCATTGAGTAATACAAAGCTTTTCTTTTTTTTCACAGTTTAAGGGCCTAGCGACATCATAATAGGCGCAGTACTGCCACCATGAAATGGCACGCAGTGTGCGTCCTCTTTTCGCATCGTGGAATTCGGCGGCACCGTGCCTCATAATCTAACTTAAAAATTACTATAGACACTAAAATGAAACTAAATAAAAAGCTGTATTAACGGTCTGCATTCAATTGCATAAAACTATTATAAACTTAATTACTTCCTATATTAGTCGTGCCTCCGTGCGTCGTATTTAAGTATTACACTCCTTACAGAAGTATTGTATTTCGTTACTTAAACAGGATCATTTAAATATTAAACTATATATTAAGAAAATTTGGGGAACAATTTTTGCGTTATAAGGCTAAAATATCACATAAAAACATTGAAAAATTTTGAATGAAATTTTCCTTCTAGTCGTAGTCTATCTAATATCTGTACGCATTTTATTCCGACATCAGACCTCCATTAATATTGGGACGTTCAGTCAGACTTCGGAATACTTACAAGAATGCTCATAAATCTTGCTAAGTGATATCGGGAAAGTAGTTGTGACTATCGCAGTTGCGTTAAAAAGAGCACGTAACCCTGCGGCTTCCAAACTTTTCAGGTGCCGACCCCTTCTAATGCTGAAACATTTTCAGGAAAATAGTCGGTGAAATTATTTTTTTATTAGAAAAAAGATTGTAATTGAGGACGATTGTGAATAAAAAAATTAAAAGTATTATACAAAAATATCAAAATTTTTCACGTCATGTGTGGCATTAAAGCAATAGTTCAAACGCAACCTGAACCACGTTTGCAAAGTTATTACGCTATTTAGTATAAATACACGTACAAGGCATATTAGATGGATTAACCGCGTCGCCTCGGTGCCCTAGTTACGATCGCTTCTATCCACTTGTCAGTCCGCTACCGCGCGCCCCACCCCTCTCAACAGTCCCAATGCTGCGCGAAATCGCGGAAATTCGCGAAATCGTGAAAAAAATGTCGGCAATCTTTGATGAAAATGCTATTTTCATGTTAAATAATGAAGCTAGGACCAAACAGAAATACTACTGAAAAGCTGATTAAATTAAGAATCCATCACAAAATATTTAGATCTCTGTAACTCAAAAATTTATCGTAATAAAAAAAAAATAGCAGGCCACGCGGTTTGAATATGCTAGTAATTGCTACCAGGGACTGACGAGGAGTATTGGCTATCGGTAGCAATTGATACCGTGGACTGACAAATGGCTATAAAGCCTGTAGAGTCCTTAAGACTAATGACACTGACAAGGTGGTGTTCAGTTAGTAGGAGTCTGACATAAACATGCAGCAGGCTCCGAGATAACCATGCAGTATTCATCACCTCCCTCCCCCGCCTCCGAAGGGTGCCCTATAATTGCGTCGGGTACAAAAAAAAGAATAGCTGGACCAATTCTATGTTGGAAATGATTCCGAAATAGTAGTGGAAATCCTTATGAGCTACACTTAGTTATATTTTCTTAGTTATTTTATTTTCATTTATTTATTATATGAAAAAATACATATTTTTTACTAAAATGACGTGTAAGCTTAATTTCGCTATTGTAATAAGATTTATTGAAAATGATTGGTTGACGTACTATAGCCTACGTCAGGTCAACTTATTTGAAATTGCCGATTTTAATTATAACTTGATGAGTGTTTGTATACGTATTTTGGTATTATGTCTATTATTTACAATCCATAGCCCAAGCTCTGCTTAATAACATCAGTTATAAAGTATGTACTTATAGTTTAATATTGTTATTTATTCCATTGGAAAGGTTAATTACAAAGCTCAAATCCAAAGAGTATTTATTAAACAAGTAAACTTATATTAAATACTATTAACATATATTTATATTACAGGTAATTGTCACGTATTGAAGTCAAAGTTCACGGATTACGAGCGGCGTCAACCAAAGGCGCACATGGGGACTTAATGGTGCGCGTACATCGGCCATGAGTGTAGCGTTGGCGCGTCCCTTTTATAGCAATATTTGGTAAACGAATTAGGTACCTAGGTGTAAGTGGTAGTCGAGCGTTTCATCATGTCATTTGTTTGTAAATATTCTTTATAAGTAAAGTTTACCTGCATCAAGCCCATACTTATAAACGATCAACAGTTTCAAATAATTATACTAGATTTAAAAAATCTAAAAATCCCACGTTTTTCAATGTCCTAAAAAGAATAAAATAACCCTGCGGGGCAAAGCGAGGGGCCACTCAAAACGTGGGGGCGCATATTACTAAGAGGAGATTTTAAAGAGATGAATGACATGCATTGATGCCGATTATTGTAAAGATGCGCCCCCACGTTTTGAGTGGCCCCTCGCTTTGCCCCGCAGGGTTATTTTATTCTTTTTAGGACATTGAAAAACGTGGGATTTTTAGATTTTTTAAATCTAGTATAATTATTTTATTCTTTTTAATTATTAACTTAACGAAGTAACCATGTGTTACGCAACAATCGGATAAGCCCCATTCAAAAGTGAAAGTTGCCGAAAGTGGACCTGAAAGTGCATCTGGAAAGTTGAAAGTTGCTTTAGAGTGCATTGTCATCGGGTTCTGAACTATCCTGAAAGTTTCAGCTTTCTAGCTTATCGGAAAGTGCCTCAAATTTAAGTTGCAAGATTTTGCCCGGACAGACAAACAAATAAGAAAAGTGAGATAAGAAAAACGTGGTAAAATTAACTGTTGCCCGTATAAATATTATAACCAGGTTTTGTTAGCAATTTTTTACAATAAACAAATATAAACACAGCATAAAAGTGTAAATTATTTAAGTAATTCCTGATACTCATAATTATGGAGACACTTTTAATAGGAAAAGTTTGGGAAATACTGATGTAGGAATTCCAGCTGTACCTACCTTAAAAGTAAAACATCAAAAGAGCTCTGAAGGAAAGCCTCACATTTCGCTTTTTTGTTATGAGACACATTGATTAAGAGTTTAATATTAAATTTTGTGTGAGAGAGAGAGAATCATTTATTGAAATCATGACCATACCACCCACAGAATTATACGATCAAAAATATCAATACTACAATAATAAAAAAACCAAAACCTTAATCGACTTTATCTAATATGGTTTAATGATTTATTTTATCTAATATCTCAGACTACGTGAAAGTTCTATGTGAAACTCTTTAGTTTTCCGATAAAAAATATATAATTATTGTATAGTTTAAGGAAAGTTTAAGAAGTAGCCATTGATATTTTTGAAGTGAAAACTTCTTTAGCATCGGTGTGATTTGAAAGTCGATGAAACGAAAAAGCGACAGTAAAAAGAGACAGACTCATGAATCCATAAGATTTAACGTAAAAGAAAATGAGATAGGAAGCATTATATAGTGTCTCTTATGTTCGTAGTTTCTTGTGCTTTGCTTCGTACCTCCTTCACTCGTGTTTACCAATGCATAATGGGAGTTTGCTTGGGTCTCAGCGTTGTACGTGTGCTAATACGTGTTTTTGTGCGCATGCGTAGTACAAAGCTTGAGAGAAGGCATCACAACAACCGTGGTATTTTGTATACGTGTATGTATTATTTTTGAAGGTTTCACTTCTACCACGTGTGAATTGCTCACATGTTTTTGGATTCTAACTGTAAAATGATCTTTATAATAATGACATAAGATATAAGGTAATGGTAAACATCAAATCGCATACCTTTTTTATTGTAAATAGGTAACCGCCGCTATCTCGCCTGATGGTAAGCAATGATGAGATCTAGGATGTGACGCGCTTGCCTAGAAGACACCCACACTCGTGACTAAAAGATGTATTTATCAGTATGACCAAAATTGTATTTATCAGGAAACACAGACAGGCACAGTTTCACTCTTTAACGGTGCGGATCACAATTGATATATCAGCTAAATAATGGTGGCGCCTACTTGTAAGTCTGGTTGTCCGATGAAAAAAAATGTTCTGTTCCGACATTCCGATGTTTATGGTCGGCGAAGTATACTTCTATCATTTGATGTCAGTCTCTCACGATGATTTTTAAGTTGAGGATTCATTGTAGAGTTTTTATTTTAACTTGTTTTGTTGTATACAGGATTCAATTGGAAGTTTAATAATATTATTTATCATAAAAACTAATCCATGTTATTAAAACAATGATTCTTAATATGTTATTTATTCATATTCTTTCCTGATATATGAAGTCAGAATTCAGAAAATCCTGATAGCAACAGGTGTGAAAAATTAATTTAAAGTATTAACAGTCTACATTATCAGGCATGCAATGGTAGCAGAGTAATAAAATTGTATATAATAATGTTAATACATTTGAAATGACAAATAGTATTAAAACAACATATTCATGGATGGTATAAAATATATGATCATACAACCATACTTTTAGTTGTTGTTTAAGCATCTCATCACCAAATGCTTTTATATCCGTAGGTAAATGATTATATACTTTAATTTAATGCCTTATATGAAGGAACTGTTTTAATATAAATTGTTATTGACAATTTGTAAGTTTAAGTTAATTGTTAACCCTTTCGCTAAATTGCATGATGTATCTTTGTCATGGTGTTAATAAGCTAACACCGGCTGCATGCACGAAAAAGTGTAACGTTCCGCCTGAGCCGAGCGTGCAAGCGAGAGCGCGGAACAAGCGATAGAGAGGCACGATTCATGAAGTGAAAAGTTAATTTGGTGATACGATGAATGATAATTCAGTGATATTCATTCCATTAAATTCATAAAAGTATGCAATTTTTCATCAATGTTTTCTTATGACGCTATCACTTAAAATTAACGTTCGTAAACTAACTGTACAGACAAAATTTTTTTTAAAATAAATAAATGCTGTCACCTAAAATAAAGTATTTAAATAAAAAAACAAAAATATAAGAAACAAGCGGATTTGCCAGAAGGCATTCTATCAATTGAAGCGTTGCCTACCGAGTCCAATTATAATTCTTGTTCGTGAAGAGTTGTTTAAAGTTCTACCTTGGAATACCTGCATAAATGCAGTCTCGCACTTGATTCGATTTAGACGTATTGATAAAGTAAAAATTGTTTAGTGGAATAAAAAGAAATGCACTGACGACGTGCATCCGACGAGCTTTTAAAAGACGCAGAATGCATAGGCCCTTGAGGTAATGACATCACCAATACCCGGCACCACTCTGGCTGTTGTGAAACAATCGGAGCTGAAGAAGAAGCTCAAAGCAGGGCTTCTCATACATACACGCATCACCGATGCCGAGACACTGCAGACAGTCCTTTGTGCCCAGAACCCTTGGTACAAAGTCGACTCCTGGCAGTGTTACGACATATCGGAAGATGAGAAGTCCGGTGAGGAGGATAAGGTAGTCCACCTTATCTTGGGTATCCCGGAAGACCAGAGAAGAACAATCCTGGACAGAGACCGCCGCGTAGCCCATATGTCAGGAAGCGGATATATCCGCTTCTTTAATGCTGAAGAGGAGGCTACGGGTGAAGACAAACCGACAGTGGTGAGTGAAACCACGGCGAAGGGAACATCCACTCCGAACCCGACCACCTCAGCTCCCCAACAGGGTCAGAGCGAGGTGGTGTTGAGCTCACCACTGGAAGGGGAGAGAGCGACTAGTGACGAAGATGACGTCCTCCGCAGTCCTTAACTCCCTTAATATCATCCAAACCAACCTCCAGCACAAACAAATAGCGGCGGCCACCTTACTCAGAGTGCTGGAGGTCGACAACAAGACCGTCGCCCTAATCCAAAGCCTTGGATTAGAAAAGACAGAATCTGCGGTCTAAACAACATCGGAGGTAAGATACTGCTAAACACCTCTATTGCAAAACCAAGGACCTGCATTTACATGCCTAAAACTATAACAGCAACTTTACTTAACCAATTCTGTTCTAGAGACCTCACTGCCGTGAAAATCTTTACAGATAGACAAACAATCCTAGTGTTAGCTTCAGTGTACATGCCGTATGAAGGCGAAGTGCCTCCAAAGGAACTGGCAGAGCTGGTGCAACACTGTGACACACATGCCTGGGACATAATCATCTCCGCAGACAGCAACGCACATCACCCGCTGTGGGGAAGTGAGGAAGTAAACAAAAGGGGTGAGTCTTTAACTGAATACCTATTGCAAACAAACCTTAACATTATGAACAGAGGTAAGGAACCCACTTTTGTAAGTTCTAGGTACCAAACAATCGTTGATATCACGCTAGCTACTAACGCCGCGGCGGACCAAATCAAAGGATGGCACGTATCAAAAGAACCATCCTTTGCGGACCATCGCCGCATATGCTTTCAAATACAATATAAGCCGGCTGATCCTGTCCGATACCGTAACCCCCGTAAAACAGATATACCAAAGTTTATAAGTGAGACACATCTGACAGACATGACACTTGGTACAAAAAACATAGACTTCAATATACAACTTATGACCACAGCTCTTTTAAAAAGTTACGAACCAGCGTGTCCAAAAGTTCCTAGTGGGGGCCTTAGCTTGAACGTCTACGTAGGAAACTTAGGGCAAAAAGTGCCCTAAGTTTCGAGCCAAAAACACCAGAACTGAAGAAGACTGGGACAACTATAAACTTGCACAAAAACACTACAAGAAACGCATCAGATTCCATAGCAGAGAAGGATGGCGTACTTTCTGTAGTAGCATCAACTCAATGAACCAAGCCGCGAGGTTGAAGAAAATCCTAGCAAAAAGTGACCTTAATCTCCTGGGCTCCCTCAAAAAAGCCGACGGCACTTATACGAACTCAGACGATGAAACCAATGCAGTGCTGCTTGAGACACACTTTCCTGGCTGTCTCATTTCATTAGACTCTGAATGGTTAAATGAGCATTACAACACACCAACATTCCAGGAATGGGAAACCGCCACCAAGATAGTAACCGCAGATAAAGTAACGTGGGCCCTTAAAACTTCAAATCGTTTAAATCCGCGGGGCTGGATGGAATCTTTCCAAGTTGGTCAAATAACAAAGTACTTAGTACCAATATACAGGGCGTGCATAGCCTTCAAATACATACCTATAGCATGGAGGGAAGCTAAAGTAGTATTCTTACCAAAGCCTGGAAAAGACGACAACACACAAGCTAAATCCTTCAGACCAATCATTCTAACGTCATTCCTACTTAAAACGCTGGAAAGACTAGTAGATCTTCATCTACGAGATAAAGTCTTAAAGAAAAAACCACTGCGTCCTCAACAACACGCATATAGGAAAGGCAGATCAACTGAATCGGCCTGATTCTATCTTATGCACTACCATGTGGTAGTGCATAAGATAGAATCAGCCATCACAAACAAATCGTCAACTCTAGCTGTCTTCATAGACATAGAAGGAGCTTTCGATAAAACTACACACAATAGCATTAACCAGGCCCTACAAAGATACAAAGTGGAACCGGTACTAACAAACTGGATTACCGAGCTAATCAGCAAAAGGGCGGTACAAATAGAAATGAATACCATAACTAGAGCAAAAGTGGTCAGAGGATGCCCGCAAGGGGGCGTTCTATCACCACTTCTGTGGAACCTAGTAGTGGATAGTCTCATTAGAAGATTAAACAAACAAGGCTACACAACCATCGGTTATGCTGACGACCTCACTATTCTAATAAGCGGGAACGCAGAAAACACACTATGTAAGGAAATGCGTTCAGCTCTCCGAATTGTGGAAGAATGGTGTGACGATCACAAGTTATCAGTAAACCCGAGAAAAACAGAACTCATCCTTTTCACCAACAAAAGGAAGTTACCGCAATTCAACTACCCAATTTTTTCAACACCAAACCCAACCCAAAAATAACACTTTGGCTGTACACATTAGTTATCAGACCATCCATAACCTACGGCTCAGTTGTATGGTGGCCCAGAACACAACTGGCCACGGTAAAAACAAAACTCCAAAGCCTACAACGCTTAGCAAGCATTGCGGCAACTGGATGCATGAGAACCACTCCATCAATCGCCCTTGAATACTTGCTCAATCTAAGACCCCTACACCTCGCTATTCAAGAAGAGGCACAGGCGGCCGCACTTAGATTAAGAGCAAACGGATTATGGATACAAAACATAGAAACACCACACTCAACTGTTCTAAAGGATATCTTAAAAGAAAACCCACTCTTTGAGGCACCTACGGACAGTATACAGTGTCATCACGTTTTCGATCGAAGATACAATATCCAACTTACAGCAGAAAAAGATGATAACTCTGGCACCAGAGAAGCAAGGATATACACAGACGGTTCCAAAACCTCACAGGTCACTGGAGCTTGTGTCTTCTCGAACGACCTAAACACCATAATCTCGACCACCTTAGATAAACTCAACACTATATTCCAAGCAGAATGTATAGGTATCACCAAAGCTGTACAGGCGGTTGCAGCCAGAGATGTCAGAGACCAAAATATCAAAATCGTCTCCGACAGTGCATCCGTACTTCAAGCTCTGCAAAGCAACACCATAACATCTGTCCTAGTACTGGAATGTCATAACATACTCCAGTACATTGCAAACACAAACAGTGTAACTTTGCAATGGATCAAAGGACATAGCAACTCACTGGGCAACGACGCAGCAGATGAACTAGCCAAAAGGGGTTCAAATGGAACGGTGTATGGACCGGAACCATTACTGCCTATACCCATGGCACAAGTTAGAACATGGCTGCGTAAAAAAACAGAGGAAAACCACCAAACAGAATGGAACAATAGTGTAGGCTGTAGGCAAACAAAGAATGCCATTCCGGTGGCTTCGAAGAAGCTTGCCCGCAACCTCACCAGACTAAACAGGGACGAAATCCGTAAAGTACTAGGTACTATAACCGGACACAGTCCTCTGAACAAACATCTATTTACCATAGGTGTGACAGATAGCCCACTATGCAGAGGCTGCATGGAGGCGGAGGAAACGCCACATCACGTGCTCTTGGAGTGCAGGAGCGTGGCTGATCAACGGGCACGCTTTCTCCAGTGTCCAAAATCACTACCGGAAGCTTGTAGTAACCTGAAAAGGCTACTCGCCTTCTGGGATGAATTAGGATGGCTGGAGTAAAAGAAGAATACTCAATCACGTACAATGGCCCAATCAGGAGGCTAAGTGCGGAAAATGCCCCGTAAAACTAACTAACTAACTAACTAAGGCCCTTGAGGATAAGTAAAAGGATCGTAAAAAGCGACGATCAAAAGAAGATCATGAAATGGGAACCAGCTTTTTCAGACTTACATTTTTTGCTGCGATCCTCAACCGTTCGTTCTCGATGTTCTCGGGACTAAGATGATTTTGATGAAGCTCGAAGAATCGAAATATAACATAATTATATATTCACAAAATTTTAGTTACATAAGAATAAAACAAAATTTTAAAGACCTGTTATTGTTATAATTTATTTATCTTATAAGGACAATCAACGAGAAATAAACCTTACAAGCTAATATTACATAGATATATGTTACGGTATTATCAATAAAGAACTGCCTTCCTTAAACGCTGCCATGAAAAGCATTATAAAAAGTGGTTGAAAGCGTAAGGCACAATAAAAAACTTAAAAACAAATTCGTTCTATTCTATTGATAACAACAGTAGGTAAGATGCCAAGTTAATTACAAAAATAGTACTAAAAGAAAGCTACTTTATTATTTTTTTTAGGGAATATAAACACATAAAACGCACACGAACAAAAATTGAAATGGAAGTGGGCAGGACATGTTGCGCGGTTAACAGATCAAAGATGGACCAAAAAAGTAACATTCTGGAACGGCCCACTAGGCAAAAGAACAAAAGGAAGACCTTTTACAAGATGGGAAGATGATATAAAAGCAATAGCTGGTCATAACTGGAGACAAGTAGCTAAAGACAGAGTAAAATGGGCATCACGTGAGTAGGCCTCCACCCATTCTGGGGTTCCGGTAGATTAAATGTAAAAAAAAGTATCTATAAATACTATGATATAAAACATAGGAACCAAATAAAATAAGTTTTTAAGTAAGATACAAATAAATAAACACATAAAACAGAAAGAGTGCTCGAAGGACACAATAAGAAATTAGAAACATAAGCGGTACCAAGAGTCCTACATATTACAGATTATATAATATATATTAAATAAAATTTTGAATTTTCCTTTGATTTATAAACCACATTGATCACATTTTAATATCTTAACAATACTGTTAACATTTGAGTAATTGTCGATGCTCCAAAACAATTAATTTTTTTAAAAAGTTAATACACTACCGATAGTCTATAGTCTATTGAGCGGCATCACTAGGTTGTACATATCATGAATTTATAGAGGATGGACATCATTAAGAGAGAAAGGTGTGTTTGGTTATTTGAAAATGTTATTTGATTGATCTAATAAATTTTTAACATCATCAGCCGATTAATATCCCCAAAGTACTATCGGTGAATATGCCGTAATAATCCACCACTTCCTGAACGTGAATTAATATATGGTCACCTATTTGATGTCCGGCTCTTGCGAAAGTTGCTTAATCTTCACAACCGTAGGCTAAACGCGCCACAACATCATCCTCACATTCCTTGACCCTCTTAATTCAAATGTTTATGAGATACCGCACCGTGAAGTTCTTGGTATTACATATCGAATTATAAAGTATTAATGATGTTTTTACATTCACATCCAGAGAGGTGCGAAAAAGCTAAAGAATAATTTTAAAACTTTATAAGTAAAACCAGTATAAAAATGGGTTACTTTAAGAAGTTAAACAAACACGTATTTTACGTTGTATAGACTTTTTCAATTACAACTCTCATTATGCTAGCTCAGGGGATTTTTATTACGTCTCCTTTGTGACTGGCAATTGAATTTGAAAATTGCAATCTTGCTTTTTTGTATTCTACAAACAAGATATAACAGTCTCCAATTTGTGAAAATTGTGGGTACAAAAAATTTTACTTATCTTACTTTACTGTAACATTAGCTATATATGAAACTTATATAAAAATAAATAAATAAATTCAGCAAAATGAAAAATAAATAATCAAAATCGTGTCAGTAGTTTCGAAGTTCATCGCGGTCAAACACTGTGATAGGGAATTTATAAGCAGCATTATTACTTACAAATATCAACGGTTGCTATAGAGTCACAGAGATATAGACTTTAGTATACAAAGTTATGTTGTTTGTGCTTTTTGATTGAATAGAATGTCTTCAACCTTATATTTCGCTACGCTGCGGTTATAAAGTGCATTGCTTTATGCCAACAATCCATCTCATTTCAGGTTCACATTTTATGTGGAAAGAACATCCAAGAAGGTCTTTAGGGACAAGGGCTATTAATCAGAGGAAACAAATTATGCACCAGGGTTGCCACAGCTAAATGTTAAACATACCGAAAATGAGTAGAACCTTTTGGGGCCTAAGAGTGATAATTATCTACAATACGTCTTTGACTGCTGAATATAAGTGTTATAAAATATTGAATTTTATTTATATGTCGAATTCTTTAAGATATTATCTTAGAGCTTCTTCTCAATTGATAACATATCATTTCCGAACAAAATAACAAAACTTCACAAAATAACAATGAGAAAAGTTGTTCAATCTCTCTTAAAATGATGATAATGAAATATTGAGTAGATAAAAAAAATTATAAACCCCTTGAATTTTTCCAAGTTTTTCTAAAGACTCTCTCAAGTCAACTTAACTCTTCAAGTTCTAGGTATAACTAATACTTACTTCTACAAGAATCAAACAATCGCTCGGATAGAAAAGGATAAGGGTTTTGAGACAAGTTAATTTTTTTCTTGTAATCAATTCTTTAGGTATAAAAATGTAGCAATTAAATTCTATAAAAACAAAAAATATAATGTCCTAAGTTCCTCAAAAGATGTAGAAAGAGTTAACTCAAAATACTTCTAAAATGTCAAGTTAGAAACTTCCTTCACCAGAGTATAATTGAACTAAGTTGTATGCTCTTTCCGACTTGCTACCGCCAAAGACTTGACAACGATAGCCGACTGATGATCAATCACACACCTACCACTACATCAGTGTAAATCGGTTCAAAGTTTATTTTACCATGTACAACAACCATTGCTGTCTCAGTAAAATGAACGAGGACTTAAAATAGAACAAAAACCAGTATTGTATGTTATGTTAAGTAAGAAAATCCATGTTTTTCGTTTCTAACTGTATGAATACAGGTGGCTGTAAACTTAGTAACACTTGACGAATGGAGTTTTATATAGAGGATTGTCGTGTATGCTGTACGGATTATGAGATATATATGGTAGTATCAAGACCGCTGCGACCTCAGTCTGTTTGAATTGGTAGTGTGTACCTTGCTAATGTTTCGCAATATTTTTAGTTTTCTGTGCTGGTTTGTTGTTTGAAGACGATTTGTTCTTGAGACCAAAAAACAAACAACATAGTTCTTGACAAAGGGGAAAAAGAGTAAGTAAGAGTGAATCTCCATATTCTTATTTCAACAATAAGTGATAGTATGCGATTTGCATACGAAAATTACGTTTCAAAGTGAGAAGGAGGTAAATTTCAACCGAAATTTTGGTTGCTCATCTAGAATGGATTCTAGAAAAAAAATTAAATAAGTGTAAGCGTGTATAGTGAAAACAGTCAGAATCTGTCAGTGATATTTAAACTTATATAAGTAATATGTATATATGTTTTTATACCACATTTTTCTCTATATCGCCCTTGAATGCAAAATAATTATATAAAAATCTTTGTTTTACATTGCTTAAAGTTACAACAAACCTGCAGCATTGAAAGTTAGTCTTACATTTATCTTTATAATTAAACAGTCAAAGAAATGTAACTAATATTTTGATTAATCCATGATTTTCCCCGTAGTAGTGCTTTATAAATTACATTCTCAAAGAACTGCTTAAATTATCAACAAGTTTATTCCCTGTAGTCATAAAGCTGAGTGCCAACGGCCACCATAACAGTTGGACACAGATTGCGATGAACGAACAGAGATATATTTTCATATATTCATAGCAATAGATTGGTAGGTTCGAAAATCACAATTGACAAATTTCTAGTAATAAATAGATATACTAGGCAATGCAGTCGCTAAGCATAAAATTACGCTAACATCATATATTGGAGCGGAGCGTAATACTTACCTAAAAAAGAAAAAAATGTTTCTTCGATGGGAATTTTTGCGAATTTCAAAATTCGGGTTCCGTTACAATCTGGTCCTACACCTGTTCATTCGATTCCACACAAAAAATATTAAAATCAGTTAAGAACTCGGGAAGTTATGGCGTAACAGACATTGCGCCATTGAAGCTGTTCCAATTAAAGCGTTGAAGCATTGTGAAGTAACTACTAAGTAAAGGAAATGTCCCAAATGTGCCCCGGGACTGGTATATTTACTATTATTTGCAATTCAGCTGCCACACCTTAATTTTCTCCGTATCATGCTTTGTAAATTCTAAATTACATCAAGATTGGTTAAAGAGTAGAATAAGATAGGGCTATTAGAAAAATATTGGGATATATAGAAGGCGAGAACGATTTCTCACAGTCTATAATGAGATGGAAACAAGCATTCTATTAATTAAAATACATGAAATATTGTTTCTCTGAGAGATTTTAGAGATTTTATAGTTTTTGTTATGACTACACATTTGTTATAAAATTTGGAATCGATCATGACGAAAAATTGGAAAATTTTCTTTAATACTTTTGAGGAATAAAAACATTATCTACCCTTATCACAGTCATCTTGTATTCACTGCTCCTGAAAGGGGAACCAAATAGTGTGGTTTAAATAATAAATAAGATTATGCAAATAAATGCCATAGATAATTGAAAAAAAAGGAGTAAATGTCGAAATGAAAATGATCAAATAAATGTATATAAAACAATCAGTGGTTATTTCAGTGTCAAGGTCAATGAAGTTTTGTCTCTGTTCGTTGTTTTATTCTTGTACTTTGGGATCGAGAAAACACTCTTAAGCGACACGCTTCGTCTAAATTTTCCGAAGCAGACACCGGAAAATTAGACAACAAAGCTAACGACGAAGGTCAAAAGGGCCACCGCCAAAATTTAATAATAAAATTAGAATTATATCTTATAATTCAAAAACAAGAGGGTGATTAAAGATTTTAAAAAACACAGAAATAATAATCGTTTTGTGCAGTAATAAAAGAACACTGGGTTCTTGTTTATTTTCACTACAAATTTTCCTTAGAGCACAAAGCGAAATTACAATTGAGAAAGGATGTACAAATTGCCTTATTTTTTTAACTTTTGTAATGGTCCGGATTAGATTTTAATGAAAAGAAAAAGAAAGATGCTAACTACAGACTGAGAAAAAAAGATGATCAGAGTATTCCGTGTGTATAGTAGATACTAAAACTAATATTCATGATAGTGCCAGTTAAAAATCTTGAAATCAGAAACAACGACTGTACTACAATACCCAGACCTGAACCAATATTAAAAAACTCTTTTTCTATACTTATCTGGTCGCAACCTCGGATAGACAGCACCATGCGAAGCTACGAAGATCGTGAATTCTGTGCTTAACCTTGACTTTTATTTCTCCCATAAGAGCTATTGGAGTCACCGCTTCATTTCTTGATTGTACCATACTGGATTTATTCGTATTTTAAGAAAAAGAAACCTCTTTGTATTTTAGTTATATTCATTATAGACACACTGCACTGGATTTAAGTTAATGGCATATCAAAACTTACGATGAGCTTATATTATATTGTCGGTTTGGCAGTGCGGGATATAAGTTGTTTATATAACTGTATAACTGTTTTGTAAATAAAATTCAAATATAACATCAGCGGAACTCCAGTTAACTCAAAATACCAGGAGTTATAGCCGAAAATTATAGAGGAGCCATAGATAATGATGACTCATATGAAAATAATTCGTAAATCCGTTTATAGGATGATCTCCATTACCATGAGTCTGCAGGTACTTAAAATATCCCGTCGGGTTAACGTCGAAAATATTCCACGCTATCTCGATCAGGTGCTAAATCTTGCAAATCTCGTATCTGTTTACGAAGATTTGAAGGCAATAGGATACTTAAGTCGGTACAAAAGTTGGGCCTCAAATTTTTATTCAACAGATTCGGAAAACTTGTCATCCAATTTACGTAAGTCGAGTTTAAAGGATCTTAGCGTAATTCCCGAAACGGACAGGACATATTTTAAGGGAATTCGAGCGTTGTTCTCGAGAATCCACTTGGCAACGCAAACCGTTCGTGTCGCATTATGAATACACAGAGGGACATCAAAGATTCCTTTTTCTAATCATTTGATCTTTTTTTTTAATGAGGTTTATTTTCTGTAAAGAATTAATTTCCTTAAAGAAGTTTGAAGTGAATTAGTAGAATACCATGATTTCTTGTTACACAGTAGTAAGTGGCGATATATGCTGCGCACTGCACTATTTCCTATCAAATATTACCATAAGGGTTAATGTGTATAACGCTTATGGTAAGTTGCTGTGCTGTTGTGGAGTCATTGGGCTTGTTATAGTCATGAACAAATTATTAAAGTGATTTCCCGCTGACCCGGCCACACGTTGGCGTGGCTCAGTTATTATAATTTGCAATATATTTTTTATGATATTGATTCGTTGGTGGGAGAAGTGGTGGAAGGCGCCCGACGTGACGGCCCAGTGGTGGCATGCGTGTGAGCTGCACGCGGTACTGGACAGTACTTGGACATTGCAACATTTCTTTATTTTCTAAAATAAAAGAATTTTTCCTAAATAAAAGTAGCCTAAGTTACTCCTTATTACAGCAGCTACCTGTCCCGTCAAAATCGGTCCAGCCATTTTAGAGATTAGCCGGAACAAACAGACAGACAGACAGACAGACAAAAATTGTAAAAAAAAATATTTTGGTATATGTACCGTAAATATATTCATATGCATGTAGTAAAAAACGGTTATTTTAATATTACAAACAGACACTCCAATTTTATATGTATGTGTAGATGGGTTCCCTTTTGATCCCAATCAAGCCCGGGGGCCAAGACAGAATCCACGATGGAACGAACGAGCTAACCCAGAAGGTCTATTCACCCTCAGTTGCCAATAGCATCCATTATAAAACTTATTAACCGATTCATATGCCAATATCGATGTTTAGGTAATCGTACAAAGTACTCGTGTGATTTGAAACGATTCATTTCAATCTCGTCACACGTTTACTCTTGATATCTCGTATCGATTGTCGATGCCTCCGGGCGTTTCCAAATGGGATTTGGTGTGGGTTTAAATCGATTCAGTATCAAACTTTATGCGTGAGGGTCTTCTGGAAAAGTATTCGTGGCAGAGATGTATTTTCTAACAAAAGACTGAAAAAGTGAATTACGAAAAATAATATACTTGCATAGTAAGATGTACTTTAATAAACGATTTTGGGTATTTATAAATGTTTTTTTTATATTTTTAAGCCTTTTAGCATATAACCTCGGAGTAGTCTTCACTACTTATATTAAAAAAATATTTCTTTTACGTTATCAAAACAAAAATTATTAACCTCCCGTGTGACGGTACTTTTTGTTTGTGAAAAGAACGACAAATTTATAAATTATATAGCGATCAGATTTAGGTGTCAGTGTGCATGCGCAATGTAAAAATTCACTTTCATCATTTTTTCCAAAGAAGTATAACTTTTAAAAAACCATATGCCAATCTATAGTATACTAGCTATTTCGATGCCGTTCACCGAAAAGAGTTTTTTTTCAATAGTTAATTTTGGATAGTGCTTTGTGAAGCCGGAAGGGGTTCTTTTATAATTTACGTTAGCCTTCGTTGTAGAACAATATGATGCACTTTTTAAAACCATCGCGTAAATACGGATCCTGGCAAGGAATCAAAACGTAAAGGTTTTTTTATGAATTAAGTATTTAACAAAAATAATGGTGTTATAAGTAATGCGGTTTTCATGCGGTGACTCTAAGACTTGTTTTATAAAAATTGGTTCATTTATTTCAAGGTCATCAGCTTTTTTGTAAGGTACAGTCAGGATTTTAGCTAAATATTGGATATAATGAATTCTCACTAAATCTATGTTCAGTCGTTATGTATAAAATTATCATTTTTCATTTGCTTTTCTTATTTGTTTGTAACGGTTTTTATATTTTTTTATAAAATTTTTACTATATAAGATTTTACTAGAACAAAGCAAATTGTCTCAGGCGTCGGGCGGAACTCGAAGCCATAACCTTTCGCTATGCGGGAGAGTGCTCCAAATTAGCTACTGTGACCGAAATACATCCGTTGAATTTTTCCACGCGTTTCTAAAGCTGAAAACTAGTGCCAACTCTTCATGTCCTAGGTAAACACAACCTACAAAATAGAATAGAATAGAATGATCATTTATCTGCTTCAGAAAATTATAGTGACACATTATAAAAAAAAAAACCTTTTATTTCCAGTAAATTTACATTTCTTAAAATCTATGTATGTGTAAGGTTTGTTAAGTTTATTCTATGTTATTTATTTGTCTCTTACTTTTATTTAATTTGTATCCTATGTATAAAATCATAGTATTTGTGGTTCCTTAATTTTTTTTATTTAATCTACTGGAACCCCAGAATGGGTTAAGGCCTCCTCCAGTGATGTCCATTTGACACATTATTACTATGTCATACCAGGTACCAGACTTGAATCTGGCCTTCCATAATGATTAATTAATGAGGTGAAGGGCTTATTTTTGGCTAATTTCGAATAAATAAATGTTAGTAAGTATATTTGTTTCCCATGTTTTCCGAAACAATTGATCCGATTGCGATTAAACTTTGTTCAATTGCTTTATACATGCTAAGGAAGGTTTATATGCTTATATATGAAAGCAATGGATTTCAAATTTTATCATAATAAAATAATTTCAAAGGAAATAATAAGTTTAATAATTTTTATATATTTTATGCATTTTTCAATGCGATCTTATAAGATAAATTATTATAATAGAAAAATACTAGAAAAAATCGACTCGGGTCACAAGTGAATTTTCAGGCGAAAGAATTCACTTGTGACCCGAGTCGATATTTCTAGTATTTTCTAGTATTCTCACACCTAAGAAATCACTTGTGACACGAGTCGAATTTTTCTAGTATTTTCTAGTATTCTCACGCCTAAGAAATCATTTGTGACCCGAGTCGATTTTTTCTATTATGTTTCTATGATAATAATTTATCTTAAAGGAAATAATAATACAAAATTCAAAACTTGAACGAAAATAAACAATGCGAAATGAAAATATTAGCAAACAACAAATAAGACTAATTACGTTATGAGTCGCTGTAACGTTATATAATTAGCGATGCTAATTAATTGTTTACAAGTTTCACAAACAAATATTATCAAATCCGTAATATCCTGTTGGATTTACCATCTTCATGTGACAGGAAAATAATGAGTGATGATCGTACAAACTTACCGCGACTCCAATGAAGTGTGTTTTCTTTTAAAGTGCACCGTAACTGTTGGTATTAAGAAACACTTTTCGATGACACAACAAAGTTTGATGCACAAATAGGCTTGTCAAATTATTCGAAACTTGACAAATCTGACTGTCGGCTTCTCATGTTTTCCAGGAAACGGACAAAGAATCTGATGTTTTAAAAATTTGCACGATATTAATGTTTGTTTTGGGAGAAAGTATTCGTTATTTTGTTCGATGGGCGCGTTGATATTTCATTAAGTATATATCATATACACTGTAGGTTATATGAACATAATGTAGGTTAAAAATTAATAATTATATTTCTTACATTCACACCATTTATCCTAGTCCAAATTAAGCTTGTGTTATGGATACTATGGTAACGGATAGACATACACCAATATGTGATAAATATATAGTAATATCCATGACTCAGGAACAAATATTTGTATTCATCACACAAATATCTGCCCCTTCCAGGACTCAGACTCAGGACCGTCGGGTCGAAAGACAGGATCGCTACCGTTGTGATAATCGACCGTCAAACAAAATTGAAGAAATGAAAAGAATAGTATAGGTAACGCAGACGAAGATATCGGTGATGTGATAAATGGTATGGTGCTAACTTTATGTATGGTGATTAGGATGTATGTTACCTTATATGACTTAAATTCTATATTATGTAATTTTATTATAGTGTAAGTGGTTTTGGTAATACTATGTATCTACTACTACAGCTGTACAGCTGTACGCGCACACGAAACTGACAAGTATTTCCAGTAGATTTTATTTTAAAAGAAAAATAATAGAAAATATCGACTCGGTTCACAAGTAAATTATTAAAATCAATTTACTAAAACCAAAAATTAATTAATTCTTTAGTCCCCAATAAATAGCAGTAATCCCGCCAGAGAATTAACTCGTGAGCCGAGTCGATTTTTGCTACTTCTATTTATCTTTTTAATAGATAAATAGAACTAGCAAAAATCGACTCGCCGTAATTACCATATGTCGATCGCCTTGGCGTAATTATGAAATGTCGATAGACTCGGCATAATTATAAAATGTCGATCGACTCGGCGTAATTATAAAATGTCGATCGACTCGGCATAATTATAAAATGTCGATCGACTCGGCATAATTATCAAATGTCGAGCGACTCGGCGTAATTATAAAATGTCGATCGACTCGGCATAATTATAAAATGTCGATTGACTCGGCATAATTAGCAAATGTCGATCGACTCGGCATAATTATAAAATGTCGATCGACTCGACATAATTATCAAATGTCGATCGACTCGGCATAATTATAAAATGTCGATCGACTCGGCATAATTATCAAATGTCGATCGACTCGGCGTAATTATAAAATGTCGATCGACTCGGCGAAATTATCCAATATCGATCGACTCGGCGTAATTATCAAATGTCGATCGACTGGGCGTAATTATGAAATGTCGATCGACTGGGCGTAATTATCAAATGTCGATCGACTCGGCGTAATTATCAAATGTCATATATTTTTTGGTGTATTCTTGTAATAAGTAAAGTCAGTAATACTCCGACATTCTTTAACAAAATGAATTTTTAATTCACTCCTTTTCCTGCATCGGTTACTAGGGAATATCAAAAGTATTCCAGAATAAGAAGTGGATGGTGCTGAAAGATTTATCGATTGGCAAAGATTTAATGTAAACAAATCTTCTTTTGAAAGTCTAATTTTATTTTCGTGCTGTTATCATCAACTAATTCATCAATTTATTTCCGTATTTCGTTATATTTACTGAATAATTTATGAATTGCGTAATCACTTACCTTGAATTTGTTTAGTGAAGTGTTTGACGTATTATTAATTATCTATTATTTTGTCCTTTGTGCTTACATGTCTCCTCGTCATCACTTTTATATATTTCTAAAATTAAATTAATTCAATTCATTGTTAATTCTATTTTTTATTGACAACTCAAGAAATAAATAACAAGTATCGAACTTAATTCGTCTATATTGAAATAATAAGACTTATCTGCAAAAGAGGTCACAACAGCTACAATTTGGAAAAGTGCAGCATCATTTATGAGTCGGATGCAGGGGAGCAATAAACGAGTATCTTAGCAAATAGGTGTAAGTCTTTCATTTTTAACGACGCCACCACACGATAAGCCCAAAGGTGTCGTTTTAGTGAAAAGATATCGTACACAGTGTTATTTAATAAGTCCTATATATGTATATATACTATATGACCAGGCTACGCGTTGCTGTATTATAAATGAAACCTATCCCATGTCCTAAGTAGGAATAAATTCAACAAAGTGAAGAAAAAATCATCAAAATCACTTGAGTAGTTTCGGAGATAATCGCGGTTTAACACTGTGATAGGGAATTCTTATACTCGTATACATATGTGATGTATATGATACGTGATTTTCGAATCTTCGATGAAAATAAAAAATGCGAGTACTTTTTAAGGTATATTTTATTTTTAGGTAGATTCCTAGTTTAAATGGTGCGGCGAAAATTGAAAAAAAAAATACAAATAACTTTTACTATAAATATTGAGTTTACTAAATAGGGTAGTTGCCTTAATAGTTTTGTTTAGTTAATAATATACCTTAATGTCTATTTTAACCCAAAATATTGTCATTTTGATTAAAATCCAACATTAACAATATGTATTTTGTATTTTAATTGCCAAGAACAGACCAATTTTTTCCGTGAAAAAGCTCAAGACTGTCATGGCGTCTTCAATGACGTCACGGCGTGCAAAACAAACAATACTCTCTACGACGATTGTTAGAATTATTTAATTGACACTGAATTACTGTTATTACACTGTTTAGTGCCCCAGTAGTAAAGCACAAGCTTAATAACGCCAGATAAATAATTTATATATGTTACAAATAGTCCACAATTGCGGAAAAAATAAAAATACTTGCAAGGAGGGATGGTATTATTACTCGTTTATCAACAAATACAAGAATACAATAATTTAATAGAAAAACACTAGAAAAATCGCCTAGGCTCAAAATAATTTATCTTATAAGATAGCATTGAAAAAAATGCAAACAAAAAAAATATAATAATTATCAAGAATGTCTTTTTGTAAGATAAAACAAAAAATTCTTACATCAAACGAAATTTTTGTGTGGCTAACCTATAAATATGTCAAAACAATAAAAATATATAGGTACAAGACAATAAGTGATTCCACTAAATTGAAAAACTGCTAAGTTTATAATAAATATTTTATACTTATGTATACTTACGTCGAAGTTTTAAAATTGCGGAATTCCGATGAGAAAAAGTCGTTAATTGCAAGAAAAAACTACCATCAATAACGGTGTCAATTTTGGTTAATTAATTAGTATTTGCTTTGGTAAATCCCGACTCCATAGCTATATACTCGTATTATGCTTTCTTTCATTAAATAACTTTAATTATATTTCCTACATTCACACCAATTAGCCTAGTACAATCGAAGTACTGTAAGGCTTGTGTTTAAGATACTAGGGTAACGGATAGACATACATATATGATACATAGAAATTTAACATTTATGGCTTTGCTCGTATTCTTCCCACAAACATTTGACAGGATCGCTGCCGTTGCACCGGTTGTCAAATTAAAAACAAACTGTTAAATCTATAATTTAAGAACACATATTTGTTGTTTGTGTGTTTGTCTGTCCGCTCTTTCCCCCACTCTTTTTCCATTGTATACGCGTTACCATAGCAACGCGTTACCGAGTCAGCTAGTATATACTCTAAAAACACAAATTTGTTGTTAATGTGTTTGTCTGTCCGCTCTCTTTCCATGGTATCAATTAAAGTTACCATAGCAACCCTAATCATAGCAACGCTTTACCGGGTCAGCTAGAAAATACTCTAAAAACACAAATTTGTTGTTAGTGTGTTTGTCTGTCCGCTCTTTTTCCATTGTATCAATAAACGTCACCATAGCAACGCGTTACCGGGTCAGCTAGTTGTATCAAAGTGACAATGAAAATCTATGAAAACGTCAACCACAACAGTAATGTTTTGCACGGCGTAACGTAACACTTTCTGATTGGTAGTTACCGTCAAGTGACCTAATGCCTATTTTTCCTGAATTTATTTTCTCAAATTAATAATAATTTTTAATTATTATGATAAATGGTTTTAGTTTTTGTTATCTCTATATCTGAATTCATAATTAGAAATTGTATCCCGTCCGATTTATTGTTAGTGGACACAAGCCTATTACATAACAACAAAATCTTACAAAAAATTATGCTAACTATGCACTTATGCTAATGACACATGGCTTGCATCAATATTGGGGTCACCAATTAGTGGTCACTGATTTTTTGACGTGACAACGTCTTATAAATTGGTTGCGGCTGGGAGTCACTTATGAAAAAGTGTAACGCTCGGTAACGTTACGATGAGTCACCGAACGAGAGAGAGGCCCGCCGAATGTTTTCTCAATATTTAAAAGTTTATTGATTTTGACGTGACAACGTCTTATAAATTGGTTGCGGCTGGGAGTCACTTATGAAAAAGTGTAACGCTCGGTAACGTTACGATGAGTCACCGAACGAGAGAGAGGCCCGCCGAATGTTTTCTCAATATTTAAAAGTTTATTGATTTTTAATATTATAAGTATATATATGAAATTGTAAACTCTTTATGATATATATAATACAAAAAAATTGTTTATATCGATAAATTTTGATAACCATCCAAGATTGTTCCATTTAAATCATTAATGTATAAATCACTTATAATATAAATATTTAATAGTAGTAGATATATTTCCTATATAACCCAAATTATTCATTTATTAATTTTCGAAATATATTACAGGCATTTATATTTAAACATCCTGTTACATAATGATTTATAGTTTTTTTTATCCTCAACAAAATCACTCAAATAGGAATTAGTTAAGTTTAAGTTTACATGTACAATGTTTTAGTAAACAAAATATATTTCTATAGTTAAAATTTGTGCAATTCTTATTTTCATTCAATTCCTTGTTCCTATTGTGCAATTTAATTATATTCATATCAATAAATATTCTACCGAGAAAAAGACGTTGTCACGTAAAATCTTCGCCCGTAAAACCGACTTTACAGGCAACCATTTTTTTTAATATTATAAGTATATATATGAAATTGTAAACTCTTTATGATATATATAATACAAAAAAATTGTTTATATCGATAAATTTTGATAACCATCCAAGATTGTTCCATTTAAATCATTAATGTATAAATCACTTATAATATAAATATTTAATAGTAGTAGATATATTTCCTATATAACCCAAATTATTCATTTATTAATTTTCGAAATATATTACAGGCATTTATATTTAAACATCCTGTTACATAATGATTTATAGTTTTTTTTATCCTCAACAAAATCACTCAAATAGGAATTAGTTAAGTTTAAGTTTACATGTACAATGTTTTAGTAAACAAAATATATTTCTATAGTTAAAATTTGTGCAATTCTTATTTTCATTCAATTCCTTGTTCCTATTGTGCAATTTAATTATATTCATATCAATAAATATTCTACCGAGAAAAAGACGTTGTCACGTAAAATCTTCGCCCGTAAAACCGACTTTACAGGCAACCATTTTTTTTTTCTGTGTTTTAAAATTTTCCTTGAAGTGATACAATATTGCGATTTCACGGTGGTTTCGTCAAGACATGTTTTCTTAAACTCCCCTTGTGTTGTTTGGCGGTTTCGTTAACAATGAAACCGCCATGTACTCTGTTGCAAACATGTACTTATGTACATTACAAACATGTACTCTGCTTTGCTCTATCAAATGTTAATTTGATGTTTGTTTGCCTATTAAGGCAATTTATAAGTTATTTTCATGTTTTATTTTTCTACGAGGATCTCTCATACCAATTACTGTCGAGCTTTGTGCCCGACCTGGAGTGTATTCTCTTTAATTCTTAATAAAACAGCTGTTATATACAGATAATATATTTTTATACAGTTTATATTTGAAATAGAAACAAATGTTTATTTTAAGGAAAGGATAGACTTTTTGGCGAGAGCGCGAAGCGTCACTTCAATGGTTTTTGGTTTTCTTGTTAAATTTTGTGTTGTGGTTGATATTAGTGTTAGTGTTGATATTATAATGGTTGGTTATTAACCACTGAGTGTTTCTGAATATGCATGAGTGTTGGGAAGTGAAACAAAACAGGCTGGAAGGTGTCTTTTCGCGCTCTCTCAAGAAGGCCACGAGGAGGTTTTAGTAAAACACTTCTTTATTGAAACCTAGAAAATTACTCAAGAACATAGAAGAAAGATTATACTTACTTGACACTGGCTAAATGCACAAATTGTGCCAGCCATAAATAAAAAAAATAAAAATAAGGAAAGGATATTTTAAAGGGAATCTCCCTTTTCTGATAGCCTAAATAGAAAGAAGTTTGAAGTATATCTGTGTATAAAGAGTGTTTAATAATTTGTATACTTTTAATTCACCGAGTAAGCTCTATTTAAAGATTTAAAGAGTTGGCGCAAGGATAGAAGGATTTGCGTAAAAAAAAAAGTGTTCTTACTCTAACTGTACTAAGAGTGCATTTTGGTAACACACCGAAGCCATAATACAACAAATCACACGTTCTCTACAAACAGAGATTTGAAGTTGGTAGGCCATATCTTGATTGGCTAAGTTATGTATAATAATGGTCGTCAATTAACTTTGAATGGTAAATGAAGTTATTGTCAAGTTAGTTTGAGCCAGTTCAAATTTCGCCAATTAATCTTGAGAAGTTGAAGGTGTTTGTAAATGATGGTGCGATTGATTGGTGAAATTATACTCAAATTGTTAGGTACCTGGGTTTATGTTATAAAAGAATCGCTAGTTACTTTTAAAGCTAAGCAAATTTCTAGTAAACCAACCCTTTTTGAAGTTTTGGATCGTTTATTAATTGAAAATGAAAATGAAAATAACTTTATTCAAATGCACTTAAAAATAAGTAGTTTTGAATCGTCCAACATTTTTTCCTACCACCCATTCAGGACGTCTTTTAACTGACAAGAAGAATGGGCGCAAGAAACTCGTCAGCTTTAACAGAAGTAACGACATTTACAATATAATACGTCGTCACCATACACAATCCACAAAAAAAAAATCAAAATTATTTTGTTATGACAATACTATTAGTGTTATGATATCATTATTTCGTTGTTTCGTTGATTACAACAAAGTCAACAAGTATCTGTACTTACTTATAGTAAGTATCCCTGAACATTGCAATAACATACAGGGAATAAACGACAAATTTAAGAAAACAACAAGAAATATGTTTAGTATTAGTCAATACTGAATACTGAAGGTTAAAGCAGACCCATTTTCCAAGGCAGCACCCGTTCACGAGCATGACGCATGATACAGCCATCGCTTCGCTCAACCATATCTTAGGGAACGTAACGATCCGCACCACATGCCACCACCCAAGAAATGTATTAAGAGAGCATGTCATACTCTTAACTACCAGTAATAAATTAGTTTAAAAAAATTAAAAAATGCTAATGCTGTATGTTACAACCTGTAATAAATAGTGTCATGTTGAAATGACACATATTACTTCCATGCATCGCGATCTATTAAATAGTCGTTGACCTTGTAATAACCTTTGGACATGAGCTTATTTTTAACATACATTTTAAACTTATGATAAGGCAAATCTACTATACTTTGTGGAACTTTATTAAACAGTGCTATACCTTTCCCCAAGAAAGAGCCTCCTGTCTTTTGAAGTCTAAATCTTGGAACGGCAAGTCTATTCTTATTTCTGGTGTTAAAGCAGTGTACGTCGCTATTTTTGACAAAAGTATTGTAGTGTTTTCGTACATAAATTATATTCTCATAAATGTACTGTCCCGCCACAGTAAGAATATTAATTTCCTTAAAAAAATCTCTGAGAGAATACCGAGGCCGAAGGCTGTATATTGCGCGGACAGCTCTTTTCTGTAATACAAAAATGCTTTCAATATTAGCAGCTGAGCCCCACAACAACAACCCATAAGACATTACACTATGAAAATAACTAAAATAAATTAACCTTGCCGTTTCAATATTAGTTAAAAGCCTTATTTTTTTTACAGCATATGCCGCATAACTGAATCTACTTGACAAGGCCTCAATGTGAGGGTCCCATTGTAGTCGTGAATCTAATGTAATACCCAGAAATTTTGTCTTTTCAACAAATTCGACTACTTCATCATTCAACTTTATATGTAGGTCAACCCTCCTTACATTCGGTAACGTAAATTGTATGCACTTTGTTTTTTTTGAATTTAGTGATAAATTGTTACTGGTGAACCATTGTAAAACTTTTGATAGCGTACTATTTACATCGTCAGAGCAATCATCGTGTCGAGAGACTAAAAACTAAGGAAGTGTCATCTGCAAATAGCACTGTCTCACATAGATTTTTAACATAGTAAGGAAGGTCATTAATATAGATCAAAAAAAGTAAGGGCCCTAATATTGATCCTTGGGGCACGCCCATAGTTATGGGGGCTCCAGCAGACTCACTCTTATTTAATTATTTAATTAATTATTATTTTATATTTATGTTGTTTTAGAATTTAACTACTACATATTTATTGGCGATTAGAGATAGATTTTATTGGATTTAACTTCCTGAGTTCTTAACCGATTTGAATAAATTTTGTGTGAAATTGAATCAACACAGCCAGATTGTGACGAATTTTGAAATTAATAAAAATAAAAAAGTTATGACCAAAAAACATTGAATCTATTTCCATTGAAAAAAGCGCGCTCTTTTTGAAAGTTTTCATTCTTCTGGAATTTTAAAATATACTGAAAATTATTGACTTTTTAATTTTTTTTAGTATTACGCTTCGCTCCAATATATGGTGCTAGCGAAGCTTAGCGTCTGCATCGCCTAGTATATAAAAATATATTACCTGAAAAAAATCAACTTATTATAAAACACTCAACCGGCACACGAACCCTAATCCTGTCGCTTTCCTGGCGAGTACATATTCATTTGAGTTACAAAAACCTTCATAAAACCGTTGAATTTTTCCAAGTGTTTCTTAACTCTCGAAAGATAACGCTTTTTTAAAGTACTGAAAATGTTAACATGCGCCTGAGGGTGCACAAATCTAAAAATAGATTTCTTTACTAATCCAAATAATTTAAAAAATATTGTGACTTAAGTAAATAAAATACAAATTTTATTATTAATTTTTAATTGTAAGATAATTTTGTAGGATATTATAAACAGTAAAATAAATAGAAATATATATTATATTTAAGTGGAAAATTTGAAAAATAAGGAACATTTATATTATTTTTCTTTCTAGCTACTATATCACAATATAATCATTCTGAAATTACAACAAATAATGAAAAAAATTATAAGTTATAGACTTTAGAAGTAAACATTTTATATTACACAGTAGTGTAATATAAAATGTACACTTAAATAAATAAATAAATAAATTATGTTCACCACACAGTCTTTATACATTTTGTACACGCCATCTTAGACATTCTATTTTTGTAGTATATTATTGACAGTATTGTCGAACTTTTGCCGCTTAGGTGATTAAATATCAGTTTCTTGAGAGACCATTTGATGTAGTAACCTCTTTTTGCAAATAATAAAGTAAGATGTAGGTCAGTCCCCTTGCTCGAGTTTTTTCGCTAGTTCTTCTCGGAAGGGCCTCCCAATTTCCGAACTGGTGGTAGACTCAGTAGTGTACGCCGTAATCGTAGTGAAAATTTAATAAATAAATAAAATGCAAAATAACCGTTAGAGACATACCCGATTAAAATATTGTGAAGGTAGTAGAAAATATATGATGACCATTGCTTTAGTCATCCTGTGATCACGGCTCCATGAAATATAAATTATGCGCAAAAAACCCTGAATAATTTGTGTAATTCAAATGTGGAATGTGCGCGGAAGTGAAAGAATTAAAATCTCTTCGTTGGTTTGTGCTAGGATCTTCACGATTTTCTCTTAAACTCTTAGTTCAGTTAGTTTAGTTCAGTTGTTGCTTATACTTTCTACGATTCAATGGTTTTTCTAGTTTTGACAAAACGTTGTGAGTGAACAAGTTGATAAGAGCTTCATTTAAAATGCCATAAGACATTGTCTTCGGCCATCTATTAGTCTTCCTGGAACGAGACATCAAAGAACACATCTGATCAAATGTGTCGATACAGGTGTTTTCAATTCTTCAGAAATTTTGCATTGGGCTATAAGCAGATCTCAAACATTTCGAATTGGATTTAATGGATCTAGCGGACAAAGAGCAGGACGTAAAGGACACCTGACAATAAAATTAAATAAATAAATTGCTATAGGCCAATTTCTGTGTAACCGCAATCTCAAAAATCATTGAAAAATTAATTAACACTAGGCTTTTAAAATATCTAAACAAATTTAATATATTGTCAGATTCACAGTTTGGTTTTAGGCAGGGAAAATCCACCGAAGATGCGATTCTAGCACTCACTTCTCTAATATCAGGATGTCTAGATAAAGGGGAGAAATGTTTAACTATCTTCTTGGACCTAAAAAAAGCTTTCGACACCGTCTCTCTCTCCACACTTTTACGAAGGCTGGAGAACTATGGTATCAGAGATGTACCACTTAGTTTGATGAAATCCTACCTTATTGGCAGAAGTCAAAAAGTAAAAATCAATGAATATATTAGTATAGATTCTAGTGTCTCTTTTGGTGTGCCTCAAGGGAGTGTTTTGGGTCCAACACTCTTCTTGCTATACATTAATGAACTTTGTAGTATCAAAATTAATGGCGGTAATGTCTTTTCCTACGCGGATGACACTGCAATTGTCTTTAAAGGTCCAACTTGGGAATCTGTTTTCAAGCTTGCACAAACAGGAATTTCTAAAGTCTCTGACTGGCTCAAATTAAACATACTCACTATTAACATAAGTAAAACCAACTACATATGTTTCTCAAATACTAAAAAAACCCAACCACCGATCGAATATAGCTTACAAATCCATAATTGTAGTAATCTAAATTTAACAAATTGTAATTGCTCTAAAATTGAAAAAGTGACAAGTATAAAGTATTTAGGTATCATAATTGACCAGAGATTATCCTGGCACCCTCACATAGACTTTATCAACAACAGAATTCGTAAGATGATATGGATCTTTAAGTCATTAAGACATGTTGCTACGAAAAACCTGCTTAACCAGATTTATGTCACTTTGGTCCAATCGGAGATAGGATACTGTATACATATATGGGGTAGTGCAACTAAAATAAAATTTCTAGAAGTAGAGAGGGCGCAACGTTGTCTGCTAAAGGTTATGTATCACAAGCCCTATAGATATCCTACAAAGGAACTTTATCAATATAGTGAACTTCTATCGGTCAGAAAACTATATATATTGCAAACTGTTCTTAAGATTCATAAGAAACTGCCATTTGATGCTAGTAAAATGAATAAAAGAAATAAACAAGTAGTTGAGTGGAAAAAAACAAGAACTGAATCAGCTAAACGTCAATATAAAAATCAGTCAGCCTTTTTGTATAACAAGATAAATAAATTACTTGAAGTGTACCCCTTAAAATTAAAAGACTGTAAGAAAGTAGTATCCAAATGGTTGCAGCCACTAACATATGATGAAGTCGAAGAACTCATTTAGAAATTCTTGGAACCATTTTATATCTCAATGTAAAGAGTAATGTCACATTTAATATCTAAAGGGACTTCTCCCTGTCGTCTAATAGAATATTCTTCAGACAGCAATAAATGTAATTGTGTGTTTCCACGCTCACACCAACTATCTGACTACCCAAATTGAATACGATTAAGAAATAATGTTTGTTTGCTGGTGAACGTGGAAATATATATATAATGATTTGGATGTTTCGGATGACTCGTAAATATATATGTATATGTTCATAATGTAGCATATTGTAACTCATACGCGCATTGTGTAGTACTGCCGTGCGCAGGTGAGTAATATTGCACTGTTCCAGAAATGTAAATAATTTTATCTTAGTTCTAGGTTTAGAATTATCAAAGTAAATGTATCATTTAGTTAAGTACCATACAATACTGGATATGTAAATGAAGGAGAGAGCGGAACTGCCTGCCACAAGTGTAATTGTTATGCTTACTAGGCAGCTCCAACAATGTGTATCGTTATAGTATTGTAAGATTTAAAGTAAATAAATATTTTTCATTTTTCATTTTCATTTTCAAATCGATCTCTTTTCATTACTGCTACATATCTTGAGTAAATAAAGTGCTCAATGATTGATAAATGATTATCTTTCAATGCAGCACTGAGAGTAAGTATTCCACTGAAGGCTCTGATTTCAGTAGCATTAGTAATACTATCAGTACTGCAGTTTTTCGATATCTCCCCATTTGTCCTCTGAACAAGCTCTTTCATGGTTTCATCCGTGACAAATGATAATGCATGAAAGTGGTTTAATAATATTTCGACACATTCAAACAAGGACATTTGAACAAATTATATTTATATAACAAATATAATTTGAACAAACTATATTGATCGCAGCGATTACCCACTACTTTTACGTCTACTGTGGTAGTCCAGACCTGTTTATTCTTACCCTGATTACTGGAATAACTATGCGGTGGTAATGTCCGCGATTTTCAGCGTATGTTTAGGTGTCATTCAAGTTTTCGTCGATGACTTCAACTATATACTTTTCATTGGTATCGCTTTGACCATGGTCTTCACTTACATGGTCAGTCATGGCAGTGACAGCGAAGAGAACCTCGCTATCACTGCCATCATCTGTTCTCTCATCTTCTTGATTGAAATAAAAAAGGATTTCTCTTTTTCCTAACACTCTACTGTTCGCCGTGATGGTAAAATGGTCCTAATTATATAATTTAGTAACAGTTAAGTTCTTTATATAAGCTATATTTCTACTTAAAGAAGAAATATAAGTAAAAGGAAACAAAAACAAAATCATAAAACAGTGGTCGCCACTCGATAGTTTTAGTCAACGACTAAGTTGGTTCGAAAAAATAAGTTCGTACATGTAACGATAAAAATGAGACAACGATATTTCTATCTTTTACAGCTGTCTCCGAGCTGCATGTTGTATTTCTTGGACTAAACTGATGCCAGCGCCATCTCTATATCTTCTAAGTACTTCTACTTACAACATCGGATTTTATAACTTTACAAGTATTAAACAAACGATAAAAAAGAAAAAGCTATGTTATGACAATATTTTTGTTAATTAAGCATTTGACTGGTACATTTTATGAATTATAGTTTTTTTAATTTGAAAATAGCTTTCACAAGGACTGGTCGTGGGATTCTTAATGAAAATTATTAAGGCGTCATCGATCACGATTCGATGCTATTATGCTACATTTAAACCTGCATCGAACAGGTTTAAGCGTCGGTAGATTATGCTAATAAACACGGAGTATTTCCGGCTCAGAAAGTACATTAAGATTAATAATTAAATATGTTTAGGTTTATATTACAAATTATATATTAAATTACAAAATGAAAGTATTAAAAAAAAATCTTTTAAGGTCTTATTTCTGATGCCAAATAGCCATTGTAAACTTAAGGTGGAAGCAAAATTACATTAAATATAGTAATTTTTATGAAAGATTCAGTACTTAAAATTACTTGAAGTTTTTTAAAATTGATATTCCAGTTCGTTAGCGATATTCATTCTGTACTTAAGCTTTTACATAATTCTCGAAATGAAATCGAATATAAACCAATTAATTTGTGCACACAAAACGATTTGCAATCACTCGCTTCGTTCGTTCGATTCGATTGTCGCCTAAAATTGTTCATTTGATTTGTGCTATATTTTTTAAACAAATATTTTATTAATTGACTACCTTCAGTGTACAGTTTTAATTTCATCACTCACCTTGATATTTGACACGAAAAAACACGGTCTCATTTTATTTCATTTCGAGTTTTGTCCAGAGGCGGTTTTTTCATTATACTAGGCGATGCAGTCGCCAAGCATAAAATATTTTTTTTCGATGGGAATTTTTGCGAATTTCAAAATTAAGGCTCCGTCACAATCTGGTCCTAAACCTGTTGATTCGATTCCACACAAAAATATTAAAAATTGGTTAAGAACACGGGAAGTTATGGCGTAACAGACATTGCGCCAATGAAGCTGCATTTAAAGCAAACTGATAGGTGAATATCAGTTTGCAATATCTCGCCTGCCTATACTGATGACTTCTCGACCGTTAACTCCATGCTGATGGACTGGGAGCCAAGGGTGGAACTGGCGTTGTTCGCTGATGACAGCGCCCTATATATATCCGCCATCTGGCCGGTTGCTGGATTTTCTCCCCGATTGGCTGTCCAAGTGGCGGATAGCCATCAACGTCGGCAAAACAGGCGCTCTTTTAACGGGACGTAAGAAGTACCCACCACTACTTACCCTGCAGGAACAGACCGTCTCATGGCAGTACACAATAAAGTACCTGGGTTGTTTCATCGACAGGCGGCTAGCTATGGCCAAACAAGCGGCCCACAACATCAAAAGCTCGTGCCCAGTTGAAGCCTTTCTTCAAGTCGAGACTACCTGTCCGGACCAAGCTGGCCGTGTACCGGACATACATTAAGTCGAGGTTAACCTACGCAGCATCGGCATCGTTCCACCTCTGTTTACAGGCCCAGAAGAAGAAGATAGAATAGCATCACAGCCGGTCGCTCAGACAGGCAACCAGGTAGGGCGTTTCGTCAGGAACCACCATTTACCGTGACCTAGGCGAACCGGACATCGCCACTTTTGTTAAGGGTGTCTCTCGGCGGATGTTTAACAGTGTCCACTCCCCTCGGACAATAGGTACACCATGTTTCGGCATCCGTCGCCGCGCGTTAGTGCGCGAACAAGTGCTCTCGCAGAGACCAGATCCCCCCTTACCCATCACTAACTCCCCTAAGACTCCCGACCCAACAGTTATAACCCATACCCCAGCATTCCTAAGTCGTGGCCCGCTCGCTGGCGCTCGGCCTCCCCGAGGGCCGTGCCGGGTGCCTCCCAGCGAGAGCACTCACAATAGCGCATTATCAGCCGCTGCAGTATAGCGGCATATAGCAACCCAGCGGTTGAAGCTGCTTGAGAAGACGTATGGGGAAGGAACCAGACGGTTCAAGCCTGACCAGCCGAGAGACAGAATAAAACTAGATGTAAACATAACATAAGTGTATTTCAGGTTTTACTTATAACTGAGTTTCAATATATATGTATAGCTAAAGTACAAAGTTTCACCTGGTTTCATTTCCGCTGGCTGAGACTTACAACCACAGGCTGAACATTGGTCTTTCGAGCGGGATATAAATCGTTTAGGTTTTTGTTTTGTACACGTATCAAAGGGTAGTGGATCGCTGTCAAAGACACGTTAGCTGGTGGCACTAGTGGCGTGCCTGTTAGTGCTGCGTGAATATTCGGCATTTACGAATTTATAGCATTATTTATAGCACAGTTAATCATTATAAACCTATGACTGTCCCAAATAAAATGGTAGAGAAAATCCTAATGTATGAAAACGCTGTGCAGCGAAGGAGAGTTCTTAGAAAGAATTATGACGAAATTCGTAATAAATCGTAATATTACGCAGAATAAACAATGTACAAGGTATTTGTAAACATAAATTAAATTAAAATAAAAATACAAGTGCTCGTTTCACACCAAAAAGATTAAGCAGTTTTTTTGGAGATTATGGCTTAGTAACGGGGACCTTCAAGCCTAAAGGCTAGGCTTAAAGGTTATTTAAAATGTCTCTTTGTAGATCATATTTTTATATTTTATATGTTGTGGTTTTTACAAGGCACAAAACACTGCACATTTTTTTATAAATTATTCATCCTGCGGGAGGAAGTATTATCAGCATTATTTTGTAATGTACATATTTTACTAGCGAGGAATTTTATAAACGTCAGAACTTTGACAGTTCATAATAATATCTTCCATGCCACATACAGCGTCATTGTTACAGTGTGGACAGTGTTTATCAATAATAATTTTCAATATAGTAAGGTGTGCTGGTATAGAATTATATGCAAAACTAAGTATTTTTGTAGAAGTTACGAAATATCTGATTGCGATCTGTGATTCAGATTATTACAAAATTTTTGAAGGCAAGTTTTCCTCCAGGAAAACATCCAGGACAGTATTTATACTATCATATCATTTGCCATTAATTTTCTGTTATTGATCTTTTTTCCAAAGTTTTTTCCATAGTTGTAGTAAATTTACTTGTATTGCACTGTAATAATCGGTCATTGGGAGCCAGGTAATATTTCTAAAATACTTATTGTTTGTATTGCTATACAAACTTACTTGCTATTTTATCCATTATTTCATTGCCAGAACTAATAAAGCTGTGTAAAAGAATTGACCACAAATTAACAATACATATTTTGATGCAAAGAGGTCGCGGCTCGTAGTTATACGGCCTTCATGGAATAAGTAGCGTAGACATTAGGTATGCCATAATCTTTCAAGGAAGCCCATAGCACATTGGTAGATCTCTTGAGAAGCACGAAGAAACTGGATATCATTTTAATTTGGCAACCCATCCAAAGTCTGGCCTTTGCCCTCGTTTAATCTACGCAATCGTAGGTCGAACTCGCATACCTCCGCTACATCGAGCAAAACGTATCGTATACAGTTAATTTGTGGCGATATATCAAGTTGGTATAAATGGCCAACTACAGTGCGTGATTTGTCAAGTTAACAAAGCGACCGTACCGAATTGGATCCGTATTGGATAGCAAATTGATCTCTCCGCACTAACAGGGTGCATGCAAAAATAACCCGACTATTATTAGAAGTAAGGATGTTATAAGTTAACGTGTGTTAAAATAGTTGTTAGGGTACTGTACGGTTCATTAGGGATACGACTTCTTTTCGGGGCTCATGGCTGGTAGGCTGCGAGAGGTATTTGTACTGGATAACTCGAAAAACCACTTTTATTTCTTTGTTTATTTGAAACACAATTATGGTTACGGAGAAACAAATGATGTTTTTTTACTGTGATTTTCAACCCACTTGCCAGACGTGGAGATTGTGGCGAAACTCCGTTTTGGGGTGGCTTCTTTCCAGCCGTGAAGAAGTATAGAATGTTAACATATTTTCTGTGTTGGTACTACTTAAAAAAATGGTTGACTGTATAATTAGCGGTAACTAACGTGTGTCAGGGTCGTCTTTATCCTATTGGAGGCCCTGGGCATATAAGAATAATGGGGCCCCTATGACCTTGACAGAAAACTTTTTTATTACTAGAATAGACAATGAAAGTAGATTAACAAGGTTTGGGATTTTTTTTTTATTGGCAGTCAATAGATAATCTTTATTTTGAATAGGGCGATTCTCACATATCTAAAATTATCTAAGCATGCTGAAATTCTATAGCCTTATTTTGGGCGCGAGTAGAATACCTTCGCGCATGCAAAAGCTAATTTGCCCAGATCTAATTTGCAGGCATTTGCCCAGAGTGCCCAGTGGGAAAGAGGGGTCTGACGTGTATCGATGCATATACGTTATCACGTCAATAATAAAATCATTTCATTGCATTTAAACTTATTAATAGAATAATATAATGTAGCAGGAGGAATTAGAGTTTAAAATAGTCTGGGCGTGTGAGAAAATCAGCTTTCTATTGAGCCTTGACTAAACTTTAGTTAAAAAACAGATAGAACGAAATTTATGATTTTTTTATTTACGGAACAATAGCTAAGTTATTTTAGTAAATTGCAATGTTAGTGCGAGCTACTGTTGGAATCAATTTAAATATTGGGAGGTCCTTCTGGGAAACGTTAAGATAATTTTGTATCGTCTTAATTATGAAGTTTCTTAATACATACATGTACAGTTTATTAGGATATCAGTGTATTTTTAAACACAGAATAATTTTGGAATTTGGTTAACAGAAATATTATGTGTACACGAAAGCGAAAGAACCAAATAAGTTAATCTTTAATCCAAGAACACAAATTTGTAGTTTGTGTGTTTGTTTGTCCGTTTTTTTTCCCCGCTCTTTTTCGATTGTTTCAATTAACGTTACCATAGCAACGCGTTACCGGGTCAGCTAGTATATACTCTAAGAACACAAATATGCTGTTTGTGTGTTTGTCTGTCCGCTCTTTTTCCATTGTATACGCGTTACCATAGCAACGCGTTACCGGGTCAGCTAGTCTTATTTTAAGAAGGTATGTAAACGATTAACGATAATATTAAAAAAAGATCATTAATCCTATGTGTAAGTCACCATCGCGTTTTAAACTGACACATTTAAAAAAGGGTCGCTTTAAGCACGCACGGTCTTAACATGTCCCGAAATATATCTTTCTTGGGGGCTATCGGAGCAATTTTGTATTATTTCGCACTTTGAACATGAAGGGGTCTACTAATCTCCCGAATCGCGCGTCAAATTTAAGCCTTGTTAAGTCTTTACAAAACAGACAGTAAGCTCCATTAGAGCATCTACGTGGAGTAGGTACGGATAACAGTACGTCAACCTATCAATAAATTGTCAAATTTTCTCTATTGATAATGAAATATGTATGTTTAATTAATGATGGAAACATAAAATTAAGCCTTGGCTAATCTTTCGGTAAAAATAGACAAAGTTTTTACACTTTCTTGCACATTAAACATTTTAAATATAATAATTTACGGTTTTGATCACACGCCGTGATCACACGGCTCATGTAAAGGAGTCGAAATGTAAGAATTAAATATAAATTATGCGCAAAAAAATATTTGTTTTATGGTATTTAATAAAAGAGATTGATTGATAATTGGCGGCCTTATGAGCCTGGGACGGTTAAATTAAATTTGTGAATTAATTTATGTTTTTCTTATATTTAGAATAATATTAAAGTTATTTTAATGAATTATGATGCTACTAAGAGCTACTGGTGGAAACAATTTAAATATTTGAAGGTCCTTCTGAGAAATGTCATGATTTTTTAATTTCTTCTTAATTTTAACAAAACTTTACAGATTATATACCCACTTGTCAGTCCACGGTAGCAATTGCTACCGTATTCAATTTTTTTCTGCTGTTTTTTGTTTAAATTGCGAATAATTTGAACATTACAGAGGTCCAAATATTCTGTGGTGGATTCATTATTTAATCAGCTTTACGGTAGTATATTTTGTTTGGTCCTAACTTAATTATTTATTATATACATTTCTATATATTATTTCTATAATATACATTTCTTTTTTCACAATTCGCGCAGCATTGGGTCTCTTGAGAAGGGTGGGACGCGCGGTAGCGGTCTAACAAGAGGATAAGTAGTTTTGTTTCGTTTTAGTCTTAGTTCACACCAGTTTACTTTTTCAAATTCTATATTATCTATGTAAATTATGTATACCAGTTGTGAAACAATTATAAAATGAAGCCTCCGACTTTTTGGCGGGAGCGGAAAACGTCACTTTAATGGTTTTGGTATTCTTCATTAAAATTTGTGTTGTGGTGGATATTTGTGCTGAGTTATCTTTTCCTGCTGCTTCTAGAAGTCCTTTACTGAAACCTAGGCGTTTCTTTGTTCATATTTGAACATCTATCATTCATAGATCGGCTCTTATCATCATTCATTATTATTTAATTAAGAAAGAAATTACTGAATATGAAGACATAGCTTGAAGGACAAGAATCCAAGCCACAATATCTTATAAAAAACGAACTCCTCTAGAGTGTTCTAAAGAACAATGGCGAAATATTCTTTGAGATATTTTTGAGCGTCTTGAAATATTCTTTCTACAGAACGAAATGAAATAATTTTCTACATTTTTACATCAAAAGCTTATAACTAGTAAGAGCCAGAATAAAAAACACTGCTTTTTGGGACAAATCATTGATTGTTAAATGAAACATCGAAATTCCGCTAGGTACCATTTTCTTTCGTGTTGCCATTTTATTATAATTGTTCGAGTTATGTAAAAATCGGTTTCATGATATCCTGATAAGTTCATTTAATTGTTTACTAATATAATCTATATCTATACTATTCTTTGTGTTATTTAAAAATAATCAAGTACTGATATTAAGAACTATGTAGTGTTTTCTTCATTTACAGCATTGTTATAGCAACACTGCTATTTTTTTCTCCCGTGAAACAGGTGCAACATACTCACCTACTTAATGAGTATATTATAATTCTACTTATTATTTAAGTAGCTACCAACAGGCAGAAATAAGATGGCATACACTCGATTTTAAGCGACCTATTATTAACGATAGCATTGCTAATAATGTGGTTAAATATGTTGATATTCTAACAGATGTTGATTGAATTTAAAAGAATAAGGTTACCATAATTGTCTGGATATATCGATTACGGCGATAAAATCGAATATAATCGATAGTAGGTAACACTTCAGCAGCGACTTAAACGATAGGTACCTATTAATTTCAACAACATTTCATACCTAATTACCTACATATATAACAGATTATAATAGATACATTTTCAAACACGTTGGTCTTGATAATATCTATTTGTTTATTAATCAGAGTGAATGTTATCGATTAATATAATCGATTTTGTGACAACACTACCGTAACTTAATCTTAAAAACTTCGAAGCCTAATATCTTTTTTTCCTGGCCTCTTAAATAAAAAATTCTAAGACACGCAGTTTCACGAATTAATGGTTGATCATTTTAGTATTTTTTAATCTAAAGACGTATGAATTTTAGGTGAAAGTAACTGATGTATGGGAGTTCGCCATTGTTCTTTAAATTTTGAAGTAAATTTGCTCAAAGGTCTCCGATGCATTATGGGATTCGATTATGGCCTCATTTTTATTCTGTTTACAAATAGATCTATAATGGATTCTTAGAACTTTTTACGTAAGATATATTACTAGAACAAACACGTTTTTAATGTATTAAGCTTTAAAAGCTTAAATAACAAAAATGTTATAAAATTTAACGTCCATTTTCAAATTACAACCAGATATCGATGGACGCGAGTATTTCTCAGCCCAAAGAAATTCTAAGTATAACTAAGTTTATGGCACGCTCAGAGAGCTGAGTGGAAATTTCCAAAGATTTTCATTTTAATCCTTTTCTCTTAAGTATTAAGGTCGTTTATTCAACTATTAACTCAAACACAATAGTAACGTTTGCAAATTGCAAAAGTTACACTCAGGTCGCAGTTGAATTATTCACTATCAGTGATAATATACATTATCTAACAGAAAAACGGTTGTTAGAAAATTAGTATAGAGAATTTTTATTTTTAAACACTGTGTTATTACTGTTTGACCTTATTTTCAGTTGTTTGTACGTTATAAAAAAGTAAATGCCCCTGAACAAAACTGACACTAGAACAAAATGTTATGTTATTTGAAGGCAATACAGACGCAAAACGCATGTACATATACAATTTTGACACTTATACATAGAGTAGTCATTCTGGATAGTTATGTTTATTTAAATTTAGCTGGATTTTGGCAATGCATATTTGAACATTTACTGCCGCTGGTACAGGAACTTCAAGTTAAATAATTTAAAAAGTTGAATTATTTTAATAGAAAAATAATAGAAAAAAAACGATTCGGCTCACAAGTGAATTCTCAGAATCACAGAATCACTCAGCGGGAATCGATAGAGTCGATTTTCTAGTATTTTTCTAATAAAAATATTTTATCTCAAAAGGTAGCATACAAAAATGCAAAAAATATATAAAGGTTAATATTTTATAAAGTTTAATAATTATAGTAGAAAAATACTAGAAAAAATCGACTCGGGTCACAAGTGAATTCTCAGGCGGGAATCGAACCTTAACTTTGGAAATCCGGTCCAATGCTCTCCCAGTTGAGCTACCGCACCTTGTGAACACTCGTCGTTTTATACTACCTCTCTGATTTTACGCTGTAGGCCAGCGTTATTTCATCAATGAGAGGAACATCCTCTCGAATTCGAAAGAAACATTTTTACAAATGTTTGGACAATCGATTAAGATGAAACAGCCATTTTAGTTTTATATTTTTTTATATTTTATGCATTTTCAATTCGATCTTATAAGATAAATTATTATAATAGAAAAATACTAGAAAAACTCGACTCGGGTCACAAGTGAATTCTCAGGCGGGAATCGAACCCGCAACCTTAAACAAGGCTCGGTAGCTCAATTGGGAGAGCATTAGACCGGATTTCCAAATCCGAATTTTTTTTTACCGGTTTTGGAAATCCGGTCCAAATTTCCAGTAGGCCAGCGTTGTTTCATCAATGAGAGGAACATCCTCTCGTATTCGATGAAATATTTTTACAAATGTTTGGACAATCGATTAAGATGAAACAGCCATTTTAATTTTTATAATTTTTATATATTTATAAAGTGTTAGATAACCATGTTTGATCCCGAAAATCACGACCGCATAAAATTCAACTGTAAACCAAACTAGCTCTGTAAACTTTTTGAATATTTGGTAACGTATTACACGCGGATACAAGCAAAAAGTTGCAAACATGTGGGTTGTCCTCATTCCATATATTAAATAGTATCATCATTTTAGAAGTTTGCTGGCACAATTATTAGCTGTTTTTGATCTACGATTGGGTAGGTTGAGTGAGTTGGTAAAGGTGTATGTGGCTCTCATTGTAGTCTAGCGTCTAAAAAATAGCGTCAATATTTTTTGAATTCCATGAATTCTACTGCTTCGCCATTCGCGTTTAGTAGCGTATTAATCTATAATCTAAGAACACAAATTTGTTGTTTGTCTGGCCGCTCTTTTTCCCGCTCTTTTTCCATTGTATCGTTTAACGTTACCATAGCAACGCGTTACCGGGTCAGCTAGTCTATAATCTAAGAACACAAATTTGTTGTTTGTGTGTTTGTCTGTCCGCTCTTTATCCATTGTATACGCGTAACTATAGCAACGCGTTACCGGGTCTGCTAGTATGTCTTACAATTGGTAGAGAAAACTTTACACGTTTGGTTTATCCTTAACTTTAATTTTGGTAACCAGTGAAAGACCTCGTGGAGGGCATCGTTTACATCATCAGAGCAAGTATAGCTGCTATCAGTTATTAATCTTCTTCTTCGTCGTGACACTTTTGCCAGAGCGGTCGTGGTCGCGTCATCGGCCGAGGCATATGTTATTTGCCTCACGATCATTCGCCATTTCTCCCTGCTGTATGCTGCATTCGTTCATGGAGCCTCCCACAGCAGACTTCACTTTCACACTTCACAATCACTGCAAACAATACTGTCTCACAAAAGTTGTATGTTGCCAAGACACGAAAAGTTTTATAAGGCGTAAAAAGATTTTCGAGATACCATAGTGTTCAAAACTTTTTTAAAAATGTATTGTAGTTGACTCTATCAAAAGCCTTTGAGAAGTCAAAAATAGCAATTTCATCTTGCTTTCTCTCCCAGGCATCAGAACTGTGTCTGAAAAGTGAAATTCCAGCATATGTTGTGAATCTACTTCTTATAAAGCAGATTTTTTATCACTGAAACGTTTGTTTAAACAGACATAACACAATAATTGGCATTGAAGATTTTTTTTTTCAAGATTTTGCTACAAACAGGCAATATAAAAAGGACAAAGGACCAGAAATGTACAAGAATGAAATCATTACTAATTCGATTTAAAAATAAAATACAATTTTTAACGTATAGAAGTTATCTTAAAGCAGGTGACGAATTTGAAAATCAATAAAAACAATTTTTTTAGGGGGTTGTGTTTACTAAATACTTAATAAACTTCCATGTAATATTTTTTACTGCGACATAGCTTTGGATATCAGCTTCTTGGCCTGTCCTTTATTTTTATCACTATATTACTATCATTTTACTTACATAAATAAATTAAAATTTTAATAAATATATGTGAAATATATTCATATATTAATAGCGTAAATATGTTACTTTTCCCTTTTATAAGGACATATTGTAAAAAGCTCAATCGTTTCGTCTTTGCCTTGAGAAAATTGAGACAGACCGTTTCCATGGAAGCAGCACTATCAGCCTGTTTTGGTTACGTTTCGTCTGTAATCAGCTACGGTCTCTTATTATGGGGAAATTCCGTTGACAGTTGTAGCGTTTTTAAAATACAAAAAAAGTGTCTACGGGCTATGTGTAATGCATGGTATTTGGATAGCTGTTTGCCCTTATTTAAGAAACTTTACATACTACCATTGCCGTGTATGTATATTGAAGCAGCGTGTTGTTTTGTCAAGGACCATCCAGAACATTTCAAACTTTATTCTAATGTTTCTAGACGACATGTTAGAGCTCACTATGCTCATACATTATATCAACCTCGGTGTCATAAAGATATTTATAAAAGAAATGTTCTAAACATGTGCATATAAATTTATAACAAGCTACCCCTTTGTATCAAAACATTAAACGGGCATTTATTTAAAAGAAATTTAAAGAAATGGCTGAATGAGAAATGTTTTTATAGTGTTAAAGAATACATGGATTTTAAAAAATAATTTTGAATATTTTTTCTGTTATGTCGAAGTTTTATTATTTAAATTTTGATAGTAATGATTTGAGGATGAATTTGACATTTTTGTTATAATTTTTATCTTTTTTTTTAAATTAAAATATAATAAATAGTAGACTCGATACCACTAAAAATTTGCACGCCTGCTTGCAGGTTAAATACATAACTAAAATGATATTTATAAGATCTCTGTATAATTTGTATTTCTGCAAATAAAAAAAATTGATATGATTTGATTTGATTTGAATGTATTATCATTTCCCCGTTTGAGACCAAAAGCGCTAATAGCCAAACGACATCATTTATTAAAAAAAAATGTGACGTATGGTAAGTATCGTTGCAAGTACTCTATTATTTACTACTGTACTATTCTTTAGAAATTGTCTATTTGTAGCTAGTATAGCTGAATTAGCTGACTAATAGATATATTATTGGTTTGAATGTGATCTAGTGTTGTAGCCTCACGCGAGTCTCGTGTTTAGACTTACTATTTGTGGAAAATGGACTATTTGTGGATAACATGCAATGTTTTATTAAAAACAATGAATAATAGCAATTTCCTATTTCCTTTTGCAATTTAAAGCTAAGTTTATAAAATCAGATGTGTGTATACATCTGATTTTTATAAACTTAGCTTTGTTTAATGTAAAAACAGGTAAGAGCAAAAGAACAGGCAAAATACTTATTCAAGTATTATAAAATACGTATTGAAAGGTTAGGTTATGTTTTCAGAAAACTTCGTTTTTCTCCAATACAAATGTGAAAATTTAACTGAAACCTACGATTTCATAATCTAGAAGACTTTAACTGCTTATATTTGTATCTATCGTCTGTGTACAGTTTCAGTCACACACCCATACGAAAATGGGCATTGTCCTTTGTCTAAAATTGTTGGGGTCAAATGTGTGTAAAGAAGAATAATTTTGGCATATTTAATAAAATTCAGAAAAACTTCTATCTATCTATATATCTATTAAAAATAAGGACAAGGCAATGAACATAATAAAGTTAGCCGCAGTAGAACCCAAACGAGTGAATGTGTTCGCCAGCGTGATTAAAAAAAAACAGCGAATTGGTTCTAATAATAGTTATCCACAATGCAGATCGAACATCAATGATTTCCACTTCTTATCGTACCTATTTATACTTAATGCTTTCGCTATAGCTACTTAATAAAAATAAAATACTTTGACCATACACCTAAAGTTAATTTTAAAAAATCCCGTAAAATATTCCACTTTTCAATGCTACTGTGTGTAGCGTGAATGCATCAAAACAGCTGCAATACACGCTGGTCAATTTAGATTAGATCTGAGACAGATGGAAATTTTAATTAGTTTTGTTCCGGTCGTGCATACTGAAGTAACATTCTCTGTAAATTCTAAATTATGTTGCAACAGAATTCTAGTGGTCTGCAGGATTAGGCGGGAAGTTGGGTGCAATTCCGAATGTGGCCTTTTTGCTTTTGGCAAGCACCTAAGGTCAAAGGAATTTAGCTCTGGTAAAAGCTCTTCGAATATTCAAGAGATAAACTGTTATTCGTGTGTGTTAATTTAACATCAAATACATTTATCAATTTCTTTTATTTATGGGGCTACGTTTTTACGGAGTTTTGTTATTAAATAATACAATCAATAAAAGAAACGTTGTTTGCGGTATACGTCCGACCTTCTAACTCTGTTATTTATAATGGTTGAATGTTATTAGTTCGCCAAAGAGGATTTTGAAGTGAAAAATTCTTTAGCTAAAGATGGGTAAAAAATATTAAACTCGCGTCAGGACACGGACCCGATTGAAAATTCGTAAGACGGAGGGAGAGTAGACCGCCGTAGCGGCGTAGGAGAGGAAGTAATATCCCCCTCTCTTTTTACCGCACGGCGAAAATGTATGCCTGCTCCTGCTGTTTCGTTTAAGTGGCGCAGGGCGCTTGCGCGAGTGTGCGTGTGTGTTTGTTGTCATGTTTGTGTACGATAGTGCAATAAATGAATATTGTATTTAACCACATAAATGATAGTACTTTTATACTGATAATTAAAGCAATTTGTGCGAAATTATTTCCTAACCATTCCAAAATATCAAAAAGGTACAACGTTGATGTTCATGTTTTCACTTCTGCCGGCACTCCCGGAGTGCAACCCGTTGTATTTTTTTGAAAGAATTGCGTTGCGTTAGAAATTATATATGTTTTAGGCTCTTCATCGACAAGACTATATATGTACGATATTAAAATCAAATTAACTAAACTACGAAACCTGATCTAGCTGCGACGGTGTTGGTCGCGTTCCCACGGAACCTGCCCATGTATTAACGTGCGTAAACACGCGTCGGGTGCCCGTTTAACGCAGTTTTATATTAGTTCGTACTTAAAAACAAGGATTTGACTTAGCTCATGCAATGTATGACTAATGGTAAGAGGAGCAAAATGAATATAGCCTAGTAAATATTACCAATTATCTTAACATATACATAAGAATCTTGAAAGATGGCCTATGAACTGTTTTAATTCATGGGAAAATAAAGGGGTTTGAAGGTTTTGGCCCTAACATCAGCCGCCATTTTGTTTTTTTTTTAAAATTGCGGTGCACAATAATTGTCATATATTTTGATAGGGGACACTTATACAAGCATAAAGTGTTATATAACATAACATCATAAAGTGTCACGTTTCTGAGTTATTCAAAGATAAAAATATCAGTTGTTATAACGAATTTATTTATGTATTTATTTTGTAGTTATTTCATGTTGTTAAGTTTTTACTTTTAATCTGAATCAGACAAAGAAACTTTAATACTAATAATTAATTTTGTTCATTAAAAATTTTTTAATACAATTCAGTATAGGAATCAGATATATGTGTTTAATTATAATGATTTGTTTGTAGGTAAACATAAAAATAATTGAAAACGATACAATACAATACAACATAGGATTTATTATAAATAATATCATCCAAGAAGGCAGCGGGAGGATGTCAAAGTCGGATGGATGTCAGTGTCAAACTGAACTGAAGGGTAACGGATGGGTCGCGGGGCATCCTTATTCGGCGGGAGGTAGACAAGACATATATTTCTATCTCTATCGTTCATAACTAAAATATGTGACCACAAGAAATAGCCAATATGGGCGCTTATCACTTATAATAAGAACAATGCTGTAAGAGCCAACGACCATAAGACACCTTTTCTCATGGATAGTCACATATTACCTATACTTTTATTTTGGTGAATAACTCCGAAATGTGACGCTTTAGGATATCATGTTACATATCATTTTTTGTTTGTTTAAGTGTCCTCCATCTAAATATATAACTTTCGTTGTGCACCGCGATTTTGAAAAAAAAAATCAAAATGTCGGCCGACGTTAGGGCCACCCTCTATACAAAAATCATCAAACCCCTTTATATTTTATAAAATCACTAAGTCATTAAATGTCGTGTCTGTGCTGTTGACCGTTGAGTACTTCCTTCGTCGAAAGTCAATTTTGTGTGCAATAGTCAAGTCATATTCACACTGAGAACTGGCACCTGGACGCTGGTGGCCTTTATGGAGTTCCCTTATCATTCTTATTTTAAAAATTAATAATATTTTGCGTACATTGTAGATTTCTGTTTTCAACTTCGTTGAATAAGAGGATGTGGTTTATAAAGCTTGCAATAATTGACCTAAACAAACATACCTTGTTTACAAGCTTATATAATAAATTGCGCTGATTTTGTCTTTCTGTTGAATTTAGCAGGAAAACATTTCGTATTTTATTCAACTTGGCGTTTATAATCTGTTGGCGTTTATAAATCTAGCGCCTCTGACCATGTTGACCTCTTTGTCACTAAAAAGCTTTGGTAATTAAACTTAACGTATTGTTTGCGATTTTGATTTCAACATAATTTATAATAATAATAATAATGTTTATTTCGGAACAGGTCCATATTATTTGTCATTTATTAAAATAAATCACCTGCGGTAAATAAATCAACTTTTTCACGGTTTTTGGTGCATAATTTATATATAATCATGACGTTTCGACTTCTTTACAGGAGCCATGATGCCAAGGCAATGGTGGTCATATAATTTCTACTAACATCACAATATTTAAATCGGTCATTAATGGCGGTGTAGGAGTATAATATTTATGTTATACCCTTCACACCTTTTAACACGTTCGCTGACAGTACGTCCACAGGCGGGAAATTTAAATGATGCGTTGTGACAGTACGTCAAAGGACGGGGAACTTTTATTCACGAGTAATGACACTACGTCGACTGTCGGGAATTTTGCGTATGAGTATTAGGGAGAGCAGTATCCACTGTCATATTGTGAGCACTCTCATATTTCTTACTGTCGTATTACGAGTTTTATACGTAGTTACATATAGTGCTGTCTCGTTCTCTCACGCCCACACGTAAACTCTCGTGCATGGACAGTACGTCCAACGGCGCGGACGCGCGCTAGCTTTTCATTCATTTGTGTGGCCGGTGCCATTTTAGCAGCGAGCACGTGTATACGACGCGGAAATGGTAAGTAAATGTTGTTTTTACTTGTTTTGAGAGATTTAATGAGTTTACGTAATGTATAAGGACTACTTGGACTTAATAATACATAAGGCCACGGTGCTGGTATTGTGTTTTTCTAATATACATGAGAAATAATATAGTGCTTAAGTATTGAGGTAAATTCCCTGTTCTGAAGCCGGCTGTGTACTTTTTTGCTAAAACTAAACAATAGAGCTGTGCCTGCCGATGTGATAGTTGTGTACTTACCAACAAGCTTTATTTTCTGATTTCGTGGTACCTTGTTTACATTGCTAACAGTTTACTTTTAATTTTAGATGTCAGCAAATAATCCTAAAAAACCTCAGAAAAACCTCTTCGATGATCTGTCTTCAAACTCTGAAGATGAACAGGACCCGTACAAGGACGAAGACGGTGATTATGGCTCTGACGAAAACTTTGAGCCACAACAGGTGGACGTCAACGTCTCTGGACGTAGTGTCGCATAAGGTTAATAATTAACTCTCCAATGTGACACTACGTCGTTGGACGTCAACGTCCCAGGGCGTAGTGACGTATTAAGATGAAATTTAAATACTAACATATGTAAGTACGTCTGTCGACGGGTAATCAAATAGTATGGGAAATTCTACTGCCGTATCATGGTAATAGAGCAAATGGCTAATGTCAGCGAACGTGTTAATTTGCATATAAAATTACGATAAAAAATAATGAAATTGATTGAAATATTTATGCTTACGGTAAGCCATACCGTCAGCGAGTTATTGATTTCAAATTTTAATTAAATTTTCCTTTGTATTGCCTATAACAATATTTGAAGGCGACAAACCTTTATCCGATAATAAAATCTACAAGAATAGCTATAAAGCCATTTGAATGGAGCCTGTCGCATGGTGATAAATATCCACAGATACTTTAATTTTATATAGCTGTATTTATGTATAAATCAACTAAAAAAAAGGTGAATTTGAAGCGCAAACATAACATTTATTGACTATGCGTCATTATTCAATGTTTAACGCAAGATAAATCAGCTCTATCATTTTACTAATAAGCTAGTTAGCAATAAGAAAGTAGGCTTAAACGTCTACTAATATCTCGAGATAGTCCCTTTTAAATATTACTCATGTTTGCATAAGGGGCGGGTATGGACCTTTTGTTATAATAGGAAAATTAATTGGATTGATAGGTTTGCCCACTATATTCAACTTGGGAGGGCAGGTTAGGAATCCCTTTATAAACAATAGTTATTGGAAATTCTAAAGGCGAACAAGAATAAACTCTCATAGACAGGAATTCAATTTAAAATAACATATTCAAATACAAATAAGAAACTGAAATTTTCAATTAATATATTTACTTTAAGTTCAGGAAACGAAATTTTCACGGGAACTCAACGTCATTTATTTGAAATTACGAAGTACGTCCGGAATGAGTACTCGTCGGGAAAAACTAAAAAAAATGCATCAATTTTAGCGTAGAGTCTTGAAAAAACCTCATAATTCCAACATGTCAGCGCAGTAATCGGGGCTAAGAACTGTCATCACAAATCGCCGACATATCTCGGCCGCCATTTTTTGCAACGTAGGGCGTAAAAAGGCCGTCGAAATTTGAGTGTTAATACGGCTTACGCATTGCCGTTTATTTTTTGTTCGCGTCGGCGTTCGTGTTGTTTTTCTGTGTAATTACAACGCTTACATTTTATTTCAACATATTTCTTTTATGTTGTGAAAAAATATGCTGCATTTGAAAATAGAACACGATGTAAAAAGCGCGGGTGGCACGTGCCTCCCGCTCTTTATCAATGCTTTGAACGTTCAAAACACTACATAAAATGAGCAACATCTGGATACGATGGTGTTGAAGCAAAATTTCACATAATGCCAATAACAAACAGATGCTGTAAGAATAAATGAGACGTTATTATGCAGGTGAGCAGCAGCAAAAGTATCATAACACTTCACATTTTATTATTCAGCAATACAGCAGAGCTGTTCAACGATTCAAGAGAATAACTTTCAATGCATTTTTATTGTTTCATCAGGAGATTTGAGTATATTTATTTGATATTACTTTGCGAGATTAAATTTATTCGTTTTGGTTCATCAGTTTTTTTTACCGAATAGTTTTAATGGAAACATGTAGTGTTTGTAATTGATGTTCAGATTATCATCTAAGTTATCGTTTAGAAATAACTAACACGAAAAATAATCTCAACTTCAGTTCTCACGTCCCTAACAATTTTCTGATATTTACCAAAAAAATGTGGGAAAATTGCGTAATCTAAAAAATACGATCAAGAAAAATGTTCTTTGTATTTACAGAAAAAATATCCATAATGTTTTCTTCTTTCGAAGCAGGTACCAGGTAAACATAAACTCTAAGACGTGGTGCGGGTCACGTTCAAAAACGCGCGGACGGTCTTAGTACGCCGCACGTACGATTCTGTTTGTACGATGCTTTCGGTTGAAATAATAATAGTATTATTCCTTTGAGAAAATGTCGGTAGTGATTTCATTGAATTTGGTCCGCTAAGATTAAAAAACGAAAAATCTAGTATATACACAATAGATGCAATCACGTTCGAATTGATTAGTTCAGGAATAAAAGGAATAATAATTTCACAAGAGCAGGACGAGTTACTGCCGTTTGATTACTGTTTTCTGGCATCATTTAGCACGCATGGGTGGAAAACGCTGGGGTCACTAATAAAAGATACTGAAAGGTATATCTCCTTTCGGGGTGGCTTTATGGCAGACGTTAGTCTAGGCCAACGATAAAAGTGGGACTATGTGAGCTGTTCAATTAGTTTAAAAACTTCGTCAGTGTGATGTATCGATATTTTTTGTTTTTTGGAAGTTTATTAAAGTTTTTTACAAATGTATAAATTCAGTGGCTAAGTGGATTGGTTGAGTCGTTTATATGTTATATAAAAGAATAACATGTTTGCAATATTATCTGGCAGTGAAAGAAGTTTCATCTCTAGTAATCGGAATAATTTTATATTTTTTTTTCATTTGTTCATTATATTTGGATCATATCGAATTGATTTGTGTATTCTCATTATGGTATTAAGTATATAACATTTTTAATAGACAGAAATAATATGCATATTAATGCTTCAGTCGAGAATCTATTTGCATATAAAGATATTTGTATTCAGTTACTTTCTAAGAATTTAGTTTCTTGCCACAATAACGCTCCTACTTGTTATTCAAAAGATTTTATTTCAAATTTAAGGGCTGTTTATATGCTTATAAGTGCTATAAGACAAATAGGTGTGGTTTAGTTTTTCTCCAATAGAAACGTCATATAAAGTTCATTTATTCAGTCCAATTTCTCCCTCTATCAATAATTTCAGAAAAACTCTCTGCCGTGTAGGTACTCAAAAAACATAGCTGCTAATTTAATAACGACTTTTTTACTAACAATTTAAGAGAAAGTAGCTGTTTTTTTGGGCTTGCATTTGTTGCAGTTTAATAAAATAAGAACCAAATAATATGATTACAGAAACCAAAAGTAATTGTTGATTACTTTATAAATACAATAGTACATACTTTTCTTTCTTTATTTATGACTTGCATGAAAAGTAAGTATAATTGTCAGTTCTTGAGTAATTTCTTAATTTAATAACGATGGATGAACAGTAAAATACATTTTTCCTAGGTTTCAGTAAATGTGTGGGGTTTTACTGAAACCTCCCCATGGACTTCTTAAGAGAGCAGGAAAAGACAACTTCCGCTGCTTTGTTACACTTGCCAACACTTTTGTATGTTCACAAACACTTAGTGGTCAATATTCCACCATTATTACTCACTAATATCCACAACAATACAAATTTCAACAAGAGAAACAAAACCACCAACGTGACGCTTCCCGCTCCCGCCAAAAAGCCCAATAGTACTTATTATTTGACGTTTTGGGTAAAAACTCTATGAAAACCATAAACTTCGCAGAGTAAGGTCATGTTTATTATATACTAATCTGTTATCGTCGTCAGCCCTCTTGCTCTTTTTCTATTACGTCAAACCATTTGTATTTTCAGTAAATACTAAAATTATATGATGCAGAATTGAAAACTGCTGATGTTAATCGTTTTGTTTTTCAGGACCCGGTTCCGACACAAAACTAAAACATTTCCTTTGTAATAACAATGACAATTTTAAATTTCCCAGTAAATTTTTCACTCTTCAATTTACCATATTAGAGCGCTGACAAACGATTTCTCTATCAATCACGTTGGACACATAATGCAGTCCGCATGCCGCTTAATTGTACAAACACTTCGACGAATGTGTCAAGTTAATGATATATTAGTGGCGGTTTAGGGTTAACCGCGTAATAATGGCCTCGGAGACCGATACGTCGAGGGTTAATAGATATCACCGTCTTGTAATTTCAATCTACCATTCAAACGATAAGGTTCAACTTCGAATATACTTGACTAGCAAAGCATTTACTTATTTGAGTTTTTGTTCAAACCTCTTTCATATTTTGTAAAGGATATTCATCATAAGGGTCATTCGTTACACTTTGTCCCCTATGTTAAAGCCTTATATGGGTTTTGTAAGCCTCAATTAATGTCAAAGAATAAAAAGTAAGTGAAATAGCCAGTTTTAGTGAAACAATCTATTGAGGGAAACCGGAGTAGTGTGCAAATCCCTATTCTAACTAAAATTATAAATGCTAAAATGAGTTTGTATGTTTCTTGTTGCTAACCTCCTTGGTCGAGTAGCTCATACAGGTAGGTTGGTTTAATGCCACTCCGAAGTCCCAAGGTCGATCTCTTCTTTTTTGAACTTTTCTGTATTGGCTTGTGAGTAATGTGAATTATTGTATTGTCTAATTTTACATTCATTTATTTTTATTGCACTTTCATGCTCTGACTACTCAATCGATTATGATTAAAATTTTAAACAAGTTGCCAGGGACACAGAAAAGGACATATATTACCTTTTACCCACAAAAATAGTAGGTACTGTTCCCGAGGGATTGAAAAAAAACTTTTAGACGGCCTTTAAAGTTCATGCGGACGAAGTTCGCGTCGCGAAGCGGACGTTTCAATAAGAATAATGATTTATGCATTATGATTTACACAGAGGGATTCGTCTTTAAAAAAAGAAGCTTGAACATGTACAAGGTAGCTTAGCGGTACGCGAGGAAAAATCCACATATATCTGCGAGGGCTACGAAAATAAAGTAATTTTGTTGGTGAATTTTTCATCACGCACTCAAGATGCTTTAGGATACCTTATTGCTTAAGATCTATTATCCATCCATCTTTTCAGATTAACTGGAAGAGAGGGAAAGAGTGAAATAGAAATAGGGATTTAAAGAGATAATATTAATAAATATCTATAGATAACGAATACAAAGAAAATATATTAAAAGCAGAAAAGAAACAACCATTATAGTTCGATTATTTCTAAGTCTCTTCTATGCTTTGCTCTAAAGAAAGAAAGAAAAAATGAATGAAAGAAAGAAAAAATAAAGAAAAATAACATTAATTGGTGCTCACACATATAGTCTGATAGAGCCATTACGTTTTAATAGCGAGACTATTGCTAAATGATCCACCGATTTGAGAAACCAATAGACCAATTTCTTTCTTTTATTTTCTCCCGTAAAGCACACGCATTCGGGCGCACTATAAAAAAATGGGGTTAACAATGTACGCTTAACTTTTATTACTTAAAAGCTTCTTATTTATCATAAAATAATTCAGAATACTCTAGGCTAAATGTTTCGATTGAATGAAGTCGACTTCGGTATGAGTGAATGGACGCGAGGGAGTTACACGAGATATTGATACGTCTGCCATGATCTGTGTTTTTCCTTTTTATGTTTAAAACTTCAACATGTCACACATTTACGCAGTTCTCTTATTAGTGTACGAAGCCCGCTGAGTATCCCATATTTTTCTCTTAATAATAATAATATATTTCTTACATTCACACTAATTGCCCAAAGCTAGCACTGTAAGGCTTGTGTTATGGATACTAGGGTAACTGATAGACATAAATATATGATACATAGATGTGTAAGATTCATAGAAATATATATAAAAACCCATAACTCGGATACAAATATTCATCACACAAACATTTGCCTCTTCGGGACTCGAACACAGGGCCATCGGTGCGAAAGGTGTACCAAACAGTCGTCAATCTTAAAAGGGATAGAGTCAAACTTGGTCCGCCATGTAGAGTGATGGAGTGAGCATCTTTTATGATAAGTTCGGTGAGTTTGCTTTGGCTTAGTCATATTTTATAATGTTTGGCTAACTGACCCGGCGAAGAATTATTTAATCTAGTGACTTTCGATAGCCCCTTTCGGGAATAAATATATATGTTTAGGCTTAATAAATTTGCTGATAGTTCTTTACCATTCTTTTTTTGGGTATTGAATATCGTCATCAAATTCAATTTATTCCATGTTGTTATTGCTAAATTATGTTGATTTTCCGATAACTATAGGTAACTTTATTGTTATATTTATTACACAACTATTCTGTGAAACGTGGTAACCAAGGATTGTTATTATGTACGAAGTCTAACTGCATTCATGTAATGGTTGTGTTATTATGACATAAAACAAGGTTCACAGTGGTTTCTTTGCTTGTAATTCTGATGCTTGATATAAGGTATGTTTGACCATGAGTTCAATGTACACAAGCGCTGGAGACCTTGCCACCACAATGTGTGTTGAGATAATTGCAGCGATGATAAGTCTCTAGCGGCACAATCTGTATGGATATCTTCGGTTTAAAATTTATGTCAGGATGATGATGGTATAGCGTTGAATATAGTTTTAACTATGTTCATCTCATTTTCATCTATTGACATTTTCATGAGGTCAACCGAGCACTATCATAGAATCAATCCATGCGTATATCCCCTTGTCAGTAACATCCCCATGTTTACTGACAAGTTTTTTCTTTGATTCGACATGACATTCCATTAGTTGCGATAGTGGAAGTGCTCCACAAAGTCAAGCTGAGGTAATGTCAAGTTACCTTTCAGTGGAGCTAATTTAGTTTTGGCGGTAACGTGTCGGAATGAATGTTTTGAGTGATTACTTAAATAGTTCGTGCATGGTTCCTTTTATAAGCATCGCAAATTCCATGTAATATATAATGATTTTTATCGGGAATCAAAACTAAAAAAATAATTTCTCTAAAATTTTATTAAAACAAAAGGCGCATTTTTGTCATTTCACCAATCGACGTCCGTTCGATCCTGCCTTTCGCACTGACGGTTCTGTGTTCGAGTCTCGGTAAGGGCAAATGTTTGTGTGATGAATACGAGCATTTGCACCTGATTCATGGGTATTTATATATATTTTTATAAATATTACATATCTATGTATCATATATGTAGGTCTATCCGTTACCCTAGTACCCACAACACAAGCCTTGAAGTGCTTACTTTGGGTTGCCAATTAGCCTAGATTTGTCAGAAACTAAGTTCGCAATACCTATTGTGTGGCTCTTTTTATTTCTGGAGGTCTCATTATAGAAATGTCAATATCACTACTAGATGAAATTTTGAATTTTTATTCAAGTTTGTTTTGCTGTTATTGAAAGAAAAACTCTTATAGAGCACTTCTCATTTTTTAAAAATTATAATGAAATCTGTGCAGAGACTACAAAGAGGCTTATATCATATCCGTGATTTTCGAAATTAGAACTGTTTTGTTATTGCTATTTAACATTTTTAATTGTTAAAATGTAAGTTGGTGAGAAAAAGTATTAATGTATTTTCCAAGCAGGTGAAGTAAGTGATGATTTTTTTACAGAATCGCCACCATCATTAGTGTTTTTTATGCCTTTCTTAGAGAAAAAAATACAAGTGTTGCAGAAAGATCGACTATTGAACAATCGATTCTTTCCACCCAAAATCACTTATAAAATAAATAGCGTTGTTGACAGAGATGATCTTATTACCACGATTCTATCGATAGCAAGAGTGGCATCAATAGTATCGATAGTGCTCTCTCAAAATCGATTCCATGTCGATACTACTACGAATAGTTTTTGTATACAATGGATGGACAATCGATTTTTAAGCAACATTAGAAAATACTAATAAACCCATTTATGTAGTTTATTATTTGTTATATATTTTACCGCATTTATGAACTTTGACCCCCCATTGCTCCCTTCGACCATAAAGGTATCAGTCAACCTTTGTGGGCAAGGGGAGGATGCTTTTAGCACTAAGACCGCAAATGTTGAATTTTAAATTTTATAAAGTTTTATGAATAAATAATCCATCACACAGGCGCAGTGTATATTGGTGGGTGCCAATAACTGTAGATACAGATTCAAGCAACAGTTCATTGTGTCTTCCGTAACATAAATGAGCTTAAAATAGTTTAAATTTGATCAGCCATGCGATAACCGAAATTTATTTAACATTACTTATTTTATACCAATAACCAGGCATTGCAAATATTTTAAAAATTGATTTTTTCCTATGCACTTTTGAGCATAACTTGGGTAGGTTGGAATCCAGACCATAATTTTGAGGTATTTCTACGATCATAACACAATTATTAAAAATTGGTGGATATATTAGATTATTAACTAATTTAAATACAGTATTTGCTACATGAAATAAATAAAAAAATATCTAAACGAAAGATCATGCAGTTATTGAGCAATGAAGAAGATGACAGAACAAGATAAAAAAAAACCCGAGTACTTGTTAAAACAAATCATACGAGCCGTGGCCATCATCCAACATAATTATCACATCCTTGATAGCGACGCGCTCATACTCTTTTTTCGTAAATAAATTATAAAAATTAATGTGAGGTAGTTACTAAAAAAAGCCCACTAATTGTTAATCAAGGCGGGTTCAGTCTGCAATAGTGTTGCCAGACTATCGATAGCATTTCTATCGACTTTTTCATCTACTACTATCGATAGAACTTTCGATAGATCAATACGTGTCAATATTATTGAATTAGCGCACTTCTATCGATACTATAGATAGTATTGCTGCTTGGAAATAAATATCTACCTTTTTAGTAACAATATTATGGTTAGTATTGTAACGAGGCGCCATAGCTATAATGGCGACTCGTTGCTTTCATTGCGCTCTTCTCTGGCCATTTTTCATATTTTCTTTTCTCTTCGTTTCCTATTTTAAATTTACTGTCTGTCTCTGTTTATTTGTTTGTTCGAAGTTTATTCTTACCAGAGTCAGCGCGTAGAGTGGTCGACTCACCGATAGCAAATTATTTAAATATATTTATAGTGCTGAGCAGTTAATAAGCTCACAAGTATAGTAAGCTCATAAGCATAATTCACAAGTTTCCTGTATATATATTCTTTACTACCAGTTCCTGTTTCTAAGTCTATAAGTTTCTTTAAGGCACTATTGTAAGTAGCCCTACCTTTTATAATGTTTTTAGTGATAAATGTGAAATTGTTTTTGTATTCAGTGTAATTTACCTTTTTTTATATAATTGTTTCAGTTGTGCCTTAATTCCTTAAATATAAAAACAAGTGACCTTTGTGTGAGCTTTTATTTCTCCGGCTGCACCCGTCACACTGGCGCCTCAACGTGTATAGAACACCACCATCCAGTCAACCAGTACCGGCGAACCGAACTACTATATTTTGAAGATCGTTGTATGTTGTGTGTGATTTTTTTTATCTTTTTCCAAATTCTAAAAGGCTTAGTCGCCCCCCACTATTTTATCGGCCATATTATTAACTTAATCATCTCATCTCATCTCATCCCAATCCTCATTTTATTTAATTTATAGTAGTTGACAATACAACTACATCACTACACAAAACACTTACAAGACACTTTACCCAACATTTACTACATTTTACAGACAAGAAACTATACGCGGTTTCGAAAGAAACCGGCACAAAATTGTTGCTGATTCTGAGCGTCAATATATCACTCAGATCAGTGCAATTAACACTTACGGGCAGTGCTGAGAGGGAGTACCTCCAGTGTATCCCACATACAAGTCTTAGATTTGGCTAGGCACTTTCCTGGAGGCAATCCGTGCCGACTATCCAGAGGTTCCTACCAGTCTAAACTTGAACACTACACCTACCTAACACTAGTTTGATTAAATTTATCTTAGTCTTACTTAACCAGTCCTTGTATAATAGATTAGTTAGGAAAAAATTTATTAGATTTAAACAACTTTAGTTTCACTCTCCTTTCAACTCATCACATATCATCCTATCACTTAGACTATTATAATTTATAATAGTGACATAACAAACATGCAACTACACACTACACTTACAGTACACTTACCCCACATTTACTACACCCATCAGACAGTAAAACTATACGCGGTTTTGAAAGAAACCGACACAAAATTGTTGCTGATTCTGAGCGTCAATATATCACTCAGATCAGTGCAATTAACACTTACGGGCAGTGCTGAGAGGGAGTACCTCCAGTGTATCCCACATACAAGTTTAGATTTGGCTGGGCACTTTCCTGGGGCAATCCGTGTCGACTATCCAGAAGGTTCCTACCAGTCTAAGTTTGAACACAATACCTACCTAGCACTAGTATTATTAAATTTATTTTAAATCATAACTGTTTTTAAGTAGTTTTTAAATAGCTAGAAAAACACCTCGTTTTGAAACACAATCATTTATTTTTAATAACACTATGAATCCATCACTTATAAATAAACCTGAGCTTGCTTATGAACTTGTCTCCGCTCAATTGAATTTCCATCTGTCGCAACCGCTGAGGAATTACGAGAATTACTAAATCCAATAATAGACTCAGATTATTCTATTCTTTCCAGTCCTTACTCCATTGAACGTGATCTTGATAAAATCAAAAACATTCTGCTTATGGTTTCTTCATGATTAATTTATCAATACGTTTAAATAGATTAGAGATTACTACATAACATCAATGACTTTTGCAAAACTTCAAACAAAATTTTTCATCCATGACAGCCTGTCAATCAAATTTAAAACCTCTTCAGTCCAACAATAACATAACTACGAACTCCTGGCACAAAATTTACTCAAAACTCTTTAGACCTAAAAAAATTCTTTTATTACTTACTTTATTATTACTTTTATTTACGTTTATACTTTATATTACTTTTATTACGTTATTACTTTTTCTCCCAACTATATTTCTCTATCGTTATTACTTTTCCAAAAGTAATGATTTTTTTTTATATATTACTTTTATATATACTACTATTTACAACTCATTCATTCCCTCATTCTATTACAACACATAATAATTACTATACATTAACTGTCTTCATAGAAGACATATTTAATTGTCTGCATAGACGACATCTTCAATTTTGGTCTTCATAGAAGACATACTTAATTATACAGTCTTCACAGAGGACCTATTTAATTTTAGTCTTCATAGAAGGCATTTTAATTTTTTCAGTCTTCATAGAAGACATATTTAATTTCTCAACCGAGAATAGAACCTCTTAGTCTATTGTTAAAGCCTCATTATACATCTTGAGGGAATTTTTCTTCCAGCGGGTTGTGACTGGTTAAATAAGCCTACACTAATTTTTATTTTTCATCCAGCGGGTTGTGACTGGCTAAATAAGCCTACACTATTTTTTATTTTTCATCCAGCGGGTTGTGACTGGCTAAATAAGCCTACACTAATTTTTATTTTTCATCCAGCGGGTTGTGACTGGTTAAACAAGCCTACACTAATTTTTATTTTTCATCCAGCGGGTTGTGACTGGTTAAACAAGCCTACACTAATTTTTATTTTTCACCCAGCGGGTTGTGACTGGTTAAATAAGCCTTCACTGATGTAGGGAGCCAGTTGAGTATTCAATAAATTTTGGATACTCTACCGCGTGGAGTCTGGTTGTCTTATTAAATCAACCATGACCGTTGACTGAAGTATGTTCTGGAAGTATGAAAGTGATGCGTGTAAGGAAAGTGATGCATGTAAGGATGCTGGTCTCCTTATTTTCTCATTTCACAATTCTCATCTCATCCATTTTTATTAAAGATATGTTTTTTTTTATATAAAATGGTCACATTTTTACATAGTTTTATGAAAAAATCCTTTTTATACTCAGGATTTTTTCTTCCAGGGGGGAGCGGGTATTGTAACGAGGCGCCATAGCTATATTGGCGACTCGTTGCTTTCATTGCGCTCTTCTCTGGCCATTTTTCATATTTTCTTTTCTCTTCGTTTCCTATTTTAAATTTACTGTCTGTCTCTGTTTATTTGTTTGTTCGAAGTTTATTCTTACCAGAGTCAGCGCGTAGAGTGGTCGACTCACCGATAGCAAATTATTTAAATATATTTATAGTGCTGAGCAGTTAATAAGCTCACAAGTATAGTAAGCTCATAAGCATAATTCACAAGTTTCCTGTATATATATTCTTTACTACCAGTTCCTGTTTCTAAGTCTATAAGTTTCTTTAAGGCACTATTGTAAGTAGCCCTACCTTTTATAATGTTTTTAGTGATAAATGTGAAATTGTTTTTGTATTCAGTGTAATTTACCTTTTTTTATATAATTGTTTCAGTTGTGCCTTAATTCCTTAAATATAAAAACAAGTGACCTTTGTGTGAGCTTTTATTTCTCCGGCTGCACCCGTCACAGTATCTATACTAAAAAAACTACAAATTATCGATAGTCTAAAACAATGGATAGTCTCGATACTATCAATATTATCGAAAGTGTTGTAACCAAGAACCTAGATAATACTGATACTATAGATAACATCGATAGTTTATTAATTACTAGCAACAATACTATCCATAGTATCGATAGAATTGCACCTTTTCAATGGTATTGACATGTTTCAAGTGATCAATAGTATCGATACTACGATCGATAGTCCTGCTATCTATTGCCTATCGATTAAATATTGATAGTCCACTATCGATCGGCAACACTAGTCTGCAACCGTCCGTGACTCCGATTATATTAACAGAGCTCACTGGGCCATCTTCCGAGTTCATAATCAGATCAGCTGCATGCCATTTTAATATTATGTTGTCATCTGATTCACACATGCAAGAAAAAGTTCAGCTCAATTGGTAACCGAAAACTGGGTCAAATTCAGCAGTATTTGAATAAAACCATTTTTACCGGATTAGTTGCGCATCTACACACACACTTACACACCAAACACACACTCAATCTTTATCAAATGTAAATGATTAAAAATAATATGTTATTTCTCATGTTTTCTGAATGTCTGAAATGTCTGTCTTAGAGGTGAGCGCTAATGACTGCCACACAGTTAGTTTTTGTCAAAAATTGTTTGGTGTATCAAATAAATATTATTTTATTTTCAATATTATTTCATTGCTCGTTTACAGTAATCTTAGATATAAAAAAACAACTAAATAAAATACAAAATATATCAATTTATTCTGTATAAATGTAAGAGGAATGTGTTAATATTCAAATATTTTGAAGGTAAGTAGAACATGTTTAACGACCATTACTTTAGCCATTCTGTGATCACGGCTTCTGTAAAGGAGTCGAAACGTCAGGATTAAATATAAATAAATGTACAACTAATTCGGTAAAAGTGGTTTTATTTGAATGTGTGAAAGACACAGAAGTGTAAGAATTAAATAGTACTTAATATTTGGTTACAGGCAGTCAGATACTGGGATAGTTGAAACTAAATAAAAGCTTTTTAGTGCGCGATAATCGATAGACATGGTCTAACAACTATGCAGATTACACGTAAACGTGTTGATTAGTAGATTAGTTGGTGAAGGAGCCAGGTGTCGCCGTCTTGGTTCAATTTCATAGATGTGTTAAGATGGAAGGATCATTACATCATGAGCTTATAAACAATAACACATGTAAGCCGAATCCATGCTCGTAAAGTGAGGCAACTTAAACAAGCCACAATTATGCCCGTTATGCTGAAAGTAATGTCATATCGAGTATTGCTCTCTGAAATTGTAATTATAAATGGCGGTTTGTGAAGTAAACGGATGTCACAGTACATAGGAGAAACGCAAAAGAGATTGTAACTTTTCATTTTACATACGTGTAAGTTATGCCACAAAATATGAGATGTTATCTCTCGTAAAACTGAATATCACGACTTACTGTTTCTTGGACATAATTATAAGAAAAAATTACATTCACACAAATTAGTACTGTTAGGCTCGTGTTAAGGATACTCGGCTAACAGCTAACTACAAATATCATACATAAATTAGTAATATTTACTGAAACTAACTAACGGTCTACCGTTAGTTAGTTTCAGTACAGGTAATACATAATATAAGTACACTAAAATTAGAAAACATCTATGTTGTCTAATTTTAGTGTACCTATATTATTATTATTAAGTTAGGGTAATCATGTATCAAACTATTCAATTATTACAATCTACTAGCTGCATCCGGAATGATTTTCATTGTTCTTATTTGTTGATTTATTTTGCTGACAATACATATAAACCTTCCCTGGCATACATAAAACAACTCGACAAATTTTTTTCACAATCTGATCAATAGTTTCGGAACGCAAAGAGAATATACATTGATCTATCCTACAACATCCTACCTGAGGGCTCGGAGACGCGGTTGTTTTTACAGACGTATGTATATCTTATAGAATATGGCATTTTGAATGCGAAAAATAAAATAAATACATACAAATATTGATTTTTAGTTATATAGTTTTCGAAACATTATCTTATGCCGGTATACTACACATTCTTGATTGGAGGACGACTGTTTCAGAAGTAAGCCGACCTTACCCTATCAAATATGTATGTATACCATTTCACCGATTTTGTAGGTGTAATAAAGTGTACCTTGGTATCTATAAAAGTATCCCAGTAAGCGTATACTCTACTGAATGAAATTACAACTTACTGACGAAAAGTACATATCGTCGGTCGAAGACTTTATTGGAACATTTCAAAATAAATTCTTTTTAGATAGAGATAATTCTACCGAAGTATGTGCACAGAGAAGAGTTGGAAATTTTATTTTTAACTATCTTCTATGCGGATTTAGACTTGTTCTGATACTGAAGTAAAATTGTGAAAGTTGCCGAAACTTGACCTGAAAGTGCACCTAGAAAGTTGAAAGTTGTTTAAGCGTGCATTGTCATCGGGTTCTGAGCTACCCTTAAAGTTTCAACTCGCTAGGTGGTCGGGAAGTGCCTCAAAATTGAGATAGAAGATTCCAACCGGACAGACAAGACGACAGACAAGCAAACAGACAAGAAAGCGACCTAAGAAAAACGTGGGAATAAAACTCAACAGGTAAGTTTTAAATAATCACCTTCGTTCGCGATTTCTGCATCACAACACCGTCCATCCATCCGTTTGTTTTGACAAGCGTAAGATAAGAATTTATATTAAACTCTGCTAATAATGAATGGTCCCCATTCTATCACCTTTGAGTCGGACCAGATCTAATAAAGCGGACATCGTTGACAATATATCTTATAGACCCCGGGAGATTAATAGTAGCCGAAGAAGACATTAAACGAAGATATTGTGTCAGACGAGTGGGAGGTTTGACAAACCGTTTATAACAATTCCAGCTTAAAGCTCAGCTTCCCCAGATGAAGGGAAATGAATACTCGCTTAAATGAATTTATTATCATAGCGTTGTAGCTTTTATTCGTTTCTTTCGGATTTAAACGTGTAATGTTACGTACTTTGAGATTTTAATGAAATCATGAAAAGTTGAGTAGATTGCATGTTTTTATTAATAATTAAAAACCCGTTATATATAACCGATTACTGTTAGAATAATATATATGTTTATCTACTCTGATACTACAATACAAAGATTCTAAAACTGAAAACAAAATGCTTATGACAAACATTACGTACAGGCCAAAAATAATAAAAAAAAAGTTTAATTACGATACAGGTCTTGTATGGACACCTGTATCATAATATAACTTTTTAATCATAACGATACACCTATACAACCTCCAGCTGGACCAAGGAGGTTGAACCTCTACTTTAAAAAGGTTTCAATGAACGAGTCCGCGACGACGCAACACGCATTCACAATCGATGTTTGCACCTTGGCGCCAACATTTGACATTTAAAAAATCTTTTCAATATTTAAACAAAGTTTGGTTTTGTTTGCAACATTGTTTTACGTAATATAGTATGAGAGTAGATAAAGTAGTGTATGACACTGTACATAACTTGGTCTTATAACACTCGTGTGATACTATAAAAAAACTCGCCTACGGCTCGTTTTTTTAAAACACACTCATGTTATAAGAACCCTTATTATGCAACAGTATCATAAACTACTAATAGTTTGTTTGGCATAGTACAAGATTTATTTTATAAATTTTTAACAGTTTTAGGGAAATTAACAGCTAGGCAAACGTTCTGAAACAAAATAGATACAGTAGGCCTTTTACAAGTTTCCTCAATTTTAGATTACAAATCTCATATTTACTTAGTGTGCACTAAAGAATTGGTATGAGTCAGATTTATGTATGTTTACTTAATTATTTGTATAAGAAGTTTACATTTTGGAGGAGATATTTAATCATTATGAAATTTTATAAGGAATGCCAGATTAAAATATTTATATTTATTCGAATACGAAATAAGTAATATTAAATTCGAAAAGGTTTTATTTATTTCTTCATAAAAATAAGTAATATTTTAAAACGGTACAACAATGACTCTATATAACGGCATATGAATGTAATTTCTGATTAAATAATTAAATATTTAAATAATATTATACAGTCAATATAAAGTTATTGGAATTAATTAAGATTTATAATATAATAATAATCATATATCTACTTTTGCAATATAAAGAAAATATACAATACCTATCTACCTATAATTTACAAAGTTCTTCTCTCGTTCGCAAAGGAATGGGTCTGGTGCACATTTGAAATGCAATTCATTTGTGCAGGCTCTTTGTCGCCTGTGTTACGTTATGAAACGTTGATACTTTGCTTTACTAAGGGTACATAGGTCCGATGTTAATGTCAGAAAAGATAAAATTCTGAAAAAAATATGACGCAGAATTGTTTACCAAAGCAATGCATATCTACATTATTGCCAGAAAAAATTCAACTTGGCTCGCCAGCGTCATTTATTCATGTTCTAGGTATTCATCTACAACATCAAATGTAATACTTTTACAAGTATCAAACAATCGATAAAGGAAAACAACTTTTCTGTTATTTATGCATATACCTGCTGGATATTTATGACCAAAGAAATTATTACTAGAAAAAAATCAACTTATCTCAGTAGTCAGGCGAGACTAGAACCATCATCCTTTTGTTATCCGGGTGAGTACTCTTTCTATTGAGATGATGACACTTCGACAGACCCCAGAAAGGGTATAGCGAGGTAAGGAGCACGAAATGGCCCCCACGGCCCATGACGGAATTATCATTTGTACTGGTATTGGCACTCTAAAACAATACGAAATGTAAGGTCGTTGACCCCTGACCTTGACCTGTCTTTGAGATATTCGAGAAAGTTCGTATGCGCGCCGATTTTTTTCATAATTTTTTTCCCGAAAAACTATAAAAGCTAGAAGGATGGGACCAATTGCATATAATGAGGGATACTTTGAAAAATATTCTGTATTTTTTTCAGAGTTCTCGTGAAATGACAACTGTGTAAAATAATTAAACAACTTATAAATAATTTTTTTTAGTACTGTTCTATTATGTCTACCGCGCCAAAAAAAATATATAATACTCTTTGATTTATATACTTATACCATACAAAAGCTGATCAAAATCAAAGAGGCGCTTCTTGAGTAATATCTAAAGAAAACTTGTTCGATCGTGTACAGTGGGCGCCCGCCCAGCCGCTTCGCGCGGACTAGAAAACAAACGTGTTTATTCATGTTCAATAGATTATTATAAGTGTATTCGTGTCATTACAAATACGATTTCACGCATGGTTGCTTTAGTCTACCGTGTTAAGGAAACCACACACAAATATAAATTACCTAATAGGTCATTCGGTGAGAATAATTGCGTATGCCTGTCGCAAGTTGTATGGTGATAACCACGGGTGATAACAATGTTTGTGAACTGTATTATTTGTGACACTTTCGTGCATAAAGTTCGCGGAAGAAAAAAAGTTATCACTAGTGAAGAGGACGCTAGACTATATAGTGACTCGAGTAAAAAAACAGTTTCTGTTGGTGACGTATTGTGTGGAAAGTGTCGGCTAATTATTTACAATAGCAAATCAAACGTTGCATCAACTTCTGCGGCATCTACCCTGGTAGAGTGTGAAGGCGAACAGGAGTCTGGTGAACACTTAGCAGTTGGGGAAACATCTTCTAATGCTTCATTCCAACAAGAATGTGAAATGAATTTACCATGCAGTTCCGAAAGCGACCACGATGATGATGATGATGATGGCGATGATGTTTTTTCGCATGTTGCCCAAAACGACGAATTTATATATGTATATATACCACGTGTTGTATCCACCCACAAGTATTGTTGTATATGTCGATCCACAACAAACTTAATGCGAGTACCTTTTGAAGCGCGTTACGAGGCTTATACAAACATTGGGATTTTTATACCAGAGGATAACCGTTGTTGCTGCACACATATAATAGGAAAAAACTTTTATAAAGACGAGTTGGTGCACCTACGTGTAGTATCTAACACCAGTAAAATGAACTCTAAAGAAGTTGCTCATTTTTTAAAATCACTTTCAGAAAGAGCAGGGATGTCGCTTTTCGACAAAATTGAAAATGATATGTCTGAAATTCAGATAAGGAAGAAAATCAGAAGGAACAGGGCTTTGTTGGCAAAACATTATTGAATTAAGACAGCTATTGACTTCTATGCGAAACACAAGCATACGCACTGTGACTCAAGCGTTAGTTGTATTCTTGTTTAAATTAAAAACTGAAAATTCTAATTCAGTGATAGCAGGAGTGCTGGGTTTACCATACGAACAACATGTGTCGACATTTTTTAAGGAAGTATTAAGAAGTTTTAAGACTGATATTTTGCTTCATTTTGGATTAACCTCCGTTTCTCGGGAAGATTTAATAAAGAACACAAGTTTAACAGCTCGAATGTTATTGAACCTTGGAGATGATCAGCTGGTATTGATATTTGACGGCACTTATATCAGGTATCAAAAAAGTTTTAACAATGAATACCAGAGAAAATCGTATTCTGGGCAAAAGAAAACCCATTTATGCAAACCGTTCACAATCTGTACTACGAACGGGTTTATAGTTGATTTTGCTGGGCCATTTTATGGAACGGAAAATGATGCCACTATTATGAAGAAAGTGTTACAGGATGCTAAACTTAAAACTCTATTACGTCGGAATGATGTATTTGTCGTAGATCGTGGATTTCGTGACGCCGTTGGCGACATCACCAAAGAAGGCTACACCGTGTTAATGCCGGCGATTAAAGGTAATCGAGCCCAGTTACCTACCGATGAAGCCAATATGTCACGACAAGTGACTAAAATCCGATGGGTAGTCGAAGCTGTGCTCGGAGCTATTGCTCAGAAATATAATTTGCTTCATAACAATCTTGATAATAAAATGCTTCCAAAAGTAAGTCTATTATGCAAAGTTGTTGGATTTTTACACAACAAATTCAGTAAGCGATTGGATTCTGATACAGGCTTAAATGAGACAATTGTTCAATACTTTAAAGAGCGACTGGCGTTACCAAATTCTTTAAGTGAAGAGGTAGAAAAGCAGCACTGGAATCGAAGAAAAACGGCTTTTCAACAACTGGTGTCATCAGAAATTTTAGATTTTCCAAGACTAAACGAAGAACAATTAAGAATATTATTTACAGGTTCCTATCAGCTCTCATTAGCTGTTTCATACCTCGCTGAAATAATGGACGACAAGAGCAATCTCTATATATATTACGTCAAACAAACCCCAACTACCATCAAGTTAAATGTTCGTTCCAGACATGTAAATAGTAAATATTACCGATTGTTCATTGATTATGTTCCTAATATGAACAGTGTCGAAGGAATCCGAGGATATTGTTGTGATTGTCCGAATGGAAACAGGACAGTTGGATGCTGCGCTCATGTCGCAAGTGTAATATATTATTTAGCTCATGCGAGATATCTATCTCGAATTTTACGTCCTGCTGAAATTCTGTCGAAAATATTTTCAAATGATGCCGTCAATGTTGTGATAAATGAAAATAGTGATGATGATGATTAAAATTATGTTCAACATTTAATTATAATAATTAATCCAAAAATGACCTCTTTAATTAGTTCCTACCAGCCGTACGCACACTAAGTAATTCTCATAATTACTCAAGAAGCGCCTCTTTGATTTTGATCAGCTTTTGTATGGTATAAGTATATAAATCAAAGAGTATTATATATTTTTTTTGGCGCGGTAGACATAATAGAACAGTACTAAAAAAAATTATTTATATTTTGTTTAATTATTTTACACAGTTGTCATTTCACGAGAACTCTGAAAAAAATACAGAATATTTTTCAAAGTATCCCTCATTATATGCAATTGGTCCCATCCTTCTAGCTTTTATAGTTTTTCGGAAAAAAAATTATGAAAAAAATCGGCGCGCATACGAACTTTCTCGAATATCTCAAAGACAGGTTAAGGTCAGGGGTCAACGACCTTACATTTCGTATTGTTTTAGAGTGCCAATACCAGTACAAATGATAATTCCGTCATGGGCCGTGGGGGCCATTTCGTGCTCCTTACCTCGCTATACCCTTTCAAGAAACTCTTGGAAAAATGCGATGGGTCTTGACAGGACTAGACCTTGACAGATCAGTCGATTTTTCCAGACGTGGCTTTCCAGTCCCACTGATATTTGAGATAAGTTGATTCTTTTCTAGTAATGACTTGTTTAGATATAAAAGTCTAGTCGCCTCTTTTGTTGGGACACGGACTATAGTTAATAATTATAAAATTATTATTTATAGGCCTTAGTAAGTTAATAATAGGCAATAGTTTCATTTCTTGCTTAGATTTTTTGTGTTGAAAAAATGTACATTAATTTCTATAACCCTATACTATCCTCAATAAGAGATGGATTTACTTTGGTTGAATTGCTGGGCAACCTTTGCAACTCTCTGTCATTTAACAGAAATATCTAAGCAACAAAACAAAAGTATTTTTATCTGTTACTAGGGATAGTTTATTGAGAAGGATTGCCAGGCACTTTAATTAAAATCTACGGCCATGGCTTTGTCTACAGAAAATACAGTCCAGCGTCCAACATGAAGTTGGCAATATCCGAGTCGTTTCTGTATTCGAATTTTGCTGCAAGTACTGTCGCGATGTTCCAATTTGGCATTAGAACCTTTTGTAAGCGCTTACTGTGTTGTTTAATTCCAGTCCTTCTAGCTTTCTTTCCTTCTAGCTAGTCTTTAGGGGTGCGCGGGTCGCTTTAACCGTGTTCTAACGTGTTTACCTACGCTCTTCAACATATTCATATTTTAAAATAGTAACTTCATTCAATTGTCTTAAACTTTATTACTAGTGTTAACGCAAAGTCATTTCAGTTACTTCAGTGATTACAGCAAATCCATATGTGTTGTGGTTGTAGAGTAATCCGTGATTTTATAAATTCCCGAGGCAGTTATTAATAGAAATCAATCGTGTTGTGTCATTTAGTGCAAAGTAGTTGACCTTGAGCGACTTGTCGTTAATCGATCGGCTTATATGCACGTAAATTGATCGCAGCTTATGACTTCATAATTTATCATCTAAACACAGCGCGCAGTGGTGTTGGCCGTACTAGTGCGGAACGTTCATGTGTAATTTATCAGTTCAAACCCAGCATCGACTTTTTGTTTTTCCTGTTTTGTATTTTTTGCATTTTATCATTATAGACGTTTATGCCCTCTTTTAATATCTTTTTTTTTTTGTTATTTATATAAAATAAATCGGTATGGCTCCTGAAAATAAAAAACGTTGTGCCGGTTGCCTTCAAATCATAAAAGATAGACAATACTTATGCTGTAGCAAGTGTTCAGAGTTTTACGACATCATTTGCGCTAATGTGTCGGAGCAGCGTTTTCGTAATACCTTAACTGGTGAACACAGATTAACATGGCGGTGCGATGCATGCAAGAGCAAGGAGCCTAAAGTGAATAACAGCAATACGCCGGTTCGGGAGGATGATGATAGGATTACGCGGCGTCGAGGAGCTGCGGCTGTAAGTCCGATCGAGCGAAGCGGTCCACTAGCCGTGAATGAAAGTGCATTGGCGGCTCTGACCGAAAAAGTCGATTCTCTCATTGCAGAAGTTCAAATGTTTCGAAAGGAAATGGCAGAGACGAGGCAAAAAGTGCAGATTATAGATGAGAAGGTCACTAAAATTGCCGGACGTGTAGGAACGTGTGAGGAGCGTCTAGACCAACTAACATCGCGGGCCGATAAATTGGAGTGCCGTGACACGGCAGTCTGTGATGCACAGCTGGGCACTCTCGTGAACACGATCGAATCGCTCAAGGCAGAACTAAACGATCGAGACCAGGAACTTCTCTTAAACGACTTAGAGTTCACCTGTATTCCCGAGCAAAAAGGAGAAGGGCTTCAGCACATCATCTTGACCTTGGCTGGTAAGCTTGGTGTTCAGCTGGGTCCGCAGGACTTAGTGTGCACCACTCGCGTCGGGCGTCTTCACGATACTGACCTGATGGGGGCACCAACTCGCCCGCGCCCTATTGTTGTTCGCCTGGTGCGGCGTGCAATGCGGGACGACTTGTTGCGTGCGGCGCGCGTTCGTCGTGGAATCACTACCGAAGGCGTGAACTTGCCTGGCCCGCCTAGACGCTTTTATATAAACGAGCGCTTAACACGAGCAAACCGATCCTTATTCCGACAAGCGCGTGAGATCGGCGGGAGGTTAAGCTGGCGTTTTATCTGGACAAGAGAAGGCAAGATTTTCGCTCGTCAGGGTTCTGGTCAGGACTTTCCACGGCATCGCTTGCGCACACAAGTGGACCTCGTTCGAGTTTTTGGGGCCGACGCTGTTGGCTCAACCATATCCCAAAATTAAAGTACACTTTTATATTTTTTATATTGTAGTAAATCTTCCTTTGCATTGTTATTTTTTCTGGTCCTATCACTATACAACGCTGCCATTTCATTTAATAATTTTTATTGTATTTTTTACTAACATGTGCTTTATCAATCTGTTAAATGGGCTGTTTTTATATGTATATTATAATTTTGTAGAAATTTATTATCTATACAGTTGCTCCCGTAGTTTGGTTGAGCTTTGCTGCTTTTTAGTATGTGATTGCATTGTTTTTTGCGTGCTATTGTTTTCGAATTTTATGTTAGCTTTTATATTAGATTTTATGGATTGTATTGCATTAACATTTATGTTCCTTACTTTTTCTGTTCTCGAGATGTTTCTGTGTGTAGCATTGGACAGTGTCCTTCAAAGGAGTATAACTCAATCCATTCACATTCAATATATACTCATTAGCTATTCATACTCTATCTTATATTTATTCTGTTATTATTATAATCTATTCATGTCTTATCTCATATTTACACTAATCATGCCAAGTTATTCTAGAATCATCAATTGTTATCATATTTCCCCTTTCATTCCGCTTGCCACTGACTCCTTCGGTTTGTCTGCTTTTGCTTACGCTTTTCTCTCTGGAACGTGCTGCGAGTTTTCAGTGGGTGTTTTATTTGATCGAGGCTTTTCTGGCTTGCATATTAATCATGTAGACATTATTTTCCCACTTAACAATGATCTACTTCAAATTAGGTTTATTTAATGCTGGATCACTTAGCACTGGTCACTATGACTTCATACATGCCATGTTGCACTGTGATGCAGATATCGTTGCCATTAATGAAACTTGGTTGCCAGCGGGGCAAGAGGCGCGTGCGCCTTTAGTACCCGGCTTCCGATTGAGGTGTGCCCCTCGCCCGTTGCACATGCGTGGTGGTCGAGGAGGCGGTGTAGCTTTTTATATTAAACGTCAAGTTCACGTACGTTATTTGAAGCATCCCGTGGCCGACATTGAGCAGATGTGGCTCAGTACAAAAATAAATGGATCCACTTTCGCTATTGGTACAGCATATAGACCTCAATGGGTCAATGTTGAAACTTTTTTGGATGCGTTAACCGAGTCGGTCGCTTGCTTTGGTCGTTTCGACCACATAATATTGATGGGGGATTTTAACATAAATATGTTCGATGTAAATCGCAACCCGACAAGGAAACTTAAGGAATTTTTGAATTATACGCAGCTTGAACAGGTCGTAACCGAACCTACTCATTTTACGGCTGAGACAGAAACCCTTATAGATGTTGTTTGCACTAACTGCCGGATACGCAATGTGGAAGTGTCACCCGTTTCAGGCACGACCGGTCATTCCATGGTGGGCGTTACCGTCTCGATCAAGCGACCCAAAGTGCCAAGTCGTGTAATAACCTACAGACCTATCAAGCACATTGATCTTGATAATTTTAACGCTGATTTGCAATCTTTGAACTGGAAGGTGGTCACAAGCCTTTCGTCAGTTAGTGAAATGGTAGCTTGCTTTCAACAAATGTTGCTGACCCTTTTTGAATTTCACGCTCCCTTTAGAACAGTTAAAATTAAACCCGACAAGTCCTTGCCATGGGTTACGGACACTGTTAGACATATGATGAGTTTACGTAACCAAGCACTGAAAAAATTCCGTGCCACAAGAACTGAAGCGAATAAAAAGTCATGGCTTGATTTGAAGAATATGGTGAACATCTGCTTAAAGTCTGAGAAGCGCGCTTATTTTGACCATTTCGTTAACTCCCAGCCTTGTAATGGGAAATTCTTTTGGAAAAATGTAAAAGACAAAATTATTGCCGATCCATCTATTGAGCGTGATCTTCCCGATACCCTTAATGATCCCAACTTGATCAACTCATACTTTTTGGACTTCCATTGTGTCAATGTCCAGAGTTCCTACGCAGATAGTTTCAGCTCACTCCGTCATAGTAGTTCTAAGTTTGGGTTGCAACCTGTTACCGAAACTGACGTTGCGAATTATATCATCTCGCTAAAATCCAATGCAACCGGTATCGACGGGCTTAGCAGAGACATGATAATCTTAACCTTACCTTCTACGTTGACCATCATAACTAAGATTATCAACTTATCTCTTACCTCTAGCACTTTTCCCGCATTATGGAAGCATGCTTTGGTCACACCTTTGCCTAAGGTTGCTTGTCCTTCCGGTCTAGGGGATCTAACACCAATTAGCATTTTATCGTTCCTCTCAAAAGTTTTGGAGAAAGTTGTTTACGTGCAGTTGTTTAAGTACGTTGAAGATAACAACATTCTCCCTGCTCTTCAATCGGGATTCCGCCGAAATCGAGGCACTTCGACGGCACTTCTTGATGTCGTGGACAACATCCTCTACGATCAGGACATTGGTCGAGGTAGCATTCTTGTATTGCTCGATTTTTCCCGTGCTTTTGATAGCATAAGTATACCTCTCCTTCTAGCCAAACTTGAGTACTATGGCCTTGATAACTCGTCTATAAAATGGTTTGCCAGTTATTTGTCCTGCAGGCACCAGTCAGTCAAATTGTCTGGACGAGGTGGTGAACCTAACATACGAATTTCTAATTCCAGGGAAGTATCACGTGGAGTGCCTCAAGGCTCTATACTTGGGCCATTACTCTTTATTATATACACAGCTGATATTGTTAATACCATCCAGCACTGTAGGTACCATTGCTATGCTGATGATTTACAGCTTTACATCTCGATGAATCCCGCAACTATTCGAGAAGCCCTGGTGAAAATAAATGCAGATTTACAACGTATTGCTGACTGGTCTCGGGATAATGGACTTATTCTCAATCCTGCAAAATCAAAATTTATGGTGCTTGGTACAAATGCACAAGTTGGGAAAATTGTCAGCACTAACCCAAATGTCACTATTGGAGATCAGCCCGTGCAGAGGTTTGAAGAGGCTCGAAACTTGGGTTTGATTTTCGATAGTCAATTGCGTTTTGAGGCCTATGTATTGAGCGTAGTCAGAAACTGCATGTACCGCCTAAAAATCCTGTACCGTGTGCGAAATTTCCTCAGCGAAAGAGCTCGCATTACTTTGTGCGAGTCTCTAATTCTCTCAAAACTTAATTATGTTGATGTCGTTATAGGTCCCCGGTTACTGTCTAGAACGCAGCGATTATTACAGAGAGTACAAAATGCTTGCAGTAGGTTCTGTTTTTATATACCTCCTAGAACTCACGTCTCACCTTATTTGAACTCGGCTGACATGCTGAAGATAGATTTACGGAGAAGATTGCATTTTGCGTGTCTTATTTTTAGCATAATCAAGTCTCGACAACCTGAATATCTGTACAATAAACTTATATTCTCTTCAGTGCACTACAGGTATGGCGCCGCCAGATCCACTAGAGCTCCTCTTGTTAATCATACTCACTGTAGTGCAGCATTCAGGGGTAGCTTTCGATTCCAGGCAACCAAATGTTGGAATGACCTACCGCCTCCGTTCAGATCATTGGAGTCTAAAATAACTTTTAAAAACAAATTAAAATCTTATTTGTTAGAACTTCAAAAGTCAGGTCTTCCAATTCCTTAAAATAATTACTTCATTTCGTCTACCCATCATATCAATATTTATTAAGTATTATAATTACAACTTTTTGTATTTTCTTTCCACACAGGTTTCACATACACATTTTATATATTATATGCCCTACTTTTTTTTACAAATCCTATTTCAACCAGATTCCAATATATTATTTTTTCTAATGCCACCCGCGCTCATCCACTGGGTGAGGGCTGAAAATCGGTGTTTCGCCCATCCCTAGGGTGAAAACTATACACCGAGCCCAGACCCTATCTGACTGCTGCACACAGGTACATCTCCTTTTTATATAAGCTCTTGTGTACGCATTTTTTATTTTTTTTATTTTAAGAATCTTTAAATTTGTGTGTTGTACATGTGTGCTGTGTAAAATAAACTATTATTATTATTATTATTTTATTATTATTAGTCCAGACAGCTCGGCAAGTAGTGGCTTTGTGCAACTTAAGAGTTAGTAGAGTTGTATGGCAATCGCTAAAATACGTAATATCAACCTTTACAGTTTAAGTTGCAAAATCAAAAGTCGGAAGAAAATATTTATCTTCTAAATTTATATGGACATAGTGTTAATTGTTAATTATTATTCCTTTGAAGAAATAATTTTGGAAGAATTGCAAGAACGACCGTTTGGTGCTATGGTAGCGATTCTGCCTTTCGCAATGAATGCCTTGGGTTCGAATCCCGGAAGGGGTAGATGTTTGTGTAATGAATACGAGCATTTCTACCTGAGTCATGGGTAATTCTGGGTAAATATATATATCATATATGTATACCTACCGTTATAGTAGTATTCATAACACAAGTCTGCTTACTTTGGGTTAGGTTAAGTGGTGTGAGTATAACAAATATTTTCATTATTATTATTTATTATGCTCCGGAAAATTTAACTTTTCAGGAATACAAACATTTTGACATAAATATCTAACAAATGTAATGGGTATATCGGTAAAGGCAGACCTAGGCGAACTTTCAGGGACCAAATAGAAGATGTCCTGAAAATGGGCCTGATTAAAAGTACACTTAACTGACGATCTTGTGAAAGGTCTGATGAGAGTTGAAGAAGTAAGAGATTTTGATTTTTTCCAACATCTTAGTTTTTTTATTTCGTCATCATAAGCCTACCGTTATCATAAGGGTATTAAGCCTTTCTTATGAATGAACAAAAGTATTGGGAAAATAGACCATAACCCATTAAGGGCGAAAAAGTGAGTGCTAGTGTTCGCAGAAGCAGCTGGGAACAACGTCCTAACGTGCTTTCCTTATTACGGAAGTAGATGAGATAATACCTACGTTTTTGTTCATTCTATCGATGATTGGCTGTTTCAAAATTTGCTTAATGTTTGCAATCATACGCCGAATACGCTAAGCATTACGACACTTCTGTTTGTAACACTAAACATAAATAAGAAAGCTCTCTATGAAAAAAATCTATTCAACCATAACCTCAAGGCTATTAAGCCTCTTACTCACCTTTGCGAATCTTAAAAGCACTAATTGCTTCCTTTGTTTTGTCAAAGTGCCTTAAGTTTTGTTAGTAAAGTACGTCATAGCGGAATAAATTAGACTATAAGACTAATATATAGCATTCCAAATATATGGCATTAAAATTGTTAAATCAAGAAAATATAATTTTGGACTAATTCGAACCCATATTTTTCGCGGATTATAATAATGTTTAAAATTCAGAATTGACGATGGATAATACTAATTAATGCGTGTAAAGATTTAACTGGGATTCATACACATATTTCTGGATGTAATCATTCTTAGATCAGTCTTGATATTCTTGTACTTTATAATAATTTGAAGATTCTGGGATAAACCTCAGACTTTTAAAACCATTGGCGGTTAGCATTTCATGTATTTTCTTGTATTTCTTGGTTTTTCAATTGGATTCACTAATAATTTACCTAACTGTTATATATATCAGGTATAGAAAAATCGCCCCTTGAAAAGGCAAAAGTAAGAATCAATCACTGATGGTCTTAAAAGACAAAAATGTCGGACCAATTCATGTCCACGCCTATTTCTTTAAAATCGCCGTTAATTCATTAATATATGAAGGTTTATTGCCAATGGTAGGACGATGATTGGCTTGAAGTTGTTATTCATGCAAAAGTATCACACACGTATGCTAATATCTGATAACGAATTATGAAATTTGAAACTCCCGTCTGAGTTGAGGAATATATTAAAGTAAGTAACTTGAATAAATTAACATGAAACTCCGAATTGATTGATTAGCTTGAAGGGTGTTATGCAATTGAGTTGTGGTTCGCAGAAGTATTTCAGGCTCATTTAATCGACGTATGGGGAAGTTAAGAAAATGGTAAAAGTAACTTCTAGTACTGTGCTGTACAATGTTCTAAATGGGTTGAGTGTATGTATATCGGAACTGAGAATTTAAGGTTCGCTCTCAGATTTATATCTATACTAATATTATAAAGATTGAAGGATTGATTGAAGGACTACCCGCGCGGCGTGAGGAAATTGTGTTAATCGATTATCTCCGTAAAAATAAATTCAAAGTGCAGTAAAAACTAAGAATTTTGCATTGATTTTTTTTTTTAATCGATGCATAACATTGCGATCTACCCATTTATCAAAATAGAATATATTAAAGTGTAAATTTGTGTGTGATATTTCGTAAAAGTATTGTGTTGGAAACATTCGAACTCAAATTGTGAATTAAAACAAGGTCAGTGAACTAGTTGGCGAACAAAAGGCATGCTATTGATGTACAACTAGATTACGCCACTCACTAATAACTTGAGAAATACAAGCTTTATTTTCGCCACACTTGTTAATAGCTTGTTGGTGGCAATTGTTTACGTCCTCTTTACCACTGACAAGGACCGAGTTCAAATCACGAGTATTTTTTTTTGTTTTTTTTTTTTATTATTTTTGTCGAAGTTTCACATTTGACTATATATATATATATATATTTTCTCTTCTTCAACATTGTGTGATCATGGCATCATCTTTTGGAAAATGTGCGGCATGTCAGGATGTAATAAAAACAAGGGAATTCTTGATTTGTTCTATGTGTGACCTTCGATATGACATTGAATGCGTACAAATATCGTCTAAAAGATTTCAAAGCTTTTACGCACCGGATCAAGAGCGCAAAAAGAATTGGAAATGTCCCGGATGTTGCAGTAAAACACGAAAATCGGGAAATACAAATACTCCTGTACGAACCTTTTTGCAAGCGGATGGTGAGAAATCCCCTAATTATTGTGAAAAACACGAAAATAAAAATGAAAATGTTACGATCAGGATGAAAAACAATGGAAAGTCGAAAACTTTTGATAGTTTTAAAGAGGACAGTGAAAGCCTTATAAAGAATTTCGGAATAACAGAGGATAGTGTTCGCCAAATCATTAGGGAAGAAATATCATTATCTATGAATACTGTATTAAAAAATTTTGTTACGGAACAATTCCAGCATATTAATGATAGGATCAATAGTTTTCAGGAGTCGATTTCATTCATGAGTAAACAGTATGATGATATAAGTAGTTCGTTTGAAAAAAGAAATGAAACGATCAAAAACTTAGAAATTGAAAATAGAAATCTGCGAACAACAGTAGATGATTTGTCGATCAGACTGAGTCAAACTGAACAACACCTGCGAGAATCAAATGTTGAAATAAACAATGTGACGGAACATAAAGCAGAAAATTTAGTTAATATGGTAATCCAGCTTGCGCGTACTATCGACCACCCTATAAGTGAGGGCGACATTCAGCATGTGACGCGTGTTGCAAAAATTAACAAAGACAGCAATAAACCTAGAGCTATAGTTGTCAAGTTACGTAATCGCCGTCAACGTGATGCTCTTCTTGCCGCAATCCATAAGTTTAATAGAAACAAAAAATTCGAGGAAAAGCTTAACTCTAAACACTTGGGCATTGGTGGCAATTCTACACCAGTGTATCTTGCGGAGCACCTCACTCCTTCCAACAAGCAACTACACGCTGCTGCTCGAAAGACAGCCAAAGAGATGAATTATAAATTTATCTGGATACGAGACGGAAGAATATATGTTAGAAAGGACGAACAAAGTCCCGCTAAACTCATTCGCAATTCTAATTGTCTTAAAAATATGACTTAGTTTTATATGTATTCTTAATTCTTTTATAAATTCTTAATTTTTTAATGTTTCCCTGATTATTATTTTTAAAATTCAGTTCTATAACTATTTATTATCAGAATGTACGTGGTATGCGCACCAAGACTAATGAAATTCACAAAAACATAAGTTTAAGTAACTATAGTATCATAGTATTTACTGAAACTTGGTTAAACTCCTCAATAGAAAACAGTGAATTTATTGACGATAGATACAATGTTTACAGACGTGATCGTCTTTGTTCGAGTTTAACAAAAAAGGATGGAGGAGGCGTCATGATTGCGGTCTCTCGTAGCATACAATCAACCCGTTTGTTACAATGGGAAAGTAATTGTGAAGATATCTGGGTTGTAATTCAAATCCAAGCCAACGATTCCATTAAAAAGATCGCTATATCTGCAGTTTATCTACCTCCTCCAGTAAAAATAGATGTTCTGAGTAATTACATTGAAAATGTTGATAGAGTTATGAATTGTATCGAGCAAGTAATCATACTGGGTGATTTCAATCAAAGTGCTATTTCTTGGACTCCTTGTGTTGATGGTATTTTCATGGAGCCGTCTAACTATGGCAACACCTTGGGATTTTGTTTGGTTGATTTCATATCTGTCCAAGATTTACATCAAGTTAATAATATACATAATGTTAATAACACTATGCTGGATCTGATTTTGACTAACTTATCTAATGTAACAGTTGAGGAGCCCCTGTATCTTTTATCAAAACTTGATCCACTTCATCCAAACTTATTATTAACAATCGGTCTTCGTCTACCCAGGGATTTTCTGGTGCCAGTTTCTCGGACTGACCACAACTTTTTCAAAGCCAATTATGATGAAATAAATAGTGAATTGTCTAAAGTTCAATGGCAACAGATTTTAACTGTTAAAAAAAATGTAAACGAAATGGTTTCAATTTTTTGTAACATCCTGTATAGTATATTTGAAAAACACGTACCAAAACGCATCAGAAAACCGTCTAGGTATCCTACTTGGTATAGGTATCCCCTGATTCGTCTACTGTCCGAGAAACATAAGCTACATCAGAGGTACTGTAAGTATAGGAACCCAAGAGATAAGGTGGAGTTCGATATTATTCGTGAACGTTGTCATAAGCTTCATGACAAGTATCTTAGAGATTACAAGCGCAATCTTGAAATAAATATAAAAAATAATCCCAAGGCATTCTGGTCTTATATTAAGGAGAAGCGACATAATAAATCCTCTTTACCTGCTACTATGTATATGAGTGACACAGCGGCTGATACTGGACCAGGTGTGGCTAATTTATTCGCAGCTCAGTTTTCCTCAGTATTTACTAACGACGACTGTGTTGGGGTTGATAGTACATATGTTGAATGTCCTGATGGTTTGGGGAGTATTTTTATCACCGAAAGGCAGGTTTATGAAAAGTTAAGTAAGATTAATGTCAGTAAAAGTTCTGGTCCTGATAACATACACCCTATATTTATAAAACGTTGCAGTTCAGCACTTGCTTTACCTTTGTACATTATAATTAATCACTCTTTGCAAACAGGTGTGTTTCCCGATGAATGGAAGAAGGCTAGGGTGGTTCCAATATTCAAAAAAGGGGATATCGCTGGTGTGGAAAACTATAGACCAATTTCGATTTTGTCTTGTTTTGCAAGGGTTTTTGAGTCGTTGATCGCGCCGTTTCTTTCAGGGCACTTGAAACACCAAATTTCGAATTATCAACATGGTTTTCGTACCGGACGTTCTGTAACGACAAATCTGGTTAGCTTTGTATCTGATTTATCTAAAGAATTGGACTGTGGTGGTGAGGTTCATGTAATTTACACGGACTTCAATAATGCTTTTGACAAGGTGAACTATTCAATTCTTATTCACAAGTTAGAAATTATGGGCATAAACGGTTCCTTGTTGGCCTGGTTCAGATCATACTTGGAGAAAAGATCACAATCCGTATGTGTTAATGGCTTTAGTTCTAAAGACTTTCTTGCAACTTCCGGTGTTCCCCAAGGTTCTATTCTAGGACCTTTGTTATTTAACATATATATCAATGACATAGGATTGGTCATAAGAAACTGCAAATTTATGCTTTTCGCGGATGATCTCAAAATGTATAGCAGAGTTCGGACTGTTGCTGATTGCAAACTTATACAGGATGACTTGAACAGCCTGTGGCAATGGTGTAAAGATAATAGAATGACTCTCAATGTTAAAAAATGCATCAATATAAATTTTAGTAGAAAAAAAAATCCACTGTTATTCAGTTACAAGTTGAATTCCACAGTTCTTGAAACTGTGGATGAAGTTCGCGATCTTGGTGTTTTGTTGGACAGTAAATTAAATTTTAATTCTCATATTGATAGCATTGTAAAGAAGTCTTCTCGGATGATAGGATTTATGAAACGTAACACATCGTTTATCAAATCACCAAGTACAAAGATATTGCTCTACAACGCATTGGTTCGCAGTCGCTTAGAATTTGCAAGTCCAGCGTGGAATCCACAATACGCTGTTGCTTCGCAACGTATTGAATCAGTGCAACGCGTGTTTACTAGACATCTTGCTTTTCATAGTTCTGGTATTTCGTCTAAATGTCCCTACGACGATAGATTGGCCTTTTTTGGGATGCAGTCTCTCCGTAATCGACGTGTAAAAGCAGACATGGTACTTCTACACTGTGTAATCAATAATAAAATTGATTGCAATTGTATGTTGGAAAAAATCGGCTTGTCAGTGCCTTATAATTATCCACGGAAGCCTATCACTGCAATTTTAAAGATACCATGCTGTCGAACGAATATCGGACTCCACTCGCCTCTTGTAAGAATGTGTAGTGCATACAACGAACTTTGTAAGAGAAATGTGGACCTTGATTTGTTTAGTGATAGTCTCTCATCTTTGAAACAAAAGTTGTCCAAATAATGTTGTTTATTCCATGTAAATTGTTTTTGTTTCTAATTCAAGTTTATTTCGTTTAATTTAAGTTAATTTAAGTTTATTTTGTCTATTTGTAATATGTAATTTATCTTTTTATTTTTTTATCTATTTTATTATAGGTAACTGCACATTAATATAATTCAATGTAATTCAAACTAATTAAATTCAATAATTCAATATAATTTGTAAAATCATTAGTTGATAAGTTAATTTTAATGGGAAGTTGTCAAATATGTCGGTGTTGTTTATTTTAATTATTTTAAATTTTAAATCACGCTTATAATTTTTAGAATGCTGTCGACACTTTTAATTGTTGTGTTTATAGGTACAGTACTTATTATAAACTCTATATTTATGTTGAATGAACGCAATGTTAGTGTTGCTTATTAAATAAATAAAAAATAAATAAAAATAAAGAAGTAAAGTTTGTGTTTATATATTTGTTAAATTGTAAGGGGTAATCTCGGGATCTACTGAACCCATTTTAAAAATTCTTTCACCAATAGAAAGGCACATTATTGCTGAGTGTCATAGGCTATATTGAATGCTAGAAAAAAATTAAAGAATTTTGTCCACCCGTGCGAAGCCGGGACGGGCCGCTAGTTAGATATAACTTGTAAAATGAGCTGTGTCCTGTGTACATCTTGTAACATGTGATAATAGACTTTTCGAAGGGAGCGGAAAGCGACAATTTCGTAGTTTTGGTTTTCTTTTTAATATTTGTGTTATGGTGGATATTTGGGCGTAATAATGTTGGATTGGTGGTGGAAATAAAGCAGCGGGTGTTGTATTTCCTGCTCTCTCAAGAAGTCCACTGGGGAGTGTCAGTTAAACCCTATACTGAAATCTAGGGAAAGAGGTATTTCATTGTTCCTTCATCATTTATCGATCATCTATTATACATGGATAATCATGTGTCATTTAATAAAGAAAAAAAATTACTGATTATGAAGGACATGCCTCTAGGCCAGAAAATCTTTAAAAAAAATATTTGACAATCTAAGCTGTATCTTTTTCTCGACGGTATACGTAGTATACTTACACATATCCTAACGGTTATATATATGTAACCGTGTCGGACTAATATAAAAATTAATTTTTTGATAGAACAAGAAAATGCTGACAACGTGAGCATTGAATAAAAACGTAACAAAGGAATTGTCAGAACCGAATTAATAAATGCACGACACGCTTAACAGATTGTAGACAAAAAGATCAGTTATTGGAATTAAAACGATACTTTATGGTCACTGGATCCCTTTACGTGTTAAGGGGGACTCCCTTACTCAACGAGAAACATGAGCTACAAAGGAATTTTAAAAATAGATCTTGGGATAAGTTCAAACCATTTGCGGCATCTTCGTTGACTGAGTACTATTATTTCTTATTGAAAGGGAGATTGATTACGCTTAGTAGAAGGTTCGGTTTCACGGTGTCTCGATGTTTTAGTTACAATCTCTTGATTCTTACAAAATATATATTAAAAAAATCTTTTTATTAAATGCTAAGTGTCTATAGTAAGAAAGCTAACGTTAAGAAGCTAATGTATAATAACGTTAGTAAAACATAATCAAATTATTATTTCTTTTGCTGTTATTTACAAACACTGAGCTATTGTAGAGAAGCGACAAGTTAATGAAATGTAATTTTAACCGAAACTATGTGTTATCGTTCAAGTATCATAGAATACCATAAGTTGTATTTTTGAAATGAACGAGCTAGTATCCGACTGTGGAAGGTATTAGAAAGATACTTAATAATTAGTTCACCAATCTAATCAAGGAGTATAATAAAATAAGTATATTATGATGTAATTTTAATATTTATTTCGTAATGTCACTTGAAACAACATAAGAGCTGGCGGCGAGGTCACCCTGGACTCGCGAGCGACCCCAACGCGGCTGCATAGACTATAACGCGTAAAAAAACAATTCTCAACGTCATCTATCCATGTGTATATATCTTTATAATATGTACAACTCTTCGGCTAAACGTATTTACACTCACTACTAACGACAAGTATGTATAACATACAGAAAGCATTGAAATATCATACAAGTAGGAGAATAACATAGTCCATCAGAGCTCAATGTTGGCTCAATTATATACATAATAGGGACATTTTCGTTAGAATTTTTTATTGCGACCGCGCCGGTGCGTGCCGAATAGGATCCGGGCGAAAGCCTGACGAAAGTCTGGGCTGAAGATCGTGTATATGACAGGGTTGAGCGTGGAGTTAAAGTATCCGAGCCACAGGAAAAAACTCGCCAAGTAATCGCTGATAACACATGTTTGGCAAATTGGCATTACGAGAGCCATTATGAAGAAGGGAAGCCAACAAAAGACAAACGCTCCCGTGATAATAGCGAGCGTCTTAGCCGCTTTTCTCTCTCTCTTCGCTTCCAAGGATTCCTTCTTCTCTCTATGCGTGGGAGCCGGGACGATAGCCCGTTCTTGTTTCGATCCGTTTGTGACGGTGGAGGAAGACTTTTCTGGTGATACTGTTGATGGTGCTCTCTCATTGATAGTGAAAGCAGTTGTTCGCGGCTCCTCGTCCAGCGTATCAACAGTAGACGTGCTCTGGCCTTCGGTGAGTAACAGAGCAGCTGCCAGGGTTTCCGCTCTAGTACGCTGGTTGCACTTCTTGAGGTTGAGGAATCGCTTTTTGACAAATCTCCTGTCTCTTGCTGATTGGACAGGTCTGCCAGAAGGTGGGGCACCGTCAGCTGATGTTGGTCGCGGTGGTGGCGGCTCTCTCCTCCTCCGAATACGTCTACGAGCAGTCTGGAAGATCTTCCAGTAAAGTATGAGGATTACAGCAAGGGGCACGTAGAAGGTCGAGCAAGTAGCGAAGATCTGGTAAGCGAGATCTTGGCTGACTAGGCACTTCTGCTGCTGCGTGATGCGGGCGAGGTAGTCGGGGTCTTTCCAGCCCAGTTGTGGTGCTAGGGACACGACTAGTGCGGCCCCCCACACCAGGAAGATCATAGTGAAAATTCGTCTCTCATTCCTTATGTGGATGTAATCTACGTCTGTTACTGCCCAGTATCTGTGAAAAGAAAATTCCAATAAGATTTGTGATTGTTACTCTTTTTTCTGGGATATAAAGTTCCAGTCCCAATTATGATTTAGAATATTTAGCTGATTTGCTTTTATCAACAGCTGAGATTAACACTGATCGTTACTATTTAAAGATATTACTTTATATCATTAGAAAACCAAGATAATAGCGTGGTACAGTTTTAAGTAGTCATTCTAGTTTAATGTTACGAAAGTTCTATTAAATTGCACTATGGGTAATTGGAATGGTTTACTGGCAGTGGCAAGTTCAAAAGCTCATTGCAACGTTACATTGTTGATCGTTTTAACAATAAAAATAAACTGGATTATTGTGTCGAGGGAAATAACCATTAAAGACAAGTAGCGGTTACGTACGGTCGGAAACACATCAACCTACTACAATTTGACAAGGTTTCTCAATTTATTTTGAACCTAATAGTGGCTATTTGGTAAAGGGTAAATTGAACTAAATGGGATAATTAGAAACACTGATGTAACTGTGGACTATATAATTAGTCTTTACAAAAATTACAAATGTACCTATCCGAAGTCAATGCTCTAGTATTTTTAATGTGATTATTTTGTTGACTTTCATAATAGAATATGCAAAAATAAATAATAAGTATGTCTTTCAAAATTCTCTCTAGCTTTCGCTCTGCTGATTCACTAAAAGCAAATTATGAACGGCGGCGGTGATATTTTCGTATTTGGTCTAACAGTGTATTTCATGGTATAATAATAAATCTCGATTTCTTTTTAATTAACCAGTAAAGCTTATTTTTGAGTGTTAATAGCGTATTTCTTCTTTTTGGCATACGTTACTTATAAGGACAAGTCATGGGAATATCGTCCCAAAAACACGCCACTTTTTAATAAACAACTATTTTGGTTGACGTACTACGTAGAGCACTTATTGCTGTGTCAGTAGGGCAAATGGATAACATACAATTTTATATTTTTTTATCTTGGCAATTGAAAGTGCACATTATTGCTGAGTGCCATAGGCTATATTGAATGTTAAAAAAAATTTAAAGAATTTTGTAAACAAAGCTCACAAAGCAAATGATTCTTATAAACAGACAAAGCTCACAAAGCAAATAATGCTTATAAATAGATTTTATTTAAATAATTAGATTAACGTTTGATATTTTTTTATAATTTCTTTTGTTTTGTTTGACATTAATTTTGCATATTAGTAAGAAGAAACAAGATCAAACAATTAAAAATATGTTGATTCATTTACCACAATACATATATTCGCAATAAAGCAAAATTCGCAATGTTTTTGGTTGCCTTTCAAATTGAGATTTTAAATTTAATATAATTGTAATGATAATAAGACATTCATATCAATTTAATGTGTGACCTGATTTGCTAATTAAATTTTTAATTATGCTATTTGTTTTTGACTGAAAATTCAAATATCCTATCCCATTTTTAGAGTTCCGTACCCAAAGGGTAAAACGGGACCCTATTACTAAGACTACGCTGTCTGTCCGTCCGTTTGTCTGTCACCAGGCTGTATCTCAAGAACCGCGATAGCTAGACAGTTGAAATTTTCACAAATTATGTATTTTTATTGCCGCTATATCAGTAAATACTAAAAACAAAATAAATAAATATTGAAGGGGGCTCCCACACTACAAAGGCGATTTTTTGCTCGTTTTTGCTTGATATAAATAATTGCAACAGGTAGGCACTTAAAATATTCACAAAATACTCAGTTGTATTTTTACTTCAATAAAAAATAAGATGAATTTTGTGTACCTACTTTTGTTTACCTAGTCAATGGTACGGAACCCTCCGTGCGCGAGTCCGACTCGCACTTAGCCGGTTTTTGCTATACTCGAGAAGAGTATAAGTGGTAAGAACTGTACTTGTATTGACTTAATATTGTACACTTAATTAGCAAATAAATCAATTTAAATGAATTGAAAAAAAAGTATTTTGAAATTCAAGTCAAAATGTGATAAATTTCCATTTTTATTGGGTAAGTAGATGTGTTGGTGACTATATTTAAATCCGACCGCTTAACAATTTAGTATAAGTTTCTCAGAAGAGTTTATAGACTTAGCATGTGACAAAATACACAGAAACCAGTAAAGAGATTTCAATGTAGGTTTACATTTTCCAAACACTATCGAATCACAACATTTTGTAAAGGAAAATCCGATTATATACCGTTATTATTCTGGAAATCACTTCATCCTGTTACAGAAAGGTTTAAGTCAAAATATACTAAAAATATCCTGTATGATTTTAGATAAGTAAATAAAAAGTTTGTTTGGGCACATTTTTTTTGTTTTCCAATAGTGACAAGTTAATATATAACAAATAATAAACTCCAGTCATGACATACGCGTCTCCAGTATTTGCACACGCGGATCCCGTCCGATTAAAGCCGCTGCAAGTCGTGCAGAGCAACTTTTGCCGTAGGGCAACAGGCGCACCTTGGTACGTCCGAAACGCGGACCTACACCGCGACCTGTCCCTACCGACCGTCCAATCCCACATGCAAAAATGCTCCGAGCGCTTTTTCAAAGCCGCAGAGGAGCATGCAAATCCCCTCATATTAGAGGCAGCGGACTACGTCCCGCTCGCCCCCTCTAGGCACAAAGTCCGTAGGCCCAAACATGTGCTTACGGATGAGCCTGACCCTTTATCGCAAGCTGTGGAACGCCTATCATCGGCCCACACTCGCATGACCCAGCAATAAGAACGAGCGGCCTTCCGCAGCTCGTTAATCCCGCATCTGCGGACCACGTCCAATAGGGGCGTGGCCCGATTTCTCACGCATGCGCTAGCTTAAGCTAACGCGGCGTTGCGTCGCCCTTCATTCCCGGGTGCGATCGCTCATATAAAGCCTGTATAGCCTTCCCAGGCTAAGGCACCTCAGGTGGTGTTTAGTCAGTACGAGTCTGACATAACCTCTCGGCCGGCCGATGTATCCATGTAGGATTCACCACCTCCCTCCCCCGCGTCCGGAGGGGAAAAAAAAAAAAAAAAAAAAAAAACGAAAGAATCTGTTAATTGAAATTCCATGCGTGTTTGGTCTTTGAAGTGCGAGTGAATGAAAAGTGCTTATCTAATAAAAATAAGAAAAAAAGATTTGTTACATTCACACCAAATGACGACCGTTTGGTGCAACGGTAGCGATCTTGTCTTTCGTACCAACGGTCTTGTGTTCAAATCCCGGAAGGGACAGATGTATGAATACTAGCATTTGTACCTGAGTCATGGATGTTTATATGTATTTCTATGAATATTAGTTATTTATGTATCAGATATTTGTCTATATGTTACCCATAACACAAGCCTTACAGTGCTTACTTTGGGCTAGGCTAATTGGTGTGAATGTAAGAAATATTTATTTATTTATTTAATAAGTCTAGCCCAAATTAAGCTCTGTAAGGCTTGTGTTATGAATACTCGATGAACGAGTGGATATTATTTAAATGGAGTCAATTAATCTTAATGTAATATTGCAATTAAGAAAGAAATATGATAAACGAAATTCTAAAAAAAAACTTCCGTATATTCCCTTATATATATATATTCCCTTCCAGTTAGAGGGTAGCGGTATTACCAATAATCGTATTACATTTTATGTACCTACTGTTTCTTTGATTATCGAAATTTCAATAAAGATATGAACAATATGGAAAATATATATAGGATCTTACCTGTCCGTAGCGATAGCAACGAGGTGTAGAATGGAAGCGGAGCTGCATAGAACGTCGCTGGAAGTCCACATATCACATAGTTCGGGCCCCAGAATCCACCCTTGGCTGACCTGAGGACAAAATATTTGTTCAGTTATAACAATTAAAAGTAAACATTTTTTCGTTGCTTTTTTTTGAAAAGATTGACTCTTTTTTTATTTTTGCGCGAGCTCGTTCCTCTTGCCAATTGAGTCGCGGTTGGCCACAGGTTTGCAGCACCAGCTGCGGCGTCTTTAGCTGCTTTAACAGCCTTTCGCTTCTGGTTTTTGATAAGTACCGGAGTTAAAACAACTTCGTCACTTTAGAGTGTATCGAGATGCCCCTGAGTTGCTGACGTATAAGATTTCGTTGGTGATCGCTGGAGCTGCCATTACTGCGGCTGGAGTCTTCGATTTTAAATTTGGGCAACGCTTCGGCGCAACGCAACGCAACGTTATGGCTATTTGAAGCCAGTGGCGGTCATAAAATTGGTTGCGGTGGGAGCATTTTCTCCATGTTAGCCTCACATTTGCCATATCCCCAATGGAAATTAGGAGCGACTGCTTTGTTTCTTCTAGAGCTTCACTGTCGAGACTCAAAAACGTATTCGGCGTTGCATCTGCTGGCACCCTCAAGGGCATTCTTGGAGCAGGCGCCCTCGGAGGAGGCGCCCATGGAGGAGGCACTATCGAAGGCGTTCTCAGAGGTGCTCTGGGCTCTGCCATAGGAGGGCCCATAAGAGGCGCCGCAAGAGGAGATGCCGCTGGTATAGACGTCGGGTTTTTCAGAGCGTGGCGGCTTTCCTCATATGATACGTTTACCGCTCTGGCTTTAACAAGCTCTATTTCACGCATTAGTTAAGCATTATTTTGCAGAAATTTGTCGTTCTCGTCGGACATATTCCTTTCGAGGAACTCATCAACTACGGTTCCAATCGTTCTAGTCACCTCCTTAAGGGTTTTTGGAATGTACCCTTCAATTAGCCTGAATGATGGGAAATGTCTGATGTGGCTTTTATGTGTGTCATTGCCACTTGGTTGAGCACGTGCCTATTGATTGCCTCCCGGGATAGGTTTAAGTTCTTCTTTATGTTTGTATACATAGTAAATATACATGTTTTTCTCATCGATTTGAACTTTAACTGATGATCATGGTGATGAAATATTGGACACAACAAAATATGATTTTTTGTGTCTAAATGAAAAATATTCACTACCATACACCAAGGAGATACCGCACACTCAAGCGTCCTGCCATTCATCCATGGAGGCCGTCATAAAAGTGTTCGTTAAAAATTATCTTTACAGTTTAGTAGTCACTCGTTTACAACGCCATTTTACGCTTCTGATATAAATAAGTACTTCTAAAAGTGTATTTTTAGCACCATTGTAAAAAATATCATTTATTCCTCCTTAGTTATTACACATAATTTTGGAAAGACCGTTACCTAAGAATATTTGTAATATTAATACATTTCAGTGCAGGAGACAAATTCTCTTTAAGATTTGAAATTTCCTTGTTTTACTTTTCACCACTGTCTTTCTATCTGGTCAATAAATAGAAAAAATATAGAAGAAGACCTTTATTACAACTTAGTTACGGATAAAATATAATAGTAGATGTTTATTTTAGTTAATTGCTATGGTGGTTTTTCCATTTGAAAATGTTCTTTTTCTTTAGTTCTGACATTTAGTTCCTTTCTTAGATGTCGTTGACTCTGATAGTTCCTTTTTAAAAGGAAAATTAATTTTCACTAAAAATCCCCCGGTAGGTTAGGGTTGATTGAACGAATATCAGTGAAAGAGAAATTCTTTCAAAGAAACTTGGAAATAGGATTTTGATAGTCTTTTTGTAATAAAGTCCTTTTCTTACAATACCCATTTAGTATGATGTGGCAAAAGGTTCCTTTTTATCAGAAGGTATATTAGTAAAAAATTTTTGGTGATAGTTTTTCTGAGAATGACCTTTGGCAATATTTCGTTTACACAAAATGTCCTTATGTTATATCGTTTCATGTAATCTCATGTTTGTTGTGATCGTAGTCTAAATACAAAATATTCGAAACGCGTCGACTAAGGGGCGTGAAAACTTTCAACGCAGAATTTCGTGATTTATGAATAAACGCTAGGAAACGAACATTACATTGCAATAAAAGTAAACGACCTGAATGGCCAAAAAGAAAATTCCACAGGTTATTATTTAGCGTTGCGTGACCTGATAAAGGAGTTATGAAGTTGTTAAGGCGTGGGTAGTGTTCAAAGTATTTTTGCTGTTTTATTACCTTTTTGTAGCTCGTTAAGTGGTGTGAAAGGCGAAAATAGCCTACCGTAATCATTATACTGCTTCAAGATATTGTTGTGTAGCATTCTACAGGATTGTAGTCAGTGACAAGTTTATTTTTTAAGAAATGGACATATATTTTTTTGTGTACCTTATGCCATTGTTGTAAAGATAATTTATTTTTTAGAGTGTGTGTAATTGGGCTGTCAATCGGATGTGCTGTATTATAAATAAATAATTATTTTCTCATTATTAAGCTAATGGATAGACATTATATCAATTAATCCTCTTATGCATCCATTTCTAATAAAAAAGGATCCTATTTGTTGATATAAGTTTGATTTGGGTTTAACCACGGCACCGTATCTACACTGTTATAACTATCATAGAACACTTTAGTAGACTTAATTCATCTGGGTGAGTTCATTTGGGTGCATTAAGTATATTAAATAGTGTAATTATCTAAAAAGGCAAACTTGACTAGATATAGTATTAATAAATTTTTTTTGATGTATGTATGCATATATAGTTATTTACATATATAGTACATGGATAGAAAATATTTTAAGTATTTCTTTATTATTAACTGGCTGACCCGGTAACGCGTTGCTATGGTAACGCGTATACAATGGAAAAAGAGCGGGAAAAAGAGCGTACAGACAAACACACAAACAACAAATTTGCGTTCTTAGATTATAGATTAGATAGAACTTTGAAGAACGATTGTACTTCCAAAGAAGAAACAGCTTTGAACTAAAAGGCTACCTATTGATATACTATATTTTAGAGTTATTTATTCGCTTAGACTCTTTGGACACCGCGTTTTTTGACGCGCGCTTGTATCGATACAAATGCGATACTCACGCGAGTCAACTGGATCACTGAATTTGCCTTGGCAACCGGAGTGACCTAGGTAATATGTGATGTAAAAATGAAACAAAGTAGCGGACGTTGGGCGTCAAAATGTGTGCTTTGGATTTGTACAATTCGAGATAGGTTTAAAAATGACGGGTTTTAAAAGGCGATCAAATATATATATACATCTCATGTGTGGAAAAGCAAATCGAAAAATAATTACTTCCACTTTTATGTTTTTGTGAACGAGTTATTTATTTTATAATTGATATATTTCAGCACTCCTCTTTTAAAACAAATTTGTTTCAACAAATATATCAATACCATAAGATTATATAAGATAATGAGATCGCAGATTCCGAACCCAGTGATCATAGATCGTCAAGATAATTCAAGAATTATCCCTTAATTGGTATCTTATCAAAAGCGTTATATCGGGTTAATTAATCCCTCGCATTCTCGCAAGATATCCCCTAAACCCGCCATCAGTGAGTAACACGATGATGATTACTTATAGTGGCTCTCGCAATATATCATAAGCTGTCGCTAGCAGCTTGTCAACTCGCAAGGTAATTTGTTAATGTAAACGTGGGAATGTAATATATGTGAAGAAGCCGTAACATTTGATAGGCAGACAGATTCATTTGTATGTCGGTGTAATATTAGTGACGCAATGAGAAACCGAATGTAATCTAACGTATAACTTTTCAGGTTTTTAACTCATTGATATTACAGGAAACAGTTTCTTATGGGAACACTCCAATAATCCGGAAAACTATGTTCAGTATTTGAATATGTTTTTTTTTCAAAAATCCTAATAATTTATTTGCAAAGAATTATAATCTCGAGAACTGAAATTCGCGAATTTTTGCCGAATGTTTTGAAAAACGTTATTTCTGTTATCCCATTATTATAAATGTATAAGAGTAAAAAAAGGCTATATGTTCTTAGTCCGAAAAATGGCTTTGCGTTTATTGGGTCAGAAAATGCACTGCTATTTAATATTGGAATATTTTTGTGCCCTATTGAATGATTTATATAAGGAAGTTTTAGCTACTTTTGATTAAACAGCATTTACTTATGAGTTGCCTGCTTGCTTGCATGCTGTTTATTTGCTTTTCGGATTGTTGCCGGGGGTGTACGGGAGTTGGCCACATTGCTCAATGGGAGTATAAAGAAAGTTGGTAATTAAGTCTACTGGGTAGTTAGGTAGGTAAGACTTGTGACCAATCACAGTAGAGCGTCAAATTGCTTTCTTGCTGTACGCTCGCTCTCATGCTACGTGCTTGCTTATTTGCTTGTATGCTGCATGAGTCCTGGCATATTTGTGTGTTCATCTATGTTTTACTTTCCTCTACAAAGCAAAACATAGATGAACTTTAACTATTTGAAATATTTTTTAGAATCGTCATAGAATATTCGGAATTTTAATAATTCGGCATTTTAATACTTTAAAATTTTAATCATTTGGAATTTTTGTTATTCTGAATTTACTTATTTGGAATTCATATTTATGAGACTTCGAATTATTACTTAGTCGGAATTTTTATCGTTAGGGGAATTAAAATTTGGACTTTTTCGTGATTGTAAAAGTTGGGCATTTTGTAATTTGAGATTAATAAAAATTGGATTTACAACATATCGGATTGTGATATTCAGAATCCTAATATATTGTGAATTATAAAATTCGTTTTTTTGTAAATGATAATTATGAATTTCAGATATTTTTTGTATTAACGTCAGAAAGTTTTAAGAAATTTTAAAACCAACTTATATGAATAAGATATATATGTTAAATCTTTTTAAAGAAATGTTCACCAGCCTCTTTACAAAGTTTCATGCATCTGAATCAATTATATCGAAACATCTTTTCAGCCCGTCGCAGGCACTTCTTCTACGGCAGTCTCGAACACTGTTAGCTTACCTTCCGGGGATGAAAACTGTATCCCTATCAGTTGATTTTTTATTCTAGTTATTAACAAGAAGTCAGGTTTAGATCAAAGTCCCAAATCAGGACTATTATGATGACACAGGACTTTGACCGAAATGGTATCTAGGAAGTCAATTGTTTTATGCGCTAACTGCGCGGCCGCGTTGTCGTGTGAAGCAGCAACCTGCGAAACCCGGTGTTTAGCCAAAAAACTTCTGGCAGGCATTTCGTACTTAATGCTGCTTTGATTTAGTAATGGAATCGACACCAGATGGAGTATCTGGTGAAAAACTAGCAAAATTGAAGAAACTAGCGATCATATTTCTCTGAGCTTCTGAATTGTTTTACTTTGGATAGTTTTTAAACAGCCAAACTGTCGATTTAAGCTTTGTATCTTGATCATATTAATAAATCCAGGATTCCTCGCCTGTCACTAGGCGTAAATGTCATAAGACGAGTGTGCTTCAATTTTATTAATTTTTTCACGGAACTATTCCATATGGTCCTGCTTCTGAGCTTAGGTGAGATTGTGTGGCATTTAGCGCGAAACTATCCTTCTCATGCCAAGGTATCTTTAGAACGCTTCCCGATCCAGTCTGCAATTTATGTTGAATATCTTCGTACGTAATTCATCTGTTTTTTTAATCAAGTTTCACTGCTAGCACGTTTTTTTCGGTAACAGCCGCCCAAGGACGATCACACCTTTCTTCGTCCCCCAAAGTTAGACGACTGCGCTTGAATTCATTATGCCAACGGAAGTTGATTGCTTTACAAAAGCCTTTATACTTAAATGCCATTTGACGTCATCCGGTTAAATTCTGTTAGAGCCGACGAGATACTTGCGGTCATACTTTTTCAGTTGTTAGCATCTACTAATCCATGATGGCAAGGTTAATGGGTAACTGTCCATTCTCCCTACGGGATCTTTCATTCATAGGGAATGGTTGTGCATACATAAAAAAATTACAGGTTGGTACTAATTATGTGAAAAAAAGGTTGTGTACCCACCTCATAGACCGCTCCTAGAGGCATAACGAGACAGGCTACCATAAGGTCCGCTACTGCTAGTGAAGCCACGAGGTAATTAGCCACGTTCTGGAGATTTCTCTCGATTATTATGGCAGCAATTACGAACACATTTCCTGTGAACAAAGAGAAATATATCTAGTTAATAATTGATAAAAAAATTAACAATGCCTTATTTTTAATTAGGTATTTTTAAGTACGTTTTACAGTCAACCACTGCCCCTTTTTTTTTTAATATAAACACGTTTTGGCAGGGGAGGTTAAGTAACGTAGCGGGCAGGATGTATCAGACCTATTATTTTATCATTAACTTTTAATCATAAAAGTCTCCTAACGGGGACATAATGAGAGACACATTGCAGGTTATATCCATTACTGGACAGTACAGAGTACAGCGATACCAAAGGACCTTTTAAAATTATGGAAAAAAAAGTTAGAGCTTGTGCACACCACGTTTTTTAAACGCGCCGTTGACGCACGCTTGTATTTTTTTTATTTAGAATGTTCGCTTTTGATTCCAATCAAGCCCTGGTGCCAATACAGGATCCACGATGGAAAAAGCTAACCCAGAAGGTATTCACCCACAACCCTATTCACCCTGGCTTTGAAAACGGACGGGTTATAAGTTCTTGGAAATACAGACGCAGGAAGGTAGTTCCACTCCTTTGCTGTGCGCATTTTGAAGGATGTTGCGAAGCGCTTGGTGCGACAGTTAGGAATAGGCTTCTGGATGTCCGATGGAAGAAAAGACATGGCGGTATGAGTAAATGCTACTTCTGAGCACCTAATACTCCAAAATACAGTCTGTAGAAGACTGACAGACAGGCAACTTTGCGGCGATGAGGTTAGGTGTGAAGCTTGCTCTTCACCAATGTGCAGTAATTAATGAGCCTCTTCTAAATATCGTATCCAGTGCAGCAAGTCGGTATTTTCGATACAAACGCGATACTTTCGTGAGTCAAACGCAGTTTGAGTACAAATTCTTCGAATACCTGCAAAACATCAGACTCGCGCTTGAATCGGTACAGAAGCAATGTTGATCATAATAAACCCTTATACTGGTTAAAGTAGTAAAGTTAAAATTTAAATAGTTATTTAATATGTTCTTATTAAATGACTTTATTTACCTTTAAGGTAACTTGATATATAACTTTAATACATATGTAGAAAAATTTCTGGCTAGTTTTGATAATATATAATAATCTGGGAGTTAAATGCTTAAAAAAAACAAAAATATAATAATAGCATAGCTGTTTTTTCTTTATCGATTGTTGGATACTTGTAAAAGTGTTACATTCGATGTCATATGTAGTATAGGTCTACCAGAATCTCATGGCAAATTAGGATATAAAAAATTGTAGATTGCAATACTGGGGTAATTGGAGTAAATTGTCTTGATACTTTTTAATTATTATTTGTTTTTCAGACATAAGACAGACATTTAAGGTTAAGATAATTAATAATTATGATTGTTAACATTTTTAAATCATTGCGTTGAAAATCTTGTTGTCAATTACCAAATAGAACAAGATTGAAACGGGCAATAATTTTTATTTAAATTAAACATATTTTAAACATATTTGACACTCTTTACCTACGAAATTTACGCTACACTGTGGCTTGCTTTTTTTCTCAACACTGTCAATGAAATCCTCAATTCTTTTATGTAATAATAATACAAATAGATTAAATTTTCAATTTGTCTTTATTTTGAATCAACTGTATATCAAAACTGTCCAAATTGATTTTTTCTTTCAACCTCTCCTTAACAGGCGTAGATAATATACAATTATTCCATGCGCCTTCGCATATGTTTCACCGAATAGTCGTACTGGAAACCCCTAAAAAGACGTTGTAATATTAATAAATAAACAAAAAATAAAAAATATAGATAATAGTATCAAAATGGTACAACCCAACTTACCCGTCAAATTTACGACGCGCTTTATAATCGAAGATTGCGATTGATTTTCAACTTATTCTTCAGGTATTTTACGATACACAGTGAACACAATATTTCTCGCTTGAGATCAAAGTGGCTTTTTCGACATTTTCACAATAATAAAATATATTTTGAAATAATACGCAAAAATATTTCAGCAATTGACAAGCCTTGTACTTTGAGTTGAGAGATGACATGACAACAGTTGACGTTGCCATATCAAAATCATCATTATATTTATTTTTTAATGCCATGAGATTCTGGTAGATCTATAGTACCGAGAATATGAAGTCAGTTTAAGAACTAATTGTCTGGGTTGCTATTTGGAACAGCACTCGCCTGTATAACGAGGGGATGTGGGTTGGAATTCCGCCTGATGCAAGTTGATTTTTTTCTAGTAATCATTTCTTTATATGTAAAATTTACAAAGTTTTTGCTTATAAAAACAAAAAAAAAAAAATCTTCAATAACACTTATGTGGGAATAAATTACGAGAACTTTGTCTGTTTCAGTTATCCGTCTTCTGACGCGTTAAATACTACGCCAAGTCCACGAAAAAATGCCTGATAAATAAGAGGATTCGAGACTTTATCTCCGCTTAATTTTAGGGTAGCACAGTACATTTTTCAATGCACAAAAAATGATGACCAGCTCAGACTTAATTAAGTTTCCAACACTGGCGTAGTAAAGTCAACACTTAGTATAGTCGAGATCGTTTTTGTTACAACGGGAACGAGGTCAAAGGAACGGGGGGCCGAAATTTTCAAAGGTGTAAAGACGCCATTAGCCTTGGGCGAAGAAAATTTACAAGTATCGTATGGATTTTCCAGATAATAATTATTATATTTTACAACTAGTGGCCCGTCCCGGCTTCGCACGGGTGGACAAAATTCTTTAAATTTTTTCAAGCATGCAATATAGCCTATGTCACTCAGCAATAATGTGCCTTTCTATTGGTGAAAGAATTTTTAAAATCGGTTCAGTAGATCCCGAGATCACCCCTTACAATTTAACAAATATACAAACACACAAACTTTACTTCTTTATAATATTAGTATAGATAGTATATATAATTAAAAAAAATATGTCATCGGTCTTGCAATATTTATCAGGTCAAACTTTGGGCTGATGGGCACTATGACTATTACAAGTAAATATTCGGTACGTTATTAAATGAACGCAGGTCCTATATACGCCGGTATTTAAGTGCATATAAAAATGTTTTTTTCTAGATTAAGCATTATAGCATTGATTGTTTTAATATGCATTATGTGGCCTCACCTTATATAAAAAGATAAAATAATACTACAAAATAAGCAGTTGTGATTTTCGAAATATAATTAGCGGTCTTTTACTGGGACGACCAAATCGTCTGCCAAGTGTGGTGACACGGTAACCTCCTCCCCAAGCTTCCATCCAGCAGTGGACATCTTTTGGCTGAGATGGTGGATATTTCCTTCGTTCACACCAAATTAAGCATTGTAAGGCTTGTGTTATGAATACTAGAGTTACCCTTATATCTCTAGGTCTATCCGTTAGAATAGGATAACCCAGAATGGGCAGTTCTGGGAAGGCGGTTGCGTGTAGTTGGCACAAGATTTGGAGTAAACTCGAGAGAAGTGAAGATGTAGGTAGGTGAATACTCGAGGCAAATAGAAGAAATATGACTTTACGGAGGCCAGCGGTATCACTATGGACTATTTGGAGGGCACAGGACGATTTGGAGGACACCGAAAGCTTAGCTGTGTTGTCCGCTCCAGAAAGGGGAGAGGAACAAAGGGACAGACTTAAAACAGTTAAAAAAAAAAGTGTGCCCGGTGGAGGTCATTCAACGCGCATCTCCCGCAGATTCAGCTTGTATAACCAAGACGGTTCGTCAGACCATAAGTGGTTGATGGCTTCGCAAGTTTTCTTTTGACTCAAAGACATTTTGGCTTTTTAGGTAGTCACTCCCTCTCAGCTATATCGGTTGTCAATTGGATAAGCGTTCACGACGGTTTTTACAAAAACTTTTATTACCGTCTTTGTGACCGATTTACCGAGCAAATTCCAGTTTATTTTCTACTGTAAATTCATGACTACTTCCCTGGAGTGCTGCCAACGAAGTTTAGACTTGTGCGTTGAGTCCTTCAAAAAATTGGATAAAGTCTAAAAAACAGTCGGTGAAAAACTTAGTCAAATAAATCTGTCTTGTGAGAGAGTTTTTACAGTGTTAGACGTATTTAGTTCTTACGTTTCCACGTTCCACATTTAAATAAAACCCTTTTTACTAAATAAACGACAAGCTTATTATTTATATTTAATCCTGACGTTCGACTCCTTTGCAGAAGCCGTGATATCAGGATGCCTCAGGTAATTTTTAACCTTAGTTTTATTTATTTTTAAAATACAGAAAAGTTTTACAACGAAGGCTGTCGTATCACCTGAAACCAGAACTCGATAGGTCCACAAGAACGAAACGTAATCGTCTCAATTATTCACGAGTTGCCTTTCAGTGGCTGCCAAAGTTATATTTAACTATTGAAGGTACTAGTAGTACCATTTGCTTAAACTTCGCTTCTCAGTGAATACCGCAGTGTTTCACTTTCATTTACCGTGCACTTTAAAGTTTGTATACTAAAGCTCAGGAATATTATTTTTAGGAAATATGTTGGGTTTTTGGTAGCATCCATTTGACCTTTTCTTTTAGGTAATTTTTTATTAAACCTGCTTGAGATCGGAAGTTTCAGTATTTTAGTATGTGTATACATAGCTTTTTAATAGAAAAAATATTAAAATAGTAATAGTTAATAAAATGATTTTGCATGAATGACTGAATGATAGGTAAAAATGTTAAATTATTCAAAATATATGAATACGGTTTATTTTTATTTATAAACCGTTCAGATCTAGGTATGATTCAGTGGTTTGTCAGATCCTAAGTCAGAAACATCAAATATTATGTTGCTTTTATTAACTTAAGTTAAAAAGTATAGTATTAGGGCACCATCTTTCAATTGTCAAATTTAGTATTAGGTGTGAGAGGGTTGGCATATCCAAAAAGATAAAACCTCTTTAAAAATGTAGATAAAAAAAAAGATTAAATGGACTGGCTGCGAATCTTTTAAGCCATATCTTAACTATCTATATTCTCGTTAATAATCCACCGTTATAACACACTAATATCTACCAAACCAAAAGTTTAAACAATATAACCAAAATCAATAAAGTGACGTTTTCCGGTCCCGCCAAAAACCATATACACGAAGTGGGCATGTCATTGGAGTTCACATTTTATGGGAGAAGTCCACACGACAAGGTTTTAAATTTTAAGTTCATGAATACAAATAGACCTTTATAAGGTAATAATCAACTTTGTCAAGTTAAACAATTTTCATCTGAGTCAGTTTGAATTTTGTTATCGAACAGTTAAAACAAGTTCTGTAATAAAGATTTATAAGGTAACGTGCTCGCTGTACTTACATTAAAGAAATCAATTTGAAAATTGTACACTATAACCACAGTATACATACTATTTAACTGAATGTTATATTTTTATTATTATTAGCTGACCCGGCCACGCGTCGCTATGGTAACTTTAATTGATGATCCGGCCACGCGCTGCTATGGTAACGTTAATTGATTATAAAAACCGTTATTCTTAGGCTTATGGTAACTATAATAACTATATATGGTAACAAACACACAACGTATTATTATTATATAATATACTGATTATTATTTTACTAGCTGACCCGGCCACGCGTTGCTATGGTAACGTTAATTGATGACCCGGCCACGCGTTGCTATGATAACGTTAATTGGTTATAAAAACTGTTATTCTTAGGCTTATGGTAACTATATAAGGTAACAAAAACACAAAGTTTTAGTATTATATATTGTACTGATGTACTGATCAAGTGTTACTTGGTCCATATTCATTAATAAAACAAAAATATGTAGCTTACTTCCGCAAAATGCACCGCCTGCCCGCCCGAAAATAAATGTAGAAACCGCAAACACCGACACACCTTGCACCTTCGCCAATTTCTTTTCACGTATTTCATCCCACACGGAACATTATAAGGAGCTGTTTGACCGTGCATGCATTTTGCTTATTTTTTGCGGAAATAAGCTACATATGTGTGTTTTATTAATATTTTACGTTACTTATTGAGATTTCCACATTATTTTCATGTGATAAGAGTGTAATTGTCTCTTTTGAATAAATAATAAGTTATTCAGCAAATTAAAAATAATCATGAAAAAGATAACATCAAAGTTTTATTAGTTTTAATCGTGTTTTGGATTTTGAGCTATTGTCTTTTTTTTGAAGAAAGAACAAACTTTGATTCCAAGACAAAAATAATTCAATTATGTGTGCAATGGATTCTATTTACCTACTTCATATGTTTTGTTTTAAGCGGTTAGTTTGTTTTTATATCTACTTATTTGTGCTAACAATAATTGGTAAGTAAATGTATAAAGAAAATATTTTGGGGACTCGAAATTTAAAATAAAACCGTAACTTAATTAGAGGCCAAAACAGTCGTAGAATTTTGTTATGGCAATGTTTAAAAAAGTTTCCTTTATAAAATAAGCTCTAAAATAAATAACATTAAAACTGTTGCTTTTTGAGATGTAGCTTTTGACGATTGGCTACTGGCAACACTGCTCTTTACAAATAAGATCTAATAATGCTTCGGATATTACAGGTGTAGGCTACATAAAACCTTCTTTAAAAGGATAGTGTTAAATTACATTATATCAATATCAATGATCTATGAAAAAGAAAAGAACATTGTGAACAAACGCTAACAAAGAAATTTCAAATTTCGTCAAGAACGATTTGGTTAGAAAAAAGCATTCCGCAACTTTCCCTTTGAACAAAATGACGCAGCTGGCGAAAGTTGTGAATAACTTTTTGTTTGGAAAAGTCCACGGAGGGCCTTTTTGTGGGTCTTATCGCCAGTGCGAGGATTAGAAAGGATTTCAAGTTCCTAGCTGTTTAGGTTCGATGTTGCTTAGTTAACAGAAGTTCCAATTTAATTTCGTTATCTGAAGAAACTGTTTCATCTATAGATTCGTTAAAGTTTCATGATAGCACTTTGGCGCATTAGGAATGGTCGGGGAAGCTCAAAGCTGGCGGTGTCATCATACATTAATATTGTTTTGATAGTTGAAGGCTGTAATTTTGTGATGTTTCCTGACAGTTTATCTAATTAAAAAGTTATACGTTGTGAACGACTGATCCTATCAATTAACAGAATACGATCAGGGCGGGTGTGACCTGACCGAGGTCGAGTCTTATCATGATTCATATCATATCATGCCAGTTCCTTTTTTGACATTACTTATTTATTTAATTTTATTGGCATACACAACAAGTAACAATCATATAAAAGTTAGGAGAAACATAAATAAATGCTAAGTAACAAGATTATTACCCAAAAACGTGTACACACAGCGTGGTTAAAAATATTTCATAAACAATAGATCACATGTTTTAACTTTTAACAACAACAATGGAGAAACAAATGAGAGTAACAGAAACAGAAATAGTCTAAGCAGGTAAGCAGATGTTATTAAAAAAACGATACATATGTTAATTGACGCTAGTCGGGAAAGCGCAGCTGAGGATCTGTTTGACATTGTAACGGAATCGGACGTGTTTGGGCTTAAAATTTACGGTCACAATTGCTATCATCCTGAAGCAGTTCATTGTAAAGCCGGCACATTCGTACGACTGGATTGAAAAATGAGGTATTATTTTTAAATGTTTGTAATACAAATGTCCTTCTACGGTTACGAGAGAGAATTCTGGCGTTTAAGTTAAGCAGGGAAAGTAATCTTGGGGAGTCAAAGAAAGAGTGAAATGTTTTGTTCAATTATAGAGGACCGTTTGGCGCAACAGTAGCGATTCTGCCTTTCGCACCGACGATCCTGGGTTCGAATTGCGGAAGGGGTAGATCTTTGTATGATAAGTACGAGCATTTGTACCTGAGTCATGAGTGTTTATGTATATTTCTATGAATATTACATATCTATGTAATATATATGTATGTCTATCGGTAACCTAGTATTCATAACACAAGCTTTACAGTGCTTACTTGGGGATAGGCTAATTGGTGTGAGTGAAGAAAATATTTATTTATTTATTTAATATTTATCTTTGTCCTTTATCACAGATTAGTACCCTATGTCATTGAAAATGGTATTAATCAGCACGATGATTTTATGAAGGTGAAAAAGATCCTGTTGTTTACGGCGCGTCACCAATGGCGTCAAATTAAAATGACGAAGCCAGTCTGGGTAGGACACCAGTTTACGGTGGAGTCCGGCTCTGAAAGACAATATCCTAAGAAATTTTTTTTGGACTCTCTCAATCCTCTCAGAGTGCACCGCGTAACTAGGTGCCCAGATTACAGAACAGTATTCCAAGCAACTTCTGACAAGACCAAAGTATATATGAAGTAGACTAAAAATATTGCTAAAGCTTTTAGTTGTCCTAGTCACAAAACCAAGCATTTTGAGTCCCTTAGATATGATATGGTCATATTGCATTTGGAACGTGAGTTGATCGTCAAATAAAACGCCGAGGTCCCTGACGACTGTCGACCGATGCAGCGTATGACCGAGCTGGTAATCGAAAATCACTTTATGTTTTTTTTTTTGATTTATGTATAATATTTATATATATATATATGGCCGATTCAGCAGACTAGTAAGCCGAAGCTGCTTAAAATCACCTGCTCCACAGTACGCGAGTCATCTCACGTATAACACGTATAACCTTACGTATGTGGGTTTAAATTAATCTCTAAGTAAACATGAATAAGACTAAGAATATTTTGCTAATACCGTGTGTAGTAGGTACTACATTGAGTCGGTTTTTCGGCAATTTGTTTTGAAATAAAATCCCTAACTCTCCACCTACTTGGATAGGTCCACTACTAAGGCTTGAAAGTAATATGCAAACTAATAAATCAGCGATTGAATAACAGTTACACGTGTCGACTAACCGCAAATAGTTCACAAAATTACTAATTGGCAGCTATTTCAAGTACACTTCCTAAATTAATTTATCGAAGGGATTTAATTAGCAGTAATCAATATTAAATGTCAAACACGTGATGTACATTACGTTAAGTAATAATAATAATATTTCTAACATTAACACTAACTAGCCTAGCCCAAAATAAGCATTGTACGGCTAGCGTTATGAATACTAGGGTAACGGATAGACATGCATATTTTCTAACACCATTTTTATTGCATGTTGATGAAGCAAGTTTATTACAAAAGTGTGACATTACAAAAAAATATTCAGATATAATAGGCCCTAGCTTTTCATTAATATGAGACGTAGATATGTAATATTCAAAGAAATTTATATTACTACCTATGACTCAGATACAAATGTTCTTACTTATCACACAAACATTTGCTCCTGCTGAAACACGAACACAAGACCGTCGGCGTCGGTGCGGTGTGAGAGTTGCTCCAGACGGTCGTCTTTTAATAATTTAAAGTCAAAATCAGAAGGAATAGTATATAATAATTTTGCAAGCGTGTTTTAAGGTTTTTTTTATAACGTCACATCTTTGCGTCCATGATTATATTTGTATTTTCCGTTGATCCTGCATTCGTTCATTCAATGACTTATGCAGCGCTATGGTCCTGATGCTGTACGTTTTATTGTTTTCTACCGAAGTCCCGTTCGACGAAAATACAAAGATTTGGTAATAATTTTCACTGGTTTAACAGGTTTAGCAAATTCTTATTCTATATACTTCTCTTAAGATTACTTTTATCATCTTTCTTACTATGTTTTAAGGTTACAGTATTTAATCTAACCGAAAACCTAAATATTATTTTAAGAAAAACTAAAAAAAATTTTGGGAAAAAATAAGCAAAGTTGTTTGGCGAACATTTCCATATTCGGTTTTTATGGCACGCTACATTAAGTTTAAAAATAAAACAAACTTAAATATTTGAAAGATCTTACTACATTAAAATATCAGCTGTACGATCTTCCCCTTTGATTCGACGATCAAAGTACTACAATTTTTTATTATTTTTGTAAAAAATGTTTTCGACAGAGAAAAGAAAATATTTGGAATTAGCTAATCATTTGTAACCGATGTTGTCATTTTAATATTTTAATCCCTCGTCTATGTTTTTCCAATCTAATGAAATCTTATATATTCAAAACGTAAAACGTTTAACCTTTTAGAAACACGATGGATATTATGCCAAATTTTTTCGCATACTTTTATCGATTATTTTTCAACCGCCTCCATGCAAATGAATCTAAACAAAACGCATACACGATTAACTATCCATCTTCCTCTACCAATCATGGTTTGCATTTCCCTCGCGTATACAAACAAAATATTTGGATTTGTGCGTTAATTTGGTGACGAAATCGGTAAAAAAAATCGGTCTGATTGATAACGTTTCGAGCATTAGAAAAGACATCGTGGCTATATAATATATATATATTTATACATATTTTATAGCCACGATAAACCGTTAGTTGGGTACTTTAAATGTCGATTTCGCTATACCCCTTCCATACACTTTAAAATCATCCAACAAACCCTACTGTTACGAACTTTTGGATTGGACAAATGTTATCAAAATATACTGTTCAAAAAGTTACAAAGACTATACATTTTAATTTTGAAAGAATCAAATGGATTAATTTAATTTTTAATTTTATTTTAAATAACGAACTTTTTAATCCCAATCAAACCCAAGGGCAAAGACAGACTCCACGGTGAAACGAGCTAATCTAGAAGGTGCCTTTTCACCCTGGCTTTAAAATCGGTCGGGTTATAAATTCGGAAATACAGACGCAGGGATGAGTTCCACGCCTTCGCTGTGCGCATTATAGCAACCTAGAAAGGGTGGTAGCCCACAGTGCGTCTGGATGTCCGATGGAAGAACGGTGATGGTGATATGAGCATATGCAGCTCCTGAGCACACTCTTCAAAATTCAATCTGAAGAAGACAGACAGGAAATTTTGCGGCGGTGAGCTAAGATGTGAAAATCGTTAAAATATCAGTATAGCTTTTGATTGATGATTCTCTTTGACATCTTAGGAAGTGGTAGGGAAAGTGTTTACTGCAAACGATTCACTCCATTGCCTACAGACTTCTTTACCAACCAGACTTTAGACTTATCGGAGGAGTTCTTGACAAACTGGAGCTTAATAATATGTTCATTAGGTTTATTTTGAATTTTCGTAAATTAGATTACGAAGTCTACTTCTATATTTAGTTTCATTGGCTATTAGCTGGCGCAAGGACTTAGTTACTTTTTCATTTCCTTTCGTCAAACTGTTCGTCACTCGTCACTCAATGTATTTTGCGTTCTTCTTCTAATCTCATTTTATCTAATACTCGTCACTCAAATGATTTCCTTTCTTATTCCTTCTCTTTGTACGCTGTCCATCTGTGTAATTCACTCACTGAGGAAATCCTATCCAGAATGCTAGTGTCTGAAATCTTTCAGCGATCAAGTGGGAAGTCATTTTCTTCTTCTATATAACATATGAAGAGGAAATATAGAACATATTTCCCCTCCGATCGTCATTTTATACATTCTCTTTCTTTTGTATTTAGTTATATATTCTTTCCTTTCCTTCCTTTGACAGACCATTCTCGATTGGAACATAAAAACTTCTTTTTCTTAAATACAAAGAAACTACCAAAGAACTTACACAAAATGGCGTAGCATTTTAGTACCTACACATTAGCTTTGTCTTGACTTGATCAAAGGCACTGCCTAATAGCCTGATTGCTCTCTTAATCGCGGGCCTTCAAACTCTCGTTAATTAAAAATAACTCGATGAAAGTTTCCATTGAACCTTCACGAGCGTTTAAAACTTTTCCAAGTATTAAAGTTGGGCGCATTAAATTTTGAACGTACTTAAAAAAAAAAATGGGTTATGAAAATGAGACGGTAGTTTCTCATTTTTATTTAGTAATATCGCAGCTTTGGTGGTTCATGGGCATTTTTATCGAAACTGGAAAGCATTGATAAGTATGAAAAACGTTTAAAACAGCATTTTACACAAAAGTATGACATACATAATATTTATCACACATAATATATTTACATCAGAGCAGTATTTTCTGAGCAATAGGATATTTAATACAAATAAAAAACCTTACAATAGTTCTTCAAAAAAGTGCATATATGCCCTTGTTCCACCAGACGTGAAATGTACGATTGAATATGTAGGTTTAAATCAATTACAAATTCTTGTTGTTAATACTATCTTGGTAGTTGAAAATTTTAAAAATATCTATTTAATTTTTATTATTAATAAATTGAACTAAGAACTATTGAATGCATTGAATTTATTATATTCTTTTGACATTCACTTCTCATAATAGAGTAGAAAGGAGGTTGGTACACAATATCTTAGATTACATAAGATACTGAACACAGGAATTATGCATTGCAATTAAACCATATTAATTGGATCCACAAACTGTTTATTTTATATTTTATATTTAATACTTGCTCAGCAACAGATTATTAAGTTATGTAAATATTATATTAACTAATTTGTTTAACATAACAATTATTATGCTAACTCTTAATTAAAATTGTTTTTATAGAAACACGAGCGACCCGCCCCGGCTTCGCACGGATGCAATGCTCTACTATTGATACATGCTATTATGCATGTATTATACATATAAACCTTCCTGTTGAATTACTCTATCTATTAAAAAAAACCACATCAAAATCCGTTGCGTAGTTTTAAGGATTTAAGCGTACATAGGGATATAGGGACAGAGAAAGCGACTTTGTTTTATACTATGTAGTGATAATATGTAAAACTCAGTACTGAAATATATAACAAAGCACTGCGAGCTATTTCGTCTAAGTATCATAAATGTGAAACCTCTTTTCACTTTTTTATAGCTTTTAGCGATATAAAAAAGTGCTGGAGCACTTTATAAAGGATAACTCTATGCATGAAAGTTGATCTTCATGACCTCAAAATTACAGGATCTTTCTATTCAAATAGACTTTGAAGATACAGAAGCCGTTTTCAGGCAAAAGTTGGCGGCATTACTATGCATACGGTTTAGTCGGCAACTTTTAACTAACTGTTCGAAGAAGTTTTCCTTATAGAACCCAAGAAGGTATTGCATTTTTTTTTATCAAAAGTTCTTTAATATTAACTTGAGTTGTTTCGGAAGTTAGTTTTCTTTCTTTAACTGAAAATTACAAGTCATTTGCTCATGTGAGTTATACCTTTTAGGTTAGTTTTATACCAATACGTTTGTATACGGACGAGCTAGGTTTAATTTACAAAAGAATTTACTTTTTATATACAAAACTTTGCAATCAACTAGAACTGAAAAATCAATATTCTTTTTAACAAGTTTCTTAATTTTTTTTTTGACCAAATTTAAAACAATTTAATGTTTTAAATTGACTAATACTGTACAATATAAACACAACAATATCAAACTAAAAACTTATCATAAACTATAAAATTAACCCTAAAATATTTATATAAATATTCACAAAAAGAATCTGTCATCCAAAATTCCAATTTAGGACATGGTAATTGATACTTTATTTAATAATAATTTATTTTCAAAATTAAATAAAATGCCGTACTTTTAAGTGTATATGCAAAAGAGCTGAGATTTGTTAACCGAAATTTTCTTCGCCAACAGATCGTTTCGCCGAATGGTTATGTTTTACATCTCAAGGTCTTTAATGTTTATAACTATGTTCTAACGTAAACTTTTAATGTATTGTTCTTTATTTTTATCGCGGTGTTTGTAATTTTTCTCATTGACTGACATCTTTCTGACTGACTTTCAAACCTGTCATTTCAAAAAGTTATTTTTATTTTATTATCTTAAGAATTGTAATTCAATAACGAAAATATTTTTTAATTATTATTTTTCATTATTTTTGTTATAAATATTTGATTTCAATCCTTATCAAATTTAAATTAAGATTGTCTATCGTAGTGTAGAATACCAGAACCAACATAAAATGTAAATTTAAATTGTAATGAATTAATATAACCTATGTGGCATTACTGATTAAATAACCTAACTGTAACAATTAGAACTCACACCTAGTCCATTATTAGTTTAAGGTAAATGTATCGGGAATGTTGAAAAAATATGAAAGACACAAAATATAAAAGTGTTTTCGTTGAAGAGTTACTCCGATAAGCAATTCTGTGCATGGTGCCAAAAGTCATAGAGCTTTTGAACATTAAATCGATAACTATAAAGTTATCGCTTAAGCGATGAAAAATATACATCATATATACAGATTAGTGTTAAATATTGGTAGATATTGGCATTCTTAATAAAAAATTGGCTGTCTGTAAAGTCAGTTTAAGAACGATAATTTTACGTGATAGCGTCATTAGAAAACATTGATGAAAAATTGCATACTTTTATGAATTGAATTGAAAGATAGATGCCACAAGTCGAACGCTTAGGCCGATATGCCCCTCTATCGCTTGTTCCGTGCTCTCGCTTTCACGCTCGGATCAGGCGGAACGTTACACTTTTTCATGCGTGCAGCCGGCGTTCATCGATTTGCAAGATGTTATCACGTGAAAAGCTACTTTATTATATTCTTTTTCGTTAGTAGATTACAAAGATAAGTTTCAGTTTTAGCGTTTTAAGGGAGATGGCATGTCTTTTCATTTGCTCACGTTAAAATATACAAAACGTTGGTAAATTCACAAATAAATAAATCTATTCTATACGAAATAGACGCAGTTTGTTTGTACGTGCGTAACATTGCGTGTAGCACGCAAAACTGTTTGTTTAAACCAAAACTAAAAATCGGTTCTCATCAATTATTTCTGGTTATCTTTTACACCATTACAAAGTAAAATAAAGCGAACGAGAAAGTGTTAAACACAAATTTGCGTTTCAGCTAATAAGAGTTTCGTTCATAAGAGGAAAATGAATGAAAATTATCCTCACAGTGGCGTAATGAAATGATAACACAGATTCGAATAATGAATCAAGAAAGAACTTTAACGAGGAAAATCCGTCAAAATAACAATGATTTAATGAAAATAATGTTGCAATTAAAATGGCTCGTTATTAGACGAGATAAAAATGTAATTATAATTGGTTGATCATTAGTGAAGCTGCTTGCTATTTAAACGAATGTATGGTACATATCGCTTTTAATGTTATTTTTTAATGAAACACAGTCTTACCCTTTAATTTGTAAAAATAATATTTATACCTTACATTGTTATTAAAGGGTAGTTTTTGTTTATCCTCCAAAGAATTGAGTTTAGCACAATGTTTGTGATATATTTATATTAATTACAGACTTTGTAACAATTGTCTTACTTAAAGTAAGATTCGGTAAACGGTGTGATTTTCTTATTTTTTCATAATTTCTTCTAATTATCTTCGCATACTGATATCAGTATAGTAAAAAATTTCTCCAATTTATAATCTTTTTAATGACTTTTTTGCTGGTTGTACATAAAAACCTTCCATAAAACAACATAACAAAATTTCATCACAATCTGATCAATAGTTTCGAAATGCAAAAGGAAAATACATATCAACATTGATTTTTATTTTTACTACATGACTCGGCCACGCGTTTCTGGTTTATTATTAATTAAAATGAAACCTATCTTGTCCTAAGTCGGGGCAAATCCAGCTAATTAATAGTTGGTATAACCCGGCCTCGAGTTGCTATGGTAACGTTAATTGCTGGTATAACCCGGCCACGCGTTGCTGGTATGGTAACAAACACACAAAGTCTTTTTTTTATAGTAAAGATAGATTTTTCTTATATTCACACTTATGTCATGGCGTGTCTCTTTTTAAGGTTAAAACGCTTGTACCGTTCCTCTAATAAATTGGTTTATGAATACAATAAACTATTTAAAAAAATTGAGCTATGGTTATCAAAAAGTTTAACCACGTAACATTTAATATTTCACTCTTTTAATGTAATTTCCGTTTACGTTTTGTTCTCCCTAGTTTAATATTCTTAACTTGATTGCACTTTTTATTGCATGCCATGGCAGCATTTAATTAAGGCGACACTAATCCTCGTTTAAATTGAAATTGTATTCTGAGTTTTAATCTTTTATTACGTTACGTTAATTGGCTTTTAATATATCAAACAAAAAAAGAATTCATCTCGTTCCTCTTTTTTTTACTTTTTTTTGTTAAAATTGAGAAAATGCTGTTGGTATATTAATCATTAATATATATTTTTTCATATTTAATCCTGTCGTTTCAAATTTGACTAATGGTAATGTATTTTTATTTAATTTTTTTTGCATTCACAATGCAATGTTTCCATAAGATATCAAATACGCGTGTAAAAAATAACTACGCCTCCGAACGCTAACTACCATCACTATCATCTCATATTTTAAAGGACAAGTACCACATATCTTTTTAAACACTAATATCCTTTCTCATTTCTTGACTATTTTACAATTGTGATCATTGCGTAAATAGAAATTGTTTAAAATGTGCAGAATAATTAATAAAGTTGATTTCTTTTTAAGTTTTAATTTTATAAATCACAACGCAGTTTAAATGTAACAAGTCCACAACCAATATGGAAATTGGAAGGCTATGAGGAACCGGTGAAAAATATTCGGACAGGAAACCTAGCTCCAGTTTACATTCGATACTCCATAAAAAGTATTACATAGAGTGGTTGCGTTATAGAACACATCTATCGATTGAACGGAATGTTACCAAGTTTTTTTATTTGATTAATATTACCAATCAACACAAATAGTTGATTTGACATAACAGTGTTATCATATTTTATCACCACTACTACAGCAAATAATAACTTTACAAGTCAAAGAAATTTATCTTTATAACGCACCCCACCCCTCTCAACAGTCCCAATGCTGCGCGAATTGTGAAAAAAATATGTCGGACTCTTAGATAAAAATGCCATTTTCTCGATAAATAATGAAGCTAGGAGCAAACAAAAGATACAACTGTAAAGCTGATTAAATAAAGAATCCACCACAGAATATTTTGATCTCTGTAACTTAAAATTAATCATAATAAAAAAAGTAGGCGACGCGGAAATTTGAATATGGTAGCAATTGCTACCAGGGGCTGACTAGGGGTGTTGGCTATCGGTAGCAATTGTTATCGTGGACTGACAAATGGTAAATTCAATAAAATAAATCATTTTTTAGTGATTAAGAGCATTTACAATGCGTAAACGTCAAAATTACGCCATGGCTTAATACGTCCTACGACGCCCGAGAAGCTCGGCAAGGGCTGTATTTCTCCTTTTTTATGTGTTACATTACATTCATAGCTATAAATTAAAGTATTTTTTTTAATATTAAGATCTATAAGAAAAATATACTATTACACAGAACGGATTTTATAAATTTACCTTCTCTAATTACAAAATAATAATAATAAATAAGCCTTAGAACTCCACTAAACTAAACACATGCCATCCTAAAGATAAAAAGATACGCCCAGCTAATCAAAAGGAAGTTAAGATTTCCCTTCTCACTATATTAACACTTGGCCCTATTCCAAAATAAAGATAGAGTTCGCTATTAAAAACCGATATGTTTTGTTTACCAGAAGTTAAGCTAAATTGGACTATTATTTCCTTATTCCTTTTTGTATCACTTGTTGCTAAATTAATTGAAAACGTAGACGAGTGGCGAACAAACAACTCTATTGTTTGCATGACACAGAAAGACGTCATTTTCGTCCATTTGTGAACGATGCGATCTAATTCTATAAAATGTTTGCATAAAAAAAGGTAGTCGTTTCATTCAGAATGCCTTGTAAAAGAGGTTGTCATCGACTTGAAACGTTCGCATTTTCAAGTTTAATACTGTGCCATATAGCTGCTGATTGAAAAACTATTTATTTAACGACAGATAAAAATTTCATTACAGTTTTCACTGTTAAATGCGGAAAAAGAAATAGCTATATTTTCTAGTCTGATAATAAACTCTATGGATTGGTCGTTAAGCTGATAATCGGTTAAAAGAATATGATATTCATGCATAGGTACGTCGAATCTACCTCCAAAACAAAGAAAGAAAAGATTGAGAGAATAATCTTGTTGTTCGTTTGTTTATCTATCAGGGTCCTTTGTTTCAGAAAAACGTGGGGAAATCAAGTTAAATAAGAGGCTTCTTCTCGAGACAAGGTTGTTACCTTTCAATGAATGCATTGTAAATACTCATGATGACTAAAAAGCATTTTATCTTTTACCTCATCTTTATTTACTGAGATTGTCGGTCCTTTAGAACTGAAACACGGCTTTTTAAGTAAGTTCCTGTTAACCTATAATGACAAGCAACGAAATTTTGCAAGAACAATTGTCTTCCGAAAATAGTGAAGATTTTTTTCTAAATCTATAATCTAAGATCACAGTTGTTTGTGTGTTTGTCTGCCCGCTCTTTTTCCCGCTCTTTTTCCATTGTATCAATAACGTTACCATAGCAACACGTTGACCGCAAGTAGTTCGTCTACCGGACGCTAGATGGCGCTAACGGAAAATATTTAATAATAGAAAATATTTAAAAATTTTGTCCACCCGTGCGAAGCCGGGATGGGCCGCTAGTCTATAATCTAAGAAAACAAATTTGTTGTTTGTGTGTTTCTCTGTCCGCTCTTTTAACGTTACCATAGCAACGCGTTACCGGGTCAGCTAGTCTATAATAATGTCACTTGGGATCTGTGTAACATCACATATGCAACTCTTACAAATGAAGTTTTCCTTTATTCATAATTAAAATATATATTTTATTTTAATAGAAGAATACTAGAAAAAATCGTAGCTCTAGTATTTTTCTTTTAAAATAATTTATCTTAAAAGACAACATTGAAAAAATGAAAAAAAAGAAGAAAAATGTATAATAATTATTAAAAAAAAATATATATTTTAGTTAAACATGAGGAGAAATTAATGAAAGAAAAATACTTGCCTGTGATCGTACCACAAGATAAGTCAACTTGTCGTTTAAATGATTTACATAATAATCAATAAAAATAAGATTTATGAGGTCATTCACTGTTTGGGTTTATTAATTGAATAGACATTAGTTAAGTGCAATGGAAATAGGCAAAAACTGAAGTGAAGCACTGAATTTTCAGTTTCATGAAAATAGAGGATACAATGAATAGTGGAATCGTTCATTGCTATACAACAATAAGACTACAAACTATTAAACATTGCATTTACCTCATAGCAGACTACAATTTCGTAAGTACGAGAAGTAGCCCTAAAATCGTTATACTATCAGCGAACTGTTGGTCTAGAGGGCGACTTGACCTACTAACGTCAGATTTCGCACTTAACTTCGTAGCGAGGTTTACGTAAATCGAGTGGTCCTCTTGTTTCGGAATCGAGTAGACTGTGGTGTATCGATTTTAGTTCGGCCCTAGTTAAACTCTGGAACTATATCAAGCGTGTACTCTCAAAAATTACAATCGAACCAACAGAGAAGACTAAGAGAACTGAGGAACACTTAAGTACCATAGACACAAAATCAAAATTGCATTGGGAGGTAAACATACCTATTTCTAAGATAAATTATAATGATTTATCTTATAAGATCGCATAGAAAAATGCATAAATAATATAAAAATACCTATTTCTTTTAACTCTCGTGACTGTTTATCTGTGCGCACATCATGTACAAACCTCTGAAAGGAATTTGATGAGGTTTTTCCAATTTAAAAATTGGAGCTCAACTTTAAATTATTTAAAAAATATTTATATATTTTTTGTGTCGGTCTGTCTGTTTGTTTGTCTGTGCGCATCACAAAAACCATTTAAAGATTTGGATGTGCTTTTTACAGTTTGTTAGCTTAGCTTGACATTTACTTAAAATCTAAGTCATGTTCCATCTCATTTAGGTGGGTAGACTGTAACGAGGTGCCATAGCTATATTGGCGACTCGTTGCTGTTATTGCGCTCTTCTCTGGTCATATTTCTCTTGGTTTCCGTTTTTAAATTTACTGTCTGTCTCTCTTTATTTGTTTTGTTCTCGAAGTTCATTCTTACCAGAGTCAGCGTGTAGAGCGGTTGACTCACCGCTAACAATTATTTAAATATATTTATAGTGCTGATCAGTTATAATAAGCTCACACTAACTTTCTGTATAATTCACAAGATTTCCTGTATCTGTATTCTGTACCACCAGTTCCTGTTATATAAAAGTTTATAAGTTTCTTTAAGGCATGTTTTAGTGTTAAATGTGAAATTGTTTTTGTGTTCAGTGTAATTTACCTTTTTTATATAATTGTTTCAGTTGTGCCTTAATTCCATAATTATAAAAAATATAAGTGACGACCCAGTGCTTTTCATTTCTCCTGGCCGCACCTCGTCACAAGACTAAGAGATAAGGATTGACCTTTCAAATAACTTTCTTACAATAAGGAAGTCATTTGAAATTGACGACGTAGGCAAAGTCATTTTTATCCTGATTACACCGTACTGCACATCAATAACATAACCTAGGAATTACGCGTGAAAGGTAGCAATAGTTTAAACTGGCTAAAACTTCAGTGTTTGCTCGGTTAGCGAGATGAAGACTTGCTGTGATAAACCGAACATGTACAAAGCTGTATATTACAGATACATAAACAGGTTGGCACCCAAATGACGGTATGTTAATTAATTCATGTCAATACGTGTATTATTAGTTAATCCGAAAATCAAGCCGAAAAGGTGACTCAGATCATTCAAAGATTCGTATTTGTTTTTAATCTCATATACTATGCGACATCGCTGTAAGTTTTGTAAAGCACTAAAGGTTTTTGATAAAAAGAACATACATACATGTACTGTTAACTTCAATACTTTCGCTCTACCGTAGTTGAGTAAAAAGCGCTAACCGTATCGTTGTCGAATTCTTCTATTACAAAAATGTATATGTTCCCAAAGAGTATACAGCTATCCCATAAGAACCACTTACAGTGTCAACATAAAAGTTAATCCATGTTTTTTTCTGTTGCAAAGGCGACGTTCATGTCAAGTTTTGTTAGGATTGATTGATGTGTTAAGATGTGTAGCGGCAACAAACAAACAACCTTGACTTTTCTTGGATATAGACTATTTTATGTATAAATAATAATAAAATAATCCAGGAGAAGATAAGGCTGTATACACAATGTATACATAAAATAGTCCATATTCATTTTTTTTTAATATTACCCAAAAATACATTACAATCTTCAATTTTAATACAAGCAACAGCATTTAAAATCTTTAAGATTTATGTATCGCTGCCTTCGCTTATTTTTATCAACTACACATGTGATTGTTTACAATAAATAACTAAACATTGTGCACATTTTATGCATAATACATTTATGCAAGTTGTGCGCATGCAACAACATAAATAAACAGATATTTATTTTATTTATTTATTTACCACGATTAAAGGGGGTTAACCCAATTACATGATTATGAATAGTAAAAAATATAATCAATTATTTTTTTTTAAATAGGATAGAAAAAATAACCAGTAATTATTATTAAATAACATAGAATATAATAATCTAAGAATGTTTCTATAGAAGCAATATTTACGCTGACACAAAGATTTGTGTTATCTTCATCGAGGTTCCACGACAGATGCCGTCGAATAGAAATTAATTTGTTGTGACAATAATTCTGCTGGTTATCCTGTATTGCAAATGCCAAAGGTTGAGTAAAATGGACAAGGTTAGTTTAAGGTCACTGGAACATTAATTGATAAATTTCCTTCATGGTTAAGCGATTATCATGCTTGGAAGACAGTGCATTACTTTAGGTTTGTTTTTAAAATACTCTAACTTCTCTCTCTCTCTCTTTCTATCTCTTTGATCTAAGGCAAAGACAGTCACACAACAAAAACATGGAAGTATATTTATTTTTTATATAGTCCGTTTTTTTTAGCATTAGAAATTATGTAAACAAAGAAGCAGTGGTGGCCAACCTTGTACTTCCGGCTCGGTTTAAATAACAGATTAAATAATAAATAACAACAAAAACTTTTAACAAAAAACTTCAACAAAAACAATATAAACTTAACAATAAACCAAAGAAAATAGTAAAAATAGTCAAAACTGATAAATGTACAGGTATTCGCAATCGCTTTCGTGATGCCAGTGACGTTGACATTTGCCGGTATTGTTGCAAATGGCGGCCACGTTAAGCGACAATTGTAAAATTCACCTAATATGGTACGTATTAAAACATCGGCATGTACTTTTTAATTTTGTCGTGTAAACTGACCAATGTTTCAGTTCCACAAGTTTGCAACTTCTGCTTCTTAAGGTATTTTTAGTGTAAACTTTTCATGATGTTATGTTTTATTTGTTACATTATATGTTACAATAAAATACCCAAATTTTGTTCTTTCTAATGTTAAAAAATGGACTGTAGTAAATACGTAGGCGCTTGACCAATATCTCGCCTGATGATAAGCGACGATGCGGTCTAGCATGTGACTTGTCTAGAAGATTCCACTCGTTACATGAGAACCCCTAAATTGTATTTGTCAGGAAACACGGACTTAGGCAAAACTCATTTGGTGCTTCTATCAATGAATTTTCTTTAGTTTGATTATATTTATCTCCTTATAAGAAAATCAATTGTTTCAAAATTGTAATTTATTTATCTAATAACTAAAAATAGAGAAATAAAATAAGCCAACTATTTTACCAGTGCCGGTGTTAGCCTTTATATTTGGGATATACGTTATCACATGGTACTTGGTATTGGAAGAATGTTTTTTATTAATCCTGACGTTTCGAATCCTTTACAGGAGCCGTGATCATGGATGACTAAGGTATTTCGAATGTAGCTTACAATATCTTTATTTGTGATCTTAAAATAAATATACATAGTACTTTGGCTTAAGTACAGACTGAAACAGTTGGTAATTAGTACGAGAAACAGAAAGATGCCAATTAAGAATTAGTAACAAATTTAATAAACAAAACATGTCGAAACAATCGTTAATCAGAATTATACTACCCGCTCATGTATTAAGTGATTTTGCCTTTAAGTAATTCAAATTAAATTTCTAATTAATGTATATTGCTTTTCTTTGTCATCATCAAGTCGTAATGAGTAATGTATTTTTGATTTTTACAAAGCCATATTTCTATAAAGTATATAAATATGCCTGTAAAAAACAACCAGGTCTCTGAGCCCTCAGTTGGGATTGACTGAACTACCAAGACGCTGTCAGCGGTCAGAGCACTCGCCGGATAACGAAAGGTCGTAGATTTGAAAACCCACTTGAGGGATCAGATGCTTAGTTGTTTATTACAGGTAGATTTTATATCCTATTGTTATGAGTAATGTTTTAGTTTACACTATTGTAAACTTTTGTAGCCGTGTTTAGTCTGATAAAGCTTTTATTTAAGTAACACGTGTTCAATCTGTATTTTGATAAACATTGTATTAATTTTTATATGTCAATGAAAAAATTACACAAATAAACTCAGGATTTATTTGAATGTGTATGATTTAGAATTAAATATGTCAAGCATCACAGTATCAACAACTTTATTTTAATCATTAAGGGATCTGATAAATAATGAGTTTTTCTGTAGTTGATCTTACAGCTATTACTCTGTCTTGTATGGTTTTTAGATGCTGTAATATTTATTAGAGATAAAAAATGTAGGATATCTGTGCAAGTTTGTGCTTCACTTAATACAAGCAATATGTCTAACTAAATGAAATCAGGAAATTAATGGAATTCAATGCGAATTTTCGTGACAGACACATCATCTCGTTGGCACTTAAAGTTAGACAACTTCCTAAATATGTAAGCACATTTGTAGGCTTCTAGTATTGTAGCCTTTATTAGTAGTAGTAATTACTGATAGTGAGTTTTTATTGACAATGACGTTTACTTAGCAGGCAATGCTAATGGAATTGCGCTGCTAGACCGTAAATTAAGTTGGCATTATAAATAAGGATCCTCTAATTTTGTGAATAATTGTACACCGATCTTTAAGATTTATGACCAGTGGCGTAGCTAAATCCTAGACGGTGTTGTGCACCAGACCTCCAAATCTCAGGAGCTCTCGGACCCTGACCAGCAAAACCTTCATTGAAACAGCTAAAATTCACCCACCTTTGAATTTAAATAAAATAGGTTGCAAAAAGTAAACCTCTTCATTTATTGCGTTTTATAGCTTAATGCAAATATCATTTTTTTTAAGGATAGGTTGCTAAACTCTTCACCTGTAACACCTAAGCGATCACTATAGCTCACACAAGTTAAACATTTTTGTGCATGTCGAGGCAGCCTTTAATTAAAGCGTCACTTTTAAATGTGTCTTATAAATATGATGTATATACATGTAATAAGTGATGATCTTATTGGTTGTCCAATAAATAAATAAATAAAAACACTTATGCACTTCCATGTAGCAAATAGTTTTGTTGTGCCATGCAGTGCACGATAAAGAGCTGTTGATAAACTAATAGCTTTGTATCTTTAAAGTATTTATATATATTTATATTATGACTTGGTAAAGCGTCGATTACATTGAGCGAGTTACCAAGCTGCTAGTTGGCTATTTTAGAAGCGGACTAGGCTGCTAGTGCGATTGTAATGATTACACGCAAAACGTGTACTACTCGCTCAGTAGCGAACTAGCTAGACCATCGTCAGTAAATCTTCAAAATGGGTACAGCTTAATCTCAAAATATTGCGATAAGCTAAAGCTTCTTCATCCTTCAACTCTTTTAGTAAACTGCTCGATGCACCATACATCTCACGTCTCATTGTTTCGGCCATATATTTCTTTGTCTTTTTCTTTTTTTTAACTCCTTTTTGATAGCATAAGCTAAAATAATGACACCTGCACGTACAATTTCCGTCGACATTTTGTAAACACTGAAACCATAAACGCCAGCGGCAGCGAGTAGCGAATAAAGTAGCTCAGCTTTCAATTTTACTCGCATATAGTTTTCAATCTGCTAGTTGGCTAGTGAATATGATTACACTAGGCGAGTTGACTAGCAGATAGTGAATTTGTCAACTAGCAGTTTGTAAACTCGCTTAATGTATTCGACGCTTAAAACTTAAACAGCTCCACTTTTTTTGTACAAGGGCCTTTGGTTACCTAGCTACGCCTCCATCTTCAACCAGTATATCTTACTTGCATGTTTTATTAAACTCATTGTTAAGCCAAAATGGGTCTTGAGAATGAGCGCGTTGTCGCAAAGAATCACCATGAAGAAAGATTTAATCTTCACAAATCAAAATTTACGATCTCGAGTGCCTTTGTACTGTGAAAGGATGTCTGTAATTCAAGCGCACGAGGCATTTGATTAAAAATTTAAATATTCCCCATAATGTAACACGCTCTCTGGAAACGTGACCTCACGGCATTTTAGTTATAATTTCTTGAAACACTCAACATTTCTTGAGGTAGCTCAAATAGTAAGAGAGCTATATGTTCTTTGGTTTGGTTGTTTAGTAAAATTTCTTTAAAGTTTTTGATAAATATTTTTTTGTTTCTCATAAACCTTAATGAAACATTGAACATTGAAAGGCATAATTGGTTGGTTATGGATAAGAACTTCTATAGCTTCAACGAAAAGTAATGAGAAGAAAATGGGATCCCTTTGTCTTGCATAATGTTTTTGTTTCTAATTTAATTGGACATTCCATCAAAAAACACAAATCTATATACCTTCCTGACGACCAGACATATTTATTTTTTAGTACTGACTTGACAATTCCGGAAGTTATTCAACATGGCCTAAGATTTTCTATCCTACACGAAAGACGCTGGATGTCAGCACCTTATATACTATGTGTAGAACTAAGATTTTTCAAGAAACAAAACAGTAAAAAAAATCAAATTTTATTTTATTTAATCGAAAAAGAATAACAACAGCCAACCAATTGCTAATTAACTTTTTATTACGAATTGTTAAAAAATAAAATATTTATAAAAAAATCTCAGTACGAAACACGTTGATAGCACTTATTCTTTTTAGACCATTTCTTCCTCTCACAACTGTCTTAGTTATCAGCGCAGTAGCATGTAGACATCAATATTACTTATTGTTGTACCACATAGTAATAACAAGCTTTATGACCTGTCTAATCATACTTCACTTGTTCCACGAACTAAAACTATGAAATTCTTTTTAGTATAAGTTGACACTCTCGGAACCCTAGAATCAGTTTATATGGCCGGAGAAGCAACACATTTGTTCAGATCGTCCGAATTCGCGGCTTTAGTTGTATCGTCATTAGATTCGTGTGACTTATCACTACTTTCTCAGGTAATTTTTGCATATTCTTCGGGATCTGAATCAGATTCATTTTAAGAAACCTATTTTTGGAGTCCTTTAGTATTTCTAAGGTTTCCTTTTCGGTAATATCTGCAAATAATAGCAAATAGATACAGTACCTACACGAGAAATTTAACATGTAAAACTTTTATTGACGGCCTTTGTCCTTTGCAAAGTACATAATAGTTTTGGAAGTTATATTTCGCAATATAACAGAAATAAACTAGAAATGAATAAAATTCATGGCTCTTGACCACAGTTAACGGAAAAATTAATTAAAAGAAACAAAAAGTCGTGGAGAAACATGGATTTACGTACTTTTCTGCTGCCGCTTGGCCGTAGTTCCACTGTCGACGCTACTTTTTCCAAAATTACAGCAGACATTGAAAAAATTTTTAATAATTATTCGAAGGTATAACAGATGGCACTTATGCATATAATTAGAGGGCTGCCACTCGCAATAATAAACTATATTTTTTATTTCTTACGTTCTATGTATAGTAAGAAGGTCGTCAGTACACATTAATATAGCTAATTGTAAGATTAGAATGCGTTTTAAAATTACGCCTTTTAAAAGGTAACCTGAAAACGGTAATTTTAAAAACTAAATAACCTGGCTGCGTTTTCGTGTAATTTGGAAATGAAAAATCCTTAAACAAGAAAAAAGTTGTAGCAGTCGGGACCCATTCTAGAAATGCTTTATTTGCTATAAAAAAAGCTGCGTTTTTGTATATTAAGAGTTTTTCAATTTGGCTATCAGCCAGTAGAGACTCTGTAGGGATCTATTTGTTCATAAAATGGTTTCATAAAAATAAAAACTCTTTTGAAAGAGTTGTTAGCCTTAGTTTATAGAGGTAAATGATAAAGGGGTATAATTTCATATCTATAATGCTTTGTGAATTGACTTGCTCTAAGTAAATTGGAGTTATTCTTTCCCTTTTTAATTGAGGACCTTTTTTTCTTGTCGGTTGATCGCCGTGCGTTATAAGATATACGTTATTCGTCGGTCGCAAATAATAGTGGAACATTTCAAAATGAGTCATTCTGAGCGATTGAAAATAGACAAATTTAAAAAGGACAATAAATTATTATTGCTTTTTTTATAAAATTTCATTTTATCGCCTTTATATGTATGATTCCTATATCTATAACCAATAAATATCTGATGTTTGTTAACTCTGAGTTATTTTAGAAAAATAAGTATTTTTTAAATGTTTCAATACGATTTTTTTATAAATACTATACTTATTAGTAAAAATAATAATCGTTTTATTTATTATGATACAAGTTATTGAGCCGCTCGCAGAAATTGATTTAATTTATTTGTATACGTTCGTCGTGTGTTTTTATCTATATAGTGAAATGTCGCGAATGCGCGTAAAGAGAAATTGGGTCTACTACGCCGGGAGAGATAGATTGGCTCCTATTTCTTAGAGAGCGACACGATATTTCGAACCCCAGCCCTCTATCCTTCATCTCTATACGCAAGAGCTTATTGTGGTTTTATGCTTGAGGATATACTTTTGAATGTTGTAAACAGTCTATCAGCCAAATAAAACTCAAACTCTTATTTACTGGTTACGATTTTAAATTAAACAACTACGTTTAGTTTTATATTACACTGGTCAACAAATTTGTAATTTTTTTTGTCACATGAAAACTTATATCAAATTTTGAATATACTAGGGCCACCAAACAATAATATGTATATCAATGAAAAAAAAATGTACACATCAGGTTTTCTTGTGACATCAAAACGGAAATATATTCCGTAAAAAGTACAAAAATCAGCCATACTTACAGAATTATTTCCTATTATCTAATAGAGACTTATGATTTTCTTATATTTGGCTTCTGGTAGGTCCCTTTTAAGTCTTCAACAATAATCTGCTAGCATTCCTGGACTAAATTTCCCTTGATAACGCATAAGTAACAAATACATAAAATTTCAGCACAGTTTTATTCAGGTGAAATAGCAACCAAGCTGTAAAAAACTCAGGGGACAACTCACCCAAATAATGGCCTGTTAACTTGCCTGTTACTTAATAAAGTTGTATAGTAGTCATTGATATAATGGCCGACATATTCACTTTTGACTTACAGGTTTCAAAATAAAAGTACAGAATTGTCACTGAAATGCTTTAGGTACCTACCACTGAAGATTAAGTAGGTATTAACAAAAAATATAAATACTAATCACGCAATACAATGGTTTGGCTACGGATTAGCGTGGGGTGCTACGGGGAGCGACTGATTTGGAAAAGCGATCAGGCTCCAGCGCAGCCGTCAAAAAGCAAATTCAGCTAAATACTACTACAAAATCCCTTTTTATTATTGAAGTTGTATTCTCTTGATATCAATTAATATAAAATATATAACACACAGTGTCTGTTAGAACGCGTTAATACTATCTATGCACTGCATCGTATGTTTTAAATTGACAGTTCAATGAAGTCTTTGAATTTATTGCTATTGTATCTGATAAACGTGAAATATATTTTATGTGTATTTTAGCAATCGTTTTTGAATTTATAGTGTTTGTTTTCTTTAATGGTTACTTTAGCCATTTACGAAAATATAATAGCGTATCCGATCTATATCCGCAGAGTAAATAAATTTCGTTAAAACTTTCAGATTTACGCGCCTGCTCGTATCGTATTGACGGGACATTTTTTGTGTCATATTTCCGCAAATTATTTCATTTCTATCTGATCGGTTTTAAGACATTATAATTAAAAACGCACATAAAATTAACGTTTCTCGAAAACGGTTTTAGCTTAATTTTTCATACATGAAGAGTTCACAGAGGTAAAATGTTTAATTTGTCAATATTGCATTTACACTTCATTTTACTTGGCCACTTATAGAAATAATATATCAAAAGTAGTAACAAATTTTAATGTGGAATAATACAGTTTATCTGACTGTCTTTTATATTGTGGCGTCATTTTAAAATTTCGTGTCTACATCACCATGGATTCAATTTATGGAATTTCCTTAGTATGATTTTCTTCGACGTTCAGTGTAATTTGACAGCTCAGACAAGCCTTGCTTGGCTTCAAACTGCTTTTGGTAGTTAATTAATTTGCAAGACAACAACTATTTTTAGCTGGCTTGTATTTAGTTTCGACTCCTGGTCGAAATGACAGGCTCAAAAATTATTTATAATTCAAGCGTGGTCGTGTCAATCTTAATTACAAATATCTTGATGATCACTCGTCAACCGCTGTAAAGAACAAAATATCGATGCCGTAAGCTATAATTCTGACTGGTTTTACTATGAAATTTGGGCCATTCCTAGACAAAAACAGGAGTTAAATGCTACACAAACATTTGGGTGGGAATTAATTTAATTTCTAACACTTGGGCTCAAATGCTCACCAGATTAAACAAAAAGGCGAAAATTTTTGTGTGGGAAGGGAAAACAAAGCAGCAATCGAGCGAATGGGTCTTTAAAGATGAGCTGAAATCAACCAAAGTGGCGCGTGTGCAAAGAGCCTCTAAGCGGATAAAGAATCCTCAATGGAGATTCGTACCGTGAATAGTGATTGGTACACAGCCGTTTGTTTGCCAGAAGTTATTGACGAAGTCAATATAAATAACCGTGAACGTCATCTCATCTTACACCACGATAATACCTAGACAAACAAACGAACTTTTGAAGGTTTATTAAAAATATAGAACATTCTGCATGCATTCTTCATTTGGCACCTAGTGACGTTTTGTTATCAAAAATTAAGAAGAAATTACGTAGTCAACGATATTCAGCAGCAAAAGAAACCGCCCAAGAGTATGAAAAACCTGTTTTCGAGGTTATTACGGAGAAGTCGCATAAATGTTTACAAAATCTGCTTATTCATATGGAAAAACGAATTTCCATATTTTTAAGAAACTATATGAGCATATAACCTTCTTTCCTTTGCGGAAAGATATGAGTTAATATTTAGGTTAGTTACACAATAGTTCGGTGGTGATGAGAGAAATTAGACGGCGCGGTGGTTAGCGCAATTTCCCTGCGATATAAAAAAGAACTTTTGCTAAGTTCGGTAATTGAATAGGTAGAACTTATCACTTCGAATCGACTATCTCGGAAGTCAATCCGTTAAATGGGGATTCATCTGCAGTCATTAACACCCAGCAACCCAATCGTCCTATGGTCAATTCGTCATAAGGTGGTCCTGTTAACTAGAGCCGAGAACATTACTAGGCTGATGTTGACGACATAACGATTACGCCTATTCAGTAAGTTTAGAAATTGTACTAAGCTGCTTTCAGCCTCAACTTTTTGGACATACATACGCATATTATGTATCAAAATAGATCTCATGTTGTATTGTTATGTTGAAACGCGCTACAGCGAGTACTGTGCCAATACTATTACGACCGCGAGTGTTGATAGCGCTGCCCAAACGCATATGAGGTCGTTCATTAATCACGTGAGGTTTTTAGACCACTATTTACAATCCACCTCACCTCTGGTGATACGTGGTGTGGTTCTAATTTATCCCCCTCCCCCCTTCTTACATCACGTGTATTTATTTAATTAAAAAAGATATTTTCATTTCTTAACATAAATAAATTAATGAACAGTACCTTATACACATTATTTCAACAGTAACTTTATGAGAAATAATAACACAAAATATATATGTGATATGTAACTGGAATCCCCCCTCCCCTAGTGTGATCCATAGTAATGTTTTCCGAAACCCCCCTCCCTATTTAGACCTTACGTGATTAATGGATGTGCCCTATCAGTGAAACCAGCTTTATATCGTGTGGAGTAGTTTTATTTTTTGCTTTCACTTGTCATCTTGAGAAGGTGTCATTATGAGCTGAAAAACGCATATCGGTCCCACACTGCCAACCGTTTGGTGCAACACAGTAGTAATCCTGCCTTTCGCACCACCGCACCGGTCCTGAATTCAAGAGCATTTGTACCTACGTTATGGCTATTTATATATGATTCTATGAATAATACATATATTTATAACACAAGCCATACAGTGCTTTGGGTCAAGCTAATTGGTGTGAATGTAATAATAATAATAATTATTAATAATGTGTAATAACGATGATTGCTTAGTCTTCAACAGTAGTTTTTTATAGCAAAGCCGATTAAATTATTTACCTAGACAAAGTATGAACAAAAAAATTATACCGTTATTTCGGCTTTTCTTTATTAACAAAATCGTGTTGAGGATATATTCAATAGTTCAAAGCACGCAAGTTTCAAAGTACATTTACTCAATAAAGGTTTCTATAGCAATATAAATAGAATAAGATCCTTCTTTTTCCTATCTCATGGTTTAAAAGAGAATTGTATACGTTTCTGATAAAGTAATGTCTATTCAACAAAAAGATTTATATTCCGTATTTCTGTTTCGTTCGCGAGTCACAAATAATACTGTTTATGTCGTCACATTTCACTTATGCTTATTTCGAAGTCACTAACAATGTAAGTGTTATCTTAACATGAAATAACTTTTACGCGATCTGTGTTCTTGAATGACAAGAAATGTAATGTAGGTTGACTGTAAACATAGGATAGTACTTTTGATTTTTGTATTATGGCGAAGTATTTTTCTGGTTATTTCTAAACTGCCTCTACTGAAAATTACCAGGCGCAACCGTTATATGGTTGATATACCAAAGAGTCGCACTAAGCGCTAAAGAGTGAAACTCTTTTCCTTCGTCTGTGTTTCCTGATGAATACAATCTAGGGGACTTCAAGTCACAAGTGAATAGGTATCTTATAGGCAGGCGCGTCACATCCTAGATCGCATCGTTGCTTACTATCAGGTGAAATAAAGGTCAATGTAAGGTTAGATTGTAAGAAATATATTTTATATATAGTAGTTAGACCTAAAAGCCTACCATGATCTCTTAGTGCGATGTTAGTTCGATTATATAAGTGAGATACCGCTATACACGGTCTATAGTGGCGTCTTTTTTAACAGCTAAACTTGAATCCCGAGTATACTGAAGCGCGAAATACTGAAGAGTGAAGCCTCATGTCACAAGCATTTTTATTCTAAAAAAGAGTTGCGCCAAGCTAAGGGAATGAAGTAAGCAAAATGATCTCTCATTTATTGTAATTTTGGATTTATTGTGGATTTAGCTTGCAGAATAACAGTCTAAGGAGGTGTAAAATTATAAGGTTTCAAAGAAACGATGTTAGCTAATAAAACAACCACAAAATGTACGAAATGAGTGCGGCATTCGTTTGGCACAAACACGTGCCAACGCGAAGTGGTGTAAGTACCGACCGAGCGCGTATACATGGCAATTCATTCAAAGAAAACTCACTAGCAATTTTATTTTTTATTGTTCGACCGCAATTCTATTCCAAACGTTTTAAAAATAATATTTATCTGAACATAGTTGGCTAAGTTAAAACTGTGATCAGCGAATAAAAAGACGAAATTGTAGTTGAGTTTGATTCGGTGAGTTAAGTTCGCTGTTAATTTTTTACGCTTTGTTTGCAGCGTTAATACGAGCGAGTACGCGATTTCGTTTGTAGAAATAATTACAGAATTGCGAATAATACCGAAATACGATTATCTTCTCATTCTATTTTATAAGAACTAGATGGCGCTGTACCGCGTAGAAACACGCTATCGTATTGTTTTTGCGGGAGTACGTAAGGGCAAGTTTATATGTTACCATATAGTGAGACAATATGGTAACAAACACACACACACACACAAAATATTGTCATAATATATTTGGGATAGAATAAATAAATAAATAAATATTTCTTACATTCACACCAGTTAGCCTAGCCCAAAGTAAGCACTGTAAGGCTTGTGTAATGGATACTAGGGTAACGGATAGACATACATAAATATGTAATATTCATAGAAATATATATAAACACTCATGACTCAGGTACAAATGCTCGTATTCCTCATACAAACATCTGCCCCTTCCGGGATTTGAACCCAGGACCGTCGGTGCGAAAGGTAGGATCGCTACCATTGCACCAAACGGTCGTCAAAAAAAAATAGAATAGAAAAAGGAACAAGAGTTTGGGGGAAATCAGCAATGAAACGGGGTATTGCAGGTAAATATAGTTTTACAAATTCGTAGATAACAATATACAAGGTTCTTAAGCTTGACTTCCGTTCCAAAAGTCTTAATATATTTCTTTCATAATTTAATTTCATTAATGATTGAAAAGTGCCCGCAAAACGCTACGCTTTCTGTCGTTTGCACTGTGGAAAATTAAATCTTACAATGTAATTGTGTACTTGTCGTGTGATGTCAAAAACAAATGTAATTTTATTTTCTTTTATTTCACATCCTGCTCCGCTGGACACCAGTCAAGAGCGGGCAGCACTCTGGCCGTATACTAAAACATCCGGGCAGCGGAAACAACGGAAGTCTAATGTAAATTTATACCAAGTTAACTATTTTTATAAGTAAAAAATGGAGAATTCACTTTTCACAAAACAAAACCTTCGCGCTTTGTACTCTGACCTATGCTTATTTTGTTTCTCATTATTTTAAAAAATATCCAAAATATTCAAAATTTTCTTTAGAAAATGTCTTGTAAGAAAAAATACTCATAGAATTACCTTCATATTCTTACAAGGAAAATTTAAATCATTATGAATTTAGTTACTTGATTATTTGTTTTAATTATTATTTTAATATGCAAATTGTAGCATCCTGATTGTACTGTCTGTATCGTATATATCCTTATGTACTTTAAAACAATCACAGTAATAAACAAGATTATTCTTTTATTTTTCATTGTTAAGTCACTTACCGACAATAGTTGCAAGGATGATTAGCGCGAGGACGACCGAGGTTACCGCCATGAGGACGAGCGACGTGACGTCACTGGAGGTGCTGTTCCCGCCGGTGCCGTTGACGCTGACGTTGCAGCCCCACGACACCGCCTCCACCCACGAACAGTTCCCGTCGAACCATTCCGACGGTGGGTACGTGACTTCATCTGGAAACAAAAGAAAACTTTGTTAGAAATTATCATTTATGCCCATCACCACCTTTGGCAGGCGGGGTGGTGATCGCAGTAGAAAATCATAGCTCGGAAAACGCTGCATCCCATTTTGTGGTGGTCTTCTCGAGATGTACGGTGATTACTTCCAGCATCATTATTCTAATTTACTATGGGACTAATGGTTTAACATACCCTCAAATGTAAACTTTTATTGGTACGAAAAACGCTTAATCTTAATAGCAGACCGATCGCGACAACTGTTTAGGATGCGATGGCTTAGTTTATTTCAAACTTTGCGTAAGACATCATTCTTAGAGAACCTTTTTTTAACTAGTAGATATCCTCCATAGATTCGACGTGGGTTGGTGGCGCGAAGCATAAACAGAAGTATATCCGAAATCTATAACCTCTAGAATGTACCCTCCATTCCACAGACTCCAGCGTCTCGTGTTCTGGCATTCACAATATAGGACACCGGTGGGTAGTCCAAAGACTACCTCTTAAATGAGACATGGTCAACTAACATACATGGCAGCCCCTCACACGTGGAAAGCTGGTGCAATGCCGAGCGATGGGAACAATCCATTCGCCATTGTTTGGCCAATCTGGGAGCAGGAATTTTTCTTGAATTACGCCAGGTTTAAGAAAATCCAACTGGTCATAATTACAAATAGACTCAAATTTGTTATCCATTCAGACTAGGTGGTCCGAAAGACAAGTTAAAATCGTTATAATAACTTCTAAAACTATTAACCCTATTTAAAATCTTTATAAGCCAAATATAAAATTGTAAATTTGAATAAAATTCATGTCGTGATTGTGATAAAAGTCAATATTCATGAAACAGAAAAGTAATCTGAAATTGCACCTTTTTTATGACCCCAATTGAATTAACGGCTGAATATCTACGAAGTATAATCTTCATAAAACACCTGTGACATGATATATATAGCGACATATACAGAATACATTCCAGCCAGTTCCGCCAATACACCATCTCAATTTTATAGGCACTTTTTATTATTTCACCAGAGTACATCAAATTCAAATTTCATTCTCGAATTGCGTTCGTAACTCTCATATTATTTCCGGCAAACTTACGGATAGAAGATAATATAAGTAATCTTTGTGGCTGTTGTGATATTATTTGATGGCTATCGTAAAGCAACAATAAAGGCTTTGATGTTTGGATTATTAATATAACACAAGATATCTCAAACTAGTAGACTCGACGGATTAATGTTAAGGCAAGAATTAATCATCGTGTAGATAACACAACTGTTTATTCGGGCTTATCAGACAGTAGTTATTGGGTAAATTATTGTAATAAGGTTATAATAATAATGATCGTTGATTGAGTTGGCTTACCTTGAATATACGATTCTACTGACATAGTGATTACGTACTACTTGATACTATATTTAGCAAATTTAGGAAAATTAATAAGACCTTTAAATAACGTTTCACTATGGTGTTTTGTCGTAAAAAAGGAAAGATATTCGTTTTAAAGGACAAGAGAATTGCAATTTTCTCTTTTCTAGTATGATTCTCCTTCTCCTTTCCGATTTTACAATTACCATCAGTTAGAGCGAGAAAGGTTGTATGTTATATGAATACTTGTACAACATATAACATGTCTCGGGCAAGTAGTATTTTCAGTTAAATATCTTTTGATTAATTTCGTAAGCTTCAAACTAAAATCAATACAAGCAACCTGAGACAGATACTTTATATCTATAAGAACATTATTATATGAATAGCAACTATTCACTTTTTTATTTAACATAATAGAGTGTTTACATTGTTGACAAGCGCACTAAAAAGGAATTCTTCGGTGTGCTGAGAGCGGAGAGTACGTTATTCAATGACATATATGTACATACTTGAGGACAGCGATTGGATTGCCTCCTTAGAACTAAGATATGGCTTTTCTATAGAACCTTTGATAGTTGCTATAGAGGTAAAATAAAAGTGGTATTGATGTCAGATGACAGTCATCACTAGTTGTCATCGATACCTGTCATTGCCACGTTTTTCTTATCTCACTTTTCTTATTTGTTTGTCTGTCCGGGCAAAATCTTGCAACTTAAATTTGAGGCACTTTCCGATAAGCTAGAAAGCTGAAACTTTCAGGATAGTTCAGAACCCGATGACAATGCACTCTAAAGCAACTTTCAACTTTCCAGATGCACTTTCAGGTCCACTTTCGGCAACTTTCACTTTTGTATGGGGCTTATCCGATTGTTGCGTAACACATGGTTACTTCGTTGAGTTAATAATTAAAAAGAATAAAATAATTATACTAGATTTAAAAAATCTAAAAATCCCACGTTTTTCAATGTCCTAAAAAGAATAAAATAACCCTGCGGGGCAAAGCGAGGGGCCACTCAAAACGTGGGGGCGCATCTTTACAATAATCGGCATCAATGCATGTCATTCATCTCTTTAAAATCTCCTCTTAGTAATATGCGCCCCCACGTTTTGAGTGGCCCCTCGCTTTGCCCCGCAGGGTTATTTTATTCTTTTTAGGACATTGAAAAACGTGGGATTTTTAGATTTTTTAAATCTAGTATAATTTTAAATAAAACCACTGTTACCGGATGGATGATGCTTTAATTCATGTTTTTAGGCTTTCTTACCTCAAAAGGAACCCTTATAGGAAAGGAACCCTTGCCCGTCCGACTATCAATACCCTTTATATAGGGAACGCGTGGAAGTATCGTTGAAATTAAAATCATATACTCAACTCTACAGTCCCTTGAAGCTGTGAAAAATAAAACTTTTATACTTTGTCCAATGTAGGATGATACTTTTGACAGTTGACTCAATACAGAGGGTAAAAAGTTGCTATTGCAATGTCAAGCCAAACATAAGAAACAAACACAACCTTAGTACGTAGCAATAAGGAAATGACACCTGTCAAAAGTATCATCCCACATCGGACAAAGTATAAGGTAACCTTATAAAAAGATACGGCCGTTTATAACGCAACAACGTATATCACTCTTAAGGAAATCAAAATAGGCAATTGACATGAAGCAAGGTTATAGCACAAGTAAAGGAAAAATCCGAAAACCCTTAATTTGTCAGAATATTACATAATTTTTTTTTTGTGAATGCATCTGCAGTTGAAATGTATGGGAGTTCATATATTACAATTATTGACGACCGTTTGGTGCAAAGGTAGCGATCCTGCCTTTCGCACCGACGGTCCTGGGTTCGAATCCCGGAAGGGGCAGATGTTAGTATGATTAATACGAGCATTTGTACCTGAGTCATGGATGTTTTTATATATTTCTATGAATATTACTTATTTATGTATAATATATGTATATCTATCCGTTACCCTAGTATCCATAACACAAGCTTTAAAAGTGCTTACTTTGGGCTAGGTTAATTGGTGTGAATGTAGGAAATATTTATTTATTTATTAAATTATAAAGTTAAGTTTGTTTTTGGGTTAGAATAAAGAACTGAAATGAAAGAAATGAAACCACTGTAACCGGATTTACAACACGTTTATTTTTGTTTTATATGTTTGATAAGGATCACGAGAAGGAGTTTTGAATCTTGAAGCCAGGGATCAGAGGCTAGGACAAGGTTAAAACTTCTCGAAATCTGGTTTCACATGATTTTGATGTTCACTTAACGAAACCATACAGATAATAATTATAGTAAAGTTACCCAGACGGTCATATTAAAACACAATGAAAATCTTTCACTTTATTTAGGTACTACTTATATTTATAGCTCACATATAACTACTTATAGTTTAATGGCGCAATGTTTGGTTTTCGGATGGGCGTCCAAAAGGAATTTACCTTCGAGCCATAGATGTATAAGCAAACGTTATAATTCGAAAACTTTATTGACTACAATATTGTACGACGGAGTTAACGTTGAAATCATTATTTTTCAGCCAACCCTTGGAAAAGAAGACATTTACGAATGAGGCAAAATTGTTAACAAGTTGTATACTATATTAACTTATTACAGCTTTAAAAGACTAACACTAATGAATATACATCCCTACTAATATTATAAATGTGAATGTAAGTTTGTTTGTTATGCTTTCACGCAAAAACTACTAAACCGATCATCATGAAACTTCGTACATATAATCTTGGAGGTATTAGAAGTAACATAGGATACGCTTTATTGAAAATAAAATTGCGGGCAAAGCCGCGGTTAAAAGCTAGTAATTTATAAAATAACATATTTACGTTTCGGGAAGTCAACATTTGAACATATTATGTTACAGAGTTAGGTTGCCGCGCATCATTTATTTTGGCATAACAAGGATGATAAACAATCTTTAGACCCGTGGGTTGCGGTATCCCAAGCCTGTAGAAATTCGTGACGTCAGGGTTATAACGGGATCAATATAGCCACTACCGTTTCCGTGACCGATGTTTTGATTGATTTCTCGTCGATTTTTGGCAAGGAATTTGTGACTGCGATTGTCCATTGACGAATTATGACGGGCTATAACCTCTAGAGGTACTAAGAAAGTTTTAGACACATGCGTCGAGTCACTCGCAAAATCGGATAACAAATCGGTATAAAAGTCAGACATAAAATCGGTAAATTTACTTATTATTTTGATTATTTTTCTTGGTTGGTTTCACTTAACGTTATGACGAAGGAGTTAAGATATGACGTAATGCTCACAGTTGTTTGTTTACGTATTGGAACGATTACGAAGTAAACAAGCTGCTTTGAATGATTTGTTTGATACAGACGTGCGTAAGAGCCAGTAATATGAGAAAGAAAGGGACAGCGTGAATTGTAATGCCTCAAACTCGTCGCGTGTTACACGTGAGCTGGAGAGATTGAAAATGTATATTGAAGCCTGTATCAAATTGATGCGACGAATCGAGAACTTTTGCATCTAGGCTCTTCCGTACTGTTGTGAGGTCGGCCCTGGTTGACTTTTAAAAAAAACCCAAAAAAACACACACTTTGAAACACAAAATTTACTATGTAAATTTGGTTTACACTTCACAAAACTACTTAAACTACTCGAAACCTTGATCCCAAGCGCGGGAGCGGGAGTTGATGTGCTTTTCGCGAGCTCCAGAGTCTAACTAACTGTTTTAATTATTAAAATAATATAATAGGAAATACGCGATTCAGCAGAAAGTAAAGTATGGAAAAATACAAGTAACTAGGTAAGCGATTTACAGTAAGTAAACAGGGTTATAACAACCCCCCCCTTTTGACGGAGCTTTATCGATATTAAGATGAAGCGAAGTTAGAAAAATATAAAGATGTGATGCTGCGGGATCAAGAAATCGAACATAGGACATAGAAATTAAAATAGCAATAAGTGGTAGATTATAAGTACATATTAAGATTTAGAAATTAACATAGCTTCTAATGCAATGTTTTGAATATAGTATTATTCTAAGATAACATTACAACATTAAAAAATTAAGTTTCTTGAAGAATTGGAGGTATGGAAATCGACCTTATGTCTAATGTTACAAGATTTATGATTTAGTAAGGATTTAACAGATATTTTATCATCTGAATTTGATATATCGGTCATCTCAATAGAATTAGAAAATTTCGTTTCATGTTTTACATTTTTATTATTATTATTATAATTGTTAAATATTTGTATACAACAAGATGAAGGATTATTTTTTGTTCATATACATTTGTAAATTTTATATAAGATAAATGCTATGATTAGAGAAATTAGAAAGTAGGTAAACCCAGAATAGTAAGGAGCATATTTAACAAAATGTGACTCCTCTTGGAATTTGTTTATTTCTTTTTCAAGATCATCTAATTGATTAGATGCGTGTTTAAGAGAGTCCAAATCAATGTTGCTGAGAGATATGGGTGAAAGCAGAGGAATAGTATTGTTAATTATCTCCCTTTTACAACAGTCGTCTTGAGTGATATCGAAATCAATTACAAGTTCATTTTTATGAGTGAATGTAGATGTAGTAGAAGGTATAAACGTAAGCGTCTTACAATAACCAATACAATCTTTACTTAATTCTAATAAACCTGTACCAATTATAGAGTAATCTTTACTATCGGTATCACATTTTACATTTAACTTGTTTGACTTAGATAATACAAAAATCCATCTATTATTGCTTAGTTTTTGCCAAATATTTATATTACCGTATAGTAGTTTATAGTTACATTCAGGTGGTACAGACAGTACGACTTCGGTTAATAACTTGGTTTCACATGACGGATTGAAACTAGTAGAATATATAGATGTCAATGGACATATCGAATAATCATTGCTTAACTTAGAACATTCACTTAGGTTATCTAACAATGCATAACTTAATCTATCATCAGTAATAGCAAGATAAGATTTAGTAGGTTGAATCAGTGCAAAAGAATTTGGAATCTGCGAATCATGAGGCGTCGGTAATGGTATAAGTTTATAAATAGTATATTTTATAGGCGTAATAAGAGGTATTTTAATTATAAAAACAATTCTGTTATTGTAATAGTAAGAAGTTAAATGCGATACATCTATCAAAGTATGTATCGTCTCGATATTTAGAGGAACTGGAAAATTAAGCCTCTTGTTGATTATATTAATATGTTTAGTGAGCTCATTTAAGAGACTCGAAGGAGTGATAACGGCAGGGTGTAGCACGTTTGCCTTAGCGAATAAAATAGCATTTAAAATTGATTCTAAGGAGTTAGAAACGGTCAAGAGTGAACTATGTAAGATATTAACTAAATTATTAATTCTAGAGATATATAAAAATTCGTTATTATTTCTCGTTACTTGAGATAAAATAGTGCTAAGCTTATCTATTTGAGAATTTAATCTTAATTCATTATAATGTAACTTAGAAATAGTAGAGTTAAACGAGTTAATTGTAGATTTAACTACATGTATATTATCTTTCATAAGATTGAAGATTTCAGACTCACTGGTCTGACAAGCATTTATTGCAGCATCATATTTACGTGCATCTTCCGCGTCTAATGTACCAAAGAAAAATTTCAATATTTCTCCACCGAACTCTAAAGATCGTTTAAAACGACTCGGTGTTCCGTTACTGATAATATGAGACAGTGAGTTAAGAGTTACAAAATTTGTTTGTAAAAGTACTTCGAGAGGACTAAATATGTCCTTGCAATACATAAGTTCATTTAAATGCGTGCCAGTCGCATAAAATTTCAAACATAAATCTAATGTTTTTCTTATAGAATTTTGAATGTTATTTAAATGCGGTTGTAAAGTTACAATATCGACGTGAGTAATTACATTCCAATAATCGTTATAAAAATTAATAGAGTTTACAGGATCGAAATATATACCTGGGCTGTGCGCAATAGGCGTAATAGAAGATTTTGCTAGGCTAAGATGCCAAAGCGTTCTGAAAAGAAATAGAAATAATAAAAATATATTTATAATTGAGCTGGCTTTATCTCGTTAGTATGATATTTTACATGCTTTCTATTTATAGATAAGGTGACGTTATGTTTGCCGTTCACCTTTACGATTTTGTGTGGCCCTTTCCATATGGGAGATAAGGCCTTTCGGAGACGATGATGGTGTTTCAAATAAACCATGTCGCCAGTTTTATAAGTAACATCACGAGATTTAGAATCATAATATTGTTTAGATTTTTCTTTACTGTTAATAATATTTTGGATGGCTTTCTCTCTGCAGAGTCGCATCCGATATTGTAAAGCACGAATATATTCATTATAAGTAGTAGTAGAGTTAGTATCGTATAAAGAACTAGGAATAGACGGTTTGTAACCGTATAGTAACTCATAAGGAGTGAATTCAGTAGTACAATGCGGCGTAGTATTATAAGCTAATATTGCAGTAAATAAATAACAATGCCAATCGTTATGATTTTCGTTTACGAAGGACTTTAAATATTCTTTCATTGTAGCGTGTGATCTTTCGAGAGCACCGTTCGTTTGCGGGTGATAAGGAGTAGTAAAAAGAGATTTTATCTTCAAAATTTCGGTAAGCTGTTTGAATAGATCTGAAGTAAAAGAGGTGCCTAAATCGGTTAAAATAGTTTTCGGGAACCCAAATAAAGACATAAAATGGACAAGATTTCGAGCTATCTCTTCGCTGGTAGCGGTTACCATAGGGTAGGCACTTGAAAATTTGGTTAAATCATCTTGTAGAGTTAGAATAAACTTAAATTTTTGGAAACCAGCTTCCGGTAAGGGGCCAACGTAATCGAGAGCAAATCTCTCAAAGGGTTTAGTAGAGGTTGAAGTTATCTCCATAGGTGCTTTATTTGATTTTCGTAAGGGCTTATTGATTTGGCAAAGCTTGCAGTTTTTAACGTATCGTTCAATGTCAGAGCGCATTCCTTTCCAATAATAGGTGGCTTTAATTCGATTATACATGCGGGTTGATCCCGGATGACCTGCAATGGTCGAATCATGATTTTCTTTCAATATTTTAGGGATTTCAACAGGAGTTGGGTAAATTAATTGGTTTTTATAAATAAAGATTTTAATGTTAGAGTTATGAAAAATATAGGATATCATATTATAGATTTTAGTATAGGTTATACTTGGAAGTAATAAGCATCACGATCAAAATTTGTCTAAAAAATTAGACAATTTTGACCGTGATGCGTGCGTAATAGGGATATCCAGCAATGATTTATATGTGAAATTCAAAGACAATGGCAAATTTATTGTACTACCGAATGAATTGAGAATCTGTGACAATGTGTAATTAATCAAGTACAATAAATAACGGTTTAAATTAATTTAAAGCATGTTTTTTGTTTCATAACCAAGGGCAAGTAATTATTTATGTAGTACTATATATTTATTTTTAAAAATCTTTTAATAGCTCTTACTGTAATTACACTCGTTAAGTGTGAGATCCAGAGTTTTAGAAACTCTGGATCTCTTTTCTAAAGAGTTTCTTAACCACATTAATGGAGAAATACCACCAAAATGGAAACACAATTGTTATTATTTAATAATTACAATAATATTCATGTATACGAATAATTACTCATGTTACATGCTTTCATGTTCAAAATAGCTTCTATATACCTAATTAAAAACAGTAAGGGAAATTTCACTGATATCTTTTTATTGCACACATAATTCTGTTGTTTAAAACATCAAAATAAAAATAACCGCTTAGTGAATTGTGCTTCAGCAAAAAAAGGGACGCGTGCCTCTCACTCGCTCTCATTGTAAGCGCATAACGTGAGCGGAGCGTAACGCAGTTTCTTGAAGTGTCACCCGGCAAACCAATTTATAAGACGTTGTCACGTCAAAACAATATTATGTTTTAGTGGAAGTAGAAAAAGATATGCTTATTAAGTTTTCTCAATTAAATAGTAATGGGATTTTACAGCGGCAACCGCTCTTCCTTTATTAATGCACAGAGAAAAATGGAAATAAGAGGAGGGTAGGTACGCATTTTGAAACGGTACTCGTATGTTAAGTAGGCAATAAACGTTTATAATAATAATATTTTTTGAAATAATAGATAGATTAAAGAAGATAAGATTTTTTTTCCATATTTTTTTCATAATAATATGTTGTTTTAAATTTTTATGGTCATTAGTTGTTGAACATTTTCCAGGCCCTGATATTTGTACAAATTTTTTCGCTTTGGTTTTCATGGAAGTTCAAATATGTAAAGTACAAATATTTTTTTTATTATTTTTGAATAGCGAGAGTATGTCATCTGATGCGTGAGACAAATATATATTTTTTGTTGTCATTATTTATTTACATATAAAAACTAACAGTTAAATTTATAAATTGAAATTTTCCTGTAAGTACACTGAATAGTATTTTATCCTCCTCACATTAAATTACCAAAATTTTATTTTGTAGCTTCTTTGAAACGTTGTCACGAACTTGCAATTGGTATGAACACTTTTTATAAGGTATAATATAAAAATCTAATATTACAGACGGGTTTACTGTCTGTAAACTGAACTTCGTAGCAGACGGTAGAAATCTCTTGATTTAATATAAAGAAAGTAGACTTGAACAAAGTAAGGCCCATTAGTAACTTAGGATTGCAGCAATTAGACACTTTGAACTATAAGTTTCTTTTCGAGCTCCAATCCAATTAGAAACTTTCCTGAACAAATGTCATTGAAATCGACAGTTTACTAATATTTGTGATGTTTCATGTTTGTAAAATTGTTTATATGTCGCGTTCGATCATTATCATATCGATGAAACCACCATGAGAAAAATCAGAAAAAAAAACTATCCTGTCACCCCGTTTCGTCTTGACGTTAAGTTTGGGACACCCTGTATATCGATACGAACGATAGAACGTAGTTGTTCCGTAATAAGTAGCTCTCTCTCTCTCTCTCTCATGAAGTGGCAGTACAGTAACTATGTCACATTACATCAATTAACTATTTATATATTTTGTCTCTTTGCTTTGGGCCAATTTAGTGTGACATGGTTCTACGGTGCTTCTTATTGTTCGTGACAGTACACTCGTAGATCCAAGTGTAGGTCCGAGCACATTATATCGTAAGCCTGTGGAGTACGGCAAAGTAGAATAGAATCGACTCTTGACACTTAAAAATGTCGTAACAGGCGCTTAATGATACCGGAGGCAATTACAATAAATCTCCTGTAGACTACAGAACAGGCGCGCATTTGGAATTATGATATTTTACTGCGATTTCCAATGAGCCTGAAGATACACGCACGCACATAATACACATCCAAGACACACACATACACACACACATACACACTCACGAGACACACACACACGAAACACACACACAAACACACGCACACACAACACCCATATTCACACAACGCACACACTTTAGTATAACTTTGCTTTGCTTTTCATTTAAATTTATAATGAATGTTAAATACGAGTATGTTTATTTTGTACATAGGTTGTACCTTACAAGGGCACTGATTTCTGAAATACACGTTTTAAATCTAGTTCAGAGTCAGCGACTTCATTATGCTTGTACTACTTTTTCTATAAATAAAGATTATCTTGATAGAACTCTCATTTTATGGGAGTTTTCTTTTCAACAATAAACGATTTTTGGCTGAACGATAATGTGACGAGACTGTAGCCTGCGAATAATAACAATCGAATTCCTATTTATAGATTTATTATTAAACCAGGGCACAAAAAGAACACACAGCTTAAAATAAACCGTATTTTAAAGTCCGCGTTCTCTTTAAATATTGATAAAAATTACTCATAAATATTCATTTAAGGCGTTAAATTGGCTGGCAATTTATTCGAATAACATAATATTCTAATTGGAATATTCAAGGAAATTCCTCATTTCGCAGTCCGTCGTGCCTGAAGTGCACAGAGCTGACGGAGACACACTCCAGTAAACAATGAGCTGGCCTTCTCGGGGCAGCTCTACCCTTTATGTTTATAGTTTGTCTCTCATTCAGATATGATTAAGTCTAAAGATGTATTATAATCGAATACTCAAGAATCTTGTGACTTTTACCTTATATCAAAAGTGAAAAATTATACAAGCCAACAAAATTTGACAAAGTTGCTTTCCCAGACACATAACTATACTTTCCCAGAGGATTTTGGTGTGTTGAATCCAAATCCGGTCGCAGAATTGCAGAGATATTCTAACCTAAAAGAGCAAAAAACGCCGTTTTTGCCCATTTTTGAAGTTATGTAATCTTTTAAGTTAAAGTATACCTAAAAAATTATACAGGGCATCTTAAAGTACAAGTCTTGAACTTTCAAATGGCGTTGAGTTTGTTTACAAATTCTTTTTTTTTGCTGAGATATTTTATTTTAAAGTATTGATTTTCTCAATTTTGCTTCATGCTACCTATACTGTGATCAGTTTTTTTGCACTTTTTGGTTAGAATATCTCAAAAACCTGACGTGATGGAGCAATTCTGAGGCTGGATTTGGTTTCAGCACAACACGGTCCTTCGGAAAAGTATACTCAGGTGTCTGGGAATTTTCTGTTGTTGACCTGTGTTATTAAAGAAAATTTTCATAAATAAAGGTTTGTAGGCGAAGTACGGAGGAGGAACGGTATTTTACCTCCTACGATCCCCGTATGCAGGAGATGCGTAGTTTCTGAGTAAATTATTTTTGTAATACGCTTCTTCACCCACCACTGTGATCTTAGATTACAGATTAACGTTACCATAGCAACGCGTTACCGGGTGAGCTAGTAGAATTAAATATAGGATAGCAATGTCCTGAACCTAATTTATGTAGCTTACTAGACACAACACACAAAACCGAGACAACATAGAAAAGTTTTTTGGAGTTTAACTCCTAAAGAATCGTTTCATATATAGCCCACGCTATGAAAAATAGATGGGTAGTAAAATCAAACGTTAACGAAAAGTGAAGGGTCACATTTCCTCTGCCTAATATACTCGCACATCTTATAGCGTTCCCCGCTCCTCAGTGCCAAGTCCACATTTACTCTCTCTCTCTCTTTCTTTCTCACTATAACATTCAGTATACATGTAAAATATCATAAATAATAACAAATATATTAACACAATAATTTAAGTCATATATTTTAACAAATTAATATGAATAAATGAATTCATTAGCATCCTTTGCCTATTATATATATTTTAAGACAATCGTTTTTAAGGAGTAACTCTAGTGCAGATAGAAATTGTGGGACCTCGAATTGATTTTGCCATAAAAACCGGTATACAAGCCACTCAACCGTCGTGGCAACAAGTCAAAAAGTTTTAACTTAATTGAATCATGCAGACGTAGAAGGTACATATGATTTTTTTTATTCGGAGTTATGGAATAATATGTTGCCGTATATACCCTTGTACCATAAACAGGAAAATTAAAATAATAATATCTCTGCATTGTTGCCATTGCGCAGATGTTGCTATACACAGAAATGTACGTGATGTTATATCCTCCCTTTTACAAATTAAAAAATACATTTTGGTGACGATGTATGATATAATAATACCCTTCTACGTATGCATGATTCAATTTTTCTAAAGAAATTAACTTGTTTTTAGGAGCCGTGTTAACAGGATTATTATAATGATAACCCATAAAAAATAATTTTACTTTAATAATTGAAAAACGTAAAAGGATAAGAACAAAATATTGGAAAATTTTAGATTTATAGATGAAATTTACCTCATTAATAGCAAAGAAGTTCCCTTGTATAACAAATTTAACTTTATAGGTTAAACAATATATTAACAGTTGTTTGTTTCTTTCTATCTTTATTATTAACTAGCGACCCGCCCCGGCTTCGCACGAATGCAATGTTCTACTATATTATGCATGTATTATACATATAAACCCTCCTCTTGAATCACTCTATCTATCAAAAAAACCGCATCAAAATCCGTTGCGTAGTTTTAAAGATTTAAGCATACATAGGGATATAGGGATAGGGAAAGCGACTTTGTTTTATACTATGTAGTGATATGATGGTTGTTTTGTGCTCGGCAACCTCAATACAAATACAAATAATTGATGTGTTAACATAGTAGGTATCATGTTACAATATGTTATTTTATAAATATAAATTTGTTGTTTTTTCTCATCGTTTCGTAGCTGCGCCGCGCCATTTTTAATAATAAAATTGCATGTTTTAGTTAACCGAGTCCCATTTTAAGTGAACTGTATTTTTATAAGTTCTTATGAGAATAAATTATTTAAACCTAACAGTAAAAAAAACAATTTAAATGTGAATACTATACATGTAATATCGTAAATTAAAATCCTACGTCAGCACGTTATCTTTAAAACGGAGTTATGGAGTTTATTCTGAACCCTTCACTATATCATGCGAATCCGTGACGCCATCTAAAGATACGGGCAGTAAATCACATATATGACAGGTCATATAAAAAACTCAGGCTAATCTTTGGAAACAACGAGGAATGATTTACTTGCGTTTTTTAATTTTTAGTCTATATTGTTATTTTGATTTATCCACTCTACTAAATATCTACTAAATCTACTTAAAAAGGGGCTATAAGTATCCTAAAAAAATTTTAGCGGATGGAACCGAAAAATAAAACAGATAAATACAAATAATAATATTGCAGCCATAGTTAATAATAAAAAAAAAAATATTTCTTACATTCACACTATAGACGACGCAATACTTTTTAGTAAATACTTTTTATTCTAGATGTCAAATGTCAAAATGTCAGTGTACATTTTTTCTATAGAAAAAAGAAAACAAATGTCATTATATTATTATACAAAAATATATGCCGATTTTTTATTTGCTTACGTTGGCCGCTCTTCCGAGAAATAGTTAAAACATTAACACCTAATATTGTATCAGCAACACACACTAATAAGCTAACCCAAGCTAAGCACTGTAAGACTTGTGTTATGGATACTAGGGTAGCGGATAGACATACATATAAGACACATAGATATGTGATATTTATAGAAATATATATAAATACCATTGACAGATGTACAAACGCACGTATTCATCACACAAACATTTGCCTAGTCCGGGACTCAAATCCATGACCATCGGTGTGAAAGGTAGGATCGTTACCGTTGCACCAAAACCAAATATGTACCTATTAATCAGTTCTTATTATGAAAAAAATGTAAACAGTAAAAAAAGGTTTTCTGAAATTTGCTTCGGTACGTTGGATAGAATTGTATTATTTTTTTTGATTTTCTCCCGCTAGATGTAATACCGGAAACTATACTATTAGATCTCTGCTATTGGTCCCTTTAAATGAAATACCGGGGTAAATGATACTTCATCAGTGCCATCAATTGCTTGGACGAGGCTACCAGGGTAGATAAAAATGTGTTTCCTTTCTGCCCCATTGACGAAACAAAAGCACCGGGGCGGATGGGATGCAATTTCATGGATTGATAAAGATTATGACTGTATTGGCCTATGGAAGGTAGATTAATGGAAGGGTAGATTATCTATTCGATTTATTTGTACTAGAAAAACAAAACAACATTTTAAGTAAGAATTTATATATTATTTTTATTATTTATAACCACATTTTCGATCCCACTTGAGGGCTCGGAGATATGGTTTTTTTATTGGCGTATTTAAGATCTTATGAGCAATATACTTGTTTAGACAATATTAGCTTCTTTATCTTTTTTTGGTTTCATTAATCATTATGTTGTATGGTCTCCGGCAGAGTAGAATCCTACCAAACCTTAAAAACTTAAGGCGATCGCAAAAGACGAAGATGGGTATGAGAAGGCCTTGAGTCTTATTTCTGAACAGAAACTTTAACTTCATGAGCCCAACAATGTTAGGAATAAAAAAATCCAAGTAGTGGCCACACAAAACCATTACAATTCTGCCACATTTAAGCATAAGCCAACTATTACAAATCTCAATCTCAATTATTACAAGATTCAATCAATGGTATAGTGAATGACGACATGCTTAAATGCGATAGGAGTTAGTTAAAAAATTAAATAAAAATAATAAAGAGGTTTCTAAAACCAAGAGAGTTATAAATAAACAGAAAAAACATTTAAAACTTTTAATATGTTATCGAACGCAGACAATTAATACAAGAGTTGTAAACACGTTGCTGCTTTAATAAAGAAAAAATATATATAATTATGAAAATCAATTTACCCTCTGTTGAGTCCGTTTAGTTAATTACGAAGGACGCAGCCGCAGGTCTTAAAAAACCGAAATTATTTAAGAAAACAATTTTATTATAGAAAAATTACAATAAAATTAATATAACTAACCAAGACTAATTGACCCGATCGATGTTAGATTCAAAGTGAGTGATGATGGCGTCCAGACGGATGGCCCCAATGATGGCACGAGGCGACAGCACGTACGTTCCGCAGCGTTGGCATTTCCTTCATGTTGCAACATTTAGGTATAGCCTGATTGCAAGGGCAGCGTCAGCGGTCTTCATATACCCAACATACGTAATTAGTTCTAGTCAACTAAAAGAAGAGCAACTACTTTTTTAGTAGTGCGTACATCAACATTTTAGTCAAGTCCTCTGTATCGAGTATATTTTTAGCTTATTTAAATTATTTGATTTTGTGAACACTTTTTTCGAGCCTACACGAATGACAAATAGAGGTCAGTAATCCGCTCTTGAACATTATCATGTTCCTACTAAGCGCAACGTTATCTGTAAGCTCATTAAAATATTATAGAAAAAAAATACTACAGAAACACGCTTGAGGTAAAGCTATAAAAATATATTTTATGTAACACGTATGAACAAAATTTAGTGATTTTGCTTTGTAGAAAGCAGAAGTAAGTTTTATGAATCATATACCTAGATATCTGCTTCTAATGAACCTTATTTCATAGAGCATGTAAAAATACTTAAAGACTTTCAGAAAAGTTAGCTCTTTAGCAAAAGCCAAGTACATTACCAATAAAATGTCTGTATCTGAAAATAAAGTAAAAGCTACTTGGAATATTATTAATCAAGATACTGGGGAAACAAATTGTAAAGAGCATACATATACATTAGAAGTTGATAATAAAATTATAAAGTCAGATGAGGCTGTTGCTGACACATCCGAGAATTTCTTTTCTAAGATACCTACTGAAGTGACTAATCCTTTAGCTCATGTGTAAGTGATATTGTTGCCCTCCTGCAATCGAATGTTAAAAAGTGCAATTGTTTTTTTTTTATTGCAGAAACTTGGCAAACAAGCGAACTGTCTACCTGATGGTAAGTGGTAACAGTCACCTATAATACATGTGGCTCTTGTGAGATTCGCAGCAAAACTGCAACCCCCACAAGAACCACAGTGTACGTTGCCAACTTGTGACACAAGATGTAAAGTCACTGTACCCAGTAATTTCACTGCCATATGTACCCAGCACTGTACCCAGTATGAACACAGCAATGCAAGCATTGCTGCTTTGCGGCAGAAATAGTTAAGACGGAGGTCCCTAAGCAAACGACCCTGGTACAGAGTCTCCCTCCAGTACATTTGATTATACAATCTATACATCCTAACTTGTCCTATTTGGTAAACAATCTTGGCACTCCTTTTTGTTGAAAATGCATCATTAAAAATCAACTGATTCGATGTATAGAAACCTTTCTGTACATAATAACGATTTATTGTAATACTCGTAGATTATTGACTTGTTTATTATTTTATTTTTAAATGGGTGATTTTGTTAAAATGTTCTGCCATGATTGTTTACAAAATAGGACAAGTTGGAATTAACAAACTTTAGACACATTAATAGCGACATATGTGTAAAAACATGTAACTCTTTAAATATAAAGAAAACTTAATATATTTGGGGCATGTCAACTACCACCATAAAATCAAGGTACTTCTATTGCATCAAAATTTACTTTTATTTTAGAAAAAAATCCACCTTAAGCTGGGCTATGAGAATATTGCGAGTCTATTGGTGGATTTTTTCTCGAACACAGCTTAGCTTTTAGGTGCTTAGCACTTTTCTTGCGGCTCAAGGCGGTTTCATAGCGCTTTTCTGTATAAATCATACATTTATCTTCTGATCTCGTAGTATTATGCATAACATTGCTATTTTCATCACTCAACTCGTCTTTTAAATTGTCAGCACACCATTTGATACGAGATGTGGTTTCTGTTCCATACAGGAACGACACTTGTGAGAAAGACAAAGCAAAGTAAAGTTGACAAAGTTCAACTCCAGAAAATTTGTCTGCTAGTTATTAAAAATACATTCAACATATTTTAATGTGTTTTATTTACATTGATATGTGTATATATGTATACTTAACCACATCAAGTAAGCTAGATATTTGGACAAATTTACAGCCCCTATAATTTATCATCAGGATTTGAAGGTGCTGTGAATGCCGATGCATCCACAGCACTTACTTACATGTTGCGTTTACGCGATTTATTTCTTAATATAAACAAACCAATCGGTGTTCCCATGACTAAATTTTCAAATCATCTATGCCTTAATCATAGCACAATTTGATATTAAATCTTTTGAGTTTCGGTACTAATCTATACTATGAGCTGTGAGGTTTAAAGCGACCGCGGAGCAAATCAGGCGGCATCAAGTAGTCCTCAGAGCGGGGACGTGACTCGAATCCGTTCGCAAATGCCTCTAATCCATCCTGTATTGACGGTGACCGAGTTGCCGGAATGCAAATAGAAGGTAAAACTTTCAATCAAATGAGCTTGACCAACTTCGTTTTTACACGAGACTGAAACAGGAAAAGTGATTGATTACTTACTTGAGAAAATGGTGAATGATTGGAGGAATAGAATTCATTCGCCCGTGCCTAGTGCGGATTGGACTGGAAGATAACGTGGGATTATTATAACCCGAAAGCTTTTTATGAAAAACCAAAAAAGATGTACGGTTTGTGCACTTTTTTATGATAAATAGTGAAAGTCTTGATACAATATAATTGATATGTAACCGAACTAGTTTAATAACTACTGATTAATAAATGATACGATAATTGATATGAGTACGCGCAGAGTGATTGGTCACCAACGACGAACTCCGTTCTATAAGAAAAAAAATATGTAGAAGATCTCCAACATGACTTATATTTGTATTTATATCAAGAACCGTGATAATTAATATAAATATATAAAATATTGTTTTAAACTATCATAGTTACTTACATTAGTACCAGCGGCAGCATCAGTCTTGAATTCCAAATGTATTTTCCAGCTATACTACTTTTCGAATTTACCCGATCGCTCGAAGTGATTGGGGATTTCCTTTACCCGATACACTTTGTTGTCAGTGAACGCCACTGATAATCTGACACAACTTAGTTTCATCTTGTTTTGTAAATAAATGCCATTGTGCGTATTGTACGAGTTTTTGTAAATCGAAAGGGAAATATTAAATAAAAGTTATCTGTACTTCTAAGAAAATCTATATCTAAAAATGTATGGTTTATAGACGCATCTTTGATCGTGTTTTAATCAATTTTGCCGTTCAAATTGGAGCCATCTGGACTCCGAAAGTGTATACTTTACGACACATAACGATTTTATTGGTAATATTAGTTTGTGTTATATGTTTTCGGAATGGTTGTATTTTTGCTGATGAGATGAGTTGCTCGATAGCGCAAAAACTAATGCACGATTTATGGCCAATACAATCGTGATAATCTCGATGTCTTATCTTTATATAATTCTACGTGTGTATGTCACTGAACTCCTCCTAAACGGCTGGGCCGATTTGAATTCATTTTTTTGTATGCGTTTGGGAGGCGTCCTGGATGGTTTAGATTCACAAATCAACCCGGCAGATGGCGCTGCAGTCGGCACAGCAACGCGTGGTTGGGTCAGCTAGTATTCATATAAAATACATACTTGTTTTCCAATATATGTATTACACAAAATCTCTCATTTACTTTTGAAAACTTACTATTAGTTGTTCTGGCGCAGTTATTTTTCGGATTTTTTGCAAGACATAACTGTAAACTTACAATTGTACAATTATGGTAAACGTAAACATATCTTCATCATATAACAATAAGTATAAGTATACTAGTAAGAAAAAGTAATAATAATTAGCACTTTGGAAGTGTTAGCAGATACATACATACAATTTTTTTTTTGATAGCGAATTTATAAGCAGATTGTCTAATGGAAGAATGAGAGGCTCTTCCAGATTCGAATGATGTAAAAAGAAAAGGAGTCGGATAAAATGTTTGAATAAGAAAAGGTGCCAGGAGAAAATTTTTGTCACCATGTTAAACATCTCTCTATTAAAAAGCGCTGTTCTGCTTGCGATTTCCTTCCACTGAAACCAGTACATTGCTAGAAGATAATAAGTTCTTCTCAAAGATGTTGTATTGAAATTCCTATAGAGTTTTCAATCGTGCACTCGCCTTTTGCATGTCACTCAATGTCCGCAAGTAAGCGTAAGAAAGAACGCTGTTTCTAAATGCAAGACAGCAGTCGGACTTATATTGAAGGAAGTTTTATTGGATCTGTGAAAAGCGTGTTGCATTGGACATTTTGTTCAATAGGATTTAAGATTTACTATAAAATAAACGATGGAAATCGTTTGTGAGCTGTCATGGTAAAAGTGCAATGAATTGTGAACATAACATAATCCTACTAGCAGTTAAGCTACAGAATTTCACTAATGTGTCATAATTTATCATCAATAATGACCTTGTTATCTACATAATTATCAACATCATCAGACTATTAATGCCCACTGCTGTATATGAATCACAATTAATGTAACAAATATACCAACGAAGACGCATGTTTCGCTCAAATATTGAACATGGATTCAAGAGGAAATGCACATTTCGCTACTATCTTAATTGGCATTATAAAAAAACGTAAACCTTTTCTCGTTTTGCTGTTCCATTCCATAGAACTACTGCTTACAAGGGCTGTTTTAAGTAAACTGCCACTAAAATTTGAAATAACATCCCGCCATCTCTCCGAATTCTAAGTTTCATCACCGATTTCGGAAATAAAATGATAGCTCACCTTTTCATCTTGGCAGTAGATATATTTAGTTTAGTTGTAGTCATTTTGTTATTAGCACATTTATTATTACTGTTTCTTAAATATTGTTAAAGTATGATATTTCTCGTGTTCTTGTACGATAAACAAATGTATGTAAAAAAATACTACGCCACCAACCCAAGGTCGCATTTGAAAATCAGCTTCTCTGCTCAGGCGGTGTCATATGCTGAGACGTGACCGTTTCAGCATAAATATTATTGTGCACAATTTGTTTATTATAATGTTATGTAAATGTAGCATTTTCTGCTGAATAAACACTTTTTTTATAAAAACCTGAACATTGTGGAATCAAGGTTCACATTGTAGTAATACAATTATTTGAGTTAGGTTATAACAGTTATAATATAAAGAAGTACGATATAGCTCTTATAATCACGCGGTTAAGGAACCCATTAAGGCACTTATAGTTTTTTACATATTATAGAAAATCTGTAGACCAGATTAGTTTTTATGCTATCCTAGTGTGGCATTTATATACAAAACAGAGTCCACGGTATTTTTTGCATTTTTTGACGTGACAACGTCTTATAAATTGGTTGCGGCTGGGAGTCACTTATGAAAAAGTGTAACGCTCGGTAACGTTACGATGAGTCACCGAACGAGAGAGAGGCCCGCCGAATGTTTTCTCAATATTTAAAAGTTTATTTTGATTTTTAATATTATAAGTATATATATGAAATTGTAAACTCTTTATGATATATATAATACAAAAAAATTGTTTATATCGATAAATTTTGATAACCATCCAAGATTGTTCCATTTAAATCATTAATGTATAAATCACTTATAATATAAATATTTAATAGTAGTAGATATATTTCCTATATAACCCAAATTATTCATTTATTAATTTTCGAAATATATTACAGGCATTTATATTTAAACATCCTGTTACATAATGATTTATAGTTTTTTTTATCCTCAACAAAATCACTCAAATAGGAATTAGTTAAGTTTAAGTTTACATGTACAATGTTTTAGTAAACAAAATATATTTCTATAGTTAAAATTTGTGCAATTCTTATTTTCATTCAATTCCTTGTTCCTATTGTGCAATTTAATTATATTCATATCAATAAATATTCTACCGAGAAAAAGACGTTGTCACGTAAAATCTTCGCCCGTAAAACCGACTTTACAGGCAACCATTTTTTTTCATATGAACATGTGTTGGGATTGTACCATGATACTGATATTCATCATCATAATCACCGGTTTATTGATATCCCCACGGATGGGTCATAGACTTTCTTTATGCGTCAAAACACCACGGGGGGAATTGGACAAAACCCATCACTCAGTGTCAGTGGTGGGTAAATGCAAAAATATAGCCAGGAATAACGGCTTAACATATATCTTGAAGAGTTTAGGAGCTCAACACATAGCCATTCGCTCCGAAAATTGCCTGCCCTCCGCAAACAACTGCCGCCATCGCGATCGTCGGCGTGATATTAAATAGCTTATATCATTTTGCAATGTGGTAAGCGGCAGATTAAAATAACACCAACTCCTCATACTTAAGGTTGTTGTAAAAGGCGGCTAATGATAACAACGGTAAACACTTTCCAAATTATTGTATTTTACTGCGATCTCCGAGCCGTCTGTCAAACTTTTCGAGTAAGTTTCCATCTAGCATTGGACGACTTTTGGCTAAGATGATATATAAGCACAAAAAGGTTCATTTAAATCCTACCGGCTGCTCTAAAAATTGGTGTGTCCAAACAAAACAAAATGATGGACTTTTTAGCGAGACTAGACGCGTTACTTTAGTAGTTTCATTTTCATGTTTAAATTGTGTTGTGGCGAATATTATTATGTAATAATTGTGGTTTATTTAACCATTAAGTATTCAAGAACATGCACGAGTGTTGGCAAGTGAAAGAAATCAGCAAGAGGTGTCTTTTTATGATCTCCCAAGAAGTCAAGTAAGTCGCCGTACATCCCCACATCTTTGCTAAAGAAAAGAGGTATTTCATTATTCATTGAACATCCATATTTGTCTATTCACCGTTCATAAAGCTTTTATTCATGAAAAAATGGTTGCCTGTAAAGTCGGTTTTACGGGCGAAGATTTTACGTGACAACGTCTTTTTCTCGGTAGAATATTTATTGATATGAATATAATTAAATTGCACAATAGGAACAAGGAATTGAATGAAAATAAGAATTGCACAAATTTTAACTATAGAAATATATTTTGTTTACTAAAACATTGTACATGTAAACTTAAACTTAACTAATTCCTATTTGAGTGATTTTGTTGAGGATAAAAAAAACTATAAATCATTATGTAACAGGATGTTTAAATATAAATGCCTGTAATATATTTCGAAAATTAATAAATGAATAATTTGGGTTATATAGGAAATATATCTACTACTATTAAATATTTATATTATAAGTGATTTATACATTAATGATTTAAATGGAACAATCTTGGATGGTTATCAAAATTTATCGATATAAACAATTTTTTTGTATTATATATATCATAAAGAGTTTACAATTTCATATATATACTTATAATATTAAAAATCAAAATAAACTTTTAAATATTGAGAAAACATTCGGCGGGCCTCTCTCTCGTTCGGTGACTCATCGTAACGTTACCGAGCGTTACACTTTTTCATAAGTGACTCCCAGCCGCAACCAATTTATAAGACGTTGTCACGTCAAAAAGACTAGGCTGTATTGGCTTCATGCCCCTTGCCTATTCTAATGGGAAAAAGTGTCAAACAAACTAAAGAAATGCACAAACTCAGCTTTATTATACTAGTAAATCTTAAATTCGTGTTGCACCAACGAACAGACCGTCTGTGCGCGGATCAGCATGCACTGCAGGTTTCTTAAGCTTAACTAACGAGACTTATATCATAAATAAACTGTAACATTTGATACGAATGCTGACAGTCGGTACGTCAGTGTCTCAGTAATTTATGCGTTGTAGCATCGTTAATATTTTTCTAAATTAGTCTCAACTTGCCTGCAAAAGATTTATCAAAATCCCAGTGGTTAATAATGTTCCCCATATAAGAGACTAGAGATGCTTAGCTATTGTCTACTACGATTTACGAGACAAATAAGCACCCAATGTTTTCTTTGTTTTCGATTTAAGTTTCGTCCCAGTTCGACATGGGAGAGTGCAAAATCTTGTGAAATTTAAATGTGCTGTCAGATGGTTATCTCAACTTCGCCCCAGAGACTAAGTGTGCTGGCCTACATTTTTCCAACTTCCGTACACAGGATGTGAGTCCATTGGTTCTCATATCAGTTCTAGTGACAGCTGCCACTTCGGGCCGCCTGGGACACTATACGACTTTTGTATATTTATAAACCGCATTTCAATAAAAAGATACTGAGTAGAATTCAATAATTATTTTTATACAAAATGAGTCTTCTGAGATAATCTTTTGACTATTAAAAAATAAGACATTTGAGGTGAAAAAGAGTAACTTTTTGACTGTAAAGCATTTAGCCAACTTTGTATTGAAATTTTCTATTTAATAAGGAAGAATAGTTAATGAAATTTGTATCCTATTGCGAAGCCCTTTGTTACTTAAAAGGCCTTTAAATATATTGCTAAGTCCACTGTTAATAATTTTGCGAATAAGAGCGAGGACTAAGGACTTACTGGCTTAAATATTGGCCTACCGAGATACTATTTCTCTTTGTATAGAAGGTATCGGAAGCTTCGAATTTAGCTAACATTATCGAGGACTCAAGATCTTCACACCGATGAGATTTTACTGCCAGCATCAACAGGGCTCCATAGATCTTACCATACCATGAACATAAGGTTTATCATTGCGGTGGTTTTCGGTATGAGGTTGCCATTCACGAAAACTTTAGCTCCAACTCTGTTGTCAGTTCTTTGAACAATGTACCCTGTTTATTTCTGCTAATGGGTTATACTTTGTCCAATGTAGGATGATACTTTTGACAGGTGTCACTTCCTTATTGCTCCGTACTAAGGTTGCGTTTGTTTCCTTATGTTTGGCTTGACATTGCAATAGCAACTTTATACCCTCTATATAGGTGTCAACTGTCAAAAGTATCATCTTACATTACACATAGTAGAACATATAAAAATCCTTAACAAAAAACAACTTTTGTTTAGTAAATGGAGATTAACATTCCTAATAAACAGTTTTAAAATGAACCGAAAAGTATAAAATATTTTTCTAAGTCACTTGTATGTAATTACGGGTAAGAGTTTGGGGCGCTCGGGACTAAATGTTAAATACAATGAAAGCAGCAAAAAAGTTTGTGAAAGCTTTTACATTTTTCTAATAAAAAAGGGGCCATTGATTAATTTAATAATAAAATGTCAATTTGCTAAGAGCAACTGTATTGTGTTTAAAAGTAAGCGTTCAAGTTTGTTAATATTTTAGGATTTAATATTGCTTAATGAAAAATATAGAACGAAAGAAAATAAATATCACACAGCAAAGCTAGAGCTTTATTATTTGTTTAAAATCTGATAATACGAAGCCATTTTTTTATATTATTTACCATCGGATGTGTTTTTAGTTTCAGATGTGTAGCAAGACGTCATGTTCGATGGCTGTTAAAAGAATTCATTTTATTATTTCTTTATTAGCAGGCCGTTTTCTGGTCATAAATATTTCTTAAATCTCAATTAGTTCAAAACTTTATATCGATATTTTAACTGACTTCAAAAGGACATCGTTAGTTCGACTGTATCTTATTATTGTATATTCCGTTATTTCTCTGTATAATTGGCACTCGATTTAATTGTTTTCTTTATTTACTTGTAAGGATGTTGGTTAAGCATATTTGGTTGCAAACTCAACAGAACTTTTGCAATAAATACTTTATTTCATACAAACGTATGACCCTACCATCATACGAACCCGGGACTCTATAGCTTTACAACCCACGGTTAGTGCAACATAATCAATAATTATTAATAAACCAATAAATATAATAATAAATTATATTCGTTGCTTTATATTCATAATTACTGTTGTGTCAAGTTTGTAAAAAAATATTTTAAGAGGCGTTTTGACATTAAACCAACCAATTTTTGTATTTTTTTAGATTGCATGTATTCTTACAGAAATCATACCTAGATCATCTTTTTAGATTTTACAGTTTTTAAATGAAGCGGTGATGAGTTATTTAACGTTTATTGATTTGAAATATGAGCATCCATTTCCGTTATTCCTGTTATTGAAATTTGCTGAATTTAACTTGATAAGGCTTTACGTCTATACCATTAATGAACACATACAACAAAAGAGCGAGATGTATTCCCTAGCTGAGTATGCAAAATGTGTTATATAATATGAATACGTTCATAAAAAAAACTTAATAAAAAGCGACCCACAAGTTTTTGAATTGTTTGTAATGGAACAAAAAAGTCATTTTCCCTTTAGACCCGTCCCCGCTTACGCAAATGTTGTGGAAAAGAGGAATCAAGATTAAGGATTTGCTTTCTTGGCTTGGTAAAAGTAATAGACTCATTGCTTCGTAACTGGACCTTACTGTCTTGCATTGACTATTCGTATATCTGTATGGCAAAGGCATTAAAACGTATGTTTAAAGTCGATGACCTTATGAAATGTGGTGTCTTGTAATGAAAAAACATGAAGCATATTAACATAATATAGGTACTTAAAGCAAAGGACATCGGAGTTTAGAAACTCTTCTTCGGGCCTCTTCTCGTGCGGTAATCACCCCACGGTGTTGGGTGCCGCCAGTCAGCGGCCGTAGTAGCTACGGAATGGTTGGTGATAATTTTGAGATTCCTAAAATGGATTCATTAAAGAAAATAACCAAACTTCTTACAGTATAAATCGCAACCAAACAAACTATCGCTAACTAGAGCACAGCGCCATCTATGAGACACAAACGCAGACAAATATAAATAGTAACATTGGCGCGGCTTGCTTCAAAATGAACCTTTTTAGCCCGAACTAGTACAAAAAGCTAAACAACCAATTTGTTACAATATTTCAGTATATAGTTTTTATTAGGTTCATTTGTTAAAGGCGGCTAGCCCATCAGTTGAAAAGTCAGACCCTTTAACCCAAGCGGACCCAGTTCGATCCTCGCCAATATACTAAGGACGTGGATCGACTCATTACACAAGCTTTTAGCTTACCACGAGGAATCAACGAGAATATTTTAAGAAGTTCAACGCATTTTAATATTTAAAATATATATTATTTTAATAGTACATATGATAATTTTAATAGATTTTTTTACGCACGATAAATACAATAGGGTTTTTGGAATTCGCTGTTCTTTAAACTTTCATAGTTTAACACTCTCAGCGCCAAGCCCTATATGCCAATACTAACAAAATTTGACATTTTTGAAATAATTGTTTTTTCTAAAAAATCATCATTTGATCATTTTTTTCTATCCCCACCCTTCTACTACCCCTCCTTCTAGCGTGTATCTTTTTCGATAAAGTGCCTGTGAAAATAGTTCACACCCAAAACATTTTCGTGGGCCATGTGTATCGAAAAAGATACACAAGTGTTAGTACAGTGTGTATCGAAAACGATAAACATAGCGCTGAGCGTGTTAAACATTCGTGTTCAAGAAAATGGTATGATTGTCGCGTGTTGTTTTCTGGATCCAATCGGCGGAGTCGAACCCCTAACTTCAATATGACATGCCGGACGCAATTAAATGATATACCAATCCCTGTAGATAGATAAATTTTGTTTTTGCATCATCCTCCTTCTGATTTCGACCTCAGGTCCCATCACATTGGAAACTGTAATCAATTTTATATTTTAATTTTAGTTTTTTTCTTTACTTTGTACCATCGCGAACAATTAGTGTTATTTTTTTTCTTGAAGCTCCGATTTCGGTGCTTTTATTGTTTTTCTTTATTGTCTGAAGGTGTTTCTTCACGTAAAGTTGGCAATTAGAGCTCAAGTTTCGTGTGGAAAATTGATTCTTTTTTTCATAATATCTACCACTGGGGTTAATAGCGCAACATTTACAAAATGGCGGACTAAATGTAATATATATTTTTCTATCGCGTTCTGCGTGATTGATTACATTGCATTAACATATGGAGTTGTTGCAAGTTAATAAACAAATCAATATTAGATGTTTATTAATTTGCCAATATTACGAATAATAAGTTTCCACAGAATTTATTACCGGTAAAGTTTGTGCTATTCAAATGGCAATCCAATATCTAAGCTCATTAAACATTCAATTGAAAATTTGCTTTGATATTACTTGGCGCGATACTTATTCATAATTAATTCATAGACATGTCAGGGGATCAGGTATGTCGAGGTTCGTTCGCCGAAGGTATTGTTTGCTCGTGTAGTACTCTGGCACTCGGTAACTGCTCGGGTGAATACAGGATGTTACCGCACATATTGTGACGACACAGACACATGAATTCATAAGATTTAAAGTAGGAGAAAATGAGATAGGAAGCATCATATAGTGTCTCTTCGAAAAGAAAAAGCGACAGTAATAAGAGACAGACATTTTTTTTGACGTAGGAGAAAAAGAGATAGGAAGCATTATGTACGCGTGTTAATACGAGTACGTGTTTGTGTGCTTATGCTTAGTACATAGCTGGAGAGAAGACATCACAACAAACGTGCTATTTTGTATAATGTACGTATTAGTTTTGAAGGTTTCACTTCTACCACGTGTGAATTGCACACATGCTTTTTTTTATTAACGCTATCACCAACAAGGTTGCATTAATACAATTATACAGATACAAACATAATAGTTACTTGATCAAGTGAAACCTTAATTAAAAGCGACAACGGCATTCGATACACGAAATAGTAGCAATAGCTTTACAAGTACACAGATTAACATGGTTACAGGTTAAAGACAAGTAAAAATACTAATTAATTATATAAATTAACTTAATAAAGTACTGATCGTTCTTTGATAATCGATTCTTTAAATCAGTTTGTTTAGACATGTAGATCTTAATATTTTCAACAAAATTGGAGTATTATATCGAGATTAATCTACTTTCACAGTGAATTATATTAGGAGAATATTCTATTTAAAGGAACTGAACTTAAGTTTGATTTATAATGACTGGTTACAAATAAATTTTAACTTCTATAGATTTTCTTAGTAATTTAATGGGGACGTTTATGTTACTTTAAAGAGTAAATCGGGAAAATCTGAAAATGCCATTGACGAGTTGGTACAAAAAGGTCCCATCCAACATATCACGTTGGTCTTTGAGAGTTTCCATTTTAAAGAAAAAAAAACAAAAACCGAGCTAAGGTAAGCTACCTACCTAATCTATACTAATATTATAAAGAAGTAAAGTTTGTGTGTTTGTATATTTGTTAAATTGTAAGGTGTAATCTCGGGATCTACTGAACCGATTTTAAAAATTCTTTCACCAATAGAAAGGCACATTATTGCTAAGTGTCATAGACTATATTGAATGGTAGAAAAAATTTAAAGAATTTTGTCCACCCGTGCGAAGCCGGGACGGGCCGCTAGACGTTAATAATTTTGATGGTTTTATATTGCATTGCATCTCTTTAATATGCAACACACAGAATATAGTACTACTCCATACAAATGAAATGTAACTTACTGTTGGTATCATTCAGCTCGCTTGTAAGTATTCGCGTCGCATTCATGATAGCACCTTTGTCGCTCGCCCTCCTGTAACAAGTAGGAGAAAAATGGTTAAATTTCTATATAGAATATAAGTCATTTAAACCATGACGACCGTTTGGTACATCAGTAGCGATTCTGCCTTTCGCACCGACGGTATTGGGTTTGAATTCCGGAATTGGCAGATGTTTGTTTGATGAATACAAGCTTTTATACCTGAGTCATGGGTTTTTATATACATTTCTATAAATCTATACATATAAATAAAATTGAAGTGTCTGTTTGTAATATTGAAATAACCGTTTTTTACTACATGCATATGAATATATATACGTTACATACACCAAAATATTTTTTTTTACAATTTTTGTCTGTCTGTCTGTCTGTTTGTTCCGGCTAATCTCTGAAATGGCTGGACGCATATTGACGGGACTTTTTTTGGCAGGTAGCTGATTTAATAAAGAGTAATTTAGGCTACTTTTATTTCAGAAAAATAATGTTGCAATATTACACGCGGACGAAGTCGCGGGCGGCCGCTAGTATATATATATATCCTAGTACCCATAACACGCCTTACAATGCTACCTTTGGGCTGGGCTAATTAGTGTGAATGTAAGAAATATTATTAAATTATCAATTATACGTACATATTGAGCTATAAATAAGACAGCAAGGACATGAGTCTGGTAAATGAGTCATAATAAGATCAATATTACAACATTACTGTGATCTTTCTGTCTGAATAGACTTTGACACAAGTGAATTAGTATCTAGAATAGATTTCCGATAAAGAGGACTCAGATGAGGTATAGGGGAGTGTACCCTCCTGAACACGGAGCTTAAACTTTTGCGGGGGCAGAAGACAATCGATATCATTATCAAAGATGTGGTTAACTGTTTTTTTCAGTTGTCAAGAGATAGAAATCTAGGGAAACGAAAACGTTTCTCGAAGAAACAGATTTTCCTAAAGATACCGCTATATGGAAAATAAATTTATTCTGAAGTCTTTCAAACTTTAGTGAATGAGCGTAATGAGGTATCCAGACAACACTCATAGAATTTTAAATCTATGATCTAAGATCACAGTGTTTTGTGTATTTGTCTGGCCGCTCTTTTTCCCGCTCTGATTCCATTGTATCAATAACGTTACCATAGCATCGCGTTAACTGCAAGTAGTTCGTCTACCGGACGCTAGATGGCGCTAACGGAAAAATATTTAATAATAGAAAAAAATTAAAGAATTTTGTCCACCCATGCGAAGCCGGTACGAGCCGCTAGTCTATAATCTAAGATCACAGAGGTTTGTGTGTTTGTCTGTCCGTTCTTTTTCCCGCTCTTTTTCCATTGTATCAATAACGTTACCATAGCAACGCGTTAACCGCAAGTAGTTCGTCTACCGGACGCTAGATGGCGCTAACGGAAAAAATATTTAATAATAGAAAAAAATTAAAGAATTTTGTCCACCCGTGAGAACCCGGGACGGGCCGCAGTATGGTGATAAGGAAATATCATTTTTCTAGATGTTTGTCCTTACACCAAAAATTTAAAGAATGTCGCTTCTCTCTATCAGTTTATTTTCATTGTGATTTTTCTGTCTCATCCACCATAAAGTTTAAGTAGGTTATAAAATGTTATATTTTCTTTTTATTGTGTACAATGTTAAGAATTGCAGTATCAACGCAGCTTTTTAAACCGCGTCGTCTATCTTCAAATGTAGTTGGTCAATGACTTATAGCCGCTTGGTGTTATGCTATGCCGCCAGCCTCTTGTAAATCCTGGATTCGAATCTCGGTAGACAAAAATGTTTGTGTGATGAATATATGTATCTATTCCCGAATTATAGTAGTTAATATATTTATTTTGCTAAGCTTACTTTAGAATTAAATAATTGTTGTGTCCGGAATTTATTTATATTTTTATACGACGACGAGGTGACGACCGTTTGGTGCAACGGTAGTGATCCTGCCTTTCGCACCGACGGTACTGGGTTCAAATCCCGGAAGGGGCAGATGGGCAGATGATGAATACGAGCATTTGTACTTCAGTCATGGGTGTTTATATATGTATATTTCTTTGAATATTACATATTTATTAGAGCGAAACGAGTGAAGCTCCGATGGGTCAGCTTCAATGGGGCAATGTCTGTTACGCTATAACTTCCCGAGTTCTTAACTGATTTTAATGTTTTTTGTGTGGAATCGAGTCAGATTTAGGACCAGATGGTGACGGAGCCCGAATTTTTAAATTAGCAAAAATTCCCATCGACACAAAGATTTTTTTTTCTTTTTTTAGGAATTATGCCCCGCTCCAATATGTGGTGCTAGCATAGCTTTATGCTTAGCGAATGCATCGCCTAGTGTATCATATAAATACATATATATGTCTATCACTAGTATCCATAACTCAAGCCTTACAGTGCTTACTTTGGGCTAGGCTGATTGGTGTGAATGTAAGAAATAAGAAGAAATATTATGTATGTAATATTTTTTTTTCGATTTATTTAATTTTCTTAGATTAGTTATTAACTGAAATTTGATTGTATTTCCCAGAGGGGCTACAAAATTATGAGGTATCCGATTAATTTGGCTGGTGAGGCGACAATTCCCGCCGCGGCAAATATCTGAAATATTTGAGGACTGCGAAAATCATTGTGGCTCTTGCGATATCTGTAATGAATAAATATGTCTTAGGTACCCTTGGAACTTAAATGACCTAATCCAAATTTGCTAGTATTCAGGTTACAAGTAAATTTGGGTCAGATATAAACTATCCTATAAATACAATATTTGAAAATGAATGACTTATTTATACCAACTTTTTGAGCCATTTTAATAAAATATTGAATTAAGTACTAAATATCGGGAAAAAAATATTTAATTTAATTTCAAATAATATAACTATAATTCATCATTCTTCGTTTCTAAAAGAAATAACAATTATTAAATAATGATTCTAAGCATACGAATATATGAGTATGTATTTGGAATATTATATTCGATGTAGATATTTAGAAAGAGTTTTTTGATTTTGTATATGATATGAATTGTGAGAAAATTAAAAAAAGTGGTATCAATAATAATAATAATTCACACCAATTAGCCTAGGCCAAACAAAAGACTCTAAAGATATAAAATACGTGTGCAAAAACAACTACGCCTCCGAGCCCTCAGATGGGATTCGAACCCACGACCTTTCGCTATCCGGGCGACTGCTCTGATCGCTGAACTACTGAGACGCTGGCAAACGAATGTCGAATTTTATAAACGTATTTCAACTTCTACTATAGGAGGCGTAGTTGTTTTTTACACACGTATTTTATATTTTACAGAAATATTGCATTGTGAATGCAAAAAATTAAATTAAAAAAACAAAAGACTCTAAAGTTTGTATATTGATACTGGAGTAACGGATAGACATGCATCTATGATTCATAGATATTAATACTCCTAAAAATATATTTAAATACCCACAAATGCTCGTATTCATAATACAAGCATCTGCCCCTTCCGGGATTCGAACCTGGAAGCATCGGTGCGATAGTCAGGATCGGTATCGTTGCACCAAACGTTCGACAAATCAATCCATCACTTACTATCTCCTCTTTATTATATATCCCCTCATTTCATGTTCTTGCGCTTATGAATGGGTATCACATCTGTACACTCTAAAAAAATAAACAAAATTATCTTTATTACAATGGCATAAAGTTATATATTTAGTTGTTCATGCTTAAATAGTTCATTGTTTATCGAGGAGAGAAAGTACATGAGTCATGGGTATTTATATATATATTTCTATGTCAATAATTATTACATATCTATGTATCATATATGTAATGTTTTTTTACTATCCCAGTATCCATACCACAAGCCTTACAGTACTTACATTGGGATAGGCTGCTTGGGGTGAGAGCAAACATCATCATTATATATCTATTATAATTAAAGAAAACACTTATTGTAATTATTATATTTCTGACACAAACACTTTTTAGCCCAAACCTAACACTAAGGCTTATGTTATGGATACTAGGGTAACAGATATACATACATTTACGACGCATTGACATTTTATATACAAAATATATATATAAATACCCATGATACAGGAATAATAGTTGGTATTGATCACACAAACATTCGTCGTTCCGGAATTTGAACCCAGGATATCCGGTTGGAAAGGCATGATCGCTAACGTAGCTTCAAACGGTCGTCATTATAATTATTCTGTTATACTAGCTGACCCGGTAACGCGTTGCTATGGTAACGCATTGCTATGGTAACGCGTATACAATGGAAAAAGAGGGGACAGACAAACACACGAACAACAAATTTGTGTTCTTAAATTATAGATTTAGTTCTTACATTTCTGCGCCTTTTGCACACGAAAAAATACTCATACATTCAAATAGCACCTGTTATTTTGTACCGTATCTGTCACAGTCTGAGTTTTCGAATGAACAAATTCCTAAGTGTTTACTAACTGGGTTAAGCCGCACCCGCTTAAACGACTGAAGGCTGCTTCAAGTTGTTTTGCTTAAAAAGACAGATTTTATTTGGTTAGCCCCTTAAGTGCTCAGGGAAGTATTTTCACGAGGTATTCTCAAGTTTATGACACTTAAAAACTTTAGTACTTATTACAGTAGATATTTTTAATATTGTGATTAATTGAAATGCGTGTTAACTACATCGATAAAAATGAATAAACAATACGTTTTGCGTTAATATGTAAAAAAGGTAAGTTTAAATTTATTACTGTGGGATGCGAAGCTGCGTTTTCTTCTATTTATTCTTCTGATATGTTAAGTATAAGAAATTGTTGCTTCCATTCTTCGGATGGTACGTTAAGTTATCTTCTATCGTTATACCCATCAATTCACATTGGGCCCACATTGCTGTATTATGGCCCATTCACCCTACGAAAATTAGTGCCATTATTCGTGCGAATTCCTGTGTATCATGTCTGTTATAATCAAAGTTGGAGTACAGATACAAGTTTTATCGTGTATGTTGTGTTATTGTAATAGTCCTTTTAAAATTACATTAATATTATAGTCCAATTAACAATTTAAAGTAATTAATTTTTCAACTTTAATTGAATGTTTTTAGGCTAAATATCACATACAATTTTTAAAGTGCTCGAGCATGCCATAACGTTTAAGCTCTTTTTCTGAATTGGCATTAACTAAACCACTTCACTTAGAATGGCTTTTTCACAACTAATATTGAGGGTCAAATGGGCAGTTTACTACTCCTTGCTTTTAAGAATGAAGTTAATTTCCGGAGTGTGTGAGTGCCTGATTGTGCGTTCTACTATCTAACGATATCTTTAATACCTTTACTTTACCTTACCCCAATCTTTTGTCAATGCTAAGCTTATATTTAGGATATTAGATATCAACATAATATGTTTTATATTAAGCAATAACAAAAAATCTAGAAAGTCAGCTGACTCAGTTTTGATAGCGTAGTTTACACGATTATTTCTTTTTTTCCTCTGCTGTAAGGCTGATAGAGAAAATTAGTCGTTATTCCTAATCGTCTTTATTCTTAACTTTGTCGTTTATTCGCTGTATGTTATTGCAATGTTCAGAGATACTTAAAACAGATACAACAAGTATCTGTTTGTTGTAATCAACGAAATAATTATATCATAACACTACTATTATTGTAATAACAGAATTATTTGTTTTTTTTATTTTCATTTTGTGGACTATGCCGGGTGACGACATATTTCTAAATGTCGGGACTTCTGTTAAAGCTAACGAGTTTCTTGCGCCCATTCTTCTCGTCGGTTAAACGACGTCTTGAATGGGTGGTAGGTAAAAATGTAGGACGATTCAAAACAACTTATTTCAAGTGCATTTGAATTAAGTTATTTTCATTTTGTTTCAAATGTTTGCGGTGTCATTGAAAAAACCGCCTATTTCGTTCTTACTCGTTCGTGACGACTCATTAAAACGAAACACTTTAAAGAAATTGATTGATTGACCTGAGCAAAATAATCGACGGTATTCTTCTGACGACCATTAATTTAGTAATTAACGAGAAAGTTAATATCATTGACGGAAAAACGTAGGGTGCACGATATCGATTGTTGTATTTTTTGATTTATTTATTATCAATACACTTTATTCCTTGCTATATTTATTTTCAAATGCAGTCAGTGTAAGAAGAATGTCATACAAAGCGCCCCACGCTTTTCTTAAAATGATATGAATATTCTCGTTAAATATCTTAATTGTTACAATTAAATTTTTTTTTTTTTATTTATGTTTACCATAAAAGCGTGTTTTTTTAGTTTTTTTTAAACTATAACTTCTTTGTTATAGAAGCGTGATATTTTTTATTACTCATGTCATTTATAATAATTTTACAGTTACTCGTAGTTTGAAATGTTTTTCAAAATTTGAAACGGATAAAATTTGTTTCTTTATTTTTTTTTAATTATTGTATTATCATCGGTCTTTGATAAGTGTGCAAAATTTCAAATAAATCTAACATTTTGAATATACAAAGAAACAAATATACAGCTGAACTTAAAAAAAAGTGTTAAAAAGGAGTCGAAACATCAGGATGAAATCGAAATATGGAAATAAATCCTTTTTGAAATCCATAAAAAAGAATTTTCTTTGAAAAGGTTGAATATTAAAACCGATATTAACATATCGCCGTGTAGTGTCCGGCAGAGCAGAGTAGCACCAACTTTTAACATTTGAGGGTGTCGTAAAAGTCGACTGGAACTTCGAAGAAATGATACTGGAGCCTTACGCCTTCCGTAGAAGTTTTACGAATATTGCCACGCCTTACTAGACCCTGTGATCTCTAGCATGCCTTCGAAAAACCTCTGTTTTGGTTAAATGTCCAGCAGTAGACGTCTTTCGAATGAGAGGATAATGAAGATATATTGACAAAATTTGAATAGCATCCTTGAAAAGCCTTTTTTATTTATACTTAGGAAAATGCGTTTAGCATACTATCAGGTGAGCAGCAAATTCGTATGGGACTTTCTGCCACATCCCATTCGGCCTAATCCCCGGGGAAGGGTTGGAGGCATACCCACTAAAAACCTTAGTATTTATTTATCCTCACACGCCGCCGTTGGTCCCATGAGGCTCTTGTGGCTATCACTGCTTCAGACCGGTGGATCCTTGAAACGCCTAACGCAATATTACCGAATTAATAAGGGATAAAGTTACAGATTGAATAAACAATAAACCGCTTAAGCTCTTTTAAAGGGCTTTTTAAAAAGCGTATCCAACACCGGCCCCATAGCTTAACTTTCTGCAAATAATTTTTCATAAACTTCGAAATATTTGGGTGTTTATTAAACAGATTTATCAGCCCGGAAAGTTTATCTTATCAATGACGGGACATAGATCTTTCCAATGGTAAAAATATCGTAAGAAGAAAAAAACTTTAAATAACGGTTATTATACTGTAGGAAGAATGGACGCGTACAATAAAGTTAAAAATTTAATTTATCTCTGAGGTTAAAAAACACATCTTATTGGCTGTGCAGAATTTTGTTATTGCTAGGCCATCGAGAATTGTACTCACCTTGACGAGATTAACGAATACTTAAGTGTCAGATGCAGACTCTTCTAACTTTATTATACTATGCTTACTATCTACGGGCGGTTACCTATCTAACGCAAATTTTGGTGCAGGTATAGAGAGAATAGAAAATCTCCAGTTGATTTGTTCATAAATTTGCTTTGCAATGCAACACTCCTCAACACAATCCTAAGAGTGAACAAAAAATCTAAATATATTTTTGGAACCAATTCGAGTTTATGTTGATTTTCCTTGGTTCCCAACTACCAACAAAACTTGCAATGTCAATGTTCTCTCTCTGTATTGTTTGCGACTCAACAACAACGAATTGCAATAACACCTTATAAACAATAACAAGTTGAATGTCTTGTGACATGAAAATCGGTAGATTCACCCTGAAGTCTCGTCACTTCACGGAAAACAAGGAAAGCTTCTCAAAATTGCCCATTATCAACCTTCCGGAAATACCAGACGTGGAACCACAATTACATCGAGAGCCTATCCAATTGGACACCAGCGAACTGTCGAATCTCCAGAATTTAAACAACTTATTAAAAATTAGTGAAAATACAGTGGAAAATAATAGTGAAAAGGCCATTAACGTGAACAGTGTTAGCATAGCTACGATAATATTATATGTAATTCTAGTTTTAATCATTTGTTTTTTCGTATTATATAAATATAATCTTTTAAAAATATTCCTTAATCGAAATAATCAGAGCGATTTACATCCCTCCGATAATTTCGAATCTAAGGGGGGAAGAGTTATGCACATTGCACCTGGCTCTAGCACTATAACATCTTGTTAAACATATATCTCCATGGGCGGTCAGGCCCCGGCTCTATGATGCCTACGTCATGTTAATCGCGGAGCTTCGTAGGCGGGCGACGCTAACGCAGCGCTTTGGTTGTTTAGTCTAGAGTCCGGCGACGGGCTTCCGTCGTAGAGATAAGAACCGTAGCTCTAAGATTTTGTAATAGAATTAAGTTAGTTCTCATTAAAGCATCGAGCTGAACGGACTCCTTGTTCTTTTTAAAAACCTTCGGTCGCATCCTCGAGATTTAACTGGCGCAGCCGGTAGGATTGCCGGCTTTTACCGAACGCGTTCGCGGAAGTAAACCTAAAATTGTTAATTTCCGCACAGTTTTCGCGATTAGTAAGCTGCACGTTCTAACGCGCGAAAAGGCAATCCACGAACCAAATAAATAAGTGAACCTCCGCGGCCGAAAGTTTTGTGTACGAGATCAGCTTTACGGGAAGGCATGGTGATGAGCAGACTGTAAGTAGACCTTTTTACCTTCCTGTCTTTTCCTGCCATTTCCCGTGGTTGTTAGCGTATGACTAAATATTTAATTAATAACTTTTATAAAAAATCATTGAAGGTTATTTGACTTCTGCATAAAGTAAGTTAACTTAGTTTAAACGTTTAATTATTAAGTGAAAATTGTTTAACACAACAAATAAGTAATATTGATAATAGCAGTATTTTTATAATTAGTATATTACTCGTAATTAATTTTATATCAATATTTTAAATATCATATTATAACAATGTCACAAAATAGCGATAAGCCGGTCACATCTACTGTTCAAATGATTCCAAAAGATCTCTTAGATTTGATCCCAAGATTTGACGGTGATCAAAACATATTAAACCTGTTTATAAAAAAATGTGAATATATTATAAGAAATTTTAACGGGCCAGCTAGCCACGTACAAGAGACATACGTCTTCCATTGTTTAACTAGTAGACTCAGTGGTAGAGCAGCGGCTCTACTTAGTGAACGCGATGATATTACCACGTGGGAACAGTTGAGAGCTCTTTTCACACAACATTTCGGTGACCCTAGATCCGAAGAATGCATAGCTATAGAATTAGAAAATTTAAAAATAAAATTAGGTGAAAGCTATCCACAATTCTGTAACAGAATCCAACAAACACGTAGCGCCCTCTGCTCGAAGGTGAACTTACTTGCCGATACAAACATAAAAACCGCAAAAATGATAATTTACAATAATATGTGCCTAAATGTGTTTTTGTACAACTTACCCGAGGACTTTATTAGAATAGTGAGGCTGAAACAATGCACATCATTAGAGAGTGCACTTAGCATTATCATGGAAGAAGTTAACTTCCAATTTCAATATAATTCGAAAAACAAAAATAAATCAAATACGATAAAAACACCTCAATATACGTTTACGCCGAACCATGCAAACAATGACGGGTTTAGAGCTCAACAGATATTTAAACCGAATTTCTTTCCAAATAACCAACAGTTTAGACCCGCGATTCCGTATCAGATGCCAAGTAATTATAGACCTGGATTCAAATTTGGAATTCCTAACCAAGGATCTCCCAGACCTGGATTCACCCAGGCTCCTGGCAATTTTAACTTTGGCATACCTAATCATAGAGGTTTTACCAACGTAGGAAATCCACAAAACAATTTCAAGTTCGGTATTCCATACTCAGCGCAACAAGGCCAGTTTAGACCGCAATATACCAACCCACAGCATCAACCAAACCCGCAATTTAAATTTGGAATGCCATTAGCAAATCAACAATTCAAATTTGGTATACCACCGCAAAATCCAGTACAGCGTAATTTACCTCATTTCCAGGAAAGCGATGTTTCCATGCGTACGGTCCGTCCCCTTAAACAAAACATGCTCACACACGTAGCTAATGAGGAAAGTAACGACTTATTTTACTCATACGACAATAACGACTTAGAATACCCAGGGCCATAACGCCAAGAGTGCCCAGTAGATTATGACAACTATCCTCATTCGCAAAATTATTATAATGAAGGCAATTATCAAACCTCATATGACGATTTTTATGAAGAAAACACTGAACCCACGGTAAACGAATCCGAAACTCCAAAAAGCAATGTAAATTTTCATTTATCGGCCTCCAAGACCAACCACCAGAAATGATAAATTTAAATTACAACGGAATAAATAAATTACCGCACATTTACTTACCTGAAATCGATGCCAGTTTTATGATTGATACTGGAAGCACGAGAAGTTTTATTAGCCCAGCTAAAGTAGATCAGTATTTCTCAAATTATAAATTTTACGAACCATTTGAGGTTATCAGCACTCACGCACGAAGTTTACATAACGAAATAATTTACATTCCTTTATTCAAAACATTTAAAAGTAATACTAAACACAAATTTTATATCTACGACGTTGATATGCGATATGACGGATTAATTGGTTCCGATTTACTGAAAATCCTAGATGCCAATATCGATATGAAAAGGTTAGTGTTATGCACAAAAAATACAAATATACCAATAATGTACAGTCCTCCATTTGAAATCACGCTAGAACCCCGTAGTGAAACGCGAGTTAAAATACCTACAGATTTTAGCAATGGTGAAGCAATTCTTGATTTTAAAAACTATGGAAATGGGATTCGCATGCCTAGTGCTATAGTGACATGTATAGATTCGTTTGCAACCACCATCATACAAAATACTTCCGACAACAGAGCGACTTTGACCTTTACTGCACCATCAACTGCAACAAAATTTTGCGAAAAAACTAGTTTAAAATCTTTCACAATTAATGATCAAGTTAATCAATGCGATATTGACGAATTATTAAAAGAAAATTTAAGTAAATTACGATTAGAACACACAAATTCCGAGGAACGCGAAGCTCTACAAAAACTGTGTTTTGACTATAGAGATATCTTTTATTGTGATAAACTCCCACTTACCTTCAGTAATCAGGTTAAACACCAGATAAGGACCAAAAACGAGGACCCAATATATATACGACCATATAGACTTCCTCCAATGCAAAATGCGGAAGTACAACAACAAACCGATAAACTTTTAAAAGACAATGTCATACAGGAGTCTTTCTCACCATGGAGTGCACCCGTGCATCTGGTGCCTAAAAAGATGGACGCGTCCGGCCAGTTTAAATATCGAATGGTTATAGACTACAGACGCCTAAATGACTTGACAATGGACGACAAATATCCCCTGCCCAATATAAATGATATATTCGACAAGTTAGGTAAATCAACATATTTTAGCACACTTGACCTTGCAAGTGGCTACCACCAGATTGAGGTTGAGGAACAGGACAGAGCCAAAACAGCCTTTTCTACACTATCGGGTCATTATGAGTTCACCCGCATGCCGTTCGGACTCAAAACCGCACCGGCAACATTCCAGCGGGCAATGGGTAATGTGTTGAGGGGTCTGCAGGGAATCCATTGTCTTGTTTATTTAGATGACATTATTATATATTCAAGTAGTTTACAGGAACACATAGGAAAACTTAGAAAAGTCTTCGACCGACTTAGGGAAACTAATTTAAAAATAACTCTAGATAAATGTGAGTTCCTCCGAACGGAAGTTCTTTATCTCGGACACACGATCACGAAAAACGGGTTGAAACCAAATAATGACAAAATTAAAGCCGTCCTCGATTTCCCACTTCCTCGTTCACCTACAGAAATTAAGAGTTTTCTCGGTTTGGTCGGATACTTCATAAAGAAAAAAACGGAAAATTCATAAAGGATTTTTCAAAGATTACCCAACCATTAACGCAATGCCTGAAAAAGAAAAATAAATTAGAAATAACCTCAGCTTATGTAAATGCATTCGAAAAATGTAAAGAGTTACTGGTAAATGCCCCGATACTCCAATTCCCTGACTTTAATAACCTATTCATATTGACCACAGACGCGTCTAATTACGCCTTAGGCGCCGTCCTTTCTCAAGGGCCTGTAGGTAATGATAAACCTATCGCGTACGCAAGTCGAACGTTAAATGACGCGGAAACACGTTACAGTACCACAGAAAAAGAGCTTTTAGCAGTAGTGTGGGCTGTCAAACAATTTCGCCCTTACTTGTATGGGCGGAAATTCACGATATATACGGACCACCGACCATTAGCTTGGTTGAATTCACTAAAAGAACCCGGAAGTAAACTTACTAGATGGAAATTACGATTGTCGGAATTTAATTTCGAAGTCATTTACAAGAGTGGCAAAAATAATACCAATGCAGACGCTCTTTCACGTATCAAATTAAATATACTTACCAGCAAAAATGATAATGCTTCCTTGGAGGGTAATGTCGGAGATACTGAGAGATCCAATAGCCCAATAACAATATCAGATTCATCAGAGATCTCGAATATCCCCTCATTGCCTGCCGAAGAAACAACCTACCCAACGCGCTCACCCTCATCTAGTACCGTCACTGCTTGCTCATTACCTGAAACAATTCATTCTGCCGACGATATTGATACGAGTGGTATCCCAATCTTAGATGAAGCCGTAGACACAAAACCGAACCAAATTCTTGTTTTTACCTGGAACAGAAACCAAACATTAGTTAAAGATTTATCACGAGACAAGCAAAAAGTTCTAGAAGTCCACCTCCCTGTAGACAATCCCGAGCTAGTGAAGAAATTCCTCCTGGAATATATAAAACCTAAAATTAAAATTTTCTTTTATTTCGAGGACAAAACACATCGTATTCAATTTACAGAAGCTGTTATAAAATTGTTTAAAAAGGACACCGTAAAATGTTACGAATGTACTAAAAGAGTTATCTATTTAGAAGATGAAAACGAACAGCGCACTGTTATTCTTAATTATCATCACGGTAAAACATCTCACCGCGGTATCAAAGAAACTCTTATGAAACTGAAGCGTAATTACTTTTGGAAAAACATGGACATAACAGTCGCCTCCATTATAAACTCATGTGAAACTTGTAAAACACAAAAATATGACCGTAAGCCCATTAAACCCGAATTACAGCTGACCCAAACTCAGAAAAGACCATTTGCCGAAATCTTTATGGACTTGTTTTCCATAGAGGGAAAATACTTTCTCACCATAATCGATGCATTTAGCAAGCTAGGTCAGGCTTTTGAGTTATCCAACCGCTCCACACCTGAAGTAGTCCGAGCATTAATCAAATTCTTTTCAATTTATGGTGTACCCAACGGGATCAGTGCTGACTCCGGTACCGAATTCAATAACACGTTATTGAAGGAAACTTTACAATTCTATAAAATCAATCTTCACATTGGCACTCCACATAACCCCAACTCTATGGGCCTGATAGAGCGTTTCCACTCAACCATTTTAGAAATATACCGTATAGCTAAATACGAGCACAAAATAACGGACGCTGCTAACGTAATGACATACGCGATCATGTCCTACAACCAAACTATTCATTCGGCAACAGGCCTTACGCCCTTCGAAGTTGTCTTTGGTCACACAGACTTGAACAGTACTTTTGATCTTGAATTTAATAAACATTACACGCAACAGTTGATAGCTGATCACGTAAAGCGTACAAAATACCTTTATAACTACCTAACGGATAAATTAGTTAGTAATAAAGAGCACATAGTTAAAAAACGTGGTGGCGAAACTTCGTTTAACGTACAAACGGGGGATACTATATTTGTAAAGGGTGTAAACGTTAGGAGAAGCAAGGAAAAGCCACGCTTCCACAAAGCACAAGCTACGGGTGATATAACCAGAAACACTTGTCCTATTACACTTAGAAATCGCGAAACAAAAGTACCTATTAAGGATATAAAACGACCTTCACAGGTGCCTCGCGCTTATTGCGCTGACAATCGGGACCCACGCCCTTCAACTTCAAAGGATTGATAAAAATCCTGGAGTGCTGCTGGTGAAGCAGGGTCAAGCTAGCGTAAGTTATGATAAGTGGATTATTATTAAGGTTTTAAATTTAAGTATCATACAAGAGGAATTAGAACTTAATATAAATAGATACGCGAACCTAAATCAACATGTGAAAATAAATAACAAAATTTCTAATTTCCAGTTACTGAACATTAAGTTACAGACAGACTATGTAATGAATTTTACTATTCAAAAATTTAAACAATTACTTCCATCTGCCAGAATAAAACGCGGTCTTCTAAACCCTCTTGGATCTATTGTTAAACTGATTACAGGAAACCTCGACTATGAGGATGCCAACAGGTATGAAATACTAATTAGTTCATTAAAATCACGTCAGGATACGTTAACCAAAAAGGTGACCCTGATATCTAAAATGTCTGAAAATTTGGTAAAAATAACTAACGCTACAAATAACAATTTCATTCATATAGACAAAGAGTTATGGGAACTAAGAAAACTAATCAATCAAACGAAAGCTAACATAACTATACATAACTACATTAACATTTATAATCTATTTTTACATAATTTTCAGTTAATATACAGTCATATAGACGAAATTGAGACCATTATTACGTTTAGCAAGTTAAAAACTCTACATCAGTCTCTTTTTAATCCTGACGATTTAGTAAAATTGTTACTAGAAATAGAAAAATCTCACAAACTTGTATTTCCAGTAAGTTATGATAACTTAGTTAAAATAGAACATTGTATAGAGTTAAAAGCTTATTCAACGGGAAGTCAAATAACTTTTATTTTAGATATTCCACTGATTAAGGATCAGATATATATATATTATAAAGCCATACCTATCCCTATAACCGATTCCAATAACCTAACTAAAATAATCATTCCTAAATATCCATACCTCCTGGTAAAAGGTCCAGATATGGTTTCGCTCTCCCAGCCATGCGACGAGCTCCACGATGCGGCGTATTTATGTCATGAAGATGAGTCGCAGATGCTTCTAGAAGATACCTGTATAACCGCACTTATGAAATTTTCACATAACATCAGTTCCTGCAACCCAATAATAGTAAAAATCGACACGATAAAAGTAGAGCCAATAGGAAAACATAGATGGATTATTTACACCAAAGTCGAAAACACATTTACGAAAACCTGTAACAATGATATAACGAAAGAAAACATAAAAGGAACTTACCTTCTTACTCTTGATGACCGCTGTGACATGAAAATCGGTAGATTCACCCTGAAGTCTCGTCACTTCACGGAAAACAAGGAAAGCTTCTCAAAATTGCCCATTATCAACCTTCCGGAAATACCAGACGTGGAACCACAATTACATCGAGAGCCTATCCAATTGGACACCAGCGAACTGTCGAATCTCCAGAATTTAAACAACTTATTAAAAATTAGTGAAAATACAGTGGAAAATAATAGTGAAAAGGCCATTAACGTGAACAGTGTTAGCATAGCTACGATAATATTATATGTAATTCTAGTTTTAATCATTTGTTTTTTCGTATTATATAAATATAATCTTTTAAAAATATTCCTTAATCGAAATAATCAGAGCGATTTACATCCCTCCGATAATTTCGAATCTAAGGGGGGAAGAGTTATGCACATTGCACCTGGCTCTAGCACTATAACATCTTGTTAAACATATATCTCCATGGGCGGTCAGGCCCCGGCTCTATGATGCCTACGTCATGTTAATCGCGGAGCTTCGTAGGCGGGCGACGCTAACGCAGCGCTTTGGTTGTTTAGTCTAGAGTCCGGCGACGGGCTTCCGTCGTAGAGATAAGAACCGTAGCTCTAAGATTTTGTAATAGAATTAAGTTAGTTCTCATTAAAGCATCGAGCTGAACGGACTCCTTGTTCTTTTTAAAAACCTTCGGTCGCATCCTCGAGATTTAACTGTCTAGACGAGTGTTATTGTTTGTCCTACCACAATAATCTCAATTAAACTTCTACGATCGTGTGTGCCATGCCGATGATATTCATCGACACCGATGAATTCCATTTGACATCAAAACTTACAGTGAGTGAACGTATCTCGTTTTCCGTGACGGAGAGACCTGCACGCCGATACAGATAGGATAGAGTTCCGCATTCGGAAACCCGCTTTGCTCAAAAAAGTATTTTGAAAAAAGCATTGCACTCGGACGGACTCATTTCGGGTTCCTACATCCGCATCCGAAAATAGAAGATATAGAAAACGTTCTACAATGGCTAGTAAACTTGCTTTTAAAAATACCTTATATTATATACGTTGAACAATGACATAGCAGCCAGTTCAAAACCATTATTAGGTATTCTAAAATTTGAATGAACAAATTAACCTTTATTTGGTACTCAACAAAATTATAAGATACACAAGAAAACAATAATAAGAAAGAATATGGAAATGAAAAACCTAGCGCTAAGTACCAAACAGCCCTCAATTCTATATGAGCCGTGACAACGCAAGTCACCATTGCATTACTATTCTGCAGATGCCTCGCATAATAGATAAGGCACGTGAGACTAAGCAAACAACATTAACACACATGAATTACACATTATTTTAATAACTAACCAGATTCATATAATTCCACAAATATAAATGAACACTAATTATTATTCATTAATTCAATATTTCACAAACAAACACATAAAACAGATATAAAGGAAACAATCATCCGAATTGTAGACGTTTCGGCAGACGTTTACACTGCAATATTTTTTTGTCTTTCGCACAAATCTTTATACGTGTATCTCGTTTTGGAGTTCTTAATTGGCTGACTGTTATTCCAGTGTTATGTGAATCAAATTAAGGCTTAGTTATATGCGCTGGACACTCTGAGAAATACTATTTTTTTATAAATTTGAAGGGTTCTTATTTTTGATTAAACTGAAGTCTAACTATACTAGCAAGATGCATTACTAGTAGATTTACCATATTCAGGAAATCACATTTATGAGGTAATAGAGCGACGTGAGCTCAACAGTGGATAGAAAAATAAGCATTTTAGTACGACCAAAAAGTCACTACCAAATTACTATCTGCGTTATCGCTGAGATGGATTCGCATTTCAACACTTAAGTACTTTCATCATAATAGTTTCAACCTATAGAACACCGCCTGATTATATGCGTCACATACGTTTCGAACCAAAAACTGCTATGAAAAAAGACCCTTAGAGGCGAGCTTCATTAATCAGATCAAATATTTTATCAGATTTAATTTTGATATAAAGTGATTGGGTGATGATCTATTCTATATGTATTTTTATACCGTTAACATTGTGTGGTTCAAATATTTTGAAGGCTTAAAAGCGTTTGACTATAAATAATATTTCCAGTTTCGGATATATGTAGGAAGGTCAGCTATGTATAAAAAGAGACTGACAGGGCTGAGAATAGACACTTGAGGCTCCCCACAACTAACAGGTAATAAAGCGGAATATTGTTTAAGCAGTATGATGGCTTAAAAATATTGTTAGTCGTGGGGTGCCTCAAGGGTCTACCCTCGGGTCTGTCATTTTAATTTTATACTCTGCTGACCAATACTTCTTCTATTTTATATTTATAAAACTCTATCCCACAAATATATTCTATTACTATCAAAGTTAAATATATCACTTAAGAACACTAGATATTTATACAATACAAATAAATATAAGTCCAGCGATGTCAACGTGTCAGCAAAAACCAATTAGGGTTGTCACTATTGCAATTATCGTCTTGAACGAACGCAAACTCGTCCTTGTCCGGACGTTGTTTAAGCGTAATTTGATTCGTGGGAGTGACAGGACAGAGGCTAATCGCCTATCTGCTTGTGTTGGTATTCATTTTGATTCAAATTCTTTGTGATATTAAACTTTTGGCCTTTGAAAACAGGAATTAAATTGTTCGCAGTGATACTATATACATATTGCTTTGTATTCTGATCAGTATCCAGGTAACTTGTCTTTTCTAAATACACCCGAGCCAATATAGCACGGTTAATTCGTGACTGAATAATTAAATCCAATCCCTTAGTGACAGGGATATCAGAATCATAGTAAAATTCACCCAACTAATGACGTCAAAAATGTAATTAAAAATTACTGATTAAATTTTAAATACATTATTTCCAATCAAACTTCAAATTACTAATCAATTTAGAGTGAGTTGTGTACAAGCGCTTATGACAGTCAAAAAGTTACGGCATCTGTTAGCAGATATATGGCAAGGTACCTCCTTCAGAGAAGTGTGGATAAGACGCTGCACCTAAGAGATATATTTTCTTCCTGTATTGTTAAATACAGATGTGTCAATTAAAAGGTCGTCATTTGTATTAAACGATATTCTTTATTATCATAAACGCGGAAGCCTTCCTCATAATCTATTAGGGTTTACCATAACGTTCGTGTTAGGTAGGCCGGATGAAGATTGCAGTAAAATATCATAAGTCGGCAAACGTAGATGCCCATTTTATGGTTTGCGGAGGTGTATGATGATTACAGTATCAGTTGCCTTTAAGACACTCTTAAGTGCGCAGGGTTACTATTCTGCTTTGCTACACACCACATTGCTTATGCCATTAAAAATATTTATAACACATAAAACTAAAATTTTCTAAGGTATAATTCGAAATTATAATCAGTTATTATTCGATAATACAATTAAAATAAATATAAAGTTGTTTTCAACGATTTTAATTATCTTGAAAATATATAATCTTACGAGCTTCTTAAATTAGGTTCAATGTAACATTACAAGAAGCCAAACTATAGTAAAGTCTCTACAGCAACAGAATAAAGAAAGTGTGTGTCAGCCAGCTCCAACGCACGACTGGAGTTTATTCCTTTAGCACCATTGTCTTTAAACAAAAACAGAAAACAATGGAAGAAAACTACGTAATGAAAGTAAAAATGCTCACGGTTGCGCACAGAAAATGTTATTTGTTAACAAAATACTAGTGTTTATATTTTTTTCATAACGGGCGCCATATATAAACACAATCCTTAAGGAGTAAACATCAAAAAACATTTTTGACTACAAACATGTTGCATAAACAGGGTCTACCGGCAACTTGGAAAGCGATTTTCTGTGTTGTTTTGGTAAAACCGTAGCAGGTTCTGTATGATGTGGGCCGGCATTTCTTTAGACCGAAATATGGAGCGAGAATCTGTGGAAAGACTTCACGTCTGTAAGTATGCAGCCTTTGCGAAAATTTGTATATTTTTTTGCCATCTGTGTGGAGACTATAGGTTCATGGGGCTCAAAAGCCAAAGAAGAATCCCTTTTAAATAAGAGACGGCCTCAGCGCTGAATTTACACATTTGCTGACCTCTAAAATTAGATGCACTCTTCACAATAACGTAAATTCTTTTTTAGGGAATAATTTAGTTTCAAGATTATTTTTACAACTTTTTGGGTATATTTTTAAGCTAAGAAAAGCAAAGCTGTTTTTACTGCACTACCTACCCAGCCCCACCTCGTGTCCGCAACCTTATTTTTTTCCTGTACCTATTTTTTGGGCCAATTTTGCCGCCCTAAGCTTCAGCTTTTTCAGCTTCTATGGTAAATCCGGCACTGGATAGCCTACCATTTTATTGACTCGAATGGAGACAAAGAACTGACAGCTTCTAAGTCAAATTATTAGTATTGTAAAACGATGGCAGTTTTTGAACGTATTTCCAATGGCAGTACTGAGGTCTGTCTATCTCTGGACATTAAAATCCAAGTTTTCGACTTCAGACAAAATTATAATGGAAATACTGAAGAAACTTGTTTTGAGTGAGTTGTTATGGTTGGAGATGACCTCTGGTTCCTCACAATTCACAAAAGGGACTTGACACAGTAAAATATTGAAAGTGATCTCAAACCGGAAATAGAAAGCAACCAGACTGATACTATCTCCCAAATGGAGTCCTAAATCGTTATCTATATTTTCCTAGACACTTCACAACTGTTTCCATTATATGAAGACATAGATATAATCTTGTCATAAACAGAAGTTTATCTTGTGAAAGAGACGATGGTCGATAAAGATGAGATCGTATCAAACTCTTAGACACGATAGTTCGATTCATTCCCTCACTCACAGACGTACTTACAACACAATGCGTTAAAGTATTTTGATTTTGTTAGGTGTTAGCGGATTAGTAATATTATGTATAATTAAAGTACTGCTATTTTTCATATGTTATTTACTAGTCTTGATTTTTTATTAATTTTTAAGAAAAGAAACTAATTACACTAAATACAAATATTTTTTGCTCGTCTTATATTTATATTTTTTGGAGAAACACTGACACGAGAAGTTGATTATTTCGTGGTTAATAAATATACTATTTGATTAATAAATTTTTTCCGGACTCTAATGAACCGCAAACGTGACAGGAACCTCATGAGCTTTTTAAATTCTAAATTTGAAAAAGTTGGCACATTTTTAAAAGATTTCATCACAGAAAATGTTCTATCGAATAAAAAAAAAGATTGGCGTATATAAAGCCTCATTGCGCAAGTTCTCATTAAGTTTTTCATATAGCATTTTGAATAACTTTAAAGATCCAATTTTAAATCAGTAGAAGCTACTTATAAATCAGTTTCAATTACACAACAAATTGGGGATGAGCACTCGATCACCGGTTTCCCGAATCGATAAATCGGCTAAATAAGTTGCGTCCCATTCGATTCCAACCGACGAGTAATGTCCCACATTAATCTGGAGTCGGTAAACGCGTTTCGTGCTCGGAGCTCCTGAGATTTGTTGCGGACGCTACCTACTCCACTGAAAAGTGTATCCATTAAATATTCGATGCTAATAAAATCACACGAAGAGTTTCGACCGAATTTTACATGTATGGACAGTCTCGCTACTGCATTCTCCTTTTTGAAAGAGTTGCTATTGGAAATCTTACAATGGATTATTATATAATATATTAATACGACCGTTTGGTGCAATGGTTGCGATCCTGCCTTTTGCACCGACGGTCCTGGGTTCGAATCCCAGAGGGGGCAGATGTATGTGTGATGAGTAATTATACAATGTGTCCCATCACCGTGTTTAATGGTGTGAAATATGGCATTTTTTATAGACAAATTGTCCTTCAAATTTGGTTTTTCAATAATTGAAAATACACAAAAAAGAATCTATTTGTTTTTCTTTAATTATTTTTTTTCTATTTTTTATTCCATGATAATTGAAACATGATGGCTGTGTAACTGTTGTCTACCTTTTTAGCTATCAAATGATACCTTTTTAATGTTGATAGGACATTTATATGAGTAGTGGTGGTCGAATTAGTATGGGAGCCCAGGTCTTGGTTACCAAGAAAACAAAATGGCGGCCATTTTTTGCCGTAAAAGAAACAGAGGGGCAATTTGTCGATCAAAATGCCATATTTCACACCATTAAAGGCTCTGACACTGGTGATGGGACACATTGTATATATTTTCTATAAATATTACATATCTATGTCTCATATATGTATGTCTATGCGTTATCCTAGTGTCCATAAAACAAGCCTTACAGTGCTTACTTTGGGCTAGGCTAATTGGTATGAAATGCGAAATATTATTATTTTATATTAAAAGATGTCTCAACAAGATGCCGTAATTTTCCTTTGTTATTTAAACATTTAACTGCTAAATATTAAAAATTAAAAAATCCCGCCAGACACCTTTGATAATTTTTTTTTATTTTTCTGGTAATCATTTCTTTACATATGAAAAAGATCCTTTATATTTATTTATATGAGTGCCATTTCAAATGAAAAATATACGTTTTGATCGAATTTTGTCAACTTAATCAGAAGGTAAGGGTAGTAGTAAGAAAATAAAACCGAAAAGGTTAGTAACCTTTTCGTTTTTCTTTTAATAGATAACATTAACGGGCGGCCGCCCGCGACTTCGTCCGCGCGGATCATTGCAACATTACTTTATTTTTCTAAAATAAAAGAATTTTTCTAAAATAAACGTAGCCTAAGTTACTCCTTATTACATCAGCTACCTGCCAAAAAAGTCGCGTCAAAATGCATCCAGCTGTTTCAGAGATTAGCCGGAACAGACAGACAGACAAAAATTGTAAACAAAAAATATTATTTTGGTTTATGTACCTTATATTCATATGCATGTAGTAAAAAACGGTTATTTCAATATTACAAACAGACACTCCAACTCTATTTATATGTATAGATAGGGACTATAAATCGATGAATGTCTCAGTGTTATTCTTAACGATAACAGATAAAATCCAGATAAAACATAATTTTTTAAAACGATTTCGTGAACGACTTTTCAAAAGGATGACAATAATTTTCTACTTCACAGTGACTTCAAAAGCCGAGTAAAGAAAAAATAAATATCGAAAACCATTGGCATAATGTAACTTTCGCTGGTCATTTCAACCCTTCTCAATGTCCATCGTTCGTGTAACAATATCTTGCCACAATGACGCTCGGTAAAATTTATTTGGAGATGTATACTTTGCATCAATTCACACGTACTTTAAGGATTAATTTGGTCGAGTCTGACAGTCAGCTGGATTTTTTATTGGGTCTTTTTAAAAACATTTATTTAGGACAAGCAAAATGAAACTCTATTTACAATATACCCGATGAGTTATGTCACAATATACATGTTGTTATTACTACCGTTTAATGGCCATACAATGTGGTCATTGCTGTGGTTGCTTTAAGGGTTGTGGTCACAGGATGACGTCTCATCATTATTATCATCAACCTATTTAACGTGACGACCGTTTGGTGCAACGGTAGCGTACCTGCCTTTCGCATCGACGGTCCTAAGTTAAAGGGGTAGATGTTTGTGATATGTTCCCGAAAGGGGTAGATGTTTGTGATATGAATACGAGCATTTGTAACAGAGTCCTGGTGTTATATATATATATATATATATATATATATATTTCTTACATTCACACCAATTAGCTTTTTCCTTTTAAAACTTGTCAGGGGCAAATATTTGTGTAAAGCCTTTTTTCTCTAGTCTTGGTGCTTTTTTATTTTTGTGTTTTCACTTGTTATTTAATATTTGTATTATATTCGCGTGCTTACATAATTTTTATAATGAATACCCATACTATCGTGTTTAAGTGAGTTTAGAATTTTTTTATATCTAGTTAATATGAATTATCGAAAAACAGTTTGTAATTAAGGCTAGGTATAAATTTGTATTTGATCATGTGATTAATTTATGTTGTGTATCTTGTAACTTTCCTTAAATAAATAAAAAGACGAATATGATACTAGAACATTTTTATTTATCAACGTTTGGTGATTTTCCCCTTCTTATCCAATTAAGCGTCCTTCATCACATAATGTTAACAACCCAAGGTCAGATTAGCGAGGTTGCGGTCTTGGATCCCATTTTAGTTATTTCGCTTTGAATCATTTGTTGGGTTAGTTTTGTGAAAAGACTTTGACCACTATCCTGATCGGTCAGTAGATTACCATTAAGTGCTTTTGTTATAGTCTTTTGAAAGGTATTAATTTTTGGACTACATTATCGGAAACTGTAGAAAGGGTTATTAAGCAAATAACAAAAATACTTTATAATTTGTTGCTTATTTTAAGATTTCTAGGTTCGGTATTAATTTGAATTATATTTAATATTTGAAACAGGGTCTTTTACTTAAAACATATATGGCATTAAGTAGTTTTTAGGAATTGTGATTGATTGATCAAACAATGAAGAGGTAAAGAAATCTATATACCAAATTTATGTCCTCTTTCTCTACAGGCTCAGGCTCATAAGAAATTTTTCTTTGTTTTTTACAGAAAGTTTGGTCAAGGCTCAATAGAACGCCGGCGTTCTCACGCGTCCAGACTATTTTAAATTCTAATTCCTCCCGCTACATTATATTTTTCTTTCAACAAGATGAGTTCAAAGTCAATTAAATATAATTTTTAGAAGTACAAATATACAGAAAATATATACAAGTTATTCGGAACTTCCTTACTGTTTGTGTTATCGGTGGTTATTGTTTTTATTTATTTATCCATCTTACATAACTTCTTTTTATCCCACGCAAAAATATTTCAATGGTTTTCTCTGCGAGAGAAGAGCTCGCTAACATACATTTTATTGCAATATTAATATTAAATCAAAACATTAAATTGATGCGCGATTTTGACATACACTTACATAACTATAATTTATTAATATAAATGTCGTCTAGGTAATGTCTCTTTAATTTAATTGTAAAAATGTGTTTCATTGCTAAGAATATCATTTATTTTGGAAGTGCGATCAGGTAACGACGTACTTGACATTTGATATGTTACTTCTTGCCTGTATATTAAGTGGTTTATTTAGTTAACTTCTTTGTATTGAAAAACTCTTCTCAGGTGGGACTTTGTAGGTCATGGCCAGGTTACCCAGAAAAAAAACTTTAAAAAGCAAAAAAGAAATTATGGTTGGATAAGCTTTTGAAGTAGGTAAATGCAATGAATAATTTCGTTTCGAAGGTTGCATTTGTTCATGCAAAATAAATTCATTTTGAATACGTATTGAAATCCATATGACAGATGTGAGGTCATTTAAATATTTGTGGTTTTGTGGTGCCATCGCGAGTTGTGAGTAATACTAATGGTAGATTAATTATACATCTTTTAAAACATGCATTTTGGCGTATTGTATTGCTTCCATGAATAATGTTCAATTTTGAAATGGGAACAGTTTATGATATTTTTGTATACTAGCGGCTCGTCCCGGCTTCGCACGGGTGGACAAAATTCTTTAATTTTTTTCTATTATTAAATATTTTTCCGTTAGCGCCATCTAGCGTACGGTAGACGAACTACTTGCGGTTAACGCGTTGCTATGGTAACGTTATTGATACAATGGAAATAGAGCGGACAGACAAACGCACAAACCACTGTGCTCTTAGATTATAGATTTATATCATAATATAAAAAAACTGAAACCTTTAAACGTAGCTTTAGATACTATTCGTATTGAAAAGAAACATTTCATTCTTTTCATTCAAAGTAATATACTAATATATAAAAAATCTCGTGTCACAGAGTTTGTTATCGAACTCCCCGTGCTTGACCGATTTGTATGTTGTTTTTGTGTATATGTCCTCAGACCAAACAAAGGTCTGAGAATAGATCATAGGCTATTTTTATACCCTTAGGTGATAAGGGTGGCTCTCTAATCCACCGGTACAAACACTATATATATATAGACACAAATATCGAGTGTTTTTGTTAGTCAAATATTCGCATCTAAATTGATACAATCATAAAGGACAAATAACTCGATTTACCCGTATTGTTGTTCTCAGCCTGATAACACAATTCGATTACAGTTCTTTAAAGTCTGAAGCGTTTTATTTTGTGAAGCTTTTCATAATGTGAAGCGGCCCCGACGAATTCAGCGGTTTATTAATAAAGTTAAACTTTTCTTTTATTTTCTTTATAATAAATAAAATGGTAGAATCAGGGATCACTTTTCGAAAGTTCATATTCGTTAATAAGAGAAAAATATGTACATTACTTTCGCAAAAAACAAGTAAAATTGTAAGTCCATCCACCTTGCACCTTACATGTGTTTCAAGGAGCACCATCAGGGGTATTAGACTGTGCAATAACAAGCACTAAAACGACAAAGGTTCAATGTATGTCCGTGTCTATGGTATCTGCATTTATTTACGGGCGCTGTGAGAAGCACTTGAGGCCGAAAATCACGATATCTCTCTAGCTATACATAGTACTATGTAACCAAGATAAAATTTCTTTAATTTAAGTTCAAGTGAAAAGAAAGGCGCATTTTTCACACATTTACATTGCTCTTATTCGTGATTAATATTAAGTTTTAGACAGACTTGTAACGAACTTTTCTCTGTAACTAAGTTCTCGAGGCATCTTTTAGTTTAGTAAAATTTAATTTAATTTCAGATGTTTTATAATAGATTACTCATATTATTTTGTAAGTATTATATATATATTTTTAAGAAAACATTATAAATATAAAATGATTATTTTTAGGGCTTTGGACTGGCCTTTTAGTTGTTGACCGCCATCTAGTTCCCTTAAGGGAAATTACCTCCTTACTTTACTCATCTGATACAAGTGGGTAGAAGAAGGTAGATTTTTTGTAACGGAAAAGTTTTTATTCTGTCGCAATTTAAACTAGGTCTGCAATACATGCTGCTGTTTGCAAATACTGAGCGAAGCAATAAGATTTTTGAAGTCCGAAGTGTGTTCGATTTCAAAACTTTTTTTTTGCACATTAGTCACGACCGCGATGTGAGTTTTGGCGCCAAATTTCATCAATGTAGTATCAGCGGTTTGGCTGTGATCAGCTTTTAAATTTTTCTTTCGGTAATTATTCCTCCATAGTAAAGTCTATATTTTTTTTACATAGCCTATGTCCGTCAGGTTATAATCATGTATGTTCATGCCAAAATTCGTCCGAATCGGTTGAACCGTTAAGTAGCAGGAGGGAGACAAGCGAAATTTGTGAGTTTCCTAAAAGAGAGCTTCGCTCAATAAGACCTCATTATCCTACGTAAGTTTTTCTACGAATTCAGAAGTAACAAAAGAATTCAGTAATACCTAACCTGTTCTTACGCGTAGGTGTTGATCGATTATGTGGAAGTGTTTGAGGAATTTTCTCCAACGTTTGTTCCTAAGGTGATTGTTACTCGCTCATCAATTATACAGACTACATTTTCCGTTGATAGTGTCTTTGGTAATTCTGAACTTTATAAGAAAATCAGTCGATCACTAATAATTCCTGTTTGTATTTTAACAGGATTCGAGTAATTCAATAATTTATCCATCAGTAAAGAGCCAAAGAAAAGATTATTTAATCTTTAAAGGAAATCTTTATGCGTGCAAACATCATTCGCCCCAGAAACAACAGCAAAGAAAAATTAGATAAATTATTATAATAGAAAAAAATTACTCGGGTCACAAGTGAATTCTCAGGGGGATCTTATAAGATCGCATTGAAACATGCATAAAATATATGAAAATTATAATAGAAAAATTACTTTGCGAGTTGTAAATTAAAAGTTTATATCCATAAGAGCAGAGTTTATTGATAAGTTGCTAAATAATTTTATTTAAACAGGATTTAGAGGTTATAATTAATAACAATCAAATTTTAAATATTATAGAAAAACAAGTTAATTAATTCGTTTTATCAGTTATTAAAAATAAAATAAAAGAACTGAAAGGCATGGCATTAATCTTTTAGCGATACTAAAATGACATCTATCCTTTTGTTGTAGGAATATTCGTATTGTAGCAATGTCGTAAAATAGATGTCGCTTGAAGCAAACTTACCTCTCACTTTTACTGTAAAATATAGGTTTTTTTTAAGAAATAATGTTTTATAAATATCCTTTTATCCCATTTTTCAAAATCAATAAAAACGTGATTGAAATTGATAAGCTTTAGTAATCTAATTTTACAAAGATGGCAACGTCTCCAATAAAAATGCTTCTTTTAAATATAGAACACGGCTTGCGCGTATACTAGAAATATTCCCAAATAGTATATTTTAATAATTATGATTAATATTAATAGTTTCTGGTTCCGATGACGTTGACGATGTCCTTTATAACTTATTTTGTATAATTTATCAAATAACTAACGATCCTCTCAAAGGTTAATTTTGTCACAAAAGTTAAGACATGTCATTACTTAATTATTTCTTTTTCAAATGGCAGTCCTTTATAATTTTTGATGTGTGTAGGTCTTATTTTAGTAGCAGTATATGAATAGTACAGTAATACATCTAATTACATCAATTAATGATGTAATGGACGACTTACGTAGTCGAATTCCTTGCATATTGCTTTGCACATAAAGAAAACGAGCTATTCAATATTTGCTTCAGCCTGGGTGTTCTGGTCCAGACGTTGTTTCGGATGTCCATAACAAAATTGATTTAGCTACATAGCTAGAATGTGATGATGTTCAATATTTATTTATTTGTATTCTTATAAGTTACAAAATTCTTTAAATTTTCTCTATTATTAAATTTTTTCCGTTAGCGCCATCTAGCGTCCGGTAGATCAACTACTTGCGGTTAACGCGTTGCTATGGTACCGTCATTAAAACAATGAAAAAAGAGCGGGAAAAAAAGCGGACAGACAAAAACACAAACCACTGTGATCTTAGATTATAGATTCAATAATTAATTATAATCTTAGTATATAGCATTCACGAAGTAAAGCTAGAACTTTGTCCAGTCTCATTACTCGCAAACTCCATCAAAGCGTCGGTTTACGACTAGATGGATAATTGAAAAATACCCACGAGTACGGGCGACGGTATTTTTTTTAGGTGTCGCCCCAATTCCGCAGTGTAACACCAAAAAGGTGTAAAATGGAATTACCCGAGCTAATACCGAGGCTGACAACGACCGCTCGTATAGAAGGCGATGGGAAATATTTGACAGTTTCGTTCATGTTAAGCCCGAATCTTGTATTACAGAATGTAGTACCGGGTTTATTAGTAATGGAATCTAGCTTTGAGAAATAAACTTCTTTCTGTCGAGTACTTATTTATTTTGAGAATTACGTTGTAATCGTTGTAATCTTCTTTGAGGAGCTGGATTGCGCGTCAGTGCGTTAAGCATATGATTTTGGAGGTTGAGCAATATTCGCAATGGTCGGTCATCGGATGGGTGAGCAAAAATTTACTATCAAAATAAAAAAAATAAATGAAACATTTTTTATTTGGTATTTAAACATAGGACATACAAACAAGAAACAAAAATCAACAGAAACAGTTACAATGACAAAAAAAAAACTGAAAAAGGTGTCTGCTTCAAAAAAATCCTGGCTGTTGTTTCAGGTTCCATCTTTAATTATAAGCACCCTCAAATCCGCACTAGGCCCCCATGGTAAATTATGTACTTACTTCTTATATACATGGAAGGTCTGTTTCCCAATGCAGTTGGGGACATTAATATGCTGTTGATGAAGATGATGATGTGATGTGATGATAATGATTTCAATACCACTGATGAAGTAATGCAAAATAATAGTTGCCTCGATAGCGAGTCGGGTTTAACTCCCGACTTCTGGGTTAAATATTTTTATAGCAGAATTAATAAAATTTCTTTAACAGTTAATAGCGTAAAGAACAAAAAATATAAAAATGGATAAATTACTGTATTAATAACTGTATTAAAAGGATAAAATATTCTTTATGGTCCATCAAACACGACAAAAACCAAGACAAGGAGAGACAAACATACAGACAAAGTACAAATGGCGGCGATATCGCTAAAAACAATATCTCCCTTATTAATTTTAATAGCATTATCTTTTTTGTTTTTTGTTTTAAAAGAAAGGGTTTTATCAAATTAGTGACATTCTTTGATTTTTGAGTATATCATGATATATTTTTTTGTAATTAATGTTGCTCCTGTTAGAGCTGATGAGTTACCCAAATTACCAAAAGTAATCTTACCAAAAAGTTATAAATAAGTGGCAAAAAGTATATTCAATCTCAAAACTGTGCTACGAGAAAGGACACAGAAGAGTAGGTTAGTACGGAATGCAAATGAGTATTGGTATCAGCTGAGTCTGCGGTGCAAGTTCTACGTTACACGACATGCCACACGCAAACACTGAACAACGGTATAACCCGTAGCAGGGTAAGGCTGTAGACAGACACCGTTTTCTGTGGGCTTTGCACATTGACCCAAAGGTTACCGTGATTTTAGGTTTTTACCAAATAAGAAAAGCTTATTCTCCAAATGTCTAGAAAAGGCTATGCAACTTGCTACCAATTGTCCATTCAGCATGACGCTACTTCTAGCAAAATTTTAATGATACTTTTTAAAACTGGATTAGACTTTCGAAAATTCTTTAGTATCCAGCCATAGCATTTCTTATCTTCGTTGGAGGTGGAGTTCATAAGGATCATAAGGGAGTAATGCAATGACCGAAATAGATTTTCATAATGTGAAGCGGCCCCGACGAATTCAGCGGTTTATTAATAAAGTTAAACTTTTCTTTTATTTTCTTTATAATAAATAAAATGGTAGAATCAGGGATCACTTTTCGAAAGTTCATATTCGTTAATAAGAGAAAAATATGTACATTACTTTCGCAAAAAACAAGTAAAATTGTAAGTCCATCCACCTTGCACCTTACATGTGTTTCAAGGAGCACCATCAGGGGTATTAGACTGTGCAATAACAAGCACTAAAACGACAAAGGTTCAATGTATGTCCGTGTCTATGGTATCTGCATTTATTTACGGGCGCTGTGAGAAGCACTTGAGGCCGAAAATCACGATATCTCTCTAGCTATACATAGTACTATGTAACCAAGATAAAATTTCTTTAATTTAAGTTCAAGTGAAAAGAAAGGCGCATTTTTCACACATTTACATTGCTCTTATTCGTGATTAATATTAAGTTTTAGACAGACTTGTAACGAACTTTTCTCTGTAACTAAGTTCTCGAGGCATCTTTTAGTTTAGTAAAATTTAATTTAATTTCAGATGTTTTATAATAGATTACTCATATTATTTTGTAAGTATTATATATATATTTTTAAGAAAACATTATAAATATAAAATGATTATTTTTAGGGCTTTGGACTGGCCTTTTAGTTGTTGACCGCCATCTAGTTCCCTTAAGGGAAATTACCTCCTTACTTTACTCATCTGATACAAGTGGGTAGAAGAAGGTAGATTTTTTGTAACGGAAAAGTTTTTATTCTGTCGCAATTTAAACTAGGTCTGCAATACATGCTGCTGTTTGCAAATACTGAGCGAAGCAATAAGATTTTTGAAGTCCGAAGTGTGTTCGATTTCAAAACTTTTTTTTTGCACATTAGTCACGACCGCGATGTGAGTTTTGGCGCCAAATTTCATCAATGTAGTATCAGCGGTTTGGCTGTGATCAGCTTTTAAATTTTTCTTTCGGTAATTATTCCTCCATAGTAAAGTCTATATTTTTTTTACATAGCCTATGTCCGTCAGGTTATAATCATGTATGTTCATGCCAAAATTCGTCCGAATCGGTTGAACCGTTAAGTAGCAGGAGGGAGACAAGCGAAATTTGTGAGTTTCCTAAAAGAGAGCTTCGCTCAATAAGACCTCATTATCCTACGTAAGTTTTTCTACGAATTCAGAAGTAACAAAAGAATTCAGTAATACCTAACCTGTTCTTACGCGTAGGTGTTGATCGATTATGTGGAAGTGTTTGAGGAATTTTCTCCAACGTTTGTTCCTAAGGTGATTGTTACTCGCTCATCAATTATACAGACTACATTTTCCGTTGATAGTGTCTTTGGTAATTCTGAACTTTATAAGAAAATCAGTCGATCACTAATAATTCCTGTTTGTATTTTAACAGGATTCGAGTAATTCAATAATTTATCCATCAGTAAAGAGCCAAAGAAAAGATTATTTAATCTTTAAAGGAAATCTTTATGCGTGCAAACATCATTCGCCCCAGAAACAACAGCAAAGAAAAATTAGATAAATTATTATAATAGAAAAAAATTACTCGGGTCACAAGTGAATTCTCAGGGGGATCTTATAAGATCGCATTGAAACATGCATAAAATATATGAAAATTATAATAGAAAAATTACTTTGCGAGTTGTAAATTAAAAGTTTATATCCATAAGAGCAGAGTTTATTGATAAGTTGCTAAATAATTTTATTTAAACAGGATTTAGAGGTTATAATTAATAACAATCAAATTTTAAATATTATAGAAAAACAAGTTAATTAATTCGTTTTATCAGTTATTAAAAATAAAATAAAAGAACTGAAAGGCATGGCATTAATCTTTTAGCGATACTAAAATGACATCTATCCTTTTGTTGTAGGAATATTCGTATTGTAGCAATGTCGTAAAATAGATGTCGCTTGAAGCAAACTTACCTCTCACTTTTACTGTAAAATATAGGTTTTTTTTAAGAAATAATGTTTTATAAATATTCTTTTATCCCATTTTTCAAAATCAATAAAAACGTGATTGAAATTGATAAGCTTTAGTAATCTAATTTTACAAAGATGGCAACGTCTCCAATAAAAATGCTTCTTTTAAATATAGAACACGGCTTGCGCGTATACTAGAAATATTCCCAAATAGTATATTTTAATAATTATGATTAATATTAATAGTTTCTGGTTCCGATGACGTTGACGATGTCCTTTATAACTTATTTTGTATAATTTATCAAATAACTAACGATCCTCTCAAAGGTTAATTTTGTCACAAAAGTTAAGACATGTCATTACTTAATTATTTCTTTTTCAAATGGCAGTCCTTTATAATTTTTGATGTGTGTAGGTCTTATTTTAGTAGCAGTATATGAATAGTACAGTAATACATCTAATTACATCAATTAATGATGTAATGGACGACTTACGTAGTCGAATTCCTTGCATATTGCTTTGCACATAAAGAAAACGAGCTATTCAATATTTGCTTCAGCCTGGGTGTTCTGGTCCAGACGTTGTTTCGGATGTCCATAACAAAATTGATTTAGCTACATAGCTAGAATGTGATGATGTTCAATATTTATTTATTTGTATTCTTATAAGTTACAAAATTCTTTAAATTTTCTCTATTATTAAATTTTTTCCGTTAGCGCCATCTAGCGTCCGGTAGATCAACTACTTGCGGTTAACGCGTTGCTATGGTACCGTCATTAAAACAATCAGGAAAAAAAGCGGACAGACAAACACACAAACCACTGTGATCTTAGATTATAGATTCAATAATTAATTATAATCTTAGTATATAGCATTCACGAAGTAAAGCTAGAACTTTGTCCAGTCTCATTACTCGCAAACTCCATCAAAGCGTCGGTTTACGACTAGATGGATAATTGAAAAATACCCACGAGTACGGGCGACGGTATTTTTTTTAGGTGTCGCCCCAATTCCGCAGTGTAACACCAAAAAGGTGTAAAATGGAATTACCCGAGCTAATACCGAGGCTGACAACGACCGCTCGTATAGAAGGCGATGGGAAATATTTGACAGTTTCGTTCATGTTAAGCCCGAATCTTGTATTACAGAATGTAGTACCGGGTTTATTAGTAATGGAATCTAGCTTTGAGAAATAAACTTCTTTCTGTCGAGTACTTATTTATTTTGAGAATTACGTTGTAATCGTTGTAATCTTCTTTGAGGAGCTGGATTGCGCGTCAGTGCGTTAAGCATATGATTTTGGAGGTTGAGCAATATTCGCAATGGTCGGTCATCGGATGGGTGAGCAAAAATTTACTATCAAAATAAAAAAAATAAATGAAACATTTTTTATTTGGTATTTAAACATAGGACATACAAACAAGAAACAAAAATCAACAGAAACAGTTACAATGACAAAAAAAAAACTGAAAAAGGTGTCTGCTTCAAAAAAATCCTGGCTGTTGTTTCAGGTTCCATCTTTAATTATAAGCACCCTCAAATCCGCACTAGGCCCCCATGGTAAATTATGTACTTACTTCTTATATACATGGAAGGTCTGTTTCCCAATGCAGTTGGGGACATTAATATGCTGTTGATGAAGATGATGATGTGATGTGATGATAATGATTTCAATACCACTGATGAAGTAATGCAAAATAATAGTTGCCTCGATAGCGAGTCGGGTTTAACTCCCGACTTCTGGGTTAAATATTTTTATAGCAGAATTAATAAAATTTCTTTAACAGTTAATAGCGTAAAGAACAAAAAATATAAAAATGGATAAATTACTGTATTAATAACTGTATTAAAAGGATAAAATATTCTTTATGGTCCATCAAACACGACAAAAACCAAGACAAGGAGAGACAAACATACAGACAAAGTACAAATGGCGGCGATATCGCTAAAAACAATATCTCCCTTATTAATTTTAATAGCATTATCTTTTTTGTTTTTTGTTTTAAAAGAAAGGGTTTTATCAAATTAGTGACATTCTTTGATTTTTGAGTATATCATGATATATTTTTTTGTAATTAATGTTGCTCCTGTTAGAGCTGATGAGTTACCCAAATTACCAAAAGTAATCTTACCAAAAAGTTATAAATAAGTGGCAAAAAGTATATTCAATCTCAAAACTGTGCTACGAGAAAGGACACAGAAGAGTAGGTTAGTACGGAATGCAAATGAGTATTGGTATCAGCTGAGTCTGCGGTGCAAGTTCTACGTTACACGACATGCCACACGCAAACACTGAACAACGGTATAACCCGTAGCAGGGTAAGGCTGTAGACAGACACCGTTTTCTGTGGGCTTTGCACATTGACCCAAAGGTTACCGTGATTTTAGGTTTTTACCAAATAAGAAAAGCTTATTCTCCAAATGTCTAGAAAAGGCTATGCAACTTGCTACCAATTGTCCATTCAGCATGACGCTACTTCTAGCAAAATTTTAATGATACTTTTTAAAACTGGATTAGACTTTCGAAAATTCTTTAGTATCCAGCCATAGCATTTCTTATCTTCGTTGGAGGTGGAGTTCATAAGGATCATAAGGGAGTAATGCAATGACCGAAATAGATTTTACACAGTCTAACCCAGTTTCGGTTGTCGAGTATCAATAGGGTTTCAGTGGATATTCTGCGGGCATCCATCAGCATTCCTTGGAGGCCTACGTATATATCCTAACACTCTTGAATTTGTAAGGCATGCATGAATTTGGCATGTGTAATGCATTTACCGAGTGTAACAAAAAGAAGTTTTAAACATCATGGAACTGGTAATAAAAAAAAGTGATTCCGCAAACTATGCTTTGAGAATAGTGTTGTGGTAATGCATTCGATACTCCATTCAAACCAGTTTATGAAAGAGTGTATTCAATTTGGTGTTCATGGGTCTGTTTACGCTTATTTATCTATCATTTAGTCTTAAACTTTGACTTTGACTCGCTTAAATGACATTTACCTTTGGTTTGATTAAAGGATACGTTCCGGGTCGATTTACATCTAGATTAAAGTATAGGATCACTATTGTTTTAAAGTAGATTAGGTTCTTGGTATTTACAAAGCGGTGCTTTGTCTCTTATGGTAGACAATAGTCCTTTTATGTTTACACACACGATCAATCTTCTAACCTGTCACGGAGTGCTCCACATATTATCAGCCTGTATCAGCGATATTTTCAAGGTACCATAAACAACTGATCTGTCTACTAGCAATTTCCTCTAATGGTAATTTTGTTTTTGGCATTAAAATAAATGAGAAGCTTGATGCTGTAACGCGTTCGTTACGGGATTCAGTCTTAGATTGCAAATATTAAACGACTTTCGTTAAGGTCGGTTGTTAATTTATTATTCCGAACCTTTCGTATTTCCGAAGGAATTAATCCGTTTGCCTTGGCTGCATTTGATATCGTTATCACCTAAATAGTTAAGGCCTACAGGGAAAACAATAACATTATAGACTCTTTGTGATTCAATGTTTATAGGTATTATTGAACTTTAACAAGGTGCATTGGGGTTTTTCACTAGGTACTAGCTTTTGTTATATACATACACAATATATTAGTCTAATGTAAAGTTAAGTTTACAAGTTTAGGTTATTGCCTTGTTATGACAAGCAGTCAATATTATTTTTCGTACGTTATGTTTGGACTAACCATATGAGTGGTTAACAATCGTAATCAACCCTCTCTTCTAAGTTCTATAACTTCAAAAAGGGTTCGACCTTTTTTGATTTGAATTTTCTGTTTGCAGAGACTTGGGTTGATATAAAAGACTTACAACTCAGAGCAACATGAGCCTTAAAATATTTGCTTTAGACTTGAGTCTAAAAAAAGTCTTACTTTTGGGGAGCTCAGGAGTCGAGTATTTTATAACACCAGTGGTGGCTGTGGTCGGTAGTACATTTACTTTATATATTATTACATATAAATCTGCAGTTTGTAAAAGTTTTGTTTTGTTGTTTCAGGTCAACAATTCATCACTTGTCAGTTCACGGTAGCAATTGCTTCCGATAGTGAACACCCCTCGTCAGGCCCTGGTAACAATTGCTACCATATACAAATTTCCGCGTGGCCTGCCGATTTTTTTTATAACGATTGTTTTTTGAGTTGCAGAGATGAGAATATTCTGTAATGAATTCTTTATTTAATCAGCTTTACGGTAGTATTTTTTGTTTGGTCCTAGTTTCATTATATAGCATGAAAATGGCATTTTTATCTAAGAATCCGACATTTTTTTCACAATTCGCGCAGCATTAGGACAGTTGAGAGGGGTGGGGCGCGGTAGCCGACTGACAAGTGGTATGCAAAGCATTAAAACTTCTGGCTTGAAACAAAATAATATCAAATAACAAAATAATGACTTTATGATAATTATTTGTTCATTGTTTAATTTATTCATTAAGGCGGCCTCAACCCATTAATTGTGATGTCAGCTTTAGCACCAAAAATGTTATTCAAACAAAACCGCAGCATATTTTAGTACTTTAGTTCGAAGCTCTTCAATTATTTTATCTGTCACAGAACAAGTGAACACTAAAAACACATTATAATAGGTCTCGGTTAAAAATCTCTATAAAAACTACTGTAACAAACGCCAATTCCAACAGAATTGGTATATCTTTACGATCTAAGCAACACTTTGGTTTATCTTACATTGCAACGGTGTCATAAAACACGTTGCAAACGACTTTCTGAGAGAGATGGCACATTAAAAAACTCATCTGAAACAATTTATAAGCTATTTTTCCTTATCATAAATGGTCGCCTTACTTTAGAGCTCGTTTCGAAGTTGAACATTTAAAAGATTTTGAGCAAATTGTTCATATAATAAAATTCTGCAAACATATAAGACTGATTTAATATCAGTACACAATATAAAACAATTTTCGTTCAGACAAAGTCGTAACAATAGATATGCAAATCATGGATGACGTAAGGAACATGCCACACTAATGGCAGTTCCGTCATTTATTTTCTGCTTCGTATAATCTACACTAAGAAATCAAATTAATTAAATATGATAATCATGAAAAACCTTTTATTTAAATAAAATAAAACAAATATTTCCTATATTTACACCAATTAACCTAGCCCCAATAAAGCACTATAAGGCTTGTGTTATGGATGCTAGGGTAACGGATAGACATACATATCGTACATAAATAAGTCATATTCATAGGAATATATACAAACATTTGTGAATCGGGTACAAATGCTCGTATTCATCATACAAACATCTGTCCCTTCCGTTATTCGAACCCAGGACCGTCGGTGCGAAAGGCAGGATCGCTACCATTGCACCAAACGGTCGTTTGGATTCTTAATGACTATTTTTACCACACCAATGCCTTATAGTGCCCGGCTTTAATAGGACGAACAATCCTCACTTACTAGGTGTCGAAAAAGATCACCAATGATACCTCCCGTAGCCCACAAAATGGGAACCAGCAAATATGCAGAATACTGAGATATGTTCTTTTTGAAATTTCCAATCCGAAGTAATTAGACAATGGCAAAACCCCCTTATCTTTGAGGGATGGAAATTTCCCTTTTGGCGTCCTTTAGCTGTGATGCTGTGTTGTTGTAACCATTACCTGAAAAAAACAAACAGTTTTTGAAAAGACGTGGAATAATATTTAGAAATTAAAAAATTTAAGAAAATTAACGTGTTTTCGGTGGCCTAAAGATGTGTTTTTTTTTATTACAATAAGAGAATACGAAAGTTTGAGAAATAAATAATAATACAAAAGACATCAACTGTTGGACAGAAACCTTCACCAAAAATGAGGGGGGTTCAAAATAGGTCTTGAGTTGAAGATACTAGAACAGAGTTCGGAAAACATCGTTGCCTATTTTCTGGTCTACAGATGGTTTATGGTGATATTATTATCATACATCCCGTACATTAGTCGCCTCCTATGACACCCCTAACCTGGAAAGGTATGTGCACCACATGGCATGGTAGGATAATGTTAGAATCATAAAAAACTTAAACAAAAAATAGGAGTACAAAACAAATTTTAGTTAATGGTTGTAATTGTTTAATCATTTAGCTGGACCGTTATCCTGTCATGGCGCCCGCCTAAGAAAAATACCTCCATTTTTCTGATTTGCTCAATTTGTCCATAATTATTCTGAATTCCGAATGGAAGTAGTGAATTCACAAAGGTACAAATAATTCCTGTTTTATCTCTCTTATAATAACAGCAAATAAAATTACGTTTTCTAGTTGTTTTGAGAATTGCTAGCTGTAAATTTTGCCTGCCTTACATTGTTCGCTCTTAGTATAAACATATAAAAACAAATTTATGATGAGCCAGCAAACATTGTGTTAATATCATGATCTTGCTTTATTTCACTGGCTGTTGGCTTTGTCCGCCTGAAATTTAGTTTTATTATAGCAGGGTTAGATATATAAAAATAATCAGATAGCTTGGTGTGAATTCAATTAAAAATTTCTGAAGAATAGATTTTTATGTTACATGCACAGATATTAGTTTTACATTCAATTTTAGATTTTACAATGCGTGTATTGATGATCGTTTGGCGCAGCGGTAGCGATCTTGCCTTCCGCTCGACGATTCTGGGTTCGAGTCTCGGAACAGGCAGGTGTTTTATCAGATAGAGTATCCGATCGATTGTTAATTTCATATGTTGATTTCTTTATTCTCAAAACGCGGATTGATATGATCCTTTGGATTGTACATGACTCTGATATGAGCTTGTGGCAACCTCTGCCAGTCGGGGCACACCTCAAAGTCGCTACGCGAGACAATATTGGCACCCTACCTTTACGTGCTATGGCATGATGTCTCGCGCAGGTGCGCTGGTGCTTTTTCTCCATCTCGTACAGCATGCGCAGCTGACGCCACTAGAGAGTCTTAAACTTTGTTATCGGTTCCTAGGTGATGTTTTTTTGTGTTAAAAATTTTGTAATTATTATCTTTTAATTTGTAATTATTGTTTTATATTATATTTCTACACCAGTCTTCTTTCTTTTTTCTGTGCTCCATCGACCCGATTCTATTCTACTACATGTGGGATGAAGTGTTCCACAAGCTTCTATATAAAAAAGTAACACGGTACATTGTTGCTAAAATTTCCCCTCTCGTTTACTATTGTCTATTAATGTTATCCTTTTAATACTAGGCGATGCAGTCGCTAAGCATAAAGCTACGCTAGCACCATATATTGGGGCGGAGCGTAATAACTAAAGAAAGTTTTTTTTTTGTTTCGATGGGAATTTTGCGAATTGAAAAATTCGGACTCCGTCACAATCTGGTCCTAAACCTGTTGATTCGATTCCACACAAAAAATATCAGAATCGGTTAAGAACTCAGGAAGTTATGGCGTAACAGACATTTCGCCATTGAAGCTGATCCATGGGAGCTTCGCTCGCTCCGCTCCAATTATAAATACGAAAGTAACTTTCACGCATTAAAAATTCAACCAATCGTTATGAAATTCGGATACTCTTTGTCAAGGGTACGAATAAGGACACAGGTTACTTTTCATCAAGAAAAAAAGTTCTGTTCCCGAGGGATAGATATATAACTTTTAATTGGTAGTCTACATTTACGTGAGCGAAGCTGCGGGTAAAAGCTAGTTAATTGATAAATAAATACAATTGAAATTTTTTGTTCTATTAATCATATTGCGAACAAAAAAAATAAACTACTTCATATTTTATGTTTCAAGAATACTTGTTCAAATGAATAAAGTTTTTACGAAAATATAAAAACTTTTTAAATAGAATAACTTTTCTAATTATAAGCAGACTAAACTATGCTCTTTAAGGTTTGAGCCCATTTTATGCTATTGTAATATGGAGAATTGTTTTCTAGAGTAAATAATTGATGTTGTTATAAAATTGTTGAACAATTTTAACTTTTGAACACAAAGTTCAGCATTTAAGTGATATAGTAAACGATATTTCCCAAGTACCACATGCTTGATTACCTTCTAATCAGTACAAAATATCCAAAAATATCTTCCTTTGCAAAAACGTTTCTCGCCTCTCACCATTAATTTAGTTATCCTGTGAACACGGCTCACGGCTCACAATTAAGCTTAAAGAAAATAATTATCATAATTCAGAGAAAGTTTTTAATTGTAGTATCGGAAATATTTTTAAAGTCTAAAAATTACTTTAAAGATTATTTAAATAACAACATTCATTCCTTAATCAATAAATCCTTTTTAAATGACTATTTTCGAAGAGTTTATGTTATTTCCTTATATAAAATCTAATGACAATAGATTGAAAAATAAACTTTTATATAACAAATTATAATATTCATAAAAACGAGATTTCTCATTAACAAGCCATACAAAATATACACATCATTTATTAGTGAGCTCTATAAAGTATTAATAATTACATATTAATCTATCTTCCTTCTCATCTCAAACTTAAAAGTAGATTTTTTTTTAAATATGTAATAAGACCCTATTTTTTTATTTTTTAGTGACATTTATTTTAGTAACCCTGGCCTTGATCTCGATAACTGTTTGGTGCCACGGTAGCTGCCTTATGCAGCGGAGGTCCTGGGTTGAGGCCCGGAAGGGGTAGATGTTTGTTAGATGAATACGAGCATTTGTACCTGAGTCATGGGTATTTGTTTATCTTTCTATTAATATTACATATTTATGTATCATATACGTATGTCTATCCATTATACTATTACCTATCCATAACACAAGCTATACAGAGCTTACTTTGGGCTAGGGTATGGTGGGAATGTAAGAGAAATTATTATTCTCTTTTTTTAAGTTTTAAGTATAAATTTAAAAAGTTAACCATATAACCTTGTTATAAAAAGTTAGTAATAACTTTTTATAACAAGGTTTCAAATGTAGACCTTATCACATTAATAGTAAGGTTTATTATTAAAGGTTAACTCAAACGCAATAATATCGTGTTCACATTTATAATGTGACATATAGACTTCTGATCGTTATACACTGATTATTTACAAGGGTTGCATTGGTAACTTACTTTTTTAATTGAGAAATTCCACTAAAGTACATATTCCACTGTCTTGCAAAGAAAGAAAGATTTTTATTGGCCCATAACACACAGTCATTTTATATATTAAAAAGTAAAAATATTATAATAATAAAAAAATACAATAAATAACATTTATTATGGCCAATCAGGACCCCGCCTCAGCATAATGCCATTACACTGTGACATGTCACATTGCATCGGCGCTGGTATTCTGGCAAGGCCTGTAGGAGGTACTTTGTACAAAGAATAAAAGTTTACATATATTTTACACTAACAAAATACAAATGAACAAAAAATGAGATAAAAATCAGATAAAAAAACATATATATATATAAGAATAATAAAAATAACAAAAAATTTAATAACGAGCGGTCCGTCTTGGCTTCGCACGGGTGGACAAAATCCTTTAATTTTTTTTTTATTATTAAATATTTTTCCGTTAGCGCCATCTAACGTCTGGTAGACGAACTACTTGCGGTTAACGCGTTGTTATAGTAATTGATACAATGGAAAAAGAGCGGGAAAAAGAGCGGGAAAAAGAGCGAACGGACAAACATACAAACAACTGTGATCTTAGATTATAGATTAACATTAATTAACACAAATATCTGATATTTTTACAAAGATAACGTTTTAAGTAATCTCTTAATAGTTTTAAATAAAAAAAATCAGTCTTATTTCACACCAATTAGCCTAGCTAATTAGCCTAGCCTAGTAACGACAGACATAGCTTCATATATAAAAATTTCCTGCCGCAATGTTTGACTGCGATGAACTCCGTAAGTACTCAACGGGTTTAGACATTTATTTTTTCATTTTGCTGGATGTATTACAACTTAAGAGATAGGATTTTTTCTATTGTAATTTATAACACAGTAACGCATGACCGGGTCAACTAATATGATATATGTAGAAATAACTAATATACATACAAGTAGAAATAAATCACACACGAGTCAAACTAAAATTATGAATTTATTTCATGGCCCCAATCAGGACAGTTTTATTTTTCATTTACGGACACTCCGCTCAGCCAAAGAGGTCGGTAAATGTTTGTCGATTATAATTTAGTTAGTTTAAATACCTGCCAATGAGAACCACCAATAAAGTGTAAATCGAACAAAGCCATCTTTATTCATTTAAAGGCACGATGAGTAAAAAATCCGGCTCGATTCCCCCTTTGTAGGGGGAACGTGACCTAGAAACTTGGGGATGCATTTTTTCTGCATTCCACGAGGCTGCCTACGGAGTTTTATTGCTCTCATTAGCAGTCTTTTATATTCTTTGTCTGTTTCACTTTTTGTTATGAATGCCAAGTTTGCTATTAAGTTCTGAAGCACGGTTTAGATTTTAAATATTCGATTGCAGCTTTGATATCTCTGTTAATATCTTTATATAAATATTTTTATAATTATACGACCATATTATTCTTTTTATAACTCTCAAAGTATATTCTTTGTAATCTGTAATAAGGATAAACTTGTATTTCGTTCCTAGTTCAACGTTTCTGCTTATTACTGGATATAAAATAAAATAAAACAAATTTAATTTTACAATTTGTTTTCTACATACGTAAGTCTACATGTTTCAAAAATTGTATATTATTTTCAGTAGTAAGAAATCGATATTTAATTATGTAAGGGTTATTCAAAGACATAGAATCACTAAAGAGCGGTCAATTCGTCAGTAGAACAATTATTTAAGCAACCATATTTGGCAGATATTTGGGGTTGGATTCCCGTATAATATTAATCGATATGGAGTCCTCTATTCTAATTTTATTATTAATTTTTAAACACAATTTTTTTCCTAGGGGAAATGCATTACGCAGACCATCACCGCTGTGTGTACGATAGGGTTATCTGGGACTCATCCGTCACTAAGGCTGAGGAGCCACTAAAACCCCCCGCTGTACTTCACTTCACTGTGTAGCCTTGTGGGTTCCTTTTTGGAAGTCACCACTACAGCCCGGTGATTGGCCCGCTTTGGGCCCCTTCCCGAATCGTTGATGTTTGACTATATTCAGTCCGTTGATTGTCACCCACCACGTTCTAATTATAACGCTACCCAACCAAATAATATAATACTGTTATCGGTAATTATTAATGTGTTTAATTAATATCTTTGATAACATTAGATTAGAAGTAACCTTTAACGTAAGATATAATTAGAGGACAAGTTTGATGTGGAACTATTTACCTTCTTAGTGAATGAACACTATAACGAAAATCACAGACCGTAAAATCTAGTTTCGTCAATTATGTTAACTGATGTTTACTATTAATTTATCTAACGAACGAAATTATTCCACTAGTACATAAGTCAATGAACTGTATCTAAAAGCATTATCAATCTGAGATCCCCTGCTAATACTCTTAAAAATAAATAACATTAACTCTTAAAAAAAACGAGTTTACATATCTAATGAAATTATTCCTTAAAAAAAATTGGTTGTCTGTAAAGTCAGTTTAAGGACGATAATTTTACGTGATAGCGTCATAAGAAAACATTGATAAAAATAATACTAGATTTAAAAATCTAAAAATCCCACGTTTTTCAGTAACCAAAAAAGAATAAAATAACCCGGCGGGGCCAAGCGAGGGGCGCATCAAAAGTGGGGGCGCATATTACTTATGGAGATGTAATGAGATGTACGTTATGCATAGATGTTGAGAGTATTTGTAAAGATGCGCCCCCACGTTTTGAGTGGCCCCTCGCTTGGCCCCGCCGGGTTATTTTATTCTTTTTTGGTTACTGAAAAATGTGGGATTTTTAGATTTTTAAATCTAGTATTATTATTTTATTCTTTTTAATTTTCTTGCGTATTTGTAATGAAAAAGAAAAAGAATTAAATCATTAAATGAGAGAGACAAAAGGAGAGTAAGGAATGAGTAGAGATAATAAAGAGAGAAGAGAAATAAAAAAAATCAGTGTCATTTTAGTGAGATTAACTACGATTTACAGGCAAATCGAGCATTTTCTGAGTTAAACGGTCGTTTGAGATTTTAATGTTGCGCCATCTAGAGGTGTGGTTGTGAAGTAAATTTAATTGAGCAAAGTTTCAGAAAGTATGCACTTTAGCGATAGCCATGAGCGTAATCACAAATCACTGTGCTAATAACTCAAAATTATTAATTAATCGCAGCAAACCATGGGTCGCTATGACTTTTTTCATATGAAAGTGAAATTTCGCAAAATTTGGCCTGAAAGTGGCCGTAGAAAGTTAAAAGTTGTTTTAGGATGCATTGTCATCGGGTTCTGACTTGCTCCAAAAATTTCAGCTCGCTAGGTGGCCGGGAAGTGCCTCAAAATTGAGTTGCAAGAATCCAACTGCACAGACAGACAAACAAGGAAGCGACCTGAGAAAAACGTGGGAAAATTGCATACTTTTATGAATTGAATTTGAATTATTATCACTGAATTATCATTATTTTGTATATTACAACTCACATTCAACACATACTAGTGTCAACTTGAAAGTAAATGTAAAGATAACAATGTTTAATCATTTAGTTATTCGTCACGCAACACAACAGGCGAAGCTTTAAATAATATGCAAATTAACAGTAAAATGCAAATCTCTCCAATAAATGTTTAAGACATTGACAACTGGAAACTATCGGGAGCAACATGACATTATGCTAATATCTGTCTAGACAGAAATACGGTTCGGTGATAATAAAGCTATTCTTAAAGGTACCGCAAATATAATAAAATTTATGTGATAAAAGTGATACATAATAGTTAATGGTGTGACAAAAAGGGGTTTGATGACGTCGTAGTTTACGATTGCTGATGATAAGCATTTTTGTAATGACTAGTAACTGGATGGGTGAATACAAGGCAATGCAGTCACTAAGCCTAAAGCTTCGCTAGCACCATAAATTGGAGCGGATCGTAAAAATTTGAGAAAAAAAAATCCATAATAATGATAACTTCCAAAAAGCGCGCCAAACCCCATAGAGCCAATGTTTTTTGGTGATAACTTTTTTATTTTCGTGAATTTCAAAACTCATTTCTCAATCTGGTCCTAAATGTGTTGATTCGATTCCACACAAAAATTATTAAAATCGGTTAAGAACTCGAGAAGTTATAGCGTAACAGACATTGCGTCATTGAAGCTAATCTATGGGAGCTCCACTCGTTTCGCTTGTTCCGCTCCAATAAAATTTATAATATAGAGCTCCTATATGCTTCAATAGGTACCTTAAAACGTTGGTACTGACTACTGCATGCCGCATCTTAAGTCAGGTGTTAGCATCTAAAAATTCTTAGGGAAAAGTTGTTATGTGACCTCCGCGGTCAAGCGGCTCGCATACCGGTATTAATGGCATCGCCACTCCAAGGTCTTGGGATCACTGGCCGGGTCAATTTAAAAAAGTGATATTCTATATTGGCTTTCGTCCGGGTTTTGTGATACCGTCATTGTTTCTGAATTCTATAACACAAGTGCTTTAGCTACTTAACATGGGTTCAGAACAATGATTTGATGTCGTCTTATATTTGTAATTATATATTTATTATTTACTGTCGGTCGCAAATGACTGCTACAGTACCACCGGGTTTTAAGACGGTGAAATCCTTAGATAAACCTCAGGGCGAGAGTAGGGGGCCACAGTTGTGGTTTTATAGACAGACGGCATTTCTTTTCATGAAGTGTCCGAACCGACATAGATTCAATACGGTGCTCTAGTCTTAAAGAGAGCACAGGGTATCATAGGGCACCTCTCCACGCTCAACCACGGCTATGATATGTCGCGTCATAGAGGGGAGACTTGTCAAGGTATGGTTGATACACCAAAGAGTCGCAATAAGCGCTTTGGTTCCAATTTTGTGATAAGTACCGCTAAAAAGTTTTCCTGAATCTGTGTTCCCTGACAAATACAATTTAGGGGTCTTCAAGTCACGAGTGAATATGTATCTTCTAGGCAAGCGCGTAACATCCTTGCCTAAGTCTATTTTTCCTGAAATATATAATTTAGGAGTCTTCAAGTCACGAGCAAATTGGTGTCACTGCGTAGGCAAGCACGTCTCATCCATCGCATCATCGCTTACCATCAGGCGATATAGAAGAGAAACGCTTACCTATTTGCAATTAAAAAAAACATGTCAGTACCTTATCTATAGCGGGTATTATAAAGGTCTGTGCTCCGGTAGTATCTATATATAAATTCATCAAGCTTCAGTCAGCTTTAGTTGCCTCCTGGTTATGGCGTTTGGCCGGGTAAGCCAGAGAGACACAAGAAGAAGGATTTAAAACCCGGCATTTTAACGCGTTTACTTTATTTAGAGATTTGAAGTAAAATTCTTCTTTATGCGCGCTTGACTTGGGAAGTAAGCTGGTGAATGCGTGATGAGATGACAGCGTTACGAAAAGTGTGATCGGGCTGGGCGAATGGAAATTGAGAGGGAGAGAAAGTGAGAGAGTTACATTTCGTATATTACTGTAGAGACAAGAGAGAGGTGGTTTTCTTATTTCTCTCATAGCCAGTTACGTTTCGTATATCCAATATATATATAGATGAAGCTAAAAAAGTTTTACTTCAGTCATATGTTTTTTTTGTATTTTTAAGGTTAAATAACACACATATGTAAATTCAGAGTATGTATGTTCATTTTTACTTTTTTTCACATTAGCGCTTAAGATGACCTTACAGACTTCTCAGCGGAAAAACTCGTTTGGAAATCAACTAATAAAGTATTACTTATACTTGTGCTACTCCAAGTCACGAACAGTCGCTCCATCTAGTGGATAAGCGCGTCATTCGAGTTGACGATGACAAACGATCGCGAAGACAACTGTTTTCTCGACACTTGAAATATCAATAGAAGAATAGGAAGATATTTGACAAAAACAGTCTGTCAGTCCGATCCTTCGTGGAAGCTTGTTACGTTCACATTAATTAAAGTCACACGCTTTTTTATTTGCTTTAGTATAAAAAAAGTAATAAAAATCAACTTCAAGTAAACCTGAGAAGTCAATTACGATGTTTTTTTTTTTATTGTGGCTCACACCGATTATGATAGTTATTCATAGGCGTCATTCATCGTTCTAATTTCAAATATTGGATAGTTTTTAAAACGAATGATTGCAGTATTTATTTTAAGAAAAAGTCATAATTATAATGCCATAACATAAGTATCTATGCAATTGTTAATTATTGCTCATCTTGTCTTTGTTTTCTTTTGTTTCTATTGATATTTATAACAAATAGTTGTTACTTATTATAACCTGAGATTTTTGTAAGTAATATAAATTAATAAGTTGGAAAATGTTGGTATTCATTTTAAAAATCTTGTTTTAGTGCTATTGTAAAAGTTTGCTATCTTAGTAAAACGAAACGTTCTTAGTGGATAAGTAATCTGGTTAATCTGTGAACAAAACTCGTTACTGACTAATCAGACTTTTTGGCGGGAGCGGGAAGCGTCACTATGGTGGTCTTGTTTTTCTTGTTAAAATTTGTGTTGTGGTTGATATTAGTGTGTAATAATGGTGGGTTATTTACCATTAAGTATTTCTGTATATGCACGAGTGTTTGCAAGTGAAACAAAACAATGGATGGTGTCTTTTCGCTCTCTCAAGAAGTCCACGAGAAATTTTCAGTAAAACCCCACATCTTTACTGAAACCTAGGTTAAGGTATTTCACTTTTCATTCATCATCCATTGATAATCTATCATTCGTATCATTCATAAATCAACTCTTTAAACAAGAATGGACATAATATGAAGAAATGGCTCAAAGGTCTTTGTAACCAAGCCAAAACCCTTATAAACAAAAAACTGACTAATCAAAAAAGAAAAAAGGTAGAGTGATCGTCTTGGATTTTTCGGCAACGCTTTTTTTAAGAGAGAAAACTAAGACTCCAATGAATGTATATTAATATTTCCTACTCAATGTAAGTTAATACTTCTTACAAGAAATAAAGAAATTTGTGAAGTGTAGCATTTGTTTATTCTTCAAAAGTTCAGAAGTGGTAATTACTCTAAGCCATCTAAAGGAAAAGTGACTGTGGTAACAATTTGAAGGTAAAACAAGGTAACAATTGGATGGTAAAACAAGCTGAAAACTGGTAAGTGAATTTCTGCCGAACCTGACATTGTTACAAGTTTATGATAGTTAAGTAAATTAAGGCGAATCTTTTGTTGTCATAAAGGTGGTTTACAAAGCGTTTACAATTTAATTACGCAAAACAATAAAGTAACAGGCTGTTAATATCGTCATTATATATATTATCACAAAAACTAGGTTTTCAAAGTTACTTGTGAGTATTAAATATAAAATAACAAGCGACTCGCCCCGGCTACGCACGTGTAGTATACTTTGTCCAATGTAGGATGATACTTTTGACAGGTGTCATTTCCTTATTGCTACGTACTAAGGTTGCGTTTGTTTCCTTATGTTTGGCTTGACATTGCAATAGCAACTTTATACCCTCTATATAGGTGTCAACTGTCAAAACTATATCATCCTACATTGGACAAAGTATAGACCATATTATGCCTACATGTTTTATCTGTCGTACGACCGCATTAGCTTGAAGCTTAATATGAGGATTAGATTTAAATGTAATATACATTTTATGAAGTAATTTAATGTACTTCGTTATGTATATATTTTTCCAAGGAGCACATCATTATCTGAAAAACGTATATAGGATATGTAGTAGAACATAGTTCGATTATTTGATAGAATCAGGTGTTACTTGGCGGAAGTCCATATCCATTAGTAAAATAAAAATATGTAGCTTACTTCCGCAAAACTAAAGCAGTGTGCACCACCCGCCCGCCCGCAAATAAATGCAGGAACCGCAGACACCGGCATCTTCACCAACTACTCTACACGTGTTACGCCCCCACGCGAAGCATCAGGAGCTGTTATACCGTGAAATACCGAGCACTAAGTATCTTACTTGCAGAAGTAAGCTTCAATTTTTATTTTACTAATGCATAGTTCGATTGTCAGTTTTAAGAATAACTATTCCTTAGTATCTTCTAGAATATTTTTGGATGCGGTATAGTAAAATTGGAGTGTATTATGCAATGCAATAAAAACAACCATCCAATACGTAAGTGGGAATTAATTAAATTAATAATCTAAAAATGTTTAGATTGACCGACTGAACAAAAATATTCTAGTCGAAAAAAAGGAGTTATGTGATGTTATTCAATAAAACTTATTCTTTAAATAAAGATTATTATTATTATTTTAAATGTAAATTCATAACGTAATAAATTCTTTAAAAAATGAATAGTTCAAAATTTTGAAACATTATTTGTAGAGATATCTTCAAAAAATTAAATTTAAAAATAAAATGCTATTTACTATTTCATACAAGTTGTAGAACTTAATGCTTGTTAATGTAAACTTTTATCATACAAGTATATAGTGTATTTAGATGGTAAAGTAATTCAGAGAATTACAAATTCCGAAAACCTAAAAAAAAAATATTATCTGCTTCTGATAAAAAGAGTGTCTCTTGCTAGTACTTCTACTTAACTATTCTAAATGACGGCTGACTATGAGTCCTTTGTATTTCAGTTAGTAACTGAATAGTCGTTAGAGAATACTCTTGCTCTCGTCTTAAAATAAGAAAATGAAGTATACCAAGTATTCGGACCAGTGATAGATAATTATTTGTTTTCTTGTGAAGAGGAAACGATCAAAAAATTACCGAAAATTGTTCGAAAATACAAAGATAAAATGAAAGTAAATATACACTCTTTAACATGAAAATCTATAATTCCTATTAATAACAATAAATACATAACGGAACAATAAATCGTGCCTTTAATTGCCTACGATCTTCCGTTCGCAACTCTATTCCCATTTCCATACGTTTTAACAAATTTTTTTTGTAAGACTAAGTACACTACAAATGGACTCATAAATTAATTAACATCAGATTATTAACCATTTCCACAATATAATATACTAATATTATAAAGCTGCAGAGTTTGTTTGTTTGTTTATTTGAACGCGCTAATCTCTGGAACTACTGGTCCAATTTGAATGATTCTTTCAGTGTTGGGTAGTCCATTTATCGAGGAAGGCTATAGGTTATTTTTTTTTCCAAAATTAGGGATCCGTAATAAAATTGCTATTTTGTAACACAAGGTGTAAAATCGAAAACCTATTTTTGCGTGCGCTGCAAAAACTATTGACAATAGAACAAAATGATATACTACGGGTTTGTAGGTCCGATTAAGACCTACAAAAAAGTCCGAGAGAACATATATCTAGCTATCATGGTTTAATCACAATAACCGATTTTGTGTTCAAAATAATTATTATATCGTCTGAAGAAAAAAAAACTACGTTAAATATGTATCGTAATATTAATCTTTATCGAAATTAAGCATTATGTTATCAAGAGTATTTATGTAGAAGTAAAATACTTTTTGTTACATCTCAATCGGATATTTCGTTTAAAAGTTATCACGTGTGTAAGATGTTAAGAGTTGGTACCTATTAAGGAGTTATGGGCCATAGAGTTTTTATCAACATAAAATCCTGCAATAATCTTTTTCGAAATATATTTGTTGATGATTGTAAGTATAAGATCTTTGAAGAGTATAATAAATGCATTTCTAAAATAACTTTGCTAAGGAAATCCACGCGCGCTTGATGCAAGCAAGACAAGACGCATGCAAAAGTGTCGGAATCTCATTGTTATCTACACTAATATTATAAGGAGGAAAGATTTGTATTTTTGTATGTTTGAAATAAACTCAAAAATTACTAAGCCGATTTTAAAAATTCTTTCACCATTGGAAGGGAAAGCTACATTCACGCTGAGTAAAATAGGCTATATTTAATGCTAGAAAAATTTAAAGAATTTTGTCCACCCGTGCGAAGCCGGGACGGGCCGCTAGTATACCAATAACCAAAGAAGGGTTTTATGACATTTTACTAATCTTGGCCAAAACACTGATCTGGAGCTTTTGTATGTAGGTAGTCAATGTGTACAATTACATCAATATCTCGTGAAGTGTTTTCTAATAAATTTTCAAAATACCTATTTAGCAAGACTAGCTCTCAAACTACCACAGTTTGAGAGCTAGTCTTGCTAAACTGATGCTGACATTCGCCGTTAGCTATATTTTGAAATTTGTGAAGTGCAGTATTTGTTTATGCTTCGAAACAATGATACGGGATTATGTATCTACTACAACCACACAAACGTGAAACAACACTTAAAAGCTTGAATGCTTCTCTACCAGAATAGGTAAAATTAAATTTTCAAACACATAAAATATTAGCTTTCAACCGCAACTTCGCTTTCGTTAAATTTATATTTCTATCCCTCGAGAACAGTACTTTTTCTGGACAAAAGATATCCTACGTCATCTTCTGTATCTCTGACAAAGTGTGTGTAAAATTTCATGGAGATCGGTTGAGTAGTTATCGCGTTAAAGTGTAACAAACAACACCACTTTCGTATTTATAATATGTGTTAGAATTTCTAGATAACGTCTATAATTTTATCACCAAAAAACCCATAAGTTTTCCTGTGTTATTCCTATAAATAATTGTTAACCATGGTTTGCTTGTTCTCATTTTTAAAGTGAAAACTTCTTTAGCATCGTTGTGATTTGAAAGTCGATGAAACGAAAAGGCGACAGTAAAAGCAGACAGACACACAAATTCATAAGATTTAACGTAGGAGAAAATGAGATAGAAAGCAGTATGTACGTGTGTTAATACGTGTTTTTGTGTGCGCATGCGTAGCACAAAGCTTGAGAGAAAGCATCACAATAACCGTGGTATTTTGTGTACGTGTACGTATTATTTTTGAAGGTTTCACTTCTACCACGTGGGGATTGCACTCATGCTTTTCTTTTTTGTAATGTTTACCAAAAGGGAAGACAAAGTATACAATGCCCATACAGCCTCTTTTGCAGTAATTCCTTTTATTATTTAGATTATGATGAATGTTGAAGAGTGCTGATTTATGAATAATGGATAATCAATAAATGATGAATGCAGAATAAAATGACCCCTTTCTCTGGACTTCAGCAAAGCTGTGAAGATTTATAGTGACATAGGTGGACTTCTTTAGAGAGAATAAAAAGACATTTGCCGTTTATTTATTACTTGCTAACGCTGTGTTAATGTTCATGGACACTTGATGGTTAATAATCAACCGTTATTACACACTGATATCCGCCACATTACAAGTTTCAACAAAAAACTGTAACTACTGAAGTGTAGCTGTCCGCTTTCGTCAAAAAAGTTCCATAGCTTATTTGTTTTAAACGTCATCCTGACATCTTATCTACGGTCATAATGCCAAATTTGAGAGAAAAATAAATCCGCTAAACAAACAAAAGATATTGTATCCTAATGTTTAAAACTATCTATTGAAAAATAAACTACATCTGCCTTCGCATTCGAAAGGTAGTATGTATTGAATTTGTTATTCATTCGACTTTTTAAGCTCTCGTGGATACTGACAAAAGTGCCCGTTCGCGTGTTGCATATTGATATTCATGCAAAATGATTTTTGAATATTCAATATGGATTATGCAACATATCCCACGAGAGGATATGAGTTTTCATGTATTTGGTATTTTAAGTAGGTACTTTATTTTCTTGGTGTTTTTGTACGATAATAATATTTTAAATATATTGTTTTTCAGCATCAGATTTTTTTTGATTTTAATAAATAAAATATTCAGTATTCGATCTCATGTGGGCAACCCTTTCCTTTGGTAACCCATCTGAAGAGAAGACCCTGTCAAAGTTACATAACCTCCGTAATCCCTAGCCGAACTAGTTTACCGCTACGCCATCAAACTCCTAAAGTAATACATATATTATGTAAATAGTGTTAAATTAAATGCATGTATGTTTTATTTATTCTTCAAAATTCAATGATTAAGGCAGCCTTAGACCACCAGTTAAGATAACAGCTTTAACCCAAACGCACCAGTAGCTTCAAAAGAAGCTACATTTCTTTCTTTAATTTATTTCTATCTTGCTTCTCTCTTTTCTGTCGTTCTGTAGCTCTATCTTTCTATTTTCTTTTTCTTGCTATGTTTTTGCTTCAGACCGCGGAGTATCCTTGGCTCCGACTCCCGGATGTAATAACATTATAATAATGAATCCCCGAAATCTTAATAACTTTATAAATTTGAATCAGTTGCCCCAATATTTAACAAATAAGAAACAAAATATACTACGTGTCGTGGACCCACTTGTAATACAAGTATTTAGATTACATTCATTAGCGGCAATATTAAAAATGAGTTAATCGTATTAAAAATGTTTAGGTAAATGTTGGCACATCTACAAACAACAGTTAACTTCCGTTTAAATAAGAACGTAGGCTATTTGTCTTGAGAAGTGTAACACGGCCACTTTTCTCTAGCAATAAATATGTTTCTGGAATTGTTTAAGAATTTCCAGTGAAGCAAGGCAGTACACGTTCCAACACGTACCGCGCATATCTCAAGTGGCACAACACAGCTCTATTATTGCAAATATACTATTTGCGCGATTTTGGAATAAAGTAAAAAATATCTGTTTATGATTCATATATCTACCTAAAACAGTTACTTTGCATTTTTAATGTTATCTTAAATGTGACGGCTATAGGTGTGACGGATGCTCACAAGGCATGGTAGCTCAATTGGGAGAGCAGTGGACCGTAAATCTAAAGGTTGCGGGTTTAAGTCCCGCCTAAGAACATCATGTCAGCCGAGTGGATTTTTTCTAGTATTTATTCTATAAAAAATTATGAAGCTTTATTGTTAGACGTTTAATATAACAGCAGGTTTAATATTTGTTACATTCACACCAATTAGCCTAGCCCAATATAAGCACTGTAATCCTTGTGTTACGGATAGACATACATATAGGATGTATAGAAATATATATAACTCCCCATTTAGTCAGGTATAAATGATCGTATTCATTACGCAAACACCTGCCTCTACCTGGATTCGAATCCAGGACCGTTGGTGCGAAAAGATCACTATCGTTACACCAAATAGTACACTTTTTTATTAAAAAATAAAGCTTTCCAATTAAATATAAAGAAAGGTATGTTATTGTGATTGGAACTGTAATATTAATGTTACCACTTTCGAAGTAGAAAGGAGTTAATTGTTGTTATGATTACAAACTTAGATAAAGTGATAGTTAGCAAACTTAGAATAATAATAATAAATATTTGTTAAATTCACACCAATTAGCCTAGCCCAAAGAAAGCACTGTTAGGCTTGTGTTATGGATACTAGGGTAACGGATAGACATACATATATGATACATAGATATGTAATATTCATAGAAATATATATAAACACCCATGACTCAGGTACAAATGCTCGTATTCATCTTACAAACATCGACCCCGTCCGGAATTCGAACCCAGGACCGTCGGTGCGCAAGGCAGGATCACTACCGTTGCACCAAACGGTCGTCAAAATATAAACTAGCTCATAGTAGAAGTAAAATACGTTTCTAGATTACGACGCGTCTGCTAGCGTCTCAGTAGCTCAGCGGTCAGTGCAATAGCCCGGATAGCAAAAGGTTGTGGGTTCGAATCTTACTTGTAGGCTCAGAGGCGTAGTTGTTTTTACACGTGTATTTTATATTCCTTAGAAATATAGCATAGTAAATGCAAATAAACTTAAATACATTTAACTCAGAATATGTCGTCAACCAAACCGAGCGAAAATGTTTCTGTTCAGTGGATATTGACCTTTCGGATAACAAACGTTGATAAGCTGTCGTGAGCATTATCTACTGAAGGTATGCTTTTATTATTAAATTAGCCGCGCCCCGCGGTTTCACCCGCTGTTTAGTTGGCCATCCTAATGACCTTCATGATAATGGCGTGCCTGTAATCTTCGAGGATTGGATTATAAAATGCAATCTTCCAAATTGGATTGGTACTTCCAAAGATTAGTATGTACAAAGAAACAATCTCTTAGCGTTATTAAATTAGTGTAAAATATTTGGTGTGTTATAAGACATTATTACAAGAAAAAAATCAATTTGTGTCAGGTATCTGGCAGGACTTAAACACACATCGCTTGATGTGCGGAAACATATGCGGAGAGTGTGCTCAGGAGCTGCATATGCTCATACCGTCATCACCGCTAAGGTTATTAACTATTGTCATACACATCTGTACTTGCGTTTCCAAAATATTTCATATCTGTTTTATTAATTCGTAACAATTTTGACGTGATAACGTCTTATAAATCGATAAACACCGGCTGCATGCACGAAAAAGTGAAACGTTCAGCCTTAGCCGAGCGTGCAAGCGAGAGCGCCGAACAAGCGATAGAGAGGCACGTACGGCCTAAGCGTTCGACTTGTGGCGCATCTCTCTCTTCCACTTGATCAAGTGAAAAGTTAATGTGGTTTCCATTGTTTATTACAACAACTTCATGTTAATTTATCGAAAAAAAAACAAAAAAAAATTCAATCAACTTCTTCTTTGTATTATACAAAATAATGATATTTCAGTGATAATAATTCAATATAATTCCCAAAAGTATGCAATTTTTCATCAATGTTTTTTTATGACACTATCACGTAAAATTATCGTCCTTAAACTGACTTTACAGACAACCAATTATTTTTTTAGTAAATCATCGACTTGCAGTAAAGAACAGTCTTTATTTGAGAAGGTAACTGCAGATCTTTTAATGTTATTATTCCTATAAACTATTGTTAATTTACTGGGTCAATTTCTCCTAGCCTAAAACAAAAAGGCGTCGTTCAACCAACGGCCTGAATGAACGATATTCAGCCGTTCAAACAAATGTCTTGGCAAACTACTAGGTTCTACAAAATTTAACGCAAGGTAGATAAATTTAGTTCATGTTATGTTCTGTCACAACAATATTTCTGATCTCTCACAATTATAAAAGATTACCCAAGAAAATTATCATAAAAAGCTTGTTCCAGCAAAAAGTAGATATTATTAAGCTGTTGCTGTATCAATCACTTTCAGTTTTAAAGGTAGTCACCGTATTAGTTGGCGTTAAAAATCTGAACTGTCAATATGGCGTTAAAAAGGTGAAAATTTCTAGTATTTTACTGTTAACATACGTAAACCTAATTTTTTATGATAATTAAAAACGTGTTATGTCACAACATATACCTATATTTCCAGATGTTGTTAACTGCTGGTAACAAATTTTGTACATTGAATGATTGTAATTAATAGTAACTTAGAACTTAAGATAGAGTAACTTGTATTAGGTTGGCTAAAAGTCATTCAACGGTGCCGTTAATAAAAAGACTAGGCTCTTAATTAAAAGACTGATTCAGCTAGTTGGCTGCGACATATCCATACTGATGTACCTTTTTGTAAAGCAACTTTTTGTTACATGAAAACTTTTTATGAGTTTCTATAGAAATCAAATATGATAATTGTGATGGAAATTAGTAAGTCATATGTATGTGCTTGACAAACATTTTTTTAAATTACTACAAAATAAGAAATTCTTGTTATTTATCGCGTTCATATCTCCATTGAGGAGCAAATGACAATAGAGTTACACGATATATTTTTATCGTTCTAATATTGTCAAAAAATATACAACTTGTATATATTATTACACGTGTTACGAACAATGGCATTTAAAATTTTAATATTATATGAAGGCAAACGACACATGTTTCGAAGAGTGTTTGTTTAAACACAATCCTAAAACAATATTCATAAAACGCTTACATTGAAATTATGGATTTAAATCAGAAATTACAAACACTAAGGCCACGAGAATCGCAAACAATAATACTGAAATACAGAAATAAAAAGTTATTTATTTTTACACTTCTGCGCAAATCACACATTTAAATAAAACAACTTTATATCGTAATATTGGCGCACCTTTCGACTCTTTTATAGGAACCGTGATCACAGGATATCTGAGAAAATGGTTGTCATACATATAATACCTTCACAATATTTTAATCGGGCACGTTCCTGTTAGAATTTTCCATAAATCAAAATTGTTTTATTTTGATTTTTTTTAGTTATTGGAGCTAAAGCTCTCATGGATCAGCTTTAATGGCGCAATGTCTGTTACGCCATAACTTCCAGAGTTCTTAACCGATTTTAACATTTTTTTGTGTGGTATCGAATCAACAGGTTTAGGACCAGACTGTGACGGACGGAGAATTTTGAAATTCGCAAAAGTTCCCATCGAATTTTTTTTTTTAGGTATTACGCTCCGCTCAAATATATGGTGCTAGCGTAGTTTTATGCTTAGCGACTGCATCGCCTAGTTATACATATAATTATTGTAAACTACTGAGTCTCCTAATTTCGGAACTGGCGGTAGTTCCGAAATTGGGAGATCTTTCCGAGAAGAACTGTGAAAGAAACGCGGACAGGAGTAGGAGATCGGTTCCCCTGTCCGTTAAATGTCCTGTTATCATAAATGAAACATATTATGCTTCGCTGTTATCACTATATACCTTCTGTAGCATCGTTTTCCGAATTCTGGTCTTTTACTGCAATCTCAAGTCCGATTGTCAAGCGTAGCATAATCAGTGAACGTCTTTCAGCAAATTGTTGTCTTTCAGCAAATTGTCATCATAAAATCTGTTATACATTTTTTCAATGTGATTCGGGGTTGATTATTTACTGTTTACTATTGATTTATTATTATATTATATCAAATTTAAGTTGATAAACACACAACAAAATTTGTCATATTAATGTATATTGATATATTGGTGATTATACCATAGACATTATGAATGATACGTATAAAATATATTACTCAATTTAATTATTTATTTAGTATATCTGAAAAAAAAGATTACTAGATTGAATTCAACTTGTCTCAGGTCTTAGACGGGACCTGAAATCTCTGAAGACCTAAGATTATTCGATTTTTTTTAATTAATTATTTCTTTAGATATAGAAAACTAGCAGCTATGTGCTCTAACAAGAAAAACATAATAATCATTTATTTAGTTTTTATCGTCTTAAAACAGAAACATTGTTAAATGTTATTGTATCAGATTTTTATCGATTCGATATCGATTTTTAACGTTAATTTTTCATTTACATAAGTTCATAATATACGAAGGTTTTATACGAAAAATTATAATAGGAGCTTGTTAAATTGTTATTCTCTGTTGTGCTTCTATGTAAATATTTGTTTAAAACTATATTTTACAAGCGGTAGAGGCACGTATTTTGATAACGTAAGGCTTAGTTACATAATCAGTAGTAGTATAAAACGGACGAAATTTGACTATAGAATTCAACTATTAAATTAGGTAAATAGAGTTTCACAAAACTCGAATACTAAACTTTAAGGTAAATTTATGTAAAAAGTTAGAAGGTTTTAATTAAATTCGGCAAGCAACGAGATTGTACAGTTGTAAGTAAAATTAGCCTCGATAACATTTTTGTTGCTTTCCACTCCAAAAATATGTTAATATATTATTGGAGTATTGTACTTTTAGTGACACGCATATCAATTTGTGATTGCTATTATCTTTGGACCAATCATATATGGCTGTTAACGCAAATGTGTAGGACTAAAGGATTTTTATATTAGAACGTGGTTACCGTGTGTTATGTAGTAAAAGAAAACTGTTCAACCTAACCAAAATACTAGTCTCAAGGTTTCATTTTTAAATAATAGCAAAGTATTAGCAATCATATGAATGAATTTATTATTCTCAAAGGTTTTACGAACAAACACTGGCTCTTTCGTCGCCGATGTTTAAGAAATAAAAAAAAATCACTGGCTCTGGCTGCTTTACGAAGTAGGCCAATGTAACGCATAAAAACTTTTTGATAACTTACAAAGTAGTTTAAAAATAAGTTTGATGAGTCATTCGCTCCTGCTCTGCGCTACTAAACGGTAACTTTAATAAGGGGGGTTGTGTAACTAACAGAATGGTTATAAGCTCACCAAAATCGATTAAAAAACATTATTTGGTAAATAAATAAATAAATATTTCTTACATTCACACCAATTAACCTAGCCCAAAGTAAGCACTTTTAAGCCTTGTATTATGGATACTAGGGTAACGGATAGACATACATATATCATACATTAATAAGTAATATTCATAGAAATATGAATATACAAACATCCATGACTCAGGTACAAATACTCGTATTCATCATACAAACATCTGCCCCTTGCGGGATTCAAACCCAGGACCGTCGGTGCGAAAGGCAGGATCGCTACCGTTGCACCAAACGGACGTCTTCGGACGGAAAAACTTCTCTGTTTTTGTATTTTATTTAAAATTTATATAGAATTTATTTTTAGTTTAAGTTTTTCTTTAGAATAAGATAACATCATAATTTCTTATATTTCTTATAAATGTCAAAAACAGAACCAGTACAAGACCCACTGTTACAAGCGTATCATGGAGTAAGGACATTTCTAACCTAAAAAACGGTTTCCACCAGATTTTCCCTACAGATATATATTTCAAGGTAACGGAAGCATTGTTGGTAAGATAAATAATACTCTGTTTATTTATTGTATTTCTTTTGTTTTACTCTTAAATATATTTAGTAATTGGGTTTAAAAACATAAAGGTGAAAAGAAAACATATTCACCACCATCACATTTAGTTTATTAATGTATAAAATTTTCAGGCAGGCCATTTTTTGACAAGGAAAAATAAAATAATTTCAACGAAATTCTATTATAACTTCAATCAAATTTAACAATTACCTGTAACAGGATAAATAGGCAATTTTTAGTGAAAAAATCCAAAACCCGTCATTATGACACCTTTTTTACGGTAAAATTGGACTTATTTCGACATCATCGTTACAAATAAATTGGAGGAAAAATTTCAACCGTGATTTTTCTCAACTGAGCAGTGTAACAGAGTGAAATATCTACTGTTTTCTTAAGAGTCAAACTCGGAAAGCTGTTTTATTTTATAATTATGTTAAGCAGAGGTTTCTTTTCGGTTCAATATTTAATTATGGTTTGGTTTACAGTTTTTTTTCTTTCTTTATGGCTTACACGATTTGTGCATTTTGCCAAGATTACAGATTTAAAAAATCAAAAAAGATTTTTTTAAGGTTCAACACCTTTGTCATTGAAATTTATAGCACAGAGGGCATTCAACCCGCATCTTGACGAGACTTGTCTGACCGTAACCTCTAGATTACCGAAGCTGTAGTTATGGCTCACATTGGAGTATTAATCATTGCCACAAATTTTCTTTGTGTCGAAACGCGGCTATCGGCACCGCCGTTATATATATACTTCTATTGAATATGTAATAAAGATAATAATTAATTTAGAAGTGATTAAAGAGCAGCGTGGTGTGGAAGAAGATATAGTGACAAAAAAAGGGATGCTTAGATTGTTTGGCCATGTATAGAGGATGGAAGAAAGAAGATAAGTTTATGAGGCAAATGTGCACGGGTAACTCGGTGCAAACTTTCAGCGACCGGAAAAAGACCGGAGGCCTTAGTGCGAGTTTACGCACTAAGAGGTATCAAGACTCGATACCGTGTGCGTAAAATATTACCATGGATTTTTGATGAGCGCCCCCTACCGGTAACCATCAGGAACTACAAATCTCCATAGAAATCTGTTACGCACTGGATAACGAGTTTCGAATGCTTAAACTCGCAATAAGGTTACTGATCAAGAGCATCCTTAACCGACGAACTTGTATGAAAGGTCTAATTAGAGTTGAAGAAGCGAAAGGTGTATGTAGAATCGAATGAAGTGGAAATCTGTGATCTTTGCCTACCCCTACCCCTACCCCTACGACTTCCCCTAACCCTGCCCCTAAAGGCGTGATAGTATGTATGTAAAGACATTTCGATTATTTTTAACAGACTGCCATAAAGGTCATGTTTTTCGTGCGCATCTATATTACGAGCTCCGTTGTCGAGTGGCTAGAATACTGGTCTTCATGATGACACTACTCTGAGGATCCGGGTTTGATTTCCGGCCGGGTCAATGTAGAAAACATTTTTTTCTATATTGGTGTTTGGGTGTTTTAGTATTATTGTTGTTTCTGAATCCCATAACATCCCTCACACTATCATCGGAAGAGTGAGGCCGTTTTTGGCTTTCGCCAAGACAAGACAATTAATTTTCTAAGTTATTTGATTTGAATCGTTGCGTTTTAATAAAAAAAAACTATAAGAAGAATATTAATTGTATTATAAAAAACCCAAACTACAACATAATACTGAGAACAATAAAAATATGAAAAAATATAATATTTCAAAATTTATGAACTGTGAATTCAACGTAGAATAGCCTACGTTGCACTTTAAAAGGACAAAATTGAATAAATTGCTAACTATTCGACCGTAAAGAACTATGAGTTATATTCCAAAACCGGGAAAAACTGAAATAACAGTTTGTATTGATATGAATAAAAGTAGCATTATAACTGAAGGGGGCGACAACGAAGTGCCTATTGTTCCTGTTATAACGTTACAGTTTATATTTCATAAAATTATGATTATGAATAAAATCGTTTGAACTTAAAAATAGGCTAAAAATAAAAAGGGAAAAATTACGGTACTGTCGCATTGTAAGAAGATGTAAGAAATAACTCATCATTGTAATACATTAGAGAAATTAAAAAAAGTCCTATAATAATAATATTCCTTGTTTTCACACCAATTAGCCTGGCCTAAAGTAAGCACTGCAAAGCTCGCGTTATGGATACTAGTGTAACGAGGCGCCATAACTATATTGGCGACTCGTTGCTGTCATTGCGCTCTTCTCTGGTCATTTTCCTCTTGGTTTCCGTTTTTAAATTTACTGTCTGTCTCTTTTTATTTGTTTTGTTCTCGAAGTTCATTCTTACCAGAGTCAGCGCGTAAAGCGGTTGACTCACCGCTAACAATTATTTAAATATATTTATAGTGCTGATCAGTTATAATAAGCTCACATTAACTTTCTGAATAATTCACAAGATTCTTTATCAACAGTTCCTGATAATAACAGTCTATAAGGTTCACTATTTTGTGCCTTAATTTCAATATTATAAAAACATAAGTGACGACCCAGCCTTTCATTTTTTACCACGTTTTTCTTATCTCACTTTTCTTATTTGTTTGTCTGTCCGGGCAAAATCTTGCAACTTAAATTTGAGGCACTTTCCGATAAGCTAGAAAGCTGAAACTTTCAGGATAGTTCAGAACCCGATGACAATGCACTCTAAAGCAACTTTCAACTTTCCAGATGCACTTTCAGGTCAAATTTCGACAACTTTCGGCCACTTTCGCTTTTATATGAGACTTTATGTCACTTCTTTCTCTCGATATGTTTGCTGCGTTCATGATTAATTAATGCAGTGTGTGATTATGATTTAATTCAGCAAATATCTTGCCAAATTATCACACTCGATCGTGTAGTCAGCTGCCGCATATAAACGTAACGGTCATTTGAAATTTAAACTGTTTACAGCTGTGCGTCAGCGCGTCGGCGCGTCGGCTGAACTTAATGTTTACGGTTGGATCGGTGAGTGAATATTGTCTTGTGTATTTGTGTATTTGTCTAATGTTTGTGTTTGTGTGTGTGTTGTCCACGTCCTTGGGTTCATAAGGGAAATATGCGAAATACATAGCCTCTATTTCCCATGTGCCTGCTCACACCTCCCCGTGGTGAACCTGGCACTCCAACGAAAAATTGGAAACTAAGCTGATCAGGCTTAGTAACTCTTAATAAATTTCATCTGAATAAATAAATATCTTCATAAAAAATTTCACTTGTGTATTTGTGTATTTCATTTAATGGTGTCTCAAAATTGAATTGCAAGATTCCGTCGAAAAAAACAACAAAAAAACATACGAGAAAGCGAAAAAGAATAAAATAATTATACTAGATTTAAAAAATCTAAAAATCCCACGTTTTTCAATGTCCTAAAAATAATAAAATAACCCTGCGGGGCAAAGCGAGGGGCCACTCAAAACGTGGGGGCGCATCTTTACAATAATCGGCATCAATGCATGTCATTCATCTCTTTAAAATCTCCTCTTAGTATTATAATTTTTAGGACATTGAAAAACGTGGGATTTTTAGATTTTTTAAATCTAGTATAATTATTCCTGGCCTCACCCCGTCACACTAGGATAACATATATGATAAATGATTATAGAAAATATATAAAACACCCATGACTCTCTTTTCGTTAGTAAAAAGACGTATTCAATGATTGATAGATATAAAATAGATGATTAAAAAGTATTTTCTTTAAAGTGTTTCTAAATAAAGTTAATAATCATTTGATATTTAATTTTATTTGGTGATGTGTACACAGTACTGTTAAGTTATATCGTAATGTTTAAGAAAACAGTTCCTTTCTTATTTCTTCCAAAAGAAACTTTATCGCAGCATTGGAAAATAAATTGAACTATAAAACCCAATAATAGTGAAAAGAATATAAAATGAACTACGTTTAAACTCCGATATCTGAATTGAATGCGTAAAAGTCCAGCATCGAATCCTTACTAATATTATAAATCGGAAAGTGAGTTTGTTTGTTTGTTTGTTTGTTTGTTTGTTCCGCTTTCACGCCGTAACTACTGAACCGATTGCTTTGAAATTTTGCAGACGTAAAGATAAAAGTCCGGATTAAATAATAGAGTACTTTTTATCCTGGAAAAAATTGATATTCCCGAGGAAAAACAAAAATATTGTTTGCTTGATGGACGGATTGTAGATGGCGCTGTGTGTCGTTTAAAACAACGTAAAATATTGCAAACGAATATAAACATGTAAATTTAGAAGCTAAATGATACGATAATGAATCCCCGAAAATGAGGAATTCCCGAGGGATGACGTACAATTTGTTTTATCGTCTAAACTGTTTTTCTTACATCTACTTAATGTTGCAAACGAATATGAACATGTAAAATTTGAAGCTAAATGATACGAAAATGAATCCTCGAAAATGAGGAATTCTCGAGGGATGACATACAATTTATTTTATCGTCTAAATTGTTCTTTTTACATCTATTTATCCTGAAATCACTAAAGCCAACGAATTACTAACTGGTATAAGTATTAGTTAGGTTATTTAGTTCTTGAGGTATGCGATAGATGGCGCTGGGTGTTTTTTAAAACATGGTAACGATGTGTTTTTTTAAATACATAAGAAGTAGAATGATAGCTTACGCTATTTAGTTCTTGAGGTATGCGATAGATGGCGCTCGGTGTTTTTTAAAACATGGTAACGATGTGTTTTTTAAAATACGTAAGAAGTGGGATGATAGCTTACGCTATTTAGTTCTAGAGGTATGCGAAAGATGGCGCTGGGTGTTTTTTAAAACGTGGTAACGAAGTGTTTTTTTAAGATACATAAGAAGTGGAATGAATTATATTAGATTTTTCCGTGGGAATGAGAAGTTTTCTTATAATTGTGCTTTATACCGCAATATAACCGAATTCCACGCGGGCGAAGCCGCGGGCGGAAAGCTAGTAACAACATAATTGTAAAACATGAAACGTACTTGTTGAACATGGTTGTATGTTGCAACAACATGATACGGCGACGGAAAGGTTTTCCGAATCCGTATTAACGGTCTCATTGTTTGTCGTTTTTTGTTGAACTCATTGAACTAAACAGGGTCGTTCAGAAACAAGTGTACGATTTCTCGTATTTTTGGAATTGACTCGTTATTCATGAAAAGTTCTTCGAAATACCAGGAAACGGGAGTATGAAATTTTATTATAGGTTAATAAAACTACTTTTGTGTTCGATGTGACATATCATTTGGTATGTTTATTGGCCTTATGGTGTCCGATACACACAGTTAAGATACCATAAAACGCAACTAATGGTACCGGAAGTAATCACCATGCTTATCCCATATATTACAAAATCGGCAGCAGCATCTTTAGACTACCGTTTCGTGGTAGCGATTCTGCTTTCCGCATCGACGGTTCTGGATTTAATTCCCAGAAGGGGCACATGTTTGTGTGATGATTACGAGCATTTGTACCTGATTCATGGTTATTTATATATTTTTCTATAAATATTTCTTATTTATGTAAGATAAATGTATGTCTGTCCATAACCCTAGTAGTCATAACACAAGTCTTATAGAGCTTACTTTGGGCGAGGCTAATTGGTATGACTGTAAGAACTATTATATATACTGCAATCTCCAACCCACCTGCCAAGAGTGAAGATTATGACTAAATCTCTCCGTTTAGCATTAGCTCCTTTTCAATCTGATTTAAAGAAATTAACAAAATTTATTTATTTATTAATTTATTTTGATGATCGTTTGGTGCAACGGTAGCGATCGTGCATTTTGCAATGACGGTCCTGGGTTCAAATCCCGGAAGGGGCAGATGTTCGTATGATGAATACGAGCATTTGTTCCTAAGTCATGGGCGTTTCTATATATTTCTCTGAATATTACATATCTTTGTATCATATATGTATGTCTATCCGATATTTTAGTATCCATAACACAAGCCTTACAGTACTTACTTTGGGCTTGGCTAATTTGTGTGAATGTAAGAAATATTTAGTTGTTTATAAACCTATTTCTCACAGAAATCAAGTAAAAAAGGCGTTAAAATCTAACAGTCAACCGTAGAGATCGAGACAGATAGTACCATTTCACTTACCAATGTAAGCGAAAAAAGTGAAAAACGAGAACTTTATATCAAATTAACATTAAAACTCATAAAATGTAAAATATAATACAACTTACATATAACATACTAGCTTTCCGCCCGCGGCTTCGCCCGCGTGGAATTCGGTTATATTGCGGTATAAAGCACAACTATAAGAAAACTTCTCATTCCCACGGAAAAATCTAAGAAGCGCGATGTAACGCTGGATACAATTAGTTGTTAAACCAAAACTGAATGGTACACTATATTATATGTTTTCCCTTGTGGAGCAAAAACATGCAGATTTTGAGCACTGGAAACCCGGGAACACGCTAGATAGAGCAGACCATGTGAAAAACAATGTTTTTCCAAGTGTACTCCAGCAACCCTTAGAGTTTGGCCTTGTGCTTTATTAATGGTCATTGCAAATGAAACCCTTATAGGAAATTGTAGTCTTTTAAATTGAAATGGGAGGTCTGTTGGAATAATCGGAATCCGAGGAATGAGTCATTTAGTGAATCATTTAGCTTCAAAATTTACATGTTCATATTCGTTTGCAACATATAAGTAGATGTAAAAAAACAGTTTAGACGATAAAACAAATTGTACGTCATCCCTCGGGAATTCCTCATTTACGGGGATTCATTATCGTATCATTTAGCTTCTTAATTTACATGTTTATATTCGTTTGCAATATTTTATCTTGTTTTAAACGACACACAGAGCCATCTACAATCCATCCATCAAGCAAACAATATTTTTGTTTTTCCTCGGGAATATCAATTTTTTCCAGGATAAAAAATATCCTATTATTTTTTTATTTTTTTTTATAGAAAGTAGGCATGTGCTTGACCACTATCTCGCCTGATGGTAAGCGTCGATGCGATCTAGGATGTGACGCGCTTGCCTAGAAGATACCTATTCACTCGTGACTTGAAGACCCCTAAATTGTATTTGTCAGGAAACACAGACTCAGGCAAAGAGTTCCAGTCCTTAGCGTTACGTATCATAAAATTGAAACCAAAACGCTTAGTGCGACTCTTTGGTATATCCACCATATAACGGTGTCACCAATTTGTTAGTCTGGTTGTCCGATGAAAAAATGGGGATAGCGGAACAAGGTTGTGCCATTCAGCTGCACACTCTCCGAAATGTATCCTATAAAATACTGATAGGCTTGCTCCCTTCCGCCTATGCTCAAGGCTTTTGAGCTTTTTACAGAAAGATCTTCATTGCCGATGAGCCTCTTAGCCCTCCTATCGATGGACTCAAGCGTCTGGAGCTGGTATCGGGCGGAATTATCTTTATCATTATCTTGCAGAGAATGGACGTGACCGAGATGGGCCTATAATTGATAGGATCAGCACGACTGCCCTTTTTAGGCACAGGTTGCACGTTGGCCAGCTTCCAGGACTTTGGCACTTGTCCTTTAGCCAAAGATAAACGATATAGGCGTGTCAATGCCGGAGCCAACTCAGGAGCGCAAGTCCTTAGTACTATGGCTGGTATACCATCCGGACCACTGGCTTTATTCACGTCCAGTTCCCGCAATGCCTTTCTGACTTCGGTTTGTCTTATACGAATTTCAGACATAAAAGTCCCACAACTTGACAAACCGGAAGGTACAGCATCGCCAGGATCCAAACGCGAACTTTCGGCAAATAATTCGGCAAATAAATCGGCCTTTTCCTTGGCCGTGTGTGCCAATGACCCGTCAGGTTTCAGCAAGGGAGGCACTGAGGTACGGTATTTAATCCGGACTTTTATCTTTACGTCTGCAAAATTTCAAAGCAATCGGTTCAGTAGTTACGGCGTGAAAACGGAACAAACAAACAAACAAACTCACTTTCCGCTTTATAATATTAGTAAGGATATATATATATATATATATATACATATTATTTGTGAAAAACGTACGCCGCATTAATTCAACTCGTCTGTTATTTATTTCAGAGAGTTGAAAACCTTTTGTGACCTTTATATCAAATTATCACGGTAAGCAGGGCGTTAACGTGAAAGATTGGTGAGAAAGAACGGCGTGTGTCAAATATAGGTTGTTACCAAGTTAACTGTCAGCTCTCTTAATAAGAATAAAGTACTGCGACTGAAATTATACAAATCAACAATCAAATAAGTCAATTAAAGACGCCTTTCAGTTCGAGAGTTTTGTCTCTTTTTCCATCCTTTTCGGGACTAGTTACGTGATAAAATTATTTTTATTTAAATGCCCTTAAAATTAGTTGTTTTGAATCATCTAACATTTACACCTACCACCCATTCAGGTCGTTTTTTAACTGACAAGAAGATCGAGCGCAAGAAACTCGTCAGCTTCAACAGAAGTAACGACATTTACAATATTATACGTCGTCACCATACTAAATCCACAGAAATTAATATTATTTTGTTATCACAATAGTAGTGTTAAGGTTTTATAACATCTTTGATTAGAAAAAAGTCCAAAAGTATCTAGCAGTTAAGTAAATGATGGGTCATTATTATGGCCAAAACGATTCAATCCCAATATTTTTTTAGGATTTCTCATGTGATTCTTGATTTTTTTATTTCATGCAAGCAATATTAACTTTATATTTTACGTAACAGACATTTATTTTATATAATAGGCTAACGTTTGACAGCTATTATGCCTGATGATAAGCGATGTTGTGGGTTGAAATTGCTCAAATCTAACTCGTCTTAAATTTCTTCTTTTTCTCGGCTAAAAATAACTTGGTAAAATTAAGTATATAAAAGAATGTTGGGCAATTTTTACAGTTAACAATTTTGAAGCAAAACGTTGCCTAAATTATTCTCCAATTTACAGATACAGAAATCAGCCTTACTCTATCATCTTCGGAGTAATCTTTACAAAAACGTTTTGTTGTCTCCGAGAACAACGACTGAAGTCGAACTTATGTCATTAACTACCCACCCAAGGAGGTTCGGGTTCCTTAAAACTTTAACGAATCGTATGGACCTCATCTCGGATGAAGAACATTAATCTTACTTGCTCTACACGTTGGCAGCTCGATAAATATGAAGTAAAAAAGTTCTTTACGACGCAGTTGGATTTAGCGAAAATTGATTATAAGATTAAGGCTTGATCGCTACGCCTTTCAGTGAACGATGTAAACGAAGTGCTAGTACAGAATACAAATTGGGAAAGAACAGGAAAAAATTGAATATATATGAGAAAGGAAATGAAGGAGATATGGTTGCAATATGTATTTGGTACATGAAATATTAAGCGATTTGTTAGTAGCATTATTGTAAGCCTTTTTACTAAAGCCTTCAACAGTGTGGTACAGATTTTCTTATGTAGTTTGTAGGTACCTTACATGAACTCTGTAAGGGTATCGCAAGTTATCTAAATCTTAAAATTATTCTACATTATTAATAATAAAATAAAATTAAATTACATTAAATTAAATCGTCATATTAATATTATTATTTGGATGTTAGAAATTCATTTATAGTATAGAAACATTTATCAGTCAAGTATATATTTAATTTTTTTCGGAAGGAGGTCAATTTCTTTTCCATTTTTATGTCTATTGGTAATTTATTATAGATTTTTACACACATATATTGAGGGTCTTGGTTAAGCATTGTTCAGGGGGCATCCATTAATTACGTGAGCTCCGAATGGGGGGGGGGGGGGTCTTGTAAAATCTTACCAAATCTCATTTAAACCGGAGGGGGGATAATCGAAAATCTCACGTCAACTTTAAAAAATATAAAATACTACAGATATTAAAAAAAAAAATTTAAAATATTTTCAACAAAATTTAGGCAAAATGAACAATTTTGCCTAAATTTTGTTGAAAATATTTTTAGCTTCAATCTCACGTAAGGGGAGGGGGGGGGGGAGGTCTAAACTGATCGAAAAATAGCTCACGTAATTAATGGATGCCCCCTCAACGCGAAGGTGGAAGATAATTCCAAAACAATTTTGCTTAATATATTTAGATTCGAAAATTAGTATGAATTATTTTCCGGTGTTAACGCTCTTCATATACTCGCAAATAATATGCGAATTGGTTTAATCACTGTGCAATTGAGCTTCTCACATAATAAATAAGTTTCTTTTAAATGATGTCGCAGACATATTGCTGAATCCGCTTTTTTACAAAAAACAAGTGGTTTTACAAAACAAAAATAAAGAACAAATGAATTTTATTTTATATGACCAATTAAAATGCATTCATAGAAAGTCAACCAGAATTCCGTGGTTTCGAAGTCTTACGTCGGGAGACCTTGCGGTACAAGTAAGAAGTCGCAAGAAACTTTGCATCGCTGTATTTTCTTCCATAAATATGTTTTAGAGAATATTTGATTTAAGGAAACTTTTCTAGAAAAACTTACCTTATAAAGCATCATTTAACAGTGTTGTTATTAAAGAGATCCGTTTAGTAAAATAACTGAACAACGATGAAAGCTGGAGCGACAGCAACAAAACTGCTAAGATTAAAATCGAATGGCTTGAATAGCCTATCTACAATCACAATAAGAGTTGTTGCCACCACACGAGTTGAATGCTGATTGGTAAGTGATCACAAACGTAAATGCACCAACATCTTAAAGTGTCTTCTGAATCACGAATATAAATCACTATAGTAAATAATCGGTAGAAAATAATCTATAATAAATAATCGACAGCAAGTAATCGATAGAAAATAATGAATAACAAATAATCGATTACCCATCCGATAACGGAAAATTGTTGAACTTTTGCAATCAAAGGCCGAACCAGCGAATAAAGAGCGCTCCATCTCATGCATAAAGATAACGAATAGTAATTAAACTAGGCTGTTATGAGACTTGATCCATTCTTTCTCGGTATTTTCGTGTGAGGACATTAAAGGGCTGATGATATTGCGCGATAATGCAGATATAATATGAAAGAAAGAAAAATTCCTATCCTTAATTGCTATAAGGTCACTCATTTTTAATACACTATATTGCCACAGTATGAGCAAAGGTCAAAGGGTCTTATTGTTTATTTTTTTTTGATCAATGTGGGAACAAAAGCTTAAGATATCCCTTCATTATCGAAGAGTCAAGACTAAAGAAATTTTTTTCTAGATTTCAATAATCCCATAATATTAACATTTTTCTATAATATAGCTACATACAAAATTTCCAATTTTCTTATATATTTCTTTACCTATAACTCCTATAAGTCTTATGCCTTCATGTAATAGAGTCATTTATATGACTTCATGTGATAAATTTCCAGTTATTGATCACTGATTTATTTTGGAAAATACACTGATATAGTTTCTGTTTGCTTTCTAAGAATTTATAGAAGCATAAATTTATATAGTTTTATTTTTTTATTTAAAGTGTTTTTCTTTCTGCTATACGTGTTTAGTAAGGATCAATAAATCTTAAAGAATAACACAACGAAAGATCACGTAAATTCTTAAGAGAATTTAAAAATGTTTAAACAATGTCAGACAGGCAGTAGAATAGCAGAACTCTTTACACTAAAGTATCGTAAAAGGCGACTTATAATATTGGAGACAATAAAACAAAAATATGTAGCTTACTTCTGAAAAAAATAAGCAAAATGCAACCCGGAAATAAATGTAGATACTGCAGATACACACCATGCACATTCAACTATCCAACACATGTTATGCCCCCACACAGAGCATCACCAGGAACTAGATATTGCACAGTCTAACAGCTTTCGATGATGATTTTTGCGGAGGTAAGTTACATAGTTTTGTTTTATTAATGAATATGGATTTCCACCAAGTAATATCTGATTCTATCAAATATTTCGGAGGCATTAATACATTCTCATAGACCTCAATACGGGCAGCAGTGTTTACCGAATTCCATTTTTTACTGCGATATCCACGTTTTACTACGACAAAATAATGATAAAACCCCCTCCTTGTGGTAGGAAAACCAATCGAATTAATAAAATAATTTTATAAATATAGCCTTAATAGTTATAGTCTTAAATCTTCATAAAGGTAGATACGAGTACAAAAGAAATATTAAAAAAATCGTTTACAGTCTGAAATAGATAACTTTTTCAAAGTTTCTTTTTCTCTTATTTAATTATATTTTGAGCATAGCATACGAAAATATATCAAAAACTATAAAATCTGTAGAGGCGCATATTTTGGATATTTTACTACACCAAGTATCACATTAGTTAAGACAGCCACTAAAAGACAATGTGGCACGTGTTGATATCAGTGTCGAAATAATCTGGGAACTTTCAACGAACTTTGATCTTCTCTCGATCTTCTTCAAGTGGTCTGTCACAACTATGTTAATATAGTTTATTACGCTAATGTCTTCCACGGTGATGGTGTCAACTGTTATATTGAGCTTTCCAAGGAAATTCATCGATCACTTCGACACTAACTTTGACAGAGTGTGTTTGTCATCGTACATAATAGTTTACTGAAAAGGAACGTCATATTACATACTTCATATTAATTTAACTTTTAACAAGGAGTATAATATAGAAAATTATTATTTTTAATAAATCAAGAAGTTCAAATAATGTATATACTTGGTATCAAAAGATTTAGCGAATCCAAAATACCAGTGTATGTACATACAATAAAAAGGAAATCAAGTTAAATATGTATTTAAGTTTATTTTTTGCATTCATATTACCATATTTCTATAAGATATAAAGGAGCCCACCTGAGGTCACAGAGGCGTGGTTGATTTTTATAGGCGTATTTTATATGTTATACAGGTTAGATTGTGTTGAATAATTGATGGAAAACGCTATTTATCACAATAAAATCATAACAAAATCCGATGCAAAATTTCTGTTCATTATTACATCGAGGATAAAATAAGTCTGATAAGACTGACACTACATCTGTCAGAGTAGAATGCATATATACAATGTGTCCCGTCATCAGTGTCGGAGCCTTTAATGGTGTGAAATATGGCATTTTTTATCGACAAATTGCCCCTCAAATTTTATTTTTCTCTTACGGCCGCCATTTTGTTTTCTTGGTAACCCAGACCTAGGATCTTATAGTAATTCGACCACCACTACTCATGTAAATATGCTATCAACATTAAAAAGGTGTCATTTGATAGCTAAACTTGTAGACAACAGTTACACATTCATCATGTTTCAATTGTCATGGAATAAAAAATTGAAAAAAATAATTAAAGAAAAACAAATAGATTCTTTTTTGTGTATTTTTTAATTATTGGCTTTTTAAGAAAAACTAAATTTGAGGAGCAATTTGTCCATATTTCACACCATTAAAGGCTCCGACACTGGTGACGGGACACATTGTATATCTATCCTTCCCGTCTTGAGGGTTTCATCAAAGCCTGGACCACTTATTGCACAGATCCACATAAATACCTAGATTTTTATATAACGTTTCTGAACTTCCGCTAGTATCGCACGTTTAAATAAAGCAACTTTTTAAATAAAAGCTAGTCTCCATCAATACCCACTTCCAACCGGCCCGTAAGATTGATCATTTCTTACGGCTTGTCAAGTATAATATACCTCTCCGTATAGTGTCTAAGAAGTTGATTGTCACTGTGATCTCTCCTATATCGAGCAAATAAGAAGAAGTGGCACGCGTTTAAGAATACATAGATGACATAAAACATAGGCACAATAATAAGTCTGCAGTGAGTGAACATGTATTTGAAGGGTCCAACGACTACATTAGATTTGATAAACCACAAGTCCGTACTAGATAATAGAAAATTGTTCTTAGAATACTACGCGAGGTTATTGAAATCAAGAAATATGCTTATTTCAATAAAGATGAAGGTTGAAGCATTCCACCTGCTTGGGATTCCATAATAATTAAAATAATTTCTTAAAGACAAAAACTGCAAGACCTAGTGATTATAGACCTAGTACTCTTTTTGTAAATAAGAAATATAAGATGGAAGTCAATCCCCCAGCCTGAGTTTCTTTCAGAAGTTTATCTCGAAAGGGCCTGCCAATTATCGAACTGGTGGTGGACTGAGTTTTTTACAGCAATAGTAGATTTAATAAAATAACGAATAAAGTGCAAAATTAAACAAACAATATTATGTTTAAGTTTAGTAGTTAGGAAATGTTTTTATTGATTTTTTGCATTCACAATGCCTTTATTTCTATAAGATTTAAAAATACCCTTATAAAAAATTATCACATCTCCGAGCCTTCAGGTAGGAACGTACCGGATCAAAATATTGGAAGGTATTAAGTTACACATGTATAGCGACCGTTACCTTAGTCATTCTGAGATCACGGCTCCTATAAAGGAGTCGAAACATAAAGATTAAATTTAAAAACAATAATAAACGGATCGTTTACCTGGTATTTTAAATTATGTTTTCATAAGAATTGGGTATTGGAATACGGATTACTATGTGAAAACATATTGTGGTGATCAACTACGAACAAAATAGGATGTGAATATCGCAAAACAATATCAGGATATTTCTTGGAAGCGTAAAAACATCAAGTGATGTTTTGATTGATTGCGAATTCTGAAAATAAATTTATATAGAGTTCATTGCTTTACTTGAGTTTATGTGGCAAACAGAATACAACTAATATGATTTACATTTATTCATCCTCAAAGGGAAAATATCCAAATAAATACACTTCACTCGACACCCTCGTTTTCCCAACATCCAGGAAATTGAAATGGGATTTATATTTTGGCCTAGGATATGTTGCTTGAGATTTTGAGTCTTATATATTTCCGCTATAAATTAAATATTTATTTGCAACGAAAATAAGTATTAAATTTATAGCATAAACAATCGTTTATGCTGAGTATATCAGCCGTAAAAGCCATGATTTGTGTGGATTTCAGCGTAATATTGTTTGCAAATTCTTTTTGTATAAATATTGGTCATCAAACAAAACGACGAAAATCTTAAATTTTGATATCATTATTTGGTTACTTGTGGTTATAACTGCCAATCTTTTTATGTTATAATAATACTCTTAAAGATAATTTGGAATGCATGAGTCTGTAAGTTGTAGAGTAAATGAGTAGTAATATAACACCATTATAAAATATTCTTAACGAATCTGTTATTATTTTCTTTGTTATCTAATTTTGTTTCGTGGCAAATTGTAAATACGTTTCAAATAAACATATCCCTTCTATTATGATTCATTTTATTATATAAATTTCAACTGAAATAGATAAAAAATTGATTTCAACTAGAATTGATTTCTATGTTTAATCGTTTTAGTTATAGTCAATTCTAATTACTCAACTTCATCATTATTGCTGGAGCACAGGCTTTAAATAGGAATCATCATCATAGCGTATGACCGACTGCGTCATCATCTTAAACATCCAATTTTAAGTTTTACAGTCACTCTTCGGGTGCATTTGTGTGCCCGTGGAGCTCCTTTAAACCTCCCCAGCGGCAGTAATATAGTTTTCGATGACATGTTTTAAGATTTGGGTTCGTAGGAATGCAAACACTTTAACCAGTGGGTGGGTGGATCTGAATGTGTGTGAAGTAGTGTCTCGGGTGCATATTTATCATCATTATCTCAGCCGAAAGAGGTCCACAACCGAACGGAATCCTTTCCCAAAGGGGAGTTTTCACAACAACAACTAAACGCGTGATAGGCGGGTAGTAAATCGTAGTCAAAGGTCAGAATTCGGTAAACAATGTTGCTATATAAATAAATAAATATTTCTTACATTTACACCAATTAGCCTAGCCCAAAGTAAGCACTGTAAGGCTTGTGTTATGAATACTAGGGTAACGGATAGGCAAACATATATGATACACAGATATGTAATATTTATAGAAATATATATAAACACCCATGACTCAGGTACAAATACACGTATTTATCATAGAAACATCTGCCCCTTCCGGGATTCGAACCCAGGACCGTCGGTGCGAAAGGCAGGATCGATTTGAATGGTGATTGCTTCTGCTTTCATTAGTCGCCTTTAATTAAACCCTTAGCTGTGAAGAATTGGTTCTAGTCTGTCTGCCACCACATGTCTAGACAGGCAGTTAATCTTTCCTAAACATACAATTTCTAACCAACCATGAATCTTTGGAAGCTGTTTGGAAACGGTGCGTTTCCAAGCTGTTTTTACGAGGCACCTACAAAATCTTTAATGAGCTATAAAATTTTAGCTTCCACCCGTCGGGCGGCTCGAAGGGGAGTATTTTGCATGTAAAATTAGTTTCACGTGAAGCTGGAATACTTAATGGGAATAAAGGGATTACTGGAGAGAGATTGTTGGGTGTTATGTTAGGTTTTCTCATCGGTATTTTACGCAAATATATTAATAGTGGAAAAAATATTTAAAAAATAAGAAAATATTTGTAAACCATTTGTTATTAAGTTGAAAAACGCAAAAAGTTATAAAAAAAGTTGAAAAAGGAAAGCCTCATGTAGAGTTATTAGTACAGTATAAATTGTTATGAAATTTAATGTTTTAATAATAAAGAGTGAAAAAAACAGGTGACAATCGAAACACGGCAGCAAATGGCGGCATTAAGTAACCTTGGAAGCTTTGCGATTATCGCTGGATAATTCAGAGGACCTTATTTGCATTGCAATACAGGTTTAAATTCCAACAAAGTCCGAAACATTGCTGGCACTGGCAGAACTGGCGAAACACTCAAATCTTAGTGTAGGTTTTATATTTAGTTCTTACACTTCCGCGCACATTACACATCAGAATAAAACACTTTTTTACGGATTTTTGCGCATGTTTTATTTTATTTTATATTTAATCCTGACGTTTCGACTCCTTTACAGGAGCCGTGATCACAGGATGACTAAGATGATGGTTGTCATGTATTTTCTACTACCTTCACAATATTTTAATCGGGCACGTTCCTAATTATTAAATTATTTTATATAAATCAAGTTGTTTTATTTTATATTAAAACATTATTTAGTTATTTAATTATTTAATTAAATTAATTAAATAACTAAATAATATTTTAATATAAAATAAAACAACTTGATTTATATAAAATAATTTAATAATTAGGAACGTGCCCGATTAAAATATTGTGAAGGTAGTAGAAAATACATGACAACCATCATCTTAGTCATCCTGTGATCACGGCTCCTGTAAAGGAGTCGAAACGTCAGGATTAAATATAAAATAAAATAAAACATGCGCAAAAATCCGTAAAAAAGTGTTTTATTCTGAGGTTTTATATGTGCAAAAATTATTATCGCGTTTGAGTTAATACCTAAATAGACCTTAGTGCTACGAAATACGTTCTGAATTTAAAATCTTAACTAAAAGCTGTAATAAAGTTTGCATAATTTTCACTCAAGACTCAAAGCTTGTGAGTAATCTCTCGGACTTTGTTGGAATATATATTGCAATTCATATAAGGATTTTTCTGAGTTGTTTTTTTCTGATAGAGTATTAAGTAAGCTATTATGAATACTTTAGTATCTTATTCCTTCCTGCCCTAAACCGCCGAAGTTGTATGGGTTGCCGAAAATACACAAACAAGATGTACCGCTACGTCCCATCGTTAGCCAAATTGACTCACCAACCTACCGTTTGGCTAAACACGTAGCTAAAATACTATCACCACTAAGGGGTAAAACAACTGCCTATGTAAAGGATTCCTACCATTTTGTTAGTGAGATACAACACCTACGTCTCACTGATGATGAAACTATGGTTAGCTTCGATGTCCAATCTTTATTCACAAGCTTACCTGTTCAAGATTGCATTGATGTCACTAGGAAGAGACTAGAGAAACACAATATACCAAGTGAATATTCAAAATTACTGGAACACTGCCTAACATCGGGCTATCTCTTGTGGAATGATGAATTCTACCTACAAGTGGATGGTGTAGCAATGGGCTCTCCTGTATCACCCATAGTCGCCGACATATTCATGGAGGACTTTGAGGAAAGGGCCCTAGAGACGGCACCGGTGTGTCCACGCTTTTACAAAAGGTATGTAGATGACACATTTGCTATATTACCAAGAGATATGGTTTCTGTCTTTTTAAGTCACCTTAATTCCGTTCATCCCAACATACAATTTACTATGGAATTAGAGACAGACAATAAAATAGCCTTCCTAGATATTCAAATCAGCAGGAATCCAAATCAAACCCTTAGTCATACAGTGTACAGAAAGGCAACTCATACAGATAGATATTTAAATGGTGACTCTCACCACCATCCTATACAGTTAGCTACCGTAGGGAAATCTTTGTTTCAGAGAGCTCGCGGCATCTGTGACCAACAACATCTGACTGCTGAGCTTCAGCATGTCAAGCGAGTACTACAAGATAACAAGTTGCGAGTACCAAGACTGCGTCACAGAAGCCGCGCCAAACCAGCCACAGTAGAGCGCCAACCTGCTGTCCTTCCCTACATGAAGGGGGTCACTGACAAGATTGGGAATATTCTGAAGCGGGTTTCTATTAAAACTTACTTTAAACCAGCCAGGAAGATTGACCAATTCTTACGATCGGTCAAGTGTAATATACCCCTTCAGGCAGCGGGTGTCTACAAAATCGATTGTGACTGTGGGCTCTCATACATCGGGCAAACAAAGAGAAGTATAGGGACGCGCATTAAAGAACACGTAGCTGACATGAAACATAGGCGCGATAATAGGTCTGCAGTGTGTGAGCATGCTTTTGAGGGGCCAAACCACTATATTCGTTTCGATAAACCACAAATTCTCGCTAGAGAACAAAGATTTGTTCCTAGGATGCTACGCGAGGCTATTGAAATTAGGAAACATCCTAATTTCAATAGAGACGAAGGTTGGAGCGTTCCACCTGCTTGGGACCCCATAATTAATAAATTAATACCTACAAAAACACACACTGCAAGACCTGATTATGTAGTTAGCTCTTTTTGCAAATAATTAAACAGTAAGATGGAGGTCGGTCCCCCTGCCCGAGTTTCTTTCGCCAGTTCTTCTCGGAAGGCCCTCCCAATTTCCGAACTGGTAGTAGACTCAGTAGTATACAATGTAAAACGTAGTGAGAATTAATTAAATTAATTAATTAAATAACTAAATAATGTTTTTAAAATAAAATAAAATAAAACAACTTGATTTATATAAAATAATTTAATAGTTGGGAATGTGCCCGATTAAAATATTGTGAAGGTAGTAGAAAATACATGACAACCATCATCTTAGTCATCCTGTGATCACGACTCCTGTAAAGGAGTCGAAACGTCAGGATTAAATATAAAATAAAATAAAACATGCGCAAAAATCCGTAAAAAAGTGTTTTATTCTGATGTGTATTGTGCGCGGAAGTGTAAGAACTAAATAATACTTTAGTATTTTCGTTTTTTATATATTTTAGCAGTTAATATAGAAATAGAGGTTAATAGAGGTCCCAGAGCGCTTCAAAAAGTAAGGGCTACACAAAAGATTAATACCACCCAGTTCAAAGCTCAATTTCATACATAAAGGTCACTTTGCAATGGCTGTGAAAATTTATTATAAAATCCCCAAAATAATAAAAAATGAAAATAACACAGTTTATTTTAAGAGAGTATTCAAATCATTTTAGATTACTAATGTTTTCATTAGTTGCAAGAGTTTATTGATTATAAAGAGCTCTCAAATTTCTTTGTCTATTATGTTTTGCTCAAATACTTTTTCTAATTTAAGTTTAAATTTTTAACTTTTTGCTATTCACTGAGCTGAAACTGAAATGTTATTTAATTATAATTAAATGTTACTTGAATTTTTTATTAGATGTTGGTTATTCATATTTTAGTTACTCCTATTTTTATTTTTATTAATTTAAATTAATTTATTAAATAAGTAAACTTATTATTATGATTTTGCGATACCCTAACAGGGTTCATGTTCGGTTCTGTTATTTTTGTTATTCCAACTATGTATGAATACCACATGAGTGCAATAAAAACTTTTGAATTTGAATATGACAGCTAACCAGGAAAGCCGGTTTTCAATTTCGTTATATGATATTTATTTTATTATTATATTTATACATTTTCTATTTTATGACGATTTAATTAAAATAATTTTTAAAAGAATTACATTAAAGCTCAACAAAAATTGTCTTTAAAATGTCTTTAGTTAAAGATTGTATTTAGTAGTAACTAAAATTATATTGTTATAGTAAATATAAACTAAGAAATTCACATTACTATGTATTTATTTATTTAAAAAGGCTTCGAAATCAATACATAAATATAAGCTACATTAAAAGTACAGCACTTAGCGAAAATGACGCATGTAACTTAAAGGTAAACACAACATTTTTATGCGTAGAATACATTTTCATTTCCGTATAAAATTCATTAATTATTAAATATTATTTGAAATTAGGACATTATACAGAAAAAACCAAAAGCTAGAACTAAAAATTATTCATACAACAGTCCAATATTGACTTTTAAAGCAAGCTTTTGATTCACAACAATATTTAAATTATTATTTTGAAACAACAAATTACGAATTTTTAGCATCCAGCAAACAAGAGAAGAACTTCCATATGTGGTTTTACTTAAAGTTACTGAGAATAATGAACTCTAGGAACTAATGTATTAATTTGTGATAGGAGCTACGGACACTCAACTTCATGGTTCAATAATTTATACAAGAAATTCATGGCCAGCTGTTCTTTGTGTTGCCTTAATGATAACATATTAAATTGAACTAACCCTTCAGAATATCCCCTAATGCTTCGGTAGGTACCATTGATAAAAGAAATTCTGTTTACAAACTTTCTTTGAATCTTTTCGATACGCTGAATATTGCTCTGATAAAATAGATACCAAACAAAACAACAATAATCCACATGGCTACGTACAAAAGCGAAATACAAAACCTTTGCCTAAATAGAAACTAAAATAGAAACATTTGTTGACAGTGTTATTAATACGACTTGTAAATCTCATTTCAGAATCAAGAGCAATATCTCTGACTAGTATTAGTAATTCTATGTATTCATTATTATTAATTTTATACATCAAGCGATAAGGACGACTGGTCCACATACACATGTAGACGCTATCTAAGGGAGAGCAGCAGCTCTCTTGGCCAACTAGCTAGCTAGCTAGCTTGTTGGCGCATATTGGCTTCCGGTGCTCTGGATAGAATTAGAGCTGCCCTGCACTTTGCAGAGTTTCGAGGCAACGCGTTTAAGAATGATGACATAGAAATCATCAGTACGTGTTGCAACAATTATTCCCGAATTACTTCAAAAGCAGAGCAGCCCTATTAGCATCCTGAAACCTTTGTTGTATTTGAGCCAAAAGGCGCTAATAGTGTTCTGGGTGTAGTTAACCTACAGGCTTCATGTGTAGAATGATAGTCTTCTAACCTTGTCTATTAGAACGAACATATTTTCAAGTTGTCGTGTTACATCTGACCACCAACGATCTCTTTCTATATGAACTAAGTCTTTAAGTTAAATTGACGCACTTGCTTTGGTAGCACCGCACGCGAATTTTATCATTGATTTCCCTCCTACAAACATAAACTTCATATATTCAGAATAAAACACTTTTTTACGGATTTTTGCGCATGTTTTATTTAATTTTATATTTAATCCTGACGTTTCCTGTAAAGTAAACTCCGACTCCTGTAAAGGAGTCGTGTTGTTTATATATTCGTTCTTCTTGGCGTTGTAAACTTAGATTAAACACAAATACCCCTCAGAAGAACAAAGCAGCTCCCTAATGACTTTCACGTTTGGGCTCAGCAGCACCATATCTATACGACATCCGATTCCAGCTTTTTCCGATTGCTGAGTCTAACGATGAGTTCTTAAACGTACAAGTTGAAGAGTTTAGGTTCGGGTGTGAAGGTTCTCCTTGTCCCATCCGAACATATACGGTGCTCTTAGCTTATTCACCCGTTTGACATTTTTTATCTGATTAAATACGCAGCAACTCTGCTGGAATCCGTTTCCCCCTAAATATATTCTTATGAGGTTATACATATATATGATACAATAGGACTTATAAAGGCTATACAAGTTTCTCTGTTATCTATATGCAAGACAATTCCTCTTTTCACTATTCATCTGAAAATCAATTCGAACAGCTTCAACAAAAGACGTTGACATGCTTAATCTTCAACATATCGACAGAATCGTGAATCAATAGTATATAACAGTAATATATAGCTTCTCTTAAAGAGCTAGTATCATCGACGCATTTATCAATTTACTGGTATCAAGTAAATCGCTTAGAACATTGTAATGTACAGTCAACAACCCATCAACCTATACAAAACTGTCAAGTTTCTCCATTCGATTTTCTATTCAATGTGCAAGATATAGAGTACATTATTAATAGAGAAAAGCCAGTTTATGGTAGGTTGACGTGATGACGTCCATTAATATGTAAATTGAATCCCATCAAAAACAATACTTGTCAAAAAAACCAAGTCTCGCAACTCAGTTGTTCTACGGTAAAAAGTTGTGAGATCCATGTAATACCAAGTCGGTTATTAATTTATTCGGTCCCTACTTAAGCGAATTTCTGTCTTAATACGTCCAGTCCCTAAGACCACGATCGTGGTCCATAACAATTGAAAATCAATTGTGTCTGGAATCTCCGTACTCGAAGCATTAAGTTGTTACGTAATAATTAACAGCATCTTATAGTGACGCATATCAATATTAAAAATCTTTATTGTTTTATATAAATATATTGACTTGGCCATCGCACTAAATAATTTAATTTACACGTGTTTTCATGCGAGCAACGAATTTTCTTAAAGCCCTCTCTCTGACTTATGAACTTTTCTTATTTTTGTAGGTTTTTTTAGTTTTTCCTTGATTCATACACCAAACACTATTTATATTCCAAATTTGAAGCTTCTAGGTCTGCTAGAAGTGTCTTAGAATTTTGATGATCGGTGAGTCAGTGAGTGACAAAATTAAGAAATTTGACCCGTTATAATTCTTAAACTACTAGTTCAAAATGAATGAAATTTGAAATATACCGTGTCTTTACAATGCCTGCATGGTTACTGAAAATTCAGTCTTCTAGTTTTATCCACAACGAAGTTACAGGGGGTCGAAAATGGCCTGAATTGCTTCGAGAAAAGGATGGTATGTCCGTGCCGCTTTTTTGCTTGACTTGGCGGGGGCACTGCCCCCAGATTCGACATTCTGTTGAGACATTTTATGTTAGAATTTTGGTGATGGCGTATTTGAAGCTAAATATCACGATCAACGAAAATGCTTTATTATTACATTTTTTGTCTGTTTTAGAATAGAATAAGCGTCGTATATATAGCCCGGTTATAAAAATACACTATTGACAGAACGTGGTTTTCCTAACATTTTTATCATAACAAATTATTTTAAACTTTTAATGGTCATTCGCGTTCGTATTATAAGGCAAATGATTATTTTTACATTATTTTTAACTGTTATTAAGCTGACAAGAGTCAATAATAACACATCATTACATTAGTTAAAAGTAGCATAAATACAAAACTTAAAAAGTTTAGCATGTGATTTTCGCTTTTTTAAATAAAGTTCAAAAATGACATTTAAATTACTTAAAATAATTTTTTGTTGGTGATTCTTTTATGTTCATAATTTCATACTTAAAGTTGCAAATATCAATGTAAGAAAGCTTTTTCTATTTTTTTAATTAACTAAGTTACTTTTTATCTTTTCTTAATTTTTTAATTTTAACAGATTACATAAGCGTCTGCTTCATGATTTATTTTTACATATAATCAATAATTTTGTTTTTAGTCCACGTCACCGAGCGAGACAAATTAGGTATTTTAAAACCCAAATCAACGTGACTTCCATACGTAGTAAAATTTATTTTAGTATCTAACTAAAATTTTTTTTAAAATACCTTAACTATTTCATTATTTAATATAATCAAAGTTATCTATAATCCTATTTATTATATTTTTTTTAGTCCACAATGTTCCTTTCAAATATATTTTTACATATAGACGATAACCGTATCCAAATCCATGCCAGTCGACTAGCCAGATCCGTTTTGACAACAAGTCTATCACGGCTATCAAATATTCAAACTAACGCCGTCTTTTTTCTCTATCTATCTTTGTTACTACGATTATTTTATTTCACGTATAGCTCAACTACAAAAGCTTTGTAACAATTACCCGACAGTTCTTTTACAATTTCCATTCGTTCTCAAATCTAAACATCGTGATGTATGTAACAAGAGTTTCTAAACACAGTAAGCATTAAATAAGACAAAGCAAACATTTCTGTTGAGAGTTTAACGACATCAGTTAAACACTACTGCGCATTCAAAGATAAACATAAAACTATCGCAAACAACGTCTCAAACGAGCGTTGATATAACAAACAGAAGACAGAATGACGGACGCGCGAAAATTTACATACAAAATTAATTACATGGTGAATCCTTGTGAAAGAGGAATGAGTCTTGCGTTTTCCTTTAGAAAATTAATTACTCAGGGATAATCTATAATCTAAGAACACAAATTTGTTGTTTGTGTGTTTGTCAGTCCGCTCTTTTCCCATTGTATACGCGTTACCACGCGTTACCATAGCAACGCGTTACCGGGTCAGCTAGTATACACTCTAAAAACACAAATTTGTTGTTTGTGTGTTTGTCTGTCCGCTCTTTTTCACATTGTATCAATAACGTTACCATAGCAACGCGTTACCGGGTCAGCTATTAAATATAAAATTGTCGATTAGTGGAAAGTTTTGTTTTCTTTAAAAATACTAATAGTGTAGTTTTGTTTAACATTGTGTAGGAATTTGTAATATTTTCAACTACCTTTTTTATTCTTACGTATTTTCTTTAAGCGTATAATATTTTATAGGAATCAGTTTTCTTATTTAGAAGTAATCGGTCTTGAAAATTTGTATGAAATATCTTGCGAGTTAACGCTTTATAACAACCTCATTGTTAGCTAAATATTCAAATCATTAGAAGTGAAAACTTTTAACGTTTTGATGAGACAATTTTGCTTTAAAACATTAAGTCGTAATCGTTTAATTATTGCAATGATAATAAATACAACGTAATAATTCTATTTCTTGTTTCACTACAAAATTGTTATCTCACATGAAATCTAAGACAAGTTGATTTTTTTATTGTCATAATTACCATTGGTACTGCCTATTAGTTTAAATAATGCCTAGGTGGTGTACATTGCTACAATATCTTATCAATATGAATGTTTGATGATGACCGGTTTGGCCGAGCGGGAGTGAACCTACGTTCGAAGCCAAACGATCGATCTTTGGTTCGACTCCCGGAAGACATATATATTTGTTTGATGAATGTGTTTGTTTTTTTAATAGAAAAAGACTGAAAAAACAGAGACATTTTCCAGTCTTTTTCGATTAAAATAATTTCTCTTAGAAGATAGCATTGAAAAAATGCACAAAATATATAAAATTATAAAATAATGTATTTGTTTTCAAGTGATGGATTTCAATGTATTTAATTTATGTATCATATATGTATGTTCATCCATAATCCTTGTAACTAATTCAGAGTGAATTTAATAGAAAACATTCCGAGCAGTTGGATAGTGAGGATATATGAAGTTATCTGATATTGTAATGGTTATCCGAAGGAAGATTAAAAACAAGATTATATATTTACATATTTTTTATAATTTAGCATTTATAATTGTAATTATGTTATTATTTCTCGAAATAGACGATTTCTATGTAAAAATAATATTGAATTGTCACCCGACTTACATATGCGTGCAAAGTTTTAGCCAAATCAGAAAATAGAAAATGTGTGAAGTCTGAAACTTGCAGGATTCGATTACAGAAACACAGACACTGAAGACAGGTGAAACTTAATAAAAGCTTGTAAATAAACGCTTATTCGATATCCGTAAAAGGTTTTATTGAGTGAACGGGGGCTGATAAAAATGGACCTTAAACACTTTTTATTAGATAACTAAGTCGTTTATTTCTAATATATATCTACTATACTATGTCGACATTCAGACACTACATCGAAAGATGCCGGGGCTGCTGCAGTAGTGGCAGAAAGTCGCAAAGTACGAAAGTATGTAGTTCTTGCAAGCCGTTAGATCTTCGGTAAATTGCGACGAACTCCATGGTCCAGTGGCTCGAATGCTATTAAAAATGTATCAAAAGTAATGTGTAAAAATAATTAGTTCTTAGTTTAACAACTAGATGGCGCTGTACCCATTTGTATCGCGCTATGGTTTCGCTTTTACATTTGGTAAAGTAGCTTTGATTTTAAGTAATGATCTTCGCTGCTCCCGAAAGCCAAGCTCTTTTAAAACATTGAAGCGACCGGAGAAATAAGTGCCGGCAGCTTCTTCGGCCAACGTTTAAGAATAGCTATCCAATGTTGAAACGCTGCCAGCCTTTTGGTCAACTTTCTCAACAGCATTGGTTGAGCTGATTTTCAACTTTTTCATTGTTCCCCCCCCAATATTACGTTTGTCTTTTGTTTAGGTTTATACTTGTTTCTTTTATTTCGTATCTAATTTAAGTTTATAATATTTATAACATCGAATATTCACAATGAAGTTTCAACGTCATGGCTCCTGAAATGGAGTCGAAACGTCGGAATGAAATGAGTAAAACCACGCAAATAAAGGCGTTACAAAAGTCAAAATTTATTTTTTATTTTAATCAGAGAATTTAAATAAGAATGAACCTTACTGGATGCGTAGAACTAAGTTAAAAATATTAGAAAACTTTTAGAAAAAAATATTTATAAATTCTGACTTCGCCTTTTTTAAGTATAAATAAATCTTGGAACACCATTGACATTTAAATATAAGACACATTGCTTACCTATTTATCATACATGTATTCTTGATACATTGTTTTTAAGGTAAAAAATTACTTAAAACCAATCCAAAAATGCAGTCAAAATGGATTAGGCAGATATCGTATTATAAATACTAAAACAATCACACATGATGCTGTTCTCATTTTAGAAATGATATTCACACAGTGTTATCCGTTTAATAGGTTTTATCCAAGGATTTAATAATATGCCTTTAAACTACAAAAGTAAGAAAAAGGATTGTAAGAAAAAAATGTTTTACGATTCCCAAAAAAAAAAATGATGAGGCGTTGGTAAGATGAGTTCTAAAATATTCATTTGGATAAAGATCCTCTCATAATTAGGGCGCAGGCTGCTTTATTTCTCATGACCTTGGATATGACAAGTCTTTTCAAAGGAAGTTTAACCTTTTATGAGAGACGTACTTAAATTTTGCAGCTTAATAAAATATAATAGATTGTTTTTCGTTTTCTTTTTCCGTTTGCCCGTTTGTTCCTTTGGTTCTACGAAATAAATTAACTGATTTCGACAGAACTTTCACTGACAATAACATTTTATTGTGAGGAGTAATTGAGGCTGATTTTACTGTATAGATAACAAAAAAGATCGCTGTAAAGAACGTCAGGCACAGCTAGTCTATAATAATTCTTAAGTCTTCCGTAATACATCTACAACCCCAGGTAACATTAGCACAATCTCGGTCAAAACATTAAGAAATAACAGATCAAACTAAACAAAATTATTATACGATAGGTACATGGTTTAACACTGCAACACCTCACAACGTTTAACACATCAATGATATACCAAAGAGTCGCACTAAGCGTTTTGATTCCAATTTTTCAATGCGTACCGCTTAAGAGTCTGTCTTTTTGCCTGAGTCTATTTTGCCTGACACGTACAATTTAGGGATCTTTAAGTCACGACTGAATAGGCATCTTCTAGGCAAGAGCGTTAGATTCTATATCGCATCGTCGCTTACTATCAAGCACATAGCTTTTTATTATTTAAAAAAAGTCTCATGCTCAGATTTGCAGACGTAAGCGTTAATTATATTTATAGCTGTGTATAGTACAGCATGTGCTGGTGATAGATACATATAGATAGATGTCTATCTATACATACTAACAAATTAAAGAGCCCTACTATAATGGCCATATGGTGTCCGGTAGAGTTCCCTTCATACTAAAAGGTTTCATAAAAGGCGGCTAATGGTATTGGAGGAAAACACCATTCATCTACCATAGCCCACAAAATGGGTAGACGCATTTTCCAAATTACGGTCTTTTACTGGTATCTTCAACCCGCCTGACGAGTGTGGAGATTATGGCAAAATTCTTTGTTTAGAAGTCGACGTTTTTAAGCTGAGACAAAGTCTATAATGGCTTTAAGTAGCTCCTAAAGTTAAAGACTGTACTTCAGTTTGCCTAAAAAATAGTGTTTCATATTTAATTCTCAGTCAATTACAGTTTATATAGTCTCACAAAAAAATCTACTAACTAATAAAGCTATTTTAGCTCATTAAGGTGGTTTTTCCTTGGCAACAAAGCTTAATTTCGACTGCATGGTTAGGCACTTGTTGTTAATATATGGCTATAACTATTTTCACACCTATTTAGCTACAGAGCGATAACAAATGAATGTCGTGAACTGTATAGAGTACAATATAATATAATATATTAGTGTATATGTACATACACGCCTTATTCAGCTCTCTTCTTCAACATTCGCTTCTTCAATTCGCATCAGACCTTTCCTACAAATAATAGTAATAATGATAATATTTCTTACATTAATTTCACTTAAACATAGCCTAGCCCAAAGTAAGCACTTTAAGGTTTGTGTAGTTAAACAATGTCCCGTCGCCAGTGTCGGAGCCTTTAATGGTGTTAAATATGGCATTTTTATAGATAAATTGCCCCTCAAATTTTGTTTTTCTCTTACGGTTATAAAATGGCCGCGTTTTGTTTTCTTGGTAACCAAGACCTGGGCTCTCATACTAATTCAACCACCACTACTCATATAAATGTTCTATCAACATTAAAAAGGTGTCATTTGATAGCTAAACATGTAGACAACAGTTACACAGCCATAATGTTTCAATTGTCATGGAATAAAAAATAGAAAAAAAATAATTAAAGAAAAACAAATAGCTTCTTTTTTGTGTATTTTTTAATTATTGGCTTTTTAAGAAAAACCAAATTTGAGGGGCAATTTGTCGATAAAAAATGCCATATTTCACACCATTAAAGGCTCCGACACTGGTGACGGGACACATTGTATAAATACCCATAACTCAGGTACAAATGCTCCTATTCATGACACAATCATTTGCCCCTTCCGAGATCCGAACCCGGGACCGTCGATGCAAAAGGCAGGATCGCTACCGTTGCACAAAACGGTCGTCAAGAAACTGAAATTGAAAACATTACCTTTATCAAAAAAATCATTTCTAATTATCATCAAAATTATTATCCGCAACAAACTTAGATTTCTAATGGAACATTTAAGTATCTTTATTAAAACTTTACTAAATTTTAAGTAATTAAAAGAAAGAAAATACTTTCTAAATTTGTTCTCTGTGCCATGTCTCTCGTGTTTCGAATACATTTCGATAAACTTTTAATGATTTTAATGGCATTAATTTTAATGATCATATTTAATTGAAAGCATTTTATCTTTTGTCTCAATTTCGTGCCGTTATTATATAAATTATATTTTATGAATATATTAAAACCACAGAGTATTTTATTTATACTAATCTGAGTACGATTGCTTCAAATTTGATAATCAACTAGAATACACTTGAAGTATTGTCCATTGCCAGTGAAGCATGCAGATTCTTTATTTGCTTACACTGTGAAGTTACGGAGATAGAAAATGGGTATTAAAAAGTGCAGATAAAATTGGCTTTAGTCGTGTAGGCATTCAAATTTAAATGGCGTTAAAACAAAAATAGAAATGTGATTAATTTAAGTAAAAGTAAGTTTATTCATTACCCTAGTATCCATAACACAAACCTTCTAGTACTTACTTTGGACTGATACTCATGGTTCATGTATAAATACTCGTTTTCGTTACGCAAGGAACTCAAACTGGGTACCGTTTGGTATCGTTCGGCTGGCTTTTGCTCCCAGCATTCCCTGTTTCTAAAGTAGAATATTAACCCTTTAAAACACATAAAAAATTTAAAAATATTTGTTGTACCCTATTATTAACTTTTATCCCTCATGAATCTCACTAGGTTCGCTTGGATTAAATCTGACATTTTATTCGTTGGGCTACGGTTGACTTGAAGGTACAATAAAATGAAATACTTTGTTGTTCACTGTAATTACAACTATCAACTTTCAACAATAATGTAATCGTACAATGGGCGGTTAGACTCTGTTTCCTTATCTATGCCAATAAATTAAATTAAAGTTTTTCTTTGTAGGGTCACAATTATTTTTATATAGATTGTCTTGCTATTAGTTTACTCGAGGTATCCTTGGCAGCATAAAAACTTAAACTCAAAACTTGATCATGTAAACGTGACCTAAATCATATTCGACAGCTTGTCAAGATTGTCGGAATCCAAAGACCACCGAATCACGTTACGCAATCTTTGAAGATTGCTTTTGAACTCCTAAAATCTCATACATATTTCAAGATGTATTTTGATGGATGGCTATACCTACTTTCGGGATACTTAAGAACTTTTTCCAGTTTAATATTTATCTGGAGAATTTGATAGAGTATCATTAAAGTGGATGAAAAAAGTCTTTGAAGACACAAAACTTATGGAAATGTAGTTATACAGAAAACCGAACTATATTAAAATAGAATCACGCTTTTGTAGCAATGAGTCTGTACTCTTTTTTAAGTGTTTTATCAACTGAAACATTTACCAGAAAACGTAAATGAATAAAGAAAATGAAATATGTATTCAAAGTGATACCATTATACCATTATGTTACCATTATATAAAACGTAAATGAATAAAGAAAATGAAATATGTATTCATAATATAGCAACTATTGAAAATAAAAATATTCGGCTAAATAGTGTCTAAAAAGAATATTACATCGTCTGAATATTATAACAAATGTAATTGTATTGTAAAAAACAATTAAAAGTAAATTTAACTGAAAAATAGTTCAGTAACAATGATTTCATTGTAACAAATAAATATTGCAATTGTATGCATGCCTTAATAAACTTTATGAAATACACAGCCTATAAGTTCTCGAGTAAATATGGAAAAGGGTTAAATTCATTTTCGCTTCTCATAAGCGGAAGCTGATATGGTGCTCAGTCTCAGTTCTTATTAGGAGATGCTGTTATTCACACTTATATTATAAATTATAAATGTAAGTCGATCAATTAAACCCTAGAGAAGATCATGACGTTTTTATCCTGCGGATATAATAAGTTTTTTGTTAAATATAAGTAAACGTCTTTTCTTGGGACTTTGATAACCTAATTTAACGTGAGAGAATTCTCGCGCTAAATCCAGTAGTAAAATGGAGTATGAATACATCATTATGCATTCTTTTTACGTCTACTTAAATTCTTCTACGTGCTGATATATTGTGCTCAACATAAAAATAAACGGGAATCATTATTTATTCATTTGTCATCAGCGAATAATAAATTGACAATTGCTTCATTATATTACATTCTTTCAAAATACGAGTAACAAATAGTATTAAAGTAAGTAAATAGTAAACTAGGCGATGCAGTCGCGAAGCATAAAACTACGCTAGCACCATATACTTAAGCGGAGCGTAATACCTAAAAAAGGGTTTTTTTTATTTCGATGTGAATCTTTGGGAATTCCAAAATCTGGTCCTAAACCTGTTTAATCGATTCCACACAAAAAATATTAAAATCGGTTAAGAACTCGGGAAGTTATGGCGTAACAGACATTGCGCCATTGAAGCTGATCCATGGGAGCTTCGCTCGCTCCGCTCGAAAAATAGTTTTCTAAATATGACATGCTATGACCCACAAGTTAGTCATTATCAATCATTATGAGTCTACTCTTGGTCCTCCTCTTAAGACAACACAAGGAGTGGCTGCTAGCTGTTTACAGACATCGGCTTCCCACACTGCATCGTCCAGTTCGCCACTCAAAAACTTTTCTTCCCCTATGGTCATTGGTTCTGTGAGCGACGTGGCCTGCCATTTCAGCTTAGCGACTCGAAGAGATATGTCGGTAACTTTGTTTCTGTTGCGGATGTCCTCATTACAAATTTATTCGCGCAAGGGGAAGTGTTTCTCTCCATATTACACGTGAGCTTGCTTAACTGTTACCACATGCAAATAAAGTTCCCAAATTTAAAGCAAATTTAATTGAAAAAGAGTTCAGTAACAATGATTTCATTCAGATCAACTGAACTCACTGACTGGTAACTAATTATTTTACTCGTCATGTCACGTTTGGATTATCGTACAGAAAATTAAATTATTTTTCTCTAACAGGAAAAAAATATGGTTTGGAAGTAATTTCTATTCTTAAACTGTAAAAGAATAAATAAATATGAATAATTAAAGAAATATTCAGTCAGATCTTAAATTCTTCGGTCAAATTCCATAGCTTAATCAAATTGCATGATATTGGTCAGTACAGGCTAATACATGTAATTGTGTATACATTGTCGCTTATTATAAATACCCAAAATACGGCGCGATTTAAAGCGCATTGAACAAATACCAAGGAAGATTGATGAGAGAAAATTCTTCCGTTATAAAAGCAACCAAATTTAATATAAATATTTGTTTAAGAATGTTCCTCTAAAGCGAAAACAAAACATACAACTTTAGTAATCACGATACTGTATATATAATTAATTACTGGAGCTCGTGCCTCATTATTAGGAAAACAAATATACTATGTGTTATGTTCATATATACAAGTTTAACGGGTTTAAAAGTACCCATAACCGACAAGTTCGTATGAAAAGGTTAATGAGAGTTGAAGAAGTGGGAGATGTAGATCAAAATCATCGTAAGTAGAAATCTGTGATGTGTGCCTTCCCCTGCGGGAAAAAGGCGTGTTTGTAAGTATTCTTTACTTCTTCTTTAGCGGCGTTGTGCACTCTTTGGGATGGGTAAAAAAGGTTAAACTCGCGGCAGGACACGTGACCTGATCGAAAATTCGTAAGACGGAGGGAGTAGACCGCCGGCGCAGCGTAAGAAAGGAAGTAATATCCCCCTCTCTCTCTACTGCGCGGCGAAAATGTATGCCTGCTCCTGCTGTTTCGTTTAAGCGGCGCAGGGCGCTTGCGCGAGTGTGCGTGTGTGTTTATTGTCATGAGGACGATAGCGCAATAAATGAATATTGTATTTTACCATATAAATGATGGTACTTTTATAATGATAATGGAAGCAATTTGTACGAAATTATTCCCTAACCATTCCAAAATATCAAAAATGCACAACGTTTATGTTCATGTTTTCACTTCTGCCGGCACTGCCGGAGTGCAACTAGTTGTTTTTTATTCGTAAAGTAAGTGGTTACAATATTTGAGACAAAAATAATAATTGTTTTGCATACAGTTTCTGTAGACATTATTTTTAGTGTCAAGGCATAGTAGAATAGCATCTATCCTTTACATTTAAGGGTATCATAAAAGGCTACGTAATCACTATGCATTTTCCGTAGACCATAAAATAGACTTTTTAAATTACGGCCTTTTCCTGTGATTTCTAAGCCGCCTGCCAAGCATTGAGCTTATCCCAAAAGCCTCCCTAATTTTGGGACAGGCTTCCGCCCATGTATGCTTTTCTTCGCCCGTCTTTCATCTATGTTGATGTGGTGCGGCAGGAATGCCCCTTACAAATAGGCATAGATTCTAATGCATCTTCAGTATTTTCGAACTTGATAAACAATTATTAAAAATTAATATAACAAGTAAATAAGGCATATTTATGACTTTTATTTTTATGAGACTCTATAGGGAACCAAGTTATATTACGCACGTAGGAACCGGTAATAGGTTGTATCCTTATAAAATATACGAAGGGTGGTTATTATACGACGAACAAATATAATACGTTTCGTTTGCTCAATGATATTGATGTCGTATTTCCTGTGCTTATGTTACACAACATAAGGTATTGAGTGGTTCAAGAAATGTAAATATGAAAATGAAGTTTACTTATGTAACCGTTGCGACACAATACATTACTTATATATTTTTATCTACTCTGATACTATAATACAAAGATTCTAAAACTGAAAACAAAATGCTTATGACAAACATTACGTACAGGCCAAAAATAATAAAAAAAAAGTTTAAATACGATACAGGCTCAGAACAATAACTAAAGCTATAGAAGGAGCGCTAAAATAAAAACTGTATAACAACTCTCGTATTCACTTAAAGTAATCTAACATACATGGGTAAGAGCGAAATAGACAACAATTGTAAGGTTTTATTTTCACGTCATTGTCACAAACTCTCAAAGTACAAATGTCAAATGGTTGTAATTTGGTTGTATATTATACTAGCTACTTAAAAATACGTCTTTGATGAACGTTGTTTCTGAAGTAATACCAAATTCAATGCGGTCGTATTACAGTGGCCGAACAGCTTTGTGAGCGGCTAGCGTGAAATTTTATTATTTTGCAAGGAAGTTCGTGATAAAATAACAGGAAAGTGTGCATAAAGACGCTTCAGACATCTGAGAGTCCGCGTCCAGGATGGCTTGTGTTGTTCCAGACTGCAAGTCTCATACATCACGAAAAGAAAATACGGATGAGGTGTTATCATTTCATCGGTGAGTTTTGTTTCTAAATTCTCATATTTTGACAATATAACAACGGTATATTCAGAAAATTGTAGTAAATTAATATTACAAATAGATTTCTCCATGAGTTTTGGTTTAAATTGTCTTATTTTCATGCCTTTTGTTTCGTATATGATAGTATGATAGTGATGTGTTTTTTGTTATCGATGTCAACATTATTTGGTTTTTACTTTTTGCTTTAGTTTTCCCAAAGATGAACCTATTAGAACTGAATGGATACGCTGTATATCAAGGAACAATTGGACACCGAAAGCGCACAGTCACATTTGTTCGAAACATTTTAGACTGCAGTCATTTCAGTCACATGAAAACATTAAATTTCGGCGGGTGAAAGCAAATGCTATACCCACATTACATTTACAGAACATGAAATTGCTCCTTTTTTATTCCAAACATTATCTTAGTCTTGATTTGTCATATAACTATTTCGATCCTACCAATAAATATTCAGATTGTTAATTAACATTGTGGCAGCGTGTATCCCAAATAATAATGATAGCTTATTTACAATAATATTTTTGTGTTTCTGAAACCACTATCGCATTCAGAAGGAATTATGAACCACCAAGTAAACGCCCCAAATCTATGACCACAGTTGAAACAAATACTGATTCCGATATATCTGAACTAATATCTAATTTACAGAAAATGGCACCCGTTTTTAATCGGTAGAAGACATAAAGGAGAATTCGCGGCGAGAACTTCAGTTCTCGCCGCGAATTGACTTCAGTCAATTCCGGAAACAGCATTTAAAAAATGTTATTTTGATTAGATTATTCGTTGGAGTAAGTGTTTCGCTTCTGAAGGAGCATACTTTGAAGTTGATGAAATAAATTTGGATGAATAACAAACATTTTGTATATTATTGATCTTTTCCCGATACTTTTTCGACAGAGTGGTATATAAACAATAAGTAAATATGGAAAAATAAAAGTTTGTTAATTTAATTTAAATAATCGAATAATTTTCTTTTTTTTTCCTCTTTTTTAATCTATACCTATAAAAAATATAATTTTAAATGCAGTGTTCACCAATGTACTAGAGCTAGAGGTCTAACTTAAAATATAAACATGTAGCCTAATAGGATATGCCTATACAAGGTGCAATTTTTTAACTGTACCTACCTGGTTTCTCTAGATACACGCAAATTCTAATAAATAAATTGGTACGGGTCAAAAATTCTACCCATGAATACTGCATTATAAAATGTTCATATTGTAGATTCTACACGTGTTTATTATGACTCATTACCGTCCGTTCTAGTGTCATTGACATACCAACAGCATAAGAAAAATGTTAAGTATGTTTTTGATTTTATTTTTATCGATAGTAATATCGATGCCATTGCATCACTGACGTAAGGGAAACTAGTGACGACCTTGTAAATTACGAAACAAAATCTGTATACTTATTTCTTTCTTACACATTTGCAACTGTATAAGTAAAAATAGTAAGAACTAACGTATTGTGTTGCTATTTTAGCGCGGCTTCTATAGCTTTAGTTATTGTTCTGAGGATACAGGTCTCGTATGGACACCTGTAACATAACTTTTTAATCATAACGATACACCTATACAACCTCCAGCTGGACCAAGGAGGTTGAACCTCTACTTTAAAAAGGTTTCAATGAACGAGTCCGCGACGACGCAACACGCATGCGCAATCGATGTTTGCACCTTGGCGCCAACATTTGACATTTAAAATTTGTTGTTATATTCAGCGTTTTATTTGCAATATTGTTTTACGTATTATAGTATGAGAGTAGATAAAGTAGTGTATGACACTGTACATAACTTGGTCTTATAACACTAGTGTGATACTATAAAAAAACTCGCCTACGGCTCGTTTTTTTAAAACACACTCATGTTGTAAAAACCCTTATTATGCAACAGTATCATAAACTACTATTTTGTTATTTCATGAAATGAAAACATTTTACTGGATAACTTATCATTTATTTGGTTTTAACTAGCGCCCCGTCCCGGCTTCGCACGGACAAAATTCTTCAATTTTTTTCTATTATTAAATATTTTTCCATTATCGCCATCTAGCGTCCGGTAGACGAACTACTAGCGGTTAACGCGTTGCTATGGTAACGCATATACAATGGAAAAAGAGCGGACAGACGAACAACAAATTTGTGATCTTAGATTATAGATTTATTCATTCAAATCTCAAGATTTGATTTGCTTACAGGAGCACGTTTCACAGGACGACTAAAGTAATGGTTGTCAATATGTTCTAACGATTTATGAGGCACGTTCCTTTACACTCGATTTGCTTAAATTAAATTTCCGAATAAATTTATTTGCCGTTCTCTTCTCAAGACCCACTTTTCAATTTTTATATTTTATATAAAGAGAAAAACGGAACTTAAAAGTATTTTATCAGTACTTTTGATTTTATTGTTCCTATATTTTCGTCTACCTCATTGACTTAACACCTATCAGGTCAAGTAAGTAAGCCGGAATTACACGAGACGTGGCCTGAAAACAAATTAAGCTTAGTGGGATTATAGTTAATTCCTGTGCAAGGCTGGACAAAGCACTAGTACATACAACAACAGATTAAACATCTCCTTTCCAAAACACGAAATAAATTAAAACAGAGAGATCAAAATTCTTATTAAAATAACTGGAAATGTTTTTTCTGTACATTTTCATTCATAACTATAAAAATATTTTCTGTCATAAAGATTAATGCGTAGAAAAAATGTACAATGATTTCTAAATCTAAACAAATTATACATAAAATAAATTTCAGGCAAGACGCTTTGACGTCTAAGACAGGCTGAGTTTTCTTGTAATTACTTTAGATATAAAAGACAATAAAAAAAGTCTAGCCGTTACAAATTTAACAAAAGAAATATAATATGGACAATGATTGTGAAGTAATCTTTATTTAGTGACTGAAAAACGTATGCGACTCTTTCAGATGGATAATATATATAAATACTAGATTTTACCCGCGGCTTCGCCCGCATTTGTTATTTTTTAAATAAAAAGTATCCTATGTTACTTCTAATATCTCCAAGAATATGTGAACGAAGTTTCATGATGATCGGTTTAGTAGTTTTTGCGTGAAAGCATAACAAACAAACTTACATTCACATTTATAATATTAGTAGGATGCTTTTTACATACTTTAAGCTGAAAAATAAGAGTTTTGCTAGCTATTTGTATAGATGATATATTGACGACCGTTTGGTGCAACGGTGGAGTTCCTGCCTTTCGCACCGATGGTCCTGGGTTCGAGTCCCGGAAGGGGCTAATATTTGTTTGATGAATACAAACATTTGTACCTGAGTCATAGGTATTTATATATATTTCTATAAATATTACATATCTATTTATCATATATGTATGTCTATCCGTTACCCCAGTATCCATAACACAAGCCTTACAGTGCATACTTTGGGCTAGGCTAATTGGTGTGATTGTAAGAAATATTATATATATATATATATATATATATATATATATAGTAGCGAACCTGGCTACTGCACCAACGCTCTTGAGTTCCATTTTAGTCGGGGTATATGTATATTTAGTTGATGAGTCAAAGCATTTGTTGCCGAGTCATGGTTGTTCATTATATACTTATTTATATAATAAATTCGTATATTTGCTTAGTTTAAAAATTAATTTTTCTTAATTATATTATATTAAAATTGATTGATATTGAAAAAAAATGTCTAAACAGCTTCTTTTTGGTTACGTGATGTGACGTTTTGATGTTGGGTATTAATTTTTAAAATATGCATCAGTTTATTTTACTTTATTCACTTTGATAACGATAAATAAAACTCACAAATATCGCAATGGCGGGTGAGTTCATAAAAATAGTAAAACTAAAACATATTCTTTATAAATATATGTTTTAGCCTCTTTATATAATGTAAGACAGAAACCAACGCAGCGTGTCTACTAAAGGCGACCGAGGCTCTAGGGCTTTGCGGTCGATTGGGCACACCGATATATCTGACCTAGACTTTATGCACAGATGCTGTAAAAGCAATCTCTTCTGTGCTTACTGATATGATAAAGGCAGATTCTGTTCATCAACTTTATAATTTGTGGGCTTAGAGTCACATTATTTACAATTCAATGACCGATTTAAGAGTTAGAGTGATAAAAATCAAAATTTCAAATTTTTCATTGCATTTAAAAATTTAATAAAAAAAAGAAAATATATTTTTTTATTCTGTTAGACTTCGTTTTCTTTATGCTGAGAAGCGAATGCCACTTCTGCAACAGTGAATGTCACTGGCTAATCTTGTCGAGTCATTGGTTCAGATTGAACACATTGAGATAAATGTGCGGGATTCAAAACTTTGCAAGTCAGGCACACAGTGTAATAAAACACACTTTGTCTTTCTTATTTTGTTTATTTAATTTTAATGTTTGACCAAGATAATGATTATAAGAAACGTAAGCATCTTATATTTTATCGAGCTCATTTCTAACCGAACGATTTATAAAAAAAACTTTTATGACAAACAAGTTATTTAGTATGGAAGTCTTTTAATGGATCAGCTTCAATGGCGCAATGTCTGTTTCGCCATAACTTCCCGAGTTCTTAACCGATTTTAATATTTTTGTGTGGAATCGAATCAACAGGTTTAGGACCATATTGTGACGGAGTTTTGAAATTCGCAAAAATTTCCAATCGTCACACAAACCGAAGGAATGCTCTTTAAATTAAGATTTTCAGACTCGTCAAATTATTCAGTGATTCTTATGCCAAGTACCACCGCCATCTTTTCTTGTTTCTAGGTAACAGCTACTTACAGGAAAAACAATAGATTAAGAGGAAACTGGTGTGGGCGTCGTAAGGTTTCTGTGATAATGATAATGAAAGTCAACAGTTGATCAATCTATGCAAAGTGTACAACAATTCCATCCTAATTTCAGCCTAAACTTCAACAAATAGAGTTCAATATCGTATTAGAATCATTTAAAAACTTATTCAATTACTTATACTTATACTTCTGTAATAAACAAGGTATTATGGCTTCGACAAACCTATTGAGGTTTGGGTATAAAAGCGCTTATGGTATATCATTTGTATTTAGTTGAGAAAAGTATCCGTCAACGGTTTCGATACCTTTTTCTGAAGTCTTTGTTTGCTAGTAAATCAATGTTACTCACGAGACGCCATATTCCAGACTTTGACAAACGACCTTAGTCTCGATCCATCAAATACTGAAATCTCGATACGTTTACTATTATTTAGTTACTTTTTTTTATTTCGACATCTGTCTGGCTATCCAGTAACTCATAAAAGATTCAAATAATCTGGTTCAGGTTCTAGATTTAATCAAAATATATCACAAAAACAGCATCAAAGGAAAGTCAAAGTCAAAGTATTATTAGGGACCTGTTTAAAAATAAATGACAAGTAACCTTTGTTACAGTTTAGTTTTGATATATATTGAATTATTTTAATATACCTGTATGTATTTTATTATGTTCTTCTTAGAATATAGGTGGATGATTTTGCCTAGAATAAATGATTTTTATATTAATTTAGCACCGTAACAGATAAGAATTACAAACATAAATTATTCAATAATATAACATATGTCGTATCCGGTCATGAGTATGGACACTAATCGAAACGCAAGCGCGCCCTCTAGCCAGCGAACATGAGAAACTACGATTTCCCTCGCTTCGACAGAGTCTTGATGTTGTCAAAGTGCTAGCTCTAATTCACTTTCGATCGGGTCGCCATCAAGTGTAGACGTCATCACGGAACTGTCCTACGTTTCGCTAAGTGCCTCATTATAACAAGTTTGCTACCTGCTACGTGTTGAAAATTAAAACATCTTCTCAGTGCACGATTTCTTACTCTGCCCATATGATATCCAAGGGTTCGGACCAAAATCCTGACGTCACCCCGACATATATTTAAACGGTTCGTAATTATGATTTTTACATATTTCAATGCTATCTAATATGATAAATTATTTTAATCTATTAAATTATTTTAATAGAAAATTACTATAAAAAATCTAATCTACAATTACTTGTAAGCCGAGTAGTATTTTTATATTAAAATAATTTAAACCCTAGTATTTGCATCAATAGCAAGAATACAAAGCTTTATTTTCAAGCAAAGGGTATTTTTTACAGAGTACATTCGTTTTAATTTACTGCGTTCCGTTTTCCACAGCATGTTGTCAACACGACGATATAAAGTAGTCTTGATATACATATTACTCACCGTTTGGTGCAATGCCGTCTGGTATCCGGTGTAATACTCATAGAAATAAATTTTCACACTTAAAGGTGTTATAAATGGCGACCGTAAGCAATATACATCCCGTAGACCATAAAATGCTCAGCAGCATGTTACTGCAATCTTCAACGCAAATATGGTATCTGTTTTAGGGGAGACTTTCGTCCAAAAGTCTTTCGGTTGAGATGAAGATTCTTATTGCTTGAATATAAGCGGGTGATTGGTACCACTAAAAAAGGTGGTAATGTGTAACCTTACTGACCCACCTCTTGGGCCCCTCGTCCACCGCGACTTTTTGTAGTGAGGCAGTAGCGATTCTGTTGCGCTAGCTGTGTGCCCTCACCCACGTAAACATAATTCAGTCGTGATGCACACGCGATACCGTCGCGCTTTCGTCGCGATGCTATCGCGATTCAGTAACGGCACTAAATTACCTGCGATCGCTACAGTTGCAAGATGGACTCGGTTGAGGCAATATTAGTCACTTCTTTGGAGCTGCTTTTATGTAAACAGCCGAAGCGTGGAGAGCCGAAGCGTGGGCAACGAAAGCAGCGTTAATATTGGATGCACCCATTTAATAAAGAGAAATTACTTGGTGGACATTATATAACAACGTTTAAAATACGAAAAAAGTATGAGCATAAATTCAGAAGTTGTTATTGAATGCCATATTCGACGTTTTGTGAATTGCTTTCCATTGTAAAACCAGAGTTGACACGCGCGCGCTGGCATTGATACAGTCGCGATGCTGTAGCGCGTTAGTAGCGCGTTGCAAATGCGACTAACGCGCGTTAGTAGCGATGCTGTCGCTCATTTACGAAACGCGCGATAGCATCACTACAAAAAGTCGCCGTGGGCGAGAGGCCTAATAGGGTTGACGTGACAATAATAATAATAGGGTTGACGTCCCACCCGCATAAAATCTTAATTAGACTTCCTGTTGACGACTTCCGTGGTCGAGTGACTCGCATACCGGTTTTCATAGTAAAACTACTCCTACTTCACGGGTTCGATCTTACAACTTTTTTATATTGGCTCGGGTCTAGTATTCATAGCACAAGTGCTTTTGCTACTTTATTTGGGTACTGATTTACGGAGCTGCACATTATTCTGTTTTACGTATCAAGGTAAGTGTTGGAATCTCTAACTGATTTACTTGCTGGTTTTGCCGTTCTTCTTTCATAGCTCTCGATAAAAAATTAAGTACGATAAGTAGTAATAGCACACATATGACGTTTAATGAGAATTCGTTATGTGGAATTCTACTAGAAAATGATAAAGAAAAACAAACAAAAAAAATTCTGGGGGTTTCCCATACTTAGAACTAAAACTCAACAAATTTTGTTTTATCAAACCCATACGTATGGGGTATCTATGGACAGGTCTTCAAAAAAGATTTTGAGGTTTCTAATATATTTTTTTTCTAAGCTGCATAGTTTCAAAATGATAAAATTCCAAAATGGTAAAATGTGTCCCCCACTGTAACTTCTAAAATAATAATGATAAAACTATAAAAGATATTATATGATGTACAAATGCAAACTTCCACCGAAAATTGGTTTGAACGAGATCTTGTGAATAGTTTTTTTAATACGTCATAAATCGTAAACATTTAATTTCATAAATATAAACCTTAATATAAAAGTTTGTACGGAACCCTTCGTGCGCGATTCTAACTCGCACTTAGCCGGTTTTTACCTATATGACAATTCAATAAAACTACTGGTCATTAAAATGAAAAATTTGATTGAAGTGTGTAATGTTGTTAATTGTTAGCAATCGTGTTAGAAATGATTGTAGAGCTAATACAAGTAAAAACTATTATCATTAGTGTTCTATTACAGCAGTTACGAGATTTGAAACATATTTAAGGGAAATATAATAAACGTATTTCTTTTATACAAATTACGTGGAATATTAATAACATTAATGGTAGTATTTATAGGAACTTTTATAACTGGAAGACTAAGAAATTAACCTTGATTTTCTTGTCCATAAAATATATAAAACCACTTCACAATAATAACTTAAAATAATTTAAGAAAAAGCGACGGTAGATTTCTGTTGCTTTTTAATTTAAGACAAAAAATGGCGATTACCTCCCCAGTTTTGTGTTTAAATATTTACGGAGGGTATTATTTTAGATGACTTTTTGTTTAATTTATTCCGTTATATTCCTCAGGGAATTACCCAGCATTAATTAATAACGAGGCTTGAATGAGGCTGTAATAATATATTTATATTTAATCGCTTCATTACATTTATGGGCGTTAGAGAAAAAGTAATATATGCTGTACTGGATTAAATAATAACAACAAAAATGCAACCCCAATGCTATATACTTAGGGAAACTAAAATAACATGCATCAAAATGGTATACGGTTTCTTATCTTTTATTTATATACAGATTTTTAAATTCTAGAATCAAACTTATTCACTTATAAGATAAATTATTTTATTAGAAAAATACTGGAAAAAATCGACTCGACTCACAAGTGAATTCTTAGGCGAGAATCGAATCTGCAATCTTTGGAAGTCCGGTCTAAAACGATGGTATGGGTCTATTATAATTAATAAGACTCACTGAGTAGTAGTTTATTATGCTTCTAGACTTTAGATAATTATTACTTTTAATTATTAAATGCGTGTGACCGCCATTACACGACATTATAGAAGGGCGCTAACTAGTGCTGAGACACATAACCACAAACACTAGTGATGTACATATCATAACACAGTCCAATGCTCTCCTAATTTTTATAAGATATAAAATACTCATGTAAAAAACGACCATGCCTCCGAGCCCTCAGACAGGCTTCGAACCCACGACCTTTCGGAGGTCTTACATGCGTCTTTTATATCTTATAGATATCTGTCATTGTGAATTAAAAAAAAAAACATTATTATAGCTGGTTCCATCTTAATCGATTGTTTAATATTTGTAAAAATATTCCATTCGATGTTGAAGGTAGTTAGCGTTCAACATTGGTGGAACGATACTAGCTCATAGTAGAAGTTGAAATACGTTTGTAAAATTCGACACGTTTGCCAGCGTCTCGGTAGCTCAGAGCACTCGCCCGGATTGCGAAAGGTCGTGGGTTCGAATTCTACCTGAGGGGTCGGAGGCGTTGTTTTACATACCTATTTTATATCTTATAGAAATATGACATTGTGAATGCAAAAAATATAAAATTAAAAACATCTCATTGTTGTTTATAATTGTTTGCCACTTAGCCATTGTTGTTTTCAAAGTAGTTTTAAATGTAGAACTATGACTTAAAGCCTTTAACAACTTAAATTCAAGAGGACTCTGACAGTCTATCTTTCGAAAATTCTTGTTTGAAATGGACATTAAATATAAGGCTCCAATAGTTTAGGAATATGTTCCTATTTTCGTTGACTTCGAACCGATGTAAGAGTGGTTTTATGTGTATTCATAAAAAGCTCATCATACGTATTTAGTTCTTACATTTTCGTGCCTACCGGACATTTAAATATAAATTGAATTAACGACGTATTTTTTCTCGTTATTTTTAGGGTTCCGTACCTCAAAAGGAAAAAACGGAACCCTTATAGGATCACTTTGTTGTCCATTCATCCGTCTGTTTATCTGTCAAGACGCTTTTTCTCAGGAACGCGTGGAGGTATCAAGTTGGAATTTATATCAAATGCTGAATGGAGCCATTATGCTGCAAATATTCGACACTCGCAAGGGAATCAAAACCTACAGGTGAGCTCGAATCTTGAAATTTGGTACGAAGCAACGTCTTATAGCACAGATAAAGGAAAAATTTCGAAAACCGTAATCAAAATATTTTTAATAATTGACTTTTACTTATATACTTACAGGTTTGTACGGAACCCTCGGTGCGCGAGTCCGACTCGCACTTGGCCGGTTTTTTTTTTGTCCTGATGTTTTGACTCCCTTTACAGCAATATTATGTATCGTTTTTTAAATTTCCTTATATAACGACTACTATAAAACACCCAATGAGACATGCCCAAGAAAACACACAAAAAGAATATTGTTACTATAACAGTTTTAAAAAAAATCTGCAAGGAATCAAAAGCTTTTGTTTTTTAAATATTCATACAATTCGGTAATTTTATGAAATAAAAGTAAATATCCATTATTAAAAACAAACAAAATAACATAGGTAATCAAGTAAAGTAAAACAAAATGATATACTTCCCCTAAAAGTTCCCATGAATTTCGTTTACTTTCAAATCAGCGCACAGAAAAAGATAGTGAATAATTTATTCGAGTGGTCGTTCTGACAAGCGATAGGTTGTATTATGTTACCTCAATACAAACTGTTATCCTAAGCTTACTAAAGTATTCACTTGTATTTCTTTCTATAAACCAGAAGACTATTGTTTAACGTAATTTTTACGTATTGTTATTTTTTACGTGAGTATACTAAAATTCTATAAAGACACATGTATAATTATAGGAACAATGGGTTAATTTTTACCAATGAATAAGCAAGCAAATAAAGAGTAGCTTACACGCTACAAGAAAAATAATTAAATCTTGGGTATGATAAAAGCATTTTTGTTAAAAAGTGACTCTAAAGCTATTAGTAAGTAACTTACATGTTAATTACATTAATTAAAATGAAACCTATTTTACGTACAAAGTTGGATCAATTTCAGCAAAGTGTTAAAAATCATTAAAATTACAACTATTATCAAATAGATATTTTGAAATATAAGCCAAACCTTTAGGATATATAATTAAGATTCCTAAAAATAAACTTCAATTATTATTTCAAGGTTATAATTACCCAAAACTTTTGCTTGCATAGTTTATTTTCACGGATAATCAAAACCAACGAAATTTCCATGAAGTCAGACATCAAACAATTGCATTCTACCTTCTGTAACATAACTCCTTGAACAAAGGAACCTTTTACATATAGGTCATATAAAGTTCCCGAACAGGCACTTGAATTTCGTTTACAAATGTCTGAATATAGCTATCACTTTGACATTTTTGCGAAGAGGAAATTATAATGTATAGAAGAGTAAATTTGAACACGACGAAACTTTACACGATAAAGTGTTCTTTATTAAATTCATGGGGTTGTCTGTTTACTTGTATTAATTAAGTTAGTTAAAGCGAAGGTTTTGTTTGAAAATTTCCTGACTGTGCATAAGGCTGGCGAGCCACATAAGACTGTAAATAAAATTAAAGGATTAAAACTTATTACCATAGAGTAATTAAAATTTAACAAGCAGTAAAACCTTTTATGAACAGTACCGGTAGGTAAACTTAACCCAATGTATGCATATCTTTCCCTGGCGTATATTGCTGTAACCCATTACTTATTTCTTAGGGGGGTTAGTGGGTGATAATAATGTGGATAGTGATCCATGTTATTATTACCATTTTCAACAACCTATTTACTTCAAGGCGCAAATCTTTGCTTGAAAACAGTTTCATGTCACTCGTTTTGATAGTAATTTTGTTGATATGTCAACAAAATCACTAAAACGAGTGAAAGTGCGAAACAAATTAGGATTTGTTTCGATCTAATATTAAAATCAAACCCTTTTTTTATTATACAAACATAATATCTGTGTTTAATTTCTATATCTTTATTATAAAGCTACTGACAAATAACTTAATTTAAATAATATTCTATACCAGCCATATCAGCGAACATAGTAGTACAGGTATTTTATTCTTTTGCATAATGAATAGAATGCCTTACCCTTATTTACTATGGCATAAAATCAAAAGGAAAACATTGATATACATTGCAGTTACGAATAGGTTAGACATTTTTCTATACATTACCAGCCAGCAATTTATAGGCCTATTTAAAGTATGTCTGTCAATTATCTGCCAAAAAATCAAGCTGAAACAAGGCGAACCAATTGTATTTACCTACTTCACTATAATATGCCTTGTTTCACAAAAGGCCACGTTTCACAAAAGGAGTTTCATTAACTTCAGATACAGATAAAATACCCTAATTCTAATCTATGTTATTATAACTTTTGTAGCTGGTTATTAGCTAACCGTTACTTCTAAGTTATAATTTAGACATGATTGTTACGCGCCGTCCCTCTTTATAGGGCGGTCGCAACCGATAAAGGCTTCTGACCCTTCCCCGGTACCAGCCAACCACAGGTGATGTTTAGTCGTAAGAGTCTGGCATAATCACACTGCCGGCTGTGAGGATGTGATATCCATGAGAATATCCCTAAAGGATGCCTAAATTGTCCAGGCGGGAAAAAAAAACGCAGTGCGGGCTACCACCCCTGTCTACAGCAAAGGAGTGGAACTCCCTCCCTGCATCTCTATTTCCGAGTACTAATAACTGGTCTGTATTCAAAATCAGGGTGAATAGGCTCCTTTTGGGTTAGCTCGTTCTATAATGGATGCGGTCTTGCCCACAGGCAATAAAAAGTACTATTGTTTCCTCATAAATAAATAAGAACTGTAAGGAGACTGGATAATAACTCACGACGTGGACCGTGTGGATTGATAGTTGATTCTGAAGTGTGTGAAGTCCTTTTTATCCATGTGTCTTCCGAAGCAGATAAGAGATCGAGAGAGTGAAGAACAATCCCAAGTATCCATAATAGCTTTGATTTAACATGAAATACAGATACACAGCAACGTAAAATCCTTTTACTATGTGGATTTATGATATGTTAAAATTTTAACGATTTCATATAGAAATCCAATATAAAAGTTATTTAGATAATATTTTTTTTGGCAATATGTTTTTTTTTTTATTGCTGAAAGTTGGAAAACAAGCAAACTGCCCACCTGATGGTAAGTGGTAACAGTCACCTATAATACATGTGGCTCTTGTGAGATTCGCAGCAAAACTGCAACCCCCACAAGAACCACAGTGTACGTTGCCAACTTGTGACACAAGATGTAAAGTCACTGTACCCAGTAATTTTACTGCCATATCTTACCCTTCAAACCGGAACACAGCAATGCAAGCACTGCTGCTTTGCGGCAGAAATAGGTAAGACGGAGGTACCTTAGCAGACGACCCCGGTACAGAGTCTCCCTCCAGTACAGAAATAGGTAAGACGGAGGTACCTAAGCAGACGACCCTGGTACAGAGTCTCCCTCCAGTAAAATGTTGCTTATTATTAGGTTATTATACTTTGAGGACCTCCGTGGATCCTACTTTACCTATTATTCAAAAGATGTACTTACTACTTAATTAACTACCAAATAAATAAATAAATACTTATAGCAAGAAAACAATCATGCAATTCACTTATTCTTATTTGTAATAAAGAAGAGGTAATACGGTGGCAACTCAACTTATTTTTCCAGTCAGTTTATTGGTTTAATAACTAAAATAAATCTTTTGGAGTTCTTGTAAGAAATAAAATGTAACTGTATAGTTTTGAAATGTTTAAGTATATTGTTGAAAAGCCCGGCCAGAAAAATAAAATATTCTTGGCCTAAGGGTGCCACTGTTACTTTTTCTTTGTTTTTATGTCGGACGGTAATTTCAGTAGAAGTTAGTTGTATTACTTTTTTGCGTCATGGAAAAGTTCTGTATTTTATCGATAAGGCGTTAAAATACTTGTCTTTAATATTTTGGAATAAAAAGTCTAATGAAATTTGCCTACTCTTCGTAATTATAGGCTAAATGATGATTTCTCCGCCATCGACCTCCATGGTCAAGCGACTTACATACCGGTGTTCATAGCGACGTCACTCCAAGGTCCCAGGTTTGATACTTGGGCGGGTCAATGTAGAAAATTATTTTTTTTCTTTATGTATTTTTTTAAACATTCACAATACCATATTTCTGTAAGATTAAATAAAAAACACATCGTTTTTAATGGGCTTATTTGACCTTTTCTTTTTAATAAAATTAATCCCCGATTATCGACGCATTTAATACACCCTTTAATCAACCAACCTCCATCTGTTCGAGTTTCTTTTTTCAATTCTCAGAAGGGCCTTCTAATTTTTGAACTTGAGGTAGACTCAGTAGTAAACAGTAATTATAGATAAAATGAAATAAATTCGGAAAGAGCAAGTCATATTATCAACAGGCAATATATACGTATGACTGCATATTCTTATCAAATGTAAGCTACCAGAATTCGGTCTTGGGATCAGTAATTAATTATTAGTCACCGCAAACAAATAACATTTGTGGAAAACGAGAAATGTAAAAGATCGGAGCGTTCATTAAAAAAAACTCATCCAAAAACCTTATAAAATTAATTGAAAGTAACCTCAATGCATTTAAAATTAAAGACTGCTATACGCGCCTAAATTTAATGTGTGCCTACACGAGACGCCAGATCTACAATTATTTTAATTAAGCATCCCTTTGATACAAAGTTAATCGCTGACATTTTTTACCTACCCGGCTTCAGCGGGGATAAGTATTCGAGAAACAGAAGAAGGCTTTTAAGAAATAACGACGAGGGAAATGAATTCATTAGTTTTTGAAATATTACACTGGAATTTAGGGGGAATGTTTGGTGGATACATTTCAAAACCTTTATAACAATGTGGTAATACGTGAGGTATTACCACATTGTTGGTGTTCTTTCTTTTATATTTTAATTTGTTGTTTTTTGGAAATCAGTACAATAATTATGATTAAAAAAAGGATTTGCATTTGGTGCAACGGTAGCGATCTTGCCTTTCTCACAGGCGGTTCTGGGTTCGTGTTTTGATTGTGTGATGAATACGAGCATTTGTAGCCGAGTCATGGGTATTTATATGTATTTCTATAAATATTACTTATTTATGTATGACATATGTTTATCCGTTACCCTGGTATCCATAACACGAGCCTTACAGTGCTTATTCTGGGCTAGGCTAATTGTTGTAATTCTATACAGGTACAATTCTTCTTCCTAACATTTTTTGTTTCCTTGGCTTGTTTTATTCCTGAAGTAAATGAAATAATGAGGAAAACTGTTTATTTAAATAATTACAAAGTCTCAAAGCATTAATTTAGGGAAACCGACAATTTGTTTTTTTATATCAATAAAATTTTGTTAGTAGAATAACCTTAAAAATGCCTTTTGTTCGTATGGATTCTAAATCGATAAGAGAAACAGAAGCTTTACAGGAGTATTTAATAAGAAGTGTTTAGGAAAAATATCGTCATTTTTGTTTATATTACAGTAATTACGTGTTTTTATAAGCAAAATAAAGGTTTTCACCGGAGATCAAACTAAAAGCAAGATATAATCAAAAAAAGGAATTCACGGTAAAATATTAATTAAAACAATCCATATTTTTATAGCCGTATCATTTATCTCGTATATCTTAATACTAGCGGCCCGTCCCGGATTCGCACGGGTGCACGAAATTCTGTAAATTTCTTCTAGCATTAAATATAGCCTATGTTACTCAGCGTGAATGTAGCTTTTGTAGTGAAAGAATTTTTTAAAATCGGCTTAGTAGTTTTTGGTTTTATTCATTGCAAACATACTAAAATACAAATCTTTTCTCTTTATAATATTAGCGTAGACTAGCGGCGGACAAAATTCTTTAAACATTTTCAACTATTAAATATTTTCCGTTAGCGCCATCTAGCGTCCGGTATACGAACTACTTGCGGTTAACGCGTTGCTATGGTAACGCATATGCAATGGAAAAAGAGCGGTAAAAAGAGCGGACAGACAAACGACAAATTTGTGATCTAAGATTATAGATTTATATCGTATACTGGCACAGTAGAATAAAACAAACATAACAATAAAGGGTTTGCATAAAAAAACGACTAATGATACACCTCCCGTTGACCATAAAAAGGCAGCAGCATTTTCCGAATTATGATATGTTACTTAATCTCCAACCCGATTGCCAATCGTAGAGTTTATGGCAAAGACCTACTTTCTTAGGGGAGGCTACTATCCAACAATGAACTTTTTGCAATTTAGGTCCTTAGGGAAGGCTACTATCCAACAATGAAGTTTTTGCAATTTAGGTCCTTAGGGAAGGCTACTATCCAACAATGAACTTTTTGCAATTTAGGTCCTTATGGAAGGCTACTATCCAACAATGAACTTTTTCAATTTAGGTCCTTAGGGAAGGCTACCATCCAACAATGAACTTTTTGCAATATAGGTCCTGAGTCTGTATTTGTCTTTATTTCTAAAAGCATAGTTTAGCATACCTAAAATTTTTTCTTAATGGTTATCATACATACGAGTACATTAATGGTAACTCTAAGCTCCCTTTACTATTTGGTCGTGACGACAGATTGTCGTGACGTTTAAGCTTCGTGGCTTGTATATTTTAATGGAGGTGTTCACATATAGGGTGACGCGATTAACTATCGTCCACGACTTCTTTTAGCAGTGACGACAAATTGTCAAGTAAATGGGAATAGCTATCGCGACAGTCGTAAAGCTGTATACAAAACATGACGACTTATTGTGTCGTCAAATCGTGTCTAATACAGTATTGAAATATCATCTTCATCCATTGTTCTCGGAACTATATTAGTAATCTGATCTGATCATCAAAACAACATAGAAGCGAGGCGAGACGTAAAAATGTCGTCGTAATCAATCGGGATAGCTAGATACGACAGGCGTTCAACGATAAAATATTTCGACGACATAGTGACGATAAACATTCGATATAATAAGTACAGCTCCAGACGACATTCGTCCAAGGAAAATTTATTCGTCAAAACATAGGGGCACCCTAAGATGAACAGGCCTTCTTTATGAATGATGACGGTGAGGGGGCTGAACCATAACACATCACACGAGTCTAGTGCTGTCTTGATTGCACTTGCTGGTACTAATGATTTAACGTACAAGAAAGAACCAGATAAGATACCGACTCTTGCAAAATTCTCGGAGCCTCTTCAGTCATAAGTGCGTTAACTACTATGCCATCGTGCTTCTTCGCGAATTTTTTGTAAGCTATAGGTTTTTATAAAACTTATGACATTTTAGCAGGTAATATTTTGTTCAGTTTAACAGTTGCACAAGGTCTTACATCTTACAAATAATTAAATTAAGCAATTAATGTGCGATTATTCGGCGCAGGTATGCTAATAAACTCACAATTATTCCCAAAAGAGCTTTTACCATTGTTATAATTCTACACGTTACAGTTTACTGTCATGCGTTTTAGTAATTACTTGGTTTTTTTTTACAGAAATTGAACAGTTTCGGGGTCATTGATATGCATAATTTTGAAACGCAAACTAATCAAAAGGGATAAATTAATTTTCATTATAGGTGAGGTTTGGTTAGATATTTTTAAACGTTACCAGCCAGCAAGCAATATAAAATGATATATATTATTAAATATATATATATATATATATATAGTCCGGTAGAGTAGAATAACACCCATATTTCTCGGTGACGGAGACGTATAAGGCGACTCAAGACACTAGAGGTGATCGCCATACACCTGCCAAAAAAAAATTGAGCACAGCGTTTTCCGTATTATGGTAATGGTAATAAAACTGCGATCTCTAACACACTCGCCCAGTGTAGATATTATGGTGAAATACCTATTTCAGAGGAGAGATTCGTCAAAATCTGGATATGGACTATGGCAGTTGTTGGTGATAAACATTAGTCATTAAATAATAGTCCCGCAATTTTTCATAAAATCCTCAAAGCTTTTATTATTTGGAGTTTTTATTGAACCTGTTTTATTTACAAAAATAGATAATATGGGCATGCTAACCTCGTAATAGAAGCATACCGGACCAAATGTTCACACATCATGTTGAAACACAGAAACTTAAAAGAATTAAAATATAATTTGGCAAAATTATTATTATTAATAGTTCGATTCGATCATTGTATAAATGACAGACCAAAAGACAACAAAAGCATACTGACAATAACAATCAAAAAGAATAAACAAAAAGAATTATTAAAGTGGTCTGCTGACCCCTAGTTAATACAGAGGGTTTTCGAGAAGTTTGTTTGCGCAGTAGGTCAACGTGTTCGTTGTATGATTGCCTAGATTAAGGCACCTTTGCAAGGGCCGGATATTGGATGGGTGACCAAAACTTTACTGTCCTGATCTCCTTTTTTCCTTAGAAGGTACGTTGAACCATTATTAACGACTTCATTTGCATTCGTTAGCATTCACTCCACGAGATAGATTTCAAGGTTATTCCCGTCATAGCGTTTTCAAAATAGCCCATATTAATGTCTGAATTCAGAGCCATCTATATTATTAGTTATAGCCGTATGATGTGAGACATAAGAGTGTCGTAAAAGCCGTCTCGAGATACTGAAGACAATCACCATATAGCTCCCGTAGACAAAAATAGAAGAAAGCATTTTCCGTATTACGGTATTTCATTACGATCTTTAACACACCTGATAAGTGTAGATATTATGGCAAAATCCTTATTTGGGGGAGAGTTTCGTCCAGACGTGGAAATGTTTTAGCTGTGATGATAATATTAGCAGTTGTTTACATATATTTAATTATTACTAGGGCTAATATTAGTTGTGACAAAGTAAAGTACGTAGTTTTAATTAAATTTGTCTGAACTAGTCAGCGCTAAGGTTGAATTTGGCATAAACTTGACGCTTTAACTCGGTTAGCTACGAGACGGTTCAATTACTTGACCTTTATGAATTTTTACTAACTTCCGACTAACTTTTACTATCTTTCGTAAAGACTTATGTAGACGAATAACTCAGTGGTTGACTAATAGTGTATAATTTAAGCACTTAATAATTTAATCATTGTCGAATAACGATAAATTATTTAGAAAAACACACACTCAACGCACACTCTCAAACACACACACACACACTCACACACACACATATGTGTGTAACTTAAACAGCCGTATACTTTTTATGTTCTATTCTAAGCTTTATTTTATTGGTAACAAGAAAGTTACTTTATCTTAGTACTCCATATTATTGATTTTGATTTGAAGGAGGAGATATATGTGGTTCAAAAATAATGTATTTCGGAAATTATTACCGGAAAAAATTCAACTTGTCGTAGGTTATCAGTATAAAAATTTAACACTTATATAATAAAAAGTAAAATGATAAAGTTCTTCTTTATATTTATATACAGAAAGTTCGTTTTTCAGATAACAAATTGACTAAATGTGAATATAGTGAATTAAGAATTATACCCTAAGAAGTAAAAAGACCTAATCCAAATATTTACTGGCTTTCCTATATAATACTATCCTATAAAATTCACATTTATTTATTCTGAGTAATATAAAAAAGTATCCATTGTATTAAAATGCTGGCCTAACTATTTTAACCACTAAAATAAAATTCCAATCCCTTATCCTCCATTTTTCAGTACAATTTTAGACAGATTCATTTTAATTGTAAGAAACGTTCCTTTTTCCTGCAGTGCGGAACCCTAAAAAGTAATTAGTTATTTATTGCATCGCCTGAAAATAAAAATACTTTCCACACCGCTTCTAATGCCACTGTAATTGTGTTCAGCGTTTGTTTCCCTCGGTTTCTCTTGGAGAGAAATTGGATGACTTATTGCTTGAACTTCTCATTTTTCGTCTGATTAAATGAGTTACAGCTTTTTATTTTCCAGCGAAAGTGTTAATACGAAAGAAATCTTATTTTTCCTACATCAAAGCAAATAAAACTCGTTTTGGTTTTTGCCATTTATAATAAAGTGTACCCACTATGTTTAATTATGATTATACGCTTCTTTAGATATATTTGTTACGTTTACACCAATTAGCCTAGCCCAACGTAAGCACTATTAGACTTGTGTTATGGATACTAGGGTAATAAAGACACATACATATATGATACATAGATATGTAACAATAATACAAATACTGTGTTTCCTGACAAATACAATTTAGGGGTCTTCAAGTTACGAGTGAATAGGTATCTTCTAGGCAAGCGCGTCACATCCTAGATCACATCGTCGCTTACCATCAGGCGAGATAGTGGTCAAGCGCATGCCTATTTTCGATAAAAAAAAACTTTTTTTGTCAGAACTTTTTGTTTACATCATAAGCTTTTATTGTCTTTATAAAATAAATATTCTGACAAAAGAATATGATATATGATACATAGATATATAATATCTATAGAAATTTATGTAAATACCCTACTTATTGCTCAGTCACAACGCGTTTGTTGATCGTTTGGTACCATTGTAGTAACTCCGCCTTTTGCATCGACGGTCTTTGGATCGTGTCCCGGAAGAGGAAGATGTTTGTGTGATAAATAAGAGCATTTGTAGCGGAGTCATGGGTATTTATATATATTTCCATTAATATCTATCCGTTATCCTAGTATCCATAACACAAGCATTACAGTGCTTACTTTGGGCTAAACAAGTTAGTGTGAATGTAAAAAATATTATATTATTACTAATTTATTAATTTTTTGTGTTCATCACACAAATATCTGGCACTTCCCGTGCCAATGCATTTCCAAAAAGGGACCCATAAAGCCACACGGTGGAGTGTAGTACAGCGGGGGGTTTTAGTGGGTATGCCCGTCAGCCTTCGTGACGGGTGAGTCCCACATAACCCCACTGTCCTACCAACGGTGGGGTATGCGTAGAGCATTTGCCCTCGAGAAAAAAAAGGATGACTATCCTTGCACCGAATGGTCGCCGAACATTCATACACATTCATATAGGCAATCACCAAACTACAACCTAATAAAATATTAATTTGTTAAGTGTTTTATAGTGGAATAATCGGAGTCTATAGGATGAGTCATAGTAGATAATATCCATAAAACCTCTAAATTTATGCACACTCTACATATCAATCAATCATCTTAGTCATATGACGTTCATTGCTGGACGGAAACCTCCCACTAAAATAGATTTTACCTCATTATCTCCACTTCCGTCAGATTTTTTTGCGCAATCACAATAATATGATAATAATATTTCTTATATTCACACCAATGTTTTATAGATATTAAGGTAACGGATAGATATACATATATGATACATTGATAAATAATATTCATATAAATATATATAAACACCCATGACTCAGGTACAAATGCTCGTATTTATTACACAAACATCTGCCCCTTCTGGGATTCAAATCCAGGACCGTCGGTGCGAAAGACAGGATCGCTGTCTTTCAAAAATCAAAAGACTTTTTCAAGCTATTTTTACGAACTAAAATATATTGATATTAAAGAGTGATTATCTCTAGTATCATTAGTCGCCTTTTACGATTTCCTTAAGAGTAGGTTTGGTGTTATTCTACCGAACACTACACGCCTTACTCTACAAATACGTACTAGATATGGTGAAGGCCTATCCCATGTAATAAGTTTATCAATGGGCTAATGTTGCTACGAAAATAGGTTTTCTTATTGGAGGATGGATCAGCTTCAATGACGCAATGTGTGTTACGCTATAACTTCCCGAGCTCTTAACCGATTTTAATAATTTTATGTGGGATCAAATCACATTTAGGAGCAGATTGTGACGGAGACCAAAATTCACAAAAAAAAAACAAAACCAAAAAACATTTACTCTATGGGATTTCCCATTGAAGCAAAAGCACGCGCTGTTTAAAAGTTTTCATTCTTATGGAATTTTAAAATTTACTTAACATTTTTATTTTTTTATGTTGAGTTTTACGCTCTGCTCCAATATTATGGTGTTAGCGAAGATTTATACTTAGCAACTTCATCGCCTAGTATAATTATACCTTGACAATATTTTCGTGAGAAACTTTCATCACTCCACATGATGGTTTCTCAAATATTAAACACCTAATTCCTACTCAAATGACAATTATATTATACTGTAACACTCGCAAGCTGATATGAAATTAGTTTAGTTTCTTACTTACTAAATTAGTACTTATTAAATTAGTTTCCAACGATCGCTAAAACACTGGCTATTTGATAAACGATTGTAATTATAGGTGTCGTTATTATAGAAAGTATCAGTAAGGATATGGTTGAAGAAGCCATTATACATTATTTATTTTTTCCTATTCTTGTGTTGAGTGATTTAAAATGTATTTATCTGTTATAATATAATAATAATAATAATATTTTTCTTACAATCACACCAATTAGCCTAGCCCACAGTAAGCACTATAAAGACTTGTGTTATGGATACTAGGGTAACGGATAGACATACATATATCATACATAAATAAGTAATATTTATAGAAATATATATATAAATAGCCATGACTCAGTTACAAATACTCGTATTCATCACACAAACATCTGCCCCTTCCGGGATTCGAACCCAGGACCATCGGTGTGAAAGGCAGGATCGCTACCGTTGCACCAAACGGTCGTCATCATAGCTTAGTAATAGCTTAGTAGCTTAGTAAATCATCATAGCTTAGTAGCATCATAGTTATAGCTTGTAGTAAGTTCATATCTGTTCATATGCTCGTTATTTTTAAAACAATGCTGTAAACCCAACATATAAAATGAAAGATTATAACATATTACAAATAATACAAATATTATAAAATAATAAATTATAGTAGTAATATAAACAACTTATTAATAGATAATGGCGCATACTTTATATTAAACCCGACGTTTCGACCCCTTTACAAGAACCATCACCTTAGTGATATTGTGATCACGGCTCCTACGAAGGAGTCTAAAAGTCAGTATAAAATCTGAAGTATGGGCAAATATCTGTTATCAAGTTTTTTTATTTAAACGTGTTCCTAATGTACGCGGAAGTGTAAGAACTGAATATTTTTTAGCAGTTTATGATTTTTTTTCAATGCTACTCGTATCTTGTCTGATAAAAAAATTGAAAAAAAAAGAGTTGTCTGATAAAAAAATCTTAGTGGGAATTTTTACAACGTAAAGTTGCCTTTGGTCCACGTATTTTAATTCCCATCTTAGTAATTCTAATTTTTTTATGTTCGGTTAAAATTGAAGTTAAAATGTGTTGTAAAATTGTGGGTTTGGCTAACCACCAGGCTACTAAAGCCTCATAAAATAGTGGTTATGCAATTTGACTTGGTTTATCAAAAAACGTGTTCTCAAAATCTCACCAAAGATATATTTTTTTAAACCACTTTTTTAGAAAATATATTTCTCCTTTTTAGAGCTAAAACAAACACAAATAAAAATTAAGACTTAATTAAGAAATTACTATGTTTAATTTAAGTTCGTGATATTACTTTGGCCTATTTTTATTTATGTAATACAAAAATTTAATCACATTTATTATTTGTTGTATTTATCTCTGTTTGATAACAAATCCGAAATCGTTATATGTAATCAACTTGTTAAATCTTGGATAATTGAAAGATAAAGAGATTTCCACCATATAACAATAGAAGCACCCGTATAACTGTTAAGTTTATAATCGGCTTTCATATCAAATATTTGCCTTTTTTCACCGTTAAATTCGTATTTATACACCATTATATACTTATGAATTTGAAACATAAACATTATTTTATATTATATTGTTTTATTCATAAAAAATAGCGCAGTCTACATTTTATAAGAAAAAGACGTAAAAACAAAATACTTCTTGTCGGAAGTGTTAAGCGTTATATTAGCAGTTTTTATTCTTTTTACGAAATTAATGTTTTGACAAAAGTAAAAGTCATAAATATGATTAAATAAAAATTATAAAAAATGTGAAAGTACCATCAATAATAACAAAAAAATATTTACATAGTACGTAAACATTTTTTGCATTAACAACTGTAAAAGTATGAGACAGTTGTTAGTGAAAATAAAAAATAAAGGGTTTTTATTTTTATAATATTATTTATAATATAATATTTTAAATGTCTAATAAAATTAGAGTAGTATGGATACAATTACAAACAATTGATTTTAAATGTCTTCTGCGTAATTGATTTTTTATATGAAAATCAGTATTTCAGTTGAAGTAGCAATAAAAAATTTTGAATTCTCCTTGAAATACGATTTTAGAAAACCGATAAGAGCAACAGAGAGAATCCGTAAGATAAACATGGGTTAAACTTTTGTGTTCAGTGGACTGTCCGTTTCTTCATTCGCCCCTTACAAAAAGGCTATTCTCATACTAGAGCCTCAAAATAAGAAATCCATTTGATTTCCTTATAATCTTAACTTGGGACAGAAACCATCAATATACATTTTGCGTATATTAATAGCTGGTTCATTCTTTCTCAACTCGTTTAGAGAAAAATATTAAAGATTTTATGGAGATTAGTTATTCAAAAGGCATTGTCTTCCTTTTGTCTGAGTTTGGAGCGTGTAAATATATTCACTAGATCTTTCTAAGAATATTTCTACGAAAAAGTGATCAGTACAATGTCTATGTTACAGTTGTTTATTAATTAGACTAATTATAAATCATGAACAGTCTATTCTCGTTATCGGTTGTCGGATCATATTTAGTTTGGTGCAACGGTAGCGATCCTACCTTTCGCGCCGACGGTCCTAGGTTCGAATCCCGGAAGGGGAAGATGTTTGTATGATGAATACGAGCATTTGTACCTGAGTCATGGATATTTACATATATTTCTATGAATATTACATATCTACGTATCGTATAAGTATGTCTATCCGTTACCCTAGTATCCATAACACAAGCCTTACAGTGCTTACTTTGGACTAGGCTAATTGGTGTGATTGTGGGAAATATTATTATATTATTATTATTATTATATAAAATCAAAATTGACGATCGTTTGGTGCAATGGTAGCGATTCTGCCTTTCCCATCGACGGTCCTGGGTTCGAATCCTGGAAGGGGCAGATGTTTGTGTGATGAATACGGGCATTTGTACCTGAGTCATGGGTATTTATAATATTTCTATTAGTAATAGTTATTTATGTATGATATATGTATGTTTATCCGTTACCCTAGTATCCATGCCTTAAAGTGATTACTTTGGGCTAGGCTTATCGGTGTGATTGTAAGAATTATTATTATTAAATTAATATGTGAAAATGGTACGGCAATTATACCTCCTGACTTCGGAGACAAGTTTATTTTTTCTTGTGCATTCCATTGATTTATTTAATTTTGCTGGATTTGTTCCTATTTAGGACATATGATACGTTACATTTTAATTTATAATACAAAAATACTGAAAATTATAATATCTGAGCCACAGCAACGCAAGGCCGGATCAGCTAGTTACATATAAAATACTAGTAAATAAATGTTTGAATAAAAAAAAAACAACTAACAGCAATAATTGTAATTATTGATGAATTTCGTGACCGAAGAGTTGGCATATCGGTTTTGATATCGTTACTCTTAGTCCCAGGTTCAGTCACTGCCGGGACCTGCCGGGTAATAATATGAAAAACTTACTTTACTGTGTTGGTTCGGGTCAGTAGGTACTCTGTAGGTTTCGTGCTTGATACTAAACACTCTTCGTTCTTTTACATCTTTAGTGATATAAAAATCAATGTTTATATGTGTATTCCCTATGCGTTCGAAAACTATTAATCAGATTGCGATGAAACATTGTCAAGTTCATATATGTATAGTTAGCAAAAAGATCAGTGAAAAAGAGTATATAAAACTGCAAGAAAAACTAAAATTACTATTACTTCATTGTCAAGCTAAATTTACGCAGCGCTGTCTAATGCGTTTATTTATAGAAAAAAGACGTCACTTAAGCTTATTCGCTTATCTACTCATTCATCTGGTAACAAATATAAGTTTTGTTAACCGATTCGTTGTTGATGACACGCCTGGCGTGCCATCACTTTCTTTTGCGTGTGGCGCCAGCCACTGGAGCCGTATCATTTTTAAATTGATGATAACTCCTTCAAATAAGTTTTAGCGAAATCTACCCAGGATAAAAATATCTTCATTTTTCACGTAAATCAAGCTCGTAGCCTTCGTTTCTTGTAAATGTATATAGCAACGAATCGGTTAAGTAAATCAGTCAAAATTTTATGTAATTATTATAATTTTATATGATAAATTTTAGTCTATAATATTTATATATTTTATGCATTTTCAAATGCGATCTTATAAGATAAATTATTATAATAGAAAAATACTAGAAAAAATCGACTCGGGTCACAAGTGAGTTCCCGCCTGAGATTCACTTGTGACCCGAGTCGATTTTTTCTAGTATTTTTCTATTATAATAATTTATCTGATAAATTTTAACAGAAAATTACAAGAAAGGATCGACTCGGCTTACGAGTTCTCAATCCTACTTGAAAAACCTTGTGAGCCGAATCGGTTACTTCTTGTATTTTTCTATTACAATTTATCACATAAGGAATGAATAAAAATATGAAAATCTTATATAATATAATAAATCTGTCAATTGGAGTATTGCAACATCTCATATTGTCGAAAACAATTTTATGGATAGGTTAACTAATTTTCCCTGACATTATTTTTCTTTTCTTTTAGTCCTGACGTTTTCACGCCTTTGTTCGGAAAAATATTTACAAAATAACTAAGGTATTCTATGTAATCTTGGGTAATTTTAAATCTCTACGTTAAAAACTACTAAGTCAGAACCAGAACAAAAACTGGGAAGACCTATAGAGGAACTGTGGATAGACACTCAAACAGACCGACTTACATCCTTCCTAACCTCGTCTATTTTCTCAAATAAAATTAAATCATCACTCAATTATTTAGATAACAAAAAAAAAAACATAAAAGTTAGTTTGTGTTGTATGTAATCTTTAGCATTATGTATTATAAAAAAAAATTAGAAAATCGAGAAAATTTAATCTCATGCATTAGAAAATGAATTCTTTGCGTCACTCAATGGAATGCACATACCAACAGAAATTATATAATAGTATTTTATTTTATGATAAAGGTGTATTTTGTACAAATTAATAACTTATTTCTAGTTTTGGGTCAAGCTATTTGGTGTGACTAAAGAAAATATTGTTATTATTATGTTTCATTATCCACATTTGGCTTCGTATAAAAACCATCGCAATATGTAGCTATAGTTGCCATTAAGGACATTTTTTTGTTACTACTTTAAATATTCTGTGTATCCTGTGCCTTTTCGTGTGCTGGCATTATTTCATAAACTAGTCTGTGCCCTTCCTTGTGTGTTAAAGTGAAACGCAATAACAAGACGTAGAAGCATCCTTGAGATTAGTTCGAGATTATAAAAGCTACTTTTATTTGGAATAATTTATTTAAAACTCTTCCCTAATCTCTAAGGGATTCTCAAAGGTAAGTTCGTTTAACTATCCGATAGTTGGGCTATGTGAAAATTACCTAAGCTAAACAATCGCAAACTAAACGCACTAATCATTCTGACATCGAATTCTTTGGTGGTCGCACCCAGAGGAACCTGATCTTTTCCCACTTAGCCAAACTATTTCTAATTAGGATAACATTCCTACGAGAACTAGTTTTCTAGCTTTATTTTATCAGTACATTGAAATTATATAAGAAAGTTCACTAAAATTGTTTCAATTTAAACTAAATTTAAATTATTTCAAAACTATAATTTATTTTAATAAAAACTATAAAAAAAAGATAACAAGATTTTATGTTTTAAAAAGTCTACCAAGTCACGTTTATTCCAAATATTGAGATTATTAAAAACTAAAAAAGATTATTCACAATTCGACATATTTGGGGACAAAAATACACATACACTTATGAAATTTGGCACCCATATTTATAGTGAGAAGCTAGTACCTATAGTATACGCTAACATATACAAAAACTGTGTCAATTTGACAATATTACATAAATACGGGTCGAATTGATTACTTCCTTTTTTGAAGTCTGAATGAACAAACGCAGGATCTATGAAAAGTACATGTATATATAGCGCATTACTCTGTGACGCGATGTGTGACGTCAACGCATCACACAAAGGAAACCTGAAACGCGCTAGCAAAATTATGCCCTTTTAAGATATAAGTTCTAGCACAGTATAGTTGGACTTGCCGTATGGTTACTGGCAAAGTATTATCGTACCAGCCTTAACACTTAAAGGTGTTTTAAAAGGCGACAAAATGTGCTGCAGCGTTTTCAGAACTAGGACCTTTTTGTGCGATCTTCAGGAGAGAGGTGCATCTAACAAAAATAAAAGACAAACAGATTTCAGAATTGGAAAGCTTTTCCAGAGTTTCAGAGATTCCAGAGTTTATTCTTTTTATATAAAAGTACGTTTTATATCTTTAAGCAACTTACAGTTGGTGCCCTAATGCAGTCCAATAAAAAGTACTTAAGGAGAATGGTCCGTATTTTACTATGCAGGCCCAATCCGGATTGGTGTAAATGCATTGATAGACGTCAGTTTACATGCCGTTCAAAGCACGAAGGACCTCAAAATCATATTAATTTTCTAATTTTGGTAATTGAAAAGGATTTTTTAAGAATATTAAGAACGCGTTAAATATATTATTAATTAATATTCTCGTTAACAACTCTGGCTAAGCTTAATACAAGCTAAATATTTTACGAGTTGGTTTGGGTAAGTAGTACACAGATGAGAATCGAACTTAGTCCCTTTGGGTTAAAGGAGACATCTCAACTAGTGGCTTAAGGGCCTACAAAGGATTATTAGATAGATGTTTATTAAAATTTATTTCTTAACGCTCGCCGTGTACAAAATTAAATTTAAATTTTTTATATATAAAATTTTAATACGATTTAATAAATATTTTTAGGGTGTTTAATTCGAGATTATTTACAGCGAGTACATAATGTTACACAGTATAATTCTGCCGTCCTAACGAAAAACGCAGTAAGAAGAAGTGACGTAATTTGGAGAAAATTGCAGGCAAAGTTTTTTTAACTTTTATTTTCTTTTTGACTAGTTTAGAGTTTTTTGTAAAAAATAATTGAAAAAATTTTAACTTCACAAAGCAAAATTATAAATAAAAAAAATTTGCCTGCCATTTTTTCCAAATCACTCACGTCACTTACTGCGTTTTTCGTTAGGACGGCAGAATTGGAGAACCCATGATTTCATGTGATTAAAAATCTTGCAAAATAAGCTTTTTTAATTGTCAAGTAAGAGTAGATTAATTTTATTAAAGAAACAAAAAGAAATCTTAAAGCAGGTAGAATAAGGGCGCCATCCACTTAACTGATCAAATTAATAATGCTCTTAATTAATTTCTTTCCACTATAATTATTCAACTTGTCCATCCTTCCTTAAGGTACTTAAAATTTTATTGGCTATTTCGCGTTTTGGAACTGACTGTAAACTTGCTGCTTGGCTTCGTAATGGATTAATCAACGTCAAATATTTCATCTTTTCACCTAAAGATTATAAATAGAAACTTTTGTTATCAAACAAAAGATTCTATCCATAAAACAAAAAAGTAATTATTAAATTTGATTATTTTCAGACTTGTATTTGAAATATAATAGTCCATTTGAATAGTTAACTGAAAATGTGAATAAATCATTTCTTTTTCAGGATCGATTCTTAATGAAAAAAATAAGCAAGACCTTTTACTTTACCTAGTATAAAGTATTAAAGTTACATTAATAACATTTGTTTATTTAAAACAGAATTAAAACCATGTTGTTTGATTAATCACTAAATAATAATAAACGAAATGGAAATTCAGTTGTAATTAATACGAATTAAATATTTATTATTTCTTAACAAAAAAAAACCGCCACTCGCGCCCCATCTGTGCTGAGTTTTGTTTAAAATTCAAACCAAAATAATCAAATTTGAAGGAGTCCTTCGAATTTAATTTAGCTCAATAGAGCTTAATCAAGTTCGATCCCTGTAATTCACGAAGTCCGTATAACAGCTAAAGTTAAAGTTAATTAATTTTCAAGTTAAATAAAGATTTGGCTAAGGGTTTATTTTGAATTTTGTTAAAATTACAGAGGGTTAATAATCAATCAGTTTAGACATCTTAGTTAAATAAAAAGGTTATATGCAATTTTTTTTTTTAATAAAAAGGGTTATTCGCAATAATAATATATTTCATACTTATAATTTTGGTGAATAAGAAGGCATTATAATTTTTATCACAAAATATTTTTATGCATTAATAATTTTTGTGTAACAATTCAAGGTGACGAATATTTATAAATTAAATAACGCGGTAAAAAGAAGAATATTTTATCAAAAACTCTAAAAATGTATAAAAATTTAAATATAATAGACAAAAAAGATTACCTGGCAGTTGCACGTTCAAAGCCGTGCTGTGTCTCTGATTATCATTTTTTCATCTAAATGATGGATTGTCAACGTTACCCCACATCTGTCAGAGACCACATACCTGGTCTACACAAACACCGTACACACGGTATAATGTACCAATGATTTTTTTTTACAATCAACAGTTTAAATTTAGAATACTTTCAACTTTTCGAAAATTAAATAATAACGTTCCTTTTTTAAAATGTACGGTTGTACGTCGCGGCCGTTTAGGTTGAGGCGGTCTGTATGACGTGCGCGCGGTATGGACGCCAGTGTCTTACTGGGTTGGGTTTAGGCGCGCGCAAAATTGTTGATACAGCCTTCGCAGACTCCGTTCGCGAAAAATTAGGTTCCGCGAAGGACGTTTAGTGAAAATGTATTCCTTTTTTATAAACTGCTCGAGTCACGTGTCGGAAACTTGAGGAATTACGAAGTAACGTACGAGAATATGTTATTATGTTTCCTCATGTAATAACGATGAGGAATGTATTCGGTGGAAACAAAATACTTCGCTTTTTTATTTTAAGCTTATTTTGGCAATTCTCGGATATTACGTTTCATTTGACATAACAAAAGCTTTTCTATGAATATATAGCTTCTTTAAAAAGGGTGTATATATTTTATAAAAAATAATGGGAATATGTAACAGTAGGTGTTATATAATATTTTCGCAAACAAATTAAAAACGTATTAATCAATATTTGAAAAAGTAGAACTAAATATTTTTCGAAGCAATTTAGAGACAAATATAATGATAAATTTTTACGTTTTTAACAGTCCACGTATTTGATTTCCTTTTCAATAACTCATATGATGTGTTTTTTTTATTATGAATGCATTCAATTTCTATCTATAAATATATGAAGCAAGTAACTTCTGTCTCAATTAAAATAAGCAGTCTTGTAGATTTTTCCCAAGCTCTTTTATGTCAAGCATCAATACCGTTTTTATTATTCTAGGTAAACTGTTGGAGAACCTCTTTGTTATATCAATGTCATCCTTTTTACATCCAAAGTAAATGTTGATATTCTTATTTGAAATTTAAATAAAAGGCACTTGTAAGTCGTCCTTTACCCTTGTTTCATTATTAACAATCGTTTAGGGTCTCTGAAGTTCAATTGAAAGAAATATCCTAAATTTGTTAGTACTAAGTCCTGAAATCTGGGATTTGTTGACTTATTTATAGTAAAAATGCTTTATATGGTAGTTATGGCAATTTTTACTTATTTGATAATTAGGTTTAAAGTAGACACCTTACATGTACAATACATTATGTAAATTAAAGTATAACATCAGGTTTATATAATAAATGGCTTCTCTTCTTTTTGGAACACCGTTCCGTCAGGTGTGCCAGTTTTCTTGGTCGCTCCATTGATTTTTAATATATTTATCAAACTAGCGGCCCGTCCCGGCTTCGCACGAGTGGACAAAATTCTTTAAATTTTTTCTAGCATTAAATATAGATTCAGCGTGAATGTATCCATCCAATGGTGAAAGAAGTTTTGAAATCGGCTTAGTAGTTTTTGAGTTTATACATTGCAAACACAAAAATACCAATCTTTTCTCTTTATAATATTAGTGTAGATATTGCTTCCAGTTTTGAATCGTCCAATTGTTTGTAATATGCTAATGACATGAAAGTTTTTAAGAAAATTAACAAAGCACTAGAGGGCTTCTTTTACAAAAGGATTTACTATCATTTGAGCGGTAAAGCAAATTTAATAAATTAGAACTCAATATAAATTAATGCTACTTCATAACTTTTAGTCCAAAAAGCTTTTGGACCAAATATCAGCTTAGTAACGTAGGGTTAAAAGAGATTGAAGAAATCTAGGACCTGGGTTTACCTCATAACTTTGGAGTCATGAATAAGACTCCAAAGTTATGAGAAGCACGTTGATAATGTTGTCTGTACACGATGTGAATCCAAAAATATTGAAGATTAGGATATAAAAAGTTATTGATATTTGTCGACCTACGTGGTCGGCAAGTCGATTGGCTCGTGTTACGGTTTTGGTAAAGCCTCTCTGAGGTGACAGCTTCGATTCCTAGCTCGTTCAATGTAGAAAACTTAGTATTCTATATTGGCTGGGTAAAGATTAGGTAAGCTGGCTGATTTCCATAACACAACTGCTTAAGCTACTTGAATTCACAACTATATACAGTCACAATAAGATGAGACTTAGAACTATGTCATATTACTTAAATTATTGGTTTCTATACTGTTGTTACATTGCTTTTTCCCAATTTAGTGTGACATGGTTCTATACTGTAAACGTCTTATTTCTCGTGACTGTACATGTTGTCTCATATTTATTTATTTTTGAATGGTATGTTTAACAATATTGTTATTAAGTGTGCCAATACGATCTACTGTACACTATGAGTCCAGTATGACAATACTCTCAGTGTGCTTTTGTTATTGACTAGGTGTGGTACTATGACCGTTTAAGACTCAATCTTTTAACTATTCTTATAAAGATTATATTACTTTAAACAATAATATCTATATTTATGCATAGTTAAACAATATAAACATTAAAACATAATTTCCCTGACAGCGATAGTGTTGCTGAGAAGTTTCTTCGAATGCCATACGAACCAGGTTCTTTATGTCATATATTGTGGTACTGTTTTGACAGTTATTATAACATAACCAATGAGAATAATAGATTTTTTCTAACCATTTATTTATTGAATGGCCTTGCAAAAGACAAAGTTATTTCTAATGAGTGGAAGTATGAGATATTATAGCTATTTAAGTTATATACGAGATTGTTACCATGTACCTTGTTTTTCTGAGTTTTCGATATTTCGGCACTGTTGCAAGCGCCATGATCACGGAGCAACTCAATAAAAACAAGGTACATAGTTGCCCGTATATAACTTTTATTGTTATAATGTTGGTGACCATGAAAGTTTTAAACAAGTATGAGATATTCTAGTCAAACTATGTTTTTTAACGTATTTATATATTCATTTAGTTTTCAATATCATAATACCAACTCCGCTAAGTTTCAAACTAAATAATTGATCTAAATTATGCGGATTGATAAACACTCACGAATTCGCATTAGCTTCTATCAGTAACCCGGTTTATATTCGTAGTATTATTATCTATATGGAACGACTGTGTCCTAGTAGTAGAGTCATTAATTAACTTATAATAATAGTCGACTAGATAACGATACACGATTTAAATTACTATTTGATGGAATGGTAGTGATCCTGGCTTTCACAAAAATGGTCCTGGGATCGAGTCCCGAAAGAGGCAGATGAGATTAGGGATAACATCAGCATCTAAGAATTAGTTAGTACAGACATAATTATTACAATATTGTAAGCCAATTATAGTTTGTGTGATAAATACGAGCATCGACATATACTAATGGACGTATAATGTGCAGCAATTTCTTGGTTTGAAAAAAATGACGAAGATGGCATATGCTTTCGGACTAACGCAATCTCTTTCCTTATAGGCGATTGGCTCTCAATTTTCATGAAAGCTACGGCATATATTTTGAGAGAGATAAAGATAGTCCGAAACTAAGTTTTATCTCTTTCTTTCGTAGTGCCACAATTGTCACCGCAAGGGCATGTTCATTAGTATATATGTATAGATGAATACGAGTACCTGAGTCATATATACATTGCTATGAATATAACTTACTTATATATGTAATCAGGATGGATACACTTGATAAAAACTTATAATGTAAAATTATCATAATTACATAAAGATGGCTATGTATTGTATAATAAATCAGTGTGTAAGGTATTATGCGCGTGCGACTTAAACCGACGTAAAAACCAGTCATTTAAATATTGTCTGTCTCATATATGTATGTATATCCGTTACCCTAGTATCTGAAACACAAGCCTTACGGTGTTAAATTTGGGCTAGGCTAATTGGTCTGAATGTTGAAATATTATTACTATATTATTTTTAATGATGATAACTACAACGCTATTAAAAAAAATATTTTACATTTTCTTAAAGATAATGTTAAACCTATAGTATACATTGTTTTCATACGTGAGTAAAGCTATGATTTTTTTTACAGAAATGCTGGCTAATTACTTCTCTACCGTGTAAAATGTGAATGGAATGTAGACACAAAGACTGCTACTATTTGTTATATGATGGGTCAACATTGCAGCAGTAACAGACTTGATTGAAAGCAAGTTGAGGTCAAAGATAAAGATCTTAAAGTATATTCATTCCCTTATAGATGTACAGGTTGTGACATTGCAGCTGCGTTTTCATTTACACGCAGCTAGGCCGGTTAGAGTAGAGTAGAACACAAAAATTTTGAAGCGCAATTTGCGGGAAAAGACCGAATTGAAGCGAATCAGATCGAATCTAAGCGAATCGGACCGAATCCAAGAGAATCGAGCGAAATTTAGCGATGCTTTGTACACAGCTCTGATCAGTTTTACGACGATATGCATATATATTGTATTTGGCCTTAATGGAACTATACTGATGACAGTTTGGTGCACCATTGTCTTTCACACTATTGCTCTTGAATCCGAATCCCCGAAGGAGCAGATGTTTGTGTGATGAATACGAGCACTTGCACCTGAGTCATGGGTGTCTATAAATGTTATAAATCTTTGTATTATATATGTATGTCTATCCGTTTTACTAGTATCCATAATACAAGCCTTACAGTGCTTGAGCTAGGCTAATTGATACCAAATATTTTTATTATTATTATATTCATTTATTTTCCTAATTACTGAAATATGATGTTCAATCACACGTTACACATCTAATTATAATATGATCGGTACCAACTTACTCGTATAATTTGTTAATATGCAGCATAAAAAAATAAGAACTTTGAAAATTATCAGTAACATGATTAACGTCGGGTCTTTCCGTTCGCGGTGTAAGCACATCGCTTCCGTTGCTCATAAATCTGTAAAATTGCACACATTAATGTTGGACAAAAAATATTTTTGCGATTTCAGAGGCGAAGAGCGAATGTAACATCGAACAAGCATCTTCTACCTAAAAATATAAAATTTTATTGGAATACTTAGGATTAAATAATTTATCGCGACCAATAAAACGCATGAGTCGAAACAAGAGATAAGTACAACGAAATAAAACACTTTTAGCGCATGAATTACTCTTAAATTTTACACGATTTTAAGCTTTATTTATACCTGAAATTTGGACTCTCTTTAAACTGTACGACTTTGTTATCTTTGTTATCAGACTTGTTGAAAGAAGTCGGTGTGTAAAGATTAAATAGTACGTAGTATGTCCATGCAAATAAATGCATTAATTACCCATTCAAAGGGATTTAATTGCATTGAAAAAGCGTGAATGTGTACTGATGTAGATACGACAAGCATCCTAATAGTTTTATTAGAACTAAGTGTCACGAGACACTTTTCAATGGCCCTGGTTACTGGTCCCAATATAGTTGATAATATTTCGCTATTGAAATTTAATTTGAAAATATAATAAAAATGTAAAGTAAAGAATAATCGAGTGAACTAAATACCAAATTATGCATTCACTGATAGTAATTGTGTGCTATCAAAGATTTCATAATTCGCTATTCTGCTTCACGATTTGCAGAAAAGAAAGATTAAAAGTTATTAGCAAAACCTCGAGATTTAATTGAAAACTGACTTTTAAATGACTAGACAGAGGAGTTTTATTTCACCTTTTGTAGTTTTGATCTAAGACGAAGGTATGTTATATTCAATAGACATATCATAATATAATTTTGATTTACTTTATAGGAATTAGTAGTTAATGTCTATATGTTGAGATATTTTCTACTAAAATTCGTATATTTTCTGTGTTCGTTTTGATTAGTCTTTTCTTTCTTATGCAATAAGGTTCCTGAAAAAAGTCAAATCGTCAGGTTTAAATTTCAATCGAATTTAAATCGAATAAATTTCGATACCTGAGTAAAATTGTATATATATATATAGACAAAAAATATTAATTGAAGATTTGATATTTAAATAGAGTTTTTTATTTTGCTTTACCTACTAAATTATACAGTTATATTGGAAAATTTGAGTGCAGATTGATTAAACAGCATTTTTATAGATAAATAATACACCTTTGTATTATCTCTTTATGGTCAACTACATAATATTGTCGAATACTGGATTAAAACCATGTTTTTATATTTCTGCTTCAATATTTTCCATCCGCACGGGAAATTAATTCTCCAGTTTTAAATAATATTAAAGAAAAACCTATCAAAAGGGTTCTCTAAAACCGGAACTTACACTACACCTGCATCTTCTATGACTTCCGGTTTTGGTACTGAAATAAAAACGGATTAAGTGATATACGAACTCCTTTATCTAAATTACAACAGTAAGAATAGCTACTTTTAAATTCACTCACAAACCCTGGTCTCGCTAAAGGTAGTTTCCATTGCAGATAAGTCAGTTATTTCAAACTAAATAAATGAATATATCATTGTTTATCTAAGTTCAATAGAAAATGTAAATTGAAATAAAATTCAAACTTGAAAGAAGTCGACTCGAAAATTAGAGGACCGTTATATAATACCGATATATTTTAAAGAAAATTCAACCGCCTCACAAACCTATTTTAACTAGCTATATAAATAAAACGGTATCTTTTTATCCCAAAGATAATTACGCTTTGCAATAATTATCAATTTACAAATTATTAGAATAATTAATTTATTCCCCTCTTATTTCAGCCAAAAACGTTGTCCATTTGGTCTTCAGATCTTGTCTCTAAAAACCTTTTTACTGAAATAAAAAGTGTCTTTTATGCTAATCCTTTGCTTTTTGCTAAATTTATTAAACAACCGTTAAACAGATTTGCAATTATTGGAAATGTGTAAAATTATAATTGAAGATTTGTAAGATAGGAGTAATGCTATCTTTCAAAATACTGCCTGTAAATATATCAGTTTATGTTGTATTCATCCCTTATAAAGAAAATCAGGGATTAATCCGACCGATTTTTTGTAACTATGAGAAATATTTTAATAGGAAATCTCCTGTGACGTCAAGAGTTGGTTTTCATCTATATCTTTGATGTCGATGAACCCAAGATTTGAGCAGCAATTTTCCGTACCCTCGGGAGTCAGTGAGATAAACTGCGGAAAATAAAATACAATTGCGCGACCGTTGCCCAAATATTGGAGTGAATGACCTCTGATGTAATGGTATCTACGACATTTGCGTCTACACCGTAGCTCGTAGCCTCCAGCTACGGAGGAATAAAAGATTTGTAACGCCAAAGTTGTGTTCGTTCAAGCTTTCTTTCCATGTTTACTGCATTCATAAATTTTGTATTGACAAAAGAATAGTGAACACAGGTTGTTAATAATTTATTACTTACCTTCTTTGTTCGAAAAGCGGTAAAAATAAAGGTATACAGTTCTTGAAATCACTGTTGCTTGTTTTATAGTGTGACCAATGCACAACTACGTACCAATTCAATTTCCACTCCTTGGGCTCAAACTTTGGATGGACATCAAATAAGCGGTATTCACACCAATTAGCATAGCCCAAAGTGAACACTACAGTGTTATGGATACAAGGTTAAGGATAGCCATACACAAATGATACGTACATAGCATATATTTAAAGAAATATTAATAAATATCCAATTTTCAGGTATAAATGCTCTTATTCGTTACATAAACTTGTGTCCCTTCCGGGATTAGGGCCCAGGATCATCGGTGCGAAAGGCAGGGTCGCTTCTGTTGCAACAAAGGATCGTCAATTGTTTTACACCCGCTCCTGTTACAGAAACTAATGAAATCCCTTGCGATTCACTTTATTTAAATCATTCCATTATTTTTTTCATTAAAAGAATAAAAGATAAATCTCTTTGGAGAAGAATTCGTTTTGGTAAATAAAATTATACCCGTTATTTCTTCTAGATAGTTCTGAGTTCGTTTCACGGCTGGTTTATATTGTAAGACAAACTCTTTTTTATTCTCTAAGGGCTGTTTTGAATTATCTTTATTTCAGCCAAAGGGGTTAGTTTAGTATTGAATGATATTTTTATTTCACTCTCTATTTGCATATAGTGGTAATAATTATTTCACCTTTAATTTAATGTGCTAGTACATATCCTTGTTTACCTGTTAAGTAAGTTTCGAGTTTTAGGCCAATTCCTAAAGTATTGATAAATATTGTAAATACAACTGTTATTGGCGATGTAAATAAATAAAATAATAATGATTGTTTATTTTGTGTGCTTTGTGTGATGAAAAAATATCTAAAATGTATGAGTTTGGGTATTAAATAAATATTATTCATAACCTTTGTACCCTTGTAAATGTATGTAGATTCAAACAAAAACTGATTCTTGAATGCAAATCAACCACACCCGACTTTATTATCAATAGGATAATTGAAAAAGGACCTTTTTGGTTATTACCATAGATATTTTTGGAGTTTAACTCCTCAAGAATTGTTTCATATATAGCGCACAGTATGAAAAATAGATGGGTACTAAAATCAAACGTTAACAAAATGTCAAGGGCAATATAGTCGCACATCTTATAGCGAGTCCTCCTTTTATTACTCCTCAGTCCCAAGTACACATTTACTCTCTCTCTCTTTCTTTCTCACTTTAGCATTCAGTATACATGTAAAATATCATAAATAATAAAAAAAATTAGTATAAATAATATAACATAATTTAAGTAATATATTTTAACAAATTAATAGGAATAAATATATGAATTCATTTACTTCCTTTGCCTATTATATGTATTTTAAGATAATCCTAAGGAGTAAACTCCAGTCACGCGTCGGAGCTGACACGCACAATTTTCTAACAAGAAAAACATAAGTCTTTTAAATTAATTTTAAGCAATCGTTGTATGCATATTACCGACCTTCGTGGTCGAGTGGCTGGCATGCCAGTTTTCATGTTGACGTCATTCCGGTTCCCACCATGACAATTAAAAAACGAACTTTTCTATACTTGGGTCTGGGTGATGTGATACTGTCGTTGTTACTGGTTTGTGCTTAACACAAGACACAAGTGATTAAGCTACTGGGGACTTTTTAGCAGAAGCGTCACTCTAATGGTTTTGGTTTTCTTCTTAAATTTTGTGTAGTGGTTGATATTAGTGTGTAATAATGGTGGGTTATTTACCACTGAGTCTTTCTGAATATACATGAGCGTTGGCAAGTGAAACAAAACAGGTGGGTAGGTGTCTTTTTTTTTTCTTTTTCTTTTTTTATTGCAGAAAGTTGGCAAACAAGCAAACTGCCCACCTGATGGTAAGTGGTAACAGTCACCTATAATACATGTGGCTCTTGTGAGATTCGCAGCAAAACTGCAACCCCCACAAGAACCACAGTGTACGTTGCCAACTTGTGACACAAGATGTTAAGTCACTGTACCCAGTAATTTCACTGCCATATCTTACTCTTCAAACCGGAACACAGCAATGCAAGCACTGCTGCTTTGCGGCAGAAATAGGTAAGACGGAGGTACCTAAGCAGACGACCCTGGTACAGAGTCTCCCTCCTCCTCCTTTTCGCGCTCTCTTAAGAAGGCCACGAGGAGATTTCAGTAAAACCCCACTTCTTTACTGAAACCTAGGAAATTACTCAAGAACATAGAAGAAAGATTATACTTACTTGACACTGGCTAAATGCACAAATTGTGCAAGCCATAAATAAAGAAAAAAGAACATTAAGCTACTAAACTTTGGCCCAAAACAACTTATATTTATGTCATGTTGTTTAATATATATTTATTAACTTATTTACATTTTTAAGAAACAGTTCAAATGTAAAATACTATATTTTTTTTTCTTTTGCCAAAAATCGATTTTGTGAAGAATAATTTAAAAGTTCTTATAGTAAAAAATGAACAAGTAACTTAAGTAGATGCAATTTTTCTTTGAAAGTGGGCTATAAGTCACTCAGTATAGTTGACTTCACTTCTTCGCTATCTTTTGCAATGGAGCTAGTGTACTTTTATTACATTTTAAAAGAAAACTCACAAGTGCCGGTATAAAATACGAGCTTCCGTACTTACAGAATGTACCAACTGTACTAAATGTGATAAATGAAACTGGAATATTATTGGAATGCGAGGCAAAAGGTGCCCAATGAGAAATGCACAAAGTTTAAATTGCTTGTCGATGATTATAAATGGCTCCGTATGAATACTTTCATGATGAGAGCAGCTGTGACAATATTTATTGAAACTATTCTCATTCTACCTTCATCAATTGAGCAAGAATAGCAAAAAGAACATTCAACGGCTGTCTCAAGGTTTCGATAGCTCAAATGGAATGCCGTTCGTCTGGATAGAGAACTTTTTTAGTAAAGAAATCTTTACACATCTAGCAGTTAAATCATAAAAAACAAAAGAAACTGCTTTCAATTTTAAATCTGATGGATGACATTCAACGTTACATTTGACCAGTTTGAAACTATCCGAATACAAGTTATACAAAATACGCATGTAAAAAGCAATTACACCCTCGGGAGGGCTCGGGCGTAGTTTTTTTTACATGGGTATTCTATATCTTATAGAAATAATGCATTTTGAATGCAAAAAATAAAATAAAATGCATGACCCGAATGCATTTGCTTTTAGGTCTGGAATGGACATATCAGATATTATCTAATCCAGTCGTATCACAATTCTGATTCTTCCTGTTTATTACGCAATATTGGCAAAATCTTAGGTATCAATGCCAGTTTCGTTCATTTGTTCTTTCATGCTTTTGTCATTGGTTTTTTGAAATTTATACTTCATTGAGCGTAACTATTATCTTATATATAAAATTCTCGTGTCACAGTTTTCGTTCCCATACTCCTCCGAAACGGCTTGACCGATTCTCATGAAATTTTGTGAGCGTATTGAGTAGGTCTGAGAATCGGCCAACATCTATTTTTCATTCCCCTAAATGTTAGGGGTAGTCCACCCCTATTTTTTTTTTATTTTTTAGACAAAATTTTTAGTTTCTATTTTTTATGATTAAACATACAACAACCATAAATTTTCACCCCTCTACCATCAACCCCTATTTTTTATTAATTAATTAAAAACTTTTCCTAGAAATAATATACATGGCAAAACAACGTTTGCCGGGTTAGCTAGTAATTTATAAGGTTTATGTTTTCTTGAATATTTTGTAACTAGGATTTCTATCTGAACTTTAATAGTGCTAAATAGAACTGCCAATAGAGAAAGTAGAATTAAGAACTTATATCTAGATAGAAGCCTATGAAAGAATAATAAATGTGACTATGCTGTTCATAATTATGTAATTGGATTAACCCCGTTTAATTATGTTAAAAATAAATAAATAAACATCTGTATGACAACTTAACAAATCGTACAACGTATAAATTCACACAATATTGCCAAAATGGTCCCATTCAATTCTCAGCGATAATGCAGTTCATTGAAGTTAATAAAACAACTGGTCGGACGAATAAATGATTTCCATTTTGCTGCGTTAAACATATCTTACGAGTGGTTATCGATACATCAATCTGTGAGAGAATCGATAGTCGCGGCAGCTGTGCGTGCTCAAATCAGATTGAACCACTCCAATGACCCGAGATTTGTAGCTGTCGTAGTCGCACGCTCTCATCCTGCTATACAATTTTCATTAGTGGGTTTCACTTCTTTTTAGGAAATCAAATTGTCCAACTTTTTCGCTTAAACGTACCCGCACTCAAATGCAAGTAGAATCTCGTTTATTACAGCGAGTCCATTTGCAAAACCATTTAGTTAAAGTTTCATAAATGCATTCAGTTTTTACAGTTTCGTGTCCTCACTTATTCGATGTAATAAACACTTTTTGAAGTTTGTAAAGTTCCTTTTTTATATTTATTATTACATAAAACTTTTAGTTTTTTGGTCATTAGTAGCTTAAAGCCTATATCAGGGCTGTCTAAATACTGGGTCGTAAATAATGGGTACATTATGATTTTGTGATAGTTAACGCTCATAAGCGCGCCGAAAGTTATAAATATAAAATCCCGTAATCTAAATCTCGTTAACACGATTTCACGGGACAAGGATTTAAAGCGTCAGTATTAAAAAAAATGTGATTATCATTGAACATACATGTAATTTACATAAACTGTATTAATTTAAATGGTATTGTAATTTATTTTTATTATATTTTAAGCTCTGATATTGCCGCGCAGTTTTATCGCATACTCATGGAATCGTCATGGCGGTGTTCTTCCATGATGTTGGCGTAATTAAGCCACCGAGATATTTGATACACCGTCGAATTTAATTGGAAGAGTACTTGCCCGGATATCTAGGGAATGTTGGTTCGAGTTCCGTCTGATCTAAGTTGAATTTCTTCTAGTGATTATTACCAAACAAGAATTTATTATTGACGAGGTCCGTGGTCGAATGGAGTATGCCAGTTTCCATTGGTCTAGGTTTCGTGGTCGGTAAGTTGTTTCTGAATTGTATAACACAAGTGCTTTAGCTACTTAACTTGGGTTCAGAACAATGTAAGTTATGTTATCTAATCTATAATCTAAGAACACAAATTTGTTGTTTCTGTGTTTGTCTATCCGCTCTTGTTCCCGCTCTTTTTCCATTGTATCAATTAACTTTACCAAAGCAACGCGTTACCATAGCAACGCGTTACCGGGTCAGCTAGTATTTATTATTATTATAATTAGGCGACATATAGCTCAATGGCGCTGTTGTTAGTACGGTTGAACTACTTTCGTGGCGGATTGAGTGTCATTTATCGCTTTGATAACCAAAAAATATTTATCCTCTGTGTTATAGCGGGACCACGTGTTACATTATGGTGCTCCAGCAGTAGGTTTACACAAGGGGCTAATAGTTTTTATACCACCAAGTAATAAAATAGCTATTTCTATTGAAACTCTGGCTTTTAATTAAAATTATTTTCTAGGTACCTTCTGAGTTAGCTCGTTCCATCGGGGATCCCGTCTTAGCCCTCGGAGTTGATTGGGACCGAAGCCATCCTAATTATATTATGACAATACTTTGTGTTTGTGTGTGCGTGTGTGTGTGTGTGTGTGTGTGTGTGTGTGTTACCATATTGTCAGTAAAAGCCTAAAAATAACATTCATAACACTGAGTTATGGTTCCAAATTCAATATAATTAAAAAGAAAAGAAAAGGTTTTATGTAAGAATATTTAGGGCTAGACTAGTTTTATTAATGAGTATAAATAAGATTTCTATCACCATAATTCATCGCTTTTCTTTATACTTAAAGTAGAGACAATCAGTTAACTCTATTATTAAAACTTTTTCTATAGACATCGCAAAAAGTTTTATTGCATTTCCAAGCGAAAGGAAAACTTAAACAATATCTTCTAAGTTAACGACATAATTGTTAGATTCCGTGCCAAAACTACTTATGTTTTACTTTCAGAGTAAGTGGAATATCGTGTTACAGTTTGAGTCTATATGCTGTACAACTTCATTCTTATTGTTTGCACATCATATTTGCACTGAACAGGTTTTCTTTTACAAAAGTATATTGAAAAAGTCAATATTACTAGCTAGAAACTTTATTTGTTTGTATGTTTATAAATGGTTAATTCAAAATAAATAAATAGAAGTGAAAATACTTTTTTTTTAATTTCTTTTATACCAATTAGCCTAGCCCAAAGTAAGCACTGTAAGGCTTGTGTTATGGATACTAGGGTAACAGATGGACGTACATATATGATTAGATATATTTATAACGACGACGAGTATTTGTACCTGAGTCGTGGTACAAATACTCGTACTTACTACATAAACTCGATTGGGATTTATCCTCCGTATCAGTAAGCCATTTATTAAAATAAGTACTCTTAAAATATTGTATTTTGCATTCGTCCGATCCATCTTAGAATTTTGTAGTACTATATGGAATCCTCATGATCAGATACATATCAATAGGATAGAAAAAGTACAGTATCAGTATCAAAACACTTAATTATAGATTCAACAACACAATTTAATCATATGACATTTCTTTAAAAAAATATAATCTAATAAGTCTTCAGAACCGGCGCAAAATATTTGACATATTGTTCTTATATAAAATGCTCAATAATTTAATAGATTCGTCTACGCTTCTAGGTAAGATAGGTTTCATAGCAGGTATGCGCCTTCCCTTACGGTCCTCTCGCAAACGACCACTTTTTGTTCCTCCAACACTTACAAAATTATATACACGTAATTGCTTCATTTATCGTTCCACTAACATGTACAATAACGAATTCACGGATGTAGACCTTTTTAACACTACATTAAGAAATTTTAAAAAAACTTTAATATTGAAATTTATAAATGGCACTTGACACTCAAAAATTAAGCCTAAATTGTACAGATTTGGATTTATTGTAGCTTATTTTTGTAGTTTGTTTGTTAATTTGTTAGCGTGAGTTTCGCGTCTTATTGTTGTAGAAAGTTTCATAGTTGCTGGCGCTGTAGGTCTTTAGATATATATATATGTTTGTAAAGAGCTACGTTATAATGTATGACTGTTTGCTGCCACGAATAAAGGAAAAAAAAAAAATAAACATCTGCCCCTTCCTGGACTCGAATTCACGACCGATGTTAAAGCCCGACTATACCAAAGGCAAACCGAAAAGTAGACAAGTAATCATAAAACAATAAAAACAAATTTGTTTCTGATTAAGGCAAAATAGGTCGAATTTTGATTTAAGATGTCAAAGTTATAATTCTAGTAAAACGGTAGGTGTGAAAGAAAAAATTTGTTTAAACATATGATTTTTAGAATCAATAGCAATCCTTATTTACATGTGACTAGCTGACCCGGCCACGCGTTGCTGTGTTATATATTAAAATGAAACTTATCCTAAGTCGAAACAAATCTATCAAAATAAAAAAACATCAAAATCGATTGAGTAGTTTCGGTGATCATAGCGGTCAAACATTGTGAAAGGGATTTTATATATATATATATATATATATATATATATATATATATATATATATATATGTCCACGGTTATCCACCATACTTGAGAGCATGGTATGCAAGTACTTTGCAAGTATGCTGGTTTTGACCAAACTTTACCTACACCTTTCCCTGATAACACAAACAAACACCATTCTATAACTACTATTTTAAAGTCACAGTTTTAGCTGTTAATTGGTTATTAGCAGCTGTCATCTTCCTATGTACAGAATACCTTCAAATCTATTGTCGAGCTTTTGCTCAATTAATTATTGCAGAAATGAACTGACAATCACTCACGTGCCTCATTGTTGTGACAACCTCCGCGGTCGAGAGACTTGCATACTGTTTTTCATGAGCGTTGCGGACTGTTATTATTTCGCTTGTATTTCACACTTTTTTCTTTGTTTTATGCACTAGAATGAAGTGGTATTATAATTTAAAAAACTAGCTGACCCGGTAACGCGTTGCTATGGTAACAGACATGTGGGGGGCAGCACTGGGCAATACAGACATGTGGGGGGAACACTGGGCAGTACAGACATGTCGGGGTAGCACTGGGTAGTAGGCAAACAATGACTCTTTCCATTTTCGCCCAACAATGGAAAAAACACGTTGCTATGGTAACGCGTATACAATCGGAAAAGGGCGGACAGACAAACAACAAATTTGTGATCTTAGATTATAGATTCCGACCTTATTAAAACCAAATATCTTAAATCTTGACAAATACAAGGAGTTATTTTGAGGCACTCTCTTTGTTTCAATTTGTTAAAAATATAAAATACACCAATCAAATGACAGGAATTTAAAGTTATTACTTTGTTACTGACGACTAATTCTATTCCCGATATGGACCGGTCAAAGTCCTGAGAACTGGAGTTTGACCGCTGAGACAAATTGAGCACTAAACCGCAATGCCTGACGGAGTGTTTATGAGTGACACCTCAAGACATCGTCCTAGGACACTGATTAATGGACCTCCCGGAAGGAGGGATTTGACGTCAATATTTTAGATGAACTGTGAGACGAGAGCGTTGCGAAAAATAGTTATTTTCATTTTTATTGAAAACTTGATTTCACCTACGGCTGCGTTGAATTCGGTTCTAGTAGTTTTACCCTCGGGAACAGTAGTTTTTCTGTTTCTGTTGAAATGTGAGAACCTTCACTTGTTATGCCCTTTTCCATGCTTCTATGCATATGGAAAATTTCACGACGTTTGAGTAGTTAAGATTTGAAAGCGTAACTTATAAACAAACTCTTCGCATTTATAGTCATCTTAATTAGAATAGAAGTAAATATTGTTGATGATATACATTAAATATATGAACATCGGGAGTATTTCATTCTTAAAATAGGTTTTTCCTATAACAGTCTTAAAAAAATTGTCAGAAGTCTTATATGTTTTTCTAAAGTTTTATTAACTATTACAATTTTATTTTTAATGCGTAACCCTCATCTTACCTTGAAAATAAACTAGCATATATTGATGCAATGAAAAACAATGTATATGATGAGTATATATAAAAAAATAAAAAAAATCATTTCATTAAGATCTTAATGTATACTAGCGGCCCGTCCCGGCTTCGCACTGGTGGATTTTTTATTTTTTTTCTATTATTAAATATTTTTCTGTTAGCGTCCGAAAGAAGAACTACTTGCAGTTAACGCGTTTCTATGGTAACGTTATTGATACAATGGAAAAAGAGCGGACAGACAAACACACAAACCACTGTGATCTAAGATTATATTAAGATATATAATATAAGAGATAGTCATATAATTTAAAAAAATCTTTCGATCTTTATAGTCCATACATGCCAAATTCAATCTCATAGCTGCTTAATTATTTTATTTTACTTGTAAACTAAGAAACCATTTTTTACAGTTCGTCAACAAACAATAATTATCACAATTGATTTCTTAATCGTACATAATTATTTTATGAAGTTTAATAATATACCAAACAACAAAAATTATTCTGCCAAATTTTTAATCAGTGAGTAAAAGTAAAGTTTTCAAAATTAAGCTTCACAATAAATACCCGTAAGGAACGATAATGGAGTTATGAAAGTCCTAAAACAATAATTGCAGTTTATTACAAATTAATGTTTATACTTGCTCCCGTTTTCTAATTAAATTAATAAATGTTTACCTTCTGAGATTAAATCCATACTAATTAAAATGTGATATACAATAAAAACGAAAGTAACTCTGTATACCTGACCATATAATACTTTTTTATATATATACAACCGAACCTATTCTAATAAAAAAACACATAAAAACTAATTAATTAAATATGTGAGCGGTTTGGTAGTGTTGAAACTAAACAAACTATTTTTTTTGAAGTGAAAACTTCTTTAGCGGCGCTGTATACTTTTTTTGGAATGGGTAAAAATTTCTAAACTCGCGTCAGGACACGTGACCTGATCGAAAATTCGTAAGACGGCGTAGGGCGCTTGCGCGATGTGCGTATAGTCGTGTCAGTTTTAAACTTCATAGTGACAGTTACATTATTATTTTTTTAAAACTGTCATTATGAAATTTTAAAATGGCAGGTAATGTCATGAGAACGCATGCGTTCAACTGATTTTATTCATTGCGCATGTGCAAAATCCTGCACATGCGCACAAAAAAATGCAACGAACACGACTTGGTGTGTTTGTTGACATGTTTGTATACGATAGCGCAATAAATGAATATTGTATTTTACCACATAAATTATAGCACTTTTATACTGATCATTAAAGCAATTCGTGCGAAATTATTCCTTAACCATTTCAAAATATCAAAAATGCACAACGTTAATATTCAAGTTTTCACTTCTGCCAGCACGCCCGGAGTGCAACCCGTCGTTTTTTTTATTTAGAATGGGTTCGCTCTTGATCCCAATCCAGTCCAGACAGAATCCACGATGGAATGAGCTAACCCGGGAGGTGCCCATTCACCCTGGCTTTAAAAACAGACGGGAAATACAGACGCAGAGAGGGAGTTCCACTCCTTTGCTGTGCACATGGGTCGTTCTACATTTTTACGGACAATGGTCTGTCCTTCGTCTTATTCTGGCATCTCGTTGGAGTATTGATATTTACGGTTTTTTAATTCGGTTCGAATAAACGTCCATATTTTTCTTATCTATAAATATTATGTAATTTTTCATTTTCTCCAACCAACATATTTTTTCGCTTGTTTTCCGTAGAATGCCGTGACAGAGTGGTAAACCGAAATGTGGTCTCCACAGAAAAAGGCTACTCTGTCACATAATTTTATTAAAAAAACCAACATTAAAAAACAATTAATATTTGTCGCAAAGAAAACTTTAATTAGTGCTAATGACAACAGCGATGCAATTGCTTATAAATTCCACACAGAAACCACAATTATGGATAGTTCAAAAACAACAAAAAAAAAATAGAAAAACGTCGTTTCACTGTCGGTAAAAAAGAAGAACGACCCACATAATAAAAGTTGAGAATATTATTTGAAAGCTAGTACGATAATAAATTATTCTTGAAGATTTGGCTGAGTTTGGCTATCTGCGATCTAAAAATAGAAGACCATAATAGTGAGCTCAAGATTATACTACTATAATAATAATAATAATAATAAAACATTTATTTCAGATCTTTGACAAAATCCATATAAATTGTTAGTAAGCATTATTAACCCTATGTTAGTAAAAATAATATTATGTAATACAAAATTATTTAAATTTAGTTTAAAAACTTGAGCGTTCCACCCACATGCATCCTAGTCCAATGCATGTGAAGGGGACAGTCAAGTTTGTCTTCCCATACCCTCAGGACTGCGTTTGAGCTCTCCCGTGATCTGCGCATTATTGAAGCTATTCGTTTTCTTATGATGCTGTGAAAACCATCAACACCAGCTTCAGCGAACATAGCTGATGCGCTGCAGTATCTGGGAAGGCCCATTAACATCCTGAAGGAATTATTATACTGCACGCGAAGTGCATTATAAGTCTTCTGCGTGTAACTACTCCACAAGCTGCAGGTGTAGAAGGTTTGACAGTATGCCTTAAATAGGGTTATTTTGACGTCCCTTGTACACCTTGCAAACCTTCGTGCAATCATGTTGCATCGGACCGCTAATGACCTCCGTTCTCTCTCAATGTCTAAATTATCACTGAGATCTTCATTTACCACGTGTCCTAAGTATTTGAATTCAGACACTCTACATAGTGGCTCTCCGTTGAGATTTACAGGCGGTACAACCAAGGGATGTTTGTGGTTAACACGAAACACCACTAACTCGCTCTTTTTGGTGTTGTACAGAAGTCCGTGCTCGGCGGCGTATGTCTCACAGACAGCCAAAAGCCTACGCAACGCACTCACCGATGGACTCAGCAACACCATGTCATCAGCATAACTTATACTATTGATCATATGTTCGTCAATAGAACAGCCTATCTTGGTACCGCTGAGTGCATCGATGAGCCCGTTTACATAAAGATTGAACAGCAGGGGTGAAGATATACCTCCCTGTCTCACCCCGCAATCTAACACATATTCTTGTGATAACGTGTCTGCCCATTTGACCTGGTTAACTTGATGACCATACCAATATTTAAACAATGTAATTAATTCTACTGGAACTGATATATCGCCTAGTTTTTTCCACAGTATGTCATAGTTAACCAGGTCAAATGCCTGCGAAAGATCAAGGAATGCAGCATACACCGGGGTTTTTCTCTGTGTGTAGTACCTAACGGTACGCTTCAGCGACAGAATAGCACTTTCCGTTGATAATCCCGCTCGAAAACCAAATTGAGCGTCATTTATATTTATATGTGTACTAAGGTGTCGCTCGAGCAGACCGTCAAGAACTTTTGCTAATACAGTAGCCAAGGATATAGGTCTGTAATTAGCCTTATCAGATATATCTCCGGTCTTGTTTTTGACAATAGGAACAACGACAGTTCTCATTAACTCAGCAGGTAGATATGAGTGTCTAATACAAAATGTATATAACATTGACAGACCCCTAGGAAGATGCGGCCCTGCATTCTGGAGGTGCTCGACACTAAGGTCATCGTGTCCTGGTGATTTTCCTCTGGTCATATGCTTCAATAGCAACTTTACATCTTTAGCTGTAATATGGATAGGCTTGTCACTATCGACCACCCCACTATCGACCACCCCCAGTTGTGTTATACGCGGCAATACAGATACAACTTTAAAATGATCTTTGAAAAGATTCGCTATCTCCATCGGTTCACTTGTCCCACACACGCTTACGGAGACGGCCGGCTTAGGGCTAAGCTTTTTGGTGTGTTTCCAGAATTTTGAGAAATCTTTAAATTTATGTTGAGAAGCCAAAATGTCCATTTTTATTTGTTCTTTTTTCTCTTGACATATTTTCAATTTATACTTAAATGTTTTTCTTGTATCACACATATCTTCATATAAATAGCCAACTCTAGGCCGACCATGCCACGCCCAATTAAGGAAAGCCAATCTAGCTTTCTCGTGAGCACCCTTCACAAATACATTCCAACCCGCGATAACACGTCTCTTCCTGATACTTTTTTGTTTATCGTAACTAAGTGCAGCCGCTTCCCTGAGCGTGTTTACAATTTTGTTATACAATTTGTCAATAACTTTTCTGTGTTCATGGTTATTACAAACTACATCACAACATGCACTTAACTCCCTAGGGAATTCAATATCCCTTAACATTTCATTGCACATTCTACGAAACGATTCGATTTGACATTGGTCTCTCTGACCCCAAATAACCTTATTAGTCATTTGTTTTTTCAAGAGAGTGGGCGTTGCCCTAATAGACACTAAATTAATATCTAACACCAGCGGTAAATGGTCAGACCAGTAGATATCATAATAAACGTCAACGTGGATTACAGACTGCCGCGCTGCCTCAGTAACGAGGCAATGATCCAACCAGCTAGTGGTACCGTGAACCTCGCTAACAAAGGTGTACGTACCCGAATCAATCCCCAGCATCTCAACGTCGACACAGCACCATTCCTGATCGTTGCAAAAATTACTTAGTTCATTACCAAATAACTCCTTTGGATCGGCATTAAAGTCACCCATTATGAAGACAGATTCCAAGTTACAACTATCTACTATCGCTGTAATTTCGCTCATACATTCACAAAACTCAGCTAAATTATCGTAGCTATTAGTAGGCATATATACACATATGACTAAAAAGGACTTATCACCTAAGTTTACTCTTACAGCCACAAGACGGTCATTGCTCGATTTCACCACGGATACGTTATTAAAGATAGACTTCCTCCATAGCAGAGCTATCCCTCCATATGGTCGACCCCGGACTAGTTTAGTGGCATCCATAGAAGATTTGCCATAATAACCAAAATCCTTATCTATGTCACCTAAAATTGGTAATTCCGAAGGCAACAGCCACGTCTCCTGCAATGCTATAATGTCTACAGTCTGACATAGTGTTCGTATACATTCCATAGATCTATTCACATTTTTACAATTAAAAGTAAGAAATTTACAATTTAAATTAATATTACACCTACAATTATTTGCCATTGTCATTAAATTATTTTTTAGTAATTTTTATTCAATTAATACTCGACTTTTTACTAAAATTTACAAACTTGCGAAATGCCACACCACTTGGCCACATATTCTCGTCCATAAACACAGATAATTTATTCTTAGGTATTAAAAATTTATAAGCTATATACCCCTTTCTGAATTTCATATCTACTTTTTGCAACAACACATTAATCCCCGTCTTACTCTTAATATAACTAGTAATGTCCTCAGCAGAGGATTCCGCATCAATGTTATAAATATAAAAAGGTATATTCACTTCTGCCGCTTTAAACTTACATTCAGGAATCGAGTCCGCATTCCCCTTCATACCAACAAACCTATTCCGTAGACGTTTGCGTTGCACTAATATCCAGTCCTCCTTATGAGTCACAGGTTTCCATTTCCCATGCCGAACTACATCCGACATTTGTTTACGTTCGCCATTTGACATAATGGGCGCCGACGCCGCTTCGCTATTCGACTTGTTATCACTGTTCGAAACCATGGTTGGTGAGGCTCGCAATCCCGTCGAAACCGCAGTGCGGCCTCCACGCGCCGTGTCCGCATCGCTTGTCGGGTAGGTCTCACCTTGCTGCGTCAAAGACGTTTGATCGTACGAAACTACCGTCTCATTGGAAATATCAACAGCTGTTTTTACTTCCGTAGTTGTTATATTATTCTCTGCGATGTTATTATGGTTTAGTAACCGGTATTGCTCGGACGATATCTGCGGTGATAAACCTATTGGACCACTGTCGTAATGAAAAGTATCTCTAAAGGCACCTCTTTTGTTACTATTGACGTTCATGTTGGAATTAGTATCCCGCTTGTTTACCATGTTCAACATTTCTTTTGTTGCATATGTCTCCTTTATTGTAGCAATATCATTTTGCAACAATATAATATCCTTCAACAATCTCGAGGCGTCAATGTGATCAAACGTCACAGGAGGTAATCTCTGTAGATCTCTCGCCACATAAATTGGTAACTTTTCAGGATCAGTTTCCTTAATTACAGCAATAATATCTTCAATGTTTCTAATATTTTTACCGTCCTTTTTTCTTTTAATAAGGCGCCTGGACAAATTCGCAACTTCAAACAACAGTTTCTTTGCTTCCGCTATTTCTTCCTCAGAAAAGGTTGTAGTTATCAGACGAACTATGCTCTCTTCATCCATTATGTCGGCTTTGTTTTGTACAAAAGCCAAAAGTTCCGAAATAACTATATTACAGTTCACACACTTCACAGTATTTGACGACATTTTGTCAATCAGAAATGAACCTCGTTGAGTGCGTGCGCTCGATAGCTCATGCGAACGCTGACTGAACTATAATATTATCAAATTATTAAAATAAAAAAACCAAAATGAATCATCAAATAAGCAGTAAAAACAATTTGTATTATTCTAAAGTTCAATCAGTCCAGCTGTTTATTAATTAAGCTGTAAAATTTAGGGTTCGAATACTGCTAAGGGTTAATGATGATGATTGTGTAATTAACTCATACATTTGATCCCGGATTGGATGTTTATAAACATGTTTATATACACTCGAGAGCAATGAATCCGGGTCACTTAAAGAATGTTAAAAATCTCGTATACTAAATATGATAGGTAAATGCAATAAATTGTATTTAATAGACAATGTAATACTCCTTAAATGAAAGTAAAAAAAATATGAGTCACCATACATTTTATTAACACAAAATTACATAAAGAAAAAAACTGCTGATCTCTCCTTAAAACAATAATAGGAAACATGAAATGTTTGAACTTTATAACGATTTTCTTGAATTTTAATACTTCGTATTGCCTCCTCGTGCTTCCATTACTGCGTTTACGCGGTTTCGCATGCTGTACACCAAGTTCCTTATACGATTTTGGGGAATATTCTCCCATTCCTCTGTGAGAGCAATTTTGAGCTCACGAAGCGTGATTGGGGGAGGGTTTCGTTGTTTTACGCATCTGCCTAGCTCGTCCCAAGCATGCTCGATCGGGTTGATATCCGGGCTGCACGCTGGCCACTCCATACGAGTAATGTTCATCTCTTGAAGGTAGTCATACACAATCCTACCTGTATGAGGTCGGGCATTGTCATGCATAAATATAGCATCCTCACCTAAATTGACCATAAATGGACCAACGTGATCATTGAGGATTTCTTCCACATATCTTACGCTAGTTAAAGAGCCGTTTTCTATGATCACCAGCTCTGTGCGACTTTCAGAAGAAATTCCGGCCCACACAAGTACAGACCCACCACCGTAGGCTACTTTTTCTTCGATGCATGCTTGCTTGAATCTTTCCCCTGGTCTTCGATACACTCTGTGTCTTCCATCGTGCTTGTAGAGCATAAATTTTGATTCGTCGGAGAACATAACTTTTGACCAATCTTCAATACTCCAATTTACGTGGCTCTGGGCATATCTTAGTCTTGAAATACGATGCCCACGCTCCAGTTTAGGGCCGTTTGCAGGTGTAAGGGGTTTTAAGTTAGATTCAGCAAGCCGACGTCTTACTGTCCATGCACTTGGGTTACTTCCTCCGAGGCGTCGAAACTGATTGGTGAGTTCAGTTCCTGTGAGAAAGCGATTTCGAAGCATGGTGTTCACCAAGTATCGGTCTTCTCGTGCTGTGGTACACCTGGTTCTGCCCGTTCCTGGTCTGCGTAGGTTAGAACCAGTTTCTTCGTAACGTCGGAGAACTCTTTGTACTGTTGACAGCGACACACCGACAGTCCTGGCTGTATCGCGCTGACTCCGGCCGGTTTCCAGCATTGTAAGTATTCTGGTGCATTCTTCAGGCGTAAGCGACATAATTTCAGCTTGAATAATGAATATAGAGCACTATCAACATGGTTTATGTACCCACATAAATGACAGATTACAAACAAAAGCAAAACCAAATACTGTAATTTCGTAGTTCCATCTACGAAAGTGGCCCTTTTTAAATTTGATTTTTTTATGATATAACTTTACAATAACTAAGAAGTTTTAATACCTTCATTTAAGGAGTATTACATTGTCTATTAAATACAATTTATTGCATTAACCTAGCATTTTTAGTTTCCGAGATTTTTAGGATTCTTTAAGTGACCCGGATTCATTGCTCTCGAGTGTATTTCATATCTACTCAATGCGTTCTATCTTATCAACTATTAAGTACATTTAGTGTGGTTTTAAGGCAGTTGTGGTTATGAAATTGTATTAAAGTATTGTTTTACTTTTGAACTTGCTTCCCTTTTTTTTCGCTCTTGATCGCAGTCAAGTCCGGTAGCCAAGACAAGTTGCACGATGGAACGAGCTAACCCAAAAGGTGCCTATTCACACTTGCTTTGAAAATGGACGGGTTATAAGGTCTCGGAAATATTCTTTCTTTCTTATTTGCAATTTGGAATTTATATTAAGATTTTATTGTTATTAATATAAGCTCACACTTTATACAGGGAGGATCTTGTCAAAAAAAGGGGGCGATTGAAAAATGGCTTGAGCTGACATAAGCTGAATTGGTCACCCATTTGGTACAGAGGTTGGACATAGTAAGGTACTTTGTTAATATACAAATAATTTTAAATTATTAAGTTCTAAATTATTATAATAGAAAAATACTAGAAAAACATCGACTCGGTTCACAAGTGAATTCCCGCCTAAGAATTCACTTGTGACCCGAGTCAATTTTTTCTAGTATTTTTCTATTATATAATGATTTAAATTATAAGCTAGCAATGAAAAATGCATAAAATATTTACCAAATAGAACATGTTTTATTTTTGTTTATTAACTTATTTTATTTAACAATTTTAGGGAAACTAGTAGCAAGGTAAATACAGAAGGCCATTTACAAGTTTCCACAAGTAGAACTAGGTGTTCTTATTTATCATATAAAATAGTGCAGGTTAATTTTCATGTTAAAGGAGCTTATTTAACTAGAACTCTGTTCAATTTGCATCTGAATAATTAGTATAAGTTGTTCTGGCGTTATTATTATCATTTGTGACTTCATAACCGTTTTATGGTCCAGTGGTTTGGCTATGTGCCAGGTTGAACACTCCCAGGTCCGATTTCTAGGAGTATGCCCACTTGTGTTTAGTTTAGTTTGTGCCAAAACTTGTTTCAAGTCCAACTTTGACCATCTTTCTATAAATAGGCATTAGGACACATTGCCCAATTTATTTGCTGTATCATACAAAATCGCTGTCCATGTGGTGCTTAAATATTTTCGTTCTAAACTTAATCATCATTATCAAATTATTGATACCTCTACTGTTGGGCCACAGACTTTTCCTATTGATGAGAAAAAGATAATGAACTTCATATTCCACACCAAAAGTTGCATTTATATTCAAGAAATTGCTATTGCGTGACCATTCGTATTTCCAACAAATTTCAAGCTGAATTGAGAAGTTATTAAATTTAAAAGATAATTAAGGAAAGTACTAATTAAGAAAAATTGTAGCTACATTTTAATAAAAAAGCTTTTTATCGTATCGAGGCGAATATTTTATATTTAATCTTGACGTTTATACTTATTTAGCAGTGATCACAGAATAACTAATAATTTAAGTATTAAATTATCTTTGTCCTGTGTATCCTTTGTATACGACTCCTGTAAATGAGTCGCAGCGTCAGGATAAAGTTCAAAAACAAGAAAAAACGCGTCTATTATCCGAAAAAAATGTATTTATTTAAATCGGTATTCGTAATAAATCCGTTAGCACGATCAACCAATTTTCATTCTGATTGGTTTCAGAATGAAAATAGGGTTATCTTATAAATAAGATACAAATGGCTTCCAAATAAAAACCCGAAAACAAATATTGAATAGGAAAAGCCCCAAAAATGAAACAAATTATGTCCTCACACTTTTATTTCATTTTTCACTCCTTTATATGAACCGTCTTCACAGGATGACTAAGGTACTTTAGGTACTAAGGTCGCTACAGCTACCCGGAAAATGTCTTTTTATTTGAATCTGCATTCGTAATAAATTCGTCAGTACGATAAACCAAATTTCGTTCTAAAACCAATACTAATAAAAAAAAAAAAAATGAAAAACAAATATTGAATAAGAAAAATACCGAAAGAAGAAACAAATTTTGTTCCAAAGTGGATTTCATGTAACGTCAAGTGATATGGCAATGCGGAAGGCCCATCTGAGTGTGTTTGTTTAGGCTTGAACCAGCAATGATTTCAATTTAAGTGGAATTGAAGATAAGCCTTTTGGATATGAGGTACTAGGCATTTTCTCCATGATAAACAGCTGTTCATTTTTAGATTTTCATTCTTATATACTTTCAACGACAAAATTATTTCAAATTTTGACTGTTGTGTGAACGTGCTTTTCTTCACAGAGTCAAAAAAAAATTATGCATAAAAAATGTCATGTTTACTATTATCGTACCATTTGGTGTTTGGCAGAGTACAATAGCATCTGGTTATCACAAAATCAGCAGCAGTGTTTTCGAATTCTGTTATTTTAATCGCATCACCAACCCACCTTTCAAGTGTGGAGACTTTGGAAAAACTCCTCCATTTTTCCCACTTAGTCTTTCGTCTAAGATGATGAAGCACAGCTTGTAATATGAATATTAAATAAGAATCTATAATCTAAGATCACAGTGGTTTGTGTATTGTTTGACTGTCCGCTCTTTTCCCCGCTCTTTTTCCATTGTATATGCGTTACCATAGCAACGCGTTAATCGCAAGTAGTTCGTCTACCTTACGCTAGATGGCGCTAACGGAAAAATATTAATAGAAAAAATTTAAAGAATTTTGTCCACCCGTGCGAAGCCGGGACGGGCCGCTAGTCTATAATCAAAGAACATAAATTTGTTGTTTGTGTGTTTGTCTGTCCGCTCTTTTTCCATTGTATACGCGTTACCATAGCAACGCGTTACCGGGTCAGCTAGTATATAAATAAGTACACAATAACTAATTGCTTATGCTCATAACACAAACATATGGTCTAATTAGAGGTCAAACCCCGAATCTCTAGTGCAGTAAGCAAGATTGCTACCATTCCACCAACAGTTTGTCAAAAAGAAAAATCGTAGAATTTGAAAATGGTTTACCGAAATTATCCAATTTTCCCTAGATATTATTCACATTTGAATACATACGAAATCATATAAAAATAGCAGTCGACCGAGAGATCAGAGTGATTGGTATTTTCGTCTCATACGTAGGTTTTTCCACAAAACACCACCGAAGGGACCAAATAACGGATGGCACGAATAATTTAATAATTCAGCGTAAGGGTGGCGGCTGGAATGATGTCGGTGTAATATCCTGAACCTTATTGTAATTCAGGGAGTGCTTAAATTTGCTTGCGGCAATAATAACGCAATTCCATAGTGGTCACATTATTCTCGTATTAAAATTGACAAAGCCATTGTTATTCGATGAAGTAGGGATGTGTATCATGCGTCCATATTTCTGCCTTTCATTGTATTTATGGTGCGTCTAATAAGTTTGTAAGTGAAATATTTCTCGCTAGAGTATTGTGTAGCTCGTACATATTTTCCTTTTTTGAATTGAGTTTCATATTCTTTTTTCTTATTATTTGCAATGTTGGCTGGAAATGTATTTTAGCACTGTAATTGTTTTCACATGGTGGAATCAACTGTGATTCAGAAAAGTAAATTATTTTAAACTACGATATTCGTATTTGGTATTTAATTCAAATCAAGAATTCTTTAACTATAGAAAAATCATAAAATTTACTGTTTTCACACTAAAACATAAATTTAATGAAACCTTTTTTTCCATGTTTTTATTTATTAAGAATTAAATCGTGACGTTGACGTTTTAACAGAATTTTGCCTACAAAAAGAAAGCATAAAGCTACGCTAGCACCATATATTGGAGCGGAACGTAATACCTAAAAAAGAAAAATTTTTTTTTTGCGAATTTCAAAATTCTGGCTCCGTCACCATCTGGTCCTAAACCAGTTGATTTGATTCACCATAAAAATATTAAAATCGGTTAAGAACTCTGGAAGTTATGGCGTAACAGACATTGCGCCATTGAAGCTGATCCATGGGAGCTTCGCTTCGTTCCGCTCCAATAATATAAAATACTTATTATTATTGGAGTTTAACTCCCTAAGAATCGTTTCATATATAGCGCACGGTATGAAAAATAGATGGGTAGTAAAATCGTAATATACTCGCACATCTTATAGCGCTCCCCGCTCCTCAGTCCCAAGTACACATTCGCTCTCTCTCTCTTTCTCACTATAGCATTCAGTATACATGTGAAATATATATTTTTTAAGACAATCGTTTTTATGGAGTGAACTCCATTCAAGCGTCGGAGCTAACACGCAAAATTATTATTGTTATAATTTTTTTCTCAACTTTGATATAGTCTGGCCTAGGCCATGTAAGTTAAAGAGTCTGTACATACACGGAATGGTTAAACAAGGTTGTGGAGTAATGAAATTCTCATTCATTTGCATAAACTTCTTATTTTTATTATAAAGAGATAAATATTCCCGATGTGTAGTATTTTCTTTCTCTGAAATATTTCATGCATGCCCAATGCGTAGTAAACATATCTCAACATTAAACAGATCCCATAACTTCTAGTGCATCCGCATTCGAAGTCAAATGTAAAAACGCGAGGAGACTGTCACGTCCTCCAATTCCAACATAAAAACAAGAAAGTGTGACTAGAATATGAGATAAGAGTGCTTCGATGTTGTCCGTACGTATGTCTAAATCCACGTGACAGAGGTTTTGTGCTTAGTCATGAAAAGTGTCCGGATGACAATCGGATACCTCCAAGATTTAAATTTATTGACCGTACGTTTTCTGGTCTAGCAGGCATATATGACCTGCATCCGTAGCATAACCGAGCACATCGGTATTAGTGAGCATTCTACTCTTTTCCAACGGCTATATTCTACCTTTCACACAGACGGTCCTTGGTTCGAATCCCGGAAGTGTCAGATGTTTGGGTAACGAATGCGAGTCCATGAGGGGAGTACACGAGTCGGGGTATTTATTTATTATATATATATATATATCTAAAATACACTCGAGAGCAATGAATCCGGGTCACTTAAAGAATCCTAAAAATCTCGGAAACTAAAAATGCTAGGTTAATGCAATAAATTGTATTTAATAGACAATGTAATACTCCTTAAATGAAGGTATTTAATACCTTCATTTAAGGAGTATTAAAATTTTACTTCTTAGTTATTGTAAAGTTATATCATAAAAAAATCAAATTTGAAAAAGGGCCACTTTCGAAGATGGAACTACGAAATTACAGCATTTGGTTTTGCTTTTGTTTGTAATCTGTCATTTATGTGGGTACATAAACCATGTTGATAGTGCTCTATATTCATTATTCAAGCTGAAATTATGTCGCTTACGCCTGAAGAATGCACCAGAATACTTACAATGCTGGAAACCGGCCGGAGTCAGCGCGATACAGCCAGGACTGTCGGTGTGTCGCTGTCAACAGTACAAAGAGTTCTCCGACGTTACGAAGAAACTGGTTCTAACCTACGCAGACCAGGAACGGGCAGAACCAGGTGTACCACAGCACGAGAAGACCGATACTTGGTGAACACCATGCTTCGAAATCGCTTTTTCAAAGATTCAAGCAAGCATGCATCGAAGAAAAAGTAGCCTACGGTGGTGGGTCTGTACTTGTGTGGGCCGGAATTTCTTCTGAAAGTCGCACAGAGCTGGTGATCATAGAAAACGGCTCTTTAACTAGCGTAAGATATGTGGAAGAAATCCTCAATGATCACGTTGGTCCATTTATGGTCAATTTAGGTGAGGATGCTATATTTATGCATGACAATGCCCGACCTCATACAGGTAGGATTGTGAATGACTACCTTCAAGAGATGAACATTACTCGTATGGAGTGGCCAGCGCGCAGCCCGGATATCAACCCGATCGAGCATGCTTGGGACGAGCTAGGCAGATGCGTAAAACAACGAAACCCTCCCCCAATCACGCTTCGTGAGCTCAAAATTGCTCTCACAGAGGAATGGGAGAATATTCCCCAAAATCGTATAAGGAACTTGGTGTACAGCATGCCAAACCGCGTAAACGCAGTAATGGAAGCACGAGGAGGCAATACGAAGTATTAAAATTCAAGAAAATCGTAATAAAGTTCAAACATTTCATGTTTCCTATTTTTGTTTTAAGGAGAGATCAGCAGTTTTTTTCTTTATGTAATTTTGTGTTAATAAAATGTATGGTGACTCATATTTTTTTTACTTTCAATTAAGGAGTATTACATTGTCTATTAAATACAATTTATTGCATTAACCTATCATTTTTAGTTTCCGAGATTTTTAACATTCTTTAAGTGACCCGGATTCATTGCTCTCGAGTGTATATATATATAAAATATACAAATCAAATAAATCTCGTCAATTATATAACATATCTGTATGAGCGAGCTCCTATAATATGTATTTATTTTATGCTAACGCTGTAAATATGTAATTGAACGCTTTTATAACAGTGGTAATAAAACAATTTATCGGTGACTTACGTTTTTCCGCACATCGTTTCGAATATAGTTATGTAGTTTACGTCAATCGGAATCGGGTCGCTCGTGGCGATTACATGCGCGGCATCAACTCCGCGGATGTACTTGCTGCTAGCGCACTGGCTATCTTTATTATAGAAGAATATTTTCTTGGTTTTGTAAAATTGACGATTTTAAGTACCCGCAAGGGTCTATGAAATAAAGTTATTTTTATTTTTGATTTTGATTTCAACGTAGAAAATTTACCTAACATCATAACAGCATCTTAGGTAGAGTTAGCGACTCCACAATATATTTTCGTCATATATAAATGTCTTTCCGTTAACCTAGTATCCATAACACAAGCCTTACAGTGCTTACTTTGGTCTAGGCTAATTGTTATGAAGGTAAAAAAATATTATAATATGTACCATCTTAATAGTTTTATAAAAAAATTGCCTATGAAACTGCCTAGAGCGTTAGTAGAACTGTAAGGAGAAATAATACATGGTATCGATGGTTGAACAAGAGCTACGATATATTCTTCTAACTTAACCTAACCTAACCCATACTTATTCAGCGGTTACATTACGAAGCCATTAAAACAGCTATCAACTTTTTATCATTATATATTTTTAAAAGTAATCTTTATTTATTTAATTTTCATCCAATGACCTGTCAGTGACACTATTTTCAAAGACCAGCCTGCCGTTTCCAAATATCTATGTTAATGTAACACAATAGAAACGCTCTCAGGGAACAGAATTTTGATCGCTCCATAATAACCGGAGTCCTATCGTCAGCCCATGATATCCAATGTCAGTTAAAATCGATAATGAATAATAAATTCGTTTCAGGCCTCGAAATGAAAAGTGATATAATTTGAATCGATAACGCTTGCGCCCGCAAACGGATGGAATTAAATGGCGCCATGATTACGTTTCAGGTCAAATAAAGCAGAGGTGTCTGTTTAAAATAAAGTTGAAATATTTGCGGTATTGCCCACATTGGGATTCGTTTCTGTAATTTATTCGATGCAGAAATTTTAAATTGCCGTTTTGGTGAGGCCAGTGAATAAAGCTTTGCGCAATGGATGAACGCTTTGAATAAGTTTTTGTAAATATTTTATTGTTTTATGTGCTTCATCTTTCCTCTCTCTTGGGATACTGACAAAATGTTTGCTTTTGTTTCTGTTGATTTAAGGGTGAAATAAAATTTGAGAATCATTTATAATACTTGTAATGTTTACGATCATACATTCATTTGAATGAGAGCAATAAAGGTAGTGTGTAAAAATACATTATATGGTGTCTTATTAAGAATCTTAATAATATTCAAAGAATAAACTGATAAATTATTATTATTACCTACTACTGAGTTGAATTGTTTTGTTTGCTTATTCCTATCACTGTAACGTAACATAATTTTAACTAGCCGACTGCGTGACGCAAAGGAGGGTGGTGTGTTTATCAGAATTGTATTTACTTATTTATTAAGAAAATCAATAGCGCATACTAAAAATACTTATATGCAAGGTTATCAAAGTAAGTAAGGCCAATAAGAAATTTCCCTGCAAATATCCAATCTTATACATAATCTGTTTCAATTTAAAACTTTACCGAAAATAAAAAACGAATCCCAAATACAACCTACCTCATCGGTGTTTTTGTCACTCTCTTTCAAATTATATATTGAGTTTGAAAGTAAAAGACAAAAGACACTTCCAAGCAAATATTAGTCTAAAAGGCATATGATTTTGTGAATAGGGGTGAAACTCGAACGAGTTATTTAAGTCTTCCCCAAATACAAGTTGGGTTTTTATACAAAGTAAAAATTAATTAAAAACTACTCGCATAAACAAGCAATTAAATTTAGCAAGGAGAGTTAGGTATCTACGCGTTTAATATCCACCATTTTCTATTTCATAATTTTATTTAAAAAAAGATAAAGCAAAAACTATATTACCAGTGAGTATCAATTAAGATGTTAATTTAGATTTTGCGTTTTGTTTAAAAATAACTTGTTTTAATATTACAGTTATTGCTTCAGGGCTTTTACTATAATCATAATAATATTTTATTGCTTAAAATATGGTGTACACAGAAGATGTTGCATTACAATATTAGTATCACATATTTTACTGTCTGACAGCATGCAATAATTATAACTAATTATTATTTTACATTAAAATTAAATTTATCAATATATTTGAAAAGTTAGTTATATGTTTCAGCAATGCGATGTAGTAAGTAATTTGGAAAATGATTAATGTGGTGACGGGAAATCTGTAATAGAGGTGTAAGACGGGTGCGGTATTTTGGTGTGCAAAATATGATGTTAGATATTAAATGCAGGCAGTCGCCTTTACCGTGTAGGGAGCCTATATACAACACAACGCGCCTCTGATCCAAAGTGAGTAGATCGTGTTCACTGCAACCATCGTCGTGGGTTTTGAAAGCTTTATGGCTTATAATTTAGGTGGTTGCTAAAACATTTCGAATTCGCTCTTAATAATTTTATAAATAATATAGTTGGGGACTATTGACTTTTGACATACTTTGACATATTTAACATGTATGAGGCATAAGTAGTTTTTATTTTAATACATGAATTTAATTCCTGTTCATGTTCAACACAAGACTTAGTGAATGACAAACCCAACTTTGACTGCCTTGAGAGATAATTTTACTGATCGTTACTTAAAGTGTAATACGGTGAAAAATAATTTATTAGAAATTAATAAAATTTACAGGCTAGTCAGCGGTGGTTGTAAATAAAACAAATAAATAAATGCATCCTATCGGAGCGGTGCAGTGGCGGGTGGGGCTAAAAAGCTGGTTTTATACATATGCATTTGGAAAGCACTGTCGTGTCCATGGAGGTTAGAGAGAAGGAGACCGATCGCTACGTGCTAAAGCATTAGCCCGCCTGTCCCAGAAAATTTGTATCAAGAATCAAGAATTTTATTTGCATTAAACATGGTAAATACAGATGATACACATGATAAAAAACCAACATGTTTTGCCATAATTTGGCATGCAAAATTACATAAAATATTACATGATAATGATCTAAAATCACAATTTAAATATATAAAAATTAATTTCGTCATTTTAAAATTATTTTAATTTACACAATGTCAAAATATTCTCTCAGATTATAAGGGGATCTCATTATTAGCCATTTTCGCAATTGCGGTACAAATTTACTCGTAGATAAAATTCTCTTATTTCAATTGGTATTTTATTATAAATACGTATTGACATACCAACACATTTTTTTCGTTAAATGCACTGTGGTTAGGAGGCATTTCAAGCAGAGTTGTATCTTTCGGACGTAAACGGGGATTTCTTTTGTCTTTAATATGAAATAGTGTTTGGTGTCGTCTAATAAATGTTGCAACTTCTAAAATATACATCGCCGTTAACGTTAATAAATTCATTTTTTTAAATAAAAGTCTGCATGTTGCCATTGGCCCATTCCCACAAACAGCTCTGATACATTTCTTCTGCATGATGAACACCTTATTTATATCCGGCGAATTTCCCCACAACATGATTCCGTATCTTAACACCGCTGCTACATAACCATGGTAGGCGGTCAGAGGTTGTGGAATTTATAGTTCATTTTTCAGCCACCTACCGCACTGCCGTCGCGGTAAGTAGTATCTGTGAAGTTAGCTGTTTATGAGTGCAAGTAGATGAAGTTACTTGAATAATGTACAAAAACGCAATCGCAGCGTCTCACTTATTTTGTCTATATTTCTGGGACACTATTTTCTACAGCGATCGTTCTCCTTCTCTCTTCCATTCCTTCTTCCATGGTCGTGTCGAAATAGTAGTGGGTCAGTACAGCATAACAATATAGTAACAGTTGAAACCCGGTATGTGACTACATACTATTTTGTAGAAATTTGGAAGAAGAAGTCAAAGCTATCAAGTCTATTTATCTATGAGGTACGACTCAGAATTGTACCAGAGTAATATGAAACGAAAGATGTTGCCATAAACGTTGTACTGGGGTATTACAAGTTACAAATAAAACTACTTTGGACTGGGCTGTGATCGATTTAAGTGCTCTTATTTTTGCGGAAGGTCAAGTCTATGTAGCCTTGAGGCGGGATAGGTCTTTGGATGGATTAATAAATAATTAGTAGTTAAGACTACCGCAAGCTACTTATAATAATCCGATATACTTCAAAGAAATGGCAAGATTGCCAAATTTACCGTCTTATTATCAAAGTTAAAAAGAATAAAACAAAGAAAAGTGTAATAAAAAAATAGCCCGACTGTTTAAAAAGTAAACTTTAAAAAATAATAAAAAACTTTGCTTAAATATAAGTTAAAAATATTTTAATTAATAATTTAATAACTAAACCTTAGAAGTAGTTAATTGATGTAGTCACCTGTCAGTTCACGGTAGCAATAGCTACCGTATTCAAATACTTGTGGCCTATTTTTTTAAATTACGATTAACTTTTGAGTAACAGAAATCCAAATATTCTATGGTGGATACTTTATTTATAAAGCTTTACGTTAATATTTTTGTTTGGTCCTAGCTTCATTATTAAGCGAGAAAATAGCATTTTTATCTAAGAGTCTGATGGTTTTTTTTTCACAATTCGCGAGCATTGGGACTGTTGAGAGGGGTGGGGTGCGCAGTAGCGGACTGCCAAGTGGCTAGGCATTTCAAAAACAAATGACTTTTTAACTTTTATATATTTTCTGCATTCATTCAATGTTATCTTATAAGATAAATTATTTTAATAGAAAAATACTCGACTCGGCTCATAAGTGAATTCTCAGCCGGGAATTTCTAGTATTTTTCTATTAAAATAATTTAACAAATGATATATTCGAAACAAAGCGTTATTTATAAGCGGGACCCGTATTTGGGAAGATTTCATCAGATCTAGATTTTTAATGGGATTTTATCCATTAAAGAGATGTAAAAAAAAGTACAATAAATTTTTTCTTTATAGGTAAATCCATAAATACAAGTTAGAGAGACCCGTAGTGTTTTTTTATGAGTTTTCTTGTGGTCATCAGTCTCAATGTTTTATTAAGGTCTTGTTCGAACGTGGGAGCCACGTTTATTTACGTGAAAAGGTGCAAATGTCGGCTATATATTTTTCTTGTTCTATTTGTTACCTTTTGCATGGTTTAACTGAAATAACGCCACTGTTATGTATATTTGAATAAAAAATATCATCACCAGAAATTTATTGATATTTCTAATGCTTGGGCATAAGTCTTCCTTATTTTCTTCTATTTTATAATATTGGTTGTTTATTTTACTAAATTTTTATAATCTATAAGCATAACATTATTATATACCTCGTAAACGGTGGTAATGTAGTGTGACACTCTCAACCTCACAACAATCTTCGTATAGTAATCTACATTTCACAAAAAAAAAAAAAATATTTTAACTCATATCTTTTGTGTTTTACTATTGTTAATTCGGTAATTAATTAAATAAATAAAAATAAAATAATATTTTGAATTATAATGACTATTAAACATGGTAATTTTGGGAACTGCAAAACATTATAAAATAATTTGGTCGATTTGAAATTGGGTGATATCTATCATAAGTTTACTAAGGCTTGCATTAGTGCCAATTGAAAGAACTTCAATGCTTACGGCAACAATGGCTAATTTATATTAAATTATGCATACATATAAATCACAAGAATTCATAAAATATAGCATTTTGTTTCATCGAAATATAGAGTTATCTTTCAATCGTAGTCAACGCCAAACCCCAATAAATCAGAATAACATTGTAATTCTCTCGACAATATCATGGGCTTGTCCGTACATCTGTCAAAATATGCACAGAAATTTAGGGTTAAAACTATTCATCCAATTTCTGCACACTTTAGGTGCTTAGAAAGACGACTAGAGAAATAACTATTTTTAACATTAATTGTAAAGCAATTCTTGTAATAATTTTTTTTCTGTCTCGATTGACCACGGGACATCAATGGTACAGTTTTTTCACATGGAAAAGAGTTAATTAGTTTGCCCTATCTAGCAGTCATTTTAAATGGGTACAAAATAGGTACTATGAGTTTTATAAACTCCTTTGTTTCTTTTTCTTTTTGTATTGTTTTCAGTAGCATTTACACCTATTTTGTTGGAAGTATTTATTTATTTATACCCAAATTTTGAATTCATTGGAGACTTTTTCTGATTTGAAAACGTTAGTTTTACTTTCATATTGTATGGCGTTGTCATTGAAAATATATGTACGTGTTTGAGAAATTTCAGCGTGATCGGATATTTTTTCTAAATTTCATTACGAAATTCGCCATCTTGGATTTGTAATTTTCCATTGTGTATCCAGTAACTGGTGAAATGTTCACACAATCGGAACGGCTTGGAAATAATCACGTATAGGTACAATAAGTCACTTAGTGCTCGTTATTGCACGGTCTAACAGTTCCTGATGATACTCCGTGTGGGGGCGAAACACGTGTAGAGTAGTTGGTGAAGGTGCCGGTGTCTGCGGTTTCTGCATTTATTTGCGGGCGGGCGGGCGGTGCACACTGATTTAGTTTTTGCGGAAGTAAGCTACATATTTTTATTTTACTAATGGACATGGACTTCCGTCAAGTAACGCCTGATTCTATCAAATACTTAAATTATATATATTTTTGGTACCTTCCAATTCATATACGTTTACCCAAAACAAGAAAAAAAAAAGTGGTTTGTGTATGAAAAAAGCATATTTTCAGCTGTTGCTATCTCAAATAATTTCAGTTTTGAGAGCGAAAAGTTTTCTTTTCTTATAGCGTTCTAACACATTAGCCAGCTCATTCATTGAATATAATAAGACACATTGGCTAAATGTCATCTAGTCGCTGGTTGAATGGAGCCTTTTAATAAAAGGGCTGGGTTGGTCATTGAAAGACTAATTTAGTTGTCTGCGACATATAAATTTCGCAAGGTCATATACGTTGACTTATAGGTGTTGGTTTATTTAGTGCATAGTGTATCAACTTGCGTATAAGTAATTGTTATTTGTAGTTTAATTATGTACCGTTTGGTGTAACGGTAGCGGTCATCCGCACCGACCGACGGTCCTGTGTTCGTATTCCGGAAGTGGCAAATGTTGGTGTCGCAAATACGAGTATTTATACATTAGTCATGGGTATTTATATATATTCCTATAAATATTACATAATGTATCATATATGTAGATATGTCCATCCGTTACCATATTATCCATAACACAATTTATATTGCTTACTTTGGGCTAGGCTTATTATTTATATTATTATATCGATTTTTTTTTATTTTCTATGGCTACGTTATCTTAATAAAATGAATAAATATTTCTTACATTCGCATCAAGTAGCCTAGCCCAAAGTAAGCACTGTAAGGCTTGTGTTATGGATACTAGGGTAACGGATAGTAGTGGTGCTTCCGACAAAGGGACCCACAAGGCTGCAGGACAATGTGAAGGCACAACGACGAGTTTTAGTGGGTATACCTGTTTTTAGCTTTGATTCCATTAGTTGTATAAGATACGCTTTCGGTAATCCCACGAAAATCTCCGTAAGTTGCCGTCGGAAGCAGTTGTGTCGCAATTTATTCTTAGCATATTTATTAAATATTAAATAGTCAGTTAAACAGTTATAACCATTAAGTAGTTTGTGGACGGTTTATTTTTCGAGTGCAGTTACTCTTACTTCGTGAAGTATAATTGCTAGCGGTCTCGTGTGACGCGGGGGACAGTGCATCAGTGCAAAAACGAACGGTGATTTCGTGTCATCTTATTCTCTCACAAGTAATCCAGTGAATCCTCATTAACTTTCCTTTTGATCCTGCTCTGACTCATTGCATATCTACACACCTAATAACACAATGAATAAATCTTGCGCAGCCTGTCGCATGTTAATCGATAACAATGATTACTTTGAATGCTCGAGGTGCAGGGATTATTATCATTATTTGTGCCTGAATTACTACGCGTCTGAAGACATAACGAGTGAGTTAAAGGCTTGTTGGTTGTGTCCGAGCTGCCTTAACAAACAACCTAAGGGTGATAATACGGATTCAATGGTTAGGCCTTCTACACCTACGGGCCTCGCCGATATAACGTTTGCCGGGACGCGCCGTAAAGCACAAAACAAGCCGGATCCGCTGGCACTGACCTCGTCTTCGCGCTCCGAATTCGTATCCCGGGCTGACTTAAGAGATATAATACGTGAGGAAATGAAGTTGGCCATCCAGAGCTGTGTGTGCGAAATTAATAAGTCACTAAACGCGCGTATACAGGAATTAAACGACCAATTCTCTGAACTTAAAACTGGTATCGAGTTTATTAATGACCAATTCGAGTTATTGAAAACAAGTCATCTATCACATAACGATGAGTTGAAGTCACTGAAACAAGATAACGACCTCTTAAGAAAGGAAGTGAACTCAATGAACTATCGATTAAAACAATTGGATCAATTAAGTCGTGCTAATAACTTAGAAATCCAGTGTGTACCGGAACACCGATCGGAAAATATTGTCAGCTTGGTTAAACAACTGTGTCAAGTCATCAAGCAACCCATCAACGATTCTGACATTCTATATTGCTCACGTATCTCGAAGATGGACACCAACAGCAACAGACCGCGTTCAATCCTTCTGAAGCTTGGTTCTCCACGCATAAGGGCATTCTCTCTTGGCAGCTGTTATAACGTATAACAAAGCTAACCCCAACGACAAGCTTAATACTAGTATCTTGGGGATAGATGACAAAAAAACAGCTGTTTTCGTTATGGAACATCTAACACCCGATAATAAATATCTCCATGCTGCAACAAGAATCCGCGCTAAAGAATTAAACTACAAATACGTCTGGGTTCGCGGTGGACGAATTTTCACACGTAAGACAGATAACTCTGAACCGATTTATGTACGTGATAATGATGTCTTAAAAAAACTAACTTAAATATTTTGTCAAATTTAATTTCATTAATAACTTCATTTTATCTTGTTTTTATATTTGAATCCCTAAATGGCGTCACTTAGGGTTTACTATCAAAACGTCAGAGGCATTTGTACTAAAACTTTAGATATTTATGTTAACTCGTCGTTATCTGACTATGATGTTATAATTCTGTGTGAAACATGGTTGCGTTGTGATATATTAGATTCTGAACTTTTTAATAACGACTTTACCATATATAGGCGTGATAGGAGGTCTAGTGGCTTCCATAGTAATAAGTCTGGGGGCGGAGTTCTGATCGCTGTGTCGAAAAGATTTTACTCTTGTAGATTGTCGAACTATGAAAGTAAATGTGAAGATATCTGGGTAGGTGTGGATATTTACTTAGACAATAAGCCTGTTAGATTTAAGATTTGCAGCGTGTATCTTCCTTCACCAATCAAAGAACATATATTAACCACTTTCATTGACAACACATGTCTAGTACTTGAGAATGAAGGCCCCGCACTTATAGTGGGTGACTTTAACCTGGAAAAAATATCGTGGAAGCCGTCAGATTCTTCATATTTTATCGGATCCTCATACTCAAACAGTAGATTGAACAACTTGCTTTTGGATTTCATTTCTTTCTGTAACTTGTATCAATATAATAATGTAAAGAATAAAAATGACGTTATCCTGGACTTAGTGCTTACCGACACAATATTGACTGGTCTGAATCACTGCACCACCCCTCTTAGCAATATAGATCCACATCACCCACCTATACAATTTAATATATGTTGCGACGAAAATATAGCAATCTCCCACAGAACCTATTCATAGGTACAATTTTTTTAAAGCAGACTATGACAACATAATTAATCAACTAACAAAAACAAATTGGTGTGAGATATTTTCAAAACTTAATGATATTGAGGAAATGGTTGAAATTTTCTACAAGATCTTACATGAAGTAATCACAGCCCATGTTCCTAAGTGCACGCATGCCACTCATAGGTATCCCGTATGGTTTAACCAAGATCTAAAGCGGCTTTTAAGAGAAAAAAATAAATACAGAGTTTTATATCTTAAATACAAAAATCCCTTAGACAAAATTTCGTTTCAAATTCTTAAACAAAGATCTATAAAATTGGCTAAATCATGCTATAATTCATATATTACACTTATTGAGAATGCAATAAAATCAAATCCCAAAACTTTCTGGTCTTACATTAAGCAAAAAAGAAAACACAAAAGTACATATCCATCTACAATGTTTTATAATAACAAAACTGGAACTTGTAGTGCCGATTCGTGTAAACTATTTGCCGATTATTTTTCCTCTGCATTTGACATTAGTCAAGCCGCCCAATCTAGGGTCTATGACTCTAATTACGGCCCAAATGCTACTTCTACTTTAAGCGTCATATCTTTTTCTGTAAATGAAGTCGGACGTACTTTAAAAAAACTTAATTGGAGAAAAGGCGCGGGTTCAGACGGGATTCCAGCTCTTTTTGTGTTAAAATGTGCTGACCAGCTGGCCGTACCTCTTACCATGATATACAATTTCAGTCTTCTAACGGGCCAATTTCCATCAACATGGAAGGAGGCTTTGGTCGTACCTTTGTTTAAGGATGGATCGAGGTCTGATGTTAGCAATTACAGACCGATCTCGATCCTATCTGTATTTGGAAAGGTTCTGGAATCTCTTCTGTATCCGGTTATCTACTGCCATGTAAAACAGCGTCTAATTCTACAGCAGCACGGCTTTGTTAACTCTCGATCCACTAACACCAATCTTGCTTGCTACGTTACTGATTTAGTGACTGCTGTGGACTCCCGTGCCTCTGCTGACGTCATCTACACTGACTTTAGCAAGGCTTTCGACAGGGTTGATCATCGCATCCTTGTCGCCAAGCTCTCATCTCAGTTCGGCATGCATGGAAGCTTTCTTAAGTGGTGTTTATCTTATCTTGCCAACAGAAAATTTAGGGTAGTGATAGACGGTCAGTCCTCTGGGTCATTTGACGTATCCTCAGGCGTCCCCCAAGGATCTCATTTGGGACCGTTATTTTTCAACTTATTTATTAATGACGTGGCGCAGTGCTTCAGACACAGTTCATTTTATTTATATGCTGATGACTTGAAAATTGTCAAACATGTGAGAGACCAATCAGATTGTTTACTTCTTCAGGAGGACGTTAATAGGTTTGCTGTCTGGTGCAAAATCAACAGAATGCACTTAAATATAAAAAAATGTAACTTTATTCGATTCACTAGAAAAAAATATTCTTTTCCTTATAAATATAAGATAGAAGAACATGATGTGCAAGAAGTTTCTGAAATTCGTGATCTGGGTGTTCACTTTGACAAAAAATTAAATTTTAACTTTCATATAGATAAGACAATTAGTAAATGTTTCAAAATTCTTGGCTTTATCATAAGAAATATAAAAAAATTTAAGCTTACAAATTCAAAAATACTCATCTTTAATGCATTGATACGCTCCTCTTTGGAATATTGCAGTGTGGTGTGGTCTCCTCGTTATGAAGTACATATTAAACGCATAGAATCCGTCCAAAAACGATTCATGTGGCATTTAGCCTTCCAACACAATTTGATAAAACAATTGCCTTCCTATAATGAACGTTTATCTCATTTCAATGTCCTTAGTCTCCAAAAAAGAAGGCAGTTGTTAGATCAATTATTTTTGTATAAAGTCGTCAGTGGTGCTATAGACTGCAATTATCTTTTAGCGAAAATTAATCTTTCTGTACCACGTAAGCTAGTCAGATTTTCACGTTTTAAACTACTCTCACCTAAGTCGTTTAAGAGTAATTTGGGTCATTTCTCTCCTATAGATAGAATGCAAGCTCAGTTTGGAACATATTTTAAGAACTCTGCTTTAGATATAAACTCCAAATTCAGTGAATTTAAGCGAATGTTATTAGAAATTCTGTCTCATAAGTAATCTCTATAAGTTGCATTGTCTGTATCTTTTTTTTTCAGTTTTAAGTTAAACGCTAGCCTTTATTTAAATTTTTCTAAAATTATACCTAACCATAACAAAGCTTCTTGTAATACTTACTTGTCGTGGCAGTTTGTAATTAAGGCCACACTACATAATTTTTGTATTTGATCATGTGATTTATTCATGTATATGTGTGTGTCTTGTAAACTGTCCTTAAATAAATAAATAAATAAATATACCTTCGATCACCCGCTGGACTTCGTCATTGTCGTTGTCGGGTGGGTGATCGAAGGAGAGCCCCACATAACTCCGCTGTCTACCCAAGCAGTGGAGTATGCATAAGAAGCATTTGTCGTCGGAAAAAAACGGATAGACATACATATATGATACTCAGATATGTATAATTCATAGAAATATATATAAACACCCATGACTCAAGTACAAATGCTTGTATTCATCATACAAACATTTGCCCCTTCCGGGATTCGAACCCAGGACCGTTGGTGCGAAAAGCAAGATCGCTACAGTTGCACCATATCTTTTTAATCTAGAGTTTCTTCTGCCTTCATGTAACCTCAGCTCTCCATTTTGTCATATACGAAATACTTATAGGATCATGGGGCACCATTTACGATACCCTTGAATAAGGGTTAGTGCTATTCTACTCTGCCAGTTACCACACGACTTATGTAGTTAAGAATCAAATAATTACTTTTGATATAAAATTAAGTAAGTCTTCTTACCGAAGTGATGCCGTTTATTTGGGTTCTTTTAGTTTCAATTTACAATACAATACAACAATACAAAACACTTTATTGATAACACCACATTGAAATAATAAGATAACAAGAGAAAACTTAAAATAGTGTTACAATGGGCGGTCTTATCGCTCAGAGCGATCTCTTCCAGACAACCTTTGGATGGATAGGACTGGAAGGAAGCGTAAGAGGCGGCGGTGTAAACGATAAATATATATTCACATATACATACATACGTATACATACATACATATACACACATACACATAAATACATAGCATACAAACACATATACCTAAATTAAAAATACATACATACGTATATAATACACATACATAACGTCTAGTTAGTAGGATACATCATCCATACGTTGCTCGCCTAAATTGACAGAAAATATTCCCTTACGAGATTCTTAAAGACGCCAATGGATTGTGCACGCCTTATAGAAACCGGGAGGGAGTTCCAAAGACGAGCTGCTTGAACAGTAAAGGAAGAGTCATAGAACGTGGAACTATGTGCGGGAATATAAAGGCCAAGATTATCTGATGACCTCAAGGAAAACGTGTTTGATGTATGAAGAAACTTAAAACGTTCTTTAAGATAGTGAGGGGCTGAAGGATTAAATAGTATGTTGTAGAGCAGAGTAAGTATGTGAGTATTCCGGCGAAGACGAATGGGAAGCCATTTGAGCTGAGAACGAAACTGAGATATGTGATCATATTTGCGTAGGCCAAATATGAATCGAACACAAAAATTTTGAAGACGCTCAAGCTTATTAAGCTGTTCCTCCGTGATGTCAAGATAGCAGACGTCGGCATAGTCTAGAATAGGGAGCAACAGAGATTGCGTTAGTGCAATTTTGGTGGAAGTGGGTAAAAAATTACGCAGTCTTCTCAGCGCAGCTGCTGAAGCATATAATTTACGACTGACGGCCTCTAACTGAGGTCGCCAACTCAAATTATTATCAAAACTTAATCCCAAGTTTTTCACTGACGAGCTAAAAGGAATATCGGTGCCAGCAAAGTTTATATTTGGCAGCAATTGCCAGTCCACTCTAGCAATCATCCTGGAACTTCCCACGATAATTGCGGTACTTTTGTTGGGATTAACATCGAGGCCATAGGATTTGCTCCACTCTGCAATTCGACAGAGATCATTGTTTATAGCACGGACTGCATTATGCAATTCAGTGACAGGAGCCTGACAGTAAATTTGAAGGTCGTCTGCATACAGGTGATAGGAAGAAGATAAATTATTTGAGATAGAGTTGATAAAAATAGCAAAGAGAAGTGGAGAAAGGACACCGCCCTGCGGAATACCAGCAGTCGTGGGACTCCAGGAAGAGATACTCTCCTCCAGACGAACCCGCTGCTTGCGTCCGCTAAGATAACTGTGGAACCATTCAGTTGCCGATGGAGATATGTTAAGAGAGCGCAGTAATGCCAAAAGAATATCAAAATTGACAGTATTAAAAGCATTACTAAAGTCCAATAGTGTTAAAACCGTGACATGACCAGCTTCCATTCCAGAACGAATGTCGTCTGTAATTTTAAGCAAAGTAGTCGTAGTGCTGTGTCCTGAACGGAAGCCGGATTGAAAAGGATTGAAAAGAGAATGACGGGCTAGGAAACAATTCAATTGATTGAGGACAAGACGTTCAAAAACTTTGGATAGAAAGGGAAGGATAGAAATGGGTCGAAAATCAGAGAATAACTGAGGAGTGGGTTTTTTAGGCAGTGGAATCACCTGAGCGTACTTCCAACCTTCTGGGAAGACAGCTTGTGATACAGAGCTATTAAAAATAAAGGTCAGAATAGGAAGGATGATATCAAGGATAGGAATCAACATGTTGCGACTAATGCCATCGTCACCGACCGCGTTGGAAGAGATTGATAGCATGCTCCTCTTAACATCACATTCCGAAAACTGAATAAAAAGAAAAGGAGAATAGTCTGGAATTGGTAAAGAAGAAAGATAATTCAAAGTAAGATTCTTATCCGAATCAGTGAGGCTGGAAGAGGCACAGAAATGTGTATTAAGTGAATCGATGTTAAGGTTTTTAGGAATAGAGTGCAGATGTGATTTTCCAATTCCAATTGACCTAAGGAAACTCCAGACCTTTGTCGGGTCTTTGTCTGCGACAGAAACATGAATGTGGCGGCGTAAGGCATCCCTACACACCGTGTTGCAGCGATTACGAGCCTTGGTATACTTATTTTTATTAATATCGTTTGGACAACGTTTATATTTATTTTTTGCAACAGCTTTTTTGTGCATTAATGCCCTGATATCATTTGTAATCCAGGGAGCCGGGAGATGCTTCAACTTTATGGATCTATAAGGTGCATGCTTGTCATAATGTTTAGTTATGAGAGTATTGAAAGCAGCAACCTGTTCATTGACAGTTTCAGCGTTTATCACCAACGACCAATCAATGCTCTGAGCATCAGTGATAAAGGCTTCCTGATTTATGCTACCAAAGCTGCGCTGAAGAATGACTTTTGGTTTAGCTTTAGGAGGACGAATTTTATAAGATAAAAATACAAGGTCATGATAAGAAAAGGAATCGGCCGGACATTGACCATATTTTATAACATGTTGAGGAGCCGAAACTATTAATAAATCTAGAAGTGAGGGGGTAGCATTTGGGAAATGATGGGTGGCATTGAGTGAAAGAATATGCAAATTACTAGATCCGACGATGGACTTAAAAGTCTGAGCTCGAGAATCATCCTTTAAAAGGCAGGTATTGAAATCCCCCATAATTATAGAGTGAGCGTATGATGGTATTAGGTCATCTAGAAGTTTTTCAAAAGAATTAAAGAAATTTACTCGTAGGGAGGGGCTATAATAAACTCCAAGCAACACCTTGTTATGTGATAGCAGGACTTCAAGAAACAGATGTTCACCGGCAATAAGTGAAGAAGGTTGGGCCGAGGAGCTAATTATCGTGTAGGAAATATTAGATCGCAAATAAATAGCAACTCCACCTCCCCCAGAGCTAGTGCGGTCATTCCTTATGAGATTGAAGCCTGGTATCGCATAGGAAGAAGAGGGTAAACAGGGCTTAAGCCAGGATTCGGAGATTAAAACAGCATGGAGATTTTTGACATCAAAAGATACCAGCATATCTGAGTAGTGGGCCGGAATACTCTGTGCGTTGATGTGAACGACATTAAAATTTTGAGGCATATTCGAAAATTGGTTATGAAGAGAATCAGAAAGGGACGGTAAACTGTCAAAACTAGAGTCATTTTCTGACGATAATGATTGAGAGTGTTCATCATCACTATAATGACTAGAACTAGACATAAAAATAAATAAAAAATAGATATATATATATATATATACTTTATATAAACAAACAAAAAAAAAAAAATGGTTAGTTTTATCAACAAATTAAATATCCCATCTGCCGGCTGAATGTTGGAGCTCCAACATAACTAAAAATAAAAAAAAAGAGAACTAATAGAAAAAAAAAATTAAAAATGATAAGAAACAAAAACCATAAATTAAAGTTCAGCCAATCTGTGAATTCACCTTATACTAGGCTGTATGGGCTATGTATCGTTTGCCTTGCGTTACGGAATACTAAACTAAGACAAAAAAAAAATAAAGTACTGTGATGTCAATCTGTCAACAATAATATTACAATACAAGTAGCTACGAAATTAACTAAATAATAATATAAAAATACCCGTTATGACTAACATAAAAAAAAAAAGAAAATATAAAGTAAAGAATTGTATGAAAAGATCCACAGAAAGGCGTTAAATTTACAGGGCACTTCACAAACAGAAACCCAATCTATTTCTTGCCAGCTGTAGCCGCACGCCTGCCCTTTGCAGGCTTTGATGATAAAGGCTTCGAAGAATTAGGCTTCATAATTGGTGGATCCGAGATTTCACTGAGTTCGGCAATGGAACTTATACGCCGACGTTTCCCATCACCACCTATCACAAACACAAATCCCATACGTGTAAAACACTTATTTAAACCAAACCTCTCTCGTGCGGCTATAAAAGTGTCGTGTCTTGCTTTTGTCAAGAATTCTGACAAGGTCAGTCCTGTCCCTTTAAGAGTCGTTTTGGAGTACCAAATTTTGTTGCGGACATCAAGCTCTCGGAACTTTATTACAAGAGGACGTGGATGACTGTGACCAGACTGGCGGCCCATACGATGGCATCGACTAATATCCTTGTCAGAGAAATCGTCCAGCTTCAGTTTTCCAGTAATTGTATTTACCACTTCTTCCGTAGGATCTTCTTCAGTAGCTTCTGGCACACCATGAAGAAGCAGTATCTTTCTCCGACTATGCATCTCTATGTTGTCCACCTGATGAGCAAGTAGATTTAACTGTTCCTGAAGACTGCGAATGGATGATAATACAAAGTTCCGGAATGAAGCAAAATCTGAAGTTAGGCTGGAAATGTTGGATGATGGAACAGCAGCCTGCAGCTCACTTTCGTAGGTGTCCATCCGCTCAGTGAATAACCGTTGCAGCTGTGTCAGTGATTCTTGTATGGCCTCCATTGGGTTCAATGAAATTGTGAAAAAAAACAAAATAGTGCTATGGATGTGAAACTGTGAAGATAACACTTGCCGGCAGATATTGAGCAATAACTATTAATATTCCATTAAAATATGTTTATTATTAACTATTATTGACTTTTAATTAATTTATTTAATGAGGAGTTTTAATTCACTACTTTCTTTTACACCTACCCACCCAATAAATGAACACCCAATTTAACTCAGTTTGTTTACCTAATTTACTATAAACTTGTCGGTGTTTGTAAATGAACTTTATTTTCATTAAATGCACTTTATTTATCTGATGAACAAGAATAATAGAGTTAAACAAAGAACTTACGTGTTGACATTTTTCTACAGTGACCCGAGAAAACGGTTTGCTTAAATTGTTATTTGAAGACAAATGTTTGTTTTCCGTCTATGATGCTGCTGTTTCATGCAGAAGTCACTTTTGAGAATTTATTTGAATAAATAAATATATTTATATAAATTTGAATAATTTTAAATAATTTAAGAAGAAAAATTTTTGAAGGATCATGTTTTGCATAAAGATAAATATGCTAACGGAGTGTGATTTTCAAGGTGGAAGTACCCAATCAGTTAGAGCTTTGAACCGAGTTCGAACCTCGCCGATGTATTGTTCTAAGTACACTTAAAACATAAATATTTTGGTTTTTACGGGCGATTAAAGAGAATTTTAATGATGTGTTTGGTACATTGTGTTTATTATTAAAACATAATAATATATTGATCGGATTACGAATACTTAGAGCTACAGATGCACAAACCAATTGAAAACAGTGAATATATAAAGATCTGACGGCGATATCATAATGATATTTTATAAATACATGACAAGCCAGTTTCAAAGAATAAACAGAAAACATTAAAAAAGAAAACACAATCTAGCGGCCTCATTGTTTAATAGCAATTTTTTCCAGAATTTTAGGTTCAAAGCAAAATATAAAAGACAAAGGGTAAGTAGGTGCATTTCTAAAAGACTTATAACTTTATAAAATACCGTTATATAACTGCTATAATGAAACCGATCAGAGTTGATAGGTTAACTAAACATGCATTCTGAAGCTTTTATTGAAATCGTAGTAAGGATGTGGTTGTAAATTCATATAGGATATTCAATTTATTTAAGCGTTATCACCATCGCCAAGATATAAAAGAATCCAGTAAGCGTTATTTTTATTTGACCGCATTTATTTTATACAAAACAATATATTTTAAAGCCTTTCAGCTGTAAAGCCTTTACTAAAATCATACCGCTCGGTGGCACGCTCATTAAAAATGTTTTCTGAGATGCTTACACCGAATTAATTAAACTCTTAAGTAGATAGCTTTTTGGTGTACTTTTAAACGATTCGCATCAGCTAATAGGTCCGCTGTATCTGATACTGACATAACTACATTCTTACTAACATTTCTTACATTCACACCAATTAGCGAAGCCAAAAGTAAGCATTGTAAGGCTTGTATTTGGATACTAGGTTAACGGATAGTCAAAAATATTATACATATAATACAAGGATAGGTAATATTCGTATGTTATTTGGTGTCCGGCAGAGCAGAATAGAGCAGAGCAGAGAATTAGTAGATCAAAACATGGGCGGCAGCGTCTACATTTTTCGAATCGTAGTTTTCAACTGCGATTTTCAAATCGCTAAATTCCTCCATTTGTTGGGTTAAGTTTCCGTCCAACCGCTGATGTTCTTTGGCTCAGGCACTAATGATCGTATTCATCACAAACATCTGCCCCTACAAAGACTTGAAACCAAGAATATCAGTGCGAAAGGCAGGATTCACTGTTACTATTACACCCCATGTAAAAAAATGTTATACTCGTGATAGAGATAGTAGCTAGATATTGTCGTTTGTTCGTAGTAGCTAGATAGAAATTATTGAAACAGTTAAGTAACGTTTGAGACGGTCGGTCATCGGATTGCTGACCAAATATTTACAATCATGAGCTTGTCGGTGCTTTCGAAAATACGTCAAGATATTAGTCTCAGTTGCATCTGCTGCCCCCTTACTCTATAGTAATGAATGATATAACCATTTATGAATGAGCTGAGTCTCAAATTTAAAATTGTGATTTATTTAAAAAACCTTTGTCGTTCTTCCAAGTGACTGAACAAGTGAAAAAAGCCTTTGCTTTTTTATTTGACGGTGCAGTTTCAATTTTATTCAACAAAAAAATAGAATGAAAGAGAAACTAATTGAGCATCTGAACTGGAATCCAGTCGAGAGCTAATTTTCATTCAGTCGCTACAAATGGAATGGTCGCATGTTGCCTCAGTTTCCGAGCTCATTTTTTATTAAAAATACGCAGCATGTATGGGGGAGTCCCATTTTAAAAATTCCAATTTTCCATCTCGATTCGTGACTATTGCGCCAGTTTCCGCAATCGCGGGCAGCGTCAAATGATGCTATGGTGTAAGTGATAAGAAATTGTTATTAAAATAAATAAGAGATTTTTTTTAATCGTGGATACAGCTTATTAGTCATGTTTTCCTCAACGTACAAGAGATACCACTCATAATACAAGAACAACGGTATCTGATAATATGTTTAAAAAGTCAGCATTATATAACATCTGACGAATAATTTTTAATTGGGTTTTAAAAATCCGTAATTGAATAAAAAAATATCAGAAAACTCACGACAATTATTTAGCTTGGGATTGTACTGTGAATAGTAAAAAAGGATAGAATACATAAATAAGAATATAGACGATCATGACTTGGAAAGAAATGTTTGTGCTCACCACATCAACATATGCCACCCATTAGAACTCGAATAAGGACTTTTGGCGCAGCAGGTACGATCGTTGCTCTTTAACCAGGCTGCAGTTTATAAATAAATATATGGTTATTATTTTTTATTTCACAATTTAAGATTTTTTTACATTAAAAGGAATATTTACAAGAAAAAACAATTATTTTGTCACAGGTAACAGGCATGACTCTCCACAATCTTTTGATATTAGGGTGAATGCTCTTTCACTTGAGCTACGAAAACCTTGACACAATATTTTTTTTCTCTCTAACAAAAATTATGACAAATTTCTTTGAAGTAGCATCGAATATTTAAGAAAAAACTGCCTTTTCCGAGATTATTACGGCGGCTTCTTCTTAGTACAAGGTCTCCCGATGCAGGAATTACAAATCCATGACATGACCGTTGACTTTCAATGAATGCATTACACAAGTTCATATTGAATAAAAAGCATTTTTGTTTACTCAAATCCTATTTATATAGGTTATTAATAGTAAATAGGTGGATGATAATTATTCATCAGCCTCTTTACTATAAATGTTTCCGCAGCTGGGGCGCATGTAGAGCTGTTTCCTTCTCTCATACATATAAATTCTTTGTTCAATCAACGACTTGTCAATATGATGCTTGCGACGCGATGTTGTACGACTAATTAGTCCAACCGTCGACATTGACCAGTCCCGCCTTGTCTGAGGGAGTGCTGAGATGTACCGAGTATCCCCTGATCGTGATTAGGCCTGTAAACTGGCTTGCCGAGGTAGAAGGTGGTGAATACCACAAATTGCTCCACCGGACCTTTGGCAAAGTTGAGAGTATATCCCAGGAGTTTTAGTGTGGTATCCAACGCGTAAGTTTCGTGCGCTATAGCAGAGGAGATTCCTTACATATTCCTGTTGACTACTCGCCTGGAAGCCATAAATGTTTACCTTGGGGAAAAAAGAATCTCCTTATGATGACCATAACCCAACGCGCAGGTAAAGTTAAGATTAGCAAGTTCTTATGTTTAAACATTCAGCCAGTTTTACAGGCTTTCCGAATTATGCAGGAGCTTAAAATAATATTTCTTTGAAAACTTATTTGATGACAGACTCTTTCTAATTTTTTTCTGCGATCTTCAAAACAGAATAAATAGTATTTATTTTGAAAAAGAACGTATATACTTCGTATAGTGGTAACATATTGTATGTACTTGCTTATCTACGACTAGTAATTCACAAACTTATTTAGCACACTACTTCACTTCTTTTTCCTATCAAAAGTCATTGACCCAACACGTTTACAACTATTCCACCGAATTCCTTAAGTGATTTATATCATTACTTAAAAATCAACTCTATCCCTTAACATGCGGCACAGCCTATCTATGACATGTCGAGGCACTGAAGTCGGGCCATCCGTCGCCATTGTCCGCACTCAGCCAGTAACTACCGGTAATAACCGGTTATAATTACTCTAACGGACCAGTTTCGGCCTTTGACCTTAATTGCTTAGATATTATATAATGCATTGGCTGTTAGTAGTAATGGCTGTGGTGTTATTTCTGTTATCTCCAATGCGATACATTAGTTAGCTGGAGTGGTTAATGATTTATTAATACTGTATTTCACGGCAGCAATTATTGTCATAGATCAGTAAAGTGATATAGGTATATTCCTACATGAAATGACACATTTAAATAGTTGGGAATATTAATTACTACTAGTTTACTACAAAACGTGTCAAGGCTCTTATAATCTATTATTTTACTGATCAAAAATATCCATTGAAAGATGTTTGGAATATGCTTATTTTATTTGGAGCTTAACTTAACATGAAATACATTTTTTGTTAGTTAAGTATTTAACGGCTAGATTTTTGTATTACTGGACTCGGTAGGAGTAGAGGGTACATCCTAGGGATTTTAGTTTTTACGTTTACACTAGATGACCCGGTAACGCGTTGCTATGGTAACGCGTATACAATAGAAAAAGAGCGGGAAAAAGAGCGGACAGACTCAAACAACAAATTTGTGTTCTTAGAGTATATATTTGCCTATGCTCCGTGCGATTTAACAGAAGGAATCCTGCATATCCCCATGCTAACCCGCGGCAAGCGGAATCCATGAAGGATTTCCCATGGGTAAAAGAAAAAAGTGTGTGTGCGTGTGTGTCAGCTCCGACGCCTGAATAAAGTTTAATCTTTAAGAATGATTGTCTTTGAACAGGCATAGAAAATAATAAAACGAAAATTCAAAATAAACGTGAAAGGTACGCTCAAGAGGTTGCGCACAAAAAACGAAACGCTGTCATTCGATCACTAAATTTTACCCTTTATATTTTTCACTAGCGGCCCGTCCCGGCTTCGCACGGGTGGACAAAATTCTTCAAATTTTTTCTAGCATGCAATATAGCCTATGACACTCAGCAATAATGTGCCTTTCTATTGGTGAAAGAATTTTTAAAATCGGTTCAGTAGATCCCGAGATTACCCCTTACAATTTAACAAATATACAAACACACAAACTTTACTTTTTTATAATATTAGTATAGATAACTGACGCATTATATAAAAATCAATTCTTTAATGTTAATTCTTAAATAGCTGGCTTAAATGAAGAAGGCCCGTATAGCAAGGGATATGGATTAAAGTGTCGCCTGATATCTAAGACATGATGAAGCACATTAATAATAATAATATTTCTTACATTAACACAAATTAGCCTAGTCTATATTAAGTACTATAAAGCTTGTGTTATGGATACTAGGTAAAGATACTCGTATTCATTACACAAACATGTGCCTATTTGATGCCATGCCTTGTGATTGGAACCCAGGACCGTCGCTCGGTGCGAAATGCAGAAATTGCACCAAACGGTCACCAACATTATTTTAATATTTTTGTCCACCTGTTATTTATTGGAATCTTTAACAGTGGTATTTCAAAGGTGAGTTTATGGTAAAAGCTAAAAAACTCCACAATCCAATAACTCCACAAATATGCAATATACTATATATTTATCATATATGTCAGGAAGCATCTTATATAAAAAATATGGCAAAAATACGTAACATTAATTTTCACTCAGAGCCTTTTCACGTTTCGTGTAATACTCATGAAATATTCTTTATTCGTCATGCTACATAAAGATTCTGAATTTGAAATCTAAAAATAGAGTGACTTGATCCTGACGGCGGTATAAATTCGAAGCCTGGCAGTATGTTAAAAATCAGCATTATTATTATCACATAAACATAATGCCGTATTAGTATTCTATAAGTTATTTTTACCCATAGTACAAACACTGCTTAGTTTTAAATTAAAAGTAAATCTGAAATGTATTTATTTTCATTTAGATTTTCCGAAATGCCTATAAATGTACTCAGATCGACAAGACAAAGCAAAGAGAGTGTGTAGTTTTAATAAAATTCGCTAAGGTGAATGAGCTCACACAAGCTTCTGTTGCCTTATGGTCATGGCGTTGGCAACATTTATCAGAAAGACGTAAGATCTATTCCCATCTGAAGAGATGTTTTTCTAGGTAGGTAGGTAGGTTTTATGATTTATTTAGTCATAATAATTTTATTAATGCATTATATCTAAATGATATATATTTCAGGTTAGATAAGGTTAGCTATTTATTTGCCCATCACCAGCCAACAAGGTTCATCAGATTATGCCTATAAATATTCTGCGAAAAAAATTACGCCAAAACAAGTGAAACCTTTTTTCTACACCTTTCATATAAATGGCATGATGATGAATGATATTCGCCTAAAATTTTAATTTGTACTAGCGGCCCGTCCCGGCTTCGCACGGGTGGACAAAATTCTTTAATTTTTTTCTATTATTAAATATTTTTCCGTTAGCGTCATCTAGCGTCCGGCAGACGAACTACTTGTGGTTAACGCGTTGCTTTGCTAACGTTATTGTTACAATGGAAAAAGAGCGGTGAAAAGAGCGGACAGACAAACACAAACCACTGTGATCTTAGATTATAGATTCGATATTCCGGGTACTCATTTTTTGTGATAATATATTCTACAGTAAGAGATGAAATTTTGCGACGTAGCAAAGAGAAAGAACACTAAAAATCATTACTATCTCGGTAGCGGCAAAATAAATCTATTGAAGACGTGTAAGACATGGGTAAATACGTAGAAAAAGTTAGTCACAAGAAAATTACGTAGGGTGTTACACTGCGTATAATGCGGCTAGGTCCGAAAATGGAGCTGTACTGAATTGGTATAAAAGTCAAATATTTCGTATTGATTTCATTTCATAGTGGCTTCTAGAAGACATCTTATTGAGGGCTAGGGAAGAGGCGTTAATAATCTACACTAATATTATAAAGAGGAAAGATTTGTATTTTTGTATGTTTACAATGAATAAACTCAAAAACTACTAAGCCGATTTCAAAAATTCTTCATCATTAGAAAGCTACATTCACGCTGAATAACATAGGTTATATTTAATGCTAGAAAAAAATTAAAGAATTTTGTCCACCCGTGCGAAGCCGGGACGGGCCGCTTAGTTCGATATAAAATCTTAAGCTTGACGGAAGGTAAGCAAAGCTTGTACAGTCGATTTGAAAGCACATCAACCTTCACAAAAATTTATAATTTCTACAACGGATTCTCAGTTTAAATTCTCAGCACTTAGAGTTTAAAAATACTCATTTGTATTTTACTAGTTGACGTGCTGTTTTCTGTACTATGAATGTTATATAACAGATGTTATACATAAATAAATATGTAAACATCCGGCGATAGATAAAGGCACTAAAAAGGGGTTGAAATCATGGATTTGGTCATGAGTTTGGATAGCCAGAAAGTTACACCATCCTGTCGATAAAAAAAATGGTTGTCTGTAAAGTCAGTTTACGGACGATAATTTTATGGGATAGCCTCATAAGAAAACTGATGAAAAAATTGAATACTTTTATGAATTGAATTGAATTATTATCACTGAATTATCATTATTTTGTGTAATACAAAGAAGGAGATAATTTTTTTTTTTTCACATATAACATTAAGTTGTTGTAATAAACAATGGAAACCACATTAACTTTTAACTTCATGAAGGGGACGAGAGATAGATGCGCCACAAGTCGAACGCTTAGGCCGATCGTCACTTGTTCCGCGCTCTCGCTGGCACGCTCGGCTCAGGCGGAACGTTACACTTTTTCGTGCATGCAGCCGGTGTTCATCGATTTATAAGACGTTATCACGTCAAAATTACAATATAAAAATAATTCACGAACTCACCATCACACAGCTTATAAACGCGACCATTAGCTAATAGGCTTTTCCTGTCTATAATAATGTTAAAGGGAAAATTACCCATATCCGGTCACGTGCGTTTAGGTACGGATTAAACGGTGAACTTTAACTATTGAATATTTTATAAAGTTGTTTGATTTACAATATTCGTATCGTTTACCTTGTGTATTCCAGAATTGGATGATTTTTTGGTATTAAATTCTCTGATTTTATGAAAAGCTTTAAAATTATTAAAATGTGAGCAAAATGCATCGTGCCAGAATCTAAGACACAGAGATAAATGAAAACGTCAAAAATATTTCTTTAGCAACGACCAAAACTCTACGATCACAGTGCAATGGTAAAACAGTCGTAGTTAAGAAAAGAGGAGATTCGGAACACCTTCTGCCCGTTTTCATATGGAAATATCCTAATAAAATTGTGTATAAGGAAATAAGGCTCAGAATATAGTGAACACGTCAGTATAATTATGTTTTTATACTGTTTACGACGTCATAGTATAATAATATGATAAATTCTGCAAAATTGTGGACAATGTTTTCTTTTTCATTCCCTTTGTGTTCCGGGCGTTTCAGTTGTGGCCGGATTATATTCAATGTATTCTCTTTGTTATAGGGATAATAATGTTAGGAGTGCGGTTTTGGCGTACTTTTTCGTTTAAGCGTCAATTTTCTACGTCAACGTCAACGTTTACTGATCCAGGTATATATCCTGGATCAGTAAAAGTTTGTTATGATTCGACTTAGCCTTTGCATTTTGTAAGTGCATGTTAAGTTAACATTTACATATATTTTAGTTTCCTTTTAATCATAGTTGGATTAGTTTTTTTTCATATTTAGAATAGAGAGCATCAACTAGCATTATCAATCTGGAGAAAATTTCTTAAAGTCATAAAATAGGTTCCATAACAGAAGAAAAATACCTAAACTGTAATGCAATGTTAATATTTTGTATTTTTTATTAAAATATTTTTTTACAATACAATACAAAAAACACTTTATTGATTACACCACAAAAACAGAAGGGTACACAAACACAGATAATTGCTTAAAACTAACGTGTAACAATGGGCGGCCTTATCGCTAAATGAGATCTTTACGGCAGTTTTATAAAGATCAATTAATTCAATTAATCATCTAGTCTATAAGTAAAAAAATTGTTTTTTTTTTTTTTTTTTTTTTTTTTTGCCTGTAAAGTCGGTTTTACGGGCGAAGATTTTACGTGACAACGTCTTTTTCTCGGTAGAATATTTATTGATATGAATATAATTAAATTGCACAATGCGCGCGGCAGACCGATCATAGTTGAGTGGGAGAGAGACGCAAGGCATTCGGCGGGCCTCTCTCTCGTTCGGTGACTCATCGTAACGTTACCGAGCGTTACACTTTTTCATAAGTGACTCCCAGCCGCAACCTAATTTAAGACGTTGTCACGTCAAAAACATCTTAAGAAGTCTTAGCTCTTGGTTATTATAAATTGGTATCTGTAGAATACTTTCGTCTGCTACGTCATGTACGAAATGTTTTATTATTTATTATTATAGCGTAAAAATCCTCATTCTGTCTACAATAAACAAAGATAAACAAACATTATAATTCATTTCGACACGGCACCCGCGCAAATACATATAAATAAAATTGGAGTGTCTGTTTGTAATACTGAAATAACCGTTTTTACTACATGCATATGAATATATATATACGGTAGGTACATAAACCAAAATAACTTTTTTTACAATTTTTTCTGTCTGTCTGTTTGTTCCGGCTAATCTCTGAAATGACTGGACGCATTTTGACGGGACTTTTTTTGGCAGGTAGTTGATGTAATACGGAGTAACTTAGGCTACTTTTATTTTAGAAAAAATCTTTTATTTTAGAACAATAAAGTAATGTTGCAATGTGAAGTCGCGGGTGGCCGCTAGTAAAATAATAATAATAAATCTTTATTTTCTCATCACATACTCTGAGTACTAAACAAATAGCATTGCGACCTTCGCTGGGGTCTTGTTGAAGCTTGCGTTTGTGTACGTTCGTTTTAATAAATTTTACTTACGACAATGGTCTGTCCTTTGTCTTATTATGGCATCTCGTTGGAGTATTGATATTTACGGTTTTTTAATTCGGTGCGAATAAACGTCCATATTTTTCTTATCTATTAATATTATGTAATTTTTCATTTTCTCCAACAAACATATTTTTTCGTTTGTATTCCGTAGAATGCTGTGACAGAGTGGTAAACCGAAATGTGGTCTCCACAGAAAAAGGCCACTCTGTCATTTTTTTTTAAACCAACATAAAAAAGAATCAATATTTGCCGCAAAGAAAACTTTGATTAGTCCTAATGACAACACAGATGCAATTTCTTTTAAATTCCACATAGAAACGACAATTATGGATAGTTCAAAAACCAAAAAAACAGAAAAACGTCGTTTCACTGTCGGTAAAAAAGAAGAACGACCCACATACTGATCTAGCTATAATTTATGTTTTAAGTCTCTTCTGTAAAGAGGTATTTGTCAATTATTTTAATATCTCACGTTTCCGTACTCGTTATTCCATCGACCAGAAAGATATAACATCAGACATTTTGATTGACACAAATAATGAGACTCGAAGCTTTGAAATATGTTTATCCCGTATATTTACCTTGCTTTCACGTATAATGTATGTATGTTTTAAATGAGAGTTTTGATCTTATATGATGGTTAATATAGCATAAGGGTGGAACACTCCAATAATCTTTTTTATTAGAATAAGGAAATTTCTTGATCTCAATCCTGAGCTAAGCGCGTCTTTCTCATGTGAAAGGTGTCACTGACAAGATTGTGAAGTCTGAGGCGGGTGCTTACTTCAATTTGCCGAAGAAAATCGCCCCATTATACATTCCGGTTATCAACGAACTGTAAAGGGTAATTTTGAATAGCGAATGTCTACTTTTTGACATTGGGCAAACAAAAAGAAGTGTAGGAACCAGCGCTAGAGGATATTTATAGCTAACAAAATTATTAAAAAACAATAATAGTATTTTTACATTCACGAAAATGAATCTAGGACAAAGTAGGCACTGCTTAAGTTTAAGTTTTGGATACAAGGGTAACGGATAAATACAAGGTGTCCCAAAACTCAACGTCAAGCCGAAACGGGTTGACAGGATTGATTGTAACCATCATGAGTAAAATCAGAAATAAAATCTATCCCATGCAGTTTGAAAATTTTGGGCATTTAAGAAAAACCAAGAATTTTTTTCGGTTATTATGGGTAATTTTTATTATTTTTATTCATTTAAACTTTGGAACCGTAACCCTTAATAACATTTCTAGACCTATAGTAAAAAATAATGACACTATTGCCCCTAGTTTTCTAGAACTAAGAATTTTTGTTAAACTATGAATTTAAAATTTTCACAATTTGTTGACTTTGAAAGGCTTTCCTTTAAAAAAATGTATATAAATATATGATACATAGACATGTAATAGTGAAATAAATATGTCTACGGTATATATGCTCGTATTGATCACACAAGGGGCTGACCCCAGGACCGTTGGAAAACAGGGTCGCTACTGTTCCTCCAAACGGTCGTCAAACGACAAAAAATTTGATGGTTACAAGTCAGCAGTTTGAGAGTATGTTTTTAAAGAATTCGATCACGGCATAACTTTTAATAATAAACAAATGCTTGACAAAGCGTTTTGTTTGTAAACATATATTTAATAGAGGTTTTGTGAAAAAGGAAAGCTTATAAAGAATCAAAACAGTAAACGTAAAGAAAAACAGCTTCACAATAGCACTTCCCGTGTTTTGAGAGGAAAAAAATGTGTAGAAAAATATTAATTGTTATTAAAATTACCAGAATGAAGGAAAATTATGGCTGTATCTTGGTAACTATTGTACTTAAAATAATAATTATCTATTTATTTGTAAGAATATGGTTACATTTCATCCTAAAATAAATCGTCGAGCATATTCTATCGATAGATCGATGTGTTAACATTGAGTATTCTTTAATTATTAAATTGATTATAGTTTAAATGATTATTTAATATCAACACATACAATAAAATTAGTATTAAATGTCATAAACAAATCACCACAAATAGTTAAAACACAAATTATTATTATTAAATGACAATACAATAAAAGTACTAATTAAATGTAATAATAATTAACAAACAAACAAACAAATTATTATTAAATGTGAGTACAATAAAATTATGTTACGCATTATTAGAGTAATATTCATAATTTATCATTTAAAAAACCGGCCAAGTGCGAGTCTGAGTCGCGCACGAAGGGTTTCGTACCATTGACTAGGTAAACAACAGTAGGTACACAAATTTCATATTTTATATTATTTAAGTAAAAATATAACTTAGTATTTTGTGAATATATCAAGTGCCTACCTGTTGCCATTATTGATATCGGGCAAAAACGCTGTTATAGCAGTAACAGAAATACATAATTTGTGAAAATTTCAGCTATCTAGCTATAGCGGTTCTTAAGATACAACCTGGTGATCGACAAACGGACGGACAGACAGCGCAGTCTTAGTAAAAGGGTCCCGTTTTACCCTTTGGGTACGTAATTATAAAAATCATTAATTTTATCCAGACTTAAATCTCTTTAGTGGCAATGCTTTTAGATCATCAGGTAATTTATTACATTATATATTGTAGTAGCCAAACAATAAACGTTTTTGGAAAATAATTTCAGCCTTTGAAACGGTTGATACCGTTTCAAAGGCCTTCTAGTAGGCCAAAATTCACCTCCTTTTCTACCCATATATCGACTATTGGCTTTAGTTATGAACAAATTGCTATGTTTCTTAACAAAAATCCAAGTTCAAATATATAGAGACAAGGTAGATGCAAAATATTTAATGTTTCAAATAATGGCTTTCTATGAATGGTTATTGATATCAAAATTAAAACTTGTTAATTTAAAGTTAAAATAATAAAGTGCTTTATTTTAATATTCATTAATTCTTAATTCAAATGGCACATTTAACAATTACAAAACGTGAAGTGGTTTTTGCTTTTGATATTTACAAATGAATTTTGATACAAATTTCATAACATGAAACTGTCCAATAAATTACCTATAAAACAGACATTAAAAAACAACTCATATGAATGAAATGTTTTAACATTGATTTTATTATTGTGAAAGCAGCAATAATTTGTAAAATGTTATCACAGGATTGTATAAAATAAAAGCTTAATAAGATTTGATGTTTTTTATTTAATATAAGTAGGTACTTATCCACACTTTTATTAAAGTTGGGATTTGTCCTATTCTTCCTACAGCGTATTCATCGTTAAGAAAAGTCTACGTGCCAATGTGGGGACGATAAAAGACTGGTTATTGGCGATGATAAAAATATACTGGATTCGTGTTATATCCATTTATTTACTATTAAAATTCATTTATTTATTACATTTTTTATCTATTATATCTTTCATAAATAAATAAGTAGTTATACAAATGTGCCTCAGCAGCCATCGTATTGTAAAATCAATCAGAATTCTTTTTTAAAAAAATTAAAAAGGGAAATGTGTTTTCATTGATATTTCCTGAATGGCAAACGATTAGTGTATTTCCGAAATGAAGCCATTCCCTAAAAACCTTTTTGAAATCGTGTACACTTTATGCCTGTATCTCCCGTTTTTGTATTCAATCACAAACAATGAGTATCGGACACCGATACCAAAGATAAAAGTTCCCACAACAATGGCTTTGAAAGAATAGGTTTCGTCTAATTGTTTCTGAACAATACGACCACGTGCATGACAATCATTATTTACAGGGATGTTTATAATAGATTAAATGACAGCCGATTGTCTTTTGTCTATTTAGTTTGTTGTAAATACTTTCTCTGGGATAAATTGTTCATTTGCTATTTGTCCGGTTTTGGTACACTTCTTTTGGTGTAACGGTAGCGACCCTGTCTTTCGCATCGACAGTCCTTGGTTCTAGTTCTGAAAGGGTCTGAAAATTTTTGTATGTTAAATACAAGCATCTGGATTTGGGTCACGGGTTTCTATTTCTACGAATATTAAAAATTTATGTATAATAAAATGTATGCCTGTTAGCCTAGTATATATAACACAAGCCTTACAAATTTTGCTTAAGGCTAGGTTATTTGGTGTGAATGTATTTAATATTATTATTATTAATTTGCAGTTTCTACTGGGAAAGCGATTGATTTCCAACACTTTATATTTTATTGATTTATCCTAATTAACAACCATTAAATCAACGACATATATTTTCCTAAATACTTGTTATTATGTTAGGTAAAAATAATTAAAAAAACACGTATTTTTTGTTTCGCTTTTTTTATTACATATGTAGAAAATCATATAATAATGAGTGTTACGGTTATAAATGTTATACTGTGCTGTACTATTCCCCTGGGATGTATGAAATGCCTTGAAACAATTGTTCAAATTATTATAGCATAATGCTACGCTACAGTTTTCAAAACAGTTGTGTAGTTTATATTTAATTTGTATTTTGCAAATTTTACCAACGAACAAATGTAACAAATTGGCGCGAAGTGAATTCCGTACAAATTTGGCACAAATAAAGCCATGTAGTTCGTGACTATTGCTCTAAAATGCATAGACACAATATCCAAAATGCGTGTAGTGGAATTTCTTCTGGAATCTAAGAAAATCTCCAATTAATTTGCCTCCGAGAGGTGAGTTCAAGCATATCTCCTTATCAAGGCGTTAATTGTCACTTTCTTACTAGTATGTATTTGTATATGTGTTTTAGCATGACGTATGTTTATTTATATTTATATTATTAATTTACAGTTTAAACTTTAATTGGTTCATTATATGTTACCTATTTATTTTGACACATTCATGAATTGTCTTCCTCAAAAATTGAGTGGTAGAGAATGCTTTTAGGATGAGGTCCACTTGCTATACTCATGTTATAGCGTGGCCAATGAAGTTTAATAAACAAATTAATTTAATATTACCTCATAATCCTTGTTATATATATAATATAGAGAACAATAATATTTCTATTGAGTGTAGATACTTAAAAAAACTAGTTTCATTGATATTTAGGTGGTTTAGTGCTCTACGTACTCGACTAGATAGAAGCGTGGATTCTTTCCCCGTCCAATATGAACTATTTTGAACATTTGAACTATTCAGGTAAACAAGATTGTTATTTGATAAAATAACTAGATATTTTTTCCTGGGATCCAAACTCGGGCCCTTTGGATCGCTCTTAAAAGGCCTTAAGACATTTAATTTGCATAGGCCCTACCATCACCCATCACGATTCAAGTTAAGCTGTTGAAAAGAAACGCCACTATAGACCGCGTATAGCGCTGTCTCACTTTGACAATGGAAGTTGTAACGCGCTAATAGATCATAGTAGGCCCTCAGATCCTATCAAAAGGATTCGTAATTAAGTCTAAGACAGACATTTTTTAATTATTGTTTTTTTTCGCTCGCTTATTACAAAACACTTATCATTTTCCTGGTCATAAGACAAACTACAGCAAAAAAACTATCTTTCATCACAAGTTATTATGTAATCGAGTCTTTATGTATTGGTGATAAAGTTTGAAATTGCTAAGTTTTAGTTATAATTGCAAAAGCAAGCCATCGAATGGATGACGAAAAATTAATTTATTTCTAATTACACAATATAAATAACGTTACGATACGTTTGTCACGGCTAAACTAATAAATTAGAACATATTAATAGAAATTTGATAAATTATTAACCACTTTGGATGACAGTGAGCTACAAAAGCTGTCTTGTCTACTGCATCAATCATTTTGAATGACAGGGTATATGTTTGCGTAATAAGCTTAAGCGATACAGTAACTAAATATTATATTAATTTATAATGTAATTATAGTTCACTTCATTCAAGTGAATGCCTCTCCTATGATAAATAAGCAATTAATTTAAAGTAAAACTCTTTTGTTAAACAGATATTTTATTTATGGTTGAAATATTTATAAAAATTCAAGAAATATATGCTGACGATGCATTATGGCCTCTCGTTCTAACGATGTGTAATACAAAACAAACCACTTCATTGTTTACACCATGAAACAAAAGGGATATAAGATAAATTATTTTAATAGAAAAAAATACTACAAACAAGGCTCAGTAGCTCAATTGGGAGAGCACTGAACCGGACTTTCAAAGGTTGCAGGTTCGTTTCCCGCCTGAGAATTCACTTATGAGCCGAGTCGATTTCTTCTATTTAATTTTTTTTTATATAGATAGCATTGAAAAATGTAAAAAGAGATATAATATTATTGATAATTGCTTAAAACTGACGTGTAATAATGGATGGTCTTATTGCTAAGATTTCTAACATACGATGGAGTATGGAGAGGATTATCAGGAAGGAAGAACTACTGAGGTGTAACTAAAAATTGAAGTTAAAAAAATGTATGTAACATTAACCCGCCAACGCAACGGTGACTCATATGAGAGACCGAAGTTTTACAAAAAATGGAATATTTTTTTTTCTATGTAATTTATACAATGATTCCATATAGCTGCCTAATTGGGTATTTGCTCTTTGAATTAAGTTTTGTGAAAATATGGAGGCTTATATTCCGGAGTTTCAGTGATGACCGTGGGTCACTGATAATTTATTTTAAAATTCGCCCTTTTTGTCTATAAATTTATACCCAATCGTTTTTGATGTCTAGGTATTACTTAAGACCTCGATAACGCGATTTTATTGAAAATATTTTTTTAGGCGTGCATGTTATTTAACTTTTCTAGTAATAAACAGATTGTAATTTTTATTATTAAAAAAATAAAAACTTTTTTTCTATTCAGCAAAATGTAATAAAAAGCATATTAGGGTAACATAAATTTGATTAAAAAATCCTGGTCTGTAAGACCAGGGTCACCAACTACGAAAGATGATTTCACGTCACCACTGGCGGGTTAAAATAAGTGTTCTCACATCACGGTAAATAAGGTACCAATTTATGTTGTTTATCATACGGGTATGAAATTAGATTGTTTGATGTAGTAAGTAACTTAGTTGTATCATTAATTAAGTCACGAATCTGAAATTATTAAATTTTCATAGGTTTTCATTTTGAATAGAAATCGCTGCGTAATATTATTAACGAAACAAAATCTCGGGATTCCAATCAAGATTTAAGTAAATTATTTTTGTCTTACTTAATAACAAGCTAACAGAATTAGCTTATTATTGCAGTAATGGAAATATGAATCTTAATAAGGAATGAATGTTAAAAAGAGGCTCTTTACTTACGCTACAACATAAGATTCTCTAAAAATCCCCCTTTTTCCGGGAGATTTCTGAAAGATCGATAATGCAAATTTCCGCGATGCTACAGAAATCTTTTAGCGGTGATGACCACTTCCCATCATGTAGGTCGTCTGCCTGCTTGCCCTCTTAAATAAAATAAATCTATTTATTATTTGTTTCTTGAACTGCAATATTTAACAAAATTATTATATTTTTGGCTGTTTACGCATTTAAAGTTAAACAAATTTCTGAACATTATGTTCAGTAAATTACATGAGTCTGTATCATAATAACGAAGCTGTTTCTTCTTTATTGAATGGTGGATACTTTTAAAAGTATTAATGTAAATTTTGACAGTAGTACAAAGAAAATGAAAAGGTTACGTCAGCTGTTTGTACAAAATTTATATAATATTGTAGTTGTTTGTGTATAGAACGTTATCAATTTCCATTATCATCACCAATTTCGCTATGGATAAAAACACAGTAGGATCAACGAGCTATAATCTACACCTAGGGGCCAATGTCCTCTACATTGGCCCCTACTACTGGATGCTAACGTCTGCAGAAAACTAATGACTTACCATGTCTTACGAATTTTGTTTTAAAACGAGTATTTATCTCATATCAGTTAAGATCGCACTAATGTTAAAATAATAATGTAATATACAAGATAGTCAAATGACTTAATCACGAATCTATAATCTAAGATCACAGTGGTTTGTGTGTTTGTCTGTCCGCTCTTTTTCCCGCTCTTTTTCCATTGTATCAATAACGTTACCATAGCAACTCGTAAACTGCAAGTAGTTCGTCTACCGGTCGCTAGATGGCGCTAACGGAAAAATATTTGATAATAGAAAAAAAATAAAGAATTTTGTCCACCCGTGCGAAGCCGGGACGGGCCGCTAGTATATACTCTAAGAACCTAAATTTGCTGTTTGTGTATTTGTCTGTCCGCTCTTTTTCCATTGTATCAATTAACGTTACCATAGTGACGCATTACCATAGCAATGCGTTACTGGGTCAGCTAGTACTCTCTATCATTTCTGCCATGTTCACTGCTAGATGGAACTCTTCACCACAATATCGGAGGGTCACACTAGGCAGGCGGGTTGGAGCTCGCAATAAAAGACGCTGCTGCCTATTATACGGGAGACAATTCTACGGGAGATGTTTGGTGATGATTAGTCGTCTTTTACGACCCATATATGAGAATTCTTGCTATTCTAGTTTACCGGACACTATACACCAGTATCACACACACCAACCATATACCCCCTTAGTTATATGAGTTTATTCCCCTGCTTTCTTCATCTCTCGTCGAAACCAAAGATTTTAAACGCTCCGCAATAAAAAGGGTCATAAATTAATAATAATAGAAATGCTAATGTCGTCCTTATTTAAAGATACTTATTAACCTGATTGAAGTTGTTGGGAACTGTTGAATGAGTTAGAAGCTTAACTAGCTAGCTTATATCCATGACTTCGTACGCGCTTGAATTTCGAAATAGGTATTTACTATTAACATGGATACGTTAACCAGATGTGAAATTAGACCTCCAACAACACAACTTTGGAGATTTCATCCAGTTTCGTATAGTATTGTTTGCATGGTGCCAGTACAATAACGTAGATAAGCACAACAAAGATATTAAGATAAGGTTTTCTTGTTAAACTTGTCCAAATTTTTATATATCTGTTATGTTTATAAATTTATTTATTTGTGTAGATTTGATAGAAAACTTTCATCTAAAGATATTTATGAATGAAGATTTTACTTGCACACATTGTAGGTAGGTAATTAATATATAAATAAAAAAGTAAGTACTTAGAACAATACTGAGACATATCGATTGTAGCATAAATCTTGCCTGAAGTGACACGGCTGATTACCCGAGATACTTTACAATATTTCCTCTTAATATATTTACTCAATATTTACTCTGTTACGATTCACCAACATAAACGAATAGTTAAGGGATCTTACTAACGAGCAAGCGATAAAACTGACCAAGTGAAAAAAAAGTCCCTTATGATAACTCCAGCATATTTTTAGGTTAGTCCCTGAGCCTTACTTCCCAGAGTATGCGAGAAAACTGACTATGTGAAAATAGACTTCCCTAAACTCCAGCATATTTTCAAATTGATCCCTAAGCTTTATTTATCGTCACAGCTAAACAAACTTTGAACGGAAATTAGAGCCTTTTAAAATCATAAGGCAAGCTGGGAATCAAAGGGATAAAGGAATGCGCGGGACAATATCTTACCCTGAGCACACCCAATCAAAATGATGGTCTCATCCAAATTATTATGTAGGATTGAACTTGTAATCTGGTGCCATCACATAATTTTGGTTGTTTAAGATTTCGAAGAAGCTTGACGGGTACACCCATTCGCAGAATTAGCTAATGATATTATGGTAGTCCCGGAAGTTTCCATGAACCTCAAAAATCACAATGCATAATTTATTTCTTATCAGGAAAATTTCATTAAACTAAACTAACCATAATATTTTAATGGCAATGTTATAATTTGACATTGCCAATTTTGACATAAATATGTGTACACCATTTATTTAAATGGCAGACATGTTAAGGCACAAAAATACTTAATGTATGTATATCTAAATATTATTGAGCGAAGCTCTCTTTTAGACAACACACAAATTTCGCTTGACTCCCTCCTGTTACTTAACGGTTCAACCGATTCGAACGAATTTTGGCATGAACATACACGATTATAACCTGACGGATATAGGCTATGTAAAGAAAATAAAGACTTTACCATGTAGGAATATTCACCGAAAGAAAAATTCAAAAGCTGATCACGGCCAAACCGCTGATACTACATTGATGAAATTTGGCGCTAAATCTCACATCGTGGTTGTGACTAATGTGCAAAAAAAGTTTTGAAATCGGACATACCATGAAGGAATAATCACCTAAAGAAAAATTCAAAAGCTGAATAAAGCCAAACAGCTGAAACTAAATTGACGAAATTTGGCGCCAAAATTCACATCGTAGTCGTGACTAATGTGCAAAAAAAAAGGTTTGAAATCGGACATACCATGGAGGAATAATCACCGAAAGAAAAATTCCAAAGCTGTTCACAGACAAACAGCTGAGACTACATTGATGAAATTTAGCGCCATAACTCACATCGCTGTCGTGACTAATGTGCATCGAGGAATAATCTCCCTTCAAAAATCTAATTCAAAACCATTGAAAAAAAGCACGGCGCGACCTGAAAGGTTAGGTTAGGTAAGGTCAGGTGGTGAGGTTAGGTAAGGTAGTGCTTCGCTCAGTATTTGCAAACAGCAGCATGCATTGCAGACCTAGTATAATATTTTATTACGAATAAATGATTGATTGATTAAAAAATAGGTTATAAAAACGACTTTCCTATTTCATCCACATAAGAGCAATAATTAGAGAAAAGACAATAATAATGTAAATTTAAAATCTTTAACAATATTATATTTGTATTTCATCCGTAAAATCCTTAGCAAGAATATCCACACTAGCATAACGTTCACCAAACAAAAATCTGTCGCCAGTCGCAGCACTCGTCGCGTTTTCTTGTTCTACCCAAGCCACGTACAAATTATGACAAAAATATGGTCACGTTTGAAGGAGCACAATTTTATAATAAAATACCCTCACGTATAAAAGTGAAGGCTCCCTTAGCGTATTAAAGAAAAAACTTGCTCAGTACATAATTAAGAATCAATAAATTGAATAGAAATAATGCATTAGAAAGAAAGAAAGAAAGAAAGAAAGAAAAAACATTTATTTTGGACTCAAACACAATAACAAAACAACAACAAAATTTATATAATCAAAAATGAGTAACAACTTAAAAGAAAAGGATACATGTAAAATAGTAAAAAGATAAATAAAAAAAAAATAATAATAATAAAATAAAATTAAAAAAAAATAAATAAAAAATAAAATACAAATATGGTGTGCCTGAGGCCAAAAAAGGACCCTGTCTCAGCATAAAAGCCTCTGCGTCGTTCGGAGATGGAAAGAACGAACACAGAGGCGCTGTTATTCTGACAGGGCGCTTGAGTAGACGTCCTGTTAAAAATTTACAAGAAAGAAAAAAAAAAAAAAACATAAAAAATAACTTTAACAAACAAAAAACTAATTACAGATACAAAAATCAATCACTATAATAAACACAAACTACCACACAACATACAATAAAAAATAAAGATTAAAAAAAAAGGAATTAAAAAATACAACAAACAGCATTTACAAACTGGAACAAACGTGTAAATAGTTGACCCACTCTGAGTAATGACGGGAGAATAGACGCAACTCTAAACATTGTATATGTTCAGAGCTGCCAACGTTACCAATTTCCCAGCTTACGTTTTTTGTTAAAAAGTGATTTGATGGAATTTTGCTCTTATTATTTATTTAATTTGAATCATTATTTTATTAATCTTTTTATTTACCAAAATTTTACACCTAATTAATTGACGAATTTTATTGACGAGAAAGCTGCGAGGGTAAACAGATTGCTAACGGAAATTCGTAATGAAAGTCAGCGGAATTTCAAAATTACCATTGGCAACACTTACAAAGATTCCCTACTCGGTGACACAAGTCGGCGCCATTGTTGGACTCGAGAGTCAAAGTTAAAATTTTGCCACGTAGTGCCACGTACTACCGCGTGGTTTAGTTTGCCGTTTAAATATATATGGACGCAGGAATTTATAAAAGTGGACAAATTGCTTGCCATACAGTGGCTGGGCGTGAAAACCTACCCGTACATGACATGTCGTGAAAAACCAAAAAGTAAGTTACTCATATGTCTTTGTTTTTTTGGAGCGACATCAGATAGATTTTGAAGTGTTTTTTAAAAGTAGTTTTATTTTTCAGGTCACGCACAGGCGGCGGTAAATCGTTCCAGCACCGCGAGGCAGCATATCTGAAGGATCCGCGGAAAGCCATAGTACGATGCTTAGGAGTAGAAAAAATGTGAGTACAGACTCTCATTGGATATTTACTGTGTTCCTGCGCCCATACAAGCTTGTCGTAAAGATACTGCGGTTTTCCTGTGTTAACAATATCAAACAACAACGACGCAAGATGCAGTTGTCTGCGAGCCTCCATTTTGAGTATATTAGCAACATTTAGAAATGGAGTGATATGGGATCGCGGCGGCACGTGGAAGCAAAACCGGGCACAAGCATTCTGAACACGCTGAATCAAACAGTTGGTCCTGGCCAGAAGGCATGGCCCATAAACAGTATCACAATAGTTGAATTTTGATAAAATCAGTGACTCACATAGCCTTATTCTGAGTTCTTCGCTCAAATATGCTCTAATTTTGTATAATAGTTTAAGGCGATAAAAGCAGTTCCTAGCACATTCAGCAATATGCGTCTCAAAGCTTAAACGGCCATCCAGGACCAACCCCAGATTTCGGGCTACCTCAACATGTTCAATGGTAACTCCGCCTAGAACAATTTCAAAAGATGATTTTTTTATTTGTTGTAGGTTATTTTTGGTACCAAATATAATAAGTTTGGACTTTTTTGGGTTTAGGGTCAGACTGTTTAAGTTACACCAGGCGGCCACATTTGCCAAGTCATCACTTATTTTTCCTGCAGCAGCTGCGTAATCTGATGGAGTGAAAGAAAGATATAATTGTAGATCATCAGCATATAGATGATGCTGGCAGTGTGTTATACTTTTTGTGATGTCTGCGCTATATAGAATGTAAAGGATGGGGCCCAAAATAGAACCTTGGGGCACGCCGCGCGTCACAGGTAGAGGGGTTGATTGTAATTTGAGTCCATTTAATTTTGTCAACTCTACATACTGCAGTCTGTGCGACAAGTAACTAGCAAACCATTTTACTGTCCTAGCGTCGAATCCATAGTAGGACAACTTGGACAAGAGAAGAGTTGTATTTATTGAGTCGAATGCTCGCGAGAAGTCCAATAAAAGCATGGCACTGACCATGCCTCTGTTCTGACCAGAGAGGAGGTTGTCTACCACATCCGCCAGGGCAGTAGCGGTACCATAGCCCCTTCGAAACCCAGACTGTGATTGAGGAAGTATATTGTGTTGTTCCAGGTAACCAGTAAGCTGATCACAGACCACCTTTTCCAAAATCTTTGAGACACATGACAACAAACTGATGGGCCGAAGATCCTGCGCAGATTCGGGCTGAGCAGTTTTTGGGAGAGGCTTGACAACTGCAACTTTCCAGCTACTGGGAAACGTACACTCCCGAATTGATTTGTTGATCAAGGAAGTAATTGCATGCAGTGATTGAGGCAGAGTAAGTTGCAGCATTTCTAATGATATGCCATCGTCCCCCTGAGCATTAGATTTGAAACCTCTTATGACTTTTAGAATCAAATCTTCACTTACTGGTTGTAAGCAGAAACTTGCATTCCCATACCTATGATGTTCCAGGTAAGTCAGTTGAGATATCGACCTCTTATTATCCCCAGGTACATCTAGAAAGTATGTATTTATGTGATTCGGGTCATTTAGAAAAGTAGGTAAATCCAATGCACATTTGGTGTCCGGTATAACTGTCTTCCTCAATTTTTTCCATAATTTCCTTGAGTTGTTAATATTTTTATTTATGTGACTATAAAAGAAACATTTTTTTTCTACTTCTATAGCGGTAATTACTAACTGCTTCATTTCCTTGTAACTTTGCTTTAGGGCTGGTGTATTATGCATTTTAAGTCTTTTGTGGTATCTGTCTCTAATTTGCATCATATCTTTAATAGTATCCGTTATCCAGGGATGGGGGGGATGCTTAAACTTCCGTTTTCTAATGGGGGCATGGAGATCACACAACACAGTCACACATCGGGTAAATGCTAAAACCATGGTGTTAATATCCTCCGACTCGTCAGAACTGCACCATTGTATGGAGTTGAGATCTGCGTTGAATTGGTCTAGAATGATATCTTTCATTGGCCTATAGGTTAACCAGCGGGGGCTTGGTTTTTCTTTCCTAATTTTGAATTCCGCTACTACCATAGCATGTCCTCCCAAGTCTGGTGAATATTTGACTCTGATATGAAAGGCTTTTGCGTTAGTACATATCACATCTATTAGAGTTTCACTATGGTCTGTAAAATGGGTCGGCTCTTGAACTAACTGGTTTAAATTGACTGTATGCAAAAATTCTGTAAACAATCTAGATTGATTGCAGTTTAGATCGAGGAGATTAATGTTGAAGTCGCCAAGCAGAATCACATTGTCATAGTTTGATAATGACACAACGGATATGGTAATGGCATCTAGGAAAACATTTATATCCTGCCTGGGTGGCCTGTAAGCAGTTCCAATAGCTATGTTTCTATTGTTCACACGCACACTCAACCACATCTGCTCCACCATTGCTGTGATTGGGTGCTGACACTTACGAACGCTCAAGCCTCTACATATATAAAAACCCACTCCGCCGCCACGACCGTCGGATCTAGGGGTATGCAGCAAACGATAGCCTGGCACCCTAGGCGCTTTTTCATCCAGACCTGGTCTCAACCAAGTTTCGTTTACTGCCATAATATCTGGGGCCAAGTCCTGCATGGCCACAATGAATTCCTCTTGCCTTGTACCCAAGGAACCTGCATTAAAAATACCAACTTTAAGGTGTCTAGAGTTCATTAGAAAAACCATTCCAATTTGCTATGCTATAAAACATTACATTGTAAGTAGATGAAGCATTCAATAGTATGAGGAAGCGGTATATGAGAAGCGGTAAGCGGTGCCCCCTTGTTTTTATAACTATGAAATAATGTGCAGTGAATATGTTTACAACTAATTTTAGGAATAATATAGAATATAATTTTGTGGATTAAATAATATATAATTAAAAATGTGTCCCTGTAAATAGATAATAAGTTTTGTAAATTTTTAATGTAGGTATAAACAGTATCCACAGTATGACTCAATGAGGTAATATATTATGCCAAACAGTTGTATAGATTGCACCAAGTGTGCAAAATACCTTGTAAAAGCTGACAGATCTAAACTTCATGTGGTTCACTTTTGTATATATGATAAGGGTACAATTCACATGTTTATTCATCTTGTTGTCTGCTGTAGTTATTAAAAAATAAATTATTAAATTCCAATAATTAGTACTTTCATTTGATGGACTGTAGTAAATGACCGGATATATTTTAGTGCAGGTAAGAGATTGCAACCTGTTTAGCACTACAACAAGAGAGAGAAAATAGTACAGTAGTGTTTGCAGTGTGACAAACATAACATGAAAAAATACAGCACAAATATTACACGTAACTGGGACTACATTAGAAAACATACACAACCAAATCAAACTAAATATATATAAAATGTTTCTTATAGCTAACTCATTTTGTAGATTACTGAGAGGATGGTATCTGAAGGCCAAAAACGTGAGAGAGGTCCCCGTCGGAGCGAAACTGAAAAGCCGGCCTTCCGTCTCCCTGGCGTACGAAGATACGACCCCGCCTCGTCCAGCAGTATCGCCACTGCAGCCTCCGACACTCCTCGCGGACTCGATGGAAGAGCTGGCGGTTCGGGCGGGTCAGTCGCTCGTTTATGAATACGCGGGTCCCGCCGGTGGCGGAGAGAGTGCGGCGCACGCGCGCAGCGCGCAGCAGTTCGTCGCGCAGTTGGCGGCGCGCCAGGCGCACCACGACGCGGCGCGCGCGCCCGCCCGCCTCGGCCGGGGGCCGGCCTACGCGCTCGGCGAACACCACGTCGCGCTCCTCCAGCGTCACGCCCATGCGCCCAGCGAGCACGGTCACGGAGTGCATGACGCTCTCACCCTTCTCCTCCGGGAGGTGGCCGATCTCCAGGTCCGACAGTAAAGCCTCCTGATCCCGGTCGTTGAGCTCCAGCTTGAGCTGCGATATAGTGCGCTCCAATTCGGTGGTTCTCCCGATGTCCTCCTCCGACCGGTGCCTCTCCAGTGCCTCCAGCCTCTGCTCCAGACCGTCGAGGCGCAATGTGATAGCCGCAAAGGAATCACGTAGCTGCGTCATCTCCAGTCTAAAAGCCCGCATCTCCGCCATACATTCGGTGAACTCCCTGCGAAACTCTAACACACCCTGGACACCCAGCTGCTCGTTTGCAGTGCACTGCTGCACACTCATTGTGGGGCAGTCGGGGGCGGGCCGAGTTGAGAGTGCTTCCGTCTCAGAACCTTCCCAGATGCCCTTTACTGGGGTCTGAGTATTGTCACCCCTTCGTGCGTTCTTTTTACAATTCGGACAAACCCAGTCCTTATTTAATTGAGCCTTGTCTGATAAAGCTAGACAGGCTTTATGATATTTCACCGGACAGATGCTACATGTAGCGGCCCCTGCCGACGAAAGAAACTTACCGCATGCACCGCAGTTAAGCATTCTTATGGTTACACCAAACTTGTTCTGAGGGTCACCACCAGATGGCTCCACTCTCAAATACGAAATATGTAAATATTGTTCTTCACAAAATAAAAGAATTCAATGTGGGCACTTGTTAATAACTTTATCACAAATTACCCTACTTGTGAAAAATAGAAATGATCAGCTGATCATATAAAGACAATTTTCAAGACAAAACAGTCGATTTAAAAATCACCAACACTTGTGCAGCTGCACTAACACTTCCACTATTGATTGAATTGGATTCTCACACTACACAATGACTTTTTGGTAATTATTGGTCGAAAAAACGAGCACGGTAGATGTACGGTATGCCGTCACAGACGTCACTCTGTGACGGCATTAAACCAGAATGTCTATTAATTTAAGTAATTTTTAAACAGTTTCTTCATACGCTATGATGTTTCATTTTTCTTTATTGTGGCAATTTAACTTTTAATTTAAATAAACCAATTTACCATTTTATTTAAGCTGTTTGTCTTACACCCTAAAATTTTCTTCGCTGTAGTGAGTGAAAAATTTTGTGTTTCGCTCGGCAGCAAAGTTTTTAGCATCTCGTACCATTGTAACCCTCGCTACAATTAGGATTCCATCTTTGAACTAGAACCCTAGAATCCTTCTCTGGCTCAGGTTTCAATAGAGGTAACTCGCGCCAAATCTCAGCTTTCCAGCATAACAAATAACTAGTGTTAACGTGCTCTCGTGACAATATGATGTCTTTGTGAGAATAAATATCTTTAAACTGCAAGACGATTTCGTCGAACACGTTTATTTTTGTCTTTAATACTAAAATTCTTGATTATCACTTATAAACTGGAGAGCTTTCAAACAATATTTCAACGTATATTTCAACCCTTTCAGGACACAATTTTATTTCCTAAAATGCTAAACGACGTTTCCATTTATAAATGTTCCTTTCATATAAACAGACATATATAATGTATCCTTATTAAGAGCAATTAAATATGGGTCCTTTTATATACCAGTCTATGTACCTACTAGTGAACCTTAAGTCTTCCCATAGATGGAAACACCACAAGATACCACCATAGCGTTCGGTGGGCACTAAAGACCTGGATCCATTTATTATCTAATTTTCTGGTGCTATTTCTATGTTATTTCCTTTTTTTTCTAATTTGGCAATTTAATTTTATACTATACTAGTGGACCCGACAGACGTTGTCCTGCCTGTTATTTTTGCAGTATAGATAAATAACCTAGATACCGTCTGCAGCGCCATCTGCCGGGTTGATTTGTGAATCTAAACCATTCTCATATCCCCTTGAACACACACAAAAAAAATCATTCAAATCGGTCCAGCCGTTTAGGAGGAGTTCAGTGACATACACACGCACAGAAGAATTATATATATAAAGATAACACTGACTTCCGTCTTCCGTTATCGTTTGCGCCCTTATTAGAAAGGGCGATGGTTGAAAATCGTTGTTTCAAAGATATTTAAATATTTCACACAAACATCTGCCCTTCCGGCAGATGAAATTCCAACGGAAACCCAAACCGTCCGTTGCACCAAACGTTCGTCATTAAATAATTATTCATTATTTTTTAGTTACTACGAGTTATAGAAGAAAGAAAATTCACAAAGAAGTAAAAAGATATAAAAGTCAAAACACAATTTGTCACACAGAAACACTTGTTAATTCAAATAGCAGGCAAGTTGAAAGCGTTAATCTGAAAAAGCGTACAATAATATTTCCATCTCAGTTTGTTGGACAGGATTAATTTTCCGTTTCTCTATCCTCAGCTTAATCACCACATCAAATTGAATGTCTCCGCGAAATCTGCTAAAGAAAACATACAGAACCAATTAGCCGTGGCTAGAATTAATTAAAGCGAAGTTAAAGCTTTCAACTTTAATGAAGACGCGATTGTTTACGTTGAGATATTAGAACGCTCTGGTTTTAACTTTGCTTTTCTACTAAGCGACTTAGAACTACATCAGAATAATAATAATATTAGCCGAGCCCAAAGTAAGTTCTGTAAGGATACTAGAGCAACGGATAGACATACATATATGATATTAAGATATGTAAATATCCAAAGAAATAAATACCCATGACTCAGGTACAAATGCTTTAGGACTTGAACAGAGGACAGTCCGAAAGCAATTTCATCAAACATCAATAACTAGCTTGATATCTTTATAAAATAAATTGTGAAATGCTGGGCAATCTCCGTGGCTTTGATGTTCGGCTTCTATTACTAGTCAGATTAGTAAAGCAGTAATTATTTCCAGTATGGGTGGTTGTGGTATCGTCATTTATTATACATGTGCACTAATTAGGACACTTACGATGGGAACAGTATTTGTTATATTATATTTAAACTAGCGGCCCGTCCCGACTTCGCACGGGTGGACAAAATTCTTTAATTTTTTTCTATTATTAAATATTTTTCCGTTAGCGCCATCTAGCGTCCAGCAGACGAACTACTTGCGGTTAACGCGTTGCTATGGTAACATTATTGATACAAAGGAAAAAGAGCGGGAAAAAGAGCGGACAGACAAACACACAAACCAATCTTATATTATAGATTATCTATTTTTACTGACTTTAAAAACAAATAAAACATAACTTCTTTCACTTTCGAGCCTATTGCCTGTTTAAATAATACCATTATTACTATTTTTACGGGTTTAAAGTAAACCCGAACAACAAAATGATAATTGTCTAAAGATCATCAAAGACCTTCTGGCACTATTTCTATGGGTAAAAACACCACAACACACTAATATTATTGGTTGTGCTGATGGAATGTTGATACAGCATATATTAACCAATTAACGTGCCTTTAAAAGTATATATACACGACACACACGAGCAATAATATTTATACACGGTAGAAAAATGTCACATTACATCAATAAAGTATATCTATACTTTCCACTTTTTGCTTTCGTCCGATTAAATGTGACACGGTTCGACGGTGACTACAAGCTTAGGATTAAGATTTAACTTTTGATCACCCATCCGATGAATAACCCTTCGGAAAGTTGCTTACTATTCGTAATCTTAGGGCAAACGCTGCCCGGCTCCTCGGGCTTGATGTTAATTATGACAAAACAGAAGCGTCTTGTTACAAAGGCGTATCAATGTTCCATTGATGTCGTCCTACAGAACCCTAACGGAAATAACTTGGGTTTCGCTGTTTTTTTTCTTGTTTTAATCGTCGAACTCCGGATATTAAACCTCAAGGTTTATTCGAGCCTATTATTTTTTCACCCTTTGTCAGTGTTATACTTATCTTGGTTTACACTTTTTATGAATCGAATACTCATTAACCGGAGAAATTAAAAGCGAAACCCCTTTGTGTTTAGATGATGAATGGAAAAAATTATAATGAGTTTTCCAAGTTTGTAAAGATGTAACGAGATCGCGAGAAAAGATTTTGAATGGAATTTTTAAGAATTGTTCACAAACTGTTGGCGATTTTTAAAATAGAATAAGGTAAGGAAGGTTTTTAAAGAGTGAACAAATCTCACTAGGAGTATAGTACTCGTTTAATACTCACTTTTACAAGGTGAATTAGAAAGTATATTTATTTATGTATTTTGCACCCATAAAGCCATATACCTATAAGGTTCAAAAATAGGCCTATAAAAATAAAAATAAAAATATAACTAATATCTATCTAATTGGGTGTTCGGGGATGAGCGGATGCGTGATTAAAGGGGATGTTGATGTAAAAATATTTTTTTTTAAATATCACTAATATTGTATGAGCTCAAACCAATGTTCTGTAATAATAAACGTGACTAAAGCTAATATATAAAATGTTGAACAAAATGTTTAAAATGTATGAAATCTTTTTATTGAGATGTAAGGGTACATTCGTTCGATTAAACGATACGTAAAGTACTGAAAATTGTAAGTTTAATTCTAACTACATGACCTGCGATGACCTCGATTAATTTAGTCGCCGCGCCACATGAGGTTAAAACTACTGTGTTTGTTAAATTAACCGAACACTAAGGGCTCCGAGATGAGGTTGCTTATTTTCTGAATTAGAAAGTGTTAATAAACACACCAAAGTCATTAGAATCCTCGGTAAAATTAGACTGAAATGAAAAATTAGGGTAAATTTTATATTCCATCTTTAAAATAACTAGACAACAATTTTAAAGACCTGGTTTTTCTCATTTTTAAACGTGTTTTTTAAACCAAAATATGGTTGCATATTTGGTGGAAAGTAAGGCGACTGCAGTACCACTCGGACGACAGGCATCCACTTATGTCACTACTTGTTAAAATTGTTAACTTGTTAATTAAAAATTTTAATCTTGGCTGAATAGCAATAGTGTCTTTGCCCATCTTTTTCATATTGATGTATGGATGGCAGCACTATTCCTCCATCTTTTTATGTGTTCTTACTGTGTAATGCAATCGCTTGGTATTTTAATAAAACCAATTAAGTGGATCAGTTCTAGTTTTTACTTCAAGAGCCCTAATATTAATAGGTTATGGGCCCAGGAAGCTCTGAAAACTGAAAAATTAAGAAAACAGTAAAGAAGAAGTCATATTTTGCATTTTCGAATAAACCACGCGGTATAACCACAAAATGGAGCGTACCTTGAGTGTGGATAAATTCGACGGAGAAAACTTCAGGCAATGGAAATTCCAAATAAAATGTGCCCTGAAAGCGAAAGGAATCGATATTTAGAAAGAACAGAAGCAAATGCAAGTAAATGGCTAAAAGATGACGGGATGGCTATGTACATTATCACGTCTTCGATGAATTTAAATCAAATAACCCTTATAGAAAACTGTAAAACCGCGGTAGAAATTATGTCGAAATTAGAATTTATATATGAACAAAAAAGTGAATTGAACAAAATGTTAATTCATGAACGGTTTTACCAGTACAAAATGGCTCCAAGTGACACAACATGTTGCAAAGGTTGAGAATCTAGCCAAACAGCTCAAGGAAAGTGGCGAAAGCATCAGTGATACTGCTTTAATCACAAAAATCTTGGGAACTCTGCCTTCTAAGTATAGATCACTTAGGCAAGCTTGGATGTCACTGGATCCAAAACAACAAAACTTAAATAACTTAACGGCAAGACTACTCGATGAAGAAGCTAATAGTACTTGTGAAGAAGAAAAAATGGCTTTTATGATTGCTAATACTAAACTGAAGAAAGAATCAACCAAAAATAAATCTAGTACAAGTGGTATGAGCAAAGAGAAACCTGCGAAGCATCATTTTGAATATATTGTTTTAAACTTTCATGGTCACTAACATTAAAGTAATATAAGTTATTTACGGGATTGCTACCATGTACCTTGTTTTTGAGTTTCCGATATTTCGGCACTGTTGCAAGTGCCATGATCACGGAGCGACTGAAGTAATTGCGGGTAGGCTGTTATTGGCAGAAATATCGGTCTACCCTCCGACGAAGTCTCTTATTGCGTTCGTTACTCGTACCACTGTTCACATTCTCACTATTTTCATGGAATTGTTCTCGACACACAACACTTACAGTATCGGATCGCGACACGACACTTTTTTGATTTTTTCGGTTCTTACACATACGAACCACAGGATTCCAGATATTCGACAATTTAAACCCGTCCTCACGATTGAAATTTTCATGTTTTGTTATTTCAATCGCTTCCCTGACCAATCTTGGTATGTAGTGGCGTTCTGTCGAAATAATCTGTGGTTTATGAAACTCAATCCAGTGGTTAGGACCAGAATCAATCAAATGTTCCGCGATGGCCGATTTCTGCTTATCGTTGTTCTTGATTGCTTTTATGTGTTCCCTTATTCGGCATGCTACTGTTCGTTTTGTTTGGCCAATGTACGAACTGCCACAGCTGCAATCGATCTTATAGACACCAGGTTTCTCCAAGGGGAAGTTGTCTTTAGGAGACCGTAGGTATTGTGAAACCTTACGTACAGGAGTGAAGACAGTATTTAGCGAGTACTTATTCAGTATGTTTGAGATCTTGTCAGTCACTCCTTTGACATATGGCAAATAAACGGGTTGTCTGTCTACTTTGTGTCTCTGGTGTCTTAATTTGTGTCTGGATGGAAAGTGTCCCCTGTATCCATTACTCTGTAAGACTCGTCGTACATGCTCCAACTCTTCGTGAAGATGTTCCTCATCACACAGGTCATATGCACGGTTCTTCAGTGAAGTCACTACAGAGTTAAGATGTTTAGGGTGGTGATGCGAGGTCGCGTTGAGATAGCGGTCAGTGTGTGTAGGTTTACGGTAAACGGAATGACCAAACGAACCGTCATTCCTCACCCGAATCTTCACATCCAGAAAGGCCAGACTTCTGTTTTCTTCCATCTCATAGGTGAAGTTAATTTTATGATGGATACCATTTAAATTTGCCAGGTGAGACTGAACATCATCTTTGTTACCCCTTAATACACAGAAAACGTCATCGACATACCTCTTCCATAGTTTTATTTCTGTGGGTGCGGTGATGAAGGCTTTTTCTTCAAAATGCTCCATCCATACATTGGCAACCACAGAAGCCACGGGACTGCCCATTGCGACTCCATCTATTTGGAGGTAGTACTGGCCCTGATATATAAAGAAATTCGTCGACAAACAATGATGCAACAGCTTGGCATATACCATCGGGATGTCATTTTCTTGTAACTTCACCTTCACCACTTCAAGACAATCTAACACAGGTACATTTGTGAACAGCGATTCCACGTCAAAACTGACCATCAACTGATTTTTATCTACCTTGTTTTGGTGCAGGATTTCTATGAAATGGCGGGAGTCCTTTACAAACGATGACGTTCGTCCTACTATCGGTTGCAATACTTTTGCCACATGCTTGGCCAGTTCATATGTAGGTGAGTCTATCTGACTCACGATCGGGCGCAGGGGCACATTCGGCTTATGGATTTTCGGCAGACCATATAGTATAGTAAATATGTCGAATATTGAGTTGTCCAACGCTGCACAGTCTGTTCTTGAAAGAGGGATGAATTTCGCCGTTACTCCCAGACGTATTCCCTATGAGGAAGTGATTGGGTCGGTTGAAGAGGGTGTCATACGTAACAAGATACCAACAGTAGATGCGGATACACTTAGGCAAGATGTTGCTGTAGCATTACGCCATGCGAGACCACCAGGACCGAACATTACTTCTTCCGAATCAGTTGCCTTGAAAGATCTTCGCAAGAACAAGAATATATTGGTACTAAAAGCTGATAAAGGGAATGCGACTGTCATAATGAATACCAGTGAGTACGAAAACAAAATCCTTAGTCTACTCACTGATGAACATATATACAAGAAGGTGGATTACAACCCAACGGCGAGGACAGATCGTAACACTCGCTCACTCATAAAAGAATGCGCCTACGCTTTAGACGATGACATTGTCAAATATTTACTACGTCCCAGGAACACCCAGCCTCCAAAACTATATGGTCTGCCGAAAATCCATAAGCTAGACTCACCTACATATGAACTGGCCAAGCATGTGGCAAAAGTATTGCAACCGATAGTAGGACGAACGTCATCGTTTGTAAAGGACTCCCGCCATTTCATAGAAATCCTGCACCAAAACAAGGTAGATGAAAATCAGTTGATGGTCAGTTTTGACGTGGAATCGCTGTTCACAAATGTACCTGTGTTAGATTGTCTTGAAGTGGTGAAGGTGAAGTTACAAGAAAATGACATCCCGATGGTATATGCCAAGCTGTTGCATCATTGTTTGTCGACGAATTTCTTTATATATCAGGGCCAGTACTACCTCCAAATAGATGGAGTCGTAATGGGCAGTCCCGTGGCTTCTGTGGTTGCCAATGTATGGATGGAGCATTTTGACGAAAAAGCCTTCATCACCGCACCCACAGAAATAAAACTATGGAAGAGGTATGTCGATGACGTTTTCTGTGTATTAAGGGGTAACAAAGATGATGTTCAGTCTCACCTGGCAAATTTAAATGGTATCCATCATAAAATTAACTTCACCTATGAGATGGAAGAAAACAGAAGTCTGGCCTTTCTGGATGTGAAGATTCGGGTGAGGAATGACGGTTCGTTTGGTCATTCCGTTTACCGTAAACCTACACACACTGACCGCTATCTCAACGCGACCTCGCATCACCACCCTAAACATCTTAACTCTGTAGTGACTTCACTGAAGAACCGTGCATATGACCTGTGTGATGAGGAACATCTTCACGAAGAGTTGGAGCATGTACGACGAGTCTTACAGAGTAATGGATACAGGGGACACTTTCCATCCAGACACAAATTAAGACACCAGAGACACAAAGTAGACAGACAACCCGTTTATTTGCCATATGTCAAAGGAGTGACTGACAAGATCTCAAACATACTGAATAAGTACTCGCTAAATACTGTCTTCACTCCTGTACGTAAGGTTTCACAATACCTACGGTCTCCTAAAGACAACTTCCCCTTGGAGAAACCTGGTGTCTATAAGATCGATTGCAGCTGTGGCAGTTCGTACATTGGCCAAACAAAACGAACAGTAGCATGCCGAATAAGGGAACACATAAAAGCAATCAAGAACAACGATAAGCAGAAATCGGCCATCGCGGAACATTTGATTGATTCTGGTCCTAACCACTGGATTGAGTTTCATAAACCACAGATTATTTCGACAGAACGCCACTACATACCAAGATTGGTCAGGGAAGCGATTGAAATAACAAAACATGAAAATTTCAATCGTGAGGACGGGTTTAAATTGTCGAATATCTGGAATCCTGTGGTTCGTATGTGTAAGAACCGAAAAAATCAAAAAAGTGTCGTGTCGCGATCCGATACTGTAAGTGTTGTGTGTCGAGAACAATTCCATGAAAATAGTGAGAATGTGAACAGTGGTACGAGTAACGAACGCAATAAGAGACTTCGTCGGAGGGTAGACCGATATTTCTGCCAATAACAGCCTACCCGCAATTACTTCAGTCGCTCCGTGATCATGGCACTTGCAACAGTGCCGAAATATCGGAAACTCAAAAACAAGGTACATGGTAGCAATCCCGTAAATAACTTATATTACTATAATCATTTTGAATGTTACAACTGCGGAAAAAGGGGACACTTTGCCAGAGAATGTCGTGCACCAAAGAAAATACAGAAGAGACCAGCTCAAGATAATACCATGCTAGCTTTCAATGTTGCTGATGAGTCGAATATATGTAGTGGTACAAAACAAGACACCTGGATCTTGGATAGTGGCGCCTCGGCCCATATGACATATAGAAAAGAATTCTTTGAAGAATATACAACTTGCACTGAGAAATCATTGACATTAGGAAACAAAGAGTCCATACAAGTCTGTGGAATTGGAAAAGTTTTAATAAAATGATGTGTCAATGGACAGTGGGAGCAAAGCATGTTACATGGAGTGCTGCATGTACCTGACTTAAGAAGAAATTATTTTCTGAAGGCACGATAACAAGAAAAGGTTATTTCATAGTCAAGAAGGACAATAGTGCACTAATTTACAATGGTAATAAGGTTGTGATGTGTGCAAAAATGAAATTAAACAATTTATATGAACTGGACATTAAAACAGTTGTCCCTGACACTTGCAATTTAGTGCAGAAAAATAAGAGTGATATTAAAAAGTGGCACGAGAGATTAGGACACTTAAACATTAAAGAAATAAAAAAAATGAGTATGGAAAATATAGTTGAAGGTTTAAATATTCAAAAAGGTAATGAAACTGACTTAATGTGTGAAGCATGTGCTTATGGGAAACAATCTCGGTTCCCATTTCAGAAATCAAGCCGGGTGGAACTAAAACCTGGTGACCTAGCATATAGTGACGTCTGTGGCCCAATGAGCCATCCATCCGTTCAAGGTATGAGATATTTTTTATTATTCAAAGATGCGGCAACAAACTACAAATATGTTTACTTCATGAGAAATAAAAGTGATACTCTTGAATATTTTAAGAAGTATAATGCTATTGTGAAAAACAAATACAAGCACAGTGTAAAAGCCAATGCTTATATGCTTATATAGCCATACAGACAATGGAGGTGAATATATTAATAAAGCATTTAAAGACTACTTAGGTAAAGAAGGAATTGTTCACGAATGTACTGCTCCATATACCCCAGAACAAAACGGACGTGCAGAAAGGGATATCAGAACAATAGTAGAAAGTGCTCGATCCATGCTGTATGCTCGTGACATCCCTTTGGATTTATGGGCAGAGGCCGTAAATTGTGCAGTTTATTTGCTAAATAGAACCTCATCTAGTCAAACATCAGGCAAAACGCCATCAGAGTTGTGGAATGGATGCAAACCAACTTTGGAGCATGTAAGAGTATTTGGTAGTGAGGGGTATGTACATATTCCTGATCAGTTGAGGACCAAATTAGATAAAAAGAGTGAAAAGATGGTATTGGTTGGATATAATAATACCAATTACAGAATGTTCAACATGAAGACAAAACAAATTAAAATATCAAGAAATGTTGTTTTTGATGAGAATAAATTCCCTGAGCAAAGACAGAATATAGCAAAAATATTCATAGAAGAAAGTTATGAAGATGTCAAACAGGATAACTCTGAAGTCTTCCTCGAGGAGAATCCTGCTTTGAGGAATAACTCTTTAAATGAATACTCACTGAATGAGGATGAGGAGGGTATGCTCAGTTGCAACAGTGATGATCCTGATTATGAACCATCACGGATCCTTGATGATTCTCCACATGAACCAATGAATCTGAGACCAAGGAGAAATTTGAATTTAGAAGCCAATTTAATGGAATTTGTATTACCATCATCATTTAATGAGGCAATGAGGAGTTCACAGAAGAATGAATGGTTGCAAGCCATTAAAGAAGAACTAAGTGCTCATGATGAGAATCAAACTTGGACCCCAGTGAAGCGAGCTGGACAGAGAACACTCACAGCCAAGTGGGTATTTTCCATTAAGAGGGATGACAGTGGAAAAGGAAAACGTTACAAGGCTCGATTATGTGCACGAGGCTTCAATCTAGTCCCTGGTATTGATTACCAGCAAATCTTTTCCCCTATCATAAGGTATGATTCAATTAGAATCATTTTTAGTATTGCAGCAAAGTATAACTTGGAAATCCAACAATTTGATGTCAAAACTGCCTTTTTGTACGGGGACCTTGAAGAAGAAATTTATTTAGAAATTCCTGATGGTGTGCTTGTTGAAAAAAGTAATGTATTAAAATTGAATAGGTCACTCTATGGGTTAAAACAGGCATCAAGGTGTTGGAACAAAAAACTGGTTGGTTGCCTGTAAAGTCGGTATACGGGCGAAAGTTTTACGTGACAACGACTTTGAGTGGTAAAATAATTTTAATGTGAATATTCATTCGTATAGTAGGAAGAAGGATGAAATAATAGTAACAATTTAAAACATTTATTTATACAAAGAATTATATTTAAAACATTAATTTAAAGGCACGCGTCCCTTCCACTTTTTATGTCTGTCTCTCTCGCTCTTAGGCGGGCTAACCATGCCCGAGTGGAAGGGACGCGTGCCTCTCACTCGCTCTCATTGTAAGCGCATAACGTGAGCGGAGCGTAACGCAGTTTCTTGAAGTGTCACCCGGCAAACCAATTTATAAGACGTTGTCACGTCAAAAATTTACTGAATTTCTAAAATCATATGGTTTTGTTCAGTCACAAGCTGACTATTGTGTATATATTAGAAATGTTGAAAATGTCAAGGTTATACTGATAATATATGTTGACGATGCTCTCATAATATCATCAAGTAGAAAGGTTATTAAAGATGTAATTGGCATCTTTTGTGACCTTTCTAAGGCGTTCGATTGCGTTGATTACCGCACGCTAATAAAAAAGTTGGAACATTATGGTGTCTCTGATATGTCAAAAAGCCTAATACAGTCGTATTTGTCAAATAGAATTCATAAAGTTGTCATTAATAAGAGTGAGTCTGCTGGAGCCCCCATAACTATGGGCGTGCCCCAAGGATCAATATTAGGGCCTTTACTTTTTTTGATCTATATTAATGACCTTCCTTACTATGTTAAAAATCTTTGTGAGACAGTACTATTTGCAGATGACACTTCCTTAGTTTTTAAAGTCTCTCGACACGATGATTGCTCTGACGATGTAAATAGTACGCTATCAAAAGTTTTACAATGGTTCACCAGTAACAATTTATCACTAAATTCAAAGAAAACAAAGTGCATACAATTTACGTTACCGAATGTAAGGAGGGTTGACCTACATATAAAGTTGAATGATGAAGTAGTCGAATTTGTTGAAAAGACAAAATTTCTGGGTATTACATTAGATTCACGACTACAATGGGACCCTCACATTGAGGCCTTGTCAAGTAGACTCAGTTCTGCGGCATATGCTGTAAAAAAAATAAGGCTTTTAACTAATGTTGAAACAGCAAGGTTAATTTATTTTAGTTATTTTCATAGTGTAATGTCTTATGGGTTGTTGTTGTGGGGCTCAGCTGCTAATATTGAAAGCATTTTTGTATTACAGAAAAGAGCTGTCCGAAGGCTGTATATTGCACATACAGCCTTCGGCCTCGGTATTCTCTCAGAGATTTCTTTAAGGAAATTAATATTCTTACTGTGGCGGGACAGTACATTTATGAGAATATAATTTATGTACGAAAACACTACAATACTTTTGTCAAAAATAGCGACGTACATTGCTTTAACACCAGAAATAAGAATAGACTTGCCGTTCCAAGATTTAGACTTCAAAAGACAGGAGGCTCTTTCTTGGGGAAAGGTATAGCACTGTTTAATAAAGTTCCACAAAGTATAGTAGATTTGCCTTATCATAAGTTTAAAATGTATGTTAAAAATAAGCTCATGTCCAAAGGTTATTACAAGGTCAACGACTATTTAATAGATCGCGATGCATGGAAGTAATATGTGTCATTTCAACATGACACTATTTATTACAGGTTGTAACATACAGCATTAGCATTTTTTAATTTTTTAAAACTAATTTATTACTGGTAGATAAGAGTATGACATGCTCTCTTAATACATTTCTTGGGTGGTGGCATGTGGTGCGGATCGTTACGTTCCCTAAGATATGGTTGAGCGAAGCGATGGCTGTATCATGCGTCATGCTCGTGAACGGGTGCTGCCTTGGGAAATGGGTCTGCTCTAACCTTCAGTATTCAGTATTGGCTAAAACTAAACATAAATCTTGTTGTTTTCTTAAATTTGTCGTTTATTCCCTGTATGTTATTGCAATGTTCAGGGATACTTACTTTATGTAAGTACAGATACTTGTTGACTTTGTTGTAATCAACGAAACAACGAAATAATGATATCATAACACTATTAGTATTGTCATAACAAAATAATTTTGTTTTTTTTTTTTTGTGGATTGTGTATGGTGACGACGTATTATATTGTAAATGTCGTTACTTCTGTTAAAGCTGACGAGTTTCTTGCGCCCATTCTTCTTGTCAGTTAAAAGACGTCCTGAATGGGTGGTAGGAAAAAATGTTGGACGATTCAAAACTACTTATTTTTAAGTGCATTTGAATAAAGTTATTTTCATTTTCATTTTCATATCATTAGTTTCTTAAAAAATACATTTAAAATTAAGGAATTGAATTTGTCCTATTTTGTAGGCTTAGAAGTATTAAAGTCTGATAATTGTATATGTTTAAATCAGCGAGATTATATAGATCAAATTGTTAAAACTTTTAATATGAGTGAATGCAATCCTGCATCAACTCCTGCTGATCCAAATGTTATTATATCTAAAAATCTGGAGGAAACTGTTGTGAAATTCCCTTATAGGGAAGCTATTGGTTCTCTGTTGTTTCTATGCTCAGTGTCCAGACCTGATATTTCATATGCTGTGAATATGTTGAGTCGGTATATTAATAATCCTAGTCAACAACATATTGATGCAGTGAAGCGTGTGATTAGATATTTAGTGAATACAAAAAATGTTTGTATTAGGTATGGAGAAAGCAATGATCTTATCGGGTATTCGGATGCTGATTTTGCAGGTGATGTGGATTCTCGAAAGTCCACTACTGGATATATATTCTTAATGAAAGGTAGGCCAGTAACATGGTTAAGCCAAAAGCAAAGGACCATCGCTCTCTCCACTACCGAGGCAGAATTTGTTGCAGCCTGCGAGTCTGCAAAGGAAATACTATGGTTACAACAACTGTTGTTGGACTTGGGTGAAAAATATGATTGTATTAGGCTATATGTTGACAATCAGAGTGCCATTAAGTTAATTAATAACCCAGTTTTTCACAAACGAACCAAACATGTAGATGTCAAATACAATTTTATACGGGAAAAAGTGGAGAATGGTTTAATAAATATATCCTATGTTCCAAGTAAGAATCAGCTTGCTGATATATTAACAAAGCCATTGCCTACTCAATCTTTTGTTTTTCTAAGAGAACAAATAATGAATAAGATTTTATAATGTTGTGTTCAAGCACAGAATATATTTTGCCTTTATGATGTAAAATTTTAGTGGGAGTGTTAACTTGGTAATTAAAAATTTTAATCTTGGCTGAATAGCAATAGTGTCTTTGCCCATCTTTTTCATATTGATGTATGGATGGCAGCACTATTCCTCCATCTTTTTATGTGTTCTTACTGTGTAATGCAATCGCTTGGTATTTTAATAAAACCAATTAAGTGGATCAGTTCTAGTTTTTACTTCAAGAGCCCTAATATTAATAAAAATCACTTGTTATAATATAAATTTTGAACAGTTACTAATTACTAAAATTGTTTAATGACTATTGGTTTAATTTTAACGTAAATTGATTTTTAATTTTGTTATGGTAATTATATTATTTTTCTACTTGTACACCTTATGTGGAAATGTAGTGATACTAAGAATATTGCCAAATAACATCATTATAACACTAATCTACATATCACAAATGAAGATTCTGATTCTAGATCCAATAATCAACAAAATATTGAATTCAGTGAAACGTCTACAAAATAAGAATGCAGTCATATTTTTTAACTCCTTATTTTATTAATAAGTAAATCTAATAATTTTTAAATGAAACAAAAGTCGCCAACATGAGACAGACGACATTATTTAAAGTTTTTTATTTAATGTGTTAAAGTCATAAGCATGGGGTACCATTTCATACAAGAGATTTTTAATTCTAAAAAACCGCAATAGATGTCACTACCATTAACATTTGTAAATTATAACAGTTCACATGTTTAGAAATAAGACGAATTAAGTAGAAATATTGAGATTAAAATAAAGACTAGCATATTTTATATATACAACTTCACATCAACCTTAATTCGACTCCTAAATTTGAAGATAAGAAACACCATAAATAATCAATTGAGAATACGAAAGTATAGGCTACATGTGACTACTTTTCAGCTATGAGGCTTACGAAGTGTTTTGCAATTGTGACGCTAAATAGCGTGTTTTATGGAAACAAAATAATTTACACTTTAAGGTTTTTGCATAAATCGATTATTTATACCCTAATAAAGGCAAGAGTTCAATTTCCAAAACACTTTTTTCAGTAAAAAACTATATGAAGTAGTAAAGTTTCTAAAATTTGCGCATATAAAAAAATAACAATTTAATTTCTTCAAAAGACTTCCATCTCTCTTCTATGCAAAAAGGTTCCATATCTGTCCATGAGATATTTGCCACTTGATAATGAATTATTGAAGGCAAATTGTCGCAATTTTATTTTATTCATAAGTGAAAGTCCTACTTTCTGAGTAATACGTATTTTTTTAAATTTTGATTTTATTTTTTTTCTCCAAAAATCGGCAAAAGTGGAACCTGGATTTAGTATAGAAAGGTTCTATAAACCAAATCCTACTTTTGCGGTTTTAAGAAGTTATGATAGAATTTACATAAAGGTCAACTTTCATGATCTGGGGTTGTCACAAAGATCAACTATGACGAATACAATATACTTACATATACTACCTACCTAATGTAGATGTGATAATGTAGGAATACTTTATGTATGTTCGACCACATCTTTAATTTTGTACCTTACACGCCAAATGGTCGAAAAAATAAACTATGTTGATTGAAATAATTTAACACATATACACACATCCTATACTTTAAACGAGCAATTCTTGCATGTACCTATATAAATATGTTGGTATGTAATTGGTTTCTCGGAAACGGGTCTAACGATTGTGATGAAATTTTAGATTTAGAAATTCATTCACATTTAAAATCGATCTAGATAAATCTCATCACCTGCCGGGACCTTTTTTGTGCACCACGTCTACTTTAACTTGACGCCAGAATTTATTTCAGGACTCAGTCGCCTTGTAATGAGGTGGATAGGCTGGGTATCCTCTCCTATTAAGATCTGCCCTTATTTGTTTACATGTCACTTAACTGTCTATCTTTTATCATATTAAGAGCTTCTTTAGGCGTATAAGGTTGTGGCTTTGCCGCTTTAGAAGTAGGCTTATTGTGCCTTTCTACATCGCTCGAAAAAATACTAGTGCGAAGGCTTTAATAATTTTACCAGTGGCTGAGATGGGCGCGGTGAGGTAAAGTCTTTGGCTATGGCTCTCAGTAGGTTGGGTAAGCCCCTGCTGAGGCAATACGGTGCCATGGGTCTGTGACCCCGCGAAAAAGTAACTTCTCATACAAATCAATTTAATCAGTTGATCGCATCTTTAAAAAAAATTGCATTCGATCAGAAAATAAAAGCATAGTACAAAGTCGTGGGCATAAATCGGTTAACAGGTATGTACCTATTTTTGTAACAAAAAAACTTAGAAGTAAGCAGGCATGAACTTGTGTCTAATTGGGTCTCCGAAACACACAAAACAAACAATTAACAGTTAACACCCAGACCCGAAAACGAAAATCGATGTTCTCGTTCAAAAATAATACACATATTAATATTTTAAAAATTTTCGTTCAAGATCAAGTTCGGTGACAACCCTAGCATAAAAATTTAACAATGAATATCTTCTAATCGCCGCAATAGTGGGACGTGGCTCATTTATGTATATTTCTATTTAAGTTGTAGGTTCCACTTTTTCGTTTTTAGGGAGAAAAAAGAATAAATACGAAATAAAAAAAATGCTGCTCCCAAACCAATGGATTTTTAAGTTAAGAAACGCGTTTATATGCGTGTGATTATGTCCGATTCACTCATATTTATTAAAATATATATTCTTTTATCTACTCTCACATCGTAAAATTCAAAATATTAAACTCAAAACGAGTTTATATTGACGAACTTGACAAATAGTATATCGTAATGAAATTAAAAAATATATACAACACTGTTTGTCTAACAAAATAATATTTAGTTCTTACACTTCCGCGCACAATACACATCAGAATAAAACACTTTTTTACGGATTTTTGCGCATGTTTTATTTTATTTTATATTTAATCCTGACGTTTCGACTCCTTTACAGGAGTCGTGATCACAGGATGACTAAGATGATGGTTGTCATGTATTTTCTACTACCTTCACAATATTTTAATCGGGCACGTTCCTAATTATTAAATTATTTTATAAAGGTAAATCAAGTTGTTTTATTTTATTTTATTTTGAAACATTGTTTAGTTATTTAATTAATTAATTCTCACTACGTTTTACATTGTATACTACTGAGTCTACTACCAGTTCGGAAATTGGGAGGGCCTTCCGAGAAGAACTGGCGAAAGAAACTCGGGCAGGGGGACCGACCTCCATCTTACTGTTTAATTATTTGCAAAAAGAGCTAACTACATCATCAGGTCTTGCAGTGTGTGTTTTTGTAGGTATTAATTTATTAATTATGGGGTCCCAAGTAGGTGGAACGCTCCAACCTTCGTCTCTATTGAAATTAGGATGTTTCCTAATTTCAATAGCCTCGCGTAGCATCCTAGGAACAAATCTTTGTTTTCTAGCGAGAATTTGTGGTTTATCGAAACGAATATAGTGGTTTGGCCCCTCAAAAGCATGCTCACACACTGCAGACCTATTATCGCGCCTATGTTTCATGTCAGCTACGTGTTCTTTAATGCGCGTTTTTTATTTTAATTAAGTACTTTTTTTATTTTTTATTTTTATTAGTCACTCTTAATCTACTACCAGTAAAGTCATTGTAATATACAAAATGTTAACACTTACAATAACCAATAAATAAACTGTATCAATCTCTATCTTTTATTTGATATATTCAATGTATGAGATTAGATAAAGTAGTGTATGAAACTGCACATAACTAGGTTTTACACCCCTCATTATGTACCAGTTTTATAAACTACTATTCTATTCACTTTCTATTCATTTTATAAAAAATATTTTAGATTTCATAGGTTAAAGGTCACGATAAGTTCATGATTTTTTTTCTCAAAAAGTATTGGAGTTAGACTTTTGGGAATTGAACTCATGCTTTTTTAGGGTATAAATAATATATTTATGTAAAAACCTCAATTTGTATTGTGAAAATTTTTTTGGTTTCATAAAACACTGTGCTGTGTTAGACCAATCGGAAGTACATTAGTAGGCCCAATCATGAAATCCTGAAACCCTTTAAGAATGTCAACATTTTATCGACGAATAAAATAACTCTCAGTCACTGAAAAGTAGGTACGTACATGTGATTATGACAAATGTTTTGTCCATCAATAAAATGCAACCATACCTATTACGGCCACGGGTGTTTTCAGTAACAACTGCACCAGTTACTATTTAAAATACCTAAATCTCGATAGGTGTGCCTCTAATATTTTATTTCCCTCAATTTCTCCAGTATCACGTCACCTGGCCCTGAACTGATAACAAAGGAATAAACTAGAAAGTGTTTTTTCGTTTCATTTGAAACAAAAAAACAATTTTCCAAATAGGTATAATACTCGACACGTTCGTAAACCTGAGCCAAACATGAGTAAAAAATACATAGTTAGAATAGCTAAGAAAGTGGTTTCCTAAAATCGTTCGCAATGTTCCGTCAATACAGTAAAAGTTCCCCATTCACGGTTTCCTTATCCGAGGGAGAAAAAATTGTAACACAGTTCCTGTATTCGCGGCTAAAAATTTCATTATTCGAGGATGAAAACAGTAAATAGAAAGAGATTCAGTCTTTTATTAAAGTAGCGGCATCATTTGAGTTCTGGTACATGCCCAGGCGGCTTTCATGAAAGATTTGACCAAGTGGACTAATGTCAATTAAAACAAACCTTACCGTCACAATACAAAAGCAAGTTAAAAAAAGAATATTACCCCTCGTGGTAAAAGAGTAGTTCTACGTTCGTAGTACAACGACGAGGATCGAACTACTCATAGGTCCGCTTGGTAAGGAATACATTAAATTTTAAAAGTCTGAGTGAAGGTTTATACACAAATTAACTTTGTGATCATGAAAGCTGATCGATCTATGGAAAGGAGCCTTACTCTTAAAAGGCAAATTTATAATGCTACAGCTCAAATTGATTATATTTTTATAAATATTCGTTTTATTTTGTAACTTGTAACGCATCCCCTATGATTCCATACTAATTACCATGCCATATTCACGGTTTCTATATTCGCGGCATATTTTTGGAACGTTTAACCCCGCGACCGTGAATAAAGAGATTTTAATGTACTGTTACTGACATACGAAACCTCGATTGATTACGCATCCACCAACGTCCGTGTGTAGGCTATAACGAAGCGCCATCTAACAACAACAAGCGATAACCGTATTCTTAGTGTCTCACTAGATGGCAATACGTATCGTGTTATTTGTGTTCTCACTAGTGTCATCTATCGTAAAATAGAAGGAAAGCAATATAGCCAGTTGAATAACCAGTTTTAGGGTGATACCATTTTCTTGTACTAAGTGGTGTCTCTGTATATTATCTACTTTGTGTCATAAGTAAATAAATTATTACAAGAAAAAAAATCAACGTTATTAATATCTAGAACATAAAGAGGTAGGGCTGACGTCATCTTAAATATACTTGTAAAAATTTGACGGTTTTTTAGGGTCTCCGTAGCTTAATTGAAAGAGCATCCGCCCGGATAGCGAGGGATGTGGGTTCATAGTCTGATATCTGAGGCAACAAAGAATAAATTTCTTCTCCGAAATCATCTCGCTCAAATAGTCAAAAGTAACAAATAGACGAGAAATTCAAGTACATTATTGAAGTGCAATGTGATTTACATTGCACTGTAATAACAATGGGTTTTAACAGTTACGTACGTCTATGCACTTTGACAACGCGATGCTAAAGTGCTTTCAGCTTCATATTGTCTGAAAAGCCCCGTCGGATACACTGCAGTAAAATGATGATGAAATAACATTCATGGAAGGCTTAGGTGTATAGCTGTTGCTTCATATAAGTCCACAAAACTGACTCTACAATATGAAATCAGATGTAATATTGATATGTATTTATGAGATCAACCAATCAACTATGAGATGTAATATTATAAACAATATTTATACATTAATGTAATACATACATTAATGAAACATATCCAAAAAATATACAACAGATAATTATAGTTGCACGTGCTTAATAGTTATCATGTAGTCTCAAGATTAAATAATAAATATAGTTCAAAAAACTAAAAAACACGCTTTAAGTCACGTGACTATTTTTTTCGTATTCCTGACAGCAAACCCTTCCATTTGATACCCATATCATGGAAGTGCATTTCAAACAGCCAGTTCGCCATCTTGGGGAGGCCGCCATATTTGATTTGTAATAACGTTTCTTAGCTAGTCATGTATTGTCATCAGAACTCAGAGCGTGTGCAAAATTTCATCCTAATCAAAGACCGGAAAGTGGGTCAAATTAAGATTCCAAGATTTTCTTACAAAGTTACAAGTGAAGCTAATAAAAGCGTGTTAAAAACAACTCAGGACACGGAACTTAAAAACGATATAATATGAAACAGTTTTTATGAATGACTTTAAGTATGTTCATTATCATGCTTTTAATTAAAACTGACGTGTTGACTTGCTCTCAGAATATGTATTTATTCTAAATTATAATGGAAGTGTTAATCGCACGAGCTAAACAGTCATTAAAAGTTTTTTAAATACACTCGGCGTCAAAAAAATCGCACCTCCGGAAAAATAACTTTAAAGTGTTATTAACCTTTAAAAACGCGCATGTACCCTACTTATATTGGTGTCATTTAAAAGCTTAATAAATAAACTTAAATTTAAAACCAATTTCATTTAATTAAAAGAAAGCTAGATACCACAAATGTCACATAAGAAAAGGAAAACAATTTTTGCTTCCGGAAAGGGTCACTAGTTGAGCTATATTTTAAGGGTCAACACAGAATTTCAGGAGGTCATTTGACATTTGACAATGGAGGACTTTTGATAAGAAAAACAAGCTTGAAGATGGATACAACTGCTGTTGAAGCCGCCCAAGCGATTACACTGCTGCAATCGGGGATGCGACAGTGTGATGTCGCTCGGCAATTGAATCTGAGCCGTTTTTCGGTTCGAAGAGTATACCAGTGGGTTCTGGAGAACGGTGGCTACGTCCGGAGACATGGTTCTGGTAGATGTCGCTGCACATCAGAGAGAGATGATCGATTCATCGTGTCAACATCCTTGAGAAATCGGGTCTCCAATGCTGTTGAGGTAGAGCAGCAGCTCCGGGCTGCTCGCAGAACGTCTGTAAACGTTTCCACGATTAGAAGAAGACTAAAGGAGAAGAAGATAGCAGCTCGTAGAGCTGCTACGGGTCCAAAATTGACTGCAGCGCATCGAGAATCCCGCCTACAGTTTTCTCGCGAACATCTTAATTGGACACTTGACCAATGGAGAGCTGTTCTCTTCTCGGACGAGACGAGAGTGTGTCATTTCTGCAACGGCAGGCGTAGAAGAGTGTACAGAAGGCAGGGGGAGCGGTATGCAACAAGCTTGCATTCAGGAAACAGTAGAATATGGGAGTGGTTCCTGTATGTTCTGGGGCGGTATGTCAGCCGACGGAAAAACCGAACTTGTTTGCGTCTTACAGGCTCGAAGTGCTCGCGGGCAAGGGTCATTGACTGCTCACCGATACATCAGAGAGATCCTGGAAGAGCATATGGTCTCCTATGCCGGTTTTGTAGGCGAGGGGTTCACATTAATGCACGATAACGCTCGCGCTCACACTGCAGGTGTTGTGCGCGACTACCTTCAAGAGGTTGGGATCTCTGTAATACAGTAGCCAGCGAGAAGTCCAGACCTGTACCCGATAGAGCACCTCTGGGACCATTTAAAACGCAAGGTTTGAGCTCGTGATCCTTCTCCCAAGACTCTCCCGGAGCTTGAAGAGGCGGTAATTGAAGAATGGGCTAGTATCCCCCAAGAAGAGATCCTGAAATTGGTAAGGTCTATGAAAGACCGTATGGAGGCGGTCATCAGGGCAAGGGGGGGTAACACTAGGTTTTAGGTTAGCTTTAAGTAACATTCCGTATGATTTTTGCTTATGTTATCTGTTTTTAAAAGAGGCTTAATTAAGGATTTTTATTATTGTTTTGCTAACTTAATTTTTTTGAACCGATTTTGAACATGTATTGCTTTATTTTTGGATACTCCAATTTAATTACTATTAAATTATACCCATAATTACCGTTATCATTGATAACAATCAAAGAAAATAGTCCGTAAAGTAATTTTTTTCAATGGTGCGATTTTTTTGACGTCAAGTGTAGTTTCATGTTGTACTGAAGGTTGTCAAAAATAACGGATTTTCAATACGAACCGAAAAGAAAAGTAATAAATTAATATTGAAAACTCGATAGCGTAACGGTACGCAGGTCTGACTTATAATAGTGAAGGTCAAGATACTTTCGTAAAGGCCGATCATCTGATGGGTGACCAAAAATCTGTAATCATATATAACAGACAGTCACGCCTTTTTCCCGCAGGGATAGGCAGAGATAGATAGATTTCCACTTTCCGCGATCTTGTCATACACTTCTTCTTCTTCAACTCTCAGGCATTTCATACAAGTTCGTCGGTTAAAGGTTAATTTGCCCAGACCTTTATTCATGATATCTCCTATTTGGTCCCTAAAAAATGCCAATGCACATTTGCCTCATATACTTGACTTGTTAATCTTTTTTCGTCCATCCTCTGCACATGTCCAAACCATCTAAGCATATTTTTTATTGGAGCGGAGCGACCGAAGCTCCCATGGATTAGCTTCAATGGCGCAATGTCTGTTACACCATAACTCCCGGGTTCTTTACTGATTTTAATAATTTTTGTGTGGAATTGAACCAACTCATTTAGGACTAGATCGTGACGGGCCCGAATTTTGAAATTCGTTTTGACCAAAAAACATTGATTCAATGGGATTCCCCATTGAAAATAAACAAAAATAGAATAGAACAAAAAGCGCGCGCTTGAAAGTTTTCGTTCATATGGAATTTTAAAATTTACCAAACATTATTGAATTTATTTCTATTTTCCCTTCAGTTTTTTCAATAATGAAATAGCAATGACAACGATTTTGATGAATAATTTAAAATCGATCTGATCATTCTATTTCCTTAATTTGCCTGATGCAGATAAATACTCCAAGAACGGTACATTACCTTAATCACCTGATTAACAAAGAAACGTTCCCATTATGATCTGCCTCCATTCTTCGAAAAATCAGATCAAACCAAGGCTTTAATTATCTCGGCCTCGAAAGGCCTTCGATGGCTTCGAGAGGCCTTTGAAATGGTTCGAGAAAATCGGGGAAACAGAGAGGTTTAACAGTAATAACAAATTGATTGAGTGCCCTTAACGTGTGGACGGTCGTTAAAGGAAGAAGATGGAAGCTATAATTGTTCTTAATTACAATCTTAACAATCCTGGTAGGATTTATGTTATTTTTTTATAACATTATCACTAGTTCCGTTAATATTATTAAGCTTGTAATGTTTTGTGAAATAATAAAAATAATTAATCGTTCACTTACTGATTTTATCATCAATGCAGAACTTGAAGAATAGGCGTTAAAACTTCGAATTAACTAGATAACAAAAACAAAATATTAAAATAATTTTTGATAGTCGCTTTCATATAGTTTGTGTCAAAAACCAATAAAATATTATTTATTTGCACTAAAAATATAATTATAAAAATATTATATAATAATAATAATATTTCTTACAATCACACCACTTGGCCGCCAATTGCATTTGCATATTGAGAGCCTGTACACCAGATGGTATACAATTTATCAATAAATATGTCACATTTTTACTGTACAAAAAAGCATTTGTAGGCACATTTTCGTTTTTTTTCATTACTTGTCTTGCTACATTGCAAATAATCACGTCAGTAAAGAAATACTTTTACTTTTTTAACAAATGGGAAACTCGCTCACTTCACTTAAGTATCCAAATTGCAAAGACCAACTAACGTCGTAGTGAGGTATTTATTGGCTTGTCGAATTGTTTTTAGCCCTATTTGTTATTTAGCACACAAACTTTTGCCGCCCGCTCTTCAGTCGATTCCCTTTGCTGCCGTACCCCCGCGCTCCTGTACCGCGCGGGCGAACACTCATTTAAGCGGTCGACCTATATTGTCGCTCGTCTGTGTGCCCCCTAACAGTGCTGAGCACGGATAGCTGAATGAAACGACGCTTCTTTATTAATGTTAACTGCAGGTCAGAGTTGTAACATCAATAAGAGGAAAATCCTCGTATTTTAACATCTGTTTGGACAATCGATTAAGATGAAGCAGCCAATTAATTTTTTGAACTTTATATAATTTTTGCATTTTCAATGCTATCTTATGTGATAAATTATTTTAACAGAAATATAGAAAATTGGCGGGATTCCTCGCCGGAGAATAACTTATGAGCGGATTCGATTTTTTCTAGAACGAGTAATTTTCTATTAAAAAAGTTATTATAAAGCACTTGCGTCATAGAATTCAGAACAACCACGTTGCCACGTTAAGTCTACATTGACTCGGCCGAAATTCGAACCCGCGACCTCGAAGTGAAACATTAAACCCGCTATACGAGTCACTCGACCACGGAGGTTATCAGGTTGTTAGTTGTGTGATAGCCCTCTTATATCATTCTGCTGAAATATTAATACCGTTGTGTCCCAAACTTGACAATTTACCCTAGTTTCTGTGACTAAGCCGATGTATAACATAATTTCAACGTGTAACACTATTTCCATAACAAAGGTTAGTTGTATTAAAACAATATGTATGAGGTTGTTTACTTATTTATTATTTAGAACTTTGACGAGGCCTCACGAGTGATCGATCAATAATGTATATTAAGAATAATTTACTACGATTAACGTATAAGTCAAAATATTGATATTATCTGGTATTAAGAACTTGGGAAGAGTTGTGCTTTTTGATTATTAAATAATTTAGAAATTATGTCGTGTAGATTTGAGACGATGAATAAATATATTAATAAATTTCGAATTTCTCAAACGAAGAAATACCTTTAGAAGCATGAGGTGGATAGATAGCCTGTAATTTTGCCATATCTGAAAACAGTGATGGATGAGATCAAAAGATGCCATTAAAACTCTCTTTGAAAAGGTATTTTGGTGTAGACCGATGACCATTCATCGGAAGACAGTTTTCTTTTGAAAAACGGAGCGTTTCTAAATTCGAATGCAATTGTGGTATTTTATATATCAGATAAATAAATCAAACAATAGCATGCTGAGTTAAATGAACGTAAAATAGTCAATAACAACGTTACGAAAAAGTCGGCCTTCGTAGTACGATTTATTCAATCGGGCGCAAGTCGAGTTTTATAACCCTCAAATTATAACAATAGAACGCCACTACATACTATATCTAGAATAATCGAAAAGCTATAGAAATTAGTAAATACAACAATTTCAATCGCGAAGTCGTAGTCCGTTTTTAAAAAACAAAACATAAACGATTTGTGATCAGATACTGTGGATACCTTCATGTGTAGAGAACAGTTTCGAGTTAATAGTAAGTTTGTAGATAGTGGAAAGCATTGCAGAAAGAATGAGCTACAACGTATCAATTTAGATGTATCGTTTTCGTTATCGAGTAAACTATAAAATTCAAAGGTTAACAATGTCAAATGTCACACACAAAGGTGAGAAGGACTAAACCTCTACAACTTCCTCTTCGATTTGCGATCGTACACAAGAACGGCGGTCGGCGGTCCCTTAAATTAGCTTAATCGTAACTTAATCGATCTACACTGCATTATTTTAATTTATTGTGCATAAAGAAGATAATCAGCCTTTAAACCTAAGTCTCACACGCGGTGCAACACTTACGACGATTGTAGTTTAACCGCAATGACTCCTGTTTACGACACATAGTAATGAGCTGACCGCAATCAACAAGAATTCACCATCTTGAGGTAAGTGAAGTTGTTTTCTACTATGTCTCGTGATAATGATATTGCAGAAGGTAATCTTCACAATTGAGGTAACAGCTCATCGAGGTACTTTTCCGTGGTACTTAATCGACATTATAGATGTATGAGAGCTAGTGCTATTTCACATTTTAACTCGTTCTCATACATGAGACTAGTGCAGATTGCTTATAAAGACTGCAGCTGGGATTGACGACTTGACGTTCGAAGTATGATAGTGTCATTTGTTTTATTTGAAAGTGATTAAAAACCCACGAATTCTATTCAATTAGAATAGACACTAACAACTAAATTACTGTCTTGAGTATCGAAATGATTTTCTTTTGTTTTGATTTTATATCATCTCAGTCGCCTTTTTAATATAGAGGCGAGATCGCACACGTTGACATTTGGACTCTCCTAATACCATTACAATTAAGAACATTTTATATTGTGAATATATAAGCTTAATATGCTGCTGATGGTACATAAACAGCTGGCGAAGTAAAAAAAGTGTAGGTATATGTCAGCTCCGACGCACGCCTGGAAGTTACTCATTATGAATGATTGTCATTGAACAGGCACAGTAAATAATACAATAAAACATCGCAATAAAACTGAGAGGTGCGCACGATAGGTTGCACACAAAAAACGTAACGCTGTCATTCGATCACAAAATTTTACTTATTTTTTCATACCGGGCGCTTTATATGAAAATCAATTCTTGAGGAGTAAATTCCAAAACACGCACATGTTAAATAATGAAATCTTATATACATTTAACAAGTCTTAAATGAGCTGACAAAAGCAAAGCATTGCAGATGACATCAAAAACCCGTGATAACAACGAAAAAAGGCGGGATTATCTCGAAAAAGGTTTGTTCTAACGAACTTAAGTGAACAGCCCAGATTCCATCTTCGAGTAAAAGAAAAAAGTATGGATAACAAAAAAATCCGCTAAAAAACACTTGTGTGCGACCACACAATGGTTTTCCACCGCTATTGTCACGAGCAGGCAAGATGGCGACGGCTTTTATTTTTTTATTAAGCCACGAAAGTTCGGAATATATTCTAAAGATGAAACGGAATAGTTTTTAAATGTGGAGAACATACTCACTGCGGAGGTCAAACAAAAGCAAATAATGAACTCGCTTGCGATGCAGTGCTATTCATATGACTCTTCTTTGTGTATTTATGATATTCTGAAATCTTTTGTTTCCTATTATGACCATAAGAAAGTTATGATTAAAATTTAAATACGTATAATATTTTTTTGTCAAATAGTATCAATATTGTAACGCATCGTAGCATCGAAGAATGGTAGCATCGTAGTAATTCGTAGCGAAGCATTGATGCAAGATAGTCAGTAAATGCCGTTTACTTAATTCTAAGGTTGATAAAAAGGTATAAATTTAAACAAGCATCTAAGAAAGTGTATAATTATTGTGTACACAGACATTAATTAATATTAAAGTCAAAATTAATAACAAAATATAGTAGCAGACCTAGGAGATGTTATCCTCCCCAGCTCCAACGCCACCTACCGATGCGCATTGTGAATCTGCACTATTCCGGAACCGACTAATAACACATAAAAAGGACATCACCCATTTTGGGCTATTTTTTTTTAGCCGGCCAACAAAAAATAACTAAATTTTATCATAGGCATAATTATAATGAACGTTTTGTATTATGATAGTAAAGCTCGAAACCTATTGGTTAAGATGATAATCAGTCTCAAAGTATTTATTTTATTACCTACGGTTTGCGGGGTGAGCTCGTGATTTCCAGGTAAACAGTTATTGTTAATGGTGTGCGAGCGAGAGGACGTTGCAAGTACATTTACCTGCCGAGTTACAAGTGTAAACAAGAGGCAAAATACACCCACTTAATCCTTTTCGTAGGTACTTTCGTTCGTTAGTTCTCCATGCAGGCGTTTATGTACAGGTTTTTTATTAATTATAATGCATATTATTTTCATTTCATATATTCTTATTCAATATTTACAACTCTCCTGGCCTTACAATAATATCTTCTAAACCTTCGGCGGGAATGTGTATCGTTGGCTCGTGCCTGGCAAACCCCATGTACCACACAATGCACATGACGTGTGAGCAGCAGCCAATGGTTCTTCGGCCAATGTTACATGTACAGTAATAGTGTTTTATAGCCTGTCGCCCTTCGAGAGCCCTATCTATGCCAATATAAACGTTATACGAACGTGAACGGACATGTCGGGACTGGATTCTACCGCGCAATACGTAAAGGTCTGTTCCTTCTAGCTCTCGTATGTGTTCTGTGGGTAATTGGTCGCCAATTTCAACGATGAACATACCATTTGGCTGCAAATGCTCCGCATAGTAACTCCTAGCTTGCTTTATTTGGTATACACCAAGTGCAAAAAGGATAAGATCTTCTTGTGTCAATGTGGGGAATTGAACCTCAAGCGCATCAACGTTAATTGAACGAAACGGAGCACGTCTTCGGTTATAATTGTATCTGTTCACCAGATCCGCCAATGTATTTGGTACATGAACCCTTTCCCGTATTATTTCTAAATACATTGGAGCCCTTACATTGTCCACAATCAACACATGATAGGCATTTAATAAAGCTGCACTGATTTTAAAATATTCCATCATATGATGCAAGGCGCGATTGCTGTGTACAATTCTTAACAAGCGAAAATCTCTTTTGAATCGTCCATTGATTATTTCTACTACCCAGCGGCATATAGTCACAAGTCTGGATTTATTCGCTTGTTCCGTCGTAAGTTGCGTTTCGTTTGCATTTTTCGTTTCTGGCATATGTACTGTATATCCATGTGATTGTAAAGGATAGGCCGCGTCTCTAAAGCCACGATCTAAGATAAATACGTCACCCGGTCTGAAAAACCAATGAAATATGCTCTCCTCATTTTCAATAATTGCATTCATTATTGTTGCATCGGAAGTTGAAGCGGCGTGCGGGACCGTTACGTCAATTATATGACCGTCACAACAAACAAACAAGAACGGCTTGGTCAGATTTCGATATTTGTGAAGACTATATGTTTGTCGTTGAAAAAAATAGTTCGAGCTCTTTTGGTTGTATATATATGTACCATCGACTATTATTATAGCATTTCTTTGTGGCAAAGGGCTTTCTGGATTGCCAAATAGAGTTTCAGGTACTAATAAATTCCTTTGAGCCACTTGTTCCCTGTTTATGTGGTCAAACCCAACATACAAGGGAACAAAATCACGCAACAATGCATCACGACCTAGAGCTAACATTCGTTGAAAACGGGATTCGCTCGTTCTAAACACTAAAGCAAGTCTGGCATTAGAGTCTCCTGTTCTTGGTTTTGCCAATACAGCGGCCAGTATTGTCTTCTTTTGACGATTATTATTTAGGCTGGATGTGTTTACGAGTAGATCGGAAAACTGTTCGTGAGTAAGTCCCGTCCAAGTATGAAACTCGTTTGTATTAATGACTTCGTATGTCTCGAAGTTTAACACGTCTGTTGTAATATGATTTCTCATAATCGTCAGAGCATTCACTATTTCAGATGCAGTAAAATCTTCTATGAGATTGTCTTGTAAAGGTAGAGTATACCAAAGGTTCTGGGCTAAGTGTTCTTCGCAAACGCGAGCATTTTCTGGTATTAGTAGATTGTACCGCCCAATCATACGAATTATGATATCGTTAGGTATTCTAAGCCTGGTAATATTTTGACAATGCTCAAAAATGCAGTGCACTGTTGAGTTTGGAGTACGTACAAATCCTGCTAAGGTCATTGTTGGATGATTACGGCTTTGTTGCTGAATAGGCTCATCGGGCAACACGTCATCATCTTGACGCGCCTCGCGTATACGCCGATGAAACGTCCTCTCAGCTCTTTGCCAGAAAGGTCGGCAAATGACGTCGGTAGGTTCGTTCTGAAAAAAAAAAATCAATTTTTGTAAACCCACCTTCTACAAGTTAAATACAAACGAATCTTTCCCAAAGGACTTCTTAACAAAAATAATAACATGTTCGTGCCCGTACTCACACAAAACTAACTATTTCAAAGCTTTTGAAATAGTTTTGAGTGTAGGCAAGAGCCAATGCCTACATTTAAACCGGCTATAACTTAGACGGGCACTATACCATATTGAAGTGGTACTTAAGATCTGTACAGAGCGCCGATAAAAATACTAACAAATAAATAAGAACAACAAATAGTTAATTCGTGGCAGTAACAGAGAGTCGATGAAATACTAATAAACACTCGTAAGTAGAAATCTTACTTAAAAATAATAATAATAATAAAAATCTTTCCCTATACCTTCAAAGGTTCTTGTCTACATTTCTATCACTGATGTAAGCCTATGTACTTTATAAAAAAACCCTTTCATAGCACTAACTAAAGAACTTAAGTATACATTTTACTTTATTGAAGGAAGGTAGGTACTTCAGCAAAATAATTCAACGCGACACCTAGTCCTGATCATGATGTCATATCGACGATCTGTTATTATCACAGAGTAGGTACCTAGTTATGACTTAAATGTAAAAAAGGTTGCATTACATACCTGTCTCGCGATTAGCTCCTCCATAATAATCTGAGCTATGTCGATGTGCTGTTCTTCCCGAGAAATCCACGTGTAAGTCCTTCGACCTTCACATGGTTCACGACAGTTAATACACAACATATGTGCCATGATTAACAAAAACAGTATAACAAAAACAAAAACTCAACGATAATTAAAACAACAAACAAAACAAAATCAATGTTAAAAACCACGAAAACAGTGAAAGTAGCCGTCCGATGTAACGAGAGTTGCATGGAAAACTAACGAACGAAAGTACGAAAAGGACTAAGTAGGTGTATTTTGCCTCTTGCTCACACTTGCAGCTCGGCAGGTAAATTTAGGTACTTGTAACGTCTTCTCGCTCGCATACCTATTATGCCTCTTGCTCACACTTCTCGGCAGGTAAATGTACTTGTAACGTATTCTCGCTCGCACACCATTAACAATAACTGATTACCTGGAAATCACGAGCTCACCCCGCAAGCCGGGTGCAAGCCGTAGGTAATAAAATAAATACTTTGAGACCGATTATCATCTCAACCAATAGGTTTCGAGCTTTACTGTCATAATACGAAATGTTTATTATAATTATGCCTATGATAAAATTTAATTATTTTTTGTTGGCCGGCTAAAAAATAATTAGCCCAAATTTGTATGAAGCCTGAATGATGTCCTTTGGTTCAGCAATTTATTAAGAGTTAAGTATTTTATATTAAATAATTATATTATTTTTCATTCAAAAATATGTCAATTGAAAAGGTTTATCTGGTGAAAGTGATTAATTGAAATGGGCATTAGGCGCTGAAGTTCTTGCACTAATTATGAAAAGAGTTTGCTGATTTTGGTAACTTATTATACATAGCTTGAAAAAAACTTCCTTTGTATCAGTATATGTATATTATATAGGTAACAATAATTCCCTACAAATAAGGTTTCTCTAGTTTATCAAAAGCCTTATGGACCTAGATATTTAAGGCTTCAATATAAAACCCATATCAGGCTGTCCATTTGCGTCCATTACTCGATCTTGGATGTAATGTAATCGCTGGCCAAAGAGATGGATGTTCCTTACTTTTACACTTAGGGCTCTTACAAAAAATCTGTACTGTAAGAAACATGTTCACATTTTTTAACGTACGTATGTAAAAATAGCACAACAACCAACGCTATAATTGTTGTGCTATTTTTACATATAGCATTAAAATTACTTAACAAACCTAAAAATATCTATTAAAAATGAATGCACGTATATTATAGAATGTTGTTTCGCTTCGACTATAAATAGACACTGATATCATGAATAAAAATGACAATATACTTTATTCAAATGCACATAAAATAGATTCTTTTGTATCGTCCATTTTTACCAACCGCAGAATATTTCGGCGTTTGGTTACAAAATATTATGTCACGTACAATCCGACCCTGCACAACCTTCGACCTAAGTAATAACAGTTTCCACTTCTTACTTCATTCGCTTTCTTACATTCACAACTTATTTTATATTGTTTGTGATTTTCTCCGATACATTTCCTTTCAAAATATCGTATCTGAGCACTGTTTGGTCTTTTGTTGGTATTCGGAAACAAACTCTTCTTTCATTATAAGTTTGTCACGAATTTTATCGGTTTTCTATTTCCAATTCTGATACAGAGTTGATAAAACATTTTTTTGATTGAACACCAACTGTGTCCATCTTCAAATTGTTTGTTTCTTGTATTTAGTATTTTTTTCTTATTCTGATAAAGACAGCAAACTTGCCAAATTACACGCTACGGAAAAAAAGGTACATTTAATATTAGAGTGACTTTTCTATTTTGAATGAAATGTGTGTAAAAACTGGATGAAAAGAAAAGTCTTTAATGAATGAACTCATTCATAAATAAATCGAATCATTGTTTTAAATACATAATAATTAAAATTATTTTAAGGAATAAGAATCTAATATTTAATAGCTTGATTTTATATGGGTAAGCGACATTAAATGTTATGTTGACAAAAATAAAATTAAACATAACAACTATGATTATATATTTTTATAATATCCATTGTTTCTTATGACATTTATTTTGTATATCGTTTAACTTAATATTCCTTAAGTTTGTAATCATTTCATTGCATATACTCGTATAAAGAAAATAAGGGGTAATGATAATTTTATACATTTTGTGTCATGTTGATGGTGTTTATATCAAATAAAATTATATTCAGTGATGAAAGACACTGTGTTGTAACATTTCCACTATCTAGTTTATTTTTTTATAAGAATGATTAAATAGTGCACAGTCAAAAGTATAGCCTCTTTAAACGTTTTCTATACTCGCATTGTCATAAGAAGCGGCCACTATTGATACATATTACTGTCTAAGGTACGTGAGTGCATTGTATAGTTATTTCCGAGTGCAGATCGTGAATCTTCCTTCACGTATTTTTTTATCGGAGACTTCTAGACTCCCCAAAGAAGCAGGACGCCACATATCATATGAAACGGTGTAATAATACAAAATATATGTTTCAAACATTCAATCCCAGAAAGCTCACTGGCCGAAAAAGATGCTTGCATTTAATTACTCTGTTATACTTATTTCATGAAACAATTATTGAAGTTATACTTCTTTAGGCGCGTTATGAAAAATGATGAGAGTGAAATTTTAAGATGTGACACAAAATTATCATGTTGAAGTTGGCCGCAAAAACGACATGGAATAAAGCAGCAGGATGAAGTTGGCCGCTAATTATGAATGTGTGTGTGTGATTTAAATTAAATATGGTAGTTAACAATCATTTATATAGTTATATTAGTTATCTTTGTTTAGTAACGATAAAGAAGTATAACTGCTTACGTGCGTACATAAGTACACACAACGGTTTTATTTTAAATAAACTGATTATATTTATATTTTTAAACATATACAGGTTGGATGATGTGTAAACAATTTTCGACTATTAAGAAAAATTAGTTTTAGGTGCCTTCGAATAAATTTATATTTTTATTAATTTATTGTTTCACTATATATTTTTTTTGAAAAACAATTGTTGAGATTTTTTTTAAATTTTGGTGAATTATTATAAAAAAAATATGTCTTTATTCTCAGTCTGTTGTCCGATCATGATGTGTCATGATCTTAACACTTGCTTGGCAAATAAATGTAAGTAAGTACGTCGCGTTGAAGAATTTTGAATGAGAACATTCCGATACGAAATTTTATTTAATGTTCTATTAATTAAATAGATTGTTTATTCTTACCATATATTATTATGATGTAACATATTACTGTTAGGTCTTAGTTCTTATTTATTATTTTATCTATAACCTATGAATGATTAAATGAATATATCAAGATTGGATCTGGTTTTATTATTAGAGTTAACCTATAAATAATTCTTCGGTATACAATCATATATTCCCAACATATACTAGAAATGACTGAAGATAAGAAAAACTGCGCTTTTATTAATGGTCGAAGTTGTGTCGAATGTATTATATGACGAAATTTTTATGAACTTCATTAATATTAGTTTAAAAATGTGTCAAAAAAATGACACGAAACGTCCATTGGGAGTTAAGTTAAATTTTGATAATTTAAAATGCATGCCCCAACCATTAATCTTCGGGGGAAAACAATTTGGATGGAAGTTGAAATGTGGCTGCAAGTCTACGTGATTTTTTTTTCTGCTGATTTATGAACGTTACTCCGTTCAATTCGTTTTGGCTCGTTTCGTTGTTAGGTACAAGTAACTAATAAATTAAGTTCTTTTGGGCTGGTAATTAAACTTCGGCTCTGTAATCGTATGAATTACATATATTCGCTACTATTCTATCGGAGTTCGGAAGTTATAGTAGCGTATTCAGCTCACGATTGCGGTAGTCTAGCAAACTTTCACAAAGTCGGGTTTTTGGATGGGTTAGCAATATTTTTGTTTCAATTTGAGAAAGTTTAGTTTGGTGGATTTTGTACTGTGGCCACTTAATGGTCTATAGTTCATTATCTATATATATTATTATTATTGGAGAAAGATGCTTACTTTTTGTTGACCTAAAAATTCCGGTGCGCGATTACGGTACATACTAGTCTAAACTAGTCTATAATTCCTATCTATATTACGCATGTTCAATCCTCGAGTTATTCCTAGGAAATGTATAGATTTGTAAATCTGGTAAACATATCAGAATGAAAGTCAAATTAAAAAGTTAACCTCGATTCAAATCTCGCATTATAACTCTCTGGATTATTATGACAGTCAGGTTTTGGTCGTGTTCCACGTCCATGTTCTAAGGGGTGAACGGGATACTTGTATAAACAATGAACGAACTACGGGATTAAGAATATTCGAGAATTTCGCCAAGAGATTTGATTGATTGATTTAAAACAAAATAAACACAATCGGTCGTTAATAAAAACAACTGAATTGGTATCATATATTTAACAAAGTCTGTAATCGCTATGAATTATAATTGTAATATCATGGTTTTACGGAGTATACTTGTAGCAATATTATTCGTGTAAAAGTGTTATGTTGTGTTGTTAAATATATATGTAAATAGAATAGATTTAAAGTATTTTTCATTATTACTGACGATTGTATTCTATTTTGAGAAATAAATGTTCTTATAAATGTACTTATTTGTAAACATTGTAGACATTGGTGTAATGTGCTTTGTTAGTGTTTTGTAATGATATTATTTTATATTTATAATTTTTTATATATTTTATGCATTTTCAATGCGATCTTATATGCGTTTCCCGTCTGAGATTCACTTGTGACCCGAGTCGATTTTTTCTAGTATTTTTCTATTATAATGATATTATTTTGTTAGAATAAATTATCATAATTATTTAAAACAGATACTTATTGACTTTGTTGTAATAAACGATGTAATGGAACCATAATAGTGGTATTATTGTGATTAATAATTTGTTTTTGAGGATTGTTATGTCGTTGCTTCTGTTAAAGCTGACGAGTATCTTGCGCCCGTTCTTGTCAGTTGAAAGATATCTGTCTGAATAGGTAGTAGGTAATATTACCTTCTACCTATTCATACTTTGGATGATTCAAAAATACTTATTTTGAGTGCATTTACATAAAGTTATTTAAAACAACTAAACCGTAATTTTCTTATTACAAAGTTTACTCGTCATTAGTGCTACTAACATGAGAATAGTTACAAAGAAAAGAAAGAAGTTGTATGGATATAATTGTGCAATGTACCTAACATACGACAATTATATCTTTTGCCTGCTATAATCATATTGCCCTTTCTTCCCCTTAGAAATAAAATAAAATAATTATTTACTTCTTCTTAAAGAGTGAAATACAGAGCTTTAAAAAATATAAGAAAATCGCGAGACCAAACCCTTAATCCTCGCATAACAATTGCAGGAGCATCGCTCGAAAGAGTTCAGAGATACAAGTACCTAGGAGCATGGGTCGATGAAGCATGGGAGTCCGAAAATGAGATTAAGACATGGATTGAAATAGCTCGTGCGTCTTTCAATAAAATGAAAAAGGTATTCTGTAACAAAAAATTCTGTCAGTCTTAGAGTACGAATACTTTTACGCTACATCTGGCTAATATTATTGTATGGCTGTGAGCCACGGACGATTAAAGAGCACAAACGCCAAAGACAAGACGCCTTAGAATGTGGTTTTACCGGCGTATGCTTCAAATAAGCTGGGTCCAAAGAGTCAGGAATGAAGAAGTACTTCAGCGCGTCAAGAAATCCCAAGAACTCATGAAAACTATTAAGAGAAGAAAAGTAGCCTATCTGGGACATGTATTATGACATGAGCATTACCATCTTGTCCAGACTATAAAGACGGCAAAGATTGAGGTGAAAAGACGCGTCGGAAGAAGGAAAATGTCTTGGCTCCGAAATGTTAGGCAATAGACCGGTATCGCCAACGTAGAAGAACTGTTTCGTCTGGCGAGGGTCAAGAAGAGATATGAGGGGCCAACCTCTAGTAGTGGAGAGGCACCGCAAGAAGAGCAAGAAGCATTTTATTCTTTTTTGGTCACTGAAAAACGTGGGATTTTTAGATTTTTAAATCTAGTATTATTAATTTATTCTTTTTAATTATTAACTCAACGAAGTAACCATATGTTACACAACAATCGGATAAGCCCCATACAAAAGTGAAAATTGCCGAAAGTTGACCTACAAGTGCACCTAGAAAGTTGAAAGTTGTTGAAAGTTTAAGCGTGGTCGCTCGTGGTAACTCGCTAGGTGGTCGGGAAGTGCCTCAAAATTGAGATATAAGATTCCAACCGGACAAACAAGCAAACAGACAAGAAAGCGACCTAAGAAAAACGTGGGAAAAAATATTTACTCAGTGAAATTACATTGCATTCCGTTGACCCTTCAATCGATTACAGGTTATAAACAAAAGAATCAATATAAAAAAATAAGAAGGAAACCACCTAAGTAACAATTAAAAATACTATGTAATCCATTTCAATGTAATTTCCTTTAAACAAACGATAACTTTCAATTTGTATTACCTACTCTCATTTAAATGGAATAAACTTATTATTAGTAAAATTACTTCTTGTGTTAAAAGCATCAGAAGATTATCTAAAACAAGGTTGAATATCTATGGAATCAATTTCCCTAGACGATTACTGGTAATGGACTGCTAATGGATTCTTCCTTGAGTTGAACAACCTTAAATATTTTATTAAAATGTGAAAACCTATTCTATTCCATTATACGCTTTCAAATTTTATACGCTACCCAATAATAGTGGTTTTCAATATCCATTCTTGAAATGTTAACCAACTGTTCTAAAATGGAAACCCAATTTGCTGTAACTCAATATTAGCTATAAAAACTAAAGTTATTTCTGAAAAGAGTCACGTGCGGCAATTCAATTTCAAATTGGCTGGATTGGATATTCAATCTGGTTTTCATTTTCATTATTTTTGAAATGGTATACTAACTTTATAGTTATGTATATTTGTTGCATTTTTCAATTCTATCTTATAAAATAATTTATTTTAATAGAAAAATACTGGAAAGATCGACTCGCGCAACCTTTGGAAGTCCGGTCCAATGCTCTCCCAATTGAGCTACCGAACCTTATGAACACCCGTCGAAATTTTCCAGTACCTATCTTATTTTACGCTGTAGGCCAGCGTTATCTCATCAATGAGAGGAACATCCTATTCGAAAGAAACTTTTTACAAATGTTTAGGAAATCGATTAAGATGAAATAGCCATTTTAGTTTTATAATTTTAAATAGTTTTTGTATTTTTCAATGCTGTTTTATAAGATAAAATATTGTAATAGAAAAAAATTGGAAAAAATTTACTCGTTCCGGGTTCGATTGACACCTAAGAATTCACATTTTTTCCAGTATTGTTCTATTAAAATAATTCATTGTATACTAAAGTTTTTAAAAAAGAGAGTGAGTAAACTCAAGTTATGTTTTCTAAGCCGAATAGACGAGAACAGATGGTCGCACAGAACCCTTCTTGAGACTTCGTACAGGAAGCAGAAGTGCCGGCAGACCACCTGCCTGATGGTCGGATGACATCAAAAAGACGGTAGGGCCGACCTGGGCAGCCGCTTCAAGAGCATCTTGGAGAGCCATGCAAGAGACATATGTTCAACAGTGGACTTAAATATGCAGAGAAGAAGCAATATTGCATTGTGAATGCAAAAAAATAATATTTATTACATAATTACTGAATTTATTAAAATAAACTTCACCGTCGAAAAGAACATTATTTTAGATGGTCAGATGTAGTATATAACTTTTGTGTCCTCAGAATTATCAGAAAAGTTGAGGTAATCCTCAGCAGAATTTGATGTTAAAATCATAATTCTCCTTAAATCAAAAACGTTATCGACGATGAAGTGCCAAGACCTCTTTACTAAAATTCGTCGAAAAATTCACTTTTTTGTCATTTGGAATTAAAATTAAAAAAGTTATTTATATGTATTAATGAAATTTCCTAGGCGTATTTTCAGTTGCAAGCGCATTATGTTAAAAAATAATAAAACCAATTTTTTTACTAATTATTAACTTGTCAAGAAAATAAACGTTTTTTTAGCTTGTGTATTATTTTGAAATTAACAGTTAGGTGTTATTGGCACTTCGCCGTCGATATGGTAGCCGATGTGCTCCAAACTGTACTCTTAAGTATGTTTTAGCACAAATAAATATTATTTATATATAATATGGTTATTCATTTTTGTTTTATCAATATCTGGGTAACAAACAATAGTACTCGCCCGCGGTATGGAACTAATTGCAGTTTAACAATTCTCTTGAAAACTTTGCGGTATGCTAATACCGTTTTCATTTCACCAACCGCTCGCTTCTAAAAAGTTGTTTTTTTCAGTAATTTATAAACAACAGATATTTTTGTTGTTTGTTACTAATGAGTGCGAATTTCGCGCCAAGTAAGAGAAAAGAACATTAGCAAGAAATTTTGTATATGCGAAAATGTGAGTTTATTCTTGTTGTTTCTTATAAAGATCAGATATTGAAATTTATTTGACCTCGTTTTGTTGGATTATTTATTTCTGCTGCCATGTTTATCTTATCTTCTTGAACGCAAGTCGTCCCTTTGGGCTATTTGTGTTCTCGAAGGTACTTTTATTCTTTTTTAGTTGTCTTTACCCTTTTGTTGTTTAAAACTCTTCATTTTTTGGTTGATATAAAATTATATACTTTTACCATAAATCCGAGTAAAGTGGGTGTTATTTTAGAGTCTAAGTGGTCCGTACAGTTTGTCAGTACATATAGAAGAGGAAATTAAATATAGTAGTTTTAGAAAAAGTTTATGCAGTATAATACATACCTTGTTTAAAAAAATGTAAATGATTTTTTTTAACTTAAAACATGAAAGATTTAATATAAGTGTTTTTGTAACAAAATGAATATTCCAGCTGGGATTAACGTATTTAAATTCAAATAAAAATGAAACTGCGTTTGAGTTTTTCAATTTCTCATTTAAATCTCTCTCTAATTTACAATTTATTTTAAAATTTTATAAAAATATATTGTTTTTATATCTTAAGAAATTTATGTACGATTTAATTAACTCGCATCAGTAGTGCGGTTAGCCCCGAACCTAAATCCTTTTGGTATCCTGTTTGCTATTAGTAAATAGTCGCTGTCGGCTTTGTGAGTTCTACATGGGGACAGTATTTAAGTGTATTAATCTAAAACTTAAACAAAAAATTATGTTCTTTATTTCCGTAATTAGAAAAAAAATAACGGCTAAGTGCGAGTTGGACTCGCGCTCCGAGTGTCCCGTAAAATATTTTTATTATATGATGAAAATATTTTCGGTTTTCGCAATATTTCCTTTATCCATGCTATCTAAGCATGCTATTTATATATGCTATGCTAAGACGTAGGTTTTGATTCCCTTGCGAGTGTCGAAAATTTGCGTAATTTTGCGGCATAAACGGCTGTATCTTTGGATTGCATTGGGTTAGAATTTTTTCACAGGTGTAAGGGACTGTAGAACTGAGTATTTGATATAAATTCCAGCTTGATACGTCCAAGCGTTCCTGAGAAAATAGGTATTGATAGACAGAGAGACGGACGGCTGGACGGACAACAAAGTGATCCTATAAGGGTTTCGTTTTTTCCTTTCGAGGAACGGAACCCTAAAAAACATAAGTAGTGTAACTTAGCCACAATTGTAGCCTTTTTGTAAACACTAACTGAACCTAATAATATAAATATAGTAGGTAAATAAAAAATCAATTATTATTTAATCCTGAATTAAGTAGGGTGCAAAACTAAGGGTGCAAAATTAGTGTATAGAAGACCATGTTTCGAGAACAAATGCTTGTGCTCATCAAACAAACTTGTGCCTATACCTAGATTTGAATCCACGAACTTTGGCACAAAAGATATGTACGCTGCCGCTGTACCACGTCCGGTGTTATGACTTACTAACAGCCAGCTATATAAATAACTATATACCTCTATTAAATTATTATTAAAATTTAAATTAAAGTTTTATATTTGAAAATTTTAAAGTATTTGTTTGTTGTAAGTGCCAGCCTACCAAGTACCAATGACAACATTTATTTTAAATATGATTTTTAAAACAGAAGACATATTAATATCTCCATTTTCTGTAAGTAATGAAATAAATTACAATTAATTTTGTTTAACCAATTTTTTTTTCAAAATGAATAGTTACAAACATGTCTCTTTAACTCAAAACCTATTAAACTGATTTAAACAAAACTTGCACAGTTTTTTAATTCAGACTACATACAGTCCAAATAAAAAATATTTTTGCAATCCAATAAATTATTTTTGTGATGTACGGAAACCATATGTTGGTTTCCGTACATCACAAAAATAATTTAAATTTTAATTATGAAATTTGGTAGCTGTGTTTAGAAGCTAGTATAGACTAACACGTACAGAAACTGTGCCATTCTGACATAATTACATACGTACGGGTCGGATTGATAACCCCCCTTTTTATGTCTGTTAATATAAGCCTGCGTCTGTTGTCTGACAAATACAATTTAGGGGTCTTCAAGTTACGAGTGAATAGATCCTTTTTTCACTAAAATTCAATATAATAAAATCTATTACATAAGTCTTACTTACATTGTTACTTTTTACATACTTTTTTACCTATAAGCTAGGCTAATAGGTATAAATGTAAAAAATATTATTGTATTACAAAATAGGGAACCAGGCAATAGCTTCGTTGTAAGAATACCAAAATTAACAGTGGCCTAAAATCTTCCTTACGTTTAGCGTCGGTAAAGCCTCTAAGGCAACAGAGGTTTTATTTAAAGGGAATCGATTCAATTATGCAAATAGACACCTAAACCCATTGTGATAAGCTCGAGAGAAAATAATGTTTTCCCAAAAATCGATTTAACGCAAAGGTTCGCTTGGGCTCTTGTGACTTTAACAGCTTTTACTGAATAAAAGATGTTGTACAAGTATTGACGTAACTTAAAACCACGAATCCCACCAATACGGTTTTCTTGTATGAGACAATACATGAAAAAGGAATAGTTAAGGTTTTATTAAAGATCTTTTTGGCCATTTTGTCATTTTTATGAAATCATATTTAAAATGTCATTACTGTATATAGAAGATGATTACACGATTTTTTATTGCTTACTACGTGTATAGCATTGGGTAGTCGTTAATACGTTGGGTAAAATACTTTTTTTCAGACGTTATAAGTTTATGACTTTGAGAATCCATTGGAAATTCATTAAAATTTCTTGTATATTATAAAGTCACATATGTATTAATGTAAAGTATAAAATATTTCTGCACAATTCATTAACACACACTGGATTCTACGAAAGGGTTGTAAGCAGTCCCATACTACTGAAATATATGACAGTGTTTATAATATATATATTTAAGTCATTAGTCATCAATTTTATTATTCGCTCCCATGGATCAGCTTCAATGACGCAAGTTTTCATTCTTATGGAATTCAAAAATTAACTAAACAATTGAATTAGATTTTTTTTTGTATTAAGCTCCGCTCCAATATATGGTGCTAGCGAAGCTTTATGCTTAGCAACTCCATCAACCTAATTATAGAAAACGAGATTTTTATCATGTTTTACAGATAACTGTGCAACTGCGCAGACATGGTATAATTCAGAATAATAAAATTCAGAATTTTAATGTAAGCTACTATGAAAGTTAAAAAAAATATATTTTTGATAATCTTACTCTTTTTTCATGTACAATTTGTATGATGAGAGGATAAAAATAATATATGTACCTCGTTATATTTTATAAATTAGTTATTATCCAGGATTATTAACACAAACCTAATTATTTGTTGACATAGGTCGGTGCTTTTTTGCGTATGATTATTTTACAAAAACATAATGTGTGCTTTATTAACAATATATATCTATATATATAAAAATACCCTGTCACAGTGTTTGACTGCGATGAACACCGAAACTACTCAACCGATTTTGATGTTTTTTTTTAATTTTGCAAAATTTCTTCCCACTTAGAACAAAGGATAGGTTTGAATTTAATTTATAATAAAAAAAATGTTCCAAATTATATTATCTGAGCCCGGTCAGCTGTTATCTATATAAAAAAATATTTATATTGATGTCGAATATCTTTTAGAGTTTAAGCCTCTTTCGATACCTGTATTTTCCCACGTTTTTCTTAGGTCGCTTTCTTGTCTGTTTGCTTGTCTATCGTCTTGTCTGTCCGGTTGGAATCTTGTATCTCAATTTTGAGGCACTTCCCGACCACCTAGCGTTGAGTTAGCCTAGAGTTGAAACTTTCAGGGTAGCTCAGAACCCGATGACAATGCACGCTTAAACAACTTTCAACTTTCTAGGTGCACTTTCAGGTCAACTTTCGGCAACTTTCACTTTTGTATGGGGCTTCTCCGATTGTTGCGTAACACATGGTTACTTCGTTGAGTTAATAATTAAAAAGAATAAAATAATAATACTAGATTTAAAAATCTAAAAATCCACGTTTTTCAGTGACCAAAAAATAATAAAATAACCTGGCGGGGCCTTTTTTGGCCACTGAAAAACGTGGGATTTTTAGATTTTTAAATCTAGTATTTTTTTAAGATTCTCTTAGAAGGTTACGTTAATGAGGAAAATCGCATAGTTTTTATGTAATCTAGAGAAAAATCCGGTTAATTACTGTCCTAACATTAGAAAATTGTAACAGAGCTAAAATAATTAGTTTTTCTAGCCATAACTATAATAAATATGCATTGTACGTTAACTTCTTGAATTTTCACGTGTGTTAATTTATTTCATGAAACTTTAAATTTATAGGAACTTCTTGTGCAATTTACTTGGTAAAAGAGAAATGCAGGTGTACCGCAAGCATATTCAGACAAACTTAAGCTATTTATATGCTAATAAGTATACATTATAATTTCGTATGGAGTCGTAAAATCTTCCGAAGAACATAAAAATGTTAATGAGTACTCTTTGTAGGAAAAAGCCAAGATATTTTTGTTATTTAATATTGTTATTCTATTGTTTTGGTGATTAATGACTCTGAGGAGGTTTTATATATCTACATAACCGAAAAGTAGCTTAAAAAGTTACTTAGTGTATTGTTACAAAGGAGGGCTGTGTAATATCGCGCACGATTTTTTGTGTATAAAAACTTACGAAAAAGGAGCCGTGGTAATTGAACGGAGTGCGTAGGTATAATGAATGTAGTTATACCTACTAGACGAATGAGATAGCGAGTACGCGCGATGCCGCGAGTGAGCGAGACGATTTGTGAACATAGTTCGAGAGTGGAACGGTCGCGATTGCGTTAATTTAAAGCGCGGCTGCGTAATGAGTAGTTCTGATTCGGAATCGTTAGAAGCGCCTTGAAAGTAATCTTTGGCGTGAATTGAAGAGTGATTTAATAAGCGACCTCAGCGAGTTACTGGACTATTGTGAACGTGGTTCACGCACGTGACTGGGATATTCTACTTGAAGAGATCATTTCTGACACCTTTGGCGATTTTTTTGACAATTGAAATAATAAGCAGACTTGATTTGAAACTTTATTTGGAAGGTTTTATACAGTGTTTAAGTCATTCAAGTAGTTAATTTCGTAATAAAATAACAAGACATTGCAGAACTGTTAGACGCTAAATGATGTATTCTATTTATTACTAAAATGGTAAATGTAGACTATATTGTACACCCAGATTAAGACTGCCACATGTCCAAAAGTCTCAAACTGAGAAAACCAGAGTTAAAATTTTTAAGTTTTCAATATTTTTTCCAAGCTAGAGTGCCATATGTATCTTCCATTTTGTAAACATTCGTTTTAGACTTGTGGCCCTTTTTACCATGTTCAACACATATCATACTATCAGTTGGAATTTTAAACTAAATATCCCTCATTTTTGACTTGTGGCAGTCTTAATCTGGGTGTACGATATGTGCCACGAAAGAACTTCTTCCGTGCGGACGGCGCATGCAACACACCCTTAAAAATTTAAAAATAAATAAACATGGTATAATACTGTTTAAAGTAATACTAATGCCAGTAACCATGAAAGTTTAAAACAATATTTATTTATTGACTTCTTTTATTCCCTATATGGTATACTTTTATGAATGTTATCAAAATATAACGCCTTTACCAAACGTAACATCAGCTATAAATATTTTCAGTGCTAGACGTGTTGCATAATTCATAAGTTTATTTTTCGGGTAGAACGAAAATATGTGAGCTCTTTATATTAATATTTTAGTTGCTATTTGTAAATAGGTATGGAAAACTGTCACGTTTGCAGTCTCGCTAATAAATCAATTCATTTTGTGATCGCTTACTAAAGATAAAGGTTGAATATACTACTCGCTATAATATACGGATCTTTTTTCGAAAGATTTATACCAGTAAATGGACTTTTTTAGCACAACAAATAACACAACCATCATTTAATGTCACTATAAGCCTGATTTAAGTTAGATTTGGTTGTCGAGAATGATTTTAGATTGAAAACCATTTGTATGTAGGTATTGTTTCTAGTCGCATAACTCTAAGCAAGCCTATATTATTATAAGTTCATAGATTCTTCCCGCAATGAAAAAGTTTCAAAACGATCACGCATTCATTAATATATTTTATCTCTTTATCCCCTTTCCTATGTTTCTCATTACTCTAGGTTGTTTGAAGGAGGTTGCTATTAACCCCTTGACGCCCAGCTCTGTGTTAAATGCGTTATTACTCTCTGTATCTGGGTAAAAATATAATTCAATCAAAAATAACCATTACCAAAGGCGTAATAAGGATTAAATCAGACTGCGCGCTATAGAGCATTATATAATGCTCGCGGATGTTACATATCGTTGTCGCGTGCATGACATAATGCTCTCGGGTTTTAAGGGGTTAAGCAATAAAGACGACTATTTGTACTTTCATATCTGTAGTTGGTTCTTTCTTCTTTGTAATTCTTGTTCTCGAATCAATATTGCCTATGTTTCGGAAGTCACGGTCACCTTTACCCTGTCGATGAAGAAATAAATAAATGCAGTATACTTAAGTAGCTAAAGCACTTGTTGTTTGTGTTTTTTACATCGAACCCGGGACCTCGAAGTGACGTTACCATGACAACCGGTAAGCGAGCCACAGGTAAATGGCGTCTACCTTCGCTTACCTCTAGAATGTTATCAAAGTTTTGAGATTACTTGTTATTATAATGATACGCCTATATTAGCGCCTGCAGTATTTTTTTTCTGTATGACTTCTAATGTTTCTATGTTTTTTGGAATTTCTGTTACATAAGCAAAGGTGTCCGTAAAGCTATAGCATGGCAAGGATTATTAAAGAATACTAACATAGACTAAAGTGTACGACTTTTTTAATAATTCCAATAACTCAAGCGTTGACGATTTCTTGTAATTTTAGACTATTCGAAAAGTTGTCTTTTGGAATAAAAGAAAGGTATGATAATTTTTAATAAACGGCTTACTCGGCTCACAAGTTATTCTCAAGCAGGACACGAATCTGCCACCTTTGGAAATCCGGTCCACTGCTCTCCCAATTGAGCCACCGAGGCGAGTGAGCACGCGTCGATATTTTCTAGTACTTTTTACTCTATAGGCCAGCGTTGTGAGCAGAGTCAATTTTTCTATTATATTTGTATTAAAATTTATCGTATGAGTTAGCATTAATTTAGGTATGCATTTGAATATAAAAAAAACATGTCTCTATATATTTATATAAACCTACACAAAGCTGTGTTTACTGAAGGTCTTGTAATCTGTAAGCGCCTGAAACTATAATTGGATATCTATTTTAGAGATAAGATTTTAGCCACCGAAATAAGTTACCTTGAATTCCGTGTGATTTCTGAAATGTAACAATGTGATCCAACGGATCGAAAATTCTCTCAAAATCGGTGTTGATTAATTTGAACTTTATTATACATCTTCATATTAAATCGGAATATTTGCATTCAAGAAGGATTAATTTCTCAATATTATGACCTCTTATCTCAAATAGTCGTAATAACTAGGCGATGCAGTCGCTAAGCATAAAGCTACGCTAGCACCATATATTGGCGCAGAGCGTAGTACCTAAAAAAAAAAACATTTCGATAGGAGCTTTTGCGAATTTCAAAATTCGGGCTCCGTCACAATCTGGTCCTAAACCTGTTGATTTGATTCCACACAAAAAATAAAAAAAAATATTAAAATCGGTTGAGAACTCTGGAAGTTATGGCGTAACAGACATTTCGTCATTGAAGCTGATCCATGGGAGATCCGATTCCGATTAAATACTTGTGTTATATTTTTTCAGCAAAATTGAGATTGGACTTAAGAAGCGTTCGCTTAGCTTGTAGTGGCAATCAAAGACAGCAAGTTTTATTTTGAATTATTGCATATTAATATATTTTGACTAATTTTATTAACGTATTACCATGTAGGCTTGACGTAATTACTCAAGGGTTATTTTAATATAAAAAAAATATGAACTGAATTAATGCTGTATTTCGTAAGTTCGTAAGACACAATTTTTTGTGATATTGCCAACCGTTGAATAGATTACCAGTTCTATTTTATTTAGAATAAAGGTGTACCCAAAATCTATATGTAATCAATCAAGATATGGTTTTCAATTATTTTTGGGTACGTCTAGGGACAATGGATAAATTTATCAAAAAATGGATGTGAGCGATAAAAAATGGTGACACAATTCAAATAAGTTATTTTATTTACTTTAGTTATATTTGCATTTTTTAACGATAAATTAAGTACAATTTGGAGCAATATTATAGCAATATATAAAGTAACTGATATTGTATAACTCTCAAAAAACTTATCAACATTTAAAGATAATATTTAGTTCGCCGCCCACCTGTTAAAAGCGTTTAACATTGATGGAATGATACTAGCTCATAATAGAAGTTGAAATACGTTTGTAAATTTCGACGCGTCTGCAAGCGCCCCGGTAGCTCAGCGGTCAGAGCACTCGCCCGGATAGCGAAAGGTCGCGGGTTCGAATCCCACCTGAGAGCTCGGAGGCGTGATTGTTTTTAACATGCGTATATCTTATATAAATATGGCATTGTGAATATAAAAAAGAAATAAATACAAGAACTATTATTGATTTTTATTAATTTATTTGTTGAAATTATATATACGAGTATTTATATTTTATTAATTTCATGAGCTAACGAAAATTTAACCATAGTATGTTAACAACGCTTATAACGTTGATAAAACAAAATAAATAACACAAAGCACTTTAAATATAAACTCAAAAGACACGATTAGATCCACTTTTCCACGCCTAGGGCGATTAAGGAAATGACCTGGTTTCCGTGATCACCCTCCAAACAAGGCATCTTTGTAGGGGTGAAGTGAACCTATCGCCTAGTCTTAGGGACTGTTCCGTATTCCACAAATCTGGGATATAGTGTTTTTTTGTGAATGGAGCTGACCAAATGTCACTAAAAGAAATCGAAATTAAAGCTTGAAAAATCACTGTTACTATGGCCAGTGACACAAGAAAAAAATGCTATGTTAAAATAGTAACAGGCAAGTGTGTATAAAGACGTGTTTTGAAATTGCATTTGTATTGTCACTACTTTGGTCTCTAAGCACCTTGATTATGGGACAAAATGCTTAACAGTGTTTCTCGATCTGAAAAAAGCATTCGACACAGTATCTGTCCCCATCATAGTGGAAAAAATGGAAAAAATTGGTATACGAGGTACCCCACTTTCACTCCTGTCGAACTATCTCCATGACCGAACACAGAGGGTAAAGATCAATGAGCATGTAAGCTTGGATACTAAAATTGAATACGGCGTTCCGCAGGGAAGTGTCCTTGGCCCAACCCTTTTCTTAATCTACCTAAATGACCTAACAAAACTTAACCTTGAAAATGGTACTCTCTTCTCATACGCAGACGATACAGCCATTGTTTTTAGCGGTAGGAAATGGGACTCTGTGTTCAAAGCAGCAGAAAACGGTCTCTTTATAGTGGCCTCCTGGCTCAGGTCAGCTTTACTTACACTAAATATAGCTAAAACCAACTATATGTGCTTTACAATATCTAAAAGATCCAAACCGACCTCCCTGCGTAAACTTAAGATACATTACTGCGAGTATCCCAATGTTGTTAACTGTAAATGTGCAGAGATCTAAAACGTAGAAACCGCAAGATATCTCGGTGTGATTCTAGACCATCATCTAACTTGGCACCCGCACATTAATCACGTAAATAGCCGCATAAGGAAACTGGTTTGGATTTTCAAAAAGTTGAGACATGTTACATTTCAGAAACTAATACTTAGTATATATCTTGCGCTAGCACAATCAGTCTCCGTCTATTGCATATCAATATGGGGTGGAGCCACAAAAACAAAAATGTTAGAAGTGGAAAGGGCTCAGAGGTGTCTACTTAAGACAATTCTTTTCAAACCGTATAGATTTGCTACAGACGAGTTGTATAAAATATTTGATGTCCTTTCAATGAGGAAACTTTACATTCTGATCTCGGTATTAAAAGTACATAGTAAGTTGCCATTTGAACCTGGATTGGTAATGGGTAGGAGACAGGTAGGGGGTGGCTTCTATACCCAGTTGCAAAACAACATTTGCTCAACGCCAATTTTATGCTCAAGCTGCCTTTCTTTATAATAAACTACACAACTTACTTAATATCTATAAATTAAATTTTTACGAATGCAAAAAAAATGTAACAAATGCACTCAGAACCCTCGGATACACCGAGACAGAGGGCCTGCTGACTAGGATGGTACTGTGACTATGAGTGGTGGTGGTTTTAAAATATGAACCGATCCCAAGATTTTCAAATCGTAGGGCCTCACAGTCACACAGTCACACTGTTTCACTGTTACCTACAAATTATTTAGACATAACACACACACACACACACACGCACACAAAACTAACACACACACACACACGCTCACAAATCTAACACACACACACAACTAACACACACACACACACACTAATACACCATTGTTGCATGTTATGATATATACGTTTGCCAAAATTATTTACCTTTGAACTATTGTAATAGAAGAGCGGGGTCTCCCGCCACAGGTACCACGAGTACCTACTGGGTAGATCCCAGCCTTAATATTGTTTACGTTTTTTGTGTGTTAACGAAATAAACAATTTTTATTTTTATTTTATTTTTTTTTTTATTATAAGATATAATAGATTAGCAAAATATAACGACACGATTTAATGTACATACAAGTTGGGAACCGCCTCGTTTATTTTCTATCTCACATGGTCGCATTATATGATTCCATTGTTAAATTCCAAGAGACCTTTACTAAACCCATAAATGCTTATAAGAGGGAGTTTGAAATTGTATTAGCATCCGCCAACATCACTGTTTCCAATTTAAAGACTATAGTATTTCAGGCTTTCTCATAATTGCACTCGAAGTCTTGGAAAAGCAGGCACATCAGATTGTCACTATTGAAATGTGGATTTGTTGGAAGATATTTTATGGCTTGCTAGGATACAAGGATGAAGATACTGCAGCGGTGACAGCAAAAGTTGTTGTTGAACACATCTAGTTGTTTGGGTTTCCATCAAACGACATAAGCTGTTGAAATCCTATGGGTCTAGTTAGGCCCATACGTTAGTTAGGAGTTCCGGGTATAAACCATGCTCAATTTTGTCAGTGTTGCGACCTCGAGATACGTGACAAATTGTAGTACACCAAGAGGGCTTTGAAGGGATCCATAATGACCAAGATTCTGACTAGTCTAGCCGTTTTTATGGCGGCATGACAATCGTTGGCGTTAAAAAATGTTTTCAGACGACGCAGACGGAAAGCGAATTAGACTGAATTTCAAGTGAAAAGTTGAGGCCATCAGTTAGTTATACATAACATTAAAAGGAATTCTAAAAGAATCCATGTCATGTTTTGACTATAATTTATTTCATTTTTATGACTTAAATTTTTCAATTACATTAAATATTTATATAAAATCATTTAATCCATTTAATTAACAAGACGTTTATTCCTATTTTTAACTAAATAATAATAATAATTTTAGTATAAATAAAAATAATAAGCGCGTTGCAAATTCAATTAAATTGGTATCATATTAATGTTTGGAAGGTGCAGAAATAGAGTGGGACTAAATACTATACGTATACGATATTTTCTATTCATTTTTGGTGCTTTGCTTCTGATAAACTAGCAGGTAAGAGCAATTTAACAGCCTTGCATCGCGAAAAATCTTCACATAAAAGTTCAGAGTTTAGGGCTTTTGACAATTTATTATTATTTGTAGTCCAGTCAAATTAACAGCGTACTGTGCCGTTTCTATGGTTGCCGCAGCAATACGCACTTTTTATTATTTGTTTTTATCTAAATTATGAACGAATTTATACACTTGATTGGACCTAATAAACATTTTCATTCAATTATCAATATCACTCATAACATTTTTAAGTTTAAACAGAAATGTTTCTTATGAAATTAGAAAGGGCAGATTATCCTGAGGCCACAATTCCTGACCCTAATTTTCAATAATACTTAAGAAAATATACAGTTAATTAAAGTACAATATGCCATTATCCAACGTTAAAGTTATCTACGATTACTAAGCAACTTTTTCAAATACCGATCATAAGTAAAAGCAGGACATAGTTGAACTAAACTTTGTAATCTGACATCATAACAATGATGCCAGATTACAGGGTGTAGTATGATCCACGATTAACGAATAATGAATTATGAATTAGGTTGGGTGAACTAAATCTGTTGTCTTAACCTTCTCGATCCTTCAGAAGTAGTCTTTAATATTAACCAATCCAAGACCTGAGTGGTGGATTATCGTTCGATCTACTATTGCAAACAGGAAGGGGTATGCTCAAACAATAGTGACAGTAAAATGATAACGATTAATTTCTGTATATTTAAGTTAAAAGTACGCTGTGAGACCATGACAGTCGCATTAGTTAGTGTAGCTCGATCCTAAGACGAATGCATCGTAGGGCTGTGCAGCTGCCATGGATCAGTTTAAGTCACTTTGTTTACAATATTTTCACTTTGTAAATCAGGAGTTTATAATCTCTTTTTGAACTCTATGTTAGCGTGCTAAACATTTTTCAGCATGTCGAGGCAGCCTTTAATCAAGGCGTCCGAAATGTGTCTCATAAAATTATATATATGACCGTTATAAGTGATGGGTTTGTTGGCTGTGCAATAAATAAACTAAGTCGATGAAGTCGCTAAGCATAAAGCTTCGCTAGTACCATTTATTGGAGCGGAGCGTAATACTACAAGAATTAAAAAAAAAAACAATAGTCCCATCCAAGAATCTCATTTGAGGGCTTGGAGGCGTAGTTGTTTCTTACACACGTATTTTATATCTTATAGAAATATTGCATTGTGAATGCAAAAAATTAAATTAAAAACATAAAAAACAATAATGTTTAGCAAATTTTTAAAATTCCATAAGAATGAAAAGTTTCAAAAAGCGCGCGCTTTTTGATTCAATGGGAAATCCCATAGAGTCAATGTTTTTTGGTTATAACCTTTTTTTTTGTGAATTTGAAAATTCGGGCTCAGTCACGATTTAGTCCTAGACTTGTTGTTTCGATTCTTTACAAAAAATACGTAAATCAGCTAAGAACTCAGACATATGGTGTCACATACATTTCGTCTTTGAAGCTGATTCATGGGAGCTTCGGTCCAATAAATAAAATAAACTTATTCTGTCACGTTAAGCATGATATTTTGTTAACAAGATTGCTATAATTAAATCATTAGAAATCAAGATGAAAATAGGGTTAACAATGCGAAGCTCGTTCTAAGAACTGTATTTAGAATGTAATTGGTGATGCTTCAACTGCCAGTGGATAAACGCTTTAATCGTTCACTTCAAAGAAGTTGCTTGTTACAACTGATAATTAAGGGAAACTCAAATTATTGTACAAGTAATTTTATTGTTACAAGTACAGATTAATAATACGGCTGTACGAGTAATAATAGGGGGTGAATTAATTCTTAATAGATTTTGGACTGTTACTTTGGGGATTCGGCCATTGTTGATAATTACTTATTGATTAAGGTTCTTCTGTCAAAGACAACTTTGAAGGTAAAGAAATTCTGGTTAAATAGATTGTGAAGTCATTCATCTTTCTTTGTTTAGGGGAACTTACGTAGAAGCATTTGCGGGCAAATATTCCTGTTAACATTAGTTGCTACTTACCTATACACTTTTGATTCTTCTTATTAGTGTTAATATAGTCACTACAGAGTAAAATACACTAAAATAAAGTCGCTTCCTGCTGTCTGATAAATAGAGGTATTCAAGAGGAAGTTTTATATATATAATACATGCATAATATAGTAGAGTACTCTTTTTTATTTAGTACAAAATATCATAGCACGGTGGTCCCGCGTCCAAGGGAGAGCGGTCATAACCTCCTAAAATTATATTTAACCATTTTTTCTCATTGGAAATAAAGTAGAATATGAAAAATATACGTTTTTGATTAAATTGAAACAAATTTATTAATAACAATATATATCATTTATTGTTGTAAATTTGATAAATTATTAATAATTAAAGCTAATTATATAATCCTAGTGTATAAAAATACGATTATAACTTATAATTAAACAGAAAATTGTGCAATAACTTGAAAATACCAAACAAAGTAATTAAGAGCTTTCCAAATAAAGAATTAAAAATGCACATGCAGCTTGAAACTTCAATAAATCTAACTTCCTTAGACAGAAGGCTCTTTTTCTTTTTATAAAGGGCTAGGAATTCAGTAATAGTCGATTAATTTTCTGCCTATAATGCTCTACCTCTTCCTTAGATACTGTAGAACTTTCTTTCAAAAGTTGAAATCGAATAAGCCTACAGTATCTGGTAGAGCAAGGGCGAGGGTTTTTCCACAAAACAATATGGTTTGAATAATTCGGTTATGTTTTAATTGCTAATTGAAGTGCAACATAAGAGGTCACAAATAAACTACTGTCATCTTGTAATGTTGAATCCAAAAAGCTTCGCTTGTACTCGCTGACCCGTGCTACCGTCAAATCCCCATTTATCGGTCAAAACTAATGTATTCGAATCGTTTGAAACACTATCTAAAACTTCACTACATGACTCAAGTATTCGAGAAACAGTATGATCTAATAAAATTTGTAACTTAATTTCGCAAGTACGTTCTGCGACTGATATGTTCTCTGGGTAACCCTTCTTTTTAACAATTAAAACACTTTGGCATGACGGTAAAATATTACATGAAGTTTTAGAATTCACAAGATTTTAAATCAATAAATATTGGTGCTTGATGAACTTAGCTTCAACAATAAGCGATCATACTTTGTCAGCGCTTATAGCAATATCTGAATTACTACTAGTAGATTTACCTGAAGAGTTAAGCAGTGCGTTTACAACAGAGGTATCTACTTCTGATAATTCTGTTAATCGTCTACTTCTTGGACACCCTTCCCACCTACGTCGTTGGTCGGCCCCAGTTATTCCTGCTGTAAATGGCACTGTTCAACACTTCTAGTCAGTTCTACGTATTTAATTACATCTAACCAAGTAAAATAATTACTTAAAAGTCTACTTTTAGTACGCGCTGGCTTAACCCTGAAACTGTTTTATTACATGTAGCAAACCCTGTCACCGTGTTTGACCGCAATGAACCGATTATGATGATATTTTTTCATTTTGCTGGATTTGTTCCGACTTAGGAGATGGGATAGATTTCTATTTAATTTATAACACAGCAACGCGTAGCCGGATCAGCTATTGTATGTATAAGTTATTCGGCATTGTTCACTATTCAATAGGAAATAAGAATTTTCTGCTTTCTTCTTTTGATACACCAGATTTCTTTAAGAAAAAAAATGTAATGTTTAATACATAATGGAATTATTTCGTTATTAACGTATTTCCCAATACCTATTTATTAAATATATTCATATTCGAGCACATAAAAAAAGATTTCAATACCGTTTGAGGAAATTTGTATTCCAATAAGATATCAGTGAAGGAATTCAAATTAATGAAAACGAGGAGTTTTAATTTCATTGCGGATTCAATTAGGGGAAGGGAGGATATAGTGGGCAACATGAATCAATCTAATTAAATTTCTCATTGTAATATTATTTCATGTACCGCTACTTGTTTACTAGTATATATGTGCTGTTCGATGGCTAATGTATTATGTATTTACTCACAATTACATTACATGCGATATAGATAGTACAGTTACAGTTCTCGACGTGCTAAAGAATAATGGAACTAAAGAAAAAAGATTCCGCATTTTTTTTTAATGCAATGATGAAGTTATTAATATTCTCTCTTGTCAGTCTCAGCTTTTCAATATTTTTGTAATTTATTAGATTCTCACATTCATATATTTTCACAGGGACATACATTGGATATGAACAATTTAAATTTAAGTTAGAGATAACTCGGGTAAGATTATTTTTGTAGCGCGGTTCATTATATCGAGGGGCGTTTCCTAACTTCATATGCAAATGTAGCTTTGCTTTAATGTGCTTTTTTATAAATTACCATATTTCAACAATAAATCACTTTATAGTACTTACCAACCCAAATCTAAAACTTATAAATGTGTACACCGGAATTAAAAAATAGCGACGGTACCACAACACACATACTGTGACCCGGCCAAGATCAAATCCAGGACCTCGGAGTGGCTTTACCATAAAAACAGTTATGTGACCCATTCGATCACGGAAGTCGTTATTAACAGAGCTACCATGCGGAAGCAGTTATTAACTCAGATTAAGCACAAATCGGTACTTGGAGTAAATCCTTTGGTCTGATCGTTAATCCGGCTAAAATGTAATGCATAATAACTGGCAATCCTCATTACTTTTCGAGGATCAATTTTGGGCAGCTTCCTGCAGTATCTTTTGACAGATCTTTATCCATTATTCAAAAGCTATCAAGAACATCGGTATTATTTTTGACCAGAATTTGTTATGGAGGTAACAAATTGATGAATTGAGGAAAAAGTGTTTATATATAAGCTTCGTAGTTTACTACTTATTGGCACCATAACCATTGCGGCACGGTCTCTCTCACTATCTTTTATATGCCTAATCTTTTCGAGTAGTTACTCAATAAACTCATGCGACTGCAGAATATCTGAATCAGGTTAATTTCCAATCGTCGTAAGTATGACCACGTGTCTCACTTCCGCTCTTTATTAGCCGGCGGAGTGACTTCATGCTCTTTCGTTGCTTTATTTCATACCTTTTTATCATCCCTTATCCTCTTCTTCTACCTTACCTTACCATACCATACCTTAAATCTACTTCTTTCACTCTTCAACCGTTCAACTCTGCGTTCTTCAACTAACCTTCTTTTGGAAGTTCCAGAGCACTTAAACGAAAACTTTTTCTATTTCTTTACTGTTTATGCTGTCCGTTTATGGAACCCACTACCAGAAAGGTCCTCTTAGATCCTTTCGCAAGAGAGTTATATGTTATATCATTTCCTCCAATCCTCATTGACTTTTATTATATCTATATTTATTAGTAAAATAAAAATATGTAGCTTACTTCCGCAAAACTCAAGCAGTGTGCACCGCCCGCCCGCCAGCAAATAAATGCCCGCGGGCGGGCGGCCGGTGCACACTGCTTGAGTTTTGCGGAAGTAAGCTACATAATTTTTATTTTACTAATGGATATGAACTTCCGCTAAGTAACGCCTGATTCTATCAAATATCTCTATTTCTCTGTTATCTGATAATTTTATATCCACAATAAGCTGTAACAAATTATATATTTACACTTGTTGTTTAAATATGCGCACCCACTTCCTATTATTTTTTATCTTTGACTATTCTTTTCACCCGAGGTTGCCTCGAAGAGATTGCTGTTTAGCAATTTGTCCTCCTGTTTTTATATATTTTTATTGACTATTTCTGTATCTTGTCTGTTTGTGCAATAAATAAGTCAGTTATTATTATTATATATTTAAATATTTAAGTAAACAGTCTTAATAATATAATCATAATATAATCATAATAATATTTCTTACATTCACACCAATTAACCTAGCCCTAAGAAAGCAATGAAGGCTTGTGTTATAGATACTAGAGTATCTGGTAAATATACAAATAGGCAATATTAATATAAATTTATATAATTACCCATGGGTAATTATTTATATGCCTAATGAATACGAGAATTCGTACCCAAGTCATGACTCGGGTACGAATTCTCGTATTCATCACACAAACTGAACTTTTCCAGTACTCGAATCCAGGACCCTCGGTGCGAATGACAGGATCGCTGCTGTTGTACCAAACATCGTCAAATATAAGCTTATTGGTAAAATAATAGATCTAAATTCTTGTTTGTTTGGAGAAACAAAAAAACGTCTGGACTTCTCTTTATCTTTTTGACGGTTACTGTTGTCAAAATCAAAACTGTTTTGAATGGAATGTCCCTTCGACAAGTTAAAGGTCATTCACACGGTACGTGTACCGAGGAATGCCCAATGGTCATCAGCGTGCTAGTCACGTACATCTGGGTGTCCGGGCGGACGTGCGCTGGTTTATACCCTGTAATGGTGTGTTGACTGTACTAATTACCCAACGTTGACCCATGCGAACAGATTCGTGAAAGGGCAACTGACGTGTTTGAGTTACGAAATATTTTGTTACGCACATTAAAATAAACAACATTGTGGTTTTTATGGTCAAAACGTATTATTGTTATTATATAAACTAGATGGCGTTGTAGCGCGTAGAAACACGCTATCGTATTGTTTTTGCGGGAGTACGTAAGGGCAAGTTTAGTTTTGCAATGTTAGGATAAATGGTAACAAACACAGACACAAAATGTTGTCATATTATAATTAGGATAGGTAAGCGCTTGACCGCTATCTCGCATGATAGCGATAATGCGATTTAGGATGTGTCATGCTTGTCCAGAAGACACATATTCATTCACACTAAGATCCCAAATTGGATGTGTCAGGAAACACAGACTTAGGCAAGGAGTTCCACTCTATAGCTGTACGGATCATAAAATTAGAACCAAAACGCTTAGTGCGTCTGTGTGCCTGTCTTTGGTATATCAACCATATATTAGTGGCACCTATTTGTAAGCCAGTTTTCCCGATAAAAAATGGAGACGGCAGAACAAGGTTGTGCAGTTCTGCTGCACACTCTCCGAAATATATCAATTGTTACTAAGATTTTTTATAAAACATCTTTCTGAAAAATTAATATAAAAAATTTATTTGCCATGATATCATATCATTCGTTTGCCATGAGTATTTTGTTACAATAGTATCCGTGACGCAAACCTAACAGTGTTACAGTACGTTCTCTAAGTTAAGGGATTTTATTATTAATTTTACTTCTGCCCACTAAAAACTTACACTTAGAGGACAGGTTCTGTAACACAGAGCGTAATGCATTAAATATTTTAGTTTATTACTAGCTGGCCCGGCCACGCGTTGCTGTGATTCAGGTACTATATGTTTAAAGATATATAACTTATAGCCTTTCTCGATAAATGGGCTATCTAACACTGAAATAATTTTTCAAATCGAACCAGTAGTTCTTGAGATTAGTGCGTTCAAGCAAACAAACAAACTCTTCAGCTTTATAATATTAGTACAGATAGAAAATAAAAACCTTGTCAGACTTGAGAATAACTTGTGAAGTGAGTCAATTTTTCTATTTTAATATATCATATAAGATAACATTGTATATATATAAAAAAATAAAAATAATAAACCAATAACTTTTTAATAGGTTCACGGATGGTGTTACATAATATAATTACAATGGCATTCACAAACGTTATTGCTTCTGCAAATTTCAAAGAGCAACCCTCTTTAATGGAATTAAAAATTTACAAAGACAACTGAGCTTAGCAAAAGCTGAGTCTCACATAGAAGAATATTTGCATAAGCGAACGACTGAACTCACAAAGCTGAACGATTATGCGCGTGATTTTATGAATCTTACTTAATTCTGCGTCGGCATTATCATCAAATTAAGGACATTATGGAAAATAATAATAATAAATTCAATTCAGTAGCATTTTTACACTTAACGAACAGTGGCCGAATTCAGTTTGACGACCTCCATGGCCAAGTGGCTCGTATACCTGTTTTCATAGTAACGCCACACCAGAATCAAATTCTGGTTCATTCTGGGCCAGGTAAATATTGCAAACGAATTTTCTGTATTGGCTTGGGGCCAGTACATTATATTATGACAATACTTTGTGTCTGTGTGTGTGTGTGTGTTTGTTACCATACCAGCAACGCGTGGCCGAGTTATACCAGCAACGCGTGGCCGGGTTATACCAGCAACGCGTAGCCGGGTTAACTAGTATTATATATTTTTTACATTATTATTAGTTATTTTTAAGCAATAAGTGTATGTAACAGGTGACTTCGCTCTTTCATAGCTTCTTAGGTAATTAAATTATTATTAGAATTAAGAATCGTGAAAAAGTATGATATGCACTATATTTTTTTTGTATGTGATGGATGAAAACACAATAGGAAAAACGGGTCAATAACCACGCGGGAATTGTGCTAATTGCTGAGGGTTAAAAACTGCAGAAGCAACGGGCACGATAGGCTAAATATACCTTCTAAAGCATGAAGATGCTGGAGATGATAAATTTCTGGTTACTTACTCAATTACCGACCATTGCAAAATTTTCGCCGTTATCGCAAACCAAATGCTCTAAACTGTGCCATGGTCCATAGTGCCAGATAAAAACTCACTCAGTCAACAAAGTCTCATTGTGGCTAGCAACAATGGAACGTAAAGCTATGGCAGTGTATGATATTTGTAATTTCATTAGCAAAGTTGCCTGTCTGTTGGTCTTCTACAGGCTGTACTTTGGAGAGTGTTCTCGGGAGCTGCATTTGCTCATACCGCTATCTCCTTTTTTCCATGGGACGTCCAGACGTACTGAGGGCTACCACCCTTTTTTGGTTGCTATTCCTAACTGTCGTACCAAGCGCTTCGCAACATCCTTCATAATGCGCACAGCAAAGGAGTGGAACTCCTTCCCTGCGTCTGTATTTTCGAGAACTTATAACCCGTCCATTTTCAAAGCCAGGGTGAACAGGCACCTTCCTCCATCCTGTCTTGACCCCCGGGCTTTATTGGAATAACGAGCGAACCCATTTCAAATAAAAAAAAGCCTTTGTCTATAAAAAAAATCCAGGTTTAAACTAAACGTATTCAGTACTATAGAGATATTTGGGGATTGTGAATTAAACCTTATTGTGCTGTCTCAAAAGCGTCAATACTGGACTTCATGAGATAGAATATACCATCGCTGTTTGTTATTATTGGGTCGTATATTTCAGTGGTGACGAAATGTCCACCTATATAAATATATTGCCATGGCTTAGTCTCGCAGAAACTCATGATTAACAAAATACTAGAACCTAGTAGTACTTCTGATAAAGATATAAATTAAAGTTGTAATTAAAAATATCTAATGTATATTTTGCTTGAAAATAATAACAAGTTTAAGAAAATAAATTTAATATAAGGCGGACGTGTGTTCAGTTTCATTTTAATAAGGAAAAACTGCATTATACTTTATTATCGTGCTGCCCACGGCGTAATGGATGTCGGCGACATACATGATAGTATAATGTAAATTAAATTCTTTCTCAAAATTGAGGAAAAATCATATAACATCTCAAAGAATGTCTGATGCGGGTAAAATTAGGAACTTAATAATATTCTTAGTTGTATAGGATAAAATTGTATTCCTTTTTCTGTTCAAAAAACTGATCACTGGGTAGATTACCTAAATATCTGCAGCGCAGAAATTTGCCATATAGTTCATATATTTTTTGTAGGTAGAAAAAGTAGGTTACTTATGCAAGGCAATGAATATTTTTTGATTAGGATTGTAGTTGAGAAAATAACGTTGTGTTCATAATATAGTTATGGTCTAATTTTCCTCGTACCACAAAACAGTTGGTTGGTCGTTGGTTATATAGGTTTGTGGTTACTTTTATCGAAATGTAACCTACTTCCGGAGAATTTCAAAACAAGTATTTTTTTTAATAATTATACTACAAATCGCCAGTTCCAGAAACTTTCAGTACGACACACGTATTCAACAATTGATTAAAAAAGAAACTGTTTTTTACCAAAAAATGTTATGTAAAACCGATGTTACTGAAATTCACCCAAGAGCACCAAAAAAAGTCAAAGTTTTGCTATTGTTATCCGACCTTTTAGGTAACATAAAACTACATCGAATATTAAAATGAAAAGACAGATTAAAATATTTCCGCCTTAAAATGGTAGCGTCTTTTCCACGTTGTATCGCTAGACTATTTTTATAATATGTTAATGTTTTTGCACATTTTTGCCTCATTTTATCTCATAACAACATCCAGCTGCCCACGTGTTTTCATAATGTTAATGTAATACTCTTAAGCTTCTCTTTTTATATGTTAGCGTTTTTGCGTCATAAGAATGTTATATTAAATACCCTACTGACTTAGGCTTTTGTATATTTTATGCTTATCTGAACTGTTATGTTTGTCTTTTTATAATGTGACGTTTTTGTTCATTCTTGCTTCCATTATTTATTTATTCAATTTTTGAGCATATCATCAACTTTACTATATATATATATATATATAAACACACATATATATCTATATACATAAAAATATAACATAGCAACGCGTGGCCGGGTGAGCTATAGTCCGTTTTTTTAGCATTAGAAAGAACAAAATTTGGGTACTTTATTGTAGACATAATAATGTAACAAGCAAAACGTAACATCGTGAAAAGTTTACACTAAAAGTACCTTGAAGCAGAAGTTACAAACTTGTGGAACGAAACGTTGGTCAGTTTGACACGACAAAATTAAAGAGTACTAGCGGATGTTGTAATACGTACCATATTAGGTGATTTTTAAAATGGTCGCTTAACATGGCTGCCATTTGCAACAATAGCGGCAAATGTCAACGTGTTCATTTATCTGTTTTGAATATCTTCTTTGGTTTATTGTTAAGTTTCTATTGTTTTTGTTGAAGTTTTTTGTTAAAAGTTTTTGTTGTTATTTGTTATTTAATCTGTTCAACAATGGACGAGCCTAAAGCCGGTCAAAGTGGACTCCAGCACAAGGTTAGCCACCACTGCTTCTTTGTTTACATAATTTCTAATGCTAAAAAAATGGACTATAGTCTTGTATAAACTACAAGCGATTATCTTAATGCTTATTAGAGATTCAAACACTTAGAGTAAGTGTAACTATGTGTAGCTCAAAAATGGCACAATATAAAAAACGGAATTATTTGTTATTGTAAAGGCGGTTACAAATGAGTATTTTCACCGCTCGGATACTGGTGTTGAATTAACTATATCAAAATTATTTGACTAAATATTATATCGTTTCTTTACTCGGTATATGAAATTATTTTTCTTTAATTGGTTGGACAATAACCAATAATAAACCCTAAGTTTGATTCATATACATAGTACGTATGTATTACATATTTACGATCTACAAATAAAATAGACTAATGTTGTAACTAAGATTTAACAAATTTTGCTGACACAGAGGGTACTCGGTCTTCAGAAGATCTATCAGTTTTTAGTTAATTAGGTACTCAATCAGGATAATATTAATTTTTTTGTTTTGTTTTTCATACTATTTTTTTTTGTAATCAACATAATTATTTGGTACAAAATTTGGAAACATGAACTTGGAACAAAAGATATAAAGACAAAAAAGTTACATTGTATCAAAGTTGCCTAAATGTATTTTCCATATAATACATAAATTTCACATAACTGTTTATTTTTCTATTGGTTTAGTTCATAAATACGCCATTGGTACATCTATATAATGCTTCGGTTTACGACGCTATAATATATAACGCCTCTAACTCAAAGCTATTTCAGAAAACCAAAAAATAAGCCCTAAAGTATATATCAAGTTATCGAACTTCAGACGTAATCTATTCCCCTTTTCGATATTACCTCTGTGTTCTGGTACCATGTGCTAGGTCAACACGTGTGTCCCAATTCGTACATAGATTACTTTATTCTTTCAGCAAATAACACACACGTGCCAATGGGGTTAGGGGGGGTAAAATTGTACTCAGACAACGTAGTTATTTCCAAACTTTCCAAGGGAGTAATGAAAGAAAGTTACCGTTCTGGAAATAGGGTATCTTATTTTCTTACGACTGTTTACCGAAGTTTAATGATACAAAATGCTGTTCGGTTTACTTTAATGTATCGTGTAAACATTTTAGGGACAAATGCAATCGGTTGTCATTATTAATAAATGATAAGAAATAACGTATATTGGACTTTCTTTGTAGTTTTAAACGTGTATAAATGAACTGGATAATATGTTTTAAGGTTATTAAAAACAAGACAAACATCATTTATATTAATAAATGTAATTAATTGCGTTGAACCCTCGTTGAATGGTAAATACTTGTGTTACGATTGTTCAAAGTCAAGCACAGTCAACGGTACATCAAAGTTTACAGAATTGACAATTTTTTCCATTCGATTTTCAGCTTTAAAATTTACCCATAGAGTTCAATTAAAGTTGGAAAAATTTGCCAGTTTTTTACTTGGTTGTTGTGACGTAGGTTGCTATTGTCCGTACATTGTTGAGATTCGATCTCGGATTCATTTGGTTCAAGTTGACATCAGAACTGATGGGCTGCGGTCATTTAAAATTCATTGTTATTATGTCAAAAAAAAAGATATGCAAAACAAAATATTATCTACTATTATACTATGTAATAGCAAAAAATATGACAAATTTACTATGATGGTTACATACATTTTTATAAACTTTGCCTTAAACCATTTTGACTTTTTGTTATTTTTTTGACATTCGCAAATACAATTGAAAACTTTATCAAAATTTCAAATTTGAAATGTCGATCTTTTATATACCTATTACATATTTTTAAATCCCAATAAACTTAGTGACGAAACTATTAACTATATGATTTTGTTTCCAGATACATGTTTCAATAGTACGTTCCAAACGTTTTAATTAACAGTCAATAAAAACCATCAAATTTATTTTCCATACAATCAAATAATTAGCATGCAATCTTGGCCACTATTCTAACCTAACCTAACCTAACCTAACGGTTTTATCTATTAACTTAATGGCCCCCTTGTGAAGGGGTTGCCCTTTCTCTTCTTACTTACCTCACTTAAGCAGCCATGAAATAATTATTCTACTTAATCTAAAATATTTTCACTCCATTCGCCCCCTAAATACTTATAATGACTGCATTAATTACAATTAACTACCACATATGTTTACGAAATGTTGGCAACATTATAAAAGGCAAATAGATCATTAGATCTTTAATACTTTTAAAACATAATGTTCTTTTTAAAATGTAAAAATTATGCATTTTCTTAAAAACTACTTAAAATAAAATCATTTCATTTCTTATGGATAATCAGCCATTACCCATCATGTGAGTCCTATTTACCGGCTTAAAAGTCTGGATGCAGCCGAAGCTAAAAACTAAATTAGCCTTCCAATATATGGCGGCCAAGATTTTTTTTTTAATTTGTTCGCTCATACGAACAGATCGTGCGAAAGTCTGTAGCAATATAGCCAAACAAAAAAGAGTTCGCGTATCTCACTCAAGCGTACCTGTTTATACTACGAAGTTTTAATTTCAAATCGGAACTATTCGCAAACGTTCAAAAGTTAAAAAATAAATTAAAGGTGCAAAACTAAATCTCAATCTGAAATGAAACGCTTTCGACGTTAATATAACATTTTGCAGCATTCGGAACGTTTACGTTCAAGTTTGTTGCACATAATGAGTTGTGAGCTTTCACACTGAAGCGGTTAGTGAAAGGTTTATGGCACACTGGACGCTCTTTAAGTTTATTAAGTATTGAAGTAAGATGTCCACATATGTTATAATCGGATACAGGGACAACAATTTAAAGAAGGGCTATGTAAGGTACCTGAAATCGGCTGGTATATAATATGATGACTGTAAAGAGAGTTTTTTTTACTTTGAATGAGTTCTGTTGATACCAATCAAGCCCGGTAACGCTAAGACAGAATCTACGATGGAACGAGTTGACCCAGAGGATGCCTATTCACCCTGGCTTTAAAAACTGGACAGGTTATAAGTACTCGGAAATATAGACGCAGGAAGGGGATCCACTTCTTTGCTGTGCGCATTATGAAAGATGTTGAAAAGCGCTTGGTGCGACAGGTAGGAATAGCAACCAAGAAAGGGTGGTAGCCCATCGATCTAGTTGGTGCGGCGTGATTATGTGTAGACTCTGACGGAAGCAATTCAAATCCGCGTGTATAAGAACTTTTTTGGGGCGCTGGATGGTGGCCTCCCCGCGGCGCGTCCTGGAAACGAGCTGGTGCACGGTAACGCAGTGCCCAGTTTCGGCGAACACCATCCACAAGTGATTGATACCTGTCTGAAGGCGAGAATATTGCGATTGTTACGATTTGCGTTGCGTCAGAGAGGGAAGTTTTAAATAGTTAGGCATTTGGTCTTACAAGAACTGTTCGCAAGTGAGCCGTCCAGGAAAACGAACGCACTCTTTTCTCTCAGTTTTGAGAGAACTGTAAGCAGAATTTTTCTGGTACCGCTCCCGTCCTTTTTAGGGTGTGCGGCAGCAGGGGAGTGTTGTGGGAGTAGTATCCATATTTCAAGACCGTCTGGACGACGTTTCGTCGTACCGACGTTCAGAGAGTGGGATTTCCGTCGACACCGTCGACGTCAAGAGCTGTTTGTGGTGAATAAAACGTACCAAATTTGTAGTGTTAGGATTTGTGTCAGTTGGTCGACAAGGGTCGACGAGTTTAGGGTTAATAAATTTCTCTTAGGCCAGGCTTAAAAGTCTCGCCCTATCGGGAGTTTTCACGGCATCGAAGGGCGCCAGCAGGCGACCCTAAGTGCCATAAACATGTACGGGGAAGAGATGAGCGCGGAGAAGTCGGATTCGGACATGATGCTCTCAGTAGACTCCAGCGCCTCAGAGAACGGCGATATCGGTAGGGATTGCGTCGGAAAGAAGCGGAAACGTGTCCGCAACAAGAAGAACGCCAGTGAATCTTCGGGGGAGTCAGTGGAGTCTGTTGTGAGGGCTCCGTCAAAGAAGGTATCCAAGGGAAAGGCGAGCAACGCCAAAGGAATCAAGGGTGCCTCAGGGAAAGGACCTGGGCACAGTGAAGGTTTAAGTGAGGCGAAGGCGGCCTTAAGAGACCGCGAGGAGGAGGACGATTCGTGGGAAGACTGTGAATTTTCGGAAAGGGAACCGATGATCAGGAAAGCGGCTGACAACATGGGTCCTAAGCAGTACATGAAGGAGACTGCTGCAACCCCTATACCTGTAAGCTTAGATGTTGGGATGCAACTCTCTGGGATGACTAGCGAAGATTTCTATGGGGCGACAGCGTCTCAACTGAGCTTAGTCCAGCAAGCGCTGAATGAGTCGAGGAACATGAAGAAAAATCTCAAGGGACAGATTGAAAGCGCCAGTAGCGTTATAAAAAAGCTGGCTGGCAAGTGGAGACGCCTGAGTGCCACAGAAGAAACGCGGAGACTCACGGCTGATAATAGGAGGCTAAACCGTACGGTTGCTCAACTAGCGACTGAGGTCAAAGCGCTAAGGAAAGAGTTAGAGGAGAAAAACGCTGAAGTGAAGAGGCGAAAATCGGCGAACACCACGAAGGAGGCGGGCTCCTCGGAACCGGTAACGATAGGCCAACAAATGCAAGAATTCCAAAGGTGGATTCAGGAATATGGTTCAGAACTCAAGCGGAACCTGCTTGAAGTCACCGGAAACAGGCTGGAGGCTCGAATACAGGGCCTGATGAAGGATGGACGTATTGGTCCAGAGACGGTTCGGCGCCCGCCGCTGGCATCAGACGGCAAAAGGCAGGCGCAACAACTTACCGTGAGAACAGAAACCGCTCAGACCAGCTCAACGAGCCCTCAGGAGACGGTAGCAGCCACATCTGCCCAGGAGATCGCCATTGTGGGAGAGCTACCTTGGAACAGGGTTGTAGGCAAGAAGGGGAAAAAGACGAGGAACCCTGCATCAGATGTACAGGGCACGGAACAGAAAAAGGTAACGCAGCCTGAAAAGCCCCGGGCTCAACCTCAAGGAGGGCCAAAACTAACCCCGCCAAAATCGGCGGCGGTGGTTCTAACAATTCCGGAGGAGTTGGCAGTACAGGGGACTACCTACGCATCGGTCATTGCGAAGGCCAAGAAAGAGGTAAAATTGGCGGAGTTAGGAATAGCTGACATCAAGGTTAAATCCACATTCACAGGAGCGAGGATGATAGAGGTGATCGGCGAGGACCATACCAAAAAGGCGGATATTCTGGCCGATAAACTCAAGGCAGTGTTACAAGGTATGGCGATGGTCTCCAGACCGGTGAGGTGCGCAGACCTGTGGGTCACCGGTCTGGATGACTCGGTTGACAAGGAGGAGTTGCAGACAGCTGTGGCCAACAAAGGTGGGTGCCCTGCTGACCAAGTTAAGGTGGGCCCCTTTAAGATGGGGCCCGACGGACTGAGCTGGGCTATGGTCAAATGCCCAGTAGCGGCCGCCAAAGTGGTAGCAGAAGTCGGAAAACTGATGGTCGGATGGAGTGCCGCGCAAGTCAAAGCGCTGGCCCCTCTCCCACTAAGATGCTATAAGTGTATGGCGGTGGGCCACACTAGCATGCTGTGCCCGTCGAGTGTGGACCGCTCCAACGCATGCTACAGATGCGGTAAGGACGGTCACAAGGCAGCGAAGTGCTCCTCTGCTGAGCCAAAGTGCGCAGTATGCCATGCGTTGAAACGCCCAGATGGCCATGTAATGGGCAGTAGGTTGTGCTCCCCGCCGGAGACAAAGGGAAAACCGATACAAAGATCGGGCAGAATAGAGGGTCGAGGGACCGCTGAGGCCATGGAGGTTACATATTCGGCACCAAAATGCTAAGTCGGCGTACACATTTTCTGCAGGCGAACATTAACCACTGCACCAGTGCTCAGGACATCCTAATGCAGCATCTGGTGGAGTGGAAGATTGACGTATGTATTGTTTCTGAGCCATACTGTATCCCTCAGAGGCAAAACTGGGCAAGCGCCCTAGATGAGACAGTGGCCATAGTAATCCCCTCGGCAGCTGCTCACTCCCCACCCCTCTACGTCATTGAGAGGGGACCGGGTTATGTGGCAGTGGACTGGGAGGGAAAGGCGCTCGTAGGGACTTACTTTTCACCCAATAGAGAGTTGGCCGACCTGGAACGGTGGTTGAACACCCTCGGCGGAGTGGTACGTCGGCTGGCACCCCGACAAATACTCGTGGCAGGGGACTTCAATGCAAAGCATCATGATTGGGGTTCCCTTGTCACGGACGAGAAGGGAGAGGCGGTAAATGAATGGGCCACCTCCATGGGCTTGCTCATCCTGAACCGGGGTACAGCCTTTACGTGCGTGAGGGGGAGGGGAGGATCGCGCGTAGACATTACGTTCGCCACCCCCGCCTGGGCACCAAGGGTGGAGGGATGGCGGGTCCTCTCCGAGGAAGAGTCCCTCTCGGACCACCCTTATATAAGGTACGAGGTCTCCCAAACTACACCTAGGGGGGACTCAAGGCCGGCCCCAGCATATATGTCCTTTCCAAGGTGGGCCCTCACCAAACTCGATAGGGACCTGACTGAGGAGGCGGCGATAGGGCAGGCGTGGGTACTGGAAGGGAGAGAGGAAATAAGTGACTTCCAGGGAATCAGCATCGATTATCAGGTGGCACGACTCACGGCATCACTCTCTGAGGTTTGTGACGCGTCGATGCCAAGAGTAAAGGGGATGCCCAAGAAGACAATGGTCTACTGGTGGTCCGTAGAGCTAGGCGACCTCCGTGCAACATGCCTCAGGGCCAGGAGGGCCTTACAAAGATGCCGAAGGCGACAAACGCAGCCCTCGGGAGAAGAAGAACGCCTCTCCCAGCTGTACAAAGAGGCGAAGAAAGAGCTAAGCGTCGCCATCAGAAGAGCGAAGAGTGTGGCATGGGAGGAGTTTCTGTCTGATCTAGACAGGGACCCCTGGGGCCGGCCATACCGCATGGTCAAAAGCAGGCTACGACACCAGGCCCCGGCCACAGATGCAATGGACCCTGCCCTTCTAAATCGGGTAGTGTCAGGACTGTTTCCGGCGGTTGCTCCTACCACGGCACCCCTTAACCCACCCCCGCGCAGCCCCCGGCCGGATCAGAGCTCCGGGTTCACGCCAGTGACGGAGGGTGAGATGACGTCTGCTCTGGACCGCCTTAGAGCGAAGAAAAAGTCGCCCGGCCCGGATGGCATCCCAGGACGGGTGATTCCCATAGCAGCGAAACATCTTGGCGGGACTCTACAAGAGCTGTACAACTCGTGTTTGGAAAAAGGCGTGTTTCCCAGGTCATGGAAGCGTGGTCGACTCTGCCTCCTGAGAAAGGAGGGAAAACCGGCGGATTCTCCATCAGCGTACCGCCCAGTAGTATTGCTGGACGAGCTCGGAAAGACCCTGGAGAGGATTATCTCGGACCGAGTCGTCCAACACTTGGAGGAGACGGGGCCAAACCTGAACAAAAACCAGTACGGCTTTAGGAAGCAGAGATCGACCATCGATGCGATAATGGCTCTGAAAAAGACAACGGAGAGAGCTAAAAGCCGAGGGGAGTGTGTTGTTACAGTCTCATTGGACATCAAGAACGCTTTTAACACACTCCCTTTTGGAGTCATCAAAGAGGCACCACGGGCTCCCCAGGTACCTCATCGACATCATAGAGCACTATCTACAGGATAGGATAGTGCTCTATGCTGCCGCAGACGGGAGAATGATAGAAAGGGAAATGGTGTGCGGGGTTCCACAGGGATCGGTGTTAGGACCGCTCCTGTGGAACTTAGGCTACGACTGGTTGCTTAGGGGGGAGCTCTTGCCTCGAATGGGGATTGTCTGTTATGCCGACGACACCCTTATCACCGCTCGGGGAAAGAGCTTTGTAGAGGCCAAGCGTCTCGCAAGTGTTGGTGCGTCGCTGGTAATTAGGCGTATCAGACGGCTAGGACTACAGGTGGCGCTCGAAAAGACGGATGTGCTGTTTTTTCTGGTCACAAGAGAATTCAACCAGCAGGAGCAACAATCGAGGTGGATAGAGAATGGCTGGCGTTTAAACCACATATCCGATACCTGGGCCTCATCCTGGATGGTCGGTGGACCTTCCAGGAACACTTTAAACAGCTGTCGCGGAAATTGGTTAGCGCTTCCGGAGCGCTGTGTCGACTCTTGCCGAACCTAGGCGGCCCGGACTACAGTTGCCGAAGGCTGCACGCGGGGGTCATTAGGAGTATGGCCCTGTATGGGGCCCCAATCTGGGCAGGGACAGTCAGTGTCCGAAATACGAGACGCCTCAGGCAGGCACAGAGGGCAGTAGCCACCCGGATTATCCGCGGATACCGAACGGTGTCATGGTCGGCGGCATGTGTCTTGGCAGGTACACCCCCCTGGGAACTAGAAGCCCAGGTCCTTAGGGAGGTGTACCTGACACGAAAAGCGGCAAGAGCAGCAGGGAACAGACTCGCTCCAGAAGAGCTGGCGCATGCTAGGCGCCAGGCAGAGGAGGCACTAATGGGAAGCTGGGAGAGAAGTCTCGAAAACCCATCAGTGGGGATGAAAACTCTGAATGCGGTGAGGCCAATCCTTAGGGAATGGTGTGGGAGAAAACACGGGTCGGTGACTTACCGGCTGGCGCAGGTATTTTCCGGGCACGGATGCTTTGGAAAGTACCTGCACCGTATTCAGAGGGAGCCGACCCCATCGTGCCACGAGTGCGGCGCTGCGGTAGATACCGCGCAGCACACCTTGGAGGTGTGCCCAGCGTGGATCCTGCAGCGCGGCACTCTGGTGACGGTGATTGGAAGGGACCTGTCGCTCGCCGGCGTAGCTAAGGCCATGCTGGCGACCGAGAGGTCATGGGCGGCAGTAGTCTCCTTCTGCGAGGACGTCATCTCGCAGAAGGAGGCTGCAGAAAGGATCCGGGAGGAAGCCCAAAATGCGGCCTTAATGAGGAGGAAGAGAGTCGGGAGACGGCGGCGCGTTTATGCCGCGCAAATCCCGATATAACTGGGAGAAGGCAGTGGGGTGGCCATCAGTGGACCGGGTATCCGTTGGTGGCATTACACACACCTCGCTGGCCTGTGGTGATGCCTGACTGTACTCAGGCATCACCGATTCGTGGAGGAGTCCAAAGGGACTATTCACCGGGCTGTAGTGGTGATTCCTAAGAAGGGTCCCACAAGGCCCACCGGTGATGTGAAGTACAGCGGGGGGTTTTAGTGGGTATGCCCGTCAGCCTTTTACTGACGGGTGAGTCCCACATAACCCCACCGGCTACCCAACGGTGGGGTATGCGTAAAGCATTTCCCCCCGGAAAAAAAAAAAAAAAAAAAAAAAAAAAAAAAAAAAAAAACAAAAGGGTGGTAGCCCGCAGTGCGTCTTGATGTCAGCTGCTGAGCACACTCTCCAAATTACATTATATAGAAGACCGACAGACAGGCAACTTTGCGGCAGAGAAAGCATTTAGGTGCTAATCTTCAAACAAAGCAAAAACTGCAAAAACAAAGCGAAATCTAATCAGTCGGCAACACATCGATACTACATCAGATAGACCGGCGCGGTGCGCTTTTGATTCTGGTAGTTTTACGTTTCTTTTTCTAACATAATTGGAAATAATATGGAAAAATGATTATTTTATAGTTTTAAGGTTGAAATTGAATGAATATGTAGTTGTTTACAATATTGAAGTATAAATTATTATAATAGAAAAATACTAGAAAAAATCGACTCGGGTCACAAGTGATATCAGGCGGGAATCGAACCCGCATATTATTGCAATATTGAAGTATTATTTAATTTCATATTATTACAGCTGTTCCCTGACTATAAAACAACATCATCTATACGAGCTTTTTTGTTATTTTTTATAAGTCCTAATGATACTCCTTTTTCAAAATTTTAGAAATCCATTTTCAGGGTAAAACTCTTCATTTGAGGAATGTTATAAAAAATGTTTATGTTAGAAAACACGCGTTACAAATGGTGTCTCTTCTACGGGCTAATACCCACAACCAAACTTCGTCTCAAGGAATTACACCCAGCTCCATAGATTTAATATTGAAATATAATTATGTATTGATAATAGTAGGGTGTCCTACACTAAGATGATATATGATGAGAACAGATAATATGATATAACTATATTTTATTGATAGACGAATAGGTTAAACATTATAACAACCTATTCAAACGAATGCGTAGTTAGCTCCGATTTATTTGTATTGAATCTATAATCTAAGATCACAAATTTGTTGTTTGTCTGTGCGCTCTTTTTCCCGCTCTTTTTCCATTGTATATGCGTTACCATAGTAAGGCGTTAATCGCAAGTAGTTCGTCTACCGGACGCTAGATGGCGTTAACAGAAAAATATTGAATAATAGAAAAAAATTAAAGAATTTTGTCCACCCGTGCGAAGCTGGGACGGGCCGCTAGTCTATAATCTTAGATCACAGTGGTTTGAGTGTTGGTCTGTCCGCTCTTTTCCATTGTATCAATAACGTTACCATAACAACGCGTTAATCGCAAGTAGTTCGTCTACCGGACGCTAGATGGCGCTAACGGAAAAATATTTAATAATAGAAAAAAAAACAAGAATTTTGTCCACCCCAGTGAAGCTGGGACGGGCCGCTAGTACTTAATAACTTTGCTCGGACAACTAACAAATGCAAAAAGCAACCGGAATCAACGGTTAATATGCCTTCTGAAGCACAATACGGAACAGATAGTTTACAAATAGAGTAGTAGTTTAGTAGAGACAGCAGCTTACGACGTTGGTGGAACAGAATAAAGGGGACACAATTAAGGTTAAAGTACTGTTAGGATAAACGATAGCTATTTCTCTGTCCCTTCGAAAATTGTACGACATTCGTTAAATGTCACCTTATTAGGAAAGGAATAAGAGGCATTCCAATTAATGGCAATCCAATGGGATTGGACACTTTCAATAATTGCTTGAAAAAATCAATAGGTAAGGAATTCGTAATAAAAAAAAAACAAATAACGTACAGTCAACATCAACTTATAAATTTCTCTATTCGATTTTCAATTTAAGATGGAACAGATAGAGTCCAATATTAATTCGAACTTAAAATTGTACACTGAAGTGTTTCGAATGTTTTGCTGAATGATTATGTTTTATATGATAGGATCCTTGTGATTTATAACTATATTCTAGCCTAACTAAATAAACTTAGACCTAGTCCGTGTTCCGATTGATTATGAATTCTATGCGTTTCACTTAAAGTTGGAAATAGATTAAATTAGGTTAGTGTGCTGACTGTACCTTATGTTACATTGGTAGTTGAGGTATATTCACAGGCTACATTTAAAAGTATGAAACAGTATTATTGTTTTTCTAAATGTAATAAAAGCAACGTAAATAAATTGGTACTTTTAAATATAGGCAAAGTTGAAGGAAGACAATTAACATTGGATTTGTTCGGGACGAACGATGGCGATTTGTTACCTCCTGACAGGATTACGAGGCGTTCTTTGGATGCTAACCTTATTGGTAAGAGATCCCGGGACGACAGGGATCGAATTTATTAGAGACGTATTAAAGCTGCCCGCATAATTGTTTGGTAGGGTATATGTAAATCTTTGTTGATAATAGCGTAAAAATAAATTTAAGCAAGGTATATACTATATTTTGCATTATAAATAAAGGAGTGGAGTTTAATTAAAAGCATATACAACGAGTAATTTCTTTGTCTTTTACTAGCTGACACGGTAACGCGTATACAATGGAAAAAGAGCGGGAAAAAGACCGGACTGACAAACACACAAACAACAAATTTGTGTTCTTAGAATATAGACTAGCTGACCCGGTAACGTGTTGCTATGGTAACGTTGATACAATGGAAAAAGAGCGGACAGACAAACACTCAAACAACAAATTTGTGTTCTTAGAGTATATGTTCATAACTACTTTCATTTTTTTACTTAACCAAATTTCACATTGCGCGTCGGTCGGCGTATTACACATGACAAAAAAATTTCAAGAAAATCTGGATTTCTTTTCGAAATTTCTTCTTTCTTTTTTTTTCAAGCCCGTAATTAATATTTAAGTGGGTTTTTTATCAATTTCAGATCCGTTGGTACAATTTTTTTGTATTTTCTAAAGCTTGAAGATAACTACGTCATTACAAAATATACTTACAATTAAAATACTGTTTTTTGCACTTTCAATGTATTTATATGCAAGTAATTTAATTATTATGGAACATAGACTGACATAGGTCAGTACAATAACTATTCCATTATTAACTCCCACAAAATCTTTTAGTAAGAAGTTACGTTGACGTTGAAGAAATCAATATCAAACTTTATATTATGGCCTTTAAAACTTTGTAATAAGAAAAGATCATGTAAACTTACCAAAGAAACGTTTGAGGTTTATTTGTTTGAAACGAAATTCACTGCGCGAAAAGATGCCCCTAGGGGTTTAGCAATGACGTATGTAGCTACGTATTGTCGCACTTGGGTAGCATCAAACTACTCGAGACGACTGTTGGATGAAACGGTAGTAATCCTGCCTTTCTCACGGACCGACGATCCTGGCTTAGAGTCCCGTCAAAAAGGTACATATATTTATGTGATGAATATGAGGATCTTAGTAATTATATTACATTATTTACTATACATATATTGACAATAAGTTAAAATGACTGGTGAAATTGTTCGCAAAAAGATCTGTAAATGAGATCTCTTCCAGATTAATTGGTGGAAAAAAATAAGTTAATAAATTAAACAAATCATAAATAAATACAATACATATAGCTACTTATATAAATATAGAGGAAACCATATAGATTAATAAATTTACACTGCAATGTGGCCGGTTCGGGGTGTAAATGATAAGTCTGACTGCGATCAAGAACTCATTTATTAGCGAACTGTAAAGGCGGGAACACATTATCAAAACGCGACGCGACGCAACGTGTCGACACCCGATATACACCGTGCACATTACCAACACGCGACGCCACGACATACTAGCAATTTTTGAATACAGTTTGCCTACAGCAGCGGAAGTGTATGGTTATATACAATGAATTTAATAAATAACGAGAGTCAGATGAAGACTTTCAAGATTTGATGCAAATTTTGTGTACATATAACTAGGCGTTACTGGGTACATGAAATAAATCAAAAGAGAAGTATGTGTGGTGAATATCATACTCTGTATCCAGATCTACTTCAAGATAATGAAAGATTTCATATGTAATATCGGGTTATTCAATTTCTTGAATTGGCAATTTCTTTCCATGCATTATTTCTCACAGTATAATTGCTGTATATAGCGAAATTCATGTCATATAGAACAGAATATTGTTTTACCAACTTAATTAATTTTTCGTCGGTCATTTCTCTAAATAAATGCAAAAAGTAATATTAAATTGACATAAATTCTGATTGACAGTTTGAAGAATGGGGATGGGTCAAAGAATTCGTATATGCTCTGTGACAGTTCTCGAACGACTGATGCGTGGCGTCGGGTGTTGTCTAGAAACATACTGCGCGCGCCGCGTCGGATGGCGTGTTTACCCCCACCAAGGACAACACGCCGACCTGGCCCGTCTGGATCGGGTGGCGTGTGAGCGCATGGCGTCGCGTCGGATGTTCATAGTATGATTCTGGTCCATAGAAAACAATACATTTGATTCGACTCAACACGCATCGCGTCGCGTCGGGTCGCGTCGCGTTTTAATAATGTGTTTCCGCCTTAAACAGTTTATATATGAGGAGAGATGTGTGTGTTAGACATAATCGAACACACACTACACCTCCCCCCTAAAAAAAGAAAAAAAATAGTAAATGATTTTTTTTAACTAATAAGCAAGTAGGTACACTGTTTTACTTGAAATTTCTGATAAAGGTAAATAGTTTAATAAGTATACTACATTTTCGTCCTAAACAAATTTCGAAGATTAAACAATTAACAAATATTATTTTTCAACACAAAATTTACTTATTTAAAATATTTGGAATATATAATTCATATTTAAATTATTAGGTAGACTCATTACAGATATTACGATAAAAACCAAATTATTTACTTTAAAATACAATGAAACATGAACATTATAATATTTTGAATACCGAATTATTGTGAAACAAAACATGTATGTATTACCTACTTATTACACATAATATATAAATTCATTTGATGGAAACGACATCTTAGGAAAATCTTAATTGTATTATACTTAATAGAAAACCCAAAATTTAATTTCACTTCAAGTAATTTTACGTAATAATTTTAATTATTTAATATTGTTACAAATCACATATACTACCTTATACATAATTCTTGATAAAAAATAAAAAAAATTAAATTATTTTACTAATGCCACTGTTGCTGACAAACCTAACATTTTTAAACTTTCATATTATAAAATACACATTAAATTTCAAATAAAAAAAATACATTACAATAATAGTATTATATTACACTAGTACATTATAAATGTAATTTCTGATTTATACTGGTATAAGAAGATTGCACAAACTCATATTATTTCGTAATAATAATGAAAACTTTATATTTTCCCTTCAAAAAAAAAACATCTTTTATTTTATTCAATAGTTGAGAAAAAAAAAGTAACTGAATAAAATATTGAACTTTAAAAAACACTTTACATTTATTTACTTGTTTATTCTTCTGTGACAAATAAAACTTTGACATCAAGTTTATTTTCGCTAACATACTTAAATGAAACTTTCATTATGTAATCATTCCTCACTTTAATTTTTCCCTTTCTTTCTTTCCTTCCTTCAAACCATTTCATCAAATTATAATCATTCATCATCTTCCTAATATAAATATCCTCAAACCTTTCTTGTTTATCACATAACCTCCTATTTTGTAATATTCCTATCTCTCAATATTCTCATCTAAATTATCCTGTGTCAATAACAATATTCCTATATATTTTCTTCACTTTAAATCCTACTCTTGCTCGTTATAAACTTCATTATCATAATAACACTACCGGTACACTATACACATTTCACATCATCTATTAGGTACTCACATAATCATAATTCGCCCGGCGCCGGCGTACTTTCATTTTTATTTAACTCATCATTTCTTGGTACATATTTTATCATATTTATTTATAGTCGCCTTCATTATCATAACACATAATATAAAATGGACAACTGCCATTTGGACTGTGCCATTTGGGCTGTGCCATTTGGGCTGTGCGCATAGCCTAATCATTGATGGGGCCAGTTTTAAGTCTCTAGACTCCAACTTATCTCACAGAGGAAATCTCGTTCGCACCATGATCGAATGGAAGGATCTGACACCCCACGTATGTACCATTATTAATAGGGTCATGAATTAAGACACATACTAATTTGGTCTCCAAACAGGATTCAAAGGGGAATCTCGTTCACACCTTGATGCAACTGAAGGACCTGATCCCTATAGTACCTCTCCTTTAATGTGTACCGTATCGAGCTTTTATCTTAACCATTTCATTCCAAAACCTATCAAAGAAACTAACAATCCTAATTTGAATATAAGGTAAATAAAAGATTCATCGCTCTTGGGTGATCAATCCAATCGCATGTGATACTTTATAAACCGAATATTCCCTAACTTGTATAAATAAATCTTTATCATCATTCCAAATCCTACATAAAAAACGCATCACATTACCTTTACCTAAACCATGCTGTACCCAATTGCAAACTAAAAGCTACAAAAAGATTTTTTAATACAGCTACGAGTACATTAACCTACCTATTCCTTCGATTTATTTCTAATCATCGACTAGTCTTTCAAAATTTTCCTCCAACTTTTCCCTTTCAAACCACATTTAAGAATAATTTCCACTAACATAAATATCCCAATCATACCTCAACATAAACTTCCACACCCAAAATTAATAAGTAAGTTCCTTAAAGTTTTTTTTTTTTTATTCACCAAATTAATACTCATTATCTTTTCCTTTTAAAACAATGTTTTATATTACAGCTTAACCAGCGAACTCGTGTGATATTTTGTGACAAGATTAATGTTACTGCTTCACCTAAATAACAACTTGCATAAATGCAGCTGCGCTACCTCTTTGTAATCTACCGATATCGAAATACAACACATTACATTCCAATGCCTTGTTCGTTAAGTTTATCAAAACAATATGATTGCATCACTTCTAATTAGAAATTTTGTCACATTTTAAATCACTAAGTACCGATACTTATTAAATTGAATTGCGTAGATATTAAAAATTTATCTCGAACCAGTTAATAAAATAACAAATTCAGGACAAAATGAAAAAAAATAGATTAAGAACATTATTAGTTAAAATCAAATATATTTTCAATAGTACCAAAATAGCTACCTAATCACTATTTTCGATTATTAATTACTAAAACGGAAACTAAAATGAATTTTCGAATTTCGAATTTCGTATACCCACTAAAATGAAGACAAAAGATAGTCTTTTAGCAAATTTATCTAATCGGTTACGCTTAAAATTAAAATTGGTTTTAAAAATTTTTAACCAGTCAAACAAGTTGAATGATGTTTTCCAAATCTATTAAAGAATAGTTTAATATAAATTCGTCATGAAAAATATTATTGAATTTCATAGCCCAATATAATATTATATAGTACTAATGAATAGCAATAAGTACATATCAAATATTTATTTAGAGATAAAAGACGATTACTTGTTTACTTTTTTAAAAATTCTACCTAAATTTTGTTGTCAATAGTGTTCTGAAAAATAAAAAAAATATATATACCTATCCATGCCGTTTGTAACCTTATGAAATCATTTATATGGAAATTTTATTTATACTATACTCTAATTAATTTACGACAAAATAAAATCACCCAAACGGTATTTAAATTCTTTTGTCTTAACAAAAATGATACCTATTTAGTTCGTTGCTACAATATCACAGGAGTTGCTATGTCAGCAATTTCGATGTCTTTTACATTGAATACTATGTATATATCAATTACGAAATCCAAACTTTGAACCTTACATGAAGCTAATTAAATGAAATCGATAAAATAATTATTTATAAAAATGTATTTAAGAAAAGGGAATTCGCAAATTACTTTCTTTTACTTATACCGACAAAATTAATCTTTAGAATCACGAAAAAAAATAACCATTAGGTATTATAATAAGATTATAAAATCAATTTAAAATAATCACAACTTTATACTTGCAAAATAAGAGTTACCTTTATCAAGGATCGATCTCCGGAAAACTTACTGTAAAATAAAATAAAAACAAAAATAAATACCAACACAATTTAAAAATCTGTCATGGACGAGGAAATAATCTGTGCAATCAATCGTACCTATATATAAATGAGAAACTAAGTTACATAAATCAATAAAAACAAGCCGTAAAACGTTATCAAATTTTAGAAATCATCTTTCTTTTCCACTTTTTACACACACTTGTGTACTCCAAATTTAATAATACTATTTCATATTCTAACTTATCATTATCATCAAAACTTATTCAAATAAAAATTATGATTACGTCGTTAAACATGGTGAAGTATTAAAAAAAGAGTAAATACTAAATAAAATCTTAATCCATTTAAAATAAATTCTTCAAATCTTTTAAAGTAAAACCGTAACAAAAATATATAAGTAATAATTAATTTCCAAAAAACAAAATTTTTAAATGAAACTCTATCCACAAGTAAATTAAAATTCCAAAATTAGTCTCCTAAAGAGAGCGGGAAAAAAAAATTCAATGTTCCACATAATGTTTAAATGTTTTAAATCTTGTCCGAAGTCCTCTGGTTGGCCACTTTCTGTTGGTTAACTCTTCAGCTCCCTGCTGCATCGACCTCCTTTGATCTGCCGGCTGGTCCACATCCGACACCATCGTCTCCCGGCACCCTGCTTTTCATCTCCAACCTTATCAGCATCACAGCAGCAACACAGTACGCGGCAACGAATAATTGTTTCACATTTATTAATTTAGAGTTTATGTTAATTGTTCATAAAATCATTTTTCCATCTCGGGATTTGAAGAATTTATTTAAGTATTATCAATTGATATTTAGGTTAACATTATATTATAGTTCATATTTATGTAAAGTACTAAACTTTTATATATTTCACCCACATCACTTTAATTGTCCAAAAAAAATATTTAAATATTTTTAACATTTTTTTTCATAAAATAACCGTCTGCGCAGCGCCGCCGATAGGCAGCACTGGCAGGGTCACCATGCAATGTGGCCGGTTCGGGGTGTAAATGATAAGTCTGACTGCGATCAAGAACTCATTTATTAGCGAACTGTAAACAGTTTATATATGAGGAGAGATGTGTGTGTTAGACATATTCGAACACACACTACGTATGATTCGATTATATGTAATAAACTCAGAAAGTACTCTTCTATGTGTCATAAATGTGTTTATCCGTTACCCTAGTATCCATAACACAAGTTTTACATTGGCGACTTACAGCTAGACAGATTGATGAGAATGTATAATATATAAAAATATTAAATACAAACCACCTATGTTCAAAGGGCCTATGTGATAAGGCCAATTATCTTTGTAGTGGTTATCCTAATAGGAAAAGCTTGTACCGTATGATTCGCAAAACAGTTCTGTTGCACTAGTATACTACTGTTAGTTTTATATGGCGATTTATAAAAATAACATTGGCAATGAAACATAAGCTTTATTTGAGTATAAATACGGTACGCTGTAGATGGTCACAACAATAAATATATAATTTACCAGTTTATTCACATAAAATTCATATTTTACATTACACCAATCGTAACGAAACATTACTTAAGTTTCACATTAGAATGAAATTATACATTTAAGAATAAAAATATTTATTTGCTAATATCGTGTGTTACAATGACGGGGTGTTGCATTGTGTGAATCAACAGTATTCGTCTTATTTTTGTGGGCATGCAAATACGATACATAAACTTTAGATTTTCATACATATTTTTGCTACAACGTTACGAGATTAATAATAGAAAAGCGAGTTAATAATTGAATCACATGAACACATATAATCAAACACATATAATCAATCACATAGGTATTTCAATAATTAAAATTATTCATTGTCTATCTATCATTCAATATCAAATGTGTGCCAGCTCCAAACATGACTGGAATTTACTCATTAAGAACGATTGTTTTGAACAGGCACAGATAAAAAACAAAACTTCAAAATAAAAGTGAAAGGTGCGCACGTTAGGTTGTGTACAAAAACGTAACGCTGTTATTCAATCACTAAATTGTACTTTGACATTTCTTTCATACCGGGCGTCTCATATGAAAATCAATTTTAAGAAGAAAACTCGATAAATCAAGTAATTAGTTATTTTAATAATAAAAATGTGTATTTTTAATTTTAGCGCCATTTTATTCACTTTCGGCGCCATTTTTTCTTTTTTGGCGCCTATTCCATTTTTTACCGGCCCTGGTAATGCGTTTTATGAAATCGTAAGTATGTGACCATAAAATTGAGAATCTTAATACACTTTTAACGCCAGGTGTATCACTTTCCTCACAAAGCAGTTTTTAATTGGTGCCCGCTTAACTTGTCCCGCGTCTGGATCTATACTGCAGTTTTATAACAAAAGGAATAGGTTTTCCTCGCTAACTTTCCAAGAAATGAACGGGTTCTAATGTTTCCTTTCTTAAGTTTTAATAATTATATAAACGGACAATTTAACAGTAGGTGCAATAAGCAATTTTTATTTAGATAAATAATTTTCGTAAACGTATAAAATATTAATTATAGGTTTCAAGTTAGTAACGCTACCTATACAATTTATTTGTATGGTTATTTAATATAGCGCTGTCTGTTTTCATATTTATTATTTTAGTAAATAGTGATGTATTTCAATGAAATTTTGTTATCTTATATAAATTTAAACTCAATTTAATTTTTAATCACGAGACTAATGGTCGTTATTACCTATTCTTTGACTCCGTCACATCATTGTGACAAATGCTGAGGTCAAGTCCATTTCGGCAGCAAATCTTTGTTTTCTTGTGGTCAATTATACTTCTTTTATATTATTGTGTTATCAGTCCAATAAATGTTTTTTCTTTCTTACTGATTACTAAATAAGCGTTGTATAATTTGAGTAATTTTTACGAGATGGATGTATGTAATCATTTCCCATTAGATTAATTAAGTTTGAACTGAGTTAATCTATTGCTGTATTTTTTTTCTACAGCGTTTCGAACAATTATAGTAGATTATACTGAGTATCAAAATAACCCCATATGTCTTACCATAAATACAAAATGTAATGCAGGATTACATTTAAACTTTAAATACACAAGGGCAGGTGCGGGTTGGATATGAATTGGGACGGGAGTTCAGCGGGTATATTTTCTTGATTTTATGTGGAAAAGAAACACACAACGCTGTAATATTATACAAATACAAGTATACAAACACAAATTTACACCAATTAGCCTAGCTCAAAGCAAGCACGGTACGGCTTGTGTTATAGATACTAGGGTAACGGATAGACATACATATGGGATTATATAGTTATATTCATAGAAATATATATGACTCAGGTACATATGCTCGTTCATTCACACAAACATCTCCACTTTCCAGGACTCGAACCCAGGACCGTCGGTGCGAAAGGCAGGATTACTACCGTTGCAATTAACGGTCGTCAAATAACTTTTAGCTCGGGACACACACAAACATTATGCTTCTACCGGGATTTAGAATATTGCTAGTCTGATATGATAAACAAAGAAAAATATTAATTGGCAAAAGAAAGAAAATCAAGAATTGTCAAAAATAAGTAGAATAAAAAATGATTTGCAATCCATTTTTATGCTATAAAAATATTTATTATAAGGAAATACCTCCGTGAATAATACAAAACAAGTTTCTAGCGGCATTCAAACCCTTAATCGTGGGTTTCATTGTAAATTTAAGAGCTTTTCTCCATTTTAATTTCGTAGTTCATAACAAACAGATAAATACTTATCACGTATTAAAATGAATGATGAATTAGTTGTCGTTGTTCGGTTTTGGAAAGTGCTCTATTTATGCTCTATTCGTAATTAACAGTCAAATTCTAAGAAGTAAAATATAATTTTATGAGAAAATTTTCGATCGCTTTTTTAATGCTATTTATTTTTTTATTGTTATATTGTCACCTTTGGTAAAAAAAATTACCGTGTCGAAATAAAAACAAAATAATAGACGAAATATCATAAAAGCTGCTAACTGAATTTGGTAATAGCTAATTGAGTTAAAAGCACAACTGTACTACTGCGCGCGAAGAAACGACGCTAGTTCATTTATTTCGATTTGATAAAACATTCCTTCTCGACTTTTCAACTATAAAAACTTTTGTCATTTGATATTTAACATTACTATTTGTGATTTAAGGTTAAAAATAATTTTGGCACTGTGCTTATGGTAACCTACTCAGTAACTACAGGTCACAGAGAACTTATTTATTATCAAAAAAGAATTCATGCATATTAATTGGTCGCATGGGAAAAGAGAGTTATTGAATGTAGCGTAAAAAACGAAACAATGCAATTGATTCTTCTTTTATTTAACGCAAGTAGCAGTTTCGAAAGTTTACACTACAAATTAACGATATGCATAGTGGTCTTTATATGTTTATACGTCGAACTAATTGGTAAAGTAACGAGTCTGTAAGTTCTGCTCGCTATATTTGTTCCTTTCGCTACAAAAAATAAAATGGCGTCAAGTTTGAAGACATAATATTTCGTAAACAAAGATTTTGTTATTGGATGTAGTCTTAAAAAATTCAAATGGCATTATTTAAACACTTACTAATGCATCGCCTCTTTTCGCATAAATAGCGAGGGTTGGAGTGGAAAAGTACCTTAACGACGTACTATTAAATAAAGGTCCGTGATCACACTGGCATTGTCCGATAGAAGTTGACATTCGTCATCGCAGTTGTCAGCGAAACGATTTCGTCCCTATGCCGTCGGCAAAAGGAATAAAACGCGTTGCGAGCATATAATGGAATGTGTCAGAAAGTGGCTCCCTCAAGGACCATCATATTGGAATAGAAAACGATCACCGGAATTCATGCTGTTAGAGTCGAGTGTAGTCTTCATTTTCGCTTTGAGAAACTTAGATAAATACCGAATTTTTAGTATTCATGATTATTGGATTAACTCATTGGATTTAGCCGTCAGATTTTTCACAATTATCAGATCTTAAATAGTTATTAATATAAAAAAAATCTAATCTCAGATGGGATTCGAGCATGTAGACTCTCCTTATTTAGGCTATTGCTCTTCCTATTGAGCTTTCCAGGCTTTAATGGACGGACGAGGCTTTTACAGGTTATGTATCTATATCAGCGTTATCTTCTAGATAATTAGTCTGCAACATCGAATATATAACATTTACATATTGAAATTATACAATATTTTAGAGGAATGCAATAATTTTTGAAGTAAAAACTTCTTTAGCATCGTTGTCAATTGAAAGTCGATGAAATGAAAAAGCGACAGTAAAAAGAGGCAGACACAGCATTATGTACTGTAATGTTAAAATATCTTCACTCCTTTACTCACCAATTAAAGATTTATGAAGAACAAATAATACAACAAATCTAAGCTAAACACAATAAAAACAAGGGCAGGTTGGTTCTGGTCCTGTTTGATCGATCTCGGTGTGTATAGGTACTAAACAGGTATAACAAAAAATAAATAAGTGACTCTCAATTCTTATAATTAGGTATAATTATTATTACTATCTCCCCTTCTCGTTGGTTAGTACTGCATACCTTGCAGGTCCGGATACTGTATTTTAAATTTTATCTTGATCTTTTCTCAAATATCCAAATGTCTTGATATACTTCAATATATACTTTGTTCTTTGTGCTTATTAGCCTTCTTAGAACTGTATATAGTATGGTTCATGTCAAAAAAACGCTATATTATCATTGTTATGGACTAAATAAGGGTAGACCCATGCTAACTAAAGATTTGATTACCTAAAGATTACTCTCCTGCATACTATTAACTTTAGACAACTAAGCAATAAAGAAAGATTATAAAAACCTAATGATTTCAGGAGAGTTGAAGATTTACACAATTTAATTACTAACTTATGTCAAACTTTCATCAAGTACTACTAATTTAGATCATAAACATGATGATTCTACATTTATTGTTTTACACAAACACCAATTACCTTGAAATATATGTAATTAACAGGAATAAAGGAACTTTAGTCTGAATTTATTGAATTTATGGAGAGGATAATCTTTATATCCACCCACCAATGACAAACCTCGACAATTCTTACTGAAAGACTACTATTTATAGAAACACAAGTATTAAAGCTTTACAATAGGTTAAATTAATAAGAAATTTATCTTTAACTGACCTTTTTCTCGGGCTTTTCTTAGTATTTTATAGGTATTTATACAAGTGCTGCCGGTAACCTATAAACCAGCCGGCATGTACAATTTTATACGCTCTTCAGCCAATAGACTCGAACTTCGAGCTATTTAATTTAATAATTCCTTGATTATAATATTCCCGAAATAAATTCGAGGACTTCTCTTTTCGAGATCTAACTAAATTAGCAATATCAGAACCAGCGCGTGAGACTCTTTTCAGATATCGATCCACACACTCGAGAGCGATCCGTCTCGACCGTAGCTCCCATAGACGAGGCAAAGACACACTCGTCCGTACATCCAAGAATATGAGTAATGTTCGTTTGTTTATATTATTTACCAAAAATAATTAAAGGACCCCTTTTCATTTGAAATTACGTTAATTCATTGCAAAATAACTTGTATTTGAATATAAACAGGCAAGTGCATTTAAACTCAACGAGGAATTTATTAATTTACTATAAATTTTGTCAACATTATTATTATTACATTTTTAAAAGAGGTTTAACAGCAGGAAAACTGGGAATCTAATTAATTTTATAGGAATATGAATTAAACGACCATTACATTTTCTCATAAAATGTCAACAACAATTGTTTTTAATCGTCAAACCAAAGATAGACAAATTCCATACAAAAAAATAAATAATAACTTTAAAGGAGTTTTATTGCTCCGTAACATCCTCCCAAGCTTATGAAAACATTAAAAACAAGTTCGTATTCTTAATAATTACATACATAATAACAGAAGTTTATGAGATAACATAGACAGACAAAAACAAAAAAACGCGTACCTAATACAGTAAAAACCTACTCGGTATGGTAACTTTTCTCCCACTTCTACTTACATATATCGGATGACAATTTTCACCAGATGTGTCAACTGTAGGGGCCGTCGGCTGACAACTTATACCGGACTTGTCAACTGTAGGGGCCCTGGAGAGGAGAGAAGGTTGAGTAAATGGCAGGGTTTTGCTTTGTACCTCCAACTTGTAGAGCCGTTGGACGGGTCGTATTTTTTCCCCCGTAGAAGATCTAATCCTTGCCGTCCGCTGAACACCATCTCTACCTGCAAACAACTCTACAACAACCGCTAAAGGCCATTTTACCCTCTTTTCGTTAGTCTCGATGAGAACTATGTCACCTACACAAACTGACTCCTTCTTATCATTACATTTCTGTACTAGAAATGCAAGATATTCCGTTTTGAAACGCGCTCGAAATTGATCTCTCAACTCTTGTATATATCAAAAACGCAAGTTCAAATTTTTCGAATCGATTTGGTCTAAATCAACAACGTCTGAGCTAGGGATTGTTTGAATAAAGTGAGCTGGTGTCAATGGCTCAAGACACCCTGCTTTATCGTCGTTAATGGGTCAATCTCAAAAGTTCGTCACGATGTTTTTTTAAATACTTAGATTAATTTTTGCCACTTTATTCTTGCGAATCTTTAAGATATACCTATAAACAGTATTTTAAAAATTAAAACCAAGCTTAAAATGTGATGGTTATTGAGATATTTTTAAAATAAGGAAATATATATCCATGGAGTGGAGGTGAGTCCACGGAGCTTGGCATGGAGTAGATTTGTGTTCACGGAGTAAACTTTTATCTGAAGATATTGAAGAATCAATTATAAAGAAACAAACATTTTAGACTTATAATCATTTAATATCACTAGGTACAACAGTATCACTATCTAGGAACATACATTGACATCAAGGCACATGTATTGAGATCACCGTTTCTTAAAAAAATCACAATAAAACTTATAATTAATCAACTTGAAAATATTGTCATCCTCATCATCGTCAAAGACGTTTTTAATTGTATTTATCATAATATTATTTTCAGAAGGCACATCTAGAGGCATTTTTTCAGTATTTGTTTCTGCATTATCACATTTCATGTTATCATTATTATTATAAGATATCTCTTTCATAACCGGTCGTATCTCTTCAACTTCGCTATCGCTATCATCGCTAAAAAACTTTAAACTTCGTCTAGGATGCTCAAAAGCCATTTTTTTACAATTATGATTATTCCAAGTAATACTTGGTCCTGCCTCTTTGCTGTCGCTACTATCACTGAGACACATTATTTGGCGTCTAGGTCGCTTGTAAATAGTCTCAGGTGAATATTCCTCTTTAGATTGTTTTGTGAATGACAACATTTGATCATCATCGGCTAAAAGTTCTGGTGCTTTTTGTGTACATCTTTGATATGTATATTTCCCAATACCGTAGTGCTGGCACTCTTTCTCACAATCAAGACAGCTAAGTCTACGCAAATAAATTGTAGTTGGTTCACAAATGTTCCAGTGAACTTGGTGTATTTTTGATAGTTTTTAGTTCCGGTACTAGAGACAAAAGTTCATCGGCACCGCAAATTTCTTCTTTTTTCACCAAAAATACGTCAACTTTGGTTTCCACCGCAGTCAGGGTTTTGTATAGTGTCTCCAGATTTTCAATATCCTTTCCGAGAGCAACTTGTCGATCAGCCGTTCTTTTCACATAAGCACCTATACCGTCCGGAGCACCTTTCCCGTGCCCCGCTTCATGAAAATGCCAGCTAGCTTTTTGCAAGCGGTAATGTTCTACCAAATGATTCGCAAACAAATAAACCATTTTTTTATTACGGTATTGGGTAGATGGACTGTCCGTTAGGATGTGCATAGATTTTATAGGATAAATACTAAAAGGCGAGATAATATTCCTCTGAGATGAGCAAATACTGCACACGCATCATGCCTAAGGGATTCTGATAAACTGCAGAACGATTTTGTTACAATATCACCGGTTGAAGGAGATTTATGATAGGTCACTACAGTGTGTAGAGTTATTTGCTGACGAGATGCACCAAAATGCACAGACTGTATTTCTTAGCTGTACTTGCACATATAATTCTCCGAAAAGTCCATGTGAATAAGAACTTCACCATATTCAAGTTGTTTTCTTAAATCTGACATTGTTTTTGATTGATGATTCCAAGAATGTTTGTGTTGTAAAAATTTTGGCAGTAAATCTATCATTTCAGTAATAAGTTTTACCTTTGTAGTGGAAATGTCTTTTTTTATTGTTCTGGAAACTTGTTTCGCAACTCCTGAGGTGATTCGTTGCTCAGAGATCTTAGTCCACTTTTTATAAAAAATGGGGCCATCTTCGAAGGTACTTATTGCGGGAACTTTGTGACAGCAAAATTTACATTCCCTAATCATACATTTATCATTATCTGTAGAACATGTGACACTTTTTGCGACATCATTAGAAGTTTTCTCGCTAATCAACTTAGAAATATGCAACCTATCAATTATAAATTGAAAATTCTCATGAGTACTGCATAGACATGTTTCTCTTCTAGATAGATTTGGCTCTAGAATCCAAAAGGGTTTGAGACGACAAAAAGTCGCGTAACTGATATTGTAAGGATGTCCAAGGGATATGAACTTTTCGAAGAGATTACGTAAAGTGTCTGATAGCAGGCGTCTCTGTTTTTTTACTTGATTGCGTGTAATTGTATCTTTCTTCCCGGGCATGATTCTGCTATTTTCGTCTAATTCCAAAAACGTCAACACATCTTTCTTTCTTATAGCACATGTGACATTGGATCGGTCGGCAATTCTAGCTCTTTGTGGTAATATTTCTTCACTCCTTTGCAACGCTTTTACAGCATTTCGGGATTTCTGAACTCTAAGTGTATTAAGTATAACCTGTAACTTTTTTATAGTTTCTTGCTGCTTTTCAATAACACGCTTCAGTAAACTATAGTTATGCTTTTTTATTTTTTGTCCAACAACTTTTTGACGGGAGCTAGTTGAAGATACAGGTGTTGAAGAACCTGAAGTCTCTAGTGATGACTCTATAGCATGATCCAAATTTTGTACATTTGTTTGAAAAGATTCATCATCGGTAGGTGGGGGTGAGTTTTCAGTTGCGATTCTTATTGCACTTTCTTGTCTTTTTTTAACTTGTTGTTTAACTCTGTACTCTTTTCTCCAAATAGCTCTTTGCTTTCTCTGTTCCCTTGATGTCATATCCTTAATAGTCTTGACCTTTTGTTCAGCCTTTCTTTTCTGCCATCTTTCTCTTTCTTTTGCTTTGGCCGCTTCGTATGCTACGGGATCAGCCTTAATTTTGTCTCTGCGCCGTTGTTTGCCTTTGCTCATCTTTCTTAGTCTTTGCCTGATTTCCCGCCATTTTTGATACTTCTGAAATAAAAATATCTATAAAAAAATTAGAACTACATACATAAATTTATATATGTGTATATTGTCACCGTAAAATTGTAAATACCGTAGATTATAATTTATATTGCGAGGTTGTAAGCTGTCGAAAGATTGTGAACCGTAGTATACTGCTTACAATTTAATGCATTATTTTTACATTACACTCGCCCACAAACAGTCCACCACGCTTGGTCATAAAAAATAACCCCGAATCTACTGATCACTCCTGACCACCACCATTTTAAGAAAATGACTAAGTAACTCGACCATGTTAAATTGTAAGCAGTATCGTTACGGTTCACAATCTTTCGACAGTTTACAATCTCGCGAGATATACTGTATCTAACGGTATTTAAAACTTTACGGTGACATAAAAAAATATTAATGCTTTTATTAGCTTTAACTTTCAAACTTAAAATAACTTATAATAATAAACAAGCTTTCAACACTTTCTATTCCATGGACACTCCTTCCACTCCGTGGACTACTCGTGACCACGGAGTAGAGGTCCATGGAGTGGAGATTTTTGAACTTTTACCCGCGTGACACTAAATACTTTTATATTTTGAGGTTAGAAAGTAGAAAATCATAACGATATCCAATTAGCACATACTTTTTAATTATTATTCGATAGGAATACTTACCAATAAATTCTTCGAGATAGCCCATGGAGTGGTTTAATTATGCTTTCTAATTTTACTTATTTTTTAATTTAATCTCCAAAATATTATTATCAAATACAGCTGATGCACTGACACTACTTTTTTAAAATGACAGTAATCGTGTTGCCATTTTAAGGAACAAAAATTACACAAAAAATGCGAAATGTATTATCTTACCGAAATTAAATATTGGAAAACATAGCGTCCACGGAGTAGTAAAAAAACTGGCCAGTGAGATCAAGACCGAAACTTTGGTACAATAGTAGGTATTATTAAAGTGAAAATTGCCTCAAATTAATCCTCTGTGCTTAGCGTTATATAGTGATTAGAAAAAAATGCCGTGTTTTTGAGGAAACTCTACTCAAAAACATATTTAGTTTATAAAATCGTAGTTGTGACAGGGCATGGAGCGGAGTTTTCACTTATACACAAAAATAAAAAAAATACTTATTATTAATTTAATCAAATTTTTATCGTAGTTAATTTAAAAATACATATGTTAGTTTGAATTAAATAGAAAATTAATAGAAAAAATTAATAATCTTAGGCGGAAAGCATGTGTGACAGGTTTGCTCCTCAATTTTGAGTTTGACCCTAATATAAGTTAAAGGCCGTGCGTTCATAGTCGCCTCACAGTCACATAGAACTGTCTGAAGTTCATCGTAAGTCACTGTGGACTTGCCCAGCACACGACGAAGCAAATCTTTTAGTATTCTTATCAGGCGCTCCCAGTAGCCACCCCACCACGCTGCTGTAGGCGCATTCATTTTTCATGAAATTCGATTTACGGTTGAATACCTCTGCACTTCATTCCAGTTCAAAGAACTGAGCAAGTTCTTCGTCCCTTGAAAATTCGTACCTTGATCTGAATTCAACATGTTCATTCGTCCACGCCTAGCAACAAACCGTCGTAACGTCATGACAAAATCGTCAGTTGATAACGATCTGGTTAATTCCAGATGAACAGCACGATATACAGCGCAAGTATAAAGCACGATCCAACACTTAAGACCTCCTCGTAAAAACAGCGGTCCAGCCAAATCTACTCCCGTAGTTTGAAAAGGTGCTGTACAAACAACTCGTTCTGCGGGTAATGGCGCTGTTGGAGCTTCAATGGCCTTGGCTCTATATCTTTTACATATGACACATGCAGAAATCACTGACTTTACAAGCCTTCTTATTCCTACAATCCAAAACCTTGAGCGTAAGTCAGATGTCAACTGATTAGAACCGATGTGTTGCAGCTGTTCATGTCTCTGTCGTACTAACAATCTGACAATTGTGACTTTAGAAGAAAGTAAAAAAGGAGACTGAACACCTTCCGGAAAATCCGACAAAGTTTTGTTTTCACTCTTATCAGTCCTTCTTCGTCTGTGAATTTGGACAAACTACAGTCTTCTATAAACACTTTATCTTTCATTTGTATTAATTTAATAATAGCTCGTTCGGCCTTTTCAAATTCTTTATAACTAAGCTCTCCTTTCTGCTTAATACTGTATCTTACATTATGTATAAATCTAAGAATCCATGCTAACATTCTAACAACCTTTGAATATTTCGAGAAGTATGTACTAAGCTTACGTAAAAAATCTTCATTATACATAATATTTACATTACATACAGTTTGCTTCGTTTCCAGGTTTACTTTTTTCTGATCTAGTATAAGTTCAGAACGTGGCCACTGCGTGGGTGACAGTCGTAGCCATGGAGGACCTTCCCACCATCGACAGTCAAAAAACGCCTTTGCATTGCACCCTCTAGATGCTAGGTCTGCCCAGTTAAATTCACCTGGAATATGTTGCCAATTATTTACATCAGTGTTTAGTTTTATTTCTGTCACTCTATTCTTTACGAAGGTTTTCAATGATAACTCGTTTTTGAACCAACATAAAGTCACGTTAGAGTCCGTCCATCAGTACTCAACACACTTACGTAAATTAAGATTCTGCCTGACATTTTTCAACAATCTTGAGCCCATCAATGCCGCAGTGAGTTCAAGTCTAGGAATGGTAATTTTTTGCGTCGGAGCAACTCTAGACTTTGCAGTTACCAATTGGACTGTTACGGTACTGTCTCTTTCAGCTCTAAGTAAAATGCATGCACCATATCCATCCTTGCTTGCATCGACGAACAAATGAAGACTTACCACCATTTCGTCCAGGATATTGTTTGGTGACAATCTGCGTGGAATCCTACATTTATTTAAGTAAGGAATGTGTTTATACCAATCGTAAAAGTTATTTAGTAAATCTGAAGGTATGATATCATCCCAGCCGAGTTTACATTGCCATGCTTTTTGGAGTATTAACTTTGGAATCAACATAACTGGTGATGTGTACCCTATAGGATCAAACGTGCTTTATGTTAATGACAATAACTGTCTCTTAGTTACAGCTGTCAAGTTGTCAAAGCTAGTTATATTATCAATATTGCAGTACATTTCATCCGAAGCGATATTCCATTTTAACCCGAGTACAGATATTGTTTCTTTACCTTGCTCTTTCATACCATGTGATGTCACCCACATTCTAAGATTAAATTTTGCTGTCATCATAATATCTCGAGATTCTTGTATGAATTTGTCAGTTTTCTCAATAGTATCTAAACTCAATATCGAATTGTCAACATAAAATGATCTATTTAACAATTTCGCAGTCTTTCCTAGCTTACTGTCATCTTCATATTTGTTTAAGTGATAACGTAGCGTAGCAGCGAGTAAGAAAGGGCTGCACGTTAGACCAAATACCACCCTACAATGCCTATATGTGATTAAATCTTGTAGGGTCTCGTCTTTATACCATAAAAATTTCAAAAAATCCCTATCGGTCTCTACCAAACTAGTTTGTAAGAATGCCTTTTCAATATCAGAAGTGATGCCTATGACACCCTTTCGAAAATCATAGAGTAAATTTGGTATTAACTCAATAAAATTCATCCCCTTTTCTAAACACACATTTAAGCATAGACCGTTTTTGTCTTTTGCCGAAGCATCAAACACTGGCCTTATGCTCGTCGTGAGCCTTTGTTCCTTAATTACAGGCCTGTGAGGTAAGAAATGACCAGTCTTCGGATTTGTTTCTGTCACTTCAATAATTCCTAAACTTAACCAAGATTTGAAAACTTTGTCATAATCAGTAAACTTCCCTATCTTTACCAACTTATTTGCCATTGTCTCTAACCTTTGTTTGGCTCTAACATAATTGGGAAGCAGCTCATCATGTTTCACTCTAAAAGGTAAATGAACTTCATACCTCTGATCATCATTCCGCATAACATTCCTCTTGAAGTTTAACCAGGCGTCAGCTTCATTCTCTGCTTTGCTCTTTTCCTCTACCGGATCACGTATTCCCAAAGACTCCAAGCTCCAATAACCTGTCAAATCGTTGTCACAAGTACAGAATAATATCGATACGAGATTATTATTGGTATGAGAATTTACCTGTTTGCCTTGCAGCGTCCACCCGAGTTTGGTTTTTATAGCCGTCAGACTATCTTCCAAATGAACGACTGAACCTGTTATAAACAAACCAAGTACATCTGCCCCAATTAACAACCCAATATCTTTAGAACTGTGACCCATATCTGTCAATGTTATATCATATTTGCGTAACAAATTGACAATTTGAATATTGTCACTACAAACTTTAGGTATATTGCTACAAATATTATTTTTACATATGGCTGACAAATTACAACTAAAAGACTTATCTAGTGATCTAACAGTAAAATTATATACACAATATTCTTCAGACTTGGTTTCAACTCCGCCAAACAAATAATGAGCAAGTTGCTCTTTTCCTGAAACTGGAACATTTAATTTCTCTACAACATCTTTCTTTACATAGGTGCGCTGGGAACCCGAGTCAAACAAAGCACGAACCAACGTCTTCTTGCCTTCGTACTCCACTTCCACGATGACTGTTTGTAACAAAGTTTGACCAGTAATATTCGTGGTAGAAAGTGAAGTCGATGCCTTTGGATTCTCTTTTGTATCGATGTTACTCTCTATTGCTTTCTGGTCAGGACATAGAGCAGTCGAATGACGCTTTTGGCAAATCAGGCATTTTACAGCGGCTTTGCAAAATTTAGGATGATGTCCTTTCCTAAGACAGATCGCGCAAGCTTTCTTATCTTTAAGGTGTTGCCTTCGTTGCTCTAGTGTCAGTTTATTGAGCTTGTAGCACTCGATACTCGCATGTGAGTTCTTTTCACACCATATGCATGTGTTATTTTTGATAGTTGTTGAAGTTAACAAGCATTCGGCAGTAGCAGGTCTGTTCTCATGATGCTGATCATTCCCGTTAAACGCCTTCTTGGTGATTGCGATTCTTTGCTCTGACTCTAATTCTTTTCTGATAAATTCAAGTAGGTTGGCCAATTCTTCGCCCACGTCCTTAGTGAATGGTTTGTTTCTCTCCCAGCATCTCAGTATTTCACTGGGGACAGCGGACTCTACCATCGGTAATAGGAATGCTGCATATTTCTCTTTTGTAACATTAAGTGTTTCTAGAGCGCGCAAATGCGCGTTAAGCTGGTCGTTCAGTTGCGTCAATGTACCTTTTTTATCAGTCAGCACAAGCGCAAGAATTTCTCGTATATATATCTGTACTAACAAATCATCGCGAGCGTATCTTGATTTTAATTGATTTATACAATCGACATAGGCAGAGGGTGGAAAACTTTCTACTAGTTTCATAACGTCAGTTTCCCCCTTTATAGTTTGTTTAAGGTACTGATATTTATCTACAGGATCGATGTTTGGGTCGTCGTTTATTTTTGAAAATTGACCCCAGAATGGAAGCCAGTTTTTTATCTCCCCATCGAAGGTCGGCAGTTGCAATTTCGGCAACTTAATATTTTTGAGTATACATTTGGACTCTAACACACATGACATGCATGCATTAGATGGCGTGAATTCTTTGTATTTAACATCCATCCTCATCATACGCGTCTTATATTCCATCTCTCCCAAAATTTATTTTTCAAGTTCGTCTTCATCGACATTCATCACAAGTAATTCCTTGATAATATTGTCAAGACGGAGTAGGTACTCGTAGTGATCTCTAAGTTTTTCGTACATAAATCTGATCTCTACCTCTGGTTGATTTTGGTCTATCGCGGCATTTATTTCATTGAAATATTTAGTGAAAATTCGCCTTACTACGGATCTCTCTTTTTTCCTATTCTCAAGATTCTCCATTTTCGCTGTCACGGTCGCCACAATTTAACAGCAGGAAAAAACTGGGAAACTAATTAATTTTATAGGAATAAGAATTAAACGACCATTACATTTTCTGATAAAATGTCAACAACAATTGTTTTTAATCGTCAAACCAAAGATAGACAAATTCCATATAAAAAAATAAATAATAACTTTAAAGGAGTTTTATTGCTCCGTAACAAAAGAGGATTTTACAAGAAACCGACATCGGAAACATTATAATGGCCCAAAAAACTTATTCGAGAAGGACGCCGGTCCATTGATAAAGAAACTCAGTAAAGAAACTATCTTTGTAGATGCTGACTAGCCTGTCTTGATACGCTGAACTCTATGGTTTTGTCTATGAACCACGATCAAGGTGAGTCAAACTAGTATTTTTAAAAACAAATTAAAAGCTAAAATGACATAAGGAATTGACATATGTCATTATGACGATGTAAACAACATGAAACAAACAAACATTAGTGATTTTACTTAACTCTCGATGCCTTTATGTGTAATTAAGACGGTAATAAGTGATAACAAGAAAAAAGAGTGTTACAGTACGTGTGTTAAGTTAATACGTGTTTGTGTGCGCATGCGTAGTAAAAAGCTTGAGAGATGGCATCTCAACAACCGTGGTATTTTGTATACATGTCCGTATTATTTCTGAAAGTTTCACTTCTGCCACGTGTGAATTGCACACATGATTTTTTTTTCTTTCTTGTCTTGACACAATTTCGCACCTTGGTCTAATTTGGACTCGTCCGGCCTCGCTCAGGAAAAAAATTAAATTACAACCAACGACAAACTTTAAGATGACGCGTAGTTCAGTGTTGCCAGGTGAAACGAATAATTTTGCACCATAAACTAGAGCACTTTATATACTTCAATATGTTTTACTTTAAACATTTGCTAACACAAACGATCGACGCATAAAATATATAATAATTACACACTTGTCGTTTACTAAGTCATAGAATTTTATACCCAAATAATTTTTTTGCTGGAGAAATTCCACTTGTTGTATCATTAATAATTCTTCTGGGTTAACTCGTTCCATCGTGGATTCTGTCTTGGCCCCCGGCCTTGATTGGGATCAGGAGCTAACCCATTTTAAATAAAAAAGTGTTTTTTTATGCTCTTCTATAAATATTGTCGTCTATACATTTTTTTTATTTTTATAATTCGTTAGGCGATACTGTATGCGATGTGATATGCAAATTAACATCAGGACAGTTTATAAAAATGTATTTGACTGTTTTGTTTTAGGTGGAAACATAAAACGTCAAGTTAGTATAGATTTTTTATTTTTATTATGTCGAATATTACCTATTTCATAATTGGAGATATTAAAAGTATTCACGCAAACTAGTACTTTGATACTTTAACCATTTCAATGAATATACAATCAAACAATACAGTGATCAGTTTAATAAAAATGGTAGATTATTAGATTTCAGTGATCAGCCCTGTATTGTAACGCCATAAATTTATTTGAATATAAATTCCCTCGTCTTACTACCTTTCAACATAAGAAAAAAAGACATTTAGAGCTAAATTTGACTCAATATGAAATGGGCTTAACGAGATGAAATAGGAGATTCGAGTACTCTGTACAAATATTTAGTTAATGACAAGTTATTATTATCAAATCTCAAATATTTGAAAAATTAATCATACAATTAAAAATAGAAAAAAAAAATTCACCAAAAAATAAAACGTGACAGAAGCTCGCGGAGTTATCTAACCGTTTCTCCTCTGGAAGAGATTTAAGATGATATAGCAATGAATATGATGCTTACTCTTTATTACCATTTCATGTAATAAAGGTGTCCGTCATGATTATATGGTACCTTAAAAAAAGATATACACCAATAGAAAACTAAGCTTGAATGCTGACAAATGGTCTAGTGCGGGGCAAAATATCTCGGCTCGTGGGTCAGCCTTTAGAAATTTTCACCAAAGTGATTGCGTTCGGAGAGTTCTTGTCAAAGCTAGTATGGCTGAAGTAAACCAACTTTAACACTTATTATTATAATAGAAAAATACTAGAAAAAATCGACTCGGGTCACAAGTGAATCTCAGGCGGGAATAATTATTATAATAATTTATCTTATAAGATCGCATTGAAAATGCATAAAATATATAAAAATTATAAATTTAACACTTATCTCTTAAAAAAATACCGAATTTTATTAGAAGGAGAAGATGCAATGAATTTACTTATTAGTAGACTGTGTAGATGAAAGAATGTTCTCTTTTGCAGGCATTTTTCTACTGAGAATTTAACTTTGAATCGTAAAATTATTGTGAATCGAATATAAACTTACGATTTTTGATTTCTCTTCAATTTTATTTTTTATGGGAGCTTGCTTCTGGATAACTTTTATGATTCCAGGTAAAAAGGGACCGCATACGGTTTTGATTTAATTACGAGTGTATTTAATTTATTTTTTAAATTCACAATGCCATATTTCTATAAGATTTAAAATACATCAGCAAAAAAACCTCAGATGTGGTTGTTTTTCACAGGCATATTTTAAATCTTCTAAAAATGATTTACAAATGTCACAACAAACGTGAAATTTATTTTTTATTTAATTTTGTTGAAAACAGAACTCTTGACTCATTTAACTTGATATATTGATCCAAAAAAACCTTAGCCGTTTTATTAATAAAAAACACAAATTCTTAATAAACTTATTTTAATTATATAATGGGTTGCCTTTTATTTCGACGTAAAAAAATTAATGAATGTTACTAAACACTTTTGAACTAAAATTGGTTTATTAAACGTTTGATATTTTTATGATTTAATCGTTAGGTTTTTAGCGTTTTTTAAAGACTAGCTTCGCTTTTAAAAGCCTAAAAGGTTAAATATCTTTTAAGTTCTTTAGATCTCCAATTTTGTCTATTATAGAAGCTTGGGTCAGGAGAATTTTAACCCTTTTAATGGCAATTTAAAAAGGTTAGAAGTCTAACTTATTTTCTTTTATGGATTAAAGCTTTGAAGGCTTTTAACATTTTTAGAGTACACAGACCTTCTCTAGTTCCAATAAATCTTCTCAATATATAAAAGTTACAAAACTTTAATACCTCTGAATATGAAGTGGTTTCCAGTAAAAGATAATTTGATCGAAGAGTAGTGAAGTATCAATTAATAAAATTATTTTGAACTTTTTGTTATTTCAGAATTTAACTGATATATTTATATATTTAATCAAATATTTATTTTAAAAAAATCAAATTAAATTTTTAAGCTATTGAGTCAGGTGTCGACTAACTAACCTGGGATCCCATAAAAAAATAATGAAAAAATGAAATCTCATAGAATGAATAATCTCAAAAGGCTTGCAAAGCACTATCAAGTGATTTAGTTAGCTCAAAAATAATCAATGTAACATGGAGGTCAGTCCCCCTGTCAAAGTTTCTTTTGCCAGTTCTTCTCGGAAGGGCCTCCCGATTTCAAAACTTTTGGTTGACTCAGTAGTCGTAGAATTCAAAGATTTTCAAAGAATATAAAAATTCAACAAAGGGGCAAAGCAAAGTGCAAAACCATTATGTTTAGCTAAGGTTTTAATATTAACTTTTTTGTTCTCGTATTTACATTATTTTTTAAAGTTTTTTTAGAGAATTTAATTCTAATAAACACTTCATGAAATGCTTACCCTTTATGTGTATCTGAAAATCCATACACTTCTACCATTCGTCTTTCGGCTTTTACAAAAAATACTTTGAAAAAATATCTACTTACATTGTTAATGTTTAATGTGTTAAAGCGTCTTTATAAGGTAAAAGTAAAAAAATAAATACCAAACAATACCGAATTCTATTCGGCCAAGATTTGGTTGAGCACTAGCGTATCAATTGAGATGGAATGCGCAATGCGAGCTTTCTCCCATAGCGTAGTAACGACATGACACAAATCAAAAGCGGAAAATATTTCTTTACTACACCAAAACCGTCGTGTTTATATTACTTCGAGTCTTTTTATCTATTTATTCTGATATAAAAACAGTTGACAGCCGTTAAATATAATAAAAAATAAAATAATGTAAAAGTAAAGTGTAAGTATCTATTTCTATATTATTTAGAAACAAATTAATGAAACCTTACTTTCTAAAGTTTATAGAAATTTCAGTGTAATTTCAATATTCAGCTACCTCTAAATTTAAATTTAAAACTCAATAATTATATTACCAAAGGCTTAGTAATGATGCTTTTAAATTTTAAATAAATACAAGAATCTTTATAACTAATTATCTTTTTTAAGTAACAATAATGAATTTGTAAGTAATTAATGATTTGAGATAAATTCTCGAAATCAATTTTGTTCGCCAGTAAAAAAAATATTTCGCACTGAAATAGTAAACATGCTTCTTATCTTTTCATCCCGGATTATTGCATGTTGTAAATTCAAAATAGAAATATATGTAAACTATTTATTTTTTTACAATTACAGACATACGTCAATTTTGTATGGCGTCCGTGAGGGGAGGGGGACAATATTTAAAAAGTATTTACGAAATTTGAAGAATAGAGTTTCATCTGACCGTCAATAGTTTTTTCAATTGTGTCGCTATTTGAAAAAATGCGTGTCTGGTACACAGCTGCGTAGTGCCCGGCAGAGTAGAATAGCACCAAGCACTAATAGTAAAAGGCAACTAATAATACTAGTGGGAATTACCATACTCCGATTGTCGCCCACAAAAAAGGCAGCAACTTTTTTCTGAATAATGATCTCTTACTACGAACACCTACCCAAGCATTGAGATTATGGATAACCCCCTATTTTTGAGGGACGCTTACGTTAAAAACTGAACCTCTCTCAGGTGAAATGATGATGATGATTAGCATGGATTTAGCTGGTGAAAATTTTCGTAGTATGTTTTTCTACGTTTTTAAGTGTAATTTGATAGTTCAACAAGGCCTTGTTTCGCCTCAATCATTTAAGTATTATTTAATACATATGTAATATGCGCGGAAAAAATTCAATAATTATTATAAATATGACAAAACAATTAAGTTCATTCCTGTCCTAGTAAGTTTGATAGTTACCGAGTTTTCTTCATGCTTACTTCGGATACAAAGTCGATAACTCTTACTGCCCGCTACGAGGTAGCTACGAGTCAGTGTGCGTGCTACGGAACTGCTACGGTTCGATCAATCGCAAAACTACGAGGCCCAACAGAATAAATTGTTGTAAGATTTTTTACCCCAGTATTATTTAGATATTATGGTAAACAAAAGAATGAATGTTTATCGAAACAGAGAGAAAGACTTCCTGAAGTTATATCTCTATAAGCCCTGGATATTTCTTCGGTTGACCTTAAAATATTACGCCTGAAGTAACACTGCGTTCTTTTAAGCGCGTTTTAATGTATCTGCAGTCTACTGTAGTCACCCGAATGATGAAAAGACACGTCGAGTCCCGTCTGACGTCTGAGACAAGTTGAGTTGTCTTGTAAAACTGATTTCGATGTAGTCTATTTTGATATAAAAAACCGAATAATATGAAACAATCTAATTTATGAATAACTGAGTAAAGCCAAACAAGGAGACTTCTTAACCTTTTTTAAAAAAATTTGAGGACTTGTGATCAAATACTCGTTTATGTTCTATTGAATATCTATTTTTTTGTTTATTTATGGATTCTGTACCCATTCTTTGTAATACAAAGATTTGCCAATGTCGTACGGTATGGGTAACTTTATATTTGACTCGATCGATGTTTGTAACCTTATTAATAAAATATTATATTTTCTACTTTGATTATGAGTTTGACTTAAGGTCAATCAACGTTGAAATGGGAAAATTTAATATTGTAGTAATTAACTTTAAAATTGATTATGTCATTTTGTTGGAAAATTTGTTCTTTGACGTTTGAATAATAACCTACTAACTTAGCTTTAGATTTAAGATACTCGTAATATAAATATTATAAAAGACAAACAAAAGGTTTCAATACAATGTTTATAACAAATACATCATCATAAGTATATATCGTTAATAGTTTTACTTCCGTCTTAAGAAATTGAAATTAATCATTAGAAATAAATTATTACTTATAATAGTTGTAGTTCAATGACCTATCTGACGTATCAAATTAAAACAAAAAAATATGATTGTGATAAAGTAATTTATTTATTTTACGTTGTGTCTCGTCCTCCCCGGCCCACTATGTGTATGAATTATATGCACAACTATGGACTTTCCTTAAAAGCTCTTTATAAATCTTTAATATAAACAAAGCAATAAAAATATAAGAAACTCCAAAGATCATCAATAAAAGACTTGTTCAAAGATATTTAAAATGAAATTATTTGAAAATTACATTATAAATGTTAAATGATAAAGTTATTTAAATGAAGCACTTTTAAGACTTTCCTTTCATATATTTTAAGCGAGACGCAATCAGATAATATATGAATATTACTGGTACAGTCACAAAATGAGCGTTATTTAAATTCTTTACGATATGTATTGTTTGTGTTGTTATAACCCATTATTAACATTTTATCAAAATGTTAAAAGTCTTTTAATTGATTACTTTTGACCTTTATCTTATTCTGTTTAATCAGTTACATATTTTTTATAAGTAATTAATGTAGCAACGTTATAACGTGTAAAGCAAAATAATTGTAATACTGCAGTCTCTTAAACAGTAAGCCCGAAATACCTAGTTTGTGGACTGTTCGCATATAACTTATCCGGCGTCAGAACGTACGGAAGCAATACTAATTAGTTTCAGTGGGGATTAACAAATTAATTGGGGTAAATAAATAACCTTGCAATGATTCATTGTGTACTCTGGATCCGTTCCTTTGGTGGCAAATGGCGGGGATATGATTTACAGTCGTTTATTGTTATTTATTATCATACTTTAATTGAGCAGTTTCTTGAATTAATTACTCTGCTCGGCAAAGTTTTAAAGATTTAAATGAGTAGTAATTTCCTAAATTTGTGTTTTGTTTAGTGAACGATGAGGCGCTTTTGTACTAATATTTCTCCAGTCTCGACGTTAAGTTAAACGCACACGACGAAGCTCATAGAACTTAGGCCGGAGCGACACGTGTGCTTTTGAATTCCTAGAATTAAAATTATTTACGATACGATGTTGGAGATCTCATTTGCCTTATAATTGGAGAAGTTAAACCACTTTCGCAAAGTCCAGTCTTCGGATGGCTGGAAACTGAATCCCTCTTTTTCTCCGTAGTTCAAAAAGCACGTTGGGACGTTCATTCCAGTTGCGGAAGACTAGCACACACTAATCAGTATTGTTCTCGCGTTGAAGATTGAGATTCAATCTCCCTAATGTAGTTTTAATCATAAGGAGGGTCTGTGTCCCAGCAGTGGGCATTTTAATAGGATAACGATGACAGTAAGAAATAATTTCAAACAAAAATTGAACTTGTCTCAGGGACACATGAGAAGGTGGGACTCGAATCCACATCCCTCGCTTTCCGGGCGAGTGCTTTTCCAATTAAAAGTCAAGGCCTCAGTAGCTTAATTAGAAGTGTATTCGCTCGGATAGCGAGGAACGAGATACCTGGGAGACAAATTGAATTTGGTCTCGTAATAATTTCTCTCTAATTAAAAATAATTATTACCAACAACTTATAAAATTATGATATCCCAAAATAAGTTTTTTACTATGGGTACTAAATATAATACAAAGATGGAGTTAATTGAAAATTATTTTTTTTTCGCTAAATTAACATTTAGTTGTTGTAATAAACAATGGAAACGATATTAACTTTTCACTTCATGAAGTGGAAGAAAGATACGTTACAAGCCGAACGCTTAGGCCGATCATGCCTCTCTATCGCTTGTTCCGCGCATTCGCTTACACGCTCAGCTCAGGCAGAACGTTACACTTTTACATGCGTGCAGCCGGCGTTCATCGATTTTTTAATCTTTATCACGTGAAAAAATGTATATAAGAAAACAATTAAATATTTTCTTAAATTTGTCGTTTAAACTTTGTGTATTATTTCAATGTTTAAGTATAAATATTCAAAACAGATACTTGTTGACTTTATTGTAAACAACGATGTAATGATAGTCTACTATTATTGTGATAATATAATAATATTGTTTTTTCTGAATTAATGTATGGTGATGACGTAAAATATTGTAAATGTCGTTACTTCTGTTAGTGGTCGAGTTTCATGCGCCCGTTCTTCTTGTTAGTTAAAAACATCCTGAAAGGTTGGTAAGTTAATATGTTGGACGATTCAAAACATCTCAAGTGCATTTGAAGTCATTTCATATCACGATTCGGAAAGAAATGCTTGTACTCGTCATACAAACATATGCCAAGATTTAAACCTGGGACCATTTGGCGCGGAAGGGTAGGAGGAAACTACCGTTGTCCCAAGCGGCCGTTACCTAATTACCTATGATCGGTCTACAAAAACATGTAAATTTTTACTATGTATAAGGTTTTATCTGTTCACTTTGTAGAACTTTCGAACGTAAAACGCGGATTAAATTTGTAATTTACGTCACGGTCCTGTCAGTTGACGTCCTTATCTTGGTCAACGATTTCAGTGATATCTTCTGTGGTTTTTATTTCAAAAATCTTTTTGAAATATTATATTAGAATGGGCTTCAGTATAATGTTTTCGTTTAAGAATCAACAATATATATAAATACTGATGTTGTTTTGCAATTATTATGATTTGCTTATATTTTATTTAAATTCAAATTTGACCAGTCAGGCACTTCAAACTCTTAACCTTAAAACGATATTGCCTAAAATTTGGTAATGGAATTATTACTTATACATTTTTGACCGTAAATAGGTCAGCTCTTGGCCGCTATCTCGCCTGGTGATCAGCGACGATGCGATCTAGGATGTGATGCATCAGCCTAAAAGATTCAGTCCTGACTCGAAGACATGTAAATTGTATTTAACAGGAAACACAGACTCAGGCAAAGAATTCGTAAAATCAAATGAATAATTGAAAATCTAAAGGAAAAAAGTAAATAAATTTGCGACTATCAATATTAGAAAGCAACTATAATAGTATAGTAATAAACAAAAGCTTACATAAGGCGCGAGATATCCCTCACGTAGTAAAAATATAGTAATTATGTCATTTTGTCACAATGCAGATTTTTTTTAAATCCCTCGCATGCTTGTGTTACGATTGGATCCACGTCCGTTGTACTTCTACGAGGCTGGGGTTAAAGCTGACATCTCAATCGATGAGACACGGCCATTTTAATACAAAGTATTAACTTTGTAACTGGTCATGATTATTATCACCAGTTTTTTACGTTGTCGCCACTGCTTGGGCACAAATTTTTCCCTTTTAGATGATAAGATTATTACAGTCTTTATTCCCGCCTAATAGAGTTTAGCCTCATTATCCAGAAAGAAGTAGGATCGAATCCCACCTGAGATAAACCTATATCATATTGTCTCTTTATCAAAGGGACAGTGTTAAAAATGTAAATAACAGAGTGTCATTTATAATTAAAAAGGCTTTTTTGTTTTATTAGAAACATAAATAGACATTTAAATATACTCATAGTAGTAGTTGGTTGAGAATCTTTTTTCTTTTGCTTGAACTTTTTATTTCAAGTGAGACAAGTGAATTTACAGAAGTAGATAATAAAAGATCTAAGGATAAATTTCTTAGCAAAAGTTACACGAACAGTATTAAGTTTTCAAAACTTGTCACTAGGAAACTAACTCCATTCCGAGTTATTTGATTTATTCGGACCAACACAAACTTCTTCCACAATTACTTATGATATCCAAAACTGAAAATTTGGGCCCGACGTGGCAAGATCGGAATAATGAAGAGTGGGTTGGCCCAAGTGTCCAACCTGTCCGAAAGTTTGTTTTGTTTTCAAGTATAGCGCTTCGGTCCTAACGTAGTAAGCAAGCGTTTTAGAATAGCGAAAGAAAGAATAGTAACCCACAGTGCAATATCCTAAAACGTAGGGGAAGACAAAGACATCTTGCGTCAAATCCCGGTTTCTTATAAATATAGTCTTTGCTTTAATATACTTAATATTAACTACTCTTTAGATATCAGATTATCCATTCTAACTTTGCACCAAAATGTCTGACTGATCACCCAATGAATCCCACTTCAGAGGAATTCTGACTAAATTCCCAATCCTGGACTGTGTTTATAAATAAAAAAGATAATTTTAAGGAATAAGAAAAAAGAAGACAAGAGAAGAGGTGTTTAGGGAAAAAGTGGAACTCATAGCTCAATTTTTGTTTTAAAATTCATTGTAAAAACTCTCTGTCGCAAGACAGAAAGAGAGCTGCCGAGCGCTGCTGAGCATAAGGGAATAAAGGAAATAAGCATCGCCAAGGTTATCAAGCAACAAAAGATTGAGGTAAGGTTGGCGCGAGCAGTGTACCAAATAGCTTGCCATCGGGCAGACTTATTTATATTTATAAACTATCTGATAAGGTCTGTTCTGCCACCATAAAAAGGTATCATAAAACTATAACAGTTTTTTCTAATAAGATCTTAATCTACAGCACTTTTCTGTAAATTTTGTCAATAATATTGTCGCCGTCTTTTGTTCTCTTATGACTTAGACTACACGCTTACAATCTTACTGGTGCCATCTCAAAGTTGACTTTGTGTACCTAACAATTATTGTTAGAGCCAGCGTTCTCCTTCTCATCGAAACTAAAGCAAGTATGATTGGAAACTTCAAAGGTCACCTTACTCTGGTCTACAAGTTTTGCTAACAGCGAAGACTAAATGTTCAGAACTCGGAGGACGTTGCTCGTTATAAATACGTCAACGTGTTTTTGACGTTATCCATAAGGTATATTAAAATATTCGAAAAATAGAAGTAAGGTGATGTACTTCCAGTTCCTGATTATAATTTTGATGATTGGAATAAAAAAAGTAAAGTCATAGAATAGCCATTTTTCTTAATGACAATAGCAGGTTATATTTACATGGGAGAACACTTGTAAAGTATCCCTGCTAGCAGAAGAAAGAAGAAGAATTTTGTCGGAGGAATACGGTCTAGAAAATAAATCATACGCAACGAGAGTAATTAACCGATTCGTCTAAGTTGTAGCAAAATACCTACAAATACCTGGCTGTAGACTAACTATAAACCAAGGAACCTATAAAAGGGTAACCCATTATTTTTACCTGTAGTTAAGATAAATTTATTCCGTTACATCAATGGAAACATAAAATTCCTAACTACCATTGACGTATAGACTATTTTAGGGCCTAAAAATTGTTTTATGCGCATTAATGCTAAGGTCAAAACCAAGCATACAAATGAGTGCGTCGATTTAAGCGATAGAAAAAGTCAAATCTGGAAATAATTAAAATGCCTTCCATAGTGTCTGGGCCTAGTCATTGAATAGAAATACTTACTTAGCTTTTCTTTTGCTCAAATATCCAAACAATGGTTGGCTTGATGGCCTAAAAGCCTTTTATTGAATTCTCTCATTGAAATCGGTAAAGTAATCAAAGCAGTGGTAATACAGAAATTATTTGCGTTTCTCTTATTAATTTAATTGTGATTTACATAAATCTACATTTGATCTATTAATGAGTAATTTTGAATTTTTTTTTTCTGTCATAATTTTTTTATTTCTATAAGACACGTGAAAGATGGCACCTGCGAATTCCTTTTATCGCTCTTCCATCAATAAAATCCGCCAATCTTGCAATTGGAACGAGAACATTAATTTCTGAGAATCGGGGAACTTTTGCTATTATTAACTTATCTTTGCCGTAACTCATTCCTTGTAGTTCACAAATTATGTCGTATTAAAATGGACGTAATTTTATCTTATCGCAGAACGATAAATGTTAAATGAACAAAGTTCAGATTTTGAATAGTTAATAATATTAGGGAAAGATCCTTTTTTGAAAGGATTTTCTTTAAGTCCATCTACCCTTTTAGAGAAGCTGTGGATTTTGTCTTCTATGAAATGAAATGAAATGAAAAAAGCTTTATTCACAAACTGCACACATAAAATACATTACAAAAATTAAGAAAGAAAGAGAAAAAATACAGTGTGCAGAAGGAAATGGTCACGACTCAGCATATATGTCGAACCAGATAGCTCGACGCTGATTTTCTGTCGTGCCACCTCGGACGAATAACAATATCACAATTACATACACAAATACAATCTCACAATCACATACAAATCAGACATGCTTTAAAATAAATAATTAATTAATAGCTAAAAAATAAAACAAATATACAATGACAATAATCAAAAATTACAACAGGCTTACAATAAAAACGCAAATAAATTAACAACATAGATAATATACACAACTTTATAAAATTGAATAATTATCTGGAACACTAAAAGGAAACACAATAATAATAATAAGAGGCTTGTCTTCGCCACCACCTTAGACAATACTTTGAGGAAGCAATAACTCTTTATATCGTTTTTTAAACGTATATTTAGAGACAAAGATACGCAATGGTGGCGGAAGATTGTTCCAACACTTCGTTGCCTGATAGCGAAAACTGCCTCTAAAAGCACGTGTTTTATGGTATGGTGTTGCCAAAAGATCCCACCCAATTCTGCGCGAGTTGTAGTTTTTAGGATTGTCTCGCCGAGACCACGACAACTTGTCAAAAAGATATCAAAAAGATCAAAAAGGCTTTCCTCTCCTTATTACTTCATAGACAAGGGTGGTAAAATGCATCCTACGCCTGGCGTCCATATTCAAAAGTCCCATTTCGTCCAAGTACGGCGAGATATGACTGCGGGGACGTATGTTATAGCAAAATCTAATGCACGCATTTTGCACACGCTGAATAATTTTTTTGGTACGAGCCAACATACACGGTCCCATAACGACGTCACCGTAGTTCATTCTGGACAAAATGAGAGCTTCACAGAGCATAAGGCGCATTTTTTCACTTAACATATGACGAATTTTATAAAACACTTTCAAACGGAAAAAACATGTTTTTGCCACCTGCAAAACATGCTTCTCGAATTTCAGTCTGTCATCCATAAGAACGCCTAGATTTTTAGCCTCCGTAACACGATCAATTACAGACCCCTCGACAATAACATCGGGAATACATGATGAAGTTGTCTCAATTTGTGTTGCTGAGCCAAGAATCATATACTTAGACTTACATGGATTTAACAGAAGTGCATTATCACTTGCCCACCTTGCAATTCGTTGAAGATCTGAGTTTAAATTTGCTACAGCAGCTGAAACGTTCTTAGGATTAGTATGAACATATAATTGTGTATCATCAGCATATAGATGGTAATTACAGTAATGTATTTGGTTAATCATATCTGCGGTATACAATATAAATAGAAGTGGACCCAGGATGGAGCCCTGAGGAACGCCACGCACCACTTCCTCTGCTTTCGACAATGCAGAGATCCGTTTTGCTTAATATTTTCACAATCTGGGACCTTCCATTCAGATAAGAACTAAACCAATTTATCGTAGTTGAAGAAAACCCATAGAATGACATTTTAGAGAGCAAGAGAGATAAATTGATGGATTCAAACGCACGTGAGAAATCCAACAGTACTAGTACGGTGCTGAGTCCTTTGTCTTGTGCCACCAAAATGTCATCAGTAACATCCAGTAAAGCAGTTGCAGTACCAAGTCCCTTTCTAAAACCTGATTGCACAGTTGGAAGTATGTTATTAGTCTCCAAATATTCAGAAACTTGGAGGTACACAACTCTCTCTAGGACCTTAGAGAGGCAGGGAAGAATGCTAATTGGTCTTAAGTCCTTGAGTTCAGTAGGAGTTGCATTCTTAGGTATTGGAGTGACCAGAGCAGTTTTCCAAATTGAAGGAAAGACAGACATCAATAAAGACTTGTTGATGATCGATGTGATTATCGGGATCGTATGCGGCAACGTTAATAAAATCATGTCCGAGCTGATTGCATCTATACAATATTTTTATTTAGTCTGACTGGTTTTTTATAGTTTGAGTATCTCACTTAATAGCAGCTGTGAGGCTGATTTTTACCTTTTTTAAGTTTTGCTTTCCAATATTTATTTTGTTACGTTCATACTTGTTTTTTTTGTTGTATCTAGTTTAAGTTTATTACATATGTCTATTTCTGCTTTAATTTACTTAAAATATCCAATGGTACATTGAACATGAAGAGCAATATAGCAGCATTATAAATGTAAAGTCACTATTCAATTGAAACTGTTCATAACACACAATACTCACAATTGCGAAAGGGCAATTTTTTGTGTTGTGTTGTCTTTACAATGTTAATAGTATTTAGTAATCGAAATGTTAAAATTTTAAATAGAATTAATATCTAACTTTTTACGTCAATTATATAACTAATTTTACGTCAATAATTCCGTTATTCGTCAAATATATTTTCTCCTATCGTATATTTGACGAATAACGATAAGTTACGGCCCACTCTGCCTTCGGTAATTTTATAGAATGGAAAGGCTTTTAGACAAAACAGTGGGGTCAGTAATAGGCTTATGTTAATAAAGATCTCGTTGATTCATTAATTTTCATATATTTCAAATACCTTTCAGCGTTTCCAATTACCATTTAATGAAGGATAGCTAAAGTGTTAGAAGGTGAAAGATTCAATACTAGACAAATTTAGCAGCACAAAGCCAATGCTTAAATTTAGAAAAGGGATTATGCGCTGGTCATTTAAGAGTTTAATAAGGGCGAAGGGATAAACAACTTAAGAGAATAGCCCCGGCGTCTCGACGTGATTAGGAGGAGTGTTTGCATCCATTGGTATAAAATAGACGACTTAACATTTTCGTGCTTTAATAGATTATTGTGAAAACGTACTTAAAAGCTTTGTAGCATGTTTATATTTAGGCCAACGAAAATATTAAGAATTAAGCTAAATATAGATAAGCTGCTTTGATGATTATGATTGAAAGCTTAACAAATCTTGACGATGTCAGTCAGAGAGCGAATGTAAAATAAAAACTAAAGCATTAAATGTGAGTAACGTGTAATTGAGACTTAAAATAATACATATTGATAAAGTTATCAGTATAGTAAGATAATGTACATTACGTACGTGTTTCGTTTAATTGCACTTGTGATTTTAACAGAGTTACAAAAGAAGCATCAGCACAAATGACGACTGTGGCAACAGGCAACATAAGCTGATGAAGAAAAAGCAGTCAAAATCAAATTCAAAAGGAATATATAAGAAAAAATACGATCGCATTCGCATACTTATTAGCATTTTTATTTTCGCTATTGTATCTTTTATACTCATTTTACAACGCAAAGCAAAAGCTATTACAATATTCACAACTGTCATTTATCGACGACCTACGCAAGAATATCGAGGTTAAATTCTACATCAATGGATGTAGAATGTAGTTATTTGGAGGGAAACTACCAATTGCTAGCTTTGACGGGAGCAGCTGTGATAGAATTACCGAAAAGGCGTCTCACTGAAATGTTTCGGGTAAAAGGGAATATATAAATGAAATGGAGGGACAAGCATTAGTTTTAATTAAGATAAAAGAACTTATTTATTATTTGTGTGACATAAGAAAGTGTTTTATTTCAAATTGAATTATTATTTGTATTTTATGTAAAGTCTTATTTCATGCACAATAAATAGCTATCACGGTTTTTGATAAAAAAATATAAGATAACATCAATAAGAATAAACCAAATAAACATCAATCAAGGTTTTTTGCTCATGTTTATATTTTATCCTGACGTTTCTACTCTTTTACAGATGCCGTGATCACAGTTTCTGTAAGGGAGTCGAAACGTCGGATTAAATATAAATTTTATTTAAAAGTGTAATGTGCGCACAAGTGGAAGAATCAAGTTAAGTAACTAAAGTACTGGTGTTATCAAATATATAGTATAGTTCATTTTCTATATTGACCGGGTTGGGCATCGAACTCGGGACCTTGGGGTAGCTTAATCATGACAACTGGTATGTGAATCACTTGACCACGGAGGTTGTCCAAAGCATTTTATAAATGTACTACCTGTCCTGTAGAAACGACCACTACTGAACGGAAGCCTCAGTCAATAATAAAAGGGTATTGTAAATCTCAAAGTTTTTAAGAAAATCTCTAATCTAAGATCACAAATTTGTTGATTGTCTGTCCGCTCTTTTTCCCGCTCTTTTCCCAGCAAGTAGTTCGTCTAACGGACGCTAGATGGCGCTAACGGAAAAATATCTCATAATAAAAAAAAAATTAAAGAATTTTGTCCACCCGTGCGAAGCCGGGAGGGGCGCTAGTTTAAACCTAAGAAAATAAGCCTAACAGGGGTGTAATATTTTATTCGCCCAACACATTTAAAGTGGTAATACAATCTGTTTCTCAAAAAATAGTCCTTCTAATATACTTGAAAGTTTCCAGAGCTTAACCTTCACTAAACGTGACCCCGAGGCACCTTTTACACACATGGCTGCCTACATACGAGAAGGTCACAAGTGGAAAAGTCAATATTTTAGTGAAGAGCAACGGCTCTCCGAACAATGATGGAGTGTTTTGATTTAAGTTTATATTTTTGTACAACTTCGGGTTTGGATTAAGTTACACCTAGAAAAGGATAGCATCATATAAGGATTATTTGTGTAACAAATAAAACAAACTCGTTAGTTTTTTATCATCATATAATAATAGTAACATCGTTTACATTCACACCAATTAGCCTAGTCCAAAGTAAGCACTGTAAGGCTTGTGTTATGGATACTAGGTATAGGATAGACATAAATATAGGATACATAGATGTATATTTATTTTGACTCAGTTTCAAATGATTGCATTTACCATAAAAAAGAGATCTTTTTCCCTTTCCGAGACTCGAACATAGGATCATCGGAGCGAAAGGCAGGTTACCGTTGCACCAAACTGTCGTCATATCTCAGTTTTGTGTAATGTAATAAACGAATAAAAATACATCTGTTTAGTTGTAATAAAACCATTATAAATTTAAACGTGCGGTTTTTGAGGATTTATATGTATGCGAAGTTTTTAAGTTGTTTGATATTTTTTCATTAATATTATTAATAATGATATAAAGAACCACTTAAAATGATATATTGCATAAAGTTTTCTTCAGTGCGGATTCATTCAATGAGTCTTTGAAGTATCAGTATGTCAAAAATTCAATCATGTAATAAAATATGATGCAGAAAATATGATTATGTCTTTGTCGCATATCACAAAAAAAATTCACTTTGCATTTTTTATTTTTCTAGAAGAAACCGAAGAATTAGCCTTATTTATTGCAATTAAATATATTTTGTTCCTTTAACACAAGTATTTATTATTAATGAAATAATTTTATTTTTTTAACAAATATTTAGTTCTTACACTGCTTCGCAAATCACACATTTTATTTTAGCCGTATTAACTTTAATACTGATTTAAAAATTTATTCCGACGTTTCGTTTCCTTAACCATTCTTACAGAATGGAATGGTAACGATCATGGTAATTTGGTAATTTATTTGAATAAATTGAGTAGTTAGGAAGGTACTTGATTAAAATGTTGGAAGCTAGTAAGTAGCACTTGTGGTGTATGATGACTTGTGATGACAATTATCTTAGTTATCGTGTCATTCGTTAGGAGAAGAAATGTCAGGATTTAATTAATGCGGCCACGCCAATCAGTTGAGATGGCAGCTTTTCAATTCAAGCTGACTGAGTTCGATTCTTGCTGATGTACTTCATACTCGTAACACAAGCATTTAACTTACTATGAGAAGTTAATAGGAATACTAGGTGATGCGGTCGTTAATAAAGCTTCGCTAGCACCATATATTGGGGCGGAGCGTAAAAATAAAAAAATAATTTTAAAATTTCATAAGAATGAAAACTTTCAAAAAGCGGCCGCCTTTTGTTTAAATGAGAAATCCCATAGAGCCAAAGCGCTTTGGTCATAACATTTTTACATTTTTGTAAATTTCATAGTCTGGTCCTAAATCCTTCATAATCTGGTCCTAAATGTGTTGATTCGATTCCACACAAAAATTATCAAAATCGGTAAAAACTCAGGAAGTTATGACGCAACAGTCATTGCGTCATTGAAGCTGATCTATGGGAGCTCCGCTCCAATTAGTAATGTATTTCGAGAATCGTTAATATTTTTCGAAATGAAAAGAGAGAAGAAATATAAAAAAGCATGTGTACAATTACACGTGGTAGAAGTTAAACCTTCAAAAATAAAACGTACACGTACACAAATTACCACGTTTGTCGTGATGCCTTCTCTCAAGCTTTGTTCTACGCATGCGCCACAAACACGTATTAACACTCGTACATAATGCTTCCTATCTCATTTTCTCCTACGTTGAATCTAATGAATTTATGTATGTGCCTCTTTTCTGTCGCTTTTTCGTTTCAAAGAGACGCTGTATAATGCTTCCTATCTCATATTTTTCTAAGTTAAATCTTATGAATTTATGTGTCTGTCTCTTTTTACTGTCGCTTTTTCGTTTCAAATCACAACGATGCTAAAGAAGTTTTCACTTCAAAAAAGGTTAAATTCGCAGTAAATCTGGTTTAAATGGTTTTATTTTAATACTTTATTTCTTATCAGGCTTTTGTAGTAGAAACACAGTTATAATTTGTTTTGTATGATTATACTTTTGTATATTAAATCGGGTATTCGCTTTTGAAGACTTATAAACTCTCGATTTCTGAATCTTTATCATTCGGCTTCTAGTTATATTACTATTATATTTACAGTTTTAAAAGTGTCTCGTAATTTGTGACTTTCTTTTTCAGAATAAACCTTTACAGATATAAACTTTTCTAGTTTAATCATCTGCAATAAGTATAAATCTCACGTAGTAGTTTTAATGAAGGTTTCTAGAATTCTCTTACTTTTCTTAAAGTTTTAACGGAGAAACTAATGGCAAATCTAATCAAGATTCAATATTCAACAAGCATTCCGTTTAAGTAACGGGTTTTATTAACACAAGACTGTCGCTTGATGGCCGTTTGATGCGATCCCGCCTTTGTAACCATAGTTCTGCGTACGAGTCCTGGAATGGGTTAATGTTTGTGTGATGAATACGAGCATTTGTACCTGAATCATGGGTGTTTATGTATATTTCTATAAATATTAAATATCTATGTAATATGTATAATATTTGTTCTTTACCCTAGTATCCATACCAAAAACCTTACATTGCTTACTTTGGGCTAGGCTAATTGGTGTGAATGTAATAAATATTATTATTATTACGTTCTATGATAATGTCCATAATATGTTTTGTAAATTGATTATTTTTGTTGTAAATGTAACTCTACAGTTGCATCATTTGTACCTGAGTCATGGGTATTTATATATATTTCTGTAAATATTAATTATCCGTATATCTCCTTAATTATTTCTTTTCTTGAAGTTACACTGCGATTGCTCGAGCTTCCTTATTATCCTCTCCATCCGAAGTTTGTCTGGAAGAGATTGCTCTTAGCGTTAAGGCGCCGATTTTTATACGTTAGTTTTAACCCTAGAACACTAAGCTTCGTCGAATCGACGACTCGAATTCAAAATTCGAGTGTTGTATATTATTTTTTACTTTAGATACGTTTCTTCAGATATTATAAGCAGATAATAGTGACGAAGATCAAAAGATTCAGCAAAAGAAGAAGGAAGACCACTTCGAAGTTGATCCGGTTATAAGGAATGGAGGATAAGGTTTCATCTTTACGACCTGCGATGAAGAAGGAACTATGGATGAGACTTCTAAAAAACCAACAATGGTTGAATTTTTAGAACCAAACTACAGATGGAGTAGATACCTTGGACCAATTGAGCTCACTTGCTTCTTGCAGCCGAAAAACTCGACGCTGGCTTCACATTCTTCTTCACAGCATTCACAAATAGTTACTTATATTCTAATTAACAATATGGAGGTAAATGAAAAGCCTTTATCAAGGCGTCAATAATTCAAAATTTTGAATGAGTCGAGCTACAAATGCAAAAAAGAATACTTATAAACACACTTCAACGTCAGAAATGACTTAGTTTATAATTTTTTTACTAAAATGTTAACTTTTTATTATTCTATGTGTTAATTTTGATTTCTTTTTTTTGTTCTATTTTATAATAGGTAAGCACTTAAAAAATAAATATCCTTAATTAGACCGAAAAATATGGTCTTTATAAAAAAAATTGATAATATTATAAATATGTATTTGAATTAAATAATAATGTTTTATTTTATTTATAACTGTAGATAAAAAAACAATGTAAAAGAAATGAGTATCTTATTTAATAAAACGTTATAAACCTACTTTTTTGACAGCGTAGTCGGAACGATGACGGTTAGCATTGAAAAATAAGGTTAGTGTTCTAGGGATAAGCAATTATTATCTGTGGTCGTGTATTCCTCTGTTTTTGTGGTGTTATCAATAAAGTGTTTATGTATTGTATTGTATTACATATTTATACTTTGGAATAGGCTAATTGGTGTGAATGTAAGAAATATTGTTACTATAATAAAAGGTCCTTTATTTCCCGTTACGGTTAACGGTACTGTATTAAAAAGTTCACAAATCGAATCTTTGGTTCAGAAACAGTAATACTTTTAAATGCGCCGTCGGTCGACGCGCTTCAGATCTCAAACGTGAGTCAAACGTAAATTAACGATGAAATTATGTAGGTGTACGAACTTCTACTTTCGAATGACTTCAACTTCAGTCTCGCGTTTGACTCGGTACGGACGCAATAATAATGCGCGTTTGCATTGATACAAACGAATTAGATATGGAAAAAATGGCTCTGTGGGATAAATAATCGCGCTGCCGACGCGCACCTTAAAACTAATGTAATAATAGTTATTTAACAAAATCGCAAAAAAAAATGCGAATTTGTCTCGCACTATCAGAGCTGCGTACTAAAATGTCGATAGCATACTATCAGAAGGTGACACAAAATGAAGAAGACAATTCTGGTTATTATATTAGTATATTTTCAAACAAAACATTACTATGTAACCACAATTAGGACAATTAAGAATATTATTATTATTTCTAGCTGACCCGGCCACGCGTTGCTATGGTAATGTTAATTGATGATCCGGCCACACGTTGCTATGGTAACGTTAATTGATTATAAAACTGTTATTCTTAGGCATATGGTAACTATAGGTTTATGGTAACAAAGACACAAAGTATTATTATAATATTAATTACTATTATTATAAGAAAGTTTTAGTTGAATTCAATATATATTTGTAGAATAACAAAGTTATTAATTGAATTGAATTCACACAGTTCGGCCTGAGTTCGATTTAGTGAGAGTCCAACTTGAGTTACCTTGAACTAAGCCTACTCAAGTTAATGAAGAATGTGACTGAATGACTTATTTTAAGCATAAGTTTGGCTGATATTAATGACAAAAGTAATGGAAACTCTCACAGACTTATCATACATACTATGATTACCTAATACGTCTTGCATATTGAATATTTTTGCTTTAAATGTAATTTTACCGATGTATTCAACTTACCATTAAGCTGTACACTCTCAAAATGAAATATTCTCTTTTACAATGGTGTGTGACAGGTCCAAATTTCAAAAAAGTACCTACTGTTTTCTGTACCTATTTGTCGAAAAGTTTTTAACAAGTAAACGTGTAAAATATAAAGCAAAAACAGATATTTAACACAATTTTCTCAACTAGTTTAGATGTCATTAAGGATAATCAGTAATACATAAAAGATGAGCACTCATCGCACTCATCTCGGCGATAAAATTACTTTATTCTAAGAAAATTCTTAAACCTATAAAAATATAGCAGTTAATATATACTCTAAGAACACAAATTTGTTGTTAGTGTGTTTGCCTATGCGCTCTTTTTCCATTGTATCAATTAACGTTACCATAGCAACGTGTTACCATAGCAACGCGTTGCCGTGTCAGCTAGTAATGATGATATAATAATAATAGACAACGTCACAATACCTACATTGTTTTCTTCCAAGTTAAAGTAAAAGCACATGTGTACATACATCATACATACAACGACGGTACCACAAAAACCAGAACTGATCGGTAGTTCGTTTTGTACATTGACCCAGACGGGCATCGAACCCAGGGCCACGGAGTATCGGTACCACGAAAATCGATACGCAAGCCACGAGACTACGAAGCTCGTCAAATGCTTACAGCAAAAATAAAAACATAAGATATGTTGATTGAATAATAATTCCTACTTTACAGCTACGCAGGATTGACTTTTGTGACGAACAAGGAACAGTTCACGAGTCAAAGCAAAAAGCATCATAATTATTTAATGCCCTGCAGTATCAGTAAATGCGAATACATAATATTTCACATTAAACATTACTTTTATAACAACGTTTTGCTTTTGGAGAGTGAGAAATTGTTTATACTGAAATACTGGCCGTCCAAAAATTATGGCGTTATCAGCTTGACGGATTGTTACGACGTGTTTGGCAACAATTTCTTTAGACGTGTCAGATATTAAGCTACTTTTTACGACTTCAATAAAAGAGGAATTCTCAATTTTTCTGTATATATTTTCAAATGTGGCAACAATAATCGTTCTTCATTGACTCAACGAAAAGGGGAGTAATTCCACTGAGTTAAGTGTTTGGAAATGGTGCTCCTACTAATCTGTGTCGGAAGTTGTTTTAATGTCAAATGGTTTTAACACTGTGCAAGCGTGATTTAGGTTTACTTTATAGTTCGTCACACGTTGGTTCAAATCAACACGCCTTTTATATTTTTGTATTTTCCACTGATCTTGCAATTTTTTTTTATTCAATACTACTTCATCATCTTCTCAGCTAAAAGACGTCTACTACTTGTAAGGCATCTCCACCAAAAAGCAGTTGCTGCCATTATCTCTATGCATAGCAGGCGAGTCAAAGTTCGTTTAATAAGACCATTATTTGATATACTGCTACTTGTTTTCTGGTCTACAGTGTATAGTGATTACCTCCATTATCATTTATCGCCTTCTGCGTACACCACACGGATTCTATTTATGGAGCGTTATATATAGGTGGATTGTGATAGCGCATTGGTTAGCTCGTTGAGAATTTGAGTAACTTTAGCAAGAGCTGTTCTCCGATCACGTTATGCATAACCCTAAAATCTTCAGTTATTAACAACAACCAATCAGCCGTAATCAATTCGAGTGGTGAGTTATGTAAAGTACATTTTAACTATTGTGTATTGCCATAAAAATAGCTGCGCCAATTGTAATGATATTTATAGTTTCATGATGACTTTCGTTACAACAAAAACCATTTTTTTACTAATCGCGATTTCTTTCTTTCAACATCATCAATTGAGTCAAAACGCGCTAACCATTGTACTATAAAATTCTTTCACAAAACGTACAGTAAACATAAAAAAAATTGTAGGAAACAATATTGCCTACAAGAAAAACCATTCTGTGTACCCTAAATTAAAACCTTTTGCACATTAATGAGTATATTATTATCATTAGAGATAATAGAAATTCATTTGTCCATCCGCCAAAGAGCAATCATTCTCATTAAGGAGATATAACTGCTCATTTAGACTGGCACAAAATAATTGAGCATTAGTTCGTTTCACTTAAGTCTAATATTTCATATTTCCAACATTTCATTATATACTAGACGAGTCAGGCCCTTACAGAATTAACAACTTATTTTTTAATTATGATGTTCCATTATAATTGATGATTAAGCGAATTTAACAGTGCGTGAAGTGTGATCGCAATTATAATATGAAATATAGCTATACTCTGTCTCAAACCAATTTAATAAAAATGTAAACAAAGACGCCATTTTTGCGACCATAAACTACTGAGTGATGTGGTAAAAGTAAAACCATTTATGATTCGATTAATTAATTGATTGCTTCGATTAGATTAATTGAACACTATTATGTTGGAGCTTCGCGTTAGCGTAGTTTGTTTTTATTCCGAGTGTCGGATAATGGGCATTTGTTCTCAAGCCTCGAAAGATGGTGCTGTTCTTTGTGATTATAGAAAAATGAAATCCTTAGATTGAACCGAGTAAAAATGACTTATATTTTTTTTAAATTTCACATAAGAAATCAATCTTTGAAGAAAAACGGTATCTAGCTAGATTTTTAAATAAATAAATATATTTAGTATTAAAGTGAGGCAAATTTAAAATTGACTTCTTAGATTTTGACGCGTATAACTCATTGAAATGAAACACTTATGGATAAATAAACGCGTTATTTATTTTCACACAAAGAAAGAATTAGTCACCCCGCAACCACGGCACCTGCAAAGGTGTTGAAACTTCAGGAAACTAAATAAACCACCTAAAATTAAATCACGGACTCTGAACTCGACTTTGTTGTGTAAATAAATAACGCGTTTATTATCTGTAAGTGTTTCATTTCAATAGACAAATTTAACTGATTTACATTGTGACTTGGATCGTGTTTTTTCTGGAGCAACGACATTTTGCTACGATAACTGGACTTTGAGATCAACTCCGATATATATTTGTTGTACAAGGTATGTAACTGTAATATTATCTTTTATGTACGTTAACTTCATCTCATTTGAAAGTAATTCGACGGCCGCCACTTAAGGGTTGACTGGAGGTATTTTTTCCATACAAAATGTAGAATATGTGTAAAAGAAAGAAAATTATAGCAAAACTAAAAAGCCAATTCCGCATATTCAAAAACATATTCAAATGGGAACAGGTGATTAAATGATTTATCTTTATTTTAAGCATTGAACACGGATAACCCTGGTCCGTCATCCTCTTCTTACGTGCTGTCGTGCACGTGCTCGTGCACGTGCACGTGCTGTCAAGGTATCTTGTCCCCTTCATCTTCCTCTCATATTTGTTGTCGAAATTTTCTCATACCGCAATACAGTCCACTAATTTTGAATCGCCCGCACAACCATATAATAACTAGTCCACATTTATCGAAATTATAATTAAATCAAACTTTTAACACGATAATTAATATAATAACCATAAATACCCATGATTCTTTTACAAATGCTCGTTTTCAGCACACATGTGCCTGTTCCTTCCGGGACACGAAGCCAGGACCTTCGGTGGGAAAGGTAGGATCGCTACCGTTGCACCAAACAGTCGTCGGATGGACAAAACAAACGATCTACTGTGACTAAAGGACAATTAATCGCTAAGACTAAAGTTATGAAATATGACTTAACATTACGAAACATACGACCATCGAAAGAACTTTAATTTAATTTAATTTATTTAATTAGTAAAAAATAAAAGATTTTTTGACTGGAACATTCACATGTTGTGAGTAAATTGATAAACGAATCAACGATTGTTTTAGATATTTTCCTAAAGGAACTTTGCACAATTTCAATACGAATTCACTGAAATACTTTCACAGCTGTAATATGAAACTTTGATATAATACATAGAAAAGGTTTGTGTTTACCATAATAATGGAAACATCCGTCATTAAAACTACGGGTCGCTGGTTCAAAAGAATTCATTTGTAAAAAAAAGATCATTTCACTGCATATATGAAAGGAATATTTTCTTTGTTATTCGAAAGCGTGATTTTTTCTAGTGTTTGGATATTTCAAAAGTACGCAAGGAAATATATGTGATTTAACAATTTTTTACGACTTTTAAGTATCCGACTTTTAAATAGTATAAATTTCAAAAAGTTGATATAAGTTGTCTCAGACATTAACCTAAAAGCCTAAAAGTTATTATACGAGTTTAACAACATTCACAGCATTTTATTTTTTTAGTATATTTTTATTTCAATGAATGATTGATTTCAAAATAAAATTTAAAACTAAAAGGCATGCATGTTATGCCTTTAATTTTTAATAAGCCTTTAGAAAGACTTTTTCTAACAGTAACAACCATTATACCAAAATTATGAAAAGTTAGAGTAATACGTGAAAACAGTAACTTTTTCAAATTATTTTGTATTTTATCAAATTTTCAATTTCCCAAACACTTCAAAGTCTGTGTGACAATTTCTTTCAAAATTGCCTGTCAACGATATTAATAATGACCCTTCAATCCGCACAGTAACGTAATTCTTTTACAATTATCCAACAATCGATAAAGAAGGAACAGCTTTTATTTATTATTTTTGAAGTTTAACTCTTTAAGAATCGTTTCATATATAGGGCACGGTATCAAAAAAGTAAAATCAAACGTTAGCAAAAAGTGAACGGTCACATTTCGTCTGCGTAATATACTCGCACATCTTATAGCGCTCCCCGCTTCTCTCTCTAAATATCATAAATAATAAAACCATAATTTAAGTTATATATTTTATCAAATAATATGAACACATATATGAATATATGCATTCATTCACATCCTTTGCTTATCTATACATACATATAAATAAAATTGGAGTGTCTGTTTGTAATATTGAAATAACCATTTTTTACTACATGCATATGAATATATATATGGTACATACACCAAAATAACATTTTTTACAATTTTTGTCTGTAAGTCTGTTTGTTCGGCTAATCTCTGAAATGGATGGGCCGGCTGACTTTTATTTGCTGGTAGCTGATGTAATAAGAAGTAACTTAGGCTACTTATATTTTAGAAAAGCTCTTTTATTTAGAATAATTATTTTATTTTAGAAAAAATATTTTATTTTACAATTTTTTTTTATTTTACAAAATTTATTTTATTTTAGAAAAAATATTTTATTTTAGAAAAAATATTTTATTTTAGAAAAAATATTTTATTTTAGAAAAAATATTTTATTTTAGAAAAAATATTTTATTTTAGAAAAAATATTTTATTTTAGAAAAAATATTTTATTTTAGAAAAAATATTTTATTTTAGAAAAAATATTTTATCTTAGAAAAATTCTTTTATTTTAGAAAAAAACTTTTATTTTGATATTCAAAAATGTTAAAACTACTTGCTGTCAACGTGGACACACCTGAATCTATAATCTAAGAGCACAGTGGTTTGTGTGTTTGTCCGTCCGCTCTTTTTCCCGCTCTTTTAACGTTACCATAGCAACGCGTTACCGGGTCAGCTACTACAAATTAAAGACCACACTATGTGTCAGTGTCACTCCATTTTTTATTCTCCTATCGTAAATCTTGTAATGTAGAGACCAAAGAGTCTATAAAATAAATATTGTATCCTCATTTACTCTGTTTCACTGCCTCTGCAAGTAAAAAAATTACACAACTTGGCCGAATTTTTGAAAAAATAATCTTAAAATATTGTAAAATTAAACTATAGATTTTGATGTGAACGAAGAATACAATGGTAGTATATTTACTAACTTTCTCCTTAATGTTTAATTTATCACCAAAAATATTTAGCTGGGGTATATTTACAGTCATTTGATGGTAAGTGGGTGAAAATTTCTTTGTATAGAGTATATTTATATATAAAATCTAAAAAACATGTATAAATGTGTTTAAATATTAGCCGATTTTTAATATCTTTCATGATCTCTAAATAGTTTTTGGTCTAGTTCTTTATGATAATGGACATTATTGCCACTGAGTGAACTTTTTCTATCAAAAATTGTCTCAAAGGCTTGTAGAGAGATTCTGCGAAGTGAATTTGGATATTATTTGTAGGCTATTGCGCTTTATATAACTTTGTAGTGTGCTTAATAGTTCGTGAATAAATCATTCAAAATATATTTCAAACTCAAACTTTAGTGACAAATTTTTTTTTTCGTAGCGTAATATTTAATTTTTTTCAAGAATTGAATTCATAACCATTTGTTTATTTAAAATAATAATATTTATTACATTCACACCAATAAGCTTACACCTAAGTAAGTACTGTAAGGCTTGTGTTATGGATACTAGGATAACGGATAGACATACATATATGATACATAGACACATACATAAGGGAGAGTCTTAGTCCTTTTGAGTCCTTAGTTATGGAGAGGCTCTTACACACCTATCTAGCGCAATTTGGTGGATGTTGACAACTGTCGATGAAACTGGAAGCAAGCTTGGTATATCAAAATTATTGGTGACCTATCTAATTTCCCACATTTGCGAATGTTGCTTAATGCTCAACCTCTGCGCACGCTAACCACTCCACAAAATTGATATGGCAATTATTTTTTATTCAGAATGGGTTCGCTCTTGATCCCAATCAAGCCCAGGGGCAAAGACAGAATCCACGATTGAACGAGCTAACCCAGAAGGTGCCTATTCACTACGGATAGTGGTGAATGTTATATGGCAAATACAAAAAGATTTTTTTCAAATCGAACTGGTAATTCAACAGATTAGTGCATTCAAACAAATTCTTGATCTTGACGGATTTATATTGGATTCAAAATTTTGGATATATTTGAGAAGCATCTTGTGTTATTTAAAGTATTCTGGTTACTATAAATCTTGAAAGATATTGATGGGGTTGAAATAAATCATTGGAATAATAAAGTTTAAAATTGTTATTGTTGGATCTTACTCTAATGTAACTTATTAAAACTATGTATTACATTTCTTATTTCATAATTTAAGTCTTCATTTATTACACACACAAAAAAAAGTAAATATACTTACAATTTATTTTTATGGACACTGTTTTAACACTGTGTCCTGACTTTGAAGTAATATGTTCTGGTGTTGTTACTCTCTAATCCTGATTTTCAAACTTAAGAGATGGCTACCCTGATATAACGGTTCGTTATTGCTAATATCAATGTATAGGTTTATAAAACAATTGTGATTATATTATATTGTAATTAATATTGAAATTGGTGCTAAATTAATTTTGTACAGTCAAATATTCAATATATTCTAGATACGTAGACAACAGAACAAAATAAAAGAACCTGGACAGCAATCAACGAAGGCATTCCCTCATTTGTCACAGTCAAGCCGGAATCCAAAAAGATACCGCGCCCAAATTGATGAAGCATCCGTATCAAGTGTTGCCAGATACAAACAAAGTCTCCTCAGAAAATACTGGCTAATTGTTCTTATCTTAAGAAAAAACATACTTAAATAAATAAAATTTTATAGACTTCTTGAAATATTTCTTTTATCTTTTAAAGTAGGTACCTATGTCAAGTATGCTCTACATTTAAATGACCGTAACTTTATCAATAGCAATATAAATACGATAAGTTGACCTACCACATAAACTTAAATAAAGTATGTGAATTTGTTGACAATATTTTTTTTTTGGGTATATGATTTAGATTGATGGCAACAATGGAATCCTCATACTAAGGGGTGTGTTAAGTAGATCCAGTTCTGCGGCGTATGCTATAAAAAAAATAAGACTTTTTCACCAAAGAGTTCAGCTGCGAAATCGAAAGCGCTCTGCTACAGAAAAGAGTTGTACGCGTTATAAAAACTTTTTGTTTCAAGTTTGAAACTAAAAACAAGTGACTCATAATTGGGGAAAGGAAAACCCTTTTTAATAAAGTTACCCAAAATGTAGTTGATTTGAATACATTTAAAAATGTATGAGAATAATATGATCACGCTCAAAGTTTATTACAAAGTCAACGATTGTTTAATAGATCGCGATGCATGGAATAATGAGTCGTGTAAGTAATACGTATTTGATATAAAACTATTTGTTAATTTCAAATCTTTCTGATTGCTGGTAGCTTATGTGTACTATCTTGAAAAATCGATTGAGTGGTGTTATTGAAGGTGGATTGGTATGTTCGTTCAAATATGGTAGAGGGAAGAGATGACTAGTTCATGCTCGTGATCTGCTGCTGCTTGGAGGGTGGATGTACTTCAAACTACTAGTATTACCGAAAATTGCTTTAACTTAACTTTTATATGATTTTACAAACTAATTTTTTAATTGTATTGTTTGAATGTCATTAATATATTTGAATATACTTACTTTAAACAGTTACTGATTATATCGTTATGAAAATGGACTAATATTGTTTTGTGTTGTTAATATAGTGACGTGTTTCTTGTACCGTGAATTTGTCCAATAAAACTTATTTTAAGTACATCTACTTAAAATTTAAAATAAGTTTGACTAATGTCTGGTGCAATGGTAGCGATCCTGCCTTTAGCGCCAACGGTCCTGGGTTCGAGTCCCGGAAGGGGCAGATGTTTGTGTGATGAATACGTCAGTTATGGGTATATATATATATATATGTATATCCATTACCCTAGTATACATAACACAAGCCTTACAGTGCTTACTTTGGGCTAGGCTGATTGGTGTTGCGAATGTTAAAAAATATTATTATTTTATCATATTGGATTGTCCATATTTGGCGGTTAACGTGTTTAAATAACAAGAAAAGCGGGCGCAAGAAACACTTTAACTTTAATAGAAGTAGCGTCAGTTAAAATTTTCAAATAAACCAATTAAACTTATTTTAAATTTATTTCAATAAACAAAATAAAGTAGCACTAGCACCTTTATACGTATTTTATAGTCCAATTAATTAAACTTGATAAGTTTGTTGATTTAACTTTTTTTGTTCGTTTTGAACAAGATGAGGAGAAAAATTTTCAAGTTCCGATCTGTATATATATATAGTTAATTTTGTAGATAGCCTTACCTGCCTATGTCTCTCATTATAACTATGATAAAATAAGATACATTTGTACCAATAAATCTGACAGACATTGCCTTAGTTACCATGTAAGTGTAACACGTTGTCATTATTGAATTATAATATAATTCATACGAATATATTATAAAAAGGTACTGTTAGTGTACAGTTAAAAATATAATTTAGTTGAAATCTCATTTTAAATATAATATCGACATATTCAGACAAGAAACCAACCTCAGACTATAAAAGCTTGATACGAAAGCACCACTTAAACAGTCGCCTGTCTGTCGGTCTTCTACAGAATGTACTTTAGAGAATGTGCTCTCCTAGGGTGTGCTCTCACAGGAGCTACATTTGCTCATACCGCCATCTCCCTTCTTCCATCGGACATCTAGACGCACTTTGGGCTACCACCCTTTCTTGGTTACTATTCCTGCCTATCGCACCGAGCACTTCTCAACATTTTTTATAATGCGCACAAAAAAGGAGTGGTATTTCCTTCCTGCGTCTGTATTTTCGAGTACTTATAACCCTTCCCATTTTTAAAGCCAGGGTCAATAGGCACTTTCTGGTTTAGCACATTCCATCCTGGATTCTGTCTTGGCCCCCGGGCTTTATTGGGATCAAGAGCGAATCTATTCAAAATATTTTTTCAGTCGCTACGAGTTTTCTTTCTTGAGCTTTGTTTCTGGCTGTTGTTCATAATTCCCTCTAGATGATAATAGGCTTTAGAATGATTAATATACATTTGTATTCACAGGTTTTGCAAACATTAAAATTTCTATTTTGTAAACCTCGAAAGATAAAGAAATGGGCTCATTTCGTTATCTTATAGACGACGAAAATTCAAGTAAACTTACTGTTTTAATCCCTATAATTTTCATTTAAATCCGTTGAGCCTTTTCGGAGGATATTCCAAACAAACTTGGAGAAAGATAGGCTTTCAAAAATCCTTTTAATGGTTATTTAGGATATACTACTGTATAAATAACAGATAAATTTCAGGCATTTATTTTGATATCATAGCAGTTAATGTTTAATTATGATCCTTAAAGATATTCTCGTTATCCTTATCAAATAATTTCAATCAATAGATGCAGTGCTACATGGTTCGTGTTGTGGTGGATTGTATAGTTTGGATTGTACGGTTAGTCTACCTAAAACCTTATCAGCGTTTAAAGTATATAGTGATGTATCGAGCTATCGACTATGGCATAAACGGCTTGGTCACTTGTGCCGTATAGGGTTACAAGAACTTAACAGAAGTAATCTAGGCGTTCAGTACACCGAAGTTGATAAAGAGCCCTGCATAGCTTGTGTAGAGGGTAAGCAGACCAGAAAACCATTCAAGAAAATAACATATAAGAAAGCAACTTTTAAATTAGAACTAGTGCATTCGGATTTATGCGGACCAATGTCGGATAATTCTTTTCAAGGAAATAAATATGTTTTGACTTTTATTGATGATTTTAGCCGTTTTATTTTTATATATTTTATTTCTTCTAAAAATGACGTTAAGAATAAGTTTTGTGTTTTTAAGGCTATGGTTGAAAGAGAGACAGGCTTAAAGGTAAAAGCGTTGCGTACAGACAACGGAACAGAGTACGTTAACAAAGAATTTACTGATTACCTGGAGAAGGAAGGTATCCAACACCAGACAACCGTTCCTTTCAGTCCTCAACAAAACGGAGTTTCTGAGAGGACTATCAGGTCGGTAGTAGAGAAGGCGCGTTGTATGCTCTGATTGTTCTCTCTCAAAGGGCTATTGGCAAGACGCTGTGGAGACAGCGGTTTATTTAAAAAATCGATGTCCACATCGAGCTCTCAATAGTATAACGCCCTTTGAAGCATGGCATGGCGAGAAACCAGACTTAAGTCATTTGAAAGTTTTTGGGTGTCGCGCCATGGTTAAGGTTCCAGATAACTACAGAAGGAAATTGGACATTAAGGCGACAGAACACATTTTCGTTGGATATTCAAAAAATCCACAGAGCTACTACTTTCGTGAAGCAGATTGTCCAAGGAGGTTGATAAAAGGAAGAGATGTGGTTTTCTTCGAAAATTCTTTTTCTAATTTGAAGGTTCAACAAAAGGAATCGATCCCTTCTACTTCTTGTGGAGATATTATTTTTGATTCAGTACCCAATCAAGTGTGCAGTTTATACAGGCGAAGTGAAAATACTGAGCAAGGCACTGACGCTGGTGCTAGTGAGCCGGAACTAGAAGCACAGCAAACTCACAGCGCAGACGGGACTTTTGATGTTGAAGATACGTGTACTCAAAGTACAGAAATTACAGAAGAAAGATATCCACTCAGAAATAGAATAACCAAACCTTTTGATACTAATCTTATTTGTAATGCAGTTACGTATGACTCCGACGAACCTGAAAGCTACGCAGTTGCTATGAAGTCGGAAGAGAGTGCAAACTGGCAGTTAGCGATGGATGACGAGTATAAATCGCTAATGAAAAATAAAACTTGGACGTTAGTTGATAAACAAGATAAGAAGATTATTCAATGCAAGTGGGTATATAAATTGAAAAAGGATGCTCAAGGTCAAGTTGCCAAGTACAAGGCAAGGCTAGTAGCCAAAGGCTTCAGCCAGACGGCGGGCATTGACTACTATGAAACCTTCTCTCCGGTAGTGCGTAATTCGTCCTTGCGAACACTGATAGCTTTGGCGGCAGAAATGGAGTTGAATATACATCACTTAGATGTAGATACTGCGTTTCTCAATGGAGACTTATTGGAGGAAGTTTACATGCAGCAGCCTCCGGGTTTTGTTGAGACAGGTGCAGAAGATAAAGTCTGTTTATTAAAGAAATCACTCTACGGCTTAAAACAGGCTGCTCGTGCATGGAATATTAAATTAAATCAAACTTTATCAAATATTGGTTTTGTCAAAACCTCTGCAGAACCATGCATCTATACGAAAAAGTTTGATGATGAAACTGTTATTATCAGTGTCTATGTTGATGACATTTTGGTATTATTTAAAAGGAAAAAGACTTTTGACACTGTCAAAAATTCTCTAAGTAAATTTTTCTCATTAAAAGATTTGGGAAAACTTGAATATTGTTTAGGTCTTAATGTAAAACGTTCGAAGGAAAAGATTTATGTTAGTCAAACGACATATATTAAATCAGTTTTAAAACGTTTTAACATGGAGAATTGCAAAGAAATGTCAACACCTTTAGAAAACAATAAGCTGGAAAAGGGTAAGGAAACATGCAATTATCCTTACCAGAATTTAATAGGCTGCCTTATGTATCTAGCTGTGAATACCAGGCCAGACGTCGCTTATGCCGTAAGCTATTTAAGTCAATTTAATACTTGTTTTGACAAAAGGCATTGGTTGGCCGCAAAAAGGGTATTACAATATTTAAAAGGAACTCAAAGCTACTGTATTACTTACAGGAAGACGGGTGACTATTTGTGTGGTTATACGGATGCAGATTGGGCAAACTGTATTAGTGACAGGAGGTCGTACACTGGTTACTACTTTACTCTGGCAGGAGGGCCTATTAGTTGGGAATGCAAAAAACAACCAACAGTCGCGTTGTCTTCAACTGAGGCGGAGTATATGTCGCTTACTAGTGCGGCTAAAGAAGCAATTTTTCTTAGGAGGTTAGTGTTTGATATCACTGGTAACGCTGATAAGGTTGTAGTGTATAACGACAGCCAAAGTGCGCAGAAAATTGCTCTCAATCCAATCCATCACAATAGGACGAAACATATAGACACGAAATTTCATTTCATTAGGGAAAAGATATCTGATGGCATTATAGATGTAAAATATATGCGATCAGATCATATGTCGGCAGACGTCTTAACGAAGCCCTTAAGGCGCATAGCACATAATAGATGTGTAGTAGGCATGGGCATAACATAATTAATTAAGGTTATCTTTATTTTTCATTAAGGGGAGGATGTTGTAGAAACTCTTTGTTTATACATTATTGTTAATGAAAACTAAAGTACTTTTAAACCTTACTTCAAAATATACTGTCATACGTTCACAATCTCGCTCTATTTTATTTATTACATACAACATATTGAGAGTATTTGTAAAGATGGGATTTTTAGATTTTTAAATCTAGCATTATTTTAGATTAGTTAATCCAATGCTAGTTTAAGAAAAAGAAGCTAACTGACGCCCGCAGACCCTTTTATAAGAATTAACAGCGCAAGCTGTTCAGACTATAGGTGCAATAGCCGCTGCTGTTGCGCGTGTGCAAAACTACGAATTGTCGTATTGTATTTGATAATATAACCTATGCAAGTCGCCCTAGATGGCGCTGTTTTACAATGGATGAAAACACCGTAGAAAAATGGGCTATATCACATCATTCTGGCCTATTGAACAACGTTGAAATAAATGAATTTGAATTTGCGAGAAGACTGCGCCACAGGTCAATATTCAATTCATCATTTAAAATAATGTATTTATACCAATCAAACAGTGGGTGGGCTACGGGCAAGAGTCCACACTGCAGAGGCACAAGCCGCTTTCCGTTATAAAATACTCCATCCAAGCATAGTCATATTGTCAACTATTCTTTTAGATCCAAAATCAAAAGAATATGAGAAGCTGTGCCAATTAAAATTCGCTATTTGGCAGTAAGTGGAATATTACGTAAGATGTATTTTTTTGTGTAATAGAGTACTGAATCTACCCAGTAAGTCAGAATGGTACATCCCAGGGGTTTTAGTGAGGTATTTCTCGCCTATGCTCCGTGCACAATGGCAGAAGGGGTCCTCACATATCACCGCCGTTAACCCGCGACGAAGAATCCATAAAGATTTCCCCTGAGTCAAAAAACGGTAAGAACTTTATTTTTTCTAAATTGAATAAATAACGTACCTTGCATAAACAAAAGTAATGACTTTTAAGTTGGTGGGTAACCAACTTGCGCCTCAACAGATTTTGAAGCTTACGCTTAGTAAAAATTTTGTACCTTATAAAATTAGTAAAATTGAACACTGTACTAAGGTCTTAGTACCGAGCTGAGTAAAATAACAAGATTGAAAGTCACGGCACCGCGGGGTATTGTCAAATAAGTGTGATGTTTCATTAATCACCGCTATTGATTAATCGATGTCTTGTGAAACTAAAGCCTTAAGGGGACTTTATCATCTTTTCTTTTCTTCTGGGTATTTAGGATATTAGCTTGATCCTTTTATTTGGGATACCCTAATATATTATAGACAAATTTCGTTCTTACTCTTTCTTAGTGTTTATTCATTTTATTGGTACAATTTTGAAACAATCTCCGGACGGGTTCACGTTTCTATCTATATATCATTTCAACTTTTCGAATTCTTTTCAGGATGGTTTCATCATTTCAACGTATATATAGAAAAAAGCATGCGTGCAATTCACATTGTGGTAGAAGTGAAACCTTCAAAAATAATATGTACACGTATACAAAATAACACGGTTGTTGTGATGCTTTATACTACGCATACGCACAAAAACACGTATTCACACACGTACATAACGCTTCCTATCTCATTTCCTCTGTGTTAAATCTTATGAAATTATGTGTCTGTCTCTTTTTACTGTCGCTTTTTCGTTTCACTTTTAAATCACAACAATGCTAAAGAAGTTTTCACTTCAAAACAACAGGTACTATTTTATTCAGTTTGATATAACCACGATTACTACCTAATTTTAAGAGATACGGGATAAAAAGGAACATAAGAAATTATAAAAATTAACTCACTTCTCAAACAACTGGAAATAGCAATCGAGAGCCATGTTCCCAAATGAAACGATCGAGGCCGTCCACGGAATATTAACAACTAACCACGAAACAGAAACTCAACAGTACTTGAAAAGTTTTCAATGTTTTGATTAAATTAAAATCTGTTTGTATTTATGTGGAGTGGAATTGAGAGACAGTTGCGGGCTACGGATGGTTGAGTTTCGAATTGTTCCCAGATATTTTATATCGAGTTGCTGAAGATAAGGCTTGATCAAAAGTTTGTATACTTTTCTTGAAAAAAAACCCTGTGCATTGTTTAAATATATATTTTAAATAAATATAGTTTCTACATATATAACTTTACTGAAATTCATTGAAATGTATTGTGTGTATATTTAAGTCTTAGTTTTAATCAAATAACGTTTGCTTCATCACATCGATTTATTCTAAAGTATAGAATCGTTCCTGTTAATGATGTTATGAATAACTCTGTATTATTTATATTTAGATATATTCTCCAACAATACTTATGTGCTATTTTAATAATAGGTCGCCATCGCATGCATTTCTTAAAGAGGCAAGCAAAATATTTGATAGAATCAGGCGTTACTTGGCGGAAGTCCATATCCATTAGTTAAAATAAAAATATGTAGCTTACTTCCGCAAAACTCAAGCAGTGTACACCGCCCGCAAATAAATGCAGAAACCGCAGACACCGGCAGTTCACCAACTTAGTGCACTAAGTCGCTTAGTGCTCTTTATTGCACGGTCTAACCGCTCCTGATGATGCTCCGTGTGGGGGCGAAATACTTGTAGAGTAGTTGGTGAAGTGCCGGTGTCTGCGGTTTCTGCATTTATTTGCGAGCGGGCGAGCGGTGTACACTGCTTGACTTTTGCAGAAGCTACATATTTTTATTTTACTAATAAAGCAAAATAATGATTACTAAATTATTAAAATTGACTTAGAATAATAAATAATAGCCTACATTAATCGATACTTAAAATCAGAACAAAATTAGAATGGCATTTAAAATTGTATGTTTATTCCGATAGTTTAAAATTTAATTTAGAATTTATTTAGATAATGCACTCTGATGAGCGCCATAACATTGTGTTGATAATCAAATTCAAAATCTGTTCAGTTTAGGCTGTTGCAAGGTCTTCTTAATATATATATTTTTTTTTTTAATTATCATTTCACAATTTAAATTAATATCATTCTAGTTTACCACATTTGTATCATCACTATTTTTTAGGAATAATAACAATACGATAACCACTTTATAAATATTCCTGTTGAACCCTTGTAGTAAGCTAAAACTTGTCTAAGCTAAAGCTGGTATCTCAACCGAGAGACTACTTCAGCTTTAAAAATATATCAATGTAAATTATTTGGATTAGCCAAATTAACAAATATATGATAAATTTGTTTTGCCTTCAATGATAGTTTAAAAATATTATAAACTAGACATACAAATACTCTCAAGGAACTCTCCAATCCCCACTACACATAAGCTTCTATCGTGAACTAATTTGTTAATAGGACCCATTTTTGCAAACAAGAATCAACCCACAGCAGGTTGGTTTCGAGAAAACGAGACTTTTGAATACAGAATGTGCAAAATGCATACATAGTATATTAATGAATATATAGTTGTTAACCTCATGTGGAATACTGTAACCTATCTAGAAATATCATATTTATAAATGTTATAAATAATAAGTGTTTAGGTACCATGTTGTATAGTTCTCAAACTGTGGGTTGGTTCTTGTTTGCAAAAATGGGTCCAATTTGATATATTTGTTTTGCCTTCAATGATAGTTTAAAAATATATAAACTAGCCATACAATTACTCTCAAGGAACTCTCCAATCCCCACTACAAAGAAGCTTCTATCGTGAACTCATAGCCCGAAAGCACTAAACACCCAATCAGGGTATACGGAATCTTTTCTAATTAACGTCCATCCTTCTTATTTCGAGCAAAGCCTCCTCTCGAGCCGCCCCGACGGCATATTTTTTCAGCCCCTGTAAATTATTATTAATGGCACATTATTTCATCGTTACAAGTATCCATTTGGAGTTACGCGACCCTTAATTGGGTAGTTGGGTTTTGTGGGACCGTTTATTTTCACTCTGGGGGTTTCCCGAATTTGTTAAAGGTACTTACTATTGGAGGTGACATTTGGTTTTTTCTAATAAATATTACTTGATTTTTTGAACTTTTCTATATTAGATTGTACTCTGATTTTCTGGCGTTATACTACGTAAAGATCGATTTAGTTTATAAGACATTTCGTTAATACGTTATTTTATTTATTTACCAAACGTTTTTTATCCTAAAATCGAATAAAATCTAGATATTCGACTTTAGGATAAAAGAAGATATTAAAAGAAAACATTATTTGGATTATAGATACAATTTCTCGAACTAAGCCGTAGGTATATAGTATAAAGGTTACCAGCTTACTGTTCCTAGCGGTTTTGTGTTTACTTGCGAGGAAAATTCAACTCTTGACACTTATATCTTATGTAGAGAAGTTAAGAAGGTAAGGATTGGATGGATAGATAGATTTAATTTTTTTTTTGTAACCAATAAATTCAAAACCCTATAATATAACCCTATGAATAAAACACTTTCTTAAAGATTTTGCGCATATTGTGTCGAAGGGACCGACCTCCATTTTACTGTTATTATTTGCAAAAAGAGCTAATTACATCATCAGGTCTTGCAATGTGTGTTTTTGGAGGTATTCATTTCTTAATTATTGGATCCCAAGCAGGTGGAACGCTCCTTCGTCTTTATTGAAATTAGGATAGTTCCTGATTTCAATAGCCTCGTGTAGCATCCTAGGAACAAATCTTTGTTCTCTAGCGAGGTTTATCGAAACGAATGTATTGGTTTGGCCCCTCAAAAGCATGCTCACATACTGCAGACCTATTATGAAACAATAAAAAAAATATAAGCAACAGTGGTCAATATTTGAAATGAATTACTCCTATATAAATTAAATTGCATCTTAATCTTAGAAATCACAAATATTTAAAACACTAAATGAAACTTAGGTAAATATGGGACGCTCAGTCTATGTGAAATAAAATATATAACCCTTTGTATTATCACTTCTAATCTAACGTTAAACAATCTTATATCCAATTTCGTTTAACTACAGTTTAAAAATGGCATCATTTCGTAATAAATAATACTTTGACAATAAAAAATGATTGAAAAACAAAAGCCGGAAATTTGTATTCAGATCTCGCTCGCGGCATTGTTTTGTAATATATTTTCAATTTAGTAAGATAACTACTTTTTACTCAGCACAAAAGGTATTTGCATTTAATTTAAAGAATACGTGACTTAGATAAAAAAGAACGCATTTTATTTAGTACCCACACTTATTGAAAATTTTAAAGATGTTTTGTGTTATCGGAAAAACGGAAAGAATATGTCTTGAAAAACTTATTGTTCATTCAAAGTGAAAGATTTTATTGAGGTTTCTTATATAGTTATAGAAAGCTTATGATATAAAATAATTATAATAATTTCTCATTTAAATTTGACGTGGCCTTCCTCATCATTCCTTCCGTTTTTGATTCTATAATAATTTGCATTCGTTAATATATGTTCCAAACATTCACTAAATCCAACTGTAGCTATGTATTAAAATTACATAAAAATTCTGATATTAAAGAAATTTAAATTAAAGAAAAGAAAAAAAAACAAAGAAATAAATAAATTAAAGAAATTATTAAAGAAATAATCGAACTTATTTTTATGATAAATCATTTTAATAAGTAAATGAAAATTTACTTAGTTGTTTTTTTAGTATTTTTCTAATAGAATAATTAATCATTTGAGGAGATATTTTCGACTATAAACACAAATTAATAAAATAATATTATCTTTTAAAATATTTTTGTTATACCGAGTGAGTAGGTCACGTTTATAATGTAAACACGTCTAGTACGTTGTATTGTCGACTCTGGGAGTCTCTCTAAACCTTATTTCCAGGAAGTGAAAGTTCGGATTTTATCATCTATATAATAAATCACGAAGTCAAACCACGTGCTCGAAGCTTCCGCATAAAACAGCGACGTGTGACGCGTCTGTATGATTTCTTCATTAATCTTCGTTTTTGGCAGTTCTCTGTTTGTTCAGAATATTGGGAATCCACGACCAATATGGAGTGTGGAACTCTTTATGTGTATAAAGGAATGTGGTATCATCTACAAAGTGAAATTGGATGTGTAACATTGAGTACCAATCGAGAGTGTTATACAATATTCAACCTTGTGTATATAATAAAGCTATTTACATAATCTGCGCGCTATAAATCCAGGCACATACAAGAGACTTTTTATAAACATGCTTATCTCACTATAGTACAATATATCAAATCATATATTCTCTATTATTACCTACATGGTAAGTTAGTTATATTTCTTTCATATTAAATTATTGACTAAGGAGAGCTTTTAAACCTAATTATAAATTTAAATACTTTTTAAACGTTACATCCATTGAGAGAGGATTTTAAGGTGGAGATTGTTTTGAAACCGATATCGTTATTTCATACACTTTGTTTGTGCGGTGTATGCTTTTATAATAATAATACCCACACCAAATAGCCTAGTCCAAAGTAAGTACTTCAACACATGATACATAAATATGTAATATTAATGGATATATATATATATATTTATATATATATCATGACTCAGGTACAAATGCTCATGAACATCTGCCTGTTCCAGGGCTCGAACTCAGAAACGTCGGTGCGAAAGGCAGGATCGCTACCGTTACACCAAAGGGTCGCCCATATTTATTTAATGAACAATTAGCGCCATCTGTGATTTAAGCGTCTTTTTCACGGACTGGAGAAGAAAAGAATTGAAATTCAGAAATACAGAAGCAGGAAGGGAGTTCCATTACTTTGCTGTGCGCATTATAAACGATGTTGAGAAGTGCTTGGTGCGACAGTTAGAATTAAAAACCAATAAAAGGTGAAAGCCCGCAGTGCGTCTGGATGTCCGATGGAGGAAGGGAGATGTCGCCATGAGCCCATGTAGCTCCTGAGCACACTCTCTAAAGTACATTCTATAGAATACCGATAAGCCAGGCGGCGGTGAGCTAATGTGTAAAGCTTCCTCTTCACCAATTTGCTGTCACTAATGAGCCTCTCAGCGCTGAGCTGAGTTGTCCAATGCAGCAAGTTGGTATCTTGCTGAGCTTGCTGAGAAGCTTGAAAGAAGATCGAACTTGAGATATGTATTGCGAGCTCTCCCTATGTCTTTATTGTTGTAAAAACGTAAATTTTTTTATATTCGTTCGTCTTGAATCTCTTCACAATTTAATACAATTTCTAAACTAAGATGCACAAGTCTGGAATTTATATTGTGCCATGTCATTTTCAATAATCGTCTTCTTGTCTTACTTCGCCTCACTGCGTCTGGTCTTGTCTCGTGTTACAATGGCTCGCCGGTGGAAAAGCAGCGTGAAGCGATATTTTGTAGCCCTAATCGACTGCTTGGACAATACAAGCCTTATCGTAACCAATTTATCACTGAATGACAGTTGATAGTACGATGACTGCGAAGACCGCAAGGAACAAACAATACCCAATAATATTCGAAGTCTAAACCGTTTTTATACTTATTTATTTATATGTAAATTCTGATTTCATATTCTTAGAGGCATTCCTTAATGGATTAATTTAATTTATTATCATACCTACTTCCAAAGCTGGTCGCAATTCGTCCACCTCCTTAAATCGTAGGTAATCGATTCACTGATTACGTAATTACCTTCGCGATTCCTGAGCCTCAATACTAAAGTGCTGGCATTTTTCGGCTAAATTCCGGGATTAGAGGGGAACCAAACGATTTGTTTTAAAGTCGATTTCAGACAATGGGCCGCATTGGTATAATGGCCTATTGTCTGTTCTCGTTCGAATAACGATGACAGTACTCGCTGAGGGTGTCAAAAGTCATTGAGCGAAAGTAGTACAATGGGAATTTTGTAGTTAGATAAGTATTGGAAAGTAAAAACAGCCCTTGTCTATGAAAAAGTTGGTCAATTTTGGTGCGCACGCTAATCAGCGCAAGGACAATCGATGAATACCGTAAGACGTTTCATTTGAATGACGTGTATCGTGCACACACATGCACACACACACACACTAAACCATTTACACAACCATGCCACTGCTAGGTCCGTCCGGAATCTTCAGAGTCACACCCCCAAGACTTGGGTTGCCATAATCGTAACGTTTGGCAAGTAGTATAATACCACATTTCGAACATCTGTATCATTAGTCTACTTTTACGACCACCTCAAGTATAGGTTCTATTCTAAGCTGCGGCTACTCACTACATGGCTGGTGTCGTATGGTTCAACAATTATAACTCATAGAATTTGATTGTTTAATGCTTTAATATATTACATTCATTTCCGGGCACGAAGCACTTCTTGCAGATACCAGAAATGCCGCAATTTTCATATGTTTATTTTATTGCAACGTTCCTAGTCCTCGCCGTCGTCATAAGTCGTTCATCATAAGTGTGGTTTTCTAATTTTTAAAATAACAATTTATACTCGTACAGCTGATTTGTGAATGACAAAGGATCAATGAACGTTGATAAGTGACACTTGTTTATTTGGATTTAAGTTAAAGTATGGGGATGTTTTGAAACTATCTTGAAAGAATGCTAAAAGTCATCTTTTTCTGTTTTGTGTTATTTGTATTACTCTTATATGTTCATGAACACTGTTAAGTAGACATTTGTGAAGTCGTAACAGCATCGTGAATTGTGTGTGGTCGGCTGTGTTGCGCTGTCTAATTTGTCTGTGGAACGTGTGTCGAGATCTTACTCTGTGCTGCTCGGTAATCTATGATTAAATTTTGATATCAGAAGCCAGAAAAGGCTCAAGCGACGAACTCGCCGCCAAAATGTAAAGTATACACATTATCATGTGTTTATTGATGAGATGCTGTTATTTTACTTTGAAATGGTGATAAATGTACCAATGGAATGTCAATTATCAGAATACTATGGTAACATGGGCGAATAATAGGACGCGTGTGCTTTCCGATAGTATTTTATTAACCCCATACCCTCTATTGCGAATGAGTAGTTCAAATATAATTTCAATGATAAAACGACGACGTTGTCCTCCAAAAGGTTTAATTTGCACAATATTTTTGGGAAGGAATCGTTTCATCTTAGTTAAAAGTCGTTCTTTTTCTTAGTTAAAAGATGTTCTGGTTTGACCAGCAGGTTGGCCGATGCACAAGAACTTAGTTGAAGTGTATTTCAATAATTCAATTCATTTCATTTTAAGAAGCACGGTAACCAAGGAGGTAACTCACCAAAGATCTCATATACATAAATTTTGAACAGGCTTACAAAAAGCCGTCTTAAAACTTAAGTTTGTTTCTTATTAATTTGACAAAATAAGATGAGATGTGAGATTTGAGAAAAAGTTCTATACACAGCTGCTGCAATATGGCTGTGGTAGACCTACGTTATGTACTATTCCATAGGTCGGGGAACGAAGTAATACTCCAGCTGATGATGTAGATGTAATTTATACTTAAACTTTGCGCTTACCCCTATACTAAAGGCAACATGATTTTTATCTATATTAGCCTAATCTATGTTGGCCCTTCGACTAATTAATATTGGCTATATGGCCATAATCTTAATTCTTATTCAGAAGATACATATATACAACCGGTACATATGCTTTTGCTTCTCCCACATTAATCAGCAAGTCCACTTTAAATAACCGTCGATAGTGAAAAATTAAATAAAACATGCAGCCTTAACTGTTACTTGGTAACAATAGATTAATATCTATTTATCAACCCTTAATAGTTTAATCCCATGCTTAACATGCAAACATGAAGAGGTAAGAAGCGGTTCATAGTGACGCTTTAACGCACCCCCATTTCGCGTAGTACCACTGAAAGTAGAGCTCCTTTCGAAGGAACTTATGCCAAATAAACGGGGCATAACATGTGAATCACATAGGCCTAGTAAAGCTGGTCGAGAGAATATATACCGACTCCTTTATCAAGCGACCTCGGTTGCCGTTTATCTTACTATACCCGACGAATTTCCTTCAAATGGTATTGGTTTGTGTAGACATAGAAACGTGGATCAAATATGAATACATAGTACATGTGTAATGAACACGCTGATTACTAATTCTGTTTCCCTATTTTAAACCTAATTAGCGACATTGTCAAAGGTAGCATTTCATTTCCAATGGCGATAATATATGTCGACGATATTCAGTATAGTATACCTGTGCTTTATAGAAACAATATTGGCAGTTTTGACCTATAAACATGCGTCAAATTCTTCAGACTGATACAAAAATAAAAATACGACTTATGAATATTTAATAAGCAATTGTATTAAAGCTCGCTGCCATTTATTATCTAGATGAACTTTGCTTTTTCATGAAATCACAGGGGTGAAATTGTTATTATTGCACATTACAATTGATATGTGTCATAAGTTATTTAAGATTCATACGCAGTTCGTTACTACGTGTTTTATATTGCGTGTCATACATTATACTCATTATTGAATCTTTATTTTCATTGTAATCTTTCTTATGGGTTTATTTATAATATTCATACTACTACTACGTCTACTACTACGTCGCGGATACTTTAAGGTTTTTTACATTTAGTATATTTTTTAGTATTAATTTTTAATTTCTCACTTTTAAAATCAATTATCACATCCACTCAATGCTTTGATGCTTATATTTGTAAAAATATTGCAATTTCGTTTGAAATCGTGAAGGCTCCGAACGAATCATGATCTACAATTGTATCTTTTTCTCTTATACTTCTACTACTGATCTCTAGATCAGAAGTAGTAAATTGTAATATTTTCAATATGGTTTATGTTTAGTCCTAGTCATTTTTTTTTAAACATTGTTGTAGTAGCTGATAACGTTTATTTACATAAACTTGGTTACAGAGTGACAGTTGCTATGTTTAATTTAAACTAAAAGAATATTCACTGTGGCCAGTAGTAGTGTTTATGCTAGAAGAAACCATGCAGGTCCAACAATTGTGACAATTTTCGCTATTATCAAATTTTTTGAAACCAATCATGTCAACGCCAAGTTGCGTGCTATAAATATTCAAATAATGATAAAATAAAATAAATACAAGTTTCGTGAGGAATAATCCTTTGCGTGATATTTCAAGCTCCAGTTGTATGTCAGAGCAATGAGTTATAAGCCCATTCTATCAATTGAACTGCGGGCTGCCACCCTTTCTTGGTTGCTATTCCGACCTGTCGCACCAAGCGCTTCTCAATATACTTCATAATGCGCACAGCAAAGGAGTGGAACTCCCTCCCTGAGTCTGTATTTCCGAGAACTTATAACCTGTCCATTTTCAAAGCCAGGGTGAATAGGCATCTTCTTAGGGTTAGGGTTAGCTCGTTCCATCGTGAATCCTGTCTTGGCCCTGGAGCTTGATTGGGATCAAGAGCGAAAAATTGAAAATTTGATTGCTTTAAAAAAAATCTATTGGACGTGAGAATTGTCAACTTAAATTTTTGTAACATTAACTTTCAACTTCTACCGTGATATCTTTACATTATATGGTATTGTAAACGTGATTTTATTTTTGAATTAATCCACTCTTTGTATTTTTGTTTTTAACGCCTTAACATTTATTGTAGTTTTGAATAAAACACTTTTTACGGATTTTGTGCAGTTGCATTTTATTTTATTTTATATTTAATCCTGACGTTTCGACTCCTTTACAGGTGACGTGATCATAGAATGACTGAGATAATGGTTGTCATGTATTTTCTACTACCTTCACAATATTTTAATCGGGCACGTTCCTTATAGTCAAAACTGTTAAAAAAATATATGCGTAAAATAAAAGTGTTTTATTCAGATGTGTAATTTGCGCGGAAGTGTTGTAAGAACTAAATATTTATTTTAGTGTTGGATTTAATGAAGTTGCATTAACTGTTAATAATTTGATCGGAACTGGTTTATTTGCTTATTTTTATATTTTTATTTCACCGATTTTTCAACTTTTGTAGATACGGCTGATACGGTAAAAAAAGATAAACATAGGTGCGTTACGGCTTTTTATTTTATTATATATATGCAAAGTGTAAAATATTAATAACTTAAAATAACTCTTTACCACAAATTGTAATTATGGTATAATTAAAATGATATTTACTACAAAGATAAACGGCAGGATCAAACGTCAATGTGAATATTGAATGTGCTGTTGACTGTACAAAAAAAATTACGTAATCATTCATCAATTGTTGACAGAACTGAGGCTCTACTATCATCTCTTATCGCGATTCAAGTTCAGCTGTTAAAGAGAGATGCTACTACAGACCGCGTATAGCGGTGTCTCACTTTTACAATCGAACTTGCATAGCGCTAAGAAGTCATGGTAGGTTTTTTAACAGATCTTTTTATATATTTTATTTAATATATGGTTAAAACAGTAAGTTTAATATGTACAACGGATAAAACAAACGCACTCACATAACCACACGCCTTAACAAGAACCCTACATGAATATCGCAGTCCTGCTAATCACGGATGCCGCGTCTAAACGAGTGGTCACGCTTAGTTATCATAGTTTTATATTAGTTGTACTAGATTTTTTTACGATATAAATTTTAATAACAATTCATTTCTAAAGGGTCTACCAGATAAAAGTATTTTTAGTGACTACTTTGTAAATCGAAAAGTAAACTCCCTAAAAATGAAAATTTATTTATAAACTAGCTGATTAACTGAATTATTTGATTATTATAGAATAAAAATAACGCTAAAGTTTTAATAAAAATAACGCTAAAAGTTTTTTCAAAAAATTATAGTGCCAGCACTAACACGTAATGGAACGTAAAGATTTATCCTGACAAATAACCCTAGTATCGGCGTTTTAATTATATATTCACTATGCCTAAACCCAAATCGCTGCTCTCATCACTGTGCTCGTAGTAATTTATCACTACGTAATGTGGAATAACGACACTATCGCGCTTCTATCACACACCAGAATTGCTAGCCGTCTCTTTAAAATTATAGCGTCGTAACGTGGCATCCTTGGTCGGCCATTTTGAATCTACTAAGACGGCAACAATACAACTAATACAATAGTTTTTATGCGTCTTCAAATGCCTTTGTTCTAATGAATAAAGATCATAAAAAGACAGTTTCTCTCTGTAATTTTGTTTGATGGATTTTATTTTTAGATTGTCGGTGGAATGATAGATGCGGTTACATGCTGTTTGATATTACAAGTTAAAATGTTTATCTATAAGTGGCCTATTTGATCATCAGCATCAGCATTTGATGTAGAGTCATGCTTATCTCTTTACTCAGTTGTGTATATTTTCTACTATTTAGTAACGTTTGCAATTTGTAAAAAAATTGTTTTGTGACATGGGTTAATAATATCTTCTTCGGTATTTAATTTTCTCTTAATACGTTCGCTATCTTCTATGACAATAGTTAACAATAGTTTGTTTAAAAATAAGAAATAGTTTATCAAGGCGTTGCTAGTCATTAGTTACTTTCTTACTAATGTGTGTATATGAGTGTTTATAATTTATTCATGTTTATCTTATAAATGCTTATGTAGTTTATTATCTCTTTCACTGCATACATGAATATCGTTTTTTCCCCAAAAATAACTGTTAAAGAATGCATTAATGTCATACCTATTACGGTTAGTAAAGTTCTTTTAGTAAATAAAAAAGCACAGTTAATAGATGTATATTGTAAGTCTTTACCAGTTTCTAAACATGGGTGCCAAATCGCATAAGTGTAAGTACATATATATATATATATGCATGTTTGTGTCCGCATATCTCATTGGAGCGGAGCGAAGTGAAGCTCCCATGGATGAGCTTCAATGGCGCAATGTTACGTGTTACTGTTACGCCATAACTTCCAGAGTTCTTAACCGATTTTAATATTTTTTATGGTGAATCAAATCAACATGTTTAGGACCCGATGGTGACGGAGCCCGAATTTTTAAATTCGCAATAATTTGTTTTCTTTTTTAGGTATTACGTTCCGCTCCAATATATGGTGCTAGCGTAGCTTTATGCTTAGCGACTGCATCACCTAGTAGCTATAACTTTGGAATTAAAAAAATATTTTTTAGTTATAATAGGTACAGTGCAAGTTTTATCAAACTCACTTAAGTTGTCAGTCAGTCACTTAGAATGTGACATGTGTGAATGTAAAATAAACATGTCCTTATCATAATTTTAAAACACGTAATTTTGCATGTTATTTCAATGAGTATTGAAATAAAAGATAAAATAATAATGAGTAAAGGTACTTGAACGAAGAAATGATTTAGTCATTAGATTCAATTACAACTGACAATAAAAAAATAAAAAGTAATAAAAAAAATTGTTGTTATATTTACAAATATTTTTTTGAGGTTAGTGGCAACTTCTATATTTGGAATAAACGTTGTCACTTGGTACTTAGTAGCCATCGTATACGATAGATATATAACTCTATAAAAGAACGAAAATAAAAAATGCTACACGAATAAAAGAAAGTCTACTAACAACCACTGGAAATTTCGCTAGTTCTGATCGAATGCTGGTACCAACACTGATTTAACAAGCAAACTGAAAGTAATGTAATAAAACCACCCTACAAAAAAAGACATCAAATTTGGTCCTTGTCGGTAGATATGAATCCAACTTTGCTCTAGAACTGTACTTAATACGCCTTCTTAATGTGCCTAGAGAGAAGGAGCAATTCTATTAACAAAAACACGTAATAGGTCACACAGATTAAGTGATACTACCACTTAATCGCAGGTCTTAGTTTATCCTTAGTATCTTGGCCTTTGAAATGACTACATTCGTTAGTGTGGTTTGGTTCGGTTTCTCCCTAGCTTTAAAGTTTACAACTCGGATTTAAAGTTGGAGGAGCTAGTTTCACTTAATTCAACCAACAACTTTGAATCGGACCTCATTTCTACTAACAAAAACATGGTGACAAAAAGCAGCTAAACATTTTGGCAACAAAACCGCTACCATTAGTTTTATAGCCTCTGAAATTGCAACTTGAATCTTATATGTTTACTTTTGAAAGAAACAGGACTTGGCGGAAGTCCATGTCCATTTATATAAAAACAAAAAATATGGGTCCCTAAGTGCTCGATATTGGACGGTCAACAGCTCCTGATAATGCTCCAAAACATGAATAGAGTGGTGGAGGTGCAAGATGTAGAGTTGTCGGTAGAGAAGGTTTCTTGCGGGCGGGCGGGCTTTTATTATAAAATATGTTTACTTTGCTTTTTCCGGTTGAAAGTTAATGAATCGGACAGTAAGTTGAAGGAGTTCACTTCTACTTACAATTTACTTTTTTTCTATTTATTGGAAAACATGGGCGTCCCGTATCAGCGAGATATCGTACGGTCAATCAGTTGCCTCCATGAGGACTATGCACTGACTTCTTAAAGTGTCGACTGTTCTTGAGCAAATATGGCCTTCACTCCTTAACTCTTTGCAGTATATTCAAAAAGAGCTTTTTCTCCAAAATGCATGTAATAACTGCAATTGAATTACCAGGTACTTCTATGGTTATAAACGTCTAATTGAGCAGCTGGAAGCGTTTGCCCAAACCTAATAATGATTACATTTTATCATTCTCTCTCATTACATGTTCGAATCAGTGAAGCGGACTAAAAGGTAAAAATAATTTGCTATATACGTACAGTTCTCACCGGCTCATGTTTATTCAGTAAAGAGCTCGGGCCAAATGAATTATTCACAGCCTTAGGTGGGTTTGCAATGAAATCTGCCCTCAAGGAAAGGCCGCGAATTGTGGAAGAAAGCGTTATCGCATTCGGAATAAACCACGCAATTTTTGTGTAAAATATTAGTAGGCAAAGCACGATCATTTGCCTCACAGTAGGGCTATTCAGCAAAGCTTTGTAAATCCAAACTCACTTCGAGCCTCCAAACGTTGAGATGATTGGAGTATTATCTTCTACAATAGACGTTTTTTACCAATAAAGAACTCTCATAGTGCGATCAAATTTTTAGTTCTTGTCCGTAAAAGTTGGAGCTACAAAATTCACCTCATTCTTCAAATATTAAATAAAATGTCACTGTTCAAACAACATCAGATTCATAGTTAGACATGTATTGCCTATGTGGTAATACGAGGGCTTGTAATAGATGCACCCTGCAAGCGCACAGCAATATTAGTTCTAACCGATAAACTCTTAAATGACAGTAAATCCGTAAAGAAGGAAATTCGAAATGAAATTATCAACATTAGTTGCAGATTACTGAGTACTGGAATCGTGAAATTAAAAAAAATTAGAGTTCTTTAAATGTAATCTAGTTTTTGCGAGAGTTTATATCAATTACCATCTCAGCCGAACGATGTCCACTGGTGGATGGAAGTAATAATATAATTCACCAGATGAGAACCATTACTTAATATTGAAATACTCCCTGTTCAGCTTATCTCCATTGTTTTGGAACAGGTCTCTTCCAAGGATAAATGGATTGATGTATAAGATTGAAAATGCAGTCGGAATGTACTGTACAACATGCTTTTTAAAACACGGAAGATTTCGGACAGTCAATTTTTGTTCCGGTCCAGCCTGACCCTTACGAACCATGATTAACCTCCTCAATTGTAAGCCGAACAAATACAATGCGATCATGCTCTTTCTTTTTTATACTATTAATATCAATTTATTATTTTTAATACAGAAAGTGTGTCTTTATTGGAGATTGTAAGTGAAGCTCCCAACTTATTTTTATTACTATAATCTGCTATCGCGATGAAAATTCTACTATCAATGTAAGACATCGCTACACATGTTCTATAGTGGCGTTCCTCTTCAACAGCGGAACTTGCATTGCGATAAGAAGGTAGGGGAGAGACTCTGTACTCACATTAGTAAGCTGTGATGATGATTCAAGAATCCGTTGCTTGAATTATTTTTCCACAAGCTTGAGATATACGTAGAGAATATGAAATACATTTTTCCTATTAACTGGTATTCTTTATTTATTTTATTTTAAGAAATATTAACACATTATTAATGTTCCCGTTAACACATCGTAGTCAGATAAATGCGTGTGTTAAAAGTGGATCTATTTCTTTAGTAAATCGTCCAGGATCGAATTCGGCCTCCTTGGTTTAACGCTGACATCTCAACCGATGGGCTACAGTCGCAAAATTATATTCTGCGTAGATTCTGCTTAATAACGGCTTCGTTAATTATCTACAATAAGCGCCCTAAATTAAACCGAATGTTTGGTGCAAATAAATACTATATTCGCGTTCCGCTTCAAACTTGTAGCCACAAATGCGGTGGCGATATGAATATCAACCTTCAAGACCTTTCCCTTGCAGACGTTTAGCTAACGTACTTACAACTCGACGTTTGCGTATTATTATTTTGTGTTTAACTAACCCTGGTAAGGGTTAGTTCCCTTCCGTTACATATTCATGACAAGTGACATGTCTGTCAGATAAACAATAGATAGAACAACTTGCAAACGTGGCATCACAAATCTCACTTAACCATTAGGGCTTGGTGTGTTCCAACAGTTGGCACATAACTAAAAATGTTCCGGTAATGTGCTACGTGCCAACGTTATAACTTAACAATCGCTTCTATAGGTTTACCGCTTAAATGAATCTTCGCCCGCGTGTTACAGGAGCGCGGGGGCATGGCGACAAACGAAAGTTCATACCCCTTTTTCCATAAAAAAGGGGGAGGGGCGCACTATATGCTCCTGCCACCCGCTTGTCTTTTGTTGCTAACTAAAACAAAAGACAAGCGGGTTGCTAATTAAAACTAGGTGATGCAGTCGCTAAGCATAAAGCTACGCTAGCACCATATATTGGAGCGGAACGTAATACCTAAAAAAGAAAAAAAATTTTTTTTTTGCGAATTTCAAAATTCTGGCTCCGTCACCATCTGGTCCTAAACCTGTTGATTTGATTTACCATAAAATATATTAAAATCGGTTAAGAACTCTGGAAGTTATGGCGTAACAGACATTGCGCCATTGAAGCTGATCCATGGGAGCTTCGTTTCGCTCCGCTCCAATAAGACTTTTACTATGGTTTTATTTACGTGGCCGAAATATAAAAACCTCGAAAAAAAATTGTATTGATAGCATTTTAAAGTTTCACGAGCCATCATTACGGATCGTTTTCGTGATGATGAACTGCGACATACAAACATGCATGCGACAGAAAAAATCTGTTTTAAAATAAAAGTAATCTAAGTGGCTATAAAAGTTGATTGCCCTGGAAATTAATACATATTTTGTTGATTAAATGCGTTTAAATGGCGTTTCATATTAAGATTAATATGATAAATCTCTTGCTAATGAAGTCCAAAATTTCTATTCCAGTAAAATTTTATCTCAAATTTTACTTGTTAAACCAACTTTAAATAATAGAAAAAACCTTCTTATTATTTGCTGACGAGAGGTACTTATTCAACTCCAATTTCTTTGGAGTGACTTGTTAATTTACGCTTCGAGTTTCAATAAATTAATTTAATATTCTTTAACTTTTTCATTTCCTTTCTCAACATTATGTAAATGTAACATGAACACAAACCGGTGTTTTCAAAAACGGCTAGGAACAATATTGTTATTTCAGTTTGATTTGGTAGATAAATAAGAAAATAACATAAGTTATTATCATATTAATAACCTAAATAGTTATTTATAAATACGATATATAATGATTAATATTAAATTATCAAAAGTTAAATATGAAGATAATATTTTTACAGTTTTTTAAATAGTGGTATATTCAATAGTAATTTTTTGTATTCTTATCGTACGATATAATTCATAGTTTATAAGTTGTATAAAATATTATTTGACTAAACAACTATTACCGGTAAGAAAAAAAGTAGAGGGTTCAAATTCCTCCACCGGCAATTTTTTAACACAATTTCTGTATATTTAGCTTTTGCCGCATTTTGAAATGTTAAAAACAAAAAAAATAAAAAGCAATAACACTTTCGTAATGTGCAAACCAAGATAGATTTCGATTAGACAGCCACTTCAAAGTAATTTTACTGGAGGGAGACTCTGTACCAGGGTCGTCTGCTTAGGTACCTCCGTCTTGCCTATTTCTGCCGCAAAGCAGCAGTGCTTGCATTGCTGTGTTCCGGTTTGAAGGGTAAGATATGGCAGTGAAATTAGTGGGTACAGTGACTTTACATCTTGTGTCACAAGTTGGCAACGTACACTGTGGTTCTTGTGGGGGTTGCAGTTTTGCTGCGAATCTCACAAGAGCCACATGTATTATAGGTGACTGTTACCACTTACCATCAGGTGGGCAGTTTGCTTGTTTGCCAACTTTCAGCAATAAAAAAAAAATCAATGAATGTGCGCTCGTAGGTATGTCTGTATGTCACTGAATTCGTCCTAAACGGTTGACTAAACTCAAGAGAAATGATTTCGATTCTCATAAAAATACCAGACAATCTCGGATACTAAAAGTGACAGATTACCGATATAAATTGTGTTTAACACACAAAGAAATATTCCTTAACTGATGGTAATAAAACTTCTTCGTGTAAAGTTATGCCATCAAAAATGGTAAAATAAAAGAAAATGGGATTTGTTTAAAGAACAAGGAATGTTCTGTTTTTGCTTTTGTTTCTATTCTGTCATATAAAAATTCATTATGAAAGCTGTTATAACATCGGTTACATCATCTGAGGATTACATCAGAATTTTCATTATTCAGGAAAAGGGCAGAAGTCAGCGTGATATAACAAAGACAGTTGGTCAAAATTTATGTTTCGTTTTAGGAGCTCGATGCCATAGACAAAATATATCTAAAGCAGGAAGGTCACTTCGAACAATTGATTGAACCAAACACACTGACATCAAGACCCCTAAGCGAACGTCGAAGTGCTGTCTGTCAGTCGCAGGTGCTGCGTCCAAACGAGTAAATAAATTTAATTTACTTTCTATATATTACAATATATGTATTTGGTTGATGAGACTTTTCTTGGATCCGTATTAACAATTATGTGATTTTTCTTGAAAACGCTTGGAATAATATGAACAAAGTTATTAAAAAAATATCATTATACAATACAAATAAGTTTTATTGCAATAGAGTACAGGTTTCTACTCTAAGTAAGTTAAGGCCGCAATAATCCATTTCACAAAAATAAACAAATATTAACTTCTAAAATTAAATTCTCAGGCTAACGATAAAGAGAAACCACCAATAGGTGTGCTGGGAGAAATAACCATTGTGATATACACCTAGCTTACTTTCACTACGTCTTCCTCAGTTTCCCGGAGGTTTCAAGCAATTTTGCAATTGAAGTTACAAATTAAAGGAACGTTGCCAAGCACTCGTTTGGGAAACGTAAAAATGGTGTGGAACATAGTAGAGCTAAGGAAATTTAGACCTGACATAATACTATTGTACTGTTTTAGTAGAACTAAAGCTACAAGAATAAAAAGAAGCAATTAAAAAAGTCAATTTGAGAAGAATCGTAACATCATACGAACAATAATAAATAAATATGGCTGTGGTTCACAGTGTATTTATGTGAAATCTTCATTTCAAAAATAAGTTTGGAAAATTAGAATCTCTTTAATAAATATAAAACCTTTTTCAACAATAAAAAATCGCAGTCTCTGTATTTTTATTTATTTTATTGGTACCAATTAAAACAGGTGCGTATATAAATGAATTGTTGCCAACGTAGAAAAACATGGTGGTAGATATAGGTATGGCGGTGCGGTGGGGTAAAAAATTACTCTGGCACAGTCCCTCTTCCCAACTGATAGCTGTACTATTCTATTGTTTTAGACAATCTTATGTCATAATTCCACTCCAATAATAATTTATTTTAAACACTGCAGTAACTATAAATTTTTCATTGATATATCTGGCGTTGACGTCTAAAGGGAGAAAAAATCACTTACGAAAGGGTTTATACTGCGATTACATTTATTCAATAATCATTATATCATCATCAGTCTATTACTGATCCTTACGGAGAGGCACAGGCCTTTACTATGGATGAATATATTATAGGCCATATACTACTTGACCTTAGTTCTGTTTAGAGCTAACTTAAATCAATAAAAAAAACTGGTTGGTTGCCTGTAAAGTCGGTATACGGGCGAAAGTTTTACGTGACAACGACTTTGAGTGGTAAAATAATTTTAATGTGAATATTCATTCGTATAGTAGGAAGAAGGATGAAATAATAGTAACAATTTAAATCATTTATTTATGCAAAGAATTATATTTAAAACATTAATTTATAGGCACGCGTCCCTTCCACTTTTTATGTCTGTCTCTCTCGCTCTTAGGCGGGCTAACCATGCCCGAGTGGAAGGGACGCGTGCCTCTCACTCGCTCTCATTGTAAGCGCATAACGTGAGCGGAGCGTAACGCAGTTTCTTGAAGTGTCACCCGGCAAACCAATTTATAAGACGTTGCGAGCGGCGCAGTTATGTGGGACTTTCCTCCATTCCTTCATCCGGCTTAGTGCCCGATGGAGGATTGGAGGCCTACCCACTAAAAACCTAAGTATGCACCCCCGCACTGTCGTTGGTCCCATGGGGTCGTTGGTGACTTTCACCACGGGGTGCCTGACAGACTGGCCCGAAGGCCCCACCACTATGGAGGATACCCGGGTGCATGTGGGCATCCTCCCAGACGGGCAAGACCGTGCAATGCAGGCTCAGGACCGCCCATCCTTCGCCAGCTGGTCTTGCTAGGAGGAAGGAAGGCATCGCTACCTCCGTCCCCCTTCTCCGCCTGCGGCAGTGAGAGTCCCTAAGTTTCCCCCGCGGGACTCTCGCAACCACAGCTTCCGCCATCTCCCAGCACCTTCCTCAGCTAAGGAGGGGTGGAGACGGCCTGCTCCTGACTTCAGGAGTTGGGTATCCCAGCTTTTGGTCACCCCCGTCCGCCCTAGGCTCGTTCAAGGAAGGGAAATCCTCCCTCAAACCGGGATGCGCGCCGCAAACTGGCGCCGTCTCCTGCCCATGCGCCTCCTTCGGATGTGTGCAGCGTGTGCATCATCCTCTCTCTCTCTCTCTTTGGCCTCCTTCTGCGAAATGACATCTTCGCAGAAAGAGACCGTTGCCTTCCACGACCTCTCGGTTGCCACTATGGCCTTAGCCACGGCGGCCAGCGAGAGGTCACCTCCAATCGCCGCTGCCAGAGTGCCGCGCTGCGAGGACCATGCTGGACACACCTCCAGGGTGTGCTGTGCGGTGTCCTCCGCAGCGCCGCACTCGTGGCACGACGGAGTCGGCTCCCTCCGAATCCGATACAGGTACTTTCCGAAGCACCCGTGCCCGGAAAGTACCTGCATTAGACGGAAGGTCACCGTTCCATGGCGCCTTTCCCTCCATTCATTAAGGATAGGGCGGATGGCGTCTACCGTCCTGGCTCCCGCCGATGGAGAGTCGAGCAGCTGCTTCCATCGCTCCATCAGCATTTCCTCAGCCCTTCGCCGGGCGCGGAGGTCTCCGTCAGGGGAGGAAGACTCCCCAGTCGCGTCCTCCAGTTCCCTCGCCTGCTTCCTCTCCATGTACACCTCCCTCAAGACCTGGGCTTCTATTTCCCATGGGGGTGTACCAGCTACAACGCAGGCCGCCGCCCAGGAGATTGTGCGGTAGCCCCTTGTCACTCTTGTGGCTATTGTTCGCTGGGCTCTCCGAAGATTGCTCCGGTTTTCCCTATCGAGCGCCTCTGCCCATATCGGCGCCCCGTAAAGGGCCATGCTGCGAATAACCCCGGCGTACAGCTTGCGACAGCTGACGTCGGGGCCTCCGACGTTAGGAAGCAGTCGACCGAGCGCCGCAGCGGCGCTGATTAACTTGGGGGCTAGTTGCCGGAAATGTTCGTTGAATTTCCAACGTCCGTCCAGTACCAGCCCCTAGTATTTCATGTGGCGTTTCAGGGGAATATCAACCCCATCCACGCGCACATTAGCACCTGCTGGTGGACCCGCCTCGGGCCATGAATCAGGATCGCCTCCGTCTTCTCCACGGCTACCTCAAGGCCAAGCGTTCTCATGCGGGCGATGACAAGTGCAACCGCGATCCTAGCAAGCGCCCTTGCCCGCTCATACGTGGGTGCCCTAGCCGTGACCAGGGTATCATCGGCGTAGCATATGATGGCCATACGTGGGATGAGGCCCCCCCGTAGCACCCAATCGAATCCTAGATTCCACAGAAGTGGTCCAAGGACCGACCCCTGTGGAACCCCACAAACCATGCCCCTGCTCATCATTCGCCCGTCTGGGGCGATATAGAGAATTTCCCTCTCATTGAGGTAATTCTCTACAATCCTCGCCAGATATGGAGGCACATTGTGATGGTAGAGAGCCTCCTTTATGACACTATAGGGGAGAGTGTTGAACGCATTTCGGATGTCAAGGGAAATAGCGACAACTCTGTCTCCCCTACTCCAGAGCCTTGCCTAGCTCGTCCAGCAAGACTATTGGACGGAAGGCGCTCGGGGAATCAGCGGGCCGTCCCCCTTTCTTGAGGAGACAGAGTCGGCCTCTCTTCCAGAGCCTGGGGAATTCACCTTTCTCCAAGCACGAGCTGTAAAGGGCTCGGAGGTGTTCCCCAAGATGTTCTAGGGCAATGGGCAGCACTTTGCCGTGGATGCCATCCGGGCCCGGGGCCTTATTCTTGGTCTTGAGTCGGTCCACCACTGACTTCATTTCCGCCTCTGACACCGGGGCAAACCCGGAAGCCGTATCCGATCGCGTCATCCTCGAAGCCATTGATCTTTCCGGCACAGGGGCCACCGCAGGGAACAGGCCAGAGATGACTCGTTCCAACAGGACTGGGTCCATGGTTTCTGTCATGGGCGCTTGGCATCGCAACTTGCTTCTCATCATCTTATAAGGGCGCCCCCATGGGTCCCTGTTCAGGTCCGCTAGGTATTGGTCCCAGGCTAGGGACTTAGCGCGACAGATAGCCACCTGCAGACATTTCTTCGCAGCTTTATAGGTTTCCAAGAGTCGCTCTTCTTCCACCAAATCGATGACGCTTCTCCGTCTGCACCTCTGCAAAGAGCGTCTGGCCCTTAAGCAGGCAGCTCGGAGGGTCCCCAGATCCTCAGACCACCAATAGACGTGGGTTTTGCGCGGCAGGACCTTTACCCTCGGCATAGCAGCGTCGCATACCGCGGTGAGGGATGCCGTTAATTGCTCTACCCGTCTCTCTATATCGAGGTCATTGGGGTCCCTGTCTTGGATGTTCCAGGCTTGCACCAAGGCTGCCTCCTCTGCCAGGTCCCTATTCATTTTAGTGATTGCCCACCTTGGAAATTGTACTTGAGTTCCCACAATAGGCGGGCTATTGGCCGTGCCTCCTCCGCTGGGACCAATCTCATATCGGATGTGCGGGTGGTCGGAGAGTGATTCTCCATCTGATATAACCCGCCAGTTTCTTACTCGAGAGGCTAGGGCAGGGGTGGCAAACGAAAGGTCCACCCTGGACCCCCCACGCCCTCTGACACAAGTAAACGCTGTTCCTCTGTTTAGGACCTCGATACCTACTGCCGTGGCCCATTCCAGCACCACCTCTCCCTTGACTTCGGTGACGCGGGACCCCCACGCGGCATGTTTCGCGTTGAAGTCCCCCGCCACCAAGATTTGTCTGGGGGCCAGCCTGCGAACGACGCCGCTTAACCGGTCAACCCAACGCTCGAGATCCGAAACTGCCCGATTCGGAGAAAAATACACCCCGATAAGGGCAATATCTCCCCAGAAAACCGCTACATAGCCCGGACCCCTTTCGCGCAATAAGAGGGGGTGAGAGCTGACGGCGGATGAGGGGACCATTATGGCTGCTGTCTCATCGGTAGATCCAATCCAATTGTCTCTTAGAGGCACATAATACGGCTCAGAGACTATGACCAAATCAGCTCTCCACTCCGCTGCGCTTTGTAAAAGCAGGTCTTGTGACGCAGCGCAATGATTCGTATTCGCCTGGAGAATATTGAATGACTGTCTGGACATTAGGGAACAATATCAGTAACCTCCATGACCGCACCGGCCTCCATTCGCGGTGTTGCCCGTGTCATTGGCACTGGCTTCCCCTTTACATTAGTAGGGCGACAGTTTTTTCCCCCTGTGATGTGACCAGCCGGCCGCTTGTCCGCAAGACATACCGCGCATCTCGGGTCCGCTTTGCATTGCGCTGCCTTGTGCCCATTAGTCCCACACCTGAAGCACATATTTGTGCGGTCGACATCACACGGACATAATTGCCTAGTGTGCCCCGTGGCCAGACATCTGAAACAGCGCATGGGCAGGGGGTCTAGAGCTCGAACCTGTGCAGACACCCAGCCTACCAGAATCCGACCCGACTCCACCACCAACTTGGCCGCTGTTATGGGGCATTTCACTATTGCTACGCCCATTCCTCCAGGTCCCACGCGAATTGGACCAACTTTAACCTGGTCGACGGGGCAGCCTGCCTTTTCGGCGATCGCTGCCCTTAACTCTTCTCCCTCCACTGAGTCGTCCAGCCCGAAGACGCGCAGATCAGCACATCTTACGGGTCTTGTCACTGTAGCGACTCCCTCCAGAAGCGATCTTAGCTTGTCCGCTAGTTGGTCCGCCTTGGCTCCATTATCTATCCCGGAAACCTCAATGAGGCGGGCCCCCGTCTGCGTGGGTTTAATTTTAATGCCCCCTTCGATGCCCAAATCCTGTAGCTTAACACCCTTCTTAGCTGTAGCTATAGCTTCGGCGTAAGTCACGCCCCTTTCAGCGGCTTCCTGCGGGATGTCTAGCAGGACAGCTGCCGTCTTCGGCGGGGTTAGCTTGGGCCTTTTGGGCTTCGCAGGCTTTTTCTTTGATTGTTGAGCTGGCATAGCTGCCTGCTCAGCCCTTGCTGCCGCTCTCTTTTTCCTCTTCTCTTTCTTCTTATTTACCACCTCTTTCCATGAACCTGCCCCATCAGTAGTTCCCTCAAGCAAAGGCGCAGAGGTTCCAGAGGCCGTCGTTCTGGGTGGACCCACTGAATAGCCCACAGACGGTCTCGTGCGAGGGGCTACAGATGAGCTTACGGATGCTGCAGCAGATGGATTGGCAGATGAACCAGCAGAAGGGCCCACAGAAGGGCGATCGCTGTTCGGTCCCTGTGATGGGGGAGAAGTCTCCGTCTTCTTTTTCTCCGCCTTTTTCTTTTTCATACTATCCACCGCCAGTGGAGGGCGGATTTTCGGGGCCGGAGGAATTCTACCATCCCTCTCAAGGCCCTCTATTCGGGCACTTATAATATTTCCCAACCTCTCCGTCAAGCTCTTCTCCATCTCTGCCACAGCGGATCGAACGATTTTGGAGAAGTCTTGCGAACATTCCATCCGGGTTTCCAGTGCGGGCATCTGTAGCTCACAAGAAGACTGCTCGCACTCAGGTCCGGTTGCTGTCACCCTTTCATTAAGCTGCTGCCTTGTCCTCTTCAGATCGTCCTTAACTATCGATAGCTCATGGCTCAATCTTTCCACCGTCAATTGCAGGCGTCTGGATTCCTCCGATTCATTTAGACACCTCCACTGCTCTATGAGAGAACGAAGAGCTGTGCCCGCTTTGGTGATGTCTCTCTTTATGGTCCCCTTTAAATTACGAGCGGATTGCAGCGCCCTAAAGACGTCTTCGAGACAGTTCATCGACTTCGTGTGAAGTGCCTCAGATGTTGGGTTTGGAGATACCGGTTTCGGAGATGCCGGTTTCCCAAGTAGAAACTCCTGAATAGGGGACGCCCGTTTCGTCGACTTTGCCCTTTGCGCACTTTCAATGGTCGCGTTATAGGCGTCCTCCCAAGATGCCCTTTCCTCCGCGCGCTTTGCTAGCCTCTTGGCCTTGGAGACGTTGATGCTCGAGCGTACAACACATTTCCCTCCGCCTTTTCCTCTAGAGGATTTAAGTTTAGTTACTTTAGGAACCGGGATACTTAGGTCTCCAAGCTCCACGTCTAAATCATCCGAGTCGGACCTGTCGAGTTCCTCCTCTCGCCCTCGCTTGGTGCCGGCTGACTTCGACTTGGTCGATGCTTGTAACAACACCGCAGTCGAAGTGTCACATCGGGAGCTACCTGGCAAAACAACATCGCCGAAGTACTCCGACGTCTGAGGCGTCGGCTCGTTTTCCCCGCCCGAGCTCGGCCCTCCTTGCTCTCTTCCGCCCGAGTAAGGCCCACCATCGTCAAAAGAAGTTTTATTATTTAAGTTAGCAGATTCCATAGTAAATTCCACGAGTAAGGTGACACTAGAACGTCCACCCAGGCAGAGGCCCCATACCTGGGCAAGCGTAGGATTATCGAAACAGGGGGGCCGCCGGTCCCCTGTTCCGCTGTCGTGTAGAGACTGGTCCCCCACCAGCCACTCACCCCCTCGCCAATTCGCGACAGCAAACTTGGGGTTAGGGTTTTTTATTGAGGTTTTCTCCTCGCAGGGTCACCCAATTAAGGGCATACCCCCCTCGGCCCCACTCAACGTGGGGTAACGAGTTGGCCGACGGTTGGCATCAAAATGCCTGTCCAACTAATCATGACCACCATGACCAGCCAGACCCGCCGCCCCCGCTCGCGCCACCGCTACCTGGGATGCCCAGGGCGCCGGCCGAGCCCGAACCGCGTCACCGCTGCCCAGAATAAGTCTGGGACGCCGACCCGGAGCCTTCGTCAACCGCGAAAGCGGAGTGGGCCTTGCACCCCCCTCTGTGATTTTTTATAGAGGTTTCCTTCCTCGCGACCCCCACCCCGAAGGGTGGCAGCCCCCGGTCCCGTAACATGTACGGGGTTACGGTATACCCCCCACCCCTGCTAGTTTTGGTCCGCGCCGGAATCCGGTAGCCCCCATATCTGGGAGCCGTTCCCCAATCCGCCACCCGGGGACGCGTCCGATGGCAGACTAGCAACTGCACACGGAATTAGACCTCACTTGGCTGAAATCCATATTTATTCATAAAAATAAATATTAAGCTTAGTAATGTAAAAAAAAAAAAAAAAAAAAAAAAAAAAAAAAAAAAAAAAAAAAAAAAAAAAAAAAAAAAAAACATGAAAGTCGAACCGTACGCCCGTAAATAAATGTAGATACACGCGGATACGAGGACCGTGACACATCTTAAATCTTCACTGACTACTCTATACGCGTTTCGCCTCCATATATTATTTTACTCTACTGTACATCTCATTGTCCGTTAATAATCATCAATTTTAGTTAAAAAAACTGTCATATTTCCTTATATAAGCTCTTACTATGTTATCTCATTACCTCGATATTGAATAGTCTTCATAATCTTGTTATTAATAGGTATATGAAATATTCACCCTCGCTTTAACTTCAAAATGAAAACAATGATCGTTGGGAACTTTGAAAATTAATGGTCTTCTTATAATTTATATACCATAGAGCTCTTGGATTTTAAACTATTTTTAGCTTTTATCTTTCACCATGATTAATAATATTATAGGTGCAAGTTGTACACGGAAAATGAATTGCATGACAATATATATTTATAGATCTTGATATTAAATATCAGTACTTGGTCTTTAAAACCGGTGTAATTTGTATAGCTTTCTTTTAATCAATAACCAGAGAAATATATACAAAAATGTAGTATTGAAGAACGCAGACTACCGAAAAGTTGTAAACTTAGTGCTACGTTATTAAGCTTGTGAAAAAAATTATAGATATTAAATGATAATCTATCTTCAGGAATCACTCACTAAAATGATCCATAGTTTTGATAATTTCAAACACTTAAAAGAACATGACAACGTCCAAGAAAGGCTAACTGACTACTATGATTAAATTAATATAATATAGTTGGGGGAAAAAGTTTATATGAAAATACAAGACATTATTTTTTCAAAGTTAATTTACATTTAATTACAATTTATATGTGTCATTTTGTTCGTAGACTTTCCGCCATCTTGTAGGTAGAGACATGATCCCGTTAATACAGAATTTTGGGATTTTTGATCAAAAAAACACAACAAGTAGTTTTAGCAGTCCTCTCTTGATGTTAACCTGACACTGCCTAAAGAATTCCGAAGAGACCGAAACATGTGGAAATCTTAAGATGAAAGGTCAGGGCTATATGGCAGATGCATTAACACCTCCCAGCCAAACTCTCGTAATTTTTTTCCGAGTGGCCAAAGATGTATGTGGTCTAGCGTTATCGTGATGAAAGACCACACCCTTTCTATTAATCAATTCGGCCGCTTTCTCTCAATTTCTTGTTTTAATCTCATCAGTTGATTGCAGTAGAGATCCGAATCGATGGTTCTGCCCAGCGGTAAAAGCTCATAATGAATTATGCCCTTGCAATCCCACCATAGACACAGCATCACCTTATTTTGAGTGAACCCAGGTTTTGCCACAGTCTGCTAAGCCTGACCGACCTTTGACCACGGCCTTTTTCGCACTTTCTTGTCATACGTGATCCATTTTTCATCACCAGTTATCAATCTCTTCAGAAATCTGTCAATCTGGTCGAAACTGTTTTGTGGTTAATTCCCAGTTCTTCAGCTATGTCGTAACTGCTGATATGCCGAACTTGCTCCACTTTTTGAAAAATAGCATCCATTTTATCCGTAACAGCGCGACCAGAGCGAGGTGCATCTTAAACCAACTTTGTGCTACTCACTGACACTGCATTAAGTCCATAAACGTCACAATTTTTTTACGGCTTGCTTTGCATATTTTCCTGTTTTGTAATAAAATTATAAAATGTATTTAATTTCTTCATTCGCTCATTTTGACAGAAAGATAACCAAATGAAAACTAGTGGGAAACAACTTTTTTCTAATGTGATTCTTTTTTTGAAATGTCACCTTTTTAATGTCATGAAGACCAGCCAGAAAGTACGACAAATAGTACGCCAAAGATATTTTATTACAAGTTTGTACATATTATATGCGAAAGGACTTTTCCCCGACCTAATATCATAGATTTGTTACAAATAATATAGAAAAAAAATACTGCAAAAACATCTAGTCTGTCGTATGCTGAAGCTCTCGCTTCAGCTTTTTTACATAGTTACCGTTTGGTGCAATCCCGTTCGAATCCCGGAACGGGTAGATGTTTGTGTGAAGAATACGAGCATTTGGACCTATAATATAATAAATAAACCTGTAAATATAAATGGAGCGAGCGAAGCTCCCATGGGTTAGCTTCATTGGCGCAATGTCTGTTACGCCATAACTTCCCGGGTTCTTAACCGATTTTAATTTTTTTTTGTGTGGAATCGAGTCAACAGGTTTAGGACCAGATTGTGACGGAGCCCGAATTTTGAATTTCGCAAAAATTCCCATCGAAAAATAAAAAAAAAACATTTAGGTATTTCGCTCCGCTCCAATATATGGTGCTAGCGTAGCTTTATGCGCTTTATTATTTAGCTTTATTATTACATTTAGTAAATAAATTAATATCTACATATCATATATGTATGTCAATCCGTTACCCTAGTATCCATAACACAAGCCTTTCTAGTGCTTACTTTAGGCTAGGCTTATTGATATCATTGTAAAAATATTACTATAATAAAAAAAATTATCAAACATTAAGATAAAACACTATTAAAAGTAACTCGTCTCAACATTTGTTATCCTTGAATTACTCCTGGCATTTAACAGAAAGAGCAGTATTAAACTTTACCAACTATATGTCCAGAAATCTAGTTCTAGTATCTAAAGTATCTGTCTATTAAAAGTTGTGTTAATTATTAAAATGTTTTGAATCTGTTTGCTCTTTAGTAAAAGCTTAATACAGCTACTACAAATATTCTGTATTTGAAAGTAAAGTAAATGCTACTTAAATTATCTTCTTGAATTTCTCAGGCACATTTTTGATGCTTTAGATAGTTAACAAGATACCATTGGTTTTTTTTTCTTTTCATAGTGTTAGCCACGAGACATTTTTGAACTCATATTAAACTATCATACATACATATCCCTCTTCAAGAGTTCATAAAGCCTCGTGGAGCACCAATCACCAATTACTAAGAGTGTGCCCCAGGGATCTATATTATGTCCATTATCATTTCTTATTAATATTAATGACCTCCCTTATATAACAAAAAACCTTGTGCGTAGCGGTACCGTTTGCAGATGAATTGTATTAAGTTTTTAAAGTTGGCAGAGACAGTTTAATTGATGACATTCTATTTTTTATCTATGAAAAGTAATAAATGTATATGGTAAAATATACCATAGTATATTGTGTCATACACTTTTACAAAAAAGTGCGATGAAATAATAAACTTTTCCAAGTTTCATGCTTCAAAAACCAAGAGACTTATTCTTGGGAAGAAATTTTATTTTTACAACAATGTTTCATACAATGTTACTGAACTTTATTTAAAAATGTTATAAAGTGTAAGAACACAAAGGTTCTTACAATATCGGTGATTTAAAAAACAAGAATACGTAAAGGCATTGTTTCTATTTTGTTTTATTTTTATTGATAGTACTCTATTTAATCCATTTTTATTTAAGTAATGTTTATACGTCTCAGTAGTACAAGAAATTTTGTCTATTTTGACTACGTACTGTTACATATAATTAAAGGGAGAAAAAAGCTAGTTTTGCTGAGTTTCTTGCAGCTTCTTCTCGGTATAAAGACTCCCGACGACGATGACGATAAATTATTTCATTTTATCAGTCGAGAGGCAAACGGAACAATGTCTATTCATCCAGCCTAGTCTGTAAAACCATATCAGTTTGACGTCTAAATAACTGTTAATATCAGTTATAATAATAGTAATTGGTGAGAATTTAAATAAATTTCTTTGTTTCTTTTTAAATACTGACCAATATTATTTGCCATTTCCCGCAAAAAATAGGACATTTGGAAGTATTTCCAAGGTAAGGATCCAACCCACAACTTCACTTAAATTGTCGTAAGTATACCAAAATGGTATACTTTCATGTCACGAAAACAGCTGTAGCAAATAGAAAGTAGCATAAGTAGAAAATGACCCTTCACTCTGACATTTTGCTACAGCTGTTTTCGTGACGTGAAAGTATATGATATTAAGGCCATTTTGGTATACATACGTCAATTTAAGTGAAGTTGTGGGTTGGATCCTTACCATGGAAATACGTCTGGGCGGTTTCTATTCATAATTGATATTCTGACCCATATAACCACCAGAAGCGACAGATGAACGTTTCCTTTATTATAAAGCGAACCATTTGCATATCGATGAAAGTGCCCATTAACGGTAATTTCGCAACATTCATCCTGAATTTCATTTATACGCATAACCCAACGTTTTGACAAAAGCTTCGAATAATAGCGTGGGAATTCAGAGATGCAAATTCATTAAATATATTTAAATAACCTTTAGATCTGTTCTTTAATAAAAAGTTTTGATTTGCATTGTTTTCGATAATTAGAAAATACAACAAGATTCAATTTAGAATATCGTTTTTGAATTTCAATTGTTGCCAGTTGATAATTATTGTTTTTTTAATTATTATTATTCAATTGAATGAGATATAATCTTTGAACCGAGTTAAAACCTTACCCATGTTCAGTCAACGGCACAACAAGCTACACTTTGACGTTTTTATCTACTTAATAAAGACTGTACTACACTCGTAATAGAGGCTGTCGACTCGATAGTATATCTGTATAGACATAGACTCACCCTTAACACAAGTATTTAGCTACGAGGGGTTAACGGTAATATTAATAATATATTTGACATGTTGCTAACATTCTTCAAATAAAACATTGTTCAGAGTTGCGCTTTTAGCGTACGCATATATATGTTAGTTTTTGAATCAAATTTTTATATGAAATCTATTAACGTACATTGTTATTTCATAGAGTTGGAACACTAGGCATTTGTTAATGAAAGTGCAATGTATATAAAATATGGAATGGTATCAGTGATTTTTAATTGTCATTTGAGCTAGCAAATAAGCAAGATGTGTGCAGGGGTCTGTGTGTTCGTCCGTAATGACATTTGCTGTAGGCGTCTCCGATGCTTTGAAAAAACCGGGTTTTCCGTTATTTGGCTTCTGGTGGACACAGGGGTAGAGAAGAAGCTCTACATCTGTGTTTACCGATCGCACAGCGGTGACCGGGAGACGACTCGGCTCATAGATTACCTCACAGAGACGGCAGACTTGGCATCTCAGCGATATCTAGCGGCGGAGCTTGTTTTTCTGGGGGACTTCAACGCTCACCATAAAGAGTGGCTGTTCCCATACCAGAATACTGACCATGCTGGGAGAGAAGCGCGACGATTTGCCCTAGTGCTAAATCTTACTCAGCTGGTGGACCAAGCGACGCGAATTCCAGATATTGCTGGCCACACACCCAATTGTCTTGACTTACTGCTGACAACTGATCCACACAAACATTCGGTATCGGTCTCAGCTCCACTGGGAACGTCCGACCATTGTGTGGTGAAATCCGTATCGATCTGCTCTCCTCCGGATGATAGCCCCAGGGGCATGAGGCGGGTATGGCGCTACGAGTCAGCAAATTGGGTCGAGATAATAACATACAACAATAACATCAATAACATTTATTTATTTCTCCTCACAAAGAAGCTACAATCAATAACAGATTTACACTTTATATATGTTGGTATGTGAGGAGCTGGTGTTTGATATGGGAATAACCTGTATTACAAATCACCAGGTCCCCGCCCCACGGATTAGTTTGGACAACAATAACAATAACAATATTTTTATTGAGCTTATTTAAAACTTGTTTGTGTGCTTATTTAAAACTTGTTTAAAACATGTGTTTGTGTGAGTGTGTGTGTGTGTGCGCGCGTGCATGCGTGAGCGCGTTCACGTGTGTGTGCATTTGTGTGTTTGTGCATTTGTGTGTGTGTGTGTGTGTGTGTGTGTGTGTATGTGTATGCATTTGTGTTAAATTAATAGGTTTTTTTTTTATTCATTTTATTCATTTACTAAAACCATATTCTTTTAAAGGATTAAAGTAAGTCTTCAGTTAACCTGTAGCTTAATTTTTGCAACCAACCCTTTATTAGAGTCTTACAGCGGTTTTTTGGCAACTTGTAGATTGACAACAATCCGTTTACTTTATTGTATAATTGTGAACCTTGGTAGCAGAAGAAGCGGTGTGAAAAACTAGTGTTAAACCTTCTCCCATAACACACTATGTCTTTACGTCTTCTCACATTAAATTTATGTGGTTCATATTTAGTTAAAGAATGTTGTTTAAGTAGAGTTTGTAGAATAAAGAGTTGACGAACTGTCAAGACCCCACTCTTTTCATAAAGGTCAGAGGTTGGATGACGATATGGCAAGGATAAGCTAACTTTCAGAATTGCTCTTTGGGCTCTTTCAAGTTTTAAGAGAGCTGATTTAGCAGCACCACCCCAAACTAATATACAATATGAAAGTACAGACTGACAGAGTGCATAATAAACGGATCCTATTAACTTGTTATCTGCAATATGCCTAAGGTTTTTAAATATGACCATCAACTTACGAACCCTTGATGTGACCGTGTCGATATGCAAGTGAAAGTTGAGTCTGTCATCAATCATTACACCAAGGTACTTAACACACGTTGCTCTTTGCAATCTAGGGCATGAGCACGATTTGTCATTGTCACTGTTGCAGTTGTGAGATATAATGCCGTAGTTAGAGGTGTAAGAGCAATTGTCTCTAAGAGAGAAGGTCACGAAGTGAGTCTTTTCCACATTAAGACTTAGGACATTAGCTCTCAACCATTGTGCCACGAGATTGAACCCATTTTGAGCGTATGAAAAAACTTCATCCCAAGTATTCCCACTAAAAAGTAAGTTTGTATCATCATCAAAGGTAACAACCCTAGCATTAGGAAGTACCTGCTGACACAAATCATTGATATAAATCAAAAATAGGGTTGGTCCTAATATGCTACCTTGTGGCACTCCGTAACACACAGGGAGCTCTTCACTGATGTACCTGTCAATCTGGACACACTGCGTACGATTTGAAAGATAATCCCTGAAAAGTTTCAACTGGAGGTCCCGAACACCAAGACTTTCAAGTTTGCTAATCAGAATATCTGCAGAGACCGTGTCAAAAGCCTTAGCTATATCCAGAAAAACTGCCACAGTTTTTTTATTATCATCTAAATTGTTCACAATAAAATCAGTAACTTCATGGACTGCATCAACTGTTGATTTTCCCGTACGAAAACCAAATTGAGCCTGAGCTAGCAATTTTTTTTCTTCTAGATATTTCACCAATCGACTGTTGATAATGCGCTCTAGAATTTTAGACAAAGTTGGCAGAATCGAGATTGGTCTATAGTTATTGACACGGTCTCTGGCACCGTTCTTATGAATCGGGATTATTCTTGACCTCTTCAGTGATAAGGGAAAAACTCCAGTTGAAATGGCTAAATTACAAATGTGTGTGATAGGGGGCGTTAAAATAACGTTAAAAGTCCTAAGGATGTCAGCTGTGATTAAATCCAATCCCACAGCACAGTCAATTTTAAGATTTTTGATGAGAGAATCAACTTCATTACAATCAGTAGGTAATAACACAAACGAATTAAGGCTACTACTACAGTGCTTTGGGGTATTTGAACTAGAACTGAAAAGAATTTTTTCAGCCAATTGTTTTCCCATATTGGCAAAGAAAAAGTTGACGTCATTTATTGATTGCAATGGATCATTTTGAGAAAGTAATTCGGATGGACTCTCTGTATTCCTCTTCGTAAATGTGATGTCTTTAATAATGCGCCAAAGTTTTTTGTTATTATTTTTGGCATTTTGTATCTCTTGTTTATCATATTCTAATTTCACTTTTTTTAGGATAATGGAGCAGAAATTTCTATATCGCTTATAGGTGACTCTTAAGACTTCATTATATGGATCTTTTTTTAACTTTTTATAGAGCTTATTCCGGTTACGCAAACACCTTAACAGCCCTGGTGTAATCCAGGGTTTGATGATTCTTTTAGATTTCGAGACTGTAGCGGATTTTGTACAAGAAATAATTAGTTTGTGCAGAGTCTCAATAAAGAAGTTAGTTGCAACATTAGCATCACTCATTAAATACAAAGGGGTAAAATCCGTCTCTCTCAGAGCATTACCTAAACTGATCTTGTCCAGAATATTTTTTGTTTTAGGCGATTTTATTACAGGCTTAGTTGTTAAATAAAGTGCCACACTTTCATGATCAGTGACACAGGTTTGAAGTACAAGACACCGAGCTGATGACCTCGACTTCAACATAACATGATCCAAACATGTTTTATTATGTGTTGGAATAGTGTGGGCAGGCAACACTCCATGGAAGGCTAACATATCAAGATAAGGGGCCTTTCTATTATCTAAACTATCTTTTGAAATGTCTATATTTATATCACCTGTTACGATAATGTTTTGAATATATGAGTATTTTTGTAAGATATCATTCAATGAATTAATAAAATTATCTGTATTTTTATAACCTGGGGGTCGATATATCGCAAAAATTATGGTGTTGGAGTTTATTTTTATACTTAAACAATTAGAATTTAAAACAATTTCTTCTTGATGAACTATGTTTAACGTATCCTTGAAGAAAACAACTACACCCTCATTTTGTGTGCGATTGTTAGCGGTTGCAACTTGTTTGTAACCCTCCATGGTAGGTATATTTGGGGTACATGGAAGCCAACATTCCGTTAGCACAATACAGTCCCAGTCTACGTTACAACCACAAAGAAAAGGCAAGAGTTCATCCAGATTACACTTAATACTTCTGATATTCTGATGAAACAATTTTAAGCATTCACCCGAATCCAGTAGAAGAGACTGACAATCATCCATATCGCACTTTAAAGATTCTGCAACACTGTACAAATCAAGGTCGCTTTGTAATTCACTAATCTTATCCAGTGATGCCATTGAAATAGACTAAATGTTCCGGAGCTAAAGTATAAACTTTGCAAGCAAATAAAAAATACATTATAATATCACCTAACAATATATAGCTACGACGATATTTGCATGAACCACAAAAATCCACGTGTAAATAATAAATATACAAATAAATCAATATGTAAATTGTATAAAATGAATGTTTAGTTTTATATAACAAGCAATGCTTGAAAAGTGTATAGTGTGAAAGCATATTGGGTGTGTAAGTGTGTAAAGTTATATAAAAAATATATTTATTTTCTATTAAAAAATTACGGTTATTAATAATTAATGCGAGCACAATCATAAGTATGTGATTAGTAAAAATATCGTAAAATATAACACCTAACTTATAACGTTTAAATTTAGAAAAACTTATTAGCATGCGAAATTTTAACATTGTGGTAAAAAATAAATAGAAAAATGAAAAACGATACGAAATAACCAATAGCAGTCATGCAGGAGTCCCTTGAGCTCAGTTAGGATGGCTTCTTCGTTGACTAGAATATATGGCGAACCTTCACTCTTTCGTAAAAAAATATTTTTCCATATGATGTCCAGCAGAAGGTATATCCAAAGGTTTTTGCAAAGTCACGAGCTAAGAAAAACAAGCGCTTTCCTTTTGGAGTGAGGCTTTCAGAGATATAAATCGGTTTTTTGGGGCCCTCTATTCCAATTAAACCCGTGTTTATGTTGTCTACTTTCACTTTAAAGCTGAGTCTTTTAAACTTATTTATTATATTTTCTTTTGTAATAACCGACGTGAAGTCAACCACTATAGTTGAGCTCACGTCCTGTTTGGCACCAGATTTGGGGCTGATCCGAAAAATATCCTTTATTTCCGAGTTTTGGACTTGTATATTCAAAGGTTTGCATAAAGTTTTAACCAGTTCACATAGTGTCTGTTTCGATTCATTTTGTTGTCTCGGGATACTTCTTATTTCTAATTTCGTTGAACAGGACTGCCTTTCAAAATTTTCTAATTTACGTTAAGTAGTAATATATGTTTATTTAATATATGTTTCCTGGTCTTTACGTTCCTGTTTCATACACGTTAATTGCTTTTGGATGTCATCATATTTATGTGATAATGTCTCTATGGTGGTGTTAATTTGGCTATTTTGAATCCTTATATCATTTAGTGTGGATTCCAAATTTTTAAACTGATTACTCTGTTCCAAAACAAAATTATCAAACAATCCACGCATTTCATCCATAAAACTTTGCAATTCATTTTCGCGCTTGCGTTTAATACGCCCCGTAATATTCCTTTGCGGGTCAGATGCATAACCAGTAATACTTTCGGTCAGAATAAAAATTTCGACTCCTTTACAGGAGTCGTGATCACGACTCCTGTAAAGGAGTCGAAACGTCAGGATTAAATATAAAATAAAATAAAACATGCGCAAAAATCCGTAAAAAAGTGTTTTATTCTGATGTGTATTGTGCGCGGAAGTGTAAGAACTAAAAAAAATACTTTCGGTGTCGGTCTCTGACATATTAATCGGTTTCTTTGGCGGGTCGCGCTTGAGCGGCATTTAAGGGTTTAATGATTAAAAGTTGAAAGCGTTTTAAACTTAACGTCACTTATGTAAGCGACTTTAAGCAGTAGGTACCAGACGCACCGTCTATAAAGTTACCTCCTCCGGTTATTGAGCAGTGGCGGGTAGCAGTGGCGGGTAGCAGCGGCGAGATCGTCTTTACACACAGATAACGGGCTGCAGTGGGCGGAGACCGTGCCGTACGCGTCTCTCACCAAATCTCACAACGTCACTCAATATTGACCGACTTTACGTTATGCGTTCCTAATTTCGCGTTCGTTTTAAGGGTGATAAAATTAGTTTATTATTTAATTAAAACGCAAGCGGTTTGTTAAAAACACGACTGAGCTCCTCAGCTGTCCGGGGGGGAGTGAGTGAAGATGCGTATTTTCTTTGCATCGTATCCCTGGCGGCAAACTTGCTTTTCTTCTAACGACCCTTCGTGCACCGCTGATGCGATTGCAGACGTAATTCGGCAGGGAATGGAGTATTTTATTCCATTCTCCGACATTCCGCTCGGTTACAAATCCCGGCCTTGGTATAATGCGGCCTGTGCTCGTGCTGAGGCCCGAAAACAGTCTGCTTATCAGGCTTGGGTGCATATCCGCGATCGCAAGGTCCGCGCACGGAGAATCCGAGCGAAGAAGAGAGCCTATAATTCGGCCGCCAAGTCATGCAAAAGGGTCATTCTCAAGGCGAGATTCGACCACATCAGCCGAATAGGGACGAAACTGTCATCCTACCCGAATGGAAGTAAACAGTTCTGGTCCCTTTCGAAGTCAGTCGAAGCGAATTTCTGCTGTCCTATGATACCACCTTTACTAAAATCTGACGGGTCACTGGCTCATTCTGCAACTGAAAAAGCAAGCTTATTTGCCTCTCTGTTTGCAAGCAGTTCCCGTCTAGACACCGGCTCTGAACAACCACCAAACATACCTCGCTGTGATTCTTCAATGTCGGAGATCACAATACACAATAAGCAGGTCCGTAGAGTCTTACTTAGTCTGGACGTGAATAAGGCCAGTGGTCCTGATGGTATACCAGCAAGAGTACTGAGGTATTGTGCACCCGAGTTGTCTCCTGTGCTAACACGCCTGTATCGCCTCTCTCTCAAAACAGAAACCGGACCAAAATCCTGGAAACTTGCCAATGTGCAGCCAGTACCCAAAAAGGGTAGTCGTGCCGACCCATGCAATTACCGACCGATCGCCATCACTTCCATACTATGTAAAGCTATAGAAAAAGTGCTGAACAGTAAGTTGCTCTCGTACCTAGAAGACAATGATCTCCTCAGTGACGGTCAACATGGCTTTCGCCGTGGACGTTCAACTGGGGATCTTCTAGTTTATGTGACGCACTACTGGGGCGAGGCCCTCGAGATGCACGGTGAAGCACTTGCCGTGTCACTTGACATCTCGCAGGCTTTTGACAGGGTTTGGCACGCTAGTCTGCTGCGCAAGCTTCCTGCGTATGGTATCCCCGCTGAATTTTGTAATTGGATAGCCGATTTCCTGACAGAACGGTCGATCAGAGTAGTTATCGATGGCTGCTCCTCTGACTCAGTGGCTATTGATGCCGGAGTTCCTCAGGGGTCTGTTCTCTCTGCGACACTTTTCCTGTTGCACATCAATGACCTGTTGATACCAGGAATTGTTGGGTATGCAGACGACAGTACTGTCGTAGAGAGATACCTGTCTAATTCGAAAGCCAGCGGTGACGACGTGATATTGATGAGAGAGGCCATGGTTGAGCGAACGAATCAGAGGTTGAGCCACGTTTCCCAGTGGGGTGAAAGTAACCTCGTCCATTTCAACGCCTCCAAAACGCAAGCGTGTATTTTCACTGCAAAAAGGAGTTCTTTCAACCTCACTCCTACTTCCCGAGGTACATCTGTACCTATGACCGACGGCCTAAAGCTTCTTGGCATGGAGTTGTCGTCAGATCTCAACTTCGGCGCCAACATCGAGTCCAAGGCTCAGACTGCAGCTAAAAAGCTGGGCGTCCTAAATAAGGTCAAGCGATATTTCACGCCGGGACAGCTTTCTTCTCTCTATAAAGCTCAAGTCCGATCTTGCATGGAATATTGCAGCCACCTCTGGGATGGCTCAGCAAAATACCAACTTGCTGCACTGGACACGATTCAGCGCAGTGCTGAGAGGCTCATAAGTGACAATTAATTGGCGAAGAGCAAGCTTCACACCTTAGCTCACCGCCGCAAAGTTGCCTGTCTGTCGGTCTTCTACAGATTGTACTTTGGAGAGTGTGCTCAAGAGCTACATATGCTCATACCGCCATCTCCTTTCTTCCATCGGACATCCAGACGCACTGCGGGCTACCACCCTTTCTTGGTCGCTATTCCTGCCTGTCGCACCAAGCGCTTCTCGAATTCTTTTATAATGCGCACAGCAAGGGAGTGGAACTCTCTCCCTGCGTCTGTATTTCCGAGTACATATAACCCGTCTGTTTTCAGGGCCAGGGTGAATAGGCACCTTCTGGGTTAGCTCGTTCCATCGTGGATTCTGTCTTTGCCCCCGGGCTTGGTTGGGATCAAGAGCGAACCCATTCTAAATAAAAAAAAAAAAAGTCAATCGCGATACCATAACCTTGTTTTAAATTTCAATTAGCTTTTTTTTAAATAACCAAAGATACATTTTGTTGATACTTATTAGAAAAATATACGGCGAATTTTTTTTCCTGGTATTAAGGTTACCTCTGTTGAAACGAAACAATAGCTGTGGGATTTAATAAAAAAATTGTGAACCCTAAAATGTGAGGGCAAATATGAAATGTTGAATTAAAATTTTACTAAAAAGTAAGTTTTAATATACAATATATGAGAAGTAAAATGTATATTTAAAGCTTTACGTATTTTATTAAATACTGATTCTATGACGTGTCTGAATATCGATAGATTGTTTTCATATGCAGTATTAACTTAGGATGAAAATTTGAAATGCAGTCCGCATAGAAATAAATTATTATCCCTTCAAAAATTCGACGGTGAAATTATTTAATCCTTCTCAATATTTTTTAAATAATATGAGAAACCGTCACATCTAAATTTCTTTTCTATTATTCTTCATAGTGCCAGTGAAAGATATGATGTCTCGTAAAAATTCCAGTTAATACACTAAGTAATGCTCGTTGTATAAAACATACAAGGTCTATTATTAAGCATTATAAATCCTATGTGTCTTATGTCTGGGTAGCAAATTGTCTGACTCTATAAGCTTGAACGATATCGTACCAATCCTAGGTAAGAATTGTCCACAAGTTCAAATTATTCCGGTACCGTAATACTGTAGACACCGCCCAAGTAATGAAATATTTGCCTGTATATTAAATTCAAAACAATGCGTCCTAAATGACAGCTTCGTGTTACGAGCCGCAATCAAGTTCATCTGCACCTAGGGGCGGAATTAATGTGTTCGGAACATTCTGGAAGTTGGCATTCATTTGTTTTGTTCTGGCATTAAATGTAGATGGAATTATATCATCGTATTTTTCGAAGCAAGCTTTGCGATGCGATAAGTTTGATGTGTGTATTGTAAAATAATCTATATGTGTGTGAGGGGATTATCCTTCATCAACATTAATTGCCTTGGTCCATCACGGAAAGATTTTTTTAGAAAGGAATGAGGATAATTCCATTATGGCGCTCATCCAAGTAACATATATGCTGCGTTCAAATACTTCTAACCCAGCTATGTTACTCCTGATCTAATCCTGCTTATGTGCAAATGGCCCGAGTCCCGTAATTTTTAATTATGGTAGAAGTATGATTATGTGTGGAACATAAACATTTCTTTTCTTAATGTTAGTTTATGCTTCTTTGTGTAGTCTATCGGTTATCTCGTATTAATGGATATGATCTGCTTAGTTTAGAACTACGTAATGTATGGTATGACTTGTTCATTTGTTTTTTGTTTCTCGAGATTTATCGAGAAAATTCGATGGCGCAAGGAAAGCATTATTCGATATGATCGGTGTTTAAGTGGGGGAATGTTAAATTAATATCTAGGGCTTATCCATGATTCCGAAAGTACGCAGTCTTTGATCCTGGTTGTATTAGCAGTCCTTAACATTCGAACCTAACTGATCAGTTCGTAAACTATCGATAACGGATAGAATACACGTATAACTATATAAATTACGATTAATCGGAAATAGGATATGCTTTTCACATAAACACTTGCGTCTACCAGCATACGAACTATAACCCTTACTTACTAAACATACGATTTGAAGCTGCTTTTTTGTTAAGTGTAAAATACGTGTATAAAAAACAACTACGCCTCCGAGCCCTCAGGTGGGATTCGAACCCACGACCTTTCGCTATCCGGGCGAGTGCTCTGACCGCTCGCCGGACGGAGGCGTAGTTGTTTTTTACACACGTATTTATACCTTATACAACTATTGCATTGTGAATGCAAAAAAATAAATAAAAAACATGCTTTTTTATTTTTATCTTTTATACTTACTTAAAGCACGAAACTTATTTAAAACACATACATTTTGATTTTATAGACCATACTTTGGAGAGTCTGCTCAGGAGCTGAATGAATTTTACTGGAGGGAGACTCTGTACCAGGGTCGTCTGCTTAGGTACCTCCGTCTTACCTATTTCTGCCGCAAAGCAGCAGTGCTTGCATTGCTGTGTTCCGGTTTGAAGGGTAAGATATGGCAGTGAAATTACTGGGTACAGTGACTTTACATCTTGTGTCACAAGTTGGCAACGTACACTGTGGTTCTTGTGGGGGTTGCAGTTTTGCTGCGAATCTCACAAGAGCCGCATGTATTATAGGTGACTGTTACCACTTACCATCAGGTGGGTAGTTTGCTTGTTTGCCAACTTTCTGCAATAAAAAAAAATAAAAAACGGCCATCCCCTTTTTTTCGTTGGTCATCCAGAAGCATTGCGGGCTACCATCCTTTCTTGGTTGCTATTACTGTCGTACAAAGCGCTTCACAACATCTTTTATAATGCGCACAGCAAAGGAGTGGAACTCCCATCCCGCGTCTGTATATCCAAGTACATATAAAACGTCAGTATTCAAACATAGGGCGAATAAGTACCTTCTAGATTAGCTCGCTCTTTCATGGCTCTCCAGCTTGATTGGGATCAAGAGCGAATCCATTATTAATAAAAAAACTGATGAGTTTCTTGCGTCTGTTCTTCTTGTTGGTTAAAGGACTGGGTAGTGTTAGGTGGTGGCGGTAAAGATGTTGAATGTTTTTTTCACTTATTATGATATTACAATTGTGATATTACACAAAAAAAATTGTCTGGTATAAAGAAGACCGATTTAAATGAAACACTATAAATTAAATGTTAATCAATAATTTCATTATTAAAAATTATAAATCTATATTTTCAAAAAGCAAATCTTTTACATTATTAAATAAATAAATCGCAAAATGGTGACTATATGAATCATTACAAGAAAACTCAATCACTCCGAGGCCCTAGTGTGAGTACGTGTCGATACTCGATATCGTCTGCGTTAAATATTACTATGATTTTTTATATGAGCGTCCCTAGCGGTAACCATGAGGAACTACGACTCTTCATAGATAGCTGTAACGAGTTCGATAACGAGAATCTAATGTGTAAATTGGCACTATCCCTCAGTTCTAAAGGGGTGTTATTTCTTGTCTCATTACTGATATTGTTGCATAGTATTGATGTTTTTATATAAATCTAATTTAAAATGTTACCTTTATTATTTATATTTTTGGTATTTTTCCAGCGGTTCAACAGGCATTGCCAGAAAACAAGCGTTTCTGTGTCACGCCTTCGTGTCACGACAACACAAGCTGAGCCCCGCCTCAATCCCGTTGATGTTTTGACCTGTATAAATTTTATTTGTTACTGTAATTCTCATGTGTTTGTTGGCAGTGTTTGTCTTTCTCTCTTCTTCTTTGGTGAAGAACTTTTAACGAACACAATGTAAAACTTGCAAAAAGTAATTGTAATGCAAAAAATAGGCTTTACACAGTTTTCTGTTCTGTATAAACAGAACAGTTCCAAATTGTTTATTTAACACCATAACTTAAAGTATATAAGGTATTGTCAAATTAAATTTCCTTTTCATTTTTACCCTGTATAAATTAAAAACGGGTGGGTAAAAATGGTAAGTTTCCTAAATTTGGGTTAATACCCACTCCATAATTAGGGTACGGATTGGCTTATGCAATCGACTGCAAATATATAAACAGCTTAACATGCCTTCGTAAGCAGAAAAGACCCCAAAATAATACAAATTTTAGTACCCTATTTGTTGACTGATTCCTGCGTAAGTTAATTGGCAGAGCAATCATTGGCAGAAGGTGCTTACCATTGCGTAATCTGACCCCTCATTATTTATCATATTATATAAAAACAGGATTTTCAGGCTCCGTACAAAATATTGAACGAAATCGTTGGCCAGTAAGAAGTAATTAATTCATTTGTTTTTTTAGAGTTTTTTTTTTCTCGCAGATTTATAGGAATCATGACCTTTGTATGTAATTAAACGAGTATAATATTATAATCGCCACATTAATGAGTGGTTTATTATAATTTTCTTATTCCTCTAAAGTAATTAACTTTTCTGCTTAATAGAATTACATATTTTGCAATCAGAATGTTTAAGAACATGTTTATGACAGTGTAGATTTTGACAATGGCCGGACCTGAGACAAGTTGATTTTTTCTACCAAAATTTTCTTTGGATAATACCATTGAGAATATTATGCAACTTTTGGCATTTATAATACCACCCCAAATTAAATTTTCACCTTGAAAGAAATAAATCATCACACACCTCCCATAACTTCAAAATGGGCGACAGGGTTTTACAACCCAACTGCCAAACGTACAGATTTTGATATAACCTTTTTTTCTATTTCGGGTAGCCTCCGTCCAGCAATGAAAGAAATACAGTATTAGCTGAAATATAAATATTGCGCGTAGATGTAATTTGACCTATAAGTAATGCAAAGGAAACTTAAAACCCGCTACGAATAATCCCTAACAGCAACGAATAATTTAACATCCATCTTGTTCTAAAATATGCTTTTTGTCATGATTCATTCGGTCGTAAATTGGTTGCCTTGTTCTTAATTTTATATAAAAAGATCTTTTCGAGTAAACTTCATTACACATACTTATCTTTTCATTGTGACATGCTCGTTAGCTCCAATTGTCTTTCTGCAAGTATTAAAACGTCTTCGCAGAAAGTAAAAAGGCCACATTAACACTCAGCAAGCGAGCGTAGCGAGCAATCGCGCTAAAAGCCGCCGAGTGGCCGAGAACACCACCTGACCCAACTGGCAGATATCTCGCGCTCCTCGATGATGTATGGTCTGCAGAACTATCAAACTAACGAAATAAAGTTTGAACTGTTATCATTAATATTAAAGATTAAATCGTCTTTTAATAACTTGTAAATTAATATGTTACTGATCTAACAAATAATCAGAAGAAATAAATTCGTCCCCTTCATTACTTCATTTCAAATATGAAGCTAAGCATATGCTACTAATTTGATTCAGAATAATAATTAAACACTTTAGGAATGTGAATTTATACATTAATGAATTTCGAGTCATGGGTCACGGTAATGTGTTTCCAAGATAACGCACAGATAGATAAATAAAGAAATTCTGTATACCATTGATAAACGTAGTAAAATTATAAACGCAATGTAGATTATTGGGCTATATAAAAATATATGAAAATCGCTCGGACCATACTATTAAACTCTTTATATTGTCCTATTTAGCTATGTATCTGAAATTATTTTTAAATTAATACTAGTAGCAGCAATAATGAAACTCTATCTAAACTAGTATTTGTTTTATGTCGTCGTAAATCGTCGATCTGTAAAGCAAAAGCTTCGTGTGTTAATTTAAACGTCGTAATATTAAACGCGGTAGTTTGACCTCTAAACTAAAACAATAAATTGTGTAAAGCTCTTTGTGTCAAAATTTGACAGAGAAAATGTTAGGCTGTCTAGTAGGTCTGAAAAGGCCCGACAAAGTAAAGAAAACACATTAAACTCTGAAGTTGGTTGTCGTATGGTACGGGCTAAATGCTTAGGCACAAATTTGTCTTCAAGTATGAACCCTCAACTTTGTTGACAATCACAGTGACAGCAGGCTACTTTAGGTCCCCGGAGCTTTTACTTGATGCGTCTTGAGTGCTTCTTCGTTAAACTAAGTAGCGTGAACAGAATTGGAAGCGATTTTGAATGTTATTTATTATAAAACAGTTTTAAGTGCCTTTACTATATTATAATTATATGAATATTACTTTAAAGAAAATGTGCTTACGCAGCGAATATAATCTCACTGCAAAACAATTGCAACCGAAAGGAATTTAGTTTTCACCTGTGCTTTAATACAATCATATGGGTTGGTGATGATTTATTTGTTCACAATTTACACAAGTTAGTAACCTAAGACGAGTTGCAATCAAACACGAGCAATATGGCGATAAAATTTCATGACGTTGACGAACCCACGCTTAATAAAGCTTCAGAGAAGAATGTTGTTTTTTATAAAGGAAATGAACCTTGAAAATATGAACTGCGCAATATGGAGTCTGTGCCAAAGACGCCATAGCTAGGAAATAAATAAGTGTGAAGCAATTGAATATCAAAGCAACTAATTGTTGACTTTTTTCATTAAATACTTTTTGAATTTCGAAACTAATCTATTATGAGTTGGTATTATTAGGAATATTTTACATGAAGAACACTATTCAATAAAACCATTGTATTTGAATAAAACATATGATTTAAATAGGGTTTATTCTTGTTTTATTTTCGACTCTTTTACAAGATTACTAAGGTAATAATCGTCAAACATTAATTATTTAAGTCATATATGAATGATTGTATGCATAATTATATTTTTTAAAATCTAATATTTTTTATTTTATTTAATATCTGTGGAAACTTTATTGTTATATGTGTATACAATATGTGTTGCGTGTAAGTCTAAAATTATGTATGTATCCCTTGAAAACAAATAAAATAAAAAAATAAAAAATAATAAAATAAATTCCGAAGTCACATACGAACTGCTATATCTATTAATGACAGCTGTAAGAAATTTCAATCTGAAATAAGGTACTCTTTCTTATAACTACTCTTGTTTAATTCTCCAGTTTCACAAATCTTCTTTATGTGTACCAAATTTATAAAAATATAAATAAGACTTATACATGATCATTCTAATAGGCAAACGCATGTTTGTTTATAGTTGTATGTATGTACATGTATACATAATACTATTCCTTTATATATACAATACAATATTACACCAAGTATGTTTATATACGCTTGTTAAGTGCTAATTAGAAAGTATCAAAAGACATTATTTCCTATTAAGCAAACTGTATATCCGCTTAATTATAATTCTGTTAATCATAATCCACAATTCCCTAAATCCAACCCAAGTTAAAACGTTTACAAAAGGGAAATCCGTTCAATATTTCTTCCAAACTTCCTAAACAGTCCATTGCTGATCACTCCTAAACTCGACTTTAAATTTCAACTGCCCTAATTACGTCCCTCACTCTTTAATACTAAATTTCGCAATCCCTATCCCTTCGCCGTGCGTCATTATTATCTAACGAACAATACGGCCCCCAGTGTGCGATGTGACCAAAAAGTTAGTAGTACCCCCCCATGGGATGTGTTTAATTTAAGGAAATTCACCACTCGGATCTTTAGTTTTGGCATTTTAATACGCAGTTAGTTAGATTAGGTGGAATAAAGTTGTGTCCAGTCGGATAAGCCTCATTCTATAAATGAATAGAGTGGAATATGGGAGTGATTCTCGCTTTGTTCTCATAAAGGGTTGCCGGAAGATTTTAAGCTTGCTGACTTATGAACTGTTTTAAATTCTTTTGTAATTTTTTTATATCCGCCCGTGAAATAAATAAACTGTTTATATCTTTATGTTTGTAACATACTGATCCACACTGGTCCCGCGTGGTCTTTTGAGGTCTATTCTTTATCAGACGTATTCCAATAAGAAAGCCCTCCGCTCTTACAGTCAAGGAATTAATAAGCTAATAATAATTAATTTAATTCTACTATGTAAATTTGACTTCGATAAAATAGTTATCAATTCTTTTATTTATTTATGTTGAAACTAACTCAGTAGAAATTTTAGGATAGAAAAACACCAGAAGTCAGATAAGGGAACTAAAAATTAGAACAGTTAAGATCAGGGGAATTATGTACCATATCAATAATGGGAAATATTTTTATTATCCTCAAAAAAAAAATTATCATCTAAAAATATAATTGGTAACCTAAAGGTTAGGTTGCCAATTGTATTTTTTTGATGATCAATTACGGTTTTCTCGATGATCAATTGAATATGTGCCGTAAATAATTTTACATTGGTTTTTCTCAGTAACTTTATAGACGTATACATACAAATACGCGTTCTTCAATCAGATCAAAGGAAAAACAAATATTTGTATAATGTTGTTAAATCACTTTGAATTTTGGGAGAATTACGAATCATTGAATACTACTAAAAACACGATGAAAAGAACTGAGGCAGTGATAAATGTTCAAACATGGATTCTCGCATACACGTTACATAAAAAGGTAATATTCCTACATCTGATGCATGGAAACAAACCAGAAAAGATACCGCAAACTGGGCAAATAAATCACATTACTTTTTTTGCTGACGATACCAACGTCAAGCATCATTAGTTATAAGGCAGAAAATGTATATATGAAAATAAAATTGCGGTGTTTGTATTGTGCGTGGATTCAATGTGTTTTCTAGTGAAATAAGCTTAAGTGTCACTATGATTTGGCAATTTGAATTATTAATGTACAGAAATTGTATGAGCGGTATTATTTATACGTTGTAAGGGTTGGTTTTGAATTGTACTATCCTACTCACAAATAGTATTATTTAAAATAGTGATTCACTAAGGAAAATGCTTTCTGCGTGACTTTATATTGTACTTAAAAATGTTGGGCTATTTTCTGCTTTAAAATGTTAAAAGTTTACCAAACAATCCCTATACTAAAGACACACAATTTCGTTTCAAGAAACAAAAGATTGTTGTTTTTGTTAAACCTCGGATGGCGTCTTATTATTTAAGGCAGCAGATAAATACGTTGAATTTGTTTAGAGTTTACTCCTTACGAATTGATATTTATATAAAGCGTCCGGTATAAAAAGTATTAAGAGTAATTAAGTAAAGAGTTGTGTGCAACCTATCGTGCGCACCTTTCACTTTTATTTTGAAGTTTTGTTTTATTATTTTCTGTGTTCAAAGGCAATCGTTCTTAACGAGTAAAGTCCAGTCGTGTGTGTTGAGCTGACACACACAGTTTTCTTTAAACCTTCATTGAACTGACATTAATATACTAAGAATAATATTGTTAAAAAATTTGATCGTTACAATGTTTTTTTGAGGCTTCAAATTTTCGTTGCAAGCGCTACAAAAACGAATTCTCCCAAAATATCCGTTTAAAATAAAATCACACCAACTCAATCTCTTTTACTTTCAATTATGGATCACATCATTATTAACTTAATCATCCACTATTTGTTACACTGATTTGTCGATTAGAATAAGATAAGAACATAATTTTATTATTTTAAAACAGCAATTTTGTATACATTTATTTTCGTATCCCGCAATTAAGGTAAGGTTTAGCTCTCCAAGTTTCCTATAAAATGCAATTACACAAAAAATCTTTTCTAAAGATCGGTTTACTTTGATAAATTTGCTATCCAATCTTTATTTTTCTCCTTAACAGAAAAATCTTAGTGTTTAATATCACTGTCGAGCCTCGATAAACTTTTTCGCCAATAATGAAATATCCATCACTGGCTACTTAAAGCCACCAATTGTGACTCAAATATCCACGAGACTGGGGTTTTACAAAAACTGGAACATTTTGCTTATTTTCATGTGATTTCGAATCAATCTTGATGTCGAGGCATCACTTACGACCTCATTAAATTGTAATTTTAGATATCTTTGTGTTATATTATTTAGGAAATGTACACTTTTTACTAAATCAGTTGTACTTAAAGGTGTATTGGATTAAGATAGATATTAGACTACAAATAAGTGCCACCATTATATCAACCAACCACCAAACCGACATACCAAAGAGTCACACTAAGCGCTTTTATTCTAATTTTATGATCCGTGGTGTAGAGTGGAACTTTTTGGCTGAGTCTGTGTTTCTGTTTCATAGTCTGGGTATGCACTTCACATAGGTCGCATCAACGCTTATTATCAGGCGAGACAGCGGTCAAGCACTTATTTATTATATAAAAAAAGATAAATTTGACTTAAAATCCTTGTCTAAGAAATTATGAAAGTTTATATCACGTGACCACTGGCAGATTGAAAGTAACATTTTGCTCTCCAATGTAGCGATGGATATTTGACAAATGTTGAAAATTTGTAACAGATTCTTACAGAATAAGGGCACTAATATTGAATTGTATGTAACTAAATAATTTCACCATCGGTTTTCATTCATTTACTCACTGCAGAGTAAAAGACGTAAATAACGTAGGAAGATTGATCCATAATACATTACGCGGATTTAGAACGTAATAGCGGATTGATAACTAATTGTGGGATGGAAAAAACAAATCTACCACTAACAGGTTGCTTCGTCACTATAAAGATTGGTTTTCTATTTTGCTGTGACAGATAATTAATTCTATTACCTTATTAATACTCAAACTCAGGTTTTGCAGTGATGGTGAAAAATCGCAAATCAACTGCTTGTATACACATCCTAACTTCGTAAGCGTAGTTTTTTGGAATAAATTAGTAATTTTGATAGCTTTGTGGTAATATGGGAGTGGGTTCAGAATTCCTGTTGGGCGGTAGTCACTTGCATTAAGCCATAAGTTCAATTACACAAGGTTCAAGTATTGTACATGTTGACCAGAAAACATACTACACTTACCACTTCTACACTACGCTTGAAAACCTGTATTCAAGTATGCATTTTTTGCTGACGGTACCATAGTCGAGTGTCATTAGTCGTATTGTGAGAGGAACGCCATCGTTGTCTCGATTTCTCACGAAGTGCGTCTTATAAGATCAATATGTACATTTAGGGTTGTCTGAAATGGTATGAATCAGATTTCATAACACAACTAATAAATCATTTAGACTAATAAATCATTTAGCAACCTTTAGTTGCTTGTATATACAAGATAAATGAATGAAGCTTGCTTGATTGGAATCTACTTCATTTGGTTTAGAATTTATGCTCAATTTGTCAGCCACATATAGTGGACCTGTTTACTTACAGAGTCATCTCAAACAGATCAAGTCCCTACAAGTGTCAAGCGCCTTAAACCTATGCCCTTAAGGCTGCGGCCTGGACGCCAGCGGGCGGAGCGGGAGGTGCGGGCGGCGCGGGCGGCTGCACGCGCATCTTGATCAAAGTACATAGCAGGGGACGGAACATGAGCGTCGAGCTATAGTCGAGTGGAGACCGAATCGATCGCGTCCGAATAGTCGTAGTGACGTTCTGCTTATTTTCCTTAGAATGTCGTTGATTGAGGAAATCGTTTCAGTGGTTTTAGATAGGCTACCATTATGCATATGGTTTACACATCCTATCATAAACTATGACCATAAAAATAGACGAGTAATTAAAGTGTTGTGGGAGGTAATAAAAGAAAAATCTAATATGGAGGGTACAGTCACCCTTGTGTAATTATAGAACATATCCGGATTACGTCTTTGGTCGGCATAATTTTGATGAAACTCCCTTTTTGTTGTCTTTGTTTGTAGTATGGTTTCACACATTCCTGCGCTCAAAATATCTCGTAATCAATAAAAGACCTGCTTTAGAAAATATCACTATCGACATCGCGTATAGTCTCGGTACGTCACTTGACCGCAACAAATCGAGCGATCTGGCCGCTGGCGTCCAGGCCGCAGCCTTACAAGGACTCCTAGTGGGCGTAAAAGTTTGTTAATTCCAGTTAACATTTAAGGCTAGTATATTTTTATTGCCTAGACATATTAAAAATGAAATGGTTGTCTCGTAATTGAACCAAGCTTCTTCTGTTACTGTTCAGATACAGTAATATTGTATTTATTCCCTTGTGGGACCATGAAGGATATAATGTCTAAATATATAGAATAGATATTATATTTATAAAGATGATATCTGCTTTTTCTTGTTTGACAAGATTGAAATATGTAACACCACTGGTTTTGTTAAACGTGTGGGATTTACTCGAATTTATATCTGCAAACATTCATTACACAGTATTATCTAGTAAAACAGTTTTATAAAAACCAAAACCATTAGAGAGATGCTTCTGCTAAAAATATTCCAGTCGAAACCGTACCGTCTCACTTGTTACATAAAAAGGACTATTATTCAAAATTACGGCGACATTCAAAACAGTTGAACCAAAACAAAATATTGCAAGCACTGCAAGTATTTTATTCTTCGTGGATATTTATAAAGGATGAAACAAACAAATGATACTTCTTAATATTTCCGAAAATTTTAAAGATGACTTACTTTTCCTGAATTAAGCCCTTATGGGTATGGTTAAAAGATATTATAGGAATTGTCAGTTATCGTTCTATCGCTCTCCAGATCGTAGTCCAACTATTTGGTAATCAGCTAGTCATTGAACCATTAAATGGAATGCTTCTTGCAGCTTAAAGTTTTTGAACTATTTAGTATTTTCAATATTTCAAAATAAACATTCACCAACCCTAGTTTACTATACGGGAGGGTATGAAGTCATAAGCGCGACTATGTACGGTAAAAATTTTGTCCTAACTTTGGTGCCAAAGGGAAACTTTGGCATAACTTACAAGAGTTTGTGAGTCATCTGAGTCTTGGGAATTCTGGCCCATCATACTTTTATGGATGAAGCTGTCAATAATTTGACAGTTAATCTTTTGTTTTTTACAAAAGGAAAGCAATGAGTACAAAACCAAATAATCCACAGCTTGAATTATTTATTTCCTTAATTTGATGATGATGGGAACCGACTCTTAAGTAATAAGTAGTCATAAGATTATGAAGTAAAATCCCCAAGGTTTCAGAATAGTATAATATTTAAATGGGTTTCCAAAAATTCTTACAACTCAGAAAAACCTCAGCGGTTTCCTTAAGACACAGCTTGAGATAATTTTGACTTGACTTGGTTAACAAACCATTATTATATTACCGACAAAACATAATGGATCATGGGCACTTTTGTATGAAGTTTAGGTAAGCCCACCAACAGATATGATACTGAGTTATGAATAGACTTTTGTATGTGCTTGATTACTTATTATAGGAAGGTTGAATTCGAGTGTGAATCTGGAATTTCCGCGTTTTTTGTATCCTTCAAAAAGACACTACATGGTGGTGAGCAGTGTGAGATCCAGTTATATGGTCGATTAGAACAATTGTACAAGCCAGTATTATGTTAATAATCCCGCTCGCTCTGAGTGCAGTTGGCGTAGTTCAAACTAATTCCAACGAGGTGGATTTATATCGTGTGCGTACTGTAAGCATGTTTTTGTCTTACAATAAGATAACGAACAATATGGAACAGGAGAAACCAAAATTACTGTAATTGCGCTTCACGATTGCGCGAAGCGTACAGTTTCTTACATAAGTTTTTATTGCATTCTCTGTTACAGTGCGATAAACATTTCGGACTCAGGTATGAGAGATATTAGAGTCACTAGATGTATTTGACAGCAAAATATTGAATGCCGGAGCAAAGCGCTTTGTTAAATTTACTTTCATAGGATCATCGTAATATTTTGATAGTCAGTTAAAATAAATGACTTCTTGCAACACTGTTAGAAATATTTCCTTGGATTACATTTCTTTATGTTAAAGACATCTTAGTAAACGAGTACTAAATTCTGAAAATTATCATTCCATTAATTAATCCAAAAAGGTATATCTTAATGAAAACTACTATCATTTTAACAAACGATGTGTTATGATACAAATATCTGGCAAGATAAGGTAATCTTTAAAAAAACTTCAATATGAAAGAGGTGTTTGTCCAATTTTAAATTGACGACGATGACAACCGTTTGATGCAACAGTAGCGATCTTGCCTTTCGCACCGACGTCCTGGGTTCGATAAATATAAGCATTTATATTGTTTTAAATTTTCATGGTCACTAACATTATAGTAATATAAGCATTTGCATCTAGGTATTTATTATTATATAGTTCTATCTGATATTAGATATCTATGTATCATATATGTATGTCTATACGTTAACCTAGTATCGATAACACAAGACTAAGCTAATTGGTTTGAAAGAAAGATCACACACAGCGTTTAGAGTTTTGAGCGAACACTTTGCTGCATATTAACAGAAAAACCGTTTTTACAAAAAACGTGCCAATTTATTTAATATTAATTTCTATCACATTTTTGTTCATATTTATTAGTCCATCACTAACCTCAACAGGAATCGTTTTGTTTCAGTCGGTGACAAAATCTGATTGAGATTTGATGTGTTTCTGATCGCAGAACTCATCGCTATCATTATTGACGATATATTCTACTCCGAGCACCTTAATACCACAAATGGCATCTGAAGTATTCCACTTACGGTAACCATCAATATTTTCCACGGGTGGTATTTAAGGGTGTTTTTTATAAAAGATAAATTGCTTGTTTCAAGAAACTGGGCCTCTCCCTTTAATGTGTTACAGATTTTCTAAAATTAAGAAAATTTTCTTAGCGCTTGTAAAAAAAAAATTAACTTTACAAAACATTAATTAGAAGTATAGTTTTCTCAAATAAAGGCCATTTTAGGCCTACGCTGTTTTGTCCTTCAAATAATTATCACTTAACTTATAAAACTGGTAAATAGATTTCCATTTAGTGTTATTTTTTTTTCTTTAAAATTTATCTTATGAACATTGTAAAAAATAAATTTAGTAGTTCGAAATGATGATTTTGTCACTGATTGAAATGACCGTACTAATTTTTTCTTTATATTTTTAATTTTTCATTAGTATGTAACTAATCACGATTTGAAAACGTAGGAATGAGTCAAAAATTATTCAAAATTTTGGGCACTGTAGGTCTTTTATTTTTGTTACTGTTTTTATCAATAATTATTGTAATTATGTATGACAGTTTGTTGCCAAAATAAAAAGAAAATAATCACTTATGTAAAGGCCTTCGCTCATAAGACAAAGCAGTTACATGGTGCGGCACCTTATTATATCACGCAATACATTTTCTTAAAAATGCAATGTTTTGTGTAACCTGAAGCTTGAAACAGCAAGTATATTCGTCGAATCGCTTCTACGGCTCAGTAGCACCTACTGCTAGGATTCAAGACGTGATTGAATAAAAGTAGTGGTGGTACATAACGAAACAAAGATGGCGTCAGCTTAAGAAATACTTGGAGGGGTTTGACAGGTCTGTCAGGGTCTCGGTAGCTGTTATTTGTAGGAGATATTCGTCCAGATTCAGGGAACGTTGGTTTGCCAAGAACACCCGACACTGAAAAGTTGATTTTTTATAAAATCTTAATTTAATATATAAAATTCTCGTGTCACGGTGTGCGTAATTGAACTACTCCGAAACGGCTCGCCCGATTTTCGTGAATCTTAACGTGCATATCGGCTAGGGTGGAGAATTGGACAACATCTTTTTTTCATCCCCCTAAATGTTAAGGGTGGTCCACCCTTAATTTTTTTTTAATTTTTTGGACAGAATTATTGTTTTTATTTTTTATGATACATCATACAAAAACATACAACCCCTAATTTTCACCCCTCTACGATTAACCCCTATTTTTTTTTAACTTTTCCTAGACATAATATGCATGACAAAACAACGTTTGCCGGGTCAGCTAGTATCACTATAAGTTTCTTTAACTTAATCCAGTTTATTGTAAAATCAGCGTTAGTTACCATCGTATATAACAAGTAAATAATTAAGAAACAAAAACGTATATAGGACGTTTACTCTCAGTAATAAATTCGAAACCATCATTTTAATATCAATATCTCAATCACTTTTCTTAGCTTAAGCATTGGTACACGATTGCTTTTATATATTTGTAAATAGAATATATGAAATATGAAATACAGAAATAGGTTTTGCTTATATAAATAATAGTTGAAATAAAACAATTTTAACGGTTTTACAACACGTTAATTCATTTTTTTTTGTATTTAATCCTCATGTTTCAACTTCGTTACAGGAGCTTTGAATATATATGGTAATGATCATCATAAACGGCACGTTTCTAACTCCATTATTTATGCAAATAAAACCTTTGTTTTTTTTGTAATTTATATTTGTATACTACTGAGTCTACCATTAAATCGACAATTGGGTGGCAGACTTCCATCTCATGTTAATTTTTTAAATAATTAATAGAATTAATGGATAGAGTGCGAAGATTTATAACATAATAAACGTAAAATCATATGCATGTATAAAATGAGGGTTACTCTTAATAAATAAATAATGACGTGATCGCCACTCAGAAAATATTGCTGCGCAGGCACTGTTGAACAGCGCCATTGCGACGAACCAGCCACTCCCTAACGACCAGCCTGACTGCTCTAGTACTCCGCCAGATCAAGATCTTGCTACTTTGGAAATGGGCGTACGAACTATAGACAGAGGAACCATCCCTGTGATGCGCAAAGTTACTTTTAATGAGACTTTAATGTGACAATGTTATAACCTGTTTATATTACTTTTACTTAATTTTATATACATTTTACAGTTATTTTGTATTATTCAATTTAAGATAAATTTACTTGATTTTTTTTCTCGCTTTCGGTCTCAGTTTATAACCGCACATTTTTTGTTTCGGTGCTGTCAGTACTATTGCAAAATAAAATTTATTAATTTAATTAGTTAAAAAACTGTATCGATAGGTATAACTTGTGACTCACGTGATAAATTCAAGTGAAAAATCATTCGAGTTATAATTTCAAGAAAATCTAATTCAAGATCTTCATTAAAAAGTTTGATGGTAGCAAGAAACCATACAGGTACCGTAAGTAGAATATCCTAGGTGTCATTCGCTCAGGTACGTAGCATAAGATTCAACTAAATTGTTCACCAATAAAAGCTGCACGTCCCCCAAGACTTTTGAATGCGATTATATGAGCTTAATGTTCCGAATTGATTTACTCGACACAAATAGAGCTCGAGACAGTTATCTTAGTAAACACGCTTTCCCTGGCGTATTAGCTACAGGCCTATTAAACAAGTTAATAAGGGTAGACAAACAAACGACGAGCATCAAGAAAATCCGATTCCAGAAAAAGCGAATTAATGTGGCCCTTGACTCGAACGCCTACTCCATCTTGATTGTTTTTTTAGGAGTCTCGAAATGGCATCAAGGTCTGATTTTGTTGAATTAAAGAAAATAATTAATTTCTCTTTTCAATTCATTTTGTGACTGGTGATTTTGCGTCTTATACTAACCAGTAACACTAGAAATACTTGCAGACTTATATAAGACTATAATTGTAAAGCAATGTGCGTTAAAGTATAATTTTAATGATGCTATGAAATAATTGCTGGCAACAAATTTAAGCTGACATGAAATCAGTGGTTAATTCTAAATATACATTTTACATCATTAACGAATTCTTTAAACTTGATTTTTGAATAAAATACAAATATTTAAAATAATTACGACGACTGTTTGGTGCAACGGTAGCGATCCTGCCTTTCGCACCGATGGTCCTGGGTTCGAATCCCGGTAGGGGCAGATATTTGTATGATGAATACGAGCATTTGTACCTGAGTCATGGGTGTTTATATATATATATTTCTATAAATATTACATATCTATGTATCATATATGTATGTCTATCCGTTACCCTAGTCCATAACACAAGCCTTACTGTGCTTACTTTGGGCTAGGCTAATTGGTCTAAATGTAGGAAATATTTATTCATTTATTATTTATTTATTTATAATTACTGCCTTACCAGAAAATACGCTGTAATAGAAATATGTTGCCTTATTTCTTGTATATAAAGTCACTCATTTATTCGCTGATTAAACAGATAAATGTCTTTGCGATTGCGATGCCCACGCCTTTGTCCTATCTCAGCATCTCTTAGATTAAAAAATGTTGCAAGGGACAGTCCCCGGACAAAAATAATTTGTATTAGTCAATTTTTAATTAACAAAGCTAGTTCTATTACTTTTTAATTAGTTTTTTTGGCAAATGGGCATGTGATGATGTGGCCTGGTGATAAAGCAAGAATTCTTATGATAACTCGTTACATTTGATTATTGTTTACGAATTTATTCCTCATTTTAACATTCTGATTTACTAAACTCTGATTAAATCGTGGGCAGCCGAAGAAGAAATGTTTGTTTGTATAGCCTATGGAAATGTTATGTATATAAACTATATAATTTTAGAATGTGCTCATGCAGGCCTTTAATTTGATATTTATCTTAAAAAAAAACTGGCTAAATGCAAGTCGGAATCGCGCGCCGGGTTTCCATACAAACTTTTGGTTAAGTAAATAGTTCGTTCATCACGGGAATAAAGATAAAGGGATTGAGGGACAAATTTAACATGGAAAACTGTTGTCACCATATATCGATATAAGTTGCGGTTCATTTACCAACTGCAAATAAGTTTATAATGGCAAAAAAATTATGATGTAGCTACAAAATTACGGTTTTCAGATTTTATCCTATACATTGTTCCATGCCAAATTTCGTGATTCTATGTCAACGGAAAATACCCTATCAATTTTTATTCCCTTGAGAGTGTCGAAATATAAGTTTGTTGCGGCATAAACGGCCATATCTTTTTTAATCTTAATTTAGAAGTTCGATTTTTTTACAGTTTTCAGGGACTGTAGACCTAAGCATATGGTTTTAATTTCAATTTGGTATCTCCACTCATTCCTGAGCTTAAAGGTCTTGACAGACAGGCGAATGGACGGACGGACAGTGATCCTACAAGGGTTCCGTTTTTTCAATTTGCTAAACGGAACCCTAAAAGTGAAGATCCTTTATTTACTTTAAGATAGAATATACTTCTTCACATAATTGTTTTTTTTTTCAGTATACTTTACAGTCTGCGACGATCCGGCTCATGTGAGGATTTTAATGATACCTCATGCATATAAATCTGTTGAGTCATTTAGAAGTTATCTTGGAATAAATAAACCCACGCATAAACAATAATGAAAGCTGTAAATATCGCATTCTTTTCTAGGGTAATCGTATAATAATTATTAGTATTGACATTCTGACATTGCTATTTGTAAATATTACTATTCTACACATACATTTTCATCTTATAATAAGAATGTAAAATGCATGCTGAAAATTCGCGAAACACTAGTATCAATCAATATGTATTCTATGTAAGGTAGTTTCAGAGGAAATAAATATTTTTTGAAATGAAAACTTCTTTAGCATCGTTGTGATTTGAAAGTCCATGAAACGAAAAAGCGACAGTAAAAAGAGACAGACAGATAATTTCATAATATTTAACGTAGGGCAAAATGAGCTAGGAAGCATTATGTGAAACTTGAGAAAAGGCATTACAACACCCGTGATATTTTGTATACGTGTACGTATTATTTTTGAAGGTTTCACTTCTAACACGTGTGAATTGCACACGTTATTTTTTTTATTTTCACTTGAGGATTTTATATCAGGCCCTTTCGAAGACGTATCATGCTCTTTAAGTAGTAAGGGAAAACATACATTTTTATTTGCCTAAAAGGGTGTATAGTGCTGGTACTGGCACTTCATACGATTTATGTGGTGTGATGTCGTTTTTAGTTCTGCATTACTTCCTCTTCTCTTAATCTCTTTAATTGATTGGTTATATTTACTTTACTATGCCAAGACATGCGATCTTGAGTTGTTTGTCCAGGTTTTTACTGCCAAATATAAAGTGGCAATTATGGATTTAAGTATTACGGTTTAGTGGAGACTACTTCTGTTTCTAATTTTAATTTTAAAACAATTTCAAATGAAAATTAAAAAAATACTTAAAATTTCGAGGGTTTTCGATTAATAGACGAAGTATACAAAGTTTTGCCGCTTCAAACGACATTGTTCTTTAGTTCAAAATCTCGACATCAAAGTACGAGTATAGACAGCTTAAACTATTATTTATAAATGTTAAGCGTTATTTTACTATCTTTCTATCTATGTGCACGTGCCTGTGGTTGCTTTTTTATGACTAATGGTGGTGTTAGGTATGAATGTATCTAAATAATAATAATAATCCTTACATTCACACCAATAAGCCTAGCCCAAAGTAAGCACTTTATAGTGCTTGTGTTAACTAGGGTAACGGATAGTCATAGGTACATATATGAAATTTGATACATTGATATGTAATTTTAATATAAATGTATATAAATACCCATGACTCAGGTACAAATGCTCGTATTCTTCACACAAAAATCTGCCCCATCTGGGAGTTGAACCCAGGACCATCGGTGCGAAAGGCATCCTGTTGCCGTTGTACCAAACGATCGGCAATATAATCCAACCTATTTATTCTCTTATAAAACTTCATTGACTACAATATAACATTGCTATAATAGGGATTAATAATAATATAATCCGGATAGGGAGAATTGGCATTCTCTGCCATATTGATAAACCACTTTTGCGGAATTATTGTAATTTTGTTTTTTTTTTAATATTTGACCCTGACGTTTTGACTCCTTTACTTGGAGCCTTGATCACAGGACGACTAAGGTAATGGTCATCATGCATGTCCTACTACTTTCTAATATTTGAAACAGGCAGGTTCTTAACTGTAATAAAAATACTAATAAAATAGTTTTATCTTAAATTTTATTTCGTTATTTTATTATATTTTTTTTATTTAGGATAGGTTAGCTCTTGATCCCAATCAAGCCCGGGGGCCAAGACAGAATCCACGATGGAACAAGCTAACCCAGAAGGTGCCTATTCACCCTGGCTTTGGAAATGGACGGGTTATAAGTTATATCTACGATTACTGTAAACAAATTAGTCTACCAACTAATGTGAAGGAGTCGGAATGTCAGGTTGAAATATAAAAAAAACACAAGAACAAACGCGTCGTTTTTTTAGATATATAGGTTTAGCCAGTAGGGTTTAGTATTAACTGTTAAATTTATTCAAATAAGTTATCTGCCAGTCAACTTTTGGGGAAAAACGAAATTCATAAATGCGGCAACGAAAATAAATAATATACTAACTTTTACTGCATAAATAAGACAAACATACAGAAAATTATAAAAAAGAAGTAAACACACACCAGCAAAGATGCGAAAAATACCGATTAACTCCTATCGTAATATCACAATCCTTTGTCTCCCTCATAACACGCAACACTCGCGATTTCTGTAACAGAATCGGTACGGAACCTATTGCTAGCCATTTATCGTGCTAGATAAGCAGTTATGAATAACGAGGAATGCAGGATCAGCGAAAAGTAAAAAATAGAAACATGGCGTGTAGATATGACGCGATTACAGTATTTTAACAGTTGTTGATGACAAAGAATGTGGTTTCACCGAAAAATAGAATACTTGACGCGTATTTTGCTTTTTAATCACTCGTTACTATAGAAACATAAAAATATCCTTCACGACGTTAATCCATAACGACGCGTTTAATTTTGTATTTTTTATTAAATCTTGATAATTCTATTATTCTACAGAAGCCGTGTTCACAGGATGACTAAGATAATCGCCGTCGTACGTTTGCTATTAAGTATTTTAATCGGACACGTGCCTAATTATTAAATTTATACAAATACTTTTTGGAGTTTAATTTAAGCATCGTTTCATATATAGCGCACGATATGAAAAATGGGTAGTGAAATCAAACGTTAACAAAAAGTGAAGGGTCACATTTCCTCTGCGTAATATATTTGCACATCTTATAGCGGGCTATAAGATACTCAGTCCCAACACATTTACTAACTCTCTCTTTCTTTCTCACTATAGCATTCAGTATACATGTAAAATATCATAAGTAATAAAAAAATTAATATCTCTGCTATATAAAAGAAGGACTTTGTGAGTTAGTTACCATATATAGTTACCATAGTTACCATAAGCCTAAGAATAACCGTTTTTATAATCAATTAACGTTACCATAGCAGTGCGTGGCCGGGTTATACTAGCAACGCGTGGCCGGGTTAGCTAGTAAATATTAATACCATAATTTATGTAATATATTTTATCAAATTAATATGAATATATAAATACATTTACTTCCTTTGCCTATTATATATATTTTAAGATAATTGTTTTTAAGGAGTCAAGTCCAGGCGCGTCGGAGCTCACACGGACATTTTTTTGTATTTTGCTTTTTATCAAGTAATTTTATTATGTCTTCGTGAACTGGCAACTATCAAGTCTACCAGTACCTGTAAAGGCGTCTAAACATTATTATCTATAATCTAAGATCACAGGGGTTTGTGTGTTTGTCTGTCCGCTCTTTTTCCCCGCTCTTTTTCCGTTGCACACGTGTTACCATAGCAACGCGTTAACTGCAAGTAGTTCGTCTATCGGACGCTAGATGGCGCTAACGGAAAAATATTTAATAATAGAATTTTTTTAAGAATTTTGTGTATTAAAAAAGAAGAATCAACGCATCGTTTTCTTTGAACCTATATAAGAGCCAGTAAGAAATTTTAAATGACATTACTAAAGTTATTTACTATACTTTTTAGTAACTTTCGAAGAGCTATGAATGCGTTATTTAACACCTGATCTTCGGAATTGTGCGAATTGGACGCATAATAAAAGCGAGTTCCTTATAGCTCCTCGTTTGAGATAAAACGGTAATATTACAGATAAAATAAACGATGGGGGAATGGTTCCCCCAGGGCTTGTGAGAACGTTGTATGGAGTAAGCAACGAACTCAAATAAAAACATTGAAACAGTCATAAATTAGAAAAAATGCCGAATTTATATTAATTTATCAACAGTGGTTTTAAGTTGTAATGTTACTAACAGAGGTGGATGATTTTCCGATTTTTTTTTTGAACTGAAAACATCTTTAGCGGCGTAGTGCACTTTTTGGGATAGGTAAAAAATGTTAAATTCGCGTCAGGACACGTGACCTGAAAATTCGTTAGACGGAGGGAAAGTAGACCGCTAGCGCGACGTAGGAGACGAAGTAATATCCCTCTTTCTACCGCGCGGCGAAAATGTATGCAGCTCCTGCTGTTACGTTTAAGCGGCGCAGGGCGCTTGCGCGAGTGTGCGTGTGTGTTTGTTGTCATGTTTATGTACGATAGGTAGCGCTATAGATGCATATGAAAAATAAATTGTATTTTACCACATAAATGATAGTACTTTTATACTGAAAATTAAAGCAATTCGTGCGTAATTATTCCCTAACCATTCAAAAATATCAAAAATGCCCAACGTTAATGTTCATGTTTTCACTTTTGCTGGCACTATCGGAGTGCAATCGGATTTTTTTATTTTATGACCAGTTTCCGTAGTGAGACTATTTTCGAAGCTCGTTTCTCAAGTTCGAGTACCGATAGAGGCATATGTTTGTATGAATAGTAAGAGCATTTGTGCCTGAGTTATAAATACATATAATAATAACTGATAGACTTAGCGATCTATCGCAGCACCACCTACCGGGTCCAATTCGTGAATCTAACCCATCGAAGGATCCACACAAACGCACACTATTTCTTATGTCAAAATCGGTTCAGCAAAGGAGAAGTTCAGTGACGTACACACATACGGTAGAATCATGTATGTGTAAATAAAGATAAATCATATTAAATTCGTTTACTTCTAACAACACTCAGTGATTAGTAGTTATACGAACAAATCTGAACTATATATAGGTATATATATCTGGTATGAAGTTATATAATAACAAGGCAGAACAATATGAAAAACTGACATAGTATTATTTTTTAAAGAAAATAACGTTTCAAAGGGGGCGTCGATAATTTAGGGCAGTTGCATGCGCAATCGTCACAGATGAATTCCAAAAGTACAACCAAGGAACAAAATCCTTTTATAAAAATTCTAGAACAAAAATCTGTAGTGGTATTGGTCGAAAATAAAAAGATCGCGTCCCTTCCCTCACTTGTGCCAAGGTGGTAATAGGCGCATGGTAGGCGTCTCTCGCGGACGCCTGACACTTCTTAACAAATGGTGTTCGAGAGGTTTGGTTCCTGATTGTCTTTTATATTCGTGGATGCGTCGCGTCGTGACAGGCTTTGCAGAAGAAAAACGTTAGGAGATTTGCTTGTCTCTGAGACATTCATCTTCAGTTTAGGAGTATTTGATGGAATCACGCGTCATTTGGAGGAAATTAATATCTTTTTTTATATAAAGCTCATCAGAAACCACTAAGGTTTAATAGTAGTACTAAGTTCATTTTCTACTGCAATGGTAAGTTCTACACAAACAAAACGGATTATTTAACAAATACAATTCTTTTTTATCCGCTGATTAAAGATTTTTTTCACTGATGGAATCTGATAGTTACGGACGTTGACTAAATATGAGTTATTATAAATAATAATATAGTGTCAAGTGTGGGATTAGTTTAGTCGATTTCACGGTTGCGGTGGCTAGTAACTGGATTCGAAAATTTCAACGATATTTACAGAGTTGTAGAACATCGCGGTGTAGGTCCTCCTTCATGTCGTACTCGTAGCAGGTCCGTAACGTATGTCATATTTTTTGATAGAATCAAGCGTTATTCCCAATAAAATAATTCTAAATAAAGTCATTTATCTGCAATAAACAGCATTCAATAGCAATAGACCCACTATTATGAGAATTGTAGTATCCGAATAAGTTTGATTGTCTATTATAATTTTTTCTACTTTTGAGTTTGATTTCTTTATATATATATATTTGCATATCGTGACAGCCTTTAAATAAGGCAACACTGTGAAATCTATTGTTATAATATAAAACAATCAAGTCTGCCCGAGGATATCCGCCTTGAACCTAACAAAAGACAAGTTCAAATACATGTTGAAAAAGTATTTTTTAGACTTGCTGGATGTGAAATAACTTTTTAAAACCTACATGCTCCATATTTCAGTTTACAGTAGTCAATATATTAAATGTTAACCTAAACTTTCCTATTTAATAAAATAAAAATAAAATTAATCATGTATTGTGTGTGTTTTGTTGACTACCTTTAATCAAATAAAAAAATATGTAGCTTATCACTCCGACTACGTAGTAGTTGTTGTTGTTGTTGTACGTTGGTGTCTGCGGTTTCTGCATTTATTTATGCGCGGGCGGGCGGTGCATTTTGTTTTTTTTGCGGAAGTATTATTATTCCATGTAAATTGTTTTTGTTTCTAATTTAAGTTTATTTCGTTTAATTTAAGTTTATTTTGTTTATTTATAATATGTAACTTATCTTTTTTTTATTTTTATCTATCTTATTATGACTGCAGATTAATATAATTCAATGTAATTCAAAATAATTCAATTCAATAATTCAATATAATTTGTAAAATCATTAGTTGCTAAGTAAGTTTTAACGGGAAGTTGTCGAATATCTAGGTATTATTTATTTTAAATTTTAAATCACGCTTATAATTTTTAGAATACTGTCGACACTTGTAATTGTTGTGTTTAAAGGTACAGTACTTATTATAAACTCTGTATTAATGTTGAAATAACGCAATGTTAGTGTTGCTTATTAAATAAATAAATAAATGAAGTAAGCTACATATTTTTGTTTTATTAATGTACGTTCTATTATCTGTCGCATTTACGTTATACCATGTCGGGGTTACCAATTGTTGCAAACGTTGGTATGTAAATAACGACAAACAGTGATAAATAGAAGTATTTTCCTAACTTTCTGTGCGTATAATACTCGTCTTACTTAACTAAATAACAGGTATATATACTCGTAGAGGCGCAAACTCTGCATAATATACTATTATGATGTTAGGTAATTATCCTACGATGATGTAAACTTTTGTGCCGTGTAGTGCCGGCCTAGAATAGCACTACTCCCCTCTCATCCCGTGGGTGTCGTAAGAGCCGACTAAGGGAAACCTCACCTAAGGAGATGGGCAGCAGCATCTCTTTATGCGTACGGGTCATACTGCGATCGCCAACCCGCCTGCCAAGCGTGGCGATTATGGCAAAACCCCTCAAATGAATAGGCACAACAAAAAACGGCCCCTAGTCCCCGGCAGCCAACGTTATAACACGCGCACTTTGAGGACCGACGCGAAAATTACAGAGTTGGATGAAGTTATCGGCAAGTTACACTGGGACGTCATCGGGTTGTCTGAAGTCCGAAGAGAGGGAGAGGACACGATAATTTTGGACTCCGGTAACTTGCTGTACTTCCGGGAGGGCGATCAACTGTCTGTGGGTGGTGTCGGGTTTATCGTCCACAAGTCCTTCGTCAACAACGTGCTATCCATCGGTAGTGTTTCCAGCAGAGTGGCATACTTGGTACTCAGAATATCATCACGGTATTCGTTGACGGTCATCCAAGTATACGCTCCAACCACGAAACACGACGATGACGAAGTGGAGACTATGTATGAGGAGATTTCTAGGGCCATACATAGTCACAAGTCCCACTACACGGTTGTGATGGGGGACTTCAATGCAAAGTTGGGGAAGCGCTGCGGTGACGAGTTGAGAGTGGGGCAATTTGGATTTGGAGAACGGAACGACAGAGGCCAGATGCTGGCGGGCTTTATGGAGAGGGAGAACCTCTATATGATGAACTCCTTTTTCAGAAAGCCCGTAACTCGCAAATGGACCTGGATAAGTCCCGACGGCAAGGTCAAAAATGAGATCGATTTTATCATGTCAACGAGTAAGCAAATATTCTATGACGTGTCTGTGATCAACGCTGTTAAGACAGGGAGCGATCATCGACTGGTAAAAGGAACATTGAATATCAACGTCAAGCTTAAAAGATCGCGACTGATAAAATCTACGTTCCGACCAGTGCCGACCCAGATTCAAAACCCCGAACGCTTTCAGCTCGAGCTCCAGAACCGCTTCGAGACCCTTGATAACAGCATAGATGTGGACGATCTGAACGACCTGGTGGTGGATGCTGTCCGTACGGTAGGGTCAAAATACTTCAAAACCCACTGTCCCAAATTGAAGAAACTATCCGCACGTACACTCGAACTCATGGATAAGAGACATGAAATGAGACTGCAAGACTCAGCGGATGCCCTACGTTATAGACAGCTTAATAAACAGATCTCGAAGTCGCTGACGAGCGACCTTCACCAATTTTATACTGAGCGTATTAAAGAGGCCATAGAGCGGAACAAAGGCTCCAAAGTGTTCGCTAGAGATCTGCCTATTGGGCAAAGTCAACTGACGAGGCTGAAAACTGAGAAGGGCAGTATCATTTCATCGACTCCTGAAATCTTGAGAGATTCTATAGGCAGCTGTATTCCAGTATCACACCAGGCCAAAGCAGAGCTCGAGATCCTAGAGCCAAGCTTACCCGTCACTATACCGAAGATATCCCGGACGTCAGCCTGTACGAGATTAGAATGGCCCTCAAACAGCTAAAGAACAACAAGGCGGCGGGAGATGACGGAATTACAACCGAGCTTCTGAGAGCGGGTGGCACGCCGGTACTTAAAGTCCTCCAGAAGCTCTTCAATTCTGTCATCGTCCAGGGCAAAACGCCGAAGGCATGGAGCAGAAGCGAGGTGATTTTGTTCTTCATGAAGGGCGATAAAACCCTACTGAAGAACTACAGACCTATCTCGCTTCTGAGCCATGTCTACAAGCTGTTTTCGAGGGTCATTACGAATCGACTTGCTCGCAGGTTTGACGACTTCCAACCTCCCGAACAAGCCGGTTTCCGAAAAGGCTTTAGCACCATCGACCACATTCATACGTTGCGGCAGGTAATACAGAAGACCGAAGAGTATAATCGGCCTCTTTGCTTGGCGTTTGTGGACTATGAGAAGGCCTTTGATTCGATCGAGACTTGGGCGGTGCTGCAGTCTCTCCAGAGGTGCCAAGAGGACTACAGGTATATCGAAGTGATAAGGTGCCTGTACCAAAACGCCACTATGTCGGTCCGAGTACAGAGCCAGAGCTCTAATCCTATCCAACTACAGCGAGGAGTGAGACAGGGAGACGTTATCTCTCCGAAACTGTTCACTGCTGCGTTGGAGGATATTTTTAAGCTTCTGGACTGGAATGAACTTGGCATCAACATCAACGGCGAGTACCTGACGCATCTTCGGTTTGCCGATGATGGGGTCCTAATGGCTGAGACCTTGGAAGACCTGAGCACCTTGCTCGAAGATCTCAGTAACGCATCCCAACGAGTGGGTCTTAAGATGAACATGGACAAGACGAAAATTATGTCCAACGCCCATGTAAATGTTGGGAACGTTACACTCGAAGTTGTTGACCACTATGTTTACCTAGAACATACAATACAGTTAGGTAAGTCCAACTTCGAGAAAGAGATCTCTCGTCGAATCCAACTCGGGTGGGCAGCGTTCGGGAAGCTGCGATACATTTTTGCGTCCAAAATACCTCAGTGCCTTAAGACGAAAGTCTTTAACCAGTGTGTGTTGTCAGTGATGACTTATGGCAGTGAAACGTGGTCGTTCACAATGGGTCTTGTAAGAAGGCTCAAGGTCGCCCAGCGGGCAATGGAGAGAGCTATGCTTGGTGTTTCCCTACGCGATCGAATCAGAAATGAGGAGATCCGTAGGAGAACAAAAACCGCCGACATAGCTCAAAGAATTGCGAAGCTGAAGTGGCAATGGGCAGGACACATAGCAAGGAGAACTGATGGCTGTTGGGGCGGAAAGGTTCTCGAATGGCGACCGCGTGCCGGACGACGCTTAGTGGGTAGGCCCGCTACGAGGTGGACCGACGATCTGGTCAAGGTCGCGGGAAAACGCTGGATGCGGGCAGCACAGGACCGATCGTTGTGGAGAACTTGGGGGAGGCCTATGTCCAGCAGTGGGCGTCGTACGGCTGATATGATGATGATGATGATGTAAACTAATGTTCGAAAGGATGTGCGAAAATGTATAACACGTGTGTCACCGATAATTAATTTATTGCTACTATTAAGCTGCGAATTGACGGTCAGTTTTTCGCATCAGTTCAACTGACGTCAATCCAAAATTTGATCGTGAGTGTCAAATCATTACTCCAGAGTTTTAACTGACGACGCGAAACGTAATTCCGAAATTATCATTTATCCAACTCGGCGAGTCGCGCCAAACTGATCGTGAGTACATAATCGTCAATACAACACAAACAGGTACCTAGTACACTTCCTAATAGCCCGACCGATTGAAAACTGAAGAGCCGGAGTGACGCCAGTGAATGCGATATCGAATTGGCCAAAAACCATTTGGAGTGACGCCACAGTTTTACGAAAAACTGATCGTCAATGCCCACTATTATAAAAGCTTTCAATAACATGTTTACAGCGTTAGCATAAAACAAATATACCTAATTATTATGTTAATACATATTGTACGAGCTTGTTCATACAATACTAGAAATAATGGAGGGAGAAACAGCTTTAACTCTGGAAACAAACGAAGCTGAAACCCACAGTTATTGTATAACCAGCAATTAAATCACGTCTCCTAAGTGCTATAAATTACATACGTGTTTTCCGATAATACCATTATCCCTACATTTAGGTTTAAGTTTATTTATGAATCTAGGAATTTGGAGCTCAGTAGTCTGAGTGCCTTAATTATTTGCTATTATGAACATAAATTCTAATAACAGTTAATTCAGTTCATGTAGATATATTCAAAGTACTCCCGCTAAAATCGAGTTATTCAATTTTTTTTTATTAAAACTTTTTCACAATATTTTGCTCATAATTTATATATAATTCTGAAATTTTGACTTCTTTACAGGAGCTGTAATCACAGGACGACTGTCTTAAAATCCTGTAAACACGGCTCCTGTGAAGGATTCGAAAACGTTAATGTGGGCGGAAGTGTAAGATTTTTTTTTGTCTCAAAGGATGCTTCCTTACAACCTTTTTCAAATAAAAGTTTCTATTATATGTTTTGCGGTAAATCATTTGACTATTACCTTATCTAAAGAAATTATTAGGTTCCAGAAAAAATAGCCTCAGGTGTTAATTGGAAGAGTAATGACCGGGATGATGAAAGGATGTGAGTTCGTGACACTTCTGACGCCTGGTACAAGTTGATTATTTTCTAAGAAACATTATTTACTATAATATAGTTTTCTTTTTATTTCTTTTAACTTAATGGTTACAAAAAATAAACTTTAGGTAAATAGGTAAATATTTTCTACTATTACACCATTTAATCTAGCCCAAAGTAAGCACTTTTAAGGCTTGTGTTATGGATACTAGGGTAACGGATAGACATACATATATCATACATTAATAAATAATATTCATAGAAATATATACAAAATCCATGACTCAGGTATAAATGCTCGTATTCACCATACTAACATCTGCCACTTCCGGGATTCGAACCCAGGACCGTCGGTGCGAAAGGCACGATTACTACCGCTGCACCAAACAGTCGTCTTTAGAAACAGAAGATTATGAATAATACAATACATGTAATAACAACCAAAAATCTGAGAATATTATGTCAATACAAATCGATGATTTGAGAAGTAATCATAAGGTAGACAGAAATCACAGATTTCCACATTCCACAATCCTGACTAACGTCTCTAGCTTCTTCGACTTCAGACCTTTCATACAAGCTCGTAGGTATCATACAAGGATACACTGGCATTAATATAATATTTGGTGATTCTTAGAAATCACAAAACAGCACGTATTCTTTTCCAATTAAATTCTATTTTATGGCCATGTAGAAACGTCACGGTCACTTACAAAAAAAAATGAATGAAGAAGTTCCACACTTTAGCAGGGTTTTTAATTTTTCTCTGCTGGTCACATGACTGTTGTTGTCAAAAGAAATAAATAATAGCAACCTTATTATCAAGGAAATGCGATCGTATCAGTATGAAGCCGGGCAAAGCATACCTATCCTATCTAGCAAAGACAAATAAGGTTTGAGCCAGATTTAGATCTCGCTGTGTGTTATGTTTGACATATCATTTTATTAATTATAGGATCCCAACCAGGTGGAATGCATTAACATTTATCTCCATTGAAATAAGGATGTTTATTGATCTTAATAGCCTCGAGTAGAATTTTAGAAGCAAACTTCTATTTTCTAACAAAAATTTATGGTTTATCAAATCTAATTTAGTAGATGGATCTTTCAAAAGCATACTCACTGCTGACTTTAAAGTGTCTTTGTATATGTGAACTATATGTTCATTACGCGCATCCTTAAATTTTTATCTTTATACCTGGTATAGAAGAGTCGAGTATGACGAACATAACCTTAGTTATACTGTGATCATGGCTCCAGTAAAGAAGTCGAAAGGTCAGAATTAAATATCCTCATTATATTATGGCAATACTTCGTGTGTGTGTTTGTTACCATATTGTCAGTAAATATATATAAAGATTATTTCTATACATCCGAAACTACTCAATCGGTTTTGATGATTTTATTTTCCTTTTGCTGGATTTGTTTCGACTTAGGATAGGTTTCACTATAATTTATACCACAGCAACGCGTGGCCGGGTCAGCTAGTAAAAATAAACAAGGATAAATGTGTCCAATCTGATTAAGATGGTTTGATTTAAATGTGCGATAGGTGTGGAGGTTTTAATACTAATTAAACTAAAATTACATATATTGCTTATTGATAAAATAAGTGAAGTACAAAAAAGCATATGTTATTCATTCACTTTTCTATATTTAAGTAATTTCACCTTTATTATCTGTAGTTACTACTTTCCTTTTGATAACATTTACCAAACGACCAAGTATGAAAGTAATTATCATCGTCGAAGCATTGTCTGTGTCTGATAAATTGTCTTGCTGGAATTTCTTGACGTGAACAAAGCAGAAACATTAACGATAAATGTACTTTGGATACAAATTGTATGATATTAATTACAGGGTGTAGTGTCGTCGACATGTATGACGAGTTTGGGGTTGAAATTGTTTGTATATAACCCTTCTTAGATAATGAGGTGTAAACCTTCCGGTTTGATCTCAGGAAAAAACAGAGGTAAAATGCAAAGCTCTGGGTCAAATACAAACATTCCTCTAAATTCGGGTATTTCAAGTGGGATACGTAATTATTGCCAACGTATTTGCTTAAGGGCAGCACGTGTTTCCATTTTGTTTTGGTAACCATTCGGAAATTTACAAAATTTTATAATTTTGAAAATGGAAAATAAATTGTCGCTTAAAGTACCCATCTATTTGAAATCGATTCCATTTTATAAGTTAAACTCGTACCTATATCTGGTTTTCATGATACGGTAACGATGTTTTAATATTTATATTAATAATAATGTATAATATTTCTTACATTCACACCAATTAGATAGCCCTAGCAAGGCTTGTGTTATGGATGTCGGCAGTTCTTCGCGGAAGGGCCTCCCAATTTCCAAACTGGTAGTAGACTCAGCAGTGTACAATGTTATTGAGATTTTAATATGAGTTATGATGTTAGTGAGAATTTAATAACTTAATAAAAAAAACATATATAAAACAATTTTAACAATTAAGAACGTGCCCGATTAATATATTGTGAAGGTAGTAAAAAATACATGACAACCATTACACATTACACATGACAACCATTACTCTGAGTCATCCTGTGATCACGGCTCCTGTAAAGGAGTCGAAACGTCAGGATTAAATATAAAATAAAATAAAATATGCGCAAAATCTGTAAAAAAATGTTTTATTCAAATAAGTAATATTTATAGAAATATATATAAATACCCATGACTCGGGTACAAATGCTTGTTTTCACCACACAAACATCTACTCCTTCTGGGACTCGAACTCAGGACCGTCGGTGCGTAAGGCAGGATCGCTACCGTTGCACCAAATGGTCGTCAATAATATATTGTGACTGTTAATGGTTTAAGATAAAGTCGAAACAGAACGCTTTTATTTGTCTTTATAAACTATATGAAATATTTTAAATTTATAATTTTATACTGTTCGTATAGTAAGTGGATATAAATTTGGGATAAGTAATAGTAAAGGTATTTAAAAAGGGCAACTGTTTCCTGACAAATACAATTTAGGGGTCTTCAAGTCACGAGTGAATATCTTCTATAAAACGCGTCACATCCTAGATCGCATCGACGCGATATCAGGCGAGATAATGGCCAAGCTCCCGCCTATTTAGTATAAAAAAAGCTGTTGCCAGATGGGTGCACGATATTTTCAAGGTAATGCGTCAATATCTTTTGACGCATTTTGAAATAAAAGTAGTACCATAGTATTCATCTACTTATTAGCTATAAAAAATATATTTTCTTTTTGGAGTCTTGTTGAAGCAAATATGATGTGATTTCTTAGCTTGGAAAATGATTACCTATATTCTGTAACTTTAGATTTCCTTCATATTTTGACTTGACGATTTTATATGGCAATAAGACATTGTACCGCAAGACATCTTGTAGCCTCCGTTAATTGGTTTTGCTAATCATAATAAACGATTGATTTTATTAAGTTTAGGGAGATTTTAATTAAAAATGCGTATCGGTTAATCATAAAGCAAGTGTAATAATTAAAAAGAAGACATATTTAAGGCAGGTTATATTACTAAATTCCAGGGAACGGTCAAGAACAATACATATCGGCTCCCGGATGCACGAAATACGGCATTGAGTAGTAATTACATCTGAAATAACATCAAAATATTCTGTATTTCGATATTCCCTTCGTGGTTCGACTTAATGTTTTTATATGTCATTAATACATTGTAACGTTTTGAAGCCACCATTACTTGGTTTTGGTAATTGTGGTAAACTACTGATTTTAAATTAAGCTGTAGGAAGATTTTAATAAAATATACGTTATAAAAATATCGTTTAACTATGAAGCAAGTGCAGTAAATAAGGTAGAGCGCACAAGAACAATAGGTAAAACTTAAACTGGCATTTACTGTATACGAATAGGTGATGTCACTTTATATTCTGCCCCGTGCATTTTCGATGACATTGTCGTACGTGAAAGTTTTATTATTTTATTTATGATTTTTTTTTATAAAAATCCAAAATATTTAAAAATAATGTTTACTCTTAACTTGGTGGTAGTTGATCTTTATTTTCAATGTAGTCTTATACTCTATTGCTACATTTTTCTTAAACCAGCAAGATGTGTGCGACGCTTCCCTTACGAGATATGAGTATTTTCTCCGATTATTAGTATAAATTTCACAAATATATTTAGAAGTTATTATTTAATCGTGACTTACTGAAGGTTGATTAGGTCATAAAACATCAATGCACTGAGAAAAGATTCCACAAAATAGTAGTTTATGATACTGTTGCATAATAAGGGTTCTTATAACATGAGTGTGTTTTAAAAAAACGAGCCGTAGGCGAGTTTTTTTATAGTATCACACGAGTGTTATAAGACCAAGTTATGTACAGTGTCATACACTACTTTATCTACTCTCATACTATAATACGTAAATTCATTTTCCATTCCATGAATTCGTGGTAACATTTATTATAGTTGCTCCTAGATTTCGCCGGCAACGGGTTCATGGTCATGTTTGACGCAGCTTCCAGAATGTCTGGTGGTGTACAATCACCACTATCCCCGCTTTCAGACATGTTTTTACACAAAAACTTATGTATTTTACAAACAAAACCAAACTTTGTTTAAATATTGAAAAGATTTTTTAAATGTCAAATGTTGGCGCCAAGGTGCAAACATCGATTGCGCATGCGTGTTGCGTCGTCGCGGACTCGTTCATTGATACCTTTTTAAAGTAGAGGTTCAACCTCCTTGGTCCAGCTGGAGGTTGTATAGGTGTATCGTTATGATTAAAAAGTCGGTTTTTTTTTTTTTTTTTTTTTTTTGCCTGTAAAGTCGGTTTTACGGGCGAAGATTTTACGTGACAACGTCTTTTTCTCGGTAGAATATTTATTGATATGAATATAATTAAATTGCACAATGCGCGCGGCAGACCGATCATAGTTGAGTGGGAGAGAGACGCAAGGCATTCGGCGGGCCTCTCTCTCGTTCGGTGACTCATCGTAACGTTACCGAGCGTTACACTTTTTCATAAGTGACTCCCAGCCGCAACCAATTTATAAGACGTTATCACGTCAAAAGTTATATTATGTTACAGGTGTCCATACAAGACCTGTATCGTAATTAAACTTTTTTTGACGTGATAACGTCTTATAGAGTAAGATCCCAGAGCGATCAGACGTAACTTATTTTCACATGGATGAAACCTTAGGTTCGTAGTAGTGCCTCATGTACTTAGAATACCTGTGTGTTTGTGGAACTTGCCGAGTGACACCTGGGCAGGTACCAGGTGAGAAAGGTAACTAAAAATTAGAGTTATTTTACTTAAATTCTGATGGCTGATATTTATATATATTATGTAGAATATTATACTAAACTAGTATCATAAAGTGTCAGACACTTTTCATGGACCAAAACTTTTGTCAGACGCTTTAAAGCTCCATAAAAAATAAATGAACTTTACTTATTTTCACATGTCTGACTTTTACATATGTTATTGAGGTAACTACTACAAAGTTATATTTCATCAGTCAGACAAATTTGACTGACCAAACATCCCTTAAGACAAAAATTATTCGACTGGGAGTGCGAGCGCGAAAGCAGTATGCATGCATTGAACAGCGAGTGAGATGTCCATAGCAACTCGGTTCCCATTTACCATCTGCTCCACTCTACTGTGTGTGTATGTGCCAAGTACGTGTCGCGTAGTATAGAGTTTAGATCCGTAAAGAGCACATGTTTTTTTTTGTTTATGCCGTGTATTTTTTTACTGATATTAAGTAATTTGTGATAGTGAAAAAACCATGGAAGACGGAAAATTGAAGTGTGTATTTTGCCAAAAATCTAATGATAAATTAATATTATTTTCCGAAGAAACTTTTAAAAAATGTAAACAAGTTTTAAAACAGCGAGAAATACATAACCTAAAATTAAGAAACATAAAATTACCGGAGGATTTATATGATAGTGGTTATCACCGAGAGTGTTATAAAAATTTTACTGCTCTCCCAAAAAAATATTATTCTGCCACTCCAGTTAAAAAAAGAAATTTATTAAATGAATCAGAAAATACATCATTAGCATCCACATCAACGCAACCAAGTAACTGTACTGTTGATAATGATCCATGTGCACAATCTACCTCAAGTCAACAAAATAATTCTACAGCTCGAGATTCAGATGTAACATCAAGCTTAAGTCCAGTTAGTACCAATCATGAACCTAGCATAATACCTGAGCCAAGTGTTGAAGTTAGTATAGAATTAGAATCAGTTGAACCGGTGTCATAAATTACTGAAGAATCTAGTGCGACCCTTGAATGTGGTAGTGATTCCTTTACACCTAGTAATTCATCAGAACGTGATATAACAAGTGGAAAAACCCAGACATGTATATATTGTGAACAAAAAACAAAAAGGCATAAATTAAAACGACTTCCGTTGCATACATGCGATAAAAACCTATTTTTAATTAAATTAAATGAAGAAAAAGAAGACATGGCTGAATTAATAGAGAAAGTGCAAGATGTAATGAATCCAACAATATATTATCACAAAAATTGTCAATTGGAGTATTCTTATAAAATATCGTCGAAGAAAAATACTGTTAAAACATCATGACATGAGCTTCGCAAGCACCATCAAGCTGCTTTTGATGAAGTTTGTAATTTTATACAACAAAATGTCGTAAAGAAAGGTCGATGTTTGGAAGGAAGCTATGGGGAACTATGCAGTTCATAACTTAGAAGATAAAATAAAAAAAGTATTTCCGAAGGAGATAAAGTTTTTAATGTGTCATAATAAAAAGTTAATTGCTCCGAAACATGTTTCTGTCATTGATGAGGAGTTATTGAACAACTTGAAAGATCGTATCGTATATATATATATATATATATATATATATATATATATATATATATATATATATATACAAGGTTATTTTATAAACACCATCCAAATTTTTTCTAGGCATTAGATATCATTCAAACACTTCATTTATGAAAAAAAATTGGTAGGTAAAATTTCCGCAAAAAAAAATTTTGTCCGAGCGAATTATTACAACAGTTGGTTACTGGCAAAATAGGTACTTACAGTTGAACGACCGACCGCCCGAAGCGCCTCACCGAGCTGCGCGCGCAAGTTGTAACTACATCGGCGCAATGAAATCAGTCAGCCGCGGGCTTTCCGCGATGTACAATGTTGCGTTCACGCATTTACGTCGCATAATTATCTACCTAACGAAATGTGTTCACACTTGCAATTGAAATCGAGGGCGAAATTGAACGACGGGTTTATGTGAAGAAGGCCCAAAGCCTCGAGAACTTAATATAAATATAATCCGTGCATTTAACGAAGTGACAAAGTGAAAAAACAAGTAATACAATAAAAGACAATGTTCATAAACGTGCAAGACTGTTTAGAGAGAAATTACCTACACTTTAAGTTAAAGTGATTGTTTTCAAACTTCATGTAAGTGTATTTTTTTTGGATTTTTAATTAATTATTTTGTTGGAGTAAAGCAAAATGTGTGCAGGGCGGCTAAGACTTGTGAAATTTTTCACAAAAATATAGAACTATTAATTATACATTTCTTTATCCTATCGTGTAAAATAGACAAAAATAACTTAGGTAGGTAGGTACTAAGGTTTTGGCACTGCATTTGTTTTTGCGATTTTCGAATTGCCTTTGCGATCCCTGTGTTTTTTTAGATTCTGTGGTTAATAAACACCCTTTGCTTTACTCCAACCAATTATTCTACATAAGTTGATTAAATTTAAAAAAATGCGACGTAAGTGCCTAAGGTGTGGTTTACTTTTATGTTCATTTTTTATTTATTAAAAGTGTTATCGATTAATATTGTTATAATCAAAGAACAAATCAACTTATCTCTTCTTCAATTTGACGTTCCTATTTTTTTTCGTTTAAATTTGCAACTTATGAAAATCATTGTAATGTATCAATGAAATACGGGAGGGCGGGGCGGGGGTCGTGTAATCATCTGCTACAACACCGTGCGTAGCGTGACTGTGACAGCAATCGGTAGTTTTCCTCGGATAACTTTGTGTAGGCTTAACTTAATATTTTAGTACTGAGTGATATTAAAAGAAAAAAATCTTGTTTCGTTATTTTCTTCAAAGAATATAATATATAAATTTGGATGGTGTTTATAAAATGACCTTGTATATATATATATATATATATTTATATATATCGGACAGTATCGTGACTGGATGAATGGTAAAAAATTCTAATGATTTTGTCGATGAATATGATGAATAAAAAATAAACTAATACTTGCTGTAATTAATCATAATATATATTTTTACTTTTAAATTATTTTGACTGGTACCTTTTTTACAATAAAATAAAAATAATGCCTTATAAAACAAAATAGCTCCTAATGTACTCATTATCCCAAATGCACGCAATACATGAATTTAATTTAATATTTATTAATTATTGAATTAATTTTTAATATTAAAAATCATTTCATTAAAGTAAAGATAAGAAAACCTTGGATTGAAAGTAGTAAGAATTTTTAAAAGATTTGAATTTATTACTCTGAGACGCATGCGCATAGTGCTTTCGCGCTCGCACTCCCAGTCGAATAATTTTTGTCTTAAGGGATGTTTGGTCAGTCAAATTTGTCTGACTGATGAAATATAACTTTGTAGTAGTTACCTCAATAACATATGTAAAAGTCAGACATGAGAAAATAAGTAAAGTTCATTTATTTTTTATGGAGCTTTAAAGCGTCTGACAAAAGTTTTGGTCCATGAAAAGTGTCTGACACTTTATGATACTAGTTTAGTATAATATTCTACATAATATATATAAATATCAGCCATCAGAATTTAAGTAAAATAACTCTAATTTTTAGTTACCTTTCTCACCTGGTACCTGCCCAGGTGTCACTCGGCAAGTTCCACAAACACACAGGTATTCTAAGTACATGAGGCACTACTACGAACCTAAGGTTTCATCCATGTGAAAATAAGTTACGTCTGATCGCTCTGGGATCTTGGACTATTATAAATTGGTTGCGGCTGGGAGTCACTTATGAAAAAGTGTAACGCTCGGTAACGTTACGATGAGTCACCGAACGAGAGAGAGGCCCGCCGAATGCCTTGCGTCTGTCTCCCACTCAACTATGATCGGTCTGCCGCGCGCATTGTGCAATTTAATTATATTCATATCAATAAATATTCTACCGAGAAAAAGACGTTGTCACGTAAAATCTTCGCCCGTAAAACCGACTTTACAGGCAAAAAAAAAAAAAAAAAAAAAAAAAAAAAAAAAAAACCGACTTTTTTTTTATTATTTTTGGCCTGTACGTAATGTTTGTCATAAGCATTTTGTTTTCAGTTTTAGAATCTTTGTATTATAGTATCAGAGTAGATAAACATATTAATGTACTCTTAATCTATTTAGTTCTTATACTTCCGCGCACATTACACATCAGAATAAAACACTTTTTTACGGATTTTTGCGCATGTTTTATTGACGTGACAACGTCTTATAAATTGGTTTGCCGGGTGACACTTCAAGAAACTGCGTTACGCTCCGCTCACGTTATGCGCTTACAATGAGAGCGAGTGAGAGGCACGCGTCCCTTCCACTCGGGCATGGTTAGCCCGCCTATGAGCGAGAGAGACAGACATAAAAAGTGGAAGGGACGCGTGCCTATAAATTAATGTTTTAAATATAATTCTTTGTATAAATAAATGTTTTAAATTGTTACTATTATTTCATCCTTCTTCCTACTATACGAATGAATATTCACATTAAAATTATTTTACCACTCAAAGTCGTTGTCACGTAAAACTTTCGCCCGTATACCGACTTTACAGGCAACCAACCAGTTTTTTTATTTTATACTAGCTTTCCGCCCGCGGCTTCGCCCGCGTGGAATTCGGATATATTGCGGTATAAAGCACAACTATAAGAAAAAAATTTAATTCCCACGGAAAAATCTAAGAAGCGCGATGTAACGCTGGATACAAAATTCATATAATTCATTCCACTTCTTACGTATCTTAAAAAAACACTTCGTTACCACGTTTTAAAAAACATCCAGCGCCATCTTTCGCATACCTCTAGAACTAAATAGCGTAAGCCATCATTCCACTTCTTTTGTATTTTAAAAAACATATCGTTACCGTGTTTTAAAAAACACCCAGCGCCATCTATCGCATACCTCAAAAACTAAATAACGTAACTAATACTTATACCAATTAGTAATTCGTTGACATTAGTGATTTCAGGATAAATAGATGTAAAAAAACAATTTAGACGATAAAACAAATTGTACGTCATCCCTCGAGAATTCCACATTTTCGAGGATTCATTTTCGTATCATTTAGCTTCAAAATTTACATGTTCATATTCGTTTGCAACATATAAGTAGACGTAAAAAAAACAGTTTAGACGATAAAACAAATTGTTCGTCATCCCTCGGGAATTCCTCATTTTCGGGGATTCATTATCGTATCATTTAGCTTCTAAATTTACATGTTTATATTCGCTTACAATATTTTACGTTGTTTTAAACGACACACAGCGCCATCTACAATCCATCCATCAAGCAAACAATATTTTTGTTTTCCCTCGAGAATATCAATTTTTTTCCAGGATAAAAAGTACCCTATTATTTAATCCGGACTTTTATCTTTACGTCTGCAAAATTTCAAAGCAATCGGTTCAGTAGTTACGGCGTGAAAGCGGAACAAACAAACAAACAAACAAACAAACAAACAAACTCACTTTCCGATTTATAATATTAGTAAGGATAAGGATTTAATCCTGACGTTTCGACTCCTTTACAGGAGCCGTGATCACAGGATGACTAAGATGATGGTTGTCATGTATTTTGGGGTCCCAAGCAGGTGGAACGCTCCAACCTTCGTCTCTATTGAAATTAGGATGTTTCCTAATTTCAATAGCCTCGCGTAGCATCCTAGGAACAAATCTTTGTTCTCTAGCGAGAATTTGTGGTTTATCGAAACGAATATATGGGTTTGGCCCCTCAAAAGCATGCTCACACACTGCAGACCTATTATCGCGCCTATGTTTCATGTCAGCTACGTGTTCTTTAATGCGCGTCCCTATACTTCTCTTTGTTTGCCCGATGTATGTTTATTTATGTTTATGATTGATGATATGATTTATGTTTAAAGTAAGTTTTAATAGAAACCCGCTTCAGAATATTCCCAATCTTGTCAGTGACCCCCTTCATGTAGGGAAGGACAGCAGGTTGGCGCTCTACTGTGGCTGGTTTGGCGCGGCTTCTGTGACGCAGTCTTGTTACTCGCAACTTGTTATCTTGTAGTACTCGCTTGACATGCTGAAGCTCAGCGGTCAGATGTTGTTGGTCACAGATGCCGCGAGCTCTCTGAAACAAAGATTTCCCTACGGTAGCTAACTGTATAGGATGGTGGTGAGAGTCACCATTTAAATATCTATCTGTATGAGTTGCCTTTCTGTACACTGTATGACTAAGGGTTTGATTTGGATTCCTGCTGATTTGAATATCTAGGAAGGCTATTTTATTGTCTGTCTCTATTTCCATAGTAAATTGTATGTTGGGATGAATGGAATTAAGGTGACTTAAAAAGACAGAAACCATATCTCTTGGTAATATAGCAAATGTGTCATCTACATACCTTTTGTAAAAGCGTGGACACACCGGTGCCGTCGCTAGGGCCCTTTCCTCAAAGTCCTCCATGAATATGTCGGCGACTATGGGTGATACAGGAGAGCCCATTGCTACACCATCCACTTGTAGGTAGAATTCATCATTCCACAAGAGATAGCCCGATGTTAGGCAGTGTTCCAGTAATTTTGAATATTCACTTGGTATATTGTGTTTCTCTAGTCTCTTCCTAGTGACATCAATGCAATCTTGAACAGGTAAGCTTGTGTAGTAAGATGGAGGTCGGTCCCCCTGCCCGAGTTTCTTTCGCCAGTTCTTCTCCGAAGGCCCTCCCAATTTCCGAACTGGTAGAAGACTCAGTAGTATACAATGTAATCGTAGTGAGAATTAATTAAATAACTAAATAATGTTTTAAAATAAAATAAAACAACTTGATTTATATAAAATAATTTAATAATTAGGAACGTGCCCGATTAAAATATTGTGAAGGTAGTAGAAAATACATGACAACCATCATCTTAGTCATCCTGTGATCACGGCTCCTGTAAAGGAGTCGAAACGTCAGGATTAAATATAAAATAAAATAAAACATGCCCAAAAATCCGTAAAAAAGTGTTTAATTCTGATGTGTAATGTGCGCGGAAGTGTAAGAACTAAATATGTTAACCAGTACGGGCTGGATATCGCCAACAAAATCCGCCGGTTGGAAGACCTGATGACTAAGCGCGCAAGAAAGATAACATCTTTGAATTTCTTGAAGAGATGCCGTGATCAAGGTCTCATCCCGCACTGTGTCCGAATCACTCCTAAGTGTGACATACGTGAGAGCGCCAGGATCTTACAACAGGCAAGCAAAAAAACTACTAATCAGTTTGATTCGGGAACATCGTTTTAACTTAAATATATTAAATAATAAAATCGATTGTTCATCCAATGAGTTAAAAATACAACTGTCTAGGGAAGACTTTAATAACTGCATAAATTTTCTTCATAAACGAGAAACAGCAAAATATAATGAATGTAGGAATAGACAAATCTCAAAATACCAGAGACTAGAAACAACCCGTCATTATAAGTATCGGAACGCAGACTGTAATACCACCACAGACCATAGAGTTCCGAACCAATCCCGCGCAGTTGTCAATTTATCAAAACAAACATTGGATGAACCTACTTTAAAAGTTTTAGAAAAAGGATTAAACTTCGCGGTTGCCCCTCGCAGGATACCGTATGAGGACATTATATGTAACGTTGAGGAATGTTTGGTTAAAAATAACTTCAAAAAAGAGGATATGGAGGCAATCCGTCAAGACATTTCATCTGTTCTACGACGTAGTAAATCGCCGAAACCTAACCTCTCTTATAATGAATATAACGCATTAAAAAACCTGCGAAATAAATCAGATCTTACAATCCTCCGAGCAGACAAAGGCAATACCACGGTAGTAATGGATACGTCAGATTATAATGATAAAATGCTCCAGCTCTTGTCGGATGAGAACACATACAAAAAAGTTAAAAACGACCAAACTTCTAAAGTACTGAAGAAAACCAGTGAAATCATCAAGACGCATTTGCGAGGTATTAGATCTTGACGTCAACTATCTTATTCCTTCCTGCCCTAAACCCCCGAAGTTGTATGGGTTGCCGAAAATACACAAACAAGATGTACCGCTACATCCCATCGTTAGCCAAATTGACTCACCAACCTACCGTTTGGCTAAACACGTAGCTAAAATACTATCACCACTAAGGGGTAAAACAACTGCCTATGTAAAGGATTCCTACCATTTTGTTAGTGAGATACAACACCTACGTCTCACTGATGATGAAACTATGGTTAGCTTCGATGTCCAATCTTTATTCACAAGCTTACCTGTTCAAGATTGCATTGATGTCACTAGGAAGAGACTAGAGAAACACAATATACCAAGTGAATATTCAAAATTACTGGAACACTGCCTAACATCGGGCTATCTCTTGTGGAATGATGAATTCTACCTACAAGTGGATGGTGTAGCAATGGGCTCTCCTGTATCACCCATAGTCGCCGACATATTCATGGAGGACTTTGAGGAAAGGGCCCTAGCGACGGCACCGGTGTGTCCACGCTTTTACAAAAGGTATGTAGATGACACATTTGCTATATTACCAAGAGATATGGTTTCTGTCTTTTTAAGTCACCTTAATTCCATTCATCCCAACATACAATTTACTATGGAAATAGAGACAGACAATAAAATAGCCTTCCTAGATATTCAAATCAGCAGGAATCCAAATCAAACCCTTAGTCATACAGTGTACAGAAAGGCAACTCATACAGATAGATATTTAAATGGTGACTCTCACCACCATCCTATACAGTTAGCTACCGTAGGGAAATCTTTGTTTCAGAGAGCTCGCGGCATCTGTGACCAACAACATCTGACCGCTGAGCTTCAGCATGTCAAGCGAGTACTACAAGATAACAAGTTGCGAGTAACAAGACTGCGTCACAGAAGCCGCGCCAAACCAGCCACAGTAGAGCGCCAACCTGCTGTCCTTCCCTACATGAAGGGGGTCACTGACAAGATTGGGAATATTCTGAAGCGGGTTTCTATTAAAACTTACTTTAAACCAGCCAGGAAGATTGACCAATTCTTACGATCGGTCAAGTGTAATATACCCCTTCAGGCAGCGGGTGTCTACAAAATCGATTGTGACTGTGGGCTCTCATACATCGGGCAAACAAAGAGAAGTATAGGGACGCGCATTAAAGAACACGTAGCTGACATGAAACATAGGCGCGATAATAGGTCTGCAGTGTGTGAGCATGCTTTTGAGGGGCCAAACCACTATATTCGTTTCGATAAACCACAAATTCTCGCTAGAGAACAAACATTTGTTCCTAGGATGCTACGCGAGGCTATTGAAATTAGGAAACATCCTAATTTCAATAGAGACGAAGGTTGGAGCGTTCCACCTGCTTGGGACCCCAAAATACATGACAACCATCATCTTAGTCATCCTGTGATCACGGCTCCTGTAAAGGAGTCGAAACGTCAGGATTAAATATAAAATAAAATAAAACATGCGCAAAAATCCGTAAAAAAAGTGTTTTATTCTGATCCGTAAAAAAGTGTTTTATTCTGGTGTACTCTTAATCTCTCAAAAATTATTTGTATTAATGAGCTGTGAAAGAAGCTCAATAATTATCTCGTTAATTGTACATGATATCTTATAACGTATATTTTTCTTAGGTTCATTTAGCTTCCAGCGAAAAATAGAAGAAGTACAATTCTGTCGATGTTTTTCAGAAATGTAATTTTGACCAAAAGTGTAATTGCGTCACTGTTGCACGAAATGAGCGATGTGTCTAAATACCTTTTAATTTGTAAAAGTAACGAAACATATTTTATATTAAACTTAAAATGATCATTACTTTTAAGGTTTTAAAATAAATACATTAACTATATTCATTGAATAAAAATCATAACACGTTACCTTTACAAGTGGCCAAAGTAAATTTTCTTTATTAAAAAAAAATTGAGATTACACAAATATTTGATAGATAAAATAAAAAATACAAAAAAGACCAATGACATAAAAAATATCACAAAAAAATTTAACATTAAAAAAAACATTCGACATGACTAACACAACACAATGATATCATAACTAAATAAATTTTTAAACTGCCAAAAAAACAAAGTCCCGTTAATTCCCACAAAATACACAACGACGGTCTTCATCCACCTCAGATTCTAATGAATCACTATCGGGAAACGAATTCATTACATCAGAAAATTCAACTTGATATTCGTAACTAGCATTTCATAAATTTATCTCCTTATGTCTGAAAAAAAATGAAGAAAAGTACCACTGCAGTATTTTTAGTCAAGCGTAAAAATAGGTACGCAATCAAAATTCCTAAAACATGTATACATTTGATAAAAGTTACCCTCATTCAATGTGCGTTAGATACACTTTTGATCCTACATGAAAGTAATGAAAATTTTACCTTAAATTTAACGAGATAATGTTGATTTTTGCCAAATGAATACGTATTATTCAGTCTTGCGTTGTGTACATAATTTTACCTTTTACAAAAGAAGCGTGTAATTTTTGGTCACGTCATTACTTCATGCCGTGTAAAGTAAAATAGCACCCTTTCTTGCTTAATGGTGTCGTAAAAGGCGTAAAGGCGATACTGGAGTTAGTCGTCATACTGTTCCAATAGAATCGCAAGCGTGGAAAAGTGTTTTAAAACTAGAAGCTTTCTATTCAAAGAATAATTCCCATGGTACGTTCCGAATCGTCATTATAGTCTTTATAAATTACATTCTATTCTTATTTAAATTAATACTACAACAATCCATTTTGGTTTTATTAAATGATTTTAGTTCCTTGAATTATAAAAGCAAAAAGAATAAATGATATTTAGAATACACTATTGGTTAAAAATAAGAATTTAAAATGTATGGTGGGTGAGATTTTATAACATGTTATTGGATTTCGATCCACAGCCGTCAAACAGAACTGTCAAAATGATCTTTATTCTTAGTCAATTCACATTTCAAAAAACCAATTTTAAAAATTACATTAAACATTACTTATTGTAGCAATTTCACTTTTATTCTTTTATTTTAATTTTATTTAAACTGTTTTTCTTGCACCTAAAATTGTTCCTCGCTGTAGTGAGGTGAACAATTGTGTGTTTCACACGGCAGCAAAGTTTTTAGCATCTTTGAAACCCTCACTACGCTTAGGATTCTATTATTCAATCCTAGAATCATTCGCTTGCTTGGGTTTCAATAGAGGTAACTCGCGGCCAAATCTCTACTTTGCAGTCTTCCATAACAAATAACTAGTATATCATTTCATATAACGGTCTTACTTGACATAAAGACACATACAGTGTCCAAACTTTTTTTTTTACAATACTCGGTTATTACTCTGGTATGCACAATACGAAATTTTGGAATAGTCAATGACTCAGGCTTCCGGTAGCCTCGTGCTTACAAACACCTTTTTAGACTTCATACACCTTTAGTAAGAACGAAAAGGGCTATAGCGGATATCACTGTCAGATGAAGGGTTAAAGTGGCTCTTTAAGAATGGAAAAACTCGATAAAAAAAATATTGGTCAAACATCCAGCTCTATCTCTATTCTATCTCCTAATTCTTCTTCTTCTTTCGGTGCCTCTCCACTACTAGAGTTTGGCCGTCAGCTCCGCATATCTCTTCTTATCCCTCGCCAGACGAAACAGTTCTACGTTGGCAATTGCAGTCCACTGCCTAACGTTTCGAAGCCAAGACATTTTCCTTCTTCCGACGCGTCTTTTCCCATCAATCTTTCCCATCATTATAGTCTGGAGAAGATGGTAGCGCTCATGACTTAATACATGTCCCAGATAGGCTACTTTTCTTTTCTTGATAGTTTTCATGAGTTCTTGGGATTTCTTGACACGTTGAAGTACTTCTTCATTCCTGTTACGCCAGTAAAACCACATTTCCAAGGCCTCTAGTTTTTGGTTCATGTGCTCTTTAATCGTCCATGCATCACAGCCATAGAATATCCTAATTAAGAAACTGTGTTGCTAAAAATTCTCGTTTGAAATCAATTAATTGTTACTTTTGCTATTATGAATGGACGATTTGACAGTATTGATATCGGTTGCTAACAGAGGCCCTATGAAACAGTCACATCGTTCATCCATAGAGAAAAATATCAATTTAATTGATTACATACGCGAATTGTTAGTAAGAGAGTTACGTGATCCGCATACAGATCAACTCCAACTTTTAACATTTATTTATTAAGTTCACTCTGAACTATCATCCTGGCCTGTCTCGACATCAGGTCATGTTTGCAGCAGTTGAATTTCCTTTCACTTAAATGTAACTTGAGATACATTAATATAAATACTTATATTGAATTGAAAAGTCGCCGTACTTTTTCTATTTTTTTATTCTCGTCTGTTCACCTCTGTTATATAGACATTGTTGAATAAAATAAGCTTTGACAACAAAAAGCTTTAGTCCAGGTGAAACCCATCAAAATAAAAGAGCTAACTTAATTTCACACAACGGTCTTCGGTTATTTTTCTCACTTAGTCGCTGCCACTTTGTCCCAACCAAAAAAAAAAAAAAATTATAACTTGTACCGTCAACAAATACGTCAATTGATAAATTGGTAAATATATATAAAGTGACTTTGAAATATTCATATTGTTCTAACAAAATTTGGATCTGTTTTTGAATTGATTTAAATTACATAACTGTAGGACTAGTGTCCCTATTACTACAACGCAAGTTTTTACTATAAGTGATCGAAAGGGAAAAGGCTATTAACTGTCAGATGAAGACTTAAAGTGGCTCTTTAAGAACTCGATACAAAAAATATTGGTCAACCATCCGATTATCCTTCCTCTTTGTCATCCAGCTCTATCTCTATTGTATCTTTTTTATTACATCAATGTTTTGAAGGGAGACATCGCGCGTCAGCATGAAAGGAAAGGTTATTGTAAGAAATTAAAGTACACTTTAATGTATTCAACAATTTACCATAACAATCTTACAACGCATATCTAAACTGAGATCTTCTTCAGAGTAATTTTTATGAAATGTAAAATAAGAAAACAAGGTTTATTATCGTCGGCTTTAATTTATAGAACAAGATCTCTCACTGTAGCTTACAGAACTTTCTCAATTTCTGTAATTACTTTGCAATTAATGACTTTGCAATTACCTTAGTAAAAGCTTTTGAAGCAAAATAAATTATTTGAGCTCCAATTTTCAAAGTTATCTTAAATCTGTTGTCAAAGAATGTCATAAAAAATGTTACCATATTAAAATTTCTTAACAATATGTGAGTATTTGTGTATTTGAGTATATATTTCACCATGTTTTGATGTCAAAAATATTGACAGATTCTGTTCGAATTTAATAAATTTTAAGTAGAAATTAGTGCATTTAAAAACTATTTATTCTGAGGATATTTAGGCAGAATTATTATTTAGCTTTATCTCTTTCAGAAATAGATTGGTCATTGTCATGTCAAAGTGATGGTTCTCTTACTGAAATAATAAGCGACACTGCTTAAAGATCTTCAATGAAAAAATATTAAACACATAAAAATTGAACTTTTTACTGAGTTTTGAATAAATGAATAATAACTGGGAAATGTTATTTAAATAGAATATTATATAAGCTGTTTCGGATACATCACTTTTTCTGCAGACTGTACGTCGACCGTCGATTTATCATCTCCAAAATAGCCCCATTACTTTGCAACGTCTTTCATTACTGGCCCATTCGATGTCAAATATTGAAATTTTTAAACAAATTTATTGGATGTTTGACTTTGTGACGTCACCTTTTTATGGCATATAGGTACCCACTTTTATGAAATGGTTTCCGGCTGTACCTCTCGGGAAATTTATGATTGGTTTAGTCGTAAAACTGGAATGCTGTGGACATTCTCACTGCGAAGTTTGTATTTTATGATGTATTTTTCTTTTCGTTTAAAATCAATGACTACACATATTTTGTTCTACTTCACTATATAAGCAGTTGAGAAAATGAAGAAATACAATATCAGCGAAAAGCAAAAACGTAAAAAAGGCTTATTTACGTTTATACTTTTTGCGAGAAGAAAATTGTGATTTATCACATCAAGACTTAAATCAAGCTTGCAAAGTTGTTACAGCTACTAACCATTTTTACAGTTTTATTTATTCAGAAAAATAGATGGCAAACACCTCACTCTGTGATGCAGAACTCGATATTATGATTTTCGATTTTGTTTATATAGAAATTTATTCGAGCTCCGGAAGGGGATGTTTGTGTAATGTGTACGAGTATTTGTACCTGAGTTGGTATTTATATATATTTATTTAAATATTAAAGAACTATGTATTATATTTGTCTTCGGTTACACTGAGTTTCACAACACAAGCCTTGCTTAGTCAGGTTAATTGGTGTAAATGTTATAAATATCATATTATTTTTATTTTACTGGCGAAAGGAATTTTTATATCACATTCATAAAAACACTTCTAAATTTGTAAAATGTTTGTTCACAAAATTCAACAGTGGCAATATGTTTTCATTAAGAACAGCGTGATATTTGTTTTGCCTTAAATAACTCATCGCCTCCTTCTTTCATCTTTATAATTTTGTCATGTAACGAAGAGATTTAATAGATGTTTGTTTAGTAAACTCGTTATCTCTACATCTGAATTAATCAATAAAAATTTTTTTACTAAAGATTCTTTTAAACCATTAATCTATATAATTGGAGCGGAGCGAGCAAAGTGAGCAAGTTTATGAGTTCTTAGCCGATTTTCGTATTTTTTGTGATAAATCCAACCATCAGATTTAGCTAGATCGTGACGGAGCCCGAATTTTGAAATTCGCAAAAAAAATATTTAATTTCAATCATCAATTCAGTTATGGTTTGAAAACATTGACTCTATGGGATTTCCTATTGAAACAAATAGTGCGCGCTTTTTTAAAGTTTTCATTCTTGTGGCATCTTAAAATTCACTGAACATTATTGATTTTTTTTAGTATTACGCTCCGCTCCAATATATGATGGTACCTAAGCTTTATGATTAGATTGTTATATTATTAAAAAGTTAAAAGTCTACTGCAAATTAGTGTAGTAAGATCAAACAAACCCCAAAAAATAGGTTTTTTCAAGACAATTGTACAATTTGGCTATTGTGAGATTAAATTATCTTAATTGCTATTTAAGGCGGCCGTAGCACATTAGGTGATTTATCATTTTGAATCTAAGCGGACCGGGTTTGACTGATGCTGCTTCTTGCTTTGACGGATGTGATGGACGGACCACTAGTAACAAAGGCATTAATTAGTTAAAAAAAATATGTAGCATTTGAGTAGTTGGTCCAGTCCAGTCAAGGTCCAAGGCGGGTCGGTGTCTGCGGTTTCTGCATTTATTTGTGAGCGTGCAGTGCACTTTGCTTGGATTTTGCGGAAGTTAACTACATATTTTTGTTTTACTAATGGATATGGACTTCCACAAAGTGAGGCCTCATTCTTCGTCTTCTAACCAAATGTTTATTGCCTAATTCATATTTTGCTATGATTACGGTCAATAAACTAACTTAAATAAAATTTCAAATAATCTTTGACAAATGATAGATAGTTTGAATTCTAATGTCGTCGGAGCTCAATTCTCTTCTAGTTTTCGTTGATTTCAAATAAATTAACGATTTAATTTGAAATCTCAATATTATTCTTGGAAGATTCAAAGGATTTTGTTTCTTAGAATGTTGATCAAGACATCAATTGTAATTTTACCACGTTTTTCTTATCTCACTTTTCTTATTTGTTTGTCTGTCCGGGCAAAATCTTGCAACTTAAATTTGAGGCACTTTCCGATAAGCTAGAAAGCTGAAACTTTCAGGATAGTTCAGAACCCGATGACAATGCACTCTAAAGCAACTTTCAACTTTCCAGATGCACTTTCAGGTCCACTTTCGGCAACTTTCACTTTTGTATGGGGCTTATCCGATTGTTGCGTAACACATGGTTACTTCATTGAGTTAATAATTAAAAAGAATAAAATAATTATACTAGATTTAAAAAATCTAAAAATCCCACGTTTTTCAATGTCCTAAAAAGAATAAAATAACCCTGCGGGGCAAAGCGAGGGGCCACTCAAAACGTGGGGGCGCATCTTTACAATAATCGGCATCAATGCATGTCATTCATCTCTTTAAAATCTCCTCTTAGTAATATGCGCCCCCACGTTTTGAGTGGCCCCTCGCTTTGCCCCGCAGGGTTATTTTATTCTTTTTAGGACATTGAAAAACGTGGGATTTTTAGATTTTTTAAATCTAGTATAATTATTTTGATTATTCCTAAGTTGTTAGATCTCTATATATATAATTATGAGGTTCTTAAAATTTTAAGTAAGCTGCTTCTGTGACAATTTGGATACTGATCAAACTTTGAGTTTTGTTTTTTAATAGTTTTTCTTTGTTTTTTTACTATCATACAGTACACCAATATATCCGTTGTTATTAGCAAAAATAACACAGGTGAGGTTATATTTTTTTTTATGAAAATATAAGATATAACTTTCGCTAGATTTAAAATTTCTGAAATAAAACTACAGAATATCGTTACCAAACTCAGATTTATATATAATAAAATTCTTTATATTTGACAAGAGCCAAACTCCTAGCTGATGTAAATTTGTTATTTTCATAATTACGTTTCATATTCGTGTTTAAGATATTAGGCCGATGACCCCTTTCGACGAATGTCATAAAATCAAATAGACCTTACCGATGTTAATATACAATGTCTAGAAACCTCAGTAACAGAGGTCAAAGGCTTATTCTAAATAGTGCTCTGATTGACATTGACCTTTGGTGTTCAGATGGGGTTAAGCATACGTTGCAATTTTGAAAGTGACTGGGTGGCTTATTTCTAATTAATATAGTCCCTATAGCATTAATTCTACCGAAGTCGATACAATAGTAGTGTTTGACCTTTAAGATTTAGCATACAATCGACATAGAAGCACTTACAGTCCAGATTTGACAAAAATGTTGCATGAAACTATCACCTCTGAAAAAAAAACAATAAAAAGCAAGGAGTGGACTTAAAAAAATTCGTAGCTGACGTACTAGAATTATTACCCAAAAAGACAAAAAGGGGGTCTTTATACAAAAAAAAAAAATCCCATAAAAAATGTACTCTACAAAAATGCGGATCTTGCAATGCAGTTTCTCCACCACATACGATCTGACGTAGAAATAAGTCGTTTTTTTTAATGAAATAAAATATTTTTTTCCATTTCATTTTATTTAAGTTTCCTTGTTCAACAAATTTGTCACTGATTGTGTCCTATTACCATCAAACATTTATATTAATTGGTCAATATTAGACTAGACACCTTTACTTCTACAATAAATATAAAGTCTTGGCAATCGCGCGGCACTATAAAAATATTAACCCAACGTTAGAAATCTGAGCGATTTACTTGTATTCTTAATCATGTATCATAATTTAAGCTTGCTAGCTGTTCAATTAGTAGTATTTTAAATAGTAGATGCTATGTGTTGCCATGTGATTGCCAAATCGTTATATTAATTGAAGAAATAAAGATGTCCAGTATTAGATACCGTCTCTATAAATGAGCATCATTCAAAGCGGGATAATAATAGTCATATTCCTACGTTCGGTTTCGTCCGTGAAAATTGCACATACAAATCCAAAATTTTTAAAATGTTAATTATATCGTTTTCATTAACACTAATGAAATCAACCATAAATATATAAAGCATCATATACTCTTAGAGTGCTTCTTGATAAATGAAAAATTAAAGTTAAAAAATAGAATGTTTGATGATACTTAATTAGAAGACTATTAATGACAAAGTTATAATATATGCTTTTATCTACTCTGATACTATAATACAAAGATTCTAAAACTGAAAACAAAATGCTTATGACAAACATTACGTACAGGCCAAAAATAATAAAAAAAAAAGTTTAATTACGATACAGGTCTTGTATGGACACCTGTATCATAATATAACTTTTTAATCATAACGATACACCTATACAACCTCCAGCTGGACCAAGGAGGTTGAACCTCTACTTTAAAAAGGTTTCAATGAACGAGTCCGCGACGACGCAACACGCATTCACAATCGATGTTTGCACCTTGGCGCCAACATTTGACATTTAAAAAATCTTTTCAATATTTAAACAAAGTTTGGTTTTGTTTGCAACATTGTTTTACGTAATATAGTATGAGAGTAGATAAAGTAGTGTATGACACTGTACATAACTTGGTCTTATAACACTCGTGTGATGCTATAAAAAAACTCGCCTACGGCTCGTTTTTTTAAAACACACTCATGTTATAAGAACCCTTATTATGCAACAGTATCATAAACTACTATTAGATACTAACCTAAAACCCACTTGGTTTTACGTGAGATCTCACAACTTCGTCCGCATTCCCAAGTCTGATTTGTTACAAACATTTTTACTTGGATTAACTTACCATCTATATACCATCAGGCGAGTTAGCGGTCAAGGGCTTTCCTATTCACGAAAAAAAAAGTTTTATGTACTAGCAGTTATATGTCCAAAAAGAACAAAAATTACAATTATTCAGATACTTCTTTCGTCATCTTTATTACGTTTGATATACCGATAAAACTCACTGTTCAATACATAAGAATACATAAGAATACATTGTGGGTAGGCGCACGCTTAACGTCAGCTGATCGTAAAATTTAATTATTTTTATCATTACATCGAAATAAATTCGTTTAATTAACTCCATTCGTGATTAAGTATCACTGATTTGCAAAAAAAATCAATAAATTAAAGTGTAAAACTGCAAAACAACAAAATGAGCAAGTGCAGTGCGTGCCTGAAACCACTACTAAGTGACAGTTATCTAGAATGTTGTCAGGCGTCCTGTTCTGGGCTTTATCATCGTCAATGTATTGGAGTAACGCCTGAATATGAAGATAGTAAAAAATGGGTATGTCCGCAATGTAAAATTAAAATTAAAAGAAAGGGTGATAATACCAACACTCCAGTGAAACCCACCGTACATGCCCAAGAAGATAGTTATGTTAATAAGCGGATCAGAAACCGTTCCTATCCTGTTTCTTCTCCAGATCGGCCGGTCGAGTCTAATCTGCCAAGCACCCTCATATCTAACCTTCATGAGGAGATCCTTCAGGCCATTCACAAGGAGTTGCCGAAAATAATAAGTCAGGCCATTGAGTCATCAGTGGCGTCCTTGACAGCAAAAGTGGAGGAAGTGGAATGTTCTGCGTCACTTCTAAGCGATAAATATGATAGTTTCAAGGCAGCGTTTGATAAACAGAGCATTGTTATTAAGAAGCTGCAATCAGAATCAAACACCTTGTGTGGTACTGTTAAGGGTTTAGAAAAACAGATCGCCGGTCTACAAGAGGCAGCAATGAAGCAGGAGCAGTGGTCTAAAGTCCAGAATATTGAGGTAGTTGGAGTGCCTGAGCTTAAGGATGAGTCACTTCCTAGTATTTTATCTAAAATTTCCAAACGTATTGGTATCCAGTTGGCCCCTTCGGACATGGACTTTGTGAGTCGTGTACAAGCTAAACGCCCAGTTGTCGGTAAACCTCGAGCTATTATTGTTCGATTTCGTGATCGTTCTTTGAAGGATGGCTTTTTATCGGCAGCACGTAAGCATCGGGGTCTCACTTCAAGTGATATCGAAGTAGACGGCGATTCCAAATTAATATACATTAACGAGCACCTCACAATAAGCAACAAGCAACTATTAAGGAAGGTCAAAACAGCAGCCACTGAAAAGGGCTATAAATATATATGGACAAAAAACTGCCGTATTTATATAAGGAAGAAGGAAAACTCGCCATATATATTAATTTCTTCGGAACAAGATCTATCAAAATTGGTATAAGTTTGAACTTTGCATTGAGTATGGACTGCGACTGCATCTTAGATAAGTTTTATTTTTATATTATTGCTAAGTTCATTTTAATTATTATTTTAATTTACCTACACGCAACACACAACTACACACAATATACGCGTTTACATCATACATTTGAAACTAAACATTACACCCAAAAACACATCGCCTGGTATTTGTTTTGCTTACATTATGAGTTTAGTTATACTTGTACTTACCATTTGTCATACATAGTGTCATATTTCTATGGCCCAACAACTTTCTATCTCTTTATTAAGAAAATTAAAAAGATTGTGATATGCCTAATATTTATACAAAATAACCGTTCTCGTGTATCTATGACCGCCACAGGAAAATCTTTTAACTGTAACACACTACACTGTTTGCAATTAAGTTCTGGTCTAACTATTAATCATTATCAATGGCTACTTTAAGTATATTATATCAAAATGTACGCGGTCTTAGAACCAAAACACACGAATTATATAACAGTATAACACGATCTCACTATAATATAATTCTAGTAACTGAAACTTGGTTAAATGACGGCATACTCGACGGGGAATTGACCGACAATCGTTATAATGTTTTTAGGTGTGATCGCGGATCGAACGGAGGTGGCGTAATGGCGCTGTGTATTGAACAACTATCGGTGTGCGTGCGCACGGCAGTGCCGCACGCGTGTCCGCCTGGGATCGAATACTTGTGGTTGACGGTTGATGGTCGTTCAATGAGCAGCCTTAAGAATTTGGAAATCGTGTTGGTTTACATGGCGCCGGGTAAATTACTCGTTCAACGTCTGACGGAATTTACGTCTTGACTAACGGATGTTTCTCTTTCGTTGAGTGATAGTTATTTTCTTTTGGTAGGAGACTTCAATTTGCCTGTTTTAAAGTGGGGGCCACATGGTCCCACACTTCTGAAAAAAGGATGTGTGAATCTCCAAAATGCGGCCAGAGACTTAGTTAATCAAACTAGTTACATGGGTTTATTTCAATATAACTATTACACTAATAAAGCAGGTAATACATTGGACTTAGTATTTAGCAATTTTGCCGTTGAAATCTCAATCTCTCGTGACCCTTTGGTGAGCGAAGATCCCCACCATAGCACCTTAAATATTGATTTATCGGATATAATGGTGCCGGACTTACCTAGTGCGGGGAGAAAGCGATATATCTTTAGAAAAGCCAATTATACACAAATTAATTATGATCTTTCTCAAATTGATTGGCAAAATATGTTAAATATCGTTTCTGTCGAAGAGGCAGTTGCCAAGTTTTATGAAGTGATCTACGAAGTCATCGAGGAACATGTACCTAGCACGACCTTAGTGGGGCATCACCACTACCCAGTTTGGTATAGCCGTGCTCTAATACAGCTTATTAAAGAAAAGAATAAAACTCACTCATTATGGAAGAAATATAAAAATCCTTGCGACTACGATACTTTTTCATTATTGCGTAGAAGGCTGAAACACATGCAAAAACAGTGTTATCAGCAGTACATGTTTAGAATACAAGAGACTATAAGGAGTCGCCCCCAAAACCTATGGTCATATATAAAGCAGAAGCGTAATAACAGCGTCGGCTATCCAAGCACCATGACCTATGGTGATACAAAGGTAACTGGAAATGAAAATATATGCACGGCCTTTAGTAATTTCTTTAAGGCCATGTTTATGCAACCTGCGGAAAGGTACGCCTTCCCAGATATACACACGGTTTCATCTTCAGTGGATACGATTGGGGCAATTGAGATCTCTCCTCAGTCAGTACTGGGCATCCTTATGAAACTGGACACTAATAAGGGTGCAGGGAGTGACAATATACCCCCAGCTTTTTTCATTAATTGCGCAGAAGTATTGTCGCACCCTATTTCAATGTTGTTTAACCATTCCATGAGTAGTGGGATCTTTCCATCTGTTTGGAAGGAAGCCCACGTGATCCCGCTTCATAAGAAAGGGTCAAAATGCTCTGTGCTTAACTATAGACCTATCTCCATTATAAACGTGCTGAGTAAATGTTTTGAAAGGTTAGTCCACAGTCAGTTATACCCTGTTCTTCGACATGGGCTGCCAGACCAACAGCATGGATTTGTTGAGGGCCGATCCACCACTACAAATCTGGCCGTGTTTATCAGTGATGTTCTTAATGATATGGGTGGTAGCTCGCAGGTTGACGTGATCTACACTGATTTCGAAAAAGCTTTCGATCGTGTGGATCACGTTATACTGTTGAGGAAGCTGTTGGAGCTGGGGATACGCGGCGATCTTCTACGTTGGATGAATTCATATATTACCAACAGGAAACAAGCAGTAATAATAGGAGGACATCGATCTAACTTCATCACAGCTCCTTCAGGCGTTCCGCAGGGATCCATTTTGGGACCATTACTATACACAGTATACCTATACGATATAGGCAATTGTTTTCATCATGCAAAGTTTTTACTTTTTGCCGATGATAAAAAAATTTATATGAAAATAAAGGAAAAGTCAGATTGTGCTAAGCTACAAGAGGATCTAAACAGGTTGTCAAATTACTACGTAACTAATAGGATCAGCGTGAATGTCGAAAAGTGCGCCCAGTTGACTTTTACTCGTGGAACAAAAACACTGGAGCATAATTATGATATAAATGGCAGATGCATAGGAAAGGATGTGTCGGTTAGGGACCTTGGTGTCTATTTGGATTCGAAGCTCACATTTGCGTCGCATGTTGACCATATTGTTAACAAGGCATTTAGAAATTTAGGTTTTATCTACAGGGTAACCAAAGAGTTCACGAATACAGCTTGTCTGAAGGTTTTATATTATGCGTATGTGCGAAGCATCCTGGACTATTGCAGTGTCATCTGGAATCCCCAGTATATTATTTACGATCATGCCATCGAGAAAGTCCAGAGAAAGTTTGTGAAGCACTTAAATTATCGCGCTCGTTTTAAGTGTGATGATTGCGAGCAAAGTTGCTCCAAGCACGGGTTGTTACCCTTGTATTTGCGAAGGCGTGTAGCTGATATGTTATTGCTACATGATACATGTTCAGGTAGGCTGGATTGCAGAGACCTTGTTACAAGATTGCTGTCACTCAATGTTCCATCCAAACGCACCAGACATACAGCCCTTTTTTATACACCTGTATCACGTACAAATTATGCCGCCAATTGTCTTATCTACCGTCTGCCTCGTACTTATAATAAGCTATTGTCTGACTTCGATATCTGGGCTCACAGTAAAGATTCTTTCAGAAAGAAACTAATTGCTAATTTAAGCCAAAATAACAAAAAGAAAAGATAATTTACTTTTTATTTACTTGGATGTTAATTTGATTTATAACTTAATTTTGACTTGATTTCTGATTTGATTATAATCTAATATCTAATTAATATTTACTTTAATGTAATATTTAATATTAAATAATAAAATTTAATATTTAATGTAATATTTATTTTAATCCTAATTCGAAAATTAATTTAATGCCAATTAATTGGAAACCTTTAAATATTTTTTTTTTTTTTTTATTATAGTGAGTGTCCGATAGTGAGTCTCCGTCATGTGAACCTTCCGCAATTTATTTCTTTTTTTTTTGCTACCTACCTTTCATCCATTCGGTCTTCTTATACTTTTGTACTTACAATGTAGTTACAATTACACATTCGTACACACATACACACACACACACACAAACACACACACATTATGCGTGATAAGGTAAGACGATATGTATGATTCGTCCGGCTATTTTAGTCAGATTCTACTTTTAAATTTTTCTTTTGTTTTTTGCCTACCCATATTTGTTTTATAACTAATGGATTACGTAATGTAAGTTCGTAATTGGCTTCTTTCCTGTGTATATAATTTTGTTTATATCATAAATAATGTATGCTGTGAACTTATTGTTGAATAAATAAATAAAATAAATAAATAAATAAGAACCTTAAAGTGCCTCTGGAATTGATGCCATGTTACTGTTGTTTGCATAAAACTTGCAATCTGATTTCGTGTTCGACAGGGGCAGTATTGTCGTCACAGATGACGTCACATGCCTGTAGACCAACGGTGTCGTTATCTCAGCTTTCAAACTTTACTCGCTTCTACTGATTGAGAGGTAATGTGAAGGTCTATTGTCAGGTATCAAACGTATTTTCAAAATAAGTTGTCTTTCATTTCAATCAAAAAGTTCTAAAGGGTAAATAACTTATCTTGTATGTTTATTGTTATCAGTATTTATATGCTAAAAACAAAATACAATAGTTGTATAAGGGTTAGTTAATTTTTTTTAGGGTTCCGTTCCTCGAAAGGAAAAAACGGAACTCTTACAGGATTTCTTTGTTGTCCGTCCGTCCGTCCGTCCGTCTGTCCGTCCGTCCGTCTGTCAAGACCCTTTTTCTCAGGAACACGTGGACGTATCAAGCTGACATTTATATCAAATACTCAGGTCTACTGTCCCTTGGAGCTGTGAAATACTCAAACTTCTAAGCCAACGCAATCAAAAGATACAGTCGTTTATGCCGCAAAATTCCGCAAATATTCGACACTTGCAAGGGAATCAAAACCTACAGTGTACTTCCTGTGAACTCAGAATCTTGAAATTTGGTGCAAAACTACGCCCTATAGCACAAATAAAGGAAAAATTGCGAAAACTGTAAATTTTTAGTTACATCATATAATAAAAATATTTTACGGAACCCTCGGTGCGCGAGTCCGACTCGCACTTGGCCGGTTTTTTTTATTTGTGGCAGCAAGCGGTCATACATTATAACGTAGCTCTTAACAAACATAAATATATTTAAAGACCTACGGCGCCAGAAATAATGTAACTCTTTATAACAATAAGACGCTCACTAATAAACTCACGCTTACAAATTAACAAATAAACTACAAAACTAAGCTACAACAAAATAAATCTGTACAATTTAGGCCTAATTATTTGAGTGTCAGGTGCCATTTATAATTTTTAATGTTAAAGTTTTCTTTAAATTTTTAATGTTAAATTAGTTTTATGTTAATTATTAGTTTCTGTTCATGAGCAGCGAATTTTAAAGTTAACATTAAAGGGATTTGCTACGAATAATTATTATACAATTTTTTTATTGAAATGGACTTTAGTATTTTCTATTTATTGACTACTAATCTTTACCCGCTGCTTCTTTCGGGACAAAAAAGCGGTAGGTAAAGGTACATTTATAATCCAGTAAGCGGACTACCGGTCCCTCGCCTACCCTCAAATATACGCAAAAATATATCGAAATTAAATTGAATCAGCATTATTTGAATAGTCTGGACACACTAATATTTTATGGCATTATACCTTTTTCTTATTATTTGAAAAGATAATGTAACTGTACATCAATAATAACAGTTTTCTGATCTTTTTATTATTTTATTTTATTTTATTTAGTAAATTAATCGTAACAGATTACATCTGGTTGGTTGGTGGTTTTAGGTGCTATTATTAGAAGCCATATGTATTTACTTTGTAAAAACAATAAATACCTTAGGTCCTTCGTCCCCAAGATGGGGCAGAGGACGTCCACAGTGCGTCGCCATCCCGTTCTATCTTGAGCTTCGTGCCTGATTTCGCTCCAGGTCTTTCCGATGGCCTTCGCTTCATCAATGATAGTCCGCCGCCAGATCTGCTTTGGGCGACCACGTTTGCGCTTTTCTTGGGAATTCCAGTAAAAGGCTTGCCTCGGGATGTGGTTTGGATCCCTCCGGAGAGTGTGCCCAATCCAGCTCCCCTTGCAGCGTTTGATCTGCTCGTCGATCCGGACTTCATTGCAGCGTTCCCAAAGGCGCTCGTTTGAGATCTTCTCAGTAAATACCGAGGATTATGCGAAGGCATTGGTTGACGAAGACCTGGAGTTTGTGCGAGATGTTATTTATGACCTTCTATGTCTTACACCCGTACAGCAATACGGATAATTGAAAAAAACAATAAATAACTTTAAAATTAAAAAATAATCGATTTAGTAGTTAAGTCATGAACGCATAACAAACAAACTCACATTTGTATTTATAACATTAGGACAAACTATACAATGGTGACATTACTTAAAATAATTAATGATTTACTTAATTCCTTAAATGGTGAATGGTAGTTTACGGGGAAAGAACAGAAACTTAGTAAGCAAAAAGAATCGGGTCAGATTGATTTTCCAATGAAGTATCTATTGCTGTATACTATACTGTGTACTATATATAGCGCTCAGTGGGAGACGTATCCTGCGTGGGGCTCAGGACTCGTTGGCTGTGAGAAGTATCATTGGTATCTTGTTAAATTATCACTTTTACTCTTGAATACTTCTTTTGATGTCATCACATGTATGAATGTATGAAATAAATATATAACTACACGCGACAGGCTCGACCAGACAAATATGATGACAAATCTATAATAGAACACTTTTCGTTTTGAATAATTTTAAATATTAAGTATTCTGTTCTATTTAGTTCTTACACTTCCACTCACATTACACATTTATATAAAACACAACACCGTGATCCGTGATCACAGGATTACTAAGGCAATGGCCGTCATATATTTTCTACTACCTTCATACTCCTACACACACATTTAGGTGCCTTCCAAAGCGTGAAGTAGCTCTACCCTTAATTTTAACAGGTATCATTTGCTAGGTAGGTACTCTGATCTGTGAAAATAAAATAAAGCCTTTATCAAATATAATGTGGTTGTGTCGGTTTATTGTGGAGTTCCAATGGCCACCTTCCAGCTCCGGAATCAGATCAGCTGATATTATGACATGGAGCTCCATATCATGCATTGTCACGCAATATACATATGCATACAAAATTTCAGCTCAATTGGAAACTGGCAAGTGGGTCAAATTTAACTTGCAAAAATTCATTACAGACACCGGGACTGGTGAAAATAATAAAAGCTTTTAATAATCGATTTAATAGAAAGCTATATATTATACTCAGATTACATTGCTATCTTGGTAGGTTTAATCTCATGTTTTAATCTAAATGAATTATTCAACCAACCACTTAAATGCTTTCAACCAAACATCTAATTTGAATCAAAATGATCTCTTAATTGTAATTGGATTACAGGGCCATGAAAAGAAAAAAACATGTGTGCAATTCACACGTGGTAGAAGTGAAACCTTCAAAAAGCTCTATACACATATAATAGGTACCTACACGTATACAAAATACCACGGTTGTTGTGATGCCTTCTCTCAAGCTTTGTACTATGCATGCGCACACAAACACGAACATAAGAGACACTGTATAATGCTTCCTATCTCATTTTCTCCTACGTTAATTTTTTTGTGTCTGTCTATTTTTACTGTCGCTTTTTCGTTTCATTAACTTTTAAATCACAACGACGCAAAGAAGTTTTGACTTCAAAAATATTTTAACAGCTTGAAAAAATAAATTTAGTTCAGTTCAGAGACTCAGTTTCGCTTGTTATGCGATTTTGGGATTGGAGTGTATTTCTATATTATAATGACCTCCAGTTAAGTGCATAAATAGAAGACAATATTGTTAAATCATTAAAAAATAAACTGATTCTGTGTTTATATATTTTTAGTTCTCTCTCAGTCCTCACGTTGCCAAAAACAGTCTAGATTTCAGAAATAATTTATTATTATACAACCTTTCAGCTAATATTGCTTTTATGATGTCACATCCAAGCCCATGTTTATATGGAAGTCGCTTAGTCTTCGCCACGAAGTTGCAATCAAAGGACTAACGCTCTATCTAGCGTTCCTTATCTGACGACCGATTGGTGCAATATTAGTGATCCTGCCTTTTGCATCGATGGTTCTGGGTTTGAATCCCGGAAGGTGCAAATTTTTGTGTGATGAATAAGAGTATTTGTAACTGAGTCATGGGTGTAACATAACTTATCTATGTATAGTATATGTATTTGAATAAAACTTATTTACGGATTTTACGCATAATTTATTTTATATTTAATCCTGACGTTTCGACTCCTTTACAGACCTCCATTTTAATTTTACTATTTGCAATATTTCGGTCCCCCTGCCCGAGTTTCTTTCGATATTTCTTCCTCGGAAGGGCCTCCCGATTTCCTAACTTGTAGTAGACTCAGTAGTATATAATGTAATCTTAGAAAGAATTTAATAACTAAATAAAATGCAAAATAAAACAATTTGTTTTATTCAAAATATATGTAATGTGCGCGGAAGTGTAAGAACTAAATCGTATGATTATGTATGTTTATCCGTTACCCTAGTATCCATAACACAGGCCTTACAGTATTTACTTTGGGCAATGGCTAATTTGTGTGTAGATTTATGTAATTTGCCTATGTTGTTCCTGAGGTTTGCAAAAATATTACAAAAGGGTTAATGTACGTAGCTTGATGGTATGAGTACCTGAGAAGTGACGACGAGAAATGCATATACGATACATAGATAAGATAGATTCAAAGAAATATATATAACCCATCACTCAGCTACAAATGCTCGTATTCATCAAACAAACACTTGCAATAATTGTAAAAAAAAATTACTCGTTACTTCAAATTTTATTTACTTTGACGCCCGTTCATTCATTAAGTTATTCATATTAACATTTATAATTAATATATAGAAGTTTTTCTTCATTAACTTAAAGTTGTAATTAGTAATGTTTTAGCTTACACTATTGTAAATGTCATTTACCCGATTAATTCATAAGTATATCTTTAATATGTATTAAAATAAACATTATTTTCTCAAACAAATTTTCTTTGGCTGCCATTACTACCATCGTAAATTATATCCAAGTTAACCTTTAGTTACCGACCCCCATTTTTGGTACATAATTGCCGAGGTGAGGTCACGGTGACACCCAATTTGAAGTGACGTTTTTCATACAATCAATTTCAAAAGTGTTTAGAAATTATTCCTTACCTAAAAAATTACTTAAACAACAATGGAATGAAATCATAAAAACAGCATAAATATGTTTATAATATTTTTAATAGTAAAATCACAAAATGGCACATTTTTAGGAACATATTTTTCAGTCATCAGCATAAACTATGTAACTAATTTAAATATTTACATATAGGTTACTTTTCTTATGAAATCAATTAAAACAAACCCTAATCAACAAGAAATAAAAATATTGTACAAGATCTAATAATGTAAGGCACAATTGTGGCAGACTTTTAGGGCACATTGGAGACATAAGTATATTTTACATATGATGCACTGAAGGAGGTATTTTTTTTGAGTTTGGATGGACAGATGCTACACAACTTCCTGTTTGATGCTCTTTGAGACTGCTCCGATTCCGTATCATGATCGCTGTGTAGGCGAAATTCAGGATCAACGAACTCATCATCACTATCACTAAAATCTCGTAATTCTTCGTCTAACCAACTTTCTAAATTCTCTTCTTGTCCGGGATCATTTAAATTCACTTGTTTTGACGTGACAACGTCTTATAAATTGGTTTGCCGGGTGACACTTCAAGAAACTGCGTTACGCTCCGCTCACGTTATGCGCTCACAATGAGAGCGAGTGAGAGGCACGCGTCCCTTCCACTCGGGCATGGTTAGCCCGCCTAAGAGCGAGAGAGACAGACATAAAAAGTGGAAGGGACGCGTGCCTATAAATTAATGTTTTAAATATAATTCTTTGTATAAATAAATGTTTTAAATTGTTACTATTATTTCATCCTTCTTCCTACTATACGAATGAATATTCACATTAAAATTATTTTACCACTCAAAGTCGTTGTCACGTAAAACTTTCGCCCGTATACCGACTTTACAGGCAACCAACCAGTTTTTTTCGACATATAAAAAAGAAGCCAAAATAAGCATATTTCAAAGTAATAACAAAAAATGTCCTATCACAAAATAGTAACACTAACACCGACCTTACGTCACGGTGACACCAGAGGTTCAGTTACTGGCACACTTGTAACCATATCGCAAATTCGCGACCTACTAACGAATAAACAAGACAAAACAAGCAGCTACTCAAAGAAACAGGTATCAATTGCTGTTTTTTGTGGAAATATTCGCATTTTAACGCATGCGGTGTCACGGTGACACCACCTCGGCAATTAAAGGTTAATAGAAATTGTCAATTACTTTAATTCAGCGAGATTGTTACATCTTTTAAATCCCAAGATTTATTGTTTTTCACTAAAAACAAGTTGAAAGTACTTTATCGTTTTAATTATTTGCCTTAAGTGTACTCTGTTTTGATTAAGATGATTGCTGAAGAGAGAATATTTAATATTAATATTTTGCTACACAATCTTATGTTTTTAATCAGAAAACATTCCTCATTTCGTTTCTGTCAGTGGACTTTGTAAGGCTGATGTGATAATGAATATATAGACTTGATTTTTCTTTTTTTGTATTCTTTAGTGCACGAGAATTCTTGGAATTTGGGGATTTATCCCGAATTCTTCAAATAATTCAATTTCTTTTTTTAATAAAGTGGTCAGTATTAAAAGAAATAATTTAAAATTATCCTTTTTTATTCCAAGCCGCGATATTAATGAACTAAAACTCCGATAAGATTAAAAATATACCTGTAAAAAACAACCACATCTCAGAGCCCTTAAGTATAGGTACTCGTATATGTGGTTGCACTTACAGAAACATGGCAGTGTGAATGAAAAAAATAAAAATTATCCCAATTATTTAGAACCAAAATTAACGACCACATGCAGTTGGTCCTGACTAATGCGTGATTTACGCGGGTCGATTTTCGTCGTATGGCTAGTCGCCTCACAACTTCACAAATCACCTCACCGCCGCACCGCTAGACCATTTACACAGGTGACTAAAATCACAAGCGGCTCGGTCATTTCCTTCGAAAATGTTGAGAAGAGTAAGTGTTCGTGCCGGAATAACTGATCTCTTTACCGGTCGATTTTAGTTACCAGCCACATGCGGCCGGTCGCCGTGCGGCTAAAGTCGGATGCGTCCCAACTTTGGGGATTGCGGCTTTAGTCACTTGCGACCTAGTCGAATTGCCATTCAGACGGCCGATTGCTGCCGTGCGGCTGAAATCGTGGGACTTTAGTCACCCGTGTAAACTCCGGAGGATATGCGTGCCTTTCGAAGTAGGGAAGTTTGAGATAGTGATTTTGGTCATATCCAGACAGCGGCCCTTGTAAATGTTAATAAACCACCAAAATCGTAGATCAAACCAAACACGCTAACCACTCCACTAACTAGTCTCTTATAAATACTTAATATCATATAAGTTATTTATTGTTTCAAACTTCCATGGTCACACTCGTTAGTGTATCATAGCGTCTGATAGAACGATACTAGCTCAAAGTAGAAGTTGAAGTACGTTTTTTTTTTTTTTATAGAAAATAGGCATGCGCTTGACCACCATCTCGCCTGATGGTAAGCGTCGATGTGATCTAGGATGTGACGCGCTTGCCTAGAAGGTACCTATTTACTCGTGACTTGAAGACCCCTAAATTGTATTTGTCAGGAAACACAGACTCAGGCAAAGAGTTCCACTCCTTAGCGGTACGTATCACAAAATTGGAACCAAAACGCTTAGTGCGACTCTTTGGTATATCCACCATATAACGGTGTCGCCAGTTTGTAAGTCTGGTTGTCCGATGATAAAATGGGGACGGCGGAAGAAGATTGTACAATTCAGCTGCACACTCTCCGAAATGTATCCTATAAAATACGGATAGGCTTGCTACCTTCCGTCTATGCTCAAGGCTTTTGAGCTTTTTATAGAAAAGATCTTCATTGCCGATGAGCCTCTTTGCCCTCCTCTCAATGGACTCAAGCGTCTGGAGCTGGTATTGGGCGGAACCGTCCCAAAGATGAGAACAATACTCCATACACGATCAAACTTGTGCTTGGTAAAGGTTGAGCAACTGTTCCGGTGTGAAGTATTTTCTCACCTTCGCCAGAATGCCAAGTTTTTTTGAAGCCACTTGAGCCATGCTCTCAATGAAAGAGCCAAAATTGAGAGTTGGTGACAAAGACATACCTAAAAGCTCAAGATGGTCAGTGATCGGCACGGATACAACAATTACCTCGGAAAGTAGGAGTCAAGTTGAAAGGACTCCTTTTAGCGGAGAAAAGACACGCCTGGGTCTTTGCCGGATTGAACCCTACTAGATTCGCATCGCCCCATTCGGAGACTGCCTGCAGAGATAGGTTCATGCGGCTAACCGTTTGTAAATTTCGACGTGTCTGCTAGCGTCTCGGTAGCTCAGCGGTCAAGGTACTTGCCCGGATAGCGAAAGGTCGTGAGTTCGAATCCCACCTGAGGACTCAGAGATGTGAATGTGTTTTACAGGCGTATTTAAAATCTTATGGAAATACTCACAAGTGTTAATTAAAACAGGATCATTACCATGTTTTGTTTTAATTCATAAGAACCCGAAAAAAATCATAAGAGAAGTTTTTTCGGGTGTATGTTATTAGCAGATGTCTCGATCTAACCTTCATCTGTCTGTATGTAAACTCACTATTCATACGAAACTGTTCACGGCACACAATGATCGCAGTACCTATCAGATCGCGACACTGCACTTTTTATTGTGTTGTTTTACACAAGCAGTTAATTCTATAAACCATAAGCTATAGAAAATATATAAAGGAGGATGACCACTTTAGTTGAACCCTTGCCCCGTCTAAAATTGGTCAAGTACAACAATGGTCTAGCACGCATTTTGATGTTATTATCATCTAGTATTTGTAGAGAAAAATATACTTATTCTTTCAATATGCGCACCTACTCGTCTATCATCCTTTTCTCTTTATCTCTCTTCAAGGCAACCCAGGGAAAAAAGATTTCTTTTAACCAAGGTTGGTCGATTTCTGTGAAAAGATATACTTTGTTGTGCTTGACTTTTTCGGCAACTTATCTGTGTGTGCAATAAAGTGTATGTGTGTGTGTGTGCTTGCTCATCAAACAAACATTTTCTCCTTTCAGGAGTGAGATTACTGTTGTAGCTTTCGCAGATAACACTACTTACTACTAGACCAACAGATCACCAAATTATTGCGAAGCCTGTTTAAACGAGAAAAATACATTAGGTAAGGTAAATCTTTTTATAAAAAATGAAATAATGAATACAATAACTGATGTTTAAGGCTCTCGAAGAAGGCTACTAAGGGTGCCTTGGGGAAATCAGACCAGTCCTCAATTTGCTCGATATCTTTAAACGATAAGAAATTCTTCGGAAAGATCGAACGGGTAATCATAAAATGTATCGTACTTTTTAAAAGACAAAGAAATGAAATTATTCAAATACAACACGTGAATGTGCTTAAAAGGTTTTCATTATTTATTCAATTTCTCTTTTTAAAAAGGTCACATTATAATATTATAATATATATAGGTTTATACTTGAGCGTAATTTTAACGTCACAGTATGATGACATTTTTATGTCACAATATTATAATGTGCGTCATAATATTGTGACATAAATAAAGTCGGTATACGGGCGAAAGTTTTACGTGACAACGACTTTGAGTGGTAAAATAATTTTAATGTGAATATTCATTCGTATAGTAGGAAGAAGGATGAAATAATAGTAACAATTTAAAACATTTATTTATACAAAGAATTATATTTAAAACATTAATTTATAGGCACGCGTCCCTTCCACTTTTTATGTCTGTCTCTCTCGCTCTTAGGCGGGCTAACCATGCCCGAGTGGAAGGGACGCGTGCCTCTCACTCGCTCTCATTGTGAGCGCATAACGTGAGCGGAGCGTAACGCAGTTTCTTGAAGTGTCACCCGGCAAACCAATTTATAAGACGTTGTCACGTCAAAAATGTCATATGTCTTGACTACATTTTCAATATAACAATACTAGCGGCCCGTCCCAGCTTCGCACGGGTGGACAAAATTCTTTAATTTTTCTAGTATTCAATATAGCATATGACACTCAGCAATAATGTGCCTTTCTATTGGTGAAAGAATTTTTAAAATCGGTTCAGTGGATCCCGAGATCCCTTACATTTTAACAAATATACAAACACACAAACTTTACTTCTTTATAATATTAGTATAGATTATGAGCTCCAGACTATATCATAGTTTAAATATCAGAACCAAAGAGTCTTAACTTCATCATCGTCACGGTACCAGTAGGTCCAGATCTACAATAAGTGTAAATCTTTTGTCACAATATAATGACTTACACTCTTAATTGCTTTTTAAATATTACAATATATCATAGTTTAAATATCAGAATATAATAAGGTCTATTTTGAATCACATTTTATGTCACTATATTATGATAAGCAGTTACGATTACATTGTAATGTCGCAATGTAATCTAGTCTTTATTACATTTTTAACATTTTGCCTAATATCAATCTCGTAGTGGATAGCAGTTTAGGCAGATCATTGTAAAATTTTAACAAGGGCTAATGTTTAGAGAATGATTTATAATATATATATATATATATATATATATATATATATATATATATATATATGATACTTAGTTGCTTCATGCTTCGGATGACACTTTAAACCTGTTTAAATTCAGACTATGCCTGCGGTCGCTAGCAGCCACCATTTCTAGACCGCGTTGTGGCTTAAGCATCTTTCTTTCAAGATAAAGATAAATTGCTTGTTATTCAATATGACATTTTATAAATGTGTGTATTGAACGTCAAAAGCTACGTGGTTTCAAAAATCCTACTTCGGGAGGCCTTGTACAGAAAAGCCAGCAGAAACTCGGCAAGGGCTGATTTTTATCTCTTGAATGTCTGTTGTTCTAATTGTTGGCATAAATTCTTTCTGAAGTGCTGCTGTGCTCATTGCTCCTCATCCTTTTCATTTTAACCTCCTCAGATTGCGAAAGTTCTATAAATACTTACTTGGTTTCTTTCTTTTAAATATAAAAGAATTATTTGAGTACAATACTGTCATCAAAAATATATTTATTATTTTTCTCATAAATAATAACATGAGTATTAGGTACTTGTAGGATATGTACTATCGAGGCCTCTGGCGCCTTATCAGTCCTAAGTCGAAAGTCGCCTATGCACTGCACGATGCCTATCGCTTCAGGCCACGCCCCACTCCATTCATTCAACAATGGCGCGCGTGCGCGAACAAGCAAGTGAGAGCAGATTGACAGTTGACAGTACTGACATCAAGGGCGATTTTAAAACTAGTTGTTTATGATTGGCCGCAGTATAAACCGTAGTAAAATACGAAGCTAATTAGGGGTCGTGTGGGCGTGTCCGATGCGATCAGTTCAAACGAATATTTCTACAAAGTGGTAACGCGCGAGAGACCTCGATAGTACGTACACTGACTTCATTTGGGATTCAAATACATCTATCAGTATATGTAATTTAATTATTGTGCACCGTCCCCCTGCCTGCAAATGAATGCAGAAACCGCAGACACCGGCACCTTCACCAACTACTCTACACGTGTTTCGCCCCCACAGGAGGCATCATCACTTTTCTTGAATTTTGCCTAAGTAAGCTACATATTTTTGTTCTACTAATGGATATGGACTTCCGCCAAGTAACGCCTGATTTTATCAAAAATAAACTAATTTAATACATATTTTGATATTTTCTATTTTTTTCGTTATTAAATAACATGTATTATTCTTAGTTGGGGATTACTTTCGTGTATTTTACTTCAACGACATTTCGAAGTACCATTTATGAAATGTTTCGATACGCCTACGACTTAAACAGGTAGAAAGATAATTCAAAGAATTTCTGTTATATTTGCGGAGACGTCTTGAAATTATACCAAGAATAAACGTAAATAACAAAAAAATAATTCAAGTAACGGCACCTTTGTAGATAATTATAATGTAAGAAATAATATTCTATTAATTACAAGATACTAATTAAAAAACTCAATTATTTTTGGCAAAACAATGATTTTATTTAAAATTGAAGCTTGTTGAATAACATACAAAAAAATGTAGTGCAGTGTAAATAAATTGGTAGCATAACAATATTATTTACATATAAAAATTCATTTACAATTCAATTGTAATAATGTAAGCATTTAAAGATGAGTTTTCGTCCATCGCACTCGGTTTATCTGTAAAAAGAAAATTCCCATTAAAATTTTGCTTATTTCAATTAATCGATATAGTTAAAACCTTGTTTTACGTTTGTGATCGTGTATGTAAACATTAGTTAAACTTAAAAATTGGTTATTGATATAAATATTGGTTATGGCAACTATTTATGCGAGTTTTTTAACTAACGACTAGATTTAATAGTTCCTAAACGCATTTTATCTGAAATCTGATGCTTCTGAGAACCCACACGGGAGCCTTAGATGCACTACAGGGTATACTCCAAAAGTCAACACATCCAAGTATAATCCCCGGCAATTAAGTTGAACATGATTTTGAAATCACGTGACATGCTTAGTAGCAAGTTTAGGTACATTATTCACTACTGCGCATGTCACGTGATTTCAAAATCATGTTCAACTTAAATGCCGAGAACTATACCACCGCATCGTCGGAAGTTATCAACGTATTGTAAGTACTGCATTTTTATTGCTTACCACAAATGTGACGGAGAATATGCTCACTAAAGTAATGCGTTTCATTACAACTAAGGAAGCATGGGATAATCTGAATCGGCATTATGAAAGAGTATCATAAGATCGATTTTACTATGTATGCGTGCAGTTTGTTGGTTATAGTCTTGATCTTATACATGATATGGGAACTCACCTAACTACAACAAAGAATTTGTGGCATGAAGTAAATTTGATTTTGACTAAAGAAGGTAGAACATAGCACTGCTACCATATTAAAGTAAAGAACATTTCTGTAAAATATATTCTTTGAATAATCATCTAAACAAAAAATAACGTAGTAATAGGGTAACTACCATAAACAATGATATCATCCTAATTATTTTGTGTTAATACTTTGTGTGTATGTTTGTTACCATATTATCAGTAAAAGCCTAAGAATAACATTCATGAAGGCTAAGAACTGTTAGCTATATGTGTAGTCGTAGAACCGAAACGTTAGCGCGATTCATTTTGGTACAGCGACATCTAGTGTATATAAAAAAACTTATAGGAATACAATTCCTAACAAAATCAAACCAATCATTGTCAGAGAATAAAAACAAAAGACGTAAATAAGGGTCCTGAATGGCAGTTGCAGTAGCAGCAGTTGGAATAATTTGCATTTTACCATGCGGTAAAATGGTTTAAGTTTTTTATTTTCATAATTAATTGTCTTGACATTTTCCTGAGTCGTGTTCACAGGAAGTAGCCATTAAACAAATTTCATAAATACCTCAAAACACCTGAACCCTGTGGTTTTCCCGGTCGCAAACGATGATATTTCCTCCGGACATGACAGCTATTCCCTCCAGGCCCTTGAACTCTCCATCACCAGAGCCCCAGGATCCGAAGGCCCTAAGGAAGGTGCCGTCAGGATGGAAGATCTGGATACGGTTGTTGCCAGAATCGGCGACCACGATGTAACCTTGGTCGTCAACTGCTACACCCCTATTGAATAAAAATCATCGTTAATATTTACGTAATAAAAATGTCACCATTGTAAATTTTATGTTTCTATGTAATCAGTTTTTAGAATAAGAGTTATATCTTTTTTATTGAGTATAATGAGTATATTGAAGACATTGAGTATATTGAGAATATTGAGTATGCTGAGTATATTGAGTATTTTGAATACATTGAGTATTATATAGTTTTAAACTTTCATATCACTTGCAACAGTGCCGAAATATCGGAAACTCAATACCAAGGTACATGGTAACAATCCCGTAAATAACTTATATTACTACATTGAGTATGTTGAGTATGCTGAGTATATTGAGTTCACTACTATATTCTTATACATTATCAATGTATTGAGAAACGAGAATGGAGTCGGTTTACCAAAATATATATTTAGATATTATATTGAAATTAGAAGATTTTATAGTTCAATCAAAAAACAATAAATTTCATGGTGAATTTTGTGAATCATATATTTTTTACATAATATGACATTAAAGGTGTTTTAAGCTGAAACAACCTATGGCTTCCTACTAGCCTAGCCTAGCTAGAACAAAGAGTCAGGTTCGAACCAAGCTAAGTTTCTTACAACAGATTTATAAACAGCTCACATTGCTCATTGGCTCAGGTTGACAATCTATAGAATAATTTAATGAATTCAGAATTGTATAAAATATTTTCTTATTATAATTTGATTTCAATTCAATTCAATTGGGCCATTGCCCGCTTTAGTTTTATGTTGTTTTATGTATTGCCTTCTCTCCGTGCCAAAGTAATAAAGAATTTACTTTAGTTAACATTTGAATCTCTTCTCAGAAAGTATTGCAAAAGGCATTAAAACAAATCTTAAATTTTACAGGCGCATGTTACAGGCGATAGATACACAGATCACGTAAATAGGCCACAGGTAGGGTTGTCACTCAATTCACTTTAAATATATTTTTTTTTATATTTTTAAATTAGTTTCGCTCCGCTCTAGGTGGCTACGCTCTTTTAAAACAGCAACCCATAAGATAATTTTAAACATAATAAGTTAAAACCTCTCAAAAATCATTCAGTCTATGCTCGTCCGTAAACCAGCACCACCTCACGATAGTTTTGAAGCGGGCCCGTGAATAAACCTATCCAATTACCCACAGGTATACAAATAGTTGTAAAAAGTAGGTATACAAAACTTTTTGTACCCATCATCCAATGATAAAGTTTTCCCTTTCCTAATTTAGGAGTTCCACACAAACTGAACGCAAAATAGCAGCCCTATTTTACGTTCAATATAGGTCTTGTGGCTTTAGGAACCCGGTCAAGGTGTAAAAACTGGAGCGATGAGAATAACATTGTTTATCAGCACAGTTATTAATATCATTCAGTAAAGAAGCCAAGTTCATTTATTAATTTATATTGTGATCTTAACTGTTGTCTAATAAATGAGATAATTAAACATTAAGAATGAATTACAAGGGTTTGTGTTATTTTCATTTTGCAACATTTTCTTGGAATGTTACTTACTGAAGATAGAATATAATGTGATAGTAATAATGATAAAATGAAGTACGAGGTATGAATAAACTGCGTGGGTATACAGTCCACTTCAATTTCAGAATTAAAATGATCTTTTCTTTTGTTTTATCTAATATTTTGTTGATGAACACCACATATATTGATATTAAATTTTATTTGTTGTCTTCTTTTAATGAGATAACTATTTAATTAATGTAACAAAAACTATTGATAAAATTCACTCCAGCATGAAATCCTTGACGCGTCTAACAAGTAAAGCCATAAGCTTTAACCACTTTTGTATTCAATTGCTGAAGTAATTTATTTCACTTGACAATTTAACGTTTTGTATTTTAGTTTTAACAAAATATTTTTTTGGTTTCTTTTGTGATCTATGAATTATATATAATAAAAAAGAACATAATAGAAAACTGAACTAGAATTCATGCTCGGTATTCGATTAATTCCAAAATGGCGTTATCCTATGCGTTTTGTTCGCCTTTTTAGTCTTTTCGTTATTTATAGCGTAATAAAAAAATATTTGTGTTGTATTACATGACTGAAAGCATTTGGGAAAAGGAATTGTTCTTATGGTTTCATTCATTCCCTGGTATCAAAGGTATTACTAGAAATAGCTTCTTTTTTGTTTGTTTTATTTTAGTACTTATAATCTCGGTATTAAAGTCGATCATACAGATATTAATTTAAACGCGAAATAATATTATATTACACTAAAATGGAGGGAATTTCATATATATTTAACAAGTTTCAATATCGTTTTCGATTTACAGAGTTATTTTAAATACCTTCATTTGACTCTAATAAGCAATAACGTATCAACCCATAAAAAGTCGATTCCGTAGTTATGATCAGAGTACTTAACATATTCAGCATTATCCAACAAAGATTGAAGTTACGTTAAGCAAAAATTAATATATATCTTTATGATTAATAGGATATCGCGAATACATTATTTGGGAATATGCCGTCAAATTCCTTAATACGATCGACATTTATAGTAACGCCATCTGTCGTCACAATAAAAAATATTATGCGATTAATAAGACTTCACATTTTTTTAAACAAATTTATTACGAATGGTATTATATCTCCATACGTAATTTTCTCAAAATGAAATTCGTGTAGCATTATATTGCTTATCATAGTCCAATTAAGAACCATCTATTTTTTACAATCTACTAATATTTTTGACACCCTTGACTAGTATCAGTCTGTCTAGGCAGTATTAAAATCCAAGTAAAATATTCAGCGATGAGATTCTAACCTTCTTGGAATTAGCACTTCTTTGATTATGGAATTAGTAATTCAATTAATAATATGGGACAACTAAAAACAGATTATAACTTCAGCTAATCTCAAATTTTATGAGTTTTACTTAGAAACGTTTTCTTGCGAATGATAAAATCTTATTTTTTTTAATAATACCACTAATAGAAGTATAAATCTCATTATTTAGTAAATTTCGAAGGTGTTTAGAACCATATTATTAAACCAAATCAATTGTTTATATCAGAAACAGTCTCTTAATCTGTTAGTAAAAAAGAAACTTAAAAGTATATATTTTATTGTATTTATAAAATCAAATTCTCAAATAATATATTATTAAAATCAAATGTTTCTATATTTTTCAGAGTATTGATACTTTGATTCTTTGTGGCAACTTAATTGATATTGTGGGGTCGTCCACCCCCCACAGAAGGCTTATATTGCTTTTCTTTGCTAACTAATAACAGTACTAATTTGTTGTATCAGATAATCTCCTATCATATCATCCTCCCGTAATAATAACGTTTGTGAATTAGATATATTTGTATTTATGGAGATATACAGACACATAAGTCAGAGACGGGGATTATTTTTATGAATCAATTTTTCCTGTGATTAGTTGATGCTATATTAGATATAAGACATTTCTGTTCAAGACATATTTAATACGATTTAGGTGAGCGGGAGTGAAACGCGAAGCCAAACTGTCGTAGACTCGAGTCGCGGAAGAGGCAGTTATTAGCATGGCAAATAAATACGTTTCTACTGGATTCATTTGTAGTTATATATATTTCTGTAAATAATATAGGTATGTGTATGTCTATCCGTTACTCTGGTATTCATAATACAAGCCTTAGAGTGCTTATTTTTATCTACGCCCGCTAATTCAATTTGAAAAATTATATATTATCAAAATATATTGATACATTTAGGTGATTTGTGCAAATACCGTAAAGGATTTATATGTTATATTTCTTAATAAACGTCTCAGTCAATGAAAGTTGGAACTTATGAATTGTTTGTATTTAATAAAGAAGTCTCATTTGAATTTAATTGTATCTACAAAGAATGACTATATTTTACTTCAAATAACTAATTTTGTTCATCAAATTCATGGAAACTGTTTGAGGTTCTGACAATGTAAATTGTTTACGTTTGATAAAACGTAAAATAATCTATAAAGTTTCAAACTACGAACTAGCTGGTGTAAAAGCCAAATGCGTTAAACACATTTATTACAACCGTTAACCCCTCGTGGAAAGCTAAATATTTGTGTTGTGAGTGGATTCATGTCCATTGTACATCGCAGAGGATATAACTCCCACCGCTTTGTTAAAGCTCATATTTCAACCCAAGGTCTACGTAGTGTTTTTTTTTACCAGATAAGTGTACAAAAGCTATTTTATATTTTAAAAAATACTATCTTTTTATTTTCAATGGGTTGGCTCTTGATCCTAATCAAGAGTGGGGGCCAAGACAGGATCCATGATCTAACGAGTTAACCCAGAATGTACCTATTCACTCTGGCCTTAAAAACGGACGGGTTATAAGTTTTTGGAAATACAGAGACAGTTTCACTCCTTTGCTGCATAGTGAATTGAGTCTCATTACATATCGGTGAATATTATTGACTGCAAATGCTTGTAAACTGAACCTAACTGACTACACTTTACGAGGAAACGGTAACACGGAAAGCCTTCTCGGTAATAGCTTTCAAAATTTGAAACTCATAACTTGAAACTCTATCAATTCGAGAGTAGGAAATTGGAAAACAATAACTCAATACTAAATTTCAACGTAGCGTTTGTTACCGCTGTACATTGTTCAATTCATTGTCGAAATGTAATACATTTCGGGTATCCAGGGTATCCCCAAAATAGGCTCAAGCGGAAGTTCAGAGGTAGAGCAACGCTAGAGCTACTTCGATAATAATAATATTTTGTACTTTCACACCAATTATCCTAGCCCAAAGTAAGAACTGTAAGGCTTGTGTTATGGACACAAAGGTAACGGATAGACATACATATTCGATACATAGATATGAAATATTTATCGAAATATATATAAAATACCCATGATTCAGGTACAAATTCTCGTATTCATAAAACAAACATCTGCCCCTTCGGGGACTCGAACCGTCGGTGCGGAAGGCAGGATGGCTACCGTTAAACCAAATGGTCATAAATTCACCATCAGCCCTTTCATTTCCATGATTTTTCGTAGTTTACATGTTTTTTTTTTCACAGGCCTTAATTTACAAAAAATGTTTTTTTTTGTGTTATTTCTAGATAAGATGAATAAAAAGACCCTGAATAAACAATTACGGGTTAGCTGTATAACATTGCACCACAAAGGAATATAAATGCTTAGAAAAAAATCAAAAATTCAAAATTTTCGAGACTCGAAACTAATTCAGACACCACAAAATTTTATCAGCTGTTAACAATTTTAATTCAATCGATCTTTCTTTTAGAAACATGGTTTAACTTTGGATTATATTCGCAAATCTACTGCTCTTAAACAAGAAAGCTAAAGATTGCTGACAAATTACATTAATATTCGTATAACTTTTCTGTTTATATGTCACCGTTAAACTGTAAATACTGTTAGATTATAATTTATCTAGGGAGATTGCAAACTGTCGAAAGATTGTGAACCGTAACATATTGTTTACAATTTGACGCATTATTTTTCGGTAGATTATAATCTATCGAAGTGAAATCGTTAAATTGTGAAATGGCATGCGACGGAACGCACCTTACGCGCTGATTGGTTGAACGTCATGTGCCCCGAGCCGCCATATTTGTTTGTTAATTCCTTTGTTGTCGAATGTAAACAAATAATGTTTTGATATATGTTAAAAAAAACTTATAGCTTTAGAAATAGTTATATGAAATGGTCTTGAGGTGCATTTATTTTATTTGACTGACATCTGTGTTTCATTCCTAACCCAATGACACAGAATGGCTTGCTGTAAGACCGACCAATCAGGGACAGCCTTCGAAGGTTAACAATTTACCGCGCAATAGATAGTGATTAAACAGTTTCACTTCGATAAATTATAATCTATCGAAAAATAATGAGTTAAATTGTAAGCAGTATGTTACGGCTTACAGTTTTTCGATAGTTTATAATTATAATATTATGGTGTTTACAATTTTACGGTAACATACACATTATGTATTAATTGTACCTATGTTTTATTTATGATTTTTCATTATTGCCTTAAGATTTCGTGTTGATACGGGATGTGTTTCATTTTTCATAACAAAACGCGTATCTTGTGATATCGTCCGAAAGCTAAGTTTAAAAAGATTTTTCAATGAATTTCTGTTAAGCTTACCTCGGGAATTTGAATTGTCCGTCTTCAGACCCTTCTTCTCCAAATGAGGACAACACTTTTCCATTGACGTCGAACACTTGAATCCTATGGTTGTTAGAGTCGGAAACCAAGACTCGGTTAGTGCTGGACACTGCGATATAGTGCGGGTGTTCCAATTGTCCAAGCTTAGAGCCAAAGGATCCGAATTTGCCCACGAATGTGCCATCTGATTGGAACACCTGGGTAAAAAAAGATAATATTTTAGGACATGAAAAAAAATAAGTAGTCAAAATAATATGCATTTAGTCTGCAGTAACTCGAACATTGTTCGCGAATTGGTTTGTAGGAACTAACTATTTAGGAGGCCGCAGCTAAACGGATGAAATATCAGCTTCAAAACGAGCGGATGGACGAGAGAATTCTTATAAAAAATATTGTTTATCGAAGCTTGTTATTTACGTAAGTGCAGATTTACCTGAACTCTATGGTTTTCCTTGTCACAGACATAAATGAAGCCAAGGGCGTCCGTGGTGATACCCCAAGGGTAGTTAAATTTGCCGTCTCCAGTGCCCTGACTGCCGAAGGCTCTGAGAAACCGGCCTGCAGGGTCGAACACCTGAAATGAAAACATAATTTAAAAGGTATCTCTTAATAAAGCAAGAATGATAACTCAATAATACTCGATAGTTCAAGATTGTGGAATAAACTGTACCCTTAACGTAACGGTATAGTGACCAATTTTGTCTACCAAACAATCAACAAAGTCTATTTTTCTGTGCGTTACCTTAAAAACGAGTAGTCATTTATTTACTTTGATGTGCTGCCGTGTCTTTGTAAAACCATCTTTTTATGCATAACCAAGCATGAAATATGTCATACGAAATCTAACTTATTCCGTTGTGGTTCGTATTTTTTTCTTATTCATATATGTCACGGTACTATGGAAATGTTATGTTCTTTTATCCTGAGGATGTGGAGTGACTTACTCTTATTAATAATAATTGGCTTTTTAAACATACAACGACTTAGGTATTTGTTACAATAAGTTAGAAAAATATAAGCTCTTTTAAACCAAATTTATAATATAGCTAAGGAAACAATTATTTCTTGATTTGTCAGAAACATAATTTGCCTTGTATTAGGCAGAAAATAATTCAATTTTCTTTTGGAAGTTAATTTCAATGAAATCAGCGATTAATGAGATTTATTATCACAATTTTGGCTGTAATCTAAATCTAATCTAAATAAATCAAATTACACTTCAGTCTCCGACAAAGAAATTTGTTTGATTTGTCGACGCTAATGAAGTTAATGCCGAGTAAATTAATTTAACATTTCCGTAAATATAGAGTAATGTTCTGCTGTCGTTGATAAAAAATAAAGAAATATATTTACTGTCTTAGTAATTATTTGTCTATGCTGGTGTAGAAAAACGTCAATAACAACTTCCAAACTGACCGCAAACTTTACAAATCCATAAATTCCTTTACAACTATGGATACATTAACGAATAATAAATATATGTGATCTTTGTATTTTTACCTGAATGCGATGATTGTATCGGTCCGCAATTATGTACTGTCCAATTCGATTGACTGCGACACCAGCTAGGCAGTCGAATTCGCCTTCTCCGCTTCCATACTGTCCAAACTCTTTCACAAATATACCGTTGGAATCGAACACCTAAAAGAAAACATCATTACATTTTTCTATATTTATCATTGGAATCTTAATTAAAATATCGATTGAAAATTAAGTTGAAAGAAAAATATCCTTACTTCAAATTAACTGCGTTACTATAATATAATCACAATCTAAATAACCCCTTACCGTAATAGTAAAATTAACAGATTCTTACTTGCACTCGATGGTTTGATGAATCAGCCACGACCATAGTATTGTCGGGGCCCACAGCGATGCCACGAGGCCAAGTAAAACATCCGGGTTCGCTCCCCCGGCTCCCCACACTGAATTGTAAACGGCGCTTCTGCAGATACTGGCTCCTAGGGGAGGAACCTGCTGCTGCGAAACCTATAGTCAGAAATAAAAATTAGAAAAAGTTATTTACTGTACAACTACTTAAAATTCAAGCTCCAAACCTATTTACACGCCACTCTTTGAGCTAACCTGCTACCGCTGCTGTAGCCGCCGTAGGGGAGATGGGGGAGCCTGCCGCGTTTTTTGAATCGTCATCAGAACTGGCAAGCTCGTTGGCTGAACGCAAGGGCAGCCCGAGAGACAGGCGACGCGACGTACTCGAAGTACTGCCGCTCGTGTCACGGTCTTTGCCCCGCGATCCATACTTGTTTTTTAAATACCTCGCCCAAGAACTCAAAGCCGCGCCGTCTTTTTCACCGGCTACGGTGCGTTCAGGTGAGCTTTCCCTTGACTTTAATGCATGGGAAGACCGGCTGCGAGACAACTCCGTACCACCCGTGCCGGAGCCGTATCGAGCCGCAAGATATGCTGACGGTGAAGCAGTGGTTGGAGACACGGGATCATCAGGATCATCATCGTCTCCTCCGAAACCAGTGTGGCTACTTTTACTTCTTGCGAGACGGTTTCGTCGTTCTTTCAAGGCAAGATACCTAGATCTAGCAGTAGGGTATTTAGCATCATCATCTAAAGACGATTGGGTCTCGAGTTCCTCTTTGGGTTTACTACTATAACGATTATTGTATGAAGAACCACTGGAACCGTAACGAGGGGTAGTTTCTTCTTCAGCTTGTGACGCTTGCCTCGTGCGGTATCGAGATTGTGCAGGTGTTTCTTTAGTTTTATTATCGTTTGCGTCGTTACGAGCGTTCGTGCTGCGCGCTAATAGCGGGCCTATGTCACTTCGAGTCATCGTCTGACTCTCGGGCTTTCTTTGCGTAGCAGGCTCCTCTTCACTCTCCTCTGAAGAATCAGTTTCCTCTTCTGAAGATGTGTCAGAATCTTCATGAGCCGGCTCGGCGGGCGCCGGGGCGGGAGTAGGCCGTTGAGATCCCACGAAGCGACTTTGTACCCGTTGTGCGCCACCGGCTGTTCCATTGGTTGTCACGGGTGCTGTTCTGTCGTTGCCTGCGAAAAAGAAACGAACGCCAGGTTTTGATGTGGGCCCAACATTGCTATATTTTGCTTTTAGTTCTTCAATACTTAATATCGCACCTGTGTGCTTAACCGCCGAGCCGGAGCTTTCTGTTGACGCGCTTGATTCTGTGCTAGGAGCACGTGCAGCTGGACGGTGTGGTGCTGGGGCATCAGACCCAGAAGGTCTTCTTGCAGGTGTTACCGGCTTTGGAGCCGGTGCTGTATTCTTACGCTGCGTCCGTTGCAAAGATCCAACAGATTCATCGGATTCACCATCACTGGACGCCTGAGAAATACATTGAAATTCGATATGGACACCAAAATTGCCTAAATATTCGAGGTGCTGTATAGTGTATGCAAAAAGGGTTAAGCGTGGAGTGTATTTTATGGAATGCAGTTAGATTTCTACATTGCGTTGTTAGTAACGATGATTTTCCTAATTTCTACGTTGCAATATCGTCTCAATTCATTCTCTTTCTTCTTCCCAACTCACCTCCCGAGCAGGAGTAGGTGGTTTACGATTTGCAGAGGTCCGTTCCTCTTCAGCCTGTCGTGGTGGAACTCGATCTGGTTCATGCGAGGTAGCCGCCCCTTTGTTTTGTTTCTTTAGTCGTGAAATTTCGTCGTCTTCACTCTGTTGCCTCTGTGCAGGTGGTGGAGGACGACGCGGCTGAGGTGCAGGCTGTACAGGTTTGGGAGGTGGAGGTGGTTCCTTTTTTTCTTTCTTTTTTCCACTATCAACGTCCAATATCCTTTGCATGACACGTGGGCAATCACTGAGTCTAAATATCCCACTTAGAGGACCTCGCGTAGCGTCTTCAGTATCTTGAACCTTCTCTTTTTCTTTTTGGACTTGTTCAGCTTTCACAGTGCGGCTTGTTTGCTCTGTATCTGAGTCGTTATCTTGTTGATGACTCCTTACAAATCGTGAACGGAACCTGCGAGATGGCCTATGCTCAGATTCATAGCCGCTATAATCATCAGTAGCCCCGTAATCTCTAGTATGCTTTTCAGGAGGAGGTGGTCGTCGTTCACCAAATTTGCGTCCACCAAGTATAGGTTCATCATTTTCTGTGTAACCCTTAGATTCTTCTTGCTGGCGGAACTGACTTGCTAGACGATGGTCACTCTTTGACCTTGTCAAACCCGGAGTTTGTTGTATATTACCTCCATAAGTATTCGGATGGGTTATATTCAGTTCACCATAACTAGCAACATGTAATACTAACTGGTTAGGATCATGAGTCATAATAAATCGCATTCTACGGTTGTAGTCACCCGCCTCATAATCGAAGTTTCTTAGAAATTCTACCGTTTTCAAGAAAATTTCTTTGGTGTCAACCAGTTCAGTATCTTCCCATTCCACATCATCTGTCATATATTTATCGGCGAGATCACAATTACTTTGTATATTACTTAACTCTAACTCTAAATTATCTTTTAGGTGAGTGAGATTTCTTAGTTCGGTAGCTAAATAACGGTCAACTTCATTTCTGAGAAAATCAGTTCTATCTTTTAGCGCCTTGGCAAGTCTTTTATGTATTTCATCTATTTCTCCGGCAACTGCGGCACAATTTGTTTGTAAATTTGTCGTATTTCGTTCAACGATTCCTAATATATCTTGAAGCCTGTTGACGCCCCGACGTATTTGGTTGTTTATTCTAGAAATTTCACGACGGAGTACTTCCATGTGTGCGGACTTACAGTCTTCACAAACTTTCTTGTCACAATGCGCACATGGTGCGCAGTACGATTTTTCTGAACAAACGTTACATCTTTCCATAACCTGCCCAGCAGTGGGATCTGGTAGCTCCCCTGCTATTTGAGCATGCAATTCGAGGAAACGCTGAAGGGTCACATTTGTTGGGAATCCCTGAACTCCTTGGTAAGGGATTCTGTGTTCTGCTCGACATTCTGGACATTTGACCTGAGATAAAAAAAAAATATAGTGTTAGGTGTAAGAAATATTATTATCATTATCAAATTGACACACTTTTACGGTAACCTCCAAAAACACGTTTATGTTCATTTAATCTTCACGTTTCGCCTCCTTTTGAAGAGCGATTCACGTAATTAAAAGTGTTTAATTTCTATCAATGGACGAGAAAATATAACGACTTTTTATAATTAATGAGTCGTGAAGTAAATTCGATTAACTGCACTACTTAACTGTATTTTTGTCATGTTCGTCGATGTTATAAAATAAAAGTTTAAATTTGCACAAAAAAAGATAAGGGACAGACATTGAGGTAAGTTTAAAAAGATTTTATGAAAACCTATCATCATTACCTGTCTCCTCACATAATCGACCAGGCCGTCCATGCACGGCTCCATACAGAAGCTGTGCTGGCATGGCAGCAGCTTCGGGTTACGATATCGGTCCAAGCAGACGCAGCACGTCAACAGCGATTCAAACTGCTCCATCTTTGTGTAGCTTTATGTGTCTGTTGGAGAAATAACAATATAAAGTAATGTAATAAGTGTTGATTATGAGACACACTATTTACGAATGATCAATTTACAGAGATATGGCTAGCATCTTTTTTACAAGACATTCAATTAGTCAGCAATGAAAACAAAATCACAAATAATTTAGCAGAAATCGTCCTTTTTCAATGCAAAGGGCAAGCGAAGCCCTTTTTTTCTGACAGAGTTCAGAGAAATATCTTATTATTTCAACCGTTTTCATACTCTAGATCCGTGGTCAGTTAGATTTAAAGTTCCAAGTGTTTCCACAGAGATCGGACAGATTTTATAAATAGAAAGGCAGTCTGTCGCTTCTCACGCACTTCGTCTTAGTTTCACAAAGTAAGTCTTTTAAGCAATTATGAATTCTAATCTTCATGGAATATAGTTGATACTTTAGTTAACAATAGGACAATGAATATGGAATTACTTATATTTTTAAGAACGCATGTTTTTCTGATGATGTAGTAATTAGTTTTAGTCAGGTGATGATATGCGTACATTTTTTCTTCATTGAGTCATTTTATTTTGTAATTATTTAAAAATTGGCAAAGAATTCCTCAAGGTAATTTAGTATATTTAGTTACACTTATATTATATTAGTTATCACAGTTATATTTTTGAAAATATATAAAAATTACATTTATAGATATCACTTTTACGCGACGCGTTTAATTTTGTTTGTTATATTTAATCCTGAGGTTTTGACTCCTTTACAGGAGCTACGATCACAGGATGACTAAATCTCGTAAGGATTAAATATAAAAACAATTAAACGAGTCGTTTATCCGGTAAAAGTGGTTTTATTCATTCTGTATATAAAAAAAAAAATAAAACTTATGTGATGATGTCAGGTGGAGTAATGTAACATTTATGTGTGGCATAGATAACTTTTCAAATATTTCAAAAATATAAAAAAATAATTAATTGTTTATAAAATAAATTAACGCTTTACAAACTTACATCACGTAAGAATTTATTACATTTTCCAAGAAAACAAAATAGAATAATCAGAAAACTGATTTTTTTAATAATCTATTAATATTACAATAGCAAAAACATGAAATTCAATTTTATGTACTTACTTATCAAAAAAAAAAAATTGTAGTAAACTAGACCTATAATTTGAAGCCACGTTACAACAAATGACGATACAACTGTTTACCTCTCCACCCACGTGTTACAACGTCATATTTATTTTAAACCATTTTGGCAGGCATATTTTTTTTTTACTTTACTAACATTGAATCATGCGAAATTTCGTATTTGGCGAGACTTCATACAAAGAACTCGAGCCGTATTACGTGCTTCTTCTTGAAAGCCTGTCCTTGAGAGCAATTAAAATTACGCTTAAAAAATATATAATCAGTAAATAAGAACGATGCTATTTTAACCAGTATATCACTAATTGCATCGCATGTGCGAGTGCTTGTGGTGGGACTGGCAAGTGATATTTGCTTTTCCTAATCTCAGTATAATATGATACTTAAATCTATATGAAAATTAAGATTCTTGCCTTTTTCAACAGATCATATGCAAAGATGTTGAAAATTAGCCTGTAGAAATATATTAAAACCATTTTAAAGGCGATTTTATATATTGTGAAAACGCAAACATAAAATTAACCGAAGTTTAATTGGGCTTATCGACTTAATATACAAAAAAAAAATTAAATGGAATATAACAAAATTTAAGGGAAATAATTATCAGCTTTTCCGTAAACCGACTTTGTTCCATATAAACTATAACCAAAGCGCAATATTAAAATTTTCCCATTATGAAATTTTAATAAACAGGATGGGAATTGGGAATCGGAAACATTCAACTCAAATATAGCAGCGAGAATTTATAATCAGAGTATTTTACTTCATATTGGAGTTGTTTTATTAATGAAGTTAGGAAAATTTTGGACTCTTGTCAAGCTTGCTAGCGAATGAAAATTCATCGGAGTTAAAGATATTATTATGATATGCTTGCTAAAAGAGAAAAGATTTAAAAATGATTGCCAAAACTTATTCAAAACAACTGCAAGCAGAATTTGTTCTTGTCTCAACATACTTATCACTATAAAGTTAATGTGATTATGTCCGTGGAAAAGCTAACAATTGTTAGATAATTATATTAAAAAAGTCACAAATTCCAAACAATTTTAGGGAAATCATGATGAAATCCAGGAAATCTTGCGAATGGGACAAATGCCAAATGTTAAGAATGTAGTAAGAGGAAATATAGGGCATGACTCTGTTAATTACTTACTTGATATTAATTAATAAATAAAAGAATGAACAGGCTCAAGTTAAAATGGTAAGGTTACTACTAATATAACGCCTAAATTAGCAATGGATTTATCTATTTCAAAGGCGTTATTTCTGGCAAAATATTTAAAATTGCAGTCATAAAAAATTGCTAAGATATGAAAGAAACCACATCGGAATCACCTTGAAGTAGTTTTGTGTTATGTGTATACAAATGTAGTCTAAATTAAAACGAATCAACGCTGCAAATTTTTCATTTGAGCCAGAATGTTTTGCTTAAAGACTGAACTGAGATTATTTTAGACAATGATTTAATCTTCAAAGAGCGTCTCACGGACAAAGATTTGTATAATACTTCTGGAAAACCGGAAATATTTCATCAAGTGAAGATGAATCGGATTATACAGCTAATAGAGATTTTAAAACTAACACATATAATAGATTTAAAGTAATAGATTGCAACAGTAAAGTGGTAAGAAAGAGTGATAATGAAATGCCTGACGTTAAACAGGTGGCATATGGTGCGGATAAATTAAGACGTGGATAATAATATTGTTGAAAGTGCGGAGTTTGTGAAAATAGATCAGTGCCAAGATAAATAACATAAAATAAGATATCTATCTGATTGACAGTTGAAGACAAAGAGCTTAAGTTTATTGAAACTGTTAATACGAAAATATGAAAAAATTAAGCATTTTAGAAAAAATACAGTTAGAATATATACAGCTGGTTCAATTTTGAATCAGACATTTTAAAGAAGATTTAAATTCAAGAAGGTAACAGTGGAAGGAAACCAGCATCTACTTTTAAGTGATCAGCATCCAGAAAAGCTTATACTTACAGCCGTTTAACCACATAAAAAATAAAACACTTGGTAATCCAATCCACACAAGCAGGAGAATTAGCTCTGGGTGAAATCGGGAGTTCAAAACACTTGAAGATTACTTGTCATGTTGCAGCAGCTATGGTGGCACTGTTTGGAAACTATTCGACTAGAAATTATCACAGGCTGGGAGCGCTCGTGGGAGCTCAGGAGATACTGAAGGAACACGATACCGTGTGCGCGGGATTTTATTTTGGGAAACGACGCGGGCGCATGCGGCGGATTTATTCTAACCGTCACAGTTTACTTTTGGACGTGAAAAGGTCATTGGACACGTCCGAGGTGTGATTGTTTTCTATCATTGTAATTTTTGTAATCAGGCTTTTTCTCAATGCCGTTTGATTTTTCGCAAAATCTACTTTTACTTTTAAACCATTAAACGCAAGATTATTTGAGGCACTTATATGTTTGGAAATGACGTTGGAATTTCAAGGAAATCGTGTCATGTTTTGTGTTACAAGGCAAGACATTTATTATTTAGCTTTCGTTTTTAAGAATATTTTTCTCGAATGATTTGTATTTATTTGTACGTTTCCCAACGGAAGCGTTTTCACGTTTTTGTACATTCTTTGTTTGTTTTTTTTTAGAAATGAAGCGAAAGTTTGTGTGATAAAATTTAATGCTCTGAACTAAATGAACCTGAAAAATCTCGTTTTACTGAAACTCAGAAAATTATTAACAAGTAACTGCGATTTCTGATCAGTCTAGCTATAACACGCAGTTTTAATTCTATTCCATTTACTTTTTTAATGTTAATTTATTTAATTATACAGCGATATTATATTATTATTTAATGATAAAAAAACAAAGAAATTTAAGTTTTTAGAAATCTAACTAAAATTTAATATTACTGATTCTGCTTTTTTGTATAACTTCTTTAACAACTTATTAACTATATACAAGTAAATTACTTTAAATGTTATAATTTTAAACTATGTTTTTTATGGGTACCTAAATACCAGAGAAAAGGAAACGAAAATCTCATACGTGTCTTAATGTAGCTGAAAGCGCTTATGATAAAATTATCCGTCATTCAGGTTTAAACGATGTTTGCATACTTTCTATTTTAAGATACAAAGCTTATTGTTCGGGTATAAATGCATGAGTTACGTGTTCCTTTGTATTGCCATGGTATTTAGTACAGCTTATTAGCTATTTAAATTCAGATTGGATTATTTTTATACATTGCAGATCATTTTTTTTTACAGGTTAAGGTGAATACGCGAATAAACGTTAATGGCTAAACAGAAGAATCGGTAGATTCGTCAATTTTTTGGGTATCACTTTAGATTCGAGACTATAATGAGGTCCCCATATCAATACCTCGTCAAATAAACATTGTTTTGCCACGTATGCTGTTAAGACCGTAATGTTAATCTGGTGTTGAAACAAAAACAATGGTTTACTTCAGCTATTTTTACAGTGTTATATTCTATAGTCTACTGCTGTGGAGGTTATCGGCTGGTATTTATATTTTTATGCTCTAAAAATAGCACTTCGCGATTTTCATACTTTACGGTCTACCAATTCTCTTCAAAAATTACTTGATACACTTACTGTGGCTTCCCAATATATATTTTGAAATTTTTAAGAACAAAACACATTTTTTAAAAAACAGCTATGTAACCGTGTATTTTACGCGATTAACAAAGTTAAACTTGCCGTTATAAGATCCAGATACCAAATTGCAAAAAAATATAATATAATGTTATACTATTAGAGCCCTTAGAGAAATTGAAAAAAAGTTGTTAAAAACACCTATGGCCAAATGCTGTTATAAAAACCGGCCAAGAGCGAGTCGGACTCACGCAGGAATGGTTCCGTTCAAATTCATAGTTAAGTAAAAAAAATCACGTTTGGTGTATTTTGTTTTATGGGAGGGCTCCCTTTAATATATTTTTTTATTTTAATTTTATTATTAATTATTAAAGTAAAAGTACAACTGAGTATTTTATGAATATTTCAAGTGCCTACCTGTTGCCATTTTTGATATCGAGTAAAAAGGGCGAAAAATCGCGTTTGTTGTATGGCAGCCCCCTTAAATATTTATTTTATTTTGTTTTTAGTATTTGTTTTTATAGCGACAACAGAAATACATAATTTGTAAAAATTTCAGCTGTCCAGCTAGAACGGGTCTTGAGGAACAGCCTGGTGACAGACAGACGGACGGACAGAGAGCGAAATCTTAGTAATAGGGTCCCGATTTTATCTTTTGGGTACGGAACTTTAAAAATTAACGCTGATCTAAAAAACAAAAATAAGTGAAGCTACTGTCTTTAATAATTATACTGGTAATAAATTTTTCCAATGTATTTTTTTCTAATACGTCTTTAGTGTCGCTAGAAAAGTTTACTTATATCAATAAGTCCTGTGACACGTTCTTACAAATAGAGAAAAGTAGCCTTGCCGAGTATCTTGCAACTGCTTCCCAATACAAGGTCTCTTGACGTAGTTGTTGTTTACTTGCAATGAATATATTAAAATCATACATTATATTTATTATGACTATACTTTGTGTGTTTGTTACCATACCAGCAACGCGTGGCCGGCTTATACCAGCAACGCGTGGCCGGGTTAGCTAGTTAATAATAATAAATAAATAAATAAATATTTCTAACATTCACACCAATTAGCCTAGCCCAAAGTAAGCTCTGAAAGGCTTGTGTTATGGATACTAGGGTAACGGATAGACATACATATATGATACATAGATATGTTATACTCATAGAAATATATATAAACATCCAACACAACAACAGGTACAAATGCTCGAATTCATTATATATAATATGTGATAACATGATGGTACCACAACACCCAGACTCGAGCCAATGTCGAAAAGTTCGTTTTCCACATTGACTCGGCCGGGGATCGAACCCGGGACCTCGAAGTGACCATGAAAACCGGTATGCGAGCCACTCAACCAAGGGGGTCGCCAAATTTGTACATCACTACATAGTATAAAACAAAGTCGCTTTCTCTGTCCCTATATCCCTATGTATGCTTAAATCTTTAAAACTACGCAACGGATTTTGAGGCGGTTTTTTTTAATAGATAGAGTAATTCAAGAGGAAGGTTTATATGTGTAATACATGCATAATATAGTAGAGTATTGCATCCGTGCGAAGCCGGGGCGGGTCGCTAGTATTAAATAAAAAGCATTATATCATTTTATGCTTTACACGGAATTCTTATTTAGTTCGGCAATCATTCCAATTATAGTTGTTTTTATTCCTAGCTAGCTGACTCTGCCACGTGTTGCTGTTCAATCATAAAGATAACATTCGCTTACAATAGGAAATCAAGACATAACTCTGTGTTATGAATGTTATTCTTAGGCTTTTACTGACAATATGGTAACACACACAAAGTATTGTCATAATATAATTAGGATTTTTTTATTAAATATATGATTCTAGATGTAGCTATGATCAACAAATGTATACTCATCAATACATAAGCTTTAATAGTCATCAGCTTATGAATATTTCTGCTGCTGAGAACAGGATACAAATACTGTAGAGGAAGTGGTCCTAGTGTGAACAGCTGATAGGGACAGTAATAGGCTTATAATGATGATACATGAAACTAAGTAGAATAACCGAAAATTAATGCCAAGAAAATATTTTTTTTTTATGATAAATATGCATTATATTTGACATATTAGCTGATTCCAATGTTGAAAAGTATGGAAACATAAATACAGGAAATATAATAAAAACCTTCATTTCAGTTTTATGAATCATTCACGGGAAAATATACGGGAAAGTACTACTTAGTTCTATAAATGATCCGAATTTCCGTAAGCCAGTTTTACTTGGAATAGACACATATTTGCAAACGTTTCGAACGTTACCTCAAACGTTACCTGATCACGTATAACTCGTAAATTCAATGGTAGAAGACAAATTTATAACGGGAATTCTTGTAATTTTTATGTGTTTGTGTATTGTGAAGATTTATATTGATCGCCATTTGGAATAACGATGGTATTTGGGAATAACAAACATCTATGTCAAATCAACTGCAATGTTTTAGTCTCGCAAAAACTCGGAAAACATTCCATTGATTTCGACGAAAGTTTATTCAGAAATTGTACGCATGCCAGAGTTTTTTGCACGGTCATCAAAAAAGAGCGTTGCAAAGGAAGCCAGGCATAGCTGGTGTAAAAATAAATATAATATAAATAACATAAATATCTTATATTATCAAAATAAAGATTTCTTTCAAAAGATAATGTTTTTACTAAAAAACAAGCAAAAAGCACCGCCCATCAATAAATGCAGATACCACAGATGCTATGAGAGCGACTTTCCTTGCACAATCACCAACTACCCTACATGTGTTTCGCCCCATATTGAGCATCATCAGGATTAGACGTTCCAATATCAATCATTAAGCGAGTGCAATATTTGCATTAATGGGCGTAACATTTTGACGTGATAACGTTTTATAAATCGATGAACACCGGCTGCATGCACGAAAAAGTGTAACGTTCCGCTTGCAAGCGAGAGCGCGGAACAAGCGATAGAGAAGCATGATCGGCCTAAGCGTTCGACTTATGGCACATCTATCTCTCTTCCACTTCATGAAGTGAAAAATTAAATGTGGATTCCATTGTTTATAAATTTATAACTTAATGTTAATTTATCGAAAAAAAAATTCAATTAACTCTCTCTTTGTATTATACAAAATAATGATAATTCAGTGGTAATAATTCAATTCAATTCATAAAAGTATGCAATTTTCATCTATGTTTTAAAATTATCGTTCGTAAACTGATGTTACAGACAATCAATTTTTTATAATAATTTTGTTTATTTTTTTTGCGGAAATAAGCTACATAGATATTTCTGTTATTTTTACTGGACAACGACTTCCGCCACACTTGGCATCACTATACCTGATTCTATTAAAATATAAAAATTAGTGTTTTTGGAACGTAATCTGATATATGTAATAAAACTTTTTAATTATTAAAAGTAAAAAAAAATCAGGTAAATATCGTATGCAGAGCTTAATAGCGCCCTCGGCATGAAATTGCAAAGATTAAGCAACTTTTCCAAAGACCGTTTGTTAGTTGGTGTTTTATAAATTTTATCTATCTCGACCTGATTAACGTAATGGTAGGTACATTAAGCCCTTGATAATTTTACTTTGCTCTCCTCATAAACATTTCTTGAGTCATTTCCTATAATAAATAATAAGAAGGTAACAGGAACACAATAACCCTATATTAGCTTTTAGCTAGAACGATTTAATAATTTTATTCTGTGAAATACGTATTACCCTTTATTAAGTGACGTCGTTTTTTCCGTTCATTTTTTTGATACTCTTGTGGTAATTATTTTCATTAACTCAAATTAAATAAATATAAGATTTTTAAAACTGTACTAACGACCAACTTCTTAATTGTACCTATATTGACACATTTTTAAAAATAAGAAATGACGCAATTTATACATTGAAATTTTTTATGAAAACATTTTGAAAAATGATTCCATTATTATTTTTATACATAAAATTATTCATCAAATTATCAATGCCAACTTTGTAGATGCTCAGGCCGTACTTATGGATAAAAACATCAAACAGAGAATGACTCATAATCCATCAAGTAGTCCCAGTGCGGATCGGTGGGTAAAATTACTATGTTTGTTTTTTATTTTTGTGGCTCCGATTTATCAGCGATATAAAGTATATTATTATGCAAAGAAAAGTGCCTTGTCGTGATACCTTACTATGAACATCGTATGTCGTGAACAGTTTCGAGTGGTATCGGAATCGTGTCAAAAGATTAAGAGGGTAGACTGATAAACATAAACACCTTTTTATTTGGTACTAACACATAACACTTTAACATAAAATACAAAGACAGTAGGTACATAGATGAAAAAAATTTAAACTAAACGAAAATAAAACAAAATAGAAAAATTATGATAAACTTAAAATTTTTAACAAAAAATATACTAAAAACCAAATCGTCTGTACCAAATGGGTGACCAATTCAGCTTTATGTAAGCTTGAGAGTTAACGCTGATTTTCAATTGGCCCACATTTCTTTTTCTTTTCTAAGTCTGCCCATAACATACACTTGCTAAAAACTTTTATTCTGCTGCAATGTTGGCGAATGCAATTTGGTATGTACTTTGGTTATACTGTTCTTGGCATGTAGTACTTGGTAAAAGCACAACAGACAAAAAGTGCCGTTTCGTGATCGAATACCGTGAGTATCGTGTGTCATGAACAGAGACCTTAGTGCGAGTTCACGCATTCGATACTCGTTATAGAGCTCGTAACAGATTTCTATGAAGATTCGTAGTTCCTGATGATTATCGTTAGAGGCGCTCATACGAAATTCCATGGTAATATTTTACGCAGACAATATCGAGTATCGTAAAAGTGTACTAAGGCCTCTGTTTTTAGTAAATTGCGAGTTTACGTACAATAGTACCGGTTACGAGTTAAATAGAAGACTAAGGAGGAGGGTAGACCTATACGCCTGTCCATCTACCCACTAAAAACTTCAGTTCTTCTGTGACGATGGCGCATGCAAAGGCGACGATATTTTGGCCCTAAAAAAAAATTTGTATGTCAACTCCGACGCACGGCTGGAGTTTTTTTCCTAAAAACGATTGTCTTTGAACAGGCACAGTAAATAATAAAACATAACCTCAAAATTAAAGTGAAAGATGTGCACAAAAAACGTAATGCTCTCATTCGATCACTAAATTTTACTATTCATGTTTTTTCTATATATGAAAATCAATTCATAAGCAGCTTACTTCAAAAACATGGTCTTGCTCGTCTTAATCACGTTATGATTAATACTAATGTAAGAGACCATTAAAGTTTAAAACAATGTATTGTATAAATACGCCGTAAAACTACCCGTTTTACGGCTTTTGCTCTAACACGTCATGTATACCGTCACTTCTTTTACCAGCCACCAGTAACTATTCATTTGCGTCAAAATTGTTGGAAATAGAACGGATGTTTTGATACCGTTCCTGCCTACACTGAAACGTTGTATATCGGTGATTAAATTGGCCGCTTATATCATGGACTTTTTATATCAATTGGGCGGTAAGCATGGCAGACCGTAGCCAATGAATGTCTGGTAACCGTTATTCATAGGTGTTTGTGACGTCAGGGAAATAACATCTAATAATTTGCAATATAAAAACTTGGCTAAATAACTGTGAAATAAACCAAACTTAAAACTATTTTTAGACTAATACATCTTATAATTGTAGGTATATAAGCAACTCATGTATAAAAATTAAGTTGCGTATTTTGGAAACGGCTCTCACGATTTGGAAAATGTTTTTAACCGATTCGTTGCTGAGGTGTGCCATCACTTTCGTTTGCATGGGGTGCTAGCCACTGGAGCCGTGTTATTTTTAAATCGATGATAACTCCTTCAAAATAAGTTTTAGAGAAATCTACCCAGAATAAAACTATCTTCATTTTTCACGTAAATCAAGCTCATAGCCTTCGTTTCCGGTAATTGTATGTAGCAACGAATGGGTTAACCTCCGACGCCAAAAAGAGGGATGTTATAAGTTGGAACGTTATGTGTGTTTGTGTGTGTGAGTGTATGTCTGTAGGTGTTTTTGTGTCTGTCTGTGACACCGTAATTCTGAAACGGGTGATTTAATTTGAATGCATTTTTTTACTCACTGTGGTTCTCTTAGATTCTTACATTGTTCTATCGAAATCGGTTCAGATATTTTTGCGTTGGGGGTTTTTTAATTTAAAATTAAATTTTATATTTAGATAAGGTTTTGCATTTTAGTTTATAAACATAGTTGCATTTCTTGTAAAATGCAAGTGTTTTAGAAAAATAAAGGTTTTTTGACGTGACAACGTTTTATAAATCGATGAACGCCGGCTGCACGCAGGAAAAAGCACGTTCCGCCTGAGCCGAGCGTGCAAGTGAGAGCATGAATCCAGCGATAGAGAGGCACGATCGGCCTAAGCATTCGGCTTGTGATGCCTCTGTCTCTCTTCTACTCCATCAGTCCATACGTCCGAGTAGAAGAGAGACAGCGGCAGCAAAAAACCTACATGTGAACTGTATTGTTAACTGTTTATAAAGTGAACTGAAAAGTTAATATGGTTCCCATTGTTTATTATAACAACAATTGCGGCAAAAAGGTAATTAATTCTTGCATTTTAAGAATTTGATTAGCAATATAATCTCATATATTTGTTGTTTGATTATTAAATAAAGTAGCATAGGTCGGCCAGTTCAGTAAAATAGCTTATGTCAGAGTTTTGACGAAAAAAAGTATTTTGGATCACATAAACAACCGTATTAAAATATCTTAAATATCACACATGTATATAAATTGTAAATAAATTATATTTATTATTATATACTCGTAATTAATCAGTATAATTTAAGTAAAAAATATATGAATTAACGAGTGCAAATAAATGTTAATTTATCGAAAAAACTTCTTAGTATTATACAAAATAATGATAATTCAGTTAAAATAATTCAATTTTATTCATAAAATACGCAGTTTTCCCACGTTTTTCTTAGGTCGCTTTCTTGTCTGTTTGCTTGTCTGTCGTCTTGTCTGTCCGGTTGGAATCTTGTATCTCAATTTTGAGGCACTTCCCGACCACCTAGCGAGTTGAAACTTTCAGGGTAGCTCAGAACCCGATGACAATGCACGCTTAAACAACTTTCAACTTTCTAGGTGCACTTTCAGGTCAACTTTCGGCAACTTTCACTTTTGTATGGGGCTTATCCGATTGTTGCGTAACACATGGTTACTTCGTTGAGTTAATAATTAAAAAGAATAAAATAATAATACTAGATTTAAAAATCTAAAAATCCCACGTTTTTCAGTGACCAAAAAAGAATAAAATAACCCGGCGGGGCCAAGCGAGGGGCCAAGCGAGGGGCCACTCAAAACGTGGGGGCGCATGTTACTTATGGAGATGTAATGAGATGTATGATATGCATAGATGTTAAGAGTATTTGTAAAGATGCGCCCCCACGTTTTGAGTGGCCCCTCGCTTGGCCCCGCCGGGTTATTTTATTCTTTTTTGGTCACTGAAAAACGTGGGATTTTTAGATTTTTAAATCTAGTATTTTTCTTTAATGTTTTCTTTTGACGTTATCGAGTTAAATTATCGTCCAAAAACCGACTTTACAGACAACCAATTTTTTTTATATTGGTCTTCTTTGATTCAGTTGCTAGGTAACTCTTGTTAATTTCCGTCGTTGAGCAGAAATGCCTAAGCAACAAACGATCTTTATTCGTTTGGCCCAAGTGCTAATTAAAGAAACGCATAAATTTGTAATATTTCTTACCTCTTGGGCCTGATTACCATTATTTTTAAGTCTTTGTAATTACAAAAAGGAATTTTTAATATTTCCCACAATTACACCAATTAGCCTAGCCCAAAGTAAGCACCGTAAATGCTTGTGTTATGGATACATGGGTAACGGATAAACATACATATACGATACGTAGATATGTAATATTCATAGAAATATATGTAATTATCCATGACTCAGTTACAAATGCTCGTATTCATCATACAAACATCTGCCCTTTCCGGGATTCGAACCCAGAACCGTCGGCACGAAAGGTAAGATCGCTACCGTTGCACCAAACGGTCGTCGATTATTTTAAGTTAATTGATAAATTAAATTAAACTCTTTTAAGTTTATTGGTAAATAAAATTGACGTGATTGCAATATGTCATTCTTATGATATCTACCCATACCGGGCTTGCGTAGTGAATTCTAGCCTATTTTCCATACATTGTACACCCACAGAGAACGCTTGTGCCTTGAGTTTGAGTTCATATTATCATTTTTGACAGCCATATGCGTAGATATTTGCTTAAAATTTAGATAATAATAAATAAATTTACCAATTTATTTTTAATTATTAAAGTAACGAGGCGATGCGACTAAGCATAAAGCTAAGCAAGCACCTATTGGAGCGGAGCGTAATACTTAAAAAAGAAAAAAAAATGTTTCGATGGGAATTTTTGGGAATTTCAAAATTTGGGCTCCGTCACAATCTGGTTCTAAACCTGTTGATTCGATTCCACATAAAAAATATTAAAATCGGTTAAGAACTCGGGAAGTTATGGCGTAACAGACATTGCGCCATTGAAGCTGATCCATGGGAGCTTCGCTCGCTCCGCTCCAACAAAACACTATTGAGATAACAGAGTAAAAGTGATCTGCAAAAAAACAGAATTATGGCCAAGTTCTTCTAGGCAAGTGCGTCACATACTAGATTGCATTATCGCTTACCATCAGGCGAGAAGGGCGGTCAAGCGTGTACCTGCTTACTATTAAAAAACTAATTTTAGCCCAGTGTTATAAATTTTATGGTGCTATTTTTATTATTACGCATGCTGTTTACACATACTTGCGGAGACGCAGCCTAACGTGTTTCATTTAAATGTTCTGTTCCCAATAACTGCGTTTATTGACTGTAACTATGTTGTGTGTAGAAATAAAATATATGTCACAGTAAACTACAATTAAATCGATCCTTTTCATTGTCTATTTAAGACTTATATTGTTAATAAATAACTGTATACCATCGCATATACCTAAATGAAATTATGTTCTTATAACTCGTTTACCTGATATATTATTTAGGGCATTTTTTAAAGTGAAAGTTTCTTGTGCACTTTTTGGAATAGGTAAAAAATGTTAAACTCGCGTACGGACAAGTGACCTGATCGAAAATTCATAAAACGGCGCAGGGCGCTTGCGCGAGTGTGCATGTGTGTTTGTTGTCATGTTTGTGTACGATAGCGCAATAAATGAACATTGTATTGTACTACATAAATGATAGTACTTTGATACTGATAATTAAAGCTTATCGTGCGAAATTATTCCTTAACCATTCGAAAATATCAAAAATGCACAACGTTGATGACCATTAACATTTTACTTCACTTCTTCCGGTTTTATTTTATTTTAAATAATTTTTAAAGACGTAAATCTATACATCTATACATATAAATAAAATTGGAGTGTCTGTTTTTAATATTGAAATGACCGTTTTTTACTACATGCATATGAATATATATACGGTACATATACCAAAATAACATTTTTTTACAATTTTTGTCTGTCTGTCTGTCTGTTTGTTCCGGCTAATCTCTGAAATGGCTGGACCGATTTTGACGGGATTTTTATGGCAGGTAGCTGAAGTAATAAGGAGTAACTTAGGCTACTTTTATTTTAGAAGAATTCTTTTATTTTAGAAAAATAAAGTAATGTTGCAATGTTCCACGCGGACGAAGTCGCGGGCGGCCGCTAGTAAGCAATATAACCGATCGTTTCGTGCAACTGTAGCGATCCTGCCTTCCGCATCGACGTTTCTGGGTTTATCCCGGAAGGGCAAATGTTTGTGTAATGAAAACGAGCATTTGTACCTGACTTCGCGGTATTTATATGTATTTCTATAAATATGAAATATCCATGTATCCTATTACCTAGTATCTATAACACAAACCCTACAGTGCTTACTTTGAGCTAGACTGATTGGTGTTTGAATTAAAAATTCTATTTATTGAGAACGCAAATACTTGGTGGGGCACGCATTACATTGCGCCTCTTTAATTAATGTTGGCACCTCATGCTGCTATTTATAATAGACAGTAGCAATTAACGAAAAAGCCGTATCAGTGATCACGTGCTTATAGGTTAAAGGAGGAGGGTAAATAAGGCGGGTTTTTGGCCCCTTTCATTTTTGACCTAAAAATTCCAAAAAAAATAAATATCTACTACATGGACTAACAAATCGATTCCACCCCAAACCAAGGGGTTCTTCTCGGGAGGGGGTTGGGGGTTTTTTCCGTTTGAGGCGGAATCGATTTGTTAGTCCATATAGTAGATAAATTTTTTTTTAATTTTTAGGTCAAAATTAATGGAGCCGAAAACCCGACTTATTGACCCTCCTCCTTTTATTGAAGGAAATATCCTAAACGTCAGTAATACTAAAGTAGATTATGTATTTTTTCAGCATTGAAAATGCCATATTTCCATATTATTAAATACGTTTCCTTACTTGGACGGAATGGTATTACTTAAACGAATCAAATTATTACCATATTCTCGGTATTTAAACATATGAAATCCAGATATTTATATCTTAAGAAATTATTACTAGAAAATTTTCACTTTGTTTTAAGTGCCAGACGACTCGAATCCATATCTCTACGCCATCCGGACGAGTATTCTGACCAATAAGCTATGGAGACCTTAAGAGACCGCTCGATATTTTCAAGTTTATCTTAAGCTGATGCCACCGCAGATTGTTCATGTTCTAGTTACTACTACTTATAAAATTGAATGTATTACGCGTAAACACACACATACACATCTTTAATCATTAGCTATCATATTTTTTTGTAATTAATAATAATAGTGACTGGCACTCATCTCATTCTTGTAGTAATTGTCTCGAGGTAGTAGGAGCCTGATGACCTCTAATACAGATATTTTAAATCTAGCTGAGGCATCAGTCTCACACAAACAATAAGTGCAACAGTAATTTATGTTTGTTAACGTACCTAAGTTTGTGATGAGAAACAAATTATTTTATTTTATTTATTACTAGCTGGCCCAGGCACGCGTTTCTGTGGCATAGTAATTTTAATTTTATCCTACTACTATTATAAAGGCGAAAGTTTGTAAGTATGGATGTATGGATGTTTGTTACTCTTTCACGTAAAAACTACTGAATGGATTTGAATGAAACTTTACCACAATATAGCTTATACATCAGAATAACACATAGGCTACAATTTATAAACATATTGTTCGAAATACTAATCCTGCGCAGACGAAGTCGCGGGCACCAGCTAGTATTTTTATATAGTAATATTTATTTTTCTAAAATAATAGTTTTTTTCTTAATAAAAGTAGCCTAAGCTACTCCTTATTACATCAGCTACTTGCCTATAAAAATCCCGTCAAAATCGGTCACGCCATTTCAGAGATTAGCCGGAACAAACAGACAGACAGACAGAGAAATTGTAAAAAATGTTATTTTGTTATATGTACCATATATATATTCATATGCATGTGGTAAAAAACGGTTATTTCAATATTACAAACAGACACTCCAATTTTCCATCCATAATCCAGCAGTTGAAAAACAAGAATATTTTATGTAATTATTACATTTTTCATTATAAGCACTTAAGTAAGTGCTTCGTTTTGATTTATTAACAATTACACGTTTGTCTATGGATTTGCTAAAGTGTATCAATATTTTCTAAGAAGTTTATACTACTAGCATCTTTAAAATTTCTTTAGAAACTATATCGATCTTATTTTTATAGTGTTATAGGAATATTTTTGCATTATTTCATTGCTATCTTATAAGATCTTCGCGCCTTATAAGATAGGTATCTTATAAGATATCTATCTTATAAGGGGGCAAGCAAACCGGCAACCTTTGCTGTCGTCCTTACGATAAGTGCAATAAGTAGTTTCAGCTACTTTCGAAATAATTGCGATTAAAGATTTAATTTTTGTTTTTTTTGTGTATCATCGTAACTAAAATAGCTATTGACTTGAAACTTTTACTATACGACTATAAAATGAACCGGAATTTTATATAGAAAATTATTTTTGTACATACATTTGTACGTAAATTGAACGTAAGTCAATTTGCCCAAAAACTCGACTTATTGCACTTATCGTAAGGATGGCAGTTTGGAAGTCCAGTCAGATGCTCTCCCAATTGGTTCCCGCCTGAGAATTCACTTGTGAGCCGTGTCGATATTTTTCAATATTTTTCTATTAAAATAATTTACATAGATTTTCTTCACAAAACATTGTGACTAACGACAAATAAAAAAACTGTGTATTTATATAAAGACGAAGCATACGTAAGCGCCTTTTATTTACAAAAATACACATTAAGATGAATAAATACAAGTAAATATGAAAGTAATCTTATGATGTTCTTGAAGTCTTCATAATAAAATTACGAAAAATAAGCCACTTGTCACGGGGATTTTCTTTTTGCGAAAATGTGATTTTTGAACCTATTGGTAAAATGTGGAACGACATGCTTTAGAAATAAAATATTATATTATTAAGTGTCTGCGTAAAGTAAGAAAAAAAATCGTTGATGTGTCCGCTATAAAGTTTTTTTTTTTCGTTTATTTGGGCATCAAACAGTTTTGTAAAACAATAAAAATAATATAAAAAATATTTTGTAAAGTAGACCTACTGTGCCCAATTATAGATTTATTGTTAGTGCTTTATTTCCATTATACGAGACGTTTCAGCTACTTTGAGTTTTATTTTAAATATTTTTACGGATAAAAACTTAAAGACCCGCGCGGCTTTGACACTCTCTATTTTTTCGTGTCGCCTAGCAGAATAAATTAAATTTTTGTGACTTGTGATTTATGGCGATATATGGGCGAGGGTGACAAATCCTATATGAGTAGTTCAAGTAATCTTGTCAGCACGTATTGGAAAATAATATGTACCCAACAACGCCATCTACTTATATGTTTATGAGGCTAGATAGTTTTTAAAGCTTTGCCCTTATAGTCTAAGCGTAATTCTGATGTTTATCTGTATAGACTTAAATGGCTGTTGGTCGTAACCTTTTTTGTCAATCTGTTAATTTATAGTTTTTATATCCTGTATATAAATAACTACATAATATAAATTAAGTTTCACCTATTTCTATTCTGTATCATTAAAAACAATCTATAAACGAATTTCTCTCATTACAACTCTCCTTAAAAAAGTAATTTAATTTTCAAATTCAGTATTTTGTATTTTTTGAAGTGAAAACTTCTTTAGCGGGATGGGTAAAAAATGTTAAACTCACGTCAGGATACTTGACCGGGTCGAAAATTCGTAAGACGGAGGGAGAGTAGACCGCCGGCGTGGCGTTGGAGAGAAAGTAATATTCGCCTCTCTTTCTACCGCGCGGCGAAAATGTATGCCTGCTCCTGCTGTTTCGTTTAAGCGGCGCAGGGCTCTTGCGCGAGTGTGCGTGTGTGTTTGTTGTCATGTTTATGTACGATAGCGCAATAAATTGATATTGTATTTTACCACATAAATGATAGTACTTATATACTGATTATTAAAGCAATTCGTGCGAAATAATTCCCCAACCATTCCAAAATATCAAAAATGCACAACGTTACTGTTCATGTTTTCACTTCTGCCGGCACTCCCGGAGTGCAACCCGTTGTTTTTTTCTTGTATTATTGTAACCGTAGGTTTATCTATATTAATGAAAATTATAACTGAGAATTTTTATTGAATAATCACATTATTTTTTTTATTATCATTTTTAGAATTAAGATAAATTTAGAGCAGTTCATTTAATTGCTCAAAATTTCTTTATCTACCTCAAATACCTTCGCAATGTTTAATTCAATTAAAGATATTTGTAATAAATCAGACTTGGGAATGCGGTCACTACTCGGTGCACCTTTGTGCGGAAATAATTAATGCATTCAATGACATTGCAATGCGCAGTCGTTCACTTTTCAAAGAAAGAACACTTTTCAAAAGAGGCTTTGTTCCAATAGTTTTAATCTTTATTCGAAGTACTATAAAATCTCATTTTTGTAAATGGCAAGACCAGCAGAAGTTTAAAAATGTGCAAACATTAAGTTTGCGTTTGAATTATTATTTGTATAATAGAACTAATTCTAATAATTAATAGGTACTGACTATAAAATCATAACAAAACCCGGTGCTTACGATTGCTTATTTGAAAACTTACACTTATCTCTCTGTGACATTATTTAGAATAAAAAAAGGTGTATTGAAAATATCATCTTATTAAAAATGTATGTAAAGGAAATACCTAGACGAGCCAAGGATTCCTTCATATTTGATTATAGTGCGCTTTTCAAATTTCATTAACGTTTTGTTATAGTTGGTCCAATAGATGGCGCCATGTAGTGAAGATGAGTGAAACAGCATTTGTGGTTCTGACTCGATGTGACTGTCATTGGAGTGATTATATATTAGAAAAGAATAATTTAATTTGTTTAATAGAAAAAGATCGACAAATTAACTTTAAATGTCGTTTCTTTGTTTTACAGGCAATGTTTGAAACTTTGTGAAAGCGTAATAAGTGTTTATGTACCTAAATGTGAAAACTAAAATAAAATCTTTGTTTTACAGAGTAACGCATTTTTTAATTTGTCATTTTAAATTGAAAGATAACAAATAAGACTTATTATCTTTTACATATTTCTTTATTTGTAGTTTTAGCAAGTTAGTTATAATTAAGGTTATCATGTGTTATTATATATTTACAAATACATTTACAAAGTAAAGCAATTAATACGATATACCTATCTTATATAATTATACTTATCTATAATTCTTGTACAGAAATACTTAAAAATATGGAACCTCGTTGATTTCTTTGGAAATAAAAAGGAATGTGACTGTTGTGACATAGTTTATTTGTAGTAGCTATACAAGGTGCTTTAACAGGACAAAGGAAGTAAGTAGGGTTGATAAAATTCTCCAAGGTGTGCCTTGGGAACGTAAGGATAACGACAGTAGACGCGGGTTTGACTGATTTTTTTCCACATTTAAATCGTCGCATAGGAGTCTTATAATAAATAAAAAAAGATGGCTTGACTTGACTTGTGAATATGTTTTACCATAATACTGTCGGGCCATATTGGTTAAAGTTACGAGATTGTTTTTATATTGCTATTTGCGTAGAAAGAGAATCAAACCCCACTTTCATGACACACATAATAACTAGTGATATTTATTCAAGTACAAAATGCAAAGGTGCTGATAGTATCAAATGGAATTACTTTTTTCTTAGATTACCCCTGTTTTAGATTTAAATATTTTCAAAAAAACTAAACGGCGAACATAAAATATTATTTCATTGTCATTATGTGATTGTGCAAGGATACATAGATGTTGCAATCATCCTCATTATATAATAATATATAATAACACCTCATAGTTGTTTGCTATGATACAGCATCATCATAACTTATTTATGTCCTTAATTCTGATAAAAAACGGAAGAGTTTTGATCCAACCGACAACACGGACCTAATAGTGTTGGCAAAAATTTACCTATAAACCAATAAACTCAATCAAACTTAATAAACAAATCAAAAAATTATTTAAATAAAAATAAATAAACTGAACTATCCGAACACACAATAGCATAAAACATATGCCAAAATATATAAAACAAATTAAATCAACACCTAAGTAGCTAAGTAAACAAAAACGGTGTAGTTCACCAGTAAACCGAAAGCAAGGAGCTTACATCCGTAACCTATAAAAAGATACAAAAAAAAACAAATGCAGCAGGGAAATTGCCTTCCGAAGTACGAAGAGATATTCATCCATTTATTGGTGAGCATCTTATGACTGACCCTTATAAATGAAGCTTGACCTTCGCAATGTTAGGTTGAACGCGTTACACGTCATAGTTAAGATCCTCGCATGCATCATCATACATATATTGTGCTAGAGTTCAGTAAAGTAGCGTTAATTTTGGCTGATGTTGACTCGTCTAATTTTATTTCCAAGCCAAAAATTTCTACTACAAAGAAGCCTTTACGCTCAACAGAATCTATAAAGAAATTATTTGAGAACTAAAAGCTCTCTCAATCTCAATCTGTCTACAAAAATATATGGCAGACTATGAAGGCCTTGCCACAAGCAACAGGCAGAATAGGCTAACTTTGTAAGCAGTAAAATTTATTTTGATAAAGAAATAATTCTATAAAAAAAAAAAAACTATCTTCAATCCCAAAACTATTTACAAAATGTTGCTGTCTTATCGAACTATCTAGATCTCATAGTAAGAACTTTTACTAACTTCTCACTATTTCTCATATATTAAGTTTGTACGAACATTAAAATCATATACTTCCACTCTTCGACACTGACTTTCTTCAATTCAAAAAGCTTGGGATTATGATTAAAATGTGTATTACGGTATATAGAATAAATTTTTGTAGGAAATAAAATGTTAAAAAGAGGCTGAGTTTACCGCTCGATTCTTTTGCGAATATAGTGAATATTTTGTATCCGTCAAAGCTATATTTCTTTCTTTTCACCTTTTCTTACCGATTTCAACAACGAACTATTTTAAGAAAACAATTTGGATCATGTACTATGTCACACCCACATAATTAATGGAACCAATACAAGAGCTCTGTTTATGCGATAAAAATAAAAGTAATTTATACAGTGTGTTATATTTAGATTTTTGGGAAAGTCAAGAAAAAGAAAGTAGATAGTGGTTATAAAATTAATCAAACAGGGAAAGACTTTATGGCGTCTGGCTCCGTTTGCCAATAGATTAAGATTTGAAATTGACAAAATTGTCTAAAGGCACAGTACATATCAGTTTCCGTCTACGATTGCGAAAATTAAACTACTATCGCTATGGCCAGACATTAGATGGGTATTTTAAGTTTCGGTATTTTGGATGACACTATAGGTTATATTGTTTTAAGCTTTCATTACCCGTGCAGTGGTTCGGGTAACGAACGCAATAAGAGACTTCGTCGGAGGGTAGACCGATATTTCTGCCAATGACAGCATACCCGCAATTAATTCAGTCGCTCCGTGATCATGACCCAACAAAGAGACTAAATGGTGGAACACAAAAGTAAAAGAAGCGGTAACGACCAAAAAGGAAGCTTTTAAGAAGTGGCAGTCAACACGTGAAAACAGTGATTTTGACAAATACAGAGAGTGTAAAAGACAAGCAAAAAGGCAGGTTGCAATATCCATAGCTGAAACAAACTCCGAACTTTACAACAAGTTGGAATCAGTCGGGTCAGAACAGGACATACACAAACTAGCCAAAATCCGTCACAACGATACAAAAGACATAACAACTGTCAAGTACATAAATGATAAGGATTCAAATTTACTGACCGAGGATGTTGACATTAAGAATAGATGGACAGAGTACTACCAACACCTTCTAAATGTATCTCATCCAAGAAGCCAAAATTACTGCAGGCCGGAAAAAGTGCAGGGACAACCCCAGGATGTAAGTCTAGAAGAAGTTAAAACAGCAATACGCCAAATGAAAAACAACAAAGCACCTGGTCCAGAGGAAATTCCGGTGGAAGTATGGAAAAGCCTGGGAAATAGGGGAGTAGATTGGCTGCATACATTATTTAACAAACTGAACCAGGGAAACCCTATACCTGATTCATGGCGAAACAGTCTCTTGATACCCTTTTATAAGGGAAAAGGCGACGTAAGGGAATGCAGTAATTACAGGGCAATAAAACTAATGTCACATACAATGAAATCTGGGAGCGAGTAATAAACAATAGATTAAAGCATATAATAAAATTAACTCAAAACCAGTGCGGTTTTGTAGCGGAAAGAAGCTCTTCAGACGCTATCCAGACGGTTCGAATTATGTTAGAAAAGGCTAAGACCAGCAAGTCAAACCTTCACATGGTGTTCATTGATTTGGAAAAAGCATTTGATCATGTTCCTCGAGATCTCATTTGGGAAGCACTCAGGCAACAAATGGTCCCAGAGTTCTATATCCGCCTAATACAGGACATGTACAAAGATATCACTACCCAAGTCATTGGCCCAGCTGGCAAGGGAGAACCATTTGAAATAAAAGTCGGAGTGCATCAAGGCTCAACATTGAGCCCATTGCTTTTCAACACTACCTTAGACCACCTCACAAAACACTGTCAAAAGTCATTGCCTTGGAACATCCTATACGCCGATGACGTGGTTCTTATTTCAAATAAAGTAGAAGACCTTCAGTTAAATTTTAATTCCTGGATAGAAGCCTTAGAAACAAATGGCCTAAGAATTAGTAGGAAAAAGACAGAACACATGTCGTGCGTCTTTGATAACGTCACTAATACTAATAACATCAAGATCTCCATAGGAAGTACACTACTACCAACAGTCGATCAATTTATATATCTTGGCTCAAAAATTAGCAACGATGGCAACATTGACAATGATGTTATTCATAGAACAACAACAGGATGGATGAAGTGGAGGCAGCTTACTGGCTTATGTGTGACAGAAAAATGCCTCTAAAAGTAAAAGGGCACCTGTATAAGACAGCTATTAGACCTGCTGTTCTGTATGGGGCAGAATGCTGGGCAACAACTAAACAGCACTTGAACAAACTGCACACTACGGAAATGCGCATGCTGCGCTGGTCAGCTGGTGTAACTCTCATAGACAAAATCCGTAATGAATACATCAAGGGAGGTTTCGGAGTTGCATCAATAGCCGGCAAAGTAAAAGAAAAACGTTTGCGGTGGTATGGTCACGTTCAAAGACGTCCCGACGATCATATGGTAAAACTTGCCTTAAAATTGCCAGAGACGAAACGTACGCGTGGAAGACCACCCGCCACCTGGTTGACGACGGTTGAAAAAGACCTAAAAGAAGCTCATTTGCAAAAAGACGTAGCACAAAATCGTACAAAATGGAAAATGCGAACAAGGAAGGCCGACCCCAAGTAAATGGGAAAGGGTCTAGACAGAAGAAGAAGCTCCGTGATCATGGCACTTGCAACAGTGCCGAAATATCGGAAACTCAATAACAAGGTACATGGTAACAATCCCGTAAATAACGTATATTACTGTAATGACACTATAACTTGTTTTTCTCGTCTGTATCTGCAGATGTTAGCATCAATTCTCACCTTCCATTGGTAGTATTGTGACGGGTGCAGTCGGGAGAAATAAAAGCACTCAAAGTCACTTGTTTTTGTATTTAAGGAATTAAGGCACAACTGAAACAATTATATAAAAAAAAGGTAAATTACACTGAATACAAAATCAATTTCACATTTATCACTAAAAAGATATTATAAAAGGTAGGGCTACTTACAATAGACTTTTATATAACAAGAACTGGTGGTACAGAATAAATATACAGGAAAACTTGTGAATTATGCTTATGAGCTTATTATACTTGTGAGCTTATTATAACTGCTCAGCACTATAAATATATTTAAATAATTGTTATCGGTGAGTCAACCGCTCTACGCGCTGACTATGGTAAGAATAAACTTAGAGAACAAAACAAATAAAAAGAGACAGACAGTAAATTTAAAATAGGAAACCAAGAGAAATGAAAATATGAGAAATGGCCAGAGAAGAGCGCAATGAAAGCAACGAGTCGCCAATATAGCTATGGCGCCTCGTTACAGTATAACCTAGAATATGAAGATATGGCGCTGGCATCAGCTTAAGAAATACTTGAAAAAATTCGAGGGGTCTGTTAAGGTCTCGTTAATTGAAAGAGTACCTACTCGTCCAGATAGCGAGGGAATGGGAGTTGAAAATCTAACAGTGAAAATCTAACGTGCAAATAACAAACTCAGTTTGTCTTATATTTAAGATTATACAGATTTGACTATGATCTGGTCCAGATACTTGAAATATAAAATATTAATAGCTATGAGTAAATTTTGCGAAAATGTGGACGTGGTACGATGCCAGTTTGCCAGCAATTATGTAAGTTTACATTTCATCAGTAGCATTTTTTTAACATAGTTTTAAAATAAAACATTTCACGTCTGTAATAAAAAAATATTAACATTGAAAATAAGCTACTGAAAGAAAATATGCCTGACAATAATATTTTAATAAAATATTACGCTACAAATTAAAAAAAAAATAAAGGGATTAGAAGTAATCTTAATATGGCATTTTTGTGATATTATAATTTTTGGAACTAAAGCATTTTTCGTAGCAATCCTGATGTTTGAGAAAAAATGAACTTTTCGAGTGAAAATGCTTTAACTGTTTATAACGTATTCTCACAAAAAACAAAATTCAATCAGCTGTAATATTTATGAACTGTGAAATGAGTTGCATGTAGGAATAAAGTGAATGTTAAATTCCTTGTTCAAAAAACCACTTTCCGAGTGCAGTCCAAACAGAGAGTTCTAAAATAAAATTTCACAATGCTTTTTTTTCATGCGTCAATCGACGAAAAGAGCTTTTAAAAACTGTTGCTACGGAACTGTTTTAAGTTGTGTGGATGTTTTAACATGTGTTATATAGCTTCAGCAAGTTTTATTTCCAACGTCTAAAATTTTAAACGTAATAGATAAAAAAAGATTCCATTCCACAAGGGCGTGAACGTACGCATGCAAAAACAAACGAATGCACACACTCGCACGAACAGTTACAAACATATACATTACACACTTTTCATATAACTACTTGTCTCACAACAGCCCTAATGTTGTCCGAATTGTGAAAAAAAAAGTTGGACTCTTAGATAAAAATGCCATATCCTCATTAAATAATGAAGCTAGGACCAAACAAAAAATACAACCGTAATGCTGATTATATAAAGAATCCACCACAGAATAATCAATCGTAATTTAAAATTAATCGTCATTTAAAAAAACAGCATAAGATGTGGAAATTTGAATATGGTAGCAATTGCTAGCAGGGACTGACGAGGGATGTTGGCTATAGGTAGCAATTGCTACTAATGGAGATAATTATTGTCACTAATTATTACGTTACTGAAAACTACAGATTCAACCACCCGTTCAGAAATCGAGAGCCCCTTGCTTTATCACTTTGAAATTTATAGCAATTGGATATTTTGATTTAACCTTAGATATCCTGTAAACAGATGCCATAATATGGGTTCGAAATGTCGCAATTAAATCAAATCCTGTTAAATAAAGGTTTTATTCGAGAAGATTTTATCGGAGTTTACTCCTTAAGAATTGATGTTCATATCCGGTATGAAAAAACAATAAATAGTGAAGTTTTGTGATCGAACGAAAACTTTAAGTTTTTCATGCACACTTTTCACTATTATTTTGAAGTTTTGTTTTATTATTTTCTGTGCCTGTTCAAAGACAATCGTTCTTAAGGAGTAAACTCCAGTTGTGTGTCGAAGCTAACGCACACACATTTTTTAATTGTTTATCATATAACAAAGTGATTTAATTTTCAATATTGAAACTCGTATGTATAGAAAAGACATATAAATATTTTATTTTCCAATTTAATTGGGATATTAATGTTATTTTAGGAATCACATACTCCATGATTCACCACTACCCTACCTAACACTGAGGTGCAGCCTGAGTTTCAATGATATTAAAAAAACCTTTGTAAAGTGTTAACAATCGCTAAAATTCGGCTATAAATATCTTTTTTGTTATACATATACCATTGGTTTCAATTAAACTTAAGCGTTTATTTTCACAGTTGCTATTATTTTGTTTTCTCTTAGTTTTTGTTTTACAGAGTGTATTATTTATTTTATTTTAAATGGGTTCGGTCTTGATTCCAATCAAGCCCGGTTACCAAAACAGGATCAGAAGGTGCCTATTCACCCTGACTTGACGGATGGGTTGTATGTACTAGGAAATACAGACATAGGAACGGACTTCCTTTGCTTTGCGCATTATAAAAACGTTGAGAAGCCCTTAAATTACGTTTGAGCGCGTTTACTTTTTAACTTAAACGATTTATTTTTTGTTTATTCCTTTTGCAATACGTCGACACGTATAAATAAAACATACACAATTTTATAGTGAAGCTATAAAGAAGTGAACCTAAAATCTCAGTAAAAAAATTCACTGAAAATATTAATACAAACTTCTAATTTCATACATCGGCATTTTTTCAACATAAAAAGATAGATAATGTGAGAATCATTTATTTAAAAAAAAACATTTTAATACTACCTTACATTTAATTAGTTTCATTGTTATAAAAAACTAGAATGGTAAAAAATCGAAAAGGAGATCGAATTTAAACTTTTGTATAAACAACATAAAATTCGCTAATACAGTAATAGCGATTTTTATGTTGTTACTTTGATATTCTCTTTGCTTCGTTACAAGAGCACTGAACATAATATTTTTGTGTAACCGTTCTATGGATCTTTAAATTGGAACTTCAGTTGTACAGAGCTTTTAAATGAATATGTTTTTATTTCCAATTTCATTGAATAGCCACTAAAATGGATGTACAAAGATTTCACGTCGAAAACATATATATTCAACGTTATAACAAACAAAACTTATGTTTTTTTATATTTAATCCTGCCATTTCGACTCCTTTACTAAATCAATTCGGTTTCATTTAAATCTGCTATAGGCACGGAAATGTTTCCTACATAACTAATTACTAAAAAAATTTTATAGTTTCTGTTTTGTATTCATCATCAGATGATGAAAATAGGCCGATAACTATTGATATTCGGGTTCATTGATGAACATTTTTAAACAACTGGAAGCTCAACGTAATAGAGTTATCGGTCCCCCATCCGGTGACCAGCCCCTGCAAAAGTTTCTAAACCTCGACAATCGTTAATTGCCACATAAAATTTTATTACCACCTCCATGCGACTACGATAGGGCTACGATGTTGTAACGTCTACGAGGTGCTGACATACTACGGCTACGTATTATTGCAGGATTGGGTGATATTGTGAAACTGGTCGAAACTTACTCATTAAATCTATGCGAATGCAGTAGCTACAAGTAAAATGATGTTTGCATGGATTTGATGTTTTAAACATTTACAATATTTAGTTTAGTGTCCTTAATCTGCTACGATAGGACTACGATATCGTTACGTCTACGACGATCCGTCATAGAATAATACGGTTCGTTTTATTCTAGAATTTGTAAGGTTTGCCCCTAAGCACTTTATTTTCAAACTATTCAAAGTATAATCTTTAACTAATAATTTCTAACAGCCACTAAACAATTATTTCACCAGTCATATCTTGTTAGTTCAATATTATCAGGATATTCACCCTGTGAAAGTATTACCCTTGAGATCAATATTGGCCTACCTTTAATTATAAGTATATTATACATGTTGTATAGCTTGTCAGGTATTTTTGTTTTTAAATATAACATTTCTTTTTGTTTGTTGGTATCAGAAACGTTTAATTCTAATAACATTTTTGTGTTGGTAAATAAAAATTTACAAATATCAATTCAGATCTCATAAACTACTTAAAAAGTTAATCGAACATATTATATTAAATTTAAAAACGCTAATGTAACAACCGCAATAACTAACAAAATCAATAATGTAATAGTTTTTATATAGGAAGCCAATCCCGAACCTCAAAGAGAGCGACTTTAAAATCGTTGTGCTACTCACTCAAACAATAAGAAAATTATAAAAAATAAGATTTTTCATAATATCTAGTGGTTCCTGATTTGCACACCAAACTGCATCATTCTTAAGTCATAAACTTGCAACTCGTAACTTATATGGGCACCAGGAATTTGCGCGCTCGTAAAAGCTGCTTCTTAGTCGCTAAACAGATTTGGTAATAGAAAATAAAGGATTCCTGTGTTTCATTTTATTACAGCTTTACACAAAAACGTATTATATAAACTGTATGTCGTAAGTTTTTTACTTATTGCTTTGTTCTCTTGCACATGTCATGATCACAGTTAGTCAATATCCTTAGCGAATCACTAACAAACTAATGAATTTATTAAATTATTCTGAATTCAGAAAAACTATTAGCAAGTTGACGACTGTTTGGTGCAACGGTAGCGATCCTGTCTTTCGCACCGACGGTTCTAGGTTCGAATCCCGGAAGGGGCAGATGTTTGTATGATGAATACGAGTATTTGTACCTGAGTCATGGATGTTTGTTAATATTTCTATGAATATAACTTATTTATGTATGATATTACACAAGCCTTAGAAGTGCTTACTTTGGGCTAGGTTAATTGGTGTGAATGTAGGAAATATTTATTTATTTATAAGTGCCACAATAAAAGACCTTAGCGTATACAGCGATCTTTATTATATTATATACTTACTAGCTAACCCGGCCACGCGTTGCTATGGTAACGTTAATTGATTATAAAAACTGTTATTCTTAGGCTTATGGTAACTATAGTAACTATATATAGTAACAAACCCACAAAGTCTTTTTTTTATATAGTAGAGATTTACACCAATTAGCCTAACCTAAAGTAAGTACTGTAAGGCTTGTGTTACGGATACTAGGGTAACGGATACACATACATATATTATACATAAATATAAAACTCAGGTACAAATGCTCGTATTCATCACACAAACATCTGCCCCTTCCGGTGCTCGAACCCATAATTGTCGGTGCGAAATTCAGAATAGTTTCCATTTGCACCGAATGGTCGTCAACTGTCTTGGGTGGATTTTAAAAAAAGAACAACAAAGGCTGCATAAAAAATTATATGAATTTGGTGGTGATAGCCTAAAATGCGCATCTATCGTTACCATCGCTTTAACCAATCACGGAGAGTCTTAACTTCGATACGCTGTCATAATTAGACTTGGAATTATCTACCGTTCACATAGTTTGTATAAACAGACTCCTTAAGAAAAACAAAAACATATTTTTATCACATCTAGAAAAATGTTTACAAGGAAAAAAACGCTTATATTTAGAATCAGGCGTAGGCGGAATGAGACAAGATTCTTTCTAGTAAATATTTCTTTAGATATAAAATTCTGGGAGTTAAATGCTTACATTACTGATTCTTTATGTTTGTTTTATTTAAACATTTAAATGCGATATTGTAGCAATTTAGTCCAAAGACAAAGTTGATCTACCAAAGTAATGATGCATTATTTTGAGTGACGAAATGTTTATATGAAAACGTGTAATAATAACAATCTGAAGTTTTCAATCGACCAATCTTTCACGTATTTCTCACGTTTTTTTAAAAAAAAATTATAATTAAAATATAATTACTGAATAATCAAGTTACTATAAGATATATACGCATCGTGTTGTCATGTGAATCGATATTTCGTATCAAAACTATTACTGTTTTGTTTATGATAAAAATTTAGGAAGTTTTCTACAAAATATTTTTGGTAATTTTACTCGGCATATGATATATATTTTGCTTATAATATGGCTTCATTGTAAGTTCTATTACTTCCAATATAATAACAATGTTAAACGCATCGATTTCTTATTTTTTTTATCGTGAATAGGAAAGCCTTGACCGCTATCTCGCCTGTTGGTAAGCAACGATGCGATCTAGGATGTGGCGCGCTTGCCTAGTAGATACCTATTCATTCGTGACTTGACGACCCCTAAAGTGTTTTTATCAGGAAACACTAACTCAGGCAAAGAGTTCCACTGTTTAGCGGTACGGATCACAAAATTGGAACCAAAAAACTTAGTGCGACTCTTTGATATATCATCCATATAACGGTGGCGCCTTTGTAAGTCTGGTTGCCCGATGAAAAAATGAGGACTCTAAAAAAATCATCTTCGTACGGAGCCCAAAACATTGCCATTGAAACTTCAAAGTTTGCAGAATGTCAGATTCGGATAACTCTATCATTCTACTATTATACAGTCTACAACAAAATCTTTCTAAATCAGATTTGGGTAACTTTTAAAAGTAACTCTGTATTTCCCCAATGGAAATACAATTTGAAATAACACGTAATTTCACGTAAATCCCGCTCGCTTGCAATTTAAAATGACAAGATAACTCCAACTAAGGGACATTTGAAGCGATATTTTCCAAAGTATCTTTTTGCTTTTCCCGCAAGTATATTATAAATAGTTTTCACGTCTAAAGGGAGTTTAATAGGTAATACGTTTCACTAATTGCTCGCCAGAAAACCGAAGGGATTTGCAGTCACAGCAGATACGCACGATTTACTGACCGCTGAACGTTCAGGAACCGTAAGATAAAATAAATCGTTTGCTTAATAAGGGCGACCAGATGGTGAAAATCATCGTTGGAAGTATCGATAAAATTTACCAGATATTATTTTGTGTTTTAATTGTTTTTGCATTTACAGTGTCATATTTCTATAAGATATAAAATAGGACTCCTTCTTGAGTCTCCTACCTACCACATCCTATTTTATCATAGTATTTAAACTCTTGTACATATTATGTTATATATTTTCAATATATAGATCAGTAAAACTAAGGCGTTGTGACAACAAATAATGAATAATACACTTTTTTATGGATTTTTGCGCATGTTTTATTTTATATTTAATCCTGACGTGATGATCAGTCATCCTGTGATCATCCATCTAGAAACGTCAGGATTAAATATAAAATAAAACATGCGCAAAAGTCCTTAAAAAGTGTTTTATTCTAATGTGTAATCTGCGCGGAAGTGAAAGAACTAAATATAACAAATAATGACTTCTTCAGGCTTCGATATTTTTTTACTTATTAAATTTAATAAGAAGAAAAAAAGAAGAAAAAATACGAATATGAAGGCATTTTACTAAATCATCTCATGACTATTGAACCAATATTACTTTAACGACTAAAATAATATTAAAAAAATCTGTAATAATAATATCGATAATCCGCACACCAACAATACTACTGAAGAAACTCGTACAAAAGCTTAATTTCACAAAATAAATGTCTTTGTAACGTGTAATAATGATACGTTTGAAACCTTTGATTTTATGAAAAATTTGATTCCTTTGTACTTTGATATAAAACTGCATACAGAAGAAAATACCTAAAACATAATCGAAATCGGTTCACTTGAGTAAAGGCTTAAAGCACACCTCAACGAAAAGGCTGTTAACGGCCGAATTGGCAATGTATATATTTAAACAAGTTAGGGCCGTTATTATACCGAAAGTCAAATGTATATATAATAATACTATAGACAAAGTTTTTATTTTTATGTAATAATGTACCCGGCTTTTATATATATTCAAAAAATCTTTTATTATTTATCATTATAATAATTGACATGTCCCCTTTTTCCATGTTTTGTTAAAAATCAACATCAAAGATCTTTTTTTTGTTATTGCAGGAAATGCATTGGGTGGGACTTTCCTACATGCCTACCCACTAAAATCCTGCGGCGTCCCACAACACATTGGTGAGGACAACCGCTGGCCCTCTTTCGGCGGAGAGGAGGAGTACCACACCCCGCGACTGAGCCCAGCCTACCGGCAACGGGACGACAGGCACTTCCCCTCCCCAGCTCAACGGGAGTTGGTTCCCCAACTCAGCGGTCCCGTCGAGCACCCCTCTCGACCCCCGGGCGATAACGGAGAAAAACTCCAGTACGACAGTGGCGAAAGGGGGCTCTACCGTCGGGGAAGTCGTTCCCGAGGGTCCTCCCCAAGCGCTCTGCTCGCGACAACCCGCTCGCGCCCGCGCTCCCAGCCTCTTCACTTAACCTTTTCCAGCGAGGGAAGGTGGGAAGAGGCCCTCTACCCTCCGAGCGTTTTTAGGGGGGGGGGGGGGGGGTTGGGCACCCGACAGGATGGGTGCCCCTTCCACCGTCGGCGTCGACTACGGTCTACTAGGGACTGGACTACTAGGAATGCGGGTGGCGTAACACCGTCAAACATAAATGATCTGCGTAATGTGCACAAAAGTGGATTCAACAGTTGTGCCATAGTTTGTTGCTTTGTTGCGGTTGTAACATATTTACATACTCTCGATCGGAATGCAATTATGCGCAAAATAGCGCGATAATATCAAAAAATATTCATGTAATTTAATCGAGATACAAATTTTTAATCCTTATATAAGCTTCAAAGTAAAGTTAGATTGGCCTTTTATTATTATTATTTATATTACTGTATTAAATCCGTTCTATGTAATAGTAAATTTTGTTATACGGCTTGATAGTACAAGAAAAGTTTACCTTAAATGTCGTATAACTATGCATGTATTATATAAAAAAGGAGATTAAACAACCCATGCCGAGTTTTTTGTTTTGCGGCTTTTTCTCCGAATTCTCCCGACTTTGACGTTCAATACACGCATTGTGAAGGCCCATATGGAATAATTATAATTTATCTTTATCTTTCAAAACTTATCAATGCGCGATATTTTTCTTAAACTTTTCCCAACGATATTATGCCAAAAGGATGTTAATAACCGTTTTTGTAACTTTTAAGGCTTACAAATCCTTACGGTGCATTAATCGCGCCATGAGACGTGACTACATTAAAAGCACTGCTAACTAAGCATATCGGTTCAACAAGGCGTGGTAGATAGTACTATGTCACTAAAATAATAAGAGAATTGTAAGGGAACCATTTGTTAAGCAATGTGGAGCAGATTTTATTATTGTACACTATAGAGATTAATTTTAATTGATAGGAAAAAATGGCGAAACAGGAGGTTATTTGATTATTATAATTTCTTTTTAAAGATGGAAAAAATCGAAATATTAAAAGCACTTTGAACACGTTAGTTCCTGAGTTGTTAGGAAATTGTAAAATAATAATTAATTTCAACGGTTTTTTTTTTCTAAATAAAAACCAAGCTATTTCATGAGTATGCCGGCATGTATAAATCAACGTATTTTCGTGACAATCAAAATATCCACCTATGTGTTTATTTTTTAATTTTTATTGTAACTTTATTTAACCAAAAATATTTGTTATATTTGGATCAGGCATTGTAGACGACTTTTTGCTAAAAAGCCTTACCCTCAAAAGTTGTAATACTTTGTCGTTTATACGTTATAAGTAGTCCAGATAAAAAAAAGTTCAAAATTTATTTTCATTACACACATTAGCAAAAATCCCATTACATTAAATAAATGAAAAAACCTCTCCTTTGGTGGGATTTTTGACAGAATATTTATACACAATGTGCTTTTCGCAAAGTTTATGTCAAAAGCAACAACATAACACATACTGTGGGTATTTGTTAAATAATTTGAATCACAATATAGAAACAGGCTGTAATATTCAGCTTTGTTACGTATAGCCTCATACATTAAAGAGTATAACAGTTGAATAATAAACAGCTGAACAAGAGAATGATAAAGTTACGCAACTTGAGCAGTAACTCGCAACCAAGAGTTTAACCCAAGTCATAAAATCAAGCGACTTAAGTTATCACTTAAATAACTAAGTTTGATAATACCTATTTAAGTACAAAGTTTATACATTACTAGGGCAGACGCCCATTCAGCATTTATCCATGTTCTTTTGAAAAAAATGTGGCAATATATCCATTGTATTTTTTTCGTTATAAAAACTTTGGTTTTGTAAAAGATCTAAGGATTGAGGAGCTCGATGGTGCAGCGGTTAGCATTTGGCTTAAGATGTTGAAAGTTAACACAAGAATGTTATGGGCTGGTAAATTAAATAGGTGAAAAATTATTACTTCGAGCTCCTACGTGCTAAGGAAGGTGTGGTAAGGCCGTGGAGACATTAATATTATAACGATAGTGTCAAAGACGTAAGTGAAAGAAAGTCATAAACATTTCAATAAAATAAAATAATAAGAGAGTCAGAAGAAAATAAAAACATGTTCATAATAAAAAAATATGGTCAACCAAGACCCTTTGCTTGTGTTGCATTACATGCACGATGCGTGTCACTGCAACGCTGGTATTTTGACAGGGTGTTTAAGACTTTTTAAATGGCTTGAAATATAGTACGTAAATAGTCTAGGGTTTGATTTGATCATACAAAAAGAATTTAATGATCACAAAATTAAGTAAACAATATTAATGAATAAAAAAAATATTAAGAATAAGACAGAGATTTCTTACATTATTTTTTTTGTTATATTTTCAAGTGATATTCAAATATTGCTGATTATTTCTATAAATGAAGAAACATACTAAACCAAGAACCATCAATGTAAAGAACAATTATTATAATATCATTTGAACAGTAGTTCATTTGAGCTTAAATAAATATCTTTCAAAATTAATTTATTGTTACAAATTTTCGTCAAAAGTTACGTCTCAATCTTTTTATTCTAACCAAACCACTATTGAAACCAATTCAAATTTTAATTTATTGATTAGTTGACGAAAGTTCTAGGAGAATAAGGAACACGTAATAATAATTGAACTCATATTTGAATGGTTAATTTATATAAATGTTTTAGTTAGGTCGTTTAGCCATATCTTTCACTAGTTTATGATATTACTTTGAAACTTAAACCACCCAAGAGAACTGCCAAGTTAGACACAGAAGTTTATTAAAACCTTCATTGAAGCCTTAGTGAAACCTACATTATGCGGGTACATCAGAAACCTTCTGAAACGTGCATGCGGGTACATAGCTATTTTATATCATTCCGTCATTTGTCTGAGAATTACATTGGCAGTAATGCTTTTAGTCGAACAATTTGTTGGTATCACTAACCAAAAACAGAATGGGACGAAAAACTGAAACGAGAGTATTCTGCGAGATTAATAAATCGATCGCTGAATATTTTGTACAAAATTCTGACAACATATGGCCTCAATTTACACAAGTTTCAATAAAAGATTTAACTGTACACACTATAGTATTACAATTCAAAATTGAAAAAACTGTTAGAGAATTTTCACTTTTCTTTTTTTTCCTGTAATTATGTTTACTATGAGAGACTGTGTGGTGTCCGATAGAATAGCACTAATCCTTTACACTAATGGTTAAAGGGTGTCGTAAATGAGGACTAAAGATTCTGAAAATAGTTACCTCCCTCATAAAATGGGCAGCAGCAATGTCCAAGTTAACTGTAGTCTTTACCGTAATCCAACACTTCAGTCAAGTGTTGAGATTATAGTAATACCCTCTATTTTTAGGGGAGGCTACTGCAACGCCTGCGTATTATTAGCTATTTTATTGTTCATTGTTCAAGTGTGTCATATCCTAGACCGCATCGTCGCTTACCATCAGGCGAGATAGTGGGCAAGTGCAAAGAAACAATGTCAAAAATAGTTGAGATTTGAAATTTGGCAGAATGAACGAAGTGTTCATTTGTTTTATACAGAAAGTCGAGTCGGGTCTGTCGTGTGCAAATAGTGAAGTAATGTCCCGTTTTGTTATTTTCGTCTCCAAATAAAAATGTTTTCAAGATTTCATAAGCATTTATTTGTATCTGCTGTTTGCAGTAAGCTTACTACCAGCCCTCAACCTCGGTTTGACGTTGCACTGTTATTCAATAGTGAATGTCATTCAGCTGAGATAATTAATAATATTTATTACTAGCTTCTGCCCGCGACTTAGTCCGCGTCGCTTTAACAAAAATTCAATTTTTATTACATCCTGTAAGTGTTTTTAGGTAATCCCACTAGAATCTAACATATTTCCGAGATAAAAAGTATACTGTGGTAATAAAGGTAATAAGTTATGATAAGATGCGAGCCACCAAAAGAGACTTCAAAGCTAAATTTAAGTTCTGTCAAAACAATGAGAATCAAATTAAAATGGATATTATCGGTCAAAATAACACAAACAAGAACTTTAGCAAATTTTGGAAAAACACTAATAAACTGAGCCCGAGGCCGAGCATTCCTGCGAGCGTCGCTGGTTTGTACGAACCGACTGACATAGCGAATGCTTTCCGGTAGCATTTCAAAGTTGAGTCCCCCCTTCATCGTGAGTCAGAGGCTTCGTATGCTGGGTGTCGTATCGAGGACTTAAAAGTCAGATTTACTGCAAAGGAGGTCGCTTCCACAATCAAAAAAATGGTTAGAGGTAAGTCTCCTGGTCACGATGATCCCAGCGTCGAGCATCTCAAGTACGCGGGGGTCCACTTGCCGCGTGTTCTGTGGATGTTTTTTAATCTTTGTATAAGTCACTGTTATTTACCGGATGATTTAACGTATACCGTTGTAGTGCCCGTAATAAAACAAAAGATGGGTGATGCCACTGTTTGTCGAATTATAGGCCTATGTCTCTAACAATGGTGATAGCTAAGGTGCTAGATAGTCTGCTTGACAACAGATTGGGGGAGAATATTAAGTTACATGATGTGCAATTTGGTTTTAAACCTGGTCTTTCTACAGAAAGCGCTATCTTTTGTCTCAAGCAGACTGTACAATACTACACAGCTAGAAAAACTCCGATCTATGCTTGTTTTCTGTACTTGTCGAAGGCATTTGCCCTAATTTCTTACAACTTATTATGGAAAAAGCACTGTGAAACTAGTCTACCTCCTGAAATTATATCCATACTGGAATACTGGTCCAACAATCAGAGGAACTATGTGAGGTGGGCCGGATCACAGTCAGATGTGTACGGGTTGCAATATGGGGTGAGACAGGGGGGATTAAGCTCACCCAAGTTTTTCAACCTCTACATGAACAGACCGATCGAAGAGCTCAGTAGCACCTTATATAGATGCTACTGAGCTCCTACATGGCAAGCATATAGGTTTATGTATTAATAATATTAGTTACGCTGACAATATGGTGCTGCTGAGTCCGTCGATCGGAGCCTTGAGAAAACTACTTCACATGTGTGAAGAATATGCGGTGGCTCATGGGCTTAGATACAACTCTCTTAAAAGTGAGATCATGTTATTTCAGGCGGGGGCGGCCGTGATGCAACGCAATGTACCCTCTGTTACTCTCGGAGGAATGATATTGAAGAGAGTTGACCAAGTTAAATATCTGGGCCACTAGGTCACTGACAACTTGTCAGACGCTGTGGATGTGGAGAGCGAGTGTAGGGCGTTGTGTGTTCGCTGTAATATGTTGGCTCGCAGATTTGCACGGTGTAGTAAACAAGTAAAGATAACGCTTTTCAAAGCTTACTGTCAATCTTTTTACACCAGCAGTCTCTGGGTCAACTTTACGCAGAGGACATATAACGCTCTTCGCGTCCAGTACAATAATGCGTTCAGGATGCTGTTTGGGATGCCGCGCCATTGTAGTGTCTCATTAATGTTTGCAGAGGCAAGAACTTATTGTTTCTACACGATCATCAGAAAGCGCTGCGCCTCGCTTTGGGTACGCGTGCGCGGCAGCTCGAAGCTCGAAGCTCGAAGCTCCTGAGCACCTTGGCTGACCGGTGGGATTCCCCACCGCTGCGCCGCTGACTGCAGCTCCATGCCTCCTACCTGTAGCTTTTATTATCTGTAGCACAGGAGCTGCATCGGTGGCTTAGTTAATTATTTAGCGTTTTTTTTGTATGTGCTTAATTACTTACTAACACTAGAATAAGATTTCTTGTAACTAACATTTTTGTATGGATTTTAATATTTGAAATAAATGAATAATAATAAACCATCCGTGTGTCCAAATTATAACAACAAAAACGTTTGAAGAAGAATTATTTCCACTTTTTTAATTTTTTATATACCTATATCTCTTAAAAATTAATAAACTATGATTGGTACTGATATACCAGTATGTATATTATGTTTGATAAATAAAGTTGTTTATCAGAATTGACAGAAAACTGTTAATTAATTACACATGGTTAAAATTAGAGGAACGTAAAAAGAAGGAAGTCAATAATTTTACATTAATAGGAATTCGCAAAAGTTAACGCATGAGACTTCGATTGTACATATTTAACAACTTCATGCGTTAAAAGACCCAATAAAACCGGTTGCATTCGCGTTAGTGTTCTATATGTACGGTCGCGAGCGTATTTATATATATATCTTCTTACGTCAAAATGTAGAGCTTAATGTGATATATAAGTCGCTATACTCGAGTTTTTATTTAGTTTTAGATATTAGCATTCTTAATTTTTAGCTTTCAGCTAAATAATTAAATAAGACACAAATACTAATAAAAGTTGTTTACACCCAGTGACTTTTCCTATTTGTTTGTATTATATGGGAAATCTTTTAGTGAAAATCTACTTAAAACGCTTAAATAATTATTTTGGTCAGTAATAAAAGGTTAAAAAGCTTTTTTGCAGTTTTCTCCTTAAGACAATTATTCTTAAGGAACATAAACTCCAGTCGTATATCGGAGCTGACACACACATTTTTTTTTCTAGTAACTATGAACGACGACCTTAGAAGTCGAGTGGATCTCATGATGGTTTTTATGGTAACGCCACTTCGAGGTTCCGTGTTAGATCCTTGGACGGATCAATGTTGATATAATTCACTTATGATATATGTACACTCGCGCCCAAAAGTATGGAATTACTTACTTGGAATAAATTCCGCGCGATCTTGAGTACTAAATCACTAGTTGCGAATAATAAAAATGGTATCATTTTAAAGGTTAAACTGTTAACTTAAAATTGAAATCAAATTCATTTCATTCATCGCAGCAGTATTGAAAGAGCAATCCCGGATTAAGTGAAGGAGTTGGGAAATATGGAAAATAATGAACGAAGAAAACAAAAAAATCTAATTTATAAAAAAAAAATTTGGCCTTAAAATTAACTTTTAAAATTTTGTGTTCCCTCCCTAAGCCCTAATAACTGCTCGAAGACGATTCTTCATTGACCTAATCAGCTTCTGAATCGATGCTTGCGGCATACCTTTCCACTTCTCTATCAAAGCCGATTTCAACTCATTCACACTTGAACGAACAGGATTTCTGGAACAAACTCACCACTTCAGTTCATTCCACACGTGCTCAATGGAATTCAAATCTGGACTGAGGGCTGGCTTGTTCAATGTAGCGATACCGACTTCTTCGAGGTATTCAGTTGTGGCACGGGAAGTGTAACAACGAGCGTTATCGTTCATAAGGTGCAAGCCATCACCGATATATCCCGGATACGGCACGACATGTTCCAGCAGTACTAATTTCAAGTAAGTGATTTTATACTTTTTCTCGCGATTGTAGATTAATTAACTACATTGCTTTCTACTTCAAGTAAATACCTGAAGGTTTACTCCTGCAGAATTGATTTTCATATAAGGCGCTTAGTATGAAAAAAAATTGAGAAGTAAAATTTTTTGGTCGGAAGACAGCGTTATGTTTTTGTGCGCAACCTATCGTACGCACCTTTCACTTTTATTGAAAATAAAGTTTTGTTTCATTATATTCTATACCTATTCAAAGACAATTGTACACTTCAGTCGTGCATCGGAGCTGAGACACACACTTCTCTACTTTTATATTCTTCTAAAATTGTCATACGGCTGTAAGTATTCGTAAAATTTTGAATATTATTTTTATTGCTGGTAGTTAGAGAATGATATGGTCTCTTAAAACATCTCTTGGGTGGTGGCGTGTGAGGTGGGTCGTTACGTTCCTTAAAATATGGTCAAGCGAAGCGATGACTGGTTCGTTTGTCATGCTCATGACCGGGTACTACCTTGGGAGATGGGTCTGCTTTAAACTACTAGTATTATTATAAGTTACATTTGCATGTTTGATTTTTAAACTTATTTTTAATTTTTATCGTCTATATGTCATTGAGATATTTGAGATCTTGTCTTTGTTGTAAGCAACGATAAAATGGAGGACTACACTGAATATATTATGATAATAGACTTAAATTTCTTTGTGTTGTTTATGTTAACGATGTCTGAACATTGTGAATGCTGCTACTTCTGTTAAAGCAGTTCAAGTTCCTCTGTTAAAATATATCTTAAATGGGCGGTAGTTAAAATATGATGGATTCAAATGAACTTCTTTATAAGTGCATTCGAGTGAAGTTTATTTCCATTCATTCATGGTAACAATAATTGTATTATCGACTATACAAAACTTTTACTAAACTCGCAAGCTCAATCGTTTGAAGGGAATTTGAATAGACTAGAAAAGATTAAACTAACTCTACCAAAGACTTATGAGGCTTTTTCTGCAAAAGAATCGCGATAAAGTAACAAAAGTCGTGCAGTTATTGTGTTCACTTTTCCGTGTCTTTTAAGCGTGAATGTGGGATAGAAAACATTACGTAAATCGTAATGGCTCTACTTTTCGCGATGGGCGAGAGTGACGGAAGACGTGATGAATCATACTTATTTTTCCAACTGTTTTGTCATTAGACACAGGTGGGGTTCTGAGAAATTTTGCGGTTTTTTTTCTTTCATGTAATGATTGTTATGTGGCAAGAACAAAAATCTTTCAACGTTCAATGTCTTTTAGTAAATTTGACATTGAAAATATATAATGAATCAGATAACGTCAATGGCCATAAAAATACCATAAAGTTTGCTTGTCTTAACTGACAGATCGATAAGATATATAATACGCCTACCTGAGGGCTCGGAGAGAGAGGGCAACCGCGCCGCCTGCGGTGGCGCCCGGGAACCTGTCCTTGAGACTTGTTCTTGGGTGATCATCGCGGGCGCGGAAGTCTCGTCCCGTGTGGGTCGGGGTCGGTCGGGGGGTGTGGTTTATTCCTTCCCTCACCGAAAGGGGGCCAGCGGCTGTCAGGACGGGAGACCGGCAGTCGCATTGCACTTGGCCCTCAGGCGTGCGGGGTGTTCAGGGCGTCACGGTTCACCCCGTTGCTCCGTCCCTCACGGAGCATAGGAGAGGTCCGCCCACGAGCGCGGACCCACACTGGAGCGGGTTGCGGTCGATTCCGGCCAAGGGCCCCGCGACCCGCTCCAATGTGTATTGGGACGCCGCAGTTTTTAGTGGGTAGGCCTCCAAGCCTTTACCGGGCACTAGGCCGGGTAGAGGCATGGAGGAGAGCCCCACATATCCACCGTGTTCTCCCGACACGGTGTGAATGCGTAAGGCATTTTCTGCGAAAACAAAAAAAAAAAAAAAAAAAAAAAAAAAAAAAAAAAAAAAAAAAAGGGCTCGGAGAGATGGTTGTTTTGAATAGGCGTATTTCATATGTTGGGTGGGACCTATCTAAGGGCTCGGAGACAGGTAGGACATACATGAGGGCTTGGAGACGTGGTGGTTTTTACAGGCGTATTTTAAATCTTAGGTTGGACCTATCTGAGGGCTCTGAGATAGGTAGGACCTATCTGAGGGTTCGAAGACGTGGTTGTTTTTTAGGCATGTTTTATATCTTATAGAAATATGGCATTGTAAAAGAAAGAAATAAAGTAAATACATGATACATTTCCATGCAAATACAATGACTTTAAATAAAACAGATCGACAAGTAACTTTGATATTTCTTAGATAGCTCCCAACGATTATATAGTCCCAAACTAAGCAGAACCTGTACTATGGAAACAAAATGAACTTTAAACTTATAGAATACATAAATAAGTATAAAGATAATTTGGGTAAAAATGCTTATACCCATTACACAAACTACCTACCGGAATTCGAAACCAGGGTCCTTTAGCGCAGAAGGTGGGATCGATACCGTTGCTCCAAGCGCCATAAAATTATGTATTTAAGATTGTTATAGTGAAAATTTCTAATATCATGATGATTTTAGTGAAAAGATAAATATTTTTTGAAATAAATTACTTTCAGCACCATTATGTTACCAGAAAATTTTATATAAGGAGCAATAAAGCGTTATTGTTCAAAACCACAACAAAGGTTTGTAATCCTCAAACCCTACCGTGATGATATTTCGTGAAGTCCCACAATGTTTTGGTACAGTAATTAGGAGGGAAATGAAACAAAAAAATAATTATTGCGTGAGTGGTTTTCGAGATAGATTCATACAGACGGACGCACGGAATACCTTTTTTGTTTGAACAAAAAGTTTCCCTCGAGAGCAAATCGGGATGATTTTTTTTGCTTGTTAAGTAATTATAGATTAGTAATCCATTGGAAGGAGTAGTTTAAATTGAGTAGTATACGTTAGTCAAAATATTTTCACGAATACACGATATACCTAATACTTACATGTTTAAATGTAAGTATTAAGAAATGTTAAAGAATACATCATTGTCAAAATCGTAAAATTTATACAATCCAAAACAATATTTTTTTTTATTTAAAAAAAATTCAACTTTAATCTAACCTAACCTAACCTAACTCTAGGGAATTAGGTTGAAATCAAACCCACAACCTTGCACTATCCAAGCGAATTTTCTTCCATTTGAACCTAAAATTTCTAGGTAGCCACGCCAGACCTATTAAATTTTTCCAAGTGCTTTTTAAGCTGGCTACTAGCGCCATCTCTTTATGTCCTAGACAACTACTACCTACAATACCGAAGTTAATCGAACAAGTCTCGTACAATCGATAAATAAGAAACTGCTGTTTAATTATTATATTTTTAACAATCACAAATTTAACTGCTGCTGCATTAAGCAAAAAATATGAAATTCAAACAAATAAAACTAGATTTTTTTTTTTAATATTTCTTACATTCACACCAATTGGCCTAGCCCAAAGTAAGCACTGTAAGGCTTGTGCAACTAGGGTAACGGATAGACATACATATTATGATACATAAATATGTAATATTCATAGAAATATATATAAACACCCATGACTCAGGTACAAATGCTCGTATTCATCATACAAACATCTGCCCCTTCCGGGATTTGAACCCAGGACCGTCGGTGCGAAAGGCAGGATCGCTACCGTTGCACCAAACGGTCGTCAAAAGATTAAATATAAGATATTTGACTGCCATATATTTTTCTACCTAAGTTTAATATAAGCTATTGGAATGCGAAATCTCCAGCAACTGTAGGTCAAATATACTACTTATTGCACCATCGAGGAATTATATAACAGTCGTTGTATCATTGACTTAATTTATTCTTTGTTCCAGAGTCTTTACATCACATTAACAAATTATTAACCTATGTTCACGAGCGTAAAGCGTCTATAGCCTGAAAAGCCAATCGTCATTGGATCGGGAAAGTTCTTGAATGGCATCACTATGTGAGTAGGTCCCCACAAGGTGAATCGACTACGACTTGGTCAAGGACGCGGGATGCCGTTAGATGCGAGCAGTGCAAGACAAATCATGATATTATACCTATTCGATCGCATACCGGATTTCATATTAACGCCACTAGTAGGTCCCGTGGTCTAGAGGTCTCGATTCTGAGTATTGTGATACTGTCGCTGTTTCGGAATTCCATAACACAAGTGCTTTAGCTACTGAACCTGGGTTCAGAACAATGTATGATGCTATATTAAATTTTATCTAGTACACCCGAAAGCACAAATGTAACGTCAGTCTCGTACAAACGCTTACAAAAGGTTTAAGGCGCAGTTGTCTTGGAAATTGCTTGAGACTCGTCAACTGTTTGATACGTTCGCCTCGGCTGCTATACAGACTCATTTGCATTTTCCTCTTCATTGTATTGACGTACTACAGACATGTTCGAAATTGAAACTAAGCTCTTTACATATTCTGAAGGGCTTGTGAAAGTTTTTTTAGTAACATAATCGTTACATGCAAATATTAAGAAAATCAATCATAAGGTAAATAATTAGACAACTGGACTTTTTGGCGGGAGCGGGAAGCAACACGTTGGTGGTTTAGTTTCTCTTGTTAAAATTTGTATTGTTGTGGATATTAGTGTGTAATAATGGTGGATTATTAACCACTAAGTGTTTGTGAACATAGAAAAGTGTTGCCAAGTGTAACAAAGCAGCGGAAGTTATATTAAGAATTTATAACTAAATAAAATGTAAAAATAAAACAATGTGATTTATATAAAAAAATAACAATTAGGAACGTGCCCGATTAACACATTAAGTGCGTTACGAGGCCTAAATCATCCCTCATGCAACTTCTTTGTGGTGTGGCAAGGAAAAACGTGAACTTCTCTGTTGTGGACATAGCTTCGGTTTGGTCCAGTATAGGAAAGAGATAAATGTGTACCTCGTGCCGCAGGAACGGAAAGTATGCAAAAATTGGTGCCGCAGCAAACGTGTTAAAATATTGTGAAGGTAGTAGAAAATACATGACAACCATTATCTTAGTCATCCTGTGATCACGACTCCTGTAAAGGAGTCGAAACGTCAGGATCAAATTTTAAAATAATAATTAAGGTGTTTTATTCAAATTTAAAGCACTGAATATTTCTATTAGAACTTATTGACCGCTACCTAATATACAGTGTGTCTGGTCATGGACTAGCGATATTCTAAAGTCTGTTAGAACAAATATTCTAATACACAAATACACTACATAGTTAAGTCCAAACCATTAACGCCTACACTTTGGGAGATAAGATTTTTTTTGTGTCCAAGTAGAGAATATTTCAAGAAAAAAAACAAAATGGCTGCCACATATCCGATAAGTAGTTTGGACTTAACCATGTAGTGTATTTGTGTATTAGAATAGTTGTTCTAACAGACTTTAGAATATCGCTAGTCCATGACCAGACACACTGTATAACGCTGAATGTACAATATCTTCAATTATAAAAACTACGCAAATCATCAACACATCTACATTGTCTTTAATTACTATATATATATGCTAGTACTTAAATTAAACGCCCGAAGTGTCAAAACAATCTCGCAATGAATGCCGTCCATTTATAACCATCAAACACATTACTAAGAACCGCAGAGCAAAGTTCGTGTTATTGAAATTAATTACAATATGGAAGTCACACTCATATTACTTCGAAACTTCAAGGGATGTGTCTTCGCCTTGTCTTTACTAATTAGTGACAATGCCTTCTAAACCACCGCACTTTATTGGTAGTAATTAGTTCAACAAATCTGATTAAACGCGATGGCTTATAAGTCATTTGTTGCGTGTCATCTCTGAGAGATAGGTATAATAATAATATTGCTTACATTCACACCAATTAGCCTAGCTCAAAGTTAGAACTATAAAGCTTTTGGTATGTTCACTAAAGTAACAGATAGACATACATATACGATACTTAGATATTAAATATTTAGATATATACATATATCCATTACTCAGGTACAAATGCTCGTATTCATCACACAAATATCTGCCCATTCCGGGATTCTTTTTTATTTTATTTTTTATTTATTTTGTATGGGTTTGCTCTTGATCCCAACCAAGCCCGGGGGCCAAGACAGAATCCACGACAGAACCAGCTAACAAAAATGTTAAAGTATGTGGGTTACTTGTTTTAAACCAAGATTCTCTGTATAGATCTCACTTCAAAAATAATGGATATACCTAAAAATACTCTCCTATTTCACGAAGAAAACTGTGCCCTTGTTTTTTTTATCAAAAGTTACATTAATCAAAGTTTTCATACAAAGTACCAACCCATTTTTACCCCCTAAAGGGTAAAAGTTATTAAAACTCAGATGCCCATTTTTTCTTTAATTTTCTAGCCGAATGTATATTGAATTTAATGCCTCTTATTTTAAAATCGCAGATTGCCATACAACAGTTTATTCCCTAATTTACCCTCTTATTGGTAGAATGTTTTAAAAATCCCTTTAAATATCAAACCTCTATGTTCAGCAGTTTTATCTCTCAATCCGAGAGTCACTCAGGTAATTGTTTTATTTGTATAGATTATCCCTATTAATTTAAATCCAGAAAAGATCACCAATTTCTATGAAAGCTTTCTTTATTTAGTGGATGTTATCGAAAACAATAACCATTCCTTAATAATCCTTTTAATAGAATATCAGTGACTCGACCATTTTGTAAGTTTTAAATTTGTTATGACAGGGTGAACGCTGTAAAATGTTCCTAAAGAGAAATTCACAAAAACATGTTTTCAACGAGAGTCGATGTTACTATGCGGACTATAAAAGGAATTTCGCTGCTTTGAAACAGTTAAAATACTGATCGAAAACACTAATAAAGAGAAAGATTGCGCGACCGAACCCGAACTCCATTTGAAACAAAAAAGAAAACTGTGCCTGTCAGCGAAAACTCTTTTCGGGGCAAGGAATTTAAGTTTATTGCCGATTCTTCTCAGAACAATATTTCACGTCTACTATTCTGTCATATTTATAAAAACAATTGAGCAAACTGAAGTTGTACATTACATACATACATACATTAATTAGTGTTATCGACGACCGTTTGGTGCAACGGCAACGATCCTGCCTGTCGCACCGATGCTCCTCGGTTCGAATCCCGCAAGGGGCAAATGTTTGTATGATGAATACGAGCATTTGTACCTGAGTCATGGGTATTTATAAATACATTTCTATGATATTACATATTTATGTATCATATTATATGTATGTCTATCCGATGTATATCTATTTTTGTCGACCGTTTGGTGCAACGGTAGCGATCCTGCCTGTCGCACCGACGGTCCTGGGTTCGAATCCCGGAAGGGGCAGATATTTGTATGATGAATACGAGCATTTATACCTGAGTTATGGGTGTTTTTATATACATCTATGAATATTACACATTTATATATAATATATGTATGTATATCCGTTACCCTAGTATCCATAACACAAGCCTTACAGTGCTTAATTTGGGATAGGCTACTTGGCGTGAATGTAAGAAATATTAATGTTATTTATTAGAAAAAATCGACTCGGATCATGAGATAATCTCAGGCGGGTCTAGAACCCGCATCCTTTAGATGTCCGGTCCACTGCTCTCTAATCGAGCTTTAGATCCTTGTATTTGTGTACTAGCCTTTCTAGTATTTTTTTATTCGATGCAACAAAGTCAATATGCGTTATTATATGCGCAGAATTGTTGAACCACGGATTACAAATTGCCTATGTAAATAATTATGCTTATCATTTTTTTACGATATTTAGACCCAGGTGGCCGAAAAAGTTTTTAAACAGATTCGTATATTCTAAGGTAATATATAAAAGCTTATCTGCTTACAAAAAAAATCATCAAACAGTCTTCAAACCGATAAAACATTTACAGGACAGTAAAAAACTGGGAAATAACAGCGATACTGAAGGAAGACGTTTTTATTTTTATTACTATTGCGCTCCAATATTTATTAAAGAAGGACAAATGAGGGTAAAAATACGAGTACTTTAAACAGCGAATGAATAAAAACTTTAGTTATACTGACTTTTTACTATACGTCTTGCATGCATCTTTGGGAAATTAGGTAACATTAACGTCGACGACCGTTTGGTGCAACAGTAGCGATCCTGCCTTTCGCACCGACGGTCCTGGGTTCGAATCCCGGAAGGGGCAGATGTTTGTATGATGAATACGAGCATTTGTACCTGAGTCATGGGTGTTCATATTTATTTCTATGAATATTACATATTTATGTATCATATATGTATGTCTACCCGTTACCCTAGTATCCATAACACAAGCCTTACAGTGCTTACTTTGGGTTAGGCTAATTGGTGTGAATGTAAGAAATATCTATTTATGTTTTATTTATTAAATAAAGCAGATAGAGTGCTATCTTTAAAAACTATCTAATTTTTTCGTTAGTTGAGCCATTTGTTTCTTATTGCAAACTATTATTAAAACTGTACATAAGTAAGCAGTATTTGGTATTATTATTATGATAGAAGTCTTTCTTGGAATATGTAATATTTGCCATAAATAACAAATGCATAAACGCATAGTTATATTGTATTATACTAGCTGACCCGGTATCGCGTTGCTATGGTTACGTTATTGATACAATTGAAAAAGAGCGGGAAAAGAGCGGACAGACAAACACACAAACAACAAATTTGTGTTCTTAGATTATAAATTACGGACCTCGATCCCACCTGAAAACAACTTGTGAGATCATTTGTTTGACCGCAATGAAGTCAGACACTACTCAACCGATGAATGATGTTTTTTTTCATTTTGCTGGATTTGTTACGACTTAGGGCATATCATAGATTTCGTTTATAATAGAGCAACGCGTGGCTGGGTCAGCTAGTTTATTATATAAAATGGTATTGAGACTTTATATAAAAATATAGGTGTTTCTTTAAAGAGAAAATTGTTTGAATATAAGCAAAACTTTATATTTCCTTTTATTAATCAGACAAAGTCGTACCTAATATCAAGTTTTTAATTAAAACAGAAAACTAATTATTTTACACGAAGGTTACTTATAGGATAGCCTTGTATAAAATTTATGTAATGAACATAATATTCTTATATTATTTTTAATACTGAGATCTGTAAATCGTTAATTAAAAGAAAACGAAAATAAACATTAAGGGGTCGGTTTAAAAAATGGCTACTAGAAAAAAGTTTTAATTCGATTCAAGAAATTTTAGATAAGAGTCTCTTTTGTGATTTTAGTGTTGTAAATAATTTGATGTGACATAAGTTTATGTGACTTTTTCATCTATAAATGTATTTCTGTAATGATTATTCATTTTAATGTTATTTGATATTTGTTTTTACTTTTTATCTGATAAATATTTCAAATCAGAAATTGATTTAATGAATAAATTATTCCAATTAATTGCATGCTATCAAACAGTGAAATATATTGTTCTAATATTGTTATATAACAACTTTTTTGTGCAACATTAAAATACGGTTATAGATATATTTTTAATTTTAAAAAATAACTGTAATTTTTCTTTTAAACCATTAAAAAATTTAAACCTTTAAATTATTCATTACTAGCGACCCACCCCGGCTTCGCACGGTTACAATGGTCAATGCTCTACTATATTATGCATGTATTATACATATAAACCTTCCTCTTGAATTACTCTATCTATTAATAAAAACCGCATCACAATCCGTAGCGTAGTTTTAAAGATTTAAGCATACATAGGGATATAGGGACAGAGAAAGCGACTTTGTTTTATACTATGTAGTGAAGATTTCAGTTAACTACGAGTATACCTAACCTCTTTGTGCATTCTCAATGACATTTTAATACACAAATCGGTATTATTTTTTCCTCATTTTAACATGGTTTATATACTAGCCTGCATTGCATGCCACATTGCAGCAAAGATTATGTAATCACTAAGATTAAGTTATTAGTGCATTTAAACCGGATAATTATGACGTTTTCACTTGTTTTATATATTTCTGATGTTTCCACTCCTTTACGGGAGCCTTAATCATAGGATGTCTAAGGTAATGGTGTAAAATTGAATGAACTAAAATGTTATAAATAGTCACTAAATCTCTCTAGTTTGATATAATATATGCACATAAACAATATCTTTGATACAAACCATAATACCTAATTCTTCATACACTGTTCTGCCGTGTAATAAGTAGTAGGAAAGTGCAATAAGTAGTTTCAGCTACTTACGAAATAATTGCGATTAAAGATTTAATTTTTGTTTTTTTGTGTATCATCGTAACTATAATAGCTATTGACTTGAAGCTTTTACTATACAACTATAAAATGAAGCGGAATTTTATGTAGTATATTATATTTGTACATACATTTGTACGTAAATTGTAAGTAAGTCAATTTGTCCAAAAACTCGACTTATTGCACTTATCGTAAGGACGGCAGTGTTAGGTATCTGGGTATGTACGTTTTTTAGGGTTCCGAACCCAAAGGGTAAAAACGGGACCCTATTACTAAGACTTCGCTATCTGTTCGTCTGTCTGTCACCAGGCAGCTATAACAATAAATACTAAAAAACAAAATAAAATAAATATTATAGGGGCTCCCATACAACAAACGCGATTTGATATCTCCCACTGTTATGAACGTATAATACTTACATATCTGTTCCAATTAAAACGGTAACATGTCGCTATATGATTTTAACAACGTGCTTATTTAGTGTTATTCATTTCTTGGTGATTGAATAAAAATTACGTTAACTGCGAAGTATTGAAAATTATATTTAATATAAACGAATTTCGCTAACATTAAATTTATTGCATACTAGCTGACCTAGCCACGCGTTGCTGTGGCACAGTAATTTTTTTTATTTAAAATAAAAAATCTTTTCTAAAATAAAAGTAGCCTAAGTTACTCCTTATTACATCAGCTACCTGCCATTAAAAGTCTCGTCGAAATTGGTCCAGCCATTTCAGAGATTAGCCGGAACAAACAGACAAACACAAAAATCGAAAAAAATCTTATTTTGGTGTATGTACCGTATATATATATTCATATGCATGTAGTAAAAAAACGGTTATTTCAATATTACAAACAGGCACTCCAATTTTATTTATATGTATAGATTGATACTTATTAAAAGATATAATTTTAAAATAAATAAATGACCATTACTATGTGCTTGTGTTGAGACTTAACGACAAGTACCTACTGATAAATTTTTAAGCGATCTTAAATCGACTGACGGTCTTTAAAATACTAAGTTAAAGGTAAAAACTCACTTTTTCAAGAACCTGGTAAGTGGCGGGCCCGACCACTTGACGGGCCCGCACGGGCCTTTCGTAAAGCCCCTTTCTTAAACGGAGTATTATTTCCTGAAACAAAAGAATATTATTTTAATTTTTGGTACTTAATAATTTAGCTTTAAAAATTTTAGATCTGTAGAAATTATCACAAAAAAGATCAACTCGTCTCTGGTGTTGTGTTTCGCCTGATTCTTTTCTTAAAACAGAAAAAAAATTGTTTTAATAAAAAAATACACTTTAGGACTTTACAGCACGTGCCTTAAATTTTGTAATTCCTAAGTACGAAATAAGTATCTATTAGTACGAATTTATTATCGAAATTAAAGAAGTTCAGATATCTCAAGTTTCTTATATTTAAGTACAGAATGATTAATAGTACAATATTGCTAGATATAAATATCAAACGTTAAATAATTTCGACAATATAACCCACGACTTTTGGGTCGCTATCGTGTAATAAAGCCAGATAGACAAAAGTGCTAAGTCTATGAAACAAAAAAGTCTTTCATTTTTTTATTTATTTAAGTTTATTTTAATTACAAGTATTATCAACCTATTTTAGAGACAAATTGTATAGAACCTTTTTTAACCATTGTTTGTCAATTGATTTATGTTTAGTAGCCATTGATGAGATGTGTTATCGATAAAACAAATTGTGGTGAAAGATCGATATTTGGACATCCACTAGTTTATAACAAATAAATATTCCCCGTAGTGCAATAGCCCACTTATGTTTAGGAAGTTGGAAACGATGAAAGTAGCACAATAGAGCCGAAACAATAATAAAAATATTGTCTATATAGGTCTAACTAAGAATCGAATCCACGACAACCATTTTGACCGAGTCGGAGTGACCCCATCTTCGAAGTCAAACGGTCTCGGTAGAAGCAGATGTTTGTGTGATAAATACGTGCAATTATTCTTGTATCATAGCTATTTAAATATATTTCTTTGACGACAGTTTGGTGCAACGGTAACGATCCTGCCTTTCGCACCGGCGGTCCTGCCTTCGAATCCCGGAAGAGGCAGATGTTTGTGTTATGAATACGAGTATTTGTACCCGAGTCATGGGTATAACATAATTAATCTATGTATCGTATATGTATGTTTATATTTGTCTAGTATCCATTACACAAGCCTTATAGTGCTTACTTTGGGCTAGGCTCATTGATGTGATTGTAACGAATATTATTATTAATATTACTTATTTAAGTAAGCTCTCATATCTCAGTCCAAGGGCGTCCACAGAACGGGTTCCATCGTAAATTAAAAGCTTTGCCTTATCTCCATGCTTGGAAGATACGTTAGAGATCAAAGCATTTAAACATAACTCAAAAAAATTGGTTGTCTGTAAAGTCAGTTTACGGACGATAATTTTACCTGATTGCGTCATAGGAAAACATTGATGAAAAATTACATACTTTTATGAATTTAATTGAATTGAATTCTTATCACTGAATTATCATTATTTCGTATAACACAAAGAAGGAGTTAATTAAAAATGGTTTTTTTTCGATGAATTAACAATTAGTTTTTGTAATAAGCAATGGAAACAACAATAACTTTTCACTTCATAAAGTGGAAGAGAGATAGATGCGCCACAAGTCGAACGCTTAGGCCGATCGTGCCTCTCTATCGCTTGTTCCGCTCTCTCGCTTGCACGTTCGACTCAGGTGGCACGTTACACTTTTTCGTGCGTGCAGCCGGCGTTCATCGATTTATAAGACGTTATCACGTCAAAAGGCTTCTGCTCATTTTTCTAATAGATAAGTTAGTGATTATCTCCAGTATCATTAGCCGTCTGTTACAACCTTCAGTGTGAAAGCTTGTTGCTATTCTACTCTGCCAGAATTCTAATAAATCTATACGTTACCTTTGTATTCATAAAAGCCTTACGGCGCTTACTTTGGGCTAGGTAATTTAGTGTAAATGAAATAAAATCAAACCAAATTAGCCTTTATTTGTTTGTAAACAGGACATAAATTATAGTCATTTATATGACAGTAAGTAGTCAAAGATGTTTAGCTATCAATATTTCATACGAAATATTTCTTAAATGTCATATTAAATTGATAACAATTGTAAAAAGAGATAACATTAAATATTATTATTAAATTAAATTATAAAAAAATATACATGTCATATAAACCTTTCTGTAGGTATAATTGGAATTTACTCATGTTTAGTTCCGTTATTTTATATTTTTAATTATAAATCCAGGACAGCACTGGTGGAGATACTGTGAAATTCGACGTGCAAACAACTCCCAGACGTGCGTGTGCAACAACGTGGAATAAAAAAATTCTCACACCCGAAATATTTACGAAAAATTCTCGCCACAAAAACTAAACAAAACAAGTACGATACAAAATATTCAAATACAGAATTCAAAACTGAATTCCTCAAACATATTCGACAAGACTCAGTATATGGGCGCATTATTCACACGGCGTTATGTAGTAGCATGAATGGTTGGCTTTATTTCTTTTGTCGTCTATCTGTACTTCCGCAGGCTGCGGCGGCTGGCGACACGCCAGTTTGTGGCCGACTCATGTCACAAGCGAAAGCGATCTAAATATGCTGCATAGAGAGATAAATTAATGGTTACCGAAATTAGTTAATTGCAGTTTTCACGAAGTTGCCTTTCTGTTTACACACATTATTGGATTACAACATTGACCCAAAACATTAAATTTTATTCTATGTATTTTTTATTGTAATCTGAGGTTTCCATCACCATTTAAGGAAATTCAAGTTCGACTATTAAAAAGAGACGCCACTATAGACCGCGTGTTGTCTCACTTTAACTACCGAACTTGCATCGCGCTAAGAGATCATGATAAAGCCTCTGTTCTATGTATAATATAAAAATAGAAATATAAGTAATATTTAAGACAATATATTGTTTTAAACTTTCATGGTCACTATTATAGTAATATAAGTTAGTTTCTACCTGATACATGATCCGTGATCATTGCACTTGCAACAGTGCCGAAATATCGGAAACTCAATAAAAACAAAAACAAGGTACATGGTAGAAATTCCGAATATAACCTATATTACTATAATATTTAAGACAATAGCTTTATAAATTTTGTTGCATTGTGGTTCGGTTAGGGCAGTAAAAATAAGATAGTTAAAAATTCTTAACGAAAACTGAAGTTGTGTTCAGTCTTATTATGATTACAACGCTACCTTTGTATTATTATTTATCTGGGAAATGGATAATTATGAAGTTATTGATGATCTAAGTGCTTATTAAGCATTTTCATTAAATCACGTTGACATGTCAGTACTGAACATCCCAATCAATGAATGCATGACACAGGCGCAGTTTATTGATGTATGTTGGCATATGTTATACCATCTGTATGATAGTATGCTAGATAGTAACATTGTTTCTGTCATAATTATTTCGTTAAAATGAATTACATACGAAAGCCTATTACATATATGATACATAGATATATTACATTTATAGAAATATATATACACACCCATGACGTTACAAATGCTTATATTCATCACAATACTTTTCCCTTCCGAAACTCGAACCTAGGACCATTGGTGAGAAAATAAATACGTTCACTTAGTTGCTTTAACTAAAGCAATTGCTTCCATAAAGAATGACCAATCAAACACAAGATAACCAAAAATTTTTCCGCATAAAAGAGCAAACACTAGTGAAAAATGGATCGGTTTATAAACTTTGGACCATACTTCAAACCTAACTTCATATTCACACATTTGTATTTCATAATCCGTCTGCATAAAGTTTGAATTCCATTAACCATTACATAAAAATGGTGCTGTTGTTAAACTTTATTAGATATGATATTTAGTTCTTACACTTCCGCGCACATTACACATTAGAATAAGACACAAGATTTTTACGCATATTTTTTTTTATATTTAATCCTGACGTTTCGATTCCTTTACAGGAGTCGTGATTACAGGATGACTAAGATAATGGTTGTCATGTATTTTCTACTACCTTCACAATATTTTAATCGGGCACGTTCCTAATTGTTAAAATTATTTTTAACTTACTACCCTAAATTATTATAAATCAATATAGAAGAAGAATATAGGAGCAAACAGTTCTTGAAAAAACGACATAACTCGTACTTATTTTTCTGCACAAGGTGAAATAGGCTAATTTATTTTATCTCTTTTATAAGTTTCAAACTGGTAAGAATATTTTTTGAGCACTGTTTACGCACAAAAAGAACATATATTTAAGAAACATAAATACCGAGGTAAAACCTTGCCTTTGAATAATTATACTGTTCAGAGAAAAGGTAATGTTGATGTATACAAGCTTAGTACCAAATCATGTTACGTCCTTAAATTGTATAGCAAACATGATAATTGATTTTGCATGTAAATATAATTACATTAAATCGTCAATTATTTTTTGAAATAATTATTATTGATAGTTTTAGTGAGCCTTTGATCAAAAGCCGTGGAGAACGTTGAGGGCAGCGGTTATCGCGTTTGGCATAAAACAGTAGATGTTAAACAATTTTCGCAAAGGTCTGACATCGGATGGGTGACTGGAATTTTATTTATTCGAGCTTCGAGCGAACATCTGCTATCTTTAGCACCTCCCGATATGCGGTAGCTTATGGTATATTGGCCCTAAGGTGAAAAGACCTTTTCACGAGAAGGTATGACGGATTTTTTTTTTTTATATAGAAAATAGGCATGCGCTTGACCATTATCTCGCCTGATGGTAAGCGTCGATGCGATCTAGGATGTGACGCGCGTGCCTAGAATATACCTATTCACTCGTGATTTGAAAATAACAAAAATTATCCAGTAATTAAAGTAGTCCTATTTCTTTCTGTAGGTTACTGGTCCAATTTTTCAATAAAAAAATGCAGAAAACCGAGGATTGGAAAAAACGACCGTTTTAACTCTTGTTTCACTTCCTCCGTGTTACACAAATTTCGCCAAGTCGCGTAATAGATTAAAGGTAAGATGAAATTATTATGTGTATGTAATTTATCTACTTCGATCTTAACAACCATGAATGTTATGGATCAAAAATATCAAATATTCGATCTGAGAAAGGTTGCTTGAAACCGATGGTTGCAAATTTATAACAGCCGCTCCTTCTGGTGCTTTAAAGAGGAGATCTATGTTCAGTAGTAGACTTCTAACAGCTGACGATAATGTTATCGAATACAAAAGCTCCGATGCAAATAACTAAACTTGTTTATGTCGTCCAAGTTCTTCGTCACCATTTTGAAATTCATCCAAACAACGAAACCTCGTAACACCATTTGCTTTCAAAAGGCCAAGTTCAGGAAAGGCAGTACAAGCTAATTTATTTGGCAATATCTGGCGAAAATTTGCCGTTAAGACAGTATGGTTCATCAACCAATGCTGGTAAAATTAATAATAATGTACGTTAAAGCGAATTTCAGAACAGAATGCTGCTTGGCTTGGCGACACGCCAAATGACACATGAAGAATAGTGAAGACGTAAAGAGTAAGAAACAAACTGTACTTCTTTTTGTGTGAAACATTTAGGGGCCTTTACACAACAAAGAACCTATTAACTTTCTTTTCACAAGTAATAATAAGGTTGAAAATGAAGTGACACTTCAGTTTCTATTATGCTTGGAATCATCAATCTCCTTTGAGATACTGGTTATTTTGCCGTTATAGTGATATGATGGTAGTTGCCATGTAGATTCAGTGTAAGATTAATAAACTAATTAAAAATTAAACCGAGGACAGTACCGTATCTCAATGCTACAGAAATTGAAACTGAGACATCTAAAACCTCATAAAACAGGTATTAAATTCTTCATCACACAAACGACCAACTATTTTGACTTTTCGGTTTTTCTCAATTTCAATGATAGCTGGACAATGTATCTACTATAATTTCGACTGCAATAACGCTTCTGTATTCAAAACCTGCTTAAATTTCCAAGGAGTAAGTAAGAATAAGTAATTCTTACTATGAAAAAATAAGTTTGGCCTTCCTCAGCGTTCAATCATTCTGCATACCAGAATTTTATAATAATTGAGTTTGCTGTTTCACCGTAAAAACGTATTCTTTATACCAAATTTTATCGAAATTGAGTTTCACCGTAAAGACGTATCATCAGACAGACAGGCAGAGTTAAATTAGAATTAATATCATAAGTTTACTGTTTAGTTAATTAGTACCAAACTGAGTTACAACAAAACGTGAGGGAGGATTTTTTTCACTTTATTTAATATTTCTTTATTTTGTCAGTTTTTGTGTTCCAACGTAAGATTTCATATTTTTAATAGTATTAGTCCAGCTAAATTGTTTATTGGAACGAAGAAATGTTCATATGAATTGTTTTTATTTAAGGTTAACATTGAATATCATCTACTGTTTACATATTTATTATTACTAACACATGACGAGATATTTTAATGCTGTGACCTTATATCGAGGCGCTTATTAAAACGAAGTGCCCGGATCATGCAAAAACACCTGTTTTGGAAGTAAATTAATTACGTATATGAGGATGAGTTAGGTTAATGTGGGAGGAGAATTTTATTATTATGTTTTCGTACAAAATAATTATCATTTCAGGCAAAGGTAATGTTGTTAATATATTACCGGTAGGTTTTAATGCTGTCAGAATATGTTATAGCGTTAACAGAAGGTCGTATGTTATAATGGGCCACGATACAAGTGAACAAAATTTAGTATATCTAACTCTTTTCTGCTTCGGAAGTCAGTAATATCGTTAGACCTGTATCTGCAGTTTTTATCACTTCGATCGATCCACTTTAGGCTCATGAACATACCGCCACACATAAAATCGCTCACCGTAAAAATAAGACATACATTTCGTTTACAGGTGGCGATGGAGACTAGCTTCAAAAAAAGGGGATTATTATAGAAACCTACATCGCACATTCGCAATTTCTAAGGAATATCAATAAAGTTTGACTTGTATCTGTCATGTGACAGTTACTGAGGATGTTGTCGAGCACGAAACAATGAAGTTAATTGTTTTCTATAAGTGGACATTTACAGACCGCATTGTAATTTTTTGGCCATTCCCACCGTAGGGCACAGAAAAAGTGTTGTAAAAGGCGACATGAAATCCTAAAGTTAATCACCGTACCCTTCCCGTAGACGACAAAATATGCTGATGATTTTTTTACTGGGGTCTCCAAACTACCTACCAAATGGCAATAGAAACACTCCCAATTTTTTGGCAGCTTCCGTTCAGCATTGGACTTCTTTCGGACGAGTTGATGAGGGATTACTTTTATCCGGAAGGCATTGCAATGGGAAAATTAATTTGATAATGCATTTTAACCCCGTCTATTTATGGACACTTAGAAAAAAAGATAATAATAAAAATCACGCGATAAAACATCTGAATTATCGACAAAAAGCATATCTCCCCAACACTGTTACTCCACCAAATAAACCTCTCTAAATGAGTGTTAAGGCTACACAATAAATCTTCTTTCACACCCAAACAAAAGCAAAATGTATCCGAATATATTTTTATTTTCATTTCATCCATCACTCAATTTATGATAACAAGACAACCAATGGCGTACAGTGATACTCACTTCTCGCTAGATTTACTCTCCATTTGGCCGGCAAATCACAGTTTCCTTTTTTATTATTCTCTCATTCCTCCAAACGTTACTAATGGACGAGTGGCAAAACAATAAAACATTGCCTTTGCCACTGGTTATGATTGAATGGAATTATTGCATACTTTATTCCGCGTGTTAGCGAAAAACACTAGTATTATTTTGAAGGTGATTTCTTGTTGAACCTTATTTTCCGGGAAATGGCTGGTTGTTCCTGAGTACGTGTATTATGATCAGAATCGAAAATTGTTTATACATAAGCTTTATCTCTTTCTACATTTTGGGAATACGAATATAAAATAGATTTATTATGCTTTCCAATTATATATATATAAATCCCTGTCACAGTGTTTAACCGCGATGAACTCTGAAACTACTGAACCGATTATGACGATATTAGTTTTCATTTTAATTTATAACCGAAAATTATACCAATTTATAATAACTGAGTCACAGGGTCGCGTGGTCGGGTCAGCTAGTATATAGTTAACAGAAAAATATTTATAATCTCAGCATTTATTTATATATACATGTGTGAAAACAAACTGGCTGATTAAATTGATCAACGTGAAACTGCAATCAATGACCCAGTTGCGTAGAATATTTGCAGTTTTTCTGAATCATGTAAGTGAACATAAGTAAATAAGAATAAGCTTGTCCAAAATGTAAAAAGTGATTTTATATTTTTGCTTGAAGTTTACTTTTTGTATACGCAAAATTTTGAACACTTAGAGAATATTGCATGTATGCAATATAGTTCGCATAGACCACGCTAGGTGGCGCTGCAAGTTTTAACATAATAATAATAATTATAATAATTTATTTTTCTTCTCCACACAATCTCATTTACAAATAAAACTTATTGCTAGCAAGAAGTAATATTAACAAATATAAGATTGTGGAGAGACTGGTATCTGAACTAGGCCGCAGCCTGTATCCCAGAAAAACCAGTACTCTCCCCTCCTAAATAATCTTAAATATCTAAAATTAGTGATGGGTGTAGTAATATGTGTGTGTGTGTGTCTATGTGTGATTGTGTGTGTTTATGTATGAGTATATGTATGCGCGGGTACATGTTTGAGTGTGTATGTGTGTTGTTGTTGTGTGTGTTATGTTGAATATGAGATGTTTTTTTTAAATACTACTACGCAGAAGATTTTCCGTCTCGTTATAATTTAATTTATTTAAGTATGTAACAATTTTCTTTTTGCACTTGAACTTTGTTTGTTTCAGAATACTGAGTTTTCTGTGCATTTATTAAATTTAAACTTTTATTTACAAATGTTAGTAAGACAATAACTTTTATCCCTTTAAAATTAGGCTTGTCACAAGCATTTCGACTTATCCATAGAAGAGAGTTCGATGTGATCATGTGATAATGACTAGTTTTTTGGCTAAATGAGACCTTATCTCATTTAGCTAAAAAAACTAGTTTTTGCGTCATGATTACATCGAACTCTGCTCTATGGATAAGTCGATTCTTTTATTTAATTTCACCTGTCCCAGTGTCTGTAATGAAATGTTATAAGTTAAATTTGACGCCTTTCTGATTTTCGATTGAGCTGAAATTTTGTATGCATATGAAAAGCGCATGACAATTCAATATTATGATAACATGGATGGAGAAAACAACACAACCCCATTGAGTTTGGGCTTGTTTGATTCATATTGACAGAAAAAAAAATTGTTTTAATAAAAAAATACACTTTAGGACTTTACAGCACGTGCCTTAAATTTTGTAATTCCTAAGTACGAAATAAGTATCTATTAGTACGAATTTATTATCGAAATTAAAGAAGTTCAGATATCTCAAGTTTCTTATATTTAAGTACAGAATGATTAATAGTACAATATTGCTAGATATAAATATCAAACGTTAAATAATTTCGACAATATAACCCACGACTTTTGGGTCGCTATCGTGTAATAAAGCCAGATAGACAAAAGTGCTAAGTCTATGAAACAAAAAAGTCTTTCATTTTTTTATTTATTTAAGTTTATTTTAATTACAAGTATTATCAACCTATTTTAGAGACAAATTGTATAGAACCTTTTTTAACCATTGTTTGTCAATTGATTTATGTTTAGTAGCCATTGATGAGATGTGTTATCGATAAAACAAATTGTGGTGAAAGATCGATATTTGGACATCCACTAGTTTATAACAAATAAATATTCCCCGTAGTGCAATAGCCCACTTATGTTTAGGAAGTTGGAAACGATGAAAGTAGCACAATAGAGCCGAAACAATAATAAAAATATTGTCTATATAGGTCTAACTAAGAATCGAATCCACGACAACCATTTTGACCGAGTCGGAGTGACCCCATCTTCGAAGTCAAACGGTCTCGGTAGAAGCAGATGTTTGTGTGATAAATACGTGCAATTATTCTTGTATCATAGCTATTTAAATATATTTCTTTGACGACAGTTTGGTGCAACGGTAACGATCCTGCCTTTCGCACCGGCGGTCCTGCCTTCGAATCCCGGAAGAGGCAGATGTTTGTGTTATGAATACGAGTATTTGTACCCGAGTCATGGGTATAACATAATTAATCTATGTATCGTATATGTATGTTTATATTTGTCTAGTATCCATTACACAAGCCTTATAGTGCTTACTTTGGGCTAGGCTCATTGATGTGATTGTAACGAATATTATTATTAATATTACTTATTTAAGTAAGCTCTCATATCTCAGTCCAAGGGCGTCCACAGAACGGGTTCCATCGTAAATTAAAAGCTTTGCCTTATCTCCATGCTTGGAAGATACGTTAGAGATCAAAGCATTTAAACATAACTCAAAAAAATTGGTTGTCTGTAAAGTCAGTTTACGGACGATAATTTTACCTGATTGCGTCATAGGAAAACATTGATGAAAAATTACATACTTTTATGAATTTAATTGAATTGAATTCTTATCACTGAATTATCATTATTTCGTATAACACAAAGAAGGAGTTAATTAAAAATGGTTTTTTTTCGATGAATTAACAATTAGTTTTTGTAATAAGCAATGGAAACAACAATAACTTTTCACTTCATAAAGTGGAAGAGAGATAGATGCGCCACAAGTCGAACGCTTAGGCCGATCGTGCCTCTCTATCGCTTGTTCCGCTCTCTCGCTTGCACGTTCGACTCAGGTGGCACGTTACACTTTTTCGTGCGTGCAGCCGGCGTTCATCGATTTATAAGACGTTATCACGTCAAAAGGCTTCTGCTCATTTTTCTAATAGATAAGTTAGTGATTATCTCCAGTATCATTAGCCGTCTGTTACAACCTTCAGTGTGAAAGCTTGTTGCTATTCTACTCTGCCAGAATTCTAATAAATCTATACGTTACCTTTGTATTCATAAAAGCCTTACGGCGCTTACTTTGGGCTAGGTAATTTAGTGTAAATGAAATAAAATCAAACCAAATTAGCCTTTATTTGTTTGTAAACAGGACATAAATTATAGTCATTTATATGACAGTAAGTAGTCAAAGATGTTTAGCTATCAATATTTCATACGAAATATTTCTTAAATGTCATATTAAATTGATAACAATTGTAAAAAGAGATAACATTAAATATTATTATTAAATTAAATTATAAAAAAATATACATGTCATATAAACCTTTCTGTAGGTATAATTGGAATTTACTCATGTTTAGTTCCGTTATTTTATATTTTTAATTATAAATCCAGGACAGCACTGGTGGAGATACTGTGAAATTCGACGTGCAAACAACTCCCAGACGTGCGTGTGCAACAACGTGGAATAAAAAAATTCTCACACCCGAAATATTTACGAAAAATTCTCGCCACAAAAACTAAACAAAACAAGTACGATACAAAATATTCAAATACAGAATTCAAAACTGAATTCCTCAAACATATTCGACAAGACTCAGTATATGGGCGCATTATTCACACGGCGTTATGTAGTAGCATGAATGGTTGGCTTTATTTCTTTTGTCGTCTATCTGTACTTCCGCAGGCTGCGGCGGCTGGCGACACGCCAGTTTGTGGCCGACTCATGTCACAAGCGAAAGCGATCTAAATATGCTGCATAGAGAGATAAATTAATGGTAACCGAAATTAGTTAATTGCAGTTTTCACGAAGTTGCCTTTCTGTTTACACACATTATTGGATTACAACATTGACCCAAAACATTAAATTTTATTCTATGTATTTTTTATTGTAATCTGAGGTTTCCATCACCATTTAAGGAAATTCAAGTTCGACTATTAAAAAGAGACGCCACTATAGACCGCGTGTTGTCTCACTTTAACTACCGAACTTGCATCGCGCTAAGAGATCATGATAAAGCCTCTGTTCTATGTATAATATAAAAATAGAAATATAAGTAATATTTAAGACAATATATTGTTTTAAACTTTCATGGTCACTATTATAGTAATATAAGTTAGTTTCTACCTGATACATGATCCGTGATCATTGCACTTGCAACAGTGCCGAAATATCGGAAACTCAATAAAAACAAAAACAAGGTACATGGTAGAAATTCCGCATATAACCTATATTACTATAATATTTAAGACAATAGCTTTATAAATTTTGTTGCATTGTGGTTCGGTTAGGGCAGTAAAAATAAGATAGTTAAAAATTCTTAACGAAAACTGAAGTTGTGTTCAGTCTTATTATGATTACAACGCTACCTTTGTATTATTATTTATCTGGGAAATGGATAATTATGAAGTTATTGATGATCTAAGTGCTTATTAAGCATTTTCATTAAATCACGTTGACATGTCAGTACTGAACATCCCAATCAATGAATGCATGACACAGGCGCAGTTTATTGATGTATGTTGGCATATGTTATACCATCTGTATGATAGTATGCTAGATAGTAACATTGTTTCTGTCATAATTATTTCGTTAAAATGAATTACATACGAAAGCCTATTACATATATGATACATAGATATATTACATTTATAGAAATATATATACACACCCATGACGTTACAAATGCTTATATTCATCACAATACTTTTCCCTTCCGAAACTCGAACCTAGGACCATTGGTGAGAAAATAAATACGTTCACTTAGTTGCTTTAACTAAAGCAATTGCTTCCATAAAGAATGACCAATCAAACACAAGATAACCAAAAATTTTTCCGCATAAAAGAGCAAACACTAGTGAAAAATGGATCGGTTTATAAACTTTGGACCATACTTCAAACCTAACTTCATATTCACACATTTGTATTTCATAATCCGTCTGCATAAAGTTTGAATTCCATTAACCATTACATAAAAATGGTGCTGTTGTTAAACTTTATTAGATATGATATTTAGTTCTTACACTTCCGCGCACATTACACATTAGAATAAGACACAAGATTTTTACGCATATTTTTTTTTATATTTAATCCTGACGTTTCGATTCCTTTACAGGAGTCGTGATTACAGGATGACTAAGATAATGGTTGTCATGTATTTTCTACTACCTTCACAATATTTTAATCGGGCACGTTCCTAATTGTTAAAATTATTTTTAACTTACTACCCTAAATTATTATAAATCAATATAGAAGAAGAATATAGGAGCAAACAGTTCTTGAAAAAACGACATAACTCGTACTTATTTTTCTGCACAAGGTGAAATAGGCTAATTTATTTTATCTCTTTTATAAGTTTCAAACTGGTAAGAATATTTTTTGAGCACTGTTTACGCACAAAAAGAACATATATTTAAGAAACATAAATACCGAGGTAAAACCTTGCCTTTGAATAATTATACTGTTCAGAGAAAAGGTAATGTTGATGTATACAAGCTTAGTACCAAATCATGTTACGTCCTTAAATTGTATAGCAAACATGATAATTGATTTTGCATGTAAATATAATTACATTAAATCGTCAATTATTTTTTGAAATAATTATTATTGATAGTTTTAGTGAGCCTTTGATCAAAAGCCGTGGAGAACGTTGAGGGCAGCGGTTATCGCGTTTGGCATAAAACAGTAGATGTTAAACAATTTTCGCAAAGGTCTGACATCGGATGGGTGACTGGAATTTTATTTATTCGAGCTTCGAGCGAACATCTGCTATCTTTAGCACCTCCCGATATGCGGTAGCTTATGGTATATTGGCCCTAAGGTGAAAAGACCTTTTCACGAGAAGGTATGACGGATTTTTTTTTTTTATATAGAAAATAGGCATGCGCTTGACCATTATCTCGCCTGATGGTAAGCGTCGATGCGATCTAGGATGTGACGCGCGTGCCTAGAATATACCTATTCACTCGTGATTTGAAAATAACAAAAATTATCCAGTAATTAAAGTAGTCCTATTTCTTTCTGTAGGTTACTGGTCCAATTTTTCAATAAAAAAATGCAGAAAACCGAGGATTGGAAAAAACGACCGTTTTAACTCTTGTTTCACTTCCTCCGTGTTACACAAATTTCGCCAAGTCGCGTAATAGATTAAAGGTAAGATGAAATTATTATGTGTATGTAATTTATCTACTTCGATCTTAACAACCATGAATGTTATGGATCAAAAATATCAAATATTCGATCTGAGAAAGGTTGCTTGAAACCGATGGTTGCAAATTTATAACAGCCGCTCCTTCTGGTGCTTTAAAGAGGAGATCTATGTTCAGTAGTAGACTTCTAACAGCTGACGATAATGTTATCGAATACAAAAGCTCCGATGCAAATAACTAAACTTGTTTATGTCGTCCAAGTTCTTCGTCACCATTTTGAAATTCATCCAAACAACGAAACCTCGTAACACCATTTGCTTTCAAAAGGCCAAGTTCAGGAAAGGCAGTACAAGCTAATTTATTTGGCAATATCTGGCGAAAATTTGCCGTTAAGACAGTATGGTTCATCAACCAATGCTGGTAAAATTAATAATAATGTACGTTAAAGCGAATTTCAGAACAGAATGCTGCTTGGCTTGGCGACACGCCAAATGACACATGAAGAATAGTGAAGACGTAAAGAGTAAGAAACAAACTGTACTTCTTTTTGTGTGAAACATTTAGGGGCCTTTACACAACAAAGAACCTATTAACTTTCTTTTCACAAGTAATAATAAGGTTGAAAATGAAGTGACACTTCAGTTTCTATTATGCTTGGAATCATCAATCTCCTTTGAGATACTGGTTATTTTGCCGTTATAGTGATATGATGGTAGTTGCCATGTAGATTCAGTGTAAGATTAATAAACTAATTAAAAATTAAACCGAGGACAGTACCGTATCTCAATGCTACAGAAATTGAAACTGAGACATCTAAAACCTCATAAAACAGGTATTAAATTCTTCATCACACAAACGACCAACTATTTTGACTTTTCGGTTTTTCTCAATTTCAATGATAGCTGGACAATGTATCTACTATAATTTCGACTGCAATAACGCTTCTGTATTCAAAACCTGCTTAAATTTCCAAGGAGTAAGTAAGAATAAGTAATTCTTACTATGAAAAAATAAGTTTGGCCTTCCTCAGCGTTCAATCATTCTGCATACCAGAATTTTATAATAATTGAGTTTGCTGTTTCACCGTAAAAACGTATTCTTTATACCAAATTTTATCGAAATTGAGTTTCACCGTAAAGACGTATCATCAGACAGACAGGCAGAGTTAAATTAGAATTAATATCATAAGTTTACTGTTTAGTTAATTAGTACCAAACTGAGTTACAACAAAACGTGAGGGAGGATTTTTTTCACTTTATTTAATATTTCTTTATTTTGTCAGTTTTTGTGTTCCAACGTAAGATTTCATATTTTTAATAGTATTAGTCCAGCTAAATTGTTTATTGGAACGAAGAAATGTTCATATGAATTGTTTTTATTTAAGGTTAACATTGAATATCATCTACTGTTTACATATTTATTATTACTAACACATGACGAGATATTTTAATGCTGTGACCTTATATCGAGGCGCTTATTAAAACGAAGTGCCCGGATCATGCAAAAACACCTGTTTTGGAAGTAAATTAATTACGTATATGAGGATGAGTTAGGTTAATGTGGGAGGAGAATTTTATTATTATGTTTTCGTACAAAATAATTATCATTTCAGGCAAAGGTAATGTTGTTAATATATTACCGGTAGGTTTTAATGCTGTCAGAATATGTTATAGCGTTAACAGAAGGTCGTATGTTATAATGGGCCACGATACAAGTGAACAAAATTTAGTATATCTAACTCTTTTCTGCTTCGGAAGTCAGTAATATCGTTAGACCTGTATCTGCAGTTTTTATCACTTCGATCGATCCACTTTAGGCTCATGAACATACCGCCACACATAAAATCGCTCACCGTAAAAATAAGACATACATTTCGTTTACAGGTGGCGATGGAGACTAGCTTCAAAAAAAGGGGATTATTATAGAAACCTACATCGCACATTCGCAATTTCTAAGGAATATCAATAAAGTTTGACTTGTATCTGTCATGTGACAGTTACTGAGGATGTTGTCGAGCACGAAACAATGAAGTTAATTGTTTTCTATAAGTGGACATTTACAGACCGCATTGTAATTTTTTGGCCATTCCCACCGTAGGGCACAGAAAAAGTGTTGTAAAAGGCGACATGAAATCCTAAAGTTAATCACCGTACCCTTCCCGTAGACGACAAAATATGCTGATGATTTTTTTACTGGGGTCTCCAAACTACCTACCAAATGGCAATAGAAACACTCCCAATTTTTTGGCAGCTTACGTTCAGCATTGGACTTCTTTCGGACGAGTTGATGAGGGATTACTTTTATCCGGAAGGCATTGCAATGGGAAAATTAATTTGATAATGCATTTTAACCCCGTCTATTTATGGACACTTAGAAAAAAAGATAATAATAAAAATCACGCGATAAAACATCTGAATTATCGACAAAAAGCATATCTCCCCAACACTGTTACTCCACCAAATAAACCTCTCTAAATGAGTGTTAAGGCTACACAATAAATCTTCTTTCACACCCAAACAAAAGCAAAATGTATCCGAATATATTTTTATTTTCATTTCATCCATCACTCAATTTATGATAACAAGACAACCAATGGCGTACAGTGATACTCACTTCTCGCTAGATTTACTCTCCATTTGGCCGGCAAATCACAGTTTCCTTTTTTATTATTCTCTCATTCCTCCAAACGTTACTAATGGACGAGTGGCAAAACAATAAAACATTGCCTTTGCCACTGGTTATGATTGAATGGAATTATTGCATACTTTATTCCGCGTGTTAGCGAAAAACACTAGTATTATTTTGAAGGTGATTTCTTGTTGAACCTTATTTTCCGGGAAATGGCTGGTTGTTCCTGAGTACGTGTATTATGATCAGAATCGAAAATTGTTTATACATAAGCTTTATCTCTTTCTACATTTTGGGAATACGAATATAAAATAGATTTATTATGCTTTCCAATTATATATATATAAATCCCTGTCACAGTGTTTAACCGCGATGAACTCTGAAACTACTGAACCGATTATGACGATATTAGTTTTCATTTTAATTTATAACCGAAAATTATACCAATTTATAATAACTGAGTCACAGGGTCGCGTGGTCGGGTCAGCTAGTATATAGTTAACAGAAAAATATTTATAATCTCAGCATTTATTTATATATACATGTGTGAAAACAAACTGGCTGATTAAATTGATCAACGTGAAACTGCAATCAATGACCCAGTTGCGTAGAATATTTGCAGTTTTTCTGAATCATGTAAGTGAACATAAGTAAATAAGAATAAGCTTGTCCAAAATGTAAAAAGTGATTTTATATTTTTGCTTGAAGTGTACTTTTTGTATACGCAAAATTTTGAACACTTAGAGAATATTGCATGTATGCAATATAGTTCGCATAGACCACGCTAGGTGGCGCTGCAAGTTTTAACATAATAATAATAATTATAATAATTTATTTTTCTTCTCCACACAATCTCATTTACAAATAAAACTTATTGCTAGCAAGAAGTAATATTAACAAATATAAGATTGTGGAGAGACTGGTATCTGAACTAGGCCGCAGCCTGTATCCCAGAAAAACCAGTACTCTCCCCTCCTAAATAATCTTAAATATCTAAAATTAGTGATGGGTGTAGTAATATGTGTGTGTGTGTGTCTATGTGTGATTGTGTGTGTTTATGTATGAGTATATGTATGCGCGGGTACATGTTTGAGTGTGTATGTGTGTTGTTGTTGTGTGTGTTATGTTGAATATGAGATGTTTTTTTTAAATACTACTACGCAGAAGATTTTCCGTCTCGTTATAATTTAATTTATTTAAGTATGTAACAATTTTCTTTTTGCACTTGAACTTTGTTTGTTTCAGAATACTGAGTTTTCTGTGCATTTATTAAATTTAAACTTTTATTTACAAATGTTAGTAAGACAATAACTTTTATCCCTTTAAAATTAGGCTTGTCACAAGCATTTCGACTTATCCATAGAAGAGAGTTCGATGTGATCATGTGATAATGACTAGTTTTTTGGCTAAATGAGACCTTATCTCATTTAGCTAAAAAAACTAGTTTTTGCGTCATGATTACATCGAACTCTGCTCTATGGATAAGTCGATTCTTTTATTTAATTTCACCTGTCCCAGTGTCTGTAATGAAATGTTATAAGTTAAATTCGACGCCTTTCTGATTTTCGATTGAGCTGAAATTTTGTATGCATATGAAAAGCGCATGACAATTCAATATTATGATAACATGGATGGAGAAAACAACACAACCCCATTGAGTTTGGGCTTGTTTGATTCATATTGACCAGTTCTTTGATTCTACAGTAATAATAAAAGCTTGTTTAAAAAAGTTTATTTTTTCTTTTAATTTTATTTTTAAAACTTATACTTTGGCTACCGCACATATCACGTTTACCGGCTTATACTTTGTCCAATGTAGGTTGATACTTTTGACAGGGCCACTTCCTTATTGCTACGTACTAAGGTTGCGTTTGTTTCCTTATGTTCGGCTTGACATTGCAATAGCAACTTTATACCCTCTATATAGGTGTCAACTGTCAAAAGTATCATCCTACATTGGACAAAGTATAGTGTCGCATGACGTTTCGACTATTTACAATAACCGCGGTCACAGGAAGACTGCTACGATAAGAAGTCGAAGAGTCAAGGTTAAATATAAAAACAAAATGCGGTAAAAGTGTTTTTAAGATTGATTTTTGTTTGACATGTCCACTTCTCCTAAAGGAAACGTTTTCAAAGCCTTTAAAGAGACGGCTGCTATTTCTCATCGGGGTCAAACATCCTTATCAGTGATACGATTCTTTGTTCACTTCATTTATTGCGGCACAATACCGCTTTTTAAGGATATTTGGGTTTTCTTTTAAACTAGCTGACCCGGCCACACGTTGCCGTGGCTCAGTTATTATAACTTGCAATATATTATTTTAATAAAAATCATTTTTTCTAAAATGAATGCAGCCTAAATTACTCCTTATTACATCAGCTATCTGTCAAAATCGGTCCAGCCATTTCAGAGATTAGCCGGAACAAACAGACAGACAGACAGACAAAATTTGCAAAAAATGTTATTTTGGTGTACGTACCGTATATTTATTCATATGCATGTAGTAAAAAACGGTTATTACAATATTACAAACAGACACTCCAATTTTATTTATATGTATAGATGTGAACGTTATGTTGCGTTTAAGTTATTCATTATAGATCGACCGCTTAAATGAGTCTACGCACGCGTGGTACAGGGCCGCGGGGCGAGATGGTGACAAAAGGGGAACGAAAAAAGGGGGGAGGGGCGCACTATGCAAACCTGCCGCCCGCTCCTCACTCGATCCACTTTGTCGCTGTACCCCCGCGTCCCTGTACCGCGCGGACAAACTTATTTAATTGGCTGACCTATACTCCGTTTCCTATAAAATGTAGGGTATGATTTCGAAAGATATTTGGATGATAGACTAAAATGAGGTAAAATCGAATCGCGACTGCGACAGAATTATTCTGCAAAAGATACTACTGCGTGAAATGGAACTGCAACATTGCCCAATTTCAAACATACAGTCCTGCGATAGAGCTGTTTTGCGAAAGATAATACTACGATAAAGTTAACTGCAACAGTGCCGAGTTACGATAGGATTGTACTGCGATGAGCACTGCAGTGCCTGACTGGAACTTCGACAGAATCAAACCAAGTCAACTAGTGTTAAGTTTTTGTATTTACTTTAGGACATGGTGAATCATGCACCTGACTTGTCGCTCTCGAGCAGCTGATGATGTTGATGCAAGGAAAGCGAGGATTTGACTGGAGAGATTATCTAAACAACATATACATATCAGTTTATAATATCGGCAGTCTGTTGTCACATGCAATGGTTTTTTTTATTTAGGATGGGTTCGCTCTTGTTCCTGATCAAGCCCGGGGGCCAAGACAGAATCCACGATGGAACGAGCAGACCCAGAAAATGCCTATTCACTCTGGCTTTGAAAATAGACGGGTTATAAGTTCTCAGAAATACAGACGCAGGGAGGGAGTTCCACTCCTTTGCTGTGTGCATTATGAAGGATGTTGAGAAGCGCTTGTTGCGACAGGTAGGAATAGCAACCAAGAAAGGGTGGTAGCCCGCAGGGCGTGCGTGAAAACAGGAGATCGCGGTATGAGCAAAAACAGCTCTTGAGCACACCCTCCAAAGTACAGTCTGTAGAAGACTGAAAGACAGGCAACCTTGCGGCGATGAGCTGAGGTGTGAAGCTTGCTCTTCACTAATTTGCTGTTACCGATGAGCCTATCAGCTCTGCGCTGAATGGTCAAATTAATCGCTTGCCCAGCACTCTGCCGATTAAATAAGAATGGTCTACTAATAATGACGAACACATTTTGTCGCTTACTATTCCTTCTGCAAAACTTAGAACCTTCAGTCACATTAAACTCTATGGGAATAAGACAATTGTTAAGTTTAAAAACTTCCTTCCTTCAATACACTTTACGGCGTCCCGTTTATTCATTTTTAGACAAAATCGGAGTTCTTTTAAATTTATTTTGGGATCAACAACAATATCGTGTAATAATTATATTACCCATACATAAAGGCGGCTGTAGCCCCTCGAGTAAAAGGTCAGCTTTTACTCAAGCGGACTGACTTAGATCCCCGCCGATACACTATCGATGTGGATCGTTTTGTAACAGAAACATATTAAGCTTACCACGGAGCGTTAGCAGGAATATTAAGTACTTGTGTTACTCATTGTCAATATTAATCTATAATCTAAGATCACAGTGGTTTGTGTGTTTGTCTGTCCGCTCTTTTTACCGCTCTTTTTCCATTGTATCAATAACGTTACCATAGCAACGCGTTAACCGCAAGTAGTTCGTCTACCGGACGCTAGATGGCGCAAACGAAAAATATTTAATAATAGAAAAAAAATAAAGAATTTTGTCCACCCGTGCGAAGCCGGGACGGGCCGCTAGTTATGAATAACGATATAAAAAAATGTACCACAAACTTCCATAAAAGTGAAGCGTTGCTAGAACACAAAAGTAAATCTACCGAGGATCCATAGAAAGTTACCACTTATTATTGGAATGGTATCTTCATTACTCCCGATTTCCACAACATAGATGTTTTATGGAAAATATATATATTCTATGAAAAGCATTTGTATCAGAATAATAAAGAATGTTACATAAGTCAAAAAAGTTATTAGAAAACATGACATTTATTATACTTTGGAAAATCTTTGCTACTAACATTCAGATTTAGGTATAAATAATAAATAATAAATATTTCCTAAATTCACACCAATTAACCTAGCTCAAAGTCAGCACTTTAAGGCTTGTTGTTATGGATACTAGGGTAACGGATAGACACATACATATATCATACATAAATAAGTAATATTCATAGAAATAAATACAAATATCCATGACTCAGGTACAAATGCTCGTATTCATCATACAAACATCTGCCCCTTCCGGGATTCGAACCCAGGACGGTCGGAGCGAAAGGCAAACGGTCGTCTTTATTAAATGTATATCTTTTATAAGAAACCACTTCCTTCTTTAAAAATACTTGGGTTTTAAAGTTTGTATAGAAACTCGCGTGCCTTTAGGGTTATAAATGTGATTGAATAGAAGCAGTGTACGAATCGCTACCGTACAATGTTTAATTTGATAAGCACTGATAAGATGTTTGGTGAAACCACGAATTTAAGCTTACAAACAGTAATCAATGTTTTTATGGCTACATACTTTTTAAAGAGCTTAAAAAACAACAATTGTAAACAAAATAAATGCTCCACAATTTGCAGAAAATATTCCAAATTCTTTCAGAAATGTTTCAGTTGTAAAAATTATTACCCAAGGGTCCGGGGTGATGATAGCCATTTTTCACTGGCCTTTAACTAACGTCCTTATCAGCAACGACCCTCAGTACAAGCCCTTCTGCTTTCTTTATTTACGGGGATGGAGTGCTTTTTTACTTTTAATTATTTGTTAAACATTTTCCGCTTTCTCAAGGCGCAAATGTAGGAAAGAACTATTATTATTATTGACGACTGGTGCAACGGTAGCTAACCTGCCAGTCGCACCTACGGGCCTGGATTCGAATCCTGGAAGGGGCAGATGCTTATGTAATGAATATGAGCATGTAAACCTGAATCATGGCTATTTATATATATTTCTATAAATATTACATGTATCTATGTATCTCTATGTATCGATCTATCTACCTTTGTATCTCTATGTATCGATCTATCTATCTTTATATCTCTATATGTCTATCTATCTATCTTTGTATCTCAATATATCTATCTTTATATATATAATTCTTCTGTGAGTGTGTATGTCACTGAACTCCTCCTAAACGGCTGGACCGATTTGAATGATTTTTTTTGTGTGTGTTCAAGGGGATCTGAAAATGGTTTAGATTCACAAATCAGCCCGGCAGATGGCGCTGCAGACGGTATCTAGGTTATTTATCTATACTGCAAAAATAACAGGCAGGACAACGTCTGTCGGGTCCACTAGTTATCTGTATATTACATTTCTATATGTCTATCCGTTACCCTAGTATCCATAACACAAGCCTTATAGTGCATACTTTGGGTTAGACTAATTGGTGTGAATGTAGTTAATATTATTATTATTATCAAACATTTAGTAGTAGTTCAATGTTATATTATATATAATTCTATATAGTATCTGCGTGGTGTCCGCCAGAATAGAATAAAACTAAACCAAACTTAAGGGCATCTTTAAGGTGACTAATGAAACTGAAGGCAATCACGATACACTTCCCGTATACCAGAAAATGTTTACAGCGTTTTGCGAATATGGTACTACGATCCCCGACCCGTCTGCCAAGCGATGTTATTATGGTTAAACCAACCTTTTTTGGGCGCAGTGCTGAATGCAAGGCATTGTACGTTTTTTGACTGATGATCTACAGAAAGACTCTTTTAGACCAATTTTAGTTGAAATTACTTGAGGTATTAAAGGTTATCCCTTCCATAAAATGTATACTATCCGTTTTTTATATGAACTTCTTCTTTGATTTGCTCATGATGGCGGATCATATACATTTGTTATTAATACACACTAGTGTTGCGCAAAGAGAACACTAGTGAATTTACGATAATTCGGAAATTTTCTTAGGGGATTTGCCATCCATCAGCAAAATCACTCTGTTTGCTATTCCCCGTTTGAGATCCATTTTAGTTAAAAAATGCTTTGGAATTAAAACTACAATCGGATATAAATTGCGAAAAAGAGAGATAATCTCTAAGACTAGGACTCTCTCTAAGGCTAACTTCTACGCCCAGACAGCTGATATAGCTTAAGGCCGAGACGCCACGATTTTTGATAATGTAATAAAAATTGATATATTGCATTATACAACTAAATTTATATTGTATAACTATATTATATTATTTTAATTTTAGAAAAGTTTAAAAAAGAGACCTCGTGAAATAAAGTCCCTGATCGTCTTTCAGTCAAGATGTCATTCACTCTTTTATTTATCTGGTGATGTAGTTAACTCTTTTTGCAAATATTAACAGTAAGATGGAGGTCGGTCCCCCTGCCCGAGTTTCTTTCGCCAGTTCTTCTCGGAAGGGCCTCCTAATTTCCGAACTGTTAGTAGACTCAGTAATATTCAATGTAATCGTAGTGAGAATTTAATAACTAAATAAAATGTAAAAATAAAACGATTTGATTCTTATAAAATATTTTAACAATTAGGAACGTGTCCGATTAAAATATTGTAAAGGTAGTAGAAAATATATGAAAACCATTATCTTAGTCATCCTGTGATCACGGCTCCTGTAAAGGGATCGAAACGTCATGATTAAATATAAAAATTCAAAATCAGTAAAAATGTGTTTAATTAATCCGTCAAAAAGTGTTGTATTCATACGAGGATCGAACGTACAGGTGTTAAGATGGAATTAATATAAAATATTGTAAAAATTAATGAAAGTGTCAGCCACGTGTAATTGACATACATAAGCTTCGTTCGTCAGCCTTAAACATATATGGAAGGTAGCCAGTCTATCCGTTTTTTACAGGATACATTTCGGAGAGTGTGCAGCAGAATTTCTAAACCTTGTACCACCGGCCCCATTTTTTTCATCGGACAACCAGACTTACAAATAGGCGCCACTATTTTATGGTTGATATATCAAATAGTTGCACTAAGTGTTTTGGTTCCCATTTTGTAATCCGTACCGCTTAAGAGTAGAACTCTTTGCCTGAGTGTGTTTCCTGATAAATACAATTTAGTCACGAGTGAATAGGTATCTTCTAGGCAGGCGCTTCACATCCTAGATCACATCGTCGCTTACCATCAGGCGAGATAGCGGTCAAGTACTTTCCTATTTACGATGAAAAACAGGTTGAGGGAAAAAATATAATGCCAACACAGTAGACTGATTGATATTGACTATTACTAACGCAACTAGAAAGATGGCTTTCGAAAATATATATTTATTCTATCACCATTACGATTGCTACTTATTATTAAAGGTAATTAACGTCTATTATTAAATGAGTATAAAACACAACTGTTATTTTATGAGTAAAATTATGTATTTGTTTTTAGTTCTTATACTTTCGCGCTTATACACATTTAAATAAATCATTACAGCTCCTATAAAGGAGTTGTCATGTCAGGATTAAATATGAAAAAATATACAAAATTAAACGCTTCATTAATCCAGCAAATGTGACTGAAGCCTTTTCGATATATACTTTTTACTCAGAGTATAACAATGAATCAAACACATTATTGGTATTAACGTTAACTCCTACGTGGTAAGCTATATAAACGCTCGTGTTACGAATAAGCTAACGTTCGTAGTACATTAGTGAAGATCGAAAGCGGACCGCTTGGGGTAAAGCTGACATCTCAATCGATGAGCTACGATCGCCTTATTTATTAGTTTTATCAATGTCAACGAGAATTATGTTTCTTCTACTAATCAAATGACATTTTAAATTATTCATCAAACAATATTATTAAAAATACATGATTAATAAAATGAAAATTCATGAAATATCAGAATAAAAATCCATGCACTTCAGCGTTCATTTGTCTTCGCCAATTTCGTCGAATCCGACCCGCGACGCCAGTACTCATGACGCTCCCAAAATAAGTCTTCCTACGAAGTAATAGGGTGTTATACATAGCTTCATCTGCGACTACTTGGAAGTAAAAAGCATATCAAAACGGCTGGAGGGCGGTGACGGCCATTTCTCAGCGGGCCGCTGTCCTTATCTGCAATACGACCCTCGGAGTTAGAACCCTGCCCTTATTTATGATGATGAAGAAGATATTTCTTTTCAACTTCGAACCGCTGATAATTTGCTAGGGGTAGGTAAACGTGTTAAGTTAACTTAATTAGTGTTAGGTTGTCTCGGTAAAGGTGAGATTTGGTGTTTGAAAGCGCACTGGTTAACACTTAACGATAGTGATTGTTTGTGTATCTTTTTACCATAAGATATAAATAAGCCCGAAAAATCTACATATATGGTATTGTGAATGAAAAAAAAAATACATTATCTTTTTTTTAATTTAATGGGTTGTGTTTTTTTAAAGGCTACAAACAAAATTATTTACGTATTAATTAATGTTTTTTAAACTAGTTTTATATGTAGAATTAATAATTTTATTTTCATAAACATTACCTTTGTATTATAAACTAGCGGACCACCCCGGCTTCGCACAGGTGGACAAAATTCTTTAAATTTTTTTCTAGCATTAAATATAGCCTATGTTACTCAGCGTGAATGTAGCTTTCCAATGGTGAAAGAATTTTTGAAATCGGCTTTGTAGTTTTTGAGTTTATTCATTGCAAACATACAAAAATACAAATCTTTCCTCTTAATTGCGAATCATTTTGAGCAGAACTTTTTTAATATATATAGTAGACTCAGTAGTTTTCAGTGGCATAGAAATAATAAAATAACTATGCTTGGTAGCAAAAAAACCTAACCACTTGCGTTTCTACCGTCATTGTTAATTTTGTTTACTACGTATTTATTCGAGTGTTACCGTTTGATATGTTATTTAGACAGAAATTGAGTTTGTGATATTCTATGTCGAAGAAAGTTTAACATAACCACGTTCCCATATTTTATCAAATTATTGCGATAAAATGGATACTACACCGCATAATCTATTTGATTCATTATCTACTTGAAGTGGGACACGGGCAGCATGAAATGCTTGTAAAATTCAAGCTGTTCTGGATGATAATGGTTTATGGGAAGTATCTATAGGGGTTCCCCTATTTTGGTTGAATATTTAAAGGCATAATTTTATATAACTTGCTGGCTGGAGATGGATTAAAAAATATTTAACTAAATGTAAGCTGCATGTGTATATTAAAAAAATATATTCCGTGAACATCAAAATTGTAAGCGTGGATTTAACTCTAATAAAAAGTAAACGAGTATAATTCCAGTAATTGATACTTTATTTCCTAATGAGGCCCAAAAGACATATACACGCCTTTATAATACATTCAAAATCTGGGTATAATCATTTCAGAGTGAATACAAAATGGTACAAATTAATGCTGTTAAAATCACTTTTTCCTTGAGCAAAAATAACAGGATTTTATAGACGTCATAACGCAGCAATATGAAAAATGCAGAGAAAAAAGATTACTGCGCACAAGGGAAGGGCGAAATGTTTCAAGAATTGCCGCAATAATACCGTTGGTACCGCCCAAAGAAATCCCAGCTGCGTTTGGATATATTTTTAGTATAGCTCCGTATAGTCAACGGTATATCAAAAATGACATGAACATTTTTCGGGTATGCAAAGTAAGAAAGGGTTAATATAATATAAGCTTATCCTTAACACTCCAGTGGCTTGCCTGTGTCAAGAAAGAGAGGTTCGATTGAAAATCAACGTCAGCCCTTAAGCTTACATACGCTGAATTGGTTACTCGTTACAGAATGTTTAGTAAGTTTGTATCTGTAAATAGTTGAAGTTCATTTTAAGTTGATTGTCAATTATTTTATTTTGTTTTTTCGCCTTTTTTGTTTTGTTTTCTTTGTTATCTTTCATTCTGCTGTACTTTTGCATGTTCCCGATTTAAAGGCAGAACCGATTTCATTGCGGGTTATTCTAACGGTGGTCCTCAGACTCGCCAGTTTCAAGATCATCAGCTCTTTTTGATGCATTGACTGCAACAGGGATCTTAAAAACCTAATTGGTATAAATTAACTACCTTTCTTACTGATACACGACTATAAACTATGTATGTTTGTTATGTACAATAATTAATAATATAAAACGCGATATAGATGTTCGCTTTCCTATATTTTATAGGAGATTATTCCATTTTGAAATTCAATTGTTTATTTCATTGATTTTTGTTCTTTCTCTTTGTACCAAATAAAAAATGTTATTTTTATTTCTACAAAATCCACGTAAAATAATGCTAAGCAATATAAGATGTAAACAGCCAATATACGAAACGTATCGCCGTTATCACCAATTCCGACTTTATGTTACTGCTTTTTGAGCTAAGTAGGTTCATTACTAGGCTTCACTATAAGCCAATTGTCAATTCTGTTCGCATCGTTTGAAAACGGTGGAAAGTTAGTTTTGTTAAGGGGTAAACTTCGTCTTTTAAAATCTAACTTAAGAAAAAGGTAGACTTAAATAAAACCTTCATCGGATACCCGATGCAAGAATGTGCGCAAGATACACTTCTTATATTTCTTTGTCATTTATACATTTTACTGTTTGATTTTTTGGATTTAATTCCTTAAGATTCGGTCCATATATAGCTCACGGTATGGAAATAGATGGGTAGTAAAATCAAACGTTAACAAAAAGTGAAGGGTCACATTTCCTCTGCGTAATACACTCGCACATCTTATAGAGCTCCCCGCTCCTCTCTTTCTCTTTCTCATTAAAGCATTCAGTATGTAAAATATCATCAAGTTTAAAATAAAAAAAATATATAAATAATAATACAATAATTTAAGTAATATATGTTATCAAATTAATATGCATAAATATATAAATACATTTACTTCCTTTGCCTATTATATATATTTTAAGACAATTGTTTTTAACGAGTAAACTCCAGTCACGCATCGGAGTTGACACGCACTTTTTTTATTTATAAAATATTTTTTTACTTTAAAAAAAAACAACTTATGTCAGTCGAGTAACTTGAAACTACAATCTCTAGCTATTCGGACGCGTGGTCTTCCAATTAAGCTACCTAGAAGATTTCCATATGTTTCTTTAGCTGATTACCAATGCCATCTCTTCGTGTTGTAGAAACTTTATGGTTGCTCTTATATTTATGACTATTTGTATATTTATTGTATCAGATCGGATATGTATACTTGTATCTATCTGTGTAACAGAACATAATGAATTAATATTCCATACGACCGTTTGGTGCAACGGTAGCGATCCTGCCTTTAGCACCGATGGACCTACTTTCGAATCCCGAAAAGGGCTGATGTTTGTGTGATGAATACAAGTATTTGTACCTGAGTCATGGGTATATATATATATATATATATATATATATATATATATATATATATATATATATATATAACGGCGAGGCCTCACGCCGGTCATCGGAATGCTCTTTATTATCCATGACGAGTTGCAGTGATCGTCAAAATAAGAGCGCGTATGGTTGAAGGATAGACTCCTTTATTATCTGAAACCACTTGCGGCCTAAAACCGCAAGTGATGCACGAGATTTCGATAGATGAAAAACGTGGTGATCCCCAAGATGGCGTGACAACCTCCTTGCGTGGCGGTCCAACGAAAAGTGACGTCCCGCTCGGTATAAACTATGAAGTAAACGTTATAGCTTTATAGCGTGCTAACGTCACTATAATCTGTTTCACGCTTATAGCATGCTAATTAAACGTTTTACACTTATAGCACGCTGACAGTCTGTGCTTCTCAAGAGTCATCTCAGAAACGTTTAGTGTTGCCAACTTGCAACGCCTCCTCAAAGTCACGCCATCTAGGATTTCACCCAGGTACTAACCTGACGTTTTCCATTTGATTAAATCGTATTTTGTAAACAAATGCTTACTGACAAACATTATTTTAAGCTTAACCTCTGGAGTTTAATCTAATCTTAGGTTTAATTTAAATAATCGAATGCTTCGACACGGCCATCCTGCTTGTTCACTCGTCCTCGAGTGACTCATCTGCAAGAGAAAGTCACAAGAGTAGTAACCGTTTCGCTCGGCTTTCCTGACAACATTTCGATTTCAGGGGAAACATGTTAAAATTAAAATTGCAACAGGAGCACAAGACAAACAGATGGACTGATTAATTAAAATAGTGCTCCTCCTCACCATATCATCCACTACTCTACGGCAGTAGCAGGCACACTCCCCCTATCCATCATCGCCATCATAAGGTACACATCTTATGTAAGCATTCTTCGTCACCTTCGGCCAATAACGGAACACTTTTTTTTTAAAACCATACCATCAGAAACAATTCTGACAGCGCACACACCATATCATACCATCAGAAACCATTCTGATAGCGTACACACCATATCATACCATCAGAAATCATTCTGACAGCGCATACACCATATCATACCATCAGAAACCATTCTGACAGCGCACACACCATATCATACCATCAGAAATCATTCTGACAGCGCACACACCATATAAACAGTGTCATAGACACTCTTCGTTATTTCCGAAGCATGACGGAACACAACAAAACTCTGTTTGTCTTATGCTTACAGAAAATAAATTTAACACTATCTACTTAACTTGAAGCAGAGCCCTGGTCTTCGTCTATAGTCTCAACGTCAGGAGGAACGTAACCTTCCGGCATCCATATAGACAGCTACGTAAGTATTTGCAAGGTCACCAAGAGCCTTTATTACAGCACGCTGAAAAACAGCAGGAGCATTGCGCAGACCGAATGGCATGGTTACGTATTCGAAATGACCCTCCGAAGTAATGAACGCAGTCTTCTTAACGGAATATGGATGAACTGGTACCTGAAGAGACAGAGATAGTGCCGGACAGTAAAATGTTCTTTCACTTCAAAAGCAACGACCCTGATCAGCGATTATACGTATGGGAGCACCTAATAATGCCCTACTGTTCTTTATTACTTTGACAACTAACTTATTAAACAAAACTAAGAACATTTAACTAAAAAAAAATTGTCAAAAGCATCATCATTTAGGTATACAGAAGTAGCTAGGCTATGTACCATGATCGTTCACAGCAACACTTCATTAATGCCATTTCTAAATTTAGTTAATTGGACACTCGAGTACCTCTATTTGCCACGAACTTCACAGAAATATAAATTGCTGTAATTGTACCACTCTGTACATCCACAACACCGTGTGTATCACCCATTGACTACACACTACGGTCCACCGGGACCACGACCTTTACCTAAGTCAAATGCACACCGCGTAATGACTCTAGGTACGGTCGACACCTTTACGGCTCAAGAACCCGCTCGAGTTCCCACACAAAAAGTAATTATCATTGATCAACATGTAACTCAACTTCAACTTCGACTGGTACATAACCCTTTGGCATCCTTCTCAACCGATCATATGGGTATTTGTAAGGTTAGAATTTACAGCTTTCAAAGTTTAACTATTACCATACGTAACGATACGGACGTATCGATAATATTTAGATCGAGGGTAGGTTCATAAAAAAATAAAAGAATTCACACTAATTCAACCAAAAATGTTTCGGCCGATCTTAATATAATTTTGCAAATAAAGGTCTTGTAAAACTTAAAAAAAATCTCAAATGGTTAATCGCTACACAACATTATACCTGTTCTGCGCTGAATACTTGTGTTTGGATTATACCGGTCATGACAGTGACATTATTAAAACGTTTACCAGTCAACTTTGAACAACACTATCCTTAATATACGAGCATTCAGCACCAACATCGTACGAAAAACAATATTGCTCACCGGAGTGTTGTAAGGTCCAAGCAGGTGCGTTCACAACGCACACGTCGACACGCTTCTCTCTCTATGAGTTGGTTCCAGTCCCCTTCTTGTTTCGTTCTCGACGCAGCTCGACGCATTGTGGCCCTGACCCCGGCAGTGGAAGCAGGTGATGGAAGCAGGCTTCCCACTCTGGACAGGATGAGGCTTCTATCTTCATGTCTCTCTTTGTACGGCAAAATGCGGATTTGTGTCCAGGTTTCCCACAGTTAAAACACTTGAGTATTCTGCTTGGCCCATTTGGTCGGATTCTCTTAGCTTCGGGAGTATCATGATCTTTATTCATTGGCGCATTTCTCTTAAGAAATGACACAGCTTTCAGTTCCTTCTGCATCTGGTTTCGTGTCTTCATTTCAGTCGTGAAGGCCAGTTTCTTGTCACAAATAGCTCCTTAAAGTCGCTCCACGTCATCCCAGGGAATGAAACAGATGACAGCCAGGATGAGGATTCTCCTTTGAGAGCGCGGCTCAACGCAATCATCAGTGTTGCGCCTTCTTGATGCTGATCACTCACACACATGTTCGCGTTTGTAATCCAGGCACGAGCGTCAACATCGTTTTTTCCGGGATCAAAATCGGGTAGACGAAAATTGTTACTCGTCGTAGGCGTTTGCATTGCTTGCACCAAAGCCAAAAAGTTACGGTTTTGCTGTTTCATCAGTAACCGCCATTTTTCGTCGATCGTGTTATTTTCCGTAGCACTTGTCCCGTTATTAGACTGTCCAGTGTTTAATTCACTAATCTCATTATGCAGCGCGTTGTGGTTGCATCCCACTTCTGATAACGGCGAGGCCTCACGCCGGTCATCGGAATGCTCTTTATTATCCATGACGAGTTGCAGTGATCGTCAAAATAAGAGCGCGTATGGTTGAAGGATAGACTCCTTTATTATCTGAAACCACTTGCGGCCTAAAACCGCAAGTGATGCACGAGATTTCGATAGATGAAAAACGTGGTGATCCCCAAGATGGCGTGACAACCTCCTTGCGTGGCGGTCCAACGAAAAGTGACGTCCCGCTCGGTATAAACTATGAAGTAAACGTTATAGCTTTATAGCGTGCTAACGTCACTATAATCTGTTTCACGCTTATAGCATGCTAATTAAACGTTTTACACTTATAGCACGCTGACAGTCTGTGCTTCTCAAGAGTCATCTCAGAAACGTTTAGTGTTGCCAACTTGCAACGCCTCCTCAAAGTCACGCCATCTAGGATTTCACCCAGGTACTAACCTGACGTTTTCCATTTGATTAAATCGTATTTTGTAAACAAATGCTTACTGACAAACATTATTTTAAGCTTAACCTCTGGAGTTTAATCTAATCTTAGGTTTAATTTAAATAATCGAATGCTTCGACATATATATATTTTGTTTTTCTCAAAAGTCAATAATTAAAAAATACACAATAAAGTATCTATTTGTTTTTATTTTTACTTTTTTTCCTATTTTTTATTCCATGACAATTGAAACATGATGGCTCTGTAACTGTTGTCTACATGTTTAGCTATCAAATGACACCTTTTTAATGTTGATATGACATTTACATGAGTAGTGGTGGTCGAATTAGTATGAGAGCCCAGGTCTTGGTTACCAAGAAAACAAAATGGCGGCCGTAAGAGAAAAACAAAATTTGAGGGGCAATTTGTTGAAAAAAAAATTGCCATATTTCACACCATTAAAGGCTCCGACACTGGTGACGGGATACATTGTATATATCTGTGAATATTACACATCTTTGTATCATATATGCATGTCTATACTTCAACCTAGTATGCATAACACAAGCCTTGCATAGCTTACTTTGGGCTAGGCTAATTGGTGTGATTGTAACAAATATAATTATTATTTCACTAGATACCGGTGTACAAATCAGAATCACGGTATCCTTATGTCTTACTGAAGTGTATAAGTAAGTTACCTAATATTGATTAGTTAATTCAACTCAATCCAGTTCAGGCTAATAGCTAAGTTCGCTGTTTCACCTGCAGTCCGCCCTAAGTTAGTTATCTTAAACATATTTGTCTCACTCAGTCTTAATATGTGATTCGTAATAATTTCATAGTACTGTAATAACTTCGTTATTTAATCGCTAAGATTTTGCCCCAATATACCTGGATATTTAGTATCTATGCAAATAAAAGTTACCTAATAAAAAAGAGGTGTTACTTGTAAATATATAAAATTTAACGTGTCTTTTAAGGTATAGTCTCCGGCAAATAAGTTGAACATGATTTTGAAATCACGTGACATTCGCAGAAGCAAGTTTAGGTACATTATTCACTACTGCGCATGTCACGTAATTTCAAAATCATGTTCAACTTATTTGCCGGAGACTGTATCGGTAGTTCAATTGGGAGAGCACTTGGCCGAACAGTAAAAGGGTGTTAGTAATTCTAAAATAAATTCTACTTAGATTAAAATTGTAACTGTTAATAATAATATCAGATTTTAGAGTAAGATCCCAGTGCCGCCAGACCTACGTCATTTTAGCAAAGCTAAAATTTCCATGGTTTATAGTCTAGTATGTAGTTAGGAGAGTATGCGTACTTACTAGCTCGAAAGCGGGGCCCTTTCACAGGTAGCGCGAACTAAAGGTGTTTCAAAACTGTACTCACCTACGTTAAAGTAGAAAGGCTCATATTTAAATATATTTTTGACAATATTATCAAAAATAGATAATCGTTATTGTCAGACCGTTTCTGTGGGCCATTACTTCCGCCAGACGTTATAAAGATTGTTTAAAAATTAGGTAAACTACGTCATTTTAGCAAGCCTCAGCTTTACATATATAACTACGTGATACTATTTCCAAACTTTTTGTAAGCAGCCAGACCAATCCAATGGGCCAATTATTCTCCCAGACACCTCAAAGTTTCCCTGTGAGTGCGAGCGTGAGGGCGTTATTCGTGCGCTTTAATTCGAGTGAGAACACTATATGTGTTTAGCGTTAGCGCATTGTTGTCATAGTTTGTCAAAAAGGGACACTAAATACACAGAAGAGCGGTGTTGCCATAGTTACGTTACCTATCTCTTTTGCTGGGGTCTATTTTTGTGAAAGATTATTTAGTATATGTTCGCGCAGCTGCTGTAACGTTTGTAACGCGAGTTATTAGTTTCAAAATTATAATATTTGAATAATTGACGTAGATGCTGCTCGACTTCAACTTTTTATTAATAAATATACAGTTGTCAATGTAAATGAAGAATTCAACCGGAACAATTTGAGAAATTTTGATGCAAGCAGTTTAACACCTTGCAAAAGTGAGCTATTGCAGCAGTTTCGACGAGCAAATTATATTGCAAGTATCTGGAACAATGCTCATGAGAAGCAACCCAGCACCCTCAGCCCTGAGAACAATGGGTGGATACTGAAAGATAGTCAGTATGATTTTGATTGGTTTGATGGTGATCAATTGCCCAGTTTTGTTAGCGACTCACTACAAAATGAATCAGGTATTTTACTTTCATATTAAATTATTTTTATATGTTGGTAGCCATTCGCAACCTCATTAAATTATTTATCTTTACAGAGCAGCCAAATGACGATAACCATGATGGTGAAGATGAATTGAATATTCAATATGAATGTGAATTTGATGAGGGAAGTAGAAACTCGAGCAACGAAGAGAATGGAGATGAATAACACAATAGATAATATTTTTTTAATCTTAATTTGTCAATTGTAACATTTTCAATCAAAATTTTATTAAAAACTTATACATACCAATTGCTTTAAATTTATTTGATCTAAATATCTGTGAATGATCATAACTATATTTATTTAAAATTTTAATCAAGCTCAATAAATAATATAACCATCATTTCAATTATCTGTATTATAAGGCCATGTATTGTTCTCACTCGAATTAAAGCGCACGAATAACGCCCTCACGCTCGCACTCACAGAGAAACTTTGAGGTGTCTGGGAGAATAATTGGCCCATTGGATTGGTCTGGCTGCTTACAAAAAGTTTGGAAATAGTATCACGTAGTTATATATGTAAAGCTGAGGCTTGCTAAAATGACGTAGTTTACCTAATTTTTAAACAATCTTTATAACGTCTGGCGGAAGTAATGGCCCACAGAAACGGTCTGGCAATAACGATTATCTATTTTTGATAATATTGTCAAAAATATATTTAAATATGAGCCTTTCTACTTTAACGTAGGTGAGTACAGTTTTGAAACACCTTTAGTTCGCGCTACCTGTGAAAGGGCCCCGCTTTCGAGCTAGTAAGTACGCATACTCTCCTAACTACATACTAGACTATAAACCATGGAAATTTTAGCTTTGCTAAAATGACGTAGGTCTGGCGGCACTGGGATCTTGGACTATTTTCTCGATGTACAAACGAAGTAAAAGCAAAGCTTTTTAGATTATACTGCCAAACTTTTTGCACGTGCAGTCTGTGATCTAGATACACGCAGAGGACGTACAGCGCACTTCGCGTCCAGTAAAATAATGGATTCAGGATGCTGTTCAGACTGTCACGGTCATGCAGTGCCTCCGTATGTTTGCATCGACGCGATTAAACAATTTTTACGCAATAATGCGAACACGTTGCGCCTCTATGTTCTCAAGACTGAGGGCTCGAACAGCATCCTGTCTACCATAGCTCCCAGATGGGACAGTTTAATACTGCGCCGCTGCACAAATTTAATTATTAAATTGCCTCATAATAAACATACAAATCTGTTCTGTTTGTTCAAGTTTCGTGTATTATTTTTACTAACATTAGCATTTAAGTTTATAATTGTAACTAAGAAATGATATGAACCTGTTCCGAAATAAACGTAATTCTTATTAAATAAGCAACCATAATAACAATCAAATTTACTTAATTTTGGATGTTTACAACGGTTTTGCTTTTAGAAAGATGAAATTAGGTATGAATTTTTGCGCAAGACCCTTAAAAATTTATTTGAAAACGCAGGTTGTTTTGAAGCATAAAGAATATGAAGATAATATTTTTGTTTCCCATGTCATGACTGGCCTATCGAAAGTTACTTAACATTCAATATAATATATTTCTACTATTTGAATACAACAACTTTTTTACGGATTTTGCGCATAATTTATTTTATATTTAATTATGACGTTTCGACTCCTTTACAGGAGCCGTGATCACAGGATGACTAAGGCAATGGTCTTCCTATATTTTCTACCATCTTCACAATATTTTAATCGGGCAGGTGCCTAACTGTTTGTTTGTGTTTGTATAAATAAAATTCTTTTAGTTTACATTTTATTTAGAACTAGCTGCCCGGCCACGCGTTGCTATGGTAACGTTAATTGACTATAAAAACTGTTATTCTTAGGCTTATGGTATCTATGGTAACTATATATGGTAACAAACCCACAAAGTCCTTCTTTTATATAGTAGAGATTAAATTCTCACCACTTTTATATTGTACACATATTATGCGCAAAATCCGTAAAAAAGTTGTTATATTCAAATGTGTAAAGTGCGCGAAAATGTAAGAACTAAATATTCCAATACTATATAGATATAGTATATCTATAAACTCCTGAAAATCTATAACATAAGCTGGGAGTTCCTCCACACAGCTTACAGCTGGCTAAAATCAAAATCAAAATCAAAATAACTTTATTTCATAGGCCCTTGCGGGCACTTAAAATCGTCAATTTTACAGAATCAAAAAAATATTATTCTATAATAAAGATTGCCCGTGCGCTAGCGGCAAGTACATCCGCGGAATTGATGCCGCGCATGTAATCGCCACGAGCGACCCGATTCCGAACGTAGGGGCTAACATGAGAAGAATCGGGCAAGAAACTCATGTGCCAAAACTCTTATAAAATCGCCAAATGACTCACAAATTGTGTATATTACAAAACGATTCAGAGAACGAGCAATTCATTTCTATTAGGTCCACGCTGCTTTATCATTCAAAAAATCTTTAACACTGTAATAAGCCTTTTTGCATAACTGAGTTTTAATTAAAAATTTAAATTTTTTCATTGACAAGTCATGCATGTTACGTGGCAGCGTGTTGTACATTCGTATACAATGACCTGCAAAGGAGTTGCTTATTTTATGGAGCCTATACCTGGGCATTGCTAGCTTGTCTTTATTTCTTAAATTGAAATTATGAAAGTCACTATTTTTCCTGAATTTAATATCTTTACACTTGTGTGCATACAGTAGGTTTTCATAAATATATTGTGAATGTACAGTCATAATACCAATTTCTTTAAATTTTTCTCTTAAAGACTCTCGGGAGCCCATCCTATAGATCGCCCGAACAGCCCTCTTCTGCAGTACAAAAATGCAGCCAATATCGGTGGCATTTCCCCACAGTAGTATCCCGTACGACATAATACTGTGGAAGTAGCTAAAATAGACTAAGCGCGCAGTTTTTACGTCTGTTAACTGACGAATCATTTTTACGGCGTATGCTGCAGAACTGAGTCTGCTCGATAGGCATTCAATATGAGGACCCCATTGTAACTTAGAATCTAAAGTTATACCCAGAAATACAGTTTGATTGGCCAGCTCTATTTCCTCATCCCTAACCCTGACTTTGACTTTAGCTAATTGAACATTTGGCATCGTGAATCTAATGCATTTTGTTTTACTTTCATTTAACAACAAATTATTGGCGCCAAACCAGTGAACGACCTTGGAGAGTGCAATGTTTACTTCGTCAATATTAATTTGTCCACGTTTAACTTTAAATATTAAAGACGTGTCATCTGCAAACAAGACTATCTCATGGTCGCGTCTTACAAGGTGAGGGAGGTCATTAATATATACCAGAAATAGAAATGGACCCAATATTGAGCCCTGCGGCACCCCCATTGTTACAAATGATCCAGGCGACTGCTCTCCATTGATGACCACCTTTTGAATCCTGTCACTTAGGTAAGAAGTGAGAAAATCCAAAGCGGCACCACGGATACCGTAATAGTGTAATTTCCTGATTAACGTCTGATGCTGGACACAGTCAAAAGCCTTTGATAAGTCACAAAAAACACCATAGGCATCCTGCGACTCCTCCCAGGCCTCATAAATGCATTCTAACAATTTAATTCCAGCATCAGTCGTGGACCGTCCGCGGGTAAAACCAAATTGTTTAATATGTAGTAAGTTATTATTACTAAAATATTTCTGTAATTGCTTAAGCGCGGTTTTTTCAAAAATTTTACTGAATGTTGATAGTACGGATATTGGACGAAAGTTAGAGGGATCCGAAGTACTACCAGATTTAAACAATGGAGTTATTTTGCTAAGTTTCATCAAATCAGGAAACACACCACTATCAATACAGTTGTTAAAATTTAAAGCTAAATGTGTAGCAACTATTTCAATAACATTATTTACCATATATACAGATATTCCCCAGAGATCGGCAGTTTTTTTTATGTTCAACGATTTGAAAGTGTCCATGATGTCACGTTTACTAACATAATTAAATTTAAATACATTATTACAACAAGGAACATTTTCTTTCAACAAGGATTCTGCAATGGGAGTGGAAGAGCCTAAAGTGCTTGTCAAATCTACTGGAATTCGAGTAAAAAAATTCTCAAATTCATTCGCAATATCTGAGTCTGAGCTTATAAATTTACCGTCAATTTTAAGTTTATAATTATTTGCTGAAGCTTTTGTTCGGCCAGTCTCTGCATTTATAATTTTCCAAGTAGATTTGACTTTGTCTGTACTATTATAAATTTGAGAACTAATATATTTAATTTTTGCTGTTTGACAAACCTGCTTAAAAATTTTTGAGTATGACTTAACATAATTTTGAAAAGATTCCGTTCTATTAAACTGTCTTTCTGAGTACAGCTCATACAATTTTTGCCTACTTTTGTGTATTCCTGCAGTGGCCCATTCGCTAAACACTGGATTATCAGTAACAGTGATCTCTTTGGTTTTGAAAATTTTGTTAAATTGGTTGCAAAATGACTCAAACAATATATTATACATATCATTTGGTGACATATCCGGTGATAGAAAAGGAAGTTTACAATATAATTCAATCCCTATACGTTTCAATCTGTCAGCAGTTACTGGTCGACATATAATTTTACGTTTACTGACTTGTTCTGTGACAATTTTGAAGCAAGCTAATTGCCCGCAATGATCTGAATCTAAGTTTGCAATAACTTTCTTAATTACAGGTACCAGATTACTATATATATTGTCTAAACAGGTTGCCGTTGTTTTACAGAATCTAGTAGGCTCCATAAATAAGTTGAAAAGATTGTGTGATTTAAATAAATTTAAGATTCTTTAAGTTTCACTGTTCTTTGTAAGAAGATCAATATTAATATCTCCACACACAATCAAGTATTTTTTTGACCTACACAATTTGTTCAAGGCTTCACCCATGATTTCCTCAAATCTATCATAAGCTGAGGAACCAGGTTTGTATACACATACCACAATGAGTTGCTCAAGTTCTATACATGATAGTTCTATTATGCATTCTACAGAGAGAGACACAATATCTTTCCGTTCTTTAAATTTTAAACTTTTATTTAAAAGAATCAGTGACCCCCCATGAACTGTGTTGACTCTGCAGAATGAACTACCAACCTGGTGATTATTAAAACTAAACATGAGTTCACATCCCTCAAGCCAATGTTCTGTAATACACAAAATGTCAATTTGTTTTGAATTCATGAATAATTCCATCTCTAATTGTTTGCCCTTTGATAGTCCATTACTATTTTGATGCACCAGGTTAATATTTTTTATTTTATTTAAATTTCATTTATTTTGAGGGCATTTCTGAACACAATTTTTTTTACTTGACTCTAATGGTAATGTTATAAGAGGCATGTTAAAATCATTATTTATGCATTTATATTTGCAAGAGGATACCTCTTTTGTCTCTATATCTAATTTAAATAGCTTGGAACGGATTCCAATGTCAAATTATTATTATACTGCTCAATAGAGTCAGTTTGTTTAGCCAAGTTCTTGGCTGAAGTTAATAAAAAATATGATAGTGAATTCACTATCTGTCTCTTATAAAACTGAGGCAGGTAATATCTACCATTAGTAAAAGTACATACATTTTTACTAACAATACTGTTAGAGTCAATTACATTAAATTTATTATTATACTGACTGAATAAATTCAGTCATATTTAAATTAAATCTATAATTATTTTCCGCATCTGACAAATTTTTTATATAGGGAAATGTAAACATTACAATTTTTTTAAGTTCTAATTGTTTTAATTTTTCAAAGTAGGAGGTTTACTTTTTTTTGTTGACATTACCCCTATTTCCAATAAATAAAACTCCAGTATTCCCTGTGGAAGCGCGATAAAGATATTCTGTAATTAACCGAACACCACGCAAGTAAAACCACGGGCAAAATCTTGTTAAAAAGATAATTATTCGTTATTTGGCATATTTCAAAACTGACAAATTGCAATGATGTGAAAAAGCAATATAAAAACAGGCGACCGGCCATAAAAAGCATCTAAAAATAAAGAAATTTTTAGTGTCTCGTGAAAGTCAAAAGTACTTTAAAGGACGGGGTGACTTCAGATAAATTTATTTATAAAGAATATATTTAGTTATATCGTTTCTTTTAGATAAGATTTTCATTATCTTTGTCGCAGATATTAAAATGAAGCTAATTAATAGCATTATATATTCTTTTTGAAACAATGTTTTACTACGTTATAAATAAATTTGTGCTTAAAAAGGCCGAAGTATAGTTGCAAAGATAAGATATATTAAACAGAAATTTACTTATCATAAAAGTCATAAAAAGCGAAATAATATTTAATAGTAACAAACGGCGTATTACTCGATTAGCAAGAAAAACGTGGGTGTAAATTCTATTCAAGGCGAATTTTACAACACAATTTTCTTATATTAATAGCTTTTGGGCATTTTAATGCAAAATATATCAAATGAATAAGTTTTCTTTTAACAGTAACAAGTCTTCTTTATTAAGTGAATTATGACTTATGGGTGTTAAGTTCATACAAAGAAAAACGTTAAGTATTTCCAGAATTTTATTCTTCAGACATTGTTTGCAATATTAAAATAAATAAAATTTAAATAAACCTAAATATTAAAAATATCACATAAATTATTTTCAACGACAAAGCATGACACTTGCTGTCATTTCAGAGGCTCTAGTGTAAGTTTACGCTTCTATACTCGATATCGTCTACGAAAAATAATACTATGGATTTTGTATAAGCGCCCCTAGCGGTAACCATCCGAAATTACGAATCTACATAGAAATCTGTAACGCGCTCGATAACGAATCGAATGCGTAAACTTACACTAGGGCCTCAGTGCTAAATATCAAAGATGGTATAATTGTAAATAATTTTACGTTACAGACAAGAACTTGCCAATGAAGAAAAATTTTTAGATAACTATTTTGTTAACTTTGACTATCCCATTTAAAAAAAATATATTGTTCGCAGGTTTAAAAAAAATATACCTAATACAAGGAAAAGTTTCTTATTTTGTACTCTTTCTATAAAATATAATTTCATTATCGTGGGTCGAGGTCAAGGGCTCCATACAAAAACGGAACATCTTCTTCATATAAGTTCAAATTCAAGCCAATATGAGCCTTTTTATAAAATCAAATAAAGCCAATATTGGTTTGGAATAAATGACTACAATAAATTGACCTCGATGACCCTTGTACGCCAAAGTAAATGTCAAAACATAACCCTTATAGAGAAATATATAGATATAGATAGATGGAGCATGATGCACACAGATAAAAAGACCAAAGAAATGACAGGACTCAACCTTTACGTTCACGTCGAAAAAATTCCACCCGCCTTCCACACATAAGGTCATTTTTCAACCGCCCTAAACGGCAGTGAGAATCAGGCTCGGCCGAGCCTCGATTTGTCTTATTCTTATTATTTCCCCGGGGTAGAGGGGACCCTTGGAGAATTCTTTTCTCAAAATAACCCTGTTGAAACGTATTATTGTTTCTATAGATTGGAACGTGAATCTTATGAATTATATGATTAAGTGTTTCTTTGAAACAATTTGAAATATACGGATGAATAGCTTTTTGATTTATTTTGTAGTTACGGTTAAATCTACTGTGAAAGGAAAAGCTTGAGTTATTATTATTACAGGAATACTGTAAATGGGTAAATACAGACTAATCTTAATAGTTTAAATGAAGTACACTGCGATCTTTATGTATTCACTCCACAATTTGTAGCAAATTTTTATGACTGGTTGATGCAATGATAGCGATTCTACTTATACATCAGAGGTCCTGTGTTGAAACCCTAGTCTCTACTTTTGTCTGGCACATTTATACCCGAAGTAACAGTTGAATATATTACATTACTACAGCAGTCGATAAGACAAGCATTAGTTGACTAACGTTACAATATGGTTTCCAATACATAAACTTATGTCCACCAGTGTCTTGTTGCGTCCTTAGCCACACCCTTTCCCATCGCATGCATCGTCGCATCGAATTTAATTGCATTATTCGAATAAATTCTATATAAATACTGTGAAAAAGCTTATAATTATCATTATTGTGGCTTGAACTCGTTTTCTTAAATTTTATTGGTACCAAATCGATGTTCACCGACATATTTTTGTGTCCCACGTATTTTCCACGAGCCATAACGCTCAATTGTTTTTTTAACTCTACACAGTATTTTACAAGTCAGCTCGAAATTTTTATAAAATCTTATGAGTTGCTTCCTTATGGGTGAAATAGTTCTTTCGATGTATAAATGTGATGACAGATATGACTTTTTTAAATAAAATTCCGCTGCTCACATGTATTCTATCTCTAGAAAGCTTATAAAAATAAAGTAAGTAAACATGTTTGAAAAAACATATATAAACAAAAGTGTTTAGGCTTTAAAATATATCAATTACAACGCCAATGTACACGTGTTAATTATTATATTTTGTATTTAATCCTGACGTTTTTTTCTTCTTTATAGGAGACGTGATCAGACGATATGCTTATCCTGTGATCTCATCCTCTGATCGTTTATCTGGTAAAATAAGATTTATTTCAATGTAATTTATTTTATGTAAGGGCCAAAATAACAGACAATATTCCTTTACTTATTACTTATTCTTAAGATTATTAATAGACTGTGCACATCTAACAATAAGTAAAATCGGTAAAGAGATCCAAAAGACTGGACGATAAAATAAGAATTATAGAATGTGAATCAGTTTGCAGCATTTTTAAGACTTAGTTTCTTTTAAACCCCAAGATTACTAAGAAACATTGTAAAGTATGTAGCCGGGTAGGTAGTAGAATGACGAATAGAAAATCACTTGAGCTGGGAACGAAATTAAAATATATAATTATAATATGCAATCATGTATAAATTAAATATATACATTTTAAAGGCACGACCACAGTTAATTGCTTATAATGACCATACATGGTTAAGAAATCGGTAATGAATGAAAACATATAAACTATTCGAAATTATAGTATTTTTTTCAAATTAATATAAAAAATAACGCTTTTATAAAAGCTAAACAACATAAAGAAAACATATATAATTTCACCCAACTCCTTATTTAACAGTACCTTTTAATACCTATATTTCATAATCCTCTTACAAAATGCAAGACTGGAATAATAAAAACTGAAAAATAAAACCATGCGCCGTAAATTACGTGAGAACGGATAATAGCCGAATTAAAGCGAAGCGATCATTTTTTAAATGCAAAAGAAAATATTAAAAGATAAAGGATGGAGAGAAAACACGGACGTGGGAAGTGTTATACTACAATACAAGTTCCCAACCCTTGGAAAATTAGAGCTAGCCACCTAATGTAAAAAACCAAGGCGCATCACGTCTTGTCTTTATGAGGTTCAGTACATAGCAACCTTTTTATTTAGTCTAATAATTTTTTTTTGTTCAGTGTCTTGTGCTCATATAACCGCAAATAATGTTAGTAAGCTGAAGGTCGTAGCATTTCTTACTTACGTGCGTATAGTTTACATTCGTAATATATCTTTTCTTTCGCTAAGTTACACAAGGACACTAAAATTTTACAGTACAACTAGCTGACCCATTCACGCGTTGCTGTGTTATAAATTAAAATAAAACCTATCCTATCTTTTAAGTTAGATCAAATAACAGATAGTTACGAAGTTTGTTAAAAATCGGTTAAGTAGTTTATGAGTCCATCGCGGACTAACAATGTGACACGTAATATAAATATTTTATACTTACTGAACCGGCCACGCGTTGCTGTGTTATAAATTAAAATAAAACCTATCCTATCTTTTAAGTTAGGTCAAATAACAGATAGTTACGAAATTGGATCAAAATCGGTTAAGTAGTTTAGGAGTCCATCGCGGACAAACAACGTGACACGTAATTTATATATATTAAGATTATTACAATTGGCTACTTGAGAAATAATATGATATAATTTGTTGTTTGCACAAAAAATAAAAGTATTTTATATGTTGAAAAATATATCAGACTTTTTATTTGTTGCTAGAACCGATAAGCTTCCGCTGGCGATTGCTCTCTGAATTGAGCTACCGAGACCATATCAGTCGCTCGGATGCGTTAATACAAAAGCGGGTGCAACACAGACACCCATAAACAGTACTGCGTTTTACAAATGGCTTCGAGCATTAAAGATTTCCGTGGTCGAGTAGCTCGCATACCGGTTTTCATTGTAAAGCCACTCCAAAATCTCGAGTTCCATGCCCATCCGAGTCAATGTAGAACACGAACTTTTCTATATTGGCTAATGATTATTGAGAGAAAATGGCTTAAGATTATTGAGTTACGAAATACCAACCAAATATCAGGAAGTTTAATAATCTATTTCTACATATATCTATATATATCGAGTTATCCATAGAACAAAGTTCGATGTGATCATGACGCAAAAACTAGTTTTTTAGCTAAATGAGATAAGGTCTCATTTACAACAAGATACAACTAAATTTTGCGTCATGACCACATCGAATTCTGTTCTAAGGATAAGGCTATATATATATATATATATATATATATATATATATATATATATATATAATTGAGGTGTGTGTCCCTTTGTTCCACTTTGCAGCCAAAACTACATATCGCAGACGCATAGTGTTTGTATGTGGAAGTAGGTACAAGGCTCCCATAGTGCACTATGGTGGTTACAAGTCAATAACTCACTAACTCACTATAAGGGTGTAAAAAATACGGGGGTTGAAAAAAGTTAACTTCAAAAATTTGAGACTGAAATGAGCTTGGGTCTGGATTGTTGTGATAGGATCGTTATTCCTGAATATGGAATTCACAAGAGCTTTAGCTATTTTACTTGGGTCCAGAACAATGTATATTCTGGTATCAAATATTTATTTTAATAATGCAACCGTGTAATTAATAGTTAAACCACGCTTCTTTGCTTAAGACAATTCAAGAAAGTTCTATATTAAATTTCTAAACAGTGTGTTGCCCTAAATATTTTAAGATAAAAAATATAATTTAAATAATTCCACTACTACAGTTTTTTTAATTAGCAAATTAAATGTACCATTTCACTACATAACCCTAATAGCTCGAAGCAACGCGTGAAATATATGGCGGAAACCAGTTTATCACCGCTGTAGATGCTTATCGGCTCGGAAAATGTTATTTGGCCGTCTTTTTGTTTAGCTCATCGCGATTTCTTAGTATACATTGTGCAGAGACTTGTTTTTCAAATGGATTGGATTAAGTTCCTTTTGTATTACTTGAATTACCTTACTAACCTTATTATCAACCTATTAATGTATAGTAATTAATGTGTATGGGCAAATCGGTGAAGACATATCAAACGAACCAAATAGAAGTTGTCCTGAAAAAAGGCTCCCGTCGGACGGCTCATCTACTTTATTTTTATTAATTATGTAGGTTACTTTTTCTCTTTAAATTATTAATTATTACTCACAGACATTGTCGCTTTACAGTCAATGCTGTGTAAATAACTTGTACAAGAAAATATCTCTTTATCAGATTTAATCTCATTTTTTTTTTAATATCAATCTTGAATCGTGAAGAAAATGAATTTTACCTGAAACAAAAAGAAACAGAAATTAGTTAATGTAAATTAAAAATATAAATAGAAATATGACTAATAAGAAACTGAGTATTATTTTTAAAGTACTAAAGTATATAATAAATAAAGTAATAATAAAATAATAAATACTCGTAATTGTAATGGAATAGGTCGTCGTCGCTTACCATCAGGCGAGATAGAGGTCAAGCGCTTACCTATTTACAATTTAAAAAAAAACCTAATGTTTGTCTTAGAGACAGCACAACCATTGAAACTGGATTGCAGTAAAATTGTCTCATAGAATCCAATTTTTGAGTTTTTTGTATGTAAACTTGTTTTTAGAGACCTCACAATTTAACCACGCAAGCTTTTCTAGCATTAAAATTACATAACAGGAATAATTTAATTCTTACTCTTACACGCCTAATACACGCTTACTCCTTTACAGGAGCTGTGATCATAGGACATGATCCTGTAAACATGGCTCCAGAAAGGAGTCGAAATGTCAGGATCAAATATGAAAAACTGATTTTTTTTTATATTTTTGCACTTTCAATGCTAGCTTATATAATAAATGTTTAATTTAAATTAATGCAAAAAACACCTCACATGAAAATAACTAGTGGGCCGAATCGAAAAACCATTTTTTTCGTATTAAAATTTTATCATATACAATGACGTCACTAATCAGGTAAAATTGAGTTTATTTCATTAACATGATTAAGTTACGTTTGTAAATCACAACGTTAATGAGAGCTACTAAGTTTACTAACAGTTCGGTGATTACCGAAAGCGAAGACCTTTCTATGGAAATAAACAAGTTTAGTAATCCGGTAAAATGTTTCATTTCGAGAAATTTCGAAAGCGGCAGTTTGAAAATTCGTTAGCAAATACAAATGTTCACAATTATACAAGATTTTACTAAATAAGATATAAAAGAGATGTTTTGATTTTGTACAGGACCATAAAATGTAGCATCAGAAAAGTCGTGAAATTGAATAATTCAATTAATAAAATTAGTAGTTTTGTATTATATCTATGATATAATTTTAGAAACGCTGGTCCCTTCCCATCTACATGGAACCAACAACAGAGCTGGTGCAGCTTATGAAGCGGCTGAAAAAGCTAAAGCAAGCAAATACAGGCTCCGAATATGATTTTGTCCCATTCGGTGCCGAGACCCTTGGTCCGTGGGGTCCTAGCGCTATAAGGCTTTTTAAGGAGATATCAAAAAGGTTAGTCGACATCTCAGGAGACCGAAAAGCTGGCAGCTACCTCGGACAAAGAATTAGTTTATCTATTCAAAGGGGGAACGCTGCCAGTATCTATGGAACCTTGCCTAAAGGGACTCCTTATAATAATATATTTTAGATTTTATATTATATTTTTTAAGGTTTTTACTTTTTAGGTTTAGACTTAATAATTTTAACTTTGACTTTGACTCCTAATTATTTCTTTACTAGCTTTCCGCCCGCGGCTTCGCCCGCGTGGAATTCGGTTATATTGCGGTATAAAGCACAACTATAAGAAAACTTCTCATTCCCACGGAAAAATCTAAGAAGCGCGATGTAACGCTGGATACAATAAGCGTATGAGCTACAGGTTAAAGAGCGAGATATCATTCCACTTCTAACGTATCTTAAAAAAACACTTCGTTACCACGTTTTAAAAAACACCCAGCGCCATCTTTCGCATACCTCTAGAACTAAATAGCGTAGACTATCATTCCACTTCTTACTTACTTTAAAAAACACATCGTTACCATGTTTTAAAAAACACCCAGCGCCATCTATCGCATACCTCAAGAACTAAATAGCGTAAGCTATCATTCCACTTCTTATGTATTTTAAAAAACACATCGTTACCATGTTTTAAAAAACACCCAGCGCCATCTATCGCATACCTCAAGAACTAAATAGCGTAAGCTATCATTCCACTTCTTATGTATTTTAAAAAACACATCGTTACCATGTTTAAAAAAAACACCCAGCGCCATCTATCGCATACCTCAAGACCTAAATAACGTAACTAATACTTATACCAATTAGTAATTCGTTGACTTTAGTGATTTCAGGATAAGTAGATGTTAAAAAAACAATTTAGACGATAAAACAAATTGTACGTCATCCCTCGAGAATTCCTCATTTTCGAGGATTAATTTTCGTATCATTTAGCTTCAAAATTTACATGTTCATATTCGTTTGCAACATATAAGTAGATGTAAAAAAAACAGTTTAGACGATAAAACAAATTGTACGTCATCCCTCGGGAATTCCTCATTTTCGGGGATTCATTATCGTATCATTTAGCTTCTAAATTTACATGTTTATATTCGTTTGCAATATTTTACCTTGTTTTAAACGACACACAGCGCCATCTACAATCCATCCATCAAGCAAACAATATTTTTGTTTTTCCTCGGGAATATCAATTTTTTTCCAGGATAAAAAGTACCCTATTATTTAATCCGGACTTTTATCTTTACGTCTGCAAAATTTCAAAGCAATCGGTTCAGTAGTTACGGCGTGAAAGCGGAACAAACAAACAAACAAACAAACTCACTTTCCGATTTATAATATTAGTAAGGATTATAGTTGTTAAGTAGCTTTTACAATCAATATTAAATCAATCTTAAATCATTTTAGAACTAGCTGAAACTACAAATACAGTAACATTAATTGTCATGGATGACATTCATAATACTTTCTTCGGTAAACGATAAGCTATGGAATATTTAGCTCTAAATTAGGTATTGTAGGCAAATGCTCAAGCGCAATTCAAAGAGAAATGATAATTTACTACAGATTGGATAAGAAGACACCGCCACAAATGATCACATACGTAAATTTATCACTGTGTAGTGTATGAGGTTTAACTTCAACATAACAACTTTAGATATAATAATATATTTAGTTCTTACACTTCCGCGCCTATCGCGCATTTACAGGATTACAAATGTATTTATATTTATAATTATGCCGGCTGTAATAAATTAAAATAAAACCTATCCTATGTTCTAAGTGAGAACAAACCCAGCAAAATGAAAAAAAAAACATCAAAATCGGTTTAGTAGTTTCGGAGTTCATCGTGGTCCATCAATGTAACAGGTAATTTTTGTATATATTTCATTCTGACTTTTCGATTTTTTACAAGAGCCATGATCACAGGATGCCTGAACTGGAGAAAAACAAAATTAAATGCGTCACTAATCCGGTTTCCTAAAGTTGTTTTATTTAAATGTGCGGGGGCGCTGAGTTAATTACGGCCATTGAAATAAAGCCAATACCTTTGTTTCTTTTAAGCCTCCTGCGAAAGCAAAATAATTCTTTAGCTCCTAGCAAATGAGATAAAAAAACAAATTCATCGTCAATTTGGTAACCGTAAATGTGATAAGTATATATTCATAATCAATCTCAGATAAGTTTCAAATCGCATTGTATAAATATGAAGGTGGCAAAATGTGATGCAGCATATTAATTTGAAGGGTTTCTACTAGAGCCATTAATAAAATTGCAGTCTTACCCCCTTATGATTAAATTTCGGGGGGAGTTATGTTACAATAAAACCTTATATGCTTTATAGCTATGATCTGTCGTATCATGATCGTATGATGTTTCTTGTTGTCTTTATCGCTATAAATTAAAATAATTGATTTGTTATTATTATCTTACAAATTTAATTCATAATAGCTACTGTGTTTACCTTTAAAAAATTAAAGTTTAGAAATTTTATGTTGATGTAACAAGTTAACTTAAACAATAACTTCCAATTTATTTTATTGTTAAAAGGTAATGAGTGAGTTAAATGCGTCAGACACATTATTAATATATTCGTTATTATCTCGTGGTAAGCTTAACGTTTGTGTTATGAGTAACTAACATATACACATCTGAAGTACCGAAAATATATATCCATTTGACAAAAATCAACATTTAGTCAATATGCAATAGATACATTTTTGAATATAACGCAAAGTGCACCCTTAGTCCAAAATCAAGATACTGATTTTTTAAAATTTGCGCTGTGTACATTATCTTTGTAAATTATTGGACATCAGCGAGTATTCAATTCGGCACACTTGAGATAAAATTGACATCTCAACTGATGGGATACGTCAACCTTAGCCATTTAAGGGCAATATAAAATTTCGATATTGCCAAAAAGCTAATATGTTTTATATTTGAAAAAGCATAAAATTACATGAAGCGAAACATCATAATGGTATAAACGAAAGAAAAATATGTGTCAAGCGAAGTGAAAGAGTAAATTGATTTTTGGTTGACAGATTGTGTGAGGGTGAGATGTAAATTATTCAAGTGTAAGAGAAAGGAAATAAAGGACATTATGAAAATTAGTTTTTTTTTTTTTATTGCTGAAAGTTGGCAAACAAGCAAACTGCCCACCTGATGGTAAGTGGTAACAGTCACCTATAATACATGCGGCTCTTGTGAGATTCGCAGCAAAACTGCAACCCCCACAAGAACCACAGTGTACGTTGCCAACTTGTGACACAAGATGTAAAGTCACTGTACCCAGTAATTTCACTGCCATATCTTACCCTTCAAACCGGAACACAGCAATGCAAGCACTGCTGCTTTGCGGCAGAAATAGGTTAGATTTAAAAAAATCACTAAAATATTCATAGTGCCCAGTGCGTAATTTATGCCGGCCATAGACCCAACGTTAATTTTCGAGCTCCTCCATGTTTCGGAAGGCATGTTAATCCGATCGCTACTTCAGTATTTTACACTCATCAATCCCCAAAGAAGCCGAGAAGTAAATACTTAGCCTTGACTTGTGTAGCTCGCGAAATGAAGATTTAAAAGATATATATCTATCCAAAAGATATGTACTGAGATTACATATCTTCAGTTCATTTGTATTACAATTATATGTCTATTTTCAAAAGATTAAGATTTATTTTCGGTTAGACAAAACAATATAAGTCATAGGAATTGACACTAATTGTGTCAAATTTGCATTTCTACAAAGAGAGAGAAAGAGAGAGAGATATATCGCAACTTGTAATGTGCGTTGGAGGTATAAGGTATTAGAGGTAAGGATAAGCAAATAAGGCGTTCGCAATATAATAACTATCTCTCTTTTGACTCTATTTGATATAATAACAATAGATTAATCCTTCATTTAAGCATTGAATTAAAGATATAGACGAAAGATTTACTGTCTTTGTTTTCTCTTCCGTGATTTCCCAACTCTTCACTCAGTTATTTCATTTTTGACATGCTTAATAACTTCGCGGTGTGTTCAACTATAAGGAAGGAAAATGATTCAGATTTTCTATTCATAGAACAATGATGGTCAACTTTTACGGAAACTCTCATATTGACTGTATTATTTATTTATTTGTCAAGAGATCAATTTAATTAAACTTAGTTATATCAACTACTGAGTTCTTTGTTGGAAACGATAGTTATCAATATTTTGCATAACAAGTGTCAAATATTATGATTGTATCTTTCAAGTTAAAAAAACTTTTTCTATGATAGCATAGTAGCGTTTAGTGGATAAGCTAAGGTTACAATGAAGCGGAAAGTTTTATCCTTGCATAATGCTTTGAGCCGACTAAACAAAATTTTCCTTATGCTTGTAAAACTCTATGGGGTAGAGCCGCACTAGATGGAATGGCCCAAAGATATTTTTAACCATTTTATTTAGAGAGACTACGGTAATACGACCTTATTATTCACAACGGGCAAATGATTACGGCAGGACTAGCTATCTCACCTCTTACTGCTTAAACACAACATTGTTTTAAATCTTTAATAAGGCGTTGTACAGACTTAGCGTTTCTACACGCCATTTTTATACAAATAATTTAACTTAATACAGATCTCTGCCACTTAATCGGCAGTTTGCGAGGGTATTTTTAGAGATCGCACCGACAGTCCTGGGTGCAGGCCCCGGAAGGGAAAAAAGCATTGTACCTAGTATTTATTTATATTTCAGTAGTAATAAGCACACACAAAATTAATACATATTAAAGAAAAACAATAAAAAAAACTATGTCAAAAATGGTGACCATCGATCAACCTATGTAAAAAAATATCATTGTACAGGCTAGAGTCAAGTATATTTGAAATTTTCAAATGATATTCTTCATACTGTGGATAAGAACGAGTTTTCATTTTCTTGATATGGAAAAGGCGCCCAACGACGTTTTTATGGGACGTAATCGTGTTTCAGTCCAATTTCTTGTGTAACTGAGCCCATTCTTCAGTGAATTCCTTTTATGTCGGGAAAGCCAGGCATGTGTCTGTAAATGTGTAGGTTTTTCACAACGTATGGCTTATGGCAACACCAGTTTAATGTATCTTATAGAAATAAACTAAAAATAAATAAATATTATTTAATTATTACTTTTATTATTATTTAAGCATTTAACTGTTAGGTTTTCATATCGAAAGAAATTATTTCAAGAAAAAAATCAACTTCTCTCAGGTTTCCGGCGGGATTTGAACCCACAACCCTCGATATCCGAGCGAGTGCCCTTCCAGTTAAGCTACCGAGAACTGGACAGACTCATAAATGTTTCCTAAGTATTCCATTACCTGATGCCAGCGCCATCTCTTCATGTTCCAGGTATTACTTACTACAACATCGAGTGTAATAATTTTACAAGTTTCGAACAATCAATAAAGAATAAACAGCTAGGTATTTTTTTTGTTATTAAATCAAGAATTGTTCAGGCGTCAGTCTATTCATGTTGAAATGCTAAACCGAACTATACATAAATCACTTGACAGCTCATAAAATGGCCTCCGGTTAAAAAAGTGTTGCCAACTTAAAGTTCTATACCTCTTAAAAACATCCGTTATATAGACTATGTATAGTAAAAGCGATTAAAAAATAAAAAAATATTATTGCATTAATTATGTGCAGCCATAATAAAGCTATATAAATGTATTGTTCATTATCAATCAATTTAATATTTTATACACCTTTAACATGAGGTCTGTGCCTTTTAAGAGTTAATTGCATAATACTCATAACTGTGAGTAGAAAAATACTATAACCTTTTTAAATAAAACGGTGTTACTATGATAAAGAAAAAAGAGACACAGATGATCCTTCGATAATTTTACGACAAAGATAAATCATATCGATATAATCAAACCTTACGCAATAGGATGTTCACATATCACATATCCGGAAAAATAACCGTGATATATTGAATAATACATTCGGATATTCGTATACATTCAGATCATGCAGGGGTCGTAAACCAGTTATTAGGATGATAGGAAAAAATCTAAACGACTTAGTTTTACTGTTGTCTGGGTCACAGTAAGTTGGGAACTTTATAGCTCGGGTCCCGAATAAAAGGAGATGTAGTGAACAATGTTATGAGCAGAGGCATTTGTGATGGTATTTTAGTAGGTAATTTTAAAATATTCTGCTTAAGGTTTATGATTTTTAAATATAAATATAATTAAAAACAAAACAAAACAAAAACCGACTTCAACACTATACCTGTTACTACTAAAATACATATGCAATATAAAAAAGTAGAAAATAATATTTTAATTACTCCAAACAAATTACCAATTTATACTATATCAATTGATACTTATATACATCTATTTATGTATGTAGGTTTTTTTGGAGTCGGTGTCAACTAAAAAGGACAATTTAAGCTTAATTTATAATCTTTGTAGATTTAGGTGTATTTGTCATTGGCTGGCAATGACTCCAAAAATAACTAATCATATACATAAATATTTGTATGTGAGTATCAATAAAAACAAAAGACGGTAAGTCTTTTGTTTTAAATAATTCAAGGTACGTAGGTAAAATATAAGCCCCCCTCTCATTCTTATTAGTGGTTAGCCATGAATAAGCAAGGCAATCATGTAAATTTTTCTTTGGTACTATCTTGGAAACGTAGTACACTTACGATTACAAAAAGAATTTTGAAAATCGGTCCAAAATTGACAGAGTAATCGTGCAACAAACATAAAAACAGTCGAATTGAGAACCTCCTCTTTTATTAAGTCGATTACTAATAAAGCTTGATTTACCCAAGAAATAACGGAGACAACATCGAAAATCCCCTAGAACTAATAACTTATTGACAAACATCAAAATTATAAAAAAAATAATAAGTGTACCAATGGAGAATATCTGTATAAAACGGACGGAAGAAAGAAAAACACCTAATGAAAATCACAGAAAGATTTTCCAAAACACAGGTCGCCATCTTTGATAAACTCAATCACTAAAGTAAATCGATTTCAATGACCTTTTCCATTGATTTTACACAATAAAGTGTAAAAATATATATGTAAGACTTTTTGAAGTAAAAACTTCTTTAGCATCGTTGTGATTTGAAAGTCAATGAAACGAAAAAGCGACAGTAAAAATAGACAGACACATAAATTCATAAGATTTAACGTAAAGGAAAATGAGATAGGAAGCATTATGTACGCGTGTTAATACGTTTGTGTGTGCATGCGTAGTACAAAGCTTGAGAGAAGGCATAACAACAACCGTGGTATTTTGTATACGTGTACATATTATTTTTGAAGGTTTCACTTCTACCATATGTGAATTGTACACATACTTTTTTTAAATACAAATATATAACTATAAGCAGTAGAAGTCTAAAATAAAGGAGGCATAAGCGGAAATACTGTTTTGTGTCATCTATTTAACGACATTACTACAGTGTTAGTCATCGCGATAGAATATTCATTTAAAGTATAGATAGTATAGCTTTAAAGTAATAGAACACCATTCATGTGTTACCATTTATCAATAAATGCTTAGTTAACAAATAAAACAGGAAGAACTGAAAAAAATAATTAACTTGGTTCTTGAACTAAAAGGTAGTCCTTTTACCTACAATGAATGTGACACATAAAATATCGGTATTGTAATCGATTTAAACATTTATAGTCTACGCTAACGATCATTGAAGCGCCATCTAGCTGATACGTCATTCTATAGATATTAAGGTTGTATGTATGCAAAACCTTATGCTATGGGCTGGCTTGGGAGGGTGGTAATATCTTCGATTGAAACGACTCATATAATATTTATTGAATTTCACTTCGTTTGATCACATAATATATTCCTGGCTTTATTCTTCTGGTATAACCTTATCAGGTAGATATTTAAAGAAAGGTTTTGCACTTAAAAGTAAATAAATGATACAGAGATAATTAAAAAATATATTATTTTAATTAATTAATTTTAAAAAGAACCAAATACTTATCTTCTACAAATCATTTTAATTAAAAAAGGTTACTTAGCAAATACTCTTACTGGCGGCCATAAGAATTTATAAAAATACTATTTATTTTTTCATTAAGCAGAGAAATTTCTTTTTTAGAATAAAACATTAAATAGTCTATGGTTTCATTGATGCGCCAACTAGTTTTGACATTTCTTTTAGAAGTAGCAAGCGACTTTTTCTAATCTTATTAAAGGAACCATTTCCAGGTTTTCCAAAAGTCTGAAATCACTCATCTTTATATATATAATTCTTCTGTGAGTGTGTATGTCACTGAACTCCTCCTAAACGGCTGGACCGATTTGAATGATTTTTTTTGTGTGTGTTCAAGGGGATCTGAGAATGGTTTAGATTCACAAATCAGTCCGGCAGATGACGCTGCAGTCGGCACAGCAACGCGTGGCCGGGTAAACTAGTATATATATATAAATTGAATGAGTGATTTTAGATGGGAACAATTGATGAGCGGTAGTGAATTTTCTGCAAAACTAGCATTCCGCGGATATGGTACTGGACAAATAAGGAAGTTAGGCTGCATCTTTTTATTGTTACGGACTATTATACTAATGGACATGCCGTACCCGTACAACGTGGTTTGAGAAGAGTGACGAAGATGGCATATGCTTACGAACTAACGCTATCTCTTTTTCATGACAGGCGATTGGCTCTCAATTTACATGACAGGTACGGCATATATTTTGAGAGAGATAAAGATAGTCCGAAACTTAGTTTTGTCTCTTTCTTTCGTAGTGCCACAATTCTCATCGCTAGGGCATGTCCATAAGAATATGTCGATGGATATTGATACCTCCAGTTGAGCTGATTACGTCATTTAAATTTGACTTATAGAGTACTCATTATGCGATTGTTATTTAATTAAAATACCCATAAACAAACAAAACCGATTTAAAAAGTTTCATGTATCACGTCCCAGCGCGACAGCAAATATTTTGTATTAAATTACCAAAGTTTGTTTTTCGAACTCGGACGTTTCATCGTAAACTTTTGAACCCTTGCCCGCATCACTCTTTGGTGAGTGTAAAAATATAAGCTTATAAAGTTATTCGTGTGAGTTTCCTAGTTTGTACTGGAGAGATCAACAATACTTATGTTTAAGCATACAAAATGAAAGTAGGAAGAATACATTTCAAAACAATTTAGTTTATATTAAGCAACTAGATGACCCAGCCACACGTTGCTGTGGCACAGTATTTTTTTTTTCTAAAATAAAAGTAGCCTAAGTTACTCCTTATTATATCAGCTACCTGCCATTTAAAGTCGCGTCAAAATCGGTCCAGCAATTATAGAGATTAGCCGGAACAAACAGACAGACAGACAGACAAAAATTGTGAAAAATGTTATTTTGATGTATGTACCGTATATATATTCATACGCATGTAGTAAAAAATGATTATTACAATATTACAAACAGACACTATATGTATAAATTAACAAATGTTATTAGATTATCTTATTATTTTATTACTCTAAGATGGTGTTTAATGCCCACATGTCTTCACTAAAATGCATTGTTTTAAATTTGAATCTTATGAACAATTCAAACAGACGCACATTTTGGGTTATTTTGCATAAGACTATATTTCTAGCATTCCGATTGGGATTTCAGATTTTGGTATCTATATTTAGCCAATTAATGAAAACTCGCGATTTAGGTAATTATTAGCTTGCTTCCCTCAGATCGCGGGTCCAGTAAAGGGCTTTGTCCGTCGACAATTAGTAGTATGACAATATGGAGGCTTACATTCCGGAGTTTCAGTGATACTCGGTCCATGAAGACATTTTTATGAAAGATATTTTTATAAATTGTCTTTTTTAATTCTCTCATAATTAATTTTGTCTTATCGTTCTTAATGTCTAGGCATCACTTAGGACCTCGTTAATTTGATTTTATTGTGAAAACACATGAAAATGTTTTCAGAAATATTTTAAATTACATGCATGAAAAAGAAGCTTTTTAGTAGTTTGTATGCTATTCAAGATTATAAGTAATAAACATGTTATAATTATAGATATATTTATGTTTCGTTTTTGAGAAAATGTATACTTTTTAATTATATCAGTAAAATCCTAGTTTATAAGATCAGGGTCACCAACAATTTAATTTCACGTCAGTACTGGCGGGTTAAGGAGTTTTTATTTCGATGTAGGAGCGGCGAGAAATACATGAACAAAATATCTAAACTTTGACACTTAAAATTAAAATTGAAATATTTGTAGAAACGCGACTATTGGTTGGCTACGCGAACACTGGATTCAGTGCAGTTGCGGTAACACAACAACCTTTTGAATTGTTATTACGATAACAGACTTTGATCATGTGGTAGTAAAGTTAAGTTAGTTAGTGTAAATTTAGCTCATATACGAACCCCTTTGCAACTTAACCAAAAATCTGTGAGCATAAAATCTGTGGTTTACTTATAAAAATTAAACTTTAAAGAATTAGTTTGTCGCAGGCGGGAATTGAACGAGCACTTTCCGCTATCCGGGTAGCTGTATACACCATTACAACACTGACATATAAATTAATCCGGTAAAATTTTACAATGATTGGTATTAATATTTAATGTACTATTGTTCCATCGAATTGTTAGCATTTTGCCCTTTTGAAGATCCGAAGACAGTGTTATTTCAGCCATTGAAACTTAAGAAAGAAATTGTTTTGTTAAAGATAAATAGATATATATTTAATACGTTTGATATCACAGCTTTCATACTATAGGGGCACAATTCGAAAAACATGATTGTTGGGAAAACGCGTTTAAAGAATTTTGAGCCCCTATATTTTCATAAAATCGGTCATAAATAAATTAAACTATTAATAGCAAGTAACTAGTGCTGGGATAAATTTAATATGCGATAAATATTTCATGCTTAATGGACATACTCTTACGATATTTTATGATTTTGCTTTTAATAGTTTAATTTATTTATGACCGATTTTGTGAAAATACAGGGGCTCAAAAATCTTTAAACGCGTTTTCCCAACATTAATGTTTTTCGAATTGTTCCCCTATAGTATAAAAGCTGCGATATATTTAAATAAATTTTATTCAGCACACACAGACGCTAAGGGTAAAAATAAAACTATCGTTTTCAAGAAACATAGAAGCTCTAAATGCCGTATTACAAACTTATATACCTACTTGTATCGTAGCGAAGTATATAATAATAATATGAATCAAATTGGTAATAATATTCTCTTCAGAAAAAAACAGTCAAAGATATATTTTTTAATATGTGTCTTTTATTAAAATGTAAAAAGCGTCCAAACCATAAAATTTTGCGAAGTAGCTCTGATATTGAAAAAGTTTAACGAGTTCAAAAATTAAAATTAATTATTGTACCGTTGTACTATTCGACCATACTAGACTCGATGAGAAGTTGAAACTCTGAATTACTTCTCCAAAGTCCTCTAATAAATTCCCTCGAAACGTTTCACAGCATTTCATAAGGAAAATTGTAAATAAATTCGGTTGGTCAGGGCTGTCTACAGGTAAAAAATATATATTTTTACTTAATGCAATATTTTTGTACTTTAGTTTTGAGGACTTGTTATTATTACATGTTTATCTGTAAAAGTGTTGGCAAACCTATAAATAAATATACACAAACATAATAACAACGTATTTATATAAGATTTTAAATAACCACCACTCCAGATGTGGTAATAATAGTAATTGGATGTTAACGTAAATAATAGCAACTATTATATTGAGTAAATTTCAGGGTCCTGGCAGCGATCCTGCCTTTCGCACCGACGGTCCTGGGTTCAAATCCCGATGATCCCGGCGATTTGTGTGAGGAATACGAGCATTTGTACCTGAGTCATGAGTATTTATTTATTTAAGCTTTGCTGCACACAAAAAATATGTACAAATGGCGGACTTAATGCCATTAGGCATTCTCTACCAGTCAACCGGAGAGTTAGAAACTGATAGCGTATTGGAGGTGCATTGAAAAGGTAAATAGAAAATGCTATAGACTACATAAACATACATTTACATACATACTGGAATCATGTATAATAAAATAATAAACATATATAATAGTAGTTTATGATACTGTTGCATAATAAGGGTTCTTATAACATGAGTGTGTTTTAAAAAAACGAGCCGTAGGCGAGTTTTTTTATAGTATCACACGAGTGTTATAAGACCAAGTTATGTACAGTGTCATACACTACTTTATCTACTCTCATACTATATTACGTAAAACAATGTTGCAAACAAAACCAAACTTTGTTTAAATATTGAAAAGATTTTTTAAATGTCAAATGTTGGCGCCAAGGTGCAAACATCGATTGTGAATGCGTGTTGCGTCGTCGCGGACTCGTTCATTGAAACCTTTTTAAAGTAGAGGTTCAACCTCCTTGGTCCAGCTGGAGGTTGTATAGGTGTATCGTTATGATTAAAAAGTTATATTATGATACAGGTGTCCATACAAGACCTGTATCGTAATTAAACTTTTTTTTATTATTTTTGGCCTGTACGTAATGTTTGTCATAAGCATTTTGTTTTCAGTTTTAGAATCTTTGTATTATAGTATCAGAGTAGATAAAATAATAAACTACTTAAATATCGATACACTAAACCAATATTAATACACCTTACTAGATATATAAAAGTGAGATTAAGTGGATAGGGTCGGAGTATTTAAAAGGAGATTATAGTTATTTCTATAAATATTTTATATCTATGTATCATATATGTATGTCTATCCGTTACCCTAGTATCCATAACACAAGTCTTAGCCAGCACTGTAAGGCTTGTGTTATGGATACCAATATAACGGATAGGCATACAAAGATATGTAATATTTTTTAAATATTGATAAATGTCCATGACTCATCTTTCATATATTCATCACACAAATATCTGCCCCTTCCTGAACTCGAACCCAGGACCATCAGTATGAAATGCAGGATCACTACCGTTGCACCAAACTTGTAAATAAATGTTAAATATTTATTACCTACTATTATGCAACAACGTCTTGTGGTTTCCGTCAAACTCAAGTAGTGCCAAAACCTCACACTGAAGGGTGACATAATGGGTGACTAATTACACTGAATGTAATCACTATATACCTTCTGAAGACCATGAAATGGGGCAGCAGTCTTTTACGGCGATCTTCAATGCCCCTGCCAAGCGTAGAGCCTCCCATTTATTTTGGAGGCATACACTATTAAATGTCTTTCATCCTAATAGATTTTCTGAAGGATGATGACTACAAAAATCGATATTATAACCAAGTCATTAAATATTGTTAATTATATCGTTAAAGACTGTGAAAGTTTAAAACAACAATGAAAAATGTGTTTTTTACAAAAAGCAACATAAAAAAATTAGTATTAAAAACAGCCCTAGAAATCAGTAATAAAATAGTTTTGTTTAGGTCGTAACGCGTAAAACCCTTGCATTTTACAATACATATTATGTTAATAAATTCCCTAAGGTTTTTTTTCTTGAAAATTATACTAGATTTAAAAAATCTAAAAATCCCACGTTTTTCAATGTCCTAAAAAGAATAAAATAACCCTACGGGGCAAAGCGAGGGGCCACTCAAAACGTGGGGGCGCATATTACTAAGAGGAGATTTTAAAGAGATGAATGACATGCATTGATGCCGATTATTGTAAAGATGCGCCCCCACGTTTTGAGTGGCCCTTCGCTTTGCCCCGCAGGGTTATTTTATTCTTTTTAGGACATTGAAAAACGTGGGATTTTTAGATTTTTTAAATCTAGTACAATTATTTTATTCTTTTTAATTATTAACTCAACGAAGTAACCATGTGTTACGCAACAATCGGATAAGCCCCATACAAAAGTGAAAGTTGCCGAAAGTGGACCTGAAAGTGCATCTGGAAAGTTGAAAGTTGCTTTAGAGTGCATTGTCATCGGGTTCTGAACTATCCTGAAAGTTTCAGCTTTCTAGCTTATCGGAAAGTGCCTCAAATTTAAGTCGCAAGATTTTGCCCGGACAGACAAACAAATAAGAAAAGTGAGATAAGAAAAACGTGGTAAAATCAAACGTTTCAACGATCAAGCAAGAAAAGGTAAGATTGTTGATTTATAAATTGTTGTGTGTGTGTGTTGCCGTAAACAATTTTAGTTGTAAGTTTAAGTAATTGTTTTTATTAAATTTTGAGAGTCTTTATATGTTAATATATTTAACCATTCAAATACTTACATTAATGGCAGATAAACTCTTATATTTATCTAAAAGTTAATCTGCAAATATTAAATCATGTGATATAGAGATATCATTACTTCAGAATAGTTACACGTAATCGAATTAGACAATTTTGCTAAACGATTGAACCAATTTTATAAAACTTATTATTTTAATATTTTCAGTTATAAAATAAAAATATATTATATCTTTTGATAGTGACAACCCTGTTAAGTTATCGTGCAAGTGGGGCTGTAATCTGGAGAGTTCTCGCGATATGCTCGTATTTATTTAAACTCTAGTCTTTGATATTTACATTGTACATTTATTTTTTGGGAACCCTGCGGCTTTTCAAGATATATCAAAAGTCTAAATTATATCCTGAATTATTTTTCTGGATTAACATAAAAAAGTGATAGGAATACTTGAAGGAAATACGATTATTTAGGTTTTTATTTGTTTTCTTTTGTTGGTCATAAGCTTTGTTGGGAATTTGCTTTTTCTTTTTCCTTTTAAAGGTATTTTGTAACGTTGTTAATGTTTCAAAATTATTAGGTAGTTTTGATAAACAATGATATAAAACACCATACATTAAAACGGCTATTTAGTTTGGTTAAGAAATACAGTTTTCGTAAACGTTTACCTCAACGCGCCAATAATCAATCATAAACGGCAATCAATGATTTCATAATTATCATTTTAATTATTTTTACTTATAACCTCTTTCTTATCAATTCAGTGTATTTAATCTATAATCTACGATCACAGTGGTTAATGTGTTTGTCTGTCCGCTTTTTCCCCGCTCGTTTTCCATTGTATCGATAACGTTACCATAGCAACGCGTTAACCGCAAGTAGTTCGTCTACCGGACGCTAGACGGCGCTAACGGAAAAATATTAAATAATAGAAAATTTTAAATAATTTTGTCCACCTGTGCGAAGCTGGGTCGGGCCGCTAGTCTATAATTTAAGATCACAGTGGTTTGTGTGTATGTATGTCCGCTCTTTTTCCCGCTCTTTTTCCATTGTATCAATAACGTTACTATAGCATCGCGTTAACCGCAAGTAGTTCGTCTACCGGACGCTAACGGAAAAATAGTAAATAATAGAAAATTTAAAGAATTTTGTCCACCCGTGCGAAGCTGGGACGGGCCGCTAGTATATACTCTAAGAACACAAATTTGTAGTATGTGTGTGTGTGTGTCTGTCCGCTCTTTTTCCATTGTATCAATAACGTTACCATAGCAACGCTTTACCATAGCAACGCGTTCCGGGTCAGCTAGTAAATTACTAAGATAGTAAACTACGTCCGATTCTAAGACAAATTAATTGACACATCTACCTCGAATTTTTCGTAAGCTCTAAACAGAAATGTTCTTCCAAAATGGTATTACCTTACTTTTTAGATCCAATCGTTTCACTTACCATAAAATACATTTACAGATTAATAAATCGTATAGCACAGATTTTGAAAACAACTACCAGATGGCGCCACGATGTACTTTAGCGAAAAGAATTGCTTCCCATGAAAGTTTCTTTTCTTATCATTTTAATTCTGTGATTGACTGCGCCGTAATATTTAATTACGATTGTATTTCTTGACTGCGTATTTTAAGCAAATTAAAAAGTCGTCGAAAAATTAAAATCGCTTTCATCTTAAATTGTTCGTTAAAATTAAGAAAATTACAAATCACAACAGCCATTGTCACTAAAGCATTCCTTTTGTGCGTCAACAAATTAAGTTTCACAGAATGAATTCCACGAATCCGAAAAATGCTGAGTGTACCGCTCAAACCGAAAACGCCCGCCGACAAAATTCGCTTTTGAATTTTCGGCTATGCCGCCTCACAAATGAGATAAAGGCCAGCGGAAAAGGGATTATTATATTACACTTATGAGATTTTTCAGCAACAAACGCTGTTGTACGCTTCGTTACACCTGGATAGTCGGTGTGAAACGTAAAATGACCAAGGAGTTTCAATAGATTTAAGGATTCTTTTTTTTGGTTGAAGTAAGGTTGTTGACTTCTTTTATTCGTTTTCATCGTGTGATGTGAAATCTTTTTTGTAAATATATCAAATCGTGTTATAAAAATATATATTTTTTGTGTCGTGTCCAGTAGAGTAAAATGGCAAAAGGCGTCTAATGATACTAAAGGTGTTCCTTACCTATCTCATAAATTACAAAATGAGTGTCAGCGCTTCCACGTTGTGGTCTTTTACTACAACTTCCTACCGGCTGTCATGCGTGGAAATTATGGCAAAACATTCCCATTTCAGAAAGAGATCTCTGTTCATCAGTGTTGCAGTGTATTGGAGTATGTATATATATTATATTAGCTGACTCAGCCACGCGTTGATGTCTTATAAAATAAAAATGAAACCTATCCTATGTCCTAAGTCAAAGCAAATCCAGCAAAATGAAAAAAAACATCAAAATTAGTTGAGTATTTTCGGAGTTCATCGCGGTCAAACTCTTAAACAGAGAATTTATATACATATACTAGCTGATCAGGCCACGCGTTGCTGTGTTATAAATTAAAATGATATCTATCCTATCTTTCAAGTTGAATCAAACTGCACACGGTGTACAAATTTGATTAAAATCGGTTAAGTAGCTTAGGAGTCCATCGCGGACAAACAACGTGACACGTAATTTATATATATTAAGATATGTTTATAAGAATGTTTTTATGAAATGGCGTGCGAGTTAATTCCTCTAGTGTACCGTTATCCATCTCTTAACGACCATATGTTCATAAACAATCTTATGAAGGATCTTAAAATTTTATATGAACGTGTATTTGTTATTAAGTACATTGCATAAGTATATTTGTGTTTTCTATCTACGCTACGTAACGAACGTACATCCATTTTTATTTTTATATATTTTTGAACTTTTTATCAGATACTGGCGCATACTTCATGAGGTATATTATCTCTTTATATTAGTCACAGGATGACCAAGATAATGGTCGTCATACTACCTTCACAATATTTTAATCTAACACGTACCTTACTGTTAAATTTTTACAGAAATTGTTTTAATTTTCATTTTATATAACTTACGATCATTACCTCAGTTATCCTGAGGTCACGGCTCCTGTAGAATAATCGAAATGTGAGGATTAAATTTAAAGTATGCGATAAAAATTTGATTTATTTAAATTATGGAAGTTATTTTTGTATGTACGATATATTATAGGCTAGTTGATGGACCTGGACTATGGATTTTTAATCCAATGGTAGTGTTTTAGAACAGTTTCCAGAAACTATATGAGTTTTGCTACCCTTAGGATAGGGAAAGTAATCGCAATAAAACTCCATAATTCGGAAAACTATGTCGCTAATTTTTTGGTCTATGCTGATCTACCTTACCTACAGCATAATTAGTTAACATAACGACACCACTGAGTATGAAAATTTGGTGCTTTTTACACTGTGGGTGTCCACAGTTTATTATATCTATAAATGATGAGTGTCTCTTTTATTTCGACTAACCAATACTCAAAGTTCATTATGATGTTTTAGTACCGTCGGAATCACAAACCTTATTTAAATGGTAGCTCAGTATATGCATGTTAACGTTCACAGAATACATCAAACAAATATTGAGACGTCATTTGATATTGAATTCACTGCGGGCTCCAACAGGAGCAACAATACATTAGGTGAATTGAATTGAGACCTATATTGACGATGAAACGGGTTCGTTGTATGTTTGACAAGTACAATCGCTTTCGCACAAAACGTGAAACGTAACACGCTGTAACTTTAATTAGCTTGCCTTTGAAATGAGTTTTACATTAGCATTGTGACAATGGATGTTTTGGTCTTTGTACATATCTACAATGACAAGGGCTTGATAAAGGAATAATTGAATTCTGTTTAACTTGAATATTTTATTAGTAGTCGTGTTTAAAATGTGTCAATTCTGAGAATACAGTAAAAGAGAATAAAGATAGTGATAATAAAATTTTAAATAATTTATTTCTTACATTGAGGATTAAATACAAAACCGTTACCAAAATGACTATTTAAAAAATATAAAAAAAATAGTTTGTCTCAAACAAGAATGAAACTACCTTAAGTTATTCGAAACGTTGTGAAGGCTAAAATCCTGAGTCTCGCAGTATTTATCGCCGATATTTTAGTTTAAATTCTCAGATGTAGTAAAAAAGTTGCATAATGTTTAGTCTTCCTCATTTGTCCAGTTGTTTTTCGGTACTTAATTAATTATATTCAGTACTGCACATAAATTGAAAAGTTACAAACAAAATGGTTCGCAAAGGTGGAGATATAAGAGATCTCTCCAAATCAACCCTGACTAAGTGTGGTTGGTCATATAAGTGGCTGTCACAAAGTGCAAACAATCAGCCAAGTACAACAGATGTTTAAATTATAGATATTATACATAAATAAGCTGATAAATGGGATCTTTTTAATGATGGATAACACTAACACTTGTCTACAATATCGCCTGATGGTGACTGATGCAATCTAGAATAAAAGCGGGTTACCTAGATATTACAGGTTGTATCCCCAACATATCATGAAATACAGACTTGGACAAAGTAAAATTTAATTTTGTTTTGCACTAAGCGTTGCTCAACATCTTTTATAATACGCACAGCGTTTGTATTTTCAAGTACACGTAACCCGTCCGTCTTGTGAACCACGGTGAAAAGGCACCTTCTGGGTTTGCTCGTTTCATCGTAGATCCTGTCTTGGGTTGTTTGGAATTAAAGCTGACCCATTAAAAAAATATTAATATCAATAAAGGGCTATATGAATTGAAAGATTAAATAATTTAAATTTAATTAAGAAAAATAATCAGATAATTAACTCCGAAAAACTCACAATTATTTAGTCTCAAATTTAGCAGAGCATATGGGTATTAAATTTTAATTAGAGTACATAAACAATTATAAAGATAACCATGACTTGGGAACACAACATATGCTCCCAGCAGGATTCGATCCCAGCACTTAACGCAGAAAGTAAATTGCTACAGTTCTACCAAGTGGCCGTAAAATATCAACTTGCATATTTATACTTCTTTGCTGATCACCGCACATCTTTATCAGCCTATTAGTGTGGAGACAATGCGGAGACACCTTAAGAAGAACAGCTAGTGACGGATTGCTTTATAAAATCAAAAATCTCAACTTACTTCCGCAAAAAAACAAGCATAATGCAACGCCTCCACCTGCCCGCTCATAAATGCACATACCGCAGACACTCATCGAGCACTTATGTTCGATTTTGCGGGGTCGCAGTTGGTTAAGGCACTAGGTGTGCTGTCTTGGTGTCTGCGGCATTTGCATTTATTAATGGCAGGCAGGCGGTGAATTATGCTTGGTTTTTGCGGAAGTAAGTTAGATATTTATGTTTTTATAAATGGTTATGAACTTTTGACAAGTAACGCTTGGTTTCATCAAATAGTATTGAATTGGCGATTGCTTAAGTACCTCTCGAATCATTAAGAAATTAAATGTTTGGTCATCAACCGGCTAACAGTTTTTTATGAATATCTATTAATTTGCGACAACTACGCAATAGGCCGGCGATTTTGTCCGTGTTGCTTCAGAAAGAATTTTTTTTTCATAGCTTTCTAAGACCCCGCATACAAAATAAAATATCTTAATCACACCCAACTTTGTAATACTACACGCCCCCTGTACAATTATTTGTACATATTCTATAAGATTTTCTAGTTTTAATTCTCTGGGTCTGACAGTAATAAATTAATTTATACATAATTTTGTACGGTGGGTTTTCTTTTCTTCTCTTTATTTATAGTCTAGTTTATTTAAATCTTCTTATTTCAAGTCTGGGTCATAGGAGGTTAAACATTTTTCTAAGAGAGAAAGTGTCTTATATGTTAATCAAGGTTATAAATTTATTATCTGTGTGACAAATTTTAAGCATATCCGTTCAACCATTTCTGCATAATGAGTTACAAAGATCTAAACATCTTAACATACAATGTTTTATAATACTAGCTGACCCGGTAACGCGTTGCTATGGTAACGTTAATTGATACAATGGAAAAGAGCGGACAGACAAACACACAAACAACAAATTTGTGTTCTTAGAGTATATATTAGTAGAGATATAATTTACTCTTATTTACCATGTAACTATGAATAAAGTTTAACTATATAAAAGGTGCTATGAATTCTTTGCAAAAGAACTAAAGATATATGAAAGATTATTAAGTTAACTGTATTTTAAGGATACAATAGTTTGTTGCTTAACTTTAAATTACAACCCATATATGTTTCATTTGCTACTTATTTAAGCGTATCAGCCTTTGTTATACTTTCGGAGCACATATAATAAGCTTCAGAATTCTTTCTGTTGTGTGAAATAAAGCTTAAAGGTGAATGTGGAACGATGTCAAAAGCTGAGAATCCGGATGTCCGTTCTCGCCAACGAGCGACGTGAGAATGTAGTAATTGCTCTACTTTCTACCTTTATATTAGCTGGTGAGAATACACAAGGTGACTCGGAAATAGTATTGTACTGTCAACAGCACATCAAGCAAGATGATATATTTTATTTAAATAGCATACTTTCAAACATCCAAGCCAGCAAAGTGATTTTCCTTCAAATATACTCACTACATTTATAAGACATTCAGACGCAATGTGGGCTACCACCCCTTTTTGGTTGCTATTCCTACCTGTCGCACCAAGCACCAGGTATCACATCATTTATAATACGCACAGCAAGGGAGTGGAATTCCCTCCCTGCGTCTGTATTTCCGAGTACTTTTAACCCCCTCCCGTTTTTAAAGCCAGGGATTCCCCGCTCCATTGTGGATCCCGTCTTGGCCCCCGTGCTAGATTGGTATAAAGAGCATACCCATTAAAAAATGGTGTTGTTATAATTTTGGTCATTTTAATATGTAATGTATTAAGTAAATATTTATCTTTCTTTCAAAATTTAATTAAAGTTTCAAACAATATATTCAAACTGCTAACATAATATTCTATCAAATATGAAAAAAAGTAGTTGTAGTATATTGGTAAGTGCTTACAACAGCGAGTCAGCCTAAAAGTACCTTCCAATGCATTCAAGAGTGATTATAAGTATACACCAAATAAGTCACATGAAAAAAGTGTGTTCCAGCTCCGACGCACGACTGAAGTTTATTCCTCAGGGACCATTCTCTTTGAACATGTACAGAAAATAATCAAACAAAAAACGTAACGTTGTCATTCGATGACTAAAAATTTCTCTTCATATTTTTTTCATACCGGGTGCTTTATATGAAAATCAATTCTTAAGGTCTAAACTCTAAAAATTCTCAAAAGAGACAGGTTAGATATGCGATGTACATACGAAGCTGAACCCGCTAACGAGCAAGGCGTCACTTCCGGCTGAAGTTTTATTGCTTTGAAGCTTCAGGTCGTTTCAAACTTGGTGTAGGGCGATCAAAGTACGGTTTGAGTCTATAACGGTTAGGTTGTTTGATGGATCGTCTTAAAACGTGATCAGACTGAATTTATCTTCAAAGCCTTGGACAGCAGGCACGTATCTATTTTATTTCAGGAGAAGATCATAATCAAATGGTTTTGAAAATAATACTTTAAATGGAATGCTGTCGTAACTTGTTAGAGGAAAATTTTGTAAAGATTTAGAAAGTAATAAATAAAAAGTGTTGCACAAAGACAAAAAAAATCTACAATAATATTATAAAGTAGAAAGATTTGTATTTTTGTATGTTTGCAATGAATAAACTCAAAAACTACTAAGCCGATTTCAAAAATTCTTTCACCATTGGAAAGCTACATTCACGACAAGTAACATAAGCTATATTTAATGCTAGAAAAAAAATTATGAATTTTGTCCACCCGTGTGAAACCGGGATCGCTAACCGCTAGTCTATTGATAAAATTTAAGCTTTTAGGTTATGGGTAATAAATTAATCATGGATGAATCACACCAATTATAGTCCTACACAAATCAGAGCTTTTAATGCAAATACTAAGTATAATATAAAAAGTGTAGTAATTATAAAAATCCTTAACAAACTCACATTATATGCGTATATGGGCTTAATTTAAAAAATATGATATTGGTCTGTTAAACATTTTTATTTATCACAAGCAAGTTTCCGCACAGAGCAGCCATTTGTGGGTATACAAATAATAATAATAAATCTCGGAATATTCATGATAATTATTAATGTAGAGAATACATAAACGATACATAATGTAAAAGTAAAAAATACATAAAGTATATTAACGACCATGATTCTGGAACTTGTGCTCATCACATAAACAAATGCCCCCTTTTTTCTCTAGGGGAAATGCTTTACGCATACCCCACCGTTGGGTAGACAGTGGGGTTTTGTGGGTTTCACCCGTGACGAAGGCTGACGGGCATACCCACTAAAACCCTAACTAAAAGTCAGGATTAAAAATAAGTTATGCGCAAAAACTGTAAAACGTTATTTTAATCAAATGTGTGCAAGTGCAAGAACTAAATGTACCAGTTATGAATTTATACATTTTTATCTTAAAAGTATTTAAGTGATTTTTTTTTACTCGATTAGTTAGTTATCCATGATGATCAACTTATAATACATTGCTTAAAGTTATATGGAATAGCGTGATTTCCTAAAGACGAAAAATATATCAAATAAATTCAGGGGTTCGAGAAATTATGTTCCAACAAAATCCGCTTTCTCTTTTATATGATACCTAGTATCCGTAAGCGTGAATATGTAAAGCGTTCATTGTATGTCAACTACTAGGTCATGAAATAAATGACTAAGTTACATAATTCAGTTTGATGACGAAGATAGACCGTGCACCGAGAAGAAATAACAAGAAAAGCGGCAAAGGCTATTTTCTTCTTCATTATTTGTTACAGAAATTCTTAAGTAGATAAAACTTTTCTTACATCATCAAAGAACCAAAGTAAAATACACTTAGATTAGATATTTGATTAAAAAGTATCTTGTCAAAGAAAATACAGTACGCCTATTTCTTCCCATTTTAAAATTTCTCTAACCAACAAAATATTTTATCAAAGAAACTCCTTGATAAATCGTTTACGATGCTGGTCATCTGTGGATTGCACTATCGACACAAATAAGAGCTGATAAGCCTCTTGATATATTTAAAAAGCTAGTAAAAGAAAGTCTCTCGACTATTTAGTCCTACGCCTTTCTATTTTTGCATCAAAGTAGCCGTATTTATATATATATAGTATTAATATGCAAGTACTTCTTTAAAGGTAGTAGATGTCTGCACCGTCTACTACCTTTAATTTCTTTAAATCCATGCCAAGGTGACCTGCAAGAAATCTATTGCAGTAATAAAATCGGCTTTTGTACGTTTTCTTATGTTTGTGTAATCGTTAATGTATTTCTATATATATATATATATATATATATATATATAATAAATAACATTAATTTATTTATTGAAAATCTTAAAAAGCTTTTTATTTTTTTAAGAAACAGATACAATGTACTTCTCGTATGTATTCTATTTAATAAATAAACCGATTAAAAAACGTTAAACATCTAAAACCAAAACCTGGTAGAATTTCCGCAGAAATATTACCTCATAAAAAGAAGATCAAAATTGCGTTGTTTACTACTTTATAAGCTCCAATCATTCATAAATAATCAGAGCAAACTGCTTCATATTTCCCAAGTCCCGTCACAAATTACCCCAAGACAAACTTGTCCCCAATTTTCAAGCCGCTCAAAAGGCGATATTTCAAAAGTCCATTGAGTCTTCTTGAATGAAGGCAAGTTTGTTTTCTACAAAGCGCCTCAGTGGAGTTTGGTCCTGGGTAATAATGTAACAACGTTTGGCTTTAACTAGATAATGCAATTTACTGCGGAAGATGTATACCGTCTTGGAAGCGGATAAACCTTGGATAAGGTAGTTTGGTAGTTTTAATCCTTTTAATTTATTGACTGGGGATTAGAAGACGAAGATAACACTTTGTTTAACTGTGGCAAAAATATTTAAATTTACCCCTTGAAAAGTGCATTAAAATAGTCTGATTCATTTTTGCAATCAATTCAGGTATTGCAGTAAATAAAAGCCAAAATTTAGGACACACTTGAATATTATGTAAGCAAATAAAAAAAGTTAGCAGATTTCTTTTAGACACTCGGAAGCATGAGGCGTGAATGAAGCTCGTATTTTGACGAAACGAGCGATAAGTTTGAATAAGGCACAGCACCCCGCCGTCTCCCCGCACCTCGTGCCCTCTGTATTAATTGAACAAAACAAATGCATGATATATTTTTGTTACAACGAAGATTAATAAGGCCTCCTATACTTTGTCCAATGTAGGATGATACTTTTGACAGTTGAAATCTATATAGAGGGTATAAAGTTGCTATTGTAATGTCAAGCCAAACATAAGGAAACAAACGCAGCCTTAGTACGTAGCAATAAGGAAGTGACACCTGTCAAAATATCATCCTACATTGGACAAAGTATAACCTAAAACCAAATCATGTGCGTCGCTAATAACCTTGACAGTTATTTTGAGTTGATAATACAAAATGAAAAAATATGGAAACCCAAAATTGAAGTTGATTAAAGCGTGAAAGCTTGTTGCTCGTCTACTTTGCCGGATACAATACCACACTAAACATAATATTTTTTAAGATAAATTATTATAACAGAAAAATACTAGAAAAAATCGACTCGGGTCACAAGTGAATCTCAGGCGGGAATCGAACCCGCAACCTTTGGAAATCCGGTCCAATGCTCTCCCAATTGAGCTACCGGGAAGGTACTAGAAAATTTCAACGAATGTTCGCAAGGCTTGGTAGCTCAATTGGGAGAGCATTGGACCGGATTTCCAAAGGTTGCGGGTTCGATTCCCGCCTGAGATTCACTTGTGACCCGAGTCGATTTTTTCTAGTATTTTTCTATTATAATAATTTATCTTATAAGATCGCATTGAAAATGCATAAAATATATAAAAATTATAAATCTAACATGGCTGTTTCATCTTAATAGATTGATCAAAACATTTGTAAAAATGTTTCTTTCGAATACGAGAGGATGTTCCTCTCATTGATGAAACAACGCTGGCCGACAGCGTAAAATCAGGAAGGTACTAGAAAATTTCAACGAATGTTCGCAAGGCTCGGTAGCTCAATTGGGAGAGCATTGGACCGGATTTCCAAAGGTTGCGGGTTCGATTCCCGCCTGAGATTCACTTGTGACCCGAGTCGATTTTTTCTAGTATTTTTCTATTATAATAATTTATCTTATAAGATCGCATTGAAAATGCATAAAATATATAAAAATTATAAATCTAACATGGCTGTTTCATCTTAATCGATTGATCAAAACATTTGTAAAAATGTTTCTTTCGAATACGAGAGGATGTTCCTCTCATTGATGAGACAACGCTGGCCTACAGCGTAAAATCAGGAAGGTACTAGAAAATTTCAACGAATGTTCGCAAGGCTCGGTAGCTCAATTGGGAGAGCATTGGACCGGTTTTCCAAAGGTTGCGGGTTCGATTCCCGCCTGAGATTCACTTGTGACCCGAGTCGATTTTGACGTGACAACGTCTTATAAATTGGTTTGCCGGGTGACACTTCAAGAAACTGCGTTACGCTCCGCTCACGTTATGCGCTAACAATGAGAGCGAGTGAGAGGCATGCGTCCCTTCGACTCGGGCATGGTTAGCCCGCCTAAGAGCGAGAGAGACAGACATAAAAAGTGGAAGGGACGCGTGCCTATAAATTAATGTTTTAAATATAATTCTTTGTATAAATAAATGTTTTAAATTGTTACTATTATTTCATCCTTCTTCCTACTATACGAATGAATATTCACATTAAAATTATTTTACCACTCAAAGTCGTTGTCACGTAAAACTTTCGCCCGTATACCGACTTTACAGGCAACCAACCAGTTTTTTTCTAGTATTTTTCTATTATAATAATTTATCTTATAAGATCGCATTGAAAATGCATAAAATATATAAAAATTATAAATAATATTTTTTTTTTATTGGAGCGGAGCTTCGCGGATCAGCTTCAATGACGCAATGCCTGTTACGCCATAATTTCCTGAGTTCTTAACCGATTGTAATAATGTTTGTATGGAATCGAATGAACACATTTAAGACCAGGTTGTGACAAACCCGAATTTCGAAATTCACAAAAATAAAATGTTATGACCAATAAACATTGACTCCTTGGGATGTTTTAATAGGAAATCCCACGCTTTTTGAAAGTTTTAATAATTATGGAATTTTAAAATTTACTAAACATTATTTTTTTTTTTTAAGTATTACGCTCCGCTCCAATATATGGTGCTAGCGATACTTTATGCTTAGCTTACTGCATCGACTCAGTATAATATGTTTTTCACAATATACACTTTATGATTCATTAATTGTAACATATGCATTATTCACATGATTACACTTAAATAACAATTTTGTAAACTAGAAGAGCGGGTCATTAAATTAAATGCTGGTGAACACGTTGTAGGTCACAATAATTCAAAAATGAACCTTATATAAAATTTGACAAATATGAATAAAGGCATTTTACACCAAATGGAACAATAGTTTCTTTTATGCTTTTGAAACTTGGTTTAGAAGTTACTCCTTGTAAAAAAAATCCAACCCTATCTTGCAGATATAAATTTTTGGTCTTATAGGACAAACAAATTTCGAGCAAAGTATCTCTTTTGGCGTTCCGCAAGGATCTTTATTAGGACTCCATTTATTTACTTGCAATCATATTTTACTAACAGCCAAACTAAAGCAAAACGAATGCGAACGTTGTCCCTCTAAAAATAATTAACATTTACATGATAAGCAATTTAAAGAGTGAGAGAGAGATTTAGAGAGTTGATATTAAAGAGTAAACTCTTTAATATTTAGGTAAATATTTCGGTTTTATAATGAACAGTATACTGAACCAGTAATGGTATATAGTGAATTTGCATATAAAGGGCCCTCGGAGATATTTAAATTTATGCACCTTTATGAATAATAAAACTAATCTCCGAGCAATTCCTCAAATAGGTGAAAGGCAAACTAATAAAGGTGAGGGAAAATAGAAAGTTATTTATTTAACTAAATTTAAACTGGTAGCATCATTGATGTTCCTTGACAATCAAATAAGCCATTGCCTATACAACTATTTCATTGAATCATAAGTGCACAAAAAGCGTCGTCGGCTGCTTAAAAAGCTGTGAGTTATTCTAACAGAAAAGTATTGGAATCGCAGTAGAATATTAAACATCTTCACTGGTATTGTGGTATCGCATCAACAATATACAATGCCAAGGCAATTGCAGCGGCCGTGCGCCGACTGGCAAAGTTCGTTATTCATATTGAAAATTGGCACAAAATACCGCACGGGTAATTTGCTGTGAAGTTGCTAGACAGAAAACTTTTGTTACTTTAACAGTTCATGCTTATAATCATGGTTTATTTTTGTCTTTCTTAAGAATTTTCGACGAATTTAAAATTCTTAGTGGTGTCATGATTGTAAGTTGATTTATCTATGCAGTTATTATAGACTTGCTTATTTATAATAAGGTTAAATATGATTTCTGAACATTTTTATAGTAAATATCTTGGCGCTTGACCGCTATCTCGCCCGATAATAAGCGACGGTGCGTTCTAGGATGTGACGCGCTTGCCTAGAAGATACTTATTGACTCGTGATTTGAAGACCCCTAAATTGTATTTCTCGAAAACATAGACTCAGGTAAAGAGTTCTACTTCTAACTAATGAACTTGCATGGTTCTCTAAGATAGCGATTGACGGCCGCTTGGTAGCGATCCTACCTTCTGCACCAAAGGTCCTGGGCTCGAATTCTAGTAGGGTACACAGGGCGTAGCGTGGGTGTCGGCCTCCCGGGGTGAATGACAATTTTGCCGCCCTCTTATATAGGTATTTCAATTTAATGTATACTATACATTACTAAGGTACATTAATTCTAGATAACTTCTCGACAAGAGCAGTCATTATTATGCATTATACAGTTTAGATTTTGAATTAAAAAGTTAACCTTTATTTGCTCAAAAGTCACAGTTTTAAAGCGTTACATAAATTTCAATAAAACTTCCTTTGAATTGTGAAAGACATTATCGCTGATCATTAGCCATAAACAATTCAAGCACAAAATAAACTACGGGAAATCCCCGCAAGTCAGAATAGACGAAGTTGCCAGCAGTCGCTACAATATATCATCCAAAGAAAGGGGATTCCCTGAAATCGTCACAGAATAAGTAATGAAAAATTTCGTGCTCTTTTCAATCTCTTTTCAATTGCGATAAAAACATGAAATGGTTGAAATATTTTTATTTTAGTTATATATTATGCCGCCCCCTAAAAAGTGCCGCCTGGAGCGGGTCGCCCCTGCCGCCCCCACTACGCTACGCCACTGAGGGTACATATGTTTCTACAGTGGTGACTCCTTTGCGACCCACAAGGCCACACGGAGCCGTGACCACAGGATGACATAGACCCTAAGAATGCCAAAATTATGCACAAAAACCGTAAAAAAGATGTTGTATTTAAATCTAAACTAGCGTTTTATATATGTTTAACCCTTTTTATGACTATATTTATTTATAAGATCTGAGATAAAATTGACCAGATGTAAGAAACCCCAGTCCAAAGAAGGTTATACGACTTTAAGGATAAAGCATTTTACCGAAGTACAGTTACAACAAACGTAATAAATAAGATTACCTTGCTATTCTAAAGCGTATACTTTGAACTAACAACAAGTTTTAAATGTTTCAGGTATCTTTTGAGTTCTTGTACAGTTCCAAGTTTTCGAAGATATTAACATTTATTATGGAACTGTTTCAAATATAGCCCGCGGGTTTCTATTATTTTTGACAAAGAGATGGAAAATGATGAGTTGAAAGTGAATTGAAAACAACAAGTTTTAAGTGAGATGAAAATGTAGAAATGGATGAATTATAAATACAAAGAGACCTAGAAGAACTACAGGTTTTTGTTTCAGGAAAATTATTTTATCTAAATCATTATACCGGTCATAAGATCTATCTATTATCATTACACTAGTCAAATTAAAAGTTAAAATTCAAGTTAAGTCCAATGAAAAACGAATAAAGTATTTTTTCTATAAACAAAAAACTGTATTTTTTTTACACTAAACTACAGCTACACAAGTCATTATAGGATCATTTCACTAATCCAATGACTAGTGTCATGTGTATTTTTTAAAGATGAAAAGGATTATATAATTTTTCGTTTGAAAGAAAACTCTATCATAGCTACTCTACACTATAGCTACACTACACTATAGCTACACGACATTATAGCTACACTACACTATAGCTACGCTAGTCCAAAGACTAGTTCAATGTGTAATAATATGGATGAAAACGGACAAAAGTAATGAACTTTAATAAAAGACTGTAGTCTAGCTACACTTCACAACACTACAGCTACAATAGTCATTGAACTATAATAACACTAGTCCAATGACTAGCGTAATGTGTAATAATTTTAATAAAAATGGTTAAAATTATTTTACTTTAACAATAAACTATAATTGAGCTAGTTTCCTTTTTATTTTACTTTCATTTATACTTAAACCATTTCGGTTTCTAAATTGTCATAAGCAAAAAACAGTTCCCGGGCTACATTAAAAAATATATAAAATACTGAATACCTTATATTTTCTGCCGTTTGATTATATAATCATAATTGTGTATCACCATTTTTTACTTTAGAAGGAAGTGTAAGCTTAACAGTGATCCGTTAGTTGGTTTAAGTGTAGTTTCTCATGTCAGTTATTCAGAATTGAATCACTGATTCTACTGTCAACTAGCAGCAAATTATTTTAAAAATTAATTCCATTGTATAGAAACATAGTAGATGAAAGGTAATTTCTTCTCCAGTGAAGAACAAAAATGCTTGAAGGCATCAAGACTCTATTTTTCACAGCTACCCACCTCAGGAATCTACCCAACTATAATATCATAACTTTTTTTAAAGATCTTCATACTTTTTGGGTACTTTTTAGGTAAAGCTTATATTCTCTAAACAACATGTGCTTTATTTAGTTCTTACACTTCCGCGCACATTACATCCCTACTAATATTATAAATGTGAGTAAGTTTGTTTGTTATGCTTTCACGCACAAACTACTAAACCGATTACCATGAAACTTCGTACAATGTTTAAGGTATGAGAAGTAACATAGAATACTTTTATTCAAAAAAATATAAAAATGCGGGCAAAGCCACGGCGAAAAACTAGTATTTGAATAAAACAACAATTTTATATAAAATTTTAACAATTACGATCGTGTCCGATTAAAATATTGTGAAAGTAGTAAAAATATATGACGACCATTGCCATTACCATGACCAGACTTTAGTCATCCTGTGATCACGGCTCCGAAACGTCAGGATTAAATATATAATTAATTATGCACAAAACCCGTATAAAAGTTTTGTTTCTTTTTCGCAGTGTTTACAATTTCACAGTTGTTTTCGCAGTAAGAAAAATTAAACACTTTTATGTAACACGTGTTATTTGGAATAAAAAAAGAAACTTCCCAGCATATAGCTGTTGATTTCTTTAATCAACATTCGTCTTTTCTTACCTTTTTATCGTATCTAGCACCGCGAAGTTAGCTCATATATTATTTCGAATGTTGTGTTAACTAACTTAAGAAGGTTATTGTATAGAAAACAATAGTTTTGGCCGTCTCCCAAATGAGACAATTGGGTGGCGAACGGGAGTTTTATTGTAATTACGTAGATAAAACGAGTAGATGAATCGTATACGTTATTTACAGGAATATTCTGTTACAGCTAGAATTACCAAACTAAATAGTTGATTCTTTTTGGAAATGAAAAGAAAATTCACTATATCCATACATATAAATAAAATTGGAGTGTCTGTTTATAATATTGAAATAACCGTTTTTTACTACATGCTTATGAATGTACATACGGTACATACACCAAAATAACATGTTTTACAATTTTTTTCTGTCTGTCTGTCTGTTTGTTCCGGCTAATCTCTGAAATGGCTGGACAGATTTTGACGGGACTTTTATTGACAGGTAGCTGATGTAATAAGGAGTAACTTAGGCTACTTTTATTTTAGAAAAAAACTTTTTTTTAGAAAAATCATATTATTGCCACAGCAACGCGTGGCTGGGTCAGCTAGTCTATATATATATATAAATATATTAATACCCTGTCACAGAATTTAACTGCGATGAGGTCCGATACCACTCAACAGATTTTGATGATGGTTTTTCTTTTAGCTGGATTTGTTCCCACTTAGTACATAAGATATGTTCCATTTTAATATATGTATATCTATCTGTTACTCTAATATCCATAACACAAGTCTTACAGTGCTTATTTTAGGCAATTTGGTGCAAGTGTAAAATTTTTATTATTTTCAAATTCATATGATTCAATTTCCTTTGCTATGTCGCACATTTCATCGAATCTTTATTTGAAATAGTATTGTTATGTAGTTTATATGCTATTTTAAAACGCTTTTATTAACTTCACCTGTGTTCGTTTGTTTGTAACGGAATCTTCAAACGTTATTTATACCCACTTCAAAAAGTCATATTAATTTGAAAGTTTGCACACTTATCAGATACTGATGACAACACAATAATTAAAAAAATATATTGTGATTTTTTTAATTTTTTTGAGTAATATTTAACATACTGTTACCTTTGATGCATCTTTAAGAGGTAAAACTCTATCCGTTAGTATTCTTTTTAATGGGTTTTCTCTTGATCCCAGCCCCGGAGCCAAGACAGTATCCACAATAAGGCGAGCTGACCCAGAGGTACCTATTCACCCTAGCTTTGAAAACGGACGGGTTATAAGTACTCGGTAATATAACGGAAGTATATATCAATCTATAAAAATAAAATTATCTAGCTTACTTCCGCAAAACAAACAAGCAAAATGCACCGCCTGTAAAAAGTACCTACGCACCGAGCATCTATTTTTCTAAATACTGGGTCGATACAGTCGCTAAGCATCGTCGCTAGCACCACATCGCACATACTGTGCTATAACGTCACTTATGCAAATGGTGTAATATTTCAGGGGGAGCATTTTAAAATTGAACATCCTTACAACATATAGTTTTTCTCGGCTAAACAAATAAAATAATTAAGCTACAACTTTGAACTTCATTTAAGAGTAAAAGCAAGCAAAGTAAAGAGGTAGAATAGAAATTACATAAGTGACATTATAGCACCGTATGTGCGACATATTGGAGCGGAGTGTAATACTAAAAAAAAATGTTTAGTTACTTTAAAATTCCATAACAATGAAACTTCAAAAAAGCGCGCGCTTTTTGTTTAAATGGGAAATCCCATACAGCCAATGTTTTATTCATAACTTTTTAATTTTGGGAATTTCAAAATTCCGTCACAATTTGATCCTAAATGTGTTGATTCGATTCCATACAAAAATTATTAAAATCGGTTAAGAATTTGGGAAGTTTTGGCGTAACAGACATTGCGTCATTGAAGCTGATCCATGGGAGCCCCGCTCGCTTCGCTCGTTCCGCTTCAATTATCACTTATATCATGTTATTTTGTTACCTACTTAATTGTAGATGTAGCTAATGACTAACATAATAAAGAAAATAAATATAGGTTCTGTTGATTAAGAGTATTATAAGCATATCTCATCTACCTTTGTTAACACAATAAATTGTGTTAGCGAATCATACATTATAGATAAATGTTACGTCAAAATCGGACCAGACTTACATAAGCCCTCTGAAAATAGACTAGTAAATACCGTACTAATTTTAGAGCGGTGCATTTGACGTGGAGAGCAGGTGAGAGGCGGAAGGCGCAGGTGTGCCAGATCTGTGATTCAGTGACGATCACGTGTTATTTGCTTAAATGTAAACATTTTCACTATTAAATAATATCTTTTTTTTTTGCATTCACAATGCAATATTTGTATAAAGTATAAAATACGTGTGTAAAAAACAACTACACCTCCGAGCCCTCGGTGGGATTCGAACCCACGACTTTTCGCTATCCGGGTGAGTGCTCTGACCGCTGAGCTACCGAGACGCTAGCAAACGCGTAGAAATTTACAAACTTCTACTATGAGCTAGTATCGTTCCACCAATGTTGAACGCTAACTACCTTCAACATCGAAAGTAATATTTTTACAAATATTAAACAATCGATTAAGATGGAACCAGCTATAATTATGTTTTTATTAAATTTATAGCTGTTTCCATCTTAAGTCAGAGTTGTTTTTTACACACGTATTTTATACTTTATACTTTAATCAAATAATATTTGTGGATTATGTATGCTGACAATGTAATGTCGTTAAATCTGTTAAAACTGATGAGTTTCTTGCGCCCGTTCTTCTTGTCAGTTAATAGACGTCCTGGGTGTAGGTAAAAATGTTGGACGATTCAAAAACAATTTAAGGGCGTTTGAGTAAAAATATTTTCTTTTTAAAATCAAGTGATTCTTCTTCATGAAATTCTTATTTGATTTATCATATATTGTTTACTTTTTGTTAACATATTTAGTTCTTATATTATTATATATATAGTTATTATATATTTAGTTCTCCTGTGATCACTGCTCCTGTAAAGGAGTCGAAACGTCAGGATTAAATAAATTTAAAATAAAGACACGCGCAAAAATCCGTAAAAAAGTGTTCTATTCTAATTTTCTATTCTAAATTCTTTTTGCTATTTTTTTGTTGTTACGAATACTGGTATTTCATCCGGTTTTTATTGGATATTGCTAAATATCTATAGTCGGATGACTTTTACGATGGATGAGGGCGGTTATATGAAACAAACAGTTTTAAAAGATATATTGAGAATAAGACTAAATTATCATAGTACGACGTAAAAAACACTTTCGCCATTAAAATAAAAAAAGCATGTGTACATTTCACATGTGGTAGAAGTGAAACCGTACAAAATAATAAGTACAAGTACCACGTACGTACGTAAAATACCACGGTTGTTGTCTCTCAAGCTTTGTACTACGCATGCGCACAAAAACACGTATTAACACACGTACATAATGCTTCGTATCTCATTTTCTCCTACGTTAAATCTTATGAATTTATGTGTCTGTCTCATTTTGCTGTCGCATTTTCGTTTCATCGACTTTCAAATGACAATGATGCTAAAGAAGTTTTCAATTCAAAAATGTGTCAATAATTTCAATTATGTGCGTGAGATGGCCGCAATAGGACAATTTTTGTTGAGAATGTTTTGACAGTAAGAAAGATTAAAATGTCAAAGTATCGTCTTGTGGTAAGCTAAACGTTTGTGTTACGTGGATCTACGTACATAAGTCGGCGGGGGTTGAACTCGGCCCGCTTGGTTTATAGCTGCCATCTCACCCGCTGGGCTATAGCCGCCGTTATATAATTGCATATTGAACTAAATTAAATGAAAATTCCATGAATATAATTATACACAATTTTCGTAGAAAAAGAATAAATAAGTAAAGAAAAAAATAATTTATTTTTCTCTAAGTTCTTTTTTCTTTTCAAGCTTAAATCTTAAATACTTGATAAACATTAAAGTTAATGAAAAATAGATTGAAAAGCTTATCCTATTTAATGAAATTTTAGTGCCACAAATTAAGTTGAATAATTATAAAAAATAATTTCGACAAAATAGTTTGATTAGCGTTTAAATATGAAATATGAATTTTATAAACTGCCATAGCAGTAAGATGCCGTGCAATATTCAATTTTGATTTAGAAAATGGGAACTTTTAATGTTATTTTTAATGTAAATCCATGTAATCTATACCTATCTTTATCCCTACTAATATTATAAATATGAATGAAAGTTTGTTTGTAATGCTTTCACACAAAAACTACTAAACTGATAATCATGAAACTTCGTACATTTATTCTTGGAGGTATTAGAAGTAACAAAGGATACTTTTTATTGGAAAACCCAGCGATCATTGCAGGCGAAGACGCAGGTAAAAGCTATAAAAATTCCTTGTCACAGTGTTTGATCGCGATTAACTCCGAAACTACTTAACCGATTTTGATGTTTTTCTTTCATTTTACTGAATTTGTTCCAAGTCAGGATAGGATAGGTTTCGTTTTAATTTATAATTATTTTTTTATTGCCATAAATTAAGCCATAACAACGCGTGGGCGGGTCAGCTAGTATAAATATAAAGAAATCCTGTCACAATGTTTGTCCGCAATGAACTCCGAAACTAGTCAACCGATTTTAATGATTTATTTTTCATTTTGCTGGATTTGTTTCAACTTAGAACATAGGATAGGTTTCATTTTTTATTTATTTATTTAAAATGGGTTCGCTCTTCCCAATCAAGCCCGGGGGCCAAGGATCCACGATGGAAGGAGCTAACCCAGAAGGTGCCTATTCACCCTGGCTGCTTTCATTTTAATTTATAATATAATAACGCGTGATCAGGTCACCTAGTATATTATAAATCAGAATACCTGTAATATACACAAAATAACCACGTTATCACTAATATCTAAGTTTAAAATTTGCAATGAAGAATTCATGAATTTGAAAGTAATAACAATTTCGCCAAAAAATCGCATTGTATAAGATTTCAGGCGGGATTTGAATCTACATCTTCTTGCTATCCAGTTAAGTACTCACTGCTATCACAAATTTAGTTTTTTAATGAATTTTTTTTTAACATTTTAAAATCTAGCAGTAAAATGTAAGCATTTAAAAAAAACAGAAAAAGATATAACAAATTTATAGATTTGTCAATATTATGGAAATATGACTGAAGATTCAATCACAATAAAAGTGGGTAATGCAAGTATATTGCAGCAATTATATACTTCATAAATTATGAACAGTTTTACGTCTTAGAAATTGGTAAAATTTTCAGTCGCTATTCTTCTTGGTTAAAATTCACAATAACACATCTTACTAGGACCATATTAAATTTATCTCAAAAACGATTAGAAAATGTTTACTGCAATATATATTTGACAGCTCAAGTCAGCGACAAAATGTCAATTTTAGCCGTAGTGTGATCGTTTAGGCTACTCCCTCCACCCACTTTGCACTCTGCCAATAATATAGCTTTGAAATATGCAAGAAATATATAAAACTTCATTTTAATGTTATGTAATTTAACCTAAATAAATGGTTTGTATCTATGGAAAAGTTCTTTGTACATTTAACATTAATTTTCACCCATCCCAAAATTACAGTGAACTCAAAAATCGTAAATAAAAATAATGTGGATATTTATGTACATAATTTTCAACGAACTTTTTGCGAGTAACATAAATGGAGGAACACTCAAAAGAGTCACAAAAAATCGGCCAAGTGTGTCGGTCTACGCACATTCAAGATTCCGTACCAAATGAGAATATTATCAATATGCTTGTTTTTCTTAGTAAAACATACGTAATAATGAATGCTACCACTAAATTTTAAATTCAACAATAACAACAAACAATATTTTTTCTAATATTTATTGAAACAAAAATTTCATTATTTATGTACCCCCCATATTAATTATTTATTATAACCCACCATGGAACCCAATTTTAAAACGCCTATATTATAATTATTTCACAATAGTTGTTTACGTTAATTAAATATTACAAATGATAATAATGATTTATACATATTTAAATTTACTTTGTTTATAATTTGTATGGCTTCGGGTCAACAGTGTCATCAAGTCAACAGGACTATAGCTCCAACTTTTTCGCTTTTAAATGCTCGTATTCATGACGCAAACATCTGCCCCTTCCGGGATATGAAGCCAGGACTGTCGGTGCACCAAAAAGTCAACGTAGAAAAATAGATATTCGTATTTTAGGGAATGTTTAATGCTATTGTGTACTTTCCAAAGTTTTGTAAATCCAATAATATTTAAAATATCCAATTAAATGGAGTATTAAGGCTCCATTTGTGTGGGTGCGGAACCCTAAAAAGGCGTAGTAAATCTTACCTGTTAGTAGAAAAAAGGAAACATCACACACGTTCCCACCATCACGTCTATTTTCCCCAATATGGCGGCGCACCTGAAAGAAAGGCACTCGTTATAATTAACTAGCAATTCCTCTTTGTTGCTCAACATTATTGCTGTTTTTCCCTATAGGAAAACTATTACATTTATTTGTTCCCCGAACCATTTATTGATAATATAATGATGTTTCACACAATCACACCAATTAGCACAACCAAACCAACAATTATATTAGCAAGTGAAATGCTTTTTTTTGCCTTATTACCTCTCTGCATATTAGGCTAACGCACAGTCAAGACTAGTGTATGATTATTTCTAAATAATAATACTTATATTCACACCTATTAGCTGAGCCTAAATTAATCACTGTTAAGCTTGGGTACGGATACTAGGGTACCAGATAGATATACATGTACAATGTGTACCGTCACCAGTGTCGGAGCCTTTAATGGTGTGAAATGTGGCATTTTTTATCGACAAATTGTCCCTCAAATTTGGTTTTTCTCAAAAAGCCAATATTTAAAATATACACAAAAAAGAATCTATTTGATTTTCTTTAATTATTTTTTTCTATTTTTTGTTCCATGACAATTGAATCATGATGACTGTGTAACTGTTGTCTACATGTTTAGCTATCAAATGATGCCTTTTTAATATTTTGCATGAGTAGTGGTGGTCGAATTAGTATGAGAGCCCAGGTCTTGGTTACCACGAAAACAAAATGGCGGCCGTAAGAGAAAAATAAATTTGAGGGGCAATTTGTCGATAAAAATACCATATTACACACCATTAAAGGCTCCGACACTGGTGACGGGACACATTGTATATACATATACTTGTATGTGACTCGAACTCAGAACATTTGGTGCGAAAGGCAGGATCGCTTCGACGATCGACGCTACAATGGTACTGAGTAAAAATTGTACTTATGATTGAGATAGGCACACATAGGTACACACGTATGTGAATCCCCGTCAGGGCAAAGCAATTAAATTTATATCTAGAATAAATAAAGTTTTTTGATTTAAACTGAATTAATATAAATTAATTGTGACTAACAATATTATATTAATCTCATAATGATGGCCGTTTTGTGCAACGTTAGCGTTTTTTACTTTCTCACCGACGGTCCTGGATTCAAGTACCAGATGGGGCAAAAATTTATGGGATGACTACAAGCATGTTTATCAAAGTCATGGATATATATGTATATATGTGTGTGTGTGTGTTTGTCTCTTCGTTACCCTAGTATCCATAACACAAGCCTTATAGTGCTTACTTTGGGCTAGGCTAATGTGGTAAACATAAGAAATACTATTTAGGAATAAATTATAATACCACAGACTAACTAAGTAAAAGACCTAAGTAGGAAAACGCCGCTGCCCCTTTTAGCTCTATGGTAATTGTATGGTTATTGCCTCCAGTATCATTTGGGAATAAATCCTAGTCTTATTCTGCCGGTCACTACTCGGACTTTTCTCTAAAACCGAACAAAAATATAAAGGAATCGAAACCTCAAACTCAACTTGTTAGTACTCTTATTTTCAAGTTGGGAAAGTTCAGAAGTTTATTTTACATGTTATAAGGCAGCTTCTTCGAGTATTGCAAAGAACGCAGACAGATGTATTTTCAAAAGACTGAATTGTGAAAAGGCTTGTCGGATGGCAAGTTACTATACCAGGCTGAGATGAAACTTTATTGTAACTTTCTTCGCTTGTTTTTAGGGTTCCGTGAATAAAAAGACAAAACCGAGCTTGTAGGGTTAACCAAAAATATGGCTTTTACCCATTGATAACCCTAAGATTTTTTTGCATGTCTTGCGGCAAAAAAGCAGTTAATTTTCCTTGCCGCGAGAATTTCGTAAGCTTTGCAATGATTTATTATTCATTATTTAATTTATGTAGATAAATTAATAAAGACAGGTACTTTACTTGATAAATTAAATCCTCGTTTATGCTTAAATCTCCGATGCCTTTTATTAAAAAACTGCCACAAAGGTATAGTTCGGTTGTTTACATAGCTTGCGCGCTTTGCAAAGCCGCGGCGCCGGCTATACGAGTAGGTCGATCGCTTAAATGAGTCTCCGCGTATGTACTGTTCTTTACTCCATGCAAAGTGTGCAAAATTACATGATGATCGATCGAGAATATAGAGAGAGAAATAAGCTAGGACTAATAGGTTTTTACCAATATTATATAGCCTATCATTTACGCGATCATATCTTTTACCATATCCAAACTTTATCCAATCATAAACGCCAATCAGTTTCATGTGTAACACCTAATTCTATAGTTAACTAAAAATAAAATAAAAATGCAAATATAATACTATTTTAAATGAAACTGTGTATGCGTGGTTTCTAGAAATTTTGTAAATTGTGTTCACACTGATTTTACGATACTGATTGCAACATTAGATCGGGTTTCTATTGTCTGGAGCAGGTTACCTCGTACCCCTCAGCCCCGCTTCGCCTATCAAACGGTTGCAATTGCTCCGGCGCCTTTGAACGAAGACGCTGGGAAGCACGCTCTATGTCCGTGTGAGTAACCGAGTCGCCTCCAAATATATAAGTTTCCAATCGAAATAAACATCGTGTCATCCGCTAAATTAGTGCTAACCACAAAAAATATGAAAGCCTGGTACTGGGTAAGTGTTGTAATACGTTTTTTACTGTTTAGTCAAATTGTTAATCAGCTATCCAAATCTACCTGCCATTTGTAATATCCAAAACGACCGTTGTATCTTCAAATCCTTTTATGAAATATTCGAGTACTGCTGATAATGAAAATGTATGTAATATAAAATGTATAATCGCTAATAATTGCGGTGTAATTACTGATTGTTTTGTGGTATTTTAAATAAATTGTCTTAGCAATATTTTAGTGGCAAATCCATTGCACTAGCCTGTCTTTTGTTTCGCCTCGGCTGCCTCACCTTAATCGCTGCTTAATGCAATTATAAATTAATGAAACCCGTGCTTGGCAAATTGCTGCGATTGAGGTGTTGCAGTCAGCACGGATATTAGGCAGTCCATAAAATTGCTGGTTTGATGTTCCAGGTCTTTAAGTACCAGCTAAGGCATTGAAGTCTACCGGACTAAATAAGTCCAACTTTATCTGCTGCCTCACCGCCGGCACTGCATATCCTCGTATTCCCACCAAAACCAGGCAAGTAACCTAGCTCTTAAACCTGATTCACTGTGTGAAACACACGAACCCCTTTTGTACACATTGAATACCAGTAGTTGGTATTAAGATAAATGATTGTTACTGATTAAACGACGTTATATCTCCGATCTAGGGATGCCACACATGGTCAACAAGAAAATAAATATCATTCTTTCTATTATTCCTAATTAAACATGAAAGCAATCTCTGCAAAAATATTTTCAAAACAAAGAAATAATAACAAAACAATATTCAATTGTTTTAGGTGTAAGGGGACACGAAAAACTACCGACACCTTGACAGATCCGTTGAGTTTCTTCAAGTGTTTCTCAAACTGACTGTCAGCGCCATCTCTTCGTGTTCCAGGTAACTACTACCTAATACATCAAATCATCTGTATATCTACTACCTAATACATCGGTAACTACTATCAAATACTTGTGAAAGTATTCACAAGTATCATATAATCGTTAAAGAGAAACATCTAAATATATATTTCCCTACTAGATTTTTATATGTAATGTAACTAGAAAAGAATCAACTTATCTCAGTCACTATGCGGGATTCGAACCCATATCAAATGGTCCAATTTATTCTTTATCTTTATCTTTTATACAGAACCATAAAGCTAGTTCTTCGCTAACTTTCTTTGCACTTTTTACTTATCCTTACAAAATGAGCATTCTAGTTTCGCGGAAATAAGATCTCTTAATACCGAAGTTTAAAGTTGATTTTCCAAGCTAAGAACTTATCGTGATCTGCATTCAGAAGTAAGAGTACCTTCATTCTTACAAGATTAAAAACTTATTTTAAATGAATTTAATTAAACTGATGAATGACGTTTTCTATATTTTCATTTAACACGACAATGATTTGCGAATTTGAGGATCGTTTGATGTAATGGTGGCCATTTTGCCTTTTGCACCGACGGTCTTGGGTTCGAGTTTAAGTTGCAGATGTTTGTGTGATGAAACGAACATTTGTACTTGAATCAAGGTCATTTCAATGTCATGTCTGTACATTTATTTTATTGGTCAAATTTTATGATCGATATACGTTATATAACTTGCTGATACCAAGTCTTCTATAGATAGATATTCAAGATACTTATCTTTAATGTCCTTCTATGAGTCAAGAACGAGAAGACCGGTTTCAATGAAATTTGGTATATATTAATAAGATATGATTCAGCAAATGAAAGGTCGTTCTTCTTTTTTACCGACAACGAAACGACGTTTTTCTGGTTTTTGAACTATCCTTAATTGTGGTTTCTGTGTGGAATTCAAAAGAAATTGCATCTGTGTTGTCATTAGGACTAATTAAAGTTTCCTTTGCGGCAAATATTAATTCTTTTTTAATGTTGGTTTTTAAAAAAATATGTGACAGAGTGGCCTTTTTCTGTGGAGACCACATTTCGGTTTACCACTCTGTCACGGCATTCTACGGAAAACAAACGAAAAAATATGTTGGTTGGAGAAAATGAAAAATTACATAATATTAATAGATAATAAAAATATGGACGTTTATTCGAACCGAATTGAAAAAAACCTTAAATATCAATACTCCAACAAGATGCCATAATAAGACGAAGGACAGACTATTGTCGGTAAAAAAGAAGAACGACCCATATCAAATTGGTAAAAACCTAATAGTCCTAACTAATATTATTAATACGAAAGTAAGTTTCCGTACTCCTAGTATCCATATTTAGATGATGCTAATTGGTGTGAATGTATGACATATTGTTTATTTAATTGTATCACGCACACACCAAAAAAGGCATGCTTATAAAGCTAGACGTATATAGAAAGATACGAATCAGATCTTAGTGATACAGAACAATCAAGAAATAACAGCAAAATAAAACGAAATTGTTTGTACAATATGAGCTTTGTTTTTGAGCGAAAAATTTAACTTAAATTACATTGCAAAATTCAATTGGAAAACGTTTATGAAATTAAATAAGATTAAATTAAATCTCATTACATTTAATCAAATTAATTAAATCATCACCTTCAAATGTTATAATTGTATAATGAATTATAATTATACATTGTCTTACTTAACAATTTGCCAAATTTTATTAAAATCTGTTGAGCTATTCAGGTTTGTAGTAAGATATTTGAATTTTAAATTGTAAGCGATGATCTCCTTTTGAATTCAAGTTTAGTTCGCATTTAAATTTTTACTTGTTTTTTGAGAAATAAAAGAAAGCTGGATGACTGCCAGTGAGAAAAAATGTGTAAGGTCCTTTATATCTTGATTCAAATAAAATTGTATTAATACAGGGAAGAGACTCGTTTTTATGATAATAACCTTAAAAAAAGTTTATGAGTATCAAAAGTAGAACATTCAAATTCCCGAACACTAAACTGTGGCGATTTCATATGATTCACTAGAATAAATCATGTTACGTTTGTTGAAGCAATATTAGAGATTATGTTATTAGTTTAACATAATTATAATTTTTGACTTAATAAGAAAAATTCTTAACATATTTAAAACGTTACAAAGCAGGTCATAACCAAGACCTTACCTATGAGGGTGGCATTTCCTAAGAAAAAACCCTCGATAATATTCAGAATAAAAATAAAAAAAAACAAGACCGAAGAAGAAGGTAAAATAATGAAATTATCCTAATCTACAAATTTTATATTTAAACACAATTATTTTCACAATTAATTTTATAAATTATTTTAATATATACGAAACAATATTGTTCGGACTCCAAGTTCAAGAGTATCATGCAGATTAATTTTTTTTAATTAGCTAAGCGTTTAACTATCTAAATTCCATAGAAAAAGAGAAATATTATAGTAAAAAGAATATTTAGGTATATATTTTGACTTCATGTATAATTTCTTGTTTCACCCAATCATTACTGTCACTATCACTGACACTCTCACATAACACTCAATCAGCACTTTTCCAAAAAAAGGTACGAAGCCAAGAATTCAAGCGGTTGCCATTCCAAATATAAAAAAAAACTTTTTAAAAGTCTCTTTAGCATTAAAAGTTTTTCAAGCGAACTTGGTAACGATAATTAAGGAGCTCGCAACCTTTTTTTGAATAAAAAAAAATAGTTTTCAAACTTACTGTAGTGCGCGCCTAACACAACGATACTGTCGGTTGGGCTAACATTATATTCGCTGGCTGAAATCTAAAAAAAGATGCGACACTCATTCGTAAAGTGTTAGGGTATATTTAGGATTCGTAGGTTTTTATACGACGAGGCGGGTGTCCGAATGTCTGACATACCAAAAGTATGTTTACTTACTGTATGTGGGTTACTGAGCATCGAGTGCACGGTCGAAAATATCATTAAGTCGCTATTTTTGGCGGTCAATGGCCTGACATCATAATCCGGGAAAACTAATACAAGCAGCCATTGCCTATTTAAGAAAAAAAAATTGTAGGCGAGTCGATTTTTTCAAGTATTTTTGAAGTTATACTTCTTTTCGGGCATTGAGGGTCATATTTTTGAAGTGAAAACTTCTTTAGCATCGTAGTGATTTGAAAGTCGATGAAACAAAAAAGCGACAGTAAAAGAGACAGACACAGAAATTCATAAGATTTAACCTAGGGGAAAATGAGATCGGAAGCGTTTTGTACGTGTGTTAATACGTGTTTATGTGCGCGTTAGTAGTACAAAGCTTAAGAAAAGGCATTACAACAACCGACCTTGGTATTTTGTATACATGTACGTATTATTTTTGAAGGTTTCACTTCTTCCACGTGTGAATTGCACACATGCTTTCTTTTCATTTAACGGAAGTTGCGCACGCAGCCTGTAATGAAAAAGCGACACCATGATGTTAGCTGTTAAATTAAAAAGGCTATTTTCATTATGTCGTATAAAAATTCAATAAAAAAAGTATAACTATGGCCGTGCGTACATTAGTACACACACGCTTTTTTCATTTATCATATAAGGTAACATAAAAAATATAAGAATTTTCATTTATTTCATTTCATACTTCAGAAGGTATTTACTAAGTTTACTAATTACACGTTAAACTCAAGCTCTCAAGCAAAATTTTTTGTCCGTTTGTCCGAGCGAGTTGTAGAATATGTAAAGTCATAATTATTTTATAAAAAAGCAATATTAAACTTATTAAAATTGAAAGTATAGAAACCGTTATTAATTCCTATAATTAAAAACTATTATTTTAATTTAATCCAACTCGTGAAAAAAGAGCCTGTATTTTTATTCTGCTAACAATCTTATTTTTATCGTTTTTAATAAACTTACTAATTTCATTATTAATATTCCCTTGTTATTTTTTTTAGGGATTGTAATAAAAATATTGTTTCTTATTATTTTAACTGATATTAATTGGTATAATATTAATAATTGTAGTCTAGATTATTTCCTTTTATGTGCTTAGTCTTCATTTATTATTTTTGGTAAACAAAACGATACTAAATATGATATTTTCCATTGTTATAGCCGAAAAATTGCACATAAATCAGTTGATAAACATTGCGTCAGTTAGAAAACCAAAGATTTTAGTCATATTCTTTAGCTATAAACATAAATTTAGTTCTCCTGCTTTTCACTAGATGGTGCTGTACCGAACTAAATCAATCTATCAACTGTCAATGTACAATAAAATAAATCTTTGATAAAATAAATAAAAAAAAATATTTTGCTTGTAACACGTTCATATACACATGTTAAATAAAAAATGAACAATTCAACATATTATATCGCTGAGTAATCAGCAGGCAAAAAAAATTTGGCAAATTGATAACATTCCGAATGTATTATTATTGCCTGTCAATACTTATATTTCAATGTAAAATTAATTTTATTATTTTTTTATCAGTGTCTTTTTCCTATCTTAGAGTAAACTCAAAAGGATATACGCAGTCTGACGAAATATGACACGGATCTTTTATCATAAGCGAGTATAATAGTACATTACGATATAAGTGCGTTATGATCGCCTCGCCTTCGGCTCGGGCTGAAATTCCGCCTCGCATGTTATAACCAATACGCACGTATATCGTACGACGTTTTATAACACATTTGCGAGGAAAAAGAAAAAAAAACATTTTATATTTTTTTCATTTTTAATTATTGAAACAGTTAGTGAAATTACAATTATTAAAATGATACGTAGTTGTAGTTTTTTTTATATAAAATAAATAAATAAATATTTCTTACATTCACACCAATTAGCCTAGCCCAAAGTCAGCTTGGCTTGTGTTATGGATACTAGGCTAAAGGATAGACATACATATATGATACATAGATATGTAATATTCATAGAAATATATATAAACACCCATGACTTAGGTACAAATGCTCGTATTCATCATACAAACATCTGCCCCTTCCGGGATTCGAACCCAGGACCGTCTGTGCGAAAGGCAGGATCGCTACCGTTGCACCAAACGGTCGTCTAATTTTTATAATTATGTTATTATTATTAAATAAACTCAATCTGTGAATGTTCACTGTTGCTTTCCCGCGATTTTAACGAACGGGGATTAGTTCGAAATTTGAATAGCAACAGCGCGCGAAATGGCAAATAATACTGTTATGGAATTTGTATGGACTATAACTTAACTATTTGCTTTGGTAACACGCGCGTTTTTTATGACCCGCTTTACATATTTAAAACCGGTGAAATTACATCAGCTTTACGAGCAAAGATGTTATAAAAGTTATTTCTAAACTGTATAGGTCTACAACGATTTCGTGTTTAATCAAAAAACTAATTATTGAATAAATAAAAAAAAACGACTCTTTTTCATATAATTTGTTTTAATTAAATGTACAAAATATGTTGTCAGTACAAAAATAATTAAACTTGAAAGATATGTTGATAAGCATTAGATTTTATCTGTCGAATCAACGAAGGCGAAGAATATTGCTATATTTTTTACAGTAATTAGCAAGTTTGTAAAGCGTTTGGTGATTGTCTGACGTTTTTATGAATAGTTCAGCACACGCGTTAAGTTCAGAATGAACTTGGCAAACGAATGATTCCAGCTAATTTAGAGAACCAGGTTAAGGGCGTACGAATGCTCTTAAATAAACTCTAAATCTGGTTTCGAGTCTAAAAGATTTAATCTTTATTAAAGTAAGATACGTGGTTAAAAATCTAAACAAAAATAACATCACAGAAATGACAATTTCTTCCAGAGAACCTTGAGTATAAAAAAAGTAAATAAAAAAAGATACTGGAGTTACTTCTTGTAATCTCTCTTAAGAAGTGAACAAATCTTTAGATAAATCTATAATCTAAGATTCTCTCACAGTGGTTTGTGTGTTTGTCTGTCCGCTCTTTTACCCGCTCTTTTTCCATTGTATCAATAACGTTACCATAGCAACGCATTAACCGCAAGTAGTTCGTCTACCGGACGCTAGATGGCGCTAACGGAAAAATATTTAATAATAGAAAAAAATTAAAGAATTTTGTCCACTCGTGCGAAAGCCGGGACGGGCCGCTAGTAAATATAATATGATAAATTTTACTTTAGACTACCAGTTAGGCCGAGTGAGAACTAACCTACCTTCTACTCCATATACGTGTATCCACACGTATTTGTAGATGACGACGTCGACCGGAGCGACGGCCAGTTTGTGCATCCTGCCTATATACAAACGGTTATACCTACATTGGAATGAGACATTTATTTGTATGATGACCATGAGAATTTGTTCATGAGTCAAGGTTATATTCTATTTTATTTTATACTAGCTAACCCGGCCACGCGTTGCTGGTATAACCCGACCACGCGTTGCTGGTATGGTAACAAACACACAAAGTATTGTCATATAATGTATGACTATGTTATATACTGTTCATAGTTCAAATTTTGCTTAGTTCAGAAATAAATAATTGGTAAAAGTGGTCTCGAATAATATTATTATTTGTATCTGAGTAGTGGGTGGTGATATATTTCTATGAATATTGCTTATGTTTAAAAGAATATATGATGTAAATTTAAATAGAAAAATAAATTTAAATAGAAATCTACTCAGTTCAAAACTTGTTCTCAGGTTTCTGAGTATTAAGTAGTGATACATTTCTATAATTTTTACTTATGTATAAAATAATATGTGATTTTAATTGAAAAAGATAAATAATAGAAAGAAATCTACTTACTTCAATATTTCTTCTCAGGCGGGATCTTCAATCTTCAACCTTTGGAAGTCTGGTTCACTGCTCTATTATTCACCGAGCCTTGTGAGCGCCCGTTGAAAATTTCTAGGACTTTTTACTCTAAAGACAAATAAATGAAAGTAATCAAAAGTATTTTTTGCGTGGCAAAATCGTACATGAATCTAAAAGAAATTTTTCCATCTTTTTTGACGGCAACATATCACGCGATAAATAATAATCCTTTTTTAAAATACATGTAGTAATTAAGGGCACACAAAAAAAATTTAAAAGTTGTAGCTAAATATTTTATATATTCGCAACACATAACTTAATTTTGCAGGGAAAATAGATGAAACATACAAAATGTCCACAGTGTCCCATATTAATAGTTATTTTCTATTACAAAACACTAATAGGTGAATGTTAAGTGTGTTCATGCAAACTTGTCCCATTTGGTAAACAATCTTGGCACAACTTTTTAACAAAATCTCTCATTTAAAAATAAAATAATAACAAAGTCAATAATCTATTACAGTAAATCGTTATTTTAGATTGAAACCCATTGAATCTAGTTATCGGTTGATTTTTAATGCTGCATTTTCAATAAAAAGGAGTGAAACGATTTCTTATTTTAATTTTTTATTTTATGTCACGAAATCATTGTGACCTATGGTACTTGACCAAAGAACTTGAACGAAGAAAATGAATAGTCTTACTTATACGTTTTAATAATAAATTAGGTTTTAATATTAAAAATAGTAATCACTAAGTGATACATCGTTTGAGCCAAATAGCACTTTTTTAACTTATTCATTTGATGTGTTACAGTGCATAGAGTACCTAATAACAGCTACATAATTAACAACTGTATTTAAACATTATTTAGCTAGAGATTTATTGTAATATACTGATTTATAGTGGCGACCGTTTGGTGCAACGGTAGCGATCCTGCCTTTCGCACCGACAGACCTGGGTTCGAATCCCGGAAGCGGCAGATGTTTGTATGATGAATACGAGCATTTGTACCTTAGTCATGGGTGTTTATATATATTTCTATGAATATTACATATTTATGTATGATATATGTATGTCTTTCTGTTACCCTAGTATCCATAACACAAGCCTTACAGTGCTTGCTTTGGGCTAGGCTAATTGTGTGAGTGTAAGAAATATTTATTAATTTATTTATAGTTGATAAGTTAGTGTAGTGTAGGTATCCAAAATTTTGTTATAATTTAAGTTTTAATAAGTAAGTAAACATTGTGGCACTTATTTACTATTTACTATTTTGTGTTGGTCAATAAATGTTTCTCTCTCTCTCTTATTTATTTATTTAGTTATTAATATAAGGTAGCTCACAGCTTATGTATACAAAATTCTTAAAATATGATAATGAAGTTGTTATTAATAAGTCTTATACATTAGCCAGTTACGAGCTAACCAACATTCTTAAAATTACACGTTTACACATAGAAAAGTATTCCAAAGTACATATAACTTAAACTAATCAGATTAACATAGGATATCAATATTTATCGAAACCAAAAGTGTGCATAAAAACAGTAGAAGTAAGTAGAAGTAAGTAAGTATCTAGTAAGGTACTTTGCGCGAAGATGTGTAATGACATCCACATGGTTGGTCGAACTGTTCAGGATGACCTGTTATATCTTATTACGTTTTAAGCAGTACAGATACGTTTTGGCAGCAGATGCTGAAAAAATGTACCGACTGATCGTTGTCCATCCATCTGAACGACATTTGCAGCGTATACTCTGGCGTGACAATACAGAGAAAGAAATTTATTTTGACATCTTAACTTACAGTACATCTAGTGCTCCATTTTTAGCAACTCGATGTCTTAAGCTTAACCTTTTTGGTTTGGAATGCAAGAATGAAAAAATTGCTGACGTCATTTTGCACAATTTTTGTATCAATGACCTTCTGACTTAAGGGTATGAACCTACGATGAAGAGGGGAACCTACAAATGGTTTATTTAAACGGCGAGAAGTTACAGATGCTCTGGCATCTGCTGGTATACCACTAACACAGTTAAAATCAAATTTGGTTTTTCTCAAAAAGCTAATTATAAAAAAATTACTCAAAAAAGAATCTATTTGTTTTTCTTTAATTATTTTTTTCTATTATTTATTCCATGAAAATTGAAAGATGATAGCTGTGTAACTGTGGTCTACGTATTTAGCTATGAAATGACACCTTTTTTCATGGTGATAGGACATTTACATGAGTAGTGGTGGTCGAATTAGTATGAGAGCTCAGGTCTTGGTTACCAAACACAAAGTGGCGTCCGTAAGAGAAAAACAAAATTTTTTGTCGATAAAAAATGCCATATTTCACACCATTAAAGGCTCCGACACTGGTGACGGGACACATTGTATAGTACCTACTCTTATTATGTTAAGTGTTCAGTATTCAATTAGGAATAAATGGATCAACACACTGGATATAATTAAATAAGGCAGTTATTAAAATAAAACAACTTTTTCGGTTTTTAGCACATAATTTATATTTAATGAGACGTTTCAACTTCTTTACAGGAGTCGTGATGACAGGATGACTAAGGCAATGGTTGTCATATGTGTTTTACTACCATCACAATATTTTAATCGGCCATGTGGGCATTAAAACTACTGCACTGCCAGTGCAGTAGTATATTGCTCCTCCTGAATTTCCCTATTAGCTCTCACAATGCAAGTATGACAAAGAAATTTGGCCGGTCTCACCTGTAAAATAATAAAAAAATGCTTTAATTAAAGTTGTAGCAACATTTAGTGAACTTTAAATAATCACACTCCATGTATGATTAATTAAATGTAAATTAAACGTGGATATTCATAGAAAGGTGTCAATGAACAACTAAATACAAAACAGGTCAACGACATAGAAAAATGTATTGAATAGATTCCTAAGGGGATTTCTGGCTAGATGCAACCCTTCACACATGGCAAACTAATATTATCTAGCAGATTAGGTGATAATAATAGTGGCAAATAAAGGCAAAACTTACATTTCTGTGATAATGCCAGTATGAAGCAACTGATGTTTGTGGACTGTTTTCTGTTAAAATATGTCTTTAAGCACCACCAACAGATCTTCCACGGTCAAAAAGAAACAGACATGCCAATATTGTCTTTCTTTTGAGTTGGTTGCAATACATCTTTCAATGGAATCATGACAGGCACCACAAACAACACACAATGTGTGTGTGTGTGTGTGTGTATGTGTGCGTGCGTTCGTGTGTGTGTGTGTGTCTGTACAGGCATACAAAACATACGTAATGGTTGGTGACTTTTATTTTCTAGATAAAGGTATTTTGAAATTTCAATTCCTCTCATTTTCTCGTTAATGAATCGCTAATTAAAACATTGTACATCCTTAAAAGCACCTTTTGATCAATCTTCTTCAGTTTATAACCTTATAAATCCATAGAATCATTGCTTAAAGACATAAAAAAGGTAATTAAATTAGATGAATTCTTTGTCACCTTTATCAGTGATTTAAACGTTAAATGTCGCTTTTTCCTAGTTTTCTACATTAGTATTAGCCGTCTTAAGCCAAGTTACAAAGTAATATTGTTAAATAGATTCATAAATAATCCTCCCCGGCCTAGGAATATTCTATATCAATATAAACTAATTAGATGTAATTTATGCTAAGTTCAGGGAATATAGTACGAGCCCTGAGGTATCCAGACCTTGCTTTGGGAGGCTATTGTGTACAGGCCGCCCATAAGAATCCACACCACTAAGGCAGGCTAATAAAGACACCTTTCCCCGGGTGAGCATTAGATACATTATTTACTGTTGGTAAGTACAAATACTAACCACCATCGAACGAGTCCAAGGCCTCAAGTCCAAGAGCCATCAGACATCCCAGATTCCCCGGACCAAGAACCCTCCCCCAACAAATTTCTACCTACAGTAACCTTCTTTAATAGTTTTACATTTTTATATGACCTACCCAAAATCTGTAAAGTACCTTTTCTGTTTGTTATTAAACTTAGCCACTAAGTTGTACTTTTTTTCTCTAAAAGTGTATCAAAACTTTATGCTGCAAGCCATATTAAATAAAGACATTGTAATCTTTTCATTTAAATTGTTTTTTTTTACAATTATATATTATAATTATAATGGTTTTTTATTTATGAAAAGTACACCCTACAAAGTACTCGAATCTGCTTGGGAACTAGGGCTTGTTCAGTAACTAGGTTATGTCAAGTACTAGATGAACATTATAATACTTTGTTTGCAAATAAATAGTTGAAGTTTTCAGCCTCAGTAGCCTAATTGTGACAGCATCATGTTAGATTAAGGGTCCAATTCTTTGTGAGGTCATATTTTTTATAGAACAAATATGATTTTTTGGTATTTACAAATATATAAAAGTAATACAGTGGAGCCCCGGTAATCCGGCCCCTGGCTAATACGGCGCCCACTATAATCAGACATCGTCTATTACATACAAGTATTCGCTAATTCACGATTTAACAAGTTACAACTTGTACGCACCATCACTATTGTGCTCGACACGTAGGGTATTGTTTTTATTCTGATTGCTTAGTTTGACTTCATACATACATGCGAGAGGATAGCGTTGCGGCCTAGCGTGTGTTGATTGTTTACTTAAATTTGACATACATAACGAAGTATGATTTGTAATCTTATCATTGGATCTGTAATTTGTCGGATTACAAGGTAAAAAAAAAATCGGACTATAGAGTCTTAGGCAGTACTCTATAATCCGACAAATTCGATAGTTCGACACTGCCCTGCAAAATGTTTGTCGGACTACCGGGGATCCAGTGTACTAATTATTGATAATAAACCACATGTTGTCCAAATAATACAAGCATTTGCAATAAGTGATCTGACTAGGAGCAGTAGTCTTTAGAGCTAATCGTTAAACTTAAATAAAACACCTAATGTAATGATTTGCAATGTCTTCGATTTGAACACACCCTTTTTTATGAATTTCAAAATTATTATATTTCTGTGCGATCCTCCAAACATCTTCAAGGTTTATGTCTGGGTCATAAAAACATGTTATATATGTATTACCTTGAGTACTCAATACTCTTATAGCATTACAGTCATCAAAGGTTTCATCGTTGGTCATCAAACATTAGTCACTTTAAAATAAGTTCTGTCATATTTATGATGAATTACAGTAAGTGACTGTAACTTTTACGAATTTGTAATATTCTCTCTTCAGCTCTGTGTCTAATTATCTTTTCGGCCCATCAATCTAATTCATATCATCTCTCATACAAGTTCTACTCGTCAAAAGTTAATCAGGGAGTAATGTAGCATCACTAATGTGGATGCCTATCGATAGATCCTCGTCTCTACGCCGAACTGGTGTTTACTATTGAAACACTCGTTTTCTGTCGTGTAATTTTTATCATTGTTCCTCATCCCGAATAAAGGGTTGGTTGATATTTCTGGGAAAGCTAGTGATTTTAAAAGTGTATTGACATATTGTTAATGGAGAGTATAATCCCGAGCATGTTTATTAATCCCTTGAATACGGGATTTTCGATGCGTTATCCCGGGGTCCCGGGGCTATCCCGGATTAGACTACGTGGTTTCTAATTGGGTTAACATGAAAAAAGACTTAAGTAATTTCTTAAAAAAATGTTTTTAACATCGTTACACACACAACACAAATCACAATATCCATATTAAGAAAGAAAAGAAAACTATTTATTTGAGCTCAAACATACAACAACAAAAGATGTATATTAATAAAAAGAATAACAAATAAAAATAAATAAATAAAACAGATTTCTATTATAATTAACATAGAAAATAATAGACATAAAAAAGAAAAGAAAGATATAAAATAGAAAAAAATAATATGGTGTGGTTGAGGCCAGAAGGATTAAGTAAAGAAAAGGACAAAAAACTACAACTTTTGCAAAAAATCTAAAAGATTTCGAAAATACAACCACATAAATATCAAAGCATCCAGTGTTTCCCTTCCAAGCCTGCTTCGTAGTTGATTACCAACATAAGCAGCAGCTAAAAACGCTCGCTCTGGTTCTACACTGGGAAACTGGCTGGCAGGCTACGTGGGGAATAGACAATAGATACTTATATGCTGTTTTTAATCGATTTCCACGAACTCCTCCATTTTCGAACAGGCCCATTTCACGTCTAATACTATTTGCCAACCCCGATATATTTTGTACTTGTACTTCAAGATCTGGAGATTTCATACTCTTATCAATTTCCAGCTGTAACTTTTCCTTTAATGCCATTGGCTTTTTCTTTCTGACCTTAGCTCATCATCTGTTAGTGATCCTGACCTCTTTTTTTCCGTGTTATCTTGACTATTGAGTCTTTAAACTCTGTATTAGCTTCCTCACTAAAACCTGTGTAGGAACTGTAAATAAATCATGCCATTCCAAATACGATAATAACTGATTTTTATCATTTTTTCGTGGATTTTGTAAATAATTAAACACACCAGCTAAATTATCACTTCGTCGTTGCTTCATAAGGTCCACTAAAAATGTTTTAATTTTTTGGCAAGTTCTGAGTAAGACAGTTGTTTTATAAGAGTTTTAAAGCAGCATCAGCTGTGCATAATAAATATAAGCTAATTTAATAAAAAATAAAAGCATCTCGGCGACAAATTGCTTCAACTGTCAGTAATTGGGTTTAGCACATCAATAATTTTATTTACTAATTCAAATTCAATATCTTCTAAATGCATTGGATGATTGAAATCTATGAGAGCTTTTTGAATGCAGGTCAAGATAAATCGCTCCAGCATTGTTAAAAGAATATTAAAGCTGGTTATACAGTCTAAAAGAAGTGACAGCTCTTTTCTTTGTTCAATTTTCACGTATTATTGAAGTACTTTTTAATTTTTCAATGGTAATCTTATGAAATACACTACAACTTTGCGGATTTTCTCCATCCGCTTATTAATGTTTTATTAATGTTTTGTGTTAACTCTAGTATGTGTTCTTGCGCAAGAACATTTTGAAATAAGATTAAACCTGATTCTGAACAGTCTGTCTTCAAAATGGTCATCATCGTCGTTGTTGTCCATATAATCAACAGCCACATCTGGTTCATTTATAGTATCATCTGTGGTAGGTCTGTCTTGCAAATAATTATGTTTTGAAGTATTGTATTGAAATATACCAAACGGGGAAATCCCTTCTAAGTTCTACGACAAACATATTATTAGGGCTATATATGTAATATACTTCAGTTTCCATGGGAATAAACTGAAAGTTGTCAACTAATTTAACTTACTAGGGTTTTACTTTTGATACCCACATAAATTGGAAACAACGTGTAAGAAACATTAGAGCTAAATTATCAAAATTTTCATATGCCCTTAGAGAAGTCAAGAAAACCATAGTTATATCAACTGCACTCACTGCTTACTACGCCTATGCTCACTCTTGGCTTAGCGTTGGCATAATCTTGTGAGGAAATAGTACCAACGCATCTACTGTCTTTACCGTGCAGAAATGTTGATTAGGATTATGATGAATATCGTAGACTCGACATACTGACTCTAACCTGCTTGTACATTTTTGAATTACGTAAGTTCATTCTTAAATATCCCGAATTTTATATACTGCGAAGTAACATTCATACCAATAAAACATTACGATTAACAATGCACTCTTCAGACCCTTTGGTTATGTCTATTTAGATATACAACAAATTACCAAAGGTCATTAAAAATGAGAGTAATTACAATATCTTTTCAAACAATTTAAAATCATTTCTTATTGACAAAAGCTATTATAGTATATATGAATACTTTAATGACTTTTAATGATTAATAATATGCTAAATATAAGATATGATAAATTTTATATTAAGCATTATTATATAAACAATATAATTAGAATAAAAATATAAAATTGTCATTTACGAATATAAATAATAATAGTGATATAATTTATTAATATAAATTATATTTGCCATAAAAATGACAATACAGAAATTAAACTAAATTTATTCAAAGCCACGGAATTTAAAATTGCTCTTTAATGACAGCAAATATATAGAAATATAAAACCTAGATGTGATACCAATAATCTACAAAATATTGGAAATTTAAATGAGAAAAACGGTACATAATATTAAATAATCATAAATAAGTAATAACAACATAATTTCAATTGATTTGAATAAATTAAAACGAAATAGCATTAACATTTATTTCCTCTCTCCTATCTAACTCATTGATTCATTGTATTTTTATGTAACATCTTTAATTTACAATATGGAGTGCAATAATTTTTTTTCTACTTTCTCGATGATTTCGGGTGTGGTGGCCTCATTTGGCCATCTACAACGTCGTCTTTGGTCGTCCTTATTTGAGTCTCTTCCTTGCTTGAAAAGGCCATGCCACTTATAAACCGTGGTTTTACCAGAGGCAGAGTCCCCATAAACCGCTAACATATCTTGAAAAATTGTCTGAGCGCATTTTCCTTGTTTGGTGAGGAATTTAATAATGGCGCGATATTCAATTTTCTCCATACTTGTTGATTTCTTCCCGATTAACTTTTTGGTCGTTGATCACTCAAATGTTAATGACCCGATTAGGTTCGAATTTGGTGGTACTGGTGGTGAACTTGAACACTAATGGTGAGATGCTCTTTTAGTATCTATCTGGATTCATGAACCTACCCCCACCATTTCTTCCATTCGGCGAACTTTTTGATCTCCCCTCGTAGGTACACTCGAGAGCATGCTATATGCTCTTTGAATGAAAACAATAAAATGTATTTGTCGCTTGGTATTATAAACTTAAAAAAAAACAACCAGACTCATTTTAAAACAAAATTGAAAAGCAACCACATTTTTCTGTAAATTTTGTTACGTTTTGTTCACTCCACGTGCTATTATTACTGCGGTTATGCGGATTGGCTGTATATAAAGTTTCTTAAATGCATTGTCCGAGATCGTCCCAAGCATGCTCAATTGGGTTGAGGTCCGCGTTGCGTGTTGGCCAGTTAATGTTCTTATTGAAGAAATAAATCGACCAGTAAGAGCCGAGGAATCGTCATTTTTAAAGACAGAATTCTCATCCAAATTGGCCATAAATAGATCAATTTAAGTACCGGGCATATCTCAGTCTTGAAATAATATGCCCACGCTCTATTTAAGGACCATTTGTAGGTCTTCGTGGTTTTGAATTAGTTTAGCGAGTCATACAGTTCATGTACATGTGGTAGTTCCTCTGAGGCATCGAAACTGACTATCAAGGTCAGTTCTTGTGATGAAGCGATTTCGAATCATATTATTGATCAATTTTCTCACTTCTCGTACTCTGGTACACCTAATTCTGTCGATATTGTTTTATTTTGCGTAAGTATTCGATACGTTGCAAACGTATACAATTTAAAGTTTAAATCATATTTTTTCGGTTGTTTTCAGTATTTTCCCACCGCAACCCTAAACTCTTAATTATTCGTCGAAGACTTCGTTTTGAGCCTTTGAAATTTCTTATACTTCTTATATTTTCCTCTAGCTTCTTCTTCAACTTTTCGACGGTGGGAAGTTCATTATATGTCCTACGAAAATTATGTATGCACCTTTTTATTAGTCCTTGATCGAAGTTATCAATATCTATGACCGGTATTGATCTGGTGTTCTAAATACTGATATTAAATCGCAATTATTGTCTTCAGTGTTCATGTTCCTTACCGTTCCGATGGACGCTTTTGTAGACTCAGCTGCCCTTTTTTGAAGTTTCCCTAAGTATACTAATTATATTATTTAATTTCATATTTGCCGCCTGAATAACTCCTGCAGTTTGTTTTATTTGGCTTAAATCTACAGTGCTACTGTCCAGATGAAGTAAAATACTCGTAGCTTCACCAATTTCACTTTGGATTTGTTTCAAGGAATCAACGTAGTCATAAGGTTTATTTTTCAAAAAACAATGCGCGTCTTACACCATTTTCCGTGCCTGTTTTCTCAAAAGATACTCTTTTTCTCGATATTATCACCTTCGAACTTAATAAAACAGTAAATTAACTAACAAACACAACAAACAAATCAACAAAATAAACTTACCAAAAAACAACAACAAAAAATAACAATGACAACAAAACAATTTAGAACGTGACTGTACACTGGAATTGCGCGGGGCACGGTATCAGTGCGGGGGTCGGAGTACGACTGGATAGCCAATCGAGGCAACGCACGCCCGCCCTTCACCCTTGTATCCCTCTATGACATATTATTTTTACTTCTGCGCAATAACGATCAGCGCCAGAGTTTCCTGCCGCGACTTATAAAACGGTCCATTGAGACAAACAATATTTAACAACTTTGATATCGTCTGTGTTTCCTGTCTGAAAATGCCACAAACCAGGTATCATCAGAACATGAGCCTTCTTCTCAAAATATTTCAGTCAAAACATTAGGATATGACACATTATATCTGGAAAGTTCTGGCGGATGGTTTCCAGTACATTCTTTAATACTCGCATACTATCGCATGTAGTAAATTTGGTTAAATGTGTTAATATGTCAATTAAGTCCGCATATATTTATTTTACTGGTACAAATTATAAAGCACAATTAGTTTCTAATTTCAGAATCGTAAGAACATTGTTTCAACAGTCTGCAATATATAATAACTAAACAAAGTTTTCATCAAAAACGACCTAATATTCGAAGTGTTGTCTTCTGGTCTTGAAAATACTGTATACTACCAAACAATTATCTTTTTGATCCATTTATAATATACTGAATAATAACTATTTTGGTGCAAAAGAACCAACAACTTTAGCAACAGAAGGTGAATTTGTTGAAAATTTTAATAGGAATGCTACATATCTATCTTGGCAACAAACGTTCAAACTTTCCTTTCTTTCCATTCGAACTACTTGTAACAACTTACAGCTCTTTATCCCCTCCAATAGAAAGCCTATTCCTAAGGCTCTACTCTTCAAGTAAAAAAGTATTATGTTATTTTTAAATTAACTACTTTTATGGACATTACAATTCTTTATAATAAATGTTATCCTAATATTTGCACTTATTATTGAAGACTACAGAATATTATTGACTAGTACTTTTTGTTTCTAACTGGTGGAACTTCTACATTCTTAAAACATTACTTTCCAGAAAAAATTTCCAATGGGATGTACTGTTTTGTTTTGTGTCGCTTTATGCAGACATGTTACCATTTCTTGCTTGCAAAATAATGTGAATGATTACACTTTGTACAAAAATATAAAATACAAAGCATCAGGATGTAGATATCTGTGTTCTTTAAACTCTTTTACACTGTCGCATAGATTCTCACTCAATAGACAAGAATGCTAGCATAACATCAATACTTCTTAGATAACCAATTGGCAGACTACGCGACTAGAGTGTGTAAACACATTACCTCTCTTCAGATCGTCGGAGCACTGCTGACCTTTACTTACTTATATGGAAATTTTCAAGAGCTTTCAACCAGCGAGTAATGGAAATTGAGGGCTATGAATTCGGGAAAAATACGATCTCCCCGCAAAATTGGCAAAGTGTTTGCATTCTGCCCTTGTATTTTTAGAAGACTGGATTTCATGCCGTTTTTTAGACTATTCAGACGTTTCTAAAACTATCTACTGGGTAAAAGGGAATCGTTTTCAATTCACATTTCCACGGCTGGTCTCACTAGGCTTAAATATAAAATTAGAAAACGAGTATAATAATTGCCAATGTAATGTATTGAGTATAAAAAGCAATAAGTAGTTGAAAAGAAAAAAGAAACAATTACTGGCACTTTATATCCAAAAATAAAATAGAAATACAGTATAATATACTGTATTTCTATTTTATTTTTATGTTATGTTAGAAACAGCGCAAATTCAGACATAAAGTTGAGAATGATACAGGTGATGAGAAAGAGGTAAACAAAAATAGAAAATATAATACGAATAAGAAGAAAAATAGGCTTTAAGCGTTTTGATACATTTTATTCAAAATTCTGGAATTCCCTATTAAATGCCTTTTGAGAATTTATTAAATGTTTCCAAATTTATTCCGAGAGGCTATTTCAAAACCGAAGATCATTAGGAGAAAAATATAAAAAGTTTAATAAAATAGTAAAGTGGAGTTGGTTAATGAACTAATAAATGATAGATGCCGTTATTTATCGAGATACTGAAATATTTTGATTATATATTTTAATATTTTGCACGATTTATGGCACTACTTAGTGTGTTAGGTCTACGATTGTGGAGGTTAGGCAACTCTCAAAAAGGCCGGTCGTCGGATGGGTAACTTAACCGTTTTTTGTTTTTCTTAATGTCTAGACTTTTCTACTGAAAAATTTAGTTTTTTGTCACTTGTTTTTTTGTTTGCTTTTGAACATACCACGTTTAAAAATTCCCTGGTGTTATTTTCTGGCTGTTAAATATTTCATATTTATCAGTCAAAAAGTAACATCTGGACATTTATGTTTCTGATTTTTTCAAACTTTGCTCTAGAGCTCTTCGTGGTAGAAACTATTTAATCTTTCTAATATTTTCACTATCAGTCATTGAAAGGGTAACCAAACTAGTTTTTGTGCTTCATAAGATAAGACTTTTTCTCGGCTGCATCTACTTCGTTAGCACTCAACTATACACACAAATTTTACGTGGTTTTCTCAACGGTGACGTTATACGTGGTCCTATCTCCACGTCCACGTTCCAGAAGAAATAGCCCAATTCAAAGGGTAATTCATGGTGATGTATCCCAAAACGATTCATATTAGAATGTAAATGGCATGTCGAACGGTATTAGAAGTACGAAAAGCCACGTGAACGTCGTTATCCTTTAGAATTTTCATTATTTTTTCAGATATTTTGCCTAAATAAATCATACTTGATCTATAACTATAAATAACTCGTTCACGCGGCACCGCGTATAAAAGCCCAGCCACCTGTTTGTTAGTTTTATTCCTAACCATATTATCTATCATCCGCCGATCATAACCATTTGCAACGGCAATACTATAAATTGTATTTAATTCTTTTTTATAAGCTTCATTTGTTAAAGGTACCGTCATTAATCGGTTTATATAAGAATGAAAAGCAGCTTATTTGTGTTGCAATACTATTCAAACTATTTTGAAGGAGAAACCTTCTGAAAATCCTCATTAGTCGTGTTAAGGTCTGCCTGTTGAAATTGCTCTAACTGTTAATTAACAGAAAATGGCTCATGATCGTAGTATTGACCGATATTAATTCCGTAGTCTATCAAATCACTGGCTCCGTAGCAAACGTCGTAATTCGGTACGTAGTCATTTTAAGCATCATATTGGTAGCGTTATAAGCGGTACAGTAATAATAGTCGTAATTATTGTAGTAACCCGAACAATCATTGACATTCACATCCCTGGTATTGAAATAACTACTTGAAGGTGGATTTCCATGCTTACGCCAATTATGACCTGATAACGGTATTGGTTTTGGAACAAGATACTTACACCGCTCATAGGTTTTGGTGTATAATTAATTGAAAAAATATTTCTAGGAGTAAAGCGGAACATATTACTATTAGCGTTATAATTTTGCTGCGGCGATCTAAACTTGAAAATTTTGAAAATTATTCTAAATTAATATATATCTTACGAAATTAGAGCAAATAGTTCTATTAGTGTACTCACAAATACATTTCAGCCATTTCTGCGTATCGATTGCTGAATACTATCCTGGCTGCTCTTTCAGGTTCGAATATTCGATGCGCAACTTAAAAGCCACTTGGGCAGCTTGTGCAAACTAACAGCAATCTTCGTATATAAAGCGCAAGACCGACCGTGAATATCCTACCGACTGTGCCAATTACAGAGGTCTCAGCCGTTGGACTTAGAAAATATTTAGAAATTATTTTAAATAAATTTAATTCAAAAAAAGTTACAGTAATTAACTTATAACTATTGACCAGATCGCTTTGTGTATCGAAGTGACGCGAAGAAAGGCACGTGACGTCAAAGTCCCGCGGGGGGGAAAGACGTTGCACGTGCGACCCTCAAGTTGTGCAGCGTCGGCTATTCCTTCATGTTGCACGAATCGTGGAATTAAACTGGGTTACCGCGATGTCAACATCATCACGTGCTGGAGGTGCTTACGGGCCTCCGTGACACACCAAGCCACGCAGGAGGACTATTAACCTGCTAACTTCCGCTCGCACTGCATCTTGACTAGGTTCAAATGCCGTTCAAACTCTGATTTACTACTCTCAAACTCCATCGCAAATCGGTCGTGGACTTGTTTCACTTCCTCGAATCTCGCTTAGTATCCCTTTTCGCTTTGATTTTGTACTTTTGGCTTTGTTTCTACTAATTACATAATTAGAAACTTGCGCGACTTTAGATTTCAGCATCAATTGGATATTGTTCCTTTGAGTGCAAGCTCTATATTATTGGTCTGCAGCGTAGATTTTTTGTTGCAGATCCGATATCTGCGCTTTGCGTAGCGCCAGATCGACTTCCAGTTCAGCCAGTTTCTTACTGCTGGCTGCATCGTCTGTATTGTTTCGGAAGGTGTCGATCTGTTCCATGACCCATAACCTGTATTCCATAAGTTCTTCGAGCGATTTTTCACCTCCAGCTCCTGTCTATGTATTATTGTATGGCGCCTGCTGTAACGCTAACTTTCGCGTTGCGTTTCATGGTGGTATTATTCTGGCGATCTAAAGCTTCCTTGTGCTACTTGTTGATAACCACTCCCTCCGCCATCTTGCGTTTGAGAGCGACCTGTTGTTTGACGTGCAGCGACTTCATCTTAGCCATAGTGGTGACATGCTTTTGATCACCGTTGGCCAGGCACAGCAAAGGGAGTTCATTGTCCGCCTTCTATTTAAAATCCTTCACTTTCTTCGCGCATTTGTATTATAATTTTCACTTTTGTGACTTTCATAGCCTGGAGCTCGGCATTGAGCGCAACGATCTAATCTTCATTCATCTTAATGATGTTGGCTTGATGTTAACACTTTTTGCTTCAAGTGTGTTATCTGGGCTTCAAGTGAGGACACCTTCGTACGACGCCCTTCGAGACTTGGATATTTAGACTCAAACTGTTTAAGATGCTACATCAGTTCGTCTCTTTTTTTTTCTAATTGCGCTATGATCTCCTCGTTTTCTCGAAGATTGTTATGGCTGTCCAACACATCTTTGTAGTTGGCCAGAATTGCTGGAAACACAGAAGCCTTGATGGCCATTACATGGTTTAGTTATTGCAGCTCTTAATTAATTTGCAACTTTCGCATTGCTTGCTTTTCTTCCTCTGGAACTGCTTGGTCTTCATTTAGGATGCCATCCTCATCAACTTTGTCACTATCAGGGTCAGCCTTAACAAAACATAACCTTACTTCGTGGCCAATAAGCTCTTGTTGGTCTTTAAACGAAATGGCTGTAAGTATTCTAGTCTTGTCTTCATTTCTTTCAAATTGTCAATAACATTCGAGTTTTCGGCTACGTCATCACCATTTTAGTTGTATTCAAACACTTGTAGTTCGATAACATTGCTCAGTCGACTGATTAATTTTGAAGTCGATGTTGTCCTTTGAGGTTTCCGCTAAGAGATCATTTTCGCCTAAATTTGTCTTTCAATAAACATTTTGTTTTAATATTCGGTGACTTGTTTATGCTTTTTAAACAGTTCTTGATATCTCGCTTATTCTTCGTCTAATTCTTTTTGGAATTGCTCGTTTAACTGTTTTCTGATTGTTGGCGTTGTTTGCCATGTAACTGTAGCCTCAACTCATTTACAATTTTTTCTACCTGACGATCTCTGTCGCTTTAGTGTCGTGGTTAATAATAGGTTTATTTCGAATTCGTCTTGCGCGATTAGCATAACGTAACGTTGATACCATTTCATCTGAATTATAGTCAGCTGGGCTCACGCAAGCCACGATAAGAATGAACGAATTGCCGCTTATACTATCTTGTAACAGCTTCGTAAGTTTGGTATCTCTGTAGCTTATGAAACTCCTATTAGTTCCATCACTGAAAGCTGATATAACACTTCAAAGTGGTGGTAACCTTGATTTAATCCTCACCTCCTTCACCGTTTACCGCTTGCTTTAGTTTTTTTATTGCGTTCAGAACCAGCTAAGTCTACTAAGTGGAATTCAGTTATTGTTGCTATATTTTTGTTTATATGGTTTTCCTTGGCAATGACAATGGTGAAGACTGCGTGGCTCCGACTGGACGCCTGGTTTATGGCCGTCGAATCCGTGATCCACCTCGAAGAACCATGCTCCAGTACCATTATGGTCTCCATTGCTGAAGCTACAAGAAACTCCGTTATTCCCGGCAACATGACACTTTATGGTCTATCTTCTCGGATTTACATAATACTATGACCCCCTCCTTTTCACAAAATTAGTCACAACACTGTTCTTGTTATAGGGTCGTGAAGGACACCGAAACATTAAATGTGTATGTGTCTTTGTTAAAGTCAAAAATATCTTCAGCAATCTGTGATAGTACACCTAGTTTTGTTAAATCACCGTCAGATCCTGAAAAATTGGTGCGCATCTTGTAGATTTTACTAAAACCTGTCGGACCATAAGTAAGTATAGTTATGTACATTGTAACCTTGAAACTCTTTCCCAATAATTCCTTTTTACTGGTGTATCATAAAACCCCTGCTGTGTAATGTGTTGTGGGAATACGAAATTGTATGTGAACGTTGAATTTTTATCTGGACTTGTGATTCGCAATTTCAGTATCTCAAGTTTTATCTTTCTCATGAGTATCGCGATATTGAATAATCTGTTTATAAATTTCAGTTCTATGCTGAAAAAAAAAACAAATATAAATGAAACTCTCAAAACGAGTAATTTATTATGTTTTTCTACTCAACGTTTCGAATATTTTACAGGATTCGTTCACTTGGGAATCACCTCATTTCAAGCGAATGTTTAAATAAAAAATTTGATTGCTAAAATTGATTTATCTGAAGTTTTATAACCGTTTCGTGAGCCTGACTGTTTAGAGCGTGATTAAAATCAAATTAACCTATGAATTGGTTGCTCGGTTTCTGTGAGTCTTATTTAAATTAGTTGAAATGAATGATACATAACCTTTTCTTACACATATTAGTGTATAATTGCTTTGCTTTGCATAAAAGTCTTTTTGAACTCGTGTAAAGAATGCTCGTACAAAGTTAATGTGGCGTGAAAAATGTGAAAAGACAAAAGGGATATATTAGACATGGTGGACTATATAATATTTTATCTTGAATTGTATTTGAGAATGTACTGCAGTTACATAGACGAAATTAAAAACAATATCTCACACAGTTCTCATTTTTAAAATCAGGAATAGCTAGCTTTAGAAAAATATTTCTCATTGCATTGGAATTGGAAATAATAACTTTTTTTTTGTTGGTATTATTGTGCCTTTACATGTTCTAAATAAAAAAAGTAATCAGCCAGCATAATAAAGGATTTTTCTCTAACTTTACCGCTCGCTTTATCAGGGCAGTAATGGATTTTCATACAACTATATCTCCCTCAAGTTTGTAAAGAAATAAAGACTTACTTTCTACCAGTTTTTACAAAAGCATTAACCTACTTTCAGAGCAGGTTTTGTATAAATCTATTTTTCACAGTTTCATTTTAAATACCTCGCTTTACTGTTTTCTATTTTCACAGTTATTTCCGATCCTTTATTATAAACAAATATATAGTGTCATTATCAGTTCAAGCGGTAAACTTCCCGACCTGAATGAAAAGTCACTAGTCGAAATAGGCAAATGTGAACACTCGTTTGCTTGGAAATGCCAAGAGATATCACAAATTACTCTACAGTAAATTGTGTCAACACTTTATAATCACGTCAGAACTTAAGAACTACATTTTTCGAATAATTCGTATTTACTATCTGTTGATATTATAGTCTTGATAAGGACTTTTGGACATTTGACTCTTTTTCGCATTATGAATAGATTGTGACAATATTACAACAAGATATTTGGCTAAGAGCCCAACGAATATTTTTATACAAGTAAACGAGATTTGTTGAATTCTCTTAGGAAATGTCTAATAAGTTACCTGTATCTGCTATAAAAATATGTTATTAGTTATTATAACAATTCCCTGATGTCCATATAAACTTTGTCTTAATATGAAATTCTCACAGATAGCGTTGAATTGTTTTTACTTTCATCATGTTTTGTTAAATAAACAAAACACCTTCCTAACCTTAAATTTTATAAAACAGTGTAAGTATAAGTATGGAGTTAAATTTTTATTATAATTTGAGGTCGATAATCGAGTGGCCTGTCGGCCTGGACAAAATGAAATCTGACACGTCAGTATCCCAGATTTCCTTACGTATCAGCTCATTGTAGAAAACGAACTTAACCATATTGTCTCTAATCTGGGTGTTCTGTGGGAGCGTCTGTTTCTGTCATAATTGCTTCAGATGCCTATTTACTTTGGGATAAGAGCGTATAAAAAAACATATATTATTTGGATTTATTCGTCAATAACTCAAAATACAATTTTATTTGCATTTATTTAATAGTTAGGAATGAACTAAACAGACTGTTCCTGTTCACGCCAAAAAGTCAACCCAACAGTTCACCGTTGATGAACCTCTGAAAAGGGTCTAGGAACAAAAATCACACGCCCTTAAAATGTTTTCGTGCAAATAACAAAAATGCTCATAATTAACTTGGAAGCAAAAATTACTTGAAATTCCTGGGGCCATGGAATTTAATTCGCTCAATGACTAACCATCTAATGTGACGAGGCGACACCGGCGGTGCTATAAGGCTTTAGATGCCAGCATTCTTGTCGGTCACAAAAATGTCGCGTCATGTGCTGCTTCCTTCATAACACCTGTCATAGTGTAGAGGACGAGGTAAGACAGACAGCGGAAAAAACTATTATCAGGGTACAGAACAAAGAAATAGGTAGAGTTGATTAAATTCCCTAATGTGGGTAGCTTCGGTAGTCTAGATGTTACGGCATCGATTTGGCAGAAAAATGCGGAATCGATTTCCACCTGTGGATGTTATTTTGCAACGCAATCTTTTGTAAATATAACAGATACAATGAGGATCACCCGTGTCTATGTGAAATCACATATCAAAATCGAACCTTCGTATTAAAAGTAGTATAAAATAGGACCTAGGGTTGATGCTCATAATTGTTGATGTTATCGATAACTTTTGCATGAATATAATAAAGATAACTACGCATAAATAACTACTAAATAATTATGCATGAAGTTAGTAGAACATCAAACTACACAGACAAAGAAATATCGTGTTCACGAAACTTAGGCCTAACACATTATATCAAGGAAAATAGGACTAAAATTATGCAAAAGGAACTAATGCATAGCACAATAATATGTGAAATTTATTAATTAAGATCTACTTACACCGTATGCAAGGCCGCATCCGTAGGCCTACTGTTACCGATGCGATATTTACACTGAAGTAAACATCAAAGTGAGGAAGATGACAGATTATTTGTTAGGAGGGTAAGGTTGGACACACGGCTTTTTTCCTTTACGTAAAAATTTGTAGTTACATTGTTGTGTTATCTAGAGACCACTTTTATCCCTTTTCTATAGTTAAAATGAAACTATGAAAAATAGTTTTATATAAAACCTGCTCTGAAAGTATTTAGATTCACACATAATTTCATTTTTGTATTTATTCTTGATATTGTGCCATATGATACTTTAATGTCATATTGGGGTGAAAAATTCAAATATTAGAATAGTCGAATCTTACCTTGTCTGAAATATTCAATTTTAAAATCAGTTTAACCTCTTTATATTTATAATTATAGAAATAAAAAAAAGTTTCCTTTCGGAACTAGTCTTTGTACGGATCTTCAGAAAATATAAAATTCTCAGATTTATTTAAGTTTTACTTCCGAATTAGCACATGATTTTTTCTTCTTGCAATGCGGATGGATTGCACAACACGGTGTTTTAGGCGCCTATTTCACATCTGAAACGTGCCAGACTTGTTCAATCTTTCTACCCTCATTCATCCAACAAGGCAGGATTCTTTAGATCAGGCCGTTGATGCAGCAGGTGATAAAGAGGGGCCGTGACGAATGTATTAATGTTGTAAATTGCGAATCACAAGTCCAGATAAAAATTCAACGTTCACACACAATTTCGTATTCCCGCAACACATTACACAGCAAGGGTTTTATGATACACCAGTAAAAGGATTAATTGGGAAAGTTTTTCAAGGTTACAATGGAACTATACTTACTTATGGTCAGACAGGTTCTAGTAAAACCTACAAGATGCGTACCAATTTTGTCAGGATCTGATGGTGATTCAAAAAAAATAGGTGTAATTTCACAAATTGTTGCCGATATTTTTGACTTTGACAAAGACAGATACACATTTAATGTTTCGGTGTTATTCATGATGCCATATCAAGAACCATGCAATGACTAATTTTGTGAAAAGGAGAGGGGTCATAGTATTATTGAAATCCGAGAAGATAGACCATAAAGTGTCATATTGCCGGGAATAACGGAGATTCTTGTAGCTTCAGCAATGGAGACCATAATGGTACTAGAGTACGGTTCTTCGGGGCGGATCACAGATTCGACGGCCATGAATCAGGCGTCCAGTCGTAGCCACGCCGCCTTCATCATTATCATTGCTAAGGAAAGCCGTACGGCTTTGTCTGTACAGACAAAAATGTAGCAACAACATCTAAATTCCACTAAGCAGACTAAGCAGGTTCTGAAGCAATATAAAAACTAAAGCAAGCGGTAAATGATTAAAGGTTTACCACCACTTCGAAATGTTATATCAGCTTTTGGTGATGGAGGTAATAAGAGTTTCATAAGCTACAGAGATATCAAACTTAACAAGATAGTTAAGGCGGCAATTCGTTCACTCTTATCGTGGCTTGCGTGAGCCGAGCTGACTATAATTCAGATGAAATGGTATCAACGTTATGCTACGCTAATCGCGCAAGACGAATTCGAAATAAACTTATTATTAACCACGACACAAAAGCGACAGAGATCGTCAGGTAGAAAAATTAGTTAATGAGTTGAGACTACAGTTACATGGCAAACAACGCCAACAATCAGAAAACAGTTAAACGAGCAATTCCAAAAAGAATTAGACGAAGAATAAGCGAGATATCAAGAACTGTTTAAAAAGCATAAACAAGTCACCGAATATTAAAACAAAATGTTTATTGAAAGACAAATTTAGGCGAAAATGATCTCTTAGCGGAAACCTCAAAGGACAACATCGAATTGAATCTAAATCAGTCGACTGAGCAATGTTAGCGAACTACAAGTTTTTGAATACAACTAAAATGGTGATGACGTAGCCGAAAACTCGAATGTATTGACAATTTGAAAGAAATGAAGACAAGACTAGAATACTTACAGCTAGTTAGTTTTAAGACCAACAAGAGCTTATTGGCCACGAAGTATGGTTATGTTTTGTTAAGGCTGACCCTGATAGTGACAAAGTTGACGAGGATGGCATCCTAAATGAAGACCAAGCAGTTCCAGAGGAAGAAAAGCAAGCAATGGGAAAGTTGCAAATTAATTAAGAGCTGCAATAACTAAACCATGTAATGGCCATCAAGGTTTCTGTGTTTCCAGCGATTCTGGCCAACTACAAAGATGTGTTGGACAGCCATAACAATCTTCGAGAAAACGAGGAGAACATAGCGCAATTAGAAAAAAAAGAGACGAACTGATGTAGCATCTTAAACAGTTTGAGTCTAAATATTCAAGTCTCGAAGGGCGTCTTACGAAGGTGTCCTCACTTGAAGCCCAGATAACACATTTGAAGCAAAAAGTGTTAACATCAAGCCAACATCATTAAGATGAATGAAGATTAGATCGTTGCGCTCAATGCCGAGCTCCAGGCTATGAAAGTCACAAAAGTGAAAATTATAAAACAAATGCGCGAAGAAAGTGAAGGCTTTTAAATAGAAGGCGGACAATGAACGTCCTATGCTGTGCCTGGCCAACGGTGATCAAAAGCATGTCACCACTATGGCTAAGATGAAGTCGCTGCACGTCAAACAACAGGTCGCTCTCAAACGCAAGATGGCGGAGGGAGTGGTTATCAACAAGTGGCACAAGAAAGCTTTAGATCGCCAGAATAATACCAACCATGAAACGCAACGCGAAAGGTAGCGTTACAGCAGGCACCATACAATAATACATAGACAGGAGCTGGAGGTGAAAAATCGCTCGAAGAACGTATGGAATACAGGTTATGGGTCATGGAACAGATCGACACCCTCCGAAACAATACAGACGATGCAGCGAGCAGTAAGAAACTGACTGAACTGGAAATCGATCTGGCGCTACGCAAAGCGCAGATATCGGATCTGCAACAAAAAATCTACGCTGCAGACTAAAAATATAGAGCTTGCACTCAAAGGAACAATATCCAATTCATGCTGAAATCTAAAGTCGCGCAAGTTTCTAATTATGTAATTAGTAGAAACAAAGCCAAAAGTACAAAATCAAAGTGAAAAGGGATTCTAAGCGAGATTCGAGGAAGTGAAACAAGTCCACGACCGATTTGCGATGGAGTTTGAGAGTAGTAAATCAGAGTTTGAACGGCATTTGAACCTTGTCATGATGCAGGCATGAGCCGAAGATAGCAGGTTAATAGTCCTCCTTCCGTGTGCAGTTGCTAGTCTGCCATTGGACGCGTCCCCAGGTGGCGGATAGGGGAATGGCTCCCAGATATGGGGGCTACTGCTTTGCCGGCGCGGACCAAAACTAGCAGGGGTGGAAGGGGCATATCGTAACCCTGTACGTAGTGTGGGGCCGGGAGCTGCTGTTCTTTGGGTTGGGCGCATTCTTTGCATTGGGTAGCTATGAAATAAAGCTCGCTTGGTCCTACCGTAGTGAACATTTACGAGATGGTGTGTACCGTGATTGAAGTTATGAGAGGTGATGCTGTAGATATAAATGGGGATTATTATCTTTTGAGAGGACGTATTCAATCAAGAGATACCAGCCCGCTTAGCCTACGCAACACGACAAAATTTTGTCGACCCGTTTTCTCGTGTTTTGGTCATTTGTCGTCAATCGTCTCTAACATGGTTGCGCTTAGAAGTCGATTTCTTATGTCAAAAGAGTAGTTTTACTTAGCCGCGGATTTTTGTCTACAAACTCTAACACAGCAATTTCTTTTTGTCGACATTTTAACCGATATTTTTGACATATTTCTTGTCTATGTGTCAGAAAGTAGAGAAGGAGACGACAAATGGTTTGTATGCTATTTCGATTGAAGCGATGGCGGTGTTTTATTACAATTATGTACTCAATCTATCGGTATAAATATATTCCTTTAATTATATATATATATATATATACATATAAACATGTAACGCCAATTAGGTGTTACCATTATGAATTTAAAAATGTCAATAAAATAATAAAAAATAAACAAATCTTAGTCGCTTAGTATAATACGCCGAATAAATGTACTCCTTTATTCTTTTTAAAATTTTAGATTGACTTATCGAGAAATAATAAACCACAGATCATCAGTCCTCAGTCAACGTCAAAATTGATGTAATCCACATTTCCAATAAGTTAATAAAAGGGTAAAACAAACAACACAAATTAAATAAACTATGTCGGTGTGGCTATGTTTAATAATGAAATAGTTAATAATCATATATCAAAAGGCAAAAACGGTTTTTCTACATGTTCGAGTAAACGAGACATATGTCGATATCGACAAACTTGTCTTCAGTCGTGCGCGAGATATCTCAAGTAGCACATGCTAGGCCGGCAGAGCACGAGTGTGTTATATATATATAACACTTAATAGAGAAGGAGTTGGAACAGAATGTTTACCCCCATATTACTGTACATTCCTTCACAACTAATTTGTATGGTACCTAGGTGGGCACGGCACCAAGGAGCTCTTAATCTGCCAACACCATATTTGGATAATATAATAATAAACGAAATAAATGTGTTTTAAAAATATTTCCGTTTTATTTATACTGTAGTAGTCACTGTAGGTACTGTTTTGATTCACTATATTAGAGCTTAAAAACTACTTAAAACATATGCTATTCTTGAGTAACCAAAGTAAAGAATACAGTCCACGCGAAGGTAGTTGAGCGGAATTATAAAAAGTAGTAGCTTTCCGCCCACGGGCTTGTGTGAACGTGTTTTATCCGGATTCCTGTAGAATAAAAAGTAGCGTGTATTACTCAGTATTAATGGAGCTTTCTTTAGGTAAAACACTTTATACAATCCGTCCAGTACTGTTTGAGTTTATCCGTAACAAACAAATAAACAAAACAGTTTATTTCGAAAACTACGAGATCCAGAGCCCATAAAATGTAATGGTAATTTTTAATCGTAATGGTTGGGGAAAAAGAAATCCATTATTTTTATATGAACTTCAGGACTTTATTTAACATGCTTCGGATTGTCCGATTTGGGTCAAATATGCACCGTTTTGTTGTTTGATTTGTTGCCATTTTAAAAGTAACCTTATAATGCCTCTCTCATAGAAGTCCTGGTCTCTATTTGCAAAAAACTCTAGTAGTCGATTTTCACAATCCTCCCTAGATGCCAATTTTTTATCATTAAAGAAATTTTGCAATGCAAGAAAAAGATGATAATCGCTTGGTGCCAAGTCCGGACTGTATGGCGGATGCATTAAAACTTCCCAACCAAGCTCCCGAAGTTTCTGGCGAACACGTCCTGATGGAACACGACACCTCTCCTGTTGGCCAATTCTGGCCGTTTCTGGTCAATCGCTATCTTCAAACGGTCCATTTGTTGACAGTAGAAATCAGAATTTAGCGTTTGGCCATATGGAAGCACCTCATAATAAATAATCCCCTTCCAGTCCCACCAAATGCATAGCAGAACCTTCCTGGCCGTTAGTCCTGGTTTGGCCACCGTTTGAGGTGCTTCACCGCTCTTTGACCACGATCGTTTTCGCACAGTCACCATCCGTTTAAGAAATGGGTCTATCTCATTCCGTTTGGCCAAGGCTTCGCAGATGGAAATTCGATCTATCATGTTTTTTTTCTGTTAATTGGTGTGGCACCCAAACATCGAGCTTCTTTTTGAATCCAGCTTTGTGTAAATGATTTAAAACTGTTTTATGGTCGATTTTTAGCTCCTGGGCGATGTTACGACTGCTAACATGCCGGTCAACTTCGATAATTTCTCTGATTTTATCGACATTTTCGACGACCGGCCTACCTGTCGAGGTGCATCTTTAACATCAAAAATTCCTGAACGGAATCTACGAAACCAAAATTGCATATAATTGGCTGTTACAGTATCGGAACCATAAACATCATTCACAATTTAAGCCGCCTGGCTTGCATTTTCGCCTTTGTCAAAGAAAAACTGTTAAATGTACCGAATTTTCTCTTTGTTCACTTCCATTTTTAACACCCTGTAACTCACAACTGAATGCACCAAACAATAAACAGCAAAAGAATTTTTTTTACTGCGAAATGTCACCTTTCCAAAGAGTATAAATCTGAAATTGTTTGATCGATACTTTACGAGAAATCTATCAGTATAGCCATCTACCGACAAAATAATGGATTTCTTTTTCCCCAACCTATTATTTATTTGTTCTATTGATTTCAAGCACTTTTTGAAATGGCAGCACCTTAGCCCATTTTGCCCATTTTCTTTTTTAACGTTAATTATGAAATAAATCTATGTGTTTAATGTTATAACTAATGATTTATTTGTATTATTACAACTCAGCAATTGTTTCGACTATTAATGAAATGTGAACAAATTTAATTTAATTTCATTGAAGCGAAATTTCTTTTATATTTCTCAAAGGATTAGTAAAAAGTACTTTGTATCAGAGAAAGTGCGGTTCCAGATCTCAGATGCTTTTAAAGTCCTCACCGAAGAGTTAGGCTTGAAACAACATCCTCATAGGTAATCGGTCACTTTCTCCGCTGTGTAAATAACGCACTTATTTCGTTTCTCTTTAAACAGCGTATTTAAGCCTACATTCTAGTATTAATAGTTTTGGTAATGATCACCATGATGACTCTTTGAATTGTCATTCAGCCTCAAAGTACCAGGTAGGCAAAATTCTTCGAAGAAACAGAAATTTCCTGTACACCTATTGTTATTACAATAATTTGTTCTCAGACTTTTATAACGGAGTACCTTTTTTTAAATATAAAATGTGTGTTTTATATCAAACGACACTTAAACCTACGTTTCCTGATAAATCGATCCGGACATCGTAACTCTAGCGATTACGGCGTTCATAAACCATACCATAAGCTTTCTGAAATTTCATCAGCAGCACACACAACTTGTGAAATTCTTTATAGCTACTACGTGGATGCGTTATATTAGATCTAATACATTTTTTTTTATTAAAAAAGCTGTATTCAATTGTTTATATTTAGGCCATCTCTTTTATTTATTTTCACACTTGGAATGTAATAATGTGTCTATAGAATATAATTATAGTATTTTTTACGCCATGCGGTATCCAGCAGAGTAGAATAACAACAATTCTGTACACTAAAAAGTGTGGTAAAAGGCACCTAATGATACTGGAGGCAATCACCGAAAACCTCCCGTAGATCAGAAAATTGGCAGCACCGTTTTCCTAATTGTGTTCCTTTACTGTTTCTTTTCTTTTCTTCTACGTCTTTTTAAGTTTTCGAGTAAGGAAATTATGGTAAAACTCTATGGGACGGCTTCACTAATACTATGTCTCAAATATGTGTATTTCTGATTGATTCTGGTAACTAAATAACAATAACTATTTTGTTGAAACATATCTCAGGTCAGGGCTTGTGAGGAGGATGCTTACATCTCAATAAATATGGTTCGGCGAAGCGATGACTGTTGCGACAGCAAGATGGCTCGGGAACGCGTGTTGACTTGGGAGATCGGCCTGCTTTAAACTACCAGTATTATCGATAATTACTTAAAAATATATCTTTATGTTGCATTCTTAAATTTGTTTTTGTTACTTTGTATATCATAGTAATATCTAAAAGTATACTTGTCAACTTTGTCGTAATCAACGATGTGTTGAAACCATAAAAGTGCTATTTTTGTTATAATAGAAGGTTTTTTGTCGATTATATGGTGACGATGGTGATATTGTAAATGTCGTTACTTTTGTTAAAGCTGAAGAGTTTCTTGCAACTGCTCTTCAAGTCAGTTAAAAGTCCCCTGAACATGTAATAGCTAAATTGTTAAACGAAAAAAAATTTAGGAGCATATTAATTTAATAGTTATGTACAATAATTATGATTGTTCGCTCGAAACTTGAATTATTAGGATTAACTATTGAACGAGAACATTTCAAGTACATAACAATCATTCCAATGGTGTATTTGAATCTATTCCATTCATGATGTTTCTGATTTCATGTTCTATTTCGATTCACTACAATTTTATATTAAACTTTGGGAATTTCACTTCGTGGCTATTTTTATTGCCTGTTTACATTCACGTGAGAAGAGAAACAATTTCGTGGGTTATTTGCAGAAACAGCAAAGACAAGCTTCTACGATGGTACTGAAATAGTATATGGCATCACATGGTGTTTCGACGAAAATAACACGGGAATTTTTGATACTATCACAAGTTTAATTTGGGTCTGACCAGATTGCTAAACATATTTTAAAAATCTTAAAATTCTTTCTTCGCTCAGTTGAGACGTATTCAAAATTTTAAACGTATTAGAAATTATATGATTTTATTCACGAAATATGAAAACAAACACTTAATAATTCATTTTAAAATAAATTGATGATTCCAACTGCACACCTTAATAAAAATCTACCATCAAGTACTCATAATAAGTTTGTTAAGATTTATTACCAGAAGATTAAGGAGGTGAAAACAACGATGACAAATTAATGAAAATGTTAAAGGATGTACACAAAATACGCTGCAAGGAAAATACTTTGCAAAAGACTTAAAATAAAATTTTAATTTTATTACATTGTTTACATTTAAACAATAACTCTTTTGAATAAAGTGCAGGGAAGTGAAATTAAACATAACTATACTTCACGAGTACCTGTTTATTACTAAGTAATAGAATATACACACTTCACCTCAGGGGCAAAAACAAAATAAAAATTTACATGTTATATTTTTGTATAAAGTAACACAATATAAGGTTTTGTTCTATTTTTATGTATTGCTTGTTGAATATTATTTTTTAATATCTTAACATTACCTCCCATATCTTCCAAAAATAAAAATTTGGACCTTCACATAATTTGTCCAAAATAGTACATTCATTTTTCAATAAAACTAATTGACCACTATTATACGATACATGGTTTATATTCTTATTTTAATTACATTTTAGTTTTCATTTACTTATTAACAAATTATTACGATCGTCCTGTTGAGCTACTTGTAACCTGTACTTTAACTCTAATGAATAGTTTCTAGATTATACAGGGTGTCCCAGAACTCAACGTCAAGCCGAAATGGGGTGACAGGATTGATTGTAACCATCATGAGAAAAATCAGAAAAAAAATCTATCCCATGCAGTTTGAAAACTATGGGCATGGTAAACAAAGATCTTTACATCCTGTCAAACATTGGCAAAACTTATTCAAATTTTAAATTATGTAGATGATGCTTACCCATAAAAAGTAAATAAACTGAAATGTGGTGCATTAGCACACAGTGACAGGGTGAAAACATCCACTCGATTCTTCAAAAAATTTCCTTTTTGTGAATTGAGATTCATATCATCAAAATGTTAGAACATGGCGTCGCAATAGCTAGGCCTCCAAATCTCCATCATAATTATTTCATAAAAAACTGAAACAAAAACACAATCCCATAAACGCCTACGCTCAGAACCTCTACCTTGAAACATTCTCGATGATATTTCCACAAAATACTTACAAGTTGTATAAAAATAGAGAATTAAATGGCAGCAATAACTCCACGCAATTAATCGTGTAAAGAAATGTCAGCGGAAGTAGTTTCACTCCCAGACGTTTGAACGTGTGACTTGTTATCTTGTAGTACTCGCTTGACATGCTGAAGCTCAGCAGTCAGATGTTGTTGGTAACAGATGCTGCGAGCTCTCTGAAACAAAGATTTCCCTACGGTAGCCAACTGTATAGGATGGTGGTGAGAGTCATCATTTATATATCTATCTGTATGATTTGCCATTCTATACACTATATGAATTAAGGTTTGATTTGGATTCCTGCTGATTTGAATAAATAGGTACGCTATTTTATTGTCTGTCTCTTATTCCATAGTAAATTGTATATTGGGATGTATGGAATTGAGGCGACTTAAAAAGACAGAAACCATATCTCTGGGTAGTATGGCATATGTGTCATCAACGTACCTTTTGTAGAAGCGTGGACACACCGGTGCCGTCGCTAGGGCCCTTTTCTCAAAGTCCTCCATAAATATGTCGGTGATTATGGGTGATACAGGAGAGCTCATTGCTACACCATCCACTTGTAGGTAGAATTGTGTATCTGTAATTATTTTCACAGCAGTGATGTCTCTAGAACAGAATTGGTTAAGCAAGATTGTTGTTATGGTTTTTGGCATATAGATACAAGTCCTTGGTTTATCGATAGAGGTGTTTAGCAGTATCTTACCTCCGATGTTGTTTGGACCGCAGATTCTGTTGTCTCTAATCCAAGGTTCTTTATGCAATTAGGGTGTCGGTTTTGTTGTTTATCTCCAGCACTCTACACAAGGTGCCCGCCACTTATTTTTTGTGTTGGAGGTTTGTCTGAATGATGTTGAGGAAGTTAGGTGCTGCGAAGGACGTCATCTTCGTCTCTAGTCCCTCTCTCCCTTTCCAGTGGTGAGTTCAACACCACCTCGTTCTGACCCTGTTGGGGAGCTGAGGTGGTTTCACCTATCACTGTCGGGTTGTCCTCATCCGTAGCCTCCTCTTCAAAGTTTAAGAAGCGGATATATCCGCTTCCCGACATGTGTGGTTTCTGTCTAGGATTGCTGTCTTTTGGTCTTCCAGAATGCCCAAGATAAAGTGAACTGCCTTATCCTCCTCACCGGACTTCTTATCTACCGTTATGTCATAGCACTGCCAGAAATGGACTTTGTACCAGGGGTTCTAGGCACAAAGGTCTCTCTGTAGTGCCTCGGCGTGTATGTATGAGATGCCCTGCCTTGAGCTTCTTCTTCAGCTCCAACTGTTTGATAATAGCTAGAGTAGTGCCGCGTATCGGTGATGTCATTCCTCTGACAGCATTATCCCGCCAGCTTAGAGCGGTTGCGTCCTCACACCACATCGCTAATACCCTATTCATAAGGAAGGGTGCACTGGGGTAAATTTTAAAGGGTAGTATATTGGGAAGGAAAAGTTGGGTGAAGGAACTTGGATGGGATGGAGAAGAGGGATAAGGAAAACCACTTGATGGGTGGGGGGCGCCGCATCTAGTCCACCTTTTCCTCTAGGCTCGATTCCGCCCACTGTCCATCAGAAATGTTCAGTGATAAGAATCGGGCCCGTCTTCACTGTAGAACATTAGCCATCAACACCAGATGTTCACACAAGTGGGTGGACATATGTGGTTGCCGTTGCCCGGGGTGCACCACTAGGAGGCTTTCCGACTGACCCCCCAAGCTTGTCGTTATTTTCTCATGTCAAACAATTTATATTTGTAGTTTGTATTAAAATTATTCGATTCACAATTGAAAACTGCTATTATTAATTTTCTTAGTTTTTAATATCATGATTTTTTTTGTCGCTACATGTTGAGGCCCAGGTCTACGAATAGGAAACGAAACGGAAACATCTCATTTAATTATTTTTTAGACTGCGGCAACTTGGTCTCTCGTCTCCCATTAATTACGGGTTTAACTAAATCTTTTTTATGACGCTTGATTGACACGTTCCTAATTAATTGAGCTTGTGATTGATTGTGGCATTATAACCTCGATAAAGGTTTTTTGGAAAAGAGTTTTAAATGAATTAATTGTTAATCATAAGTCATTTTTGTTTCTGATCTTTTCTGATGAAAATTATAAACCGTTTTAGCCACTCGGTCACTCGGTAAACATGGATTGGATCTAATGGCAAAAAAATCTGGAATTCAGGATTTGATTCTTCAATGTAGAAAAAAGGGTTGTGGCATAAAAAACTTTTTTTGGCCTAATTTTTAAAGACACTTTAATTTAGATTTCTGTTAATGGGTTAAGTTGCTGGGTATTGAATTAAGAAAACTAACCTATCCTAACTAAACCTGCGATGTATATAAATTTTTGCCCTTTGATTTTATGTCAAGTTAAGAATACCCAAAGAAAAGGGTCCCCGAAAAATATAATCGATATGGGTATAATCTTTGCTCTTGGTAGTTGTAGGAGTATGATTGCTTTTGTTGTAGAAATATGATTCACCATAGAATTCATCACTAGAGATGAGTCGTGTTGCGCCGGTGAACCTTCCCACTAAAACTCAACCGTTTGACCTCGTGGGTCCCTTTTTGGGAAGCACCACTATGGCACCACTGATCCGCTGCCGCTAATGGCCACCCTTCATTGTTTGTCTTATTTAAAAGTCAGCTTAATTTTATTATTTGATATGCATAGCGAATACCAATACTCATCAATGAATAAATATTCGTAAACATCATCCACATTGTTTTAAAACCAAATTATGTAGCTAAAGTACTTTTGTCATGGAATTCAGAAACTATGCGCTACTAGTTTAGGTAACTAGTTAGAAAACATTGCTGCGTATAAATAAATGAGAATAAATAAATATTTCATACGTTCACACCTATTAGCCTAGACCAAAGTACTGTGAGGTTTATGTTAAGGATACTAGGATTACGGATACATACATATATGATACACAAGATATTTTATAAGATAAATTATTATAATAGAAAAAAAAAAAAGATATTTTATATTAAAAGAAATATGTATCAATCGTTCCATTAGTGATGACAGAAAGATAAAGCATGTGGAGTAAATGTGCGAGAGGCTAAGTTCAAGAACTGATATGAAAGAATAGAAAAAGACAAGAATAAATGGACTCCGATTTAAAAGGAGCAATCAAAAAAGGGCCTAACGTGACCTCCGAATCATAAGGATTTTAAAATAATAACTTTGGGTATGTTGGCTACCCATCCGTTATACAGCCATTGAAAAAGTTACATAGCTTCCTTAATCATAAACGAAAAAGCTAACTGCTGCGCTATCAATTTCTTAAACATGCCGGTGGTATTAAATTTTTTTTTTTAAATAAATCGCCCGGATAGCGAGGAGTGTTCAAATCCCACCCAATAATTGAGACAAGTTGAGTTTTATTATAGTTTCTTTAAAAAGAATTATTAACCGTTAAATGCAATTGAAATATAATAATAACATAGTTTTTTCTTCTTTATCGATTGTTCGATACTTATTAAAGTTTTAGTTTTTACTTATTAAACGTTTAGGTAGTTATAGCAAAAACATGGATAGATGGCGCTGCTTAAGAAACATTTGAAAAACTCAATGGGTCCGTCGAAAAAAAAGGCCTAACTAAAAGAGCACTCACCTGGTTAGTGAGTAACCCCCGAGGATCAAGCCCGCCCGACATCTGAGAAAAGTTTAATTTTTTCTTGTAATTATTTCTGTACATATAAAAATCTTATTTGAAATAATTAATGTTATTGACTTTTCAGGTCATCAACTATGAAAGAAACGAACTTAATTCTAATGTAAAAGAACTTCAAATCGATTGCCAAACAAACATTCAGCTTTACCATTTATTCACCATAGAATTCTACAAATAATCGTCCATCTATAAACTGTTCGCCAAAAGCACCTTTTTTCTGTGTCGGTTCTACAAATATTAGTTCGCCGGCGAACAGTCAAAAATATCCTTAGTCAAACGTCCCTTGAATATTCCGTCGGATGTTTTAACGATTGGAATTCAATGTCCATCGTAGATGGTCGCTTTTACAATGGCGCCTTATCTTGAATTTTTTAAACGGATTCTTTTAAAATGTTTAAATAATTTATGACTTCATCTTGAACTATTAGGAATTCCAGAGAGAATCTTATCTGCTATATAAATAATTTGGGATTTCTCATCTCTTATTTTGAGACAACCAAATGATTAAGTAAGCAAATCACTCCTTATTACGCAAGTTTGAGCAGAATTCGCTTCATTGAAAGGATCAAACTATTTATATTGAAGTCTCTGGATAGATCTTGCAAGTCTCAGTTTGCAACGTAAGCGCGATAGAACTCAAACAACTACCTGTTGAGTCTTGTTAAACTCTACCCTGAGTAAGCAATTTGCAAAGTGAGTCTTACTATTCTGAGCATTATTGTAACCTTCGCTGAATATATGAATAATATTAACCAGTTTAATGTCTTCTGCATAAAACTTCAAACGATAGATAATAAAAAAATAAGTTATTTCAATAATAGTTAGATCTGAAATTCATACCAATTAGCCTAGTCAAAGTTAGCACGACAAGGCTTATGTTACGGATACTAAAGTAGCGAATAAACATACATGTTTGATACATAGATATTAAATGTTTATATATAAAAGTTCCCTGTCATAATGTTTGACCGCGATGAACTCCGAAACTACTCAACCGATTTTGATGATTCTTTTCCCTTTTTCTGGATTTGTTCCAACTTAGGACAAAGGATAGGTTTCATTTTAATTTATAAAAAAAATATATAAAAACCCGAGATTGTTGCACAAATGCTTGTATTTATCCTACAAACAATTAACCGTTCCAGGACTTGCACCCAGAACCATTTCAAAGGCAGAATAGCTACCGTTGCCTTAAAATGGTCGCCAAATAATCATATAATAAAGTTCAATTTAAGAGAAACGTAAAAAATAGTGTTGACTAAAATTGGTAAGGCTCTTATCAGCATCAAACCTAGCAGTAATATTAGTGGAGACCGTATAACAGTACTGTTATATAAAATGTTTAGAACCACGTCAAAGTTCATCATTAAATTATTTTCTATATCGATTGACTATTTTTGACATACTGATTAAATGAGACATAGTTCTACATTGGAAACATTATTTCTCATGAATAATAAATTAATGTTAGACTGTATTGCGCTACCAAATACATAAGACCGAAAAAGTCATGGCATGTGCCATCTCGTAAACAGAGGCAGCAACGTTTGAAACCGACGTAATTGCTATTCGAGCAAAGAGTTTGGCCAAAAAGGAGGTGGGAAGTTTGATTATACTTTCATTATAAGAGACAAAAAACTGTTTTTTTATTATCTTCGTCATTCTCTCTTCGTCAGCTCTAGCAACATCTAAATTGCAGCTATTGTCTGTGATAGTCTTTGATTTATTTTGCATATAAAAATAATTTGGTTAATAATAAAAGTTTGTTTCAATTTACTAAATATTTATAGTGCGGAGGTCGTTACAGCTTATGTACAGTCAACCGATATCAGGCGGGACTCAAACCGACATCCCCTTACTATCCCAATTCTGGTCTTTAAGGAAATAATACTAGATTTAAAAATCTAAAAATCCCACGTTTTTCAGTGACCAAAAAAGAATAAAATAACCCGGCGGGGCCAAGCGAGGGGCCACTCAAAACGTGGGGGCGCATGTTACTTATGGAGATGTAATGAGATGTATGATATGCATAGATGTTGAGAGTATTTGTAAAGATGCGCCCCCACGTTTTGAGTGGCCCCTCGCTTGGCCCCGCCGGGTTATTTTTTTGGTCACTGAAAAACGTGGGATTTTTAGATTTCTAAATCTTGTATTATTATTTTATTCTTTTTAATTATTAACTCAACGAAGTAACCATGTGTTACGCAACAATCGGATAAGCCCCATACAAAAGTGAAAGTTGCCGAAAGTTGACCTGAAAGTGCACCTAGAAAGTTGAAAGTTGTTTAAGCGTGCATTGTCATCGGGTTCTGAGCTACCCTGAAAGTTTCAACTCGCTAGGTGGTCGGGAAGTGCCTCAAAATTGAGGTACAAGATTCTAACCGGACAGACAAGCAAACAGACAAGAAAGCGACCTAAGAAAAACGTGGGAAAAATTAAGAATGGATATGGGTTCCAGTCCCGTTTGACACCTAAGTTCAATATGTCTTAAGATTTAAAAATCTATTTGTTAAATTATATAATACTAGATGGCGCTGTAGCGCGTAGAAACACGCTATCTTATTGTTTTGCAGGAGTACGTAAGGGCAAGTATAGTTTTGCAATGTTAGGATAGCGAGACAATATGGTTACAATCACACAAACAAAGAATTGTCATAATATAATTAGGATATAATAAAATAAAAGCGATGTAAGTAATTATTTTTAACGTACCGATTACGGAAATGAAATGAGTTTCAAAAGTGACTGCATCACTTCAACTAGTCAGCACAATGAGCTCGAACTCACGGCGACTTTTAAACAGTCTTTCCCCGTTTGAGATTCCACTGCTCAGGATAAAGACTCTTTGAGATTGGCGTTAGACTACTGAGAGTGTGAACTTGGAGAATATTTAATAACATTATTTTACAAAAGCAACAAATGTTTCGTTCATAACATTTGTGGACAAAATCATACCATCTCACCATATCACAATCTTTTTTGACACGAGCAAAGCTTTCGATTACCTGTTCTTTAAGAATAGTGAGAAATTCGGTATCAGAGGTGTGTTTATGACTAGCTCAAATCTTACTTGAGTAATGCTTGAATAAAACTGACACAGGATGATTTTTACAATTACAATTAAAATGAAATTCTATTCATTTGTCTATAAAAGCATAATTCAATATTATAATTACACATATTTCGATGGATGTTATAAACATTTTTCTTCCATAGAACTATTCATCAAAAGTTTGGTACTAACCTCTTATGGTTATAGTCGTCTCAAAAAGGTCTCTCTTTCGTATCTCCGTTACATTTGGGACGTAACCGAATTGATAGCTAATTCAAACAATTAATACGTAATTATTATTTCGTTTCTTCATGACGCTGACGCAGAATAACAACTGATACTTATTAGAAGTAATATTTTCGCTGTATTTTGTCTACACAACAATTTATACTATAAAATTAACATCATTAAAACATACAGATTATGACATATACTCAGTAAAAGTAATAATGTATACCTGCATTTACGAGCTCTACTTATAAAACGGAAGCCACTTATCTTCAAATACCAGCATTATTTTTACTTCATCTTTGTTCACAGTTTATGAAGTGCATTCAATTCCAAGTCACTGCTCCTTTTTCCGTAAAAGTTGGTTTTTATTGAACTCCCTTCGGAGTTACAAAAAGCCAGAAAAAGAATGCATGCAACCCATATAGAGGAGCTTGCACTATGTATTTATACGATATAACTAGTACAAATTGTGGATAATCAGTAATGTTATTTTATTTAGTTCTTACACTTCCGCGCACATTACACATCAGAATGAAACACTTTTTACGGATTTTTGCGCATGTTTTATTTTATATTTAATCCTGACGTTTCGACTCCCTTACAGGAGCCGTGATCACAGGATGACTGTGATGACAATGTTATTTTATTTATTTTTTATTTAAACATTTGACAAGAAAATTATTTCTGAAGAAACGATTACAAGAAAAAATAATAACATATCTGTTTCTTCTTTATCGATTTTTCTTGTTATATTCGATGTTGTAAGTAGAAGTATGAAAATGAAAAGATGGCGCTCGCGTCAGCTTTAGGAATACTTGGGAAAATTCGACGCATCTAATAAGGCCTCGGTGGCTTAATTGGAAGAGTACTCGCTCGGATAGCGAAGGAATACGGATTCGAGTCCTGCATATCACCTAAGACTGGTTGTTATTTTTCTTCAAATAATTTCTTTATTATTTTGAATAAAAGATTAACTAGTTTGTAATGACTACAGTTCAATCGAAACAGTGTGGTCTGAAATCTTACATAAAATACAATTTTGGCGACTTTCAGCTCATAAGTTTCCCTTTAACTCAAGTATTGATTAACAAATATTATTACTCTATACAAGGTTCAGCGGGTCTTTCAAGGTCTTGGTAACTTAATAAAAAGAAAATTGCGTTAATAGAAAGAGGTTAGAGAGTTCGATTCCCGTCTGACGCCTGAGACAAATTGGATTATTTCTTGCAAAAATTGCTTTGGACATTAATATGAAATAGAAAAATGTTCAAAGAAAGTGATCCTGTGACAAATTATTTCAGGAGCTATATTCGCAGGAAAATTTTGTGGGAAAGGTTTATTATTTAGTCTTAATGTTGCAATTTCACGACAACAATTGGTGTTCGTTAAATTATTTTTGTTTATTGAATTGGCAACATTAGATTGATATTATATAAGATAATGTAATCGCATTCCTTGTGTTTGGCAGAAAAAAGTGTTGTGTTAGCGCAACTGAAGTCAGCAAACGTGTCTTGGCCGAAAACTGTATAGTTTGTTTTTCAGCGCTGATAAGCGCTCGCAAGCGCTTTTTTCTGACAAACACAAGGGTTACTTATACGGTAAAAGTCTTATTAAAAAAAACACATCAGACTTTTAGGCGGGACCGAGAAACGTCACTTTGGTGGTTTTGTTTTTCTTGTTAAAAATTTTTTTGTGGTAATAATGGTGGATTATTAAACACAAAGTGTTTGTGAACATGTAAGAATGTTGGCAAGCGAAACAAAGCAGCAGAATTTGTCTTTTCCTGCTCTCTCATGAAGTCCACGGGCAGGTTTTAATAAAAACCCCACGCCTTTACTGAAACCTAGGGAAAATGATATTTCACTGTTTATTCATAATTCATTGATCATCTATCATTCATGTATCGACTATGAGAGCCATCTAATGAGGACAAGAAATAACTGAAGACTTCAATGTATGGTTTTGTACCATTTGCCTTCCCTTATGGGAAAACTTCAGAACTATAAGCACGTTCCGTTCAGCGGTTATTAAGAATATGAAAAAATTGAAATAGAATTCTTAAACAATGATATACGATTGTTCCACCAAACGTTCGTCAAATAGCTATTTTATAAACGGATAGTTGTTTTGCTTTTTGTGAGTTTATTTTCACGTTGAAATATGGTCACGTCTGTCGTATGAACTTTTGTATATATTAAATAATGTATAAGAAGAATTAAAATGGAATTTAATGAAATGCACTTAAAATAAGTTCTTTTGAATATTACAACAAAGTGTGTGCAAAATCCAACTTACTCCAGCCTGTTTTAATTTTGTGATTCTGCATTTTGCGAATTGTCTTATACATTCGTAGAAATGTTTTTAAAAGCGCCATCATCTTTACTATTTAAACAAGTTGTGAATAAAAATGCATACCTATTTTTACCTCCATATGTCTTTCCTATTTTCTTTTAAGTCACGGAATATAATTCTAAATTCTGAACTCATACCCATGTTTGTACGTTCTCCGCAATATGGCGGCGGAGAGATCGTATAAAATGCAAATTTATCTGACTTTTCTGGATAATTTTCTTGCGTCCCTTTCATTGAAAATAATACGTTTTTAAACGGACTTATATATATTTATCTATGTCGGATGTAGTGGGTCATTAAACTGTCGCAGAATATCCCAACAATAATGATAAATTACGGTCACAGTAGTCCAATAACACGCTGAGGTTGAGGTTGAGGTCACACTTTATTTCGCAAAGAAGATAACATCTAAATCGCTTTGATCGTTGTAAGAACATAATAAGAACAATCTGTTGACGCGATCGAGCTCCGTTAAGACGATTTTATTTTTATCTTTATCTTTATTCATTCACAACGATAGATTAGCAAAGCGTCTGTTAATAAACTTACATTCTTATAATTTTATATATATTTTGCAATTTTTCAATGCTCTCTTACAAGATAAATTATTTTTATAGAAAAATACTAGAAAAACACCACTCGGCTCAGAAGTGAATTCTCAAACGGGAATCGAACCCGCAACCTTAGGAAGTCAGCGCCAATGCTCTCCCAATTAAGCTTACGAGCATTGTGAACACACTTTGAAATTTTATAGTGCCTTTCAAAAACGAAATGAAAATTTAAAAAAAACACGGTTACCCATGATCAAGCACAGTAATTTTTACTTAAATTTAAGTTTGTATTTAACGCAGCCGCTTAAATTACTATTATGGTGCAGATTACAAACACTGATCAATTGGAATTCTCTATTGTTTTTTTTTCAGAAAACCTAATTGCCAGCTAATTACCGAAAAAACAACACTAAGAAAACAACAGTCGAATTTGAAACAGCCATGTCCTGTCTCTTAGGAGTTGTCCAATTAGCAATTGTATCTTTCTAATTGTCTATTCTTACGCCAATTACGGTGTGGATTCACTCTATATCTAGACATAAGGATAATTGTCAAACAGAGATTTTTATTATTAACAAGTGTAACTGTAATCCCACCAAAAACATTCTGTAAAAACTAGCCAAGTCTCGATGGAGCTGCTTGTTTATCTCTAAAAAGTAATGAAATCTAGACAAAGTCGTGCCAAACCCAAGGTGCCTTACTGCGATTTCTTTATTATTATAGTTAATGTTGTGTGACTTGGCCGTTGAACATTCTTTATACATTAGTGGGTATAAGTAAATTTTGTTTACACGTAATGTTATATCTGTTGTAACTACCTATGTTTGTTCAGCGAGATAATAGCCCTTAACTAACGTATAAAGAACGTTCAACGGCCAAGTCACACAACACTAACTATAATAACAAAGAAATCACAGTAAGACACCTTGGGTTTGGCACGACTTTGTCTAGATTTCATTACTTTTTAGAGATAAACAAGCAGCTCCATCGAGACTTGGCTAGTTTTTACAGAATGTTTTTGGTGGGATTTCACTTCTTTTTGTAGAAACGTGGGCATATTGATTTATTTTATTAGATTTTCTTATTTGACACATTTTATTTTTTATTTTTAGGAGTAGTTTTTTAATTACACTCGGCGTCAAAAAAATCGCACCTCTAAGAAAATCACGTTCAAATGGCATTAACTCTGGATATGCACATGCAGTCGTATTAATTATAATTTTATTTAAAAGGTTACTTAATTAACTTAATAAAAAAACATTATTTTTCATTATCAAATAAAACCTAAAGCAACAAATAAAGGGTCACAAAAATTCTAAGGAAATTTTGCTGCTCGGGAGAGTCGCGAGTTGCGCTAACTTTGTGGGTATAAAGAGGTCAACACGGGTTCAATGTGGGTCATTCGCTATTAAACCGTTGAAGGGGACACACGCACTGATTTTACTGAAGAAAGAACATCTGGAAAATGGACACTACAGCTGATGAGGCCGCTCAAGTGGTTGCACTACTGCAAGCAGGGGTGCGGCAGTGTGATGTCGCCCGGCAACTGAATCTGAGCCGTTTTTCGGTTCGTAGAGTCTACCAGCGCTTTTTAGAGACCGGTGGCTATATCCGGCGACATGGGTCCGGTAGACGTCGCTGCACTTCGGAAAGAGACGACCGGTTCGTTGTGTCGTACTCTTTGAGAAATCGCTTCTCAAACGCTGTTCAGCTGCAACAGGAGCTCCAGGCAGTTCGCAGACGCACCGTGAGTGTATCCACGGTTAGAAGAAGACTGAAGGAGAAGAACATAGCAGCCCGCAGAGCTGCTACAGGTCCAAAATTGACTGCAGCGCACCGACGAGCCCGCTTGCAGTTTGCTCGCGACCACGTCGATTGGACCATTGAGCAGTGGGGAGCTGTTCTCTTCTCAGACGAGACACGAGTGTGTCTTTTCTGCAACGACCGACGAAGAAGAGTATACCGGAGGCAGGGTGAACGTTTCGCTCAAGCCTGCATCCAGGAGACGGTGGAATATGGAGGCGGATCCTGCATGTTCTGGGGCGGTATGTCGGCTGCCGGCAAAACCGACCTGGTCTGCGTCTCCCGGACCGGAGGTGCTCGCGGACAAGGGTCGCTGACTGCGCGCCGCTATATCACAGAGATCCTGGATGTGCATGTGGTCCCTTTTGCCGAATCTTTTGGCGAGGGGTTCACATTAATGCACGACAACGCTCGCGCACACACTGCAGCCATCGTGAACGACTTCCTGCGGAGGTCCCAAATTCCTGTGATGCAGTGGCCAGCGAGAAGTCCTGATCTGAATCCGATAGAGCACCTCTGGGACCATCTTAAACGTAAGGTTCGATCTCGGGATCCGGCTCCTTCGACTCTAGAGGAACTCCAAACCGCGGTGATTGAAGAATGGGGTCTTATCCCTCAAGAAGAGCTCCTGAAGTTGGTGAGGTCTATGAGGGACCGTATGGAAGCCGTCATCAGGGCAAGGGGGGGTAACACTAGATTTTGAGTTAATTTTAAGACACTTTTTGTACATTTTTTTTGTAAATTATCGATTATTAATTAGGACTTAATTAAGATTTTTTATTATTTTTCAAATTTTTATGCTTTTTGTATAATTTTAATTAAAAAAAAGATTGCACTTAATTGTTGTTTGATGCTCCTTTTTGTTACCTTTCTAATGATACCTAACACTATCCTCTATATAAGGTTTAGGAATTTTTGAATAAGATTTTTATAAGGTGCGATTTTTTTGACGCCGAGTTTATTACAAATCTTTCTTTTCTTTATTTCCGGTTCTGATTCTTGTACAGTAGCAACAGTTTTTCGTATTGCCCATTCGCGTTCATTATTTATTCTTTTAGACAGTTTAGATGGTTTAATTTCTGAAAGATCGGCGCGGTATTTACGACTTCGACTATTTCTTCTCGTAAACTTGTAAGTATAAGCATAAATACCAGTCTAGTCTTATTATCCAGAGTTTTCCTTTAATTTTATTTATATTCGTATTAAAAGCAGAAGGGGAGGCATTCGCCCAGCAGTGGGACGCTTTAGGGTAGATTGAAAATTAGAAGATGTGTCCCACTACGCTGGATTTTTGCAATGACAGTCGATTTTTGTACGTACCAATAGTAAAAGGGGGCATTACCATATCTCTAATACAGCTGAGACCAGCTGAGAGTTCTTCATCGGATACTTCAGACCTTCGATTTTTGACATCAAATGAAGCGGACCACCAAGTTAAATACTTTTTGTAAAGGTGGTATGTCGATCTCTAATAGTTTGGTTGGGCTCTTGTGTTTTCTGATCAGGGTCACCAGGTACTCCAGATCTTCGATTATCCTAGTTTTTATAGTTTTCCCTTTATGTGGCCATTAAACCCTACCTCTGAACCAAATTTCAGCTCTCTGAGTTTATGGGAAGTACTAGTTCTATTTTGATGATCATAAGTGAGTGTCGTAAATGCGAAACTTTGCTTTCGCTTAACTTCGGAACTAAATGCCCTACAGACTTGAAATTTTGGATTTTAAGTATGTGATTATAGCTTACTGGATGACGAAAATTTCTGCGTTCTAGTCTTATCTAGAGGTTCTCAAATAGGGGCCTGAAAATGCGGCGAAATGGTTCGAGTAAAGGATGGTACGGCAGTGTATGCTTCGCGCTCGACTTGGCGGGGGCACTCCCGTGCCCCACGATATAGAGAATACATTTTATCAATAATTACACTTGAATGCATGAGGTTTTCGCCGTGTATTGTTTGATAAAGCCTTCAACTTCAAAACTAGAGGTCTCACGGAAAATGAGGGGTTAACATTAAAAGTTTATTTATTTATAATAGAGATAGAATCCAGTACAAAGAGTGTTGCTAATAACAATTTTTAACGTGTAATTTTGTAGGCCAATTACAACAATCCAACGGATTCTAATTTGGGCTCGAAATATTGAAAATATAATCACCATAAAAAACTAAAGTACATATATGTATTACATTTCAAATAACAGGAATAAGAATCAAAACAATCGGTAGTGTGGTTTGGATGGGATTTTGGATAGGGAGCGATGGGTGGGAAAAGTAGAGATGGACAAAGGGGTAGGAGTGAAAGAGGTGGGATGGGGAGACCACACGGCGGGTGGGAAGTTCCACACAGAGTGCACTGGCAAAGAAAGTGTGGGATGTTGGGAAGGGAAAGTTGGGTAAGGGAAACAGGGATGGGATGGGAAAAAGGGGTAGGGAAAACTACTCGGCAGGTGAGGAGCGCCGCACCGAGTCCACCGGACTCGATTCCGCTTACTGTCCATCATAGATACTCAGTGCTAAGAATCGGGCCATTCATCATTGTAGAACCTTAGCCGTTAGCATCAGATGTCCACGCAAGTGGTGGGCTTTGGTGTTGCCGTTGCCCGGGGTGTTAGTTATGGTATTTTACTAAGATCTAGGATTAGACGCGCTTACCTAGAAAATACCTATTCACTCGTGACTTGAAGACCACACAATTGTATTTGTCAGGAAACACACACTTAGGCAAAAAGTTCCACTCCTTGACGGTACGTATCACAAAGTTGTAACCAAAACGCTTAGTGCGGTACTCTTTGGTATATCAACCATATGATGGTGGCACCTATTTGTATGTGTGGTTGTCTGATGAAAAAATACGGACGGCGAAACAAGACTGTGCAATTCTGCTGCACACTCTCGGAAACGTATTTCAAAATTCCACTTTTTGGCGGAGGTTTTCGTCCAGCAATTGACGGCTTTCGGCTGATAATAATGACATGAGGTTCGTTTTCTTTCGTGACTTAGAGGTTAGTTTGGGTTATAGCATAGGTACTTAATTTACACATCTTTAAGTATCAAATATTATATGATACTTTGTTTTTAATTTATAAGACTAAATACAAAAGTTAGAGTTAATTATAATTATCCGCAAAATATTATTATTGCTTATTACTGAAATTGGTATGTTTAAAATTAACAAAGTATACCGGTATATAAAAAAATTTCTTTCCGTGCGTTGCCATGTCGTAGTTAAATAAATAAAAAGCATTATTTTTTGTGATCTGAGATTTGTAAATGTTACTTAAGATTAAACTATCTACTCGTAAGTACCTAATGGTCTGGTAGGCCGACACAATCGTATAAATTATCTTTCAAAAAGCAAAATATATATTAGTAGCAATGCCAAAATAAGTGCGTACAAAATGTTGCTAAATAATTTTGTTAACATGAAAAACAAATAACATCAATAAATAGCTAACCGAATAAGTAATAAGAACTTTGCGCGAGCGGGAAGAGTTACTTAAGCGGTTTTGGTTTCCTTGTTGAATATTGTATTGTGGTGGTAATATTCATCACAATGCTTCAAAATGGTGGATTATTAACCACTAAGTGTTTTGGAACATACACAGTTGCCAAGTGAAATAAAACAGTAGGAGGTAATTTTTCACGCTCTCTATAAGAAGTACACTAAAAAGTTTCAGTAAGATGTTACTGTACCTTCTCTAAATTATTTTATAAATCACTCAGCATCCATTGATCATCTTTCATTCATAAATAAATTCTCTTGATCTAATTAAGGAAACAAATTGCTGGAGACTAGTCTGCATGGGTTTTGTACCCTTTGCCTACCCGTGTAGAAATTTTCGATAAAATATATATCATATAATTATGCCATTTTATCTCGCAATGCTTCGTGTCAATTGTATTTTAAGAGTAACGTAGCTTTGTACACGCTCAAACATTACTGATTTATCGTAGTTATGCTACTTCTATATGTTTGATAAGGGCGCGGGATGTGAAACTAATTAGCTTTAATGGTTAATGTTAATTGCAGTTGCAAGTTCCTCGTATCTTAAACCGTCGCTAAACCGCAAATGCCTCGCAATCGTGCTTGCAGTTTAATTACTATAAATGATGACGGATTACTAACTGTATGTTCTCACTAGCATTATTCAATTCAATTGTTGTGCTATCTACCGACTTATCCGTCATACGTCTGTTTCGCCTGTATATCGTTCATTTTGTAAGGAAAACATTATACAAACCCTTCTTTTGATTGATATTAAGATATTTAATGCCATTTCGCTACCACTAATGCCATCTAGTGATTGTTGATTGATTTAAAAACAATTATCCTGCGTGATAAGTCTGTTTTAATAAGTTTTGGTCACTTTTGAATTATAAGGTAATTATATTAATGTGTAATTTGATTATTGTTATACTAATCTGAATATCTATGCCTAGAGTCATAATATTTAACTGTAAGTCTCTCTAATGATTATAAAGTACACTAGCGCCACGATTACTTTTCAACGGGAAGCAGCCATATTGCGCTAGAGCGGACTCAAGGTGTGTATGTGTATGTGAAATAAAACGAACGTTTAACGTTTATATTAAGTCTTTTAGTTTTCAATCAGAAGTGGTAAGTATCACGCGCGTGAGGTGATAATCCAAAGGAGAAGTTGGCTGAATAAGGTCAGGCAATTCCAATTATTTAATTTCAACTTGTCTTTTCGGTGGCCGTTGACGAGGAGAAAATCTTTTTACCGGGCCGATGGAATGCAATCGGTCCTTACCTTCAGTGAAATCATGAGGTTGTTTTGATTTACGATTATTGTGCTGTTTTTTTTTTCTTTTATTTACCATTGACGATCATTGTGGTAGTAGGCGTAGACAGCTACCATTTTACCAAAAGTATAGTTTCAATTTCGAACAGTGCGTGTTATCTATAGAAGCGAATAGTGCGCGTTACCTACAGATGCGAACAGTGTGCGTTACCTACAGTGCCGCAAAGTTCAAATGTCATGTTGAGTTTGCTCTGTACTTAGAGTACCTATCTATCATAATGGTGGAAAAAAAAAACTAGGATTTCGTAAATTATGAATTATTCGAGTGACACGTTATAGTTTTGGATGCTTTAAAAGTTATTCAGTAGTGTTATTATAATTGAATTTTCGGTAAGACGTTCTTAGTTATTTGATAAATAAATATTAATAATTATAATTATTAAAATTGTCTTTAATTATAATATTATCAACATTTTGTAACGTTCTTATAACTAATTATGGGGTCCAAAAGGAAACGCAATCGTCGGCGCGATTCTAGTAGTGAGTCTATGTCATCGACAGAATCCTCACAGTTAAGTGATGACCATAGTAGTCAAAAGCGTAGGAAAAACTTAAAAAGACGCAAACGTAGTCACAAAGCAAAGAAAAGTGCGAAAAGATATAAAGATAAGTCCAATCGCTCCGCTAGTAGGGTGAATGTGGTAAAAACGCCCCTGCCGCTACCTTCGTCGACGCCGCCACCGCTACCGGTTATTAATGACGTCCTAGGCGTGCCAACACCAATATGTGACAACTTTGGTTCGTCACGAGTAACATATACCAATTTTGACAGTAACGTTCACGTGCCAGTTGCGAATCATGGTTTTGCAACACACATACACGTGATCCCTGAGTTCGATCCGAATGACGGCTCGCAGAATATCGAATCGTGGATACATAAAGTGAACGAGTGTAGACAGATATATTCGTGGAGTGAGGTGCAAACTTGTCACTATGCGCTTGCCAAATTAACAGGTCTTGCCAAAAGATGGTACCAAGGCCTATCGTCAGTATTATTTACTTGGGATCAATGGATGGTGAAATTGAAATCTGCTTTTCCATCGACAGAAAATTATGGCGACCTCTTGCATAAAATGCTACAAATCCGATGCAAATTAGGGCAACCGTTGGATGTTTATTATTATGAAAAAATGATATATATCAATAAATGCGAAATAGTTGGGCGCAAAGCTGTAGGCTGTCTAGTACATGGAATTGACGACAAGTTTATTAGGATGAGTGCTAATGCATGTCGTTTTGAACAACCGGAACAACTCTTTTCATATCTTAAAACTCTGGCACAAAGTGACAATTTCGTAATAAATAGACGTAGAAATGAAACGAGGGTTTTAACGAGTAATGATAGAGAAAATAGACCGTCTCAATATTTAATGCGTAGTAATAGTAATATGGCGAAAAATAAAATTGTTTGTTTTAATTGCGGGGAGTCTGGACATATTCGTTCGGAGTGTAAAAACCCCACAAAAAAATGCTTCATTTGCCGTAGGGTTGGGCATTTAGCCCAAAATTGTTTCAATAAAACAACTGTTGTCGATAAAGATAATAATCTCGATCTAGTGAAACCGAGAGCAAAAAATTTTATAAATGCATTAAAGTTCAGGGCACGAGTAAAAATGCTTTTATCGACTTAGGTAGCAACTGCACTCTTATAAAAGAGAGTATTGCCAGAGAAATGTTTAAAAATTTGAAAAGTGCCGACGGTATGTCTTGTTTACGAGGCTTTGGTAATTCTTGTGTGAAACCTATTGGCGCGGTTAGAGGTTCCGTAACCGTAGACGACATTGAAGCAGAAGTTGACTTCGTAATAGTAGCTGATCATTACATGCCTAGTGATGTTATTTTAGGACAAACTTTTACTGAATTACCGAACGTTATAATGTTGAAAACTTCTCAAAATTTATTGTTCTATAGTGTCCCTAATGTTGATAATTTTGTAACGAATTTAAAAATTAAATTAAATACCTCTGAAACTGCAAATATCGATCCACTTACAACATCCCCTGTAGAAGTAGTCACGGCTGTGGAATATAGCGGTCCTTTGTACGTACCTGCCAGTTATTGCGACATTCTCGATATGAAATACATTATTTTACCAGGAATATATAGTTTTACTGATAGTAAAGGCTTTATTATGATATCAAATGTTGCAAAGACAAGCTTAAATTACAAAAAAAATCACACGTTAGCTCGAGGCTTCAGTTTTGATGAAGTAGTTGAACCATATGTTGGATACACTAACGTGGAGTTCACACCCGTAATGCCTTTACCGTTAGAAGAAATTTGTATAGGTACTAATGTAAGCGGTGAGGATTTAGGAAAGCTGCACGATTTATTATCGGAATTCAGAGATTGTTTTGCTCTTAATTTATCAGAGCTTGGTAAGACAGATTTAACGCAATTGGTCATAAAACTAAAAGATGATAACCCTGTTGTGTACAATCCATACCGCATGTCACATAAAGAGAAGGAACAGCTAGGACACATAATTGAAGACTTACTTTGAAATGGTATAATTCGAGAAAGCTCATCTTCTTTTGCAAGTCCTGTTCTTCTAGTCAATAAGAAGAATGGTGAAAAACGTCTGTGCGTAGATTATCGCGCACTAAATAGGAAAACAGTAAAAGATAAATATCCACTGCCTAGAATAGAGGATAAATTAGATTGTTTAGGAGGTAACCAATTTTTTACTAGTTTAGATTTAGCGTCAGGATACTACCAGATCCCTGTAGCGGAAGAGTGTAGATACCTTACAGCATTCGTTACACCGGATGGTTTGTATGAATACAACCGCATGCCGTTCGGCTTGGCCAATGCACCTAGTGTTTTTCAAAGAGCAATAAACTCTATGCTAAATGGAGCTGGGCAAAAACTGGTGCTAGCTTATATGGATGACCTGCTGGTCCCGTCTAGGACTATCCAGGAAGGGTTAAATAAACTAAAAAGAGTTTTTAATATGCTGCGAAATGCCAAACTGACCTTAAATATAAAAAAAATGTGTATTCTTTCAAGAACGAATTGAATATTTAGGCTACGAAATCACTAAAGAAGGAATCAGACCCGGTACTCATAAAATTGACGCTGTGAGGCGATTCCCAGTACCCAAAAACGTACACGAAGTGCGACAATTCGTTGGTCTTGCGAGTTATTTTCGTAAATTTGTTCGTAATTTTTCCGTTATTGCTAAACCACTAACGGTGCTTACTAAAAAGAACGTACCCTGGTATTTTGGACCTGATCAACTAAATGCTTTTAATATTCTTAAAGAGAGTTTAATTAGCCGACCCATTCTCGCCCTTTATGAACCAAAAGCGCAGCTCGAAGTTCATACGGATGCAAGCAAGATGGGAATAGGAGCTATACTGTTACAGCACACAGACAATGGACTACGACCCATAGCGTATTACAGTAGGCAAACATCTCCCGAGGAACAAAAATGTCACTCTTACGAATTAGAGACCCTTGCAGTGTTTGCAGCACTAAACAGATTTCGGGTTTATCTTCTTGGTGTAACGTTTAAACTGGTCACAGATTGCAATGCAATCCGTAGCACTATGACCAAAAGGGACTTAGTTCCCCGAGTTGCGAGATGGTGGATAGCAATGCAGGAGTTTGATTTTACCATCGAATACCGCGTAGGCACTAAAATGGCGCATGTGGATGCCTTAAGCAGAAATCCGGTCGATGCAGAACCTCCACCATGTCGGGACGATGATCTTTATGTTTTCAACATAAATAGTTGTAATGGACAGGACGATAAATGGTTACAAACAGTACAACAAGCTGATGATGAGCTCCAAAGAATCGTCAGAATCCTTAGAGATCCAAATACAAACAACGTTATTGAAATTAGGAACAACTTTGTAATCAAACAGGACAAATTGTACAGAACCGTGAAACGTAACGATAGCGTCAACTTTTTATGGGTAGTCCCAAAATCGGTAAGGTGGCAAATACTTAAAAGTAACCACGATGATGTTGGGCATTTTGGGTATGAAAAAACATATGACAGAATACGTAAAGTATATTGGTTTAAAAACATGCACAAGTTCATCAAAAAATATTGTAGATCGTGCTTACAATGTGCTCATAACAAAGTACCAGGTGGTCCGAAAGAGGGAATGCTATACCCCATTCCAAAGCCAGACAAACCGTTTGAAATGTTACACGCGGATCATTGTGGTCCTTTCCCGCAAAGTAAAAAACGTAACTGCTATATTTTGGCGATAATAGACTCCTTTACAAAATTCATTTATATAAAACCGGTCAAAAATTGCAAAAGTAACACCACAATTGCCGTATTTGATGAATACTTTTCACTTTTTGGCATGCCGCGTAGATTAGTGACCGATAGAGGAACTAGTTTCACCAGTCATCAATTTGCTCGTTTCATTAAAGACAAAGGGATCAACCATACATTAAACGCGGTAGCATCTTCTCGTGCAAACGGACAAATAGAGCGGTATAACCGTTCGATATTGGACGCACTCACCGCCATTAACCATAATAGACCTGATAATGAATGGGACGTCATGATTCCACAAGTTCAATGGGGTCTTAATAATACTTTGAACAAGGCTACCGGCAAGACACCCGTTGAAGTTCTATTTGGTGTTATGCCTACTGGCGTTTCTGACGGCATTATGAACTCTATGGTATCGGAAGCACATGACTACGAGGAACGCGACGTAATAAGAAAAAATGTGAGTGAACGCATGGAAGTCGAACAACGCAAACAGAAAGAGCACTTTGATAAGAGGCGAAAAGTTGCTAGAAATTATGCGGTAGGGGATTTGGTACGCGTAGTGAGGGAAATCGGCGGAATGCCCGGTCAGAGCAAAAAAATTACATGCGAAATGTTCTGGGCCTTATAGAATAGTTAAGGTTTTGGGAAATGATAGGTATGAAATAGAAGATACCCCAATAACAAGAAAACCTGGTAAGCCCATTTACAAAGCGGTCTTTGCGGTAGACAAAATCTATCCTTGGCTTGTGTTTTCCAACGACCCCATAAATAGCGATTCTGACAACTGTGACGAGATCTAAATTTATAATTATATGCGTTGGATTTGGAATTGAATGGCAGTTTGATATTGTTTCTGTTCTGGACAACTTCATTTGTTATTATAATGATCATTCTGTGTTGTGACAATGACAGTTCTAAAATGTATTGATGATCACCCTATGTGGTGACAATGCTAACTTCTTTATTTTGATTGCAAATCCGAAGTGTGATTCTTGAGAGCAATTCTAGAATTTATAATTAATCTGTTATAATATATTGGATGTCTTAATATTATTAGTATTATTCGAGTTATGTTAACAGCCCCTGTGGCGAAAGACTTAGTAACCCTGTGTGGTGTCAACAGCCCCTGTGGCGTTAGAATAAGTAACCCTCTGTGGTGTAAATAGCCCTTGTGGCGATAGAGTAAGTAACCCTGTGTGGTGTTAACAGCCCCATTGGCGATGGAAAAGGTAACCCTGTGTGGTGTTTATAGCTCAAGTGGCAATAGAATAAGCGGCCATACGTGGTATTATCAATCGGAAAAGAATATAATAGTCAACTCAGAAAAACTAACGATGTAAATTACTTTTGCATATTATGTCCCCTAGCGTGTAGCGTAATTTAGTCTTACAGTATGGTATACCGTTTTACTTTTAATTTAATATGCCGTAATGTAAATCATAAAAAATATATAGTTGATTGTAATAGTTTTTCCTTATGTAGTACTATCTTATGAAATGGTAAAGTTGCTATCAATGATTAAGAGCCCTGACGAAATAACGCGGGGACGCTTAAACGTCAGAATTGGCCGAATGTAAGGAAAACATTATACAAACCCTTCTTTTGATTGATATTAAGATATTTAATGCCATTTCGCTACCACTAATGCCATCTAGTGATTGTTGATTGATTTAAAAACAATTATCCTGCGTGATAAGTCTGTTTTAATAAGTTTTGGTCACTTTTGAATTATAAGGTAATTATATTAATGTGTAATTTGATTATTGTTATACTAATCTGAATATCTATGCCTAGAGTCATAATATTTAACTGTAAGTCTCTCTAATGATTATAAAGTACACTAGCGCCACGATTACTTTTCAACGGGAAGCAGCCATATTGCGCTAGAGCGGACTCGAGGTGTGTATGTGTATGTGAAATAAAACGAACGTTTAACGTTTATATTAAGTCTTTTAGTTTTCAATTTGGTGTAACATTGACGCAATCGTAAATTTAGTGTTTTTGAAGAAGAGGGAAATTTTAGGGTCGGATTTTAAATAAATTTACTTTTTTAATTGGCATTACTTCAAAATATTACTACAAACGTAGTCATATTTTTCTTAGGTTCATTTAGCTTCCAGCGAAAAATAGAAGAAATTCAATTCTGTCGATGTTTTTCAGAAATGTAATTTTGACCAAAAGTGTAATTGCGTCATTGTTGCACGAAATGAGCGATGTATTATCTCATCAAAGAGATCTCCGTGCTAGCCTTCCCAAACTGTTATATATTCTAAAAATGGTGACATACCTTAAGATTTCTTTCTTTCTGTAATTAATTTAAAAAATATTGTCTGTTTTTTTTGAAAATCTTCTTAAGTAATATCGAGCTGTTCTCGTTGTTGCATGCTGAGATTATCTTTTAATGTAAGAACAGTTAGCTCCATATAAGCAAAGTTATAATTATGTTAATAAATAAATAAATCTATTTGGTTAAACAACGACCACTACTTGTTCAATAGAAAATCTATTATCGACAATGCTCCAAAACTCAGGTATGCGTGATAACGTGAGATAGTTTGGTTACCCATCTCAAAAAGTTCACAAAACCGCTAAAGAAGATAATTTTAGTAAAAGACCATAATTTTAAAAAGCTGCTGTCCATTTATTGGTCTTTGGGAAGTCAATGTTAATTATCTCTAATTTCATTAGTTACCTTTACCGACATCCTTAAATGTGTAACGTTGGTGCTGTTATAGTCTGCCGGACAAGATTTCGGGTTAGCAAAATGTATTTGAAGAATATACAGGGAAATGAAACGAACTACTTATGTTGACTTTTGCATAAGTGTGAACGAAGTGGGTATACGTTCAATATTGATACAGTTCGATTATGATATTTGTCAAAATAGATAGATTTAATAACTTTTTGATGAAGTAAACGTCTGAATTTCCCGATTTAAAAAAATTATAACGAGACATCGCTATTCCGCCCCTCACATTCACGCACAATTTCGCGTTCTCAAAATTCACATTCATTTGTTCTTTACGTATTCAATAAATTGAAAATAATTGAATTCTCTTTGTTATCATGAAAAGAAAATCACAACAACATACCTACATACATAGCGCCGCACATGTTTTCAGTTTTAAATGGACGTTTAAACAATTGATTAAATAAAAATTGGTTTTAATAGATGATACGCCCAGATATCGGTGCCTCAATTATATTGTTGTCTCTGGAATCTAGTAAACAGTAGAAAAGTAACAATAACATAATTCAAAAAATTAGACAATTCCGTCTGAATAGTGAGTTTACAGATATCGGTAGCAATATATGGTTTTAGATGGTTTAAGAACATTTTTCTCAAAAGAATTACAATAATTCACTTATTTAGTTCTTACACTTCCGCGCACATTACACATCAGAATAAAACACTTTTTTACGGATTTTTGCGCATGTTTTATTTTATTTTAAATTTAATCCTGACGTTTCGACTCCTTTACAGGAGCCGTGATCCTGTGATCAACTCCTTTACAGGAGCCGTGATCCTGTGATCACGGCTCCTGTAAAGGAGTCGAAACGTCAGGATTAAATTTAAAATAAAATAAAACATGCGCAAAAATCCGTAAAAAAGTGTTTTATTCTGATGAATAATTCACTTACCAAGAAAACATTTTTCAACTAATAACCAAAATTATTATGAGCGTACAAGATTACAAACAGAAAATTATAAAGCAACATCGATAAAGTGTCGGATAGATAATAAAAGGCAAAGTTAATGCATCACCGAGTGACCACGGAGTTAAATTTAAGTCTTATAAAAGAGTGCGGCGGAGGGCAGACCAATACATCTGCCTCGAACACCCGCAAACCCGCAAAAACTTTCAGTTTCGGTTCAGCAACCAAGCGACTACTGGAACGTCGGCAATAAAAAAAACTACTGTGAAAACCCCTTTTTGAATAATAGGTACTAACACAGATAAAATTTATTTATAACTTAAATGCAGGGTGTCTAAGAATAGGGTAAAGCGGAAATCCAGAGGAGACGGCTACCCCCATGTATATTCCGCAATATTTCCTTGTTCTTGAGCTATGCATTTTTTGCATATGCTATGACTAATATTTAAGTATAAACTAATGCTAATTTATTTTTGAAGGACTTAACTACTTGCCTGTGACCGGAGACGTGGCAATTTCTCCGCTCAGCGGCAATGCTGCCAGTCTTTTGGGTACCTTGCCTCGAACAGGCTATTTAGTTGAAATATTTTATTTGTGAAATGATTACAAACTATTTCCATTATTGAAATTAAACACAAAGTATGAGATTCAATATTTTCTTGTTGTGTAATGGTTTCCAACTATTAAGTTGTTTATTAAGTAATTGTTTTTGTTTAGGCAAGGTTTGTAATTCACCTAATAAAGAAAAAAAATGTCTATGAGAAAAAAATAACACCGAATTCTATCCGAATAGCCCTAGTGATGCTCTGCCTCTAGATTTAAATAATTGCAGCTCCTTAGATCTTGAGAACACCTAGAACAAATAAATAAAAGATATTATCACATACATTGATCTGGACCCAAGTCAAGTAGCTTACAGTACTTGTGTTATGGAATTCAGAAACAATGACGGTACCACAACACTCAGACCTGAGCAAATATAGAAAAAATAGTTTTCGCGAGCCACTTTAAATTAAAACTTATCTAACAAGAGATAAATCTCATAATAGAAAATACTAGAAAATATTGTTTTAGCTCACTAGTTAGTATCAGGCGGGTATTCTAGTATTTTTCTATAACAATAAATTATCATATTATTAGATAAACACAAATTATCTAGCAAAAGATTTATTAGACACCAAAGACTTCAATAAGAACTCAAAGTTTGTTTTCGAAGATCGAAAGACTCACTGGTATAAAATACGAGAGCCAACTTTGTAAACAGTCTTACAATTACTTGAGTTAATTGCGGATGCGTATGTTTATTACTTGTGTTAATTCCACAATAAATCTCTACATGAATTTCCTCTTATTAGATCAATTAATTATTACGGTCCAATGATATTGTCTCCTTATGTTAGGTACGTCGGATAAATTTGACGGTAGAATTAATATACACTCGAGAGCAATGAATCCGGGTCACTTAAAGAATGTTAAAAATCTCGGAAACTAAAAATGATAGGTTAATGCAATAAATTGTATTTAATAGACAATGTAATACTCCTTAAATGAAAGTAAAAAAAATATGAATCACCATACATTTTATTAACACAAAATTACATAAAAAAAAAAACTGCTGATCTCTCCTTAAAACAAAAATTAGAAACATGAAATGTTTGAACTTTATTACGATTTTCTTGAATTTTAATACTTCGTATTGCCTCCTCGTGCTTCCATTACTGCGTTTACGCGGTTTGGCATGCTGTACACCAAGTTCCTTATACGATTTTGGGGAATATTCTCCCATTCCTCTGTGAGAGCAATTTTGAGCTCACGAAGCGTGATTGGGGGAGGGTTTCGTTGTTTTACGCATCTGCCTAGCTCGTCCCAAGCATGCTCGATCGGGTTGATATCCGGGCTGCGCGCTGGCCACTCCATTCGAGTAATGTTCATCTCTTGAAGGTAGTCATTCACAATCCTACCTGTATGAGGTCGGGCATTGTCATGCATAAATATAGCATCCTCACCTAAATGGACCAACGTGATCATTGAGGATTTCTTCCACATATCTTACGCTAGTTAAAGAGCCGTTTTCTATGATCACCAGCTCTGTGCGACTTTCAGAAGAAATTCCGGCCCACACAAGTACAGACCCACCACCGTAGGCTACTTTTTCTTCGATGCATGCTTGCTTGAATCTTTCCCCTGGTCTTCGATACACTCTGTGTCTTCCATCGTGCTTGTAGAGCATAAATTTTGATTCGTCGGAGAACATAACTTTTGACCAATCTTCAATACTCCAATTTACGTGGCTCTGGGCATATCTTAGTCTTGAAATACGATGCCCACGCTCCAGTTTAGGGCCGTTTGCAGGTCTAAGGGGTTTTAAGTTAGATTCAGCAAGCCGACGTCTTACTGTCCATGCACTTGGGTTACTTCCTCCGAGGCGTCGAAACTGATTGGTGAGTTCAGTTCCTGTGAGAAAGCGATTTCGAAGCATGGTGTTCACCAAGTATCGGTCTTCTCGTGCTGTGGTACACCTGGTTCTGCCCGTTCCTGGTCTGCGTGGGTTAGAACCAGTTTCTTCGTAACGTCGGAGAACTCTTTGTACTGTTGACAGCGACACACCGACAGTCCTGGCTGTATCGCGCTGACTCCGGCCGGTTTCCAGCATTGTAAGTATTCTGGTGCATTCTTCAGGCGTAAGCGACATAATTTCAGCTTGAATAATGAATATAGAGCACTATCAACATGGTTTATGTACCCACATAAATGACAGATTACAAACAAAAGCAAAACCAAATGCTGTAATTTCGTAGTTCCATCTTCGAAAGTGGCCCTTTTTCAAATTTGATTTTTTTATGATATAACTTTACAATAACTAAGAAGTTTTAATACCTTCATTTAAGGAGTATTACATTGTCTATTAAATACAATTTATTGCATTAACCTAGCATTTTTAGTTTCCGAGATTTTTAGGATTCTTTAAGTGACCCGGATTCATTGCTCTCGAGTGTATTATCCATTTTCTTATAATACTATAAGATTTTTCAGTCAACTAGTAACTAGGTTATTGGAATCACATTAAGTACAACATCTTCAAAGAAACAGACATCGAAACTGGTTGGTACGTGATTAAATTTTTCAAATTATTTTGGTCTTAATTGTACTTAAAATTTTGTGTCCTTAACTTAAAAATGAATGAATCTGGTAGGGTAGACATAGCTGGTGTACTCATAATTCAATATTAATGAGTAAATAATTAAATTCTTTCACATTAGCTACCGAATATAATACGGCTACTCGTCCGTCTACCGAGGGATGTAGGTTCGATTCCCACCTGACACAAGTTAATTTTTTTCTTGTAACCTTTTGTTTGGTAGTCACATATTGTTGACCATAGTGGTCGATGTCGTATATTAATGACGTATGTTATGTGGACTGTATGAATGGTTAAAATTCCGCCGGCATGGTCGAATAATAATGCAGGTATATCTTTTGGTTGCTTGAGAGTGAGGTTCGGAGGCTTCAGGTTTTTTTCTTGTAGCTGACTCGTCTGGATCGGAAGTGAATTTGCATTTTATTTGATGTGTTTTTGTTGTTAGTCGCAGATGACCGAAATAACGATATCGGGTTCTGGGGCGGCGCACGATGAGCTGAAAATTGCGTTGCATGGACGTAGAAACTTAAATTTAAAAAATGATTTGTTTTTGTAAGAATGGGTTTCGTTGATTGTTAATATCATAGAAAATGTCATCTGAGATGATTTAGTTCAAATACGGACAAGTAATAATTTTTCGAAAAATATTTTGTATGGAGCTGACATGAAAAATGTGATTATCTCCGGTATCGCAAAATTGGCCGTTATATCCTTCCACACAGATTTATTACTAATTAGTCCTGATTTTTTGACATACTTAGTACTTTAAACGCCACCTCCTGCGATATATTTTTTTAAATCGTCAAATTTTCATTTCTTTTCCTTCCAGCTCTTGGCTGAATTAGATGGTTTAATGCTTCCAAAATGTGTTCATATACCGTTTTATTGTACTATAAGCCACAAAAATAAATGATAGATTTATAAAATAAGGTAAGAAGAGATAAAATATAAAAATAATATGTAATAAATTTCATTTCAATTACTAATGACTAACTATCCATGTAGCTTTTCTTATGGTGAAGACATTAGCTGATCGGTCATTTGTTAGTCACTTTCTCATCAGTTAATGACTGTGGCTTGTCAGTTAATGCCTGGTTGCTCATCAGTTAATGACTGATAGCTGATTAGTTAATAACTTAACCATAACATTGAGCAATTTGAATAGTACATTCTAAAGCTTTAACTAGTGAAGGAAATTACAAAAATGGGATTTTATAATTAAAAGAACAGATAAAATTTATGAAACTGTATAATGAAAAAAATAACAAAAGCAACAACACCTATCAATAAACTAAACTAAAATAAAAAATACATCAGGCAATAAATTAATTTAGAGAGCTAAGTATACAATAATTGCCAATTATCAATAAAAGTCAAATAAAAATACATTAGAAATACAACTAATTTTAGAGACTTAAGTGAAAATCCAATCTAATCTTCTTCACAATCATCAGAATTAGACTCTACAGTAATCATAACATCCACAAACTCTATTGAAGAAGGTCTAAGGCTTCTCTAAAATACGCTTGCTTCTTGCGGGATTCCATTTTTGGCCTCAGAATATCTTCGTTAGACGCTTGTCTGCTTTTCTTCCTCGAGTTGTGTTCCCTCAACCCTCTGATATATTTTTTTCGGGCTTCTGAAGGTTCCTCTGAAAGAGTTCCAATTTGTACTACTGCATTTGCGGCAATTATGTCTCCGCCATGAATGAGTATATTATGGACGGTTGACGACATATAATACCACTCGTACAGTTCCACATACTTTTCAGCAGTAGTTTTCGTATATTATTTGAATTTCGTCACATCTACAAGCTCCGCGGAAGTGATTACCTGCAGAATAACAGCAAACCTACGAATCAGTTCTTCGTCTAGTCCAGTGATTGCTGCAGTTTTATAAGGAAACACAAAAAAATCTTCTTGCTGTGTTTCCATCGTTAGTTGTACCTGATCCTTGCTTGACTATTCCTATAAAAAGATTTAGTTCCTCTTTGAAATGTTCTTGAATTTGTTTTTCCTTATCTATAGCAACTCATTGTCATCTCCTCTCGCAAACCATCTCTTAAAATGGAGACGATAAACAATGTGTAGAAGACATTCCATCACATTGATCCGAGCATGCAGTGATGATAGCCCAAATTCATATACACCAGTGGTAATAGTCTTTGATGTTACGATATCCAGGTTATTCATCTCCGTAGGCTTAGCCAAACACAGGTTGCTACCTGTGTATGGTGTATACGCTGCATTTGATGTTGCTTCAGATAAATACGTATAAATTTTACCGTCAACCATTGTCATCATTAGCTGATGACTAACCTCTGTCCATTTATGTTTTGTGGGTGTCAAAGCTTTAATTTCGTCATCCATCCTTGTTTTTCCATTCAAGACAACTTCTTTGCTCTCTTTTAAAAAGCTAAACTGCACTGGACGACAATATGTAGATGAACTTAAGTGGAACCAAAGAGGTCATAAATATGCTGGAATTATCTTGCTCACTGTCCATTTTTTGTCTGCACCTACATTGGTTGGATGCACCGTCAAATCCCCACTTCGAAATTAGATATCAATTGTTTGCTTTCTACATCGTCATTATTAGGAAGACTTTCAATGATCCTGCTTACCGTAATATCTAGCAATGCTTGAATAGCAATCTTTACTGAAGAGTCTGTTACTGTTTTAATACTGACGTTTCGTCTTCCTTACACTTAACATTTAATCCTGACTCTTGAATTCATATTTAATCCTATAAAGGAGTCGAAACATCAGGATTAAACATAAAAAAAACTTAATTGAATGCGTCACTTATTCAGTAAAAATGCTATGTATTTATATTTATGTCCTAAACTTCAAAGTATTTACAAACTAAAGTAATCATTAATTCACAAAAGTTATTTTCATAATAAAAAAGACATACCTTTTTGCACACATTACAATGATTTGAGAACAAATTAATCACAATTAGAGAGTACATACAGATGACATTTCTTCATTATTTTTGTTACTCCTATGATACTAATGCATACAAATATTACTCAAACGCATTGTCAATCGCCACTTAGTGTTTCTAAACAGAAGATATCAATTATCCCACGCTTGCAACGAACAAAATGTTTCCCGAAAAAGCGCCAACAAAACTTCAACAAATTGCTGAGGCCCTTAACGAGTTTTTTTGTGCCTCCCTAATTGAATGTCTGCCGTCCACACCTTGAACTGTGTGGCATACAAATCGCTTTAATTTCACTAATACTATTTACATCTTAGGTACCAGTCGTTTACAAAAAAAATGTGTTCAGAAAATTGTGTATTTAGAGTCATCAAATCTGTTCTAAATTGTACAAAGGCAAGGTTAGAAATATAAATAAGCGGATCACAAATTAAAATGTGTAGATTAAATTGTGTAGGTATTTCAAACTTAAATCATCAGTTGTAACAGAAGCAACGACATATATAATATTATACATTTATTGAGGATGGGCGTGAGGCTGATGATGGAAACACGTATTTTCAACAAGATAAATATAATATGTAGCAATCAGTTGTGAACAGAAACGATGAATAACACTGACAATGAGAATTTTAAATATTTACAAAACGTGGTATAAAGAAATAGTATCAAAAGAGATCTGAGGTCCAGCCAGTTACCAACAACATTGTTACCATACACAATTCACAATATTTTTCTGTTATCACAATAATAGTAGTTAAAATGAAACAACTTTTTATGGGATACTTTATATTTAATTCTGACGTTTCGACTCGTTTACAGAACCCGTGATCACGGGACGATTAAAGTAATTGTTATCATACATGTTATATCTATCTCTATAATGTCTATTTTCACAATATTTTAATCGAGCACGGTCTTAACTGTTAAAACTTTTTTTTAGCTCATAGATACGTCAAACATACATCAAAAGGTGGACAAAAATTTAAATAATATATTAAGAAAAAAACTTTTTTGTTAATAATTAAAAAATATAAAAATACGATAAATGTTTACCCAGTTTAGTAGTTAAACAATTTTATTTACGAAACGGAAGCGCTTGAGTTATTTATATTTCTACGCTTGCCTTCTATGTCATCTGATATTGAGTTCTGATAAGACCGAAATATCTGCATCTGGAATCCTTAAATTTTATATTGGTAGACTTAAGAAGACAACGGGAATAAAAACAAGTTCGGCAATCACCAAACTGCGTAGGTACTTTTATGCACCCCCTTGGATCCAACCTCTGGTCCTAATTACAATGGCCAATCCACTATATATACTACAATGACGATAATATTTTGTCTGAAAAGCTTATTTCACTCCGTGCGACAGGAATAATGATAAAGTCTAGATAGCAAGTACATGAAGTGGGAGCGCATATTCCGGCATTGTATGCAAGTTTTGACAGTGTCATAATAAATTTTCATGACGGGAGGAATAGACTAGTGCATATGGAATTTACTATTGCGAAAGATAATACAGATATTTATGGAACTAGCTAATTCTACTATCTCGTGAAGGAATAATTTGATCCAATACAATGTGGGAATTTTATAAATTTAATAAATATTTAGTAAAACGGTGTCTTATGAGTCATGGTAACGCTGTCAGCCTCCTAGTCTAATTTTGTGCTGCAGAAACAGCTCGAAGAATTATCGATGTATAAGGCAGTGGTGTCGCAAAAGAAAACACGGTAAGTTTTTGGTTCCAATGTATTCGTTCTGCGAATTTCGACCTTTAAAACAAGTCCCATACAAAGCTGGAGACCAAAGTGGATAATGAAGAATTAAAGGCTGTTGTGGAAGCGGATCTATCGCAAACCAATTTAGAGTTAGATACAGGTTTCGGAGTAAGTTATAAAACTGTTTTAATCCACATGATGTAATTCAGAAAAGTAAAAAGGTTGATAGCTGGGTACCTCATGAATTTAACGAATCAAACGAGCAAATACGCGTCGACTGCTGTGTTACATTACTCAATCGACACAATAATGAAGTAATTTTAATTCGGATCTACGATACTCTACGACAATCGCAAGCACTCGTCGCAATGGCTGAACCCTGGAGGATCCGCTAGATCCTGCCCCTAGCAAAAATTTACTCAGAAAAAGTTACTTATTAGTATATGGTGGACTAGTACCGGTGTCGTTCACTACAGCTATATAAAATCTGACCATACGATTTCGGGAAATATCTATTGTCAACCTCAATGGAAGAACTAGCTGCTAAACAACTGATGCTGGTCAATCGCTTGAGGCCACTGCTGCTTCAGGACAACGCTACACCACACACTTCGCAACAGTCGGCCGCTAAACATTCACCGTACTCCCCGGACCTTGATCCAACAGATTTTCCTTTTTTTCCGGGATTTCGATAAATCTTACAAGGAATTAAATCAACTCCGATGTAGCAGTCCAAACCGCCTTCAGAGAGTTTATGTTATTGCTTCTCACCAGTTATTTTTTTTTTAGTAAAGGGTTCAATAAACCACCTATAAGATGGCAAAAGTGCATAGATAACAATGATGCATACTTTAATTAAGGAAGTATACTTTATAAAAAAGTCGATTTTATATTCCACCCATACAAAACGCCAATTTCATATGTAATATGTATTTATCATGAATAAATAATTTGACATTACTTGTTTAAATTATGTCAAAAGAAAAGACATTTTTTTCTATGATTACATCAAATTACTCTTGAAACTTTTGTCGGAGCATTATTACAGCCATTGCGTTTGAAAGATAGCACAAAAGTTTGTGCTCATTCACTTTGTGCACTCAGGAGGCTAAACCGTCAACTGCGGTTATCCAATTGCTATCCAATTCAGAGCTTAAATTCAACCAAGTTGCTTAAGTACCACGACGTCTTAAAGAAAATCATTTTTTTCTTAAAAGCCAATTCGTTTAACGCCTCTTTAGTATTGTGGCTTGACAAAATTTTAACGCTCAGAGTTACAATCCCCGGAGGTGCATAATTATACTCAGTTTGGTGATTCCACTTTTTTCCATTTTTCAATGCCATGTTGTAATAAGAAAAAAAAAAGTTATAGAATATACTAGAGCCGAGTCGATGTTTTCTAGTATCTTTCTATAAAAAAAATAATTTATCAATTTGATTTATTTAAATAATTTAACAGTAAGGAACATCAGGATGAAATAATAAATTATGCGCAAAATCCTTAAAAACGTTGTAAAATAGTCATAGAGTGTGTAGAAAGTCAACTCGTACAGATAGATATCTAAATGGTCTCACCATCCTCCTCCTACTGTAGGAAAATCTTTATTTCAGAGAGCTCACGGCATCTGTAACAAACAACATTTGACTGCTAAGCTTCAGCATATCAAGCGAGTACTACAGGACAAACAATTGCGAGTACCAAGACTATGTCACAGAAGCCGAACCAAACCAGCCACAGTAGAAAGCCAACCTGCTGTCCTTGCCTAGATTAGGAACATTCTAAAGCAGGTCTCCATTAATACTTACTTTAAACCAGCTAGGAAGATTAAACAATTCTTAGGACCTGACAAGTGTAATATACCCTTCCAGGCAGCAGGTGTCTACAAATTTGATTGTGACTGTTCTGGATTTGGTCTGGATTTCAAATTACTTACTCACACGAAAGTTTTTTTTTAATATTTATAATACCTTATCAATATTCCCGATGTTAAACGCTTGTGTTACGTGTGTGTCCACATAATAATGCTTCCGCCAATCATAACTTATTGTTGACTTATATAAATTACGAGCGGCCCGTCCCGGCTTCGCACGGGTGGACAAAATGCTTTAAATTTTTTCTATTATTAAATATTTTTCCGTTAGCGCCATCTAGCGTCCGGTAGACGAACTACTTACGGTTAACGCGTCGCTATGGTAACGTTATTGATAAAATGAAAAAAGAGCGGAAAAAAGAGCAGACAGACAAACACACAAACCATTGTGATTTTAGATTATAGATTCCTATACTAATCAAAATATACTTTATTGCACATATTACAAAGAATAAATCATAATTATAGCATACAATTCAAGTGGGTGAACAGTGAGATTGTAAACGAATAAAGGCTGAGTGGTTTTAAAGAAAGAAACTTTGATTATCCACGTTTGATTTTAATAAGATAGCCACATAGTTTGTAGTTATCACTGGTTACAAAGATAAAGTGGGATTTATGTAGTGGTTTTATCAATGTGAAAAAAATCAATCAATCTGTTTATTTGCTAGAACATGTGGTATAACAAAGGTCTTAAGCATAAAATGTACCATAATATATCTACCATATGCAAATGGTGTGCAAATATTTGAATAATTAATTTAAAAAAATGTTAACAATATTTTAAATAATACAAGTTAAAAAAAGCAATAAGTCAAAAATAATGAATGAACTCTAAAATTTCAAATTTGATCATAAAAAAAGAAAAAACATAAACATTAAATAAGTCAATACAATACAATTTTATTAAATAAAAAAAATTAAATAATTAAATAACTAAAATTTATCGCTAAGAAATGAATTCACAGCATAGTAACACCTTTCAAGTAAGAAATTGTGAACTAAAGTCTACGGTACAAAAGGTACGGTGAAAGGTACGTACAACAACGGTGTTTTAGTAAAATTTAGTCTCATTACAAACTCTAACATATTCTTTCATAACATTTTTGTAAGGAATGCAATCGTGAAGTGCATTGAAACTCTTTCTCCCAAGGGACATAATATTATAGAAACTTCTATTAAGAAACTTGGTCGACCTCGGACTGATTTCCTCTTCAGACTTCAGGATAACAAAATCTGAAAAACCGTTTGCAGTATGACAAGTTTTTTTGTAGTCTTTTTGCAAAAAGATGGCAAAAAGTATTTTCCTTGATTGATAATAAATACAAGATACAAAAAAACAAACTAATACAAATACAAAAAACAATCCAAATTTATACGACGTTACTAATAATATGATAATTAGGAGTAGTTTTGTACTTAAAACCACCATTTCTCTAATCGGGAATAGAATATTTACAGTTATTATTGTTTCAATATAGTGACTTTTCAACTAAACACTTTTTACCCGAAAATTTCAATTTCTAATCCAGCCTAAATGATCAGATAATTATGATCAAAATTTTATTTATCATAATCGTAATTTACTTTGTATATTAAATCACGTAATTATAGCTTAATATTTGTAGAAATATTACTTTCGATGTTGAAGGTAGTTAGCGTTCATCATTGGTGGAACGATACTAGCTCATAGTAGAAGTTGAAATACGTTTGTAAATTTCGACACGTTTGCTAGCGTCTCGGTAGCTCAGCAGTCAGAGCACTCGTCCGGATAGCGGAAGGTAGTGGGTTCGAATCCCACTTGAGGGTTTGGAGGCGTAGTTGTTTTTTACACACATATTTTATATCTTATAGAAATATTGCATTGTGAATGTAGAAATAAATAAATAATAAAAACACATAAATTAAAATGTTTTACCTTCACACCAATTATTATTAGTCTAGACCAAAAATAAGCACTAAAAAGCTTGTTTTGTGGATAATGGCAACAGATACCCATAATTGTTCTGCATTATTGCATGCTCGTATTTGTAGTATAAAAATCGGCCTCTTCCGGGACTCGAACACGGGACCGTTTGGCTTCGTAGGTAAAGTCACTCCCGCCAAACAAGTCATAAAACGAAAAGAATTTTATTTACTTATATAATTATTGATTAGAAAAATCCTTTTTAAATAAAATTTATCTCAGCCTCCCTAAAAATTGGGAAATTTTGCCTTAATCTTCATGCTTACCAGGTGGGCTGGAGATTACAGTAAAACACTATAATTGGAAAAATGCAGCTGCTCATCTACAAGGACTTTACTATTATTAGTCGGCATTTCGACACCCCTAAGTGCGAAAAGTAAGTTATTCTGTTCTGTCGGTGGTTAGTTATTTAAAATCATTGTAGGTGTATATCATATTCGGTGTAAATTTAAGAAATATTATTATTATTTAAATATCCGGGGCATCAATCACCATCATCATCTTAAAGTCCTTATAGCTAAGATAAAAGCTTTCCCTATGAATGACACTTTAGGGAGATTATTTTTGTCTTTAATATAACACAGAGCTAGAAATCCCGAGAGAATGTTATCCTACAAAAACTTCCTAACGCGTATTACGATACAAATGTCGGAAGGCGTGGGATTAGGACGTCACACCGACTAATTGCTTTGGGATTTTTGCTTCGAGTTTTGCTTTCTCACGTGTGCGTATTACATGGTTGAGGTAGCGGGGTCATCTAAGAAATAATCTAAGAGGGCATATACACGTGAAGGCTTCTTATTAATTAAAACAAATTAGTGTAAAACAAAGTGGATGTTTAATACATTAACAATAAAGAAGTTTATAATTGAATCGATGAAAATAAAATATGATGGCAATACAACATTTGATTTTTAGAAAGAAAATGATTTGATAAAGTCACTTTGCTTTTTGGAAAAAGTTCGTGGTTCGTAAATATATCTGAAATTCAAATTATTATCTGTTTCATTTACCTTATTAATCAAATCAAATACACATTACTATTCTCGGGTAAAGAGGCTAGGTGTATCAGTATTGTAAATAATGATACAGACAAATGATTTCCAATATATGCAACATATTAGAAATCATAATTTATAATACATAGCATTTTATCTTATAACAAACAGATGAAAAATAAACTTTTTAACATATTAGTAGTTCTAATGTTCAGAGCAAAGCTCAGATGTATTTTTCTTAGTATTTCTGATTTTTACTTTTTACAGTTATAATTATTAACGTTTCTAATTTTACTATCCAAAATGCAAACTTGTTCAACTTTCGCAGACCTAGATATATTTGTATACACCAGCGTAGACTATTTTTATATCATTACGCGAAAAAGACTGCTTCGATGATACTGCAGTTGAGCAGTAACGTCAAGAGTCTCCTAAAGATGTTAGCAGAGAGGACGAACTCTGCATTTAAATGTTATTATCTTCTTCTTTGGCCTCGCCTTTTCCCGTGACGCGGGGTCGGCTTTCCTGGTGCTGAGGCGCCACTTATTCCGCTGGTATGCGTCGTCATCTGAAAGCCCCAACTGCTTCATATCCTTGCGGACATTCGTCATCCACGTAGTTGGGGGCCTTCCCCTCCCTCTTTGCTTTGTAGCCATGGAAAGGCACTTCTTCACGACATGGTCATCTGGTCTTCGCTGTATATGACCGTACCATCTCAGTCTAGACTCCGTGATTTTTTCCGCAATTGGTGCAACTTTAAAGGTACCTCTTATGTGTTCATTGCGCACCCTGTCTTTAAGTGTAACTCCGCCCGCCCAGCGCAGCATTCGCATCTCGGTCGTGTGTAGCTTCTGTACATGGCTTTTCTTAGCAGCCCATACCTCGCTGCCGTACAGGAGAGCTGGTCTAACAGCTGTTTTATAGACCTTGCCTTTTGTTCTAATTGGCATTTTGCTATCGCACAGTACTCCTGTAAGAGTACGCCATTTACTCCACCCACAGGTTGTCCGATGAGCTATATCCGCTTCAATGGATCCATCCGCCGAGATAACGGAACCCAAGTATTTGAAAGTGTTCACTCTAAGTAGAGCTGTGCCATCTAGCCTGACGTCCGCGTCCGCCGCGTTATCCGTATCGAAATTAAAGACCATGTATTCTGTCTTAGTTCTACTGATGCGCAGCCCATTTGACTCAAGTGCCACCCTCCATTGCTCCAAATTTTCTTGTACATCCCGAAAGTTATCGGATATTAGTGCTACGTCGTCGGCATATAGAAGGTTCCACGGATTGGGTTTTTGTATTTTTGCGGTAAGAAAATCCATCACGATATTGAACATCAAAGGGCTCATGGGGCTTCCTTGATGAACACCCACTCTAATATCAAAGCTGTCTGATAGCCCAGCTGCACTTCGCACATGAGTCTGGATATCTTTATACATGTCTTCAATGAGCCTTATGTACATTTCTGGTACCTTTTTTGCTTCAGTGCCTGCCATATTATGGACCTTGGTACACGGTCGAAGGCTTTTTCGAGATCGATAAAGACTATCCATATGTTTTGCTTATTAACTTGGGCTTTTTCGATGATAGTACGTACCGCATGGATTGCATCAGTAGTTCCTTTACCAGCCACAAATCCAAACTGATTTTCTGTCAGCGTGATATGCTTTAGAAGACGCTCGCTTAAAACCCTCTCCCATATTTTGAGAGTATGTGAGGTGAGTTTTATACCTCTGAAGTTTCCACACTCACGTACATCTCCTTTGCTTTTGTAAAATGGTACTAGTGAGCTTTTCCGCCAAGAGTCGGGCATGGTTTCGCTTGTAATGATGTTGTTGAACAAACTAGTAAGCCACACTTCACCGTCCTGTTTAAGGAGCTTCCAAAGCTCTACTGGAATGTCGTCTGGTCCGGTAGCTTTACGGTTTTTCATTTTGGAAATTGCTTTTCTGACTTCTGCTACGGAAACTTCATTAACTGGTCCTTGCGTCTTCGGTTGTTCTGATTCCGGTTGTCGTGGAAATTCCTCATTCAGTAGGCTGCTGTAGTATTCATACCATCTCCTACATATTTCTTTATCAGTTGTTAATAGCGTGCCTTCCTTATTCTTTATATATTTTGTAGCAATGAAATCTTTAGTATTTGTATGTCTTTGCTTTGCTATTTTGTATATTTCGTTGTCGGTTGCCTCTTCCAAGCGCTTATATAGATCTTGTACAGCTCTTTCCTTCTCTATTGCGATAGTTCTTTTAGAGAATTTTTTAGCCTCTTTGTATTTTTCCTTATCTTCGTCAGACTTAGTTTCTTGCCAGGTCTTAAATAGGCGTTTCTTTTCGTCAACACTGTTTTTGGTGCGATTGTTCCACCAGCTAGTTTCTTTTAGATTATGAAGGGCTCCTTTGCTGATTCCTAGCACTTTCTTGGCTGTTTTAAGACAAAAATTTTCAAAGTTTGACCATACAATCGAGGGGGTGTCGTATTGAGGTACACTTTTACCGAAATAGTCAGCAATATCGTTCCGTAGGTTGCATCCCTTTTGTGAGTGAAGCTCATGCCATTTAATTTTTGCAACTTTAGGTTTCTTAATATTTATAAATCTACGTAGTTTCAAAGCTGCTAAGAGTAGTCGATGCTGCGACGTTAGAGGTTCGCCAGGGATAACCTTACAATCTTTAATCTGTCTTAGGTTTCGCTTATCAACTAGTATGTAGTCTATTTGTGTTTTAGTGTTCCCACTTTTATATGTAATTAAGTGTTCATCCTTCTTTTTGAAAAAAGTGTTTACTACTGCCAAGTTATGTGATGTTGCGAATTCTAAAATTGTTTCTCCTTCCCTATTTAATTTTCCGAATCCATAGCCCCCATGCCGCCCTTCGAAACCGCCCATGTCTACGCCTACGTGCCTATTAGGATCCCCACATACAAGTGTGTGTTCGGTTTTGGGTATGGTCATTTGGTGAGCATGAAGGTCTTCCCAAATTCAAGTTTGTCTGCTTCCGAGCAGTTAACCTGTGGTGCGTACACAGAAATGATATTAAGACATGGTTGTCTTTCTAGGGCAAGCTTGACAGCTACTATTCGATCGCTGATCCTTTTTATGTCTACTATATTTTGACTGAGATAGTGGTCTAATATAACTCCTACTCCATTCCTAGCGTTTTCCTTTCAATAATATATGAGTTTGAATCCCTTCCCTATTTGCCGTGATTTTGCACCTTTCCATTTTGTTTCTTGAACGCAACAGATATTTATACGACGTCTTTCGAGGATAGCGCTGAGTTCAGCACTGCGTCCTGTCATCGTTCCAATGTTCCAAGTGGCTATACGAACTTCGGACATTGGGGCGGTGACCCGTTGTTTCTTCTCGTCGCTTGGGGGGGACGCCCTAATATCATTTGCAGTTCGATCTTCTCCGTCGCTTGAGGGGGACGCCCTAGCTTTAATTTTCTCACTTCTCTTGTTTTGCCTCATTCCAGTATAAAAATTGGCTTTTGTTTTACGATCGGTTGCCACCTGACATCAAGGTCGTAGTCTTCCTGAAAGACTTGAGCGCCGCCTTTGACCCATGTAGAGTTCTTCCGCCGCCTGCTCTAATGGAACCTCCGACCTGAGAGCCCATCACAGCCGAGGACCTCTGCTCCAAGTACGCCGAAGGAGCTCCGTGGCTGGGTTTGATAACGGAGTTTTCTCTCCGGCCTGTTGGTCCGCGGGAGGTATTTTATTTCCCTCCTACCCTCCAGCCATTGGTTGGCGAGCATTCCCCCATCCGCCACCTGGGGACGCGCTCTCTAGGGGTCAGGTTCCCCCCAAGAGTATTCATTTAAATGTTATTATAGATTAAAAAAAATGAAAAAGCATAATATACGATTCTTGAATTAATCTTTAATAGAAATTTTGACCGATAAACTATATTATAATATATATATTGTAAAGGATTTTATTATTTATCTTATGTTTTACGGACCGATATTTTATTTTGCACTTATTGAAGTGAAAATTTCTTTAGCCTCGTTGTGATTTGAAAGTCGAAGAAACGAAAAAGCGACAGTAAAAAGAGACAGATACATAAATTCATAAGATTTAACGTAGGAGAAAATGAGATATGAAGCATTATATACGTGTGTTAATACGTGTTTGTGTGCGCATGTGTAGTACAAAGCTTGAGAGAAGGTATCACAACAACCGTGGTATTTTGTATACGTGTACGTATTATTTTTGATTTCATTTCTAAGTTTACTTTTCTTTATTATTTTTGTTTACTGCAATTAGTTTATAACTTTTAAATATAATGTAAGATTCGTAAGTATTATTAAAATTAAAATTTAATTTTATAATGTATTTTCGTAATATTTAATTAAGACCGTTTTTAATATATGCTCACCGTCTATAACCATTAAGACCACTTAAATGTACCCATCTCACGCAAATAAATGAATATGAATTTTTATTGCTTGTGAAAATGTAGGAAAACTCCGCGCTCAATTCTAGACCTATAATACTGTGAGCAAGCCCTCTAAGAATATTCCCGGGCACGCAACGAAGGAATGTCCTTAATTGAATGAGCACAACGCATACCAATTTTCTGGCTGCACGGTTCTGATCCTCGAATAAACACGTTATTACCCCGTGTTTATTATCTCGAAGATGTTTTAGTACTTATTGTACAGTTAATGCAGATAAAATGATAACTAAATTATCTGCAATTCATGTTATAATTATAATCAACACTAGACGATTTCGTTATGTATTCAGTTTTAACATTTTATATCGCATTATCGCAAAATTACATTTACAGACTCTACGATGTGTTTATTTTTGATTTCTATATTAAAGCAACCAATATTTAAAACGACCAATTAATTTATTTATAAATATTTCCTTTCATCCGTTATTAATTAAGTTTTGATTCAAAAAGCCAATAAGTTTTTTTAAAGAATTTTGGGTTACCTGCACATCAGACGACAAAATCGTTGGTTTATATATATATGTTATACATGGTCGCTTTAAATTATATTTATTTTATTGTTATATTCACGCATTTATACCTTATATCCGTACGGCTGCTTATACATCAACTTCATAGTTACTAAGTAATAAAGACAGTGTTAGAACGACTATCATTGGATTTGTTTCGTGCATTAACCTTCCCTTACAAATCTTCTTTCACTCATCTCGTATACTGTATAATACGATACAATAAGAATCTGAATAAATAAATAAATCAATATAAATCTATTAATGTTACATATCTTTATCACTTAGGTAAAAATGCTCGTATTCATCACAAAATCATCTGCTCCCTCCGGGACTTGAATCCAGGACCGTTGGTGTGAAAGGTAAGATCGCTACCGTTGCACCAAACAGTCGTCAAATTTATATTAAATTACAACAAAACAACAAATAAAATATTAATTGATGTTTTAGAAAAGTTTTCTGATTTTGCTAATAATTCTATGATTAAAAAGAAAACTAGTTAACTTGCCTTCTAAGTAGAATTATACATGCCTAGGTGTATAAAAGTTTTTTCCGACCTTAAAAGCCCTTCGAAGAGATTTAAATCCATTCACCTGCCGATCTGATGATATGGCACATACCTAATAAATCAGGTTAACGTTTTATTGAAAACCCTGAATTACTCATTGGTTAACCCGTATCTGTCTTCAGAGTCCGTATTAGTATGCAGAGCTTGGGCAAGCGTAAGTTATAGCCTTTACAGAGGGCCCATATGGCGTGTGTTAAGCTAGGGTTGGTCTGCATCCATCATATTAGTTACGCACCTGACCTGTCTTATTGTAAATTTATAGATAACTAATAATTTATTATGAAATTGTAATGTTTTTACTAGCAACCTCTTATTTAGTTCTTACACTTCCGCGCACATTACACATTTGAATAATACAACTTTTTTACGGATTTTGCACATAATTTATTTAAATTTAATCCAGATGTTTCTATTCATTTACAGGAGACGTGATCACAAGATTTATATAAAAAAAAATAAAAGTTAGGAAAGTGCCCGATTAAAATATTGTTAAGTAGAAAATATATTATGATCATTGCCTTAGTCAACCTGCGATCACGGTTCCAGTAAAGGAGTCAAAACATCAGGATTAAAAATATAATAAATTATGCGCAAAATCCGTATAAAAGTTGTTTTATTCAAATCTACATCTACACTAATATTATAAAGAGGAAAGATTTGTATTTTTGTATGTTTGCAATAAATAAACTCAAAAACTACAAAGCCGATTTCAAAAATTCTTTCACTATTGGAAAGCTACATTCACGCTGAGTAACATAGGCTATATTCAATGCTAGAAAAAAACTGGTTGGTTGCCTGTAAAGTCGGTATACGGGCGAAAGTTTTACGTGACAACGACTTTGAGTGGTAAAATAATTTTAATGTGAATATTCATTCGTATAGTAGGAAGAAGGATGATATAATAGTAACAATTTAAAACTTTTATTTATACAAAGAATTATATTTAAAACATTAATTTATAGGCACGCGTCCCTTCCACTTTTTATGTCTGTCTCTCTCGCTCTTAGGCGGGCTAACCATGCCCGAGTGGAAGGGACGCGTGCCTCTCACTCGCTCTCATTGTAAGCGCATAACGTGAGCGGAGCGTAACGCAGTTTCTTGAAGTGTCACCCGGCAAACCAATTTATAAGACGTTGTCACGTCAAAATTTAAAGATTTTGTTGAAAGACGGCCGCTATAAATAATAAAATTGTAACAATTAAATTATTACTCACGAGAATTGTCTGATCTCCGAAAAAAAAGGATATCGTTAAAGCAAGTTCTGAAGAGTAAAATGAGTGAGTAAGAGTGTCCAGTGCCAACTCTTCAAAATACTCTCATACAAGACCGATGAGCGGGGCGTTTTATCACTAAATAAACGATTTTCTGACCGAGTCAAAGGACATGTCCGATTGCCCAACATCTTTTGTAAATTCATGACGTGTAGTTACTACCCGCTGGCGATTCCAGTATATATCCTATACCAAGGATGTCCTATATCATATGACATCCAACCAGGGCTCAAATTTGGAAAGCTGTTTGCTGCGAGGGTATTGACCGTAAACTCAATAACTTCTGTTTCTGATTACTTCGATTATTGGAATAACAACGCCATTTGCACACGACAGGCTCGATTCGAATTGAATAACATTATAAAATAAAATACTTCATTTACATTAACTTTAAATAATATTCTAAAGTCATAACTTTATAAACCAAAAAGTTACCATTTATGCACGGGTGCTACAGTACTTCACGTGCCAAAAAGTTTGGACGTTTTCACTGAGTCGATCACGATATACGCGTCGAATTTGGCGATAAAATTTGGGGAGAAATCTACCTACTATCGGTCATGTGTGGAAACACTTATACGCGATATTTTTTTTTTACAAATGTCAGTAAAAATGCAAATGTTACTTACGTGTTTGACTTAAGATTTTAAAGGAAATCGTTCAGGTTCCATACATTGAATGCCCCAGAACGGAGAGCAAGTAGAAAATTCTAGTTGTGTTTGGAATCATGAAATTATAATTTAATTATCAAATCGTTAAAAATAACTGGAACGTCTCTTAAGCTCTTGACATGGCAACACTATACTCATATAATGGCAGAAAAATTGTGTAGTGGTAACAAACCTTTAATAATTCGTTTCAAATCAACGTTTGTTCGTTTACTACAGATAATTCCAAAAAATGAAAGGACAACTATAATACACGACTATGTTGGAGCAAATTTCGTCTACGTCCTTTAGAACTTATTTTAGTAGTATTTAGGTACTATCATCCAAATATTAACATTCGCACATATAAAAACTTACACTAAAGCCTCTCTGTTCATATAAGAATCCTCTTTTTTCATCTATTATGATGAAAACAATTTTTACTTCCGTACCATAAGATATTTATTATGAATGTCTTAGCTTTGTTAATATGACGTAGGTCTGGCGGCTCTGGCATCTTACATAATAAATGTGCATGAAACATAGATTGGTGGAAAGATTTATGTCTGAAGAACTACCTTCGTAAAGACGATACAACGCCGTTTAAATTAAATACATTTTAAGATAAGATAAAATGTTTTTTACGGTGCATTTATTGAAAGTCAACTATACTAACAATATCATTATTTCTTACAAACCGATTAGCCTAGCTTAAATTAAGTACTATTAGGTTTGCGTTAGCGATACTAGGGTGAAGGATAAACATAAAGATATAATTCATTACCAAGTAACATATATATAGAGGTAAATATACCCATGACTCAGGTATCAATGCTTGTATTTATCAAACACTAGCGACCCGCTCCGGCTTCGCACGGATGCAATGCTCTACTATATTATACATGTATTATACATATAAACCTACCATTTGAATTACTTTATCTATTGAAAAAACCGCATCAAAATCCGTTGCGTAGTTTTAAAGATTTAAGCATACATAGGGATATAGGGACAGAGAAAGCGACTTTGTTTTATACTATGTAGTAATATGTAGTGATACAGTTCAGGATTCAAAATCGGTACTATCAATTGTTTGTTATTCACTCTTTCAATAGTATTGACATATTTTGAGCTATCGATAGTAATGATACTATCTATTCTATGGATATAATCGATAGGCCTATCTATAGCACGTTATTTTTCAGATTTTAAAATCGATAGAAATACTATCGATAGTTTGGCAACACTACTTCAGAGGTTGGATCACTTCCACTCAGCCAAACCAGTCGTCAGCACCTATATATGAAGTCCAAATATAACCTACTATTTCAAATGTTTCGTGTTTTTCGTTTTATTTATTATTAACTAAAGGGTGCCTGCGAATTCGTTCTCGGGAAATTATTTGTCTATCCCTCGGGGACAATACATCTCTTTTAGATGAAAGGTACTTTATGTTCTCCTCTTTATCTTTGACGTTGTATGCAAATTTTTATGATGATCGGTTGAGTAGTTTAACCGTAAAAGTGTAACAAGTAAAATTAAATTTTAAATAAAAAAAGAACCCAAAAGTAAAAGCGAGTATGAGAAGATAAAAACAGATAATTTCAGTTTAATATCGTATATTTATTTGTTTTTGTCGTTTATTCCCTGTATGTTATTGCATGTTCAGGGATACTTACTTTAAACAGATACTTGTTGACTTTTTTTTTTATTCAATGAAATAATGATATCTTAACACTACTATTATTGTATTAACAGATTTTTTTTTGTGGATTACGCATGGTGACGACGTATTATATTGTAAATGTCGTTACTTCTGTTAAAGCTGACGAGTTTCTTGCGCCCATTCTTCTTATCAGTTAAAAGACGTCCTGAATGGGTGGTAGGTAAAAATGTTGGACGATTCAAAACAACTTATTTTAAGTGCATTTGAATAAAGTTATTTTAATTTCATTTCATTTCTATGATAACGGATTATTCAGTATGTAATGTATTTTATAATGTTAATTATTGTATACAACTACCCTAAATAGTTCGTCGTTGTGCATAAGTGAGAAAACTCAGTTAATTATACCCATTAGGCGTCTAAGATCCCTTACCTCATCTAATATCTGCTTGACCTTGAAACAGCTAAACCGATTTTGATATAACATGTTTAAATCTACCGCTAAATACTCTGCTCTCCGTTTGTTTTATTTCAATATTTATTGCAACAGCATGCATAATGAAATGTTTTAGAATTATGTTGTGTCAACACGCGTTCTTAGTGACAGATACACAGTTAACTCTTTATTTCAAAACTACTGAACCATTTTTTATGAAACTTGCACAGATTCTTAAGTATGACTATATCAAGTTCATCTAAATATTTAATATCCGATTTATACTTCTTGAGATATGCGAAGACAAACAAACATACAACTATGAATTGTAATACCCATGTTTAGAAGCTAATATAGACTAACATATACAAAAACTGTGTAATTCTGTCAATATTACATACATACTGGCTATCAAACCACTTTTTCTAATCGGTTATAAAGTTTTTTTTGTTTTTGGTGTCACAAAAGTTCGGTAGAGAATCGAGCAGTGGTAATATATGGAACAGGGGTAACTATGATTTATCATAACCAGTTTGTGTTAACTTGAACTTGCTTAAAAAAATAACCGAATGAAGTTATATTTGTCTGTTTATAAATCAAAATAACTTTATTCCAATGCACTTAAAAATAGGTTGTTTTGAATCGTCCAACATTTTAACCTACCACCCATTCAGGACGTCTTTTAACTGACAAGAAGAACGGGCGCAAGAAACTCGTCAGCTTTAACAGAAGTAACGACATTTACAATATTATACGTCGTCACCGTACATAATCCACACAAAAAACAAATTATTCTGTTATCATAATAATAGTAGTGTTATGGTTTTATTATATCGTTGATTACAACATAGTCAACAAATATCTGTTGTAAATATTTTTAAACATTGCTATGAAAGCTTCACGAACCTTCCTTAATATTCAGTTAACGTCTTCTGATACTATGTAAATTTAACCAGTTTATCAACAATTCGCGTTGCGAGTTCATTCACTTTATATCTTTACGATACAACCACGAGGGAATCATAAAGAATATTATCAGAAAACCGCTCGTTTTGAATTTACGACCTGAACAAACAGACGTAAACTTACAGTCATAGCAAGAGAGAATATTGGCTGGCTCCTTCAGCATGGCGTTGTTCAATTAATAATTTATTTATTTGGTTTGGTGGACATACCAGGTTATAGTTAGTGCATAATCAAAGTATCATAATAAAATAGTAGGACTAGACTGTCACCCAATTACAAATGCAAGCACCATGAATTAACTTAAGAATTATAAGCGAAACCAATTTAGAACAAATCAAAAACTCACATTTTTACAGAAAATTATAGACAAAAGTAAAAACACAGAAATAATAATTTTAATCCCGACTATTTTACGCAAAAAGGCGGGATCATTGTTTCATCGGGTCCGTGGCAGCTGTAACATTGTTCTAAAAAACTTTGCAGACTGTAGGGACCGTCTTCTGTAGGCACACATTTCTTTAATTACCAACTCCTGTTTAGTTAGTAAGATTACTAACAGTTGCAATATGGGTCATTGATTTCCGATAAATAAATTATTTTATTTTTTTAATCTTGGAAGGATTGAGATTCCGATTTGAACAAATCTGAAATACTCTTTTATACGAGCTAAAGTTAGCGTTGAATACTAATGTTGTAAATGTGAATGTAAGTTTGTTTGTTATGCTTTCACGCAAAAACTACTTAACCGATCATCATGAAACTTCGTACATATATTTTTGGAGGTTTTAGAAGTAACATAGGATACTTTTTATTAAAAAATAAATAAAAAAATGCGGGCGAAGCCGCGAGCTAAAGCTAGCACAATATAATATTAGAAAGCATTACATACATTGTTCTGGGTTTAAGTTAAATAGCTAAAACACTTGTGTTATGTAATTTCAGAAACAACGACGGTACAATGGCACGGCGACACGGCTGGCGATGGTATACGAGTCCTCGGAGTGGCGTCACCATGAAAACTGGTTTGCCACTCGACTACGGAGGTCATTTTCTTTTAATGTTGTTGTAGGTAATCGGTACATAGTATCTTTTGTTAGTCAAGTAACATTTAAAAAGTTAATTTAAATTAAATAGTTTAATATAAAATTACACTTCCGCACATATTAAACATTTGAATAAAACACTTTTTACGGTAAAATATGCGCAAAATCCATAAAAAAGTTTTAGGATATTTATTCGTTTTATACTATGATGTCCCTACAATTCAACATTGTTTATATCCTTTCACCCTCACCAAAAGACTCGTTTAGATATAAACTTTAGTTGCCATGGGAATTAACTGGAAGTTGTCAGCAAATTTAACTTACTAGGGTTGACTATTGATACCCATATAAATTGGGAACAACGTGTTAAAAAGATTAGAGCTTAAATCATCAAAATTTTCATATGCCCTTAGAGAAGTAATAAAAACCACAGAACTATCAACTGCACTCACTGCTTACTATGCATATGCTCACTCTTGGCTTCGCTATGGTATAATCTTGTGGGGAAATAGTACCGACGCACCTACTATCTTTACCGTGCAGAAAAAGTTGATTAGGATTATGATGAATATCGATAAGACTGACTCTTCTTCTTAAACCCTATTTTCAGAGATTCAATATAATGACTGTAACCTGCTTATACATTTTTGAAATATGTAAGTTTGTACGTAAATACCCAGAGCTTTACACATTGCGAATTCATACCAAAATAACATTACGGCATAAAAATAAATTAAACCTTCCAATTTCCCAATTAACAATTCACTCTTCGGGCCCTTTAGTTATGTCTATTAAAATATCTTCCAATTTACCGATGTTCATAAAAAATGAAAGTAATAACAATACCTTTTTAAACAATTTAAAATCATTTCTTGTTGACAAAAGCTATTATAGTATATATGAATATTTTAATGACAAACAAATAAAATAATTTAAAAACAAATAATTATATAATAATATGCTAAATCTAATATATAATTAGAATAATCAATGTCTATAACCGTGATATAAATAAATGATAATAATTATATAAACAATAACAATGAATATATAGAAATTTATCTTTAATAATTCAAAACTACAGAATTTAAAACAACTCTTTAATTACAACAAATATATAACATATTAAATTTCCAATAACTTAAAAACTTTATATTTTATTAAAAATCTGCATATTAAAGTAGTTTAAGTTACTCCTTATTAAATCATCTATCTGCCAATAAAAGCTCTGTCAAAATCGGTCCAGCCATTTCAGAGATTAGCCGGAACAAACAGACAGACAGACAGACAAAAATTGTAAAATGTGTTATTTTGGTGTATGTACCGTGTATATATTCATATGCATGTAGTAAAAAACGGTTATTTCAATATTATAAACAGACACTCCAATTTTATTTACATGTATGTCTTTACATTAAAATCATAAAAAAGTGTTAATATTTTATTTTTAAATCATTTAATTAAATTCTAACGAACTTGAAACGGAATAGCTTTAGAATCTAGCTCTCCTATCAAACTGTCGTGCCCTAACAGGGCCCATAATTGATTCAAAATGTTTTTATGTAATATCTTTAAGTAACATTATGGAGTGCAATAAAGAATTGAATTGAATTGAAAAACTTATTATTATCATATTCGTTCACAAGGCAACCAGAATTTTAACAATATTATTGTGTTTTATAATTTTTATGTACTTTATGCATTTTTCAATGCGATCTTATAAGATAAATTATTATAATAGAAAAATACCAGAAAAAATCGACTCAGGTCACAAGTGAATTCTCATATTATTGTGAAATAATTATTTTCAACTTCCGGCCCTTATCAAATTCTATAGTGGAATTCCCTTTAAAAATTGAGAGAACGTGTCTATGTTGTTATTGAATGTATAAATAAGGCTTGTATTATTTTATCAAGTGTTTGTATAATACAACCTCTACAATAGGAACAGTCCTCTGGGAAAGATTCGAGCAAACCTTTCCAAATAACCTGGCAAATTTTGCTTTGCTAACATCATTAAGGTATAAATGCTAATCACCTCATATTCAAGCGTCTCTAGACTAAACGCGCTAGTGATTCGATATCTCTTGCTTGGATTGAACAACTTTTACATAAACATATTTCATTCAATTGATTGTACATAAATTTAAAGTACATTACGGACCCTGTACGTAGGGTATAGCGATATGAACAGGAGAGGATCTCTTTTAATTTTATATTTTTATAGGAAAGAGTTTATGAAATATGCAACATATTTACTTTGTCCCTTTCTTCAATCGTGACAAGATTACATTAAACAGTAGAACAACTATTGACGTAGATATCAGTTTTATAACAATAATGTCATGTACTCTTTGTTTAAGCTGAGATACGAGGTTTCATCTCTTCAACATGGGAAACGTAAAGGCTGAAACAGTAGAGACATGGATATCCAATCATCCTAAGTTAATTTACGATCACGCTAGTGGTACAATTTACTGTACAAAGTGTGAGAGTCATTTGAAAGTTAGCAATAAAGGCAACGTTAAAAAACATATTGAAGGCGCATTGCACCAGGGGACGTATAAGCAGCCGCAAGAGAAATTTTACTTCGACCTTATCAATTTTTTTATTTTGTGTAACATTCTATGGTCTCATATGTAAAATGCTGCGTTTCAAGAATTCTTTCAGAAGTATATGTGTTGTGCATGTTCTAATCATAAACTACCCGATGAATCACAGTTAAGAAATGTTATTTGGTTAAATTTTACAAAAACAAAATCGATTCCATTCAACAAAATAATAGAAATCAGAAACTTTGGATATCGTTGGATGAAACTACAAACTCGATAAGTATTACATTTTTTAATAAAACTGTTGCATTCAAATAGTCTTCATCGGCCTTATTTAATAGCGTGCAAAGTGCTTACTGTGGTTAATGGACAATCAATCAAGCAATTTGTATTAGAATGCTTAGAAAATTTATGGGAAAATTCCTTTGAGTCTAGAGCTGACAATGTTCTTGTACTCTGTACTGATGCCGTAGCAAACATGCTGTCTCCAGGACGAAAGTTAAAAAGTTATTTGCCGGAAATGCAGCATGTTACATGTTGGGCGCACGCTCTGCATCGTGTATCTGAACAAATTAGGTTAGAATATAACGATGTTGGGGATATCAGACTTACAACATCGATGAGGAACTTTTCCAGATTCAATCAACATTTTGAACAATCTTGTTAAAAATGTGATTAGTAATGGGAAGTTAGTTTCAGTGCTTCGTTACAGATGTTGTCTGGTCCTGGGCTTTTTTCTAACTTCAATTTTTGAATATGGATTAGTATTTCCTTGTTTGTTATTTTTTCAATTTTGTCTATCTCTTCTTTATCAATGTTGTGGTTTCCTTCTATAGTTTTATTTGGATTCTGTAGTTTTATTTTCTGGAATTTTTCCATAAAGTTGTTTGTAGAATTCTCTGGCGCATTTAATTAAGTCTTTTCTTGTTTTTGTTTCTTTTTTGTTACTATTGTCCCTTCTGGATCTGAGACTGGACATAATTATGCTCTCTAACCCGTCATAGTATTCTTGGACCTCGTCCATTCGCTCCAGTGCATCAAGCTGCCTTGATAAATTCTCTTTCAAGATTTCCATGTACCTTTCTCTCTCGCCCTCCTTGTCTAGTCTTTTTAATGCCGGTTTAAAGTTCTTCGTGCTCAATTTTGGTACTTCTAGCGTAAGAGCTGCTCGTAGCAGTCTATGATCAGATGGAAAGTTAACTCTGTTGATTACTTTGAAATTAGTAAAACTTCTTGGCTTATTTAGTCATTATGAAATCAATTTCAGTTTTTGTTTTTCCATCTGGTGATAGCCATGTCCATTTTCGACTTTGTTTTTGTTTAAAAGTATTCAATATTGACAATTTGTGCTCATATGCATATTGTAGTAGTCTCTCACCCCTTTCATTTCTAGTGCCGTATCCGTACTGTCCCATTATGTGGTGTTTATGATCTTGTGGCTGTTCAATCATTGCATTGAAGTCTCCCATCACTGTAACCTTTTCATCAGTGAGGTCATGGGCTTTTGCTAGATCTTCATAAAATTTATCGATTTCATCATCACTTGCCTTTGAGGTAGGAGCATAAACTTGGATCAATGCTTGCTTCATTTCCAAATTTCATTTGGAGTAGGCAGAGACGCTCAGAAATGTTTACTATATTCTGCTTTAGATTTTTCTTTACTAAGAATCCTACTCCGTGCAGTCCTTGTGTTTCGCCCATGAAACAAAATATGTGTTTTTCGTGTTCTTGGATTTTATATCCAAGATGTCTCACTTCTGCCAGTCCTACTATATCGTGCTCTATTTTTTCTAAGGCTTGTGTTAGTTCTAGAAAGCGGGAGGGTGAGGCCAGAGATCTTATGTTAAATGTACATATTTTTAGTGTCTTTTGTTTCTTAATTGCTCTTTGAGATGAGGAGTATTGGTCGTTATAAGTCCCACGGGGCCAGCCGGGTTAGGTATTGTTTTTTTAGTTGTATTGTTGACATTAGTTTTATTATTCTTTATCTTCCGGTTGGTGCTTTTTAATTGCTAATTTCTTATTCTTCTAATGTTGTTGCGCATTTGGTAGTGAGTCTGACCCTTTCCTCATGTAAGTGAAGGCATTAATTTTATTAGGACAAAGTTAGTGGACGCTCTAGCTAGAGTATGCACTAAAGGCCAAGTGGCAATGGGCAGGACATGTTGCTCGTTTTACTGACTGTAGATGGACCCTAAAAGCCACCGATTGGAAAGGGCCCCCTGGAAAACGGGCTGTGGGCAGACCACGCGCGCGCTGGAAGGACGACATAGTCAGTGTGGCGGGCAACAACTGGATAACTAGGGCCCAGGACAGAGACGTGTGGAAGGAGTTGGGGGAGGCTTTTACCCAAGGGGATTCAGACCCAAATTAGTTATAGTACCTACTGAAATAAGTAATATTGAATTGTAAAAATAAGGGTTTGAAAATAAAAAGCTTTTATTATTATTATTATAACGGTCATAACCAATGTAAAAAAAAAATTTTGAAAGCACCAAGCAGAGTCAAAATTTAAAAAGAAAAATACCCAGATTTGCCGCTGCATCCTCAACCAATCGTTACCAGATAGGGTACTTGGTTAGAGGCAGCATCCTAATACGCTCAACATTTTGACAAAATAAAAGTTGCTTTAACCCATTTAAGCAGCTCTGATGCTGTATCAATTCGCATTGCCAAAATATATTCAAAAAGAAAACTTAAAAAACGATTTAAATTATATCAAAGACAATTATTGCATTATTCAACTTTCATTAAAAAAAATGCAAAAACAGAATTTAACGCTGGCGGAGTCTCTTTTACTTTTTGATGAAGTAAGAGTTGCTATTAATGAGTGCGATTCCGAAAATGTAAAAAATAAAATGGAGTATGTTATGGAACGAAACCCAGATTTAGCCAACTAAGAGAATTTAGTGAGGTTATTGAAAAAAATAAATCATGTAATCTAATACGTTTTTTTTTAATTTGCACCCTTAACATCTTGTGATGTAGAACGGTCATTTTCTATGGCTTCTAGATGTCAAAAGAAATAGATTTAAATCAGAAAATATAGAAAAACTTATGACTATTTATTTTAATTGTAGAGATGAAAATAACCAGGATGAAGAACTAGAATCTGAAATGCAAGACGATTAAAAAAAGTTTATGTTTGTTATAAAATGCTTTAATTTTTATGCAATGCTTTATGTATGTAAATAATTTTATATTAACATTAAACGTTATTTATTCATCTATACTGTTTTAATTCCAAAATATCATCACGCCTCTCCCCGAAAGCGTTAAGACTCAATTCTCGCCAGATGTGTTAAGGCCCCTTGTGACAGGTGGCGAGCCTGTTGCCATGCACCGGGTTCAATGTGGGGTAAATAATATGTACATAACTGTAATATGTAAACTGTACATAAGTTTTATTCAAACTCAGTGGTTCAGGCGGTGGGAGCGAACCCGCGTTTCCCGCGGCTTCTCGAACGAGCAGTGCCCCGTCCTGTCCGTCCCAAATCAGCTATTGCTGCTTTACCACCTATATGTTTAGTCAAAATAAGCATTCATGTATGGATATCATGTAACACCAAAGTACTCACCAAGACAAAACAAATGAGCCCAAAGTCGATGGTTTTATATGTTTAAATTACAAAGTTCCTATGGCTATATTTCGGCTCCATAGTCAGAACAACTCCATGGTTCTATAATACTATTGTATTTTCACCGAAGAAACTAATGAACACCAAATTTTAACGCAAATGAACATAGGGATGTGGTTCTAATCTATCTTCCAAAATTCGTATTGGTCACAAATATATAAACATCGCAAGTAAAATATAACCCTTTCAAATCTGATAATTGTTTAAATATCGCCTTTTTAATTTTTAATTTAAAAGTACAGTTAAGTGTACAATATTTTAGTGCTTCCCGGACCGACCGAAAAGACCGGAACGCTGTTCTGGATAAATGGCGTATCCATGTTATTATTTTTATGAACATTTCCGACGCAAGTAGCAAAAATCAATATACCTACCCAGATCACTGATAATGACCTAATAGCCGAGTCAGACGAGGCAGTTTTCTTAGGCATAGTAATTGAAAATCCGTGTTCATGGAAGAACCACATCAAAAAAGTATGTACGAAAATAAATAGATTTGCGAATGCTTTATGGAGACTAACGAGTTATTATTTTATTATTAATTTATTGATCTTGATGTATGTATATGTAAAATTATTAATTAATCATTCATGATGTTTGCTTACAATGACGTGACATTTCTAAGTAAAATTCACATGCCCTTATTGGTAAAATAGACGGAATTTATGTCAAGTAACACCTGTACTGTACTCTATTTTCAGTGAATAAATAATAAATAAATAAATAAATAATATAAAATATATAACATTTCATTTCATCTCATTTCCTGACGCAGTTGATGTCCGTCGCAAGAAGCTCAACCGCTCAAGCACCCCTCGAAACGATGTCATCGCAGTTGAGGCGATACTAGCGTACCTGCTCACTCGTTTCCCCCTCCCACCTATGGCTTCCACCACTCTTTCCTCTTCCAAACATAATCCTATCTGGCGCTGGCGCTTACTGGGGTCCTTCTAGAAGTCTCTCAGTCTGACCGCACTGAGGGCCGTGCCGCATTTTATTTCCTGTGAATGAGCACAACCTAATCGTCCCTCCGACGGCCGCTGTAACAGCGGCAGCCAACATGATGATGCCCGGGGTTGAGCGATATTGCTCCCGGCCGTTACTCCGCCCTCAAGAGTGGGTGAAGATGAACCCCCTAGTTATAACAAAATGATAAATGTTTACCCGTGTCGTATCCGACAAAGTAGAACATCACTACCCCTTCACACTCAAGGGTGTAGTAAATGGCGATTACTGTTGCTAATCACAATACATTTCCATTAGAACTTAAAGTTGGCGGTAGCGTTTTCAGAGTTAACTGCTGCGATCTTCAACCCATCTACTTGGAGTTGAGATTAGTGATGGCTGATGGCTTCCGTCAAATAGTAATAAATATTTCTTACATTCACACCAATTAGCCTAGCCCAAAGTAAGCACGTGTAAGGCTTGAGTTATGGATACTAGGGTAACGAATGGACATACATAATATGATACATAGATATGTAATATTAATTGAAAAACGCCCATGACTCTAGTACAAATGCTCGAATTCATCATAAAAACTTCCGGAATTCGAACCCAAGACCACTATTTTAACAACTATTTGTAAAATTTGTTTATAATAAAGATAAGTATTGTATTCGAACCAAAAGTAATAGGCATAGTTGAATTTAAATACTTGTTAAAAGCCAAAGAAAGCTAAGACGAAGATAAATTATTATAAATTATTATAATCGATTGACCAAACATTTGTAAAAATGTTTCTTTCGAATACGAGAAGGATGTTCCTCTCATTGATGAAACAACGCTGGCCTACAGCGTAAAATCAGGAAGGTACTAGAAAATTTCGACGAGTGTTCGCAAGGCTCGGTAGCTCAATTGGGAGAGCATTGGACCGGATTTCCAAAGGTTGCGGGTTCGATTCCCGCCTGAGAATTCACTTGTGACCCGAGTCGATTTTTTCTAGTATTTTTCTATTATAATAATTTATCTTATGTTTGGATTGTGACAATTTTAAGACGTTTCAAGCATCTGAATTGGGTTTTATACTGTGTTATTTTAAAATGGCGTCTTTGAAACAAAGCTTTAGTTACTTTTTACATATAAAGGTAGTGAATTAGCATAATTAAAGAATTTTTCATTTCTTATAAAACAAATATTATTTTTGATCACTTATAAACAACATAATCACATCTTTAAAAAAAAATTACCATTAAATGACCATATATGCGGAATCGTTTCGTTTTTACTGTTGAATACAAATAATATGCGAATAACTACGATAGTGCTGTTAAATTGTTTTGAAATATTAAGAAACTATATGTCAATAAAAATTATCAAGTAAACATATCTGAAACAAAAGGAATGTCTGTTTGGAAGAAACCACCATATACGTAAAGAGAAGTATCGAATAATGTCCAAACGAATAGGAATCAATGTATTTACCATATTAGTTACCTACCTCTTAATAAGTCTTGAATAATAATTATTAAATTATAAAGTCACTTTGAAATACTAAACAATTCTTTACAAATAGCTATTAAAAAGAAACAAACTACAAATACATCAATAAATACATATTAAAATCAACTTCAGTTTGGGTTAGAGTACCTAGAACAGGCAGACATTTAATAACTTGAATTAATATTTTTAGGTATTGCCATTTTTTTGTAAATATAATACTTGAACGTTTTATAAATAAACCAATATTATTGGTAACACTTTAAAAAAATATCAATTAAATAAGAATAATTTACCATACTAACACTAATAATCGAGTACTGAATATGTAAACTTACACTAAGGCCTCAGTCGTCCTTTTTAGATACAGCAATTTAATGCAGAGGTCCAAAATATGTTATAACTTTATATAACTTTTATTATAATAAAAATTATTTCTTGACTGCGCTTTCATATGGGAAATTATTATTAAGGCGGAGAGTAGTATTTTTATGGACTGTAAAACACCATACTAAATCAGTCACTATGAACTCTAGCTCACAACACAATTTGGAAAGAACTATAATTTTAATATTAAAGGATATCATCCACTGTCCATACATTTTTGGTCCAAATTTGAAAGTAATGGCCAAAGAAAATAAATGTTATATTTTGTTAGAATATGTCCATCTAAAACCGTGTAGGATAGTAGGATGCCAACAGTGTAGGATTAAAATCTTTGGTGTTATTAGAGGTTGAAAATATAAGTTTTCATACATTATCGTTGAAAAATATTTGTCAAAACAAGCATTTTTATTAGTACAATGTGGTCATATAAAGTGCTTTTAGTACAATGTGGTCATTTAAAGTGCTATTATTATTATTCAAAGGTATTTAGCGCTCTTTAAACAACACAGCAAGTGACGTAGGTATTTATAATACGTAAGTACTGCGTAATGATTCCCAGGTAAGTATGTTTTATATTTAGTTGTTTGATAAAACGGTGAACAGCGCTAAATACCTTTGTATAATAATAACAGCACTTTCAATGACCACATTGTTCTAATAAACATGTTTGTTTTGACAAATATTTTTCCACGATAATGTATGAAAAGATATATTTTCAACCTCTAATAACACCAAAGATTTTGATTCTACACTGTTTGCCCCATAATAGCGATTGCTCAGATGGACATACTCTAGCATATAACATTTAGTTTCTTTGGCCGGCACTTTCAAAATTTGGACCAGAATGGATGATATCCTTTCATTTATTTATCGTTCTATTAGTTTAATAAAACAAACACGCGTTGTATCGTATTAGAGATTGGCGATCCGCAATTAAGCCATATACCTGAAATAACAGTATTAGCATAAACTATTGTTATAACCTTAATTGTACCCAAACCGTAAATCATCACACAGCCTAACTCAGATATTAACCAACGCCTTACACTCGTTTACGTTGCAATAAGGCTCATAATTCACCAGCAAGGTCTTAATATGTAAATTGATACACGCTATCGGTACTATTGAAATAACAAACACCTATTGTTACCGAGCCAATTAATTGTAAACCGTGTACCGTGATAGGTCAGTCTAATTTCATTCATTACATTAATTATCTAGGAAACACATAAATTCCAAGAGATAACTATCTACGACAAAACGGTTGTGTTAATAGTTTTAAATTTGTTTTACATTTCTTATCTTGTATTATATGAAGCCGACATTAAAACTGATTTTAAAATTTGATAGGGGTTGAATGTATATTCAGATATACAAATAGAAAGAGCATCCATCCCTACTGGACAACAAACATGAAAAAATAACAATACAACACAAAACACTTTGTTGAAATCACCACATTGAAGAAATAATAAAAGAAAACTTAAAATAATGTTATATAGGGTGGTTTTACCGCTCGAAGCGATTTCTGCGTTGGATGGATAGGACTGGAAGAAAGCGTAAAAGACGGCTTTGTAAACGAAAAGATATTCTTGAGTGTATGATACTTCAGAAATGAAGCTAAAAATTTGATAAATATTTAAATGGTCTGTTTTATTTTAATTTTGTATAAGAAGCAATATAAGAATTGGATCCCTTTTTGAAGTTATACTTCTTTTGGTGCATAGAGAGTGAAATTTTTCATGTAACGGAAGTTGCGCACGCAGCATGCACCGAAAAGTGACACCATGAAGTTCGCTGCTAAAGTGAAAAGATAAACATTAAGATATCTCATTAATAACCTTTGCTATGCGTGTGTTAGATTTACTAACTATAAAGTATGATAATTAAGTATTTTACATATGTTTTCTTGTTTAACTTAAAGAAAAGCATCTTTCGCTTGATAGTTAGTGTAATTTTCTTGTATGTAAATGACAAATTGTTTTCAATAAGAATCATATGATAAATCATGTGATTCTTATTGAAAACAGTTTGTCTTTGTATTGGTAAACCGATACAAAAACCACCCTTTAAGCAATTTAAACTCTGTTTTCACATATCCATTAATATCTCCAATTTTATCAATATGTGTTGTATAAATAACCTTGCAATTTGTTCCAATTAAGTTATTTTTTCAATTAAAAACTTAATATCCTAGTTAACCTCCTTTAAATCTATTTTTATATAATTAAATCATAGTCAATTTGAAAGAAATTGTTAAATAGAGCCAAATTAATAAAGTCAGAGAATATCGTCCGATGTGACGTCACTTGTTTGTCACCGCCTATAAAAGACTGTGCTCCGGTCATACTCGGCTCTGCGCCGCCGAGGGTTCTCCGAGGCGGTCGCTTTTAGGGCGCTTTTAGGGCGTGGTTTTTAGTCAGTCTAGCCTGACACAACAACTGTGGCTTGGCCATAGAAGGATTTACCACATAAAAAAAAAAATCGTACTCGGCCCACTTGCTTCGCAGCAGCCGCACCGCACGGACCTAAGCTAAGTATCCAATTATTCAGTACCTGTTAGGAAGACATATGTACCGCTTGTGTGTTTGTATAAACAATATGTTTTTTATATTATCGAACCCAGAATTAAATTAATAAATTGTATACCTTGCTTTGTTGTTTGGTAATTCAAAATTTTCTAATAAGTTATTTTGGATAGTTCTACATTATGTTGAAAAATGTTAAAATAAATGTTATGCCATGAAATTCTATTTATTTGCTTAAATCATTCTATGATTTTGTATTAAAAGAGATTAAAAACACTTTTTAGTATTCGGCCTATTTTTTTTTCTCTATTTTTTTTAACTTAATCTCACACGTGCATAAGTATTACTAGCGGCACGTTACTCTAGCGCTGAACGAAACGTGGAGGGGATAGCTGCGCATGGGTACTGTCGCGCTCGCAATACAAATTAAAAGTTTAATTTGCTACTAAACTATAATAGCAAAATAATGTTTATTACATTATTTTAATGTAATGTCAAATAGTTAGTATAGTGATGAACAAAGTGTGGAGGTTACTATTTGGGTACTGTACTTTCGTGCACGCAAATATTAATTTAATAAATATTAGGTTAGTTAGTAAATAGATGGTGGGAAGTTTATTATATGTCCTATGAAAGTTATGTATGCACCTTTTTACTACTCCTTGATCGAAGTTATCAATATCTGTGACCGGTTTTGATCTGGAGCGTTTTTTGCCTGGTGTTCTAAATACTGATATTATATTGGAACTATTTTGGCTTCAGCGGAGATTTTTCTTGCCGTTGCTATGGACGTTTTTGTCGTCTAAGTTGGCCTTTTTTTAATTTTCCCTAAGTCAATAATTATACTATTCAATTTCATATTTTCCGTCTTAATAACTTCTGCAGTTTGTTTTATTTGCTTAAATCTACTATGCTGCTGTCCGGATCGAGAAACTACTCGTAGCCTCAACAATTTCGCCTTGTATTTGTTTAAAGAAATCAATGAAGTCTTTAGATTCCCTTTTCAAAAAACAATGCACGTTATACACCAATTTCCGTGCCTGTCTTCACAAAACAGTATTTCTTCTTAGCATTTTCACTTTTTAAAAACTGTTCAAACATAACAAAACAGTTAATTAACTAACGAACACAAAAAACAAACTTTACAAAAAACAACAACAAAAATTAACAATGACAACAAAACAATTTAGAATGCGACTGCACACTGGAAGTGCGCGGGGCATGCCCGCGACTGGAGAGCCAATCGGTGCAACGCACGCCCGCCCTTTACCTCTGTATCCCTCCAAGATATCTTATTTTTTACTTCTGCGCAATAACGGTCAGCGCTAGACTTTCGTGCCGCAACTTATACACGCACGTTTTTTTCTAATACAATAATCATTTTGCTGATATTATTCTTAACATTGGATTTGTGGCACGGGGGTGGCATTCGCAGCTTCAAAAAGTCTTTCCTGTTATAATGGAGGTGTTTTCTATTAAGTTTTTATTCGATCAATTTTATTTTTATTATTTAAGTATAGTGGTTGTATTGTAGGTAATTTTGAAACGTAATATTTTATGTGTAAATTGCGTGGGGTCTAAACCGATAATCTTTCTTTTTTTAAATAAAACACATTTTTACGGATTTTTGCGCATAGTTTTATTTTATATTAAATCCTGACGTTTCGACTCCTTTACAGGAGCCGTGATCACAGGATGACTGTGATCTAACTCATCCTGATCGTTATCCTGTGATCACGGCTCCTGTAAGTGTTTTATTTAAATGTGTTATGTGCGCGGAAGTATAAGAACTAAATATCTTTCTGTTTGTAAGTAAACAATATTTGTATATTATTGTATATTATTGATAAATTATTGACGTAAACCTTTGTATATAAGATGACAGTTTGCGTATATATATTTGTGAGGTTATTTACCTACCTTTACCTGTACCTTTGATAAATACTTAATTAGATTGATAACATGACTATAGAATTTCAATTGCTTAAAGTAATTAACATCACATTTCTTTGTTTTCTTATCATTTAAATATACTTCATATTTATATACGCAGATGATCCTTTTTTAAATCCTCCTAGTTTATACACATGTAATTCATCAGTCTATTAATGTTCGCAATACAGAGGCTAAGGCATTCCCTTTGTATGTAAACAACGAAGGGAGAGTAGCTGATCACACAGGTTCACGTATTGTGGGATGGCGATGGAGCCAAGCCAAACAGCTTAGCCTTTTGAAGCACGAAGTAGCTGGAGATAGTTTCGCTCACCAATCACATAATAGGAATCTGAGAAATCGCTTAACATACGAAATCATTGACCAAACGTTCTAACAGAATCGCCATCGAATTTCTCTACGAGTGTATATAAAATACGATTTTATTACTGCCAATACAAATATCTGAAGCGATGCGCTACGAATGTTTGCGGTAGGAGCATAAACTTGGATCAATGCTTGCTTCATTTCCAAATTTCATTTGGAGTAGGCAGAGACGCTCAGAAATGTTTACTATATTCTGCTTTAGATTTTTCTTTACTAAGAATCCTACTCCGTGCAGTCCTTGTGTTTCGCCCATGAAACAAAATATGTGTTTTTCGTGTTCTTGGATTTTATATCCAAGATGTCTCACTTCTTTCAGTCCTACTATATCGTGCTCTATTTTTTCTAAGGCTTGTGTTAGTTCTAGAAAGCGGGAGGGTGAGGCCAGAGATCTTATGTTAAATGTACATATTTTTAGTGTTTTTTGTTTCTTAATTGCTCTTTGAGATGAGGAGTATTGGTCGTTATAAGTCCCACGGGGCCAGCCGGGTTAGGTATTGTTTTTTTAGTTGTATTGTTGACATTAGTTTTATTATTCTTTATCTTCCGGTTGGTGCTTTTTAATTGCTAATTTCTTATTCTTCTAATGTTGTTGCGCATTTGGTAGTGAGTCTGACCCTTTCCTCATGTAAGTGAAGGCATTAATTTTATTAGGACAAAGTTAGTGGACGCTCTAGCTAGAGTATGCACTAAAGGCCAAGTGGCAATGGGCAGGACATGTTGCTCGTTTTACTGACTGTAGATGGACCCTAAAAGCCACCGATTGGAAAGGGCCCCCTGGAAAACGGGCTGTGGGCAGACCACGCGCGCGCTGGAAGGACGACATAGTCAGTGTGGCGGGCAACAACTGGATAACTAGGGCCCAGGACAGAGACGTGTGGAAGGAGTTGGGGGAGGCTTTTACCCAAGGGGATTCAGACCCAAATTAGTTATAGTACCTACTGAAATAAGTAATATTGAATTGTAAAAATAAGGGTTAGAAAATAAAAAGCTTTTATTATTATTATTATAACGGTCATAACCAATGTAAAAAAAAAAAATTTGAAAGCACCAAGCAGAGTCAAAATTTAAAAAGAAAAATACCTAGATTTGCCGCTGCATCCTCAACCAATCGTTACCAGATAGGGTACTTGGTTAGAGGCAGCATCCTAATACGCTCAACATTTTGACAAAATAAAAGTTACTTTAACCCATTTAAGCAGCTCTGATGCTGTATCAATTCGCATTGCCAAAATATATTCAAAAAGAAAACTTAAAAAACGATTTAAATTATATCAAAGACAATTATTGCATTATTCAACTTTCATTAAAAAAATGCAAAAACAGAATTTAACGCTGGCGGAGTCACTTTTACTTTTTGATGAAGTAAGAGTTGCTATTAATGAGTGCGATTCCGAAAATGTAAAAAATAAAATGGAGTATGTTATGGAACGAAACCCAGATTTAGCCAACTAAGAGAATTTAGTGAGGTTATTGAAAAAAATAAATCATGTAATCTAATACGTTTTTTTTTAATTTGCACCCTTAACATCTTGTGATGTAGAACGGTCATTTTCTATGGCTTCTAGATGTCAAAAGAAATAGATTTAAATCAGAAAATATAGAAAAACTTATGACTATTTATTTTAATTGTAGAGATGAAAATAACCAGGATGAAGAACTAGAATCTGAAATGCAAGACGATTAAAAAAAGTTTATGTTTGTTATAAAATGCTTTAATTTTTATGCAATGCTTTATGTATGTAAATAATTTTATATTAACATTAAACGTTATTTATACATCTATACTGTTTTAATTCCAAAATATCATCACGCCTCTCCCCGAAAGCGTTAAGACTCAATTCTCGCCAGATGTGTTAAGGCCCCTTGTGACAGGTGGCGAGCCTGTTGCCATGCACCGGGTTCAATGTGGGGTAAATAATATGTACATAACTGTAATATGTAAACTGTACATAAGTTTTATTCAAACTCAGTGGTTCAGGCGGTGGGAGCGAACCCGCGTTTCCCGCGGCTTCTCGAACGAGCAGTGCCCCGTCCTGTCCGTCCCAAATCAGCTATTGCTGCTTTACCACCTATATGTTTAGTCAAAATAAGCATTCATGTATGGATATCATGTAACACCAAAGTACTCACCAAGACAAAACAAATGAGCCCAAAGTCGATGGTTTTATATGTTTAAATTACAAAGTTCCTATGGCTATATTTCGGCTCCATAGTCAGAACAACTCCATGGTTCTATAATACTATTGTATTTTCACCGAAGAAACTAATGAACACCAAATTTTAACGCAAATGAACATAGGGATGTGGTTCTAATCTATCTTCCAAAATTCGTATTGGTCACAAATATATAAACATCGCAAGTAAAATATAACCCTTTCAAATCTGATAATTGTTTAAATATCGCCTTTTTAATTTTTAATTTAAAAGTACAGTTAAGTGTACAATATTTTAGTGCTTCCCGGACCGACCGAAAAGACCGGAACGCTGTTCTGGATAAATGGCGTATCCATGTTATTATTTTTATGAACATTTCCGACGCAAGTAGCAAAAATCAATATACCTACCCAGATCACTGATAATGACCTAATAGCCGAGTCAGACGAGGCAGTTTTCTTAGGCATAGTAATTGAAAATCCGTGTTCATGGAAGAACCACATCAAAAAAGTATGTACGAAAATAAATAGATTTGCGAATGCTTTATGGAGACTAACGAGTTATTATTTTATTATTAATTTATTGATCTTGATGTATATCAGGGATGTTGCGGATGCCGATTTTTTCACATCCGCGGATGTAAATGCGGATGCGGATTTTAAAAGTCTCACATCCGCGGATGCGGATGCGGATGTTTAAGATGTTATAAAAAGTATATGATTTAAGAATTAAAATAATGAAAGTGTAATTGTTAACATTTTTATTAATTACAATTAATACATGAAGTTAAAAATAGGTGCATTATACTTAATAAAAAGTAATATTGCCGCCTTCTCTGATGCAAGTCGGTTACGCAGAGGCTCATAAATTAAACCCGCGCTACTGAATAATTGTTCGCTAGGAACGCTGCCTGGTGGAGTGGATAAAAATCTTCGTGTTATTGGTGATAATACCTTAAATTCTTCTCGATGAACACTCCACCATTTAAGGGGATTTTCATCCACATTGACTCTTTTTTTAGTGCGGTACGAAAGTAATTCCTTTTTGAGTACAGCTTCAATGCTACCATTTTCTGAAATTTCTTGACTCTCATCTTCACTTGACGAATCTAGCATCATAGCAAGGTCGTTCTTTAAGCTTGGCTTTCTGACAAAACTTGATGTCCCTGGTCCTAATTGTTCCATATACTTTTCCGTGGAATCCGTCCTTCTCATTCTTGTAGCCCCTTCGGAATTGGCATTAAGAGAGCCAGAACCATCATTCTCAATTTTTGTCATCATTAAAATGTCTTCTTTAATTTTTTCCTCGGTCACCGGTGTAAAAAATTTGTGCTTATAACGAGGATCTAAGTAGGTGGCGATAATGTATAAATTGTTCTCTCCCAAGCTGGAAAATTTTGTTGAAAGTTCACTTTTCAGAGACGTGACGGCCTGTCGAATCGGATCAAACTCGTGTGATCTTGTTAAATAGTCGTCAACTTTTTTTTCAAGCATTTGAATTATTGGAATTACAGATGAAATAATAGCGTGAGAGCTGCTCAGTTCTCGTGTGGCTTCCTCAAAAGGTCTTAATAATTCAATAAAACTTTCAATGATTTTCCATTCGTCTGGCAAAATAGGGTTAATCTCATTATCATTGATGTAAAGACTTAGGGCATCCTTTACCTTTAAAAAACGTTCAAACATGTAAAACGTACTGTTCCATCGCGTTACACATTCTTGGAACACTTTGAGATGAGGTTGATTTAGTCTGTCTTGAATTGTTTGCAGTTGTTTCTGAGCGATGGTAGAATGATTGAAATTCTTTTACACTTTTGTTTGAGTATTTTTATGTTTTCTTGCGAACTTAAGCTACTGCGGATAGCCAGTTGTATCTTATGAATGGTACAGTCTATGTCATTCAATGCTGCTAATCGCACGGCTCGTTTCATATTAGATCCTTCATCTCTTATTAGGCAATGCACTTGTTCTTTTTTAATATTAAATTCAGAAAGCATTATGTTAAATTTTTCGGAAATTACGTCGCCGGTGTGACGGCCATCGAAGGTCTCACATTTCAATATAATCGATGATCTATCAAAGTTTTCTGCAATTCCATGGCAAGTCAGGCTAACCAGAGAAGCGTTTGAGCTTGGATCCGACCAAATGTCAGACGTAAACGACATGTAATCAAATTTTTCTATTAATTCTTTAACTTTTTGGGCAACTCTGCCATATAATTCTTTGCATACAAAATCGGTAAAAAAATTGCGTCCCCTAAAATTATATCTTGGTGCTAATTCTTGTATTAACCTTCGAAAACCCAGTCCATCCACAAAGTTAAACGGTAAATTTTGAAGAGCAAGCATTTCGCCAATCAGTTTATCATTTTTTTTTAATTTAAATGATTGGTGTCCCACTTCTTTTCTTTTAAAATTACTTCTTCTAACGAGAGTTGTTTTTTTGCTGCTTGAAGAGGAGTGACAACTTTATCTGAAAAAAATAAACACATAAATTAATTACACACATAATTAGAGAAGCTCGGTGGCGCAGAAGTTAGTGCGTTCCAGCGCCGATAGTAAAAGTAAAGCAACTTTCGCTGCGACCGGTCATCGGATGGGTGACCAAAAAATTATTACCTCGTGCTCGGCCGCGCTTCGGAAGGCACGTTGAGCCGTAGGTCCCGGCTGCTTCGGCAATCGTTAGAACCGACCAATCAGCATTGGGCCCGCGTGGTGGATTACAGCCCGTTCTTCCCATATACTGTGTGCAAATCCATCTATGGGGAAGGCCTGTGCCCAGCAGTGGGATGTTATAGGCTTATGATGATGAAATTAAAATTATTGTTAATAAAAAACCACCTATACAAAAGAAACGAATAAGCAAAGGACGTGTTTCATTTTTTAAATCAAAAAGTACACGTTAAGTACGTGTACTTTTATATTTTTGATACGTGTACTTGATATATTTTATAAATTATTATAATAGAAAAATACTAGAAAAAATCGACTCGGATCACAAGTGAATTCTCAGGCGGGAAACGAACCCGCAACCTTTGGAAATCCACTTTGGAAATTCACTTGTGATCCGAGTCGATATTTTCTAGTATTTTTCTATTATAATAATTTAAATTATAAGATCGCATTGAAAATGCATAATTTAAATAACTCAAAATCTAGATTGTAAAAGAAACAATTTTTCCAATCTACATTATATTGCAAAAAATACAAATTAGATATAACAGAATAACGCCAAAGGGACCGGGTTTTTTAATTATTATTGATCAAGAAATGTGAAATGAAACAAAAAAACAATTGACATAAGAATTGTTTTTTATTTAATTTTGCATTCACAATGCAATATTTCTATTAGATATAAAATACGTGTGTAAAAAACAACAACGCCTCCGTTGATAGCGAAAGGTCGTGGGTTCGAATCCCACCTGAGGTCTTGGAGGCGTAGTTGCTTTTTACACACGTATTTTATATCTTATAGAAATATTGCATTATGAATGCAAAATTAAATAAAAAACATAATTATAGCTGGTTCCATCTTAATCGATTGTTTTATATTTGTAAAAATATTACTTTCTATGTTGAAAGCAGTTAGCGTTCAACATTGGTGGGACGATACTAGCTCATAGTAGAAGTTGAAATACGTTTGTAAAATTCGACACGTTTGCCAGCGTCTTGGTAGATCAGTGGTCAGAGCACTCGCCCGAATAGCGATTGGTCGTGTGTTCGAATCCCACCTGAGGGCTCGGAGGCGTAGTTGTTTTTTACACACGTGTTTTATATCTGACATAAAAATTGTCAATATCATGTCAAACCGACAAATGACTGTCTAACATCAAGACAGCTAGCTAAGACTAACGAAATGCTGGGAAATGCAGAAAGAAATTTCTAGCGTAATTATTTGCTAAAAAAGGAAATATGTTATTTTGGTTACTATGTCATATTTTTTCTAGAATTTTGGCTAAACAAAAATTACTGAACCGATTTTAATAAAATTTCTATAACACTATCAAATAGACAATTAATTTTCTAATCACTTCACAAGTGACGTAGTTATGTGGCAAAAATAATTATTATAATGAGCGGAAACATCACCTAAACAACCTAACTAAACTATGAAAGTAAACAATGCCACAAGAAAAACGAATTAATTAACATTTTATATGATAAAACTTACCTGTCTCAGATTTGATCTTCTGCAGCTGTTTTTCTTTACTTATGCTCTCCAACATGGTAAATTCTTTTGGGTGCATCGACTTTAAATGACTTTTTAAAGATGAGGTGGTACGGCCCTTGCGAGAGTAGCTTTTTTGGCAAATTTTACAATCAGCCTTTTCGGTGCCTTTTACGTTCGGTTCAAAATAATTCCAAATATTGCTTTGTGTTGGTGGTGACATTGTTAATTAACTATAAAATCTATTAATAACGGGAACCTCGCTGGAAAAATGAAGAATTTTGTTATAAAACGATAAACTTTACATAAAATAAAAAATATTACAGGTGTAAAATAATGAAATTATACAACATATACTCTAGACAATATACTCTACTCAACAAATTTACCATAAGTACCTATTCCACAGCGCATGCAAACACGTAATGATTTGTTTACATAAACAAATGACGCACAACAAGAAACACGTCGGATCTTGTAACCAAGATTTTCGCTCCAATTGGTTGAGGTCAAGTGCCAACGGCACGCGCCATTCGCCGGCTCCACCCAATTTTTTTCTTGTCGCAGCTTGTCTTACATCCGCATCCGCATGATTATACGCAATAACTATTGCGGATGCGGATGCGGATGCAGATGTCCAAAACCATGCGGAACCTCCGCATTTGCGGATGCGGATGCGAATATCCGCAACATCCCTGATGTATATGTAAAATTATTAATTAATCATTCATGATGTTTGCTTACAATGACGTGACATTTCTAAGTAAAATTTACATGCCCTTATTGGTAAAATAGACGGAATTTATGTCAAGTAACACCTGTACTGTACTCTATTTTCAGTGAATAAATAACATTTCATTTCATCTCATTTCCTGACGCAGTTGATGTCCGTCGCAAGAAGCTCAACCGCTCAAGCACCCCTCGAAACGATGTCATCGCAGTTGAGGCGATACTAGCGTACCTGCTCACTCGTTTCCCCCTCCCACCTATGGCTTCCACCACTCTTTCCTCTTCCAAACATAATCCTATCTGGCGCTGGCGCTTACTGGGGTCCTTCTAGAAGTCTCTCAGTCTGACCGCACCGAGGGCCGTGCCGCATTTTATTTCCTGTGAATGAGCACAACCTAATCGTCCCTCCGACGGCCGCTGTAACAGCGGCAGCCAACATGATGATGCCCGGGGTTGAGCGATATTGCTCCCGGCCGTTACTCCGCCCTCAAGAGTGGGTGAAGATGAACCCCCTATTTATAACAAAATGATAAATGTTTACCCGTGTCGTATCCGACAAAGTAGAACATCACTACCCCTTCACACTCAAGGGTGTAGTAAATGGCGATTACTGTTGCTAATCACAATACATTTCCATTAGAACTTAAAGTTGGCGGTAGCGTTTTCAGAGTTAACTGCTGCGATCTTCAACCCATCTACTTGGAGTTGAGATTAGTGATGGCTGATGGCTTCCGTCAAATAGTAATAAATATTTCTTACATTCACACCAATTAGCCTAGCCCAAAGTAAGCACGTGTAAGGCTTGAGTTATGGATACTAGGGTAACGAATGGACATACATAATATGATACATAGATATGTAATATTCATTGAAAAACGCCCATGACTCTAGTACAAATGCTCGAATTCATCATAAAAACATCTGCCCCTTCCGGAATTCGAACCCAAGACCACTATTTTAACAACTATTTGTAAAATTTGTTTATAATAAAGATAAGTATTGTATTCGAACCAAAAGTAATAGGCATAGTTGAATTTAAATACTTGTTAAAAGCCAAAGAAAGCTAAGACGAAGATAAGTTATTATAAATTATTATAATCGATTGACCAAACATTTGTAAAAATGTTTCTTTCGAATACGAGAAGGATGTTCCTCTCATTAATGAAACAACGCTGGCCTACAGCGTAAAATCAGGAAGGTACTAGAAAATTTCGACGAGTGTTCGCAAGGCTCGGTAGCTCAATTGGGAGAGCATTGGACCGGATTTCCAAAGGTTGCGGGTTCGATTCCCGCCTGAGAATTCACTTGTGACCCGAGTCGATTTTTTCTAGTATTTTTCTATTATAATAATTTATCTTATGTTTGGATTGTGACAATTTTAAGACGTTTCAAGCATCTGAATTGGGTTTTATACTGTGTTATTTTAAAATGGCGTCTTTGAAACAAAGCTTTAGTTACTTTTTACATATCGTCGCTGTAGAGCGAAAAGTCACCAAGTAGGTCAAAACGTGTTTTGAGTTATGAAGGTTTAAAGTTTCATAAAACAAAAAAAAAATATAACGTAGTTTTGGTATGAGATAATTCGAATTTTATGGTTTCATGTCTTAGAAAATAGTTATGCGCTTAGGGTGACATTATTATTTTTAACAAATTACGTATATTTACTGAAATAATGAAAAAAAAACTGACTTAGTTATTTTTTGCCCTCAGATCCTGTACAAAAATTTTTTGTTAATGAGGTTTAGTGACTTTTCACCTATGCCTAGACCATCTTTAAAAAGAATAACCCTAGTTAGTTCGAATATTTAATAATATAATATTAGGAAAAATCTTCTTCTTAGGATCTTTTAATGATTATTTCAACTATTTAATTAACATGGTTTTTTCAATTATTATTGTGTAATGTAGTATTTAATTTAAATTAAAAAATACAAACAGAAACTTTATAAATAATCATAACTAAATAAATTCGATTCTTCACTTTCATCGTTAACATCGGGTTCCAACACTCTGTCTGCAAGGCCATTGCTGGTAGGTAAAGACTCATACCACGAGTGTAGTTCTTGGGGTATGATACCATTGTGACAGAGACCAATAAGGTCTTTTTTCTTAGCCTCTGAAATTGGAAGAGGAGCAGTATAGGCCATTGGAATAGGATACGCTTTTAATTCAGTTATCAAATCGCTTCTTCTTGTTTCCGAATCACTTTCTCCTGTTCCATCCTTTTCCTGAAGTCTTTTTCTTTTTCTAGTTCGAGGAACCACTTTTCCTTGTTTTTCAAATATGTCAAACTCAGAGTACGGGCCATCGTGAGTGTAACGGAACTTAACTATGCCGGGACACTGCTTTTCAAACCTAAGACATTTGATTTTCAGCCACATAATTTTCTGAATAGAGCAGAGGGTGGAGCAGACTCATAGCAATCTCTGTTTCGAAAAAGCTCATCTACGTCGAAATTCTTTGATACTTCATCATTAGGAAGTTCACCCTGTAAATAATAAATACAAATAGAACAAGGCAATAAAAAACAATAAAATACGCTGCATTAGTATTTAGTTGCATTCGACATAGCTAAAACAATGATAATACCAATAGCCCTCATTCAAAAGCAAATAAATTTAAAAGAATTGGTTTTTTGTCGTTTCTCTTTAGTTAGAAATAATTATGCATGTAACAAAGGTAATTAAGTAGGTCAGTATTTTTAGGTGTTATGTCTAGCACTGGAAGTCATTTAGTACGTGATGACGAGGCGCAAGCCAGTGACATCATAAAGTATTCTACGAAACATTTTACACTTTCTGATGTTACTGACTGTATCTCGATTCGTTATGTTATTTGGAAATCTTTTGGTTTTTTATGTGGCTAATGTAAGAAAAAATTATCAGGCAACAAAATTCCTCATGAATAAATACCCACACTTCAATATCAAAAAACATACACACACTTCGAAGCTAGCAAGTATTGAGTGCCACAACCAAAATAAATAGTAGGTATAAATAATTGCATACTACAACATCAAACAAAAGTAGCAACCCATTAAGAGCCACATCACAACCGTAAAAAACAGGGTAGCTACCAAAAATAATTACACTTCTCGAATCCTTTTTTTCGCATAATGGTCATCAGAACTAGTACCTAGAAAATGGTCCAAGAATGCTTTTGTCAGGTATTTCACCAAAGTTAATAATAATAATAAATGTCTAATAAAACAGTTAAATCACTTACCTGGACAGCAACATCTTCTTTATTCAATAAATTTAAAATTAACTTTGCACGACTCATGGTTTATTCACGTTAATAAAATTACGCACAAAAATACTATTGGGACGTGTGTGCATCGGACGCCGTTCCGGCGAAAATAAAAGTTATCAACGCGCGCACCCAACGGCCAACGAACCCAGATGCAAGAGCAAAACTAACCAAGTCGCGCGTGAAATTCACCCAAGTATCATAGCTGTACAAAGATTGTGACTGAAATATTGACTAAAATGTTTTAGCTAATATTCGAAACAAAGTTCTGTAGCCATAGCATTAGGATAGAATTGATTAAATAAGTTTGATGATTTCTCGCGAAAACATATACTAGTGTTATAATATTAAAATTTCGGTCGAGTAGTCATTTAGTTGACTTGGTTAGTTTTCGCTTTATCTTTTGTATCGAACCAGTCGTTCTAAAACTAATTAAGTTATTTTAGTTAATTTTGCCTTGGATTAAGTCCCAGTTATGATTTATTTTGTAAAGGGGAAAAATAATCAAACCGATTTAAGTACAGATTTGCAATCTCTCCGAATGATGCAAAAGTATTCAAATAGATTAATTAATTTTCGACTAATGTGTTGAAGTCCAAATGGAGAATAAGTGATTTTTTGCACTATCTAAAATAAAAACTATGATACTTATATACATGGCTGTAAGGTTGAAATACGTAGAAAAATTTGGAGATTTTGACGACATTTCTAACTCAATTTTGGCCAAATGTCGACTTGGTGACTTTTCGCTCTACGGCGACGATATAAAGGTAGTGAATTAGCATAATTAAAGAATTTTTCATTTCTTATAAAACAAATATTATTTTTGATCACTTATAAACAACATAATCACATCTTTAAAAAAAAAATTACCATTAAATGACCATATATGCGGAATCGTTTCGTTTTTACTGTTGAATACAAATAATATGCGAATAACTACGATAGTGCTGTTAAAATGTTTTGAAATATTAAGAAACTATATGTCAATAAAAATTATCAAGTAAACATATCTGAAACAAAGGGAATGTCTGTTTGGAAGAAACCACCATATACGTAAAGAGAAGTATCGAATAATGTCCAAACGAATAGGAATCAATGTATTTACCATATTAGTTACCTACCTCTTAATAAGTCTTGAATAATAATTATTAAATTATAAAGTCACTTTGAAATACTAAACAATTCTTTACAAATAGCTATTATAAAGAAACAAACTACAAATACATCAATAAATACATTTTAAAATCAACTTCAGTTTGAGTTAGAGTACCTAGAACAGGCAGACATTTAATAACTTGAATTAATATTTTTAGGTATTGCCATTTTTTTGTAAATATAATACTTGAACGTTTAATAAATAAACCAATATTATTGGTAACACTTTAAAAAAATATCAATTAAATAAGAATAATTTACCATACTAACACTAATAATCGAGTACTGAATATGTAAACTTACACTAAGGCCTCAGTCGTCCTTTTTAGATACAGCAATTTAATGCAGAGGTCCAAAATAAGTTATAACTTTATATAACTTTTATTATAATAAAAATTATTTCTTGACTGCGCTTTCATATGGGAAATTATTATTAAGGCGGAGAGTAGTGTTTTTATGGACTGTAAAACACCATACTAAATCAGTCACTATGAACTCTAGCTCACAACACAATTTGGAAAGAACAATAATTTTAATATTAAAGGATATCATCCACTGTCCATACATTTTTGGTCCAAATTTGAAAGTAATGGCCAAAGAAAATAAATGTTATATTTTGTTAGAATATGTCCATCTAAAACCGTGTAGGATAGTAGGATGCCAACAGTGTAGGATTAAAATCTTTGGTGTTATTAGAGGTTGAAAATATAAGTTTTCATACATTATCGTTGAAAAATATTTGTCAAAACAAGCATTTTTATTAGTACAATGTGGTCATATAAAGTGCTTTTAGTACAATGTGGTCATTTAAAGTGCTATTATTATTATTCAAAGGTATTTAGCGCTCTTTAAACAACACAGCAAGTGACGTAGGTATTTATAATACGTAAGTACTGCGTAATGATTCCCAGGTAAGTATGTTTTATATTTAGTTGTTTGATAAAACGGTGAACAGCGCTAAATACCTTTGTATAATAATAACAGCACTTTCAATGACCACATTGTTCTAATAAACATGTTTGTTTTGACAAATATTTTTCCACGATAATGTATGAAAAGATATATTTTCAACCTCTAATAACACCAAAGATTTTGATTCTACACTGTTTGCCCCATAATAGCGATTGCTCAGATGGACATACTCTAGCATATAACATTTAGTTTCTTTGGCCGGCACTTTCAAAATTTGGACCAGAATGGATGATATCCTTTCATTTATTTATCGTTCTATTAGTTTAATAAAACAAACACGCGTCGTATCGTATTAGAGATTGGCGATCCACAATTAAGCCATATACCTGAAATAACAGTATTAGCATAAACTATTGTTATAACCTTAATTGTACCCAAACCGTAAATCAAACACAGCCTAACTCAGATATTAACTAACGCCTAACACTCGTTTACGTTGCAATAAGGCTCATAATTCACCAGCAAGGTCTTAATATGTAAATTGATACACGCTATCGGTACTATTGAAATAACAAACACCTATTGTTACCGAGCCAATTAATTGTAAACCTTGTACCGTGATAGGTCAGTCTAATTTCATTCATTACATTAATTATCTAGGAAACACATAAATTCCAAGAGATAACTATCTACGACAAAACGGTTGTGTTAATAGTTTTAAATTTGTTTTACATTTCTTATCTTGTATTATATGAAGCCGACATTAAAACTGCTTTTAAAATTTGATAGGGGTTGAATGTATATTCAGATATACAAATAGAAAGAGCGCCCATCACTACTGGGCAAATACAAAACACTTTATTGAAAACACCACATTGAAGAAATAATAAAATAAAACTTAAAATAATGTTATATAGGGTGGTTTTACCGCTCGAAGCGATTTCTGCGTTGGATGGATAGGACTGGAAGAAAGCGTAAAAGACGGCTCTGTAAACGAAAAAAAAGATATTCTTGAGTTTATGGTATTTCATTAATGAAGCTGAAATTTGGTGAATATTTAATTGGACTGTTTTATTTTAATTTTGTATAAGAAGCAATATAAGAATTGGATCCCTTTTTGAAGTTATACTTCTTTTGGTGCATAGAGAGTGAAATTTTTCATGTAACGGAAGTTGCGCACGCAGCATGCACCGAAAAGTGACACCATGAAGTTCGCTGCTAAAGTGAAAAGATAAACATTAAGATATCTCATTAATAACCTTTGCTATGCGTGTGTTAGATTTACTAACTATAAAGTATGATAATTAAGTATTTTACATATGTTTTCTTGTTTAACTTAAAGAAAAGCATCTTTCGCTTGATAGTTAGTGTAATTTTCTTGTATGTAAATGACAAATTGTTTTCAATAAGAATCATATGATAAATCATGTGATTCTTATTGAAAACAGTTTGTCTTTGTATTGGTAAACCGATACAAAAACCACCCTTTAAGCAATTTAAACTCTGTTTTCACATATCCATTAATATCTCCAATTTTATCAATATGTGTTGTATAAATAACCTTGCAATTTGTTCCAATTAAGTTATTTTTTCAATTAAAAACTTAATATCCTAGTTAACCTCCTTTAAATCTATTTTTATATAATTAAATCATAGTCAATTTGAAAGAAATTGTTAAATAGAGCCAAATTAATAAAGTCAGAGAATATCGTCCGATGTGACGTCACTTGTTTGTCACCGCCTATAAAAGACTGTGCTCCGGTCATACTCGGCTCTGCGCTGTGGCTTGGCCATAGAAGGATTTACCACATAAAAAAAAAATCGTACTCGGCCCACTTGCTTCGCAGCAGCCGCACCGCACGGACCTAAGCTAAGTATCCAATTATTCAGTACCTGTTAGGAAGACATATGTACCGCTTGTGTGTTTGTATAAACAATATGTTTTTTATATTATCGAACCCAGAATTAAATTAATAAATTGTATACCTTGCTTTGTTGTTTGGTAATTCAAAATTTTCTAATAAGTTATTTTGGATAGTTCTACATTATGTTGAAAAATGTTAAAATAAATGTTATGCCATGAAATTCTATTTATTTGCTTAAATCATTCTATGATTTTGTATTAAAAGAGATTAAAAACACTTTTTAGTATTCGGCCTATTTTTTTTTCTCTATTTTTTTTAACTTAATCTCACACGTGCATAAGTATTACTAGCGGCACGTTACTCTAGCGCTGAACGAAACGTGGAGGGGATAGCTGCGCATGGGTACTGTCGCGCTCGCAATACAAATTAAAAGTTTAATTTGCTACTAAACTATAATAGCAAAATAATGTTTATTACATTATTTTAATGTAATGTCAAATAGTTAGTATAGTGATGAACAAAGTGTGGAGGTTACTATTTGGGTACTGTACTTTCGTGCACGCAAATATTAATTTAATAAATATTAGGTTAGTTAGTAAATAGATGGTGGGAAGTTTATTATATGTCCTATGAAAGTTATGTATGCACCTTTTTACTACTCCTTGATCGAAGTTATCAATATCTGTGACCGGTTTTGATCTGGAGCGTTTTTTGCCTGGTGTTCTAAATACTGATATTATATTGGAACTATTTTGGCTCCAGCGGAGATTTTTCTTGCCGTTGCTATGGACGTTTTTGTCGTCTAAGTTGGCCTTTTTTTAATTTTCCCTAAGTCAATAATTATACTATTCAATTTCATATTTTCCGTCTTAATAACTTCTGCAGTTTGTTTTATTTGCTTAAATCTACTATGCTGCTGTCCGGATCGAGAAACTACTCGTAGCCTCAACAATTTCGCCTTGTATTTGTTTAAAGAAATCAATGAAGTCTTTAGATTCCCTTTTCAAAAAACAATGCACGTTATACACCAATTTCCGTGCCTGTCTTCACAAAACAGTATTTCTTCTTAGCATTTTCACTTTTTAAAAACTGTTCAAACATAACAAAACAGTTAATTAACTAACGAACACAAAAAACAAACTTTACAAAAAACAACAACAAAAATTAACAATGACAACAAAACAATTTAGAATGCGACTGCACACTGGAAGTGCGCGGGGCATGCCCGCGACTGGAGAGCCAATCGGTGCAACGCACGCCCGCCCTTTACCTCTGTATCCCTCCAAGACATCTTATTTTTTACTTCTGCGCAATAACGGTCAGCGCTAGACTTTCGTGCCGCAACTTATACACGCACGTTTTTTTCTAATACAATAATCATTTTGCTGATATTATTCTTAACATTGGATTTGTGGCACTGGGGTGGCATTCGCAGCTTCAAAAAGTCTTTCCTGTTATAATGGAGGTGTTTTCTATTAAGTTTTTATTCGATCAATTTTATTTTTATTATTTAAGTATAGTGGTTGTATTGTAGGTAATTTTGAAACGTAATATTTTATGTGTAAATTGCGTGGGGTCTAAACCGATAATCTTTCTTTTTTTAAATAAAACACTTTTTTACGGATTTTTGCGCATAGTTTTATTTTATATTAAATCCTGACGTTTCGACTCCTTTACAGGAGCCGTGATCACAGGATGACTGTGATCTAACTCATCCTGATCGTTATCCTGTGATCACGGCTCCTGTAAGTGTTTTATTTAAATGTGTTATGTGCGCGGAAGTATAAGAACTAAATATCTTTCTGTTTGTAAGTAAACAATATTTGTATATTATTGTATATTATTGATAAATTATTGACGTAAACCTTTGTATATAAGATGACAGTTTGCGTATATATATTTGTGAGGTTATTTACCTACCTTTACCTGTACCTTTGATAAATACTTAATTAGATTGATAACATGACTATAGAATTTCAATTGCTTAAAGTAATTAACATCACATTTCTTTGTTTTCTTATCATTTAAATATACTTCATATTTATATACGCAGATGATCCTTTTTTAAATCCTCCTAGTTTATACACATGTAATTCATCAGTCTATTAATGTTCGCAATACAGAGGCTAAGGCATTCCCTTTGTATGTAAACAACGAAGGGAGAGTAGCTGATCACACAGGTTCACGTATTGTGGGATGGCGATGGAGCCAAGCCAAACAGCTTAGCCTTTTGAAGCACGAAGTAGCTGGAGATAGTTTCGCTCACCAATCACATAATAGGAATCTGAGAAATCGCTTAACATACGAAATCATTGACCAAACGTTCTAACAGAATCGCCATCGAATTTCTCTACGAGTGTATATAAAATACGATTTTATTACTGCCAATACAAATATCTGAAGCGATGCGCTACGAATGTTTGCGGTCGCCCAATGTCCGCAGCGGACTGTGACCACTCATTACGCCCTGTCCGGGACAGTCTCCACTGCAACTCTTTAATCAACTGCCTCTCTCGAGCTGACTATCGATTCGACTTCAATTTACAATTCACGATTTGATGTGCTGTTTCAAATATCGTAACGTAAATTCATTATTTTTTTTTTTGAGAATTGAAATGTTTATATCTAAAGAACATATTTCAAGCAAAAAATTCAACTTATCTCAGGTTTCAGGCGGGATACGAACCCACATCCATAGCTATCCAAGTGAGTGTTCTAATTGCTAAAAGTATTTCTTAAACTGAAGCTAATGCCCCCTTTTCACATTCCAGGTATTACTACATACAACATCGAGTGTACTAGTTTTACAAGTAACGAAAATTCAATAATTATTATAATTAGCTATTTAATTATTATACAAAAGCGGGATTCTTGAGACAATTTGAATTTATTCTTGTTATAATTAGTTCAGATTGTACATGTCGCATTATCTTTAAGTTTATTATTAAGCTCACGTGAAATAGTAATGCAATGAATCAGTTGATTTTTATGATCATAGATGGTGATGTAGCGTTTTGAATCACTCTAAGCTTTCTTTTTGTTGCCTGTATATATAGTATTTTATTCGCAAAAGAGTTTTAATTCAATCCGAACCCGCTAAGCGAAAAATCTTTATTTGCTTTTATAATAGGAGAAATAAAAAGCGGCTATGTGATTTTACGGCCGGTTGCCACCTGACGCCAAGGTTGTGACTGTCTCTAACCTAGGAGTCACAGTTGGCCTACAAGAGGCTATTCCACCGCCATCCTTACTGATCGCTCCAATGCTCCGGATATGTCGAGGGACCCTGGCGATGGGGTTTGTTGTCGGAGTAGTGCATTCTCCAGCCTTGTGGTCCGCCGGAGGTATTTTATTTCCCTCCTACCATTCAGACGGGGCACCTGCTACAGATGCACCAGCCTGGCGAGCGTTCCACCTAGCATCCCCCACCTGAGGACGCGGTCTCTAGGGAATGAGGCTACCCCGAGACGTATTTAAAAGAACTTAATGAAATAAAAATTTAACAAAACAAAATTGAATAAATTGAGTAATTAGGAACGTGCCCGGTTGAAATTTTGGAAGATGTAGCATACGTATGACGACCATTTCCTTAGTCATCATATAATCATGACTCCTGTAAAAATGTCGAAACGTCAGGATTAAATTTTAAAAAAAATCAAGTATGGACACCTCGTTGATCCTGTAAAAGTGTTTTTATTTAAATGTGCGATAGGCGCAAAAGTGAAAGAACTAAATAATTGGGTATTGGATAGTCAAATAAAATTATATGAGATTTAAATACCTAAATAACTTTCACACAGTTGAAAAAGCTTCCAACCAAAGTTCCAAAACAAGTCCGCTAAATAACTCTAATTGCCCAAAAAGCTAGCTCCTAGTTGCCAGATATTAACTCTTAACCACCGTCGCTTGAGAAAACCAAGTTCACAATAGTGCAGTAACGAGCTGTGATCGATTATGAAGTCACTATTTAATTCGCTCCAAAGATTACTTACAAGACGCTTCGAGAGTTTCCAAAATCAAACTACTCACTTACACTGCCGCACTATGATTTAAATATGCGCGAACGCAATCGCGGGCATTCTAGAATCGTCGCGTAGAGTCGACAAGTTCGTTGAGTTTGAAATCTCGAACATGTTCCCGAACCACGCGGCACCGCGCGAGCTCGCTATCTCTTTCGTCTATTTTATACCTACTTTTATTACACCTACTGTTTATATCTATCATTTATAGTAGCGCTTTCCGATCAATATGCCTTGGCTCCTTTTTCATAAGTTTTTATAAACAAATGATCGTGCGCGATTCTCCACACCCCTACGTCATAACAATATGAAGATTGACTGACGAGAATTATTAAAGAAAATGTGATTTCTGTGATTGAATTTAGAACTGATCATAGTACTACCATTCTGCTGTAAATGATAAAACTAGGTCTGCAATTCTGCTGCTGTTTGCAAATACTGAGCGAAGCACTACCTTACCTAACCTCAACTTAATTTCATCAATGTAGTCGCAGCGGTTTGGCTGTGATCAGCTTTTGAATAATTCTTTAGGTTATTATTCCTCCATGGTATGTCCGATTTCAAAACTTTTTTTGCACATCAGTCATGACCATGATGTGTTTTTTTGCACATCAGTCATGACCGTGATGATTTGTTGGTGGCAAATTTCATCAATGTTGTATCAGCAGTTCGGCTGTGACCAGCTTTTGAATTTTTCTTTCGGTGATTATTCCTCCATGGTAAAGTCTATATTTTTTTTACATAGCTTATGTCCGTCAGGTTATAATCATGTATGTTCATGCCAAATTTGGTTCGAATCGGTTGAACCGTTAAGTAGCAGGAGGGAGACAAGCGAAATTTGTGAGTTGCCTAAAAGAGAGCTTCGCTCAATAAATAATTTTGCTGCAAATAGGATTACGAATGTGAAACCCAGAAGGAATTAACCCATGATGATTTAATGCAACACCTTTAAGTGTCAGATCTTAAAGCCCATATACAAATGACGTTGAGCCCGAGTAGGAAATAGTGATCTTGGGTGGCAATCAATTACGTTCGGGTGCGGTATCCGAACGGTCTTTAATCAATTGCCGACTACGATATTGATTAAAGGAAATTTTATACAAAGCGATTCGGTCTACTGATTGATACAAAACACTCGGTTAAGTTACTTATTGTCTTTAAATAACGATTACTTTACTAACATTTATCGTATATAATCGTTCGCTAATCCTTAATCATTGAACTTCATAAATAAAATATGTTTATATATTATCTGTAAAAACAACCATATCTCCGAGCTTTTAGGTGGGATGGCTCGGAGATATGGTTGTTTTTTACAGGCTTATTTTATATCTTATGCAAATATATGCATAATTTGTATCGACTACAAAATAAGCACTGTTGCCTATTTTGTTTCGACATCTGAGATTAAACCTGCTTCGTCGTTAGATTCGATATAAGTCGTGGAGATTATAGCTCCTTCATTTTTTTAAATAACCAGTTACAAAAGTAAAATAATGGAACGTAATATTATAACGAACTAGCTGATCCGCTGTGCGGCTGTGTTATGAATTAATAAAAAAACTAACCTATCTCATAAATACACATAAATACCAACTTTCATCAATATCGGTTGAGTTGGTGAAGAGTTCACTGGGAACATACATTGTGACACTGGATTTTTATATATTAAGAAGATATAACATTATACGTTTACATGCGTAGTTCGCAGCGTTCAACCCAAATTAATTTTTTTTTTTGACATAAATCAAAGTACACTTCACAATAAAACAATAGTAAAACATCATCCTGATAATATTTTTTTTACAATTATGTCATCTTATGGACAAAAGTATTTAAATTAATACTAGTAAATAATATAATACTTATAGTTGATAAGAAATAATAATTTGTGAGTCACTTATTTCATAAAGTGATACTTTTAATACAAGTAAAGAGACCAAATGACGACATATTTTTTTAACTCAGAACACCAATTATAATAGCGTATTTAAAGGATTACTCTGGAGATTAAAAATTCAGTAATAAAAAAATGTTGTTGTCATCCTATATCAAATCAACTGAAACTCCATTGTTAATCTTCGCTCTTGGCAGGCTCTTTGGATATCGCATTAAACGACCATAATTCGGACAACGCCAGCCACTTATTGAGCAAAGCTCTCTTTTAGGCAACTCACAAATTTCGCTTGTGTCCCTCCTGCTACTTAACGGTTCACCCGATTCGAACGAATTTTGGCATGAACATACATGATTATAACCTGACGGACATAGGCTATGTAAAAAAAATATAGACTTTACCATGGAAGAAATATCACTAAAAGAAAAATTCAAAAGCTGATCACAGCCAAACCGCTGATACTACATTGATGAAATTTGGCGCTAAAACTCACATTGTGGTCGTGTCTAATGTGCAAAAAAAGTTTTGAAATCGGACATACCACGGAGGAATAATCACTGAAAAAAAAATTCAAAAGCTGATCACAGCCAAACCGCTGATGAAATTTAGCGCCAAAAGTCACAAACGAAGGTAAGGCAGTGCTTCGCTCAGTATTTGCAAACAGCAGCATGCATTGCAGACCTAGTTATATGTATAGTTTATGGGAATTTATGGTGATTACTTCCAGTCACATAAGTCACCTTAGAACTGATGGCTGTTAGGGCAGAAAAGTTCTCGAGTGGTGAGCAAAGACCGGAAAGCGAAGTGTAGGCAGACCTCCCACTCGGTGGACCGACGATCTGGTGAAGGTCACGGGAAGCTCCTGGATGAAGCACCTGATGGCTTTGTCCAGCAGTGGACTTCATTTGTCTTAGGCGACAAGTGTAAATGGATTGTGCCATTCTAATAGGCCGGATACCAAACAGTCGTTATGTATAAATGCCCACAAAGCTTAACCGAAGTTTGTTCACTGGTTTAGAACACGGAATTAAGATGTCATCGTTTTGCAATGGTTTTGCTGTTTTGTTCCAGTTTTCATATTCGAATGTGGACAAAATCACGAGGGAACAAATAAACAACTTTCGAAAATTACGAATAGCTTTTAGTGCTCACATGTTCACTTAGTATTACCACAATGAGACAGTTCTTTGAAAAGTTTAAGTTTCACGATGTTCTCATTTTAAAAGTTGTTTGAAATTCTTTTGTTTTTGTTACCTGGATTTATGTAACTGTTATAAAGATTTTAGATGTACGATTGTTATAAAAAGATAAAAACAAATAGTATTTAAAACAATTAACTCAAAGAATTCTTTTTTTAAATAACTTGTAATTATATAATAAAGAGCATTTGCTTCTCTTTCTTATTGAAATTGTAATAAAGTGAATATTTTTATTCCCCACAATTTTGACTGTGTCATTTTATTACTAACTTATTTATTTATTTGTTAGGTAAACATACAGCATCAAATGGAACATTGGTAACAAAACAGTATTTTAGTACAAAAGCGAAAGCAGTTTCCACCACTAACTAATACATAATATTGAACAGACAAAAAGTTCTACCTACCAAGTCTATACTAGTGATAATTAATATTAATAAAGTAAAGACTGTATGACAATATCAATAACAAATTAAGGTTTTAACTTACTTAAACAAATTTTGAGAATTTACGTTTTAATGTCGCAAGTTTGGTATTAAATATATCTATATGATTAAAATTTACATTATCATTTCTTGCAGTTTTGAGGATGTAGCGATTTTTACCGTAATTGGTTTTGCAATGTGATACCGAAAATGTATCACACGAATGCAGTTTAGCTCCAGAACATTTAAACAAAATCTTACTTAATAAATACGGAGAATCAATCTGGTTATTAAAAAAAATTGTATAAAAAAGTTTGATCATGTATTTCCCTGTGTGATTCAAGAGGTTATTAATTTATTAAATTTCTTAAACTTATATCTAAGCCTTTTCATACATTTATCTTGTATTTTTTTAACCATCATTTTGTATTCGGAATACTGCGGGTTCCAAACAGTAGATGAATATTCTAAGAGAGATCTAACAAGAGAATTATATAACACTAAAAGATTATAAGGGTATATAAAATCAATGGTTTGTCTAAAAAAAAAAACCCGAGCATTTTATACGCTTTGATTGTGATATAATTTAAGTACGATGAAAAAAGTAGACCATTATCTAGAATAACACCGAGGTCTCTCACCTCAGTAACCCTTTTGAGAATTATGTCATTGAAGTGGTAATTGAACACTTTTGGTTGTACAGGCAGTTATAGAATGACATTTATCAATATTAAGAAAGAGTTTATATGCAATCATCAAAAGATTTAACAGTAGTGAAAATTTTAGTATAATCAGCAAACAATAAAAAAATTCAATTAGAAAAGCACTTGATTATATCATTAATGAAGATGTTAAAAAGTAAAGGACCGAGGTTAATTAAACAGGTTCTTGCATAATTATACTTAAAGGTCGAAATTTTTAGAATCTTGTAAGAAGGCTGTACATTAAAACATTAAAACCGTCAACGATTCTTATAAAAAATACACCATATAAGCAACCAAACATACAAATATATCTTACGTCACCATTGAGACCACTTATGAAGTTGAAAAACAAAATCCAACTTCGCCAACTCTAATTAAATGTAACGGTCGATTTACGTCGAAACAGCGTAAGTTGCACCATCTGCTCGACTTAAGGGACGACTAGATCTCAATCGAATCCCAAGATCACCGATAGATCCCCAACTAAGTGTAAGTAACTTTATATTGTTGATTTTAAGTTGGTGACGCTGGGATTCCGTTATATAGTTCGCTTAAGGAAAGTTTTGATAGTACGTTGTGAAACGTGTGTTGTTTATTTTGAAGTTGGTGACAATTGTTTTTATCGGAATAAATATAATAAATAATTTTATTTATTATTGACACATTAATAAAATAAAGTTTAGCTTTGTGGTATCCGGTAGAGTAGCAGGGTAACGTAAAAGCTGACTAATGATACTGAAAGTATTCACCATACACCTTCTGTAGAAATAGGCGGCAGCATTTTTAGAAAAGACCTTCTTCCAACTGTGGACTTCTTTTAGCTGAGATGATGAATAATATCGGTCATCTCACACCAAGTATTGAAACCTAATCTATATTACGCACCTTTTTGACGTCATCAATTTGAGTCTTATATTCGTCTTTATAGTGAACCCTCAACAGCTACCTTATTAAGCATTTGTTTAAATTAGATTATTTTTTTATTTTGAATGGGTTCGCTTTTGATCTTAATCAAGCCCGGGCGCCAAGACAGGATCCACGATGAAAGGAGCTTACCAAGATGGTGCCTAATCACCCTGGCTCTGAAAACGGACGTGTTATATGTACTCGGAAATACAGACGCAGGAAGGGCACATCAAAGACTTCTTTGATGTGCGCATTATAAAAGATGTTGAGAAGCGCATGGTGCGATAGGTAGTAGCCACCAAGAAAGGGTGGTAGCCCGCAGTGCGTCTGGATGTCCGATGGAAGACAAGAGTTAGCGGTATAAGCCCATGCAACTCCTGAGCACTCTCTCCAAAGTACATCTTCAAGAAGATCGACAGACAGGCAATCTTGCAGCGCGAGCTATGGTGTGAAGGTTATAAAAACAACAACTTATAAAAGAGAAAGCGATGGGGTTTCATGTGTTTAAAATCGTATAGATGCTAATATGGTTGTAAATATTTTATTCAAACTTTTTAAGCTTTGATGAGAGAATATTGCTATAAAAGGATTAGTTCCCGCACAAAAAACAACGATATCTCCCGACGTTCCTTCTTTAAAATATGTGTAGACTTACTAAAATGATGCGACAGAATTAAATTTTAAATTCAAAGTTACTGTGTTTGTAACATTCTTAAATATTTATTTTATAGACACTACCAATTTTAATTTAATTACATTTCCAAGACCGTTGCAGTCTTGGGGTACAATGATTCATTCCGGAGGTAATTTTATTCGCTTTTCTCAAAGGGTTGCACTTTACATGTAACTGTTCTGATTCTTTAAGAATCACAAAAGGAAAAAGTGTAACAGAAAGTAGAAATTCTTACAGGAATTTTAATAAATTAAAGTAGGATCGTAGAAATGGGGTTCAGAGACAGGAAACGTTATTTTCATTATTGTATTGTAGCCTCAAACTATCTTTCTTGACTAAACAGTTTAAATGATTTCTTTTTTGTATTACAATTTTCAGTGTAAAAGTGTTTAACAGCTTGTTTTTAGGGTTCCGCACCTCAAAAAGAAAAACGGAACCCATATAGGATCACTTTATTGTTCGTCCGTCTGTCTGTCAAGACCCTTGATCATAAGAACGCGTTGAGGTATGAAGTTGAAATTAAACCATATACTCAGGTCTACAATCCCTTGAAGCTGTTAATAAATCAAACCTCATAGTTAACGTAAATAGATACGGCCGTTCATGCATGTAAAAAAACGTACATTTCGACATTCTCAAGGTAATCAACATTTAAAGGGTGTTTACCGTTGACAGACTGGTCGCTGGTGACTGCTCTGCGAAAGTTTTAGGATTCGAGTTGGGCCTGACGACTGTGCTCAAGAGCTACATATGCTCATACCGCCATCTCCTTTCTTCCATCGGACATCCAGACGCACTGTGGGCTACCACCCTTTCTTGGTCGCTATTCCTGCCTGTCGCACCAAGCACTTCTCGAATTCTTTTATAATGCGCACAGCAAGGGAGTGGAACTCTCTCCCTGGGTCTGTATTTCCGAGTACATATAACCCGTCTGTTTTCAGGGCCAGGGTGAATAGGCACCTTCTGGGTCAGCTCGTTCCATCGTGGATTCTGTCTTTGCCCCTGGGCTTGATTGGGATCAAGAGCGAACCCATTCTAAATAATAAAAAAAAAGCCATGTGAAAATTGTTATAGAAAAGAAAATATAACATTAAAAGGTTTAAATAACACCAAATATAATAATCACATTGTATTTTATTATTTATCGATTGTTCGGTTCTTGTAAAAGTATTTCATATGTTCTTTAAATCTTAAAGCACTGTAAGGCTTGTGCTATAGAAACTATGGAAACGGATAGTCATATATATAAAGAATAAGTAACTTTTATTCATAACAATAAATATAAATACCCATGACTCGGGTATAAATGCTCTTATTCTTTACACAAACATCGGCCTTTTCCAGTACTCAAATCAACTTATTACCGCTCCTAAAGCCAAATCAGTCGTCAAACCAGTAAACAAAAAAAATAATAAGCTATGTTTATTTAAACAATTATTTATCAGATTTTTATGTCTAAAGCATTTTTTTCTGGTAAATATCTATTCATCATTATCTCGTGCCTCTGTGCTTGTGACGTTGTTGCTTTTGCGGAAGTGCTACACCAACTTGGGATGTTCTATAATATTTTATTAAAAAAGTTAAAAAGACTTTTTTGTGATTGCAAAAATTAACTGCTAGATTATTTAATCTCAAGAAATTATTACAAGAAAAAATCAACTTGCTTGTCGCCCGGTTAGCAGAGTACTTGTAGAGTCCTTAATCACTTGTCAGTTCGCTACCACGCGCCCCACCCCTCTCAACAGTTCCAATGCTGCGCGAATTATGAACAAACAAATGTCGGACTCTTAGACAAAAATGCCATTTTATCGCTAAATAATGAAGCTAGGACCAAACAATAAATACTACCGTCATGCTGATTAAATAAAGAATCTACTACAGAATATTTGGATCTTTGTAACTAAAAATTAATCGTAATTAAAAAAAAATGCAGCCACGTGGAAATTTGAATATGGTATCAATTGCTACCAGGGACTGATGAGGGGTGCTCTGCCGTTCTTATGAAACGTGCAATAAGTAGTTTCAGCTACTTTCGAAATAATTGCGATTAAAGATTTAATTTATGTTTTTTTTTATGTATCATCGTAACTATAATTGCTATTGACTTGAAACTCTTACTATACGACTATAAAATGAAACGGAATTTTTTTTAGTATATAATATTAGTACATACATTTGTACGTAAATTGTACGTAAGTCAATTTGCCCAAAAACTCGACTAATTGCATTTATGATAAGGACGGCAGTGTTGGCTATTGGTAGCAATTGCTACCATGAACTAATAAGTGGCTAGAAGAGTATTGAGATGTTGATTAAGTTAGGAGATGTGGGTTTGCCTGAAACCTGAGACAAATTGATATTTTTCATTTATTAATATCCTTTGAGTTATATAATTCGCATCAATGTAGACTATCGATAAAAATTAGATTTCTATCCCACGGGAACAGTTTTCTGGATAAGATATACCCTATGTTCTGTACCACTACCATAATGTATGTACGATTTCATGATAATCAATTGAGTAGTCAAGGCGTGAAATGAGTTAGGACTGTAAGGTTTTTACCAAAATAATATATCCTATCATTTTCGCAAACACGTTCCTACCATACACCAATTTTTATCGAAATCGGTTAACCCGTTCTTTACTAATAGAAGGACATACAGACAGGCACACAGAAATATAAAAAACATTAGAATTGGTTGGTCAGAAAAGGGATATGAATTATAAAATTTGTCCAAATAATAAATGTACAGAAATAACTAACAAATGGTGTTGGTTACATATTGTATGGCATTATATGTGATGGATTATGAGCAAATAAAACCAGGATTGAATTGAGAACTGTCGATTTAATAATATTCCGAAACGGACAAGACACGCAAGCAGACATTACAGCTTTAATATTACACGACTAAAGTTATACAACGTAGTATGACAATTTAAATTGTTTGGTTTATACTTAACAATATGGTGGTATAGATCAAATATACCGTTGTTACTGACATTAAAATCAAGTCTGTTTACAATAATCTTTAGGAATATTTCTTACAATATCTATTATCAGATAATGTATGTCATTTACAAAACATTTTCTGAGTAATATGGGTTTTCTATACCAATGCATGTATTCATTTTAGACGCCCCATGGTTTGAATATTTACTTAAACAATGGTCCTGTTAAAAGCACAGCAGGGTCCAAATTGTGTTTTACACCAGCTTAAGTAATATTTCGGGAACCGACAGCGTAGTCTAAGAGACAGTGATTTACGGCAATACATTATCAGGTTGCATTAGCAGCTAACCGCATAAATGCCGCTTTGGTATTACCTATGCATTCGGTTTGAAAATTATTTTTTTGTTCACCGAGGGTTGATGATATTTTGATTGTCGTTCGAGAAGATACCGTGTGTGGTTTTAGAGCCATCTGTGTATATCCTGACATCATTAATGCAAGAGCTATCTATTGGTTTTGCAGTGAGTCGAATATTGTACCTTTGGTCGAAGACATGTTGGGACGGTGTTCTACCTATGGGTGCTTCGTGAAGAGGTATTTCCTATAGAATTCCCTGCAAAACTGCCTAGTGTGTTCATTCTGTTTCGTTTCCATAAGTATTTGCTCTTAGTCTGAGGGTAGCTACTTTTGCTTCTTCCTGAATAACTAGGTCCAAACGTCTCAGGTTTTGGAGATATGAGTATCTCTAAAACCGGCTGTTGAAGTGGTTCTCATGGATCCATTTGCTGCTACAGTTGCTAAGCGCTGCAGACATTGCAATTTTGTTTTCACCGTGGACACTTGCGTTCGGGGCCAACAACAACCGATCCGTAGGTTAGAGATGATCTAATAACTGATATGAATTGAATAACCATAAAGTAATTTTTGGATTCAGACCCCATCTTTTAACAACTAGTCTCTTGCATTGCCGAAACGGCATACATGCCCTATTTGTTTTTTCTTAGATATGACTCGCCAAATTTAATTTATGTCAAGGATGACGCCCAGATATTTAACTTGTAATGAATAAGGAGAGTTTGGTGTTGAATATTTTTGGTTATTGTAATTTTAGTAGTTTCCTCTTGTTGGTGAAAAGGATAAGTTTCATTTCTTGACATGTATTGACAATTGAAGTTCGTCACACCGTTCTTCTACAATCTGAAGAGCTGAACACATTACTTTACATAGTACATTTTCAAAATTCCCACTTATCAGTATTGCTAGGTCATCTGCGTACCCTATAGTAGTGTATCCTCGTTCATTTAACTTTTTTATTAGGCTTTTTCGACTGCCCTAGCGTCGAATCCATAGTAGAACACCTTGGACAAGAAAAGAGTTGTATTTATTGAGTCGAATGCTCGCGAGAAGTCCAATAAAAGCATGGCACTGACCATGCCTCTGTCTTGACCAGCGAGGAGGTTGTCTACAACATCCGCCAGGGCAGTAGCGGTACCATAGCCCCTTCGAAACCCAGACTGTGATTGAGGAAGTATATTGTGGTGTTCCAGGTAAGCTGATCACAGACCACCGTTTCCAAAATCTTTGAGACACAGGACAACAAACTGATGGGTCGAAGATCCTGCACAGATTCGGGCTGAGCAGTTTTTGGGAGAGGCTTGACAACTGCAACTTTCCAGCTATTGGGAAATGTACACTCCATCTCCATCATCTACAATTTACACAATCGATTTGTTGATCAAGGAAGTAATTGTATGCAGTGATTAAGGCAGAGTAAGTTGCAGCATTTTCAATGATATGCCATCGTCACCCTGAGCATTAGATTTGAAACCTCTTATGACTTTTAGAATAATATCTTCACTTACTGGTTGTAAACAGAAAGTTGCATTCCCACACCTATTATGTTCCAGGTAAGTCAGTTGAGATATCGACACCTTGTTATCCCCGGGTACATCTAGAAAGTATGTATTTATGTGATTCGGGTTATTTAGAAAAGTACGTAAATCCAATGCACATTTTGGATCCGGTATATTTGCCTTCCTCAAATTTTTCCATTTTTTCTTTTAGTTGTTAATATTTTTATTTATGTGACTATAAAAGAAACATTTTTTTTTCTACTTCTATAGCGGTAATTACTATCTGCTTCATTTCCTTGTAACTTTGCTTTAGGGCTGGTGTATTATGCATTTTAAGTCTTTTGTAGTATCTGTCTCTAATTTGCATCATATCTTTAATAGTATCCGTTATCCAGGGATGGGGGGATGCTCGAACTTCCGTTTTCTGATGGATCCGCATGCAGATCAAACAACACAGTCAGACATCGGGTAAACTGCACCATTGTATGGAGTTGAGATCTGCGTTAAATTGATCTAGAATAATATCCTTCATCGGCCTATAGGTTAACCAGCGGGGACTTGGTTTTTCTTTCTTAATTTTGAATTCTGCTACTACCATAGCATCTTTGTCCTGTTAAAAAGTGTCCGCATGTCCTTTCTACGGCTTTCTAGTTGTGGCCACCATTAGACACATCATTTTCGTCGTCTTCATATAGTTGATTGGTGGGTGAGCAGGGGTACGGGTCTTCCGTGTGGATGGCAACACTTTACGGAGAATAGGCCATTAGCCACAGAGCGAGCCCGGTCCGGATTGACATCTGCAGCGAGTTGAAGCGCCTCCTAAAGTACAGAGATTCTGAAGAGGGTAATTTTTATTTAAGGGTTTCTAACTGTATACAAACTTTAACATCTTTAAGAAAATAAATAGTCTATACAATATACATTGGCTTATATACTTATTACAAATAGATACGACTTGATTTTATAATATAATCTTAGGTACATTTCTTATTCTGTCTTCAATACGGTATTATACTTGTACAATTAGTTAGTCAGTTAGACTGGGCATGTGTTAGATTTTCTTCTTACTCCAGCCAACCCTGTTTATTCCAATCCGTTTTAGGCTACTGTACGCTTCCGGAAGAGTTGTTGGAAACTGGACAAGTTGTGCCTATTGATCTGCCATGCTTATATATTCCATAAGTACCTGCTATGTGATTTCGATAGTTTGGTGCAATGATAACGATCCTGCCTGTCGCGCCGACGGTCCTGGGTTCAAATCCTGGAAAGGGTAAATTTGTGTGATGAATACGAGCATTTGTACCTGAGTCATGGGTGTTTATATATATTTCTATAAATATAATAAATCAATAAATAGCTATGTATCATATATGTATGTCCATCCGTTACCCTAGTATCCATAACACAAGCCTTATAGTGCTTACTTTGGCGAAAGCTAATTGCTTCATAGAACCTCCCGCAGGGAGCTCTCTGTCACATCTACGACAGATAGGAGATTGTTAAATTATTGCACCAATACCTTTACGGATCTTGTTATTATTTAAACTGTTGAGGTTGTGGGCAAGTTTTTTAGAAGGCTTCGGAATTAGGTAGTAATAGCAAATAGTTAAAATAACGTTAAAAAACGAAGCGTTGGAAACTCCTTGTCAAAGATTTTCGGTGTTATTCAGCAAAACCATACAGTCTCTTCGACTAGGACGCTTGCTCGCATATAATTGCATGCTAAATCCAGTTTATACTCAAAATACTGTTTTAAGATTTACTTAATGAACGTGAAAATAGCTCGGAACAAGACCCGTGTGCATTTCCCGCAGTAGATAGCGAGTATAACCAAACAATTTTGTGCAAAATTTAATATTTGACGTGTTTTAAATGACGAGTTGTATGAATGAAAAATTGTTTAAATGTAAATGAAAAAGTGATGAAGAATATCTTAAAAGCTTTTGTATATTTTATGGAGATCTTAAAACAATGGTTTATGCAAAGATCTCGGTGGACCAGTTTCACTTAAGACAAGAATATATATTTTAAACAAGCTTAATCACGGCTCCTGTAAAGGAGTCGAAAGGTCAGGGTTAAATATGAAGTATAAAAAGTAGTTTTATTCAAATATGTTATGTGCGCAGAAGTGTATGAACTTTATTAGTTGTTTATAAAAAAGGACTAAAAATTTGACAAGAAGATTCACACTAGCCCAAACACAATGAGGTTGCGTAGTTTTATTTCACAACTCTTATTGCCATTTTCCAGCTCCATCATGAGATCAGCTATAAATAATATTGCATTGCTATCCGATTTACATGCAGAATTTCAGCTCAATGCAACTCGGTACGCTTGGGTTTTAGCTGATATCTTAACCGATAGACTACGACGAATTAGCTATTGAATCTTGATAAAAAAGTGGAGCTAATCAATTTAGTAACAGTAATTTCAATGACACCTCACTGTATAATGCCAATATAAGAGTTAGTTAATCGCATGCCATCAAAATTATAAACTTTTTAATTACTTACTGTTGGAACTCAAAAATTGCTTATTTGCTTTTGACCCAGGTCAAAGTTTAAAACCCTCTAAATTCATAAAATTATATCTTATTGATAAATGTTTTTGATTATGAAGGTTTTCTTTAATTTAAAGGATAAGCTATAAATAATAATATCCCTATCTTCTTTTTATTTAAAATCACAATTACAATTTAGTAAATTTTCTGTTTTTTCTTTTAATAAATAACTTTTATAGGGCTTGTTTTTTGTCAAATTTACATGACCTAATAAATGGAGGTTAACTTGTGAGTATTTGTTTTTTTTATAAAATAAGTTCTCTGGCATCAATTCTTCTGAGCTCAAGTTAAATAAGCTAAAGCAGATATTAGCGCATATTTTATATTAAATCCTGGCGTTTCGACTCGTTTACAAGAGCCGTGATCACAAGATAACTAAGGTAAAGTTATCATGTGTTCACAAATCTATAATCTAAGATCACAGTGGTTTGTGTGTTTGTCTGTCCGCTCTTTTTCCATTGTATCAATATGGTCACCATAGCAACGCTTTAACCGCAAGTAGTTCGTCTACCGGACGCTAGATGGCGCTAACAGAAAAAATTTAAAAATAGAAAAAAATTAAAGAATTTTGTCCACCCGTGCGAAGCCGGGACGGGCCGCTAGTATATATAAAAAAAAACAAGAATAAACAAGACGTTTATCCAGTAAAATGTGATCATGTGCGATAAGCGCAGAAGTGCAAGAACTATATATAAGATATTGTTATTCTTATGGTAGATCAAACAAACATACAGACACATAACAGTAAATTGCTTCGATGCAAGGCAGTGACGTCACCGCTTTCTAACAAATTTAACTACGTTCAACGGTGTAATAAGTATTTATAATGTTTCTTGAAGTTCCCTAAGAGCGAAGTTGGTTTAGACGACTGAGCCCACTTATCAGAAAGCGCAGGCTCGATTCATACCCATTAATAATAACAATAATATTTCTCAAATTCAAACTATTTAGACAGTTTCAAAGTAAGCGCTGTGAGGCTTGTGTTGATTACTAGGGATTACCATACTATCCATAACACAAACCTCACAATAAGTGTCCATTAAAACGGGGCATTAATTATGTTACATAAATAAGTAATATTTATAAAAATATATATAAAAACATATAACTCACGTACAAATACTTATTTACATTATTTAAAAAAGACTTAAATTGTATGTTATATGAGAAAACAAACAAATTATAATTGAGTTTTTAACAAAAATGTGTGTATGTGCTGCAGCAGCATCAAGGATCGCAGCTCAGCATCATATGTTCTCGCATCACGAGTAAGTTGCTGATTTTCAGTTACAACCAAGAGTGACCATAAAACAATGACCAGCAACATCGGTGTATGTGGTATTTTAAAACAATAAGATCATAATAATAAAGTTCTTAATAATTAAGTGGATGGTGGAGTATTATATTAGTGTGTAACATACTAGTATATTTAATAAGCTTTAAGTATATTTCCAAGCTAATTTTGTTAAAATAAATTGTACTAAGGACACAAACAAACAAAGTTAACAAATTACAACATTAAAAATTATGAAAGTGGTAGAGATGTGTGATGACTACATAAAACGCATACCTCTTTCGCTTTCAGAACTTATTGGCTTCAAAGTAGAGTCATATTATTTTAACAATCACATTATGTTATGTATGTATAAGATAATTACTATCTATCTATATATATAAAAATCCCTTTCACAGTTATTATAATAGAAAGATACTAGAAAAATTCGACTCGGGTCACAAATGAATTCTCAGGCTCGATTTTTTCTAACACTTTTCTATTATAATAAACAGGTCAACATAAATTTTACCCAGAGACGTGAGTATACTTTTCCGAAAGATTTTGGTGTGCTGAACCCAAATCCGGTAGCAGAGTTGCTCTATCACGTCAGGTTTTTCAGATATTCTAACCTAAAAGTGCAAAAAATGCCGTTTCCGCCCATTTTTGAGGTTATGTGATCCTTCAGTTTTTAGTATACCTTATAAACTACAGGGGTCATCTTAAAGTACAAGTCTTGAACTTTCAAATGGCGTTTAGTTTGAATACAAATTCTTCTTTTTTTTTTTTGCTGAGATATCGTATTTTGAAGTTCATTTTTCTCAATTTTGCTTCATGCTACCTATACTGTCATCAGTTTAGTTTAGATCAGATTCAGATCTCATAAACCTGACGTGATAGAGCAATTCTGCGACCGGATTTGGATTCAGCACACCAAAATCCTTCGGGAAAATATACTCAGGTGTCTGGGTAAGAAACTTTGACAAATTTTGTTGGCTTGTGAATTTGTCTTATAAGATCGCATTGAAAAAATGCATAAAATATAAAAATTATAAAATCTCTTTCACCGTGTTTGACTGCGATGAACTCCGAAACTACCCAACCGATTTTGATATATTTTTTCATTTTGCTGGATTTATTCCAACTTAGGACATAGTATAGGTTTCTTTTAATTTATAATACAGAAACGCGTGGCCGAGTAGGCTAGTATTATATAAAGCAACAAGTATAAAAGGGCTAGTACAAAAAAAATAACGACGATGGAAATTTATTTCATTTAGCAAAGTGAGAAGGAGCGGACGCATCGTTGAATAATGCATTGGGTCTGAAGCGATCCTTTGTGTTTTATAAGGCTTCTCGCCCACTGTGTCATGCTAACTAGTTTTTACAGCCTTGTTGTATAGAAAAACTAAGGTAAAGGTGTTACGTTATAACACATCCAAGATAGATCAAAGGCGCTGTAATATTATCTTTTTTTTTGCAGACGTTATCGTTGTTAAGATATTTTGAAGAATAATTCTAGCGGCAGTGATGGTCCGTTGAAACCAAATGGGCCTAGGATTCGAGTTCTCTTATTATGTAGTTCTATACAATACTCCAGTATTCATAAGTATATATAGTGTTCATTAGACTTTTGGTTCCTATTACAAGGGAAATTATTTCCAGAAAATATTCAACTAATCTCAGGTGTCACGCGGAACTCGAATCTACGTCCCCTCGATATCTGAGCGAGTACTTTTATAATTGAGCTACCGAGTCCTTGACAAACGCATCCAATTCTTCTGTGACTTTTTTTAATAGTAAATAGGTAAGTACTTGCCTAGTTAGAAGGCTTATTCACTTGTGACTTAAGGCCCCTAAATTGTATGAGTCAGGAAACAGAGACTAAGGCAAAGAAAGAATTATTAGCACTATACAAAATAATAGAAATAATAACTATAAGCAGCATACTTTTCTAATTTGGACTTGTCCTATCATTTCCAAACTGTTTGTTGATATTGACTTGTTCGCAGATTGTCTCGATGAATGGACTTATAGCTAAATGTTAATTTGAGATTCATGAACTTGAAAGTTATTTGTACCACCACCACTATCACTATTGCCAACCTGGTGGTGGTCCACAACCACTACCTTCGGTCGAGCCAGCCGTAGGTCGAATAATGGCCCCTGGCGGCAGGGGAAGCGGAGGCCCTGGAACGATGCATTGACTTATGCTCCTGAGTTCGAATGCTGGTAGGATCCTCTGACCCTACCCGCACTGCCTAAGAAGTAGCTGTTAAGATTAAGATTGGGTATTGAAAAGGGTAGGGTAAAAGGCCTTAAAAAGGTCAGGGACCAGAGCATTGCCGTCAAGCTTAAGAAGGAGGAGGGATCTTTTCTAAGATTGAGAAAGCGCACTTGGACGGCGCTTAAACTATATTAGCGTTATACCAGAAGCTGCTCCCGAGATATGGAGTACCCTATTAAACGAAACGCTGACACTTAGCTTCCAGATAGTATGGGCCGAGGGCTAGTCTCCTGTTTGACAATGCTACCGATGTCAGGGGTTTAAGCGCGTAGCCGCCTCCTGCACCACCCCCGGACCCCACTGTGCGTACTGTTGGGCAAGCACAAAAGCGGGGAATGACACGTCAAAAAAAGGCCTCCTTGTTGTGCAAATTGCACTCAAGGAAACAAGATACAACCAGCATAAAGCGAGGAGTGCCCAAGTGTCAAAAACCGGCCAAGTGCGAGTCGGACTCGCGCACCGAGGGTTCCGTAAAATATTTTTATTATATGACGTAACTAAACATTTACGGTTTTCGCAATTTTTCCTTTATCTGTGCTATAAGACGTTGCTTCGTACCAAATTTCAAGATTATGAGTCCACGGGAAGTATCCTGTAGATTTTGATTCCCTTGAGAGTGTCGAAATTTTGCAGAATTTTGCGGCATAAACGGCTGTATCTTTTGATTGCGTTAGCTTAGAAGTTTGAGTTTTTCACAGCTCCAAGGGACAGTAGATTTGAGTATTTGATATAAATTTCAGCTTGATACGTCCACGTGTTCCTGAGAAAAAGGGTCTTGACAGACTGACGGACGGACGTACGGACAACAAAGTGATCCTATAAGGGTTCCGTTTTTTCCTTTCGAGGAACGGAACCCTAAAAATGGAAAAAAGACTCTGTGGAACACCCATAGCCGGATCCCATCATGAAACACATATTGACCTACACATACATCTTCACCTCCACTTCCACCGCAGCGTCCACAGCTGCTTCCACCTCCAACGTATTTACATAAGATAAAATGTTTTGTAAACCATTGGTAGCACAAAAAACATATTTCAGTTTTTACTTACATAATACCAAATAACTTCGAGGTTGGTTTGCGATGCTGGCGGTTATTAAAAAAAAGCACTCAAGACCGCTTGTTGTTAAATACCGTCGAACCCTTATAGTTAACACTTTTGCTTATCGTCACTGACAATACACATTGGTCAATATAAAAATCGTTTTGTAAGAATCCAATGTGCGCCACGCTTTAAGGTATCTGTCCTCCAACTTTATTGATTTGTACATCAGTACCCACCAATCATCAACTATTTTACTAACCTTTTTTATTAAACAATAGATAACACCTTATTTGCACTACATAAGAACATAGTTGGGATTCTCATATTGATGTTTTGTCAAAAACGTTTAGTTCCGCCGCGTTTATCGTTAAAAATATAAAGCTCATATCCATTTGTGAAACAGCAAGAATGGTTTGCTTCAGTTACTGTTTCCCACGAGTCACAAATTGGTGAAGAGAAAGCTTCATACCTTAGCTCACCGCCGCAAAGTTCTTTTCTGTCGGACCTTTACAGAATGGACTCTGGAAAATGTGCTCATACCACCATCTCCCTTTTTCCATCTGACTTCCGGACGCACTGCGGGCTACTACCCTCTTTTGGTTGATATTACTACCTGTCGCACCAAGCGTTTCTCAACATATTTTATGATGAGGGCAGCAAAGGAGTGGAACTCCCTCACTGCGTCTCTATTTCCGTGCACTCATCTTTAAAGCCAGGGTAAAAAAGCACCTTCTATAAAAAAAACTTGTATGATAGTATAACGTCAGCAGCTGATATTTCTAACATACTTATCCTCGAAAAAGAACAGTACGCTCAATTTGGTATTTAGCTACGGTCTAGAGATTGTCTTTAAGGGAATTACTACTACTACTACTATTACATTACTACTACGTTTACATTCGTTAAACACTAAAAACTTCAATAAACTCGGTGTTCCTGTTTACGATTAGATGTACCACTTTGTGACAGAACTTTTAGACAAAATTTAAAAAAGTTGTTAATAACACATTTCATTACCCTTGATAAAGTTGAAAATGTGTATAGTTAATGGCTTACTTAATAACTACATCACTAAATAAAATTATATAATTTTCTCTGTTCCATATTTAGCAGCATTGGAAGTTTCCTTTGCAACACGTATTTAAATTTATAAAGTAAAAGTATTTATCTATTTGTGTTTTGATTTTTTCCTTTCTTTCATTTTAAAGCGCTTTTTATTGTTGTATTGTTAATTTTCGATATGTTATTATACGCGTGTCAAATTATTATATTTTCTTTCTTTCTAGTTGTGCATAATGATAACTTTACTTCCGCTTCCGTTCTTACACTTCCGCGCACATTACACATTTGAATAAAACACTTTTTTTACGGATTTTGCTCATAATTTAATTTATATTTAACACGTAGCCGACATAAAACCTAAAAGCAATAATAGGTCTGCAGTATGCGTGTGAGCATGTTTTTGAGGGACAAATCACTACATTCGTTTCGATAAACCTCAAATTCTCGCTAGAGAACAAAGATTTGTTCCTAGGATGCTACGCAAAGCTATTAAAATCAGGAAACATCCTAAATTTTAATAGAGGCGAAGTCTGGCGCATTCCACCTCCAAAGACACACATTGCAAGACCTGGTGATGTAGTTAGCTCGTTTGCAAATAATAAAAGATGGAGGTTGGTCCCTCTGTACGAGTTGCTTGCGCCAGTTCATCTTAGAAGGGCCTCCCAATTTCCGAACTGGTTGTAGACTCAGTAGTATACAATGTAATCATAGTGAGAATTTAATGACTAAATAAAATGCAAAATAAAACAATTTGATATACATAAAGAGATACCAGTTAGAAACGTGCCCGATTAAAATCTTGTGAAGGTAGTAGAAAATATATGACAACCATTATAAAAGTCATCCTGTGATCACGGTTCGTTTAAAGGAGTCGAAATTTCAGGAATAATTTTAAAATAAATTATGTGCAAAATCCGTAAAAGAGTGTTCTATTCAATTATAGACTCAGCAAATGATGCAAAAGTTCAAAAAACAATAAACAACGCCAATCTTCGCAAATCGTACTTTAAAACAAAGTGAATCTTAATAACTTTCGTTATTATATGATGTGGTAGTAAAGTGTAGTATAATATAGTTTGACTTTTCATCTAGGATCTTTATGAAGACCTCTATTAAATCAGCAGATGTCTGTAATTTATTTATCTTATAATATGTATCACGAAGTTTTTCTAGACAATGAGCGTTTTGCCCAATGCCGCGTTTCCTGCACAAACCTAAGTTTTTATTTGATTGATAAAGCAATATACGGAACACAAAATCTTGTTAGCTATATAAATATTTCATCGTGAAATAGGTACCTAAATAATTAAAATAGTTGCCCAAAACAGTTTAGTTTCAAAATGATACATGTCAGAAGTTTCTCCTGTCGTAATTCAACGGCTGAGTGAGATTCATTAAACTCTTGTCTTTATTACGTTGTAACAAGGCTTATTATAAATCCTGTTTAAGCACGCATACTTAATGAAAGCTGTGAAATGGGAGATAAATTTGTCTAAGTTTAACAGTAAAGATTAAATTTAAAGATACTATTATATGTATTTATGGGCTGGTTTGTATCTTGCTCAGATAATAAATTAAAACGAAAAAAAAACAATTTTGAATTGTATAAATTTAAGCAGTTATGATTATAATATTCTTACATGTATGGCGACCATTACCTTAGCCATCGTGTGGTCACGGCTTCTGAAAAGAAGTTAAAATGCCAGGATAAAATATAAAAATGCGCCAGTATTCGATAAAAAGTGTTACAATGAATTAATGTGCGCTTATCTGAGAGCATAGAATTAAGAGATATTTTTTCTACTTGTTTAATGTATGTGTGTACATTATTTTTAAGTTGTTTAAGTTACATGAATAAATTTACCTAAGACGCATAATAAAATTAATTATATAAAATATAAAAATATTTATTGAAAACAGAACAATTACAGATATCAGACTTAAATAATACTATCATTCGATAGTACATACCTACATGTTCTAAATACACAGTTCGGAATTTCACAAAATAAAGTTTGTAATTACTTATAGTTTTTTTTATAAATACTCTTTATTGCACTTATAAAGTAATTAAACGGTACAATAACATATATTAGTGAGCAATGGTGGGCTTATCTCTAAAAGAGATTTAATAAGGTTGAATTAATCTTAACATCTCAGTTGGCAATAAAATAATAAAACGTTAAATCTGTATAATAGTTATTTCCATTAATAAATTCCCGTCTCTTAATCCGCGAAATAAAAATTGTACTTAATTTAGTCGACGACCAATTTAGTTTCAGATTTTATGGAGGACCCGCCTTGTCAGATTACTTGAATCTTGTTGATTCAGTGCTCAGTATATTTGCTCTGGCTTAAAAACTCTCTTGACTTTTGGTATAAAGAGCAAATACTTATTATAAACTCGGTTTCGAAAGATTCATTTTATATCATTCATAGCTTTACCAAATAACGCATGTACAATATTTGAAAAGATATTTCTGAATATTGTAACTTCACGAATATAGGACTTCAACTTAGTAATAATAAAAAAGAATTGGTTGTCTGTAAAGTCAGTTTACGGACGATAATTTTACGTGATAGCGTCATAAGAAAACAATGATGAATAATTGAATACTTTTATGAATCGAGTTGAATTATTATCACTGAATTATCATTATTTTCTATAATACAAGGAAGGAGTTATTTTTTTTAATTAACATTAAGTTGTTGTAATAAACAATGGAAACCACATTAACTTTTCACTTCATGAAGTGGAAGAGAGATAGATGCACCACAAGTCGAACGTTTAGGCCGATCGTGCCTCTCTATCGCTTGTTCCGCGCTCTCGCTCACACGCTCGGCTCAGGCGGAACGTTACACTTTTTCGTGCAGCCGGCGTTCTTCGATTTATAAGACGTTATCACGTCAAAAAATATTAGTATATTTATTTCTCTTCACAAAAAGTACATCAACAGCAACAGTTAATAATAGATTTACACAAATAATCCCTACTAATATTATAAATGTGAATGTAAGTTTGTTTGTTATGCTTTCACGCAAAAACTACTAAACCGATCATCATGAAACTTCGTACATATATTCTTGGAGGTATTAGAAGTAACATAGGATACTTTTTATGAAAAAAAATATAGAAAAAAATGCGGGCGAAGCTGCGGGTAAAAGCTAGTATAGGTATAAAAAACGAACTTTTCTATGTTAGCTCGGGTTTAGGTGTTGTGGTACCGTCGTTGTTTCTGGATTACATAACACAGGTGATTAAGCTACTGAACTCAGAATTGAAAAATATTCACATATTTGTTCAGAACTGTCTAATATTTATTTATTTATTGTAAAAAATAAAAATTATATTGAAACAACCAAGATAACAGTTTAATCGGACTATATGAGATTGTATTCGATTTTATCGATTATTTTAACTTCAATGTTAATATCTCTTTTACCAGATTGCATTGACTGTTTACGTTTTAACATTACTTTGAAGTGATATTTTTAAATAAAAAATATTTACATCTTGTTACATTTGAGTCCAAAATAACCGTTTTTTCTCATTCTTAAAATACACTTATATTAGTTTCTGGTATATTGGAAGTGCACTTCTATAAACTATCTTCTTCTATATCTATAAAACTACCAAGAATATGTATAAATAATACAACAAGAAACCGTAGGGTAAATAAGCCCTTCGTAAAGTCTATTCATTCTATCTTGTCCTATTTTGTAAACAATCTTGGCAAAACTTTTTAACAAAATCACCCATTTAAAAATAAAATAATAACAAAGTCAATAATCTATTACAATACATCGTTATTATAAATTGAAACCTATTGAATCTAGTTATCAGTTGACTTTTAATGCTGCATTTTCAATAAAAAGGAGTGCCAAGATTGTTTACCAAATACTATAAGTTAGGATGAATAGACTGTATATTGGTATATTTAAACGCTTACGGATGCAGCTGGGATCAGTTGTTCAATATCCTTCTGAAATACTCAGAGCTTGTGCCGACTTGAGATTTAAATGAAAGAAGAGTTACACTTACATTGCATATGATTTATTCCTTGACTAAGACAATAGCTTTTGGGTGTGGATACTGTGTCACGCCTCGGAAACATAACCAAGATCCCGTGGTACCAGTGTCCTGGGTAGGAAAATTCACGCTATGCGGCGGCAGGAATGCAGGAACAGATAACAATAACTGCGTAGATCTAGTGTTGATCGATTCTTCTCCTTAGGGTGCACACTGTACAACTCGGTTACAATATCTGTGGACCTCGCTGGAATGTCAAGCCCCCTCCCCGTTCTCTTGTCACCTCCCCGCGCTGGCACTGTCGCGTCAGTACGGTTAGCAGTTTCGTTGCTGATACGCGTCGTCTTGTTTTCGTCTTATTACTGCCATATTTCTGATCATTTCATTGTTACGTTTGGACTTTTATTGTTAATTTGTTATTGCTGTTGCGTTAAGATATTGTTTTTGTTGTTACGTTGAACATTTTCGGTTAAGATTGGACGATAGAGAGGCATAGAGCCAATAATTTATTCTGATCACGATTTTTGATTATTTTTTTAGAATAATATTGTTTTGTGTAAATTAAATACTTTTTGTACTTAACCAAGATTATTTCATTTATTATTTTACTTGGATTTTTTTTATACAGCAGCGGCCGGCGACCGCCGTTAAAAAAATTTACTCAAAACCTATTGAGTTTAAAGAAAAAAATTCACAAGGATAAAAACTTTTTATTTTACGTTAATTTATCATATAAAAACGTAAAATTTATCACATAAAAGAATAAAAGAGAAAAAGTATAATATACGTTATTTATAGTTCATAATTATTATTGTTTACAATACTATCCCCATGATGCTTGTTTTGTGCACCGTACCTAAGCGCTGACGTGACGTCATCAGGTCCACAGATATTGTAACCGGGTTGTAAATGTTGTTAACTCTGTTAATTAAACCTGATATTTTAACACTGAACTCGTTTTATAGTATTTCTGTGACATCCGCATTCAAGAATGTGAGAAGCGAAGCAATAGCAGGTACAAATAATAAGTTACTAGCACGGACTAGGAAACTAATAAACTATAAATTTCTAATGGTCTACTCCTTACTTTTGATTAGTTGTCGGCACAACATTGCGCGATGAGTTTTGCGTCGGACTGGCGGTAAGACAGATAATTTCTATCTATCGTGTTGCTCGTATTGCGATTGAGAATGTGCTTGAACAAATAGTTTTTGTTTTATTTTAAGTTTTATAATCTACTGAATCTGCAATTATTGAGTTTGAGTTTGTGTCCTTGTTAATGTTAAATTGACTGGCGCTGCGATAAGTGATTGTTATAATTGTAAGTTTTTTTGTACCTAATTTCATTTTAAGCGAACGTATGTTCTTATAAGAATAAATGAGTTTAAACCTAAACCTAAATAGGAATCAATGATGAAAAATACATTTAAACATGAAGCATAACTTAGAGACAAATAAATATTGGGGGTAAATATAAAAACAACTATGAAAACTGCATAAGAAATTATCAACAGATTCCATATACAATCGATGAGCCAGCTATATGATATGAACACACTATCATAATATAATCTTCTATGGATTATGATACCACACAATATTAATGTGATATGTTAACAAAATTACAACATCGTTTATTTCAATTCGTGCCAACGAACATCACCCGTAAATATATAATTAAAATCACTTACGAGTTACTAAGTTACTTAAAGATCAACCATTCAAGGATATTGCTTTGCAAAAGTTACTTAACTTCCTGAATATGAACATAAAAGAGACTGTATAGAGAAAAAAGTTAAGCCTGCTAACACAGGCATAAGTATGCTGGCCTAGAAATTCCTTAAGGCTGCAAAGTTATTGCTTGTCATCTACTGCGCCATATAGCTCATTCAAAAATACACTTATAAGAAAATCTCGGAAAGCACGGCCAACCAAAAATAAGTATTTCCTTATCTAGCTCGGTTGGGGCATCTTTTCGCTACATTGACCAAGCGAAAATGCCTAATTCTGACTAAGGGACGAAATGAGGTTAGTGCCATAAGTCACACTGTAACGTACTTTCTGGAATTCACTGTGCCGTTCGCCACCATATTGGCCATCGTTGGACAAATGAACAGTGTAATGGGGTGTTGGCCAACCTCGTATCCCTATAAGTCGTATTAAAAAGAGTTTGGTTTGATTGACAATAATCTTGCCCAGGAAATTAAGTGTTAAAGCAAAAGTTTTACAGTCTGCATTTAATTTTCTTAATGTGAATAAGATTTCTACTTGACTTTACTGATCCTGATTTCTACTTGTAATGTTGGTCGGTAATATTATGCTTGATCGGTCAGCTTTTCGTGACCGTGGACGGGTGCCGCCTTTTCAGATTCGTAGCATACATCCTCCTTTGATTCATAAATAAGTAGCAAAAGATATAGTTATATAAATATATATGAAATCACATAGAATGATAAGATAGCCAAAGTATCTACATGTATAAAAAAACACAAATCCTCGCCACGTCCCTTTATTTTGAATTACTGATGCTTACCCCTATATCAGGGATTTTATGTTCATATTACGAATAAGGGCTTACTTGAAATCTTACAGAGATGTATTGTTTATCAATATTGACAAGTACAAGTAGTTTGCGATAAATAGTTTAAAAGGTTGTGTTACGAATTTCAATTAATATAATTATCATAAATGAAAACCTTAAGAAACTTATGAGCAAAGTGAAACATAATGGCACTCTACCGGGTATGTATTCGATAACCTATATTTTAGTAGCCCTATTTGTCATTGGCAGACAACATTACTCATCTTTAATTTTTTTTTACAACCGGGACATATTTTTGAACAAAGCCTCACATGTGAAATTAAATTTAGGTAATAGTGACACATACTCAGTTTATAATGATACTACCAGTGAAGTACCATTACGTGACGTGGAAACCTAATGACAGGTTTACTTAACACAGGCACCAGCCTTCTATAATAGATTTAAGTTTAAAATGTACCTAGTTTTTAATAAGTTCTACTGTTCTTTTGTGTGGAGATAATAAAGTAATTATTTTTATTATTACACCCTAAATTGGTTTGACTTATTCTTCATCACCTAAAGTTTTATCGCCGTATTTTCACTTCCCAAATTTGTCATTAGGCGAATCGATATAAAATTTCATATATTTATGGCTACTTACTAAATAATAATGAACATAGCATCGCTTGAACGCGAAGTAACAAGATAAACGTTTCGCGTGATGATGGCGTCAGCTCCAAGAATGCGCATAACTATAAAAACCTACAACGCGATATAAGAGTTTCTCAGATAAATTTACAATACATACAAAGTTCGATCTACACAGATTACCTAGCCCAGTGGAAAAACTTTAGCCTTCCATAAGTTGTTTCTTTTTATTTTTGTTTAATTGTTTTTGTATGTATGTTTTGATAAAATTACAATCTATAATGGAACCAATTCCAAAGTCCTTTTTATTATCATCCCCGGAAAGGCATTGGGTGCATGCAATAGATGCATTTCATGGACGTTTTAATGTAGATGACCACAATTTGTAGTCCAGCACCTTACAAGATCGCATATCAGTCTAGGCTATGGACTTCAGCAACCACGATGACAGCATTTGTGTTATGGAATCCAACAAAAACGACGATACCAGAACACCCAGACCCGAGACAATACTGACAAGTTCATTTGCTATATTGACCCAGCCCTGGACCTCGGTATGCGAGCTATTGACTGCAGCGGCAAGAAATACAGGCATTGATGAACTGTCGTGAAAATATAAGCAAAAGTGAAACTCAAAAACGTATGTGTAACTCCATCTTGGTAACTTCCACAGCTGATATAGTACTTTATTGAAATAATGCGCAGAAATTCAAACTAAGTAGTGAACTCTGCGACAAAAGACACGAATTTTTCATGCACCAATTTTATATAAGAAAAGCAATTCCAAATTGAAATTAAATATTTGACACGTCACATCAGCGACTGCTGATTCTTTGAGATTCTTTTCATTGTTTAATTACAGAACGTATATTAGTATTCCTAATGAAATTGACAACTCACAAGCTTGCATTTGATCTGAACAGCAATTTCAATTAATCTCAAAGAAGGTGTCCAAAGATTTTGTTTTTAAGATGGAAGGTAGCTAGCTTATCCGTTTTTTATGGGATACATTTCGGAAAGTGTCCAGCAGAATTGTACAATGTACAGTACAGCCTCGTTTCGCCGTCTCTATTTTTCATCGGACAATCAGAGTTACAAATAGGCACCACCAGTGGTTGATACCGCATTAAGCGTTTTGGTTCTAATTCTGTAATTCGTACCGCTAAAAAGTGGAACTCTTTGCCTGAGTCTGTGATTTTTAATAAATGCAATTTAAAGGTCTTCAAGTAACGAGTGAATAAGTATCTTCTAATTCGCATCGTCACTTGCGTGAAATAGCGGTCAAGCGCTTACCTATTTACGATTTAAAGAAAAAGCATCTTTGGGAAAATCATTATTATTTTAAATATGCTATACCTATTACCGTAAACTTATCGCATTATTTTATGCTAAAGTAAAAATATTATAGGTAGATACACAGGCGTTCAATAAGGGTTCTCATTAATAATAAATTTCAATTATAAGTCATCAAAAGTTTATGGAATTAATATTAGAGACCCACACCTGGCGTCTTGTAAAACTTAAAGTTACTCAAATATATTCTAATTCAGTAACATTAAGATTCATTATCTTAATGTTACTGAATATTCAAATGTCTTCGTGAAGAGTGAAGTAAAAGTAAATTATAAATTATTTTATAAGAAAAATACTAGAAAAAAATTACTCGGCTTTTAAGTAAATTTTCAGGCGGGAATCAAACTCGCAACATTTGGATGTCCGGACCAACGCTCTCCCAATTGATTGATGAAACAAAGCTGGCCTACAGTGTAAAAAGTAGAAAAGTACTAGAAAATTTCTACAAGTGTTCAAAAGGCTCCGTAGCTCAATTGTTCGATTCCCGCTTGAGAGCCGAATCGATTTTTCTAGTATTCTTATATTAAAATAATTTATCATATAACATATTATTGAAAAATGCAAAAAATATACAAAAATTGTAAAAAAGGACTATATTTTTCGATATGGTTATTAATAAGCCAACTATAATTATCAAAGTAATATGACGGCGCATCGATTATAGAGCGGTCGTGACAAGCGGATCTGACGTCACAACCGCTCTGACGCAACTCCGAGCGCTAGTGTGCAGCGGGCATAAAAACCAAACGGACGGCGGACGGAGGCCATTAGTAATCCGTTTGCATCGCGCGCGCATATTACGTGTTCGGCGGAGTGTCAGTGATTTCTTGTAAACTCAAATGTGTGCAGTGTGCGACTGTTCTTATTTCGCAATTAAAATCAAAGAAACTTATAATAATTAAAGAGAGTTAATTTAAGGCAGACATCTTTGCATTTCCTCGCCCGACTACCCACGCATTTCGACATAAGACTGATTAATAAAACTTATGGAGTCTACCGATGTACATGATAGGGGCCAGGTGCCTTTAAATAGAAATATACAATATGTAGGTGACCGGTGGAAACTGGACCAAATCGTTATAACCAGATGAATTACCTCCTTGGTTAATATTTAATTTTGTACATAAAAGTTCCACAAAATTTACAATATTTTTTTAACCAAGAAATATTTCAAAGTTGGTATTTTAATTTATATTTGCATTCACAATATCATATTTCAATGAAAAATAAACAATGGCTTGAAATTGGCAAAAAACAGCGTAAGGTAGTTCATAGTAGTTCGAATCCTACCCGAGGTTTCGGAGATGTAATTGTTTCTTTGGCGTATTTTAAATGTAATAAATATTTTAATTAGTACAAATTAAAATATAAACATCAAACTGAAAGTTATCAACTGCTTAATTACTTTTTTGGAGCTCGTAGCTCATTAAGATGTCGGCATTAAACCAGGCGGATTGAATTCTTTTCACGTAGAATCGAACCATATTTGAATAGAGACCTAACCACCCGTTGATTTAAAGTTTAGCATTCAGAATATAATCCTAGGACAAACAGGATCGTCCTATACGTGTCTACTTATACTACGAGCATATGTATTCTACACAGGTCGGTCAAGGTCTCGGTAGTTCAAATAGAAGAGTACTCCCCTGATAGCCAGAAGATGGTTTGAGACCCACGAGAAAAGTTGAGTTTTTTCTAGTAATTATATATTTACGCATAAAAATATGCAGTTGAATGATTGATAAATGACAAATGAAATGATAAAAAAGTATGTGTGCAATTCACACGTGGTAGAAGTGAAACCTTCAAAAAGAATACGTATCGTATACAAAATACCATGGTTGTTGTGATGCCTTCTCTCAAGCTGTGTACTACGCATGCGCACACAAACACGTATTAACACACGTACATTATGCTTCCTATCTCATTTTCTTCTTTTCGTTCTGTCTTTTTACTGTCGCTTTTTAGTTTCATCGACTTTCAGATTACAACGATGCTAAAAAAAGTTATCACTTCAAAATACATATGTTTCTTCGTTATCGATTATTGGAATAGTGTGTGTAATAGTATTAAACTAACTATTGTACTATCTAGAACATGAAAAGATGGCGCTAGATTAGCTTTAGAAAAATTTAACGGGTTGATCGAGGTGTAGGTGGCTGAATTAGAGGACACACGTCCACGATACGATAGCACACGTCCGGATAGCGAGAGAATGTAGATTCAAGGCCCACCAACCAACTTGAATTTTTACTAGTAATAATTTCTTTAGATAAAAAATTCCAGCATTTAAATGCTTGAATAACTAAAATGTAATTATATTACAATATTTAAGAAAGCTATTTAAAAAAAATGTATAAAATGTCATAAGGAATTTGAAAGTAAATCAATGAAAATGTAATCCAGTCCCACTTGATAGTCAAGACAAGTTAAATATTTACTATTAGTAATGTCCAGCATTTAAATATTTGAAAGATTTTCGAGAGCTAATAAAAAAATTTTTGTTAAAATGTCAAAAGAAATTTGAAAGGAAAGCGATGATAATGTCCATATCAACTACCCTAAAGGCTTTCAGTTTCACAAGACATCAATTAATCAATAGCGGTGATAAATGAAACATCACACTTATTTGACGATACCCCGCGGCGACGCCGTGACTTTCAATCTTATCATTCTACGCAACTCAAAGCTACGGGGCCGGTATAGTCACGGGCTTTAAGATATATATGTCACCGTGAATTTGTAAATACCGTCATAATCTATTTCCCGAGATTTTAAACTGTCGAAATATTGTGAACCGTAACATACTGCTTATAAATAAACGCATTATTTTTCAGTAGATTATAAACTATCGAAGTGAAACTATTAAATCACAATCAGTCGCGCGTTAAATTTTCAACAGTCCAAAGGCTGTCCCTGATTGGGCAGTCTTACGGTAGGTCGTTCTGTGTCCATAGAATAGGTTCAGTGACTTTCCTACATTTATTTATTATTTAAATTGGTGTACTTTGAAAATTGATGAATTAACTTTACTTCCACAAAAAATCTTATAAATCATTCTAATGCTTTGAGTTACTTTCAACACAATTTACAGTCACTAAAACACTGTTGCTTATATTCGACATCAACGATTGACTGTCCAAATCAAATATGGCGGCGCGGGTCACATGACCAATCCCCTCGAGGTGCCTTCCGTCGTAGGCCATTTTACAATTTGACGGTTGCACGTTGATATTTTATAATGTATCGAAAAATAATGACTCAAATTGTAAACAGTATGTTCCATTTCACAATCTTTCGACACTACAACTCGCAAGATAGATTATGATCTAACGGTCTAAGCTGAAAAGCGTTGAACATAGACGGAAGGTAGCAAGCCTATCCGTATTTTATAGGATACATTTCGGAAAGTGTGCAGCAGAATTGCACAGCCTTGTTCCGCCGGTCCCATTTTTTCATCGGACAACCAGACTTACGAATAGGCGCCACCGTTATTTGGTTGATATACAAAAGAGTCGCACTAAGCGTTTTGGTTCCAATTTTGTAATCCGTACCGCTAAAGACTGAAACTCTTTGCCTGAGTCTGTGTTTCCTGATAAATAAAATTAAGGGGTCTTCAAGTCACGAGTGAATAGGTATCTTCTAGGCAAGCGCGTTACATCCTAGATCGCATCGTCGCTTACCATCAGAAGAGATAGCGGTCATGCGTTTTCCTATTCACAATAAAAAAAATATTGAATGTCAAAGCTATGGCCATGGCTTCGTAAGTCTTACGTGAGGAGACCGTGAAACGCTGTTGTAGATTTTTTGTTTGTATTTGTGTGTATTTGTAAGCAGATTTTAATTTACTCCATGACCCGCATGGTATCAATGCTTACTTTGGGCTAGGCTTATGGGTGTGAGTGTAAGAAATCTATATATTTTATTGTGGGGTTAATAGGGTTCCGTAGGGTGGAGCCCTTTCTCCTCTTCTTTTCGCTATATTTATTAACTCCATTTCCCATAATCTTTCTTCTTCCTACCACCTATATGCAGACGACATTCAAATCTATTCTCAAGCTCCTCTCGCTCAACTAGTTGATGCGTTGTTAGCGACTAATAATGACTTACGTCGAGTCATTTGGTCTCGAGGTGAACCCCTCGAAGCCAAATTCAATTATAATAGGTTCCTCTAGAATGATAAATAATCAATTTTGGTGGTAGTAGGTAATTTCTTACCTAATACCACCAAAATTGCCCTAGCGCAATCTCTCTTGCTTCCTATTCTCGATTATGCCGACGCCTGCTATCTCAATCTCACAGAGGAACAGCAGAATAAACTTGAGCGTCTTCAAAACTTTTGTATTCGTTTCATATTTGGCCTACGTAAATATAAACATGTTTCTCAATTTCGCTCTCAGCTCAATTGGCTTCCTATTCGCCTTCGCCGGAATACTCACATTCTAAGTCTTCTTTACAATGTTTTGTTCAATCCTTTCTCCCCGCGCTATCTCAAAGAATGTTTTTTATTATGTTCATAGTTCAACCACACTATCCATAAGGTCATCAGAAAATCTGGCGCTTAGAATTCCCACTCACAGTACGACTTTTTATAGCAATTTTTGCGGTCCAGGTTGTTTATCTTTAGAATTCTCTTCCAGTTTGAATAAGATGAGCTCAATCTATTTCTAATTTTACTAATTTAGTTAAGACTCACTATCTCTCACCTGGGTAACTGCTCTCTATCAACTAGACATTTATGTTTATTGATATGTATACTGTTTATGTATGTATATTATACAATGAATATATATAAATATTTATATTTATAGCATTTATCACGTTTATTTATATTTAATGTAAGTTTTGACGCTCGTTATTGTTTTCATTAATAGTATTTCACCTTAATTATTTCTTTTTTAAGTTACACCGCCATAGCTCTAGCTTTCTTATTGTCCTCTCCATCCTAAGTTTGTCTGGAAGAGATCGCTTTTAGGAATAAGGCGGCCGATTGTTACACGTTAGATTAAGGCAATTATCTGTGTTTGTGTATCCTTCTGTTTTTGTGGTGTAATCAATAAAGCGTTTGTTGTATTGTATATAAAAACTCCCTGTCACAGTGTTTGACTGCGATGAACTCCGAAACTACTTTAGTAGTTTAGTTGTTTACCGATTTTGATATTTTTTTTCTTTTTCCTGGATTTATTCAGACTTAGGACATAGGATAGGTTTCATTTAAATTTATGACACAGCAACGCGTGGCCGGGTCAGCTAGTAATATTATATATTTTCATGCATGTTACAATTTGCGTAAAGTTTGTCTGCCATTTCACAGTGAGTACTAAATCTAAGACTTATTGCCCAGTGATAAATACCGTATTTGCCTGCAAGTTTGTTGGATGTAGGTACTTCCAACAAAGAAAAACACTTGAAACTTTTTCTATTCTCCGTGTCATCAACTCCGACCAATCAGTCTTGAGTTCACGAGGCCCGACTTCGTTATATAAACTCTGTATACTTTTAGAATCTTTTTAAGTTATTCAAAGCCATCACTGTTGAAGGGGATACATTTTGTCTATAGAACTTCAATATTGTTTCTCGTTTGTCATATGGTAAATGAATATATAAAAATAAGTTAATTTAAGAATAAAGAGGGGTTCATTTTATTCTAATATGTCGTGCTCTATAGCATTCACAACGCACTGTACCAACTATTATTAAGATCTTTTATATATTTTGAAATAAATTTATATCTTGTGAAATAACAAAAATAAACATACAACGGTAAGTGTACAAGTTGTTTACTTTGAATATTTCTTTTTGGTTATAGTCTTGTTTATTTATTTTTAATAAAAACTGATTTATGGCAACCCTAAATCATATATTGTTTTACATCAATAAAGGGATAAATTCTCTAAAACATCATATCAGATGTATCTAGGGTTATACTATGCTGTTATTACATAAAAATATGTTTCTCAGCGGATTATCGCTTTTCAAATAGATTTATAATTTTCCCGGATTAAATGTTTCACAGATGAACAGCTATTCTACATAATGGATAGTTGTTTTAAATGGATATGTTATGCAAGCCTACTGAATGACGATTAACGATATTTAAAAATACTTGAACTTAAACACGCAGTTACGTTAACGTTTTAAAATTAAATTACTAAACGTTTATATTCGCGCAGTTAGCGACAGGATGTGGATTCGACACCCGCTTGAGACTTGAAACAGTTTGATATAAAAATATCGCGATTAAATACTTAAATGATTATTGGATACATGGTTTTACATTCGATGTTGTGGCTAGTTCTTCTTGGAAATATTCGACGGGTTTGACAAGGTCTCAATATAACGGATGAAAATTGGTTCGACTCTTACCTGACACGTGTTAATTTTTTTCACGTGTAAATATTTGATGTAATGTGGCATAGTTCTACGGTAAATACATGTTATTGCTCGTGATTGTACTAATAACTGCACATGCATCCGGGACCAACAGCTTAACGATTATAACCTTGGTTACTTTAAATTGCTCACCTATTCAATTACTTGTATTTTTCCATATGTACTCTCTGTTAAATTGCCTTATTTTTTATAAATTAGTATATATGGACTCTGGAGCTTGCTAATAATGGAATTGCTCCAGCTCCCACACACAGGATCAAGGATTCGGTATCTCGAGTAGTTAAAGATAAAGTGTCGTACTGTGTACCTAATTTTGTTGTATATTTGGTATTCTAAAAAAGGTGTTTTTTTAATACAATAAGGCCCGACCTCGCAACAGTACGAAGCGCGGGGAAATTCGACATAGTCTTTTTAGTCACCCATTTGTCGACGCGCCTTTCCGAAAGTTGCTTAAGTTTTGCAATCACACGTCGAAGATGACAATCGCTGCGTAATGGAGCTCTTATATTAGTTCAAAGGCTTCAAGTAGTAAATAAATATTTAGACTAAGTAATACATACATAAAAAAAAACAATAATAATAAAATACGGGGTAGTTCAACAATCGTTTTAAAAAAGTTTACCAATCAAATAAAATTTGAATGTGCATGTATGTAGGTACGTGTGTGTATGCATACCTTCTTAATATTTGATTAATATAATATTATTATGACTGAATAACTTATGCGCCCGCGGCCGGCCAAGTTGATCAAACACAAATTACTGCATAGTTTATATGTTGCACGGTGAGAACACAAATAAAACCTCCTTATACTCGTACCTACGAAAAAAGAGAAAGTAACAAAAAAATTGTATTCGACGAAAGTAGGTACTTTTATTAAAATGATTGGTTGTTTAAATAAATAAAATCTCTATCCCGACTACTGCCACGTTTGTTTTCACCAACACTTCAGTTGCGTGCGTCGTATATACCAGAATCAGTAAATCAGTTAACGAGATTGCCATTTAAGCGTTCCGGGCGAACTTTCTCGATTTTCCTTATGTACGCACCGCTCCATCCCTACCCAAATAAACACGAAACTAGAAATAGAATGTAGGGTTAATCTCAGCCGATTTAACTTTAGCAGTATTCGTGTGTTGGACGTCCTTTGCGTTATTTATAAGGGTCAGGACATAAGGTAGTTTTGTTTTATTAACTGTCGTTTGTGAAGACTAGGTTTTCTAATATTATAAATGCGGAAGACTGTTTCTTTATTACGATTCCACACGTTAACTACCCATCCGATCATAATGAAATTGTGTATCACATTGTCAGCGGTACAGAAATGGAAGTGGAGTACGTTTCAGTCGTTGTTCTTAGGATTCCGTACCCAAAGTGTGTAAACGGAGCCCTACTGCTGTCACTCACGTGTCCGTCTGTCAGTTGCCTGTCAAAAAGGTTTTGCAGCAAAATGGTAAAAGCTATATTATAATCATCTTGTTGACTCAAAGCCATACAAATTGACAAGAATATTTTTAGATGTTTTAAGGGTACTCCCATAAGCGAAAATATAAATTGATCTAACGATAGAGTGGGGCATTAAAGTAAAGAGCTCGTTAAGGAGACAAACACTATTTTTTTTTTCTTAAAAAAACCAAGGACACAGTTGTAAACGAAGACGTCTTTATTACAAAATTTTGATTTGGTGCAATTTCTAACTTCGTCTTATTATAAATGAATTTGAAGTTAGATGATATTATTAGTTATTACACATATTTTACTAAAATATACCAATGTTTTGTTACTTCAGATGATTTTCTTAAAATTCCAGCCATCTTACGAAACCCCTTACTGTGGGAAATTCGACACACACTTGGCCAGATTTTTAACTATGATGATCTTTACTTTCAGTCACAATTTTTTATAACTATATTAAATATATAAATGAAAAGAGATATATACAATGTGTCCCGTCACCAGTGTCGGAGCCTTTAATGTTGTGAAATATGGCATTTTTTATAAACAAATTGCCCCTCAAATTTGGTTTTTCTCAAAAACCCAATAATTAAAAAATACAAAAAAAAGAATCTTTTTGTTTTTCTTCAATTATTTTTTTCTATTTTTTATTCCATGACAATGGAAACATGATGGCTGTGTGACTATTGTCTTCATGTTTAGCTATCAAATGATACCTTTTTAATATTGATAGGATATTTACATGAGTAGTGGTGGTCGAATTAGTATGAAAGCCCAGGTCTTGGTTACCAAGAAAACAAAATTGCGTCCGTAAGAGAAAAATAAATTTGAGGGGCAATTTGTCGATAAAAAATGCCATATTTCACACCATTAAAGGCTCCGACACTGGTGACGTTACACATTGTATATAAGAGTATATCCTTGTGCATTTGTAACCTCTGTTAACAAGTTAAATCAACGATAAATTATGCAAACGATTAATGTTTTGGGACAACATCAACATTCCTTACTTGCTTATGGCCCATTTATTTAGATAGATTTCTAAAGAGGACGCATTTATGGCCTTTAAATATTCTAATGACTTTTGTACTTGTTTAACTATGTATAATACATGTCCTCGTAAGTCCTATGTTTTTTTGACATAAGTAGCTAATTATCTGTATATCTGCCGGCTGTACTATACCAAGAATAGTGCTTCAGGCAAAGAGATGTCGTTTTAGGCAATTTTGGAAGTGAATTACTGATGTCCTGTTGTATGTATTTTTACGGTATTTTTGTGATGTATAGCACCTCCTTAAAAAGGAAAACATTAAATATTTTGTACTTGGGTAAGTACGTTAGGTAGTCACTCTATCTGTGTCACTTTTGATGTCAGGTCTGTACTGCTGTCATTAGTTTGTACTTGTATAAGTACGCGGGGACTTACGAGGCTTACGAGGATTAAACAGCAAACTCCACTACCGCTATGTAGCTTATAATACCATAAGTACAGTATTGATGATGACAAAGTGTATATGTACAATAAGCGCCATCTAGAGCTACAGACATGAGTCAAGGATACATACGATGTGAATGTAAAGATAAGATGAAGAGAAAGTGCTTTTTATTCAATACGAGCATTTTTAATGTATTCATTGAAAGTCAACAACTATGTCATGGCTTCGTAAAACTTACATCGAGAGACCTTGTCCCGAGAAAAAGTCGCTAGAACTCGGTAAGGGCTGTCCTTCTTTCTTTAATCAGTTACAGTATTTTTTATTAAGGAAACTTTACTATCTTAAATGTATAATCCTAAAATTTCACAAACATACTCTAGAAAATGTGTCTCTGGTAGGCAGGGGGATAAAACGCAATATCTATACTGTAATTTGTGATTTTTCTATTGTATTATAATAGACTTTTTTTGGAAAGCGTTAACGTTGCTTACGTTAACGCTTTCCAAAAAAACGTTACGATAATTTAAACCTTATTAGAATTTTGTAAACAACACAGGAATGAATAATCGTAAATTCCGATCTTATACAGATGGATGTTTACAATTTTTCAATGAATTACGTTGGGAGTTTTTATACCAAAGTATTACGAACTTTTGAAATATAAACAGTCACCCATTCAAAGTCCAGACTTTAAGATAATTGGTTAATTACATTATGAACTGAAAGTACTATTTGGTGAGTTTAGGTGCGACAAACACTGTGAGATCAAAGGCTGCCCATCGGTAGGTACGACAAAATTACTCCCAATATTTTGCAAGGCACTGGATTACATTTTTACTATATTTTGAATATTTAGGACATTCAATTCTCTGTACTTCGATATTAATATCTTTCGATATAATTTTTGTTGATGATTAGATATTATAGACGTAGGATATCTCAATCATTCGACAATATAAACGTAATTTATAAAATAGAGTAATTTTGGTATTATGGTCATTCGATATTAAAGTTTTCGATATTTTGATCACTGACCGTTTTACCCTTTGGTATTGTAACTATCTACATTCAAATATATTTTCATATACCGCTGTTTGGTAGAGGTATTGCTGCCACAAACGTTAAAGTAATATGCATATTACGAGTATATAACAAGTATCTTATATGTACTATTAAAAAAAACAGTTTGTTTTTCGCTAAAATTAATTATCCTGAAATAAAAGTCTTTGTAAGAAAGATTTCTCTAATGATTTTAGAGAGCTTTCTAATTCTCTTGACTTACAGCACAATGGAGGACATTATCCGGAACATCTTTTGTGTTAGCTTACAAAGGAAATTAGCAAACGCATTTTTTAACGGTTCTCATTAGACGTATTTTCGGGAGTCTGAAAGAAATTACTAATTTGTGAGGTTAGATATTCTAGGGTTAAAATAAACTTGAGTTTCCATCTCAATTACGTATATTTTTGCGAATTTTGCATTAAACACTTTAAGGCTATGCTATATAACTAAATCGAATATGCATAAACATGCCTATTCTATTTAGTTGTTTGTTAATTTTGCATCGAAATAATGTATGAGAATGATGATTTTAATGAAATATCATTAAGTTTAGCTAGAATACCACTACAAAATTCTTCACTTGAATTACTTAAAACCGCTATGTCAAATCTCCTCCGGTAAAAAAGAAGTAGTATTTTCGTCACAAAGTTTCTGATCTTTTTTATACTCCGTCAATAAAAAATTGCACCTGCACGTATGGGCATACTTAAATTTGTGAGGATAAATATTGAAAGTGGTGTTTAGCAAATCTTTTGTGGGCAAAAGTTATAGGTACTGGTTATCCTTCCTTCCCCTATCTTCCTTGTCTGGTGATTTGAGTTTTTTTTAGAACATTGTGCAATATGTAAAGCTTTCTAACAGTAAGTAAGTCAACGATTGAGCACGAACTCGTAGTCGGAAATCTCTTTTTCTTAAAGTACATCACTTTTAGAAGTGCTCGTTCTGCACGCTCAGTCTTCAAGAATTTTCTTTAAAGAGCTCCACCTTACAATGTAATACAGTAAATTGTATGTAAAATGTAAGGATTGATTGTGAAAAATTAACCGACCACTTCGATACTCATACCGACAATATGAATTTATATTCTTTCACATACTTGGTCTTGCAAATGTCTGTAGTTATTAATGATAAAATGTACGTTTATTCGGCAACTTTATTATATTCAAAATGTGTCACTTTACAGCAAAATATAATTTCTTCCTCAAAAATCAGCTATAGTATTGTTAATTCATTTAGCGCTTTAATTCGGCATACCGTACCATCTTCTATATCCCTGGTATACAATGCGCGCTCAAGCTTGCCTTCGATTCAGCGGAGGTTAAAACTATTGTTTACTGACTTTTGGATGAGGCATTTTGCTTTGCAAAGATTTGGCATTCAGTAAGGATCAAGCTTTAGAAAAACTAGCATACGTTCCTTTTGCAGTCGTTTAAATATCATGATGATAGAGAATTCGGTGTTTCACTGAACCTGGCTGGTTCGTATCAAGTAGCAGTAGCGGCGTTAGGGTAAGGCGCGGTGGAGCTGAAATCTTTCAACTATTTGGCTAGAGTAATAGGCTGATGGAAAATTTGAACCTCAGATTTCTGTGTTTCATTAGCCAAAGTTACTAAAGCGTCATGGATTAATCGGTTAAAATGTCTTTTAATATAGGGCTGTTTTGGTTATTATGTAATAAATAAGTATTTTATTATATCCTTTGCCTTTTTTCGCATAATATAGGTTTGGATTGCAGTTAGGGGGTGCTGCAGAAATCTCGCCCAGGACGTTGGTAGTGTAAGAACTGGCATTGTCAAGTAGGGCAAAGTCCGGGTAAAGTTTTTGAATAAAAAGTTCTAAAGGAGATTGCACGTTTCGCATTGGAAGTTCAGACCCTATCGAAAATCGATATGACCTAAAGATTCTTTTATATTGTAGTAAAAAGATAGTATATTAATATTTAAAAACATTTTTTCACTCACATATAGAACTCTTGATGACAAGGGTTAGAAAATTTATATGTTTTTAAAATGTTCAGACATCTCTCAACACCAGAGATACTAAAACAGATATACGTCTTTCTAGATTAATCAATTTTGATATATTGTATTAGTGTATGGGGAAGTGCTACTAATTTTTGGACTTAGAGAGAGCTCAAAGATCGTTACTTAAAGAAATATTTTAAGCCCTTCAGATTTCCTACCCAAGATTTATACCACTTACGTGATCTTCTTACAGTTCGCAAGTTATATATGTTAAGAATCGTTCTTAAACTACAAAAGATTCTGATATATAATCCAGAGTTTGAAAATAGAAGGAGAAAAACAAGTGTGGCTCCATTTGTAACTGTAAAAACAGCATATGCTAGGCGGGAGCAGACTAAATAATCCTCGCATTTATACAATCACATAAACAAACAATTAACTATTTATTCTTAAACCAGTAGAGAAGGCAAAAACTCTAAGCCGAATTAGCTTAAATGTAGAGATTATCAAAAAATAGAAAAATATTACAATAACAAGAGGTGAACATACACCACACAAACTCGCAAACACACACACACGTACACGCACCCATACACAGACATGAACACACACATACACACACATGAACACACACACATAACCATACACACACACGCATAAAACTCAAAAAATAATCTGTAAGTACATACAAATTATAAATTAAGAAAAATGTATTATTATTTTTTAAATTAATGAATAAGGAGGAGCGGAGTCTCCTTGTACAAGTATATAAATACTTAAAAGGAGGTCCCTATTAACAATTGTAAATGTAAAATTAAGTTAATGAATAACATTGTTTTATTTATTTTATTTAAAAACAATTTTCCATGTAGGTATCTTATCTATTCTACTATATAAATCTGTAGGTTCTGTCTGTACATTTATTTTTTGGACAAATTTTTAAGATATTTTGTTCTTACACTTCCGCGCAACTTACACATTAGAATAAAACACTTTTTTACGGATTTTTGCGCATGTTTTATTTTATTTTATATTTAATCCTGACGTTTCGACTCCTTTACAGGAGCCGTGATCACAGGATCATCATGCGCCAAAATCCGTAAAAAAGTGTTTTAATCCAAATTTTTAAGATCAAATTTCGTGTATGACTCACTGATATCGATTCTACTAGTTTTTAATTTTTGTGTTTCTGTTTGTCTCTCTGTTTGTCCTTCTATAAGTCAAGAATGGGTTGACCGATTGCTATGAAATGTGTTATATGGTAAGAACACGTGATTGCGCAAATGATAGGCTTTATATGATATCGTTAAAAATCCTTATACTCCTAACTAATATTATAAATATAAAAGTGAGTTTCTTTGTTACACTTTCACGCCTTACTATTCAATCGACCATCATGAAATTTTGTATACACTTTGGGAGGGTCACAGAAAAGGAAATAGGGTATCTTTTATCCGAAAAAAGTACCTACTGTTCCAGAGGGATAGAAATATAATTTTAAATCGGTAGAATACATTAACTCGAGCGTTGGGATTTGTCATAAGAAATGTTAGGGATTTTCGTCACTCGGCCACAAAGATCTTAGTTTACAACAGTCTAGTCAGAGGTATCCTGGAATATTGCAGTGTGATTTGGAGACCTCACTACTCAACACACTCCTTAAGACTTGAACGCGTACAAAAACGATTTCTTTGGCACCTTGCCTATGCCATAGGTAAAGCTAAGCGAATTCGTTCATATCAGTCTCGATTGCAATATTTTGGGATCAATTCTCTAGCACTGCGCAGAGATCTCGTAGATTTCCTTTACCAATATAAAATAATGAGAGATAAATTGGACAGTGCCAGTTTATTAAGTCTTTTTAAGTTTCGTGCCCCTTCTAGAATGCCTCGCGGTCCCATCACACCCTTATGCCCTCCCTTACGAAGAACAGTATTAGGTGCAAACTCTCCAGTGTGCGGGCTTGGGAAATGTTTAAACTCTTGCAGTGGTCTAGTTGACATTCATACCGATTCATATGCCAAATTCTATAAAACTGTTTTAAATTATCTAAATTCCTGTTATTGATTATCTTAATTACTGATTTGTGTTATATTTAATTTCAATTATTTTTCTTTTTAAGTTTGCTGTATTTAAATTTTTAAGTTTGTCAAAATAAAATTAAATTTCATTTGTGCATGTTGAGTTTACCTATAAGAATCTGTAACATTTAGCCAATTTGTTAAGACTGATTTTTTTTAACTAGTATTATTGTGTACAGGTGTTGGTTAGCCTAATAAATAAATAAAAAAAAATATTATAAAACAAAGCTGCGGGTAAAGTCACCTTATGTATTTTATTGTAATATACCACGTAAGTCTGATCGTAGTGCGGCAGTATTCGGTAGGGTATAACAGACGAATTTATATAATCATTATTATTTTAAAAATTCAAACTTAAACAATGACTTCATACCAATTTAACCAGTTAAATATCTCTAAACGTCTAGGAGTAAGCTATTTTACTAAGAGGGTAGTGTCGCCAACGTCCATCTTACCACCGGAACTAAGTATCGTGAGTGATGACGTGGAAGGCGCCGACAAGTATATGGCTACTGTTTCATATCTGTATGATCTATCGGGTAATAAAATGAAACTCAGGAGTATTGAGGATACAAAAGCAACTGACGACAACAATAGCAGCGACGATAACCACTGACTTTAATTCAATTTCCGAGAGAGCAGAAATTACCGCCCAGCTTAAATATATTTACCAAATATTCTTATACAATCCAAGAAACTACTGATATTTTGCGATAAATACGATTAAGCTCAAAGATCTTAACGCAGTAAAAATATTCGATATATTGTTTGACGAAGTAACGAACTGGATAGTTACAAACACTAATTTAAAAGTCGAACGAAATAATAAATATAATTTTAGAGTGGATTCTATTGACAGAAAAAAGATTACCGGAATATTGACGAACATTTGGTGCGACGGTAGCGTTCCTGCCTTTCGCGCAGACAATCCTGAGTTCGAATCCCAGAAGGGTAGATGTTTAAGTTCTGAGTACGAACATTTGTACCTGAGCCATTGGTATTTATTATATTCTTTACTAGCTTTCCGCCCACGGCTTCGCCCGCGTGGAATTCGGTTATATTGCGGTATAAAGCACAACTATAAGAAAACTTCTCATTCCCACGGAAAAATCTAAGAAGCGCGATGTAACGCTGGATACAAAACTCATATAATTCATTCCACTTCTTACGTATCTTAAAAAAACACTTCGTTACCACGTTTTAAAAAACACCCATCGCCATCTATCGCATACATCAAGAACTAAATAGCCTAAGCTATCATTCCACTTCTTATGTATTTTAAAAAACACATCGTTACCTTGTTTTAAAAAACACCTAGCGCCAAGTTAGTTCTCAAGAACTAAATAACGTAACTAATACTTATACCAATTAGTAATTCGTTGACTTTAGTGATTTCAGGATAAGTAGATGTAAAAAAAAACAGTTTAGACGATAAAACAAATTATACGTCATCGATTCGGGAATTCCTCATTTTCGGGGATTAATTATCGTATCATTTAGCTACTAAATTTCTAAATTTACATGTTTATATTCGTTTGCAATATTTTACCTTGTTTTAAACGACGCACAGCGCCATCTACAATCCATCCATCAAGCAAACAATATTTTTGTTTTTCCTCGGGAATATCATTTTTTTTTTCCAGAATAAAAAGTACCCTATTATTTAATCCGGACTTTTATCTTTACGTCTGCAAAATTTCAAAGCAACCGGTTCAGTAGTTACGGCGTGAAAGCGGAACAAACAAACAAACAAACAAACTCACTTTCCTATTTATAATATTAGTAAGGATTGCACATAAAAGATAAATAATATACAAAAGTAGGTAATATTGTTTGCAAGGGTGGACTTATCTCTAAATGAGATCTCTTCCAGTCAACCCAGAATAAGTGTGGTTGGTCGTATAAGTGGGTGTCACTAAGTGCAGACAAGCAGTCATGTGAAATTAAATGTTTAAATAATAAATGATATACAGAAATAAACATATAAATATATAAAAATAATATATATACATATATATGTATATACATATAATATATACACAAAGCTACTTATATAATAATAATATATACATATAGCTACTTATATAACAATAAGAGACAACATCTAGAAATAATACATATATGATTAGATTATTTTAATAAATTCAGAAAGTGCTCCTTTAGTTTCAATTTAAATGATAAAATGGATGAACATTCTTGTATTACTTTAGGGAGTTTGTTCCAGAGCTGCGCAGCTCGCCCTGAGAAAGAGTTCTGCATAAAGTTAGTGTTGCTTCTGGGGACCTCCAGCACTATAGTGATGCAAGACCTTTGGGAACGTAGAGGTGGGGGAAGATACCGGAAACGAGAACGAAGATAGGCAGGAGAATTAGAGTTTTTAAGAATGTTGAACAGGGTGACAAGGATGTGCATGTCACGACGCTGCCGAATAGGTAGCCATTTGTGAGAGAAAGTGTGAGACGTGGTCAAATTTTCGTAGTCCATAAATAAAGCGAATGGCCAAGTTTTGTAATGTTTCGAGTTTATTAAATTGTTCTTCAGTCACATCCAAATAGCAGACATCAGCATAGTCGAGAAGATGAAGAAGTAGTGATTGCGCCAGCATTATTTTGGTCTTGAAAGGAAGAAAGTATTGAAGACGCTTGAGGGAGTGGAATGAATAATGCATGTGCTTGCTAACATCGGCAATGTGTGATGACCAAGTCATATTGCGAGCAATAATCAATCCCAGATCTCTCACTTTTTCATTAAATCCTATAGTGACGCCATTGTAGACGATTGGTGGCACCAACTTCCAATCCAACCTACTCACCAATCTACTGCTGCCAACCACAATAGCCTGAGATTTGTTGGGATTTACAATAAGGCCAAAAGATTTAGCCCATTCTTGCACAGCCCTGAGATCGCGATTTAGAATATGAACCGCATCCGCCATTTCAGAAATGCTGAAGTGTCTATAGACTTTTAGGTATTTATATATATGTCTTTAAATATTATATATCTTTGTTACATAGATTTATCCGTTATCCTAGTATTCATAACACAAGCCTTATAGTGCTTACTTTGGGTTAGGCTAATTGGTGTGGATGTAAGAAATATTATTATATTATTGACTCTCTCTGGATAACACCAACTTCCAAAAGAAAAATTGTATTAATCTTTGACTGAGGATGTAAGTTCGAATAAATATCAAATCCATGCCAAAACCAAGTTTATTATTAGCATATGAGTGATGCAGTTGGGCCAATCTATGTCACTTTATGGTATCACAGTTTACATAAATTACCAGTGGGTTTTATTCACTAACATGATTGTTCTAGTGCCTGGTATTTACATGTTATGAGTCACAGTTATTATAAGAATCCACTTTCGACGTAAGATTGTAAGATATTACACAAGACGCAAGAAAAGCCTCAGGCATCGACTTCAGTTAAATCTTTACCTCAAGATAAATCCGGATAGATCCCTCAAAAGCTAGCAAAACAATTGAGATGTGTTATATATTATATAAGAATCCTTTGATAACGTAAAAAACAGTGAATGGAAAAAGATTGCTTGGTTTTTTTTACATATAACAAGTATTTAACTAGTACACTCCTTTCTAGGGTTGATTTACTAATCAAAATACAATAAACTACTCTAACAGTAGTTAAAGTAGTTTATTGTATTTTCCTTTTTTAATATTTGATAAATATAATGACGGGTATTCGCAAAACACTATAAAAAGTCACGATTTTGAATCAGTGAACTATCCAATTAAAACGAAATTAACATTCTACAATTTTTCCTATTAAATAATTATTTAAAAGTAATTTGGAGAACAGTCTGCGAACATTTTTTTATCATACTTGATTCCCAAATATGCCGAGCTCTCAGTCTCAACTACTGCTAGTGACAGGTAATTTAAGTTAACAACTTTTGAAAACTTCTGATTACCGTGATATCGTAGAAATCCTTTTAGATAACTTAATTTTATTAAATGTCATCAATTACATCCTTTGCCACAGTAATTTAATAGTCGTATTTTGTAATTGTAGAAGAATTTATTTGTAGAAGAAATACTTTTGGAAATATTGTTTGAAATTTGAAATATAAGAAATGATAGAATAAATCACATTTGTTTTCTTGTCGACAGTGAATGCATGTGCGACTAACTTCAAATGACCAACCTCTTTTTTAATTTCTTATTTGCCTTTTGTTAATTGACAAATAATAATTATGATTTTCAATTAATGTTGAATCATAGAAACTTATGATACCTTAATGAGGTACTTTGTCATTTGTTCTAGTTGCCAAAGTAGCAAGGCTGGGAAGATTTCATTTGATCCTGCTGATTTTAAGGGTTTAAAATTTTTTACTGTCTTCTCTATTTTTTTCTGCGGTCACTATACCCATTGTGATTTCCCATTACTGGTTTGTCAGTGTGTTGCAGTGCTCGTCTTTCCATTCAGAGTCAGTGGTGATTTGCCATCGGGAAAAGTGAGTTACTAGCAGTACTTCATTTGTCTCTTTATCTGAGTTTGTAAAAGTGCCGCCATTCTTCCTAAGTGTGCCCAAAAGGTCGAGTTCACCTTTTGCCAGGACTTTCTTAATTCTGGTAGCTTGGTTCGTTGAGTTAACACTACTACAGAAATTGTGTCAGCTTTCCGTGCTTTGGAATCTGATTCATTTCTTGTAGTGTTTCTGTGCTTTTTTTATTTGTCCCAGTCTTCTTTTGATCTAGTGTTCTTAGCCCTATTAAAGAGTGCTCTGAAGCCTGTTTGGAGACGCTCTAGTTCCAGCCCCCACCAGGACGTTTCGATTCTGGATTTGGATTTTACCATAAGACATGTTAATTCATAGTTTTTTCAAAAGAGCTGCAGTGAATGATTATACGTTAGTTTCTAAGTTATCTGTGCTAAGAGGTTCATCCATGAGTTGAGTTTCACCTAGTGTCTTGGCAGTAGGTTTGTGTACCTCGTTATATCTGTTTTACGGGGGTTGGGATATGGAATTGGATCTATTGGTTTGTATTGTATTTGGTAGCATACGCGACTGTGGTCAGCGTAGGATAGCCTCCTCGATACGTCCCATCCCTCGATAAATACCTTGAGCCTACAAAGGTCGGTTCAGTGCCTCTGTTTATGTTTAGGTTTGTTTAAAATAGGTGTTCAGCTAGTAACTCACCTCTCTTGTCTTAACCTTACCTCTCCACAGAGTTAGCATTGCAGTCTGTGAGATGAGAAGTCCCAGTTTTGTTCTTCCCAGTGTTTCACTAGCATGGCTAGCTCTCTTGTTGGGACCTCGTCATCGCTTGGCTCTGACGCCAACACCAGGATTATTTGTTTGTCTGTTGTGATTTTTACTGCTGTAAGGTCTCTAGAACGGAATTCTTTGAGCATGGTGTGTATAATGGATTTAGTATAAATATGCAAGTTGTGGGTTTGTCAATAAAGGTGCCTAAAAGTAACTTACCTCCGATGTTATTAACACCGCATATTCTGTTGTTTCTGATCCACTGCTCCTGGATCAGAGTGACGGTCTTGTTACTTGCCTCCAGTACTCTTCATAGTGAGGCTGCCGCTTTTTGTTTGTGCTGAGGTTTGTTTGTATTATATGGAGGTTAAGGGCTACGGAAAATGTCGTCATCGTCGCTGCCCTTCCCTACTGCATCCAGTGACGAGTCCAGCTCTACCTCTGTCGAACTGATTGGGGAGCTGAGTTAACTGGCTTTGCAGTCGATACCACCATTGTTGTGGTATCCTCTGCCTCTAGTGGTAGTGGTAGTGGTGTGGGATTCTTCGGAAGTGAAAAAGCGGATGTATCCGCTCCCAGACAAATGGGCCACTCTTCTCTCTCTGTCCAGGATGGTTTGTCTCTAGTCTTCTGGGATTCCAAGGATCAGATGTACAACCTTTTCCTTGGAAGACTCCTTCGATTTAACGTCCACCGTCATGTCGTAAAACTGCCAACAGTCGACCTTGTACCACGGGTTTTGAGCACAAAGAACTCTGTGCAGTGTCACGTAGTTAGTGATTTTGGTATATTTATTTGGCCCTGCCTTGATACCTGCCTTGATGCCTCTTCTTTATACCTAACTGTCTGATGACAGCCAGGGTGGTACCGGCTATGGGTGACCTAAGGTTCTTCACCTCTTTCTCCAGCCAATTTGTGCACGTTTTCGTATTTGCAAGCACCCCCTCCAAAAGGAAGGGTAGCCATGGGAAGATGGAGCCCGCGAGCTCGGAGATATATAGCTAGAGATTAAAAATAACCACATCTTCGAGCCCTCAGGTAAGGTTAGGTCCAGATATGGCATTGTGAATGCAAAAATTAAAATGAATGCAAATAACTTATTATCAATAATAAACAGTTGTAACTTATATAAATGGTGGGAGACAGGACTCCAAACTAAGCAAAACCCGTGATATGGTACTGTTGGTCCAGTTCCTTCTCTCATTCATTAAAGAATTTCAAAATAAACTATAATATTTGCCTGGAACTTATAGCAAACAAAGAAAAGAAAGCAAAATAGAATTCACACACAATGTAAATTTTAAACTTCAGTCGGTAATTTCATTAAAATAAAACAATTTGATGTGATCCATACTTAATTGATGATAACGAGAAGTAACATTCATAAACATGATTCTTGAAAAGAAATAATTGGCTAAATAAAAATTTAAAAAATAAACTCAGTACTTTCATTTCAATATTAAATTGCTTTACACTGTCAGAGATCATATAGTTCACCATGAAGAGTTTCTAAAAGGATCGTATCAAAATATAAAAATGATATTTCAATCGGCACGTTCCTAACCCCTTGGTTTATATGAATAAAATTGTCTCCTTCCGTTCATCTACAAATCCGGTAAAAATGGATTTATATAAACGTATTATAGGCGCGGAAGTGTAAGAACTAAATAATGTTAAGTGTATACTATAGGAGTAATATATAGGTTTCTAATATATTTTATCAATATGTATATTGTAGACTCCAATAGCGCTACATAAATAGTTGTAAATAACGAAGAATGCAGGATCAATGAAAAGTACACATGTAAGCATGGTGCGTAGATGAGACGCGACCTGTGACGTTAAGGCAATAAATACCGTCTAGGCTAGCGTGTCATTATCTTATTATTAGATCACATCGTCGCTTACCACCAGGTGAGATAGCGGTCTTGCACTTGGCCCTCAGGCGTGCGGGGTGTTCAGGGCGTCACGGCTCACCCCGTTGCTTCATCCCTCACGGAGCATAGGCGAGGTCCGCCCACGAGCGCGGACCCACACTGGTTCGGGTCGCGGGAAGAAGCCGTAAGGGGCCACGCGACCCCCACCACTGTGTTGCGGGATGCCGCAGGGTTTTAGTGGGTAGGCCTCCAAGCCTTTACCGGGCACTCGGCTGGGTAGGGGCATGGAGGAGAGTCCCATATATCGTCTCGTGCTCTCCGGGCACGAGCGAATGCGTAACGCATTTACTGCGAAAAAAAAAAGGTGAGATAGCGGTCAGGCGCTTACTTATCTAAAATACAAAACCTAAAACTCACTTGTAAAGTTTAGATGCCAGCTAATATAAATGCAAGTTCCAATGCAGAATAGTTGGAACTCGGACTCCAAACACAGACACTTAGCCCGACTGTAGAACTTCCCTACACAACCAAGGGAAGTTCAAGCACCCGTACACACCAAAACCAATGAAACTGTGGGTGAGTAGAGTTGTGCTATTCTAACCGTACATTTTACACGTGCTCGATAGAAAGTTAGGGCTAGATAAGACAGGCTAAATAAGACAAATGAAAATTTATTACAAGTTCTGCTTTCTACCAATTTCATGTAACTATTTGTCAACGAAATGGACGCGATGGATGTAATATTTCTGCACTATTTTGGAAAGAGAAAAATATTTGGTCCGTTCCAGTCTTTATTACTAAAAGAATAAAGTTAAACTTTTCTAGCTATATGCGCTATTCATAAATAAAGCTCTAGAGATTATCTTCGAGAAATATTAAAGGCAATTGATATAGTAACTGCGTATGTCTTCCCCGTATATATATCAAATATTATGTATGTAAAAAAAATATTATAATGCTTTTACTAAAAAGTTTATGACCTAGAAACAAAAATAAACTTAACAAGCTTAAAACAAGCTTTATAATTCAATTCAAGGTTTATTTTAAGGTAGATATGTTGCATCTTATAATTTGGTGCTACACTATGTAACTATAGTCTTTAAGTATTTAAGTCTTTAAGTCTTTAAGTCTTTAAGTCTTTAAGTCTTTAAGTCTTTAAGTCTTTAAGTCTTTAAGTCTTTAAGTCTTTAAGTCTTTAAGTCTTTAAGTCTTTAAGTCTTTAAGTCTTTAAGTCTTTAAGTCTTTAAGTCTTTAAGTCTTTAAGTCTTTAAGTCTTTAAGTCTTTAAGTCTTTAAGTCTTTAAGTCTTTAAGTCTTTAAGTCTTTAAGTCTTTAAGTCTTTAAGTCTTTAAGTCTTTCAGTTATTGAGTCTTTAAGTCTATGAGTCTTTAAGTCTTTGAGTCTTTAAGTCTTTGAGTCTTTAAGTCTTAAAGTCTTTGAATCTTTAAGTCTTTAAGTCTTTAAGTCTTATAGTCTTTAAGTCTTATGTAACTATAGTCTTCAAGCCACGGAGAAAAAAGTCTGAATTGGTCATAGTCTCCAATAGAACCACTGTAAATTTTAGTTGATTTTATATTTACTTTTAACTGTTTTAATTTTATTGTTTATTATAACTAATTATATGAAACTGGTTTAGTTTTTATTTGTAGAACCATAAGTTCTCTGTTGCTTTGATATATCATGTATAGTAATCAGATGTGACACACCTATTTAAAATATATATCACAAACTAAGTTCTTTATGAATACTATTATATGAGTTCCGTACTTTCGTTATAATTTAGTTTATCATAGCACAAACAATACTACATCCAATCTTTTTCTTTTTTTTTTCTCTATAATATCAGAGGCACAATCCCTTTAGCTCAAAGCCGTTAACAAAGCCAGCCATCAGTGCTGCCATCTTGAACATTCTCACTTGAACTATACACTCCGATCGAACCGTTCCCCGCGGCGCGCAGCCCAATAAATTATATTTTTCATTAAACTAAATCTACAGTGCAATCAGTGCAAAAATCGTGAATTAGGCCAGTACTGGTATTTACCAGAATTTATGTATGAGAATTTAGTTTATGATTTATCTTTACCCGTTTCTTACTTAATTTTGGATTTGAACTCAGAGGCACTCACCTTGGAATCTGCCGGTCGTCTTCTTGGACGTACCTCGTAATCGACGTATCCTTGATCCAGCTGTATTGTTCTACGATGGTCTCCTGGCCTAATTCACGATTTTTGCACTGATTGCACTGTAGATTTAGTTTTAACGGGGAACGGTTCGATTGAAGTGTATAGTTCAAGTGAGAATGTTCAAGATGGCAGCACTGATGGCTGGCTTTGAGCCAAAGGGATTGTGCCTCTGATATTATAGAGAAAAAAAAGAGAAAGATTGGATGTACTATTGTTTGTGCTATGATAAACTAAATTATAACGAAAGTACGGAACATGCCGCCGACCTTAAAATAAGACTTATTTTAATTGTTAACTAACTGTAACTTAAATGCTAACATCTCTACTGTAAGCAGAGGAAAGTTTCACCTATTCGATAGGCAGAGGACAGACCTTGACGACAGGTCTCTTAGTGAGTGTATTACCAATGCGGACAGTAACCACACGGGTAACACCGTCAGCGCCGGGGTGTAGCTCGTGTACACGCGCCAGTCGCCACTGCAAGGGGGGCAGAGTGTTATCTACCAGTACCACTACTGTACCCTCCTTGAGGGGTGTGTAAGATGTGTTGCGGAACCATTTGCTTCGTTGTGAAAGCTGGTGGAGATAATCAACACTCCAGCGTTTCCAAAAATGCTGAAATAAGTGGGGTGAGTCAGTATGACTGCTAAGTAGAAGAAAGTGTGTGGTGTACTAAGTACGCAATACTATAGTATGGGGTGTGTATCGTCGCAAACGAATACAGCTAAGCGTGTAAAATGTAAAAGTAATAATGTTAGTTACCATGAGCCTTATCACCTAGAATAATGATAGTCCGCAGTGTACGCGCAGCCAAATGTAATGCAAGCGATCGTGTCCTACGGCTTGGGCGCGGTACATGAGTTTACCCTCGATAAGTAAAATAAAAAATGTTGTAAAATATGTTAAAACTTGAATATTTTTGTAAAATATAGTTTTATATGTTTAATTTGAATGTTGAATAAGCTAATGTACTCAGTGGATTGTTGCCACAATACGCTAACTGAGATATTTTTGCTTATAAAAACCGCCGATATGACGGTGAAAGATTTTGTTTGTGTAGAAAAATAGCACAAAAAATACGCAAATCGCAAGAGACCATTCGGATTCGGCTCTGAAGGTCCAGACTTTATGTTATTAAAATTAAAAGTATTATGTAATTAAAAGACAAATCTTATGAACGAAAGCTATTAAAGAATTGAGGATTATTTAAGGGACAAAAATACGTGGAGTTAAAGGCCTGTATTTTAATGACTCTGTGACGGGTGCAGTCGGGAGAAGTAAAATCACTCTAGGTCACTAGTTTTTGTATTTAAGGAATTAAGGCACAACTGAAACAATTATATAAAAAAAGGTAAATTACACTGAATACAAAAACAATTTCACATTTATCACTAAAATATATTATAAAAGGTAGGGCTACTTACAATAGTGCCTTAAAGAAACTCATAGACTTATAAACAGGAACTGGTGGTAAAGAATACATATACGAGAAAACTTGTGAATTATGCTTATGAGCTTATTATACTTGTGAGCTTATTATAACTGCTCAGCACTATAAATATATTAAAATAATTGTTATCGGTGAGTCAACCGCTCTACGCGCTGACTCTGGTAAGAATAAACTTCGAGAACAAAACAAATAAAAAGAGACAGACAGTAAATTTAAGATAGGAAACCAAGAGAGCGATATGAAAGCAACGAGTCGCCAATATAGCTATGGCGCCTCGTTACAATACCCGCTCCCCCCTGGAAGAAAAAATCCTGGGTATAAAAAGGATTTTTTCATAAAACTATGTAAAAATAAGTGAATAAAAACAAATATCTTTATTAAAAAAAATGGATGAGGTGAGAATTGTGAAATGAAGAGAAATAAGGAGACCAGCATCCTTACATGCATCACTATCTTTACATGCATCACTTTCATACTTCCACAACATACATCAGTCAACGGTCATGGTTGATTTAACGAGACAACCAGACTCCACGCGGTAGAGTATTCAAAATTTATTGAATACTCAACTGGCTCCCTAAATTAGTGAAGGCTTATTTAACCAGTCACAACACGCTGGGTGAAAAAAAAAACAGTGTAGGCTTGCTTAACCAGTCACAACCCACTGGATGAAAAATAAAAATTTGTGTAGGCTTGTTTAACCAGTCACAACCCGCTGGATGAAAAAATAAAAAATTAGTGTAGGCTTATTTAGCCAGTCACAACCCGCTGGATGAAAAAATAAAAAAAATAGTGTAGGCTTATTTAGCCAGTCACAACCCGCTGGATGAAAAAAAAAAATTAGTGTAGGCTTATTTAGCCAGTCACAACCCGCTGGAAGAAAAAATTCCCTCAAGATGAGGCTATTGCAATAGACTTAGAGGTTCTATTCTCGGCTGAGAAATTAAATATGTCTTCCATGAAGACTGAAAAATTAAAAAATGCCTTCTATGTAGACTGTATTAAGTATGTCTTCTATGAAGACTAAAATTGAAGATGTCGTCTATGCAGACAATTAAATATTCCTTCTGTGAAGACAGTTAATGTATAGTAATTATTATGTGTTGTAATAGAATGTGTGAATGAATGAGTTGTAAATAGTAGTATGTATAAAAGTAATATAAAAAAAATAATTACTTTTGGAAAAGTAATAACGATAGAGAATTCTAGTTGGTAGGAAAAGTAATAATAAAAAAAAGTAATAATAATAAATAAAAAAGTAAAGAAAAAGTAAGTTAAAGAAAATTTTTCAGGTCTAAAGAGTTGAGTAAATTTTGTGCAAGGAGTTCGTACTTATGTAATTGTTGGACAGAAGAGGTTGAGTGAAAATTTGATTGACAGGCTGTCATGGATGAAAAACTTGTTTGAACTTTTGCAAAAGTCATTTATGTTATGTAGTAATCTCTAATCTATTTAAACGTATTGATAAATGAATCATGAAGAAACCATAAGAAGAATCTACAATTTTTTATATATTTTATGCATTTTCAATGCGATCTTATAAGATAAATTATTATAATAGAAAAATACTAGAAAAAATCGACTCGGGTCACAAGTGAATCTCAGGCGGGAATCGAACCCGCAACCTTTGGAAATCCGGTCCAATGCTCTCCCAATTGAGCTACCGAGCCTTGCGAACACTCGTCGAAATTTTCTAGTATATTCCTGATTTTACGCTGTAGGCCAGCGTTGTTTCATCAATGAGAGGAACATCCTCTCGTATTCGAAAGAAACATTTTTACAAATGTTTGGTCAATCGATTAAGATGAAACAGCCATGTTAGATCTACAATTTTTTATATATTTTATGCATTTTCAATGCGATCTTATAAGATAAATTATTATAATAGAAAAATACTAGAAAAAATCGACTCGGGTCACAAGTGAATCTCAGGCGGGAATCGAACCCGCAACCTTTGGAAATCCGGTCCAATGCTCTCCCAATTGAGCTACCGAGCCTTGCGAACACTCGTCGAAATTTTCTAGTATATTCCTGATTTTACGCTGTAGGCCAGCGTTGTTTCATCAATGAGAGGAACATCCTCTCGTATTCGAAAGAAACATTTTTACAAATGTTTGGTCAATCGATTAAGATGAAACAGCCATGTTAGATCTACATTTTTTTATATATTTTATGCATTTTCAATGCGATCTTATAAGATAAATTATTATAATAGAAAAATACTAGAAAAAATCGACTCGGGTCACAAGTGAATCTCAGGCGGGAATCGAACCCGCAACCTTTGGAAATCCGGTCCAATGCTCTCCCAATTGAGCTACCGAGCCTTGCGAACACTCGTCGAAATTTTCTAGTATATTCCTGATTTTACGCTGTAGGCCAGCGTTGTTTCATCAATGAGAGGAACATCCTCTCGTATTCGAAAGAAACATTTTTACAAATGTTTGGTCAATCGATTAAGATGAAACAGCCATGTTAGATCTACAATTTTTTTATATATTTTATGCATTTTCAATGCGATCTTATAAGATAAATTATTATAATAGAAAAATACTAGAAAAAATCGACTCGGGTCACAAGTGAATCTCAGGCGGGAATCGAACCCGCAACCTTTGGAAATCCGGTCCAATGCTCTCCCAATTGAGCTACCGAGCCTTGCGAACACTCGTCGAAATTTTCTAGTATATTCCTGATTTTACGCTGTAGGCCAGCGTTGTTTCATCAATGAGAGGAACATCCTCTCGTATTCGAAAGAAACATTTTTACAAATGTTTGGTCAATCGATTAAGATGAAACAGCCATGTTAGATCTACAATTTTTTATATATTTTATGCATTTTCAATGCGATCTTATAAGATAAATTATTATAATAGAAAAATACTAGAAAAAATCGACTCGGGTCACAAGTGAATCTCAGGCGGGAATCGAACCCGCAACCTTTGGAAATCCGGTCCAATGCTCTCCCAATTGAGCTACCGAGCCTTGCGAACACTCGTCGAAATTTTCTAGTATATTCCTGATTTTACGCTGTAGGCCAGCGTTGTTTCATCAATGAGAGGAACATCCTCTCGTATTCGAAAGAAACATTTTTACAAATGTTTGGTCAATCGATTAAGATGAAACAGCCATGTTAGATCTACAATTTTTTATATATTTTATGCATTTTCAATGCGATCTTATAAGATAAATTATTATAATAGAAAAATACTAGAAAAAATCGACTCGGGTCACAAGTGAATCTCAGGCGGGAATCGAACCCGCAACCTTTGGAAATCCGGTCCAATGCTCTCCCAATTGAGCTACCGAGCCTTGCGAACACTCGTCGAAATTTTCTAGTATATTCCTGATTTTACGCTGTAGGCCAGCGTTGTTTCATCAATGAGAGGAACATCCTCTCGTATTCGAAAGAAACATTTTTACAAATGTTTGGTCAATCGATTAAGATGAAACAGCCATGTTAGATCTACAATTTTTTATATATTTTATGCATTTTCAATGCGATCTTATAAGATAAATTATTATAATAGAAAAATACTAGAAAAAATCGACTCGGGTCACAAGTGAATCTCAGGCGGGAATCGAACCCGCAACCTTTGGAAATCCGGTCCAATGCTCTCCCAATTGAGCTACCGAGCCTTGCGAACACTCGTCGAAATTTTCTAGTATATTCCTGATTTTACGCTGTAGGCCAGCGTTGTTTCATCAATGAGAGGAACATCCTCTCGTATTCGAAAGAAACATTTTTACAAATGTTTGGTCAATCGATTAAGATGAAACAGCCATGTTAGATCTACATTTTTTTATATATTTTATGCATTTTCAATGCGATCTTATAAGATAAATTATTATAATAGAAAAATACTAGAAAAAATCGACTCGGGTCACAAGTGAATCTCAGGCGGGAATCGAACCCGCAACCTTTGGAAATCCGGTCCAATGCTCTCCCAATTGAGCTACCGAGCCTTGCGAACACTCGTCGAAATTTTCTAGTATATTCCTGATTTTACGCTGTAGGCCAGCGTTGTTTCATCAATGAGAGGAACATCCTCTCGTATTCGAAAGAAACATTTTTACAAATGTTTGGTCAATCGATTAAGATGAAACAGCCATGTTAGATCTACAATTTTTTATATATTTTATGCATTTTCAATGCGATCTTATAAGATAAATTATTATAATAGAAAAATACTAGAAAAAATCGACTCGGGTCACAAGTGAATCTCAGGCGGGAATCGAACCCGCAACCTTTGGAAATCCGGTCCAATGCTCTCCCAATTGAGCTACCGAGCCTTGCGAACACTCGTCGAAATTTTCTAGTATATTCCTGATTTTACGCTGTAGGCCAGCGTTGTTTCATCAATGAGAGGAACATCCTCTCGTATTCGAAAGAAACATTTTTACAAATGTTTGGTCAATCGATTAAGATGAAACAGCCATGTTAGATCTACAATTTTTTATATATTTTATGCATTTTCAATGCGATCTTATAAGATAAATTATTATAATAGAAAAATACTAGAAAAAATCGACTCGGGTCACAAGTGAATCTCAGGCGGGAATCGAACCCGCAACCTTTGGAAATCCGGTCCAATGCTCTCCCAATTGAGCTACCGAGCCTTGCGAACACTCGTCGAAATTTTCTAGTATATTCCTGATTTTACGCTGTAGGCCAGCGTTGTTTCATCAATGAGAGGAACATCCTCTCGTATTCGAAAGAAACATTTTTACAAATGTTTGGTCAATCGATTAAGATGAAACAGCCATGTTAGATCTACAATTTTTTATATATTTTATGCATTTTCAATGCGATCTTATAAGATAAATTATTATAATAGAAAAATACTAGAAAAAATCGACTCGGGTCACAAGTGAATCTCAGGCGGGAATCGAACCCGCAACCTTTGGAAATCCGGTCCAATGCTCTCCCAATTGAGCTACCGAGCCTTGCGAACACTCGTCGAAATTTTCTAGTATATTCCTGATTTTACGCTGTAGGCCAGCGTTGTTTCATCAATGAGAGGAACATCCTCTCGTATTCGAAAGAAACATTTTTACAAATGTTTGGTCAATCGATTAAGATGAAACAGCCATGTTAGATCTACAATTTTTTATATATTTTATGCATTTTCAATGCGATCTTATAAGATAAATTATTATAATAGAAAAAATGGGAGAGCATTGGACCGGATTTCCAAAGGTTGCGGGTTCGATTCCCGCCTGAGATTCACTTGTGACCCGAGTCGATTTTTTCTAGTATTTTTCTATTATAATAATTTATCTTATAAGATCGCATTGAAAATGCATAAAATATATAAAAAATTGTAGATCTAACATGGCTGTTTCATCTTAATCGATTGACCAAACATTTGTAAAAATGTTTCTTTCGAATACGAGAGGATGTTCCTCTCATTGATGAAACAACGCTGGCCTACAGCGTAAAATCAGGAATATACTAGAAAATTTCGACGAGTGTTCGCAAGGCTCGGTAGCTCAATTGGGAGAGCATTGGATCGGATTTCCAAAGGTTGCGGGTTCGATTCCCGCCTGAGATTCACTTGTGACCCGAGTCGATTTTTTCTAGTATTTTTCTATTATAATAATTTATCTTATAAGATCGCATTGAAAATGCATAAAATATATAAAAAATTGTAGATCTAACATTGCTGTTTCATCTTAATCGATTGACCAAACATTTGTAAAAATGTTTCTTTCGAATACGAGAGGATGTTCCTCTCATTGATGAAACAACGCTGGCCTACAGCGTAAAATCAGGAATATACTAGAAAATTTCGACGAGTGTTCGCAAGGCTCGGTAGCTCAATTGGGAGAGCATTGGACCGGATTTCCAAAGGTTGCGGGTTCGATTCCCGCCTGAGATTCACTTGTGACCCGAGTCGATTTTTTTAGTATTTTTCTATTATAATAATTTATCTTATAAGATCGCATTGAAAATGCATAAAATATATAAAAAATTGTAGATCTAACATGGCTGTTTCATCTTAATCGATTGACCAAACATTTGTAAAAATGTTTCTTTCGAATACGAGAGGATGTTCCTCTCATTGATGAAACAACGCTGGCCTACAGCGTAAAATCAGGAATATACTAGAAAATTTCGACGAGTGTTCGCAAGGCTCGGTAGCTCAATTGGGAGAGCATTGGACCGGATTTCCAAAGGTTGCGGGTTCGATTCCCGCCTGAGATTCACTTGTGACCCGAGTCGATTTTTTCTAGTATTTTTCTATTATAATAATTTATCTTATAAGATCGCATTGAAAATGCATAAAATATATAAAAAAATTGTAGATCTAACATGGCTGTTTCATCTTAATCGATTGACCAAACATTTGTAAAAATGTTTCTTTCGAATACGAGAGGATGTTCCTCTCATTGATGAAACAACGCTGGCCTACAGCGTAAAATCAGGAATATACTAGAAAATTTCGACGAGTGTTCGCAAGGCTCGGTAGCTCAATTGGGAGAGCATTGGACCGGATTTCCAAAGGTTGCGGGTTCGATTCCCGCCTGAGATTCACTTGTGACCCGAGTCGATTTTTTCTAGTATTTTTCTATTATAATAATTTATCTTATAAGATCGCATTGAAAATGCATAAAATATATAAAAAATTGTAGATCTAACATGGCTGTTTCATCTTAATCGATTGACCAAACATTTGTAAAAATGTTTCTTTCGAATACGAGAGGATGTTCCTCTCATTGATGAAACAACGCTGGCCTACAGCGTAAAATCAGGAATATACTAGAAAATTTCGACGAGTGTTCGCAAGGCTCGGTAGCTCAATTGGGAGAGCATTGGACCGGATTTCCAAAGGTTGCGGGTTCGATTCCCGCCTGAGATTCACTTGTGACCCGAGTCGATTTTTTCTAGTATTTTTCTATTATAATAATTTATCTTATAAGATCGCATTGAAAATGCATAAAATATATAAAAAATTGTAGATCTAACATGGCTGTTTCATCTTAATCGATTGACCAAACATTTGTAAAAATGTTTCTTTCGAATACGAGAGGATGTTCCTCTCATTGATGAAACAACGCTGGCCTACAGCGTAAAATCAGGAATATACTAGAAAATTTCGACGAGTGTTCGCAAGGCTCGGTAGCTCAATTGGGAGAGCATTGGACCGGATTTCCAAAGGTTGCGGGTTCGATTCCCGCCTGAGATTCACTTGTGACCCGAGTCGATTTTTTCTAGTATTTTTCTATTATAATAATTTATCTCATAAGAAGAATGTTTTTGATTTTATCAAGATCACGTTCAATGGAGTAAGGACTGGAAAGAATTGAACAATCTGAGTCTATTATTGGATTTAGTAATTCTCGTAATTCCTCAGCGGTTGCGACAGATGGAAATTCAATTGAGCGGAGACTAAGATCATAAGCAAGCTCAGGTTTATTTTAAAGTGATTGATTCATAGTGTTATTAAAAATAAATTATTGTGTTTCAAAAAGAGGTTTTTAATTTTCTAGCTATTTAAAAACTACTTAAAAACAGTTATGATTTAAAATAAATTTAATAATACTAGTGCTAGGTAGGTATTGTGTTCAAGCTTAGACTGGTAGGAACCTTCTGGACCAGTCGACACAGATTGCCCCAGGAAAGTGCCCAGCCAAATCTAAACTTGTATGTGGGATACACTGGAGGTACTCCCTCTCAGCACTGCCCGTAAAGGTTAATTGCACTGATGTGAGTGATATATTGACGCTCAGAATTAGCAACAATTTTGTGTCGGTTTCTTTCAAAACCGCGTATAGTTTTATTGTCTGATGGGTGTAGTCAATGTGGGGTAAGTGTACTGTAAGTGTAGTGTGTAGTTGCGTGTTTGTTATGTCACTACTATAAATTATAATAGTCTAAGTTGTAGGATGATATGTGATGAGTTGAAAGGAGAGTGAAACTAAACTTGTTTAATTTTTTTCCTATCTAATCTATTATACAAGGACTGGTTAAGTAAGACTAAGATAAATTTAATAAAACTAGTGTTGGGTAGGTGTAGTGTTCAAGTTTTGGACTGGTAGGAACCTCTGTATAGTCAGCACGGATTGCCCCCAGGAAAGTGCCTACCCAAGCCTAAGACTTGTATGTGGGATACACTGGAGGTACTCCCTCTCAGCACTGCCCGTAAGTATTAATTGCACTGATCTGAGTGATATATTGACGCTCAGAATCAGCAACAATTTTGTGTCGGTTTCTTTCGAAACCGCGTATAGTTTCTTGTCTGTAAGATGTGGATAAGTGTTTTGTGTAGTGGTGTAGTTGTATTATCAACTACTATAAATTAAATAAAATGAGGATTGGGATGAGATGAGGTGAAATGATTAAATTAGTAATATGGCCGATAAATGGGGGCGACTAAGCCTTTTAGAATTTGGAAAAAGATAAAAAAAAACACACACAACATACAACGATCTTCAAAAAATAGTAGTTCGGTTCGCCGGTACTGGTTGACTGGAATACACGTTGAGGCACCAGTGTGGCGGGTGCAGTCGGGAGAAATAAAAGCACTTAAGGTCACTCGTTTTTGTATTTAAGGAATTAAGGCACAACTGAAACAATTATATAAAAAAAGGTGAATTACACTGAATACAAAAACAATTTCACATTTATCACTAAAATATATTATAAAAGGTAGGGCTACTTACAATAGTGCCTTAAAGAAACTCATAGACTTATAAACAGGAACTGGTGGTAAAGAATACATATACAGGAAAACTTGTGAATTATGCTTATGAGCTTATTATACTTGTGAGCTTATTATAACTGCTCAGCACTATAAATATATTAAAATAATTGTTATCGGTGAGTTAACCGCTCTACGCGCTGACTCTGGTAAGAATAAACTTCGAGAACAAAACAAATAAAAAGAGACAGACAGTAAATTTAAAATAGGAAACCAAGAGAAAAGAAAATATGAAAAATGGCCAGAGAAGAGCGCAATGAAAGCAACGAGTCGCCAATATAGCTATGGCGCCTCGTTACAACTCGATAGCTAATAAATACTTTATAAAGTTAATTTTTCTAACGCATCTTTTGAGCGCTCGTAAAGTTTTCACCATTTACACAAAATCTGTTACACATAAAATGGAGAAAAAAACCAGCTCTTTCTTAGTTTCTTGCGACTTCTTCTCGATCTACCGACAAAGCGTAGACCCTTAAGAAGCTGTACGAGCTAACTCGTACAGTTCTGTCATGTAAGCATTTTACGCCACATTCGTTAATTTAGGTCATTTTAAAGTTAGTTCGTCATCGGTTATCAATCACGCTGTGCGTACTCATATCATATCATTTATTAGTTAGTAGTCATTAAACTTATTCAGTTAATTATATCATATATATTATAGCAGGACTTTCAGTTTTTCTCATTTATCATAAAAAGGTGCACAAACCGTACATCTTTTTTGGTCCTTCGAACTAGGGACTCGCGTGTGACTCAGTGAATACGTGGAAACAGTAAAACGTGACTCTGTGTTGCAAGTGAGGTGGACAATCAGTGAACTTATTGAAGGAACTTTCGTTCGAGTGGAATTAAGCCTACGTCAAGACCGTGTGCAGTGCAATCAACACGCACGGTTTGAGTATCCAGTATCCAAGTAAGGCGTATCTTTTTTACTCTTATTATCAATTATCATCGAGATGTCGCTGGAAGATTTGGTTCAAACCCAGGAACAACTATCATCAGCAATTGAGCAGGTTTACACTAATTTTAAGAAAGCTGGATCGGATAGGAAAACCTTTGCCTATATTAAAAAACGACTGGAAACTTTAGATTCTTATTGGCATGAATATCAATCAAATCACGTTAAGCTGTGTGGGTTAGGTAATAAATCTCACCAATTCTTCACTACGAACCGGTATGAAATTACAAGGGATAGGTTCTCGAAAATAAGAGCTAGTATTCAAAATTACCAACCGGGAGACGAGGGCAGCAGGCCCACTACTCCAGTTCTCAAGCCAGCTACACCTATCAGCATGCCGAGCTCTCAACAAATGACAGAGCCAGGATCACGTTCTCAAGGCATAAATAGCAAAACGGACGAAATGTTGAGAAAACAAAGTAGTCACTTTAAGGCGGTCGACCATACTATTTCAAACATCAATTTAGATAATATATCAGAAAAATGGGAGTTTGATCATTTATTACGTGTTGTTCAATCTCGTTGGTCAGCAATCGACTCACTGCACTGGGAGCTAGACTGCGAACTGGGTGGCAGGGATGTCGAACACGAATCCGTTTATTTTAGGTTCGAAAGAAAGTACAATGAAATCATTAAGTCTATCAATAGAAAATTATGGTCTGTCTCACACCGTGAACAGTCAACTCCACACATAGAATTACCATCATTTAGCGGCAGCTATCATCAGTGGACCTCATTCAAAGATCTATTTGTAGAAACTATACATATTAACCCTACGCTGTCGAATGCTCAACGCATGCAGTTTTTAAAATCTAAGGTCAAGGGCGAAGCTGAGCGTCTAATTCAACATTTAACAATATCATCTGATAATTATGCCATTTGCTGGGACATACTGACCCATAGATACGATAATAAAAAACTAATTTTAAACTCTCACTTTGATATTTTATTCAGTATTCCTGTTATGCAACAAGCATCAATAAATCATTTAAAAAGAATTCACGACACGACACGTGAAACGCTAAATGCTATCAAAAATTTAGAAGTTGTGGTTGACTCTTGGGATCCTTTATTAATTTACATACTTTGTCAAAAATTAGATGCAGAGACCCATAGTGAATACATTGCCTCAGTGAAAACACCGAAAGAAATACCAAATTTATCAGAGTTTTTATCATTTTTGGAGAACAAGTTTACCACTATGAAAACTTCTAGACGTAAACAAGAGCATTCAAATAAGTCTATCACACGGAATCCTAATTATATTATTCCGTCATCGTCGGGTTCAAAGTATCATAATTATAAATCAGTAAATTACAACCCGAACATGAAGCAATCATTTCCGCCGCAAGCTCGAAACATTTCGCAATCTTTTAACAATAACAAAAATGTCTATACGACTAAATATTATAAATGCCCTATTTGTAAAAGTGATGATCATGGAGTTTTCTATTGTAAACAGTTTTTAAACATGACTGCAATATTGAAACGCAAAACTATCGCGAAATATAATTTATGCCAAAATTGTCTTTATTGCCATTATGGAAAAGCATGTATATCTGATAAAAAATGCCGTGAATGCAATCAGGCGCACAACACTCTTCTACACGACGCATTTAAGCAACCAGATGGAAATCAGTCATCTTCCAGATCATTTTCAAACGTTAAACAAACGGAGTCTTTGTCTACCATTCATAGCAACTCACACGTATCTCTACAACCTGAAGTCCCTGAGATACTTTTAGCAACGGCAATGATAAAAGTTCAAGCATTGGATGGATCTTATATAGAGTTAAGGGCTTTGTTATATCAGGGATCACAAGCATCTCTTATAACCGAAAATGCTGCGCAATTATTAGGGTTGCCTCGGCTCAAATGTCAAGGAGTGATCTCAGGAATAGGATCCAGTATAAACAATTGCAAAGGAATGATACATATAAAATGTTTTTCTACTAATCATGAATTTGAATTTGAAACAGATGTACTTATCATGAACAATTTAATAAAAAATTTACCTAGTCAATCATTTAAAAAGCCAACATGGTCTTATTTACATAACATAACGTTAGCTGATCCTGAATTTAATTCTAGCCGTCCCATCGACTTGTTGCTCGGAGCTGATATTTATTCACTTATTTTATTAGAAGGCATATGCATAATAAGCAACGAGACATCCCTAGCACAAAATACGCGCTTAAGCTGGATTCTTAGCGGTAACGTGAAAACAATACAATGTAACGTGATATTGAATAATTTAGACGAAATTAAACAGTTTTGGGAAATCGAAGACATCTCAGATGACGTACCCCTATCAATAGAAGATCAGCAATGCTTGCAATATTTCAAGGATACAACAGTTAGACGAGACGACGGCCGCTACGTAGTAAAATTACCCTTAAAACCGAATTTTGTTGAAAAATTGGGCGAATCTAAAAGCAAAGCAATTGCTCAGTTTCGATCGTTAGAACGTAAATTTTCTCGTAATGAAAACACGCGACAACAATATGTGTCATTCATGAACGAATATGAAATATTAGGACACATGAAACCTTCCACTAATTTTCCAGAGCAGCATAATTATTATTTTACTCATCACAGTGTAGAGAGAGCCGAGGCATACACCACTAAATTTAGAGTAGTTTTCAACGGATCAGCAAAAATATCTTATGGGTACAGTCTTAATGACGTCATGGAAGCTGGACCTAACCTCCAACAGGACCTCCAAACTCTAATCATCAAGTGGAGACAATATCAATTTGGTTTTACTGCTGATTTAGAAAAGATGTTTCGACAAATTTGGATAGATGAAGAAGATCAACGTTATCAAAAAATTATTTGGCGTAAGTCGATAAGTCAGCCTATAAAAGAATATCAGTTAAGTACAGTGACATATGGGACAAAAGCAGCTCCGTACCTCGCCATGATGACTTTAAAGCAGTTAGCTTCCGATGAACGAGATAATTTCATGAACAGTCAGGCTCCAGATGTTCTAGAACAATCCTTCTACATGGATGACCTTGTCCATGGCACCCATACTATCGAATCAGCAATACAACTACGAGATGATCTCATCAAACTACTAAAATCAGGAGGGTTCAACCTGAGAAAATGGAGGTCAAATATTCCCGAAATATCAGATTTGTACTGTGATTTATCAAACCAAGATAATTTTAATTTTAAAAGATCAGAACAAAATATGAAAACTCTCGGGTTAAGCTGGGACCCCAGTAAAGATATCTTCTTTTTTAATTTAAAAATTGATATATCAAACGAACAAGAAACTAAAAGATCGCTGTTATCTAATATTTCGAAGTTATTCGATCCACTTGGCTGGTTATCACCTCTCTCTACTAAATTAAAAATTATTTTCCAAAATGTATGGCAGTCTAATATCAAATGGGATGATCCACTACCCGAGCAAATAAAATCAGAATGGTATAAAATAAAAAATGACTTAATTAATATTGAACAAATTAAATTACCGCGTTGGATAAGAACCCGAGAAGCCGCCGCTATCGAGTTACATGGGTTTTGTGACTCATCCAACAAGGCATACGCTTGTGTAATATATTGTAAAATCATAGAACGTAATAATTGTAAAATAACTTTATTAGTTGGAAAAGCAAGGTTTGTTCCTACTAGTACTAAACTTTCGCTACCTAAATTGGAGCTGAGTGGAGCTCTTCCTCTATCAAAATTAATGTTAAAGGTGAAAGAATGTCTGAATGGCTATAATATCAAGCTTTATGGATGGTGCGATTCTATGATAGTTTTAGGGTGGCTTAATGGAGATCCATCAAGGTGGAAAGCATTTGTCGCTAACCGCGTTAAGCAAGTAATCAACGTGATGCCACGTCAGTGCTGGCGTTATGTCAAATCAGAGGAGAACCCTGCGGATTGCGCCAGTCGCGGGTTGTCTGCATCGCAGCTAAAGGACCACTCTTTGTGGTGGAACGGACCAGCTTGGCTACAATGCTGCAATGAGTTAGATACAAAACAAGTTTTATTTGAAACCGAACAAGAAGCAAAGAAAGAAAATCAAGTTAACGTCGTCACGGAAGAAATAATTAATAACAGCATTATTCACAATTTATTAAGAGATTGCAGTTCTTTGAACTATATCATTAGGTTAGTAGCCTGGATGTTACGTTTAACGTCAAAAGAAAATAAGAAAAGTTACCTTACATTATCAGAAATTGAAAGAGCAACAAATATAATTGTAAGAAATGTTCAGTTTCTAGAATATTGGAAAGAAATTGAATGCTTAAAGGAAGGTAAAAACATAAACTCAAAAAGCAAACTTAGTGAACTGAACCCATTTTTGGATAAAACCGGTCTCCTCAGGGTTGGAGGTCGATTAAAAAACGCAAACATAAGCCAAAACATGAGACACCCCTTAATAATTCCAAGAGATGGCCGCTTAACCGAACTTTTGATCGAATTACATCATAAAAATTCACTTCATGGTGGAGTACGCCTGACTGCATCATATCTTAGACAAAAATATTGGATCATTGGTGGGAATCGTATAATTAAAAAACATATCCGAAAATGCGTTACTTGTAAGCGACACGAACCACTCAAACACAATCAAATCATGGGTGATCTACCAGCAGCACGTGTTACACCTACACGACCCTTTTACAACTGCGGAGTTGATTTTACGGGGTTCGTTAATATCAAAGCCAACAAGGGCAGAGGTATCAAAACCAGTAAGGGGTACGTCGCTGTTTTCGTGTGCATGGTGACAAAAGTCGTGCACCTCGAATTAGTCTCCGATCTTAGTTCATCGGCATTCTTAGCGGCCCTACGTAGAATGGCGGCGAGAAAAGGCGCTCCTCGTAACATCTACAGCGACAATGGCACTAATTTCGTCGGTGCCAGCAGAAGCCTCAACCAAGAGTTTATTAATTTACAAGCAACTTTAGATAATAATTTTTTCACAGCTATCACGGATATGGAAATAAACTGGCACTTTAACGCCCCCCTTTGGCCCACCGCCGGAGGCTTATGGGAAGCGGCCGTCAAAAGTCTCAAACGCCACCTGAAAAGGGTTATCGGAGAACAAAACCTAACATACGAAGAATACTCTACACTTTTATGCCAGCTTGAAAGTTGTTTAAATTCCCGACCGCTGTGTCCGCTCACTGAGGACCCAGATAACATAGACTGTCTAACACCAGCACATTTCTTATCAAGTGGACCGACCCTGACTATCCTCGACACCGAGAAAGATTTAAGAACAAGATGGCAATTAACTCAAAAAATATTCAACGACCTATGGAAAAGATGGAAAGCCGAGTACCTATGTCAGTTAACCTCCCGATGCAAATGGCGCCAACCTAAAGATAATTTAAGAGTTAACGATATTGTTATCATACACGACGTTAACTTACCTCCAGGAAAATGGCCTCTGGGACGAATAGTAGACATACATCCCGGAAGCGACGGTTACGTGCGTGTCGTATCAATAAAATATAAAAACGGTATTACTAAAAGGCCGATTACAAAAATATCAAGATTACCTGTTGATACAGAAGAACCGCTAAATAATCATAAGAACACAGAAAAATCAGAAAATACAAACATCACAGCGGCCGCAACATTGGGTAGTAATCAGAACAGAGTTCCTGGAAAAATCAATTTATTTAATTTTTTATTCATCATACTTACATTTCTATTATCATTTACTTTACCAGCGCATTGTACTCGTACATACCAAACATCAAATTTAAATATCAGTCAAGGTTTTTATTTTGATAAAATCTCTAGCATTCGCATTGAAAGAAACCAATGGAAATTAGTAATATATTATGATATGGAACCATATTGGGACGGCACTAAATTACTGCAAAAATATATAAAACACCTAGAAAGTATATGTTTTAATGGCGAAGGCAACAAGATATCACAATGCAATATTATATTGCTCCAATTACATCACGGGCTCACTGAACTCGAGCATTATAACAGCATACTGCTCGGTCAGCAGCTCCCACGGCGCGAGCCGAGCGCGCGCCCGAGACTTCGCCGCGGCCTTGTCAATGGAATCGGGAGTATAGCAAACACGCTATTCGGAGTACTCGACGACAGCTTCGCTCAAAAATATGAAAAGGACATAGAGCTCCTTAGAAATAATCAAAATCATTTGGCAAAGTTGTGGAAAAATCAAACTTCGGTAGTGGAGGCCGAATTCAATTTAATCAAGAGGATTGAACAAACAATCGAAAAGCAACACAAAAGTTTTAATGCACACCTAAATAATTTAGAAAAAGCCTTAAATATACAAAAAGACGAAATTCAGAATTTAGAATACTCGAACGACTTCACAACATCTTCCGTCATTGCTAACCACATTATAGTTAATCTGCAAAATATTCAACAAACTTTGATCGACTCTATCACCGATACTTACCATGGAAAGTTCAATTTTCATCTCTTAACACCTGAGCAACTGTTTAATCAATTAAGAATCATATCAAGTTTATTATCAAAGGACTTAACCTTACCCTTGGACAGCATCCAGTCAGATCTCTCAAGATTGTACCATTTACTAACTGTTAAAGCGAGAGCCCTGAATAATTATATTATATTTGAAGTAAATATATCCTTGGTCAGTCGAGACAATTACGATATATATAGATTAATACCAATCCCACAGCAAATAAACAATAGCATTATAAGTATCACGCCAATATCAGATTACGTGGCAATGAACTTACATTAAGATACTTATATTACCATAACACCTACCGATATACATGCATGTAAGGCTTATACAAATGATATTCTTATATGCCCCTTGAAACACCCTGTACATGAGATGGTATCAAGTGATGATTTATGTGTTAAAAACTGTGGATATCCTTCACATTGATATTCCACCAATAAACCATATTTTCAACGTATCAGTGCCCATCAGCCACGTTGAAACACCGACTATATCAATATCCGATCATCAGAAATACTTAGAAGAAATCGGCCAAAAAATAAAGGACATGGAGGCTAGCGCAACCGATCCAACACTGAGTGATCATATTTCTTATCATGATTACGTGGTTATTTATATGCTGCTGGGTGTCGGGGTGATCGTGAGCGGGGTGGTCGCGTGGCGCCGCTTAGCGCGTGCGCGCGCGCAGGCACCCCCGCCGCCGCCTGAAGCTGGTGCTAGTCTATCTAGCAACACCAGCTCTTTGCAGTTCAGTGTAGTGCCAGTGTTGTGAGTGAGTGTAATCAGTGCAGTGAAAGTGCTAAAATTAATAATCGGCTTAAAGCTAAGCCTACAAGTGCGCGTGTGTCTGTGCAAAAAGATATGTCTACGTCCCCTACCTTCATAAGACAATTTTCGCTCTAATTTGTAATAAGTCTATCATTTTGTTAATTTTCGCTCTAGGTAATTTGTAATAAGTCTATCATTTTGTTAATAAGTTAAAATTGTTTATCACCTTGTCTCACATCACTCACAATCATTATTTATCATATCACCTACCATCTCAGACCTGGGAACATGTACGAGCTAACTCGTACAGTTCTGTCATGTAAGCATTTTACGCCACATTCGTTAATTTAGGTCATTTTAAAGTTAGTTCGTCATCGGTTATCAATCACGCTGTGCGTACTCATATCATATCATTTATTAGTTAGTAGTCATTAAACTTATTCAGTTAATTATATCATATATATTATAACAGGACTTTCACTTTTTCTCATTTATCATAAAAAGGTGCACAAACCGTACAGAAGCCATGGCATAGTTGTTGACTTTCAATGAATGCATTGTATTTGTATTGTATCTAAAACGTTAACAGTCCCAATAGTTTTGGATTCGCCATAATGGCCACATGTGTTTTAGTATTTTTCGTTCATTATTAGGGGAAGGTTTCATTAATGATGAATAGAAAATACCTAAATATAAAACGGAAATACAGGGACTTATGAAGGAAAACACCTTGTACCACGAACTCAGGAGTATAAGTAAACATTAGGTACACGTTTATTGACCATAAACAATGAATTAGGCCTCATAAATGTTGGCTACAGACAAAAAAATATCGTTATACCCTCAGTTGTATTACATCACTAAAAACGTAAATCATTACACTGAGACTTGGATTTTGCAACGCTTCAAAAATATTGTCACGTTTTTTATTTATGATATCTTGGCCACAAGTCCAGAAAAGATTACTAGCCAATTTTGTAAGTCCATGAAAATATAGCCTATAACGTAACACAGGCCTCGTGTACCACATAGGGTACAGTCACGAACTCGGCGGAAGCGCTCCGCGTATACAACATAGGGTACAGTGGACTGTTAACGTGTTAATAAGATTAATTTTATGTTATCTTTCTTTATTGCATGATTTTATATGTGGCCAAGTTCAACTTTACGCTCCTATTGATAGAGATCATATTGCGATCTGGATCAGATAAAATGTCCACCGTCTGCGTAGGCACGTAATCTTCTAAACCTGACTGTATTATTCGGAAGTACTTAATTCACACAGAAATTTACTATTCTTAAGTTTTTTCGTTAAAAGTGATTTAGTGGGTTGGTTCACTTATTTTTTATTAAAATTGAAGTATTATTTTATTTCGCTTTATATTTACCTAAAATTTACACCTGGTAATTCGACGGATTTTACTTACGAGAAAATTGCGAGATTTAACGGATTGCCAACGGAATTTCGTTATGAAGTTGGCGGAATGTTAAAATTGTTATTGGTTAGGTTAGGTAATTTTTTATTCGGTATCAGTCAGCAAGCTGTATTAAATTTCGCAAATGATTAGTATGCTAATATTATGAATTTAAAATTTCTGCGAAAAAAGGTAGAACCAAAATAGAAATAGTATTTGTAATCCAAAAAGATTTTGTAGACATAAGTATTTCCAATGAAATATACTAGCCCTCAAGTGGGATGAGCAGGTATAAAGTTATGGATGGGTCTAGAATAGCATATTCCACACGCCCACAAAGTTTCATTCTATTTTGTGTGTTCGAGTGCATAGATTTCTCTTGAGAGTCAATACCGAATGTATACTTTTCGAACATACATACTGATTGTATTTAAATACGTGTATGAATGTGATTAATATGTATTGAGAGATTGAAGAAATACAATCTTAAATAAATGAACAATGTTGTGTGGACAAAATTTGTGAATAATTAATGCTAGCACTATTCGACGACCGGTTTGACCTCCGAGCCCTCAGTTCCAACTTTCTTTAATATTTTCTGTTTAAAGGCAACAATGTTAAAAGTTTTCTGCCAACAACAGCAATAATACCAAAAAAACACTTTTGTTAGAAAGGTTTATAAAGCTCGTTGGTTCGATAACGACCTATTTCGATTTAGAGTGTCGTGAGCACAAATGCCTCCCACGGCACGTCTAAGAATTGAAAATCTTTCCTTTGTATTTCTTCTTAGAAAGGTACCTAAAGTTTTTCTCCAGTAACTTAAAATGAGATGTGATCTGACAATCATTTTAAAAAGAAATTGTTTTTAAGCATTACCGTTTCTCGTTAAAAAGATACAACGTTATTTTATAAACATCGTCCTGTTCTAGTTATAACATATCATTCAAACACTTCAATTTTCACAAAAAAATATTTCATCCGAGCGAATTATGACAACAGCTGGTTACTGGTCAAATATACCTATAGTTCAACAATCGTCCGATATCTTTTGAATGAAACAGCCCCCCACCGAGCTGAACGCGCATGGTTCGCGCTGAGTTGCACAATAAAACAGTCATCCGGGGACCTCCCGCGACGCATAACCTTGCGCTCACGTATTTACGTCACATAATTACCTACATAAGTGCTAATTTGTTGTGCATACACATTAATAAAAGGTCTTTAACCCTAGAAAGATAGTCTGCGTAAAATTTACGCATGCGTTTTCGAATAATTGCTGTCTCTTTCTAATTAGCGCTAATCCATAGCGGTGCGTTTAGGACATCTCATTCGTCAGTGGGAGCTGTCGCGTGGTATACGTTTCAATAAGGTAAGTGTCACCGATTTTGAAATATAACGACCGCGTGAGTCAAAATTACGCATGATTATCTTTAACGTGACTTTTATGATTTTGGCTTATATGACAGTTTTATTGTGTTTCGTATCTTTCAGTACTTTATATCATAATTAATATTATAATTTTATTTTTATAGATCTTGAGGCAAATATATAACACAATGGGGAGAAGAAATCTCGACGAAGACCATATCCTGGCCGCTCTTATACATAGTGACGACGAGTTTCCGTGTGAGGACACCGACAGTGAAGTAGCGGACCACGAGAGTGAAGATGACGTGCTGATTATTGTATGGAATGATAAACATTGCCTGCATAAACGCATATCTAATTTACAGCCATAATATTAATAATAATAAAAAAAGTCGTAAAGCATTTATGAAAAATCATGGCTTGGGTCTGTCTTCTTCGTTTATGCGTAGACGTTTAGAAGCACCTACTTTGAAGAGATATTTGCGAGATAATATCTCTAATATGTTGCCAAATGAAGTACCTGATACATCCGAAGAGAGTAATAATGAGCTAGTAGCAAAAAAACTTCTTTTTGCCCTTCTAAAAAAAGGCGAAAGGCAAATGCGTCCTGTAAAAAATGCAAAAAAGTGATATGTCCTGAGCCTAACGTTGATATGTGCCACAGCTGTTTGTAACTTATTTTTATATAACTTTGTGTACATAAATAATAAGATAAGCTAACTGTTGATTTTCTACTAAAAAAGAGACTGATTATTAGAATAAAGAATAAGTTTTCATTGGAAAGAGTAAGTGTTATAAATTTTCTTTGATTTATAAAAGAAGTTTAAAGTTTTGTTTTATTTAAATATAAATAAATTTGTATAAAAAAAATTATGTGCAGTATTAATTATTTTAATATATGTGTATATATAATAACATACAATTCATTCAAATAAACTAATAAACCTAGACCTACAGCTATTTCAAATACATGCGTCAATTTTACGCATGAGTATCTTTTCCGTACTACAAAATATGATTATCTTTCTAGGGTTAATAAAGAACTTTGCAGCTTTTGAGCAATGTGTACATACTTCTTATAAATGTATAGATATTTGTATTTTAACAGAGGTATTTACCTCTGTTAAAATACAAATATCTATACATTACCGCTTATGTAAGCTGTTTGTTTGACCTACATGGCTACCAAATGTTCTCTTTTTTAAGAAAATCTCGTAGAGGTGGAGGTATAATTATGTACATTAATAACAAGCATAAATGTCACATAAAAACATTACTAATCAATATTTTGAAGGTATTATATGCTCACTGACAACTCAATACAACTACTCTGCCGATATATGTGCAATATACCGGCCACCTAAATGTAACAAACGTCAATTTATCAATGAACTATCTTTAACACTTAATTCCTTAACTATTTACAAGGATTTATACCTAATTGGAGTTATCAATTTGGATCTAAAACAGGACTGCCCTATAAAACATCAATACATTAATACACTGCACACGATGGGCCTTGTGTGTGGGATAACTGAACACACTAGAATTGAAATATCTATCAACAAATTAAGCAAAACATGAATTGACCACATATTCGCTCGATCCCGCGCACAAGACCTCTACACAGCGGCTATCGGAACAACACTGGCAGACCATCGTGCAATAATTTTGGCTTGTTTCGGTGCGCATATACAGGTTGCTCCTAATTATAAAACATGTTTGAATAACAATATAGTTTCTGAACTTTTGGACCAAGTCGAATGGGATAATATATGTACAAATGTAGACTGTCTAATAAGTATCAGTAAATCTTAACATTACAAATTTATTAAATGCTATGAACAAGCAAAATACACTTTTAAGGCAAAAACTAACTACTTTCGAAATAACACTAACTATGCAACTACTAAAATAAACAAATCATGCGACTATAGAGATAAATTATTTTTAAAATGTATAAAAGACCTACAACTAAAAAGACAATATAATATAGTAAGAAATTATACAAATAAATTAATACAAAAACATAAAAATAAAGTTATTAAGACGAACATAATACAAAATAAGCAAAACCCAAAACAATTGTGGAATATTTTAAACGAATTAACAGGACGCAAAAAATCATCAGTTGATAATGTTATCACAAATGCATTTGGTAATCAGGGTACCAGCGATTTAGATATAGCCAAAAATTTCGCTAAAACTTTTAAAAATAGTGTGAAATCTTTAATACCCAATTGCGCTACACCGTTATTAAATAAATCCACGTATATCTATCCAGCTAATGTCACAATGCGATTTAGACCTGCTACAGCAAACAATAACGATAATATAATCAAAACCATTAACACGAACAAATCACTTGGTATAGATGGTATTAGAGCTTTTGACATTAAAAGACTATGTAAGAAAATAAGCAAAATTATAGCAAACCTAATAAATAAAAGTGTGGCCAAAGGTTTATATCCCTATATACTAAAAACAGGTATTGTTAGGCCTATACATGAAAAGCTAGTCGTGCAGACTACGAAAATTACCTCCCAATTACTATATTGCCGGTGATTGATAAGATAGTCGAGAAATACCTATGTAACGAGATAAACTATTTCTACAAAGCAAATAACATACTAACTAATAAGCAATATGGTTTCCAACAACAAAAAAACACCACTCAATTACTAGCTAATTTTACAGATAAAATATATGGACATTTAGACGCAAAAAAACATGTGATGGTCGTGTTTGTGGACTATAGCAAGGCCTTCGACACTTTAAGACATGATGTCCTACTAGACAGACTTGATGAACGTGGAATCAGAGGCAATATTCTAAACTGGTGTAACAATTACCTCAAACATAGAAAATATGTAGTAAAAGTAAATAACACAAGCAGCGATCCAGTTGATGTGACAGAAGGCACGGCACAGGGTTCTGTGTTAGGACCTTTACACTACCTCACTTATGACAATAGTTTACCGAATTTAATGAGCGAGTGTGACATATACCAATTCGCTGATGATACATGCTTATTGGCCTACGGTGATAATCCAATAGAAGCTATCGAAAAGCTTCAGAAAGACTTTAATAAACTAATTGCATGGTCACATGATGCTGGACTAGTCCTCAATGTTAATAAAACTTAATTAATGTATATCAGTACTAGTCAAAATAGAACTCCATGTCAACCAAAGTTAATAGCACACAACCACGACTGTTTACTTGCGATTGTCAACCAATTGAGGTAGTAGATAATCAAGTCTATTTTGGACTGGTTATCAATAACCGGCTGAATTTGAAAGATCACATTAATAGCGTTTGTAACAAACTGAGAGCTATTCTCGCTAAATTTGCTATCATTAAATGTATAATTCTCTATCAAACTTTATTAATGCTTTACAAATCTCTGGCTGAATCAGTAATAAGTTACGGACTGTCTAGCTATGGCAGAACATACAAAACTCATTTAGAAAAAATATATACTTTACAATTGCGTATACTAAAAAAAATAATACCACAGAATTTAAAAAGACAACTTAATGACGATCTAAAAATATTTGAATTTTGTAAAATTATTCCCGTCCACAATAAAGTGAAGCTCGCCCTTTTGATTGAGAAATATTTAGATGACAATTTAAAAAACGTTAAAACAATTAACCCGAACAGAATAAATACCCGTAACGTTAGAAGTAGAAATTTGGAATTGCCAAGATACAACAATTTATATGGTAAACGTAGGTTAGCTTATGTTATACCCTTCCTAATCAATAATCTACCCACATCTCTAAAAAATGAATTAAATGCAAAAAATATTAAAAATAAACTAAAATAATACTTTTTATGGAGCATATGATACATTTATGTAATATTGTATGTGTGTTTGTATGTACACGAGTGTGTTTGTATGTGTATGTGCATATATATATGTATGTATGTTTGTATGTATATGGATATGTGTGTGTATGTGTATACGTAGCGATATGTTTAGTATAATTCTATGTTAATTATATTTGTAGTAACAAAAAGTAGTAACCAATTTATTATTAATATTATTTTAGTTTTATAGTTTAATAATAAACAATAAATTTGAATAATTTCTTAACTGATTAAAACTAAATTATCAACATTAGTGAATTTTTAAGTGAGAACACCCTGAATGTAGCAGATGTACGTTAACTATTTATAAGTTGTAACTTGTCGCGCTAGTCACATGTCAGAGTGAGACAAATGATTATGATGCATTGCAGTCCACGGTAAACCCGACTCCTATTTGAGTTTTTAATGCCTACCTACATATTGTTATAATATTAATAATGTCTATCAGTGTAGTAATGTATAAAAATTGTCAATCTCGACGACATAGGTGTACGGTAAAACTCGAATGAGTTTATGATTGCACCTAACCTATGTATTATTATTGTGATTTCTTCATAGATAATAAATAAAAAAAAAACATAACGACCTATTCACACTTGCAATTGACATCAAGGACAAAATTAAACGGCGGGTTTAAGTGAAGCAGGTTCAAAGCCTCGAGTACTTAAAAATAAAAATAATCCGTGCATTTGACGAAGTGAAAAAAAGGTAATAAAATTAAAGACAATGTTCGTAAACGCACAAGACTGTTTAGAGAGAAATCCTCTACACTTTGAAGTAAAGTGATTGTTTTCAAACTTCAGAAAAGTGTATTTTGAGTGGATTTATTATTGGGTTGAATTACATATAGCAAAGTGGGTGCAGGGCGACTCAGACTTGTAATTTTTTTTTCAGAAAGATATAAAAATCTATGAATTATAGATTTATCTATCTTATCGTGTAAAATGGACAAAGAAAAACAGCTATTTACTCTTGTTATTTATTTTCCTCCGGTTTTAGGTTTAGCGGTAAATAAGTGACGCGGTAAATGATTTACACATTTCATATTTTTCATCAAAAAAGCTTTACATATTTCATATTTTTCATCAAAATAATAAAGCTTGAATTTATTAATGCTGTAGCATTTAATAGTAAACATAAACACTTTTTACTATTGTAATTTTTTTTCCTCCAAGTTCGGGTTTAGCAGTAAATGAGCGGTAATAGTGTTAGTGACATTTAGAATAATTTTGCTGAAAAATATGAAATATGATAAACCTTGAATTTATTGATATTGTTGGATAAAGTGGTTTAAAATAAATGCTTTTTAATCGTGTTATTTTTTTCTCCAGTCTCAATTTTGGATATTTTCCAAACACTGAAATGTCGTATCATTGAATTTATTGCTTTGTTAATATTCTGTTTTTTTAAGATTCTGTGGTTAAAAACACTCTTTGCTTTATTCCAACCTATTTAATTATTGTACATAGGTTGATAATTTTTTTTAAACGCGACAGTGCAAAAATGTCTGTTTACTTTTATGTTCAATTTTTTTTAAATTAAAAGTGCTATCGCGTAATAGCTTTATAATCAAAGAACAAAACAACTCATTCTTCTTGAATTTGACGTTCCTAATCTTTTTTCGTTCAAATTTGCAACTTATGAAAATCTTTGTTATGTATCAATGAAATACGAGACAGCGGGGCGGGGGTCGTTTAATCATCTGCAACAACACCGTGCGTAGCGTGATTGTGATAACAACGTAGTTTTATTTTGGGTAACTTAGTAAAACCTTAACTTAATATTTTAGTACTGGGTGATCCTAAAAGTAAAAATACTTGTTTCATTTTGTTTTAAAAATTGCTCTGTATAATTCTAAACGAATTATTACTAGAAATAATTTACGACGTGTTAGTTGTAAAGCAGGACCCAAACCCTCGTCCCATTGCTAACTGGGCGAGTTCTTCGTATTTCAATTTCACGCAAATGAAGTTACATTCAAATAAATTTTAAAGGGACCAATAGTGAAAACTAAAACACTTAATATAAACGTTAAACGTTCGTTTTATTTGACATACACACACCTCGAGTTCGCTCTAGCGCAATATGGCTGCTTCCTGTTGAAAAGTAATCGTGGCGCTAATGTACTTTATAATCATTAGAGAGACTTACAGTTAAATATTATCACTCTAGGCATAGATATTCAGATTAGTATAACAATAATCAAATTACACATTAATATAATTACCTTATAATTCAAAAGTGACCAAAACTTATTCAAACAGAATTATCACGCAGGACAATTGTTTTTAAATCAATCAGCAAGCACTAGATGGCATTAGTGGTAGCGAAATAGCATTAAATATCGTAATAACAATTAAAAGAAGGGTTTGTATAATGTTTTCCTTACAATAGTAGCCAAATTGTAAGAACACTCGCCCGGTTAGCGAGAAGATGTGGGTTCGACTCCCATTTGAAACCGGAAACAGTTGAATTTCTTCTCGTTATAATTTCTCTGGATACAAATAAAACAAAGAGATAATAATTACATAGCTGATCCTTTTTTATCGATTTTTCGATACTTTTAAAAATAGATAGTAGTAGTAACTAAAAATTGAAGTGAAGGCGCTGGCACTAGGTTAAGAAACAAATAAATAATAATAATAAATGGACATCTTACAACAAACAAGAACAATCTAGAAAGATTCGACTAGACCGTCAAGGTGTCGGTAGCTCAATTTTTTTTTTTATTGAACCTAGTTAGAAGAGGAATTGCCTGAATAGTCAGAGTACGTGGATTCGAGTCCCACCTGAAACTTGAGACATATTATTTTATTCTAGTTATTATCCTTATGGTGCTTACATTGGGTTAGGCTAATTGGTGTGAATGTAAGAAATATTATATTACTAGTTCACCCTCCTACGCGTTTTTGTGTTAAAAAATAAAATGAAACCTATCCTAAGTTCTAAGTTTGAACAAATCCAGCAAAAAAAAAATCATCTATATTAGTTGAGCAGTTTGAGGAGTTCATCGAAGTCAAACACTGTGATAGGATTTTTTTTTATACAAGGTATTACAAAAATACTCGTTAAGCAGAAACGGGGTTAAATGGTCCCTTATAAAGAGTCAATTTACAATATTTGAAAACCTTATGTTAGCAACTACACTGGAATACCTAATTGTTAACATTTTATTGTTTAAAATTATTAAATAGCTGTTCAGTTTAATTAAATTGTTTAATATTAATCCATTAAAAGTTGTCAAACGATGACTGTCGTACGGCCGCCATCTTGTTGTTTACGTCTGCCTTGAGAATATAAAAATGGCGCAATAGCCGTCCGAGCGTCATTCGTTTAGTGAACGTCGCCTTGAGCACATCGTGAAGGGTATATTACTCTTTGTATATAAATATTCTGGTGAGCATTGTAAGTTTTACTTAGTTGATGTTAAAGATTTAAAGTTATTTACATGATGAGATATTGTATTGGAATTATAAGTTAAATTTAGAGTGCAGGTTTCAATTATCCCGAATAAATCCATTAAATTACATAATTTATTATTTATACTTCACATCCTAGCTAGTCTGTGTATAAGGTCGTTAACACTTAGTATTGCAGTTTTTCTTACCGCTAAAATTAATTTAAAAAAATAATAACTTATTTGTCATCCCTATTTCCATATAATTAAAGAGTAAATAACACAGAATGTATATGTACATTTTTACCTAATATCCGCAGAACGACAAAGAGTCAATAACAAAATGTACATAAGCCGCTCAGTTCGAGATTACCAATGAAAAGACCCGGTGGAATGTAGACGTCTTGACATGTTGAGAAAGCATTGGTAGGAAGGTAGCCGTCACTGTTCAACGGGAGGTCTATCATCAATAAATTGTTGCCGATACAGTTCGCGAGCACGATTTAAGAAGATTGCCATCTGCATGGCCTACGCATTACATGTTGGGTAAAACACGAGATAATTGTAAGATGAGAGATTACTTTTTTTCGACTTGGCATTTTTCGAAACCATTAATTCCTCTTTTTGAGTCTGCAAACCTTTTTGGATGTAAAACTTAAAATCCGTTAAAGAGTACACTCTGTTAAATAATCTATGATAACTTCAGCTCTATGCAGTGACAGCTTACAAGGGTTGATATTATTTTTCACATTAATAATTTATTACATTTCTACGGTGAAATTTTTAATTGGTAGTCGTCATTAACGCGAACGAAGCCGTGGGTAAAAGCTAGTCTTTTATAGATAAAAATGTAGCAGTGAAACGCTTGTATAGCAAAAAAAAACGCTTATAATAAAATATATGCTGTGATTTATTTTCATTTTGCTTTTCAGATTCAGATCACCAGAAATCCTATAGTCCGACGCGAGTGATTTATAAGAATTAATAGTGTACGCTAGTAATAAGAAATAGATGATGATTTCAAATACCATCAATCAATATCCAATAAACTCCTATTCGTAGTTGGTAAGTCGACGTTAGAATTAATTAAGATAGATAATCGCAAAATCCACAACTGCACTCTAACATCCACAGCGGTTCCTAATCTTCTGGTAATGCCACGAGATATATGGTCCAACATTTAACTGTAGATTAATGTGAAAAGGACGGAATGTTACGATAGCCATCCTTCTCATTCACACTATCTATATTGTTGGAGACGAAAAGAAAATGTTCATTGTTGGAGACGAAATGACAAAAATGAAAAATATAAATTGTAATAGGTATATCAAAATTTAAAAAAAAAACGAAACGTGCGTAACCATTGTGATAAAAAAAAATTTAATACAGTGACTGAAGTGACTGAGAATAATCAAGTAATCCATTAAAGACAGCGTATAATTAATATTTTTTTGAATAAATTTAATCCTGTTTTACGGCACACATACATGTTAATAACATTTAGACAGCTGACACTTTCTTTGTATTTTAATGAAAAATATTGGATACTAGCTTTTGCCCGCGGCTTCGCTCGCATTAAATTCGGGGTAGCACTGTTCCCCTTTCCTGAATACAGAAGAGAACTCGGAACTGAATTTTACACGTTATTTATTTTATTTCAACACTGCCATCTGTTATTAATTTTTGAACTAAACAATTAAACCTATCGTAAACATAATATACATTAAACATATCAGCGCCATCTATCGGAATCCATGAGTTACACTTATTTATGTTTATAATGTTTATTTTCTCAAAAGCTGATTGATTTATGGTAAGATTTAATGTTTTTAATATTGTTTTATTTAATTCGTTTTAATTAAATTATTTTATTATTCGTTTGTATTAAAGAACCTGTTCTAATTTTGCGGAGTCTCACACACATTTCCATCCCCTATTTTAGGGGCTGGGGGAGGATTTCTAAAAAATGGCAGGTATTTTCGTTAGTAACAAAGAGTCTGTGTGCCGATTTTAGCTTCCTGCCTTGAAAACTGCGAAAGGTCTCATATAAAATTTCACCCCCTCTTTTAAGGGGTTGGGTGCAGATTTCAAAAAAAATGATGGGCGATTTTTTTGGTAGTCATAAATAGTCAGCAGACCAATTTCAAGCTTTCTACCTTGAAAATTGCGGAATGCTCCATACAAACTTCCACCCTCCATTTTTGGGAAGTGGGGGGTTAGAAAGGAGCAAGAAGTATCCTATGTTGCTCTTCATCCCTTCATCTATCTCCACTTAAAAAATCACGTCAATTCGTCGCTCCGTTTTGCCGTGAAAGAAAGACAAACAGACAGACACACTTTCCCATTTATAATATTAGTATGGACTACTACTTACTTAGTAAATATATTCGCAACTTTATTAGTAAAGGCGCTCCGATACGCTTTGTAAGTCTCTGGTGTTCTCGAAGCTCGAAATACTGCGACATTGTGATTGGTCTTCGCTTACTGGTTACGCAGATTTTGTTTTTGCGTGCCACTTATAAGACATATTTTATCATATCTGCACTTGGCTGGCATGATGAGGATGGAGTGGTGTAGACGTTTGTATCTGACTGCTCTTGTTTTTATGTCTTGAAACTTCACACGGCGGAATATCTGCATAAAAAAAGTCTGATTGTAAGTGGACGATATTCGAGAATTTGTTTGATGGAAACCCAGATTTGTACGTAACGGGGTTTGGTAATGCGGGATCTAGGGTATTTAATAGGAACTGTAAAACTTTTAAGCCCAACTTTTGAAGATCAAGTGAGTCTTAATATAGTACCATTAAGAACTTTATCCAGGAATATCAGATCAGCTAGGGTTCTTCGGTTATGTAATGTAAACACTTCAAAGTGTTTCAACTCGTAACGAGGCACCCCATAGCTATATTGGCGACTCGTTACTTTCATTGCGCTCTTCTCTGGCCATTCTTCATATTTTCCTTTTCTCTTGGTTTCCGTTTTTAAATTTACTGTCTGTCTCTTTTTATTTGTTTTGTTCTCGAAGTTCATTCTTACCAGAGTCAGCGCGTAGAGCGGTTGACTCACCGCTAACAATTATTTAAATATATTTAGTGCTGATCAGTTATAATAAGCTCACAAGTATAATAAGCTCATAAGCATAACTCACAGGATTTTCTGTATCTGTATTCTGTACCACCAGTTCATGTTATATAAAAGTCTATAAGTTTCTTTAAGACACTATTGTAAGTAGCCCTACCTTTTATAATATGTTTTAGTGATAAATGTGAAATTGTTTTTGTATTCAGTGTTATTTACCTTTTTTATATAATTGTTTCAGTTGTGCCTTAATTCCATAATTACAAAAAACATAAGTGATCTTGAGTGCCTTTCCATTTCTCCTGGCCGCACCCCGTCACAAACTTTTGGTCGTATGGACGCCTGTGAGAAATTTTCGGTGAGATGAAAGCTAGATGTCTAGTGAAAGCTCGATATATGCTTTCTAAGCGCTGCGAATTAACACTACATACTGGATTCCGGACAATAGAAGCAAAGTCTAGATTGGAACAGGCAACAGAATTGTAAAGAGCTATTTTTGTGTTTTGTTTAATAAAGGGCAGAGGTTGAAGTTGAATATGGATGAAAGGACACAAACTAATTAATTTTATTATCATAACAATAGGTCGAAACTTACGACTTACTCGGTTACTATTACTTTATAAAATGCTTTCAGTGATTGTTTCCATTTTATATATATTGTATAAGGCGTGAATATTGATGTAATAAACGTATATTTATCTATTCTATCTTTTCCTATCTATTCTGTTTAAAATAAATTAGAAAAGTAATAGGTACGATACATCCCGCCCGCTTTATATATTCCCCCCTTCACCTATAGATGCTCATATTTCATATACAATATGATTATTCCCATACCAATATTCGTTACGAACAAGTCTTTCTCGTGACAGATAAGCTGAAGTCATGTTATAAAATGTCGCCATACGTTTTCCAATGCTTTTAAATTATCAAACCTCCCAAAGGAGCTGTCAGATTGTCATGAATAATGAGTTTGGTTGCCACAAATTACACACATTATGTCAGATATATATTTGGAGTTTAGTTATGTGTTCTGCAGTAGGTAAAATCACCTCTTACATAGCGGTCGCTAATGATTTTTTCTCACACATGCTTGGAAATCCGCTCATATTTTGACACTCCTAACTAAATCGAAATCGCTGTACATATCAAAAACAGAGCGGCTGGAGTATGAACATCCAAATCTATTGTGTTTATTAAATATTAGTTTTAAGTTGTCCGAAACATATTTATTTTGGACGTCAATAGGCTTATGATAATAAAATAATAGCCGCGGCATCTTTAACAATAATCAAAGTAATAATACTTTCTATATGTTAGGTAGAAATATACTAATCAGAAAAATAATTTCAATACAAGTATACTGCAGCCAACTTGACTATGCTATAAATGAAATCATTATGCGATCTGTCAAATAAACAGCTCATTATCGCCTTTAAAGCAGTGACAGAGAAACACATCGCAATCATTTTCAAACATAGATAAACACTACTTGTTATAATGCAGTGTCAGACAATCTAGATAGATCGCTGTTTAAACGTTAGATAAAAAACACTGTGATTTCTGATCAGCGTGGTGGTCATGTCTTTTTCTCCCTACGACATTTGTAAAATTACTAATTGCCAGTATCGTAAACACGGCAACCGTTAGGCCTGCAAGTTCATCCTTTATTAATAGAATTCTGAGGGTTCTTTTTGGGCTGACAGTTGTTTTGATTTATAATTTAAGCTGTATAATTTAATAACATGCAATCATTAGAATGTAGGTTACGTTACTAAGAGTTGCTTTACAGTGAGCCCCTGCCCTAGGTGGTGCTATCTTAAGAGCTTGATTGAAAGCATGTGCTCTCCACAGTATCTCGAAATGTTTCCCTCCGACGTTTTCATCCATAGGAACGATGTGTCCCTAGCCTAGGTCAACCGAAGACGGACGGGTTAGTCCTACCAATCAACATTGCACTGGCCTAGCACTTCTGCGCTCCATGTGTTTGGGTACGGCCGAAGGTTCTGTAAGCACAATGAACCAATATGCAGCCACTGCGGAGGACCCCACATGCGAACGGAATGCGTGGATCGGAGAGCCTTGCCAAATTGCTGCAACTGTGTAGCGGCGGAAATGGAGGACAGTTATCACAACGCCTTTGATTCAGAATGCCCAGTACGAAAAAATGGGATACACGCGCCAGAAAACTGTGACGTATTGCTAAGGATGACACAGAGAGTACGCGGGCAAGGGGCCCCAACAGCTCAACAAATGAACAAAAACAGTATCGGGTTGCTCAGGCCAACCTCCAGCGCAGCAGATTGGCCATCGATGAGCTCATGGTGGAGGCAATGAAGAGGGGGATAGCCTTTGCGTTGGAATAGGAGCTATGAAACGCTACCCAGGAGCCCAGATCCTCCACTATAACGGATCAACCAGTAAAGGCGGCTATCGTCCTCTTCGAGACACGATCGATGTCACCCAGTGCCCTATGCAAACAACAAAGAACATAGCGGCAGTCAAGTTAAGAACAGAGGCGTGGGAAGTGGGGGTGATATCGATCTACCTGAAAGGAGACAAAGTACTGAAGCCATATATTTTACAAATAAAAAAGACTGCAAGGGAGATTGGTTTGAGAAACCAGATCATAGGAGGCGACGTAAAGGCATGGAACATTTAGTGGGGAATAGTTTATAACCTATAGTTTTACAAAAAATAAAAGGTTTCATTATATATTACATAATAATATAAAATAAAGTAGACAACATACCATACTGAACCCAAATTAAGTGGCCAAAGCACTTGTGTCACGAAAATACCGAGACAACGACGGCACCACACCCGACCGTGAATCGAGATCGAGACCTGAGAATTACGTCACCATGAAGACTGGTATGCGAACCATTCCCGGGTTGGCATTGGTTCTGGACTTAGTTTCACCTTGTCAATAAAAGTGCTGGTGAAGTTACTCGATTGAATTGTAGTCGTCTCTTGTTCTTTTATCAGGGAGCCAAGGAATGTCCAGCCATCATACAAACGAGTATATGGTATGGTATTTAGACGCTGTGATGGCCACAGGTAAACTCCGAATAGAAATGCTACAAGTTATTGCGTCCGCCTGTTATTGGGTAGCCCAGAAGCAGTACGGGCCTGATCTCTCCGCCCTTATGCTTGTTCATCAATCCAACCAAGCCTTCACGATTGGTGAACTGGTCGATGCGGAAAGACAGTTATAGAAAATTTGGTAACTTACCAAATTTTCAGTCATACTTGCGTGTTTTCAATAATAATATTTTGTTTAAATATGCGTGCTGAGATCGTCATCCAGAATCAGTTTAAATAATATTACATTTCAAAGATTTTACATTTTTATGACGTTATATATACACGACTGAGTCCCTTCATACTTGTAATGAATGGGAAATATATTGATTACTTTTTTACATTCACCAGTTCGCGTTGACCCTTTTTTATTTTACTGTTGAGTAATCTTTATTAGTACTAAAAATACATTGTACTTAACAATAAACAACAATAATTAGTAGAGAGACAGATGAGAGAGGGGAGTGCGTGCATGCGATCATAGAGGAGATGAACATGCACGTACTCAACAGTGGCAGCGAACCAACTTTTCAGGGGGGGGGGGGGGGAGGAAAGGTACTCCAGCAGAGTATACATAACGGGGTGTTCCACGGGCATTCTCGGATGGATCGGAGGATGGAGAACGGACGACAGCGTCACTTCATCAGACCACAGGGCAATTATATTAAAAGAAATTCAATAGGAACAGACATTAGAAGAACAACCAGAAAAAGTAATACCAAAAAAGCAAGAGTCAATTTCGTGAGAAACTGACCCAATTATGTAATAACGAAAATATAAATAAAGCAATAATAGAAAAAATCGACAACACGCATGAATTGGATGAAATCATAGAGAAATATACGCATCAAATATAAAAAAGCTCTACAGAAAACATACCAATCTTCAAAACAAGAACTAGACGAACAGAATTTCCCTGGTGGACCAAGAAGACCGCAAAACAGATAACGAAGTAGCGTTATTGTTATACGCTTGTCAAATACTCAAGTTAGTTAGGGACACTTTTGCATCGAGTCGATATTTTCTAGTATTTTTCGATTGAAAATAATTTATCATATAAGATTGCATTGAAAAATGCAAAAATATTTAAAATCAAAGAAATATTTATTAATAAAAATAATGACAACATAAAGTGGAAATATATTAAGCATTTTTAGGAAATTCAAAAAATTGGAGGGTTTTCGCTCAGGGTACAAACTAACTAACCACAATATTAATTTTACAATCAAATTATGAAGGTGAAGGTGACATCATAGCTGCTAAATAATAATGTTGCTCAGTCGAGTTTTAGAAAGCGAAACCACTGCGTAATTTATTAAAATACACAACGATGTTTTTTATGTCTTAAATTCTAAGGGGTACCTAAAAGCTTATGGTTATAAGAAAACTTTGAAACCTGAAACAAAAAGTGAAATATAGGCACTGATTAAAAATTAAAAAGAGTACATTATAACCTAAGTGCACAAGTTACAACAAAAAAAAACAATTCAACAAAAGTGTCAGATACACAATAATGACAAACAAATATATGAAGAAGGTGTTAAATGGCAAATATTCTAGTATGTTTGGCAAGTTTAAAAGTAATGTTTTTACGGCTGCTTGAGACTAATGTAATGAAATACGTCGCACCATACAGACTTTCACAAATCCATCATTATATATATAATGTTGTACAGTGTAAATAAGCTTACAAAAAAATGTTAAACCACCCTGAATCAAAAAACAGTTTTGGAGGCAACTGTGTACCCCTTGAAAAAATTAATGTCTTGTGCTCAACAAGTAATAACGATCATATCGAAGAAACCAACATAGCAATCCTCTGATCGTCATGACGACAGTAACTCAGAAAAACCACAATTTATCAAGAACTAGCTTTTACCCGCGGCTTCGCTCGCATTAAATTCGGGGTAGCATTGTTCCCCTTTCCTGAACACGGAAGATAACTCGCAACAGAATTTTAAACGTTATTTATTTTATTTCAACACTGCCATCTGTTGCTAATTTTTGAACTAAACAATTAAACCTATCGTGAACATAATATCCCAATCAAAAACAGAAATGTGAAATGAGAGCCAAGTTCAATATTATGATAAATGCCTTGGTTGTTGACTTCAACGACAAAAGAAGTGAGATCTTAATGGGTGCCAAGTTCAATGGTCAGTCCTGAAATGTATTTATAAGTAACAGTATAACATATCATATCTTCTTATAACATAAGATAATGTATTGTAGCCTAAGGTCTGTCTTGGCTAGTTTTCATATATGAATTATAGCCTTCGCAAGTTCTAAACCTACAAGTATTTATCGGTTCTTATTTTATAATTCCGAAAATTTGGATTATTGGTAGCCAAGACAGACCTTAGGCTACAATACATTATCTTATGTTATAAGAAGATATCATATGTTATACTGTTACTTATAAATACATACATTTCAGCACTGACCATTGAACTTGGCACCCATTAAGATCTCACTTCTTTTGTCGTTGAAGTCAACAACCAAGGCATTTATCATAATATTGAACTTGGCTCTCATTTCACATTTATGTTTTTGATTGGCATATCATAACTTTTTGTAGGTAAGTACATATCCTCGTAACGCCGTGGGTCCCATGAGTTTTGATTACTTACTGATTCTTACGTCTATAGTGAGGTACAGGCACTAATTAGGTATTTATGTTAAGCGTTCATAATAGAATCTAATTATTTAAAAATTGCCAGTTTTTTATTTATTCCTTTGTATTAATCTAATTACCTATCTGCATTCCAAATTTTAACTCTCTAGATCATCTGGAACTGGGTTAGAGTTTTGATCTATAGGTCAGTCAGTCAGTCAATGATAAAAATGAGGATTTTTGGACATTAATATCTAAATAACCGTTTGAGATAAGCCTATGAAATTTATAACACATATGTATCTCGCAAGTCTCAATACATGAGACAAATTTGATAAGTTTATGTGAAATAGTTTTTGATTTATGAGGGGGTCAAAAGTGGCTCCAAATGGTTCGTGTAATATTACACACGGTGCGACTCGCCAGTTCTGTTTCTTGAACTTGGCTTGACACGCTACCGCGTGTCTAGATAGAATAAACATATCAGCGCCATCTATCGGAATCCATGAGTTACACTTATTTATGTTCATAATGTTTATTTTCTCAAAAGCTGATTGATTTATGGTAAGATTTAAAAATTGCAATAACTATTTAAGTAATACTGTCTTTAAATAGTTTAGAGGCAAATCCTAAAGTGAGATCATATTTTGTTTCATAAGATGGAACATAACAAAAAAATAAGAATAAAAGAAAAAAGCCTCAATCCTAGCCTGGCAATAGGGATTTTCAAAGGGTGATTTTACTTACCTTAAATACGCCTTTATTAAAATATTCGTACACCTATTTACAAAACGTGTCTTTCAAAGTAAACATTCATTATAGAACTCTGTCCATTAAATTAATCATCAGTGTCTGCTCAGCTATAAAAGCCAAGCTTTAATGAAAGTTCTTTTTGATTTCATATTGAGGGCAATTTTATGGGTTGTTTTGGAAAAGCTAGCGACTCGTCTATTAGGACTAAGTGCGTTTTTAATTACGTGACTTTAGGCTGTATTTTAAAGAAATGACAGACATGAAGTGTTATGATTCTGGTTATGAAAAATTAAAGAACATTTTATTTAGCTGAATATTATAGTACTTAACTTACTATGTATTGTGTTTAAAATTTTCGCGCAATCATTACTCTATCTAATTTTAAATTAATTAAATTAAATTTTATTAAAATTCGTTTAATTGAATAACCCATATTGTGTCAGTAACAATAATCAAATGTTATCCTATGTTAGTACAATTAAATTCATTAAAATCATAAAAAAACAAATTAAATCTTAAAACCATGTCATGCATAAGTTAATTCAAAACAATCAAAATATCCCAATAAATAAAATCATTTAAACTATTAACTGTAATTAACATAAAAAATCTAAATCTCAATCAAACTTAAAAACAAAAATAACAATGGTTACGAAACGTGCATAGTTCCCTAATGAGACGGTAGAAATCAAAAACCCAACTTATCGTATTTTTCGACAAGCATTTGACTTGGAGCAGCCAACTTCAGAAGGTTAGACATAAACTTCCTGCTGACTGCAATTAAAATTGCGCTCACACAATCCCTTCTCTCAATTCTCAATTATGCCCACGTCAGCTATTTCGGTCTGCTCGAGTTATTGCCTATTCGCCTTAGCAGGAATGCACATATTCTTTCCCTTGTTTGTTCAACTTCAAACTTACGATCCCTTTTTATCTTAGAGAACGCTTTTTGTCTGATAACCCGACAGGGTTACAAGTCAAATTAATTACAGCTGTTTAAATATTGTACTTATTAGCTAACAGTTTGCCCGAAATGCCAGCAAGTTAATATTCATATTATATTATTCGTATCTAAAAGTTTTATATCACGGTTTTTGTGGTCACACTCCTTCGAAACGACCGATTTTTATGATTTTTGAAGTTCACTCCTTAAGAATTGATTTTCATATAAGGCGCTTGGTATGAAAAACAATATGAAGAGTAAAATGTTGTGATCGAATGACAACGTTACGTTTTTTATGTGCAACCTATCGTACGTACCTTTTACTTTTATTTTGAAGTTGAGTTTTATAATATTCTGTACCTGTTCAGAGACGATCGTTTTTTAAGGAGTAAATTTCGTCGGAGCTCACACACATGCTTTTTAGTATATTTGGTAGGTATGAGAATAGTTCGCAGAGTATTTTTCACCTTCCTACCCCACCCCCCATTTATAATCGCGTAAAAAGTTCGTATAAAAATTTTAGTAATTTTATACGAACAAATAAGCAAAAAATTTAACCATCGGTCATTGACATGAAGTTATTGATGTGAAGCGTCTCGTCACTTTGACATTTCATTCTTCATTTGCTTTGTATCGCGACGAAGTTTATATGACAGAACAACGTAAGCCGGGTCAGTTCATTACATACTATTAGATATAACATGTCAAAGTATACTAAGAATCGCAGAATTTAAAAAATGTCAAGCACTTATGGAGTTATCTTCATACCATCTTATTATCTTTATCTTATAAGATCGCATTGAAAATGCATAAAATATATAAAAATTATAAATTCATACCATCTTATAAATCTGAGTAAAGACAAGAATAACAAGATTAATACAATGCCTAACATTTTGTCAAAGAATTTTGCATTTAATGTCTAGCTTATATACTAAATAGTAAACTCGTATTTTTATGGATAAAAGTTTATAATGGCCGGTCAACAACAACATAAGAATTGGCAGGAGAAGCAACAATTATTAGTTTAGTAGGGAGACTACATATCCCCGGGAAGTATTCTGTTTTATCTGCCGAGACCTTGATAGACACGTCGAATATTCTCAATAGTTAATACCAGCGCCATCTCTTTGTGTTTTGGGTAACTACATATCTACGAGAACATTTCATTTACCTAACGTTTTTAATGAACAAAACAACACAAAGGGTTCCGTACGAACTTTAAATAGAGTAAATAATAAAGGTTCCGAACATTGCTCTAACGAAATGATCAACGGATCGAGGGGCAAACTTTACTTTGCCTTTTGAAAACTGTTGTTCTCATACACCGACATATGTCGCGGTTAGTTTATTAACTGCAAATTACTTTGTAATCGCAAAAAAGTATTTTTTGTGATGAAAATTGTTTTCTTTACTTGTGCTACATGACATAGCTTTATGCCCAAATTTCATGATAACGGAACGGAAAATACCCTTAAAAGTTTTGAATCCATTGAGAGAATGGAAATGTAAGTTTTTGTAGCATGAACGGTCGTATCTTTTTCTACGTTAACATAGAAGTTTGATTTTTTACAGCTTCAGGGGTGTTCAAGCCATATTATGCTATAAATAAACATGTATAATTAGATAAAATATTTATTGTGTAGGTTTACACGTTCGCGCTGTTACATGTAGTCCCGTGCGTTCTCTGGGGTAGGAGCTGAAAATCAGTGCTTTGCTCTCAGAGCAAAGATATCGCTGAGCTTTTTCCCTTTGCGTCGTTGCGGCACGCACGCTTAATTTTAAAATTTTATATGTATATGTTAAGATTAATTGTTGTAAACGTGTGTGTGTCTTGTGATGCAATTAAACTAATTATCTATCTATCTATCTATAAAGTTATATAAATTATAAGTTGTTAATTTAAAGTAAACCAAAATATGCATACCAACATTAGTTCCTAACTTTGTCAAAAGATGGCGCTGCACATTTTTTAATCACGCTATCGAGTTTGGTGGCTAAATATGTGTAGTGTTTATTGTATTTACTATTGGTATCTTTAGAGGTACCCTATGGCACCCTGTGCTCCCTTTCCCGCTTGAGCGCCGTAGTGACTCTATGCTGGTTTGGAGACTCCCTCATGGGAGATACCGTCCAGCTAGAAAATCACTATGGTGGCTCGCTACTCTCGGCTTGAGGTCCATTTAAGGATTTCGCCGTCCCAAAACCCGTTATCGTTGTTAAGGTCATCTGCGACCAATATCAATTACATAGTATCTTCGTTCGAGATACATGCAATTTATGTTCTGTTTGACTTTCATATGATTTACACCTGCGGACCCAAACTTGTTCAAGGGACCTGAGTATATAATTAATTTCAACTTGGAACCTCCACGCGTTCCCGAGATAAAGGGTCTTAACAGACAGACGGACGGGCAAGAAAGTGATCATATTAGGGTTCCGTTTTTTTCCATTTGTGGTACGAAATCCTAAAAAGTAACCGCTATATAATATATAATATTTGTTATTATTTTATATTTTAACTGATAAAATTATGTATCTAAAGATTTTTACTAGAAAAAATTCAACTCAAAAGATGTCAGGCAGGAATCGATTACCATATAAATAACAATATTATACTCACTTATCACATGGTGTTGTTAGGCAGAAAACCATTTCCATGAATTTTACTCCACATATCACGTAGTATCAAAAATGTTCAAGTAAATCATAAAAAGCAGACATGTTTTACGATTCAGTCGCATTTCACCGTAATACCGGCCGACGTTTACCCACATTTTAACTTTTTATTCTTTACCGCACAAAAAAATTACAGTAGGTAATATGGGTGAACCTAAATTCTTTTATACTAACCTTTAATTTTATTGAGGAGAATGTAATAAAAACACGAGTGTGGACTTGAATTTTCGTTTAATCTTTCATTGTGTTATAAAAGATTTACAATGTCATACCTCCATATTTCTTACATTTCTGTGTAGACACGATTTTTTTTTGTTATTATTACTCAGAGAAAATATTGTTTTATTACGATTCCAAACTCTGATTGAAATTAAACACGTATTATCAATCTCATCCTGACGTTTTGATTTTTTTTTTAATAATATGGCTTTACAACATATTAACAATGCGTTAAACCAAAACACATCATTTATTTCCCATTGACCCCTCGTGGTTAGCTAAATACTTGTGTCAGGCGTGGGTCATTATGTATTTAGTATATCAGAGAGAATAGAACTCTACCCACTTGAGTTAAAGCTGACATCTCAACCGATGGACTACGGCCGCCTTAATATATGTTAATATTTATTTTTATTTAGTTGGACAACCAACAAGGTTTTACACCTTCACAGCTAAGATTAACAAAGTCGGTGGTTTACAAGTATGAGTGCTGCCTTAATTACAGGTTGCCACGGACAGCAAAAAATAATGGTAGTTGGGAGCATAAGGCTACCCTGAGGTTATAAATTAAAATTAAAAAAAAAACTTCAATAAAAACAAACAGTTTAATTGATAATGTATACTATAAAGACTTCATACATGAAAGTATACTTAGATGAGCGATATTTTTTTTTACTTGTAGGTAAACTTAACCTAAATATATCGACATTCTTATTTTTGCTTATGGCATTATACTCTGCTTGAAGCCTATTTATAGGGGAGAAGTGACCTAGGTTGCTTTTGGAATGTATAATTATATCATTATATGAACACCTACTCCTCCTGTATAGGAATCGAAACGGTTTGAATTAATATAGAAACATAAAAACATTTATTGGTATCCGTTCAAAAATATATAAACACAAGTTAGTTAATAAGAGAACCCATCAATTGGTTCTGTATCAGATGACCTCCATGGTTGACTGGCTCAGAAATCGATTTTATAAAGATACCATTCCAAGGTAACGAGTACGATCCCCGGCCGACTCAATGTAAAATATTAGTTTTTTCATATTAGATCAGGTCTAGGTATTTATAATTGAATCCATGGATCATCTTCAATGGTGCAATGTCTTTTATGCCATAACTTCCCGAATTCTTGACCGATTTTAATATTTTGTGTGGAATCGAATCAACAGGTGTAGGACCAGATTGTGACGGAGCCTGAATTTTGAAAGTCGCAAAAATTCCCATCGAAACAAAATTTTTTTTAACTCTTTTTAGGTATCACGCTCTGCTCCAATTTATGGTGCCAGCGTAGCTTTATGCTTAGCGATTGCATCGCCTTGTACAATAAGTGATTTCATTTCTTAACTTGGATTTAATACAAAGTATGTGATGTTTTATAGTAACTGTTTTGTTTTAAGAACCAAATACTAGAAAAATATGGTATTTTTTATGAAATGGCAAACATGACACTAACCGATATTTCATTTATATGTTGTATTTATATGTATGTGCCTATAGTAAATACTATTTTAGTAAACTCATTGATAAATAAATACTTATATCTTTTTTTATCGGTTTTTGCTTATTTTGATCTGTACCAAAAACATCATTTAATTTCGTAAACAACAACCAAATAAGTATCAAAGATCCAATTTCTAGTTTTTATCAAAAAATACTACGCTTTACACGTGTTAAGTACGGAAATACCTCAAAGCTAATACAGATGGACAGGCTTTTAAGCGAAGGCTTTTACTTAGAGCTCCACTCGTTCACTGTTGCGGTGACGCAAAAGACGTCTGAATTATGTAGAAATGTACAGTCGTGCTATCAAAGAACTGCTACCTTAAGAACTATTTTTAATAGGCACTGATTTAAAGAGGCAGTTGTAAATAGCAGTTTTGGTAAGTTAAAAATTATAAATGGCACGTTTAATAACTAGTTCAGAAGCTAAAACTAATCAGTAAAGTAAACTAAAATGAGAAATAAAAAATAATAAAATGGATCAGTGAATATATAATTGAGCAGGAAAATAATTAAATGGGCGCTAAAAATTATTGAACGACCGGTTACGTGTGGGCAGTAATAAATCGGAATCGGAAAGAAATCTCATTCTAAGCAACTCTATAACCTTTTTTTTTTTTTTTTTTTTTTTTTTTTTTTTTTACGTGGAGAAAATGCTTTTCGCATACTCCCGCCGCTGGGAGTGGGACGGGAGTTATGTGGGACTCTCCCCTGCAAACCTATCCGACGGTAAAAGCTCGTCAGATTGGTGTGCAGGGGCCTACCCACTAAAAACTCCACGACGTCCCCTCAATCACCTTAGTGCCATTGGTTCGTCGAACCACTCATCATCATCAGACGATAGTTCGTTCGACGAAACAATGACACTGGGCGGGGTCACGGGAACTCTTGCGGACACTACCGCGGCCCCGCCGGTGGATGTCCGTTCTAGGCGGACCCGTCTAAATTCCCCTGAAACAGGGAATGGGAGAACAGAGGAGCGTCCCGGGACGTGTGGAACGCTCGACGTCAGCGAAGGCCTGTGCAGTGCAGGGGACGGGCCTCCCAAGCCCGACCCCTGCAGGCCCCCGCGGGAAGAGGGGGGGTGATACGAACCTACCCTACCACTTCCCATGTTGTTCAATAGAAGGTGTCGGTCGAATAGCCGTTGTCTTCGCCCAGTCCTTCTGCGCCTATTCGGATCTGCTGAAGGGTCGTTTTCCCTCACCCGTTCTGCAGCTTCCTTAAGCGCCATGACTTGGTCGCAAAATTCGCCGACAGCCTCCCATTTCCTGTCGCTCTCAAGCATAGCCCTCACTACGCTCGGGAGCGAAAGGTCCCGTCCTACTATTGTTTTCAGGATATTGCGCTGCCGAGTCCACGCAGGGCACAACTCCAGAGAATGTTGTGCAGTGTCCTCGGCGGCGCCGCAGTCCAAACATGTTGGGGCCGGCTCTTTCCTTGCAATCTTGTGCAGATACTTACCAAAACAGCCGTGGCCAGTAAGTATCTGCACAAGGTGAAAGTTTAGGCTGCCGCGCTTGCGGCTTATCCATTCGCTGAGTTGCGGGGTTAGTGCATCAAGTGTTCTTCTCCCAGCAGGGGAGGCCTCGAGATGCAGTTTCCACCTTTCCATCAATCTTACGTCCTCCAGGCGTCTTACGCGTACTAACTCTTCAGTCGTCGGACGGTCGCCGCGCCGTCGCGCTTCTGTTCGACATTGGTATACCTCTGCTAGAACTTTCGCTTCTAGTTCCCACGGAGGCATACCAGCGAGAGCGCCAGCTGCAGCACCAGAGATCGTACGGTAGGCCCGTATCGCTCGCGCTGCGATAATTCGCTGCGGTCTTCGTAACAAGGCTTTTGTCTCAGTGTCTAGGCAGCCATCCCAGATCGGGGCACCGTATAGGGCCATACTTTTGACCACCCCTGCGTAGAGTTTGCGGCAGTTAACGTTTGGGCCCCCTAGGTTGGGTAGGAGCCTACTTAGTGCCGCTGCAGTACTAACTAGCTTCGGGGACAGCTGCTTAAAGTGGTCCTTGAAGCGCCAGCCGCTGTCCAGTATTAGTCCGAGGTATTTGAGGTTGGTGCCGATTGGAATGCACTGTCCCTCCACGTTCAAGTAGTGATTTCCAGGTGGCTTGCCCCGAGGGCCATGAAAAACTATGGCTTTTGTTTTGGGAAGAGCCACCTTGAGGCCTAGTATTTCAATTCGGCCTCTCGTATTCGAAAGAAACATTTTTACATTGATGAAACAACGCTGGCCTACAGCGTAAAATCAGGAATGTACTAGAAAATTTCGACGAGTGTTCGCAAGGCTCGGTAGCTCAATTGGGAGAGCATTGGACCGGATTTCCAAAGGTTGCGGGTTCGATTCCCGCCTGAGATTCACTTGTGAACCGAGTCGATTTTTTCTAGTATTTTTCTATTATAATAATTTATCTTATAAGATCGCATTGAAAATGCATAAAATATATAAAAAATTATAAATCTAACATGGCTGTTTCATCTTAATCGATTGACCAAACATTTGTAAAAATGTTTCTTTCGAATACGAGAGGATGTTCCTCTCATTGATGAAACAACGCTGGCCTACAGCGTAAAATCAGGAATGTACTAGAAAATTTCGACGAGTGTTCGCAAGGCTCGGTAGCTCAATTGGGAGAGCATTGGACCGGATTTCCAAAGGTTGCGGGTTCGATTCCCGCCTGAGATTCACTTGTGAACCGAGTCGATTTTTTTATTTTTTTTTTTCTAGTATTTTTCTATTATAATAATTTATCTTATAAGATCGCATTGAAAATGCATAAAATATATAAAAAATTATAAATCTAACATGGCTGTTTCATCTTAATCGATTGACCAAACATTTGTAAAAATGTTTCTTTCGAATACGAGAGGATGTTCCTCTCATTGATGAAACAACGCTGGCCTACAGCGTAAAATCAGGAATGTACTAGAAAATTTCGACGAGTGTTCGCAAGGCTCGGTAGCTCAATTGGGAGAGCATTGGACCGGATTTCCAAAGGTTGCGGGTTCGATTCCCGCCTGAGATTCACTTGTGAACCGAGTCGATTTTTTCTAGTATTTTTCTATTATAATAATTTATCTTATAAGATCGCATTGAAAATGCATAAAATATATAAAAAATTATAAATCTAACATGGCTGTTTCATCTTAATCGATTGACCAAACATTTGTAAAAATGTTTCTTTCGAATACGAGAGGATGTTCCTCTCATTGATGAAACAACGCTGGCCTACAGCGTAAAATCAGGAATGTACTAGAAAATTTCGACGAGTGTTCGCAAGGCTCGGTAGCTCAATTGGGAGAGCATTGGACCGGATTTCCAAAGGTTGCGGGTTCGATTCCCGCCTGAGATTCACTTGTGAACCGAGTCGATTTTTTCTAGTATTTTTCTATTATAATAAGATACCGCTATGACTTTTTCCTTTCTTTGAACCGCTGCTTGGGACCATTTTTTGAGCTCATTGATTGCGTCAATGGTCGATCGCGCTCGCCGAAAGCCATATTGCTTGTCAGAAAGGTTCGGCCCTTCGGTATCAAGATGGTTGTTGATACGGGCTGCCAGTATTCTTTCCAGAAGTTTCCCTACCTCGTCCAGAAGGACGATCGGTCGATATGCGGAGGGCGAGTCTAAAGGGCGTCCTTCTTTGAGAAGTGTTGTAATAAGATTATTTGATAAAGATAACTTATAAATGCGTGTGTACAAGAATATATTTGGTAACCAAGTCAATAAACCTTAATGTCTATAGTGACATAGAACATCGTAAGAATTTTGATTAACATGTAGTTTTACATATATGCCAGCCAGTATACAACATACGCCCCCATAATCTAAATTCGCAAAAGCAATAAACAAGGTAGTAGCACATTCGCAATAAAAAGAAACAACATAATAGCATAGACAAATTAAAATAAAACTAAAACATAAATTACACTACAATACAACAAAACTTAAGTTACAATTGCAGTCGATATCAATTTATGTTATGCCCATGCCATCTAGGCAGGTTTTATGTTTGATGCGCCCTAAAGGCTTGGTCAGTATGTCAGCCGGTAATTTATCCGTCGATAAGAAACGTAACGTAACCGTTCCATCATTGACCTTTTCACGAATAAAGTGAAACTTAACATCAATATGTTTTGTGCGATTGTGGTGGACAGGATTGGCGGCTAACGTAAGTGCACTTTGACTGTCAGAATACAAAACAACTTTGTGAAGCTCACCTGATAGTTCAGCGTATAAACGCCTCAAGAAACAAGCCTCCTTGACAGCGCTGGCAAGGGCCATGTATTCTGCTTCAGCAGATGATAGAGCTACGGTCGGCTGCTTACGCGCTTCCCATGTAACTGGTCCCCCCGCGATACTAAAATAATATCCCGTATATGACCGTCTATCTTCGGTACAATTTGCCCAGTCAGCATCAGAATACCCACGAAGTATCCAATCCGTATTCTTTCTGTAAGTTATACCTAAGTCTTTAGTTGCTATCAAATACTTTAAGCATTGTTTAGCACATTTCCAATGACTTTCATCATACTTGGTGTTAAACTGACTTAAGTAACTCACCGTGAATGCAATATCTGGCCTAGTGCTTACAGCAAGAAACATCAGACATCCTATCAACTCTTGGTAAGGACAGTCGTAAGAGTATTCTTCCTTTGATTTCTCTAATCTTTTGTTGAGCGGCACAGATACACTTTTCACATCACTCATATTAAATCGTTTTGCTATTTTCTCGATGTATGTCTTCTGATAAATTTTTAGGCAATTATTTTCATATTTTACATTCATACCTAAGCAAAATTCAATTTGTCCTAAATCTTTAATAGAGAAGCATTTTTGTATGTCACTTTTGAAATTGTCAAAGGTGACATCTTCTTTATATAGACAAATTATGTCATCGACATACACGGCCAACAAAAGAGTTTCATTTTCATTTATTGTTTTTCTAAATATACATGCCTCCGAGGGAGCCTGCGTGAAACCAATAGCTGACAATGTTTGTTTTAATTTAATGTTCCAAGACCTCGGCGCCTGCTTGAGGCCATAAATGGAACGTTTTAATAAACAAACTTTGTCACAATGCAATTCATCAATGAAGCCTTCTGGTTGTAACATGTAGACTTCCTCATCCAAGTCTCCATTAAGGAAAGCCGTATCGACATCCATATGGCGAATTTTGTAACCTTCTTGAACAGCGAATGCTAACAGTGTTCGAAGAGAAGAATTACGTACAACAGGCGCATAAGTTTCAAAATAATCTACGCCATACACTTGCGTAAAACCTTTGGCCACTAAGCGCGCCTTATATTTTAAAATATTACCTGAAGCATCTCTTTTTATTTTATATACCCATTTGGATTTGATACACGATTTATTTTTAGGTTTATCAACTAATGTCCATGTACTTTTCTTTGTTAACGCGTTATATTCGTCCCGCATAGCAGAGATCCAATAATGTTTATCCTCACTGTTTATAGCATCATAATAACATTTTGGCTCTTCATCTAAAAAATTAGACACCAAAATATTATAAGAAAAGAAATCAGGAGGCTTACGATCTCTTTTTGGGTAACGATCTATAGCGTTATCTATGTTGTCATGAGATGGTTCAGTTGAAGAAACAACATCTTCCTGACTACGTCCGCTGGTGTCTTCTATTAAAGAATTTTCACTGCTATTCTCAGTTACTTCAACACCAGATGAATGCATTAAAATATCACTATTTATCAAAGGAGTACATTGTTCGGACATGAGATTTTCAGATAAAGCATTTAAATGTTGATTGTCAAATGCTTTTAAATCAGTAAAAATATTTTCAAAAAATGTAGCGTCTCTCTCTTTGATTAATTTTCTCGGGTATCGCGTATCCCTGAAAAAATAGCTCCTTGGATCGTCAGAATAACCCACAAAAATAAATTCTGCGGCTTTCAAATCTAACTTAGAGCGTTGACATGAAGGGATATGCACAAGAGCCCTACACCCGAATACTTTTAAGTAAGAAATATTAGGTTTCTCACTGTACCATTTTTCATATGGAGTTTCATTGACTAAAGCTCGGTGTGGAGACCTATTTTTGATGTACACTGCAGTTTCCATAGCGTCCTGCCAGTATGCTTTAGAAAGATTGCTTTGAGCTAGCATAGCACGAGCTTTTTCAACAATACACCTTATACCTCGCTCGCTAACTCCATTTTGTTGCGGGCTATAAGGTACTGTTGTCTCGTGTTTAATACCACAATTGCTAAGATAATTGGACATTTGTTTGTTAACGAACTCAGCCCCATTATCTGTACGCAAACATTTCATTTTTGTATCTGATTGTCGTTCAACAAAAGAATGAAATGTCTTAAAAATCTCAAAAACATCAGACTTCAAAGCAAAACAATAAATAAACATCATACGTGTAAAGTCGTCAATAAATAAAATAAAATAATTATTGCCCTTAAAAGATGTAGTAGAAAATGGTCCACAAACGTCAGCGTGAATTAGTTCTAAGGGAGAACTTGCACGTTTGTATTTAACTTTCAAAAACGGTTTTCTGGCTTGCTTACCTTCTATACATGGTATACAGGGATCCTTATCTACATCAGCATAAGTCATACCAGTTGCTTGGCCTCTTTTTAGTTTGTCCATCCCGATACGACAGAGGTGACCCAGACGCCTATGCCAAAGTTGATATTCAGTCAACTCAAAGTGCACTTTACGTTCCGTATTGTCAACCACATCTAATGCTGCAAATTTTTGTGCTTTGTTTGGATTTAAGTTCAAACTATACAAACCACCACTATAAGTACCCTGTAAAAAAGAATTGCCAGTAAAAGTTACATCAATGTTATTATAAAAATTACAACCACGCTTATCAAAAATAACTGTGTAGCCTTTGTCAACAGCTTTCTTAACAGAAATTAGGTTACAATGTAAATCTGGTACAAAAACAACATCTTTTATTTTCGTAATGCTTGGAATACCTGTAACAACTATATCACCTGTTCCAACAGCTGGCAATTTGTCTCCATTCGCAATAGTGACAGAACCGGCATCATGACTCAACGGCTTATAGTTTTCAAAAAATTCCAAACAAGGACTCATATGACTAGTTGCTCCAGAATCAATGTACCATCGTTGACATTTCTTATGATTATTTTCGGCAACAAATGCAGTGAGTAACGTGGAATCTTCTTGAGTAACTCTTTCTACTACACTGCCAATATTGGCTTTCTTCTTTCCCTTTTTGTGTGGGCATTGAGGACTCTTATGTCCTGGCTCATGACATTTATAACAAACAATAGGCTTTTTAGTTTTGTTTTTTGATGTCCTCGAACTTAACGCTAAGACGTCATTTTGAGGTACGTCTTTGGCCATTTCGTTCAATAATTTAGATTTTACTAAATCACTTGTTACCTTTACATTGGAGTTTTCAAGTGCCATTATGAGAGGTTCGTATTTAACTGACAGACCTCCTAACAAAATAGCGACGACAGACTCGTCGTCTATGACTTTACCAATGTCTGCTAAATCTTGTACTGTACACATAATAGCATTTATATACGACTCAATATTTACAAAGTCATTCAGAGCATACCTGTATAAGCGGCGTTCGAGTGATAGCCTGCGGCCCATCCCTTTGTCTTCGTAAGCATTTGCTAGTGCGTCCCAAGCTTGTTTTGCTGATTTTGCTGATCTGACATGAGTAATGGCTGAACCATCTAACGTGAGCGAAATCTTAGACAAGGCCTTCTGATCCTTTCTAATTCTCACATCTTCAGAGGTAGGATCACCATCAGCGTAGCCTTCAATGGACTTCCACAATTCTTCATGAATAAGCAGCGCTCGAATTTTAAATTTCCAGATGCTGTACCCATCTCGATTAGACAATAATTTAATGCCACTGAATTGATCACTCATTATACTAGAGCTTCGTGCTGATAACGAATGTTGTAATAAGATTATTTGATAAAGATAACTTATAAATGCGTGTGTACAAGAATATATTTGGTAACCAAGTCAATAAACCTTAATGTCTATAGTGACATAGAACATCGTAAGAATTTTGATTAACATGTAGTTTTACATATATGCCAGCCAGTATACAACAAGAAGCAAGCATAATCGTCCATTCTTCCATGAGGCAGGAAACCGCCCAGTCGCCAGACATTTGTTCAGAAGCTCTAGGATGCGAGTTCCAAGGTTCTTCATCACAAGGGGCAGGACCTTGCCAGGTACTCCGTCAGGGCCAGGTGCTTTCCGCCATGTGCTCAGACGGTCCAGAGCATCTTTCACCTCTTCCATAGTAATGGCTGGGAAGTCCGTGTTGGGTAATGGATCTGACGCCGGGGCCATTATCGGCGGTCCGTCCTCCGCTCTCTCCGGGAAGAGACCAGAAAGTATATCAGTCAGGAGTCTAGGTTCATATGTTTCTGTGGAGGGCGCCTGCTGCCGCATCTTGTTGCGTACCGTACGGTACGGTCGTCCCCACGGGTCATTGTCAAGCTCCGTTATAAAGTTGACCCAGGCTACGCTCTTTCCTTTATGAATGGCAATTTGTAGGGCCACAATGGATTCTCTATATGCCCTGTACAAAAGGTCTTCTTGGTCCGGGGATTGTCTTCGCCGTCGTCGGTAGCGAGTGTACTCTCGCCTTGCTCTTATGCCAGCGGTACGAAGTTCGGCTATCTCCTGCGACCACCAGTAAACCTGTTTGGCCTTTGAGTGTGGTTTAGCACGCGGCATGGCAGAGTCACATATTGCAGTGAGCGCAGATTGTAGATGTTCTGCTTGCCGGTCTACGTCTTCTTCTCGGATTTGGCGTGGGCAGCACCAGTCCGCAACGATTGAGGCCTCTTCAACCATGCTAACGTCGAGCCGCCCAGTTGCCCACCTAGGGAAGCTGTTTGTGCGCCTGATGATATTGGGCGCTGTGCGAGAGTGGCCTATGGGTGCCAGGTCAAACCTTATGTATCTATGGTCTGAGAGAGAGATCTCGTCTTTGAGGACCTTCCATCCCAAGATACGTGAGGCGATGGAAGGGGTAGCAAACGTGATGTCTACTATTGACCCCCCCTGCCGCCGCACACACGTAAATTCGTTACCGACGTTGGTAACACACAGACTAGCGGCTGCATACCAGTCGGCAACTACTGTACCTTTCACGTCGGTCACTGGCGAGTTCCACGCTGGGTGCTTTGCGTTAAAGTCCCCGAGAACGATGACTTGCGCCGGGGCCATTCTGCCTATGACGCCGCTGATGTTGTCGAGAAGGGCTTCCAAACCGGCTCTGTTTTCGTTGGGAGAATAATACATCCCCACAATTCCAATCCCTCCGTAAGTGACCGCAACAAAGCCTCGCCCTTTTTCTTTAGCGTAAAGGGGTGGTGTGTTTGCACTTCCACGGACATGTATAGCCACCGTGCCAGAGGTATCTCCTACCCATGGGTGACCAGTGGGGATTCTATAGGGCTCTGAGATTACGCCAATTTGTATATCCCATTCTGCCATGTGCTGCATGAAGAGGTCTTGTGATGCAGCACAATGGTTGAGATTGGCTTGGAGGAATTTGATGGGCAACCTAGACATTTAGCATTTCGACCTCCTCTACAGGAGCCTCTCTTGCGGATGGTGCTTGGGTCAATGGAGCACCTTTCCCTTTGGTCGGCGGAGGTGTGCAGTTCCTGCCGCACATCATATGCCCCGCAGGACGGCCCGCAGCAGTGCAGACAGCACATTTCGGTTTCCCGGTCTTGCAATCTGCAGCTTTATGCCCATCAACACCGCATCGGAAGCATGCGGCACTTCGGTCAGTTGTAGCCGGACATTTCGGACGAGTGTGTCCCGTGCCCATGCACCGGAAGCACCTCATCGGCATGGGCTCCAGTACCTTCACTTGGGCCGAACTCCACCCAACTAGTATTCGGCCTTTTTCTGCCAGGGATTTGGCTGCAGACACTGGGCAGCGTACTAGAACAGAACCAATGCCGCCCGCTCCAGCACGTATGACGCCAACCTTAACTTGATCGACAGCGCAGTTACCTTTTGCGGCCACTGCTGTCGCTATTTCTGGGCTCTGGATGGAATCATCGAGCCCGGATATGCGTATATCGACACATTTGGTAGGCCGGGATACAGTCGCTATGCCAGCTAGAACCGGTTTAAGTTTTTCAGCGAGCAAGTCTGCTTTGTTGTTGTTGTCGGTGCCAGTAACTTCCATGATTCTGGCACCGGTCGCAGCCTGTTTTATCTTCAAGCCCTCAATGCCAAGGGATTGGAGATCCACATTTTGCCTTGCCTTCCCCATTATTTCGGTGTAGTTTGCTCCTTTTTCAGCGGCCTCATGGAGCACGGTTATTACAACTACTGCCGTTTTTGGTGGGGTCAGTTTGGTTTTGGGTTTTGCCGGATTCTTCGTTTTTGGCACCGACGAGCTGGCATTTGCATTGGTCGGCAGCGTCTTACTAGTCACATTCGATGGTGGTGGTAGCTTTCTCGGTTTGGATGATGAGGGAGCCACTGGCTTCGTAGTAGCTATAGCTGCCACCGTTTTATCCTTTTTCCGAGCAGCACGCCTTTTCTTCTTACTCGTCTGTTCCATCCAGCCTTCGTCATCTTCTTGTGGAACAGACGCCCTGGAAGAAGTGGAGATCGGTTGGGTTATCATTGCAGGCGGTGCCGCAGTCTTCTTTTGTGGGGTCGTATTTGAAGAGGGCCCAGCCGTCACATTGGCATAGCTGGCAGTCTTGTTCTTGCGGTCTGCCGCTAGTGGAGGTCTTCTAATCTTTGATGGAAGAAGCCGCTCTTCCAACTCCAGTCCCTCAATCCTTGCGTTCACCATAGTGCCCACAGAGACAAGAATAGAGCGTCTTAGCTCTTCGTCACGATTTTTCTCGTTATGATGCGCAGATGGTAGGACTTCACGCGTGCTCTTTTGGGTGTTGAATTTTCGGAGCGCCGCCATTTCCTTCCGCATGAGTTCCATTTCATGAGAAAGGCGCTCGTTATTTTTCTGGAGCCGCCGCACTTCCTCAGACGTAGTCCGTGCCGAGAGGGCCTCTAGCGTTTTTTTAAGGGTTTCCGTAGCATCAATAATCATACGGTGGTGTGATCCCTTAAGGTTCTTGCTGGTTTTTACAGCAGTTTGAATGGTTTTTATGCATTCAAACGCACTGTCGACTGTCACGTCCGAGGTGTCACCTTGCACTGTGTTGTCCAGTGCTGTCTCGTCTTCCTTGGTGGCAGAAGGGGTGCACTGCGATATCCGCGTTGATCTCCGCCGCAGTGGATCCGCGTCCATGGACCAAAATTGGGATTCCGCCAGCTGACGTTCAGCTTCAGCTTCCAGGTCCAGCAGTTCTTGCTGCTTCAGTTTTTCTTTAGCCTTTAATAGGCCGACGTGTTGGCTTGTGATTACTGCACGCCCTCCGCGACCATGGCGGGTAGCGGGGATTTTCGGGGCAGATTTGGAGGCCTCAGTTTCCGAGTCCGACGAAAGATCGACGCATGTACGTTTCCTTCCGTAGTCTTCAGTCATATCGATGCTTTGCAGCGATTGAGCAGCCGTAAGCAGCGATCCATCAGAGTCCGTCTCACATAACTCTGCAGCAGCAGAGTTTAGGTGTCTCTCGCGCTCCTTACGAACACTTCTTGTTTCGTATGCAGGAGGTACGAGTCTGACGCCAAAAGAAGTCGGCGTTTTGTCAATTCCACCTGCTACCACTTGCTCATTTGCGCCTGAGCTAGGCCCACCTTCTTCTAAGAGGTTTTGCTCTTTACCGCCTGAGCCAGGCCCACCGTCGTCACAGGGTTGTTTTGGTTTTAAGTTTAAATTATCCATGAGAGTCCCACGAGCAGGAGGGAAATATTCGGTCGACCCGGGCGGTGCCCTCTGCACCCGGGCAAGCGTAAGGTTGTGAAGCACGGGGGTCCGCCGGTCCCCTGCTCCAGAGGCTACCTTGCGACTGTTCTCCCAACAGCCATTCATCCCCTCGCCGTGTAGCTTGCTTGGGATTAGGGTTTTTTAGAGAGGTTGTCTCCTCGTGAGGCCACCCAATTAAGGAAAGCCTCCCCGGCCCCGCTCAACGTGGGGTTACGGGTTGACCGACGGTTGGTGAGAGTTTCACCTGTCCGCTGCCCATGACCACAATGAGCAAACGGACCCGTCGCCCCCGCTCGCACCGCCGCTACCCAGATTATCCGGGACGCCGGTCGAGCCCGAACCGCGCCGCCGCTACCCAGAGAACGTCTGGGACGCCGACCCGGAGCCTTCAAATTCGCAAAGCGAATCAGACCAGAAGGTCCACAACCAAAATGCGAGGAGGGATCCTCGCCCCTCTAGTGACCCAAACTGCCACTACCCAGAGAACTTCCGGGACGCCAGATGGATCCGTCTTTTGCTGGTTTTGGTTCGCGCCGGAAATCCGGTAGCCCCCATATCTGGAGGCCATTCCCCAATCCACCACCCGGGGGACGCGCCCGATGGCCCTAACCTAACCTAACCTAACCAACCCTGTGATTAGTCGCTTCCGCCACTTCTCTTCTCAATGAATTTGAGTGCGGGTGTCACCGCTCGCTATGATCTGCCGAACTATTTATCGAACCGCTCGTTCAGTTATTGGACTGCTAATTTATTTTTAGAATTGTCATTGTATGATAAAATAACCGACTTATTGATTTTTTGTTACTGTCCATGTTTTACTGTCGCAATAATTAATCAACAGCCATTAAATTAAATGACAGCTCAATATGTTTTCCAACTGATCATAATAAAATCTCGAATATTTAAACAACAGCTCAAAAAATTAGTTCCCTTTTTAATATTGAGTAAGATAGCACACAAATTGGAATAAATTAACTTTTATTGACAGTTGGCAAGAAACATTAAAAGTTTTGTAGACATATGAATAAATGCAATCATATTAAACTTAAAAAAATTAATACCCTCAACGCAAAAAAGTTAACATTTTTCCAAGTCATTTTTTTGTTATTGTTCTTTATTGTTCTTCTGTGATAGCTTATTATATATTGTGATTTTTATAACAAGCTGTTGAATGAAGTAGATGTAGTTTTCAAATTCGTTGAAATTGCTTAAAAAAAGTAGGTAGGTACGCTGTTATTCTTGATAAATGATAGATAAGTATGGGAATGGAATTTTATATGCAAATTATAGTCACATCAACTGTAAACAGGTATAATAAAAAAAAGGAAAAAAAAATTTTTTTTCTACATTATTTTTTTATTTTTATTTTCAACGGTACTTATTAAAAGAGGATAGCTTTTGGCAGTTTTGTGCAACTATACGTATATTACTTGTATTAAGTTATGGTATTTTAAGGTCTGTTTGTTTCCAAAAAACAAACATAAAAATCACTTTTCAACACACTTATTATTATGTATCTAGTTGTCTATTTTTGGAGCGAAGCGAGCGGAGTTCCCATGACACAATGTCTGTTACGCCATAACTTCCCGAGTTTTCAACCGATTTTAATATTTTTTTGTGTAGAATTGAATCAATAGCAATAATAAGAAAGTCATGACTAAAAAACATTGGCTCTATGGGATTTCCCATTGAAACAAAAAGCGCGCGTTTCTTGAAAGTTTTCATTCTTATGAATTATCTTATGAATTTTCAATTTACTAAACATTTTTAGTTCTTACACTTGAGCGCACACTACACGTTTGAATAAAACACTTTTTTACGGATTTTGCGCATATTTTATTTTATTTTATATTTAATCCTGATGTTTCGACTCCTTTACAGGAGCCGTGGTCCCAGGATGATCATCAAATCATACAAATTCATCATCATCATTGCAGCCCTTGGTTTGTCCGCCTTCGAACATAGGCCTCCTCCATTAGCTCCACGACTCTCTATCTATAGTCTTTTGCATCCATTTGTGGCCATCAAAGGTCCTTATGTTGTTAACCCATCGCTCTGGGGGACGACCTCCTCCTCTCAGGGTTTCCCTGGGTCGCCATTCTAACACTCTTCTGGTCAACCGTACTGTGTCCATACATGCACATGCCCAGCCCATCTGCCAGTCATCAGCACACCGAAGGTTATTCAGTCTCTCACCGTCGATATTATTGAATTTTAGAATTATTGTTATTTTTTTATGTAATACGCTCCGCTCCAATGTATAGTGCTAGCGAAGCTTTATGCTTAGCGACTGCAGCGACCTAGTATATACATACTCATTAAGTAAGTAAGTTCTCCACCTTAGGTACTTGTTAAGTCACCCACATATTCTTGGTTGGTTGGAAGAGACCTCTTTTAGAGATAAGCCCACCATTGATCTTTAATATATTTTGCTATACTGTTCAGAGTATTGACTCTGTAAGAGCAAAGAAAAGCATAAAAATAAAATCAGCTAAAGGTGACCTAGCTTCTTGACATTGCTATACAGAGTAAAATAGACGATAGATTTATCGTATGATGTATCATACAATAGCACAAATCAGTCCACAAACCTAAATACATCGCCCATTCATAGCTTTTTAGCTGTGTCAACTACGCATATAAAATTCAATCCACATCGGCTAGACTACAGTCCCCTGCGGGCAAAGGTATCCCAATTTTCGGACGTAGCGGTCAACACTGATTTATTTTCTAAACATAAACTTGTCGACGTTCAATTTTTACTAGTGTCAACTGAAAATGGTGGTAAGCAGACATTTACGGCGTCTAATTTCTATCCCTCTCATAAGAATGTTGCCATATTATTTTTTTACATGGATGATCACATTTTATTCGTACCACGTCGACACGTAGGTACTAACACAAATCGAATTTATTTTGTAAATGATAAAGGTAGGGACCCTACTTCAGCTACTTTTTCTATAGTCTTTTTTATAAATCTATTTATAGACGCCCCCAGTTTTAATACTTCTATTCTTTTGTACTTAACTACTTCTATTCTTTTGTACTTAACTACTTCTAAACGTCTGGTGATCTAGGCACTGGATTAAACACACACTAATTTTTTTATTAAAGCAGATGCTTTAATAAAAAACATTCGTGTGTGTTTAAGTGGGTACCTGGATTGTTTGAATTCACAAAAAATGTCTTCTGGGTCCGCTAGTATAGAATAAAGGGTATTATACTTTTAGTATATTTATTATAATTAAATATAAATTTTGTTTTTATAGTTTTTTAATTAGAATGGAGTAAGGGACACATTATAAACTGCATTTCTAAAGAAAAATATTAATAGTAAAAATCTACTTGTCTTAGGTGTCAATGAAAATTAGGTGCAAATGAAATTATTATATATATTTTTTATTTAAGCATTTGAATTATATTCCTGTCGCAGGCGGGAAGCGAAACTACCATTTCTCGCACCCACAATTAGCTAATTTTTTATTTTCAATACTTGGTGCTTTGTTGTCATACCTACATATCTTCTTATAAAATATTCCACTTCTATATTTGATCTAAATATAAATTAAATTATTTCAAATATTCAGTTGAGTAAAAGCATGGTTTTAGCAAATTTTTAATCTTTGATGTTGAATTATAAAAGAAGAAAAAACAAAACGCATGCATACATGAAAGACTAATTAATTCCTCGGGCCTAAAAGCCAGGGAAATTTTCCGCTCAAAAAAGGTTGAAGGTTTTCTCCTGACGGATTTATGGTCATCCATTCTGCAATAAGGTTTGCAATTTTATGCGTTACGTTGGATAGACACGTCGCGTTGCGTGATATATTAAGTTAATGGAATGAAAGATAAGTTTTCTTTTTATTCTACAAAAACTAACTTAGAGGTAACAAACAATATTGTATATTGTCATCATTATCATCTCAGTCGAGAGACGGAGAATAAGTTTTCTGGGCAACCATACTAAAAGTGGACTTTGCAAAAGTTGCCTTACCTAATTATAAGCCTAACGAGCTCATCAACGTGGTACAGTTAAATATTACAAATTATAGGGATTGAAAAGAACAAGATGTATTCTTCTTTTTTAAACCTACACTCTAGAGAGGTAGTGATCGTGACTATCGATCGACGATGGTGATATGACATATCAAGATTCACCAATCAAAATTGTGAAGCGTGCCACCGCACGCTTTACAATTCATCACCAGTCTTCTCTGATTTTCGCTTTCCTGGTGCACTCCTGAAGAGGGCCGATGAGTTCAGCCTTTATTTGTCCAGCGCATAGATAACATTCCGTGTGCTCTTATGCTGTCCACCTTCTCTTGCACCACAAGCCGTTCTACAGTCCGAAGATGGTTTCGGACCTTTGAAAGAGAGTCTATTTGATGCCAAGTAAACTGTGTCCAAGATATACGAAGCATATTTTCCCAGCACCATATCTTTAAAGTGTCATACTTATTTTCCTCTCTCTCAACGTCCATGTCTTAGCACCGCAGAGAAATTTGGGAAAAACTAGTGCTCTAACAAGTCGTGATTTGGTGGCCTTAGTAATATTTATGTTTCCCCACATTCCCTTGAGTCCGTCCATAGCTAACCTTGTGATAGTTGTTGGGTTAAAATTGTTATAGGTTTTTCCACTTTAGAATATGCGTAAATTAAACGACTTCCACTGCTGAACAAAAGGCTCCCTCAAAAATGGGATGATTTTGCTGTAATCCCTACGTAGTAAAAATCATATAATTCAGAAACCCTGCTACCCTTTTGTAGTCTGGTGATCAGCGTTGGAGTTAATGCTACTGGTATTTTTATTAGTCTTTTACGACACTGTCGGTGCTATTTCACTCTGCCAAACATCATATAGTTTAGGTACATCAAGGGAGTCTAATATGGAGAATAAACTTAAAAAGATAGAGTTAAAGAGGACTCTTTTTACTCCAAGTTCTTATGCTGCTCGAATTTAATAACTTCTTTTCATGACTTGGTAAATTCTTCAATATCAGTATTTTAATACACCCACTTTTAAAATACAGCCATACATATGAATAAAAATTTAAATAGGTCTAATGAACCGTAAGCAACCTAAGACAAGGCCCAATATTTATAGGTGCATATCAATAGAATAATCCTTCAGCCCTCGAGCGCTTTCTTGCTGATTATTAAACCATTCCTAATGAAGAAATTTCGAGCTTTCAACCCCTGACATTTACCGAACCGTTTCATTACCAAAAAGTTGACGGACTGACCTCATAATAAAACCTTCTTTATGTTAACCAAAATACCCTCATGAAGTTCTTTTATCAATAATAATGACCCTTCCCTTTTATCTTCACTATAGAGGGACAATCTGGGACGCAAAGGATAATCCTGATCGATTTAAATCAAACCGCAGTTTAATAATTAAATTCACTGTCCCCTGCCAGGATTACTGTCTCCGGGGAGGCGACTTAAAAATCAATGCCCTTATTTGAGCTAGAGACTGCAGATATTGAGCTCTAAGCGGAGATGTAACTAATTGAAAAGATACTTTAATATAATCGGGCTAAGAAAGAGATTAGTTCGCCTTGCATCATTGTTTATTTTGAAGGAATTGATAACGCAGCGTAGCCTTGTTAAAATAAATGTTATGTTATTATTATTAGACTCCATATTAAAAAGAATTGTTATAGATAAATAAATTCCAGACAACTAAGATCAGTTCTAAACTAAGCGGAGCTTGTAATATACGAATAGGTACCAAATAACAGATATGACAAAGGAAATTAAAACAAATTTGGATCATAATGTGTAAAAGCTAGTTACCTAGATTTCTATTAAATTCATAAGATCACGTGCGTTACTAAAACTATTGATGATTAATTAAAATAATGTAGTATCGAGCTCCTTTCCTGGAGTCGTGATTACGGCATTCAAAATTAATTAATTAAAAAAAACAAGAAATAACGTGTCGTAAGTCCGGTCGAAGTAAAATTCAAATATTCGAGAGACGCGGAATTGAAAGAACTAAATAAATGTACTACAATATAATGTACTAAATAAATGCACATCCATAGTATTTCTATGTTAAATAATGATATTCATTACGTTATTATTTCATGTTGAGGCATTGACATTTCAGCGTTGTTTTTGCGCCATCGCCACGGAACAACCACGCTAAAGTCAAAAACGGTAAAAATCCCTATGAGCGATGTTCTAATGTCTGTCTATTTCGAAAAAGCAAACATGTATGTTAACTGTATAGATAACAGAATACTTAAGTTTTGGTCATGTAAATGTGGTTAGTACTAACTATAATTAACATAGTCAATGAAACTGTTCCAATAATAGTCAAAACTTTTCTTTTTCAAAGCCTTAATAAGAATATGGTGTAAGAAGACATCCCGTTTGAATTAGTATTATATCTTTATGAAATATTTCACGAGATAAAGCCGTAAAATAAACCTATTATCACCTCAACAACCTCATACATCCCCCAGGATTTAAACGGTCAGAATGAAAATTCACCAACAATTTTTCGCACACTCAACATTGTATCTATGAAAATGAGCACCATTTATAAGGTTTAGGAAATTGAGACATAAATTGTTACGGTCTTGGCACGTAATAAAACTGAGTACACGCTGTATCTGCCTGTTACGGTGTGACATTTTTTGTTAAACATAATAATTAGTTTGGGGATATTATTTTCAAATTGAAGGTTTTAAAAGCGGGTGCCATGTGGAGTCATGCAGATTAAAATAGCACCGAGCCTTCACAATGTAAAGTGTCGTAAAAGCTGACCAATGATACTGAAGGAAATAACTAAACATCTCCCGTAGACGACGAGGATCTCCGTGGTCGAGTAACGAGTTCTCATGGTAAAGCTATTTCAAAGGCCTGAATTCGATGTAGGAAATCAACTTTTTGTACTGGCTCAGGACTGGATGTTGTTTCTGAATTGCATAAAACAAGTTATTTAGCTTCTCATGTTGGGTTCAGAACAATGCAGGTTATATTGGCTTATATTATTATTTTACCAAAACTGCAACTGCTGTAACAAATACAATGTACACACATAATAATACATATCATATATATAAGACTGAGCACATATGACTTTATGCAAAATTAGGAGATTCAAATATCACAGTATCCATTATTATTACAGAAGGTTCTTAATCTTAAGACTATAAGGTGAAACAAAATTTTGAATATTCGAATGTTATGGTTACTGAACTTTTAAAAAAAAACTTGTTATGGATAGGAATGTAATGAAAAGAAATTAACTTGCCGTGGAAGTAAAAATATAACAATATTTTTTGTTTTATAATATCTCCAAATAAGCCTAATGCCTAATTTAAACCTAACACGTTCTGTTAATAGGGTAATGTAGGAATATAAATTAGGTACACAAAAAGGTTGCTCGATTAATAAACTACACTCAGGATACATTAAAAATTAAATAAAAGTTAAAAAGCAAAACGTGGTCCTAATAAGAAGGCTCAAGGTCGATCGAAAGGGCGATGGAGCGTGCTATGCTCGGAGTTTCCCTACGTGATTGAATCAGAAATGAGGAGATTTGTAGAACCAAAGTAACCGACATAGCCCGCAGAATTGCAAACTTAAGTGATATACAGTTTTTATTCACATCAGCCTGTGAACTAAGTCAATAAGTAACATGTCTCACAGACGACAGCTCTCATCTCTGGAATACAAACAATCCATACTAATATTATAAACGGGAAAGTGTGTCTGTCTGTTTGTCTTTCTTTCACGGCAAAACGGAGCGACGAATTGATGTGATATTTCAAGTGGAGATAGTTGAAGGAATGAAGAGTAACATAGGCTACTTTTTGCCCCTTTCTAACCCCCCACTTCCCAAAAATGGAGGGTGGAAGTTTGTATGGAGCATTCCGCAATTTTCAAGGTAGAAAGCTAAAAATTGGTATGCTGACTATTTATGACTACCAAAAAAATCGCTCATAATTTTTTTTTTGAAATCTGCACCCAACCCCTTAAAAGAGGGGGTGACATTTTATATGAGACCTTTCGCAGTTTTCAAGGCAGGAAGCTAAAATCGGCACACAGGCTCTTTGTTACTAACGAAAATACCTGCCATTTTTTAGAAATCCTCCCCCAGCCCCTAAAATAGGGGATGGAAATGTGTGTGAGACTCCGCAAAATTAGAACAGGTTCTTTAATACAAACGAATAATAAAATAATTAAATTAAAACGAATTAAATAAAACAATATTAAAAACAATAAATCGTACCATAAATCAATCAGCTTTTGAGAAAATAAACATTATAAACATAAATAAGTGTAACTCATGGATTCCGATAGATGGCGCTGATATGTTTATTGTATATTATGTTCACGATAGGTTTAAATATTTCTTAAATATTTCTTACATTCACACCAATTAACCTAGCCCAAAGTAAGCACTGTAAGGCTTGTGTTATGGATACTAGGGTAACGGATAGACATACATATATGATACATAGATATGTAATATTAATAGAAATGTATATAAACACCCATGACTCAGGTACAAATGTTCGTATTCATCATAAAAACATCTGCCCCTACCGGGATTCGAACCCAGGACCGTCGGTGCAAAAGGCAGGCTCGCTACCGTTGCACCAAACGGTCGTCATGTCAACGGTGGTCACGGTTTAATTGTTTAGTTCAAAAATTAATAACAGATGGCAGTGTTGAAATAAAATTAATAACGTGTAAAATTCTGTTCCGAGTTCTCTTCTGTGTTCAGGAAAGGGGAACAGTGCTACCCCGAATTTAACGCGAGCGAAGCCGCGGGCAAAAGCTAGTATTATTATATAGTGTAACACATAAGTAGTTGATTTTTTTTGTTTTTAGTTTATTCGTCTTTCAGATGGCACGATGATATGTTTGTTCCTGCTCTTTCCCCAATCTTTTGCATGATTACTCACTATCTTCTTGGGACTCTCTTTGGTCGGCTATTTCGTTTCTATCATGTCATTTCTTGAATTATCATCACCTTATTGCTTTGAATATAATTATGAATATTGTAAGGAATAAAGCCCTAATCTAATAGTAAACAGCTTAAAAATTTTACCCCTCCCTTGTTTGTACATAAATGAGCAGGGCATATTTGGAAAAATATACCCAAGATATTTTCCTAAGCAAACAGCTTACAACTATTAAAACGTGTTCTGACTGTATTCAATTTGTTTTCATTTTTAGATCAAAGATGGCGCTGGCAGCTGAGACACGTTATGATTTCGTTTTATATATCATAGAAATTCTTTTGATATTTGGAATCAAGAGCTTCACATATTAGATCAAGCTACTTATGGTATAATTTTTGACACCGTTATGAACAATAATTGTAGCAGTTGCAATATAGTGTTGAACAATAAACAAAAGAGAGATACCTGTCTAGCGCAAAAGCCAGCGGCGACGACGTGATGTTCATGAGAGAGGCCATGGTTGAGCGAATAAACCAAAGGCTAAACTACGTTTCCCAGTGGGGCGATAGTAACCTTGTTAATTTCAACGCCTCCAAAACACAAGCGTGTCTTTTCACGGCAAAAAGGAGTTCCTTCCACCTCACTCCTACTTTCCGAGGTACATCTGTACCTGTGACCGACAGCCTCGAGCTTCTTGGCATGGAGTTGTCTTCAGACCTTAACTTCAGCGCCAACATAAGCAACATAAGCGTCCTAAATAAGGTCAAGCGATATTTCACGCCAGGACAGCCTCTAACACTCTATAAAGCTCAAGTCCGATCTTGCATGGAATATTGCTGCCACCTTTGGGATGGCTCAGCAAAATACCAACTTGCTGCACTGGACACGATTCAGCGCAGAGCTGAGAGGCTCATCGGGGACAACAAATTGGTGAAGAGCAAGCTTCACACCTTAGCTCATCGCCGCAAAGTTGCCTGTCTGGCGGTCTTCTACAGACTGTACTTTGGAGAGTGTGCTCAAGAGCTGCATCTGCTCATACCGCCATCTCCTTTTTTCCATCGGACATACAGACGCACTGCAGGCTACCACCCTTTCTTGGTTGATATTCCTACCTGACGCACCAAGCACTTTTCAACATCCTTCATAACACGCACAGCAAAGGAGTGGAACTCCCTCCCTGCGTCTGTATTTCCGAGAACTTATAACCCGTCTATTTTTAAAGCCAGGGTGAATAGGCACCTTCTGGGTTAGCTCGTTCCATCGTGGATTCTGTCATGGCCCCCGGGCTTGATTGGGATCAAGAGCAAACCCATCCTAAATAATAAAAAAAAAAAAAAACAGCGGCTAGGAATCCATAAAAACTATATCTGCCAAAATATCGACTAGGTACAGTTATTTAAAAGAAATGCAAACATCATTGTGATCTTAGTATTTAATCGATTGTTTAACTCATTTAAGGATCCTCCTTTTCTGTTTTTAAAAAATAAATAAAAAAAATCTTTTTTGTAATATATTTTTTTAGACATACAAGAATTCAATAAATATTGTATTGCAAATAAAAATGTACATTTTAATAAATATTTAAATTATAACTGACGCATGTAATATTATTTTTAATGATTATTTTTACATTTAATTATTATCTTTGAAAAGAATTCATTGTTTTATTAATTATTTATTTACCGGCTTTATCGCACCCGTGATATATTTGTATACCAAGTATATGGTAGGATACATCATGGATTTATTAAAATAACCTACTGTGATGATGACTGTATTGTAACACTGTGCTCTAAAAATAAATGATTTGATTTTATGCACAAAATTCATTGATTATCTTATATAAAACTGTTGGCTCACAACTTTGATCACGTTGAATAAGATAATATTGTGCTTTCCTAAATTGAACCGTTGGGAAGCCTGTACCCCTTCTCCAAAGTTCAAGAAGCTTTATACAAAAGATCATCATTCTACTCTTTTTTATCAAATCTGTTTATCTTTGTGAAAACTTTACAAACAGACATATAAAGTTACTTACTGCATTTATAATATTGGCTAAAAACTTTAGCGCCTTAAAAATCTGCCATATTGGAGAGAAATTAAAAATATCTCTCTGGCCCAGTTCCAAAGCATCTGTAGGTTCTGAAATTATCAGCATTGTCAAATGCAGACTGCACTAAGGCTTCATATTCACGTTCGTCAAAAATAATAATTACTATTTTTTTAATGTTTTAATGCTTTTTTATCAATATTAGTATTCTTTATTTGTTAATTAATAATTTCATGCAAATACAATATTATTCAAAACCGTTATTTTTAGCTTCTGCTTTTTAGCGCAGATACATGTACACATAACATCTACTTATTATAGGTTGTTAAAATGTTATCTATTTACTGTAGTTATTATTTTATTTGGAAATATTTTTTTAATATTATTTATTTACTATATATTGATTGAATTCATATCAAATATAATATGTTGATAAAATTTGTTACTAAAGTTTTATTTATTTCTCACGTATAATAAATGTTATATTTGTACCAAATAAATACCTAAATTAACTTTGACCTTTTTACTAAATGTTATTACCCCCTCAAGCATTAATTATATAGTAATAATTAAAATTCGTTATTTTATCACTAATTTTAACTCTTTCTTTTGTCTTATTTTTTATAGTAAATAGGCAGGCACTTAACCTATATCTCGCCGTACCTAGAAGATACATATTCACTCATGACTTGAACACCCCTAAATTGTATTTACCAGGAAACAGACTCAGGCAAAGAGAAAAGGCGTCACATAGACACTATTAAATGTACCAATTTTTTAAGTGACATGCAATTAACAATTAAAATTGGAGTTTATAATATATTAGAACCAATAAAACATTCTATAGTAACACTTATGTCCAAGTCAAAATCATGTGATAGTTTTAGAAACTGTTACTAACATATAGTAAAAGATAGAAAAAACCTTATCCAATGCAATAGCTTCAAAACAGATTTCTTGTCTTCTGCAACGACTGTCTCTTGTTTCGATTTAAATAAGCGACGTCTTGATACGCATGTGAATGGGTGGTTTTAGTGGAATCTCGGTAAAACGTTCACACAGCTGCGAGTGACTTTACAAGATTTTAATAAAAGATAACCCTCTGCATACATTCGTAATGCAGACGAAATGGGGTCTCTCAGACCCGTCTATCAATGCTTGGACCGAACGGACCTGTGAATTTAAGGAAGAAAGTTTTTGGGAAATAAGTTTTCTGTTTGTGTAATAACTTCGAAATAAGATGGCCGTGAACTTGAATATTTCTGGGTATACGAAATAGATATGGAAGTTTTAGTTGTTAAAGTCAGATTTGACTCGACCTTATATCGTAGAAGTATTTGAATAATTCTTGAGATCATGCAATAGGGATGAAATGGAAGTCATTGTACGCAAAGGAGGTACAAAGTTCCTTGTTTAATTTGGTTGTTTATTCTTTTATGACTTTTGAGGATAATATCTTTTATATAACATGATGTTTCTTCCTATTCGGTATATACATGTGTGTGTGCATATATATATTTAATTTGGAACCACATTATGCGTAGTATAATTATAAATTTATATTATGCATAATGAGGTTCGAAACTAAGCCAAGCTTGTCCTATTGGTGCTAAATTACGGACAGTCAATCAGATTTATAATAATATAGTAAATAAAAAAAACTCAACACAGGAACAGGTGCTCATCACTTAAACATAATAGCGGACGAATTTGAACCCTCAACTTGTTGTGCATAGGCAGGTTTTCAACTTTGCATCGACTGCTATTCAATTAAAGAATGTTATTTATTATCCAAAATAACAAAACACTTATCGGTATGCATATTTTCCTTATATTATTCAAGTGGATATAATATTTTTTACTTTTAATTTCTTGGAAAAAGAATGAGAACGATGAGTCATGAAAAGTTGTAAGCGCAGTGGTTAAAGCATTACGGTGAGCTTATGATTACGGAGGTTAAGTAATTTTCGGCCGGTTAGTTAATGCCGTAAATGTACTTTTTTAGTGATCATCAAACAGCGACACTGTCACCACGCTGCTCCACGTAAAAAAATCGCTAAAAATAGAATCAGTGCCCTAAAGTTCTCGTGCGTATGCCCAGTGAAAGTTAAGTACCTGATTCTCCAGGATTAGTGTTTGTGAAAGTTTTCCACAAAGGACTCCGGAGATACAGGACTTCAAACTCCAGGGACAATAACATCCAGCCCACAAGGTACACAAACTTATACTTTTTACCAACGGATAGAGGCAACCGAGATCTACTCACCGACGTTAAAACCACGGGGATAGCACTATCCTGGAAGGAGATATAGCCGTCGGAAGGTACCATAATTTCCATACAAAATCTAGGAAAACGTAATTGAGGTTACACGTGCCGACACTTTGGCGCCGCCGAAAACGTCACATCACGAGGCGGCCTAACCTCAAGACACCTCCGACAGCTCGAGGAGTTTGGATGACCAGCGCTGAAGACATCTAACGGCGCTGATCAGGCTGCGGACCAGGGTCGAGGGATCTCCAGGTACAAGGCAGGAATCTTCGATAGTGGGGTCAACATTCCAGACCATCCCCACTCAACCAGAGGTAGCCCCGCTTCTGCCCCATCCCCCTCATTTCCAACCCCCCCCTCACCAATATTGGTCGTAGAGACCCGTGCTTGGGCTCATTTGAATCAGCACGTAAAGATATACCGACTGGCTCCAGGGGATTTCGGGAAAAGCCGCGGCATCCAGAGTTGGAGAAGAAAACATCACCAGCAAAATCAACATCAAGGGGCACCATTCCACAACATCATTAAGTGAATCATAAATACCAAAACTTCGATTTTCACTCACATCACAATTCTAGAGGTAAGAAAATAGTAAAAACTATTAACCTAGTCATTACTAACAAATTTAGAATAAGGTAACCTTGTGTTTAATTAGAATAAGTTGACTGTTTGGGCCGACACAGCATCACAATGTCTGAAAAACTTACACCAAACAGCAAAATCGGACAAGGGTCCTCGGGTATCAAGGAGTGCGGGGAGACGGAGAGAACAACATCCCTCACCCTTTCCCCCCCTAGTGAAACCACCTCAAATCCACACATAATTACGGACCAAACTAAAGCATGGCCAAGCAGACATACATATACACCATTACCAGCTGCCAAACACCGAGCAGCGGCGTCCCGCCCGAAAAGGGCAGGAGAGCTACCAAAGGGACCGAGCGATCTCTGCCGGAACATAGCCCAACTGAAAGGCATTTCAAAAAAAATTAACACAGGTGGTCTTAGAAGATTCATCACAATCAAAAATGGCCAGGCCACCGCTCGCAGACTAACTAGCGACGAAATGAGAGATCTGGTTGCGGATGAATCTATCTGTGACGCCGTCACACCCACAAAACTCACAACAAAACCAACATTAACACCAAAGACGACTATGGATGGCAGCTGTTCGTCCCTTTCCCAAACAGAAAGTCCAAAACCGCAAGTCGAAGCCTCTTCCATCCCGGCCCGGAAAGACTACTACGGAATTGTCTTATCCACTACTCCGGAAGCCGAGGCACCGGTGGAGGAAGGTGCTATTGTGGTGCCAAAAACATTGTCCGCAGAAACATCGAGAGACACCTCACTGACAAACAGCGACCAGGAGGTAACCACCGACGACGAGTGGACAGATATTGAAAGCGTGAGCCAGGGATTTCCTAACAACAGGAAAGGCCGCTATTGAAGCCGCAAAAAATCTTAAGCGACAGATAAGGGAGACGGCGGTCGAACAGCTGTCAAACCTCTATGAGCTGGTCCTATCCCTTGCCGACTCCAGGAACAGACACCGTCTAAATCTGGAAACGGAAAGAACTAGGGCGGCGAGGGAAATGATCAGGGTGGAGAGAGCTCACAACAAAGCTATGAAAGACCTCACAAACAATTTTAATATACGACTAAAGGAGTCGAAGGAAGCCTGGTCGGGAACCCACAAGGCGGTCACCGGAGTACAGAGTTGGCTTGACTTCGAGATGGATGGCCTCATGATGACGGTGAAGGCCATCCAAGTCGAGGTAAAGGACACCCCAAAAAAAGACTCCCAACAACTGAAAGCTGTGGCGGACCGGGCTCCGTACTCGGCACAACAAATGGAACCTAGTCACAAACACCAAGACATAAAGCCAGCACTAGATGAAATAAAAAAAACAACTGGGCGACTTAGCCAATGACCTACATTACCTAAAGTTGGGTGCAAGGGTCACAACACCCACCCCACGTCCGAAACCGGAAACTTCCCCTAAACACGCCTCTCAACACGACACCGGAGTGAAAGGCACAATACACCAAATAACCACGGAGATATTAACCCTAAGAGAAGAACTAAAGAGATAACCACTTGGCTCCAAAGTGTAAAATCCGTAACAAAGGAAGAGTTTAAAGAGGTACTCAGGGAAGAGACGGCACCAATAAAGGCGAGGCAAGGAGACATCCTTAAGGAGATAGAAGAGGTTAAGGATGTCATCTACACGAATGGTCCAACGACACCAGGACCAATGGGAATTGGAACGGAGTTGGCCATCTCCAACACGGCTACACATCTGCAAAAGATGATTAATCCTTTGAAAGCAGATGTGGCGGAGGTGGCCGATCAATCCAAGGCCCTCAAAAACACCCTCGTGTGGATAAACTCCGCCCTAAAAACCAAAAATACAACACTAACACCCCCCACGCAAATACCAGCGGGTACCACCTACGTAGCCGTGGCGGCACGCCTTAAACTACCACCGAAGCCAAACCACACAATAATTGTTACCTCCACAGACCCTACAAACACCGGGTCAAAGTAATAGAGATCATAAGATCGTCTCTAAACATCAAGGACACAGGCATTAAGGTGGATAGGGTCCGCAAGGCCAAGAACCGGAAGGTGGTACTCAGCTTTTGCAGCGAAGAATGCGCCAAGCAAGTGGGGGACCAATTAGACAAACAAAAAACATTAAAAGTAGAAAGTGGAAAAACAACCAACCCACTAGTAAGAATTAATAATGTTATGGCTTATCAAAGCGACAAAGAGCTCCTGGAAAACCTGCAGGCGCAATATAAACAGAGAAAAGCAACAGTGCGCTACCGCATAAGGGCACGTAATAACCTCCAGTGCCATCCGGTGATTGAGGTGTCGCCGTTACTTCACAAGCGCCTAATAGAGGTAGGTGTGGTCCATATAGGTCTCGGTAGATCAACCGTAGAGGATCAATCACCCTTAGTGCAATGCGCTAACTATTTGGGCTTCGGGCACACAAGAGCACTCTGTAAGGAGAAGGAGCAGAGCTGCTATTATTGGGGCAAAAACCACTCCTGGCAGGATTGCCCAGCCAGACAGAAAAACGACCCACCAAGTTGCGAAAATTGCAGTAAAGTAGGGGCAACACCTTTAACATCGAGCCCCATATAGCTTTCAGCGAAACATGTCCTGAAAGGTCATCTAAAAGCCCATCAAGGCTGCTATAATCATCTTCGGGGACAAGCTGAGGGTCACTTAAGACCCACAGCTTGTCACGGAGACGGAGGCGGCGGTTGTAGTGGAGGTAGGCACGCTGAAACTTGGTATAGTGTCCCTATACTACGAAGGAGACGACAACATTGTAACCTACATAGAGCGTACTAAAACGGTATGCGAGAAGCTTACGACAAATATCGACAACATTCTTATTGGTGGGGACATAAACGCCTGGAGCGACTGGTGGGGCAGCCCTTCCGAAAACCAAAGGGGCCAAGTGTACATATCCTTTCTGTCAGAAATGGACTACCACATTTTCAACAAGGGCAACACGCCGACCTTTGAAGTATATCGAGGAGGTAAGCTTTATAGCAGCTTCGTCGATGTTACAACATGTTCGACACCTTTGCTGGGGAAAATAAACAACTGGCACGTAGATCAAAATCTAACCACTGCAGACCATAATGCCATCACCTTCACCCTGGAAGTCGGGAGTAGAGCGCAACCCGTTCCTCGCACCACTACCAGGCGGTAAAATTGTAGGAAGGCAAAGTGGGAAGATTTCGACACAAAACTGCGAGAATCCCTAGCGAAGAGGAACCTGAATGTCAAAACGATAGGGTTGGCGTTGAGCCACGGAGAAATGGAATCCTACATCCAAGCCTACATCGACTCCATCGAGGAAGCATGCGAGCATGCGATCCCTAAAATAGAGAAAACAGAAGGGAAAACTCTACCCCAAAGTGGTGGACCCCGGAAATCAACAACCTCCAGAAGGATGTGCTTCGCAAGAAGCGCAGAATCCGGAATGCCGCCCCCATCAGAAAAGAACTCGTAATACGGGATTACCTAGAGGCCAAAGAGGAATATCTAAGGAAAGCCTCGGAGGCCCAAACTGAGAGTTGGAAAAACTTCTGCACAACACAGGACCGAGAGAGTATGTGGGACGGAATTTAGAGGGTCATCAGGAAAACAGCAGGGAGACAAGAGGACATGCTCCTGCGGGATTCATCCGGCAGAACACTTAGCCAGGAAGAATCGGCAGCCCTACTAGCCGAAACGTTTTATCCTGAAGACTCTGTAAACACAGATAAACCGTTCCACACACAAGTCAGGCAACGTGTGGAGTGCGGAAATGAAGAACAAGTGAGGGAAAAAACCGCGGATGACCCGCCTTTCACTGTGGCTGAAGTCGAGACTGTGCTCAAAGCGCAAAACCCGAAGAAAGCTCCAGGGTCAGACGGGTTTACCGCGGATATCTGCGCCAGAGCTGTACGCTGTGATATTAAGATATTAATCTTGATTTTATCCTTTACTTTATTTTATTCATTTCTTGATGACCGTTTGGAGCAACAGTAAGAACCCAGCCTTTCGCACCGACACGGTCCTAGGTTAGAGCCTCATAAGGGAAAGATGTTTGTATGATGAATACTAACATTTGTATCTAAGTCATAAGTATTTATACATATTTCTTTAAATACCTTTATCTCATGACGACACACAAATGCATCCTATTCGCGGATGATATATCAGTTGTTGTCACTTCTAAAGATAATCGCAATAAAATTGACCATGAAAATGACATTAATAAAACAATTAAATCTATAATAAATTGGCTAAATAATAATAATTTAAAAATTAACATTGACAAATCAAATTACATAAATTTTAATAACCATCCGTCTTTAAACATACATTATCAAAACTATGCTCTAAATGATGTTAGCACTGCCACTTTCCTAGGCATTGAGATAGATCAAAAAATTGATTGGAAACCACAGGTAGATAAGGTATGCAAAAAAGTAAATAGGTTTGTTTTTGTTTTGTTTAAATTAACAAAAGTGTCCACCAGAAAAACTGCCCTGACAGCCTACTTTGCATATGTGGAATCGGTGCTGCGATATGGCCCCATTATTTGGGGACACAGTACTGACATACATAGAGTATTTGTGGCACAAAAGAAATGTATCAGAGCAATATGTGGTATTGCACCTTATACCTCATGTAAGCCATTTTTTAAATGTTTAAACATTTTGCCACTACCCTGTCTTTACATTTTTGAAATGGCAAAGTTTGTGAAGTCTAACCAGGGCAAATTTATGACTGCAAAAGACATGTTTCCCAGAAATACAAGGAACGGTAATAGGCTGGTCATCGATATAGTGCCCAAAAGCACACGTTTCAAAAAAAAATGTTATTACATGGGAATATCAATATATAATAAGATTCCCCAAGCTATAAGGGAATTGCCTTTTAATAGGTTTAGTTTCGAGCTGCATAAGTGGCTTATGGATAAATTGTTCTACTCGGTCCAGGATTTTTTTTTAGCTATTAATTTTAGTTTTAATGATAATTATGCGGACTTATTTGATTGTTACAATTTTTTTTCTTTCTTTTTATATGTTTTTAATCCTATTTTTTATTTTTTGTTATCATGTAATCTTTATTTTATTTTTGATTTGAAAATTGTAATTTTTATTATTTGACATGTAATTTTGCTTTTATTATGTTAAAACGTTTGAATTAAGTTTGCATGCCATATTATCATGGCTAAATAGGTTACAAAGCATCAAAATTGTTACTTATCTACCGTACCACCATTGTATACCACCCTATTTAATGCAAATAAAGATATTCTATTCTATTCTATTCTTCATATATGTCCCCAGTATCCATAACACAAACCTAACAGTACCTACTTACTTTGGGAGAGACTAATTGATGTGAATGTAAAAAAAAATATTATGTTTTATCATTATATAGTATCCAAATTAGAATTAGAACAAAATAGAATGTTTTGAAATATAAACAAAATATAACGTTAGTAAAGAGTAACCAAAATATTCTGGGAAATTTTAATATAACAGTAATTTCCCAGGTGATCGACCTTTACTAACGATACCGGAAATTAAAAGTATCTGTTTATAGGTATGTAAATTTTAAGGCTGCGGGAGGAAAACAAATTAAGAGAAGCGTAAAGTTACTGAAGGGGATGTCAAACCACGAGAGGTAAAAAAACCGTTTGCTTTCTTAATATGTAACACAACAAAACATTTTAAGCAAATTTAGAATTTTTTGACCTTCGTGGTCAAGTGCATATGGTGGTTCATTGCAATTCACTTGACCACATGGTGGCATTCCATGGCTTGGCTTGGGGTATTGGTTCCGTCATTATTTCTACAATACATGTCTTTTAGGTATGTACGGTACAGTAGACCGCACAATATAACAATTAGCCATCTTTACAATAGTTAACCAAATTTAGGACACGAGAAAACACAGTCTACGTTCACATCAAGACTCGCTAACATATTTATTAACCCTTGGCATGCCTGGTAGGGTCTGTCAGACCCACACCAACGCATGCTCTGTTATAGTTCATTCAAATTTGTATTGAGCGCTTCACCGTACTCAATAGCTGACTGTTACTAAACTCGGAACGTGCTCCGCCCGCTTCCTCAGGCCGCAGCGAATTAGTAAGGTAGAAATTCGTGCATAAAGCGCGCGTGGGTCCCACAGACCCCACCAAGCATATGGTGTGACTTTATTGCGTAAGTATTTATTTCTTTTTTCTTATGTTAATTGATATTTGTGCGTTCAATACTAATAGTTTTAAACTTTTTAGGGTCAACATGGATAAACATCTGAGAGACAAGGATATTGGACTACCACCAAAAGGAAATTGACCTGACTACTGGCACAAATCCGAAGTCTGAGATTATAAGCTTCTACAATCGTACTAAGAGTAATGTAGACAATGTCGAAACGTTGATAAGATTTTATGATACATCGCAAAACTCAATTGCCGCTGACAGTAGTTTTTTGGATGCTCAACACTGTTGGAATAAATACCAAAATTATCCAAATGACGTACTGTCCAGAAGTTAAAGTAATTGACGAAGTTTTATAAGAAGTTTGGCTCTTGCAATTGTTGAATCACATTTAAATCTTCGCAAAAGAATAACCAATAGTATTGGTGATCAAGCTAGCCCACTATTGAAAATCTACTACTCGAATAAAGCGTAGATGCCACGAATGTTTAGCGATAAAAGATTGCAAATCTCTATACATTTGTCTTGACCATTCAATTTTTAATGCGCAAAGTGCTACCAAACCAAAGCCCTACAAAATGATAATACAGGTGATAAAGACTCATTATTTTATCGTTAAGTGTAAATCTAAGTTAGTGCCTTACATTTTATCAAATCTGTTTTCTTTAGTTTGGACACAAATAATATGTTATCAAATTACTATTGTCTAAATTTTGTTAAAAAATGTGTGTTTAGTTTAATTTGAATAAAATATATAGTTTGTTAATTTGTAATATGATTTTTATTATTATCTCTTGTTTACGCTTTGGGCATACTTATTAAAGCATTAAAACACTCTTCATAATAAAATTTATACAAAATAAAAAAAGTTGAAAATCTGGGTCTCTCAGACCCACCAGGCATAGCGTGTAACTTTCAGCCACCAGGCATGCCAAGGGTTAATTCCTTTTATATTCAAATATTTCATGTTTCTATAAACGTCCTATCGTAAAATCATACATTCTTTTCTTTTGTGTAACATCAGCCCGTACAAGCTATTTAACTTGGATTCAGAATAACATATGTAATGTTATCTATTATTATTTGTCATACATGTTCTAATGTACGAAACAATAATTTATTATCATAAACAAAACCCTTAATCTTATAAGAGAAATAAGTGTGCTTACGAAGACAAAGAGAAGTATTGTCTTATTTCAAAAACAGAAAAACATTGAAGCGACGTTACTGTTACTCAGAAGGTATGCACAATGATTATTTTCTTTTACATCTACACTAATTAACCAAGCCTAAAGAAAGCACTGTATGGCTATCGAACTAGGGTAACGGATAGACATACATATAAGATATTAATGTTTACAGAATTATATATAAATACCAGGTACATATGTTCCTATTCACCACACAAACATCCGCCCCTTCAGGCACTCAAACCCGTCCTTGCGAAAGGCAGAATTGCTACCGTTGCACCAAAAGATGATCAAATAAATATACAAAGAAACTTGACTTGGCACCCGATGTTTATGCTTACATTGCAAAATATATCCCTAGAAGAAAATTAATACATGATCTTTAGAACGAAGGGAAAATCGCTGTTGTTGCACTAACTGACCGTCAGCATTGTCAAATGGCTAATGGTAACTAGATAAAGCAGTTTTTATGCAAAAAAAAAATCACGGTGTTTGATGAAAATGAAGTTCGAGAATTGACAGAATCTCGAGCATTCAATTTCAAGTAACCAACGCAAAGAAAAATGACTTTTCCTGCTCCAAATATTTTCCCAAGGAGGTAAAAAGTAAATTAGAGTCTCGAGTAGGCACTGACCTTGTGTTGTTAAAATTTCAATTTACAGTAAAAATACTGGCAGTTAATTAAGGTCCGTTTTAGAATGCGTCTTTGGAGACTTTTTATGTGGTTTTTTATACGTGTCACTGCGATAGCACGTAAAATAATGGAGTAGCTTTTTTAGACTCATTTAGTAAGAATACCTTTTTAGATAATTCAATGGCAACCTCAAAATTATTTTTCAATTTAAAGTTGAATAATGACAGTTTTATATTAATTAAGGAAAAACTATATTTTGTAGATAATCTTCTTTCTTCTTTGGCTTCGCCTCTTCCCGTTACGCGGGGTCGGCTTTCCTGGTGGTGAGGCGCCTTCATGTCCTTGCGGACATTCGTCATCCACGTATTTGGGGGCCTTCAATGTTCTCTCTACTCTTGTTTTGCCTCATTCCAGTATAAAAATTGGCTTTTGTTTTACGATCGGTTGCCACCTGGCATCAAGGTCGTAGTCTTACAGAATGACTTGAGCGCCGCCGTTGACCCATGTAGAGTTCTTCCGCCGCCTGCTGTAATGGAACCTCCGACCTAAGAGTCCATCACAACCGAGGACCTCTGCTCCAAGTACGCCGAAACCCGTACGCCCAAGTATCCGCTCCATGGATAACGGAGTTTTCTCTCCGACCTGTTGGTCCGCGGGAAGTATTTTATTTCCCTCCTACCCTCCAGCCATTGATTGAGGAGCATTCCCCCATCCGCCACCTGGGGACGCGCTCTCTGGGGGTCAGGTTGCGCCGAGAGATATTTTGTAGATAATAACAAATTAAATTGTACAAGAAATACTATTACTGGGAAAATAAATAAGAGAGTAAACAAAATACGATATTTTCTTTCGGAAAACATAAAGTGGAGAAGGTGCGTGTAATAAGAAATAAAATTGACATAGTAGAGATAATGGAGAAAAAATCTTAAATTGTAAAAATAAATCACTTCTTACTTTATCACTTAAGGAGTTTTTCTGATATCATGTGAATACCACAATTTGACAACAAGCACAAACAAATAATAAAATACGTAAAAAAGGTATAAATAGTGACAGTATAGGAGCGCAGAAATTCAAGACTATAGGAAATGTTCACAATAAAAAGTAATAGAAGAATGATAAGAATTAATATGTACCTTCCTATGTCCTTAGGATATTGAACACACTGCGGGCTACCAACCTTTCTTGGTTGCGCTTCGTTGCACCAAGCGTTTCTCAACATCTTTCATAATGCGCACAGCAAAGTGGATCTCCCTCTCTGCAACTATTATTCCGAGTACTTATAACCAAACCGTTTTCAAAGCCAGGGTGAATAGGCACCTTCTGGGTGAGCTTGTTTCATCGTAGATTCTGTCTTCGCCCCTGGACTTGATTAGGATCAAGGGCGAACCCATTTAAAAAAAAGAAACGTGGCGGCAGTTTTTGATAGTTAAATCAAATTGGAGCACCAAATCTATATGCCCCTCCATAAAATTCCCAAGTATTTTACCAATAATTGTATGCTAATATATTAAGGGGAATTATTTTATAAACAGCCCTTAATTTTCTTTACGGTATCTGTTTATTTGTAAAGTTTCAATATTTCTTTTCTTCTAAGGATTATAAGTATCTATTTCTGTTACCCTCTAAATGATATTGTTATACCCATGAGAATAAAGTTCAAAACAAGTTTCAATCGAGACTTGCAAAGAAAAAACAAGGAGTTGAAATTTGTCTGGCGATATTTACAGAGGACCACAAAATCTCTTATTTTATATCATTGTGGTTCTTGAGACGATTCGGTGTTCCCTGAGGAGTGGGAGCTATTTATTCGATAAGATGAATTGCTAACTAAACAAAGAACTTGTTTAGATACGAGAATAGTATTCAGTGTAATTTAAACCAAAGAGCTTTGCATTGCGCTTTTTTTTTTACTGTTGGTTGGTGCATTTGTTACTTTGATTAGGTTTCCATTTCTTTCTCATGTATAGTACAACAAAATGTATAATAAATTCACAAAAGCATTTGAAATACCTACCTGAATATTTAAAATAGAGGTTTTATTATCAGCATAAAAATACTATCTTTGCTGCTGATCTTTGCTTATGGAAAAATACAATGTAGTAAAAAAAGGATCTTAACCCACCACGACACCAGCGACTGCACATACAGTCATGCTAATTGCTTTACGTGCTTTCTCAAGGAAGAAAGGAAAAATTTTGATGACCTTTCCCTATGAAATTTACATAACCTTTACTTTGTCCACTGCAATAACGAGCTTCTCTATATTCATTGCACGTAACTAGTATTCCTGATTGCACTGAATCGTGCTACTAATAATTCAATAGTTCCTTTATCAAGTTCAATTCGTGTTCTACACCTAACACACATGATACGTCTTCTAGTGTACTTTATGCTGCTAATGTTAGCTTAGTAATTGGTGTCAAAATGGTGATTAAAAGTTCTTTTTACTTAAAGACAATGTAAAAAACACTCAATTATTTATACGAAAATGAATAAGCAAATATAATTATTTTTGTAACAGGAAATGTGACAAAAAGCAATTCCAATAAAACACCACTAAGATACGATTATTACGTTATAATTTGCAAAATCGAAGTAGAATTCCGTGTAATTATTTGCCATTTTATGAAATAAAAATTAAAAATATCTACATACTCCAATAAATATTGTGAATACTTTATTGGCGAAGGGAAAAACGTACCTATTCCACTTTTAATAGACATGACCGAATTTCCCTTACAATAAATTCAACGATTTGTTCCCTCCAGGCTTAGGATATTCTGTTGCTATCTCGGGAAAGATCGCGAAGAGGAAAAAAATAATACCCTTACGCAACAGCTAATATCGAATGAAAGGAAATGAAGTGTCACTTTATTTTTCCTAAGACGAAATATTTCGTAATTTTCATACATAATATAATGTCTTTACCTATGAAACACCTGGAAAATTTCAAAGGGTCTATCAACGTTTTGATAGCTCAATTAGATGAGCACTCGCCTGAATAGCCAGAGACTGTGGGTAAGAGTTCTGCTTGATTACAAATTTTGAGACAAGTGTAATTTTTTTACTAGTAAAATAATAGTTAAAATGAGTTAAAGAGAGAAAAATGAGTTTGTCTTTCTGAGTTTCTGCGCATTATACTAAGTGTAGGATAACTTAATTTGACTGTCTTGTCAACCACTGCAGTAATCATCTATTTTCTTGCTAGAGGATAAAGTGGTAATAGCAAAACTAAAGAACCGTCGAAATATCACGTTAAGGTCACAAATAGACCCGAGGACAGAGAACATAAATAATCTGAAGGATGATGTTTTCTTCACTTGTTTTATTTATAGAAAACTTTCGTTTATGTATTGTGCCGTATCTTTCTATACAACCTCATGCCTATTCATTATTATAATCAACAGACCTAATCAGAACTTTTACTAGGTATCTAATTTTATATACTCTCTAAAAGTAAAACTAGCTCTATTACAATGGCAGTCTATAGCAGATGTGTTATTGTAGGTACCTCAATTACCCTTCATGCAGATTAAAAACTGTTACCGAATTAGAAATTTGGTATTAATTTTCAGTTTACGGATACTACAATAGACCATAAATTCAAGACCTTTTTGCACGCAAGTGACTCTTCAATTTTTAATTTGCCCTCTTCACGGAGGAGTGAAGATGGGTTGGCAGCTCTGTAATTAGAAAAGAAATATGCAGGACGGTGCTGCGACATTTTTTCGAGGTAAAGGGTAAAGATTATTAGCATTCTGGACTCATTGACGCTAATGCGCCTGTAGACTTCAATGCAATTCAACCATAAAAGTTTATTTATTTATTTATTTTATTAGGACAACCAACAAAACATACACCTTACAAGCTAATTTTACATTTTTACTGTAGCATCAATACGGTGCTGCCTTACTTAAAGGCTGCCACGGAAAGCATAATAAAAAAATAGTTGAAAGCAGAAGACACTAAAAAATACAAAACAAATCGTCTTATCCTATTGATAATAAAAAGTTACAAAAGAAGCTAGCTCAGCAATTTTTTCAGGAAATATAAACACTTAAGCAGAAACTTAACAGTACCCTAACGACAAAATAAAAATTACAAACATAAGCAATAGCCCTACGTACCACCGACTTAGCGTTGGTGTCAACTAATTTTCTCTTAAAGTTATATAAGTTAAATCGAAATATCTCAATATCTTCATTCTTACTCGATGCATTGTAAAGAGATTGTAACCTATTCAGAGGAGAATTAAGACCAAGGTTATTTTTGGATGACTTAGTTGAAAACAGACGACAGCTCCAACCAATCAGCCCCCGTGGTGAATTATGTCTCATTCTGCTTAAGGTGGTGATCGGCGCATCGGCGCATCGGCGCGTACCCGAACACCTTTGTAAACACTTATCCATTTAGATCATTTGCGACGTCAATGAATCAGTACAAAATCATACGTTAACTACGATATGTGGCTTATTATTTCGTTATAGTTATTTTATATCAATCGCTGTATTTTATCCAGTTTATACATTTTATTATCCGTCATTCTATTCCAAAATTATACATTTCTTCAGTTTATATATTTTATTTCCAATCAATAGAATGTATTATTGAGTTATCATGTTTGGAACTAGACAAAATAGTTATTGTATGTGTATATAGACCTCCCAAGAGTTGATACCCATAGTTTGAGGCTATGTTCACAAGCTTCTTACCTTCAATACCGATAAATGCCATTATATAGCTTTCACTAGGAATATGAAAACATTGAAAAACCAGTAATTTATCCAAGGGCTAAAGCTTAACAATGTGGATTCCATACGAGACCTGGGCGTCATTCAAGAAAGCAGCATTCTAGAAAAAGCTTTGTTTCAATAAAGATCAAGACAAAATAATTCCTAATGCTTTTAAAATGCTGGGCTTTATTGTGAGAAACAGCAAGGGTTCTTAAAACGCATCGACTAAAACAACCCTGTTTAATGCGTTGGTTAGGCCAAAGCTGGAGTATTGGAGCGTAGTATAGGCACCTCACTAACAAGTACATGAGTCTAGAATCGAGTGTGTGCAAAAAAGGTTTTAATATCATCTTGCATACCAGTCCAAGAATTGTAAAAAAAAAATAATTATATAACGACCGCTTAGGAAAGTTTAAAATAAAGACGCTCAAACTAAGACAACAATTTTAGATCAAATATTCCTACACAGGCTCTTGAATGGTGTTTATGATTGTCCGCAACTGCTTTATAAAATTATTGTTAACTGTCCTCGCAGATTACTCCACCCTGGTAAATTTTTGCTGTTTATTTCTAAACTTAATAAAAGTAACTTAGGAAAAATTTCCCCATTAAATAGAATTATCTGCTTCCAAAATAGCTTAAGTAAAAAATCTAATTTGGATATCTCTGCTTAACAAATTTTTAAATTCAAAACAGAACTAATAAATATATTAGTATCTTAGTTATTTTAAGTATCCTTTTATTTACTTGTATTATGTACTCAGGCTTTTGTAACCTAAGATAAATTGCATGCCGTGGCAGCCTTTAATTAAAATCAAAATCAAAATCACTTTACTTCATAGGCCCTTGCGGGCACTTAAAATTAAGATTTTACAAAAATAAGAAAATATTCTACTATAATAATGATAGCCCGTGCGCTAGCGGCAAGTACATCCGCGGAGTTGATGCCGCGCATGTAATCGCCACGAGCGACCCGATTCCGAACGTAGGGGCTAACATGATAAGAATCGGGCAAGAAACTCATGTGCCAAACCTCTTATAAAATCGCCAAATGTCTTACAAATTGTGTATATTATAAAACGATTCAGAGAACGAGCAATTCATTTCTTTTAGGTCCACGCTGCCTTATCATTTAAAAAATGTTTAACACAGTAATAAGCCTTTTTGCATTTTAATTAAAATTTTAAATTTATTTACTGACAAGTCATGCATGTTACATGACAGCGATTAGTAGACACTATACCTAGATAAAATAATAAGCGTATTATACTCATTCGTCCTTAAATAAATGAAAAATTTTCAACAAGCTGTAAAATTTCCAGAATTTTACAGCTTGTTGAAAATGGTGGTATAAGAAATGAACGTTAGCATTAAGCGTTTAAATCGTGTTGCACTCCCAGGATACGTCAGTTCACGCTAAAGTGGTAATACTGAGAATTCGCCAGAAACAAGTCGTTCGGGTGATTCGTGAATACAAGCGGTTTTCTATTACAACAGGCTTACGCTCAATCGTGCGAGAAAATACTTGATGTCTGCTTCAAATTACATTCTAATAAAAAAAATCAAAAGAGTGAACAAGGATTTTTCTCTGCTCTATACTGATACAATGACCTATGATAGACATATACATTTATTCCTTAAACAATATTGTATTGGAAATTACCAATCTAATATAACTCTCATAAAAATAAATAAAAGAAAATTACAAAATCCAAGCGTAAAAAGAGAAAGATAAAACAAAACTTTGCTTAATAATGATTATAATTGGAGCGGAACGAGCGAAGCGAGTGAAGCTCCCATGGATCAGCTTCAATGGCGCAATGTCTGATACACCATAACTTCCCGAGTTCTTAACCGATTTTAATATATTTGTGTGGAATCGAATCAACAGGTTTAGGACCAGATTTTAACGGAGCCCGAATATTAAAATTCAACAAAATTCCCATCAATTTTTTTTCTTTTTTTTAGGTATTACGCTCCGCTTTAATATATGGTACTAGCGTAGCTTTATGCTTAGCGACTACATCGCCTAGTAACTTATTTCTATCATTTAAATAATCATCTATTGAATAATAACATTTTTTCAATAAGAAGGATTTAAGTTTATCTCTAAATTTATTCACATCGTAAACAGTTTTTAACCCCACTGGCAAGGCATTAAATAATTTGATTGCTTGGAATCTTACGCAGTGACTAAAAATTTTAAGTCTTGGTACTACAGCAATTTTCAATTTTAGTTTTACGTGAAAGTTCTCTTCGTATTTTATTATCATTTGACTTAAAATTGTTCAAATTATTTACTAGATAAGTTAATAAAGTACAAATATATAAAGATGGGACTATTAAAATACCTAGCGTTTCGAAATGAGGTTTGCATGACTCTATCTAAGGTAGGCGGTTCATAGTGCGGATAGCTCGCTTCTGTAACACAAATGCTGCCGAAATATTATATTAATAACTATTACCCCAGAACATAATGCTGTAACGAAGTTTTGATTCAACAAGTGCAAAATAAACCAATTTTAACTGATCTTAAGTTAATTCATCCCTTAAGCTCCTAATGGCATAGCATGCTGAGCTAATGTTAGACTCCAATACATCGATTTCCTTTTTCCAATTTAAATCTCTGTCAATGTGGATACCTATGAATTTGACTGTTTCCATAGCATTAATGGCTAAATAATTTATTGTAGGTTCTAATGAATCTTTGTCTCTTGCATTGGTTCTAAAAAATAAAGCAGATGTCTTATTTGCATTAGAAGATAATTGTCAGAAAACCAATTTTCAAAGTAGTGAAACGTATTTTTTATTTTGATATTCAGCTCCTCTATATTACTCGCAGATACAACAGCGTTAGTGTCATCTGCATAAATAGTTAAGTTTATATCCGGCTGTCTTGCTCTCATGTAATCAGCTAAGACATTAAAAAATATTATAAATAAGATGGGTCCCAATAATGAGCCCTGCGGAACGCATTTTTTTTATTGTTGTGATACTGTTTGTTTTTTAGTGAATTTATAAAACCATTATGTAAATAACTGAGGGGGTGAGATCTATAACATGGGCATTGCTTCCAGTTTTTATAGTACATGACATGAAACCAATTAAAAATTGTCTGTATTTGATGCAGTGATCATGGTGTATGATAGACACACAAAAAGATGGGATAATAAATGTAAGATAAAATGTCAGTCGCTCTTGAGAAAAATTCACGACATGAACTTACAGTGGATAATAAACAATTGGATGTATGCGTTTAGTCGGTCACAAAATCAATGATAAAAGCCAGTGAAAGAATTGATCTGATTATCAGTCGTGTTCGAAAACTCGAGCGGTATTTTCTTTGCAGCAATAGCGTGCTAAAACGAGCTTTCTAAATTTTGGTTTCCCCATCCAACGACATTCTTTACTACCAAAACGATAGCAATTCACAACTTTTCCGAGATATCAATAACCCCGTCTCAATTCGACATATTTGTTTGTGTAGGTTATTATACCAGTTGCTGGGGACACTCGCTCAACTCTGATCCAATTTTGTTTGTTTGCCTCCGTTCTCCAGAACGCAGCGTCTTGTTTGCTCAATTTGAGATATATCACTTCGGCTAATGTTCCGATAGAACAGGAGTTGGCAGTCAAAACTTTTTCTCATAAATATTCATAATAATGACGTTCACAATTGAACTATAAGTTAATAATAATATTTCATATATTCACACCAATTAGCCTAGCCCAAAGTAAGCACTGTAAGGCTTGTGTTATGGATACTAGGGTAACGGATAGACATACATATATGATTAATATTTATAGAAATATATATAAATAACCATGACTCAGATTGCTCGTATTTATCACATAAACATCTGCCCCATCCGAGACTTGAACCCAGGACCGTTGGTGCGAAAGGAAAGGTCGCTACCGTTGCACCTACAGGTCATCATAACAAGTTGAATATTAGTTAAGAAAATATTTTTGGTTCATTTGCCTTTTCCACTGCATGACCATCTCCATAATCCACTTTGTGCAGCATGAAAGAAATATACTTCTTAATATCAATGATGTCAAATTACTTTATTAATTAGTCAATTTAATCTCATTTGGTTGGACCAAAAACTCATTTTTAATATAAACACAGTTTCAAATAACCCACTGTCTGTCTATGTTAGTTTCTAGTTTCTGTAAAGACTTAACATACAAAGAGCATTTTAATATTATTTGGAAACTTTTTTATTACTTACAATAAATAGCTTTTGAGCGATTATTCTACATAGCTATTCTCATCATTGGCAGTACTACATTTCATCTACTATACTATTGATGTAAATAAGGCTAGATCATCAGAGAAATGTAGCTAAAATTGTTATTTCTTGCTTTCTTTTTTAGAAAATTGTTGATATGAGGCATGTCATAGAGTAAATAAAAAAGTGACTGATTGCTAACAGCAAATTTACAATAACAATTCTAGAAATTTGGTGCATAAAACTTAGTCGATCGGTCAGTACTGAATCTGAATAATTATGATTCGCTTATCCTTCTTGGTGACTTCTGTACTTCTATTTTCTTATCCAACTCCAGGCCTATCGTCGTTGGCAATATCGTTCATGTCCAATTTAACAATGGCGTAGGAATATTTACGCTACAGCCTACACGCTCTTTCGATATAAAGAAAATATGTTAATTGATTTCTCCTTGAAGCATTGAGAATATTACGCTACTTTCTTTAACGATATTCATATTTTTTGTACAGTTGACCTTTTTATAAGGTTTATTTTTTCTTCGTTTATATGCAACTAGCTTTCCGCCCGCGGCTTCGCCCGCGTGGAATTCGGTTATATTGCGGTATAAAGCAATAACGTAAGCTATCATTCCACTTCTTACGTATTTTAAAAAACACATCGTTACCATGTTTTGAAAAACACCCAGCGCCATCTATCGCATACCTCAAGAACTAAATAACGTAACTAATACTTATACCAATTAGTAATTCGTTGACTTTAGTGATTTCAGGATAAGTAGATGTAAAAAAAAACAATTTAGACGATAAAACAAATTGTACGTCATCCCTCGAGAATTCCTCATTTTCGAGGATTCATTTTCGTATAATTTAGCTTCAAAATTTACATGTTCATATTCGTTTACAACATATAAGTAGATGTAAAAAAAAACAGTTTAGACGATAAAACAAATTGTACGTCATCCCTCGGGAACTCCTCATTTTCGGGGATTCATTATCGTATCATTTAGCTTCTAAATTTACATGTTTATATTCGTTTGCAATATTTTACCTTGTTTTAAACGACACACAGCGCCATCTACAATCCATCCATCAAGCAAACAATATTTTTGTTTTTCCTCGGGAATATAATTTCTTTCCAGGATAAAAAGTACCCTATTATTTAATCCGGACTTTTATCTTTACGTCTGCAAATTTCAAAGCAATCGGTTCAGTAGTTACGGCGTGAAAGCGGAACAAACAAACAAACAAACAAACAAACTCACTTTCCGATTTATAATATTAGTAAGGATTATCTGTTATATTTATATTACGGAGAATAATTAATATATTAATGTGGATATTTTATTACTTTACAAATGTGTTAATATTAATATTTTATGGCCGATACGACTCCGCAGCAACCACACCTCCGCTCCCGACAAGTATCTTCACCAATAGGGCTTCTTGGAAGCATCCAGAATACCGATGCCTGCGTGACGACAAGTGCCTGGTGATCCGCCTTAACAGAAACCGATGCCAATTCTGCTGCTGTAAAAAGTGCCATTCAGTCGGCATGTGCCCTGTCTGTGAGAATAAACTCAAAGTACCTTAAAAAATATAGAAGATGAGCAACTTTATGAAGTATGTGATGTACTTCATAACACTCCACACTCTTGGCACAATATAAATGCAGAGGCTCTTGCAAAACAACTACAATCATCATAAGCTTGAAACTCGAATATGGCTATAGATGGCGGAATTTGCTTTAAAAGCAACAGTTTCTATTAATTTTAATAAACAATATTACTAATTCTATTATTGACAGTTTTTAAAAAAGGTTGTGTAGGAAGTAATGTAAAAGTGTCTGTTCTATAGAATAGGCGCTTATTCTATAGAATGTATTTGATGGCCATTAAGACTCCGCAGCGAACGCAATTCCGCTTCTGGAAGTTACCTTCACCAACAGGGCTTCTTACGGAGCAGTATCCAGAAGCAAAAAGAATACCGATGCCTGCGTGACGGCAAGTGCTACAACAGAAATCGCTGCCAGTTCTACCGCTTCAAGAAGCACCTTTCAGTCGGCATGTGCCGTGACTATGAGTACATAATACACCCGTCCGTAAAAGAAAATAGATGATGAGCTTCGTTATGAAGTATGTGATGTACTCCGTGACACCACAACGCTTGGCATAGAGAAATATAGATACAAAGGCTCTTGCAAAACAATTAAAATCAACATAAGCCTAATAACCGGATACAGTTATGCGCTAGTTGTCTTATAAACAACAGTTCCTGTTATTTTTCAAAAAGCAAATTTACTTAATTATATATAATTCAAATATTTAAAATTATTAGAAAAATATGCGAATACATTAACAACCCATTTTTATTAACATCTACGTAACCGAAGATACGGCTTTACTCTTCACTAAACCACATCTGATGAGCTCAGGGATTCATCATATGTCCATTAAAGTTTATAATATTCAGGCAACGGCTTATTCTGAGCGTAGGGAGGCCGGGGTTCAAAGTACCGGGACTGGGTTATTCCTATGCAAGTAGCTTCGCAAAGAAAAGAGATAGCGATAGGTTTGAAGTGCATTCCGAAACATTATACTACCGCGCAATTGCTACAGCCATTTTAGAGAAGCTGCGTCGGCGCGTGATAGTGGTAGTCGATTCGGGGTGCATAACCATCACGCAAGTAAATTTTTTCGGACTTAAAATTTTTGGTATTTAAAAGAAATAGCTATCTGCGTGTATCTTGCTATAATTAGCAAGATAAACTATTGATAATATCTTTGTAGTATAATTATTGGCTTTTTATAACACGTTCATTTATTATAATTAGAGGTCATTTAAAAAATGGAATTTAGCGTTCAAAGTACCTCTGGTTGGGGGTTGATTGTGCCGCGGAACAACGTGCCCTGCAACGAAACACGTAAATTATAAAATTTAAATTTCGTTTTAGGATGCGAATCTATAAACAAAGAACAGATATCAAAGACGATCGTAACCTGAATAAGATGGCTTGGGAACTAGACGTATGTCACAAGACTATTTCGCTTAGTCAAAAAGTTGAAAGTTGGTGAAACACAAACTGGGTTACTATTTAAGATAAGTGTTCAATCAAAAGCAGGAGAAGACACTGGCTGTAAAGACCGAAAAGGAAGAGCAATAGCAAAATAAAGGAAGAGGAAATTGAAAATGAGTCAGGAATAGGCAACCGATAAATAAAGTGACACGTGCAGATAGTGAAAGACATGTGTAGTAGAGAGACCTACAAGAAAAGGATCATAGAAGTGATAAATGAAGGAGGTAATCCAAAATGGTATTGTCTAACATGTTGCTACTTATATTCGAATTCAAGACCGGAATGCGTCATGTGCAAAAATTGGGCTCATTTAAAATGCCTGAAATGTATGGCTGTTGATTCTTATGTTTGTCTGAATTGTAATTCCGTAACGACTTGTCCTGTTATTAATGATATTTTAAGTTCTGCGATACTGAAAAATACTATAACACAGGTAAAACAATAATCAGATGTATTAATCTCAGGAAAGTAATATAATGATAAAAAAAGGTATTTTAATATTTATTTAGTTCTGAAACTACTGCTCCAATCGCACATTTAAATAATACCCGTTTTATCGGATAAACGGTAAAAGATCACGGAACGTCAAGATTAAATATATAAAAACCAACAAAAATAATCACGTTTGTTGTATGGGAGACCCCGCTAAATATGTATATTTTTTATTTAATTATTTTTTTGTTAAAGTGAATATATTGGCGATTCTCTGTAAGCTCGTAATCGGCTGTCCCGATCGATTTTCTCAAAAAGTATTTTAATTATTAAAAAAATATCACTCCTAATTAAACTTTAACCCTGAAACTTTTAGAACTAAAACTATTTTAAGTTTTTTTCTAGACGTGATAGAAGCTCTAAATACACAGTCCACGGGGTGTCCCAATCAGTGTATTCCCACATAAATATGAGATTTATGAAGAAGTTATTAAAACTTCATACATTTAGCAATTAATATCATAAGGCAAAATAATTAAATTATATTATTTTCGTAAAACAAGGTTTCATTACGTATTTTATTTATTAGTAAACTCCTTAACCCCCTTTTGCCCCAGAATTTCTATAAAGTCCCCTGCCAAAAATTTAAAGCCATAGTAAAAAAACTGTAATGTTTTTCAACATTTTTTGAGTAAAATGAAAGGCAAGTGTTGTGAAGTTGGTAAATTTGCCGAATACAGTGGCAAAACGCCATTTTCTTTAGTGTCAGAGCGCCATTTGTGAGGTGAACACGCGTTTGGACCGCTACCACACACAGTCCTCTGGTAAGTAATAATATTTATGTTAATTATATTAAATATTCCTACATATCATTTACTGTTTTATTATTTGTCTAAATTGATAGCTAGGTATTTTCCCAATGCTGTTTCACAGAAACCGTTGCATATGGTGGCGGTTCTTGCATGATGTGGGCTGGTATCTCGTTGGAGGGTAAATCCGAGCTCGTTTTCGTGCCTGGAGGAGGCCGAGGAGGAGGACTGGAAGCTGATTGGTACATCACAAATATTAAATTATATAAAAATATTCTTCCATTACCGTAATTTCGTTTTCATTTTCCCAGGTGAAAATAAGTTCAGCAAAACAAACCAACAACAAATTAGGGTAAACCATTAATAATGTATTTGTACGATTATTTGTTTCTACGTAAAGTAATTAAGTTCCTATTTTCTTTTGTCCCATTCACATGCTTCCAAGAACAAAGGACAATAATTACAACAAGCACTATAATTAATGTTTCCATAGCAGACAGTTTGTCACAGATACGAGAGCGTCAGCAAAAAAGGATATCGCCATTAATCCTTGTATTAATGGCCTGTGAGATCCCCATGTTTTTCGGACCTTACTTTATCCCTGGATCATGCCCGCTCTATAATTAAGTGGCTTTTTTCCAATTTATTTGTGATTTCCTAATAAACAACATTTCGAAAATGAAAACCTCGATTGCCATGGTTTATTGAATTCGTTAGGAAAAGTATATTATGTAATCCGTTCAGTAGATTTATTTAAGAACTTCAAAGAACAACACGTAATCAATCAGAGCTACTCGAGAGTGATTCAAGAATCACAGTAATATGTGAATGTATTATGTTATAATAATAATAATAATAATATTATTTAGTTCACAAAAAAGAAGAATTATAGAATACAGTGATGTAAATACATTCTATAGAAAGACTGTATACCATATACATATTCCCTAAAGTATATACAAAGGTTCATAAAAACTTATACGAAAGGGGTCACTTAAACTATTGACGATATAAGGCCTTACTGTAACACAATTACGAGTATAAACAAACCTATAAAATAAAAATCATTAATTTCAAGTAATTAAGCCCGTGTGCACTTACAAAACTTACAATTGCTAATAATAAAAGGGTTGTTACTATTAAAATAATAATATTTTTTATAATTAGTTGAAAAATATTTTCTCGGTAAGTGAATTATTGTAATTATTTTGAGAAAATAACGTTCTTGAACCACAAAATAACATTAAATCGTCATTAAATAAATAATTAAGATTAAAATCAAGATTTCTTGTAGATATATATAATTTTTTTTGGAATATAAATTATCACCTTTATTGGTTCTATGAATCACCATATAGTTTTGTATGAGCTTTTTAGAGATGTGGTCCTTAGACTTTAATAATTCAAAAAGCCTAAGCCAAAATCATGGGCTCCAAGGAGAACAAATAAAGCAGATTTAATCGAGACAAACGAGATAATCAAGATAATAACCCTTCGGGCACCCATCTCATTATCGCACCTTGCCATAGTTGCTAAACCTCCTCAACAATCGCTAAATACGAACAATATATTTTTGTAACACTTCTAAAATACAAAATTAAATATTTTCCCATAAATAAGTTTATGAATAATATTCCTCTTAAATATTCAAAGTTAAGCCCCTTTATTGGTCAGTGGGTCGTAAATAAATGTCACAGTACCATCTGTTGGCGAGGAAGTTTTGATCGACTCAAATCCATTAATTCCCGAGAACTAATCGTTTAATATTTATAATCACACTGGTGAAACTGAAGCTTATAACTTAAACATATTCCCCATGCTCCAATCCATATGGACACCGATTTTTATGGCGATTGACTGGACGTTTTAACTTGATATTATGCAGCACCATCTGGTGGCGAAATGCTTGATGCATGCATTGAAGTTGATTGCTGAAACCAATCTCTCTTCGTAATATAATAGTCGTATAAATAGTCGTATAAATAGTCGTAGTCTTAGATATACTAACACCCCAGCTTTTTCAACATCTTATCCTTGGGTTTTGCATAGTAAGTAACAAGCCTACAAAATTATGATCAGAATCAATCTATTACCTAAAACTATGTTCTAGGTTGTTAATATGCCGTTTATTGGGCACAATGCCAAGCTCTACGCTGCTGTTGAAAATTTTCTGACAGAAAACCCATAACACTTAGAACACCAGTTCACCAAAGCAGTCGGTTTTTACCCATTTTATTATATAACGATTGTCACTTTAACAAAGTTGAAATTTTCATAAAATACCTTTAATTCCTTTTAGACAACCTTTGGGTAAGACATTAAATTTTTAAAGCGGTGAAACACATATCCATTTTTTTCTTTTCAGGTGTCATGTTTTGAACTTAATGCTCAAGACATAATTTCATGCTACTCTCTTTAAATTGGTGCTCTTTTCTATTTCCCATACTTTAGTATTTGCACAAAATTGTAAAAAAGCAAAAGCAATCTAAAATCTGTATGATATAGCAAAATTTGAATTTCTTTATGAAATTAATACTATATAATTATGACTTCGTAACCTAAGATTTATAATTTTTATATATTTTATGCATTTTCAATGCGATCTTATAAGATAAATTATTATAATAGAAAAATACTAGAAAAAATCGACTCGGGTCACAAGTGAATCTCAGGCGGGAATCGAACCCGCAACCTTTGGAAATCCGGTCCAATGCTCTCCCAATTGAGCTACCGAGCCTTGCGAACACTCGTCGAAATTTTCTAGTACATTCCTGATTTTACGCTGTAGGCCAGCGTTGTTTCATCAATGAGAGGAACATCCTCTCGTATTCGAAAGAAACATTTTTACAAATGTTTGGTCAATCGATTAAGACGAAACAGCCATGTTAGATTTATAATTTTTATATATTTTATGCATTTTCAATGCGATCTTATAAGATAAATTATTATAATAGAAAAATACTAGAAAAATCGACTCGGGTCACAAGTGAATCTCTTCGTAACCTAAACTGAATTATTGATTTATTAATGACGTATCGTTTATTGATCTGTGATTTTTTATTTTCATTAAGATACAGGTTTTATTATTTATAGATTTTAGATATATTTCTATCTCATAGTTATCTGCATTAAATTTCTATAATTGTCTGCATAGGTAATAATGAAAGTTTCATTTCCTTTTAGGCAATTTATTGCCCAAGTCCAAATTGCTGACTTAAAAAAGCAGCTGCTAAGAGCATAGAGTGGAAAACTACTATGAGCGCTGAAACAATTTAAATTAAGAAAAGACAAATAAATTGAAATTATTAGAAGTGTTTCAGAGCAACACTGTGTAAAAAAGAAATTGCAGATTTGTATAATTCTCATTTGATTTTGTTAAAGGAAAGGAAAAATTTACATTAATTCAGGCGCATTTCTAGACAGGAACTATAATATCATGCAAGCACTTGGAGTACCAAAGCATCTTATCTTCTTAGTTTGCATGTATATGGCTCAAGAGAGAATCGTAAAAACGATAAAGCAACCTCTAAACTCTTTTAATTTCTTCAAGAAGTACGGATGCATTTGATAAAATGCAAATGGGCGATAGCCCATTCCAATCAACGACTATGAAGAGTACATTATGAGACGTACCTGTCTCATAATGATTTTGGGCGAGAGGCGTCAGGCCGACGACATTACCGTTTCTGCAGCAAATGAGTCGGAAATAGCTGCACTTTGGAACAAAGTGGAGCGGATAAGCGAGGAAATTTGTCTTTCCGTAACCAGGTCCGAAACTAAGGTCATGATGGTGGATAGATCTAGGAAGTTAAAACTTGGTGAGGCGTTGGACCTTGAATCAGTGGAAAACTTTATCCTCGTAGGTACCACATCAGTCAAAAACCATTCGTGTGAGAAAGAGGTGCAAAAGGAAATTGGCATGGCTAAGAGACATTTTTTCATGTCTCAGCATGGAAAGTCTGGAGTGTTCGCAGCATTACCATGAAAACCACAAACAAATCAGATACGGACTCTAGTTTTCTCGATGTATTGGTGTGGTGCTGAGGTTTGGTTACGGAAAGCTGCAAAACGCAAACGCAGCGGACGCATTTGAGATGAGATCTTGTAGATGCTCCGTTTTCCCTGGACAGCATTTCGGACTAACGTCTCAATACTTCGAGAACTTAAAATCTCCTCGCAGCTGTCGTTCGAGAGTCTGCAAAGAGTTCTAGAATACTTAAATCACATTACAAGGAAGGAAGGTGGTAACCTTAAGAAGCTTTTCGTTACCGGCAAAGTAGATGGGAAAAGACCTCGAGGTTCCAGCCTAATAAGTTAGCTTAACCAGCTTCGCACCGCTCTTGACTCTACAGTTTACAACGCCTTCCACATCTCCAGTGACAAAAACAGATGAAAGAATATCATACAAAAAAGTGATACACGACCCGCAATACTGATAAATACGACATAAGAAGAGATCAGTGGTCCCACAGATTTAATAGCGCAAAAGCCTGTTTACTGCCTTTACTTCTTTAGGTATAAGGGCTGATTTTTCCTTCTAAAATTGTGTGTGGCAATAAACAATTTATTGTGATTAATAGCAATTTCAATACGCCCCGCTACAAGAGTAACAATAAGTTAAAAAAATAAATATCAGATTTGTATAATTCTCACTTAGTTTCGTTAAAGGAAATGAATGATTTGCAATAATTAAAGCAGGCCTTCAGGCACCTTCCTGAACTGGAACTATAACATCATGAGACCAAGAATTTTATATATAAACTAGAGTCTGAGAAAGAACTGCAAGAACTTGAAGTACCTACCAAATCATCTTATTGTCTTAGTTCACACCTTTTATGACTTAAGCCAGGGAGTAGCAAGAGTCTAAAAAACAACTTCTAAACTCTCTAAAGGAATTATTGGATGTGTTGATAAAAAGTATATTAAAAAGAGAAATGTCTGAATTACACAATTTAAATTTAACTCTTAATGAGGATCGAGATAAACTCCAATTGCTAATAGACGGGTTCGACCAATGCAGGGATAAATATGAGCAGGCCCTCAGGCTCATCACTGGATTGGAACAGTAACTTTATGAGGCCAAGAAACATATAACAAGATTAGAATCAGAAAAATCACAAATATATTTCTCGCAGAACCAAAGTCTATTTGATGAATTGGTTGGTAGCGCTCTTGACATGGTTTCTGCTTCATCTCTTGATCATCATATCAATCTTGCTACATCAGTAGACCTATCAAATAATAAGATTTATGCTGCAAAAGTCTAAAGGGAGCTATTAAATGCAGTAGAAAGAAGTTGAAAAAATACATTAAAATTAATACTTCAGAAAACTAATAAATTGGTTAAGAAACAAAAAAAACTTTTAACAACTCAAAAAATGCTAAAAACCGACTAAAATTGTTAGAAAAGCTGAATGTTTGCTCATCTATTATTAAGGAAAATAAAACTATTTACGAATATAATGTCGAGAGACTAAATAGCAAAGTCATTAAATTGCATGAATCTTTAAATAGTATAATCGTAACTATGAGGCCTCAAAAAAGGAGATAGGGAAATACATACTGGCCTTGCAACATCTAGCAAATGTGTCAATTTCAGAGCAGGAAACCAATAATACTATTAACTCCGAGGCTTTAGGCCTAGCTCACGCGTAGGCATATATAACCCAGCCAGTATGTGAGCCTTTAATCTCCGGTTACTGTAATGATGTGACAGGCATAAATGAAAATAATTCCTTTACTGATAACAATTGTTATAAAACTGTTAATAACTGTGATGAAATTGGGAAGAATTTAGGCCAATTAATTAGGAAACAATCCTAGCAAAGCATTATTAACTATTGTATGCCAGGATTAACTTTAAATGAAATAATGAAAAAAGCTGTCAAACATAAATACAATGAAAACACTAATTTAATCATTTTAATTGGAAATAGGGGTAATGTAAACAAAGAAAATTTGCTTAAATATTGTAATTTACTGGGTACCCTAAATATCAAAAAAAATGTTATGTTTACATTCCCCTATAGCAGCAGTCTGCCACAGGAGGAAAACAATTATAGATATCATTTAAATATATCATTAACTACTATGGCAAATTATAATAGATAAATTAACGAAGAAGAGTAAATTTATAAAGAAATTTTATATGACAAAGGAAAAATACTATCTGCATCTTTATCATAAGAGACAAATAGCTATATCGCTATCTTATTTTTTTAAACAATTAGCCAATAACTTGGCTAGTAAAACTGCTGCTTCTATTGAGCAGTATAATATTGACACTAATAACTTTGGAATTAGTTCCAAATAATTGTTTGTTAAAATCTAAACATAATATTTTAAATTCATTTATGAGACAATGGAGGAGTCCTCTGGCCCTGTAGTGACAAAAGAAAAGTCTTCCTATTTGAATATTGTTCATCAAAATATACAAGGTTTCTCTGGCAAGGATTTAGAATTAAGTCTCTATTTAAATTATAAAAATATTGATGTGTTATGTGTAACTAAGCATTGGCTGAAGAATCACGAATTGATGACCAACATAGATAATTATAAAATTGTAAGCTCGTTTACTAGAAAATCAGCCAAAAGAGGTGGCTCTATGATAATTTTACATGAGTCAATACAATGTAAGGAACGCAAAGATATAGTATCCAAATCAATAGAACGTATTATTGAGTTATCATGTGTTGAACTAGACAAAATAGTTATTGTGTGTGTATATAGACCTCCCAAGAGTTAATACCCACAGTTTGAGGCCGCTATGGAGAAAGTACTGAGAATAACTTGCAACAAAAATAAAAAAGTGATTGTATGTGGAGATTTCAATGTAAATATTCTTGATTCAACACATATCTCGGGTGATTTGCAAAATTTTTTTAAATCATTTGTTCAATGTAATTAATGAACCGACCTGAATTACTCCCACATGCGCCACTTATTTAGACAATATTTTTTGTAATAATGAAATAGTTAAAAAAATCAATAATTAACTGCATTAAATCCGACCACAGCGGCCAATTTGCCTCTATAGAGTACCATCACGTTCCTTCGAAACGCGAAATAACTTGTAGACTATCATAGATAAATTCAGATACAATGTAAGTAACAGACTTGCAACTCTACCAGTCCCCAACTTTGAAACTAATAGTCTTTATAATCATTTGTTTAATATAATTAATAATGAATTTAGTAATATATTTAGACAAAGGGTATTTAAAAAAGATAATGTAAAAAAGAAATTAAGTGATTGGGCTACAATTGGAATTTACAAAAGCAGAATAAAATTATATGAACTTTATGCTTTAAAATCTACCTCCAGTGATACTAGCTTTATTGAATATGTTAAGAAATATTCTAAAACATTTAAAAAAGTATGTTCTCTTGCTAAATCAATGTACATAGCTAACAAAATTAAGTTATCAGAGAACAAAATAAAGACTACATGGAATATCATAAATAAAGAAACAGAATAAAATCAATTAAGAAAAATATTGTAAATTCTGACAAAGCTGTTGCTGGTGTTTTTGAGGAATTTTTTTCTAGATTACCACTAGAATTTAATTTTACACATATTAATAGTGAAGATATCATTAAAGCATTAAAAACTATTCATATTAAAAACAGAAGATTTATGGGGTATGTCAATAAATAATATTAAATCAATAATTGACACAATTGCGCCTTACTTAGCTTATATTTTTAATAATAGTGTTGACGAGGGGGTTTTCCCACACTTAATGAAACATAGTAAATTAGTTCCACTTTTCAAATCTGAAGAAAAAATGACCGCGCTAACTTTTGACCTATATCTATATTACCAGTGTTCAGTAATTTTTTTGAAAAAATTATCTATATGCAGTTACTGACTCACTTTACAGATAGTGAAATTTTTCATAAAAATCAATTCGGCTTTACTAAAGGTAAACGTACTACTGATGCTGGAGTTGCACTTATTAAACACAAACTTAACGCTTGGGAGGGCAAGCAAGATGTAATTGGCATCTTTTGCGACCTTTCTAAGGCGTTCGATTGCGTTGATTACCGCACGCTATTAAAAAGTTGGAACATTAAGGTGTCTCTGATACGTCAAAAAGCCTATTACAGTCGTATTTGTCAAATAGAATTCATAAAGTTGTCATTAATAAGAGTGAGTCTGCTGAAGCCCCCGTAACTATGGGCGTGCCCTAAGGATCAATATTAGAGCCTTTACTTTACTTTTTTTGATCTATATTAATGTCCTTCCTTACTATGTTAAAAATCTATGTGAGACAGTGCTACTCGTATTTGCAGATGACAGATCCTTAGTTTTTAAAGTCTCTCGACGCAATGATTGCTCTGACGATGTAAATAGTACGCTATCAAAACTTTCACATTGTTTCACCAGTAACAATTTATCACTCAATTCAAAGAAAACAAAGTGCCTACAATTTACGTTATCGAATGTAAGGAGGGTTGACCTACATATAAAGCTGAATGATGAAGTAGTCGAATTGGTTGAAAAGACAAAATTTCTGGGTATTACATTAGATTCACGACTACAATGGGACCCTCACATTAAGGCCTTGTCAAGTAGACTCGGTTCTGCGGCATATGCTGTAAAATAAATAAGACTTTTAACTAATATTGAAACCGCAAGGTTAATTTATTTTAGTTATTTTCATAGTGTAATGTCTTATGGGTTGTTGTTGTGGGGCTCAGCTGCTAATATTGAAAGCATTTTTGTGTTACAGAAAAGAGCTGTCCGCGCAATATACAGCTTTTGGCCTCGGTATTCTCTCAGAGGCTTTTTTAAGGAAATTGATATTCTAACAGTACATTTATGAGAATATAATTTATGTACGAAAACACTACAATACTTTTGTCAAACATAGCGACGTACATTGCTTTAGCACCAGAAATAAAAATAGACTTGCCGTTCCAAGTTTAAGACTTCAAAAGGCAGGAGGCTCATTCTTGGGTAAAGGTATAGCAATGTTCAATAAAGTTCCACAAAGTATAGTACATTTGCCCTATCATAAATTTAAAACGTATGTGAAAAATAAGCTCATGTCCAAAGGTTATTACAAGGTCAACAACTATTTAATAGATCGCATGGAAGTAATATGTGTCGTTTCAACATGACACTATTTATTACAGGTTGTGTCATAATAACATTAGCATTTGTTAATTTTTAAAACTAATTTATTGCTGGTAGTTAGAGTACGACATGCTCTCTTAATACATTTCTTGGGTGGTGGCATGTGGTGCGGGTCTTTGCGTTCCCTAAGATATGGTTAAGCGAAGCGATGGCTACATCATGCGTCATGCTCGTGAACGGGTGCTGCCTTGGGAAATGGGTCTGCTTTAACCTTCAGCATTATTGACTAATAATAAACATACAACTTGTTGTTTTCTTAAATTTGTCGTTTTATCCCTGTTTGTTATTGCAATGTTCAGGGATACTTACTTTAAGTAAGTACAGATACTTGTTGACTTTCTTGTAATCAATGAAATAATGATATAATAGCACAATTAGTACGTATTATATTGTAAATGTCGTTACTTCTGTTAAAGCTGACGAGTTTCTTGCGCCCATTCTTCTTGTCAGTTAAAAGAAGTACTGAATGGGTGGTAGGTAAAAATGTTGGTCGATTCAAAATAACTTATTTTTAAGTGCATTTGAAAAGTTATTTTCATTTTTCATTATTAATTTCTAAAAGAAGTACATTTGATAAAATGCAAATGGGCGATAGCCCATTCCAGTCAACCACTATCAAAATCACATTATGAGACGTACCTGTCTCATAATGTGCTCTTCATAGCCGTTGATTGAGTTGGGAGAGCAGCATCACGCTAATGACACCCTTTTTGCAGCAAATGAGTCGGAAATGGCTGCACTCTAGAACCGAATGGAGCGGATAAGCAAGGAAACAGGTCCAAAACCAAGGTCATGGTGGTAGATAAATCTAGGAGTTGAAGCTCACTGGCGCATTGAGCCTTGAAATAATGGACAATTTTGTCTACGTGTGTACCACATAAGTAACGTGTGAGAAAGAAATGCAAAAGAAAATTGGCATGGCTAAAAGTACCATTTCTTAGCATGAAACAATCTGGAGATCGTAACATTACCGTGAAAACTAAAACCAATATGGTACGGACTCTAGTATTCTCGATCTTATTATATGGCGCTTAGATTTGGATACTGAAAGCTGCAGACCGCAAACGCATTGACGCTTTTGAGATGAGGTGCTGTACAAAGATGCTCCTTATTACCTGGACAACATTTCGAGCTGACGTTTCAATTAAAATCACCTCGCGGCTGTCATTCGAGAGTCTGCGTAGGGTTCTAGAATACTTCAGTCACATTGCAAGGAAGGACGGTGGTAACCTTAAGAGTTCATTGTAACTGGCAAAGTAGATGGGAAAAGGCTTCGAAGATCCAGCCCCATGCGTTGCACTGACCAGCTTCGCACCGCTCTTGACTCTACAGTTTACAATGCCTTCCACACCACCAGTGACAAAAACAGATGGAGGAAGATCTTACAAAAGAAAGTGATGCAGAAGGGTAGTCACGACCCGCAATACTGATGAATACGACGTTAGGAGGGAGGAGGAGTGGCCCCACAGATTTAATGTCTGTATGATAATTCATTAAAATTCAAAAGTTGTGGCATGCATCTTATCATAACTCTGCCATTAGTCAACTGTTACAATTGATTTGACCAAAGAAGACTCAATTCAGTAAACTGCGTCATAGCATGATTTAAAGAAATATATTGAAATTGATAATTATATTTCTAAAACTAACACATAATGTTAGACAAGGCGTCAATAGATGACGCCTTGTCTACCTCCATCTAGCGGAAATTAAGCAAACTAATTGAATCAATGTGCTATTTACTACCGCCATCTATGCGTACATACAATTAGGCAGAATCATATGAGTATTTAACCAGGAAGTGATAGTTCAGCTACTACGCGATAGACAGCGTTTCAATTATACCTTAATCTATAAATAATTGATATATCAAAATTTAATAAATATGGACCATGACAATATCACTCAACGTAACAAAAACTATAAAATGAATATTGCTACTGAAAACTCATTCGAATCATTGTCAGATGTAGATAGTGAAAATTCATTTTTATCTTTCACTAAATTAAATAGGAGCTGTCCTGAAAAAGACATAAATATTAGCGATAAAATAACTGAATTAGAAAAAAAAGTTCTAATACTTGAAGACAAATTGCAAATAGCAGACAATGAAATTGGAAATTTATTAACTGAAAACAAGACACTTACCAAAAAAATCTATGATTATGAATTAAGAATCCAAAAGTTAACGAGTGTATGTAAATCCACACCACAAAAGAAAAATGTAAATAAGATAGGAACAAACCTAAAGAAAACAGAATTAGACTTCTCTCGTACTGATAATACATGTAAAAAATCATGTTCGGTTGAAATTCTTGAAGTGGCGCCATCTAGCCTAAATATAAACTCTAAGGCTGACTCAAACATAGATAAAAAGACCGGCTCCTCAAAAATGTTAATAGATGTCGCTGCAAGTAAAACAATCAAGAACAGACTATGCATCTTGAGCACTAATAACAAACACAATATGTTAAAAATTATTGAACAAACTGACATTGATAAACATTTCTTTTATTGTCATAACCTTAAAACTAATGGAGGTGTAATGGAATTATTCGACTGCTCAAATAAGGAATTAAATGACTATAATAAAAACGACTATTGCATTATATTGATTGGTGAGTCTGACATGAATATTACGAAGGATTATACACACTTAATTTACAAAATAAGAGAATTCGCTCAAAAAATGCATCATACAAACATAGTTATAGCTGTACCTACTTACATATGTGGCGCTGTATTCTATAACTGCAGAGTAGAATTATTTAACAGCCTTCTAAACCTTGACGTTCAGACTCACAAGTATGCATATTTAATTGACTCCAACCGATTGTTATCCTTCGAAATGTTCTCTCCAAACACAGGTAAATTAAATGTAACAGGCATGAAATGCATACTTAAAGAAATTTGTAGCATAATTCACACTGACGATAGTATGGCCTTAACAAATAACTTGACTACTAAAATAATGAATGACGACGAGCTAACAAATTCCAACTTTTTTCGTTTATGACCACATAAACATTTTTCATCAAAACATATGCAGCCTACGCAGTAAGTCTGACCTGTTAACCCTTTACATAGAAGAACTCTACGCGGATAAATGTGATATTGATGTGTTGTGTTTAACAGAACACTTTATGCTCTATGACGATAAAACGAACATATCAATATGTAACTACAAGCTAGCGGCCGCCTATTCAAGAAACAGTCGAAGGGGTGGATCTTGTATTTTTGTACGACAAGGACATGAATTCAAAATTGTTGATGTTTTAAAATATTGTGTGAAAGGTGTATTTGAATGTTGTGCTGTGGAACTTTTATGTTTTAATACGATTATTGTTTGTATATATAGGCCGCCTAAATCTGACTATAATTTATTTTATGAAAAATTATCTCAAATGTTAGATTATTTTAGACACTGGAAAAACAAAAAGATTATACTATGTGGAGATTTTAATATTGATAGACTTAAGAAAGGCCAATTATCTATGGATTTTGAAAATTTACTTCATAACTATAATCTTAAATTACAAATTAATAAAGCTACAAGGCCTATCAGCAAAACATGTCTAGATAATTTCGCTACAAACATCAGGCGCTGTAAGACTGATGTACTTGATCTTAAGTTATCAGACCATACTGCACAGTTACTTACATTTCCAGTCAGTAAAAAAAGTACATTAAATTCTTGGCGCATAAGAAAAAGAGATATAAGCAGTGTTAATGTAAAAAAGTTTTACGATGCCATAGGAAGTTTGAGCTTTTCTGAAGTATATAGGCTAACTGATGTTAACGAAGCTTATGACTCTTTATATGAGACGATAGCTATGTTCTATGACCTTTGCTTTCCATATAAATTAATAAATTTAAAGGCTAGAAAAAGGCCCAGGTGGATATCTCGAGGGATAAAACTTTGCAGTAAAAATAAAAGAAGGTTACTTTGGAATTATAGAAATTCACCTACATCGTCAAATAAAGTATTACTTGATAATTATTCAAGACGTCTCAAGAAAATAATAAACCTGACACAAAAAAGTCAAAATAACTTTACAATTAAAACGTCTAGTAATAAATCAAAAGCTACTTGGTCTGTTATAAATCAAAATAAGAATAATTTTCCACGTGAAACAATTAAAGAAATTAATTTCAATGGCCGAACTATGACTAATCCTTGTGACATAGCGAATACGCTTAATAATTATTTTGTAGATCAAATTAACTCTACATCAAAAATGACTCTGAAAAATAAGAAATTTGACATTAAACTACAATCTAATGCTCACTCAATTTTTTTGACACCGACTAGTCCACCCGAAGTACTTAAGATTATATTATCACTAAAAAACACAAATAGTGTGGGCTACGACGATATATCTACCACAGTAATTAAAAGTTGTGCTAAACATATAGCCTATCCATTAGCTTATATAATAAACCTTTCTCTGAGTCAAGGAACATTTCCGGAGGCCTTTAAATTGTCTATAATAAAACCAACATACAAAAAAGGTGATACTACTGATGTTATAAATTATAGACCTATCGCTCTCACAGTAGTTTTTTCAAAAATCTTTGAAAGAATAATATATGACATAGTTTATTCATTTCTTGAAAAGTTTAATATTTTTTCTCCTCAACAGTTTGGCTTTCGTCGAGGTAAATCCACTAACTTAGCGACCTTTAACTTATTGAAGCTAGTGACTGACTCTATGGACAGAAGGGAAAACATTTGCGCTATATTTATGGACATGTCAAAAGCATTTGATTACGTTGATCACAATATTCTCTTGCAAAAGCTCTACCATTATGGAATACGGGGCATTGCTTTAAAATTGTTTGAATCCTACCTTAGCAACAGAAAGCAACAAACTGCTATCAAAAGTATCTGCAAACGAACACTAGTAGAAAAGCAATATATTTCAAAATGTAGAGATGTAGAGTACGGTGTTCCTCAAGGTACAATATTAGGACCTCTATTATTTTTAATATATATTAATGACTTACCAACATCCATTGAACACCCTATGACATTATTTGCTGATGATAGTACAATATTGATTAAATGTAAAAACAATTTGACATATGAAACTGAAATTATAATTACATTAAACAAAATAATTAAATGGCTCGATATAAATAATCTGAATTTAAATATTGATAAAACCAAAATAATGCATTTCCGCCAGTACACTCAGGCACCAAAATTAACAATTCGTTATGGTCAATATACAATAGAACCTGTAACGGAAACAAAGTTCTTAGGGTTACACGTGGACTATCAAACCAATTGGCTCAGTCATACGAATAATTTGTGTACACGTATTAATAAATTTGTTTTTGCGCTTAGATCATTATCTAGAATTGCTAATTTAGAGACAGTTTTAACAGCCTATAATGGATATGTTGCTTCTATCTTGCGTTACGGCATTATATTTTGGGGCAATTGCAACAACAAAGAAGTGATATTTAAAACCCAAAAAAAGTGTATTAGAGCTATTAAGTCTTTAAAACGAAGAGATAGCTGCAAACAACATTTCATAGATTTAAAGATACTAACAGTACCTTCCCTTTATATATATGAAACAGCAATGTTTGTCAGAGAGAATCCGCATCTTTTTCCCACTTTGTCCGATGGCCAATCAAAGGTAAGCAAACGTCATGGAAATAGATTACGCTTTCCAATTACGAAAACTGCGTTGAAAAGAAATGGCTTTTTCTGTATGGCACCTGAAATTTTTAATAAACTACCAAAGAAACTGAAAGATGCTAACCTAACTACATTTCGTAAGGACTTGTTGTCACTACTAATAAAGAAAGCCTATTATACCTTGACTGAATTTTTGACTGAAAAGTGGTAGCAATAATCTAGGACTAGGGTGCATTAGTAGTTTAGACTAGTTTACATTAATTTTGACTGATTTACTGTTTTACTGTTTTTTTCTTATTATTATTGTTGATTTGTGATTGTTTTGTAGTATTTTTAAAATTGTTTAATTAATTTCATGATTTTGTTTATAATAGTTTTTTTTTTGTTGTATAATAATTTCGACATTTTTCTTGACATATTTTAGTTAGGTACTTTAAATTTGTATGCCTGTTAATGGCCAGACATAGTGATACGATGTAATTGTCACCATCTGTTTTAATACCTGTGTCTACAAATAAATGATTTGATTGATTGATTGATTGATTGATTAAATATCGGAGCCACAAGTAATAAAATTTTGATAATAATACCTGGTACTTAATACTAACGATGTATGGTCAAAAATCATTATAGTGTTAACCCGTACGGGCTGGATATAGCAAAATTAATAAATGACCTTGAAAGTGCATGAAGAAAATGTAAATGCTGACATTAATAGATGGTATATTAGTAAATAATATATCATCCATTTTACTTTTATAGTTCATATTAACTGTTTTTGTCTTTATTTGTAAAGAACTTAATAAACTTATTTTTTTTTATCATTGTAGTCTGTGTCACGCGAAAAATGTGCGTTTAGTAGCAATTCAAATTCGAGTAAATGTTTAACATAAAGTAGAATTACTAATAAAATGTAAAGAATACGAATTCATAAATGAAACGAACCCCTGGTTGTAAGACGAATAAAAAGAAAGATAACTTTCAATTTTTGCAAAACATAGCATTTGATCCTGAATTATCCAAACTCCTTAATAGCACTTCAAGCTTCAAAAAACTGAATCCTGGTAATAGTGGAGTTGCATACAGTGTAGATGCATATTCGAAATAGCCGTATCCGCCGTCCAATCGGATGAGCCGTGAGATTCCTTATTTGAAATCTGTGTTCTCTATGCACAGGCTTTGTAGAAACGCTAACGTCTATGGCAACTCATATCATTATTTTCAACTCTATTTCCAAGTAGTAAAGCTCCCAGATACGTGCATAAAGAACCCTGTCGGCATAAAAATCCGCTTAGAAGGTACGCTAGTTCCAATTTTAAAATGGTTTGGCGCGAAAGCTTTAGGATTTTATACTTTTTTCTTCGGACTTAAACTGAGTCCAAGGCTGTTTTCATACGGTCTCCCTTAAATTAAATACAAATCTATCATTAAAATTATTAAGATGTTATTTTTTGTGTGGTCGATAATTTTCTCATACTTTTTTAATCAACATTGAAATTTAAGATTTCCTTTTGGCATCGATGTAGCTTATCGTTTCCGAGTTTGCTGATTATTCGAGTTAGTAATTTTAAGACTTTTTTTTTTAAATCTTGAAGTTAATCTTACCATAAGAATTATACCCTCTTACAAAACTAAGACATGAAGCCCAGAATGAATAATTTATTTTCTACTTAATTGATTTGGGCCTATAAGTAATAGTCTGAAATGAATTGTTATCACTGATCTATAAATCAGCTGATGTTTGCTTTAGTCAAATTATTTCACTAGGTATATCTGGAGTTTTTGCTTCGGAGTCGCTTAATAATTTTAATCGTTATCAGATCTAATTTTTCTTTATAATAATAAGTTTCAAGGTATAATAAAGATCAACGTATAAAAAAATTACTATGTACTAACTTATAGATATATTTTTTTATAGATTTTGAAGTTGCTGAAGTTAATAGTGGAATGAGTTAATTTTAGTGAACATCAAACTGTAAGGGTTAATATTAAACAACCTTCGAAATCTTTGAGGAGTTTGATGGCGCAAGGGCTGGCACGTTCAGCCGAGGTTTGCAACATAAACAAACAATTAAATCGTTACAGATAAAAATAAAGTTTTGTAGGAAATAGACCATCTGGTGCCAACAATACAATGACATCATGTTGATGATAAAGAGATTTAAGTTAAGCGGGAATTATTCTTCACCACAGTTGACGGTAAAGTTTGTAACGGGATCCCTGAAGTTTCTTCCGCACAAAAATGTTATTTGTGTAAATATAATCTAAAATATATGGGTAATAATATCCCTAAATCATTGAGAGGTTATTGGTAATTTTTAATACCATTTGCAATTGATAAAAGCTTGCGAATTCAATTACTTGATTTAACATCGTTTTCATATCCTTTTTTTATTCGATGTTTGTGTGCTCAGTGGCATAGCGATACTCTTGACTTACTCTGCGACCTTAATCTCGAGCTCCGAGAACAGTGCACGAGCACGTTTCGTGAGACAGTTTTAATAGTTTGAAATTGATAAATTTATTAGTAAGATATTCTATTTTTCAAAGCATCTTCCACGAAACATATATGTTGCAATGAATACAAATACAGAAGTTGAAGATAACAGTTTGGCGTGCTTCCCCAATAACAGGTATACAGAGCAGATATAATAAATATTACAGTAACAGAAACCAGTACTATTTTGAAATTTTAGTTGTTATATACGTATATAGATATCTTTAAATGCACTTGAAAGTTTTCTATTATTCAGGCAAAGTTTGATGGATAGACGATATATTGAAAGTGAATTTTGATTAACTAAATGACATATGCCTGTCTTTTGGATATCATCAAGATTATGACTAGACTAGAAAAATTCTAGTTTTCGAATTTGGAGCACCGACTTTTGTTTTTTTTAAATTTCGCTTATCATTTTATTAAACGAAAAAGAAAATTAAAAAGATAAGATAGCATATCGGTTTGCGCTGAAAATGGGTAAAAATTTATTTATTACTCCACTTATCAATTTGCAGTCTAAATGTTTGGCTATATTTTCTCGCTTAAAGCTCCCGATCATGGCTGCGTAGAGCGGTTTTCTTGTTACTCACGGTATAATTAAACATATTTGGGACTTTGTAATGTATACTAATATGTACCTTTATAGTCTCCGATTTTCATTCATAACATTCGTTAAATTGTATATTTTATCATTCCATTTTGCATCATCATTTGTAAACGTATTAATCTCTGTAAATATATATATATACAATAATATTTTACTCAATTGTTATTATTTCTTCATTTTATTACTAAAAATGTATTTATTTAATTTATTGACATATAAGTTTTTCTCCGTTGCCATGGCTACCCATGACACGATCTTTCATTTATGGTATTCAACCTCCAAAGAAAACCAGATTTTATTCTTTTTATGTCTTCTCGAAGACAATCTAAATTTAAATGGCTCTGGGCCTATAAAAGACCGAGCTGACCTGCCCAGTCATTCAGTTCTTCGGCAAAAGTTGCCACGTTAACATCTATAGCTCGCTACCGAGCTCTTCAAAATTCTTAAAGGCCTTATCCCGGCTGCCCCGGGACTCAAGAAAAGTCCTCAACGCCGTAAGGCAAACTTTTGGCTCAAGAACCTACACTAAACTTAGCCACTCTCTACCACTAACGTTGCCTGACCACCAGCGGTGCTGGCCATCTATCAGCAGCGCCGCCCTACCTACCTGCTACGCCGCCCGACCTACCAGCAGCGCCGCACGTCTACCAGCAGCGCCGGCAGTAAATCGGTGCAGGCCGTCCACCAGCAGCGCCGCCCTATCTACCTGTCACGTCGCACGTCTACCAGCAGCGCCGGCAGTAAATCGGTGCAGGCCGTCCACCAGCAGCGCCGCCCTACCTACCTGTCACGCCTCCCGACCTACCAGCAGCGCTGCCCGTCTACCAGCAGCTCCGGCCGACGCCTGTCCCGCCTCCTGTCTACCGGCAGCGCCACCCTTCATCCGACGGTGTCACCGCATCTGGGCCCTAAAGCCCCGGGCCTCAAGCCGCCTACATAGAAGATCGCCGACGACCCACAACCACCTACTCACATTTCACTGTACACTACTCATACTCGCCCTCACTCTTCTTACCTCTTTTTTTTTGTTCTTTAAATTGTTTTGTAAATATATAAACTGTAACTTTACCCTGATCTTCCGTCTTTATATTTTGTCCCTTCACGACAACTTCAATATTTTTATATTTAAATTTATCACTTTCTGTTTTCTACTTTAATTCTAATAATGTGCAGTAGCTCAGGACATTCCTATGAATAAAAATGTGGTGGTGACACCTTCACACCGACTTACATAACATCAAAACACTAAGCAACAAGTTTGACACTTCCTGTCGCAGATGGCGCTGGATCCATGAAAGCGCATTAATATGGAAACTATACCATTATACTATACCACAATTTATAACTAAAATAATGTACATACAAAGAAGATTATATACAACAATGACTCAGCAACAAATGCTCATCACGGTACCATTATACTAACTGGCTGCATATTTACAATATATGTAAAGTACGACCTACATCCATTGAATTGTGGTCCCGGTTACCGATTAAAACAGTCTTTGTCGAGTTTCTTGCAGCTTTTTCTCGGTATAAGGTCTCTCGAAGTAGGATTACGAGCCATGGCGTAGCTTTGACATTCAATACAGGCATTGTAAATGCTCACGTCAGATGCCCAAAACAAACTAGATGTGAGACAATACTGGTTGTAAAAAGATACTCAACAAAGTCATAGTAGATAATTGTTTGAAAACGGGATGCTTTTTGATTATTGGATTGCAAGCAGGTGGAACGCACCAAATCCTGATTTCAATAACTAACTAAGGACACATCCTAACGAGGCACAGTTAGAGATAATAGGACTTAGTAATATCCTACCATGACAAAACCAGAAATGGAAATAAAAACCGAGGTTATTTCGGTCACAGTTTTGATAAAAAAAATATATATATCTATACTAGCTGCCCCGGCCACGAGTTGCTGTGTTATAAATTAAAATCAAATCTATCCTATCTTTTAAGTTGGATCAAATAACAGATAGTTACGAAGTTTGATCAAAATTGGTTAAGTAGTTTAGGAGTCCATTGAGGACAAACATTGTGACACGAGATTTATATATATTAAGATTATGCATAAAATGGCAACAATGATACCTTTGGTTAAAACTAATAGGTACTCAAAGACAGAAAAGGCCAATGTATCCGTGCATCACTCAAGACTTATCTATAATTATAATAAAAATATGGATGGAGACGATAACAATGATTGACTGTTTGCTAAATACCAAATCCATTTTTTGATCATATATCCCATTGTTATATTTTTAAGACAGGCTGATTGATGAATCAGCCTGTCCTAAAAATATAATCCTGGTTGCTGAACCAGGGTAATATAAATATTTGGAGAGTGTGCTCTGGAGCTGCATCTGCTCATACCGCCATCTCCTTTCTTTCATCGGACATCCAGACGCAATGCGGGCTACCACCCTTTCTTGGTTGCTATTCTTACCTGTCGCATCAAGCGCTTTGCAACATCCTTCATAATACACACATCAAAGGAGTGGAACTCTCTCCCTGCGTCTGTATTTCCGAGAACTTATAACCCGTCCATTTTCAAAGCCAATAGGCACCTTCTGGGTTAGCTCGTTCCATCGTGGATCCTGTTTTGGCCTCCGGGCTTGACTGGGATCAAGAGCGAACCCATTCTAAATCCTATATTAAAATATATTTTTTCTTTATATTATTTTTCTTGACGGTACTTAACTTAAAGATTCGATCAAAAAATTCGAATGTTTTTTATGCTTGGAAAGTAATGGTTAAATATAAAAAATTGATTGTTTATGTCACTTCATGTATCACACGTATCAATAGTAAATTGTGTGTAGGTATTGTAGACATATGTGTTTATTAATTAAATATGCACCAAAAAAAATTCAAACATGATTTCGTTGAAGCGTTATAATACCCATTTTTTCTCGTTACTTCTATAATATCTATCTGCCAGGTTATATCAAAAAGAAAACCTTGGAAATGATAGGAAGAATTACTGGTTTTTAATACAGATTGTATATTATTTTATTTTTTTTCTCCAACTCATATTGGGCTATATTGCTCTCTCTATTTATGTCCCTTACACAAACACGGTTGTCTGGAAAATATCGCTTGAGTAATTAAATTAAAAGTACTCGGCTATTTAAGTGTATTGTTTCTTTTCCTTTGTGTAAGCAATAATGAGTTTATCTTTTAGAGAAATCAGTCCTATCTCCAAAACAAAATTCGAAAAAATTAAGGTCTTTTCCTAACTTTTATAAACTTACCAGTATGTCAAGGTTTTGGTAACATTTAATTAAATTGTTATAACAGCTTTAGATGTAAGATTTCTGTAACATTTTAAAAACTAAAATAAACAGAGATTGTAGACTGTTTTTTTTCTATACCAAACGCATTGTCCTAAATGAGAATACTGCTTTGTTCTTTAACGCCCTTCTCTGAATAACCTAAGAACGAGAGGCGCCACAAATTTATTGTATCCGCTAGCTTTCCGAGAACAATAATGCTTTTATAATGATATTGATTCTATACTACTACGCCGTGAATTAATGGGAGTGCTGAGCCGGGGAGAAATAAATAGATTCAATGAGATAAATAAAAGTTGATTGAATTTAATTCAAGATTATTTTTCATTGGTAAAGAATTCCATGACGACCAGGCTAGCTCGTGACCCTCGACAGTGCATCATGTATGTGGTCCACAGCACGAGCGGACAGCTAAATAAGAAGGATTAGTGGTGATATGACAAAAATTGACTGAATTAAAAATAATATTACGGATACCGAATAGTTTAGAGAAATGAATTACGTACCTATTTAGGAATCTACCTAATTGAAATATTGGACCGTAAAACAACAGTCACGTCATTAAGTCGAGTATAAACTTTTTCGAACTAGCTTCGCTGTGAAAATTGTTAGCTCACTCACTTAATGCGAGCAGTATTTCCGATAGTGAAATAGTTTGCATAAACACATCAATCATCTACTGGATGACGGATACCTATCCGTAGAAAATGTTTAATTCCAATAAGTGGACGCAAAAGTATACTCAATTTTAGGCTTATTATAAACTCCTGTGAAAGAAAAGCAATTGCTTGATATCCATAAATTGAGAAGAACTGGCATATGCGGTGTTAACAAAAAGGGTTTTCGTTTATTCCGTTTACCTTCATTCTTGCCCTTCTTAACCCTTTTTACTTAAAGAATATTTTTCTTAAATAGAATACTTATTAAATCCTTACAAAAGAAAACGCGAGGTCCGGAATTCCGACCTACGTCAGCAAGGACGTTCCAGAACTGGATTTTAGACACTTCTTCAATCGAGCCCTTATTTTTCGCAACCAAATTTTCTTTCCTCGTCCCTAAAGATCGGGTCCCATATGCATAAAGTCTGTGTTTTAATGGCCGATTTTGCTGAGAAGGGTTCGCTGAATTTTTCGCCTGATAGCTTTAGACAGGATGGTCCATGTTTTAAACGATTTGATTCTTGTTTTGCAACTTTCTTATTGCACCAACGTTCCTGGTATAATTTTTGTGTAATAAGCATAAGAATTTTTTGCGTGTCATGTTTGCTATATACATATTTATGTGTTAGTCAACTTATGTGCTTTTGCCCTGAAAATCTATTCTAAATGTTGATGAAAGAATTTTCACAATCTGTGGAGTAGTTTCGGAGATTACCTCCTACATCCAAACTTGTTAACTTTACGTGTTTATAATATTAGTGAAAATATAAGAAGCTATTTTTAAACTTGCTTACTCTAAAATAATAAATACTCATGGCAAGGATTATAAACGATTATGAAAAATCTGACACTCTTATGTAACGGTAAAACGCTGACGCTTAACACGGATTGAGTGGCCGTGCGGCGAGAGACCCGAACGTCCGTATAGAAGCTTCGCTACAAAACATTAAACTTAAAAATCCATTCGTTCTTCTCGCAAAATTTCGAAAAGTTTTCGGTAGACTGAAACTTGTAAGTTGATGTATGCAATGTACACTGGACACAACTAAATACAAATAACAATACAATTGATAATAATGTTACGACTCATTTTTAAATGAATTAGGTAAGATACGAAAATGAAGTCGAACCATTCGGGTTAATAAAAAATAATAAAATTTAACATGTAAAACATTATACTATAATATTATGAAAAAAAGTATTGCCGTTTAAAATCAGTTATAATATTGATTTACTTATAACAGTTTTTTTTATAAATAAAAATGTATCTATTTGCCATCAACATGGTAAATGCGGGTATTAAAGATTATTTAAAGAGAACAATTTCAAAATAAATATCAGTTTATAAATTATTATGCTAAAGGGGACCCCAGGTTGGTTCTAATTCCTACAAAGATAATTTTCTAGATTTTTTTGCTATTAAATATATGTATATATAGGGATGCTTAGATGATTTGGACATGTAAAGAGGATAGACGAAAGGTGATTGACAAAGCAAGTATATGAGTCAAATGTGCATGGGTAAGCTTTGTCTGTCTGGGGGGATGCCCAGTGTGCCCGGGCATCCCCCATTTGAAAAGGGGCCTGCCGGGGTTCCACGTGTTGTCTGCCACAACGGACCCACAGAACCCAACGGCTGCGGAGAGGGTGCACCGAGGGGTTTTAGTGGGTATGCCCGTCAGCCTTTTACTGACGGGCGAGTCCCACATAACCCTACCTTCCACCCAGCGGTGGGGTATGCGTAAAGCATTTCCCCTCGCTAAAAAAAAAATGTGCATGGGTAAGACTAGAAAGACGATGTCGTAAAAAAAAAACTGGTTGGTTGCCTGTAAAGTCGGTATACGGGCGAAAGTTTTACGTGACAACGACTTTGAGTTGTAAAATAATTTTAATGTGAATATTCATTCGTATAGTAGGAAGAAGGATGAAATAATAGTAACAATTTAAAACATTTATTTATCCAAAGAATTATATTTAAAACATTAATTTATAGGCACGCGTCCCTTCCACTTTTTATGTCTGTCTATCTCGCTCTTAGGCGGGCTAACCATGCCCGAGTGGAAGGGACGCGTGCCTCTCACTCGCTCTCATTGTAAGCGCATAACGTGAGCGGAGCGTAACGCAGTTTCTTGAAGTGTCACCCGGCAAACCAATTTATAAGACGTTGTCACGTCAAAAGTCGAGGTCAAAAGTTCCCTTAACCAACGAGCTCGCATGAAAGGTCTGAAGCGAGAGATGTATGCCAGGATCGTGGAAAGTGGAAATCTGTTATCCCTGCCTACTCCTGCGCGAAAAGGGCAAGATTGTATGTTTGTATATATATTCTTAATCGCTAGCTCTTGTAAATAGTACCAGAAAACAAAACCCACATATAGGTACGCAAGAGTTACTTGCTTTCATGATATTCTAACATGGTTTTAGATTTTCACGAACAGTTGACTATTGGACGAACGCCTTTAATATTCCAGAGCTTGTAGCTTTGGCATCACATCAAAATTTACGAATTAATTTTAAGGCACGAGACAGGGTTGCATTCAAAGTGAAAGCAGGTGCCTACAAATATTGGTGTATTATTTAACAATCAATGCGATATGTCTTATTGGAGCGGAGCGAAGCGAAGCTCCCATGGATCAGCTTCAATGGCGCAATGTCTGTTACGCCATAACTCCCCGAGTTCTTAACCGATTTTAATATTTTTGCGTGGAATCGAATCTACAGGTTTAGGACCAGATGGTGACGGAGCCCGAATTTTAAAATTCGCATAAATTCCCATCGCAACAAAAAAAAAATTTTTTTAGGTATTACGCTCCGCTCCAATATATGGTGCTAGCGTAGCTTTATGCATAGCGACTGGATCGCCTAGTAATAAATATTCAATACTCCAGAACATAGTAGGAACATTAATATGCTAGTAAAAATTAAAATGCAAAATAGACCCATTTCATTGATTGTCTTCCTCTCAATAATTTTAAATGTGGCTATGCATAAGCAGTTGTATTATTAAGTTTCTTTAACCCGTGAATGTCTATCTGTCTACATTTCAATAAAAATTTCGAACGGTACACATCTTTTATTTCCATTTTTCATATTGTAGTTTTTTTATAATGTAGAAACTATATTATTTACAAAAAGCGTTTCAGGTCATTATTAAGAAAAACATATTATCCTTATAACGAGAGATTTAAATAATGTAAAAAGGCGCCACCATTATATGGTTGATATACCAAAGAGTCGCACTAAGCCTTTTAGTTTTGGTAGTAGACTCAGTAGTATACAATGTAATCGTAGTGAGAATTTAATAACTAAATAAAATGCACAAAAATAAATAAAAATGAAAATAAAACAAATTGATTTATATAAAATAATTTTAATAATTAGGAACGTGCCCGATTAAAATATTGTGAAGGTAGTAGAAAATACATGACAACCATCATCTTAGTCATCCTGTGATCACGGCTCCTGTAAAGGAGTCGAAACGTCAGGATTAAATGAATAAAAAAATCATGCGCAAAAATCCGTAAAAAAAGTGTTTTATTCTAATGTGTAATGAGCGCGGAAGTATAAGAACTAAATATGTTAACCAGTACGGGCTGGATATCGCGAACAAAATTCGCCGGTTTGAAGACCTGATGACTAAGCGCGCAAGAAAGATAACATCTTAAAATTTCTTGAAGAGATGCCGAGATCAAGATCTCATCCCGCAATGTGTTCGAATCACTCCTAAGTGTGACATATGTGGGGGCGCCAGGATCTTACAACAGGCAAGCAAAAAACTACTGATCAGTTTGATTCGGGAACATCGTTTTGTCTTAAAAATATTAAATAATAAAATAGATTGTTCATCCAATGAGTTAAAAATACAACTGTCTAGGGAAGACTTTAATAACTGCATAAAGTTGCATCATAAATGAGAAACGGCAAAATATAATGAATGTAGGTATAGACAAATCTCCAAATACCAGAGACTAGAAACAATCCGTCATTATAAGTATCGGATCACAGACTATAATGCCACCACAGACCATAGAGTTCCGAACCAATCCCGCGCAGTTGTCAATTTATCAAAACAAACCTATTTTAAAAAATTTAGAAAAAGGACTAATCTTCGCAGTTGCCCATCGCAGTATATCGTATGAGGACATTGATGTAACGTTGAGGATTGTTTCGTTAAAATAACTTCAAAACGGAGGATATGGAGGCAATCCGTCAAGACATTTCATCTGTTCTGCGCGTTCTGCGACGTAGTAAACCTCCGAAACCTAACCTCTCTTATAACGAATATAACGCATTAAAGAACCTGCGAAATAAATCAGATCTTACAATACTCCGAGCAGACAAAGGCAATGCCACGATAATAATGGATACGCCAGATTATAATGATAAAATGCTCCAGCTCTTGTCGGATGAGAACACATACAAAAAAGTTAAAAACGACCAAACTACTAAGGTACTGAAGAAAACCAGTGAACTCATTAAGACGCATTCTGAGGTATTAGATCTTTACGTCAACCATCTTATTCTTTCCTGCCCTAAACCGCCGAAGTTGTATGGGTTGCCGAAAATACACAAACAAGATGTACCGCTAGTAGCTAAAATACTATCATCACTAATACAATCATTTTTCGAGGTAAAAACGCCAGAACTATTTCTCAAAAGTATCAGGAACTATAGAACTCAGCCGCATGCGAAAAGAACTCTCATTTAATTTTGATCTGCTGGACAATGATCTGCTAAGTTCACACACACAATAATGGCAGACTGTTTTGGACATACTCAAAGCACACAATAAATTAAAATCAAGTAAAACGCGAGTGCCTTCCAAATAGTTTTGGTGAACCCAATATAATTAATAATCAGTTTTTAAATATACCAAGGCCTGGTAGAGTGTCCATTTCTCAGCTGAGTTATATTGAGAGCCATCGGTTTGACATAGTAACGCCACCGCATAGTAACTTCATTCGGTAACTGAGGCTGAGGTGGCCAAATATATCTTGTCCACAAAATCTAATGCTATTAGCACTGGTGATATTGTAGGGATATGTTACTGCTAAAATTGCCGCGTACATTATCTCTCATAACTTTTATGATGGTTATTACTTTTTTCTCGTTGCTAATATTTATATCCTATTTTGTTATAACTATATTTTACTGAGTCTCAATTGCCACATTTTTTGGATGGCGCTATCTCGAAAATTTTCTGTTTTAACTTCAAAGTGTTTAATTTCGAACTACTTTTTTAACTTGTTTCCTGAATTCCGAACTTTAGGGATAACTTTGGTTTTTCAGGATTGCACTTGGGTGTCCCTAGTTGAATTTTTTTTGACTAATTTTTATTTTTGTAGGTATTTTTTGAGATATTGAGATAAAGATATTGAGTATTAGGGTGGAATCGTGGAATAATATTTATTCTTTACAGGATGGGTAATAACAGTAATTAACTGTTAATATTTATAGTGAGTTCGACCAGACGTTATTGAAACACAATATAAAAAATATTTTCAAAGTTTCTCACATAATACAAAACAAACCGCAAATCGATAATAATGCCTATGATTTATTGAAATAAGTCTGTATATTACGTGGCCGTATACATCTAATGGACTTAGTTTAAATTAATGAAGGTAACTGAAACATGGCATAAATGTATTGGTGAAATAAAGGTATAATATATATAGGGTGAACTTTAATTCCCTTAAAATAATTGGTCCTAAGTTTTTTGAACACTAATTACTATAATAATTAGTCGTAATTTGCCAAAAACATGGTAATACGATCGACGACACATTTTTTAACAGCTTTTGTTTTGATTTTTACATACAGCTTTCAAATACATTATTGTTCAATATTATTAGTAAATCTATATTCAGTTCAATAAGAGTGTTCTTTTATCTGAAAAACTTAATGTCATAAAATGATTTTTCTATTAGGCAATGCATTAATTTCTTTCTAAATAAGTTTCTGTTTTGTTTTTTTTTACTATATTAAGGTATTTTCTCTTCTCTTCAAATACTTGTCTAAATGCAATATTTCTTTAGCACAAGTCTATGAGGATCTCTGTAAAATCTTAATTTTTTCACGATGCGTTTTTAAATAACTCTTTGTTTTTTTGACAAAATTACCCACTTTATTAATGTAAATTGACAGAGGCCAGCAAGCAAACAAATGGGGTTTATAATTTGAATAAAACATTTTTTTTACGGATTTTGTCCACGTTTCGACTCCTTTACAGGAGCCGTGATCACAGGATGACTAAGGTAATGGTTGTCATATATTTTCTACTACCTTCATAATATTTTAATCGGACACGATATAAATCAAATTGTTTTGTTTGTACATTTTATGTAGTTATTAAATTCACACTACGATAACATTGTATACTACTGAGTCTACTACCAGTTCGGAAATTAGGAGACCCTTCCGTGAAGAACTGGCGAAAGACACTCGGGCAGGGAAACCGACTTCCATCTTACTGTTAGTATTTGCAAAAGAAGCTAATTACATCACCTAATCTTGCAATGTTTGTCTTTGAAGGTATTATTTTTTTGATTATCTGATCCCAAGCAGGTTGAACGCTCCAATTTTCATCTCTATTGAAATTAAGATGTTTCCTGATTTCAATAGCATCATGTAGCATCCAAACATTTTTTTGGTTATCCAGCGAGAATTTGAGGTTAATCGAATCGAATGTAGTGATTTGGCCCCTCAAAAGCATGCTCTCATTATGTCGGCTACGTGTTCTTTAATGCGCGTCCCTATACTTCTCTTTGTTTGCCCGATGTATGAAAGACCACAGTCACAATCTATTTTGTAGACACTTGCTGCCTGGAGGGGTATATAACACTAGACGGATAGTAAGAATTAGGTAATCGTCTTGGCAGGTTTAAAGTAAGTTTTAGTGAAAACCCGCTTCAGAATGTTCCCAATCTTGTCAGTGACCCCCTTCAGGTAGGGAAGGACAGCAGGTTGACATTCTATCGTGGCTGGTTTGGTGCGGCCTCTCTGACGTAGTCTTGGTACTCACAACATGTTATCTTGTAGTTCTCGCTTGACATGCTGAAGCTCAGCAGTCAGATGTTGTTGGTCACACATGCTGTGAGCTCTCTAAATCAAAGATTTCCCTACGGTAGCCAACTGTAGAGGATGGTGGTGAGAGTCACCATTTAGATATTTTTCTGTATGAGTAGTCTGTCTCCAATTCCGTAGTAAATTATATGTTGGGATGTATGGAATTGAGGTGACTTAAAAATACTAAAACCATATCTCTTGCTAGTATCGCAAATGTGTCATCTACGTACCTTTTGTAAAAATGTGGACAAGCCGGTGCTGTTGATACAGGAGACTGTAGAATAGAGGAGGAGCCGATACAGGAGATCCCATTACTACACCATCCACTTATAGGTAGAATTTATCATTCCACAAGAGATAGCCCGATGTTAGACAGTGTTACAGTAATTTTGAATATTTACTTGGTATATTGTTTTCCTTTAGTCTCTTACTAGTGACTTCAATGCAGTCCTGTTCAGGTAAGCTTCTAAATAAAAGACTGAAAGTCGAAGCTAACCATAGTTACATCATCAGTGAGATGAAGAAGTTGTATCACACTAACAAAATGGTAGGAATCCTTCACATAGGCAGTTGTTTTACTTACTTTACCCTTAATGGTGATAGTATCTTAGCTACGTGTTTAGCGAAGGTAGGTTGGTGAGTCAATTTGGCTAATGATGGGACGTAGCGGTACGTCTTGTTTGTATATTTTCGGCAACTCATACAATTTCGGCGGTTTAGGGCAGGAAGGGATAAGACAGTTGACGTCAAGATCTAATAATAATAATAATTTTTGTTACTAGTACACATTGAACTTGCTATTACAATGTGTACTAGTAACAAAAATCAAAAAACTGGAGATGAGTTAAAAAATCACAAACAAAAATAATTAAACCAAAAATTATAACAAAAATACTACTTTTCCTGATAGTTATGATACTAATCAAGAAAAAAAATAGTAATGCTCTAATCACAGGTATCATTTTACGAAACTAACAAGGGTCAAACTTTGGTTATTTATATCGGCAGTCAGGGCATAGTTGTTTGTTACACTGCAAGTACACATGTTTTTTACACGAATTACATTGGTAACTAGATTTTCAATTTCACTTAGAATAAAAACTGACACACTGGTTTTCCGTGTTTTGGCCTGTCCTCGGAATTTTGTGCTTTATACTTCTTAGGCAAGTGAGACATGAAAGTCATTTCCGATCCTCTTGAGTCTTCCTGTGCCAGATATTCTTCAATTTGAGTTCTTCAGTTTTTAAATCGTTTACTAATATATAGCAATACATGCTCTACTCCCAACTTCCCAGTCTGCTATTTTGGAGGTATGGAATTATACATTGCAAGTAAAAACTATGAAAAATAGAAAAAACGATATAGCCAAATTGCTTAGGAAAATTACATAAGTGGTGACATAGGGTCTGAGAGACCCTTGTCGGACTTTGCATCGATGTACCTGTAAGCTACCGTAGGGAAATCTTTGATTTAGAGAGCTCACAGCATGTGTGACCAACAACATCTGACTGCTGAGCTTCAGCATGTCAAGCGAGAACTACAAGATAACATGTTGTGAGTACCAAGACTACGTCAGAGAGGCCGCACCAAACCAGCCACGATAGAATGTCAACCTGCTGTCCTTCCCTACCTGAAGGGGGTCACTGACAAGATTGGGAACATTCTGAAGCGGGTTTTCACTAAAACTTACTTTAAACCTGCCAAGACGATTACCTAATTCTTACTATCCGTCTAGTGTTATATACCCCTCCAGGCAGCAAGTGTCTACAAAATAGATTGTGACTGTGGTCTTTCATACATCGGGCAAACAAAGAGAAGTATAGGGACGCGCATTAAAGAACACGTAGCCGACATAATGAGAGCATGCTTTTGAGGGGCCAAATCACTACATTCGATTCGATTAACCTCAAATTCTCGCTGGATAACCAAAAAAATGTTTGGATGCTACATGATGCTATTGAAATCAGGAAACATCTTAATTTCAATAGAGATGAAAATTGGAGCGTTCAACCTGCTTGGGATCAGATAATCAAAAAAATAATACCTTCAAAGACAAACATTGCAAGATTAGGTGATGTAATTAGCTTCTTTTGCAAATACTAACAGTAAGATGGAAGTCGGTTTCCCTGCCCGAGTGTCTTTCGCCAGTTCTTCACGGAAGGGTCTCCTAATTTCCGAACTGGTAGTAGACTCAGTAGTATACAATGTTATCGTAGTGTGAATTTAATAACTACATAAAATGTACAAACAAAACAATTTGATTTATATCGTGTCCGATTAAAATATTATGAAGGTAGTAGAAAATATATGACAACCATTACCTTAGTCATCCTGTGATCACGGCTCCTGTAAAGGAGTCGAAACGTGGACAAAATCCGTAAAAAAAATGTTTTATTCAAATTATAAACCCCATTTGTTTGCTTGCTGGCCTCTGTCAATTTACATTAATAAAGTGGGTAATTTTGTCAAAAAAACAAAGAGTTATTTAAAAACGCATCGTGAAAAAATTAAGATTTTACAGAGATCCTCATAGACTTGTGCTAAAGAAATATTGCATTTAGACAAGTATTTGAAGAGAAGAGAAAATACCTTAATATAGTAAAAAAAAACAAAACAGAAACTTATTTAGAAAGAAATTAATGCATTGCCTAATAGAAAAATCATTTTATGACATTAAGTTTTTCAGATAAAAGAACACTCTTATTGAACTGAATATAGATTTACTAATAATATTGAACAATAATGTATTTGAAAGCTGTATGTAAAAATCAAAACAAAAGCTGTTAAAAAATGTGTCGTCGATCGTATTACCATGTTTTTGGCAAATTACGACTAATTATTATAGTAATTAGTGTTCAAAAAACTTAGGACCAATTATTTTAAGGGAATTAAAGTTCACCCTATATATATTATACCTTTATTTCACCAATACATTTATGCCATGTTTCAGTTACCTTCATTAATTTAAACTAAGTCCATTAGATGTATACGGCCACGTAATATACAGACTTATTTCAATAAATCATAGGCATTATTATCGATTTGCGGTTTGTTTTGTATTATGTGAGAAACTTTGAAAATATTTTTTATATTGTGTTTCAATAACGTCTGGTCGAACTCACTATAAATATTAACAGTTAATTACTGTTATTACCCATCCTGTAAAGAATAAATATTATTCCACGATTCCACCCTAATACTCAATATCTTTATCTCAATATCTCAAAAAATACCTACAAAAATAAAAATTAGTCAAAAAAAATTCAACTAGGGACACCCAAGTGCAATCCTGAAAAACCAAAGTTATCCCTAAAGTTCGGAATTCAGGAAACAAGTTAAAAAAGTAGTTCGAAATTAAACACTTTGAAGTTAAAACAGAAAATTTTCGAGATAGCGCCATCCAAAAAATGTGGCAATTGAGACTCAGTAAAATATAGTTATAACAAAATAGGATATAAATATTAGCAACGAGAAAAAAGTAATAACCATCATAAAAGTTATGAGAGATAATGTACGCGGCAATTTTAGCAGTAACATATCCCTACAATATCACCAGTGCTAATAGCATTAGATTTTGTGGACAAGATATATTTGGCCACCTCAGCCTCAGTTACCGAATGAAGTTACTATGCGGTGGCGTTACTATGTCAAACCGATGGCTCTCAATATAACTCAGCTGAGAAATGGACACTCTACCAGGCCTTGGTATATTTAAAAACTGATTATTAATTATATTGGGTTCACCAAAACTATTTGGAAGGCACTCGCGTTTTACTTGATTTTAATTTATTGTGTGCTTTGAGTATGTCCAAAACAGTCTGCCATTATTGTGTGTGTGAACTTAGCAGATCATTGTCCAGCAGATCAAAATTAAATGAGAGTTCTTTTCGCATGCGGCTGAGTTCTATAGTTCCTGATACTTTTGAGAAATAGTTCTGGCGTTTTTACCTCGAAAAATGTCACTTAAAAAAATGATCTGCTAACTTCCCGTAGCAGATCATTTTGCAGCAAATCGGAAACAAATGCGATTTATTTACGCATGCAGCTGAGTTCTATAGTTCCTGATACTTTTTAGAAATAGTTCTGGCGTTTTTACCGAGAAAAATGACAATTTACGAAATGATCTGCTAACTTCCCATTTCTCGTAGCAGATCAATTTGCAGTAGATCAAAAAATAAATGTGAGTTCTTTTCGCATGCAGCTGAGTTCTATAGATCCTGATACTTTTTAGAAATAGTTCTGGCGTTTTTACCTCGAAAAATGTCACTTAAAAAAATGATCTGCTAACTTCCCGTAGCAGATCATTTTGCAGCAAATCGAAAACAAATGCGATTTACTTACGCATGCAGCTGAGTTCTATAGTTCCTGATACTTTTTAGAAATAGTTCTGGCGTTTTTACCTAGAAAAATGACAATTTACGAAATGATCTGCTAACTTCCCATTTCTCGTAGCAGATCAATTTGCAGTAGATCAAAAAATAAATGTGAGTTCTTTTCGCATGCAGCTGAGTTCTATAGATCCTGATTCTTTTTAGAAATAGTTCTGGAGTTTTTACCTCGAAAAATGTCACTTAAAAAAATGATCTGCTAACTTCCCGTAGCAGATCATTTTGCAGCAAATCGAAAACAAATGCGATTTATTTACGCATGCAGCTGAGTTCTATAGTTCCTGATACTTTTTAGAAATAGTTTTGGCGTTTTTACCTCGAAAATGTCACTTAAAAAAATGATCTGCTAACTTCTCGTAGCAGATCAATTTGCAGTAGATCAAAAAATAAATGTGAGTTCTTTTCGCACGCAGCTGAGTTCTACAGATCCTGATACTTTTTAGAAATAGTTCTGGCGTTTTTACCTCGAAAAATGTCACTTAAAAAAATGATCTGCTAACTTCCCGTAGCAGATCATTTTGCAGCAGATCGAAAACAAATGCGATTTATTTACGCATGCTGCTGAGTTCTATAGTTCCTGATACTTTTTAGAAATAGTTCTGGCGTTTTTACCGAGAAAAATGACAATTTACGAAATGATCTGCTAACTTCCCATTTCTCGTAGCAGATCAATTTGCAGTAGATCAAAAAATAAATGTGAGTTCTTTTCGCATGCAGCTGAGTTCTACAGATCCTGATACTTTTTAGAAATAGTTCTGGCGTTTTTACCTCGAAAAATGTCAATTAAAAAAATGATCCGCTAACTTCCCGTAGCAGATCATTTTGCAGCAGATCAAAAACAAATGCGATTTATTTACGCATGCAGCTGAGTTCTATAGTCGCTGATACTTTTTGGAAATAGTTCTGGCGTTTTTACCTCAAAAAATTACAATTAAAAAATGATCTGCTAACTTTCCGTAGCAGATCATTTTGCAGCAGATCGAAAACAACTGCGATTTATTTTCGCATGCAGCTGAGTTCTATAGATCCTGATGCTTTTTAGAAATAGTTCTGGCGTTTGTACCTTTTTCTTTTTTTTTTTTTGACGCGGGTAATGCTTTGCGCATACGCCGCCGTTTGGGAGAACAGCGGAGACGTTATGTGGGACTCTCCCCTGCAGACCTACCTGACGATAAAAGCTCGTCAGGTTGGTGTGCAGGGGCCTACCCACTAAACCACCGCGGTGTCCCTCTAACACCTTGGTGGGGTTCATGTGATCGTGTTAGGATTCTTTCCACGATCCCCACCAGTGTGCGTCCGCCCTTGGCGGACCCTCCTCCGCTCCGTGGGGGGCACGGAGCTGCGGAGCACCCGGTGACACCCTGAGTGCCTCGCATCGCCTGGAGACCGGTGCAATGCAGGTGCTGGTCTCCCAAACCCAGCACCCGCTGGCCTCCACGGGTGGAGGTGGGGGAAAACTTCCCGCACGTCCATCCGTCTTGGGACCTTTACGCCTGCGTGAGCCCTCCGGGAAAAGAGTTCCCGGAGGGCTCCCGCAGCCGCACTCCCGAACCTGAGCTCTTCCCGTTTCTCTCTCAGCTGAGAGGGGAGAGGGAGCGCTCCCTACCTTCGGGGATGCCGACTACTCGGACATCCCCTCCCCCTCTGGCGCCTGGGCTCGCGCCTCCTGCGCTCGCGCCCGCGCCTCTCCTGCGGAGTCACTGGTGCGGTCCGCCGGCTCAGGGGATATCCCCTTCATTGCCGGCGGGTCGCACCTGCGACTACCCATGACGTGGTCGGACGGCCACCCGAGGGTGGCGCAGACCGAGCACGCCGGGTCTCGCTTGCAGGTGGCGGCTATGTGTCCCGGTGCTCCGCACCTGAAGCACAAGCCGCTCCTGTCCTCCTTCGCCGGGCACTTGGGTCTCGTGTGCCCGACCCCCATACACCTTTAGCACCGCAGGGGCCGGGGTCCAAGGACCCTGATCTCTGCGGTGCTCCATCCCACGCGGAGCTTCTCCCCGCTTTCCTCTAAAGCTTTTGCTGCGACGATCGGCAGCCTCATCAGCGTATGCCCCATTCCGCTTGGGCCTCGTCTCATCGGTTGCGCTAGGATAGCGCTCTTGTCGCAGTTCGCCTTGGCCATCACTGCCTCAACCACCTCTTGCAACTCGACAGAGTCGTCCAGGCCTGAGACCCGCACGTCCACTGTCCTCTCAGGCCTGCCTATCTTCGCCACATCGCCGAGTCGGCTGCGCAAGATTTCGGCGAGTGCGTCCGCCTTTGCCCCGTCTGTCTCCGGCACTTTTATGATACGCGCCCCCGTCGCCGTGCTTCCCACCGTCACTCCTGATTCGATGCCCAGTTCTGAGAGGGACACCACCATCCTGGCCCTCTTCATAATATGGGCATACGTCTCCCCGCACTGTTCGGCTTCCGGCCGCATCACGACTGTCACGGCCGTTGTTCGTGGTGGGATAAGCCTCCCACGCCTCTTCTTCCTCGTGTTGGTCGGGCCATCTGCGGGTTTCGGCGCCACAGTCTTAGCCGACTCCTCAGTTGCACGCTGTTTTCCGCTGCGCTTCTTCTTTCTGCTCCCTGCCACCTCCCAGGGATTCTCCTGGAGGGGGGCAGGTGGCAGTGGTCTTCTACAGGAGTTGGGTCCTGGTTCCACCTCTCTTCTCGTAACCGTCCCTTGGAGCGAGGGCTTTGAGGGAACGGCAAAGCGTACCGCCATTGCCTCAAACCTCTCGTCCATCGCCTGGTTGATCAACTGCCGCAGGTCCTCCTTTGTTGGCAGATCTCCCTTCGGCCGCAACTCTGCTTTGACCTGCTCTATCTCAGCTTTTAAACCGGCCATCTCCTCTCTGAGCTTCCGAACTGTCCTCTTGAGACGCTCGTTTTCGGCTTCCAGCTCGAAGAACTCTGGATCTTGTTCGAGTTCACGGGCGGTGAACCCCCTGAACTCAGTCAGTAGGGTCACTTGCTCCCGGCCTATTGCCTCGATCCTTCTTCTCACGTCGCCTGATAGCCCGGCGATCACTAGTTCGGTCTTCAGCCTCTCAAAGCTCTCCTTCGACCTCGCTCGATAGTCTCTTAGTGACTCTGCCTGTTCGTCACTAATTTGGCGGATGTTGGCGGTTGACGAGTCATCGTCGGCTTCGTCAAATTCCTCGTCACTTTTCGGCCTGCATTCAGTCGGGAACTTAAGCGTCCAAACTTTCCCTGCTGGTTGACGCTCCTCCTCCTTTGGCTCTAACTTTTGGCGCTTGCGATCTCTGGATTGCTCGGCGGTTGCCGGCGATCCTTGCGCCAAGTCCCTACTGGACTCCTCCACCGTCTCTGTCTCCATCTGGCAGCTGTTTTTAGTCGGACACAGTGCTTCGTCCTTCTCCTTTCTCCCTCCTTTTTTATTCAGATTTTTCTGTTTAGATGTCTTCATTATTGGACCCACGAGTGCGGGAGATCTAAAGGTCCACCCAGGCAGAGATCCCGCTATACCTGGGTAACCCTAGCTACGCCTGGGGGGTCGGGAGGTACCCCAGGGCGACCGCTAATGGGCCGATTGCGCTCCGCCGGCCACCTCTAAGAGGCGCCCCGACACCACGAATCCCAGTGCCGGGACTTTGACGATTTTTTATAGTGGTTTTCTCCACGCGGCCCCCACCGAAGTGGCGGCCCCCGCTCCCGCACCACGTACGAGGTTACGGTTTGGCCGGAACCGATCCTCGGATCGGAACACGCCCCGACTTGCCCGCTGACGCGAGCTGGGCCCGAAGGCCCCCTCGGGTGATTTTTTAAAGGGGTTGTCTTCCCCGCGGCCCCCACCATAAGGTGGCGGCCCTCGACCCTGCACTACGTACAGGGTTACGAGCTCCTTCGACGACACCAGACAGAACTGGCATCGTCTAAACTCCCCTAGCTCGACTACCGCTACCCGGGATACCCAGGACGCCAGCCGAGCTCCCCCCCTGCTGGTTTTGGTCCGCGCCGGCTAAGCCGGTGGCCCCCATATCTGGAGGCCCCACTATCCGCCACCTGGGGGACGCGCCCGATGGCAGTTCCAGCAACTGCACACGGGCGCGTTTTTACCTAGAAAAATGACAATGCACGAAATGATCTGCTAACTTCCCATTTCCCGTAGCAGGTCAATTTGCAGCAGATCAGAAAACAAATGTGAGTTCTTTTCGCATGCAGCTGAGTTCTATAGATCGTGATACTTTTTAGAAATAGTTCTGGCGTTTTTACCTCGAAAAATGTCAATTAAAAAAATGATCTGCTTACTTCCCGTAGCAGATCATTTTGCAGCAGATCAGAAAACAAATGCGATTTATTTACGCATGCAGCTGAGTTCTATAGTTCCTGATACTTTTTAGAAATAGTTCTGGCGTTTTTACCTAGAAAAATGACAATTTACGAAATGATCTGCTAACTTCCCATTTCCCGTAGCAGGTCAATTTGCAGCAGATCAGAAAACAAATGTGAGTTCTTTTCAAATGCAGCTGAGTTCTATAGATCCTGATACTTTTTAGAAATAGTTCTGGCGTTTTTACCTCGAAAAATGTCAATTAAGAAAATGATCTGCTAACTTCCCGTAGCAGATAATTTTGCAGCAGATCAAAAACAAAAGCGATTTATTTACGCATGCAGCTGAGTTCTATAGTTCCTGATTGCACATTGCAATTTTCATAAGAATATGTTAAAAGTGAAATAGTTCTAGCCCTGAGACTTGTTTAGCCTATTTTCGATCTTCTGCAAATTGATCTGCTACGGGAAATGGGAAATTAGCAAATAATTTCGTAAATTGCCATTTTTCTAGGTAAAACGCCAGAACTATTTCTAAAAAGTATCAGGATCTTTAGAACTCAGCTGCATGCGAAAAGAACTCACATTTGTTTTCTGATCTGCTACAAATTGACCTGCTACGGGAAATGGGAAGTTAGCAGATCATTTCGTAAATTGACATTTTTCTAGGTAAAAACGCCAGAACTATTTCTAAAAAGTATCAGGAACTATAGAACTCAGCTGCATGCGTAAATAAATCGCATTTGTTTTCGATCTGCTGCAAAATGATCTGCTACGGGAAGTTAGCAGATCATTTTTTTAATTGTCATTTTTCGAGATAAAAACGCCAGAACTATTTCTAAAAAGTATCAGGATCTATAGAACTCAGCTGCATTTGAAAAGAATTCACATTTGTTTTCTGATCTGCTGCAGATTGACCTGCTACGGGAAATGGGAAGTTAGCAGATCATTTCGTAAATTGTCATTTCTCTAAGTAAAAACGCCAGAACTATTTCTAAAAAGTATCAGGAACTAAAGAACTCAGCTGCATGCGTAAATAAATCGCATTTGTTTTTGATCTGCTGCAAAATGATCTGCTACGGGAAGTTAGCGGATCATTTTTTTAATTGACATTTTTCGAGGTAAAAACGCCAGAACTATTTCTAAAAAGTATCAGGATCTATAGAACTCAGCTGCATGCGAAAAGAACTCACATTTGTTTTCTGATCTGCTGCAAATTGACCTGCTACGGGAAATGGGAAGTTAGCAGATCATTTCGTAAATTGTCATTTTTCTAGGTAAAAACGCCAGAACTATTTCTAAAAAGTATCAGGAACTATAGAACTCAGCTGCATGCGTAAATAAATCGCATTTGTTTTCGATCTGCTGCAAAATGATCTGCTACGGGAAGTTAGCAGATTATTTTTTTAATTGTCATTTTTCGAGGTAAAAACGCCAGAACTATTTCTAAAAAGTATCAGGATCTATAGAACTCAGCTGCATGCGAAAAGAACTCACATTTTTTTTCTGATCTGCTGCAAATTGACCTGCTACGGGAAATGGGAAGTTAGCAGATCATTTCGTAAATTGTCATTTTTCTAGGTAAAAACGCCAGAACTATTTCTAAAAAGTATCAGAAACTATAGAACTCAGCTGCATGCGTAAATAAATCGCATTTGTTTTCGATCTGCTGCAAAATGATCTGCTACGGGAAGTTAGCAGATAATTTTTTTAATTGACATTTTTCGAGGTGAAACCGCCAGAACTATTTCTAAAAAGTATCAGGATCTATTGAACTCAGCTGCATGCGAAAGGAACTCACATTTGTTTTCTGATCTGCTGCAAATTGACCTGCTACGGGAAATGGGAAATTAGAAGATCATTTTTTTAATTGACATTTTTCGAGGTAAAAACGCCAGAACTATTTCTAAAAAGTATCAGGATCTATAGAACTCAGCTGCATGCGAAAAGAACTCACATTTGTTTTCTGATCTGCTGCAAATTGACCTGCTACGGGAAATGGGAAGTTAGCAGATCATATCGTAAATTGTTATTTTTCTAGGTAAAAACGCCAGAACTATTTCTAAAAAGTATCAGGAACTATAGAACTCAGCAGCATGCGTAAATAAATCGCATTTGTTTTCGATCTGCTGCAAAATGATCTGCTACGGGAAGTTAGCAGATCATTTTTTTAATTGTCATTTTTCGAGGTAAAAACGCCAGAACTATTTCTAAAAAGTATCAGGATCTATAGAACTCAGCTGCATGCGAAAATAACTCACATTTGTTTTCTGATCTGCTGCAAATTGACCTGCTACGGGAAATGGGAAGTTAGCAGATCATTTCGTAAATTGTCATTTTTCGAGGTAAAAACGCCAGAACTATTTCTAAAAAGTATCAGGAACTATAGAACTCAGCTGCATGCGTAAATAAATCGCATTTGTTTTCGATTTGCTGCAAAATGATCTGCTACGGGAAGTTAGCAGATCATTTTTTTAAGTGACATTTTTCGAGGTAAAAACGCCAGAACTATTTCTAAAAAGTATCAGAATCTATAGAACTCAGCTGCATGCGAAAAGAACTCACATTTATTTTTTGATCTACTGCAAATTGATCTGCTACGAGAAATGGGAAGTTAGCAGATCATTTTTTTAAGTGACATTTTTCGAGGTAAAAACGCCAGAACTATTTCTAAAAAGTATCAGGAACTATAGAACTCAGCTGCATGCGTAAATAAATCGCATTTGTTTTCGATTTGCTGCAAAATGATCTGCTACGGGAAGTTAGCAGATCATTTTTTTAAGTGACATTTTTCGAGGTAAAAACGCCAGAACTATTTCTAAAAAGTATCAAGATCTATAGAACTCAGCTGCATGCGAAAAGAACTCACATTTATTTTTTGATCTACTGCAAATTGATCTGCTACGAGAAATGGGAAGTTAGCAGATCATTTCGTAAATTGTCATTTTTCTCGGTAAAAACGCCAGAACTATTTCTTAAAAGTATCAGGAACTATAGAACTCAGCTGCATGCGTAAATAAATCGCATTTGTTTTCGATTTGCTGCAAAATGATCTGCTACGGGAAGTTAGCAGATCATTTTTTTAAGTGACAATTTTCGAGGTAAAAACGCCAGAACTATTTCTAAAAAGTATCAGGAACTATAGAACTCAGCTGCATGCGAAAAGAACTCTCATTTAATTTTGATCTGCTGGACAATGATCTGCTAAGTTCACACACACGCCATTATTGAAAATGAAAATGAAAAATATTTATTGCAGTACCAATAATTGTAACAGCATTATGATTGTCTCCCTCTATTAAATGCATAGTGCACCTGTGCCAGATGGAGTCACCCTTTCATAAGTAGTGAGTAATAAAACACAAAGTACTTAGTGCTAATGAATAATTATACCAACTAAATATACAAACAACTTAATAATATTATTAATTACTATATGTGTGTGTGTGCGCGCGCGCGCCTGTATTTGTGTGTGTGTGTGTATGTGTATATGAGTGTGTGTGTATGTGTATATGAGTGTATGTGTATGGTTACGCTAGGTGTAACATAATATTAGCATAATATTAGCAACATCAACAATAACATTATTGATGATGCTGTTAACGTAGTGATTTAAAAAGGCACGCTTTTCATTACGAATACTACTCGCAACCAACGTAGTCCCATAATAAATTTGATCATGTCCCTAATCCATGGCAGACCCTGGTTAGAACGGTCTCTGGATTTAATAACAGGGGCATGGACATCCAAAACCGATAAAAGCAAAAAATTAAATCTCTCAACCATGTCATCCTTTGAAGGCAATTGAAAAATAGCCCAATCCAAAGCCTCTATGTCAATATTAAGTCTAGATTTATTCGCTTTAACGGTCTATACGTGACATACTTAGGTACTGGCTTAGGTCTCTTGAGCACCAGGCTTACATTCACCATTTCGTGGCCTAGGGATCCATTAATATTAGACACTGAGACTTCCCGTACTTTACAGTTAATGCACACAAGGTCGATAAGTGTGAATATAATAATGAGTAGCGTCGCTGCTGGAGGTCCAAACATTGGAAAAATCATTATTACACCCATAAGCACCCATAAGCACCAAATGATCATAGCCTGGGAAGCCTGAGATAATTTCAGTCAGTTTATCAAGGAAATGATTAATATGGAGCCACTGTGGTCTATATGCTGTACCCACAATAACACAATATCTGTTAACTTGCGTAGATAGCCATATCTGTACTATATCGGACCCCAACTGTCTCAAAAAAGGAACTCTTAAATCCCGTTTTACGTAAAATACAACACCGCCATCCCTTCCACGGCACACATATCGAGGACGCGGCACATTGCTCAAACGATACCCGGGCGCAACAGGTGCACGCGATTCCTCTCCGGAAGTCATCCAAGTGTCATTGAGGGCCACTATCTCAGCGTTAAAACGGTTCATGGCAATAAGGAAGTTGTAGTGACCTGTATTCAGAGATCCTGCATTATAAAGTGCTAATTTCAAAAAAATATATTTTGCAGACATCACTCCTTAAATCAAATTTTGAAATAAGCATTTGCAATATTGACATAGAAAAAGTCATTTTTGTATTGCGGATTAGTAATTCCAAATATTGAATAAGTAATCATTTAATTAAATAATAATAATAAATATATAGCGGAGCAACAAAGAAATATGAAAGATAGCAAAGCAAGAGCCAAAACACTTCGGGATGAATTAAGAATTAAAAAGTGATCTTGCGAATCATTTGTCTGAGTCAGTCAATGCGGCTCACACAATCATATACGTTTTATAACTAAAAATTGACCTTAGTTTTGAAAAAATAGACATTGTGAATACTTAACAACACGATACGAAATACTTATACAGATCACATACCTTTTGATTCTAACAGACATAAATGGCAATTATAATAATATGCAAGCATACTGGATTTTTTTTTACTTTCACTTGTCCCCGTGTGTGTAAGTTATAGACCAGTTAATAAAACCTCAAACAAAACAACGTTCTTACAAAACGGTAAGAACAACCTCATTCCAAATTTGCAGTGTGTTACTAATTTTTATGGCAATGTTATTAACAAAAAACACTTTTCACCCCTTTTCAACCTTTTCCGTACACCCCGGAACGCTGCAAAATCACACGGTAAGTTATTTTGCCTTCTTTAAAAACCCTTTACAATTTCAGCAAGTTTCTAATTACTTACGGGTTTGAGGCTTTAATGACTGGCCTATTAAATTTGACCCACTTCCCGGTTTCCGATTGAGCTGAAATTTTGCATGCATTCATATGCATTATATTACATTATTGCGTGATAATGTAATATAATGATGACATGGAGCTGATCTGATGCTGGAGCTAGAAGGTGGCTATAGGTATTCCGCAACAAAACAACAACCCTATCGAGTTTGGGCTCATTTGATTCGAATTGGCGAGTATTTTGATTCTATATTGTAACCAGGGTCTGATGCTGGAGCTGGAAGTGGCTCCGCAATAAAACGACGCAACCCCATCGAGTTTAGCCTTTTTACCTTTTTAGGTACTCTTATTAACAAGTAATAATAAAACCTTATTATTAAAAAAAGTTTTTCTTAAACTTAAATCTTGATTACTAAATAACTCCGACGTTGACAATATCGTACGTGAAATTTCTTGGTAAAGATATTGCTCGTTATAACAAAACTTCTTAGGACATTAAAATTTATCGCTGTAACTTAGGACTTCTTGGAACTAAAGAGACGGGAAATGTTTCCCCATTGTATCATATCTTCTACTAATGATGCAATAATGTCCTTGACGCTATTATTGAAACGAACAGCTTTCCTCTCTTGATTCCATGTCTTAGTTGCGAAAAACAGTGCAAAGAATCATACCTATTCTACATAAAGGTGTCATAATAAAAATGTCCAAACGATGAAAAGTAATAACAAAAATTTTGCGTCGAGAATTCGGGGTATATAATAATATTACACAGGATATAGATTTACAATAAATTTAACGTATTTTTGCAAATTTGTGCTATGTACGTGTTTTATGTATTAACAAAGCCAATTCAGTTATTAATCCCGTCACCCTGGAGACCGTTCATACAAAAATAGGGGTACCGAACTAATTACCAAGAAGTGGGAATACATTTCTGGAAATTTACGTCAACATATATGTAAATACAACCTGCAAACGTGAACTTACGAGGAGAATCAACCAAAAAAATATTTCTAACCAACTTGATCGGACCCATCGTCTTCATAAAACTTCATCAAGATCAGTCTAGTAAGGTTCTCACTTACCTATGGACGGATATGCTTAGGGATAACGGCCCACATATCACCACGCAGGCCAAGCTTGGCTTACTGGATTTTTTTGGTGCTTCCGGAAACACGGAAGAGTTCGAAATAATAACCTCTTGGTTACCCCTGACCAACCAAACTCCGCAATCATAAGTCGAATATATGATTTGAAAAGCATTAAACCTCTGTTTTTATTTTTAATAATTGACCATATGGAAGATTGATATTAATCTTATTATAAACATCGCCAAGTTTACGACACGAAAGCTGGAGATAATATTATTTATTAACTGCTGAAATTCAAATCTTTGATTTAATGAACTAAAAACGTAGCCAATATAATTATTTAAAGTGGCGGATTCAAGTGCACACAAACTGAATTTGACTCATTGCACCAACAACATTGCCGTTGCTAGATTAAGTTGTAAGAGGAGTCTAAACTTCAACTGACCTTTCAGGAACCAAAGGCTGTTAAGGAGCAATGCACTGTGGGACATCCATAGGTCATAAATCTTAAAAACCTGCTTTCTAGTTTTACATTTTATTCCTTGTCGTTACATTGGATAGTTGCGGTACCTTCTGAAACTATAAATAGGTCAGTAATTAGAGTGCGCCTTCATTATCTATTGTGCATTCAAAGAGAGCGCATCGCCAATCGTAAATACTGTTATCAGTGAGTCATTAAAAAGCGTGACGTCATTTGTTGTCATTGCGGGACCTGTGAGTGCTGTGTGTGTTTTTTCTGAAATGGATATCCAAGAACAGGGTATGTAATAATTAATATTTTTATTTTAATTGTATCTTAGTATATATTTTCTTTAGTATGTCATTGCTACGAGGCGACTTTTCTTGGAGTATTATATTTTAATATTCAAAGTTTGAATAAACTTTTAAATATGTTCCCACTCGCTCCGACTATGGAGGTATATTGCACCATAATCTTTAGACTTTCTTATCTTAGGAAAATTAAAACTTGGCTGCCCTTATCTGCCCTTTTGGCGATGACAAGGGTGCTACGGTTGCCAGATTATCTCGTAGCATTTGCTACGAAATTAGTTTATTTAGTCTTAGTGCTTTGTGTAGGTTTTGTGACTGAATTTTAACCGTTTTTTTTGTTTTAGGTAATTAATATATATGCTCGTTTTCAAGAATGCATATTCTTGAAATATGGCTAACTGTCAATACCGATAATGACTCGGAAAAGTGTCGTCAAGTCCTACAAAGTTTGTTGACTACTCTGAACGATGCTGAGAACATTGATATTCATTATTTAGAGAAAATTGTTAATAATTTATGTAAAGCTATTGCTCGATTCTGGAAAAAATGTAATAGGGATAAAACCAAGCTTTTATATAAGAATTCCGATTGGTTTAATGTTATTGAAAAAAATCAACTTGTGAAAAACAATAAGCAATGTACTCCGTCTGTAACGTCGCCGTGTCATTCACGTGGTCGTCCTCGAAGACCTTTTACGCAATGTAGTAAAAGGACTAAACGTCGGAGAGTAGCTGATTTGTCAAAGTCTGATGATTCTACTGTGAGTGCATTGCTTGATGTTTCAGACTGTTCATTCGATTCGTGTATATCTAGAGTTAGCACTGATGATGTCTTGTCACTTGTGACTGATGCTCAGTTGACAAAACATCAGTATTTATTAATTAAAAACTTTGTTAATAGTAAGATTTCTCCTAATGTATTACCATGTTACCAACAAATTACTAAAGCGAAACAGAGATGTTACCCTTCTAATATAACTGTTTCCGAGTCTTCAGCTGAAGTTGAATTACAAAGTCTTTTTGATCACACAGCTTCTCGTATCCTTGAATCTCAAAAAGAGGTCTTAGATCAGATTCCTGATGATTGTTTGTCTAATATCTCTTTACTTGGGAAATGGGGATTCGATGGCAGCACTGGACATAGTGAATACACACAATTTTTTTCAGATTCAACTTTAGAAGATAGTAGTTTGTTTGTAACATCTTATGTACCCCTTCAAATTATTGTAAAATTAGCTAAAGATAATTGTAAAATTTTATGGAAAAATCCTCGACCCTCTTCCACTAGGTACTGCCGTCCTATTCGATTTCAATTTTTGAAAGAAAGCACAGCAGTGTCTTTGCAAGAGGAAGCTTATTTTAAGGATAAAATTGAAAGTTTGCAACCTACTTTTATTCAGATCGACAATCGTGAATTGGTCGTTTCTCATAAGTTGCAGCTTTCAATGGTAGATGGTAAAATTTGTAGTGCTTTGAGTGAAACATCTACAAGTAGATGTTATATATGTAATGCTACCCCTAAAGAGATGAATAAAATAGACGAATGTTTACAAAAACCTGTAATAGAGAGTAGATACCAATTTGGATTATCACCACTACATTCTTGGATACGTTTCTTCGAATATTTTATTCATCTTTCATATAGATTAGACATAAAAAAATGGCAAGTTAGGCTAGATAGTGATAAACAATTGTTATCAAATAAAAAACAATATGTACAGTCCCAGTTTAGGGAACGATTAGGTTTAATAGTTGACAAGCCGCGTAGTGGTGGAAGCGGGACGTCTAACGACGGAAACACGGCCAGGAAGTTTTTTTGGAATCAGCTGTATCTGCTGAAATTACAGGTTTGAATAAGGATCTCATAGATCGTTGTTGTGTAATATTACAAACGTTATTTTCTGGACATAAAATTAATGAATGCAAGTTTAAAGACTATGCATTACAAACAGCATACAGCCTGGTCGAGGAATATCCGTGGTATAGTCTTCCTGCTTCTGTCCACAAGGTGCTCGTACATGGATCAGATATTATAAGTTATGCATTGTTATCTATAGGAGAACTTTCCGAAGAAGCTGCTGAAGCGACAAATAAGTATATCAAAATTTATAGACGAAGTCACACTCGAAAAATGTCACGTGAAGTTACCAATCAAGATTTAATACAACGACTATTATTACATTCAGATCCTTATATTACAAGTCTTCGGAAACTTCCCCCTAAAAAGAAAAATACTCTGTCACAAAGTGTAATAGAATTGTTACATGTTTAATATTGTTAGAATAAGAATAATTTATTTGTATTTTGTTAGTTGTTTTGTTTTTTTTGTATTTAATTAATTTTTATTTATTTATTTCTATTATTTGATTATAATTAAATAATGTTATCAATGTTTTGACTCTTATTTTATTTAAAATATATGTTTTACATTCCAATTTTTAAGTGTTTTTTCATGATAAATTTAGGTAAAAGTATGTCATTGTTTATATTTGTTTTTTACTGAAGTAAACGTTTTTTATTCCGTAAATACATGTACTTCTTTCATTTTAATGTTCCTAAAACACTTTTACAACTATAAGTCACTAAAATAATACAATGTATTGATAGTAACAGGACTTTAACTATTTATGACCGCCCTTGTATGGAGCGTGTCCCTCCGTGCAATGTGTCCAACTGGAAGATGAAAGGGAGGATAATGAGAAGGAACTAGTAGGGATCTTGAATAATTACAGTAGGCTTAATGAAGTGAATTAGCATCGTTACAGATTAGATTTCATGATATTGTTAATGAGCGGGACAGACTCCAGTCAATAGTTAATAGGTTCGATGCATGCAGTGATGAATACGAGCAGACCCTTAGAAGAACTTCCAAATTGGAACAGGAACTACGTGAGGCCCATCATCACATCTCAGATCTGGAGGAGACTGCTCTGAAAGTCACTGCTCAGCAGAATGACAGCCTTTACCAAGAATTGGTTAGTTGTGCCCTGCAGTTGGTTGCTCCTGCAATTTCTGACTTGACCATTGACGACCTCACTAAAGAGGAGTCAGTATATGAAAAGTCAAGAATAGCATTTTGCAGTAGGAATAAACTAAAAAAAAAATATAAAAATAATTAAGTTCATAAAAAAAATCAAAAAGAGCTATGAAATATTTTAAATCCTCAACTAACAATATTAAAACAATAAAGAAAAAATTTGAATTAAGAGATTAACTTCAATCATGTACTTATAAACTAGAAAATAACTTGAAAAAACATGAAACTGACACACAACACTTAGAGTCAAAAATACAAAGTTTTCAAATTGAATTAAAAAATCTTACAAAGAAATATGAATTGTGTGAAAAGGCTATTTAGGAGTATTCTATGGCAGTAGATGACACTTAAAAGTTATCCAAAGATAATTCTGAGCGCTCTGACTCACTGGTTAATAATCAGTGCTGCATTTGTATCAACGGCAGTCTTCCACAGTCACCAGATAAGCAAGGCACTCCGGTAATCTCAGAGTCCCAGGTCTCTCCCTAATTTTTATTATAATTGTGTGACAGTATACATGACGTCAGTTCCTCTCAAAATATAATTATGTTCAGCGATAATATTGGTAAGGATATGGCCTTAAATTTGCGCTTAACGTTAAATTCACCAGGGCAGTTGATTATAAATAATTGTTTTCCTTGTGCTAATTTACATAAAATTATGCACAAAATATTACATTTAGTAAAGATGATAAATTAATTACATTTATTGGAAATAGGGGTAATGTCTACAAAAAAAAGTTAACCTCCTACTTTGAAAAATTAAAACAATTAGAGCTTAAAAATTGTAATGTTTACATTCCCCTACATAAAAAAATTGTCAGATGCAGAAAATAATTATAGATTTTTAGGTTTTAGGTTTAGACTTAATAATTTTTAACTTAGTTATTTCTTTATTATTGTTGTTACATAGTTATTATTTAGTTGTAAATAAATTTTATTAAATAATATATATTATTGATTTAATTTAAATATGACTTTGAATTTATTCAGTCAGTATAATAATAATAAATTCATTGGTATTGACTCTAACAGTATTGTTAGTAAAAATGTTTATCCTTTAACTAATGGTAGATATTACCTACCTCAGTATTATAAGAGACAGATAGTGAATTCACTATAATTTTTTTTATTAACTTCAACCAACAACTTGGCTAAACAAACTGACTCTATTGAGCAGTTTAATTTAAATAATATTATGACATTGGAATCCGTTCCAAGCTATTTAAATTAGATATAGAGACAAAAGAGGTATCCTCTTGCAAATATTATCATTAGAGTCAAATAAAAATAAATTTGTTCAAAAATGCCCTCAAAATAAATTAAATTTAAATAAAATAAAAAAGATTAACCTGGTGCATCAAAATAGTAATGGACTATCAAAGGACAAACAATTAGAGATGGAATTATTCATGAATTCAAAACAAATTGACATTTTGTGTATTACAGAACATTGGCTTGAGGGATGTGAACTTATGTTTAGTTTCAATAATCACCAGGTTGGTAGTTCATTCTGCAGAGTCAACACAGTACATTGGGGGTCACTGATTCTTTTAAACAAAAGCTTAAAATTTAAAGAACGTAAAAATATTGTGTCTCTCTCTGTAGAATGCATAATAGAACTTGAACAACTCATTGTGGTATGTGTATCCAAACCTGGTTCCTCAGCTTATGATAGATTTGAGGAAATCATGGATGAAGCCTTGAGCAAATTGAGAAGGTCTAAAAAATACTTGATTGTGTGTGGAGATATTAAAATTGATCTTCTTAAAAAGAACACTGAAACCTATAAAAACTTAAATTTATTCAAATCACACAATCTTTTCAACTTATTTATGGAGCCTACTAGATTCTATAAAACAACGTCAACCTGTTTAGACAATATATACATAGTAATCTGGTACCTGTAAGTAAGAAAGTTATTGCAAACTTAGATTCAGGCCATTGCAGGCCTGAATTAGCTTGCCTCAAAATTGTCACAGAACAAGTCAATAAACGTAAAATTATATGTCGACCAGTAACTGCTGACAGATTGAAACGTATAGGAATTGAATTATGTTGTAAACTTTCTTTTTTATCACCGGTTATGTCACCAATTGATATTTATAATTTATTTTTTGAGTCATTTTACAGCCAATTTAACAAAATTTTCAAAACCAAAGAGATCAATGTTACTGATAATCCAGTGTTTAAAGAATGGGCCACTGCAGGAATACACAAAAGTAGGCAAAAATTGTATGAGCTGTACTCAGAAAGACAGTTGATAAAACGGAATCTTTTCAAAATTATGTTAAGTCATACTCAAACATTTTTAAGCAGGTTTGTCAAACTACAAAATTTAAATATATTAGTTCTCAAATTTATAACAGTACAAACAAAGTCAAATCTATTTGGAAAATTACAAATGCAGAGACTGGCCGAACAAAAGCTTCAACTATTATAATTATAAACTTAAAATTGATGGTAAATTTATTCGCTCAGACTCGGATGTTGCGAATGATTTTAAGAACTTACTCGAATTCCAGTAGATTTGACAAGCACTTTAGGCTCTTCCACCCCATTGCAGAATCCTTGTTGAAAGAAAAGTTCCTTGTTGTAATACTGTACTTAAATTTAATTATGTTAAAAACGTGACATCATAGACACTTTCAAATCGTTGAACATTAAAAAAACTGCCGAACTCTAGGGAATATCTGTATATATGGTAAAGAATGTTATTGAAATAGTTGCTACACATTTTATTTCCAACAACTGTATTGATTGTGGTGTGTTTCCTGATTTGATGAAACTTGGCAAAATAACTCCATTGTTCAAAATCTGGTAGTACTTCAGATCCCTCTAACTTTCGTCCAGTATCCGCACTATCAATATTCAGTAATTTTTTTGAAAAAACCGCTCTTAAGCAATTACAGAAACATTTTAGTAATAATAACCTACTACATATTAAACAATTTGGTATTACCCGCAGATGGTCCACGACTGATGCTGGAATAAAATTGTAAGAATGCATTTATGAGGCCTGGGAGGAATCGCAGGATGCCTATGATGTTCTTTGTGACTTATCAAAGGCTTTTGACTGTGTCCAACATCAGACGTTAATCAGGAAATTACACTATTACGGTATCCGTGGTACCGCTTTGGATATTCTCACTTCTTACCTAAGTGACAGGATTCAAAAGGTGGTCATCAATGGAGAGCAGTCACCTGAATCATTTGTAACAATGGGGGTGCCGCAGGGCTCAATATTGGGTCCATTTCTATTTCTGGTATATACATGACCTCCCTCACCTTGTAAGACACGACCATCTAATAGTCTTGTTTGCAGATGACACGTATTTAAAGTTAAAAATGGACAAATTAATATTGACGAAATAAACATTGCACTCGCCAAGGCCGTTCACTAGTTCGGCGCCAATAATTTGTTGTTAAATAAAAGTAAAACAAAATACATTAGATTCACTATGCCAAATGTTCAATTAGCTAAAGCCAAAGTCAGGGTTAGGGATGAGAAAATAGAGCTAGCCAATCAAACTGTATTTCTGGGTATAACTTTAATATATTACTTAATTATTAATTATCATTAAAATCTTTAAAACTGATTACAGTTATAAAGATTTTTGAATGATAAGGCACCGTGGACCTAAAAAAACGAATTGCTTGTTCTCTGAATCGTTTTGTAATATACACAATTTGTAAGACAGCGACCCGATTCCGAACGAATCGAGTTGCGCGGCATCACCTCCGCGGATGTACTTGCCGCTAGCGCACGGGTTATCTTAATTTTAGTAGAACATTTCTTTAATTTTGTGAAATTGACGATTTTAAGTGCCCGCCTATGAAATAAAGTAAGTTTGATTTGATTTGATTTGATTTGACAATTTTCGCTTTTGAAAACACAAAACTAGCATCACCAGCCTAGAATTCGGTCATAGTTATAAATCATTATAGTTGTAAACAGATTCTTTTTTCGAGATTTTAAATGGCCTATGTCTTTTCCTGTACTCCTGGAAACATGTATACAAAATTTCATTATGAACATTTGAGTACTTATTAAATAACATGTTTTTTTTTCAGGAAAAATGCTAATTAATTTTACAGATATTTTACACTTAATTTTAAACACAACTTTGTCTGTTGTCAAGGTTAAACATCGTACTTAAACTTTGTTTTCACTAGAGTTTCGGAGTCGACTTATCTGCTGTGTCTATAAACAGAAATATTCTACAATTTAAGTGTAAGCGAGTCGAAAAATAGTTTTATTTGCCATGTCGCAAGCTGGAAGTCCGATAGTTTCTCAGGAGTAGTAGTTCCTCAGAAACTTTCCCTGATGCTTTAAAGCTTTCTGTTGTTAGACCACTTTTCAAGAAAGGTGAAAGGGGTGATTTGAATACCTTCCATTTACACTTGTACCTATTATCTCAAAATTTTTTGAAAAGTACATGCTTAAGAGGACCATTGCATTATGCAGTAAATATAATATAATTAATAAAGATCAGTATGGTTTTCAAAAAGACAAGTCCACAACGATAGCCATATTCATTTTCGATCGACAGTAAATTTGGACTACATGGCTATTTTTGAGTTGTCGAAAGCCTTCGACTGTGTTCCACATAACCTATTATTAGAAAAATTTGACAATTTTGGTATGAGAGGCAAATTACCCTTCAATGGATATCATCGTTATTATCCAACCGCAAACAATATGTTACAGTGGATAGAGAAATTAAACATGAATTATTATCATACTCCTCCAGTTATCGTGAAATTCAAACTGGTATCTCGCAAGGAAGTAATTTGGGCCGTCTTTTGTTTATACTGTTTATAAATGTTATATTTGACTTTACGAAACATAAATGTACGGTATATTGTACGCCGATGATATTTCTATCATTATGACGACCGAGAAAAGGAATAATTCATTGCCTGATCTTGAGATTGACATTAACAAAACTATTGACATATTAACTGAATGGATGAAATCAAACAATTTAAGATTTAATTTAGATAAATCAGTATTCATTCACTTTAATAAACCTGAGTATAGCAATAATAATTTATTATTATTAAAATGAGCGAGGTGTCTAATATAGACTATTTTTTTACTGGAAATCACAAATTGAAAATGTATGTAATAAAATACACAAATTTAGTTATGCACTGAGTCAAGTTACAAGAGTGACAAATAAAAGAACTGCTGTTGTAAGTTACCGTGCTAATGTAGAACCGGTCTTACGATACGGACTGATAGTATGGGGTAATAGTATGGATTGGATCAGAGTGTTTGTAACACAAAAGAAGTACATAAGGGCCATATATGAAATTCTACCAGCTGAATCATGCAAGCTCTACTTGAAAACCTGGTTCTTTTGCCTTTTCCGTTGCTCTACCTAAGCTTTATATGTAATTTTGCATATCTCGTTGATGCACAGAATGCTAGAGTACGAAAAGACAAGAATAAAATTGTCATAAAAAATGTACCAAAGACAAGTAAATATAATAAGAATAATCTTTTCAAATGGCTATATAAAAATAATTTTTATAGCATCAAAGAACTTATTGAAAAAAAATAGGTGACATTAATTATGAACTGTTGACATTTATAATTATAATTCAAATATAATTTGAGACCTTTGTATAGAAATCGCTGCTTTTTAAATTTAAATCTAAGTAGTCAATAATTTGCATGCTGTTCTAAACAGTGAAACATGAGCACTCTTTGTTATTTCAATTAATGTACCACCATTTTTATATAATGTTTGATGCAAATAAATGATTATTATATTATATATTAAAGTAATTAGATCATCAGATATCGGTTTTTCCTTATTAAATATTTGTAGTCTAGATACTAGGTTATTACTTGGTGTGAATACAGGCAATTTACTCATTGTTTCCCGAAGCAGTCGGTAATAACATCTATTTGGTTTAAATTCAAGTCCATCGCTTTACAAATATTTGCAGGCGATCAAACTTTTCACTTTCGGAGTATGAGACACTCGTATTTCGTATATCGATAGTTGTATACCTCTACATTACATAAATCTTGTTTCCTAATTTGTTTATGCTACCACTATTTGCATTGTTATGAATTTTGATTATTTTGACTTATGCAGTGATTTGCTTCGAAATTTATTTATAAATTCGGTACTTCTTTCTATTTTAATGTTGATTTTATTGATTTCTCAGGATTCTCTTGTCACGTGAATTACTTCTGGGATTATTCTAGATAAGGTGTATTCAAAGAAGATTTTCCAGTCTCTTTAACGCTCTTTATTTTTCCAGACAGTTAGTCAATGAATCTTTGTTCGTGGGTAATGTATGTTTATACAAAAAAATATAACTTTTTCCAGTTATGTATCGCTTGTATTTGAGTATCACAACTAGTTTCAGAAATGATCAATGTTTCTACCCTTTTTGAACAGAGTAAAAATATTTACTCAGTGTTATTTAGATTTTCTCAAACTTTTTATGAACAACCTAATAATATGGGTAATCTGCTATTACCTAGTTCTATAGTGAGTCTATTGTACCTATATTTTTTTTACATTGTTAGTAAAATACTAAATATGGATTATATTTTATCATTAACATTTTTTATCAAGAAAAAGCTTATAACATCATTTCTCATTAGGTTATTAATAGATAGTAAGATCAAATTTACGAGACTAGTGACTTCTTAAAAAAAAGAAATACCAAAATAATTTTACATATATTATTGTACATAAGTTGTAAAACATTGTACTCATTAGTATTCGTCTGTAATAGTGTCCATCTAATGTCACTATTCCAATATCGTATATAAAATTAATTATTGTTGTTGATACCTTCATGGTAACATTTAGTTGTATGATTTTTTTATTAATATCCGTTGGAGATTGTGAATCGCTTAAGGAAACAGTATATTGTTTATTTAAAAAAATGAAGATATACTCAACGTTAATAACTATAGAACTAAAACATTCATTTCAATTTTATCCAAAATATATAAAAATGCTTTGTGAAGTAGTATGACGGATTGCTGTCACATTGTAATGTTTTGCAACCGGATCAATTTGGCTTTCTAAAAGGTAGTAAATCAACATTAACATGTTTTGACCTAACCAAAATCAGAGAACATTAACAAAGAAAGCTCAGGTAATGGTATTTTTCTAGCTGTGACAATGTAAACCAAAACGAGCTCCGGAATAAACTTGAAGGTTACGGGGTACTTGATAAAGCAAACGAAAGGATCAAAAGTTGTTTGCTAGATAGAAAACAATGAAATTAAACGATTTATTCACAGAAAACAGAGTACAATAAAATATATTTAAAAAAAACATTGTTAGTTCGGCTGTCTAGCCAACAGTGGGCATTTGAATGTCAAGCAATTACATTAAATTTAATTAATTATTATTCACATACATAAGAACGATTCATTGCATAAATAATTTTTATTTTTATTATTAGTACATTTCCTTAGATTAAAATTATAATATCATGTCCATCACTGAAAGTTCTGTGTTAAGATATTCCTTTACAGAGTTTATTACACTTTTTACTAAATAATTAAACAGTCTTCTTTTGAACAATGGTACGGGAAGTTCGGTGATTGAATTAGGTAACTTGTTATAGATGATTATGCATTAGGGATTTTTTTTTTAAAACATGGTGTGCATTTTGGGCAACAACAGCACACCATGTATTTGCTTATTGATTATTGACTTTAAAGCTAAAAAGCTTATTGACTTTAAAAATATAAAAAATTTTTTATAAACTAGGATGCATTCTCCCTAAAACACAACAGTCCATTATATACTGTTTATATCCACTGAATTTCCCCAAAGTAGTAAATCATATTTAATATTAGATGCTACATAACCATGATAAGCAACTAAGGCAGCTTTTTGATTATTTTGCTTGGTTAAACGCCAAAGTCCAAACGTGAATCTATTTAATTTTGCAAATATTTATCACATGTTCTTTCAATGTGCATTGGTTATCAAAGACCATTCCTAAAAACGTAATCTTGTGGGCTTACGTTACTTCGTCATTATTTATTAAAAAATTTAATTCTTTTTCTTTATATTTGTGGTTAATGTGTTGTAAATGTGTTTGGTTTTTTATATTTATATAAAGGTTATTCATTTTTAACCATTTCGTGATTTCTTGAATAGTAAGTGTTTATCATTATTATAATCAGTGTCAGAACTTTTTGATATTAGAACAGATATGTCATTAGCAAATAAATTTGTTTGATGAACTGTTATATTTGGCAAGTCGTTTATAAAAATAATGAATAAGAGCAGTTTGAGTAGTGTTCCTTGTGGAATACCTACATTATTTATAGTTATGTCAGATTTAGTAGTTATCTCTTGTTGAAATCTATTTTCATTTTTAGTTCTACATATTGACGTGGTTTTTAGGTAACTATAATATCCACTTAAATGCAATATCTCGTAAACCATGTTTTTCACATTTCATTAAAAACATGGTCATGTGAGACAAAGTGGAATGCTTTGTTCTTATCAAAAATATAGCCGTCGTGTCAACATTGTTGTCAATATTTTCAATTACTTTTTTGATTAAATTAAAAACAGCTAAAATTGTTGATTTGTCTTTTCGAAAAGCATTCTGTTCATTTTTGAGCAGGTTGTGTTTTTATTGAAAATCATAAATTCTTTGAAGCGTTGCTTTTTCGAATACTTCGGCCAAAATAGGTATTAAAGCAGTGGCCTTAAATTATCCATTTTATCCATTTCATATTTTTTATGAACATGTTATATGAAAAATAATTTCAACATTTCAGAAAATAGACGTGCAATGAACACATTTAACAGCAAGCAAGAATCAAGTGCCAAAATTACGTCACAAATCTCAAGTAAAACTGAAAATCATTAATGTTCCTGAAGCATATATGATTGCATCATTGCTATTTTTAATTTACCTCAAAGACCTGCCAAAAGTTTCTTGTAAAACTATTCAGTTTGTTGATGACACTACCGTTCTAATCAAATTTGACAAAAGGGATTTTTTCGAGACAATAGAAATAGAGCTTTGAGGGAAACGATAGATGCCCTGCAAATAAATCTAGTCAAAACAAAATTTGACATTTAATTAGTTTAATAATTAAATGAAAATACTAATTACCTTAATCATTCAAAACAGTGTATTCGTCGAAATTCTTTCGTGGAGCCAAGTGAAACAATATTATCTCGATTCTTTTCTTAACTATAAATTTATTAGCTAAAGGGTAATTTCAGTCTTTTATTTTACCGTGAATAGGTAAGGGCTTGACCACTATCTCGCCTGATGGTAAACGACGACGTGTTCTAGGATGTGACGCGCCTGCCTAGAAGATATCTATTCTAAATTAAATTTAACAGGAAGCACAGATTCAAGCAAAGAGTGCCACTTTTAGCGGTACGGATCACAAAGTTGAAACCAAAACTCTTAGTGTGACTCTTTGGTATATCAACCATATAACGGTGGCGCCTATTTGTAAGTCTGGTTGTCCGATATATAAATGGGGATGGCGGAACAAGGCTGTGCAGTTCTGCTGCGCACTCTCCGAAATGTATCCTATATTGAAATGATATGTAATAATTGAAGGACGATATGTAAAAACTTAATAACATAAGACATTTCAAAAGGTCATATCAGTCGTTTAACTTGGAATATGTTTCTCAATACCTTTTTTTTCTTTATTTAAAGGAACTTATCTCACTACCTTATTACTTGTAGAATTTATCGCTGAAGGGTTGTTCCCAATTACATTCACAGTATTTCATATTAACTGAATATCGTAAAATTCTGATTACTAACAAATTTTTTGTCTATTCGAGTCTATTGTACCTATATTAAGTCATCATCATTAGTGAAACGCAAAACATTTTTAACATCAATTTGCAGGAACTAATGGTCCGTTAGTGAAAAGTTGTGTCATTTTTAAAAACAGTTAACCCTTTAACAAATAGTAACAGTTACTTAATTATATTCATTTGTAAATAGCTACCTCTTTTATTAAAAGAAATACTTAAGTGACTGCCATTAACTAATGACCCTAAAAGTCGTATAAATTTGGGGATCACAAAAATTTATATCATTTCTCTTTTGTTTTTGTATTGTTCGATCATTACAAACCATGGCTTCTCGTTTGTTTTACGCCCAAAAAAGTGACATATCAAGCAGTATTTGCTCTACGACATCAGAATTGCTAATGCGCTACATACCTGACGTCATTGTAGAAAAAAATGGGGAGAGTAGTTCTCTGTTTGGAGAAGTCGAACGAGCACCGTGTCGGTGCGACTTCGTAAGTTTTATATTTATTTTATACTCTTTGTTAGTCTTATATTTTGTAATATATGTTGTTATTATGTTAAAGTCAAAAAGCAGATTGTTTTTTGTTTATTTGAGACCCTGATATTTGGCATTAGTAATTGACTATGAATGTTTAAAACATTATTTTGTATAAAAAGTTTTTGAAAAAGCTAGTTTGATCACTGATAAAATTTAATTATTTGTACAGGTGAACAGATGGTTGGACGCGCATGTGGGGTACTTCCCGCCGCCACCGCCTGAGCCGCGCATCATCACACGCGTGGCGCAGTACACGTTCGGGCCGAGTAGCGTGCACTATTTCTATAGCGCGCCTATACCGGACCCGTTACCGCCACGGGACATATGTCTGCCCTACATCTTACCGGCACCATTTCGGATATCGCCGATGGCGCCGATACAATGTGGTGCACAATTTAGTTAAGATAGTTTAATATTACTTACTTTACTTTAAGTTAGTTGTAATATAATTTACTATATGTATAAGGTTATCTCTTTATTATTTTAGGAGAATAAATTGGGCAACAGTACTTTGCTAGTTTTTTTATAAAAATCCCCAGCTAAACATGTTTCCTAAGTTGAGGGTGTTTTAACGCGTGTTTTCAAACCTTAAACTTTTTTTTATTACGTGCCTCAAATTTTGTGTTTTACCCTGAATATGGGTGAATAAATTTAAAAAAAAGGGTATCATTAGGACTTATATAAAAAAACAAAGAAGCTTGTATAGATGATGATGTTTTGTAGTCGGTGAACTGCTGTAATAATATAAAATTAAATAATCTGAAGGATTATTTATTTATTCCTTTTTTTACGAACTTGTCGAAATGGATCGGTCTTTTGAATAAAACAACCTGCGATATATAATAGTCACATCTGATTTTCCAAAAATATTATATATTTATTTCATTTGAACCTTTAAACTATAAAATAATGATTTTTACATATTATTTCCCATTATGATAGGAAAAAAAGGAAACGTAAAACTACCAGAATTAAACGTGCGCCGGCGCCGGCCTATCTGATGTAGTATTGACGTCTTGTCGACTGGTAAGATTTCATACAGTGGATTTCAGCTTATTAGCTGGTCGAAAACAAGGAAAATAGTTGCCTATTCATTTGGAGAACCGATCACCCTTCTAACATAAGATATATACATTATTTTTAACCCCGAAAGATAATTTGAACATTATTTTATTATTTATTCAATGCTAAAAGTGGTTTTCTTTAGATTCGTAGGAATTTCATCGAGAATCTTCTAGAAACTTATAAAACGATGAAGGTATTTTGCAATTTCAATTCTATTTGTTTTCTTGTTAATGAATCGCTAATTAAACTATTCTACATCATAAGATGCCCTTTTGATCAATTTTCTTTTATAACCTTAAAAAGGCATTAAATCATTGCCAAGAGCCATTAAAATTAACAATAGGATTAACAAGTTATATTATTAAATGGATTCATAAATAGGACCTAGGAATATTCTAAATCAACTTGGAATAATTTATGCTAACTTCAGGGAATTTAGTAGAATTTTAGTAGACCAAACCTTACTTTTGGAGGCATTTGTGTCCAGGCTACATTCTAACGCGGGCTAATAAAGAGACCTTTCCAGGGCGGGCCTAAGACGCATTGAATATACCGTTGGTAGGTAATTAAACCATACTAACCACTATCGAACGAGTCCAAGCATCAAGTCCAAGAGCCCTTGGACATCCCATTTTTATATAACCTCAATCAAATCCTTTCTGTTTGTTAGTAAACTTAGCCTTTAAGTTTGATTTTTTTAAATTTTTAAAATTTGTTCTGTTCAGTAAATAAGGACTGTAAATTTTTTATAAAAACTGTTTCTTTTTATCTATAACTAGGATCAATATTTGAAAATATCACTACATTGTACAGGGTCCTTAATAACGGATATTGTACGCTAATAAAATGCAGGTGCTTTCATCATATAAGTTTCATGAATTAAATTATCATCCCTGGTTTGAACCTGGTGAGAAAGCAGCATCCAAAGTTTTTGATGATCAGATACATAGTAAATTTAAAGTCGAAGGAACCACAAGCAATCAATGACAGTATTCTTTAACTGCAGTAGCAGTAAAGAACTGACTAACCACCTGCTGTGCAGTCAGAAACCAAAGTTTAAAGAACGATAGTAGTGATTCAACTGTAAGTACTTTGAAGATTTCAATAGCCAAACAGTAGTAGGGATTTGTGGGTTCTGGCGCTTCAGGATACTAGCGCATAAAACAAGCTCCGGGTGAGCTTGTTTTATGCGCTCCACTAACCTAACCCAACCAGTTTCTTGAATGATTGTCATAGGCAACCTAACCTCGCATGCTTTTCATAGGAAACCTAATCTAACCTATCCTAACCTCTACCTTGAATTATGCTTTTCATAACAAGCTAACCTAACCTAACCCGTACCCTGTATGCTTGTTACAGAAAGCCTAACCTAACCTAACCCGTACCTTGTATGCTTGTTTGTTGAATAAAACCATTTTCTACCAGCCTTTAAAACTTCATAAATTAAACAACCAAGTCATGTTGCTAAACACATTTATTCAAAAATCATATTAAACATCTTACTTATAATCCCTAAACACAGGTTATTACGAATAACCTATTAGGGTCAACTTCGGACATTATAGGTACTAAGTTTATGTAAGTAGCTTTATGTAAGTAAGTAGTTTCAAGTATAAATAGTGTGTAAGAAGAAGTAAAATTGTAATTATACAAATAAATGTATAAATAAATAAATAAATAAACAAAATAAATAAATAAAATATTTGCATTTGCATTTGCATAATTAAATCATTACTTATTCTATTGACAGTAGAGAATTCATTTACAAAATCGTTCATCAATACACCATACATTTTTGCATAAAGAAATACTAGACAATATTTTCCACATACTGACGTAAAGTAACTTTGCAGTTGCTTATGATTGTATACCCACTTCTTTGTATTTTTTTCCAAGAACAATTTATGAAACCCCACCGGTTTTCGTCCGAAAGAATCAAAGTACTCGCCAACTCCATTACTATCAATGTGAATACCCACCCAGTGAGAACCAGGCTTGGAATCCGGATCCAAATTGGCTACAATGAAAGCAGGTAATTGAACAATCATAGGCAATCTGTTCGCTGCAAATACATTAGATGTTAATCTGTTATCAATTTTACTCATAAAGTATTTTATTTCTTGACTATCCATCATAGCTCATGTTAGCGGTACGATAGAATTCGTATTTCCAATTGAATGGAATTGTATGCTCCACCCGTATTTAACTATTGTAATCGACACTCACATCGCGGTTTTTGTTAATTTCCACAACATTATCGAACTCTGCATAAATAATACAATTGAGTGTTGTTGTCAAAGCTGTATCAAAGCGAACCTCTAGTCTTACACTTCCATGTCTAACTAAGTTCCAATGTGAGCTCGAACTGGCCGAAAGATCTGGAGTTAAGTCAAAAGCTAATAAACAGTATCCTCCTCCATAGTCTTCTCTTGCTATTGAATTGCCTTCGTTCAAAAAGTGAATGCCGGTGCCAGAAAACAATGTTTGATAGGTCGATGTAATCAATCCATCTTTGAAGGATGGTTGTAATGTTTTTGAATGGACCTGTTGGCCATCCACATATAAACTAAATAAATTTATACCATGGTTATCAAAATTAAATGGATTCTGTGTTATACAGCCATTAAATGCTGAATTTTTAATAAAGCCTATAATACATCTTTTAGGTACTTGTCCGAGGAATATGTTATCCAAAGTTTTGCCTTGAACTCCCGATGGAATAGTTAGAACTTTAACTTCAGCTCGAGTAATCGGATATTTAGCTGTTGTCGTTGCTAAGACTTTTTGATGTGCTATTAGGACAGATGGATTTATTCGAGCCTTACGAACAATGAGACTGGCGTCAGTGATTTTAACCTTAATTTTGGCATCAGATGTATTACAAATTAAATTGAATGTTTCTTTGCTACGAACTAATTTGACACGCATCTCTACACCATTTAGTAAGAATTTTTCTTGGTTAAAAATATCTCCATGTAAATGACCGATCATATCAATATCTTCGTTTAATTTTACTAACTCCTGTCTCTTGGTAAATCCTTTATTTGTGTCATCTGTAGCGTCCATTTTGTAAGGAGTGTCACCATACCACTAACCACATGTCAGATGAGAGTTTTTTGCTGCAGGGCCGTAGTTAAGTAAAGTTTCCAAATATGCACGATATGCATATGTATTATTTGGGGGAGACACAAGTTTTTGATTTAAGTACACATCTAATTGACTGAATAGAGAATGTAACCAATTATTAACTGGCGCAATTCGAGTAGTTCCTTGGACATCATTTGAAGCAGAATATTCAATCTTTGCTTTTATATGAAGCATGGTATGCGACAAGTCTATATAATCATCACCAGTACCAGGCACTTGAAATTCTAATGGACCATCATCACTTAATGATGAAATTGGTTTATAATGGATCCATTGTCCACTTTCAATACTTGTTTGAGTTGATGGTAAAGCGAATAAATCCAACTCTGACTTGGCACATTCACATGAATGATTATGTAAAAAAGACATAGTTATTCACTATTTTAGTTTGAAAAAATATCTTCAAATTTTGTTTTCTTGGATGATTTAGACCGACTTCCTCGCAGTGTTTTACGTGAAATGAGTGACAAGCTCGACTTTCTGCTTCTTTTATACCCAGACCCGCGCATAAGTGAGTCTATTTTATCATCGGCCTTTCTTTTCAAGTTGGTTGTAGCATTTTTGAAACGCGACTTTATTGACTCTTCAACGGGATGCGAGTTCACCATATCTGATAATAATCCAACCCTACACTAAGAGCTTCTTTTCCTACAGTTCGAAGTCCATTGGATAACAAAGGAAGAACGGTCCTAAACAAACCTCCTAAGAAACTTCCAATACCGTGTCCACGTTGATGAGCAGCGCCCTTATATATAATCCCAACTCCAGATCCTGCCTGATGAGAATAATAATTCTGATATGGACAAGGGCTATTAACTATTGCTCTATTCATCTTATGCGCCGAAAATGTAGTTTAACACACGATGTACCGAACTGAAATGGAACTCTACCACCCACGCTTGTTCTTATATCTATTTCTATTGTATCAAATTCTCTGCGCATAACTGGTAAATAGTGTGCGGGTGAAAATGTGTGCACTTTGTATGCTCCGTAGATGTACTTTGTTGGATCCAAAGGTATGATTCGTACCAACGATGCCATCACATCACCTATTATTTGCGGTTGAATAATATCCGAATAAATGAAGAGTTGGGATGGTAACCCTAAATATAAATTAATCGGATATTTTCCATTCGGTTTTGCTACTAAGTCGACATGAGGTGCAAAACCTAGTTGAAGACTCAATTGAGGTGATAACATTACAGATATCAAGTCTGTGTTATGACGAGTTGCTGTAACCAGCTTCGATATTTCATCATACCTTAGTCTAAAATGATTTTTCAACAATGAGTGTTCATTAAAGGCACTTAAAAAATTATTAATACTGTCATACGTCGTTGCTGGAATATGAGACTTGAATTCTGCAATTATATTTAGCTCCTTTTTTGAATCCTGGGCATCTTGTACGAGTGTTCTTTTCTTTATGTATATAATGTTTTCATGTTCTTGTACATTAAACATTGTACATGGATAATGAAACTCCACCAAACCAACGTCCCATTCACCTTCTAACTTTATAGTTTTTGGTAGTTTTGTTAAGAAATTGGCGGTTGTATTTTCTGGATAGTATGAAGTTGAACTATTGCTCAAAAGAGTTAAATAAAAACTGTCCTCGCTCATGTCTCTTCTAAATCTGATACCGGGATCCAACTATTAAACTTGTTAGGATAACCTTTCCATTTGACTAACACTTCTCTTCTACCTTGAATGCGTCGTGATCGTATAATTTTATCTATTTTATATTTAGTGGAGGGATCATAGACAACTTTTTGTAGCTCTTTTGTGTAAAACGTTCCTGTGATTGGTTCACCTTCCAAGTCTTTTAATGTGTATACAACCCAAGGAGCCCGTTCAATAATGGAATTGATCACAAATATTTCATCACTCCAATTGGTTTCATACCCTTTTTGAAATATATGTTTATATTTAGTTATTCTAACATGATCACCTATTCGAAGTGATGGATATTCATTTATCTGTATTTTCTTTTTCTTAGCTCCGTATAAATTTTCCCAAACGGTCATAATATTGTCATTGTTCACTTCGCATGGACACATCTTTATGCTGGAGTGAAAGCTATGGTTGTATGAATTTATTAAATCTTGTAAGATGTCGATGTATTTGTACGTATTTTTATAAGTAAAGTAACGCCACATCTTAGTTTTGAGAGTTCGTTGAAACCTTTCAATAACACTAGCTTTTATGTCAGGATTGTTTGTTGTGTAGTAATTAATATTTTTACTTTTGAAATAGTCCCTAACAACTTTTGATACAAACTCTGTACCTTTGTCAGATTGAATGTGACGAGGAGTGGCATTAACTTCGGCAAATATACTCTCAAAACAGCTTTTGACAACTTCAGAGGTCTTACTTCTCATTGCTCGTGCAAAGGCATATTTACTAAATACATCAATAACACACAAAATATATTTATAACCATCATTATATTTACTATATGTACGCATGTCGCTCAAATCAGCTTGCCATAGTTCATTATAATTAGATAAAATATACTTATTTCTTGGGAATCGTTTTTGAATAGGTTTATGGAGTGTGTAAGTTTCTTGCGACTGTAACCAAGTTTTTACGTCATCGCGGTTCAATTTGCCTTTCATTGCTTTGGCTAAATTATTTATGCTACTAAATCCAGCGGGATGTGAAACATCATAGTAAATGTTTGCTAAATCTAGTAGGGGCTCCATTTTTCCCAAGCAATCGTTCTTTTTGACCTTTTATTAGTAGTAGTTGTCACAGGAGTTGAGTATTGAGTGTCCGAATCAGTGTCCTTATCACTTTGTATCAGCTCTTTCGTCTGCAACTGTGTCATATATTCTAGAGATGTAGGATTACCAATGCAGGAAAAAGGTACTCGTATGTCCACTAACGCCGATGCAAATTTTTCCCAGCCCACCGGTTTTGGGCGTTTAAGTGGTCTCACAAAATCACTTACTAAATCGAATATATTGCTTCCAGGTACACCTGTATTATTTAAAACTACTTCTCCATTCTCTTTCCACCAGATTTTCGGATGACTTTGTAAGATATAATGCAACAATACTCCACCTCTTTTTTTGTAAGTTTTAGGGATCAATTCAAGTATTTTCGACGGACTGTTTTGATATTTAATAGCGATCGTTCCTTTATTTTGACGGGTCACATCTTCATTGATCGGAGTAGGTTTTACAACTGGAATGGTACCCTCTTGTTTTTCTTCTTTAATTGTATCTTTAGTATCATCAGACCTCACTGTTTCAACATCGGTATCGGTCAATAATGAAATTTTAAGTGGTTTTCTACCTTCTTCAACAACGTGTAAATATCGTTGCAAAACTTGAGAATACAAAGCCCATTTTTCGTGATCATTAAGTGAACTCTTTAAGATTTTTTGCATTTCATCATCGAGTCGTGATAATGAATTGTCAGGTTCGTGAATATTATGAGCCTTTAGTTTGTTCATAAGTTCCGGCTCTACAAGTAACATTTTTTTCGCGTGCTGCATGTTTAATTTATTATCGAAGACAGTAAACCGTTTATCACAGCACCTAGTATTATGGGTAGAAAGGCTCCCCCTTTCTGCACGATGATGTTTTTTCTTGCTATATTTTTACCTTTGGATATAATTTTCCGTAAAATGTGTTTATATTTCTTTAAATGTTTCTTTTCCTTTTCTTTAAGTGGAATTTTACCTTTTAAAATGTTGTAGATGCACTCGCAGATAACGTTTACTTCTTCTTCATCACATGCTTTCAATATCAGTTTTTGATATTTTGGTTTCAGAGTATGTAATGCTTTCAATAGATGTTGGTGCGTTTTTACTCTCCTATGCATGGTTTCACAATGATTAGCATTGTATGTGATGCGACTATTTATAGCTTTTCTTGGGAATATAGACTGTGCAATATTTTGTTGAAGAAAGTACATTCGTTTTGATTCGATAGCTGTCATCAGTATTTTGCTTCAGATCAATCATTAAGTATCCATGAGCAACTTTGGTGGCATCTTTATAAGCTTCTTCAATAAATTTTGTATTTTCTGGACATACTTGACGAGCTAAATATCTGACTTGCGTCTTGTCTCTTGGGTTTTTAAAGTAAATTATATAATTAGCATTTAATGATATGTCACGTTGACCTCTCCCTTGATGAAATAAATTCTGGGTTATGTAAAATACACTAAGATTTCTGTGATGACTGCCTTTTGTAAAAATATCGACTATCCTGCCGTCAGATTCTCTCATTAGGTCATCTATGATAAGCAGTTGAGGTAGTTTACCATCAAACATGCTTAAATCGGGTATTCCTTGGACATATTCCACATTACTTAAATTGTACAGTGGCTGCATTTCATCATAACACCATAATGTTTTATGAAATGTTTGATCACAAACATCATTCACACAATTTAAGAAAGTAGTAACAAAATTAGATTTACCACATCCACTTGGACCAGCCACAATAGCTGTGAATGGATGAATAAAATGTTTCATGTTGAACAAAATCTATGTCTTGCTTGTTTAAAATCTATGTTAGGAATGAATGGATAAGGAAATGTGGATTGATTTAAAAATACTCAAATTTTTCAGATAGTAAATTATTTATTATACTAAATATCTTAAATCTAAATCACAAAATATTAAGAAGTGTGTCTAAGTACAAAGTGTTATATTTCTGAAGTCTACAAAATAGCGGTAAGTTTTAAAATGATTATTGAACAAAAAATCTTAATTATATAATACATTACCATAAAAATGAAGAAAGTCACAGAAAACAACTTACAAAATATTTCTTAATTTATAATGCCCCCATGCTAGTGTGTCTGTGGAGTTGGGTAAAATACATCTTTTTGTGTCGTTATACGATAGACTAGTTTTGTTAATTTTTTGAGTAAATATTACATGTTTTATTGTCCGGAATCTATACATTTTTGAAAATTTGATTTGTTTATCGAAGAGACATTGCTTGTAGTTATTCATATTCATTTTCTTTGTTACACATTTATTCACTCCTTTCGCTCGTGCAATGAATTTATCTTCTACTGTTATTGCATACAATTTAGACCTCAACCCCACAAACTCTTTTAATATTTTTCATTGTTTTCATCTTTAAAGAAACCTAACCTTTTTTTATTCAACCTAGGGAAACCAAAGATATTATCTTCTGTATAATCAGAAGTGTCAAAAAATTCATTTAGGTCAGGTTTTATATCAAAATATAAATTTTCTGTAAAATATTGATAAATAAGACTATCTGTATCAGTATATAATAACTTAACATTTTCTTTAAATTTTTTCTTCATGTAATTATAATGAAAGTCGTACATAAGGGTTTTAGATATATCTAAAATACAAAACCCTAAATAAATTGGCTTGTTGTAGTACAACTTTGTTTTGCGCAATTGAACTGCAATCAAGTTCTCTGAAAATATACTTAAACTATGAAACTCTGGTTTGGATATTAATGATTGGGCACCTTGCACTTTACCTCTGCTATCCCAGTGAGTAATTAATTTCACATTTACCCGTTTCTTTATATTTTCCATGGTCTTGCCAAAAACAGCGTTATTCATTAATTTATAAAAATCTTTTTCAAAATCTGTTTTTGCTTGTGTTCTTAACTGCGTGTTTAAATCAATATATTTTCTTAGCCATGGACTCTGTTTAAACTTCAACACCCTATGCACTTTAGTTAACTTTAACCCTAAATTAACACATTGTTTGAGGTTTCTGTAATGAATTACATATTTAGTTTTATTGTTTAAATTCGGGACTAACTTTTGTGTTTTACATTCGCCGATAACTATGTTTTCCGCACAAAGTGGTAAATCAGAGTGTAAATCATGCAGATCGTTGGGATATTCAAGATCTACTTCCAGAATATAACCATAATCACATGTGTCGGATATGTTAAAATCAACTTTAGTATTTTCCCATTCAAAATTTCCGGTAGGTAAATATTGAGACATAGCCCACCCATATAAATTATTAGCATCAAAATAAGCTATGAAAGATGTAGGTTCATTTGGATTGTAATCTTCCAAATACATGTTGTTAGCCTTTCCATATCGATTACTACATTGCGATATTCCTCCTCTGATGCCAGCTTTGATGAAAGCTATTTTATCAAAGTCAGTTAATAACTCTAACTTAGCATCAGTGTATTTAAGCATCGCATCCCAGCTCAACCCAGGTGCAGTGTAATAATGTGATGGATCCAAATCATATGTTGCTAAACAAATATTACGGAAATTTTCAAATATGTCTGTTAGTAGCATTACATCTGTCTTTAAATATAAATTTGAATAGTCAAGCATTGTTTCACATCTAAAATGATTCCAAACATCTTGAGCATGAGCATAGTCTTCATCAGAAACATTACTATCGCTTAAGGAATTGTAAAAATCTTCTTTGGTGGGAAGTGTTGAACTCTCTAAAGAATCAAATGACTTCACGAATTCGTATGGAAATATCCCCTTTCTGATTAAACGTTTAAAGTCCTCATAAAGGGGAAATTGCTTTTTTAGTTCTGTGAATTCATCCAATTTTAGATTTTTGGCCAGACTATCTAAGCTGGAAGACATGAATTTAAAGGAATCTAAAAAACGTATACTTATTTGTTGTCCGTCCACAAAAATTTGTTTAGAAAATGAGATGTATTTCTCTTTATTTTGAGGAATTACATCTACCACACCTTGTTGAAAGTCTAAGGCATGGACAATAAAATGCGCATCGTAATTACTCAAGTTATGTAAAAATACAGGTATGTAACGTGGATATTTAAATTTAGTTTTGCATAGGGAGTGCACCATTCCTTGAAATTTACCAGTAGACCATTCAAAATATTCTACAGAGTCAGAACCTAAATCATTACTGCATATGAAACAAGTTTTGGAATGATCTGTTTTAACGTGTTCAGTTTGAAACGATGCGGAAGAAGGTTTATGAAAAAATATTCTTCTTTGAATATTCGAAATATTACTACTTATGCTTTCCATGAAATGTCTAGCACAGTCGGGGCCGGTATATGAATGATATTTCGACAGTTTATCATCATAGGAACATTTCAAGTAATAACCATAACTATAAACATTATGTTTATGAACATTATTTGTATACGCATTTGTAGGATCTTGATCACAAGTGTGAATCGGATTAAGGAACGATTCAAAATCTGCATAAATAACAAAAGGTAATTTAAGTTTTCGCTCAAACTAATTAAATAAAATTTTGTCAGATGGCTGGTTCTCATTGAACCAATTTTTAAAAGTTTTTTGAGAGCTTGGAACTTCTGTAACAATATGAGCACAGTCATGTTTCTGATGATCATTTAATTTTTTTAGTGTTGCAAAATGTAGAAGGCATCCATCACAAATATGGATTGCTTCATTTCGACCAGTTACTTGTTTGCTAACAAGTCGTGACAGGTTTTTAATGAAGCAGTAATGACCATTGGAACCGTTAGTTAAGTACAACAAATTTACGTGCTGCTCCTTCCTCGTTTTTGTGAAGTGTAGAGGACCAATTACGGTATTTGATTTAGTGTTAGAATTGTACTCTAATCCAAAAACATTTATACTTATATTATTCAAAAGCTCAACCTTTTTAATGTCTTGTAATTTTACTGGAAATCTTATATTACAAAAATTTAATTTGCTCTTATGAGGTAAATACGAAGATATTCTGTTAGCATCTTTTGACACCGGGTACAAAGCAGATAGTAGAGCCCACCTAAGACATTCGTAATCTTTATTTTTGACATTTATGACCGCCTTTTTATTTTGTATATCTTTCGGTACTTCTATATACGATGATCCTTTTAAAGGACTAAATTTATTTATGTTCATATCTAAATATTGTATTTTATTCAAAGTCCATCCACTATCTTTTTTTTCGAAGTCACTCATTTTGACAGAAAAGTATTCGCAGATTTTATGCATAAGAGCTTCAAATTCGTCTCCTAGGGCAAATGTGTAATTCATACTTTGAAAATCAAAAGTGTTTTTTAAATCTTTGGTTTCCTGGGTGAAATCAGCATGAATGATAAAATTCACTTTAATTAAAGTCAATTCATCTAAGCATGATTTGAGCAAGAAGATAATTTTGTCTTTATTATTATTCAAAAACTTTTCGGGGGTTTCTAATGTCTCTTGGCTACCTAAATATATTCTATATGTTCTAACACGAGATCCAAAAGCAGAGTCAATCAAACTTACATTATTCAATTCCTGACATGTTGAAATGACTTTGTTTTTATGAGCTTTACTCTTTAAATGGTTAGCAAAGTATTTTTTTCTCACCCAAACATTACACGCTTCACATAAAGTTCGCTCACTATGACTTTCGTCCGGCAAAGCAGATGAATTGGATGGTCCAGCTTCTAAATGATCTTCTGCTTTTCTTTTGATTCCCCTCCCAGATTGGAGACTATTACTGAAATGAAAAACATGTAACATAAAATAAATGTCAAAATATTATGAGAAAGTCGACGATTAGAAGTTACGAGAGAAAAATCAATAAAATACTAAACGTCTATTCTTAATTAAAGTATTGTTTGGTAGTGAAAATAAGAAATAATATAGGTAAAGCTCACCTAGGTGTATTGTTCTCGTTTCCTTCAAAACAGCACAGCTCCCAAAATCTTTGCGTTGTTTCATGTACGTATTGAATATCTTCAATTTCTTGACATAATTTGAACATTTCTTGTTCAAAGCTGTCCTCGCTTTCTATAGTGTCCATGTTGAACGACATCTCGATTGAAATTAGTGATTCTTATAGAAGGCAAAGTGGTATTTATATGCATAAAAATTCAATACTTATAATGATAAAAGGTATCCTAAATTAGTTGAATAATCATTAGTAAATGAGCTTATTGTGCTCATGAGTTGAAATGGTATTTTTTGCAGCCCGCTTTCTCTGCAATTCCTTTAGTTATGTTGTAAACCACTTCCTTGGTTTTACTAAAGTTGATATTATTTTCATTCGTATAATATTTTACACGAACTTCTGCGTGCTTCCAATGTTCTTGTAAAGGTATTTTAGAAAGTTTTTTCAAATCAAATAATTCGATTTTTATCAAATGTGTCGAAGTTTTCAAATCGTCTTCATTTGATGATATGCATGAAACTCCGCCCCCCTGACAACTACGTCCCACGGTCGAAGAAACTTTCTTCTTCTTAGCCTTCTGGTCAAAGAAGGCATCAAGGTCGGGAGTATTTGCTTTTCTTTTTACCGGCATGGGAGAAGATTCTTGACTATCAGATATTGGGTAATAAAAGTGTTTTAATGTATTGCATTCTTGATCATCGATTATGTCATTTGGAGAGTACTGCAACAATACAAATAACTCAACTGTAAATGTGTGTATTAAACACACAATCTTGCTCATACATTAAAATCAAAGCATTGTAAGAACAAGTAAATAAAAAAGAAAAAAATAAAGGTCACTTACCGACATTTTGTAGACTTCAGAAGCACAACACTTTGCACTACACACAAATATTAAAGTACTGATGTAGCTCTAGTTTGTTCTAAGCGTTTTATAGTGCTTCCGTATCGTTGGAATGCAGTAATATCAGTAGCCCATAGTAGCAAAAACGAAAGTTTAGGTGATTAGTTGGTAATTAGATAAGTAATGAGGTAGCTCACCATTATGATTGCAACAATAACAGGGACAGTCATCAGTAATGGAATATTTTTGCGATTACAAATGAGGTAGTCATAGTTCTTACTAAATGGTGTAGAGTCGATCTATCAAACATTGTTTTCTAGCAATGGAATGAAGTCACTGACGCCAGTTTCATTGTTCGTAAGGCTCGAATAAATCCATCTGTCCTAATAGCACATCAAAAAGTCTGAGCAACGACAACAGCTAAATATCCGATTACTCGAGCTGAAGTTAAAGTTCTAACTATTCCATCGGGAGTTCAAGGCAAAACTTTGGATAACATATTCCTCGGACAAGTACCTAAAAGATGTATTATAGGCTTTATTAAAAATTCAGCATTTAATGGCTGTATAACACAGAATCCATTTAATTTTGATAACCATGGTATAAATTTATTTAGTTTATATGTGGATGGCCAACAGGTCCATTCAAAAACATTACAACCATCCTTCAAAGATGGATTGATTACATCGACCTATCAAACATTGTTTTCTGGCACCGGCATTCACTTTTTGAACGAAGGCAATTCAATAGCAAGAGAAGACTATGGAGGAGGATACTGTTTATTAGCTTTTGACTTAACTCCAGATCTTTCGGCCAGTTCGAGCTCACATTGGAACTTAGTTAGACATGGAAGTGTAAGACTAGAGGTTCGCTTTGATACAGCTTTGACAACAACACTCAATTGTATTATTTATGCAGAGTTCGATAATGTTGTGGAAATTAACAAAAACCGCGATGTGAGTGTCGATTACAATAGTTAAATACGGGTGGAGCATACAATTCCATTCAATTGGAAATACGAATTCTATCGTACCGCTAACATGAGCTATGATGGATAGTCAAGAAATAAAATACTTTATGAGTAAAATTGATAACAGATTAACATCTAATGTATTTGCAGCGAACAGATTGCCTATGATTGTTCAATTACCTGCTTTCATTGTAGCCAATTTGGATCCGGATTCCAAGCCTGGTTCTCACTGGGTGGGTATTCACATTGATAGTAATGGAGTTGGCGAGTACTTTGATTCTTTCGGACGAAAACCGGTGGGGTTTCATAAATTGTTCTTGGAAAAAAATACAAAGAAGTGGGTATACAATCATAAGCAACTGCAAAGTTACTTTACGTCAGTATGTGGAAAATATTGTCTAGTATTTCTTTATGCAAAAATGTATGGTGTATTGATGAACGATTTTGTAAATGAATTCTCTACTGTCAATAGAATAAGTAATGATTTAATTATAAGTAAGATGTTTAATATGATTTTTGAATAAATGTGTTTAGCAAAATGACTTGGTTGTTTAATTTATAAAGTTTTAAAGGCTGGTAGAAAATGGTTTTATTCAACAAACAAGCATACAAGGTACGGGTTAGGTTAGGTTAGGCTTTCTGTAACAAGCATACAGGGTACGGGTTAGGTTAGGTTAGCTTGTTATGAAAAGCATAATTCAAGGTAGAGGTTAGGATAGGTTAGATTAGGTTTCCTATGAAAAGCATGCGAGGTTAGGTTGCCTATGACAATCATTCAAGAAACTGGTTGGGTTAGGTTAGTGGAGCGCATAAAACAAGCTCACCCGGAGCTTGTTTTATGCGCTAGTATCCTGAAGCGCCAGAACCCACAAATCCCTACTACTCCAAACAAAAGTGAATTTTAAGGCTATAATTTTGTTAATTTAATTAACAATTAGCTGTGTGTGTTACTTAGATTTTAAGTAAAATCCTGTTCATACAGAGAATAAAATTTTAGTTTGATTTTGATTTTGGTTGAGTTTTAAACTCATAAATAATTAAAAAATATTTCAGACTTGCGTAAAACAATATTCAACAATACATAAGGTAAATAATTTTGATTTAGATTAACTGATACTGCAATACGTAACTGAACTACGGGAAAACATTTATAGAAGAATTATTTTGAGAATAGGAAAGGGAACTTAATGAGATAGGAAAACGTATACCTACTGAAGAAGAAAACACTACAGTTAGGGATGGACATGGACGTTACGTGGTTCACCTATTTTTTAAAACTAGACTAAGCATGCATGCAGCACAAGCGCTTCCAACTGTCGATGCCCTCTATATTCCTGTAGGGAGGCACTTAAAATTCTACCAGAAAAAGATAGTGGTTCAAGCAGAAATGAAATAATGGAACCTTTTTAGACACAAAACTGTATCCACTTAAAGTTACTGCCAGTCCTGAAACATTATCGTTAAGATACAACCCAGAGTTATCTTAGATAAGTTGCGGTCAAATATCCTATGTTATACAGCATACAGGGATCACCACAAGACCACTTAACAAGGAGACAGATTAGAACTCAAAGTAACTTTAAAAAGCCTCTAAAGACAGACTTACAAAACAATATTTAGATACAAGATTAGAAAGTGTAAAACTCAAAAAAATATTATTCATTTTAATCATAAAGTCTTGAACGAAACTTCATATGGAAAAAACTATGTTTATTTAATTATGGAAGAGCAATATTTAAACATTAAATGTGAAATTAAAAAAAATATGCAGTAAATTTAAACCCATTAAGGTGGTAACTGAACCGTTTGGGTCAACAAATTCAAAACAATAACGTTTAGCTACCTAGGTTGCCAATAAATATACAGAATGGCGAACATATCGAGATTTATTTGTATTGACCATTCGTAAATTATAGGTATTAGATAAGGTGCTGAAGTTACATTACCTAAATAGTTACCTTACAGGTGAAGCAGAACAGCTTTTGCGTCGTGTACATATATCAGAAACTAATTACGATAGATGTTGGTCTCAGTAAGAATCTCGTTATAATAATAAGAAGTATTCGTCTTGCGATGATTGAATCAATGAAATATAGGACTTTGAAGGAGTTAATTGATAACACAACTGATTGCTTAGGTGCACTTAATAACTTAAGAATTAACAATACTTCATGGGATATACTAGTTATACATCATTTTACTTTAAAATGAGATTTATACAGCAGAAGTCTGATCAGTAAGCAATATTTGATCAATATAAAGAGTTTCTAAAAATTAAGTCTATTAAGGGTTATTCCATTAGTACAGCTAGAACTAAGTAATGAATAATCAAAATATGAATAATATTGTATTTGTCCCAGGAATATGGAAAATATAGGATTCCACCTGGGCAGTGCCCCTGCTCCCGGGTAGCCCTGGCTACACCAGCTAGGAGGGGCAGTATTCACAAGCGACGCTAGGGGGCGGTCACACTCAACCAACCACCCGCGCACGGGCGCCCCGACACCACGTTTCTTAACCCTAAGACGTGAAGGTTTTTTAGAGTGGTTTTTTCTACGCGGCTCCCACCAAAATACATGATACAATACTTCTCAACATGCAAGGGCTTCTTAGAACATCAGAAGAGTTAATGTCCACTCGATAACTCGGTTTCAGAGGCGATTAACGTTTCAGAAGAGCACGATGAAACTTGTCCTCACAGAATCGCCGGATGACGATGCTGCAGGTGTCAGTTTATCTATCAATCTGATGATTACGGTTACGGATTACGGTTGCTAGAAAAGCTCCTTCTTCTGCATGCGACGCGACAGGTGTTATCGCCACTACTGGCTGCTTATCAGCAGCATCCGATTTGCCAATCTTTTTAAATCCGGACTTATCGTCCTTACTGCCATATATATAATTTATGTGTCTATATTAATCCCAAGAGTATGGGGAAATGGGGTCCACCCGGGCGGTGCCCTCTGCACTCGGGTAATTCTGACTACACCAGGAACGTCGGGTGGTATCCCTGGGCGACGCTAGTGGGCAGACACACTCTGCCAGCCACCTGCGAACGGGCTCCACGAAGCCACGTTCCTCATCGTTAGAACTTTGAGCTTTTTTAGAGCGATTTTCTCCACGCGGTCCCCACGAAAGTGGATTCACTCCCTGCATCACATACAAGGCTGCGGGTTGGCCGGAGCCCAAGCCAAGAGCTCAAGAGGTCACCCCGAACAACGGCAGCCCCGGTTATGTACCATGTACAGGGTTACGGTATGCTGCTGCTAGATTTGGTCCGCGCCGGCTAACAAGAGCTGTTTGACAAATCTGATACCCCGGATCAGGAACTGACTAACAAATTTCTTTCTAAATACCCCCAAAATTAACATTGTCTATCAAACGGATTACAGTAACCTTCTTAACTTTTATTTTAAATAACATCGTTTAGCTGATTTTTTAATGTTATAAACCTTAGAAAATAAGTTATATTTTTTTTATAAATCTTTAGATTTACCATGTTGTAAACTGGTATTGTGTGCTAGATTGTGTATCATTTACTGCTATGCACAATAAAGTCATTGTAATTTTTCATATTAATTGTTTTTATTATTCCCTCATTGAGATGCATATCTGAAAATAACATTATAACAATAATTTAGAGAGTTTAACCTAACCCTTTTAATATTCTTTAGAAAGGGTAGCACCAAACTCTGATTGACAACCCTAGTGCCTCATAAGTCCTAGTTTCCTAACAGCCTAGCCCAAAACATAAAGTTGACAAATACATAAATAATGATGCGTGTACAATGCGACCTATTGTAGCAAGCGGAAAGTGGAAGGACTATGGTGTAAAGGTTAGATATGCTCAATGCTAGTCAAGCAGGCTAACTAGACTGATCAGATATCTGCCGGCCAATATTTTTACTTTCTTTTTATATTTTATTGTAAGAAACTTTAAGAATTTAAATACTTTAAGAACTTATAAGAAAATATTGGTAAATAATGTAAATTAAATGTCCCAATTGCATTCAAAATGTTTCATATTATCTGCAGGTCGGAATAAATTTTAAAAATCTCAGAAAATTCTGATAACTCTTTTATTGAATCCGCCACACATAAGTACCTGGCCTTATTGCGTCAGTTGTGCCTTTTTAAGTGTTGATCATAAGTGAAACGCAAAACATGAAAAATATAATTAGAATTTACAGTAAATTATACCCCGTTAATGAAAAATCATATCAATATTAAAAACCCTTTAATGAACGTCTGACTTAATTATATTCATTTGTAAATAGCTACTCCTTATTTAATGGAAATGCCTAATTAAAAATAGTCAACAAAGGTATCGTTGATTCACGCGAGAAGGAGTTAAAACCAATATTAAATAATATATCGTTAAGTAATCGTAATAAATAAAAATAAAGTTTGGCTAAGTATATAAATTCAATTAATTTCTTTTAAGTATAAAGCATGTCAGGAATCGGTTTTCTTTTTGAATCTTAGTATCTTAGCTCAGTCTATAGGCTCAAAAACATGAACAAATAAATAATCCCTTTAATCCACAACAATTAAATTCTCTTCGTGAGATATGATTAAGATTATTTTCTTGAGAAGTCGCCCGACTTTTCTTCATACGTTGAATAGCTTCACATAGCTATATCTTATCTAGGAGGTGAAATACTTTGCTGTTACTACTTATGTTAAGTCTTTGTTCTAATGAGCACTATATATTTATTATTTTTATTTAAATCTGGCACATATATCTTTAATCTATCTTTAAATTTCATACAGTAATAATATCTCTCAGCAAAAGTTGAAATGTAGTTCTTAGCGAGGCTAAAGCTTTTGAAGCACCAATCAATATGGGCGTACCCCTGGGATTGATGTGAGGCCCGTTACTAATTCTTATTAACATTAATGAATTATTCTCATTTTAGAAAAAAAAACTTCTGTTTGCAGATGGTATCTCTTAATCCTTTAAAGCTGATACAAGCAATTAGTTATTGCACGATGTAAACAATACTCTTACACTTAAGACAAGTTAACTTAAATTCCGTTTTCTAATTTATATATGGCATCAGTATTTGCATTGTATTGAATATCAATTTATTTGGTTGATTTAGTTATTTATTTTTGACTTTTATTCATTTATTTTATACCCGCTTTTGTTTAAAAATTTTTTTTATTCATTCTTTGGTTTTATTTTTTCAAGTGGGTAACTTCTGGTACTAATATAGAAACGATCTATCCAGAGGCAAGTTTTCAGTCGCTTATGCGCGGATCTTATGCCTTTACAGTCTTTTATTCAAACTATTTAATATTTTATCCCCTTAAATTTCGCATTATCTTTTAAAATCATTAGGATGTTTAACCCTGGGAGGATGTCTGCGCCTTTTTTGCATAAAGTGTGAGATTGCAGAAAGTTTTGAAAACATTACATTTATTTCTAAACAGTTAAACACATTTTTATGTATCTATTTGAAGATCGGAATGTAGGAACAGTTACTTTTATAACAATATCATAAATTATATGATGAGATAGTTCTTTCATCTTGTCTACCTTAAATCGTGTTTTACTTGTGGTAATGCAGCCAGCCCTCCTAGTGCCATGGCACGCCTTGCCTGCCCTACGTCTTTACCTCAAGTAGGCTAGGTTCTGTAACATTAAAATTATTGCTAATTTTATACAGTAATTGTTATTTTTACGTCTGTAGTAGGTACTCATTTTATAAGAATTCTATAAAATATTTTGATATCAAAGTCTCTAAATATTCCTTTTTGTGTAATAAGTACAGATACATATTTTGTTGATCTCTGTCTTATCTTTAGTCAGTTAAAACATGCCCTGAATGAGTTTTGGGTAAAATTGTTGAGCATTTTTAATTACTAGGAACAACTGCTAACACGAGATGCTACTGCGGAAACATAATAAACACCATCATGATATATTTATTTTACGAAGCTAACAAAAATCTTTTTCGTTTTTATATTTTTGAAAACAAACATTATATAATAAATCAAGCTTAATTTCGAAAATTGCCTCCTTAAGTGACTACCATTAACTAATGACCCTAAAAGTCATATAAATTTGCGGACCCACAACACGTTTTATCATTTCTGTTTTGTTTTTATGTCAGTACAATTCAATAATTATCAACAATGGCTTCTCGCTTGTTTTACGCTCCAATCACTGACGTATCTAGCAGTATCTACTCTACATCCTCAGAAATGGATATCGGCTACATACCTGACGTCACTATGAAAAAAATTGGGGAGAATAGTTCTCTGTTTGAAGAAATCGAAAGGGAGTCGTGTCGATGCGACTTCGTAAGTTTTATTGTTATTTTATAGCTTTTAATTCTTTAGTGTTGATAATTTCTTAAACTCATTTTGTAGTGAATTTAAATTTTGTATTAAAAACATATTAAACAATGCGAGCAGTTGAAAGAATTACTATCATAATATTTTCGTTTGATAAATCTACTACTTGAACACACGTGTAAATTATTTATTTTTACAGGTAAACAGATGGTTGGACGCGCATGTGGGCTACTTCCCGCCGCCACCACCTGAGCCACGCATCATCACACGCGTGGCGCAGTACACGTTCGGGCCGAGTAGCGTGCACTATTTCTATAGCGCGCCTATACCGAACCCGATACCGCCACGGGACATATGTCTGCCCTACATCTTACCGGCACCATTTCGGATATCGCCGATGGTACCGGTACAATGTGGTGCAGAATTTAGTTAAGTTAGTTTTAAGCTTATTTAATCTGTTAACTTTTAGTTTAAGTTGGTTCTTTTGTTATTTATTTAGATAATTAATGTTTATGTTTAGTTTATAACATAGGTAATATTTATGTACCCTTCGTTGTTGACCAGTTTTTTTCAAGTATTCTGAAATTCCATTAAATAAAATTAGTTTTTCAAATATTAGTTTTCTTATATTTAGAAATTCATAGGATGATGTTCAATAACAACGCAGTTGGTTTTCTCCGGTAAAGAGGCCATTTTAAAAGCCTGGTTTAGCCTATTAGGATCCCTACCATTTTGTTAGTGAGATACAAAACCTACATCTCACTGATGATGAAACTATGGTTAGCTTCGATGTCCAGCCTTTTTCACAAGCTTATCTACACAATACTACATAGGAAGAGACTAGAGGGATATAATATGCCAAGTAAATATTCAGAATTATTGGAACAATGCCTAACTTTGGGGAATCTCTTGTGGTTTGATGAATTCTTCCTACAAGTGGATGGTGTAGCAATGGGCTCTCCTGTATTGCCTACAGTCGCCGACATTTTCATGGGGGACTTTGAGGAAAGCAACGGCACCGGTGTGCCCACGCTTTTACTGAAGGTGCGTAGATTATAGATTTGTAATACTACTAAGAGATATGGTTTCTATCTTTTTGAGTCACCTCAATTCCATACATCCTTATACACAATCTACTATGGAATTGGAGACAGACAGTAACATAGCCTTCCTAGGTATTCAAATCATCAAGAATCCAATTCAATCCCTTAGTCATACAGTGTATCAACTCATACAGATAGCTATCTAAATGGTGACTCTCACCACCATCTTATACAGTCGGCTACCGTAGGGCAATCTTTGTTTCAGAGAACTAGCGGCATCTATGACTAACAACATCTGACTGCTGAGCTTTCAGCATGTCAAGCCAGTACTACAAGACAACAAGTTGCGAGTACCAAGACTATGTCACAGAAGCCGCACCAAACCAACCACAGTAGAACATCAACCTGCTGTCCTTCTCTACATGAAGGAGGTAACTTACAAGAGAACATTCTGAATTCATTTCATTTCATTTCCATTAATACTTACTTTAAACCAACAAGGAAGATTTACCAATTCTTACGACTAAGTGCAGCTGGTGTCTACAAAATTTATTGTGACTGTGTTCCTGACAGCAATCGAGGACACCACAGTTCTAAAAAACTTTTTTTTTTCTTCTCACAGTGCTATTTTTACAAATTCAAAACTTCTATTTTGTTTTCTTTGTCTTACTAACCTACTTAACTTCCCTTCTGTCCCTGTCACTTCCTTGTTGTTCTGTTCCTATCAAAGTACATGCGATTGTTTAAAGTCATAAGTATATTGAGAAATGTTTTTAGACAATATATTTCTCACATGTAATGCAACTACTTATAGTTGCATTACATGTGATAAATATAAAGAAATAATATACTTTACAAAATTTAGCAAAGCATTTAATTTATTACAAAAATATGAATTAGTTTATGAAGTCAGAATTAGGGCTGCAAAGCCTGCTGACACTGTAGTTGCTATGAAGGCTCACTAAACAAGGAGTTATCATCTAATAAAATACTAACTTGTGATGTTGATATTAAAGTAGAATTAAAATTAAACAACCGCAAACTTCAACGAAATTCTAACCTAAAAATCACAACCGTCATTTTGGACATTACTTCTTCTCTACTGGTACGTCAAGGACATTTTCGTTCGCCATAAATAGAGCTAATGATTGAAAATCAAAATACCATTGACAAAAATATGATTCCATTAGAAAACGACAAATATTGAAGTCATGACATTTCCTTTACCTTCCTTTAGAAACGTGATCGACTCCGTGGGTGCTGGAAACACTACACCCCGAGTTCTAAGCTATAATCTGTGGTTTTCGACTTCGGAGTTTTCATTGAGCTGGTTCCAAAAAATAATTAATTAAATTTATTTTTCTATTGCTTGCTTCCTGTTAATACTGAGTGATCGTGTTATACACTTCTTAATCTTTACGTATTCCGAAGTACATATACTGATAATACCAGTCGGAAACGTAGGAAAATAATTACCTATTGATTTGGAGAGTTGATCACTACCAAAACATTAAAGTTGAGTATATAACCCAATTTTCAACTGCAAAAAGGAATTGAAAACAGGCCCTGAGGTATCCTGACCATGACTTTGGAGGCTGTTTTGTCCAGGCTGCCCATAAAAGTCTTTCCCTTTCCCTGGGCGGGTCTTAGATCCGTTGAATTTACCGTTGGTAGGTACCAGTAATAACAACCACTGAACGAGTCCAAGTGTTTTTGGGCAATCGTTATAACCGGACCAAGAACCCACTTATATCGATCAAATGGAACTACAGTAATATTTTTAATTTTTGTTTATATATATAAAATATCATTTAATATAATAACAAAGCGAATAAATTTCAAAAAGATGTGTATATCGTTGTTATATTAAATCTTCTTATTATTTTAAGATGGGAGAAATAAGTTTTTAGCATTTCCGTAATGTGATGGCGGCGTTAGCAATCGTAGCTGAACGGTTTGGTAGTCATCATTCAAATTCATAGCTATAACTTGACCTATTTACTGTCCCCTTTTTGGAAAAAAGCTATGTTAATAAAGTTTGGGTGGCATTTGGGTGGCGCCCTGGATGGTTTAGTTTCACAAATTAGCCCGGCAGATGGCGCTGCAATTGGTATCTAGGTTATTTATCTATACTGCAAAAATATTCTGCAGGACAACGTCTCTCGAGTCCGCAAGTATATATAGCTATACTATCCACTAGTTCAGGCTAGAAAAATCATATAAATAGGCCACGACTACCGGGAGCTACATTCATTTGAAGACGAGCTGTCGGAAAGAGAACATCAAAATGAAGAAAAAAGAAATTAGAGCCGTCATCAAGTACCCCTGTTTGAAAATAATTTATCTACCAAAGACATACACAGCGACTTGGTAGAAATATTGGGGGACTCTGCTCCTCCGTATTCCACAGTTGCACGCTAGCCCAAAGAGTTTAAGTTTGGCAGAACATCCACAGAAGACGAACCTCGCGAAGGACGCCCATACACTTCCCTCACTGAGGATAACGTGAAAAAGGGTGAAAATATCGGCTAATCTTAAAAAGTTCCAACTTAACCAGGATTTTTTTTATCTCCTTTTGTGGACCATGGACGAGAACTGGATACACCATTTCGATTCTAAAACGAAACAGCAGTCAATGACTTCATTATCATTACATTTGGACCACCCCTCGTACTTGTAGTAAAGGTTAACGACTAAACGTGTTGGAATATTTAGAAATTATTAAACATATCAGCCGTACGACGCCCACTGCTGGACATAGGCCTCCCCCAAGGATCTCCACAACGATCGGTAAACATAACGTTGATGGAGTCATACTAAACGAACAAATTTATGTTTCTTCCTCCCTACTTCTGCGTGTTTATAGTAGTTATGATGTAATAACAAAGTGCAAGCGACGCACGCGTATACGCACGGCCTACAGCGGTAGAGGGGCATTGCTCGCTCAACCGTCGGCTAGTGCGGACGTGCGTGTGCTGCAGGATTAATAATGGTGGAATATTTGGAAAAGGGAGCCACTATTACAGGCTCTTACTATGCAGACTCTTATCGTCAGTCCATCACACAGAGCGACAGGGTCTTACCCACCCGAGCAGTGAGCTGAGGGCGAATACCGAAGCCCTAAGGTTACGCGAGATCAGATTTGATGCTGTCGTGTTAAAATCGGACGTTTTTCAATTTCCTATCGATTTCTTCACGATAATTAGTCGCCGGTCGTGAAGCCGGTACAGTGCGCATTCATAAATTGCTTCATAAAGGCGAAACGGAAAAATATAATGAATGTTTGAATAGACTTTTAAGTACTAGAAGCTAGCAACACGTCATAATAAGTCTAAAAACGCAGGTTTTAAGGCTACCACAGAACATAGAGTTCCAAACTAATTCCGCACAGTTGTCAATTTATCAAAACAAACCGACTATAAAAGATTTAGGAAAAGGTCGTTTATATGTAACGTTGCGGATTGTTTGGTTAAAAATAACTTAAGAAATCAGGACATGGAAGCTATACGTCAAGACATTGCATCCATCTTTCAGCGAAGTGAACCGCCGTAACCTTACCTTCCTTACGACGAATATCACGCGACAAAGAATCTGCCAACTAAACCAGAACTAACAATCTTTCGAGCGGATAAAGGTAATGCCAGGGTAATAATGGACCACAATACAGCTGCTGATATGAAGAGGTCGGAAAGTCAGCTGAATAAAGCAACAGAGAAATCCTGTATACTGCAGGATAACGCCACCCTACGAGATGAACTGACTGGCTTAAGACGCGAGGTGCTGTTGCTCTATTACTCCGAACAACCGCAAAGAGTGCAGGGTGGAGCCGACCTGTACACACACCAGCGGGACACAGGGCAGATACTGTCGGCTTAATGTCAGTCGATGAACTCCACCGACTGACAGCGGAGCAGGTCGGCACTATGGTAAATGATCGTATTGAAGAACTACAGAGCCGGTTGCTGCCGGAGAAGCGGTTGCGTCCCCTTCTGGGGTCAGATAAGAAGAAGGCACCAAAACCTTCGCTGACAAACCAAGCGGCAAACTCTGGCCTATCCGAATTTGACGATGGTTGACCTACATATTAAGTTGAGTGATAAAGCAGTCGAATTGGTGGAAAAAACATTTTTTTTTGGGTATTACATGAGATTCACGACAACAATGACTACAATGGGACCCTCACATTGAGCCCTTGTCAAGTGGACTGAGTTCTGCGGCATATGCTGAAAAAATAATAAGGCTTTTAACTAATATTGAAACGACAAGGTTAATTTATTTTAATTATTTTCATGGTGTAGTGTCTTATGGGTTGTTGTTGTTGTGTAATCAGTTTATGTTTTCAATTTGTTTTATGGTCTGTTATTTGAATTATATGTAAGCTTGCTAAACATTTTTGTGCATGTCGAGGCAGCCTTTAATTAAGGCGTCAGTTTGAAATGTGTCTTATATACCTGATGTAAATGCCTGTTATAAGTGATGGTCTTGTTGGTAGTCCAAAAAATAAATAAATAAAATAAAAACAGACTACACTAACCCAATATCTTTCAGGCCAATAAGTATAACGTCCTTTCTATTAAAAACATTAGAAAGGTTATGCGATCGACATCTACGTGAAGGGGCTTTAAAGTACATCCCATTGCACAGATATCAACATGCTTTGAGTGCAGGGAAATCTCCTGAATCTGCTCTTCATCAATTAGTTGGTAAGATCGAAGAAGCTCTTCATAACAAGCTTATCTGCCTCGGCACCTTTATTGATATAAAAGGAGCCTTTGATAAGACCAACTTCATCAGTGTCAAAGCTGTTCTGGAGAGACACGGAGCGGAAGAAAAGATCATAGATTGGATCTTAAATATGCTTCGGGAAAGAATAATAGTAAGGGTTGCAGGGGACAGCCAGGCAGCGCTCGTGGTAAGAGGGTGCCCTCAAGGCGGGGTACTCTAACCCTTGCTATGGAACCTGGTAGTTCCTCATTACCCTACTGAATACTAATTGTTTCTACACCATAGGTTATGCAGACGACATCACTATATTAACTGTAGGTTTTCAAGCTAGCATAATCTGTGATAATATGCAGATAGCACTCAAACTATTCGAGAAATGGTGCAGTAAGTATGATCTAACCGTAAACCCAGATAAGACAGAGTTGGTAATGTTTACAAATAAACGCAACATCGAAAGCTATCATCTTCCGAAGTTGTTTGGTACTACCTTACAACTATCGAAGGAGGTAAAATATTAAGGTTTAATGCTGGACAGTAAACTTAACTGGAACAGCCACCTAGACCACAAGACCAAAACCGCCAGCATAGTGATGTAGCAGTGCAGGCAAATGATCGGAAGGCGATGGGGTCTGGCTTCAAAACTATTCCTGTGGCTTTACAACACGGAAATAAAACTAATGGTAATTTACGGCGCTGTGGTGTGTGGCGTGTGGCCGAAAACTGCCCAATCATCCTGGGTCAGTAAACTACAAGGTCTCCAACGCCAATCCTGCTGCTCCCTTACAGGAAGCATGAGCACGGCACCAACAGCAGCCTTGGAGGTAATGCTTAAACCTCACCCCTCTTCACTTTCATATAAATAAGGAATCAGCCAAAACAGCGCTGAGACTGCAACTCATTAAACTTGTAAGTTTTGAAAAAGCAAAGCATCTCAGGAATTAATTAATGAATGAAGGAATGGCTGGATACTCCGCTTACTGAGGCAGTGTGAGACAAAATCGAGCCGACCTTCATCTTTGATAAGAAGTACAGGGTATATCTCTTAGAGGACTCAAACTCTAAGGTAATACTCAGTGCTCTCACTTTATTTACCGACGGATCCAAAACTAAGTTAGGGACCGGAGCAGGTGTATTCTCTGAGGAACTAGGCATGTACATCGCGTGCCCACTGAGTGCATATAACACCGTATTCCAAACGGAGTGCATGGGCATCATCTTGGCAGCAAGAGCGATAATATCACGGGAGGTAAAGGGTTGGAATATTGGGATCTTCTCTAAAAGCAAATCAGTTCTACAATCTCTGCGAGGCTACCGTGTCACGTCGACCCTTCTTTTTGAATATCATCAAGTGCTGAACACGGTAGGCACGCAGAACAAAGTAACCATACAATGGATTAAAGGTCACAGTGGGTCACGAGGTAATAAAGCAGCTGAAGAACAGGCACGGAGGGATCAAACACGGTGCCCATAGGCTCCGCCGATAATTCTGATTGCGGTGAGTTGGTTCAACTAGAAAATTCGTGAACACACCAAAGCACTTCATCAGCACTATTGGAACTCTCTGGACACATGTAGGCAAGCAAAACTATCAATGCCGCAGGTAGACGCTCGCCTCTCCAGATCTATACTACAGTTACGTAGATCCTGGCAGAGCAGGGCTGGTTGGAATGAAACAGCCAAGTACCCTCGAACAGGCGCTAAAGACGTCGAGTTGCGGAAATCGCTCGTATAGCAGAAGAAGAAGAAGATGTGGTGCGGGTCTTTTCGTTCCCTAAGATATGGTCGAACGAAGCGTTGGCTACATCAAGTATCATGCTCCTGAACGGTTGCTGCCTTGGAAGATGGGTCTACCTTCAGTATTATTGACATATACTAAACATAGATCTTTGTTGCTTTCTTAAATTTGTCGTTTAGTCATTGTACATTATTGCAATTATTGACTACAGATACTTGTTGACTATGTTGTAATTAACGAAATTATGAAATCATAACGCTACTAAAAAAAAAAAAAAAAACAAAAAAAAAATCTTTTATTACAATAATGTAATAAAAGATATTTTTTTTGTGAGTTACGTACGGTGGCGGTACGTATGTTATAAATGTCGTTACTTCTGTTAAAGCTGACGAGTTTTTGCACCCATTCTTTTTAAAAGACGTTCTGAATGACTGGTAGGTAAAAATGTTGGACGATTCAAAACAACTTATTTTAAGTGCATTTGAATAAAGTTAATTTTTATTTTCAAAAGCCGCCAACGCCCCACTCGGGCGAATGGCCAAAAAGAACGCCAAGATGAAAGAGAAGAAGAAGTCTGCTGCTACAGTACCCATTTTGAAGGGTCCAATTCCTGCTGCCAATGCTCCTAAAATAACGGAGGAGCCCAGGCAGTTGGTAAGGAAGTGAGGCGCTTAGAAGCAGCTCCTCGCTATAGTTAAGGAGGGCAAGAAGACGGCGAGGAAGGTGAAGCCCACCGCAAACATCAGCGGTGATCATCATATTACGGCCGGGAGATATAGAGCAGGGGGCGTCGTATACTCAAGCACTCTTGGGAGTAAAGCGCCTACTCAACTGCCAGGAGGCGGTGGCCCTAAAATCGGATAGAGAAAGAAATAGAGGTGCCAATTGGCGAGAACGGCGATAATGCTAACAAACTCCCCGTCATATTGCGAGAACTTCTAGACCCAAACCACGTCGAGATCTCCAGACCCACGAAGTGAGCGGCATTTGGCGTGTCGGACCTGGACGATACAATTTCGATGGAGGAGGTTAGAGCAGCGATGGGAACGGCGCACAAACTGCTAAATGAGGGACTCAGCGATAATTTTTGCAAATACTATTTTTTTTAAATACCTATCGATAGGAAACGCTATTCTGATAAATAAATGTCATGAAACGTTTTTCTCTAAAACTGATAGTTTGGCTGGAAAAAAATATTTTCCATTTTTATTGTATGAAACGAAACAGAAACTGCTCGATATTGACCAAATCTTACAAAAAATTACTTGAGGCTTATTTTATAGTTTGTTGACTATAATACTACGCTATCAGCGCGTACCCAAAGTTGCCTGTTCAGGAGATACGAGGTCCCGAAAAAAAAAAGGTAAGCTCGTTATTAATATTTTGATTATAATACAAATTACATGAAAATGATAGGAATACATATTGTTAATAACTCAAAATACTAGTTTATCAAAAATGTACTCGAAAGTTAATTAAGTCTTAACTTTCGAGTACATTTTTGTATATTTAGAAAAAAGATTGTATCTTTAGTTTACCTAGTTCTAAAAATTCCATGAAATACAATGTTGAAAAAAGAACTTTTCTTTTTAAAAAATTCATTTACTTCCTTGAAATTTTTTTCGTTTCCATAATCATTTAGATAAACTGCGTTTGTTGTTGGAACGTAATTAAACTGAATATAAAATTTGCTGATGATCAATTAAGCATATCGCATTATCAATTCATTTTGAGAACTAACGCATCTATTTGCTAATTGCCATAATTGTTAACAAGGTGTCATTAAAGATTTCATTTAATCACTCTACCTTACTAATTATTTAGATAATTACAGGGAATGGGGATAAAAAGGAGTAGTTTTGACCTATATAATTAGACATTTTGTTTAAATAAAATCATTTCGAGATATGCTATTTGCCTATCAAGAAAACTAGCGGTGTACTATTTTTGTGAACATATGGAAAGTTTAGTGAATAATGTGGATTTGTTCATGATGTTAAGACAACAGTTAGGCTCATTGTCTGATAGCAAAAAACTTTTTGAATACCTGAAGCAGACGCTGAATATTAACTGGACGGAAGAAACAAGTGCAATACAATAATGTTGTAACAAGTTTTGTTCAAATGTTTCGGGTAGATGGGAGAGATCAAATAGGGTCCTTACGAATTTTTTAAACAGAAATGGAGATTGGCTGGAATCTACCATAATCTGGTCTGAACCTTTTATCTCACAAGAATAAAATGTCCAACCTGATGATGTTAGTGAAAATGTAGAAAATTCGGCACCATCTTCTCCTATAGCTTCAACGTCATCGTCACAATTTACGCCAAGAAAACCATTTGAAGGGTTGTGTAACGGACAAAAAAGGAGACGCGACGAAAACTTAAGTAAATCAATGTCCCCAGAAGAAGTATTCGATGCTACTATGAAAAATCTTAAAAGCAGCGGGTACAACGAAATAAGTAAAATAATGGAACATTTACTGCACCATCCCGAAGATGTTGATAAGGTGAAGGCTTGCATAAGCAAAAAAAGTGAGGATACTTTATACACCCCTGAGAAAGCATTGGCTTTATCTATGTCGCTGAACTTGTCGAAGTGGCAATATATCAATTTGCGAGACTCAGCAATTGAACAAGGTTCACCATCTATGCGTCCGTCATATTATAAAATAAAGCAGGCCAAATTAAATTGTTACCCTGGAAAAGAGGACATGACCACCATCGAAAATGGAGCATCTATTAAAGTGCAGGCTCTGCTCAAATTAACTACGTCAAGATTACGAGAAGCAATTAACTTTGATCTATCCTCTAAAGCTGATTTGAAGCTGATATGGAAATGGGGTTTTGATAGAGCATCGAGTCAAAGCAATTACAAGCAGAAGGTTAGCACTGAAGTTTTGACGATTCTAGTGTATTTATGGTCAGCCTAGTACCAATAAGACTGATGCGTGAAGAAGTGATAATGTGGGAAAATGATCGACCATCGTCAACGTTTTACTGTCGTCCTATACAGTTCAATTTCATGAAGGAGAGCGTAAGTTCAGTACAATAAGAAAAAATAAAATAGAACGGCAAATAGAAGCACTTAAACCATTTGAACTGCAGGAAGTGACTGTTACATACCAACTTCTGATGACGATGATCGATGGCAAGATTACTTCCTACATATCGGAAACGGTTGCAGCTGTGTGTGATATATGTAAGGCGAAACCAACAGGGATGAATCATCTTGAAGCCATCGATAGCAGAGCGAGAAATGAAGACATGTATTAATACGGACTGTCTTCGTTACATGCGTGAATCCGGTGCATGGAATGTTTGCTTCATATAGGTATTGAATTTCAAAGATTATTATAAAATAAAAACTACTCCTTGTACCTATATATTTCGCTATTAAAATTTTAATAATGTCGTTTGTCTGATATTTAATGTATTACCTTTCTTGTTTCAGCTTACCGTATTAAGTTCAAGAAATGGAGCGCAAGGGGTGAGGACAAAGTCAAGATGGCAGACCGGAAACAACAAACCCAGCAAGCCTTTCAAGATGAAAAAGGCTTGCACGTCGATATTGTGAAACAAGGTGCAGGCACCACTAATGACAAGCAACACTGCCAGACGATTTTTCAGTTATGCAAATACAGCGGCTCGCATCACTGGAGTGGATGAAGAGTTGATAGAAAGATTCCACATAATCTTGCAAACTGTGGCTTCTGGTGAGAGAGTGGATCTTTCTAAGTACTCTGAATTTTGTAAAAATACAGCTACTTTATATGTTCAGTTATATCCGAGGTACTACATACCCGCTAGTGTATATAAGTTGCTAATGTATGGCACGGATATCATTGGGCATTTTGGATTGTTACCAATCAGGAAACTTTCGGAAGAGGCATCAGAAGCTTGCAACAAAACTTTCGCAAATATAGAGAGACCCATTCAAGAAAAGTAAGTAGGATAGCGACAAATGAAGATGTCTTGCATAATCTTCTCTTGTCATCTGATCCAAAACTTACTTCTGTGAGATCAAGAATGGTCAAACGTCGGAAAATGGTTCTTTCTCCAAGAGCAGCCGAGCTTTTAATTTCTCTTCCGAATGAACCCGAACTGGAATTTATTGATAGTGATAAGTTACAAGATAGTGATAGTGTTTAATTGTTTGTTTTTATTGTTATTTAGATATAATTTTGAATTTTAAGTATCTAGGAACAGATTTTTTACATAATTTGACTTATACGTAGTTCGTTTTTATTTTGTTAAAATTAAATTTAGTTTTTGTTTTAGGTGAAATAATATTTTAATGAGTATTTAAAGGAGTTATATTATTTACTTGTTTCATTTTCATGTAACAAAACTGTTTGGGTTGAATCTTTAAAGTTATTAGAAACAATAAAATCTATTTTACTCACTATTGTGTTTAATTTTTCGGGATCTCATAACTACTGGACGGGCAACTTTGGGTGGGCGCTGATAGTGTAGGATTATAGTCAATAAGCTATCAAATTAGCCGCAAGTAGTTTAAACGCAAGATCTGTCAAGACTTGGTCGAAATCGAGCAGTTTCTATTTCATTCCATACAATGAAAACAGAAAATGTTTTTTTCCAACCAAAATATCAGTTTTAGGGATAAATGTTTCCATGAAATTTATTCATCAAAATAACATTACCTATCGATAAGTAATTTTTAAAAATAGAATTTGCAAAAAATATCGTTACTCACATAGCAGTTTCGACCCACTGCGCGGCGGGTGGGTGTCCAGAGGCGGCTGTGAGCATTGGCTATATTCGCTTCACCCGCTTCGGAATGGATGCCTGCCCAGTACGATGCCCGGTGGCGGCACTTTTTAATACTTGCACTTGATGTTACCACGTGGATGGCACGTTTAGGGTGTCGTAAAAGAACACTGATGATTTTCGAAGCAATCATGAGGAATCTGCCAAAGAACACAACGGGCTGCAGCGTTTTCCAAATAATTATTTTTAACAAACTATATGCACTTCCTTCTAGTGTAATTGAATGCTAATTTAACCTCATACCTTATTGAAAGTTTACCTAAATTTTATAAATATAAATTGATGTGTGCATTAAAAATTCGAAAATAAAACATTGTCCTACATTTATCCGATTGAGCCTGGACACCCTTGTGTTTTGTATTAAATGTGATTTATTCAAACCTTTGTGTAGAGGATCATAAAATATCGATGAATCAAGCGAAAAGTGACGTGAGAAATAAAGAAAAAAAATTTTTCACAACCAAACGTGTGAGATCGAAAAACTGAAATAATAAAGGCGGCGAGACAGACAACAAAATAGCCTTCCTATATTCAAATTAACAAGAATCCAAATCAAACCCTTAGTCATACAGTGTATAGAAAGGCAACACATACGGACGAATGACTTAATTGTTACTCATCACCAGTTGGCTGCTGTAGGGAAATCTTTGTTGCAGAGAGCTCGCGGCATCTGTGACCAACAACATCTGACTTCCATCAAATGACAACAAGGCAACAAGTTTCGTGAACCACGACTACGTTACAGAGGCTGCACCAAACCAACCACAGTTGAAGGTCAACCTACTGTTTGCCCTACGTAAAGGGGGTCACTGATAAGATTGACAACATTATCGGGTATCCATTAATACTAACTTTAATCCCGCTATACAGATTGACCAATTTTATTTTTATTACCTGTAAGGTATAGCAAACCCCTCTAGGCAGCAGGTGTTTACAAAATTGGTTGAGACTGTGGTGCCTAATGTATCAGCATACAACGAACAAAGAGAAGTTTAGGGACGTGCGTTAAAGAACATTAGCCGACATAAACATTGTTGTGATAACAAGTCTGCAGTGAGTGACAAGCTTTTGAAGGACCCAACCACTTGTGTTAAAAAATCTGAATCTACATGAAGGAGGTAACTTACAAGAGAACATTCTGAATTCATTTCATTTATTTCCATTAATACTTACTTTAAACCAACAAGGAAGATTTACCAATTCTTACGACTAAGTGCAGCTGGTGTCTACAAAATTTATTGTGTCTGTGTTCTCTCATATATCGGCCAAACAAAGAGAAGTACCGCGACGGGAGATAATAGGTCTGCAGTGTATGAGCATGCTTTCTAGGGGCCAAACCACTACATCCGATTCGATAAAACTCAAATTCTCGCTAGAGAACAAAAGGGCTTTGCTTTTAAAGGGCATATAGAGTTCCGAACCAATTCCGCACAGTTGTCAATTTATCAAAACAAACCGACTATAAAAGATTTAGGAAAAGGTCTTAATTTCGCGGTTGCCTATCGCAGTATTCCGTATCAAGACATTATATGTAACTTTGCGGATTGTTTGGTTAAAAATAACTTAAGAAATGAGGACATGGAAGCTATACGTCAAGACATTGCATCCATCTTTCGGCGAAGTGAACCGCTGTCACCTTACCTTCCTTACGACGAATATCACGCGACAAAGAATCTGCCAACTAAACCAGAACTAACAATCTTTCGAGCGGATAAAGGTAATGCCAGGATAATAATGGACCACAATACAGCTGCTGATATGAAGAGGTCGGAAAGTCAGCTGAATAAAGCAACAGAGAAATCCCGTATACTGCAGGATAACGCCATCCTACGAGATGAACTGACTGGCTTAAGACGCGAGGTGCTGTTGCTCCATTGCTCCAAACAACCGCAAAGAGTGCAGGGTGGAGCCGACCTGCACACACACCAGCGGGACACAGGGCAGATATTGTCGGCTTAATGTCAGTCGATGAACTCCACCGACTGATAGCGGAGCAGGCCGGCACTATGGTAAATGACCGTATTGAAGAACTACAGAGCCGGTTGCGTCCGCTTCTGGGGTCAGATAAGAAGAAGGCACCAAAACCTTCGCTGACAAACCAAGCGGCAAACTCTGGCCTATCCGAATTTGACGATGGTTGACCTACATATTAAGATGAATGATAAAGCAGTCGAATTGGTGGAAAAAACATTTTTTTTTTTAGTATTACATGAGATTCACGACAACAATGACTACAATGGGAGCCTCACATTGAGCCCTTGTCAAGTGGACAGTTCTGCGGCATATATTATTACCAATCAGGAAACTTTTGGAAGAGGCATCAGAAGCTTGCAACAAAACTTTCGCAAATATAGAGAGACCCATTCAAGAAAAGTAAGTAGGATAGCGACAAATGAAGATGTCTTGCATAATCTTCTCTTGTCATCTGATCCAAAACTTACTTCTGTGAGATCAAGAATGGTCAAACGTCGGAAAATGGTTCTTTCTCCAAGAGCAGCCGAGCTTTTAATTTCTCTTCCGAATGAACCCGAACTGGAATTTATTGATAGTGATAAGTTACAAGATAGTGATAGTGTTTAATTGTTTGTTTTTATTGTTATTTAGATATAATTTTGAATTTTAAGTATCTAGGAACAGATTTTTTACATAATTTGACTTATACGTAGTTCGTTTTTATTTTGTTAAAATTAAATTTAGTTTTTGTTTTAGGTGAAATAATATTTTAATGAGTATTTAAAGGAGTTATATTATTTACTTGTTTCATTTTCATGTAACAAAACTGTTTGGGTTGAATCTTTAAAGTTATTAGAAACAATAAAATCTATTTTACTCACTATTGTGTTTAATTTTTCGGGATCTCATAACTACTGGACGGGCAACTTTGGGTGGGCGCTGATAGTGTAGGATTATAGTCAATAAGCTATCAAATTAGCCGCAAGTAGTTTAAACGCAAGATCTGTCAAGACTTGGTCGAAATCGAGCAGTTTCTATTTCATTCCATACAATGAAAACAGAAAATGTTTTTTTCCAACCAAAATATCAGTTTTAGGGATAAATGTTTCCATGAAATTTATTCATCAAAATAACATTACCTATCAATAAGTAATTTTTAAAAATAGAATTTGCAAAAAATATCGTTACTCACATAGCAGTTTCGACCCACTGCGCGGCGGGTGGGTGTCCAGAGGCGGCTGTGAGCATTGGCTATATTCGCTTCACCCGCTTCGGAATGGATGCCTACCCAGTACGATGCCCGGTGGCGGCACTTTTTAATACTTGCACTTGATGTTACCACGTGAATGGCACGTTTAGGGTGTCGTAAAAGAACACTGATGATTTTCGAAGCAATCATGAGGAATCTGCCAAAGAACACAACGGGCTGCAGCGTTTTCCAAATAATTATTTTTAACAAACTATATGCACTTCCTTCTAGTGTAATTGAATGCTAATTTAACCTCATACCTTATTGAAAGTTTACCTAAATTTTATAAATATAAATTGATGTGTGCATTAAAAATTCGAAAATAAAACATTGTCCTACATTTATCCGATTGAGCCTGGACACCCTTGTGTTTTGTATTAAATGTGATTTATTCAAACCTTTGTGTAGAGGACCATAAAATATCGATGAATCAAGCGAAAAGTGACGTGAGAAATAAAGAAAAAAAATTTTTCACAACCAAACGTGTGAGATCGAAAAACTGAAATAATAAAGGCGGCGAGACAGACAACAAAATAGCCTTCCTATATTCAAATTAACAAGAATCCAAATCAAACCCTTAGTCATACAGTGTATAGAAAGGCAACACATACGGACGAATGACTTAATTGTTACTCATCACCAGTTGGCTGCCGTAGGGAAATCTTTGTTGCAGAGAGCTCGCGGCATCTGTGACCAACAACATGTGACTTCCATCAAATGACAACAAGGCAACAAGTTTCGTGAACCACGACTACGTTACAGAGGCTGCACCAAACCAACCACAGTTGAAGGTCAACCTACTGTTTGCCCTACGTAAAGGGGGTCACTGATAAGATTGACAACATTATCGGGTATCCATTAATACTAACTTTAATCCCGCTATACAGATTGACCAATTTTATTTTTATTACCTGTAAGGTATAGCAAACCCCTCCAGGCAGCAGGTGTTTACAAAATTGGTTGAGACTGTGGTGCCTAATGTATCAGCATACAACGAACAAAGAGACGTTTAGGGACGTGCGTTAAAGAACATTAGCCGACATAAACATTGTTGTGATAACAAGTCTGCAGTGAGTGACAAGCTTTTGAAGGACCCAACCACTTGTGTTAAAAAATCTGAATCTACATGAAGGAGGTAACTTACAAGAGAACATTCTGAATTCATTTCATTTATTTCCATTAATACTTACTTTAAACCAACAAGGAAGATTTACCAATTCTTACGACTAAGTGCAGCTGGTGTCTACAAAATTTATTGTGTCTGTGTTCTCTCATATATCGGCCAAACAAAGAGAAGTACCGCGACGGGAGATAATAGGTCTGCAGTGTATGAGCATGCTTTCTAGGGGCCAAACCACTACATCCGATTCGATAAAACTCAAATTCTCGCTAGAGAACAAAAGAGCTTTGCTTTTAAAGGGCATATAGAGTTCCGAACCAATTCCGCACAGTTGTCAATTTATCAAAACAAACCGACTATAAAAGATTTAGGAAAAGGTCTTAATTTCGCGGTTGCCTATCGCAGTATTCCGTATCAAGACATTATATGTAACTTTGCGGATTGTTTGGTTAAAAATAACTTAAGAAATGAGGACATGGAAGCTAGACATTGCATCCATCTTTCGGCGAAGTGAACCGCCGTCACCTTACCTTCCTTACGACGAATATCACGCGACAAAGAATCTGCCAACTAAACCAGAACTAACAATCTTTCGAGCGGATAAAGGTAATGCCAGGATAATAATGGACCACAATACAGCTGCTGATATGAAGAGGTCGGAAAGTCAGCTGAATAAAGCAACAGAGAAATCCCGTATCCTGCAGGATAACGCCATCCTACGAGATGAACTGACTGGCTTAAGACGCGAGGTGCTGTTGCTCCATTGCTCCAAACAACCGCAAAGAGTGCAGGGTGGAGCCGACCTGCACACACACCAGCGGGACACAGGGCAGATATTGTCGGCTTAATGTCAGTCGATGAACTCCACCGACTGATAGCGGAGCAGGCCGGCACTATGGTAAATGACCGTATTGAAGAACTACAGAGCCGGTTGCGTCCGCTTCTGGGGTCAGATAAGAAGAAGGCACCAAAACCTTCGCTGACAAACCAAGCGGCAAACTCTGGCCTATCCGAATTTGACGATGGTTGACCTACATATTAAGATGAATGATAAAGCAGTCGAATTGGTGGAAAAAACATTTTTTTTTTTAGTATTACATGAGATTCACGACAACAATGACTACAATGGGAGCCTCACATTGAGCCCTTGTCAAGTGGACAGTTCTGCGGCATATATTATTACCAATCAGGAAACTTTTGGAAGAGGCATCAGAAGCTTGCAACAAAACTTTCGCAAATATAGAGAGACCCATTCAAGAAAAGTAAGTAGGATAGCGACAAATGAAGATGTCTTGCATAATCTTCTCTTGTCATCTGATCCAAAACTTACTTCTGTGAGATCAAGAATGGTCAAACGTCGGAAAATGGTTCTTTCTCCAAGAGCAGCCGAGCTTTTAATTTCTCTTCCGAATGAACCCGAACTGGAATTTATTGATAGTGATAAGTTACAAGATAGTGATAGTGTTTAATTGTTTGTTTTTATTGTTATTTAGATATAATTTTGAATTTTAAGTATCTAGGAACAGATTTTTTACATAATTTGACTTATACGTAGTTCGTTTTTATTTTGTTAAAATTAAATTTAGTTTTTGTTTTAGGTGAAATAATATTTTAATGAGTATTTAAAGGAGTTATATTATTTACTTGTTTCATTTTCATGTAACAAAACTGTTTGGGTTGAATCTTTAAAGTTATTAGAAACAATAAAATCTATTTTACTCACTATTCTGTTTAATTTTTCGGGATCTCATAACTACTGGACGGGCAACTTTGGGTGGGCGCTGATAGTGTAGGATTATAGTCAATAAGCTATCAAATTAGCCCCAAGTAGTTTAAACGCAAGATCTGTCAAGACTTGGTCGAAATCGAGCAGTTTCTATTTCATTCCATACAATGAAAACAGAAAATGTTTTTTTCCAACCAAAATATCAGTTTTAGGGATAAATGTTTCCTTGAAATTTATTCATCAAAATAACATTACCTATCGATAAGTAATTTTTAAAAATAGAATTTGCAAAAAATATCGTTACTCACATAGCAGTTTCGACCCACTGCGCGGCGGGTGGGTGTCCAGAGGCGGCTGTGAGCATTGGCTATATTCGCTTCACCCGCTTCGGAATGGATGCCTGCCCAGTACGATGCCCGGTGGCGGCACTTTTTAATACTTGCACTTGATGTTACCACGTGAATGGCACGTTTAGGGTGTCGTAAAAGAACACTGATGATTTTCGAAGCAATCATGAGGAATCTGCCAAAGAACACAACGGGCTGCAGCGTTTTCCAAATAATTATTTTTAACAAACTATATGCACTTCATTCTAGTGTAATTGAATGCTAATTTAACCTCATACCTTATTGAAAGTTTACCTAAATTTTATAAATTTAAATTGATGTGTGCATTAAAAATTCGAAAATAAAACATTGTCCTACATTTATCCGATTGAGCCTGGACACCCTTGTGTTTTGTATTAAATGTGATTTATTCACACCTTTGTGTAGAGGACCATAAAATATCGATGAATCAAGCGAAAAGTGACGTGAGAAATAAAGAAAAAAAATTTTTCACAACCAAACGTGTGAGATCGAAAAACTGAAATAATAAAGGCGGCGAGACAGACAACAAAATAGCCTTCCTATATTCAAATTAACAAGAATCCAAATCAAACCCTTAGTCATACAGTGTATAGAAAGGCAACACATACGGACGAATGACTTAATTGTTACTCAACACCAGTTGGCTGCCGTAGGGAAATCTTTGTTGCAGAGAGCTCGCGGCATCTGTGAACAACAACATCTGACTTCCATCAAATGACAACAAGGCAACAAGTTTCGTGAACCACGACTACGTTACAGAGGCTGCACCAAACCAACCACAGTTGAAGGTCAACCTACTGTTTGCCCTACGTAAAGGGGGTCACTGATAAGATTGACAACATTATCGGGTATCCATTAATACTAACTTTAATCCCGCTATACAGATTGACCAATTTTATTATTATTACCTGTAAGGTATAGCAAACCCCTCCAGGCAGCAGGTGTTTACAAAATTGGTTGAGACTGTGGTGCCTAATGTATCAGCATACAACTAACAAAGAGAAGTTTAGGGACGTGCGTTAAAGAACATTAGCCGACATAAACATTGTTGCGATAACAAGTCTGCAGTGAGTGACAAGCTTTTGAAGGACCCACTTGTGTTAAAAAATCTGTTTACCATATGTCCCCAATCATGGGAGAATTAATCCCTATGGATAATCCCTAATAAATCGATGGAAATTAAACTTCTATGTATGGAATATACAGTAAATACCTGTTCGCTGAGTGTTTTCCTATTTCTTCTTGTTGAGTGGAAATATTTTTTTTAATCGATGAGCATTAGGTGTAGGGAGCCACGGAAATTTTCTGTGGAAGACTTGATCCCCCTGGGATCAAAGCGCCCAATCAGGTCTGATCAAGTCTCCCTAATACAAGGGACACTTAGTAAAAGTCCACCGTATGGCGTTTTCATAAGTAATGAGCTAAAAAATAGCTAAATAAAAAGTTAATGCCCAGGAAATGTAGTGATGGAGACAAATGCTGGGAATTTCGGGACTGAGTTTAGCACTAACGACTCGATCCTTAAAGAACTCGGGATTAAACAACGTCTGCTAGCTACGGTGCGAACTCGGATCCTCGGTTTCTTTGGCCACATATCCCGACGAGGCGGAGAGTCCATAGAGCGTCTGGTTGTGCAAGGGAGAATGGAGGGCACCAGACCTAGAGGAAGATCTCCAATGAGGTGGACTGACCAGATCAAAGCCAGTATCTCAGCAAACATAAACGAATGAGCTCGTAAAGTTGCCCTGCGAGAGGAATTGCGACGTTTTGTGAAACGGGTCACTCAAGAACCTGCATAATGACCACGACCACTCTGACAAGAGTGTACCGATGAAGAAAAAGAAATAGTAGCATCATCTTATTCAAACTATCAATGGATAGATAAATTCTTAATCATTGTACATGCAAAAAAATATGGTCCAAAAATAAGAAGGGGTTATCAACCTTCCCAGTCTCCCCTAGTATTATCAATAAGATAACCTCTCTGATATTTGGCAGTTACCTGGACTTTATACTTCACAATAACTTTATTTCTTAATTTTTTTAATGTTGACCGACAAAACGTGACATATAGCCTTTTAATAGTTGAAAGTTTCCAAGTGGTTAGTCAAACAATAGCGTAAGGGAAACGGTGACGATGAAAAGGAATTATTTGATGTGTTTAAAACAAATAATGCATTAAAAAATGGCTGGTTTGTAAACCAGCCCGCTAAGAGTCAAATTTCTATTGTGTACAATAGAAATTTGACTCTTAGTGGGTATCGAGATAGACTCCAATTGCTTATAGACGGGTTCGACCAATATAGGGATGAAAATGAGCAAACACTCAGGCTTATTTCTGGATTGGAGCAGCAACTTTATGAGGTCAATAACAATAGAATCAAAGAAATCACAAATAGAAATCTTCTTAGAACCATAGTCGATTTGATGAATTGGTTGGTAGAGCTCCTAACATGGTTTCTGCTTCATATAATATCAAATCTGCTACATCAATGGACCTTTCAAATAATAAGATATCTAACTGCAAAAGTGCAAAGGGGTCTACTAAATACAATAGAAAGAAGCTGAAAAAATATTAAAATTAATAAACTCATTCAGAAAACTAATAAATTGACTAAAAATCTTTTAAAAGTCAAAAAATGCTTAAGACCCAATACAATTATTGGAAAAGCTGAACTTTTTCTCTTCCATTGTTAAGGAAAATAGATTTTTTCATGAAAGTAATGTCAAGACACTAAGAAGCAAATTTTTAATTGCATGAATCCTTAAATATTGCGTGAGTCATTCACAATTATGAGGCCTCGAAAAAGGGGATAGGAGAACACAAATTGGCTTTAAAACATCTAGCAAATGCCTTCATATTAGAACAGGAAAACAATACTGCAATTAACACCGGGATTTCAAACCTGGCTGCGCCGGAGAAATTTATAATCCAACCAGCATGTGATCCTTTACTATCCAGTTATGCGACAAATGAAAATAATTCCTTTGCTGGAAACAAATGTTATAGAGCTGTTATATTCTGTAATGAAATTGGGAAAAAATTAGGCCTTTTAATCGAAAAACCAATCACGAGAAAGAACTATTAAATATTTTAGGCCCTGGTTTAACTTAAAATGAAAAACTCTGTCAAACATAAATATAGTGAAAACACAAATTCCATCATTTTAATTGGAAATACAAAGAACGGTAGCTTAAATACTGTAATATACTGTGTACCTTAAATGTCAAAAATATAATGTTTACATTTCCCTATAGCAGCAGTCAGCTACAGGCTGAACATACTTATAGATTTCACTTATATGTTGTAATATACAAGGCTTTTGTGGAAAGGATTTAGAAGTAAGTCTATATTTAAACTATGAAAATATTGACGTGTTATGCGTTACTGAGCATTAGCTTAAAATCGTTTAGAAGTAGAGAATCCCTCACTGAGTCTAACTCAGTCTGTTGCTCGTATTATAAGGGCGACAATTTGTGCGCTAAATCAATAACAGTATCACTGGGATGGAATTATCAGGCGGTTCTTCTTTTTTGTGTTTTTCTCTAATTTTATTCTGAGTATTTATATATTTTACTAGCTGATCCAGCCACGCGTTGCTGTGGCACAGTTATTTTATTATTCTTAAATAAAAGTAGCCTAAGTTACTCCTTATTACATCAGCTACCTGCCAAAATCGGTCTAGCCATTTCAGAGATTAGCCGGAACAAACAGACAGACAGACAGACAAAAATTGTTAAAAAAATTATTTTGAAGTATGTACCGTATATATATATATATTCATATGCATGTTGTAAAAACGGTTATTTCAATACTACAAACACACTCCAATTTTATTTATATGTATAGATTAGCACCTTTTTATATAGTTAGGGAAATTCACTTTAACATAGAATGAAATAAAGTATTGAGCACACTGTGCACAAAATGAAGTGATTGCTCATTAGTGTAAGTACACTAAGCTGTAAAATATTTTTGTAAAATTGTAACAGTCGTTGGCGTACCTTATTGAATAAATCAAAAACAAAATAAAATACTCTTACAAAATAAAACTAAGATATGGTACGCAGAAAAAGAGCGTCATAAATGCAGCCAGTGCGGAACTAAAAGGGAATAGCAACAGAATTCTGATGATATCTGAGATGTTAGACTCGGCGCTTTATCATAAGTTTTAGGTCAATAATGCCTATTTGGCTTCTCGTTAGTAACATAGTTTTAAGATTATTGTGACTAACACCAATAGACTGTATTCAAATTCACTAAATGACATTATAATAATAAACGAGAAAAAACGACTTGTCACTGCAGCGAGTTGGAGAGTGCAGTAAAAACATAATTCGGAAAAGTTTGTCCATTATTTGGTCTACGGAAGGTGCCTCCATGCGATTCCGCTTTACTAGACACCACAGCTTATTTCATGAGAAAATTGCTTGGGTACATGTTTCACCTTCATAATACCTGCGCATTGATCTGTCAAACCGACAAATAGGTTTCAGAATATGTCAGCTTTCACTGCTAGCTGCAGATTCATGGTTAACTTCAAAGAAACATTTTGAGAAACTCATACCATTATTAGGTTAAAATTACAATGTTAACCTTGTTAATCATAATTATAATTTACATATTATACTTATAATTTTTTTAACCTCAAAATTGATAACGAAAGTGTGAGAAGGCTTTGGCAGAGTATGACTTTGATCCAAACTATGACGATAAAAATGTTAGTGATCCTGAGTATCATTTGGATTTGAAGCAAGAAAGAAAGGAGTTACAACAAACTTCCAGTAATTAGTACTTTGGAGAAGGTGGTCAAACAAAATAAAATAAAAATAATGCGTCGGTGACAGTAAAAACGTGAGATATATTCCGACAGTTGAAAATGTTAAGTAAAATTATATGTTATAAAAAACATCCTACATCATCAGATTGGGATGACAAAGGTCAGCGCACGGTGGGTAAAAACGTGAGATATATTCCGACAGTTGAAAATGTTAAGTAAAATTATATGTTATAAAAAACATCCTACATCATCAGATTGGGATGACAAAGGTCAGCGCACGGTGGGTTCCGAAAACGCCTTCCTTTCAAAAAACGACAACGTGTCGAATATGCTCGTCAGTTTTTGGAGCTCTGTGGCGAGAACAGGGAAGAAATTTTGGCCCAGATTATTACTGAAGATGAAACCTGGGTACACCACGATGAAAACGAGGCGAAGCAAGAGTCGATGCAGTGGCATAAAAAGCCACGCCACCGCCCAAGAAGTACCGAATCTCACAATCGGCCGGAAAGATCATGGCGACTATATTTTGGGATACAGAAGGTATTTTACTGATTAACTATAAAGAACGCGGTGTTAATATAACGGGACATTACTATACTTCAATATTAGAACAGTTAAAGGAGGCCATTAAAAAAAGAAGAGAAAAATTGACCTAAGACGTGCTTCTTTTGCATGACAATGCACCTGTGCACACGAGTCATGTTGCGATGGCTGCTATTCACCGGTGTGGCTTCGAACAACTCCACCACCTTCCTTATGGTCCAGACCTGGCCCCCCGTGATTATTATTTATTTACAAAAATTAAAAAAGAGATGCGTGGTAAGAAATTTGACGACGATGAAGAGGTGAAGTCGGCAATTTCGGCCTTTTTTGACGCTAAGGACAAACCATCTTCGATGGTATTAACAAATTATTTGAACGATCTGAGAGGGTTAAGGGGGAATACATTGAAAAAGAAAAATAATTTGGTGTTTAATTTCCACCTTCTTTCCACCCATTCTGCGAACTTTTTGACCTCCCCTCATATTTTTTCTTCATTAAAATGTTTAAGTACTATTTTTCTAAAACAATGGCGTCCTTTTTATTATACCATTTAGGCATCTGATACACTTAGGATTTTAAAACACTCAATTATTGTTCTAATTTATGCTGACACTATGTAGCGTGGGCATTCCCCTTTGGGCAGGAAGTAACTTGTCAAATGTCAAGTATCTCATCATTCACTAGCCGTCGATAACATAAACAGTCCAAAATGACGCTTATATATTTTCCGTATTTTCGTTTTATTGGCATTACATAAAAAAAACATACGTGCTTGAACCAAATATAGAACTCAATCATAGAAAAATATAATGTAACGGAAGGAATTAAAATTTAAAGTCATCTGAGCACCTGAGAACGCCGGCGATCTATTGAGCCTTGACTTAACTTTCGAAAAAAACAGAGAACAAATTGCGGCGTTGTTTAGAGCAAATAACCATCATCCATCCCCGTACGAGTTTCGTAAAAAAGCATGCGTGTACTTATGTACGCGCGGCAAAAGTTATACTTTTTTTATCAAATTTTATTAAAGTTAGCCTATTCTCTTTAACTGCTAACTTCATGGTGTGGTTTTTTCTTTGCATGCTGCGTGCGCAACTTCGTTACATGAAAAATTGCACCCTTATACGCCAAAAGAAGTATAACTAAAAAACGGACGATTTCAATTTATATAATTTTCAACGTCTAAAGACGTTTCAAAATTCTAAACCTTCATATTTATTCCTTTTTTGTCTGTGTCAAGTATGTTAAAAACGAATGCAGTGCACTTGGAGGAAAAACAATCTCAATTCCAATCACCTTTCTCAAAAGGATGCGATGATTAGTCTTTCGACAACCCGGATAGTATCCTTTGAAAAACTAAAGCAATTTTAGAGAACCAACACTATTTCCAAAAAAATATACAGAATGGAAATTACTTTTTACATTAAATTGAATTATTTTGTTATTAAATGCACTAATTTAGTTTTAATTTGATTACATTTTTGTTTTAATTAGACTTCGTTGTGATATATTTTTAATTCTGTTTTTAATAATAATGAATTCCAAATTATTTGTATTTGTATGGATTTAATCGCCTGAATTAAATGATTTTTTTATTACATTCGTAGAAAGTAATTTATTACATTCAGTTTTGTGCCCAATAAAGTCCAGATTGTTACACAATATTATATTTTCTCTAGCTTTTTTAATAATTTAAATTGCTTTCAATATTGTATCTTTTTATATATATATTATATCTTCTTACATTTTAACATAGTTTGTATTATTTTTTTTCTTACGTCATTAATTATTTTAATGAAACAACAAGAGACAACCCAAAATGAAAACATTTTTCAACGACGTATACCTATAATATGAGAGAGAACGATGTATTTTTACAATACTTTGCGATTTCTGTTGAATTTTATCATCAATAGACTGTGAATGACGCTTGATTACCAAATAATTTGAGCAGAATTGAATGCGTTACCAACTTTCATATGAATTCGATCGAAATAATAGCAAATAGGCTATCCCTTTCAGTGAGCACAAATTGGCCTATTGTTGGTGTAGACGAATATAAATGGTACATTACAATTTAGGATTGAGTATTGTTCGTGGTGGTACATTTTTTTTATTTCATTTTTTAATGTATTTATTTATTTGAACAACCAACAAGGACAAATCTTAACAGCCAAGAATACAATATATGGTGGTATACAAATATGAGTGATGCCTTAATAAAAGGTTGCCACGGAGAGCAAAAAACAAAAAAACAAACTTAGGTGTGAGGAGGATAAGGCGTACAGTAAATCGTAGATCTAAGTTGATAACACATATTGTTTGGAAGATTTTTTTTAAACCAACTACCCACTTTAACAGAAGTTTCACGAACCAAAATAGACACAGCGAGCAAATAAACAAATATAAAAATGAAGTATTAAAGATATTTTAACTGTGTACATAATTAAAAATTATTAAAACTATTTTTTTTACTAAAGCCTCTAGAAATCTTCAGTGGTCAACTATTATTTATAGTTTATAATAAAAAAAGTTTATAATTTTCTTAATTTATTATTTCAGTCGTTTATGTTATTTAAAAAATATGTGGTTTTGTTTCTGATCTGTCCATTTGTCATTAATTAGAATAGAAATATATTAATGACAAAAAGGACAGAAAGTCCAACGAAAACCAATTTTTTTTTTTATTAATTTTGCTTTATTTTGGTTTAAGATATTGATTTGTTAATTTCTAATTGCAATTTTTTTTTTCAAAAAAAAACACTACCCACATATGGTATAAAAACTATCGTCCAAACGCTGAATTTGAAAAAAATAAATCATATAATTTATTTTGGCATAAAATAACGTTGATAATATTTCAAACCATCTTTTTAAATAAAATTTGATTGAAAAGAGATTTTTAAAATATTAAACAAAAAGCAACTAATTATCTTTATGATTTTTAGACGTGAAAAAATATTTAAAAAAAAATTAATCCACCACAATATAGGAGAAAGTAGTTAACACAAAAAAGGTTCAAATATATCTTTTACAACCTCGAAGAATTTTCTAGAACAACTTTAACACGAACACAAAAAGAACGAACGACTGAAAAATCCTCTACCCACATTCATTGACGTTATTCTTCACAATTTTATTTCTCTAAATATATTCGATACATATTAAGACCAAGAGCAAAATATTTTGCTACAAAAATATTTTTTCAAACACTGCATATGAATAACTACTTGAAATAAATAACACATAGACACTCGTTATTAATAACAGAGAAACCTAGACAAAAAACGTTCGTCAAACATTTTACAAACCCAGATAATTCTTTTATTTATTTCTAATTTTTATTAAAATTTGGACAAAATTTTTAAATGGCGTATTTATTTGATGAAAAGATCTAACGACACCAAATTATACAAAAAAGAATTTATTTTACACATAACACACAACAGATGTTGAATCCTTTACAAAATTTAAGACATTTTATAAACCAACAATTTTTTTTAAAACCACCCTAATTTTACTATCAATTATTAAAATTTTCAAAAAAGGATTAATTTGATAAAAACTTAGACACACAAACCACAAATAGAAGAACTGTGTATTTGTTGAAATACACAAAAATTAGTGAAAAAAAACAAAAAAATGACACGAACAACCAAAAAAAACGACTCCCTATGAAAAAAACAAATAAGAACAACGACACACAACTTTCCAGTGACCGACCTAATAGCAGAATGAGCTACAGAAGTGAAGCCATCCCACTCCTGCTTGGTAACAGACGAAACAGACGTTTAAAAAGTATAGACATGCTTTCGAATTTTTGTCCAAATACAAAAAGTCCAGGTTTTATTAATAATAAAATACAGATTCAAACTAATTGATTTCTTAATTTAATTTCAGTTTCAATAAACCGAACTACAAAATTCTGAGGACATTATAAAAATATATCCTGAAAAATATCAGGTACTGGACTAGAACTTGAATAAAAACAAACCGATTTAATGCAAGACGGCTTATTCGCAAAGGATTTCGCTGTAACTTGTAAGTATGTAACGTTTTTTGTGATAGGTCTAAAAAATTTTGGTGTACGGATTTTTACCTTCACTCCTTTTACATGAAATTGCTTCATGCTAAATTTGATAGTTTTAGATCAACAGCAACAGGTTTTGATTCCCTTGCAAGTGTCGAGATATACGACATAAGCGGTATGAGGGCCTTATCTTTTGATAGCATTGTCTAAGAAGTTTTTTTCACTACTCCCCGGAATTTCAGACATGAATATTTAATATTAGTTACATTTTCTTCGTCTTGACAAGACAAACGAACAACAAAGTGGTCCTATAAGATTCTATAACCAAACCTTTATTTTATCATAGTTTGAACCCTAAAAATTAAGTGGCTCATTTAAAGGTAGTGGTTTTAGTTTTTATAACACATTTGACGACCGTTTGGTCCAACCAACGGTAGCGATCCTGCCTTTCGCACCGACGGTCCTGGGTTCAAATCCCGGAAGGGGCAGATGTTTGTGTGATGAATACGAGCACTTGTACCTGAGTCATGGGTGTTTATATATATTTCTATGAATATTACATATCTATGTATCATATATGTATGTCTATCCGTTTCCCTAGTATCCATAACACAAGCCTTATAGTGCTTACTTTAGGCTAGGCTAATTGGTGTGAATGTAAGAAATATTTATTTATTTATTTCTCCACAAACCTACTGAAATACGTTTTGAAGATAGTCTGAAGATAAAGTTAAAAGCCTTAATTCTATTTATTTTTTATATTACAAGACTGGACAAAGCCCTTAGTTCATTGTAATAGTACTTTTTATACGTTTGGGTAGTATAAGAAAGTTTTCTCAAATGTTTTATGCAATGTAACACACAATTAAAGACTGATAAAACAGCCCTTCGGCGAGTTTCTTACAGCTACTGCTCGGTACAAGATCTCCCGATGACTAACAAAGCCATGACAAATTTATTCAATACAGGCATTGTATATGTTTATAGTAAATAAAACTATTTTTAACTTTTATTTAAAATTACCTATCCAAAAATGTGGTTTAATAGAAATGAAGGACACTGAATTTTAATAATGGTAATTGAAAAGTAAAGTTAGTTCAGCGTTTTGATGCAATGGATACTTTAAACTCGTGATAAAAAAGTTGCTTTAAATAGGATAAATTAAAAACTCTGAAATCTTGTATTTTTGGATTAGGACAATTAATAAATCCTGACTTTTAACTCCTTTACAGGAGCTGTGATCACAGGATGACTGAGGTAATGGTCGTTGTCTATGTTCTACTGCCTTCACAATATTTTAATCAAGTACGTTTCTAACTGTTAAAAATTATAAGTATAAATCAGAATTGTTTTCTTTTGCATCTTATTTAGTAGTGACAAGTGAATAACTTAATAAAATGCAAACGAGAACAATTTTGCTTTACATAAATTTTAACAGTTAGGAACGTGTACATTTCCATAATATAACGAGTGAATGCGTATCCACAATAATCTTACGTTTGATACGAAGCTAAAGCGAAACCGGTCAATTTTTATTTATATGGAAGGTAGAACAAACTGTTAGCCACATCATTTTTTTATAGACAAAAAAAAATATACCCACATTTTAAATTGTAACTATTTAATTTGTTAAATTTTACCTATTTAAACAAGAAAGGCGTGTGTATTTTAGTTTTCATTATGAATTCAAAAGCCTTTTAGTCAGTGAACGTCTTATCTTGTTAATAAGGTATAAATTAAACACCAAAAGATGTTCTAGTATCAAAAATCACTTCAAGTGAACATTATTAGGTTGTTTTAATTGCAATTTAAAGTACGAACTTTTACGATAAATGCCTTTTCTATGACCATTATCGTTGGTTGTGTGCTGATAAGATAAACGTTTATTTCCAAGAATATGGTAGTAAATATAGGTGACAATGCAAATTCTGCTTATTCTGCTTTTGTTTAGCATGAAAATTAATAAATTATGAAAGTTATCTAAACATTAGTTAATATCACAATCATATTTATAAAATTGCGTATTCATATGTTTCCATAATGATTGCCTGCCAGTACCATGACAATTTAATGAAATACTAGCTATTATATTATAGTTCCTGTCCTAGGAATTCGTTAATTAAATAATAAAAATTGTCTCAAAGGATGTTAAACAATTCATACTTGAATTTGTAATACTGACAATATTAGGTAAAAACTTTACTAACCTATAAGATATTTATACCACAAACATCTAATCTAATTAATTGACGGTCGTAACAAGTAGCGAATCTGCCTTTCGCGCCGTCAATCTTGAGTTCGAGTCTTAAGACATGTTTGTTATTTTTTACATGTTATAATACAAGTATTTGTAACGGAGTATATATCGCAGCTTTAATACTATAGGGGCAGAATTCGAAAAACATGATTGTTGGGAAATCGCGTTTAAAGAATTTTGAGCCCTATATTTTCACAACATCGGTCATAAATAAATTAAACTATTAATAGCAAGTAACTAGTGCTGGGATGAAATTAATATGCGATAAATATTTAATGCTTAATGGACAAACTCATATGATGGTTTTGTGATTTATTAATAGTTTAATTTATTTATGACCGATTTTGTGAAAATACAAGGGCTCAAAATTCTTTAAAGGCGTTATTGCAACAATCATATTTTTCGAATTGTGCCCCTATAGTATGAAAGCTGCGATATTTCTATAATATATGTATGTCTTTCCGCTACCCTAGTATCTATAACGAAGCCTTACAGTGCTTCCTTTGAGCTAGGGCAATCGGTGTGATTGTAACTAACATTATCCATTATTTTCTAATTATCTAGTAATTCCATTCTATCTAGTTCAGAGTAATAATCTAATGGAAAATTGGTAATTCTCGGGATATTTTAAATCTAAACGCTTCTGTCGTAACAATAAAATATGAGGCTATTAAAATTTTACGTGCCTTCGAAGGGGATTGCCAATCATTTATAGCCCGATTTACTTTAAACCGGCCCAAAATATTTAAGAACCAATGATTTGTAGGTTTCTCGTTTCAGAGATTAAACTGCTTGCGACTGCGATTACTTTATCACACAAAAGTATATTTCTTAATATTAAAGTTCAATATTACAATAGTATTATATATTATACTGTAAAGAATAACTTTATCTCGTTTACCGTACACAATTACGAATTTAAATGTATAAATTCTTATAATCCCTAATTAATCTTAATCTACACTAATTAACTACATTATAAAGAGGAAGATTTGTATTTTTGTATGTTTGCAATGAATAAACTCAAAAACTACTAACCCAATTTCAAAAATTCTTTCACCATTGGAAAGCTACATTTACGTTGAGTAACATAAGTTATATTTAATGCTAGAAAAAATTTAAAGAATTTTGTCCACCCGTGCGAAGCCGGAACGGGCCGCTAGTATATTATAAATGTGAATGTAAGTTTGTTTGTTAAGCTTTCACGCAAAAACTACTAAACTTATCATCATGAAATTTTGTACACATATTCTTAGAGGTATCAAAAGTAACATAGGATACTTTTTATTGAAAAAAAAAAAAGCTGGTGAAACCACGGGTAAAAGCTAGTAACTAATAAATAAATATTAGACAACATTATAAATGTACATTGTTCTGATCCCAAGTTGAGTAGCTCGAGCAATTGCGTTATGGAAAAACAGCAATGGTACTATATCACCCATATCCGAACCAATATAGAAAAGTTTATTTTACACATTGAACCGGCGGAGTGGCTTTACCATGAAAACCAGTACGCGAGTCACTAGTCCCGAGGCACAGTAAAGAACAGTAAAATATCTTCATACAAACGTGCCGCTCTCGGTTTGAATGTGTGCGTGCGCGCCGCGCGCCGTGTCGGCACGCGATTTCACGCACACGCTAGCATAATATATGGGGGAATAAGGTGGCGGCAGTACGGGCTGTGCCGCGCGACTGTGAGCATGCGCGTACGTCGCATGACCGCTCGCGATCGTCAACTCTCGCCGGCCACTTACCATAATATTAATTATTACGAGTATCATGACTTCAAAAAGGGGATAAAAATATTGTAGTGTTTTCGGGTGCCTCAATAACGATTTCGCAAACAAATATTCAATCATTATATGCTTTTTATTACATAAATTTAAATCAAGTGCTGCTTGTTCGAAAATATTAACTAAAAGTTAATGTAACGACCCTGGGGATCGACGCAAGAGTAGGCTAATAACTCGGCGGGCGGCCTTAGATAACCTACTGTTCTGTATTTACTGTGCCCGAGGTCTTTAAAATACTTTCGAAACTGTTTTTACTTTTTAAAATTTGAAAAAACGCTCTTAAACCTAATAATATATCAAAACAAAATTAAAACAAAAGCATTCCATTTGGTTAGTAAAAGTATTTTTAAGTATGTATTGTGTAGTAACTTTTATCTACCCACAAATGTATTATTGAAGCTGACTTATTAGAATTCATAAGAATAAAACACTTTTTTTACGGATTTTTGCGCATATTTTATTTTCCTCATCCTGTCATCGTCATCCTGTGATCACGGCGTCTATAAAGAAGTCGAAACGTGAGGATTAAATATAAAATAAAATATGCGCAAAAATCCGTAAAAAAGTGTTTTATTCTTATGAATTCTAATGAGTCAGCTTCAATAATACATTTGTAGGTAGATAAAAGTTACTACACAATACATACTTAAAAATACTTTTACTAACGTAATGTAATGTGCGCGGAAGTATAAGAACTAAATATTTACATGAATTCATTACAAACTATTCATTTTCTTATGAGCCGACTAGATTTTTTCTAGTATTTGTTCTATTATAATAATTAATTATATAAGATGGCATTAAAATGCAAAAATATATAATATTCCTATCAAAGTAGTTAAGTGTAATGGTTTTATTAAACGTACTTGTATATTCTTTCTTAAATGTTAAATAAAAAGAACCATCTGTAAGCAAATCATAAGTCGTTTTTTTTTATTTAGGCGGTATGCTTTTTTGCTCTGTTCAGTATTTTGAAGGTAGTTAACGTTCATTGGTGGAACGATACTACCTCGTAGTAGTAGTGGAAATACGTTTGTAAATTTTGTTTAATAATCCTGTAAGTCTTCTGTAATTGGAGCTCCAGTTCAGTAATAATAATTCGATACGTGCGAGTGTAAATAGCTGTCTGAGCTCGAAGGACTCGCATGTATAGGATAATTTTGACGACTGTTTGGTGCAACGGTAGCGATCCTGCCTTTAGCGCCAACGGTCTTGGGTTCGAATCCCGGAAGGGGCAGATGTTTGTGTGATGAATACGAGCATTTGTACCTGAGTAATGGGAGTTTCGTTATGTATTTCTATAAATATTGCATACCAATCTTGAATGTTTGTCTATGCGTGACCCTGGTATCCATAACACAAGCCTTATAGTGCTTACTTTGGAATAGGATAATTGGTGTGATTGTAAGAAATATTATAAAAAAGCATACCTGTAAGCACAAGTTATACTTATTTATAATAATTTTGAATGAGATATCTTGAAGTTAACCTTTTCACTTTGATAGCTAACTTCATGGCGTTGCTTTTTCATTGTATGCTGTGTGCACAACTTCCGTTACATGAAAAATTTCACATTTTCAAATGACATTGTCGGAATCAGGCCTTACTTATGGATGGAATTGCCGTAAGGAAAATACTGCAGTTACTAATGATACCATCTAAATAAATAAATATTTCCTACATTCACATCAATCAACCTAGCCCAAAGTAAGCACTTTTAAGGTTTGTGTTATGGATACTAGGGTAACGGATAGACATGCATATATCATACATAAATAAGTATTATTCATAGAAATATATACAAACATTCATGACTCAGGTACAAATACTCGTATTATCATACAAACATCTGCCCCTTCCGGGATTCGGACCGTCAGTGCGAAAGGCAGGATCGTTACCGTTGCACCAAACGGTCGTCATCTGCAAGGAACAATAACGTAACATGCCTTTGAACTACAGAAAATCTAGAAATATCTTTTTGCCACCTACTTGTTGACCAACTTCTTTCAAAAATCAACCTTAACCTCCGCAATTACGGTCTTTATGATATTAGCACTACCCCGAAAAGCTCCTTATCAATTTTATAAAATTATTAATTTTATTTTAATCCTTATTTAAACAAAATTAGTTTTCTTAAACATTAGCGGAACATATTATTTGGAACTAAATTAAGTATTCTTTCTGTAGGTGTTTCCAAAATATGTTCATAAATTGATACGTTTGATATTTATGAACATTGTGTTCTTTGTATGCACATTCTGGAAACCGCTCTTTATATAAGGATTACTAATAAATTTCACGAGAAAAATTCAACTTGGCTTAGGCGGGACTCATACCCATATCCCCTCACTATCCGGTCAAGTACTCTTCCAGTTAACCTACCGAGACCTTGACAGACCCGTCTTCGTGCTCTAGAATTTACTACCTACAACATCGAATGTAATACTTTTAAAAGTACCTACCCAACAATCGATGAATTAAAAAAAATGTAATCATTATATTTTGAGTTCCCGCCTTTTAGATATGATTTGAAATACGCCTAAAAAAGCCAAAACAAGTTGCATTTTGTTGTACATTTTCATTTCTTTCGATGAGATTTAAAAACGCCTTTGACCCCTGAAGCCCAGCTGTGTGTTAAAGCGTTATTTCTCTCTCTATCGGGGAAAAAATATCATTCAATCAAAAAAAACCATTACCAAAGCCGTAATAAGGATGAACAGGGTTCAGGTTTTAAGGGGTTAGAAAATCACCACGTGGATTTGCACCCACGACCATCGTATTTTTAGAAGCGTATTCTTTGTAAGCCTAGTTTAAATCTTATAGAAATATAATATTTTGAATGCAAAAAATAAAAGAAATATATTATTGGTTGGTTGCTGGTAGCTGGTCCCATCTAAATCGAATGTTTAATATTAATAAAGCAAGGAAATTAAATTTTAATTAACATTTTTTTGTTATGAATAATATGAAACCTACCCTATGTTGAAACAAATCCAGCAAAATGAAAAAAAAACATCAAAATCGGTCGAGATCATTGCGGTCAAACATTGTGATAAAGATAACTTTCGATGTTGAAGGTACTTAACGTTTAACGTTGGTGGAACAATACTAGCTCATACGAGTAGTACAAATTGAAATACGTTTGTAAATTTCGATGCGCCCGGATAGCGAAAGGTTGTAAGGGTACGAATTTTTTAATATCAAAAAAATTTGGCAAAATAAAATAAATATAAATTTCTTTTAAAATCTTGCAGTGATATTCAGAAGAACAAAAAATATCATAAAATACTTTTTACCAAGTTAGATACATTTTCGACCCAACGATTCTTTCAAGTAACGTCTGCGACGATCTAGACATGCAGCAGCATGTTAACCAAGGTCAAAGATAAAGGAACCGGCAATATAACAGCAGTTAGGTCGTTTTCACGTAGAACCGTGTCACATTACATCGATTATTTATTTTTATACTGTTGTCTCATTACTTTAGGCTGATTTAATGTGACATAGTTCTACGGTGTACCTTATTGGTAGTGACTACAGGCTGTTTTATATTTGTTTATATGCAAGTTAGAGTACGCCATATTTGGAACGCTTGAATATATATTTCTATAAGGAAATTCCAGAATTTAAAGGAGATAAATAAAACACCACAACTATAATCAGCAGTAATATTTTTAAATTGCTTTCAATCACAATTTTGTAGTGTTTATAGATTATAATAATTACAAAGGAAGAATTTTTTTTCTTCAAAGTACACATCCGTATAGACTCAACGACTAACATTATGCCCAATCATTTTTTTTTTCACATCACAACTTATACACTTTGTGCCATTAATTTGTCATATCTTAATACTGTATTACTCACTTATCATTTCGTTGTAAAGATTTAATGACGTATTTTTATAAGACGATAACAAAACCTACTTCTAAAAAATATACTTAAATAATAGATATTTTTATTTTTTACTGTATATTTTTTATTACAAAGAATGTTTTACCAAAGAAACATACGTTTAATATAAGATACAAATATGATTATTAAGTGAAAGATTCAAGCCAACAAAATTTGACAAAGTTACCCAGACACCTGAGTATATTTTCCCGAAGGATTTTGGTGTGCTGAATCCAAATCCGGATCGCAGAATTGCTCTATCACGTCAGGTTTATAAGATCTGAAACTGATCTAAACTAAACTGATGACAGTATAGGTAGCATGAAGCAAAATTGAGAAAAATGAACTTCAAAATACGATATCTCGGCAAAAAAAAAAGAAGAAGAATTTGTAAACAAACTCAACGCCATTTGAAAGTTCAAGACTTGTACTTTAAGATGACCCCCTGTAGTTTTTTAGGTATACTAAAAACTGAAGGATCACATAACCTCAAAAATGGGCAAAAAACGGCGTTTTTTGCACTTTTAGGTTAGAATATCTCAAAAACCTGACGTGATAGAGCAACTCTGCTACCGGATTTGGGTTCAGCACACCAAAATCCTTCGGAAAAGTATACTCACGTCTCTGGGTAAAATTTTTGTTGACCTGTGTTATGTGACATTATTGAGTAAAAATTTACTTTTTCTCGTTTGATTTTTTTATATTATATATCTTACGTCAATACTCTCAAAACAATAGCCGTGTATTCTTCCCATCATTTTTTATATATAAGACTTCAAACAAGACAAATGGACAATTTTTACACCTAATTGATGGTAACTTATAAATGTTAAATTTCATTAATCAATATTGAACTCAACTTCAAATGGAAAGAACTCAAAATAGATTAACTTTACGACATTAATAACAAACTACAGTATTTAGATATACTATTATGGCACCTCAGTTACATTGATTCAATAGTGACAGTATAGAAGAAAAAATAAGTTTTCAACCGCTGATTGTTAATAATTCAAATAGAATAACTATATTCTTTTCCATCAAAAAATTATAAATATATATGTATTATGACTTTAATTGGAAAAGCCATTATAAGAATCTAGTGGTTGCACGCTACTTCGTTCGCTTGGAATTGGGTTATATCGCGCTTAATAAAATTTCCAAGAGAATTTTTGATTTTCCCCACTTATAAGAAAGACTATAATATCCTTCCTCACAGATCGAGCAATCTTCACACCAAATTATGACAAAAGCCATGTAGCAAGTATTAGCTTTACAAAAAACTAGCATATCAGCTTTAAACATCCACTGCTGTACGAAAACTTCTCACCAAAATAGATTATCATATGCCAGTTTTGGAAATATTGTTTGAAATTGGAAATAGCTATCTGGTTTTTGTTAGGCATAGGCAGAAAAGAATGATAAATATTTCTTATCTTTTTTTACCGTGAATAGGTAAGCGCTATTTCGCCTGTTTGTAAGCGACGATGCGATCTAGGATGTGACGCGCCTGCCTAGAAAATACTTATTCACTCGTGATTTGAATTTATTTATTGTATTTATCAGGAAACAAAGACTCAGTCAAAGAGTTCCACTCTTAAGCGATACGTATCACAAAATTGGTACCAAAACGCTTATTGCAACTCTTTGGTATTTCCAGGCTTGGCAATCTGACCGATCTTGTGGTCTACGGTGATGTATAGTGATTTCTTTAACATTAGCCGAGTTTGAAGACATCCTTAAGGGTAAAATTTTGGTGCTATACTTCTGACACCATATGGTTAATTAAAAATTACGTGCATATACAATATAACAGTAAAAAAAAAATCTGGCAATGATTTATCATATTTCTGGCATAGATCAATTTAATTATTTTAATTATGTCATATTAGCATAACGGTTCATATATTTTGCAATTTAAGAAGTCAAATGTACAACCAACTAATTGGCGACTAATTTCTTCGTCGAAAAATACAAAAAGTAATGCTTTATATAGAACATACACGTTCCTCGCTTCCCTGTTCCGTGAGGCGATAACTTCAATTGAGCCTAGAAATCTTCTAATACCTCTTGTATTACCTATAGACTAGGGAAGGTATAGCCTTCCCTAGTCTCTCGAGGTATCCGAGGTATGCAGGATTAACCACCACCTTCCTCAGAGTCCGGCAGGTGCTCACTCAATTGCTTGGAGCGCAAAAAATACCCCTACCTAGTACTCCCTACTCAGTATTGACTAGGGAGTTGAAAAAAACCTTGGGCAAGGTGGGCAAGGTGGGCAAGGTGAGGGCATTTAGTACAACATATCCTTGCTTTATTAGCTATCTTCAAATCTGAATATATCTTACTCAAGACCAGATGCAGTTAGCATCTCAATATTTTTCATCACGCCAATATGATGCTTTGACACTTTAAGATACTATTTTTTGCTATTTGACAAATACATATAATAAAACAGTCAGCGGTTGACAAACTTATGTAGAATCATTGACTAGGTACAAATACAAATACATTCATGAACAATCCAACTTCAATTATAAACAATATTTAAATAATAATTTGGACATTTCACAAGCCTTCACAATCAATCTTCCACATTTGGTGTTTTAGAAACCATCAAGCTGGCAGTTAACAATTACGATAGCTTAAAAAAAATTAAACTACTCCATTGTAAAATAACGCTTAAATTGTAATATGAACAATGAAATATTTATAGTACTAAACAATATTTTAAAATTAGCTAAATGTTATTTAGGGAAATAAAAAATAAATACCTTTCCTCTCTTTTGTCTTTCGAATTTAAAAAAAAGTATTTTTTTTTTATCATCACATAAATTCAATTTTATTTAATTGCTACTATTGATTGAAAAAAGGATGACTTTAACACAAACGGATGATTTTCAAAATCATGAAAAACAAAAGAGAGTTTACGACAATATTACGGTTATTGTGTTAAATTAATAAACAAAAACATTAAAAACAACTTTATTAAAACGTATAAAATAACTTTATTACTAACAATATTGCTCAAAGATGTAACAAAAAGACTAGCGCTGTATGATAGGAAACATATTCAAAAGTGTATTAACAATTCATAATTTCCTAAGTGATATGCAATACTATATAGGCAGGCTAGTTTCAAAGAAAAGTATATTCTTTCTCAAAATATACAAAGCAAGCCAATAGCCAAATGAGTTGTGTCTGTACAAAATGATAAAAAACAATTCAATTTTAAGACTTATATTAAATCATCGTAAACAACCTTGATAAATTAAAAATATGGTAAAAATTAATGCCTCGTAATTCAAGCGAAAAATGCTAATGTTGCAACTACAAAGTGCAGTTAACACAATAAAATAATTATTCTAAAGCTATTCCAATAACAACTTATACTCGTACAATTTTTAAAAGAATGATTGCTTATCACATTAAGTAAAAAAACTTGCCTTTGGCATAAACTTTATAATAGCGATGGGTTTGAAATATGCAAACGACGCAATCGGAATGAAATTTGAAGTACACGTTATATTTATCTACGTATTTCATTTACATTTAAAGAAAGTCCGTATTTCAAACCCTTACTACGGTCCACGTGAAAAAAAACCGTAGTCTCACTAAACCCACTCCAGTACCATATAATAACTTTACTGTCATTTTAGTCTTAAAGATTACTTACTAAATATGAAGTTAAAATGTGTGAACAAGCTTCTTATAATATAATAATAAAAAGTATTAGTTAAACTTTTAATTTTAAATTCTATGTATAGATTTCAAGATTTTTTTTATATTATTTTATATATATAAGTAGTAATTTATCTAACTATTTCTACTTCTAGTGCTCTATTTCTTTTAGCTGTGGTCAATAACTAATGGCTACCGTTCACCTGCTCCTTTTATATACAGCAGAAATTCCATTGGAAATTCCTTATAATTTTGTGAATGCGGAAAATGCTTTCGCATTCCAGATCCAGGCCCAAAGCAACATTTCCGCATCAAATCCCCCTTCTAATTGTCCATCCATTAAATCCATCCTATTCCAGGAAACTGGTTTTAAATCTTGTGACTTTCGCCAAAGACAGAAAATTAAATATAAAAATTTTATCCTCATAAGATACTTTGATTTCGCCTTTTAAGGATGATCCACGTTGCAACATTCAGAACTGCTCTTAGTATACACAGCCTACTTTAACGAGTTCAGAAGGACCTTGTCCTTGTCTATCGTTAAAGCCTGTAAAAGGAGCATAACGGTTAGCACTAATAAGCAGTCTACATCTGTCTGTGACGATCGCGTGGTTAATAAAATACTCTCTTCACCACAAAAATATTATTGCTTTCAGAGGTTCCGTGTTACAGTTAAAAATATTTCGTTTATACTTTTATTCCCCGCTTCCTTCAGCGCCCTAAGCAATCGTGCACGCTATCCAAAAATATATACGCATGACCACTAGCTAAACGTTCTATTTATCCGTTCGAAATAAAATAATGAGAGAATAACTTTTATGGAAAATTAATACATCAAAACTTTTGGCGTAATACGTTATCGAAATACTGTTTTGTATCCGCCATTACTACATATACATATATAAATATAACATCTTAAAATTAGCGATCCAAAAATATGAAATATACATGTTGTATTCGCGCCCTCGGGTGCCCATTGACCGTTCAAGCGAATCTAGTCTCTTTATCAATGCCAATAATATTTGCCAACAGTGTCATTTTCGCTTGTTGCCTTAATGCGACTTTTGCCGTTATGTCACCGGAGGGTGCAAAAGCCGCCACAACTGGACGGTTTTCTCATTCTACGTCGCGTTACATATCGTTTTATACTTGATCCAGCCAAATTTATTCACAGTAAGTTAAGACCATCCAAAAATCATCAAATTTTCATCAAATCCAATTTTTGTTAAAATCTAAAACTCGCTGTGAACAAATCCAACATCTAGAGATTTCAACACCGGGCCTATCAAATCTACTTTAATTCAAGTAAAACTATAAAAGTTACAATAAATTTAAAAAAAACTTTAAAAAGTAATAAATAACTAAGAAAAAAAAGAAAATAATGATTTTGTTAATTCTGTAAAATAAAAAATTATACTGGTAATAAACTAATCCTGAATTCACCTGTTCTTGGCCCTGCACAAGCAAAGCAATCGTAGTCGTTCGTAACTTTTGCTTTATAAAAATACGAATCGAAAATATCTCGACGGCCATAAGTCGTCTTATGGTTAAGCTATGATAATTCTAATACCTTAAACTATAAACTATACTACTTTAAAATATCAGAGAATTCAGAAAAAGGGAATATTAGGTAGTTTATTTCTATATTAAATGGTGCACAACCTTTTTTTTCATGAACGCTAGGTAAGTATGGCATATAGCTTTATCGAGTTTCTAAAATAAATTTAGTATCTAATTAACTAATCGTAGGTACGAGAGAATTCATTAACGATTTTAATAGTTTCGATGTAGGAACTAGAGATGGACTAAAACAAAATATTAACAATCAACATACCAAGGAAACGAAGGTTAAAATTAGGAATAGGAATACAACAGTGAATTATTGTACAAAAAAGTCAAGCTTTTATACTTTTTAGATCTAAATCTAAAGGAAATTTAATATAGGTCATGTTCGATGATTCCTAAGGCGTCACTGCGTAGACTAATAAAAAATAATTAATCTATTTAGGCTGGAACGAAACTTATACCGTAAACTTTTGACCAATAGTCAAACTATAATAACCGCATAATTACTTTTTAATTTCCTTAAATACGATAAAATCTCAAAATACTCACAGCTCATCGGGTTTATTGTATTTTACGCTAGGTGCAACTACTTTATAAGAACAGTGGCATTAATAATTTGAATTTGTACTTAACCTACGTAATTTAAGACTCCGTCTCGGATATCTACAACAGATTCTAAGATTCAAGTTCTGACTTGATTATCCATCTTTGCAAGCAAATCAACAAACATAGTGATCACGCACTTAAATTCAAAACTATAATCAAAGAATTATAATGCTTTTAGCTCACTTTAAGTATTGACCTTCTATAAACCAATCATATTAACATGTTCTTTCACATTGAATCCAAAACAGCCAATACGTTGTTGATCTAGATAAATTACTTTACATCCAATTTAGAGTTTTCAAAAATATGATTTCAATAAATGTCTTAAAGAAACGTCTCAAAAATACGTTATGAAAATATAATACAAATATGATAAAATTTATACTAAATATAACCCTGTCTATGACCTGAAGAGTTTAAAATAAAGACGAATTTGAATCCAAACTCTGAACAAGTCATGTCTAAAGAAAATAAGCTACGTAAGGAATGCATTAAAGGTCTTAGGTATTTTTTTCGAATCTGTGAAAGTCAAAACTTTTCGTACACATTCTTATAAGTAAAACTTTTACAAAACGACAGGTTAAAATGTAAGTAGACAAGGCCTGAGTTATCTCACAACTCTAAGAAAACACCTGTTTTGAAGTATTTTAATGAGAACGAACATATAGGTTGTTAAAGAAACATTAAGATCAAAGATGAATCAAAAGCATTCACGGAATTTATAGCAGTAAACAATAATTGTGTCCTTAAAATAATATTTATATGTGTCTGTACATATACTTAAACAGTCCACGAGTTCCTTATACAACCTATATATCTTAGTGGAGTGAAATTAAAAAGGTAATCGTTATAAACATGTCTTGAAATAGTTACACTCTTGAACACCAAACCTGAAATAAAATCTCCACTGTAAAGAATATTCTAGAAACTTAAGACGATTAGGACACTGAATTGAACCGTTTAATATTTATTTTATTAGACGACGTAATTATATCTGAAGACGACAATAACTGGTGGTATGCCCGTCACATTTTGAAGAGTAATTCGAGAAGCAAATCTTCATCGGCGTTCATAGGTGATTGTGGCGCAAGATAATCGATAATCCTAGAAATCAAACATCTTTATTAGTTTACACATTTAATCACAATTATCAGCGTCTTAATATCTGCATTACAGTCGGAACTCGAGATTTGAATAGTTTAACCGCATTTCTGAAATGTGGTTGTTTGATTATAACAAAATAAAATATTAATTAATTTAATGGGAACGCACTGGATCTCGAAGATGCAGGTAAAGATGCAGAAAACGATGTACACTTTTAAAGCTTTTTAAAATAAATACTGCAGTGTTGAAGTCTGCTTAAACTTGAAACGCCTACAGTTAAAATAATTGTTTTATTCTTAGAAATATTGAATTATCAAATAATAATAAATGGTGATTTATACAAATTGGAATATTGAAAAGTAGAATGTGTTATTTGCGTTAATTTTTGTTATTACGATTGTTTACTCAGTGCCATCGTGGCTTGCGTTGTCACGTAATTATTGACGACATATTCTAAATCTTTACATCTGTTGTTCACCACATGTGATAATATTTTAACTTAGTATATTTAGCAAGTACTGTTGTGAGATTTTTTGAATTTTACCAATATCTGTTTCCGTGTTAAACTACGTAAACGCAATAGAGAATTTCAAAGTAATATAAATTTGTTTATTAAATTAAAATTAAAATTCAGTTATTTCGGGAATAACCCATATTGTGTTAGTGACAATAGTCAAATCTTATCCTATGTTAGTACAATGAAATTCATTTAAATCATTAAAACCAATTAAAATTATAAAGGAATGTAAATCAGAAGTCAATTCAAAAACTATTAAAATCAAAAATTGTCAATTGTCAAAAGCGTATGTTTCGAGCGTATGGTGTTAAGCTGCGAATTGACGATCAGTTTTTCGCATCAGTTGAACTGACGTCAATCCAAAATTTGATATAGAGTATCGAACCATCACTCCAGAGTTTTAACTGACGACGCGCCACGTATTTTCGAGACTAGGTACCATAAGTCAAACTCGGAGCGTCGCGCCAAACTGATCGTGAGTGTGTGATCGTAAATCCAATGGCGTCAGTTCGCTCGCTCCCAACAGCCCGGCCGATCGAAAACTGAAGAGCCGGAATGACGCCAGTGAATGCGGAAATCGAGTTGGCCTAAAACCATTTGGAGTGACGCCACAGTTTAACGTCTGGACTGACGCAAAAAACTGATCGTCAATGCCACTTTTAGATGCACCACAACTTAGTGACGTAACACGGGGCTGTCCTCTCTTAAGGCCACTACGTTCAGAATGCTGTTGCTTGTTATTAATGTCAAATTCCTTAAAAACATTGTTTTGAATTATTTTAACCTTCGAGGAGCTTGTTTTACAATCTGCAGATATTTATAGTTACCTATTAGGCATGAGAGGCGTATTGATGATGCGCGGCGACAAGTTTTGGTGGACACCCGGCGACCGCCGGACCGCCCTCGCGTTTTCGGCTCGCGCGGTCTGCAACCTGCCAACATTCCCAAACATCAGCTTGGCAAACGAGAATAAAAAGGTCTTTTGGTAACTAGATACATTTAACAAAAAACAATCAATAAACTATAGTACCTGATAAGAATTGTGAGTGTTGCAAAGTACACTTTATTTTAAATGACATACAGACATAATTAGAATGTAAGAATAAAATGTGATAACCCTGGCTATAATAGTATAAACATTATAAAGAGAAAAGAGGTACCAATCACGTCTTATAGCAATTCAAGGTTAGCTGTTGAAAAGAGACGCCACTATAGACCGCGTATAGCAGTGTCTCACTTTGACAATCGAACTTGCATCGCACTGAAAGATAAACCCTCAGGTCTGATACGGGTTTATGGCCGAAACGTTACAAACAGCTTTTATGTGAGTTCCAAACCATGGAATTCAATCAATTATCAGGTGACAGGATTTCCATTTTTTGCAATTTACAGTTGTGCACTGTCAATGCATGTATACAGCATGTTCTGTTCTTCTTTTGTTAAAATAATATTCATATATTTTTGAATTTTTTAAATTCCTCTAATTTTACCATTTCTGTATAACAACCACTGTGAACATAGTCGCTATGCGCATATTATAAGTACATAGACGTTTTTGTATTCGTATGGATGAAGCACTCAACAAACGAAACAGCTTGCGACTGGAGCTGGACTACACACTGATAATAGAATGGAGCTTACTGACGTTCTATCTAACGTACTCACTCAAGCTTATTATATTATTAATTAAGTCTATCTTCATCCTCGTTAGATGGCACTAGTTGATTAGTTAAAGTATGATATACATAGGGCCATCTATCGCAATTTATTGTAACAAAAATATTAGACTTATTATCAAAATTCAAAAATTATTCTAACAGATTAGTCAAAGAAACTGGTTTCTCAATTTCAAATATATCACAAGACGTATTGAATCTGAAAATATGATTGTACTTTGCTTGTACAAAATGCAATAAACAGTTTTTTTTTATTTAAGCCTATTTCGTAGTTTAACAATATACACGCTGGGTTACATGATAAAAAATATTTAAAGATAAATAAATCTAGAAAAATAATGAGAATATCGTTTGAGGAATGCTATACTATAGAGATGCTTACCAAATTATTAGTTAACGTAATAAAATATGAAAGAAACTATTGCAGTGATGATAGGCAAAATTATTGTAATGTGCATATAAAAAACAAACCACACTTACGTTTGTTGAAAACTCTTCCCAAGTACTAGCAGCGTAAACAAATAATTTTCTTTATAATCAGAAAGTTTGATAATAATACAAATTTCTTATGCACACAATTGAAAACTTTCGATGCTCAACAGAAATCCAAGAAATTGTATAATCTAAACAGCAGTTAACCGATTCGTTGCTGATGGCACGCCTATCGCGTCATCCCTTTTTTTGCGTGTGGCGTTAGCCACTGAAACCGTGTCATTTTTAAATCGATGATAACTCCTTCAAATCAAGTTTTAGGAAAATCAACCCAGAATAAAACTATCTTCATTTTTCACGTAAATCAAGCTCGTAGCCTTCGTTTTTGTAATTGTATGTAGCAACGAATCGGTTAAGTTCTTAAATGTTTAATTTTTCGAGTACCCTTAAACACTGTTAAAGGATTAATACAGATCTTCAAAATTCCAATTGTGTAACAAACATCAACGAAATGAACGGTCGATTTAATTAAATGCAAAAGTACGATTACTTCTAAACAGTTCAACGTCTAAAGACACTAAGTACTAGCAAAATTACAGAATCCAACTTGTTCTAAGCCAATTATCTGTCCAATACATAGAACAGGCACAAAGTGAAATTCGCTCAACAAATTTTCGTTTATACAATATATCAGGGAACTAAGAATGGATTACTTATTTGTGCGAATAGAATATAGCTCAATGGGGACTGAATTCCATTTAATTTTGCCCCGAAGTCACTAAGGATAGTGACACGGAAAGAACGATCTCATTTTTAATGACTTTTTTAATTTTCCTTATTTTTTATTTCCGATTACATTACTCAATTGTTTTCTATAATTACATACTAAAATATTAAAAACGATATGTGAACTATATAATATACGCTTGTAAAAACATTTACTCGTACAATCCAACATATTAATAATTAATTAAACAGCGTAAAATCAGGAATGTACTAGAAAATTTCGACGAGTGTTCGCAAGGCTCGGTAGCTCAATTGGGAGAGCATTGGACAGGATTTCCAAAGGTTGCGGGTTCGATTCCCGCCTGAGATTCACTTGTGACCCGAGTCGATTTTTTCTAGTATTTTTCTATTATAATAATTTATCTTATAAGATCGCATTGAAAATGCATAAAATATATAAAAATTATAAATCTAACATGGCTGTTTCATCTTAATCGATTGCCAAACATTTGTAAAAATGTTTCTTTCGAATACGAGAGGATGTTTCCTCTCATTGATGAAACAACGCTGGCCTACAGCGTAAAATCAGGAATGTACTAGAAAATTTCGACGAGTGTTCGCAAGGCTCGGTAGCTCAATTGGGAGAGCATTGGACCGGATTTCCAAAGGTTGCGGGTTCGATTCCCGCCTGAGATTCACTTGTGACCCGAGTCGATTTTTTCTAGTATTTTTCTATTATAATAATTTATCTTATAAGATCGCATTGAAAATGCATAAAATATATAAAAATTATAAATCTAACATGGCTGTTTCATCTTAATCGATTGCCAAACATTTGTAAAAATGTTTCTTTCGAATACGAGAGGATGTTTCCTCTCATTGATGAAACAACGCTGGCCTACAGCGTAAAATCAGGAATGTACTAGAAAATTTCGACGAGTGTTCGCAAGGCTCGGTAGCTCAATTGGGAGAGCATTGGACCGGATTTCCAAAGGTTGCGGGTTCGATTCCCGCCTGAGATTCACTTGTGACCCGAGTCGATTTTTTCTAGTATTTTTCTATTATAATAATTTATCTTATAAGATCGCATTGAAAATGCATAAAATATATAAAAATTATAAATCTAACATGGCTGTTTCATCTTAATCGATTGCCAAACATTTGTAAAAATGTTTCTTTCGAATACGAGAGGATGTTTCCTCTCATTGATGAAACAACGCTGGCCTACAGCGTAAAATCAGGAATGTACTAGAAAATTTCGACGAGTGTTCGCAAGGCTCGGTAGCTCAATTGGGAGAGCATTGGACCGGATTTCCAAAGGTTGCGGGTTCGATTCCCGCCTGAGATTCACTTGTGACCCGAGTCGATTTTTTCTAGTATTTTTCTATTATAATAATTTATCTTATAAGATCGCATTGAAAATGCATAAAATATATAAAAACTAGCAAACCCGGCGAACTCCGTTTCGCCATCAGATGGCTTCGTTTTATGTAACATTTCGTTTGGTGATTAAAAGAAGAATTTTTTTTTTTTTTTTTATTTGAAAAGGAAAAATTTTATTTCATTTCACAACAGTAATGAATTCATTTCGATTACAAAAATGAAGTGTTATTTAGTTGAACTTCTCTAAGTAAATGAAAGTGAATCCAAAGTAAATACTGAATCGAAGCGTTATACGTGTCCGCAAATTATCCGTTTCATGGAAGTGCTCTTCGGTAAACCACATTTTTTGTTTTTTGGTCTGACGTTAACACAAACATAGCGGATGGTTTCCCAACTCGTGAACACGCAACGTATAACTGCGCATGTGAAAAACAATGATTTTCTAAATTTATCCCGCAAACACTAAGCGATTGGCCTTGCGACTTGTTAATTATCATTGCGAACGCAAGGCGAACTGGAAATTGCAATCGTTTGAAGTCAAACGGAAGATCAGTCGGAATCATTGGTATTCGAGGAATACATACATTTTCACTTGCGTACTTTCCGTTAATAATGTTTGCCTCAATCAAATTCGGTATAAGTGTTTTTACCGAAAGTCGAGTACCGTTGCAGTCGCGGTGGATTCAAATTACGCAATATCATAATAACTGTACCAACTTTGAGTTGCAAGTTATGTGGTGAAAACCTGATAACTCCAGAGAGTTCAAAAACTCCGTTGGATAATTTACTACATCATCGGGATTTGTTATGGAATCAACGGATTTGTATGTCATCAAATCGCCAGCAATGTTTGATTGAATGGTGAAATTCAGTGTGTGTACATCATTATTCTTTGCGGCAAGAATTGCTCGTTGACTTAACCAAGCATAATTCTGATAATTCTCACTAATGTTTGGGAAAACATTTTCAATAAGAGCTAATTGAGAGTCACCAAATCGGCAAAAGCCGTTGGTAAGAGTAATTAATCCAGATGTCGCATCAACTGGGACTTTTCCATTTCCAACAGCTAACAATTGTTTAGAAAATTGTGCAGCACTTTGATCATTTTGAAGTTGAACTCTCATATTAGTGGTTAGCGATAATGTTTTTACGTTATTCCATAAAGGTGATGCCTTCAGGCAAGCATTCAATTCATCTGCAGGCGTTCCACGGGGAATTACTGGCAACGTCTGCCTGAAATCGCCTGCCAACAATATCATCAAGCCGCCAAAGATGTTGTTATTTCGCCGAAGATCCTTCAGTGTGAAGTTAAGTGCTTCAAGTGATTTCTTATGTGCCATTGTGCACTCATCCCAAACAATGAGCTTGCATTGCATCAACAATTTTCCCATTGCACTGGATCGGGAAATATTGCATGTTGGAGTATCAATTGTGCTTAAATTGAATGGCAACTTAAGCGCAGAATGTGCAGTACAACCGCCATCTAGAAGAGTCGCCGCAATTCCAGATGATGCTAACACCAAAGCTATGTCACATCTTGATCGAATAGTGGCCAAAATCAATGAAATGACAAATGTTTTTCCTGTTCCTCCAGGTGCGTCCAGGAAGAATAGACCACCAGTATTATTGTCCACCGCTTGCATTAACTTGTTTTTGCTGTTCATTCAGCAACGGCACATTATTTCGAACGAATTTCTTCAATGTATCAACATTGTATTGCAGCTCTCGATTTAATTCTTGGTTGAATGCATCGTGCATAGATCGATTTGGCGCAATCATTCCTACTTCAATCAGTAGCTTGTTTGCAATAGTCAAGCATTGATCCTCAATCAGAATCAATCCTTCATTGTAGATTTCATCGGTTATTTGGATGTCAGGATTATTCGTTTGAATGCGCAAGCGATGCAAGATATCTTCACATATGTCGTCTTTGTATTTGTTCCATAACTGAATTGGTTGTGAAGGAAAACATGTGGTGATGATAATTGCGAACAGCGTTCGTATTTGGTACGCATTTGATGAAACAACTGGCGCTGTATGTGAAAAAAGATTTTCCCGCTTTTCTGTTGAAATTTTGCCTCAATTTTCTTTGCTATAAACCTCACGGAGCCCAAGACCTTTCCAACGAATGCAAAACCGTGGAAATCGGTTCGTGCGTTCTGGAGTTATAGCGTCAGGAAGGAAAACCTGACTTATTTTTATATAGTAGATTATAAATCTAACATGGCTGTTTCATCTTAATCGATTGCCAAACATTTGTAAAAATGTTTCTTTCGAATACGAGAGGATGTTTCCTCTCATTGATGAAACAACGCTGGCCTACAGCGTAAAATCAGGAATGTACTAGAAAATTTCGACGAGTGTTCGCAAGGCTCGGTAGCTCAATTGGGAGAGCATTGGACCGGATTTCCAAAGATTGCGGGTTCGATTCCCGCCTGAGATTCACTTGTGACCCGAGTCGATTTTTTCTAGTATTTTTCTATTATAATAATTTATCTTATAAGATCGCATTGAAAATGCATAAAATATATAAAAATTATAAATCTAACATGGCTGTTTCATCTTAATCGATTGCCAAACATTTGTAAAAATGTTTCTTTCGAATACGAGAGGATGTTTCCTCTCATTGATGAAACAACGCTGGCCTACAGCGTAAAATCAGGAATGTACTAGAAAATTTCGACGAGTGTTCGCAAGGCTCGGTAGCTCAATTGGGAGAGCATTGGACCGGATTTCCAAAGGTTGCGGGTTCGATTCCCGCCTGAGATTCACTTGTGACCCGAGTCGATTTTTTCTAGTATTTTTCTATTATAATAATTTATCTTATAAGATCGCATTGAAAATGCATAAAATATATAAAAATTATAAATCTAACATGGCTGTTTCATCTTAATCGATTGCCAAACATTTGTAAAAATGTTTCTTTCGAATACGAGAGGATGTTTCCTCTCATTGATGAAACAACGCTGGCCTACAGCGTAAAATCAGGAATGTACTAGAAAATTTCGACGAGTGTTCGCAAGGCTCGGTAGCTCAATTGGGAGAGCATTGGACCGGATTTCCAAAGGTTGCGGGTTCGATTCCCGCCTGAGATTCACTTGTGACCCGAGTCGATTTTTTCTAGTATTTTTCTATTATAATAATTTATCTTATAAGATCGCATTGAAAATGCATAAAATATATAAAAATTATAAATCTAACATGGCTGTTTCATCTTAATCGATTGCCAAACATTTGTAAAAATGTTTCTTTCGAATACGAGAGGATGTTTCCTCTCATTGATGAAACAACGCTGGCCTACAGCGTAAAATCAGGAATGTACTAGAAAATTTCGACGAGTGTTCGCAAGGCTCGGTAGCTCAATTGGGAGAGCATTGGACCGGATTTCCAAAGGTTGCGGGTTCGATTCCCGCCTGAGATTCACTTGTGACCCGAGTCGATTTTTTCTAGTATTTTTCTATTATAATAATTTATCTTATATTAATAATGCCAAATTTAAAATTATCAAATCAATCATCTAAAATTCAAAAACAGTTAACAACGATAATACGACATGACTGCCTGTAAAAATACAATTATAATATATGTTACTAAAAAAACTTTTTAGTGACAGTTATGGTAAACTGGTCAGCCATCTTGTATAAACCCGCGCTTTCACTAGAAATCGGGTCTGTGTGTGACTCGCGTAACCAATTCCTAAGGTGAGCAAACATCTACTTAGCTCGTTCCTAGGTTTATTAACGAACTACCCTCCAAACTTACGAGCACGATTAACACACAAAATATAAAAATTCAAAGCATATTATTTATGTAACCTTATTTTTAACTAGCTGTACACAGCATTCGATGCTATGCCATAGTGGAAAAAAATCATTAAATACAAAAAATGAATATTTCTATATAGGAACCGTAACGGGCGTCTCCAGAATACTGTGTCAAAGCTTCATCACTATTTGATGAATGGTTTTGAAACAAATAGGGAACAAATATACAAACATTGAATTTCATTTATACTAGGTGCATCCGGCATGCTTTACAATGCTCTCGCAGTAATTTTTTTGCTGAACATGCATATAAATTTTCCGTGGTATACATACAGTAACCTAACAAAAGTTTCATCATAATCTGTTTAATGGTTTCGGAACGCATACGGAACAAATATGCAAACTTTAATTTCTATTTATATATGTAGATAATATTGTTATTTCTCTATCGCAATTGTCACGTGTAATGAAAATAACATTAATTATAAATCTTCGTGGTTTTTATCTGTTATTTTGAATAATTTATATTGTAAACGATGATGTCAAATATTAAATTAAACTAAAACTTTAAACCAAGACGAACGTAAAAACCAGGATATAAACGAGGTTTTATAACTTCGTCTTCTTTTTAGTGATGTAAATAAACTTATTTTAAATAATCATAAGAAAGAATCTATGTTTTATCATTTTTATATATTTTATGCATTTACAATGCGATCTTATAAGATAAATAATTATAATAGAAAAATACTAGAAAAAATCGACTCGGGTCACAAGTGAATTCTCAGGCGGGAATTGAACCCGCAACCTTTGGAAATCCGGTCCGAGTCGAGTCTAGTATTTTTCTATTATAATAATTTATCTTATAAGATCGCATTGAAAATGCATCAAATATATAAAAAATATACAACTAAAATGGCTGTTTCATCTTAATCGATTAACCAAACATTTGTAAAAATGTTTCTTTCGAATACGAGAGGATGTTCCTCTCTTTGATGAAACAACGCTGGCCCACAGCGTAAAATCAGGAAAGTACTAGAAAATTTCGACGAGTGTTCACAAGGCTCGGTAGCTTAATTGGGAGAGCATTGGACCGGATTTCCAAAGGTTGCGGGTTCAATTCCCGCCTGAGAATTCACGCCCGAGTCGTTTTTTTTCTAGTATTTTTCTATTATAATAATTTATCTTATAAGAATCTATGTATAAAAGAGCGGGTTTTTTCATCTTTATGCTGTAATATTGCACATAAAGCACTAAATCCTAGCTGGTGTATTAATATAAAACTGCATTACAAAGCCACTATTAATGTTTAATTATGTATGGCTGGCTGACCTGATCACACGTTGCTGTGAATCAGTTATTATAATTTGTAATATTAAGTCGGAACAAATCCAGCAAAATGAAAAAATAACATCAAAATCATATACATATTAAGGCAAAATTAAACAATACGGAATCTAGCATAATTATTGCATAAAAATTGGATTGAAATATCCCGCATCAAACCTTGTGTTTCTACAAAAAAAACTTTTATACAGATTTTACAATTTTATTGGAACCATCGAACAAGTGAAATTGAACTTAAATTGAATCGAATAATAACTTCTTTCTTTTATCTCCCGGCCTAGTCATTTCAATATCTCAAAAAAAACCTTGTCCCAAAGGAAACTGTCGCTTTGAGATTAAATTCATCAATCTACACAATGGCAGATAGATATAATTTTAACTAAGCAAACTTGACGAGGTCTTTAACTTTCTTATTAAAATCCTCAAACTGGGGGAGTCTTAAACTTGTTCGGAGAGAATTTCATAGGTATTCTGACGATATTATAAGTAGAGGTATTCGATGACACCGTATCAATTTCTCTTTCAATGGCCGGTTTTTATAAAAGTTCGATATAAAAGTGAAGGAGAAAGTTTCTTTTTTGTTAAATTTCAATCGCCTTTTTCATTACGTAGTTACTAGGCAAAAACCCTTGTTATTGCATTGAACAATTCAAATGACGGTGATAATTTAGTAAGACGTATTCATTTATTCATTTGCTACAAACATGGCAATTAAGATAGTGGGTAATATTGTTTTGCCTATTACTAAGCATTCAAATTCATTGTTTTGATAAGCTGACAATGTTGATTAAAAATTATTAAATTACAGTTGAAATATTAGATTATGTTATTATATTAGATTGAACTAGTGGCCCGTCCCGGCTTCGCACGGGTGGACAAAATTCTTTAATTTTTTTCTATTAATAAATATTTTTCCGTTAGCGCTATCTAGCGTCCGGTAGACGAACTACTTGCGGTTAACGCGTTGCTTTGGTAACGTTATTGATACAATGGAAAAAGAGCGGACAGACAAACACACAAACCACTGTGATCTTAGATTGTAGATTTAAAGACGTATAGTGTCAAATGATATCTAATAATAATAATAATATTTCTTACATTTACACCAATTAGCCTAGCCCAAAGTAAGCACTATAAGGCTTGTGTGGATACTAGGGTAACGGATAGACATACATATATGATACATAGATATGTTATATTAATAGAAATAAATATAAATAACCATGACTCAAGTACAAATGCTCGTATTCATCACACAAACCTCTGCCCCTTCCGGGATTCGAACCCAGGACAGTAGGTGCGAAAGGCAAGATCACTACCGTTGCACCAAACGGTCATCAGTGATGTCCTCACACTTTAAATTACAATTTATTTAACAATATTTTTGTCAAGTAGTTTTTTAATAATACTTTTCTCATTTAACAAGTCTTTTAGTAATCATAGCAATAACGGAGAAATAAGTTTTCAAAAAGAGACAAAAAATATGCTATCGTGTGGTATTCGACAGAGCAAAATAGAAAGCGACATATGATAATGAAGGGAAACATACATTTCCCGTAGATCACAAGGGCAGCAGCCTTTTCCGAATTATGGTATTTTAATGATTTCTCGAACACGCCTCCTGCCGCTTGCTTCGTGCTCAATCCTATTTAATCCTCAGTATTGTATTCAGAATCAACATTTAAACGTGTTTCCAATTAAAAATGAATAATATTTTATATTTGCCTATAATTTATTATATTGAAATAATTTTTTCCTGTAAAACTTGCTTTAGATGTGAAAAAATCTAGCATTTAAACAAGTTGATACAAATATATGATTAGTTAATATCTTTAATAATTGATTGTATATTTCTTTAAAATTTAAATGTTTGTATTTAAATTGCAAGTATAATCACGTCTTTATTAAAAACACCTCATACAAATTTGCTCAGTATTTCTTAAATATCTGAAACGAGTATATAACGTTATATAACATGTCAATCTATAATCTAAGATGACAGTTGTTTGTGTGTTTGTCTGTCCGCTCTTTTTCCCGCTCTTTTTCCATTGTATCAATAACGTTACCATAGCAACGCGTTAACTGCAAGTAGTTCGTCTACCGGACGATAGATAGCGCTAATGGAAAAATATTTAATAATAGAAAAAAATCAAAGAATTTTGTCCACCCGTGCGAAGACGGGACTTTCCGCTAGTATATACTCTAAGAACACAAATTTGTTGTTTGTGTGTTTGTCTGTCCGCTATTTATCCCGCTTTTTTTCCATCGTATACGCGTTACCATAGCAACGCGTTACCGGGTCAGCTAGTTGTAACTAATATTATAAATTCGAAAGTGAGTTTATGTTTTGTTACAATTTCACGCCCTAACTACTCAACCGATCATAATGAAATTTTGCATACACTTTATCAGGGGTACAGAAAAAGACATACGGTGGGTGCCTTGTTATTTATTGTGATTAGATAAACGCTTGACCCTAGTGGTGGTACACACCAAACTATCACAAAAGCCAAGTAGCAAGTATTAGCTTAACAAAAAACTAGCATATCAGCCTTTAACACCCACCGCAGGACAGAAAGAATCTCACCAAAATGTAGATTGTTATATGCCAGTTTTGGGAATATTTTTTGAACTAGTTATCTGGTTTATATTAGGAATGATTGGAAGAAATCATCTTTGTTTACCGTGAATGCGATACGTGAATGGGGTACGTGACAATGCGATCTAGGATGTGACGAGCTTGATTAGAAGATACCTATTCACTCGTGAATTGAAAACCCCTAAATTGTATTTGTCAGGATACACAGACTCAGGCCAAGAATTACACTCTTTAGCGGTACGGATCACAAAATTGGAACCAATACGCTTAATGAAGCTCTTTGGTATATCAACAATGTAACGGTGGCGCTTTTTTGTAAGTCTGATTGTCCGATTAAAAAATGGGGACGGCGGAACAGAGCTGTGCAATTCTGCTGCTCTCCGAAATGTATCCTACAAAAACGGATAGACTTTCAGTCTATGCTCAAGGCTTTTGAATCCTTTCATCCAATGAATCTTTTCATTGAAGACGCGGGTCAGAGCAAGTTTATTATTTTTACAAGAATGAAAGAAAATCATAGTTAATATCATAAATATTAGTTTCTTGATTGCAAACCGCACGAAAATTTATCTTGTCAAAAAATTAATTTGCAGTCATACTTTTGCTAGTGGATAAAATTTACAATTTTATACGTAACAATAAAATATTTGATTGAACATGCAAATTTAGATTGAATGGCGAGTTCTATACGCTTTCTATTAGATATGAACTCGTGATACGTGGCAAAGCCACATTTAGGGATAATTTCTCGTAAGAAAATAAGTTTAAGTGTATGAAGCAAAGTTATTGATACGCATTTGTAAAGAAGTTTCTGTAAATGATAGTTGTTGAAATAATTAAAATACTAGGCCATGCAGTCGCGAAGTATAAAGCTACGCTAGCACCATATATTGGAGCGGAGCGTAATACTTAAAAAAAATTTTTTTTTGGTTCGATGGCAATTTTTGCGAATTTCAAAATTCGGGCTCCGTCACCATCTGGTCCTGAACTTGTTGATTTGATTCACCATAAAAAATATTAAAATCGGTTAAGAACTCTAGAAGTTATGGCGTAACAGACATTGCGCCAATGAAGCTGATCCATGGGAGCTTCGCTTCGCTCCACTCCAATTATGTTACAACGATTACCGACCTCCTTAATCAAAGTCAAATGAAAACCATGCTTTGTATTTTAAAGAGAAATACGTCACAGGGAATCCTAGTCCAGTAATGCTGTTAGCAATTGAATATTACTATTTTTCGATAATACTTAAGACACTTTGATTGTTACAGTTATCTTTTTACGTGTTGTGTTGTAAATTGGACTCAAAAATTAATTTCATTCAATCGGTATTGAAACGAATACCGATTTTAAAGGTGACCTTACAAAAAGATGTAGATGTTCCTCTCAATGTAGAAAACCAATGCACAACACAAAACTATAAGGTATTTTGACGAATAGCAATAGGGTGTTAATATATGTACTTGTTACTTTATCATTCGTCTCATAAGTAAATGGAACGACACAGTTTTTTTTTTCCTTTATTGACGTATTAAAGATATATTACATTGTATTGTTAAAACAGCGTACACAAATAAGATATAAAATACAAGTGTAAAAAAACAACTACGCCTCCGAACCCTCATGCGTATTTTATGTCTAATAGAAATATTGCATTTTGAATGCAAAAAATTAAATAAAAACATAGCGTACACAATTCCACAGAGGTTTATAGCAACGCTGTTTCAAGCTTGTGTTGAGGTAAAATAAATACACGAGAAAAATTAGATATTGATCAACTCTTTTCCAAGGAGTAATAAGGTGTATTGAAAATTCCTTAAAAGTACTTCTTCAATTCGTACCTTAAATACGACAGTGAGATCTGCGGGTAGTTGATTAATCAAGATCGGTACAAGGTAAGCGGTAGTTAATTTGCTGTAAACATTATTCGCTTTCGACGTAAGAAGTTTTGTTTCGAGCGGTACTCGTGAGATGAAGGTGATTCAATTATTTTAAGATTTTATAGAAGAAGTTTTAATTTTAAATATTTTTTTCAATTGAAAGCGGATAGGCAATATTTATTATATTTGAAATAATTTAATTACATCCCAAGAATGTTTTTACTTAAAATAGTTTTAGTTATTCGTAATTGGAGATTAAAATAAAAATTTCCAGTTCATTTAGCTAGTATCTACATCAGCTTTGATGTAGACAGTTCTGAGCTATTGAACTCGATTTTCTGTACTATACATTTAAAAATAACTATTCTTATACTATACATATAAAAATAAAAATACTACCATACACCATTATTTTAATAATGAAATGAAATACGAAAATTACTTTATTTTTTTTTTGTTACACTTTCATGCCTTTCTTTCACGCTTGGCAACTCAAAGAGTTACCTCACTCAACGAAATGTATCCTATAAAAAACGGATAGACTAGCTATCTTCCGTCTATGCTCAAGGATTTCAAGCTAGGTAATTATAAAAAAAGGTTATTGTCTGGAGATTATTTTGGGCGGAACCGTCGCAAAGATGAGAATACTGATCCATACACGAACAAACTGGCGCCTTAATTGATATATTTTCTAAAACTTTCAATTTTTATTTTATCTTAACTATGCCAGACTCACTTGATTTTGGTTTGCCTCATGAATTGCTGGATCTTTCTCGCCGCCTGGTTCTGCCGCCTTTGAGAGTACGTCCTCCTGTAAAACATCACCCATATTTAGTTCTTATACTTTCCAGCCTATTCATTTAGATACTATAACTGATACGTAATACGATTTCATCATCATATTTTCTATTAAATCCGCGTGGTCAATATCTTTAAAAAACCATTTATTTCAATGTTTACTTTAAACAATTAATTTCATTACAATGGTTTTTTTAATAATTGTAATGTTATTATAATGTTAAACTTAAGGTATACATAATATATACAAAAACTTCCACATTTTTATTAGAGAATCGTTTCGATAAATAATGTTTTTAGTATAGACGATTTAAATAAATTGCTTGCCTGGTTTATGAACTTATAATAATCTGTCGATAGAGTAACTATGTAGCTTCCATTCCTTATTGGCAATTTTAAAACAATAGTAATATCGTATCTGTTTAAGCTACAGCGGAAGACTTTGTACTAACCAAAATCATTAATTTTTTTGCAATTAAACTTTTCTATTTTGTTTATTATTATAACTTACTTGATGGGCGTGTTAGCCATTCGGCGCTCACGCATCATGCGATATCCGCGCTGGATAACCGTCGCCGCTGCGTGCATTTGCTTCAAGTACGCGAACTAGACAACATACATTATTACAAGATAAAAGCTAATAGAAGGAAGAAGAATTCTTAAAAAAATAAATCTTATTTTTCCGACAATACAGAGTAAATTCTTGTTAGTAACAATTTTATGTCCCTATGTTAAAAAGGAGCTCTAAAATTTAGTGGTTAATCTTATGATTGCCAAAGTTAGGCTATTATTTTTCATGCCGAAAAAAATAGGAGTTAATTTTGCTCATTGACATTTTTCTCATTCAGACTATTCTGAATGTTATGAATTCTGAAACCTGCTACTTTTTATAATCTACTACTCTAAACTTTTTACTGCATCTTTTACATCAATAAGAGTGTTTTATGTGGAGAATGGCTACCACATCTGAACATCACGGATACTGCAGCGCTTTATGAATGGAAGAACCGCCATTGAGTACTTCACTTGCACCCAACAAAACGAGTGATACGTAAACATACGTAAATATAAAAGAATCTCGAAGAAACGAGCACATTAGAAGGATTCGATTCAAAGCAATTACTAAATCATAAGCCTCTACCTAACCTAAAACTCGTACGAGTTAAATGTTGATTCTAATTTAATATCCAAAACAAATAATTAGCGTTCAACATTGGAGGAACGATACTATAATATAGCTCATAGTCGAAGCTTCGCTATCACCATATATTGGAGCACAATGTGATTAATGGAGTGTAATACAAAAAAATAAAATTCAATAAATAAGTAGTAATAAGTAGTAGAGTAAATTTTAAAATTCCATAAGAATGAAAACCTCCAAAAAGCGCGCGCTTTTTGTTTCTATAGAGTTTATGTTTTTTGTCCCTAACTTTTTTATTTTTGCGGAATTCAAAATTTGGGTCGCATAAAATATTTCAATAATTGGAGCGGAGCTCCCATGGATCAGCGTCAATAACGCAGTATCTGTTACGCCATAAATTTCCGAGTTCTTAATTGATTTTAATATTTTTTGTGTGGAATCGAATCAACACATTTAGGACCACATTGTGACAGATTTTTGAAATTCGCAAAAATAAAAAAGTTATGACCGAAAAACATAAGCTCTATGGGATTTCCCATTGAAACAAAATTGGATTTTAAAATTAACTAAACATTATTAAATTTTATTTTTTTTGTATTACGCTCCTCTTAAATATGTGGTGGTGTGTGCTTTATGCTTAGCAACTGCATCGTTCTAGTTATATTATATCTTCAGCGTTAGCATTTGAAGTCGACTTGTGAAGATCAAGCAGTTACTAATAAAATCCCTATGCGCTATTAATTTCTTTGTTACCCACACTTCTTACTAACGTTGAATAGTAAAATGATAGTCGAAGTGAATTGGAGACTTTCATTATTGCCTTGAAAAGCCTTGAAATACCTTTTATTTAGCGTTGGAGCTAACTCAGCTCACTTTAAACTATATACTTAACTCGAAGTTTACAGAGGATGCTACAAAGGGAATTGCACCGAAAAATGGGCGGACAATTGATGTACGGACCATCCAACATGGTTACTGCACCAACATGGCAGATTTCAATTTTTTTTAATTAATTACTGAAGTAGTGTTGCGTGAAAGGCAACTGTCTGTCTATAGTATAGTGTGGTATTTCACTGTCGATACTGTCGATAGAGTTATCGATATAATGAGTAATTACTGTTGGGAGCTATCGATTGTTTGACACTCGATTTTTCTGTAACACTAGACAGAGGGTCCGTCCGATATCAATATGTACTCAACTTTTGGAAGAAATTCAAATTTTACACGTTCCGAAATCCGTCTTCGTAAGTGCAGGTTAATGTTACCTGTTTGTACCGCCGGTAGCAATTTTGTATAGTGATAGCGGCGGCAGCGGCTCGTCGTTGCAACTGCCGTCCACGATATTGTCTGTAGGCTTTCTGTATTGTGATCGCGGCTGAATACAGCTCGCGTTGTTCTCGGTCTGTTGAGAAGGAATAATTGTTTTTCGTAAGGTCTTAATAGAGAAATCGATTTATAGCCAGTATGTCAGTAATTTCAATAAGTACGAGTTTAACAGTACGTATTATTTTTTTATAATTGACTAACGTTATTTTTATATATTATTAGCTGGCCACGCGTTGCTGTGTTATAAATTATAATGAAACTTATCCTATGTCCTAAGTTGGAACAAATCCAGCAAAATGAAAAAAAAAATCATTGAAATCAGTTCCTTAGTTTTTGAGTTTATCGCGGTCAAACATTTTAATACGTTTGACTGCGTTATGTAAATTTCACATATTTTTCTTAATTATGTATTTTAGTTCTTTTTATCATAGTCGTTTTCCTGGGTGACATGTTTGTTCTATTTACACACAGACTGCAGATGTTGGCTGTTATCTTTTTGGCAAGCTCGACCATTTGTAATTCATGTAAGAATAGTCTAGTTACTACTGTGCCTCATAAATGTATGATTACTTTTTCTGACATTTAGGGATCCTCAAGATTCGCATCTTTCACCATCGAATGTGTCAAATGTATCTAACCTACAGACATTATGAACCTTAACTATGATATGAACAATAATTTCTTACCATTAAGAGTCAGACTGGAGAAATGAGTAGTGGCATTAAGGAATTCCTGCAGAGTAGCTGAGGGTGCAGCTGCGATTGCGGGGCGAGGGGAAGGGGGTGGCGGCGACAGCGCCGAGCCAGGGGACACTGATCCTGACGAACAGGGCGTTGACCCGCCACAATACCTGGTGGAAATCATCAGGTATTAACCAAAGAACTCTTATAAGGTGATGTAGTTTTGGCCAAGCTTGATGCCAACGCAGGCTTGTGGATGCAAAACAAAAATCAACCAACGCAAACCTGAGCTAATAGCATCTTATAAGGCTCATGAGTGTTAAAATATTTGTAGGAAAAGACGTTATTGCTCTCTCAGCAAGCTGAGTTAACGAGATTATCAAAAATCCATTCAAATATTTGAAGGACTCGTTGGCACTCTAATGCAAAGCTCAGTAGTCGATAATAGATAATAATTTTGTATTGTTACACACAATTATATTCTTTAACGTAATTAATTTATAGAATACTGAACAATGACTCGAAAGCAAATGTTTATGGTCAACCCATAAACATTAAATTTTACTAAAAATTCAAACTGGGACCATTGGCACAAACGGTAAGGTTCTTAACATTGCACCAATCAGTTTTTATAACAATTTAAAGAAAAATACACGGATTTACTAGTCGAAGAAGGCAAGAAGCGTGATAAGTGATGATCTAAAACGCAAGGGAAAAGTCATACCTAAGCAAATAAAGTGTAATGTTAATAAAAGTGAATTTGCATTGTACTCTGTACCAGAAAGAATGTACTTAAATATTTGACAGAATTACTTACGTCCTACTAACGAAACGTGAAAAAATTGTTATAAAGTTTTATTCTAAGCATTTACGGATATTCTGTTTGCAAAATTTAATGCTACTAATAACAAATAAACTCCTAAGTGTGCTTAATACTTCTAATAATAAGCAAACTAAATGAGGCGGAGAAAGGATCACGTACAGGACGTATTAATATAATCATCAACAAATATTATTCAAAAAGACCCCAATGCTCAAAAGGTCTGTTGCTTTGTTATCAATTTTATTATAATATTTTGTATTTACTGCGAGATATAGTAATTTGCTTATACATATAATATATTAAATCAGGCGTAGACTTACAAGTATAGCTAGCTGTCAAAGTAAAAATATCTTGTATAGCCTGAGATATTATTTCATTACCAAATATGGCGCTTGATACTCATCAATTACAAGCAGGTACTGTTACCGTTGTGGTTTGAAACTCATGCTATTTGAATAATTGAATTGAGCGTAATCATTTTGTAATATTTAAGCATTCTTGTTATTTCTTTAAGTACCGCTGGTACTTAATCTTGTAATGCAAAATCCAAGAATTGGTTTCTTAAATCAACACTGTTTACTTTCTTTGTCTAGCCAGAGTGCCTCCAAATACTTGTATCTGTTAAAATCCGCTATTGTGACATCACGATTATGTAAGGCATGAGCTGCTAAAAGTGATAAGACAAAGAAAGCAGATACAATAGAAAAGAAGAAAAGAGATGTATGTTACAGAATATTATGAGGCACAGATCTCTCTGTACTATGTAAGTCTAATGAGAGCTGTGCCTGGTATACTAAATCACAATTTGAATAATCCTTGTTTTATCGATATCCTCGGATTAGTTAAAGAAGAAGAAGGACTGTATGGGATACGTGCGTAAGTAATAACTTCTATTAGTAAAAATAATGAACCTGTAAGTATTATCGCAGAACTCAAAGCTGAATTCGGTGTTGAAAGTAGTGGTATCGTCGAGGAGTGGCACCATGAGGGTATCTTCGCCGTTGGCGGAGCTGCCTTCTAGCCCGCAACCCGACAGCAAGGACGAGCTTTCGTTCTAGGGTGGAAGAAAACAACAGCATTTTTAAGAGTGTACATTTAAATTGTGGGAGAATAGTAAAGTTCCTATCACCAATTTTATATAAATATTCTATTTTTAAATCAAAATAAAAATTTAATACAGATCTTTTTTAAACAAGTTTTTAATGGGATAGAATTTAGGCACTTGTAGATTAGACTAGTAAAAAATTTGGAATAATTGCTTTGTAAAATAAATGATCTTGATTCAATGTTAAAATATCGGAATAATTTAATATTGTCAATTTGTGTTTTTTTATACTCAATTTCCACATGTTTATATGGTTCTTAAACAGTAATTTATGTAAGAGCGTTGATAACCCTGTGGGGCAGAGCAAATTAGGAGAGAGAAGATCGTTTACTTATATTATAATTAATTATCGAAAATCTTGTTATATAAATCGAATGAGTTTATTTGTTTAAAATTATTAACATTACTAAGATATTTCATTAACTCTATTATTAAAACTTATCAAAAGAGAATGAATTCATTATTTTCAATATCATTTAAAGTTATCAATATAAGAACCTTATTGCAATTTCATGTAGCAATGATAAAACAATTTCAGGATATGGTCAAAATATAATGTTTAAAATATAATTGATAACATAATTGTATGAAACCTTCATATAATAATCATTGTATGAAAATCTTAATTACATTTAATGATTTGATAGTATTTTCTAGTAAAATTGGAATTGAAATAAGAGCATCTTAGTCAGTTCAAATTACCTTTATCCTTTCTGGCATGGCTGCTATGATTTGCTCCGCCAGCGTGAACACACGGTCATCCTGCTCCCCTGAAAGTTTTTGATGATGTGGAACCTCATACAATATAATTAAAAGTCTACAATAACGATTTGCTGATTCTAATGCGGGATAAAGTCGAAAATAAGTTGTCAGTATTCAACTAACCTCAATTTTGATACTACTTGTTTCGAAATTGAGTTGAATTGATTACTAATGAAGTAGTGTTAACTTTTCCCAAAGGAATCAGCAAGCATTATTTGTAGCAACACAGCTCTTAACATTTTAGCAATTCCTGAACACAGACGTTGACAACTAAATAAATACGTAAATAATATTTATTATTATAAGTGTAGTCCCAATTTTGAGTATAAAACTTAAGTTAAAAAAACTTTTTGTTGCCGAACGCATACTTGTTACTGACAGGAAACGTGTTAATTAATGTGAAGATATAAAACAAATGTAACTTAAAACGTAATCAGAGGACCTTGTGAAAACCTTAGCTCTTACCTTTACTTATAAAATATAGCAAAAACTACACATAAAAAGCTTCCAATAAATATCATTTCATGCAAGCAATTTAGCTACATGCAGTGTTAATTGTCACGTATTCTTGATTGAAATAGTGTTCTGACTTTTAACAACGCAGTCTTCATGTGTACTGAAATTGAAGAAGTAGGAAAGCCAATCGATTTGGATGTGTTTGAAGGTACTGTGGTTATGGATAGACCAATACGAACCATTCAAAGCGACATCGATTGACAACATCGAATAAGCTAAACCGAATAAATATCCATTGTAATAATAATATTATTTTAAATCATTTAAAACACTGGGTTTAACAATTTTAGCAACGAAAATGTCCACTACCTTTTGAAGATATAAAAATAACTTCTAAAGGTATTGGTGAAAAATATCGGTTAGGCTTTAATAGGAAACTACAAACACCAACACTTGGGGAACTCCGCTCATTACTGGGTAGAAAATACAGAAGAATCTACAAGTGGTCTACCAACATACGGTGGTTACGAGGTCTACGACTGGCGACAGAGAGGGACAGAGATATACAGACGACATTGGTTGAAGGAAGAGAGCCAAAGAGGCGATGCACTACTACAGTCACAACATTGAGAAAGGAGCGGAGGGAAGCTGCGACTTGAAAAGGTATAGATCAGTAATTGCCTAATATTATTATTCAATAACATTCCGTTGCAAATTCTTTTTCTTGTATTAGGCTGTCATTAATCAGTCATTGTGTGTATATCAATTTTAAATCCTAGGGCTACTCAAAAATCTTTTAGAGTTCCTGATACATAATATTATAACAGTTTCAAGTTACTTTTCTGCAATTTATCAAATTCAATATTTTTAGGCTAAAAATTAATGTTAAGATTAACCATCATCTTCCTCATTTGAAAAATACTGGAAAAACTTTCCAATTAAAACTACGGAGAACAGAACTTCTAGTTCTTTTGTCCGTCCTGTCTATACCATTTCTGGAGTCGCGACTGACCTTTGCGGGGCGGTGGGGGCGGGCTGGCGGGAGGCGATGAGTCGGACAGCGCTTCCACATCTATAAGAGGGCTGGCCGCACGTCTCCACGCGGTCTCGCCTGGGAAATACGCCCGCTCAATATCCTCGTTTCCCGAACCTAAGCCTAGCTCGACCACACCAAAGTGTTCGTATTCAAAAGCAGCCGTTTTACTCGCCCCGTTTGTCATTCAATAACAGTTGGCATACATTTGAAAGCCTGTGCTTTAGGGTACTCCTGGCAATTTCGAGACAACCAGTTCCATGATCTTAAATATAATTTGGTCAATGAAATGAGATCCATGAATAAGAATAAAAGTCCTATTTCACTATTGTATTTACAATACAGGAAACCATTTCACTTGACCATGACGTTCAAATTTCTAAACTGCTATGATTAATCTCCGAATCCGGACAGTGATTGCAGAAAACAAAATCAAATATCCGCCTTTCGAAAATTTTAGGCGCAGTGCCGTTATAAACAAATAATCATCAGCAAAAGAAAACTGAACGGTGTATCGGGAGAAACCTTTTAATCGGACTTACAAAGGGCCAAATCCATTCGGCGTCCGATCTTAGAGTCGCCAAGACTATCTTCGGAAGTATCAGAGTCTAGAGGTAATGACATACTCCTTTCCCACCTGCAACAGTTTAGAAGATAGTTAATAAAAATATTGAAGATGCAATACAGATACAAGACAAAAAAAGAAATAAAAATATCTGTCTTTTGATTGTTCTTTAGATATGAGATGGCATCAAGTAGCTACAAAGTCCATAGATTCTACCGAGTTCGTCCCCGAGCATTCATCACAATATGTTGTTTAAAAGCAGGTGCTAATTATTGAACCCATGCCGGTGGACGAGTACATCTTTCCATAAAATTACCAACTATAAAAATTGCGGTGAGGCTATTTTTGTTTAGTTATTAGATTTTGTGTTTCTAAGATTTCTAAGAAGAATCTGAAGGGTTTTTATAAGTTTAAAGTTATCTGTGAATCTTTACCTGGCTGAACTGCCGTCAGACTTGTCGATAGCAGAACTGGATCTGAATGCGTCCGCCATGTTTATTCCACTGTCTATCGACGGTCTTTTCACAAGGTTGCTCTCCAAACTTCCAGCTCTTCCTTTTTGCGATAAACTGAAAGATATTATAAAATATCGTGAGTCTTAAGACAATGCGGTCTCTGGCCTGCGATAATCATTCGTGAAAACAAAGGATCTGTGTCTATGACCTGTGATCAAGTGAAGAGCTACGGCTCTTTCAACGTCTTGCATCACTTATCTCTCTATCTCGATTTAGGTTTAGACAAAACCATTTACTTTCCCAATTTAAGTGAAGTGATTCCAATGCTTTGTTCCAATTCATGTCCATAGCAAAAACTAATATTTGAGATAAATTTTGATGATGAATATGATCTATGATTAATTTCTTTGACACAAAATATCGTCTCAATCTGTGTATGTGTAAGAATGGTCCGATAAATGTATACGTACCCTAAACGAAAAGCCATATTTACCGTCATCACATTGTGTACGTTGTATTGAATTGAGTACGTCAGTGACTTTAATCATAAGGAAATAGGGCGCGTATCTTCTAACAATTGAAATACCTATCATATCGACATTCACTTGGACATATTTAAAGAGGAGCTTAACTGATCTTCGACATAAGTCGACAGCTTTATTCGTAATGATATTAGTTGCAAAAATATGAATTAAGAGACTTGATACATGATCCTTAAGCAAGACTTTAGGAGTCGGACTACCAATGAACTATTGATACTACTTTTGCTGAATCTTTAAAATAAAATATCTTTTACCTGTGAGGTCGCAGAAACACACCATCTTTCGGCGGGGGATGTATTCTGTCCAACAGAGCAGCTAACTTGCTGTGACCAGCTCGCCTTGCAGCGACAGCTGCGTGTCGAGCACCAGCCTCACAGCGGGTCCCCGCGCTCCATCGCGCTAACACTACCGCAGTTTCTACGTGACCAGCAGCACTTGCCACCATCTGGAATTTAAAGAATTCATATCGTCCACTATCGCGTGTTTTGTTGAATCGTATTAACTACTTCCATAGGCTATTTTTGTCATATGCGTATACCTGATATCAGCTTTGTCTATACATAGTTTTGATTCCATTCGTTTTATAATATACGTTGTTGGTGTACCGACTAAAATAAAATAAACCTCTGTGAAACGTCGGTCGAGTCACGCGTTTCGTGTATTGAATCTTTAAGTTCTCAAAGGAGTGATATATATATATAAATAATATACACTATTTCTTTAGGTCTATGCTTACAGTACTGTCAATGTTCTCGATTTCCAATTAAAATCAAAATCAAAATCGAAATAACTTTATTTCATAGGCCCTTGCGGGCACTTAAAATCGTCAATTTTACAAAACCAAGATAATATTCTTCTATAATAAAGATAGCCCGTGCGCTAGCAGCAAGTACATCCGCGGAGTTGATGCCGCGCATGTAATCGCCACGAGCGACCCGATTCCGAACGTAGGGGCTAACATGAGAAGAATCGGGCAAGAAACTCATGTGCCAAAAGTCTTAAAAAAAGAATTAAAACTGATATTCAATTATTTGGGTCTTATGATAATTATGTACATTTAGGCTCAGATCGCAATGAATTTTAATGCGATGGTGATAAAAGAATTGTCTTAAATTTTTTTTATTGATAAGACTAAAGTTTGTCAAACAAAAAAGTCCTTGAGTGGTTAGACATTAGATAAACTAACTGAATAAAAAAAAACGATTTACAATAAGGAAGAAAAAAGGTTGTAGTGATGTTTGTCTAATTATATATAGATTTTATTGTATCGCACAGAAGGTTATTGTTAATGAAATTAGAAGCCAAGTCCTTGCATATGTTTTGTGGGCAACATATTGACATAATTTTGTAATACCTCTGTCTTCTTCGATTAATAACACAGGTATTATTTTGTCAACTTTCGAACAAATTTCTATAGGGCATAACATTCTTGAAAACTTACCAAAGGTGTACAGTTTTCACTGTCTCTCGCTCCCAAGTTTACTTCCTTCTCTAAGGCTAAACTGCAGTCGTCCTGCCGCCACCTCAACAGTACAGTTGTTAGCTTCGTGTATCCTAATGCTGCAGTCAGGTGCAAAATCGTAGATCCATCTTCACCAGGCTCAGTGGTAAATCCTTCAGACGTCCCAGTAGACCGTGTGCTAAGTGATCGGCAAAAAGAAACTAGTCGCTCTTCAAATTTCGGATTAGAGTATAGTTGGACGTCTTCAATCTGAAACATGAAAGTAAAACTAGGTGAATAAGCAAGTAAACAGTTCGCGTTCGGAGTAACAAGGAATTATGAATACACATACAAACAGTGAATAAACAGGAAAAATAAACAGGATAACGATGAATAATTTGGGCTTATTAATGATATTAGATTAATATCCATTAAAATTTTACGGCGTGAATTATTGAAATATAATAGTAATAATATTAGTGACTTAACATCAGACTGTTTTCATTAGCATGAATTTTTAACTATCAGTAACACTGTAGGACTAACACCCAATAGCAAGCTTTATCATAAGCAATAGTAAAACTCTAAAAAATTACTAACTATGGAGTTTAAATCTATGATCATATAAGTCTTTGGTAAGGGGCAAATTACTTGAAGAGACATAAGCTGAATTCTTAAGCAAAGATCATATATTTAATCGTGAATGAGAAAGCGCTTGACCGCTATCTTGACTGATGGAAAGCGAAGATGTGATGTACGCATGTACATACATATTCACTCGTGACCTGAAGACCCCTAAATTGTATTAATCAGGAAACATAGACTCGGGCAAAGAGTTCCACTCTGATTGTAGTAAATATTTTTTATTTATTTCTAAAGAACGCTAGACAATAACTCATAAATAGAGTACACAATATGTTAAATTGATAATAATGCATGTTCTTCTTCAGATAACATAAAGGGAAAAAAACTGATACACAAAAAAGAGTTCAGAACAACTGTTCTGTACAGTTACAACACTTAACTAGTGCAGTAAGTTATTCAAAGAGAAAAATACTGTTGGTTTTACAGAAATCTGTAATGTTTTTTTTTAATACGGCGTTAATTAAGCATTAAAGATATTAATGTCTTTGCTATTTTCCAATACTTTGTTATAAGGACGTTACATTCTAACCAAAGAGCTGTAGTAGGATGTGTTGTTATTGTAAACTTGCATTTCGAAAGTGTTGCAAAAGCACAATTTGTATTTAGTGATGATATTCAGATCAAGCACGTCAATGTTATATTTTTAGAGAGGTATCTTACCTGATTGTTATCGTCTATTGGTTCAGTTTTAATTTGCAAGCGACCATGCAGCCGCTGTAGACGCTGCAATAATGTGAACCGTCGGAAATCTAGCGAAGGCAGCGGAGCCGACGCAGGTGAAGACGGTGCCGCTGGTGGACCGGCTTTATACTCGAACACTACGGTATCGGAGACTACTCGACCACCTCTAGCTACTTGCAGCGCTGCTAGGCCTGCCTCGTGTGCTAATAATTAAAAAAATAATGTAAAGTTTGACATTTAGATATTATTTTTCTATTTTACTTTCATATATTTTAAAATTAAATATATTGTCGATGTCGATAACACACATATAAAAAAAATAAAAAGACAACCCGAGTTATATGATTTATATATGTTTACTTAAACCAACCATAGCAAAACGACACATTTCATTCACTTTTTAAATTAAATAACACAATGCCTTTATAATTTTTTATAAGAAATAAAAATAAATAAACAATTCTTTTTTATACACATTTTATCGAACAACAAAACCTCATCGATCGAATCGAATCGAGTCGAATATGTCGACATGCAAATATTTTAAAAATTTCAAATATTCAGTTAACTTATAAAATATAACTTTAAATCCTGTAATTTATAATTTAAATTTAAACTACACAAATGTTTAATATAATCATAAAGTTAAAATGAGAGAATAGATTACATTAGTATCTAAAAAAAGTGCAGGTACATTCTAAATCAAGTAATATAAAATCCACCAATTATGTAATACTTTCCAATGTTATAAAGTACAATATTTAAGAGGAATGTATTAATAAACTTTTTATTGTAACCAAAAGATCTCATATTATTTTAAACATGAATACACACCTGGACAATAACACCGCAATAACCCATTCTGTACTAAAATGGACGGCACCGGGAAATTATCAAATAGCACTGTGTACTGATCCGACGTTTCCGTCCAGGGTCCAGCTATCAGGACCTTTGCACCGCCTTCTGGGTAAGCCCATTCCGGTGAATAATCTGTTATGCTAAGAGCGCCTTCGTTACTATCAGTTTGCATTTTTTCGTTGTTTTCTTCAGCTGGTGGTGATTTACCATGGGATTGCTGAAAACAAGTTAAATAAATTTTATTTAGAGATCTAAATAAATATTACTGGTCATGGTGTTATATTTGTAAAAAAATAATTATAAATCTTAGTATAATATTTAGCTCACATTAACAGTTATCACCAATTACCTCATAAGAATCAATTCTTCACAATCGATTTTCAACTTTATTTCCAATGAATAGTAATTAAAATTCATAGATATGTTATTAATTGATATACTGGATTGATATGATGCTCTCTTTGTCAAATACAAACAACTTTAACCCCTCTTAAAAGTAAAAAAACACTTTTTTGTATAACATCATATACACTTACCACAACATGAGTTGATATCGAACTGGGATCCAAAACTTCTAATTCAGGAAAATCACCTAACATATCAAAAGCGTCCAGGTTCACAAACACATTATCGTCCACAACGTGCGTAGGTGACGCCACCGCTTCACAACTTTCTATAAAATCCATTGTATCAATTCCTGATACCATAACATTGGCCGTTTCCGACGACCTTACACTGCTTCTATCTAAACCACAGGGCATATTAGCTGACAAAGTCTTCTGTATGTCCTCGTGTGACAATTCCAAAGTTTCATCGAAAAAACCACTAGACCCTAAATGGCCATCCGTACCAAGTAATACTAACGTATCATCACAGTTATCCGTCAAAACCTTACTTTCTAAACGTTCTACTATATCTGGATACCGAGATGGCGTTGCGGGTGCACTTGCTATCATTTGGTTCCTAGTCTTTGGTTCAATTTTAATTTTCTTATCAAAACTTTCTATCTCTATTTTCTCTTCTACTTGATTTTCCACTTCATAAGAATCTGAGTTGTGAAGACATGAAGACGGTTGACTATCAGGTATCTCTCGCTTCAAAACAAAGGTGGGCTTGTATTGTTGTCTGTACCTATCCCTTGGTTCCTCACAGACGAATGACGTCACAGATAAGGGCGATACTAAGGATGAATGCTGTTGCGCTGTATTACTCGTGCCGTTGAGGATGAGAAGACCACCACCACCCTGTATTTGTCCAAGGGATAGAAGTAATGGTGACGCCGATTGAGGCGAGGGTCTGTGATCTCTAGTGTACTGTCTAGGTGGTTGCGACATAGGTCTAGGTGACGGTCCAGTAGTTGAAGAGACGTGGTGATCTGAAGCGGGAGGTTTTGCAGCTTGGATGCGTCGTAATGGATGAGCACATGTCCTTGAATCTTGACATGTGGAATCTGGGCAACCACATTCCAATTGGCGTGCCAGTGCAGCAGCTCTTGCTGCTCTTTGTTTTTCCATAAGTTGACCGACAATGGCTTCCACTGTTTCCGCTGTTTGAAACATTTTCCCCTGAAACAATATTAGTGTGAGAAACTTAACAATTATTGTTGTGAATATTCATGTTGTAATGTAGATTTACTCACAGATATTTCCAATTCATTATTGATGTCGGGTTCATCTTCACTGAAAACTGAAATTTAATTTTCTAATAAATAATAATTAATTAATACTTAATAGTTATATGGTTCAGGCAGCTATAAATTCAGAAGACATAAATTATTGAAAGCTTTAATTAATAAATTGAAACTTGCACCCATTAATGAAATAATTATCGACATTTACGATAAGATAGGATTAATACCGCATAATGAAATTGAATTTTACTGCTGATTTCATAAATATTCATCAGAGGGTGCGGAACTTTCCGTGTTTTGCTTTAATTCCCACTGTTTTACATTTATGAAATTTTGAAAGTGGGATCTTTGATCATAGGCTCCTTATCTGTTGTGGATATTTAAATTTATGGAGATCTAATGGGTCTTTTTACATTTTAAATTAAGAAACTAATTTCTTATTCATGACGTCTACTTTATTCTATTTTAAAACTAAACATTATTCCAATTATTCCGTCTAGGTTTCAAGTTCTTGCAGTTATCTTATTTGGAAGCAACACCTGAGTTGTGCTATTCTCTTAGAATAATGACTTCACGAATATCCCAGCTATTTCGTTTATTCTAGAGGTCAACAGGTGCTCCCTAAATAGGTACATTTATCTGGTGCTTTATCATTTTTCCTTAGATGAAAATATAATAAAAAAGTCAGGGTGACTAAGCACCTTCTGGGTTACCTCGTTCCATCATGAATTCGGTTTTGGCCCCCGGGCTTGATTGAAATCAACAGCGAACCCATTTAAAACAAAAAAAAATAACAAAAGTAATGGGTTGGAACATTGGTTTAATAAAGTGAGCTGCTTAGTTAAACACATTGTTAATTAAAGAGGTTGTATTAGGAATACTAATTCATGTACATTGGCTGAATATAAACTCGATCTTTTGTCATTTTAAACCACAGAGTACTTAATTCTATTCCTATTGTGGTCTGTTGGTGTAAAACAACAAAATTTTCAACTCACACATCGGCTTCAGTTGGCTGACCAGCTCATCCTTCGTCCACTCTTTCTTGTCCGCCCAAAGTGCTAAACTGGGTGCAACAGTTGCCAACTTGTTGTCGTCTGGGTACGGCACGTTCAGGTAATGCACAAGGACTATGTCTGGATTCTGGAAAAGAAAATGCTCTTAATGAGAAAAAGTGCAAACAAAAGCCAGGACTTTTTCCAATTAATTCAGTGCATTGTCTTTATAAAGGTATTCTGATAAAAAAACTAAATGAGGAGAATGTTTTTACCATATGTTTTATATATATGTTACCGGCCAAACCCGATTTCAGGACAAACTAGTTTTGCCTAGGCTAAACTAGTTCTTCCTATATGCAATAGGATTAACTAGTATAGCCTAGTGCAAACTAATTTGTCCTAATCCCGATAGGATAAACCAGTTTAGCCTAGGCCAAACTAGTTGATCCTGATATAAATACGCACACTCTAGGATAAACTAGTAGGGCCTAGTCTAAACATCATAGTATATCTAGAAAGTCAAAATAAATGGATAAACTGAATAAAATACTCCGTAATTGGAAAAATATTCATTTCTATTAAAATTGTAATGATTTTAATAATTTTAATAATTGAGATGTGATTATTGCTTCTATTAAAAAAACACTTATTTGTTATAGTATGATTGTTTGTATTAACAATTATTCATAACCTTTAAAGACGAATCATTACCGTTTTAATAGAAATGAATATTTTTCCAATTACGGAGTATTTTATTCAGTTTATCCATTTATTTTGACTTTCTAGATATACTATGATGTTTAGACTAGGCCCTACTAGTTTATCCTAGAGTGTGCGTATTTATATCAGGATCAACTAGTTTGGCCTAGGCTAAACTGGTTTATCCTATCGGGATTAGGACAAATTAGTTTGCACTAGGCTATACTAGTTAATCCTATTGCATATAGGAAGAACTAGTTTAGCCTAGGCAAAACTAGTTTGTCCTAAAATCGGGTTTGGCCGGTAACATGTATATCATACCCAATTCTGTATCTCCTCCCAATACGATTGACTGACAACGAATTTAGAATCACATAGTTTTTGGTATATCTTAATACCATTAATAACAGATTCAAGTTTTTAAATATCACAGTCATTGAAAATGTGGTGGTGTAGTGGTTTTGATACACGATGTCAGCAAAACAAACCGAAGTTCGTACGATTATATTTCAAAAGACAGAATATTACATTGTGAAATTAGAAGTAATTGGTTGAATATTGATGCTATGTTTAGCAGCGATTTTTTTGCAAACCATACTATTGTAAAAAGCCAATGAAAGACCTGTAAAAATCAGTTTAGCCGTTTTGGTGATTACGAGTAACTGAAACGGACACGGAGGCAATAATTTTAAATTTAAATCAGTTTTTTTATATTCTGAGTACAGTCTGTTCATCCTAACTTGTCCTATTTGGTAAACAATCGTGGCACTCCTTTTCATTAAAAATGCAGCATTAAAAATCAACTGATAACTAGATTCAATAGGTTTCAGTCTATAATAACGATTTATTGTAATAGAATATTGACTTTGTTATTATTTTATTTTTAAATGGGCGATTTCGCCAAAAAGTTGTGCCAAGATTGTTTACCAAATAGGACAAGTTAGAATGAACAGACTTTACAGTATAGATAGACTCTTAGCTAAACTATACTTGTTGCATATTTAACAAATTACTTCACATTATAGCAGTCTGTAAACATACGAAAGATAAAACAAAATATAAAGCAGGTACATGTTCAAAATTCAAGTTAAATGTGAATGTAAAAACTTCAACTCAAAAATAACTAAGTTGAACCAACCCTAACATTGTTTCAACGGTCCACAAGTAAAAGAGTAATTAGATACAAATCTCTGTCACCATAAATACACCAGTAGTTAATGTAAAAAAAAGTTGCAACCAAATACATCTTAAGTTCAGTGACGTGTGAAAATTTACAGCACAATTCATTATTTGAGGAATGCTGAATAACGAGGATACCTAGAGCTCATAAAACTGGAAAAGGAAACGAAGGGACGGCTTACAGCGTAGTGCACTTAACTCAGATCTAGGGCTAGCTACAATTTAACGACTCAAAATCTTTCAGGCGGATATGAGATTTCTTTGTGATGCATTTCAAAAATGAAAACTTCTTTAGGATCGTTGTGATTTAAAGATCGATGAAACGAAAAAGCGACAGTTAATAGAGACAGACACATAAATTCATCAGATTTAACGTAGGTGAAAATGAGATAGGAAGCATTATACAGTGTCTCTTATGTTCGTGGTATGTACTTTAGTTACCATAAGCCTCTTGTATCATTTATTGAAAATGTAAGCTCTAAGTCTGTATAAATCTATGTAATATATACGAATAAAATGTGAAATAATTATCTAACTTTGTATCACTATGATCATTATTAAAACCTACAATTATCCTCTTCCCGAAATGTTACATTCGTCTCATTATCTTGAAACCAAAAGTTTTGAAGGTTTCACTTCTACCACTTCTTTTTATTTAATCATTTATAACTAAGACACCCTACTACTTCTTTTTTGAGGAGATCTAATATTGTTTATTTTTGAACTAGAATTTTTTTTCCTCTAAAATCTTAAGCCATAGACATGATTCAATTGAAATATATTCTGACCCTACAGTCGAGAATAATTTTTACAAAAAAAGTCACACCTTAGGCTATTTTAGCTTCATAGAGTACAGCGCCAATACAGATCAAATAAAATGAAGCTGCCACTCCCTGAGGTTTGTCTACTCAGGCCACTTGGCGCGGCATGTTGGTCATTACACCCGCTAGATGGCAATAATAAGCTTATTTAAAAATAAAAAAATAAACTAAAGATAAATTGCGGCCTCAAAATTTGTATGAAACAATGAACGTTACCCAAATTTTTGCATATATAAAAAAAATAAGTGGCAACCCTCACGCAAAACAGGCACTAAATCGACTCGAGCGCAGTTAAACTACATATAAAATAAGTAATACACAATATTTTAATTTTCAACGCGAAGAGAGAATGTAAAACGGAGTGCAACGTAATAACTATCCATTTGTCTTCAAAATGGTGGCAATAAACATGGCTCCATTATTTATGTAATGGCCGCCGCAGGGCTGCCACTCGACACGTGTATTTTATTATAGTTATTGTGGTTTTTCATTAACTTGTGTTTAACACATGAAAATAATGTTACCAACTAAACGGATATAAATAAGTGTTCAACATAAAGACTTTTGAAAAAATGGTGGTTTAATATATTATTTATTTGTTGCATCGTGTTGTTATGTATCGAAAGGATTTCTTGAAACAATAATGCAGACTTTGGAATGTATTAAGCTACCTATTCAAGGGTTGAAGTGAATAGTTTGTGATTTTGCGTTAAACATTAATTATTCTTTCACTCACACCAATTAGCCTAGCACAAAGTAAGCACTGTAAGGCTTGTGTTACGATAACTAGGGATAGATTTACATATATATGTAATATTCATAAAAATATGTATATATATAAATGCACCTGACTCGGATACAAATGCTCGTTTTCATCACATAAACGAATGCAAAAGACAATCGCTACCGTTACATCCTCGGAGTTTTTGAAGATTCATCAAACATTCCTAGTGCTTTAGAAATCGTTGATACTAAAATTTCTGCATTTCAATAGGTTTGTTGCATTTTACTATTTTAAAAAATGGATAAATAAAACAAAATAAAAATTAATTAAATGACAATTTACATATCAACTAGCTATGCCCGCAACTTCGTCCGCGTGGAATGGTGACTTTCGGAATTTTAATTTTTTAGGCTAATTATTTTATAATTAAACCACATTCATACATTAAAATAAGCTATTTGCAGTATTTTACTGCAAACAACTGCAAAAACAAACTTTGAATGTCGTATTTATTTATATCTAATCAAAAGCCTAAGAAATAAGTTTAGAAATAAGCTTTAAAAATCACGTAATTTCCGTTTAATATAACAAACTTTCGTCCCCTACACAACCCCTTACAGTTCTTTGTTTGCAATAAGAAGTAGCCTATGTCCTTTCTTCGGCTCTAGTCTATCACTGTACCAAATTTCATTTATATCGGTTCAGTAGTTTAGGCGCGATTGTGTAGCACACAGACTGAGTTACTTTCGCATTAATAATATTAGTAAGGATAATCAATAATTTGTATTTTTGGAAAAGGTTGATAATAATAAATAGTGTTCTCATACTCGTGTACTTTGTAGATTGGACAGCAAGTTTTTAACAAAAGAATTATAAATCGCAGGTTTTTTAAATCTGGTTGTAGCTTTCCATGTTGTGTTTTATGTGATACTAGCGACTGCCCGCCCCGGCTTCGCACGGATACAATGCTCTACTATATTATGCATGTTTTATACATATAAACCTTCCTCTGAATTACTCTATCTATAAAAAAAAACAGCATCAAAATCCGTTGCGTAGTTTTAAAGATTTAAGCATACATAGGGATATAGGGACAGAGAAAGCGACTTTGTTTTATACTTTGTAGTGATATTTGTCTCTAATGTTAATTTATGCTGATAGAACAATGATGAAATAATTATAACAATATTAGCCATATACAAGCCCAAAGTAAGCACTATAAAAGTTTTAGTTATGGGTACTAGGGTAACGGATAGACATACATATATCATACAAAAATAAGTAATATTAATAAAAATATAAATACCCAAGACTCAGGCATAAATGCTCGTATTCATCACACAAACACCTGCCCATTCTGGGACTCGAACCCAAGCCGTCGCTACGAAAGGCAGGATTGTTATCGTTGCATCAAAGTGACAAGGCAATATCAAAGATTAAGAAACCTGTAACAGCTCTTTTATTCATAACTGGGTGTTTGAATAAATTTTTATTCGGATCTTTTGAGAGCAAAAATCTAACAGATAAAATAATAAAAACATAAGTACCAAATTAAACCAGTAATTCAGTAGTGTATTGGATTTCACAGACGCCGAGTAAGGAAGGGTGTGAGTTCGTTACGTGCTCCAGACAGATAATTTCTTTCCAAAGTTTTGATATACTGGTTTAATTTTATTTTATGTGTTATAAACGTATACAATACAAATATTTAAAAGAATAATGTCACATTCACACCAATTAGTCTAGACGAAAATAAGCGCTCTAAGGCTTATATTTGGGAATATTTATTTATGATATAGACTTTTCTGTAGTTCATTACAATAAATAAATAATATGGGAAACTTAATTTCGTTGAGCTCAACCCTTAATAAGGTTAGTAGCAAAATGGCTTGAATATGAAAATGGGTTCTCGAAAGAATCTAAGTTTATCAAGAAACGATTTGATTTTAACAAACAAAATTGATGTTAACTTTGTAAAATTATAGAAATTAAAAAGGAACATACCTAATTGTTTTTTACCATGAGACTTGTTAATAAAATATTTATTTTTTTCGCAAGTGAAATGAAATATCGCATCACAAATTTATCATCTCGAAATATGTTAATATAATTTTTAGGGTTCCGTACCTCAAAAGGACAAAACGGAACCTTTATAGGATCACTTTGTTGTCCGTCCGTCTGTCAAGACCGTTTTTCTCAGGAACGCGTGGAGGTATCAAACTAAAATTTATATCCAATACTCAGGCTTACTGTCCCTTGGAGCTGTGAAAATATCAAACTCCTAAGCCAAAGCAATCAAAAGATACAGACGTTTATGCCGCAAATTTCCGCAAATTTTCGAAACTCGCATGGGAATCAAAACCTACAGGGTACTTCTCGTAGACTTAGAACCTTGAAATTTGGTACGAAGTAACGTCTTATACTAGTACAGATAAAGGAAAATTTGCAAAAACCGTAGTTTTTTGTTACATCATATAATAAAAAATATTTTTGGAAATTTTAAAGTTACTACCTCTTTTCTCATGAACGCGTAGAGGTATTAAATTGAAATTCATATCAAATACTCAGGTCTATAATACCTTTGAGCTGTAACAAAATCAAACTTTTATGTCAACGCAATCAAAAGAAATAGCAATTTAAGCCGCCTATTTTCAAACTCGCAACTACTCGCGCGAGAATTAAAACCTAAAGGGTACTTCCAGTCGATCTAGAATCTTGAAATTTGGCATGAAACAATGTTTAGCAGCACATATAAAGGAAAAATTCCGAAAACCTTAATTTTTGTTATATCTTCATTTTGCAATAAAAATACCATAACTATGACTTGATTGTCGTGATGGGTGAACTTTTACTTATATACCTACAGGTTTGTACGGAACCCTTGGTGCGCGAGTCTGACTCGCAATTGGCCAGTTTTTCTTTATTAAGAACGCAAGCAACTAGACTATTATCTTATACAAATAAAGGTTGGTCTTATGTAATAATAAGAGTAAATATGTAGTCAAATATAGTCAAATAATAATAAATTAATATGGTCAACATCACACACATTGTCCTTAAGTTAAGTAGCTAAATCACATGAATTATGGAATTCAGAAACACTGACGGTACCATAACTCCCAGACGTCCCAGAGGATGTGACGCGCTTACCTAGAAGATACCTATTCACTCGTGACTTGAAGACCCTTAAATTGTATGTGTCAGGAAACACAGACTCAGGCAAATAGTTCCACTCTTTAGTGCTATGGATGATAAAAGTCGAATTATAGTGCTTAGTACGACTTTGGTATATCAAACATATAATGGCGGCGCCTTTTGTACGTCTGCTTGTCCGAAGAAAAAGTGTGGATGGTAGAAATGTTTGAGTTTTGCTACTGCACTGTTGCTGGCTACAGTTCAAGTTATTTTTAGACATTATAGTACTAAAATAATATTGAAACGTAATCAGTAATGTCAGGTAATAACAGTGAAATGAAAAAAAAAAAACAAAAAAGGCGAATTTGATTTGGACAACATCGACCTGCCATCGAAAATAATATATGTAGTCTATCCACAAATTAATTATTTAATCCCATTACATTTGATTTATTCGTAATGTTAATTAGTAGTATGATTATTAAATACTAACTAAAATAGCGTATCTGCAATATAAATTATGTAGTTACTATTTTATTGCAACATTCAATTTATTGCACAAACATAATATTATAAATTGGGTCAAATTTTTGAAGAGAATATATTCCTTGCTCACTTTATCCATATTTTTAAAGAAATAAATATTACTCAACTTTACATAGGTTGAACCCATTTTAAATAGCTGAAGCACTTGTGTTATGGAAAAAGGAAACAATAACAATACCACAAATACACCAGCAATATAGAAAATTTCGTATTCTAAGTTAACCCGACCTGAATTTAGCAAGGACTCATTGAAAAATATATAGCACATTTGGCATGGAATATGACATATCTTTTAATATGTTTTTGCTTAAAAAAATTAATGTAAAGCTGTTTTCTTATTTGTTTTAAAGTAGTTTTAATTGACTTCAGAAATACTTGGGAAAAAACATTTTCTATAAAGAAATAGTGAACGCTAATGGGTACATAATAATAAAAGAGTACATAATAAATAAAATAAATGATAAATATTTCCTTCATTCTCATCAATTAGCCTAGCCCAAAGTAAGTACTGTAAGGCTTGTATTATGGATACTGGGGTAACGGATACACATACATATATGATACAAAATATATATAAACACCTATGACTCAGGTACATTCTGAATTCGAGCATCGGTGCGAAAGGTAGGATCGTCACTGTTGCACCAAACGATCGTCAAATACATAATAATACATCTAAGAAAGACGAGGCTACTGCAGCTTGCATAAAATCACAAAGTTCGAAAGTATTGCCATTGCAAGGATTTAGATCTTTGTTCCCTTCAGTGTGAAGATTGTGGGTTCATGGGGCCCGAAAGCCAAGCTCTTTTTAAAGAATTATCCGACCACTCAATTGAGACTGGAGACAGCAGCGGTGAAGCTGATTTTCATCTTTTTTAAGATTTTTTTCCACTATTTCTTTTGTCTTACTTCTGTTATAGTTTACTTTCATTGTTATTTCTTTTTTGCTGTATATTTTTAAGTTTACTCCAATTTTCAAAAATATTACTTAAATTTTCCACATAAAATCAAAATTATTCAAAGAAGAAAATTCACTGCAAAATAAATTACTAAATTGTGGTGAAATTACTTTCTACTTACTCCAATTTCTATTTACTCCAATTTTCAAAAATATAGCTTAAGTTTTCCACTTAGAATCAAAACTATTCAAAGAAGAAAATTCACTGCAAAAGAAATTACTAAATTACTCTTCGAGATATAACAAACGGCCATGGATGGGGACGATGGAAACATACTTTGAAAGGAAAAATTTCTACACCGGAAGACTGTTCGAAGAAAATGGGGTGTTGCTTTGGAATACCTTACCAAATGCTAAGGAAATAAGACTTTGCGGGTTCTAATCTTAGAAGATTCGCAGTCACAATGATTTTCCGGTGGCAAAATAATGAAGTTTTCTGCGTTTAAAACATTCAATTCCTCTAAAATATACGTTATCTTGTCGCTTTAATAGCTGAATTATTTTTTAATTTCTTCTGCGGTTTTATCGTTCTTAAAAAAAGGTAAATTTATCTAATTGCCACACACAAAAACAAGATGGCGATTTTTATTTACAACAACTTTCGCAAGTTGTTGTAAATAAAGATGATCGAACAAAGTAGTTAAATGTATTTGTTACTTATATTAAAATATCTATTTAGTTCTTAAACTTCCTCGCACGTTACACATTTAAATAAATAACTGTATAACTGATATTTGCGCATATTTTATTTTTTATCCTGACGTTTCAACTCCTTTACAGGACCCGCGATCACCTTAGCAATATTTTAATCGGGCACGTTCCTGTTTAAATTTATACAAACCAAAATTATTTTATTTTGCATTTGTATTAGTTATTAATTATATCAAAGATTACCTACTGAGTCTCCCATCAGATCGGAAATTGTGACGCTCTTAAAAGATATATCAATAACTAATTCTTTAAAGAATTTGAAAACGTTAAATATATCAAGGTTTCTATTGAAAGTTTATAACACAAGGGAGAATCAAATACAGTAAATACTGTATGTAATCAATCGACACCTGTTACTCATAACAAGGCGTCGTTGTAGCAATCAGAAATTCAATTAGCGCCGGCATTTCGTTCGCTGCGGGCTCTATGGCATTTCGAAATGTCGACGATTATGGCGACCAATATAATAGCCCTTAAACGTCACCACTTCCCCGAAAACGGTTCCAATCGTTTGTTTTCTGATTGGTTCCTTTTCTAAAGAACCACAGAACCATTCTGTGTATCTGAACATAGGTCAAATGAAACTAGAAGTGATCGAGGAATATCCAAATGATATAACAAATCGGTTCATTTTTTTTGGTATCTACAGATGTTAGCACTCAACAATGAGCATTTGCCACCTTTTTTAATATAATTTTTACTTGTACTTTTATCTAATTAAATTCTATAGTCTCGTTGTATCCTAAACATAGTTTATACTGTCTCCTAATCCCCAGGCTTGATCTCAGACCATCGTCGAAAAAACGAAGTTTTCTTTGTTGACTCATTGGCCATTATATAAATTCTTTAGCTTTTTAACTTTGATGTAGAACAATATATGTGATGCCAAAACTATTTTATTTAAAAATGTTAGTCAGAAGACATCAAATAAATATTGGCTCCGAGTAATACAATTGTCAGATATCTTTTTCAATCAATTCAGCAATCCCCCTTCTTCCATCATCCATCCAGACGCGAGCAACCACCCTTTCTTGGGTTTTCCATTCTTAACTGTCGCACCATGTGGTCAACATACTTAATAATGGACACAGACTAAAAGTGAAACTCCCTCCCAGTGTCTGTATTTCTAGGTACTATATAATCCGATCGTCTTCAAAGATAGGGCATACACTGTACGGTTCACACCGCACAAAGTATGTCACCGCTTCAGCAATTTAATATTAATGTATTCTAATATAATTAGTCACGTCATGTCAATACAATTGTGAACTCGTACCTATATCAAGTTATTAAATATTTTATCATCGTTAAGGATTTATCATTTATCAAGATCCAGCAAGTTAGTTAAGTGGCACCATCAGAGCAACAATTAACATAATAGTCCTTCGAGCCGGTACGGTTCACACCGCACATGCACCTTTTTTTTGACGAGGGAAACGCCGATATTTCAGCCTGGCCACTTAGTGTGGCAACTCAAGTCCAGTACTCCCAGCAGAGCTGGTCGGGAGAGTCACTCCTCCGGCAATCACCAATAACCCGATGTACCCTCAGTTCCGTCTAAGCTAGGTGGGGACAGTGTTAGTCTTCACCACCAATTGTATTTAGTAGGTTTGTAAGGTTTGTATTAGGTGCTGTTACTTATTAAACTATATTGAGAGCCGTTAACCTTCCAAAAACCAATAAAATAATATAATAGGGTGAATAAGCACCTTCTGGGTTAGCTAGCTCAATCGTGGGATGGGATCAAGAACAAACCCATTAATAATAAATAAATAAATAAAATTTTATGGTAATGCACAACTGTACCAATAATTGACTGGAAGAGGTTAATGTTAGGTAACGAAACGAAACTAAACCAGTGTGTAACCAGTAAAGGAAATACATCACGTATATCCCGCATAGAGGTAAAATAATCCCACAATCTCCCGTCTAACAGTGAGCTGTACAGAAGCAATTAAATATTAAACTTTAATTCCCTTTATCCCGAGTTGGATAGGAGGGAAATTGTATGTAGATAATACGATTTTATGATTAGAAATCACTGGACAAGTCAGAAAAAATATTATTACCATCGTAATATAAGTAGCACCGCTACAAATATCACGCAGACCGCTATTTTGATCTAACGCATAGAATTGCCGAAAAACCTTTGCTTTTGCCTTAAAGATCAAATATGTAGTAGAAAAATTCCCGGTCGTAAATGATTTGCATAGTTCTCTTTGTAAGGTATAAAAACAGTTTACACATTAAAGAATTACATAAATACGTTAATAAATTGTCATTTGTCAATTTGAAACCCACACAGTTATTCACGTATTAGTAAAACCATATAACTCAATATAAAATGTGCCTAGTGCTCGCTATTGCACGGTCTAACAGCTCCTGATGATGCTCCGTGTGGGGTAGTTGGTGAAGGTGCCGGTTTCTGCGATTTTTGCATTTATTTATGGGCGGGCGGGCGATGCACACTGCTTGAATTTTGCGGAAGTAAGCAACATATTTTTTGTTTTACTAATCAATATAAAAAGACAAAAATTTGGATGTAGTTAATTAAATTAATAAAAAAATAAAAACTATAACAAAAAACTGGTTGGTTGCCTGTAAAGTCGGTATACGGGCGAAAGTTTTACGTGACAACGACTTTGAGTGGTAAAATAATTTTAATGTGAATATTCATTCGTATAGTAGGAAGAAGGATGAAATAATAGTAACAATTTAAAACATTTATTTATACAAAGAATTATATTTAAAACATTAATTTATAGGCACGCGTCCCTTCCACTTTTTATGTCTGTCTCTCTCGCTCTTAGGCGGGCTAACCATGCCCGAGTGGAAGGGACGCGTGCCTCTCACTCGCTCTCATTGTAAGCGCATAACGTGAGCGGAGCGTAACGCAGTTTCTTGAAGTGTCACCCGGCTAACCAATTTATAAGACGTTGTCACGTCAATAATAATCATATTTCTTACACTCACACCAATTACCCTAGGCCAAAGTATAACTATAAGGCTTATGTTATAGATACTAGGATAACGGATAGACATACATATATGATAAGATATAAAATACGTGTGTAAAAAACAACTACGCCTCCGAGCCCTCAGATGGGATTCGAACCCATGACCTTTCGCTATCCGGGCGACTGCTCTGACCGCTGAGCTACCGAGACGCTGGCAAACGTGTCGAATTTTACAAACGTATTTCAACTTCTACTATGAACTAGTATCGTTCCACCAATGTTGAACGCTAACTACCTTCAACATCGAAAGTAATATTTTTACAAATATTAAACAATCTATTAAGATGGAACCAGCTATAATTATGTTTCTAATTTTAATTTTTACATTCACAATGCAATATTTCTATAAGATATAAAATACGTGTGTAAAAAACAACTACGCCTCCGAGCCCTCAGATGGGATTCGAACCCATGACCTTTCGCTATCCGGGCGACTGCTCTGACCGCTGAGCTACCGAGACGCTGGCAAACGTGTCGAATTTTACAAACGTATTTCAACTTCTACTATGAGCTAGTATCGTTCCACCAATGTTGAACGCTAACTACCTTCAACATCGAAATTAATATTTTTACATGATGGATGTAGGATGACTGTGATCCTGTGATCACGGCTCCTGTAAAGGAGTCGAAACGTCAGGATTAAATATAAAATAAAATAAAACATGCGCAAAAATCCGTAAAAAAGTGTTTTATTCTGACTTAAGTTGAATATAAAAAATGGGTACGAGATGGAAAACGTTTCGATATTTCTTACCTCAAATGGTCCCATTCGGTAAGTTTAAGTAAGGTAAGGGTTTCGGTAAGGTTAAGGATCTCCAACAGAGAATACTCAGCATATGCTTAGAATTAAGATAATGGTTTCAATTGGTGTGCTCCTCTAAATAGAGGAGACCACAACGTGCAATAAATAAAAAAACAAAAAAAAAGTGACTATTGATCGATAAATTATACTAATAATCGCATTAACAACAACAGTATAATAATTAAATAGAAAGACAAATAGTTGAGGGTTTAGAGAAAGGTTAACAATAGATATTTCTTTAAAAAGCTTTTATAATTATACAAAGCAAGACAAATCAAGCTCATGAGTCTTCGAAAAGGCATTGTACTAGCTACAGAGCCCCGGTATGATAGCAAATTGACCGCCTGTTCTCCGAGGAGTGTGAGAGAGAAGCCCATGTAACACAGGGCATCCACCCCTCTCCAGGGAGAAGGGAGTGAGTACAGGCTGGGATTCTACGAAGGAGGTCTAGGACCAAATCCGCTAAAGTTGGGAAAATGTGGTGTGGTGGCCATCAACGGACCGGGTATCCGTTAGTGGCATTTCTCTCGCCCTACTGTCTGCGGTGATTCTTGACTGTACTCAGGCATCACCGATCCGCGAAAGGGCCCGTAGCGGGCCAATCACCGGGGCGTAGTGGTGACTCCCGAAAAGGGTTAAGGCCGCACGGTACAGCGGGGGGCTTTAGTAGGTATGCCCATTAACCTAAGTGACGGGTATGCTTAATGCATTTCCCCACAAAAAAATGGTGGAAAAGTGACCAATATTGGTTTAAGATTCACAAATCCTAAAGAAGTTATAGGCGTGCTGTCGTTATTATGCGTAATTTCGCAAGAAGATGAAAGTTGCCATATCAATCAACAAGTGGACAACCAATAATTCCGCAATAAAAACAAGCATACATCATATATTTGCCGTAACGATCCAATAAAAACTTTTACTCAACGTTCACAAGACTTGCCTAGAATAAATTGGAAAATTCCACTTTTCCATTAATATCGGAACGATTCCAGAAGATATATTGCGAATATTCCAGCGTCGCGGTTTCAATCCAGTGAGTGAAGTATCAATACCTTTCCAGATCTCATATTAGGAGGTGACTGCAACGTGAGACACAAATATATTTCTTAAAAGGTATCGCATTTATAGAAACGGCAAGTCTTATTAAAGGTTATTCGATCGGACGTAAACATTTTTAGCCTAAGGAAACCGATGTTAATTCCCAAAATGCTCTCTATGTTTATTACCAATTAGACTTCGTTTTAGTTTGCAGTATGTTATGTAGGTATGTTATTGTAAGTTTAATTTAAAAAATCCGGACAAGTGCTTGTTCAACTGACCCAGAGAGGGTTCCGTAGAATGAAAATGTTATAGATCTACCATGTTCTTGATTCTTACCCAAATACAACTTTGTAGTTAAATTCCCTTACATTTCAACCGTAAATTTAAGTTTGCATTTACAAAAAATATTTTTTTATGTAATAATTCGACAAATTCACGATTTTCGTATTTTCCTCCTTTCCTTTGACTTAGAAGCTTATTTTTTACACCAATTTATAGAATAATAATAACGTTTATTTATTTCTCCTCACAACGAAGCTACAATCAATAATAGATTTACATTTAATATAGTCCGGTATGTGAGGAGCTGGTGTTTGATATGGGAATAACCTGTATAACAAATCACCAGGTCCCTACCCCACGGATAAGTTCAGACAAAAAAACATTAACTATATTTGTATTGAGCTTATTTAAAACATGTGTGCATGCATGCATGCATGTGTGTGTGTGTATACGTGCGTGAGTGTGTACATGTGTATGTGCATTTGCGTGTATGTATGTGTGGTAGTGTGAATATAGAATACTTAAATCTACAGTTCCTTGTATTCTATATAAATTTCAACTTCATATCTTCACGCGTTCCTAAGAAAAAGGGTTTTGACAAACGGACAGACAGATGGATAATGAAGTGATCCTATGAGGGTTTATAGGACGGAGTACGCAATTCTTAAACAATTAAATAAATAAGTGGCGCCTGATTCTATCAAATAAAATTATAATGAGTTTCTTTTAAGATTTAATTCCTATTGATCTACAACTCATTTCACTTATTTACATTATGAAGCATGCTAATGTCTTAAAAAAAAATAGCGTTTTCCTCTTAAACCAACTGAAACAATAAGCAAAATATTTGCATTAATTTTGTTAATGGTTTTAAAAGAAAAGTTGTAAAAGAGATTGACGAGTCAGTAATAACTTCTCTGGTTTTCGTTTTATTACACCTATAATATGCTTGCATTGAAAATTCTATTCTATATGATACTTTTTATATACATAAACGAGTAAAATAGAATTTTCATTGCAAACATATAAAATATATTTTATATAATACAGCAAAATAATACAACCAGGCGTTGCTGTGTTATAATCCTATTATTATTATATCCTATCCTTTTTCCTAAATCAAAACAAATCCAGCAAAATGAAAAAAATAACATAAAAATCGGATGAGTAGTTTCGGAGTTCATCGCGGTTTAACATTGTGACATGGAATTTTTATTTATATAAACTCGGCGTCAAAAAAATCGCACCTTATAAAAATCTTATTCAAAAATTCCTAAACCTTATATAGAGGATAGTGTTAGGTATCATTAGAAAGGTAACAAAAAGGAGCATCAAACAACAATTAAGTGCAATCTTTTTTTTAATTAAAATTATACAAAAAGCATAAAAATTTGAAAAATAATAAAAAATCTTAATTAAGTCCTAATTAATAATCGATAATTTACAAAAAAAATGTACAAAAAGTGTCTTAAAATTAACTCAAAATCTAGTGTTACCCCCCCTTGCCCTGATGACGGCTTCCATACGGTCCCTCATAGACCTCACCAACTTCAGGAGCTCTTCTTGAGGGATAAGACCCCATTCTTCAATCACCGCGGTTTGGAGTTCCTCTAGAGTCGAAGGAGCCGGATCCCGAGATCGAACCTTACGTTTAAGATGGTCCCAGAGGTGCTCTATCGGATTCAGATCAGGACTTCTCGCTGGCCACTGCATCACAGGAATTTGGGACCTCCGCAGGAAGTCGTTCACGATGGCTGCAGTGTGTGCGCGAGCGTTGTCGTGCATTAATGTGAACCCCTCGCCAAAAGATTCGGCAAAAGGGACCACATGCACATCCAGGATCTCTGTGATATAGCGGCGCGCAGTCAGCGACCCTTGTCCGCGAGCACCTCCGGTCCGGGAGACGCAGACCAGGTCGGTTTTGCCGGCAGCCGACATACCGCCCCAGAACATGCAGGATCCGCCTCCATATTCCACCGTCTCCTGGATGCAGGCTTGAGCGAAACGTTCACCCTGCCTCCGGTATACTCTTCTTCGTCGGTCGTTGCAGAAAAGACACACTCGTGTCTCGTCTGAGAAGAGAACAGCTCCCCACTGCTCAATGGTCCAATCGACGTGGTCGCGAGCAAACTGCAAGCGGGCTCGTCGGTGCGCTGCAGTCAATTTTGGACCTGTAGCAGCTCTGCGGGCTGCTATGTTCTTCTCCTTCAGTCTTCTTCTAACCGTGGATACACTCACGGTGCGTCTGCGAACTGCCTGGAGCTCCTGTTGCAGCTGAACAGCGTTTGAGAAGCGATTTCTCAAAGAGTACGACACAACGAACCGGTCGTCTCTTTCCGAAGTGCAGCGACGTCTACCGGACCCATGTCGCCGGATATAGCCACCGGTCTCTAAAAAGCGCTGGTAGACTCTACGAACCGAAAAACGGCTCAGATTCAGTTGCCGGGCGACATCACACTGCCGCACCCCTGCTTGCAGTAGTGCAACCACTTGAGCGGCCTCATCAGCTGTAGTGTCCATTTTCCAGATGTTCTTTCTTCAGTAAAATCAGTGCGTGTGTCCCCTTCAACGGTTTAATAGCGAATGACCCACATTGAACCCGTGTTGACCTCTTTATACCCACAAAGTTAGCGCAACTCGCGACTCTCCCGAGCAGCAAAATTTCCTTAGAATTTTTGTGACCCTTTATTTGTTGCTTTAGGTTTTATTTGATAATGAAAAATAATGTTTTTTTATTAAGTTAATTAAGTAACCTTTTAAATAAAATTATAATTAATACGACTGCATGTGCATATCCAGAGTTAATGCCATTTGAACGTGATTTTCTTAGAGGTGCGATTTTTTTGACGCCGAGTGTATTTGGGGGTCCAAGTTTACTCGCGTCCGTGGGATTTAACCCTCGATATCCCACACGTGGCCCCTGGATGGTGCTAAAGGAGTAAACCTCTTTCAGGTGGTAGGCTTCGACCGCGGCGTGTTACCACCCACCAGACAAAGACAGCACTGCCAAGCGGTCCCAACCGATCGTGTTCCAGTGCTGAAGTCTGGTGAAGCCATATTGGAGGACGGGTCAGTACAGTTGTGCTGGTTGCAATGGACGAATTCTTGGAATGTGTTAGGGCAATGCATCGGATATCCAGATTCGGAGAGCAGCGGGATCCGAGGCACGGTTCTTCCGCTGGCTGACCGCAGATAGTTGGGGGCCCGAGTAGTGAGCTAGCCACTTACAAAAGGCTGCCCCGCCATCTCGCGAAAAATCCTGGGGGTGTGCCATCGTGCCGGTTGGCGCCCGGACGAGAGGACCCGGTGGACACCCTCGGGGGGGCTCGGGCGTCCCCGCGGTCTCCGGTTTGGCTATCCCGAGGTGTAAGGCCCTGACTCTTCTCATTTGTTTCGCAATCAGCATCTCGTACTACTTCCGTCCTTCGTTACCTTCCCTCACGACACTATGAAAGTTAACAACAGGAAACCGGTTAAACAGCGGTCGCACGTCCTCTCCTTCCTAGTGCACGTCTCTAATATAAGAGGTTTGCACTCTAATCTCGACCCCGTCCATCACCATCTTGAGACTAGAAAACCGCACCTGTTCTTTCTCACGGAGACGCAGATAAAATGTTCAACTGACGCGGCGTACCTGGCTTACCCGGGTTATGTCCTTGAACATTGTTTTAGGGCTCATGCGGGTGTTTGCATGTATGCACGCGATGACATTTGTTATTTGCGTCTCCGTGATCTTGAAGACCCCACCCTTTCTATCATTTGGGTTCTGGTGGATACAGGCTTAGAAAAAATTATCTATGCTTGTGTCTATCGCTCGCATAGTGGAGACGCGGAGACTACCAGGCTTATCAACCAACTTATTGAGAAGGCTGACATTGCCCAACAGCGATACCCATCCGCTCAACTGGTGGCTCTTGGTGATTTCAACGCACACCACAAGGACTGGCTGTTCCCTTACGAAAAAACCGACCACGCTGGTCGAGAAGCGCGAAAGCTAGCCTTGACACTTTATCTCACCCAACTTGTCCAGGAAGCCACTAGAGTGCCGGACTCTGATGGACAGACAGCTAATTGCTTGGACCTTCTGCTGACGTCAAATCCCGACAGTTACTCGGTGTCGGTTACGCCAGCCCTTGGCAGTTCTGACCATTGTGTGGTGGAATCTATGTCGGTGTACTCTCCGACCGACCCAAGCCCAAAAGGCTCCCGGCGGGTTTGGCGTTTTAAATCAGCAGATTGGGATGAGATGCGTTGTTTTTTTGCATCTTATCCTTGGCGGCAGGTTTGCTTTTCTTCTAGCGACCCCTCAGTTTGCGCGGATGCTGTGACCAATGTGCTTCGTCAGGGTATGGAGTATTTTATTCCCTTCTCTAACATAACACTTGCCGGCAAAGCTCACCCGTGGTATAATGCCAAATGCCGTGATGCGGTGGCATCTAAACACAAAGCATATTTGGCCTGGGTTGAAGCTCGATCCCGTAAAGCTACTGATACGCGCGAAAAGAAGAAAGCCTTTAACAAAGCCGCCAAGTCCTGCAAAAAGGTTGTAAAAAGAGCTCGCTTCGATCACATAGGCTGCATTGGGAAGAAGCTTGCCTCTTACCCTTCGGGTAGTAAAGCGTTTTGGTCCCTGGCTAAGTCGATCGAGGGTAACTTCTGCCGTTCCTCAGTGCCTCCCTTGCTGAAACCTGACGGATCATTGGCACACACGGCCAAGGAAAAGGCCGATATATTTGCCGAATCATTTGCCGAAAGTTCGCGTTTGGATCCTGGCAATGCTGTACCTTCCGGTTTGTCAAGATGTGGGACTTTTATGTCTGAAATTCGTATAAGACAAACCGAAGTCAGAAAGGCATTGCGGGAACTGGACGTGAATAAAGCCAGTGGTCCGGATGGTATACCAGCCATAGTACTAAGGACTTGCGCTCCAGAGTTAGCTCCGGTATTGACACGCCTATTTCGGTTATCTATGGCTAAAGGACAAGTGCCAAAGTCCTGGAAGCTGGCCAACGTGCAACCTGTGCCTAAAAGGGGCAGTCGTGCTGACCCTATCAATTACAGGCCCATCTCGGTCACGTCCATTCTCTGCAAGATAATGGAACGTGTACTGAACCACAGGCTCCTGTCGTATCTAGAAGAAAATGACCTCCTTAGTGACCGGCAATATGGGTTTCGCCGGAACCGGTCTACTGGAGATCTTCTAGCATACGCCACTTACATATGGAGCGAAGCCATCGAGAGGCACGGTGAAGCGCTTGCCGTCTCTCTTGATATCTCGAAGGCTTTTGATAGGGTGTGGCATGAGGGCCTTATTGGCAAGCTTCCATCATATGATCTTCCCACTGATTTGTGTGTCTGGATATCGGACTTCCTGAGAGATCGGTCAATACGAGTTGTCATTGACGGCAGCTCGTCTGACCATTTGGCTATCAATGCCGGCGTCCCTCAGGGTTCCGTTCTCTCTGCAACACTTTTTCTGCTGCATATAAATGACCTGCTGTTGCCCGGTATTTTGGGGTACGCAGATGACAGCACTGTTGTAGAGACCTATATGTCTGATGCACGAGCCAGTGCTGAACAGATCCAGCGTCATAGAGAGGCGATGGTTAGCCGCATGAACCTATCTCTGCAGGCAGTCTCCGAATGGGGCGATGCGAATCTAGTAGGGTTCAATCCGGCAAAGACCCAGGCGTGTCTTTTCTCCGCTAAAAGGAGTCCTTTCAACTTGACTCCTACTTTCCGAGGTGTATCCGTGCCGATCACTGACCATCTTGAGCTTTTAGGTATGTCTTTGTCACCAACTCTCAATTTTGGCTCTTTCATTGAGAGCATGGCTCAAGTGGCTTCAAAAAAACTTGGCATTCTGGCGAAGGTAAGAAAATACTTCACACCGGAACGGTTGCTCAACCTTTACCAAGCACAAGTTCGATCGTGTATGGAGTATTGTTCTCATCTTTGGACGGTTCCGCCCGATACCAGCTCCAGACGCTTGAGTCCATTGAGAGGAGGGCAAAGAGGCTCATCGGCAATGAAGATCTTTTCTATAAAAAGCTCAAAAGCCTTGAGCATAGACGGAAGGTAGCAAGCCTATCCGTATTTTATAGGATACATTTCGGAGAGTGTACAGCTGAATTGTAAAATCTTCTTCCGCCGTCCCCATTTTATCATCGGACAACCAGACTTACAAACTGGCGACACCGTTATATGGTGGATATACCAAAGAGTCGCACTAAGCGTTTTGGTTCCAATTTTGTGATACGTACCGCTAAGGAGTGTAACTCTTTGCCTGAGTCTGTGTTTCCTGACAAATACAATTTAGGGGTCTTCAAGTCACGAGTAAATAGGTACCTTCTAGGCAAGCGCGTCACATCCTAGATCACATCGACGCTTACCATCAGGCGAGATGGTGGTCAAGCGCATGCCTATTTTCTATAAAAAAAATGAAAAAAAAATATAAGATTTTTTTTAATAGAAAAATACTAGAAAATATCTACTTCCCTCACAAGTTATTCTCAGGTGGAACTCGATACCGCAACGTTTGGACGTCTGGTCTAATGAAGGTCACAAAAGCAAGGGATATGAGAGTATGCAATTCCTCCCCAAAGGGAGGCTAGGTGGTGGAACCCCACAACGAAAATGCCCCAAAAAGTGAAATGGTCACATTCAGTTAGCTTATAACTGTGACCAAAAAAAAACATATTTATTTCAATCCCAGTTCGAAAGCCAAGCTCTTTTTTTTAATGTCGACCATTTCATTGAAACGACTTAAGACAAAAGAGTTGGCAGCTTTGGCTTTCTTTGCTGTGTTATGTATTAGTTTCGGTTTTAATTTACTATAAAAATATCCATTTTTAGCGGAAAGACCTAATATTTTTTTCCTGCAATCAGCACTCGTCTCGCATAATGGGTTATTTATGGGCCATTGTCCCTACTGTGTTTTTGTACATAAGAGAAGCGTGTGTCCCAATAGGAGAAACATCAATATAATGTAATGACAGAATGATGACGACAGAATCAAAAGTGCAATATGTAACCACAAATAACATCATCATCATATCAGCCGTACGACGCCCACTGCTAGACATAGGCCTCCCCCAAGGATCTCCACAACGATCGGTCCTGTGCTGCCCGCATCCAGCGTTTTCCCGCGACCTTAACCAGATAGTCAGTAGCGTTAGCCTCGTAGCGGGCCTACCCACTGAGCGTCGTCCGGCACGCGGTCGCCATTCGAGAACCTTTCCGCCACAACGGCCATCAGTTCTCTTTGCTATGTATCCTGCCCATTGCCATTTCAGCTTCGCAATTCTTTGAGCTATGACGGCGGTTTTTGTTCTCCTACGGATCTCCTCATTTCTGATTCGATCGCGTAGGGAAACACCAAGCAAAGCTCTCTCCATTGTCCGCTGGGCGACCTTGAGCTTTCTTACAAGACCCATAGTAAACGACCACGTTTCATACTTACGTATGAAACCACACGTTTCATACCACAAATAAGATACTTGATATTTATCCAAAAATTAAGTATCGCGATTTTATTATAACAATAACAGACTGACTAAAGAAGTTGAATAAGGAAAACTTTTAAACGTTAACTATTACATAAATACATATTTTCACACACAAACACACACACTCACACACGTACGTCATGTTATTTACGCGTTTATTAACACACACATACACACATGAATACAAGTATCATTATAATTTACGTTTTGTTTTTCTGTTTTGTTCTTTAATTTATGTATTGAATGAAAATATTGTCTTCTAACGTATGAAACATTTATAAAAAACCGCAACCCCTATGTTTAAATGTTGTGAAAATGTTAAAAGAAATAAACTATTTTTTTTTTTTAATTACTTTAATAATCATACTCAGAGTAAACAGGACGATTTGTTCGAACAAGGTTCATGAAAAGATCGACATATTTTCATGCTATTTAAGTAATTTTCGATGGCTTTTTTATAATAATTTAGTTAATGCATTTGAATTGTATTGTATCATTAAAGAGGTATATAATTTAATTTAAATGTCTTTAAATATCTTTAAACTGTTTTGACCTAGTTTCAAAAGTGTTAACCAAGTAATTGGATTGTATAAACTTATATTTAAAAAAGCTATATCAAAGAGACTTACAAAGACAGTTTATTTAATAATGTCACGCAAAGAAAACCAGACAGAGCAGTTGCTCCTTTTTCCTTATTCCTTTTATGAATATATTAAAGCGGGCAACACTGTTTTTCCCTTTACTTAACAACTTAGTATGTACTTACTTGCAACAACCAATAGCATCTTCTGTGGAAGGTGGGCAATATTGCGGAGTGCACGTAGCAACCGTAGATACACTGAAACAATATAAAAAAGTTGATAAAAAATCCTGTAAAGATTTACACAACTTAAATGTTTACACAACTCAACTTTACAGTTTGTAATCTAATATTTAGTCTATAATTCAAAAAAAGGTGCTGAAAAACTAGTGACCGAACTTAGGATGAAGCCTGTATCTCAGTGCACCAGTACTCTCCCCCCTTGATGAAGGAATCCGGGAAACAATGGTGTACTTTACAAACTAAGTTAATAGTGTACGGAAACAGAAATAAATCGTAGATTATAAAGTGATGTAAACCTAATAATAATCTATACTTCTATACTAATATTATAAAGAAGTAAAGTTTGTGTGTTTGTATATTTGTTAAATTGTAAGGGGTAATCTCGAGATCTACTGAACCGATTTGAAAAATTCTTTCACCAATAGAAAGGCACATTATTGCTGAGTGTCATAGGCTATATTGAATGCTAGAAAAATTTGAAGAATTTTGTCCACCCGTGCGAAGCCGGGACGGGCCGCTAGTAATAAATAAAAATACTCCTGGGTCCAGAGAAGTATTTCAGTGTTTTCCCCTTAAACAAGTTCGAGTGAGCAGCAAAATATTTTTATTCATTTCGTTAATGGTTTTAATTTAATTTGATCATATTTTCTCATCGCTACAAACTTAAATGGCATTTTATGGAAGAGATTGACAAGTTCTAATAACTTCGCTGGTTTTTGTTCCATAACGTCTTGTTTTATATGTTTTCATTGAAATGCTACCTATATAAGGTAGCATTTTAAATTGTGTGTATGTGTGCGTTGAACTGTGCATGCGTGCGAGTGTGGATGCGTGTACGTTCGTGCGCATGTGTGTCAGTGAGTTAGAAAGTGACATGTGATAATATGAACATGTTGGTTTGTTCATATTAGTATGATTTACTATCGAAGAGACTATCGCAAATAGCCCTTATAGTCATGCTGTATCTAATATGTGATAAAGATTTATTTTCGTAATTATTTTTTACCTAAAGAAAAAATCACAATAATAATACATAGGTTAGGTGCAATCCTCAGAATACAGAATAAACCAGAAGGAGCCTAGAGTCGATAACATATGCCACTCACTGAGTCCAAAAACAATTGACCACCCCCGCATTCCTCATACTTCCCCCCGTAAAGTGATGCTAGCTTAGGGAGAGTTCGCTTATTGTAGGGTTAATTAAAATTCATATTTCAAAATAATGCTGTCCGAATAATATTTTTGTGTGAACATATCACTATTACAATTATATTGTTACATAAATATTAATATACTATTATGCATAAAAAACCCTTAAGTGAAATAAAACACGTTATTTTCTAAAAATATGTCTTTATTTACATATAGGACATGGCGGTTTTGGTAATCTTAACAATACCGGTATTTTTACCGTATTAAAATTTTCAAAACCTGGATCTCAATATTTTCGTATTATTTAGGTATTTTTTAAATACAAAATTTACCCAGTTATGAGCGATCAAGTCAAGAATAATTGAATAAGATTATGTATTTTTCTGTTAAAAATAGTATCAAAAATAACAGGAAACAGTAAAGATAGATAAAAATTAAACTTCAATTTACCATAATTACTCAACATGTTTATATTTTGTTTATGTCAGTATTTTTAAATTTTTATTTAAATTCTATTTATAATTAAAGTTAGGTACGAAGATAATCAGTTTTTGTTTAAAAATGAAATTACGTTAAGAGCTTAATTACTACAATATATAAAAAAAACATTCAGTATTTTATTGCGCAAAATTAACGAAAGTTTATACAACACAAATAAACTCAATTTTATTAATGTGTTCTTCAAATGTCTAAAACGTCATTCGCCATCTTGGATTCTGAGGTGACATTACTCCGATAGTACACAGTCATAATTATGGAAGCCAAATTCAACCAAGTGTTTCTTATTTTGATATCATTTGGCAGTTGAATCCATTATTTATGAAGTATTATTAAGCTCATATTTATGCATCCAGGTACAAGCTACCAAAGATATCTATTAGAACTCATTATTTTCAAAATATTGGTTTTTCGCAAAATTGTATTGTTTAATGTCTGATGAAACATCATGGCGGCTAGCGTTTCCACGCATAATTTCAAAATCATAAATAAAAAAGGGATTCATGGCATTTTTGGGATTAAAAATTAAAATAAAAAAATACGATTACGGTCATTACGATTTTAGCATTGATATTTATCAGTTTTCAAAAAAAGGTGTAATATCCTATTTATAACAAATATTTTGACACTAAATTAATGAATATGTATTTAAACATTTTGTAATAAAATTAAATGTTTAATTATTTTATAGACATTAAATTTTTTCAACCTATTTAATAAACTAGTGAAAGTAGGGAAAAATCCAGCAAAACTGACAACATTCTATTTGGGCGAGTCCATTTTATTAAAATGGACTCGCCCAAATTGTTTACAATTTGTACAAGTAAAAAAACTTCATTATTTAAACAAAATTTGATGCACATGCGCTACTAACACATGAAATGTGATCCTATCTTGTATTTCTATTTTTCCAACTGCATTGAAGCAGGTGGGAACAGCATAAGACGGCATTATTAATAAAAAACTGAAATAATTTTTGAGATGTGCGTCACACGGTGGTCACAGATAGACTAGTCTTCCAAATTTCAAACTACTCTCTTTTAGAGTAGTTTGTGTGGCTTCAGTATAAGGCGCGTTCGCGGTTTCTGGTTTGTTCTGTATTCTGTGGTGCAATCATAAACTCATTCGAGTTTTGCCTTGCACCTAAGTCGTCGAGATTGACAACTTTTTTATACATTACTACACAGATAGACATTATTAATATTATAACAATATGTAGGTAGGCATTAAAAACTCAAATAGGAGTCGACCGATTAAACTTTTTCAAAAACATGGGCACGGGATGGGTGACCCTTTATTTAACGAACTTCTCCATGATTTAGGAAACACGTTGAGCCATTTAACTTTATAAATAATTAGCTTTATGTTTTAATGTTCCTTGTCATTAATTGTATCGCACATTTAGAATTACAATGACCTAACTGAATTTTTTTATTTACTTTTCTTTGAAAATATGTTTTTCATTTAAACTTTAAATAATTTTCGGTTATATTTACTTTGATATTGGTAGAATGTTTTGCTTTAGTATTTTTTTTCTATTTTTTGTAACAATCATTACATACAATCGTTACAGAACACTTACAGTAAGTTCATTGTTCCTGTTGCGGACTGATTTATCAAAGAAAAGGCTAGAGGAAAATGGGTTTAATAGCAAAAGAAACAAGAGAAAGAGAAAAAAACAAAAGAAATACATACCAAAGTGACAACTCATTAGAAACAAAACAATTTCTTTAAAATAACAGAATTTATAAAAAAAAAAAAACTTAAAAAGAAGTTTGAATGCAAAAAAAAAATTAATTAAAAACTTAAAAAGAAGTTTATAAAATAATCGGCCAGTCTGGGCCAGTCCGTAACAGATCCATTGAAAAAAATTACAAGAAAGTTGATGTTGTTTTCTATTTATTGTTACTTTTAAAGTGTTTAGTATAGTTAAGTGAGTTAACTATTCTTGCACTTGCGTCATTGTAATTATAGAAATGCGATGGAGCTGGTTGATCACATACAACCAACAACCAAAAAAAACCAACAAAATATGCCTTCTTAATAAATATAAGTCCGATGGTCACCAATCACATGATTGGCATATGCAAAAGTAACTTAACATTCGCAATCAATCGACTAACCTCTTCGCCATTGAGCTCCCTGCAATCAACCAGCAAAATCGTATAATAGCACGGGTCATTGCTACTATAGGTTAATTGCCCAAACGATTCCGGCTGAGTAATGGTACTGGGTGCGAACTTACTAACTGGCTACTACTTTACGGCTAATTAGCCCGGTAACTGCTTCTCCTTTGAACAATAATTCAATTTCAGGGATAAACTTAGAACATTAGTTTAACTGTGACATTGTATTGAATTAAATTTTAATTAAGTTCGTAATTTTTAAATCCTACTTATATTATGACAATACTTTGTGTTTGTTACCATATTAACCGCAAGTAGTTCATCTACCGGACGCTAGCTGGCGCTAACGGAAAAATATTTAATAATAGAAAAAAATTAAAGAATTTTGTCCACCCGTGCGAAGCTGGGACGGCCCGCTAGTTACTATAATATTTGAACAATTAAGATATGTAATGTAAATCTAGATATAATAAAATAAATTATAAATAAAAAGGTGCCCAAATAGCTGGTAGCGTTTCCTCGTTGGATAGCTATACTTAAACTTTGGCCGACGAAGCCACTAGATCTTTTATCCCCAGTGACTGGACATTTCTTAAAAAAAGAGTTTGGCTTTCGGGCCCCACGAACCCACGGTCTCCACACGGGGCAACGAAGATTTAACTGCTTGCAAGGGCTGCATACTTTCGAACTTTATTACTTTCTAAAGCTGCTGCATCAGCCCCGGCTTCCTTCGATGTAACGGCCTTATGTGATGGTATCATTAAAACCATATGGTATAAGGGTCGTTCTTCTTTTTTACCAACAGTGAAACGACGTTTTTCTGGTTTTTGGTTTTTGAACTATCCATAATTGTGGTTACTGTGTGGAATTTAAAAGAAATTGCATCTGTGTTTTCATTAGGACTAATTAAAGTTTAACTTGCGGCAAATATTAATTCTTTTTTAATTTTGTTTTTTTTTTTATATGTGATGAAGTGGCCTTTTTCTGTGGAGACTACATTTCGGTTTACCACTCTGTGACGGCATTCTACGGAAAACAAACGAAAAAATATGTTGGTTGGAGAAGATGAAAAATTACATAATATTAATATATAAGAAAAATATGGACATTTATTCGAACCGAATTAAAAACCGTAAATATCAATACTCCAACGAGATGCCATAATAAGACGAAGGACAGAGCATTGTCAGTACAAAAGTAGAACGACCTATAAAAATATCCTTGCAGAAGCCACCATAGCTTAGCCATGACATGCAGATTATATAATAATCATAGTATTTCTTACATTCATACCAATTCGCTTACCCCAGAAAACACTATAAGATTATACTAGTGTAACTAAGAGACATACATACTAGACATATTAAAAAAATATACCCACTACTCAGGTATAAATGCTCGTATTTATCACACAAACATCTTAAGCCTGTATAGCCTTCCCAGGCTAAGGCACCTATTTCAGGTGGTGTTTAGTCAGTATGAGTCTGAGATAACCTCTCGGCCGGCCGATGTATCCATGTAGGATTCACCACCTCCCTCCCCCGAGTCCGAAGGGGAAAAAAACACAAAACATCTGCCCCAGAAGGGTCACGATTCAAACCCATGGCTGCCCAGGTACGAAACGAACGACGAACCAAGTAACTTTACCATAACTAACATCACTAACTAAAAAATGTTAAATAGGAGACGCAAGAGAATTGTGTATCGTTAAGAACCATGTCAGTCTATAAATGGAAGTGTAATGCAATAACCTTTCACCCATTTCCTTAAAAAAGACTTAAAATTATCTGACTTTGATCATTAACAACTCCAGAAGCACACCTTCCCTGGTTTTAATAAAAATATCATCTTGATGATGGGGTGAATACGAGACATTAATAAGATTACATGAACTATTTCCACATGAAGCTAGCTTGGTAGCTAAAGTACTATGTAAATAAAACACAAGACTCGACACAACCTGAACAAGTTAATTATTCTCCATAGATCGTAGATCAGGAATGGTGACAATATAAAACTGGCAAACTTTTCCATCATGGATAAAATCGTATCATACAAACACTTATTTGTTTAGTAGCTATTGTAAACTAGCTGGCTTTGATCGGGAAATTAAATCGAACCTTTACTTTCGAAGGTTCATAATCATAAGGCATACTAAGATTCTATTATCTTTATATAGATACGTTGAAGAATATCATATATATTATAGAGGACAAATTTAACACCATTTTAGCCAAGCCCAACGGTTACAACAAGCCTTTCGATTCAGTTCATTAGCAATTTAGAGTACTAAATCGTCTCGCGGCTTTCTTTCAATCGACGAACCCTTAAAATCGGTGTATTTGCTCTAAGCTTATAACCAAGTCATGGCTAGGTTTTACAATACAATGCTAATGTCCTCACAATTTCATAAGAGTTGAGATTTGGTTGTATATCTTATAGTATACCGTTTGGTGCAACGGTAGCGATCCTGCCTTACGCACCGACGGTCTTCGGTTCGAATCCCGGTAGGGGCAGATGTTTGTATGATGAATTCGCGCATTTATACCTGAGTTATGGGTGTTTATATATATTTCTATGAATATTAATTATCTATGTATCATATATGTATGTCTATCTGTTACCCTAGTATCCATAACACGAGCCTTATAGTGCTTACTTTGGGCGGGCTAGGCTAATTTGTGTGCTAATTTAAGAAATATTCATTTATTTTTTATCATTTTATTTATTTTTTTTCTATGCTATATTTATTTTGCATACAGATGAGATAAAAAGAAGAATAACAAAAAGATTTTGCGTTATAATATGAGATGGCCAAAAATCTGTAAACGCATCCTTTGGTAATTTGAGCTGACGTCTCACTAAAACTCAATGCCGATTCATTGTCGTTACAGTATCATATCATATAGCCGATAAATGGACATACTGCTGGACGGATGTCTAAAATGCCAGATGAGCTAAAGATCAAAGTAAATACCATAATTCAGCAAACGCTGATGCCCATTATGTGGTCTGCGGAAGGTTTATGGTGATAATCTCCAATATACTGTGCTACTCTGCTGAACACCACTAGGCACGTACACCATTATTTCGATGTATTTTTGAACAAGTTGTTGTGCCTTGAGCAATGACACGTACCTTACGCCAAATGCTGCCCAGTCAATACGTAGTTGAAAGCTAAAAGTGCAACATTTGTGGATACGATACATTTTTAATTCCCCAAGTGACTCCTATGACTGCTAGTGTCGTATATGTATTCAGACAACATCTAATAGAGTGAACATTTCAAAAGTTAACAAATTTCATTCATTCTTAGTTTTAAAAGTACAAGAATATTGAAAAACGAACGAAGTTAGTAGTTGGTACTCAAAGCTATGACAGGAGAACTGGTACTGAGTATCAATATCAATATTTCTCTGTTTTTTAATTTATTTTTTTGTTTTTTAATTTAATTCAGAATGCAATATTTCTATCTTTATATATATAATTCTTCTGTGAGTGTGAATGTCACTGAACTCCTCCTAAACGGCTGGACCGATTTGAATGAAGTTTTTTGTGTGTGTTCAAGGGGATCTGAGAATGGTTTGGATTCACAAATCAGTCCGGCAGATGGCACTGCAGTCGGCACAGCAACGCGTGGCCGGGACAGCTAGTAAGATATAAAATACGTATGTAAAAAACAACTACGCCTCCGAGTCTCGGTAGCTCAGCGTTCAGAGCAGTCGCCCGGATAGCGAAAGGTCGTGGGATCGAATCCCATCTGAGGGCTCGGAGGCGTAGTTGTTTTTTACATCAATATTTCTAATAATCAATTCTAAGTATTAATTTTACATTTCCTTTCTAAAAACCGCGTTCCTTCTGCAATTTATCCAAAAATGAGTGAGGAGCTTTTTACTGAGATTATTAATTTCCTACTTTTTTGTTAACTGGTTTTTCAGGTCAATTGTGTATAGTTGTGAAAAACGCTCTAAAGTTCTTTCTTTTTTTTGTTCTTGGTTTTTTTGATATTCGTTTTGACATTTTTTTGTAATATGTACTATAATTTTATATAAAATGACAGTACACCAATCAAAAATACATTTGACGAGCCGGTCCTCTAAAAAATGCATATAAAAATATTTTAACGACGTCCAAGGGAAATATTGTGTTAATATCGTTGAAAGTCAAAAAACCTTTACCAATATATTTGGATTTGTTTGTGGTAAAAAATTTACAGTCATTCAAAGTGAGAACCTTGTGCGCTCATGTTGAGTTTTCATCGGCCTGGATTTTTTTCAGTATTTTGGTAATGCATGTAGTATCGTGGTGTCGCCGCCAATAGATGTGATAGCACAATATCCAACGCGGCACGGGTGCCCTGAATAATACATTTTGCACAACTGGGCCTCTGTAGAAGAGTTGAAATAGGTACATGTCACAAGCGGTAGCCTGTTTTGGCATATTCCCTGGGTTAATACTTCGTGTACTTTCTAGTATTTGTGTTTCACTACGTGAGACGGGTGTCTGTTATTCTTTGTTATTATCCTGTTTTATAATTCACCTAAAGCAATCTCGTAATTTTTTATTGTTTATTTAATCAATTAAATAAGTGATTCTTAAACTAAAATATTATAATAACCAGTTTGCCAGAAAAACGTAGATTCATATACCACTTGAGGACAACTTTTTCATACATCCCTACTAATATTATAAATGTAAATATAAGTTTGTTTGTTATGCTTTCACGCAAAACTGCAAAACCGATCATCATGAAACTTCGTACATATATTCTTGGAGGTATTAGAAGTAACAAAGGATACTTTTTATTGAAAAAATATATTAAATGCGGGCGAAGCCGCGGATAAAAGCTAGTAAACTATACAATACAAAATACTATATTCGTAACACCACATTGCGGTAATAACACATCGAAAGAGACTTAAAATAGTGCTGCATTGAGCCAACAACCTTTGGATGGATAGAACTAAAAGGATAAGAAACGACGTAAGAAGCATAATAAATTTATAAACATGTTTCATCCAACTATCAACGTAGTAGTCTCTAGAATCTAACCTTTTGCACCACTCACGTGCCAAACCAACCATGCCTTTGAAACAGCTAAGTTCCATCACTTAGACCGGCCTTGGATCCCAAAGGCTCTGTAACGTCGTTATCGCAGGTGCCAATTCCAAGTTAGCTTTGTTTAGCCTCCTTGTACAACCTCTCATACTATATGTTATTTTTAATAGTCTGTACATACATAATCATATTGAAATAATTCCATTTATAAAAGGATAAAATACTAATGTAATGATAGGTATACTCTAATTTTGATGAGAATTTTTGGATTGAGTTTCATTATTTATTATCTTATTGCATCAAGTAATATACACGTGATTTCAACATAGTTCAATGAAATGCATTGAATTCGATAATTTCTTTGCTATTTTGGATTACTGACTAGTCTGATTATATCGTACGTTGCGTAGTTCACTTTAATCTCAATATATATTTTAAATAAATAAAGTTTAAAAGTTCATTTGTTCGGATCTTATAGAAATAAGCTATTTCAGTTAATTTATTCAGGCCATTATTATTTTTGCTCTTCCTTAACATAATTGCAAAAGTGTCAGCTTCCTCACTTCGTAAGAATGCATTTTTATACAATTCTGACATATCCAAAGCTGCATTAGAAAGCTCATACCAATATGGCTTAGCAAAGAGAACAACAGGAGTAGTGAAAGTGAATCGATGTCCATCGGAAAGGGGCCCTTTAAGCCAACACCCATTTCACAAGTCTCGGAATCTGCTTAGAGTTTCTTTTTGCCATACTATGGACCCGGCAACCGCACGGTGAATCCATGGAATGCTAAGAAGTTTGCTTTAATTTCAATACGCCAGAGCTATGTCTGTGGCCAAACCGAGTAAAGATTTGTTAATACCTTAGAGTTGGTAACTTGTAAAGGTATTTACTAAATGCCTACCTATAACGAATACGATCTATGCAAATGAAATTAGATATGATGATTATGTATCAAAAAACTAAGATAAGCAAATAAAAGCACCAAATATGTGAACAAATTGAGGAAGTGCATCATCTTTTGATGGAATGTGAGCGGAACCAAGCTCATAGAAAACTATTTATAAGATGTGGGGATTGTTCATAACATTCTGAGTAACCCCCAATCTGCGGCGGCTCTATATTTATGTAACTTATTGGTAGATGTATAAGATATGTAATTATTTAAATATAGTTCAATGGAGCTGGCATGTCAGAAGACAAAAGCTGCTAAATAAATAAAGTAAAAAAATAAAATTAAAGCACCAATATTAAATACTGTTGCTTATCACAATTTAAGAAAAAATATTTTTTATTTTTATAATAGAGGATGCTTTTTCATGTTGACAATAGACGATTTCATCTGCTTTCTCAACTTAATTTTTTGTTAACTAATATTATTCGAATAACAAGGTGAAAAAGCATAGTAAGTCTGATACTAATAATACCTATTATAAATGATAATAAATATTATATACTTAACCCAAATTTCAATAGAAATATATTGAACTTTATTGACCCAAATAATTTCTTTGAAATATCAAATCCAGTCTTTACAAATTTTGCAAAATCACAAGTAACATATGCACGAAATAGACTTATGAATTTCAAGTAACACTTAGCGAGATGAAATATTATGCAATATTCAAAATGTGCATCGTGCAATAGTTGTTGAACTTCTACATCTTTAGAATAAAGATGTACATACCACAGATCAAAACTTGTACCAAAGTAAAAAAAACTTTTTCTAAATGTCTTTGCAGATAGGTACTTCAATCTATAATCTAAGATCACAAATTTTTTATTTGTCTGTCCGCTCTTTTTCCCGCTCTTTTTCCAATGTATACGCGTTACCATAGCAACGCGTTAACCGCAAGTAGTTCGTCTACCGGACGCTAACGGCACTAACGGAAATTTATTTAATAATAGTAAAAAATTTAAAGAATTTTGTCCACCCGTGCGAAGCCGGGACGGGCCGCTAGTATGATAATAAGAATATTCCCTAGATTAAACCAATTAGCCTAACAACTGCCCCTTCCGTAATTTGAACCCAGGATTGTCAAGTGCGAAAGTCAGGATCGCTACACTTGCACAAAAAGGTCGTCGTTACGAAATTGGCTAAATATGAGCTTACTATTTTCACACTCCTGGGGTACAGGATTTCTCTATAAATCTGTAGCGTGCCATTCATAGCATTACATAAGTAGCTGTGAATGAAAAAGATATACAGAATCAGAGAAAAGAAGAAGTAATCATAAAGGGATGAGCTAATATTTTCTCAAATTTCTTTCCTTTTCGAAAAACATATACTACATCTCCTAGGTCGAGGCCCTATAATTATATAGATATAGAATTATATAGATATAGAATTATATAGATATATAGTGATAATAAAGATACATTTTATTCCATTTCTACAAACAAATATGTATTTGTTTGGATATATCATTAGGAAAAAATAACGACAAAAAATTAACAGTGCATTTCATCGCCAAACTGTACCTATGTGTAACAGCAGGAATAGGGATAAGGCTCGATGCAAAAAAAATCACCCAGGGATAGGTGAAGCGCTGACTTTTAGCCATCATCCTGGCTAATGAGTGATTAGAAAGTCAGTGTCATATACAATTAAATTGTCAAGTACAATTAGATAAAATTAAATAGAAATAGCTCGAGAAAATTAGATGATAATTATAATACAATAGAACGGGAGCTTGATAGCAGATAATTTTCAAATTTACTTACTTTCAGATAATTTTCAAATTAAATTACCGATTTTACACTTTTACCGGATTGATTGCTTATTTAATTCATATTATATATATCGATGTTACGACTTCTTTATAGGAGCTGTGATTATAGGATGACTTAAGTAAATGTCATCAAACATGGGCTCTTAAATTTATACAAAATAAAATTGTTTTCTTTTAACAATAATCTACTCAAATACCAAACTACTCGATGCACTGCGTATTAAAATTTGAAACATAAAAGTCTTTTTTGAAATCACCACCGAATCGACATTAAAGGCGGGGAAGCTTCTAGGAATGCCAAGATATTCAGAAGCCAATATCAATTCTGTTTGTTCGCCGAATATCCAGTTTTATCTGCGACCCACAAATGGACACTCAAACCTAAACTGGTTGGCCACGACGCCATGTCGTATTTTAGTAAACCCATTCCGCCCAATAACCGGGTTGGTAGTGGATTTTTCGGGGATATTCGAACGCCTAAGAAGCCGTATGGTGTAAGTCACAAGATTTCCAGAAGTACTTATTGTCTATATAAATATTCTTTGAGGAAAACGGGCAATACAAAAGTACCTGAACGAATGAAGAATAAAAAAATACTTCACTTCAAAATCTGTCTTCATTGATAAAAAATTATAGGCATTCCACTAAAAATCAGAAAAATTCAAAAACAATAAATAAAAACAGAATAACTATGTATATGAGTAAATAATGAAACTGTGTAGTTTATACTTTCAGTATTGTCATTGTTTGTTTTGTTCTTGTTTTTTTTTTTTCATTTATTTATTAACGTATTAAAAATAAAATACATTGTATTGATCAAAAACAGCGTATAGAAATCCACAAAGGTTTATAGTAACGCTGTTTAAAGCAAGCGTTAAGATACAAAAAATACATTTGATAAAAGAAATCAAGTTTATAAACTCTTTTACAAGGAGCAAACTAGGTGCATAAAAAAGTCTTGAAAAAGTAGTTATTCAATTCGTATCTTAAATTTAATTGAGTCAAACCATCAAAGCATGCTGCGTTGTATGCAGATGCCAGATCTCTAAGAAGTTATTAATAGTTTCAAGGTTATCAACGCAAAAATTATATTACTTATGTGGCATGAAGGGTATTGTGACCAAATGGTATTAGGCAATTGATATAAACTGGCTGTATGTCATTCCAAACATTTTATTTCTAACTATCCAACAACAGTTTTTACGTGAAAAACACTTATCAATGTAAAAGCGTTAAACTATAAGCGATCTCGTTCTATCACACGACATTTGTAAGCCACAGAAAGGGATAGCTTTTATACAGCAGCACCGAACTTTCTCATGTAATTTAATTATAAGTAAGTCGTCGCTTATGACATGGACCTAGCGATAATATCTGGACGAACGCTACCTCTGAGTGAATTAGACTTTTACGGGCAGCTAGAATCTACGACACGAAACTCAGGTAATGACGGGTATTGACTAATATATCTTCAAAGGTTGTAAAATAAAATCTGTTACGGATATAAGAGTGATTCAAAAATTTCTACTCTCCAGAATATTAGATATTAACGGAATGTTTGTTAACATTATTTTATGTTTGTTTTCTTTGACTATGATTGTAGTCAATGAGGTTTCGTAGTAAATAAAACCAAATTTGTTGAACAATACTTGATTTTTTTGTATTGAAAATACAAAATATAATAAGTGGGTTGCACAATACTTGAAAACACACGGAAGCGTAGGGCATGCGTGGAGCTTATATTATAACTGACTCCAATAAATTCGAATACGGTACAGCACCCTACCATCTCCCCGCACCTCTAAACTTAACAACACCAAAACTTACCAAACTTCCCAAAAAAAAACAAAATACAATGTGACATTAAAATTCCAAAAACTAATCAATTTATCATCATCATGCCGGAGGTATTTCTCAAAATTGGGAGCTTTTACCAAAATCTTGACGCTTGGCTTGGTGGTTGGAGATCTTAGTAAAACATGCTGATTCCTAAACCCTGACCACTTTGTGGACTAAGGAAAGGGTATGGTGATTTTTTCTAGACACCATCTCTTTTAGCTCTAACTGATCAATGATTTATACTTATAACTGATTAATGTTTTATACTTATATTGGTCAAAGTAGCAGTTACCTGCTATTAACTTTTCCTGCTCACGTATAAAGTGATTTCCCCGTCACGTAATTCACATTAAATTGCTAATTAATGTATACTACTGTTCATTTTTATTAACTTCATGTTGTAATGTTTTAGCTTTCACTATTGCTAGGCGTGTTTAGATCGATAAAGCGTTTATTTAATTCACATATATTATTTTAATCTGTACTTTGATAAACATTCTGTTATTTTTTAAGGTTCCGTACTCAAAGGGTAAAACGGGATCCTATTACTAAGACTCCGCTGTCCGTCCGTCTGTCTCCAGGCTGTATTTCATGAACCGTATTTCTATTGTCACTATAATTACAAATACTAAAGAGGGCTCCGATACAACAAAGGTGAATTTTATGCTCGATATTGATAACGGCAACAGGTATATATGCTTGAAAAAACTGGTTGGTTGCCTGTAAAGTCGGTATACGGGCGAAAGTTTTACGTGACAACGACTTTGAGTGGTAAAATAATTTTAATGTGAATATTCATTCGTATAGTAGGAAGAAGGATGAAATAATAGTAACAATTTAAAACATTTATTTATACAAAGAATTATATTTAAAACATTAATTTATAGGCACGCGTCCCTTCCACTTTTTATGTCTGTCTCTCTCGCTCTTAGGCGGGCTAACCATGCCCGAGTCGAAGGGACGCGTGCCTCTCACTCGCTCTCATTGTAAGCGCATAACGTGAGCGGAGCGTAACGCAGTTTCTTGAAGTGTCACCCGGCAAACCAATTTATAAGACGTTGTCACGTCAATATCCACAGAATATTGCGTTATATTATTCACTTAAAAAAATAATTTAATTAATATAAAATTAATATGTAAGGGAGCCTCCCATACGACAAATGTGATTTTTTATTCCCGAACTAAAAGTTAAAAGATTGTACGGAACCCTTGGTACTCGAAACTGCCTCGCAGTTGGTCGGTTTTTATATGACAATAAAGAAATTTCACAACAACAACTTCTAATGTCATTAGACGCTTTCTACGACAACCCGAAATGTGAAGGGCTGGTGTTATTTTAATCTGCAATGGCAATTGATTTCGTCTTTATCATTAATAAATCAATGAAACAATGAATTAAATTACATAACACAATTTTGCATATTGTCTATTTGTTGAAGTGACAATCTTAAAAAAGAAGCAAAAACTTACGTTATAAATAACATTAAAGAACTATTGAAATCCATAACGTTGTCCATAAACCGTTTCCATCCGTGTAATAAATCAGGGACCCTGTCGCAACATAAAGCGCCCCGGAAAAAACTTTACTGAATCTATTGAGACTCAATAATCCGGGAAAAAAACTAGCCTTGCTTAAATTTACGGACTCAATTTACTGTCGTAAAACGAATAGTTGTGATTTGTTACATCTGATGAATAAATATTATTAAATCTAATGAAATTATTAGTAGAAAAAAAAATCTAATTGGCTCAGGTGTCAAGCAGGATATGAACTCACATCGTCTCACTATCCGGACTAGTTCAATTATTTCAAGTATTTCTTAAGGTGACTCTAACGCCATCTTCATGTTCTAGGTATTACTGCCCACAATATCCAACATTTGATTAATTTATTTAAATTTATTTGTTAAAATTTTAAATTCTACTTTATCAAATGTCAGGAGTGGCGGGGTCTTTTTTTTACGTTTGGAAAATACTCTACGCATATTCTTTCGCTGGGAAACGAACAAAGTTCCGTGGAACTCCACCATTCTCTCACCCGACCTAGTGCCCGATCAAGGATTAGAAGCTTAGGCGGGAAAGACACAAGTTGAATTTTTTCAAGAAATAATAACTTAAGATTTCTTTAACAGTTAAATACTAAACGCCCTTGGATTGAGTTTCAAATGACAGTACATGTATCAATGTTAAGTTGTCAACTATAAAATTGCCGATGTTATTTTATTAAATAAAGTTTATCAAAGTTTGTGGTCAACAAAAATAATGTATTGGTTGACGTGTTATTATCAGTATAATTGTAAAGAAAGAACGAAATTACATCATTCTTGATAATATCATTGACAAGAACAAAATAAGGCTTTCGTATCCCATCAACAGAGATGTCAGCTTTAAACCAAGTGGATGCATTGTGGACATGGACCCGATCGTAACACAAGTATTTAATTTCCACGAGGGATAAAAAAGGAATATTGATAAGGTTGAATTGTTGTTTACCACAATGTTTAAAAGTACTGTAAAAGAATAGCAAGCAACAGTAACCGTGCAATATTAGCGACGCCAAAACTGCTTAGCTTAGTCAGTTCTGCGGCATATGCTGTAAAAAAAATAAGGCTTTTAACTAATGTTGAAACGGCAAGGTTAATTTATTTTAGTTATTTTCATAGTGTAATGTCTTATGGGTTGTTGTTGTGGGGCTCAGCTGCTAATATTGAAAGCATTTTTGTATTACAGAAAAGAGCTGTCCGTGCAATATACAGCCTTCGGCCTCGGTATTCTCTCAGAGATTTTTTTAAGGAAATTAATATTCTTACTGTGGCGGGACAGTACATTTATGAGAATATAATTTATGTACGAAAACACTACAATACTTTTGTCAAAAATAGCGACGTACATTGCTTTAACACCAGAAATAAGAATAGACTTGCCGTTCCAAGATTTAGACTTCAAAAGACAGGAGGCTCTTTCTTGGGGAAAGGTATAGCACTGTTTAATAAAGTTCCACAAAGTATAGTAGATTTGCCTTATCATAAGTTTAAAATGTATGTTAAAAATAAGCTCATGTCCAAAGGTTATTACAAGGTCAACGACTATTTAATAGATCGCGATGCATGGAAGTAATATGTGTCATTTCAACATGACACTATTTATTACAGGTTGTATCATACAGCATTAGCATTTGTTAATTTTTTTAAACTAATTTATTACTGGTAGATAAGAGTATGACATGCTCTCTTAATACATTTCTTGGGTGGTGGCATGTGTTGCGGATCGTTACGTTCCCTAAGATATGGTTGAGCGAAGCGATGGCTGTATCATGCGTCATGCTCGTGAACGGGTGCTGCCTTGGGAAATGGGTCTGCTCTAACCTTCAGTATTCAGTATTGGCTAAAACTAAACATAAATCTTGTTGTTTTCTTAAATTTGTCGTTTATTCCCTGTATGTTATTGCAATGTTTTGGGATACTTACTTTAAGTAAGTACAGATACTTGTTGACTTTGTTGTAATCAACGAAACAACGAAATAATGATATCATAACACTATTAGTATTGTCATAACAAAATAATTTTGTTTTTTTTTTTTGTGGATTGTATATGGTGACGACGTATTATATTGTAAATGTCGTTACTTCTGTTAAAGCTGACGAGTTTCTTGCGCCCATTCTTCTTGTCAGTTAAAAGACGTCCTGAATGGGTGGTAGGAAAAAATGTTGGACGATTCAAAACTACTTATTTTTAAGTGCATTTGAATAAAGTTATTTTCATTTTCATTTTCATTTTCATTTTCATTTTCATTAAACTGCAAGCTGCCTGCTGAACTGTTATTCCATTAAACGTAGTGAGGACATGGAATAACATAAACTTACGTTAACCAAACATACACTAAACAGAGAAAAGACACAAAAACATTTAAAAGATTATCAAAACAAGTATTACCATAAACAAAAAAATAATAAAAACTGTGAACGCCCGGCTGTACAGAACACAGATTCCCTTTCCTGACATGAATATTAAAAGGCAAAGAAAAACATCACATCTGCGTACATGTCATTATGTACAGAACAAAATTTGTAATTAATCTAAATTAAAGATTTATGTTAAACAGCTTTCTGTTCGAATTGTCTTTATTCTTATCAGCATTTAAAATGCATTTATTCAAAGTCTGTCCGCTCTTTTTCCCGCTCTTTTTTCATTGTATCAATAACGTTACCATAGCAACGCGTTAACCGCAAGTAGTTCGTCTACCGGACGCTAGATGGCGTTAACGGAAAAATAGTTAATAATAGAAAAAAATTAAAGAATTTTGTCCACCCGTGCGAAGCTGGGACGGGCCGCTAGTTGATACTCATATTATAAAGCTGAAGAGTTTGTTTGCTTGAACGCGCTAATTACAGAAACTACTGGTCCGATTTGAAAAATTCTTTCAGTGTTAGATAGCCCATTTATCGAGAAAGGCTATAGGCTATACATCATTAAACATATTATACCTGAGCCACAGAAACGCGTGGCAGGGTCAGCTAGTATAATTATAGAGCTGATGCCATAACAACTTCTAATAATTATATTTTTTGATTGACAGTCTCCGTGCTCCAGTGGCTCGTATACCGGTTTCCATTATAACGCCACTTCGAGGTACCGGATTCGACCAACTGCCGGGTCAAAGTAAATTTTTTTGTACATTGGCTCGTATCTGGGCGTTGTAGTACCATCATTATTTCTGAAATCCATAACACAAGGTACCTTATTTATTTGCTTACTATCTGACCCGGCCACGCGATGCTGTGACTCAGTTATTATTTTTTGCTTATTTTTTAGTTATGAATAAAATGAAACCTATCCTATATACTAAGTTGAAATTAATCCAGTAAAATGAAAATAAATCATCAAAATCGGTCGAGTAGCTTCGGAGTTCATTGCGGTCAATTAATTTTGGAACGAAGTTCCTTGCAGAGCGGTACCCTAGCCGGGAAAACACGTCCGTAGCGTTACACAAAAAGCGTAAGATTTTTATGTTTAGTCTATGTGGGATGGCTATACAGTGTCTAATGTATAGTCTACGTTATGACTGTTATTATATATTTTTATAAATCATTGTAAATAAAATAAAGGTGTTAATATTGGACGACCGTTTGGTGCAACGGTAGCGATCCTGCCTTTCGCACCGACGGTCCTGGGTTCAAATCCCGGAAGGGGCAGATGTTTGTATGATGAATACGAGCATTTGTACCTGAGTCATGGGTGTTTATATATATTTCTATGAATATTACATATTTATGTATCCTATATGTATGTCTATCCGTTACCCTAGTATCCATAACACAAGCCTTACAGTGCTTGCTTTGGGCTAGGCTAAGTGGTGTGAATGTAAGAAATATTTATTTATTTATAATATAATTTTGTAAAGTAGTTTCTTTGCTTTTTATCGATAAAAAATCATAATAAAAAATGTATACCCGAATAATTATTTTCTTTTTTTACCTCGAAAAGAATTTAAAATTAATATTTTTATAATAAGGAACTTCGTTCCTATCCGGTATCACACGACACCACACGACTTTTTTATTTATATATAAATATCTTTTGTAAGAAATTTTTATTACAATAAAATCCACTTGTGTTTATTGTGAGGCGGGACTTTAAATCAGAGCCTCTTACTTATATAGAAATATAATTAGATAGAAATTTATTCTCTATCGATTGTTCGATACTTCTTAATTTGATTTTGTAAGAACACGTAAATATGTCGCTTGTAACACTTGAAAAAATTGAAGGGATCTTTCAAGGTCTCGCTCAATTGGATCTTCTTAGCTCAATTGGATCTTTCTAGCTCAATTGGATTTTTCTAGCTCAATTGCATCTTTCTAGCTCAATTGGATCTTTCTAGCTCTAGTTCTATAAAAATATTTAACCGGATGCTGACTCGTTTATTCCTTCTATTATATATTTATTCCTAATATTTTAACAAACATTTTTTAACTTGCTGGGTTTTTTTTAAATTTGTAATTACTGTTGTTTAGTTTTTATTTTGTTGAATAAATAATCTTTTTAACGTATATTATATTAAATCCTGACGTTTCGACACCTTTACAGGAGCCGTGATCACAAGATGACTAAGATAATGGGCGTCATAATATAACTACTAAATGTATACAAAAAAAATATCTTACGTTTTATTCAGTTATTTAATTTTTTAATTCATTATTGTCCTAATACAATACAAAAAGTAATGTTTCCATATCGATTGAGAAGTCTTGAAATGTTGGATAAGAATGTTCGGTTATAATCGTTGAGTCTTGTGGAAATCAGATGAAAAAGTCCTAATACCAAACTCAACAGTTTAAACTTCAACTATACAGAGAAAATCGAAGTTCCAAGATCTAAAAATTATCAAAGATAGTGAGAATAAAACTTTTCTAATCCACGCTGTTTCATTGAAAAGTAGTATATTTTTTTATTCTCTCTAAGCTCCAATTCCAGCTTTAGAACTATGAAAATCACTCCATCTCGACTTTAGGCCATTCCAACGGAGCGTTCTAGATTTGAAATAAATGGATTAAAAAGTTTTCCGGAATTTATGCTCAGTCATCCGTCAAACGGTTGAAGTAAGAGTGGTATGGTCCGGAAGTTAATTAAAAGTTCATGTCGAATTCCGACTCAGACGAATGTGCAAAACAAGACGGATTTATTAACATACTCGCGGAACTTATAAAATGGAATAATTAGACTTAGGGCTCCAATAGAATTGTACTCATAGATATATTGACATAACATTAATTACGGAATGATAGGTAGATAGATTATTTAAAGTTAAATCTTTTCTTTGATCGCTATGATATCATAGAAGACTTTCTTCGTCTGTCTGCACCTCATCAATCGTGATACATTCCCAGTTCGGTGAGGGATGGCCGACTGATGATTGTCAAACTGTGTCAAGCTTAATTTGTCATAACTTGTTATGTTTCATTCTAAGGAAAGAAACGATACACTTAAGTATTTTGTTTATTTGATTTGGCAATCGTTTGATGCAACGTTAGCAATCTTACCTCTTGTGCCGACAGTACGAGGTTCGAGCACCGGACGGACAGATATTTGTGTGACGAACACGAGCGAGTACCGGAGTGGTTATTTTAACATTCTATAAATATTAAATATTTGTGTATCATAAATGTATCTCTATTCTTTGCCCTTGTATCCATAACACATGTTTTACAGTGCTAACTTTGAGATAGACTAATTGGTATAAATGTAACGAATATTATTATAGGGGCCTGTTTTACCACTTGTTGATAAAGTCCCTGATAGCCTATTCAGAAATTACCTGTCAAATTACTACAAATTTCGAGTACACAAGTTTTGAATAAAAGTAACTGACGGATAAAGTTGCTGGCAACAGCAACCTTTATCTGTTAGAACATAAATAACAACTCAATACAGTTATTTAGGCCTAAACCAAGCTGAGCTTTAACTATGGAGATTAAATAAAAATAAATAAATATTTCTTACATTCACACCAATTAGCCTAGCCCAAAGTAAGTGTTATGGATACTAGGTTAACGGATAGACATACATATATGATACATAGATATGTAATATTCATAGAAATATATAAAAACGTATACATAACAATGACAATTACGCTGACAATTCTACTATTACAAACTGTGTCACAATTGATGAATGCCCTTACGGAAGAATCATAGGCCGTACATGGCTGGAAACAACGCTTACGAGGCCTTCCGTAATACAGAAAACCTTCACAAGGTATTTTTTTGTTTAGCTATCCTAGTCAAATTCGTAACTACTTCACTATCAAGCTCACTGGAAGATTATTAAAGAAAAATTTTATATAAGGAGATTCTAAATTATTTTGTGGGCCTTATTTCATTAGAAATTAAAAGGTTAATTAAATTAATAGAATGATATAAATCATAAGACATTCAGTTGTTAGATTCATGTCATTTACTAATCATCTAATTTTAGCTCATAAATTCTATAAGTGAAAAAAATATATAAGCATCAAGTTCCAAAGTCAGAGAACCTGTGTCCTTTTATTAAAGATAACCTATTCGATTCAAATACTGTAGAAAGTAATATAAGTGAAAATATCAAATATAAGTTAGCAGATAAACGAAATAATATTTGCTAAGTTTGAATTGATAGCAGTACTTGTAGTGCTTTTAAAACTATTTTCTTTCTAGTGGACTATCCGTGTTGGCTTAACAATATTTGCTGACAGATAACGTCCTCATTTCCGCAATAAATTTTTTCAAATCATTTGGAAGCAAATTTTTATATAATTTATAAAAAATACCACTTCATTTATAACTCTGCCTTCAGTGTCGACACCCGTATCTAAAGGTGGAGATATTATAACATATATTTAATAATATATATACTTTTGTGTTTGAGTGGCCACGAGGTTCCGGATTCGATACCGACGGAATAGAAAAAGAACTTTTTTACAGCCAAGTATCAATCCAAGTAGCTAAAGCACTTGTTTGCCATAGGGAAATCAAAACAAACGACGGTATCACAACATCATGAGCTGAGCTAATGTAGAAAAGTTAGTTTTCGAGACCGACCTGGCCGGGGATACAATTTTGGCCATCGATGTGGAGTCACCATCCAAACCGGTACATGCTACTCGACCACGTCAAAGTCGATATTTAAATATTAACAGATTGATTTTAAATTCAAATATTTTAACATCTAAAGGATGCGTTCTTTCGAAATTATATACGAATTTATTTGGTTTATTTTATAGTAAATTACTAAGTATCGTTACTTAAAACAGTGAGTGATAGAACCAAGCGTTAATAAAATTGAATAGGTAGTAAAAAATTCCAAGCACGCCGTTTCCAACGATGCATCGCCGCCCTTCATTTCAAGAGTTTATTCAGCTATAAATTGTTCTGCCTAGTTAGGCAGTGTCTTTGAATTTTTCCCTCTAAGCCTTGGGACAGAAGGCTTGAATAACGCTAGGTGGTCTGGCGCAAAGCCAGAACCGACTATTATTGTGCTTAGAACAAATGGATGGGTGTCTCGCTAAAGAAAGGTGTTTTCTTGAGAAATTGGGTTCTTAAAATTAGCAATTAATTAGTCAATCCTTACTAATATTATAAATGTGAATGTAAGTTTGTTTGTCATGCTTTCACGCAAGAACTACTAAACCGATCATCATGAAACTTCGTACATATATTCTTGGAGGTATTAGAAGTAACATAGGATACTTTTTATTGAAAAAAAATTAAAAAAATGCGGGCGAAGCCGCGGGTAAAAGCTAGTAAGTATATATTTTATTTTTATTTATTCGTTTTCCGCAATATATAAAAGATCTTTACAATAGTAGGTACAGTTCGTTGTGGAACTTGTAAGAGCAAAGCAAATTAGAAAAGAGGCGGACGCCTCATTTATTTTTTAACGTATTCATAGATTTCAACATGACCGTTTGGTGCAACGGTAGCGATCCTGCCACTTGCACTGGCGGTCTTAGGTTCGAGTCTCAAAAGGAGCAGATTTTCATGTGATGACTACAAGCATTTGTACCTGAATCATGGGTATTTATATTTATTTTTACTAATATTACTTATTTATGTATGATATATGTATGTCTATCCGTTACCGTAGTGACCATAAGACAAGTTTTACACTGCTTTCTTTGCCTAATTGTGATTTTAAGAAATAATAATAATTATTAATGTATTGTAATAATATAAATATAATATTACTCTTTTTATGTGTGTATTTGAAGTTAAGCATTTAAATTCTTGTAATTAATAGTAAAATTTTAATACGAGTGAAGTTTTTAAATAATTTAGAAACACTTTCTCGTTCTGCGTTTTATGAACGCGGCAGCTTATCAAATATTTTTATCGACATTATAAACGGACTGTAAGAGTTTGACTCAAGATTTGAGGCTGGCAGAACAATTTTTTTTTATTCCGTAAAGAGTATTCAGTTCTTTAATTTATTCTTAGTTTAGGACTAAACTATTCATAACTTTTCTCAAGGTCCTTGGCATTTAGAGTATTGATATTCGTAATAAAATATTTTTGGTTCAGAACTATACCACTTAATACATGTTAAGGTGGGATCCAGTTGAACTGTATTTAGTTATTAGATCTGACTTTTATTTCAAACTAGCTGTTAGCTTCGCGTGAAAATTTAGATCTTACGGCAATCGTACATTTTTACTAGTTATGCCCGAACGTACATAAAAAATGGACATCCGAATTAATAACCTCCTCCTTCTTGAATTCGGATAATAATTAACGACATTTTAATTTCTTTAAATAATTAGTATTTTCTAATAATTTGGAAACCCTTTATTAAAACTATTAAAGTCACATACTCGCAAAATCCCGTCTTATTGAGTACCTAAATCTAAAAAGAAACTCCCATGCAAAATATGAGATTTCTAGCACTTACAGTTTCTGAGATTTTGTGATGAGTAAGTGATCTTTGCTTTGATATAGGTATATATATATAATCTATAATCTAAGATCACAGTGGTTTGTGTGTTTGTCTGTACGCTCTTTTTTTAGACGACCGTTTGGTGCAACGGTAGCGATCCTGCCTTTCGCACCGAAGGTCCTGGGTTCGAATCCCGGAAGGGGCAGATGTTTTTATGATGAATTCGAGCATTTGTACCTGAGTCATGGGTGTTATATATATTTCTATGAGTATTACATATTTATGTATCATATATGTATGTCTATCCGTTACCCTAGTATCCATAACACAAGCCTTACAGAACTTACTTTGGGCTAGGCTAATTGGTGTGAATGTTGGAAATATTTATTTATTATTTATTTTTTCATTGTATCAATTAAAGTTACCATAGCAACGCGTTAACCGCAAGTAGTTCGTCTACCGGACGCTAGATGGCGCTAACAGAAAAAGTATTTAATAATAGAAATAAATTAAAGAATTTTGTCTACCCGTGCGAAGCTGGGACGGGCCGCTAGTGATTATAATAATTATTGAAAATACATATTTTACAATTCATGACACATATGTGATGCCATAATATCACATATGTGATAGCTGTGGTTATTAAAAGTGAAATATCTTTATCATATTTTAATATATCACAATTGAGCTGCTATTTTTTATATGGCAAGAATATGTTTCTAGAAAAATATTTTGTGGAATATCATGTTACTAAATTGTAATGTATAGTCTATTGCAATTTATAAAGTACTCTGGCAGATAGATAACCTTTGCCTTTCGCACCGACGGTCCTGGGTTCAAATCCCGGAAGGGGCAGATGTTTGTATGATGAATACGAGCATTTGTACCTGAGTCATGGGTGTTTATATATATTTCTATGAATATTACATATTTATGTATCCTATATGTATGTCTATCCGTTACCCTAGTATCCATAACACAAGCCTTACAGTGCTTGCTTTGGGCTAGGCTAAGTGGTGTGAATGTAAGAAATATTTATTTATTTATAATATAATTTTGTAAAGTAGTTTCTTTGCTTTTTATCGATAAAAAATCATAATAAAAAATGTATACCCGAATAATTATTTTCTTTTTTTACCTCGAAAAGAATTTAAAATTAATATTTTTATAATAAGGAACTTCGTTCCTATCCGGTATCACACGACACCACACGACTTTTTTATTTATATATAAATATCTTTTGTAAGAAATTTTTATTACAATAAAATCCACTTGTGTTTATTGTGAGGCGGGACTTTAAATCAGAGCCTCTTACTTATATAGAAATATAATTAGATAGAAATTTATTCTCTATCGATTGTTCGATACTTCTTAATTTGATTTTGTAAGAACACGTAAATATGTCGCTTGTAACACTTGAAAAAATTGAAGGGATCTTTCAAGGTCTCGCTCAATTGGATCTTCTTAGCTCAATTGGATCTTTCTAGCTCAATTGGATTTTTCTAGCTCAATTGCATCTTTCTAGCTCAATTGGATCTTTCTAGCTCTAGTTCTATAAAAATATTTAACCGGATGCTGACTCGTTTATTCCTTCTATTATATATTTATTCCTAATATTTTAACAAACATTTTTTAACTTGCTGGGTTTTTTTTAAATTTGTAATTACTGTTGTTTAGTTTTTATTTTGTTGAATAAATAATCTTTTTAACGTATATTATATTAAATCCTGACGTTTCGACACCTTTACAGGAGCCGTGATCACAAGATGACTAAGATAATGGGCGTCATAATATAACTACTAAATGTATACAAAAAAAATATCTTACGTTTTATTCAGTTATTTAATTTTTTAATTCATTATTGTCCTAATACAATACAAAAAGTAATGTTTCCATATCGATTGAGAAGTCTTGAAATGTTGGATAAGAATGTTCGGTTATAATCGTTGAGTCTTGTGGAAATCAGATGAAAAAGTCCTAATACCAAACTCAACAGTTTAAACTTCAACTATACAGAGAAAATCGAAGTTCCAAGATCTAAAAATTATCAAAGATAGTGAGAATAAAACTTTTCTAATCCACGCTGTTTCATTGAAAAGTAGTATATTTTTTTATTCTCTCTAAGCTCCAATTCCAGCTTTAGAACTATTAAAATCACTCCATCTCGACTTTAGGCCATTCCAACGGAGCGTTCTAGATTTGAAATAAATGGATTAAAAAGTTTTCCGGAATTTATGCTCAGTCATCCGTCAAACGGTTGAAGTAAGAGTGGTATGTTCCGGAAGTTAATTAAAAGTTCATGTCGAATTCCGACTCAGACGAATGTGCAAAACAAGACGGATTTATTAACATACTCGCGGAACTTATAAAATGGAATAATTAGACTTAGGGCTCCAATAGAATTGTACTCATAGATATATTGACATAACATTAATTACGGAATGATAGGTAGATAGATTATTTAAAGTTAAATCTTTTCTTTGATCGCTATGATATCATAGAAGACTTTCTTCGTCTGTCTGCACCTCATCAATCGTGATACATTCCCAGTTCGGTGAGGGATGGCCGACTGATGATTGTCAAACTGTGTCAAGCTTAATTTGTCATAACTTGTTATGTTTCATTCTAAGGAAAGAAACGATACACTTAAGTATTTTGTTTATTTGATTTGGCAATCGTTTGATGCAACGTTAGCAATCTTACCTCTTGTGCCGACAGTACGAGGTTCGAGCACCGGACGGACAGATATTTGTGTGACGAACACGAGCGAGTACCGGAGTGGTTATTTTAACATTCTATAAATATTAAATATTTGTGTATCATAAATGTATCTCTATTCTTTGCCCTTGTATCCATAACACATGTTTTACAGTGCTAACTTTGAGATAGACTAATTGGTATAAATGTAACGAATATTATTATAGGGGCCTGTTTTACCACTTGTTGATAAAGTCCCTGATAGCCTATTCAGAAATTACCTGTCAAATTACTACAAATTTCGAGTACACAAGTTTTGAATAAAAGTAACTGACGGATAAAGTTGCTGGCAACAGCAACCTTTATCTGTTAGAACATAAATAACAACTCAATACAGTTATTTAGGCCTAAACCAAGCTGAGCTTTAACTATGGAGATTAAATAAAAATAAATAAATATTTCTTACATTCACACCAATTAGCCTAGCCCAAAGTAAGTGTTATGGATACTAGGTTAACGGATAGACATACATATATGATACATAGATATGTAATATTCATAGAAATATATAAAAACGTATACATAACAATGACAATTACGCTGACAATTCTACTATTACAAACTGTGTCACAATTGATGAATGCCCTTACGGAAGAATCATAGGCCGTACATGGCTGGAAACAACGCTTACGAGGCCTTCCGTAATACAGAAAACCTTCACAAGGTATTTTTTTGTTTAGCTATCCTAGTCAAATTCGTAACTACTTCACTATCAAGCTCACTGGAAGATTATTAAAGAAAAATTTTATATAAGGAGATTCTAAATTATTTTGTGGGCCTTATTTCATTAGAAATTAAAAGGTTAATTAAATTAATAGAATGATATAAATCATAAGACATTCAGTTGTTAGATTCATGTCATTTACTAATCATCTAATTTTAGCTCATAAATTCTATAAGTGAAAAAAATATATAAGCATCAAGTTCCAAAGTCAGAGAACCTGTGTCCTTTTATTAAAGATAACCTATTCGATTCAAATACTGTAGAAAGTAATATAAGTGAAAATATCAAATATAAGTTAGCAGATAAACGAAATAATATTTGCTAAGTTTGAATTGATAGCAGTACTTGTAGTGCTTTTAAAACTATTTTCTTTCTAGTGGACTATCCGTGTTGGCTTAACAATATTTGCTGACAGATAACGTCCTCATTTCCGCAATAAATTTTTTCAAATCATTTGGAAGCAAATTTTTATATAATTTATAAAAAATACCACTTCATTTATAACTCTGCCTTCAGTGTCGACACCCGTATCTAAAGGTGGAGATATTATAACATATATTTAATAATATATATACTTTTGTGTTTGAGTGGCCACGAGGTTCCGGATTCGATACCGACGGAATAGAAAAAGAACTTTTTTACAGCCAAGTATCAATCCAAGTAGCTAAAGCACTTGTTTGCCATAGGGAAATCAAAACAAACGACGGTATCACAACATCATGAGCTGAGCTAATGTAGAAAAGTTAGTTTTCGAGACCGACCTGGCCGGGGATACAATTTTGGCCATCGATGTGGAGTCACCATCCAAACCGGTACATGCTACTCGACCACGTCAAAGTCGATATTTAAATATTAACAGATTGATTTTAAATTCAAATATTTTAACATCTAAAGGATGCGTTCTTTCGAAATTATATACGAATTTATTTGGTTTATTTTATAGTAAATTACTAAGTATCGTTACTTAAAACAGTGAGTGATAGAACCAAGCGTTAATAAAATTGAATAGGTAGTAAAAAATTCCAAGCACGCCGTTTCCAACGATGCATCGCCGCCCTTCATTTCAAGAGTTTATTCAGCTATAAATTGTTCTGCCTAGTTAGGCAGTGTCTTTGAATTTTTCCCTCTAAGCCTTGGGACAGAAGGCTTGAATAACGCTAGGTGGTCTGGCGCAAAGCCAGAACCGACTATTATTGTGCTTAGAACAAATGGATGGGTGTCTCGCTAAAGAAAGGTGTTTTCTTGAGAAATTGGGTTCTTAAAATTAGCAATTAATTAGTCAATCCTTACTAATATTATAAATGTGAATGTAAGTTTGTTTGTCATGCTTTCACGCAAGAACTACTAAACCGATCATCATGAAACTTCGTACATATATTCTTGGAGGTATTAGAAGTAACATAGGATACTTTTTATTGAAAAAAAATTAAAAAAATGCGGGCGAAGCCGCGGGTAAAAGCTAGTAAGTATATATTTTATTTTTATTTATTCGTTTTCCGCAATATATAAAAGATCTTTACAATAGTAGGTACAGTTCGTTGTGGAACTTGTAAGAGCAAAGCAAATTAGAAAAGAGGCGGACGCCTCATTTATTTTTTAACGTATTCATAGATTTCAACATGACCGTTTGGTGCAACGGTAGCGATCCTGCCACTTGCACTGGCGGTCTTAGGTTCGAGTCTCAAAAGGAGCAGATTTTCATGTGATGACTACAAGCATTTGTACCTGAATCATGGGTATTTATATTTATTTTTACTAATATTACTTATTTATGTATGATATATGTATGTCTATCCGTTACCGTAGTGACCATAAGACAAGTTTTACACTGCTTTCTTTGCCTAATTGTGATTTTAAGAAATAATAATAATTATTAATGTATTGTAATAATATAAATATAATATTACTCTTTTTATGTGTGTATTTGAAGTTAAGCATTTAAATTCTTGTAATTAATAGTAAAATTTTAATACGAGTGAAGTTTTTAAATAATTTAGAAACACTTTCTCGTTCTGCGTTTTATGAACGCGGCAGCTTATCAAATATTTTTATCGACATTATAAACGGACTGTAAGAGTTTGACTCAAGATTTGAGGCTGGCAGAACAATTTTTTTTTATTCCGTAAAGAGTATTCAGTTCTTTAATTTATTCTTAGTTTAGGACTAAACTATTCATAACTTTTCTCAAGGTCCTTGGCATTTAGAGTATTGATATTCGTAATAAAATATTTTTGGTTCAGAACTATACCACTTAATACATGTTAAGGTGGGATCCAGTTGAACTGTATTTAGTTATTAGATCTGACTTTTATTTCAAACTAGCTGTTAGCTTCGCGTGAAAATTTAGATCTTACGGCAATCGTACATTTTTACTAGTTATGCCCGAACGTACATAAAAAATGGACATCCGAATTAATAACCTCCTCCTTCTTGAATTCGGATAATAATTAACGACATTTTAATTTCTTTAAATAATTAGTATTTTCTAATAATTTGGAAACCCTTTATTAAAACTATTAAAGTCACATACTCGCAAAATCCCGTCTTATTGAGTACCTAAATCTAAAAAGAAACTCCCATGCAAAATATGAGATTTCTAGCACTTACAGTTTCTGAGATTTTGTGATGAGTAAGTGATCTTTGCTTTGATATAGGTATATATATATAATCTATAATCTAAGATCACAGTGGTTTGTGTGTTTGTCTGTACGCTCTTTTTTTAGACGACCGTTTGGTGCAACGGTAGCGATCCTGCCTTTCGCACCGAAGGTCCTGGGTTCGAATCCCGGAAGGGGCAGATGTTTTTATGATGAATTCGAGCATTTGTACCTGAGTCATGGGTGTTATATATATTTCTATGAGTATTACATATTTATGTATCATATATGTATGTCTATCCGTTACCCTAGTATCCATAACACAAGCCTTACAGAACTTACTTTGGGCTAGGCTAATTGGTGTGAATGTTGGAAATATTTATTTATTATTTATTTTTTCATTGTATCAATTAAAGTTACCATAGCAACGCGTTAACCGCAAGTAGTTCGTCTACCGGACGCTAGATGGCGCTAACAGAAAAAGTATTTAATAATAGAAATAAATTAAAGAATTTTGTCTACCCGTGCGAAGCTGGGACGGGCCGCTAGTGATTATAATAATTATTGAAAATACATATTTTACAATTCATGACACATATGTGATGCCATAATATCACATATGTGATAGCTGTGGTTATTAAAAGTGAAATATCTTTATCATATTTTAATATATCACAATTGAGCTGCTATTTTTTATATGGCAAGAATATGTTTCTAGAAAAATATTTTGTGGAATATCATGTTACTAAATTGTAATGTATAGTCTATTGCAATTTATAAAGTACTCTGGCAGATAGATGGATGATTAAAGATAGATTATTAATAGACGGACTTATTAAATCAGCCACACAATTAGCCTCTATAATTTTTTTCTTGGTAAGAAACAGTTGAATGTACTTAACTGAATGCATAAGTAAAGGGTTTCCTAGTGACTAGATTGATTTCTTGAAATTTTAAAAGTTAAACTGTTTTTTTAATATGAACAAAGTTTTTTATTCCACTTTATTGGACACAAATTATAATCGACGTTGTCCTGCAAAAATTATATAATGATCTTGAGTTTATAAAAAAAAATCCATGGAAAGCTTACTTCAAATTTTCTAGGAGTTTATCTTTCGGTATATTTGTTCCCCTTTTTTAAACACTTGATTTCAGCTATTTATCTATATTTATAGTCATATAAGTTATTTAAGGGATTGTTACCATGTACCTTGTTATTGAGTTTCCGATATTTTGAGAGTTTCCGATAATAACTTATATTACTATAATGGTAACTTTTATGGTCACTAAGACCATGAAAGTTTAAAACAATATATTATTAATCTATAGTCTAAGATCACAAATTTGTTGTTTGTCTATCCGCTCTTTTTTCATTGTATATGCGCCATGCAAGAGACATATGTTTAGCAGTGGACTTAAATATGCTGAGAAGAAGAAGAAGACATCATAAATACCCATGACTCAGGTACAAGTGCTCTTTTTCATCACACAAACATCTGCCCTTTCTGGGACTTAAACTCAGGACCTTCATTGCTGAAAGCAGGCGCTACTGTTGCACCTACAAAAATACCAGTTCTTTTATATATATTAGCTCAGGTCTGAGTGTTGTGGTACCATCATTGTTTCAGAATTCCACAACACAAGTGCTTTGGCAACTAAGGTTCAGAGCAATGTATGTGATGCTGTCTTATATTTATAATATATTTATTTATATATAAACAAACAAATATGTTAACATTCTAACTTAACTTTTAACTCCTTCATGCACACACACACACACACACAGAGAGAGAAGGAGAGAGAGAGAGAGAGAGACAAACACACACAGACAGAGAGAGAGAGGGATAGAGAGAGAGAGACAACACACACACACAGAGAGAGACACTGAAAACTTCTCAGGACCCAGTAGTAACCCAGTAGCAGTTTAGTAGTAGTAGTTTTTTGTGTTTTGTATCAAACAGTAAATTTAACCTAAATGTATTTATATAGAAACGTTTACAATAAAAATTGTTTTTATCACAAGACAAATGTTGGCTTCTCCCGACCTCTCGGCGCAGTTGTCGCTACAAATCTTTTTGTATCGCGCCGCTCCACGGTCGTGAAACGGCTTAATCTTGAAAGACTAAACTTGATACGCTTCGTAGAGCCCCTTTACACCAACCTTAGGCCTTTTTGCCCATAAACCAGTGACAGTCTTGCGTGCCCAGGTCGTATGGTGTAAATATCAAGAGACGGTATTTTTTGAACCATTCTTTTATTAAAATTACTCTGTTCTTATTTCAAAATTTGTAACCCATGTTTGACCATCTCTTGGTAAAATAAATTCACTGGTAATGCAATTACCGATTTTGTTATAACTATTGTCATAGCAACAACATCGCAAGTTCTTTGAATTTGAGTGAAATATAAATAACATATTTAATACTAGGAAAAAAGATTATTTTAGTTTCAACACATGTTAAGCGTTGGTTTTTTAGGGTTCCGTACCCAAAGGGTAAAAACTGGACCCTATTACTAACATTTCGCTGTCTATCCGTACGTCTGTCTGTCGTTAGGCTGTATCTCAATAACCGCGATAGCTAGACAGTTGAAATTTCCACAAATTATGTATTTCTTTTGCTGCTATAACAGCAAATACTAAAAACAAAATAAAATAAAATAAATATTTAAGGGGGGCTTCCATGCAACAAACGCGATTTTTTTGCCTTTTTTGCTCGATGTCGATAATGACAAGAGGTAGGCACTGGAAATATTCACAAAATACTCAGTTGTATTTTTACTTTAATAATAAATGATAAAAAAAAATTTAAGGGGGGCTCAAATGCAACAAACGAGATTTTTTTATTTAACTCAAAGTTTGTACTGAACCCTTTGTGCGCGAGTCTGACTCGCACTTGGTCGGTTTTTTTCTTGTTTATTTGGATCGATAAACAGTTTTACAAATGCTTAATCATATCATCTATATAAATAAAAATCAATGTATGTATGTTTGTTCCTTATGCGGAAACCATTGATTACATTTTGATAGAACTTTGTTATGTTATTGTATGCATGCCGGAAAAGGTTTATATGTCAGCAAAAATGGGCATTGCAAAATATAACGGGTGCTGCTAGTAATAAATAAATAATCGTTAAAACTACACCGTCAGCCACAGGAAAATCTTAATTAAAACCATTCGTACTTGTCAAGATGTAAAATATTACTATGCAAAATTATTTAATAGCTGTACAACGTTCTAAAACTAACGAGCCATCAGATTTGCCAACTTCAAGGTCGCAACATCTAATCACTTCCACCACACCCCACCTGGCAATATTCCAAACAGCTTATATGCCAACAAAACACAACGTGGCGTGCACTCAGTATCATTGCGAGAATAAGCCGGTTAAGTGTGAATTAGACTCTTTTTATTGGATTTAAAATGTTTATATCAATGTTGGGTTGGCTTTGCTTTCCGTACCTATTTTCCAATTAGTTCGAATTAAGGACGCGGAGGATGTGATTGCTATTCATTTGTTTAAACACAGAAAAGTTAGCATATATTTTTTTTAAACACAAATTTAAGAATGATAAATTCAAATTTAAAATCAGAACACCTTAACAGATAATAGACTTTTTTATAAATTTTATATCAAGGTGATCCCGAGATAAAACTCATTCATTAGCGATCATTATTATAGGCCTCTTCACGTACGGTGACGTTTGGGATTTGTAGTTCCCAGAGATGTAGAATAAAATTAATCAAATGTTGATTAATTTTTATTCACAGATAATTAAAAAATGGAATATTCTTTCGGTGGGATGAGAAAAAAACAAATTTGTAAGATTAAATTTTAGATTTTTTATGTAATTCGTCTTCATTTCCTTACTTATAGTAATTTATTTCATAAATATTGCTGTTTGGCCCTCGTTTAAACGCTTTTGTTACGAGTGAGGCCACATACATAGTACGTTGGCGAAAATCGAACCCTGCCCGCTGAGGTTAAATCTGACATAACGACTGATAGGCTAATGGTTAAATCATTTTTGACGCTATAACATAAAACTTTAAAGACCAAATCAGTCAAAATTTTACTTTTACGCGTGATGACGGCTCTTGTGAAGGAAAAATAAAATGAAAAGAGTTTTTATTGAAATGCTTTTAAATATTTACTAGCGGCCCGTCCCGGCTTCGCACGGGTGGACAAAATTCTTTAAATTTTTTCTATTATTAAATATTTTTCCGTTAGCGCCATCTAGCGTCCGGTAGACGAACTACTTGCGGTTAACGCGTTGCTATGGTAACGTTATTGATACAATGGAAAAAGAGCGGACAGACAAACACACAAACCACTGTGATCTTAGATTATAGATTAAAAGTAATAATAATTTTTTATACAACAATTTTATTGATTAAAAAGGTTCCTTTGCAGCAATCCCTAATACACATCTGTTTTGATTCACACGGCAAGTTTTCTAGTTCAATGGTTAAATTGTACCACCGAATTACATTTAAAAATAAACGTAAACAAATTTTTTTTACAATAAATATATATTTTTAGAAAAATATCTACTTAATTTAATGTATTCTCGTTCTACAAAATGTATAAAAAAAATCTGCTTGTACTTTTAAATTTACAGTAACCATGCTCTGTTTTATTTCTTTATTTACCATTTAAAGAAAACGGAATAAATTACACTCTTTTAAAAGCCACTAAGGTTTGTTTAATAATTTTACTAAAACACTTCGTTCAATTAAACAGTACAGTTCAATTAAAATAAGGAATGGGATTAATAACTGTAATTACACATTATTTTTTTAATTCTTAAAAAATGTCTTTAAGTTTGGTTTTTATATTAGTGCTTTAGTAACACAACTGAAAAGGGCTATAATCCTACGAATTTGAAAATATTTGTCGGTTGTTATGTAATTTAGTTATATTTTTATTTAGTGCCATCTCAATTTGATTGGTTAATAATTTACCGAACCTATAAGTTGTATACAATCATTGTAATCTCACCCTTTAGTATGTTATATTAGAGGTTACAATGTTATGCTAATACCCTCACTAATTCAGAGAGCAGGTGCGCAAGTTAACTATGCATTCAGCCATAAGTCTTAACCATACTACCGTCTGCTAGCTAAAAGGTCGCTTAGCTACAGAGTCGATTTTGAGTTGTAGCGGCCTGTAGAGAATGGTAAGCTAGGTTCCTGGTTTATCTTAAGTATATGCAGCCGGCGGCACATACTGAACGAAGAACAGGTTTTGGGATCGGTGTTAAGAATAATACTTGCATTCACACCAATTAACCTAGCCCAAAGTAAGCACTGTAACACTTGTATAATATATAATATAATAATAATTTATTGCACTATAAATTTTAAAATTGGGAAAGTACACGTAAATAAATACATTGTTTAAAATGTGCATAGGCAAATTGAAGTCTATACATTTCACAGAGGTCCCCAAACTAGGCAGTGCCTGTATCTTGGGAGACCAGTAAACCGATTACATGGCCTTGCGGCCAGAATTCACAATGCCTACTGCATGAAACAGATTATTAGAAAAGAAAAACAAATCCGAGACAAATCAAAAAAATAAAATAAAAGTAAACTGTGTAACTTGTGTTATGGATATTAGGGTAACGGATAGACATATACGTACGATACATAAATATATAATATTTATAGAAATATATATAAATATCCTCATGGATATTTATATAAGGACATGTGCTCGTACTCATCAACAAAAACATCTTTCGGGGACTTGAACCCAGGACCATCGGCGCGAAAGGCAGTATCCGTTGTCCCAACAGTATATTGTTTGTTATTGTTTTGCTTGTGTTCAATGTTATTAATATCACGTCATTTCATTACATTTTCATTATATTTCGTATTGTAGTATATTCGTTTTCATTATACTCGTATTTCGTATAGTAGTATATTCATTTTCATTATATTCCGTAAAGTAGTATATTCATTTTCATTATATTTCGTATAGTAGTATATTCATTTTCATTATATTTCGTATAGTAGTATATTAATTTCATTATATTTCGTTAGTATAGTTCGTGTTAAGCACAATACTTTTTGTTAGTAACTTTTACTTTTTAAATAAATAAATCATATTTTTAATGTCATCATCTGTAAACAAAAACTCTCTTTCGAAATGTCCAGGAATCACATTTATACAGTTTTTCAAATAGTTTTTTGAGATATGAGCGAAGTTTTATTCAGCTACTAGCAATAGTTCCGTACCCAATTAAGACGCCAAAATTAATCCCTAACCACCGAATACTATGTAAATTCATATCCAATCAATATATATGAACCGCAAACCCATTACCATACCTTTCGCCGTAAACAATACCGCAGATTTCAGATTTTGTAACAACGTAAACGAGAAGACCCGTAATGAATAAGTAAATCATATCAATTAAGCATGGACGCAGAACCGCTAATTGGAAACGATAGCCGTGGTTTCATGAGAGCCCCTTCCATATTTTAATACCGAAATATGGAGATTGATTAATCTGTATGCATTCATTGTTTTGCGATGGTAACAGTCATGGTTTGCGTGTGAATTTATAAAAAAATCCAGAAATCATATTTGACATTTTGTCACTGAAGACATATTTCCATTTTGGATTCAAACTGTTTCTAGAGGGCAAGCTTATCGCAAAATTTGGGGAGCCAATGCAAGGGATCAAAAGAATGCGTTTTAATAGACACTTAAATGAAGGGCATTTTGACGTTGGTTCCTGTCGAATCGCCTATTTTACAAAATGTTAGTGTAATAGCGTGTGTAACAACTTTGAGCCCCTGCACAGTTGTGTTACCGCAACCTGTTCCCAAATCAGTAGTTTACGATTTAAATTTTTCGTCGAATATGATCAACAGCTCTTCCCCGAAAGACATTGAAAAAAATGTGTCTTTTAATGTGATTGAGTAGCAAGTCAATGTAAGTATGGATAGTTTTGAAGAACGTGGAATGAGTGAATTCGGCATGAAATGTTAAAAACGCAGAAAGATGTTCACATGGAATATTCGTAGGAAACAAATAAAAATTGCAGTTAAAAATTATTCCATAGACAGTCATACACGCGGCAAAAGTGAGATATCTTGAAGTTAACCAATTCACATTACCAGCTAACTTCATGTTGTCGTTTTTTCGTAGCATGTAGCGAGCGCAACTTCCGTTACATGAAAAGTTTCACCATCAATGTGCCCAAAGAAGTATGACTTCAAATATTATATAACCTTTTTTCATTTATTTTCCAAATTTACTTATATAAATGTACTTAAATAATTTCATCAAACTGCAAATCAGTTCGTTGTTGAGATGATACGCTTATATTGTAGAGTACATTATTTACTACTAAAATTTTCTTTGTTCTATAAACAGATAAGTCCTACAAATTGCAATTTATATTTTGTCGTTAAATTAAATTAGTGTTAAAATTAACAAATGCTAATGTTGTATGACACAACCTGTAATAAATAGTGTCATATATGAATATCAACTGAAGTATTCTACTCCGATCAAGTTTTAATATTTTCGCCATTTCACCGAAGTGGATAAGTACATATCTTAAATTTTATCCCACTCAGATAATCACCTATAGAAATAAGTAGACCAGTAAATTTTTTACACTTTAACTTATTCACTCATTGAAATGACACAAATTTTAAAAAGATCACTAGACGGTAGAACGACTGTTACTTAAAACATCCTATGAATACGTTTTCTGAAAAGTAGTGAAATGTCAGTATTCTAAGTAAGTTTATTAATTTATTTATACTTTATTGCAGACTGTACCAATGGCGGACTTAATGTTATGACGCATTCTCTACCAGTCAACCGGAGAGTTTGTAACACTTTCACGGCTTAGCTACTCATCCGGTAATCATGAATTTAGCATGCACTTTGTCAAAGGTACAGAAAAACCTTTCTTCCAGAGGAAACTACTGTTCCCAAGGGACGGCAATATATTTTTTGATAGATACTCTACATAAACGCGAGCGAAATCGTATGTAAAAGCTAGTTAAATATATAATATATAATAAAAAAAACATGAAAATAAACGATCAATAAAAAAACAACAGAAGAGACAGATATTTGTGTAAAGAATACAAGCATTTATACTTGAGTCATTGGTGTTTATATATATCTTATATTACCTACCTATGTATAGTATATGTATGTCTATCCCTTACTCTAGTATCCAAAACACAAGCCTCACAGTACTTACTTTGGGCTAGGTTAATTGGCGTGAGTGTAGAAAATATTATATTATTATTTTAATTCAATTATTTATTATTATAAAAAAGGATTTTTACTTATATTCTTGTTACTTGAATAAACTTAATAAATGTAGAAATATATTTCCTGGAATATATTTAAGTACCAAAGCAAAATGGAGCAAAATAAAGTTGGCTTATAATACTGCGTCAGAAAATTCATCCGTATTTTCTAAGAGCAGACCAGAAGCAGCGTAAATTTAATATAGTCGTCAATTTAGAAGTTGTAAAACTACCCGTAATTCAACGTATGTACGTATCTCATCTCTATCAACTAGATGGATTTCTATCAACTGAGTGGATTTTTATGTAAAGATTTCAAATACATTTCATAATACAGGTATTTTAGAGAACAAAATTAAGAAAAGAAAAACACAGCACACACTAAAATTAAAACATAAAAAATTTCTATAAAATGGGAAAGCATTTTCACCAAGTGAAATTACTACAATTTACAATAATTATTTAGTCCTGAATTAAGCAGAGCTCGTACTGTAGGTACAAAATAACGTGTAGAATATTAATTTAGTATATAAAGGACCATGGCTCGGAAACTGCTTATACCCCTACTGGGATTCAAACCCAGGACCTTTGACGCAAAAGGTAGGATCGCTACCATTGCACGAAGTTGAAGTAAAAGCATTATAGTAGCTTTTGTCATGCAATAAAACCTTTAACAAAAGCTTTAATTAAATTAAATTAAAAAATATGTATCAAATTAACCGGATAAAATCAATTAATCAAATAAAAAACAAAATCAAATTAATATGGCGGATATACAGGTTGTCCCAGAAGCTGACTTCAAGCCAAAAGTGGGTGATATACTAACTCATATAAGTCATCAGAAAAATATAAAAAAAATCTCAGTCATATATTTAAAAAAAATCTAGATTTTTTTAAATATATGACACCTGACACTGACACTTTCTTCTGGGACACCCTGTAGAGTTTTATATCCATAAAAGATTAATTGTTGTGCTTTTCCATGTAATCGCTTTTAAAATATCGATACTGAACATCGTGAGAATAAACACGTTTCGGTAATCTAAAATAATATATTAATGAATATATTAATCTTTGATTTAAATATATTTACTTTTACATTCATATCTAAAATAATACATTAATATTAACTATTGCTTTGTTTTTTTTAATTATTTTTAACTAAACGTTTTCCATTGTCCCTGTATACTACCATATTTTTATCTGTGTATCACTCTAAGATTGACTTACAGTATAAGCTTTAAATCTTTATTTGTACACAGGTCCTTTTGCATGAAGTATAAAGTGCTAAATTAATAATTCTATACCAACAAACTCAGATTAATCAAAGCTGCTTTTTTAAATTTCGTTTTTGCAAAAATACCATGAAGTGTGAGACGTGTCAGTGAACAGTGAAAGTAGGTAGCAGCTGTCAGTGCTGAATTTTCAGGTTTCATTGCCCACTCAGAAAGGCTGTAATTTACTTTTCTTTCGTTCCGATTTCAAACATCGCTCAAGCTGTCCGAGAAACCTCAGCACTTTGGGGTTTGTATTTTAAAATAAGACTAGTAGTTCGTTTATTTGATTGCAGCGGTTATGTGTGGTTTCGAATCACGTAATACTCATTAGCAGAAAAAACATTTTTAATTGAATTATTGGTAGAACACAATAACTCCTTTCTCAAATCAAGAGAAAATGATTTGGTTATGTGCAAATTAAATGAAATCGGTATGGCCGAGCAATACTGACTCTTACTTCGAAGCCAAGAAGTTCGAATCCCGGATTGCGTATTGACTATAAGCAACATTCAATAAGTTCATTGTTACCTATTTCTGTTTAGTGTTTCGATGGCGAAGTGCCAATATCTTTGACTTACGTTGTTATTTTTTTGATTTTAAAGGCGTAAACAGTATTAGTATACAGTATACATTATTTAAGTAAACTTTTCTTATACCACCAAGACGTATAAGGACATTGCAGTAGGATTTAAAACTCACCTCAGTCCCCTGGACCTTGAGCTTCATGTGGTCTTCCCTGGTGGTCTTGCCGTCCTTCCTTTTCTTCCAACAGTAGCCATCGCGTCGGTACCTGACCTTTTTCCGGCTGTAGAGTAGCATCGAACCGCTTTTTGGCCTGTAAAAAAGAGACAAAATCGAGTCAATTTCAAGTTGTAACTAAGCATGCTTTGAGTATTGTCAATTCAAGTAAGTTAGTCATTTATAAGTTTTTACATGTATGTATTAAAGAGATTGTACCCAGTTTGTGTATAAAAATAACCACTTGTCAGTACGCTACCGCGCGCCCAACCCCTCTCATCAGTCCCATGCTGCGCAAATTGTGAAAAAAAAACCGTCGGACTATCAGATAAAAATGCCATTTCTCGCAAAATAATGAAGCTAGGACCAAACAAAAAATACTACCATGAAGCTGATTAAATAAAGAATCTACCACAAATTATTTGGATCTCTGTAACTCTAAAATTAATCGCAATTTTAAAAAAACAGCAGGCCACGCGAATATTTGAATATGGTAGCAATTGCTACGGGGACTGACGAGGGGTGTTGGCTCTCGGTAGCAAACGCTACTGTGGACTGACAAGTGGGCATATAAATATAAACATAAATGATATAAGTATATCAAGTTGTTGTCTTAGTTGTACATAACACATGCTTTACAATGCTGACTTTGGGCTTGGCTAATTAGTGAGAATAAGAATTAAAAAAATATTATAAATATATGGAACAACAAATAAGGTAACAAGGTTTTTCCTAAGTTATTTGTACGAGATATTTAATTTAAAAGTCGCTTTAAACTTAATAAAATATGTCATAATTGTAAGATAAAAAGTACTATAAGATACATATATTTATTTTTAACCGTGCTTAAAAAGATTATGAGAAATGTCAACAGGTCGTTGGATAAAGACATAAACGTAAGGCGCTTCGTGGCACTAGTCAGATTAACTGCAATATCTCATCCATGTCAGATTCAAAACCACGCAGTTATTAAATCCACTCTAACTCTGCTAGATTTATAGAGCGCTATAAAACGTACCAAAGTTAAGTCTTCGAGTTTTAAATAAATTTCTAAAGCCCGCTGTAACTTTTTATTACTACCGAAATCGTTATTCAGCTAAAGACGCTTAGTGGAGATTGATTTTTTTAATACCATTTTGTATTTCTCACATTAAAAACAAATATGACCTACTTTCAATTAAACCGAGATTTTTAATTTATTTTGAGGCTTCGTTCTTCCGTTTTAACCGATTCGTTGCGAATGGCACGTCTGGCGTGCCATCACTTTCTTTTACGTATGGTGCTAGCCACTGGAGCCGTGTCATTTTTAAATCGGTGATAACTCCTTCAAATAAAGTTTAAGGGAAATCTACCCTGAATAAAACTATCTTCATTTTTCACGTAAATCAAGCTCGTAGCCTTCGTTTCTGGTAATTGTATGTAACGAATCGGTTAATTCATAATGTAAAGTACCATGAAAGTTAATTACAATATAAAATGATCTATCTAAAAATATGTAATTTTTAGTCTGTATTAGAAAGTTAATTCTATTTATTTCTCTTGCTGTGTTATCTATTTGTTTATTTACACTTTTACATACAACATAATTACACAAATAATCTAAATTAAAATAAATACTTGAGGATATATAAATATTAAAAGTAATAAAGGAAATGAGGAAAATTGGAAGATGAATATTTGAGGATCAAATACTAATCCCAGGAATTAACCAAATTTCATTAAAAATACAAGTATGTTCAGATTGGTTACCAGAAAAAGCCAAGAATATTAAACTCGTTTTAATTTTAATAATGTGATTTGGTCTGTTGAATTTTATATGATTTGCGCTGCTTTACGGTATTTTTAATGCCTTGCAGTCTATTAAAAATTGCTTAAGCCACTATTGATTGTCCTACTTTATTAAACGTAACAAATATTTATGTGATGAATACGAGCTTTTGTACCTGAGTCATGGGTTTTTATATATATTGATGACTTGATGACTTCCCAGTCCTCTGAACACATCACGATCTATTAATTATATATATTCAGTTAAATATAAAATAAATTATGTGCAGAGCCGTAAAAAAATGATTTATTCAAATGGGTAATGTAATTGTAAGAAATAAATATGATATATGTACCTATGTCTATCCATTAACCTAGTGTCCCTAACACAAGCTTTACAGTTCTTACTTTGGGCTTGGCTAATTCGTGTGAATGTAAGAAATATTATAATTTTTACTAGAGCAAATAAATATCTGGGTACAGCGTAAACTACCAGTTAATCGTACTCAACTTTCAAGAATTGCTCAATGTACCCATGTTTTGCAAATAATTGAATTTGAACCTGTAGCGGTACCATTTGTCAACACTAATTGTCGTCACAAAAGTCTTGTTCAGCTGTCCCCATTTTTTCATCGGACAAGCAAATTCACAAATAAACGCCACCTTTATATTGTTGGTTACTAAACGTTTTGGTTCCAATTTTGCGATCTGTACTGTTAAAGAGTGTAACTCTTTGCCCGAGTCTGTGTTTCCTGACACAAACAATTGACAGACAAGCGCATCACATCCTCGCTTACATCGTCGCTTACCATCAGGCGAGAAAGCGGTCAAGTGCTTACCTATTTACTACTAGGTCTGCAATACATGCTGCTGTTTGCAAATACTAAGCGAAGCAATTAGATTTTTGAAGGGTGATTATTCTTCGATGGTATGTCCGATTTCAAACTTTTTTTTTGCACATTAGTCACGACCACGATGTGAGCTTTGGCGCCAAATTTCATCAATGTAGTATCAGCGGTTTGGCTGTGATCAGCTTTTGAATTTTTCTTTCGGTGATTATTCCTCCATGGTAAAGTCTATATTTTTTTTTATATAGCCTATGTCCGTCAGGTTATAATCAGGTATGTCCATGCCAAAATTCGTTCGAATCGGTTCAACCGTTAAGTAGCAGGAGGGAGACAAGCGAAATTTGTAAGTTGCCTAAAAGAGAGCTTCGCTCAATAAAAGCTCTTTTTTATTCGAGCTAATAATTATTTTAATGACATGTTAGAAAGCCGTAGCGATTAAGAATTATTTAGTACCAAGTCACACACACACACACACACACACACACACACAAACACACATTCCTAAAGTAAAAAAATAGTAATTTTACTTTAATTGTTATTGTTACCTAAATCTTTACACATATTATTCCTACAAATACCTGTTAGTTGCTTTCGTCATACATAGTTTTGATTCCATTAGTTGTTTAAGGAATGCTGATGATATTCTGACTGTAATAAAATAAATAAATAAAAATAAATTAATTAAGCTTTATTAGGATTGATATCTTCCAACACTCATAGTTGTGATCACATCATCAACAAATTAATTTTGACGGAATGACTATATATGGCTTCTAAATTGTATGACGTCATTGTTTTACTGCCCACAGCTTTAAACGTGACCATTATATATTTACTCATTCGTACAAACACTTATAAAATATACACAATAATTAACAAAAGTTTCTTAATTTGTGTTAATACATAAAACAAATTAAATAGTTAAAAAATGCTCCATCATCAGATTAGCTCCATGTCATCATAATATTGCATTGTCACGCGATATACATAAGCATGCAAAATTTCAGCTCATTTAGTAGAAGTGGGTCAAATTTAACTCATTACTGACACCTGGACAGGTGAAAGTAAATAAAACTTGTAAAAAAAAATACTACGAGGTACGTCAGCCATTGTTTATTTCTTAAGTGAGCAAATTATATTTTGTGAGAAACCTTTTTTTTACATAAAACATAAAGCATATAAAATATTCACGACTAAAGCAAGTGCTTGTAATCAAACTAGAAATTGTTTCGTACAGATTAGTACTGTGGTGACCTCCTTGCGTCTATGACACCACATTACACTTCTTTACGTATATTTGCTTTATGGCAACGAATGTCATCCTTTTAAATATAGAATATTCTAGAAGGCCAGACGAACATAAGACAATCACCAGTAGTATCTGAGAGTGTAACCTGAGTCGTTGTAATGAGAGTTCAGTAATAGAATAAATGGTTTGAATTAACGTGCAAGTTCCCAAAGATCCCGGAGCGCGCGTAGGGCGCTACAGTACCCACGACAGCAGGTTTCTACACCACATCCGTTAACCAGTAGATCAAACCGGTGATCAATTGCGTTCAACATCTTTCATTGTCAGTAATGACAAGGGTCTAAAATATTTTAGTAAAAATTTAAGTACCCGAGCGACATACTTTTTTCATTCTTCTAGAGTGTTAAATCTAACCACGTCCAACGTACGATTCAAGTGAACAATAGTGAAGTCAGTTGACCGTTTGAGTTATAGCAGCCTCCACAAGGAGGATTTATGGGACGGCCGTAAAAACCGTACTGTCAGGCGACGCCGAATTATCGGCCCGCAGCAAGTAAAGCAGAATTCCCGCCGGAAGAAAATTAATTATGTATAGTATTGTAGTGACTTTAGCCTTAAATTTTATCGAAACCAAAAGTAATCATTGTAAGAAAGCTTTTAATGTAATCAATTAATAATTGAAAATAAGAACAATTTTTAAATAAAAATAAAACTAAAAATACAAAACATTGCCTTCAGTTAGGATTCTGACCTATTTACTGAAAGACTCTAGTCTTTAGCCCTGGATTATAGGCTTAAAAGTCTTTTTGTACTGGTCTTATAAAAAAGCCCTTCAAAAAGTTCGCAGCTACTAAAAAGCTTAAATAAAACCCTAAAAAAGATAAGACCACGTTGTCATAAGGTTCCAATACTTCAATCACGCTTCAACTTTTTCAAAAATCTTTATAAACTACAATCTATTTAATAAAATAATCACAAAAAAATGTTAAAAACCTAGCGAGCCGAGCTTAACAGACTAGACTCGAAGTCTAAAGAACTATATAGACTTTTAACCCTGTAGGCATTCAAACGCAAGGCTAGCCTAATGACTAAAAGCCTAAAGGTTTTTGCATCACTAATCTGACCCGATTTGCCAATGTGGGTTAGCGTCCCCTGTGTGAAGACTTTATCCTCATCACAATTTTTGGTATTCTAAGAGTTTAAATAACAATCTAATCAAAGGGGCAATTCAGGTTTTCAATCTTTCACTTTGAATGGTATACAACCTTTATTTCAATGTTTAGTTGTTACACTTTCGCGTCTTACAGAATAAACAACGTGTTTATTTTTGTTTTTTTTTTGAAATGAAAACTTCTTTATCATCGTTGTGATTTGAAAGTCGATGAAACGAAAAAGCAACAGTAAAACGAAACAGACACACAAATTCATAAGATTTAACGTAGGAGAAAATGAGTTAGGAAGCATTATACAGTGTTTCTTAGATTCGTGGTATGTACTTTAGTTACCAAAAGTCTGAATAAATCTATGTAATATATACGAATAAAATGTAAAATAATTATCTAACTTTGTATCACAATGATCATTACAAAACTCTACAATTATCCTCTTTCCGAAATTTTACATTCGTCACATTATCTTGAAACCAAAATTTTTCAATCGCGTGTGAATTGCACACATGCTTTTTATATTTCATCGGCAGGAATACAAAAACAATAGAAACGCGTGTTTCGATAAAAGTGATTTAATTAAAACCACATTTCAATGTTATCATACCTCATCATAAGGCATTAAATCAGAAAACGTATATACTTTTTATAATATCACAGAGTTCCATAGCTTTAAGCTTTATTTAACACTAGAGGTATCCGATTTTACAACCCAAACCGTAATAAAATGTCACTGGGTATGTAAATCCCGATTAGGGAAACATGACCACGCTCGATTTAGGCCGCATATCGCATCTGAATAAAATGAATATTAAACTAACTGGGTCTAATGTAAGATAACCAAGTTCTTGTTGTTATTGAATGACGAAAATTCGTTAATATTTTTCACAATTTTACAATGAAAGTGCATTACATTTGTGACGAATGGATAGTGCTTTATGCATTATGCATACTCTGCCGTGGGCAACGAAGTTATGTGGGGCTCTCCTTTACCACCCATACCAAGCCTAGAGGCCAGAAAAAGTTTGGAGACATACCCACTTAAAACCCGTGTATATACTCTCATTTCTGCCATCAATTGGATTGGGCTAGGAGTGGTATTCACCACTATTTATAAAACCAGACTTATAAGAAGGTGCCACCGTTATATTCTCATTTTGTAATCCATACCGCTAAAGAGTGGAACTCTTTGCCTGAGTCTGTGTTTCCTGACATATACAATTTAGGGGTCTTCAAGTCATAAGTGAATAAAAATATCTACTGGGCAGGCGCGTCACATCCCAGATCGCATCGTCGCTTAACATTAGGCGAGATAGGGGTCAAGCGCTTACCTAATCATGATTAAAAAGAAAAATACGTGAAAATGCTTTATGCCGCGGGTAACGAAGTTATGTGAGCCTCTCCTCTACCCCATACCCGGCCTAGTCCCGGTGAATGTTAAGAGGCATACCCACTAAAAATTCGTGTTTGTACTCATTTCTGTCATGAATCCGGTGGGAGCAGTATGAATATTAGAATTTACCACCATTAATAAAACCATACCAAAATCGGTAAACTGTAATAAACTTACAGAGAATCTATACATCACAAATGTGTTGTTTGTCTGTCCGCTCTTTTTCCCTTGTATCAATTAACGTTATCATAGCAATGCGTTAACCGCAAGTAGTTTGTCTACCGGACGCTAGATGGCGCTAACGGAAAAATATTTAATAAAAGAAAAAAATTAAAGAATTTTGTCCACCCGTGCGAAGCCGGGACGGGCCGCTAGTTATATTATAAGTTGGTTGAGCCTTACATTACCTTCATCCAAAACAAACTTAAGGCAAAACAGATTGTTGATGTGTGTATGTGACCGTTTTCTTGTTTCAGTAATTTTGCACACGAGCTATTGAAGTTAAAGTAGCGTCTAGTGTGGAGATTAGTGGCAGTTAAATTAAACCTACAATGATAGGTAATATGTTTAGTTTTTCTTCTAGTATAAATAAAACAACTTCATAACAGTTTCTGCGCATAATTTATATTTAATCCTAACTTTTTGACCTTTACAGTAAAAAACCGTAAAAAATGTTTTATTTAGTACTTATATGTGTTCAAAGTGGCACTTCCCGTGCAATAGGTAAGTTTTAAATTTACAATACACTTTATTAGACTCAATCATAGACAAAATCAATAATGCTTTTTTTCACTCCAGTGCGATCACTGGAGTGAAAAAAAACATTATTGATTGAGTCTTGAAGATTGTAGACATTTTTCACGACAAGTGTACAAGTGAATCTTTTCCGTAGTTCATCGACGAGGAACAAACTGGGTCCGCTTAGCTTAGTCTCAACCAATGGCCAACGAGTGCCTTAATTATGTTTATAAGAATCTATACCAGACGACATGATGAAATTCTGATCTATTCAATAGCCAATACTTTTTACCTTCTACAGTTGCTGCTAATAATTTACACGTGACACCGATTACGTCCTTACCGCCAGTATTTATTTTAAGCTATAAAACTTTTAATGGGGCAATATTTCGCGACGTCACAAGCAAGCTGTATCGTGCAAATAGTCGCGCGATTCATGGCCATCGCGACACATAAATCGCGAGCTCGTTGCATAAATCAGAGAGATCTGTGTTAGTTCCGATTTTTAGGCGTTAACTTTGAAACGATCCGTCACCGAGACGATTGGTATGTCAACGGATTGCTAACGTGAAAGGGTTTAACGCGTTCCGATAGGGTGACCGTTATCTAAATCACGACGGAAGGTCAATGTGAGGGTACACGTAACATTTTAAAGCGTGTCAAATGAGTTTTAAAGATATACAATAATATGTATACCTGTTTGGAGAAATAATTCTTATATTTTAGAAAAAAACAAAAGATCGATTGTCTAATGTAATAGGTGTCACGTATAAATTATTAGCAATAACTGTAAAAAAAGTTGTATAATACAAACTCAATATATTAAAAGTGTTTGCCCATGATTATATTAGAATTTATTAATGTCGCCTGGTATAGATTACTAACCTTCGTAAACCCGCACCAATTTTTGTAACACCTATACCAGTGGTGTCACGGACCGAATATTTGGATACTTTTTAATTTTTAAATAAGAGGAGATAATGAAAAACATTGTGCTAAACAAGAACTTTATTATCAATTATTTAACTATCTATTAGTTTTTCACAAAACAGCCTTCAGAATTGGATTTTTTTCTTAGGTACCACAATAACAGAACTTCAAAATTGTTTCTTCTAAATAACAAAAAATACCTTTTACATTAAAAAAACACTTATCATACGACATATAAATCATTGTTTGACATAGTTATCAGCCTTACCATTACAATCAGGACATACCAGAATAGCATGTTCCAAACAAAAGTGTATTTTGCAGGTGGCAGGTGGTTGTAGCGCGTTTTTTTTTTCGAGGAACAATGTCGACAGCGACCAATTTAATTATTGTAGACGTTACTGTAAACTCGGGACCATCCTATCGACATATTTCGGCTAGTATCAACTTAATGGTTCTAGGCAAGGAGGTGCTGAGTGTGTCGGAGATTTTGCGAGTTGAAGGGACGGTGGGACAAACTTCAAGAAAGATCCTGCGATAATTTGAATGTGATAATTTTCTTGCTAGGATTATTTTGCAAGTAAAATACGTAGATGTTAATACCTGCTACTTTCATCAGGGTATAAAAACACCATGAGCCAACTATTAAAACTAAACAAGCGATAATGTAGTATCTTAAACTTATACCAAAAGTAATGCCTTTACCAGTCAGTCCTAGAGACCAATTTTTGCCAAATACACCCACACGTGCGACATTCATAAACGCACACTGTGCACTGAAGTGATTTTAGCCACAAATCCGGCAGCTAGCAAAAACCTCAACTCGCTAGCGTTTCCCATAAAATAAATATATTGAGATAAGTGTTAAATACATAATTAAGGCAGCCGAAAACCATCGGTTGAGATGCGAAAAGAATACAATTTTCATACTTTCCAAATTATGAATCTTACTATACCTATAGTAGGAGCAACTTGCTCCGTGATCATGGCGCTTGCAATAGTGCCGAAATATCGGAAACTCACTACAAACAAGGAACATGGTAGCAATCCCGTATATATCTTATATTACTATGTATAATGTAAGTGACCATGAAAGTTTAAAACAATATATTACTATACCTATATTCAATACTAGCGGCCCGTCCCGGCTTCGCGCGGGTGGACAAAATTCTTTAAATTTTTTCTAGCATTCAATATAGCCTATGACACTCAGCAATAATGTGCCTTTCTATTGGTGAAAGAATTTTTTAAATCGGTTCAGTAGATCCCGAGATTACCCCTTACAATTTAACAAATATACAAACACACAAACTTTTCTTCTTTATAATATTAGTATAGATAATAATTATGTGTAATTTAATAATGAAGTAATAACTCATATGTATTGTATAATACAACACTAATAAAACATATATAATTACTTGAATAAAACCACTTTTGGCAGATTAAAGATGTGTTTATTTTTGGTTTTTGTATTTTGTTCTGAGGTTTCGACTCTTCTGCTGCATGTCATCCTGTCATTCAACGTCAAACGTCAGCATTAAATATGAAAAAACAAGAATGAACGCAAAAACAAGGTGTAAAATTTTAATATAAAATTATTTGTTTGTGTTTTAGATTTTAATTCCATGCTGGACTAACTCTTTCTATAACGTTTTGTTGACAAACTTCTGGACATAACAATAGAGATGATATATCTTATCGGAATAATTATTTATTCTGCTAATTGAGGATGAAATCCGACATCCAATGTATGTATGTTAAATAATTTCTGACATCATATTATTATCTGTCTTCTGACATCATATAAGAGAATTATCTGTCTTATCACCGGTATCATCAAATATAATAAAACTTCTAAGCAATTTTCAAAAAAATTGCGGCAAAAAATACTCAACACTGAAATACAGTGAAAAATGTGAAATATGTTGAGGACATATTTATCTTCTCTTCATCGTCTCTCTATCAGTATTTGCGAAAAGGCTTTACTGAAATCTGTGAAAAATATCCGCATACACGTTTTAATTAAGCGTCGAAAAGACAATAAAAATAACTTAAGCGAAATCCGGGCAACACGCTAAGTTATGATATGGGGAGTTTTTAATCTGCTCTCCAACTAATGAAAATTTAAAGGTTGCATGTGAGCTTGATTTAACAAAGCATAAAACTAGAGTATGTCGTTCTTTTTTTTATTCAATATCTTTTTGTTAGATTTTCAAAAAGTTTTCTGTGTTTTTGGATGTCGATTTCATTTTTGATAAAAACAAAGTGTAAAAAAGCTTTCTAATAAAATAAATATACTGTGATCTGAGGAATATAATATATAATAATATATATTTTACACAAATAACATTGTGATATCGGTTATTATATGGAATTAAGTTAAAATTTTTAATTTCTTTCTCTAAAAAACGCAGTATTTGGGCATGATTTTAACGCCAAAAGTATAATTGCGAACCTATACTCAGTTTTATTTAATAAAAAAGGAGCGTTAGCATGAAAAATTGTTTAAAATGATTTAGCGGTAATGTTTAAGCAAAATTCAATAAATGTCTTGTATTATAGAGAGTTTAAATACCGAAGTATTATCTTTTAATTTAATAAATATTTTGCTAGCCTAAAATTTTTCACTTACTACCCATAATCTTTGCCCTGATCTCCCACTGAAGCAATACTCAAAAAAAATCTAAGACAGCGTAATAGAGCATTATATTTATCCTTTTGGATTATCTATATAATAGCTCGCAGCAGTATGTTGTCAAATAAGCATAATCTTAAGATTTTTTTTAGATATAAAAATCTAGCATGGATGCTAATATTCTAGTTTCGTTATAATTATCACTTAAAAATTAGTTCTCTACGTTGAATCCGGAGTAGAGTTACCGTGAAAACCGGTACGAAAGTAATTTTACTACGGAGGTCGTAAAATAATTAAAAATATTTTTGCTAATCAGTATATCGAAATAAAACGAATGTGAATAATTGAATTCACATTTCATTTAACAAGTTCTACTAAGAAGCTTTGAATAAAGAAACTCGTTTGTTGTTTGTGTGTTTGTCTGTCCGCTCTTTTTCCCGCTCTTTTTTCATTGTATACGCGTTACCATAGCAACGCGTTACCATCGCAACGCGTTAAAGGGTCAGCTAGTTGCCGTTGAAATAAATAAGATTATTTTTAATGTCATTTGTTCATTGCAAGCATACACGGTACAAAGGATGTATAAAATTATGTAATATTCACGTGTTACACCAGATACTTGCACGCAAACGTTAAAATGTAAAAGACCCTTTATAATGGCAAATAATTCAGCATGCAATTAAAATTAGTAATATAATGATGAACAATCAGTGTCATAATTAAATCCAAATGAAATATCACTTCAATATCTAAATTTTCACAATTAAATACTGATAATAATTTTAAGAATGTCACAATTAAATGAAAATAATAATAAGCAATATCAAAAATACTAGGAGCACAATAACAATCATTTTTTTCTCATATTTATATGTATAATCCTAAAAAACGAATGAACAGAACTGTAACTTAATTATAGTTAATTACTTTTCTCAAAATCCCAAGTTTTTATTGTGACTTGTACGAATAATAAGTAAAAAATAAATGTCTTATCCATTATACAATGTGTCTCGTCACCAGTGTCGAAGCCTTTAATGGTGTGAAATATGGCATTTTTATCGACAAATTGCCCCTCAAATTTGGTTTTCTCAAAAAGCCAATAATTAAAAAATGCACAAAAAAGAATCTATTTGTTTTTCTTTAATTATTATTTTTTCTATTTTTTATTCCATGACTATTGAAACATGATGGCTATGTAACTTTTGTCTAAATGTTTAGCTATCAAATGACACCTTTTTAATGTTGATAGGACATTTACATGAGTAGTGGTGGTCGAATTAGTATGAGAGCCCAGGTCTTGGTTACCAAGAAAAAAAAATGGCGGCCATTTTAATACCGTAAGAGAATAACAAAATTTGAGGGGCAATTTGTCGATATAAAATGCCATTTTTCACACCATTAAAGGGTCCGACACTAGTTACGGGACACGTATATGAAATTCATGTGTTGTTCGTTATTAATATATGATATAGTGAGTTTATTAATGATCATTATTTTTTGTAAGTTAATTGCATTGTCAGTAATCATTTTTGCGAATAAAATTAAAGTCGATTTACTAACGTACCCTATAAACTAGGCTATGAAACCAATCGGCGAATTCCCAGCGACAATCAGGTAGCATAAATCATCGATACCGAATAATTTCACCCACATTTCGGTATTTATCGGTGAAAAACGTCGAAATTACTGCCGGCACGAGCAATAAACACCAGAATCGAAGCTCGCGGCATGGCGAATATCTCAATTGGTAGAGAATTATGTGGACTCCACACGAACGGTGTTCGTTATTAGTTTTTGTAATTATAACGGTAGCTTCGATCTGTACTAATAATTTTAAAAGATTGTTTTATGTAAAGAAAATTTTAATTAATAATACTAGCGGCCCGTCCCGGCTTAGCACGAGTGGACAAAATTCTTTTAATTTTATCTATTATTAAATATTTTTCCGTTAGCGCCATCTAGCGTCCGGTAGACGAACTACTTGCGGTTAACGCGTTGCTATGGTAACGTTATTGATACAATAGAAAAAGAGAAGGAAAAAGAGCAGACAGACAAACAACAAATTTGTGATCTTAGATTATAGATTTCTCAATATCATGCTAATAAGCCTAACCCAGATTAAGTACAGTAAAGCTTGTGTTATGATACTCAGGTAACGAATAGACATGTAAATATATATTTAATATATAGATATTTTATAATTTATAGAAAGACTAGCTGACTCATTGCTCAGTTATTATTTTTTGCAATTTTTATTATAAATTATAATGAAACTTATGCTATGTCCTAAATCGTAACAAACCCAGCAAAATGAAAAATAAATCGTCAAAATCGGTTGAGTAGTTTCAGAGTTCATCGCGGTCAATCACGGTGACAGGGATTTGACAGGTATAAATACTCGTATCCATGACACAAACATCTGCCCCTTCCGGATCTGGACACCAGAACAGTTGGTTCGAATGGCCGGTTCGTCACCGTTTCACTGTTAAAAATTTATCTTACAATCCAAAAATTATATTGCTCCAGATGGACGTAGCATATGCTATGTACAACATATTATTGTGTTTAATCTATGCCACTTTTTCTTAGCTGGTTGCAAGTATTTCATTATTTTAATTATACACCAAACTGCAGATTGGTTTTAAAAATTCCTAAATAAATTTTTCATAAAGCTATATTTCTATCTACATCTGTAATAGTATTTTCATTTGAGCAGAAAAATGTGTGTTGTTTCGTTTTATAACAATAATAATATTTGTTACAATTACGCCAATTAGCCTATCCTAAAGTAAGCACTTGTGTTATGGATACTAGGGTAACGAACAGACATACATATATAATACGTAAATAAAAAATATAAATAGAAACATATCAAAACCCATGACTCAGGTACAAAAGCTCGTATATTCGACTAGAGTTCAGGACCGTCGTTGCAAAAGGCAGGATTGCTACCGTTGCATTAAAGGGTCGTCTAAATATATACAAATACTAGCTGAACCGGCCACGCGTTGCTGTGCCGACTGCAGCGCCATCTGCCGGGCTGATTTGTGAATCTAAACCATTCTCAGATCCCCTTGAACACACACAAAAAAAATCATTCAAATCGGTCCAGCCGTTTAGGAGGAGTTCAGTGACATACACACTCACAGAAGAATATATAAAGATAATTATCTCAGTGTAATTAAATTCCATCTTCTATTTTCAAGTATAAAAATATTTATGTTATTGTAATCGTAACCAAGACTAGCCTAATATTGAAAGCTTTAAAAATAGTTATTTATACAAGTAAATAAGTATATAAACAATAACAACTCGAAACCCGACACCTTTGGTACACAGAGAACGCACAATCACCCGTTTTGGTGTACGTTGCTGCGGTTTTTTTATTAAACTATGTTAATAATTCCCATCAATTTCGTTTTTCTGTTTCCTGAATGCAGCCAGAATATTTTAAATTTTTCCAACGTTATGTCGGGATGGCATAATAGACCCTGTCTTGGGCCCCGGCCTTAATTTTTTTATTTATTTATTCATTCAATTATTTGCAAGCGAACACGGTACAAAAGATGTATAAAATTGTGTAATGTTCACTTGCTGCACCAGATACTGGCACGTAAACGTTAAAATGTAACAGAAGCTATATAATGTCAAATAATTTAGGACGCAGTTAAAACTAGTAATGAATAATCAATGTCATAATTTAATTCTAATAAAAATATCACTACAATGTCAAAATTTTCAATAATTTTAATAATGTTACAATTAATTTTAAATAATAATAATAAGCAATATCAATAAAATACTAGGAGCACAATAACATGTTTTTTCTCATATTTAGGAATTCATTGATATTATATATACACAGATCACACAATAAGTCGAAAAGACTATTTTTAAATTTATTTAGTGTTAAATTTACGATACGAATACTTAATGGCAAAGCATCGTACAATTTTATGGCCATAGTCTAACAGTTTTTGGCAAAGTATTTTGTTTTATGTGAGGTTTATTTTGTTGAGATAGATAGAGCAAACCCAGTCAGAATAAACAAGTACAAATATGAAAAATAACTTTTTTTTTTAAATAAACTTTTATTATTACTTGTTAGTAAAACGAACTAAAAAAAATAATCAAACAGAATCCATAACAACCCTCAAATTTATAAATACGGATATTGTCTACGACCACAGTACTCATAAAGATGAATTAAACGAGCCCAAACTCGATGGGGTTGTGTCGTTTATTACGGAGTTCCTATGGCTACATTCCAGCTTCAGCATCAGACCCTGGTTACCATATAGGATCAAATTACTGGTCAAAACTTATCAAACTCGGTGAGGTTGTTTTCTTTTATCACGAATTTACTTCCAGCTCCAGCATCAGATCAGCTCCATTTCATCATAATATTGCATTGTCACGATATACATATGCATGCAAAAGTTCAGCTTAATTGAAAACCGGGAAGTGGGTCAAATTTAACTTGCAAAATTTCATTACAGACATCGAGTCAGGTGAAACTAAATAAAAACTTGTAAAATTAAAAAAAAGCTCGGTTCAAGTAAAGATAACTTAATCTTCCCAGTATCAGGTCGAACCTGTTTCATATCGTTTGTACTAAACCCAAGTTGCGCCTAAAACGCGCCTTAACTATTTAAATGCCAATAAAGTTTTCAACGGCACAACCAGCAGCAGTTCATAAAATCAGTGGGTTACGGTGCCTTTTCTGACGTACCACTAATTATAGCATCATGCAACTAACTTCAACACCGATTGCCTGAAATATGAAATTCTTATCATAATTCTTTTACTTTTGTTAGGGATCACTTTATTTTTATGAATATATTATATTCGTGAATAGGTAAGCGCTTGACCGCTATCTCGCCTAAGGGTAAGCGACCTTGCGATCTAGAATGTGACTGCCTAGAAGATACCTATTTACTAGTGACTTCAAGGCCCCTAAATTGTATTTATAAGGAAACAGACTCAGGCAAAGATTTCCACTCTTTAGCAGTACGAATCATTAATTCGAGCCAAAACGCTTAGTGCGACACTTTGATATATCAACCATATAACGGTGGGTCCAATTTGTAAGTCTGGTTGTCCGATGAAAAAATACTTTTTATACTAAGTACCTATATTTACTAATAAATAGGGTTCAAAATGCTGCTGCGTTTTTATTATAATAAGGGACATTTGCTTATTCAATCAAATAAAATAATATTCGAATAATATGATTTACTATATTTAGAATTATAAAAATTATAAGAACCTTCAAAAGTATCAAAACAAGTTAAAGAAACACTTTGAAGAACAGACTTTCCATTGTACTATGTTTACTAAATTACAGATATAATACAATTATTACAAACATCTATTTCCACTTTCCACCACATCAATCTTACTCAAACTTGAGACCAATAGAGCACAATTTTTCATAGTTTATTTTACCTTATATTTCACAAATAAGTAACAATAAAAAAAGGTTTTACGATGTGTTAAAGTATGGTACGATATATCATACTATGTTTAACAGTTAACGGACTGAACTCGACGTAAAATGAAACTTTATTTTACGGCCAAAAATATTTTAATAGTATATTAAGTGGTGTTAAAATTTATATATATTGCTATACAAAAACAAACTTTAAAATAATTCTACGGAACCTTCAAAGACATGAATGAAAAAATCCATTCCCCATTGTTTGAAGCCCGCAGCGACCCAATTTCCTTATACAACTCTTTTGGCAAAGTTTTCCTATTTCAGCAAAAAGTTAGAATACTTTTGACCTTCATGGTTGAAACCATAAAAAAAGGTTGCAGTTTTGTGGTTCACAAAACAAAAGTCTGGGTGGAATTTGCATCATCGTCTATAACGTTAACCTATTTAAATAAATCTAATTAATAATTATAAAACACGTAATATTTAAGTTTCAATATTTAATTACAATAATAATAGTTTACTTAATATTTAAATATAATAATAATAGTTTACCTATTTTCTATACTGCAGGGCGGATTATATATAGCGGATAATATTTCAATGAAATGTAGTGTATTTATTGTTGTTTTTCGCATTAAAAATACTTTCTACCACTAAAGAATTATATAAAATATATTACAAAAGTTTGTCTTCGAAATCTTTCAAAAATACATGTTAATGAAGAATCATACGTGTTTCTGGCAAATCTGACTCCTCTACGTCCTCCCTACATTGTTTTATTGAAGTAATACTTCTTTTGGCACATTAAGGGTGAAATTTTTCATGTAACGAAAGTTGTGCATGCAGCATGCAATGAAAAAGAGACACCATGAAATCAGCTGTTAAAGTGAATAGGGAAACTTCAAGATATCTCATTAAATTTTTAATAAAAACCTTCTGCCGCGCGTACGTAAGTAGGTACAGGCACGCTTTTTTATATTTACGAACTGATTTTTAACTTCATTTAAACAGAATTTTAGAACAGTTATTGCTCTTTTACCACCGTAAAATAAATGAAGACAATTACCAGTATACTTGACTGTGTTTATGTGTGTAGTTTATATACATTTATAAATATCAAATAGTCCACATTTCTTTCATTTTTAATTAAATATAGAATCTCAGTCAATACGATTTCAATTTATTCCTTAATTTCTAAAAATTGATCTTTTCTAAAAAAGATGTTCCCTCCAATAGAAACACTACGTTCTAGATTTATATGTTGGTAGAACTGACCAAATCACAGTAAGAAGTTTTTATTTAAAACTAAATACACACACATTTAAACACTTCTAATTATAATAGAACTAAAAAAGGTTGATAATGAAAATAAACCTTATTCTAATAGATTTAAAATAACTTCTTTCACTAAACGATCGAAGATAATATTCTGTCCTCATTTGTTATGAGTTTTGATATGTCCAATGTCAAACATTACGTACGGTGGACAGCATTTCAAGCATAAAGCTTGAAATGCTCTAAAGATAAAATGATCTCTATTTACAATGACATAAGAAAAATTCCAATGTCAAATTGTACAGGTTTCCGTGTTGTCAACTTTACTAACTTAATAAAATGTCACTTAAAAATCCCTTAGTTTTTCACAAGGCTGCATTAATTCTAGCTCGTTAGGTTGACGACTTTATAATAATAGGCTTTTAGTAACGTAGCTAGTTTTTAATTTGATGTAAAAATCAACTACAGGTGGACGGAGCTTGAAGAGTACATAATGATTTTTTGAAGACTATTTATATCATCGGTGTGCGTACTAAACCGAGTACAATTGGTAAACAGTGCGTATCTTCATATTACAAAAGGATAAAAGATTTATGATAATATTTCTTAGATTTACACCAATTAGCCTAGCCTAAAGTAAGCACTGTAATGCTTATGGTTTGGATACTAGGATAGATAATAAATATAATATATGATACATAGATATGTATTATTTAAAGAAATATTTATAAATACGGACGACTAAGATACAAAATCATTTATGCTTGTTTATGCCTCGTGTATCTAAAGGAGGATAGTAAAACGAAGGAATTGATCTTTTAATGAAGTTCCATGTTTTTAGTTTTTTATTTTCCTTAAATAGATTGTTTCGGTTATTTATTTAAAACTTGTAGTTTCTGTTTCCAATTTAGTAGATCTATAAACCTAGTAACATCAGTAATTACACTAGCTTTGACATTATAACGTATAATTTAGTCTAAAGGAGCTGAAAAGTTTTCCAGTGAAATAAATAAATGGTAGTATTTTATACTTCCAACATACACCGAAACGTTTGCTACAGTGTCGTAGTATAGGCTCGTAGCACTTACTACAAGACTGTAGTATCGATACTACGAGGTTAAAATTACGACAGAGTTTTCGTAGGCGTCATAATGACCGGTCATTACTCATGTTTAACATAAATAAACTTGCCATCAATCGTAAGATAATTGCCCTCTACACATTAAAATATTTAGAAAAATAACCTACTTTTAAGAGTACCAATAATGACTGACGCTTATCAATTTTCTGTTATCTCTTAACTTGCTTGCTAATATAATAATATCAAGTGAAAAATCTCCAATTATCGTAAATAAGATTTTTATTCATATTTTAAATACTAATACTAAAATGTAATAAGCGATTTTATATAATGTCAAAACATTATATACAGGTATAATCTAGCATAATATATGGATGTCTTTACTTTTCTCCACTGTACACTGTTATCATTTCAAAAAGGTATCCAATTTTCAGATATATATACTTTAATAAACTATAATTTTAGAAAAAATCGACTTTGTTTAAAAGTTATTCCAAGGCAGCACCCGAATCACATCCTTTAGATGTCCAATTGACTTAGCAAGCCTTGTGAGCACCCGATCGCAATTTTCTAGTACTTTTTTACGTCTCTTCAATGACATGAATATCCTCGCATTCGAAAGAAACATTTTACTAATGTGTGTTAATCGATTAAGTTTAAACAACAGTTTTATATTTGTGATTTTTCAATGTATCATAGATATATCATATATGATAGATTTAAACAGAAAAATACTAGGAAAAACAACTTATCTCACAAACACTCAGGCATTTTTATTAGTATTTTTTATTAATATTTGTCATATGAGATATCATTGAAAATGCAGAAATATAAAAATCATCTATCATATTCTTTCATTTCAAGCTTATTCACAGTAAACTTTTATCAATAAGTTGAAATCTTTTCCTAACTTACTCGTACATGGTTTTAAAAATAACTCAATGGTCATTAGTCAAAGTCGTTAGTTCTAACGAACGGTGACACTTTCCATTAACATGTAATTTACTTGGCTTTTCGTTTCTTCTTCCGATTTAATTATGAAAATGCAACTCAAAAATTATATTTAAAATGACTTTAGAGGAAGTAAGATAAATTAGCTCTTTAATTTAACTTTCACAATTAATTTTCAACTTACAGTGAAAATGTTAGAGTCCAATATCAATCGAGAAATATTGATATTGTTTTATGATTTTTATGTGTTCGGCATTTTAAATGCTATCTTATATGATAAATTATTTTTCTATTAAAATGATTTATCATACTGATATTGTGTTAGATAGTTGTAGTGTTGTTCTTACAAAATGAAATTGTAAAAAAGTGTAGCCACTTCTCAGTCCGCTACCGCGCGCCACACCCCTCTCAATAGTCCCAATGCTTCGCGATTGTAAAAAAAAATGTCGGATTCTTAGATAAAAATGCCATTTTCTCGCTAAATAATGAAGCTAGTATCAAACAAAAAATACTATCGTAAAGCTGATTAAATAAAGAATCCACTCCACAGAATATTTGGATCTTTGTAACTCAAAAATTAATCGTATAAAAAAAACAGCAGGCCACGCGGAAATTTGAATACGGTAGCAATTGTTACCAGGAACTGACGAGGGGTGTTGGCTATCGGTAGCAATTGTTACCGTGGACTGACATAAGTAAATTAGCGTATACTTATATCACTTATTATAATAATAGAAATAGTTATAGTTTCGTGGTTCTGCTTGTGTAAGGAATTTTTTGCTACACAGTAGTATGTTTTTACTAGTTTGACTGATAATATCTTAAAAAATAAAGCTATAATTCTTTTCAACTTTGACGATCGTTTGGTACAATACTACCAATGTTGTCTTTGTTACGTATTAATATATATTTGTATAAATATTACATATGTATGTATCATATATGTATGACTATCCGTTACCCTAATATAAATTTTAACCTTGCATTGTTACTTTGGGCTAGGATAATTGTGTGAAAGTAAAAATATTAGCAATTATACCAATGTATTATTTGTTTTTTTTATTTATCATAATGTTCAAATTATTTATTTAGTGTTGTTTAATTCTAGTATTTCTCATTTTACCTGTAAAGGAAGATCGGAAGTCCATAGCTCATTTAAATTCTAGCAGCGCCTCTCTTCAACTGACTTTAATTTGAGCCAGCGGAAATCGAACAAAGTCTTTAAGTGAAAAGTTCGTTCTTTCTAATAGTTTTCAACATTAATTACAGATTAAAACAAACAATTCTTTAACTGCGAAATCATAAATTCCTTCCACCATCAAAGTCTATTGTTTTTGTTTGTTTTATCTTCACGGTTGGACGAATCAATATATCTAAACAAAATTTGGCTCTGAAATAGCGAGTGATACGAAAACGGGTATAGGTTATTTTTTATTTCGGTTTTCTGACTCTTTGCTGAAGAAATGATGATATAAAAATAACAAATTTGTTTGTTTGTTAGCCTAAACGTTATAATATCAAAAACCCTTACTTTGTGACCAAAAAAATAATGCCTCTCTAAAATAATATGCCATGAAAAATTGCGGCTACGGTACTATTATTTGCCTTATGTGTTTTTAAAGCATTCTTTTCATCATGATTATTTTAGGAAACCTTTGATAACACTTACTGTGAGTTAGAATGCAAAAAATATAAACCTTTTCTAACATTGTTGGTTTTCAAATTAATATATTTACCTTAGTTGCGATTTGTTCACTTTTTTGATGACCGATTTGGCTGAGTGGGGGTGACGACACTAACTTTGAAGCGAAACAATCCCGAGTTACTTATTAATGTGTTACCTGCAGTAACACATTGCAAGGCTTATCTTTTCTCAAACATTTCTGAGGATGACACTTTTCTTCTTTCGTTTTAATTTATTTCTAATTAAAAGTAACCATCATCAAACTATATTGTTATTTCTACTGAGAGCATGGACCATTATCAAGGTTCCCAACTTAGGGATTTCCCCCCTAAATTTAGGGGGTAAGTAAGAGAGAGATGGGATATTTAAGGGGTTTTATATCTTTAGGGATACTTTCAAGGTTTTGTGATCCTTCATAATTTTATTTATCAAGAAAAATAAAGATTTCAAATATAGGCCCTGGGATAATCCTAACTAGTGGATCAAATTTATTTTTTTACCTAGTGACCTCGGACTTAGCGACATATAGTGTACTTATAATACAACTATAGTAGTTGGAATTTTAAATCAAAATGGTGGATCTTGTATAATATTCAGCCCATCTCCTAAAATGTTAGGCTTATTCAATGGCAATATGTATGACTTTATAAAATCTGATTTGTCAGAAGGAAATAAAATAATATTTGATGTAATAAATTTAATTTATTTTTAAAAATAATTTAACGAAAATGTGTTACATACAATTTATTTTTAGGGGGAATGCCAAGTAACTGGGGGTTTTAGGGGTTTTTGATTTAGTTTTAGGGGTGAAAATTATTAAGAGTTGGTAAAACTGATTATACTTCACCACGCTGGTTTAGTTTAGGTATCCTTGCTAAAACACAAAAAAGCATATTTTTTATGGTTACCCATCCTTTTCGCACACTAAACGCGTAAATCTCAGAGCCATTGTGCTCCTCAATTAATTTAAGTAATATACTCTTGAAACTTCGTGTACTCTATTGGAATCCTAAAGCAGCAGAGTACCTCTCTCCAACTAGTTGGGAATGCAGTTCACGTTATTAAACGACGTAATTAGATTTAACAGTTGGCCAGCGACAATTAATTACGGATGACGCCTCTTTAAACAGTGTGATTTTACCGCATTTCCAATAATAAATGATAATATTCTTACAATTAAACGTATGACGATCGTTTGGTGCAACGGTAGAGATCCTGCCTTTCGCACCGACGGTCCTGGGTTCGAATCCCAGAAGGGGCAGATGTTTGTGTGAATAATGCGAGCATTTGTAACTGAGCCATAGGTATGTTTATGTATATTTCTATAAATATTACATATCTATGCAACATATATGTATGTCTATCCGTTACCCTAGTTACTTTGGGCTGTGCTAATTGGTGTACATGTAAGAAATATTATTATTATATTATACTAGCGGCCTGTCCTGGCTTCACACGGGTGAACAACATTTTTTTTTATTATTATCAAATATTTTTCCGTTAGCGCCATCTAGCGTCCGGTAGACGAACTACTTTCAGTTAACGCGTTGCTATGGTAACGCGTATACAACTGAAAAAGAGCGATAAAAAGAGCGGACAGACAAACACACAAACCGCTGTGATAGAAGATTAATAAGTCTAGCTGTAAGGATAGTGTTATGGATACTAGGGTAATATAAATACTTATAGGGAAGGGTATTATAAATATAGGGAAATATATATACTTATAAATATATAACCATAGCTTAAATACAAACGCTGTATTCATCAGACCAATATCTGCCCCTCGTTGACTCGAATGGAGGATCATCGGCCAAGCTAGTATCGCCAAGATTAATACTCTTTATCATACATTATCATTTTCTACAACGTGTGTTGTCCTGGCAGATTAGAACAACACTAATTCTTCACATTTAAGGGTATCGTAAAGTACGACTAATGATGCTGAAGATAATCATAGTATAACCTCCGTATACTTCGGGATGGACAGTAGCATTTTGAGAGATTATTGGAAAACTCTTGAGTATTTTTGGTGTGGATTTTTCCCAGTCTTGGACGTATATCAGCTGAGATGGTGACGATTCCTTTTCTTTCATTTTATGGCCTTTATGACATGTTGGTTAACATTCACTATCCTAGCACCAATCCAATAAGGATGTTGTAAAAAACAACTAATTATACTGAAGATAATCATAGTACAATTCCCGTAAACCACAGGATGGGTAGCAACATTTTGAGAAATTGAAGGAAAACTCTTGCGTATTTTTGGTGAGGATTTTTCCCAGCTTTGGCCGTCCTTCAATGAAAATATAAGATGATAATGATTCTTTTTCTCCCATTTTTGATCTTTATGACATGTCGATTGACGTTAACTATCTCGCTTGCCAACCCATCATCGAGCTAATCAATTTTAATATATATGTGTGTCAGATCTTGGTCATGATAACGGTTACTTTAACATCATGAGTCTGTACTAATGACCAATCTGAAGTTACTCCGGAACGCAGGCGCCATCTAGCGGTAATGCACAGAGTTTAGGTGGCGGTTGTAGTTAAAGTGGTTGAACTCACTTTTGTCCTAACCAGCGGTGCGAGTAGACGTTCTCTCGAAACTGTACCGCGTTCTATACTACTGTGTTACCGATTTATGAAGGAGAATTGCAGTCAAACATATCAGGACTCGTAATTTTAACCAACACTACCTCAGGTACGCCCACCTGATAGTTAAAAATTATGGCCGAAAATAACAATCAAGAATTAAATCCATCGCCGACATATATATAGTTGATGCAAAAACTATTGCTTAAACTAGCTATATTTTGTAAAGGAATCTGTAAAGAATTTGTAGTCAATATATTTCTGTTACTTAAACTTATACCATATTGTCATTTTCACATAAAAATATATAAATAAAGGAAGTTTTCCATTTTAAACTTTAAGCTTTAATATATCGAATAAATCATCCATCCATTTTAAAAGATTCTAACAACAGTTTTAAAAGCCAACTCCAAAGGCTTGTTAAAATGCATCGCACGTTAACAATTTCTGTGCAGCAATTACATTTGCAGCGGTTAGCCTCTCCAATTGATTGGGGATATCGCTCGCCCTACATTCTACGCAGAGGGAATGAAAAAGTGTACCGATTTTATCGTTACAATAAACGAAAGTTTTCTCAGACGGTCCTTTGTCTTACGATCTCAAAATTAGGTATGTAAGATGGAAGCTGAAAAAAACAGCTTTTTTTCTCGTTAATAATGCGAATAACTTTTAATAGATACACATTTTGGTCCAAGATAGGACATGAACAGTTCGCTTGCCCGGAAGAATACAGTATTAAGTCAAAATTTGGCACTAACTGACTTAATGATACAGTTCGAATAAAAAAAGTACGTTCTACCTTTTGAATAAAGTAACTTTCGTAATTGGCTTATTAAAGGGGCAAACGAATAAGGGGGCATAATCGACCTTATTTAAAAGGTATAACGTACTTTTTTTTATTCGTCAAGTCGTCGTATTAAGTCAGTTAGTGCCAGATTTGACTTAATACTGCATTCTTCCCGGCAAGCGAGTTATTGTCAGTTTAAACTATATTTGGCGATTAAAATAAAACAGTTTTTTAAGAATTTTGCGCATATTTTATTTTATATTTAATCCTGACGTTTCGACTCCCTTACAGGAGACGTGATCATAGGCTGACTAAAATAATGTTTATCATGTATTTTCTACTACCTTCACAATATTTTAATCGGGCACGTTCCTAATTGTTAAAACTATTTTAAATAAATCAAATTGTTTTATTTTTAAAATTTATTTTATTAAACTTCCTTCTCTTTCGTTGAAACACATACATTTAACTGTCATCCTATTTCACTATCGCTAAAATTTTCATCCATGACGAATGGATCAGATTGGTAGGCGAGTTGCTGGCAATCCCGCCCGCTATACATCCGCCATGCATCACACATATCAACCTTTTGTCGCTTCCCCAAAACTAATTTAGTCTATAACAATAGACTGAACGTACCTGTGCTACAAATATCATAAGTGATAACAGGGATTTTGAGTTTCTACGTGAAATGTACCAGCAACAAACCAATCAATGGCATCCTTCGATATATCTGTATACTTACACTAAACTATATTTATACTAAACATACATCTTGATGCTTTCTTAAATTTATCGTTTATTCCCTGTATGTAATGGCAATGTTCAGGGATACTTACTTAAAACAGATACTTGTTGACTTTGTTGTAATCAACGAAATAATGATATCACAACACTAATATTATTGTAATAACAGAATCATTTTGTTTTTTTTTGTGGATTATGCATGGTGGCAACGTATTATATTGTAAATGTCGTTACTTCTGTTAAAGCTGACGAGTTTCTTGCGCCTATTCTTCTTGTCAGTTAAAAGACGTCCTGCATGGGTGGTAGGTAAAAATGTTGGACGATTCAAAACAAGTTATTTTCATTTCATTTCATTTTGTATACATCTAATATCTTCCCCACTGAGGGACAATCAGCCTTCTCAAGGTGAAAGCAACTTTAGGAAATTAGGTCATTAGTAAGCAGTTCATAAGTTTAGCACAGCACTGGACCTGCATGTAATCTGGTCCAGTACCTTGCTTAACCATAGACTTGATATGGCTTCCATAACACGAAGGAGCTCGAAATTTTTTTTCATAAATATTTTTTTGTAATAATGTTTTTTGTGGACTTTATTTTCCTTGAGGATTTTTTTCTTCCATCCGATTATTGATCTTTGCGAAAATTACTTAAATAACACAGGTGGAAAGTCGCAACGCCATTAAGCTCAATGCACCACTGAACATAAATGCGAAAGTAATTCTATCTGTTTGTTACTTTTTCACAGTGAAATATCTAAACAGATTTCGGTGAAATTTGGAACAAAGATTGCTCAAACCCTCGAAACAGTCACGGGCTGCTTTTCCTACAAGTTTCCCACGTTTATTACCGGTGTCTCTTCACAATCTCTCCATTTCCATATACTTTAAAAACGTTATATATTCCATATGAATATATATTCCATATATTCTATTTTTATTTTATGGATATGGCCAGCCCCATTGTATTTGTTTACAATTCCAAGATATCACAGTTTTATTAGGTGTTGAAAACAATTTATGATACGGAAAGAGAATCGCTATTCAGCTTATGAATTAAGCTACTTAATTTTTTTGCTGTATTTGATTTAGGATACGCTAGAATGTTGTAACAGTAATGCCCTTTCCGCCCTATTCTTGACCCAATCCATCAGCATATGTTGTACATCTTTGACCTTATTACATTTGTTACATTTAGGGGAGTCTAATTTTTCATTAAATACTACTGAGTTTACAGTATGGTCTACCGATTACGCAATAATAAGGCTATTATCTATGTAATCCAAAAGCCACATCTAATGGCGTTCCTGAAGCAAACGGCCTACATAATTCAGCCGCTCAAACATCCGCCTGTATTGACACACTCGCAAATACACCCTCTGCCCAAATTGCTTTACAAGATACATAGCTGGAGTCGTGAAACTGGCTATCCAATAACCGATCTATTCAACTGGCTCTTTGAAATATTATTTAAAAATTGCCTGGTATAATATACTAGGTAACTACAATATACTAGCATAAAAATTCTACATATTATGTAGGATTTTTGAAAGAGTTTTATATCCACCCAATTTTTTTAATAAATGCAAGTTTTAATATTTGGGTGCTTTTTATAGTTCAGACAAAAGACTGTTTCTTAAAAATTCCTTCTCATCGCACTGGTTTTCTGTCTAACTCTTTTACTCTTGGAATTTATAATTTATAATTTTTTATATTCATTGTACAGAAACACGGATTTTACAAATAAGTATTTCAATAAGTGTACGCGAAAATATTAGAACTAAATAAAGCACAATGGTTTCCCTTAATCTGAATTGGACTCTACCATTTACAAAATAAAATTCAAAATAACTATCCGTTGACCTCGATTGCGGTAATGAAAACCAATCGGAGGCATAAATCAACCTGTTCGTACATCGTACGATTTGCAAACAGTGGCCGAAGCTTCGAGGACCGGACGCATTATAGCGACACGGCACGGCCACTCCGATCCCGGATAATAAACTTTGGGGCAGGACATGATGTGTTGCCTTAAGTACCACACAACTGTTGTGTACGGACATGATAGATAAAATCTCTTCTAGTTTATTAAAACTATTTACCAAGTTCTTTTTAATGTCAAATTATTAACAATGAATTTTGATTCTTTAAGAAAAATACGAAGAAGATGGTTCCGGCAGCTAGAGGTAAAATAGCCAGTTCCTTCGTATGTGAGATCGGTGGAGCGCGTTCTTTCGACCTTATCATCATCTAATATCAGATTAGATAAACACCAAGCATATCCTTATAAGTAAAAAAAACAGTGGCACTCCGCGAGCGCCGACAGAAGTGAAAAAAGTCAACCAAAAAATTAGCTCTTAATTCTTACTTTTAAACGTAGAATAGGTTAAGAATCGATGTAGAAAAAATAAGCGGCCAATATGTTTGAATTCAGAACTCATTACTTTTTGGGTTACATTATTTGTGTTTTCTTTTTATACTGTCAAAAGCAGTGTCGGTAACAGTGTCGCGAGTTCAATGGTTTTTTCCCATCTCAAAAAAATATACGTGCCTAAAGAAGTTTTCACTTCAAAAGTCGACTCTACAGAAGCATTGATCACAGAGTTACTGAAGTAATAATGTTACCTTATTTTATATCTATCCACTTTTAACAAAAAAAAATTACAGTCAACATGACTTTACAAGACAGATGCAAACTAAGGAAATTATGTTTTTTAGTGATATAGTGTGCGGTTGAAAAGAAAAAAAGTGGAAAAAATTAGTGGAAAGCCTTTTATAAAACATCCCATCATCTGACCCCCATAGGCGCATACAATCTTTATTAAGGGTCTCTTAAATAAAAAAAATTCGCAATGCACATTGCCGCTAACAACAATTAATTTTCTGATATCGATCGATTCAACTATAGCTCTACTAATCTACAAGCAAGGGGGAAACATCAAAGATGTAATTACCTACATATATATAAAAATTTTAAAAACACAATTCAAAAGTTTTAATTTATTAACAATTGTTAGTTCAGTTCATTAATAAGTTTTTACTCATTTTTGGAGTTAATTATCTCTTCAGGTCAAAAACCCCCTAACCGACGAGCTCATATGGAAAATCTGATAAGTGTTGAAGAAGCGAGAGATGTATTTTATTATCGTGTAAAATGTAACTCTGTGATCTCTGCCTATTCCTTCGAGAAAAAAACGTGATTGTAAATATTTATAATCTCTTCCTTCTCTACATCCTATAGTTTTAGAGTTTAATAGATAGATATTGATACCTTATTATAATACAGCGATTTAAATAATAGTTTTTATATTTACTTAGTAGACACTTACCGTCATTATAAGGCTTTATTGTTTGAACATTCAGAGAGACCTGTCATTAGCCTTCAATAAACATGTAAACACAAAATATTTAAGGTAATCACTGTTAGTCTCTTTAATAAATAAACATATTCATATTGATAAATGCTGTTTAGTATGTGAAAACGCTTGTAATATGAAACATTATTATCAATTTAAAAACAAACATTACTTAAAACAGTCGAAGTGCAATGTTAAAAATGGACTACATTATTACAAATTACATGGACGTTTAAATGTTTATTGCAATTTTGCAACTCTTACAATAGCTTCGATTTTTCCTAATAATTTTAGCTTTTATTGTTACAGATTTTACTTTAAAGCGTTAAGGTCTTTTTGATTTTACCTAGGTTAGATTCTTTTTATTGTAAATGGGTAAGGGCTTGACCGCTATATCACGATGATGAGATCTAGGATGTGATGCGCTTGCCTAGGAGACACCTATTCACTCGTGACTTGAAGACCCCTAAATTGTATGTGTCAGAAAACAGACTTAGGCAAGGAGTTCCATTCTTCAGCGGTACGGATCAAAAATTGGAACCAAAACGCTTAGTGCGACTCTTTAGTTTTGATAACTGTTTGGTGCAACGGTAGCGATCCCGCCTTTCGTACCGACGGTCCTGGGTTCGAATCCCGGAAGGGGCAGATGTTTTTTATCATGAATTCGAGCATTTGTACCTAAGTCATGGATGTTTATAAATATTTCTATGAATATCACATATCTATGTATCATATATGTATGTCTATCCGTTAGCCTAGTATCCATAACACAAGCCTTACAGTGCTTACTTTGGGCTATGCTAATTGGTGTAAGTGTAAGAAATATTTATTTATTTATTTAGTAGGTCAACCTTATACAGGTGGCGCCTATTTGTGAGTCTGGTTGTCCGATAAAAAAATGGGAACGGGGGAAATAGGCTGTGCAGATCTGCTACATACTCTCCGTAATGTATCCTTCTTTGGATTTATGTATATGTAATTGGATTCAGACAATAAAACGCCGTAAATAGCGTTTGAACAAACTATTCAAAAATTTATTTTTTTATGTTTTTATACTTTAAGAAGGAATCTACTTTTTGTATCCGGTTATTTTTTGTTGATATTATTGCTTTAATTCTAAGCTTTAATACGATCACGATAATACAGTCACGAACCTGGAAGGCCCTTATATTTTTTTGTGATTCTTTTCTTAAAAACCCCATCTATCTTGTTCTTGACGTTTCGCTGTGCAACGAGACTTTGTATTTGATCTAGTATTTATTTGACCCGTAGACTGTACATACAAGAATTTTGGGCTGGGTTTGGTTAGACAAGACAACCTGAATAACTACCATTGATCTTTCTTAGTTTTTAAATAACGACATAAAAATTATTGATATTATTTCATTGTAAAATTCAGATAACTTTTTTCAACTCAGATAACTTGAGCGAGAGGAAATAGTTTTACAAAATAGTCAAAAGCAATATTTTAATGGAGTCTGGAAGTTTATTACAGTTTTTAACGCTCACATATAAACAATTCAGTATGTGACTTATAAACGACTTCGAAGTCTCATGGCACTGATATTGGACATTTTCCAATATTCAATATCTAAACAAAATTTTTAACTTGTCAAGAAATTAAACGTTTCTTTTTCAGCTTGTGTATTATTTTGAATTTAGCAGTTAGGTGTTAATGGCACTTCACCATCGATATGTGACTTTTCACAATAATAATATAAATCTTCCAATTTTTAATTACATTTATAAATGTAGATGGTAGCGATACTATATTTAACATTGATTGTGCCTGAGACAGAAGATTATATATGTATATGTATATATATATATATATATATATATATATATATATATATATGTGTGTGTGTGTATGTATATATAATTAATATTACATGTCTATGTTTCATATGCTTTTTGTTTATCCGTTATATCCATAACACAAGCCTTACAATGCTTACTTTGGGCTAAGCTAACTGGTGTCTATGTGAGAAATATTATTATTACTATGGTATTTCCCATCACCCAATATTTAGTGGAAGTGATGTTCTGAACTTGAGACTTGTAGTTGTAAGCGAATAGTTGCACACAATGTGTGTTAAAGGATAATTCAGAAAAATACATATCAGCCTTCGACAAAAGACGCGTCGATCAACAATGTAAAAAAACTAACTTAGTTCTACTTACATTACTTTATATTATCTTCAAGAAATTGAAACGTTTTATTGCGGTACTAGAGTCCATTTTTTCACAATTCTGTCAAGACATATTACAGCCATCAGCTTCTCTGATCAGTCCGTGAAATAATGCTTATTTATAAATCCATTAAAATTATTACAAATTAAATAAGTACTCAACGCTTACTTTTACATTGTAAATATTTGTAAAATTTGGAATATATTTAAATTACAATTACAATCGGGATTAAAAACAAAATATGCATTATTGAAATGAAAATATTTCAAATGAAATACACCTAAAAAATTTGTTTTAAATCGTCCAATATTTTTACCTATCACCCATTTAGGACGTCTTTTAACTGACAAGAAAAACGTTCGCAAGAAACTAGCTTTAACAGAAGTACCGACATTTACAATATTATACGTCATAACCATGCATAATTCACAAAAAAACAATGGTATCCTATTTTAACAATAATAGTTCTGTTACGGTTTCATTACATCGTTGATTACTACAAAGTTAAGTAAATAAATTACAAATAAAATATTTCTTACACTCAAACCAATTAGCCTAGCCCAAAGTAAGAACTATAAGGCTTGTGTTATGGATACTAGGATAACGGATAGATATACATATATGATACATAGATATGTCATATCCATAGAAATATATATAAACACCCATGACTCAGGTACAAATGCTCGTATTCATCAAACATTATACATCTGCCCTTACCGGTATCTGTTTTAAATAAGTCTTGAACCGGTATCCCTTCAACGTTAAGTCTGTTATCTGGTTGTAGATATACAGATATACACAATTTATGTTACGTTAGGGCTGTAAGAACTAGGATGAAGATAAAATTTAGGTTGAGGAAAGAAGTTTTTGGGTTTTCGGTGGCCTAGTTGAAAGTATTTTTTTTATATTTTGAATGTTGCACGAATTTTCCAAACATGCCTTACTATAACAGAACGTTTTAGATAGCTAGTTTAAATCAAGGCACTCGATGCGACATTTTGCAAATACGTCTGGCTCTAAGTGGACAAATTATAGGCCCCAATGAAACGGAATCCAGGGTAGGCCGGCTCGACACCGGGATGGCTTTATACAAATTTGGTACATTGTTCAAAAGATTTATTGCGAATGTGGAAATGAATTAATGGAAAACAGTTTTCAAGCCAAAGATGTGGTATGTACCAATTATATTCTGACTTATCTGGTTATACAACCGTTTTGAATTAACACTTATATTTTGATATTGTTATTTTAATATCGACGCAGATAAAAATAATTGGTAAATGTGTTTTATGTATGATCTAATTAACCTCGTAATGCTTGTGTATTTTTCAAAATCAGTAGTAGTATCTGCCGGCTGTACTATACCAAGTACGAATCAAAACTTCAGACCGCGGCAAAGAGATGTCGGTTTTAGGCAATTTTCGAAGTGAATTACTGTTGTCTGTATTTTTACGGTATGTTTGGGATTTTGTATTTGGGTAAGTACGTTAGGTAGTTGCTCTATCTATGTAGTAAAAATGTCAGGTCTGAACTGCTATCATTAATTTGTATTTCTATAAGTACGCGCGGACTTACGAGGTTAAGGTGACGACTTGAAGAAACAGGAACTTTAATGGACTAGAATTTAAAAAAAGAGGAAAAGTCCCAATTATCAAACTTACAATATATTCACATTATTCCCTAGATTTCTCTGTAAACGTTAAAAATGTGACATATTGACGGCGAAGTGCTAAGAACGAAAAATTAAACGTTTCTTTTTCAGCTTGTGTATTATTTTGAATTTAGCAGTTAGGTGTTAATGGCACTTCACCATCGATATGTGACTTTTCACAATAATAATATAAATCTTCCAATTTTTAATTACATTTATAAATGTAGATGGTAGCGATACTATATTTAACATTGATTGTGCCTGAGACAGAAGATTATATATGTATATGTATATATATATATATATATGTATATATATATGTGTGTGTGTGTATGTATATATAATTAATATTACATGTCTATGTTTCATATGCTTTTTGTTTATCCGTTATATCCATAACACAAGCCTTACAATGCTTACTTTGGGCTAAGCTAACTGGTGTCTATGTGAGAAATATTATTATTACTATGGTATTTCCCATCACCCAATATTTAGTGGAAGTGATGTTCTGAACTTGAGACTTGTAGTTGTAAGCGAATAGTTGCACACAATGTGTGTTAAAGGATAATTCAGAAAAATACATGACTCAGCTACAAATTCTCGTATTCATCACACAAACTTCTTCGTCTTCCAGTACATGAACCCAGGGTCGTCGGTGCAAAAGGCAGGTTCGCTAACGATCATCACTATTTACTTTCATAAAATGAGTTAAAAAAGTTAATGTCTTTATACCAAAGTAATATACCGAATCTTATAATGAAACGAAGACTAATCTCTTTACAATAGATGAAAAACGTCTTATTTTTTTTTCTTTTGATCTTTTTTATTAATATTGTTGCGTTCCTTATTTTGTTGAAAAAGATAAAATCTATTGTTGCTTTATGCTTACGTACTATCTTCCTCTTTGTACAACCTAAATTACGAAACAATTTAACTTTATCTTTATTTATTCTTTTCAGCCAAGGTTGCCTGTAACACAATGAGATAAGGCCGCTTGTTTGTATCTTTAACCTGTATGTGCAATAAAACGCTATATCGAAAAAAAATAACGTTCGATTAACTTCTTTTTTGTATTATACAAAATAATGCTAATTCAGTGATAATAATTCAATTCAATTCATAAAAGTATGCAATTTTTTCGTCAATGTTTTCTTATGACGCTATCACGTAAAATTATCGGCCGTAAACTGACTTTACAGACAACCAATTTTGTAATTAAATTAAAGCATTTAATGTTTAGCGAAATTTGTAATTTGGTTTTAAATATATGTTAAAAATAAAAAACGTGTAAAAATATTAGTACTCTTTAGATATAAAATCTAGAAGATCAATATTGAGTACTTACACTTCCACCACGTCTATTACTTTTGAGTAAAACTACCTGCCTGACTTTTCTACTTCATTAAAAGAGCCGGTGATCACGGGATGGTTAAATATTATATATAAAAAAAATACAAAATTTAACGCGTCGTGTTTCCGGCTAAAAGTAGTTTTTTACTTCTTTCGTTTTTTTACATTTTCTTCATTAAAAAAGAAGTTAACTATAAAATTTCAAATAACAATATTCCAATACAAATCCAAGTACGAAAAAAAGATAAAAAAGTAGTTAAAGGGAAGCATTTGTTAGCAGCGGATATCAACATAATTTTATAAATTCAAGTACATACAAATACCAGGTAATATAAATAATAAGCAAAATTATTTAAATACATGTATTATGATACTGTAGATACTCAGTACAAAAAACACACACGACCTGATTTTCGTTCTCACTACTTTCAACAATACCCATATTAGTAACAGATATTTGTAATTAGTTGTGATGTGAGTTTCAATGACGATAAAATGCTAAAAGACTAAAGAAAATAAAAAAATAATAGAGAATCCGATTGTTTTTTCATGGTTTAAACTGCCTTGAAAAGCATAAAGGAGATCCAGATACTAAAATTTTTGGTAGCGATCCTTTGATCGTACCTTGCGTAAATTCCTTAAGCCAAGTTAACCACGTCAACAAGCTCCCTGGCGCGTATAAAGTAACTTTTATACGCAGAAAAATGCAAAGTGCAAGTGTAATCTATACATATAAATAAAATTGGAGTGTCTGTTTGTAATATTGAAATACCCTTTTTTTACTTCATGCATATGAATATTTATACGGTACATACACCAAAGTAACATTTTTTACAATTTTTGTCTGTCTGTTTGTTCCGGCTAATCTCTGAAATGGTATCATTTTGATGGGACTTTTATTGGCAGGTAGCTGATGTAATAAAGAGTAAAGCAGAGTAAAGAAAAATGGATTTTTAATAAAGAAATATATAGCAAATTATAATAACTGAGCCACGGCAACGTGTGGCCGGGTCAGCTAGTTATATATAAAAATCATGAAACTAAATAGCTGTTTCATCTTAATCGATTGTCCAAACACTTGTAAAAATGTTTCTTGCTATTACGAGAAGATGTTCCTCTCCTTGGTGAGACAATGCTGGCCTACAGCGTAAAAAGTAGAAAGGTACTAGAAAATTTCGACAGGTGTTCAAAAGGCTCAGTAGCTCAATTGGGAGAGCATTGGACTAGACATCCAAAGGCTACGGGTTCGTTTCCCGCCTGAGAATTTACATATACGCCGAGTCAATTTTTTCTAGTGTTTTTCTATGCAAATAATTTATTATATAAGATACCATTGAAAAATTCAACAAATAAAAATCATAAAATCACGGAAAATTTTAAGTTTTTGCGGATGGATATTATGAGCAGAGGTATCGGTCTACCCTCTATTGTAGTATTATACTATCGATTATAATCGAACGTATCGAGTGTAATTTATCGACTGGTACAACTTTCTAAAACACAATAATGATCGTGACGAAATTAAAACTAATTAAAAAGTTTAAAACAATACCGTCTTCTGTTCTAAGAATCATGTCGACAGCGTAAACCCTTGTTATAATTATTTCGTCTTGTCAAAGGAGTTTCTAACAAAGCAATAAGTTGTTAACAGACTTTGATATAGCAAATATTTATCGATAAACTTGTTTAATTCCATAGCCCAGGGAACAAACCGTCAATATTTGTCTCTATCAATTGTTCCCTATCACTATATATACTGAAATACTATGTTTTATAGTATAAACAGCAAACTGTTGAAACTCTCGAACACAAAAGGGAACGAGAAAGATACTACACCAACTTGAGAACATTTCCCCAGCTATTATGTACCCCAATTTCTGTAACAAGATTTTAATGAAGTAGTAATTCACATTTCTAATAACGTTAATGTTGTAACAATTCGCCTCAAGTGATATGAAACTAAGAGGTTTAATTTGAAATTAAATTATTTTGAAGATTTTTATAAATGTAAATACTTATGAAATCCAAAAACAATAGTGATTTTATTACACACTAGAACTAGAAAATACTAGATTTAAAAATATAAAAATCCCACGTTTTTCAGTGACCAAAAAAGAATAAAATAACCCGGCGGGGCCAAGCGAGGGGCCACTCAAAACGTTTTTAGATTTTTAAATCTAGTATTATTATTTTATTCTTTTTTAATTATTAACTCAACGAAGTAACCATGTGTTACGCAACAATCGGATAAGCCCCATATAAAAGTGAAAGTTGCCGAAAGTTGACCTGAAAGTGCACCTAGAAAGTTGAAAGTTGTTTAAGCGTGCATTGTCATCGGGTTCTGAGCTACCCTAAAAGTTTCAACTCGCTAGGTGGTCGGAAAGTGCCTTAAAATTCCATACAAGATTCCAACCGGAAAGACAAGACGACAGACAAGCAAACAGACAAGAAAGCGACCTAAGAAAAACGTGGGAAAAAAGGACCGTCAAACATACAATAAATCTTAATTACATTATGACAATTCTCTGTGTGTGTTTGTTATCATATTGTCAGTAAAAGCCTGAGAATAACATTCAAGAAGGATTTTTTTTTTTTTTTTTTTTTTTTTATGCAAAATGCACCCTCCGGACACGGGGGAGGGAGGTGGTGAATCCTCTATGGATACTTCGGGCCGGCCCGATAGTTATGTCAGACTTGTACTGACTAAACACCACCTGGGATTGGCTTGCACCCGGAGAAGGTCATAAGCCGTCATCTGAGGCGACCACCCCTCTAGAGAGGGGTGGCGCAAGCGCTACTCACCTAGGTGAGAGAGCGCATAGAAAAAACGATTGACTCCCAGAAGGGGGGTCAGTCGTGAATGAAGTTAAGTCGGCTGGCTCCCAGAAGGGGGGCCAGTCGGCATCTGAGAGGACTGGGGTAGACCTGATGGGTCTGTATTGGCTCTACGTTTGGCTGATTCCTGTGCCTCTAAGAGGAGGTTCAGGTCAGCTGACAATTGACTGGGTTGGTCTGTCAGGACAGACCTAGGTCGCCTAGACAGAGGGTTCGTGGATGAGGAAGGAGTGTAGTTGGATGCGCCCCGGATAAGTGGATTAGAGTGGCTCTCTGCTGTTTCGAAGAAACGTTCAGAGGCCTTTATGAAATATTGTTGGAGAGTAGGGAGTTCAAAGTCCCTGTGCAAGTCCGCGTTGCGGACATACCAGGGAGAATTTGAGGCCCTACGTATGAATAGGTTTTGAATCACCTGCAATTTATTAAGGACTGATGCCTTTGCATGTGAGAAGATCGGGGACGCGTAGGTCATCACCGGTCGTATGCAAACCTTATAAAGTGTTCGCTTGTTTCGAAGTGACATGCGGCTGTGACGCCCCAACATAGGGTTGAGACGCCCCAAGTAAAACCGCGCGTTACGAGACACTCTCTTGACGTGAGGAGAGAATGTCAGTTTTTGGTCAAGGGTGACGCCTAGAAATTTGGCAGTGGTTTGCCATGGAATGGGCTTCCCCTGGAGTCGGGGTGGGTTGTGGCGGGCCGGTACACGCGTGCGTTTTGCGTCGAAGCAAACAGCGGATGACTTATCCGGGTTTACATCGATACGCCACTCGCGGAACCAGTCGCCTAAGGAGTTGATGGAGGTCTGAAGCCTCGGGAGGATATTCCTAAGTGATGAGCCCTTGAGATACAGAGCAGTATCGTCTGCAAACAGGGACAGTTGTACCCCGTTTGTTGGGACGGGAATGTCATTTGTGTATATAACATACAGCAGAGGAGCCAGGACAGAGCCCTGAGGCACGCCCGCTGTTATGTTACGCGGAGTTGAGAGAGTACCTTCGTATCTGAAACGGAAGGTACGATGCTGGAGAAATGATGCTACTAGCCGGACCAGTCTCACTGACAGATTAAGTCTGTACAGCTTGACAGTTAGTCCAGCGTGCCAGACCTTATCGAAGGCCTTGGCTACATCAAAGAAAACCGCCACGGTCTTATATTTCCTAGGGAAAAAGCCGCTCGAGATGTACTCGACTATGCGGTGAACCTGTTGGGGGCATGAGTGTTTGGTTCGAAAGCCAAACTGATGGGGTATGATAAGGTCATTGGTATAGAGATGGTCTTTTAGGCGAGCGAGGATACACCTTTCAAAGAGTTTCCCCATTGCCTTGAGGAGGCTGATGGGGCGGTGGCTCGCAGGGAGGTTTAAGGGTTTCCCCGGCTTGGGGATGCCTATTACGATCGCTTCCTTCCAGGCTGCTGGAAAGTAGCAGAGATCGAGGCAGGCGTTGAATAAGAGGGACAGTAAGACCAGCACTTGAGATGGTAGGTGCTTTAGGGCCATGTTGGAGACGCCGTCGGCGCCAGGGGCCTTTTTGGTCTTGAGGCCCTTGATGAAGGAATGGACTTCATCAGGGGACACTGTGATGGGATCAGAGTCTAGAGGTTTGGAGTTCAGCTCGCTGAGCTCCTTCTCAATCGACTGAAGGTGGGATGGGTCGCAAGTCTGAGTGCTGACTGAGCATTGTGAAGCAATGCTGTCAGCGAAACACTCCGCCTTCTCCTCGTCGTCGAAGGCTGTGGAGCCATCGGGACGGAGGAGAGGGGGTGTGAAGTTTGAGGTATCACTACGGAGGGCTCTGGCCACTCGGTAGTAGGCTACATGGGAGGGAGTGATGTCCGCCATGAGGTCACCAAATTGGTTATTCCTCAGGTCGTTCAACTGAGATCTTACTAACCGTTGAAGACGGTTGGCTCTGGCTCTGTACTCAGGGGTCGGGTACCTAGCAGCTCTCCGGAGAGCTGCGTTTTTGGCCCTCATCAGGTTGCGGAGGGTGGGAGGAATGGCATTGTGATTTTTCACAGGTACCTTCCTCGCACTGTCCGCAGTCTTTCTTTGGACCAAAAGAGTAAATTCGGAAATGGCTGCATCTATTTTCTCCGAACTATCGTAATAGTCGGGGTCCATAGAGAGCGAAGGGTTGCCTACTTCCATTGCCGACTTGAGGGACGATCTGAACCGATCCCAGTCAGTAATGGTTTTGAAGGAGGGAGGGGTTGGCTCTTTGTTTCCCATAATGAGGGAAACCGGCCTGTGATCGGACCCGAGGTCTTGGAGGGTCTCAATCGTCCTAAATGGGAGGGAGACTCCCTTGACTAGAGCGAAGTCTAGTACGTCGGGATCATTCTGTGGGTTGTCTGGGTAGTGGGTGGGTTCGTACGGGCTGAAGACGTCTAATTCGAGATCATGAGTGATCTGAAGCAGACGCCGCCCGCCGGTGTTTGTCTTGCGGCAGGTCCAGTCAGTGTGCTTGGAGTTAAAGTCTCCAAACAGAATGACTGAGTCGCCCAAAGACAGAAGGGACTCGAAGTCGCTCCGCAATGGAGTGGTGCCAGCGTGTATGTAGACAGAAGCTATGATCAGTGTTCTGTGACCCGACATAGCCAGTCTGCATACCGTGGCTTCCATGTTAGAGAGAGCAGGAGTGGGGATTGGTGAGCAGTGAAGCGATCTTTTGTAGTAGATCGCCGTGCCACCAGAGACAATTTCCCTGCGGTTCTGGTCCGCTGGGGTGAAGTTGTCATTTCTGACTAGGGAGTATGAAGGAATCGATAGCCCTTTCCGTATGGACGGTTTGAGCCATGTTTCCTGAAGTAGGACAAGGTCGGGGTCCCTTTCGCGCAGAAACACCCTAAGCTCGGGAATGTTTTTGCGCAGGGAGCGGGTATTGAAAGAGATAAGCGAAACACCTCTAGGTTTCACTCGACCGGTGAGAGGAGCGACTGGTACAGTCGGAGAAGAAAAAGAAGAAGATGGGATCCTTCCTGGCATTGCGGACCTTAGTTAAGGGACCGGAGAAGGGCTTCGTGCTCACAGAGAGCTAGAAGCCGTTGTTGGGCGTTTTGGGCCATCCTGAGTTTGGATGCCAAGGCCGATATCTCATTGATATTGATGCCTTGCATCGTGGTGAAGATGATGGAGAAGTCATCCATAAGGGATGACTTCGGGGCTTGGGAGGCGGGAGCCGCCTTAGGCGGTGTCGCCTTTGGCGGCGTCGCCTTGGGAGCTGGGCCCCAGGCCGGCCCAGGGGCCGGTGCCGGAGGGGCTGGTCCCCAGGCCGGTCCGGAGGCCGGCATGGGGGGGGCTGGAGTGGTGGTAGCCGGCTGTCCCGCCCCTTTAGGTAGGGGTGGGAAATTTGCCAGCGAAGGCTTAGGAGGGGCCGGGGGGCCAGAAGGCCTCTTCTTCTGAGAAGAAGCTGCCTTTGGTCCCCGGTTAGGCTTTTTAGCCTTGGGAGGCTTTGGGCGAGGGGCGCGAGAGCAACCCCTATAGTTAGCTGGGTGGCCGGATTGGCCACACAGCACACAGTCGGGAGGGGTGGGGGAGTCTCTCGTGCGAGAGCACTCCTTGGTCAGGTGTGGAATGAGGCACTTGACGCACCTCGGTGAAGCGTTGCAGTTCGCCGCTGCATGGCCGTAAAGCTGGCAGCGGTGACACTGCCCAGGATACCCACGCTTGTTGGGGGGCTCGGCTCGAATGCCAGAAAGGCCGCAGACCACGAGGTCTTTGGCGCGGAAGATGGGTTTGGCCTTTTCGTTGTTGGTCATTATGACCAAAGCGAGGGGCCAGGACCTCCCATTGCTCGCGTGCAACTTGTGCACGCCGACAACAGGGTAGCCCTGTCGAACGAGGTCATTTAGGATGTCCTCGTTCGGAAGTTCTTCGGGGATGCCCCTAAGAACGGCCTTGACTTTGCGCTCCTCGGGGAGCGCAAAGGTGTAGTAAGAAATGCCTTTGTTGGCAAGAAGTCGGGTCAGAGACCTAAAGTCCGCGATCGTGGGGGTGTTGACCTCGATGGTCAAACCCTTGTTGACGGCCTTTGTGTACTGGATTTTCTCCTGTACACATAAGGCGGACACTAAGCCCCACTTGGCCTTGTCCTGAAGTTGGATCGGCGGGGGGGCAGCAACCTTTGTAGGTTGCGCGTCGCACCTTGATAGTGGACGCGAGGTGGATGGGCGTGCAGTCGGGGCGGCGCGGGGCAGGTCCCCGGTGGACCTGCTCGGGGCCGTAGGGGCTGCCTTAACCGGGGCGGCTGAGGTGGTGGTGGAAGCCACTGGAGTGGCGGGCGGAGAAACGTTCTTTCTGCGCTTGATGCGCTTCAAACGTTTTCCCTCTACCGTGGTAAAACCATCGGTGAGCGTAGAGGAAGACTCGTCGGCAGAGTCGGACGAGAAGGGAGGCGTGTGCCTCGGGGCCGAGCGCTTGGATGCGAGGAATTCGCAATCCATGTCGCTAAAGTTGGGTCTGGTCACGGTCGGGATGGGTGACCGTTGAATCCCCTGCGCGTCTGGAGACGCCGGGGAGGAGAGGATGATAGGAAGGGATCGTTGGGTTCCTATCTGGGTTTGGGTTTGCGCGGCCACGGGCTGGGGCCCGAACCGCGCCTCAAAAAAGGCGAGGAGTGCCGCCACGCTACTCGCAGGAAGCTGCGAGAGTAGCGGGTCGACACCCGAAAGCTCGTTGATGAGCTCACTTGGGTCCGAAGACTCCATTTCGTGAGCTGGAAAATAAAATTAAAGAGAAAAAACAAGAAATGAAACTAATGCAAGAGACACCCCCTGCCGGGTGGCAGGGGGGAGGGGGTGACGCGACCGAGGGCAGGTATCCCTAAATGGATAGCCGCCTGCCAAACCCCTTGGGCTAAGCCCAAGTGCAATGGGACTTGGCCTTCGGTTTTCCTAGAGCCTGAAGGGCCCTAGAGAGCAAACCGGGATTGCTCCGCCGACTTCGTTAACACCGCAAGGTATCCGTCGACGCAAGACGCGGGCGGGAAGAGGAACCCTTTATTTTAGTACAAACAAAGGGTTCCAGCTAACCCGGAACGATTACAACCGAGAAATCGGAAGTAAAAACCGTTAATTGCGGAAGGTTCCGCAACTAGCGGCTGCCCTAACGACTACCGCGGTGCGCAAAAGAGAGAGAGAGAGAGACGCGATCCGACGCGAGGGCCGCTGGTCGCGAGAAGGCTCGCAACAAGCGGCTGCCTATCCGCCCGGATCGGGGACTCAGGAGCGCTTCGGCTTCGACAGGAGCGTTTCACGCGGGAGGCGAGCGAAGTGAGGCGAGCGCCGCTAGGGGGCACCTGTGTACGGGGACGACTGGTGCGCACGGCGGCTCGAAGCGGAATGGCCAAGAAGGATAAGAACGGTTAGCTATATGTGTAGTCCTAGAACCGAAACGTTAGCGCGATTCATTTTACTACAGCGACATCTAGTTAAACAATAAAAATGATAACACGAAAAAATGGGCGGACATTTTTAATCTATTAGGTTCATAATAATATAATTCACCGCGATTTATCAGAAGGATAAGTTAATAAATATAATATTATAAGACAGAATACGAAATCAAATCGATACAAGTGTTAGCCAAAACCTAGCTTAACCTGAGAATAATTTGGACTGTCCGATCCATCCATACATTATGACACCACTCCAAACATTAACACTCAGCTTAACTCTTCAAAAGCCACTCCACTGGGAACAGTGCCCATACTAACTCTCATTCGTCAGCATTAACTGAATCTTCTGTCTCCATCACACTAATCGCAACTATAAATACCAGACAAGGACGGATTCATGGGCCACAGTTTATCGTGAATTAGCCAGTCATGTCCGTTACGGAGTAGTATTTGTTTGGGTTAGCTAAATCTGAGAGCAGAATTCGATTGTGTCGTGTTTATGTTGATCAGATTATTACTTGATAGACACGTGGCGATAGATGGCGCTATTCTGCTGCGCTAAATCTTCGTGTTATCATAACTACTCGATCTTCAATGGTTTCTTTTTCCACGTTTATCAAAAGCTTATTCGTAATCATTCAAGTTAACTTTGACTCTTTTGTAAGTATTTTTTAAACTTTTAATACATTTCATGCCTGTAGAAGCACCTATGACTATGGGTGTTATACATTACATACATTTCTTTTGTTAATGATTATATTTTTGTTTTAATTGTTAATTGTCCAAAAGAAAGTAGAAGTAAATACTTTCTAAAAGTTCTGCGCAGGTGGATACCACATCTTTCCGGCAAACTCGTGATTTTGCCATAAGATCTGAAATTCGAATACCACGTAAGGAGATTTTTACAATAAATATGAATCTCAAACGTTTTTAAATTACGTTTAAAAGAGGATGAGAAACAAAATAATATAAATAAAACCATAAAATAAATTCCATACCAAACTCCAACAACAGCTGAGGCGGCGCTGAGTCCGATTTTTTAGTTACCTATTTATTACTAAGATACCTTACTATTTTTATTTCGAAATGCAGATTTATTGTAAAATGTATGTTGTACTAAGCACCCCACGCTTGTTCAAAATTGAATTAATTGTATAGTTCATTACTTAATTGTTATATTATAACCGTTGTAAAGTTCGGTTTAACGTAGAAGCTTGTTTTCTTCTATAATATTTTTTTTATTTTGGACTACTATAGAGGCGTGGTTGTTCTCATAATTCATGTCATTCGTTTTAATTCTTCAGTTCTTCGTACCTTGAAATATTTTTATTTATCCGATGAAATAAAAAATCAAGTAATTTTTCAAATAATTATATAGTCAACATTCTCTAATCAGAAAATGATGACATGTATGCAAAATTTCAAATCAATCTGACGTTTTGAAGTGGGTAAAAATCGAGTTAGAAGATTCCGTTACAAAGAAACATACAATCATACAACACAAACCAACATACAGGTGAAGTTATAAAAGCGTATTAAAAAGACGACACTCTTACTTCGCATGCGAACCAGATACGAACGTTTGAAAATAAGACCCCTACGACTTTTGATGTGCGCGTGATCTGTTGCCGCGTTTTCCGTCACGTAGTGCGAAGCAATGTGCGAACCGCCTTAAAAACCACATTCGCCCATACATAAAGAATTGAATCTTATAAATCACCGGAATAAACGCAACCAGTTAGAGTTTTTCCGTCAAGTTCTGCTATAAAAACGATTACCGTCTAAATTTATGAATATTTTCGCTCAAAAATCGTGTACCAAAAGATTTTAATATAGCTGTTAAATCATTATGAATGTGGAATAATTCGGCACGAAATATTTGAAGAGGTCGTTCTTTGAAACGGCAATTACATTCCACTACATTTATTTTTAAAACTGCGCTGTTTTGGATATTTGTTTGCAATGTACAGTATACAGCACGCCAACTTAGCCTAAAATTTCAAATTTTCCCAATTAATTTTCAACCTTAAGCTTAGGTCATATAGTTCACCATTAGTTAATTTTTTATTTTTACTTTTGTGCTAAATTGATGTGTTCTTTATTAACGTTTAATGAACTGAAATATAATAATAAAATAAACACAGAGGTTACGTTTTATATTTTTTTATATATTTTATGCATTTTCAATGCGATCTTATAAGATAAATTATTATAATAGAAAAATACTAGAAAAAATCGACTCGGATCACAAGAGAATTCTCAGGCGGGAAATGTTCACAAGGCTCGGTAGCTCAATTGGGAGAGCATTGGACCGGATTTCCAAAGGTTGCGGGTTCGTTCCCGCCTGAGAATTCACTTGTGACCCGAGTCGATTTTTTCTAGTATTTTTCTATTATAATAATTTAACAGAGGTCATGTTTGTAAAACACTTTTTTTTCGGATTTTTGCGCGTATTTTATGTTATATTTAATCCTGACGTTTCGACTCCTTTACAGGAGCCGTAATCACAGGATGACATCCTGTGACGGATTGATAAAAATAATAAAGTAAGTTGCTTTGATGAGATGCGTCTTTGTGATTAATTAAAAGTCTCAAATATATTAAAAATCACGAATATTAAAACTGGATAAAGATGCCCTTTTATTTGCCTAAAAAAATTGGTCCTAATTTATTTAGCACACTAAACAAACACTTAGCATCATTTAATATACATTGCGGTTAGCTTAGATTAAATATTATTTTATCCATAACCAGTTAGCAAGCTACATCTGTGATGTCAAAAATTCTCAAATGACAAATAGGGTCAAACACAATTTGGCGATCCAATATATATACCTGTATATATACATAGATAATGGAAAACTTATACAAATCACAATGTCTAAACCGAACACATCGTCGATAGACACACTCTACAGCAGAAACAATACCACACTTAGCAAAGATAAGTACTTACTAGCAGAATTTTATACCAGGAAAACGAAATAGATATAGGAAAGTATATAAGAAAACTGTAATACTAGATTAGGAATAGGTGTCATTTAAAAATGATGGTAATAGGTCATATAATAGTGATAAATGTATATTTAATACTGTTTTGATACAAATTAAAAAATGTATTTTAATAATATTATAATTAGGATGTAGAACAATTGCTAAATGCAAGAACAAAGTCCTGGAAATAGGATAGAATTAGGATATAAAATAGAAATAGGAGGATAACATGGATTGAGTGGAAACGCCTTAAGTCTATCGCCGATTATGCTAAGCCACGGTTTCATGCTAATTATGAATTAGTTCGTCAACTAGATCCGTGAGCCGTAGCGGTTAGCCCAACTAATCCCAGTACATCTAAACGGGTAAGGAAGATTGATATAGAACTTTATTGTTTAGGAAAATTTTGTGCTGAAACTGAAGAAGTTGTATTTTCCAACGTCACAGGCTGTTCCAGAGAAAATATCTTTTAAGACTATCAAAAATTATCGCTCTATCATATTTACTCGCTTCGACTTAAAGGAGGAGAAGTGCAGAAGGGTATATGGATGATTGTCGTAGCTTACGGCATTTTTAATTCAAGGATTACAAATAAAATCGTTACATAATTATACGCTCTGTATATTTTATTTAAAAGCGATGGTACAGGTTTAAGATTTTTTTTCTTGACTTGCCTCTAGAATCAAGCAGGACTCGATCCAAAAAACTTTCGCTATCCAGGCGATTAGCACAGACCCGTTAAATTTTTCAAGTGTGTTTAAGCAACGGAAATCCAATGTGATACTTTTACAATTATCAAACAATCGATAAAGAAGAAACTGCTCTGTAATCATTTTATATTTTGTTACTAAGCATTTAATAGCCAGATTTTTATGTTTAAATTAATTTTCACTATAAATCAACTAGTCTCCGGCGTACTGTCTTCTTCACAATCTATCGCGTACAAGTATCCACTAATTTACTGAGTAATTATTAATTTACAGATTGACAATACAAGTTTATGAGGTAAATGTGTATGGGCCTGTCGGCAAAAGCAGACCAAGGTAAACTATCAGAAATCAAATGGAAGATATCCTGGAAAAGGGCTAGATAAAAAGTAACTTTAACTCACGATCTGATGAGAGTTGAAGAAGCGAGAGATGTATCTCAGGATCGTGGAAAATGGAAATGTGTGATATCTACTTACCCCTGCGGGAAAAAGGCGTGATTGTATGTACGAGGGGTGATCCAAAACTAATGATAATCGGTTATTTCCAGTGCTCATAAAAATCCAATATATAAAGGTATATATTGCTATACTACCCACTAGTTCAGGCTAGAAAAATCATATAATTAGGCCATGATTTCCGAGGGCTACATTCATTTGAATACGAGCTGTTGGAGAGAGAATATTAAAATGGAGAAAAAAAAATTAGAGCCGCCATAGCTGCCATTCAAGAAATGGGATTTGAATTGGTCGAACACCCTCCCTATACGCCAGATCTAGCTCCCAGTGACTTCTATCTCTTTCCTCGGCTCAAGGAACACCTCCGAGGCAAGGAAGACGATAGCGAAGTTATGGCCGCTGTAGAGGCTTTTTTGGAGAGTCAAGATAAATATATTTTTTCAAAAGGAATTTTAAGTTGAGAAAAAAGATGGACTTTTATTAACTTGTTAGAAGACTATGTAGAAAAATAAAATAAAAAATTAACTATAATCATGTTGTCTAATATTCATTATCATTTCTTGTGGATACTCATATAAACCCATACTCATATAAAATAATATTAACAAATCAATGCAGGTATATCGAGTTGGATGGCGCAGTAGTAGTCGTAGAGATTAAGGAGGTTAAACAACTTTCACAAGAGTCCTAGAATCATAATAACTATAGCGCTTTAGCGCTTTGAGACACTTTAAGCCCTTGGTTTCCGTTTGCTATCGTTAGCACCTCATTATTATAATCTATTTTCTCTATTATTTATTTTTATCTATTGGTATCATGTCCAATCGTACGCTACGCAATTATGGAATGATTCAAGTCAATTGCTCAGCTTATACGAGAACATTAGTCATATTACCAAATCATGTATGTCAGTGTGTTTCAAGCAATTTCAATCCTAAGTGCTCCATCAACTAATTATGAATAATTCGTATCAGTTCGCCTCGATCCTCTTAGGCATGTCGGGCAGTCATTCGGAGTAATCCTAGTGGATCTGTGACGTGTGAGCAAGATTGATGACGTGTGCGTGCGGGACACCGGCCGGTCGGGTTTACGTCATTGATTGTGTTTTGTTTAAGTTATTATTTTAGCTATATCTAGTAGTCCGTGCCACCTTGCTTGGGTAAAAAAATCATGTATAGGTATCAACAGCTATATTGTATACATATATACTATCCCATATAACACTTGAGATATAAGAGATCTTTTGCCAAATTAAACAGAAATCAAAATATTTTTTTTTAATATTGGAAATAATAAATAACTTGTTTTTTTTAATATATCTGTTTGTAGCAAATAAGTTGAAAGAGCTTGCAATAAAAGGATGAATTTCAAGACGTCGGATTCGCTTTGCTATAAAATCAAGTAAGAATTCCACATCAAGATATTTTTCCTATTTTTTATAATCTTAAGTTCAGTACAAAAGCTACTTACGTAAAGTAATAAATAATACTCTCTATGAAGATTTGAATTTTAGACCTATGACCTATTATTGTAGTGTCAATAATTTGCAGAAGTGCCAAGCATTGGCACTACACTAATAGGTCATGTTATAATATAAAAAAATATAATTTACTAATCTTATGTGTAATCATTTAAAAAACATGCATTTTTTTAGTTATTCCTTTGAACCAAACGATTTACAGCAATATACAATTCTATCGACTTACAATAGATACTAAATTCACCTCGCAATAATTCACTTTCTAACTGTAAGCAATAAAGAATTAATTTCCAAATAAAAACTTGATATTGCCGTGACTCTCGCAGTTATTGCTTGTTACTTAGCCAAGTTTATTATTGTTCCTCTCCGATTTATTGCCCTACTTTGACCCTAGAAAGGTTCGTGGTATGGAATCATAACTTACGAGTTCAAATAATAAGTTTAACTTGAACGTTACAATTGAATATTTTAGTGCGACCTCGTTTTTTGATACTCTTCCTTGATTTATTTGTATCGGTAACGCGCTGTGAATTAATTTGATCCTGTGTTGATCATTATATCGCTCATTGTGTCAACTTTATTTATTTATAGCGGCCCGTCCAGGCTTCGCACGGGTGGACAAAATTCTTTAATTTTTTTTTTTTAGCATTAAATATAGCCTATGTTACTCAGCGTCAATGTAGCTTTCCAATGGTGAAAGAATTTTTGAAATCGCCTAAGTAGTTTTTGACTTTTTTCATTGCAAACATACGAAAATACAAATCTTTCCTCTTTATAATATTAGTGTAGATTTGGATAAATTATATATCATCAGAATCACACAATCATATACGAACATCACACATTTAAATAAAACCAATTTTACCGGATTAGTTGCTCGCTTATTTTTGTTTTTTTTAACGTATTTAATCCTGACGTTTCGACTTCTTTACAGGAGTCGTGATCGCAGGATGACTGAGGTAACGAGGATTAAAAACAAGAGGAAAAAAATGCAGTAGACGCTTTATAGATAGCCGCAGAATGCACCACCATATTATCTGGTAACAATCACGCGTCAAAAACATTTAAGGTCTAAAACCTTAAAAAAGTACAATAAAGTACATACATTTCAAGTACAAGGATAATTTCAAGCATCGATAAATTTGCTCTTAAAAGCTCATGAGATACAGATCTATCGTAGCATTATTTTTGACAAACTCCACATATGGTCTAGTTAGTCTAGCCAATGGGGAGTGGTCTCCCAAATTTGCCCTGTAAGTTTTATGTAAGGTAATGGTACTGGATGACGAGGTAACCGCAGAAGAACCCTAAATTTTACGCGTTTAATCAAATCTGGACCATCCAAGGACCCATTCAAGAGGTTATATAGAATTAACATTGCGTTTCACAAATTACATGCTTTAAGTCGATTTGCATAAGGATCCTATTGATAATAATTATAATGTGAAAGGGACCTTATGCTACTCGTTGCTCGCTGTACTAAAGATTTACTTTGTAAGATAATTTAAGGTAATTATGTTGTGTACTGCTGGGACAATAGGATTTTTTATTATTTAGGAGAATTGATCTGTATTGAATTGAAAGTGAAAATCTACAGCATGGCATATCCTACGTCAGGAGATTTTGTACGAGGATTCACAAGAAACTTAACAAGAACTGTTTTTCTCCCTTTAGATAAATTGCTCCTCTAAGCGCATGATTATTTTGAGCGTTTGGCCTTCCATTTAAAGGTTAAGCAACAATCTCAAGGATGGGTGAAAAGTAAATTTATTATCTCGTGTTAAACTGTTGATAAATAAGGGTAAAACCAACCATAGATCGACATATTTGTATGTTTACTCTTGGCTGTATTAATAAACTTGTCCTTGCTTTCACTAAAAAATGAGACAATAATAAAAAAGGCTTATTTCAAACTGGTTCATTCTACCAGTCCTCACTCATCGAAACAACAAGAGTTACAATAAAAGCTCATTTCCAGAAACTAGAAAGAATACTTTGAGACAGTGTTACCCACACAAGGACTCCTCAAAGACCAACAAATGGCTGAGGTAACAAAGCAAGTTCTTTGACGTGGTTAAGCAAATACCAAAGCTAAAATGGCGGTGAGTTGGAAGAGAGAATCGTTAAGATGGTGGCCAATCACTGGCAAGATATCATCCAAAATAGAATGGAATGGAGATCATGGTTAAAAATGGCTTGAATTGGCAATGAAACCATGGATTCAATTGCAAGGCCATCGTCTTGTTTTCATCCAAGAAGGTGTATGTCTCAGCAATAAAGAAAATAATAGTCTAATGATCTCATTATCTCATTATTTTGAGGACCTCCGTGGTCGAACGGCTCGCATACCTGTTTTAATGGTAATGTCGCTCCGAGGTCCCGTGTTCGATTCCCGGCCGGGTCAATGTTGAAAGTGAACTTTTGTGTATTCTTGTTCTCGGGTCTGGTTCATAAAACATGTGCTTTAGCTACTTGACTTAGGTTCAGAACTATGTGTGTGATGTTGTCTTATATTTATTTTTATTTATTTATACTAGCGGCCCGTCCCGGCTTCGCACGGGTGGACCAAATTCTTAATTTTTTTCTATTATTAAATATTTTTCCGTTAGCGCCATCTAGCGTCCGGTAGACGAACTACTTGCTATGGTAACGTTATTGATACAACAGAAAAAGAGCGGGAAGAAGAGCGGACAGACAAACACACAAACCACTGTGATCTTTGATTATAGATTCATCTGAAAGGCTCAGAAATAAAAAAATACATACGAGCAAACATGACTGCACACGTAATTTTATCAACAATTCACATGATCCAAGGCGAAGCTTTATTTTCGTGGCGGCGATGTCAAAGAACTACAGTTATGGTAATTTTATTCAATGTGAATTGCTGTGTAAGATACTGAATACTGTTATTTTAATTCGCTTTCAGCTGTTTTTCAGGGTTTTTTCATTAGTATCTAGCAGACTGTAAACTGTTCGAATAACATTCACCTTTCGCAATGAATTTAAATAATAGCTGTTCTAAAAGACCATTTACATTTATTATTTCAGTTTATCGTAAAAGCATATATGGAAACTTTAATAAAAATATTCTGCCATTATCTAGCAAAGTTATTATAGACTAGCGGCCCGTCCCGGCTTCCCACGGGTGGACAAAATTCTTTGAATTTTTTCTAGCATTCAATATAGCCTATGACACTCAGCAATAATGTGCCTTTCTATTGGTGAAAGACTTTTTAAAATCGGTTCAGTAGATCCCGAGATTACCCCTTACAATTTAACAAATATACAAACACACAAACTTTACTTTCTTATAATATTAGTATAGATGTAGTTCTTATGTTCATGTTTATGACAAATTTAACCTTAATAATTCGAAGATGCCTTTTTTCTATAAATCCATGAAAAAAGCACGTGTGCAATTCACACGTGGTAGAAGTGTAACCTTCAAAAATAATACGTACACGTATACAAAATACCACGGTTGTTGTGATACCTTCTCTCAAGCTTTGTACTAGGCTTGTGCATACAAACACGTATAAACACACGTACATAATGCTTCATGTTCTCCTACGTTAAATCTTATGAATTTATGTGTCTCTCTTTTTACTGTCGCTTTTTCGTTTCATATACTTTGATATCAAAACGATGCGTAAGAAGTTTTCACTTCAATAAATAAATAAATTTTCCTTATTAACTAATTACTAATCACCTTAAAATCTACAAAGTTTTTTTTTTATATTGAGCTTATTTCACATACCGTTTCAAATACATATTTTATTCAGGAAAAATACGTGTCATTCATTCTCTTCTAAAAAAAAGCAGTTAAGTAATTGTTGTGAATACTAATTGTGCTTGTTAGTGACGAACTTGACAGAGATTAAATTTAAATGTAGCCAGTATTTTATCAGTTCTCGAATATTAGGTCGTCTTTAAAAGGTTAATTAAAAAGGAATGTTTATGAGTTATGTTTATATTAGTAGTTATATAGGATCAGCTTCAATGACGCAATGTCTGTGACGCCATAACTTTCCGAGTTTTTAACCGATTTTGATATTTTTTTTGTGTGGAATCGAATCAACAGGTTTAGGACTAGATAGTGACGGAAAATTTTGAAATTCGCAAAAATAAAAAGTTATGGCCAAAAAACATTGGCTCTATGGGATTTCCCATTGAAACAAAAAGTAACTGTTTGAAAGTTCTCATTCTTATGAAATTTTAAAATTTACTAAATATTATTGTTTTTTTTTTTAGTATTACTCTCCGCTCCATTATATGGTGCTATCGAAGCTTTATGCTTAGCGACTGCATCGGCCTTGTTTGAAATGTCTTTAAGCATAATTTTTCAACTCCCAAAGGACCCACGGAAATATCTCATACAAAAGGTAGGAAGGCGAGTTTGACAATAAATCCCATGAGTCAAATCTATATCACGGAGGGTACTAAGATTAAAATTTTAGAGTAACGACACCGCGTCCGCTCCGCGAGTCTCAAGTGCACTACACCCCCATAAAGAGTTAATATTTTAGGGGCGCAGACAAAGAGAGCAGTAGTCACTGTGCAAGTTTTAATTTGCTCAAAGTTGTTACAAGTTGGAACGGGTCCCACGGTGGGCGCCAAATTAAGGGACGGGCGCAGGGGTGAAGAAATGGAAACTTTTAACAAGGAGTTGACTTCTTTAAATTTAATACTTTACCAATCTAATTTTTCTATTAAACATTTAAGTCTACATGATCAATCACTTAGTTTATCATGTCATGTAATACCTGATTATCTTGTATTTCTTTTTATACTATATTTTATAAAATATAAATGTACATTACATAATAGCAACATTAACTTTAGTTTCAAATAATCAACAGCCTTATTATAAACAACAAAAATTTAAAGCTCATACTTACTATAAATTTAATTGGTTTTATCAACTAAATTTTAATTGTCCGTCAACAAGTAATAAGTACTAAATATTTAAGCTAAGAAAATCCACTTAAGGTGATTCAAATTTATTAGGCAAGTTTTCTACATATATATGACTAAGTGCGTCCCTGGCAACTCAGTCTAAAAAGTAAAGTGGTAGACGTTAGTCTACTGATAGTTCAATTTGTTCTTTCTAGACTTTTTACAACGAAGACTCGTAATTTCCTTCTTTCTTACCAGATTTTGTTTCGCTTTTTTTGTTTTCCAAGTCTACTGAATAAGGAAATGGACTACAGTACTACTTAAAAACTTTAACCGCTAAAGTGTCGTCGACGAGAATACTAAATCTCATAGATTTACTCTCATAAGGCAACATACTACTTAAATATACATAGTATTGAGATTAGGTAATTGAAGGGCAATTTTAATAAAGCAAAATAATTTCCAGTAAACATTTTGCCCATTATTATAATCAACGGTCTACGCCGTAGTCTCTACGATGTAGCAAAAAGACAACGGAGACTGCTCCGCAATATGAGTTGAATGTGGTATTAAAATCACGTGACATGCGCCGTAGCAAAGTCAGCAACATTATCCAACTTTTCTGCAATTTTATTGTTTATGGTTTGGCTCAAGTTACAGCGCGATTTATACTGTTACTAATTCAAATTGTTGGTCTGAATATCAAGATTTTAATACAATTTTATAAACAATTTTTAACCGAGTATAAAAATAAAGTGTTTAAAATATTGTTTTTAATTTTATTGTTTTTGCATTCACAATTCCATATTTGTATAAGATATAAAATACGCTTTTTACATGCGTATTTTATATCTTATGTTTAATAATATGTCACACCAATAAACCATCAGTAAAATTACCTCAATGGTCTAGTTTTTCAACTCGTCCTTTGGGAATGGAGGACTAAATGAATATAGCTGTCTGGACAAATTAGACTTATTATTTTAGCTTTAAACTCGGCACATAAACGTCTACTAATAACTTAAGATAATAGATTTTAAATAGTACTTTTTGATTTAAATAGTACCTTATTTAGGCAGAAGCATTTTCTTTTGCCAGAATATTAAAGTAAGAATTTTATTTAACTTGCTGGCTGATAATAAATCAAAATAAAATCTAACCTAACCTTAACTGCAAAGCATATAAATTTATGCGTATTGATTTTATGCCAAAGTAAATTATGCGAAAGAAAAGGATACCCGGTGGTGATTGTGGTCATCCTGTCGACCAATTACATAACCATAATTTAAAAGTAATCACAAAGCTTGCAAGTTAAACACTTAGGTATTTCTTTTTATTTTGAATGGGTTTGCTCTTGATCCCAATCAAGCCGGAGGGCCAAGACAGAACTTACAAAGAAACGAGCTAACCTAGAATACAATTTGTTTCATCTGACCTCATTTAAAAAAATTTGTGTCTATATCATCATGGATAAACCTAGTGAATATTTTCGTAGTATTTTTTTCTACAATTTTAAGTATAATTTGATACACAAACAAGGCATTTGATACACAAACTGCTTTTGGTGATGAAACACCATACGAAACCTATATTTACAGTTAATTTGCAGAATTCAGTCATGATTGTGACATTATCAGTATCGAATTTTGTGTTGGTCGCCGTCCCCCGCAGTGAAGCTTTAAAGCCAGAAAAACAAACAAATTTTTGAAGGTGATGAACCTGGAACCTTACGCGCCATCTTGTATATAGTCCTGAGCTAGAAACCTTGTGACTTATTTCGGTTTGCAAAAATTGAGAACTAATTACGCGGTCATAGATTTTCATAACCACAAAAGTAGCCTGTCGAGGAGTATGAAAAGGTGTACTCTACACAAACGAAGCTTCGAAAAAAAAATTCACTTTTGACCATTTAGTTTTATTTCTTATTTATTCCGGAAATATCTAGTGCGCCACACGTATTGACCTAATTAGTAACATGACTCGTCTTGGAATCAAGTTGATTATAGAAGTTAACTTGACTTCCTATTCGTAACTTTGTTGTTCTTATTTTTAGATCTTCAGATAGCAATGTATTCAATCGTTATATGACAAGACTATTAGAAAAATAAAGTATTAGTTTGAATTTCAATAGATTTTAACTAAGGGTTTGAAATACAGATTTTATTTTATTATTTTCACAATATAAAAAGTAAAACACTACAGATAAAATCATTCTTTGTTTTGCATATAATGTGCTGCATAACGTGTATTTATTTTTTTATTTATAATGGTCTCTTGATCTCAATCTAATATGGAACGAGCTAATTGTTGCATAACAATTAAGATCTCATCTAGCTTAGCTAATTTTAAAACCTTTTTTGACATTCAACGAAAAAGAACAGTATTTCAATCTCCGGAAACGCACCTGTTACATAACACGGCAGTAATTTTAATAAAAATGTGAAATTCTTACCTTATTTTCACCTCTTTGGACTGCCATTCGCTATGCTTGTCGAAGCTGATGAGTATAGCGGCGATTTCCTGTAACAATTAAACATAATAATTAGGAAATTTCAAGAGATATATGAATATGCCTTTGGCTAGCTAGGAGTTATGCGGGCGTCCGTAAAACATTTGATAATCACGTTAACTGATTTAAAAAAAACTGAGTATAACTGAAAAATTTTAAAAGAGAGTACATAATTTAGGATATGGCATTTGGTCTAATAGCAACATTAAAAAAACACTTTAAATATACTTATAGACTTTTAAGAAAATAAAAAATAAATAAATTGATACATCACAAATTACAAAAAGAAAAGAAAATAAATAATTAAGGGTGGCGACTATTCACCATACACCTGTAGACTACAAAAATGATCAGAAGCGTTTTCAGAATTATGGTGTTAAAGTGTGATCCAACCCGTCTGCCAAGCAAGGAGATTTTGACAAAATTCCTCCATTTTAGGGAAAGCTTCCGTGAACCAATCAAAATAAATATAATCACAAGATAAATAAAAAGTAAATAAGTATATAATTTATATTAAGACATTTAACAATTTATTTATAACATATTTAGAACATATTTTTAACAAGTTATTTGTTAACATAAATATATAATTATTAATATATTTAACTATCGTTGCGGGTGTGGCTAGCTTAACGCTTGTCTCACATCTCATTCAATGGTCTATAGCAACATATAAGGAGAATTTATGAATATCAGAAATAATATTTAACTTATTCATTATTTGTGTTAACACAAAATAGAATCGAAAGTTGGATAAAAAACGACAAAGACTAATTAACAACAGCATAAATCAATTATACAAGACAATTTTTCTAATAAAATACTCGTTAGCATTAAATTGAGTCAACCTTCAACAATGACACTTAGTGCTCGTATTTAAAGTCGAAAATACCATCAAACTCAATTAAAACTTTCATTTGGGTCTAAAGACCCTGAGTTATTTATGACTTTACTGGCCCTTAAATGTTGGCAATCTTGCCGTACTATCAAATAGTAATTAAAACCGTATGTAAATGTATATTAGGGTAGGATTTGTTTAAACTTTAGGGCTGAGTACAAGTAACGATTTCATTAAAGTTGTGGTTAAACTGTTTTGAGTAAACTACGCACAAGGGAACGTGTAGTAAAACTTATCTTGAAATCAGTTTTAAGATTTTTGGTACGAAGGCCAGCCGGAAAGTAGTACCCGCTAGCAAAAGGAGTAGCCGCTGGACAAGTTCAGTTGTATATTAGCTAATATTAGGTATCTGTGTGCAAACTAGCGTATCGACTGTGTTGTTTATGTGAGTGCTAATAATATTAAAAAAAAATAGAGAACTCCACCTGTTGTGAAGTTAGAAGTTAGATCCTCCCACAGTCCAGTGGTGTGCTTTTGACAGGAAAGTTATTTGAAACAGATGTAACACTGAAAGAAGCTGTGACTACATATCTCATTACACTGTAGGTGCATAAATGTGAAGCTGGAGTATAAAAACCTGTCACACTTTACGATCAATGCTTAAATTTAGTAAGTCACTATGTAGAAAAGTAGTTTCAGATATCGTCGTTGAAACTACAGTACTGCTTAACTAACAGTTGCTAATAACGCGGAAGTAAAAATAATAAAATTTAAGTTTAACTAAAGAATATAACAGGTTTTTTCGAGATCCTGTAAAACTGATCAGTACCAAGTTGCCGCTGTTGTTTCCGCGATATTGCAGTATCAGCGACGATATGTTATTTGCAACTAAAACGTTAATACCACTTTTATTTATATTCCCAAATGGGTACTATTTTCCGGCTAGCAATCGTACAATACTAGCGGACATTAAAATTGTTCTGTCAAGAATATCAAAGAGAGCATTTTTTGCTAGACTAGACGAATTTAATTTGAGGACCAAGGGCTTTTCTATATTAGTGTGATTGCTATCTATCGCGATCGCCGTTACCAGGGCAACCGAGGTGGCTCCTTGAGTCCTTCAAGAGGACGGCGAATCGCATGGTAATGATTTTGTAGATGAATAACTTACCTCCAATATAAAATTCAAACAATGCAGGTCGAAGTCTGTAGATATGCTGATTTGCAAAAGACACTTCGTCTGCGCGATATAGGATACTAATACTACATCATGAATCTAATATAATTCGGTCCTGGGTTTGGACATGTGTGTGCGACAAATACGAGCATTTGTACCTGAGTCATGGGTATTTTATATACATTTCTATAATTATTGCATATCTATAAATCATATTTCTATGTCTATCCGTTGCCCTTGTATCCGTAACACAAAGCTTATTGTGGTAACTTTGGGCTAGGCTGATTGGTATGAAAGTAAGACATATTATTTTGATGACCGTTTGGGGCAACGGTAGGGATCCTGTGTCTCACACCGACGGTCCTGGGATGGAATCCCGGAAGGGGCAGATGTTTGTATAATGAATACGAGTATTTGTACCTGAGTCATGGATGTTTGTATATATTTCTATGAATATTACTTATGTAACATACATGTATGTCTATCCGTTACCCTAGTATCCATAACACAAGCCTTACAGTGATTTATTTGGGCTAGGTTAATTGTTGTGAATGTAGGAAATATTTATTATCATTATTATCATTAATGTATATATTAGCTGTAGCGCTAACGCTATCTCTGATAATTAATTTGAGCCATGTTATTTAAAGCGATATAATGAGTTGCATACCAAAAGGTTATTCCACAAAATAGAGTAAAACTGAATTCCAGATAGAGCATTACACGGACTATCCAAACACACCTATGTTCCACGGTTATTATTAGTTCTTAAGTTATAAATATTTTTCATAATTTAACAAACGTTCAAAGCATGAGATTCAACATTTTCTTTTAGTGTAATGGAATCCAATCGAACTATAATTGTTGCAAGGCGTGTTATTCACACAATTTGAAAAAACTTACTGACGATAATAACTTCGAAATTACGAAAATTCATGGAAAATATATGAGGGTAATTCGGGTAGCCCCAGTGTTGTTCTACCTTTGGACTTCTGTTTTACCCTATTTTTGGGATCATCAATATGAAAACATAATCAATTTACTTTGACACAGATTATTATATGGTATCACATTGTTTGTTTTCCAATAGGCCCAAATAAAATGTTACTTTTGCTCCATTTAAATTCCATACTAACCATTATTATAAAAAAAATATTCTTCACCCTACAAGGAAAGAATTCGTTCCAAACTTTATATTGAAAATAATACAAAAAACTAAACTAATACAACCGTTTGGTGCAACGGTAGCGATCCTACCTTTCGCACCGATAATCCTGGGTTCGAGTCCCGGAACGGGCAGATATTTGTGTGATGAATAATAGCGTTTGTACCTAAGTCATGGGCATTTGTAAATATTTCTATTAATATAAATATCTATGTGGAATATATGATTATCTGTTACCCTAGTAATTACACCACAAGCCTTACAGTGCTTACTTTGGGCTAGGCTAATTGGTGTGAATGTAAGAAATATTATAACAATTGTTAAACTGTTTTAATGCTACCAGACCTCGTCGCGTCAGCTCAGTGTTGCCAGTGAATACCGAAATGGTTTACCAAACGAAATTTACACACAACTCTTAGTGATACCACCCTTATAAATCAAGACGCACACTTCCCGGCTCGTGTGAGCGGAATAACAAGTGGAGAGAGGTTTAATTTTTTTCCTACTCCCTTAATACTGCAGGGATTAGTACGTCGCTTTTTATATGGAGGTTTAGCGTATATAACAACTGCTGCGTTTAGATTTCTTGTTTTATTAAAAGGAAAGTTAAAAGCATACATTCTAAATTAATATTGACTATCCACACTATTTTCAGAAACATTATAAATATGAAAATGAGTTTGTTTGTTGGTAACACTGTCACGCCTTAACTACTCGACCGATAATCATAAAATTTTGCATCCACTTTTTCAGTGGTACAGAAAAAGAGATAAGATACCTTATATCTTGAAAAAGTACTTTTCTCGAGGGATAAATATATAACGTTTAATCTGTAGTTTACATTAAAGCGAACGATAATATTTTTTGGTCACCCATCCAATGGCCAGTAATTGTGAAAGTCGCTTAACCTTCACAATCATATGCTTTAATCACTGTGCCAGCAATATTATAAATCCTTTTAAGTTCATAAATATTTTTCACTTAGAAACAAACTCGTTATGCGCTTATTTCTACAATAATTACAATGTGTCTTTTTACTCAAGAAAGAAGTGTTAAAAAGGTGTTTTATAATTCAGTTACTGCATAAACACTGATATAGTAAATTTACACCCTATTCGTTTATCCATAGAGTTGAATTTTCTGTGTTTTTAATTCTTAAGTGCTATGAGCTGCGTGCAAGTAGTGTTATCTTTCCTGTTAATACATTTTATTTTTCAAGAAGTAAGCAATGTCTTTGGTATCCAAGACAATAAGTTACATCAGAATTCCTACAGGAAGGTTTACATCTTCTTTAAAGTTTGATCTTGTCAACATTAAATTAGTTTATGGCTATTATTTACTTACTAATACTATCAAAACTGTCGTATACCTTACTATTTATTGTATCTAGTTTGCATTTTAAACATTCCATTTTAAAATAAAAATTATTATTATTGTAACAATGAAAAGTTATCCCTTTCTTTCGCATATTTTTTTAAATTTTTAATTTATTTGGCATAAAATCAAGTGGCATAAATTGATATACATTGCAGGTTAGGTAAGAAATTTTTTGTCTATAACCAGCCAGCAAGTTATATAATTATTTTTCAACATTATGTCTTTCAATATTCTGTTAAACAAATTTATGGCAACTTGGACAATTAGTGCACCCAAGAGAAAGACTTAAGTCTAAATGGTACAATTACTGTATAATCGCATGAACCAATATTTGCCAGAAAATGTTTTGATGAGAAGAGTATGAGTAATAAGAAATCCATAGACAAAGAGGTGTATCAAAAGGCATTACAAAGCTCATATGCATGACATACCATTACGTACAGAGTAAACAAGTGAATGCTACTAATGATTGAATGTTAGAATGCAAAATAATTAAAAGTAAAAGAGGGTATTATGTAATTTTTTGAAACAGAAAACCGCTGAGGTCGGCATCCTAGCTAAACTTTGCTCGAGTTCAGCTATGATGCTCTATATTTTAGCCTCTAAGTATAGGTTAAGTGAGTTAAATAATACAGTTTGGTAAGTAGTTCATAAGGTTGGAACTGGCATGTTTTAAAATAATAAAAGTTCCTTAAAATAAAGAGTAAAAAAATTATACTACTGATTGAATGCTGTTCCGTGTGAGGTCTGGCAGAATAGAAACCCTTCAAATTTAAGGTTTTCGTAAAAGGCGACTAATGACTCTATGACCCATAGAGGAGGAGAGTGAGTGACACCAAGAAGTGACACCCGGTAGGAGTATTCCTCCCGTGGCCCACAAAATGGGTAGCTTTTCCCGCATTATAGTATTTTACTGCGATCCCCAACTCTCATAAAGCCTGCAGATTATGGCAAACACCCCTCCCTCTTTTTGAGGATAGCTTCTTTCCAGCAGTGGACGTGTTGGCTGAAATGATCATGAAAAAACTAGTGAAACCTATTTAATTATCCTATTTGTAGTTTATGGAGAATTACAACAAAGTTAAAAGCTTATGTATAAAACTTTAACTTTCGCATCCTCAGATCACTTTTGATCGGTTATTTTGATATTTTTATTTTTGTAATCCTGAAGTTTCAATTAATTTCTCAATCACCGTAATCCTGTGAATTCGGCCAAATTCCTAAAATACCGTTTTTTGTATCCTGACATAAAAAATATTACCCTTTTAATACGTCGACTTTTAAGGAGCAGCCTTTATGTGAAGATGGCTAAATTCTTGAAAATAAAAGTTTGTTTTCCTTTCCTCGTCTGTCGTCGCGTCGTCCTATTTTCTACTATACTGTTTGTAAGTTCACATGTCAATGTCCCAAAATGTCCCAACCACAAATCAGTATCAACAACTTGACACCGTTTAAAAAATTCAACAAAAACACACTCCTTTTCATGCAGCCCTATTCGTGGCCATTTTGTTCTGAATTAACCATGTAGAGTGAAGGGGAATGTGTGGCGGGCTCTTTTGGGAAATCATTTGTTTTTTTTTCGGACATCGGGGGGTCATGGGAAAGGGAAATGTTGGGTAAGTGGACAGTTGGGTTATTTGCATAGACAGGTTAGTAGTTCAAGAATTGTCTGTATAGTGTCGAAACGTTTGTAAGGGTTTTGGAAGCTTCTGGCTTTTAACTTAAAGTATAATTTATTCGCATCAAACATGTAACATTGATCGAATCGTTTTACTATAAATATAACATGCAAATTATAAAAAAATATAAAACAAAGCAAAACTACACATTCTATGTAAATTAAGTATCAAATCAAAATGTCAATATTAACGTTAAATATCAATGAGTAGTCATTAATAATCAAAATAGTATTTACGTCACAAAATAATAAATATTGCTCAATTTATAGCCATTGTAATTATAATTAACTATTTTACCAAGTCCAAAATATTATGCGATCTGTGATGTGAAGACAAACATTATTTAATTTTTTAATCTAAGTATTATTTTACAACACGTAATCAATGTTTTTATCTAACAGTAAAAAACCGATAGTTTTCGTTTGAATATATTATATGCAATTGTTTTATAAGCAGTCTTTAAAATACTTTTATGGCTTAAACATAACCATTTCGCAGATAGTTTCATTCTCATTCATATTTTTAAGCGTCCTTTTCTTCTATATCGAATATCGAAACTTTCTTTACTACATCTATTCGCCTCTTTTCGAGTAGAGTGCCGTAATGAATCTATGCTAGTTTAGTTACTTACTCATAGAAAATGCCGTCGTTCTCGGAACCACTAGGGTGGCTCACTACTCTCGCCTTGAGGTCCATCTAAGGATTTCGCTACCCCATTATCAGGTGGCTTTGTGGAAGTCATTTACGATCAACAACAACCACACATAAAAAATAAAGCCTGCTTGGAAAGTACGTTTTTATTTGTGCAAGAACGGTTCAAAAAATATGTAAATACATATTCAGTATTTATTGTTTGACAGTGAATAGTGTCAAATAAATGTGTAGGAAAGTTGTATGAAACACTTTTGCTTTAATGCTGATTTATTTTTTTAAATTTTAACAATATAAAAAGAAAACTAACTTACCATATTCAAAAAATATGTATCTACTCTTTTAAAGAATCATTCAATTTTATATATCGACGGCGACATGCAAATAACACCTAATTGCTAATTTAATAATAAACAAATAAATAATAAACAAGCTGAAAAAACGTTTAATTACTTGACAAGTTAATAATTTGTTACAAAATTGTTTATTCATTTTTTAGGAATTCGCTTAAGAAATTTCTTGACAACATGCAAATAAAGAATTTTCGAAATGACAAAAAAGTGAATTTCTCGACAAATTTCAATTAGGAGGTCTTGGCACTTCACCGTCGATATGTAACTGTAGTACATACTGAAATAAATATCCAAGATGAAATCTAGTAACGAAGATGCTGCCTTAGCGGTCATTAAGAACTTAAATTCCTGAATTTTAAAATTATATGAAGGTTTTACTATCATATGATGCAATAGAAAAGTGAGACACATTTAACTTTTATAATAGAAATTTATTATTTATTTATTCTCCTTGTAGGTACAATAAAGAGGATTTTATATTTGTTACATACATGTGACTACACTATATTTTAATCTAGCAACATTTAACACTTAGGAAATGAAAAACAGTCGAAACGCCAAGATTAAATATAAAATGAAATGCTTAATTTATCCGGTAAAAGTGGGTTAATTTTTAAAGCAATTAGGTACTTGCCATTCCTTGTGAACAAATCAGAGGCCTTAGTGCGATATCGTCCGCATAAATATTACTATGTATTTTCATATGAGCACCCCCAGCGGTAACCATTAGGAACTACGAATCTTTATAGAAATCTGTAACGCTCTCGATAACGAGTGTCGAATGAGTAAACTCGCACTAATGCCTCGGATACCGAGACGATTTTTTTAAAAAATAATATTTCCAAAACACGATTCATTTAAAGTAGTCGGATCGTCAGGATTAATAAATAAAAACGCTTCTAAGTTTCATTTAAAAAAATGCCTGTTAAAACGATATACAAAACCCATTACAATTCTTTCTTATCGTCAGAAAAATACGTTTATTTATTACGTAAATAAAAACTGTATCGGTCTTAAAAATTGGGTGAGCTCAGACACGTTCCATTTTACTTCGCGTCCCGAATATCATAAACACCAGAAGGGACAAAATGGCATAGTAAATAATGCGGCATATGCATATAAATTATGTTAGGCCACATACATCAGGGCGGCCGAATTTGTTTCTTATTTACATTCGGTGTGTAACAAACTTGATTACTACGGAAATATTATTATAAGAGTCCGTGGAAATAACGAAAAGAGGAAAAAGTATTTGAAATGGAACTTCTTTTGCTGAAAAAATGTTACAAAGAGAATGTAGGGTTATGCTTAATTAAGGTTTATACTGATGTTTGTTATAACTAATGCTCAACGAGATAATTAGCTCGATATTCAAACATTACATTCTTATTACTTATTTCTATTGACAACTTTCTAATCATAATTGTATTATAATGTACCTTACACAATAATGTTTTTTGAAGTGAAAACTTCTTTAGCGGCGTTGTGCACTTTTTGGGATGGGTAAAAAATGTTAAACTCGCGTCAGCACATAACCTGATCGAAAATTCGTAAAACGCAGGGAGAGTAGACCGCCGCGCCGGTGCGGCGTAGAAGAGGAAGTCATATCCCCCTCTCTTTCTACCGCGCGGCAAAAATATATGCCTGCTCCTGCTGTTTCGTTTAAACGGCGCAGGGCGCTTGCGCGAGTGTGCATACGTGTTTGTTGTCATGTTTGTGTACGATAACGCAATAAATGAATATTTTATTTTCCCACATAAATGACAGCACTTTTATACTGATAATTAAAGCAATTCGTGCGAAATTATTCCCTAACCATTCCAAAATATCAAAAATGCGTTAATGTTCATGTTTTCACTTCTGCCGGCATTCCGGAAGTGCAACCCATTGTTTATTTATTTTTTAATGGGTTCGCTCTTGATCCCAATCAAGCCCGGGGACCAAGACAGAATCTACGATGGAACGAGCTAACCCAGAAGGTGCCTTTCCACCCTGGCTTTTAAAACGGACGGATTAAAAGTACTCGGAAATACAAAAAAATGTGCAAATAAATGTTTTGATTTCTGATATCCTTCTGCGAGGGTTAATTGAAAATAAAGGGTTTAAAATAAGCGGCCTCACATATAAATACTCATTATATTTTTAATATTTTATTTTTATTAAGGTTGACATATATTTTGGTTATCAAAATTTAAAATTGTGTTTAATTTGCGTCTTTTTTTATTATAGCGACTTGAGAAAGGTCAAATACAGCGTCTTTGAAAACTGGTGAAAATTTAACAACGTGCTTTCACCATTAATGTCCCATCATTAAACATTGGCAATAAAAAACTCTACATGAAAATAGATTCACAATTGTATGGTAATAGCATTACGGAAATATGCTCTGTCGTATATCACAGTGACAAAGTTGGTTTGTGGAATTCAAACGAAGATAAAAAACATAGAAGATAACCCTCGCTCCATCCGGCCTACAACTTGTACACCTAAAGAATTATCCCAGATTGGAGATAAAGTATTAGGGACATTGCTAACATTACAAACATCTCGTATGAACGAACACAAAAATTCAAAATCAATGAACTTGGATTTTAAAAGGTTCCCGTTCGATGGGACCTCAGTTTGCTTTAAATTTAGGAAAAACGAATACGCCTCACGATTTATTGCTGTTTGAGCCTGACCCGTAAGATTTTTTCACAGGTATGTGACAATGGATGAAGCGCGAATTCATCATTATACTCCAGAATTATATCTAATCACAATGTTCCAATCTAAGTAATGAGAAAAATAGGGTAAACCAACACCAAAGAAACCGAAGATAATTTTGTCGGCCGACATAGTGATGGTATCAGTTTGGACATCATGATTTTCATCGTAATGAACTTCCTAGCAAAAAGTAAAGCAATAAACTCTCTTATTTTATATACGACCTTAAAAAATCTATCCAAAAGACCTGCCTTGAAATGCAGGTGGAAGAAATGCATAGAGCTAGGCGGCGATTACGTCGTAAATATTTTTTTTTACTAGTCTGCTATATTCGTTACCCTTGAATCTATAACACAAGCCTTACAGTGCTTACTTTGGGCTAGGCTAATTATTGTTCATTGTATCATTGTGATTTCCAAGAAGATGAAACGAAAAAGCGACATTAAAAAGAGACAGACACATAAATTTATAAGATTTAACGTAGGAGAAAATAGCATAGTAAGCATTTTGTACGTGTATGAATACGTGTTTGTGTGCGCATGCGTAGTACAAAACTTGAGAGAAGGACTTGAACAACCGTGGAATTATGTATACGTGTACGTATACTTTTTTGAAGGTTTCACTTCTACCACGTGTGAATTGCACACATGCTTTTTTTATTAATAACTCGCTGACCCGGCCACGCGTTGCTATGGTAACGTTAATTGATGACCCGGCCACGCGTGGCTATGGTAACGTTAATTGATGACCCGGCCACGCGTTGCTATGGTAACGTTAATTGAGTATAAAAACTGTTATTTTTAGGCTTATGGTAACTATATATGGTAACAAACACACAAAGTATTGTCTTTATATAGTAGAGATAAATATTTCGTAAAACTAAGAAGGCTATATGTCTGCAATATTGTAGTGTCTATGTAATCCTCTTCTTAAAATAAACTTGGTTTGTTGATGTGTCAACCATAAGTTATCACAGACTATACATAAATATAGTAGTAACACAATTTTTAATACTTAAAATATAATTTAAAAATTGAGTTACAATACTATCGGTTATTAATAATAATTGCGCATCTGTGGTAAATAAATAGATGATGCGTAAATGGCTTGAATACACAACTGAGTAGGTCAGAGTTTTATAAAGTCAGCATTTTAAGTCAAACAATTATTTTTAAATTGAGAGATTAGGCAATTTCACGATTAAGTTAATTCGTTTACATTTCTCATTAATGCTTTAGCTAATAAATTCATATTCATTAAAAATGTACACAATGTGGTCGTAAAGAGAACACAAAAGATTATAAAAAAAAAAAAATTTAACCCAAATTCTAAATGAAAATTAGAGTACGATCATTAGAATTCACACCCTGAGGGATACGCTTTCCCTCCACCATAACTGATAAAGCTGGTGCTTCAATAAGCTTAGAACAGCGATTATGGCAACTGAAATGGAACCTTGTTACCTTTATTAAGATTAGATATTTAAACAAACATTGTAGGTAAAACAACTACAAAATAATATTAAAGCTAACAAGCAACGACGAAATTTGAGATGGAATTACTTTTTACATGATATACCAAACATTTTATTATAAACGGACCATATTAAATATTAAAGCTTCGCCATTATAACTTTCAAACAATCTTAAATATTCGACGTAGTTTAAGCATATTTGCGATTTTTTTTTAAATAATCTAATTTGTATGTCAACCATTGTCAAATATTTTTTTTAACAGTCTTCGATAGAATATTAGTAAATTTTGGTTGAAATAAGACTACTTTACGGTCTCACCACCGCAAATATTTTACTGAATAAGCGACACAGTTTGTATTGTAAGATATTTATTTGGTCGTTTTAATAATTGTATACTTAGTTAGTTCCTTAATATTTTTATGTTTTAAATTATTAAATATAACAATTGATAACAATAAATATTACATTTTATTAAAAATAGCACGCAAAAACACTTGCACTGAATAGTCGAGAAAAGAGTTACCCATAACTTCGTTTAACTGCATTTTTACATGTTAACTTATAATAAACACGCTGTTTAACTTCGGTAATTTCTTTATTTGCGTACTCCAACGTTAACTATACGTGTAACTATAACAAGTGTATGTATGCAAGCAGTATACTAGCCCATACAACTACGCAGCGCCACGTAAAATTACTCATCTTTACCGGATAACCTCGAGATACAATATACAAAAACTCTTACCCTTCTAATAAAAGGGCACGTCAGTTAATTTTAATTGTAAATAAAAGATAAATTTACGTTAAATATTAAACATTGTTTTATCTATTTTAGATCACCCGATCATCAAACGGATCTTTCCAAAACAAAGTACATATTTTACTCGCGCAACTTAAAATACCATAATATTTACGACTTTCTCTATAGCTGTCATAAACGTCCACGCGTCGCCCGCTCCGCTCATCACTATGACTGCGTACAAGAGCAAGCAAAGAGTTCATCGAGAGTTTTATTGCCAAAGCTAAATGCCGTAGCCCTAACGATCTCGTAAAGAGTGACGCCGCCCCATAATTAGGGTACTTTATTTGACAGAATGTACAGATGTAGAATTGAAATATGACAGTTGGAATTTGTAATAAAAATTATGATAAGTTTTATTTATTTATTTTCTTATTATTTAACAACCACTTAGTGCAACGGTAACTATCCTGCCTTTCAGCCGACGGTCCTGGGTACTAGTCAGATGTCTAAGGCATGAATATTTCTATATATATTTCTATTAATTTAAAATGTCTATGTATCATATATGTATATCTATCCGTCACCCTAGTATCCATAACATGATCTCTACTATATAAAAGAAGGACTTTGTGGGTTTGTTACCGGATATAGTTACCATAGTTACCATAAGCCTAAGAATAACAGTTTTTATAATCAATTAACGTTGCCATAGCAACGCGTGGCCGGGTTATACCAGCAGCGCGTGGCCGGGTTATACCAGCAACGCGTGGCCAGGTTATACCAGCAAAGCGTGGCCAGGTTATACCAGCAACGCGTGGCCAGGTTATACCAGCAAAGAATGGCCAGGTTAGCTAGTTTAAGATAAATAATTAAATCGATCAAAACATAGTTAATTTAATACATTTGTACTATGGATTATATTGTAGTGATATACGTTATAACGTAAGTTATAAGATTAAATACTTTTTATAAATTATGAGTGAAAATCGTGGAACAACTATTCCACCGCTTCGTAATTCCTACGAGACATCTTATAGCGAGAAGAAGTCGCAAGAAAGTCAGTAAAGACCTGCTATTTTCTTCATTTAATTATGTTTAAACTTTCTTATTAAAGAAAACTTTTCCTGCGCTACTAAAGATGTAGCTGTATGTCGATTGTTATTAAACAAAAGATAATACGAAGTAAAATGGAGGTTGGTCCCTATGTCCGAGTTTCTTTTGCCAGTTCTACACAGAAGGGCTTACCAATTTCCGAAATGGTGGTAGACTCATTAGTTTAAAGTATCTTAGATATAATAAAATGATCAAATAAAGTGCAAATAAAATAATTTTTACTAGCGGCCCGTCCCGGCTTCGCACGGGCGGACAAAATTCTTTATTTTTTTTCTATTATTAAATATTTTTCCGTTAGCCCCATCTAGCGTCCGGTAGATGAACTACTTGCGGTTAACGCGTTGCTATGGTAACGCTATTGATACAATGGAAAAAGAGCGGACAGACAAACACAGAAACCACTGTGATCTTAGATTATAGATTTGTGTAAATTTAAGTTAGGAATGTGCCCCCGACTAAAATATCGCCAGACATCCCGTGATCACGGCTCCTGTAAAGGAGTCGAACGTCAAGACTTAATATAAATTATGCACAATTTATTTGATAAAAGTGTAATAACTAAACTTAAAGATAATTAACTCATCAATTCTGTAATGGCGTTTACTCATATGTGTTTAACATTTTTCGATTCCTTTAATGACTATTAAGTAAACTTGTGTAAGGATTAATTACAAAATACAATATGTTAACCAAAAATGCCTGCTGTCTTGTGTGATCTGAAGCTTTTAATAACAAGTTATTTTTAAAGAGATATTCATATATTATCTTAATATATATAAATTACGTGTCACGTTGTTTGTCCGCGATGGACTCCTAAACTACTTAACCAATTTTGATCAAACTTCATAACTATCTGCTATTTGATCTAACTTAAAAGATAGGATAGGTTTTATTTTAATTTATAACACAGCAACGCGTGGCTGGGTCAGCTAGTAGTAATATAAGTTATATTCGGGGTTTTCACCATGTTCCTTGTTTTTGTTTTTATCCGCTCCGTGATCATGGCACTTGCAACAGTGCCGAAATATCGGAAACTCAATAAAAACAAAAACAAAGTACATGGTAAAAATCCCTAATATTACTTATATTACTATAATGTTATTCATGATATTCATATATTACTTAACTTACTTCCATAAAAAAGACAAGCAAAGTGCACCACCCACCCGCCTGCAAATAAATGCAGGATCCAACACACCTCGCACCTTTTCCAACTACTTTTTACACGTAATTTAATCCCTCCATGGAGCATCATCGGGAGCCGTTTGACAGTGCAATATCAAGAACCAAATAAGCTACATATTTTATCAATGATTCTATGAACTAGAGATATTTATAATCGAGTCACTGTTTGAGGAGTTTCATCTAAATATTAGAAATGTAGGTTTGGTACATAACATCTTGGCAGAACCGAAATCTGATGTAGCTAAAAAATTATGTGCTCTATTGAAACTGACCGAACAGTGATTCCTTTTCGTCAATATAATACTTTTGTATCCGATTTCTAAGACATCTGACATGTAATTGAAAAGATACGATGGGGCTCACGTATCCATGTGGATAAAAGCCCCAAATTAATAAAGAAAAATTGTAATTGTTACATTAGATACAATTAAAACGTTTAAACTTCTTGTATATGACTACAAAACTCTCTTATCATTACGATCACGGCAGTAGCTTAAATTCCTTTCCAAACACGGAAGGCAAAAACTTTCATCATACCATAAGGTGAGAAACTTTAACCCCTCAAGCAAAATAAAACCACAAATGACTAGCAATATGATTCAATTTCCCGGTTTTTAGTTGCGAAGTTTTAAGCAACAGTAAACCGTTCGCTAAACTATGAGGAATACCAAATATGTCAACGAATAAAACCAGATATTAAGGTGTATTTGATGGCACACCAGTCCCGAGTAATGGAGAAAATTTTATGGATAAATAAAATCTCCTTTTTATTCCCCTAAATGCGTCTGAAGTTTTTTAAGAGAATTTTTGATGTTGGTAATGAATAGGTAATTTATTGAAATGCTCTTATTGGATATAATTCGATAGTACCTACTGTGGATATAAAAATTCCTGTATGCAGTGGTTCTTATTAAAGTTATTTAATGAGTCTTGAATCCGGTATGAGTAGTTTCATTTAAACATGTGATAGGACTGGTTATAAGGACCAAATAAAACCAAAAAGTATGTTAGCTCTGACTCACGACTGGAATTTACTTCTTAAGAAGAATTGTTACTGAACAGGCACAGAAAACAATAACATAAAACTGAAAGGTGCGCACACAAAACATAACGCTGTCATTCCATCACTAAATTTTATTCTTCATTTGTTTTTTTCATACCGGTTACCTTATATGATTATCAATTCTTAAGGAGTTAATTCAAAAAATGAGTAAGAGCATAAGTGTATAAACGGATACTTCGTTTGGACTGCTTTACCAGAAGACGTGGGTTCAAATCTAAGTTAATACAGCAGAAATGAGAGTTTTAAGAATTTATGGATAAAATAAGGAATGATGTAATAAGAGAGTGGTGTGGTGTGGAAGAAGATATAGTGACAATGATAGAAAAAGGAAGGCTTAATAGGCCAGTCATCCTGGTATATTTTCATGCTTTTTTTCTGTTAGCGGATTTTTCACTATATTTATGTATTTTTCGCCGCTACTTACGATGGTGATGGTCCAAATCTGTCTAAAACCTAAAAATAAATAAATAATAATAAATAAAGTATGCACGAAAGAAGATTGACAAAACGAGTATATAAGGCAAATATACATCGGCAAGTCGGTAAAGGCAGACCAAGTTGAACTTTCAGGGACCAAATAGGAGATGTCCTGAAAAAAGCCCAGTCAAAAGTACCCTTAATTGACGAGCTAATATGAAAGGTTGGATTAAAGTTGAAGAAGCGATAGCTGTATATCAGGATCGTGGAAAGTGAAAATCTTTGCCTAGCCCTACGAGGAAAAAGCGTGTATGTGGTATCTACAAAATTTATACTTAGGCCAATTGAATTACGGTTTTAATTTAAACGTAGTTAAGTAAAGTATTATTGAATAAAGGTTTTAAGTAAATTAGATGACGCTGTAGCACGTAGAAACACGCTATCGTATTGTTTTTACGGGAGAACGTAAGGCCTTTGCAATGTTAGGATAGCGAGACAATATGGTAACAAAACACACACAAAGTGTTGTCATAATATAATTAGAAAAGCCTTCAAATATTTTTAATACTGTGAGCGAGAATCTTTATGTGTAATATTTATCATAATATATTTATCTAAAATTAAGAAATATATAAAGCGAACTAGCTCATACATATATTACTCAAAATATCTTAAGATGTTGGTGTTTAAAAAATATTTATTATATATAACCTCCGTAACGACGACTTACTCACTACACACATACTGGTTCTCATGATGGCGCCATAAGAAAATGATTTTTTTTATTCTGGTTCCGGTCTGTGTGTTGTGTGTTTTTGATTTCCATAATACGAGTGTTTTACTTGGATTCAGTACAATGTGTGTGATGTTTTCTAATATTTATTGATGTATTTGTAAGGTAGGAGAACAAAGAAATTAAGGCAGGCAAGTATTAATAAAGCAACTTAAAACTTCAATTAGTCATTGGATAAAAAAGATCGCATCGATTAAAATCAAATTAGAATCGAGTAGAATCGAATTGCGAGCAAATAGGCCATCGATCGTACTCGCCACGTCCACTCCTCGCGAACGCAATATCCGATTGTCGACACCTATATACGGGTTACGTAGCACCATCGTTCAACTAATAAGGCCATGGTATAATAACAAAGAAAAAATAAATATATCCGACACCTCATATCAATTGTAAGGTCCAAGCTACTAAGAAGATCGTATTCTAAAGATTTGAAATAAAATGATTTAGTGAAAAATATTTCTTTTAGTTCTCACGCGATTATACATTTAAATAAAACAAGCTAGCTGATTCTTTTTTTGCAAAAAATAAAAGTCAGATGGAGGTCGGTCCCCCTGCCTGAGTTTCTTTCCCCAGTTCTTCTCGGAAGGGCCTCCTAATACCCTAACTGGTGGTAGATCCAGTCCACTGTGATCGTAGTGACAATTTGTTTGTACAGTTAGGAAGTACCCAATTAATATATCGTGAAGGTGGTAGAACATATGTGACGACCATTGCCTTAGTCGTCCTGTGATCACATTAAAAAAGAGTATGAGCAAAAAACGTGAAAGAGTTCTTTTATTTAAATTAATAATGCTTTATTGTAACACACATTAAATAAGATAGAACCGCTTAAACAAGATAAAAAGAACAATAGGAGGTACAATAGGCGGTCTTATTGCTAAGAGTGATTTTTAGATGAGAGAAATTAAGGACGAAATGCAGAAAAAAAAGAAATCATTTTTGATAATAAAACCTATAACCGTTGTAAATAAAATAATAATAATAAATAAGTCGTTAGCTAAGAAAAATACGTAAAAAACGAAAAATATTTATTTTTAAATAATTATATTTTATGCAGATTAAACAATGAAATGCTACATTTTAATATCTTTAAAAGAATTAAGTTAAACAATTTATCTTATCTCAATAACACTGACACGTATGGCCATTACCTCTCTACCTATCGCACCGACGATCGTGGGTTCGAATCCCAGAAGATGTTTATGTGATGAATACGAGCATTTGCACTTGAGTCATAGAAATTTACATATATATTTCTATGAATATTACATATCTGTGTAATACATATAGCACATATGTATTCGTTAGCCTAGTGTCCCTAACACAAGCCTTACAGTGATTTTTTTGGCTAGGCAAATTAGTGTGAATATGTGATATATTATACATAATTAAATTTAAATGTACTAATTTGTAAACGTTGTATTGTAGTTGTGTTAGTCAATATAATAATATAATATTTCTTACATTCACATCATTTAGCCCAGCCTAAAGTAAGCACTATAAGGCTTGTGTTATAGATACTAGGGTGACGGATAGACATACATATATGATACATAGATATAAAAAAATATAAATAAATTTATATATCCCTGACTCAGGTATAAATGCCAGTATTCATCACACATACATCTGCCCTTTCCGGAATTCGAACGCAGGACCGTCGGTGTGAATGGCAAGATCGCTACCGTTGCACCAAACGGTCTTCAAATATCTTTTTATCCTATGAACACAGCTCATCAAAAGAAGTATAAGCACCAGGATTATTTATTTTATTTATTTATTTAAACTTTGTTGCACACAAAAAATATGTATAAATGGCGGAGTTAATGCCATTAGGTATTCTCTACCTGTCAACCGGAGAGTTTGAAACTGATAGCGTATTGGAGGTGCATTGAAAAGTTAAATAGAAAATGCTATAGACTACATAAACATACATTTACATACATACTGACATTGTATAATAAACTAATAAACATATATAAAATAATAAACTACTTAAATATCGATACACTAAACCAATATTAATACACTTAACTAAATATATAAAACTGAGATTTAGTGGATAGGTTCAGAGTATTTAAAAGGAGATCGCGAACCAGTCGTTTGAAATCAAGTTAGTTGGGAGCTTTTTGACTATGGGGTGGTAGTGCATTCCAGAGTCGTATAGCCTGAAATGAAAAAGAGTTTGAAACAGAACCAGTACGGTGAGAAGATATTAAAAGATATAAACATATGAAAACAAAGTGTCTTCGTTAACCGTAAAAATTGTTTTATTAAAAAAAAACTTTTCTGAGGGGTCTGACAAAACTCGAACCAATCGCCATTTGCTATCCGAATAATTGCTTTTCCTACTAAGCGACCGCCCTTGAAGTCGCCCTTTACTAAAATTTGATAAATTGTTTAATGCTAAGCTTCAGCGCCATCTCTCCACGTTCCATGTAACTAAATGGTTACATAGTAGAAAAAAATTAACATTATATAGCAAAGAGTGAAAGCATATGTATTAAATGACCCGTATCCTCATTTTATTAACCGAAACTATTTCAGATAATTGACAAAATTTTAGCTTCTAATTGTAAGTTTTATTGATTTGTGTACAAATAATCAAAGAGATAAAATGACCCATTTCGGTTTAATTAACTCCTTAAGAATCTTTACATATATAACGCATGGTATGAAAAATATATGGGTAGTAAAATCAAACGTTAACAAAAAGTGAAGGGTCACATTTCCTCTGCGTAATATACTCGCACATCTTATAACTCTCCCGATCCTGAGTCCCAAGTACACATTTACTCTCTCTCTCTTTTTCTTCCTCACTATATAGCATTCAGTATACAATCATGTAAAATATAATAAATAATAAATAAAAAATATATATAAAAAGCATAAGGTAAGTAATATATTTTATCAAATTAATATAAATAAAAGGAACTATATGAATTAATTTACTTCCTTTGCCTATTATATATATTTTAAGATAATCGTTTTTAAAGAGTAAATTTCAGTCACGCGTCGGATCTGACACGCACATTTTTTTTAATTATAATTATTGGATTATCTTTAGGCAGAATAATAATTTGCATTTGTCTCGGCCAGAAAAATAAAAATGTTGATAGAAATTGTCACTGTCATAAGCAAAGTGTCATTTCTCTAACTGATACAAGGGCGAAAAAACGCATTTCCCTAAAATTTTTAAAGAGTTATTTCCAAAATAAAATGGATGCTAAGCGAGAAGATAATGGCAATGGATAAATGGATTATGGATAATAATTATGAATTATTTATTGAGCTGTGAATAAATTGTTTTAAATAAATAAATAAACCTACTAAAATTTTATCAACTATTGTATGCTTAACTTCTAACGCCATCTCTTCATGTTCCGTAAAACTAAATGGTTACATCGTAAAGAAAATTTAAATAACCAAATTATACAGCAAACAGTGAATGCAAAGTTTCAATATATATATTACAGGCAATGTGTATTAAATGACCCGTGTCCTAATATTCATTAACCCAAACTATTTCTGTTCCGAAGCGAGACAAAAGACCAAATTTCCCCGGGTGGTGCTAAGCCGGACATAACAATGTGGGAAGCTTAGCCCATAGCCTTGAAATATGTTCATAGGATCTTTGTATGACCCTCAGTATTGTGCTAACTCATTTTAAGGGTAACTTTAGACCACTAATATGTTGTCGCTTTATTGCATATTTCGACCTGGATAATAGAGCGGTTAGAAATTTTACTTTCCATGGGTTATAGCCATAAAGCCTTTACTGAAATCATATGTGGTTAGTCAACAAAGATGTTCGTACAACGGAAAGTATTTAGAATTCAAATTTGAGCGAGATTAGTGGTAAAGAAGGAAAGGCATACATTTTTAGGGATCACTTTGTTGTCCGTCAGTCCGTCTGTCTGTCTGTCAAGACCCTTTTTCTCAAGAATACGTGGAGGTATCAAGCTGGAATTTATATCAAATACTCAAGTCTACTGTCCCTTGGAGCTATGAAAAATCAAGCTTCTAAGCAAATGCAATTAAGATACAGCCGTTTATGCCAAAAACCTCCGCAAATTTTCGACATTCGCAAGAAATCAAAACCTACAGGATACTTCCCGTGAAGTCAGAATCTTGAAATTTGGTACGAAGCAACGTCTTATAGCACAGATAAACGGAAAATTGCAAAAACCGTATATTTTTAGTTATACAATAAAAATATTTTTAATTATTAACTTTTACTGTAGGTATATACAGGTTTGTACGGAACCCTCGGTGTGGTATATTTTTTTTATATATTTATGGGAAATGAACAGCAATTTTTACACAAAATCACATGTTTAAGTGACAACGAATTAGCTAACAAAATTTCCTCGATTAGCATTAGCAGACATGCAACAATATTATACTATCTTTTTGACTTTTAATTAACTTACTTTTAAATACAATGAAATGATGGGACTGGTTTACCTACATATAGCTTAGTGTGGTGTCGCCTACTTTTATTATTTAAAACAACAAGATTATCTGCAACAACAACTAACTAACTGCTACGTGAGCCAATTGAAATCAGGAAACATCCTTATTTCAATAGACACGAAGGTTGGAGCGTTCCACCTGCTTGAGATCCAATAATTAATAAATAAATACCTCCAAAAACACACATTGCAAGACCTGATGTTGTAATTAGATCTTTTTGCAAATAATAACAGTAAGATGGAGGTCGGTCCCCCAGCTTGAGTTTCTTTCGCCAGTTCTTCTCGGATAAGCCTCCCAATTTCCGAACTGGTAGTAGACTCAATAGTTTACAATGTAAACGTAGTGAGAATTTAAAAACTAAATAAAAGGTTAAAATAAAACAATTTGATTTATATACATTGTTTTACAATTAGGAAGGTGCCCGATTAAAATATTGTGAAGGTAGTAGAAAATACAAGACAACCATTATCTTAGTCATCCTGTGATCACGGCTACTGTAAAAGAATCGAAACGTCCGGATTAAATATGAAATAATATATGCGAAAAATACGTAAAAAAGTGTTTAATTCAAACAACCAAGAATTATGAAAATTCACAACATCATATTATATTATCTCCAGTTTTAGAGACTTCTTCAAAATAAACGGTTTACATGAATCCTATAACAAAAAAAACAATAACAATATTTTTTACAATTAGCCTAGCCCAAATGAAGCACTAAGACTTGCGTTATATACAGGAGTTACGGATAGACACATATAGTATACATAAAGAAGTAATATTAATGGGAATATATTAATACCCATGACTCAGGTAAAAATGTTCGTATTCAACACACAAACATCTGCCCTTTCTGGATCTCGAACCCAGGATCGTCGGTGCGAAAGGCAGAATCGCTAACGTTGCACCAAATGGTCGCCATATGTTTCATGCATTAGTAACATTATTTATAAAAGAATAAAAAACAATTGAAGAATTTATCGAGCTAGTAGTACCAACAAGGAGTAGAAAAATAAAAGTAGAATCGCACACCGTACCGGAAATTAAACCCAACCGAGTGGTGCACCTCACTACTTCGCATTTGAAATTAAAAATATGTTTTTGTAATGAGCTTTGGGAATTTTTTACTTATGACAGTTTAGCGTGCTCCTAACCCGCAGTTATGATGCAAAACATGGTAATTCTTAAAACAAATTAACCAAAGATTTCTAAAAATGAAAATAACGAAACTATTAAGTAATTTGAAACATTTCGTTAGAATCTAGCAATTAAGTGCTTAAATAACAAAAAATAAATCACATAATTGTTTCTTCTGTGCAAACGTATTACATTCGATGTAGGTTGAGCTAACGAGACTGACAGACATTCGAATTCTTTTATTAATACGAGAAATACTAGGAAAAATTTTGCGAGTTTGTCAAAGTCTGTGGAGATCAATTGGAGGATTAATCGCCCGGGTAACGAGGGGATATGAATTCGAGGTTAGAAAACCACAAAACTTTACAAATGCTAGAATAGTAATAATAACAAATTACGCATTATTACACACACAGATAAGATCCAAAGAAAAAAATACAGACAAGTATAAAGAAATGCCCAAAAATGTAATAACTTCTTAGACATTTCGTTAGATTAAAACCTGTACGTTGCTTTATTTTAGAATATTCAAATTGTCGGAATAGCGAAATTATTACCAATAATTAAAAATATTTATTTATGGAACTGTAATATTACAAAAAAAATCGTGTAGTGTTGTGGGACACCGGATAGGAACGAAGGTCCTTATTATAAAAATATTAATTTTAAGTTCTATTCGAGGTATAATGAAAATAATTATTCGGGTATACATTTTTATTATGATTTTTTTATAGATAAAAAGGAATGACACTACTTTACAAAATTATGTTAACACCTTTATTTTATTTAAAATGATTTACAAAAATATTTAATAACAGTCATTACGTAGACTATACATTAGACACTGTATAGCCATCCCACATAGACTTTACATAAAAATCTTACGCTTTTTGTTTAACGCTACGGACGTTTTTTCCCGGCTACAATGTTGTTGATTTCGTGAATGCAATTTTATCATATATGTTATAATATGAAATAGAGAGTGAAGACCTTATAATTACCATTAATTGTTTTCTCCTTTCAATGACAATTTAAACAATTACATGACAAGAAATCGCTTAACAAAACAAAAAAGACTCGGTAGCTTAATTGGGAGAGCATTGGACATTTCAATGTTTCAGAATTCACTTGTGACGGTAAGATTACTTAAATCACAATTTATCTATGACTCTTCGAAATTTTCATTGTTTCAACTCCAATCTCAACTTTAAAATCATATAACGAGAGTTCACAAATCTTAATAGCTTGTTTTATCAAGTCTGAACCAAACTTTCTTTCGGATGCGAAACTTTTTGGTGTATAACCTCAAAAGTTCTAAATCTAACTTAAACAATATTGTACATCATATTCACCTCAGGATTGGGAACTTCGGCCATTTTATGAAACTGCCTAACGGCCTCCAGTATGATTAATGCTGTTTTAATGGCGTATTGTTTATACCGTGGCGTCGGCCGAAAATATCTTGGATATCTTTTATTAATGTACTTCGAGATAAGAGATTGGTCGACTACTGAGTGATCAGTTTTGATAGCCAACTTGCATATTCGAGTATTTTAAGATATGAAGTTGCAAATTAATTTGTTAAGTAGATGACGAAATTATGTTTTATGTAGGTAATTAGTCGATGTATTATAGTTTCTTCATTTAAGGATTTCTAACAGAGAAAACACGGCATATGCTTAGAATTAAGATAATACTAAGGACGTTAAATATATAATTTATGCTTTCGAATCGGATAATTGACAAGATTTTAGCTTCTTATCGTAAGTTTTATTGATTTGTTTACAAATATAAAAAAAGATAAAATTATCCATTTTGTTAATTTTTTTCATTATTATTTGAGAATCTTCATAGCATAATAATTTGTATTTGTCTCGGTCGCTATATGTTATACAAAATATAAGGAATGCAGAAAGTATAGTTTACATAAATAAACAGTAAAATAATGAGATTTTTACAAATATATTATACTAGCGACCCGCCCCGGCTTCGCACGGATGCAATGCTCTACTTTATTATGCATGTATTATACATATAAACCTTCCTCTTGAATTACTCTATCTATTAAAAAAACCGCATCAAAATCCGTTGCGTAGTTTTAAAGATTTAAGCATACATAGGGATATAGGGACAGAGAAAGCGACTTTGTTTCATACTATGTAGTGATTATTACATTATGTCAAATGTTGTTATCCCGAGATACAAGCATTACCTAGTTCGGAAATCTCTATTTAATTGTTTTAAATTTTGGCGTATATATTGGATTGCCGAACAATTTGTCATTTGGCACAGAGACTTTTGACACAATTGATATAGCTTGCTGGCCGGTAATAGATAAAAAATATCTTGTCTAATCTTACCTGCAATGTTTTTCAAATGGCAGTTTTATGAGTCTGCAAAATAAAATTAGGACGAACAATTTTATGCGAATCGAAGAGCACTCGAAACATTGTAGTATTTAATAATATTTATGTGTTTGAAATAAAAAACTTTTCTACGGATTTTGCACCTATTTTATTTTATATTTAATCCTGACGTTTAGACTCCTTTACAGGAGTCGTAAGCACAGGATGACTAAGATAATGGTTGTCATGTATTTTCTGCTACGTTCCTAATTGTTTAAATTTTTATAAAAATCAAATTGTTTTATTTTAACATTTTATTTAGTTAAATATACAATAAAATATACGTAAAAAAGTATTTTATTCAAATGTGTTATATGCGTAGAAGTGTTAGAACTATAAAATATTTGTGATAAGGTTTTGACATACATATACAAATATGTAATATTAATAGAAATACTCAGGTACAAATACTCGTATTACACACAAACATCTGTCTCTTCCGGGACTCTAACTAAGGACCGTTCGTCGGTGCGAAAGGCAGGATCGCATTGCACCAAACGTATGTAGCTCAGTTAATAAATAAACAATTATTTTTATTTTAAGTAATAACTAATTTTCTTAATAACAAATTTGTATGAATCCAGCTCTCACTTATATTTCCGTACGCTAGAAGATTTATCCCCAAGTCACTAAGTCGACCATAACTCAAACGGTGAGTCTGCAACTCGCATTCACGTCTCGAAATGATCAATGCACTGCTTTCAAAGGAATGGCCATTTGAAATATACGGAATATGTGGAAGAAATATTTGAGGAGGAATTATTCTTTCGTGTAGAATTTGTAGTTGTTTGAACGCTTTCTAATTAAATACTTGGATTTGTATTTTTTTTTATTATATTTCTTACAAATAAAGTATCGTGAATACAATATGTATGGATTCTTGGAAATACTTATAAATAAACTCGAAATCGTAATACGCAAAATAAACAAATATATTTGATATAAATATAAATTCACTTTTCGCGCCAAAAAAGTGAAAAAGTATAAAGTTGAACACAGATAAAAAATACATAAGTTGATGCAAAAAGGTTGCGGTTCGATACTATACGGTGATGTAGCCTTTATAGAATGAGTGTCCTAGATAATTACATAATGATAAGTAAATAATTGAAGTAAATATCAAATAAATATATTGTCCTAAAAATTCATATGACTTAATAATAGTTAACTCCTTACCAAAACAAAATAATAATTATACTCGTATCTACAGAAATTATTATTACAAAGAAATCAATTTGTTTTTTGTGGCGACAGTCATAATTAATTACTTTAGATATAAAAACCTAGCAGATTATATTTAATTAATGAACATTCAGGAAATTCAGGAAGTTTCGAAAAAGGAATATTACAAGAAAAAAATCAAGTTGTCTCCTTTGTCAGGTGGGTCACGAAACCACATCTCCTCGCTATTCGGGGGAATACTGTTCCAATATAGCAATCAAGACTATACAGACCCGTCAAATCTTTCCAAATATTTGTTAAGCAGACGCCAGGGTCATCTGCTCATGTTATACTAGATGCTAGTTACTATTACCTACAGCAATGAATGTAATAGGTACTTTTACACTTACTTTTACAATCGATATAAAAGGAACAGCTGTGTAATTATTATATCGACAACATAATATTACACCAAAATGTTCCAAAAGCAACTTAGGTCACTTCACTCTTATAAATAGGCTTCAAGCAGAATATAATGCCATAAGTAAAAATGAGAATGTCTTAATATTTAGTTTAAGTTTACCTATATTTAAAAAAATATATTATCGCTAAGCTAAGTATACTTTCATGTATAAAACCGTTTTTAGTATACATAAGTATTAATTAAGCTGTTTGTTTTTAGTGAAGATGTTTTTTTTTTAATTTTAATTTATAAGCTCAGGGTAGCCTTATGCTCCCAACTACCATTATTTTTTGCTGTCCGTGGCAATCTGTAATTAAGGCAGCACTCATACTTGTAAACCATCGAGTTTGTTAATCTTAGCTGTTTAGGTGTAAGATCTTGTTGGTTGTCCAAATAATAAATAAATTACATAACAATGTTATTAATTTCGTGAATGCAATTTAATAATATACAAAATACACATTCATAAAATGTATCAAGTATTTTGTTTTGTTACACGATTACATACTTGTCATTAATTCGTTTAAATTGACTTTGAAACAGACGGGGAAAATAAATTATGGTAAATATAAGGTCTTCACTCTCTATTTCATATTATGACAAAAAACTTGATACATTTTATGAACGCAATCAAATAATAAATCTTTCATCTTTCATTTTTTACTACCATTCGTAACAACGGCAGTGATAACTATTAAAATTTGTCGTTTATTCCCTGTATGTTATTGCAACTTACTTAAAACAGATACTTGTTGACTTTTTTGTAATCAACGAAATAATGATATCATAACACTACTATTATTGTAATAATTTAGTTTTTTTTTTATTTTGTGGATTATGCATGGTGGCGACGTATTATATTGTAAATGTCGTTACTTCTGTTAAAGCTGACGAGTTTCTTGCGCCCATTCTTCTTGTCAGTTAAAAGACGTCCTGAATAGGGTGGTAGGTAAAAATGTCAGACGATTGAAAACAACTTATTTTAAGTGCATTTCAATAAAGTTATTTTCATTTCAAAAACGGTCCTGGATTTGAATCATGGTAAGGGCATGTGTTTGTATGATGAGCATAATTATTTGTTTTTCTGGTACGGTTACTACATACTTTCAAATAAATTCAGTTAACCTCTTATATATTATACCAACTTAATATAAAGTACTAGCGACCCGCCCCGGCTTTGCACGGATGCAATGCTCTACTATATTATGCATGTATTATACATATAAACCTTCCTCTTGAATTACTCTATCTATTAAAAAAAACCGCATCGAAATCCGTTGCGTAGTTTTAAAGATTTAAGCATACATAGGGATATAGGGACAGAGGAAGCGACTTTGTTTTATACTATGTAGTGATTTTCAAAATGGTTAAATGGTATTTAAAACGTTTCTCTTTAAAGGAAACTATGTTTAAAAATCTTTTCTCTCTCTTTTTTGTAAGCGTCTATATGGTTGGTTGACTGTATCGTTTCGCGTTAGGGCAGTAAAAAATATTTACTACCCAGTTGTTACTATTTACTGCATCGTTTAATTACTTTCTTACTTTTAAAATAAAATATTGGAAGTTATTCTGTGATCACGCTGCTTGTAAAGGAGTCGGAACGTCGGGATTAAATAAAAAAAATCCTTTAAACGTGGTTTTATAATAATCTGGCTTAAGATTCTAGAACTGAAGACTGTAGCATTTAAATGCTAAAGAACCACAAATATAATAAACTGACTGGCCATTTTGAACCAGCCATTCTGATATTGGGATGGACGGCACTCTGTTTGGTAGAATAAATTATTCACACTTGGGTTTTTTTTTTAATTTCAATATTTAGTACTACCTGATTGTTACCGTTACATCTGTCAATATCTACTTCGCAACTAAAATAGTGAAAATTAATTGCACGAATCAATTCCAAGACAAATGTGTATGCGATGTTGAACACAGAACACTAAATATACTGATATTTATTTGTCATTATACAAAACAACATAAAAATATTACTTTACCTAACTAATTGTTGAATAAATAAATTTATAAAGTAGATTATATGTATCTTTGTAAATGCATAAATTTAATTTTCTGCTATTATGGCGCTGTTGCTCTTCCGAGACACAGAACATTTAGTCTGTGGGTAGGTTGTATATCTATGGTAATCTGTGATCTGAGGTAACTTGTAATTTTGTGCAAGAACATTAAGAATAAAGTGTCTAGTTTAATAAATCTTACGAGAGTTTTATTGAAATACTGCCTAAACTGAATACTAATATCAATAATAATACAAGATTTAAAAATCTAAAAATCCCACGTTTTTCAGTGACCAAAAAAGAATAAAATAACCCGGCGGGTCAAGCGAGGGGCCACTCAAAACGTGGGGGCGCATGTTACTTATGTAGATGTAATGAGACGTATGATATGCATAGATGTTGAGAGTATTTGTAAAGATGCGCCCCCACGTTTGAGTGGCCCCTCGCTTGGCCCCGCCGGGTTATTTTATTCTTTTTTGGTCACTGAAAAACGTGGGATTTTTAGAGTTTTAAGTCTTGTATTATTATTTTATTCTTTTTAATTATTAACTCAACGAAGTAACCATGTGTTACGCAACAATCGGATAAGCCCCATATAAAAGTGAAAATTGCCGAAAGTTGACCTGAAAGTGGCCGTAGAAAGTTAGAAGTTGTTTTAGGATGCATTGTCATCGGGTTCTGACTTGCTCCAAAAATTTCAGCTCGCTAGGTGGCCGGGAAGTGCCTCAAAATTGAGTTGCAAGAATCCAACTGCACAGACAGACAGACAAACAAGAAAGCGACCTGAGAAAAACGTGGAAAAAACACGAAAGTGATTTTGTTTGTTTGCTTGTTACAAATTACGCACTAACTTTTCAACCGATCATCATAAAATTTTGCATACTCATATTGAGGGATATTTATTTATTTAAAATGGCACAATTACAAATATCAGACAAAGTAATGTATAATAAAGAAAAAAAATCTAAGTGCATACCTGTACCCAATTACAAATATGCACAACATTATATAGAAACGACAACAACTATACACCTACATGTTTAAAAATACATCATTTGAAATTTTACAGATATATTATACTTTTTAGCTTTTTACAAGTCTGACTTTGATGAGACGCCCGTCTGTAAGGATCTCTAAGAATGAAAGGATACTAGAATTAACATATATAAATATAATAAAATATAGAAAAGGACTTCGGGTAGCTTTCATCCAGAAGACAGTACTGTTTCTGAGAGATAGTAATATAATATTTAATCGGTAGTCCACATTAACGTTAACAAAGGCGTGTAAAATCTGGTTATTGTATAAAAACAGAGGCCTTACCATGATTAGTAAAATAAAAATATGTACCTAACTTACTTCTGTAAAATTTAGGCAGTGTGCACCGCCCACCCGCAAATAAATGCAGTAACCGCAGTCACCGGCACCTTCACCAACTACTCTACATGTGTTTCGCCCCTACACGGAGCATCATCAGGAGTTGTTAGACTGTGTATACAGCTACATATTTTTATTTTACCAATGGATATGGACTTCCGCCAAGTAACGCCTGATTTTATCAAAGACTTGCCATGATCTCTTAGAGCGATGCAATTACGATTGTCAAAGTAAGACACCGCTATACGCGGTCTATCGCTTACGCTTTCTTAAATTTGTCGTTTATTCCCTGTATGTTATTGCAATGTTCAGGGATACTTACTTTAAGTAAGTACATATACTTGTTGACATTGTTGTAATCAACGAAATAATGATATCATAACACTATTAGTATTGTCATAACAAAATAATTTTGGTTTTTTTTTGTGGATTGTGTATGGTGACGACGTATTATATTGTAAATGTCGTTACGTCTGTTAAAGCTGACGAGTTTCTTGCGCCCATTCTTCTTGTCAGTTAAAAGACGTCCTGAATGGGTGGTAGGTAAAAATGTTGGACGATTCAAAACTACTTATTTTTAAGTGCATTTGAATAAAGTTATTTTCATTTTCATTTTCATTTATAGTGGCATCTCTCTTGAACAGTCGAACTTGAATCGCATTAAGAGGTGATAAGAGGCGAGAAAGGCTAGAACGCTACATTATTTGACTATGTCACTTAGAATGCTTAAGCGTGTAACTTGACATGTGACAGCCAATTAAGACAACACTACGCTTCTTAACGGACAACATTGTGACGTTATCACAGCCAACTGGCTATCTCCTTTCGTCCGCCTCTCGAGTTACTTGCTGAAAGTTGCTGACTCGCCTGTAACTTTGCCTCGCAACTTTGACGCGAAACATTATGATAGCTTCGCGACATTGTTTCCCAACTTTCCATAACAAGCGTTGTCTGGTCGCAAGTCATTTCACGTGATAAATAGCTGTTTATAAACGAATGGTTTTATGAAAACTTTATTTAAATAAAAGGGGAAAAAATCTGAACGTCTGGTAATCAATTGGAGTACAAGCAACCTGGAGTTGGAATATACGCTGTTTCCAGAGTCAACAGAAGAGAGGCTAAACTATAGATAAATTACTCTATGATTTCACTTTCAAAATTTAGACTATGATTAGTCAACGAAGTAGTCGCTGTAAGTCTAAAATATCATTTTCAAGTTTTCTTCAGTAAGTAACTGAAAAAAACCTTTCAATTATTTACTGAAAAATAGGTACTTGAAATAGATTTTTTTCTCATTTTTAAAGATATATGCTTATTATTTACGACAATCATTTCAACCGTTTAAACATACAAAGTGGTATAGATAACAAGTATTGATTTCTCTAGACAACTCTGTCTCAGATAAACATAGTAAGAAGATGAAACTATCTAAAATTAAATTTTTGTGTTTGTTTGTAATATCAAAATAATTAGATTTCTACCAAATATATATACTTAAAATAGTATTTTTACTTTTTTGTCAGTTTGTTCCGGTTAATCTTCGAAAAAGAAAAATCGATTTGAATGGGATTCTCACAAGCTGATGTTATAAAGAGTAACTTAAGATACTAAATGACCAATGCTAAGTAAATCAAACTCAAAAATTAAAAAAGGCTAGTATATTAGTTATTTTATATAATAATACTAGCTGTGCCCGCGACGACGTCCGTACACTGTTTTATAAGGACCTAAGTTATTTAAGAAACTAAAAAAAATAAGTTTCAAGTTTCTAGCTTTTAAAATGTAATTTCCATACAAACTTTCATCCTATATTTCATTTATGTAAGAGCAGCTTTACATTTCGCATTAAAAAGAAGCCTATGTTCTTTCTCAGGCTCTAAACTATGTATGTACCAAATTTCGTTAAAATTGGTTCAGTAATTTAGGCGAACAAATTTCCAAAGACACACAGACAAAGTTACTTTCGCATTTATAATATCAGTAAGGTTAAAACTGATTGCCTTCGAATTACCAGATGATTTGAATTAAGGTGACTTACTTTTGGGACTAGCCTTCGGTAGAGAGTTTTGTGGAGAGCGCCGCTTGATCACGCGCTACACAAAGCGATAGCCGTTATCGACACGCCGCGGCTCGTCTGTTGCTTAAGTGTCTTAAGTGCTTCTCGGTTTAAAAAGCGGTTCCCATATTAACACAGCTTAATTTTAGCTACGGAATGAAATGCCAAGAATTTACCCCGTTTTCTAATAATCTCAATAATTGTGATGACCATTTCGTGCAATGGTAGACATCATGGGTTCGAGCCCCGTAAGAAGCAGATGTTTTAGACCAACATTCGTAACTGGCTCATGGCTTTTTTATATATATAATAATAATAATATTTCTTACATGCACACCATATTAGCCTAGCCCAAAGCAAGCACTATAAGGCTTAATAAGGTAATATGGATACTAGGATAACGAATAGACTTACATATATGAAACATAGATATGTAATATTCATAAAAATATACAATGTGTCCCGTCACAAGTGTCGGCACCTTTAATGGTGTGAAATATGGCATTTTTAATCGACTAATTGCCCCTCAAATTTATTTTTTTTTTCTTTCTTTTTTTAGTATAGAGAACCTATTTGTTTTTCTTTATTTTTTTCTATTTTTTATTCCATGACAATTGAAACATGATGGCTGTGTAACTGTTGTTGTCTACATGTTTAGCTATCAATTGACACCTTTTTAATGTTGATAGGACATTTACATGAGTAGTGTTGGTCGACTTAGTATGAGAGACCAGGTCTTAGTTACCAAGAAAACAAAATGGCGGCTGTAAGAGAAAATAAATTGAGGGGCAATTTGTCGATAAAAATGCCATATTTCACACCATTAAAGGCTCCGACACCGGTGACGGGACACATTGTATAAAAACACCTATGACTCAGGTACAAATGCTCGTATTCATCATACAATCATCTGCCCCTTCCGGGATTCGAACCCAGGACCGCAGGTGCAAATATTATTGTTATAAGTACCATTATTGTTATTATATGGAGTTGCAATATTATATATCTTGCTTCATAGTTAAAATTTTAATTTAAACAAAGAAGTTATTAAAATTAACATTTTATTGTAATTTGTAAACTAAGTAAATTAAATTTCTCCCTTCTTAATTAGCACGCCGGCATTAAGGTATAATAAATAAACTTCTTACTAAGACGCGAATGAGAGATAGCCTTATTAGAATAGATTAGCCATAGATAAGATACGAATAACGATTAAAGGTTTATTTCTATCCCTTGGGAATAGTATGTTTTCTGTATAAAAAGTACTATGTCCTTTCCTGTACCCTTGGCAAAGTATATGCAAAATTTTAAGATGATTGGTTAAGTATTTAAAGCGTGAAAGTGTGTTACAAACAGACAAACTCACTTTCTTATTTATAATATTAGTAAGGATGAGCTGTAGGATTCCTTATATTTATCTATGCATATTTCAAAGCTTTAAAACTGTTTTAAAAGCTACGAGTGTACTATTTCTATAAACATTATTAGTTTACATATCAAATTAACAAAACTACCACACAATCAGAGGTAACATAAAACAACCGCATCCTGGCCCACGAAAAAGTTACAACTCGTAAAATGCAAAAAGAGGCCATGTTTCTACTAACCCTCTCATTATATGCAAATGTCTAGATATTATTAATGAGCTAGGCGTACTAAACAAACGAAAAGCGACTATACTCAGCCATTCCTGGCCCCAGTCTGTTATAATAACAGCAGTTTTAAGCACCGCTATTTGGAAATTCGCGTTTCGTGGCTTATGCCGTTTTAGGTAACATGCGATTCTTCTCTTAAAAAAAGTAGTGTAATATGTTTTTAATACGTTTAACTAACCAATGAGATTGGTAACTGCATTTTTGGTTGCTAAAAATAATATTTATGTTAGTTTAATTAAGTACATTACTACTAATAAAAGATATTATAGCAATGTGCTACCTAAGATGAGATGGGTCTGTATTTACTAGGTATATGGCTAACTCATGCATCATGCTCGTGAACAGATCCCAAAATTTATTTTATTTATTTAGGATGGGTTCGCTCTTGATCCCAATCAATCCCGGGGCCAAGACAGAATCACCCTGGCTTTGAAAATGAACGGGTTATAAGTTTTGGGAAATAGGTACAGACGCAGGGAGGGAGTTCCACTCCTTTGCTGTGCGCATTATGAAGGATGTTGAGAAGCGCTTGGTGCGACAAGTAGAAAAAACAACCAAGAAAGGAAAGTAGCCCGCAGTCTGTCTGGATGTCCGATGGAAAAAAGGAGAGGGCGATATGAGCAAATGAAGCTTTTGAGCGCACTCTCTAAAATACAGTCTGTAGAAGATCGACAGACAGGCAACTTTGCGGCGATGAGCTAAGCTTAATATGATATTACTAGCTGAACCGGCCACGCGTTGCTGTGCCGACTGCAGCGTCATCTGCCGGACTGATTTGTGAATCTAAACCATTCTCAGATCCCCTTGAACACACACAAAAAAATTCATTCAAATCGGTCCAGCCGTTTTCAGGAGTCAGGAAGAGTTCAGTGACATACACACTCACAGAAGAATTATATATATAAAGATATATGATACAAAGATATGTAATGTTTATAGAAATATATAACCATGACTCGGGTACAAATGACACAAACATCTGGCTCTTCCGGGATTCGAAAACAGGCGATACATTAGAACTGTAGTAGACTTTACAGATTTAGACCTATAATTCTTAAAACATAATTCTAACCCGCGAAATTTGCAAAAACTTGTAGTGCAGAAATGGTACGCCCGCGCCGGTTCTTTAACTGTCCGTTCGGAGTTAATTGTGTTTACATATTTGCTTATATAACTTATATCGTGTAAATGCATGTTTTCTTTGAATCCTTTTTTTTCCTATGTAGCGTAGCTTTAGTTGCTATATGCGAATACGTGTAAATGGTGCATAGTCTTTTACACTTATTACCTAAAATGTAACATTGTCACTGTATGTTTTCCTAAGATTATAAAATAAAGGCAGGACCGCCACCGTTGCACCAAATGGTCGTCAAATATATGATTAACTAATTCAGTGAAAGTGGGTTTATTTAAATGTCACTTTGTTTATTTTTTAAGGTAGAGAAAGTGTGAATTATGTTGCTATGAAATTATACCTTAGAGTTAATACATAGGAATTTTATTATAAATTAGGACGCGAAAAATAAAAAAGATATCTTTTTTTTAAGTAAGAAGCAACAAGTTTTATTTGGAAGTAATAACTTGCAGTGCAAGCAACCACTCAAAGGTATCTACGAAGTTAGTCCTTCGTATTTTCTACTTCTGTCGTAACTTGGTATCGGACTTCCAATACACGATGTAGTCTGAAATTTCCTTATTTGATTCTAATTATTCTTATTTTAGTTAATAACAATAATATGTTTTTATAAATCGGAATTCCAACAGTTTCTTATCAATTACTAGCGACCCGCCCCGGCTTCGCACGGATGCAATGCTCTACTATATTATGCAGGTATTATACATAGTATATATATATATATTGCTATTTTGGGCTAAGCTAATTGTAGAATTGTGAATGTAGAAATATTAATATTCATTATTTGATTTTGTCTTTTATATTTAAACCAGACGTTTTGAAATGTCCTAAAGTGAAAACAGGTCAAAAGTACCCTTAACCGACCTGTATGAAACGGCTGATGAGAGTTGAAGAAGCGAGAGATGTATGGCAGGATCATGGAAAATACTAGATTTAAAAATCTAAAAATCCCACGTTTTTCAGTAACCAAAAAAGAATAAAATAACCCGGCGGGGCCAAGCGAGGGGCGCATCAAAAGTGGGGGCGCATATTACTTATGGAGATGTAATGGGATGTACGTTATGCATAGATGTTGAGAGTATTTGTGAAGATGCGCCCCCACGTTTTGAGTGGCCCCTCGCTTGACCCCGCCGGGTTATTTTATTCTTTTTTGGTTACTGAAAAACGTGGGATTTTTAGATTTTTAAATCTAGTATTATTATTTTATTCTTTTTAATTTTCTTGCGTATTTGTTTGTCTGTCTTTATGGTTGGAATCTTGCAAATCACAAATCACTGTGCTAATAACTCAAAATTATTAATTAATCGCAGCAAACCATGAGTCGCTATGACTTTTTTCAAAGTGAAATTTCGCAAAATTTGGCCTGAAAGTGGCCGTAGAAAGTTAAAAGTTGTTTTAGGATGCATTGTCATCGGGTTCTGACTTGCTCCAAAAATTTCAGCTTGCTAGGTGGCCAGGAAGTGCCTCAAAATTGAGTTGCAAGAATCCAACTGCACAGACAGACAGACAGACAAACAAGAAAGCGACCTGAGAAAAACGTGGGAAAATGAAAATCTATGATATCTCTCTACCCCTGTTGAAAAAAGGTGATTGTATGTATTTTGACTTCTTTACAAAAAGCCGTGACTAATCCGGAGTAAAAGGTTTTATTTAAGTGTGTAATATATACGGAAGTGTAAGAACTAAATCTATAATCTAAGATCACATTGGTTTGTGTGTTTGTCTGTCCGCTCTTTTTCCCGCTCTTTTTCCATTGTGTCAATAACGTTACCATAGCAACGCGCTAACCGCAAGTAGTACGTCTACCGGACGCTAGATGGCGTTTACGGAAAAATATTTAATAATAGAAAATTTAAAGAATTTTGTCCACCCGTGCGAAGCCGGGACGGGCCGCTTGTATGTAAACAAAGTGACTTAAGAAATAGTATAAGCCTTTGTCCTTCATCTAACCGTGAGAAAAACTAAGAAATTACCTTTCTATACATCTTTTACTCTAAAGAAAACAGTTCCGGATCCCTGAATTCAAATGTTACCGATCACCCATCACATGTACATTATTTATTCCCAACAAACAGGTGCGTGAAAAAAGGTTAAGCGAAGGGCTGAGGCCGAAAGGAAATGTATGTGCGACGTCACATGGTATAGGAACTCCGGTTAAGGCATTGAGATTAAACACTTAAACACTTTTTAAATGATGTAATATATAAAAAAGTGCGTGCGTACAAAGTAACTATAAATAAATATAAATCTCTAAACCAGTCGTGGGTCATGAAAAGAATACGTTTATAGTCACAATATTGTTTTATTCGATTCCTCTACATGATTAGTATAAGACAAGTAACGAAATAATAGGCAAAATGCTAATGCTAGGTTTTGTAGACACCTGTTTAAATTTTCTAGAACTTTCTACTTTTTACGCTGTAGGCCAGCGTTGTCTCACGAATGAGAGGAACATCCTCCAGTATTCGAAATAAATATTTAATAGTTTTTCTATTTCATAAAATATTTAGGTGTTTAAAGCGCTTTTTTCGAATTATCTCTTTGAAGTTCCGAAATCAGCTTGTTACTCGTAAATAAACTATAAACTTTCTTAATCGAGAAAGTTGAGAAATAGGTAAAAGACTGTACTTACAATTTTTTTATATTAATTATTGAGAAGCTTAAAATAATAACTGATAATAAACTCACATCATATTTAAAAGAATTTTCTAATAAAGAATAGTTTAAATGACTTGCTAGAGTATTTTCTCTATAAAAAACCTTAAAAAAACATTTAGACCTAATTTTAATATAGACCTATTTTTAAAATCTAGTTGTTATTCTAATTGAAATCTTGTTAATTAAACAGTAATGTCAAAAATGTTGTTTGTTTGATTTTAAAGGCAAAACGGGACCCTATTACTACAACTTCGCTGTCTGTCCGTCCGTCTGTCTGTCACCAGGCTATATCTCAAGAACCGCGATATCTAGACAGTTGAAATTTTCACAAATTATGTATTTCTGTTGCCGCTATAACAACAAATACTAAAAACAAAATACAATAAATATTTAAGGGAGCTCCCATACAACAAACACGATTTTATTACCCTTTTTTGCTCGATATCAATAAAAGCAACAGGTAGCCACTTGAAATATTCACAAAATACTCAGTTGTGTTTTTACTTTAATAAAAAATAATTTGAAATTAGTGTACCTACTGTTGTTTACCTAGTCAATGGTACAGAACCCTTCGTGCGCGAGTCCGACTCGCACTTTGCCGGTTATTATATTTTATGTTAAAAATTATCTATTAATTCTATAATAATGATATTTTAACTACTATGCCTGTACAGGGTTCATGTTATAGTTCTGATTTTATGTTGCGCGCCATCTATTGTAACAGCATAATTCAATTTACACTTTGACTTTGAAACATAGCTTCCTATTTAATACTAATATGAAAATATCAACCTAAAATTTAAAATCAGGCTTTATTCAGGCCCTGCCAGAATATCAGCGCTGCTGCGGTGGATCTCTGCTCGCAGTGGCCTATGCTGAGGCAGGGTCCTGGTTGATCGTGATTGAGGTGTAATTTAGTTATTTTAAGCACAATTGTTTTTATTTTATAAGTTGTTATTTTTAATTTGCCTTCGATCAATAAATTCTTTCTTTCTTTCTAAAATAGTTAGCGAAAGCGAACCAAATTGATTTACTTACTATAAAATTGTTTAAATCCTAACTGTTACGTAGACTAGACCTGCCTGCTTACTTGCGAAGGTCGCATACATTAATTATTTTTACACTGTGTGACAAAAAAAAAAGATTAATATGTTCATACTCTATGACTCTCATATGGTTCACAATAAATCCGTCGTATCAAAATAATCATGACCTCGCCTCGCGTGTAAAAGGAACCTAATCACAATTACTAATTACATTCATATAAGAAAGTCAGGTCTTGTGTTTACTAAATGGTACTGATCATTAGTGGTTCGTGCCCGACAGTCGTTTATAGGCCGAATCTGTTAAAGGACATTTTACATAAATTAATAACGTTGTTCATGGAATAGAGACCACAGAATGTTAATCGAATAGTAATATTAAACTGTCACGGAACTCTCGTGTAAAATTATGTGACTTAAGCTCATTTGTGCGACAATGCAAAGGACTGTTATTGTGTAATTAGTGTGAACGTTTAATCTTTATAAATGTACCAATATAATAGTATTTATAATGATTAATTATTAACGATTAATGATTAATTGTTAATAATAATTAATGCCCGCATCCAGCGTTTTCCCGCGACCTTAAACAGGACCGATCGTTGTGGAGATCCTTGGGGGAGGCCTATGTCCAGCAGTGGGCGTCGTACGGCTGATATGATGATGATGATGATGAATAATTAATGATTAATTGTTAATAATGATTAATGATTAATTGTTAATAATGATTAATGATTAATTGTTAATAATGATTTAACTATTATAATAGTATTAATTTAAAAGAGATTATTCGATCTGAACTTTAATCTATACTTACATAAATAATCATGAAAGTATAAGACAATATTAACCTTCATATGTTTTAACATCATTCCATCTTTATTAAAAAATTAGGTAGTGTGACAAATGAATGTCTTAATTTTGATATTCACTTGTTTGGAAACTCAAACTTAGAATAGCTTTAGATAATATAAAAAGCTTTATTATTAATCTTCAATTTTTATTATTCAACTAGCTTACCCGGCCACGCGTTGCTATGGTAACGTTAATTGATTATAAAAACTGTTATTCTTAGGCTTATGGTAACTATGGTAACAAGCACACAAAGTAATGTCATAATATAATGTACTGATTAGCTGACCCAACTCTGTTATTTTAATTTGCAATATATTTTTTATTATAAATAAAGATAACATTCGCTTACAATAGGAAATCAAGTCATAACTCTGTGTTATGAATGTTATTCTTAGGCTTTTACTGACAATATGGTAACAAACACACTCACAAAGTATTGTCATAATATAATTAGGACTAGCAGACCCGACACGATGTGATGTTATTAAAGTGAAACCTATCCTATGTCCTTTGTCTGAACAATTTCAGCAAAATGAAAAAAAAATCACTAAAATTGGTTGAGCATTTTCAGAGTTCATCGCGGTCAAACAGTGTGACAGGATTTTTTATATAAATCTCCCCCAAAATGGGGAGTTTTGCACATATTCTCCACGATTAGAACGTTAGTTGGAGATCGCAATAAAAGACTATAATAAGTAAAGTGCTGCTGCCCATTTTGAGTTTTACGGGAGGTTTAGCCCTAGTATCATTAGTCGGCTTTTACCACACTCCTTATGTGAAAGATTTGTACTGTTCTACACTACCGCAAACCATGCGACTAACAAAAGTAACATAAAGTCCATTTTAAATACGGCTGTATAATCCAAATATATATAAATGTATAAACTGTATTTTGCAAAAAAATTACATAAACCGCTAACTCAAGGAATATAGGCATTTAGCCTAGTTCGGGCATCAAAATATTGAAATGAATTGCAAATACTGAAATATTCGGTATAAAGAAATTTATTAGAAAAAAAAAATTGGCATACACACACGCACGCATACACACACACACACAGAGAGAGAGAGAGAGAGAAAATAAGAATAGGAGGAGGACATAACAATCACCAACATCTTGCCTCTGTGTTTTTCACAGCTGGGTAGAAAAGACACAGAGGCGCTGTTATTCTGACAGGGTCAGAGAAAAAAGACACATATTACATTTATTAATATTGTTTATTATTTGTATCTAATCCACTGTTAGCAATGGAAGTACCACATCTACCATTAATAGTTGTCCCTTTCGCCCTACATGTGTCGAACAACTTGCATCCGCGTCGAGCCTATTTTGTTTGCCTTATTTATATACTCAGTAGAAAAATGTGTTTCCGCTCAATGGAAGAAAGTAACATTTGATATGACTCGTTTTTCCTTGTTTTTCTTCTGCTTAGGATTGTAAATTACCAAGTATATAATATATAATAATATCCCTGATGTATAACGACTGTTTGGTGCAATGGTTGCGATCTTGCTTTTCACACCGGTGGTCCTGGGTTCAAATCCCGGAAGAAGCAGATGTCTGTGTAATGAATACGAATATTACATATCCATACTAATATTATAAATGGGAAAGTGTGTCTGTCTGTTTGTCTTTCTTTCACGGCAAAACGGAGCGACGAATTGACGTGATTTTTTAAGTGGAGATAGTTGAAGGAATGGAAAGTAACATAGGATACTTTTTGCCCCTTTCTAACTCCGCACTTCCCAAAAATGGGGGGTGGAAGTTTGTATGGAGCATTCCGCAATTTTCAAGGTAGAAAGCTAAAAATTGGTATGCTGACTATTTATGACTACCAAAAAAATCGCCCATCATTTTTTTTTTAAAATCTGCACCCAACCCCTTAAAAGAGGGGGTGAAATTTTATATGAGACCTTTCGCAGTTTTCAAGGCAGGAAGCTAAAATCGGCACACAGACTCTTTGTTACTAACGAAAATACCTGCCATTTTTTAGAAATCCTCCCCCAGCCCCTAAACTAAGGGATGGAAATGTGTGTGAGACTCCGCAAAATTAGAACAGGTTCTTTGATACAAACGAATAATAAAATAATTTAATTAAAACGAATTAAATAAAACAATATTAAAAACATTAAATCTTACCATAAATCAATCAGCTTTTGAGAAAATAAACATTATAAACATAAATAACTCTAACTCATGGATTCCGAAAGATGGCGCTGATATGTTTATTGTATATTATGTTCACGATAGGTTTAATTGTTTAGTTCAAAAATTAATAACAGATGGCAGTGTTGAAATAAAATAAATAACGTCTAAAATTCTGTTCCGAGTTCTCTTCTGTGTTCAGGAAAGGGGAACAGTGCTACCCCGAATTTAACGCGAGCGAAGCCGCGGGCAAAAGCTAGTCTATATATAAAAATGTGTGCCTATCCATTAGCTTAATATACATAACACAAGCCCAACAGTGCTCACTTTAGGCTAGGCTAGGCTAACTGTTGTGAATAAAAGAAATCTTTATATATATAATTCTTCTGTGAGTGTGTATGTCACTGAACTCCTCCTAAACGGCTGGACCGATTTGAATGATTTTTTTTGTGTGTGTTCAAGGGGATCTGAGAATGGTTTAGATTCACAAATCAGCCCGGCAGATGGCGCTGCAGACGGTATCTAGGTTATTTATCTATACTGCAAAAATAACAGGCAGGACAACGTCTGTCGGGTCCACTAGTATTATTATATATTTCTACATAATGCAATTATAGTAAATACAAAACCTATTTGTGCCCTTTTACATAATGTCAGATTATAGATACTAATGCCAGTTCTTTTTATATTCCTAAAAAAATGTGCGTTTTTAGTAGTTTTCTTACTTTTTCTAAGTGAAAAGTTATTGCATTTTTCATGTTAGACTCAAGAATATTCAAACAGTTTATTAAGCTTATCGTTACAGAATACCTGTTAAGGTATGTATAGCACTTTGACAAGACAAAGAAAGTATGTCCGCCCAATTTAGAAAGAGACTCAATAATCCAACAATTTTCAATCGACGACCCGCATTTAAAAGAATTTTCCTCGACATTTTTCTGTAGAAAGAAACTTTCATCTGAAACTTGACCTCCACTGTTGGAAGAATGCCTCCCCCAAGGATTTCCTCAATGACTGATCCTGTCCGCATCCAGGTGCTTCCCGCGACCTTCACCAGATCGTCAGTCCACCGAGTGGGAAGCCTTCTTAGACTTCATCAATGTGCCAATCTAGAACATTTCTGCCCCAGTGGCCATCAGTTCAACGAGCTATGTGTCCCGTCCACTGCCACTTAAGTTTGGCAATTCTTCGGGCTATTTCGATTAATTTGGTTCTAAAATCTCCTTATTTCTCCTTTATTCGATCACGTAGCGAAACACCGAGCATAGCACGCTCCATCGCCCTGTGGGTGACTTAAGTCTTATTAGGCCCATAGTAAGGGACCACGTGTCCGGTCTGTACGTCATCACTGGCAACATACACTGGTCAAAGACTTGAGTCTTGAGATATTGAGGTATATAAAGAATCTGTGTGATCTTTTATAGTAAACATGTATGCTATGTTTGAGAATAAATGATTCATTTAAAGTATGTTCAATATTTAAGTATAAAATTTCGATAAAACAAAACAATAGAATGGAGAAAGAAACGAAACGACGCTTACTAAAACTAAACTTATGCTCCGTCCGAAAACAAATCTAAGTTATCGCCTAACCAATTTCGCGGGTGCAGCCAAAGTTTTATTGCAAACATAAAACCGTTTTTCTGAAACCAACGTTCGTTTAAAAGCCGTTTGCACACTCGCTATTAACAAATATATTTAAGAACTAATTAAATTCATAACTACATATTAAAAAATGTAGACAGTTATTTTTTATAATTCCAAAAATGGTCTGTAGTATCAGTATACCAAAGTGGCACTGTCTAGAATTTTAATTGTATAGTTAATGATACTCTGAAAATATTTACCCAAGTCTGAGCTTCAAATACCAAAAATACAAGTGAATTTCGGAAAAACAAACGAATGCTGGAAAACTGCAACTATAGACAGGATGATATTATAGACATGTCATCATGGCTATACACATTACTATAAACATAATGATACCATAGTATTATTCTGCTAGTCTAGAAACTGTTTTACGTACAAGGATCGGTAGCTCAATTGGGAGACCAGTGGACATTCAAATGTTGCAGGTTCGAACATGAAAGTAACTTAGGATACGTGTCGATTATTTCTAGTATTTTTCTATTAAAATTTATTGTAATATAAATAAATAAATAAATAAAATAATAAATATTTCTTACATTCACACCAATTTGCCTAGCCCAAAGTAAGCACTGTAAGGCTTGTGTTATGGATACTAGGGTAACGGATTGACATACATATATGATACATAGATATGTAATATTCATAGAAATATATAAAAACACCCATGACTCAGGTACAAATGTTCGCATTCATCATACAAACATCTGTCCGTTCCGGGATTTGAACCCAGGACCGCTGGTGCGAAAGGCAGGATCACTACCGTTGCACCAAACGGTCGTCAATATATAAGTTAGCATTACAAATGCAAAAATATGAAAATGATAAAATATTCAAACTTAAATTCACGTGTATATTTCTTTTTGATATTTTACAGGGTTTACAATATATGAATATAAATAGAAATATTTACAAATTCTTTTAATATAATCATGAATAGCCGATGTCATAACTAACATGCAGCATAAAAGTTGTTTATATTATATAGATTTTTGGAATTAATGAATGATTATGAATGAAACGAAAATAATTTTATTCAAATTTAATATAATCAAACTTAATACTTGCTTTGAATCATCCAACACTTCAGGAGTTCTTTTGACTGACATGAAGAATGGATGCAAGAAACTCGTCAGCTTAAACACAAGTAACGACATTTATAATATAATACGTCGTCAGTATACATAATCCACAATGATATCCTTTTATCACAATAATAGTGTTATGGTTTCATTACATCGTTGATTACAACAAAGTCAACAAGTATCTGTTACAATGACCAATCAATACTAATTTTGTCCAGGATCGCACTAAGGATTTTGGTTCCAAGTTTGTGGCGTGGAACTGTTTCCTGACAAATACAATTTCGGGGTCTTCAAGTCACAAGTGTTGCATTAGGAGACATAGCGGTCATACGCCTAACTGTCTTTATATATATAATTCTTCTGTGAGTGTGTATGTCACTGAACTTCTCTTAAACGACTGGACCGATTTTGATGAAATTTTTTGTGTCTGTTCAAGGGGATCTGAGAATGGTTTAGATTCACAAATCAGCCCGGTAGATGGCGCTGCAGTCGGCACAGCAACGCGTGCCCGGGTCATCTAGTTTACTATAAAAAAAAACAACGGGTTGGTCTCCGGAAGTACCGGCAGAAGTGAAAACATGAACATTAACGTTGTGCATTTTTAATATTTTGCAATGGTCAAGGAATAATTTCGCACGAATTGCTTTAATTATCAGTATAAAAGTACTATCATGTATGTGGTAAAATACAATACTCATTTATTGCGCTATCGTACACAAACATGACGACGACGACACAAACACACGCACACTCGCACAAGCGCCCTGCCCTCCGTCATACGAATTTTCGATCAGGTCACGAGTCCTGACGCGAGTTTAACATTTTTTAGAATCGATGCCGCTTAAGAAGTTTTCACTTCAAAAAAATCATAAAAAGTGACAAGCAAATTGTCAAAGCACGAACAAAAGAAAATATCAAAATCTCATTAATGATAGTTTTATCACAGAAAATGTACATATATTATGCGATTATCAACTTGATGAATTAATCGATATACAGAGAAACATTTTTCCAAGAAAAGACATGTCTAGCTTCAGTGATCTACTTACATGATCGACCATGTCTATATGACAGACACATGTCTACTCACCCTCGTCTGAAGAATACCAATATTGTAATTTATACGATTAACCGATGAAAAATATAATACATAACTCAACCAATCCAGACTAAAATGCCTGAATGTGGAATACCAGAATAAATTATGTCTGCAATATTTGCTTATTCCTTGCAATTTCCGGTCGATTTCCGATTCTCAGCGAGTTCTCATGGATACGAAATTGCTCCATCAGATGTTAGAAGTAGTCGTTAAATCTCCAATATCCACAATTTGCGTACTTATAAATTAACAAAATAGTCGACACTATGACGAAATTGTAAATAAAATCTATTTACTATTATTTATTTGTACCCGAGTCATGGGTATTTATATATATTTCTTTTTATTTTACTTGTTTATGTATGATATATGTATGTCCATCCGTTACCCTAGCATCCATAATACACGCCTTACAGTGCTTACTTTGGGCTAGGTTAATTGGTGTAATCACACCAATTAACCTAGCCCAAAGCTAGCCGCGTGAAAAAGTAAATAATAATATTTCTTACAATCGTAAGAAATATTATTATTTACTTTTTTCAACAATTTTTTCAACAGCAAATGAGATTTGCGAAAATCAATCCACTATTTGGCGGTAATTAGTCCCGCCAACTTGCGGCTGATGTCAGATTTGTCTAATCTGTATTTTGTGATTTTTTTTCTTTGAGGGATAGGCAAAGGGAGCAGCACAGTCCATACCGTCCCATTAATAATAAATTATTTTATTAATTCGATAGAGATAATATGGTCTCGGTTTATTTGATTTATGAACGCTGGATAAATCACCCATCATCACGAAGGAAGAATTAATTGTCTGCTAGCCTCTAGGTTTCAGCAAATTTGGAATTCAAAATGACAACTTCCACTGATTCGTTTTTTATAGACTCTCTGGCATATTCACAAACGTTAAATGATCAGCAATTCACTACCAAAACTAAAGTGACGATTCCCGCAGTAGGCTAAAGATTCGAAGCAAGAATAGTAAAACTATGACCAAAAAAATTATAATCTAACCCAACCGAGCAACCCAGACTACATCATTAGTTAAGAGGTTTAAATTAACAATACGTGTTAACATATTTGTTCTTACGCTTCCACACGCATTAAAAATTTTAATAAAACAAAATAAAACAATTTCGATTTATATAAATTTTAACAGTTAGGAACGTGCCCGATAAAAATATTGTGAAGGTAGTAGAAAATATATGATGACCATTGCCTTAGTCATCCTGTGATTACGGCTCCTGTAAAGGAGTCGAAACGTCAGGGTTAAAATACAAATTCTGCTCAAAAGACCCTAAATATTTTTTTTTATTTGTTATACGTGTTAAGTATTATTTATACTTGTAAAGTGAATATTTGGTATTTTCAATAAGCTTTTATGTAAGCCAAATGAAACACACGTCCCCAATTCTTACTAAAGAAATCGTTATTACATACACATATCTTATAACAAGGTTCATGAATTAAACAATAACAACCAAATGAAGAAGGTATATAAAAAAAAGAAATGTCCCAGAAATTGTTACTAAAAATGGTTTATTTCTACGAGTATATTTAATAAAATATACGTCCTGGCTTCGCACGGGTGGGTAAAATTCTTTAAATTTTTTCTAGCATTAAATATAGTCTATGTTACTCAGCGTGAATGTAGCCTTCCAATGGTAAAATAATTTTTGAAATCGGCTTAGTAGTTTTTGAGTTTATTCATTGCAAACATACAAAAATACAAATATTTCCTCTTTATAATATTACTATAGAAAAATTTCATAAATAACAACAAGATTTAGCATTGTACAAAAAATCTTAAAATTACATTGTTCTATATTGTTAACTGAGTGCGCCCCAGCCCTTATATTTGGTTCGCCTGCGGGCTGCACATTAACAAAATTCATACGCTTACGACCTAATCAGATGACCTACATCGAAGCCTAATTGGACGGGCTCTGTTACGGGACCCTGTCATTTGTGTCTGATATTGCGATGATAAAAAGTGATATTCCATATCTACGCTGGCATTGATAGATATTTTGTTCATTTTACAAAATAAAAAGCTTTAAATGAAATACCTGGTTACAGTAACAAAATACTATTTTAAAAATCGGCCAAGTACGAGTCGGACTTGCGCACCGATGGTTCCGTATAAACCTGTAGGTATGTAAGTAAAGGTCAACTATTAAAAATATTTTTATTATATGAAGTAACTAAAAATTTACGGTTTTCGCAATTTTTCCTTTGTCTGTGCTATAAGACTACTAAGTTGCTTCGTACCAAATTTCAAGATTCTGAGTTCACGGGAAGGTTGTGATTCCCTTGCGAGTGTCAAAAATTTGCGGAAAGCGGCATAAGCGGCTGTATCTTTTTTTAAGCGTTGGCTTAGAAAATTTATTTTTTCACAGCTCCAAAGGACAGTAGACCTAAGTATTCGATATAAATTCCAGCTTGATACCTCCACGCGTTCCTTAGAAAAAGGACAGACAGACAGACGGACGGACAGACAGACAGACGGACGGACAGACAACAAATGGAACCCTAAAAACTGTAAAAATACTTTTATAATACTAGTAATACTAGATACTTTATTAGAGAATGGATGAAAGAAGATTGACTTTACAAGTATATGAAGCAAATGCGCATGAACAAGTTTATAAACGCAGACCTAGACGAACTTTCAGGGACCAAATAGCAGATGTCCTGAAAAAAGGCCAGGTCAAAAGTGCCCTTAACCGACAAGCTTGTATGAAAGGTCTGATGAGAATTGAAGAAGCAAGAGATATGCCAGGATCCTGGAAAGTGGAAATCTGTGATCTCTGCCTTAGAAGCTGCATTAACTCATACCGCCATCCCTTTTCTTTCATCGGTCATCCATACGTACTGCGGGCTACCTTTCTTGGTTGCTGATCCTAACTATCGCACAGATCGCTACTCAATATATTTTATAATGCATACAGCAAAGGAGTGAACTCTCACCCTGCGTCCGATTACTAGTCCGTGTACCTAGTATTTCCGAGTACCTAGTATTTCCAAGTACCTAGTATTTCCGAGTGCCTAGTATTGGCTAGTACTTATATCCTGTCCGTCTTCAGTACTAGAATGAATAGGCACTTTGTGTGTAAATAACAAAAAATAAGAGTTTTCTTTTTTCGACTAATTAAACCTGTTTAGTGTACTTTTTAAATCAGAACAATTTTCGCGAGGTCAGCATAGCTCCAATCTCTTTGTTTTGTTGTAAGCCGTTATTTTGTTTTATTGCCGTTAACTACGATCTAATCCTTATCTTTATCTACGTTGTCTTAACGGGGCTGTTTAACGCCGTGGTTTCAGTAATTTTATGTTTCGCTTTTGTATTACAATGTTTGTATTTGTTTACATCACATAATTAATAAAGTAACCAGGGAATATTTTGAACGTGAAATGCTAAAACGAAAGCTTATTAAACTGAAGAGTGATTTCTTTTATTTATGCGACAAAAATGTAGTATATTGCGTTTATTTATAGCTAAAAAATTGTGTATCTTTAATAATGAAAAATTGGTAATATATTGAAATTTTCTCAGATCCAGACAAATTGTTTTTTTTTTCTAGTAATAATTACAATGGATATAAATTTTAGCAGTTAAAAAACTAAATATCATAAATATAATATTAACTAAAATGTTTTGAAAAATTTCAATAACAGATCTAGGTTAAAGGTAATATGTATTTAATTTAAAATCATATTTTTTGTGGTCTAGGGTCTGATTGTTGCTTTGTTTAAAAAATTGGTTGTCTGTAAAGTCAGTTTACGGACGATACTTTTACGTGATAGCGTCATAAGAAAACATTGATGAAAAATTGCATACGTTTATAAATTGAATTGAATTTTCAATTTGATTTTTTTTCTATAAATTAACATTAAGTGGTTGTAATAAACAGTGGAATCCACATTAACTTTCACTTCATAAGTGAATGAGGCCGATCGTATCTGATTTCATCACACAAACATCTGCCCCTTCCGGGACTTGAACCCAGGACCGTCGGCGCGAAAGGCAGGATCGCTACCGTTGCACCAAACGGTCGAAATATGAGAACCATTATTTATTAATGGTAGTGTGAATATTTTAATTAGCGCTTCAGTGAAGGCATTTTTTATTAAGCTTCTTAATTTTTCCACTTCATTTCACTCCATTTCATTACTAACAAAAACCGTGTGAATATTCAATTCTTATTACATTATGCCTTTACTGTATTTTAGTTATACAATTTCTCGCTTTAAATTTATTGGTTGGCACTTATCTATCTTGTAACATCAATGGCAGCTTATAATAAATACAGCACTTCAGCGCAAATCATAACTTACTAATACATACAAATATCTATTGTAAGTTATCCACATTACATTTTATCTTTTTCATAGCTAAAACGTTTGGAAACTACACAATAATATTTGGCATGTCTAGCCAACGTAGCATTTACGAGTTTGAAAGGAACAGCACTTGTCCCAATACCCAACCGGGGTTAGATCCCAACCTAATCTGACCTGTATTGTCATTTGTGTATAGTACATTTTCGCAGTTCAAACCGTGCTCTTTGAGGAAAGTCAGAAGCGTCACCTAATGAGCCGTGGATAATAAAAGTAGAACAGTTTTCGTTTTCCTTTCGGTCCCTTCGAAAGGTCGATAGTAAGGTTATGGTGACTAGGTAGGGAAAATTTTTAGCTAACTTAGAGAAGCTACAAAGATACATTGAAGAATCTTCAAATCAGTCCTACAATCATTATAAGAAAGGAGATATTTAATTTTAGATCCGCACACGTAGCAGTTAAAAAGATATGATGAGTTCAGAAATTAAAAATAATTGTAAATTAGTTTGTTTATAACATAGTAAGTCCACTCCTTTATTCCATACTTTTTTGCCACCCTCTCCACCCTACTTAAAAACCTGTTTGTCCTTTCGCTCCGCAACCTCGCAGTGTAGTTTGCGCTCGGCAATCAACCTTTCCCTGGAAGTTCCACGGCCCTCTACCGACTTATTTTCCTATTCCTTTACTGTTTACGCTGTCCCTTTATGGAACTCACTACCAGAAGATATCAGAAAGGCTCAAACTCTTGGATGCTTTCGCGACAGAATTAAAAGTTATTTCCTTTTCTCCAATATTTATTGACTCTATTTTATCTTCATTTGTTTCTTATCTTTTTATTATTTTATATCCACCATTATCTTTAAAAATAAATTATGTATTTCCTTCTTTTTTCCTCTCAATATGCGCACCCACTTCATCATTATCCTTTTATATTTATTTATTCTTTTCACCCAAGGTTGCCTGGAAGATATTGCTGTTTAGCAATAAGGCCGCCTGTCTGTATACTTTTCTTTATTATTTTTATTTCTCTGTATCCCATATATGTGTGCAATAAAGCGTAATTTATTATTTATAGTTAGTATTATAAAATATCACTAAAACCTTAATAGCGACCATAAACTACACAAAGTAAGATCACGTATGTGGCGTCCGACGGCGTATTTACAATTCTACATACCTTATGATCATCATTCTCTCACGTCAAACCAGTTATTGTTTAACTTTATACTAAAATTAGATTATTCAGAATGGAAAACTGCGGTATTAATAATTTTATTGTTTTAATTTCATGGGATTTTATGATGCCCTATCGCTACACAAAACTAAAACATCTTTTTATAAAAAAGACGATCTTATAATCTAAGGAAGTTGTATTCCAATCTATTTGTACAGATATTGAAATCAATAGCTTCAAACATAATTACAATCTCGGTAATTATAGCCTCTTCTTCTACAACAGAACATCAATATAGGTTTATACTCGTATATAATGAGCCCGGAGAACCTAACGATTTCTTGGGAAGACCCAGATTAAATGATAAAACTACTGAAGTAAATTATCACCGGCACCAGGCAACCTCTTGTTTAAACGCACCTACCGAGTTATCATGTGTACGCAGAGATATGAAATCTGATATAATACAACCTATTTTTTGGAAGAGGTATTATTTGTGTGTTTCCAATCCATCTCACCATTGGCAATCATCACCAAAAAGTCCAGGTGTAGCTAGGTTTTAGTATTGCTAGTCCAAAATTGCAATTAAGTTTAGATTTTGACTTTTGACAATTCTGAAGATAAAAATTCAAATTCAATTATATTTATTCGGTAGAATAGAAAAAATGCAGTAACATAAAATTTTCCTTTAAACTAGATATATAACATGTACCGAAAAGGTCTCCACTCAGCATATGTTACAGACAGTTATTTGCAATGCTGATATTTCGTGGAGCCAACACAACTGAAATAATATAATATACTTATTGATAAATAACTATAATCTATAATCTTAGACCACAGTGGTTTGTGTGTTTGTCTGTCCGCTCTTTTTCTCGCTGTTTTTCCATTGTATCAATAAAATTACCATATATTTATAATAGAAAAAAATTAAAGAATTTTGTCCAACCGTGCGAAGCCGGGACGGGCCGCTAGTCTATAATCTAAGAACACAAATTTGTTGTTTGTGTGTTTGTCTGTCCGCTCTTTTTCCATTGTATCAATTAAAGTTACCATAGCAACGCGTTACCATAGCAACGCGTTACCGGGTCAGCTAGTAAATAAATGATTATATACGTATACTAGCTGAACCGGCCACGCCTTGCTGTGCCGACTGCAGTGCCATCTGCCGGACTGATTTGTGAATCTAAACCATTCTCAGATCCCCTTGAACACACACAAAAAAAATCATTCAAATCGGTCCAGCCGTTTAGGAGGAGTTCAGTGACATACACACTCACAGAAGAATTATATATATAACGATATATATGGGAACTTTACTGAATATGTAGGTTGTCATATTTTATGAAGTTATTGGTATGGATGGTAAGTTTACATAGTTTAGACTTAAAATAGTAACCGTAATAGTTATTGAAATCATACTCAATCAACGTTACTGACGAAGTGAAAACTTAACACACAAAACCAATAGAAACGCAATGTTTATTACAAAGTTTCAAGACTCTCACCGCTTAATTCTCGACTTCTCAACGTAGCTGAACTAATCAAACATAGGGCTGAGTTCACGTTTTAAGTTCCAACTTTGGTTTATCTTGGAATACGTACGAATCACAACGGCCCACAATGGGATGTGAATGCTTGTATAAATCATGTTCATTGTCGGCGTCTTTGGAAAGAGGTGGTATCAGAAAACGCTGTGCTAAGGCTTTTCAGGTTTGCAAGAAATCTTGCAATTAATATTTAGAATTTATACATCTGTAAAGATGTTCCATGTAACAGCAATTATGAAAAATAATAAACTTACGATCTCAAAACTTACTTCATTTATCCTGTCAATTCTTATGAAGTACCTTTGAATTTAATTTCAATATAACAATAAGCAGATTGAGAAACACATTATTATAAAAAAAATATCTATAGACATGAACAATACTTATAAGAATAATCTCCATTAGGTATTATTTTATTGATATCTAACATAAAATTCTGTAAATGTATCCTTGAAGTTGTATACACCGTTCAATGTTGTTATTCCATTACGTTCCGTTTCATAATCTTTCGCAAGTAAATCAGAACCAAAACCACCAAAAGGCACCATGTTATATGCAAATAAATGATTTGATTCAGGCCACACACAAGCGAAAACGCTAACCGATTAAATTCGGACGGCAGTTAATGCTAATGCCTCTGGAAGTGTTGTGTACCGCCGCATTTTCGCCGTACTCCACAAATGTTAATGGGTCGGTTATTGAATAGCTCGCGTGATCCAAGAATTTTAAGCGCTGTTCTTGACTGTAAATCGCCACACGTGGTAAATTAAACATCTTGAGGCTTACAGTCGGAATTAGTGCTCGGATTTTAAAGGGAAATTGTGTCTGGCGCAGCGTTGAACTGGTTTATTTGAATAGTTTGTAGATAAGCGTTTGACCAGCTCCCCTTCGTTTAGCGAAGATTTAGTTGACATCCTTGGTAATATTCTAGTTACCACAATACCCAACGTTTTGTTAATCTATCAAATAATTTAAAATAAAGTACACACTTTTATTACAATTCGATTAAATAAGTGTTAAAGGCTTAGGTCGTAATTCTCTCCAAAAAAGTACAAAATAGCCTAATTCGTTAGTTTTTGTGGGAAGCATAACTTCGAAAAATATTAATTTATCTATGCAAACTAGTCATAACAACTAATTGTTAAGAAGCCAGAAAATAATGAAGTTCAAAATATTGAAAACTTACTAAGAAAACATAGGGAGAAATCTCAGAGTAAACAGGACTGGAGTAGCCATTAGTCAATTTCTCGTACATATTTTTCTGCCATTTTTTGCGGGGGGTGAGGTTACTACTACATTCAATGCCAGCACACAGGAACAAAAACTCTTTGCGTGTTTACAAACGCACACATGCATAATACGACAAACATATTTAAAATACACGCACACGTGCCTAAAATAGTGTGTTAACGTTCTATTCAAACACACGAATGTCATTGTGTGAGAAGTGACATGACATAGCACGAGAATATCGATATCGATAAATCAGTTTCGTTTAATGAATGAATGTATTAACTTTGCGTTAGTATTCCTACATTATGTATTAAAAATTAAATTAAATTAATGATGATAGTACACGCTACAACAGTCAGTTTCGAAGGCTACATCCATAAAATACAAATTGAAACTTAATAGTTTATTGCATTTAAGAGATATTTACAATAGGTGTTATTATATATATAGAATTTACTGTGGACCCTTTCGCGTATAACCATAATGGAAAAGAGGAACTCTGAAACATTATTTTTAACAAAGCGTATATAGTTATAATTCTCAGATTTTTACTTTGACCGATTGATTATTTGTATTTTTTTGCAATTTGCTTACATCACTTTTTGCAGGTATTTCCTTTTCAACTTATTCTTTAACCTAAAATTAATACATTTAAATGTAATAAACTAAAACTGTTAATATCTATTTGAAACATAACTAGTTATATAATAAACTAAGAGGATCATTCAAGCATAACGTTGGCACAGCATGGGCAACTAATCTTCTTCTATTGTTAGATAATTTTTGAAACTGAGACGGCTCAAAATGTATGGAAAATATAGTACTTGTTCTTGAAGATGCCCAAGATGCCCTATTACCTATTACAAGCATGAATCCATTTTTTTCGTATGCTGTATTCTTTAGGAAAACTGGATATGAAAAATTAGATGTTTCCGGGCATGTCAAAGCTTAAAGTATAAATACCAACAATTAGTATACCGCCTAGGGGCAGAGTATATTTGCCTGAACTACACATACCGATCATTTCTAATTTTAATACTGCAATACTATCTTCCAATAGCTTTCATTTATGTACAAATGACTTTTGGCACCACATACCTTACTCCTAGTATCTTGAAGTATTGCAGTTGGACAAGCCGGTTTTTAAAAAGAGCTATAAATGCTACAATATTAATAAAAAAACTTAACTTAAATGTTGACGATGACATTTAGCTATTACCATACTAAAATGTCATCAAAATCCGTCGAGTAGTTTTTGCGTGATGCGTGCTCAAACATACATACAGACAGACAAAATGTTCAAAAATTAGTGATTTCGCTTCCTCTACTCTCATTACTAGCCATTTGGTTTAAGGTGGACTTGACCTGTTTTATTCTATATCTTTACAGTTTTATTCTCGTATGTATAATATCGCAGGTAAATAGTATAATTCCGCACTTTACATACGGCGTCATCAGTTCAAAATCACATATCTTATTCTTATTTGAAATCATCATTAATACCTGGTAATAATTACTGAAACAAACTGTAATTTATCTAAGCTGTTTTTTAGTATCGTTAAGAAAAAGCATTCATTCACTCATTCATTACTCACTCGTAAAATCACAATATCGATGAAGTTGACATCACTATTGTGCAAATTAATATTGTACAAATTAATAAGGGTTGCTGATTACAAAATAAAAACAATTTGTCCTGTGGCTCGAAAAAAAATTTTGGTTTCTCGGAAATGATCGGGTGTGCTGGTTAGGCGATGGTACCCTTTTAACCGTGCTTTTTTATGAAGTCAGGGACACTGTAGGTATATACAGCATTAGTACTCTTAATGTTTATGAGCGCCGCCCAGCATGAATAAAAGGGCAAATAGTTTGATTATTATTTTAATTAATTATTTTATTTATTATTTTATATTTCCATGTTGTGTAGCAAAGAATAGGCTTCAAGCAGCCGCAAAATTGTAGGTATGTACTTAATACTGAACTAAAAATAAACACGCAACGTACATTGTTAAAACGAAATTATAATTGGTAATTAATTAATACAAAATTACAGTTATTTATTACCAACAAACTATTTCTAATTTTTGTCTTAATTAATTGAAATGCGATAATGGTCAACCCTAGGTAGTGGGGAGTGCAGCCATGACGTCATCAAACGAACTTTAAGCGCGAAATTTGAAATTGTAGTTTGCTAAAACATGAAATTATGAATTAAATAATAATCAAAACCTAAAAATTATGCTTACAAATGAAAGGTGACGCCATCTTTTTGCATACCAGATATTTTCGATTTTTTTTTTTACAGTAGAAAACAGCACAGGCAGGCATTTTCGTGGGAGCTCTGCACGGTAAGACGTTCTGATTATTGTGGTTTTAAAATGACGGCTCAACTAGTTTTATATAACGCACAGGATTCCGACGCTTGTGCATTTGGCAGAGGGGTAATGTTAGGCAAAGGCTACTCCAGTCCTGTTTACTCTGAGGGAGAAATAGATGACACACTAGAAGAATATAGACGGTTTATAGTATAACAAGTATGAAATAAAACGTTCCAAAGAGATTTTATACTAACCTAATGGCTATTTCTACTAAAAAAGGATTTATTGTCATTTGTGTTACCTATGACGCCTTTTTATTAATTTCAATTACTGTACAAGTAAATAGTATAATTAAATTTAAAATTAATGTTGAAACATTAGTATTTGAAAAATTATACCATACGTCTATCCCGTTTGATAAATGTATCCTGAATTATGCTTCTACATATTAATACCGGGAGTTCCGGCAGTACTAACTATAGTTGTTTAGGTTTCACTAAGAAATTCACTGAATTCCCCAGTACGTTATTCTCTCTGTATATTTATTTTAAATTCCCAGTTTTACATATTAATACCGTGGATCCATCCGGTTATAAGCGGCCCTGACCGGTTAGCGTGACAAGGACCATTAGTGCAAACAGGAAATGTTGCGAGCTCATTTTATTTATATATATATAAGTAAAGTAGGACAAAGAATACTCGACCGGGATTCCCTGTCTCACTGTCTCAATATAAAGTTTAGTGGGAACTCACTGTAGCTGATGATTTCATTAATAGTTAAGATAGTAATTTAATTTTTACCGATTTCGTTAGCGAGGATTGAGTAATCTATACATATAAATAAAATTGGAGTGTCTGTTTGTAATATTGAAATAACCGTTTTTTACTACATGCATATGAATATATATACGGTACATACACCAAAATAATTATTTTACAATTTTTGTCTGTCTGTCTGTCTGTTTGTTCCGGCTAATCTCGAAATTGGCTGGACCGGTTTTGACGGGACTTTTATTGGCAGGTAGCTGATGTAATAAGGAGTAACTTAGGCTACTTTTATTTTAGAAAAATTCTTAAAATTACTGTGCCACAGCAACGCGTGGCTGGGTCAGCTAGTATACTAATATAATCATTTCAGAAGCAATAACTAATTATTGCTTCTAAAAGAATTAGCTAAAAGATTGTTCTAAAAAATATAAGAAATTCAATTTTAATCATTCATCTTTTTCGTATAACCCTCTTCAAATTTAAGTCCGGGAGATTTCTACATTCTTAATCCTCCCAAGGTCTAAAACAATAACCTAGTGCAAAACAATTCATCATTGTCTGTTGTTGTTAAATGCTTTTACTAAATTAATATTGTTAAAAATTAATTCTCACGATTCCCAAAAACCCATACGTCTTCCATCATTATCATTATTGATAATATTTAAAGAAGTTCGCGCTACGATAAAGGTATTACATTGACAAAAGAAAACGAGCCTGATATCTTAAATAATGTTGCATCAGGTTATTCAGACAGGCTGTTACCCATTTTCATAACATAGCACATAAAAGATGAACACAAAGAAATAAAAAGCCTTACAACCAGTTGGAAACGGCTAGCGTGACAACCGCCATTTATAACAAACATGGCGGATTGTTTTGGCGCCAAAATACGATTAATTGATTCACAGCACGGCATATATCAAACGTCATCCTATTTTTGAGCAAACAACCCTTAGAGAAATAAAAATAGAAACTAATTTTGAATAGATTGTGTGCCTGAAGGGGTCTTTTTTGAAATGAAAAGATTGTGAAAGGAAATATAGCTTTCGATGATACGTAGTGGTAACTTCCTCGTTTCTTTTATCAAGGGACTCTAATTGTGGTAATCGATGATAATAAAACGTTTATCAAAAACCATTTTTTTTTTTTTTTTTTTTTTTTTTTTTTTTTTTTTTTTTTTTTTGCCTGTAAAGTCGGTTTTACGGGTGAAGATTTTACGTGACAACGTCTTTTTCTCGGTAGAATATTTATTGATATGAATATAATTAAATTGCACAATGCGCGCGGCAGACCGATCATAGTTGAGTGGGAGAGAGACGCAAGGCATTCGGCGGGCCTCTCTCTCGTTCGGTGACTCATCGTAACGTTACCGAGCGTTACACTTTTTCATAAGTGACTCCCAGCCGCAACCTAATTTAAGACGTTGTCACGTCAAAAACCTTCACCAATATCAACCGATAACGCAGAAATCGTTTATCTATCTTCCACGCCAATCACTGATTCCTTTTTGACTTGACTCTTCGTTGTATGTATGTGTGTAGTGCGTGTAGTTTCCTTAAAAAAATAACCAACTAACTAACTTTATTAAGAAATACCCGCATCCTTTGCTCTAAGCAATGTAAATATATATATACTGTTGTGGTACCTATTCCATAGATAAATAAATACACTGTTGACAACAGTATGACAGTTGTTTTTATTTCATAGATCTATTCATAACGAAAACCACATTGCAATGATTGACAAAATTCTTTCTTTTTTATGATTTTGGTTAACTGTCTTATTGAATGATTTTGACGACCGTTTGGTGCAACGGTAGCGATCCTGCCTTTCGCACCGACGGTACTGGGTTCAAATCCCGGAAGGGGCAGATGTTTGTATGATGAATACGAGCATTTGTACCCGAGTCATGGGTGTTTATATATATTTGAATGAATATTATGTATGTATCATATATGTATGTTTATCCGTTACCCTAGTATCCATAACACAAGCCTTACAGTGCTTACTTTGGGCTAGGCTAATTGGTGTGATAGTAAGAAATATTTATTATTTATTTTTTTATTATTTATGATGTCTAAATACATTTTGACTGTCGTGCTTCGCTCGGGGTAAGCTCTTATTTTACCAAACTTTTGTCAAATAGTCAAAGCTTCTTCAGAATCTTCCGTCATTTGCTAACAGTTCAGAAATGAAATGAGCTATATGCTTATATGTTCCTTTATCGTTGCAACCTCCAAGGTAAATTAGCTGGAGATGGATCGGAGACCTCGTTGTCAAAAAGGTTATATATTGCGGAAAAATGAAATAATAGTCGCTTTAGCAAACGCAAACATCTATTTATATAATCAGTTACAATTCGACACAAAATAACTTATCGAACAGATTGAAATGGATAAGGATAGGTAAATTCATTAAATTCAATACACCGAAGCCCATTCGAAAAAACGTCCATTGGCGGCGGCAGTAACTGTTTGTCAAAGTTGTCATTGCTGTTATCGACTTTACCTAATTAATTATCTTGAAGTTTCTAGAACTGTTTACTTCAAAGGTCAATAGATGGCGTTACGTGATTAAACGATCAATTAAGATGTGGCAGATGTCAGCACTTTGTTAACGCTCCGACAAATATTTTATAACGACTTACAATACAATACCTGAGATGCTTATTATTTGGTGAATTGGTGGCCATATACCAGACAACAATAAAATGCCAATACTGTTATTGACTAAAAAAGAAGGCACGAATCACACAATTACCCAATATGTAGGAATACCCAAAATCTGTTTAAAATAAAACAGAAGAAAATCCAACTTTTGTTAGTGAAAACAGGATACAGGAGAACAATGAAAAACCCGTTCCCAGTATCTCGGGCGGCCTTAAAACTTGTGTTAAATGTTTTGTGAGTAATGTGGCACAAGTTTCGTCCACTAATTCATTCGAAGCATTATATCGCTGCATGCGCTTCTCGTTCCTTCTTTCACGAGAATATAACAAAACACTAGTTTGGTACTAAACATGCTTATTTTTTCAATTTTAGAATCCTTACTATGAAATAATATTTGCAAAACTTTTGAGCTAACAAGCTCACGCAATTTGAACAAAATTAACCTCCTAGTTATTGAGTTATTATAATAAAAAAAAACATTATTGCAATAATTACTTTCATAATTGTCTCGCTATCAAAAAATATCGCTTGTATTCTTGACAGCGAAAACAGTTTGCATGAACTGATACTGGATCCGCAGACGCCTGTGATATCTTATATATACGAGTATATAAATATCTCGTGTTCGGGATAAACTACTGAACCAATTTTGATCAAACTTCGTAACTATCTCTTAGTTGATCTAATTTAAAAGACAGGATAGTTTTATCTTAATTATTGACCTCAATATCTGTTATTCGGAAATTAAATGTTTACTATACAACAGTAGTGTGTATTTATGGGTTAGTTCGATAAATTATTAATAGATGGCATTGTAGGTTAATTTATAACGAGTATGTTGGTTTGTGCCTTATTTCACCGTCCTGATAATTTATCTATCACTGTCAAGTTTCGACAGAACGTTTAATTCTAAATCGCATACAATTTAAAATCGCCTTCATTATTTTCGGCTTTATTAACAAATATTAATTTAATTGTATCAAAATAATGAGTAAAGAATTAATTTAATCTTTTACTCATTGCCTACTGAATCGCAGCAACGGGTCGTCGGGTTAGCTAGTATATATATATATATATATATATATATATATATATATATATATATATACCGCCAGTCAATGAAAATAGAACACCTGTTAAAATGGTGAATACCATGGGCTTCCAGTGTTCAAACACAAAAAGAATTTTCGCGATATCACTCTCCGTTTCGGAGTTATTGCAGTTCAAAGTTTCATAATTAAGTTGCAGTAATTAAAATAAAATTATTAAAATCCTATAGAATCAATGATATTTAATAATCAGTAATTGGTATTTTTTTAATTGCTCGTATAATTATGAAAATAAACGTCCAAAACGATTCCTTGTTATTGACAAACCGAATTAAACTGCGCCTTAAATCAGCTGGTGCTTGACCCCTCAGCTTGACCCTATACTTACCTACCTCAAGATGTTCAGTGTGTGTGTCACTCACACAATCGCTGACCTAAAAGAACTAGTGACGGGTAAATGCATAGTGAACAATTGAAATGTTTCGATTTCTTGACTCTCTAATCGACTCCTTCAAATTTTATCAAGCCCGCAGAGTTAATAATTTTAGTCAGGCCGAAAGATACTAAGGTCAGAATCACATTTTGATCTTAAATCGAAATCGATCTGACAACAATGATATTCATTAGAGCTGTAAAAGTAACGAAAAAAAGTGTACCCCTATGTATTCGTTACTACAACAATTATTACTATCGTATCGTTACTTCAGTTACCTTATAACATGCTATGTTATGTGTAAGTTAGAGCAACGAATCGAATCGTAATGCGTACGAGTGCAGTATGACGTCGCGGCGTCGCAACATTCGTGAATTATAGAAAACATACTTATACGTTACATACCAAGCTGAGTCAGGTATTTTTTTTTCAGTTTTCTGTATTTTGAACCAGACTTTTGATAAACAGCTTTTGTTATCGAAGAAACAATATAATATCATTAGACTCATTTAGACACATCTCTTTTAAGATAACAACAAAAAACCGTGATATTCGCGATAATAAAAAACAAAAACATACATATTTCTTATTTGTAAAAAATACTACCTTACCTTGTTTCTGTTACAATCTCAAACTTTGTCTACTTACACAATACAATTTTATAAACAGTAAAAAACTTGGACGACGAATTTCCAAATTATACTTTACTTAATAAACAAACATCGTTCTTTGTAACGTACGTTTATAAATTCACTGAATAAGCGCGCGCATGCGTAAAATATACGATCATCAAACGTACAAATACACGCATCAACGGACCTTGCGTAAACTGAAATAGTGTAGGTACCCATACTACGAAAAATGCGAGTAACGAAATGCATACTAACGAACTTAACTGGAATATTATTAAATACATACTTTTGAAATGTCATTAAAATCCTTATGACCATTTTATTGACTGTTTTGTCCATACACGTGATGGTATTCAATTTACCATAACGACCAGCATGTACACATCTTCATCTTTATCGTTTTTAAAAAGTAGATTTCCTAGATAAGTTTCTAATATCAACAGAAAATACTCTAAATCACAAATCTTTACAATACATTAAACGTAACATAATAAATTCAAAAACAGTAGCAACGCAATAAAGAAAACCATTTAAACAATCTACCCCAATTAAAACATCATACTTTTGAAATTAATTCCTAAGTTCAGCCCGCGTAATGAGTGGCACGTGTAAGGCTGTCGTAGGTACCTTTTATCTTGCCGAAAGGCGAGCTTGCAGTGGTCGTTAAAATTAGGCTGTGGATACATTATTTTTTTATCGGAAAAATATTTTGTTGATAGTAGATAGGTACCTAGGCGCGTTTTTAACGTAATTTTGTGTTTTTTTGGATTCGGATATTAGAAATAATATCATTTGACGTTGTTTGTAATTACTATTTATTTTTTTGATTTTGCTACTTGGGTGCCTAGGTATGTCCTTATTATTAATAAATCGACTCAATCAATTTATTTTACGTTTCTGGTATTAGTTCGCGTTGAAGTGAACCTGAAATTAAAGAGTTTTTACTTTTTATTAGAATTCCGTACATCAAAAGTAAAAACAAACGGACCCTTATGATAACAAGATCCTTTTTCTGAAAATATCTGGATTTTTTGTTGAAATTAACCACTACTAAAATATGTTCTGCTATACTCTCGTATAGCAGAACAGATGTAAGTTGATGGTACCTAAGGGTCATACTTTTAATTTTTGTTTTGAAATTTATTTTCTCAGAAAATAATATAAAAACATGTATTACATTCTACAAATAACAATATTGCATTATTATAACATTGATGGAACAAGTCATTTATTGTTAATGTTTGTAGTAAACGTTATTAATTTTCTTTTATTAAATATTTGTCCAATGTGTCTACACCTTTAGGTAGGTAAAGTCCCTACCTTTGTTTAAAATTTCACGCTAGTGTGTGTACAGAAACCAGGGTTCCCAACTTAGAAGTTTTCCCCCTAAATTTAGGGTGTAAATAAGTGAGATGGGATTTTTGGGGGTGTTATATGTTTAGGGTTATTTTTATGGTTTTTGTGAACCTTCATATTTTTTAATATTTTATTTATCGAGAAAATTAAAGATTTAAAGTATAGGCCCTGGAACAGCCTTAACTAGCTAATCAAATTAATTTTTTACCTAGCGACCTCGGACTTAGTGAAGTCTAGTGTACTTAAAATCCAAGTACAGTACTTGGAATTTTCAATCGAAATGGTGGATGAATGATCTTGTACAATATTCAACCCATCTCCTAAAATATTAGGCTTATTCAAAGTCAACATGTATGACTTTATAAAATCTGATTCGCCAGAAGAAAATGAAATAATATTTGACGTAATAAATGTAATTTATTTTTATAAATGAAAAATTAACAAAATTATATCATACAATTTATTTTTAGGGGGATTTTCAAGTAATTAGGGCAAATTTAGGGGTTATTTGAATTTAATTTAGGCTAAATATTTTCAAGAGTTGGTAACACTGACGGAAACTAACCACAATTCGCGGACGTGATTTGCTTATTGTGTCGTATGTGCTAGTATTTTCGTGTGTACTTTTCTGGATAAGTACTACCTATTTTGTGATTAGTGTGGTGTTTATTTACGGATAAGTATGCCTAATTTTATCAGTACAGTAATATCCAATACACGGACATGGTTTTGGCTTATGGAATGGGCGTTGGGAACTCTGGTGAAGCATTGCGTTTGTATCTGGACTATTTCGGACACCGCAATAATAACTATGTGCCCTCCCATGGTAGAATATTGTGAACGTAGTTCAGCGTTTAAGAGATCGTGGCAGTTTTTCCAATCGCAACGTGGATTCCGGTGCTATAGGTGACGTGGACGTTAGGGATTCAATTCTCGCTCATTTTGATGTACATCCTGAGGACAGTACAAGAAGTGCCGGTCGACTTTTTGAAGTCTACAATGCTATCGTACACAAAATCCTAAAGACGGATGAACAGCCGCGACATCCATTTAAGTTTACAAAGGTGCAAGCATTATTGGTGGAAGATTACGAGCGCCGCATGGACTATGCACGTGCAAGACTGTGTGTGTCCGTACAGGAAAGGAACTTTGAACATTTAATTTAAAGTGTAAGTGTATTTAGTGCTGTCTGGTGATTGAAGTGGAAATCATATTGATCTCTAATGGAGGTGATAACAACGGCACATTAAAAAGGTAGGTTTTAATTTTTTTTTTTAGTACAGTCAACAGCATATCATGCAAAGAGCAGGAAGCACTTTGGACTTTGCACCGGCTTTATTTCGTAGGCGTAAGCGCTAATATCGAGCTGCTTTCATTCACCGTGACGTGCTATTGACCGTACATTGTGGAACTCTGATTAAAGATGGTACTCGTACACACGGTCCATTCTCACTCACCTGACCGAGAATTTATTAAATTATTTTCAAAAAATTAGGCATCTTTGATAAATAAAAATATTAAATACCTACGCGTGTGACGCGGTCAATGAACGCGGTCAATCAGCGTTGACCCACGCGTTTAAATTTAAGGCGATGCGCTCCGTTCTTTTTTATTTCTTATTTTCAAAACTCTGTTATTTATTAGTTAATTGAAAAACTGATACAACAAATCTGTTACATTTGCGATACATGATAACCCATTAAAGCAGGTGTTCTATTTTCATTTACACCCTGTATAGTGTGAGGTAATGGTGAAAATACTTAGTTCAATATGACAAATATATAAAGTAAGTTATTATCAATATGAAATCTTTTTTTGGTAATTTTTAATTATTTAAGGTGTGGGTGTGCTCATAAGTGTATGTTTATGTGTGTGAGCGTGTGATTAAGGACTAGGCTACCAGATTTTTTTTTATTTGGACCAGTTGCATCACTATCGATACAAAGATTTATTTCATTTCATTTATTTATTGCAACATAAGTATTAGAAATAATAAAATCTATTTTTATATAATGACAAACAATACAGTTTACATATAGAAGATGATTACTGATTACTGTAATGTAAGAATCGTATGTGATCATAGATTACGGTAAGGTTCACTTACCTGTAATTTTTAAAACGTGCAAAAGATACTATCGAGTTTGAGTTAATATTTAATCGATAGACCTTAATAACAAGGAAATAGCGTATGAATTTAAAATCTTAACTCAAATACTGTACTAAAGTTTGCACATTTTAAAAGTTACACTTAATTTTTAAAAACTTTGTAAAAAGTTACGATCAAGTTGTAACACCATTATCTTATACGAAGCTTTTGGGAAGCCTTTTCATTATGCTATAATCATAATTCAGGTGTGAGTGCAGACTGCTTTCGCTGCCAATGTCTTCCAGACGTTACACATTATATACATTTTGAAGGATTCTATATATTTATCAGTGAAACCAATATTTAGCGGTTGACGCGATATTTTTAAGTTCACAACACTGAAAAAATAATTTTAATATGTAAAATGGAACGTTAAAAATCGTCAATATCTAATCTGCGACCCAATTTAGTATTTATAAATCAGCAGTTTCTCAATTGTTGTAATCTATCTATCTACACTATATTATGACAATACTTTGTGTCTGTGTTTGTGTTTGTTACCATACCAGCAACGCGTGGCCGGGTTATACCAGCAATGCGTGGACGGGATAGCTAGTTGAACTTTAATATGAAAACAAATTGTGCATTCATGACACTTCTCAAGCAAGCAGAATCAATAAAACAAATGTCTTAGCAGAAAAGTTGAAATAAATTTTGGCGGAATCCATAAAGACAGCGCCATCTAACTAAAGAAGAAGGAGAAGAATTTATTTATCTCTAAAACTTTAATCTATTTTTATAAAAATCTCTGTCACCGTGTTTGACCGCGATGAACTCCGAAACTAATCAACCGATTTTGATGTTTTTTTTTCCATTTTGCTGGATTTGTTCCAACTTAGGACATAGAATAGGTTAAATCTCAATTTGTATTTCTTTTGCAAATTATAAACTGAACTACAGCTGTTGAGTAATTATTTATGTTATATGTGGGTAAGCGCACATTGGTTAATAAATTAGTCAGTCTCCAGCCTCTGTGTTTCATTGACGTTCCATTGGCGACGAGGTGTATTGCGAATTTTCAACGCGTATTATTATTATTATTTTTAAGTTATAATGCCGATTGGGAATTTAGAACCGTTTGACGTACACAAAAAAAATTGGCCTTCATATATTCGTCGAGTGGAACAATATATTTTACTAAATGAAGTGAAGAAGGAAGTTCGGGTACCATTGTTAATTACCGTCGTGGGTGAAGCAACTTATTCGTTGATGTGCGATTTATGTGCTCCAGTGAATCCAGAAAAAAAAACGTTTAAGGATCTCGTACGTTTACTTACGGAGCACTTAGAACCACAGCGCTCAGAGATCGCTGAGCGCCACGTGTTTCGTTTACGGAGACAACGAGTGGGTGAATCTATGGTGGAGTACCTCCAAGAACTGAAACATCTCGCTACTACGTGTAATTTCGGAACCCTACTCGAGGAGAATATTCGCGACCAATTCGTGTCGGGATTGGCCAACGCCGCGATGCGATCTAGAATATTTGCTGAAAAGAACATCAAGTACAAAGAGGCTGTCGAACTGGCGCTGGCGCTAGAGGCTGCAGAAAGGCACGCGGAGGTGAGCGCGGCGACAACCTCAGGTGCGGGCAGCGAGGCGGGCGAGGGCATGCACAGCACGAGCGCGAGGCGCGCTCCCTCCGGAGGCGACGGCCGCGGCGCGGCGGGCAAGCGGGCACCGCGGGCTGCCGGCGGGCCGCCCGCGTTCGAGGCGCGCCAGGTGCCGACGACGGCGGCGGCTCAACAACGTTGCTGGCGGTGCGGGAAGCCGCACCGGCCGGACAGGTGTCGGTACGCTAACTACAATTGTGATGAGTGCAATCAACGGGGTCATTTGAAAGTGATGTGTCGAGTGCGCGGAAAATCTCGTAACGGCAGACAGAATTATGTGAGTAAAGACCATTCTGAGTCTGAAGACGAGGACATGTTTAGTATAGATCTGGTCGCGAAAGGTAACAAACCATTTTTTATTAAGGTTAGCATTGATAATTGTATAATTGAGTGTGAGATTGATACCGGCAGCCGTATTTCGGCCATTAGTGAACGATTTTATAAACAAACGTTCCCACACAAAAATATTCACTCCGACAACATTATGTTGCGTTGTTATTCAGGCACGCAAATAGAATCCTTAGGATATATACTAGTCAATGTCAGATTTGGTGATGTAGTAGCTAATAATTTTGCGTGTTATGTCATTAAGAGTGGTGGGCGTCCTCTTTTAGGAAGAGATTGGATTAGGGCACTCAATATCAAACAAATTAATTTCAATCTATTGCATGATGACCCGTGTGTAAGCAGCTTAGCGGCCGAATTTCCCGAAGTATTCACCGATAAGTTAGGCAAATGTAAGAAGTTGCTACGGTTGCAATTAACTGATAAGGAACCGGTTTATGTGCGCGCGCGGCCAGTTCCGCTCGCCTTGCGCTCACGGGTCGAACGCGAGCTCGAGCGGCTCGAGACCGAAGGAACCATTTATAGGGTTGATCATTCCGACTACGGAACACCTATCGTTCCGGTTATTAAGGGAAATGGCGATATACGAATATGTGGTGATTATAAAGTGACTATTAATCGAAAATTAAAACGGGATTTTTATCCGTTACCACGTATTGAAGAATTATTCGCTACTTTGAGTGGTGGTAAAGAATTTACTAAAATTGATTTAACAAACGCATACCAACAGACAATTTTAACTGAAGAGTCACAGCCATGTACCGCAATAACTACACATGTAGGCACGTTTGTATATCGCCGCACCCCCTTTGGTTTATCATGTATACCAGAAAAATTCCAGAAATTGATGGAGGAAACGTTGAGAGGGATCCCGTCTACCGTAGTATTCTTAGATGATATATGTATTACTGGAGTCGATAGGGCTGAACATTTGCATAATTTAAAACAAGTTTTGACTAGATTAAAAGAAATGGGTCTAACGGTAAGATTGAGTAAATGCAAATTTTTACAGAAAAGCGTTAAATATGTTGGTTTTATCATTGATCAAAACGGGTTGCACCCGGACCCAAGCAAGGTAACTGCTATTGTAGACGCCCCTACCCCTAAAGATACTACTCAATTAAAAAGTTTTTTGGGGTTATTAAATTATTATGGCAAATTTGTCCCAAAATTAAGTATAATTTTGCATCCTTTACATGAGCTTTTAAAGAAAGGCGTAACGTGGAATTGGTCCGCCCAATGTTCTAAAGCTTTCAGGGATGCTAAGGAAAGTTTATTGTGTGATAATGTGTTAGCACATTACGAGGAAGGACGGCCCTTGGTCTTATCTGTAGACAGTAGCGCGTACGGGCTGGGCGCGGTATTGGCGCATCGCTTTCCGGATGGCAGTGAGCGGCCGGTCAGCTGTGTGTCGCGTACACTTAATGACGCGGAACGCAATTATAGTCAGATTGACAAGGAGGCATTGGCTATATTTTACGGAGTTACTAGACACCATCAATACCTCTTTGGCAGACAGTTTGAGTTGCGAACTGACCATAAACCCTTGAGTTATATTTTCGGCAAAAATGTTGGTATACCCCAGACGGCCGCTAGTCGTTTACAACGCTGGGCTGCTAGATTAGCTGGTTATAATTTTACTATTAAGTTTGTAACTTCAAAAAAAAATGGGCTGGCCGACGCGCTTTCACGACTGCCGCTGACTCGTGAGCAGGAGGACGCCACTTGCTCAATGATGACCTATATTCATTTAGTTGAGGACAGTATGCCTGTAAACTTTTGTGATGTAGCGAAAGAAACTGCTAAAGATAGTTTGTTGAGTAAAATAGTAGGTTATGTTAAGTTTGGGTGGCCATCAGTGGCTAGTTGCAATGATGAAAAAACATATTTCATGCGAAAAAATGATATAATGTTCGATTTTGGGTGTTTAATTTACAAATATCGTATAATTATCCCGATAACTTTACAACGTAGGGTCTTAGAAGAACTACATCAAGGACATTTAGGAGTTAATAAAATGAAAAACTTGTCACGAAATTACGTGTATTGGCCAAATTTAGATAGTGATTTAGAGGCTTTGTGTCGTTCGTGCGAGGCTTGCCGCGCCGTCCGTGATGCGCCGCCGCGATCGGAGTTACATCCCTGGGAATTTCCCTTGTTTCCATGGCAACGCTTACATGCAGATTTCGCTGAATACAATGGAATTAAATACTTAATTGTGGTAGACGCACATTCTAAATGGATTGAAGCGTTGAGCATGTCTCGTACGGATGCCCAATCAACTATTGCAGCGTTAGTATCTATTTTTAGTAGATTCGGATTACCATCGCAACTAGTTACTGACAATGGGCCGCCATTTCTCTCTAAAGATTTTAAAGATTACTGTATATATAATTGTATTAAACATGTAACCACTGCACCGTATAGACCACAGGGCAACGGAGCAGCCGAGAACGCGGTAAAAACCATTAAAAAAGCTATTAAAAGGGCTAATATTGTAGGTGAAAATGTGTCACAGGCCTTAAATAAATTTTTGTTCCATTATAGAAATTGTGATCATGCGACAACAGGCGTTCCACCCTCAGTGCTTTTAACGGGACGCCGCATGCGTACACGGTTAGATGCGTTGCGTCCTAACGTGAGTCAGATAGTTCAGGGCGCGCAGCAACGGCAAGTAAATAACGCGGGGGGCACGCCTAGGGCATCATTACAGATAGGGGACCCGGTACTAGCCCGTGACTATTCCACACGCTCAAATAAGTGGGCCCAGGGAACCATCACAAAGAAGACGGGGCCGGTCTCTTATCGCGTCAGTTTGGGAAACGGTGTCGAATGGCGCAGGCACCAAGATCAAATCGTATCAGTGGGTAGTGACAATAAATCGAAGTTATCGCTGTCGCGTGCTAGTATCGGTGAGCATAAGAAGGCCTCTTACAGTAGTGAGGTAGATGATGACTTTGTAGACACTTCCGAGGACGGCGACAGGGGCGGGGCTGCGGCGAACTCCGACGCAGGCGCAGCCGTGCCTGCCCTTTCATGTAAACCAACGCCGCTAACGACGCCGCCGCCCCCATCCCCGAAGCAGGTCTCGGAACGTGCAATACGTGCTTACAATCGAGCCCAAGTAAAAAACAAATTATAGGTCGATTTTTGTTACATTTGGCAACTGTAAAGCAATATCAATCGAAGCTATGACTATTTTTGTTAAAAAACTATATATATTAAGTTGTTGCCGGTAAATATTATGGGTTTATAAATAACCATAATATGGTGGGTGACGCGTTAGCCTATTGTTATCGCCTCTCTGGTTACTAACTATTCAGGTGGTATTGAACATGATTAGTTGCGCTTATTTAAATAAAAAAAAATCGGTTAAGGCAATCCGACAAAGTCAATAGGCTGATGCGCTGCTGACTGTACGTATATTAGGTTATAAGTTTTTGCTTTGTTTTTGCCTTTCATTTACTTTTTGTAATAGGTGTGAGGGTATGAGATATATCTAAGGTTTGTTTAGTAAATTTTAGTTTCATATCTATAGATTTAAAACAAAATTGTATTCAACGCTTATTAATTTATGTTTTTAGCATACATTAATTTATAGCACAAATGAAACAAAGTTTGTTAGAAGGGAAAGGTGTTGAGTAATTATTTATGTTATATGTGGGTAAGCGCACATTGGTTAATAAATTAGTCAGTCTCCAGCCTCTGTGTTTCATTGACGTTCCACAGCAACTTTGGCGTGATTAGCTAGTATCTTATACAAATTATGCACAAAACGCCTCAAAATGTTGTTTACTGTAAAAACGTTTTATTTTTATCTTAAAGAGAGATTCCAAACAGTTTTAAAGCTGACGCCAGCGCCACCAAGAAAAAGTTCCGAGATATGTTAAGGTCTCGGTAGCTCATTTAAAAGAGTATTCGCCCGGATAGCGAGGCGGTGTGGATTCGAGTCCCAATTGCCACTTGAGACAATTTTTTTTTTGATAATAATTTCTTTAGATATAAAAATCTAGCAATTTTTAGAAAATTGCTAGATTGCAAGATTGCTAGATTCAAAAATCTAAAAATTTAATACAATAATACCAAAAAAATATTAATAAATGAACATAAATTATTCAATAGAGTTAAAGAACGGAAAGGAACTGAATTATCGTTTCATAATCAACGACAAACGCCACGCTGGCGCTGATATCAATAGTGTTGTAAACCACTCGATTTTTTATAGTCCCTCAGTATCTTTGGATGACTCCACATGGCCAAGCCACTTCTGATTTTCTTTAGAATTTGTTTAGAGTAAAATGTTTGATAATTTATTGAATATTATACTTTTATAATATTGTTCAATCTCCAGATTAAACAGCAATAAATAAAGAAATTATAATAATATCATTGAAAAACGATCGACATTAAATAACATAAATTTATGATAATTTAAAAATTTCATATTAATGTTCACAAGAATTCACGCCTCGCTCCTTTCTTCTTAGCTATATTGTACGTACGTTGCTCACCATTAAGCGTATTACTTTTTAATGTTATGATTTACAAACCACCGACACATATTATTTATTAAAATTTCTTCTCATCTGAGTAATTCAGCACGATTTTTCCCGAACCAATTAACAATCAAATGTATCACCTTAAGATATTTGGAGCGGAGCGAAGCGAAGCTCCCATGGATCAGCTTCAATGGCGCAATGTCTGTTACGCCATAATTTCCAGAGTTCTTAACCGATTTTAATATTTTTTGTGGTGAATCCAATCAACAGGTTTAGGACCAGATGGTGACGGAGCCCGAATTTTGAAATTCGCAAAAAATTTTTTTTTTCTTTTTTAGGTATTACGTCCCGCTCCAATATATGGTGCTAGCGTAGCTTTATGCATAGCGACTGCATCACCTAGTTGGAGCGGAGTGAAGCGAAGCTCCCATGGATCAGCTTCAATGGCGCAATGTCTGTTACGCCATAACTTCCCGAGTTCTTAACCGATTTTAATATTTATTGTGTAAAATCGAATCAACAGGTTAAGGACCAGATTGTGACGGAGCCCGAATTTTGAAATTCGCAAAAATTCCAATCGAATTTTTCCAAAAAAAATTTTTTCTTTTTATAGGTATTACGCTCCGCTCCAATATATGGTGCTAGCGTAGCTTTATGCTTAGCGACTGCATCGCCTAGTATTGAAATGTCAACACCATCAGGCTAGTAATGTCCCCACTGTTAGGCCACAGACCAAATCATATCATCAGAGTAATGATAATAATATAATAATAATAATTCTTACATCCACTCCAATTAGCCTAAGTACTCGTAAGCATTACAAGGCTTGTGTTATGGATAATAGGGTTACGAATAGACCTACGTATATGATACATAGATATGTAATATTTATAGAAGTATGTATAAATACCTATGACTCAGGTACAAATGTTCGTATTCATCACACAAACATCTGCTTCTTCCGGAATTCGAACCTAGGACCGTCGATGCGAAAGGCAGGATCGCTACCGTTGCACCAAACGGTCGTCAATTTTATGATGATAAAAAAAAATATTCGAGCATTAAATATAGAAAATATTCATGGAATAAGGAAATAAAATAAAATTCATAAAAATCAGTGAGCATTCGTATCGTTCTACCCTCCGTTGCAAACTTTTGTCCGTCTTGGAATGATATACAAGCTTACGCTGAGACAGGGTCCATATTAGACTCGCACTCGTTTGTTTTTTTAATGTAAGTTTACTCTTTTTGTTTATTGTTATGTATTTTTTTATAATTGTGTGTATTGTTTATAGACGCACCGTTGCATATAGACGCTCGCCGCGCGGCCGCTCTATCCGTGACATCAGATTTGACCGTTACTCGACAGCGTCAGACTTAGTACCATTACTCGATATGTGTAGGAGTCAGCTGCCTCCCCACCTCAGTGTGCGTGGCCTATCTTGCTTTCACTCATGTGGTTGGTGTGGCTTTCTATCTCTTTTTCGCTTTATACTATAAAGCTTCGCTTCTTTCGGGCATCCCTAGGTGGCCATGTTTTTTTTTTGAGAGGTTGATAAATGTCTTTCTTTCTTATTCTCTTTACCAATTTGCTGTGCCCATATATAGTTCACAACAAACTGTACTGTAACTGTAGCAATAAACGAATATGATGTTTGCAGACCAAACCATTAGAGTAGGTCTCTGAAAGGGCTGAGGCCTCGAGCCTTCTACGTCACTAGCTGAGCCCATTATTTACACCTTCCTGCGATCCATTTGTGCATGCAAATGTACGAGCCACGAATCAAGTGACGCGGTATACCGATAGATTTACGGACGAGGTTATCGCCCCATTGAATTTATGTGGAGCGAAATGAAGAATGATGATGAGCCTGGAGCGGGAAAGGTTTCTTTAAAAAATATATCTATACATAAATAATGAGTTGCTAATGAATGAATGAAAATACTTTATTGTTACATTACTTTGTTAGCCTAAATGAAATAAATAACAAGACGAGGTGCTATAGGCTGTTTAACGCTTAAAGCGATCTCTAGCTAGAAAAAATGCAATTATTGACTGGGATGTGATGCAACAAACTTGTTCCAATAATAAAAACTGTAACTATTGTTTCTAAATAAATAATAAGAATACATAAATGAGATAAGGAAAAGTAATAATAAATATATTTGAGTATTTAAAGTAAATTATGTATATTTATATATTTTTTTCCATATTTCTATACAATTTAAAATGCGCCTTTAAAAACAACCACAAGCTTGTTATAAAGTTTTTAATTTTATCACATCTTTTAAATGAGGGAGGTCCTGCGGAATTTATATAAGACACTAGCTGACCCGGCCACGCGTTGCTGTGTTTTAATTTAAAATGAAACCTATCCTACGCCATAAGTCTGAAAAAACCCAGCATGATGAACAAAAATCCTCAAAATTGGTTAAGCAGTTTCGGCATTCATCGCAGTTAACCATATAAAGTAAAATCAAGTCAGGCGACAATAAAAAAATAATATTATTGCATGCAGTAACAAGCTGGATATATACCCATGTATGGATGTGGCTAAATATTGTTAACGTACATCGTAAAAAAAATTCAGTAATTTTTAAAATAAAATGGCAGAGCACAAAATTCTACCAAGATACATACAGACACAGGTATTTTCAGTATACGTGAAAATACTTTTTCGTACCACTTGCTCAAAAAAGTGACATTCTATGCCACAAAAAGCGAACATAACAATAGTAATTTTTAATCTGTTAAAAACAGGGAAAGAAAATTGTACTGAATTTCATTCATCCTCTAGGGGGAGAATGTGATTTAAATTTGGAATACTTACCGAAATTTATACTGAACTACATCTGTGTTTACACCATTGAATTTGTACATTACACATCTTTTTGAAAAAGGAATACGCATTTATTATGATGAGTTATGATTACCTATTAAATAAAATTACGAAAACCGATGAGGCCGTATGAGCTTGATGCCTTTGCTTTTCCGACAATAAAATATTAGTCTAGGAATTTGCCGCGTTTTTGTTTTCTTCAAATACATAAACGTTAAGTTTATTTTAATTTATTTTTATAAAAAAGTTAATGTTCTAAAAATACGTTACGATGTTAAATCAAAGCGACAGTGACAGTGAATTGTCGGATTCCATCAGTGCAAATGCTGCCGCAATTATAAATAATTTGCTTCCAACAAAATCCAAGGAAAATTATTTAAAAAATTATGAAGAATAATTGGACCAATGTTTCGAATGTTAACTTTTACTTTTAATTGTCATTATTTTTAATAAATGCTTATACATATTATTATTGTGTTAATTTTTTCGCAAATGGTACGAAAAGTATAGTATTTACCTAGGTGATAAAGCTGTCTTAGTCTTGGGTGAACTTAAATCCCTCGCTACACTCAGGACTCGTCGTAAAACCCTCGCTTCGCTCGTGATTTAAGTTTTTAACACCCTCGCTACGCTCGGGAGTGAACCTAGAGTCCTTCGTTACGCTCGCGATTTAAATCGTCACCCGCGACAGAAGACACTGCTTTATCCCCTTGGTTAATAATCTACTATTATTCCTTAAATTGGAGAGTCACTGTAATCAGGACGTATTTATTTTATTTTTTAACATTCACAATGCTATATTTCTATAAGACTTAAAATATCCCAATAAAAAACAATCGCATCTCCGAGAAACCAGGTGGAATTCAAACCCACCTGATTGGACCTTTCGCTATCCGGGCGAGTGGCTCGGCTCTTTTTATAAGCGTACTAGCGGCTCGTCCCGGCTTCGCACGGATGAACAAAATTCTTTAATTTTTTTCTATTATTAAATATTTTTCCGTTAGCGCCATCTAGCGCCCGGTAGACAAACTACTTGAGGTTAACTCGTTGCTATGGTAATGCATATACAATGGAAAAAGAGCGGACAGACAAACAACAAATTTGTGACCTTAGATTATAGATTTTAAATTTTATCAGAATAATAAATTAACACCCATTTAGTACATACAATATAAAAAACGTCCATTTCCAAAGCCAGGGTGAATAGACACCTTCTGGGTTAGTTCGTTCCATTGCGGATCTTGTCTTGGCCCCCGGGCTTGATTCGGATCAAGATAAATATTCTGACAAAATAACTGACATTGTAATTAATGATAACCTAAGTTTCACTTGGAAAACAAGTCAAATCGTCGCACCAAGAGTCCTAAGTTCGATTCCCGGAAGGGGCAGATGTTTGTGTGACGAATACGAGCATTTGTACCTGAGTACTTCTATGAATATTACTTTTTTATTTATCATAAATATATGTCTATCCGTTACCTTAGTATCATAACACAAGCCTTACAGTGCTTACTTTGGGCTAGGCTAATTGGTGTGAAAGAAAGATATATTATTATTATTATGCGTATTTCTAAACTCAGCTTTTAATACTGGCATTGATAGTTACTACGGGTCTAAACCAAGAATTAACAGTTATTTTTCCTGGTATTGAGCTGTATCACAGTTGACTTCACGGATTTTAATCAATTTCTAAAAAATATTTGAATTATACGACATGTATTCTGCCGTCAATAGCATAGTTACAGTAAGTACGCTCTCAACGGTGTCCAGAAAAATTGGCTAAAAGTTTTGGTACGAAAATCTTTCGTAAATAATTTATTTGTAATCAGATCATGGTGACTGTAGCTTTAAATGAAAGAGGACCTTAGCACCTATATATTTTCGTACCAAAACTTTTAGCACGTTTTTCTCGAAATCGTCGAAACGTACTTACTGTAACTATGCTATTGACGGCAGTATTTAATATAATATTTATGTGATGTTGAATCTCCATTTTGCGTCAACCGATTTTGCTGTAACCTCAACAAAATGCATCCAGTTTCCTTCCTTAAATTGGGGATGTGAAAATTTCGAATAACGCCTAAGAATTCAAACTTGTCCTTGAATTATTAGACATCAAAAATAATACACCGTTGAAATACGGAATTCAGCAATCTCATTCCACTATTTCGCTGAAGGAAAATACATTTTCGCTTATAAAGAGGGGAATGAACATGTAACGTTTGAGGTTCATTAGGCACGGCCCCTGTTCTGGTGTTGATCGCTTAGGGGCTGATATTTGGCTGTTCTGATTTTAGACTGACGTAATTGTGTCGTCTACTTAATGGGAACTACATACATCATTATTTAGAACACGAAATACTGAGTCGAGGAATTAGTTACTAAAGTCTGTTCATTCTAACTTGTCCTATTTGATAAACAATCTTGGCACAACTTTTTAACAAAATCGCCCATTTAAAAATAACATAATAACAAAGTCAATCTATTACAATAAAACGGTATTATAGACTGAAACCTATTGAATCTAGTTATCAGTTGATTTTTAATTCTGCATTTTTAATAAAAAGGAGTGCCAAGATTGTTTACCAAATAGGACAAGTTAGGATGAACAGACTGTACATAAGTATAAGCTGAAGAGTTCGCTTGTTTAAGCATGGAACTATGTACTATGCTCCTGGTGAATAAGATGTAACAATACATAAATATTAGTAGACCTATATGTACCGTATAATAAATAATTTCTTTCTTTGCGGATTTTTTTTAATTTGGATAACCTAATTCTTATTGAAGCGAGGAGAGCGAGCGAATCTCCCATTGAAGCTTCAATGACGAAATATATGTGACGCCATAACTCTATGAGTTATTTGGCGATTTTCGTATTTTTTGTAATGAATCGAAGCGACAGGTTGAGGACTAGAGCGTGACGGAGCCCGAATTTTAAAATTCGCAAAAATAAAAAAGTTATGACCCAAAACATTGGCTCTATGGGATGAGCAAAAACCTTTAAATCTGTAATCCGCTCTTCTCCAATAAATGATGCTAGCGAAGCTTTATGCTTAGCGATGGCATCGAGCTAGTTAAATGTTTACAAATTAAGCCTAAATGGTAAATAAAACCGCGAGGAATGTTTGATAATTATTGATAAAATGAATTATTTTGTCAAAATGTGACATATGTTTTTTCGCTATCAAATGAAGCAGCTAAAATACTAGTATTATAGAAATCTAAGAGCAACAAATGTTTCTACTAACTGGATAGAAAATTACACGGATAACATTGATTTTCTGTACTGACTCCGCTGTCAGCGATGCGCCCGTATCCACTTTATTTTGGAATAAATGAGCAAAGCACAAAATCACCTTTTGTATTTCCCAGGCCGATTCAATCTAATATATCCGGCTTGGATAGTTTCTCTTACGGTCAATTCTATTCGCGTGAAAAGTGAAATGTTAGCATGGTTTTGTTCATTGCAGGTCTTCTCAGCACCAAAATAAAAAAAAAATAGCACGAACTTGTCACTCGACCAAAGAGTTTTAATTACTATAATTCAATCTCTTTGGTCGAGTGACGAATCGAACGAACGAATCAAAAGTTGTTTATTCTTACTCTTTTCTCCGATATTCTTATTTCGGGAGAAAACTTTAAGCAACATTTTTATTTGTCTAAATCAGGTAAAAATAGAGATTTGTTTTAAAATTCTCTGGATAATATATTTTAACTATCCTTCCGAACACATTTAAAATAATTTATCACAGAAAAAACCTCATAGCAACATCTCCAATTTAATAACTCCTCAAAAAGGCTTTCAACAAACTACCACACTACAGACAAGTCTACCCCAAGGAGCTTTACTAGCTCCGTTTACTCACTACTCAGACATCACGACTGTGCTTATACAGTGACATATCCCGCTAATGTTACACCGACACAACAACAACATTAGTGTAATGGTGATAATGGACAGAATTCATCTGGTTATTGCTATACTTTATCAAATAGACTGTATGACAACTTTTGGTATCATACTAATTAAATTCAGAGATCTCTTGTTTATTTGTGTTTGCGTAAAAGAGAACTCTGGTCTTAGATGTGAATGTTATCTCAAATACATGCGACTAGTAAATAACACTAATCGACACATTTATTGCTATATATATTCTATTTATTGAGCGAAGCTCTCTTTTATTGAGCGAAGCTCTCTTTTAGGCAACTTACAAATTTCGCTTGTCTCCCTCCTGCTACTTAACGGTTCAACCGATTCGAACGAATTCTGGCATGAACATACATAATTATAATCTGACGGACATAGGCTAAGTAAAAAAAATATAGACTTTACCACAATGGATTAATCACCGAAAGAAAAATTCAAAAGCTGATCACAGCCAAATCGCTGAGACTACATTGATGAAATTTGGCGTCAAAACACACATCGTGGTCGTGACTAATGTGCAAAAAAAAATTTGAAATAGTACATACCATAGAGGAATAATCACCCTTCAAAAATTTAATTGCTTCGCTCAGTATTTGCAAAAAGCAGCATGTATTGCAGACCTAGTATAGCTGTACTGCTACTGTTCATATGATAACGTTAATTTACAAAATGCTTTTTTTATTCTCTCGGTTATTTTGGGATATGGAAGACATAAGGCAATTCTTTGTAAACTCCCACAGAAGTCGGCTAACATATCAATTAGTAAGCTGTTTAATACCATGGAACTCTTTATCACTTGAATGAGGGAAATGATCTATTTGTTAATGCAAATAATAAAGCTTAAAACTATAGTTATCTTTTAAATCAGCCTCAATAAATTTCATATAGTTGGTGTTCATAAATATGATACATACTATTTGGATTATCTTAAAAACTTCTTTAAACTGTAGACAAAATATATAACGACAGATGTTGAAGTTAAAAAACCTAACCTAATACTGGTATTTTAAGGGTACCGTACCTCGAAAGGAAAAACGAAACCCTTACAGGATCACTTTGTTGTCCGTCCGTCTGTCTATCGAGACCCTTTTTCTCAGGAACGCGTAAAGGTATCAAGCTGGAATTTATATCAAATACTCAGATCTACTTTCCCTTGGAGCTGTGAAAAAATCAAACTTCTAAGCCAAAGCAATCATAAGATACAGCCGTTTATGCCGCAAATTTTCGCCAATTTTCGACACCCTCAAGGGAATCAAAACCTACAGGGTACTTCCCGTGAACTCAGAATCTTGAAATTTGGTTCGAAACAACGTCTAATACCACAGATAAAGGAAAAATTGCGAAAATCGTAAATTTATATATTTATTACTAGGTATATTATTCTCGTAAAAAATAATAAAACACTTAAACTCGCTTAACCTTCTCATATACGAGTAGGTAATATCTAAAACATTGAAGTCGGCGAATAACGTATTTTTATTATAACTTTCTCTTGTTGAATAAAAATTGGAGTGAAGAACGATTTCCCTACTCAAATATTTTATTTACAAAGTGATAATAAGAGACACGCACGATTAAAAATATCTATCAATAAGGTTCAGTTTTTTAACAATACTATAGAAACAAAACGACATCCTAAAGAATGATTCTATTAAAGCCTCGAACAAGATCTATATCTAGGGGAATCCGTTTTGCTCTTAACTTAGAATAATGAGGTTAACTATGTGCTCTCAAAGGATTTCCTTAGTTCCTATAATGCATTATACTCAGCTCTCGTCCGCTAACTCGACACCGAACTTAACGGCTGCTTTATAACTTGAGGATTAAGTCATTACTTAACCGTGCAGTTAAGCTAACTTGGTTACCTGCTCTAAGTTAGGCAATGAGCTAGTTAATCCTCTTGGCTAATTAGATGATACTTAAATCCTGCTTGGTGCATTGGCAGACATGTTTAAACTACTGAATCATAGCATATCATCATTTGTTCATCGGACAACCAGACTTACAAATAGGTTGATATACCAAAGAGTCGCACTAAGCGTTTTAGTTCCAATATTGCAATCCGTACTGCTAAAGGGTTGAAACTTTTTACATGAGTCTATGTATCTTTTAGGCAGGCGCGTCACATCCTAGATCGCAACGTCGCTTACCATTGATATAGCAATCAAGCGCATAACTATTCACGATTTAAAAAAATATCGGCAATGTTAAATTAGAGGTTATGAATTAATAAAATCTATCATCTCAACCGCAAGACGTCCACTTCTGAACTGAAATGTAGGGGGAATTTACCAAAATCTCAAGTTTTCGCAGTCGGGTTGGAGATCACAGTTTTATACCATAATTCGGAACACGCTGCTGTTGAGTTTATTGTCTATGGGAGGTGTGTGGTGATTACATTCAATACCATAGGTCACCGTTTGCAACACTGTTGGTGCTTTTCTACTCTAGCGGACACCACACTTCGTAAAAACGTTATTTATTTGGTATTAAGTTATTATAGGTTTAAATTTAAAATGCGATACCCTTACAGGGTCATATTAACCAACATGCTGCAATAAATATATATGATTATGACAAACAAATTACAAATAAGAAAATCTGATAAACATCAATTCTCCTTTAAAAGAAGTCATTGGAATTGAATTACATTAATTTAATTAATAATAGTACACGATCTTAAAACCCAGCTAGAAAATTGTGTATTACATTAAGTGTATTTAAGTTAATTTAAAATAATAATGATTAGTACTATGACCATCGTACTAATACAACTGAATTATCATTATAATCGCTGAGGCATAAACGTTTCCTCTGAATAAACATGCTGTAAGGAGAACTAACCACCTCGAGATCCTCCATGCTTAGCAAAACAAGTTAAACTGCTGTTTTCCGCTGCATTTAAAGTCATTAGCACCCACCATAATACACTGTAATCGTGTACTGGACTGTGACCCATCCTCCCAAGTGTTTTCTTCTAAATATTTAGGCCTGTGGCTCAGTATGGACATTAATCAATATTGCTTATTATGGTAATTCAAGGATCAGAATTATTAAAGTCTATAACCACTTTTACTGTCGTTTATCGCTTTATTTTTCTATTTTATTTTTCTTATTCAAATACCTGTACTTCACAAGTACAAGCGAATAAACGTCACTGATTTGTTTTGATATCTTTTTGTTAATGAGTGAAAACATTAAAAGAATTCTATTCTCTCAACAGGTTTTTGTGATAATAATTTGTTAGACCACAAATCTTGGAGTAACACATTATCTACGTTTTAGATAACCAACATTGCTTCGGACGACTTCTAATTTCCCAAGGGTGCTATTAACGTCCCTAATTCCACTCAACTGACACTATTTTCTAGCTGAATAAAGCATTCGATCTGTTACCCAACAGTACTTAATTGGTAGTAAAATCGTGTTTAGAGGCAAATAAAGAAAAATGGTTTCTGAGAACAACTTCCTCGTCCCTTTAAAGAGTAAAATTAATTCTTGATAAGGCTTTTGTAACATCGTAAAAGAAAAGATGAACGTGATCCTTATTATAAAACTTACAAAGGAAAACGTAACTTTTTTTATTTCACAAATTTTGAAGATTTATTAACCTGGATAAAATATTAGTTGAGGAACTTATAAATTGAAAACAAGTGTTCGTTCGTAAAAATTAATTAGAACAAGATAAACCAAATACTGAAAAGTGTAATAAACAAATACATATTTGGAAATACATAAATGAAAAGTTGAAAATATTACTATAATTAAGACAAACTCTTTCGTTCACTTGTCCAAACTTAACAATCGAAGATTAACCTCTAAGAGTTCATATCTGTTTATAAATCTATGTTCAAAAATAGTAAAGGGTTAATATTTAAATTGAGCTACGCAAAATGCTCCTAACTCCATAGGTCATGCGACGCTTTTATCATAATAACTGTTACACACATGGCCAGAGTGGGACTTATTTACACACCATGCATTTCATTAGGGTCTAATCTGAACGTTCAATCGGTACTATGGAATCGCGAAATTGTTTAGTAGTTTATCTGTTGATATTTTCCTCAGCACTTATACCGTTCCTTCCAATCACTGAGTTATAATATTTAGCCTGAATAGAAATTTATAAAACGAAGACAAAGTTTTTCAAAAAAGTAACCTCTTGTCTTTCACTACTCTTGCAAATTAAAGTGTGGTAAAATTTTACATAAAAATAGCGGCAAAGTTAAATTGTTGAAATCTCACATATTAGTTTCATTATAACGTTTTAATGCTTCTATTTAGTTAAGTGAAATACTTTATTTTAATAAATAATATAATTAGAAATAACATAGAAATAACATATTTGGCAATACGCAAATTAATAAATTTGTTCCCTGTATAAATAATATGGTTATCCAATGGAATTGTTTTCATTGTAATAAATCAAGATAATTCAACTTTTACTTTAATTCATATGCAGCTACTTATTTCGTGTATTCTAAATTTATAAAATTAAATAAAATAATGAGATCAATTTGTGTAAAAATTAAGTCATTTCATTAAAAAAAATAAAAAAGGGGGTTCTTCAAGGACGTCAAATAGGTCTGGTATTGTTTTCAAAATATTTTTAATACAAGTCACCAATTAAAGACGTAGTTACATAGAATGATAGTAGGGGGTGAAAAGTTAATCTACGCCATGTTAAGTAGGGTGAAACATAGCGACGACGAGATATGAGACACACATGACTGTTTGCATTAAACATGAATCAAGCCACACGTTTGTACTGGCCGTATGCCTGCTTTATTAGAGAATTCGCTATATGCTACGTATTCGCTATTGTAATTATTCTGCTCTATATTTAGATATGAATATATGTAGACCAGTAGCTTAACTGTATTAATTAATGAGTTAGGGTAGAATAGAAAATATCCAATATTAACAATTTTTGACGTAGGTACCGTAAAGAGATAATATTTTAGCTAGAAGCCTTAAAAATGTTTGCAATTTAAAGCAGTTAATTTGTCACCAATTATTTCAGGAAAATCATTCATATTTCATAAAAATATCCACAATTCATTTTTTAAGAGGTTTTGTACAAAAATACATTGGAAAGAGTAGAAATTATGGTTTATTGGTAGTTTTGTTTTGTTAATATAAGCGTTTCCGAGTCAAAATCACATGCTTCAAAATAATAGATTACTTTTGTACCATTTCTTTAAATGAAAAATCTCATATGTTTTAGATATAAACCAAATGCTTATATTAAGATTTTAACAGATTAAATAATTTAAAATATATAAAAATAAGTGAAAATGCAATTTGGAGAAAGAATTGATAGCTGGCTTGGTAGATGGGCCTGTAAAAGCGAAACATAAAGAAAACATAACATAATACCAAAAGTATATATATAAAGGTTTTCAAAGCGAGAACTAAATGTCCTGATATGGTGCCTCCTATATGTTTGTATGAAGAACCACTTAGTAAGGAGACTCAATTTAAATATCTGGGTCCCATTATTACAGATACGTTGACGGATGATGCCGATTTTCAGAGAGAAAGGAGGTCGCTGTCTAAAAGGGTTAATATGTTGGCCCGCAGGTTTGCTCGATGATTTTTAATACCAAAAATGATACCGTGGACTTCACGTATAATATAATAATGCTTTGAGGGCACTGCTCAGGCTGCCGATATTGTAATGCATCAGGAATGTTTGCGGATACGCAGATCGACAGTTTCCCGGCCATACAACGCGAAAAAGCAGGTTCTCTCCTGGGACGGGCTCGGGGCAGCCGCACCAGTGTTATGGAGCGTATAGCTAATTGTGGGGACTGTCCGCTGATTAGCCATTTAATTTCTAGTGTTAAGGTAATATAATTTACGAACATAAAATGAAAGTCCATTGTATACTGTATTGGGTCTTTGTCATCTTATAATATCGATATCCGTAAGTCGTAGATTTTGATTTTTTTCTCAATGCTTCATATACACTTTAATTTATATTCTGTACTAACAGAATATTATTAATTACCTATCACTAAATAGGTTAAATATTTAAAATCATTTCAAACTTTTGCCCTACCGGTTAACATAACTAAGGCACTTACCTCGTTGGTGTTCCATCGATGCCTTTGCGCGGCAAAGTGCTCCGCCCGAGGGAGGCTCTCAAGGTTCTCCGGTAATTTGATGGGCTCGCCATCTGCAAAATATTTCCTTATTTAATACTAAATGGAGACGAAAGAGTACACTAAGATTATAATAATATAATTAATTTCGTTAAAGGAGGAGGGTAGCTCAGACTGGTTTTTGGCCTAAAAAAACTTTTTTATTTGCCAGTAAGTATAGATCATAATCAGTCGATTTGACCATAAATGGAACCTCAACCTCACCTAGTAAGCAAAGAATGCTTGTAACGGGTGACTTCATTGTTTCATATCTATATGTCGCAGCCAACTGGTTAAAATAGCCGTTCAATCAAACAGCTAGTAGCCCTTTGACTGAACAACGCTATCCAACCACACGTCTAGCTTTTTCATTGAATATTTGAGTCGCTCAAAACGTTCAACACTACAGCTGATTCAAAAGCCGTCGTCTAATTGAATTAGTTCAGCGCTCACCACCGCGGCGCTAGGTGCGTTTTGTTTTCAATATGGCGTCAACCAGTCGGTGTTTGTGATTGTTTCAAGATATTTTTCGGAAAGAAAGTAGTAAATATACGTTACTAGTGTTATTAAAGAGATAGAAATTATGGGGTTAGGTTTGATGATATACATGAATTTGTGTATTTTCAAGGACGAAGATTAGTTGAAATAGTAGTTTTAACTTAGAATTTAACTTAAAAGTTATCATGACGCTCTGTGGGAATAGCTGGAATCTCAACGCTGTAGAGTTGGTATGCTAACCTGTGTCAAGTATTCCGATAGTGGAATGAGGCTTGTAAATTCGTGTAATTCTTTTGCATTTTCTCCGAAGTATATTCTATAGAATAGAGCACCTAACAGTCGGCCATATTGGTTCTATTGAAACCTGCTGCGAGATAGTCTTTTTTTTATTAAGATTATGTTACTGTCGTATTTTAACATTTAACCGTTTTTAACCTAATGGTATGCATATGTCGGTCTACCAAAGACAAATGCAATTATACGACCCACTCAATTTTAGCACAAAACTGACTCTGTTTTACTATTAAAAATGATAATTCTTATCCTAAAGCGTTCTAGGCTTATCAATTCATAATTTGATAATGGTAGTTTTCTGTGGTCAAAAAAAATATTTATCATCTCGTAAAAGCTTCCCGATATCAAATTTTATAATATACTAGCTGACTCGGCCACGCGTTGCTATGTCATAAATTAGAATAAAATCTATCCTATGTCCTAAGTCGGAACAAATCCAGCAAAAGGAAAAAGAAATTATCAAAATCCATTGACTACTTTCAGAGTTCATCGCGGTAAAACGTGACACGGATTTTTGAAGTTATACTTCTTTATGCGTGTTATGAGAAAATGATAAGAGTGAAATATTAAAATGCGCGCGCATCACTGTGACACAAAATTATCATGTTGAAGTTGGCCGCAAAACCGAATAAACCAGCAGGATGAAGTTGGCCGCTGATAATGAATGTGTGTGTTGTTTTAAATTATATATGGTAGTTAACAATTATTTATATAAAATTATAATAGCAATTTTATATTATATAATAACAATATAACAATTCTATTTAAAAGTGGTTTTTATTGTATACACTTTTTAAGTGCGTTTATTGATTTGAGGTTCACTGTCGGTATGTATTCGTTTTATTTGTTTATAATATAAATTATTATTATTTTTACATTACTATTGGTTAAACGGTTTATTTTTATGGTTTTTGATGTATTACTTGATTCTGTATACAGAAATATAGCAAATCTGTTAATATTTTGATGCTTCTTACTGATCGCTATATAATTTATAAATTTATCTTTCTTTTCACATACAAAGAATACGAGCACACGGGAGGAAACTTTTAGTAATCTTTATTTAGTAACGATAAAGAAATATATCTTCTTACGTGCGTACATAAGTAGGCAATGGTTTTTTTTATATGTATGATAGTAAATATCCAGTTTTTAACAGTCCTGACATTGTTGTTAACACGTTAAATAAAACAAATGAATACCAGGTGAATTTACTTCCTGTTAATATTGCCATTCCATTATCAACAACATGATATATATTCAACCAAGTGTCGGTACTGAAACATTAATAATATTGTTACTGGGAAAATTGCCAGCCGTTACTCTTCATTGACTAGCCATAAGATATTACTTTTTAAACCTTTAAACTGAGTAAAGGGAATAAATAACATTCAATGTTCTCGTTTCCTGATAAAACAAGTGAGTGATAAAGGTACTTATACATGCCAAAAGCAACCGAAGGTGAATGGGAAAACGGTCCTTTTTATTTTAATTATGTCGTTGTCCCTGTATGTCATTACAGGGCTCAGTAGAATACCAGTGGAGTGGATCTATCAACTGCTTACACTGTGGTCAGTTTTGGCAAATAACACTTCACAATCGGTCAATTATTTTATTTTATAAAAATTAACATGAAAATGAAGATAACTTTATTCAAATGCACTTAAAAATAAGTAGTTTTGAATCTTCTAACATTTTTACCTACCCCCCATTCAGGACGTCTTTTAACTGACAAGAAGAATGGGCGCAAGAAACTCGTCAGCTTTAACAGAAGCAAACAGAAGTAACGACATTTACAATATAATACGTCGTCACCATACACAATCCACAAAAAAAAAACAAATTATTTTGTTATGACAATACTAATAGTGTTATGATATCATTATTTCGTTGATTACAACAAAGTCAACAAGTATCTGTACTTACTTAAAGTAAGTATCCCTGAACATTGCAATAACATACAGGGAATACACGACAAATTTAAGAAAGCAACAAGATTTATGTTTAATATTAGTAGTAGTCATAGAAGTATTTATCAACATTAATACTAATTCAAAGCATCACTTTTAACATCTCTTCAGATACCAGATCTATGTTGGATTTAACACTATACCTATTTACTATAGTTTTACTCTTTCAAATTATAATGTTTGGCTATACAAACTGTATCCTTGGGATTCAATATTTTACTAGAAATAAAAAATGCAATTTAACATGTCAACTTAATATAATTATATTCTATAAAGTAATTCACCGGTATTGTTTTGTAAATCAACAGAAAACTCCTTAATGTGTCAGTCCCAAATTCATTTAAGCCACTTATCTAGAATTTTGCACATTCTAAACCCCGAGGCCCTAATAAAACTAAAGCGCAAACAAAACAATAAAACGTCGCCAACGAGGTGAAAACTGCCCAGTTTTGGCAACATTCGTCAAGAATGTCTGCGCTGCACCGTCGAGGGCTGCTTAAACTTCACAGGAAAATGAACTCCATGCCCTTACAACAAGATTGCTAAGAGCTCATTTCAGGAATGCACCCGAAACGCGGGTCAAACTTGTTGAAATTCCGTCGTCGTTCGCTTTGCGACGTTGCGAATTTTACGGGGAGTCCTAAGGAATACACTTGACCCTTCTTCCGCGGATTTTAGGGGCCAATTTCGTTTGTTCTTTGTCGCAGTAGGGGTGAGGAAGGCTAGTTCAAAAAGTAGGAGGTAGGAATTTTCGCAAGGCGGGCGTCCGCTTGAGCGCTCACTAATTTTGGTCCAATCGAGCTACCGGATAACCATGTGAGACACACTTTTCGCTTTATCTGTTAGCGTTTGTGAAGACGACTGTTTTTTCGGCGAGAGCATGGAATTTACAATGCGGTTTTAGCGTTCGGAAAAAGTTTTAAATTGTGGTGTTTGTACCAAAGAAATGTACAGTTCCGTTGAAAATATTTTCTGCGGGTTTACTGTTTTGGAGCATTTTTTCTCGGAGTAGAAATATAATTGTGGGCTGGCTGTTAACTATAAAAAAGAGTAACTCCATATATTTTTACAATAAAAGAAAAAATGCTCTTGTCAAGTACATTTTTAGCTAAGATTAGGGTTGACACTCGTTCTTTAATATATATTATTGACATCACTTCAATGTTTGGATACTTAATGATATACTAGCGTCACGCCCCGTCTTAACTTAATAGAATGCATATTAGGCATACAGTTTGAATGGAGTCTCATTCATTGCACTCGTAATATATAACATATAACAGAGCTGTGACCACGCTTTATTTTGATCGCTTATATGTATCATTCTACTAATCACCATTCGATATTTGCGTGGCATTTTTGACGTGGCAATTGATCCCTTTTTAGTTATGACAAAATTATATCACAGATTAGGTATTGGTTGCTACGTAGAGTGACGGCAAATGAATCGCGCCATCCTATATTTGTTGATCCCACACATTAGTTTTAATCTTTTTTTTTTACTTTTGTATTTTTTTCACATTGTTCGTCCTTTATTTTTTTCTGTTTCTTTGAGTGGCGTGTGTCAATAAATGTTTTTCTTTCTTTCTTTCAAAATCCGTCTATAATATGTTTTTACAAGGAATGTTCCAAAGGATTTAGTGGTTCCTAAAATTACTCTCCACATATTAAAAAAATACAAAATGCCTAAGTATCATGGGTAATTTTAGTAAAGTTGCATACTGTGCTAATATTATAAACATTTGATATCTATTCTACGTAGTATTGTAAACGAGTTTGTTTTTTGTTCACAAAATTGCCTTCAAGGTTAGTCTTACAATCGTCTAAACAGATGTAGTGTAGTTTAGATTGGTTACAAACGAAATATAGACTTGATAAATTAATTTGTAAAATTAATGCGTAAAATCTGTTATTAACTATTTTTAGAAAAAAGCACCTTTTATCTACAATATGGAAGCAAATATATTAATTTAGCGTAAAGGTTTTTCTATCTCTTTTATTGTTTTTTTTTTAAGTAAGAATAGATATTGAGAACAGTGCTCTTTAAGGGAAATAAGGACACGAGATGAAAGTATTATTCTTTTCAATTAAAGTTTTAGTTATGAATATATTTGTTTATCTTAACTAATATTATAAATACGATAGTCAGTGTGTTTGTTACAGTTTCACGCTTTAACTACTTAATCGATCATAATGAAATTATGCATACACTTTTTAGGGGTACAGAAGAAAAATTAGGGTAACTTGGGTACCAAATTTTGTTCAGAAAAAAAAGTATTATTCCCGAGGAATAGAAATACATTTTTTTATGATTCTTGTATATATATTTTTTTGCATTTTTGAATGATATCTTATATGATAAATGAGTTTTAATAGAAAAATCGCCTCTTGCAGTTAAATGCTAAAATAACAAAAATATAATAATAATAACATATTTTTTCTTTATTTCGAATTATCGCGTTTTTATTATCAAGCACGAAAATTATTCAAAAATATATATTCACAGAAAAAGAGACGTACTTACAATTATTTATCTTGTCTGCTATACAACGTAAGTAAATATATACTTCGTCACTGATATCTGCTTATTAGCAATCAAATGACAGCGCAGTTTTGATACTTAAGCGTTATCTTTAAAATAAGCTCAATCATCATGGCAAGATAAATCTCGGCATCAGTTCAGTTGATTACGTCATTGGTAACATTTAAAGTATGTCATCGTAACATATTTATGTTCCCACTGGTGGGACAGTGGACATCCTCAGAACTCTGTAGAAGATGTATCTTCTACAGAATGTACTTTGGAGAGTGCGCTTAGGAGCTATGTGCTCATGCCGCCATCTCCCTTTTTCCATCGGAGATCCAGACTCACTGCGGGTTACCACCCTATCTTGGTTACTATTCCTACCTGTCGCACCAAGTGCTTCTCAACATCTTTCATAATGCGCACAGCAAAGGAGTGGAACTCCCTCCCTGCGTCTGTATTTCCGAGTACTTATAACCCGTCCGTTTTCCAAGTCAGGGTGAATGGGCACTTTCTGGGTTAGCTCGCTCCATCGTGGATTCTTTCTTAGCCACTGGGCCTTGATTAAGATCAAGAACAAACCCATTCAAAATAAAAAGATCTCTACTATATAAAAGAAGGACTTTGTGTGTTTGTTGATATGGTAGCAACGCGTGGCCGGGTTATACCAGCAATTAACGTTACCATAGCAACGCTTGGCTGGGTTATACCAACAATTAATTCGTTGGATTTGCCTCGACTTATAGTCCGTTTTTTTAGCATTAGAAAGAACAAAATTTGGGTACTTTATTGTATACATATAATGTAACAAGCAAAACGTACAACCGTGAAAAGTTTACACTAAAAAGTACCTTAAGAAGCAGAAGTTGCAAACTTGTGGAACGAAACATTGGTCAGTTTGACACGACAAAATTAAAAAGTAGGTACATGCCGATGTTGTAATACGTACCATATTAGGGGATTTTTAAAATGGTCGCTTAACATGGCCGCCATTTGCAACAATAGCAGCAAATGTCAACGTCGACATTTATCTGTTTTGACTATTTTCTTTGGTTTATTGTTAAGTTTCTATTGTTTTTTTTGAAGTTGTTTGTTAAAAGTTTTTGTTGTATTTGTTATTTAATCTGTTCAACAATGGACGAGCCTAAAGCTGGTCAAAGTGGACTCCAGCACAAGGTTAGCCACCACTGCTTCTTTGTTTACATAATTTCTAATGCTAACAAAATGGACTATAGGACAGAATAGGTTTCATTTTAATTTATAATAAACCAGAAACGCGTGGCTGAGTCATCTAATAATAAATAAAAAAAATACTTTGAAGAATTTTAAGTCTTGTTTAACGTTAAGTGACCCGAAATCTTTAGATTTATTTTGTCTATTACAAAGACTTTTAAAATTAATACACTTATAACAAGATAAAATTGTTTAAAAAGAAATAATAACAGAAAAATAAAAAGCCCATTTCCAAAAAAGATAGATTTATTATTATTTTACATACAGTTAAATAACACAAACTAAATAACAATAACAACATAGTTATATAAATTTTATTTTATTTTGAAAATATCATAGAAACAAGGTGCTTGTGTTGTATATATTAATTTCATATCAAATATGGACAATAGTCTAAAATAAATGTATTTTATTCTAATTAATTTACATACAGACATAATTAAACGGAACGATGATCTTAACGGTCAGTGTAGAAGTAAAGCGAAAACAGTTCTTGTGTTCTAAGGACTAAGTGTGAAAATTTAAAATTCACAACTTTTCTCATAGTTAAATAAAACAACTTATTTAGCGCATAATTTGCCTTAGTCATGCTGTGATCGTCGAGTCGAAAATATAAATGACGCGCAAATAATCCTAAATAAGTTAAATTAAATATTATTTTCGTAATATTTAAGTCTATATTATAATTAGGACCTTAATACTATGAAAATAAGTAATCAAGCAACCCTCATAACAGTCAGAGATTGTAATTTTCACACTCATTACAACCTACAACTCCACCACCTTCGCCATCATTGCTTACATTTATGCATAAATAAAACTATATAACCACTTGTGAGTCCACGGTAGCAACTGCTACCGATAGCCAACACTCCTTGTCAGTCCCTGGTAGCAATTGCTACCATACTCAAATTTCTACGGGGCCTGCTGTTTTTTTTAATTACGATTAATTTTTGAGTTGCAGAGATCCAAATATTCTGTGGCGGATTCTTTATTTAATCAGCTTTACGGTAGTATTTTTCGTTTGGTCCTAACTTTATTATTTAGCGAGATATTGGCATTTTTATCTAAGAGTCCGATATTTTTTTCACAATTCGCAATTGGGACTGTTGTAAGGGGTGGGGCACGCGGTAACGGACTGACAAGTGGTTAAAAAACAAAAAAAAACACATTTTTATCTATACGGAACAACAATAAAAATTAAATAATAACAATTTAAGATATTCCTAGTAAACATCCCAGGATTCCATCTTTCGCCTTACAGCTCAAATCAGTGTATAAGTAGTATTATACACTACATATAATACTTAGTCAATATTTATTTCATAATTTATTAATTACAGCTTGATCTAATAAAAAATTCACTTCTGACACTTTTAAGCCTATCACGCATTTAATTAAACACTTTTGCCGGATCAGACATGTTTAATTTTCTTTTATATATTTCATCCTGACTTATGACTAGTCGTTCTGTGATCACGGCTCCTGTTAAGGAGTCGAAACGAAACGTGTATATTTAGTGCTAACACTTTGCGCTTTACCGTCACTTTTATATCTTACTTTCACTTTTACCGCAATAATAAAGCCTTTTTACATTCAAATTTAATCCTTCGTTTCGACTCCTTAGCAGGAGATGTGATGACAGTATCATTAATCCGGTAAACTTGGTTTTATTTACGTCTAATAAAGTGTTAGAAAATCTTTTATTTTCAGGGGAAACGAATTAATAATGACAACATCATTAATCCAATAATAGTAGTTTCATATTTTGTCAAATGAAAAGTGTTAGAATATATTTTTTTTCCGGGGGAAACGAATTAATAATGACAACATCATGAATCCAATAACAGTGGTTTAATTTTTTGTCAAATGAAAAGTGTTAGAAGATCTTTTATTTTAGGGGGAAACTATCCTGCGTGAACTAAATGACAACAAAACAAATTATGTATTTTTTTACATTTTATTTAAGTTTATTTATATATATAGACCGAATCCTCGGAGCTTTCTAGTCACTTGAAGACATAGTTCTTTTTCATAGTATTTATTATTATTTTATTTAAATTTAATGATTGAGTTAAATAATATTTAATTATTCATAAAATTGTTGATAAATTTATCTATAAAATAAATATCACATTTTCAGCAATTATAATCTCTTAAATGAGTAAAAATGACGATTCACAAAAATATCTAAATTTTGAGCAATTTCATGTATTTATCACAAAATATAAAAACTGTCTCAGTTGATTTGAAGTAGTAGTCGATTGAAGTGAAATTTTCAAGATGGTTGATGCGGTCTTCGTTACTTACTATAATATAATATAGTTTGAATAAAATTGTATCCATGGGACTTACTTTCGGGGTAAAGTAACCAATAAAGCACGGGTAAATTAGCAAAAAAACTATTTTTTTCTCTTTGTCTGAGTCTGTGTATCCTGATGAATACAATTTAGAGGTCTTCAAGCCACGAGTGAATAGATCTACTAGGCAAGCGCGTCTATCCTAGATCGCATTAGCGTAGCTTACCATCAGACGAGGTAGCGGTCAAGTACCTACCTATCTACTATTAAAAAACCTTACGACTAATTTTGATTTGGGTTCTTCCGCGGTGCTGTCAATATCTTATTTATCTATGAAAATGTATTCGTCAACTGATAATGAATTTATTTTATATGAATTAAATTAGTTTATGAATTGTAGAGTGTATTAAAGTGTTTAATTAATTTTAATATGTACACTTATTTTACGGGAGTTAATTCCAAAAATGTGCATTAGTGCTTTTAGTTAAAATTTAATATGTTTTTGTTACACTTTTAGGTATAACTACTTCTGGTTATACCTATTTCCACTAAAAACTAGATCGAATATTTGACCTAGCAGGAAATTAGAATATTTTTTATTGAATGACGATGATTTTGAAAACAAAAATTCAATGTCTTTTTCAATCAGAAAATGAATCATGTCGATTTTCTAAATAAATCCATATAATAATTAGGATAACATTTATTGATGTAAAAAATATGTAACATAAGTTAATATCATCAAAATAACTTGAGCATTATAAATTATTATTTCATGTTTAAATATATTAATTGTTTAAAATTTCGATAATATAATAATATCAATAAAATCCATAGCACTTACACAAATTATTTATCAATTCCAAGCTTGTTCTATGGATGCAAAATAAAACAACTCTGACTCGGTAAGCAAAGCTTATGTTCAACATACATACATATGCCCTTACCAGGTTACGAACCCAGAACCGTTGGTGCAGTAGGCAGGATTGCTACAGGGGATACCTTTGTTTCGCATAATTTTATTATACTTATTTATTTTGGCATAACGAGTTAGGCATATTTTTTGTATAATAACGCTGACAATTTTTATTGCATGCTTTGTACGTAAACATAACTATAATTTACGCAATTTTTGGTCTAATCATGATTTGCATAAAGTTATAAGATAAAGGTTTTTATTAAGACAATGCATCAAGCTTTATTTTATTACTGGTTATTTAAATCAGAAAAACAAAAACTGTTGGCAAATGATAATATCCATTTTCGATCTTGTAATCGTCCCCTTATTTTGGCATAGATTTTTTTGGTAAAATGTTATTACCTACGCATTATTTATAAAGCCATAATTTGATATCTTGCTAGCGAGTATTAATAAAAAATCATTACACCTAATCTTACGTGCAATGTAATTTATATGAATATCAATTTATTCCATTTGATTTAATGACAAAGTTAATAAGGAATAAATATATTATGCGAAAAAAAGTAATCTCTCTTGTGATTCTTGGTTATACATTAAACATTTTCATGTCTGTGTTTATACGAACTTGTTACGTTTATGTAGTCATGTTTGTTACGTAAATGAAAAAACATCTTATAATTCGCAAATACTGAGAGTATAGAACAAAACTCACGAATTGGAGTGGTAATAACCCTATTTCAATATTGAAAATTTTTTCGTTTGAATAAACAAAGTACATTGTACTGTATATAAATTATAAATAAATATATGCTTTATGTCATTACATATAAGGTCTAAGGGCACTTTCAATTTAGACTGTTGCGAAACCTGAGCAAAGCGGGTACAGTATTACCCACGGGCGTTTGATATTTTTCATACCATTGATATAAAGAGATTTGTCTTTGTCTTTGTCTCTATGACAGTGTTGTCAGCATGTTTATTTATATCATTTTACGTTACTTTTGACCTTATCATGTAACCGCTACGATAGACGACTCTAAATGTTAGTTTTATATGACTAGTGAGAATTATTGAGAATTATATAAAACAATGAAAAACCAAGCTACACAAACTTCGATTCGAAGACAATAATAATTTAATCTGTGATTTAAGTTTGTTGAGTTCTTGTACATATTTTAAATGTTTCGATAAAAATGATTGGTTTGCCAGGAGACAAACAAATTTTTATCGAAACATCAAAGTCAGAGGACTGACTTGTGTGTGCTAACAATAATCACAAGGGAATCAAATACGATAAGAAAGTCCAAGCTAAATACCAGCCAGCACAGTCGTGGAATTCGGTTTTCTTTTGCGTTCTCTATGGTGCTAGTTAAATTCAGCTAGTTTTTCAGTGTAAGTGGATTTTACTACGTATATTAAATAAGATAATGTTACATTTCCCATGAAAATATCACACTTTGAGGTGTCTCATATTACTTTACACTATCGGCTACTGGCAACACTGCAGTGCAACGCAAGTACTATGCACGCAACTTTTTGATCCATCAATTGTATGAAAGAAATCTTCAGCAATTCGAAACGTCTAAATTGCAAGCGCTGCATATTACTCATTCCATCAGATATGTTTTTGTTCCATTGAGTTAGTATACCGACAATAAGGTATGTAATAGAAAGGTCATAAACAATATATATCTCTATTATATAATACAACTTTATGAAAAAAGTTTTATAACCTCCTTGTTAGTTCAACATAATTAACTAAGTAGATACCATTTCATATGTCAAAGAAGGCATCTACTAAAGAGGTCATAAACAATATATTTCTCTATTATATAATACTACCTCATTAAAAAAATGCTTATTATCCTCCTTGTTAGTTCAACATAGTTTACTAGGTAGCTACCAGTACCTAATCTGTAACTTTTTGTTCTGTCATTTTATACTAGACGGTAAAATAAGAAATCATTAATGTTTAGTTTAAAAATAACTAAAAACATGCATCAATTTTTTAAATAGATTAAAAGCACTTCTATAGAATTCACTGTACACAAAATATGTGTACAAAAACAAACACATTTATTAATTGCATTCTTTTTTCCAATTATTTTTGTTTTTAAACTATAATTATAATTATTCATTATACGTCAATCGTACACCACTCAAAAGTGGAAACAATTATCTTAGTTTTGCAAATCGATAGTCATCATGACAGATAAATATTTATCTATGGAGGTTATAATGATCACTGCCATTGTTTATTATCAAAGTCATTTTAATTTAGCTTTATATATATAGGGCAATACTGAACCGAGGTTTGTGTATAAGTTTTAAAACTTATAAAGGTTACGATCGCGTTAGAGTTAACATTTGACCTTAACTATGAAAATAAGGTCTAAAATCTTTAACGCGATTTTAACGTTTGTCAGGTTTCCGAGACCTCAATGCGAGTTTACCCGTCGACAGTCGATATCATCTACGTAAAATATTAAAATGGATTTTTGTTTAAGCGCTCTTAGCGGTAACTATTAGGAACTACGAATCTTCATAGCAATTTTTAACGTTTTCGAGTATAACGTTTAGAGATTATGTAAACTCGCCTAACTGTCTCTGTTTCAGTTCAGTATCTATTTCTTATCTGTTTGCATACCGACTTTTTTTGTTATGCAGCTATTGGCAAGCTTTAGTTAACAATAAAAAATTTAATAAAATTTTCCCTATCTACGAATAAAATTAATTGCATTTAAGTGTAGATCTCTAAGCGAGTACTAGTATATCATAAAACCTTACAGAAATATAAAATTCACAACAAACAGCTGTCTTTTTTTTCTTAATTGAATGATAACATCCACAACGTGTTTAGGTCTGTAGTTATGCAGATTCAGATTGGTATTGTTATATTTTTAAAACTTTCGCGATCACTCACATTAGTATTAATTAGGACGGCAACATTACCATCTTTTTTTGATACTTCGATTTTTTGGAGCATGTAGCATGCGAAATTTACACAAACTAAATTTTGGTAATGATCGCGTCTGAATTAATACCAAAGTACAAATTGTCGTTCTGTACAGCCATTATTCGCTACTAATCAAAATAAATCATATTTCACTAACAGTATTATTTTCACACATTTCAATACGTCACTCACTATTCCAAAGACATAGCTATACTGACATAGCAAAATACGCTACGCCACTCCCATTTAAGTTTATTTACATCTTCTTTTTCTTAATATCCTTCGATGGTACGAATAACGCCACGAACTTCTGTAGCAATTCCGTAAATATCATAGTACCTATAAATACTAGTAATGTACCAATCCAGTGGCCTAGTGTAAAGGGATTTTTGAAATAAACTATAGAGAACAATAGTGATACGAACTTCCTTAATGTCACTGTCAAAGTGACAGTCAAAGACGCGCATTCAGTTGTCAAAACGTAAACAGCACTGATGCACAACCCCTGTGTGGACACATACAATATAATCCACAACACTTGTCGTGGTATAATTAGTCCTAAGAACTCGACCGTCGGAGTTTCTGTCGCCAATTTTATATGGCTCATCAAATTGGGAGTCGTCGGCAACCAAAATACTAATGGCATAAGATGAGTATAGTATAAAGCTTCCCAAGGATGCTTCCCATGTTCGGAGTACAACGATTCTTGGAATATGCCCATTCTCGCTGAGACAAACAGAGCAAAGGTTAGGATAAAGATGCCTAAACACCACCACAGCCAATCAATAAATTTAAGTTTTTCCTCTTCTACTGCATCTTCGTGAGTTTCTCTTGGCGCTTTCACTTCGCCACTGGACTGTATAGTGCAGATAGCTATACCGGCCGATATCATGAATACTGCTAAGTATTTCAAAGGCGTGTATCGTTTCTTCAGTATCCATACTCCCATAGCCATATTAGCCATTAGGGAGCCTGCACGGAATATCATATGCAAAGGCATTGATATGTTGAAGTTGAAAGCGTAATTGTTGGCCACACTGCTGCTCCAGAAAAAGGCCACGAGAATAAGGTACTGCTTGAATGGGATATTTCTGGGTGCTGTACCAAACTTGCCGACTGTGCAAAAGCCCATGGTGGCTATAAATAGGAACTGGAGGAATGTAGCGAGATTTCCGGCACCGGGGTCTTCTTTCACGACGAGCTCGAGAAACACCACGTTCGAGCAACATCCCACGAAGACCATCGTGATAGCCAGCGCCGCTTTGATATTCATTTTGGATCTGAAATATAATTTATTGATTTAAATCAAAATCTTTCTTCACTATTTTTTTTTTAATAAATGTAATACCATATTGTTAAAATAAATAGGTACTACGTAAAAGTACCTATCGGATTAAAACTTTTAACTGTAAGGACAAAACATCGTTTACTCTGCCAATAGTTTTAATAACAAGGATTTAAAAGCTTGGTCTTATAAATAAAAATAGGTTATTTATTATTTACGATTACGAAAACATTGTTACGACACCGTGCGTCGGCTGCGTAGCCTAGATAGCGGACGGTTCGATTCCCGCTTGACAAACGATTTTTATCCATGTTTCATTAACCTTTATTTAAATAATTAACCTTAATTTAAATATTTCTTTAGCGTTGTAGAAGTAAAAATAGCACTTATTAAATGAGTACTACTTCGTCACTTTTATGCTTGTTTATTTAGTACGTTTTATAAGCGATTTTCATCATTTAGGAGTCTAATAAAGTTTAAACATTCTACAGTATTTTATTATTGTAATGTGCATAGCTTTAAATTGTAAGCTGTTTTTTGTTCCTTCGCTTAGTTCACGTTAAGTATTATAGCCTCATCTAATTTGTACTAATAATCATTAAGTCAGAAACATGAAGTAATCAACAAAACTATTATAATTGGTAGAGAGGAACAGAATAAAAATAAAGCACACATGCGCAGAAACGTCAACGCAAGGTTAACTGAAATGTTTCACAATAAACCAAGAAATATTTCTCGAAAATCAAAAAGCTAATATACAACACACTTACTTTATTTTATTTCACTGTTCACGAATTGTTCTCCTGTACAATAATTACACTTTTCACTTCATAATACACATGATTGTCAACTCGCACGTTGTACTTTGACGGCTAGCGGCGCTGTGTGCGTGGCTATCAAACGGTGACCCTGGCCCCGACTGCGGTGCGCATGCGCGAAGCAACCGGCCGGTAAAACAGCGCTGTCACTTTACCTTGCCCGGCGAAACATAGATGGCGTTTGATTTTATCTTGTTATCTTGTAAGATGGCCTTGTTTTTTTGTATTCGAGGTTCGAGATAATTACGAATATTGTAAATGTAACATACAAATCTTATACAAATAAGCACAAACATTCATTACAGTTTTATTATCAGAAATAAAATATAGAAGAATAGTAATGAGAGCAAAAAACACGTTAATAGTCCCGTTTTCAGCCTGAAATTTGGTATCTTTATAAATTAAAAAAGAAATACAAAATATAATTGCAATATTTAATCATACTTTTTTACCTGTAAACATTAATATTTTACGTATTGTATGTAGTTATTATGTAATTTAAATAAAACGACAATCATGAAAGCCTTTGTACCTATAGACTGAAAGTAAATAGAAACTTATTTGCATATTAATCAGTACAATATTTGTACATTGTTAGGGTAGTCGCAACTACTTAACTTAGCTTTGTCCTTAACCTATAATTATAAAATAAAATAAAATGAAATTTAAGTAAAAAAACTAACTCAGTGTATAGATAATAACAGATTAAAACCACATACAATTAAATCAAAAGAGCTGAGCTGTTAATACACATTGAAATAATTTTTAATAACCTCTAGTAGTAAGTTCACATTTAATAAGTTTAAAAATGTCTGAAACCTACACAAATATCCCAAAAAATAGAAAAACCAATATTAATAACCTATTCTATTGACATCATCTCCAATAATATTTTCGGGGTACAGGTAATATCTCGTACTAGCCACTCTGTCGAACAAGGTTAGCGATAAAAATAGATTTATTGTGGTCTTTATTACCATAACAATAAGTTCTGTAGACCTAAGCCCCTAGAAATGGGTTCCGATTTGGGTTAACAAGGGTCCTATAGGCTGTTACTCAATTATAGGCTCAAACATGTGACACGAAAGTTCTAAATCGTATGGTATTTGATAGGGCTGCTAAAGTGTTCTATTACTTGAAGTAGGGTTAAGAACGCTTACTTATTTTTTAGATTGGCAACTTAGTTTGTAAATAGTAAATATATTTCTAGGCTTTTCGTCTTTGAGTATGGTAAAGGATATGAATTAGGTTTTAACCCTTTCCGTGCCAGCTACGAAAATACTATTTAAACATTTAACATGTATTTTTATTCCTAATGCCAAACTCTAAAAAACCGATCTTACTTGTGAGTGCCAAGAAATATTATTTATATATGATTCCCAAAAAATCTACGAGCATACTCGTAATCGGCACCATGTTACAGTATCGCACTACGAGTATTCTCGTAGCTGGCACGGAAAGGGTTAATGATAAAAAACATTATATTAATAATTATATTAGACAATGTCACATACATTGTTCTGAACAAGTACAGTAGCTAAAGCACTTGTTTTATGGGATTCAGAACCGATGGTACCATTAAACCCACACACAAACCAATATAGCAAAGTTCGTTTTATACATTGACCCGGTCGGAAATCGAACCTTTATTGAAATATTATGAAAAAAATGTACATTGAAAATAAAAAAAATTGGGCTAATAGTGTTAACCCTTTAAATTGAATGTGAACTTTAGCACCGGAACTTCAGTCCTGCGATAACCTTAACCTTAACTAGACCTTTCGTTTTAGTATGATTGTGAAACTAAATTTCAAGTAAACCAAACGAAGTTACGATTTTCAGAATTTAAATCAAAAGGTGTTTTTATTTGAGTGCTACGTAATATGTCCATCGAAAGTTGCTACCAATGATTTCCTGGTGACGAATAACTAAATAAAAGTCCGAGTTTCTTCCATAAAAGGAACGAAAGTGATTAATTAGGGAGTTTCTTATAACTTATAGTTGTTTCGTTTTTTTTTTTCAAACAAAAATGTAATCAACAATATAATTTTACTTACTCTAGCTAAAATTTTTAAAGTAACTAATCAATCATAGTATTAGTAGAATCAAACAAGCTTTACTTATTTTGGAAGCAGATAATTAACGGGATTTATTTATTTTTGTTTATGTAAAAACTAAATACGACTCTAGCTAGTTATTGTGAAGTAACCCTTTTAAAAATCATAGAAGTTTTATAAACAAGCTAAGCTTAACTTTGAACAAAAATAATGATAGATTGATTTATTTTACTTCATGTAGGCTTCATTATTAATAACAATTTCCCGTCTGCCTCTACATAAGTATCCAAAATAAAAACAAAGTGTAAATAAAAAATACAACCTAATAAAACCTTTACAATGACTTAAAATCTTCATCAATATGATTTTTCGATAATTTTTATTATACAATGTACCAAGTATAATAAATTACTTATATCGATCTTCAACTTTAAGTATAACTAGTAGAGTTCAATATCTAATGACAAAATTTGAGAGATTGCGGTCGATTCATGTGTAGTTGTCCCTACTATTATTTCAATATGGTAACTATGAAAATGGATATATTCAACATTTTAACCAGAAACAGTGACTTCGTCTGGCTTTCGTAATACCAAAGAGGTTGTGTCGTGGCGTGTGTCAAACATTCAATTTTGTTCCTAGTTTCATCACATCATTTCATTATTCGTCTCGCCTGAATATATTGTCTGTGGCAACGTATGTTTATACAAGCTTTCATGTAAGATTAAGATACATGCAATCTCACTTTATAATACAAAGCTATTTTCCCATATATTATTATTATATCATTAATTTAGGATACTTAAAAACCCATAGGCACAATTAAAATTAAATAAAATGTCACAAAATATGTAAAAAATTTCAATTATACAAAATTATCATAAATATGTCAACATGAGGTAGAATGTCACATAAAATTAACATAAAAAATATTAAAATAAGTACTTATGAATAAGAGGGGCCTTAGGCGTCACCAGCACGGAATTTATTTGATTTTTAATAATTAATAAATTATTAAACAGATTTTATTAATCATATTTTGATTTTTAATTTAAGGGCCAAATATACATTATTTTAAAATCAATCATCGTAAGCAAAAATAAATTAAAATAATTAGTAACTTTTTTCAAATTCACTGTATATAAGTTCTTTTGAATCATCTTTTTTCACCTACCACTTGTTACGGTTCTCTCTTAACAGACAAATAGAACGGACGCAATAATCTCAGCAAATTTAACCGAAGTAACGACATTTATAATATTATATACCGTTACCACACATCAACACAAAACAATAAAATTGGAATAAAAAAACGAGTTTAAAATACAACATAAAAATGTAACATCTTAATGTAAAGTTTTGCAAAAGGAAAGTGCTTAGCGCCGACAAGTGAAATAATAAGGTGACAATTGAAAACCAACATAAGTTATTGGTAAAACTTTTTTAGTAAAAATCTTACTAAGTTATACTTATATTGAGCTGTTAAAAATAGTGCTGAATTTGCTTTAAAATTTTGGCGCGGTATCTAGAATGCCGCCATCTTGTATTTAATAGTTCGTATGTGTCTATGGTTTTGTATTGGCGGTATAGAGGTTTAATCATCCCATTCATACCAACAAGTTGATATTGGGACTTTTTGGCAGGAGCGGGAATCGTCGCGTTGGTGGCTTGATTTCTCTTGTTAAAATTTGTGTTGTTGTGAATATTAGTGCGTGATTATGATGGATTATTAACCACTAAGTGTTTGTGAACATACAAAAGTATTGGCAAGTGTAACAAAGCAGCGGAATTTATCTTTTTCTGCTCTCTCAAGAAGTCCACGGGGAGGTTGCAGTGAAACCTAGTGGGGGAAATATATTTTACTGTTCAGTCATCATCATCAAATTAAGAAAAGAAATGACTCAAGAACTGGCAATTATACTCACTTGACACTGGCTATATGCACAAATCGTGCAAGACACAAATAAAGAAAAAGAAAGTTAACATTGTAATACTTCGTTAACATTATGCGGTATTGGAGAAATTTGTAATCTAATAATTAGAAACGGTATAACTTATGTAAGTTTAAGCTGTATCATAAATTCGATTTATTATTTCTTTTATGTATTTAAGTTAATAAATAATAAAAAATATGCTCAGAAAGCGCGGAAGGAACCATACTTTAGATTCTTTTGATGTTTTATATATTTATACCACTTAAATTATTTTCTACTTTCTTTTTTTGTATGAATATTATGCGCTATGGGTACAGAGAAATGAAGAGTACGACCGGTTGCAATTTATATGCCAAGGCAATATTTTCCACAGTGACATTTAGGGAAAGAAAAGCTAAAACTCAAAACTTTATTAAAAGCATCTGATCTTTGTTACGAGTTGCCTTTTCAAAGAATCAATAAGTATTCCATAATGATTATCGACCATTTCAACATGAAGAGAAATTAATACGAGAAGTATTAAAATTAAAAAATAATTTAAATAGCAAGAAAGTTAGTAAATGCACGGGACTTGATCACTTCCCTAATTATAGAAATAGAGTTCAGAATCGTCTGAAAGAATTGACAATTTGAAATATAAAGAATTTATTAAAGGGATATATTCCTCTTCTATGCAAAACGTGACCTGCAGTTGAATCGGGGAGGCAGTATAGCTAGACAAATGTAAATTGTCTGTTCTTTTTAAATCGACTGAAAGGAATCCTAAGCTCTATTGCATAGGGAGCTTTTTTGAATACCAATTAGGACAACTCGTTACAGTTGTCTATTCAAACGAAAGTGCAACTTAAAGTGTTCGAATAAGAAGTTGAATTTGCTTAACAGTCTGGAATTAATATGTGTGTAATAAATGTCTTAAGGTTAAAGAAATATAAACAGTCTATAGGAAACAATTGCGTTGCATATTTTCGCTGTTTTAGGCACGAGCCGTGCACGGTATACTTTGCAACGCCTTATATTGATATTTTTGGTAATTATACAAAATTGTAGCCTTAGTTACTTGTCAAAACATCAGTCATCTACTAATGAAAGTCCCGTCCGAATCGGTCCATCTGTTTTGGAAATTAGCAGTTACAAACAAATAGAGAGACAGATGGAAAATATAATAAACATTACGGTTTCAAAATGGCCCCCATTTTGTTTTCTTGGTAACCAAGACCTGGGCTCTCATACCAATTCGACCACCACTACTCATGTTAATGTCCTATCAACATTAAAAAGGTGTCATTTGATAGCTAAACATGTAGACAACACTTACACAGCCATCTTCTTTCAATTGTCATGGAATAAAAAATAGAAAAAAAATAATTAAAGAAAAACAAATAGATTCTTTATGTGTCTTTTTATTTATTGGCTTTTTGAGAAAAACAAAATTTGAGAGGCAATTTGTCGATAACAAATGCCATATTTCACACCATTAAAGGCTCCGACACTGGTGACGGGGCACATTGTATAAATATAGTATATAGTATACCATATATAGTTTTATATGCAATAATTAAAAAGATGTTATTTTTAAGTTCCTTTAACACTACAATTTAAAATATTTAAAAAATTTAAACATTTTTCAGTATCCGTAAAAACGTTTGATTTCTATAACCGGACGTAAGTGTAAGAATATAATGAATTTGTTAGTCAACTTTTTTGACTTAAAATAAAAAATCTGTTTACGATAATTTACAATTTTAAGTTGGTTGATTTATCGTCGAATATAAGATATAATATAAATAATAGATTTACTGACCCCTTTACACATACATAGGAAAAACCTGACCACGACAGAAGTTTAGTTTATTTCTTAAGAATTGATTTTCATATAAGGCGCCCCGTATGAAAAAAATATGAAGAGTAAAATTTAGTGATCGAATGACAGCGTTACGTTTTTGTGCGCAACCTATCGTGCGTACCTGTCACTTTTTTTTTAAATTTTGGTTTATTATTTTCTGTGCCTGTTCACAGACAATCGTCCTTAAGAAGTACTATAGTCGTAGGCCGGAGTTGACGTACACACTTTTTTAAATCACGGAAAAAGCAGCTTACACTATTTGGAGATAATGCACATATTTTCAAGTGGTTGTAGATTTTATTAGTTCTACATTCCTACAGCTCAGAAATTAGGGTAAAAATTAGATTAATGTCTCAGAGTACGTTAAGTCGACAAAGACGAGATTTGCGTGCACCGAAGGAGTTGCATAACCGTGGCTTCTATAGACTTATCAACGACAGGTCATACAATGTTTACAACAAAATACAACAGAAGAGGCATAAACTTTATTGTACTATTGTATTCAAATAAATCGTATCATATTTCTGTAAGTCAGTAAACATCAGTTTTTGACGTGATAACGTCTTATAAATTGGTTGCGGCTGGGAGTCACTTATGAAAAAGTGTAACGCTCGGTAACGTTACGATGAGTCACCGAACGAGAGAGAGGCCCGCCGAATGCCTTGCGTCTCTCTCCCACTCAACTATGATCGGTCTGCCGCGCGCATTGTGCAATTTAATTATATTCATATCAATAAATATTCTACCGAGAAAAAGACGTTGTCACGTAAAATCTTCGCCCGTAAAACCGACTTTACAGGCAAAAAAAAAAAAAAAAAAAAAAAAAAAAAAAAAAAAAAAAAACCGACTTTTAACTATATAATGTAAATTCCAATGAAAAGAATATAATAAGAATCGATAGCTATTTTCTAAGTATACTATAAAAACAAAATGTATTAGATACCTTTTGAAAGGCAAAAAAAGCAAAGAAAGTAAATGAGTAATTCTAAGTTTCATATAAGCGGTTGGATTTTGAAGAAAAAAATTTCACACCGAATTCTTATTTAACAAAAATAAAAAAATCAAGTCAATCAGATACTGTTGAGCGATTGATGATTATTTTAATATTATTATTAACATACCAGATGTTTTAATAAAAGCTTCTAAAAGTTCACAATTCAGCAGGAGTTGCATCTTGAAAACATCTACCACTCAAATCAAGACCTCTTTTACTCTCTATTATCTTAATGAAATGGATACTTAAATGACAAACATTGAAAGAAGCTGTAAGTATGAGGTTTAAACTCATAAGTACTTAAATTACTGGCTGTATTCGTCAAAAGATTTTCTAATAAACTCGGCGTCAAAAAAATCGCACCTTATAAAAATCTTATTCAAAAATTCCTAAACCTTATATAGAGGATAGTGTTAGGTATCATTAGAAAGGTAACAAAAAGGAGCATCAAACAACAATTAAGTGCAATCTTTTTTTTAATTAAAATTATACAAAAAGCATAAAAATTTGAAAAATAATAAAAAATCTTAATTAAGTCCTAATTAATAATCGATAATTTACAAAAAAAATGTACAAAAAGTGTCTTAAAATTAACTCAAAATCTAGTGTTACCCCCCCTTGCCCTGATGACGGCTTCCATACGGTCCCTCATAGACCTCACCAACTTCAGGAGCTCTTCTTGAGGGATAAGACCCCATTCTTCAATCACCGCGGTTTGGAGTTCCTCTAGAGTCGAAGGAGCCGGATCCCGAGATCGAACCTTACGTTTAAGATGGTCCCAGAGGTGCTCTATCGGATTCAGATCAGGACTTCTCGCTGGCCACTGCATCACAGGAATTTGGGACCTCCGCAGGAAGTCGTTCACGATGGCTGCAGTGTGTGCGCGAGCGTTGTCGTGCATTAATGTGAACCCCTCGCCAAAAGATTCGGCAAAAGGGACCACATGCACATCCAGGATCTCTGTGATATAGCGGCGCGCAGTCAGCGACCCTTGTCCGCGAGCACCTCCGGTCCGGGAGACGCAGACCAGGTCGGTTTTGCCGGCAGCCGACATACCGCCCCAGAACATGCAGGATCCGCCTCCATATTCCACCGTCTCCTGGATGCAGGCTTGAGCGAAACGTTCACCCTGCCTCCGGTATACTCTTCTTCGTCGGTCGTTGCAGAAAAGACACACTCGTGTCTCGTCTGAGAAGAGAACAGCTCCCCACTGCTCAATGGTCCAATCGACGTGGTCGCGAGCAAACTGCAAGCGGGCTCGTCGGTGCGCTGCAGTCAATTTTGGACCTGTAGCAGCTCTGCGGGCTGCTATGTTCTTCTCCTTCAGTCTTCTTCTAACCGTGGATACACTCACGGTGCGTCTGCGAACTGCCTGGAGCTCCTGTTGCAGCTGAACAGCGTTTGAGAAGCGATTTCTCAAAGAGTACGACACAACGAACCGGTCGTCTCTTTCCGAAGTGCAGCGACGTCTACCGGACCCATGTCGCCGGATATAGCCACCGGTCTCTAAAAAGCGCTGGTAGACTCTACGAACCGAAAAACGGCTCAGATTCAGTTGCCGGGCGACATCACACTGCCGCACCCCTGCTTGCAGTAGTGCAACCACTTGAGCGGCCTCATCAGCTGTAGTGTCCATTTTCCAGATGTTCTTTCTTCAGTAAAATCAGTGCGTGTGTCCCCTTCAACGGTTTAATAGCGAATGACCCACATTGAACCCGTGTTGACCTCTTTATACCCACAAAGTTAGCGCAACTCGCGACTCTCCCGAGCAGCAAAATTTCCTTAGAATTTTTGTGACCCTTTATTTGTTGCTTTAGGTTTTATTTGATAATGAAAAATAATGTTTTTTTATTAAGTTAATTAAGTAACCTTTTAAATAAAATTATAATTAATACGACTGCATGTGCATATCCAGAGTTAATGCCATTTGAACGTGATTTTCTTAGAGGTGCGATTTTTTTGACGCCGAGTGTATAATAGCGGCTTCGCACGGGTGGACTAAATTCTTTAATTTTTTTCTAGCATTGAATATAACCTATGTTGGTCAGCGTGAATAAAGCTTTCCAATGGTGAAAGAATTATTGAAATCGGCTTAGTAGTTTTTGAGTTTATTCCTTAGAAACATACAAAAATACATTTTTTTCACTTTATAATATTAGTGTAGATGTCTCAGCAATGAATTAAGCGTGAACTTTTCTTTACCATATTTTTTTATCACAGAATCGTATCTATGCATGTATAGTTTCTTTATATATTTCACGTCCTGTCTACGTACTCCTATGTTTATGGTCACGCCGTAGCCGCTGCTGTGTCCGTAATTCACAATTATTTCGGCTCAACGCGCACGACTAACGACCTTTTAGACACGACACGAGAGATTCAAGAATTTTAAGTCCTCTTAAAAGAAATAATGTTCTTGACACGCGAGTAATGAAGACTTTTAAGGTTTATATTTAATTATTTTTACGTAAATTAGACATAAACTGGTCTTATTTAAGAGTAAAAAACACTGTTTTGTGTGTAAAATTCTTAAGCGGTAATATAGGCGTGTTTATTCAAGTCGAGATTGCTTATTTAGTACTGAATTGTGTTGGGTAATTACTATAGGGTCCTATTGCGGAATTTTTATGGACTGACTGTGGTGATATGTTAGGATTTAGGTCCGTTTAGTGCAACGGTACCGATCTTGCCTTTCGCCAAGACGGGCATGGATTCGAGTCCCGGAATTGTCTGATATATGTATGATGAATAAAAGCGTTTATATCTGAGCCATGGATATATCGCCATATATTTCTATAAATAAATATTTATTTTTATTATTTATTATTATTTTTAATTTTATTTTTTGGATTCACAATGCCATATTTCTATAAGCCCGGATAGCCAAAGGTTGTGGATTCGAATCCTCTCTGAGGGCTCGGAGGTGTTATCGTTTTTTTTTACATGCGTCTTTTTTCTTTTTTTTAAACACTTTTTTTTCATATTATTTAAAAGTCATTCATTCACTTTACTATTAAATCATAGTATTTTACGATACACACACACACAATGACTGTCATTCTCAAAAATAACATTAAAAGAATTTTCCCGACTATTAATTATTTTTGCTGACCTTAAATAGGTAGTTACGTGTCTCGGCTTCTTAAAGGCTCTTTATACACACTTAAGCAGCCACTATACTTTCAATATTTTAAGTACTTCAGCGTATTTTATTAGTTGACAAAAGCAAAGAAAGTCGTCTGCCATTTCCGTAGCGGAATTCACTCAATCTCCTATGCAAGTGTCATCGCATTATGCTCTCTGGGTCTCTTGACTCACGGTCGTTATTTCTTCAAAAGGGACTGAACAAAAGAATAATAGAAAACGTGCTCCATTTTTTCCCGGCTTGCTAGGCTCAAAGACAGAAAAATATTTGGTCACTTCGACATAGCCATGACAAAACACCTAAATCGGCATCGAGTGAATTTAGACCTTCTGGCTTTAATACAGAGTTTATAAACATATGTGTTCGGTATTAGGTATTTTTGTAGGACCAATTTTAATAATAATGCAACGTAGATTAGTTTGATTTATGGCTGAATGTGAACGTATCAATGCCTTAAAAAGGTAGTTGACGTGCTAAATCTTTTGAACGGGCGGCGAGTGGTTTTCGAAGGGTGGAAACTTGGTTTGAGTATGATTGATGTAAGGTTGTAGGACCCTAGATTCCTTAGGCTAGATAGATTGTAGGGTTTCGAACAAATATTTGGTGAGGATATTGAAAAAGATCCTCACGATTGCCCTTTTTTTTAAAATATCAAAATTTGACAAAATCTAGCCGTCAGCTAAAACTTCATTCAGCCACCAAATATTTTTTGTAATATGAATCATATAGCTAACCAGTAATTTTATTTATATATTTAACATAAAAAAGTCTTTATCTTGTTGACCAGCACACCAAAAATCGCTAGATATGCTGAGAGTACGTAATTCAATTACACATAAATCTATACATATAAATTAAATTGGAGTGCCTGCTTGTAATATTGAAATAACCATTTTTTACTACATGCATATGAATATATATACGGTACATTCACTAAAATAACATTTTTTTATCTTCTGTCTGTCTGTCTGTCTGTTTGTTCCGGCTAATCTATGAAATGGCTTGACCAATTTTGACGAAACTTTTATTGGCAGGTCTAATATAAGATCTAATAAGGAGTAACTTAGGCTACTTTATTTTAGTTTTTTTTTTATTTTAAAAAAATAAAATTACTGTGCCACAGCTACGCGTGGCTGGGTCAGCTAGTATTACATATAATACTAAGTATTAATACAAATATTTTAGAAAGGCCAGTAAATATAGGGCTTGATTTAGCTTCCCACAGAAAGAAATTATTAAAATAAGGAAATAAACAATTATTTAACATCTTAATTCAATATTTCCGGTTTATTATATGAAGCCGATTTGACTGCCAGACTCCTTTCTACATGAAAATTAGCCGGAGAGCAAAGCTGTACATTCGAGAACAATATTCTAATAACAGAGCAGGCGATCCTTAGAGAAACAGCAAATTACTATGCATTTACATGTACCTAATTGTAGGGGATGGTTCGTGATAACACTTGTACCGAAAGCGACAGGCGACAAAGCCGCCGGTAACGTTACAATGTTATTTTCATACTATTTAGTTCTTACACAAATAAAATAATGTCCGGTACCTTAGTCATCCTATGCAGAGAACTCAAATAATAAATTATGAATAAAAAAGTAAAAAGCACGCTTTTATGGTAAACTGAACTACAAAGTAAAACATAAATTTCAATATGACAAGTAATTAATGTCATTGTAGCGTGAGATGCTCAATATCGACTGTTGTATTTCTTTTTAAATTGTATTTTATTTTTCATTTTTTAGTCTCTTAGTTTTAGTACTCTACTTTTATATTTTTTTTAATTTTTAGACATTTTCAACTTGATTTTTTTCATATTTCATATCATTTATTCGTATTTTGCGTATTTTTAAAAAAATTCTCCGATAAAATTTACATTATTATATTATCACCAGTGTTTAAAAAGTCCGAAGTTTCCATTACAAACAAACAAACAGACATAAAGACAAAGTTAATAAAATCGTGTTAAAAAAGCTTTTATGCTGATACAGGGTCCTTTTGGCCTCGAACACTCCATATTGGTTTATTTTATTTTTTTTTATTATTTAATTATACATCTTTTGTCGTCCGTATGGCGTCTCATGATATCGGAGGCCAAGACCCAATTTGGGTCGCTGCGCCGTCTTAGTTTTTTCTTTTCTTTTATGTTTTGTGTTTGAGTACAAATAAATATTTCTTTCTTCTTCTTCAAAAAGACAAATTGTGTCTCAGTTTTATTTGGTCAGATGCCATTTAAGCCGATGTTTTCATCCATAACCAAGACTTATGCTCAAGCAATTATGATGCAATTATGAGCAATTAAGAAGTAGTGATCAAGTAATTATGAAATGGTTTGGCTGTCGCTTCGCTCTACGAAGTACATGGCGCAAGTACCTTAAGTACACAAGTGCCGTATTTGTCTCACTCCTGCATCATGTATGAAGCGGGTCTGATAGAAATATTTTGTGAAGGTACACCGGTCATGCAAATTTATGCAAACAAGATACTGTAAGCAATTTCCTTAATGAAAGCGAAGCTGATCGAAAATTCTCTTGACTTCAAATAGACTATTCTAATGGTATTTAACTTTGTTAAGTTAATTTATACTAGTACACTGAATACTGTGTAAAAATCACCTTTTAATGTCAATTTTATGGGAGTATTTCTTTCGCTTAAAAAATCTTTTAATATTTATTTTTTACACTTCCTCGTCTCTCTTCTGATTTAAATAAAATTATTTTTACCGGAAACAGGCAGGTTTACCTTGGTTTTTTATATATAAGCCTGAAGTTTAGACTTCTTTACAGGAGCCACGATCACAGGATATCTAAAGTTATGGTCATTATACATGTACTACTTACTTCCAATATTTTAATCGGGCACCTTACTATTAAATTTATTGAAATGTTTGTATCCTGTGATTACAGCTCCTATAAGGGAGTCGTTTTATTTACAATCGTATGGGCACACCATATATCTCACACAAAAGCACCGTATACTAGGCAATTAAAGTAGCAATGAAAATTAATTTCCATCTTAAAAATAAATACCAACGTATTCAAACAAAACCGCATAATGACGAAAACTATATTTATTACTTATGAGTTACCACAATAGTAAAATTAAACGCATTGTATCACGGTTTTGTGAATAACTTGATTACATTATCAAACGAAGAAGTAATATTAAATAGTAACTAGAAATAGGAATCAAACACTTCTAATTTACCACCAATTTAAAAAAACATAAAATTTTAAGATTGTGAATGCAAAATACAAATTAAAATACATTATTATACCTGGTTCCATTTTAATCAAATGTTGAATATTTCTAAAAATATTACTTTCAATGTTGAAGCTATTTAACATTCAACATTGGTGAAAACTCATAGTAGAAGTTGAAATACGTTTATAAATTTCGAAACATCTGCCAGTATCTCGATAGCTCAGCGGTCAGAGCATTCGCCCGGATAGCGAAAGGTCGTGAGGGTTTAGAAGCGTAGTTGCTTTTTACATACGTATTTTATATCTTACTAGCTGCCCTGGCCATGTGTTGCTGTGTTATAAATTAAAATAAAACCTATCCTATCTTTTAAGTTAGATCAAATAACAGATAGTTAAGAAATTTGATCAAAACCGGTTAAGTAGTTTAGGAGTCCATCGCGGACAAACAACGTGACACGTAATTTATATATATTAAGGTAGAAATATGACATTTTGAATGCAAAATATAAAATACAGAGCATAATATTATCAAAGTCTTCTCAGATTCACACAGAGAATTCTCTGTGCCAAGAGACAAGATGCCATGACCGTAAATTTCCTTGCATTTCACTCAAGACTAGATGAGAGCGTAGATCTTTCACGATTTTCCAACTGGAATGTGCAATGGATGCGCAAGCGCGACCGCACCGTTTATTAAGGCTTTTAGCGAGAAACAAAGCAATAACAGACATTCCTGAGTCCACACAATAGTTGTTGGCAACGTTTGGGACATATTTGGTGAGCAATAATGGATTAAGTAAATAGAATTAAAGCATCTGTACTGTACGATATCAGGAGTGAGAATTTAGATGCATCTAAACGCCAAAAACCAATGTCCCCAAGCAAAACTAAAGTCTTTACTCTTTTGACGAATCCGGAATTCGCAGAAATGTTAGGAATTATTTTCAGATTTTTTGAAGTTATTGAAGTTAGACTTCTTTAGACGCGTTATAAAAAAAATATGAACGTGAAATTTTAAGATTGGACCCAAAATTATCATGTTGAAGTTGTGACACAAAATTATGATGTTGAGTTTAGCCACAAAAGCGACATGGAATAAGTTGGCCGCTAATTTTATGTATGTCTGGGTGTTAAGGGTACCGTGTCTGGATGGTAAGGGTAAGTATATTTATTTGTAAATATATATGGTTTATATTTTGTTCTTTCATAAGGCTATTTACATATTGTAATAATTGTATATAATAATCTTCCTACTTTATATTAATGACCTCCCTAAAGTGGTGAAGGAAACGTGTGTACTATTTGCGGACGACATATCCCTCCTGACATCTTGTAGTAACAGTACGGAAATTAACAGCAAACTTTATTCTATATTTAACTATATTAACATCTGGATGAAAGAACATAATCTTGATATAAACTTTTCAAAAACTAAATTGATACCTTTTTACCCTCATCAAAAGGCCCAAATACATTTAAATTTTACATATAATGGAAACAAAATAGAATCAGTTAGTGAAGTTTCTTTACTCGGCCTCATACTTTACACACATATAAATTGGAAAGCACATGTTCAAAAGCGTAAAGTCAAAATTTTCTAGCTTCGCCTACGCCTTACGTGAAATTAAAATAACAACAGATGAACGCACTGCACTAACCACCTACTACGCATATGCATATGCGTGGCTTTGTTACGGTATAATTATGTGGGGTAATAGTACCGACGCTACCTCTTTATTTACACTAAAAAAGAAATTGCTCCGTATAATATTTAATTTAGACAATTTAACTAGCTGCAGATCATATTTTGTCAAATATCAAATACTTACATTACCTTGTATCTATATTTTGGAAGCATGTACATTTATAAAAAAACATCCTGAACTATATGAAACGCGTGATGAATCAACAAAAAAGTACACTCTACGCAGACGGAACAAACTAAGATTACCAACCTCCCGTCTAAAGCTGCACTCTTCAGGACCCTTATTTGCGTCAATAGAACTATACAACAAGTTACCAGATTCTATAAGAGATCTATCTGAAGATAAAAAATTCTTAACATGTCTAAAGGAACTTTTAATAAATAAACATTACTATAGCATCCAAGAATACCTTAATGACAAAAATTTTTAAGTAGCATTTACTATACTTAATAGAACTAACATTGCTACACCGACAAAATTAATAAAATAATATCATTTCTAAAAAAAATTATAATAATAATAAAAACCTCTAAAATAATAATTTATAATCAAATAACTAAATAAATAGATGAATACACAACTGATTATTAATGAATAAACATTAAGCTCTATAGCATCCAAGAATAACCAAATGAGAAAACTTTGAAGTATTAAATTTGTATTAACTGGCTTAAAAAATTAAAGATACTGATGAAAAATTCATGATAATCATAATACGATACTTATGATAATCAATTTAAATACACACTAAATAAATTAATACAATTAAAATATAAAATGAAGTATATATAAAATATAATAATTTAAAATGTTAACGTAAATTGTTGTGAAGGGTTCTCCCCCTCTCATCCAAACTGCTGTGCTCGACAGGGTCCACAATGACCTTTAACCCTATTCTTCTAACATCTTTATGTACATTGTGGTTTATGCAATAAATTATTGAGTATTGAGTATTATAAATATGTCAGTTAAATATACTTGAATCCATAATATACCGCGTTTAAGTCTATCGTTATTCCCATAGATTGGCAGAGAATGCTACTAGCACCAAATGGAGAAATGATCACCGAAAGAAAAATTCTATAGCTGATCACAGCCAAACCGCTGAGACTACATTGATGAAATTTGGCGCCAATACTCACATCGTGGTCGTGACTAATGTGCAAAAAAAGTTTTGAAATCGGACATACCATCGAGGTATAATCACCCTTCAAAAATCTAATGAGTGAGTTTTGGCGCCAAATTTCATCAATGTAGTCTCAGCGGTTTGGCTGTGATCAGCTTTAGAATTTTTCTTTCGGTGATTATTTCTCCATGGTATGTCCGATTTCAAAACTTTTTTTTGCACATTAGTCATGACCACGATGTGAGTTTTGGCGCTAAAATTCATGAATGTAGTATCGGCGGTTTGGCTGTGATCAGCTTTTGAATTTTTCTTTCGGTAATTATTCCTCCATGGTAAAGTCTATTTTTTTTTACAAAGCCTATGTCCGTCAGGTTATAATCATGTATGTTCATGCCAAAATTCGTTCGAATCGGTTGAACCGTTAAGTAGCAGGTGGGAGACAAGCGAAGTTTGTGAGTTGCCTAAAAGAGAGCTTCGCTCAATAAAAGAGAGCTTCGCTCAATAATATTCTCAAAAGAGTAGTTTATGAGCCTGGTTAGTACGTAGTTGAATAGTTAAAGCGCGAAAGTGTAACAAACGAACTTCGTATTTATAATATTAGACAGAATAAAAATTCTTATTTAATATTTTCTTTTTACTTAAGCTGGTAGCTACAACAAATATTTTTACTCGAAACTTCGTGAAATGAAACTACTTTCTGTCCAAAACGACAAAAACCCAAGTTCAACTCATTACCGTATGCCGAGAGTGTTGCGAACAACGTTTCTCGCCAAATAAATTATGATGTCAACAACTGTTACCGCTGCTATGTTCAACAAACAGGACCACCTAATTACGGAATATTCCGAATAATTTCGAATGTACCGTAGGCCATCCTTTATGCAGCATACACAGTAACTAATTTATACAGTATTTTCATGGTTTTTAGGGTTCAAAATAGAGTTAATAGATGAAATATTAAAAAAAGAAACTCGTATCATAAAACCGCTTTTGGGCAGTGATGTGATGTGAAAGAAGGCACTTGAAAGTTAGGAATAAAGCCGAATTATTCTTTATATAGATTTATTGACCACAAATGCAAAAGGCGGATTTGGTGCTAGTAGCATTCTCTGCCAATCTATGGGAATAATGATAGAATTTAACGCGGTATACTATGGATATAATCTCATTGATGAGAGAACGCTGGCCTACAGAGTAAAAAAGTGCTAGAATATTTTGACGGGAGGGCAGTGGACTGGTCAACATTATCTACTTAAAGTTGAGGTGCACTTTTCATTACTTTCATGTATTAATCTATTTTTTTTTTTAATTTCTTACATTCACACCAAGCCTAGCCCAAAGTAAGCACTGTAAGACTTGTGTTATGGATACTAGGGTAATGGATAGACATACATGTATTATACATAGATATGTAATATTCATAGAAATATATATAAAAACCCATGACTCAGGTACAAATATTCGTATTCATCATACAAACATCTGCCCCTTCCAGGATTCGAACCCACGACCGTTCGGTGCGAAAGACAGGATCGCTACCGTTGCACCAAACGGTCGTCAATCTAAAATGTGTGTAAACAACATAGATTTAAGGTTTTTTTTTTGTCAAATGATGTATTCATTTGACAAAAAAACATGCCCCAAAGCAAAAAGTCGTTTATCGAAAAATGCAAAATTTTACAGAATATAATATTTACTGTTTTATAGCTGAATAAGAAGAGAACTCGCAGGGATAGCGAGAGGATGTAGGTTCAAATCCCGCTTGAGACAAGTCGGTTTTTTTCTTGTAAACAAATCAAAAACGAAATTTATTTATTTTAATTAAAAGTTTGTACATAACAAGGGTTGGTTTCTTCCATTTCAGTAATAATAGCCTGTGTTAGGTGGAGCCCGATCTTTCTTTCGATCTTGAAAAATAGATAACGAAACCAATGAATACCATAATAATTTTAAATATTCAGACTAAACGTAAATTACTAAATTAACATCAGATGTATGGCATGCGTGCGTATGTCTGAGTCTGTGTGTGTGTAATTACTTTATTTATAACTAGCGGCCCGTCCCGGCTTCGCACGGGTGGACAAAATTCTGTAATTTTTTTCTATTATTAAATATTTTTCCGTTAGCGCCATCTAGCGTCCGGTAGACTAACTACTTGCGGTTAACGCGTTGCTATGGTAACGTTATTGATACAATGGAAAAAGAACGGACAGACAAACACACAAACCACTGTGATCTTAGATTATAGATTCACCACAAATATATGTGGATAAATGATGTTTACTTCACTTTCTTCAGTGCTTTATTTTTCCTTTACAAGTTCATATTATCTTGGTATGTTTATTTAGGAATATTTCATGATAAATGGTAACCGCTTCTTCTTTTCTCCTTTTCCTCATGAGTTAATGTTTTCCATGTTGGTTCAGTGAATTTTTTATGGTAAACGTGACCTGATTCTAAATCGAGGATTGGCTCCCGATGAAGTAACTTGTCAACTGTCAACAGGCACATGGAATTTTGTTTACTCATCCAATTTCTTTATAGAGTACTAGCTTTTACCCGCGGCTTCGCCCGCATTTAAGCGGATTTTTTTTTCAAAAGAAAGTATCCTATGTTACTTCTTATACCTCCAAGAATATATGTACGAATTTTCATGATGATCTGTTTAGTAGTTTTTGCGTGAAAGCATAACAAACAAACTTACATTCACATTTATAATATTTGTAGGGATTTATTTAAAATGGGATAGTACACAGCACAAATAGCATTGTGAATACAATTTTTAACGTATAATTTTGTAGGCCAATTGTAAATCCAACGATTTACAAATTCTGGCTGAAATATTGAAGATATCATAACCACAAAAAAGGAAAGTATAGGCAACATTTCAAATAACAAGAACAGCAATCAGAACAAAACCAAATAGGTTAAAATTAAAGTATTGATACCTACGGGAAGCCTTACTCATGCAGCGGATATTAATATTATTTTATAAATTAAATTACATACATATTGTATAATAATACTACAAATATATAAATACGATTTTTGGTAATATATATAATAAGCGATATAAAATAAATAAATGTAAATTATATATAAATAATAGTGTAAATAAGAGCTTGTTCAGAAAAAGAGGTTTTTTAGTATTAATTTTTACATAATAATCATGATATTTATATATATCATAAGCAGTATGTATATAAACAGTCAAAACGTTCAATTCCGATACACAAATAGGTACATAACATTACACACGAGAATCATACTAAAACAAAGAAACAATGCTGTACCTGTGTGCAACAGGAATAAGGTCAAGCCTCGGTGTAATAATTTTACCCGGAAGACAGATGAAAGACCGATTTTCAGCCATTCCCCTAGCTGATGATTGCGCAGGTAGTAGAGATAAAAAGGCAAGCTAAGTAAATATAGATATATGTAGTCAAAATTAAGGATAAAGAAAATAATAATGATTAATAAAATATATGTTATGTAATACATATATGAATCAATAGGTTAGGGTTCCCAACTTAGGGGTTTTCCCCCTCATTTTAGGGGTAAATAAGTGTTTTTCTACTGGGAAAAGAAAAAAAAGGGGTAAATAAGTGAGATGGGATTTTTAGGGGTTTTTTTTATATTTAGGGATATTTTTAGGGTTTTTGTGTTCCTTCATATTTTTTTTTTATTTAATTTATCGAGAAAAATTAAGATGTAAAGTATAGGCCCTGGGACAGTCCTAACTAGCCAATAAAGTTTATTTTTTACCTAGAAATCTCGGACTTAGCGACATCTAGTGTACTTATAATCCAATTACAGTAGTTGGAATTTTAAAACGAAATGGTAGATCTTGTACAATATTCAACCCATCTCCTAAAATGTTAGGCTTATTCAATATCAACATGTATGACTTTATAAAATCTGATTCGTCACAAGAAAATGAAATAATATTTGACACAATATTTTATTTTCATAAAAAATAATTTCACAAATATATGATATCATAGATTTTTAGGGGGATTTCCAAGTAATTAGGGAAATTTTAGGGGTTTTGGAATTTAGATTTAGGGATAAATATTTTTAAGAGTTGGTAACACTGCAATAGGCGTGTACACATCCTATATTAAGGATTGTGTAGGTCGGCAATATTATTTCCGGTCCATAAGAAATAACAACCCGGCTAAGAATGGAAGTTATACCTGAGAAAGAAGTAAACTCTTTTTTAATATTAAATGGTGCAGTTCTTCACAAACTGATACCCTAACGCCCGCCTAACTCCTTTTTTTTCAAGGTATAGGAACATGGACAATAGCATATTGACCGGCTACAACTATCAAATTTTGCCAATTGATATAAAACTTCAAGTGTTATATTTGTCAGTTGTATATATAATAATATTTACATTTCTTACATTCACACTAATTACATACATTAAGCGCTGCAAGACTCTTATCGTGGATACTATAATAACGGTAAACATACATATGTGATACATAAATAGGAAATATTAAAAGAAATATATATAAATACCCATGACTCAGATATAAATGCTAGTATTCATCACATAAACATCTGCCCCTTCCGGAATTTGAACCAAGGACCGTCATTACAAAAGGCAGAATCACAACCGTTGCAAGTGTATATTGAAAAACTGTTGAGTGGTACCTATATAAAATGACAATATTATATATTATGCAATATTCCGTTTCAATTATCATTAAGTATAGATCCAGGTCATGCCACTCCGGGGCTGGGTATGTGGTTAGTAGGTAGCTTCAATCACGAACAGCCACGAGTTTTTACACTAACATATTGTTATGCAACGATAAGAGATAAGATAGAACAATTTAATTGATAGAGAAAATACCAAATGGGTCACTGTGTCTATGTGGCTTTTTATTATCCGTTACATAAGAGGTTGGATAATAATGATCTATTTCAAAAGTTATAACATCGTTAAATATGAATTAGATTTGCCTTTAAATAATACAAGTTATTAAAGATTCTCTGCGCATCCATACTTCCATACTAATATTATAAATGGGAAAGTGTGTCTGTCTGTTTGTCTTTCTTTCACGGCAAAACGGAGCAACGAATTGACGTGATTTTTTATATTTGATTTTTTAAGCGGAGATAGTTGTAGGGATGGAGAGTAACATAGGCTACTTTTTGTCTTTTTCTAACCCCCACTTCCCAAAAATGGGGGGTGGAAGTTTGTATGGAGCATTCCGCAATTTTCAAGGTAGAAAGCTTAAAATTGGTATGCTGACTATTTATGACTAACAAAAAAATCGCCCATCATTTTTTTTTTGGAATCTGCACCCAACCCCTTAAAAGAGGGGGTGAAATTTTATATGAGACCTTTCGCAGTTTTCAAGACAGGAAGCTAAAATCGGCACACATTTGGATGCCCCAAGATTATGTAATGGAACGAGACTTCGTGTCACACAACTTGGCCACAATATCATTAGCGCCACTATCTTAACCGGCGTTGGAAAGGGTGAAAATGTAATGATCCCACGAATCCCAATAATTTCCGCAGATCTCCCGTTCCAGTTTAAAAGGCTACAATTTCCTCTTAAGCTTAGTTTTGCAATGACTATTAACAAAGCGCAAGGACAACATTAAATGTGGCTGGGGTGAACTTAGAAAAGCCGTGCTTTTCCCATGGACAGCTGTATGTAGCATGTTCGCGTGCGTCCAAGGCCCAGAATCTTTTTATTCTGACCCCACATGGAAAGACATATAATATAGTGTATAGTAGTGTGTTAAAATAAAATAAATAACGTGTAAAATTCTGTTCCGAGTTCTCTTCTGTGTTCAGAAAAGGGGAACAGTGCTACCCCGAATTTAACGCGAGCGAAGCCGCGGGCAAAAGCTAGTATTCTATATTTAAGCCTGGCGTTTTGACTCCTTTTCAGGAGCCGTGATTAAAGGATTAGATTATTTGAGTGTAGCAGGATAAATATTGTGAATCGGCCCCCAATGACAACTTCTATTCAAATTCATATTATAGTATCAACTCGATGTGCGAATTTTTCTGCCGTATTCCACTTTAATCTTGAGATATGGTTGTATGTATGGTTATCCGTCAAACAACCATATCTTAATAAATAATTGTTTGACAAATCCAAAATGAGGTTGTAGGAAACGTTAAAGAGTATATTCAGTGTTTTTTTGATTATTTAAATAATTACGAGCATCGATATTTGATAAATATTTATTTTTTTTAGTGTTCTTGGTGATCTACAATAACCGAAAAAATATATGTTATAGTACTTGACGAGCCCTATATTCTCATTAGAATTTGTTGAAAAAAAGCTGGTGCAACATTTCGAAAAAAATAAAATTCAACGCACCTGTATTTGACACAGAGGAGTTTTGGAAGAAACGAAGCTTCGCTATCCAAAAATATTTTGTAGTCGTGACATACAGCATATACAGTGGAGATTAGTTAATAAAATTAGTTCGATAATTTATAAATTAAATATATATTTATGTTCCATATATGTTACAGAGTACCCACCAGAACTCATGCCCGTGCCCCTTGTCAGTTGTTTGCAACTTCTGCAAAAAGAAATGCTGGTAAACGCTTACCACTATATAGCCTGGTACAATTTTATAACGAGTCGTTTGCTTCTATTGACATTGTGGCAACTTGTCCAGGCATCTTTAAAAACTTACTTTATGAAAAATTTGTTGTGTAAGTTCTTATATTATAAAATGTAAGTGACCGCATGGTCCACTTCAAATTCTCAATCTTTTTAAATGAATATAAATAATCTGTGGTGAACGGTGCTGGTTTCAAATTAATACATGTTGAAACACCTACTTTGTTAATAATATATACTTTGTTACTGTTTTTTTACCCTAATAAATAGAAGAAAAAAAAATCTTAATTATAATCTAGGACACAGACTTATCCTGCTACACTCTTTAAATGTGTAATGTGTAAGAATGCGGAAGTGTAAGAACTCAATATGTATGCCTGTTTATCGGTTAAATACCTCACAATACTATTGATAGTATCTACTATAGTTCTCGCTATTTATATTAAATGTATTTTGTATTTTGCCTTCTTCTTCCAATGCCTCTCCAACTTGTAAAGGCTGTCAGCTCCGCATTTTTCACTCGGACATTGGTGTAGTTGAAAAGCGCCGTGACACTTGTGATTCCGGTCAATTCCCGTATATAGCGCAGCCACGATTTAGATAGATAGATGGATAATATATTTATTTGATATACATACTTCTTCCTGCCACCTTGCCTATCATTATCAACTGAAGAACCTCATATCTGGAGTGCCTGAGCACGTGCCCTAGAGAGGCAACACTTTTCTCTATTGATGGTTTGCATTAGTACGCCTATTTTTTTATCTGTATCATGATATAAATTTAATGATGTTGCATGCCTATCCAGGCGAGTGTGCATTGTACCTGATTGTGTATAATTAAGATGTAATATATACTTCATTAATGCAATAAATAAATTTTTATTTCTATGTTTTCTATCGATACTCTCGATAGTATAATGACAGTGTTATCGATAGTATCAGTAATTTAGGATGGAAATTATCGATTAAAACGATAGTCGATTTTTATGCAGCACTATTTTAAAGGCTCACTGATTACGGAGGTTAAACAACATTAGCAAGAACCGGACACTGGTTCTATAATCAACAATATTTTGTATGAGCGATTTACGTACTTTAGTTTCTTTACATCGTTGATTATAGCTTCATCTTCAAATCATTATTATCCACTAATTTGCCCTGGATCCCAGTGGGGAGTAATGGCCACATCTCCGTGCGATGTTTTCACCCACAGGGAGGGCTCTGCTATATCATTAACAGGACAATGATTTTCGATTTGCAATTCATAAGATCATCGTAACGAATAAAAATATAATAATATTTTTTATTATTTTCAATAGTTCTTAAACTTTCGTATCTATCACACATTTAAATACAACTACTTCTACCAGAAACGGTAGTATTATAATTATAAATATTTTGTTCATTTTTTCAATGCTATCAGAAATCTGAAGTTATCAGAAAAAATCGACTCGACTTCGTCGATTTTTAACAGTATTTTTCTATTAAAATAATTTATCTTATAAGAAATGGAAGTCATTACCTTTTACTTGAAACGTCAGGATTAAATATTTAAAAAATAGAAGAATAGACGAGTCAATTATCCGGTGAAAATGTGTTTAATTAAATATTGTTAGTTTTGTTGAAATTGATTTGCTTAGTATTGTTTTGTGGGCGAAATGAGCCGAGCCGAGGAAAGTTCTTTTTTTAATATATCACTCGACTACGTAGGTCATCAAAAAAAAAAAAATATATATATATATGACAGCACATAAACAAGTTATGCTTAAAAAAGTCAGTCATCATTACATTTAAATATCGCCTGTCTCAAAGGTATTTCTTTTTATTTATAAATGAAACATGAAATATGTAAAAAGTTTTTTTTCTGTATCTATGTATTAATCTAAGTGACCTCTAAAGATAGATGAAAAACTAGCGGACCCGTCAGCCTTTTTACATATGAATAAAAAATCTCTCTCAATATAACCAGAATTTTGACCAAGCGCTTACTATACTATTATGTTCTATCACTACTTTTTTTATCAAATTTTAAGATATATATTCCTTTTATGACTCACATGACGGGTTGACCGATTTCGATAAAATTTAGTATATGGTAAGAACATGTTATTGCGCATATAAAAGGCTATTAATATCATATTATTAATAACCATATAATCTATAATCTAAGAACACAAATTTGTTGTTTGTGTGTTTGGCTGTCCGCTCTTTTTCCCGCTCTTTTTTCATTGTATATGCGTTACCATAGCAACGCGTTACCGGGTCAGCTAGTCCTAACTAATATTATAAATACGATAGTGAATTTTTTTGTTACACTTTCACGCATTAACTAACATACACTTCACTTGTTTTTTAAGTTCCCGATATTGCACGGTCTACCAGCTCCAGATGATGCTCCGAGTGTGGGCGAAACACTTGAAATTTTGCATGCACTTTGCCAGGGGTACAAAAAAGAATGAGTATAAAAAAAATCAATATTAAGTCTTTTATTCTTTGACAAAAACTTGGTTACAAAAAGTTTTGTGGTGACACACCTATTAAGTAAAATATACCTGTATCAGGTAGTCACCGCCGGTTCAGACCGTGCCAATTAACATAGGTAAGTTTATAAACTAAATATAAGAGAAAAAAATATATATACAAATTAGTTTTTTTAAACAAACTTATATGTTCTATTATGTGTATAGGGTTGTGTGTGTGTGTGTTTATGTGTGTGTGTGTGCGCGTGTGTGTGTGTGTTTATGTGTGTGTGTGTGCGTGTGTGTGTGTGTCTCTGTGTGTGTGTGTGTGGGTGGGTGTGTGTGGTGTGTTTGTGTGAATGTTAGTGTGTATTTGTATCTTGGGTAGTATTAAGGATTTATCTATACTAATATTATAAAGAAGTAAAGTTTGTAAGTTTGTATATTTGTTAAATTGTAAGGGGTAATCTCGGAATCTACTGAACCGATTTTAAAAATTCTTTCACCAATAGAAAGGCACATTATTGCTGGGTGTCATAGGCTATATTGAATGCTAGAAAAAATTTATTGCGATGCCGGGACGGACCGCTAGTTTTTAAATAAAAAAGTTACCTTTTATCCAGAAAAAAATACTGTTCCCAAGGGAAAGAAACATAACTTTCAATGGGTAACACTAAAAGCTAGTTTACTACTAATGAAGGTATACTTACTCGCGTTGAGCGGTACTACGGGCGCGCGCGCATGGTACGCGCCCGCGCCCGCATACACGGCGTGCCTCCCGTACCCCGCCAGCCTGCCTACCGTCGCCCACTCATTCCGACTTCCGCGAGTCGACGCAATCTTTACAACTAACACTACTGGCAAGGCCACCAGTCACAGGCGGCTGTTCCTGGAACAAAAGACAATTTTCTTCAATAATTTCCATACAATCAGGCCTTTTTTCCCACAGAAGAAGGCAGAGATCACAAATTTCCACTTCCACCCTGACATACATCTCTCACTTCTTCAATTCTCTTCAGCTTAAATAATATATCTGTATTTATTTAATTTTCTGCATTGTAAATTAAGTTGTCCTGCCTAAATACCGATTTCAGCGCCATCTGCCCGGCTGATTTGTGAACCGACACCATTCAGAGCGCCACCCAAACGCATACAAAAAAAAATAATTCAAATTGGTCCAGCCGTTTAGGAAGAGTTCAATGACATACACACGTACAGTAGAATTATATATAAAGACTAGTTGACCCAGCCACGCGTTGCTGTGCCGACTGCAGCGTCATCTGCCGGACTGATTTGTGAATCTAAACCATTCTCAGATCCCCTTGAACACACACAAAAAATTTCATTCAAATCGGTCCAGCCGTTTAGGAGGAGTTCAGTGACATACACACTCTCAGATGAATTATATATATAAAGATTTTAAAAATACGCTTGTAAAAAACAACCACATCTCCGAACTTAGGTAGAATTTGGACCTTTCGGTATTCGGGCGAGTTTTGACCGCTGAGCTACCGAGACACTAATAATACGTCCTAGGGTCGAAACTTGCGTGTGGCCTCGTAGGTATGGTTGTTTTTTATAAAAGTATTTCAAAAATCTTATAGAGATTTTAAATCTGCTGTCCATTAGCTTAAACATCCACAAAATCATTTCTTTGAGATATTAACTTTGGATAATTATTTAAAATTTGATATTTTTGTGACTATTTATAAAATTACAAGTGATAACAATATGATTTCTAGGCAGATCGAGAGAGATTTTTTACATAGGGACTTAAAATCAGTCTGAGGCTTTCCGACTGCAGATCTGTACTTCTAAGATTATTATCCCTTTTGTAATATTAATAACATGATAAAAAATATGATGTGTGCAATTCACACGTGGTAGAAGTGAAACCTTCAAAAATAATACGTACACGTATACAAAATACCACGGTTTTTGTGATGCCTTGTCTCAAGCTTTGTACTACGCGTGCGCACATAAACACGTATTAACACACGTACATCCAACTATCCAACACAAAAAGAATTTTTCAATTCGAACCAGTAGTTTCTGAGATATTAGCGCCATCTAGTGTCTGGTAGACGAACTACTTGCGGTTAACCCGCTGCTATGGTAACGTTATTGATACAATGGAAAAAGGGCGGATAGACAAACACACAATCCACTGTGATCTTAGATTATAGATTTAAGGCTTTTAAGAACTCAGAGAATAACTTGTGAGCCGAGTCAATTTATTCAAATATTGTTCTATTAAAATATTTTTTTATATAAGATAAAATTAACTATGAATAGAATAAATTCTCCCAGATATCAGGCGGAATTCTAACCAATATTCTTTCGCTATCCGTATAAGTTCTTCATATGAAATTAGCAACCTTTAAAAAGGTTTTGACAGTACAATTCGAAGAGTACTCTCCCGGTTAGGTTAGGTTAGGGGACGGTGGTCCGAGTCCCGCCCCACAGCTGGGACTAGTGGATTTTTTTCTTGTAATAATTTATTTTAATATAAAAAACTGGCCATTTTATGCTTAAACTAAAAGGCTTTATTTTGTTATATGTATGTTTTTAATATTGCTTGTCAGTATAATATTCAATGTAATGAAACACAAAGAAATACCATCTGAATTGTACAACATTTTACGGAATAAATTAATTGGATTGAATATAGACTTTATTAAGGAAATAACTAGTATTAACTCTATGATCATTTTGACGATTATAAACCTAGAAATTTTACTCTATTCGGCGTTCAGTGCGTCTGTAATTCAGGCATTAGTATGTGGTTTTGCTCGCTACTGTACATATTGTGCCCAAAGTAAGAACAAATAAGTGGCATGACACCACATGGCGTAGACTCATCAAACTTGCACGCGCGCGGTTACAGAGTTACACTATTGCGTACAGTCAGCAAAAAAACATTCATAAATAAAAAAAAAACAAATAAAATATATAATTCTTTTATTTTAAGATTTTCCTCCATATTGTTACTCAAAAGTTTGAAATTAAATTATTTATGTAAGATAAAATTCAATACAATCCTTTAAATTCAAATCAAATTAATTTAGTTTTTGTTTGACCGCGATGAACTCCGGAAATGCTCAACCCATTTTGATTTATTTTTTTATTTTTATTGGATTTCGACTTAGAATATAGGATAGGCTTCATATAAAAATGTATAGCACAGCAACTCCTGGCCGGGTCAACTAGTTTTAATTAAATTTATTACTGTTGCATCTATCAAACATCTATCTATCAAACAGAAAGAAAATAGAACAGCAAATAAGTAAAGAGAAATTTATGACTCAATGCTAAATAAGTAGGTAGTTACCAATAAAAAGCACATACAGATCCTATCGAATAAAAACATTTTATAAAATTAATTTTAAGCACTTAATAGGTAGGTACGCATTGTAACAGGTAAATACACAATTACTAATACAAGGCATAAGCCAAAATATCTAACTAACCCAAAGTACTCGTAGATTAAGGCCTCAGATAAAAAAAAATTGGTATAAAGAACTAGACGTAAGGAAGTTTTATTAATAAAAAACAGGGAAAAATTCGTTGGAAAAACCATTAATTAAATAACATTATTTTTTATTAATGTTGAGCTGTTCTTTGGAAGCTTGGAAGCTCAACAAAAGACTAAAAAACTAACTAATTATTTCAAAGGTTCTTATTCTTCCGTGCCATTGAATGCCAGACATTGAAATTAAAACTTTTTCATCAAACTGATGACCATAAGTCAACCTTTGAATACGACTCTTGTAAAAGAATCGCAATTTCAACATTAAATATAAAAAAACGACTCCAAAAATTACTCTACAATTGCAAGCACCACTAAAAAGTTAAGAATAATATTTTTTTGTCTTTTCTTTGCTTTTACTACATTAATATAGTTATTTTTGGAGTCGGTGCCAGCAAATTATCATTATAAATCTACAGTATTCGAAGAATTTAAGTATTAATTAACTAACAACAAATACAACAAAATATTTGAGAAGAATACAATATATACATATTTTTTGTAAATTATTGCTGGCGCCGACTACAAAAATAAATAGTGCGTTATTTTGCAACTAGTTTTTTGAAGAATTTTTTATTTTTATTTATTATTTAGTTTGGTATAAACACCGAAATCGTTATATGTTACCTATGATATAAGAACTAAATTTTATGATATGAAAATAAAATGGGACCAATCTAAAGGTATACTCTTTCAAATAAAAAAAGTATTTTCAAAATCGGTTTATAATTGACAAAGTTATGAACTAACAAACATTAAAAAAAATACAGCCGAATTGAGAACCTCCTCCTTTTTTGGAGTCGGTAAAAAAAAGAATTAAACGCGTTATTAACCCGGTAAAAGTGATTTAATTTAAATAATATTTAAATTTTATTTAAAGTTTAGTGCCTAGAGTATTATTTTTCAATTTGTTATTATTTCCTTTTTCATTACCTGGACTTAAATTTTAATAATTTATAATATTTGTTAAAATGTCTTATTTAAGTCCAACACTATATTTTATAGGTGCTAAGAAATATATTTATTTACTACTTGTATTATCAAATATAAAAATAAAGAAAGTTATCTCTCGTACGATAGATATGAAACCCTAAAAGTATTTATGCACAGAACATTATTTTGCTGATCTTACACAAAATAACGCCGGCACGCGGCGAGTTGTCGTCGCCTGCGCGAGTACTGTTGGCAATAAAATGCATATTAGATAACCGTGTTTTGTCGACCGTACGTGATTGGGCGTACGTGGGTAGGCGTAGGCCTCACTTCGAATATTAGCGGCAAAATTTATAACCGCTTCTGTTCTGGAATTATACAGAGTTTTTGATAATAGGAGTTATAGTGCCGAAACGGGTTAGTATTTCTCAAAACGAATAGAACCTTCTTCGCCAAAGGAAGTAATTTTCTATACGGAGGGGGTAAATATTGTAAACAATTTGTTACAAACCAGCATTTACTTAAAACTGTTATGGACGTACATATGTATAGCTACTGTCAAGATATTTTTGGCGTTTGCTCCTTAAGAATTTATTTTCATATAAGGCACCTGGTATGAAAAACATAAGAATAGTAAAATTTTGTGATCGAATGACAGCATTACGTTTTTTGTGCGCAACCTATCGTGCGCACCTTACACTTTTATTTTTATGATTTATTTTTTTATTTTCTTTGCCTATCCAAAGACAATCGCTCTTGAGGTGTAAACTCTAGTCGTGTGTCGGAGCTAACATACACACTTTTTTTAGTTTGTTTTATTTATTTCTGTTTTAGAGAACAGTAAAGGGTACAAAACATTTACAGCCTTTTATATTGAAATAAATTTATAGTAGAAAAGATTCAACATGTCTTATAGTTAAGTAGGACATTAACCCTCTCTCTCTCTCTCTCTCTCCGAGTAACTTCTTTTTCATTTCAGCTACGGAGATATTAAGACCCTTTGAACATTTTCAAGTGCTTCTTAAAACTACCAACGCCATCTCTTTATATCCTAGATAACTACTACCTACATCAAATAGAAATATTTTACAATTATCGAAGAATAATTAGGTTTTTTTTATTTAAGATTATATTTTTTGTTTTTTAAATATTAAACTGGTAGAATTTTTATAGAACATCCTCGTTTCCAGTTATTTTTTCGTAAATGAAGAGTTGATTTAAACCGATGGTGAAGCAAAAGATGATGAATAATAATTGAAGTTGTAAATAACACTCAAAGAATCGAAAAATATGATGCCATATTTTTTGTATTCTATAGGGTTGTCGCACTAGCCTTTTAATTACAAATCGATCTTCATAAAGAAGTTCACATACAAAAGCTAGTTAATAATAAATTCGGATTCCTTGTATACAGTATACATTATATAATGTTAAATTTATCGCTTTCCATTGTGCCTGCGGTTGAAAGTGAAAGTTCTGTGTGAATGTGCCCATTAGTGTGATTACAGCCAATGAATCGATAGTAATAGTGAATTCTGAATTGATTGGATTCATGGCGAATGCATTCATTCGCATCGCATCGATAAAAGCACGTGACTTTTAAAATAAAGGTTAACGAGTGAAATGGATTAAAAAGGCGTTGCGATACAAAATTAATGTTGCTATCTTGCTCTCATGCTGTATGTAGGTAATGCTATCCCGATCTCGCGAGATCTCGAGGTATTTTACTAATCTCGGTGCGAATTTCGCGATCTCGCGAGATTGAGGTGATTGAGCCGTAGCAATGAGTGGCGTAGGTGGAACAAGGGGTAATTTTTAACGGTTTGCTTATTATAATTAGCTCACGCTGGTGCGAACGAGTGTTCAACCTGAAAAGATTTTAGCAGCTGGATCAAACGAAAGAAGAAAGCGTTTATCGGACACCAGCAGTGTTCTTTGTTTTTTAAGGATTTTTTTCCAAAATCATTAAAACTATACCCAGAGCTTTACTTTTAACTGGATGATTCTCACAATAGATATTATTCTTGGATATTATTTTAAATTCCAAGGAAAAATTAAAAAGTGGATAACTTATGCGTTTACTAGTAACTTTACGTAAATGATTATAAAGAATACACCTTTTTTATTGTATGTTATTTATTACTCTTACTTCATTACATAACAGGTTAAATAATTTTCATCGCGTTTCTCATAATAAAAATAACGTAAGTTTCCAAAAATGCAGGGATCTCGTGAGATCGAATTTTCTAGTCTCGCAAATCGTCTAACTTACGATGTCGGCTCGAGATTGCATTTCTTAGTTAGACAAAACATATGCGCCACCTGAAGCATCGGCTATCGGCAAATATATCACTTTTCACAACATGAGTGGCTCATCATATCAGCCTTTCGTTACCCATTGCTGAGCACAGGGTTCCCCCAAAGATCAGCATAATGATCGGTCCTGTGATGAAGTCATCAGACGTCTTCCTGCAACCTTCCCTATCGTTGTGACAACAAGGTGACAACTCATAGCACGTCATCGTGAAAAACATTCAAGATCAATTCTTCGAGCAATGACAGGTATTTTAGTTTTTCTACAGACCTGTACATTTCTTCTGATTCTACCCCATATATAACTCTTACATTTTGTTACATTCACACCAATTAGCCAAGCCCAAAGTAAGCACTATAAGGCTTGTGTTATGCTAGGGTAAAGAATAGACATACATATATATGATACATAGATATGTAATATTCACAGAAATATATAAAAAAACAGGTACAAATGCTAGTATTCATCACACAAACATCTGCCCCTTCCAGAATTCGTACGCAGAACCGTCGGAGCGAAAAGCAGAATCGCTACCGTTGCACAAAACGGTCGTCGAACCGAACTCTGCCCCTAACCTATTCCGAAACACTGTCTCCAATCCTATTCCTACTTAAACTTCAATTATTACCCTAAATCTACCCTTGACTATAACCTTGTATACAACTTTGCCCTTACTTGAACTCCAATTGCATCCCAGACAATAACTGTGCCCCTTAACCCTATCCGAAACTCTGTTCCTAACTCAATTTCTAACAGCGACCGTTAATCAAAGTTTAATTCTACTCTTTCTTTTTTACCCTGGACTTTGTTTAATAAAAAATATTTATTCAACAAAATCCACAGATCTCTAGAGTGCAGTAATGAAATTTCTGTTAAAACCTCAAATCTAATTACGGATTTACTTTCTATATATATATTTAAAACAATAATGAAAGTTGATATTTTATAATATTTTTCTGTGCATGTAGGTAAGAGCAATTGAATATGCGTGTGCGTAAGTTTGTTTGCAATGCGATCAAAATCAAAATAACTTTATTTCATAGGCCTTTGCGGGCACTTAAAATCGTCAATTTTACAAAATCAACATAATATTCTTCTATAATAAAGATAGCCCGTGCGCTAGCGGCAAGTACATCCGCGGAGTTGATGCCGCGCATGTAATCGCCACGAGCGACCCGATTCCGAACGTAGGGGCTAACATGAGAAGAATCGGGCAAGAAACTCATGTGCCAAAACTCTTATAAAATCGCCAAATGTCTTACAAATTGTGTATATTACAAAACGATTCAGAGAACGAGGAATTCATTTCTTTTAGGTCCACGCTGCCTTATCATTCAAAAAATCTTTAACACTATAATAAACCTTTTTGCATAACTGAGTTTTAATTAAAAATTTAAATTTATTCATTGACAAAGTCATGCATGTTACATGGCAGCGTTCTGGATGGATGGATCATGGATCTGTTCCCATAACATTGCCCTTAACCTACCCCTAACCATATTCTTAACTCTTACCCTAAAATCTATCCCTTATTCTCCCTTTACCAATATCTTAAGAAAACCTTAACTTAAACACTTTTATAGGGACCATTAATTCCTACCTCAGTTCCTACATAAAAACCGAGCACTAAGCCATCAAAAAACTCAAAGAATCATCAAAATAGATCCACTAAGTGTTGCGAAAATAGATTTTTTTTAACTCTGACCATAATATGTCAAAGCGGCCAAACCAAAGGAGATTCTCTAACTAAATTGGAGAAGGAATTAAATTAATATCTGCCACGTCCTAATACCTGAAGCACATAGCACGCCATAAATAAACCAAAGGGACTCATAAATTCATCTCTCGTAAACAGAGTACAAATTAATTCTGGAAACTAAATTTAATACATAGGAGAATTGGTTGTAGAATTAAATTTCATTGGAACAGTTTCAATTTTTGCCAGGGCGAATACGTGACCCACACGAGCGGCGGGGGATGTCTGTTCTGTTTATTTATTCTGTGGCCGTAGGGTGGCCATGAGTTTCGAATATTTTTCTGGAATTTTAACGTAGCATTATATTTACCTGACATTAAAGTGCCTGCATTGATAAAAAACAGTGATAATAACTTTCATTTTAAACAGAAATGAAAAACATTATTATAAAAAACATGCTACTATACACTCAATGAATTTCTGACCGACAAAGATTAATGAAAATATTTTGACTGCATTAATGGACTTTTAGGTAATTTCGAAAACTTTTATTTTAATAGCATAATTAAATTTGTATTATAATTTTAACTAAACATTTTCTCAGAATAAAACACTTTTTTACGGATTATTGCGCATGTTTTATTTTATTTTATATTTAATCCTGACGTTTCGACTCCTTTACAGGAGCCGTGATCACAGGATGACTAAGATCTTAGTCATCCTGTGATCACGTAGTCATCATGTTTTATTCTGATGTGTAATGTGCGCGGAAGTGTAAGAACTAAATAAACATTTTCTATTGTATTGTATGCTATCATGGTTATATATAAATGATTCAGATTGTTATGACTTTTTAAAATAAGTAAGAGTTTACTTATTTTTACCTACCTGATGCTAAATAATCATAATAAAACAAAACGAAATGGAAGAAATAGCATTTGCTAAAAAAACCGGCCAAGTGCGAAGCGGATTTGCGCACCGAAGGTTCCATACAAACTTGTTGGTATATAAACAAAAAAAATTGGTATATAAGTAAAAGTCAATTGTTAATTTTTTTTTTGTTTTATGATGTAACTAAAATTTTACGATTTTCGCAATTTTTCCTTTATCTAAACTATAAGACGTTGCTTCGTGTGGTGCTTTTCACAGCTGCAAGGGACAGTAGACCTGAGTATTTGATATAAATTCTCGCTTAATATCTCCATGCGTTCCTGAGAAAATGGGTCTTGACAGACAGACGGACGGACAACAAAGTGATCCTATAAGGGTTCCGTTTTTTCCTTTCGAGGTACGGAGCCCTAAAAAAGCAAGTTACATTTTATAAAAACATAATAAAAAATAAAAGATAACTCACTGAATATATTTTAGCAATTAAACATTCATAACTATACGTGCATTACACAAATATTTTTTAATGCTCAATTTGAAGTCGCAACCGTAGATGTCATAGTCAGGGTCAGAACCGCTGAACCATTGATCCTTTAAATCATTTTAAATTATATGCTAAAGGAAATATCAAAGACCATTCACAATTATTTAGTTGATTAATTCTTTAGCTTTTAGTAACAATTGGTATCCCTCCCGTATTTATGAATAATAACATGTTTGTATAAATACAAGTTTTTACCCGCGTCTTCGTTCGCTTTAATGTAGACTACTGAAGTCTATATTATTTTTTTGTTATTTTTCTAACCTTCGAGAAAAGTAATTTTTCAGGATAAAAGGTAAAAAAAAATCACAATGATCGATGAAGTAGTTAAGGCATGAAAATGTAACAAATAAACTTACTAGCGTATTTATAATATTAGTTAATACTATGATCATGTTCATAATAATATGATGTATAAGCTTTCATTTGCGCGATGAAATTTGCTTACCAAATATCAAATTACATTGAAATCGGTCAACCCATTCTTAACCTATAGAAAGACATACCTGGGTCGTTCTTCTTTTTTACCGACAATGAAACGACGTTTTTCTATTTTTTTGGTTTTTGAACTATCCATAATTGTGGTTTCTGTGTGGAATTTAGAAGAAATTGCATCTGTGTTGTCATTAGGATTAATTAAAGTTTCCTTTGCGGCAAATATTAATTCTTCTTTAATGTTGGTTTTTAAAAAAAAATATGTGACAGAGTGGCCTTTTTCTGTGGAGACCACATTTCGGCTTACCACTCTGTCACAGTATTCAACGGAAAACAAACGAAAAAATATGTTGGTTGGAGAAAATGAAAAATTACATAATATTATTAGATACGAAAAATATGGACGTTTATTCGAACCGAATTAAAAAACCTTAAATATCAATTCTCCAACGAGATGCCATAATAAGACGAAGGACAGACCATTGTCGGTAAAAAAGAAGAACGACCCACCTACAGACAAAATTTTTAAAAATAGTAGAATTTATATCAGTGAGTCTTAAAAATAAAAATATTTATCATTAAAATTGGTTGAAAAGAAATGTACAAACAGAATCTACAAATTTATATAGCAGTATAGTGAAAGTATACATACGATGGTTAATTTGTCAAGTTCCTTTAATTTAAAATAATTAAAATGAAATAACTTAATATAAATTGATATGTTCTTTGAACCGTAATTCGATCAAATTAAATGATACTAATTAAATATCCATTATTTTTCATTCAACACATTTATTTAATGTAGGTCTTTGATATAAATTATTGAAAAAGTATTAAATCTCTTTAAACAAAATCTTTACAGCAGAAGATTTGTATATTTTTTCTTTTTACAATTTATCTTAGAAAGAAATAACTACAATACTTCTACATGATGGTTCAGAATTACTTTAAATGTTACTCATTTAATTTCGATATTTTTAATATAATAAATAAAAAGCATGTGTGCAACTCACACGTGGTAGAAATGAAACCTTCAAAAAAAATACGTACACGTATACAAAATACCACGCTTTGTACTACGCATGCGCACACATTAACACACGCACATAATAATCTCATTTTCTCCATCCTTACATCTTATTTATTTAAAATGTCTATCTCTTTTTACTGTCGCTTTTTCGTTTCATTTACTTTCAAATCACAACGATGCTAAAGAAGTTTTCACTTCAAAGACATGTCCTAAATGTTCCCTTTTTAAACCCCGACGTCAAAAGAGGGGTGTTATAAGTTTGACCGCTATGTATGTCTGTATGTGGCACCGTAGCTCTTAAGCGGGTGAACCAATTTGGATGTGTTTTTTTTTTTTATTACGAAGCAGGTTTTATAGCGGTAATAAGTATTTTTTATTAAAATCTCTTTAGGTGTTTAAGGTCATCAGCTCTTTTGTCAACTGCAGTAGGAATCTTAGAGGAATAATGGATATGAATTAACTAATCTTTACCACTTCTGAACGGCTACAAACTATATATGGTAATTATGTACAAAAATGAACATTATATAACACCACACGTAATATTACGCTATCAAAGAGAAACAATTAAATATACGATTTCTAACAGAAATGTACTTTTTTTTACTTTGAAATAGCCGATTTTCTTTTGGGCGTTGAAAGTTTTTGAATTTTTAATATTATTCCTACTATAAGATTGTATTAAATTTTTCCGTATGAAGGAAAACCATGAAAAATAATTTATTTTAATATTATTGTTATTATAAATTAAAGAAAAAATATAAAAAAAGCAACACACTTTTTCTTAAACGACCTTAATAACAACTAGATTTAGAAACCAGGTCATCATCGACCCCAAAGAGCAGTTATCTCGTAGCCCCAATGCCATCGCGGTAACGATGGGCGGCTTCCAAAAACTTTAATGTATTACCACGATCTGTTATGACCAAGGCGAAGCAATATATCAGAGAAGCTTTTACATAAGATCTCATTTGCTTATCGATCCAGATACTTGTTCTATGTTTGCAAGGAATTTAAATCAGGCAAGCCATAAAAAGCTGAATAAATATCAATTTCAAAAGTCACCCGCTATACAGTTTAGTCTTAAAGTTAATTTACATATTCCGTCAATCTAACAGGCGAGCAATTGGATTTTATCATATAATGTGCTAATAGATGGCGCTAAAACCGATCCAACCTTTTGTGCAAACAGTCCAGGATTTTCGTCCTGGTAAAGACATAATGTTTATGTGATGACCACAATAATTTGTTACCCAGTATGTATATTAGTTGTGTGTAACCGAGTTACGAGAGCGTACGTGTTGATGATTATCAAAATGCGCCGAATGATCCGATTTTCAAATTGCGCGCTTTTGTTTCAATGGGAAATTGGCTTTATGCCAAGGTTTTTTGGTCAAGACTTTTTTATTTTTGCGAATTTCAAAATTCGATCTAGTCCTAAACCTGTTGATTCGATTCCACACAAAAATTATTGAAATCGGTTAAGAACTCTGGAAGTTATGGTGTAACAGACATTGCGCCATTGAAACTGATCCATCTGAGCTCCGCTCCAATTAATCCATCCATTATTTTTAAAAAAGATCTATATAGAGGCGCCTAGTTAAAAACAAGTGATCACATGTTTTAAAAAATTAAACGAAAAGTGCAAAATAGTATATTCTGTATTTAAAGAATTCCACTTTTGATCTATACAGAATTGAAGGATTTCACTTAAGATAAAGATGTTAATAAAAGCTTCAATTGAGCCGTCAAAGGCGTTGTTCAAACAAATAACTGGAAGGTTTTAAATAAGACTGACGCGTTACTTCAGCAATTATCAGGAATCCTTTTGCGACGGAAGCTGAATGCAATAAAACGCCAGTATCTCCCAAAAGCCAGTTGACGCCGGCATTGTTCGCATTCCGGTGACTTCCCTACTTTTAGGGAGGTCGTTTCACTTCTCCATATCGTGTTACAGTAATTTAGTTGAACAGAAGACATATTATTGTTATTATATAACAATGGCGCCATAGATATCAATTAATAAAATAACTGTGTATTTATTTAAGTTGTTTGAGAGTCGTTTAAGTTAGTCTTAAATATAACATCTGGAAATAGACCTTAAAGTGCCATAACTTAATAGAAGATACACAATTGTGTCAAATGCTATCATCTTTTACAACGTACAGAAAAATGAGGGTATTAAAATAATCAATCAATCAATCAAAATAATCATTCTGGTAGGCGGATTGAGGATCTCAATGACCATCATACTGAAAAGGCTGTTGCACATTTGTTGTTCTATGGGTGGTATATGGTGATTACCTGCATTATCATTTATCGTCTTACGAGACTCTTAAATTCATGGGTTCGTGCTATTCTACTTATTGTTATATATAGTCTTCGGGTTGAAAATGAAAATAAATTTATTCAAATGCACTTAAAATACGTTATTTTGAATCGTCCAACTTTTTTACCTACCACCCATTCAGGACTTCTTTTAACTGACAAGATGAATGGACCCAAGAAACTCGTCAGCTTTAACAGAAGTAACGACCATTACAATATCATATGTCGTCATCATACAAAATCCACGAAAAAACAACATTATTGTGTTATCACAATAATAGTAGTGTTATGGTTTCATTACATGCGCGGCATCAACTCCGCGGATGTACTTGCCGCTAGCGCACGGGCTATCTTTATTATAGAAGAATATTTTCTTGGTTTTGTAAAATTGACGATTTTAAGTGCCCGCAAGGGCCTATGAAATAAAGTTATTTTGATTTTGATTTGATTTTTACAAAAAAGTAAACAAGTATCTGTTTGTTGGTGTGATTATGTAAAGGGAAGAGAGTAAGAAAATTATATTTTTTATATCAGACAAGCTTTTACCCACTGCTTCGCTTACGAAAAAAAAATAGTTGTCTGTAAAATCAGTTTACGGACGATAATTTTACGTGATAGCGTCATAAGAAAACATTGATGAAAAATTGCATACTTTTATGAATTGAATTGAATTATTAGCACTGAATTATCATTATTTTGTATAATACAAAGGAGTTACTTGATTTTTTTACGATAAATTAACATTAAGTTCTTGTAATAAACAATGGAAACCACATTAACTTTTCACTTCATGAAGTGGAAGAGAGATAGATGCACCTCAAGTCGAACGCTTAGGCCGATCGTGCCTCTCTATCGCTTGTTTCGCGCTCTCGCTCGCGGAACGTTACAATTTTCGTGCATGCAGCCGGTGTTCATCAATTTATAAGACGTTATCACGTCAAAAGCAACGGGTAAAAGTACCCTTAACATAATGAATTCTACATAATACGTGTGCATATAATAATTATTATTATAGTTCTTAAAATCACATCAATTAGCCTAGCCTTTTTGGCACTGTAAGCTTTGTTTTAAGGATACTAGGGTAACGGAAAGACAGAAATAAATACAAATACCCATGACTCAGGTACATAGGCTCGTATTCATCGCACAAACATCTGCCCCATCCGGGACTTAAACCCAGGACCATCGATGCCAAAAGCATAATGGCTACCGTTGCACCAAACGGTATAATATAGAATTTAATTTTTCTTTTCCTAACAGTAGGTTTCCTTTAGAATTCATTATAATTCAATATCTAATTACTACTTCTACTAGATACTTTTCCCATGGAATCCCAAATGTGTGGTTACAACATTTGCTAAAATTGTGCTAGTACAATTCGTTGAGACAACAAATACGTTTTTTTATGTTATTATTTATGATTTTTCAACAACTTTTATTTGTCGACGACCGCCACCGCCGTAACACGACGAATAAAAGTCAAATAAATTATGGAAGCAACACTTTACGTAGAATTTAAAAGTTTAAATACGGCTGTTAAAGATACTGTGACTTTAATGGCGTTGTAAACACAACTTGAATGGCGTTCAGTGTTAGTAAAAATTAGTGATGCGCCGGATATCCGTATCCGTATCCGTATCCGCGGTTATCCGAGGCAGAACAAAGGATCCGTATCCGTGTCCGTATCCGTTACTTTTTGGCGGATCTTTTACGGATCTATTTACCTTATTAATTTTAAATTTATAGAATGAATTCTTTAAGGCGAAGGGTAAGGCCTACTAGCGACGCCAATTGCCGAGATTCTGACGGTCCACAATTATTTAAAATAGATCCGGTTTAGTAGCTAACAATTTAAAGCAATTGACGTCGCCAATGCGCCTTTCTCTTCGCCTTAAATAAAACTATTAAATTCAATAAAGATATTTTTTTTATTTCTTATAATCAAATATTTGGCTCCTTTATGTTGCAAAGTTTTGTCAAAGTTAGCTGTCATACCAATAGTATATAATTCCAAGATGCTAAATGAACTAGCTTTTTAATGAGATCAATATATTAAAAATTTATAAGATCACTTTTTATCAAGAAAACAAAAGGTAATATTTTAAATTCGAATTTAATGATTTTTACACATTGCACATTCATCATTTATTATCACAAAATAATTCCAAATTACACTACTAAACTTCTTTGTAGACATTTTTTTAAACTCATGTACCAATACCAAATACAAGCGTTATCTATGCTGCCCAGTGTCACATTAAACTAAAACAAAACAAAAGAAAGACCCGCCGCGAAATGCAAGTCGAAACAAGTCTCAACGCAAGATCGCGCGCACCGACACCGATTGTGCAAGAAAGTTAAGCTCCGTATCCGTATCCGTATCTGCGGATCTTGACACCAAATATCCGTATTTAGATCCGTATCCGCGGATCTACATTTTTGACGATCCGGCACATCACTAGTAAAAATCAAAATATTAACGTATACATTCGACGACCATTTGCCTTTTGCACTGAAGGTCCTGGTTACGAATCCGGAATGGGCAGATGTTTATCCGATGAATATTTTTAGGTATTTAAATATATTTATTGGAATATAACATATCTATGTATTACAATCCGACTGTTTGGTGTAAAGGTCCTGCCTATTGCACCGAAGGTCCTAAAGAGTGTAATGAATACGAGTATTTGTACCTGAGTCAGGGGTAGTTATATATTTTTACTAATATTACATATCTATGTATGACAAAGAAGAGTTGTCCAACCTTCAGTGATTGGAGAGGAACGTGAAGAAGAAGAATCAGTTACCCTAGTATCCATTACACTGCTTAATTTGGACTAGGCTGGGTGCTAAATTGAGAAATATTGTTCTCAATCAATGCATTATTTCACATTTCTGGAAAAGTCCCCCCCATCCCTATTTCTTTAGGTTCAACATTTTAAAATATTAAAAAAAACTTAGTCTTCTAATAACATTCTGACAAGTTTTATAATTTTTATGCATTTTCAATGCGATCTATCTGTTCTGACAAGTTCTTCAACTTAACCGATATTTGTATGAAACGTAGTATAAAAAATATTTTTTTTATAGTAATGTTGTGTCCGTGCTTTACTCAATAATGATCCTTTATTGAAATTGAAAAATATATGTATATGGCTTGTGGTGGGTATATGAAAGTAATCTATAACTTGAATACAATCTTTCTTTTAATGTTTTTTTTATATATTTTTTATAAATGAAGTCCACACACAAAATTTCGTAACGATAGATCATTTGGGTACCTACTTAGTTATTTTGAAAATTCCGAAATGAAGGAAAATATACAGCCTGTGCCAAATAATAATATGGAATATAGTTTATGCAAAATAAGTTATTAACTTCCACGTAAAAAGTTTGTAATATATAAAAATATAGAAACAACCCCAACACAAATCGATTTTGATGAAAAAAATCTGGGATCCACCGTCACAAAACCTGCCGTTAACAAAAAACCCGCATCCAAATCGCTTCACCCGTTTAGAAGCTACGGTGCAACAGAAGATAGGTACACAAAAAGATTTGCGCGCACACACACATACACACACACAGCGATCAAACTTATACCCCACTTTTTAGCGTCGAGGGTTAAAAAATAACTTTTATTCAGTAAATGAAAAGTAATAGTCATTATTACATTAAATATTAAGAAGACCCGTACACCGACCCTCCAAAATAAAAAAAAATACCACTTAGAATAGCTATCAACATTATTTGAATTGTTCTTTGAAGAAAATTATTTTATTCCGTGAAACAGTCACTATTTTGAACCACTTCCTAGTAATGTGGCGTTTTCTACGTTATCGTATAAAACATCGATAAAATCATGAGTATCATCGTAATGTATAGGGTAGAATAAGTAAATAACTAGGCAATGCAGTCGCTAAGCATAAAGCTACGCTAGCACCATATATTGGAGCAGAGCGTAGTACCTAAAAAAAGATTTTTTTTGTTTCGATGGGAGTTTTTGCGAATTTCAAAATTCGGGCTCCGTCACAATCTGTTCCTAAACCTGTTGATTCGATTCCACACAAAAAATATTAAAATCGGTTGAGAACTCTGGAAGTTATGGCATAACAGACATTTCGTCATTGAAGCTGATCCATGGGAGCTTCGCTCACTTCGTTCGCTCCGCTCCAATAAAAGTTATATGTAATCTTGTTTATCTGTATTAAATTCCATAAGTAAAATAATTTTTATGGGTAATCTATAATCTAAGATCACAAATTTGTTGTTTGTCTGTCCGCTATTTTTCCCCGCTCTTTTTCCATTGTATATGCGTTACCACAGCAACGCGTTAACCGCAAGTAGTTCGTCTACCGGACGCTAGATGGCGCTAACGGAAAATATTTAATAATAGAAAATATTTAAGGAATTTTGTCCACTGGTGCGATAGTTTTATGGTTTGCATAACAAATACACATGCTTCTAATATGTAATTGTTATTTAATTCCTACAATTCCGCATACATGACACATTTAAATATAACATCTTTATATTAAATCCTGACGTTTCAATTTCTTTACAGGAGCCGTGACCACAAGATGGACTAAGGCAATGATCGCCATACATTTTCTACTACCTTCACAATATTTGAATCGGGTACGTTCCTAACTGTTAACATTTTATACCAATAAAAATTGTTTTATTTTGCATTTTATTGTCTTAGTCATTCTGTGATCACGGCTCCTGTAAAGGAGTCGTAAACGTCATTATTAAATATAAATTATGCGCAAAGTAGGTATTATTTATATATATATATATATATAAATGTGTCATGGTTGTTAACGGATCATGCTCACACATTTTTATTAGTCCAGTTATTGAATAAAATAAATCATAAATCATTGCAAGAGAACAAAAGTCTATTCCTAGAATGCTATGCGAGGCATTGAGATCAGGAAAGATTAAATGTTCAGATACAATTTATGTGTAAAGTTTTATGATTTATTATATTTTTTTGCATTGCCAATTTTTTTTATATGATATATTATGAAAATAACTTATGAGCTGATCCGTTTTGTAATATTTTTCTATTAAAATAATTTATTCTATGTCAAGTTTTTAACGTTTTATTTTTATAAATATAACAGGTAATGTACTTACACATAATTATTATAGACATAATAATTCTTACATTTACACTGATTGGCCTTGCATAAAGTAAGCACTATTATAGACACTTGGGTAACGAATAGACATATATATATATATGACGCATAGATATTTAATCTATAATCTAAGATCACAGTGATTTGTGTGTTTGCTTGTCCGCTCTTTTTCCCGCTCTTTTTCCATTGTATCAATAACGTTACCATAGCAACGCGTTAACCGCAAGTAGTTCGTCTACCGGACGCTAGATGGCGCTAACGGAAAAACATTTAATAATAGAAAAAAAATTAAAAATTTGTTCACCCGTGCAAAGTCGGGACGGGCCGCTAGTAGTTATAGAGATATATATATATAAACGCCCATGAATCAGGTCAAACATCTACCGCTTCCGTTACTCGAACCCAGAATCGACATTGCGAAAGGGCTACTTGTCGTCAAAACCTAACATGTCACCACATTCACTCCATAAAAAGTCAGAGAAATAGGATCCCTATTGTAACAAACCAACATACTACGTCCTATATCTCTAGGCGATACTCCGAAGACTAAATACGGGCGGAATGCAAAATATATTCCAGCGATAAATATTCTACTCTCCCCGTCATATATTTCCCATGGGCCCAGATGGAATTACCATTACATACCTCAGGCGGAGCGATAGTTTGACGTCATGGTACAGTCGGAAATTTTAATTTGGTACCCGTTTCCTTGCAATATTCTTAGAAAATGCAATAAGGTTCAAAATTTAACAAACAAAAATAGTTTTTAAATGTCAAGTATAGACATTGTCTTATTCTTTTTTAATTGGTTTCCAATTTATAACCTGTTTTATTATTGGCGATCATTTGGTGAAACAATAGCAATTCTCTTTTTCACACCAACGGTCATGGAATCCAGTCTAGGAAAGGACAGATATTTGTGAGATGAATACGAGCATTTTTACCTGATGTATGATTATCAAAACATTTGTAAAAATGTGTCTTTCGAATGTGAGAATGTTCGTCTCATTGATGAATCAACGTTGGCCTACAGGGTAAAAAATATTAGAAAATTTCGACGGGTGGTCACAAGTCTCGGTAACTCAATTGGGAAAGCAGTGGAACGGATATCCAAAGGTTGAAAGAAAGAAAAACATTTATTTGAAACTCAAACACACAACAACAAAAGATGTCTATAATTAAAAAGAGTAACAATTAAAAAAAAAAGAAAAGAGATAAACATATGAAATAGGAAAAAAAATACAACTATGGTGTGTTTGAGGCCAAAAAGGGCCCTGTCAATAACTTGTGAGCCGATTCATTTTTTTTTACTTTTCTTTAAAAAAATTTCACAAATATGTAAAGTTTTTAACGTTCTCTAAGCCCATGAGTATCACCGACACGATTCACTGATTAGTTAATATAAAACAACCACTTCCTATAGACAAATAAATAATATCAAATCAAGTAAACGAGAGCTTCACTCAATCACGCATAACACCATTTCGCTATTTCTTTGCTTTGATAATTTATATTGGAAAAAGGTTCGGCGAAAGCTTCCACTTACGTGAGTCATAACACATAATACGAAGGCGTAAGTAGTTTATTGTATGATCTACTTTACGTTTTATTCGCTGAAAGTAGAGAACAGACTGGCGTGGTGTTACAAGAAATATTGAAAATATATATCAAATTAGTATAATACACTCGAGAGCAATGAATCCGGGTCACTTAAAGAATGTTAAAAATCTCGGAAACTAAAAATGATAGGTTAATGCAATAAATTGTATTTAATAGACAATGTAATACTCCTTAAATGAAAGTAAAAAAAATATGAGTCACCATACATTTTATTAACACAAAATTAAATAAAGAAAAAAACTGCTGATCTCTCCTTAAAACAAAAATAGGAAACATGAAATGTTTGAACTTTATTACGATTTTCTTGAATTTTAATACTTCGTATTGCCTCCTCGTGCTTTCATTACTGCGTTTACGCGGTTTGGCATGCTGTACACCAAGTTCCTTATACGATTTTGGGGAATATTCTCCCATTCCTCTGTGAGAGCAATTTTGAGCTCACGAAGCGTGATTGGGGGAGGGTTTCGTTGTTTTACGCATCTGCCTAGCTCGTCCCAAGCATGCTCGATCGGGTTGATATCCGGGCTGCGCGCTGGCCACTCCATACGAGTAATGTTCATCTCTTGAAGGTAGTCATTCACAATCCTACCTGTATGAGGTCGGGCATTGTCATGCATAAATATAGCATCCTCACCTAAATTGACCATAAATGGACCAACGTGATCATTGAGGATTTCTTCCACATATCTTACGCTAGTTAAAGAGCCGTTTTCTATGATCACCAGCTCTGTGCGACTTTCAGAAGAAATTCCGGCCCACACAAGTACAGACCCACCACCGTAGGCTACTTTTTCTTCGATGCATGCTTGCTTGAATCTTTCCCCTGGTCTTCGATACACTCTGTGTCTTCCATCGTGCTTGTAGAGCATAAATTTTGATTCGTCGGAGAACATAACTTTTGACCAATCTTCAATACTCCAATTTACGTGGCTCTGGGCATATCTTAGTCTTGAAATACGATGCCCACGCTCCAGTTTGGGGCCGTTTGCAGGTCTAAGGGGTTTTAAGTTAGATTCAGCAAGCCGACGTCTTACTGTCCATGCACTTGGGTTACTTCCTCCGAGGCGTCGAAACTGATTGGTGAGTTCAGTTCCTGTGAGAAAGCGATTTCGAAGCATGGTGTTCACCAAGTATCGGTCTTCTCGTGCTGTGGTACACCTGGTTCTGCCCGTTCCTGGTCTGCGTAGGTTAGAACCAGTTTCTTCGTAACGTCGGAGAACTCTTTGTACTGTTGACAGCGACACACCGACAGTCCTGGCTGTATCGCGCTGACTCCGGCCGGTTTCCAACATTGTAAGTATTCTGGTGCATTCTTCAGGCGTAAGCGACATAATTTCAGCTTGAATAATGAATATAGAGCACTATCAACATGGTTTATGTACCCACATAAATGACAGATTACAAACAAAAGCAAAACCAAATGCTGTAATTTCGTAGTTCCATCTTCGAAAGTGGCCCTTTTTCAAATTTGATTTTTTTATGATATAACTTTACAATAACTAAGAAGTTTTAATACCTTCATTTAAGGAGTATTACATTGTCTATTATATACAATTTATTGCATTAACCTAGCATTTTGAGTTTCCGAGATTTTTAGGATTCTTTAAGTGACCCGGATTCATTGCTCTCGAGTGTATATCGGAATGGTAGTTCACACTGTCAGTAAAGATTTTTCTCTAATTTCTTCAATATGTTTCAAGTCTCTCAATTTTCAGTACCGATGACGATGATGATAAAAAGGCTCTATAAAACATTACTTCCGAAGTTGTTTACATCTTTTAGAAAACGATCGTATATAGTTTATTTACTGTGACGTCATTATCTATAGACATCAAAGTTGAATCTACATTATTTACATGCCCTGGGTGTTTAGCTGATTGTCATTATAAAACATAGTTTAAAATAATTGAAACGAGGCTGTCAAAATTATTTTTTTTGTTACTAGATTGCAGTGTCGTTTCGTCACAATTTGTAACAAAAACTTCATATTGTTACCTTTAAGAGATATTTTATTATTGAGAGAGAGATTATTATTATTCTTATGTTCTATAATCATTTGATGATTAATGTTCCCGTTGAAGGCTGTTTTAGGTATAGAATTAGTATCTAAGCCAAGTTTAAAACTACTTTTTGTTATTAAACGATACTTTAATTATTACAAATTAATGTTAAGAGACATATTTTAAAAAACTTGGAAATAAATTATTGATCTCGATTGATTTTTGTTGTTTTACTCAGCTTCCTGGTGTCACTCTCAGTTTCCTGTGGCTGGATTTTTTTTAAATGGCCATAAATAAAAAAATACTTAATATTTTGACTGTTACCTTTAGGATACGGTAAAAGACACCGTACTCTAGTTATAAGACTGAATTCCGCCACCAGAATGTATAAAAAATGTCGGACCGAAATCAGACTCGAATTATTCCTTAGTTTGTAGAACTACCCACATCACACAACAGTTAACATGGTAGCCAAACTTAAGACTGTGATTGGAAATGTTTATTTACTGTTATGTACATAACTTACTTAATAAACATTAGTTTGATTACACTAATGTGATGTGACGTAATTCAATGATACTATACAGGCTGCCATCTTGTGCCTGTATAAGGCACTTTGAAGAAATCAGATAGCGATGATTAAACCTTTGTGTAAATATAGAAGATAGTTATCCCTATCATGTAATCAAATATACTAAAAACAAAAATAAATTTAACTACAATTGCATAAAGTTCTTTTGAATCATCCAGATATATTCACCTTATTCCACAAGCATAGCTTTTTCATGGCGGCACTTTGAACGTGTAAAGGTTAAAAGAAAGCGAACGATGAAGCGAGCTTGCCCAAGGTTAACCTTTCCACTAGAGCTTTAAAAATCTAAGGGTTATATGCTCTTGGGAAACCTGTTTTCCTATTCTAACCAATTTAACTACTTGGCAAGCGCCAGAAAAGAGCCTGCTACACCAATTAACCAAGAAATGATAACCCGATATAGATATAAGGTTTTACGGGACTAATTTGTAATTTCTTTATGACTGGAAGTTTATGAAAAAAAAATTCGGAAACAGAAATGAACAGCTTTATTTCACCATCCCCACCTTTTCATCACACAAACAAATGTACAAATAGGCACTAACATTGTGTAGTTGATATACCTAAGAATCGCTCTAAGCATTTTGATTCGACTTTTATAATCCGTACCGCTAGAAAGTGGAACTCCTTGCCTAAGTCTGTGTTTCCTGACACAATTTACGGATCTTCAAGTCACGAGTGATAATGTATGTTCTAAGCAAGTGCTTAACATCCTAAATCACATCGTCGCTTACCATCAGGCGAGATAACGGTCAAGCGCTATAAAAATGCCATATTTCACACCATTAAAGGCTCCGACACTGGTGACGGGACCATTGTAGGTATATGTTTATTATTAATAATAAATAATTATCAACTTCTGCGAAAGTTCTATTAAATCCGATATCACTGTGCCATTGAGATTTGAACTGTCTTTCTATTACACAAGAAGAACAAAACGACTCAAATATTATCGTCCTCAATATCGTTTAACTGCCACTTCTTTCTCGCCAGGTTTTTGCGAGGTGTCAGCGACAGGGGGAAGTCGTTTATAACTCTCTAGTTTACTTATGTTTCGGTGAGAAACCAGAAGCTTAGCTGTTTGAAATATAGGTCGAGATGTCATTGCGTACACTCGATAGATGTTGATATATTTGGTACCCAAAGCTATAATGTTTCAACAGTGTAAATAGTTTTTTGAATCAACTTTACAATTAATAACTTATTTAGACAGCAACACATACTAAACTCATTTGCAAAAAAAACGGGCACCTAAGCAATGAACCATTTTAAATGTTAATATTGCTTTGTTTGATAATTATAAGTAGTTTTATCCTCACAATTTGGTAAATTAATAAGAATATAATCGTTTTCATCAGTATTTCATAAAATTTTGATACAATTTATGGGAAATAATGCTAAACCTCACTAGTAGTGTATGTTCGCTAGTAGTGCATATGCTCATGAAGTAAAAATAAAAAAGTTTTTTTTGTTTGTTTTTCTTTAATAAAGTAAAAGCAGATAAATGTTTAGTATCGAGTGTGACCCCCTCTAGCTAAAATCACAGCTTGAATTCGTCTGGGCATGCTAGCGAGTATATCCCGGATACTTGCTTGCGGAATACGTTCCCCCTCCGCAGTAATCACATTCTTCAGCTCTCTGATGGTCTGCGGAGCCGGTTGTACTGATCTCACACGCCGTTTCAGAACGTCCCAGACATGCTCTATGGGATTGAGGTCGGGACTTCGAGCTGGCCAATCCAAACGACGAATGCCGACCTCTTGCACATACGCTTTAACATCGCGAGATCGGTGGGCGCGAGCATTGTTGTTCATAAAAATCGAGTCTTCACCTAGAGCGGCCAATGCGGGTTGTGCATGAGGAATTAGAACTTCCGTTATGTATCGATGCCCAGTCAGTGAGCCGTTTTCAATGAAGACTAACTCTGTACGATCCATTGAATTTATTCCTGCCCAAAACATAACAGAGCCCCCACCATAAGGTGTGATTTCTTCGAAATATGCCTCTGCAAAGCGTTCTCCTTGTCTTCTTAGCACTCGCCGACGTCGATCTTCACCGAACAGAGATATCCTGGCTTCATCAGAGAACAAAACCCTATTCCAATCTTCTTGAGTCCATAATTCACATTTTCTAGCGAACCTAAGCCTGCGAACTCGGTGCTCACGGAGTAATTTTGGGCCGTGGGCCGGACGGTGACTGCGTATATTGGCAGCGAGAAGCCTCTTCCTGACCGTCCATAGACTAATATGCACATTTCTTACTTCTTGGAGGTTGTTCTTAAGATCCACATTCGAAGATTTGCGATTTCTCAATGCGCGACTCACAAGAAAACGATCATCCTGTGGTTGGGTACATGGTTTTCTTCCAGATCCAGGCCTTCTCTCGACGGAACCAGTCTCCTGATATCGCTGCCAGGTCCTTTGGACCGTCGAGCGACTAACATTTAGCCTCCTAGCCACGAAGCATTGGCTGAAACCCTCTTCAAGCAGCGCGATAATTTTGGTAGCTTTTACCACTTTATCTACCATTTTTGATACAGCCAAACAGCAATAAATAAAGCTTTGACAGTCAAGGATATGAAATTAATCGATGAAAATTGAATAAAAGTTATAAAAGTCGATGTTAACTTCTGGAACTTCGCGCCAAAAATGTAGGATAAAAAGGGGTTTTCTGTAAAAATGAGCATCAAATGAAAATTTGAATTTAGAACGTACTTTTTTAAATACCACGGCATTTTTAAAACCGGCCAGTAACGTGTACAAACGATTGAAACCTTTTTTGTATTGTATCTTTTTAAAGATGAATGAAAATCAAAACCGCCCGTTTTTTTTGCAAGTGAGTGTATTTTTTTTAACGTGAATAAGTAAACGCTTGAACGCTATTACTCCTGATGGTAAGTGACGCCTGTCTTCCTCTGCCGCCTTGCCTAAAAGATTCACTCGTGACATGAAGACCCCTAAATTGTATTTATCAGAAACACAGACTCAGGCAAAGAGTTCCACTTTTTAGCGGTACGGTTTACAGAATAGGAACCAAAGCGCTTTGTGCGACTCTGGTATATCAACCATTTTATTGTTCTGAACCCAAAATATCTTAAGCATTTTTGTTATCGAATTCATATACAACGACGGTATCACAACACCCAGACACAAGCCAATACAGAAAGTATGTTTTCTACATTGACCTGGCCGGGGGTCAAACACAGGACATCGGAGTGGCGCTACAATGAAAAGCGCTACTAAAGATTATATCAATAAATAGAGAAAATAGTATCTTTCTGTTCCAAGGGTGGGCATTGCACTAGTATAATAGGTACTAATATCCCGAGCAAGTAAAACCGTATCCGTGCTAAGCGTCAGATTTTACCGTATACGAGAAGCCAAGACAGACCTTAGGCTACAATACATTATCTTATGTTATAAGAAGATATCATATGTTATACTGTTTCTTATAAATACATTTCAGGACTGACCATTGAACTTGGCACCCATTAAGATCTCACTTCTTTTGTCGTTGAAGTCAACAACCAAGGCATTGATCATAATATTGAACTTGGCTCTCATTTCACATTTCTGTTTTTGATTGGGATCATTACTTCTAGCAATATTTTCATTATTTTATGGCTCAGAGTAATCCTATATTTTTTGTGCATATTAAGTATCACTCAAAATGGTTAGTTCTAACTATATGTACGAGTTTTTTTTGGCTGGTATTGTCAGAAAAGGTCTATAAATGCTTAAGACCTCAATGATCTTTAATTATTCCATTTTTAGTTTAAGTGAATTTCAAAGTATACTCAATTAAATTTTAACCGATCTTTTGTTATATAAAGAGATGTAACAAAACAGACAAGAGTTAATAAGTAGGCGCGATCCGAGTGGAACTTGTAACGGCTAGGAAGGATCCAAACAACGGAATAATTGAAGAGACTTCCGGTCCAAAATTCGCAAGAACCTTATCCGCGAGGAAACACGTAGTCATAAAATAAAGCAGCCTGATTTTTGTAAAGTACGTTTTTGTTTCAAAATCGTAATACGATTAAGGGCCTATACACACTGCGTTTTTTAAAAGAACTGTCGTTTTAGAAACGCGGGTCAGACGCGTGTCGGCAACGCGTTTCTTTTTAATTTTATTTTTGAAGTGAAAACTTCTTTAGTATCGTTGTGATTTCAAAGTCGATGAAACAAAAAGCGAACGTAAAAAGAGACAAACACTTAAATTCATAAGATTTAACGTAGGCGAAAATGATATAGGAAGCATTATATAGGTGTGTTAATACGTGTTTATGTGCTGTACAAAGTTTAAGAGAAGGCATCACAACAACCGTGGTATTTTGTATACGAGTACGTATTATTTTTGAAGGTTTCACTTCTACCACGTGTGAATTGCACACATGCTTTTTTTATTTTGCAAGAATTAACAAACGATTGTACAATATTTTATGTAACAAATATACTAACAGGATATTAATTGCTAATACAAACAGCAACATTATCCACAGCTTACTTTAAAGGATAATAAAGAAACGTAATAACAAAATTGAGCTATAATAAAGCAATCGAATTGTAACTTTAAATTAAATAAAAAATATACTTTTTATACCTATATCAGGATCAACCAAGTATCATAATAATAACTAACAAAAGATAATATGAGTAACAAATAACAATCTATTGTGACAGCAGATCGGAGACTTTGGACTTGAAAGAAGACGCAGAAAGAGAGAAGATATCTTTTTATTCCACATTGTTAGGGTTCATAATTTCTAAGTATAAATTTATTAGATTTTTGTATATTCGATTCCATAATTAAATTATTTTTGACTATGGCAACATTGTAACCCAGTGGCGTGGTTCTGCTGCGCTGTGATTGGTTGACGCCTTAATACCTAAACCAATGGCAGCGCTGGCTTTTCCCGCCAACGAGCTAGGGAAGGGAGTCGAGACGCGGGAGCGGCCATTCTAGTCTTAGCACCTGTGCGGTAAACTAGTTGTGAATTATTGTGATTAAAGTGCAAGAAATATAAGTTTAATACCATCAGTATATCTCGAAGTTTTCATTATCTGCACCTACGGTAGCCCCAACATACCTGAAGCATCGTTTGATTTTATAACATAGCATTTTTTTGTTTTGATACAATATCGATACAGATAACGATTTAAACGAGACCGAATTTATGCATGTATTCAAAGGTAAAACGTACATTTATAGTCATCCTTTAGTGTAATAACCAATAGTTTGACTCGCGTGAGTATCAATACAAGCGCGCGTCGAACGGCGCATTTAATAAAATCGGTGTGCAAGGCTCTAATGCGTGTTTTGTAGACTACGTAGGCTAATTATTTAACTCTGCACCTCACAAATATGAATTTACTCAGGTTTAGTACACAGCTGAGTTGCTTTGTTGATATCTGATTATATTGCATATTTTTTTATTCGTGTAGCCTTAATAATTGCCAGGATCCTTTATTAAGGCTATGTTTAAGTTAAAGTCTATGTTATTTAAATCTATGTCAATGTCGTGATGTATGCTTTGTTGTTTTTCCATAAAAAATAAATAGCTTTCACTTCCATTTTCCTCTATAATACTAACGATACTATTGTTAGAGTAAAGGGTGTTTTTTCTATCACTATGTACCTGTAGTGCCTTGGAAAAAACAACGTCTTCCGTAATACTATTTCAATGATCGTTGTATATAAGGAAGTCCAATCTCGCTTCACGACCAGGTTATATAAGGTTAATCCCTACGTTCACGGGTAATGTTATTTTACTTCTGTGATTTTCTGATTGGAAACTCCTTTCTACTGCTTTTATTTATTTCCTGTAATATAGTCCTATTTTTAAATCGTCAAGTGTTTACATTTACAACAGCTACTTACGTTAAATATTGAACAAGCCAATAAAACTATTAATAAATTATTAAAGAATTATGATAGAAATCCTCATATTACTCTATTAGGACGGATAATCCAATTATATTACACTTTCATAAATGTAAGGGATTTTTCTGATGACACAATTCGTGGTATACAACAAACGCGTGAGGAGTACGTGTGCGTTGTAACTACGATATATGGAAATTTATAGAATTTATTAAAGCTGCGGAGTTCCGGAAAAGACATCAGTAGGTCGTAATAAGATTTTTCATTGATTCGAAACGAAACAATTGAATCAACGTTTCAATGTTGAACAAAGGCTGTTAAATAAAACTTCATGATTTATATTTTGCATCTTAAATATAAAAATACAAGAAAAAATTGATTAGGATCACAATTTATTCTCAGTCGGCACTCGATTCCGGTCTATTGCTTTCACAATTTTTTTAATTAAAAATTTATCATACAAGTTAGCATTGAAATATAAAATCAATCAATCGACTGTGAAATCATTTGTAAAAAATATTTCTTTCAAATGCGAGGATGTTACTCTCATTGATGAAACAACGCTGACCTACAGCGTTAAAAAGTACTAGCAAATTTCGACGTGTGGTCACCTGGCTCGGTGGCTCAATTGGTAAAGTATTGGCTAGCTTGGAGTATATAACGAGATAACTATCCAATGCATCAAAGGCCACAGTGGATCACGAGGTAATGAAGCAGCTGATCGGATGGCACGGAGGGCATCGGATATGGTGCCTTTCGGCCCAGAACCCATCATCCCCATTCCGATCAGCTTGTTCAACAACAGTATTTGTAAACACACATCAAAACTGCATCAGCAGCAGTGGAACTCTATGGAGACGAGTAGACAAGCTAAACTCCTTCTACCGCGGGTGGACGCTCGTGTCTCCAGATCCTTACTACAGCTAAGTAGATCAGAGCTGCGCCTAGTAACAGGCGCCATTACTGGTCATGGCAACTTTAACAGGAACCTTTTTCATTTAGGTATCACCGTCAGCCCTCTATACAGAGGATGCATGGAAGTGGATGAAACAGCCACCCATGTTATAATGGAATGTCAAGGAGTGGCACACTACCGGGCAAAACATCTCAGCTCGCTGGGCAGTCTCCTGGAGGTTCTCAACAAGGTGAAGGAATTTGGAGCATTCCTGGCGGTGCTGGGATGGCTGGAATGAACAAAAAAACATCCTCCAGACGCAAAATAGGCGCTTGAAGTCGTCGAGTTGCGGATACCGCCCGTATTGGATGAAGAAGAAGATGAAGAAGAAGTTATTGGCTAGTATTTTTTCCGATTAAAACACTATCGTTACGTTTAAACAAATACCAAAACCATTAACGACGTATTAGTGGTTCCACGCCCGTTATGGCATTTATTGATGTTACTATGTGTATGTACCTTATCTCCTTGATCAGCTGTTTGTTGTCCTAAATAAATAAAAAAAGAACACTTAAAACTCCGACAGATCGTACGATCAGACCTTTCGTAAGCTTAACCTCCGCGATAAGCGTAATGCCCCATCCACTACGCCAGCGAGCTTCTCGAGGATTTTATTTTTATATAATCCTAACGAGTCGTCGCCTTTTCATGTTAACTATGGTAACTAATGTGATGAGTTTTTTTTTTCGTCAACGGGAGGCAAAGAGTCTGTATTAATGGGGTGGAATTTTACTCAAACCACCCTGTAGTCTTCTAAATAAAAACATTTCAATGTAATTTTTAAAGAACTTGAAAGTGAAAAATCTTTATGAATAAATCTTCAATAAATCCATATTGTAAAGAGTTGATAAAGTATTATATAAATGTAATTTACAAGTAATAATTGAGTTTGTACAAATTTTGCTCGGGTTATAGAAACAAATTATCCATTCTTTAGGGAAAAGTAAGCGTACATAAGTTTTTGGAATATGTGAATGCTCAAGGCTCAACAATCACAATTCACGCGTCCTTGCACCTAGGGCTGCGAACTGTGCAAATAATTCTCAATTTTATTAATATTTCTTTTTAATCTCACTATAATGTGAAATTTTATTTTTTTGAGGTCAATGTAGAAGAAGAAGAAGATTAAACGAGGTATTAAACAATATAATATTTTGGCAATAATTTTATGGAGGTATTCAACACATATATCCGCACAGCAAAATATCAGTAGGAACTTCTTTAATGATGCATGGTTCCTTTTTGAAGTTATACTTTTTTAAAAGCATTGAGGGTGAAATTGTTCATGTAACGGAAATTGAGCAAGCAGCATGCAACGAAAAAGCGACACCATGAAGTAAATTGTTTAAGTGAATAGACTAAATCAAGATATCTCATTAAAAAAAAAATGTAAAACTTTTGCCCGCTTTTTTTATTAAAAATAATATTTCTTACATTCACACCGTTGTTTAATTTAATGGATATATTAAAATTCATTAACTAAAACAAAGATACATAAGTCTGCGTGAATTTTTTACAAGCTTTTTAAGATATATAGCTTATATTTTAGTACAATATTATAAAGCAGATGAATTACCGACAAACTAAATAAGTGAAAATGTAAAATATAATAACTACACGCTTAGATTAAAAATAATAATGCCCAAAAAGGCTTTCATTCAGCCCATCGACTGTGCCGCCTTTTAACAAGATTTCTTTCTTTCCTGAAACTCGTTCAATTTATAAAGAAAACAAACGCACTATTTTAATATTTTTATAAGACTGAACTATTTATAAGAAAGTAAGATATTCTTTCGGCAGAACTTATATTGCTAAACACGTACCTTATTAAATTACATTTTTTGACGTGACAACGTCTTAAATTAGGTTGCGGCTGGGAGTCACTTATGAAAAAGTGTAACGCTCGGTAACGTTACGATGAGTCACCGAACGAGAGAGAGGCCCGCCGAATGCCTTGCGTCTCTCTCCCACTCAACTATGATCGGTCTGCCGCGCGCATTGTGCAATTTAATTATATTCATATCAATGAATATTCTACCGAGAAAAAGACGTTGTCACGTAAAATCTTCGCCCGTAAAACCGACTTTACAGGCAAAAAAAAAAAAAAAAAAAAAAAAAAAAAAAAAAAAAAAAAAAAAAACCATTTTTTTATTTAAAACGAGTATCGAGAAACATTTCAATGTTATAAAAATGGTAATTTTATTTCAATAATAAATGTTTTATTATTTTTTAAATATAGTTATTTTTTATTTAATCACTAACATTTTGTATATCAAGCCATCGATTGGTGCAATCCTACCAACTAATTCAAGGATTCCGATTGATGAAGAAGATGAGATAAACATGAGCATAATACTTCCTGCCTTTCGCACCGACGGTCTTGGGTTCGAATCACGGAAGAAACCTCAGTCATGGGTGTTTATATATATTTCTATGAATATTACATATCTATGTCTATTCGTTACCCTAGTATCCATAACACAAGCCTGACAGTGCTTACTTTGGGCTAGGCTAGTTGATGTGAATGTAAGAAATATTTATTATTATTATAATATGTCTCATAATGTGTCATGGCCTATCCTATGTCCTAAGTTGATAAAAATCTTGCAAAATAAAAAAAAGTAACTGTGAATTTATAAATTTACATAAAAATTATTGAAAACCTTAAGACTGACTATATTAAATAAATTTTGGTTTGGACAGCCCTTACATTTATCTCAAGTCGACGTAATAAAGCAAAATGGCGGACAAACGAAGCCAAGTCCCGCTGGCGGTAATGAACGACAGTAATTTAGACGTATTGCTTTTGACGTTCGGTCCCCTAAGGTACCGGTGACGACGCATTCACCGCCACACTAATACGTACGAAATATATTCATTTCTTACACATCTTTGCACATTACACATTTAAATAAAACGACGTATATTATATCTTTTAGAAATTTAGGATTGTGAATGCAAAAAAATAAATTAAATGAAACTTACTGAGGATTTTTGGGCACAATATATAATTATTCCTCCTTAACAGGAGCCGTGATCACAGAATGACTAAGGCAATGTTCGTCATATATTTTCTACTACCTTCACAATATAAAAATCGGGCACGTTCCTAACTGTTAAAATTTATATAAATCAAAAATGTTTTATTTTGCATTTTATTGAGTTATTAAATTTTCACTGTCATTTAATTTTTAAAGTCAATTAAATATAAATTATGCGCAAAATTCCTAAAAAGGTGTTTTATTTAAACGTACGAAATGTACTTAAATTAAAAGCTTTCGTAGTTGGACCTAATCGATTGATGTTGACCTTCGCCGTTTCATTTCTTTTATTCTTTTTCTTTAAAGTAAAATTGTTGTAAACACGACAACTGCGCTTGGTAGCAGTCACGGTAAATATTTGAAAGAACACGGAATTTACTGAAGAAACTAATTAGTAGTAAGCGAACGATGTCCTGGATTCAAGTTTTTTATGAATTAGATATCTTTTAATAACAGATAGTTCCTTTTTATAAACATCAAATAGGTACATACAAACGTAAAGATGGAAAAAATATTAAAGATTTTTCCGCATCATTCTTTTATAAGAATTAATATTTAATTAATTTGGTAAATTCATGAAAAATAACCTGTTTATTATTGTTTTAATATTATTATAATTTTACGTTTCCAATGCTATATCTTATAAAAAAAATACAGTTAAATTAACAATCGATTAATATGGAACAGCCATTTAATACATATTTTATGTCTTATAGAAATATTGCAAAATTAAATTAAAAACATATTTTATATTTTGCATTTTCCATGCAGATAGCATATGCAGACAATTTTTTTAATAGTAAATACTAGAAAAAATTGAGTCGGCCCATAAGTTATTCTCAAGCGACATTCGAACCTGCTATTTTTGAATGTCTGGTCCACTGCTCTCTCAATTGAACCGCCAAGCCCTATTTAATAAAAAAAAACAATTATAAAAATAAAAAAATAAAAATGATGTATTTTCAAACAGAGTCCATAGATGTTTGTGACAATTTTACTTAATTTCTATGTAAGTCTTGATTTAATTTCATTTTCAATTTAATTATTATACTATTCTTTATATATGTAATATTTTATAACACAGGCTTTTTCCTAGCACAGGCATTAGTCTCGCACAAACATTAAACACACAAATAAATGTATAATACCCTAAATCATGTAAGTTAGTGAGAAGAAAGAAATAAACGATTATTATTATTACCTTTATGTTTTAATCCTATTTTTTATTTTTTCTTATCATGTAATCCTAATTTAATTTATGATTTGATAATTGTAATTTTTATTTTTTGACATGTAATTTTGCTTTATCTTATGTTAAAACGCTTAAATTAAGTTTGCATGCTATATTTTCATGGCTAAATAGGTTACGAAGTATCAAAATTGTTACTAATCTGTGTACCGCCATTGTATACCATATTATAGATTTACCCCCATTGGAATTTATTTAGCACTTTTTACTGTGGGGTAGCGTTGATTCATCAATGAGAGGAATATACTCGCATCGATAGAAACATTTTTTTTTATTTTTTTTTACAAACGAATTAGTTGATACAATCACTTTATATGTGAATTTTATATTTTTGCATTTTCAATGATATATAAATACTGAAGTATTCTGAAAATATCATTACTGAAATATTAGTACCTACAGATAACACGTTTAAAAAAATCAATTCACGTGGTATTCGAAACCACGTCTATTTCGGCAAAACTACCTTTTTTGAGTTTAATAAACACTATATTTGTTTTTTATCAAAGTGTCTGTACCACCGTCACTCTATAACATCTATCCAGTCGCTTCTCATTAGAATTTTTTAAAACGTATTTTTCTATATTATTATTTTTTGAGAAATATAAAAATCTTGTCCATCGTTCTAGAATTGTCCAGTAAGCAAAATTTGTATGTTACAATTAGTGGAAATATATATAATATAATGTATTGTAACCAATAAAACATTAAATTAATAGTAATAATAACAATAATATTACTCAGGTACAAATGCTCGTATTCATCACACAACCTTCTGCCCCTTCCGGAACCCAAATCTGAGTAGGTGCGAAAGATAGGATCGCTACCGTTGCACCAAACAATCGTCAAATAATAATGGTATTTATTTCACAGTTTACAATGGGTAATAGTTGTTTGAATACACATAAACGCACTTATAGTTATAAACAAACACAAAATGATATGCATAACCGAGCGAAAATAGGCCTTATTACACAGGTTATATTAAGTAATTAATTCGGTCGGTCGTTATGTCTTCCACAGTTAATTGAACTACGCCTTAATGACGTACGCTCATGAGGCTACTGTAAGCCTAATTAATATTATGGAAAACTGTAATATACGAACGTATTTCAAATTAAATGTTAAAAGGGCAAAAATATGTTTCGTAAATAAATTAATATCAGTTAGTTGCAAATATTGGTATAAGCTTGCGGTAAAAAAAATAACTTTCCGCGTCTGTATCACCGAATACTTATAACCGGTCAGTTTTAAAAGCCAGGGTGAATAGGCACCTTCTGGGTTACCTCGTTCCAACATGGATCCTGTCTTGGCCTCCGGGTTTGATTGGGAGCAAGAGCGAACCCATTCAAAATAAATAAAAATAATGCGAGATGGACTCGGGCACCGAGGGTTCCGTATAAAATTGTAGGTAAAAGCCGATTTTTCCCTTTTAACTGTGCTTGCATTGCTAAGTCATCGGGCAGTTTAAGTTTAAAAGTTAAAAAAAATTTAAATAAAGTCATTGTTACCATCGACACGCTCGTTTTTGTATTTAATATTTATCCTGACGTTTCGACTCGACGTTTCGACAGGAGACTTGATCACATGATGAATAAGGTAATGGTTGTCACACATGTAACATACTAACCGAACTAAAAATTATAAAATAAATTTAAATATAACAATTAAGTAATTAACGATAAAGGTAATTTCGGTGTAAGAAAAGCGTGGCGTACTCGATAACGATTGTTGTATTTTTTATATAATTTATTGATTTATCACCAAATCCAGAGTTGGTGTAAGAAGAATGTCGTTAATAGCACTCCACGCTTTTCTTACAATGTCATTAGTTTTCTCGTTAATAACTCAATCGTTATATTGAAATTTATTTCTTAAATTTTTGGTTGGGTTTACTATAAAAGCACATTTTTTTAGGTAATTTAAACTATAATTTATTTTTCATTTAAGTGCGATCTACTATATGAACGGGATTTATTCATCATTCATGTTTCTTTGTATTTTGATTTTTTTTTGTAATCTTTTTCAATGATTGTATGGTCTGATAAGAGAAGATAAGTGCAAAATTTCGAATTAATATGATGTTTTGAAATGGTTAATCATCGCATTAGAAGATTCCATTACAAAGAAACATACAATATTTTTTTTAACGGGCGCGCTCCTTATCCTTATCAATCCCGGGAGCCAAGACAAGATCCAAGATGGAACGAGCTAACCCAGAAGGTGCCTATTTACCCTGTCTTTAAAAACGGATGGGTTATAATTTCTCGGAAATACAGAGGCAGGGAGGGAGTTAAACTTACAAACACATAAGTGAAGTTAATGAACGTTTGTTAAAAAAACAGCACTGCTATGCTTTTATATATTTCTTGTAATTTGTTTTCAATAATTTAAATTAAAATGAAATACGAGGTCACCATTTAATACCTGTGCCAATATTTTACACAGCCATTGTATCTCGGTATCATATCAAGAGGCTCGCTCGTAAATTACAAATATAAACAAAGGTAAGCAATTTGTAGTTTATTACTACCCAATAATAATGTCGCATCGTTATAAACGTGACGTCAGAGGTAACTTGAGCTTTGATGAAGGATCTCTGGTGCCACAGTGATTTGTTAATATATACGTGAAATATACCGATAGCACTTTCGGAGACAAATATTATCTTCGTGTTTCTTCGTATATTTTGTTCGACTTGTTTCCTTATAACTTATGGAGGGTAGTATAAACTTACTCAAAAAACTGGACAAGTGCGAGTTGAACTCGCGCGGAGAAAGTTCCATATGATGACAATGTTAATAGATCTACCATGTTCATGTTTTTAACCAAAAAACAACTTTATACTGTAAATGTAAGTGTGTATTCGTAAGAAATATTTTATTAATTAACGGTTTTAGAATTTTTATTTACTTGTTCTATAAGACCTTACTTCATGCTGATGATCCTAGATCAAAGGAATGTACCCTATAGGTTTTGATTCCACTGTGAGTGTCAAAATTTGTGGCAAAAATGAAGCATAAAAATAATCTTTTGACTGCGTCGACTTAGAAGTTTGATTTTTTCACTGCTGCAAGGGATTGTAGATGTAATTGATATTAATTTCAACTTGATACCACCATGCGTTCCTGAGAAAAAGGGTCTTGACAACGGACAACGAAGTCCTATAAGGGTTCCGTTTTTCGTACGGAGTACGGAACCCTAAAAACATCAAGAAGAGGGAGGTGTTTCTATCACCCGCTCCTCCCAAACTTTTATTCTAATTTGTTCTGAGTACACCCGCGACAAATTTCTATTTATTTAAATGATTTGACGTCCGGTTCCGGTACTAAATAAAAGTATCTATTACCATAAGTAATGTTGTTTTTTTTTCAACATAGAGAGTAATTCTTTTACAAGTATCGAACACTCGATAGAAAAAAAACTATGTAATTACTTTCCACGCTTCCCTTACAATAACATTAATTTTCTAGTTAATTACTTTATTGTCATATTGAAATTAATTTTCTTCTTTTTAGTTCGGGTTACCGTAAAAGCGTGTTTTTTTACTATATTTTTATACATTAGTTGTAAGCCGTTTCTTTTATATGTGAGCAATAAGGAATATAAATCTATGTATTACCTACATATATATTTGCGAAACTCCTTGCCAAAGGACTTGTAAGCGAGACGTTATCTATCTTAGATACAGAGCTGTAACTCAAATTTCGGTTGACTTAGCGATAAACATAAATATCATATTGCTTACGTAATATCTAAACAGGGTTTACATTTATTCAGTAAATGAATTTTTGAATTAACATTTTAAGAATTTTGAATCTCTGTAACTCAAAAATTAATCGTAATTAAAAAAAAACAGCAGTCTATGCGAAAATTTGTATATGGTGACAATTGCTACCAGGGACTGACGAGGGGTTTTGACTATCGGTAGCAATTGATACCGTGGACTGATAAGTGGTTATATATTCATTTATTACCAAGATATCTTACTTTATTTTTTGAAGTGAAAACTTCTTTAGTATCGTTGTAGTTTGGAAATCGATAGTAAACATAGACACATAAATTCATAAGATTTAAAGTAGGAGAAAATGAGATAGGAAGCATTATGTACGTGTGTTAATACGTGTTTGTGTGCGAATGCGTAGTACAAAGCTTGAGAGAAGGCATCACAACAACCGTGGTATTTTGTATACGTATACGTATTATTTTTGAAGGTTTCACTTCTACCACTTGTGAATTGTTGCACACATGCTTTTTTATTTGGAAATGCAGTTAGTGTGAGAAGAATGTCGTATAAAGCACGCTACGATTACCATACAATGACATTAATTTTCTCGTCAATTACTTAATTGTTATATTGAAATTTGTTTTTTACTTATTAGTTCAACCGACTAAATAAACATGAATTTTTACATTTATTTTCACTTTACAGTTCTTCGTAATTTAAATTTATTGCGAAATTTCTACGATTTGTTTTATTATTGTACTAGCGGCCCGTCCCGGCTTCGCACGGGTGGACAAAATCTTTAAATTTTTTCTACCATTCGATATATCCTATGACACTCAGCAATAATGTGCCTTTCTATTGGTGAAAGAATTGTTAAAATCGGTTCAGTAGATCCCGAGATTACCCCTTACAATTTAACAAATATACAAACACACAAACTTTACTTCTTTATAATATTAGTATAGATTGTCATCGATCTCTGATAAGCGTGCAAAATTTCAAATTGATGTGACGTTTTGAAGTGAGTTAAAAACACGTTACAAGATTCTGTTATAAACAAACATACAGACTTACAAACATACCGGTGAAATTCATAAAAACTCATAACTTGCAAAGCCTTTATTATTGTATACATATATTTTTTGTAATTTGCTGTTCTAAATGTAGTTATAACCGGTTGCTTAGGGCAAATTCTAAGTGTAACGAATAAAGTTTTCTTTACCACCTTTATAAAACTGCTTCTATTAAACGAATCCATCATCTACATTACCCCTCCAGAATATTAAAAAGCCAGCACCCATGTACAAAGCACAAATATTATAACTCAACTACCGATAAACATATAACCTTCTTAATTGATAAAAAAAATTAAGACAATACGTGTATTAAACGTCAAATCTTGTACCGAGAATAAGCCGCAAGAAACTCGGCAAAAAAAGTCCATTACCTGGTCTTTGTATAAACAAAATACAATATAACATCGGCAAGGGCTGTTTTTTTCTTCTCTTTATTATACACAGACCCCCCTTTCCCTCTGGGCACTCTGTGTAAATGCCCAGGGCCCCGTGATTGTTAGGGGCCCTGAAATTTCTGCCTGATCACTAAAGAAATACCGATATTTATTACAGAAAACTTATTTAATAAGAGTAAATCGAACCTCAATTAGGGATTATATTATCGACTTTCTTATTCGTTTTTGCGTGCGCGAAGTTACTCTAAATATGTGTGAATCGCCCCATTTAAATTAAAGATTATCTATTCTACTATTGACTGTCAATAAAAATCTGAAACCTTGTTTATCTACTTTCTTTGTCTGTTCTAGTTATAAAAAAGTGTTCTGTCGAAGTCGTAAGGGCCCCATTATTCTTATATGCCTATGAGGGCCTCCATTAGGTTAAAGACGGTCCTACAACATTTAAGTAAACTTTTCTACTACCAAGTACTACCAAGAGGTATAAGAAACGGATTTTATTCAGGTACTATCTCTCATTACAAAATAATGATAATAAAAAAAATTAAAACAAAGCTCCACGCATTCTTGTCTTCTAAATAAACACCGATAACTCAGCGACTAATGTTGCAAGTAAGCTACTTTATACATTTTTAAAAACTTTAAAAAAATCAAAGCCTAACGTAAAAAATTGGCATCGAATATGATTATTAAAAGCTGAATTATTAAAATTTATTTCAATATATTTTTTATTCAATAAATTATCGATTCAGAAATATTACCTTTATTTTAAAACTTAAGCCAACGTCTAAAATATAGGTGAATATATGAAATTAGAGGTGAGAGAGGAGAGGAGATCTATTAGAAGCTAGCAATGTTTAGTTTTATTACAAATTTAATTACTATAAAATCACTACGCCGAGTCATATCAACCCTAGCTTGTATTACAATATACGGTCGCTTGAAAAGTATTTATTAGACGCTTAAAGTAGGTCGCTGACCTATTAATTTATTAGACAAATAAGCATGTTTGTAAATGAATTTCATAATTTGAAAAAGCTGCATTATTTAGTTCTTACACTTCCGCACACATCACACATTTAAGTAAAACCTTTTTAATATTAAAAAGAAGTTTTAAAACATAATAATACATATGATATATTTGTCTTTGTTACTCTGCCTTATGTCATAAATATCTAACGTCCAGTAATGGAGTCGAAACTTTAAGATTAAATATAAAATCAAAATTTAATGCGCAATTGATCCAGTAGAAGTGCTTTTATGTATCTTGCATTAATTATCACTCATTTCTTAGTCCATTTAAACGTGAGTATCCAATAAATCGACACCGTTCCATTTTAACCAATGTAATATCTAGATTTGTAGTCGAAAGCACATTAGAATAAATATTCTAAAAAGTAGAATTATATTTATGACATAAGGCAGTATGAAAGACAAATATATCGCGAATAACACATGTCACGTAATATATGTTCAAAAAGCTAGTATTATAAGACGAAATGAGTGATTATCTATATTGTGTACTACTAATATTCTAATTTTGAAAATTGACAAAATTTGTCAAAGTGTCAAAATGTTTATGACTCAATCACGCAAAAATGGCATAATAGATTTGGATACAATTTAGCACACACAACCTTATTTAATACATATAATACTTTTAATAACGGCAAAATGTTAAGTTCTTATGATAATGAAAATGACTTTACTCAAATACACTTAAAAAAAGTTGTTTTGAATCGTTCAACATTTTTATCTACCACCCATTCAGGACGTCTTTTAACTGACAAGAAGAACGGGCGCAAGAAACTCGTCAGCTTTAACAGAAGTAACGACATTTACAATATTATACGTCGTCAAAATACATAATCCACAAAAAAATTGGTTGTCTGTAAAGTCGATTCACTGACGATAGTTGAACATGACAACGTAATAAGAAAATACTGATGGAATGGTTGCATTTTTCAAAAGAAAATTTTTATTTTATTTGTTTGATAGATATTTTGTATGGATAAAGAGAAGGAGGTAAATGGAAATCACAATTGAATTGATCAAGTTACATTTATTTGTACGCATAAATACAATTATGTAAAGCCACTGATTTTTACTCATCGTGAAATAGTTCTGTTAACTTATTGTTATAGTTTTGTCAATTATAGCATAACCTACAATCGCTGCACTAGCGGACCGATACTATTTATTTTAATGATGAAAGCACGAATATTCGACAATATATCACTGAACATATATTTAATATCGAAAGAATCATTACCTTTTTCGCCGCAATTATCGTTGCTATAAACAATTGACACGTGAAAAGTGAATGTCACTTTTCACTGCACTTCATACTTGACGAAAACATGTAAATGTATTATTGTATAGCAGCTGTCCACGCGGACGCATCGCTCACTTAAGTAGGAGAGAGACAGATGTCGAACGCTGCCGAAAGCGGAGGCCGATTGTGCCTCTTTGTCGCTCGTTCCGCGCTCTCGCTTGCACTTCAAGCCTTAAATGGAACGCCTCAGAGCGAGGTAATGCCGCATGAGTCATGTTTTTTCGTGCGTGCAGCCGGCTCCATCGAACTTTAAGACGTTGTCACGTCAAAAAAACAAAATTATTCTGTTATTACAATTATAGTAGTGGATGGGATTATTAAAAAACTACAGGACAAAGCCACTTCAAATTTTCTTAAGTCAACGCAAACGTAATCATGTGTAGAAGCATGATATGATAAAGTGAAGAGTTGGTTCAAACGCGACTATCTGCCAAACTATCAGCCGGATTAAAAAAAATCTTATTACTTTTAATAGCCCAATCCTCGCAGAAGGTTATAAGTGATATATTATGTATACGAGAAGTTTAACCCGGGCGAAATCGGGGCCGACCGCTAGTATAATTATAAACGCCATGTTCACTGGTGTATATCATCCCTAACATAGTATAGATTGGTAATGAACTGTTACACCTTCGTAACTAATTTAGTGAAACAAGGAACGCTTCCCCTGGGGCCAAGAGGAAGTCTATAGGCGTGGTTTTACGTACCCTCATTTGAATGCGGCCTACAGTGTTATTTTAAATATAATTTAGATAGACAAAAATCAGCTTCACCGCTACTGGTGCGAGAGGTGCCCAAAATTCTACCAGTATTTCCTTGTTTTCAGCGATTTTTATCTTAATTAAAGATTTTACCTTTTCTTATTTTTTTTGTCTTGTTAAAAACATTACGACGGAGGGTAGACCAATACGTCTGCCCATAACATCCATATGCAAAAAAACTTTAGTTCTTTCGTAACGATGGCGCATGCAACTTAATATGTACAGTCACGAGAAAGATGTATAATATCAATTATTTATTTCTATACTATTGTCTCTTTGCTTTAGGCCGATATAGTGTGACATGATTCTACGGTGTGTAGTAGTAGGTTAAATAGAATGTCATGTGAAATGTCTAGAATTCAGTAGTTCATTTCTGTAAAAATAACTCAAAAACTACTGTTTCGCGATCGGATACTGTGAGCTTTGTGTGTCGTGAACAGCTTCGTGTGAATAGTGAGTTTACAGACAGTGGTATCGGTATCGAGTGTAATAAAGGGGTAGACGGGAGGGTAGACTGATACATCTGCCAATAACATATACTGATACATGTGACGATTGCTTAAGCAACTCATGCAAAATATAAAAACTTGGTAATGATTCTGTTTTAAGGAATACTAATGTGAGAATTTAAAACTTATGCATTGTCTATCTATCCGTTACCCTAGTATTATTAATACAGGCGTCGCAGTATTTAGTTTGGGCTTGGTTAATTCGTATGACTGTCAAACATATTAATTTATACTCTTTTTTTTCACTCTACAGCACTGCTAGTTTTTAATATAAGTATATTTACTGGTTCTCACCAGAGATCTAATATTACTGGTATTTAAATAATATTAAAAATAAATGTATTATTATTATTGTTTGTATGTGTTTTGATACCTTTCAATAACATTAGCAACTTATTTTTTTTTTTACCGCGAGCTTAACATGACCACTGTTTTAGAAAAACTATCTTATCTATTTCATTTTTCTCCGTTTAATTTCCACTAATATTTGTTCAAATTCACTATACATTGCTTTACAAATTACACCTAGGACAACTGCGAAATAAGGGTTGAGAATTTTCTTTAAAAAATATTTCCATGAACCCTGATGATGATATAAGAATGAAATCTCGTAGAGCAAAACTGGTTTCGTAAACTTAACTGTCAAATCAAATGACATGTCCAGGAGCAGTGTGCAGTTGTTGACGCGATGCAACTGCTGATAACTGTCGCCATCCATTCCGTATTTCCGCCAAGCGACAACTATTTCGTGACTCCAACGGAGCTACCCGCTATTTTCTCTTTGGAGAAAAAATTTAGGTACCTATTCTAATACCACTCGAGAAGAAAGCATTTCGTATACTTCTCTTGAGTCACTCTTGCATATTTGCGTCCATGTAAAGATTGCAGTAAATGGTCAGAAGTGATCTCTGCCTAAGTCTACCCCTGTGAAAAATTCAAGCAAAGTGCTAAGTCAAAAGCACTAAATGCTTGGTATTGCACAGTCTAACAGCTCCTGTTGATGCTCCATGAAGGGGTAAAACATGTGTAGGGTAGTTGGTGAAGGTGCCGGTGTCTCGTGGTTTCTGCATTTATTTGCGGGCGGCCGGGCGATGTATTTTGCTTGGATTTTGCACAGATAAGCCTATTTGTTTTACTAATACATTACATGTCTATGACATTCCAATTGGAAATATGATTTAAACTTGCATGGTCACTTACGTTAAAACAAGGTTTTTACGGTTTTTTTAAAAGCTTTGATTTTTCAGCATTTGAATGCGCTCTGGTCATTAGGTGACTTCCAAGTAAACAGTTATTACGTGACAAGGGTGCATGGAACTGCGCCGAAATATCGTAGCCTCAAAAATAATAAAAAAACCTGAACCGTTTTAATTAATACTGATATAGTAATTGTTTCAATTACTTTATAAATATATCTGGGAAAATCTAGATCTACTTGATATTTACATACATATTTATATGTTTTCCCGTATTTTAAATTCTTATATAATGTGGTTTTAATTTAATTTTTGTTTATAGTGTTTTTAAAAACAAAGGTTACTCAGATTTTAGAACACCACCAGTTTTAGGACAGGTCAGGTTCACTGGGCTCTGTAAAGCTTGCTGTACAATAAAACTCAAAAATTTGATTATCATTGCTCTTTGTCAAAGATGATCTTATGAGCTGTGGCAACACTAGCATCTTACGATTTTAGAAATTAGAAGATTATCTAATTATCAAGCCTAAGCCGAAATTTCTCTACATTTTAATGTTTTCTCCCGACTCCAGCATAACTGCTTCCAAGTCGTGTACTGAAAGTAATAATTCACCGTGGTATTGTAGCCCGAAAACAGAGAGAACACTAGATAGATAACGTCTGATCGAGACAGGGCTTTTTCTGCTGAAGCGACGTTTCAGTGGGATGCAACCTTCTATAAAACGCGAACTGAAAACATTTTACCTATTAATTTCATGCCACTGAACATGTTAGCATGGTCACATTCTTATTGATTCATTCATTCTTTCTGTTTATTAGTATTTTGTTTGTACATGTACATTAAAAAAGCAATAAAATTATCAGACGTTTCATTCGATGTCTAGTATATATTTATTTGAAAAGCTCATTATGTCGTATTAAAGTCCATTTTGACATACACAGAGTATTTCAAAGTTATAAAATTATTCTTGTTTTTTATATTTAATCGTAATTTCCAGCTTGACTAAGGTAACCTTAGTTTTGAACGTTACGGTTAAATATAAAAAAAAATGAATTAACGCGCCGTACATTTTGCAATGGTGGTTTTATTCTGATTTGCAATAAGCAACAAGTGTCAAAACTAAATATGTTGAAATAGAATCATTTTTACCGGAGTGAGCTGGTGAATGCGTGACGAAAGCGTTACGAAAAGTGTGATCGGGCGAGGCGAACGGAAGTTGAGAGGGAGATATAAGTTAGTGAAGGAAGAAAGAGAGAGAGTTTCGTATATCTAATATATATAGATGGAACTAAAGAAGTTTTACCTCAGTCGTATGGTCTCAAGCACACTTATTTTTTTATATTTAATCCTGACATTTCGACTAGTTTATCTTCAGTCATCCTGTAATCCTTTCCAAGAAACGAAACGTCAGGAACAAATATTAGAGAAAAAATACGTTTCTAATCCGGCATAAGTACTTTTATTTCAATGTACGATATGCACGGAAGTTGAGTTTTAAAAGCACGAAAAGATTTTATTTTTCGATACGATATCAATATACGTTTTAATGAAATAATATTAAATAACTCCGTGGTATGTAATAATGAAAGTTAGTAGGAAATAATAGTTATTTTACTTAGTGTTATTTTCATTATAATAACAATATTTCTTACATTCACAACAAATGGCCTTGCCCAAAGAAAGCAATTGTGTTATGGATACCAGGGTCACGGATAGACATACATATATGATACATGTATATGTAACATTGATAGAAATATATATAAACACCCATGACTCAGGTATTCATCACACAAACGTCTACTTCTTCTGGGACACGAACCCAAGACCAGCTAGAATACCAGTGCTTCTGCGTCACTCTGTCTATCTTAGAATGACGCAGACGCATATGATGAGGCAGGGTCCGAATTGACCTCACTGTATGTTATGTTTTGTTAGTGTTTAAATAAATTTGCTCTTTGTGTTTAATGTCGCAGTTAATTTTTTTTGTAATTGTTTTTTGTATTAATGTAAGTGAAGCCAATAAAAGTGTTTCTTTCTTTTTTCTTTCTTTAATTCGTATTGTTATAATAAAAAGGCATCGTTATGAATTTATATATGTACTATTTATATCTACTTAAAAGGAATATATCAAAGTAACTTAAGTAACTTTGTATCTTATAATCAAGTTGTAACAGGCTAGTGGAATGCCTGTTTAGTTCACAACTAAGTTACAACATGTATTACAAACTTGTAAATGTTTCCGATAAGTTCTGTGCACCCACGATTATGACATCTTAAACGACAAACAAGCTAGAATGGGTTTCATCAACGAAAAGATAAACATGGTTATTTAAACAATCCTAATTCATTGAAATTAAACAAGTGACTAATTAAAACTTAACTTACTGTCGGTCTTCTACTGACTGTACTTTGAAGAGTGTGCTCAAGAGCCGCATTTGCTCATACCGCCATTACCTTTTTTCCATCGGAAATCCAGACGCACTGCAGGCTACCACCCTTTCTTGGTTGCTATTGCTACCTGTCGCACCAAGCGCTTTTCAACATCCTTCATAATGAAGCAAAACCTTCACAGCAAAGGAGTGGAACTCCCTCCCTGCGTCTGTATTTCCGAGAACTTATAACCCGTCCATTTTAAAGCCAGGATGAATTTTCTGGATAAGCTAGTTCAGTCTTGGCCCCCGGGCTTGATTGGGATCAAGAGCTGACCCGTCCGAAATATATATATAAAAAATTGGAAAATTGTTACAATACAACAGACTAATATTTCAATTGAGTTTTAACTCACTATCCCTACTAATATTATAAATGTGAATGTAAGTTTGTTTGTTATGCTTTCACGCAAAAACTACTAAACCGACCATCATGAAACTTCGTACATATATTCTTGGAGGTATTAGAAATAACATAGGATACTTTTTATTGAAAAAAAATTAGCGGGCGAAGCCGCGGGTAAAAGCTAGTAGTTTATTAAATCTGGTGATTTGATTCGTTTAAGTTTAAGTATTGTAATTAATATCATATTTATATTAACTTATTTAATTTGATGTCATTTTAACATTGTAACTCTTAACCCGTCCGTTTTCAGAGCGAGGGTGAGGGTGAATCTTCCGGGTAAGTTTGTTACATCATGGATTCTATCTTGTCCCCGGGATTGATTAAGTTCAAGAGCGAACCCATTTAAAATAAAAGAAATGTTGTATTACCGTACAGATAACGTAATCTTGGAAATCACGATAATGATGAGTAATAATTATGATAATGATAACAAAAGATGGATATTTTACCGTTTGGTGCAACTGTAGTCATTCTGCCTTTCGAACCGACTGTCCCGGGTTCGAATCCCGGAAAGGGCAGATGTTTGTGTGATGAATACGATTTTTATACAATCCTTTAGCGTCCATACTCACGACGTACCGAACGTGACCGGCAATTGTCAAAATTGATACAACACAGCAATTATAAACCGAACGAGTTTACGTTGTCGTTGAGCTCTTTCAAATTTAATTAAAACTACTGTTATTTGCAAAATTGCGCATAATTTATATTTAACCATGACTTTTCTACTCCTTTACAGAAGCCCAGATCAAAGAAAGACTAAAATAATGGCCGTCAATCACCTTTACAATATTTTTGGCTTATTTAAAAAGGCTGGCAGAACAAGTTTGTTTAATAAGTTAATTGTAATTGTTGCTATAATGCTATAATGGAATAACTATATACATTCTTTACTTTAACATAAAAATCACGTAAATTTGTAGCCAAAACCATCACAAGTTATATTATGGTGCTAAAGAATCTTTGACGAAAAGATTACGCAGCCATAAAGCGAACCATTGATTTAATATCTTCGGAAACAGGCTGTGAAAGTAGAAGAGCGAAGTTGTCCGTCACTGTCACTCGTAGGGTTACTTGTAGAGGCAAACGAGGTGTCGAGAAAAGTTTGACGAACACACGTTTCTGAATAAAGAATGGGCAATAACAGTGATAGTCTTTTATACCTACTATGATTTATTGGGAGTTATTTAATTAAATTAGAGCAATTGTTTGATAACAATTTGTAAAGAAATATGTTTCTTATTTATGAATTCATTAAAGATGATATTATCGTTTTTTTACATTCATATATAAAATAAAGGCTTTTTTCTCGCATGGCTAGGCAGAGATCATAGATTTCCACTTTCCTAACATACATCTTTAGCTTCTTTCACTCTTATCAGAACTTTCATACAAGCTCGTCGGTTAGGGTTAAGGGGTTAGGGGTAGGTCCCTGTAAGTACGTCTTAGTGCCAGTGACTTGCCTATACACGTTTTTTTAATAATAATTTCTTATTTTTACACCAATCAGCCTAGTCCAAAGTAAGCACTGTCACACTTGTGTTATTGATACTAGGATAACGGATATACATACGTATATGATACAAAGATATTAACTACAGCAATATTACTAGGTCTGCAATACATGCTGCTGTTTGCAAATACTGAGCAAAGCATTGTGATTGTTCCTCCATGGTATGTCCGATTTCAAAACTTTTTTTGCATATTAGTCACGACCACGATGTGAGTTTTAGCGCCTCATCAATGTAGTATCAGCGGTTGAACCGTTAAGTAGCAGGAGGGAGACAAGCGAAATTTGTGAGTTGCCTAAAAGAGAGCCTCGCTCAATAAAGCGGAAAGATTTGTATTTTTGTATGTTTGCAATGAATAAACTCAGAAACTACTAAACCGATTGCAAAAATTCTTTGGAAAGCTACATTCACGCTGAGTAACATAGGTTATATTTTATACTAGAAAAAATTTAAAGAATTTTGTCCACCCGTGCGAAGCCGGGACGGGCCGCTAGAATGTTTATAAAACATATCTAAACATCCATGACTCAGCTACAAAGGTCCAAAAAAAGGTACAAAATTCAGATACAAAAACTCAGGTCGTATTCATCAGGCAAACATCGAACGGGACTTGTCGGTCGTCATATCATATCTTCTCTCCATCTCCATCAATGTTACATAAAGATAAGGATTATCATTCTGGTCGTACAATGAGTAACACTAATTTATTTTAATGATATTTGCTATTACTGTTTATTATCCTAAATAAAATAAATATCCAAAAATATTTTTTAGTGCCTTAAGTTTTATTAAAGAAGATGTTAAATGGCAAAATGTACATTGTAATTGGTAGGTAACTTTGTATAGAACAAACACTTAAATATATTGTTAGTAATAACTGTTAAAATGTAAGCGTATTTTCAACAACAAACTACTTTGCGGTTTGGCGACATTATTTAAGTACATTTATAATTAAAAAATCTTACATCCCATACATTGCCCTGAACCTAAGATAGGTAGCCTACGCTCTTGTGTTTTGGTATACAGAAACAACAACGGTGCGACAACACCGAGACCCGAGCCAATATGCGTAGCGTTAAAGTGGGCATTGACGATCAGTTTTTCGCGTCAGTCCAGACGTAAAACTGTGACGTAAAACTGTGTCACTCCAAATGGTTTTAGGCCAACTCGATTTCCATATTCACTGGCGTCACTCCGGCTCTTCAGTTTTCGATGGCCGGGCTGTTAGGAAGTAGGTATACTCCTTTTTTTTTTATTGGATTGACAATCATGTACTTACGATCAGTTTGGCCCGACGCGCTGAGTTGGATTTATGATAATCTCGGAAATACTTGGGACGTTGTCAGTTAAAACTCTGGAGTGATGATTCAACACTCACGATCAAATTTTGGATGGACGTCAGTTCAACTGATGCGAAAAACTGATCGTCGATTCGCAGCTTTATCATGGAAACGATATGCGAGCCACTCCACCACGGAGGCCATCAAGTAAGTTAATTTTTCAATAAATAAAAAAAAACTGTTTGCCTTTCCGATTGTGCATCATCCTCTGTAATTTTATAACATGCACCTCTCAAGATCTGCCGACAAAGGTTAAGAATGTGTTGAGTCAGTCAAAACATCAGTGATAAAGTCAAAATTCGACCGATTATCGGTCCTGTGTAGGAATGCTTAAGGTTCTCAATCGTAGCAATGTATCACAGATAGTAAAATTAAAAGGAAACAAATCAAAATATGTTACTCACTCACGCATTAAATACGATATGATAACTACGTTGATAACGTTTAGAAATATCAAACTGATAAGAAGTAGTGCTATAACACTATGTCTGAGTCACCACTCAGTTTGTAAATCAGTAAATTCTAAACCTCATTTCTCATATGTTGAAATTATCACTTAGGAAAGCATGTTATGTCCCAGCAGTGGGAAATTTAATAGACTATCGATAATAAAAGAACATATATTAGAATATATTACTCACTCACCCTATAAATAAATAATAACATAATAATATTTCCTACATTCACACCAATTAGCCAAGCCCAAAGTAAGGCTTGTGTTATCTTCTAACCCGATTTAAGCTGCGAAATGAAGATCAGTTTTCGCATCAGTTGAACTGACGTCTATCCAAAATTTGATCGTGAGTGTCGAATCATCACTCCAGAGTTTTAACTGACGACGCGCCACGCATTTTCGAGACTATCATAAATCCAACTTGGCGCGTCGCGCCAAACTGATAATGAGTGTGTGATCGTCAATTCAGCGAAACAGATAGTAAGTACACTTCCTAACAGCCCGGCCGATCGAAAACTAAAAAACCGGAGTGACACCAGTGAATGCGGAAATCAAGTTGGCCTAAAACCATTTGGAGTGACGCCACAGTTTTACGTCTAGACTGACGCGAAAAACTGATCGTCAGTGCCCACTTTTACACCCACTTCAAAACGTCAGAATAATTTGAAATTTCTTACACTTATCAGAGAACGATGACAGTACAATAGTTAAAAAGAAATAGATAATCGAAGAAAATTTCGAAAAAATTTCAAAATATTAATAATTATGTATAATAAATGACGTGAATTATGAAAAAAAATCACTCTTCTATAGTAGATCAAACTAAAAACATAAAAATAAAATTATCGTGAAATCGATATCGATATTTCTTATTTATTCGTTAATTTTTTATTGCCAAGACACCTTACTATTTTTTTTCTGCTTTTCTTAAAATGACATTATTTTTCTGGTTAATTAAGTAATTCGTTATATTGAAATTTATTTTTACTTTTTAGTTCGGTTTATCTTAAAAGCATGTTTTTTTTCAACTATGTATAATTATCTTTTGTACGTCACAGATGTTTATCATACTTCTTAAAAACAGATAACATCTTGTTGAATTTGTTTTATGAATGATGGTAAATAAGCATGACATTGTGATGACTATTATAGTGTTAAAAGACTAATATTTTTATTTATTATGTATAGTAACGATATACACTACTGGAAAAAATTAAGGGATCAAAAAAATATTCCGATTTTTTGGGCAATTTTCAACAGGCCGTAACTTCGAGAGAAATGGTTGTACAGGAAATCAAAAAAAGAAAAAGGAAATTGTAGCTCCAAGTGTCTAGTTTTTAGATTAGAACTTTAAAATTTTGTAGCTTCCACGGTTTTTGAGTAATCTTAGAAAAACGAGCAACAAAAAAAATCAATTGTTTTTTGCTTAACCACTATAAGAATCGGATACTTTGTTCATTTAGCTTTAATTTTTTTTTTTTATAGACCTGCACGACTATTTCTCTCGAAGTTACGGCCTTTTGAAAATTGCCCAAAAATTTGGAATATTTTTTTGATCCCTTAATTTTTTCCAGTAGTGTACTATATTATAAATGTAGTTACTTGTGTTAAATCTGGCAACTTTCTTTCGCCCGTTCTTTTTATCAGTGAAAAGTCGTTCTGAAATGTAATAAATGTCGGTTTAAAAAGAACTTACTTAACATACATATAAAGTTCATTTTTGTTTCATTTGTTTCAGTCTCTTTTGTTTATGTATGTATGCAGTTTTATCTAGGAGTAGCTTACGCGCATCTTGTTCAGTCATTCCAAAATCATCAAGCGTTCCAGGTCACAGGCTATCAATAAACTTGCTACTCTGTGCACGTCTACCGTGGAGCTCTGCCAGCAACGAGAATGTTGTCTGTGTCTTTATCTCTGACACTGTACAGTGTATATACATTGTATATTTTCAAGATATTCTCAAATCAAATTCTTTTTCTGTTTAAATTAATTGTTGAAATAAATGTCGCTATAGTGTTGACTTACAGTTTCTCAGCAGAAAGCATTAGCTTACGACTTTAGTGCATAATCCCAAAATAGTTACGATGGGGTTGACATGTAACTGTGTACAAGAACCCTTAAAAACAATAACGAGTAAAGAAAGGAATTTCATAGATAAATGCAATTTTGTAGATTTCACCATTATCTTTAGCCTCCAGCTAGCACTGGACGACTGATCTCAACCAAAACAAGAACAAAGAAAAAAATGTGAGATATTAAGGCTAATCACATAAGTATCAATAATTTAAGCATAATAATTACATTTGATTGCAAATAGAAGGATGTACAGGTAAGTATATTTAAGTGCTCATCTTCCGAAGGTCATAGTATCAATTCTTAGAATGTTGGTAGTTATAACATAATAATTATAGAATTTAAAATAAATTAAATTTTTGAGTCTTTGTTAATTGCTGGTAAACTTAAAACTACTTTATAGCATGCACATACATGCTCCGAACGTTTCAGATCCGTACAATGCCTCGATAATAAAACAAGGTAGCCCACATGAGGTAATCAATAAACCTACTTCAGGAATTGCCGTTCAAGGCACGCTTTCCTTCGTGGGAATTATGCCAGAAAAAAAGGGGAACATCTCCGATTTATCTTTAAAAAATCTACAATGATTAGTAATTAAGCTTAACTATACTTTGTCCAATGTAGGATGATACTTTTGACAGTTGACACCTATATAGAGGGTATAAAGTTGCTATTGCAATGTCAAGCCAAACATTAGGAAACAAACGCAACCTTAGTACGTAGCAAAAGGGAAGTGACACCTGTCAAAAGTATCATCCTACATAGGACAAAGTATAATGACCTTTGGTGCAACGGTAGAGATCCTGCTTTTTGCACTGACGACCCTGGGTTCGAATCTCAGAAGGGGTTGTGTGATGAATACTAGCATTTGTGTCTGAGTCATAGGAATCCGGGTCACTTAAAGAATGTTAAAAATCTCGGAAACTAAAAATGATAGGTTAATGCAATAAATTGTATTTAATAGACAATGTAATACTCCTTAAATGAAAGTAAAAAAAATATGAGTCACCATACATTTTATTAACACAAAATTACATAAAGAAAAAAACTGCTGATCTCTCCTTAAAACAAAAATAGGAAACATGAAATGTTTGAACTTTATTACGATTTTCTTGAATTTTAATACTTCGTATTGCCTCCTCGTGCTTCCATTACTGCGTTTACGCGGTTTGGCATGCTGTACACCAAGTTCCTCATACGATTTTGGGGAATATTCTCCCATTCCTCTGTGAGAGCAATTTTGAGCTCACGAAGCGTGATTGGGGGAGGGTTTCGTTGTTTTACGCATCTGCCTAGCTCGTCCCAAGCATGCTCGATCGGGTTGATATCCGGGCTGCGCGCTGGCCACTCCATACGAGTAATGTTCATCTCTTGAAGGTAGTCATTCACAATCCTACCTGTATGAGGTCGGGCATTGTCATGCATAAATATAGCATCCTCACCTAAATTGACCATAAATGGACCAACGTGATCATTGAGGATTTCTTCCACATATCCTACGCTAGTTAGGATATGTGGAATTTTATGAAATTTGATGAATTTTAGGAAAACGGCTATGATCACCAGCACAGAGCTGGTTAGCCGTTAACATAGCCGTTTTCTATGATCACCAGCTCTGTGCGACTTTCAGAAGAAATTCCGGCCCACACAAGTACAGACCCACCACCGTAGGCTACTTTTTCTTCGATGCATGCTTGCTTGAATCTTTCCCCTGGTCTTCGATACACTCTGTGTCTTCCATCGTGCTTGTAGAGCATAAATTTTGATTCGTCGGAGAACATAACTTTTGACCAATCTTCAATACTCCAATTTACGTGGCTCTGGGCATATCTTAGTCTTGAAATACGATGCCCACGCTCCAGTTTAGGGCCGTTTGCAGGTCTAAGGGGTTTTAAGTTAGATTCAGCAAGCCGACGTCTTACTGTCCATGCACTTGGGTTACTTCCTCCGAGGCGTCGAAACTGATTGGTGAGTTCAGTTCCTGTGAGAAAGCGATTTCGAAGCATGGTGTTCACCAAGTATCGGTCTTCTCGTGCTGTGGTACACCTGGTTCTGCCCGTTCCGGGTCTGCGTAGGTTAGAACCAGTTTCTTCGAAACGTCGGAGAACTCTTTGTACTGTTGACAGCGACACACCGACAGTCCTGGCTGTATCGCGCTGACTCCGGCCGGTTTCCAGCATTGTAAGTATTCTGGTGCATTCTTCAGGCGTAAGCAACATAATTTCAGCTTGAATAATGAATATAGAGCACTATCAACATGGTTTATGTACCCACATAAATGACAGATTACAAACAAAAGCAAAACCAAATGCTGTAATTTCGTAGTTCCATCTTCGAAAGTGGCCCTTTTTCAAATTTGATTTTTTTATGATATAACTTTACAATAACTAAGAAGTTTTAATACCTTCATTTAAGGAGTATTACATTGTCTATTAAATACAATTTATTGCATTAACCTAGCATTTTTAGTTTCCGAGATTTTTAGGATTCTTTAAGTGACCTGGATTCATTGCTCTCGAGTGTATATTTCTATAAATATTAAATATCTATGTATCATTATATGTATGTGTATCTGTTACCCTAGTATCCATAACACAAGCCTTACAGTGCTTACTTTGAGCTAGGCTATTGGTGTGAGTGTATGCATTATTATTATTATAATTACCATCGGTGATAGGTAGACTTTATGATAATGCACTTTCTATAATTTAAATAGTAAGTTCTCTATTATATGCAGCTGTTATTTCGAGATCATTAATTAAATTATTTTTTTAATCATAATAGACAAAGTAAAGCTAAAAAATCCCGGGTTCGTATCTGTGTGATGAACAAGCATTTGTACATGAATCATGACCTATACATATTTCTATAAATATTACTTATTTATGTAACTTATATGTTTGTCTAACCGTTACCCAATTCGTATCCATAACACAAGACATATTGCATGCTTTAGACTAGGTGGTATTTGGTGTGAATATAAGTTAATTGCCCACTATATTTTTTTTAAATTAAGAATTTAACAAAGAACCAATCGAATGTCTAATGTATTATGTTATTACAAACAATTTGAGATATTTTCGTAAATCCTGTCAAATACCCTATCGTAAGAGTTATGCTCTAATCCTTCTATAAACTTCATTAATTTTTCACAATATTTTTCCATCTCCAATGATACATTTTAATAAGATTATATATTTATTCCGCATCCAATTCTACTATCAATTTATTTATTTTAATATTTTCAATAATGATGGAATGATAACGCAATAATTTGACACTATTCAAATTTTATATTTACTTAATAATTAAGATAATATTTTTTTACATTTAATTTTATGATTATTTTAAATATTATTTTTATATTATTATATTCTTTTATTTTTATTTTACTTAATAATTGTACATTTCGTATTTTGACATAAACATTTGTACACCGTTTCTTGTACACGTTGAGGCACAAAAATGTCCAACGAATTTCTGTTCTTTTCACTTTAAACACCTATCAGAATAGTTGACGAACAGAAATCCGATTCAATGTCCTCATTATGTGAAGTGACATTCTCTTTGTCAGCGCAGATCAGGAAAGCGATCTCTTCGCTTTGCCCTCTCGATTCGTTCGCATCTAGTATTCTCTGACGTCGACCCACATAGCATTATATTAAAATTCCTTGGCTCTGTCACGGATATACCTTTTCACCTTACAAATATCGGAGAAAATAGTAGAGAATTTTTGTGTTAGTGTTGAAATTTTTCTTTATGTGGAATTCGGTTCGAATCCCTTCTTGTTTTAATGTTTGAAATAATATATATATGACCTTTGTCAAATCAAAGAACTTTGCTTTTTAAGTGCTCGATATTGCACTCTCTAACAGCTCCTGATGATACTCCGTGTGGGAGTGTGGGAATGGTGGGATTCGAACCCACGACCCAACCCAATCCCACCTGAGAGCTCGGAAGCGTAGTTGTTTTTTACACGCGTATTTTATATCTTATAAAAATATTCCATTGTGAATTCAATAAAATAAATAAAAACATAAGTTATAACTTAAATTCAACAAAAAATATATATATTTTCTACAGACAATGTCTAACAAGGTTAAACATCCATATTCCGTAGAATAACAGCTTCATGAAGAGGCACCGTGCTTGTACCAGACAGACACGATTTTATGATCGAACCCAAACAAACGTAGACGGGGGCTGCTATAAAATATATTTATATATACTCTATTATTATTGAATCAGTTGTTTTAAACCTTTTCTTTGCGCTAATATTATATTTTGGAAACTAGGACGTGAGAAATAAGACAAGTGAAAAATAAACAGGATTAAATTTATATTTAACCCTGTATATAACCGCTAAAGAGTGGAACTCTTTGCCTGAGTCTGTGGTTCCTGATAAATACAATTTAGGGTTTTCAAGTCACGAGTGAATATGTATCTTCTAGGCAAGCGCGTTACATCCTAGATCGCATCGTCGCTTACCATCAGGCGAGTAGCGGTCAACCGCTTTTCTATTCACGATAAATACTATAAATATATAAACTTTTACAGGTTCCACTACGAGTTTACGCGTTTATCCACTACGCGACACGGCCGGGGATGGAAGCTGGGATCTCGAAGAGGCGTTACTGTAACGCATTTAGACCACGAAAGTCGTCAAAAGTATTTTTAATATTTAATCGTGACGTTTCGAATCCTTTTCAGGAGTCATCACATAATGACTAAGGTTAATAATTTGAACAATCAATTTTTTTTTCATAATATTATTTAAGCTTTAAATACATGATTGATATTCCTGTTAACACCCCTTGATAAAGCTTAATGAGTGTGCTACGAGCGAGTCCACTTTCTTGTCTTAGCGATTTGATCTCGGTTCGCTTGACTCAAAGCTGACTCTCAGTCGCTGAGCTATCTTAAATAGAATATACAACAATACCTGAAGTTATTCGTACATTTTCCAATTCCTAAAGTAACCTATCTGACTATTCTCTATATCTGGGGAAATTCTACCAATCACCGATGAATAATAATTATATTTTTATTTCAGCATTAAACCGCTACATTTGAATATCTAAAGAAAACAATTACATGAAAAAAGTCAACTTGTTTCAAGTGTGAGATGGAACCCGAATTAAATTTCCCCTCGCTATCCAGGCGAGCACTATTCCAATTGAGCTACCGAAACCTTAACAAACCCGTTCAAAGTATTGCATAAGCTGACGCCAGCAGCGCCGTCTCTTCAAGTTCTAGGTACTGACCTACAACATCGAACACAATAATAATGACTCATTTGATGTTTATTAACAAATGATGTTAGCGCGATTTCCCATTTGTGAAAAAGATATACATTAATTTTGTTCTATACTTTTTTTTTATTTTAAATGGATTTGCTCTTTACCCCAATCAAGCCCGGGGGCAAGAGAGGATTGAAAAGTGCCTTTTCACCCTGGCTAAGGATTATTTAAGCACTTGAAGCTATATTTTTATATCTAAAGAAATTACTACAAGTAAAAAAAATATTGTCTCAAATGTTATTCGGGATACCTGAACTCACCGATTCAGATTCTCTTTTCTACACCGATAAGTAATTAATTAATCACCGGAGGGCAATCTCTATTAAGAGAAGGTTTATTAACCTTTTTATAAACCATATCACACTTCGTCAATCAAACGTCAAAAGATAGCGAAGAAAAAAATAATTGTTCCCAAACGGGCCGTTTTGTTTCCTTTCCCTCATCAACATTCGAATGATACCGAAATGCAAATGGCGGGGTCACCGACCCCACCTCAAGTGACAAATTCCTGTGACGTCACCCGCATAAAAAACAGGATTCTCTTACCCGCGCGCCGGATGTGACCAAACTTTATGACTTTTAGAGACATTATGTAACATTGCTGTTGTATAAAGTTTGTTACTAAAATTTTAAGGAGACAATCTGAAATTAATTATATCATTATCGTGTCATGACATAAAAAAAATCATCTCTAACAAAATTCCTACGGAGTTGAGGATCGCCGTACTGTACTTTTTCCATAATTGTACAATTTATTTCCTTAAAAAATTGTAATGTAAATATATTCCGTAACTATATTCCGTCGTTGCAGTAATAATTGCAGTATCCCGATATTTTTTTGCTTTTTTATATACTAATAAATATAACAGATCATAACAAACATGTTTTCTAACCAAAGTTAAGTAGCTAAAGAACTTTTTGGCGGGAGCTCGAAGCGTCACTTTAATGGTTTTGGTCTTCTTGTAAAATTTTATGTTGTGGTTCATATTAGTGTGTAATAATGGTGGGTTATTAACCACTGAATGTTTCTGAATATGCATGAGTGTTGGCAAGTGAAACAAAACAGTAGAAGGTGTCTTTTCGCGCTCTCTCAAAAAGGCCACGAGGAGGTTTCAGTAAAACCCCACATCTTTACTGAAACCTAGGAAATGACTCAATAACTGGCAATAATTGCTTATTACTTGACACTGGCTAAATTCACAAATCGTGCAAGCCACAAATTAAGAATAAATAAGTAGCTAAAGCACTTGTTATATGAATTTCAGAAACAACTATGTACCACAACACTCAAACCGAGGCCAATATAGAAAAGTTATTTGTCTAAATTAACCTATGTTATTAACCTAAGTTATTTGTCTTAACTAATTAAATGTTTGTTGCTGTTCTTGGTTGTTTTCTATATCGAACTAGAGACCTCGGAGCAGCGCATGAAAACCAGTATGCAAGCCTGGTCAGGAACAAGAACGTGTATATTTTTCAAAAAAAAGTATTAAAAAACGTAATGTAATACAACTGTAAAAAGTCAATGTTCAAAAATACGAATAACTATTTTTAGTCTGCGGGATCAGTTTTCTTTGAATAACAAAATAGAAGGAGTTTAAATTTCGTTCGAAAGTGAAAAATATTTATTTTTCACGATTAATGGTTACACTAGTCACAGCAACCTGGACGCATTAGTAAAGAGATTCCCGCTGGGGGCGCGATAACTAGCGAAAGTGGAACGGGATCGCGGGATCTCGCACCGAAATCTGGGAGCGATTACTGACATCTAGGGTTGCCACTTACTACAAAAAATATTAATCCTATCTATATATAGAAATTAAAGAAAATGTTAATAAAAATAAGAAATAACACTTAAGACACTAAACTAAATAACAATATCCCCTATATAAAAAAATCCGTGTCACAGTGTTTGACCGCAATCACTTTCATGTTTTTTTTTCCTTTTGCTGGATTTTTTTCAACTTAGGATATAGGATAGGTTTCATTTTAATTCACAATCAAAATATTTTTTGTTATGAATATTATAATAACTAAGCCACAGCCACGCGTGGCCAGTTCAGCTGGTAATGAAATAACATCCAGTTTAAAAAGTATTTTTATAACACTCAAAAACCTTATTGCTGCCGTTAGTATTTCTCATAAATGGAAGGAAGAGTGGGATTTCATTACCGCGCCAAGCCGATTTCATATAAACCGTACTCTGTGTTTTAAAAATTGCAATAATTAATTTAAAATGTAAAAGTGATTTAGTTATTCCATGCCTGCATCTCACATACATAAAGTTTACTGCCTAAACCGCCTACCACTAGCCCACGTTTAACCCCCATAACAGGACCATAACTTGTTTGGGGGTCAAGAGTGGACATCTTTCGGTAAGATAATGATAATGATGAGTGTTACAAAAGTCCAACCATACCTTGCTTAAGTCTTAAACTCTTGCCTTACTTAGAGCTGTAGAGTAGTACTGTAGTAATTAGAGCCAACAAAAAAATAAAAAAATAAGTTATTTCAAGTTGCAAACCAATGGTGACAGCCCTATTCTCAGGTGCGTCTTACAAGAAATTAATGACCCGGAGCGGGCTGCGGACAAAAAATATTTTGTTTCAAGGAGTTTTCGTGAAAACGGATTCATTCAACCAGATCCTACATTCAACTAGAAGCTACCGATAAACTTCAGTTGATGGATTCGTAGATTGCACGACCTTAATTTTTTTTGTTATAAACGGTTTTTTTTCTTGTTATATGTTGCTTGCAGGATGTTTAGATAAATAATTGGCAACTTAACATTTTTACAAACACCTAATTCTAAAGACTTCATTAAATAAATAAAATGAGGCACAAGTTTATATTTTTTATCTATATATATATAAAAATTCCGTGTCATAGTGTTTGACCGCGATGAACTCCGAAGCTATTCAACCGATATGGATGATTTTTTTCCATTTTGCTGGGTTTGTTCCAACTTAGGACATAGGATAGGTTTCAATGATATACATAACCAAAAAATATGCAAATTATAATAACTGAGCCACTGCAACGCGTAGCATGGTCAGCTAGTATTATTAAATATGTATTTAAAAGAATACAATTTAATAGGAACTTTACGAATAATGTATTATCTTAAGCAATTTCAGAGGTTAATTTGTCATGAGATAAAATTATAAACTGAATAAGATGAGTAAAGTTTTAAACCACACTTCAAGCTTAACTATATCCAATATTTCAGAGCCACCCAATATCCCCTTACAGAATTTCCATTAATCAACCTTTTTCTCATTATATCCATTAGTCATTTTGCAAAATTACCAATTAATAACATTACGACAAAGAATGCATTTTTTATTTTTTTGTAAGTTTAGTATTTAACACTTTCGCTGCGGAAGAAAATAAGTAGGCGTTCGCCGTGAGCTGAAATTAGAACCATTATGTCAAAAAAGGCTAATCACTACACTAAACACAAAAGAACAGCTCTTCACGACTGCTTGCACCGTACTGACTGTCTAAATAAGGCCAAATATGTCTAAATAAGCAGAGGACACTCATGTGCGTCGTCCGCAACGAAAGTGTCTACAAACATTGTTATAGCTTAAGAAATTATTACTTAACAATTAAATTATAAGTAAAAAACTTTTTTAGAAACAATTTTTATTTATATGCCCTAAAAAGAATGAAACAAACTTTTCCTTTACAACTTTTACTATCAACTTATTATGTCATTATACAATTACAAATAAACGCTTGTCGCGTGGGAAGAAAGTAGGTCAAACTTAACTTGCAAGATTTTATTACAGACAGGTACAAGTAAAAGTAAATAAAAGCTTCTTTTTAAATTTAGAATGGGTTCTCTCTTGATCCCAATCAAGCTCGGAGCCCAAGACAGGATCCTCGATGGAACGAGCTAACCCAGAAGGTGCCTATTCACCATGGCTTTAAAAACGGACGGGTTATAAGTACTCGGAAATACAGGCACAGGGAGGGAGTTCCATTCCTTTGCCGTGCGCATTATAAATGATGTTGAGAAGCGCTTGTAAAAAATCATTTTTTCACAGGTTTCCGGTGGGATTCTAACCCATACCCCCTTACCTATCCGGACGATTACGTTTCCAATTGTGCTGCCGACACGTTTCCTCTATTGTCTCAAACAATCTCGGCAGATAGTCAAGTTAATTTCTTTTCTTTTAATTATTCTTATTGGTATGTTTTTCCGGCACAATTTTCGTTATAATAATTGAATTTCAACGAAAAGCCTGACTGACATAACACAGGAAAACCTTTTATGGGAACTTACATTTTTCTTGTAAAATGCTGGATAAATAAAGTAATTTTCCTTTTATTTATTTACTTGCTAATACTTTGGCTGTTTTTAAAACAATTAAGACCTTTATCGTAAAAAATACGACTTTACCTGAATCCAAATGTATTCATTAATATTCTTAAAACGCACATAAAATTGCTTGCCTTACCTTAGTAAACAGCTGGTCTGCTAACCCAAACGACCTTCAAATACGCTTGAAATTGTCGTAGAATTAAAACGGAATTTCCTAATCTTTAAAAACGATTTTGCATTTTTATACAAACGACCTAAACAAATGGATGTTTAGTCCCTCAAGAGCTTTAATCATAGTGCACTGATACTAACAGTAACCAAAGTAGTCCAACCAATCTATTGATATTCTAATTTAATCACCTTTTTCCATCAGACATCCAGTTGCACTGTGGGATACCACTTTTTCTTGGTTGCTATTCCTACCTGTCGCACCAAGAGCTTCTCAACATCTTTTATACTGCACAGAGCAAAGGAGTGGAACTCCCTCCCTGCGACTGTATTTTCGAGTACATATCACCCGTCCGTCTTGTGTGAATAGGCACCTTCTGGGTTAGGTTACGTTAGGTTCCATCGTGGATGCTGTCTTGGCCCTCAGACTTGATTGTTATAGTTGAGATTGTTGATATTTAGTTCTTACACTTCCGCGTGTAATGTGCGCCTCATTTGAATAAAGAGTTTTTAACGAATTTTGGGCATATTTTACTTTATTTTAATCCTGACGTTTCGACTCCTTTACAGGAGGCGTGATCACAGGATGACTAGGATAATGGTTATCATGTATTTTTTACTACCTTCATAATATTTTAATACATGGCAACCATTTTTCATTGTCATTATAATAGTTTTATTCAGATGATTGTTAATGATTGATCAAAAGCGAAACCATACAAAAAATATATATTATAATTATTGAAATTACAGTCAAGTCTTTATACAGACTTAGAAACAAAATTTACTGTCGGTCTCGAGATTTATCGTGGTATCTTAAAAAAGAGACTTATCGAAGAAAAGTTTTTTGTACGAAATAAAAATTACAGTGATTTCTCTAGTATCGTTAAGGGATAGTTATTAAGATATATAGATAAAATAACTCCTAAAACACAGGGTTTTTTTGCAACATTTTTGACTTTGTGGATCATACATAATATTTTTTGAATACCCACATATTTATACTCTTGTTATATCCATTAAGTCTTGAAAAGTAAAAAACCCAGTTTATTACTTTTCCAAGTTTAATCATATTTAAAAAAAAAATACAATGTTTGAAATATCCGATATCGAAAGTTGTATCACTATATATATTTTTTACTTATACCAAGACCCAACAATTAGTTTCAATTTTTGCCTTTTTAAAGGCGAACAAGCAGATAATTAATTATTACCCTCATTTGCATATTATGTCAGCATTATTTATACGCGGGTAGCTCGGAGAAAACTCGCTTCTATAAATCTACCGACCGGGCTATTTCAACACTGTTTAATGTCATCTTACATTATTTGGCCTTTTGTGCGTTTAATGGGTACATCATTTGATATTGTAAGGCTTTTTAATGACCGTGAATTTTTGAGTTTATTACAAAAATAGCAACAGCCGGTGCCGGTGGTGTCCGTATTAATGGTACTGTGAGTTCATTTTCCATCTGATGCTGTAGGTAAATAATGTAAGCTCCATTACTAAAATAAATACTTAATATATAAAATTTATTATGGACCTAACCTACCAAAAACTGATATTAAGTACATTATGTAAACGTAGGTAATCCGATTAGGTACAAAGATATATGTAGTTTGGTATTGAGCAGTCACCCGATAAAGTTTTAATATAGACAATTTAATGATCTTATATGTATTGTAAAATGTAATATAATATATACGGTCGAGATTTTTATATAAACCTTATTTTTTATTACACATTACTTTTTAAAGTTTTGTTTTGTGGGTTTTTACTTTGAATGTTTTGTGTTTTACGTTTTTACTTTACCAAGAATGAGCCTCCTGCCTTTTGAAGTCTAAATCTTGGAACGGCAAGTCTATTTTTATTTCTGGTGTTAAGGCAATGTACGTCGCTATGTTTGACAAAAGTATTGTAGTGTTTTTGTACATAAATTATATATATTTTTTTTATTTTTTTATTAAGGATGGGTTTGCTCTTGATCCCAATCAAGCCCGGGGGCCATGACAGAATCCACGATGGAACGAGCTAACCCAGAAGGTGCCTATTCACCCTGGCTTTGAAAATAGACGGGTTATAAGTTCTCGGAAATACAGACGCAGGGAGGGAGTTCCACTCCTTTGCTGTGCGCGTTATGAAGGATGTTGAAAAGCGCTTGGTGCGACAGGTAGGAATATCAACCAAGAAAGGGTGGTAGCCTGCAGTGCGTCTGGATGTCCGATGGAAAAAAGGAGATGGCGGTATGAGCAGATGCAGCTCTTGAGCACACTCTCCAAAGTACAGTCTGTAGAAGACCGCCAGACAGGCAACTTTGCGGCGATGAGCTAAGGTGTGAAGCTTGCTTTTCACCAATTTGTTGTCCCCGATGAGCCTCTCAGCTTTGCGCTGAATCGTGTCCAGTGCAGCAAGTTGGTATTTTGCTGAGCCATCCCAAAGGTGGCAGCAATATTCCATGCAAGATCGGACTTGAGCTTTATAGAGTGTTAAAAGCTGTCCTGGCGTGAAATATCGCTTGACCTTATTTAGGACGCCCAGCATTCTGGCTGCAATTTGAGCTTTGGATTCGATGTTGGCGCCGAAGTTAAGGTCTGAAGACAACTCCATGCCAAGAAGCTCGAGGCTGGCGGTCACAGGTACAGATGTACCTCGAAAAGTAGGAGTGAGGTGGAAGGAACTCCTTTTTGCCGTGAAAAGACACGCTTGTGTTTTGGAGGCGTTGAAATTAACGAGGTTACTATCGCCCCACTGGGAAACGTAGTTTAGCCTCTGGTTTATTCGCTCAACCATGGCCTCTCTCATGAACATCACGTCTTCGCCGCTGGCTTTTGCGCTAGACAGGTATCTCTCTACAACAGTACTGTCGTCTGCATACCCAACAATTCCTGGTATTAACAGGTCATTGATGTGCAGCAGGAAAAGCGTCGCAGAAAGAACAGACCCCTGAGGAACTCCGGCATCAATAGGCACTGAGTCAGAGGAGCAGCCATCGACAACTACTCTGATCGATCGTTCAGTCAGGAAGTTGGCTATCCAACTGCAAAAGTCAGCGGGGATACCGTACGCAGGAAGCTTGCGCAGCAGACTTGCGTGCCAGACCCTGTCATAAGCCTTCGAGATGTCAAGTGACACGGCAGTGAAGTGGCGGGACAGTTCATAAATGTACTGTCCCGCCACAGTAAGAATATTGATTTCCTTAAAAAAGTCTCTGAGAGAATACCGAGGCCGAAGGCTGTATATTGCGCGGACAGCTCTTTTCTGTAACAGAAAAATGCTTTCAATATTAGCAGCTGAGCCCCACAACAACAACCCATAAGACATAACACTATGAAAATAACTAAAATTAATTAACCTTGCCGTTTCAATATTACTTAAAATGTCTGTCAAGGTCTGTGCCTTTGAAATGAGTGCAAGATATGAAACCCAAAAATTTTCTTTCATGACTTTCTAATTCAGATAGCATTAGTTCTCTGCCAAAATGTGTCCACAATTCAGCCTGTTTCATTTTTCTCGCTTTGTTAACATTTAAACAACTTCGAAATATTATACATTCAGGTTTTTTTTATTCACTTCGTGTTCTAATTGGAATGTTTTTCTTCCAATACCACTTTCAAAAAGCTTTTCGGCTGTTATAATATATTTTTATAATATACCCATAAAAAGGTAAGTAATGTAAATTTTAAATTTTCGATAATTTTTTTTCCACTGTATACCTACTTAAAATAAAAGTGTAGATCCAAATAAACAAAGATTTTTATTGTTTACATACGAGTTTTACTTATATAATTGTACAAGTTTTCCGTCATATAAACTTTCTATCTACTTAAAATCTAGTACGATAAAATAAAATTTACTTAACCCTTACAAGAACGTAGCAATAACAGCGTCCAACATGCAAATACTCGTGAAATAAGAAGGCTCTGCCAACCCAATAAACATGTGTACTGGTTGGCAGCCGCTCAAGGAGACAATCCACGTTCATACAAAAACCCGATAAGGACCAGAAAAATTATAATCCAGCTGGGAAACAATCTCATTGTTCATAATACTCGTTTTTATACAGCGATGCTCAAATATTGCCCAAATAACGCTTTTTCTCCCGCAGAGATCTTAGATTTCCACTTTCCTCAATCCTGACATACATCTCTCGCTTCTTCAACACTCGTCAGACTTTTACAAGTTTGTCGTTTAAGGGTACTTTTGACAGAGTTACCACCTCTTAAAAATATTTATCCCTAAAACTATATTCAATATCCTAAAATTGCCTTAATTACTGGGAAATCCTCCAAAAATTAATTATATGATATCATATTTTTGTTAAAGTTTTATTAATAATTATGTCAAATATCTCACGAATCAGATTTTATAAAGTCATACATGTTGATATTGAAAAAGCCTAATATTTTAGGAGATGGGTTGATATTGTACAAGATCCACCATTTCGATTTAAAAACCAACTACTGTACTTGGATTATAAATACACATGGTGTCGCTAAGTTCGAGGTCGCTTGGTAAAAAATAAATTTGATTGGCTGGTTAGGACTGTCCCAGGACTTATACTTTACATCTTTATTTTTCTCGATAAATAAAATATAAAAAAAATATATAGGAACCCTAAAAATATCTCTAAATGCATACGTTCGCAGCATCCTCGAATACGCGTCTGAGGTTTGGAATCCACAATATAATGTGTACATTTCACGTATAGAATCTATACAAAAACGGTTTCTGCGTTATTTGCAACGTAAAAGTAGAACAACATATCATGGATACGAGGCGAGATGTAAAAGATATCATTTTTTACCCCTAGAAAAGAGACGACAAGTATCCGACATTTGTAGTTTATTGAAAATTGCTAATGCCACTGTAGATTGTCCTGCTTTATTAGAGCAAATAAATATTTGGGTTCCGCGTAAACTACCGGTGAGGCATACTCAGCCTCTGGCGATATCACGCGCCAATACTAATTATCGTCGAAACTCTTTTTTTATACGAGCTAGCAATTCTTTCAACGACATGTCAAAAAGAGGTAGCGAGTTGGAATTATTTAGTAGCAAGCCTAAAGATGTGGTGAAAATTTTTTCTTCGAATTTTTTCGGCACATACCCTTAAAATAATAACTAGTTTAATTCTACTTTAATTGTTTTTTGTAGTTATATTAATTTTTATTGTTACCTAATCTTAATCTTAGTGCCCACTTGCGAGTACCTGTTAATAGCTTAGTCTTTACCAAGTTTTGTATTAATTAGTTTTATAAGATACGCTGCTGGTATTCCGAATAAAATAAAATAAAATAAATATCTCTAAATATATAAAACCCCTAACAAATCCCATCTCACTTATTAACCCCCTAAATTTAGGGGAGAAATCCCTAAGTTGGGAACCCTGACTTTTGACCTGGCCTTTTTTAAGGACATCAATTGGTCACTGAAAGTTCGCCTTTAATTCTCACAATCACAAAAAGCCTAAAACTGACGTTTATTTGTATGATTGTTACTTTAATGACTCAAAACAACTTGACAAGGTTAGATTTCATGTGCAACCAGCAAAATATTATCAAAATTGTGTGCAATATCCACTCTTAAGTTAAAAATTACAAATATGTCTTTATCGTTCTCTTTGTCATCATTTTACGATTTTTTAACCTTTCCATGATTATTTTTCCTTAATTTAATATTATTTCCTGTATATTACAACGCGATGCAGTCGCTAAGCATAAAGCTACGCTAGGACCATATATTGGAATGGAGCGTAATACCTAAAAAAAGAAAAAAAAATTTTTGGTATCGATGGGAATTTTCGCTAATTTCAAAATTCGAACTCCGTCACAATCTGTTCCTAAACCTGTTGATTCGATTCCACACAAATAATATTAAAATCGGTTAAGAACTCGGGAAGTTATGGCGTAACAGACATTGCGCCATGGAAGCTGATCCATGGAAGCTTCGCTCGCTCCGCTCCGATAACATATTTGAGTTTACTTTTAAAAACAGATACTTTTTGTCTTTGTTGTAATCTTTATAATGAACCATTAACAATGCCATTATTGTGGTAACAGAGCAATATTGTTATCAACACAAATTAATTTTGTATGCATATAGTATATCAAAATGAAAACGTGGTACCCTATTAAAGCTAATTAGTTTTGATACAGACATACATATATATTTAATAAGTATAGAAATATAAACACCCGTGAGTCAGATACGAATGCTCGTATTCATCACACAAATATCTGATCTAACTTAGGCCTAAAACCCACCCCTTGAAATTTGTTTACCATTGTTTTTTCAACAAATCTTTCATTCCATCAGCCGTATGTAACAGGGTTGGCACCCGTTCAAGGAGGCGGAATACGCTTCATTGAAAAGACCCGCCAGGGCTGTCCAATCGATGCAACACAGATATTGTCTACCATTGGTCTATGAAAATGGAATGCAACTTTTTCGATACTGTAGATACATATAGCGAAATAATATTTATATACTAGATTGCGCTTAGCCAAGCATTGCTTTGGCTCAGTTATTATAACTTGCAATATTTATTGCATTTAAAAACTAAAATGAAACCTATGCTATGTTCTTAGTCGGAATATAATCAGTAAAATGAAAAAAAAATCATCAAAATCGATTAAGTAGTTTCGGAGTTCATGGCGGTCAAACACTGTGACAGGCACACAAGGGCAACAGATGTCCTCCAATCGAATAACGATTTCAAAAATGTATATATTATGCATGATGGAGTATATCAATGTATTTCCAATTGAAATAATCACTATAAAACTTAACACTATAAATTGGAGTAAGTAACTTGATTTAGGTTCAATGACATCAAGCGATCATGTTAATATGGACACACCTTGTTTCCGGAATTTTAAAATTATTTAAAATATGGAGATAAAATTATTATATAAATTTCAACATGTATGCAAGTAGTTATTTAGTTTGTGGGCTACTATTGAAATGTTTCTTTAATGTATTTATTTTATTTCTGACATGCACAATGTCATATTTCTATAATATTAAAGGGCATGTATTCAAATCACCAAAAAATATTAATTGATCGTCAAAAACATACAATCGGCAATCTAACCTAACCTTTAGGTTTCTAAGTGTATTTTTAGGTGATCATTTATTAATTTTTGAGGATAATTTTAATATTTCCTATATTAAAATATTAATTTTCTTAATCTAAGTGATTTTTTTATTTTTTGGATATATTTTTTCATGAGGAACGTGTTTTCCCGCAATAAAAGTGCTTAAAAACCGTCACAAGTGTGGAACATAGCAACTCACCAAAGTTTCAAATCAATTGGATGAATGTTAAACGCCACACTAATTTTGTTTTAAGAATATGACGTAAGATGTCATACCACTTCGTAGGTAATTGATCTGTTTCAAAAAATATATGAAATCTAATAATGTTTTATTGAGACGACAGATGGCGTTACTTTGTCGATCGTGTTAAGAAGCTTGACGCCGTGTTCACAAATAATGCTTGCGCGATTTTCCATGTCTCATAAAGATATACATTAATTTGATCCGTACTATTTCTTTTTATTTCGAATGGATTTGTTCTTGATCCTTATCAAGCCCGGGGGCCAAGACAGAACCTACGATGGAGCGGTCTAACCACTAAGTGCCTCTTCATCTGGCTCTGGAAACGGACGGGTTATGTGTACTCGGAAATACAGACGTAGGAAAGGAGTTCCACTTCTTTGCAGTCCGCATTTTAAAAGATGTTGTGTAACCCACAGTGCGTATGGATAACTGATGGTAGAAAGGGGATGGCGGTAAGAGCTTATGGAGCTCCTGAACATATTCTCCGAAGTATATTTTTGCTTTAAGTGAAACTCTTTTGCATAATATATACGTGACGTATTATCAGAATACATAAATAATAAAAACGTGTAATCATACAGACTTTATATCATTTCAGAATATTTTATTGATCATATTTTTATATCCCAAGCATTACAAGTGTACCACTTGTGATATGCTTGGGATATAAATTGTTATTATTATTCATTTATTCATTACAACCATCAAGGATCATTTTACATAACTACTAGAAGCCAAAAGATAATTACAATAATTAACCAAAATCCAGACCAAACCAAATTAAAATAATAAAATCAAATAACAAAAATAAAATTGTTAATTTTAAATTTCAATTGTTAATTAAATTATTAAAAAAAGCATTTGACATTTGTGGATTGACACATTATTGCTTATAATTGATTTCTTAGATGGGTCATTTTAATACTGAGATTTTAAGCAATGACAACGCGCTCTCTCGCATGGGATGTTCCGTACATAAAATTTTATTGCTAAAATACCCATGCATTGATGCGAATCTGTATCGTCGCGTGCGTGTCGAAACTATGCGTCCGCCTAGTCTGTACGTGTACAATGTCAAAAGTAATAGCGATTTTGCGATTTATGGTTCTAAATCATGAAATATAATATAAATAATTGTAGTTAGAAGCCGCTTTCAAGCAGGTGAAAATGTATGAAAAACTATATATGTATATCTTACTGTTACTTACATTTTATTATACGACAAATAACCCACAAAGATTGTTTTTATCCATATTCCATACTATTTTGATCATGGGTATGGCAGGTGTGATCTTATTTCAAGGCGTACAACATCACAATTCTGTATAAAGTGTCCAGGAAATTAAATTTTAAAGAGATTATGAAGAAGATTGGTTATTACTAATAGTCTTAAGAAAATACCCAAATTAAACAATTTTAGCTTTAAATTTTAGTTTAGTAAAGTTTTTTTGCAACTTTATAGAAGAAAGTATGTAGTCTTACTAATTTACGTAATTATAGTTAAACTAATCAAACAATAATTAAGAAAATTGTTCTGAATTACATTTAATTAGGTAAGTATATTCACACGACAGGCGTGTTTGACCAGCGAAAGCAACATTCTTAGTCAATGGAGTTATAATTATATCTGACCTGAATCTTATCGCTAAAACGTTTGACCTTCGCAGCGAAGAATGAGGCTTTCAGGCGTCATTTTTGGGCAGAAACTCTCTAATTTATTATCCAAACATGACTAAACAGTAAGTCCATCATACTAAAACGTTCTTCCTACAACCCGAAGATACGGCCTATCGGCATGGAAAGAACAACACACAATATCGCTAACAGATTTCTAAACAAAGGCATTCCAGATTCAAATGCGTGGAGCGAGTGCGCCCCGCCAGGAGTTATATAAAGTTCAAAAATAGAATTTCGCCGTCGCAGCCCGCTTTACGACTTGGCTCGTAAAAGTGGGTGGATAGGGTGGACGTAAGGGGAACGCACCATATTTTCACCTTTATTTATAAAGGAAATTTGGGTTTTTTTTAGTTTAAACTAGCCTTTATTTATTTATACTCTGTTTAAAGATGTTACGCAATTATAATTTGAGATAAAGAAACTTCTTTTAACACTCTTAGCTTCAAGTTGAACTTTTGACAAATACCTACTTTTCTTTGACAGAAATTCCTGAAACTTTGTTTTTTTATATATAAATAATAGTAATAATTATAAATACTCACAAAAAGAATGTATACATACATATTAATACAAATTGCTAATGAACAATCTCTTCCGGGTAATCGATGAACAGAGTATAAAGGAAGCGGAATGATTTCAATTCATAACAGACCATTGATTCGAGATAAGCATTGATTAGATTGTGATAAATCTTTGTTAAATTATTGTATACATCTCAGAGAAAGTTTATACTTAAAGTCAGCAAAGAAAAGATCATCAACAAAGAATTACAAAACATGCCGAGTGCAGTTAGTTATAAAATAAACTGCAATGAACTGCCAAGGATTCGTACTAATTATTTAGTCTCAAATTAATTAGAGATAGTAAGTACTATGGATAGCAAATAACACATACAATACATAAATAAGTGTATAGTAACCATTTCTCAGGAACTAATGCTTGAACTAATCACACAATCAGATTCCTCTAGCAGAATGTAAACCAAAAACAGCGCGATAGACAATCTTGTATATTAAACGATAGATCGCTACCGTATGCATAATCGGGCCCTTTACACAAGAGAAGCGTTACAGTACGTACTTATTGAAGTGAATACTTCTTTAGCATCGTTGTGATTTGAAAGTCGATGAAACGAAAAAGCGACAGTAAAAAGAGACAGACACATAATATTTTTAACATAATAAGACACATAATTCATAAAATTTAACGTAGGAGAAAATGAAATAGGAAGCATTATCTACGTGTGTTAATACGTGTTTGTGTGCGCATGCGTGTACTACGCATGACAACAAAGCTTGAGAGAAGGCATCACAACAACCGTGGTCTTTTGTATACGTGTACGTATCATTTTTGAAGATTTCACTTCTACCACGTGTGAATTGCACAGCATGCTTTTTTATTTATTTAACTGTTGAAAAATAAACAGTATTGTTTATCATCTAATTACAACACATTTAAATAATACAATTGCCTTAACAGTCGCCACTACTAAATAGAAACTAGAGTGTTGTGTATACCTACATTGAAATTTTTTAAGACATTAAGAGAAAACCGCTTAAAAATATTTACAATATTAGTATCATTAATTTCATTTTTTTATTTCGCAGTCTTAAGTCTGAATAAATAAATCTCTGTTTATTTAAAAAGTAAATTTTAAAGGGTACTTGATGTCAACCTAACGAGTGACGGAAATTGAGACACAGTAACACCGTCTTCGCCATTTTTACCGTCACTGTAGTAGACATTAAAGAAATGAACTCAGCTGTATGTGCGAAGTATATTAAAATAAATCACTTACCAAAATTAAAAGAACAATAAATATTATAAATCTTTAAAACTGTCTGTTATTATTTATATCTTGTAATGGTAAGAGCGATCTACAAAAAAATATAAAAATAAAATCTAAATTTATATTAAATACAGTGTAAAAACAGTGACAAAACTTGTAGTTTATTTAATAAATTTAGTAAAAACACACCAACAGCGAACAGCAAACATAAAGAAAGAAAAAATCAAACAAATAATCATACCAGATGTGAACATCAATAACATGTTTAAAACTCCATTAAAAAAAATTACGGTTAACAACAACTACAAAATTAAATAAAATCGTTAGATAGAAGCAAAGATATTAAATTGAAATACATATCTATTTTTTCTCTTGTAGTAAACAGACAGGCGCTTGACCACTATCTCCCCTGATGGTAAGCGACGATGCGATCTAGAATGTGACGCGCTTGCCTAGAAGATAACATAGACTGAAGCAAAGAGTTCCACTCCTTAGCGGTACTTATCACAAAATTGGAACCAAAACGCTTAGCAACTCTTTGGAACTTTGAGACTCTAATGAAAACAATGGATGGCGGAGCAAGGTTGTGCAATTCTGCTGCTCACTCTCCGAACTGTATCCTATGAAAAAACGGATAGGCCAGCTATCTTTCGTCTATGCGTAATCTTATTGGAGCGGAGCGAGCGAAACGAGCGAAGCTCCCATGTATCAGCTTCAGTGGCGCAATGTCTGTCCGAGTTCTTAACCGATTTTAAAAAAAATTGTATGGAATCGAATGAACGGGTTTAGGACCAGATTGTGACGGAGCCCGAATTTTGAAATTTGCAAAAATTCGCATCGAAAGAAAATTTTTTTTTCTTTTTTTAGGTATTACGCTCCGCTCCAATATATGGTGCTAGCGTAGCTTTATGCTTAGCAACTGCATCGCCTAGTAGATAATATCTTACAATAATTAATTTAATGAATTGATTGGTTCTATATCCGGTTCCAACCCGGTTTCGATCCAGCCAGGTGAATGTCTGGGATCTTCTGGGTCTGGGTGTTGTTGTACCGTAGCTGTTTCTGAATTCCATAAAACAAGTGCTTTAGCTGCTTCACTTGGGTTCAGTACTACAACTACAACTAATGTAATGTTGTCTTATATAAAAAAATCCAAGCAAAAAGATTTAATATAAAACAATTCCTCAGACTCAACAATCCGTAACAAATTCTCATATTCTCATCCTCGCTGCGTTGTTTCAAAATATAAAATGTTGTCTAGTCTACCAGTAGCCCCCTGGTACCAGACAGACTCAATGATTTATAGCTGAGGCCATTTCACCAGTGTCAATTTCAGTTTTCTTCGACCCGGCCCGTTTTGAAGCCTCATATTTTAAGAATAATAAAATACTGTCAGCTTGAAAAGACGGGAAATATATTTTGAAATACCGCTCAATGTGACAAATTATGTTATTTCGTTATGTCTTTAGTGCTTTTGAAAGCTCTTCTTTTACAAATCTCTGTGTTTATTCCTTTGAGGTTTTATTTTAACAACTTTTTTTAAATAAACATTTTTTCGGTGCTAATTTTGTTTCATGTAACATTGCAAGGCGCTTATCTGAGCTTTAATACATACATATTAAGGTATCAATGAAATGCTGAAAAGTAATGCTAAACTTTTTCATGACAAATAAAATACTTCTTACGAAAACGTGAGAATTGAATAATGATATTTAAATTAACGTGTTTTCGATATCCGTAGAGTGTTACAATTCAATGAGTGAACGCGAAAAAACAAAAACATTTTTCATGTAAATTATGCATTTGTTTTGTAAATCGTGTATGGTAAATTTTGTTCAGTATTTTTGTACTTCTTATTAGAATGTTTTCAGTAGATCCATTTTCTAAAACTATATAGCTAAACCTTATTACTTATTTAATAGCAAAATATTTTTTTTGTGTTTGTCATTTTGCCCTATTAAATATGCGCATAAATATATATTTCCTTTATTCATAAACAAATAACTTTATTATATTTTCTCGTAATAGTGCCATCTATCGATAAAAGAGATAGTTATAGTTTACATACATAAAATGAACGCCTTTTTCCATACTGGTCCAGAGATCACAAATTTCCAATTTCTATCACCCTGACATACAACTCTTGGTTCTTTAACTCTTATCTGACCTTTTATAAAAGCCTTTTTTCTATTTGGTCCCTAAAAGTTCCCTTGGTCCGCCTTTACCGACTTGCCCATGCAAATTTGCTTCATATACTTTTTATCGTTTATAACAGCAAAATCAAAATTAACCTAGGGAGAATATGAGTAAAACATAATATATCTTGCCTTTCACATCGAGTTCAAGTTCCAGAAGTGTTTGTGTGATGCAAACAAGCATTTGTACCTGAGTAATGGATATTTATATATATTTCTTTAAATATTAATCTTTGTACCATATATGTATGCTATCCGCTACCCTAGTATCCATAACACAAGCCATACAGTGCTTAATTTTGTCTGGGATAAATTAAAATGCAATTAAAAACTGTGTATAGTGTATATGTTACTGTAAAACCGAACTACGGCAAATCCTAAGATTTTCCTGTAAAACCTAAGATTTACTAACACTTAATGGTAAAAGTCCGAATAGTTCTTTGATTATCGTTAATTTCGAACTTTTACCACTACAAGTGACTAGTACTAGCAAATCTCAGCATATCTAACCTAACCTAACCTAAATCTAGCATGTACTAAACTCTGATAGTAAAATTCATCCACACTTTTAACAACTCATGTCGGTAAGTTCTAAGATTTACCGGTAAAACCTAAGATAAACCGCTAAAGATACCGTTTTATAATTTATTGCTCACGTTTCAAGGGAATATAACATCTTACATGATTTTCTCAATCCATATTTTTATAGACCTTTTCCTGTTTCCTGGTGTCGTTCCCAAAATACCAAGCGATAACCTTTGTCAAATGACAACGCGTTTGATCGGGGAAACTACAACCGCGATTATCATAATATGAATATATGTTTTGAAGAGGCCTTTTTTTTATACGGTACATAGTATATACATATACACTGTGTATACATTAGGATATATGTAATGTTTACATTTTTATTTGGTGCTACTGCACTGAATGTGTCAATGTAAGTATTTTCCTACTGTAATATGTTCTCGTAGATATAAATTAATTACTTTACTAAAACTAAGAACGGGCTCTTCCAGAAGATATTTTGATAACTTGGAGTTAACAAGTCCAAGTAATTGCAAAAGAAAACAGCAAAATTATACTGTAAGAACTATAAGATCGCTTTGTCATGATGAAATAATGAGAGAATTGTAAAGAAAATATCGTTTTTTTTTTCTTCTAATATGGGTTCCAATTCGGCCTTCAACAGGGACGTTCTCAAGGATTTTATTGTTAAGGTAATTCTCCGTTATGTTTATCGTATCACGATAATGTTCTTAGAGAGAGCGAGTTTGAAAAATACGGATTTTTTTAAGTCTTACTTAAGTGCTAAAGTTTAAAAACTTAACTATTTATATTAAAGATAAAAGTGCAAAATCTGATATATATATATATATATATATATATATATATATATATATATATATATATACATATGAGGTATATTTCATTAGATTAGTCATCTCTACTCTCTAATAAATTGAAAAGAAAAGGTAAAAACTAAAAGAAAGATATAACTAAAAGTTTTAGGTCATACGATTGCTTCTAGACTCGTTTTCATCCGTTACTGTCAGAAATAAACCCTAGAAATGTAATTAATAAATTAAAGTTTGTTTCAGAAGTCTGACGTAAATTATTTTGTCCTTATCTGTTTAGGCAGCAGAACTTTTACTTTAAATATTAAATAACATTGAATCATGATTAATGTTAATTTTATTATCTAACGTTAATAATACCGTTACCAAAACAAACAGACCTGGTGAAGCCACATTTTGACAATAGTGTATTTGTCAGGCTTTATGAAAATATCTTAAACAGTTCGTTAAAGCATTAAATATTTGCCATTTGATTGATTCTTTGTTGATTTCTCTATTTTTGATAAAAATTATCATCAAAGTTTTAATGAACAAAAAGACAGTCATTTTAATGCAGGTTACTTGCTTGTAAGAAAACGCTTAGCTGTCAAATCGTAATACGTAAAACTTAGACTGACATTTGTTGTAAACAAGCAATTGATGTCAATCCACCATTCAGCAAATTCCGTGCATTTTCAATCACGTGGTCAAAAATGAAATGTTAATTATTTTATTAATGATTTGTTATAAAATTCATTGACATTGAATTATATACGGGCTAAATTGGCTAAAAAATATGTTCTACTAAGATAACTAAAGTTTGATCTATATTTTCACTGCAGTTATTTGACCCTATTCGAATATCCCACCACCTAACCCTTATAAGAAAGGATTGCAAAATGCAAAAAATATAAAAATTATAAAACCTAAGATAATGTAAACTTTTTCTTTTAATAATTTTTATAAGAAATAAAAATCTAGCGGAAAAATGCTTTAATAACAAAAAAAATATAAAAAATTACATAGCTGTTTTTAATATTATAATAATTACATTTTTGTCGATTTTTGGATACTTGTAAAATTCGATGCTGTAGATAGTATTAGCTAGATCATAAAGTGAGGAGATGAACGCATCTGCTAAGGTCTCGGTAGCTTAATAGAAAGAGTACCCGTCTGTATAACGAAGAAAAGTGGGTTCGAGTCCCGTCAAAAAAGTTGAATTTTATCTTTTGGAATTAGGCAAAATTCTGACAATTTTTATACTCTAGATGTAATATTAAAGAAAGTGCGCACTGCTGCTGCACTTCATTTCAACTGGCAACAAAAACTATGAATGTGCTTTTATTTACAAACGCGGTGAATCCTTCACAGGCCTAACCTCGATAACATAGCACTTCTCTCGCTTTAAAGGAAGTAAAAAAGTCAATTACATTAGCCTCTTTCCATTACGCGAATGTAGCGAACGGAGAAGCGGGTATGTTAGAACATTATTCTAATTTAATTATTTTGCCTATTTCATGGTTTTTTGCTGGCGCTTTTGATCAAAGAGTTAGGTTTTGCGAATTTAGTAGAATGTTTTCTAAATACAAATGTGATTGTTTTTATCATATAACTATAACATGTAAGTAGGTATTGTGAACTCTGATTTAAGAATATAATACTAGGCGATGCAGTGGCTTAGCATAAAGCTTCGCTAGCACCATATATTGAAGCGGAGAGTATTACTAAAAAAAAATTCAATAATGTTAAGTAAATTTTAAAATTCCATAAGAATGAAAACTTTCATAAAGTACGCGCTTTTCGTTTCAATGGAAAATCCCATAGAGCTAATGTATTATGGTCATAACTTTTTTATTTTTGCGAATTTAATAAATCGGTTAAGACATCGGGAAGTTATGGTATAACAGACATTGCGGCATTGAAGCTGATCCTTGGCGCTCAAGTATACGTTTAGCAACCCTTTCGACATCCCTTATGAAAACAATAAAACAACGAATTACTAACGTTAAATGCGTTTGGATATAATAATAATATTTCTTACATTCACACCAATTAGCCTATTCCAAAGTGAGCACTATAAGGCTTGTGTTATGGATACTAGGGTAACGGATAGACACACATATACATAAATATGTAATATTCTCAAATACAAATGCTCGTATTCATCACACAAACATCTGCCCCTTCTGGGATTCGAACCCGGGACCGATAGACACATTTCTGAAATTTAGAAACAACGAGGGTACCACAACACCTAGACCAAGCCAATGTAGAAACTCTACGACGGACTCTTTGTCGGGAGCGCGAAGCGTCACTTAAAGGATTTTCATTTTCTTGTTAAATTTTGTGTTGTGGTTGATATTAGTGAGTAATAATGGTGGGTTATTAACTACTGAGTGTTTCTGAATATCCATGACTGTTGGCAAGTGAAACAAAACAGTGGATGGTGTCTTTTCGCGCTCTCTCAAATAGGCCACGAGGAGGTTTCAGTAAAATCCCACTTCTATACCGAAACCTAGGAAATTACTTGAGAACTGGCAGTTATACTTATTTGACGCCGGCTAAATGCACAAATCGTGCAAGCCACAAATAAAAAAAACCTCTACCACGGACGACGTCAAGAAGTTTCTGACACTCTTTGTAGTAACCGTGCTATTGTTACATTTATAGCTTATAATTTCAATTTGTACCCTGCGTTTTTGTGGTATATCTATAAAATTTTATATTTGTTCCTACTGTTATAATGATATATGTGTAAAATTTAGTTTGTAAAATAATTTCAAAAGCTATATTTCAAGCTAACTTTGCGAGTATAATCTAGTAATAAAAAATGAAATAAATCAATAATGGTAAAATAGAAAAGTTAATTTTCTTTATTGACCCGGCCGGGGATCGCACCCGAGACCTTGGAATGCTTTGCCATGAAGGTTTTCAAAAACACACACACACACATATATTAAAGCTTCTTTTTGGTTTGAGATATTAAGGCTTTGATATCATTTATTACTTGAAATAAAAAAAAGTACAAAAGCGACACTTTTTAGAAAATACCAAATCGGCAATTTGTAATTGAACATTATCCATCTACACTATTATGTCTTCTGAAACTCAGCCGAATTATCGTCGATCTATCAATATATATATATATATATATATAACGCGTAACTTCCCTGTATATATATATATATATATATACAGGGAAGCTACGCGTCAAGGAACCATATATTTTATAACTTTCCTTACATGTCGTAGTTGACGTCCGCTACGGAATGCTACGAATTTCTACGTTGCTACGAAACAAATAATGTAGCTTAAACCGATTTCAGAGGATGTGAATACCTTTTTGTGGGTACCTGCCATATTTTTTTGCCCAATGTAATTTATCTGGGAGCTAACTTCATTAATGATTTTTTAAAAAGCAAAATACGGAATGGCAGTCAGCCGCTCCTATACTAATGACGTGAATTAACGGTTTGTTGTTCAAGATAATTCAATCGCAATCTTAGAGGCGTGTCTCGGTCCCCGCCAGTAGGTCATTTTTATGCAAATTTATTTCAAAGAAACTGGAAATCATCAAAATTTATTATTAAATCCATTTCTTTTTACCTAATTGAAATAAGGAATATAATATATCTTATAATTAATGATAGGCGTAGATTTAATTTCCATCTGTAAATGTTCTCATATTTCCAGCGTCATAACGCAATACAAAAACAATATTTGGTTTTAATTAAAAATTATTAATAATCAACGTAAAACAATGTCTTGAGTATATTAAAAATATATAACTTTAAATATATCAAATTTCAAAATAACACTACGATCATATTTAAAAAAAAATCTTTAAACAAAGTAATATCAATGAAAGACTTCACGAATAGAATAAAATTGCATTCTAAAGATAATATTAAAGAATAGATCTTTAAATTTAACTATGCCATATATCTTGCAAAATGAAACGGAAACTGCTAATATTCCAACGGGAGTGTTAGCTTTTATCGTTTTTAATTTTGAGAAAACTATAGAAAAAATGGTAGAAGTAATTATGGTTGTGATACAAGTAAGGTTCAGCCCTTATTATAATATTTTCTTGAGTTTTAATTATTTATTTTAGGTACATATATAAATTAAATAATGATAGTTAAAAAAACTTTTTTCCTCTAAATAGTACTACACTAAAAAGCAAAAAATTCCACCGGCCAGTTTTTAAATCTACCATTAAGACCTCGTAGCTAGGTGAAAATAACGCTTGATACTACGAACCTAATAAGAACCTAATAATCTTAGGCTTCCATTTCACTCTTTCGAATTATCATCAAATCACTCGGTAATACAATATTATTATATTATGATCTTAACTACACACCTGCCGTTCTAACAGGCTTTACAATAAACCGCCGCTAAGCATCAAAATCATTTTTTTTTAAATGAGCAAAAAACACGTAAAAATAAAAAAATGATGTTTTGGCTAGAATTTCAAAAACTACAAGTAATCGAAATATGATTTCTAGACTGAATGAAAAGGATTCTTTTTTTAAATGTGTTGGCCATTTAGCTAATGGACGGCAGAATATAGATACATGCCAATTTTCCTGATGATACAAGAACTAGGAGCTAAAATCTAAGAAGTCGCCTTCTTTTACTTTAATACATTGTTTCTTAGGTAAATGTCGACGTAATAAAAGCGTGTTAGAAAGCAACAAATGCAATCTGTGTACTGTTAAAGCCAAACGGTGTAAGAAAAACCCATTTCGTCTTTAATTAAACAAGTTATTCAATTGTAAAAATTAATAAAATTAAAAAGTAATATACGCCTCTTTCATAGTTTTACCTTCTTTCTTACTTCGATAAAAAAAACATGGTTTTATTCTTCAGTTAACAACGCATTGCTTGGTGTAAGTTTATTCTTACACCAAGCAAAGCTTTTATTTCTTAAGCACCTAACAAATGATTTTTGGCGTATAATTCATCATTTTACTCAGTTAAGAATAACTAGTGATGTAAAATCACATCGATGTTAGACTTAAAAAAATCAATTGTATACAAACAGAACCAAAGCTAACTCTTTATGTTAATTGGGCATGTTGCGTCGTGGAACCCCCAATCATAAAAATAATTAATGCTAAATGCCGCCATAAAGCTGGTATCACGGATATTGACCATTTTCTTGATAAATGTACAATAATTGAGTTAATAAATTTTAATTAAAGAATTGTAGAAGTAATCGTCCCGGCTCATAAGTTGATCTCAAACGGTACTATGGATAAAGTTAATTCATATATCCATCCATTTATCTACATCCTATATGATAAAATTTATCATAAAAGGTAATAAAAAAATAATAAAAAGTTTTTATTTCTCTTCACAATAAAACGCTTAGGACTAAAAAAATTTACAACTTTGTGGAAGAGACTAGTCCCTGAAACAAGTTCCTGAGGGACCTGAACTACAGGTAACATCGCAAGTGCTAAGTATAAGAAAATAGTTTTTTAAGTTCGTTTATTTTTAAGGTGCAATGCTAATGTTCCTGCCTAATACACCAATTACGGGTTCAAACCTGATACGAGCAATAAGCATATCCGAATCATAGTTGTTAATAGTCTAATTTATGTATTCTATTCGTTATTTAATATCCATATTACCAGGCCCGGATTTGGACGTGTGACAGCCCTGGGGCAACAGACGGCCCTAATTATATTCGAACAAAAAGTCAAAATCGTTTATTGCGAATATGAGTGATATAGTTTTTATAACAATGTTAAAAGTTCTTCTATATTTAAAAAAAAAATATTGGCAAAACTTGATAGTCGAAAGTAACCCGTCGAAATTTGTATGTTTTTTATCTCTGTTATATCTTTTTTATCGTCTGGGGGCCCAGACTCTTGTAGAGGCCCCAGGGCAGTAGCCCCGCCTGCCCTTCCCCAAATCCGGCTCTGCATATTACAAACTTTACTTAGTTTTGAACTCAATAATTCTATTGAATGTGTATTTTTTATTATTATTTGAAATCTACTCATATAAATCGAAAACGGGAAATATTTGTTTTTCAGTTTCTTCATTTGTTACATTTTAATATATTATCCGTTTCAAATGCTATTAGATGACAACTTTAAAGAACATGTATAAGATAGGCGTTCCAATTTTGAAAATTATTCTAATAGCATTCGAAACGGATAATCATGTAGATGATGATTACTGCTCCGTATTTAGAAATACAGCCTCCCGTAAAACCTTACAACAGACAATCGTTGGACAAACTATTTCCGTTTTGGAACATAACAAATGAGAATTCCTTGTTACGAACAGGCGCAAAGTGATATATTATTTGTTTAAAGTAATTGTTTACTGCACTCTGAAATAAAATGGCATATGTGAAATTATATTTGTACTTTTTTTAAATTATATAAAATATATATATAAACTCTCAGGTTCCTAATTTCTAGTATCCTTACTTTTATTAAAAACGGGATTTTGACCATAACCATTAACATTGGCCATATGGTCATTATTTTTTTTAAGTTCTATCTTTAACAGAGATAACTTATATTTTATATGCTTACTTATAAACAGGCGAGAGTTGTTTTTTTTTAATAAGTAATATATTTATTATATATACGCTAGTGACGCGAAATATAATTTGGTAAAATCATTCGTCTTCGTAAATTATAATTACTCCAGTGAATAGAAAATAAATCTGTTATGTTAAAAATGTCTTAATAAATTCTACCCGAGCTAGCGATATTTTATAAGGATTATACAACGTATCCAAGAGGATTAGGAGAAGTTAATTAATACAACAACGAGACCTTAAAATAAGACCGTATTCTTAACATAGATTCGAACCAGTCTGGCATATAGCATAAGATTAAAATTGTGTAAAGATTTTTTTTAGCAATAAGATTCTGATTGATTGTGAGCTGGAGCTGCAGGAGCTGCACAAAGTCAAGTATGCGGCCCTTTTCACGGGGCATCTGTTCATGGGGTCCTAAAGCCAAACGATTGGGGACAAAAGATCTGGAAGCTTCTTCGTCCAACGTTTAAACATAGCTACCCAACGAGGGAACACTGCTAGCTTTTTGGGCTTGTTGTTCTCATCTACATGAATATCCGTTTTATTATATCTAGATATAATTCATATATTATATTTCTGAATTGATCAATCCGTATAGTATATAGTAGTAATCACCGTTTTTGACAAAAGGAGCAGCAGATTTTTCCGAATTATAGTCTTTGCCTGCGATCTGTCCGCCTAGCAAGAGTAAAGATAGTGGTAAAACCCTCCACAATTTTTTTTAATGAATTTTCCCCGACTAATATGGTGATAATTTGAAACCCAAACGAACCTGTATCGTGTATGCAAGTTTTAGTACCAACTACATATTTGAACCGTTTATTACCGAATATACAGACCTTAGAAAAAACTTATCGAAACATCAAGTGATCGAAAGGCTGGTTTGTACCTTGACTAGATAATAAGTTTGGTGATACAACGACGTAAAGCTATCAGTCTTCTGGGCACATTACCTACGAGAAAAGAAGGGATATTTTTGAAGTGAAAACTTCTTTAGCGGTGTTGTGCACTTTTTGGGATGGGTAAAAAATGTTCTCGCGTCAGGACACGTGACCTGATCGAAAATTCATAAGACGGAGGGAGAGTAGACCGCCGGTGCGGTGTAGGCGAGGAAGTAATATCCCCCTCTCTTTCTACCGCGCGGCGAAAATGTATGCCTGCTACTGCTGTTTCGTTTAAGCGGCGCAGGGCGCTTGCGCGAGTGTGCGTGTGTGTTTGTTGTCATGTTTGTGTACGATAGCGTAATAAATGAATATTGTATTTTAGCACATAAATGATAGTACTTTTATACTGATTATTAAAGCAATTCGTGCGAAAATTCTAACCATTCCAAAATATCAAAAATGCACAACGTTAATGTTCATGTTTTCACTTCTGCCGGCAATCCTGGAGTGCAACCCATTGTTTGTTTTTTAATTTAGTTTAGTTTATTGTCTAAAGTATTATTTTTAAGTTTGTAAACATTTCCTATTTATTAACTATATGTTATGGAATTTATTTTTAATTATATAGAATATTGTTTGAGTTTTAAACAAAATAGTAAATGTTAGTAAAAATAACTCACACCATATTTCTATCGTAGCTTATAAATAATATATCCTACATGTTTCGAGGCAAGAGGCGTTGTATGCCGTAATACAAGTTATAACCTAGTTTGGCAACAGATGTTACATTTTTGTATAAGTATATTACAGGATTTTAGGTTCCTGAAAATATAAAACTCTATGGTCAAATATTGAGTTATTATTATAATATGTTATCATTATTATTATCAACTTATTTGTGTAAAAGAATAATAAGTTTTTTAATCAGTTATCATACTAAAATAAAATCATCAAATGATTATTCTTAGGCAGAAAAGCTTTTTCTTTGGTTTCCCTACGCCGTTTGGTATCGATAACTCTCACATTATTACGGATTGCATTATAGTAGTTTATGATACTGTTGCATAATAAGGGTTCTTATAACACGAGTGTGTTTTAAAAAAACGAGCCGTAGGCGAGTTTTTTTATAGTATCACACGAGTGTTATAAGACCAAGTTATGTACAGTGTCATACACTACTTTATCTACTCTCATACTATATTACGTAAAACAATGTTGCAAACAAAACCAAACTTTGTTTAAATATTGAAAAGATTTTTTAAATGTCAAATGTTGGCGCCAAGGTGCAAACATCGATTGTGAATGCGTGTTGCGTCGTCGCGGACTCGTTCATTGAAACCTTTTTAAAGTAGAGGTTCAACCTCCTTGGTCCAGCTGGAGGTTGTATAGGTGTATCGTTATGATTAAAAGTCGGTTTTTTTTTTTTTTTTTTTTTTTTTTTTTTTTTTTTTTTTTTTTTTTGCCTGTAAAGTCGGTTTTACGGGCGAAGATTTTACGTGACAACGTCTTTTTCTCGGTAGAATATTTATTGATATGAATATAATTAAATTGCACAATGCGCGCGGCAGACCGATCATAGTTGAGTGGGAGAGAGACGCAAGGCATTCGGCGGGCCTCTCTCTCGTTCGGTGACTCATCGTAACGTTACCGAGCGTTAAACTTTTTCATAAGTGACTCCCAGCCGCAACCAATTTATAAGACGTTATCACGTCAAAACTATAAATCATTATGTAACAGGATGTTTAAATATAAATGCCTGTAATATATTTCGAAAATAAATAAATGAATAATTTGGGTTATATAGGAAATATATCTACTACTATTAAATATTTATATTATAAGTGATTTATACATTAATGATTTAAATGGAACAATCTTGGATGGTTATCAAAATTTATCGATATAAACAATTTTTTTGTATTATATATATCATAAAGAGTTTACAATTTCATATATATACTTATAATATTAAAAATCAATAAACTTTTAAATATTGAGAAAACATTCGGCGGGCCTTTCTCTCGTTCGGTGACTCATCGTAACGTTACCGAGCGTTACACTTTTTCATAAGTGACTCCCAGCCGCAACCAATTTATAAGACGTTGTCACGTCAAAAAGTTATATTATGATACAGGTGTCCATACAAGACCTGTATCGTAATTAAACTTTTTTTTTTATTATTTTTGGCCTGTACGTAATGTTTGTCATAAGCATTTTGTTTTCAGTTTTAGAATCTTTGTATTATAGTATCAGAGTAGATAAAATCCTTTTTTCAATGATAAAAACAATAATATAATTACAAAAGAACTTTATTCACATATCGTAAGGGTCTTGTAATTCTACGACATTTTTATAAATTATGAATACATCTTTATAGTCCTCGTGAGAAGGTTTGAACTAGGTCGAACCCGACAGATCCCTAGGCCCTATTGAAAAAACATTGTGACACCATTTACATCTTAGTTACGACCGTTTGGTGCAACGGTAGCGATCCTGCCTTTCGCACCGACGGTCGTGGGTTCGAATCCCGGAAGTGGCAGATGTGTGTGATAAATACGATCATTTGTACCTAAGTCATGGATATTTATATATATTTTTATAGATATTACATATCTATGTAACATATTTGTATGTCTATCCGATACCCTAGTATCCATAACCCGAGCCTTACAGTGCCTATTTTGGGCTCGGATAATTGGTGTGAATGTAAGAAATATTATGGTTGGGAATAGCTCTACTCTTCTAATTGAAAAGACTCTCACTTAGGCCATCAAAAAATATTTCATAAATTTTACGTGTTTCACAATGACAATTCTCATGACAACAATTGACAGTAAAGAACAAGGAATTGAGAAATAATATAAATACAAAAATAATAGACAAAGGAGGCTTTAGTTCTCAACAATTATTATTATAGTTATAATTCCTGAAATTAATTTAAAAACAACAATTGTTATAAATATAACTTACTTAAATACTGAATAAATTAACAGTTAGTTGTTTTTATGACCAACAACAAAGTTCAGTGCGGTTTTACATAAAATGATTATTTGTATTGTATTGTATTTTTTGTACATGTATATTATACTTCACTATTATTACTTTACTTTTTTTTTTTTTTTTCCTTTATTCGTGGCAGCAAACAGTCATACATTATAACGTAGCTCTTTACAAACATATATATATCTAAAGACCTACTATGAATTATAATATTATTATAATATTTACTTATAAAACCGACTCCATTATGTCTTACTTTTGTAATATCTCTTTATCTCTTATTAAGGAATGGCAAAGATGATTCTTTAGCAACACTATATTGAGCTAATACAGGGAAACCATACCGCGATCCAGGATTGTACAGTGCAATCTGTTGATAATTTTAGTAACTATTGATTGTCCTATCTAAATATTAAGTTTATAAAATATACTGATCATTAAAGTATTATGTAATTTTTAAATGGTAATCGAGTCGAATTCGTTGTTAATTTTATCAGATGACGTGATTGTCCATGCCATCTTAATATATATAAATTACGTGTCACGTTGGTGTCCGCGATGGAATTTGTACACCGTGTGCAGTTTGATCCAACTTGAAAGATAGGATAGATATCATTTAAATTTATAACACAGCAATGTGTGGCCTGGTCAGCTAGTTAAATATATGTTTAACAAAAAACTAATTTCATTTGACAGAAGTGCATAAAAATCCTTTTACGATCTCAGGACTTGTTAAGTTTTCATTATTTCTATTTTACTTGCTACATACCTCTTGCATTTTATTCCCCTACTTTGATCCCATCACGCAAGTACTGAAAAAAGCTATTTCCTCATATGTTTTTAAATCCCAGTAATTATACTTGAACTCTCAGTTAAGTCGCCTTACGAAACTGTTAAGTTCGACACGCAATCTCCCTATTTCGGGGGTCACGGCTAGGTCAGAATATCCATTACATGCTGAGCTCGCCCCGCCTATAGTTGCCTTTGAAAGAAAGACCTTAATAAGACGGAGGTATTAAAAGTCTGACAAAAAGAAAAATATAGTTGGAATGACGAAAATTGTACTTTATTGCACTTCATTAGGTACCAAAGTGGCGGTAACATTAACATGGTCAGAATTACGTAAGTAATGCTCTGAAATAGTTACCATATCAATTTATATGGCAGAAATTGTTATGGGTTTCCAATCACTTGGTCGAATACACTTTTTTTTGGTCAGCTGTAAAATCGGATTTGCTTCTGTTGTTTTTTAAGGGCCTTTACCAATATACCAAACCAAATAATATACCAGAATATCAAATAATTATCTTACTATCTATTGAATACTTAATTCACACCAAAATATATCTATACATATAAATAAAATTGGAGTGTCTGTTTGTAATATTGAAATAACCGTTTTTTACTACATGCATATAAATATTTATACGGTACATACACCAAAATAACATTTTTTACAATTTTTGTCTGTTTGTTCCCGCTAATCTCTGAAATCGCTGGACCGATTTTGACGGGACTTTTATTGGCAGGTAGCTGATGTAATAAGGAGTAACTTAGGCTACTTTTATTATAGAAAAAATCTTTTATTAAAAAAAAACTGGTTGGTTGCCTGTAAAGTCGGTATACGGGCGAAAGTTTTACGTGACAACGACTTTGAGTGGTAAAATAATTTTAATGTGAATATTCATTCGTATAGTAGGAAGAAGGATGAAATAATAGTAACAATTTAAAACATTTATTTATACAAAGAATTATATTTAAAACATTAATTTATAGGCACGCGTCCCTTCCACTTTTTATGTCTGTCTCTCTCGCTCTTAGGCGGGCTAACCATGCCCGAGTGGAAGGGACGCGTGCCTCTCACTCGCTCTCATTGTAAGCGCATAACGTGAGCGGAGCGTAACGCAGTTTCTTGAAGTGTCACCCGGCAAACCAATTTATAAGACGTTGTCACGTCAAAATTACTGTGCCACAGCAACGCGTGGCTGGGTCAGCTAGTATATAATAAAAATAGCTAATAGTAGTTCTGCCAATTATGTTAGGCTTACCGAAGTGCAATCAAATGCAACCAATATTTAATTGTCACTTATAAACAATTTTAACGGTTCACAAATAAGGTCTCAGTTTTTTAATTGGAAGAGTGCCCTGATAACGAGAGATGGTAGATTCGAATACTGACTTCTGAAATAAATTGATTTTTATGGTAAAATTTCTTTCAATATAAAAACCTAACATAAATTTTTAATTAACTAAAATATAATAATTACAAAGCATTTTCTTTTTTATCAATTGTTACCTAGACCATGAAAAGATAAGGCTGGTTATCGGCATATCAAACAATTGAAGAAAATCACATAGTGTGTCAAGGTTTTTTAAGTTTCGCTTGACTCCTGAGTCAAGATAAAGTTTTTATAGTAAAATTTATTAATATATATAAAAATCTAGCCGTTTAATTTAAAAATATTTATAATATAATAAACATTGACAAAATTAAGTAAATCTATAATCTAAGATGACAGTGGTTTGGGTGTTTGTCTGTCTGCTCTTTTTCCCGCTCTTTTTCCATTGTATGAATAACGTTACCATAGCAACGCATTAAACGCAAGTAGGTCGTCTACCGGACGCTAGATGGCACTAACGGAAAAATATTTAATAATAGAAAAAAAATTAAAGAATTTTGTCCACCCGTGCGGAGCCGGGACGGGCCGCTAATTTTTAATTAATATTTCAGTCATCTTACGACCTCGGCGATTTGCGACCGTTTGGTGCAACGGTAGAAAAGCTGCCTTTCGCACAAAACGGTCCTGGGTTCGAATCGGAAGGGACAGATGATTGTGTGATAAGTACAAGCATTTCTACCTGACTCGTGGGTGTTTATATATATATATATATATATATATATATTTAAGTTTGTAAGATTGAAACTTTGATTGTTGAGTTAACCTATAAGTATCTATGGCATTTCACCAATTTGTTAAGAATGTTTTTTGTACTTAGTATTATTATGTACAGATGTTGGTTAGCCTAATAAATAAATATATGCATATCTATCCGTTACTCTAGTATCAATAACATAAGCCTTACAGTGCTTACTTCGGGCTAGGCTAATTGATGTGAATGTGGCAAATATTAACGCTCTCAAATATTGCTAAGTCCAAAAAGACCAGAATATTTACTTTAAAAAATATAAGGCTAGCCTAGTACGGAGGCACACGTGCTCGAAGCACCGAGTGCACAACCCGCGGTTATTACACAATTTCCTTCTAATTTATGTTATTGGACACCAGCACTGTCGGGCAGAAAGTGAAAATGCATTAAGTGTATCTAATGCTTTGCATAAAGAAAGGCGAAAATGAAACCTCTCACGAAATTCTTTTACCTACTCGTGAGCAAGGTTTATTTGCTGTGCTCGTTGAATGAAGTGATAGCTCTTATATTATGCTTTTATGTGTTGGATAAATTTAATTAACACGTTAAACCACTTTTATCGCTCTTTTTATTTAAACGCGCGTTTGATTTTGTTTTTTTTTTAACGTTTGCTGTGTTTACAGAATGACTAAGGCAATGGTCGCTATATATTTATATGCCTTCCAATAATTTATCCGGATACATTATTTACTCCTAAATTTATACAAATATACTAGGCGATGCAGTCGCTAAGCATAAAGCTACGCTAGCACCATATATTGGAGCGGAGCGTAATACATTAAAAAAAGAAAAAAAATGTTTCGATGGGAATTTTTGCGAATTACAAAATTCGGTCTCCGTTACAATCTAATGATTGTTAAACGGCCCCTCCCGGCTTCGCACGGGTGGACAAAATTCTTTAATTTTTTTCCATTATTGAATATTTTTCCGTTAGCGCCATCTAGCGTCCGGTAAACGAACTACTTGCGTTTAACGCGTTGCTATGGTAACGTTTTTGATACAATTGAAAAAGAGCGGACAGACAAACAACAAATTTGTGACCTTAGATTATAGACTAGCGGCCCGTCCCGGTTTCGCACGGGTGGACAAAATTCTTTAATTTTTTTCTATTACTAAATATTTTTCCGTTAGTTCCATCTAGCGTCCGGTAGATGATCTACTTGCGGTTGCTATGGTAACGCATATACATTAAAAAAGAGCGGGAAAAAGAGCGGACAGACAAACAACAAATTTGTGATCTTAGATTATAGATTCCAAACAATGAATGTGATTTTGTCTAATATTTATTTACTCATATATTAACCTTTTTATACAATACATAAAAAATATTACGAGAACCAAAACGTCGTACACTACCAAAATTATTGTCATTACATAGATCATATCAGGGGTTATCATCAATTCTCAAGTGTCAATGCTGGGGCTTAGCAAACCTTTTTTATGATGGGAAATACCGCAGGGAGACCAGATTATAACCAACCGAACTAGCCCAAATGCGGCTTAGATTTTATTGAACACACGTAACATATGATAATGGGAGCTATAACAGTAGTATTGCTATGTCGATATCGCCGAAACTGTATGTACTTACTTCATACTTCAAGGTACAAATAATTTGATAGTCCCAGAAGAAGTTTTATTAATGAAAACTATTATTAAGTGCCCATTGACCTAATTCACAATTAACTTAATAATGCTATTAACTTTAAAACCTAATTTATCTTTAAACCTTTATAATAATGATTAAATTCGAATACGAAGTTATCATTGTGGCTCGTTAAGTATTGCTACGAATCTGTAGCAACGTTACGGCTGCCGTAGCAACTACGAATATTTGATGTTTTACGATTTGAGTACTTGTAACAGCTACGATATTTAAAATCACTGAGAGTCAAATCTACGGAAGGTAAATATTAACTTTGTGGTTTTATTTTTTTCTTTCTGGTTAAATGATTCAGTAAAAAATTTAAAAGGTTATAAGAAAATTGATTTCTAACCTTTGAATCCAGTAATAATAAAGTCAATTTAGCACTTCAATTTCATATAAAGTATAGTAGAACTTGCCTTTTTTGTTACAGTGCTTCTTCAGACTTTCAAGAAATGGATTGCTCTACAGAGTCATTACTTTTAGATCAAGAACTATAAATTCTTTGAAAAAGAATAAAACTGGGATCAACTCAGACCATTTGGCTTTAATACCATAAGTTAAAGATTATTTGGTTTTAATAAATTCTGTGTCTCTATTGCATATAGAAAAAATATGTTACTCCAAAATAAAGTAATTATGATTAATAATTTCAACCACACCTCATTTAAATCATTATAAAATACTAGCGGCCCGTCCCAGCTTCACACGGGGGGACAATTTTTTTAATTTTTTTACTATTATTAAATATTTTTCCGTTAGCGCCATCTAGCGTCTGGTAGACGAACCACTTGAGGTTAACGCGTGGCTATGGTAACGCATATACAATGGGAAAAGGGCGGACAGACAAACAACAAAATTGTGTTCTTAGAGTATATATTATCTAACATATGATATCCTGATAAATTATTTACGACTTAACATACTTTTCATCATAGTTTATTTATTATAAAGCAATTTTATAATTGAAACAACACTATTGCCATCTTACCCGCCTATTTGAGATTGGAGATTATGTTGAAAACCCTTAAATTTTTGAGGGAGGACTCCATCGGTCAATATTTATGTTTAAGGTATATGTAACAATGTTAGGCAACATCCCTGTTAAATAAATCAGTCTACAATCGATCAACGTTGTTTCTATACACGTCACATGGCGCAATCGGTAGGATACGAGCCTACGTTCCCACAGGAAATCTGATTTCGAACCAGCGGTAGACGTCTTTCGTGATGTCCATAAATTGATCTATTTTCATTGGTCACTGACTCATAATTACCCGTTTTTTTCTTTTTAATAATCGTTATCATTATGAAAGTAGATTCACTAAGTTTGACCACTACGTCTCCAAAAAATCTATGAAACTATATATATTGCTACCTGACTCGGCCACGCGTTGCTGTGTTATAAATTAAAATGAAACCTATTCTATTTCTTAAGTTGAAACAAACCCAGCAAAATGAAAAAAAATCATCAATATCGGTTGATTAGTTTCAGAGTTTATCGCGGTCAGACATTGTTACAAGGATTTTATATATATTTATATATATATATATAGATATCGGTTTTGCCTTCACTACCATTACTATTATTAGATACAAGGGCAACATTTCCATATCGCCAATCCTTTTTTGGACTCTATCTTTCGCCGGCCTTTATGCCTTTCTACTGGTTATCAGCTCGGCTTTATCAAGATTTCCGGACCAATAGAATGTTTTACATAATACAAGCTGAGTAAATATAAGCTAAAATAGTAAAGGATTTTTTGTTATTAAAAAGTTTTTATTAGTCATGAAAGTTTTCAAAAGTAGTTAAAGTTTCATGAGAGTAATACTTACTCTCATGCTAAAACATGAAGTTTGAAGCCATTTTTATTTATACCTAAATTGAGTGTTTAATTAAAATCATAATAATTCATTGATCATTATTTTTTTAGTTATTTCTTATATGTGCATTGACTTTATGATGCACTGTTTAGTATGGACTTGCTTTGTTTATACATTTGAAGGTGATTTAATTAATTGTTTTACAGATATCAATACTTAATTTGAATATTTAAATATTTGTTTATAACAACAATACAAATTTCTATTGTATATGTGTCTATGATATATTCTTAAAATAAATATCGTTGTCTTTTTCAATATAATTAAATAAATATTTCAATTAATGATTTTCAGTCAAGATTTTTTATAAGTTTTTTAGGTTCTGATATTTGTCGAAAATTGTTATGTTATCTGTGCTTCTTAATTCTAATAATTCGCTTGTTAAAGCTGTGATTCAGATTGCTACAGATCTGGTTTTTCGTATTTTCATTATAATAATTGAAAATTCTTTGACACACGAGTCAGCCTCTATGAAAGTGTATGGGTGAAAAAATATTCCGCGATAAATATTCCAGGTCTGTTTACGATAACATGCAAATATAAATATAAGGAAAACTACCTACAAATATACTGCGTTTTATACTTTATTGAGTATTCGTCAAAAAAAACATTTTTTTTAAAAAAAACCTAGTTTTTGTTAGTGTAAACAATGGAAAGGTTACACCTAAAACAAAAACCTCATTTACTTTCATAATAGTCTAAAGGGTATAAGGGAAGGATACATCACAATAAAAATTGATAACACAAATTTATTATCCCTAAGCTGCCATTAATTACGACATTTGGTTAAGGTTCCCTATATAAATTAATAGCACAGGCTTAAATTCATATTTATTCATTGCAATAAAATATATTATACGCTATACCATTATTGAATTTTTCGTCCATAGTAGGTATAATTGAGTTTTTCAAAAAATTAATGCATTAGTTATTTCAGAAAATAACACATTTTTATTATTTTCTGTTAACCTCTCGTGGTAAGCTAATTCTTATATTACGAGTAAGTGCACGTATGTAATACATTAGCAAGTATTAAACTTTAGAATAAAACACTTTTTTGCGAATTTTTGCGCATATTTTATTTTATATTTAGTCCTGACGTTTCGACTCCTTTACAGAAGACGTGATCACGCGCATTAAAGAACACGTAGCCGACATATAACATAGGCGCGATAATAGGTCTGCAGTGTGTGAGCATGCTTTTGAGGGGCCAAACCACTACATTCGTTTCGATAAACTAGAAATTCTCGCTAGAGAACAAAGATTTTTTCCTAGGATGCTACGCGAGGCTATTGAAATCAGGCAACATCCTAATTTCAATGGAGACGAAGGTTGGAGGGTTCCACCTGCTTGGGACCCAATAATTAATAAATGAATACCTACAAAAACACACATTGCAAGACCTGATGATGTAATGAGCTCTTTTTGCAAATAATAACAGTAAGATGGAGGTCGGTCCACCTGCCCGAGTTTCTTTCGCCAGTTCTTCTCGGAAGGGCCTCCCAATTTCCGAACTGGTAGTAGACTCAGTAGTATACAATGTAATCATATTGAGAATTTAATGACTAAATAAAATGTAAAAATAAAACAATTTGATTTATATAAAATAATTTTAATTATTAGGAACGTGCCCGATTAAAATATTGTGAGGGTAGTAAAAAATACATCACAACCATTATCTTAGTCATCCTGTGATCACGGCTCCTGTAAAGGAGTCGAAACGTCAGGACTAAATATAAAATAAAATATGCGCAAAAATCCGTTAAGAAGTGTTTTATTCTAATGTGTAATGTGCGCGGAAGTGTAAGAACTAAATAAGTATTAAACTCTCTCCCCTTGGAGTATAACTGACATCTCAACCTATGGTCATATAGTATACTAGCGACCCGCCGGTTTCGTACGGATGCAATGCTCTACTATATTATGAATGTATTATACATATAAACCTTCCTCTTGAATTACTCTATCTATTTAAAAAAAAAGCATCAAAATCCGTTGCGTAGTTTTAAAGATTTAAGCATACATAGGGATATAGGGACAGAGAAAGCGACTTTGTTTTATATTTATATTGTAAAAAAAAACTTATGAATATACACTGAAGTTCTTGAGACACAATTCTCAGTAATTCAACTCACTTCGTCCCTTCTATCGGGCTTTTATATCGTCAAACAAGCTCGAATCAAATTTTCTCATCTATTACCGCCATAGAATACAATATTTCACTAAATTTATGGGACAATATTGAATTGCGTTACATGCGCGGTACCAAAAGCCATACATACATTGAAATGAACAGCATTTTATATTTTTAACTATATTACTGTGGAATAAGAAATTAAATCTCATGGCAATAATTGGCGATTTATTTATTGTGTTATTCATAATACCACGGTTGCAATATAAATTATAACTAAAAGTTGTTTTTATAAAAGCTACATTTGAAGAGCTTTTTCAAAAGGCATAAATAAAAATTTATCGCCAAGTAAAAATTTTAATTATATTGGAGGACTTTGATGTAAAAAATCTTCCAAATATGATAGATAAAAAGTTTATTCACTACGACACACACATTCACAACTCATACATAAAACATTACATTAAATCAAAGACTAGAAGAACAGAGATGAATAAAATTTATAAGATCAATAACAAAAGAGATAATAAGGAAAAGGAATGTACGTGTATGCAGCAGCAAGAAGGTTCAAGAGACGGTGTGTAATTTTGCCTCTCAACAAAACACCGATTTTCAGCCGACACCCAATGATGAAATATCATATTTAAATCCATTATCTGCTAAAGTAAAAACATATTTTAAGTTATCTACATATGTGTTATTAAAAACAAATAATATTTCTTACATTCACACTAATTATCCTATCCAAAATCAAATAGAAGTCGAAAAGAAATTTAATTTAATTAACGATAATACATAAATTGGAAATAGTACATCGGAATCCCATTAAAATTTGCTTCTTTTCTCCAATTCCGATCATACACTATTTTCTTATGTTATATCAAGTAACATTATGAACTGCAATAAATAATTTATTTGAATTACTTTTTATTAAATCGAGATATTTTAACACATATTACAAAGAGAAAAAAGCAGCTCTGTCCGAGTCTCTCGCAGCTTCTTCACGACTCGAACTCATGACTTATGAAGCCATGATATCAATGAATTCATCGTAAGCACTCATATTAAATAAATACTATTTTATCTTATCTTTATAACTACATCAAAGTTATAATGCCGTTTCAAAAGATATAATTCACACCTCTTTTCGAGTTATCTTCAGATATTTTATGTCCAATTTACGAACTAATTTCATACAATGATTAATAGTATATGTCAGATAACAACTCAGATAGTAAGATAAGAAGCCGGTGAATAGGCACCTTCTGGGTTAGCATCTGGGCTTGATTGGAATCAAGAACGAACCCATTAAAAAGACGGGTTTTGTCGTCATCAGTCAATGTCCAAACAAAGGCATAGGACTTGCCTATAATATCATATCATACCATCACCCACTTTACAAAAATTATTTTTAAGTACAAAGAAGTTCTTCTTCTTCTTCAGCCTTTCGCCACCCAATGCTGAGTGAAGGCATTCTTTTGGGCCTTCCTCTGCTAAAATTTTCCGGCAACTTTAACCAGAGCGTCGGTCCACCTCATCGGCTGTCTGCCGACACTCCAACGACCAGTTCTTGGCCTCCATTCGAGCACCTTCTTCCTCCATCTTCCATCCGTTCTATGCCCTATATTTCCCGCCTATTTCCACTTTTTTGGCGAGTTTTTCTACTGCTATATCGGTAAGTTTAGTTAATATCTTAATTTCGGTGTTTCGAACTCTGTATACAATACAATATACAAAGAAGTTATTACAAGAAAAAAATCAACAAGCGGGACTCGAACTCGTATCCCCTCGCTATTAAGGCGAATATTCTTCCAATCAAGCCACCGAGACTTTGACAGACCCGGTGATTGTTTCTAATTATTCCAACACCTTCTTTTCATATTCTAGGTTCTTCTATCTATAACATCGAATAAAATAATTTCACAAGTATCGAATTAAGATAAGTTGTATTTCTTTTGTAAATTCTTTTAATATAAAAATTTAGTAGTTTAGTAGTTTAATAAAAAATATATATCATTATTGTGTTTTTGCTCTCACTATTTACACGCTGAGGTCATATTAAACAGGATGTAACTTAGGTATCACTTGTAGTATGTGTATTTTGTGCAAGGGTAGCGATTCTGCCTTTCGAACCGACGGTCCTGGCATTGACTCCCGGAAGGGACAGATGTTTGTATGATGAATACAACCATTTGTAGAGGAGTCATGGATATTTATAAATATATATGTCTATATATAAATATTAAATATCTCTGTATTTCTATCCGTTATCTTAGTATTTATAACACAGGCTTGCCTTACAGTGATTACTTTCGGCTAGGCTAATAGGTGTGAATGTAAGATTAGAGATTAGAGAAAGAGAAGAATGTAAGAGTAACATTATTATTATAATTTTATCATGATTTAATTTAAAGAATCATTCACTAGTCATCCTGCGTAAAGAAATAAAAAAATATGAGCTCCGTGTAAGTTATCGACATTGTTCGCCGAAGTCACTTTTCTCCAAATTATTTATGTCATACCTCAAAATCGGCAATGTCACTATCATTCAACATACCTATATCTTATGATATGACCATATAAAATATACTTATTTATTCATGAAACTAGCTGATCCGGCCACGCGTTGCTGTGTTATGAATTAAAATAAAAAAATAAATAAAAAAAAAACTATCATATCTCTTCAGTTTGACCAAATTACACATAAATACCAACTTTCATCAATATCGATTGAGTTGGTGAAGAGTTCACTGGGAACATACATTGTGACACTGGATTTTTATATATTATGATTTTTTTTTTTATTGAATAGGTAATAATGTTAACTTTTTAAATTAGGGTTGAGTGAGAGTATTATAAACGTAAGAGTAAACAAATATAATCAGAATGCTCCGAACTGCTAAGCTATCAGGAGTTACACGTGTTATTGTGAGTCAACCATAAAAGATAGACGTATACTGTTGCGGGATATGTTTTAGACAATTTTATGTAGAATATTTCCGTCATACATGATTTCTATGTAACTTTAACTATTAAGGCTGCACACGTGTCGGAAGCTTAAAAAATGGAGTAACTTCTCCCGTTTTCCCAAAATTTCCCTTCACTACTCTGCTCCTATTGATTGTAGCGTGATGAAAAGTATACTACAACCTGCCCAGGAGTATGAAGAATAACTGTACCAAGTTTTGTTAAAATCCGTCGAGTAGTTTTTGTTTCTATAAGGAACATACAGACAGACAAAAATTTTACTGATTGCATTTTTGGCATCAGTATCGATCACTAATCACCCCCTGATAGTTATTTTGAAAATATATTTCATGTACAGAATTGACCTCTCTACAGATTTATTACAAGTATAGATAGATAGAAGATAAGTACAACAATATATATACCTATTTACATTTCTTGAAACAAAAGCGAACATTTCTTAAATATATACCTATCATAGGTGTACACAGCATTTTCTATATTTTGTATTGTATTTACATTCTACATATATTACGAGTAGTTACTATGTTTTATAACAGTACAGAAACTACTCAAACAACAAAAACCTTTTTCACTTTTCTTATTAATATTACAAACAATAACTTAACGAAACGTTTTTTCGGCTAAGTACTTCGGTGAACTGTTCCAACACAATTATGTAAGACCATAGTTCTTCTAAGTTTTTACTTCTCTCATTAATTATATTGGTTTGTATTCGATTCAAATTGCTATAGATTTACAATATTGACAATATAGAAAATACATTGAAATCAGTAAGATTAATTTCCGGGAATTTCCCGAAATTTCCCTTTGATTTCTTCTTTAAAATATAATGCCTGTATAAATTCATGTTTAATTATTAAGTCTATGTGAGTCGATATTTCTACATTTAAATCTGTACTATAAAATAATAAAGCTAAAGTGTTTGTTTGTTTGAACGTGCTGACTTTTGATGTCACCGAAAGAATTGAAAAATGTTTTGCTAAGGTTAGCATAAATAAGATTAAAGGTTAATTTTAAAGTCAACCATTGAGAGAAAATAAAGTCGCCTAAACCGAGGGGCATTGCTAGTACCAAATATTTTGAGTACAAAAATAGTTTAATATTCATAATTATAGTAGGTGCGAATTATACGTGTTTTGCAACGCTTTTTTGCTAAATATTTTTTCATTGACCATACAAAAAAGTCTCAATTACTCCTTATAACATCAACTATCCAACAATGAAATTCCCGTCAAAATCGGTTTCGCCGTTTCGGAGATAGCCGGATCAAAAACAAACACACAAAGAAAATAGTTTTTTTAGTATCTTACTTTTAGTATTATACTTTTGTATGCATTTACTAAAAAGTTTCAATTAATATTACAAACAGTTACTTCAATTTTATTTCATTGTTTATATGTCAGCCTATAATATTGATATTTATAAATAATTAAAAAATTAATAAATCAATACAACCGCTCTTAATAATCAATGGCGCCATTTTTTTATAACAAATTTTACGTCAATAGAAAGCATTTTTTATATTTTAAAAAAGGTAACTACATAATTACTATAACACCTTATTATGGAAATATAATGCTCAGCTACCAGATCAGTGTGTTTGCTTACCTACGTTGAAAAAGGACAGAGCGAAACCTTACAAAGTCGGCTATTACAGTGCGTATTGTGACCGACTCAATGATTTCAAAACTTCTTGCATGTCCATTCATTTTTCTTAATTTTTATAATTTCAAATTTAAATTGTAAAACAAATTGACACTTAGAATAATTAAAAATAAGCGTTTCTAAACGATCTTAGGAGAATATAAGTAATATAAGTTTATAATGATAAATAAATAAATAATAAAAAGTACACTCAAGACACTAAAAAAATTGTTAACCGATTTTGGACTTTAACTCCAACATACAGAGTTATATATGAATTTTAAAAAATACAGCTTTGGCAGGTTAGTATGCTTCGTTTGAGAAAGATTTTTTCTCGTACTCGAGTGTTGTTTTCCGTTTTTTACCATGTTAGTTCAAATGTTTAAGTTAAAAATTTAATACTTTATCATAGCACTTAAAACGAGCAATTAAAAAAAATATATACACACCTATTTATATTTCTTTGTAGAGCGCTATCTGTTATCATATCACATACGTAGATAAATGATAAGAGCGAACGATTACAAAGATATGTACCGTAATATTACAAAAATCACTTGAACAGCATTAGAAACCAAAGTATGTAATGAAATGCAGTTTTTATTTACATCGCTTCATTGTTTAGAGACAAACAACGCAATGTTGGAAAGCTTCGAGTGAGCACAGACTAAAATCAATTGGAATAAAAAGAGGTTAAGATATAGAAGAATTCACCAATGAGTTTTATCATCAATTCTGTGTAAACATTTCGTTTAATGCTTTGATTTGACGTTGACATCGTTGTAAATTGTTTTATTAAATTAGTTCTAACGAAATTAAATTACGGACTTTTTGGTACGAATTTTCAAAGCGATATCAAATTGATGTTTTTGTGGTTGACGCAAAAAAGGTTTTGTGTGACAGACACGTGTAAGGACACATTTTTTCTAGAACAGTAGCTTATACACCTCATGTTTTAACTAAGTGCATATCGGAGGGGTACGTACCGATTACACAGTTGGTTGTGGTGATGATGGATGAGTCACGTGACAATGTACTCCGCCATTTCGATGAGCACGTGATGGTTACTGTAAACAAATCGCATGGATTGGTGTTCGGAGCGGAGGCGAGGATACGCGCGACCGGTGCGCGGTATGGAGAGCGACTGGCGCTCAAGCGCCTGCGTGGGTCGATGGGAGCACTCGGTCAGTGGGGTACAACAGTTTGGGAACAAATAGCCTTTGTCCCTAGGGGTAGACGGCTAGGCGCCGGCAGCGCACTCTGTAAAAGGACGTGTTTGCACCTGTGGAGTTGACAGCTCAGATCGTCAAGTGGGATTACCTTTTTGTCTCCTTACAGACGCAATTTGGCTGAGAGCAACCTGTGTCGTCCCTCTGAAATAGATATAAGAAGGGATTTCGTCACGAGCCTCCAAGAAGTCTGACCGGAAATAAAACTACTTTTATCGTATAACATAATTGATATTTAATCCTGACGATTCAACTCCTTTACAGAAACCGTGATCACAAGATGAATGCAATATTTTAATCGAGCACATTTCTCACTCGGTCTTAATCGATTGCCCAAACATTTATAAAAATGTTTCTTTCGAATACAAGAGCATGTTCCTCTCATTGATGAAACAACGCTGGCCTACAGTATAAAATTAGAAAGGTACTAGAAAATTTCGACGAGTGTTCACAGCTCAAAGCTCAATTGGGAGAGCATTGGGCCGGATTTCCAAAGGTTGCGGGTTCAATTCCCGCCTGAGAATTCACTTGTGATCCGAGTCGATTTTTCTATTATATTAATTTATCTCATAAGAGCGCATTCAAAAATGCATAAAATATATAAAAATTATAAAAATGTCTAAACACAAATCAAAATTGTTTCGTAAACTTCAGGAATACATACTAAATAGAACTATTTAAATGCCTGATGTGCGCGGAAGTGTAAGAACTAAATATAAAAAATATGTTTTACAAAATTAGTAATACTAATATTTCTCACATTCCCACCAATTAGCCTAGCCCAAAGTAAGCACTGTAAGGCTTATGTTATCGATACTAGGGTAACGGATAAACGTACATATATAACACGAAAATATTTAATATTCATAGAAATATATATAAATACCTAAGACTCAGGTGCAAATGCTTGTATTCACCACACAAACATCTGCCCCTTTCTGAGACTCGAACCCCGGACCATCGATACGAAAGGCAGGATCGCTGAAAATTAAAACTGTAAGCTATATTTTTTATTAAAATACTGCTTACGACACTGAATCGTAACGTTTTAATTTCTTTTCTGGAGCCATATTTACATGAGAAATAGTAATTCTGAACAGGACTCTTTAAAAGGAGGCCAATCACCTGAATAAAAAATAAATAAAAGCGATTTGATGTCCGTAAACATAATCATTCATAAAAACCATGCTTAATCTTATCTCAAAAACAGGTCACGCTAGTTAATTCAAACATTGCTTCTTCGTAGATATGAAAGTGTTTATTTGAACATACTGATCCTTGGAACCAAGGTAAGGTTCAAAAAACATTTTTCTATTGATAGCCCAATTTATGTGAAAGGTTCAAGGTTAACTTAACGTCTACGAACCCATTTGCAGCCAAAAAGTCGCCTAAATTGAGAGGCAGATTAAGAGGCAAAATACTCAAATATTTTACATTAAAGAAGTAGTTTAATAGTCACAATTATACTAGCTGTAAATTATACGTACTTTGCACTTTTTGCTAACTTTTTTTTGTTAACTATAAAAGTAGCCTTAATTACTCCTTATATCTCTGCTTATATTTAAAATTACCTTATATAATCATTTCTAAACTGGTTTTTTAAAAAAATAGGAAATTAAAATAAACTCTTCGCCATAGTTTATTATTTTAAACTAAACTGTTACAAAGTTACTAAGTAAAAGTTCGTTATGATTTTTCTATCAAAACTTGATGTTGGTAGAATATACTACTGAAAATTCTCTTTAAAGATATTGATACTGTAGCGTACGGGTGTTGATTTAATAAATGGCAATTTTTCTCCAAACAAAACTTATTCGTAAACCTATCATACTATACTAAAAATTCAGTCGTCAATTACTGTATATTTACTTAAGGCACAGTCAAAATACAAAGTGAGATAAAAAAACAAATAACAGCAAAAACAATTGACGACCGCTATATTAGAGTGGCTTGCAAACCAGTTTTCATGTTAATGCCACTCTAAAGTCTCGAGTTAAAAAAACTTATGAATATAAACTTTTGACGTGACAACGTCTTATAAATTGGTTTGCCGGGTGACACTTCAAGAAACTGCGTTACGCTCCGCTCACGTTATGCGCTCACAATGAGAGCGAGTGAGAGGCACGCGTCCCTTCCACTCGGGCATGGTTAGCCCGCCTAAGAGCGAGAGAGACAGACATAAAAAGTGGAAGGGACGCGTGCCTATAAATTAATGTTTTAAATATAATTCTTTATATAAATAAATGTTTTAAATTGTTACTATTATTTCATCCTTCTTCCTACTATACGAATGAATATTCACATTTAAATTATTTTACCACTCAAAGTCGTTGTCACGTAAAACTTTCGCCCGTATACCGACTTTACAGGCAACCAATTTTTTTTTAATAAATAAATATCATATTTAGTTCTTACATTTAAATAAAACCTTCATTTATGGTTTTTGCGCATTATTTAATCCTGACGTTTCGACTCCTTTACAGGATCACCGGCTAACTAAGGTAATGGTCGTCATATATTTTCTACTACTTTCACAATATTTTAATTGGGCACGTTCCTAATTGTTAATGTTTTTGTATAAATCATCCTCTTTGGAAGTGTCTCTCGCGCTAACTATTCAGTTTAGAAAAAATATATATTAAGAACCGCACACGTATGAGTTTAGTGAAAAAAAATTTTGAGTTTCAGTTCTAAGTATGGGGAACCCCCAAAATTTATTGTTTTTTTTCTATTTTTGTGTGAAAATCTTAATGCGGTTCACAGAATACATCTACTTACCAAGTTTCAACAGTACAGTTCTTATAGTTTCGGAAAAAAGTGGCTGTGACATATGGACGGACAGACAGACAGACAGACATGACGAATCCACAAGGGTTCCGTTTTTTGTAATTCAGCTACGGAACCCTAAAAACTTCTGCAAGGTTATTCTAAATCAAGCCTACATATTTCCAGAACAATGTCAAAAAATTTATAATAAATAACCAAAATATTTAAAAGAATATAAAATAAATTTACTAAAGCTTTAAAAGAATTGTGAAATGTTACTATATAATTGATGAATATTTTAAAAGTAAATTGCCTTTCTCTCTCTCTCTTCATTATGTGCTGTGCCTATCAAGGTACATGTGACTATTTACTGTCAAAAGTATATAGAGAAATATTATACGTTTGGCACTAATATAGGCGCCTATGTTATAGCTTGTTATACAATTGTTAATAAATGAATAGTAATATTTTATTATTTTAGAACTTTAAAAAAATAATTGTTAAAATAAAAATCTACTACACAGCTAAAGAAAATTTGAAAGATATTACAATAGTAAATAATTCTGATGTGTGATATGTAATATTTAATTTTTTCCGTTAGCGCCATCTAGCGTCCGGTAGGCGAACTACTTGCGGTTACGCGGTGCTATGGTAACGTTATTGATACACACTTACGCGAAAAAGAGCGGGAATAAGAGCGGACAGACAAAGACACAAACCACTGTGATCTTAGATCATAGGTTTAACATATAATAATTGGACCACAGTGACACGTGGACGGGACAGCTAGTATTTTAAAATTTGACTTATGAATTAATTTGTGAATTTAGTTATTAATAATTTTAAAATTAATTTTACTGTGACTTCACTGTTTTAATATCTCAGTATATGGCTATACTATTTTTATATCCCTACTATTTAAACATATTTACCGCAATAAATTATATTTGATTTTATAGTCATACTTGGAAACAAAATAAACAAGTACTATCTTTTGCTTTGTATGTTAGTCAACGTATTTCTGTATAAGTTAGGGCCGTTTGCAGGTCTAAGGGGTTTTAAGTTAGATTCAGCAAGCCGACGTCTTACTGTCCATGCACTTGGGTTACTTCCTCCGAGGCGTCGAAACTGATTGGTGAGTTCAGTTCCTGTGAGAAAGCGATTTCGAAGCATGGTGTTCACCAAGTATCGGTCTTCTCGTGCTGTGGTACACCTGGTTCTGCCCGTTCCTGGTCTGCGTAGGTTAGAACCAGTTTCTTCGTAACGTCGGAGAACTCTTTGTACTGTTGACAGCGACACACCGACAGTCCTGGCTGTATCGCGCTGACTCCGGCCGGTTTCCAGCATTGTAAGTATTCTGGTGCATTCTTCAGGCGTAAGCGACATAATTTCAGCTTGAATAATGAATATAGAGCACTATCAACATGGTTTATGTACCCACATAAATGACAGATTACAAACAAAAGCAAAACCAAATGCTGTAATTTCGTAGTTCCATCTTCGAAAGTGGCCCTTTTTCAAATTTGATTTTTTTATGATATAACTTTACAATAACTAAGAAGTTTTAATACCTTCATTTAAGGAGTATTACATTGTCTATTAAATACAATTTATTGCATTAACCTATCATTTTTAGTTTCCGAGATTTTTAACATTCTTTAAGTGACCAGGATTCATTGCTCTCGAGTGTACATACCAGCTATATAAAAAAAATATATAAAAATACAGTGTGTAGACGGAAATGGACAAGAGTCAACATGTTGAAGCAGGTAGCTCGACGCTGATTTTCTTTGTGCCACCATCGGACATACATACAAATACTCAAGCATTTTATCCAAATATCACTATATTAAATTACTTTTAACTATTTTCTAGATAACATCAAAAAATAACATTTCCGTGCGTTTTAAAATTTTCAAGCATCACATTTTCCGACGAAGTTTGCAGTAAGTTTTTATTTGTTGTTGTTGCCTTGTTTCGCGGCACGCCACTGGTTCATAAGGCGGGCTTTGAAATTATTCATTTCCCGTGGGCTCCATAGTTTGGGCACAAATAACGTCTCGGGCGTGCCAAACTTGCCTTCTGAAGGCACCAGATGCCTTTGTCTTCGTAAACCACTAGCAACACTCGAATGAAAAAATATTTAAAATCATATATTTGCTTTAATATTGACGACCGGTTGATGCAACAGTAGAGATCCTGTCTTTCTTACCGATGGTCTAGGTAAGTGTTTGTATGACGAATACGAACATTTGTACCTTAGTCACGAGTTATAATATTTCTGTAAATATTTAATTTCTAAGCATCGTATTTGTATGTTTATCTATTATCCTAGTATCCATAATACAAGCCTTACAGTGCTTACTTTGGGCTAGGCTAATTGACTTGAATGTGAGAAATATCATTATCTACACTAATATTATAAAGAGGAAAGATTTGTATTTTTGTATGTTTGCAATGAATAAACTCAAAAACTACTAAGCCGAATTTCAAAAATTCTTTCACCATTGGAAAGCTACATTCACGCTGAGTAACATAGGCTATATTTAATGCTAGAAAAATTTAAAGAATTTTGTCCACCCTTGTGAAGCCGGGACGGGCCGCTAGTATTATTATATTTCTGCACACACTTGTCATTGTCAAAGAGGAGATCGATGCCGCAGCAGTCTTTGAGGTTGGATATTTTTTACATAAAAAAGGATTTTTTAAATTTATTGAACACACTGATGTGGCGTCCGTTTGTTGCAACGATAGAGATCCTGCCTTTCGCACCGACGGTCCTGGTTTCGACTCCCGGAAGGTGTTTGTGTGATGAATACGAGTATTTGTACCTTAGTTACGGGTATTTATATGTATTATTACTATGATTTATAAATATTACGTCTTTTGTATCATATATCTCTATCCATTAGCCTAGTATCCATAATATAAGTCTTAGAGAGCTTACTTTGGTCTAGGCTAATTGGTGTGAATGTAAGATTATTTTTTATTTTTTTTTGCATCTGTAATCTATATGATTTATCGTCCGCTATATTAACCAGGAATCTATATATCACACATTTGATTAACTTTTATTTTATGCGTCTTAATGTATTTATACTTACTATTTGTTTACTCTATGATTATAACTTGATTATTAACTTCTTGCTTATATCATAATTGCTCATAATGCATCTTTATGGAACCTTTAATATTGTTGTTCAATTTAAAAGAACAAATTTTAGGTATTATTTTATTTATTAATATTTAAATCATGTTTATTTTTGTTTCATTTCAATGAATTTCTCTTTTGTAAGTACATCAGTGTCGCCCTCTTGTGTGTAAACATAAACCATGAGTTAAATATTAAAATAAAAGAAATAATTGGTGGGAATGTTACTTTATTATTACTTAGGAATTTATTTATTTGGTTTTTAAATCTAAAGAAACTATTACTTAAAAAATATTATTTAATGTTCTTTCCGAAGTAAGCAGGAGCTCAAGGTTAATTTGTCTTTTGTTGCCGATAAACGATATTTGTGAGAGTTTCTTAAGCTCCGCAATTTAAGACGGCCTTAGTACACTTATTCACATGTGTTCCTAGGCGATAGCACTCAACAAAATTAATCTAGAATTGCCTTAAAAACAATAGCATTTAAATGTTAAGAATTTTACTGATTTTATATCTAACAAAGTTAGTACCTATAAGTAAAATATGTTAAGAATTTTATTGTTAGATTTTATATCTTAAGGAATTATTACCTACAAGAAAAACATCAGTAAGGACTCAAACCTACATCCCCTTCTTTTTTTTTAATTGCAGAAAATGCATTGCATATACATACGTCGTCGCTGGGAGCGCGGCGGACGTTATGTGGGACTTTCCTCCACGCCGGGTGGGGCCTAGTGGCCGATGAAGGCTTGGGGGCCTACCACTAAAAACTACACGATGTACCCTCAGCTTCGTCGCAGTCCGGTGGGGTTTTGGCAGTCACCACCCTGGAAAGCGACAGGTTGACCGAACGGCCTCCTCACGAATGGGGGACCCCATGGTATAAACCACATCCCCTAGCTATCTGGGCGAGTATCGTGAGAGACCCGTCAAGTTTTACAGGGAATTCTTAAACTGAAGCCAGCGTCGTGTCTTCTAGGTACTCCCCTACAACGTCAAATGTATTATAATAATAATAATAATAATAATATTTCTTACATTCACACCAATTAGCCTAGCCCCAAGTAAGCACTATAAGGCTTGTGTTATGGATACTAGGATAACGGATAGATATACATATATCATACATAAATAAGTAATATTAATAGAAATATATATAAATACCCATGACTCAGGTACAAATGCTCGTATTCATCACACAAACATCTGCCCCTTCCGGGATTCGAACCCACGACCGTCGGTGCGAAAGGCAGGATCGCTACCGTTGCACCAAACGGTCGTCTATTATATTTTATAATATTTTGCCAACTATCAAATAGAATGTAATCTCCATCACGCATTTAGTTAATCTATTTAACATTAACAATTTCTTTGCGTAATTAAATGACTTTTTGAAGAACCGAAAGAAACAGAAGATATCATCCTCCTCCATAACGACGGTTATATGCATATTGCAAACCAGACAAAGCAATGTATTGTTTTAAACTTTTATGGTCACTAACATTATAGTAATATAAGTTATTTACGGGATTGTTACCATGTACCATGTTTTTAGCGAGTTTTCGATATTTCGGCACTATTGCAAGCGCCATCATGGCGCCATGATCAGATGCTTCGTGATCATTAAATTAAATATAAGGCGCCCGGTATGAAAAAAAAATATATAGAATAAAATTTAGTGATCGAATGAAAACGTTCCGTTTTTTGTGCGCACCTTTTACTTCTATTTTGAAGTTTTGTTTTATTATTTTCTGTGCCTGTTCAAAGACAATTGTTCTTAGAGAGTAAACTGCACTCAGAGCTGACACATACTTTTTATGGAAAAGTCAGACCTGTAGAAATAAGTACAATTTGGTAATACCAATCTGTAGTCTTAAATAAGAATGAAAAAAAGAATCCAAGCGAGTAGCATTGTTCAGATTACACCAACTTCTTCGTTACGTCAGAATCGTACACGAAAATGTACGTACTTTTACCAAATTCCATACACGTAAGTGGATACTACAACTTTGTGCAATTCCAACGTCCCAACTAAAAAGTTTTAACCTGCTATATATTTTGATACTTCTCCTTAAACAAAGGCGCATTCATTTCCTACAATACCAGTTCTAAATGATGTTTTTCTTTTGTATGTTTCTAATTTTTTATAAATGTTTAAACTGTCTTCCTAATAATGAAGAGACTTATCAACCGTGCAATGATGAAAAGTTGAAAATTGTCTAGCTATTTTCTTTTATATTACGATGTCGAATAACTACCAAACAAGTGTTATTCATCTTAGGACGCTTTCAATTTAGACGTTTCGTGTCGGACCGCTCGCTACAGTACCGAATCGGTGCGTTTGTCGTATTGCGTACGGACGGTCGTTTGTTTTCATACATAGCGCGCGGTGCGGCTACAGTACGCGTGTTCGTTTCGCGCGGTGCGAAACGCAAAACGCCGTCCGTGCGCAACACGACAAACGCACCGATTCGGTACCGCAGCAGAACGACACGAAACGTCTTAATTTAAAGCGCCCTTAAAGAAGATTGTTATTTCTTTATTGACTATCTAGCCCGGGTAACAAGAAAGCCATGGGTTTGACTCCCACCATAGGTAAATATATTCAACATATTTTTCTATTATTGAGATTTTTTCCACATCGTTTTTGCTAAAATTATCAGATCAATATTAATGTTAATCATAGACACCATTAGATGGACACCTAATTAGGAGTATCCTGTCATTGAAATCAATACAGATCGCAATTTTTTTTTAAGTTCGTTTAGCATAAATACTTCATTTTATCAACTATTGTGTCTATAAATAAATCATTAGACAAATAATAACCATTTAAATAAAACCACTCTTACCGGATTTGTTGCGTATTTCATTTTTTTTATATTTAATCCTAATCACACAGACAGCTGGCTTTTCCGGGACTCGAACCCGATATTGTTCGGCTTCGAACGTCACACCCACACGCCGAAACCGATCGTTAATGTAATGATGAAGATCACAAGCTTATGGTTCTTTGGTCTGTTGTTTATGCATTATTAATAATATATTCAAACTAACAGAATTTTTGAAAAGGTTTGTTCGAAAACAAACATTGAAATGTAACGTTCGTTTTGAATATGATTTTGTATTGGAAGTCAACGCATTAAGATACAATTGCAGTACGGACCATTAAAATGGCCGCCGTCCTCCCGCTCGGCTCATTAGATCGCTTCCTGTATCCGGTGTCCTTCTAAACAAACTGCCTGGGCGGACAATAAATAAAGCCTTTTCAAAAAACACGATCGATTTTTAAGTGAGCCACGTATTTCATTTGTTGTTTACAACGCCATCTGTTGTAAACCATTGTAAATTTTATACATAACTTCCTATGCACACTTTGTTTGCAACATATAGAAAACAAGGAACCACGATAAATAAATTGGGTCTTGTGTTCAAAGTAGTAAGGCTGAATATTTGTAATAAACATTGTTACTTAGTAGGCTGGCACCGACCTCAAAGAAATAGTTTACATATGTACTTTTTAGAAAACTTTAAACATACAACTTTTATTTCATCCTTTTTGGTTATTAATTAAATAAACTACCCTTTTGAAGTCGGTTTAAGTTTCTTTTATTAACTTTTTTATTTATTGTTTAATAGCATACCTACTTGGGTAGACTTAGTAAAAGGTATATGGTAGACGCACTTGCATTTTATAGTTTTACAAAATATCAGCAGTTTCATGTAGGTCGTTTTGCTTGCCGTTTGCTTCAACGGTAGTAACCCTTCCTTTCGCACCGACGGTCCTGAGTTCGAGTCCCGGAAGGAGCTGATTTGTGTGATGAATGCGAGCATTTGTACCTGAGTCATTTGTATTTATATGTATCTCTATAAATATATATCATATCATATATCGACGGTGAAGTGCCAATACCTCCTAACTGAAATTCGTCGAGAGATTCACTTTTTTGTCATTTCCAATTAGAATTCGTTATTTGCATATTTTAATGAAATTTCGTAATCGAATTTTCAGTTGTAAGTGCATCAAGTTAAAGAATAAATATACTATTTTTTTACTTGTCAAGAAATTCAAGGCTTTTCAGCTTGTGTATTATTTTGAATTTGGCAGTTAGTTGTTATTGGCACTTCACCGTCGATATGTATATCTGTTATCCTGGTATCCATAACACAAGCCTTACAGTGCTTATTTTGGGCTTAGTTAATTTTCGTGACTGTAAGAAATATTATACTGCTGTACATTAGCTAAAACGTTAAGCCATAAATCATTTTTTTGAGATATGAGCGAAAATCGTGAAGAATATTACAATAGTAATATAAATATAATTCGTAGACAGATCGAAAAAGACTTTATTGATTTTTAACATAACATTCAAAACTCAAAATAAGCTTTAGGCTAAACGAACTTTTAGCTGACGGCAGTATTATCATAGGTATTAAGTATTTTGCGCGAACCTTTAAACAAAAATCAATATGGTTTCCACTCAGCAATCAGATCGACGGAAGCAGAGTTGCGATATTTTAATTCGGATTGCGGCGTGCGCGCGACTCTAGTGCGAATAACTCAGCAACTTCCAGACAAGGGCCCTTAACAGGTGTTACAGTGCATTCCAGATATCGACATGCTAGAGAATTGTATTGGCACTTTTTTTATCGATAGTTAATAATTCTCTATGCAATTTATTTTTGCATTTTCAATGATATATTTATATAAAATTACTTTTTAACGGATACATGTGCATACTTTATATATAATCCTGAAATTTCGACTCCTTTACTGGAGGAGAATCATTCTGCGATCACGGCTCCAGTAAAAAAGTAGAAACGTCAGGATCAAAAATAAAGTATGCGTAAGTATCCGTTAAAATTAAGTTTATTTAAACTAGCGGCCCGTCCCAGCTTTGCACGGGTAGACAAAATTCTTCTTTTTTTTCTATAATTAAATATTTTTTCCGTTAGCGCCATCTAGCGTCCGGTAGACGAACTACTTGCAGTTAATATGGTAACAAACACAAAGTATTGTCATAATATAATTAGGATGTGTTATGTGCGCGGAAGTGTTAGAAGTACCTACATATCTGTTTTTTTAATAGGAAAATATTAGAAAATCATTTGCGCCTAAGAATAACTAGTAAGCAGAATTGTATTTTTCTAGTACTTTTCGATTTAAAAAAAATATTGTCCATGCGAGCGATTATAACCCAAATTTTATATTTACTTTTCCTGGTTCATTTCTAACTAATCATTAAAAATTATTAATAAAATACTATAGATATATAAAACATATATATATATATATATATATATATATATATATATATATATATATATATATATATATATATATATATATAAAACAGTGATCTACAAAAAATAATCAAATTTTTGGGCGAACTTCTTTTATATTGAGCCATGCTTCTAATTAAGAAACGGTCCAGTACTCAAATGTATTCTAAAGACTGTTGATTCCAACAGTCTATTACCTATGATGAATTCCTCAACTTCTTAAATTAAAAGTGTTAGTAATTAAATAATGTTAAGTATAAGGTATAAAAAAAAACGTGTGTAAAAAACAACTACGCCTCCGAGCCCTCAGGTGGGATTCGAAATTACGACCTTTCGCTATCCGGGCGAGTGCTCTGACCGCTGAGCTACCGAGACGCTGGCAAACGTGTCGAAATTTACAAACATATTTCAACTTCTACTATGAGCTAGTATCCCATTTGAGGGCTCGGAGGCGTAGTTGTTTTTTACACCTTATAAAAATATTTCATTGCGAATGCAATAAAAAATATCATAATGTTAAGTATGTTTATATTTCCTTGTATTATATTTAGTACTGTTAAGTGTAGTTGATCTTAAGTTTCTAGTAGACTACATTATCCTTTTACATGTGGCAGCCTATAATTACGTAGATTAAGTTGAAAGTGTATTTTACTCGTGTTTAAGTGTTTGCCTAGTTTGTTTTTATTTTATTATGAGGTAAGCGATGATACTGATGATGATCTAGGATGTGACACGCTTGCCTAGAAGATACATATTCACTTGTTACTTGAAAAGTGTATGTGTCAGGAAACAAAGACCCGGGTTCCCTAAAATTGTACGTAAACAAAATTAATTTCTATCGAAGCAGGTCTTATGACTGAATAAAATAACTATCATGGACTACATCCACCGTTACAGTTACAGCATGTGGACAAACAAAGTACCTAAGCAAACTTAGTTAACTTACAAACAAGTATTTCCAACAGCAATAACAAAACCTCCACCAATGGACGAGCAATGAATCTACATAGCGCTGCAGTCGTGCCAAATTCACTGCCATTCGAAATTCTGGAACATGCCGTAAATCGTTTAATTGAATTCCGATTATATAACAATTGTATCGATACTTTGGCACGAGCCCAGTGTCAGCACTAACCAAGACCGTGGACTCTGGATCGTGCATCACACTAACGCGATCGCGATCTTCTGTTCCCGTCTGGAAATTGCAATCCCATAATTTCATCGGGTCTACAATTTTTCTAGTCTCTTGGAAAGTTGACTATTTTTTCATTACAAACTAGACGGCGAAAGCTAGAGAAGGTGTAAGAAAATGTAAAATAGAACGATTTTGATTTGTATAAATATTAACATTTAGGAACGTGCCCGATCAAAATATTGTTAAAGTAGTTAGCACATGTATGGCGAGCATTAAAGTCTGTTTATTCTAACTTGTCCTATTTGGTAAACAATCTTGGCACAACTTTTTAACGAAATCGCCCATTTAAAAATATAATAATAACAAAATCAATAATATATTAAAATAAATCGTTATTATAGATTGAAACCTATTGAATCTAGTTATCAGTTGATTTTTAATGCTGCATGTTTAATAAAAAGGAGTGCCAAGATTGTTTACCAAATAGGACAAGTTAGGAAGAACACACTGTACCTTAGTCACCCTGTGATCACAGCTTCTATATATGAAACGAAAATTCATGGTTATTTTTATTTTTTTATTTCTACACACAACAGAGTTACAACTATGAAGACAGTTATCGGAAACAGAACATAGATTGTAACATGTTAGGCTGCGTCTCCACAAACATGTGTAAATAGCATTTATAAAATCGGTCATTTCAAAAACCTCTTAAGTCACAGAATTAGAAAAATTGTTTTGTGCACAAACAAATGAGTTTTGAAGAACTTTTTTGTTAAATTTAATATTTGAGTGGTAAAATACTTAAATAGCGAATAACCTTCACAGTTAATTAAAAAAAATATGAAAAATCTTGAAAAACTGTTCTTGACTTATGTTGTTTTAGCGAGAAATAGGGTGAGTGATATATAATTTAGCCAAAACAGTCGTAGTAATCAAATTTTTTATTGCTTGTTATTGAAAATTACACTTAAAAATAACTTTATTAACATTTTGCATATATTAGTTTGTCCTATTTTAATATCTTTAAGGTACATAGTCATATTCGCCATCATTTTCATTTAGATAATCTTCAACATTTGCAGTTGGCCATAAAATAAATTAATGATACCGTAAATCTTTACAAGAAATAATAAGAATATTTACATGTAAAGTATACGCAAATATTACTTAAAGGATGTTTCATGTAAATTCAGTGCAAGAACTAAATAAGGTGTGTCTTACACAATCAGAATTAAATTTGAATTGTAACACATTCTTACAACCGTTTAGCAAACAAAGCAACCTGCTGTGTCGTGGGTATTTATAGATAGTTCTATAAATATTATATATCTATCTATCATATATTTATCTATCCGTTATTCTAATATACATAACACAATCCCAACAATACTTACATTGAACTAGGATAATGGTGTGAACGTAAGAAATCTTGTTAATATCTGTAATTCTTTATAAAACCTATTGGTGACGATATTGTTTACATTATTAATACCACAGTGATTTTTAGTATATCGATATCGCACATACGGTGCTATAACGTCACTTATGTAATTTTAGACAAAACTGAACTGAGTATGAGAAAATACTCCTACCTCTACTCTACCTCTTTACTTTGCTTGCTTTTACTCTAAAATGAAGTTCAAAGTTGTAGCTTAATTATTTTATTTGTTGAGCCGAGAAAAACTATATGTTGTAAGGATGTTCAATTTTTAAATGCTCCCCTTCAAATATTACACCATTTGCATAAGTGACGTTATAGCACCGTATTTGCGATATGTTCAATTGCTTAGCAATAAGTTGTTATGTCAAAAACTACAAAGAAGTGAATACAGAGATTGTTTTTATTATCAAACAATATTTTACAAATAAAAATATTTATTTAACAAGTAAAAATATGATGTCAATACGGGACTTCAATACGCTGTGTATAGAAGTCCCAAGTGAAATACATAAAGCTGCAGAAATAGTAGTGTCGGCGAACCGGCCTCTTTAGATTTTAATAATATCAACTTAGATCAAACCTATGTCATCCTAAACACCTATGTTAGATCTCAACTTTAATTTGCAGGAATTAGCTGTATTAAACATATTTAAACTTGTTAAACAAGCACTAATAAATATATAAAAATAAATAGGAACCTTTAATAACGACGGTATCGTTTAACTTTAAAGTCGACGGAATCTCTCTGTGATCAAATGTTGATATAAATTTTTATCTAATAGATACTCTTTACTTGTTAATAAATAAAATTAATGTCTCCCAAAAGTAATCATATTAAAGATTCCCTTATCACACCTCTATGTAAAACGAATTATAGAAGAAATAGTTTTATTATGTTTAAAAGCAACATACTGAGGGTTTTTTTTTGCTTGTTTAATAAAATTTTGGGCATGTAATTCAAATTTTGTATATTTTTTTAAAGTTTCGGGTATTCATTATTAAATGTAGTTACGTCAAGGAGTCGGAGCCAAGGATACTCCTCGTCCTAGAGTAAAGCAACAAAGCAAGAAAAAGAAAATAGAAAGATAGAGCGACAGATCGACAGGAAAGAAAGAAAAACAAGATAGAAATAGAAAGAAAAGCAGCTTTGTTTGAAGCTATAATTTGTTATGTTAGCTTTAAGTTATTAAATGATGTTAAGTAATTTTGTAAAGTTTTATATTTATTTAGTTTATTGAATTATAGTGTTAAGAGTTGCATTAATGATATATAAAAAGTCTTTCCCTTGCTTTCTCCCGTGTTGCCAAATGTTACTTTAGTAACATTTTACGTTACTTTTAACCTTCTCATGCTTCTTCCATGTTTAATGAGTCTAAATCTTACTTTTACATAACTAGTAAGAATTATTAAAAAATGAAAAAACAAGCTATTTACTGCGATTCGAAGACAAAAATAATTTATTTTCCCGTGATAATGTTACTTTTGAAGCTATCTATGTTAGTTTTAGCTGTCGGCTACTGGCAACACTGGTCCATTACTTATGGCGCTTGTAATACATATAAACAGTATTAATACTAAAACCTGACTACTGAAAAATCACACTCTATAAAATGTTATACTACAAAAATCGTTTATGATTTTGTAAATATGTATATTTTTTGCATTTTTCTATGATATCTAGCATGATAAATTATTTTTATTAAAAAAAAACCGGCCAAGTACGAGTCGGACTCGCGCACCGAGGGTTCCGTAAAATATTTTTATTATATGATGTAACAAAAAAATTACGGTATTCATAATTTTTCCTTTATCTGTGCTATAAGACGTTGCTTCGTACAAAATTTCAAGATTCTGAGTTCACGGGTACCGTGTAGGTTTTGATTCCCTTGCGAGTGTCGAAATTTTGCGGAATTTTGCGGCATAAACGGCTGTATCTTTTGATTGCGTTGGCTTAGAACTTAGTTGGTTTGACCTAAAACTTTTAATTATATCTTTCTTTTAGCTTTTACCTTTTCTTTTTAATTCATTAGAGCGCAGAGATGACTCATAATAATGAAATATACCTGATATGTGTATACGACTATATTAGATTTTGAACTTTTATCTTTACTATAAAAAATCCGTATTTTTCAGACTCGTTCTCTTTAAGAACATTATTGTGATACGATAAACATAACGGAGAATTACCTTAACAATAAAATCCTTGAGAACGTCCCTGATGAAGGCCGAATTGGAACCCATATTAGAAGAAAAAAACCGGCTAAGTGCGAGTCGGACTCGCGCACCGAGAGTTCCGTAAAATATTTTTATTATATGATGTAACAAAAAATTTACGGTTTTCGCAATTTTTCCTTTATCTGTGCTATAAGACGTTGCTTCGTACAAAATTTCAAGATTCTGAGTTCACGGGAAGTACCGTGTAGGTTTTGATTCCCTTGCGAGTGTCGAAATTTTGCGGCATAAACGGCTGTATCTCTTGATTGCGTTGGCTTAGAAGTTTGCGTTTTTCACAGCTCCAAGGGACAGTAGACCTGAGTATTTGATATAAATTTTAGCTTGATACGTCCACGTGTTCCTGAGAAAAAGGGTCTTGACAGACGGACGGACGGACGGACAACAAAGTGATCCTATAAGGGTTCCGTTTTTTCCTTTCGAGGAACGGAATCCTAATTACATTTGTAAAAATGTTTCTTTCCAGTACGAGAGGACGTTCCGCTCACTGATGAGACAACGCTGGCCTTCAGCGTAAAAAGTAAAAATGTATTAGAAAATTTCAACAAGTGTTCACAAGGCTCGGTAGCTCAGTTGGGAGAACATTGGATCAGGCATCCAAAGGTTGCGGATTCGATTCCCGCCTGAGAATTTACTTGTGGGTCGATTTTTTCTAGTATTTTTCTATTCGTATAATAACACTTATCGTCTATTAAATAACGTTCTATATGCTGTGTTAATATGTTACTTTGGCCTAATGCTTATGATCGTCTTACTTACTTTTAAAATGGATTGCATGAATGTTAGCAACATAATTTATTTTAGTGTGTCTCACATTTTTTAGATATAATCATCTAGCAGCTTAATACACGTAACTAGCTTTCACATTAAATAAGTTTATTACTTTATACTGTTAAGTTTATTTACATTTTTTTGCGTAACTTTCTTTTTTTCATAGGAACCTTCTATCAGGTATTGGAAAACTTAAAAATATTGATGAAATCAGTAAAATCGTTCTCAAATTATAGCATATCGACGGCGAAGTGCCAATAACACCTAACTGCTAAATTCATAATAATATACACGCTGAAAAAAACGTTTAATTTCTTTACAAGTTAAAAATTCGTTAATAAATTTGTTTATTTCTCTTTAAACTTGATGCGCTTGCAACTGAAAATACGCTTAGGAAGTTTCACTAAAACAAACAAATAACGAATTTTGATTTGAAATAACAACAAAGTGAATTTTTTGACGAATTTCAGTTAGAAGGTCTTGGCACTTCGCCGTCGACATAGGAACATAGGGATTCATTTTTAAATATATAGACATCTGTAAATGAAGATATTCATAAAAATCGATAAAATATTATCGACAATTTATGCGGCGTACCACTATCACGTGAAGTAAGACGGCAGCGACGACCGCGGGGCCGAAGATTAAAACGGATCCTATTATTGTGAAGATTGCAACGTGATGGATCTTTCGATTGCATATTATTTTTAGGGATCCGTCGTCGTATCGTTATATTTTTTTAAAGATATGGTAACATACTATTGATTTATATTTTTTATATATTTTATGCATTTTCAATGCGATCTTATAAGATAAATTATTACAATAGAAAAATACTAGAAAAAATCCTGAGAATTCACTTGTGATCCGAGTCGATTTTTTCTAGTATTTTTCTATTGTAATAATTTAACATACTATTGATTAAAATATGTACAAACAGAATAAAACAACAAAAGAATGAAACAAAACCTACAAATCTAATGTTGGCGATCGTTTTGTGCAACGATCGGCAACGGTCTTGGGTGCGAGTCCCAAAAGGGACGGATGTTTGTGTGATGAAAACTAGCATTTGTACTTGAGTAACCTTTTTATTTTTGTTTTTAAGGTTTTTAGTTTTAGGTTAATTTAAGATAAATTTAAATATTATTTTATAGTTAGTTAATTTATTTATTTATGAGAATACCTTGTATATATAATATTTTCATTCTAAGAAGTTTTTTATTTATTCAGAATGTTTTCAGAATTAATTGAAATCTCATAATTATTCTAAATACATACTCAGCACATTATGGCATCCAAAAATGGAAAATTTGGTTAATCAATTTTTCAATTTAGTAATTTTGAAACAATAGAGTTTATATATGTGTGTCTATCTGTTAACCCAGTAAACATAACTCAAGCCTTACAGTGCTTACTTTGTGCTAGGCATATTGGTGTGATTGTAATAAATAAATTATTATTAAGGCCACAATATAATTGGTGTACAGTGTTCACTTTTTACATTATATTTTAGGCAATAAGAAATAATTTAAAACTATATTTTAAAGGCAAACTATACACAAAACATAAAAACGTCGACATTATATAATCTATAGGATTGAGCATGGAGGTTATAGAAAAATCAGATTCAATCAATCAAATCAATTTAAACAACTGTTTGGTGCAACACTAGCGATCCTACTTTTCGCACCGATGGTCCTGGATTCGAGTCTCGGAAGTGGCAAATGATTGTTCGATGAAACCGAGCGTTTGTAGCTGAATATGAGTATTTATACATATTATATTTCTATAAATATTACATATCTATGTATTATTACTCTATAAAACACGGTGACACAATGCCCGCATCAACTCATCACAATAAAATTTGACAATTGCCAAAACAATTTTTTCTTTTATAATATTTTCTACGGAACCATATCCGCGCAACTCACCTCTCCATTTCTTGGCCATCGCTAATATTTTGTCTACATCTCAAAATTTCGTTTCCCACAATCAGCCACAGTCTAGATTTGTTTTGCGGATTGCTGAATCTAGACCAATTTTGCTCGTTTTGTTTTATCATTAAATTGTAATGGAATTGCCCGGGGTGGCCCGTTTCTGTTCCAAGATTTTGTTATAACAGGGAATGTATTTTCGTTTGGCCGGATAATTGTCTAAGAATGCACGATTTTTTGTTCTAAATTATTACATGAAAGCTTACTTGATCTGACAAGGTCTCGATAGCTTAATTATTATAATTATATTTCTTACATACATACCAATAAGCCTAGCCCAAAATAAACACTGTATGTCCTGTGTTATGGATACTATGGTAATGAATAGACATACATATATGACACATAGATATGTAGTATTTATAGAAATATATATAAATACCCATGACTCAGGTACAAATGCTCGTATTCATCATACAATCATCGGCTCGTTCCGGGATTCGAACCCAGGACCATTGTTGCGAAAGGCAGAATCGCTACCGTTGCACCAAACAGTCGTCAATTGGAAGAGCTATCCGGACGATAGCGAGGGATCTGGGTTCGAATCCCGCCTGAGACCTGAGAATTTTTTCTTTAAATAATTTATTGAGGTGTAAAAATCTAGCAGTCAAAAGCTTAAAGAATAAAAAATATCATAAAATAGAAATTAAGAAGACTCATTAGAGCAAACAAAATGCGTTGACATTTCACTTAAAAAAAAACAAAAGAAAATTATTAATTTCAGATGATAAAGCCCGTAAATATTAACAAAATCCATAATTATTAAGAACTAGAACTATCACCACATATTAATACATTAAAGCACATTAAAACCAAGTGCATAAACGATAAAAGAATAATCTAAGTAAAATCAAATTAATAGTGTCCAGTCATAAATAAATTATATCGTTATTAATTAAAATGTTAATTAGTTTCTAGCTTTTCGTTACCTGGCTCAATTTTGAAGAATGCGCTTGTCAACAAATATTAGATTAGGTATTCCTTCAGGTCGAGTGGTTCCCATACTGGTTTTCGTTGTATCACCGAGCGAGAAAGGTAGTGAGTTTCCGAAAGTATCAGCGATGCTGCTACGCACGACTCACGCTATATTTATTTTTTTCATTCTAAAAAATGACATCCATGAACGACTAAAACTGATAGGACGGAAAATAAAATAATTTTTTAACAAAAAACGTATTTCAAAAAATAAATTATAAAGCAAAAAAAAAATTACTTCGCACAAAGTAATATGTATTTTCATTTAATGAAATAGAAATGATTAAATAATTATTTTATAATTTTGAAGTCGATGCCAAGTAAATGCTACAACCTTACTACAATATCAAATTACTAAGTACACACAATATTATTAAATATATCAAAGCAACTACAAACCAGTAAGAGTACCTATTAGAAAAATATATGAATCGGTACCTACTAGCAATCAAAGTAGCTTTTAAACTTTTTAAATATTGTGTACCTAAGTACTGACTTACATACTACTAGTAAGATTGATAATATCTATACACAGTTATTGTTTTACTTGGCACCGACTTCAAAATTATAAAATAATTATTTAATCATTTCTATTTAATTAAATGAAAATACGTATTACTTTATGCGAAGTAAATTTATTCTTTGCTTTTTAGTTTACTTTTTGAAGTCAGTTTTTTTGTTAAAAATTATTTTATTTTACCATTTTAAGTGATGGGTAGACCGAGCAAGTATGCTTCTCGAATGAGGAGACGACGGTTACTTGAGACCGAAATATTAATCAAGCTCAAATACAAAGAAGCCGCTGTGAATCGTTGCGGAGTTCCCTCGACTGTCTCTCGGCTCCATCATCAGATCTACTCCAGACCTTTATTGAATTGTAGTGCTTGAAATTAATAAATAAAATTAAATAATACTTATTATTATATTTAGTTCTTACACTTCCGCGTACATTACCCATTAGAATAAAACACTTTTTTACGGATTTTGCGCATATTTTATTTTATATTTAGTCCTGACGTTTCGCCTCTTTTACAGGAGTCGTGTACCATTATTTTAGTCATCCTGTGATCACGACTCCTGTAAAGGAGTCAAAACGTCAAGATTAAATATAAAATAAAATATGCTCAAAATCCGTAAAAAAAGTGTTTTATTCTAATACTTATTATTAATGAAAAAAAAACGCACTAGTCACCCCTACGATTTCTCTGGTCTGCCATCATCAATCCCTGTTTTCCTAACATGGGACCACTTTCAAAATATCTTCTTTCCAACAAAAAAAGAATCATCAAAATCGGTTTATAAACGACGAAGTTATCCGCAAACAAACATAAAAAAATACATACATTCGGTCGAATTGAAAAACCTCCTCCTTTTTTGAAGTCGGTTAAAAATGCGATTCCACGTTTTTGTTGACAAATGTGGATCAACTTACGTACCACAACACCCAGACCCGAGCCATTATAGAGAAGATCGTTTTCTACATTGACCCGACCGGGAATCGAACCCATTGACTTTGGAGTAGCGTTTTCATGAAAACTGGTAAGCGAACCACTTCACAACGGAAGTCGCCAAATGGTGTAATTTTTAAAAAAATATTATTTGCATTGAAGAGCTCTATAGCGTAGTGACATTTACCTTGTGATTCCTAAGGGTAAGCTACATTGGATAGATGACAAAACAATTATAGTTTTTATTTTCTCCAAATTTCTGTTTGGTCTGGATTTTTTTGCGGGAATGGGAAGCGTTACTTGGTTTTCTTATGAACATCTGTGTTGTGGCGAATATAAATGTGTAATCTTTGATGCACTACAGAAGCGGAGCCAAAGGAGTCTTTACCTATGGTGCAGTATGTGCGTTGCACACAGGCGCCGCGCTTCTAGGGGGCTCCTAACCCTTTGAATCGCTCAAGTAAATAAATGAAAATCATAAACAACGAACTCTCCATAGAAAATGACCGATCAGCTGATCGAATCAGTCAGCACATCATGGCATCCAAGACTGACTTTGTTTAATCGATTTTCAATTTAATTATCTAACAATAGAGGTTATTATCCATTGGGGAATTTGGATAGTTTGTAGTAATGTGGTGTTATTTATATCCATTCCATTTTGACCACGCGATTACTAGAGGGCGCCTCTGAGCGGAGCAAATCCAACAGCATTCTAAAACTCATTATTGTACTGTATGCGTAGCCGTTGAGCGATCTTCTTGTGCAAGAAAACGCAAAGCTAGAAAATTTAATTAATTCTATACTCACAGGGCGTAGCGTAGACTAAACTAGCCTTGGGCAGTCTCATTTGAGAGGCCCTTTTCTTTCAACGTTTATTCCCTAGATCAATGCAGAGATTCTACTATAGGATATATACCCAAGGAAAAATTAGTACGCCTTTTATAAAAATATTTTTTTTTCTTTTCTATAAATTAAACAAAGTCATTTCTTTTTTGTTTTCAGGCCTCGCGCCAGGTCTCCTTAAGTGAGAGGCCCTGAGCGAGGGTCTGTTTCTCGTTCGCCAAGCTACGCGCTGCCCCTTAGCCTTCTCGTAAATCTCTGATTAGAATACTGAATCAGAATAAAATTGCCTAGTGGTACAGGTTGTTAAATAAACATTATTAGAATCAACAGTTTATCTTAACAGGCATGTAACATTCATTAAAATTATGATTTAAAACAAAAGAGCATATATAGACGCTGTTAAGCATTCGTGTGTTAACCCACACCGAGCTAGTTTTGAGTAATCAGCTGTTGAATTTTTTTGAGAATAATCTTCTTTTTCCGCTTATGTTAAGCAAAAAAATATTATAATGCGGCATCATTTTTTTTGTTGAAATGCATAGATTAATAAAGTAAATGTATATATTATAATAAATTCATTTTTAAATAAAAAGAGGTTGAAATGGTTGATGCTTAAATTGCTGAAGGGTTTATTATATTTAGCATTCATGTGATGTGCCTTAACACATTAATGCAAAATTCTGATTTGTTGTTTTAAAATGAATAAGTGTATGTACTTATTAATTTAAAGTTTTATTGCTATAATATGCTTTGATTTACATAACAAGTTATATTAGTTCAATTATTTAAAAATTTTAAAGAAGTATTTAAACTTATTTTTTATTATTATTTCAATTATATTAAATAAAATCAATATAATTATATTTTTTTGTATCCATCAGTTGTTACAAATCTATAATAATTAGTAACTGTGAGTCTCTTGCTCTATTGCTTACTTTTATAACTTAAAACTTCTCCTAAGAACATTACGTTCTACTTAAATAAAAAAAAAACAAAATAAAACTTTTCCATTACTTTTTTTATTATATAGGTATAATATAGGTATAATGAAGAAAAGAAATGAAGAAATTTTAAATATTTAATAGGTTAAATTTTAAATATTTAATACGTTCATATAATTCATATTTGTCGTGTGGGAGTCGAACCCATAACCGACATTGGCGTCCACCAACTAAAAGCAAATGTAAAAATGTACACTTCTAAAATTATAACCCTCCTTTTTATCTTTGCCGTAGCTGGATAAAATGGTTTTAAATTAAAGTATCCAAGCACTTACGAATTGAAATTGCCTTCTTTAAAAAAAACACTTTTAGAAATTAACATGTTTTCAGCTAAGATCAGCCGAAACTGTTTTTCGTTGAATTTAGAGCTGAAATGATCAAAACTTTTCTTTCCACTACATCGTTTCGTCATTATAATAAGAATTTAATGAATTTCTAAACACATCTAATTAGATCTATGTCAAAAATTAATAAAAAACTTGTGTTGGTGTGGTCAACAAGTCCGCGCAATCCTTACCGCCCTCAGCTACCCGCGCTCGCCCAATTTTGCATTAATGTTTAAACCCACAATCCGATATACGCATTTTTATGTTAACTGCAGTATAACACATCATTGCTTTTTGTTGTGGTCTCATTAGATTTTGGCATTAATAATGTAAGGCACTTATGACATAAACGCTAAATACAAATCTTAATTTAGAAAATAAGCAATAACGATTTTTGTACTCTAGAATATTCTGCGATTTTTTTTCAATGAAATGGATTGCACTATCGTAAACCTTATGATCTAAAGAATAAAATTGCAATCATAACTCAAAACCCGATTTTCTGTGGGTTAACACACGAATGCTTAACAGCGTCCAATGTACTCTCAATCATTGTTAAAATTGAAAAATTCGTGCAGGGTATAATATAGATTTCGCTTAAATAGATGACTATCGGAAGGAAAATTATTAAAAAAATATTGTATACATAAGCAAAGTTTAGATTATATTTATATTTATAACGTTGGTTACGAGATTTGAGACAGTTAAATAATTCCATATTATTCTTGATAAGCAATCATATTTGCAGGATGTATAATATTAATATTAAATAATAATAATAATAACAGCAAGAAATTTCTTTACTTTAGAAAATTCACTTAATATATATATTATTATATATATTATTATTATTATATAAAATATATATATATAATAATAATAAGTTTGTGTTTTATATATAATCATTAATTATATATATTAGAAATAATGCGGATAAAGACTGCATTAACAAATCTTTCCACTCCGAACGAATCAAAATGAAACACAAAATATTTTTTTATAATTTATTGTACATAATTTCTTTTTGTAACACGATACAATATAAGCATTTCCTATAACAGCATGCACTTATAATATAAATCCCATAGAAAAGGACTCAGTTTCACAAACATGTCAAACCAATCGAATTTCCAAAGTGAATTATTTCATTGCAAAAGGGAAATAATAAGCGTTATTCTACAATTTAAGGCTAATATTATATTAACTTTATATTATTAGTGATATTTATAATTAAATACATATTTTTTCATACCTACAAAATGTATAATGGGGTAGGTCTATATCTCTAAAGGAATGGTTGAGTTCTTGAGTTTAATAGACCATTACATTTACCACTCGTTTGCACTGACAGCAGTTTCCGTACAGAAGTGTGCGATGATGGTTTAAATCATTTAGGATTTAAACCTCAACTAGAATTTAATAAGTTAAACGTATCTGTGTATTAATTTTTCTATTAAGTAGTAGTGTAGTATTGTAGTAAAGAGATGGGTACATATATACTCTAAGAACACAAGTTTGTTGTTTGTGTGTTTGTCTGTCCGCTCCTTTTCCCGCTCTTTTTCCATTGTATACGCGTTACCGGGTCAGCTAGTCTTATCCAATTTTGTATTTACAACACTATAAAAATAACTCCACCAATCATTATATTCAACTTAAATACTTGAAGGATTTAGACGCTAGATGAATAAAGATAGCAAATGAATAAAGATAGCAAATGAATAAAGATAGCAAATGAATACTAGAATGCAAGTGACATTATTAGGTGCAATCAGTGATATATTTGAAGTACGTCTTAGCTGTTACTTTATATTTGTCGCTGACTGTACATAATATCTGTTATGGTGTGTTTTAATCGTATCAATTATACTCTTAACAATAAAGCTAAATTAATACGCAGCTCAATATGCGCTGTTGTCTCGCTCTCATGTTCATTTCTAATATGAATTTTATTTACTAAACAACAGAGTTTAAATTCGTTAACATCGATCAGTACAATTTATTGTTAAGGATATATTGTGTATTATGCTATAACAGCACAATATATGTTGACAATAGAAACTTAATATCAAATCGAATAGCATTTTATAAAATTATATTTATACTAGCGGCCCGTCCCGGCTTCGCAAGGGTGGACAAAATTCTTTAATTTTTTTCTATTATTAAATATTTTTCTGTTAGCGCCATCTAGCGTCCGAACTACTTGCGATTAACGTGTTGCTATGGTAACGCATATACAATGGAAAAAGAGCGGGGGGGAAAGCGGACAGACAAACAACAAATTTGTGATCTTAGATTATAGATTGTCACCCATCGTCTCACTACTGTAACATACCCGCTTTCAGTACAAAGAGAAATTATTTTTTGGCCATACCTAAAGGACGTGTTCATCTTCTACTAACAACAACATTTTTTAAAATCAAGTTCACAGTGAACTCTGTGTATTACACAGAAGTTAGGTACAGAACAATGCAATAATTCCATCCATCAAATTTTAGAATTTGTGTAACAACAGCAATTCATCCTTATCTTATAAAAAAGTTTCTAACAACATATACAGATAATACTTTTAGCGTTGGTCTTTTGTTAGGAGCACATTTTTTTCTAATACATTGCTAATTCGAAACCAGTCGATGAAGAGATTTGTTCCCAAAATCCCCAATGAAAGCCGTCTTGAATTGATAAGCAAAAATTACTCTAAAATAAAACCCTCTTTACTGGACAACCAACTTATGTCTTAATTCTGACGTTATTAAAACATAATGTCATACAAATTAAAATTGTTAGTTATCCAATAAAATGTATTTTTATTTTAAGTGTTTGTAAGCAATAGATAAAGGAATTTTATTCCTAATATCTCTGCTTATACTGTCTCATAATAATGAGAAAAAATGCCTTGATTACTTAATGTACAGTTATTATTTTGAAAATGCAAAATATTGAAGTGTTAATGAGGATTTCAAGAACAGTACGATAAAGAGCCATAATTATAAACGGATAAGATCTAATTTCGAGACATTAGATCGTTTCCCTACCGAGTTCAATCATTAATACATTTATTCAAACCGAATATGATATATGAGATAAAAAAAAATACATTACAATTTCTAGACCGTACGTTTCGTTTATATACTAACACACTTTAAATTCATTTTTTTAAGTGTATAACTCAGAATTTTTTAAAACAATTTATCCGAATATCACTTTGTGCAATAATCAATATCAAATCATAAAAAAAAATACATCGAGATTCCATGTGTTAGAAAGTATAGCAAATGATAAAGTTTACAAATAAAATAAACCAATTTTGGACAACCGTCAGTATTTAAAGTATGAAATATATACTATTAGTATATATATGTATATTAATGAATATGTAATATACTCATTATATCTGAAACTAGATCATAACACAAAACATACTAATTTAAATCCCAGAGAAAATATCAATCCTCCAAACAAAATTCGTAAAATGTAAACAATTCCATAAAATTTTAACAAATAAGCCAAATTACAAAACATCTCTACTCGTATGACAATAAAGTCGAAAACGGAATACAGACAAACGCGTTTGGTGAAAAATATAGTATTTCTGGAGAACTTATTCATTTATAATAGAAAAATAAACTTTGAAGTATACATCATCCTAGCGGTTGATCTGATTATACGAAATTATATACAAAACTATAATATTATGTAACATGCCATTACTGCCAGAATCCAAACATTCGCAACTTCCAATTCGGATAAGCAACATCCTAGAAAAAGAAACAGTATTTTATTTAAATGTCAAAAAACTATTAAAACACTTAAATTTGGATGAGTGAAAAAAATTTTTTTAACTACACATCGCTTTCCAAAATTAAATAACTAGCAAAATTATTATTTAAAAAAAGGCGCATTGTAATTTGTCGCAATAAAAATATTACTGCAACTTACGAATATAAATAAATTTAAAAATACATATAAACAATTGGGAGAGCATTGGACCGGACTTCCAAAGGTTGCGGGTTTGATTTCCACCTGAAAATTCACTTGTGAACAGAATCGATTTTTCTAGTATTTTTCTGTTAAAATAATTTATCTTATAAGATAGCATTGAAAAAATGCAACAAATATATAAAATTATAAAAATATATGTATACACTTGACAGAGTGATTTATTCGAGAGGAATAAGTCATATTAAGGCATTCCACATTCACAGCTGCTTGAGTCTTAACTCTCATGCATACATTATGAATGCGAGAGGCGCGATCGCGAACAAAGCAGTTCTGATTTGATCAGCGAAATAAGCGATTTGAAAATAATCTTTTAAGCAATTTAGTCAACGACTGCAGCGATATCATCAAACAATTTTGACTGTGATTTGTTGTTGACACATGTGATTGTGACATGCTGTAACGCTTTAATAAAACTATTTTAAATAAACTTATTTGCAATAATAATAATATAAATTATAAATAATAATTAATCTTGATGGAATATAGTAACAGCCACAATGGCCCATTATACCTGCAGTATGTAACAAATTTTATAAACCTAACTGTATCATGGAAACAGTTTGATAGGATACGTCCGCTTCGTACGTACCCTATCTTAAGTTATTTGAACCTTATCGTTAGGGCTATAGAGTATAATATCCACTCACCGTAGCCTTGGTCTTAGCATCTTGTCTCGTAGAGTCCCGAACGGCCGATGTATCGCACCCATTTGATCACATCGTGGTCAGAATAGTTCAATTTTGGTTCAAACACCTTTAGGTAGCGAACCTGAAAACAAACAACAAATACTTAATAGAAAATTTATTCAAAACTGCATTTTAAATAATACATACGCGTATCATCTACACAGATTAGATTAGAACTTGAAAACCTTGTCTTGAAATATAAACAGAATATGTTCATAGAATTTAAAAGAAATACAAAAAGGGGACTTGAATATTTAAATCATAATTTCAAGAAATGACTCGTTTTTTCTAGACTTGCAACCAGTGCCGGATTTACCATAGAAGCTGAAAAAGCTGAAGCTTAGGGCGGCAAAATTGACCCAAAAAAATAGGTACAGAAAAAACATAAGGCTGCGGACACGAGGTGGGGCTGGGTAGGTAGTGCAGTAAAAACAGATTTGCTTTTCTTAGCTTAAAAATATACCCAAAAAGTTGTAAAAATAATCTTGAAACTAGATTATTCCCTAAAAAAAGGAATTTACGTTATTGTGAACAGTGCATCTAATTTTAGAGGTCAGTAGGGGCAGCAAAAATTTTATAGCTTTGGGGCGGCAAATGTGTAAATTCAGCGCTGCTTGCAACTTTCATGTGCCTTTGAACTTCTTTGGCTCCTTGACGAAGTGAAGTTTTAAAGCCACGCTATTATTTCCTCTAGTTTAAAGTGATGCTCTCTCTTCGTTTCTTTTAGCAAATAAAAGTGACAGCATCTTTTTAACTAAGGTTCAAAACAGATATTTGTTGACTTTGTTGTAATCAACAATGTAATGAAACCACTACTATTATTGTGATAATAGAATAATATTATTTTTTCTAAATTATATATGGTGAATAACTGAATTAATATTGTAAATGTCGTTACTTCAGTTAAAGCTGACGAGTTTCTTGCGCCCATTCTTCCTGGCAAGTAAAAGACGTCCTGACTGGGTGGTACGTAAAAATGGTGGACGATTCAAAACAATTTATTTTAACTGCATTTGAATAAAGTAGTTTTCATTTCACAAAGTTTAGAATTACTTCAATAGGCCACATTAACGTACCTTGAATCCTGAGGGAGCGAAAGGCACTTCGAAGCCCATTGATATTGGGGGGCGAGTCCACTTCTTCTTCGTGTCTGTCTCAAGTAATTCGATCTCTGCAGACAGCTGCGTTTCTTTCATACCCGCCATACGTTTTATCCTATCAAAAGACAAAAGTTACTTGAGAATTTAAATGCTAGATTTTTATAATATAAATTATTTTGATAGAAAAATACTAGAAAAAAAAAATCAGCTCACAAGTGACTTCTCAGGCGGGAATCGAACCCGTGACCTTTGGAAGTCGGGTCCAATTGAGCTACCGAGCCTTGCGAACACCAGTTGAAATTTTCTAGTACCTTTCTAATTTTACGCTGTAAGCCAGCGATGTCTCATCAGTAAGAGGAACAATCTCTCGTATTCGAAAGAAACATTTTTACAAATGTTTGGGCAATCGATTGCTATGCATTGCTATGCATTGCTATGCTATATGCAGTTTTTCAATGTTATCTTGTAAGAGAAATTATTTTAATAGAAAAATACTAGAAAAAAAACAATCGGCTCACAAGTGAATACTCAGGCGGGAATCGATGTTATATCAAAAGAAATTATGACAAGAAAAAACTCAGGTGTGTAGCGGGAATGGAACCCACATCCCCTTGCTATCTGAGCGATTCTTCCAATAAAGAATATGCACGTGATTCTAATAAGAGTCAAATGTTTTTTAGAAACGTTATTACTTCAAAATTGTGCCTTCATCAGTATTTTTGATTAAATTTATTTTTAAGCAAGAATTAAAATTTTAGATAATGCCATATTGAAGAGTAAATTTCAAATACTTGAAACGCGACGCCATTAGTCCAAGCGAATATGTCGTATATGACAACAAGTGTTAATATGACTAGAGTGCGTAGTGTTCTTCAATCTAACCTCTCCACTTGTTTGTTTATTGTCATAGACTATGACGTCACACAAAGCGCAACAAAATGACGGGCGTTTAAAATGATAGGTACGGTTAGCGATTTTTGTTTTTTTTAATAATCTAAGAAATATATCAAATTACATATTTCCATTTGAGCTACTGAGAGCTTTACAGACCCATCGAGAATTCAAGTATTTCTTAAGTTAACGAATGCCTTCTCTGCGTGTTCTATATACTCAAATCAAATCGAATCATTTATTTGTAAGAACACCATGCTACAATACGATTATTTCACTATGCATTCGCTATAACTGTTAGATTTTTATATTTAAAGAAAGGTGTCAGGCGGGATTGTTTGTTATTTCAATGTGATTCAAAAGTTCAATGATGGTGGGTCTGACTGGCATTAAGCAAAATGAAAAAAGGGAAAAAACAGAATAGAAAGTCCAGATTTTTATATTACTATCAGTTAAGCCTGTTAGTGGTTTCCAGTATTCTATAAAATCAACTTTAAAATCTATTTACATTAAGTTAAAATTACTTTTGTCGATGATCTTCGACCATTTGTGGTTTGAGTGATGCATGCAAAATAATGTATTGTTAAGCAAATTTTGGATTACCTTTACTAGTTAAAATGTTATTATTATTACATGTTGAAGTATACTCACTTCCAAACAATAGCGTTCTCCGATGCCTTATATTTCGCTTTTCCTTTCAGACATATCAGTTGCACCCCACTAGTATTGAGCGGTGTAGGGATTTTAACTTCGATCTTCTGACCTAGGAGCGAAGGCTTAAAGTTGCTTTTCAGGACCACCTTGACTTCCATCTTGGTGCGGCCAACTTCACGAACCAGCGGTATCACGCGGAAGGGCAGCGATATGTCTTTTGTCGTGCGGTATCTAACAAAAAAAAACATTTTAGACCTTAAATAATAACGCATAAGAAGTATAGTTGGAGTTGCATAAAATAAGGAATGATGTGATAAGAGAGCGGTGTGGTGTGCAAGAAGAGATAGTGATAACTATAGGAAAAGGGATGCTTAGATAGTTTGGACGTGTAGATTGGATGGACGAAAGTAGATTGACAAGTCAACGAGGAAAATGTGCATGAGCGAGCTGGTAAAGGCAGACCAAGACCAAAAAATACATATGATGAGTTGAAATTAAATAACATTACACAATAAAATCTAAAATCAAAAGAAATTAATAGTATTATATGGTCAAGAAAAAGAACTTTGACCACCCATTTGATAATAGCTTGACTTCCACAACCACTTTCGCAGTGCCTTTCGCACCGACTGTCCTGGGTTCAAGTCGTGGAAGGGGCAGATAATAATGTGATGAATGCATTTGTACCTGAGTGATAAGTATTTGTATATTATATTTCTTCGAAAATTAGATATCTAAGTATAATACAATGTCTATCCGTTACCCTGGTATCCTTAATACATGCTACAGAGTACTTATTTAGGGCTAGGCTAATTGTTGTGAACACAGAACAGTAAAAAGAGTAGAAGTCGCAAGAAGCGATCTTTTCATGGTAACCAGCATAATCTTGCTCACACATCTTTAAATCGTGATAATATTCAGATTGCTTGCGATCCCGACTGAGTAAACAAAAGTTCTAAGTGCGCGGAGTTAGGCATACTATAGGTTTCGTGGGTACCGCCCACTTGCGACTTCTATTCATTTTTACTGTTCTGTGGGTGTGAATATAAGATATATTATTATTAGGGAAAGTAATGGACGTCTAACAGCTAAAATGAGGATTGTAAAATAAATAAACATAGAAGCAAACCTCATCAGCTCGAATTCTCCGTCAGGGGGTATGAAGGAGATGGAGTGTTCGGTCTCGAACTTGCTCAGCTTAACGCACTGGTGGAACTGGCAATCGTCGATTACTACCACCGGCTTGCCAGACCGAGCCGGATCACTGTCTGTGTTGCCAGATATACCACCTGGGAAAATACACATACACATACATACAGTTTAGTTAATAATTTTTTATTTAATTCTTTACTAATATGATAAATGCAAAAATTAGTTTTTTTGTAACACTTCCACGCCTTAACTAATAGATCGATTGTCATGAAATTTTAGATAAAGGTTGTCAGCGGTAGAGAAAAGGACTACTTTCACTCGCTATCGGTCAAAGCAGATTACCTAGATTAATAAAACTGGATATGTATACCTAATCAATAAAACTAAGGGTCAATAATAAAATATAATATTAAGGCTCAATTATAAAACCTTAAGATATAATTTATCAGGGTTACAACTAATACCCAATCGAAGATATATATACAATCCACCACCATTGTCAGTATAATACAATATCATATAAATAAGTTGGTTTGACAAACCATTCCTAAAATGATTAAAATTTCTAAATACTATCCAATTGAAATGAGAAATTTTTAATTATTATATTACCTATTACATAGTGTGTATTGATAACCAAATGACCAAAAAATATTTAATATCGAGTATTATGCACCTAGTACTGAATACTAAGGTTAATAAATATAGATTTTTTGAGTATACTCACCATTTCCTTTCCCTTTAGCCTCCATGACAATTTTGTCATTGATACCAAACTTGCACTCGGGCATGCCAGAGAGATATGACTTCATAACCACCTTTCCAGCCACGTGAGCTGATAGCACTTGACCTGATACAAAAGCACAAATTACTATGGTACAGACAACAGCATATCAACTTACCACAAACTATCAAATTTTTTAGTAAACATTGAACTCTATGGATTGGACTTAAAGCTGAAAATCGGAGACATTTGACAATTTTGTATATGATGTGCATTTCAATAGCACAATCACCATCAGTTTATCAATGCCTTTAACATAAAGGCATGAACTTTCCTTATAGATGAAAGCACCATACTAATAAGTGCAGATCCAGCCGGTTCCTGCCTTCTGGCGCAGGAAGGAGCCAATTAATGAAAGTTTCTTAATTTATATTAGACCCCTAACAGACCCCTACCCCCCTACCCTCTTTAACAGCCACAGTCGTAGGCAAAACACACTAATCTATCAAAAACATAATAAATATTTACAATTAATATGGACTTTATCCAGAGCAATGACATTACTTTATTATAATTCAGTTATTAATTATTTTGTGTATGTTTATGGACTTAATTGTCTGAAATAATCATATTTTTATTATAATAATTTAATTCAATCAACAATGAGTCATAGATTAGTGATACAAATACATCTTAATCCTATTGTTAGTATGAACAAATCAGACAATATAAAAAAACGAATCAAACTATATAAATAATTCCCTATTTTATATTTTTATTCGTAAATGCAAACTGGATTGACAAAATATGTCATGTTGAGATTTATAACGTCTTTCAAATAACTTAACTATAGCAATTGAAATACAAAGCAATGTTGTCTACATTACCTTGTGGTGACATCAGTAAGTTGACATACTCAAGTACATCAAGGAAGAGCTCGTTTCGTCTGTACTTGATACCTTCCCTACGCCATCCTATCTGCCCTGTAACCTGTGGAGAATTATTAATCATTATTATTTATTATATAAATATTTATTCCTTTGAATAAATGTTAATTTTTGTAACCTCTGGCTATTATTAGTTAAATGAAAGTAAAATTGGTTAAATACTAGCGGTGGGTCGTTCTCGGTTTTTTCGACGACGAGACGCAACCGTTTTTTCAAGAACGAAAACTAGTCCGCGAAACGGTTCTCGTTCGCAACGATTTGATGGTTGGAGACGACGACGAATAACGAACGCGACGAGGTCGAACGAACGTCACAAATCTAAAACAGGCTCTTAATCGAAATCTCGTTGACGCGAACGTTCGTTCGTCTCGGCGACGCCGCAACCGTCGCCAATAACTTGCGGTTATTGTAGTAAAGTCATATAAATTTTCAATTACAATTTAATATTATTTATTTTCTTCAAACATGGTTGTTAGGTGATGCATTATGTTGTTGTTTGGTGTATATGTTTCTTTTGTTTGTTATTGCTTTTTCTTTATTAAATAAATGAACTTACCTTCATAAGTATGGGAAATAAATAATTTTCTTAATTTCAGTTTTATTGCTAAGCGACTTTGCACTCTATATTAATACTTATACGATACACAACAAGGACCACCGTGTTATGAACGAGACGAAACATCGAAATATATAGCAGTCTTATACGGTAATCGACCGTAACTAATCAGTAAAAAAGGTTAATTTACTATATCTAAGATCAAAACGGACGGAACGAGCGACGTCGTCGCAATGGTCTCATTGCATTCTAGCTTGTATTTACATTAAAGGTAAGTACAAATTCGCGTCAAATATTCCGAGGACTGGTTGTGCGACGAAGACTGCTTTGAAACGAAACGCAAAAGGGTTCTATCGTCGCGGAACAGAAAACTGTTTTTAAAAGCAGTTCATCTTTGGAACGACCACCACTATTAAATATATTTTAATTAATAAATTTTAATCTACGTCAGAATAGCGAATTTATTCCAATTTCAGTATTAAGGTTGGTTATATTTGTCCAGCATCAAAGTATTGTCCATTCTGTCTTTAAGTTATAATTATGGCGGAAAATATTTTCAATTATAAAGAATCATAACAGGACATAACAAAAAAATAACAAAAGTCATAAAGGTATATTCTTTTTTTCTATATTCTCAATCATTTTAGCCTTCCAGCATATTGTCTGATTTACTTTGCTGTATTTTTCACCAATTTTTGTGAATGAATTAAAATCATTTGTAACTCTAGAGGAAATTGCATATAAGGGATTCGCAGTGGACCATGGACAATCAGACATGAGAGATGAGTCAATAAAGCAAAGCAGTGAACAAATAAAGCAATGCAGAGAGCAATTTATAAGTCAATTTTTTTTCTGAGACAATACAGATCTTGATTATTTGTCATTACTGTAACACTAAAATGAATTACATCCGTAAGTGTACTTCTGAGCTTTTTTTTGGTGTCAAACAATTCAGTATGACGTCACAACCAAATTAATAGAACTAAAAGCTTGGTGCTAGACTTGAGCTGGACCCGAGTATGTCAACTGAATATCACAAATTTCACATTTTTTTATTTATTTGTATAAAAATTTAAACTGTTTAAATCTAAAAATAATTATTGTTTACCAAAACCTAATCTTTTTACCCAAACTCTTAAGTGTTTTCAGCTTTATTGTTAAGAAAATATTAACACTTACGTTATTGAAATAAACAAATTTTCTTTACATATTTTAAATATTGCTTACCTGTGAAGTGATCTGTGCTTGCTCCTCTTTAGAAGCAGATTTAATTCCTTGTTGCGTAATAAATGTTTTTAAGACACCTGTGTCTGAATTTTGAGGATAACCAAAATCAAGGATCTCTGCAAAAAAAAACATACCTTTCATTATTATTACAAGGAAGAAGAAATAGTCTACTAAATTAGTTTTTATAATAATATTAAGATTAAGTATAACGGATATATAATGAAAGGGATCTCCCTCACTCCAGTCCAATAGTATAAAATAACATTTTACTCACCATCAAGAAGTTCATAGATGAGGACAAAGTTATTCTTGATGTTCTCCTCTGAGATCTTTCCGAAGTAAGACTGCATGACATCTATGATCTTGAGTAGGAACTCGAACACCATAGCAGCATTCACATTCTGCTTGGTGACTGCAGCCAACCAAATGTTAGCGCGCTGTGGAACAAGTTAAATACATATTAATTAACTGACAGATAAAGGTCAGGGAATCTAGATTGAGTTTATTGAAACAGTCTTGCTATTAGAAACCATGACTAAGGGTTATCCAAGAAATTGGTCAAGTTGCATAGGACAAAATCTTTGACACACATTAAATGGTTCCCTCAAATATAATAAAAATCTCAGCTTTGATATAAGAGTGGTGTTGCTCAATGTATAATTGGATAATTGTCTTTTTGTTTTAACTCAATAAACCAACCCAACCAACTTTTTGTCAACTAACTCATAAAGGATATATTTTATTAGAAAAAAATTGGGAGAGCATTGGACTACCCCCTAGGAATTTACTTTTGAGCTGAGTTGATTTTTCCTAGTATTTTTCTATTTAAATCATTAACATATAAGATAGCATTGAGAAATGCAAAAAAATATATAAAAATCATAAACTCATAAATGATATTTCACTGCTCCTGAAGATGTATGTGTAATATTTTTTAAAGTATTTGTATGTTCTTTTTCTACATAAATAAAAATTATTTTGTTGCAAGTAAGGACAGACTGACCGAAACACAGACTACAAAGAGAAACATAAATCTTATGTGTTAATAATCTGTGATGCAAAGCAAACATGGAGCAACTTATCGGGTAAGTGGCATAGGCTTATAAATTGATAAGTTCAAAGAACTTGGATGTTAACTTGGACAAAGATTGTAGCAAATTTTTTGATAAACAAATTGGTTTGATTGGTTGATTCACCAGTGATGGAGCATTACTTTGAATGGATTTGGCATACTTTTTGCTATAGAAAAAAAAATTGCATAAGGTTAAAGTAATGTGTTAATAAATTAGGAAATCCGTTAAATATTATATTTGTTTTTGATGACTAACCCTTAGATGAGCTCTTAAATAAGGTGCAAAATGGGCACTCTTGATGTCATTGTAAATCGCTTGAACATTGTTAAAAAGAATACCCAAAGAGAGAATTAGCTATATGAGTTTAGATGGAAACTGGTGCTGTACAGATCACAAGTCTGGCAGCATTTTGTAGATGCAGCAATTAGCTAAAGTTACCAAGATATTACTATTTCCAATTCCTCCATGCTTTGAAGACACGACAAACCATTGGATCCGGCTGTATCTATTGTCATCGGCCCTCAAATTTTAATGGAGGAATCAAAACGCTCATGACATTTTTGTTTCTAATATTAAATCACATCACATAATATGTGAGTCAACTAAAAATAGTATTATCAAACAGACTTCTTGGTTATCATTGCACTTCAATTTCATAGTATAGATGTGTAAAAAATCTTATATTTTTACAAATCAATAAATTTTTTAATCATTTAAATAATATCAATAAAAATTAAGATATTGAATAAACAAGGAATCTAAAACATATTTGAGAATAATTGTTCTTTTGGTGGCTTATACAAAAACGCCAGCTAAGCCATGTGGTTGACAGATAACTTCATATTATTTTTAATTGGCTCGCATAGTACATTATGTTGACCCAAAGTAGCTAAATCTCTAGTGTTATGGAAATCAGGTATGACACCACAACAACTAGACATGTCTAGGTTTGTATTCTAGCTGGGGATCGAACCCATAATCTTGGAGTAGCGACACCAAGAAAACCGGTATGTAACAGCCATGGAGCTTGTCATTGAAGTGAACAAAAAGAAACATGTTACCTTGATATGAAAGAAGGAGGTACGCGCGATGTTGGTGACTGGCGACCTCACTTGCTGCCGGGCGTGGATTACATTCACACGGAACGCGTCAACGGCGTTCCGGCCGATATCATCACGGTACACTCGCGAGATCAGCACCTCGCCCTTGTGGTTATAAACAAACAGGCCCCCGATCATCCTGAATTAGGCCTGTAAAAAATGTTTTCTTTCTTATATCACCTGTATTTAAAATATACTTTTATCAACCTAATTTTTCAAATATTCTTCTATTGAATTAATTGCTCTATTTGTTTTATCACCCACTTATACTTTGCTCACTAAAGTGTTTGTGTAGTAGTTCAATGACTGTAAGTGTAATAAGTATAAGTTGAAATTGAATTACAAATAATAATAATGAAATGATAGGTAGATAATCTGATCTATCATTGTTTTGTAGATAATGGAGGTAGTTATGTAAAATAAAAGGAGGTATCTCAGAATTTAAAGTTATCTAAATTGTGGAAATATAAGAGGGGGAGTTTATTATACTTACTGATCAGCTGTTTGCAGTTTTGCAATTTGAATTCAAGATAGTTCGATTATTTACATAATTAATAGGTGTGCTAAAGAACGAATTGATTTCTAATAAATTCTTTTGATGAGTCATAAAATACTCATATAAAAAACTGATAAATAACTTTTGGAAATACACATTGTTAGGCCTACAATACACTTTATTTTTCTATATTTTGGATAGAATAAGAGAATATTCTTCAAGACAGAGATAATAAAGAATAGGGTATTTGACATAGTTGACAAATAAATAAGTATTGTATTGAACACTATAGAATTTAAGGTCCTAATTAATAATATTTGACTTAAATTCCAAATAAAAATTATTAAATATTTAATTTTCCTAAATAAAAATTAGAGTTTTTGAATGTGTGCATCATTTATACGAAACGTGTCAACGACCAATCAGAGCATGTGACGTCACAATGTAATAAATAAAACGTCTTTGAAGCCATTTTTTAAAGAATCATGATCGACAAACTAATCTCACACGTATTGTTTACATAAAGACTATTACATCATGACGTCACGCAATTGATTTGTCAATTTGTCACGTGACCTAGCGTTTCAGCGGGAAATACAAAATGTAATTATTAAAACTATCTTTTTGTTATTAAAATGGCTCTAAATATAAGAGAAAGATTTGTCAAGCGTATCTTTAGCGACTTTAGAACATTTTGAAGTACTTTACGAAAATCTGTCAAATACCCTATTAATGATTAATTAGTTTTAGTTTTAACTAACTGTTATGATTTTTAGTATAGAGAATTAGACCGATTTATTAATAGAAATAATACTAAACATCATTTTAAATGTGACTCATGAAAAAGTAGGTCAATGTTATGATCTATTTTACATTATATCAATTAGTAATAATAGAAAAGAATATGTAGGTTGTAATTTTGTTAAAAATTTATTTCTACCTTGTCAAGTTTTTTTTTTTTTTTTCAATATAAATAGAAAGCAAACTAAGCAGATTCTGAATTGAGGGTAGATACTAAATAGACATTATAAAACATTGATGTCTCAGGAACAAATATTTATTGCTCATCATACAAACATTCAACTTGATTTTCTGGTGTACTTTAATTGATGGTGCAGAAATAAAATTAATTTTAATTCTGGTACAAACTGAAAATTCAAATGAATGCTGATGTTACATTGGCATTTATAGGGGGTTTTGAATTCATTATAATCCAAAAAGCTCTGATTCTATCAGTAATAAAAAATAAAGAAATATTACAGTACAATATTAGTACAATTGGTTTTCATAAATTACCGTTATTACTCAACTAAAACAGACTACTCTGTTGTCAGATGGAATTACAATAAAAAATTAAATGACTATAGGAAACCATCATGGAACGTAATTGTCCAAAAAGCTACCTTTTGAACACAATATTGACGATAAAATAACGTAGTTCTTCATGTACCTACTATTAGTGCAACAAATTAGAGAGTTAAATGGGAATCAATAAAGGCAGGATATGGCCAATAAGTTAAACAGGCAGGTCACATTACTATGGATAGTATGTAACATTAAAAAACTCACCTATTATGCTTCAATTGCAGACATTAGATCCGAACAGTGTTATGTTTTACTAAATTAATTGAATAGACTGCTTTTTAATCTCATTTTAAGAGAATTTCCGCTGAATTATGACGATACCGCCCCCAAAGATGAAACGTCAATAGGGGCGTACCATAAACAAGAAATTAAACTAGATTGATTTAGTAAAGCAGTATCAAAAAATAACCGATATTTATCGCTAGAAGACATTAATGTATCGGTTTTGCTATATTTTTATATGATTGATCTTCCTATATTTAAATTAAATTCTTACGTAATATTACACAAATAGCATGGTTTTAATAAAAAGTCATAGTCAACATTATTGATTGAATAATAAAAATAAACATAAATGATGGTGAATTATTAAGTGTTCTTGAACATGCACAAAGTTGGCAAGTAAAACAAAATAGCTAAAGCCGATTTACTGAAACCTAAGAAACAGGGGTAACTCAATGTCAATTCATCATCCACATTCATAAATCACCTGTTATCATTTGTCTTGTTCTAAATGAGAGAAATAATACCGAAGACGCTGCTGTATGGACATTATACCATTGCCGACCCTTGTAAAAGAATCTAATAAAAAAAACAGGACTTTTTGGCGGGAGCGGGAAGTGTCTCTTTAGTGGTTTTGTGTTCTAATTATGTGTCGTAGTACAATTAGAGGATAACAAATCATTAAGTGTTTGTGAACATGCAAGAGTTTTGGCAAGTGAAAAAAAGCAGCGGAAGTTATCTTTTCCTGCTCTCTTAAGAAGTCCACGGGAGGGTTTTAGTAAAACCCCACACCTTCACTGAAACCTAAGCAACGGATTATTTCACTGTCCATTCATCACTCATTGATTATCTGTCATTCAAGTATCGGTTCTCATCATCATTCATCATCATCTAAGAAAAAATAACTAGACTAGGCTGTAAGGGGTTTGTACTCTTTGCCTGCTCTAAGGGGAAAACTTAACAAAAAAAACAACTTACTTTATGGGACACATAAATGTGCCTGACAGTTGTGAAAACTAAACATTTCATTCCAAATATTATGTAGCAGCGCACTGCTAGCTTTTCTTTTGTTTGTTTACAAACATTAAATTTTCATTTAAAACTGCTGTTTCCGTTAGTAACTAAGTGTCCTCAGTATACTCTACAACATCACACAGTAGTTATATCATGTGCATCCAACCGCTGTCTAATAAATATCGATTAATATTTTAAAGAGTTTCCCGCCAAAATGTTACGATATTATCATATTATTCTTGCTTTTGGTGTATATATAGTAAATGGCATGTATATAGTAAATACAGGGCCAAAATATCCTCCAACAAAAGGCGAAGTTTGGCCAAAACCACAGTACGAAAGAAAAGAAAATTACTATTTCACTTTCAACCCTGCGAAGCTAGAAGTGAAGGTAGGTAATAATTTCTTATTAATTGGAATATATTTTTAATAATGTTATATTTGATCATTAAAATGGGATCAAATACTATTGTTCAAAATATTGATTTTAGTGAAAGAGTCAGTTATATTTTAAGATTTACGTGTTAAGTTAAGCATGCAATAATAACGTTCAACAACTAGATAAACTTTAAGGTACCCATAATGTTTATAGAAAAATAAACAAGAAAATATTAAATGGAAGGCAAGGTAGCGATTTTAGTTGACTTGATCCAATTATCGATTTTGAGACACAACATGACATCATACTGTCTCTAACCGCAAAGTTCCAGAGTTCATAACATAGAGATTACCCTATCAAGCGATTATTGTACTACTGAACCATAAAAATTCATCAGGGGAGCAGATAAGCCCACGATTTTTGAAGTGAAAACTTCTTTAGCATCGCTGTGATTTGAAAGTCGATGAAACGAAAAAGCAACAGTAAAAAGAGAAGGACACATAAATTCATAAGATTCAACGTAGGAAAAAATGAGATAGGAAGCATTAAGTACGCGTTTTAATACGTGTTTGTGTGCGCATGCGTAGTACAAAGCTTGAGAGAAGGCATCACAACAACCGTGGTATTTTGTATACGTGTACGTATTATTTTTGAAGGTTTCACTTCTACTATGTGTGAATTATACATGCTTTTTTTGTTAATGTTTTATTTAAATACATAAAAATAAGGGTGATTTACATTGAACTAGAATTTCAAACCTCTGTTTAATGTGTATTAGATCGTACTTATTAAAATAGAGATAAGTTTTCAACCCTAAATTTTAACAAAGGTCTGATGTTTGAAATTAAATTAAAAAGGGAACAAGACTGTCATAGACCCAGTATTTCTAAATGGGTATAGCGTGTAATAAACACGTAATAAACGCGTTTTGGATATTCGTGAAAAGTATTTCATCTCGTGAGATAGGTATTGAAATCAGTCAATGTACGTAAAATTAGTCTGTGGTTTTGGTAGTGACGTCAATGTTTGTACATCTTGATCCGGATGCCATACCGACATTTATTTACGAATTTGATTTATACGAATCCTTTTTGAAGCCGCTGCCGCCGTAAAAAAGATTTTTCATTATTACCTATCTAGGAGAGATTCGAATTGCAACCAAAAAAAGAACCCGAACAAGAGTGCCGCGGTAAGGCTCACAAAGCGTTGCAGAGTTATTTTTGTCATGTCAGAGTAGATATGTAATGATTCTACAAAATCTCATTACAATACAATACAATACAAAACACTTTATTGATAACACCACATTGAAATAACAAGAAAACAAGAGAAAACTTAAAATAGTGTTACAATGGGCGGTCTTATCGCTCAGAGCGATCTCTTCCAGACAACCTTTGGATGGATAGGACTGGAAGGAAGCGTAAGAGGCGGCGGTGTAAACGATAAATATATATTCACATATACATACTTATGTATAGATACATACATATACACACATACACATAAATACATAGCATACAAAGACATATACCTAAATTAAAAATACATACATACGTATATAATACACACACATAACGTCTAGTTAGTAGGATACATCATCCATACGTTGCTCGCCTAAATTGACAGAAAATATTCCCTTACGAGATTCTTAAAGACGCCAATGGATTGTGCACGCCTTATAGAAACCGGGAGGGAGTTCCAAAGACGAGCTGCTTGAACAGTAAAGGAAGAGTCATAGAACGTGGAACTATGTGCGGGAATATAAAGGCCAAGATTATCTGATGACCTCAAAGAAAACGTGTTTGATGTATGAAGAAACTTAAAACGTTCTTTAAGATAGTGAGGGGCTGAAGGATTAAATAGTATGTTGTAGAGCAGAGTAAGTATGTGAGTATTCCGGCGAAGACGAATGGGAAGCCATTTGAGCTGAGAACGAAACTGAGATATGTGATCATATTTGCGTAGGCCAAATATGAATCGAACACAAAAATTTTGAAGACGCTCAAGCTTATTAAGCTGTTCCTCCGTGATGTCAAGATAGCAGACGTCGGCATAGTCTAGAATAGGGAGCAACAGAGATTGCGTTAGTGCAATTTTGGTGGAAGTGGGTAAAAAATTACGCAGTCTTCTCAGCGCAGCTGCTGAAGCATATAATTTACGACTGACGGCCTCTAACTGAGGTCGCCAACTCAAACTATTATCAAAAATTAATCCCAAGTTTTTCACTGACGAGCTAAAAGGAATATCGGTGCCAGCAAAGTTTATATTTGGCAGCAATTGCCAGTCCACTCTAACAATCATCCTGGAACTTCCCACGATAATTGCGGTACTTTTGTTGGGATTAACATCGAGGCCATAGGATTTGCTCCACTCTGCAATTCGACATAGATCATTGTTTATAGCACGGACTGCATTATGCAATTCAGTGACAGGAGCCTGACAGTAAATTTGAAGGTCGTCTGCATACAGGCGATAGGAAGAAGATAAATTATTTGATATAGAGTTGATAAAAATAGCAAAGAGAAGTGGAGAGAGGACACCGCCCTGCGGAACACCAGCAGTCGTGGGACTCCAGGAAGAGATACTGTCCTCCAGACGAACCCGCTGCTTGCGTCCGCTAAGATAACTGTGGAACCATTCAGTTGCCGATGGAGATATGTTAAGAGAGCGCAGTAATGCCAAAAGAATATCAAAATTGACAGTATTAAAAGCATTACTAAAGTCCAACAGTGTTAAAACCGTGACATGACCAGCTTCCATTCCAGAACGAATGTCATCTGTAATTTTAAGCAAAGTAGTCGTAGTGCTGTGTCCTGAACGGAAGCCGGATTGAAAAGGATTGAAAAGAGTATGACGGGCTAGGAAACAATTCAATTGATTGAGGACAAGACGTTCAAAAACTTTGGATAGAAAGGGAAGGATAGAAATGGGTCGAAAATCAGAGAATAACTGAGGAGTGGGTTTTTTAGGCAGTGGAATCACCTCCAACCTTCTGGGAAGACAGCTTGTGATACAGAGCTATTAAAAATAAAGGTCAGAATAGGAAGGATGATATCAAGGATAGGAATCAACATGTTGCGACTAATGCCATCGTCACCGACCGCGTTGGAAGAGATCGATAGCATGCTCCTCTTAACATCACATTCCGAAAACTGAGTAAAAAGAAAAGGAGAATAGTCTGGAATTGGTAAAGAAGAAAGATAATTCAAAGTAAGATTCTTATCCGAATCAGTGAGGCTGGAAGAGGCACAGAAATGTGTATTAAGTGAATCAATGTTTAGGTTTTTAGGAATAGAGTGCAGATGTGATTTTCCAATTCCAATTGACCTAAGGAAACTCCAGACCTTTGTCGGGTCTTTGTCTGCGACAGAAACATGAATGTGGCGGCGTAAGGCATCCCTACACACCGTGTTGCAGCGATTACGAGCCTTGGTATACTTATTTTTATTAATATCGTTTGGACACCGTTTATATTTATTTTTTGCAACAGCTTTTTTGTGCATTAATGCCCTGATATCATATCATTTGTAGGTTACATTATGTAAAATTTATTTAAATAATTTCCGGCAGACAAGGGTAGACGAGAGGTTCTTATTCCCTCCTCCCACTAACAACTAGGCATGAGAACGTTATACCAAAACATAACTAAAAACCATTTTGAATTTCATACCGAAACGTAACGTTACCACAAAACATAAAACCGTTTTTCTCATGACCAACGCCACTAACAACCCTTCTGCAAGAAAAGTAATTTCTAAACTTTACCCCATTTCGTTTAAATGTAGAACCATAGTCAAAAACTCTTTTCATAGATATTTTGTTGGTGTTCTCATTTTAAAATTATTCATGTAACTAATCCAGCGAAATCGTCCGTCCAGGCTTTATTGATTGTTATGACATAATTGAAGTGTAAATATAAATAATCGGGCTTATATTTAGACACCCGAATTCTTCGTCGTCCATTAATGTTTTGTAAACAATCCTATGAAAACAAACAAATATTTTAAAGCCATTTGTTTGTGTATCTAGCACTGATGGCGGTTAGTTTATCCGGTCAACCGATGAACATAATTATGATTAAGACACTTATAAAATAATTATATGATGGGTGATAAAATATTTATGATTCTGAGATAATATACAAACCCTAAAAGCTAGTTAAGCGGTAAGTCCCGGATATATTAACGTGTAGTAGTATTGTTAAAAATATATATATATATATATTTGTTTTGCCCTACAAACTGATTTGGCAATGAGTGTAATGGAATTATGTTATTAAATAATTTTTCTGTCGTGCGTACATGAAAACTTTATGAAAGCCGAAAAACAATTATTGTGTTTTATATCTCACGATCCTTAATGTTTGTAACTATATTCTCACCTAACCTAACCGTATTTAATTAAACTAAAACCTACTCCGTTCTTATTTTAAACTGATCGATCGAGAATGTTGAAAATATTGAAAAACAAAATCACATTATTCGGCGAAACGAGTTTTCGGCGAACAGGACGGTATCACAACAATCAGAACCGAGTCAATATAGAAAAGTTGGTTTTCTGCATTTAGTGGAGTTACCATGAGCCACTGGACCACGAAAGTCGTCAATTGTGTAAGCGCGTACAAAGTCCAACTAGCTGAATAACAGCAAGAGGTTAGGTCTCGTTCACAAACCGAAGTATTGCCTCAAATGACTTTTTTTTGCGCATCTAGCGTCTGGGCACCCTCCGGACTCGGGGGAGGAAGGTGGTGAATCCTCTATGAATACTCCGGCGCGGCTTCGAAGTTATGTCAGACTCGTACTGACTAAACACCACCTGAGGTTGGCTTGTACCAGGGAAGGGTCAGAAGCATTCGTCTAGGTGAAAGCGCTACTCACCTAGGTGTAGATTGCGCATAGAAAATTTGACCGTGGCGTGGTCGTGGCGAAGAAAAGTTAGGTCGACTGGCTCCCAGAAGAGGGGGACCTCAAATGACAGCATAACAAATCTTTCATAGCATCAAATAGCGGGAAACACCCCGACTTTGACAATTACCCAATCACAGCGCACGACCAATCACAGCAATCGGCTAATTACAAGTAACCATTTAGTGGCTTTCAAATACCATGATACTGATTTAATAATTGTACTCATATTCATAAATTTGTTTTGATAATAATAATTACTGAACAATTGCTAGCATAGCTTACAGTTGAAACGTAAAATTTCGTTACTTTCAGACTATTGGATCAACATGTGATCTCTTAAGTAAGGCGGTAGAGAGGTATTCGTTTGTTGTAAGGCGAATGAACAATTTGAATGCATCACACCAAAGGTTGTTAAGAGGAAAACGTAAACGTAACCCAACTGCAACACAATTCGACAACGATATCAATAACCTCGGCATTCTCAATGAATTGGAAATAAACTTACAATACCCTTGTCAAGAATATCCTCAATATGGAATGGAAGAGAGTTGTAAGTGAAAAAATTGCTAACAAACTATAGTTATTTTCTTATTATAACTGTATCAATTTAGTTATTGGAGTTTTCTTCTTATACTTTGTCCAATGTAGGATGATACTTTTGACAGTTGACACCTATATACAGGGTATAAAGTTGCTTTTGCAATGTCAAGCCAAACATAAGGAAACAAACGCAACCTTAGTACGTAGCAATAAGGAAGTGACTCCTGTCAAAAGTATCATCCTACATTGGACAAAGTATAAGAATTGATTTTCATATAAGGCGCCCGGTATGGAAAAAATATGAAGAGTAAAATTTTGTGATCGATTGACAGCGTTACGTTTTTTGTGCGCAACCTATCGTGCGCACCTTTACCTTTTATTTTGAAGTTTTGTTTTATTATTTTCTGTGCCTGTTCAAAGACAATATTTCTTAAGGAGTAAACTCCTTTCGTGCGTAGGAGCTGACATACGCACTTTTTGCATCTTGCTTCTTTATCATACCATGATTTGACCATACAGCTAGTTATCACGTTATGATGCAACCGAGAACAATTAATATGTTCATATTGTGAATATCTTTCATTGATAACTTGAAGGCTAAGTTTATGTTGTCCCAAAGGTCACTATCGCGCTATAGATTTCTAATTTGAACCTTATAGTCATAGTATTAAGGTCTAATACACAAATATTAATACGAACGTGATAGTACCATTTAATAATATACCTAAGGTCTCGGTTTAGAAAATATAATTCGCGATAACTCTGGCGAACGGGGTGACCGGTTTTAATTATTTACGATAAAGTCTCCATGTTTGGTCTTGGAATACTGTACAAGGAAAAAAATATTACATTAACATCATCTTTTCTGAGAGTGTTATCATAAAATGTCTTGTACGTTAGCTGCATCTTTACTATTAATTCTAGCTATATCTTTATATATAATATTACTAGGTCTTGTATTAAATACATGCTGCTGTTTGCAAATACTGAGCGAAGCAATTAGATTTTTGAAGGGTGATTATTCCTTGATGGTATGTCCAATTTCAAAACTTTTTTTTGCACATTAGTCACGACCACGATGTGAGTTTTATGGTTTTGGCGCCAAATTTCATCCAATGTAGTCTCAGCGGTTTGGCTGTGATCAGCTTTTGAATTTTTCTTTCGGTGATTATTCCTCCACGGTAAAGTCTATATTTTTTTTACTTAGCCTATGTCCGTCAGGTTATAATCAAGTAAGTTCATGCCAAAATTCGTTCGATTCGGTTGAACCGTTAAGTAGCAGGAGGGAGACAAGCGAAATTTTTGAGTTGCCTAAAAGAGAGCTTCGCTCAATAAGGAGGTAAAATTTGTTATGTATTAACCGATTCGTTGCTGACGCCTGTCCATGGGGTACCATTTCATACAAGAGATTTTTAATTCTAAAAAACCGCAATAGATGTCACTACCATTAACATTTGTAAATTATAACATTTCACATGTTTAGAAATAAGACGAATTAAGTAGAAATATTAAGATTAAAATAAAGACTAGCATATTTTATATATACAACTTCACATCAACCTTAATTCGACTCCTAAATTTGAAGATAAGAAACAGCATAAATAATCAATTGAGAATACGAAAGTATAGGCTACATGTGACTACATTTCAGCTATGAGGCTTACAAAGTGTTTTGCAATTGTGACGCTAGATGGCGATTAACCGAAATGCGATTGGCGCGCGGCTTGCACACATTCGTCGAAACTATTTGAGAGAAGCATCCCATTCTCTTCTAACGACGTAAATAACACAGATACATCATGTAGGCTCAGTTGGTGAGCTTGCTTAAAAGTTGAATGTTTCAAATTAATTCAGCTTTTACATTCAGTTTTTTATTGAAGTTTTCCTTATCTTTTGAAGTTGGAAGAAATCTCCAATAGGAGTTATCTTTGCACAGTGTTTTATGGAAACAAAAAAAAATTACACCTTTATAGTCCGTTTTTTTTAGCATTAGAAAGAACAAAATTTGGGTACTTTATTGTACACATATAATGTAACAAGCAAAACGTAACATCGTGAAAAGTTTACACTAAAAATACCTTAAGAAGCAGAAATTGCAAACTTGTGGAACGAAACGTTGGTCAGTTTGATACGACAAAATTAAAAAGTCAAACCGATGTTGTAATACGTACCATATTAGGTGATTTTTAAAATGGTCGCTTAACATGGCCACCATTTGCAACAATAGCGGCAAATGTCAACGTCTGCATTTATCTGTTTTTACTATTTTCTTTGGTTTATTGTTAAGTTTCTATTGTTTTTGTTGAAGTTTTTTGTTAAAAGTTTTTGTTGTTATTTGTTATTTAATCTGTTCAACAATGGACGAGCCTGAAGCCGGTCAAAGTGGACTCCAGCACAAGGTTAGCCACCACTGCTTCTTTGTTTACATAATTTCTAATGCTAAAAAAAATGGACTATAGGTTTTTGCATAAATCGATTATTTATACCCTAATAAAGGCAAGAGTTCAATTTCCGGATCACTTTTTTCAGTAAAAAACTATATGAAGTAGTAAAGTTTTTAAAATTTGCGCATAAAAAAAAATTACAATTTAATTTCTTCAAAAGACGGTTCCATCTCTGTCCATGAGATATTTGCCACTTGATAAGGAATTATTGAAGGCATAATTTCGCAATTTTATTTTATTTATAAGTGTCCTACTTTCTGAGTAATATATATATTTTTTTAAATTTGATTATATATTTTTTCTCCAAAAGTCGGCAAAAGTGGAACCTGGATTTAGTATAGAAAGGTTCTTAAAGCCAAATTCTATCACCCATAAAAAATCAAGTCCCACTTTTACGGTTTTAAGAAGTTATGATAGAATTTACATAAAGTTATGATAGAATTTACATAAAGGTCAACTTTCATGATCTAGGGTTGTCACAAAGATCAACTATGTGTTAAATGAAAATGTTTCATTTTTTGTTTGTTAATTGATTGAATAAATCAATTGAATAAATTAACAACACTTATAGACGAATACAATATACTTACATATACTACCTACTTAATGAAGATGTGATAATGTAGGAATACTTTATGTATGTTCGATCACATCTTTAATTTTGTACCTTACACGCCAAACGGTCGAAAAAATAAACTATGTTGATTGAAATAATTTAACACACAGACACACATCCTATACTTTAAACGAGCAATTCTTGCATGTACCTATATAAATATATTGGTATGTAATTGGTTTCTCGGAAACGGGTCTAACGATTGTGATGAAATTTTAGATTTAGAAATTCATTCACATTTAAAATCGATCTAGGTAAATCTCATCACCTTCTGTGTGCAGCACGTCTACTTTAACTTTTATACAAATAAATCATTTTCGTTTAATAATTCCAGGTTGCTTTCATTTAAGACGTTCAAAAAATCTCCATCTTCAGGATCTTCCTCTGCTTCGAAAACAGCAATCGATCTGCATCAATTGGTTGTTAGATCTCGCAAACGTCTGAAGACAAGGGAAATCGCTTAGAATGTTTTCGACGTTAACTGATATTTGCCATAGAAATAAACGGGTCTGACGATTCTAGGGCATGGTGAAAGAGGTCCGTCATTGTGGTTCTTCTATTCATTTTTCGACAATGATGCTCTCTGTTTGGACGCCAGAATTTATTTCAGGACTCAGTCGCCTTGTAATGAGGTGGATAGACTGGGTATCCTCTCCTATTAAGATCTGCCCTTATTTGTTTACATGTTTCGTCACTTAACTGTCAATCTATGATCATAATAAGAGTTTCTTTAGGCGTATAAGGTTGTGGCTTTGCCGCTTTAGGAGTAGGCTTAATGTGCCATTCTACATCGCTCGAAAAAATACTAGTGGCGAAAGCTTTAACAATTTTACCAGTGGCTGAAATGGACCCGGTGAGGTATAATCTTTGGCTATGGCTCTCAGTAGGTTGGGTAAGCCCCTGCTGAGGCAATACGGTGCCATGGGTCTGTGACCCCGCGAAAAAGTAATTTCTCATACAAATCAATCTAATCAATTGATCGCATCTTTAAAAAAAATGCATTCGATCAGAAAATAAAAGCAAAGTACAAAGTCGTGGGCATAAATCAGTTAACAGGTATGTACCTATTCTTGTAACAAAAAAAACTTAGAAGTAAGCAGGCATGAACTTGTGTCTAATTGGGTCTCCGAAACATACAAAACAAACAATCAATAGTTGACATCCAGACCCGAAAAACGAAAATCGATGTTCTCGTTTAAAAATAATACACAAATTAATATTTTAAAAATTTTCGTTCGAGATCAAGTTCGGTGACAACCCTAGCATAAAAATTTAAAAATGAATATCTTCTAATCGCCGCAATAGTGGGACGTGGCTCATTTATGTATATATTCTTTTTATTAGTATTTCTATCTAAGTTGTAGGTTCCACTTTTTCATTTTTAGGGAGAAAAATAATAAATACGAAATACAAAAAAACAAATGCTGCTCCCAAACCAAAGCATTTTTAAGCTAAAGAAACGGGTTTTATGCGTGTGATTATGTCCGATTGACACATATTTATTTGTTGTCTTTTATCTACTCTCACATCGTAAAATTAAAAATATAAAACTCAAAACGAGTTTATATTGACGAGCTTTACAAATAGTATATCGAAATGAAATTATATTATATAACACTAACAATATAATTATATTATATTCATTATAACACTATTTCTCTAAAAAAATAATGTTATAATATTTTTTTTTCATTACGTTACGATTACAGACCATTGATACAATACTGCGCCAATTCGTATAGCACTATTTCATTTTTATCAGTGGCTGCACCAGTGTTGTCATATCTACCAACTTTTTGGTAGATCTACCAATTTTCACTTCAGTCTACCTATCTACCACCTTAGACCTAAAAACTACCTATTTTTTTAATTAGTTTTACATATCACCACTTTGAATTATTTTTATATCGACGAGGGACGTTGCGATTTGTTGCGTGAGCCATGCGACGATGCGTCAAGCATACATAGAGTCCAGGCTATAAACCACAAAAAAAACGTCAGCAACAGCTCGTCGTTCGCGCCATTTCGCGCCCATAGACATTATTATACTGTTCTGTGGCCTATTCCCGGTTGGCTTGTTGCGGAATCAATGGTGAATCTTTGCTCCTGTTTTGTGTTGTTTTGTTGTTAAAACTAAATAACTACGTATTAACAGTGCTGATTGTTCATAATGGATTCTGACAGCAGCGAAAGCGATGCACAGAGTTCTAGGTTAGGAACTCCGCCACGAAAAGCTAGAAAAAGGCACTATGACCAAAAATATTCGAAATTATGGGAGAATGACAAGGAATTTGCAGGTTGGCTTCAAGAAAGTAACAAGGGTGAAGGATATTTCTATTGCAATCAGGTGTGATCTTAAGTGTGCTGGTGGAAGACTTAAAGTTTTTCAATAAAAATATGTATAATTTCCAAAAATAAACATTTTAAGAACAGTTCATGCATTTTTAATCTTGAAAAATCCTCTAAATTGAGGTGGTAGATCTACCAATTTTGCATTTTACATTCTACCAACTTCTACCAACATTTGGCACATAATCTACTAATTTTCTAAAATTCGGGTTGGCAACACTGGGCTGCACGCGCTCTGGCGCATGCGCGGTAATACCGGGAATTTCGGCGCCATTATACGTTTACTTGCAATTCGTTGTTGTGTTTCGCTGGATAATTATTATTGTTTATTAAAATGTCTGATAGTGAAAGTGAAGAAAATTTAACGCCGCCCGACATTTTAGAGACTGCGGCAGCAGTCAGTCTTAATCTACTATCAGTAAAGTCATTGTAATATACAAAATGCTAACACTTACAATAACTAATAACTATCTACCGTCCGACTTCCGAGGTGTTACTACATGTTATTCAAAGTTCTCGTAAAAATACTAATTATCGGCAGTGCTGGCTCTTAAAAAGTGAAATTTTTCAATAGTTTCAAGAATAGTGTTATTCTGTGTTAAAAATCAGTGCTATTTTTTCGTTAACTCAAGTAACTAACCATTACCAAATCTATTATTTGAATATAAATAAAAAATATTGTACCGGCATTATCATTTGCACGGAACGTGAGAAAGACGCGTAAGTGACGCCTATTCCACGGCGCTTAAGACGTTTTGGTCGCCAACTTTTGTTCGACGCGGCTAGCTGCTGTGTGCCTGGTACCACGAAATCAGCGACCGGACAGCGATAGAACGTAGACTTCTACCAAGTTACCTACAGTGCACCCGGTACCAAGATCGTAGCGACAGGACAGCGATATAGAGGTGGCGTCTACCACGATATCCTCATTAGTTTAATAGCTGAGATTATTTTTTGTTTTGATAAAGAAAAGAAAAAAGAAAAAAAAAAAAAAAAAAAAAAAAAACGAGAGAATGACGAACCCAAAGTGGGGTTGTTGTAAGCCTGAATTGGATAATAATGACGATTTTATATCGTGTAATAAATGTAAAAAGCAATATCATTTAGCATGTTTGGCCCTTGAATTATCTTCACTTACTGTTGCAACCTGGCTTTGCCCTGAATGTATTCGCAGTACCCCAAAAGCGACAAAAAAAGATAATACACCAATTCGTAACGTGTCAACTGTGCGAGGAAGCAAAAGACCTGCTCTTAACTCGCCACCGTCCCAGGAGGTCCAGACCCTTACTCGAGATGACATTGGCGAAATTATGCAAGAGCGATTCGACCAAAACATGTCGAGTATGTTAGCAAAAATGCAAGATGCTTTTCGTGAAATGTTTAATAACGAACTAAGACCTATAAAAGAGGAATTATCGCAGATCAACGAATCTATGAACTTTATTAATAAAGAATACGAAGATATGAAAAGGGATAATGCAACGTTTCAACAAAAAATAGAAGAACTAAAAACAGAAAATGAGGAGTTGAAAAGCACGGTTGTTGATTTAAATTCTCGCCTTAATCAGGTTGAACAACAAAGTCGTCAGAATAACATTGAACTTCAATGCGTACCTGAAAACAAGAACGAAAACCTTGTCACTATAGTCACGGAACTTGGCAAAGTAGTTGGTTGTCAATTGAGGGAAAATGATATTTTGCACGTTACCCGTACAGCAAAGTTAAACCGTACCTCACCACGTCCAAGATCAATAGTAGTACAGCTAGTTTCGCCGAGACTACGTGATGAAATTCTCGCAGCATCAATCAAATATAACAAAGGAAAAACTAAGGAAGACAAATTGAATAGCAAGTTGCTTGGAATCCACGGTAATTGTACGCCAATATTTGTGGCTGAACACTTATCCCCCGCCAATAAAGAATTACACATGGCAGCTAGACAGAAGGCTAAAGAGTTAGAGTTTCAATTTGTCTGGATCCGAAATGGAAGAGTGTTTATGAGGAAAAGTGAAGACAGTGAATTTATTTTAGTCAAAAATAAGGACATGTTGAAGAATATTAAGTGATTTTTCCCCTTTTTTCTAAACATGTATTTATAGTATTTCAAGTAAAATTCGAAGATTTAAAATTATATTATCAAAACACGCGTGGTTTAAGAACAAAAACCCATAATTTTTATAGAGAGGTGTCTTGTAATGACTACGACATTATCATTTTAACTGAAACGTGGTTGAACGATTCTGTAGCTAACAGTGAGCTTTTTGATGAAAGATATGTTGTGTATAGGAAAGATCGGAGTGAGGCTGAATGGGCCACCAAGGTAGAAGGTGGTGGAGTCTTGATAGCAGTCTCCAAGCTGATACGATCTAAACGTAGGCAGGACTGGGAATCAAAATTGGAAGAACTGTGGGTAACAATTGAGTTAAATGTATCTCGTTCTATTCATCAATTTGCTTTGTGTGCGGTGTATTTGCCTCCTCCAATAAACTGCATAGTGTTGAATCATTTCATAGATAATTGTAATGTAGTTTTGGATAACTGTGATTCGCATTGTATAATAGGTGATTTCAATATGGGTGTTGTTGAGTGGAGCTTGTTGGATGATGACTCAGTGGAATACACTGTCCCTATACTTTGTAAGCCTTTTGTTGACATGGTAAAAATCAGTGGACTGAGGCAGCATAACTTCGTTATGAATAATTTAAATAGGCTACTTGATTTGGTGTTGTCTAATTTGCCAGTATGCGAGGTCAGCCCGGCAATTAATTCTCTTTCCAAAATAGACCCATCACATCCGCCACTAAATATAAATATCTCAGTTAATATAAAACCAGGGCTCCCGTATAATTGTAACATATTTAAATTGAATTTTCAAAAGGCGGACTATGCAAATATTCATAAAGCACTTCAGCAGTATAATTGGGAAGAAGAACTAAAACTTTCAGATAATGTAGATAATATTGTCTCAAAATTTTATGATATTCTTAATGATGTTATTCAACAATATGTTCCCAAAAAACAGCTTAAAAAATCACGTTCCCCACCTTGGTTTAACCGTAATCTAAAACGCGCCTTAAAAGAAAAGTACAACCTTAGGATTCGCTTCAGAAAGTACAATAACCCAATGGATAAAGTACAATTAGATTTATTAAGTTCACGTTGCTCTCAATTGGCTCTTAAAAGTTATAATAAATATATTGAAGATATCGAAACTAATATCCCAAAAAATCCGAAACTATTTTGGACCTATGTTAAAGCTAAACGCGGTGGAAATAGTTCATATCCTAATACTTTGTCAGATGGGGTGACAATAACTTCAGATGGTAACCATATCTGTGAATTGTTCTCCTCCTATTTTGCTTCGGTATATATCAGCTCTGACGGTAATGATCTACATTTTGAGCCTTCAGAAGAGTTAAAAAAAAAGGACCATTATACTCAATACTTGTCTTTACCTTTTATAGAACCCAAATTGTTGCTTAATAAACTTAAAAGTCTTGATGAAAGCAAAAGTGCGGGTCCTGATGAAGTACCACCATTATTTATTAAAAAATGTGCTGAGTATTTAGTTCCACCACTTTTAATAATTTTTAATACATCCTTGCAGACGGGTAAGTTCCCAACAAAATGGAAAACGGCAAGGGTTGTTCCGGTCCACAAAACTGGTAGAGCTGACTTGATATCCAATTATCGACCCATTTCAATTTTAACTACATTTGCCAAAGTGTTCGAATCACTTATATGTCCGTATATACGGCACCACTTTAAACAAAATGTATGCAACGCGCAACATGGTTTTGTGTCGTCTAGGTCGACATGTACTAATTTAGTTGACTTGTCTGAAACTTTAATTGAGGCCCTAGACGCTAACAAACAGGTTGATGTTGTATATACGGATTTTAGTAAGGCGTTTGATCGGCTTCCCCATAACACTTTGTTAAGGAAGCTATCATGCTATGGTATATCTGGCGCATTTTTGAAATGGATAGAATCGTATCTAACTGACCGGACGTTTTCTGTTGTAATGAATGGATTTAAATCTAATTTGCAAAAAATTTGCTCTGGTGTACCCCAGGGCTCGCACCTAGGGCCAATTTTATTTACGATCTTCGTTGACGATATACCTGCTGTTATTAGTAACTCTAATACATATATATACGCGGATGATCTAAAGATAAGCAGAGTCATTAACACTGCCTTAGATGCGACCCTGTTACAAAGAGACCTTGACGAACTAAATAAATGGTGTCAACGGAATGGTATGAATTTAAACGCTGCCAAATGTTTTTACATTCAGTACGGGCGAAAGAGAAATCCTATTGCATTTCAGTATCATATAGGGCAAGCGGATATTTCTGAATTGGAACAGGTGCGAGACTTGGGAGTACTATTTGATAAAAAGTTGACGTTCGTACCCCATATCGAGCAAATTAAAAACCGTGCTTCAAAATTGTTGGGTTTTGTGCTTAGAAACATAAAAGGGTTACGAAAAAATAAAACAAAAATCATGCTGTACAATTCCTTAGTGCGGAGCCGTTTGGAATATTGCTCAGTAGTATGGAGGCCACACTATGCGACACATACTTTATTATTAGAGCGTGTTCAGAAAAGGTTTATGCGACATCTAATGTTCTCGAACCGGATCTCGAAAAGACAAATCCCATCTTATAAGGCACAATTACAACATTTTAAAATTAATTCTTTAGAAGACCGGCGAAAACTTATTGACCTGTGCTTTGTTTCGAAGATTTTTCGTCACAAGATAGATTGCCCTCAGTTACTTAGCAAATTTAAAATATATGCCCCAGCAAGATACCCCCGCAACAACATCAGTCCTCTGTGTCCTCCTTTAAGAAAAACTGTATTTGGGTCTAATTCTCCCGTCGCAAGGCTGAGCAGGTTGGTAAATGAGTATAGTGAATATATAGACATCCACGCGGACTCCACTAACAGGATTCGCTCAACAATACATTCAAAGTTGATGCCTCCTTGACCTTTTGAACGCCAGGGCTCAAACGCATCGGCGCCCTTCCCACGCCAAGCCATAAATTCAGAGCAAATACCTACAAATAAAATAGGAATGCCAACGATGTTATCGATAAGTTGTCAATAACCGATTTAATCTCTGCTATTCATTTGTTTGGAACAGTAGTTCAATCTAGGTGCAAAAGTGAAAGTGCCTTCGCGCACTTAATGAAATTTCTAATATAAGTAGGTATTTTGGTAACCCAATGAAACCCAGGCAGGTTGAAAAGCTGTTTCTAGAATACATCTACCTACAAAGTTTATTTATTTATTAGTGTGTGTGTTGTTTTAAAGTACTTTTAAATAATAGGAAAAAGAAACACAGAAAAGTTGATTTAGTATGTTTATTTTGTGTTTTTTTAAAAATGTCGTTTTCTCGTCGGCCATACACGACGGTGGCGTGTTGGGCACTTTTTCATTTGTCGTCCAGTGCCGACCGTGGCGTTCAAAAGGTTAAATTCGGATACCGATCTTATTGTGTTGCTTGCATGTTTTACTGTCGCTCATCTAGTATTATAAAAAATAAGTTTATCTTTTTTAAAAATAATTATATAAAAGGTAAATCAGTATTTAAGTTAACTCTAGGTTTAATCTTTTTTTTGTATACTTGTAGTAAAGATGCATGAGGTATTTACCTGTAATTGTCTGTTACGCTAAGCAGGAGCTAATGTGTAATTTTTATTCTATAAAATGTAATAGTGTAAACAGGCGTTGGTAAATCAATAAATAAATAAATAAATAAATAAACTGTATCAATCTCTATCTTTTATTTAATGTATGAGATTAGATAAAGTAGTGTATGAAACTGCACATAACTAGGTATACACACTCGTGTGTTGCTTTTTACTTCTTCACTTTCTATTCATTTTATAAAATAAGTATTTTAGAGTTCATAGGTCAAAGGTCACGATAAGTTCATGATTTTTTTTTCAAAAAGTATTTGAGTTAGACTTTTGGGAATTGAACTCATACCTTTTTAGGGTATAAAAAATCTATTTACGTAAAAACCGGAAGGTGTAAATTTTTTTAGTTCCATAAAACACTGTGCTATGTTAGGTGGTTAGACCAATCGCAAATTAATTAGTAGAGCCCAATCATAAAATCCTGAAACCCTTTAAGATGGTTGACATTTTATCGACGAATAAAATAACTGTGTAGGTACGTATATGTGATAGTGACAAATGTTTTGTCCATCAATAAAATGCAACCATACCTATTACAGCCACGGGTGTTTTCAGTAACAACTGCACCAGTTACTATTTAAAATACCTAAATCTCGATAGGTGTGCCTCTAATATTTTATTTCTCTCGATTTCTACAGGATCACATCACCTGGCCCTGACCTGATAACAAAGAGATAAACTAGAAAGTGTTTCATTTGAAACAAAAAAACAATTTTCCAAATAGGTATAATACGCGACACGTTCGTAAACCTCCGTAAGTTCCCCATCCAAAAATTTCATTATTCAAGGATGAAAACAGTAAATAGAAATAGATTCAGTCTTTTATTAAAGTAGCGGCATCATTTGAGTTCTGGTACATGCCCAGGCGGCTTTCATGAAAGATTTGACCAAGTGGACTAATGTCAATTAAAACAAACCTTACCGTCACAATACAAAAGCAAGTTAAAAAAAGAATATTACCCCTCGTGGTAATAGAGTAGTTCTACGTTCGTAGTACATCGACGAGGATCGAACTACTCATAGGTCCGCTTGGTAAGGAATACATTAAATTTAAAAAGTCTGAGTAAAGGTTTATACGCAAATGAACTTTGTGATCATGAAAGCTGTTCGATCTATGGAAAGGAGCGTTACTCTTAAAAGGCAAATTTATAATGCTACAGCTCAAATTGATTTTATTTTGATATATATTCGTTTTATTTTGTAACTTGTAACGCATCCCCTATGATTCCATACTAATTACCATTCCATATTCACGGTTTCTGTATTCGCGGCATATTTTTGGAAAGTTAAACACCGCGACCGTGAATAAAAAGATTTTACTGACATACGAAACCTCGATTGATTACGCATCGACCAACGTCCGTTAGTAGGCTATATAACGAAGCGCCATCTAACAACAGCAAGCGACAACCGTATTCTTAGTGTCTTACTATTATAACACGTATCGTGTTATTTGTGTTCTCACTAGTGTCATCTATCGTAAAATAGAAGGAAAGCAATATAGCCAGTTGAATAGCCAGTTTTAGGGTGATACCATTTTCTTGTACTAAGTGGTGTCTCTGTATATTATCTACTTTGTGGCCTGTCGTTTCATCACATTTTTTTGCGTGTGGCGTTAGCCACTGAAACCGTGTCATTTTTAAATCGATGATAACTCCTTCAAATCAAGTTTTAAGGAAATCAACTCAGATTAAAAAACATTTTTTAAAAGTAGTAGTTCTTATGTTTATATTTGGAAGGTACCATAACAAAAGGAGTATGCTTGTTTGTTAACCTTGTGTTATTTAAAGATATAGTATTTTTAATCAATATAAGTTGACCAACTAGAAAAGCGATTATCAGTGACCTATTGGAATAAACATATTGTGTTGATGCGAAGCCCTAATCTCACGATAATCTAAGGTTATATGTGAATGTATCCCATTAGCATAATCAACTAGCAACACTCGTTATGTAATATTAATATCTTCTACCAAACTGAATCGGCATATAGCACACATATGCCGATGTTGCCCGTGTTTCCTGACAAATACAATTTAGGGGTCTTCCAATCACGAGTGAATAGGTATCTTCTAGGCAAGCGCGTTACACCCTAGATCGCATCGTCGCTTACCGTTAGGCGAGATAGCGGTCAAGCGTTTTACTATTCACGATAAAAAAAGATTAATTATTTAATTCTCTTAAAAAAAATATTTCAAACAAGAAAGAAAAACTATTGCTCTAGTTAGATTTAATTTATAAAGTTCTAATATATCATATGATATATTTTTCGCCATAGCCTTGCGATGTAACAATGCATTTGCGATATTATAATAAACAAGCTATACCAAAACATACTTCTATACTGCATAAAAAATTGGTTGCCTGTAAAGTCGGTATACGGGCGAAAGTTTTACGTGACAACGACTTTGAGTGGTAAAATAATTTAAATGTGAATATTCATTCGTATAGTAGGAAGAAGGATGAAATAATAGTAACAATTTAAAACATTTATTTATACAAAGAATTATATTTAAAACATTAATTTATAGGCACGCGTCCCTTCCACTTTTTATGTCTGTCTCTCTCGCTCTTAGGCGGGCTAACCATGCCCGAGTGGAAGGGACGCGTGCCTCTCACTCGCTCTCATTGTGAGCGCATGACGTGAGCGGAGCGTAACGCAGTTTCTTGAAGTGTCACCCGGCAAACCAATTTATAAGACGTTGTCACGTCAAAACTATCTTCATTTTTCACGTAAATCATGCTCGTAACCTTCGTTTCTGTAATTGTATGTAGCAACGAATCGGTTAATTTATTTTTTTAGCATTCACAATGCTATATTTCTATAAGATTTAAATTAGGCCTATAATATAAAATGATATGCAAATAACTGTATTCAAATGCACTTTAAATAAGTTGTCTTATGCCAGGTCGTCTTCTAACTGACAGGAAGAACGGACACAAAAAACTTGTCAGCTTTAACAGAAATAACGACATTTACAATATTATACCTCATCACCATATATGTATAATCCACAAAAATAATATTATTCTGTTATCATATATCTTATCTTATTATCTAATAAAAAACTGCATCTCTATCCTCATGTAAAATCCAGAGGGCTCGGAAATGAGGTTGTTTTTCGAAGGCGTATTTTAAATAAAGTTTGTTTGTAGGAATTCTCTAGAACCACTGAACCGAGTATTAAATATCTTTTAAGAGAAAAAGCTACCTTATTCCTTTGTGACATAGGCTATATTTGGTTGTGATTAAAAATATTTGACGCCCGGTTAGGCACGGGTCAGTATGTCAATGTAACTTTTTGGAATATTCCAGATGACCTCACTGTTTCTGCAAAAACAAAATTATCAAGTAGTTCTATATGGGGTATTATGAGAGGTTTGGAGACCTGGTCACAGTTATTTTATTTCACAGACGATTACAATGTGAGTTAAAGACATTATCTTGCTTTGCTTGAATGTTAGCTTTGTTCTTTATATTATCGCTGGTTTGCGAGAATATCGACGCAACTCAATATACTGTCAAATTGAACTAAATATGCCAAAGGATCTTAAATCTTTGGTATTTTATCTTGACCAGAGACAGCTCTGAAATCGTCGTCGTTATCCACCGTTTCTTTGAAAGAGATACAATTACATTTTTAGTTCTTACACTTCCTTTACACATTAGAAAAAAACACTTTTTACGGATTTTGCGCATATTTTATTTTATATTTAATCCTTACGTATAGAGGTCGGTCCTCCTACCCGAGTTTCTTTCGCCAGTTCTTCTCGGAAGTGCCTCCCAATTTCCGAACTGGTAGTAGACTCAGTAGTATACAATGTAATCGTAGTGAGTATTTAATAACTAAATGAAATGTAAAATAAAACAATTTGATTTGTATAAAATAATTTTAACAATTAGGAACCTGCCCGATTAAAATATTGTGAAGGTAGTAGAAAATACATGACAACCATTATCTTAGTCATCCTGTGATCACAACTCCTGTAAAGGAGTCGAAACGTCATGATTAAATATAAAATAAAATATGCGCAAAATCCGTAAAAAAGTGTTTAATTCTAATTACATTTTTTGGAAACCATATTCTATAAAATCAAAAGTTTTTAGGTCCAATGTCATTTTCGCAAACCAACATTATGTTATTTATTGCTACTTTTTATTGAATTTCAAAACATTGTTTTTTCAAGATACTCTTAAATTAATGACATATTACAGGAAATACGTATAAATAAAACCCATATCGTTGACTACCCTCGATATTTACACCGTGGTTTATTGCTGGACACTTCGAGGCACTATATATCTCTGTCGAATATTCTTAAAACATTGGATGCCATGGCTATGAATAAGCTGAACGTCTTTCACTGGCATATAGTAGATGACCAGAGTTTTCCTTATCAGAGTGAAGTCTTCCCCGATTTAAGGTATTTTGGAGATTTTTAGACGGGTGTTAACAGGGCTCGGTAGCTCAATTGGGAGAGCATTGGACCGGACTTCAGAAGGTTGTGGGTTCGATTCCCGCCTGAGAATTCACTTGTAAGCGATTTTTTCCAGTATTTTTCTATTAAAATAATTTATCTTAATTTTCGTTATATTTTTAGTGCAAAAGGTGCTTTTCATCGGTCTATGATTTACACAAAAGCTGATATTCAGCTGGTAATAAATTTTGCGAGGGATAGAGGAATTAGAGTTGTACCAGAATTCGATGTTCCCGGTAAGTGTAAATCTTTTAGTATTTATAGTTTTTCTGTAAGTTCTGTCACTGATTTCCTCATAAATAGTTGAACTGGTTTGTGCCAATCTCTGGATGGTTTAAATTCACAATTGGACCCAATTCTGAAATCGAGTAGATCAAGGACTGCTGGTTCCGACAATAGAATTACGTATGAATACTCATGCCTCAGGTACAAATGATTATTCATCACACAAACATCTCTCCTTTTCGGGATTTGAACCCCAGATTGTTAGGTTAAAAATGTAGAGTTACTTCATCTCAACCATATTGGTAGACCAAATATTATAATGTCTGTCTTTACGTTGTACTTTTAATAGCATATCAACGTAAAACTGTCCAATTTCTCCATTCGAATTTCAACTTAAAGTCGCAGTATATAGTGTTCAAAATCAATTGATAAACTTTTGACATTTTATAGTACATTGATATATTTTCCATATATTGTGTAAACCTAGCTAAGAGAGTTGTTAATGCATATTGCCTTTTATAATTTGACCAAGCACCAAATATAAGTGAAAATAAGTAATAAAGTTTAAATATCCGAAGTATCAATATCACAGTTATATATCTCAATGTATATAATAATCTATTTGTATCCGATGCCCTCGAACTAATTAATTTAACCTAATCTTATGTATTAGTACAACACTTGAATGATAGTAGCTATTAAGCACCTGAATAGATATTTACTCGTGTAGCTGTATCTACAGCTGACAGCACACAAGATTATTTTATTAAAAGCTATACTTTGTCCAATGTAGGATGATCCTTTTGACAGTTGACACCTATATAGAGGGTATAAAGTTGCTATTACAATGTCAAGCCAAACATAAGGAAACAAACGTAACCTTAGTACGTGGCAATAAGGAAGCGACACCTGTCAATAGTATCATCCTACATTGGACAAAGTATAATGAATGCAGGTCGTTCATGTTTTAACTCATCAGTATAGATTTATCCTGTGCCTCCTGACACATGTTGACATAGACGACCGTTTGGTGCATTGGTCCTGCCTATCGCACCGATGGTCCTGGCTTTGAACCCCGGAAGGGGCTTGTTTGTGTGAAGAATCCGAGCATATCTACTTGAGTCATAAATAGAACATTTCTATTTATCATATATGTATGTCTATCCGTTACCCTAGTATCCATAACACAATCCTCGTAGTAGCTTACTTTGGGCTAGGCTAATTGGCACCAAATAAATGAAATATTGTAATATTAATATAATTTCAATATAAGAAAATATCACATACATTATACTGAACCCAAGGTAAGTAACTCAAACACTCGTGTTATGGAATTCAGAAAAAATAGCGGAAACATAACACCCAGACCAGACAAACAGTCAGGAATTTGTATTTACAATGAAATACTCTTGTGGATGACGGGCGTTTAATCTAATCTTTGTGTTATCTTTATTTAATAATATATCCACTATTTATAAATGAATGTGTTTGATAGAACATGCAGGAATTTCCAAAAAAATCGGTGTTTCTTGTAGTCTTGTAATTTAGATAAATTAATTCAATTTAATTTATCTAAAATACCTGGGTTCCAATCCCGGAAGGGGCAGATGTTTCTATGATGAATACGAGCATTTGTGCCTAAGTCATGGGTGTTTATGTATATTTCTATGAATATTACATATCTATGTATCATATATGTATGTCTAGTATAAATAATACAAGCCTTACAGTGCTTACTTTGGGCTAGGCTAATTGGTGTGAGTGTAAGAAATATTTGTTTATTTATTACGCGGACGTGCCGTTAGCATGGATGTTTAACAAAGAAGTGAATGATAATATAAAAATATGTTGATGTACCGCCATTAAAAATACTCCTATTGTATTTGAGCAGAATGAGTCATGATCTAATTGCTATTCTGATCAAACAGAATAAATCAAAGAAATATTATGTTTTTATATAAAGCTCAAAAGGAGATACTGATTAAGTTGTAAATCTATAATATAAGATCACTGTGGTTTGTGTTTGTATGGCCGCTCTTTTTCCCGCTCTTTTTTTCATTGTATATGCGTTACCATAGCAACGCGTTAATCGCAAGTAGTTCGTCTACCGGGCGCTAGATGACGCTAACGGAAAAATATTTAATGATAGAAAAAATTTAAAGAATTTTGTCCATCCGTGCGAAGCCGGGACGGGCTGCTAGTAAGATTAAGAATATCTTAATGTTTGTAAAAGCCAATAAAAAACATTTTATTTATTCTTTATTTTTCAAGTCTTAATCTTCCAAAGTGTATGCTAATATTTTTTTGTAGGACATACCCGTTCATGGGGTAACGCATACCCTGAAGTTCTGACAGAGTGTTACACAAATGATCAGGTCGTGGGTCTGGGTCCTATGAATCCCACTCGTAATTCTACTTACACAATCTTAAAGGACCTCATCAGTGAAGTCCAGCAATTATTCCCTGATCAATACTTCCATGTTGGTGGTGATGAAGTGGATTTGGATTGCTGGTAATGAAAGAATCTAATTTTAACACGCTTTTATTTACTTCATGGAATCTTCTAACGCGATTTTTACCATTTTTTGCACTTTTAAGAGAGACTGTATTGTCATTATAATAATTTAAAAAAAATAATGTCATCGAAGAAATTTTGAAAAAAATCATAATAGGTACCAGGAACTGAAATATTTTAATAAATGACGTCAATTATGAAATTATTCGAAATAAAAATAAAATATACTTAAAAAAAACAAAATAACACGCTATTTTGGTAAAACGAACTAAAAAGTAAAAAAATATTTTTTTTGACTAAGGTACATGCGGTAAACAAGGGCCACCTAACTTCAAAATTAAATATTAATGTAAAATAATTGATAGCCATAAAACATGAATAATCAGGAGAACATTTATTATTTTAGCAACATAACTTAGTATATTTTTTTGTCTAAGCTTGTCAAATTACGCTTCAAAATAAACATTTTTAAAACCTTCTCTATGGCCCTTATTAAACATACGCAGTTTAATAGAGACCATGATCTTGAGTCAATACTTAATGGGATAACCAAAGTGGATACAATATTTTTTAGCTCCCTATAGCTTATCCTATCATTTGGCATGAAATCACATCATTGTATACACATAAATCAACGAGAAAAATAGTAATGGACAAATCGTTAAAAAGGATATTTCCCAACAACAAACTAATAGAATTATCTTATCTCTCAACAAAGTAAACTTTCCTTGAAATAAACCTTTAACATAAAAAAATAATAAAGACACAAAGAAAATTTCAACAAATTCTGTGGACCTCATTAAACTTATGAAAAATTGAAAATAGTTTCACTTAATACTTTGAGTGTCTTTTTCTTATTTACCAATGATGTAATCGAAAGTAAAGTTTAATAAAAATCAGATAAATAAGAATGTTCTTCTAGTAAGTAAGCTACAGTAAATAAATGTCTGCAAAACGCACTTCATTACACGCGTAGCAGTACCATTTCTCTTCGGCGTCTACAGTATTTTTCTTTTGCTTTTTTTATTGTTCGCCTTCTTCTTCTGCTGTTTCTTCTTAATTCCACTTGTAGAGACTATTTGGTTCCTTTGGCGTTGTGGCTTAAATTCAACTACAATCCTTATAAAAGTTGAAAATAAAATAGACTTTGATTATTAAAATTACATATTCATAGGTTTAATAAGGGCCGGCCCCTTTACCCGCCATTCACCTGGCCCTTATTAAGCATTGATACTCATTTTACTTGATCCGAGATAAAATACACTGAATCGATAAAATCTTTCGAACTCACCTTGCTTTAACATTGATTAAACTGTAAAGTTTACTTTGTAATACCAAGTTTTATAAACAATAGTATATTTCACGCACAATTTCGTTGCAATTAAGAGAAAAAATTACTATTGAATGACGCAGACCAAATCTCTGAACGGCGACGCGGCTACTGACAAGATGGGTGATCGTGCGCGACTGCGCTGGCGTATATTAGCCTTCCTATTGGTCCTTTACACGTGTGCGTAATTAAAATAAAATCAAACCGTTAGAAGTACATTATTGTAATAGTGGCCCTTGATAAACACCGGCTCTTGTTACCCGCAGGTACCTTATATTTTTTTTCAAGTAAAGTTTGAAACTATCACAATCTGGACCAGAGCCAATATAAAAATGATCATTTTCTACTTTGACCCGGCCGCGAATCGAACCTTACACCTCGAAACGACTTTAACCCTTTGCACTCCGTTGTCGCCGTATTTGCGACATTAAAAATGCTCACATTAAATCCACTGTTGCGGCTACGGCGGCACGGTTGTTTTACTAACTCAGCGCCTAACACTTAGATAAGCGGAATCCTCTGTGTTTATCTTATAGTGTATATGATATGTTTATTATGTTTACATTATAACTTTCCAAAGATATTTTACTTTAAGAAACACTATTCCACACTTTAAGAAATTTTAAGCCCTAATTCCACACTTTAAGAAATTTTAAGCCCTAAAATTTATGTTTTTCTTTTACAAAATTACTTAGATTATGTTTTATTATAAAATAGCTAGAAGATAATTGTTTTGTAATGCAACAACTCCATTTTTCTTTTACATCACAGGTATCTACTTGTAACTAATATAGTGCTGGAGTTATTGGCATCCTCTATGAGTTACTAGGCTGGAGTGCAAAAAAAGAATATCGTAAACACTATAAGATAAACACAGACGATTTCGCTTATCTAAGTGTTAGGCGCTGAGTCAGTAAAATAATACAAAAATTTAATGTTAGCATTTTAATGTCGCAAATATGGCGACGGAGTGCAAAGGGTTAATACAGGGAGCGGCAAAAAGATCTGACGGTTTTAAAATGTAAATAACTCAACCGTTTTAAGTGATACAAAATGTTTTATTGCATATTACAGATTGGTATTTATGAACATTTATAAAAATAACAACAAAAATGTTGATTTGATCCATTTAAGATTTGAAGATGACTTGATCAATTCGCAACGATACCTGGCCATGTTGAAAAACTTCCTAATCCCCGAACTACGCAGAAATCGCTTAAACCGCAGCAGAATTTGGTTCCAACAGGATGGGGCAACTGCCCACACAGCCGATGAGGTAATGAACTTCTTAAGGAGCAAGTTCCGTGGTCGAGTCATCTCGCGTTTCGGGGACATTGCATGGCCAGCTCGCTCCCCGGATCTCAGCATTTGTGATTTTTTCTTGTGGGGACTGCTGAAATCAAGGGTATACACAAACAAACCCCGCACATTGGATGACTTGAAAGAAGCCATACGCCAAGAAGTAGCCAACCTTCCTGCTGCAATGTTAGGAAAAGTGTTTGAAAATTTCAGCGCAAGATTGGAAGAATGCATGGCCCAAGATGGATATCATTTGAAAGACGTCATCTTCAAATCTTAAATGGATCAAATCAACATTTTTGTTGTTATTTTTATAAATGTTCATAAATACCAATCTGTAATATGCAATAAAACATTTTGTATCACTTAAAACGGTTGAGTTAGTTACATTTTAAAACCGTCAGATCTTTTTGCCGCTCCCTGTATAAACACTGGCATGCCGAGCCACTGAAACACTGACGTTGTCAATTTTTAATACTCATTGGTTTACTGCATTCTGTTTGTTTAATATATACACATATATATTTTAAAACAGTAATGATATACTTGTAAATATATATAACTATAAAATCCTAGCACTTTTTGTTCATAACATGAAAGATACCATTGAAAAAATGCAAAAAAAATTATATGACACAATTTTAATTTATTATTTACGAATTTTTTTTACAAAGGCAATCAAACCCTGAACTTCAGAAGTATATGAAAGACCACAGTTTAACTACTGCTCAGCTTCACGGACTGTTCATGGAGAATGTATTACCACTCCTTGGGAATTCATCGAAACCAATTGTTTGGCAGGCGAGTTACTAAATACATGTATCAATCTGAGAATTTTTTTTTTAAACGATTTTCTTTTTTTTTAGTAGTAAAAAGTTTTTAATCTTGGTGATTATTTTTAATCTGTATCTGGTAATAGACTTCCTAGACTACCTTCATTGAGTTTACAAATTACTTAAGTACCTATTTAATAAATTACTCATTTTAATGTATATGTCACCGTAAAATTGTAAATACCGTTAGATTATAATCTATCTCGTGATACTGTAAACTGTCGAAAGATTGTGAACCGTAACATAGAGCTTACAATTTAACGCATTATTTTTCGATATCGGTCGGTCTTCTGTGTCCATTGAGTTAGGTTAACGAAAGAACAATGGCGAAATATTCTTTGAGATATTTTTGAGCGTCTTGAAATATTCTTTCTACAGAACGAAATGAAATAATTTTCTACATTTTTACATCAAAAGCTTATAACTAGTAAGAGCCAGAATAAAAAACACTGCTTTTTGGGACATATCATTGATTGTTAAATGAAACATCGAAATTCCGCTAGGTACCATTTTCTTTCGTGTTGCCATTTTATTATAATTGTTCGAGTTATGTAAAAATTGGTTTCAAGATATTCTGATAAGTTCATTTAATTGTTTACTAATATAATATATCTATACTATACTTTGTGTTATTTAAAAATAAATCAAGTACTGATATTAAGAAATATGTAGTGTTTTCTTCTTTTATTGCAACATTGTTATAGCAACACTGCTATTTTTTTTCTCCGGTGAAACAGGTGCAACATACTCACCTACTTAATGAGTATATTATAATTCTATTTATTATTTAAGTAGCTACTAACAGACAGAAGTAAGATGGCATACACTCGATTTTAAGCGACCTATTAGTAACGATAGCATTGTTAAAAATGTGGTTAAATATGTTGATATTCTAACAGACGTTGATTGAATTTAAAAGAAAAAGGTTACCATAATTGTCTGGATATATCGATTACGGCGATAAAATCGAATTTTATTGATAGTAGGTAACACTTCAGCAGCGACTTAAACGATAGGTACCTATTAATTTCAACAACATTGCATACCTAATTACCTACATATTAACAGATTATAATAGATACATTTTCAAACACGTTGGTATTGATAATAACTATTTGTTTATTAATCAGAGTGAATGTTATCGATTGATATAATCGATTTTGTGACAACACTACCGTAAGTTAATCTTAAAAACTTCGAAGCTTAATATTTTTTTTTCCTGGCCCTTAAATAAAAAATTCTAAGACACGCAGTTTCAGGAATTAATGGTTGATCATTTTAGTATTTTATAATCTAAAGACGCATCAATTTTAGGTGAAAGAAAATGATGTATGGGAGTTCGCCATTGTTCTTTGGCGGTTTCACTTCGATAGATTATAATCTACCTGAAAATGATGAGTTAAATTGTAACAACTATGTTACGATTCACAATCTTTCGACAGTTTACAATCTCGCGAGATAGATCATAATCTAACATTAATTACAATTTAACCGTGACATATATATTTCATTTCATAATAGACTTTTTTTAATTTCAGGAGGTATTCGATGAAGGCGTACCTCTTTCTGAGGACACTATAGTGCAAGTATGGAAATTGGATTGGGTCAATGAAATGATAAAAGTGAGTTTGTTCTTCAAATGCCAAAAAATTAAAATAATCTTTAACCTTTTCCGTGCCAGCTACGAAAATACTATTTAAACACTTAACATGTATTTTTATTCCTAATGCCAAACTCTAAAACGATCTTACTTGTAGTGCCAAGAAATAGTTTTTGTATAGGATGCCCAAAAAAATCCACCAGCATACTCGTAGTCGGTACCATGTTACAGTAACGCACTACGAGTATTCTCGTAGCTGGCACGAAAAGGGTTAATTAATATTTTATTTTTGCCAGAAAGAGATGAATTTTTACGCCAAACTTGAAACTGATTAGATAACATCTTTTATGTTTGTTCTATAAACATTGCTTGTAGTGTTTCGAATACTATCTCAGTCATTCACCTTTCCAGGATATTGACCAGCTTTTAAAATAACCCATCAAACAACAAATAAAAATGGACATTGATAAAAGATTTATTGACACTATCATGCGACAGTACAATTTTATAAATTCTTTATTTATTCTAATTAGATTTATACTATAGATTCGTTTATATTTAGCTGTAAAAAATATATAATAGTATATATTTATTTATTTATTATAAAGACCCAGTAACAGATAACACGCAAAATAAAATCTAATACAAAATGGCGACGTATTCATTACGACTGGCCAGTATACTGATGAATAATTTGGAATACAGTCTATGTTTACGTAGCACCTAAATCATCATATATAAACTCCTAGTTTGTCCTATCTCAAACATCATAAATATTAACTTACCTAGGGAATCATTTTTATATATTTTATGCATTTTTCAATGCGATCATATAAGATAAATTATTATAATAGAAAAACACAAGAAAAAGTCCCGCCTGAGAATCACTTGTGACCCGAGTCGATTTTTTCTAGTATTTTTCTATTATAATCATTTATCTTACCTAGGGATTTTGATAGGTTTTACAAAAATATCTCAAATTGTTCGTTATACCATCATGCATTTTCCATTTGTATAACACTTGTTTTTTTTTATAAAAACCACCATCAACGTTTATATGGATAAAAACCCGCCAAAACGCTAAAGATACCTTTATGCAGGTTCATTGATGACATGACGTCAGATGCTTGTAAAAGCACTTGTAGCTGTCAAATCGTAATACGTAACTAGGCGATGCAGTCGCTAAGCATAAAGCTATGCTGGAACCATATATTGGAGCGGAACGTAATACCTAAAAAAAAATACATTTTTTTGTTTCGATGGGAATTTTTGCGAATTTCAAAATTCGGGTCCGTCACAATCTGGTCCTAAACCTGTTGATTCGATTCCACAATATTAAAATCGGTTAAGCACTCGGGAAGTTATGGCGTAACAGACATTGCGCCATTGAAGCTGATCCATGGGAGCTTCGCTCGCTCCGCTCCAAAAACAGACATTTATTGTTAACAAACAGTTGATGTCACTCCAGATTATTAAATCCTGTGCATTTTCAATCACGTGGTCAAACATAAAATTTTGATTATTTTATTTTAGATTTTTTATAAAAGACATGTATTTTTCGAAATAATAGGTGCGTTTAGCCGACAGAAAGACTGGACAGAAATCGAAAATGCTGAACAGCATTCAGCTATGCTGACTAAATTATCGGCTGAAACGAGAGTTCAGACGAGAGTGAAGTTAGCGCTTGAATATTCCGCCATTTTACTATTTGAGATTGACAATTCCGGTAGTCTTCTGTAGGTAAAATTGGATTATAAAAACTGTTAATCTAACAACAATTTGATCTATATTTTTATTGTAGTCAAATACCCTAAAGTTATCTGTCTCTATGGGTGGTAGATGTTGGCAGAATATCAAATTAGTTTTTCTTATCTTTCTGTTCTAATTCATTATCACTGAATGTTTTCTGTTAAGGTGCTAAAACTTACTTTTCCACTTGTCAATCCACAGTAACAATTGCTACCAATAGCTAACACCCCTAATCAGTTCATGGTAGCAATTGCTACAATATTCAAATTTCCGCGGGACCTTCTGTTTTTTTAATTACGATAATTTTTTGAGTTACAGAGATCCATATATTCTGTGGTGGATTCTTTATTTAATCAGCTTTACGGTAGTATTTTTTGTTACGTCCTAGCTTCATTATTGAGCGAGAAAATGGCATTTTTATTTAAGAGACCGACATTTTTTTCACAATTCGCGCAGTATTGGGACTGTTGAGAGGGATGGGGCGCGTGGTAGCGGGCTGTCAAGTGGTTATATAACTGTTGGTTTCCAGATTTATATATATTTTTGCGTTTTCAGTGCTATTTTATATGACAAATTATTATTAATAGAAAAATACTATAAAAAATAGAGTCAGCTAACAATTCCATTCTCAGCCGTTAATCGAACGCCAATCGAATCCAATGCTCCTCCAAAGAAAATTGAAAAAAATATAAAATCTCATAAAACTTAATAGCTGTTTCATCTTATCGCTTGCCCAAACATTTGTAAAAATGTTTCTTTCGAATACGAGAGGTTGTTCCTCACATTGATGAGACAATGCTGGCTTAAAGCGTAAAAAGTAGTAAGGTATTTGAAAATTTCGACGAGTGCTCACAAGGGTTGGTAGCTCAATTAGGAGAGTATTGGCCCGGACATCCAAAGGTGCTGGTCCGATTCAAAATTTAATTGTGAGCGGAGTCGATTTTTTTATAGTATTTTTCTATTAAAAATAATCTATTGGCTTTCTCATATAGATCCTGAGGACTGGCCGTCTTTTAATTTTCTCTTCGTCGTGGTACCTTGACAGCCTCCATCCAGGAGGTGATTGGGTTGACTTCTACCTGGCGGACCCAAGAGAAATGGTTTATGAGAAAATTGGCCATTCACCGTCCATTTTGAACAGAATATTAGGCGGAGAAGCTTGCATGTGGGGTGAAGTAGTTGATGACACTAATGTTATTAGCCGGTAAGAGTTTTTACTTAATTTTCTAAAAATACAATATTAAAATGAAAGATGCGCCTCCCACCACTTCTCCTGCCATCGAATCAACATAACAAAGGCTGCCTGTCACGCGGGCTCAGAACTCGCGAGCGGGCCATGGCTGATTTTTAATAAAAAAAAAATATTGCAAATTATAATAACTGAGCCACGGCAACGTGTGGACGGGTCAGCTAGTACATAAATAAATATTATAAGGAATCACATACTTGTTCTGAACCCAAGTAGCTAATGCATTCGTGTTATATTATTCAGAAACAACAATGATATCACAACACCCAGACACGAGCCAATATAGAAAAGTTAGTGTCCGGCCGGGAACCGAACCCGGGACCTCGGAGTGATGTAACCATGAAAACTGGTACCTCCACTCGATCTCGGAGGTCGAATAAGATTAGCATTTTAAAATTGAACCTTTTTGTAGGAAATTACAAAATACCTACATTAACCTGTTAACCGGGCGGGACGCATAAATGCGTCGGGCGTCTACAATATCGGGTACGGGTAGGACATATGAATACGTTTTCGAAAATTATCGGGAATAAAAATAAAGTAATATGAAATGACGGTCTCCGGGCGTGACGTATTGATATGTCCTAGTGAAAGAGTACGGAGTCACATATTGCTTATTTAGAACATGAACTCCTCGGTTAACAGGTTAAAATATTTTTATAACGCAATAACATAATAAACTGAACCAGTGCTGAATTTACACATTTGCCGCCCCAAAGCTATAAAATTTTTGCCGCCCCTACTGACCTTTAAAATTAGATGCACTATTCACAAAAACGTTAATTCCTTTTTTATATCTCTATTTGCATAAAATATCTTTTCAAAAAACGTAACTTTATTTTTTGTTGCGTGATTTGGAATCAGCAAAATCATCGACGTTATCGTTCGTAAGAAATCCTATTCATTAATACCGACTCTATGGATAAAGGGCTAAAGAATTTCTGCCCCGCCACGCCACCGCCGCAGCCCCACCTCGTGTCCGCAGCCTTACTTTTTTCTGTACCTATTTCTTTTTTTGGGCCAATTTTGCCGCCCTAAGCTTCAGCTTTTTCAGCTTCTATGGTAAATCCGGCACTGAACTGAACGGAGCAAAAATTTCAAAACGCATTGTTTTGGAATTGAGTCCAATTAGATTTTAAAGGAACTGGGACTCTTCATGCATTATTGTTTCGATGTTTTTTTACTTTTGTCTTTTTATAATTTTTATATATTTTATGCATTTTCAATGCGATCTTTATAAGATAAATTATTATAATAGAAAAATACTAGAAAAAATCGACTCGGGTCACAAGTGAATTGATGAAACAACGCTGGCCTACAGCGTAAAATCGGGAAGGTACTAGAAAATTTCGACGAGTGTTCACAAGGCTCGGTAGCTCAATTGGGAGAGCATTGGATCGGATTTCCAAAGGTTGCGGGTTCGATTCCCGCCTGAGAATTCACTTGTGACCTAAGTCGATTTTTTCTAGTATTTTTCTATTATAATAATTTATCTTATAAAGATCGCATTGAAAATGCATAAAATATATAAAAATTATAAAACTTGAATGGCTGTTTCGTCTTAGTCGATTGACCAAACATTTGTAAAAATGTTTCTTTCGAATACGAGAGGATGTTCCGCTCATTGATGAAACAACGCTGGCCTACAGCGTAAAATCGGGAAGGTACTAGAAAATTTCGACGAGTGTTCACAAGGCTCGGTAGCTCAATTGGGAGAACATTGGACCGGATTTCCAAAGGTTGCAGGTTCGATTCCCGCCTGAGAATTCACTTGTGACCCGAGTCGATTTTTTCTAGTATTTTTCTATTATAATAATTTATCTTATAAAGATCGCATTGAAAATGCATAAAATATATAAAAAAAAATATAAAACTTGAATGGCTGTTTCGTCTTAGTCGATTGACCAAACATTTGTAAAAATGTTTCTTTCGAATACGAGAGGATGGATGTTCCTCTCATTGATGAAACAACGCTGGCCTACAGCGTAAAATCGGGAAGGTACTAGAAAATTTCGACGAGTGTTCACAAGGCTCGGTAGCTCAATTGGGAGAACATTGGACCGGATTTCCAAAGGTTGCAGGTTCGATTCCCGCCTGAGAATTCACTTGTGACCCGAGTCGATTTTTTCTAGTATTTTTCTATTATAATAATTTATCTTATAAAGATCGCATTGAAAATGCATAAAATATATAAAAAAAATATAAAACTTGAATGGCTGTTTCGTCTTAGTCGATTGACCAAACATTTGTAAAAATGTTTCTTTCAAATACGCGAGAATGTTCCTCTCATTGATGAAACAACGCTGGCCTACAGCGTAAAATCGGGAAGGTACTAGAAAGTTCACAAGGCTCGGTAGCTCAATTGGGAGAGCATTGGACCGGATTTCCAAAGGTTGCGGGTTCGATTCCCGCCTGAGAATTCACTTGTGACCCGAGTCGATTTTTTCTAGTATTTTTCTATTATAATAATTTTGTCTTTTTGTTTTTAGTTTTTTTTTATCCTAAAATTTCTTTAAGTTTAATTGGATTAAACGTCCCAAGCGACAGGCTATGCCTAGTTTGGATTATTTTTTTAATTATAGTAATTTATTAAGCCACTGATTATATCTCTTTAATTTAATTTAATTGTTAATAAGCAATCATATATGTATAACCTCACTTAGTTACTTAACAAACATGTTATTATTATTATCATAATTGCTCCATTCTTACAGAGTATGGCCACGTGCTAGTGCTACAGCTGAACGCCTATGGAGCGCCTCTATGAATACCCTCGATAAATTCTCCTCGTCACCACGATTAAGATCCATTGCACCTGAGCTTGATGAAGTAAAAAAACGCATCGAAGAACACACATGCCGGATGAGACGCCGGGGCATACACGCACAGCCACCCAATGGACCGGGATTCTGTATCGGAGTCATATAACGCTAATATTACATTTTTTAAGTCATTTTACAAGTAGTACAGTGATTGACTAGGTCAATCAAAATATTTTTTTATCCAAATTAGAGAACAATGATATCCAAAAAAAATAATTAATTCCTAAGTGATTATATGAGTTGGTCCATTTTTAGTCTGTGTAAGTTACTGTTAGAAAAAAAAAACTGACCTGGCTGTTTGTGGCATTACCCCAAAAACCCAAAAATGTCTATGGCTCTATTGATATAACCACAGAACGGAGTAGAAGTGTGTAATATACCAATGAGCAACGAGCCAAAACAAGTCGCTTGTATTCCAGGGAATTCTTGCGTATTTTCGAGGATTACCACCGCTATTAGCTCGTATTAATTGTTATGTTACACAACATAAAACTGATTATGTACAATTTGTTGCAAGAATTCCTTTCCGTTCCGCAATAATATGAAGTAGACCTACTAAACGCACCAAGATATCTTTTTACCGATCAAATGTCGAAATTATAGTAAGTTGTTTCAACCTTAAGTGGTGCAAATAGAGTTTAATATCATCTGATATTTCCCATTATGTGATAGGGTTGATATTTTGTCCGTATTCTTTAAATCATGATTAATTGACATGTCAACAAAGCACATTTTACTAGACCTTTATTTCGTTTTTCTTTATTTTAGAGTTGTTTAGTGTAATAAACGTATGTTTTAAAAATAATTGTTTAAGATAATCTTTCCTTATTCTTATCTCCCGGTCACCAGGTTTTCTGTGTTTAGTTTAACAATCTAATTTTATAATATAGAATTTTTCGACTTATGTCGTTTATAATTATGAATTTCAGATATTTCTTTATTTCAATTATATATAACTAACATTCTATTAAAATAATTTATCATATAAGATTTCGTATAACTTATGAAATATATTTTAAAATAGGTTTGTTATACATTTTTAAGGTGTGTGCAGTAAAACTACAAGAAACACATTAACGCCAAGTGTGAAATAAAAGTCATAAAACAAAAGCAATTGTTTTACTCGTCTACCATTGTCTATGATTGAATTGAATAATTCTAACAAAAACATTGAAAGCATCTATATAATAAACATCTTTTGGTTCAAAGAACGAGTGCGTATGTGAAACTTTGAATTACATAGTCATTTTTGTCAAAGAGATTTGTATCTTCAACTGGTTAGATTTACTTAATTACATATTTTGTTTTTGAACATTGTTACAATAACACAGAATTCAATAGAAATTGACAAAGGTTTAAGAACCTATTCAATCAGAATATATTAAATACATTATAGATATCAAATAAAGTATACATATTTAACAAGATGATAATAATAACAAATCTTACTGACAGAATATTTTTGATTTTTTTTTTCTTTTTACTCAAAACACCAACTGTGAAACAAACCTTAATTGTTTTTACTAAGTAGTTTATTATGATTAACGCAGCTGATTGTTATGGCCGCAAAACAGTACACCCTTTTCCAAATAAGACAATCAATTTCTACGACTTTAAACGAGAGTTTTGCGAGCAGATTTGATTGGAGCGGAGTGAACGAAGCTCCCATAGATTAGCTTCAATTATGAAATGTATGTGACCTATAATAATAATAAATAAATAAATATTTCCTACGTTCACACCATTTAGCCGAGCCCAAGGTAAGCACTGTAAGGCTTGTGTTATGGATACTAGGGTAACGGATAGACATACAAATATGATACATAGATATGTAATATTCATAGAAATATATATAAACACCCATGACTCAGGTACAAGTGTTCGTATTCATCATACAAACATCTACCCCTACTGGGATTCGAACCCAGGACCGTCGGTACGAAAGGCAGGATCGCTACAGTTGCACCAAGCGGTCGTCAAAACCTATTACTCTAGAGTTCTTAATTTATAATGAATATTAATATTTATGTAATACGTATTTTTTGTAATGAATCGAATCAACTGGTTTAGAACAAGATCGTGGCGAATTTTGAACTTCGCAAAAATAAAAATTTTTTGACCAAAATACGTTTGCTCTATGGGATTTCCCATTGAAACAAAAAGCGCGCGCTTTTTGAAAGTTCCGCTCCGCTTCAATATATAGTGCTAGCGAAGCTTAATGCTTAGCGACTTCATCGACCTAGTTTAGGGACCCACTTTAAATGGTCTGTCTAAAACCACTAATTGGAATGCTACTGCTGTAAATATTTATATTACTTACGTGCAGTCAACAGCACTTCAAAACATAAAACTAATAATATATTTTTTTGTTCTTTAAGCAGTTAGCTGCTAGATTTTTAAATCTCAAGAAATTATTACTAGAAAACAATTTTATTTGTCCCAGTTGTCAGGCAAGACTTGAACCCATATCCCCTCGCCATCCTGGCTTATATTTTCTTCCATTCCAAAAAAGTTCCGATTTAGAACTGACGATAAAAAACTTTGTACCATAGAAAAAAATATTTTTTTAATACGGTCCAGTTATCCAGTATGCACAATCGAATTATACTACTTCGAAACTTATGAGATTAAAAACGTTACTTCGGTATAAACGAATAATATAATATGTATAAACGATTGATCTCATAAACTCGCGATGTAATGAATGATCGACTTAATATGCTATTGAAGATTCAATGTAGTGTAGTTCAAACTCACGTATTGGGCCCGTTTTATTAGTCTCCAAGTACAGAAAAAAATTTTTTTTTTGACAAAAACCGGTTGAGAAATTTTAATGGGTATGTTGTGTAGGTTGACGTGCTTTTTACTGTATAACATTAAAATTCTACAAGTAGAAACATAAACTCTAACGACCAAATGGATGGATGGATAAAAATCGAAAGAGTAAACTTAAATTTTATGGGTAAGGCGTGGTTGACCGTACAAATAATCTGAAACTACATACGTAACTCAATACAAAAAGTAACAGTTACTTAATTATAACTTTAGTTAAGTAGTATATATGTCGCAGCCAACTGGTTAAAATAGCCGTTTAATCAAACAGCTAGCCCTTTGACTGCACAACGCCATTCAATCAACACGGCTATACGTTGTTTAGCCGACTTGTTGACTGCAACGTTTAATACTACAGCTAGACGACGCTTAGCCAACTGGTTAAATGGCAAATTAACTAAGGTGACCATTAGTTTAGTATGTAATTTGAGAGAATAGGAAAACTTTTTGTAATTTCTTGGGAGATTATTCTTGGATTAAGTTTAAACTAACCATTTTTTTTTTTAAGTTTAACCTAACCTAATCAACTTCACTCGTATCACTCGTTAGTGCCCCCATAATTTCTGTCTCTTTAATAACACTAGTAACGTATATTTACTACTTTCTTTCCGAAAAATATCTTGAAACAATGACAAACGCCGGCTAGTTGAGGCCATATTGAAAACAAAACGCACCTAGCGCCGCGGTGTTGAGCGCTGAACTAATTCACTTAGACGGCGGCTTTTGAATCAGCTGTAGTGTTGAACGTTTTGAGCGACTCAAATATTCAATTAAATGGCTAGACGTGTGGTTGAATGGCGTTGTTCAGTCGAAGGGCTAGCTGTTTGATTGAACGGCTTTTTTAACCAGTTGGCTGCGACATATACATAACTGATGTTTATAATGCTGTCATAATTATAATAAAGTAATTAATTTGCTGAAATTCATTAGTAAGACATTATATAATTCCGACTGAATGAGAAAGTGTTGTTTTTATTTATTTAATTCTAATTGGGTAATAATTTGGCTAGAACTGAAAAAAAGAATTAAGTGTAGGCATGTTTATTATAAAGTTTTGAAACTCACGCTAGCATCAGCTGTTAGCGTTATGCAAAAGCAGGTGTTTGTGACCGGTCCTCATTTGATAGAAAAATTATCATATAGAAAAACCAGTAAAAAAATATATTGAGAACGTCACTACAACCATAGTGAATACGAAAGGAAAAGTTCTAGTTGGTCTATGATTGATAGGCGAATTGGGTCGATTATGTCATGGCGGGTTAGATGTTTTCGGCAGTTATTTTTATTGAATTTGTTTTGAATTACGCCGTCAATGATCTCGTTTCCACCGCTGTTGTTTAAGACTAAGCGTATTTATATATTCGTGACTGTTTCCTAACCTATTCAAATGCTGAAACAATTGCAAATGGGCCTTCGCACGTTCATGCTTCTCGCATCTAAAGTATGGAGTTGTTTTTGTTATATGTTTAAGAAGCAATACCGAGCGGTAAATATGAACTGTGATGTTTACTATACAGTGTTAAAGTTGTTTGCCATATAAACGATTTATATCTTCACGTGGTGTTTGGTTTTCAGTTGGCGCAATATCAATCTGTCAAGTATGAAATCTATCCACTTTCCCCGGTATCTAGACACAGGCTGAGTACGTTATCTTTTTTATCGTAGTGACTATCGTAAATCTTTGTCCAACCGCCTTGTTTACAACTATTTCCCTCATTATTTTTGATACTTTATTTCTCAATTATAAAAATATTTTCCCATTTGCTCTGCAATTTAAATTAAATAGTATTAGGTTTATCCTCTGTAAAAGTAATAAGTGTGGAAATTATACAATATTTATTATTGTGCAGTTTTTCATGTTTATTCTAATCAGTTATTTATAATAATAAATATTCAAATGCAGTACTGTTGTGTACAAACTGTTCAGCTATGGGGGAAGGATTTTATTTACAGAACTTTTTGCTTAGCATAATAGTTGAGTGATTGTAACTATACTAAGGCATTTAATACACTATTGGTTATAAACAATAAAAGGTTAAATCACACTTGTTTACAGCTCTTCAAAATATATATATTTTTTTAATAATATTGTATTGTATAGAAAACGTGTAAGTATTTAAATTATAAAAAGTTAACTTAAAATGAATTTATAATTAAGCCATTGTTTCAGATCTAGTGAAAAGAAAAATGCTGGTATTGGATTTAGATGAAACATTAATTCATTCACATCATGATGCAATGCTGCGACCAACAGTTAAACCAGGAACACCTCCAGACTTTGTCCTCAAAGTAACTATCGACAAGCATCCAGTCAGATTCTTTGTGCATAAAAGACCTCATGTGGATTACTTTTTGGATATAGTAAGTGTTTTTATTTTATCACTAATTCCACATTCAGAATTAATTCTAAAACTTATTAGATATTTACGATATAGAGGTTCTGAAAAGCCATATGGTGTCAAGCTATGTAGAATAGTACCAATTCTTAACACTTAATGTTGTGAAGGGCAACTAACAACACTAGAGATAATCCCCATAGAAAGACAATTATTTAAACAAAAACATTTTCCAAATTATGGTTTCTGATCTACATGAAACTTTTGACAAAACCCCTCAATTTCAAGCGTGCTTCTGTCCAAGATTTGTTTTTTGGCAGAGGTGGTAATGCCATTAGGAATAGTAATTAATGTTACATGACATTGACTTAACATTACTAAAATCAAAGAAAATAAAATATTTGTAGGGATAACCTAGATTATAGACCAGTAGTTTGCTAGAACCTTAAACTTTTATTGAAATCTTTTTGTCTTTGTTTTTCGATATACAATGCGGTTTTATATTGTTTACTCTTAAAACCTTTTCAACCTCTTAAAACAAATAATACAACACTAGTAAGATAAAAAAACAGATAATTAAACTTTAAATTAATTAATTACTGCAAATTAAAGTAAATTAAATATTAAATACATGTAAGTAATTTGTGTCATTGGATTCAAACAACATTTGCATATCACAAGATTCTTTTTTTGTGCTTTATTGTCCTATCAAGGAATCAAAACTGAGAGCTCAAGAGTTAAGACATGCCTAAAAAATTAAAATACTCCATAGTGTTTTAATAATTACAGAAATAATGGTTGTTAACAGTGAGAAACCATAAAAAAATATGAATAAGAAGAGGAAACATCCCATATTTTCACCATATGCCACACATGCTTGTGAGTCCAGCAAACAGTACAGTTTATAAATAAGGAAATTGTTTACTATTTCATAGGGAAAGTAATTATAAAATATTTGTGCAAACAGAGGCAGCTAATTAGTGTTAAATATGTGAATAGAATGAGTAAAAAATAAATATACACGCTTTGATGCATTTGAAATTCCAGTTTTAGATGATTTTATAGGATATTTACCTAAATTGAAATCTGCTCGATTTTGAATAAAATTTCTTGTTTGAAAAATATTCAATTAATGAAACATTGGATGTCTTGTGAATTAAATATACTAGTAATGGGTGTTAGTAACCTGCCGAAGCGTAGCGTAATAAAAATTTCTTTGAATACTTATGAATTCATCTTGTTTTTTTATTAACAATGTTATTGCTATATAAGGTTTGCTCTTAAAGCATTACCTCTGTAATTAGTGGTATTCAAAAAATTAAGGATATTTCAAAATATCCTTTATAATAGATGTAACAGTAATCAGTCAAAAATGCTATTATTACTACAATATAAATTGACTTAACAACAATATACATGTAGGGTCAGCACAGCCTAGCAAATAACCCTAATAAAATGAACATATGGTTGAAATTGGTTTAACAAACAAGAAAAGTTATGATAAAGCTCTTCTTCGTCACATAATAGAGTTCAATTTATATTTCAACAACTATTAGGCCTATTATTATCGCAGATAATTCTTGCAGATAACAAGAATTCAACAAGTTTGCCTACCAGCTGGACATAATAAAGCTTATCTTTTATAGAGATTATGTTAATTTGAATTGACTACATTGAACACTTTAAGAGTGATGCGCCCGCGCCTATGAAATTCGTTCATGTGCGGTTGATGCTAAAAAACTCGAATTTACGTTTATTTTTGTAGTGAGTTGATAGGATAATATAAATATATAGGTAATGCTTTTTTATTTAATATTACTATTTACAATTCTTCTTCTTCCTTTTACAATGGCTCGGTTGCACTTTTCGTACAATTCTGCCAAATTCGCGTGGTTTGCCATTACATGGTAAGGGTTCCTAGTAATAACCAAAAAATTTGGAAAGCACTATCCCTTTCTATGGCACAAGACAGAATCTGGATTAAATTGACACATATTAGGACAAACACAACGACACACAAAGCATACGCAATACTGTGGACAACGCGGGCATTTAAGGTAGGGATTATACAAGCATAGACACATATGAAACCACATATATGGACTTACAATTTTATTTTATTATCAGTTATGAATTTTTTAATAGTTTTCAGAAGTGGGGTGTTAACTAAGCGTAGGATGCAATTCACATTTAGGGGTCGGGCTATAGTATAGGGCAGGACATCATAGAGAGAGTAGAGGAGCTTGGGGCAGGCAAAAAATATGTGTTCGGCGAATCCTTCATCTGGGCCGCATTCGCATAAGGAATCATCCTTTACCCTAATTTTAGCTAAATGGAGTGTCAAAGTCTTAAGCGACAATCCATTTAGAGTAAGTCACCTTCTGTCAGTTGCATCCCCCCCCATTGCTGACCCCGTTGAACAATTATGTAGCAAAGTAGTAAAATGTTTTTATTTGTAATTTACTTGGGATTAAAATCAAAGAAAGAAGATTGAGAAATCCAGTTTGTGAGGTAAATGTGTATAGGCAACTTGATAAAGACAGATCAAGGTGAACTTTCAGGGACCAAATAGGAGATCTTCTGAAAAAAGCTAATTCAAAAGAACCCTTTAGCGACAAGCTTGTATGAAAGATCCGATGTGAGTTGAAGAAGCGAGAGATGATGATGATGTTAGGATCATACAAAGTGGAAATCTGTGATACCCTGCCTACTGTGTATGTATCTATGTTAGGTTAGATATTTTTTCTGGTAGCAAGTTCTGCTATTTTATACCATAACAAATGGAACCAATGAAACTATACAATGTGTCCCGTCACCAGTGTCGGAGCCTTTAATGGTGTGAAATATGGCATTTTTTATCGACAAATTGCCTCTCATATTTTGTTTTTCTCTGACGGCCGCCATATTGTTTTCTTGGTAACCAAGACCTGCCCGCCTAGCATGCGCTACTCGAGCTATCTCGCACACGATTGAAGAGAAGTTTGTCGACATCGACATAATATCTCGTTGTCCTTAATGTAGACAAACTGATGTTGCCTCTTGATATATGATTATTAACTACTTTATTATGTAACATAGCAACACCGATATCGTTTATTTAATTTGTGTTGTGTGTTTTAACCTTTTATTTACTTTTTGGATATGTGGATTACATCAATTTTGACGTTAACTGACGACTTACATGATCTGTGGTTGATCATTTCTCTTTAAGTCAACGGTATTTTTTTTTTGAAATCGCCGAAAGTTTTTGCTGTTTGTTCTTTTAATATAAGTTAATTCTTTTTACAATCTAAATTTTTGAAAAGAATAAACGAGTACATTTGGTCGACGCAATATACTAAGCGACTGAGATTTGTAAAAAATGAAACGAGTTTTACAAGTAGATTGATAAATGGTACTACACAAAAAAATATATTATTGTTACTATTACTAATTCGATTATTATATAAAACATTGTTACAGTTTTGATATTATTAGGTTGAAATTGATTTTGATAGGTAGATGGTCAATAAGTCGAGTATCTTATTAACGAAACTGGGTAGCCACTGGTATTGTCCCCGGCAAATAAGTTGAACATGATTTTGAAATCACGTGACATGCGCAGTAGTGAATAATGTATCTAAACTTGCTACTGCGCATGTCACGTGATTTCAAAATCATGTTCAACTTATTTGCCGGGGACTATACCTACGCTTGCCGTAGATGCGCAATTGCGATTGCGCTGACCCGACTTTCCTATATCTATATTATATTCAATTACAATTTTGTATTCAGTGTATTAAGGGTGAACGAAACGTAAACATATGTATTATATTTATATACTTTATTTATGCATATATAAGTATATATACCTATATATAACATTATATACTTATAATTATATTATAATAATATACCTTTGCCAATATATTTATATATGCATAAATAAAATATATAAGTATATAACTATAAAACATATTTTTACGTTTCGTTCGCCCTTAATATACTTTGAGTACATAATTGTAATAAAACACCGCCATCGCTCCAATCGAAATAGCACAGAAACCACTTGTCGTCTCTTCTCTACGTACTGACACAAAGACGAGAAATATGTCGACAATATCGGTTAAAATATCGACAAAACGCAATTGCCATGTTAGAGTATGAAGACAAAAATCCGCAGCTAAGTAAAAAAACACGTTTGACATAAGAAATCGACTTCTAAGCGCAGCCATGTTAGAGACGACTGACGACAAATGACTAAAACACGAGAAAATGGGTAGACAAAATTTTGTCGTGTTGCGTATGCTAGGCGGGCTGGGCTCTCATACTAATTCGACCACCACTACTCATGTAAATGTCCTATCAACATTAAAAAGGTGTCATTTGATAGCTAAACATGTAGACAACAGTTACACAGCCATCATGTTTCAATTGTCATGGAATAAAAAATAGAAAAAAATAATTAAAAAAAACCAATAGATTCTTTTTTGTGTATTTTTTGATTATTGGCTTTTTGAGAAAAACCAAATTTGAGGGGCAAATTGTCGATAAAAAATGCCATATTTCACACCATTAAAGGCTCCGACACTGGTGACGGGACACATTGTATAGGCATAATTTAAGCAAAATTTTGTTTAGTGTCGCAATATTAAGAAGATTAAATTCTTTTTGCTGGACGAATTATTTATTAGTATGTATAATATTACTTTGCAGGTATCACAGTGGTATGAGTTGGTGGTCTTCACAGCTTCCATGGAGATATATGGTGCAGCAGTCGCTGACAAGCTCGACAATGGTCGGGGTATTCTACGGAGAAGATTCTATAGGTATCGTTTCAGCTATTTAAATTTTTTTTTATGAAGAAATTATAACAGAAAGAAAAATTCTACTTGAGAAATTATATTGGACTCAGTAGTTCAATTAGAAAAATAAAATAAGATGTGGGTTCCTTTCCACCTGCCACCTGAGAACGGTTGAGTTTTTGAAGTGAAAACTTTTTTACCATCGTTGTGATTTGAAAGTCGATGAAACGAAAAAGCGACAGTAAAAAGAGATAGACATAAATTCATAAGATTTAACGTAGGAGAATATGAGATAGGAAGCATTATGTACGTGTCTTAATACGTATTTGTGTGCGCATGCATAGTACAAATTTTGAGAGAAGGCATCACACCAACCGTGATATTGTGTATATTTGTATGTTATTTTTGGAGGTTCCACTTCTACCACGTGTGGATTGCACACATGCTTTTTTTAAATTTCTTTAGATATAAAAATAAAGCAGTCAAATGTTTAAATAACAAAAATATATGATTAATATTATACTTATGAAATACAAAATATGAAAGAACCCTAATATAGATTTTCTGTTAAATAGTTCAGAATGACAGCTATGGTGGCGAACTCTATTGGTTATATATTTAAAGAACATGTGTTTAAATATCACCTAAGGCGATTTTTTAAACCCAAATTTCTATTATACACGGATTAACCAAGCGTTTATTTCTATAAGATATAAAATACGTGTGTAAAAACAACTACGCCTCCGAGCCCTCAGGTGGGATTCCAACCCACGACCTTTCGCAATCCGGGCGAGTGCTCTGACCGCTGAGCAACCGAGGCGCTGGCAATCGTGTCGAATTTTACAAACGTATTTCAACTTCTAGTATAAGTTAGTATCGTTCCTGAGGGCTCGGAGGCGTAGTTGTTTTTTACACACGTATTTTATATCTTATAGAAATATTGCATTTTTAATGCAAAAAAATTAAATTAAAAACACAAACAAGCATTTATTTTTTTAATCCTGACGTTTCAAGACGTCACAGGATAACTTAGGTAAGGCCGTATACAGAAAGAAAGCTGGAAACTTATAAGCGCTTACCGGCGCTTGTCAGCGCTGGTCCGTTCTACACAAAGGAAGCAGGTTGAAGCAGACCAAGCAAAATGTCGGACTCATCGGACGATGATTTGGTTTTGTTGACCAGCGCGTGTTGCAACTTGTAGGAACTTGTCGGCACCGTTCAGTGCTTATCGGCGCGCGTTCATATATTTTCCTGCGCGGGTTACCAGCGCTGTCAAGCGGCGGTAAGCGCTTATAAGTTTCCTGCTTTCTTTCTGTATACGGCCTAATGGTAATTATCATACAGCCGTAACAGTGGTTATCCAGTAAAAGTGGTTTCTAATTTAATATGTTTGTTTCGGAATAAAAAAGCCTCGTTTTTCGCTTTTTTCACTTTGTTTTACGTCTTGAATTCTGGTGCTCATGCTATCAGTATCAGTTCTTTGATGTGTCTACTACAAGGCACAGGTCTCCCCTATAGTTTAAATCACTTTAGGGAGTTACCACTTTACCACAATAGGCAGAGCCGGATTTGGGGGTGGGCAGGCGGGGCTACTGTCCCGGGGCCCCCCACAACAGAGTTAAAAAAAATACAAATTTCGACAAATCTATAAACGAAAGTAACCCTTTCGACTATCAAGTTGTGCTATTTTTGTTTTGTAGAATATAGAAGAACTTTTAACATAGTTATAAAAACTGTATCACTCATATTCACAATAAACTATTTTGACTTTTTATTCGAATATAATTAGGGCCGTCTGTTGCCCCAGGGCCTCCACACGTCCAAATCCGAGCCTGATAATAGGCCATAAGTACCCCATTAAAATACGTTTGATACAGTCACGAGCAAAAAGATATTCACTGTAGTACCATGTCACACTACACCTTATATTTATTTCTATACTGTTGTCTCTTTGCTTTCGGCCGACTTAGTGTGACATAGTTCTACGGTGTATATGTTGCAGCCAACTGGTTAAAATAGCCGTTCAATCAAACAGACAGCCCTTTGACTGAACAACGCCATTTAATCACACGGCTATACGTCGTTTAGCCGACTTGTAGACTGCAACGTTCAACACTACAGCTAGACTAAGGTGACCATTAGTTTAGTATGTAATTTGAGAGAATAGGAAAACTTTTAGTAATTTCTTGGGAGATTATTCTTTTTTTTTAAGTTTAACCTAACCTAATCAACTTCACTCGTATCACTCGTAAGTGCCCCCATAATTTCTGTCTCTTTAATAATACTAGTAACGTATATTTACTACTTTCTTTCCGAAAAATATCTTGAAACAATCACAAACACCGGCTAGTTGACGCCATATTGAAAACAAAACGCACCTAGCGCCGCGGTGATGAGTGTTGAACTAATTCAATTAGACGGCGGCTTTTGAATCAGCTGTAGTGTTTTGAGTTTTGAACGTTTTGAGCTACTCAAATATTCAATTAAAAAGCTAGACGTGTGGTTGAATGGCAGTTGGCTGCGATATATACGTTTTATTGATCTTAACTGTACAATGACAATGGCTTAGCATGTCTCCTGAATTACGAAGCAGAGTACCAAAATCATATAGCTTGACGCAACAATCACTGGACATCTATCAGTATTATATTAACCCGGTTTTGTTTATTTTAAATGAGAGCAATCGCTTTATAATCTTTTTAACATGGCCATATCATTGTTTTTTTCTGAAGGATGTAATAATATCCGCTATCAATATATGATAACAATGTTTACAGAGTTTTCTAATTAGGGATCTCCTTCAATAAATCAACGTGTAGTTGAATACTTTATTTTTAAATTATTATATATCAGTTAATATATAAAAAAATATGATTGTTTGTATTTTATGCGCTGCCATACCGTTTATCCTATTGATATTAAAAATTGCAAACTTTATTGCTTGCATTGAAGGTTATAGGCATAGTTGAGAAGGTTTACGTATGACCAGCAAAAGAGGGCGTTGTTACAAAGCATAATGAGAACAGCTAGTTAACAATAATATAGATTTTCGAAATGAAATAATAGATATAATAATTATTGTTTATTTCACTAGAATGAAACATTCATAAGAGCAAATACACAAAGGACAGTCTCGTCGCTAAACATACCTTAGTAGCGTTAGATAACAGTATATATCGAAATTGTATTTCCAATCGAAAATATTGAATTTTGGTTTCACCACCTGGTTTTATTAGTCATGTCAAATCTATATATACCTGTATAAAAAATTCCCTGTCGCAATGTTGGACCGCGATGAACTCCGACTTTACTTAAGCGACGCGTTTATTTATTTTTTATGTTTAATCCTGACGTTATGGCTGTATGACGACAATTACCATTACCTTAGTTATTCTGTGATCACGTCCGGAAACTTTGGATTAAAAAAAAAAAACGCGTGGTTAAGCCGTTCTTTTTTTGTTTTTTTTTTTTTATTTGTTCCAACTTAGGACATAGGATAGATTTCATTTTAATTTAAAAGGCAACAATGCGTGGCTGTGTCATCTAGTGTATAATAAAAAATAAGATATTATTTTTGGTTTATTATTATATTCAAAATTTTAAAAGTTTGAGGTAGGATTTTAAGTTGATTAAAAATATTAATTTGGGTTTTGTATTTTTGATATGATATACTTGACAATATATACATTTTTTTATCTTATATTTATTAAGTATGAGATATTAAGGATAGGCGCAATAGGACATATTTTGGTAAACTTTGATTTCATATACTTGGAATTATTAATTTATTTTCGATGATATTCAAAAACAATTTTTTAATAGTTGGTTCCTATTAGCTATAACAAATGATATTTCTTTGTTTATGGATAAGATGAAATGTGTATTATTTTATATTTACTGTACCCGGCATGCTTTCCAATGCTCTTTTTGGTTGACTATACATATAAGCCTTCCCCGGCTTGTCAAAATCTGACTAATGGTTTCGGAATGCATAAAGAACAAATATAGAAGCATTGATTTTTATATATAAACATTTGAAAATTTATAATATGTGAGCTGACCCGGCCACACGTTGCTATGTTTTAAATTAAAATGAAACCTCTCCTATGTCCTAAGTTGGAAAAAATTCAGCAAAATGAAAAAAAAACGCCATCAAAATCGGTTCAGTAGTTTCCGAGTTCATCGCGGTCAAATACTGACAAGTATGTTTTATATATATATATAGATATTTGAAAGGTAATTTGATGGGCTGTTAATTTATATATTGTTGTGAACTTCCATAATCATTTAAATTAGTATTATTTAATACGGGATTATTACAATATTTCAATTGTTTCATGTTGTTCGTTGTGCATAAATGTTAATTTTCCATTAACCTTTATTGCAAAGCTATAAAGAAAATGAAGAAGGAATATTTTATTTAGGTATATAGAGTGCAAATTATGTAATTTAAAAATAAAATTTTAATAGAAACAATACTAGAAAATATCGACACGTCTCACAAGTCTCTCAAGCAAGACTTAAGTCTTGCTTGAGAATAAACCCACAACCTTTGGATGTCCGGTCTACTGCTCGCCCAATTGAGCTACCGAGCCTAGAAAAGAAATTCTACAGGTGCTCACAAGGGTCGGTAGCTCAAGTGGGAGAGCAGTTAGCCGAACATTAGCAAAAAACGCACAAAGTTGCGGGTTCAAGTTCCGCCTAAGGATATCTTCTGAGCCTTATCGATTTTGTGTAATTTTTTTTTATTAATATTTAGCTTTGAAAATACTAAAATATAAAACTCATCATTTAAATATTTTGATGTTGCGCAATAATATGATTGTGTCTTGTCGTCGCATCGTTTAACCTTCAGAAAATTAATGTGAATTTGTCAGCTATGAAAAAAAAATATATATTCCGTTATAAAAATAGTGTGACCTTTCAATCCGATCCAAACTATAATAATTATTTTATGATTTATCATCAAAGAGCCGCACCGTGACGTTTTGATTTATTTTTCATAAAAAAGCTTATTAATCTATTAGACGAAGTTTATAAGTAGGTTCTTCTGATCTCTATTAGCTTTTCTACAATACTGGCAAGAATAGTTTTTTTAACACTGGATTAGTGCAAAGCCGCTGATAAAGTTACATGTGTAGGTTCTCAAGACAAAGAACCGAACGTGGCTTAACACTTTGTAAACGGGCATTTTCTCGCCAAATCGCTCCGGTCCTATATTAATTGTATCGACAGGTAGGCGCATAGGGTACCGCTGACAATAGAAAATGCTTTAATTACAAGTTTTCCGCGCCCCACCGCTTAGCGAAACAACTCGTTTCCCGCGCATTGGTATAAAAAGCGGTATGACGAGTTAACTCGGGACCCGCAAACGATATTTTAAAAAAGATAGATTTGTTTGTTTAAAACTTTATGGTGACTTACATCAATATATTTAAAATTCGATGCTGACCGGCCACCTATGAGGTATCATACCGCGCGGTTGTGTTCAGCGAAATGCTTTTTGGAGTATATTCCTTGAGAATAATACTCCAAAAAGTATTGATTGGTTTTATATAAGGCGCCTGGTAAGAATATAATATGAAGAATAAAATTTAGTGATAGATTGACAGCGTTACGTTTTTGTGCGCAACCTATCGTTCACACCATTCACTTTTAATTTTTTTTTTATTGTTATCTGTGCCTATTCAAAGACAATCGTTCTTAAATAGTAAACTCCAGTTGTGCCTCGGAGCTGGCTCATACACTTTTTTAGATGGCGCTAACGTAGCTATTTCTTTTACGTTTATAGCGATGCATTGATATGGTATATTGTTTATATGATAATTTTGAGCCTGTATATAACAGGTTCGTTGACAGACCGCGGACGGAAGATAGTTATTTAGTGTTGCCCAAATGCAAGAACAAGACGAGACTTAGCCAGTCTTGGTCTTGGTCTTGCGCCAATACACCTGGTCTTGGTCTTGGTCTTGGTCTTGCGCTTGCAGTCTTGGTCTTGGTCTTGGTCTTGCAGCAAGAGTCTTGCAAGTCTTGCAATTACCTATTAGTCTATTGCTATTTATTAAAGTTTACTTTAAATCTTAGAAAAACGTATTAGAATTGGAACATTGTGAGCTTGAATTAACATAGCCATAGTAAAGATCAATCAGATTAATAAATAACTGAAGATTTGATAAGAAAGTCGAAAAATCAACTGACCTATATGTCGTTTTCCATGGAAGTAACTGTTTCTTAATAAACATTTATGATTTATAAGCTTACATTTGCTAAAACATGTAAAAAAACAAATTAATTACAATAACTTGACTGTATTTTAAATAACAATGTCTGTCTAGAAAGAGATTGAACCCTCAACTTGCATGAAATTTAATAAAAGAGTTTTATGATTTATCATTTATTTCAATCAAAAATAAAATACAACACAAATCAAACATAACAGTACACAACAGCTTTATCATTAGGTTATGTTACTTTATATCAATTCTTTTGACCAAGAATTAATACAAAGTAACCATCTGGCTGACTCATCACTTAACCTATTTCTATGTTTTCTAATTACTAATGATGCTTTAGAAAATAATCTCTCAGCAGGTACTGAAGTTGCAGGTATTGAGAGAAAATCACGGGCCATCTTCGATAAAGTCGGATACTCTGTCTCATGCGTCCTCCACCAATCTAAAATGTCTTCCGAGCTGGCAGTTCTTGGTTTTCTCAGGTACTCCTCCAACTCGTCTATCACTAAGCCTTGAAGACAAGATCCAGATGACGTCGAGGGACATTCATAGAGTTTATCAAAGTCTATAATGTCTTCATCTTCATCACATACTTTATTTTCTTTTCTTGGCAATTCCAGAGATTTGTTCAGTGAGTGTAGACTTTTATATTCTTCATAAAGTTCATTGAACTTGCGCAGACTTTCTGTTTTAAGTTGCTTCCCCCACATTGTCAGGTCAAAAGTCTGAGCCTTATGCCTTGGGTCTAAAATTAAAGAAGTACAATAAATCCAGTTGCTCTTCTTATAATGTTTAAGCATTTTGTCTCGAGCTGCTTGGAAAGCTAGAATGAGCCTTTCATCCACTTCAGATCGATTAGGTTTCTCATCTAACTGTTTTACCATGGATTCAATTTTATCTAGCAAGAGATTGAATGATACAATGACTAGCGGTAATGTAACATATTTGTCTCCACCAAGTTTTGTACTTAAAAGTTTAAAGTTTATTAGAAATTTATGTAATTTTTCGAGTACCTGCCATTCACTAGCTGTGATTTGAAAATCATTCAATTCGGTGACAGAACTGCACAATATGTTAATGCCCGCTCTCACTTTTAAACCAAATCCAATCATATCATGTGTGGAATTCCATCTTGTTGGACAGTCAAGAATGGCATTTAGATTTGATGGCACGCCAGCTGCTTCACAAGCAGACTGAAACTTCTTCTTCACTATCTCACTTCTTTTTATTTTACTGGAAATACTGCGTAACTTTGTTACAGATGTACGCGAGTCAGCAATATTTGGTGCATATTCTTCATCTTCCTCAGTTTCGTCTGCATAGTCTTCATACTGCTGATCTTGCGCGTTAGTGTCAGACTCACAGTGTAATGCTAAGGTCTCTAATAAATCTTGTACACCAAGGTTTAAAATGTGAGCAAAGCACCGGAAATGTTGATTGTCTGAATCAAAGTGTGGCAACTGTTTGCCCAGTTCATACATAAATTTGGTATTTGCAGTTGCGTTGTCGACCGTGATACCTTGTATTTTATCAATTATGCCATATTCCAATAAACATTCATGGAAAATCGTTGCAATATCTTCCCCAGTATGTCGACCGCGTGATGGTATAAAATCAAGAACTACAGATCGATACTTCCATTCGTTGTCTATATAATGCATAGTAACCCCGTAGTAACTCCTACCAGCAATTGACGTCCACCCATCAATGGTAAATGACATTTTAGATGATAATTGTTGAAGTCGTTCCTTGAGATTAAATTGGAGCTCTTCAAATCGCTCTTTGACTTTCCTTCTAAGTGTAGACCTTTTAGGAAACTCCATATTAGGGCAAATACGTCGAAAATATACTTGTGTAGCTTCGTCATCGAAAAATGAGAAGGGAAGATATTTTTTCACTACCCAATCAACTGTAGCTGTCGTGATGTTGTCACTGCTGTTTTCCGACTGAAATAAAACAATAAATCTTGTGTTATTATTTAAAACATACTAGGTTTGAGCGTTTAGGAGGAGGAGGTTTGTTGTTGTTAAATCGAGAAAATCGTTAAATTGACATTTGTTATATTAAGGTTGCACTGTACTGTAATTTACCAAAATAAAGTACTTAGTTGTTACTGGCCGATTATGAAAACAAATGAAAATATAGGTGTTTATAAAAATATTTAAGACGATAATTACATACTTAATATGTCGCACCCCTAGATGAAAACACCACTAACTCAAAAATACTTACGTAAGTTAATGGCGTTTTTGAAAGTATCGCATGAACAGCTACGCGGAGTTAAAATTCCCGTAGCGACAATTTCGACCATTGTTAAAAATGACGCGAAATATGTACCTATGTATTACTATTTTATCAATATCTATAAAATATTCCGAAGTCAGTTTAAAGTCATTTGTTCAAAAAAGACTTTTTTGAGTTCCTGGAGTTTTCATATAAAAAAAATATATTCTTACCTGTCCACTTCTTCCAGCGGTTACTAAAAAGCTTGTGATATCTCCACTTAATTTTGGTTTAACAGGAAGAAATATTTGTGATTCCTTTTTGTGGAAAGATATTAGATGTTTCCTTAAGCCTGAAGTGTTTCTGTTTTTCATTTTTATTTCAGTCTTTTTATGTTGGCACAATTTACACAAGGCAGTTTGGGATGCATGAATTATTTCGAAAAACTCCTCAAATTTGCTTTTGGGTCTTTTAGATCTGTGACTCAAACTCTCGTTACTCGGACTAGAATAATTTGAATCTTCGTCACTCATATTAAATTGTACACGTGATACGTTTTTAGAAAACAACAAGAATTAGTAAAAACAATTATTAAGTTAGACTCGAAGCACAGCTCAATTGGAAATGACTGGAATTAAAATAATTCCTTTGTTTATAGTACGTTTCCTTGCTTTCTACCGCGCCGCCTCGCCACGTGCCGGCTCTATTAAAAGGATGCCGCCGCAAATCAAACGATGCCGCGTGCGGCGTACAAACACAGATTATTACCTACTTGTACAGACGCGACGCGTGAATAAAATATATGTAAAGAATTAGTGCCAATCACTATTCTTTACATATAAGTGAATGTTTTGGCGTACATCTATACTAATCTATACTAATATTATAAAGCTGAAGAGTTTGTTTGTATGTTTGATGACAGAAGTTTTAAAATAAATAAATAAATCCTGAACGTCACTATACCTCCAAAGTTACTATTCTTCGTGGGCGAAGTCGCGGGCACTGCTTGTAAATACTTTTTTTTTTTTTTTATTTATTTTTTTTTATTTATTTATTTCATATACAAGAAAAAAAAATACAAAGATACAATTTAGTCCCACAAAACCGACTTGTCGGTTTGACTGAGGGATCTTTAGTCTCTTAGCTTATAATTATAATTATGTAGGTATATAATACAACTATAACTGTATCAGGTAAAGTTAAGTGCACAATAATTGGATTTAGACTGAATTACAACAAACTGAAGGAAAATTTAGCGGTGATAATAATAAGATACAATTGTTGTAAGATATAAAATACGTGTGTAAAAAACAACCACGCCTCCGAGCCCTCAGATGGGCTCGGAGGCGTGGTTGTTTTTTACACACGTATTTTATATCTTATAGAAATATTGCATTGTGAATGCAAAAAAATAAATAAAAACATACAATTGTTGTGTTAAATAGTAGTCATCAGATAATCTTTTAATATTTTTTTAAATTTATTTTTATCCGTTTCACATCTAATAGTTTCGGGCAACGAATTAAGAAGATATGGTATACGCTTCTGTAAAGTTCTGTCACCAAAATAATTTTGAACCCTAGGAATTACAAATTTCTTTTTTGAAGTGGCTCTAGTGATCTGGTTATGATTTATGTATTCAAAAGTGGAGACACACTCTCGGCTGCCGTGATTATTTACTAATAATAAATCGCAGGCTTTTTATTTTATTAGTAGGTAAGTACCTACGCTTTTTATATTATTTTATTAATTATGTAGAATTTTTTTACACGTTTCAAGTATATTTAAAAGTGGCTACAATATTTATCAAACGGGTGATATTTGAACACTTTTTTGCTATTTTTTCTTGTAAAAACTTAAGAAATATAATGACTAAATGTACAATAATAGTACCTAAGTAATTAGTTTAAAACCATATAATCAATATTATAATATATACTTACTAGAATAAATTATTATGACATCTACTACCTATCCTTACCATTTTATTCTAATCATAATACTACTTGCGTGATCAGTATAATGTATTCATTTTCATTATAAGCACTCTGAAACTTATTTATTCTTTGGAACACCTGTAGGTACTCTTAAAATTCGAAATTATTTTGCATGAGTATACCTACGCCTACGCCCTGTGGCGGCAATCAAATAGTGTCAAATGTTGTGATTTCGGCGCGGCGGCAACGATTGTTGTATATGATTTCAAAAGAAGCCGCCGGCGCGTGTATTATAACCATGTGCTTCCGAAAAGCAGCAAATTTCTTTGAGAAGTAAGTACAAAACCTTTGATGCCGCATTATCAAAGTGCCGATGGTTAAAACATAACTATGCATGCACTCAGTTTGATTTTAATGGATATTTTTTTATTCGCTATGTAGGTATGTTTATGGTATTAGTCGTAATGCGCATAGATCCAGTTTTTCATATTCTTTGATACAGTTTTTTGCGTCTCATAGAATTCCTAAGCGTACCTATACACCGAACTGTTACACCTAACTACTCCGTGAAATAGCGCTAAGTCCTAGCTGCAAGACGCAAGAGTCTTGCAGGCTTAGTCTTGTTCTTGCTCAAGTCTTGCACGGTCAGTCTTGGTCTTGGTCTTGCTAAAAATACGCGGTCTTGTTCTTGGTCTTGGTCTTGCAAAAACGCAAGAACAAGACCAAGACTGCAAGACCAAGACTGAATTTGGGCAACACTATAGTTATTCAATAAAGGAGCTTGATGGCGCAGCGGTTTGCGCTTTGATTGCATGTTAGGGTGCAATTCATAATTATTATTTGCTTGTTGTTGATGGATTAACACTTTAATAATAAAGAATTAATACTATGTTAAAATAGGTATAATATATCGTAATTATTAATTTAATGTCACATAATTAAATAAATCAGAATAAATATTATTAAATTACTTATTCTTTAAAAACTTAGGTAGTTTTTGACATACGGACGTCATTGCGGTGAATGAACTTAAAAAAATAAAAAAAACTTTAAATAGTCACAGTGATATGTAACAGAATTTTAAGACTGTTTTAAAATAAAAATATCGTGCACTTTTTTCAGACAACACTGCACCGCGGAGCACGGTTCATACACCAAAAACCTGTCGTCGATATGCGACGACCTCAACAGGGTGTTCATTCTGGACAACTCGCCCGGGGCCTACCGGGACTTTCCAGGTGAGCATTAAACTAATGACTAAAAGATAATATATAATAAAGATAAATATTTTTTATTGAATACTGGCTGACCCAACACGCGTCGCTGTGGCTCAGTTATTATAATCTGTATAAAAACTTTTTGGTTATGAATGAAGTGAAACATATAAATAAATAAATAAATATTTCTTACATTCACACCAATTAGCCTAGCCCAAAGTAAGCACTGTAAGGCTTGTGTTAAGGATACTAGGGTAACGGATAGACATACATATTTGATACATAGATATGTAATATTCATAGAAATATATAAAAACACCCATGACTCAGGTACAAATGTTCGTATTCATCATAAAAACATCTGCCCCTTCCGGGATTTGAACCCAGGACCGTCGGTGCGAAAGGCAGGATCACTACCGTTGCACCAAACGGTCGTCAAAGTTCAAAATTGAAAATACCGTCTTACGTTCTTAGTTGGAACAAATTCAGCAAATTGAAAAAAAATCATAGATATCGGTCAAGTAGTTTCGGAGATCATTGCGGTCAAACACTTTGACGTGTAATTTTTATATATACACTAGCTGACCCAGACACGCGTTGCTGTGTTATAAATTAAAATAAAACCTATCCTATTTTTTAAGTTAGATCAAATAACAGATAGTTACGAAGTTTGATCAAAATCGGTTAAGTAGTTTAGGAGTCCATCGCGGACAAACAACGTGACACGTAATTTATATATATTAAGGTCTCTTTTATTATGTGTTAGACTAATTTTTATCAAGCATTTGAGGCTGGTTAAATGGCCTACGGCAATCCGGTAGATGCCGGCAGCAAAGAAATCAATTGCATGCAACATGCTTTACAAGAACAGCTAGGGTTGCCATATACTCATAACCAGTAACAAGTTGTTAATATTCAGTCTTACGTCGTAAATCAAGCATCATCAATTTAAGCGTACCTTATTATTGTCTTAGATTATAAAATACATCTACACGAAACAGAGTACAATACTCTATTTTAGAGAACGCGCGGCAACCCTAGAAATGACACAAATGTTAAGTAACATATTTTTTAAACTAGTACTACTTTAGTCTACTTTTAGGCAGGAAAATACCGTGTTTGATAGCGATATAATAAATTTGGCAATAGTTATAAAATTATAAACAATGTTATGTCAAAAAATTGAATAAATTATCATTATATCTATACTAATATTATGAAGAAGTAAAGTTTGTGTATTTGTATATTTGTTAAATTGTAAGGGGTAATCTCGGGATCTACTGAACCGATTTTAAAAATTCTTTCACCAATAGAAAGGCACATTATTGCTGTGTGTCATAGGCTATATTGAATGCTAGAAAAAATTTGAAGAATTTTGTCCACCCGTGCGAAGCCGGGACGGGCCGCTAGTCATTTATATAATAATTATTCATTATTTAAATACAGCCAATAAATCCTTTAATACCATAGAAACATTTTTCTAACAAGAAGCACTTTAGTCGTTTTTAAATATATTATGATGTCGGAAACCTTAAGGCATTACTAACTATAACAAAATATATGAAAAAATAAAACTATTTTCTTTCTTCGTCTTGCGAACTGCTTTCTGTTGCCGCATACCGATGCGTTTTAATAAAGAATATATATATCCTTAAGCCTCGAATATAGTAATAAGCTGTAGAAAGACCACGTTCGTTATATAGAAAAAAATTGTATAAAAGTAAGAAAATAGTTACGGAAGTTAATACAATATAAAGTGTACCGGAATCTGTTATAAGAAAGTATATTTTACTGATGTTCTGATAAAACTGATAATTTTAAGTATATCAGTGAATTGACTGCAGGGGCGTGCATACCATATAGGCAATTAGGCAGTGCCTACCTCATTAAGAACCTAAATAATATACTACTAGTATTAAAGTTAATTTAGTTTAATTGGTTCCGTAATTCTATACTCAACCAAACTTCTATTGAGCACCCGCCCAGTAAGTTTTTCCTTACTACGTACAGTAACGGTAAGCAGTCTAAAGATTGCCTATTCGAAGCGAGCAGCGTTTCATACAACATAATTAATAACAGTATTGGTCAAATTTATACGGCCGCAATATAAAGTGCGCTCTTTGTCCGTGTATCGTTCTTAAACATCACCTTCGCAAATTAAAAGTATTTTAGTTTCATAGGTAAGCAAGCCTACTTGCCCTATATCTGTCTCACTCGGTCCTATACGCCATAGATGAGATGGATACGCTACCGCACGAGACCGGATGAGTTGAACAAGTTTCGACTTTATTGCGATGTCATAAGTGTTGAGACGTATGAAAAATGTAACAATGCCGCCGACAAGTGCCTCCTTCCTTTAGTTCGGGTTTTTGTATTGTTGCTGGCTTCATCACTCGCGCGCGACCGATTATTTAATTACATTAGTAATATCCTTACAATATTATCTATTAAGATAGCATTTTTTTGTTGTTTTTTGTTTATTTCGTGTGTGAGTGTTTGTAGTGTACTGTGTGTAAAGAAAAAAGATGTTGATAAGTGTTTTTTGTTAAAAATAAGTATCGAAGTTAGGTATTTAATAATGGAGAAATAACAGTGTGCCGATTGTAAGGATTCGATTTGTGTACAAAAACTACGTACCTATCCTTTCGGACAGTTTTAAAAATCGTTTCTTTTACTAGACCAACTCCAAATATCGAGCTTATTCAACGAAAAGGTAAAAATATCAGACATTTCAATACTAAATATTACGACAGTTATACTTGGCTAGCTGGTTGCCGCTATTCAAATTTATTGTTTTGCTTTCCCTGTCTTTTGTTTTCTACAACAAAACTGTGTGGAATGACACTGGTTACGGTGATTTGAATAATTTAACAAACCTTGCTAAGAAACATGATCAATCCGACAAGCATATTCAAGCGTGTGTCTCTATGTTTAATTTTGGAAAAAATCGCGTTGAATTAGGTATCAGTGTGCAATTAAAAGGCGACGTTGAGCGTCATAACGCAAAAGTCGATCGCAATAGGAATATTTTATTTCGTTTAATTGATATTACTTGTTTTTTAGCAAAACAGGAGCAAACTGCAACAACATCTTTTTTTTTTCTTACTCAATTTGCTTCAGTCAGTGTATTATTACTCGTATAATTATTTATACCCGGTATTCGTAAATCGTGAGCGATGATGTGAAGTGACAAAAAATTTATATCAACAGCAACAACGGCTTTTCTAAAAGCCACTACGGCTATCGCTCACATGTCATGTATAATATTCATGAATTTCTGTGATATCTGTGGTGGTGAAAAATTCGCTTGGTCTCGTCTCGGCCGTCAGGCGCCAATGGATGATTTAATCGATACATTGGAACTTACAGCCTGAAAAAACCTGCAAAAAAAGTGGTAAGTGAATTTATACCCACATTACCTACCAAATATTAGGATTTTTTAAATGATAAGCGCAACTACGACTAGTTAGATCTACAGTGCCTACCGCGCTGGAAAACCAATGCACGCCCCTGATTGACTGACTTACTGTACGTAACGGATAACAGTTGCTATCTCAATGAGATTGCTATTTCGAGAGTTTCTTTACCAAATTATGTAAATATTTTCGTAAGCCTATTAACCGCTATTAAGATAAGAACTCTTTAAGTTAATATTACTTAATATCAGAAAAATAATCGGGAAGATTAATCAGTAATTACCAGGGCTTGAAACCGGTTTAAAATTAACCGGTATTATTAGGGTAACACCGGTTTTATTATAAAGTTCCGTTCCAGTGCAGAGGAACTATTCGTGGAACCTAAATAAACCGGTTTATTATTAGCGATTGCTAAGATAGCGGAACTCGTTGCGATTTGTTGTAAATTGTTAAAGAAAGGTTTTCCGAGAATAAGGCGAGACGTATGCGGCGCTCGCAAAATATCACAAAGTTCAGTTCAATTAAAAAACAACGCATTATTTTCAAAACGATTCAATAGAACATAACTATTCCATAAAAGTTCAATGCGTAGTTTAGTCGAATTGGTTCAAAAATACCGGTATCCAAGCTCTGGTAATACATCGATCACATACAGAGGTAAACGTGACGGACCCCTCGCGTATAAGATGTCTTTTAGACCCTAATTCTAAGCACTAAGCTCATTCACAGAGCTCGCAAGACCCTGCGAGCAAGACCGGGTAGAACACAATATACTGATGGAAAAATATGGCATAGAAATACATAGATCCGTTTACACATGGTCCACATCATATTTAAGGAATAGGCAGCAGATCAGTCAGTATAGTTGTAAATGCATTAATACATCATAGAAGTGGAGTCGGCTGTCTATTTTTAGTACACAAAAAAATGACCATAAAAGTTTAAAACTCTTTCAGTTACATGCGCCATCGTCATCTTTAGATCTTTCGTAACGATGGAGCATGCAACAGCGCCTTAATATCGGAGTCTCACAAATAAATAAAAACCAGCGTAATGATCGCGTTTTAATTATTTCTAATGACAATTTAAATATCGTTTGTGTTTAAATAAACCGACAAATTAAAGAATACTTGCGCATGTTTTATATTTAATTCAGACGTTTCGATCTCCTTTATCTGGCGGCGTGATCTCAAGGTGACTAAGGTAATCGTCCTCATACATGTGCCTTCTACCATTGGGCACATTCTTCTAAAAATTTACACAAATCAAGATTGTTTTATTTTCTAATTTATTTACTTATTTTATTGTATTTACGATTACTTTAAATTACTGAGTCTACCACCGGTTCGGAAATTCAGAGGTCTTTTCGATAAGAATTAGAAGAACTGGTAAATAAAACTTGGGTGGGGGGACCGACCTCCATTTTATTTAATGTATAAGGACTAATATCTTAGTCTATTTGTGATCACGGAGTCAAAACATCATGATTTAATAAATTGTTTAATTTTTTTGTGTAATGTGCCTGTAAAATGTCTTCAACAAGTTACAAGAAATCTCACTACCCCAGCGGTCGCTAAGAATAAACCGGTTTATTTGGGTTCTATGAATGGCTTCTCTATAGCCCGTACCGGTACGGAACATCGAGATAAAACCAGTTCTATCCTAAAAACACCGGTTTCAAGCCCTGGTAATTATTGTATAATCTTTATTGTCAACTAATACAGTTTTAAAAGGGTTTATTCTTATTGCGCGGAAGTGCAAGAACTAAATATCATTTGTATTATATGATTTTATATGTTTATTCCAATATTCAATACTATCTTATATAGTAAACTAGCGGCCCGTCCCGGCTTCGCACGGGTGGACAAAATTCTTTAATTTTTTTCTATGATTATATATTTTTCCGTTAGCGCCATCTAGCGTCCGGTAGACGAACTACTTGCGGTTAACGCGTTGCTATGGTAACGCATATACAATGGGAAAAGAGCGGACAGACAAACAACAAATTTGTGATCTTAGATTATTTTAATAGGAAAATCGAGTCAGCTCACAAGTTACTCTCAAGTGGGAATAACTTTCGAGTCGATATTTCCTATTAAAGTAATCGATCCTTTGTGTTATGTCGCACAGACAACGCGATCCCGATAAAGTCGTGGTTCTCGGACCCGCTGGACGTGGCGCTGCTGAACCTGCTGCCGGTGCTGGACGCGCTGCGCTTCACGCACGACGTGCGCTCCGTGCTCTCGCGCAACCTGCACCTGCACCGCCTCTGGTAGCAACGTCAGTATTACATATTCTATTATTCACACCTCACCTCACATATAGGCGCTTGCCGCGCAGACACTATTCGTGCTAAGCGTGAGATTTAACCGTTACACGAGAGCGGCACATTAAGTACCGTTACACGATTTATATAGGAGCCAGCTGCCTCCCCACCTCAGTGTGCGTGGCCTTCTGTCTCGCTTTCACTCATTGCAGTGTGTGTTACTGGCGTGGCTTTTTATATCTTTTATACGTTTAATTTAGTGACGAGGGCCCGCCCTAGGCAGGCCCTCGTATATATCGATTTTTATAAACCTAATTGCTTTCAAATATTTTTTTATTTTTCCTTGTCACATCTTTTATAATTAAAAGGCGCGCTTACACCATTTACACAACTCCGTGAAAGTAAAAATTTCGGTGGAGAAGGGGAGACTGTGCTAGTGAGAGAGCAAAATAAGAGTTAGAAGGACAGATGATCCTCGAAATATCGCGCGCTACACATTGCTTGATAGAACCCTTGTCTACTCTATCTATAGAACTCTGCCTCCTCTCCTCCGCGGAGGACTCCTACGTGCCCGATTGACCAAACCTCTTCCGTTGCGGGAGATGTATCTATATCGGACGTGGCTCCTTACCTCCCGGTCTCTCCTCACACCAAGATTCGGTCTGAGTGGTAACTTCCCCTTTCCCCCTCCGCCTTATGAGGGTGGCGTTGAGGTCGCCTCCCACTAATACATTTACACCAATAAACTAACCCAAAGTAAGCACTGTATTGCTTATGTTATGGATACTAGGGTAAAATATAGACGTCATTTATGATACATACAAAAGTAATATTCATAGGAATATATATAAATACCCATGACTCAGGTATAAACACTCGTTAAATTCATCATACAAATATCAGCCTCTTCCGGGACTCGAACCCAGAAATAGTTGCGAAAGGCAAGACCGCTACTGTTGCACCAAATGGTGGTGATATATTATTATTATATTGGTATAATTTAAATAATTATTTGAAATACTAGCTCACCCGGTAACGCGTTGCTATGGTAACGCGTATACAATGGAAATAGAGCAGACAGACAAACACACAAACAACAAATTTGTGTTTTTAGATTATAGATTTACTCGATTTTCTCTTGTTTTCAGATGGAAACTGGCATTGTACAAAATAGGGACGCCCCAGGTCTCCTGAACTTATTTATTATTATTTCTTGTTAGGCCGTTCAGCGCTTATTAAAATATACATATAGTTATAAATATAGTTAATGATTTTTTTTTAAGTTTTGTTTTTACGTAAACAAAAGTGATTACGCGTTTATATAGACTTGCGTATTCGTGAAGTTACCTACAATTGTAGGAATATGGCGTTTTTGAAACGCCCGATGATTTTCTGTGTATTAGGTAAGTGGATTATTGTTTCTTTTTTCTCGTTCGTGGCCCCACTACAAGGAAAAAATTATTTTTTTTATATATATTTTCTAAATTCTATTTAAAGTGATTATAATTAGAATTAAATTCGTGTACCTTTTTTTTGTAAAAAGGCGTTACACTTTTTTTTAATCTTTGTATCAGAAATGTACAATCAGTTTTGAACAAATGTGTTTGATTTTTTTTTTTGAGAATAAATTCTGTGGTGCCACGAATGTAGCGAAGGCGAAGAGATTTGAGACCCTGCATCCTTTAAAATGAAAGGGTACAGATGTCCGACTATTTGGCTTCGCTGTATGAAATGCTCCTTGCATTTGTACAGGGTTGCCACCTCTGAGTATGATTATTTTCGGATAAAGACAATTATGACTCACAGTACGTTAATTGACAAGACAGCTGTTTTGACGATTTTTATATTGATTAGAAAAAAATGTTATATGTAGTTAAGTATGGATATGAAAACATTGTAAATTATTAAATTAGTCACGTAATTAAAAACGCTTTTGAAAGTGAAAAATTCTTTGTTAGTGAATGAAGTGAAGGCGTTCTGTTGATTAACGTACGCATAAACCTTCCCGCTTATATTATGCAGTGTGCGTATGAAACGAAGAGACCACAACGTTTTTATTATTTGTTTTGTTTACTTTATTTCACTTTATTTTGTAAATTATAAACACTGATGATGTATGATGATTATGATTTCGTGAAACGAACATGACAATAATTTTAATTATGCTCTTGTCGATTTTGGCAACCCTGTAACTACTTCCCTTAACCGTTACTATGTAGATAAGTGAAACATGTCAATCAAAATTGACTGTGTGTTTTTTGACATAGTAAACACTCACTTTTGGTTTAATATTAGTTGAAAAAGGTTTTTATTTTTAAATAAATGTGAATTTTTCAAAATCAACACTAGAAGCCTCAGTAATGTATTTTTTTATATATTAAAATGTCAACTATTTATTAACATGGAATGACATATCATAATGATTCAGTATGTGAACTTCACATCATTTTGGACTTAACCAACGCTTAAGTTTTGACCCCATATTTAAATATGGCAAATACCAACCAGTCATCATTTTTAAGTCTTCGCTACACAAATTAGGAAATTATTTGGGATAAGTCCTCAAATGTTTGAAATTGGCCTTTTAAAAAAACAATATACCAAAAGTGAGGTGATTTTACATTTAAAAAAATGTAATTCTTTTTTTTTTTTGTAGAATAATCGACGTTTCAAGTAACTTTAATGAAATAAAAAATTTCATACCCTGCAATGTTTGTACTAAATATTTTAGTGATTTTTTCAGAAGTGATGTACAAACGTATAGGTTAATATAGTCACTTAGCATTATTTTCTATATGTTCAGGTTTCGGTGAATCTGTTCATAAAGTTAATTCGTACATTGATTTCGAAAATTAAACCTTATGTCGTAAACACTTATGTTCACAATCCAAAAATGTTCGATATGTGATTTATTACATCATACTTACTATTAGTTTGATATTATGAAAAAAATACAGTGATTAAGCCCAGTATTTGAACCATACGAAATTTAATCATACTTAAGTGATGTAAACAAATTTTTTTATACGAAACAGGTCTAAGACAATATAGGTTAGTTTCTAAATCGTGTATAAAAATATACCCGCTCAGTTGCAATGGTTCATTCATTCACTAATAAACGTAGCACGCCATCTTATTACTTAAAAGATAAACATAATATCAGAAAATATGCTGTTTCCTCTTGGTCTGAGATACCATTTCCACTTACCATGTAATAAAACTTTGCCAAAAGGAAAATCACTTTAAAGTATCACACTTTAAGGTTTAATTTACAAAGTTATGTGGCTCCTGTATTATTTGTTAGTTTTATTAAAAACAACAGATATAAATTCTAGTAGACTCTCCAAGATGCAATGTTGGAATGTTGGCCGATAATGAAATAACAGTCAAGTTAATATATGTCATTTTAAACCTATGATATTTGAAATTATAATTCTTTCATAATATTTAAATTACACGTATAAAAAACGCCCACATGTGGTCGTTTTTAAATCTAATAAGAATAAAAAGTAATACATTTACTGATTTTCCAAAATTCTTTAAACATTTTTCATTATCCTATAGGCGAGTGCGTGTTTTGATAAGGGTACTGACACTTAAATGACGCGTTATATTTCGGATCCAAACTTAAGACACTTTGAAAATGTGTAACGTTTATTAGTAAATGAATCGAATAATGACAGAGTTTTATTAAACTTGTTACAAATGTAAAGAATATTTGCCCAGTTTTAGTGATTTACTTAATGAAGAGTATCCTTTAAAAAAAACCAAATAGTTGAAATAATTATTATTAGTGTTAAGAATTATGTGTTAAAATAATAATTACACGGACGAGCTAAACTGTCTTTTATAATTTTAGTTTTTTAATTAATCGGTAAATTATCTTATGCTATTGTAAATGATTATGTTTCGAATTGATTTAGTTTGTAGCTTTTATGTACTTTAATACATAACGGAAACTATAGGGAATATATAAGAATCTTTTGACAGTTTAGTGACGCGCCTAAGTTTGTGAAGCACTGGATGAGTGGTAATAGGATTCAGTTTGTTAAAATTTAATGGGTGTTAAGAATGGTCCGCGGAATGGTACTTACTTGATTCTTTATTATCATTGAGCTAGAAATTCTTAGTAATAACAAAAATCTATCTTGTTAAGTGATTAATTTGAATATTTCGGGCACGATAAGGGCATGAAACTAACCAATATTTCATATCATTAACAAACTACCCTGCAAAAATATTTGGGTTTGGTGCGGTATATTAAAAGGTAAAATAATTTTTATTCAAAATGAACATTCACAATCCGTGTTAACCAATGGCGTAGTTTTGAATTCAATATTCAAAGCTACGCCATTGGTTGAATACACTATATGTTAGGCCTATAACTTGCAAAAAAACGGGTATGGAATGGGTTTGTAGGTCCCATTACCACTCCTACCAGTGCTGTTAAATACCGTGAGTTCCTAAGATCCTGAGTTTAGTTAAACTCTACTCACATATTAAGAATTTTCTTTGTTTTGTACATTAAAAAATAACTTCATTATTATTTTATATGGTACCATAAGATTTTTAAAGTCGGGGGGGGATATCATGTTCAGACATGAATTGGTTTCAAGTTAAGGATATTTGCATATCTTGACAATCCTTGTGTTTGGCAGAAAAAAGCGCTTGCGAGCGCTTGCAAGAAAAATTGCGATCGCTGAGGGATAAGCAAAATGGCGGATTGTGTCAGCGCAACTGAAGTTAGCAAACGTGTCCTGAGTGCCTACCATATTTTTTTAGCGCGATTCAAGTTCGATTGTCGAAGTGAGACACCGCTATACGCGGTCTATAGCGGAGTCTCTTTTTAATAGCTAAACCTGAATCGCTAAGACGTGATGGTAGGGCCTCTGGCCGAAAACTGTATAGCTTATCAGCGCTGGTAAGCGCTCGCAACCGCTTTTTTCTACCAACAAGGATTGTCTTGTTATCGTTAGCTTAAGGTTCACAATTCAGATTAGATGCAGCTCAACCAGTTAACTATCGCATACTGCCTTCCTTACGATAAGTGCAATAAGTCTACTACATAAAAAATCCGCTTCATTTTATAGCCATATAGTAAGAGTTTCAAGTCAATAGCTATTTTAGTTACTATGATACACAAAAAAACAAAAATTTAATCTTTAATCGCAATTATTTCGAAAGTAGCTGAAACTACTTATTGCACTTATCGTAAGGACGGTAGCATAGATTTAAAATTAAATCTTCCAAAATCATAAACTTATCACAAAATGGTCAATATTCGTAACGTGTGTTGTATTTCTTTAGTAAAACATTTGAATTTGGTTTCATAAATTTTAAAAGCATAATTTTAAAATACATCTAATCATAAGGCATAGTTTTATATATAGTTTAGTGGTTGGTAATAAATTTAAAAAATCTTAACTAAAGTATACCGTAGTAGTATGCCGAATGTCTTTAATAAATGCGTTGTAAAAATGATGAAGATACTTATCTGCCGTTGCTATAGTTACTAATGGTGTTTTTTTTTTATCTAAAAAAAAAATCTTCTTTTTACTGTTTTCAATAGCGAATGGAATAATTGCGTTAACCCCCACCGGCTTTACAATTATATCACATAAATCTATATGGTCTACAGACATACTATTTTTTTTTATGTCGTTCGGAAACAGTAGTAGAACATTAAAAAAATAACTCATTTCAAAACATATTGAAGTTAAGAAACATTTCTTATTGATTGGTAAAGAAGGCCGATAAACAGTAATTATATAAAAAAATATATTTTGTTAATATTTTTAAATAAAATATTAAAATTTTGTCATTTTTATTTTATTTAAATATTGTATATTATGTTTTTTTTATCTAACTAGCTGACCCGGTAACGCGTTGCTATGGTAACGTTAATTGATACAATGGAAAAAGAGCGGGGAAAAGAACGGACAGACAAATACACAAACAACAAATTTGTGTTCTTAGAGTATATATACTAGCTGACCCGGTAACGGTTGCTATGGTAACGCGTATACAATGAAAAAAGTGCGGGGAAAAGAGCGGACAGACAAACACAACAAATTTGCGTTCTTAGATTATAGATTACAGTATTTTTGGCCTTTATATGTATGATTTCTAATATCTATAACTAAACCTAAAAAAAAATCATTTTTAATTGCTCAAAACAGCCCATTTTTTAAATTTCCACTACTGTTTCCGATCGACTATTGTATATACTTATGATATGTAAGCATATTAATATGTTCCACTGTTGAAATTCACAGGGTGATTTCATTGCGAAGTGAGATTAAAGATAATTTTTCATTTTATGTAAATGGTGTTACTTTACCATGTGATGGTGTCTCAAATTATTTACAATTATGATATATCAAATTAATATTGGTTTTCTACTCAATATAAGATATATTGTGGGATTCGGTAGAAATTTGTAAAAGTGACTTTTTCAAATGTTATTATTACAATGTTTGCCGATTTAAAGGGTATTTTTATGTACCTGAATAAAAAATTTGAGACACCTGTAATTTATGTTTAATAAATGAACACAAAATAGCGAATATTCACAAAACGCATAGCACAACCGTTTCATTATGAAATAACACAGAAGTCCAACCATTACCGAAAATTGATTTATTTACTTGAGATTATTTAACTTTGTATGGGTGTGGGCTTAACATTTGTTATAAATCAACAGATGTCGCCGTGTTGTGATAATAAGATAGGTTTCGCTAATTAGAGCTCGAAAATGGCTAAAAAAAGGTATATGAAAAAGATATATTTCTTTTAATCTTGTCTCATAAATCCAAGGTGAGTACTGTGTAAATCCAGATGTAACCCCAGGTAATTAAACAAAAAAAAAATACATCTTATGTGCATCAACACTGAATAGGTAATTTGTCCGTCTAATTCGTTAACCTGCTAAGTTCAATTTAGTGCAAAATTAGTTTTTTATACTATGAAAAATATTAAGTCATATTACACCGTTAAGTAACGGAATAATGACAATGAAAAATTATGAAAATTGCAAAAAAAAACAAAAATTGGTTTCTGACAGCAGCCAGTTTCCGCAACAGAAACGGTGCTGAGTATACAATCATAGTTATTTCTTATGGAAGATTTAGTATTTTTTTATTGAATATTAATAACAGTATTTTCTTAATTAATAACTAGCGGCCCGTGGACAAAATTCTTTATTTTTTCTATTATTAAATATTTTTCCTTTAGCGCCATCTAGTGTCCGATAGACGAACAACTTGCGGTTAACGCGTTGCTATAGTAACGCATATACAATGGAAAAAGAGCGGACAGACAAACAACAAATTTGTCATCTTAGATTATAGATTTCTAATCTAGGAATCCATATATCTATATTATAGTTTTCAAAGAAATTACAAAATTACAGGAAAAGTTGTGAAACTCCTAAATTCTCCTAAACCAATATTGACTTGTGATGCAAGTAAATAAATACCAAGATTAAAGATATAAATCTTTTTTCAATTTTATTAGCTTAATAATTATAATTTTTAATCATTTTTCTCCTATAACAATGAGAAATTAGACTTAGCAGGTTAAAATTTTAGACCGACAACATATGATTTCTCTCAAATTTGAATTTATTTATACCTTTTACATCTTTTGGTTGGTCAATTGTAAATATCTCATAAAGATAAAAAAAATGTAACCTAATCTATCTACATCGGTGGACATTTCCTGTGTAGTTACCTTTTTTCTGCAAATAAGGTTACACCCTAAAAGTGATTTGTATGTTTATAACAAATTGTAATGATATTGTGGTCTCAACTGGTTGTTCAAAGTTCAAAATGCGATTTGTAATATAGCAATATTAAATCGATTTCAGAATTCGAGCTGTTTTATTGAATAATCTTTTCTTTCTTTTGCATAATCTTTTTATACCTAATTTACTTTGGCATAAAGTTAAAAGGCATTAATTAATATATGCAGGTTAATTTAGTAACAAATTATATTTTTTTATTCATTACCAGCCATAAAGTTATCAAATTATACCCTTTACAATCATGCCTTACAAACTTTTGCAAAAATTGTTACGTGCAAAACAAGAGGAATAACTCAGAATTTAAAAGAGTTTAAATATACAAATATATATTTTTTGTTTTCAAAATAGAAAAATACTTGAAAACATCGACTCGGCTCTCAACTAAATTCCTGCCTTAGAATTTACTTGTGAGTGAAGTCGATATTTTCTAGTATTTTTCTATTTAATTCATTTATCATATAAGACGAGTAAAGTTGTTAAAATCCTAATAATTCAAAACTTACAGAACTTCTGAAGGTTTTTTTTAGTGTTTAGGTCCATCAAACATATTGACGTAATTATGTTAGATCGAACTTAATTTCCTACTGTGAATTTCGTAAAAACAGGTACAAGTTCACCTTAGATGCATTGTGCATCTGCTAGACTTATATGATAGACTTTTGAGATGTGATCAGTCAATCGCTTTTCCTACACCAATCTGTCTCATAAATAGATGTGTATACATAATCTTAGTTGCCAAAATAATAGGGTCTGACCGAAAGAAGATTTTCAGCTGAAATCCAAACCGAATCATCGGTACCGATGTCAGGTTTCGGCTGAAAACTAATATACTCTATTATTTGGATACATTAAAAGAAAGGGGTTTGAAGGTTTTGGCCCTAACATCAGCCGCCATTTTGATTTTTTTTTCAAAATGGCTGTGCACAATAAATGTCATATATTTGGATAGGGGATACTTATACAAGCATAAAATGTTATATAACATAACATCATAAAGCGTCACGTTTCTGAGTTATTGAAAGATAAAAATGACAGTTGTTACAACGAATTTATTTATTTATTTTGTATTTATTTCATGTTGTTTAAGTTTTTACTTTTAATCTGAATCAGACAAAGAAAGAAAACAAATATTTTAATACTAATAATAGATTTTGTTCCTTTATAACTTTTTAATACAATTCAGTATGGTAATCAGATATAAATGTGTTTAATTATAATGATTTATTGTATTACCTATACCTTTATTTTGGTGAATAACTCCGAAACGTGACGCTTTAGGATATCATGTTACATAACATTTTTTGTTTGTATAAGTGTCCTCCATCTAAATATATAACTTTCGTTGTGCACCGCGATTTTGAAAAAAAATAAAAATGGCGGCCGACGTTTCGGGCCACCCTGCATACAAAAATCTTCAAACCCCTTTAGTACAGAGGAAAGGCAGAAGTATAGAGATCGTCACTAGTGGTACCGGAATCCATATTGTATTTTTGGCTTTTCCTAGTTTTCTATTCATTATTTTCTTTTTTTATATTTTAGGACAAACATTGATTACCTATTGGTCACATAGATATCAATTATTTAGAAGTGTACTTGATTTTTTTATATAATTAAGTGAATAATATACTGCACAATAATGGACACAAACAATTATGCTTAAATTGGATAACATTGCGTCAGAAATAAATGTTTAGTAGAAATTATGTACAAAATTTTCAAGAGCGATTTATAAAACATCTTATTCTTTCTTGACATTTTTTAGGAACTACCTGCGCTGCCGGGCTGACGTTAAACTTTCTTTAAAGACTGATTATCTCTGTAAATTACCCATTAGCCAATTATCACCGGATTGGTCAGGAGTGATAAAATACTACCTAGACAGTTTTCGTGCCTTCACCATGAGTTCTAGCTGTAACGCTGCTTGTCTCATGCTAGCCCAGTAGCGCCACAAATTTTCTCATTTATCTTCGAAATTACTACCTGAGGGGTTAGGAGATGTGGTTCTTTATTATAGGTATATTTTGTACCTTGTAGAAATATAGCATTTTGAATGCTAAAACATGAAAAACAAATACTTCTAACACTTTATTTTATCCTATATCTCCCATCTATTACTATATATAAACCTTATATTAAAAACTATATTCTGATCGGTTATCTCATTCACTTCGCAACTGCAGCACTCGTGTCGCTTGGTGCCAGATTCAATTAAAACGCCAGAAAACACGATTCATGTCCGAATGAGATACTGGACAGACTTTTATCTTTATAAAATATTAATCTGCCACTGGCACAGTTGCTGTGTTCTGTGATAAAATTCTTTGTAATCAACACTTTCCCAGTAAGTGTTGTCAGACTATTTTTTTACCGTTTTGTTGAGTAATTACTAAGCTATATGATAATTTTTTTTCAAGCGGAGCTTCAGCGCAACTATTTCTAGTAAAATAATTTATCATATGATTGCAATAAATATATATAAATAAATTTCTTAATATAATGCTATTAATTAATATGGCAATGGTTGAATTACGACATAATATTCTGTATTGCTATAGTTAGTATTAACTTATAACGTAGCAAGATTTGCAAATGCTCCCGCGCCTTTGGAGGCCCCGCGCACCAACGGTTTCTGTCCGTAACAAATATCTATTTAGATTGGAGCGTGAAAATATTTTTTCAAATCAATGTACATAGGTACAATACTTACCACGAAACGAATCGTATCAAAATGTTGAACTATAATTTAAACGTTTAGTATATTTCTAAAATAACGTGCTGGCCACACCACAAATTATGTTTTATCACACTACACGCAAATTGGCAACACTGCAAACGTAACAGGGGAATTCCCTGATATTTAATCAAGCTAGTCGTGATAACCCGACCAACTTGGAAATGTTTATTTAAACTATCACTTAACAAGAAATAATGGATGATATTTACGCTTGGAAGATAATAATAGAACTTTCGATATGAGCCTTTCTTGGGAAAAGTGATTTCGCAATTGTGTTGAGTATTGTTTTCGTGCGTGATATAGCGGTGTTACCCACTTAAGTATTTAGTTATTAATTGAAAATATAAATAAAACAGTGTTTTCACGTTGAATGAAGGGAATGTATAAACGAGAATAACTGCTTATATGGTAAGATATTTAACCAAAGTCAATTATGCATATTCCAATTAAAAATATTATTTCTTTAATTATACTTTATAAAATGTATAACGCAAAAAATAATAATGAAAATATTATATTAACTTTATAAATTTATTTAAAAATCACAGTTACTCAATTACAACGAAAAATAAAGGATTAATAATTATTTTAATACTTTTATGTAATACTAAATATGATTTTCCGGTAATTATATATTTGTAAGTTATTTAGTTATATAATATTACAAATGTACAGTCAGCAATTCATCAACTTACCTAAATCTGTCAAATTTCCACAACCAATTTTCGACTTAATTACAAATAGATAAAATGAAATATCGATTGGGATATTCTAACAGATAAGGTTAGGATGATCTGTTATTGCCGTGTGTTGATTTTTTCTTAAGTTGTATTATCTTTTTGAGTTTATGTGGTTTGTCATATTTACAGTAGGACTTTTTACGTGAAATAAATGGCGCAATTGGCAGTGATACTACCTAAGGCAACTTGGTTCCATTATTTAAGAGTAAAAATTTATTTAGAAAATTCGTCGCACCAACCGTAGGTAACATGAGTAGCAAGCAGATCAAGAGATGTGTGTCGATACTACGCTCCAGGAAAGCACTAAGCGTAAAACAAAAGATGAAAAGGGAAAAAACAGTTCTATGTTCAAAATATGACTGTTGGACCTATATAAATTAAGAGTAAAAATAAAGACGGAATTTCAGTTTTTAGCCAATTTGAACTTAAAAGCTAAGCAAGTCTTCTTGACCTACAGTCATGTTCAAATAAAAAAACAATTGAAAACATTTCCTTACACGAATCTAATGTCACTACACTATACTTTAAAGCCAAGAACAAATCAAAAGTTAAATCTACTCTCACGATATTGACGAATGCCCGAGTAACTTTACAGATATTGGATTGCAAAAGAAAAAGCAGCTAAGTGCAGTGAAACCAAGGGCTCTGACTTCTAAACCTCGTATTGGACTAGCTAAAAATTCTCCCACCTTTAGAATTTAAAAAAAATACGTTGTCACACGACTTTTAGGTAGTACTATCGTTCAGTGAATCACCTTTTAAAATGTTGTTAAATTTGGCATATTAGTATAAGTCACGGCACGATTCTCTAGCGCTGAACGTTATTGCGCAGAAGTAAAAAATAAGATGTCTTGGGGCAGACCACAGAACACTGGGCAGACGGGCGTAAGGGCGGGCGTGCGTTGTGCCGATTGGCTCTCCAATCGTACTCCGTGTCCCCCGCACTGATACGACGCACAGTGGTCCGGATTTTCAAAAAGGTGGACATAGGATCGAAAATGCTTATTTAACTTAACAAAAAATTGTTTCGTATAGGAAATTTAACGCTGATTAATACTTATTTCTACAATTTTACAAAAAAAAAAGTGCTTCATCACGTCAAAAAAAATATTGAAAATAAAAATGTATGGGAGAAAATCTATTTTTTTTTTCTCCGTTCAGTATCAAAGTATAGCAAGCAAACCTTATATTCTGGTAAGTACCTATTGTTCTTAATACGACGACATATAAATTGCGTGCGTATCCCTGCGGCCTTGACGCCTACGACGATTCAAAGTTTAAAATTTTTATGATGAATTATCTTATTATTATTAACCCTTAAATGCATGATTTTTTTATTTAATTATGAAATTAATATTTCAGTATAGGTTTTGAGTCACCAATAAAGGGAAAAATAATTTAAAAAATTTTGGTTTCAATAAAAACTATATTTTAAACTATAAACGAATGATGTAGATATTTGGCAACGTATATTAAAATCAAAATACAAACACATTCAGGATAAATTGCCAAAAAAAACGTTATAATATTGATTTGTTACCTTACGTCTAATATATCTGTTATTTTTTTACTCTTTTCGGCAATTTTTCTCACTAAATCTTAATTCAAATGTCCCAAATTATCATACAACCAACTTTTTTCCACCTTCACAATGCCTATGTCAAATTACCCGTCAATTTTATTTTCTGAAAACCCTATTACGCTATTTTTTTAATGATATTAGCTATGATATAAAAATAAGTTCTGAAACACTTGTCACAGCTGTCACTTTTTAAAATGACAAAAATTGGTTTTCTACAAACTTTAACTTAACTTTTGGCAACAATATGCATTTAAGGGTTAACGAGTTTTTCTACTAAAATTAATCCAAAATATATTTTTTAATAAAACAAGCCCCCCACGTGCCCCATCCTTTTATTAGGCTCGCCCCCTATTACTTGGGACTTAAATATAACTGGCGAAATTACAGTGTACTATAGTGTAGTATACACCTTTGCCTTCGGGGAATATAAAGCGTGACGTTATGATAAAATAAGCATTTTTGCTTATTTTGACGTGACAACGTCTTATAAATTGGTTTGCCGGGTGACACTTCAAGAAACTGCGTTACGCTCCGCTCACGTTATGCGCTTACAATGAGAGCGAGTGAGAGGCACGCGTCCCTTCCACTCGGGCATGGTTAATGGGCCTAAGAGCGAGAGAGACAGACATAAAAAGTGGAAGGGACGCGTGCCTATAAATTAATGTTTTAAATATAATTCTTTGTATAAATAAATGTTTTAAATTGTTACTATTATTTCATCCTTCTTCCTACTATACGAATGAATATTCACATTAAAATTATTTTACCACTCAAAGTCGTTGTCACGTAAAACTTTCGCCCGTATACCGACTTTACAGGCAACCAACCAGTTTTTTTTTGTTTTAAATAATCTTCTGTTGATTATTCTTTCATCTGTTGATATTTCCTATTGATAAATCATGGTTGATATTGGTAGTTATACTACTAGTGTGACTTATCTTGAAAGAAACAATTAGAAATAGATTTAGCCCTGAAAAGGGCTTTTTCTGAAGTCTTGAAAATGACTATTTTAAGTCATCATCATCATCCGAGCGTCTTCTTGTCTTCCAGTCCAGTCCAGTCTAACCGGATACGGCTGAATATTACGACCCTTTGACTATTTTAAGTAGTCCTGAAAAGGACCACAACTTAACTACTACTACTAACAAACTCAATTCTAACAATTACAACATCACTAAATCTGTCACGTTTACATTAATGGATCATGTTCAGACTGCAACTCCTGTAGATCCATATTTTCGGTTTCTTCTGTTACTACCTCAGGCAACAACAAAAGCTCTTTAACATCTGGAAAAAAATCGAATTGCTTTGAGTTGCTGTATTTTGGTCCATTATGGGATAAATATGGGTCTGAACTAATTAAAAAATTATGAAGCAAGTCCTCGTTGGTCTTTATCCTGTTAAATTTTCTTGTGTGAGACTCACGAACTCTTCGAAATTATTTATTTCTTGCTTCTCCAGCTTCTTCGGAAAGAATGCCAATTGGTAGGAGGCCAAAGTGATGACAAATGTCTGCACCGTGTATTAGTAGCTTGTGCACACTTGCGGGCATATAAAACCATGGGTATAGATGAACAAAGATCTCAGCTGTTTCTCTGCAATAAGTCCTGAATTTTTCAATATCTATGGCACATCCTGATGAAATCGTTTGAAGAATAACCGCAAAATGCTTTAGCAGGTCTTTGTCAACATTGGTTATTTCGGCAGATTTCTCATAATCTCTAAAAAACCTTCTGGCTGTGTTTCCGTCGTTTGTGGTTCCAAAGCCTTGCTTCACAAAATCCACAAGTATTCCCATTTGCTGTTTGAATTCTTCTTGTGTCAAATGTTACTTCGCAGCTTTTAGTTGCTTGTTAGCACCTCGTGCAGTCCACATCCCAAAGTCCATGTTGTAAGATATGTGTAGAATACACTCCATACAACGAATCCACATATAAGAGTAGAAAGTCCATATTTATAAACATCTTCTCGAACAGGTCTTGTAAATACTTCTGACAGCTTGTTCATCTCAGTTGGCTTAGCAAGGCAAATATTGCAGGCAGATGCAGACGAAGTATCCGTTATAATAGTGGCCACTTTTCCGTCGATCATTGTCATATGAAGCTTGTGACTAATCTCTAGCCCTGCCCATTTTGTAGAATCGATGTTTTTTATTTCTTCCTTCAATGCAGCTTCTTCTTTTTTTTCAATATTTTTTTTTGACGTGAAGGAGCAGTTTTTTTGAAAAGTTGTAGTAATAAGTATTAATCAGCGTTAAATTTCCTATACGAAACAATTTTTTGTTGAGTTAAATATGCATTTTCGATCCTACGTCCACCTTTTTGAAAATCCGGACCACTGTGCGACGCCCCGCGCACTTCCAGTGTATAGTCGCGTTCTAAATTGTTTTGTTTTCATTGTTAATTTTTGGTATGTTTTGTTTTGTCGATTTGTTTGTTGTGTTTGTTAGTTAATTTACTGTTTTATTCAGTTTGAACAGTTTTTAAAAAGTGAAAATGCCGAGAAGAAATACTGCTTTGAGAAGACAGGCACGGAAAATGGTGTATAACGTGCATTGTTTTTTAATGACTTCTAATGACCTCTAATGACTTCATTGATTCCTTGAAACAAAGCCAAAGTGAAATTGGCGAAGGTACGACTATTTTACTCGATCCGCACAGCTGCACTGTAGATTTAAGCCAAATAAAACAAACTGCAGAAGTTATTCACGCGAGAAATATGAAATTAAATACTATAATAAGTGACTTGGGGAAAATTCAAAAAAGGATAGCTGAGTCTACATAAATGTCGATAGCTGCGACGGTTAGAAAAATGTCCACTGAAGTCAATAATTCCGATTTAATATCAGCATTTAAAGTCGGTGTCTTTAACAATTGACTCTTGCCGTATCGACAACATAACTTGAATCGTGACAACTCGTTTGAAAGTATACAGGGGAATTCCCCACAAGCTTCGTTAGGGCCGTTTTTTGTACCTTTGGTTATCTAGCTAAGCCACCTATGATCATATCCTCAGTGGTGAACTAATTTTCCCAACATTGAAATGTGTTAAAAATGATTTGAGACAAGATGGGCTAGAAACGTCTCATCACCTCACTATAACACATTCAATTCACTGGAGGGAGACTCTGTACCAGGGTCGTCTGCTTAGGTACCTCCGTCTTACCTATTTCTGCCGCAAAGCAGCAGTGCTTGCATTTCTGTGTTCCGGTTTGAAGGGTAAGATATGGCAGTGAAATTACTGGGTACAGTGACTTTACATCTTATGTCACAAGTTGGCAACGTACACTGTGGTTCTTGTGGGGGTTGCAGTTTTGCTGCGAATCTCACAAGAGCCACATGTATTATAGGTGACTGTTACCACTTACCATCAGGTGGGCAGTTTGCTTGTTTGCCAACTTTCTGCAATAAAAAAAATGAAAAAAATACCATCGACTTATTCGCTATGCCAGGCACAGGTTTAAGTGGTCATCGAAAAAAAATCAGTATGTTTATTCCGACAATAAAAATGTGATGCCGATAATACGCACTGTGTCAACATAGATTCTTAACCTTTTTTACTAAAGACTAGTGTTGCCGATCGATAGTGGACTATCGATAATTATTCGATAGTCTATCGATAGGGGATAGATAGTAGGACTATCGATCAGAATATTGATTCTGTCGATATTATCGATAGCTCAAAACGGGGCAATACTATTGAAGGAGTGCAATACTATCGATAGTATAGACAGTATCGACATTATCGATTGTTTTGAACTATCGATAATTTGTCAATTTACAATAGTATCGTTTAAAATTTTAAGGCATAGCAGTCAACACTAAATCAACATTAGAACAAATAATTTCAAATGATACGTTCAAATTAACGGAGTAGCACAGATCGGTAATAATGCAATAGGATTTGAATTTTATTACATTGCTGTAAAAACATACCCAATACTATTGCAAAATTGAAGACTATCGATAATCTAAAACAATCGATAGTCTCGATACTATCGATAGTATTGTTACCAAGAACATAGATAATATCGATACTATCGATTGTTTTTATTTACGGACAACAATACTATCGATAGAATCGATAGTATTGCACTCTTTCAATAGTATTGACATGTTTTGAGCTATCGATAGCACGTTATTTTTCAGATGAAAAATTCGATAGAAATACTATCGATAGTTTGGCATCAATATTAAAGTCTTCAATTATTACCAAAAGTAAGGGTACCTACATCAAACAACAAAATTTTAACTTTTTTTAAATACGTTTTTTGCATTTTTTTTCCAATGCTATCTTTTAAGAAAAATTATTTTAATAGAAAATTACTACAAAAAAATCGACTTGGCTCACAAGTGAATTTTCCCACCTGAGAAATCATTTGTGAGACGAGTCGATTTTTTCCAGTATATTTCTATTAAATTAATTTATATCAAAAGACAAATTATAGTCAAAAAATTAGTTGCATGTCTACGATTTTAAGGAATAAGCGTTCTAAGTACTTCCTTCCACTGTGGACTCGGTCGACTGCCAACGCTACTTCATCACCGCTTCGTGCCTTCACTATAAGCCAGGAAAGTATAGTTGGAGCTGATTGTGTGTGCAAGACCTCCTATTTTATATCAGTAAATTCTTTCTATATTTATTATTCTTTAACTTATTCTAAAGTTCCAAACTAAAGATGTCGTCTGAGTAAAATGTTACCACTTTTATAAGGACTAACAAATTAATGACAATCAATCAATAATACATTTCAAAATATAAGATATCCATTTCAGAATGACGGACACTACTTGGTGTACAGTGGGCAACTCTCTACTTGTGAGCAAGTTACCTAATACATAAATGAGTTCATGAGATTTAAGGAAAAACAAAAGCTTTTAGAATTAGTCTCAGCCAAAAGACATCCTCTGCTGGTCTGATGCCTTTGCTAATGATCAGATATGGCAGTAGAAAATTGTAGATCAGAAAATGCAACTGCCCATTTTGTGGTTTATCAGACTCATATGATGATAAAGTAGCACCAGTATTATTAATCGCCTTTTATTACATCCTCAGTGTTTACAATGTGAAGGCTTGATGCTGTTTTGCTTAGCTGGACTGAACTATTGAACCATCTTAAATAGTGGACAATAAATTTCTATTACTACATACATGTCCAATTAGAGATTTATACATAAAGATATATGGTAGTTAATAAAAGATATAGATATTCTTGAAACTTTTTAATTTGAGACTATAAATGGATAATATCTGAGAAAATTTTGTCCAAATAATTTAATCAATATAATAGGGTGTCTTTTTAATTTTTGCTCTTAGTAGTTGTAATTCCGGGGAGTATACATTTATATAAATGAGTATATCAATAGAAAATATGAAAATGTAACAAATGTTTTACAATTGTTTACATAGGCCAAAATTACTAATTAATGAGGAGGAGTTATTTCTTTTGAAGTCTTCATATTTATTACTACAACAACAATGTCAATTGCTTATTATTTATTCATTTTGAATTTTATAATATGAGCCTTTAGCAACATAATGTTTCGGCTTTAAATAAGATTATATTCCATTTTCAAAACCATCGTTTTGATTAATGAAATCCATTCAACACATTCCTTACATTATCTTTCTAAATTTCACAATTTTATATGGAAAGTGTTGTCAACCAATAGATAATTTACTCTTACGAGAAATGTAACTTAAAAAACTTATATTCACCCTAAAAGTTAAATTTCTATTGAAAAATGGAAACTCAAATAAAACAAATAAATTACAACAATAAAAATTGATTTTGTAAATGAGGACTAAAGTTTGGGTGGGTTACTTTGAAATTAAGATAAGCTTTGCTGTCAGTTTTTACAAGAACTCAAAATTTTACATAGAATAAAACTAATAAAAAGTGTTGCATAATCTACTAAGGGATGAATAGGAAATTATAATTTATGTAAACAAATAGCAAATTTTTGCAGTCCTTATAACATTAGCAAGAAATGTTTATCATCAAAATAATTTCCTTATTTTCAAAAAAAATGTTCATTGCAAAGGTGTCTTATTATTAATATCTTTTATCTACATGAGATATATCTTTACAAAAAATAAGTATTGTCAAATTCTTTGCTTCGGTTATATTTAATCACATTGCAATGAACTCATTGTGATAATTGAAATTGTAACTATAGCGATGTCTTTAAATGAATGTGTATTACAAGTTCATATTAAACCTCAAGCTGAAACCAATAGAAATATCACAATAGCTGCTCAAGGAAACTTGTTCACTAGACAAATTCAAATGAAGACATTTGATTGTGAGAAATGCAACCAATATACAAGACAGAGTCAAGGGTTTAAAACTTATTTAAAAATACTCGGTCCAAACAAGGAGTTACTACAAAACTATAAGGTCTACTTGTTTTTAGAGGATTTATACTTCAAATTACAACTGTACATCAAGAGCAGCTGGCAACATCAGCTACTTGTCTAAAAGAATGACCTTTATGACACTGAGAAAGCCTTTTCTGAAAAAGATTTTACATAGGCTTCGTGTAATTTGTTCACAAAATCGGCATCATGCTTGAGAAGATAATTAAAAGCTTGGAGAAGTTGGTTCCTAGTAAGTGGTTCTGGAGATGGCTGGATATCGCTGCCAGTACTAGCAGTAAACATTGTTGGCGGCATGAGAGCAGGCTTCTGTTGTGTATTGAGAGAATTCATCAAGGGATAGAGTGACACGTCATCTATCTTACTACCATTGAGTGTACTCACCGAGTGGCTCACGTCCTGAGATTGATTCAAATAAGAAGCCAACGGGGAAGTAGGTTTTGGGGACGATATATGCATCAAATTCAATTCTAATTCCAGTGGGTTAGGTCCATTCTCCAGACCATCCAATGTCTGGCATTTTTTCAATCCAGATAACCTATGATTCTGCTTCTCAATAGGCGTCGACTTCATTGGGTAATTACTACACTGCCGCATAGCTGTATCTAAGGTTATGTTACCATTAGAACTTTGAGCTTCCTGAGGCGTCACAGAACGTTGTTGTTTCTCTATATGCTCCACAGAGTGTGCTGGGTTGCTCATAAGTCTTTGTAGAAGCAATGGCGCTTCTCGCGAGTCCGATGGCCTGGGGCCGAATATGCCTGGTGACGGGAGTGAAGATACAGCCGGCATTTGTGCCGCTGCACCGCTTCCAGCCTTAGCAAAGAAATCCATTACACTTTGGGAAGTCATATCGGGTGCTCGTGACGACGACGAATCGGTTTTATTAGCAACGAGCCCTTTGTTAGAATTGTAATCATCTTGTGCTTTGCTCAACATACTGAATATGTCGACGGGTGCTGCTGTCGGCGTAGATGCACTGTAAACAGGGTTTTGACTCATGTTTTCACCTGGACCCTGTTTCATAGACTCTTTCACCAACGAATTCAACTTTGTAGCCACCCGAACGCACTCGCTTTGATCATAAAACCATATGCCGTAGATGCGACACTTGGCGTTGCGATACAAGAGGAAAGGTTCTTTCAATTGTAATTCTATACCTTTGGACACTGGTTCAATTAAATTATTCGTACTCAACCTGTTCATAATCAAAAGACTGTGATACGGTTCTCCATTCCTACTGTACACAAACAAAGCACCTTCGATGTTCGTTTTCTCCCATTCGTTTTCTTCAAATGTATATAGCGCAACGTGGGTAGCACTGTCAATTATTTCTCTCGCGTATGGATCGGCCCTCTTTAGAGCACCGAAATTCATGCGGGTGTCAGCCATTTTAAAACAACAAAATACGAGTTTTGATGTAACGAGCAAGCATCACAGAAAAATGACAAGAACGAATGAACTCGCCATATTTGCAAAATAACGTTCCGTTTAACTTTAATTTCTTTCTAACAGAAGTAGTGCGTTTATTTATTTTTACATGTTTAAAACTGTAAAATTAATAAAGTATATACTACAAAACTCATGAAGAGCTTATGATTATATCGGATTTACTGATATATTTTTTGATATTTTATAGCTTTTTTTAATTCATTTCCCGTAAATAGAAACGTGCAAAAATGGGAGAAGATGACCACTGAACTGACCGTTATTTTTTCATACTTCACCATTGTTTTTTTTTACAATCTAAGAAAAAAAGAAATTCAACATTTTAAAATCTATCTTCAAATTAGAAATCACCCTAACAATATTTTATTCATATCTGAATTATTAATAATAGAAATATTTTTAGTACAGTCCACACTATATCAATAAATACAGTGACTTTTTACAAATATTGTACGGTCGACAGCACGTCAAGCAACGAACTCTAAAATTACTTGGTCTCTTTCACAATGGCATAGAGGTCTTAATTGTATAGGTAGATTTATATGCTTGACTGTCGACTATATAAAACATTACATAAACCAATTAAACTGTCTGTTTGTTAAGGCAATTTAACTTATGTAAGTGATAAAAACAATTTTTAAGATGTTGATTTGTCTATTCCAGCTTATTTCCCAAGCGGAGGAACATTTTGGAGGAAGTAATTTTTTTTTTAATTGTTCTTGATCCCAATTTGGTAGATCCCAATCAAGCCCGGGGACCAGGACATGATCCACGATGGAACTAGCTAACCCAGCAGGTGCTTATTCACCCTGGCTTTAAAAACGGACGAAATGTACTCGGAAATATAGAGGCAGGGAGGGAGTTTCACTCCTTTGCTGTGCGCATTATAAATGATGTTGAGAAACGCTTGGTGCGACAGGTAAACATAGCAACCAAGAAAGGGTGGTAGCCCGCAATGCGTCTGGATGTCCGATGGAAAAAAGGAGATGGTGGTATGAGCATATGCTGCGCCTGAGCACACTCTCCTAAATACAGTCTGTAGAAGACCGACAGACAGGCATGAAGATTCATCATATCATCAACATATCAGCCGTACGACGCCCACTGCTGGACGTAGGCCTCCCCCAAGGATCTCCACAACGATCGGTCCTGTGCTGCCCGCATCCAGCGTTTTCCCGCGACCTTAACCAGATCGTCGGTCCACCTCGTAGCGGGCCTACCCACTGAGCGTCGTCCGGCACGCGGTCGCCATTCGAGAACCTTTCCGCCCCATGAAGATTGCTCTTCACCAATTTGCTGTCATCAATGAGCCTCTCAGCTCTGCGCTGAATCGTGTCCAGAGCAGCAAGTTGGTATTTTGCTGACCCGTACCAGACGTGGCTGCAATATTCCAAGCAAAATCGGACTTGAGACTTATAGAGAGTTAAAATCTGCCCCGGCGTGAAATATCGCTTGACCTTATTTAGGACGCCCAGCTTTTTAGCTGCAGTTTGAGTCTTGGACTCGATGTTGGCGCCGAAGCTGAGGTCTGATGACAACTCCATGCCAAGAAGCTCGAGGCTGTCGGTAACCGGTACAGATGTACCCCGAAAAGCAGGAGTGAGGTTGAAGGAACTCCTTTTGCTGTGAAAAGATACGCCTGTGTTTTGGAGGCGTTGAAATGAACGAGGTTACTGTCACCCCACTTGGAAACGTGGCTTCTCTGGATCTGGCTGGCTGGAGGTGACGGTACTAAAACTGACGCTCTCCTAAAATCTGACGCTTAGCACGGATAGAGAGGCCGCGCGGAGAGCGCCTATATACAAGCGGCCCGTACTTCCATATAGAAGCTTCGCTTCAAAATAGCAAACGTGTCAAAAACGAAAATTGTACGCGCGCAAAGCCACGCGAGTTAACTAGTATAATATAAAATAACTATAAATTGAATATTTGTATCTCGATTCGCAAGACAAGTGATCGCACTTGTCGTAGTTTCTTATCTTTCATGTAATATCAACCCACAAACAGAAGCAACAAAACGCGAAATGTCATTTCTAAGTTTACTTTAGGCCTGTTGACGTCGGTAGTGGTAGTGAATAAAGATAATTCGCTTTTAATTATTATTGAATAGAAAAGCTTACGTAGAGAACATTTATCAGCATTTACTATTATTTTTTTTAAGTAAAATCAATTGAAATAAAATAAATTGTGGGTGTGAATAATACTATAGACACGTTTCAAAATTTACATAAATTTGTATTGTAAACAAGTTGTTGTTCTTTAGAAAATGACTGAAAATAATGTTCTCGTGATTGGTAGCGGAGGACGTGAACATGCCTTGTGTTGGAAGTTGGCAGATTCTCCGTTTGTGAGGCGTATTTATTGCGCGCCCGGCAGTGTCGGAATATCCACTACGAACAAGGTCGAAAGTGTTAATTTGGACATAAAAGATTACCCAGTAAGTATCTGATTGGAACTCTTTTGTAAATTTAGGTCTTTTGTATACAGAAGCGTGCAACAAGTCTCTTGCAGCGCTTCTGCATCTTTTGCAGTTCAATATTTTTGGTTATGTTGATGACATGTTGTCTGTGAATTTATAAGTATTTAAAGACAAAAAACTTACCTCTATGCTGTGAATGATAATTACTAACCTAGTACACACGGAAAGCTTTTACAACAACTGTTACGACATAACGAAAATGTATATTTTTCTCAAAGATTTTTTGATAACAAGAAATACTAAAATAAGGAAAAAAATTTAAGTAACTATTAACAGTGTCATATATTCAGTAAATAATCATGATATGCATTTAAAAATAAAAAAGGGAGTTGATTAAATAAATTGGATAAGTCTCGGTGGCCTAAAAGTTAAAACATCTGGCTCTTGCCGTTATACATAAGATGCACATTTGAATTAAATCTGGCAGAAAAAAATTTAGATTTAGATTTCTCCTTTAAAATATTCTAGATAGGTATTTAAAATTTTAGTGGTAAATAGCAAATAATAAAATGGTTTTTATATTACTGTAACTGTAAATAGTTTGGTTTGTATTAATAATAATTGGCAATAAAATATAATTATGTAATGAAGCTAAAAAATTATCACTTTTTCCAGTTAATAGTAATAGTTCACAACTGTTTCAGTAAGGGTCGTACCACACATTTTAGTTCAAATTTTTGCATGAGTGAAATTCCTTGCATCAGACTCATGCAAGTAATTTCACTCATGCAAAAATTTCTGATACATTATTTAGAGTTCTTGAAGTCACAGTCATAGTCATCTAGGCAAGCGCAGCACATCCTAGATAGTATCATCGCATATCATTAAGCGCTTACCTAATTATTTTAAAAAAAGGAAAAAATCAAGATATTTTTGGTCAGTTTTTTGGTTGTCAAAACTAAATTATGGCACAGTGTTTATTGGTAACTGAATGAAATAATATAACTAAAACATTGTCAGGTATTGCTAAAATAAATTAATAACTCAATATCTAATTTACACTATCATAAAACAAGGATTATTTGTTTTTATTATAAAAATATAATTTTTTCTTTATTCTTATCATAAAAGCTCTTGTCGCACATACAAGTTGTATTAGGAACCTTATTAACAGTAGAAAACTTTTATTTGCCTAAAATAAATGTTACCATTAACACAATTGATTCAAAATGCCACACTGCAGCTTAAATAAATAATTTACTCTATTGAATGTAGTGGTATGAATATGTCCATACTTAATAATTTTCAATTAATTACTTTTAATTGAAAATTGTTAATGATACATGTTATTGTCCCCGGCAAATAAGTTGAACATAATTTTGAAATCATGTGACATGCGCAGTAGTGAATAATGTACCTAAACTTGCTACTGCGCATGTCACGTGATTTCAAAATCATGTTCAACTTATTTGCCGTAGACTATACCTGTACATAAAATACTATTTCAATGATTTTGTTTTATAATGATGCTTCCTTTCCTTTTTTTTTACTAAAGACTATTTTGTCTATTCAGTTAAATAATTGTCCACTTTAATAAATCAATAATAAACAAATAATGAGTGTTATTGAATACACTTTTTGTCGAAAAATAAACTCCAGAACCTTTCAGAATTAAGTCACATACAAAGTATAAATAATATTATTATGTTATTTGTATTTCTATTTTTATTTTGGACGGATTTTGAATGTGGAGCCTCAGAAATGCTATGCCGAAAGCATCATATTAATAATTTTATTTATAAGTTAAAGATAACCTTTGGTCTATCAGTAAAAGTTTAGTTATATTACTGCCATTTAATGAAATCTGAGATAAAATATTGCAGCAGACATTTGAGTTGGTTGCGATATTGATACATATTTCAAAGGAGGTCACTTTATTCACCTAACACTAACAAGTCGTAAATAGAAAAGTAGCTCCATCTATCTGTAATATTCACAGTCTGCTGAACGTATTGAAACATATAACACATATCACCCCCTCTCGGTAAGCTGAATGCTTTCATTTTCCTGTCACTCTTGTGTACTGAATTGGCGATATTTTAAGTTGATTCTTTTGGTTCAATTTCGACTCCTCAATCAGTCACCTTCCCTGATTTGTAACAGCAAGATTCTTCAATCTAATGTAACATTAAGTTTTCATAAGCTACTAGCGGCCCGTCCCGGCTTCGCACGGGTGGACAAAATTCTTTAAATTTTTTCTATTATTAAATATTTTTCCGTTAGCGCCATCTAGCGTCCGGTAGACGAACTACTTGCGGTTAACGCGTTAATGGTAAAAGAGCGGGAAAAAGAGCGGACAGACAAACACACAAACCACTGTGATCTTAGATTATAGATTGAAAACGGTTGTTCAACCAAATTAAGTATCTTCTTCTTCATTCAATACGGGCGTGATCCGCAACTCGACGACTTAAATCGCCTATTTTGCGTCTGGAGGATGTTTAGGCGTTTATTCCAGCCATCTCAGCTCTGCTAGCAACCTTGGTGAGAACCTCTCGGAGACTGCTCAGCGAGCCGAGATGCTTCGCCCGGTAGTGGGCCACTCCTTCACAATCCCTTATGACATGGGTGGCTGTTTAAATTAAGTAGGTATCTACTCATTTATGTTTCTGTTAGCACTAAGAAAGTCATTCTAGCACAACTTCTAACAAAAAATAATTTTCTATTAAAAAACGACAATTTCGATCAGATGTTCAGGTGACCTTTGTCTTAAAAATAAATTCCTTTACCAATGTTTTCGATGATTATTATATATATTTATTTCAATTTCTACGAAGGATCACTTGTCCGGCGAATCGAGATATTTTGCCTGGTAATAGTCCATTTTTTTTGCATTTTAGCATGACGTTTGCGGCTGTTTCCACTTCTTCCACGTCATCTATCAGTTGGTTAAAAAAATAAAAATGGCCGATACTGTAAGAGAGAGGTTAACCGTTGAGTATTTCATCAGTGTGATCATCAGTTTTGACTTAAGGTGGATTTATTAATAGTACCAAAATATTTAAATTTTCATTAGTATTTTGTCAGTCAGTGTGTATTACACGATCAGTCTGGTGTCAATCTATACCAAAATGATGCATATTACTGATGAAATACTGAACGTGTAACCTCCCTCTAAACGCGTCTGTGATCAGTCGCTTTTCTTACTAACAATCTCTTCAGATCTCCAACGAGCCACCACTCGCGGCAGTGAGGGTTTCGCCTGCCTTCATATTTCTAGCGAGTTCTAGTATTACTGACGAAATGTATGCTCACAAGTTTTTTATCTATCCAGCAAACTGAGATTGGAATGAGTGACTCTGGCCAACTAGCATTGTGTACATATCTTTCCATGCCAGATGCCCTGCTGCGTCGTTACTATAAACTTTGATTCTTTCGATAGGACCCTCATTTTGTGCCCTCACCATATTTAAGGCCTACTGTAATGACAGGAGAAGCTCAATGTGACTCAATAGCGACACATACCTTGTTAGATGAGGAGCTGATTTTTTGTCAGATAGGATCGAGCGACAGTCTTAAGGCAAAGCGTATAGCAATATGTATAGGTACTTTACTGATTAAAAATTTTAATTGCAGGGTCTTGCAAAATGGTGCAAAGAGCAGGACATAAACCTGGTGGTGGTAGGCCCAGAAGATCCTCTTGCAGACGGCATCGTAGATGCGTTAACGTCCTTTGGGGTTCGCTGCTTCGGCCCTACAAAGGCGGGCGCGGAGATCGAAGCGAACAAGGACTACGCAAAGAAGTTCATGAACAAATACCAGATACCGACAGCCCGACATAAATCCTTCACTGATGCTGCGGCCGCTAAAGAGTTCATTAACAGGTGAGTTTTCTCATATCAATATAATTTTCTTTCTAATATATTTCTAGAAAACAACACAGTCTCACGGAGTCTGTTCAAACTCCGTGAGACTGTGTTGTTTTCTAATAAGTGGTTCTGCCAGTACTTAACTTATATATAAATAAATAAATATAATAAATAAATACTTTTTACATTCACACCAATTAGCCTAGCCTAAAGTAAGCACTGTAAGGCTTGTGTTATGGATGCTAGGGTAACGGATAAACATACATATATAATACATAGATATGTAATATTCATATAAATATATATAAATATCCATGACTCAGGTACAAATGCTCGTATTCATCATACAAACATCTGCCCCTACCGGGATTCGAACCCGGACCGTCGGTGCGAAAGGCAGGATCGCTACCGTTGCACCAAACGGTCGTAGTATATATGTATGTATATATGTGTAGTACGTGACTATTGTCATAGTATCTAAGTATTCCCACGCACGACCGACTTTGTTACCGATTTTTTCGCCGTCTTTTGTCATAGATTTTTTAATCTTTTCAACGCATACGTCTGATTGTTCGTCATCTACTGGAAATGTATGACGTTCACTTCCATCGAGAGCAACCGACGAAGTTTCGATCATATGCATTGAGTACTTTACAAAATCGGTTAAAAAATTAACGAGAAAGTCAGCGAAAATGTTGGTCACTGCATATCGAATAGAAGAATGCCGCTGAAAGTCAGTGCTGATTTTAGTTTATAAGTATTCTCGTTGGGTTTTCTGTTTCCTAATGGCGATGTTTGCATAAGCTCTGCATTTGTCGCCATGCTTCAAAAATCTAAGACCTTAAAATCATGAGAATAGATCTAATGTGTGACTTGAGTAGTTATCATAGCAACGCTGCTTGCGCTTTTGTTTTCTCATATCATAGAGCGGCAGGTCCGTCGCGCTCTCTATGGCGTCAATATTGTAGCAAAAAAGTGAAAAAAGTTTGTAATCAATATACCATAATCGCCGGAAGGGTTTATTTTTTTTGTTTTGAGTATTGTAAATGCCAATAAAACAGAATGATAATAAATATATGAGAAAACATTAACTGTTATAAATATTTTTACGACAATGTAGATCAATGTCACTTATTTTTAATTTGTTTTCTTCGTATTGAATATCTTAGCTTTGTTGAATCACTTTCGTTGTTGTTGTTATTATAAATGGTTTTAAACCTTGAATTGATTCTCTTTGTTAAAGCAACAGATTTGAAGCCAAGGTTGTCTGGAGCCCTATCTCACAATATATAATTGCTATAGTTTCATACTTAGCATAAGAAAAACTTGAAAAAAAAATCGAGAGGTCTTATAAAGACTCTTCAGCTCAATTGGAAAAGCAGTCGTCTGGACAGCGGTAGTGAAAAGTCTTTTAGATAATTTTAAATTTTAAGGTTGGTCTTCACACCAATTAGCTTAGCCCAGAGTACGCACTGGAAGGCTTGGGTTATGGATACTAGCATAATATTAATATATATAAATATCCATGACTCAGATACATATGCTAGAATTCATCACACAAACATCTATCCTCTTCCGGGATTCGAATCCGTTTGGTTTAGAATTGGCAAAGTAATATAAATTCAATTCAACAGTGCCCCCTTCCCGGCTCTGGTGGTTAAAGCGGCTGGCTTGGCCGCCGGCAAAGGTGTGATTGTTGCTGCCTCCAAAGAGGAGGCCTGCGAAGCAGTGGATGAGATGCTCACGGAGGCAAAGTTCGGTGCCGCAGGACAGATTGTGGTTATCGAAGAGTTGCTGGATGGCGATGAAGTGTCGGTAAGTGTAGGAAACATTTTAAGAAGGTTAAAGTGAAAATCTGTGTCAGAAGACCATGGCCTGATCCATATTAGTCAAACATAAGTAGATTTAAAAAAAATTGAAAATGAGTTCGCTCTAACAGATTAAAGAAGAGAAGAGAAGGAGCACTTTCTCTCATACAACCTTGGGATAGATAGAAAATAAATATATCATTATTATTATGTGGATAACTTATTTGACTGCATATTTACTATTATTATTACTTAAGGCCAACATTTATTTATAAAACATAATAATATGTAGTTGTTTGCTGTTCTTAATAAAGAGAAAAAAATCATGTTAGGGTACTTGGCGGTGTACAGTTGTATATGAGCTGTAGAAAAACACGAATGAATATTAATTAACTACTTATGCGTTATAATAAATACACTACATATATACAACACATATATAAATACTGATTCGAGGCAAGAAAAGTGTACATTTGAATAAAAGACTACACAGTCAAGAAATATTCTTTCACCAGTCCATTAAATTCAACATTGTATATATACATAGCCTTTTATATAGAAACTTAGTGCACGATGTAGGAATCCATCACAGATGGCAATCTTAAAACAAGTTTAATAAATGTTCCACTAGCCTTTCAAATTTGGAAAATGATACCGATCTGCGCCTACGCCTGTAATGGAAGGTGTGGCTTCGTTTCGTGAACACGACTTTCGAAAAGGAGTTAAAACGTTAGAGTTCAATTTATTTAAGAAAAAGGATGAAAGAAAAATACGGTTGATTTTAATAAGTCGATGCGATTTTGAAAATGAAATAATATCATTTATTCTAACATTAAACTGAGTTTTTAATATAATAAAAGGGGTCAACTTGTTAAGGCGTAAAATTTTTAGGCATAATATTGAAAAGCATAATTTTAAAAGACATAATTTTATATAACTTTCTCCCTGATAATATATTGAATAAAATCTAACCATATCTAATCTGCAATGTATGTCAATTTATGTTTTTTAATTGTATGCCAAAGTAAATTAGGAATAAAAAACATTATGCGAAGAAAGGGTATCCCTAATACAAGTATATTCTTTCATCAATGCTTTAAGAGTTTAGCTTCTTTACATATTTCTGTCAGTTCAGCACTGATAACATTTATCTTTTAAAAAGGAGAGTTCCATTGATATGTCAAGATCACTGTTGCAAGACATAGCTGTGACGTCATTTGATATTAAAAGATTCTATACGGTTAAATCACGAATATTGCATCAAGATGGCTATAAGTAACATATTATAGAAGTAACGATAACCCCGGGTCACGCCTGCGAAGATGCCCTGACAAATATCTAAATGTTACGTCCATTGGGGTTCAAGATAAGATAATCTTATTAGAGACAAGATGTAAATAACAAGAACATTAATGTTTTTTTTTCTTAATTAGTTTGTAAAGGAGGCAAACTGTAAAATTCTGATTAAGCAATGGAAACTTTTTGCTGATTTATGAAATAACATGGCGAATTTAATCATTATTGTCAACATATCAATATTGTGCAAAGTCGTATTTTGAAACTCTTTGGACACATTTCTCTACTCGACAACGACTCCATCGAGCGCCTCGTCGTAAAGGGCAAGATAAAGGGCACTAGAGGGCGAGGGAAGTCGCCCGTGAGATGGACTGACCAAGTGAAGTCTGCTGTGGGTGGCTCCCTGAACGAATGCAGCAGGATGTCCGTCAGCAGGGAGAAATGGCGAATGATCGTGAGGCAAATAACATCTCGGCTGAAGACACTACCTCATGACCACGACTGCTCCGGCAAGAGTGTCACGACGAAGAAGAAGAATCAATATGCCGCTGTAGGCTGATGACTGCAAATGCAAGGAGGACCAATGGATTTACGTGCCTTTTAAACATAAGTTTGACCTTCGTGCTCGAGTGACTCGCATACTGGTTTTCAGGGTCCGAGGTCCTCGGTTCTAACTTTTCTATATTGTCTCAGGTCTGGGTGTTATGATTACCGTCGTTGTATTTGAATTCCAGAAAACAAATGCTTTAGCATCACCGCATTTGGGTTCAGAATAACATATGTTTAGTATTTATTTATTATTTTTTGGTCACCCATTTGATGACCAACCCCTGCGATAGTTGCTTTATTTCTGTTATTAAACCAAACATGCAAATTACTGCACTATCAAGATTCTTCAGCAAGGCTAAAACTTATTTGTTTTTTAGATTTTTTGTACACTTTTTTCACTTGAAAGTGATATTGAAAAATGAGTAAATGCAGGAGATTAAGTAAATGGGGCTCTGCACGCCTTTATGATAACCGACAGGGTGTTAAAAAGGTCCGGCTGGCTTTGTATAGAGGGGTGTTGGTTCCGAATCTAACGTATGGAAGTGAATCTTGTGTTTGGCAGAAGAGGCAGACAATGAGAATTTTAAGAAGTATAGCTAGAGTAAATTTGATGGATAAAATAAGGAATGATGTGATAAGAGAGCGGTGTGATGTGTAAGTAGATATCTATCTTAGATGATTTTGATATGTAGAGAGGATGTATGAGAGAAGGTTGACGAGACAAGTGTATGAGGCAAATGTGTATGGGTAAGTCGGTAACGGCAAACTTTCAAGGGACAAATAAAAGATGTCCTGAAGAAAGGCCAGGTCAAAAGTACCTTTAACCAACCAGCTTGTATGAAAGATCTGACAAGAGTTAAAGAAGCAAGAGAAGTATGTCAGGGTCATGGTCAGGGTCATGGTCAGGGTCATGAAAATCTCTGATCTTATTTTACCCCTGCGGAAAAAGGTGTATTTATTATTGTAAGTACGTATGTACTTTTTTCACCAATCCTATGCTGTCTTTCTCAGGTGCTAGCGTTCACTGATGGCGAGTCGGTATCAATAATGCCACCAGCACAAGACCACAAGCGTGTGGGTGATGGTGACGTGGGCCCCAATACGGGTGGAATGGGAGCGTATTGTCCATGCCCACTCATCACGCCTGACCAGCTCGCCGACGTTAAAGACCAAGTACTGAAAAGAGCCGTTGACGGTATGAAGGCTGAAGGCATTAAATATATTGGTAAGTAACATGTCATTTGGAGATGGTACCAGGTTTAAGGTGTCTGCTTAGTAGAAGAATATTTATAGCTTCTTATTTGTGGGCGTCTAAAAGGCTAAGCAAATAAATACTAAGCAATTGGATAAAAATCTGCTCGAAGGACCATGTATTTTTTTTATATCCAGCTGAAGACTTACATATGGAATCAAAACTTAGAGGAGTGGTAGCTTCGTATATAAGGATAAACCTGTTTAATTTGAAAATGAAGCCGTAAAATACATTTTTTACTCCTATCTTAGCTGTTAAGAAATACCGACGTTTTGTGTTTTTATATAATATAATGTCATGTCATTATTAAACTTTTATTTGGTACAAATAGAGATGACAATTAATTACATAAAATATTATATAATGAATTATCATCTCTAGTAGAATTATTATACTTAGTTGTTACACTATGATTTGGGTTTACATCATAGACGACCATCTTGACGACTGTTAGTTGCAAAGGTAGCGATCCTGCCTTTCGCACTGACGGTCCTGGGTTCGATTCCCGATAGGGGCAGATGTTTATGTGACGAATACAAGCATTTGTACTGAGGTCATAAATATTTATATATATTTCTATTTATATTGAATATCTATGTATCATATATGTATGTCTATTCGATACCCTAGTATCAGATAGTATATAACACAAGCCTCACAGTGCTTTCTTTGGACTAGGCTAATTAATAAATATAAATAAATAAATAATATTTCTTGAACTAAGTATATAAGGATAAAGGAGCCTGGCTCAAAGTGAATAAAAAAATTAATTTAGTTTATTGGGACGTTTGAGAGCCGTCGAGTATTTCTTGGTTTAATGATTACAGTATTTCTTTATTTATTTGTTGGAAGATTTACAGACAAATATCAAACGCTAAAATGTATAGTTCCCAGCATATAAGTTGAACCTGGTTATGAAATCACGTGACATGCGCAGTAGCAAGTTTAGGTACATTATCCAATTGCTGCGCAAGTTTATTATTTACGGTTTGGCTCAAGTTACTTGGCGCGACCTATAATCGGTAGCTAAAGTCAATGCCATTTACAAATCTAAAAATCTTTTTTATCCACTTGTCAGTCCGCTACCACGCGCCCCACCCCTCTCAACAGTCCTAATGCTGCACGAATTGTGAAAAAAAGGTCGGACTATTAGATAAAAATGCAATTTTCTCGCCAAATAATGAAGCTAGGGTTAAACAAAAAATACCATCGTAAAGCTGATTAAATAAAGAATCCACCACAGCATATTAGGATCTGTAACTCAAAAATTAATCGTAAAAAAAAGCTATCGGTGGACTGACAAGTGGTTATGTGGCTGTTCTATGAATGACCTCAAACCCTTAGGTGAATGACCTCGATCATTTTACGGATATAATTGGTGGAATATTTACAGTAAGCAACATTGTTGCATGTTTCGCGATATCTTCTAGTCTAATAAACATTCAGTAATAGAACCCGCTAGCAATATGTTAGCTACTTATTTTATCGAGGGTTATTGTCTTAGCAACGACGCCAAATGTCTATTATTAGTGCTCGATGAATATAATATCTTGTACCATTGAACTTTGTTGTGACGGTTGAATTTTGAAGAGATAGTATTATACAATAACATATTAATTAAATGATAATTTTGTTCTTTTATATACGACCTCGTTATTATTACACTATGATCACTAAATGACCCAACTCTACTGTAGGTACTTTTTACTCAAATAGAGACACGCAATAATGCAATTGCGTTGTGTCATAATGGATTTACCCCCACATGCGCTATTGGCTAGAAATCTTAAGAATAATAAATATCCAATAACTTAATTAAATTCGACAACAGTTTGGCGCAACGGTAGCGATCCTGTGTTGGGGATATTTATGTATATTTCAATCTAATATTACATATCTATGTATCATATATTATTATATCCGTCTACCCGTTACCTTAGTATCCATAACACAAGACTTAGCTACTTGTCAGTCCACGGTAGCAAGTGCTACCGATAGCCAACACCCCTCGTCAGTCCCTGGTTGCAATTGCTACATATTCAAATTTCCGCGTGGCCTGCTGTTTTTTTTAAAATAACGATTAATTTTGAATTACAGAGATCCAAATGCACTAGGGTGTTACTTTATTTAATCAGCTTTACGGTAGTATTTTTTGTTTGGTCCTAGCTTCATTCTTTAGCGAGAAAATGGCATTTTTATCTAAGAGTCCGTCATTTTTTTCACAATTCGCACAGCATTTGGACTGTTGAGAGGGGTGGGGCGCGCGGTAGCGGACTGACAAGTTGTTACAGTGCTTACCTTGGGCCAGGCTGATTGGTGTGATTATTAGAAATAGTATTAAATATCAAGAAGTAATTATCATCATTTAATTGAATAGAAGGTAGAGGAAGAAATTATCGATTTAGGTAGTTACAACAGAAAAGAATGCGGAAAGTACTAATCAATTGAAGTTGAACCTTATTAATGTGTATTACGACACTAATTTTGATATCATACAGATAACATAATGTATAGCGTATACCGTAGTGAAAGCACTTTGTATATTCTTTATGATGACCTCGTAGTGACCACCGATATGTGGCCGGACATGGTTACTTATATTTTATTACACCAATGACTTTATTATAAGGTAATTATTTCTTCGCAATCGATTATCGATAAACTTTATGCCAATGGCGTAAACGTTATTTTGGCTTAATAGTTGCATTAACGCACAAGCATTTGCTTATGTCAAGTCGAGTCGAGGGGGACAACTAAGAAGACAATTGTTTGAAGAACAAACATTCCTGTCATGGTAATTCCACATATACTAGGAATTAGAAACAAGGTAGAAAAGGGAGTACGAAAATAAAAAAGTTTCGAGAGGGCCCAATCTTTGCCGGAGTTTATGTTTCCTGACAAATACAATTTAGAGGTCTTCCAGTCACGAGTAAATACCTTCTAGGTAAGCGCGTTACATCCTAGATCGCATAGTCGCTTACCATCAGGCGAGATAGTGGTCAAGCGCCTGTCTATTAAATATAAAAAAAAAACTTCGGTAAATAATGGGTAACCTTTGGGTTGGGTAAAAGAAAATATTTTCATATTTGCTCAGATTGAACACAAATTGAATTAAGCAGGCGATCTAGTTTATTTGATACAGCTGCATCTAGGGCGAACTAACTCGCATCACCGTAATCGATTATTAAAGTCTGTACAAGCACAACCTTCAATTTAGCAGGCATAAAATTCTTTAGACAATAAAATGAGACGATAAGCAGTATGTCGTCAGCATACAGGTGATACGAATATGGAGGCTATGTGCCATAAAATAAATAAATTAGAAAAACAAGAGGTGCTAGAATGTCCCCCTGAGGTACGCCACGCAGGTCAAGCCAAGTCCACTCAAAATACAAGTAATTATTTTTGGTAGTTCATGGACTATCCAGATTCGACTGGCATTCACTCCCTAAAGTTAATTTTGATGGTGTTGACATTCCTTACAGTTTAACTGCCAAAAATTTGGGTGTAGCTATTGACAGTTCCTGAGTTGGGAACCGCAATTCCAAGCTATCAGCCGTAATTTACACACATCGGCGTTATCTTCGTGAAGATTACGTAACTTTTATATCACTGCCACTAAAATATAGCTGTCCTTGACTATGCCGACGCCAGGCAACTTGTCCTAACGGAGAGCTAAACAAGCTTTAGATCAGACTTGCGCAGTCAATTGGTACAAGTGAAATATGCTCTGACTTTCCCAATAATTGCTAAGGTGTCTGTTTATCAATTTAACTTATTGGATATGTATCTGTTTATATTTTTGTATGTTGTTTATTAATTTATTTAAGTATATTTTTCTCCTCTCGCTATTGTCTTTCTTTTTGTTCTTATTATTTGTTTACATTGGTTATAAGTTTCTTTATTGTAACTTGCTTCTTTTTTACATTGCACACTTCGTATTGTTCTATATATAATTTAAGGTAATACTCTGTGTGTAGCTCTAACTATGTAGAGTATTGTAGGGTCCTTGTATTCCCACATATTCTGTTTCTCGTTCTCAATGTGATAAATAAAAGTATTAAAATAAATGTATAAACTTCTTAAACTTCCTTTTATAACACCTTAAACGCGAGTACTTCTGAAAAGCAAGCTGTAACTATCCTGCAGAAAAAAAAATCAGATAGCCTTTTGACTCGCTTTTTATCATATCAGGGGCAGTCAGCAACCGTGTCAATTCCAGCCTCTCTGTACGTATGGCATACGTACACTTCGAACCTTACTATTCCATCGACATTGCCCTGTGACCTGTTATTGTTTTCAAGCTGTTTACGCTTTAGTCGTTATTATGCTATAATCGCTAAACACTGATAACAGGACAAAACAGACGCATAACAGGCGCATAATATCAAACCAAAATGAACTCTCTTTCCATCTACTAGGGTTGAAATTTAGTTATGTTCAAAAACTTATAATTATTTGCATATTCAAACTAGCGTGAAAAATGTGTAAAAAGTATGATGCAATTTGTTTAAAATGCAGAAAAACATTTTAAGTTATGCGTAAAATATGTTAGTTACGTAAAAATGTGTTCGATAATAGTAGTTTATGATACTGTTGCATAATAAGGGTTCTTATAACACGAGTGTGTTTTAAAAAAACGAGCCGTAGGCGAGTTTTTTTATAGTATCACACGAGTGTTATAAGACCAAGTTATGTATAGTGTCATACACTACTTTATCTACTTTCATACTATAATACGTAAAACAATATTGCAAATAAAACGCTGAATATAACAACAAATTTTTAAATGTCAAATGTTGGCGCCAAGGTGCAAATATCGATTGCGCATGCGTGTTGCGTCGTCACGGACTCGTTCATTGAAACCTTTTTAAAGTAGAGGTTCAACCTCCTTGGTCCAGATGGAGGTTGTATAGGTGTATCGTTATGATAAAAAAGTTATATTATGTTACAGGTGTCCATACAAGACCTGTATCGTAATGAAACTTTTTTTTTATTATTTTTGGCCTGTACGTAATGTTTGTCATAAGCATTTTGTTTTCAGTTTTAGAATCTTTGTATTATAGTATTAGAGTAGATAATAGTAGTTTATGATACTGTTGCATAATAAGGGTTCTTATAACATGAGTGTGTTTTAAAAAAACGAGCCGTAGGCGAGTTTTTTTATAGCATCACACGAGTGTTATAAGACCAAGTTATGTACAGTGTCATACACTACTTTATCTACTCTCATACTAAACTCATTTGCAAAAAAAACGGGCACCTAAGCAATGAACCATTTTAAATGTTAATATTGCTTTGTTTGATAATTATAAGTAGTTTTATCCTCACAATTTGGTAAATTAATAAGAATATAATCGTTTTCATCAGTATTTCATAAAATTTTGATACAATTTATGGGAAATAATGCTAAACCTCACTAGTAGTGTATGTTCGCTAGTAGTGCATATGCTCATGAAGTAAAAATAAAAAAGTTTTTTTTGTTTGTTTTTCTTTAATAAAGTAAAAGCAGATAAATGTTTAGTATCGAGTGTGACCCCCTCTAGCTAAAATCACAGCTTGAATTCGTCTGGGCATGCTAGCGAGTATATCCCGGATACTTGCTTGCGGAATACGTTCCCCCTCCGCAGTAATCACATTCTTCAGCTCTCTGATGGTCTGCGGAGCCGGTTGTACTGATCTCACACGCCGTTTCAGAACGTCCCAGACATGCTCTATGGGATTGAGGTCGGGACTTCGAGCTGGCCAATCCAAACGACGAATGCCGACCTCTTGCACATACGCTTTAACATCGCGAGATCGGTGGGCGCGAGCATTGTTGTTCATAAAAATCGAGTCTTCACCTAGAGCGGCCAATGCGGGTTGTGCATGAGGAATTAGAACTTCCGTTATGTATCGATGCCCAGTCAGTGAGCCGTTTTCAATGAAGACTAACTCTGTACGATCCATTGAATTTATTCCTGCCCAAAACATAACAGAGCCCCCACCATAAGGTGTGATTTCTTCGAAATATGCCTCTGCAAAGCGTTCTCCTTGTCTTCTTAGCACTCGCCGACGTCGATCTTCACCGAACAGAGATATCCTGGCTTCATCAGAGAACAAAACCCTATTCCAATCTTCTTGAGTCCATAATTCACATTTTCTAGCGAACCTAAGCCTGCGAACTCGGTGCTCACGGAGTAATTTTGGGCCGTGGGCCGGACGGTGACTGCGTATATTGGCAGCGAGAAGCCTCTTCCTGACCGTCCATAGACTAATATGCACATTTCTTACTTCTTGGAGGTTGTTCTTAAGATCCACATTCGAAGATTTGCGATTTCTCAATGCGCGACTCACAAGAAAACGATCATCCTGTGGTTGGGTACATGGTTTTCTTCCAGATCCAGGCCTTCTCTCGACGGAACCAGTCTCCTGATATCGCTGCCAGGTCCTTTGGACCGTCGAGCGACTAACATTTAGCCTCCTAGCCACGAAGCATTGGCTGAAACCCTCTTCAAGCAGCGCGATAATTTTGGTAGCTTTTACCACTTTATCTACCATTTTTGATACAGCCAAACAGCAATAAATAAAGCTTTGACAGTCAAGGATATGAAATTAATCGATGAAAATTGAATAAAAGTTATAAAAGTCGATGTTAACTTCTGGAACTTCGCGCCAAAAATGTAGGATAAAAAGGGGTTTTCTGTAAAAATGAGCATCAAATGAAAATTTGAATTTAGAACGTACTTTTTTAAATACCACGGCATTTTTAAAACCGGCCAGTAACGTGTACAAACGATTGAAACCTTTTTTGTATTGTATCTTTTTAAAGATGAATGAAAATCAAAACCGCCCGTTTTTTTTGCAAGTGAGTGTATAATATGTAAAACAATATTGCAAATAAAACGCTGAATATAACAACAAATTTATTTAAATGTCAAATGTTGGCGCCAAGGTGCAAACATCAATTGCGCATGCGTGTTGCGTCGGTCGTCGAGGACTCGTTCATTGAAACCTTTTTAAAGTAGAGGTTCAACCTCCTTGGTCCAGCTGGAGGTTGTATAGGTGTATCGTTATGATAAAAAAGTTATATTATGTTACAGGTGTCCATACAAGACCTGTATCGTAATGAAACTTTTTTTTTATTATTTTTGGCCTGTACGTAATGTTTGTCATAAGCATTTTGTTTTCAGTTTTAGAATCTTTGTATAATAGTATTAGAGTAGATAAAGTTATTTATATATTTTGCTAATGGAAAATTACAGCTTAAATTCGTATTCGTATATTAAATAACTGGAGTTAATATAAACTCGAGTTAGATAAAAGTTTTGACAGTATAATCAAAACTTAGTGATGCTTATTATGAAAACTGTTACTTTCCCGATCTAACTTACTTTGGCCATCAACTTCTACTCGCAGTGATCTTGATTGCAAAAGCCCTTATTTCGATCCGAATGTTCCAAAGTACAAACTTTATCCGCTCATAGGGTTTTAGTTTGTATAGTTAACGTTTCTAATACTATCTCAGGCTGTTTCCATAGTAATGCGTATAGTTAGCACTGACAGAAGCGCGCGCTAGAAATTGTATTGGGACATTACTTGCCGCAGCGAGTTTTCAAGAGGACGACAATAATCAATAAATAAATCATATAGCTTATTTATTTAGTTCTTACACTTCCGCGCACATTACACATTTGAATAAAACACTTTTTTACGGATTATTGCGCAAACTCCTTTACAGGAGTTGAAACTTCAGATTTAAATATAAAATAAAATATGCGCAAATCCGTAAAAAAGTATTTTATTCATATAGTTTATTGTCAGAAATACATTGTACAGGGATCTTATATAATTTTAGTCATTGTATTTAACTTGCTAGCTTGCGTGATTTTATAAGTGATACGAAGCTATATAAAAAATAATTAAATGTCAATATTGAAATATCAAAATGTCAAAAACAAGAGCACTATCCTAATAGATTTGCAAGAGCGTAAGCTTGGGCAACGTTGCCTAAACATGTTTTTCTTAAACCAGCCATAGTGCCTTTAAATATTGATTGTTTGCTCCAGATTCTTCATATTATTTGAAATCACGCCTATTTTCTTACGGCCAAATACTAAAACTTTTCTTAGAGTTAAGGTTGTCTTAATATAAAGAAAGCTATTAGCTTTTCTTTAAAGACTTTTTGTGACAGTCACTATCAGTCCGTATAAATTTATTTTCTCATTCTCTTAGTGATAAAGTTCATGGACTTTATGGACAAAAGGTTATATTTTACATAGGCTGTTCATTAAAAACTGTTTGACTGCGTTGTAAAAGAACGGAAACAATTCAATTATTGGCTACGGGTCGCAAGTTTGAATCTGATACTATTACACTAGTATATTAGTGTTTATTATTAGATGTATTCTATTGAGTTATTTAAGTGTGATTACATTGGTTAAGCGATTCGTTGCTGATGGCACGCCTGTCGTGTCATCACTTTTTTTGCGTGTGGCGTTAACCACTGAAACCGTATCATTTTTAAATCGATGATAACTCCTTCAAATCAAGTTTTAGAGAAATCAACCCAGAATAAAACTATTTTAATTTTTCACGTAAATCAAGCTCGTAGCCTTTTTTTTTGTAATTGTATGTAGCAACGAATCGGTTAAAAAGCAAAATAATGTTCTTTGCATTTCTAGGTGTTCTGTATGCTGGACTGATGATCACCAAATCTGGCCCAATGACCTTGGAGTTCAACTGCCGCTTCGGCGACCCTGAGACACAAGTCCTCATGACCCTCTTGGAATCCGATCTGTACACTGTGATGAATGTAAGTTATCTTAATTTTAAGATTACATGAATGACAAAAAGGCGTGGGGTTATTGGCCTTTTCTTTAATAACTATATACTTCTAATTGATATTTTGTTAAGTTAATTATTCTAATGCGTTTTACAAGCTCTAGAAAATTTTCCTTTATTTAAAAACATCTTTCATACATAAAAGGGAGAAAAAACAGCTCTTGCCGAGTATGTTGCGGCTTCTTCTCGGTACTAAGTCGCCCGTCTTAGGACTTACGAAGCCATGACATAGTGGTTGACTTTAAATAAATGCATTGTAAATTATCATCTCTACTATATAAAAGAAGGACTTTATGGGTTTGTTACCATATATAGTTACCATAAGCCGGAGAAAAACAGTTTTTATAATCAATTAACGTTACCATAGCAACGCGTGGCCGGGTTATACCAGCAACGCGTGGCCGGGTTATACCAGCAAAGCGTGGCCGGGTTAGCTAGTATTTAATAAAAAGCATGTTATCCTTTATCTTTAAAGTTAGTTATCATATCTCTAGTAATCTTAAAAAGTTTTTATTTTGTTGTAAAGGTTATCTTTACCCTATTTTAAGTAGTTATTAAACTCCAAATTGTTTTTGCCAGTAATTGTTATTTGCACTGTTCTTTAAATGCATAATATTGTGTTTAGTTTAAGTTTAAACAAAGTTAGCAGACCTAATAAACAAAAATAAGAAATATTACAAGGTTAGACACCCAGAGGTCAGTCACAAAGTGATATTTATTTATTTCTCTTCACAAGGTCTGTTTACAGATAGCACATGTAGGTGCTAAAACGAAGGCTAGAGTTGAGTATAAAACATTGTGGAAGTCTGATGCTTAAACTAAACGTAGAATTTTTTCTATATCAGGCCGCCAGGTTCCCACCTCTCAGAGAAGCGGAGTTACGAACAATATTCAGTTTTAAAGAAAACGAACTAACGATATTAATGCTTAGGAATTAGGTTGTTATATAAGAATACATAATGAAAGAACAGAAATTGTCGCTGTAACACATTACCAAGTGATGCTAGGCATGCAAGATACCCCAAATTTTATAGATTACCCCATTGTTTGGGCTTCAAATTTATAGCAATAATATAGCTTAATTGAATACGGGGTAACCAAATATCTCGTATTTTATCAATAAGCTGAGTATAATGAAGAATGTTTTAAAACGTTTCGAATTTAGATTTTGTCATAAAAACCGCTTTTTAAATCCGTTTTTTTGATCTTGGTAACCCTCAAATAACGCCTAAGCAGGTGGTAACCCTCCTGAAGTTTACTTCCCTTTATCTTAGTGAAGTACCTTAGAAGCATTGCTGAGTCATATTAATAGTATTGTTAACTTAACAGGCCTGTGTGGATGGCACACTGAGTAAACTCCAAGTGGCGTGGAACACTAAACTGTCTGCGGTTGGAGTGGTCATCGCTTCTAAGGGCTACCCGGAAACTTCCACTAAAGGATGCGTCATAAGTGGTATGTACTTAAATCTAGTCTGTCGAGCGGGAGTGTCTCTATCTGCGAACCCAATCTGTTTATCCTGACATAGGGGTCGTCCTTAAAATACATTCGCAAATAAAGGACTTTGCTTAGCGTGATGAGTTATGACAAGTTAGAAAGGGGAGGGTCTAAGAAAATTTGACATTCGAAGCTTTTTAATATTTTTTCATAATTTAACAGTTCTCAATATTTTGATACAAATATTGATAGAAACGCGTGTTATCATCACGTCTGCACCGACTCAAATGCTAGACTGAATTTATGCGGGTATTCAAATAAACGTCTCCAGGCAGCAGGTGTCATATATCGGGCAAACGAAATCTGCATAAAATATAGACGCGATAACAAGTCTGCAGTGTGTGAGCATGCTTTCGAAGGGCCTAACCACTACGATTAGTTCCTAGAATGCTACTTGAGGCTATTGAAATCAGGAAACTCCATAATTTCAATAGAAATGATAGTTGGAACGTTTCGTTTGCTTGGGACCCATAGTAAAAAAAAATATATGTCCAAAGACACACTGCAAAACCTAGTGGTAGTGGTGGTTAGCTTTTATAAATATTTGATGTTTTATTCTTATAGTTTGTAAGAATTGTAAATTGACATTTCTTTTCTATGTATGTGTGTTTGTAGTATCAAGTAAATACGTTATCTTTCTATCATAAATAATAAAAGTAAGATGGTGGTCGATCCCCTATCCGAGTTTTTTTGCCAATCCTTCTCGAAAGATAGCTTTCCATTTTCCGAACAATTAAGTAACTAAATAAAATAAAACAGTTTTGATTTGTATAAATTGCAATAGTTAGGAACGTGCCCGAATAAAGTATTGTGAAGATAGTAAAACATGTATGACGACCATTGCCTTCAGGAATAAATATAAAGTACCGTGAAAAGGTATTCAAAGATAGAACTTTAAACATTTACATAAATTCATGGTCAGGCTGCGTTTGACTCGCATGAGTATCGCGTTTGTATCAATACAAGCGCTTATACGGCTTAAATGACGTTTAAAAAACGTGGTGGGTAAAGACTCTAAGACCCTAGTGGGCGCAGGACTGTCGCAGGTGACGTCCACGCCAGGGATAGCGGTGTTCCACAGTGGAGTGGCTCGTGGTGCCAACGGGTCTCTAGTGTCGTGGGGTGGGCGTGTCCTTCTGGTGTGCGCACGCGCAGCCTCTTTACGAGCAGCTGCCGCTTCGGCCACCTCCGCCGCCTCGCTCGTCGACTTCCCCGGCGCCCACTACAGGAAGGACATCGCGCATAGAGCCTTCTCCAAGTTAGTATACCTCTGGTCTTTTGCGTATTCTTGCCCATGTCTTGAGGTTTGAAGCTATATGGAAATAGCAGTAAGGTGCTAACGACGGCAAATGTCTCTTAGACCAACGTGTCGTGGAACACTAAGATGAAATTTCCGCATTGAGAAGAATTGAAGAAGCTAAACATTTGTGTTAGGATAGCAGAGAGTGGAAATCTGTGTTCTCTGCCTTTTTCTGTGGAAAAAGGCGGCATTGTATGTATGTGCTAAGAATGATTAAGTTGTTTTACTTCTACATTCGTAGGGTGAACGCGCCGACATCGAGAGTGAGTATATTTTTACACATGGCAATTTTATATACAGGATGTCTTTAGAAAATACAAATTATTATTATTATTATTAAATGAAATTATTTCTATGAAACGAAACTACAGAATAAAGAAATCTGAAACTATGCACTAATTGACAACACAAAAATGTTACTGCAAGTTATCATAACTATGTTAATTGATTTAAAAAGTCAGGCAATGTTACTTAAACCCACAGCGTAAACACAACATAACTTTTTTTATTTCATTGCAAGTGATGCTTCACAAAAGTTAACTTTATTACTGCACGTTTATCATAATTACCAATTACCAAAAATCAATTTTATTAATATGAAATGAGATAATTTGAATGATGACAGAAAAAACTATAAAAAACTTCAAAATTAAACACTGGCAAGGCCACCGCCTATAATAATTTAATAAACTGTTTTTGTCTACAAACAAGATTATATAGATCATTAATATTAAAAATCTTAAGCTATGAAAAATCAGCTTGATGAAAATCGAGTTCGATGTACACTTTTATTGGTAATAACTACTTAATGTCATAATAATTTAATAATGTTTTACTATTTAGTTAATTCTGCTAATTGGGTAAGCTCTACTAAATTTCTCGTGACAGTATATCATCACTGTCTGTTTCATCCAATTATATTTCGACTCATTATATTTTCTTAACCCCTCTTTATATATATTTGACATAACATAGGGTTTGACTAAAATTTAGTACATTACTGTGATTTTCTTTAATAAATTAAAAAAAAATAGTAAAACTAATAATCAATCAATTTATTCAAATTAAGGTAATAATAAAAAAGCGTGCGGGTACTTGTGTACGCACGGTAGAAGTTATACTTTTTTATGAAAATTTTAAATAAGATATTTTGAACTTAGCCTATTAACTTTAACAGCCAACTTCATTGTGTCGCTTTATCGTTGCATGCTTCGTGCGCAACTTCCGTCACATGAAAAATTTCACCCTTAATACGCCAAAAGAAGTAAAATTAAAAAAAAAACCGTAGATTAAAATGAATGAAAATACTTTTAAATAAAATTATCAATTAGTTAAACGTAGCATGCTTTGAACGACAAAAACTCCTTTTTGTATCTCAAAGGAAAGAAAGAGATATCAAGAAAATTTTTTTTTTCATGTGACATTACAATACTTTAAACTATTCCATCTTGATAAAAAAATTACTTGAAGTTCGATAATCGTTTAGCTAATTCTTGATACAAAATTATTTTTTTTGACGACTTAAAGGGTACTTACAATGTTTTCTATGTAATTGCGTACGAGTCTGTTTAGCATGCCGCATCGGTTTAGACATGTGTGTCTACATAGAAAACATATGGTTTTTTAAGGACAAAATCTAGCAGAAATAGGTTACTTACTACCTTTTTCCTGTGTTTTTGTTTTTTACACATCCTTTATACAAAATCATACTTTAGGATTCAATTTAGTCCCGTTTAAAATACAACCAGTCTAATTCATTATCTCTGGGTTTGAAACACCGGCCATTAATTAATTTATTCTCACATTAAATAAACAATGGTTGGGTAAATTAAGTTTTACTTTCGGAAACATGTTCTGTATCGGCTATAAATCGTTTTCATTTGTTTTACCACATACATTGGAAAATGAATCGTATTCCACCAATTCCAAAGTACAATTTCATTACGATATATGTTCTAAGACTGTTTCATATGTTTTACAACTTTTCATGTTGTGTTGTTTCAGCTTGTAAGCCCGGTGCATGGTATCCTCATTAATAAATTATCATTATATGAATATTACATGATCTACGAAACTTTGAATACATTCCTCATACTATGTAACTCATATTTTTTGTCTTGCCACAGCTTACCATTTGCGATGTATAAGGATATGATGATGGTAAGAAGTGATTCTTTTAATGTCGCATTTTGTCGTTTTCGTTTTTTTTTTTTAATAAATGCTTCTTTCGTATGTCGCATTTCATTTATTTTGGCCCTGCATGATTTTGATCGTAGTTTGCATGTACTGTTTCAATATTTGGTATTTTATTGACCTCATTAGTAATCTAATGTAGTAATCTTATTTCTCGGGTATGGAGTGATTAGTTGTTAGCAATAATTCACATAATTGTCTCTGTTCTCGTTGCTAATTTTGAATACTAACGATTTTAGGTATTTAGAATTAAAAGTAGTTTCTTAACAATTCAGATAATAGTACCATTGTAATAAAAACAAATATTTATAGTGGTTACATCATATACATTTAAAATTAACAGTATTTATTAAATTCTTGAGTTTTATACCATACTAACTCTTACTCGCGGCTTCGCTCTAGTGAATGTAGACTACCGATTTAAAGTTTTATTTTTATCCCTCGGGAACAGCACTTTTTTCTGAATAAAAGGTACCCCTTGTCATTTTATGTACCGTTGACAAAGTGTATGCATAATTTCATGATGATCGATGGAGTATTTAAAGTGTGAAAGTGTAACAGACAAATCAACTCACTTTCGTATTTATTCTACTAGGCGATTCAGTCGCTAAGCATACAGCTACGCTAGCACCATATATTGGAGCGGAGCGTAATACCTAAAAAAAACTTTTTCTTTTGTTTTGATTGGATTTTTTGCGAATTTCAAAATTCTCCGTCACAATCTGGTCCTAAACCTGTTGATTCGGTTCCACACAAAAAATATTAAAATCGGTAAAGAACTCGGGAAGTTATGGCGTAACAGACATTACGCCATTGAACCTGATTCATGGGAGTTTCGTCCGCTCCGCTCCAATTAGTCAGGATAAGGTTTTTACTGATGTGATATATATTCTAGCATATGCGCAATCACATGTTCTTATTAAAGAACACTGGCGTACTCCTATGTATTTTCAGACATTTAAAGAGCTCATTCATGGAAAAAATTGAATGATACCTGTAGAACTCCGTTTGACTAAAAAAAGTCCATTGTATTTAATTTGAATCGTTAGTTCTGTGAACCTGTAATTTAAAAAAATCTACATGCCAATTAAGAATGATCATTTAAATGAATAGGTTCAAAGCTACTTGAAGATGTTAGGATAATAAAAAACTTCTCATTATCAAAGACCGAATTTATATACTGAGAGGGTTACGAGAAATATTAACACTATTTTAAGATGAATTCGGTTGCATCGGTCAGTGTCATGCAAAAAACCACCATAAATCGTCAATGTCGTGATAGTTTTTAGTGTCTTTTACAGTGACACCAACTGAAGCTGTTATATCCTATTTGAAATATGCAGTATGGTCAGTGATAATATAAAGCTTTTTTTAAATGTATGTTTCAACGTTTAGTTTTTACACTACCGATAGCGTTTCGTTACATCCATTTTTTTACGATGTGAAAATTAATCATCTTTTTATTCCAGTCTTTATAAAATCCTACGTTTGTAAAAGTAAATTGTAAGAAGTTAGCATAATTATTTATATTTCCGATAGTGAACGGTTTTGTAAAAATTGGGGCGATTTTTGCCGGTCTTCCTTTATCGAAATCGGTCAACCCGTTCTCAATTAATAGATGGCCACACAAACAGAGAGACAAAAATTAAAAAAATAGTAAAATTGGTGTCAGTTGGTCTTAAAACGAATACTTATCTAAATGTGTCCAAAAAATAAATGAACACTTATTAACCACTGTACTGTGTTTGTGTGAAACATGAACTTACGTAATATCTGTTCATCCTAACTTGTCCAATTTGGTAAACAATCTTGGCACTCCTTTTTATTAAAAATGCAGCATTAAAAATCAACTGCTAACTAGATTCAATAGGTATCAGTCTATAATAACGATTTATTTCAATAGATTATTGACTTTGTTATTATTTTATTTTTTAAATGGGCGATGTCGTTAAAATGTTTTGCCAAGATTGTTTACCAAATAGGACAAGTTAGAATGAACAGACTTTAAACCATAACAGATGATAACAAGTAAATAAATTTGTATCCTTCATGTAATATATAACTTTTTTCTTTATAACATGAAGGCTTTTCCTCAGAATAAAATAATTAAAAATTAATAGTAATCTCAATTTTCTTGTTAGCTCGACAACAGTTCTATAATTGCTCAATATTTAATAACTTATTAAGGTTGTTTATTCTTTAAAGACACAGCTATCTCTTGTATCTTAATTAACTATAAAATGCACCCATTTAATAAACCAAAGATAAATATTAACACGATAATGTAGCAGAACCTTATTAATTAATTAGATTAATGGTATTTCCCAATTAAAAGATAGTAATTTAATAATAATGAACTCGGCACAATAAACAACACTTATTTGGTCCCAAACTAAGCAGACCTCGTACTATGGCTACTACACTCGCACACATAAAAAAACACACACACTCAAGTGGTAAAATCTGTTTTCTTTGTTTGTTTTTAAATTTTATACTCTTATTCTTTAACTCTGTTTAAGAATCAATTTAGTTTCGTTTTTTTTTAATAAATTTTGTCTTAACTTGATATGAGACTGAGGAGGGCGGGTACCGACAGCTGTGACACAGTTTTTACTAGTACAGCTGTCAACGTTAAATATGTTTGTGTCATCTTGTAGATAACTAATCAGTACATTATATTATGATAATACTTTTTGTGTTTGTTCCATAAGCCTAAGAATAACAGTTTTTATAATCAACTAGCTGACCCGGTAACGCGTTGCTGTGATAACGCGTTGCTATGGTAACGCCTATACAATGGAAAAAGAGCGGACAGACAAACACACAAACTACAAATTTGTACTTAGATTATAGATTATATGGACATTGAAAGTTTATTGTAAAAGTACAAAAAAATATGGGACTTGTGTGTTTTACGAAATTATGAAGTTCTAAGTTTAGCTGGTGAATCATTCATGCTTTGTTCTAAACCCAAATCAAATAGCTGAAACACCTGTGTTATAGAAATCAATACAACTGGAAATTCTGATGAATAAAGTACAAATTCTATATTAACCCAGCCAGAGATCGAACCCGTTATGCAAGTCTCTTGACCACGTATACCGTTTTACTATGATATACATACCATATTGTGATGAAGATCATTTTAGTTTAAGAGAGCACAGCTATGTTGTCGATCGTACTACAAAAAATAAAGGGACATTGACTTTAAGCCACTACGATTTGATTCCTCGTAGACTTAGTCAACAGCCGATTTGTCGCGAATGATATTTATATAATAAAGAGTTTATTTTAAGAAACCATTTGGATACCAATAGTTTGGATGCTATACCGAACCACATCAAAGTGAGGAAAATCGAACGATTGTTTTCGTAAGCCAACATTTGTGTAGCTTTTGATTGATTGGTCTTAAATGAAAATAAATACTGATCTGACCTTCATATTTAAGTGCAGTAAAAATTTAAGTGTTGTTTTTTTATACTTTATGAAGTTCGCTTTTTTATTTATCTCAACTAAAGAAGATATTATATAATTTATTAACGTTACCATAGCAACGCGTGGCCGGGTTAGCTAGTAAATTAAATAAAAGAAATAACGTATAGAATACATAAATAAATATAAAGACGACCATGATTTGGAAACTAATGCTTTTTGCTGATCACACAAATATTGATTTCAATCCAGGACCTTCGGTCACTACCGTTGCACCAAGCAGAAGTCAAGATAAAAAAAGATACGCTTTTTGTTCACTATGAGCACTTATAACGCATTAATTGCAAGTCAACAATCATATCATGGCTTTAAGATACTTGGCAATGCCTATTTTTTTCTCGATTCACATATATTTTTTTAAATAATTTATTGCACATTAAACTGTTATGGCGGGCTTAATGCCATTACGCTTTCTTTACCAGTCGTTCGGGGTATGTATTACAGATTTTTTACTAAGGAATCGTAGCGCTGACAAAGATGCACCAAAAATAGTTCTCTATATACATAAAAAAAGTTTTTATTTTAGAATTTACTGTCAAATTGTATTGCCATCATGAAGTGGTTTCGGTAAGTAAACCATCGAAATATTTTCGTATAAAATATGTTTTTTGAAGACTATTTGGTGCAGTAGTGGCGATCCTGCCTTTAGCACCGAGCCTTTAGGTCCTGGGTTCGAGTCGCGGAAGGGACAGGTGTTTGAGTAATGAATACGATGATTATTACTTATTAATGTATCTAATATGTATGTTATTTATTACTCTAGTATCCATAACACAAGCCTTACAGTTCTTACTTTGGGTTAGTCTAATTGATGTAAAAGTAAGTTTTTTTTTTTAAGCTCTATAGCTCAATTGGGAGAGCATTGGAACGGATTTCCAAAGGTTGCGGGTTCGATTCCCGCCTGAGAATTCACTTGTGACCCGAGTCGATTTTTTCTAGTATTTTTCTATAATAATAATTTATCTTATAAGTATTATTTTATTTTCTTAGACTCAATGGTCTCTCGTACCTTCAAAGCGGAGTGGATATCGACGCGGCAGCCACTTTAGTACGTCAAATCGAACCGTTAGCTACGGCCACCCATCGCCGTGGGGTGCTAGGCCGACTGGGCTGCTTCAGTGGCTTATTCCAACTCTCAGCTATGGACCCTACGCTTAAGGACCCCGTGTTAGTCCAAGGCACTGACGGAGTTGGCACCAAGCTCAAGGTAAACTTACTCTACTAAGTTCATTGTTATTAACCTATTAGGGTATTTGACTACAGATAAAATATAGATCCAACTGTTGTTAGCTTAACCCCTAGAAGCCCAGCTTTGTGTTAAATGCGTTATTTCTCTTTCTATCGGTGAAAAAATATCATTCAATCAAAAAGAACCATTACCAAAGCCGTAATAAGGATTGAATCAGATTGCGCGCTATAGAGCATTATATAGTGCTCGCGGATTTTAGGTATCGTTGTCGCGCGCATGATATAATGCTCTCTGGTTTTAAGGGGTAAAAAGTAAACATTTTAAACCAAAATAGCCCATATGTTATTTCAAAATACATATGGTCTTGTATGAAATCATTAATAACACGCCCAGTTTCAAACGCTACCATCGCTTGGCGCAAATAATAAGTAATCAATCTGTACCTGAGTCATGGGTATTTTATATATATTTGTATAAATATTACATATCTATGTATCATATATTTTATGTCTATCCGTTACCCTAGTTTCCATAACAGAAGCTTTACAGGGCTAGGAAAATTAATTTAGCAAAGAAATATTATTATTTTTACTACAAATCCATAAATCGTTGCTAAAATAGACTCTTTCGTCTCATCCATAACGTATATTTCAGATTGCAGAGATAATGAGCAAATACGATACAATCGGGCAAGACTTGGTAGCGATGTGCGTAAACGATATCCTGTGCGCAGGCGCAGAGCCGTTCGCTTTCCTAGACTACATGGCTTGCGGTCGGTTGCAAGTGGAACTAGCTGCCACCATCGTTAAGGGAATCGCCGATGCTTGCATCTTAGCTGGATGCGCCCTTTTAGGTGAGGATATCTTAATGAATTGTGATGGATTGTCTTAAGTGTATCTCCTTACTTACAAACATACAATAATGCCTTTCCCCCGCAGTAGTAAGTAGAGATCATCGATTCCCACCTTCTAAGATCCTGGCATACATCTCTTGCTTCTTTAACTCTCATAAGTCCTTAAGTATGAAGACCAAGAATTAGACATTTTGTCTGTTTGGGGTGTTTTAACCTGACTTTTTGTCAGGAATTCTTCTATTTGATCTCTGATAGTTCGACTCAGTCCTTAGTCATTTAAATCCTTGTTCAGTAGAACTTTCAATGTTATATTAATGTTATGTTATGTTGATGTCATATTGATACATATATGTAAATAAATAGTGTACTTACGTCTGATTGAAGTAAAAAAATAGTAGCTCTATTTTTGGTAATAAAAAGAATATCTTTATATTGTTTTTGAAAGATATGTATTTAGTTCCAATACTTTCGCGTTAAATCATTGAAATTAAACACTTTTTACTTAATATTTAGCGGATTTATTCACTATCATTCAGTCAGTAATTCTTTGCACACCGTTTCTAAAAAAGAATGACAGAATGAATCATTCAAATCCATTACTTAAAAATAATATTATGTGTTTTACTGCAAAAAAAATAATATTCCAAAGAGAATCCATATAAACACTTATTTTGGGTGAATAAAATATCCATTTAACAATTGAAAAGCGTTTAGGCGCTGAATGTTCACATTTTAAAATGTCAAACAATAACACAACGCGCCTTTAGCATTATATCGTTTTGGTCTCCTTTTCATTTTATTTACTATCAGTAAACATTAAAATAATGAAACAAATGAGATATTTTAAAAGTATTATTTTCTTATCCGTCAATATTCATCCATAGGCGGCGAGACAGCGGAAATGCCTTCGATGTACGACGTAGGGAAATACGACCTTGCCGGGTTCGCTGTAGGAGTTGTGGACAACTTAAAGCAGCTGCCTCGGATGAAGGAGATAAGGGCCGGCGATGTGGTACTGTCACTGCCATCTACCGGTGTGCATAGTAACGGGTACAGTTTGGTGCAGAAGATCATGGCCGAGACTGGTCATAGGTAAGTCGCCTAACAGTAACTTTAACCTTTCTCTAATTTTTCCTATAGGGTATTTGACTACAATGAAGATAAAGATCAAACTGTTGTTAGCATGATAGTAAATATTTTTTTAAAACATTTGAGCCAACATATTATTTAAAAACATATTTGATTTTTATATGTAATCATCAATAATATAATTAAAATTTCACTTTCGACCACGTGATTGAAAATGCACGGGATTGACTGAATCTGGAGTTTGGTCACCTTATTGTAACCAAGTAAATGTCAGTCTTAATTTTTGTACGGCGTACCGTGTTACGATTTGACAGATTAAAGTCTGTCTACAAGCAGGTGACGCCATGAACCAAGTAACCTGTTTAAACGTATCATTAGCGTTTTGGCGGGTTGTTTCTTCATTTAAACTTTGATGGTGATTTTTATAGAAAAATAGAGAAACTTACAAAGAATTAATCAAATGGCAAATGTATTATGATACTGAGATATTCTAGTAAAACCGTATTTGAATAAAGAATGGAAAAAAAGTAACCAATAGGACTGGAACCATCATGAGCTCTCTTAGTAAACACTTGCAGTTTCTTATAGTGTAAAACAACATACAAACTCTTCGATTATTTGGGTTGCGTATCCGAGGGGTTCAAACGTAGTGCTATTTTGCTATCTTTGAATAAATCAGATGGTTTTTTTTTAAACTTTGTTACGGAACCCTAAATGTGCAAAATGCAACGCGCATTTGGCTGGTTTGTACTATGAGTATTGAAATAAGTTTACCCTTGTTTAGATATACGGAAAAGGCAGCGTTCAGTACATCAGGCCGTTCTTACGGGGAGGAGTTTTTAGAGCCCACGGGCATATACGTACGCGCAGTGTTGCCAGCGTTACGCCGTGGCCTGGTAAAGGCGCTCGCACACATAACGGGCGGCGGTCTACTCGACAACGTGCCGCGCATACTGGCACCTGGCATCAGGGTCAGGTTGGACGCCACTAAGTTCCGGATCAAACCGATATTTGGGTGGCTGCAAGCTAAAGGTATGTGCACATGTTTATGGAAGATTTTTTTTATTTTTAAAGGTACTTTCGAGGTCTCTCGCCCTTACCACTTTGTAGAAATATTCGTTTGAACTGATCGCATCGGACACGCCCACACGACCCCTAATTGGCTTCGTATTTTACTACGATTTATATTACAGCCAATCATAAAAAACTAATTTTAAAATCGTCCTTGATGTCAGTAATGTCAACTGTCAATCTGCTCTCACTTGTTTGTTTGCGCACGTGCGCCATTGTTGTATGAATGGAGTGGGGCGTGGCCTGAAGCGAAAGGCATCGTGCAGTGTGCTAGCGACTTTCGACTTAGGACTGAATAAGGAGCCAGAGGCCTCGATAGTACATTGCAATATACATAAAACAGAACACTATTTAACTTTATATTCCAATATAAATCGTACACAGCAAAGACACAAAACGACAGTTAATAAATATTTTATTTACTTAATTTAAAAAGTTAACACAAGCTTCGAAGGAATATTTTTATTAAAATTTAATATGTGAGCGATACGAAGTAACTCAAAACTGAATAAAGAAATAACACAATTAAATATCACGCAACAGTGACATTCTACAGGAAATAAAACTACAATTAAAAATGTATTTTTGAGAATATTATGTAACGAAAAATTTATCTATATTTTTTAAAGTCATTCATCAATGTTAAAAATACATTCAACATTGAAAGTAATATATTTACACATATCTAATATTCGATTAAGCTAGAACAGCTATAATAAACTATATATTTTAAATTTGATTGATGTGATTGTGAATACAAAAAAGTATGATACAATATCAATATTTACATATTAATACACAGGAATGGTATCTGACTTCGAGATGCTTCGCACATTCAATTGCGGAGTGGGTATGGTGCTTATTGCGGATCCGGTGTGCGTTAAGGAACTACTCGACTGCGTGGAAGACGTTCGCATTATAGGGAGCGTCGAAGCAATCGGGAAAGAAGGTATGACCTTATTATTATAGTAGTAAAGTACATTATCGGACATGAAAGATTTATTTATTATAAAATCAGTTTGCGTGACACTACCTCTTCAAAATTTAGTAGGTTATGAGATTATATTCAGATCTTATTGCCGTAGCATTAAGGTCTATTATATAAATATTAACACGAGGGCGAACAAAAATTTACACTTTAAATTTATCTACACTCATCTTTCTGTTGTAAAAAAACAAATTATTAATACCATAATACGACAGTTTATTGTTCAAAATTATATAATTAATATTTAACAGCAACGGAACAGTATAAAATGGATGTGAAAACATCGAAATACGTATCACAAGGCAAAGGTATCGCAGATAATTTAGATATAACGTTTTTTTTAACTAAAAAAACGGTTATTGTATAATCGGATTTGCTTGATATTGTGACTGACATCGGTCGGCATAGGCGAGGTTACTGTAATATAAAAATAATACTTCTTACATTCACACCAATTAGCCTAGTCCAATTTATGCGCTGTAAGGCTTGTCTTATGGATACTAGAGTAACAGATAGACATACATATATGATACATAGATATGTGATATTCATAGAAATATATAAATACCCAGACTCAGGTACAAATTCTCGTACTCATCACACAAAGATGAAGAAAGGGGCAGATGGCCCCTTTCGGGACTTGAATCAAGGATCGTCGATGCAAAAGGCAGTATTGCTTCCCTTGCACCAAACGGTTGTCTTCGTAAGGTGAATGTAAGAACTATTATTGTCAGTGCTATATAGAAGGCTGCATGCTCTCTTTGAAGATATTTAAAGATAGACATGATGGTGAAAATAAGGGTGTTTTTTTCAGGTGGTCACCAAGTGATAGTAGACAACTTTAAGGAAGCGATGGGTCCGTTGACAAAGCCTTACATGTCTGGTCAGAACGTGCCACAGAAATCCCTCTCATATAAAGACAGCGGCGTAGATATCGAAGCTGGGGATTCCCTCGTTTCACTCATCAAACCACTCGCCAGGTTTGTTATTTATTTATGTTCTTAATACTTCTAGGTCAAAATCACAGTAAGGTAGTAAACTATTATGCGAACCTAATATATTTAGTATACATTTTGATTTATCTAATTTTCATTTATTCGCATTCGAAAATGATACATAGTTGGTGGCTAAGGTAAATTATGATAAAAGACAATTTCAGACCCTGTTAGGAGCCGGAGGAATTCAAATGTCACACATTTTATAATCCAATGTAGTACAATTCATTTATAATACGATAGAATATCGAATAACGACTGTTAATGAAATCTAGTTGAGGTATATTTCGAAGCACGGGAGAGCTTAAAAGAAGGCCACCCATCTTGTCATAAAAATAAAATTTCGTTAGAAAAACCTTATGAAAGATTTTGCTATCGTTGCTATAACTGGGGCTTTTGTTACTTCTTATATAGGTATATATATGAAAACATAGCCTAACTAGGTAGTTAGGCTATGTTTTCATACAATCTTAAATGAATTATTTAAATTCAAACTAAGTACAGCTAAGTTCAAACACTGTTAGTTTAGTAATTTAAGTTATTTAGGGGATTGCTACCATGTACCTTGTTTTTGAGTTTCCGATATTTCGGTTCCGATGTTTCGCTCCGTGATCATGGCACTTGCAACAGTGCCGAAATATCGGAAACTCAAAAACAAGGTACATGGTAGCAATCCCGTAAATAACTTATATTACTATAATGTTAGTGACCATGAAAGTTTAAAACAATATACTGTTAGTTTAGAACCAAATAATTGATATGAGCCAATCAAAATAACTGATAAATTATTTTGTTTAATTTATTAATTAATATAAAGAATAACACGAACGAAGCGCTTAATTTGACTCAAATTTATTTTTTTTATGCAAATATATGTTTTTGTTTGCATTTGCGCTAATCGATACTATCAAGGATAATATATCTATTTAGACAACATTTCATTCATCGTTTTGAACCTTAGTTAAAGAGCTAAAGAACTTATGTTATAGAATTCAGAAACAACTATAATACCACAACACGCAAATCAAAGGCAATATAGAAAAAAAAAAATATACGTTAAATACATTTTTTTAGATAAAATGTATGTATGAGCTTTTAACTGTATTACAGGTCTACATCACGTTCGGGAGTTTTAGGCGGACTCGGTGGTTTTGGAGGCTGTTTCCAACTTAAAGCCATTGAGCAGGATTACAAGGTACTATTTCATTATCTCATCAAATGTTTTAAATATGAAAGTGAGTAGTAGTTTAATCCGCTTCTTTTTGTTATTTAAATAAAACACCGTAACCCATCGGTTGAGCTGTAGGCTAAAACACAGCTATAACCCAGCTATAATCCAGCTAATACAGCTATAACCTAGCTATAACCCAGCTATAATCCAGCTAATACAGCTATAACCCAGCTATAGCAGCTATAACCCAGCGGACCGAGTCCGATCCTCACCGATGTACTTCGGACGTGGACCCACTCGTAATACAACCATTTAGCTAACTACGAAGGGTTAGCGGGAATATGAAACATAAACATTTTTTATTTGGTACTAATACATAGGAAATCAGCAAAAAAAAACAGTAACAGTAGAAGAAATACATAGAATAATAAAAATAACCTAAAACAACTTATTACTTAAAACTTTCGATGTATCACGTTTGTACCAAATGGTATTAATAATTTTAATATTCCTTTTACAACAAAACGTGTGCTTTAGACCACACAACTGAAGTAAGACTTTTTTAGCTCCATCTGTATATATACAGGGCCATTTTATAAACACCATCCAAATTTATATATTACATTCTTTGAAAAAAGTAACGAAACAAGATTTTTTTCTTTTAATATCACTCAGTACTAAAATATTAAGTTAAGCCTACACAAAGTTATCCGAGTAAAACTACCAATTGCTGTCACAGTCACGCTACGCACGGTGTTGTAGCAGATGATTACACGACCCCCGCCCCGCCCTCCCGTATTTCATTGATACATTACAATGATTTTCATAAGTTGCAAATTTAAACGAAAAAAAAAAGGAACGTCAAATTGAAGAAGAGATAAGTTTATTTGTTCTTTGATTATAACAATATTAATCGATAACACTTTTAATAAATAAAAAATGAACATAAAAGTCAGCCACACCTTATGCACTTACGTCGCATTTTTTAAAATTTAATCAACTTATGTACAATAATTGGTTGGAGTAAAGCAAAGGGTGTTTCTTAACCACAGACTCTAAAAAAACACAATGATCGCAAAGGCAATTCGAAAATCGCAAAAAAAAAATGCAGTGCTAAAACCTTAGTACCTACCTACCTAAGTTATTATGTCTGTTTTACACGATAGGATAAAGAAATGTATAATTAATAGTTCTATATTTTTGTGAAAAATTTCACAAGTCTTAGCCGCCCTGGACACATTTTGCTTTACTCCAACAAAATAATTAATTAATTAAAAATCCAAACAAAATACACTTACATGAAGTTTGAAAACAATCACTTTACCTTAAAGTGTAGGTAATTTCTCTCTAAACAGTCTTGCACGTTTATGAACATTGTCTTTAATTGTATTACTTGTTTTTTCACTTTGTCACTTCGTTAAATGCACGGATTATATTTATGTTCTCGAGGCTTTGGGCCTTCTTCACATAAACCCGTCGTTCAATTTCGCCCTCGATTTCAATTGCAAGTGTGAACACATTTCGTTAGGTAGATAATTATGCGACGTAAATGCGTGAACGCAACATTGTACATCGCGGAAAGTCCGCGGGTGACTGATTTCATTGCGCCGATGTCGTTACAACTTGCGCGCGCAACTCGGTGGGGCGCTTCGGGCGGTCGGTCGTTCAACTGTAAGTACCTATTTTGCCAGTAACCAGCTGTTGTAATAATTCACTCGGACAAAATTTTTTTTGCGGAAATTTTACCTCCCAATTTTTTTTCATAAATGAAGTGTTTGAATGATATCTTATGCCTAGAAAAAATTTGGATGGTGTTTATATAATGACCCTGTATAGATATAGGCTATGAGAGAAAGAGAAAGAAAATGTGTGCTCGCACCTCTCTCTTGCCCCTACAGTAATGTGCGAAACGTAACTCTCTTTCTTTATATCTTCACTAACTTATATCTCCCACTCAACTTTTACTTCAATAATTAAATGCATTAATTATGTCTTAGGACCCAGTGCTCGTATTAGCCGCAGACGGCGTTGGCACCAAACTGAAGATCGCCCAGAAGATCAATTACCACTCCACCATCGGCGTGGACTTAGTCGCCATGTGTATAAACGACATCCTATGCAATGGTGCAGCACCCCTCACTTTCCTGGATTACTTCGCTTGTGGTTCACTGGACGTCACGGTCGCTAGGAATGTTGTTTCTGGTGTCGCTGAAGGATGCAGGCAGGCTACTGCTGCACTTATTGGTGAGTACAAGTTTTTTTGATCAAATAAATATATTTAATTGAGAAGCAAAGTCTTATTATGCTTATTAACAAAGAGAGTTAGCTATGTATTTATAATAATTTAATTTCAATCGTCAAATTATTTAATAAATAAGGCAAATTTCAAAAAATAAATTATTATAATCGAATTAATAAATCGACTATCATAGTCGGTAATAGAAAAAAAAACCAGCAGAATTTACTAAGACATCTTTATTTATGGTCCAGAACGAGCAACGGAAGGGGCGAAAACAGTGTTGCCATAATAATAAAATTAATACACTCTAATGTTGTCTTCGCCTAAATATTCGTAACCTTATCGTAATATTCGATACAAAAAAACTGGTTGGTTGCCTGTAAAGTCGGTATACGGGCGAAAGTTTTACGTGACAACGACTTTGAGTGGTAAAATAATTTTAATATGAATATTCATTCGTATAGTAGGAAGAAGGATGAAATAATAGTAACAATTTAAAACATTTATTTATACAAAGAATTATATTTAAAACATTAATTTATAGGCACGCGTCCCTTCCACTTTTTATGTCTGTCTCTCTCGCTCTTAGGCGGGCTAACCATGCCCGAGTGGAAGGGACGCGTGCCTCTCACTCGCTCTCATTGTAAGCGCATAACGTGAGCGGAGCGTAACGCAGTTTCTTGAAGTGTCACCCGGCAAACCAATTTATAAGACGTTGTCACGTCAAAAACTCTAAATAATACATCATAATCAAACTTAGTCCATTTTCCCTATTTGTTGACATTTTTAATACTAGGATATTTACAGGAGTACTCCTAAGATTATATTCTTAAGATGCGTTCTTTGTGAAATTATGATCTGACCAGCATAAAAAGTTTGCAATTTAAACGACCTAGCTTACGTTAAAGAGAAAATTTGATTTATAATTTAAAATACTGTCGACTGTATCCGCCTAATAAGTTAGCTAGTATTTCGGGCAGAATGTTTATTGGCGGAATTGTGAAGTCACAAAACAAGCCACTTACCAAAAGAAGAAGAAGAAGAAGGGCAGAATGTTACACCTGTCACTAAAGTATAAACTATATTTGAAATTATTTGTAAAATATCAATATTAAATAATAATATTGCTTACATCACCAATAAGCCTAGTCAAAAGTAAAGACTGTAAGGCTTGTGTTATGTATACTAGAGTAATACATACATATATAATACATAGACAAGTTATATTTATACAAATATATATAAATATCCATGACTCGAGTACAAATGCCCATATCACACAAACATCTGCCCCATCCGTTCTTCGAGCCCATGCGATGCGGAAGAAAAGATCGCTACCGTTGCACCAAACGGTTGTCGCATATAATCGGTGAACATTCCTTGTGTTTGGCAGAAAAAAACCGCTTGCGAGCGATTACCACTGCTGAGAAATAAACTATCAATTTTCGGCAAGGACACATTTGCTAACTTCAGTAGCGCTGACACAATCCACCATTTTCCTTGGATAAGTTTGTTTACAAACTTAAATTAACCGGTGGTTTTGTGCAATCATTAAAATAATAGTAGTAAACTCGTCTTCTTCAATATTGTCATTCACTAAATTATTCAATATATTATTCATAGTTTAAAACTTTTCACTGCATTTGATAAAAATATATTTAATTGAGGTTATGTTCCCCAGTGACTGCTAAGTTTGTGTCCTAGAGGAAAATAGCTATTTACCATTTGACAGCGCTAACCGCTAACGATCGCCATTTTGTTTACAAGCGCTTATAAGCGATTTTTTCTGCCAAACACATGCATTTATTGAGAAACAATGTGTGCTCCGTATTTTGAAGTAATATAAGACGAGAACCGTCGAATTTTACTAGTACTTTTTTATTTTTACGCTGTAGTCCAAAGTTGCTTCATCATTGCGAGGAATATCCTCTCGATTTCGAGTCCCACCTGAGAATACTATATGAGCCGAATCGATCTTTTCTCGTATTTTTCTATTAAAAATTATTATGAGACCCATTGACTACAGGTGGTGAGACGGCCGAGATGCCTGGCATGTACGAACCAGGCACGTACGATATAGCTGGTTTTGCTCTCGGAGTCGTCGAAAGAGCCAACGTCCTACCTAAAATAAACGACATCACTGTGAGTACTTGCTTCACCCACATCTGTCAGAACGCAACCGCATTTGTACGTGCTCTATCCTCCTCTGTCGTACAGGAACGACATCTACTAGAGCGAGAAAGATAGAGCTTGCAACATGAACAAACGCGATTACGTACTTATGTGGAGTATGAAGAATCCTTATAAATAAATTACAGATAATTCTAGAAATTTAGTGCCAAAGTCAGTAGAGCTTATACTATGGGTAATTAAATATTAAAAAGTATAAAAACAACCATGACTATTAATTTATGTTTACTAAATTCTCTATTATTTATTATAGATTTATACATCTATATTGTACAAAATATTGCTTATTTTGAAGTGTTTGGATTTCAAATTTTGTATGAAATGTGATGTCTTAATAAACCAGCCTATTCTATCTACAGGTGGGTGATATTATAGTCGGTTTACCATCGAACGGTGTGCATAGTAACGGGTTCAGTTTAATTCATAAGCTGATGAAGAAGACTGGACTAACACTCCAAGATAAGGCACCATTCAGCAAAGAAGGACTTACTTTAGGTATTGTATTGTGTAGTTATAGCGTTTTTTAGTAATATTAGATTTTTAATTATGAAATCGATGCCATAGTTTATCGGATCGATGGATTAACGTATGTGTCATATTCATCGGTCAATGTCTGTTTTGCCGACAGCTGTAATATTTTACTATCCAAATGAAAAATGTGTATTAAAATAGTAAAATTAGCAGTCTATCCTTCTCTGTGAAAAAATATTGTCGCCGTTTCGTATTTAGTCACCGAATATAGTCATAGTAGCTAAGTTTAACACGGTTTTTTAATTACGTTACATAATTCACAAAAAACCAAAGTTATTCTATTATCACAAAAATAGTAGTGTTATGGTTTCATTACATTGTTGATAATAGCGAAGTCTACAAGTATCTGTTTTAAATAAGTAAACTTAAAAATTACAATAATATACAGAGTATACTCTCTACAAATTTAAGAAAAGTATATATGTTACTGACATCCTTAAATTAAAGGAATTATTCATATTTATTGTGTATTAAGAAATTCGTTTTTTGAAATAAATTATTATTGTATGGCTCAAATTACATGGCGCGCTCTATAACATATATGTAACCCGGCCAGGCGAGGAGTTGATAATGCCGTCTCGCATACACGTACGCAGGGTTTTGCCTGCAATTGGGGGGAGCGTGTAAAGGCCCTGGCTATAAATGTAACTGACATGCCTTAATTTAAATAATAATTCGATTATACACTATGAAATAAATTATTATTGTATGGCTCAAATTACATGGCGCGTGTCTTTTCCCAGATTTAAGGGGGGAGTGTAAAAGCTGTGGCTATAGATATAACTGCCGTGCTTTAATTTAATTAATTATTGCGATTATATATTATAAAATAAATTATAATTATATATAATAACGTATGTTTAAATTGGCCAGGCGAGGAGTTGATAAAGCCGACCCGCATATACGTGCGCGCGGTTTTACCCGCGTTGAGGGGGGGTCGAGTGAAGGCTGCTGCCCACATTACGGGCGGAGGCCTAATGGACAACATCCCGCGAGTCATACCAAGTTCGGTACGGGCTCGCCTCGACGCGCATTGCTGGAACGTACACCCGGTATGACTGCACAAACACATGCTTGTCGTTACACTGTTTTCTTTCAGAGTTACGTTTTTGTGCTTCCAAATACGGTACATTAGAGTATACCACTGGATTTACGATTTCATTATAGCATAAACCATTTGCCATTTCGTTGTTGAAATTGCAATATAACAATAATAACGCGTAACTACAAAATAATCAAAAATTATATTTCGCGCGTATAGGTTCTAAATAGCCATAGGCATCTTCTTGTGTGGTACGAAAGTACTTAAATCTTTAAATATGTTTACAGTTTAATCAGACAAAGACGTAGTAAATTATTATAATAGAAAAATACGTAGTAAATTATTATATAAAAAAAGACGAAGTAATAAGGAATATGTCAGGTTTACGCTCTCCTGTAAAATAGGTCACTACCAACCACTGTTGGTTCCGTCATATTGCAGTATCAACGACGTTTTGATTATTTCTTTGCTAATTTCTCTTCTTTCTATGAAAATCATCATCAAAGTTTAAATGAACAGAAAACCCACCAAAACGCCAAAGACTCTTTTATGCAGTTTTGATGTCATGACGTCACGTACCTGTAAACAAACTTTTAGCTGTCAAATCGTAATACGTAAACTTCGACTGACATACATGCAATCACGCCTTTTCCCGCTGAGATCACAGATTTTCACTTACCACGATCATGACATACATCTTTCGCTTCATCAACTCTCATCAGCCATTTCATACAAACTCGTCGGTAAAGGTTACTTTTAACAAACATACTTATCGTTATACTGTTTTAAAAATTCATGGACACTTTTTTTATTATCAAAAAATATGATACACTATGTTAATTTTAACTAGCGATAAAAATCTCGTGAGATCTCGTACAAATTATGCTTCGAAATTGATCTCGTCTTACATAACGTAAATCCCGCGAGATTAGGATTTAAGAAAATAAAGAATTTGATACGCATTTGAATCGGGGCTTGGAAACCGGTATTTTTTTGAATCAGTTCGACTTAACTAAACATGGAACTATTTGAAAAAGGTTCGGTTCCTTTGAAGCGGTTTCGAATAAATGGGTATTTTCATTAATCAGTTATTTTTCCTTTCAACTTGATGTTTTGCGAGCGATACACTCATATCGAGTTTGTTTTCTCGCGTATTTCTCGGCTACATTGGTATACGCAAATACTTCAACAAGTTACAACAAATCACAACGCGTCTCTATCCCAGCTGTCGCTAAGAATAAACCGATTTATTTAAGTTCCACGAATGGCTCCGCTTTAGTTCCGCACCGGAACGGACCGATGATAAACCCGGTTTTACTCTAATAATACCGGTTAACTTAGAACCGGTTGCAATTTCTGCTTTAAATGGCACCAAGAATTGGAAATAAAAAAAGACGACGTTATATAACCGTGGTAATAACATTTGTATGACTGTAGGTGTTTGCATGGATCGCGGACGCGGGCGTGGTTTCTGACGACGATATGCTCAGGACATTCAACTGCGGTATAGGGATGGTTCTCATCGTATCCCCAGAAGATCAAGCGGAGGTAACTAATTAATTCTTAAAAACATTTTAATTTAAAAACGTTTGTTAATATATCGCACCTACAATACTACAAGGACATAACTGACAAGATTTCCGATACTTAATCAATAATGCTAGAATATCCTAACTTTTTTTGTCTAATTAGTTTCGGAGATTTTGACAATTCTCTCTATGTAGTATTGGAGTTGAGATATGTATTGAAAAATGTGATATCGTTAACAAACTTAAAATTTGTGAAATCTCATTATACCAAAGATGACAGAACATTTTTTCATTAAATGAACTTTCAGTAGTAAAAACATAATTTATCTTGAAAATTTCTTGGAAAAAACTATCTTTGTAGTCCTCTTAAATTTTATTTAAAAGGCAAATATTTATGAAATCAATTTCGTTTGTAGAATTTACAAATTGTTTTGGTGATAGGACAAGAAATTTTTTTTTATTGATTTTTTTTGGAAAATATATATGTTTAATAACGTATGTATGTTAATGTTTTAAATAGCTATTATCTCGTTAATTGGCTGTTGGCTCATTATGTATAGAGGTACGTTCGCAATAGCTCAAAAAGAAGTCGAAGGAAGTAGTGACGAACTTGGTAACTTGTCGAATGTATTTCAGAGAGGCTTGTGTATGGTCAGTAAAAAAGAGAGGTACTATCGATGTCTCTCGTGCCTTACCACTTTGTAGAAATATTCGTTTGAACTGATCGCATCGGACACGCCCACACGACCCAAACCTATCCCTAATTGGCTTCGTATTTACTACGATTTATACTACGGCCAATCATAAACAACTAGTTTTAAAATCGCCCTTGATGTCAGTACTGACAACTGTCAATCTGCTTTACGCGCTCCTGTTTGCGCACGCGCGCCATTGTTGAATGAATGGAGCGGGGCGTGGCCTGAAGCGATAGGCATCGTGCAGTGAGCAAGCGACTTTCGACTTAGGACTTATAAGGCGCCAAAGGCTTCGGTAGTACATCTGGTATGATATAAAATTGTGTACTCAGGTAATGAACGCGACCCGTTCGTGGGGCGCCATGGTGATCGGCAGCATTCAGGCGAGGCCACCAGGTGGCGCTCGAGTCGTCGTAGACAACTTCCCTTCAGCTCTCGACTTCACGCGTCGGATGCCGCTCCTGCCCAAAAAGAAGGTTAGTCGCTAATTCTGCATAGAATATTATAAGGATGTTTTTTTTATCCGCTAACCTAAGATATTGCGTCTTATGTTATATGTGTATAAAATTATTTATTTGATTTTTTCGGATGGTAGTATTTTGTTTAATATAAGTTGCTTGTGTTTTGGGATCGATTCTGTACGAGAAAGTGATTTGTATGTAATAATTAAATTTAGTTTGAGTTTATTTAGGTCCTTAATTTATTCTATTTTGCAGTTTGGAGAGATAGGTTTTCCTTATGAGACACAAATTGGAAATTGATGAATAGTTTGAATTAATTTTATTTGTTTGTTTAGTTTTATTTTGGGTGAATGTGAAAAATATGTCAGCCATATGTCACCGATAATAACAATTTTAATAATTTTAAAAAGTGATCGTAATTTGCAGCCATAGTTATTATTTATTGGTGGCCGTACTTGAAGGTAGTGTTGGTTGAAATTACAAGTCTCGATACGTTTGAGTAAAGTGCAATTCTTATCACATATTGGTAACACAGTAGAATAAGACGCGCGACATTTTCTAGACGCGTGTTGACGATTCAGCCACTGCAAGAAGACTTAGCTCCATATGATTAATTTGAGATAAGTTGGGATTCGAATAATTATGGGCTGCGTTACAGTTCCTACGGAACGTCTGCTCGCAACGCTGTAGTTTTAGCCTATCAAAAGTATCGTGATACTATTGTGGTTGCGAAAATCAGTCATACTATTAATAGTTCTACCGAAACTATAGATCCTGACGATACTATCGATAGTTTCGATTGAAAAAATTAAGCAATACTATTGTCGAACTGATGGAATTTGCTTTTGTTTTCTCAGGTGGCAGTATTAGTGTCAGGCAATGGCAGCAATTTCCAGGCCCTGTTGGACACATGCAATGACCCTACGCAGTGCATGTGTGCTGAGATAGCACTCTGCGTCTCCAACAAGAGTAATGCGTACGCCTTAACTCGTGCCCAAAATGCAGGAATTCCCACCCTGGTAAGCGTAACGAACCTTTAGAACTAAAATGTACTAATCCAAACAAAGGTGTTTCTACATCACTTGTATAGCACCTTTACATAGAGAGAACTTAGAAAAACATAATGCCCTTTAGAAGTGTACCTACGATCATTTTATCGTGTTTTAAAAAATAAAGTCATATTATTATTATTAACGAGTGGTATTCTTAGGGTGTTCATAGACAGTTGGGTTTTAGTTGTGTGCTTAATTGTTTTGTATTTATATGTCTATGATTACTGCTACTGACACATTGTATGGGCTCTGTCTGAAATATGATTATTATTATTATTTTACTAATTAACTTTCATTATCTCAAGTTTATTGAATATTAATGACAATTAAGTTATTTATGACAAAAATTAAAAATAATATTAATTCATATTTATTCGCTTTTCAGGTACTTAACCACAAAGAGTACAATTCACGGGAAGAGTTCGACAGGGCGGTATCGGCGGGACTTGAAGCTCATAAAATAGACATCGTCTGTCTAGCGGGATACATGAGGATTCTATCCGCTGAGTTCGTGCAAAAGTAAGCCTTATTTATATACAATTGTAACTTTCTTTTCTATTACACCTGCTCGGAAAATAACTCGATACTTGTGCACAAACGGATTTGCTAGCGTAGTTAGTAAGCTTGTATGAAACTCCTTTATTTGCCAGCGTTTTTCTTTTTTAATACTATAAAAAGTAAAGAGATTGGCCAAAATTTAAAAAGTTCTGATTAAGAAATTAAAAAAATTATTGGCCTCTTAGTTTTCCTGAATAGATTCTATTCTAATTTAAAAATCAAACTTACTCCATAATATGTTTTTAATTTAATTTTTTTGCATTCACAATGCAATATTTCTATAAGATATAAAACACGTGTGTAAAAAACAACTACGCCTCTGAGCATAGAAATATTGCATTGTGAATGCAAAAAAATTAAATTAAAAACATAATTATAGCTGGTTCCATCTTAATCGAGTGTTTAATATTTGTAAAAATATTACTTTCGATATTGAAGGTAGTTAGCGTTCAACATTGGTGGAATGATACTAGCTCATAGTAGAAGTTGAAATACGTTTGTAAAATTCGACACGTTTGCCAGCGTCTCGGTAGCTCAGCGGTCAGAGCAGTCGCCCGGATAGCGAAAGGTCGCGGGTTCGAATCCCATCTGAGGGCTCGGAGGCGTAGTTGTTTTTTACACACATATTTTATATCTTTACTCCATAATATGTTGATTGAAGTTATAGCCTAAAGTTTGTCCGCTGAGTGTTGATAATAATTATGCAAACTTCTTGGAATAGCGACTGTCGCTTAATTATCGTTATATATTGTTGTCTACCACAAGGCCGCAAAATATTGGTGTTATATTTTTACTAAGAAATTATTACAACATAAAAAAATACTACTATATTTTAATTTAATGTCCCTCCTGACACCGGAGACGAGTTAATTTTTTCATATAATAATGTCTTTAGAACTTTCGATAAAAAAACCTTGCTTGCTTAGGTAACAGAAAAAAATATACTGTTAGTAATTTTTTTAAACGCATAAATAATATAAAATGATTACATAGCAGTTTCTTCTTTATCGATTGTTTGGTACGTGTAAAAGTATTATAAAGGCATATGTATAGTATGCAAATGTCTACCCTGCTACAACAAGTGTTTACCGCTATGGCAAATATCTACCTCGCTGCCACGGCAAGGGTTTACATCCAAGGCAAATGTCTACCTTGTTGCCACTCCAAATGTTTACCGCCATGGCAAACGTCTACCTTATTGCCACGACATGTGTTTACCACCATGGCAAATGTCTTACTCGTTTAGATAGCTTTAAATAGCTTTATGTCATCAGGCACGGATTTCGATCGATTCGCGGAATATCGATAACTTAACCAGTAAATAATCATCTGCATTTTGTATTATACCTATATGCATATAATAAATTAATATGAATATGAGGTAATATTGCTACTATTGTTAAGTTAACATGAAGCTTATTTCTAAATTTAGAAAGATAAAATTTTTCATTCAAACTAGCTGACCCGGTAACGCGTTGCTATGGTAACACGTTGCTATTGTAACGCGTATACTATGAAAAAAGAGCCGACAGACAAACACACAAACAACAAATTTGTGTTCTTAGATTATAGACTAGCGGCCCGTCCCGGCTTCGCATGGGTGGACAAAATTCTTTAATTTTTTTCTATTATTAAATATTTTTCCGTTAGCGCCATCTAGCGTCCGGTAGACGAACTACTTGCGATTAACGCGTTGCTATGGTAACTCATATACAATGAAAAGAGAGCGGACAGACAAACACACAAACCACTGTGATCTTAGATTATAGATTTGACAGTTTCTATGATTTGACACATTATTTATTTAAAATTCTTTTTTTATATATTTTGCACGCCTGCAAGCAAGCTGGATACTCATTTCCATCGTCGTATAAGATTTTTATGTGATATGTAATTATTTAAATAAATTTTATATGAATGTACACTTGGTGGTGATTCAGGTGGAGAGGCCGCCTAATAAATGTCCACCCGTCTCTCCTGCCTCGGCACCCTGGACTGAAAGCTCAGCAGCAGTGTCTGGACGCTGGAGACCGCGAGTCAGGGTGCACCGTTCACTTCGTCGATGTGAGTCAGAGCTATATTCATTTTTGAAGTAGAATTTCTTTATGCACGCTTCACTTGGGGAGTAAGCTGGTGAATGCGTAACGAGAACGTTACGTCATGACGAGGGAGATATAAATTAGTGGAGATAAAAAGAGAGTGTTTTGTTTCGTATATTACTGTAGGGGCAAGACAGAGAGGTGCGAGCACATTTTCTTTCTCTCATAGCCAGTTACGTTTCGAATATCTAATTTAGCACTTGAGAAAATTGTAAAAGAAACTTTAAGATTGCTTTCCTGAAAAATATGATTTTTGGGATAATACCCTATTCTATTATATATATATTGGACCAACGAAAAAAACTAATATTAGACAACATCGCATACATTGTTCTGAATCCAAATTAAGTAGCTAAAGCACATGTGTTAATGAATTCACAAACAATTATGGTACTACAACACCCAGATCCGAACCAATATAGATGATTACGTTTTCTATATTGTTTTCCCGCCAATAATCGAATCCGGGACCTCGGAGTGGCTTTACCATTAAAAATGGCGTTCGAACCATTCGACCACGGAGGCCGTCAAAGATATATAAAATATGCTCCTGTATATAAATTTTTCTCAATTGGAAATTCTATTGTTATTAAGAAAACCTTCTTCGATATAACCGTTTGATTCAACGGTAGCGATCCTGCCTTTTGCACCGACGGTCCTGGATTGTAATCCCGGAAGAGGCAGATGTTTGTGTGATGCCTACGAGGATTTGTAACAGAGTCATGGGAATTTATATGTATTTCTATGAATATAACATATCCATGTATGCATATTCATCTGTTACCATAGCATAGCACAAGCTTTATAGTAATAGCGTTGCGCTAGACTAATGTTAAAAAATATTATTACTGTTATTAATTTGACTAGAGGCGAATACACGTAAATCCACCAAACCAGCTTTTTTTTTGTTCAAATTAACTACATAGTGATTTATTAATAATCACACACATAGATACGTTATTTTAATAGAAATATATTTATCTGAGTCGCATGTAATATATGACTCAGATACAAATTATTGTATTCATCATACAAACATCACCCCTTTTCCGGGACAAGAACTCACGACTGTCGGTGCGAAAGGCAGAATCTCTACCGTTGAAACAAACGTTGTCAAAATGTCACGGTATAATGTACGAACAGGAGGGCGTGGACACCGGACCGATAATAACGCAGGAGCGTGTGCCGGTGTTAAAAGACGACGACGCGGAATCGCTAACGGCGCGTATTCACCAGGCTGAGCACCGCGCGTATCCCAGGGCGCTTCGCCTGCTGGCCGCGGGCCGAGTGAGGCTCGCGCCAGGCGGACGCATCGCCTGGCACTCCTAGTCGCGTGGTAGGACGATGCGTAGTGTTGCCGGTACTCCGATATTAAAGATAGCGTGAGGCGTGACAATACTGTCGTGCCAATACTACATCGCTACTGAATATAGTGTGGGGCATGACAATACTGTCGTGCCATCGACACAGAAAATAGTGAGGGGCGTGATAATACTGTCGTGTCAATACTAAATCGATATTACGATAGTTTGGGCGTGACAACACTGTCGATTAAATCGATAATTTTAATTATCAATAGTTTTACAATTTTATTCAGGTTTATAGCAATAAAGTAAATTAATAAGTAAATAATTTTACACCATCAATACTAAAAATAGTGTGGGGCATGACACTTCTTTCGTGCCAATACTACATCGATACTAAAGATAGCTTATAACTTATATGTTTGATTCTATCGATATTCAAATCGCTATCGATATTTGAAAACCTAGCGATAATATTGACATTTCAGGGAATGATATCGATACAATATGATGATATTGCAATATGTTGATAATATATCCGTTAACCGCGCTATGAATTGTATTGATAACTGTTTTTTTACAGTCTATTATCGTAAGTCCGGCAACACTACCACCGTGACCAATCACAATTATTACAGGTCCTCTCCATTTTGGTTCAAAACCTACCAATTCCTAAATCTGTATTGAAGTATGCCATAGTACTGCCAAGATTAGAAGACGCAGTATTAAAGTAAAAAAATATTTAAATCCATTAAACATTGTTATTATTTTAAAAATATACATTTTTTACTATACAAACCAGTGATGGGAAGGACTTGAGTCTTTAAAATTTTAGACTTAAGTGAGTCACCGATCCCAAGTCAAGACTTTCGGATCCTTTAATGAATAAAGAATACCTTTCTTTATTAAAGACCTAAGTCATTTTGTAATGAATGATTATATGATTAAAAAAATATATTTTTAGTAACATACTGTTTTGAAACCGATACGACTCTCACATCATGACTGATTAGACCAATCGGTCAAATCAAAAGACTTCAATTTAAGTTAAGAACATGAGTATTTATTTAATTCTTTTAAAGTCCTTCAGTTAAATAGAAGTATTGCTTTGACATAACTGTCTCATTAATACCAAGAAGACTCAAGGTCAAAAAAATTATTAAGTCTGTACAAAGGACTTGAAAGGCTAAAGTCCTTCCTAACATTACTAAAGATGTGAAATGATGAAATACTACATGAACAAATATACTAAAAATTAATAAAAATAAAAATCAAATTATAACTTTATAAATGCTTGTGATGACAAGTTGATTACAATTGATTACATTCAAATTAAACGGAAAGAATACAAGTAGTTACATGTACTATCGAAGCCTCTGGCGCCTTATCGGTCCTAAGTCGAAAGTCGATTGCACACTGCACGATGCCTATTGCTTCAGGCCACGCCCCGCCCCATTCATTCATCAATGGTGCGCGTGCGCAAGCAAGCAAGTGAGCATTTAGAAGTATAAGCTTAAAGCAGATTGACAGTTGACAGTACTGACATCAAGGGCGATTTTAAAACTAGTTGTTTATGATTGGCCGTAGTATAAATCGTAGTATAATACGCAGCCAATTAGGGATACGTATGGGTCGTGTGGGCGTGTCCGATGCTATCAGTTCAAACGAATATTTTTACAAAGTGGTAAGGCACGAGAGACCTCGATAGTACTATACTAAAATACTGCCATAAATTGCCATATTAATAAAAAGTATAACGAAATAAACCATGATAAATGGCAAGAAAATGCCACTTATGGTCTCACTGCATCTATAATATCATTGGTAAAAAATAGGCAAACTTCTTGAACTGAAATATATAAAGCCTCGCCCTATAATTTAAATATCACTTTTATATAATCTTTGTCCTCAAATAATGAATAGAATCTCAAAATTTATTACATTATCTTTAGGGTTGACCTACATCTGTCAAAACGAAATTAAATTATTTCTCTTTCTATCGCATTCTATTATTCATTTCTTACTATTCTCTATTCATTTCTATGACATTACTGAATGTTAGAAAAGGGTGAAGCATTAAAATGTGATTCCCTGTTGACAGATATGGGTAAATTCTGATTATTAGCCTCAATCCTTGATAAAATCATTTTTTATATTTGTTAATGTAGAATTTTATTTGTGTTAATTTCCTGTTTTAATGCAATCTCATTTTTTACGTATTTTGTGCCAGAATATTGAACTGCGACGTCATTATTTTATCAAGTCAATTGACCGACTAAAAATATTATTTCGCAAGCATAAACTGATTTTTCTTGAACAGTAAAATTATATTTTTAAAGGAATAATGTTTTATAGTTTATATTGTATTAGCTGTGAATAAAATATATTTTTTATAAAAATATCTTTGAAACTATATTGTGTTCAAAATATTCCAATTCGTGTGATACATTTATAACATTGCATTTATGTCTTACCATTTCTAAATGAGTTTATTGAAATATTTTCCCTATTGAAAACTTTTGCTCATATTAAAAGCTGCGAATGTAAGCGAATGAGTGAAAGTGTCCAATACGAAGAATATATTTCTATAAACTCGTACTAGTCTGTGACACTAACTCTCTTACACTTTTGCAGATTGTTTTGAAAAGGATAATGTGTCAACTCATAAAAAGTCAAATCCGTAGTTATTGACGTATTCCTCTAATACGACACATTCATTATGCAACAGTTCTAAGATACTTAAGGCAAATGAGTATTGAAAAACTAATGTATATCTTTATGACAAATGACACGATCGACATTCAAATAACGCCATCTGTCGTCACAATAAAAGTGTGACGACAGATGGCGTTATATAAAATTGTGGGACTGTATTTTTTTTTAAACAGATTATTTCCGATGTGGTTGGACATCGTCATAAGTCATTTTCTCAAAATGAAGTTCGTGAGAGTTGACACATTATTTCTTATCAGAGGATGTAGAGTATGAGAGAGGCTTCAACCTAACTGTAAATTTATATAATATACATTCATTTTAACTTGGTATCAGTATATAGGGCTACGTTAAGCTGCAGAATGGAACCTATCGTTATGCAAAGGAGGGGGGTCAATAAGGCGGGTTTTCGACCCCTTTCATTTTTGACCTAAAAATACCAAAAAAAATTGGGGGTTGGGGGGCTTGGGGGTGGTTCCGTTTGGAGTGGAATCGATTTGTTAGTCCATTTAGTAGACAAAAATTTTTTTTAATTTTTAGGTCAAAAATGAAAGGGGCCGAAAACCTGCCTTATTGACCCTCCTCCTTTGTACTGATAAGTATGTTACCTTATTATTACTTTAATAAAAAATGCTGTATAACTTCACATTCACTTATAGGTGTTCACAAACGCTTGGTTTGAACGGTTTTATTATAAAAAGTCGATTACGAAATTGTATTAGATATATAAGAAAAAACAATATTTTTTAAACAATAATATTTCGAATCATAAATAGATCTTGGTTATTGTATATTATTGTTACTAGATTTTTTATACCAACAAAGTAATATTTTTTTTATATTTGAATTTTTATCAAATATTATGTTGCTCATTACAGTTATCTATATAATATTATTGTTACCCATTTACAATTATGATAGGTAGGAAATAAAATATTTGCAGTTTTCTATATTGGTTTTATTTTATATAATGAGTATTTTATCACAGATTAGTTGTAATCACATTTGTACAGATTTCAGATTGGATATACATACAGTTTTTTTTTTAAAGCAGTACTGAACGAAAGAGGTTTTAAATACAAGGCACATATATCTCATGGCCTATATGAAAGTGTCTCGTCTTCAAAGTGCGATTACTGAAGTGTTTGACCTGGTCGATACGACCCAATGTTGGCATGTTGGACTCTTCGGTACATTTTAGTTATGTGCCAACAATAGGCATATGAAGGGTTAAAAATCTCAAAGCAGACAGCAGTGCCTGAGTGTATCAACCATAGAGTATTTAATCTAGTTTTTATTTTAAATTCAGTCCTTTGAGAAAGTGGTATTTTCTTAGCTCTATAACATTTCGAGATTGTTTTTTTACATTATAATAACTGACTTGGAATGATCACATATTATAATATGCACTTACTTCATTTTATACTCTATGGTAAATAAGATATAACTATACTATAAATTATAACAGGAATTTATATAAATATTAGATGTATAACAGAAAGAAGGATCAGTTCTGAATTCCCTATGATTGACTAGTTGTGATTTATCAATACAAGTCCCTATTTCCCAAAATAATAATGACAAAATTTTATTTTCATAATAAATATTTCTAGTAGAAATGGGTATATATTTAAATATAGGCACACTATTTTCTTTTATCGTCCTTGTCAGCGTCTTTCTTTTGACTATTTTGAGTAAAAATTTCTTCAAAAGCTCTGAAAAACGCACTCAAAAAATCTTCATTACCTACAACATAGTTTTGAACTTCCTCCTTAGCCTCTACTACTCTCTCGACTGAATGTTCGCCATTTTTTAAAACATCATCCAATATTTTATCGATTTCCACATAAAACTTCTGTTTATTTAATAAAGGTACTATTAAATTGTATTTATTTATTTTACTATTAATAGTTTTAACAAAGTCTCTATAATTTACACAAATATTATGCCATTTTATTGCATCAGTTTCACTAAGAGGATGCGGTCCTAAGTATTTCCTATCATTCATTATATCTCTCTTTAGAAATTCTATATCTTGATCAATCTCTTTGCTCATGGTTATCCATTCTGGTGTGAATCCATTGTTGATAAGCACCTAGAAAAATATTTATTAGATTAGATTAAAATATTAGGTTTAGTACAATCTATATTTGTGTTACAGTGTATTTCATCACCACAAATTGACTCATTGCGCAATTAACCTTTTATTAGCTGAAAAATAGAAGAGAAATCCATGAACATATCACAAAAGCCACCAATATTCTTGAAAGAGAAGCAGAAAAGTTTGGTTCTTAGGATAAGAAAAGAGAAAACTGAATATCTCAATATTAAGTTGCAAGAATTCTCTAGTCTAGCCCAAAGCCAAGACTTACATGCTGAGAATACAATGTAGAGGCTAAGTTTTACTCTTACAGACAAACTCTAGAGATCAGTTTATTTTGCGTTCAGAATACTTTGCCATGTAGTCCATACTTTGTGCGAGGTACTAATGTCAAGGCTTCTTAGCAGAAAAACTAAAATACTAATTTACAAAACTGTAGTATAACCCATATTGTCATAATGGTATGAGAGTGACAATCAACATTGGGTGCGTTTAGCCGACACAACATCTTGGCAGCACTAAAAGAAAAATGGCGATTGCTGAGTAGCATAGGCTGAGGCGGCTGAGAAATGCTAAGTGGCAATACTCAGAGTGGATAGACACGTTGTACTTAGTGAGGAACATAACCTTAGAAAGACGTTTGACAGAATTGATTGTATTGAATTTTTGTGTTAATAATTAATTTTCAATAATGAAAGACATTTCACTGATGTAAATAAGCATTCAACTACAGGAATTTTCGATCAGCATTTTCAAATTTTTTCTAGTCTTTCTGTCGGCTAAATACACCCATTGACTTTAAAGAAGGAGGATCTTATGAATATTTGCTGAAAAATCAGGTCCAGTAAAGGCAGAAAGTGATGCATCACGTCACAATCAGCAACGAATCGGATATTGATGGTGCGGTCGAGTGGTGGCTGACCTGCAAGAACTTTCACCTGACAACTGGAGACAAGCAGCCTGGACAGAAACTATAATAATGCTTGTACAATACAAACTAGCATTACCTATAATGTAGATATACATATGGCAGTAAAAGGTAAACCTTTTATAAATATTTAGATGTATTTTATTACATTTACTCACTTCATTTAATTTATGTGTGATAAAGTCAACATAAGGATTTGGATTCTGGTCTTTAAGAGGTTTCCCTTTTCCACTTAAATTTTCGAATTCCCCTTTAGACATGGATTCTTGTATTAAATCCTCGACAAGTCTATCAAAGCCATATTTGGTTTTAATATCATGCTTCTTGCCATTTTGACCTTTCTTCATTAAAGTGTTTTCCGATGCGACAGCTTTAGCCATTCGGTGCTCTAAAACATTTGTAGCTGCCCTTTGGGCTTTTACTTGAGCCCACTGCTTTTGTCGTTGAAATGGAGTTCCATAGCCCATGCCTTCAAAACTTAAGTACTGTCGATGTTGTGGTGCTGTATGCTGCAACAAAAAAATAAGCACCAAATGAATGGCTATTATGTTGTACCTTTATAGATAAAGGTCATAATAGATTTAGGTAAGAGTCAAAGAAGGGATGTTCAACATACAGCCGGAATGGGCTGCAAATATCACAAGCTCGAATCATCTAACCTTCAAACTGTCTAAGAAATTAATGAAGACTAATTATATCTAGATATTGTTCAAAAACTGATTTCAAAGATTAATTACTTATCCTTTTATTAACCTCGTAAGTCCTGTGTTCTTTTAACATCAGTAGTCATATCTGCTGGCTGTACTATACCAAGTATGAATCAAAACTTCATACTGCGACAAAGGGATGTCGGTTTTAGGCAATTTTGGAAGTGAATTACTGTTGTCTAGATTTTTTACGGTCTGTTTGTGATGTATAAGCACATCCTTAAGAAGGAAATCATTGAAAATATTTTGTACTTGGGTAAGTACCTTAGGTAGTTACTCTATTTATGTAGTTAAAGTGTCAGGTCTGAATTGCTATCATTAATTTGTACTTGTATAAGTACACGGGGACTTACGAGGTTAATGCAGTTTCTTTGATTCTATTTAAAACAAAACTTTTTAATTGTAAATATTTACAATATTCATGCAAAACTTTTGTATGTGTTAAGAGTGAATATAATTAAGCCTGCTCTATGGCCTCGCATTTAAAACTGAAAAATGTGGGACAGATGTATTTATCTTCTTCTTCTTCTTCTTCTTTATTTAAATGGCGCTGTCCTTATGGAATGTATTTATCATTGCTACAATTGTTAACAGAACCAGTTCAAGAGGACCAGTAGTACAGCAGATAAACGTGTTTGTTGAATATGGTGACAGCCAATCCAGACAAATATGCAATCTATTGTACCTATTTATGTGTAAATTAGTAATCATAGTTCAATACCTACTTTGATTGGATCAAATTAACCAGAGCTATATGGAATTAACTTACTCACCTGTATGATAGTTTCCACATCCTCATTGTTAACAACTCCTGTGTTGTGTTTAGTTAAGAATCGAAATGCATTTTCAATAGCCACAAACTTATCCATGTCAGCATCAGGGGAGCCAGAATCGGGATGATATTTTTTGGCAAGTTCCAAAAAAGCATTACGGACAGCTTCTTGTTTAGAATGTAATGGTAGATTTAATAAATTGTAACATTCCTGAGGACAATGTTTATTACGAAATAAATTCGTCAATAGATTTCTGCACTCTTAAAATGAAGCAGAGTGCTGTGTTAAAGTTTCCCGCCCAATACCAATAGGCTTACCTGGACCTTTCTATCTTTTGACTTCGAACTAGTAAATCTTATAGATGCCGATTTTAGAATTAAGTTGTAAGCACTTCCCGACGTAGTGAAATTTTTAGGATAAGTCAAAGGCTTTATTTTATAATATGAGCTCATTTTTCGATTCTTTTTTTATTTGTGGAACTAATGTATGTATATATTTATCTCATGCTATTTAACAAATAAAAAAGACGTATTGCAAATAATTATATTACTCTTAATTTATTTTAATACCACATCGTCCACTCTTCTATTTTCATGAATGAAATGACAAGACACTAGTCGTGTGTCGTTCGCGAATGAATGCTTCAATTGAAGTACTTCAGTTTCGTTTAGTTCTTGCTTCACTAGTCCAGTCCCAATACAAACATATCTGTAGTTCATCTAGTCCACCGCAAACACAACGAACTGAGTCGAACCGAACGTTGCCGAACGGTGCGAGGCGGGCGACAACGACGTAAGTACCTAACGCCACCGCCGAAGCGAGTGAGCAACAGAGAAAGATATCTATTTTACTCGGACTTTCTCGTACTTAGATTGAAAGCATTAAGGAATTGAGCTTTAAGACAAGGCATTAATAGACATTTTGGTATATTTGTTAACGCCCTTTTTTACACTGCTTTCTTTCATTGGCAAAAGTACCTACTAAATGAATAATGTAAACAAACGGTTCGCGACAAAATTGTAATATTTGTTTGCTGTGCGTTTTGATTTTGTTTTGTTTTAAGAATAGTTTATTGAGATAATTACTGATGTAAATATATATAAACAGTAATTTTGTATATAAATAGTGTTCATAAACATTGGTGTTGTACCAACCCAATGCAATATTATGAGGACACACCATGTCCTCATAATATTGCATTGTCACGCGATTTACAAATGTATGCAAAATTTCAGCTCAATCGGGAAGTGGAACAAATTTAATTTGCAACATTTGATGACAAACATCGGGCAGGTGAAACTAAACAAAAGCTAGTAATAATAACAATATGTACAAAGATATTTTGCAGCCAAGACAAAATTTCGTTCACAGTTCGCAGCAATCGAAAACACTGTACTGTTCGATGCACTAACGAACTAAAACCAATGATGAAATATAAACTGAACGATTGGACTAAATGAACTACTGAACTAAAAGAGTGATATACTTCACTACGGTCAAAAGATATGTTCATATCTTTTCAATTCAGTGACACATTCTGCGCATTGCTACAAGACACTGACAATCATTGAATGAACGAATTAGGAATGAATAAACTGCTTTTCATTCATTATTACTTAAGAAGAAAGAGGGAATAAAGCTTATGCAGCCTTGTTTTCAATTAATTTATATGATGATATTTAGTTAGAGTGAGAGCTGTTAAATGATGAATGTTTATAATAAATCTTAAATTATTCCGTAACTTGTTTTAATAGGGGCTTGGAGAATTTCTAAAACTCTATTAGATATATAGAGAAGATAAAAATTAATTTAAACTTTGCAAGGTTATTCTGCTATGTTTTGATGTTATTTAATGATTCTTGATTTAAGTTGAAAGTGATTTGATATGAGTTACTTTGGTTAGTAGTAATAATAATTAATTTCTTAACAAAAAATTTGTAACATCCACAGTGTGTTCTTTACACTATGTCACCATTTATCACTAATTTACCCCGATTTATCATTATTTTGAATGTTTTCCCGATAGAAATTTATTATTTTTTTTACGAAAAACCCTATGCCCCTGAAAAAGGTAAGTACTTTTAAATCTGCTGCTCTCGAATAAAAGCGTAATTTTAACACATTCAAACTAGGAAAATAAATTGTTGAAGAACCTTCACTAACGGCTACACATGGTCGTTTTTAACTATTAGTCAGAATTAATTAGGCTTAGCTGACAGTTAATACTAAAGTCTTTTGTGCCCGCACACGTTCACTTTTAACTGAAAAAAAAACACTGTTTCATTCTTAAGTGGTCATTGGATGAAGACGCGTTAGCCGAACTTAGGTTATTGAAAAGTTAAAACAAAGTAACTAAAAGTGAAGAGTGGTGGAAAAGGGAAAATTTGTCCCTATGTAAATTATTAAACGAACCAAAAGTTGCTCGAATGAATTGGCCCTAGTTTCATCGCCTTGGGGCTCATAATTAAGTAACAGAACCTATCGCAATTTACTCTTTCTAGTGTTTCAATTCAATAGAATAAATGATAGTTCTCTTTTTAGCTAGTGTTAACTATGCTGGCTGTAAACGTAAAGTTTTGACGTAACAGTTCCATAAGTTTAATGAAGAAATATGTGGGCAGTATATATAATCAGTTTTAACTAATAAAAAAAGAGTTTTAATCTTACATTGGATGTATTTTTATAGTCAGTCAAAACGTTTTAACTGAGAGTTAAAAGTGATCGTGTACAACTCCTATAATTCTTTGCCATTTCATATGGAAAAACAAAAAAGTAGTCTCGTCCGTGTTACTATAGTCTGTGAATTACCTACTTTGACGTTGACGTTTCGGTCGGCGCTATTCTCTCTCCAGCGATTTATTTTGATAAAGATCGGAGAAATCGAGAATTTTGTATTTATTAATAAATCTGTATTATTATTAGTTCAGTAAATATTCTTCTTACAATAAACAATAGTGCTATGTGTAAGAGAAATCACTAGTTTTTATATTGAATCTAAGTTACGCGTTGTCGTTATGGCTATCACCGCAAATGAAGTTGTACAACGTTATCCTATTCATTGGCTCGTTTGGAATAATCAGCATGAAGAACTCAAGAATTCTCTTGAAGCAAATAAAGTAAGTAACTATTAAAGAAGCGTGGAATAGGATTAATTGTCACTTGTTGTTACTGTTAAAATTGCGATTTTAAAACTATATTCTCTTTAGTGCGATATGGTTTTGTTTATTCGGACGCAAGAAGTAAGTGATTCATCAAGGCGTGTATTTTATAAACCGGATCACATGTCACTAATTTGTAGTCCTCCACAAACTAATAGTAGGGAAGTACATAGACAAATGCTCACAATTGTAATATTTAAAACTGAATAATTTCAGAAGTTATGATTGTTACCATTCCAATTAGGTTGCTTATCCATAAACCATTTTAATGCACAGCAACCAATAGTAAAGTGACCTATTTTTAAAAACACATTACACCATTTATCCCAACAACATTTATGATAAAGGTTTTATATGATATAGGTTCATTAATAGTTTAAGTGTCGAGCTATAATGATAAAACAAATAAATGGCCAATACACTGAGAGAAGGATAGGTACCAACTCATTAGATAAAAAAGGAATTAAAGTACAAATTTTATTCAACTGAATATCATTTTAAATACACTTATGCTTATGCAGATAAACAATTTCATATGTTATTTATAAAGACATGACTGTTATTAGGAGTCATTACTCTAACATAATTCCATGTACCCTTCATTTATCCAACTTGTAACTGTTTTAGCTGTTGTTGTTTTAAATAGCTATCTAGAGGTTGTGGAAATAGTTAGTAAAAGTAAATAAAATGTTTAACCCTAATGGGCTTTAAGGAGGTTTTATTATTTTAACCAGTGGAAATAGTAGTTAATAAACCTTTTGAAAGATAATTTCTTATTAGTATAGATACTTTTTGCACTTAGCAGATATTGGTGTGATATTTCTTTATTTGATAATTAGAAGAGCTCGTACCCGGATAACTAGGGATGTGGGTTTGAGTCCCATCTACTCCTGAGACAACTTGAATTATTTCTTGTAATAATTCCTTTATATATAAAATATAACTAGGTCTGCAATAAATGCTGCTGTTTGCAAATACTGAGCGATGCAATTAGATTTTTGGAGGGTGATTATTCCTCTATGGTATGTCTGATTCCAAAACTTTTTTTTTGCACATTAGTCACGACTACGATGTGAGTGTAAGCACCAAATTTCATCAATGTAGTCTCAGCGGTTTGGCTGTGATCAGCTTTTGAATTTTTCTTTCGGTGATTATTCCTCCATGGTAAAGTCTATATTTTTTTTACATAGCCTATGTCCGTCGGGTTATAATCATTTATGTTCAGGCCAAAATTCGTTCGAATCGGTTGAACCATTAAGGAGCAGGAGGGAGACAAGCGAAATTTGTGAGTTGCCTTAAAGAGAGCTTCGCTTAATGATTCCCTTAGTTATAAAAGTCAAGCAGTTTAATGCCTAAATAATAAAAAAATATCATAATTTTGTTATTGTTATTAGTCATATTTTTCTTACAAGTATAGATTGTGCATGTTATAACTCTTCTGTTACTTTTGTAATAAAGTCTATTGTAAAATTTATATTTTTGTAATACATAATAATGATGTTTATCATTTTCCAGACTTATTTAGTCAGTGAAGTCTGCCCAACAATATAATGTTAATTTGTTTTTACTTGGTGTGAATTATAATATATAATGGGTGTGAATTAAAAAGTGTTTAGTCCATATGATCCATAAAGTCTTTATTTTACCCTGGTGGAGACTATTTGTAATTTTACTTAACTTTATGGATTTTGATAAATAACACAGTAATAATTGTGCTTTCAAGCAACTTTCAAAGCCTAAATTCTACACCTTGAACACTAGTTTGGTAATTATAATAGCATTAGTCTGTTGTTAGTTTAACAGAGTGGCCAGTGAAGCCAAACAATCATTGTACACTTATAACAAGTAAAAATAATCCCATTATTGTCTGAAGCCATATCATTGGACAAAGTTTTAGCAGATTGCGTGTCATTGCCAAATAAGTTAAATTAGTCAGAAAATCCTGTATGTTTGTTGAATTTTTTTGGTCAATTGGGACGTGATGTCAATTGTAGTTTAGATACAATTAAAATTTGTTATATCATACGTAGTATCAGTTTATGAAATACACACAAATATATATATAATATTTCTTACATTCACACCAATCACCCTAGCTCAAATTAGCACTATAAGGTTTGTGTTATGGATACTAGGGTAATGTATAGACATATGTATATTATACATTGATATGTAATAATTATAGACATATATCGACGACCGTTTAGTGCAATGATAGCGATCCTGCCTTTCGCACCGACGGTCCGGGTTCGAATCCCGGTAGGGGCAGATGTTTGTATGATGAATACGAGCATTTGTACTTGAGTCATGGATATTTCTCTCTGGAGTCGGTCCCTCATGTCTGAGGATCGTGGTCAGCTTCAGGGTTGCATCTGGAGTGGATGATCTTCCTCCACCGGTTTCTGTCCAGCGCGTCTCTTACAACAGAGTAGAATTTAGAGGTCGACGAGTCTTTTACTTGATCGGTCCATCTAGTTGGTGAACGACCGCGCGATCTTTTGCCTTCGGTGTTCCTAACCACGATCAGTTTTTCTAGGTTTTCGTCGCCTCTGCGCATTGTGTGGCCGAAATACGAAAGAATGCGTTGTTGGCACGTGGTGGACAAGCGAGTTTTTATTTGGAGCTGGTTCAGGATCGATGCATTTTTGCGTTTCGCAGTCCATGGTATTCTCAGCATACGTCTCCAGCACCACATTTCGAATGCATCAATCCTTTGCCTTTCTCGGGCCAGTATTGTCCACGTTTCCACTCCATACAGGAAGATAGGGAATACTAGAGCTCGTATCAATCGGATCTTGGTTTTGATACCAATTCCTCTTTTCTTCCAGATGTTATTTAAACGGGTCATAGCATCCTTTGCCATCCCGATTCGCCTTTTTATCTCGGTGACACAGCTGCCGTCGTTGCAGATTTGGGAGCCCAGGTAGATATAGTGGTCGACGATGCTAATGCCAGGAATGTTGCAAGTGGCATTAGTTAGCTTTCCAGCTCGGTCCACTATCATAACTTTGGTTTTAGCTCTGTTCACCGCGAGACCAATGTTGCCACTTTCTACCTCGAGTCCCCGGAACAGCTCGTTCATGTCTTCCATGGATGTTGCCAGAAGAATGGTGTCGTCGGCATATCGGAGATTTGATAGTCTTTTTCCACCTATTGGGAAGCCTTTCTCCCAATTTTCAGTGGTCTTCCGAATAATGTACTCTCCATTAAACAGTGCAGGGGACAAAATGCAACCTTGTCTCACTCCTTTCTTAGTTTGAAACATATTGGAGTATTCAGTGCCTATTTTGATGAAAGAACGGTTCCCAGTGTAGAGACTCTCGATTAAAGCAATGAGGTGATCAGGAACTCCCATTTCGAGTAGCACGTTCCACAGTTTGTCCCATTGCACGCAGTCAAAGGCTATAGCGTAGTCTATGACACATAAGACCACGGGGCTATTAAATTCTCTGCTCTTTTCGATGATTTGGCGAACGTTAAGTATTTGCTCCCGCGTTCCTCTGCCCTTAACGAAGCCTGCCTGCTCTTCGGGTATCTGTCGGCTTAGGAAGTAGTTAAGACTTCTATTAATTACATGGAGGAGGATCTTACTGGCATGAGATATTGATGATATAGTCCTGTAGTTGCCACAGTCTTTTGAAGAGCCTTTTTTATGTAGAGGTATAAACACCGATTCTGTCCAGTCTTTTGGCCATCTCCCAGTACTCCAGATGGTATTACAAATATCAGTCATAGCCTTTGTCCCTCTCTGACCTACGTTTTTTAAGATTTCGGCTGTAATACCATCCTTACCCGGTGATTTCTTGCATTTAAGACTTTTGATGGCATTCTCAATTTCTGCTGGGAGGATATTAGGTTCTTCTGTCGCCCATGTAACCTTAGTGTTAGTAGACTCACTAGTATTGTATAACTCCGTGCAATAGTTTTTCCAGCGCTCCAACACTTGAGCCACATCTGTGAGTAGACGCCCGTCTTTATCTTTAATGGCACAGGTTCTTGGCTTACACATTCCAGTCAGTTCTCTTACTTTTTGAAAAAGATATCTGGATTCATTTTTCAGTGAGTGCTGTTCAATTTCGAAACAGATGTTGTTTATATGGTTATCGTAATCTTTCCGACAGCGTAGTTGAACTTGGCGGCTCAGTTCTGCATACCGCTGTTGATCTTCAGTTGAACATATACCGTTCTCTTTTAGTTCACGTCTTTCAAGGATGATTTGGGCCGTTTCAGGTGTGATGAAGTCTTTCATAACTGGTTTCGCCAGTTTATGATCCCTTGCTGTTCTCTCTATCATCTTCTTGAGATGTTCCCATTTACTATCGCTCTCTGTAATATCATTTGGAAAGTCTGTCATTCTCTGCTCAAAATCGTATCTGAAGCCATCGATGTTCAATTTTTGCATCTTCGGAACTACTTCAGGTTTTTGTATTCTCTTTAGCCGCAATTGAACTGTTGCTACAAGAAGTTGGTGATCGGAGCCGCAATCAGCACCGGGGAAAGTTGTGGCGTTCGTTACTGAGCTTCTCCATCGCGTTCCTATTAGTATGTAGTCGATTTGATTCCTACATCTGTCACCAGGAGATATCCAGGTGTATAGTCTACGGATATGACGTTTGAAGCAGGTGTTAGTGATAGTGAAATTTCCTTCACAGCAGAACTGTAACAGACGCTCGCCCCTATCATTACGTTCTCCGATTCCATGTTTGCCCACAACGCGACGAAGGTGGCCATCCTCTGTGGTATCTCCAACTTTGGCATTGAAATCTCCTAAGATGACGGTAACTTCTCGTTTTGGGATCTCTTTAAGTGTCGAAACCAGCGTGTAATAAAAGCCCTCTACTTCTTCTTCGGTTGACTGTGCTGTAGGGGCATATACCTGCACGACGTTCAGCTTGCACGGTTTGGTGTTAATTTTGAGCGTCACTATACGATTGCTAACTGGTTTATATCCCACAACGTACTTGTCCAATGATCTAGGCACAATGAAAGCCACGCCTTTGCTGCTGCTGTCTTCTGGGCCTGAGAAATACACTGTACTTCCGAGGTCAGATGTGAAGTGACCCTGGCCTTTCCAGTGTGTTTCGCTTAGCCCTAGCAGGTGAACGTTCTTCCTATTCATTTCATTCTCCACAATTCGTAGTTTGCCAGGCTGGTTGAGGCCACGCACATTCCACGTCCCGATGCGATGGGGATGGCGAAACGACTTGCGGGTAATAGATTCATCAGTAACAGAATTTCCATGCGGCGCCTGATGATTCACGAGCACATGGCCGGTAGCACATTTCACATCATCTCCCCCGGAAAGATGGCGCCGGGCGTCAGCCGGATCGCATACTAGCTACTATTCTTAGACCTTCCATGCTGACTCTCTTGGGAAAATAGAAGCAGTGGTTTCCCGTTGCCTTCTGCCCCAGGCATTTTAGAAGCTATTTAGACTCCAAGGCCGCTGTTGCCTCTTCAATCGGTTGTCCGATTGGTGGTATGGTTATCCCGCCATTGCTCGGTCGCCAGAGCCTCGTCCGTTGTCTAGCAGGGAGCACCGCGGCGCCCTGAGGTCGCCGCCATCAGCTATTCGTAACGAACCACCGACGCGTGCAGGTGAGGTTGACTGTTGGGCCGAATTAAGGTGTTATTTCCGTTCTCCCCTTACTCCCCACGGATATTTATATATATTTATATGAATATTACATATCTATGTATTATATATGTTTGTTTCTCCGTTACCCTAGCATGTATAACACAAGCCTTACAGTGCTTACTTTGGGCTAGGCTAATTGGTGTGAATATAAAAAATATTTATTATTATTATTTATTATTATTTATATATAAATACCCATGACTCAGGTACAAATGCTCGTATTCATCACACAAAATCTGCTCCTTCTGTGACTCGAACCCAAGACCATCGGTGCGAAAGGCAGGATCGATACTGTTGCACCAAATGGTTTTAAAAAAATTTATATTTAACATATTAAATATATAAGACATCATCACAAATAACAACGGTATCACAATACCCAGACTCGAGGCAATATAGATAATCGTTTTCTATATTGACCCGGCCAGGAAGCGAACCCAGGACCTCTGAGCGACGTTACCTTCATGGTAATGTATGCAAGCCACTTAACCACAGAGTGCTTTGTTTAGGCAAAATATCCAAACTATTAATATAACAGGAATTCTGTACGAAGTATAAATAGCCAAGATAAGTGTGATAAGATAAAATGCTATTAGTCATTTTATTGTAAAAGTTATTTATTGCTTATTTAGTGTGGAAATTGGCTATTTGTCACCATCATCATTTCAGTGGAAAGACGTCCAGTGTTGGATGGCATCCTCCCCCTATAATAGAGGGTTTGAGATTACAGTAAAAGATCATAATTCTGGAACTGGGTGAGGTGATGTAACCTAGGCAACTGCTGTTCCTATCCAAATATAAAGTTTTAATTAAGAAAAACAAATATTATGTTTAAAAAATGGTTGAGTAGACAGACAGACATTAATTTGAGTAGTACAATAAACACCCCTCTACTTAGACACTCAGTTACCTAGGTAAAAATAATAATACAGTTATTTTGTTTTAAACTTCCATAAAGAAGCTGAGTTCTTCTTTGACATAGTTTCTTGGATCTGGATGAAATACGCCATAAGAATAAACAATTATGTTATGATTAATACAAATAATATTGATAATGAACCTAACCCAAAGTAAGCACTGTATGTCCTGTGTTATGGATACTAGGGTAATGGATAGACACAGATACATAGATATGTGATATTCATAAAATATATATAAATACCCCTGACTTAGGTAGACATGTTCTTATGTATCACACAAACATCTGCTCCTACTGGGTTTCGAACTGAGTACTGCGGAGGGAAAGGCAGGATCACTACTGTTTCACGAAACTGTTGTCAAGTCTATAATGTAAGATCACAGTGATTTGTGTGTTTGTCTGTCCGCTCTTTTTCCACTGTATACGCGTTACCATAGTGCCTAAGAATAACATTCAATAAGGCTAAGAACGATTAGCTATATGTGTAGTCGTAGAACCGAAACGTTAGCGCTATTCATTTCGTTACAGCGACATCTATAACTGAGACACAACAACGCGTGGCCGGGTCAGCTAGTCTATAATCTAAGATCACAGTGGTTTCTGTGTTTGTCTGTCCGCTCTTTTTCCATTGTATCAATTAACGTTACCATAGCAACGCGTTAACCGCAAGTAGTTCGTCTACCGGACGCTAGATGGCGCTAACGGAAAAATATTTAATTAAAGAAAAAAATAAAAGAATTTTGTCCACCCGTGCGAAGCCGGGACGGTCCGCTAGTATATCCTTAAATAATTAGGTTATTCATAGACTTAGGTATTAGTAAAATACGATAACAAAATCGACAAACCACATCTTATAATAATTACTAAGTTTTTTTAATAATTAATAATGAGAGATAGATGTTTGTAGAAGTTATGCCACACACCATTTATAGTTATATTATTGAATGTTTATGTATTTTTTTAGTTTTCCCCTGAAGACCTGGAGTTGAAGGACCCTAGAGGACGAACGCCATTGTTGCTGGCTGTGACGTTGGGTTACGTCGAGATTGTGAGGATGTTGCTAGACGCAGGTGCCGATGTCAACTGCGCAAAGGATGGCTGGACTGGTAATGACCATTATCTATGACAACTAGTTAAAAAGATTTATAACAAGGCTAACTTCCGGGCCTACACATTTAAATAAACTTTATAAATAATCCAGTTGGAAGCCTAAAGAGTCCTAAAGTCACGAGTGAATATGTATCTTCTAGGCTAACGCGTCACGTTCTAGATCGCATCATTTCTTACCATCAGGCGAGTTGCTGACAAGCGTTTACCTATTTACAGGTAAAAAAAAAACTAAACACAAATATAAGTAACATCGTTAATTTCTTGAGATGCCGTGGTCATGATCTCATCTCGCCCTATGTCCGAATTACTTCTAAGTGTGATATGTCATACGTGGGAGCGCCAGGATCTTACAATAGGCAATCAAAAATGCGCAACTAATCCGATAAAAGTGGATTTATTTAGAGGCTAAGTTATCATTATGATCAGCGCGAAACCGGGTTCGTTTACAAATGCTATTTTATATAGTTTGTGAATCTGTTTTAATTATGTTTATTGATAAACCGGTTATCTAAGATATCGGTTTCAAACATGTCGTAGTAGTTTTGACAACTGTTTGACACTGATAACGTTATTTTACTTAGATTACGCTAACAATACACGAACTGAAATAACTTTCAATGCAGAATAAAAATGCTGTGAAAACTTTATAATAACACTGGTTTTAATTAAATTTATTAAAATTGTTACACACTGGTTTTATCAAGAGAACAAGAGCTTAACGGCCATGTTGCCAGCCCAAAATTACATGATTAGTGTGGCCATGTGGAAATGCAAAAACAATATTATTCAAATTTAATAATAGTTACTAAACACTCAAAGCTTTCTGACTGTTATTTCAATCATTTGTGACTCTCTTAGAACGGGAGCTTATTCTTAAGTACCAAGGCCCATTATTTAACCAATTTAATTAAAAAATACCACTACTGCTCTTAACAGTAATCAAATCTAAACTATAATAATAACATTGAGGTTTAATATTCGAAAACTTAACCGGCTTCCTAGTCCTGGAATCAAATCAATGATTTCATATGATTTTATTAAATAATTGAATTGATGCAATTTTTATTTTTTATTCAAATTAAAATACAGCCTTCGTTATTTAAAATAAAATACAGCATTTTCTTTGTATGTATTATGCTATTTTTGCAGCGGTGCAGGAAGCAACAGCTACTGGCGACCAAGAGCTGCTGTCGTTGGTGTTATCGCGCCGAGATTATCAGAGACACATACTCCGCGCTGGTGGTATACCAGACTTGCTAAGGAGGTTAAGCCTCGCTCCAGACTTCTATGTAGAGATGAAATGGGAGTTCACTAGTTGGGGTAAGAAGTGCCTTTAAGTAAAGTCTTCATACCTTAGCTCACCCCCGCAAAGTTGTATGTCTGTCGGTCTTTTACAGACTATACTTTAGATAGTGTGCTCAGGAGCTGCATGTGCTCATACCGCCATCCCTTATCTTCCATCGGATATCCAGACGCACTGCGAGCTACTACTCTTTCTTTGTTGCTATTCATAACTGTCGCACCAAGCGCTTCTCACCATCTTTTATAATGCGCTCAGCAAAGGAGTGGAAGTCTCTCCCTAAGTCGGTATTTCCGAGTACTTATAACCCGTTCGTGTTCAAAGCCAGGGTGAATAGACATATTCTGGGTAATTTCGCTCCATCGTGGATCCTGTCTTGGTCCCCAGGCTTGATTGGGATCAAGAGCGAACCCATTCTTGATTAAGACTTTTCTATCTATGTTGTAATGGTATAGTCAGCATCAAAAAGGAGCTCTAGATGATAATTTAATTTGTTTATTTAGTTGGTAAGCATACAGCCAAACACAATTACAATTAAATAACAGTAATTACCAATTTTTAAATTACATATAAGACGGTCTATTTTAAGCTTACACAGCATTCGATTCAATGTAATATAAATGTGAATTATTAATATATTTCTATTTAGAAGAAGTGTGGAACTATCCTAATTATATTATGACAATACTTTGGGTGTGTTTGTTACCATATTGTCTCGCTATCCTAACATTGCAAAACTAAACTCGCCCTTACGTACTCCCGCAAAAACAATACGATAGCTTGTTTCGACGCGCTACAGCGCCATCTAGTTTTATATAAAAGATAATTATATAAGTTAATTAAAAAAAAACAATTAATTTGATTTAAATTCGATTGGTTGCAGTTCTTTGTTTGTGTTTTTGCTCGAGAAATAGAAATGATTCAAACTCAATCTAATTTAAGGTTTTTCAACTTTTGTTATTTTTCCACGAATCTGTTGAACATGCGAAATAATTTTTCTATGAAATAAAAAAAACGCAGTGCGCACAGATTAGGCCTTAAGAGTGATAAGCCTTAAGAGGGTTTTTGATTTACTCTCCCGCGTACCATATGGCAAGCTGATAAATATAAAAATGTATTTGTCGACAGTGCCGCTAGTGTCGCGAATGTGTCCGTTCGACACGTACAAGGTGTACAAGCGCGGGGGCAACGTGCGTGTCGATACTACCCTCGTCGGATTCGAGAACAACCGTTGGCAGCGTGGCGACCGCACTTACATATTCAGGGGGCAAGGTCAGTGGGTTTTCATTTTTAACAAAAATGTGTGGGTGGTTTCACACATTTTTGATAAGGACGACTTTATTGTATTCTACCTTAAGATATGATTATTATATTTGACTAGCGGCCCGTCCCGGCTTTGCATGTGTGGACAAAATTCTTTAAACTTTTTTTATTATTAAATATTGTTCCTTTAACGCCATCTAGCGTCCGGTAAACGAACTACTTGCGGTTAACGCGTTGCTATGGTAACGTTATTGATACAATGGAAAAAGAGCGGGAAAAAGAGCGGACAGACAAACTCACAAACCACAGTAATCTTAGATTATAGATAAATCATGTATATCTGTGTGTGTGTATAGAGTAAAAATAAAGATTTTCATCTTTCCCCTGTTCAAAGTTTTCTCTTTTTTATTGTTTTATATATTTTATGCATTTTTTAATGCTGTCTTATCAGATAAATTATTTTAATCGACGGGTGTTCACAAGGCTTTGTAGCTCAATTGAGAGAGCATTGGACCGAAGCTACGCCTTTTCGTAAATGCTCACCTGTCTAGGCGGAGTTCATAATTGTCTCCTTTCTTTGTTTTAACAAAGGGACTTTTATATACGGCTAATGAAATACGTCATAGCTTCTTCCGTGTTCCATGACGCCAATATAGCGAAGTAAAAAAGCAAAATTGTGATTAATTGTAATCATTTTTAATCAAATTCTAATCAGTATTGTGTCGTGTATTATACTTGGTTTTTCTTTTTTCTTATAGTTATTATATTCTTAAAAATTTATTTTGCAGTTCTGTTGAAATATGCGCTCATTATATTAAAACTAGACCAATTATGTACCAATATTTAATGTGAAACAAAAATAACAGTCTTTCCTGAACAATAACTAACCAGAGGGCGCGTTCTTAAAGCGTGTCGTCAGTAGCATAGCATTGTTTAAACTATAATTATATTATATTACTAGCTGACCCAGCCACGCGTTGCTGTGGCAGTTTTTTTTTAATAAAAGATTTTTTCTAGAATAAAAGTAGCCTAAGTTACTCCTTTTTACATCAGCTACCTGCCAATAAAAGTCCCGTCAAAATCGGTCCAGCCATTTCAGAGATTAGCCGGAACAAACAGACAGACAGACAAAAATTTAAAAAAATGTTATTTTGGTGTATGTACCGCATAAATATTCATATGCATGTAGTTAAAAACGGTTATTTCAATATTACAAACAGACACTCCAATTTTATTTATATGTATAGATGCCAATACTTTTTTTGTGTGGGTGTGTGTGTGTGTGTGTGTGTGTGTGTGTGTGTGTGTGTGTGTTTTTACCATATTGTCTCGCTATCCTTTGCAAATCTAAACTTGCCCTTATGTACTCCCGCAAAAACAATACGACAGCGTGTTTCTACGCTCTACAGCCTGCCATCTCATCATCATTATCATCATCATCATTAGCCATCTAGTAATAATAATTCTCACAATCACACCAATTAACCAGCCCAAAGTAACCACTGTAGGGCTTGTGTTATGGATACGAAGGTGATACCTATACCTATACCTATACGATTCTTAGATATTAAATATTTGTGGAAAAATATATAGATACCCATGACTCAACATCTACCCCTTCCGGGACTCGAACCCAGGACCATGGGTGCGAAAGGCAGGATCGCTACCGTGGCACCAAACGGTCGTCAGTTGTCAGGTTTCTGGTACCTGAACTCCATTACAATAGGCTAGTTAACACTTTTTGGAAAAAGGTTTAAATGGTTAATAATTGTTCTATTAGACCAAAAAGAAATATATTGTATTTTTATAAACCTAGAAAGCGACAGAACTTTGTTTTTAAAATAGACTTTTCATAGAGAGACAAAAACGCTGTCTGCCATTTTAGTCTAGATTATATATGCTATGACGACAAAACATCTGTAAACAAACACTCGCAAGCACGTAGGAAATGATCCATCTGAGTTTATATTATAAAACCATGATTTCTAATAGATGATACGAGAAAGTAAAAACAAAGTTTTAGTGAATAGAAATCACCAACCATCAATTAGTCGATTCTTGGCAGATCTGTGCTTTCTGCTTTCACAAATCCAGCGTCCATCATTAATTTTTTTAACAAAACCAATAAACAGAAACTTTTCTACAAAATCTAAGAGTTTTTAGATATATTTTAGCCGGACGAATGAAACCACAATAACACGCGAATTACGTTTAGTTGTTTACATATTTATGACGTCACCATAATGGCGAACGGCCTTTTTAGTGTTTGAAACGTATAGACTACAATTTTTTTTTCAAATTATTACAGCTATCTACGTCTTTCCTCCATGAAGTGATATATTTAGGTTCCTTAAATCAAATACTATAAGAAATAAATAATAATAATATTTCGTACACTCACACCAATTAGCCTAGCCCAAGTAAGCACTGAAAGGCTTGTGATAACACAATAAATATTCCTTACCCTAGAATCCTTATGGATACTAGGGTATAGATATACGTATATGATACATAGATATGTAGTATTCATAGAAATATTATAAACACCCATGACTCAGATCCAAATGCTCGTATTTATCACACAAACATCTGCCCCTTCAGGGACTTGAAATAGATATATTTAGGTTCCCTAAACCAAATATTATAAGAAATAAACATTTATTTAATACAATTCGACATGAGTCAACTAGCCTATTGTCGTTTTGCTGTGTAGGTCGTTCAGCGAGCCTGGTGGAGCTAGACCACGAGGCGGGCACGGTGTGGCACGAGGCGCTGGAGGCGGAGGCGGATGGGGAGGCGCGCCCCCCACCGCCGCGCCTTCTCGCCCGACGCCTCCAAGCGCCGCTTGCCATCAACTACCTAGACACGGACAAGATATGCTTCGAAAGGTAAATTGATGATATCAAGAATCACCATCTTACATATACACCAGGTAATTAATATGGTTTCTTCTGACTTCCTTCTCCCTTTGTCCATCGGACATCCAGATGCACTGCGGGCTACGCTTTCTTTATTGCTATTCCTACCTGTCGTACCGAGCGCTTCTCAACATCACTTATAATGCACACAGCAAAGGAGTTGAACTTCCTCCCTGCGTCTGTATTTCCGAGTACATATAACCCGTCCGTTTTTAAGGCCAGGGTGAATAGGTACTTCCTGGGTTAGCTCGTTCCATCGTGGATTCTGTCTTGACCCCCGGACTTGATTTGGGTCAAGAGCGAACCCATTAAAAAAACGTAAGTACTGTAATGTTTGTGTTACCCTATTATCCATATAGTAGGGTAACAGATATACATATAAATACGGTTCATAGATATGTAATATTCAAAGCAAATGATACCCTTTCCCAACTAACGTAATTCTTTGAACTGAACAAAATTCTTTCCCTTTCATCTTTCTGGTAGTTAATTTTGAATCTAAAATGAAATATTTGGGCACTTTAAAGGAACAAAAGCGGCATCTGGGGTTGGAGGCAGGATAAGTGCGAAACGGTAAACGGTTACGAGTGCAAGGTGTTCAGCGCCAACAACGTAGAGCTGGTGTCCAAGACCCGCAGCGAACATCTGCCAAGGGGCAAACGTGTGGTCACCCCACGCGCCCCACTAGCTGGCTTGCTAGCTCTAGCAGACAGTGATCCCCCACCGCTAGCGGAAGAGGTAATATGAACTTTATAGCATTGTTCAAGGCCTTCATTTTACTCCTGAGGCCTGTGGGTCAAGTTTACACAGAAGACTTTTAATGCACTTCGTTTGCAATACAATAATGCTCCTCGGATGGGTTGGTTACTGTAGTGCATCGGGTATGTTCGCTGAGGCTTAAATTGATGACTTCTTCGCATAAGTGATATACCTGACTGCCCTATTGCGAAGCATTGGACCCAGATGTATATGTTTGGGTCAAGTAAATATTTAAATTAATTGTTGTTTTTTGAAGTTACTGACATAGTCTAAGTTTACTAACAAATATGAATGGAATTTCATGTTCTGAAGTAAATGTTTATTATTATTTTATCTATTGCTTTTAAAGCACAAACTTGTTTGCAACCAAATTTCAGAAAAAGCACTCAGTATATCCCTTTTTTTGTACAATAACTTATTTGGATTTTAAAGAGCCGTTTGATGACCTGTTTTGCGAATGGACTTAAAACAATGTTTAATTTCAGGCTCACGGCAAAGTTTTTATTTACTTTTGTGTTGCTGTTCTAGTTAGTAACATCTTATCTGGAAAATGTGATTTATATACAGTGGTGTTCCACAAGGTTCAGTTCTTGGCCCAGTTCTATATTTCATTAACACATTCGGTCTGCATTATAGCTTAATAGGAACCTAACGCCTCGCACAGGTGATACTAAAATATTTGCACTTTCTTTGAAAAACATAATATTACTCATGTTAGATCTGGATCTATTTTAGTAAAAAGAAAATATAGAAAATAGAGAAAACCAATAGTTTCGCCTTCCTCATCCAAAAACGAACTGTTTTTATCAATAAACATTATCAATTGCTTGACATTTTCTTCATTTGGTAAAAAAAATACATTTTGTCTACGTATTATAAGTTTGTTAATAAATATCGTTTCAGGAGGAACCTAGCACTCCAACAAGCAGTAGATCCAGGGAAGATTTGTCAGTGATCCCGGTCACCTGGGAGGAGTACTTCGGGGGCGTAGCTCTTGACCGGGATATCGGCCGGCCTAAGGTCATAGAGACCAAAGTGCAAAAGTTCAAGGCCACTTTGTGGCTTTGCGAAGACTACCCTCTAGAGGTGAGACTATACTTACCCTGCGAGAATAAAGGGAGATATTTCATTTTGGGCCTGCACCTGTATTAGTTAAAAAAGGGGAAAATACACTAAAATAATTATTGATTAGTTTTTTTTTATAAATTAGTAGATTTTATTCATTTTTTTTTGTATATTAGGACACAGAGTAAAGTAACGTTTGCAGAGGTATGCTCATACCTAATCTGTGCTCATAAATTTTAGGGTGCGAAATGTTTATTACTTTTTGGTTTTTAGTTTAGAAGTTTTTTTTTTGTAAATTAGGATCATAAATTACTCTGAGTAAAGTCATGTTTGTGGCGGTATCTTTATACCTAATCTGTGATCGTCATTTTTACGGTCTGAAATGCGCTTACTCAAATGCTTACGATCTTACATCTGTAGCAGAATACTCTGAAGCTTTATGTTGAATGTATTTCGGACCGACAACATCAATCTGTTATTCAATGTTATTCTTGATATGTTTTTTGTTTATCGCTTTGATTTAGATAACAAGAATTCCGGGTCAATGTAGAATACATTTTTTTCTATATTGCCTTGCGTCTGGGTGTTGTAGTATCATCTTTGTTTCTTAATTCTATAACACAAGTGCTTTAGCTACTTGGTTCAAAAGAATGTATTTGAGTTGTCAAATATTTAACTCATTTTTTATATCTGGATGAAAATAATGTATTTTTATTTTTTATTTCTTTATTCGTTTTATTAGGTAGGTAATTAATATATTTTTATATGTTTCAGTTACAAGAACAAATAATGCCAATTTTGGATTTAATGGCTGCAATTTCATCACCGCACTTCGTCAAACTAAAAGACTTCGTCCAAATGCAGTTACCTGCAGGCTTCCCAGTTAAAATAGGTAATTCTATTTTTTTTTTCATTACATAGGCTATAATACTTAATTTGAAAAAAAAAAGTTTTAATGTAGGATAATAAAATATTATGTCCACAGTTTATGTGTATTAAATGTCAAAGTTAAAGAAAGAAATAGGAGAAAACCGTCAACTTTACTCAGGAACCTACTGAAGTTGTAGTTCCTAGCTAGATTTTGAAGAGATGGCGCTGGTATCACCATAAAAAATTCTTGAAAAAATTCACGATCATGATCTCGGTAGCTTATTTGGGAGAGTTTTCGCTCGGATCGCAAAGGGATTTGGAATCGTTTCCCGTTCGATACCGGAGACAATTTGATTTTTATTGTATTACATTTTTTAGATATATAAATCTACGTAAGTAAATGCGTACCAAAAATAATAAATGATTAATTTATAAAATTGAAATTGAACTCTAAATGGAATAACTTTATGGTTTATAATCTCTTAATATAACTTATAAACCGACTTCTTTGTTAACGCTTGCATCAAATTGTCTATGATTTATCTTTAACATCCTTCCACGGACTAGACAACCAAGACTTTATTTAATAGAAGATCGCCCTGTTTTCCAGAAATCCCCCTCTTCCACGTACTTAACGCTCGGATAACTTTCGGTAACATATTCGCGACCGAAACGCCCGTCCCCTTCATCGAGTGTATCCAGGAAGGTGATCGCCTCTCTTGCGTCATAGATGACGCTTGCTTTAACATCGGCAAAGGGTACAGGGATGCTGCAGCACCCGATGAAAGGCTCTCATGTATGGATGACGAGGAAAGTTTGCTGCAATACGCGATACAGCAGAGCCTTATGGAAGCCGGCACCAGTGATGACCAGGTAAATTGATGACATTGATACTATTATAATTTAACGGTGTGGGCTTTACTATAATCTTACTTTTGAAGCGAAGCCGCCGTTCGGTTCGAAGTTCGGGCCGCTCGTATATAGGCGCTCGCCGCGCGGCTACTCTTTCCATGCTAAGCGTTAGATTTTACCGTTACACGATATATATAGGAGCCAGCTGCTGCCCCACCTCAGTGTGCGTGGCCTTCTGTCTTGTTTTCACTCATGTCAGTGTGCGTGTGGCTGGCGTGGCTTTCTCTTTTTATCGGTGAATTCTATAAAGCTTCGCTACTTTCCCTAGACGGCACTATTTTCTGTTAATAATAAGAATTTTAATGTATATTGTGAATGGTGTTTGTTATTCCAAATGAATAACAGGTGGACGTGTGGGAGGCGCTGCGGGGCGCCCGGCCGGTGTCCCCCGCGCCGGCAGGGGGGGCGCGCCCTGACCTCTTCGCGCACGAGGAGCGCCAGCTGCAGAGGTACGCTCTATCACATCGTTCTCACTCACTCACTCTAACTAGCGCACTCTCACTCTAACTCACTCACACTCATTCACTCACTCTCTCTCCATTATCTATCTGTCAATTTTACTGTAAGAAATATTTTTTTTAGTAAAAAGAACTACTTATTTCACATAAATAAACAAGTCATTATCAGTATCAATAATACGATGTTGTATATTGATTTAACGTTTTTATTTTATTTGCCAAATACATTGATGGATTGCGAAAATAATATAACTGGATGGCGCTGTTTCGATTAGTCAAATGCAGCTGCCTCGCGATGCCTGGCATTCGCAGGCATTAGTGTGGCGAATAATTACAACGCTGAAAGTTGAAGAATGTTTCGATCTTTCTTATTTTTCGATGTGTAATACATAGAGTATTGTAAATATTTGAAAACTAGAATATTATGTTTTTAGCGATAGTTATGACTGTCTTACAACTGCATCAATTCATAACATGTTGAACGATATTTTTACGTTAGCACAAAGAAATACACAAAGCAGATAAAAAAAAATATAATGCAAAATAAAATAACCTAATATTTTGCTGTAAACAAGAACACTTGAATATTAAATGGTATTTATAACTTTTGAATGTTTTTATGTAATTAAATTAATTATCGTCTTGGAAACATCATACTTGTTTAAAAGTACTCACTGGGTTATAAGCAAGTCCCAGGCTTCCGGTGCTTCATCTACTTGAATCAATGCATTGATTTTATTTTCATACTCATAATGAATTTCATTTCGTTTTGATCCTTTGAACACGGCTTTTAACTAAACGCATTAAAATAAACGCATTTGTTATCAGTAAAAAGTATTTTTATCAATATTTTGAGTATATAACGAATATTTATGGGTTGGTATTAAAGTAAATTTTGTTCAAACTTCCACAGAAAATCCCCATTTCTTGGCAGACGTAGAATATTTTAGCTATTTAGAACAAATCACATAATAAGCGTGTGTTTTATCAACTCACTACATACCAAAATTGTTTTGTTTTACATGCTAGAAAATATATCTATCAAAATTAATCATATAAATAGGTTTTATATTATATTATTAAATTTGTATTTATATTGGCTTGATAAAATAAAAAAAGGAGTTATTAGCACACATATACATAACTGCCCAAACTAATCAATTTTCGGCCTTAATATCAACAATGGAGAGTTCAATATCAATAAGTTTTACGTGTTAAGAAATAAGATAATCTCTATTACAATTGTATAAAGTACGGCCACACGTCAAATTGTATAGCTTAATGTTATGTCGATTGTACTTTTTGCTAAATCGTAAGCTTAGGGAATGTAAATCATGAAATATGTATTATAATTTTTTTTAGATGATTTGGTATTCGGTATCATTTATTCGGTTCTGTTTAAGTAAAATATTTTTTTATCTTATTAGTAATTTAAATCAGCTCATTTTTCATGAATAATTTCAAACAAATAGCGACTAACAGATACGTTGTGCGTTTGTTTACTTATGAGTGGAAATTCAATAAGTCAATGAGATGTTATCTAGACTATTTAGTACCGATAACCTCGGTGAAACCGTTCGTATTTCATTTCCTTTACTTTATTTATGAATAATGCACATTTTTCTTATAAGATTATTATTTAGGACACTATAAATGAAGGTTATATCAATCCAAAAGCCAGCGTTATTGTTTAAACTGTTTAATGTGGACATTGGTTTAAGTTTTGTAGTATCATTTGGACAGAACAAGACAATACCACAGGCAAAAATCGCTACCAAGTTATTGGGAGGCATTTTCCTCTCGTTAAGCGTCACCACGAACCCTGAAACCCCTTAATGTGTAATTTCAAACATCACGTATCCAAATATGCTTACCAAAAGGCACAAGTTTATGAAATAAACGCGTTTATTTCTCATAATTAAGTGTTTTTTTTATTAAAATAAAGAGTTTCTTAACTATATAACAAACGCTTTTATTTGCATAATATTGTTTTATTTAAATCGTAAATAACGTCCATGCAAATTGCAGATACGAGAGTAGAATCAGAGCGATTCTGTACTTTAATACCGTACCACAAGAGTCATCATTTGCGTGTCTTTACAGTCTTTACTGATCTTAGTTTTGTTTCATGTAGAGATTTAGAACAGCTGATAAGTTTTTAACATTACTAAAAACATGTATATGTAAGAGATGTTGGCTTTCGAATCGGTATAACCTACGGTGCTTGCTATAGTAGATAGACCAGCTAGCGTAGTAGGTAGTAATACGCCAGAATGTACGTAGAGCCATAGAGGCGTCGCTCGCATCGTTGGCGCTGGGCGGGAGTGGGCGGGACGAAAAGGGGTTGGGGTCAGAGGTAGCCCCGCCCCCCGAGGAATTGGACTGCGACGAAGACCTGGCGAGGGCACTCGCCTTGTCCGCCAAAGAGCATGCAGCCAGGGACGAGCAGATGGAGGCTGAACAGAGGGCTCTAGACGAAGCCCTGCGCTTGTCACTCCTTGAAAAATAACAGGTACGGGTAACTGTAACAGCCGTTTTCGATTACTCGATATCTTTATCCCACAGTGTACAAGATGTTACATTTTTTGAAATCACAATGAACATGACAATAATAAGAGAAAAAAAGAAGGAACATTATTCATTTCATGACTATTAAAAGTTAAATTGGTAATGATAATATTCCTAAATTGTTATTTTAAATTAAATATGTTTATATACATATACATATTTATCTTCTGTTCATTTCTTATTGAATTATATATACGTTTTATAGTATTTTCAATTGACAAGTTACAAATAGGTTATTTGCATGATATCTACATTTTTTATTATTGGTTTTTATCTTCCAAATATTCATATATTGTGTTATAGTATTTTTTTTATTTACAATTACTAAACCATGATCTCTAGTAGTTAATAGAGCTATTAAAGTGTTTGTTGTTTAAGTATTTCCGTTGAGAGGTGGGATACAACAATGGTTTACTGTAACTTTTATTTGTAAAATTTATTTCTATTTTGTGTTGGTCAGTAAATGTTTTCTCTCTCTCTCTCTCTCTCACATACGTTTCTCTTGAGACAGTATGTTGTATTCTAATCCAAATATGTTGTGATTAGTTGCTCGGAATGAATGGTTTTCTAAACGAGACTAGATTTTTTGTTTTATTAACTCGTTTGTTTGATTCTACTCCTTTGCTGTAGGATGGGTGTGCTACAGGGAGTTTAGCTACCTTTTGCTGTATTTTTTGCATAATTAATAAATTATATACATGCGGGCGCAAACACGGTAAAGTTTTAGATTCACGCGCACATAACGTACTTGATTTGTCTCGTTCATTCGAGTGTGTAGCACCGCCCACCGGCTCTTGCTATCCCTTTCTTACGTTACTAGCATACATTCATGTCTCTTTCGAACAATTCATTGTCAGCGTCCTTTTTACTTCATTTTCATTGGAATGATTCGCACAAACCAAAGTGCATAATATTGTATCATGTTTATATTGTGTGTTATAGACATTTCAATAATAATAACATATTTTGAGATGTTTCTTACCTGTACTTCAATTCGTTAATTCGTTCAATTAGGAATCAGTTTGTTGCTAAATAACTTTATTAATTAGATATAACTGCAATTACGCTTTATTTATGAATTAAATGTATTTAATTTTAATACATATATTTTATGTATTTTAATAATATATTATTTTTGTTAACAGCCTTGCCACTGTGTTTTCAGATCTCACGACACATCAGTGAAGCGTCCACCAAAAGAAGACTTACGCCTAATCTTATTTTAGACACGACTAGTTGAAATTTATACATTTAGTGATCATACATATATTTATTTATTCGTCGTTATACTATTGTAAATTAGTCGCAGCGCGAATGAGACCTTATTACTAAGTGATAATGATTTTATTTGAACGGAGGTGATATCTGGGTTGTAATTGTAATTGGTCGATCATTTATTTAATGTACTGTCGAATTGAAACCATGGAAGGTTTCAGGGCTACTTTCACCAACAGACAGTAAATTGTATTGCCGCTAAATATATTTAAAATATTTTCTGTCCCTTTCAATTTCAAGTAAATGAACGAAATGTAATGACATTTTAAATTTGTTCTAATTAGTGACTGTTGGTTGAAGTCGCTTATAGTTTTTTCATGCAAATACCGTTTTTGAAAAGAGTAAATAATGTTAAAAATTATAAGTTATAAAAAATAACGTTTCTGTAGAAATATTGACACTTCTTATAATAAAATAACTCGCTAGATGGTGATGAAACCGGATATATTGCATTGTGCTCTATTTAGGTATTTACTATTTACGTTTAAGTAAATTTGAACCTTATTATTCATTGAAAAAGGTTTTATAAACCTATTTTTGTCTGAAAGTATTTTGTCGCTTTTATTCGAATTATGATTTGAGTTTAAATGACAAAGCATCCTATAACAAGTTTATTAAGTTTGTGTTTTTATGAATAATACTTTAAATTCAGAAATTAGAATTTAAAATATATCAAGACAGGCTTCATTTCTAATCATCACAAGTATAAACTAAACGATCTTTTATTTAATTGATAAAATAAAAAAATATATTAATGGTCGATTAATAACATATTTTGTATGTTGAGATTAAATGAATGTTTTTCTCTTAAGCTCCTCGTCAACGATAGAACAATATATATTAGATTTAATTGCGTTGGTGTAATCTCAACTGTCTACGTATAATTGTCAAAAGAATCGACTTGCCGTACAAAAATAATCTCTGTGGAAGTGGATATACGGTTCTAAGTTGCGTGAAAACAGCCACTTTCGTGAGTTTTTATATTTAGAGATTTATCGTGTTCTTTTGTTAGAATTGAGGGTTTACAGCGCAATATACATTTTTTTTTATCGTCGACTGGATGCTTCAGGATTTGAGCAAAATTTATACAAATGCTCATTTTACTAAAAGGTGAATAGCACGCGGGTTGTTCTCGCGGGCTGTTCTTGTATATGTAATATATAGCTATTATTACAGAGTTTCAATCATTTGTGTGTGTAGACAATGCGTAATCATATGGTTCTGATAATTATAAAATTAAAAGATATAGTTCAATAAAGTCTTATAAGATAAATTATTTAAATAGAAAAACACTGGAAAAATCGATTCGTTTTTTTAATTAATTTATCTCAGTGGCTATCCATTTTTTAACTTATAAAAAATGATAGCATTTCTTATATTATAAAATAAAGAAATATTAAATATGGAAGAAGTATAAAAAAATATTTTTAATTTGTCAATTCCGCACAAATGGTCGAAACTCTTGCCGTACACACTTACTGCGACGATGCCTGTAAATATAATAAATGCCGTTAATTTTAATAATGACAACCAGTTAACTGCCTGAAGGTCCATATCGTCTTAAACTTACCTCTAACCTTCGGAGTAAATAATTATTATTTTAACTTTAACCGAGTTTTTAACTGTAATATTATTATAAAATAGCATTTATTAATAATTAACGCATTCAATATTAACTGTTGCATATATCTATGTAACACGCGTCGGATCAGTGAGTACGCACCTTTATAAATAGCAATTATGTATATCGAAATTTCTCATAAAAATCCTTTCTGTACAAGGTGATCTTAAATCTTAAAAAGGACTATAGCTATGTATTCTTCTGTGTTTTTATATGAAATTATCCCTTGGGATTGTATAGTTCAGATTTACCACTTATATACTACTTGTCATGAAATCACTAATACATAGTATAATATATCTGGTATTATTACTTAATTTGATGTACAGGTAACAGCTAAAGAACCTATCATAAATTGTCATAGGAGATATTTCAGAAATGTATAGAGTTGAGCCTTTCGATTGTACGCATACCAGAATAGGGTATTTGAAAGATATTTCGAAAATGTCTCAAATTATTCGTTTTAGCATAATATTACCATATAACCATTTGATTAAATCTTTGTTAATTTGTTTATTTTTAATAAAAATCACCATCAAAGTTTAAATGAATAAAAAACGCGCCTAAAAGCTAAAGAAGCTTTAGGGGATTCACACACTGTAGTAGCGTGTGGGGTAGCGCGGGGCCGCAGAATTTACCATTGTATGCAAGAATCTCTATTTATATAGAAAACACGCCTATGACAACACAGTGCCGACGCGGCAAAGCGCGGGTAGGCGCCCCTACCCGCATGCATTGCTACCCCGGGTCGTGCATTGCTACCCCGCGCGGAGAAGCAGATTACACCGCTAAGATAGGCAGATCTGCGCCTCCGTCCCCGCGCGCGTTTTCTGTCGCTTCGCGCACCGCGGCGGGACGCATCTCTAGTGGGTGAATCGCCTTATGCAGGTTACTTGATGTCATGACGTCACCCGCTTGTAAACAAACTTTTATCTGTCAAATCGTAATACGTAAAACTTGACTGCCGTTAACTGTCTGAGATTTTTTTATTAATGATTTCTTATAAAAGTCCCATATATTTTAAAATAATGTATGGACTTAATTGGTTGAAAAATATTTACTGTCAAGCTAACAACAATTTGATCTATATTTTCAATATCAAATACCCTATTTTAGCAAAATCTAATATATTTTAAACTAGCTTTCCGCCCGTAGCTTCGCCCGCGTGGAATTCGCTTACATTGCAGTATAAAGCACAACTATAAGAAAACTTCTCAATCCCACGGAAAAATCTAAGACGCGCTATGTAACGCTGGATACAATTAGTTGTTAAACCAAAACTGAATGGTACACTATATTATATGTTTTCCCTTGTGGAGCAAAAACATGCAGATTTTGGGCAAACACTTCGTTACCACGTTTTAAAAAACACCCAGTGCCATCTTTCGCATACCTCTAGAACTAAATAACGTAACTAATACTTATACCAATTAGTAATTCGTTGACTTTAGTGATTTCAGGATAAGTAGACGTAAAAAAACAATTTAGACGATAAAACACATTGTACGTCATCCCTCGGGAATTCCTCATTTTCGGGGATTCATTATCGTATCATTTAGCTTCTAAATTTACATGTTTATATTCGTTTGCAATATTTTGCCTTGTTTTAAACGACACACAACGCCATCTACAATCCATCCATCAAGCAAACAATATTTTTGTTTTTCCTCGGGAATATCAATTTTTCCAGGATAAAAATTACCCTATTATTTAATCCGGACTTTTATCTTTACGTCTGCAAAATTTCAAAGCAATCGGTTCAGTAGTTACGGCGTGAAAGCGGAACAAACAAACAAACAAACAAACAAACTCACTTTCCGATTTATAATATTAGTAAGGAAGTAAGGATACCAGTACTTTCTTCAATTACTTTACGTCTTGGATGGTACAGCTAAAATAAGTAACTCGCTATTTGCCACACTTATACAAATAGCGGACAAAATCATTGATTCGACATTGACTTGATAGATCCACAGACTAGGTAATCACATCTGCTTTTGTGTTAGTACATTTTTTTATAAGCACTTCATGGCATTGGCTTCTTGCTGTTTAAGCAAAGTTACTTGTTTTTAAAATTCATCGCTTTATAAACTTTATTTTAATTGTATACAACTACGTACGTAAAAAGGAAACGTCTCCTTTAATCGATAATGAACTCTACGGATATAGACTTAAAAGCTTGGAAGAAATTGGCTTTTTGATATTGGTTGGTCTGCTGTTAACTGTACAAGGTGTACTTGGGACTTAACTCTTTTTTCACCCAGTATACGGATTTTTTAGAAGACAAATGTGCTAAATGCTATTTGTTTAAGTGTTCGCTCAAAATTACACACAAAAAGTGCTTAAAATTATTTTTATATTTTATACACATGAGAAAGATAAATCTAAATAATTTAGAGAAAATTGTTTGAATAAGATTATAATTTAAATTGGAGCAATTTTAAGATTACCACAGTACCAGAAAATTATTTTTTTTCTTATCTGCATATTAATGTAAAATGTCTAAACGTTATGTTAATGTTTTCTACTAACTTTTTTTAATTATCTATCTTATAAGATAAATTATTTGAATAGAAAAATACAAAAAAAAAGACTTGGCTTACAAATGAATTCTCAGGCGGGAATCGATTATCTATCTTCAAGAATTCTAAAGTATTTATAATAGAAACTTTATATAAAATTTCGTGCACGTTAACTCTTTTATTGTTTTAATAAAACCAATTTAATTATTTTTTATATTTGTGCAGGTGATCACGGCTCCTGTGAAGAAGTAATGTAACGATTAAATATATAACTAAATAATATAAATATAAACGCATCATGAAAGTGTAAGAAATCTCTTCTCATTCTTAAAAAAATAGATATCATCAAATACATTCTTCTCACCCTAAGTTAAGTAGCTAATGCACTTGTGTTGTAGAATCCAGAATTTAAAAAAAAACAGCACATTTGTCTACTAAACCATAGAGAATTTCCTTTAACGATTAACCGCCGGTTTCTATATTCAAAAAACTATCCGTTCTAGTTACGCATAGTAGCATATTGTACGAGGCGTAAGCTAAAACCGTTCCTATAAAAAACGTCTCGTAACGCAACTTACCGTTGGCTTGCTACTAACGGATGGGAGGGCTACTAGTAAGAGACGGTAAGCGTATTGTACGGAGATGACAGTTTATACCGTTCCTATAAATATTTTAATCGTCAGTAGATTGTCAAGATTACTACCTGTAATGTCATTCGGTCATAAATAGGTGGGTGGGTACTCACCGGCGTAATTTCCATTTCAAAAGATGTACGAACAAAATTACGAGCAACGGTATTATATTTTAAAATATAAAATTCGTAATACCAATCAGAGATATTTTAGAAATTGATAGATGTCAATCAAACAAAACCACAAACAAACGTGTGTTTGGTAAGAAACAGGTAAAATAAGACGTAAAATGTTAGATAATAGTATTATTTTTATCATTATAATTATTAATACGATCAATCAGTTATTTAATAATTTATTTATTTAATAATCTAATTTATTATGGCTTGAATTTTGTGTCATTTTTAATTGCAATTTTGCGTATAACAAAACGCACATCTGTGAGTCAAGAGGGCTCGGTATTTGAACGATCGACGGATGCTCGTAGATAGCAGGCATAGAAAGTGAATTGTGGAACGGTATCTACGACTCGTAGTCGGTAATAGAAAAACGGATAATAACTTTTATACCATAACGATCAGTTGAATATAGGAACCGGCGGTAAGTAGCGTAGGATTATATTTTACTATTTATGTCGGCAATAAATCTTTTAGGCTACTGACCAGTGCAATAATTATGTTATCCGAGTATACTTAATGGAATGAAACCGATGTCATGTGACCAGTATTCAGTCTTAGAGAAAACGTTCCATCCGTATCATTATACTATTTATTTAAGTGACATTGATAAAAACAAAAGATTATATCCTTTGTGGGATGATGAAACGTAATCTTTTTCTTTAAAAAAGGTTTAGGTTTTATGTTGGATTAAAATATCGTTGGAACACATTTGATTTACTGGAATCCGGACTGGCAATGGAGAAGTCGGTTTAACGATTAGATTTTTATCGATTCGATAAAATAGGGCAGAAACTATGTATTACCAGTGCTGTCTTATTTCCGGGAACTGCACCGGGATAAATGAATTTCAGTGTTGTGATAATGAAGAAGAAATACAAATGTCGTGATTGTTGCCTGGGCGTTACTTTAAAATATCTTATCCAATATTGACGTAACTGATACCTGGGTCGTTCTTCTTTTTACCGACAGCTAAACGACGTTTTCCTGTTTTTTTGGTTTTTGAACTATCCATTATTATGGTTTCTGTGTGGAATTTAAAAGAAATTGCATCTGTGTTTTCATTTGAGGCAAAATATTAATTAGGATAATTAAAGTTTCCTTTGAGGCAAAATATTAATTCTTTTTTAATGTTGGTTTTTATAAAAATTATGTGACAGAGTGGCCTTTTCCGGTGGAGACCACATTTCGGTTTACCACTCTGTCATGGCATTCTACGGAGAACAAACGAAAAAATATGTTGGTTGAAGAAAATGAAAAATTAGATAATATTAATAGATAAGAAAAATATGGACGTTTATTCGAACCGAATTAAAAAGCCGAAAATATCAATACTCCAACGAGATGCCATAATAAGACGAAGGACAGACCATTGTCGGTAAAAAAGAAGAACGACCCATATGCAGTTCTTTGAGTTTTCCACGTAACACAAGGGCTCGATACTGCAATATGCAATATTGCGTAGTGGTTGTCTATCAAACACGAAACCATAAGAGCAACTTAACCATTATGAATCTGCTTTCCAATTGATGTATAACTTTGTATATTCGGTACAGTCGAAGAGTAAAGTTGGTTACAATTTTTTTCTAAATATATGTGTGTCTACCTCTACGAGTATTCCAAGTACTCCATTACATAGTTATAAGTCATTATTATAGATACTATCATAGTTGGTGCGATTAATTAACGAATAAATATTACAAAAACTTGAAAACTTCAGATGGTTATGACTTGGAATAATAAGTTTAGGGTGTATGCACTAGCTCATCTAAATTGAAATGACGCGTTCGTTACTTTATTTAGATAAAAGTGCTAATATTAATAACAACAAATTATTCGTGTGTCGAGTCAAAAGATCGCACTATGTATGGAGCAGCGCGTTTAAGTTAATCTATAATTAGTTGTACGACAAATCCGAGAAAGCGCTACCAATTGAATGACCAAATATAATTGTTTTTATGCGTATCGCGTCTATATGTTTGCAAACGCGGTAGAGGGGCGCATCATTTCAACTAATACAAGCTCTACCATAATTTTCTCTTCTCATATTCAAAGCTATGAGTATATTTTAGTTTATCATAAAACTTTTTTGAATACAAATGCATATTTAAACATATCGTAATTATTTTTGTCTTCAACTGTACCGAACTTGCTAGTTTATTCGAACGATATTTTCTCCACTTAATCACTGTTTTTGTCAGCACATGGAATTGCTAGAGTATTAATTAATTAATAATATTATTACAAAAAGGAGAAATTTTATAGATAAAACATTCTCAATTAATTATAGCATTATACGACTTTTTCTTATAAACGAAGTAATATAAAAAACCAAATTATGGTAATAATTAGATTCGCTAACATCTCTGTTATTTTATCAAAATTAAATATTAGTATTGTATTTTAATTTAGATAACAGTGTATTCGGTAAAATTGTTTAATACCATGAGTGAGGTGTGAGTTGTCTTCAAAATAATTGTCTTCGAAAAATATCTATATTATTCCATTCGTAAATAAATAAATCGCGGTAAGCAGTGTAAAATCTTAAATGGTAACCATTGTTAAATATTTAAATTTAATACTGTTCGAGAGCAGTCCGTTTTTATATGATAATCTGTACAGCCCTTTTAAGAAATAGAAATACATTTTACAATACTGTTATTTACTGCATTAGTTTTAAAGTGCTTATTCCCTTCCATTTAATTAAGACCTTTTAATTTTGTAATCCAATGCAATACGGGCGAAAGTTTTACCAATAAGATAAATTATATAAACCGATTTTCAACTTTGATATCTAGTTAATAGGATTCAATGTTAATTGCAAATAACCGTCGTGTTGTGGTAGTTTGATGAGCTGTTGACTTACTTAAAATGAGTACCAATTTGGTTAAGTTCTATCCTGTATATCTTGTACTGTAGACGACACAATGAGAATAACACAATTTTATTTACTTAAAAAAAAATAGACATATTTAAAATAAAGTTATATATTTGGCCATCTAATGAGGATGGACGAGACAAGTTTATGAGGCGTCTTATACATCTACCAATAAGTTATATAAACATGCAGATTGGCGGTTACTCAGAATGCTCTGACATTCCCACATCCAGCCTATTCTAAATGTACTTATAAATAGTTTTCTTTGAGCTTGGATCAGCTCACGTTCCTACCTGTCGCACCAAGCGCTTCTCAACATCTTTTATAATACGCGAAGCAAAGGCGTGGAAATCCCTATCTGCGTCTGTATTTACGAGTACTTATAATCCGTCCGTTTTCAAAGTCAGGGTGAATAGGCACGTTCGTTAGCTCGTTCCGTCTTGGATCCTGTGTTGGCCTCCGGGCTTGATTGGGATTGGATTGGGATGAAGAGTGAACCCACTCAAAATAAATAAATAAAAAATTCAAAATATAAAGTCACTACTTCTCAACCTATTGTTTGTTAATTGCTTCTATATAACAAAAAGTTAAATGATCTAAAATTATAAAGCAGTGTTGCCATTATTGTGTCGTCTACAGTTCTTTTTTAAACTTAAATTTATGGCGCTACTCCCAGCTGTGATTCTATTATAGTCGTGTGTTAAATACTTTGAGTTGGTTAAGAGAAACAAAGCTAGCTTTGAGTGGATAACATTTTTTAATTTCCACATATATATTATCAATTGGAATTAGACTCTGTGTTGGGGTTAAAGTTTAAAACCGTTTGAGGGACAAAGATATTTTATGCTGTTGAATTATATCTATACACATGTTCTTTTAGTTACGACAACTTTTGACGACTGATCGGTACAACGGTAGCGATCCTCTTTAGCACCGACGGTCCTGGGTTCGAGTCCCTTAAGCGACAGATGTTTATCTGATGAATACGTGCGTTTGTAACTAAAACATGGGTATTTATATTTCTATGTATCGTTAACACAAGCCTTACAGTGCTTACTTTGGGCTAGGCTAATTGGTGTGAATTTAAGAAATATTACTATAATATTTTTTATACTTTGACAATTTAATTTAATTTCAAAGACGTGCATATGTTGGGTTTAGCCTTCCGCATAATTCCTAATTTAGTATTAAAAGATCTCTTACATTTATTGAATTTAAGTATGGAGACGTTCCTAACATAGACACGTAAAGGATTGATATTGGTCTATCATATTTGTAAACTTATTTAGTCGGACCGGCTATATAAGTATTAAAAGTTACGATTTATTTTATCTAACAAAAACTCATGTGTCTTTTAGATACGATAATATAATAATTCTCTCCAGTTCATAAACGAAAAAAGGATACCTTAAAAGCGGTATCTAACCTCTTTGAATCATTCTCTTTTGATATCAAAGCAGTATTTAAAAAAAAATCGTACTGTCTGTAAAACAGCTTTCAAATAGCCAATTGTTACAATAATTAATATGTACTCAAAGTATTTAATACCTTAGTCATATTTATATGAAATTTATAAATTATAATATTGTACAAAGACATTCTCCGTTCTTACGCCCATGATAGCAATCTATGTACGTACGACCATAGTGAAATGTGTATATGAGCTACTGTAATTATATTTCTGTATATTGAATTTTTAAATGGTTGTTTCAATTATTGCCTTTGAACAAAATTATGATTGGATTCTACGTTCTCTATTAATTTTAAAAACAGTTAGGCTTTAGACAGACTGGACTGCATTTGAACTGCACTCCGACTGCCATTTTAGAGTTCAGGGGCAGATTAAATGCAGTTGACTCGACTGCAGTGAAACGTATTTTGTAACAGCTTAAGTAACTAACATATACCAATAAATTATATGACTGTAAGTATATCAGCCAAGCGTGCAGTCTGATTGCAGTTAGTGTGCAGATGACGTGCAGTTCCGACGACGATGGTTGAAATTGCAGTCGAGGTGCAGTTAAAACACAGTCCGTCTGTCTAAAGCCTTACAGATTCGTTTCAATCCACAATATAAATAAAAATCTAAACTCTTTGTATAGACAGAACGGCTTTTATAATCGTTATTAAACATTCGTAATCGAATGGCTAGCATACGCCACTCCCAGCTTACTAACTTTTCTGTATTGCCTCGTTGCGGTCGCTCGTCGCTGTCGCGCTACCGTCATTGTTTCTGAATTCAATAACGCAAGTGCTTAACCTACTTGTATGTATGTGATGTCAAAAATTATTACCATTATATTAATGCCACGATCCGCCTAGTGCACTGTTCTCGACTGCTAATGCAGCTAGGACCAAAAGCGTGACGTAACTTCTAAAGCAAATTCATGAAAATTAATCTTTATAACGGTTAGACGAATAGTTAGCATCTGCCCTATATCATCTAGTATTATATACGTACACGTAGGGCATATAACGCCCAATTCAAAATCGCCCAAAATTTAGATAATTGTGACAGTTTTAACCTGAGCTTACCAAATTATTTTAAGTAATTATAGTAATAAAATACAAATAAACGTTATTGGCGAAACTGGATCAAAACTTGAATTGGGCGATTTGGACCCCCAAATCAAATTCATCCAATTTTTTTTGCAAAATTAATATTTTTTAATCTCGTCAATTAAATTTGGTTCTACAGTTTTTATTCTTAGTATTATGACATAAAATAATTTGGCAAGTATAAGTAAGAACTGTAAGATTGTATATAAAATACTATCGATGTTTGCTTATCGACCAACAGCACTATCGCACTTATTTTTTAAATATTTATTTAGAATGGGTTCGCTCTTGATCCCTATCAAGCCAGGGGGGCTAAGACAGGATCCACGGTGGAACAAGCTATACCAGAAGGTGTATATTCACCCTGGCTTTGAAAATGGACGGGGTATACGTTCTCGGAAATGTAGACGCAGGGTGGGAGTTCCACTCCTTTGCTGTGCGCATTATGAAGGATGTTGCGAATCGCTTGGTAAGACAGGTAGGAATAACAACCAAGAAAGGGTGGTAGCCCGCAATGGTACTTGTGGTAATCGCTATTGCTACCACTTTCGGTATAAATCGATGGTATGGTCATACCAGGAGAATATAAGAGAAAGGACGGGATTGATAAATAAATTGCCACGCACAATGTTATCTATGTATTTAAAATTTAATTTTCATTACTTATATACAAATTACAACATTCACTATTATAGTAGGTATTAGTTGTCCTATATTTACATATGTAATAGTACACTTTAGAAGCGTAATTTCATTTATCGAGTCAATAAATTACATAAGGAAACATTTTGAATTACAATACAATTGAATAACCAACAATATCAGCGGCAGAGATCGATCCAATGAGGCACAGACAAGTTATTCGATATTTGTACGGATTAAACTTTATTATATGTACATTTACCGGATGTAAAGAGACCCTTAATGTAGCTTATATATATTCATAGTAAAAAAAAAGGTTTTTTAAACAAACACTATGGAAAAAACGTTTAAATAAAACAGTTTTTTAACGGATATTTGCGCGAACTAATTGTGTCCCGAAATATACATGAGTATACTGGTCTGTGGTAATGACGTCATGAATCGACGCCATGTTGTTCATTTGTTTCTCAATATATTGGCCAGAGCGTTGACGTTAGAAATCGACGCCTTATATTAAATAGGAGAGAGGATAAAAGCCCGGCAAGATAAATCACACTTTAGAACCAGTACAAAAAGGCGACGGATTCTTGAGATCATTGGCTGTATACAGGAGCCGTGAGCACAGTATGCGCGAATTTCCTTTGTTTTGTGAAAAAACTTCTATTTAAATAAAAATATTATAATTCATTAAAAATTTATGTTTATTTAAATGTTAGTTAACTATCTACTGATTTCACGAATATGGTATTATACAGAAAAATCTTTGTAACGATATATAGTAGTTTAGTTAACTTTAAGGGTCTTTTTTATACCTTCTAAAAGTTTTATAAGCGATCACAATAAAATATTACAAGGTCAAACAATTGTTGCACAAAAATGAATATGATTAATTCGTCTTGTACTATTACTAAACTAATTATTATTCTTGTCGTCAATACACCAAAAAAAAATATAATATTATAGTATGTATAAAAACAAAAATTACTATTTATTTTTGCAAGAACAGAAGTAAGCTAGACATTTTAGTTTTTATAGATGCAATATGATGCCAAGTGACGCCTGATTTTTACAATTATTTATTGTAGTACAATTTTTGTATATTTTATTGAATTCTTTGAAAAAATCTGCCAAATTAATTTGATTTCTTTTAAATAAATAATTTGTAAATATGTATAGTTAACATCACACAATTTTATCTATGTATCTTCAATTTATTTTTAGCTTTATTACCAAAGCACTAAATTAAAATTAACTTGACAAATATTTTAACAATTTGTGGTAGTTTGAAGAGCAATTTTCCGTACCATTACGGACTAATATAACAGGAATATGAGTTAGTTTAGGCGATATAACTAAAGCAATTAAAGATAATATCATTTTAGGGCTACAGTAATAAATTGCACTAGTATTGCATTTAAATCTTTCTGTCGGTTCATTAAAGCATTTCAATTGAAACTTCTGGTTCATTTTAAAAACATATAAAAATCGGTTATATCCATAGAACTGTTACAAACTTTAGACAGGACAAATGTATTTTACATTAATATTTCTTAAAAGTAACAAAATACTCATAAATAATAACATATATATCAAATTTCTTAATAGCTTGTCTGTGTATTTCAAACACTTATTTTATCGGAATATAAAAATGGAATTGTACACTAGAAAAGGAATTATTCATAGATTAGTGACCCCGGTCACCGATCCCGCCTGACGGACTGAACGATTATGTACTTACTAATTCTAAAAATCGATAAAGATCCCCAAGTAAAGTAACGAGAACAATTAAAATCATCGAAAACTTAAAAAATAACGAAATAAATAGTATTTTTTTTTAGTTTAATTAATAAAAAGTGTTTTTTAATCGGTGAGGAATTTTTATGATTCTGCCGGTGTCAATTTGTTTCCATTGCATTTGCAACAACCAGACTAAGAAGTACTTTAATACTAATTCTACATGATATAATTATACCCAAAGATAAAATTGTAATATTCTCAAAATGGAGACCAATTATATTATTAACATTAATTTTAAAACCACTAAGTAAGTACTTAATTACTTCATTGTACGTTAATCGAAAAACCATCAGTCAAAATCGAAAGATTAAAATTATTTTTTATCTGTACAGTAGTAATTTGATTATGAATCATAAAAATTCCATCCAATTCCACTAAAACTCTAACACTGACATAACCGGCTGAAGTGATAGCAGCGCCACCTATGTCATGTGTGGCCATAAAATATAACACAGAGTGAAGAGATCAGGAGCATACGCCGCTGTCACTCTAACCGGTGTTACTCGCGTCGACAACGGCTACATGTTATTTCGCAGCTTACAAATTGTCGGCTTGTAACTGACTATAAATATTAAAAGGCGATGCAGGTTGACTTTGTAATTGAAAGCAAAATAAACAACTATTCGTAAAGTCAACAATTATAACAATTTAAGACACTTAAACTATTTCAACTCGAGTTATTTCGAAACAAGACTTATTATTTACACAGTAACTTAATGAAACGTAAATAACCTCATTCTAGCGCAACTTCTTCAAATGAAACTTAATGTTTAATGTAATAAGAACGTTGTTATTTAACGTGCAAATGAAAGTGCGAATTTGAATTACAAATTCCGCCTGCATCGGCCCGCATATAAATTAAATGCATCGCACTGCCACTTAAGTTTTCTAACTACAATATAATATACATTTACATTCCAACTTCATTGCACTCATTCGGAACTATTCAGCGCTCGCGAGCGTTGTAATATTATCACAACTAAACAATAAAGTATGGTCTATGCACTTAGTACCGTCACTGCACCCTAGACTCACATTCTTATATTTAGGGATATGATATTCCGGCGTCTAATTGTTTGGCGAGTCAACACCACGACTCCTAAGTGGGTGAAACAGCAATTCCCTTCAAAGTGACCGATGAGTGAACTTATCTGTACGTACATTTTGGGTTACCAGTTACCGAAAAAGTGTTGCCATTAAAAATATAGTTATTATTATATTTATTGCTTTAATATCTTTACAAACACTTTTTTTTCTTTAACTTTTATAACCCTAACGAGTTAACCTTATATCAGTATATATTTAAAGAAATAAATACCGTTTTAGATACATGTTAGCACTGGAAAATGCACTTCTGGCAGCTAGCTTTAACGGTCACACCTAGGACATACCTAAGTCAATAGAAAACATTTAAAGTTGCTAAATAATTGTATACCCTTTTTATGAAAACTCCTGATAGAAAAGCTCACCATGGTACAATTTTTGTTCTAAAAATTTGTCTAATACTGCCATTTTTACCTCTCTGACCGCTTTGTAACCGTTATAATCAGATTTACATTTTAAAAGATTGTGTCAGTGTGACTTCTTATAGTAAAATGTAATTTATTATATCATTAATATTTTATTATGTTTAAGTGCACATATTAATAACCACGACTTAAAAATTCACTTAAAGGAGATATGCGTATAAAAATGAGTAGAAAATGTAGTCAACTTTAGTGCTAAGGGCCTGATAATGAGTAGGTATATATAAATAGGTCCATCTGCCATTGAAGCTTTATTTATCGTGTATTTACTGTTAGATCACAGATAGTTGTAAAAGAAAAATGTTGGTTGGTTGGTTGTTAAAATGTAGTAACAAATACAGATAAGTTCACGCATCATCACGCAGCAAGCCGCGGGGGCTCAAAACTTCGGACGGATCAATTCGTTCTCTCGTTGGGGCGAACCGAGATGAGTGGCAAAATATTTTCCAAATATTTTAGGTTAGGTTTGAACATAACCCTGTTTAGCAATCGCGTATAAGAAATCATTATCGATATTGCCGATCGCATTCACTTGCTTTTTATGGCTTTGTAGAAATATATACTATAAATTCACTAGATAGCGCTTCGCCAATATTGTTAGCAAATGAAACAACAACATTCATTCACTAGTAAAAATTTCAATTAACAAAAAGCTTACATTCTTTCTTTCGTATGTAAACTAAATTATTTGTGTCTGTATGGTTCTGTTAGATAAATTAATCTAAAATGGCGACTCTTTTCATGCTATCTTACTTGCACTAAGTAATATTGTTTTCTCAATGATGATTGTGAGTTTTTTAATATGCAAACGTACTATCGCGTTAGACCTAAGATTTTAAATTCAGACCTTATTACCTTAGTGTTACGGTCTATCGTACAAAAATTTGATTAAAAGCGAAAGTCATTTTTGCACATTTCAGAACATACATTTAAGTCTGAGTTCTCTTTTGTTAAAAAAAAGAAAAACGCTTCAAAAATAAAAAACGATAAATATTAATTTTGTTTAGATAGTCGATAAGTAAAACACATAAAATGAAAATGCAAATTGGGATTTTGTTTTCAATTAATATTATTTATTATTATTAGATTGTATAATTAAAATCCAGTTTTAAAAAGTCCGCCATTTTATGAAAATTTCTTTGTAATTATTAGTATACATAATTCTTGTAGTTGTTTTATTTGCTTCTAGATTAATGTTGCATTTGAAAAATCTATCTCTTTTGACTCTGATCACTGTAATCAATTTTCAATAGTTTGGAATTCAAAGAGCCGGATTCAAACCATAGAGTTTCGGTTCCTAAATATTTTCTTTCCTCTTCCTGTACAGTCAGCTGTAGAGAGTTTTGCAAAATGTTACAAAAATATTTTATACATTCTACTGTAAAGATTTTAGGAGTGGCCTACCAATATATTTAGGTAGTAATTTATATATAGTATAGCTCGAACCAAACTATAAAATCGCTCTGAATAATTGTGACCTTTGCAAGGTTTTCACAATCGGAATTCCGAATGAATTATTTGACAAATTGTCCGTAATTCATGCAAAATACACTTGTTGAGATGACAACTTATGTCAAATCCAACTTGCAATTTACATTATACAGAATATTTGTTTTAATCTAAGTTGCATCCCTATTACCGCCTGAGGGCGCCAGTGTAGTTTTTTTATTCTGTAAATTTAATCTATGGAAATAAGTTAGTAAATAGGTTTTATGTAGCACTCACACATGCCTACGTGGTGTGGACGTATCTCTACGGCCACGTCTCGAGTCTAAATTCAGAGCGATCATAAAGTTTAATGCTAACTGTATAAGACATTTGATGACGGACTGCTACAGTGTTCGAGCGTTGCAGTTATCGTATTGCGTACGGATTTTAGCTTTCACACAATATACAAAGCGTAGTGCTAGCGAAGATATGTGTCATGAAAGCGCCGTATTGCAACCATCGCACTGCTTTCTCTTCTCGATTATATGAACAAAAGCACAAGGGGTAGTGGGTAGTATCACAGAAAAAATATAGCTAAAGCAGTAACTACGTTCAATCGATCGAAACGAACTCGCTCACACAGATTAACAAGTTCCCCAGTCGCGGGTGCTGCGTCGAATACAGTGGCAACTTTGTTTTATTTTTGTTGTTAGATTTTTATTTTTGTTGTCGGAATAAGGATTTTTTACATTTGGTATTAAAGCATTTCGAATGAATGAGAAACGAAAGTATTTTTCAGTGACTAATTTGTAATTACGAAGAATAAACACTTCTTAACATATTGATGTTTTTTTAAACCCTCAAATTAAATTCTAAACTAGTTGATCTATTAAATTATTTGAATTAAAATATTATTTTTTTCTAAAAAAATAAGAATGCCACCCCTAACGCCGTAATGGAGCGTTGGTATTTATCTCAACAAACTGGCCTTTGTTTCAGTATTGTTTTAGCTATTAATATACTGTAATACACTCGGCGTCAAAAAAATCGCACCTCTAAGAAAATCACGTTCAAATGGCATTAACTCTGGATATGCACATGCAGTCGTATTAATTATAATTTTATTTAAAAGGTTACTTAATTAACTTAATAAAAAAACATTATTTTTCATTATCAAATAAAACCTAAAGCAACAAATAAAGGGTCACAAAAATTCTAAGGAAATTTTGCTGCTCGGGAGAGTCGCGAGTTGCGCTAACTTTGTGGGTATAAAGAGGTCAACACGGGTTCAATGTGGGTCATTCGCTATTAAACCGTTGAAGGGGACACACGCACTGATTTTACTGAAGAAAGAACATCTGGAAAATGGACACTACAGCTGATGAGGCCGCTCAAGTGGTTGCACTACTGCAAGCAGGGGTGCGGCAGTGTGATGTCGCCCGGCAACTGAATCTGAGCCGTTTTTCGGTTCGTAGAGTCTACGAGCGCTTTTTAGAGACCGGTGGCTATATCCGGCGACATGGGTCCGGTAGACGTCGCTGCACTTCGGAAAGAGACGACCGGTTCGTTGTGTCGTACTCTTTGAGAAATCGCTTCTCAAACGCTGTTCAGCTGCAACAGGAGCTCCAGGCAGTTCGCAGACGCACCGTGAGTGTATCCACGGTTAGAAGAAGACTGAAGGAGAAGAACATAGCAGCCCGCAGAGCTGCTACAGGTCCAAAATTGACTGCAGCGCACCGACGAGCCCGCTTGCAGTTTGCTCGCGACCACGTCGATTGGACCATTGAGCAGTGGGGAGCTGTTCTCTTCTCAGACGAGACACGAGTGTGTCTTTTCTGCAACGACCGACGAAGAAGAGTATACCGGAGGCAGGGTGAACGTTTCGCTCAAGCCTGCATCCAGGAGACGGTGGAATATGGAGGCGGATCCTGCATGTTCTGGGGCGGTATGTCGGCTGCCGGCAAAACCGACCTGGTCTGCGTCTCCCGGACCGGAGGTGCTCGCGGACAAGGGTCGCTGACTGCGCGCCGCTATATCACAGAGATCCTGGATGTGCATGTGGTCCCTTTTGCCGAATCTTTTGGCGAGGGGTTCACATTAATGCACGACAACGCTCGCGCACACACTGCAGCCATCGTGAACGACTTCCTGCGGAGGTCCCAAATTCCTGTGATGCAGTGGCCAGCGAGAAGTCCTGATCTGAATCCGATAGAGCACCTCTGGGACCATCTTAAACGTAAGGTTCGATCTCGGGATCCGGCTCCTTCGACTCTAGAGGAACTCCAAACCGCGGTGATTGAAGAATGGGGTCTTATCCCTCAAGAAGAGCTCCTGAAGTTGGTGAGGTCTATGAGGGACCGTATGGAAGCCGTCATCAGGGCAAGGGGGGGTAACACTAGATTTTGAGTTAATTTTAAGACACTTTTTGTACATTTTTTTTGTAAATTATCGATTATTAATTAGGACTTAATTAAGATTTTTTATTATTTTTCAAATTTTTATGCTTTTTGTATAATTTTAATTAAAAAAAAGATTGCACTTAATTGTTGTTTGATGCTCCTTTTTGTTACCTTTCTAATGATACCTAACACTATCCTCTATATAAGGTTTAGGAATTTTTGAATAAGATTTTTATAAGGTGCGATTTTTTTGACGCCGAGTTTAGTATGTAGCCGCACTGCTCAGACTCTGTGTCAGTCCGAAATGAAACGTTAAAATAAAATTTACTAGTTTTCTCTATGTAGCTGACTGTACAGGAGTGGTTACGTGTTGTACACTGTTCCCGCCGCCCCCCTCCGTCCCCCGCGCTCACTGCGGGTGCGCGGGCGCAGGCCCGCGCGGCGCCCGCGGTCAGTCGCCGGTCGCCGTCACCGTCGTCCAACTCCACGGGCTGTTGTAGCTTTTTTGACTGGAAATAAAGAAAACACTAAGTTAGGACATGATATTATGATTACAATAATATTTCGATATAATAATAATCGACGACATCCGTGGTCAAGCGGCTCGTATACCAAAAAAAGATAGAATAAGCTCGTTAGTACAAGATAGCCTTTGTGGTTATAACTTGGAAAATTTAGATTCATAAATTATTTAAAAAGAAAAATACAAAAAAAACTATTCAGCCCACAAGTTATTCGAGTCGATTTTTTCTAGTATTTTTCTATTAAATAATTTATCATATAAAGTTTTGAAAAATGCATAAAAGAATAAAAAGCTTAGAAATTATATTCAATTAATGGTAAGTGGGCGCCTTTCGGTTATTGTAACATTTGTCAAAAAGACCTCCAATTGAAAGGCGTCTTCCACGATATAATATATGCCTGTTATTTTTAATAATTGGTCTGACCAAAACTGCAAATTAAAAGTCCTGGGAAAACCAACAGTGCCACCAACATACGAAACGAGTATTCTCTTATGTGTCTTCGCCCGCGCGGTACAGGAGCGCGGGGGTACGGCGACAACGGGGCGAACATTCATTTAAGCGGTCGATCTATTGATTGATTTTTGAAATTGTAAAATGCGAGGCAACCCTAACACAACTATTTTATTATTGCTTACTAGGGCTTTATCGCTCTTGTTTTGTATGATGCTTTATGTCAATGAAACATTTTTCATTTTGTTTTAATGAAAAATATGTTCATACGTTATTTGTTCCTTATTAGAATGTCAGAAGCAAGAGGAGGGGAAATACTCCCTTTCCTTTCCTGTATTAGTAGGGAAAAAGACTTAATTGATTATTGGAATCGCCCCGAGCGATCTATAGATAGCACGAATATATTTTGATGAAAGTGTATCAGAATAACGAGTTTAAAAATAATAAAACTAAGTAAGTGACAAATGATCTGGTAATGGATTCTGCGTAGTTATTCAGTTAAAACTTTAATAAAAGAGTAGGAGAATTTTATTATACAAATTTAATACTCTTGCCTTATCCAGGATTGCGTCTAGTTTTTCACTAACTAATTTCGTCGGCGTTGTATGTTATAATTAATGAATAAACAATATTTTAAATATTGAAGGTATTACAATGCTTTTTTATTTATTTCAAAAGGTTCTGTGATCACAGCTCCTGTAAAGGAGTTGAAACGTGAAGTCTAAATAAAAAAAAAACTAATAAACGCGCATTAATGCGATAGAAGTGGTTTTAATTTATTTATTCAGACTTACTTTAATGTAGATCATCAATATTTAGTAAAAAAAAAAAACAAAATTCTCTACGCTTACACGACTAATTATTATTAGTATTAACTAGCGGCCCGTCCCGGCTTCGCACGGGTGGACAAATTTCTTTAAATTTTTCTATTATGAAATATTTTTCCGCTAGCGCCATCTAGCGTCTGGTAGACGAACGGACGAATGGAAAAAGAGCGGGAAAAAGAGCGGACAGACAAACAACAAATTTGTGATTTGTAATTATAGATTAAAAAGGGGTTAACACCATGTTTTTATATGAGACTCCGATATTTCGGCGCATTAATATACGCCATCGTCAAGGAATAACAATGCTTTCCAAGGGCTTTATTATAATAAAAAAACCCTTTTTCATTAGTACCGATATAATGGATCATGAAAGTTTAAAACAAAATATACTAATGATTACGTTTACTAATCGTATCTTTCTATCATCACATCATTAGTATCTACTGTAAAAATTATATTTTACGTGACTAATGTGACACAGATATACTTAATAAAATGTATTTTTTTTATATTATAACTAGCATAGAATTATCATTAAAAATAGAACAAATAAAAGTTTCATAACCTAAATAATATTAAAATATATTTGTAGAAGGATTTATCTTCTCGCGCGTATCTTAAAAAATATAATTTTTATTTTAAGGACGTATTATTGTTTCCAAAATACGATCTCATTGATACTACAAACCTTTAAAAAAAATCTAGTATGTTCTTTACATATAAAACACTTATTTAGCAAACAATTTAAATAACTATATTCATAAACTTTTTGTTTTCATTTACACCAACTTTATTGCTTATTAAAAAAAAAAACTATTCTCTTTATGGGAATAGAAGTTACGAGTAAATTATATTGCAAAAAGATAAGGTAAATATATCGTTGTACAAGTTTATTTAATTTATTTTCTGTGCACCACATCAATCTATCAATCATGAGTGTAATTATAAAGCATTCCTACAATTAAATTGTCTATGATATTGATCGAAAGCCTTATATGTTTAATTCATATCCATTTTATTACTCTACGCGATCTTGTATTAATTATACTTTAATGCAACATAGCTGTTATTAAATAATAGTTTGGTTTTTAACGCGACTATAAAGTTGTAGTTTCAAGCAATTAAATAGCTTCGAATTAAGTAAGAAAAAAGTCAAAATTACAGAAAGAAAAAGAAATTAAATTACAATAAGAAGTTAGTTTAAATTAATTTTAATTATGTATATTTTTCGCACATCGTTCCGCTATCCTAGCGCATCGACATATACTAATGGACATGCCCTAGCGGTGAGAATTGTGGCACTACGAAAGAAAGAGACAAAACTAAGTTTCGGAGTATCTATATCTCTCTCAAAATAAATGCCGTACCTGTCATGAAAATTGAGAGCCAATCGCCTATATGGAAAGAGATAGCGTTAGTCCGAAAGCATATGCCATCTTCGTCGCTTCTCAAACCAAGAAATTACTGCATACCGGTACGGCATGTCTATTAGTATATATCGATGTCCTGGCGAATATTCTTTCAATTGACAACCGCCTGACAACTATGACATTTTTTTAGCTATAATTTCTTTCACTAAAATATTGAGCGTTTTCCATTTAGTAAAAAAAAAGTCGACACTGTGTTGCACTGTGTCGATCATACTATATACTATAGTATACTACAGTGCACTATAGTAACTGCACTTTTTTTTTCGACTTTATGGTCGGCACAGTGCAACACAGTGTGGACTTTTTCTAAATGTTAAACGCTCAACACAGTATCGACTTTTTCAGGATTTTGAAGTAGATATTCAATAAGATAACATTGTCTTCCAATATTAAATGCAAGTTTTTAAAAAAAATCTAATAATTTTTTAACATTGCAATAGTTGCAAAAAGTATACAGTTCTTTCGTTGAACAAAATGAAACAATAATTGACCATTAGTGAAGAGTGATTGGTTTTAATTAAATTTTATCAACTGGCAACACAAGAATACATAAGTTACCGCTGTCTGATAATTTTTAAGACGTGTACACGCACAAAATTAATTACTCTTCTGAGAAATAAACGCATGGATCTCAGCTAAATTAATATATGATATCTCACATATCAAAAGATTTGTTATTACATCTTTACTAGATAGATATAAAGACACATTAAGTTCAACCTTTAGTGTACAGTGTACATTGTTCAGTGTACTTTAGTCATTATGTTTTTCCGTTACCTATTTTATGTTTAACACCTGATTAAATCCTATTTTTTTCTATAAAAACCGCTAACATACCACGAGACTGCGAGGCATTAACGTTTTTGTCGTGCGTGTGGTGACCGGCAGCTGTTGTGTTGCCCTATAAACTATCGATATTTTTGCTATAGGTAGTATCATTATAATTATTGCGGGGAAAGACGTGATTTTATGTATGTATGGAAGCAGCAAAAGAAGGATAACTTTTTTTGTGCTGCCTTGTATCACTATTTTACCACCGTCTCATCATTCATCACTACGTAGTATAAAACAAAGTCGCTTTCTGCTGTCTGTCTCTATGTATGCTTAGATCTTTAAAACTACGCAACGGATTTTGATGAGATTTTTTTTAATAGATAAAGTGATTCAAGAGAAAGGTTTGTATGTAAAATACATGCATAATATAGTAGAGAAACACTTCATTTAAGAGGTTTCTAATGTGATGTCGTAAATAAACAGATTTTTGCGCTTACGCTGCAACCGCTGGCTAAACCCTAAGATCAAAATCATGTACTACAGTATAGTACACCTTAAAAAGGTCTACAAAAAAGTCCGCGTTGGTATATGTTTATCTCTTAGGGATAACCCACAATAACCTTTTTCTTTATTCATTCATCTTTTACTTTTACGAGAAACAAAGCTTTATTTACGAAGCGATTTTAAGCAATACAGCATTAATCCTTATTCAATGAAGTATCTTAAATACATTGCGCATTTAATATAGATCAATATGGTCCTTTACAGCATGTAATTTAAATGCATATTTTCAAAGATATTAAATATTTAAAAAAACTGGTTGGTTGCCTGTAAAGTCGGTATACGGGCGAAAGTTTTACGTGACAACGACTTTGAGTGGTAAAATAATTTTAATGTGAATATTCATTCGTATAGTAGGAAGAAGGATGAAATAATAGTAACAATTTAAAACATTTATTTATACAAAGAATTATATTTAAAACATTAATTTATAGGCACGCGTCCCTTCCACTTTTTATGTCTGTCTCTCTCGCTCTTAGGCGGGCTAACCATGCCCGAGTGGAAGGGACGCGTGCCTCTCACTCGCTCTCATTGTAAGCGCATAACGTGAGCGGAGCGTAACGCAGTTTCTTGAAGTGTCACCCGGCAAACCAATTTATAAGACGTTGTCACGTCAAAATGTAAGGACATAAAAAATATAGCAAATTATATTAACTGAGCCACAGCAACGCGTAGCCTATAAATATATGACGTGCACTACCTTCGAGAGTTACTGTCAAAGTTGCCGACGTTGAGTCGGTCACTGTTTGATTATTCTGGGAATGCTCAAAGTAATTTCTAAATATTTATTAGTTCAGTAATTATTGAATCGAAATATTGTTTAATTAATAGGATTATATTTTATGCTGATATTTCCTTAAAAATATATATTTTCGTAATTGTAAATATAATTAACATTACGTACTTATTTCGATACTACCGTTCTTATCAATAGCTTTATGTCACACAAGACTTGCTCGGCTCCTTATCTTTTCTTTTATCGTGAATTCGACTACTAAATGTAACAACAACTCACAAAATATGACTAATGGTCCCAACGGTAAACATTGACATAAATAATCTGTTCAACTTTATTATATTAAGTGATATTGACCTATGTAATTCTATAGACCATTATATCTTAAATGATTTTCAATCAATAAAAACAATCGATACAGAGACATCGATAATGTTTGCATCACTATAGATGCCTACTGTGTGGAGATCAACGCACGCGCACTTGACCTACTTCTGGAGAATCAATTTTATGAATGCGAGGAATGCACGGCCTCAGTTACAGCGGCAACAAGAATAAAAATTAATTGCTTGCAAAACGATAAAAAAAAGGAAATTGACCCAATTTTAACGTAACAACTTTTAATTATCTTTTATGTGTAATAATAAAAAAAGAAGTAATTAAATATTTATGAAACATAAGGATACCTACCATAACTTCTTCTTCGAAAAATGTACTACGACATCATTAGATACGTTACGTTTTTTCGTTTCCAGTTCAGTCCTATTAGATCTGATGAGATCTAATAGGACTGAATCTTATTGCGGCCATAATGCAATTTTCTATTTCCTTTTTAGGAAAATAGGATAGTTTCACCTCTAATAGAATACACGCTTCTTCTCGCAAGTCGGGTCGAAATAGCTAGCCTCTGACTAGGTAAATTTTATGAAGACTGTTTTCTTGAACTGCCTTGTCAAAGTGGCTCATATACCTACTACAAATGAACTACGTTATAATCTAAGCATATCATCATATATCATTATATATCAGTTTTCGTCAAACATTAATCCTCAACATCTTAGCCGAAAAGCGTACACTTCTCTGGTTTCATCATAATCTCTACGCTTGGAATATGGATTTGAGATCTCAATAAAAGATTGTAATTCAGAAAAAACTGCTTCCCATTTTGTGCGATTGTATGTAGGAGTCCATTGTCTATGTCTACTGGCTTACGGTTGGTATGTGATGATTACGTCCAGCATCATTAATCACCTTTTATGGCACCCTTAAGTGCACAGAGTTGGAACTATTCTACTGTACCAGAGATTACTCAGTATTGCACACACAGTACCATAAACCAGGTAGGTACAAATAAATGAAAGCAACTATGTAAGAAATCAGTAACTGTTTTCTAGGTGAGAGTCAAAACCGCGGGTGTATCACAGCGAATTAAATTGTACCAATTACCAAAAAAATGTACCTAAAATCTACTATTTAGTACCTAGCTCCAAAAAATCTGTACCTCCTTCAAAACAAAACTATTACGAAGTTACACCCGCCACATTGACCTTAAGATAGCTAGTACTATAATATATCAATTTTTAAACACTTAAAAAAATAATTGCACAAAAAATATTCATAAAAAGTGCGATATTGACTCACACTTTTCTAGCGGCTGTCATTAGGTTTTCATGAGAAATCTATTGCCAGTGTCCGCTGTAAGTGAGACCCCGGACTTTGTTAACGCACGTCGCTAGCATATGTGGCCAGTAGAAATCATGGGCGCTCAACAAAAACAAAAGAAATGCTATATTGACCACAGTAATGACGCCCGATTGATTGATTTATCACAGCATGTGGCATTTGGTAATCAAAGTATGAATCATCGTTATCATCTCGGCGTAAAAACGTCTACTGGTGGACAAGGGCCTCCACCGAAAAATAGGGGGATTTTGCCATAATCTCTATGTTTTAGAATTTTTAATAATTCCAAAGACGTTTATTGGTTTCGGGACTGGTGTGAACCAAATATAAAGTAAATTATTTTTAAAACAAAAACTCCATTTGCTGAAGCATAAATTTATAAAAAAACAAAAAAGTAAATATAACTAAAAAACTACTGAAAAGAGAAATAACAAGTTCTGCTATAGAATTTGAATAAATTCAGTATTTTTTGTGTAAGCAGCAAAATATACTTAGTTTACTAATATAAATTAGGCAGACGAGTTAGCGAACACAGTACAAGACCATCATTCGGAAATCTCTGCTGCCTATTTTGTTATCTATGGAAGAAGTATGGCAATTACTTCCAGTAAGATTAGTTGTTTTTTACTACCCTCTTTATGTATGTAGGGATGGTGATATCCCATTCCGCCAGACACCGAAAGGTTAAAAAATCATACAAAGTTGATTTCATTTATAAAAATAAAATTTAATCTGTACTTACAAAATCTTTTACTCTGAATATGAATGCAGAGCCTAATCCTCTGAATTTAGAAACTTTACATTTGGAGGGTCAGGGTTCAAACGCTTGCTAAAAAGGATTCTTTTAATTCTAGAGGGTGAAATAGGGAATACACTGTTTTATAGAAATACGTTATTTTCAAACTAAGAGCCATGAAATAGAATACTTGTAATCCTGTAAAATAAATTGGAGTTTTGAAATATTCTAGGTATGTAAAGTGTTGAAACTTTGGTAAAATAATAGGAATACGGTAAAGTAAATCATAGGTATTCGGAAATACTACCCATGTGTTTGAAATAGGAGTAGAAATTTTATTTAAATAAGATCTTATAAGGAAAAGCATGAAATTCGATAAACATAGTCATGGTAAGAGAAAAGTCGACATGTGCTTTACCGTTTCAGAAAATTGGAAATATAAAAAGGGGTGGAAATATTGTATGCAAAAGTATATCAGTTTTGAAGTGGGAGGCATGAAATTAAATTCCGTTTGACGTTGAATGACAATATACTGTCACAGAATATAACACTCATAACTTTTTTTATTGACATTGCATTAATATCTACTCTATTATGCCTAACCTAACTATTCAATAAATTGATATATTCATAACTAAAATTTTTAAACTTATTTTTTTATATTAAACTCCTTTTTACATATTCTTAGTTTGTTTTCGAATATAAATATCTTTGAATTCAATGTCTTTTAAAATACTGGATGTTTATCCATTTATGTTTACATGAATATTAATTTTACAATTTGGATTTAAAAAAAAAAAAAAAAAAATGATGTTCTATTATAACACTGCCATATTCTTACTGGTTATTTCTTCACAAGTTTCACATTAATTGACTGTCATAAACGTGCTTAGAAAGTGACATATTTGCGTCATCATAAAATATCATAAATATAATTTTATGTTTCCTTTCCATCTTATGAAGATTTGTGTATAAAATAGATTTAAACTTCCGTGTTCGTTTGAATTATTATAATAATTGTGAAACGGTTGTTAGGGAAAAAAGTCGTGGAATCGTATTTGATTTACATTCAGTGTATGTGAACAGGGGATTTACGGATTTTTATTCCACCATTATGAATATATTTTTGATCACATTAAGTTTTACACTTGATGATGATAATATGTTAAGTATATCTATTTATAGTAACTAGGCGATGCAGTCACTAAGCATAAAGCTATGCTAGCACCATATATTGGAGCGGAGCGTAATACCTAAAAAAATGTTTTTTTTTGGTTCGATGGGAATTTTTGCGAATTCCAAATTCGGGCTCCGTCACCATCTGGTCCTAAACCTATTGATTCGATTCCACACAAAAAATATTAAAATCGGCTAAGAACTCGGGAAGTTATGGCGTAACAGACATTGCACCATTGACGCTGATTCATGGGAGCTTTGCTCGCTCCGCTCCAATAAAAGAAATGGAATAAAAAAACCCTGAAGGTTTCGATAATTTATTTGAAGTGTTTCGCATCCCGTCTAACGCCTAAGAGAAGTTTTTATTTTTAGAAAAATAGCTTAAATATCCTGATGATCTGTAGTATTAAATAACTCAGCAAATAACATTTACTCAAGTAAAATTTTCAATAACTTAGAGTAACCATCAAAATAAATACCTCAAGAGTTGTAATCATTAGCGAATCCATTTTAAATCATGAAAAAGCAAGTAATAAATGTGAAAAAAAGACAACGGTAAACCACAATCCCTGTCGTTTAATGGTGAGCAATAGCAGCTTTCTCGAGTTACTACCTGTGGCGGAAGATTCGATCATATAGCATAAGACTGGTTTGATAAAAATTCTGCTGACAAAAACATTTCCCATAGAATTCCAAAAGCAGTTAAAACACTCGGACGACTTAACCGCTTGCGTTTAAGTTACCATAGAATTTATGGTCGAACTTACAATCTGAGTCGTAAACTATTAACTTAGTAAGAAACTAAACCAAGCGTTTAGTGTCTTCCAAAGTTGATCTGATTGCGCTTGTTATTTCAAAACCCAAGATCTCTAACTTCATGGATAAATGTTAGGGCTTCTTCGTGGCAATTTCTAACTTATGAATGTGTTCACGTCGAACTAAAAACGACGCGTGCGTTTCTCCTGCAGCGTCAGGTTAATTCAACTACCGCCCCTTCTCTACGAGGATGGTGCTGGGAGGCAGCAAGGGAATAGACTTCTAGAGAAGATCAATCACGGGTGGACGGAAGAGCGACGTAAAAGCGTGCCTAGCTCCCTGCACTGGGCGAGGCTAGCGGACGACGGATGGATAATTCTACCGTCGGTATTGCACACGCTTTGCATGTCTGGGGGGATCTCCGATAATTACCTGGAGATCCCCCATTGTGGAGGGGCCCGAGGGCCATCAGCCGCGGTTCGTAGTGGCGAGAACCGCAAACGACCCAACAAGGCAGTTAGGTGGTACGTCCCAGTGGATTTTAGTTCGGGTATGCCCCGCCTATGCTCCGTGCGGTAAAGTATGAGAGAGTCCCATATACCCCGCCATCAACCCGTGGCGGGTCGAATTCATAAAGGATTTTCAAGTGGGGAAAAAAAGTTAGTGAATTAACTAGTTAGTTCGAACTTCTCGCTAGAACGTATGAGTCGCATTGTTAACATCAGACGAGCTCGCCAAGATCACCGCCGCTTGCGCATTCGCTTGGTGTACAGTCGACAACCACATTAAGATATATAAACTATGAAATGTATATTAGGATGCGTAACAACTACATATGTGATAGGCGGCGAAGCTATGGATGTGTCTGATTTCCACCAATAGGATTAATCGATTTTCAAAAATTTTAAAGTGTGCTAAGGATTTGAGCTATGAATGCATGCTGAAGATGTGTATTAAGGACTCGCTAGTGTTGTAGTTAGCTTGAAAAGTACGGAGCAGAGCTGGTGGAATAAAATGCCGTCGTTGAAGCAAAAAAACGTTTTACATCTCGCGTCTAACACCTTCAAAGTAACTCGCAAAGCTACGCAGCTTAGCTCTACTTGTAGGACATAGTTTTATAGCTTAGCTTCACCGCTTTGCAACATCATATATCTCTAGTGGAATCGTAGCCTTATGCTATGGTATTAGAATTTAATTTTAAGAGTACATATATATCCTAATTTGCTGTCGATTGTACGTTATGTTGACGGCCTCTGTGGTCAAGTGGCTCAATTCATGGTAACACCACTCCGAGGTTCTCAGCTTCGATACTCGGCAGGGTCAATGTAAAAACGAACATTTCTATATTGTGTCGAGTCTGGGTGTTGTAGTATCATCATTGTTTCTGAATTCCATAACATAAGTGCTTTAGCTACTTGAGTTCAAAACAATGTATTTGAGTTGTCTAATATTTATGAATTATTGTTACTACTGCGATTTGTATCGCTGTAGATATATACAGTTGGCCGCAAAAGTATTCTTACATTTAGTGATCGAAATTAAAAGGGTGAAATTATTAATAGATACGTAGACGTAATTTTGGAATACCATATTTTTTATTTAACACTAGTCTCAATAACATTAGTTCACATAGTAGAAAATTAACAAAAAAGAATAAAATAATTATCAGATTTGAAAACTTAAAAATGGTTATAAAATAGAGATTGCAAAAGTATTCGTACAGTATACATATGAAGATAAATAAATCGTTAAATTCCGAATGTAACACACAAATAGGCATTACATTTACATACATAACTGACACATGAGAAATAGTGTAAAAACCAAAGAAACTAATGTACATGAGTGCAGCAGCTAGAATAGGGTCAAGGCTGAGTGTAATAATTTTACCCGGGAGACTGATGAAAAATCGATCAGCCATTACCCTAGCTGACGAGGGCGCACGTAGGGGAAGAGATAAAAGATGTAAGCTACAACTATGTCAACCGTATAAAAATAAATCTTATTTCTTAGTAAAAACGTATAAATATTTACTCTAAGAACACAAATTTGTTGTTTGTGTGTTTCTCTGTCCGCTCTTTTCCCCCGCTCTTTTTCCATTTTATTAATAACGTTACCATAGCAACGCATTACCGGGTCAGCTAGTCTATAATCTAAGAACACAAATTTGTTGTTTGTGTGTTTGTCTGTCCGCTCTTTTTCCATTGTATACGCGTTACCATAGCAACGCGTTACCGGGTCAGCTTGTTTTAATAGAAAAATACAAGAAAAAATCGACTCGGCTCACAATTTTTTCTCAAGCGGGACCCGCAACCTTTAAATATCCGGTCCACTGCTCTCCCAATTGAGCTACCGAGCCTTCCGAGCATCCGTCGAAATCCCGCCTTAGATTTTTCCTGGTATGTTTCAGTTAATATTTATTATATATTAGCTAACCCGGCCAAGCGTTTGTGCGGCTCTGGTTTTATTATTTGCGATATTTTTTGTTTTTAAATTAAAATGAAACCTATCCTATGTCCTAAATTAGAACATATCTTGTAAAATGAAAAGAGAATCATCAAAATCGGTTGAGTAGTTTCCGAGTTAATCGCAATCAAACACTGTGACAGGGAATTTATATTTATATGTATAGATGACTAGCTTTTACCCGCGGCTTCGTCTGCATTTAAGCGGCATAACTTTTTTTTCAATATAAAGTATCTTATGTTACTTCTAATACCTCCAAGAATATATGTACGAAGTTTCATGATGATTGGTTAAGTAGTTTTTGCGTGAAAGCATAACAAACAAACTTACATTCACATTTATAATATTAGTAGGGATAGAATTTAAAATGCAAAATACAAAAAATCGTATCGTTTTGTAATTCTATCGTATCGTAACGTTAAACCGTAACGTTTAAGATCCTTTTCGATCCCAAATGGTTCGTGTTATTCTTAATAGAACTGCCCCCCTGATCTTGTTACGAATCTTCTATGTAAATAACAGGTTGATGATTGATTTAAATTTGCAATTTGATCAATGTTTGTGATAGCAAATAAATTGTTTAATCACGATAATTTGAAAATTGATTCCAGCCACTAAAGGCGTTTCCGAAAGCTATTCGATTAACTTTGGAATCGAGTTTCGCGATTATTTAGTGTTTGCTTAAAATAGATTTATTTTCTTTTATTTTTATATTTGTGTTTAAGGATACTTACTTAAAACAGATACTTACTTGTTGACTTTGTTGTAGCCAACGGTTTTCTCCTATTTTTGTGATAATAGAATATTGTTTTTTGTAAATATCGTTACTTCTGTTAAAGCTGACGAGTTTCTTGCGCCCATTCTTCTTGTCAGTTAAAAGACGTCCTGAATGGGTGGTAGGTAAAAATGTTGGACGAATGAAAACAACTTATTTTAAGTGCATTTCAATAAAGTTATTTTCATTTTATCTATGTATCATATATCCGTTACCTTAGTATCCATAACACAGGCCTTAGAGCGCTTATTTTGGGTTAGGCTTATAGATGTGATTGTAAGAAATAATATTATATCACTTTTGAATTATTAAAGACATCGTCCATTAACCACAGTTAACACTAATAACAGAAGAAGTATTAGTTAAAAATAATATTGAGGACTGGTACCAAGCAAGGTACAACAAAATTAAACCTGTTCAATCGGTGTAATTTTCGTTTAACAGTTGTCACGACGCTACGAGGACATTACTATCTGGCAGAGCCCTTCACACTTACAGGTGTCGTAAGAGGCACCTAATGGCACTGGAGTTAATCACTATACACCACCCTTTTTTGAATTATAGTATTTTATTACGATCACCAAATCATCTGCTAAGTGTGGAGATTATGGGAAAAGCCTTCAGGCAATAAAATTTTATTTATTTGCAAAAACATGTGGTATAACATATATCTTAAGTATAAAATGTATTGTTACATGTCTATGCAAATGGTGTGCAAATAATTCAATTATTAAATTTTAAAAAATGTGGACACTTTCTGGAAATTAATTAGCTATGTCATAAAAACAATAAAAATAAAAAAAAACAATAACTAAAAAATGGATCAGCTTCTATATGGCACAATGTATGTTACGCCATAATTTTCCGAGTTCTCAACCGATTTTAATATTTTTTGTGTGGAATCGAATCAACAGGTTTAGGACCAGATTGTGACGGAGCCCGAATTTTGAAATTGGCAAAAATTCCCATCGAAACAAAAAAAAATATTTTCTTTTTTAGGTATTACGCTCCGCTCCAATATATCGTGCTAGCGTAGTTTTATGCTTCGCGACTGCATCGCCTAATTATTACTAGCCTAGACAATGAAAATAGATAAACAAGGTTTCAGATTTTTTTGTTAACAGTCAATTGGTAATCTTTAACTTAAATGGGGCAATTCTTACATATTTAAAATTATCTAAGCATGCTGAAATTCGATAGCCTTATTTTGGGCGAGAGTAGAGTAGCTTCGCGCATGCAAAAGCTAATAAGCAAGTCGATAATATAGTCCCTAATTGAGGTTCGATTTACTCTAATTAAAAAAGTTTTTCAGTAATAAATGTCGGTATTAGTTTAGCGATCTGACAGCCCAGTGGGAAAGAGGGGTCTGCACTTTTGTATTTCTAATATTAGTAATGATGGTTCGTTCCATAGACAATTGTCGGTTGCCGCACCCCGTGCTATGTCTTCTAATCTATGGGCCGTAGTGTGGCATTTCACGCTAATGTCAGAGTAAAGTCAAAAGGCCACTAGGAGCAGTGATAGAGACTATAATTGAGCTATATTAAGCAATGATATTTTGACTTCAATAGCATTAAACTATAAACATGATGTTAACTAGGTGATGCAGTTGCTAAGCATAAAGCTACGCTAGCACCATATATTGGAGCGGAACGTAATACCTAAAAAAGAAAAAAAAATTTTTTTGCGCATTTCAAAATTCGGGCTCCGTCACCATCTGGTCCTAAACCTGTTGATTTGATTCACCATAAAAATATTAAAATCGGTTAAGAACTCGGGAAGTTATGGCGTAACAGACATTTCACCATTGAAGCTGATCCATGGGAGCTTCGCTCACTTCGTTCGCTCCGCTCCAATATGATTTTAGAACTCCATAAAATTGTTTAAGTTTAAAACTAATGTTTTAAACAGGACGTAATGTTTTAGAAAGTTACTAATACCATGTTCTTAATTTTTAAAGTAAAAACTTCTTTAGCATCGTTGTGATTGGAAAGTCGATGAAACGAAAAAGCGACAGTAAAAAGAGAGACACATAAATACATAAGATTTAACGTAGGAGAAAATGAGATAGGAAGCATTATACAGAGTCCCTTTGAAACGAAAAATCGACAGTAAAAAGAGACAGCCACATAAATTCATAACATTAAACATAGGAGAAAAAGAGATAGGAAGTATTATGAACGTGTGTTAATACGTGTTTGTGTGCGCATGCGTAGTACAAAGCTAGAGAGATGGCATCACAACAACCGTGGTATTTTGTATACGTGTACGTATTATTTTTGAAGGTTTCAGTTATACCACGTATAAATTGCACACATGTTTTTTGTGAGTGATAGTTCGGCGCAGTTGCATGAGCCATCGTTTCGGAATAATATATAAAATTGTGATTAATTATCTTCTTCAAAGAATGTAATAACATTTTAGTAGTGGTATGGAATTATTAAACTTTATTTGTCTAAGTATAAAGTTGAAGTTACACGTATATTTCAATTTTGGTATTTCTGTAAAGTCATTGTAATTGGCGGTTATAATGTAATTTGTAAATTATAAAAAAGTTTTCACTATACTGAAAAGAATGATGAATCTTTTTTAAAAGCATGTCATATGTATTATTAAGTAAATTTTTATATGATGGAAATTTAGAGTTTTACAAAAATATCTGTAATAGCTAGATCTACAGCCCATTTGCTCATTGAGAGAGAATGTAAGTTTTTGAATAGGTGTCTTTCCTAAAGTTACTCTCGCGTTTAAGGTAAAAATGTCAAATTCACAACTTATTGTATAATAAAAATTATTTATTATTATATTAAAAATAAATTTTAAAAAGCCCCAAAGCAATATAAAAACTAACATTTATAGTGTGTTTTATAATGTTAATTATTTACATTTTATAGTCGCATAAATATCTATATATATTATGCGTCTGAAATACTTATTGCAGCTAACAAATAAGCTGATAATCTAGAAACGGCTTAACCAATTTTGATAAAACAAGTCTCTGAAAAACTTTAAACGTTAAAAAACTTGCTTTCAAAGAAAAGAGTCGCATCGAGTTTGGTGGCTATTTTAGCTGTAAAGGGCCCTTAAGAACATTGAAAAATATTTCTGACATTTTGTATGGCTTTGGGTCAAAAAAGCTTATACTTTTTCTGTACACCCGCGCCCCTGTACCGTACGAGCAAACTCCATATAAGCGGTCGTAGTAATTATATTCGTTAGGTACAGGCGAAGGTCCAAGCCATTCTGCCAGTTCTTGTATAATTTATTTTCTTAATATGATGATTACTGATGATGATAGCCAATCATTCAATGAAAGATGATCAATGAATCATGAATGTATAGTGAAATATCCCTCTGCCTAGGTTTCAGTAAAGGTGTGAGGTTTTACTAAAACATCCACGTAAACTTCTCGAGAGAGCAGGCAAAGTCAAGTTCCGCTGCTTTGTTTCACTTACCAACACTCTAGCATGTTCACAAACGCTTGGTGATTAATAATCTATTATTATAACTCACTATTATCTTCCACAAAACAAATTTTCACAAGAAAATCAAAACTACCAAAGTGACGCTTCCCACTCCCGCCAAAAAGTCCTGATAGCAATAGGGCTCTGTTCAGACCCTTCGAATATGGAACCCGAAAAGGGCTTTAATAGTCAAGGTTAAATAAAATAATAAAACAAACCTATATTTATGGTATCCCAAAAAGAGTTTAATCTCATTAAAATTGTTGTTTATGGTTTGGCTGGCTTGAGAACCATCACGATATTCCCGAGTCAGGCCGTGTGACTTAGCGGTCAGCAATTGAATCCAATTGGTCAAATGACCCGAGGGCTTGACCGTTGGCAGTACTGGTTCATTACACGCAATTATTTGATTACCAGTAAATATCGGAAGATCATAGTTCAGAAAAGTTTTACAATTTTTTTTTCATATTGCAAATAAAAAATTATAAACAATTTATTTCTTTGCTTGGTTTAGTTATCATTTGTACAAATTTTAATATTTTAATTTAAACATAGAAAATCATAAAATATTACTTTTTGAAAGAAAAACAAAAATCCAACGAAATAATTATTATTTATTCTTATCAATCTTGAAGACGCCATTAGTAAATCTAGCAGTCAAAGAAAGGAATGTAAGGTTATTTTACTTGAAATGAATTGTCATCGTAGTAAGTTACTTTCAAGTTATAACCCTGTAATAAATTGTTATGATCTCAATAATCAAAGAAAACAGCATTAATTATAAAATTACTTTTTAGAATTTTTATATATTTAAAGCATTTTTCAATGCGATCTTATAAGATAAATTATTATAATAGAAAAATACTAGAAAAAATCGACTCGGGTCACAAGTGAATTCTCAGGCAGGAAACGTACCCGCAACCTTTGGAAGCCCGGTCCAATGCTCTCCCAATTGAGCTACCGCGCCTTGTGAACACTTATCGAAATTTTCTAGTACCTTTCTGATTTTACGCTGTAGGCCAGCGTTGTTTCATCAATGAGAGGAACATCCTCTCGTATTCGAAAGAAACATTTTTACAAATGTTTGGACAATCAACTGAGAATTCACTTGTTACCCGAGTCGATTTTTTCTAATATTTTTCTATTATAATAATTTATCTTATAAAATTACTTGTTAATTTATTATTTCTAAGTTTAATTAGTACTTATTAGCACTAGTAAGTCTATCATATGAATATTAACTGTAACGAAATAGAAGTTTATTATTTGTAAAGTTACAACTCCACAACTAAATATTATTAAACGAATCATCACATCAGAAACGAGGAACTGACCTACACAAGTGTAGGGCTTAGCCCTTAGGTGTTAATGAACTCGACTTCAAAGGCCTTTGTCGGCTGTCAGCGTCGTAACAGGCTGTTAAATTACACAAACACTCTCAGAGTAGCCGAGAACACTCGATTTTCAGTTTATCGTAAACGCTATTTCACTGAAACACGGCCGCCATTTTGTGTTTTCTAATTTACGAGGTTCTATATCTGTTATTTAAATTCTTGTATTTTTATCTATATTAATAATATTACTTACATTAACACCAATTAGCCCAGCCCAAAGTAAGTACTGTAAGCCTTGTGTTACGGATACTAGGGTAACGGATGCGTATATGACACATAGATAAGTAATATTTATAGAAATATATATACATATATATATTCCCATGAGTCTGGTACAAATGCTGACATTCATCACACAAACAAGAGGCATACGGGACTCGAACCCAGGACCGTTCGGTGCGAAAGGTAGGATCTATCTTTAATAACTTTATTTTGTATTTTTTTTATGTAAGTGTCTGATTATTTGTTACCTAACTGTAAAGGTTTGTGATTGTCTTATAATTGTTATATTTTCTATTTATTATTGATGTCAGATGTCAAACTTTATAAAACGAATGAATAAATAATTATATTACGTTGTTAGCATTGCCTACTTATATCATGTCTTGGAGGTCGATATCTCAAAATACAATAACCAGAATCGTTTCTAAAAATCTTTTCATTAAATTAAATTAAAATGATTTCCTTTAATGACATTAAAAAGTATAATTATATATTTTTGTTGGCTAATTCATTACGATAACTGTTGAACTAATCAAGTTACACGAATACAGCTGGATTAAGGGATTTTTTATGATTTCAGTCAATTTGTTATCCATTTTAAAATAAACAGTACAACGCTGTTTATAAAAGTAATCTCATTTAACCAAAATACAGTCAGCATAAGTATATACCATAATTCGGTTTTTATCATTAATTAATTTATTATTAAATATATAAATTACATTACAATTATTTTACTCATTCGCAAAAACCTTGAGGATTTATATGCTAATGAAAGTTCGCAATCAAATACATAGTATGTTTGGCTTTGGTTTTCTGTATTTACATTTTCCATCACAAAGGTTTAACCTTACAAACAGAACCTTACCAAATAAATACAGAATATTCCACTTAAAGTCGGTTCCAAACATCAAAACAGCGGAGCTCTTTTTTTGCAAAAGTCCTAATTAGCCGGGAAACAGTTACTAAAAAAAACTCCGCTCTGATTCGTACGCACCTCTCGAGGGTGGGTGTTAGGGGTGGGGTTGCCCTCCTCCCCCTGACCTAGAAACACCCCATGCGTGCCTCCCCTCACCCCCTGACGTTGTAAACATTGCCGTCTGATTCTGACGCCATCTCACGATATTGTTTGTATAACATTGCTCGTGTTAATTTTTTTTCCATGCTGTGCATAGTTGACACACATATGATAAAATGGAATAGGAAAAGATAGGTATTTTTTTTTTTATAATTTTTATATTTTTCTTAGGGGCCGTCCATAAATTACGTCATCGATTTTTTCAGATTTTAGACCGCCCCCCCCCCCCCCCCCCCTACAATCATCCTATAGTCATTTCTCAATGACGATAGGATGATTCTTAATGAAATATTAATTATGTAATGTTGTAGTTATTATTTAAGTATTGTGTTTATTATCAATACATAGTACCTATAAAACAAAGTCGCTTTTGCTGTCTGTCCCTATGTATGCTTAGATCTTCAAAACTACGCAACGGATTTTGATGCGGTTTTTTAAATAGATAGAGTGATTCTTAAGGAAGGTTTATATGTATAATACATGTAAGTACCACGGGCGAAGCCGGGGCGGGCAGCTAGTATTATATGTAATATTATTGTTAGAGTATTTTATCTGTAGTTATTACTGTATTTGTGTACATCTATGTTGCATTATGTATGTTTATTATGAGTTATTTTAGTATTGTACGCGCCTTAGCCGCCTCTTACATTTGCAGTCTCACTTACTAGGTGTGCTGGAAGAAATTTCTTTTTAGAAATAATCTTTTTGTACGTGAACAATAAACTATAAATAAATAAATAAGAATGACGTCAATTTCGAAACACCCCCCCTCTATCTATCATTTACCGTCATCCGCAGACCAACCCCCCCCCCCCCCCCCCCCCTAATTTAGAATGACGTAATATATGGACGGCCCCTTATATGATAAATTTTAAGTTAATCTCAAGCTGGAAACGAGCCAATAACCTAAGGATATCTGGTCCACTGCTCTATCAAATTGAGCTACCGACCCTTGTGAGCTCACATCGCAATTTTTCTAGCACTTTTTACCTTTTAGACCAGCTTTCCTTCACCAAAGAGAGGAATATCCTCGCATTCGAAAGAAACATTTTTTTACAAATGTTTGACAACTGATTAATATGAAACAGTAATTAATTTAAGAATTTTTGCTTTTTCAGTGCTATTTTATTATGATAGATGATAGATTACTTTTCATTTGTGTATATTTTTTTAAACGACTTCAAAAACGAAGACATCAATTCGACCCATATGTGTGTAATATTGCCAGACTTACACAGTTTCTGTATATGTAAGTCTATAGCAGCTTCTATATATGGGTGCCTTACATAAGTGTTTGTATGTATTTATATTTCTCCCCGTATATCTCATAAAACGGACTGCAAAATAGCTCAATATTTGGAAGAAACGTTGTCACTTGGTCCTTAGTAGGCTGACACCTCAAATAAATAGTTGGCATATATACTCTTAGATTTATATATCACTGAACTCCTCCTAAACGGCTGGGCCAATTTGAATTAATTTTTTTGTATGCGTTTGGGTGGCGTCCTGGATGGTTTAGCTTCACAAATCAGCCCGGCAGATGGCGCTGCAGTCGCCACAGCAACGCATGGCCGGGTCAGCTAGTTTTAATATAAAACTTTTATTTCTGCCTTTTTAGTTATTAAAAACAATACAGTTTAGTTTTTACATTTCCGCTCCTATAATTCATTTAAATAAAACCCCTGTTACCGTATTAGTTTTAATTTAAGCATTAAAACAAAACCATTACCATGTTTTTTTTTACTTTTGAGTCTCGGATATTTCATGGCTGTAATTACGGCTCGTGTAAAAGAGTCAAAACTTGATTTAATATAACAAAATTAACCGTGTCGTTATTCCGGATAAACTTGTTTAATTCAAATATATTTATAAGTTTTAATGTACTTTTTTCCAGATTTGTTCTGTTTAAGAACGAGTCGGCGTTTCAAAATTATTTATTTTATATGTTTAAGTTTGAGCAAAAACACATTAATGACTTAAACTTAAAATTCTAAACTAAATTTTAACTTAAGTTAAAAAGAAGAAAGTATTCACGAATTTTATACCCAAGAGTACATATATATTGCTTCAGTGACTTTCTTAACGAACTAAATTTTAAAATTATTTCTTTGAAACATTTAATTTTAAGATGCCAAGTTACAACTTTTAAGGTGCGTATTAACAGTAACGTAAAATTAATGTCGAAATCACAAAGCAAAACTGGTAGCTTTATAATTTTTATATATATTATGCATTATTTAATGCTATCTTATAAGATAAAGCAATACGAGATGTTCCTCTCATTGATGAAACAACGCTGGCTTACAGCGTAAAATCAGAAAGGTACTAGAAAATTTGGACGAGTGTTCACAAGGCTCGGTAGCTCAATTGGGAGAGTATTGGATCGGATTTCCAAAGGTTGCGGGTTCGATTCCCGCCTGAGAATTCACTTGTGATACGAGTCGATTTTTCTAGTATTTTTATATTATAATAATTTATCTTATAAAACCATTAACTTTTATGAGAAATGTTTAATGTACAGATAACAGTATTTTCAATTGTATAAAAAGTATTTTCTTTTTATCAACTGACTTTAAACTCTGTGTCTATACATAGTAAGTCGAAAGAAGATTAAAAAAACTATACTTTCTGGCGAGTTCTTGTGCTAGAGGCAACTGTAGGTACTATTGATTTATCATTACCCTATTATTGTCCCCACTGGTACATATAGGCCCTGGGCCAAGAATGGCCTGTATCCTACACTCACTCGGGCCCAATGTGGAAAGTAAATGAAATTTTAACGATTCTAAAAATACGATACCTTGATGAGACAAATTTAAAAAGCTCTTTACTTCGCCCACCGTTTCTAGGTATTCCGTCTCGATTTTGTGTTTGTTTTTTAATTCAAACTCTCTGGAAACTGTCAAACGGTAGGAAGGATGGCGCTTTTCTAATTAAAACAGGTAGGTATCTACTTCGAGTTTCAAGAAGTTTTCAAAGATACACAGACACTCCCCAGTAGCAAGTATCTGGCGGAATGTTCCAGAAAATTTATGTCACTTTTGCTAAAAGTATCTTCATGTGATAGGTGCTTTGTTTATTTTACTGGTAGCTGTTAAAACTTCCACCTCTTCCTCACTTATTTAATCATTATTAAGTTTCTGTGATATTCTTATCGGCAAAAGACTTTGTGATTAGAAGTAATATATTGTATATTAGACAGTAGAGTTTGCACACGAACTCTACGTTTCTTTTGCATTGCATTCAGCATTTGCTAATTCAGGAGTTGGTAAGTTTCCTGGCTATTTTTAACCAATTCTCTGGATCTGTTTTGTTTGGGACCAAATTATTAATATGAGTTGCAACTGCGACTTCATATCTTGAGTGCCAATAGAGAAGATACTTAACTATTGATAATCTGTCTCAATATATGACATGCATAATATCTTGTTATTTTAGAAACTTTAATAAATGTTAATAGAAAAACACTAGAAAAAATAACGATTCTGCTCATAACATATTCTCAGGCAGTTATTTGCAATATTTTTAATCCGACTTTTTTAGTATTTTCCTTTTAATTTATAAGCTAGCATTAAAAATGCAAAAATATGAAATTCACAGAGAAATCGTTGAGTTTAGTTTTTATTCAATTTCTATGTAGATATAATATGCATTTTCAGCTCAGTGGGCAATAGACGCGTCGGATTAAGCGCTCGCTGCGATGAAATAAAATTCAGATTTCGTTTGATAAATTAAAACAGTTGTTTTTTATAAACAAAACTACAGTTTTGTGTTCAAATTTTATAGCAAAAAATTTAAAAACACCAAACTCAATCGAGAGAAGTAACTCGAAGTTAATTTTCTAACGACGAAAAAGCAATACTTTCTCTTTGAAGTTTCTGTGCTTTTGTTTAAAATAGAAATTTCAGTTTCACCATATTTTGTTCGGGCAAAGAAAAGTTATTTGTATGATTGGTTAAAACAGAAGTCCGCCACTAAATACAAATAAGGAAGATTAGAGAAAATCGCAATTAAAGATTTAGAGCAGCTGTTTAATTATTTATTTATTTATTAGTATTATAATAAAGCACTTACGTACAGCGTACGGCTACGGATCGTCCGTCACCACGCGCTTTGCTATACGCTCCTGTAGGGATTTTTTTACAAATAGACGAAAGTAATCCGTTTTACTATCTGCAGCAGCTACAACCTTAAATTATCATTCGAGTTAAGCTTTACAGAATAGCACTGCAGTCTGCAAGTTCCTTCACAATTCTACGTCGGATGTCTGTACGTGACAGACAAGATGTATTCTCAGTGTTATTGTAATCTTGTTATTAATTAGTTGCCAGTATAGAATAATCGCGTTACACAACTTAGGAAGTTACAGCGGCATACGTTTACATAAGCACTTAACTAATAGTGGTTTATTAAATAATATTGTTAACAGGATCTATTGAAAATATGTTTTAGAGAACAGAGATGGCGCTGGAATCAGCTTAAGAAATACTTGGAAAGATTCGATGGATCTGTTAAGGTCTCAAGGTCTTAAGTTGGAAGAGTATTCGCTCAGATATCGCGGGGAATTGAGTCCTAGTAATAGTAATTAACTGAGTATTTTATTTAGTTACATTTTTATCATAAAGTTATCAAGTGTAAGGATTTTTAATTGGATTTTTATTTTGGGGCAACAGTCTTGTAACAAACTTAAAGTGATAATACTAAGAAAATTTTAAGACATAAGTAGCCAATTCTGTCTAGTCGTTCTCTAGTGATATGTTTATTAACAAACAGCATTTAATTTCGATTTATATGGACTAGTCGTCCGCCCCGACACCACCCGGATTAAACATAGTGTATGTCACAGCCAATTAGCTTAATCAGCCTTCCAATTAGCAACATAGTCTTTTTACTAAATCGTCGTTCTGAATGGCATTCAGCCTTTTAATCAAAAGGGGAACGAGGATATACATATAGTACGTATAACGACGAAGTAGCGTAGCCTTAACACAGGTTTCAGCGCCAGTTGTCAGAAAATGGAACTAAATTTCAAAAGTTTCTTTTTCTGACACCTGGCGCTGAAATTCAAACTGTCAATATGGCGTTGATAATCTATTATAGCAATATTTCTGGTGTCTTTTAAGATTATTTTATATATATTTAGCTGTTAGAGCTTTACAGAAAGTCACAATATTGAACTATAATAGTAACGTTAATTAAATTTTGAATAAGATGCATTTGGTTGAATGTCATTATAATAAAGATTTTTACATTCACACCAATTAGGCTAGCTTAACTAAACTAAACTTAAGCGACCGCTAAGCAATAAGCGTCGCTGAGCGCTAAATTACTATTTTCCGTTAGGACGCAAACTTAGCGGTCACTGGGGAACATAACCTCAATTAAATATATTTCTATCAAATTTGCAGTGAAAAATTTTAAGCTATGAATAATATATTGAATAATTTAGTGAATAGTAAACAAACTTATCTAAGTAAAATGGCGGAATACGTCAGCGCTGCGAAAGTTAGAAAACGGGCCCTTGCCGAAAACTGTATAGTTTGTTTCTCAGCGCAAGCGAGCGCGGTCAAACGCTTTTTTCTGCCAAACGCACCCAATGTAAGACTTGTGTTATGGATACATATCACTACTTTTGATTTCGATACTTTTACTTATTAGATACTTTGGTTTTGATATCGTTACTAAGAAGGTATCGATACTTTTGAATTCGATATCGTGTCCCTAGATACTAAGGTAACGAAAAGACGTACAATATAAATACACATTTGAAGCCAGTGCTCGTATTTATCACACAAACTGTCCCTTCCGGGACTCGAAGCTAGGGCCGTTTGGTTTGGTTTAGTCGTCATTCTGATTACTGGTGGAATGTCACCAAACTGCTAAAAGTTTGAAAGTATAGTTAAGATTCGAAGAGACGGCGCTGACGTCAACTTAAGAATAGTTTGAAAAAATTCGAAGGGTCTGTCAAAGTAGCTTAATTTGAAGAACACTCGCCCAAAAACCGAGGGATGCGGGTTCGAGTCCCGTCTGGCATCTAACAAAAATTAATTTTTTTCTTGTAATAGTTTGGTTAGATAAAAAAGTGAAGCAGTTAAATGATTTAAAGATGGCTACAGTTAATCTGAAATAATGTCCTTTTCAAATGCTCAATATTTTTTTTAGATATAAAAAGTGGTTCTCTAATTTACCCTCCAACATATTATCAAACCTAGAAATCTGCAATATCGCTAGACATGTTAATAAAACCAGTGTTGTTACATTCTTTTTCTTTTTCCCACCAAAACCACGTAGAATGGAAAGTAATGAGCTTAAGTCTGATAAACATCGTATCCAATAAATTCCTTGTGTGTTTTAATTAATTTCTTCCCTCGTCCCGACGTGCACGTCGCAATGGCGACCATCTTGACATGAATCGTGTGTGGGCTGTGGTGAATGTTGGGTCGTATGAGCGTACATAATTGCTACGCAGACATGTTTTAAGTTGGAAACAATACTGTTTTTAAACACTATGTAAGCGTGTGGGCGGTATGTTCAAGTAAGTTTAAGTGAATGCATTATAATTTTAACTCGGATATTAATACATAAATATCATGCTTTAATCATGCTTTTTTCGCAGGGGTAGGCAGAGATTACAGATTTCCACCTCACACGACCCTTAAAGTAATATAAGTTATTTACGGGAGTGTAACCATGTAAGTAAGTACCTTGTTTTTAGCGAGTTTTAGATATTTCGGCACTGTTGCAAGCGCCATGACCACGGAGCAACTAAAGTAATTGCAAATTGCTGAAGTAATTGAGAATGTGAACAGTGGTACGGGTATCCAATGCAATAAAAGACTTCGTCGTAGACCGATATGTCTGCCAATAACAGCCTACCCGCAATTACTTCAGTTGCTCCGTGATCATGGCGCTGGCAACAGTGCCGAAATATCGGAAACTCGCTAAAAACAAGGTACATGGTAACAAACCCGTCAATCCCTACTAATATTATAAATGCGAAAGTAACTCTGTCTGTCTGTCTGCTACGCTTTTCCGCTTAAACCTCTCAACCGATTTTGATGAAATTTGGCACAGACAATCTTTAGTCCCTGAGAAAGAACATAGGCTACCTTTTATTGCGAAAAAAAGGGATGACGACGTTGAAATAGGGGTTGAAAGTTTGTATGGGATTTCTTAATTTTAAAAGATAAAACCATGAAACTTTATATTTAAGCACTTGATAAGATATAATTAAACATTTGTTCTAGCGTTTTTGAAATTTCGACCAGTAAGGGGGTGAAATAAGGGTTGAAAGTTTGTATGGGATTTTGTCATTTTGGGGATGAAAGTATGAAACTTTATATTTAGGAACTTGATAAGAAATAAAAAAACAATTTGTTGTAGCGTTTTTGAAATTTCGACCTGTTAGGGGATGCAATAGGGGTTGAAAGTTTGTATGAAGTTCGCCATCTTGAAGATAAAAACATTACACAAAAATCGTTTGTTCTAGCATTTTGAAATTTTTACTACTGTGGGGGTGAAATTCTACAAACAGAATTCCCGAAATTCGAACGGAACGGAACGGATCAAACACTTAAAGTAGCAGGTGTCCATTTAGAGAAAAACTGTTTTTCGCATGGCCAACTGTACGTGGCCTGCTCGCGAGTGTCGAGTCCAAACAATCTCCACATTTTAACAAATAATAACAAAACAGCTAACGTTGTGAACAAAAATGTTTTAAATTAGGTCATTTTAAAATATTTTTGTACACAACGTGACGCTGGCCCCTGTAAAGTGTCTCTTGGACATAAGGGACCAATACATTTTCCTAGGTACTTTCTGCCACTTAATGTAATACATAGGTACCTTATACCTACTGTAAACAGATATTTTTTAATTTTTTTAAACATACCTACTCTATTTAATCAAATGCTATACCCAAATCTATACCGTTCTTTTAATATAATCATTAATATTCAAATTAATTTACTGTAACTGTGTAAATATGTGTTTCATGGCTAATTTGCTGAGCCGTTTGTTACAAAATTGCATATGGATAGTCTGAAATCTGAAAAAGAACATAAGTTACTTTTTATCAAAACACCACGCGGGCGAAGCCGCGGGCGGAAGCTAGTAACTTATATTACTATAATGTTAGTGACCATGAAAGTTTAAAACAATATATTACACGATCCGATATACATCTCTCGCTTCTTAAACTCTCATCAGATCTTACATACAAGCTCGTTGGTTAAGGGTGCAACCCAGTTACAATATCTGTGGACCTGATGACCAGGGGCGGATCTTGAATTTGTGGGGCCCTGGGCTAATACTGCTTAGGGGCCCTTCCCTGATTACTCAACTAATTGCCATTTTGACAAGAAACTGTTTTCTGTAATGATGTAATTATATGTAATGTAATATATGTTAAGTACAGGAAGAAAATAGGAAAACAAAAGATTTTATTTATTTATTAAAACATTATTTATTGCAAAATAAATTGACAGGTTATAAATGGTTATGTTATATAAATTATTAAGCAACCTTTCTGCATTTTTGTGCTGCAAATTCTTTTATTTGGTCATCGCACAGTAGGTCCTTCGTTAAATCGCATTTTATCGAAAGAACTGATAAATTATTTACTCAATAGTTGTTGTTCTGTATTTGTTTTCTATATACGACATCCTGGAGAAAGAACGCTCCGCTTTACAGCTAGTGATCGGCATCGTCAAAAAAATCTTTAAGATGGTATAGCAGCTTGGGAAAATATCAGCAAGTTTATTTTCATTAATAAGCCAAAAAATTTCACTGCAAGAGGTGTAAGACTCTGTCTTAGACTGCAGTAAGTAAGATTTCAACTGAATGCACTCATTCACTAAATGTTCGTCTACGTCATTTGGATAATAATCAATAATATTACATACACTTTCCAGATCTATGTGTTCTTGATTTTTGTCTTGCAAATCCATTAAAAAATTATTTTTTTTTTGCTTTAGGTCTCATAGGCTTGGCTTCTATTATTTAAATCCATAATCATCTTATCCAACGCAACGTTAAGCGTGTCTCTTTTAAATTTTTCTGCGCCGTTTACTGAGACTTTATCTGTAGATTTATCTGAAAATTTTGAAGTAATGCGTCTCTTATTTATGTCACTGTAGTCTGTTCCCACACTAGCACTTAATTTTTTAGCTTTCTCTTCGTATTCCTTTAGCTTCTGATCTGATTGTTGCCTTATGTTTTTCACGAACTCTTTTAATGACACATTGAACTTATTGCCTTCACCAATGTCTAAACCAGGACTCTGTACTTTTGTATTAACTACATTAATTTTCTCCAAAATTTCTTCCCAAGAAACAATCAAAATTGCAGTTTCTAGTTTATTAAATAAATTTCGTGCCTCTTTTCGGAAATCAACTTTTTCATCGTCATTTTCGCCGTAACTATTTAACGTTTTTAGTTCTGTTTCACGATTTAACAGTTCCCATCTATGGGTCGAAGCAGAGAAGAAAACGTATATTTGTTGCACTATTCTAAAAAAAATTACAATTTCGGTTGCAACCTTCACGGATTCTTGACCAACTAGGTTAAGGGAATGCACAGCACATGGCACGTAATCCGCGGATTTATTTTTTTCTTTAAGTAGTGCTTGTACACCATTGTAGATTCCGGCCATATTAGCAGCGTTGTCATATGACTCCTCTTTAATTATCCAGTAGTTGGCCATTTGTTTCCAAAAAGGCTTGTAGAATATTACATAAATATGGCCAGTATGACTACTAATTTTAATGAAAGATACACATCTTTCATACACTTTTCCCCGAAAACAGTATCGTAATACAATAGCAAGTTGGTCATCGCGAGACAGATCAGGGGTTGAATCCATCGTAATTGAATAATACTTTGTGTCGTCGTTATTTATTTCAGTTATAATTTGTTTAATTATCTGATTACCCATAATCTCAATTATTTCCTCATATATTGTTTTTGATAAATATGATATTACAGGGTTTGGTCGCAGCTCTCATTGTTCAATATGTTCTCGTATGAATGGGTCGAATTCTGCCAATAGCTCTAGAGCACCAATAAAATTACCATTATGAGGAGAACCAAATACTTCTTCGGAACCTCTAAGTGCCTCTTATACTCAAAAATTTTAGCACTGCAATAACCCGTTTTAGGACATTGTGATAATATTCTGTTTCTTTATTAATTTCTCCTGAAGCTGCTTGTCTAAAACAGACTTATTTTCACTTCGTGTCAACCACACTAACATTGAATTCTTATGTTCATTAGAATTTTCGAGATTTTCTAAACAAAATCCTATGTGTTTCCAATCAGAAAATCCGGTTGTGTATTGAGAAGGAGTTTTAGAAAAAAGTTTGCAAGTCAAACAAAAAACAGTACCAAACCCTTTTTGAATAACATAACCAAGATCTTTCCAGTAATTAGCCACTTTTATAGTGATTTTTATACTCATTTTTCTAATACCTATTTGAAAAAGATCTATTTTGTTCTGTATATTTCTTCATTGAAGCTGAATATATATTCTTCGGATCTTTATTTTGAAAGCCAGTCATTTCAAGTGAGAGGACGAAATTAATGCCCTAATAATAATAATTAATGCCAATTAATGAATAAGTGCCCGCAATGGCCTATGAAATAAAGTTATTTTGATTTTTTGATTTTTTTGATTTTAATATAATCATTATTTAGCAAATCTGGCCACAAGCCCAAGCGTCAATATATTTCTCAAACTCAAACTTAATATTTTCTAAATTTCTTTCCACCTCGGTATCGGTCGGGCGATAAGCGAAGGGAAGTCCCCAATAATCGACAATACACGGAATACACCGACCGAAAACAAGCGACAGGGAATTCCCCGTTCCGTTTGATAGATGCGCACACGGATCAACCCGTCGCAACATCGCAGTGTTGCCAACCTTATGATCGGATTTTTTTTCTAGATAATTTTTATTATTGACAATATCTGTGTATTGGTTTCAGTTCGGTTGGGGGCCCTCTGTATTCGCGGGGCCCTGGGCTGCAGCCCAAAAAGCCTTTAAGTAGATCCGCCCCTGCTGATGACGTCACGTCAGCGCAACGTCACGGTGCACAAAACAAGCATCATGGGGATAGTATTGTAAACAATAATAATTATGAACTATAAATAAAATATATTATACTTTTACTCTTTTATTATTTATTTTTTTTAACCTTTTTTAAGAGAACGGGGACGGGGCTTGACATTCCAGCGAGGTCCACAGATAGTCTTTTTTCAGGACACCTTGGTCACTGAAAGTTCGCTTTGATCTCTCTTTACCGACGTGCCCATGCACATTACTCATATACTAATAGATATTAATACATAGGTATACTTTTATTTACCATGGGAAGTTTATCTCGAAAACTTTTTTTTACGGAGCTACTTAGAGTACAGAGTTTAGAAAGTTTATATTATTTTTGAACTAAAATTTTTTTATTTATGTATTAAGTCATATATGATTATTCTGCTTCTTAGGGGGTGGGAGGGGGGAGTGGGGTTGGGGGTGGTTCCGTTAGGGGTGTAATCGATTTGTTAGTCCATATAGCAGATAATTTTTTTTTTTTAATTTTTAGGTCAAAAATGATAGGGGCCGAAAACCCGCCTCATTGACCCTCCTTCTTTGCCCATGAAATTTGTATGATCTTTTCTATTTATTTGTACAATTAGCCGTTTTGTGGAAAATAGGCAATAACCTACAAATTATTACAGTCATCGGGACAAGATTATGATATTAAACAAATGAAAGTAGATGTCAGATTGAGAATAAGCCAGTCATTTAGCTCTTGCTAAAATTCTTACAGCTTTCCTCTCTCCAATGTAGGACTACGAAGGCATGGCTTAACTATTAAATAATCATATTTCTTACAATCACACCAATTAGCCTAGCCCAATGTAAGCACTATAAAAGGCTTGTGTTATGAATACTGCGGTATTTATATATATATATATATATATATATACCATAACTCAGGTACAAATACTCGTATTCATCACACAAGCCCCTTCTGGGACTCGTACCCAGGACCGTCATCCTAGCTTACCAATACGAGTGTGATGTATTTGCAGATGATAGGCAGGTTATTTTAACACTTTGTCTTCTCTACTGTGAATAATTTGAACCAGAATCTACCTGTTCATAATTGTTTTTTTATCTTTGTTATCTTTTGTTTCTTTTACTAATATTTATGTCGTTGATTACTGTAAGTGGTGTTACAGTTTTAAGTAATTATAAATAAATAAAAGTTAAATTAACTCATTTTAATGCTCATATTGAATACAAAACCGTTTTATATTTATCTTCTACACGATTGCTCCTACTTTGGTAGTTTCGTTCTTAATGACAAGTTTTTAGACGATAAATTATTATAATAGAAAAATACTAGAAAAAAATAGACTCGTGGCACAAGTGAATCTCTGGCGGGAAACGAACCCGCAACCTTTGGAAATCCGGTCAAATGCTCTCCCAATTGAGCTACCGAGCCTTGTAAACACTCGTCGAAATTTTCTAGTACCTTTCTGATTTTACGCTGTAGGCCAGCGTTGTTTCATCAATGAGAGGAACATCCTCTCGTATTCGAAAGAAACATTTTTACAAATGTTTGGCAATCGGTTAAGATGAAACAGCCATCTTGTTTTTATACGTAAATAAGCAAATTTTGCCCATTAAGCAAAAAGTATTTGATTCCACAGGAAATAAGATGGAAATAACTGTCAGTAACGACCTGTGATACATTAAATCTCTATAATTATTTATTACATAACATATCCTTGTATTATGTATTATTATACAATTATAGTACAGGGCCGAACTTGCTATTTTACAAATCTTGTTGTTGACTAGACGCCAGTTTGGTGCAACGGTAGCGATCCTGCCTTTCGCATCAACGGTCCCGGGTTCGAATCCCGGAAGGGGCAGATGTTTGTGTGATGAATACGGGCATTTGTACCTGACTCATGGGTATTTATATATATTTCTATTAATATTCTTTATTTATGTATGAGATATGTATGTTTATCCGTTACCCTAGTATTCGAAACGTCAGGATTAGAAATTAATTATGCGCAAAAAGTCTAAATAAGTACTTTTTGCTAGCTACAAATTACAATGAACAGAATTTCCTATAACAAAGAACAGAAAATTGGCGAAACAATCTATCATCACTACATAGTATAAAACAAAGTCGCTTTCTCTGTCCCTATATCCCTATGTATGTTTAAATCTTTAAAACTACGCAACGGATTTTGATGCGGTTTTTAAAAAATAGAATAATTCAAGAGGAAGGTTTATGTGTATAATATATGCATAATATAGTAGAGCATTGCATCCGTGCGAAGCCGGGGCGGATCGCTAGTATTGTATAACTGACTGAAATGAACACTTCTTTAAATTAGCTTGCTCATTTACAATTATAGATAAATCATACAAAAATTCTACTCAAATATGTACATTAACGAAACGCAACATTAAAAGTAATAAGAAATACTATTATTTTTTAATGTACATAGTATGTTATTAGCCTGAAACGTGATTAAACACAATTAGCTGCAATTGAAATGCGTCAACATTCTTACGAAACATAATTCAGTAATTAAAATACCGTATTTTTAACGAACAGAAAATAACCGTTGCTTCGAACAAAAACCATTAACTTTTTAAATATCTCATAAGCTCCAGGTTTCCTCTGACAGACATTTTGAAATATTGCAATGGTTCTATAGCCAAAAAACTTTTGTAATACCTTTAATTCATGTTAAACGAGTGATTAACTGAGATTTATTTGAGTTTTTTGGGTAAAATTTTCTTTGAGTTAGGTAGCCATTGCAATAATGTCCCCACTGCATTTTATTGGAGGGCACCGTCCAGTTTATCACCGGAGACGGAAGTTAGTGCTGCGTCACATTTTTTTATAACTAATGCAGTAATAATAATAGTAGTATTTCTTAATTTCACACCAATTAGCCTAGCCTTAAGTAAGCACTGTAAGACTTGTATCGTAGAAACTTGGGTAACGACACATATCTGTATGTATATAAATAAGAAATATTTATAGAAATGTATACAGATACAAGTACTGGTTTTTATCACACAAATATGTGTATTCTCCGAGACTTGAACCCAGGAATTTTTACTTTAATAATAACGTGAAAATAACTTTAAATAAATACTCTGTTTCTAAATCTTATTCTTAATAAAATTTAATTTTTATTATCCATAAAAAAGTAAAAATATACCGAGAATAGGAATAATAAACCCAGGAAGTTTAACTTAAAAATATCCAGGACATTTCAAAAGCAGGACACGTCCTGAGAAATCAGGAATTCTTTGCCATCCGGCAACCCTACTGTAAAGGAGTCGGAACGTCTCGGTTATATAAAATATGTTCATAAACGGGGTCCTCATATAAAAAAAGTTTTTCATCTTTTTTCACAATTCAACCATAGTAAATATTTAGCCGAAGCAGTACCGAAACTATGGCTATTTGTTGAGACATATACTTACGTTATATTAGAGCGTTAGGGGTGGCACTGTTATTGTTTTGTATAATTTTAATATTTTTTTTTATTTAAACATTTATTTAAGTTCTAAACTAAATAAATAAATGAATTTATATAGTTTATGAAATAAAATTGAATAAAAAAAAACAATATTTTAAGAAGTCTTTATACTTCGTTATTATATTACAAATGTTCATTGAAAAATTATTTCGTTCGCTATAACACATTCGAAATGCATTATTATTAAATTTTATAGTGTAAAAATCCACATTCTAACGAATAAGTACAAAGGTGACCACTCTGTTCGACGCGGTACCTGCGACTGACTGCACTGCGACGTTCACTTAGGGGTCTTATTAGAAATGCGTCTGTGTGAGTACGTTCGGTTCCATCGTTTGTACGTAGTAACCCCTCCCCTCTGTGACCACCCGTAATATATGCCAAGACCCTCCCTCACCTTCTAGTATTCTCGTAGTAATTCATAAATATGATTTTAAATCATTACTAGCGGCCCGTCCCAGCTTCGCACGGGTGGACAAAATTCTTTAATTTTTTTCTATGATTAAATATTTTTCCGTTAGCGCCATCTAGCGTCCGGTAGACGAACTACTTGCGGTTAACGCGTTGCTATGGTAACCCATATACAATGGAAAAAGAGCGGACAGACAAACACACAAACCACTGTGATCTTAGATTATAGATTTGCAAGCTGAAAGTTAAAAAAATATCCTAGAGGTTATTGACAACGCGACGAAAACCAAAGACCCTCAATTGACCAAGCGTTGTCTTTTGAAGACCCCCATACCCCTAAATGTGTTACGTAGTATGTGTACGTTCAATTACTGATTTAGGTATATATTTTCAGTGCTTTACCGAACATTTTTACTATAATAAATGTAAACCTACATTAAAAATAAAGAGCTTATGTTACGAATTTATTATCACCATATTTTAGTACACAGTTAAATAGAATATGAGGACGCGTAAAAGAAGAAACATCTAAAGCTCAGATTACACGTTTATATCGCATTATACGAGTTTTTTTTGTATAGGTATATATTTTTAGTATGATGGTATTATAATATTACGTTTTTTTTTTGTTTTTTTTTAATGAAATAATTTATGATGTAATGTACTATGTATCATTCCAAACTTCATATAATTTATTCGAATGAAAGGAGCATGGGGTAAAGTAATGAATACAATGATAGAATAAGAAAAAGGGACGTGTTTGCCTGAATTTTTATAGCGTTAATCTTCGGAGAGAATTTCGCATTACTGTTTTTTTATTCATAGTACTAGGATAAAGTAATTTATTTTATAAGTTAATAAATGTTAAGAAATATGTTATTTTACAGTTAGACTATATAGGATGGGATCCAAAAATAGGGTAAAGCAGAGTCCAGAGGTAGAGCAATAATACTGGGCACCGTAATTTTTCGTAGTTTTGAGTTATGCATTTTTTTATACCTTTTGACAAATCTTTTAAGCATGATTTTAAACATTTTTGTGTGGCGTAATGGAAATACCATTAAACATAATTAGTTTTGTTTAAGAAACGTATATTATTTACTGGTTTTCGATAAAAAAGTAATTATCTTAATAAATTATGTTTCTGTGAAGAATATTGCTCGAAAACTACGAATATACACGCGAAATATATATGAGGGTAATTCGGGTAGCCCTAGTCATGCTCTGGACTTCCGTTGTACACAATTTTAGGGACAACCTTTATAACGGATATAACACAAAAATAAGTTTCTAAAAATTATTAACGTGCCTAGATTATTATTTTTATCTTTTAACTATAGGTTATGAAATTAAGTTTTATTTGGTAGAAGAAATTTATCACATGTAATATAGCACATCAGTAAATATGTATTAATAAAAAATATCAAGTTCTTACACTTTCGCGCAAATTACAGATTTGAATAATCTGTAAGTAAAAATTTGAATGATTTTTATATAGATCAAATTATTTATTTGCAAATAAAACCATTCGATTTATATATAAAAAAAATTACAGTTAGGTACGTGCCCGATTAAAATATAGTGTAGGTAGTAGAATATATAAAACCACCATTGCCTTAGTCATCCTGTGAGCACGGCTCCTGCAAAGGAGTCGAAACATCAGAATGAAATATAAAATAAATTATGAGTAAAATCTGTAAAAAGTTGTTTTATTCATAAAAATGAATAATTTCAGTGCTCGCACTTCTCTCTCTACAGTAATATACAAAACGTTACTCTTTGTTTCTATCTTCACTTATATTTTCTTCTCAACTTCGTTTGCCTCGCCCGGTCACACTTTTTGTAACGTTTACTCCCCAGTCAAATATGCGTAAAGAAGTTTTATCTCAAAAACTAGTGTTTGTAAGTAGTATTTATTATTATTCAATGAGTTGAACCTCGCCGATATACTACGGAAATAGAATCAATAGTAACACAAGCATTTAAGTCACCACCGTTATAATTAAATAATACAACCGAATTTATAAGGATAGGTCGAACGATAATTTGTGTAAAGAAACCTGTCATGTCCCTAACCCTAACCTAAAGTCTTGTTAGCAAGTTAACTGAATTTTGTAAACCCAAATCCCAACAAAATAAGAAAAATCGTCTGCCTGTTACTTGGTCTAAAAATTATTTGAAACGTGAAATGAAAATAACTTTATTCAAATGCACTTAAAATGAGTCGTTTTAAATCGTCCAACATTTTTACCTACCATTTAGAACGTCTTTTATCTGACAAGAAGACGGACAAGAAACTCGTCAGTTATAACAGAAGTAACGACATTTACAATATACATAGTCACCATACAATAAAAAAAAAAAAAAAAAATTTTTTTTAAAGAAAATATTTCTTTCGAATGCGAGAGGATTTTCCTCTGATTGATGAAGCATCGTTAGCTAATAGCATGAAATAGTACTAGATAATTTCGACGAGATCACTAAGGCTTGGTAGCTCAATTGGGAGAGCAGTGTACCAGACAACCAAAGGTTGCGAGAGCGACTTGTTCTAGTATTTTTCTATTAAAATAGTTTATCATATAAAATATTCTCTTATCACAATAAAATTTGTGTTATAGTTTCATTACACCTTTGATTAAAACAAATTCAACAAGTAGCGGTTTTAAATGTGTATACTACCCGGGGAAGGCTGCTTTTCCGCCGGATGAATCTTAAGTTCTCGCAGAAATAGAAACAAGCGTGATATAATCAAAATGTATGCGAACACAGTCATTAATCAGTAGTTACAGTGGAAGTTGGCCACTCTATCTATGCCAAACGTCAGATTTTACCGTTACACAAGAGCGTCAGATTTAATACCGCTACCTCCAGCCAGCTGCCTCACCACCTCAGTGTGCGTGACCTTCTGTCTCACTTTTACTCATGTCAGTGGGCGTGGCTGGCGTGGTTTTCTTTCTCTTTTTCGCTTTATACAAAAGCTTCGCTTCTTTAAGGCGTCCCTAGAGAGCACTGTTTTTTTTTCAATTTAAATATTTAACATGCACATTATGTTTTGTTGTTATAACAAAAGATATATCGTTCGAATTAATTATTGTAATTTACGAAAACACAGGAAAATATTGAAGTGCTCTTAATTCCTTATACAAACATACTATGGCCAGTGCGTAAGTGTTATTGATTCAACGTGTTATTGACTTGTTAGATCTTATCAGGTTATAAAAAAGGTAACATGAAACCAAATTATGAAGACCTTCTTTTGCTTATGTTGCAAAATCACAATTATGTATAAAAAAACAAGAATAATCGCCTCGTGGATCCGGTAAAAGAGGATTTTAAATTCTAACTCAAAATTCCTACTTATCTTATCTTTTTCCAATATACTTTTATGTTCAAAACTGCTATAAAGCTATAATTATGAATTTGATCCAAAACATATTTCTAAGGTATTACATCAAAAAAATCGATTCATTATAAATTGATTGATGTTTTTTTTCATAAAATTGGTGATTGTTTACTATTTACCTTTTTAACTACACATTTTTTTTTATTTCTGCTATACATGCCTATATAACTACAGAGAAAACACTAAATTTCATAACTGAAGATCATATCGATAAAAATAGTCAAATTTATAACTGAATACTAATACACATAATGCTAATAAAATATAATACTAATACTTTGTTACACTATTTCTCCTCATATAATTTTAAAGTCTTGTGTTCTACTTAGCGTATAAAATTCTCATAATTCCACTCTTTTTTAAAATATGAAACACGGAAAAACATTTCCTTTTAATTATTTAAAATAGTTGCGGTAAGAAAAATGAAATCCGAAACATTCGTGTACTCCGACAAATTACAGTCGTTGCGCAAACAAAAAAAACAATTTTTCAGCGTTCCAAATACGTCCCTGTCGCAAATTAATCCGACCTCCATTTGTAGGTCAGAATGTGACGAGCCGAATTAAAACGTACGCCAACGCAATATGAATTACTTTTGAACGTATCGCCCCGCCTCTAACTTGACGTCATTACATTATAGTATATCTCCAAGATCGATAAGACTGAGACTATAGTATCTTTTATGTATAGAATATAAAGGAAACGGATGTCATTTGTAACGGTACATATGTATGTTGCTGATGAACGAATTTGAGCTCTGTTCCTGTGGAAGAAGGACGAGGAAGCTGTGGGGTTATCTTAGAAGTGAGTGTTGTTTGTGCAGCCGCTGTTTGCACCGGTGTCTGCAGTGTTCGGTTTCGGAGTCGAAATCGGATACTGAGAGAGTGGCCGAAACGTCAGCATCCGTAGATCTGTATAAGAATTATAGTATTTTGTTGTATCTAAGCGGAAACCTCGTTATTACTAAAAACAATTTTAAACATCTTTTGGTGCGCTTAGGTGAGAGTAAAATTGAGAACTGCGCGCGCACACCGTTACGGCAATCTGACAGTATGAAGTTTTTTTTTATGGGTTTGCTCTTGATACCAATCAAGGCCCAAGACAGAATCCACGATGGAACGAGCTAACCCAGAAGGAGCCTATTCACCCTGGCTTTGAAAATGGACGGGTAATAAGTACTCGGAAATGCAGACGAAGGGAGGGAGTTCCACTGCTGCACGCATCATGAAAGATGTTGAGAAGCGCTTGGTGCAACAAGTAGGAATAGCAACCAAGAAAGGGTGGTAGCCTGCAGTGTGTCTGGATGTCCGATGAAAAAAGGGAGATGGCGGTATGAGCACATGCAGCTCCAATACACACTCTAAAGTAGAGTCTGTAGAAGACCGACAGACAGACAACTTTGCGGCGGTGAGCTTACATGTAAACTTGCTCTTAACCAATTCGCTGTCATTAATGAGCCTCTCAGCTCTGCGTTAAATCGTGTCCTGTGCAGCAAGTTGGTATTTTGCTGAGCCGTCCCAGATGTGGCTGCCATATTCCACGGACGATCGGACTTGAGCTTTATAGATAGTTAAAAGCTATCCTGGTGTGAAATGTCACTTGACCTTATTTAGGACTTCCAGATTTTAGCTGCAATTTGAGCCTTGGACTCGATGGTGGTGCCGAAATATGAAGTTGGCCATTAAATATAATTAAAAGTAATACGTATTTTCATTTAATTAAATAGAAATGATTAAGTAATTATTTTATAATTTTGAAGTCGGTGCCAAGTACCTAAATGATACAACAACCTTACTACAATATCAAATTACTGAGTACACACAATATTATTAAATATATCAAAGCAATTACAAAACAGTAACAGTATTAGAAAAATATATGAATCGGTGCCTACTAACTATCAAAGTAACTTTTTAAATATATGTACCTAAGTACTGGCTTACAAACTAGTAGTAAGATTGATAATATCTATACACAGTTATTGTTTTACTTGGCACCGACTTCAAAATTATAAAATAATTATTTAATCATTTCTATTTATTTAAATGAAAGTATGTATTACTTTGTGCGAGGTAAATTTATTTTTTGTTTTTTTAGTTTACTTTTTGAAGTCGGTTCTTTTTTGTTAAAAATTGTTTTTGTATATATTATTTCGAGGAAATTTTTTAAGGTACAAAACACAAGTTGACTTCATACTTCACATAAGCAATCTATTACAGACTTACTCATACATTGGCTGAGTGCCGTATCTCCGACACCGTTTTAATCTACCCATTTATATATATAGTCACGCCTTTTTCAGGCAAAAATAACACATTTCTACTTTCTACGATCCTGACATACATCCACTTTATACTATCTAAAATATTTAAAGTTTACCTTTGAAAGAATTTCGTGAACCGCAGCGTGGTGCGGAGTATACGCGTAACTATAAATCCAGCTTTAATAATTTTCTCAAAATTTCTCTTAAATTATATAATTCAGGGTCATTTGATTGATTTGTAAGTTATTAAATATGTACAAGAAGATATAGGTCCAACCGTACCAACAAATCAAAAGGAATTTGTAATATCCAAGGTTACAAGAAAGTTTGAAACATTCAAGTAGGTTAGAAGTGTCATGGCCGACACGTAATTACATATAATTTCTCACGATATACAATACGATATAGACGACATTGGTATGTAAAAGTGTCTGGTTTGATAGCATCTACTTTTACGAATATTATTTGTTTTTTTATCGTGAACTACCTAACCCGGCCACGCGTTGCTGGTATAATCCGGCCACGCGTTGCTATGGTAACGTTAATTGATAATAAAAACTGTTATTCTTAGGCTTATGGTATCTATGGTAACTATATATGGTAACAAACCCACAAAGTCCTTCTTTTATATAGTAGGTAAGCGCTTGACCGGTATCTCGCCTGATGGTAAGCGACGATGCGATCTAGGATGTGACGCGCTTGCCTAGATTTAATAATATTAATAATTTATTTCAAAAAGCTTTTTACATATATAATTCGCACCTCAGAAATTTAGACCGAGTCAGAGAATTATTAAAATTTACGAAACCAAATCAACGACGTCAGAATGTCCCAAAAACGTTCTGGCATTGTCAACTGTTTCGGAAACTTTGACAATTCAGTCTTTGTAGTACTGGAGGTGTAATTTTGTTAGTAACAATGCACTTATACGAATGCTATTTAAGCATTACCGCTAGATTTTTATATCTAAAGAAATTATTAGAAGAAAAAATATAATTTTTCAAGTAATCTGATTTTTTTTACTTTTGGGTCTTGTAAGCCAAATGATTTGCGTCAAATTTCGTCCAAAACTGCACTGATGAGTAAGAGTTTCTTACTCATCAGTGCAGTATGCTGCATTGATCAAATGAATATTTTCAAAAAGAGACTACGCGAAATGCTTGTGCAGAAATGCTACTACAGTGTATCCGAATTTTTAAAAACAAAATCTTATATTAATTTTTACAGCATTGAATGTTATAAATTATTATTATTTATTTATTTAATGTTTTTTTATTACTTTTAGTATTTGTATAGTATAACCAAATAGTGTAAAATATATTGTATACTCTACGAAGTATGACACAGATTGTACTAATCATATTTTAACAACTTAATGTAATCTGTGTTCTACAATTAATTAATTTGAATTTGAAAAAAAATAACTTCTTTCAGATTGGAAAACTTCGACAGGTATGTAAAAGTCTCGGGAACTATATTGTAAAAGTGCACGCTCGTATAGCGAGGGGATATGCATTCAAAATCCCCTTTACACCTCAGTTTTTCAGTCTTTTCTTGTAATATTATTAAACTACTTTTTTTGTTACGTATTTATTGCATCGAAACTGGGCGTTGCTTTAGTTTTGAGATTAATATCTTGGGAAAATATCTTTACAGGAAACTGGAGTCAATTTATGATGACAAGCCGCTTCGCAATAATGGCTGCGAGCTGATAAATGTATCGTAGTTCCTTTGCAAACCCAGGTGTACGCGGCGACCTGTTCAGGGATAAAACCATTTTATACATTTATGTGTGAGTTTTTGTGGCATTGTTTGCTTTGCTCTAAATACTATAGAAGACATAGACAAGTCTTAAAAATAATAATATTTGGAACAAGCACACCAATTAGCGTAACCCAAAGTAAGCACTATAAGGCTTGTGTTACATAGATATGTAATAGTATATAGAAATATATATGAATACACTTGGGTTAAGTACAAATGGTTGTATTCAACGCACATACATCTGCCCATTACTCATCATAAAGTATATAAAAAATATAAGTTTTTTATGCATCTTTCATAAGCACAAAACGCAAAATTAAGCGTATACATAAGTTTAAAGTTAGTATAAAAAAATTTGGATCAGATAATTTTACTTAAAATCAATATTTTTTTAAAATTGCAATAGTAAAAGCAAGTTAATCTTATTTATTTATTATATTGTACATTTTGATAATGTTTTGTAGCAAATTTTGAGACTTGTATCTTCTTGATGCGTTAATATTTTATATGATAAAGTTCCTGGTCTTAAAGTATTTAAAAGTTTGTATTATAATATACGTCGCCGTTAACGCTCTAAATATTGAGAAAACCAGTCTGAAAATTCCATCGCCATTAAGTATAACATAAATAAGTACATAGAAAAGTTAACTTTAAGTACTAATTTAACTCTGTTAAGTAGGATTTGTGGATCTTAGATGCAGCAACACTAGATTCGCTAGGTCAACCACTCGGTCACGGACCTCATTAATATCAGAATGTCATGGCAGATTCTTTAGTGTACCTCAAAAGAAGGTAATTTAAATTTATTTTAACAGCAATCGAAGCTTGGATTTTTTTACTTTTTCTGTATAGTATTTAGTACATAAGGTATATATATTCATACGTTTTTGTGTTAGGGTGTCGGTTTGGTCACGGACAGAGGTGAACTAAGGTTACCAAAATCTTACTATTACCATGATATGACGTATAAATTATCTATAAAAAATTAAACGTTCATTTAACATATTTTAGCTATAGAGTGGTGTGTCAATTTCTTTCGAATTATTATTTGAGTTTGAAAGAAGACCAAAAGACTCTATTTAACTCACTGTAAGTAAAATAGGTATACTGATCGTTTTAGCTTTTTAAATAATATGATAAGAATATAAGTATCTATTGAAAAATGTTTCTGATTGTTATGTTATGATGTTGCCTCAAAAATAATATTAAATTGTGTATTTTGGACAGTACAACATAGGTCAAATGAAAATTATATTGTTTAGTAATTATTAAGACATGTAAAGCCCTTGCATGGTTTATATTGCGAGCTATTTGTTGACCATTTGGTGCAATGATAGCGGTCCTATTGGAAGGTGCAGATGTTTATGTGATAAATACGAGCATTAATACATGACTCATGGCATATATATTTTCTATAAAGATTATGTGTCTATGTATTATTTATGTATGTTTATCCGTTACCGTAGGACTTATCCGTAACACAAGATTTACTTTGGGATAGGCTAATTGGTGTGAATGTAAGAATATTACAATTATTATAGTTAAAATTTGCTAAATAAATAACATATGTGTGTGTTTTACCAGTACAAAATAGATCAAATTTACGGTGTATTGTTTAGTTATTAAGCGTTGCAATGCCCTTATAGATCTTATATTGCATATATATTCTAAATATAAGTCCCCTTATTACCAGTATAGGGCAGTAAAAATTACTAGTAGGCTTGCCAGATAGCCCGTATTTTATAGGTTACCCCGTTTTTCGGTTACAAATTTAACCCTTAATTGGCTAAGCAAATCAGAGAATTTCTAAAAATTCTAATCAACTAATATATATTAAAAAATTAAGACTCATAAAACAATGCTATTTTGATTGTCTCTAGTAAGAGACTGAAATCCTTATTTTTGATATTGGCAACCTTTATATCACCCAGTGGCAGGTGGCAATGCTTGTGACTAAAACCTATCGTCTGTGTTGGATTTCCGTGAATTTTCATCCGCTTCCTATCCCTTTATTTCTAAGAAGAATAATTAAAAATAACTTTCGTGTATTGAAAGTCAACCGCTGATCTATGGCTTCGTAAGTCCTACATTGGGATGCCGTAGACCTTGTGCGGAAGTCGCAAGAAACTTTACAACAGCTGTTTTTCCTTCCTTAAATTTGTTTCATTATTTAAGAAAAGTTTTTTTAGTACAAAGGAGTTTTAAACAAAATACATACAAAGAAGTCATTTACCTACCTCCGTGGTCAAACGGCTCGCATTGTTACCAACTCTGTTTATTTGAGAGATGGGATCCTGGTGGCCTGATATACAGACATTTCTTAAAAGGCTTCCAAAAAGTTTTCTACTCGTACTATAGACGTAATATGTTACCTACTTGTGTTTTCTGTAAACAAACTTTGAGGAAGTTAAAAAAAATAACTTAAAAGAAATACCAGTGTTCATGGTAACACCACTCCCTGATTAGATCTCTGGCCAGGTCGATGTAGAAAATGAACTCTTTATGTCACTCTATATGGGATCCGGTTTGGGGGTTGTGGTAGCGTCATTGTTTCTGATTATCATAACACAAGTGCTTTAGCTACTTGTGTTCATAACAATGTATGTAATAATTGATGTCGTATAATGTTACTATTTAAAGGATAACACTATAGTTATAGGTGAACATACTTATTATTTTCTTTTTAATTTCGTGAATGCTGTCGACACTTCTTTTGTTTATTAGAATACTAACTTTTACCTACGGCTTAGCTTGATATTTCTATACCTCGGGAACAGTATTTTTTTCTGGATAAAAGGAACCCTATGTCCTTTTCTATATTCCTGACAAAGTGTATGCTAAATTTCATTATGATCGGTTTAATAGTTAAAGTGTAACAAACAAAACTCTCTTTGGTATTCATAACATTAGTCAAGATTCCTTTTTCTAAACTATCTAAAAATGTCGTATAAATTGTTAAATAAATAAATAAAGCCTTACTGAGTCCGCCCCTGTGCCGATCGTATCAATTGTGGCGAGACCCCGCCGCATCGATCCCACGGGATCTCGCTGGATACGACCAGCATGGCGGCCGGACATATATATATGTTTGTGTATCGCGATTTATTAATACCAGGTGATGCCAACATCAAATAAAATTGTCGATCCTTAGTTTTCCCTTGCGGTTGCGCTATAAAAAAATTAACCATATTTTTAATAGAAATCCGTCTCACGGTATACGCAATATGGTTTTAAATGGATCAATCATCTATACAAAATTAAAATAAAAACTTCCCCAAATTGCTAGTGAAATAATTAAACATTTTTTCTTATTGCAATTGACGTGAATTTGATTTAAGAACAACATAAATAGTAGTCTGGTTGTCCTCATTCTATTTTTTTTTGCAAGGATATTTACTCATTCAAAGTGTTATTTCTGCCAGTTCTAAGTTGTATTAGTAGAGGTGAATGATATTTAGTTATAAATCGTGATAATACCTCAAATTTCAATAGAAATAAAAAGAAAAAATCTATATAAGTAAAACAGTCTCAATAAGTTGATTTTATGATGAATCTTAATTAAAAAATAATAAGTTTTACATTTCTTTTTAATACTATTGACAACAAACATACAATTACACGTTTCCCCGTAAGGTTAGGCAGAGATCACGGATTTCCACTTTCGACAACTTCAATTCTCATCAGATCATTTTCGGGGGAGACTTCCCTCCAGCAGCAAAAGTTCGTTTAGCCGAGATGAAATATTAGAAGTTATAGTTTAAGAATATAAGTTTGTCTGAAAGATTTCAATAGACGCCTAAATGGATCTTGAATCCGGCCAAATTCTGTTGATGTTAGTGAAATATTTTCTTTTATAGTAAATAGGTAGCCGCTGATCTGACTGATCTAGGATGTAACGTGCTTGTCTAGAAGGTACTGTGGTGACCTCCTTGCGTCTATGACACCACATTCTATTCTATTCACTCGTGATTTGAAGTCCCCTCAATTGTATTTCCCAGGAAACATAGACTCAGGCAAAGAGTTCCACTCTTTAGCGGTACGGATCAAAAAATTGGAACCCAAAACGCTTAGTGCGATTCTTTGGTATATCAACCACATGTAATTGTGGCGCTTATTTGTAAGTCTCGTTGTCCGATGAAGAAATGGTGACGGTGGAACAAGGTTTTTGTCATTTTTGACCCAATTTAGTAATAAGTCTTAACTCTAGTTACAGTTTTTTAGGTTTTTTGTGCCTTTTATATTATTGCCTTAGTCATCTTGTGATCACGGCTCTTGTAAAAGAGTCGAAACGTCAGGATTAAATATAAATTATGTGCAAAAAACGGTAAAAAAGTTGTTTTATCTAGTTATTAGGTTATTCAATTTGAAATTGAGTTTATTATGTTTATGAAATATAAATTTTAGTATTGCTGTAGAATACAGCACAATCTTGCTTATGAGAAAATCTGGGTCGAACGAGTAATAGCCGTAATAAAATCGGAGTGCTATAAAACTGTAGTACCTACTCGTATTGCTCCTATCAAAACTTTAGTTTCAACTTAAGTAAATATTTAGATAAACCGTCAAAAGTATAGTTTTACTCTAACTTCGAAAGATAATAATGTAGAGTATGTTTGGAAGCTGAAATACAGTGACGTAATGTTTTGTCTTCAAATATGTATGGTTAAAGCACATGTTACCTGTGCAGGTAACACAACAAAAAGAAGAACAGCACGAAACTGCAAATTTTTTGCGTACTACCTAGTACGGAGATACTACATAGCTGTTACACTCATTGTTAATACGCATATCGAATTATTTTATATTATCTGGTCTCTGGTCCTTTTAATTACAACTATAAATACATGAAATTATTACAAATGGGACTGTATTTTTACAAAAATAAATAAATTTTATAACAAGCACTCAACTAAACCCGCCGATTGCGTAACGGAATTTAATTTTTATATGATTAAAACGGGAAGCTGCTCTAAAGTTGCTAATGTTATTTAAATATCATAAAAATCTTTTTTCTTAACTCATATATGTACGATTCGTTCATAATCTTTTATAAATTTCGCCAGAGAATAGTGTATGGGATAGAAAATATGTTTTATTGGTCGATATCAAAGTTCAAATTAATAAAGATCAAATCGATCTACGATTCTATGTTAGGTCTATGACTGCAAAGAATGGTTTAATATATCAATCTCATTGCTAAAAGTAAGAAAACATAATTTTGTTATATTAAAAATTCCAGTGAATTCAAGTATCAGACACGACTTGTATTATTTATAGAGCGAGAAGGTAATGTAAGCATTTTGATACAAGATTATTATATCTTAAATAATTTTTACTCGAAAAAAAATTAACATTCAATTTACTTAACATTTCTAGATCACGAAAATTGCTAACATTTTGATATTTAAGGCTGTAATAATACAGTTTTTTAAAAGATCGTGCAATCCAAAATTCTCACATGTATCTTTCATGGGATGAGATTAACTTTACTTAAAATTAACTGTAAACTGTGTTATTATTGTAAAATTGTTAGTAAATATAAGTTTTTGGTTATTATACATCACACTAGATGGCGCTAAAACTAAGCTACTTTAAGAAATATTTATGCAGAAGGATCTGTAAAAGTTCTTTTAAATGTACCATAAAGCATACTATTCAAACGATATTCATATAGGTAATTTTATAGTTGATTACTGGATGAGTAAATCATGGTAGGTAAGTTTTATTCGTGATATAAGATTTAATTTTTAAGAAATTATTACCTTTTCGCTTAGAATCTTTTGTTAACTTAGTTTTTTTTATTGAAATTGTCTTCGATTATCGTGGCTGTTCAATGAACTTAACACAGCCAATTTCCTGTTGGATTTAAAAAAAATCGAAACATCAATTTAAATTGGCTTAATATATATCATCAATTGATATAATCTATCTTCATCACACAGTTCGTACCTTTACTTTCTACACAAACTGTATGTTATCCATCATTGATAAAATTAACCCAGTTCTAGAAGGCATAACTACATATTTTACAGTTACTTTAAGTGAATGGTGTACGCTTACTGTTACTTACGCACGCCGATAGTACCTAATTATGTTTCTCGATATCCTGAGGAATCTGTTACGAAAACCGTGAGTAGAAATTATGCCGGCACTACTAAAAAGTCTTAACATACACTCTAATTGGGTACTGAGATTATTATCGACCATAAAGAATTTTATCGAGACGGAATTTTTGGCGAGAACAAGAAGCGTCAATTTTAATATTAGCAGATTTTTTTTGTTTTTGGTTGTTATTAGTGTGTGTGTTATGTATAAGGGGATTTTTAACTATTAAATGTTCGTGGACATGAACGACAATACTTGAAACAAACAACGAAAAGCGTCATTTCACTCTCACAAGTAATCTATGGAGGTTTCAGTAAATCCCCACAACTTTACTGAAACCTACGGAAAGGGCTTATTTAAATATCTATCATCCAGCTATATACCTATCATATCAGCATAAATCAGCTATAATCATCATAATTAAGAAAAAAAATTACTGAAGACGAGGCTATATGGATTTGGTACCCTTTGCTTTTCCCCGTAAGAGAAAAACAAACAAAATTCATGAGCACATTTTATTACTTTCCTTGTTTTGACAAAGTGCCAACTACTGCTAACTAATCACACTATATCAGCAGTGTAAATGTAGAATGTAAAAGAGTGTATTTTTCTGATATATCGAAAATGGAAAAGAAAAAGTCGTAAAACAAAAAACTGTAGTTTTTTCTTAATCAAACACGTACTTTGCGATCAACAGAAAATTTATTACTGAAAATGCCAATACATGCTGCAAAATTCCTAGATAAATCGTTTACGATACAGGCTACTCGTCTGCGGAATGCATTACCGGCGCAAGTAAACTTGCTAAGTTTCTCAATATATCGTCGATCAGAAACATTAGTGGAACATTTAAAAATGATGTTATTCTGAATAATTAAAAATGTATTTTTTTAATATTTTTAATATTTAAAAAATAATTATTGTTTCTTTATATAATAAATAATATGTTATCGGCCTTTATATGTATGTTTTCTATATCTATAACTAATTGAGTCGTTTAACTTTAATGAATTTGGAAATATGAGTAAGTTTTAGAAATGTTCCACTGCTGTTTCCGACCGACGATATTCAATACACTGGTGAAATAATATTACTTGGCCATGTAGTCCTTTATTCAACTCAATCTACAAATAAAAAATGATAAATGTTAGGTATGATTGCTCATATATAAATCATTGCTTGGGATTGCAAACGCTTTGCAGAGACTTTATTTGCTATAGTCTGACGGCAACCGCTGTACCGCGCCTTAGGTATCCACGGAGAGGTGGGGAGGTGGGAAGGATGGTTACCGCCGTGAGCGATGACGGCTGAATGGCAAAATGGAGCAACAGAGACCTTAGTGCGAGTTCACGTATTCGATACTCGTTATCGAGTGCGTTACAGATTTCTATGAAGATTCGTAGTTCCTGGTGGTTAGCGCTAGGGGCGCTCATACAATATTCCATAGTAATATTTTACGCAGACTGTATCGAGTATAGACGCGCAAACTCGCACTTAGGCCTCTGTTTCGTCTCGCCACTCGCAAACCTAAGGCGCGGTGTAGCGGTTGCAGCCAGACTATAACAATATTTGAGTCTATGATCTATACATAAAAAGTAATTAAAAAAAAACCTTATTCCAGCTGTTGTTATAGGTAAAAAAGATAATTTTTCTTACTTTTACAATAAAACTATTTGCATTTGTAAATTATTTGAAATAGAGTGACACAATATTTCTACTTAAAAATAAAATTATATATCTTGTCAGGGAAGCAGTATTTAAAAATATTTACTTACTGCTAACTACGAATACATTCGCCATGTTTGTTTAATATTATTTACTTAATTATAACATAAAATACGACTTAAAATTGTTTGTTCATAATTACATCGTAATAAGCGGTAGATAAACATTTTCCCAGAAGGTCATTGGGTTCGAGCCCCGTCACGCAAAGGTAATATTTCTCTCAAATGTGTTAGGAACTCTCTGTTATATTTGAAATGCCACTAGCGATTTTAATCAGTTTGATTTAACCACTCTTTTCGTAATTACTTACGTATTAAAGTTTAAATTCGACTGTAGATGAACCACTAAGTTAATTGCTCGTAAAGTGTCGCAGACAGGAATGATAATGATAGTGTCATTGAAATACGTTTGTTACCATGTTTTTGAAATTTTACTTCTTTTGTCGCATTGAGGGTGAAATTTTTCATGTAACGGGAGTTAAGCACGCAGCGTGCAACGAAAAAGCGACACCATGAAGTTAGCTGTTAAAGTGAATGGGCTAACTTCAAGATGTGATAGAAAAGTATAACTGCTGCCACGCGTACATAAGTACACGCTTTTTTTTAATGCTCTTTTTCGGCTCAGTTTCATACCATGTTTTACGGTGTCTTTTGTGACGATGCATACAAACTGTTGACGTTTGGTGTAACGGTAGCGATCCTACCTTTCGCACCGACGGTCCTGGGTTCGAATCCCCGGAAGGGGCAGATGTTTGTATGATGAATACGAGCACCTGAGTCATGGGCGTTTATATATATTTCTATGAATATTACATGTCTATGTGTCATATATGTATGTCTATCCGTTACTCTAGTATCCTTAACACAAGCCTTACAGTGCTTACTTTGTGCTAGGTTAATTGGTGTGAATGTAAGAAATATTTATTTACTTAAATGCGCCGAAATATCAAAGCCTCAAAAATAAATTAATATGATAATAATCCTGTTTTAATTAATAATACAACATTTGTATTGGTTTGTATAGTTTAAAATAATGTATGTCTTAATTAACGGAATTTAGAGTTATATTTTATAAGTAATTCAAGTAATTAAAATATTGAAAATATTTACACGTCGCCAAATTCGACAGGTATAAAACCATATTTTATGATGTCCTGGCAAATAAATGAATTATTTATTTATTTATACTATAGTAAGCGACCATGAAAGTAAAAAGGAATGATAATGATTTACCATCAGATAATTTTTCACTCAATCAATACTACGGACCATTATTAAAGGCGAAAGGAATATCATACCTTATATAAAAAAATCGAAGGATATCGCACAATTATAATTGAAGTTACCTATCTAAAAATGCGATTTGATGCGTTACAGATTTGTATTAAGATTTGTAGTTCCAGATAGTTACCGCTAGGGGCGCTCATACAAAAATCCATAGTATAATATGTATTTTACGTAGACTGTATTCAGTATCGACGCGTCATCTCGCACTAAGGCCTCTAAACTGTTATTCATAATACAACCAAATAGTAATCAAAATCTGACAAATCGTCGTTTAATACGTATTAAAAAGGTAACTCCTCTATGGAATTTAATGTTTACAACGAAATTAAATGAATGCATAAAAACATGACTACTATACATACTTATATTGTATATGCACACATAATCATACAGTATATATATATAAAGGTTGGTAATATGAAATATAAGGTGCTAATTTATGTAAATAAAAAACTGTTTAGATTTCTGTTTTGGGTAACTATTCAGCTTTAACCTTATTCAAAAATAAATTTTAACTACAAATAAATACATCAATATCAGAAAGCAATTCATTGTGCTAACACTTGTATTATGGAAATCAGAAACGGCTACGGTATCACAACACCCGGACCCGATAAAAATTCAAGAACCCGGGACCTCGGAGTGACATCACCATGAAAACAAGTATGCTAGTCATTCGACCTAAGAGGTTATAAGAGGCTTTCAGGCTGTTACTAAATAAACGGAAGGTTCAAATGCACTTGAATCGTCCAACATTTTTACCTACCACAAATACAGAACGTCTTTTAACTGACAAAAAGAATGGGTGCAAGAAACTCCTCACCTTTAACAGAAGTAACGACATTTACAATATAAATACGTCGTCACCACACGTAATCCACAAAAAAATCTGTTATCACAATAATAGCAGTGTTATGATATCATTATTTCGTCGATTACAACAAAGTCAACAAATATCTGTTTTAAGTAAGTGTCCCTAAACATAGCAATTCCATCTATTTCCTCCTTCACCTGCACAGATGTTAGGAATCTGCTACTAAACTATTATTGACGAATACAGTTGCATTTTACGATGCCGCAAAACTAAAGCCGTTAAAATTAACGTGGTTTTAACTACACCATTCATTGTCGTTGAGAATGTGTCGTTATGAAGTTATTTCCGATGTACATTATGGCTTTTGGTTTTACAATAATAATGTTAAACCCGCATCGCATCTGTCATTGTAACTACTGTACTGCATGTGAATTCTCTAAACTCATCTCGCGTGGTCAAAGTTAAGGAAAGGTTATCTGAGGCTTAAAAACGTTTTTAAACGTTAAGGTTAATTTGAATTAATTATTATTATTTTAATCAAATGACTTCAAGGCTTTTTGCGTCTGAATATTTAATCCTGATGTTATCACAGGATGACTAATGGAAAAGGATGACAATGATTGCCTTAGTAGTCGAAACGTCAGGATTAAATATTAATTATGCGCAAATAATTGTAAAAAAGTTGGTTTATTTAAATATGTAATGTGCGGAGAAGTGTAAGAAATAAATGATTAATATTCATTGATAAATCTTTTATTTCAGAAAATACAGAATCAAATTGGAGGCTTTTACTAAAGACTTTATAAATGCAGAGAGCATCTGTCATGCGGTAGCACTGGTGTTTTATTAAGCAAAGGACTATTTTTTTAACCCTTTAAATCTGACATTTGACTGGTAGTGATTGCCTATTGGCAATAAAGTTTGAATAAGTATTATTATTAATTGTTATTTTTATAGTGTTTTGAAACGGCAAAAAAAAAGATTATTTTTGACTAAGCCAGTTTAGTTCAACAAAAAAAGCAGTTCTTTTTACTACGACTTTAACTATTTGATTTTTGATATTCATAATAACACATATGGCAATACTAGGCCACCTTTTTTCTATTGTCGAGTATAATATGGATCTCCAAAAGACTTCAAAGACGTTAAAGACCCCGTGTCAATAATATATATCTTTCTTTCATTACTAGAATTGTTCTCAAAATATCAATTTTGCTCTACAGATTTCATTATGTTTTAGCTGTAATTAATGCTATAATATTTTTAGCAATAAATAAAGAAATTACAAGGCCTAAGCTTGATGATAATGAATATTACATATCTATGTATCATATATATATGTCTATCTTATGTATGTCTATCCCTGTTGTATGTTACCCTAGTATCCATAACATAAGCCTTAGTATCTTTGAGTAGGCCAAATGGTGTAAATGTTAAAAATAATATTATTTTTCGTTCACATCAGGAAAAGAACTATTTCCTTATTTAATTCGTACATTTCCGCGCACTTTAGTCATTTGAATAAAACAAGTTTTTAACATATATTTTTATTTAGACTTTATATTTAATCCTTCTCCTTTAAGGAGCCGTGATCACTAAGGTTATGGTCGTCATACATGTGCTTCTTCACTATATTTTAATCGGGCACGTTCCCGACTATTTTTTTTTCTTTATTTGTGGCTTGCACGATTTGTGCATTCAGCCAGTGTCAATTAAGCCTAATTGCCAGTTCTTGAGTAATTACTTTTCTTAATTTCATATGAACTGAACAGTAAAATATATATTTTCCCCCCTAGGTTTCAGTAATGTGTGGGGTTTTACTGAAACATCCCCGTGGACTTCTTGAGAGAGCAGGAAAAGACAACTTCCGCTGCTTTGTTACACTTGCCAACACTCTTGTATGTTCACAAACACTAAGTGGTTAATAATCCACCATTATTACGCACTAATATCCACATCAACACAAATTTTAACAAGAGAAACAAAACCACTAACGTGACGCTTCCCGCTCCCGCCAAAAAGTCCTTCCTGACTGTTAAAACATAAAAAGCAAAATTTTTTTTTTTTAATTTTGTTTAGTTATTTAATTGGCACTACTATTTTTGTAAACTACTGAGCTTAACACTAGATCGGAAATTGGAAGGCCGTCATAGGACTGGAATCCTTATTGCGTATGTATTGTGACTACATTACGTAGATGGACTGTAATCCGAACTGCGCAAATGGCCATTTTTTAAATTTCGGCACAAACAATCATTATAATAAAATACACATATTCCACATCATAACGTATGAATAGACAGACAGTGGCCAAAAATGTATTAATGACGCTATTTCTTATACCGTAAGGTTCTTTTTAATGTTGGACACTAATAAAATAAAAGATTGGGACGTTACAAGTGATCGCTAATGAGTTGTGTGGTAATGAAAGTGAGTTTCACTTTGTTTCATCCGAGCGTAAAGATAGAGAGCTTTTAAAACATTTTCCCTAAAGCCTCTTTATGAACACTTAGGTTTTAGGGCCCCTTTGAGGCAGACAGCATCTGTCCTAAAAGTTTTTCTCTTAAGGTTTTCTTTATGTTATGTACTTAAAAAGTTTTGCTTGTAGATAAGAGGTGGCTGAAAACGTGTTTTTTTGTCAAGACCTCGAGTTTTCGAGAACACGACAGATGTTCTGTTTGTTGTATCCGAGGTACTTGTTTAAGAATTTATTAAAAGTTCTTTTGCGGTACGGTAGTTATTTTGAGGATCATACCGTAGGACGTTTTATGTGTAAATTTATTTATTTATTGCTTAACGAGTACTGTTTTCCATGTAAAAGTAAAATGGTAAAAGTTGGTTTTCTACATTAACCCGACCGAGTGTCGACTCCGGGACCTCTGAGTGGTTTTACCATAAAAACTGGTATGGCAGCCACTCGACCATAAAGGTCGTAGCATAAACAGCTGAATAATTTATATATATTTTTTTTATTATTATTTATTTACAATAAGAATAGATTTTTATAGATAAAACAATGCCACAGATCCAACTGATTTTTATGGGGACGACTTTAAAATCCATATCAAAGAAAAACTTAAATAAAAAATAAAGTTATTATTTAGGTAGATTAAGTTAACGTGACCGGTTAGGAGCAGTGATATGGATCAGTCGCAGAATAATGTTGAATTCTCATGTTATATAATTATTTTTTTTACGTTTATTATCCGTTATTACCGCTGTGTAATTTTCCCGAAATCATATTGATGTTATTGTAATTAAGACGTTCAAAGAACCTGTTTGCAAATTAATTTTATGTTGTTAAATTTATGTTAAATCTCGGAAAGCTTTCCTCAGAATGCAAGATCAAGCTTTATGGTTGGACAATAATGGCTTAGCTTACAAAACATGATCAAATTAAATGTGTTATGCTCCACGTACAGCTGTAAACATTATGGCGGCAATACGGTCTCAATCAAAGTTAACAAAGCTATTAATTTGTAACGAAACGGTATTTAACATATTTCTTAGAAGTTTTAACATAATCTTTACATACATATCTCTATATGACAGGCAGCTGGCTTCTATTTCTTATAAAAGTTCGATCGACAAATAGGCGCTACCGTTATTTGGTTGATATACCAGAGTTGCATTAAGCGTTTTGGTTCTAATTTTTTTATACGTAGTCTGTGTTTCCTGACAAACACTATTTAGGAGTATTCAAGTCACGAGTGAATATGTATCTTATAGGCAAGCGCATCGTCGCTTACCATCAGGCGAGATAGTGGTCAAGCGCTACTTATTTACAATAAAAAAAATTGGTTGCCTGTAAAGTCGGTATACGGGCGAAAGTTTTACGTGACAACGACTTTGAGTGGTAAAATAATTTTAATGTGAATATTCATTCGTATAGTAGGAAGAAGGATGAAATAATAGTAACAATTTAAAACATTTATTTATACAAAGAATTATATTTAAAACATTAATTTATAGGCACGCGTCCCTTCCACTTTTTATGTCTGTCTCTCTCGCTCTTAGGCGGGCTAACCATGCCCGAGTGGAAGGGACGCGTGCCTCTCACTCGCTCTCATTGTGAGCGCATAACGTGAGCGGAGCGTAACGCAGTTTCTTGAAGTGTCACCCGGCAAACCAATTTATAAGACGTTGTCACGTCAAAAAGGGTATGGTCTCTTCCTGCTACTTCTAACCGGCTTGCCAAATGTGTAGATTATTGGAAACACCTTATAAGCTAATTGGTGTAAAAAAAATAATTATAATATGAGTCGCCAGTTATTTAATAACACGTCCAGATTATGTAAGTCCCGAGATTGATCCGCGCCGATGTACTACGGACGAGGACCCACTAGTAGCACAAGCATTTAGCTTACAACGAGGGGTTAACGGTAATATATGTTTTATGCATTGTTAATATTACTGCCGTGACACGTTCAAAATTATTTATTATTTGATTTTATAGCGTATAAAATCCTAATTCTAACGATTATTTCGAAGTGGCAACCGCGACTAACAGCACTGCGACGTTCGTCTAGGAACAAAATACTCTATGGTCTAGAGGTCTTATTAAAACATGCGTCTGTGTGAGTGCGTTCGTTTCGAGCGATTGTACGTAGTCACATTATTGCTTAAGCTATATTTATACTCTGTGCTTCTACAAAGTATTTTGCCGTGTAGTAAGTTGAGATTATACAAAGAATATTTTTATTTTTCAAATACGTAGGAGTTGTATCCGCAAAGGGCCCCCCCCGCGTACAAGGTTTACGGGTGGCAAGAACTCTCGGTGCGATGAAACGACGGGCGGCGGCCGGGGTCGATGACCGCGCGCGCTTTTCCATTGCCCGCCATGCGCCCGGCTACTGTGTCGGATTCGTTATTATATCGAGTAGGTTTTCGATATTATTATTTTTAAAACAAAAATATGTTAATATAACATAGTCCATGGTTTATCTTTTCTTTAATAGAAATGTGTAATGGTCAGTTCAAACTTTTTCTTAGAGCTATTATTATTATTATTTTATTTTTTTAAAACTCTGTAACACATAGTCTATGAGAGAAAAAACCAAGGTCGAGATTTCTGCAGCTTCATTTCTCTACAAGGTTATCTGATGTAGGACTTAGGAAGCCATGGCGTGGATATTGACTTTGAATTAATTTATGAATGAGTTTTTACGCAAAAAGACTTTTAGCAAGCTTGCATAATGCTCTACACATGCTCGTAAATTAAGTCCAGGCTTTTTAGGAGTGATGCTGTTAAATATTATACAATAATTGTTGATACTTGTTACGATGACAATAAAGGTGTTATTCCACCATTCCGATATTTAATAAGTCCTTTTGTATTCTGGGTATAGGTGATAGCTCCCTATTTTGAGAACACAATGTAGCCAAACTAACTATAAAATTTACTCATTAATCTAAGAAAATGAGGTTATTTGTAAATCAGTGAGATTGTAATATAGTTCGCTAATTTCTCATAACAACAAAGAGTTTGAAGAATTTTTCATCTGTTTTAAGAATTTAAGAGATTTTTGACAAAAGTTACGGTAAAAAGATAAAAAATAATTTTTTTTTTTTCAATTGTAACCATTGATAATCCTATTATGTTTTTTTTAATATAATAACGTTTATGCGTTGGTCAATAATATGGTTTAAATATTTAACATTTTTTTACGAAACATGACCCATTAAAATAATCTATGCTTGCAATAAATTAAAGGCAAGAAATTGACAATATTGGATGGCTAAGATTTACTATGTTAGCTTTTAATCTAGGTTAAAAATATTGTCATAAAAGTATTAGTTTAAAAAAAGATTATATCTTTATATACGTATATCGGAAAATTGGTATTTCGGAACAAACGCAACCCGGAAAGGAATGGTGACGGTTAATGTTCTGTGGTCAAATTTTTATAAGGATGGCAATTCGCATTAATTTAAAAACTTCAATTTGATTTAATATGCATATAATATATATGTTTTTCGTGTATTTTTCCGTATTATAATTTACCCAAGGAACATAAAGATAATATTTGACCTACCTACCTTAGTACCTAGTTTTTGACATTCACACGTGATGACATCATATTAAGGATTTAGTTGTACAACTCGGTTACAATATCTATGGACCTCGCTGGAATGTCAAGCCCCCTCCCCGTTCTCTTGAAAAAGAATAAAAAAATAAAGGAGTAAAAGTATAATATATTTTATTCATTGTTCATAATTATTATTGTTTACAATACTATCCCCGTGGTGCTTGTTTTGTGCACCGTACCTAAGCGCTGACGTGACGTCATCAGGTCCACAGATATTGTAACCGGGTTGTAAGTACATATATTGCTTCTCATATTAGATTGTTAATGTAATAGAATGAAATATTAAAAATTTAAATTTATATTGAATTGGGATGAAATTACATGATAAATTTGAAAGCGAGGACTGTTAAAATTTATCAATATTGATAAAAGTAAAACTTGTAATATTTTGATAACATATTTAAGTTATTAAGTGTGCAAACGTTACTTCCGTGTTCGAGTTAATCTTTAATTTCAGTTCTTATTAATTTAGTATTAAGGTTTATCATACAAATATTCATACAAAGGCGACAGTAACGTGTGGCGAGAAATCGTGTCGAGTGGAAGTTCCATGAAGAGGATTCTACCCTGCAATAGGTGAATTATAAAAAAGTGGAAGAAAAATGTTTTAGTGCACTGATATTATTCCTTTTCTATGTAATAATTTTTTATATGATACAATATTTTAACAGATAAATACTAGAACAATTGATTCTGCTTACAAGTAAATTCTCAGGCGGGAGCAGTCGATTTTTTCTAGTATTTTTCTAAATAAATAATAATTTATCATATATTTTTTGTTTTTTTTTTAAATAAAATATTTAAATAAATCGTTTGTTATGGACAACCCTTGTTGAGACCACAGTTGCGGTCAGCGTGGCTATGTCGGGTTAACAGTTAGTCTGTATTGTACGCGAAATGAAATGTCATTCTTTTCAGTACATAAATTATATTAACTTGCTCATCAATAGAGTGCGTGTGGTGGCGGCCATTTCATTCTTCCGCCATTACCATTAAAGTTTTTCAGGCCATTGGGGTTTTGATGGGTTTGTCCATTAATACTAAATTATCATTATTATTAGTTAAGAATTTTTCATTATTGCTTTTATTTTTAATCGAATAATGAATATTATTACTTACTATAAAGGCCTCAATATGATAATAATGATGGTATTAAATAAATTGACTTTATTTACTGATAAGATACTTTTAAATATATGAGCATGCCTATCACAGAAAGTCAATGTTAACTCTTTGAATTGGATTTTAAGTCGAAAATTTATTTAATAAATTTTATATTTTAGGTAGATTGATGTATAACAGATAATTTATCATCTCAGCCTATTATGTCACTACTGTAGGGGTACTGGATTTCACCATGGGTAAATATACCGTGGGGACCATGGAATATACTATACCACACGATGACATGTAGCTGGGATTATGACTTCAATATATATTGAAAAAAAGATAACAATGACATAAAAAGACAACAGTAAATATAGATAAATTGAAGGAGTACTCGCCTGGAAAGCGAGAGGATTTAGATTCGAGTTCTCTCAACACTTGTCTCAACAAGTGAAACAATTGAATTGAAACAAATGAAGAGTATATTTGGTGAGATATTAAACATAAGGGGTAGCAAAATAGTTCATCCCTATTCTGTCCACATTGATTTAAGGAGAAAACACAAAATAACATTAATTTGAGTATAATGCAAAAACTATGTTTTTAATTATTTTCACAATTATTGTATTGAAACTGCTTTCAGGCAAGTACACTCTTAACGTAACTTGATTAGTCGCTCTTTGCTATTACACGTCTATTTTTATTAATTCGTAATTAAATTAACGCAATAGCTACTTACGCCGTTATTTTTGTGCATATCAGTAATTTTCATTCTAGATTAAGATTGCTTTAATAGGTACCATGTGGTCTGCACTTATAGAAAGAAATAAATAAGGGTAGGAATATTTCTTCGATATGTTACTGAATATGTTTCAGTTGTTTAAAATACATAATTTTATGTTTCATTAAAACACAATGATATACTTTCTTAATTTTGTAATTTAACTGTGAAAAAATAGTCTTGATATAAGTTCTTCTTTCGCAGAATTGAAAGAGCATAGATACTAAAAATTCAATTCTAAACTGTGACATTGACACAATAATTTTAATGCATCATTTAAAAAAAAGCATTTATTTATTAAATTTGTAATTTAGCTATGATAAAAAATCATACAAAGGTTTTGGTATGACAAAAGATTTTAAAAAGTTTAAGTTGAAAATATTTCTTATCGTTAAATATCCATACAATACTTTTATTAGCATAATATTGTATATATCACTATGTCACAATGTTTGACCGCGACAAACTCCGAAACTACTCAACCGATTGTGATGATTTTTTTTTTCATTTTGCTCGATATGTTTCAGCTTAGGATATAGGGTGGGTTTCATTTTAATTAATAGTATAAAAAAAATTGCACATTATAATAACTGAGCCGTAGCAACGCGTGGCCGAGTCAGCTAGTATATTTATATAGAAATCATTGTCATTCAAATCACAGTTTTCACCATTATCATACATTAATTTTATTGCTGTTTTATTGGTTCCGTTGACAGTCAATTTGAATAAATACAATTGAGTATTGTACAATTGTAATACACCACTTCACGTGTGTTGTGTACGGAAAGCTAATGGTATTGTTATTATTTCGATATTAGTTCACTTTTCATCAATAAAAAATATATATTGAATTAGGGAATTGATTAATAATCAATTTGTATAATGGTCTTGAGTGTGGTATACTGTATTCTTACATAACGAACCAAGTGATAGGTACTTTATGTTTGTAGCAAATCAATTATTTAATTAATTAAAAAAAAAGAAACTGATAGGAATGATCTAACGCAAGCTTTTATATCAGTCATAGTTATGTATGTTATATAGAGACACACACTCACATAAGCACATTCACAATGTGTCATCAATTATGTCACAATAGATAAACATTCTATCTTAAGAAATTATAACAAGAAAAAATTTAACTTGTCATGGATGTCAGGCGGGATCCGCCAACTTTTATGAAATATATTTTTTTATAATAAATATAAATTAAAAACCTATTCTGTTTTTGAAACCACCATAAGAAAACACACACACATATATATATATATATATATATATATATATATATATATATATACCCACATACACACACGCATACACACACGCGCGCCAACACACACACATACACACACACAAACAAACACACACACACACACACATCGGTCGAACTTACAACACCCCTTGTTTTGAGGGGTTAATAATAACAACTTAAATCCTAGAATAACAAAAAATATAATATTTAGACATTAAAATAAGTGCCTATACAAATATTTAATAAAGTAAATATATCTGCAACTTTCATACATCTAAAATGATACATTTTAAAGGTGAAAGAAGAATGATAGATTAAAAAAAAAATAATGTAAATTTTAAAAATTTTAACGGTAAAATAAAAAATCTTCCGCCACGTAAAATTGTGGTGGATTTTAGTAAAGTGTATGCACAAAAGTGAAGTCGGTTGCAGACTCTTTACAAATTGGAGAACATCTAGTGAGTTTATTATTTGGGGTCGAAATTAATTGCCCTCCGTTCAAAATGGCCTCTTTGAAGCTTTCAAAATTTCTATTTCAATATTTATCCATGCGAATTTAAAAATACCCGAATATTTTTTACGTGGACCTTTTTTCAGTCTTCAGTAAATTTAATGAAATTGTACTTTAAAAGGATTTAAACGTTAATTATTAATAAATGCAATAGTATTTATGTAGTTTATCATTTTACCGCATTCATGTATTTATTTCCCCCAATGGTCGATTGGTAGAGAATGCTTTTAGCATTTTGTCCGCCTATTGTGCCAATGTTATACTGTCGTCAATAAAGTTTTTTTTATACATAAATAAATATATAAAATGTAACTTGTTATTTATTTTAATACTATATTGTTATTTCTGTCGCACCGAGCGTATCTTTATATTGTGCATAGCAAAGGACTGGAACTCCCTGCGTCTGTATTTCCGCGTAATTATAATCCGTCCGATTTCAAAGCCAGGGTGAATAGGCGCCTTCTGGGCTTGCTCTATCGTGGATCCTGACTTGGCCCCGGGCTTGATTGGTATCAAGAGCGATCCCATTCATAATACATAAAAAAATATTAAACAATAAATTAAAAAAAAAAAAAAAAAATCAAGAAAAATACTAGAGAAAATCGACTCGGGTCACAAGTGAATTCTCAGGTGGGAATCGAACTACGGGTTGCAGGTACCAAAAGATTTCGACGAGTGTTCCCAAGGCTCGGTAGCTCAATTGGGAGAGCATTGGACCGGATTTCCAAAGGTTGCGGGTTCTATTTCCGCCTGAGAATTCACTTGTGACCCGAGTCGATTTTTACTAGTATTTTTCTATTATAATAATTTATCTGATAAGATCGCATTGAAAAATGCATAAAATATATAAAATAATTATGAAGCATTAAATTGTTAAGCAAATGCAGATAATCGAATGGGTGGGTTTTGCAATTTGCAGTTCAACTTAACGATAAATTATAACTAATAACAGTTGAATATTTCCCTTTGTTTTAAAAAGAATATAAAACAAACACTCGGTCCACTCGAGTTAAAACTGACATCTTTACCTTTGGGCACGACTGCCTTAAGTTATAAGTTTAAATAATAAAATAACTTTATATAATAGATTAACTTAGTTATATATTTGATAAAGGTAATTACAGTTATAGCTAATTTTTGTTTTGATTTATAGTAATTTGTATTTATTTATGTAATTTATTATAATGATGTATTAATTAATAATAACAATCCTTGTTGCTTAAAATAAATAAATTTGATAATAATATACTTAACATGAACAGTGTAGAACATAGAGTAAGTCAAAGTGATATCAAATTTAAAGTGAAAAAAATAAATTTGAATTTGTGCCGTGACGTACGGTGTAATGGAAACAACGCAGATACTGCGATCAAGCAAGGACCTTTGACGTTATGCAAGCACGAATATTATGTCTGCAACTATTTGCAACGACCTTATTTCAGCTCATTCCACTCACAACTTAGTTGTGATGAAAATATCAACATTAAAGCCCTATAGAGTTGTACTTATTTATTTTATATTTTGAATATTTTATAAGGTCTACCACTGACGCTCTTTTTTAGGGTTCTTTACCCAAAGGATAAAACGGGACCCTATTACTAAGACTCCGCTGTCCATCCAACTCATGAACTGTAATAGTTGGACAGTTGTTTTTTTTTCAGATGATGTATTTCTGTTGCCACTGTGACAATAAATACTAAAAAACAGAATAAAATAAATATTCAAAGGGGCTCCCATACAATAAACATGATATTTTTGCTCGATATTGATAACGGCAACAGGTAGACGCTTAAATTTTTTTTACAGAATATTGAGTTATATTATTCATTTTAAAAATAAATCATAAATAAATCTGAAATAAAATTAATATTTACGGGGGGCTCCCATGCAACAAACATGGTTTTTTTATTCCCCTGATGTACTTTACTTAACTAAAAGTTTGTATGGAACTCTCGGTGCGCGTGTCCGCCTCGCACTTGCCCGATTTTTTTATTAACGAAGGGTACTCCGATTTATCAGCCCGGCCGCTTGGTGAGTTCAGCTTGAGTCCAGGACTCCCATCAGGGCTGGATGGGAGACTTCCAGTTAGCCCGGCTGGACTACCTGCTAAAAAACCCTCCGATGTACCCTCAGTTCCGTAGAAGTCTGGTGGGGACAGTTATGGCAGTCACCACCATTGACAACGACGGATACCACTGACGCCCTACAAGAGCCAAGCAATATTAATAATTGATTAAGCTATAGATGTCTAAATAATACAACATTATTTTACATTAACAAATTAATCACTAAATAATTAGTTAATCATACAACAAAATATTTATCATTCTTATTTTAATATCTACTTTATATTGAATTAACACTGAAATATGTTTTCTAAATTACATCATTAAAATTACCAATTCTTGGAAAACATCACACATTTCACATCTGATCTGCTCTTTGTACACTTTGTAAGGTGCCCGTGAACGTTTTTATATTTTTTTTCTCTTTAAAATATTAATTTTATTAATTTAATAATAAAAAAAAATGTATAGAATATCTCAGTTTTTGTATAATCGTTAATGGGTTACTTGGCAATGGATAAGTGAAGAAAATGAATTAGATACATCATTTAATATCGATAATTAAACAGGCTTTGCAGACGTTATGCAGACGTTGTAGAGACGTTATGAATGATATACAACTTTCTTTGTAAATGCTCCGATATGTCACTAGAGCGGTACCGTTTGCGTACGATCGATGTGGAATCGATAATCAGATAAGTTTTCAAACATTCCATCATTTTCATAGCAATATGTAAATAGTTAATCTAAAAACAGTAACGTATACAAAAACCTTGTAGAATCTAATTGAGTTTTTATTGAAGTCAGCCATTAATAATGACCTAAGTGTTGATAAAACAAATAAACTTAATCGAATAGTTCAATTATAATGACTTATATTCACACCAGTACCACCATTGAGTAGTAGTAGTTTATATTCGTTCTTTTTGGGACAGGCGAAGGTCTAAGTCATACAGCCAGTTTTTGAGTAATTTATTTTCTTAATTAGATGATGATGAATGATGCCGAGAGCCAATTCTTGGATGATAGATAATCATCAAGAATGAGCAATGTAATGGGGTTTTACTAAAACCACCCTGTGAACTTCTTGAGAGAGCAGGAGAAGACAACTCCCGCTGCTTTGTTTCACTTGTCAACACACTTGCATGTTCACAAACACTTAGTGGTTAGTAATCCACCATTATTACGCACTAATATCTACCACAACACAAATTTTAACAATGTGCCCGGGACCGCCAAGGTGGAAACAATTTTTTTTTTACAGAAGTTGTCTTATAAAGAGATTGAATCAACTTAACGAACGAGGTATATTCTATATATTTAAAAAACTTATTTATCTCTTTCGGCAGTTAAAATGTTTTTTTGTCTAAATGTTTTGTTAGCAAAATATCAAATGACAGGCGAGATAACGTTAAAATTTCAGTTATGTAAACGCAAAAAGATCACGATAATTTTTATTATATTTGGCTACTTAAATGATAACTTTGCAAGTAACCTTTGCAATCGAGGCTTCTCTTCCCGCCCTTTCCGCTGTTTTGCCTAACTTACGGTTAATGATCTACATATAAAGTATGTGGATAACGTATTATCTTTATAACCATAGAGTAAATAATAATAGGATAAAAAAGCGATAAACAACCTTTTTTTTAAAACGCATTGAAATGGCAAGGGTCCTAGTTGCATACAGCCTTCGTTGCCAGATGCGGCTTTACAATCGCCCACGGTTTGATAACGTGTTTGTGATATATCTACGTTTTTATGTAGATAAGTTGCTTTAACTTACCGAGAGATTTGCTAGGATCTGTAGTGGTTTATAATAATGGATTCATGTATTGAACCTATTTAGTTATGGAACTGTTTAGGTATCTTACGTTTAGTCTTTACATATGTATAGTTCTCCTCTTAATATATCCAAAGTTGTATTTTGTAAATGTCACATGTTTGGATTGAGTTTAAAAGATTTGGTGATTGTATCTTTCAAAAAGTCGCTGTTTATGTTTTAGTCCTATTCAAAATTGTATATATTTATTGTTATATGCCTATTTATTTTTATGTCGTTATTACCTAATAATTAATTGTAGTTTTGTCCGATATTTATGTCGTTATAACGGTGTGTTTTATGAAAATCATGTGTGTAATTGGACGATTGTGTGTTTACACAACCTTTTCATAGTTTTTACTTTATTTTCTTTTCTTTCTTTCTGCTTTTTCAACAAAAATAAAATATGTCTTAGAATCCTCATGAAAGTTTTTATGGTGTTATGGGATAAAAAACGAAAATTGAAAAAAAATGTAAAACTTAACGTAATAATAACAAAAATTAAAGTGAAAAAAATGCTTATTAACCCTGTGAACTCTGCACCTGAAAGGCTTTCGAAATGCCAGGGCAAATTAAAACTTAATATTATGTACAATAAACCCTCTAGCTATCCAGTAAAAGAGGTTTTATTTCAAAAACTACTTTAAAAAGACTTAAAGAGCATCGATCTTCTCTACCAATATTGACTTTAAATTCTTTCTTTGGTGAATGCTAAAAAGCTTGTCAATGATTTGCATTTTTTGTTGCCGAATGTAATTGCACTAAAAAGGAAATGATCTTTATTACAACGGCATAAAGTAGGTACAAACATCAAAGTGTAAATGCTCACAACTTCACAAACAGGTGTTCGTAAAGTTGTAATTTTGTGATAGCAACACTCAAGGACAACATAAGTGGAACCTTTTGAGACTGGCAACTATTATTCATTACAATGACACCAATTAGCCTAGGCCTAAGTAAGCACTTTAAGGCTTCTGTTTTGGATACTAGGGTAACGGATAGACATACAAATATCATTTATAAATAAGTTATATTAATAGAAATATATCGCTGGATTGCGAGAATAGTGATGGAACTAAAAACTTTTGATTTTCTAGAATAAGGTTTGCAAATTTTTTATTAAATCTTTTATCGCATACCAAAAAATTTAATTGTATCTCTTTCGAGCGAACGGTGGCACGATATCAGCGTTGCGTCTCTGTGCACGATAAAATATCAAAGATTTAAGATTGTTTGGCATATTTAGTTCAATTTGACAGATTTTTGAGTTGCGTCGATATTCTCGCAAACCAGCAATATATAAATACCCATGATTTAGGTACAAATGCTCGTATTCATCACATAAACATTTGCCCCTTCTGGGAGTCGAACCCAGGACAGTCGGTGCGAAAGGCAGGATCGCTACCGTTGCACCAAACGGTTGCTTGTGGGCCTAGTCATAAGTGGGCCTTTACAGAAACAACGACGTTATCACAACACCCAGATCCGAAAATATTAGTTAGATAGAAAAGTTAGTCGGTTTCCTACATTAATCCGGGTCCTCGGAGTGGTTTTCATTACTGAATAAAATTTCATAGAATATTTTATTCTATGAATTGAATTTTTAAAATTTTGCTGAATGTTATCTGAACTTATGGTTCTTAGTTTTATGATTTTTATTCGAAGTCCATTTGGAGCAATAGTAGCGATCCTGCTTTTCGCACCAACGGTCCTGGGTTCGAATCTCGGAAGGGGCAGATATTTGTGTGATGAATACGGGCATTTGTACCTGAGTCATGGGTATTTGTATATATTTCTATGAATATTACATATCTATGTATATGTATCTATGACATACAATATGAGTATATCTATACATTACTCTAGGTTCCATAACACAAGCATTACAGTGCTTACTTTGGGCTAGGCTCATTGGTGTAAATGTAAGAAATATTTATTTATTATAATTTTTTATATATTTTTTTGCATTTTCAGTGCTATATTATATGATATCTCGCCTCAGAATTGATTTGTGAGCTAAGTCGACTATTCTAGTATTTTTCTATTAAAATAATTTAGAATGGTATTTAATTTAATTTAATTTATTTGTGGTTCATTGCTGGTGTGTTTTATTGCTCACAAGGAAACTACCTGTTAGTTTTCCTGTGTTTCACTAATATGAGTGTTAAAATAATGTGGCACCTAAGTGAATTGAGTCGGGTCAGAGCGGCGAGCACTTGGCAACAGCCTTGGGCGATTCCGTTGAACCGACTCATACATAAATGTATGTAATGTGACTGTACGGCCGTATGTTGAGCTTTACAAGGAGCTGGGTGTTGCGAACTTATTGGGTGGATAAATGGTTTAATTCTATCCGACCTGTGTCTTAAAACGAGGTTCATCTAAGAAGTTCTTATTTCAATCTCAAACCTTATGCGGTTTAATATCAAAAGGTTTTTTTTTAATCTCAATAATACGGTTTTGTATAAAAAGTTCTTTTTATTTCAAATCTAATGAGTCTTTAATCTAAAAGATCTTTTTTAAACCTCAAATCTTATTCAATAGGCATGAAAGAAGCAAAATTTTTAAAACTGGGTAGTTATTATTTTCGAAACCATAGATAAAAAAATTTTTAGTTCTTACATTTCCGCGCCTATGGCCATTTTAAACTAGGTCTGCAATACATGCTGCTGTTTGCAAATACTGAGCGAAGCAATTAGATTTTTGAAGGGTGATTATTCCTCGACGGTATGTCCGATTTCAAAACTTTTTTTTGCACATTAGTCACGACTACGATGTGAGTTTTGGCGCCAAATTTCATCAATGTAGTCTCAGCAGTTTGGCTGTAATCAGCTTTTGAATTTTCTTTCGGTGATTATTCCTCCATGGTAAAGTCTATATTTTTTTACATAGCCTATGTCCGTCAGGTTATAATCATGTATGTTCATGCCAAAATTCGTTCGAATCGGTTGAACCGTTAAGTAGCAGGAGGGAGACAAGCGAAATTTGTGAGTTGCCTAAAGGAGAGCTTCGCTCAATAAAACCTCTTTTACCGAGGTGTTTAATCTTCTTTTTTTAAATTTTAATTCTGAATAGCATCCACATCTACTCCCTATCCGGGCGAGTATTCTCATAATTGAACTACCGAAACTTAAACAGGCTCGGATTTTTTTTAAACTATTTAAGGTGACGTCATCGTCATTACTTCATGTTCTAAGTAATACTACCTACAGTACCTATACTTCTATAAGTATCAAACAAATCGATAAAGAAGATTCAACTATGTACTTATTATAATTAAATAAACTTGCAGTTAAATTTTTAAATAACAAGATATATAATAATTTTATAATTTTTATATATTTTATGCATTTTTCAATGCTATCTTATAAGATAAATTATAATAATAGTAAAAATACTAGAAAAACATCGACTCGGGTCAGTGAGTTCATGAGAATTCACCGCCTGAGAATTCACTTGTGACCAGCGTCGATATTTTCTAGTATTTTTCTATTATAATAATTTAAGTTATAACATATATAATAATTACAGACCTGTTTCTTTTTCAAAGAATCATCCTTTGATGACAGACTTGGTTGAGCGGAAGTAATTCTAGTCGAACAGTGCCAGGTTTCAGTCTCAGTAAGGGCGAATCATTGTGCATTGAATGCAAGATATGAGTACTCATATATGAGCCATGGGTAGTTATATCAATTTCTACGAATAAACATATTATTCTGGATCCATAATACTTTCAATCCTCACAGTTCCTATTTACCCATTCACTTGTTTTGTTAGATTAAGTTTTTTAAATAAACAATTTTAGACTTCATAGAAAACGTCAACAACAAATTACGTCGCAGAAAACATGCTTAAAAAAAGAAGTTTTTTAAGACTAAGAAAGTGTTCATTTGTTTATTAACAAAAGAAAGTTGATGATTTTCATTTGAAATTAACTAAATAAACTTAGAACCCAGTATTGTATGTTAATGTATTTACCTATTAGAGTTGTTTAAATGTATTGTAATTTTTTAAATGTTCTTATGTTAATTTCTATTGAAAGTAAATTCTAGGGAGTGATATTTTATTGTATAATTGAGTCGATGGACAGAGGTGACATTGCTTGTATTACGCGTGATCAAAGTTAAAGTAACGAATAAAAGAGAATGACAAAAATATATTTTTATTATAGAAATAATTGGATCACAAATTATTCACTTGTAAGTCAAGACAATTTTTTCTATTTATTATTCTGATAAAAAAATTATTCTATGAGAAAGCATAGAAAATGCAAGATTAGAAATAATAAAATATATTTTTCTTTCTTTAAAAAAATACAATAAATATTTTTTTTATATTAATTTATTTTGTGGCTATCGCGCGCGGCTTCAACCACTCATCCGTTGACCAGCAGTTACGAAACTGGCTTATCGTCTGTAATAAGGCCCGACGTTATTTAACGTTGGTTAGTCTCTATGGTTAAAATATGTTTAAAGTTACAAAGGGTTCGATAAACAGTTATCGAACTCTTCGTAACTTTAAACCGACGGCGAAGTGCCTATATCTCCTAACTGACATTTTTCGAAAAAAAAACTTTATTATTATTTTGAATTTAAAAGTTTTATACGCATATTTTAGTGAAATTTCCTTAGCGTATTTTTAGTGGCTAATAATTTGAAAATAAGTAAATAACAAAAAATTAATTTATAAAGAAATTAAACGTTTTTTTCAGTTTGTGTCTTCTTCTGCGTCGAAAGATATTTTAATCAGAGTAAGCTAAGAATGCGTCTTTGGGAGCGGCTACAAATTTAATTCCAGATTGGTCCCGATATCATTGTTGCTAACGGCCCGCGGTTAATTCTTAGAGATAACAGCTTGTTGGGCTGTTAAATTTTGTACAATAATCCGATAGTCATCGGCGATAAACTAGCATTATTGGGAAACTATGCGACGAAGTCACGATCAAGGGAAAGAGTTATTATTTCATTTAATGGGCACAAATGGATTTTTTTTAATACAATCACTTTATTTGCCATAAATAGGGAAGGGTAGGTTAATTATATGTTAATTATAAGCCATATTCAGTATAGCAAATGGAAAAAGCTTTTAAAACTATTGAGATTGTTTAATCAATATTAATATGATTTATTTAAAATTTATGTCAGAAATAAAGATTGGATTAGACGATCATTTTGTGTTTTAATTAAATTTAATCATAAACAATAAATGCTTCTGTTTTATTTTATAAAGATAAACTAATTTCATTGTGTGATTCATTAAATAAATAAATTAATATTTCTTACATTCACACCAAATTCATTCTGTTATAATTAACTTCATTTGTTTATTTATTCATATTCATTCATTATGTTATAATTAACTAGGCCAACAATATAATATTTACCGATAATAAAATAACATTACAATAGTGCGGTTGTTTATTTTTTTTTTTATAAATGGTGTTCGGCAGAATAGCACTACCCTTAACACGTATAAGCCCAACTTATAAATATAAACACAATTTAATTATTATATAATTTTAATAGCTTACATTTACGTGTCTACCTACTCTCCGTAATGGAACACTTTTACTCGGATTTATAAAACGCATTTTAGTTGTGGATGAGACATCTGGTGAATATAGATCTTGTAAAAGAATCGAAACGGCACATCTAAATAGAAATATTAAAAATAATACAGCAATTTCTCCAAAAACAAATAATATTTTTTACAGTCGTACCAATATACCTAGCCCAAATTAGCAATGTAAGGCTTGTGTTATGGATTAGGATATTGGGATAACGGATAGACATACATACATAAATATTTAACATTTACAGAAATATTTATAAATACCCATGACTCAAGTAGAAATAGCATAAACATCTGCCCATTCGTGGAGTCGAACCCAGGACAGTGGGCGTCGTTTTTATTATGAGTACTATCGAAGATTTAAACATGTTTTAGACTACGGGATTCGAGTTCATTTTATTTTATATTTATTAAGGATAAAGTTACAAAACATACACTAAAAAATCGAAAGCTCAGCTTCAAATACAAACACGATTGCTGTTTTTATATGACAATTTTAATTTTTTTAGTCAACCAGCTTTTCAAGGTATAATAAGGCAGTAAAAAAACTCTTTGAAATCAGCGTTGTTGAAATCAAATTAAAAAGCATCACTTTATAATAAAGTGCATTGCGTTCAAAATGAATTCATAATATCGTGATTAAAACACCACTTACGAATAACATTTATTAGACCAACTCAAAATCATAATTGCAAATTAGAAAAATGTGAAAAATAATATTATATAAGTTCACGTCCAAATTTAATTAAAATATTTCCATTCAACTATTTGTACGTTAAAAACAATACAACTAAGCAACTCTGAAAGTTGTTTCAGAAGCGTTAGGTAAAAACTTAAATTGCGAATTGATTAAAAAAAAAAACATCGCTACAGAACAAATCTAATAAAAAAGTTAACACGACAAAACTTAACGGGGATTAAAAACAAAAACGAATTAAGTCCGAAGAGTTCAATGTTCTTTTAGCTTTTCTCTCAATGCTGAGAGCATTAAGAAGATTACAAAAAAAAAGTGCTCCATCATCAAATGACTGTCGGAAAAAAAATGGCCGCCGCGGAAAACAAGCCGATCTGATTTCTAGCGTTAACAGTAAGGCGATTTGATGTTTTGTCTATGGAAGCAGAGAGAAAAATAAGAAATGTGTTGTTTGTTTTCTTTGTCTTTATTTTTTTGTCAAATACTTTTTGCGTCATGGTAAAATAAAAAACCAACTTAAGGGAATTTCAAGAACTTGTTACTGGCAATGTTTTTATTTTTTTGACATTGTAATTTAACTTCTTTTTATCTCTATAAGTTTGTTTAGACTAGTTTGACTCTATCACTCTGTCAAAGGTAAAATCTTAACGATAAGATACGTTATACTTAGAACTTGTACATATAGTATATAAATATACTCTCAAGTATTATATGTAGACGACTGTTTTGGTAGAACGGGAGTGACTCTACATTCGAAGCCAAAATTACCCGGGTATGAGCAGATATTTGCGTGATAAATACAAGCATGTGTATACTTCAGTCATGGGTATATAGAAATGATTTTATGTTATGTCTATCCGTTATCCTAGTATGCATTACACAAATCCTACGGTGCTTACTTTGGGCTGTGCTAATTGGTGTGAATGTAAGAATTATTATTATAATGAAAGCTGTCCGCCATGTTAGAGCTATCCGAACACAAATCTGTTCTAGGGATCTGAAATTGCGTTATAAAGTATTAATTATTATTCTAAATAAATACCCATCAAATGTTATTCCATTTGTGAAATTCACCAATAAAGATTAATGATAAAAAATCACTCTTTATAACTTTATTTGTCTTCATAAAATAAATTTATGATTTGAAATAATAATGTGAGAGATATTATTGCAAAGAAAATTTGGCTGTTTGTGGTAGTTGAACATGCTGTGTTATCCGTTAAAGTGATTGATGGCAAATGGCTTTTAATGTACAATAAAAGTTAAAAATAAACACACATCTAAAATGCCAAAAACAAGACGAAAGTTAATCCTAATTCAATGTTCATTAGATACATTTTCGATCCATACATAGAAGCAATGAAAAGTGCATCTAATATTATATGACATATGATGATTATTGTCAAATGGATACATATTATTGGCTCTTTGGTTGCGTTAATTATTATTGTTACCTTTGATTGAATCTGTTAAGAATTAAATACGTCGCATGATAAACACACTGAAAGACTGACATTTGACAAACAAAGTGAAGCACGTAGCGACAGTATGAGTGTATAAGATAGAACAATTGATGAAATTGGAATGTGAACTTTTTGAATTATGCACCATTTATGAATTATTTTAGCACAGAGTATTTAGATCACTAACCAGAGCTTGGCTATCTAACAGTTCGGATTTAAATCCAATTGTAAATTTTAAGAGATCAAAAAGACTGTGGCAATTTAAGAGAACTGTACAACGTTTTTATATTAGAATGAACTCTGTTTTTTCTCGCGAAAGGTCAAAAAATTATATAACAATCAATGCTTCGCTGGTGTAAGGCAGCTATAAAGTGTGAGTGACATGCCACTAAGTATTTATTTGAGATAAGAAACCGTTCATTGAAATAAAACTTATTTGCCTTCTTTTTCGAATCCTTTCCAGGAGTCGTGATCACATGATGAATGCTCCTCATACAACTTATCTAACTTCCAATATTGTAATCGGGCAATATATTAACCATTATATTCATACAAACATTTTTTTTATTCTGTACTTTATTAAGTTATTTTGTTATATTGACGATAACTGTAAACTACTTAGTCTACCGCCAGTTCGGAAATTGCGAGGTCCTTCAAAGAAGAACTGGCGAAAGAAACTCAGACCCCTGTCCGTGACTGATCTCCACCTTACACTTAATATTTACATAAAGAGGTCTACTACATCACTAGGTCATATATTATGTGTCCTTGCTGGATATATTATTTTATTAATTATGAGAACCTGAGACCCTTTTGGGAGAATAGTTGAAATACACTCGGACAGGGGACTTACATTTTAAGTTATTCTATTCAAGATTTCGGAACGTTGTAAGCAGTTTCAGTACTGTGGTTTATGAGTTCCAAAATACTATGTTTAATATGTATGTTTTCTTGTAAAAATAGAAAGTTTTGTTTAAAACGTAAATGCACTTATAAGTGCATTCGTAAAGCGTAATGAGTGGGCGTTTCATGATGCAGAATGCTGATAACAAGCTGATTCACCACTGTTTAGGAAGTAACAATGCAGTTGTAACAAATATGGGCATAATTATTTTTTTTCCAAAACTAACATATATATACATATTCAGTATATGATAACTATGATTTTGTATAATTTATTATCATTTCAGCCGAAATACGTCCTCTGCTGGATGGAATACTCTCCGAGTTTAAAGTTTGGTATAAACTCAACGCTTGGTAGGCGGATTGGAGATCGCAGTCAAAAATCATAATTCAAAAAAACTCAGCGTCTTTTAAATAATTAAGCAAATATTTACTTTGTCGCCAAATCTTAACTTGACAGATAACTGTGTTCAGCAATAGTTTTTATTAATATAATTTGCCATTTTTAAATGTAAGTATAGTAATATTACTTGGTGGTTTTGAATGCAATAAATGAAATAAATCTTTAATTAGGTAAAATGGAGACTGTTTTTATTTATATAGAGGTATAACTTGAAATTGTTGTCTCTTGGTCTGCAAACGCCCGTGTAACACTCTGGTATTACGTGGCAACCTAGATGTTGCCACGTAATACCAGAGTTGCTGATGTTATCCATGCTGCAACATATGCTGACTTGTTTGGTTATATAAGTTTTTTTTTTAATTTTTAGATACCAAATAGAAACTTTGAATTAATTTTGTGGTTGACGGGAGGTGTGTGATGTTTACCCCCAGTACCATTAGGCACCTTCTACGACGCCTAAAGTGTGGAGGGTTCCTAATTACTTCTTTTTTATTCTTTTTTTTATTTCGAATGGGTCCGCTCTTGATCCCAGTCAAGCCCGGGTGCCAAGACTGGTGTCATGGAACAAGCTAACCCAGAAGGTGCCTATTCACCCTGGCTTTAAAAAGAGACGGTTAAAAGTACTCGGAAATACAGACGAAGGGAGGAAGTTCCATTCCTTTGCTGTGCGCATTATGAAAGATGTTGAGAAGCGCTTGGTGTCACAGGTAGGAATAGCAACCAAGATGGATGTCCGATGGAAAAAGGGAGATGGCAGTATGAGCATTTGCAGCTCCTGAGCACACTATTCAAAATATATTCTGTAGAAGACCGACAGACAGGTAACTTTGAGCTAAGGTGTTAAATTGTTCATCGCCAATTTGCTATCACTAATGAGCCTCTCAATTCTGCAATGAATCGTCTCCATTGCAGAAAGATGGTATTTTTTTATTTGAATTTAAAAAGCGTTCATTCTGCTTGATGCTAATGTTGCGAAGATTAAGCATGAAGATCTTACGATGAGACGTTGTTCGTGCAACGGTAGCGATCCTGCCTTTCGCACCGACGGTCCTAGATTCAAATCCCGGAAGGAGCAAATGTTTGTGTGATGAATACGAGCATTTGTACCAGAGTTATGGGGATTTATATATATTTCTATAAATATTACATATATATATATATATCATATATGTATGTCTATCCGTTACCCTAGTATCCATAACAAGCCTTATAGTGCTTACTTTGGGAAAGGCTAATTTGTGTGAATGATAGAAAAATTATTATTATTACTACAGATGCAAATAATCAGTACGCAATTATACTATCTGTTTGAGCCTTAGCATTTCCAAAAAAAAAATATATATGAATAAAGAATAAAGGAATATTAAAAAGTTTGTCTGTCGAGATTCTGTACTTTACATGGTTTATTGACCCCTTTCAAGGACGTCATTATGACACGTGACAAAACGGATATTGCGGTTAGGTGCATTCTAAGGAACCCCCAAAACCACTCAAGCACTCTACACCAAACAATGGACACGCGCTCGGGAACCCCTAGTCACAAACACCTCGAATTATCCCATAATTGCCACAAATTTAACCTTTAACACCTCCGTGCAGAACTTAAATTCCTTTGTCGCGACGACCAATTACTGTCTTTGCGATCCTGCTTTGTTCGAAGTAAAGCTTTTGTTGTGGAGTTAGAGTTCAGAATTGATTGGGACAATAAGAGGCATTCCTCGCGAGCTGCCTTGACAGGTATTCAAGGGTGCGGGTAGGGTAGGGCTACCAGATTATGAATCTTTGGCTTTTTATTACTTTTATTGTAAATTGTGCCAGTTATTTAGGTCTAATAAGACCTATTTTAATCACCTGTTTGGCATTGGCTTCCTTTTTGTCTTTTAACTAGTGGAACTTTGATCTTTCAGCCTGGCCGTATAGTGAAGTGGCTCAAGTTCAGGACTTCCAGCCGAGCTGGTCGGGATAGTCACTCTCCGGCCAGCCCTGTGAACCCCCCGATGTGCCCTCCGTTCCATCGAAGTCAGGTAGGGCCAGTGTTGGTATTGGCCTCCTGGATGGCAGCACCATAGGTTGAATGGGCCCACCGGATTTAGATAGGTCTGAGGGTACATCGAGGCATTTCTAGTAGGTGCTCGTTTCAGCAAATGTTGGGAGTCTTGGACATACATCATTTTCACCAGTCGACTAGGCCTAATCGGGTTTCCCTTCGTTAAGAAAAAAAGGAATTAGCCTAGCCTAAAATAAGCACTTACGACTTGTGTTATGGATACTACGGTAACGGATAGACATACAATATCATACATAGCTAGGTTATAGCTAGGTTAGCCCGGTAACGCGTTGCTATGATTACGTTATTGATACAATGGAAAAAGAGCGGAAAAAGAGCGGACAGACAAACACACAAACAACAAATTTGTGTTCTTAGATTATAGACTAGCGGCCCGTCCCGGCTTCGCACGGGTGGACAAAATTCTTTAATTTTTTCTATTATTAAATATTTTCTGTTAGCGCCATCTAGCGTACGGTAGACGAACTAATTGCGGTTAACGCGTTGCTATGGTAACGTTATTGATACAATGGAAAAAGAGCGGGAAAAAGAGCGGACAGACAAACACAAAACACTGTGATCTTAGATTATTGATTTATAGGAATATATATAAATACCTATGTCTCTGGTACAAATGCTCGTATCCATCACACATATATCCCTTCCGGGACTCGAACCCAGGACCATCGGCGCAAAAAGCAGAATCGCTACCGTTACACCAAACAGTCGTCCAAATCGGCGTTTATAAATAAATCGAAAAAAAAAATAAGGAAATTAGTATTTTATATTTACCTCAGTATTTCTGTACTAAAAGGGCATTGTTCTCAAAATAGCGTTAAAACAAGGCGCATTTTTTTGCTCTCATGAGTGCGGCATTGTGCTCTGAGTGCTTTTTCATTTCACAGGAACTAAATTGAAACCGATCCTTTCTATTGTTGCAGGAACGCCTTTAAATACGGTAGGCGTTATATGAGGTTAAAATTCTTATATTCAATACCGTTTCATTCATTTTTCTAAGAGAATAAGGCCTTATTTATATTTTTTTATACAGAACAGCTACTTGGTTATAAATAATGTCATGGTTAAGTCAAAACTATTGATAAATATATCATTTTATTTAGGAATACTAGTAAATATTTATTGTCATTTCAAACTAAAAAAATACTCATATTGTTTACATTTTTTCCTTTTTTTAATATTTGATAAATATTCTTTCTTATTATTAACTATAACTTATTTCTAACTTTTTCGAATGATTTTATTTGTATTAAAATTCAATGACTAAATGTACCCATATCAAATCATTCTTTATTTTGATTTTTTTAAGTGCTTTTTATCTAATGTTTAATCCATATTGCCTACTTTCAAAAGAGTTGCTAATTTACTTATTCAGCATAAAAAAATATATAAAAAAATACAAATCAATAATTGGATAAGACATTAAAATTCAAAACGTCTTCATATAATATAAAGAATAAACTATTTAACTTCATAAATGTAAATAATTATTTTATGGACCATATCGTTTCAAACATCTGTCTGCCTCCCATCCGTCACTCAAGTTTCTGGATTTTGTATCTTAATAATCCTTAAAGTTAATAGCCTACATAAGCCTTTTTTTCAGTTTCTTGCTCCTAGTTTATCGGCATTGTCCTATCACAATTAAGTACTACATTTTTTCAAACCGGTACTTCTGTGTTGGCTTCGTAACCTGGTTCAAGATCAAGTCGGATTAATCTGGTTGTTACCTTAAATGGCCAGTTACATAGCAAGCATTTAAGTCTATCTAGGAGATCGTTGGTTAACGCGTTCAGATAATAATAACGGAGACTTCACAAAAGCTAGGTAACGGAAATTATGGTTTTCAAGCACGTCAAGCATTACCTACACGTTCAAATATTACTCGTGTGTTAAAAAGAGGAAGTTATCGAGACGACAGAAAAATCGTACGTTTGGAGAAGCAATATCTATTTAAGGGTCCAATGAGATAGGAAATGATATTTGGCGAAAACAACTCCTCAGCAATCTCGGCACGCACCATTCGAAGGCGTTTGGTGGATGGAGATGTTGATTGGAAGGATAGCAAGTATGGTAACGATGTCAACATTGCGTCATAGGTGAACCCATATAGTTAGAAAATTAGACCGTCAAACAGTGGCAAAATGTTCTTATAATTTGTGCCATGCCCTCTGAAAAAAGTACCCAACCCCAATTTTACGAAAATGACATTACAGCATGGCGATGGCGGTGCGAATCTGAAAATCTGAGGATACTTTTCTAATTACTATCGAAGAAAACATGAAGCAATACAGGAATATACTGGAGGAATTAATGTTATCCTATACTTAAGCCGTCTTTCCGTTTATTTGGATATTTCAGCATGATAGTGACCCAAAGCACACTGCACATTCGGTTAAGGAATTCCTTGATTTACAATCTGTTTCTGTCTTTAAGCCAGCTAACAGACCATATTTATTTGTAATTGAACATTTCTGGCGTTATATTTATAGTAGTATCAAATAGACAGTGGGGCGATCTAAGAGTATTGTACATTTTTATAGGATAATGAAAATCTGATCCTCTCGTAAAATTTAAAGAATTATAAAATCAATACCTCGCCGGTGTAAGACAGTTATTAAGTGTCGTGGACATGCCACTGAGGGTCTGTTTTACCACTTGCTGGTAAAGTTCCCGATAGCCAATTCTGCAAGATAAACAAATTTCGGTTTCGAAATAATTGGCAGATGTGATTGCTGATTACAGCAACCTTCATCTGTTAGACAGTGTTAACTGGCAGATAACTTTCTAAAACTTTAACAGGAACTGGTGTAGTTATTGTATTTAAGACTAGAAACCGTTCATCAAAATAAAACCACTTTATTTGAATTAACGACGCATTTACATTTGTTTTTTTATATTTTATAATCCTGACGTTACGACCCCTATATATAACATTTATATTTGCGTGTATTCCATTTGGGGATTCAGAGTCATGATTGATCGTTTTTAATTGTTATGAATTTTAATAGATTGATTGTTGTTACTATTATTAATTTTTATTTTTGTTTTCGTTGACTATACATTTCATCTGCTGATTTTTATTATGATCGTTCTTATTTATTTGTATAATTTATTGGAAATGCTATTATTATAAATGTGCTTTAGTAAATAAACGTTCTTGAACTTTATATTTCTATTCCTTATATAGAGATTTCTGATATGTAAGAATCGTAAGTTTATGAACTAAAACTCGCTTTCAGCAACGAGAGTAACGAAAAAAAACGCACGCAGTGTCTCCAAAATAACGGTATCAATTTTTAGAAATCAATAACAAATAGAAAACGATCTATGATGATTCTGAATCTCAAAAGGCAATATTTGTGAAATATCTGTTAAATCACAGTAGGATCTAAAGGAGTTGAAACGTCAGAATCGAATATAATAAGAACTAAATTTTGAAATTCACAAAAATAAAAAAGTTATGACCAAAAACATTGTCTCTATGGGATTCAAAATTGAAACAAAATGCGCGCGCTTTTTGAAAGTTTTCATTATTATGGAATTTTTAAATTTACTAAACATTAACGGTAACAAACACACACATAAAGTATTGTCATAAAATAATTAAGATAACTGCGTCATGTATCCTATAATTTTATTTAAATACAAAATTTTATAACACAACACGGGTGTCCAAAAATCTGTCTTTTCCGGTGATATTCATCAGACTAACGATGTTTTTTTCCTGTCAAAAATAGTTTTATGTCTGCTTGTTATGTCACTTTAAAATAAACCAGGCCGCGTCTGAAGTGAGCCACTGATTCCGAATGATAGACGACCCATTTCGATGGTACGGTTGTAGATTGGAGTCATTCCACCAAACGAGACGTGATTTATTGTGTCTAAACAATAAATAACAGTTACTAATTGCATATTGTCGTTGGAACTACAATATTGCGTAATCAACAGTTGCTAATTACGCGGAACTACAAAAAAATAGTTTAATCAGACAAAGACGTAGTAATAAATAAATATTTCTTACATTCACACCAATTAGCCTAGTCCAAAGTAAGCACTGTAAGGCTTGTGTTATGGATACTAGAGTAACGTATAGACATAAAAATTATACATAAATATGTACTATTCATAGAAATATATAAAAACACCCATGACTTAGGTTCAAATGCTCGTATTCATCATACAAACATTTGCCCCTTCCGGGATTTGAACCCCGGACCGTCGGTGCGAAAGGCAGGATCACTACCGTTGCACTAAACGGTCGTCAAAATAATAAAGAAGTCAAGTAATAAAGAATAAAGAATTAGTAATAATCACTGTCGGTTCCGCGATATTGTATCAAAGACGATACGAAAGTATGTATGTACTTATAAACTAAACATATTCTCATCTGTCTGAATCTCAATTTGTTCCAGCTAATTTCCAAATGGCTGAAACTTTGGATTTTAATTGGCTGATAGTTCATTTTATAAGAAGTAACGTTGGCAACTTTTATTGTATGGTCACCAAAAAAGAGCTTTGCGAAGCAAGCCGTATACAGGTCATAACAACTAGACCCTTATACCTAAATTTGTGCTTTTTCATTAGTCAAATAAAAACATGTAGCTTACTTCCGCAAAATTCAAGCAGTGTGCACCGCCCGCCCGCCCGCAAATAAATGCAGAAACCGCAGCAACGGCACCTTCACCAACTACTCTACGTGTTTCGCCCCCACACTGAGCATCATCAGGAGTTAGACCGTGCAATACTGAACACTAAGTGCTAACGCTAGATAATTTTATTTTATCAATGGATATGGACTTCCGCCAAGTAACGCCTGATTCTATCAAATGCATTCTCATTTTTAAACAAACTCAGGAAAGGGAAGTTTGAATATCCATATTTACTTTTCTTTAAACTGTTATTTTTATGATGTCACTTTTTCAGGATATTAAAAGAAATGATTTGATGGTAATGATGAGGATAACGAATGACATAATTCCGTGTTAAATATGAAAAAGATGCGTCGTTTATGCCGTGGTTTAATTTAAAAAGTGGTTCTATTTATATGTATTATGTGGGAGCTATATTTGTTTCTATATTTTTTATTATATATTGTAATATTATTATAACATGTTATTGGATTAAATGATAAATGGAATGATAAATGATGTTTATTTTGCCCAGAAACATGGTAAAATATTAACAGATACAGTGTTTACAATAATGTTCAGCATGTTTTGCCAATTTTATCACAAGAAAGAGTTGAAATAATATTTTAATTAACTTTTTACTATTACATCATACTACACCTACTTAAGTTAGCCATTAATTAACTCAAACGCTTCTGCAATGTTAAAATGGGTTTATAAAGAAAAATTCAAGATGGCCGCCAAGGAAAAACTCACGTAAAAGGAAGAAAATCTCTTGAAAAGGCACCGGGAAAAGTTTATCAATGGGTCATCAGCTCCAGATGAAGATTACTCCCCACGCGCGAACGAAATAAAAGAAAAAAAAACACGCAAATCGGTTGTCTCCGGATATCGTCCATTTTGTTTTTTCGAAACGGTATCGCGTCGTTGTTAGCGCTTTATTTTCAACGTTTGTTCTTTCATATCTTTATGGTTATTACGCGGTTTGAATAACACGATGAAAGAAAAAAAAATGAGAACCAAAAACAAAAGATGCTAAGTATTGAAACGGCGTGTTTTATTTTTATCAAATTCATGTTAGTAGGTTTTTTCTCAGGATTATATTTGTACGATAATATTTGATACGCCTGCCCATCTATACTAATACATAAAACTGTAGGTTCTGTCTGTTCATTTTTTTGGTACAAATTTTATGATAAATATTCGTTTTATGACTGATACTGTATGTTTGTCTGTCTGTCTGTATGTCCTACTATAAGTCAAGAACGGGTTAACAAATTTCGATAAAACTTGGTATATGGTAAGAAAATATGATTGCGCAAATAAAAGGCTATATATCATATCGATAAAAACCTTAAACTCGTAACTAATACTATAAATACAAAAGTGAGTTTTTTTGTTACACTTTCACGTCTTAACTAGTCAATAGATCATCATTAAATTTTGCATACACTTTGCCAGGGGTACAGAAAAGTCCAGAAAAAAAGTACAGTACCCGAAAGATAGAAATAGAACTTTTAATCGGTAGTTTACAAAACGCGAGGGAAGCCGCGGGTAAAAGCTAGTAACAATATATAAATGTATTATGATTGTAGAAATGCCTTTAATTTAATACATTTAAATTAATAACGCAAATAGCGATTACTATTACCTTACAATATACTATAATATATTCCCATTTTGTAGTTTATCGGGTGGTGCAACTGTTCTGATCTTAACTATTGTAATAACGGTTTCTGGGTTCGATTCCTGGTCATTGTTGTTATATATTTAAGTATTCTATCCGTTATTTATTATCTACACCACATGCTCTGCTAAGTTTTGAATCATTGGCGAGAGTTGTGCTAAATTTATTTTTTTGTATAGGAAAAATTCACTAATAAATTTTGTAGTTTAGGACTTAATAAATGACCTGAGGGCCTACCATCAGGTCTTATAGCGATTCAAGTTCAGTGGCTAAAAAGAGACGCCACTATAGACCGCGTATAGCGGTGACTCACTTTGACAATCGAACTTGTCTCGCGTAAAAGATTATGGTAGGCCCTCTGGAACTGTTGCAATTTTGAGGTTTTTTTGAAATCTAAATTAGAATTGCAATTTCAAAATCAATTCAGTTGGCGTTCAATAATTGGTTCAAATATATTATTATTGAAGATAAAAAAAAATTAACAAGTGTAACGTGAATGAATGTGTTCACTCATGTGAGCATAGTTTTAATTATTTTCAATTTCATAATCGACTTTAATACGATTGCATAAAGTATATTATTAGAGAAATTTAAATTTTAACAAGCGAGGCAATCTAATTTAATTAAAGTAATTTAGTAAAAGGAAGTGAGTTTTATTATGTTACGTAAAATATATGGTTTTAATTGATTTAATGATAACTTAATACAGTAATTAGTTTTTTTTACGATGCAGAAGTACATTTCTCATAAGCAATTGCAAGTGATTGCATTTTAAAAGAATAATTACAATATATTCAACATTTTATTTATTTATAATAGGGATAGTACACAGCACAAATACCATTGCTTATAACAATTTTTACATTTAATTTTGTAGGCCAATTACGACTTTCCGAAGATTTACAAATTCGGGCTTGAAATATTGAAGATGTTATCACCATAACAAAATAAAAACTTTAGTATAGATAACATTCCAAATCACACGAACAACAATGAAAACAAAACCAAGTAAGAAAAAAAAAGTAATTGATACCCGAGGGAAGCCTTACTCATGCAAAGAATATTAATATTATTTTATAAATTAAATTACATACATATTGTATAGTAATACTACAATACATACATATAACTTTAGGTAATATAAATAATAAGCAATATGAAATAAATAAATGTATCTTATGTATAAATGATACTAAAGATACAAAGTACCAAAAAAAAGAGGAAAACAATAAAATGGATTAACACTGGACCTGATTCTCGTACTCACCACCTTCACAGCACATGAGTAAAGAAACGGTACAGAGACAAAGCTTCTAAAGAGCTTGCAAAATTTATACCTATTTTGGTAGGGTTGGCACAATTGAATAAATTAAAAATATAAATGTTCATTTTTTTCACATTTTTTATTAAAATAGGTTATTTTTTTACAAATTACATACTCTAAATATTTTGTTTTATTACTTTTGGTTTTTAATAATTTGTTGTGTCTTTTAATCGATTGATAAATTCTAAATCTAATATAAAGTTTTTTCAAATAATCCAATGGGAAACACTCACATGGCATAATATGAAATGTACAATCTTGCAAACGTGCTAATATGTCATTACCAATATTAACAATTTGTACATGAAGATCAAAATATTCGCTTTGGGAATGATACCAGAGGGAAGACCCCTCTCCCACTTGCGAAATCCTGCGCTCCGATTCAATATATTTCCCAAAAAAGTAATTGTAGGTATCTATTCAGAATTACTTACACAATTTTACCGAAATATCTGGTATAATTTTCTGTAAAATATATAATAATGAGTATTGAGTAGTTTTGATTACAGAGTTGTATACCTTTCAATTTACATAACACATTATAAATATAAATTAAGTTTCAAGTACAAACTTACCTAGAAGACTTCTTGGGATAGTTAAAATAAGAAATATTTTTAGTCTTTCTATTATTATTCATGCACACAGTACAATGTACAACTATATTCACAACACTTTTTAAATACTAAAACTAAAATATTACTACGTATTATGTGAGAAACTCGAAAACAAAAACAAAACACGCACAACGTTCGAGCGTCGCGTCACGCCTGCACGCCCTGAGATTGTCCACTGGCTGATCTAGTTTGAAGCGGTTTCGGCTTATACGTGACAAGCGGCCAGTGGTCACGCACAGACACGCGTTGCACTTGTAGTAATGTACCTATCACAGCGCATTCGTATGTAGCTTTGTCTCTGTTCATTCTTTACTCATGTGTTCACAGCAAAAACAAATAACCACCCATATAAGTAATAGTCATTTTAATTAGTTGTCACTGACATCTAGGTCACATACAATGTGTCCCGTCACCAGTGTCGGAGCCTTTAATGGTGTTAATATGACATTTTTTATCGACAAATTGCCCCTCAAATTTGATTTTTCTTGAAAAGCCAATAATTAAAAAATACACAAAAAAGAATCTATTTCGTCGGACCGACAGACATGACGAATCCATAAGGGTTCCATTTTTGCCATTTAGATAAGGAACCCTAAAGAGGCTAATAATTACATAGCTGTTTCTTCTTTAACGCTTGCCGGGTACTTGTCAAAGTATTACTTATAGTACTTAGAACTCGAAGAGATGGCGCTAGCGTACGAAATTCTTAATAAATACGACATGAGTTTTGGTAGCTCGATTAGAACAGCACTCGCCCGTATACCGAGTGTTTTTTTTTATAAAATTCATTTTAATGAGATTTTTGATCGACAAAATAGAACGTAAACAATATTCAATTTCCGGTCGCTTACTTATGCTACATTTTCGTACGAGATATGCGTGGTAGAAAGCGGTGCGAAATATAAAAATGTGTCATCAAATTAAAGATAAAATGATTTTTATTCAATACTAGCGGACGCCCGCGACTTCGTCCGCGTGGAACATTGCAACATTATTTGATTTGTCTAGAATAAAAGAATTTTTCTAAAATAAAAGTAGCCTAAGTTACTCGTTATTAGATCAGCTACCTGCCAAAAAAAAGTTACGTCAAAATGCGTCCAGCCATTTCAGAGATTAGCCGGAACAAACAGACAGACAGACAATAATTGTAAAAAAATTGATTTTGGTTTATGTACCTACCGTATATATATTCATATGCGTGTAGTAAAAAACGGTTAATTCAATATTACAAACAGACACTCCAATTTTATTTATATGTAGATAGATGAGCATTAACAATGCGTGTATTGAACTTCAACAGATACGCCTTTGCTTTGTGTCCTACTTCAGGAGACCTTGTAGCCTTGAACCGAGAGGCCGCAAGAACTCGGCGCGGACTGTTTTTTCCCTTTTATTATATCTTACATTAGATACTTATAAAATATTTAAGAAAACTTTACTGAATCTGAACCCATCTTTAACTTACTGTGCGATCATTGGTTGTTGAGATATAGATAATCAAAGACATAAGGATCCTTTTCCATTTGAAGACCGATATCTCGGCGAGAAGTGGACGTATCAAGGTTTATAAAAAAAAAATTAAAGCTAAATGAACAAAGTATCTGACCCTTATAGTGGTTAAGCAAAAAAAAATTTTCCACGCCCGTAGATTAAAAAATAAAACTGAAAAAAGAATTGAAAATTTTTTGTTGCTGGTTTTTTTAAGATAACTCAAAAAACCGCGGAGGCTACAAAACTTTAAAGTTCTAATAAAAAAACAAGACATTTGGAGCTACAATTTCCTTTTTTTTTATTTCCTGGACGACCATTTCTCTCGAAGTTACGGCCTGTTGAAAATTGCCCAAAAATTTGGAATATTTTTTTGATCCCTTAATTTTTTCCAGTAGTGATTTATATTTATATTAGATAACATCGCATATATTGTTTTAATCCCAAGTTGAGTAGCCACTGAATATATTTATTTATTTAATTCAGAAACAACCACGGTACCGCCTAACCTAACCTAAGCCTTGTTTTTTTTTAATTTCTTATTTGTTCAATTTTAGAGCAACTGATTCAAATTAGTAATGAAGTTATTATAATTTCGGGGGTTCGTTATAATGATGTTTTTACATCCGGGGGTCGGAGCCAAGGATACTCATTGCCCTGGAGCAAAAACATAGCATGAAAAAGAAAATAGAACTCCTTCTTTCTAACAGACTTAACAGAAAGAAAAGAGAAAGAAGCAAGATGGAAATAAAAGCATACCCCTTGATTTGGAAAAAAATATTAAAAGACATTATTTAAAAATGCATAATCCTTACTAATATTATAAATCGGAAAGTGAGTTTGTTTTTTTTGTTTGTTTGTTTTTTCCGCTTTCACGCCGTAACTACTGAACCGATTGCTTTGAAATTTTGCAGACGTAAAGATAAAAGTCCGGATTAAATAATAGGGTACTTTTTATCCTGGAAAAAATTGATATTCCCGAGGAAAAACAAAAATATTGTTTGCTTGATGGGTGGATTGTAAATGGCGCTGTGTGTCGTTTTTAACAACGTAAAATATTGCAAACGAATATAAATATGTAAATTTAGAAGCTGAATGATACGATAATGAATCCCCGAAAATGAGGAATTCCCGAGGAATGACGTACAATTTGTTTTATCGTTTAAACTGTTTTTTTTACATCTACTTATATGTTGCAAACGAATATGAACATGTAAATTTTGAAGCAAAATGATACGAAAATGAATCCTCGAAAATGAGGAATTCTCGAGGGATGACGTACAATTTGTTTTATCGTCTAAATTGTTTTTTTTACATCTACTTATCCTGAAATCACTAAAGTCAACGAATTACTAATTGGTACAAGTATTAGTTACGTTATTTAGTTCTTGAGGTATGCGATAGATGGCGCTGGGTGTTTTTTAAAACATGGTAACGATGTGTTTTTAAAATACATAAGAAGTGGAATGATAGCTCACTCAATTTAGTTCTTGAGGTATGCGATAGATGGCGCTGGGTGTTTTTTAAAACATGGTAACGATGTGTTTTTTAAAATACGTAAGAAGTGGAATGATAGCTTACGCTATTTAGTTCTAGAAGTATGCGAAAGATGGCGCTGGGTGTTTTTTAAAACGTGGTAACGAAGTGCTTTTTAAGATACATAAGAAGTGGAATGAATTATATGAATTTTGTATCCAGCGTTACATCGCGCTTCTTAGATTTTTCCGTGGGAATGAGAAGTTTTCTTATAGTTGTGCTTTATACCGCAATATAACCGAATTCCACGCGGGCGAAGCCGCGGGCGGAAAGCTAGTTTGATAAATAAAACAGGCTGGTTGGTAATGGATAGTAAATATTTAATCTAACGTACAATGTATGCCTTTTCATTTTATGCCAAAGTAAATCAAGAATCAAAACATTATGCGAATCCCGTTCATATGACATCGGGAATCCGTACAAATAAAGTCTATATTCGCGTAAAACGTTATACCTAAAGTTACAAACGTAGAGACGTAAAATATATAAGGTAGGTAACATATATAACGTTCGACATCGGTTTTCCATCAGGCAGTCGAAACTTGTTCACAACTGTGTTTCACGTTTACCTTACATTGCAACGCTAGAACATTTTCCACGGAAAATAATCCTTTTACGACTCAATAAAAATGTGGCTGTTACGTCGTTCATCCATAAAATTGTAACTATATTTTTTGTCTTATGCTCTATATCAAATTTAATGCTTAAATTGAAGCGTAAGACTATAAAGATAAGTATACCTAAATATTTAATGTATTGTATATTGGTAGATAAATGGAAAAAGCATGTAACTTATGATATTTTTGAAGTTATACTTTCTTGTTTTACGCGTCGAAAACAAGCGCATTTCAACTTCTACTATGAGCTAGTATCGAGCTCAGAAATGCGTTTTATAGCGTATTTTTTTTTTTTAAATAAGGCTTTATAAAAAAAGAATAAAAAAATACATAAAATTACTTCTGTAATAATCGTATCCATATTACCATTGTAGTTTCTGAGATTTACTTAAGATAAAATGGATAAGATAATCCCTGTGAGACTACTTAGTATAATGACCACTGATCGAAATATGTTGATAAAGCTGAATTTAGTTTTACGACATGTTGTCGTATAGACGACCTTGTCTTTGTCAGGGTTAATCATAAGTTATTCATGGGATTAGTAGACAAGTTTAATAAATATTTCTAATTTGAATCTGTGGCAAGGAGAAAAGGATGTTCTTCTATCTCTTTCTGTTAGTATTTCGAAATACAACTCTGAAATGAATGAATACTTGTTAACCTCATGTGGAATACTGTAGCCTATCTAGGAATATCAGATTTATAAATGTTATAAATAATAAGTGTTTAGGTACCATGTTGTATAGTTCTCAAACTGTGGGTTGGTTCTTGTTTGCAAAAATGGGTCCAATTGTGGAGTAGGATGTGTACAGCAAAAGTAATGACTTGTGTGACTACTTCAGAATCCTGGAGTAATACCATGAGGTATCCTATTACTACTACTAGTGAGATGACATGTTTCACGTTATAGACCTCAAATAAATCAATGTCTTATTATGATATAGGGAATGATATTTAACCTTACGACAAAACACCAAACTTCGGAATAGTAATTGAAAACATTAATTTTGATTAATTTTTATTATTTTAATTAAAAATGTATTACAAAATAACAGATCAGTTTCCTTTAAATGTCACAGTTGTCGTCTTAGTTTTTGGCTTCGCTATGAAATAAGTTTTTGTGTGTTTCTTTAGTACTATTACTGTCTATAATCTTTGAGCACTACATATAAAAAATGTCGCATTTGTGACGGTTCATTTTTGCTTGTACTTCGAATTTGTAATTTAGTATCTGCTTTTTTAAAAGTCGTGATTGAATACTTTTATTTGAATGGCAAAAAACAAAACATTCATTATTATCGAATTAAGAAAATTAATAAGTGAAGGCTGTATGCGCTTTGTATTCTTTGATTTTCTCTAAGGAAAAATGTAAACGAAAAAATATGTGTACTTTTTCGACCGCGCTGTTAAAAATAAAATAACCGATGATGTTGGATTCTATCTTTGGAAGGTCTATTTCTTAACTATTACACAAACTTTTTCGTCATTTAGAAAGTAAAATATCCTATAAGCTGGATATGTATTATGTATATCTATATTCAGTTCGATCCCGGCGAAGTTAATTAGGGATGGGCTCTTTACTAAATAATTATAAATATTAATCATTATTCTGCTCATGGTATGACACAACTTCAGCTTCATTATTTGCAATTAGTGTAATGATGTTTTAAATTTCGAATTCAATACATTCATTCATCGAATTCTTATCCTCATCCAAAACCATAAATAAGCATTTATACCTATTTAAGAATCAACAGTTTACCAAATTCGAATTTTTAAAAATGGAACATAATTGTGCCCATGAATGGTAGTCGCGTGAACAGCGGCAGTGACCTTGTGGACTACTCGACTGGGCCAGGCTATTGCACCGCACGCGCTGCCCTGCCCCCCTCACCCCGCACGCAAATTATTGAGCGGGGCTCCTCTCTCTCCCCGGTGCACTTCCTTCCGCGACCCCGCTGCTAGCCCGGGAATCCAGTTTCACTAGAATTGCGTTAGGTTATGATTTCTTATTGGTCGTTGGCTTAGACGGGTTTCACTTTCGGGATTAAAAAAAAATAGTACGTTTGTTGCTTCCTGGCATTTCTTCATATTGAATGTATTGGAGTTCTGTGTCAGCCTTATGAGTCATCAGTTTACATGAAAACGTTCAATTAGTCCCACTTGCGAATCGTACAATGCATGTATGATATATTAAGTATGTAGTTGAAAAGCATGTATTCACTTTGATAAGCTACGTTAATTGAAAAGCTTCTTTGTCAGTCAGAAAAAGTTGGAGATGTTGCTTTAAGACTTAAGAAAAAGGTTTTATAAAAATGCTTTGTAAAATGAAACCTTATTTGATGAAAATCGAAAAAGTCTATACCTAAGAGTAAAAGCCCCAATGTATATCTGCATTGAAGAGTATTTTTTTCAGTCCATTAGGCTTTTAGCGTTTTATCAGCAGGGACCATTAGCAAAGAGGGTCGAATCGGAAACTCAACACGTAGCTTCTTCTAAAGAGTGCCTAGATTTTTCGATTTGGAACTCATTGAAAGATATTAAAATAAATTGAAATTTACTTGTACGTACAGTCAACAGCACCTCAACCTATACAAATCTGTTAATTTTTACCACTCGATTGTCAACTTAAAGTCAAACTTATAGGATCCTATATCATCGGAGAATATTTGACATAGTTTGACAGACAGTTGACGTGGTTTTGTGCGTACATTAGTAAAGCAATCCATTTTCCAGCAAATTATATGTCAGCTGTCCTTATGATATTATCTACAATATTTTATGAAATTGCAATAGAATACTTATTGGATATAATATTTAAATTTCAAAGTTATCATTGCGTAATATTTCGAATATTTTTCTACGATAAGTTTGAATAATTTATAAAATTGAGTAATGATTGTAATGATATTTATGTATAATAATTCGTTTTGCAGGTTGGCTACAGATATTAAAACTGTACAGTGTTGTTAATAATTTGTATATCGAACTCCTTAAATGTCGCTTGGCGAGGAACCATAGACAAAGATGTCACTGAACTTTTTAAATTCTCAGATGGGTAAGGAGTTTACTAATACGTTATTGAACGACGTTTAGTGGGGAGGCTCGTTTCGTTGGCCCACATCCACGCGTCCCCAAGGAGTCGCGAGGCGCACGTTTTTGCCGCCTGTTTTGAATTTATAAAGCGGCTCAACAGCTGATCGGCGGTGTTGCCACTCCGCCCCGCCCCCGCGCAACGTTGCCGCTACGTGCAGCGCCCGGCGAGTCTCGAGGCGATCGACCGACCCCCCTCGTACCATAAACTCGACATACAACGCTTTCCTGAAATAGTTGGTATAAACCCTTTTGGTGGAAAATGCTGTCACGTTTTTGACGAGTACGATTTACGAATCGAGGTTATGCGGTAAGTGTAAAACAAACTCAGTAGAACCACTAGGAAGTTTTTTGGCTTCAATATTCTCGCTTCGCCCCTTGATGGATAGTCAAAGTAATTTTACAAGACATGATATTATTCAAGTTGAATTATTACAGAGTGGGACGCTATTACTTTATCGGTCAAGATTTTTTCTTTAAAATAGTCTATCTGGGTGAATGTTTTTCTACAGATAAAAAACGGCGGTTAAGTGCTTAAATAAAAAAATATAATTGTCATCTCTACTTTTTTAATAATATGAAAAAAAAATTGCTATTAAGTTTGCAAAGAAAATAACAGAACAAAATTGATATATTGGATATCTAATTATAAACTCACTCTGTAGTGAGTGAAATTTTAATGAATCCTCAACCAACAAGCAAGGGTAAAAGAAAGTTCTGTAAAAGTTTAAAGACAATAATCTTCTGAATATAAATATTAAAATACTATTAGCGAACTACAATTCTGAATGTCATTCAGTAGTTTTTATAGATTCAAAGCGAAATGACGACCGTTTGGCGCAACGGTAGCGGTCCTACCTTTTACGAATTCGAGTTCCGGAAGAGGCAGAATTTTGTTTTTCTTTTAAAATAAATAGGTAAGTGCTTGACCACTATCTCGCCTGATAGTAAGCGATATATAAGCGGTATATTCATTCGTGACTTGAAGATCTCTAAATTATATGTGTCAGAAAACACAGATTCATGCAAGGAGTTCCACTCTTTAGCGACACAGATGATAAAAGCGAATCAAAACGCATAGTGCGACTCTTTGGTATATCAATCTTATAATGGTGGCCTCTATTTGCATATTTGGTTGTCCGTTGTAAAATTGGGATGGTGGAATGAGGCTGTGTATTTCTTCTGTACTCTCCGAGGTTTGTGTGATACATACGAACATATTTCTATAATTATTACATATCTATGTATCATATAGGTATGTTTATATTCGTTATCTTAGTTCCAACAACACAAGCCTTACAGTGCTCACTATAGGCTAGGATAATTAGTGACAGTGTAAGAAATATGTAATGTAATGTAAGAAATATTAAAAATATTGGATTGAAATGAATAGAAACTAACCGTTATATAAATAATCTATGTTATATATAAAAATTAAGCCTCAGTGTTTGACTGCAATGAACTCCGAAACTACTTGACAAATTAAGATGTTTTTTTTTTGTTGGTTTAATTTTAATTTATAACACAGCAACGCGTGGCCGGGTCAGCTAGTATATAATATTTCGTTTCTTAAAAATATTTAGTTAAAACAACAAAGTATTTGATGGCATTTCAGAATATTTTTACGGTAAAATAATGTCGTGCTGCCATTTCTGTCGTGTAGGTAGTAGCGTGTTGCTATTACATGGCAACAATTTTACATAATGGTAGAAAATTTGATTAAAAACGCGAACGAACCAAAGTTTTTCTGCCATAACTTGTTGTTTCGTAATATTTTACGAGCGATAACTAAATCAATTACTGAACAATTTTGCTAAATCTTATTTTTTAATATTGTGATAACTTTATTAAAAGCTTAATGCTTTCTTCCAAAGACTTGGGTGTTACATACTTTCGCGTTTGAGTGTAATAATAATAATACTAATTACATTCACACCCTATCAGCCCAGCCCAAAGTATGCACTGTAAGGCTTGTGTTATGGATACTAGGGTAACGGATATATAAATAAATAAATATTTCTTACATTCACACCAATTAGACTAGCCCAAACTAAGCACTGTAAGGCTTGTGATATGGATACTAGGTTAACGGATAGACATACATATATGATACATAAATATGTAATATTCATAGAAATATATTAAAACACCCAGGACTCAGGTATAAATACTCGTATTCATCACACAAACATCTGCCCTTTTCGGGATTCCAACCCAGGACCGCCGTGCGAAAAGCAGGATCGCTACCGTTGCACCGAACGGTAGTCAATATGTGTAGGATTGATCTTATCTGTATGAAAATAAGGTCTTAATTTACAGTGTTATTCCAAACGCGAAAGAAACGTTTGCTTATTTGACAATTTACACTCAGCCCTTATATCTAATACAACTTAAGAAAGAATTTTTTTTTTAATTTTTTTCTTGCTAATTTGTTTGATTTTTTTATAAAAATAGTAAAAGCTAAAAACTTGAATTTTTCGCTGTTTATAATGATCGTACTGTGGTTTTCAATCTATAATCTAAGATCACAAATTTGTTGTTTGTGTGTTTGTCTGTCCGCTCTTTTTCCATTGTATCAATTAACGTTACCATAGCAACGCGTTACCGGGTCAGCTAGTTCTTTATAAATATGTAACTAATCACAATTTAATTACGTAAGAATTTTTCAAAATTATTCAAAATATTAGGCACTTTTACTTTTATCACTGTTTTTGTTTTAATTCAATAATTATATAATATTATAAATTTGTATGACTGTTTGTTGCCAAAATAAAGAGAGAGAAAATCTCAATATTTTATTCATAATCAATACAAACGCCTATCTGTATAGAACTCATGTCTGGAAATTTAATGAAGAAATTCTACATGTGGATCATCATTCAACATGTGGATTTTTCGTGAAAAAATTGGGAAAAAATCTTTTACCACTTTTGGGGTGGTAAATTCAGTAGTGGAAATCCCTGTTGCACTTTCAAGGTTATTGACTTGTCTGAAAACTTAATTGTGCAGTTGTACAATTACGAGCAGTAAGATTTATAACGTAGAACCATGTCAAATTACATCAATTATTTCTTTCTATACTGTTTTCTTTTTGCTTTCGGCCGATTTGGTGTGACATGGTTCTATGGTGTATACATCTATTTTGCCCATGGCTGTAAAACTGCACAATTAACTTTTCAGATAAGTCAATAATTTTGAAAGTGCAACAGGGTTTCCACTATTGAATTAACCACACCAAGAATGGTAAAAGAATTTTTCCCAATTTTCCAGGAAAAATCCACACGTTGAATTAAATCCCTGAGGACGCACTAAATCATATTTCCCCGAAGTTACAAGCTATATCTGATTTGCAGTATGAAAGCTAAGAAACGTTGTGGCTTTTTGAAATTTATTTTGAAAAGTTTAAAACCTTGTATTGAATTATCAAATTACATTTTCTTCTATGATGTTATTTATTTACGAAGAATTTATATATTAATAAAACCATGTTACTTTTGTAAAGAAGTCGAAACGTCAGGATTAAATATTGAAAAAAAAAACTTTATTTTATTTAAATGTGCGATTAGTAGTGGAGTGTAAGAACAAAATAGTAATTATTTTATTAAATAAAGCGTAGACAAGCTATTTAACCAAAATAAATATTAGGTTGCTTGTTGCATATTTTCTGAATAAGTTTTGATTCGTTTACCAAATTGAGTTTTAATAGCACTAATATTGTTTACAAACCAAAAGTCTTCGCACCTTAACTAAGAACCAATTGTTAACGGTTAATTACCAGAAGAAAATATCTTTATAAACAGTAAAATTTTATAAAAAAAAAACACGTTTTAGGAGCGACAAGGAGATAATGGCAGTGATCAGCGCGTTCACCCTACGATTGTGCAAGAGCCGGATGTACCGACTGCATCACCAGTTTTTGATAGGTTGGTAGGGAAGACTGACGAATAGGCTGACGATAATGTTTTTTCCATAAAAACTTTTTAAATAATTTCATTAGGTTCAGGATTGGTTGTATGAGCAGATTATAAGCAACAGTTTTTCTTAGTTATAAAATTTATATATTTCAATAAAATATGTATTGGTTTGGAGCGACTTAAAACTACCTGAAGTTCTAAATAGACCACTTTCCTTAAAGAAAAGGATAAATTAAATAAATACCCTACATTTAATTCAAAAAAGTTTGTGGTTGACTCTTTATAAGCCATAAATGGCAGACATTTTAAGTTCTCGGCTTCTCGATAGCTGCTATTTTAAGCTACCTTATTTCCATCTTATTTATGACTCAAACAAGAAGTAAATTAAACACTAACTCCATAGTAGAACCCACATGCTTAAATGTTGTATCTAGAATTCCGCATGTCAAATACATTGCGAGCAAATCCGCTGTAGGTCGTTGCTTTTAGTTCAAGTCTCAGAAGCCGAGTGCATCGGCCTTGCTGACACGAATCATTCCTCTTCATTTGCCAAACGATTTCCATCTCTACATTGTTACAAATAAAACAGCATATCGTAATAGCGCACTTAGACTTTCCCACAATGTTTTTCTCTACAATGTACTGGGATTGAGCTTTCGAGTTTCCCGCCTATTTAGTCTATGGCTGATCTAGCGTTCGTCTCGCTCTAATGGCTTTGAGATCCTATCTGTCTCAGTCGCACGATACAATGCAAATTAAGAGCCTTTGAATGGAAAAGCAGATTTCAATCTTATGATTTGAAAACGGAACTCGAATGATGGACGTGGATAAGTGAAACTCAACGGAATACATTTCAATATTTTAAAAAATATAATTGAACAGCTGTAATGAGAGCTTCGATTAAAATGCCATCATTTTTAAATTACTAATATCTATTTAGTTCATACTATTACCGTATATTGGATTCATAAAATCCTGATACATTCCTTTAATTTTGTAACTGGATTTTTGGCGGGAAGCGACAGTTTTGCAGTTTTTTTTATTTGTTAAAATTTATTTGTCGTCAGTTTTTTTTATTTAATTTCTAATGGGTTCGCTCTTGACCCCAATCAAGCTTGGGGGCCAAGACAAAATCCACGATGGAACGAGCTAACCCAGAAGGTGCCTCTTCATCCTGGCTTTTAAAATGGACGGGTTATAAATAAATAAAGACGCAGGGACAGAGTCAAACTCCTTCGCTGTGCTTATTATAAAAGATGTTGAGAAACGCATGGTGCGACAGTTAGGAATAGCAACCAAGAAGGAATCGTATCCCGCAGTGTGTCTGGATGTCCGATGGATAAAGGGAGAGTACATTCTCCAAAGTACATTCTGTAGAAGACCGACAGACAGGCAACATCGCGGCGGTGAGCTAAGCTGTGAAGCTTGCCCTTCACCAATTTGCTGTCACTGAAGAGCTCAGCTCTGCGTTGAATAGTGTCCAGTGCAGCAAGTATGTGTAATAATGGTGGAATATTAAGGATTTGTGGCCATGTACGATTTTTGACAAGTAAAACAAAATAACGGGAAGTATTTTTACAATTATCTTAATAAATCCACACATGGGTTCAAGAAAGTCCCACACATTTAAACACTAAAGCTCACATGAACAAGAAATTATCATTATTCTTTGATCATCCACGACTCATAAGAATCATCTTCACCGTCACGATTTTATGAATGAACTAGCGGCCCGTCCCGGCTTCGCACGGGTGGACAAAATTCTTTAAATTTTTCTAGCTTTAAATATAGCCTATGTTACTCAGCGTGCATGTAGCTTTCCAATGGTGAAAGAATTTTTAAAATCGGCTTAGTACTTTTTGAGTTTATTTCAAACATATAAAAATACAAATCTTTCCTCCTTATATTATTAGTGTAGATAACAATGAGATCCCGACACTTTTGCATGCGTCTTGTCTTGCTTGCATCAATCGCGCGTGGATTTCCTTAGCAGAGTTATTTTAGAAATGTATTTATTATACTCTTCAAAGATCTTATACTTAAAATCATTAACAAATATATTTCGAAAAAGATTATTACAGGATTTTATGTTGATAAAAAACTCAATGGCCCATAACTCATTAATAGGTACCAACTCTTAACATCTTACATACGTGATAACTTTTAAACGAAATATCCGATTGACATGAAACAAAAAGTATTTTCTTCTACATAAATACTCTTGATAACATAATGCTTAATTTCGATAAAGATTAATATTACGATACATATTTAACGTAGTTTTTTTTTCTTCACACGATTTAATAATTATTTTGAACACAAAATCGGTTATTGTGACTAAACCATGATAGCTAGATATATGTTCTCGCGGATTTTTTTGTAGGTCTTAATGGGATCTACAAACCCGTAGTACATTATTTTGTTCTATTGTCAATAGTTTTTGCAGCGCACGCAAAAATAGGTTTTCGATTTTACACCTTGTGTTACAAAATAGAATTTTATCACGGATCCCTAATTTTGAAAAAAAATAGCCTATAGCCTTCCTCGATAAATGGACTACCCAACACTGAAAGAATCATTCAAATCGGACCAGTAGTTCCAGAGATTAGCGCGTTCAAATAAACAAACAAACAAACTCTGCAGCTTTATAATATTAGTATGGATTTACAGGTAAAACTTGGCACTGGCAGAGCACTTATAAGGAGTAAATTTTCCACTTGAAAAAATAAAAAGCATTTTGTAATTAAACTGTCGAATGCTACGACACGTCTTTTGCGACCATTTGCGACATAAGTTTATTACACTGTAAATTGACTATAAGTGCTCCCTGAGAGGATTTAAATAGGAAAAAATGCATTTAAAAAGCTAAGCAACCTTTGTAAAGGTCATCTGATGGATTACAATAAGTTTTCTTACTCGGTATTAATGTGTTTTGTGATATGAAACAGAATTTCCCATATGATTCAGTTTTTGGAAGTTTTTCCTGTCACGTTCAATATGCCGATTTATATAGTTTTTTTCTTCACATTTTTTTTTATGCGTTAAACGTTGACATGATTTTTTTATTTAATTATTTCTTTGATTCTTATGACGACATAAAAGACTTCTTTCGCCTGTCGACTCATCAACCGAGTTTATTCCTAGTTCGACGATTATCAAACTGTGTAAAGCTTCATAGTTCAAATGTTTAATTCATACGAAAGAAAACGCGAAAATAAAATTATTTTTTAATATGTTTACGTACAGGACTGGCCAAAAGTGGGGAGAAAGACGTGTTGATATTCTAAGGTTGATTTCAAAATTAAAAATAAGTTATGGAACTTTGAAAAAATATAGCTAGCTATTGATACTTTGGACACTATGTTACAGCAAAACTGCTTTGCAATGGACGATCGTTTGATGCAACGATCTTGCCTTTCGCACCGATGGTGACGGTCCTTGGTTCGAGTCGGAAGAAGCAGATGTTAGTGTGATGAATAAGAGCATTTGCACCTGAGGCATTGGTGTTTATATATATTTCTATGAATATTACTTATTTATGTATCATATATGTATTTTCATCCGTTACTCATAACGGTGTCTCGCTAATCCTGTACCCATAACACAAGCCTTACAGTGCTTACTTTGAGCTATGCTAATTGATGTGAATGTAAGTAATGTTATTTTTATATTATTATTATCAACTTATTATTAATCTATAATCTAAGATCACAGTGGTTTGTTTTCGTCTGTCCGCTCTTTTTCCCGCTCTTTTTCCATTGTATCAATAACGTTACCATAGCAACGCGTTAACCGCAAGTAGTTCGTCTACCGGACGCTAGATGGCGCTAACGGAAAAATATTTAATAATAAAAAAAAATTAATGAATTTTGTCCACCCGTGCGAAGCCGGGACGGGCTCTCTTTTAGGCAACTCACAAATTTCGCTTTTCTCCCTCCTGCTACTAAACGGTTCAACCGATTCGAACGAATTTTGGCATGAACATACATAATTATAACCTGATGGACATAGGCTATGTAAAAAAAATATAGACTTTACCATGGAGGAATAATCACCGAAAGAAAAATTCAAAAGCTGATCACAGCCAAATCGCTGAAACTACACTGATGAAATTTGAAGCCAAAACTCACATCGTGGTCGTAACTAATGTGCAAAAAAAAGTTTTGAAATCGGACATACCATCGAGGAATAATCACCCTTCAAAAATCTAATTGCTTCGCTCAGTATTGGCAAACAGCAGCTTGTATTGCAGACCTAGTATTAGCTTTATTATCAACCATAAACTATAAAAATAGTAGAGTTTAAAAAAGAACTATGAAACTGTCACATAAATAACCCCAAATTCATCCTAATAATTTTGAACCCTATTGGGTTTCCCAATAGAAAAATAACAATTTCCAATAAAAATACAATATTTTTTCATCTCTTTTCCCAAAGGCCGTGTGTTGAGTAATCAACTAAAAAAAATGTTGATCGAACCATCAACCCGAACGTAGTAATTTTGTTATTACGTAAACATCAAAATATTTATTTAGGTTTCGCCTTGGAAGCTATATTTTATTACGAAGAAAAAAAACTATTGTTTGTATACATATTTATGTGTATAAGAGTTACATTGTAATAACATCAAAAGCGTTTCATCCATGATAGAGCGAAAGTAGTAGAGTCGTAAAGTATATTATATCCAGAGAACAAACATCACATAATGTGCATTTTTGCTAATTGATATTGACCTCTGTATGTCAGACTTAAATTTGAAAATTGATTAAAGTAATTAGAAGCTTTTGCGTATGATCTAGACTACATATATGCTGTTGTACTGTTATTTACATTTGTATCTAGTGATTCGTCTTTGAAATTTCTTAAAAACACTCATATTTATGTTATAAAGTTTAAAACGCATTACGGTCTAAAACTGTTCGTTCGGGATATCATAAGAGACAAAAAAAACAGAATTTCGCTCATAGAGTAATATAAATATTACAATTTCTCCTTATTTTAAATTTCGGTAAAAAACAGAAAGACCCCCGGCGGTCTTATGAGCCTGAGCGGGTTAAACACTTGAACTCAAATGCCACTTACACAATCTCTGAATAGGTATCAAATTGGCATGATTTTTATAATAATTTAATGTAAATGTGTATCGATTTTGTATAGTAACAATATTGTTACTTCTCAAATTCTGAACAGTCCATTCTCCTAGTCCTACTACTGAAAGGTTTTTTTTTTATTTATTGAGGTTAGCAAAGAAAAATTAAGTTTTACTAATAATTTATTTGAAAAACTCAAATGCACTTAATATCGCACTAAAGATAGTATTTGAGTAATAAACTTTTTACTACTACGCCATAACTTCCCGAGTTCTTAACCAATTTTAATATTTTTGTGTGGAATCAAATCAAAAGGTTTAGAACCAGATGGTGACGGAGCCCGAATTTTGAAATACGCAAAAATTCCCATCGAAACAATTTTTTTTTCTTTTTTTTAGGTATTACGCTCCGCTCCAATATATGGTGCTAGCGTAGCTTTATGTATAGCAACTGCATCGCCTAGTTATTAAAGTCATGCCAATTGGATATCTACTCATGGACTCTATAAGTCGCATTTGGGTTTGAATGTATTACTCATACTAAATAAAATTAAAAAGTTAATCTTTTAGAAACAGGCAAATCTTGTCTTGTCAATATTAATACATTGATTTTTATTTATAGCTATAGGTAGATCGTTTAAGTGTTCGTCCGCGCGGTACAGGGGTGCGGGGGTACGATGACATAGGAGGTATGGAAAAAGGGTGGAGGGGGCCCACTATGCGTGCATGCCGTTTACTCCTCACGCGATACCCCGCGCCCCTGTACCGCGCAGGCGAAGACTAATTTAAGCAGTCTACCTATAGTACTTATCGCTTTTATATATGTACTAGTGATCTAGTGAGGCCAGGAAACCGCTACTTAATAAAAAAAAGGTTTTAATATTGAGTTAAGACCGCACTTTAAAGCCTGTCACAAAAAATAAAAATGGCTATTCAAAGGTAATTTGCCATTCAATTGGATTGAAATAATTAATAACTTATTCATGTTGTCAAGCGTTCTACTTATTAAGTATTCTTTTTGTTAAATGGATAAGTGTAGCGGGAGTTTGTTTTACGCCCGGTTGGGTTGCTTAACGAGTCGTTATTGGTAAAAGTAGCAATTATCATGACTGCAAATAATAGAGTGGCTTATTGAAGTTCTAGTATCATTCTGTTTTAGCTTTACACTGTTGCTCAGGGTAGACATTTGATTAACAAGTCATTCATTCTGATTACTACCCAATGAGTATCTCGAAAACACCGAAGAATGGGCTGGTAGTAGCCCATCGGTTGAGATGTCAATTTTAACACAAGCATATCGAGTTCGATCCTTGTTGATGTACTATGGACAAGGCCCTGCTTGTAACAAAAACAAGTTTACCACGAGGAGTTAATGGTAACATTAATAAGGTGTTTGTAGTATTGTTAATACTGTTTAAAAATATACATTCATGGTCTGTCACTACATAACGAAATAAGCACTTAAAATATTTCTCTTGATTTATGTAAGAGAACTGATGATTGAAGGTTTGTTAAACTTTTTTTATAGGTCACCAGTACATTTTACATACATAATAAAAGGAAAAAACAAAGGATATGTGCTAGTCGTTAGTCAAATATACGGACAGCTTAATAGTCATTTGTTATTACCGTAGCATGACTTAGCAAGCGGCTAACTTATGCTTTACATGTAGACTCGTGCGTTCTCTGGGTTGGAGCTGAAAATCAGTGCTTTGCTCTCAGAGAAAATTATACATATGTTAAGATTAATTGTTGTAAGCATGTATGTCGTATGATGCAAATAAACTAATTATCCATTTATATATTCAATTTTATTTCTTAACGAGTCGTTTCACGAACGTAGAAACCGATCTTTACAACAATGTAGTGAAGTAATTATGAAAGCGTAAAAACTTTTGCAACCACAATTTTAATTTCATAATACTGAGAAGCTATTTAGAGCAATGCATTTATAAAAGGCATGCACCTTTTTATTACTTTTCTTTAAATTCATACTGACCTGTTTTTACACTTTGAAATGAAGGCAAGATGAGTAAATAAAATTATTTGTTACTTACACAGGTGTAAGACATGACCTGATATGAAGTTTGAAACAATATATCTAGGTCGTGCTTATAACAAGATTTACTAGTTTTAGTAGAAACTGAAATGCATTAGCAACAGTTCCTGTAGTAATTCTGGATGTAATGTGTTTTTTTTAAATACCTATATTCATAATTGTATACCTAAAATGAATATTAGTTTGTATCAAATAGTAATCGATTAACAATTACTAAATAAGCTAAGGAAGTTTAATGGTGTCATTTTATAATCTCAATTGAAAGATGCCCACTGATGGACTTTTCTTCTCATAAATTTTGTAATAACTTTTCAGAAGTCAATATTTATTCAGTCTAAATGAATTTAAAATAAGGTTGTGAGTGATTAGTGACCGAATGAAAAACCGAAGTTTACTTTGTTCTACTTTGTATCTTAGTGCACCAGTACAGTTATGAAGGAATCTGGTATACAATGGTGCGCCTAACCAACTAAGTTAATATTACGGAAACTTACTTAATCTTTGATCTTACATTAATGGAAACAATGAGAACAAATAAGATAAGGCTGTTTAGGGCAATGGTAGAGATCCTGCCTTACGCACCCACGGTCCTGGGTTCGAATCCCGGTAGATGCAGATGTTTATGTGATGAATACGAGCATTTCTACCTGAGTCAAGGGCAGTTTTATATTTATATTAATATTACTTATTTATGTATCATATATGTACGTATATCCGTTACCCTAGTATCCATAACACAAGCCTTACAGTGCTTCCTTTGGGCTAAGGCTAATTGGTGTGAATGTAAGTAATATTATTTATTACTACAATTTTTAGCCTAATTTAATTTCATGAAATTTTATTTTATAATTGTTTTATTAACAGATTAAAGATCTAAGTTTATTATCTCTCATATGTTATAGTTTATACAATGTTAGTGATACTTTAATAAATATAAACTAGGTCCTAATAATTTCCTGTATCATTACATCATAAGTCAGCTTAAGTGTTCACTTAAGTGGGAAGGGCTGGAGCTATTCTTTTCTAGTAATATAGGTTATATACGGGATTGCTACCATGTACCTTGTTTTTATTGAGTTTCCGAAATATCGGAAACTCAATAAAAACAAGGCACATGGTAGCAATCCCGTATATAACTTATATTACTATAATGTTAGTGACCATGAAAGTTTAAAACAATATACTATTCTTTTCTGCCGGACAACATACTTCTAAGCCAATATCAGCCAAATGTATCCTTCAAAAGTTTGGATTGCAATAGCTGTCGATTAAGGAATCTTTTAAATAAAACATTTCAGTTGTGAAAGAATTGATTACACAAGAAATGCCCAAACAAGAAACACTCGTGTGCCACATAAGCGGATAAAAGTATTAGAAACTAACAAAAGACTAGGCGAGTTATTTTCCATTTGTAACAATAGAGTTCGTTTATAGACAGACAAATCTACATACAAAGTAGAAAACAGCTGTGACGAAGACAGGGCTGCCTCAATAAAACAAGAAAGAATTTGTATATTTTTTGTTAAATTATAACAAGAAAATTGTCTCATGTGTTAAGCAGGAGAGATAATAAATGCTTTAGAAACAAAAAGGGGGACCTTTCTTTTCAGGCCAAACATGTACCTTGGTATAACATTCATAAACTTATACAACCACTTATGTAATATATAAAATACCTGTAAATTAGAATTTCGGGAAACACTAAAAATGATACACTTAAAACAATTGCGTAGAAAGAATCGCTGTCAGTGCGGCGTTGACGGAACAGACTGACATAAACTGTGACAGTGACAGTTGTCACGCCGATTAATGATTCTTTTTAGATTTGTTTATTATTAATAATCAGAAATGGTATTTTAGAAATGTGGATGTTAATAGTATTTGACCATAAGATTGACATTTACTTTAATAATTTGCCACTTGATCATTGCAACCGTCAGTTAATTAACTATTATCGTTTAAAGAATTTCTGTTGACACAACACAAAAATTTTTTTGCTCATTTTTTTCATCATCAAACAAATAGTGCTTGCCAGCTAAAAAAAAATATTTTTAGTGGTACAAATGTTTTTCAAAATAAATAAGTATTTTTTTAGGAATCTACAATTTTTTTTTCTATTTTGGTATTTTTGAATTGTAGGTACATGTTTAGCCCCAGTTGTATGGCAGAAAGAAAGGATCCTTTAACAATTAAACAGTTACATAACAAAAATATAGTAATAATTACATAAATTTTCCTTTTTATCGATTGTTCGAAACTTATAAAAATTGCGATTACTTTTAATTAATATAGATTGAAAAAAATTTATGAGAACTTAGGTCGCCTAGTCTTTTGATATACCTGCGAACATTTTTTTTGCTCATTATCTATAAAAATTGCATTGGTCTTATCTCTAGCATTATCGACCTACTCATTTTGCACAGCGTGGATCTTTAAGTTGAAAATTACGGGGTAACACTTAATAGCTAAAAATTACGGTGTATTAAAGTTTATTTTGAAAATTACAAAATAATTATTTGAACTAAATAAATAATTTAATAACTAAATAAAATGCAAAAATAAAACAATTTGATTTAATAAAATAATTTTAATAATTAGAAACGTGCCCGAGAAAATACATGACAACCACTATCTTAGTCACAGCTCCTGTAAAGGAGTCGAAACGTCAGGATTAAAAATAAAATAAAATATGCGCAAAAAACCTTAAAAAAGTGTTTTATTCTAATGTGTATATGCGCGGAAGTGTAAGAACTAAATAAATAAATAAATCTTAAATAAATAAATACGAAAAAAATTAACGAGTTAAAATTCCAACAGGATCTTTTAAATGATAAAGAACGAGATCGATGGCCGTTTCGTGCAACGGTAGCGATCCTGCCTTTCGAACGGTCCTGTGAAAATGTTTGTGTGATGAATACGAGGTACATATTACCTAAGTTATGGGTTTTCATATATATATCTATATTACATACGTGTCATTAATGCTGTTTATTTTCCAAATAACTAAATATGAATGTCTATCCGTTACCCTAGTATCTTTAATACTACAGTGCTTAGTAGGCTTACTAGACTAATTTTTGTGAACAAAATATTATTTTTATTAATCGAACAACAGCCAACAAACATTGAATTTATTTTTAATTATAAATAATGTAAAGTTATTTTAAGGTTTTCGTTTAATTATTGATATAGGTGCATCTGTTGGTTTCGCAGTAATTAAGTGCCTCAGCTACACGTGTAAGAATATAATTTCAAGTATAATTACCAATAATTGTATATAATCGTACAAGTATCTTTAATGAAGTTATTAAATCTAAGTATATTTAATTCTTGAGAACTAAAGTTAGATTAAGTGTTATTTAGTTTTTATGAAGAAACCAGTTTTTTTTGGATTTGTGTGACATATTTTCCTTCTAATTAAATTATAAAGAGGAAAAGTTCAATTTAGCTCAGTTGTAGCGATCCTGTCTTCCGCACCCAAGGTCCTGGGTTCGAGTTCCGAAATGGGCAAATGTTTGTGTGATGAAAACGAGCATTTGTACCTGAGTCATAGTTGTTAATATATATTTCTACGAATATTAAATATCTATGTATCAAATATGTATATTTATCCGTTACTCTATTATCCATAACGCAAGCCTTATAGTGTAAAAAATATAAGTATCACTAACGTTATTAAATTTGAGTAAAACATATGGTATTTCTATAGTAAGGGCTGAATGGGGAAAAAGGTGCTACAATTTGAAAATTTAATATCTGTTCTACACTATGACAAGAAATTGTTTTAAAAGTTTGAGATTACTTGAGTCTGGATAGCTGCCAAGACTGGAATTTTTCAGCTTAGAGCATAAGCTTGAGGTAAACCAACACTCAAGTAACGGTTTTTAAAATAAATAAAATGAAACTTATCCTAAGTCGGAACAAATCCAGTAAAATAAAAAAAAACATCAAAATCGGTTCAGTACTTTCGGAGTTCATCGCGGTCAAACACTGTGACAGGGAATCTATAATCTAAGATCACAAATTTGTTGTTTGTCTGTCCGCTCTTTTTCCATTGTATATGCGTTACCATGGCAACGCGTTAACCGCAAGTAGTTCGTCAACCGGACGCTAGACGGCGCTAACGGAAAAATATTTAATAATAGAAAAAAATTAAAGAATTTTATTCACCCGTGCGAAACCGGGACGGGCCGCTTGTTTTCAAATATAAAGTCTATACATGGTCGACAACCCTAAGATTTCACGTATTAGATATAGGCGTCTAGTTGTCGACCAACTATTATTATGCAAATTTTGCAAAACGGGAGCCAACGACGGAAAAAAAAGACGCCTCAAACAAAACGAATGTCGTTTACGTAATCCGTTGTTGACGGATCCTTGAGCCCGTGGGATGTTCCGTAATTTTAATCTATATTCCGTCACGTTCCGTTGTCGTGTTTCGTATAATTGCGACTGTTGTATTTCAGTGAGACACAAATATTGTTGGCCCATATATCAAGTATTTTTAATAAACTCACGGGAATTATTAATACATCAGAATATTAATTTACTTTACTACACACGATTAATTATAATATTTCTCATATTCACACCATTTAGCTTAGCCAAAAGTAAACATAAATAGAAATAAGAAGAAGAAGGAAGAAAGACATTTATTGACACACGCGCACTTTAAGAAACACAGAAAAAAAAATAAGGAACCAAACAATGGGAAAAAAATACAAAAGTAAATAAATAAAAAGATTAAAAGTTATGTCAACAAAATACCCTGCCTCAGCATTTTTGCCTCTGTTTCCTTCACAGGGCAGAATAGACACAGAGGCGCTGTTATTATGACAGGGTTCAAACCAGTGACAAAAAGAAAAAAACGCCTTTTAATAAAATATCGATAATAATAAAACTAGCAATCATACATATACACACACACACATATATGTACACACACACACAAAAAAATAGTTAGACCATATTTTAGGCAATAAATAGATTCTATTGCCTAAAATATGGTCACATTAAAAAGATATCATTAAAATTACAGTAGCTCAGCATATTTCGCCGGAGGTTCGACATGCAAATCAAAACAATTCAATATATTGGTATCTCTCTGTCCTGCTCTTTTCCCATTATTTGGGGTCGGGTTTCCTCACTCTTTTGTGCCAGGATAATCTATCCTAGGTTGTCTCATGTCGTTGGCCAACAGAGATTTTTTCTAGGCAACATTGGGACAAACAGAAAAGAAATATAAGACATATCACAAGATATCTTACACAGAATGTCCCTAAAAAAAGTTTTAAGCGAAAATCCAGAGGTAGAATTTCACTACGGCTACCCAAATCACCTCCATTTCGTAGTTTTTGAGTTATGGACCTTACTTACAATAAAGTCGCTTTTTTTGTAAAAAAAACTAGCTGTTTGGCTTTGGAGAGTTTCTATTCTCTTCAAAAGATTTATTATTTCCCGTCGCAATATAAATCTTCCAGACTCAAAATGAGTAATTTCAAAACTTTTACGCTGGTTAATTTTTAACAAATACTGTAAAAATAATATTTCTTTTTAACACAAACGAACTAAAATAAAAAAATAACATCAACTCTATTAGAAAAGTACTCGCCCGCATAGCGAAGAGATATGGGTTCTATATCCGGGCGAGTACTCTTACAATAAATAATAATAATAATAATAATAATAATAATAATAATAATAATAATAATAATAATAATCTTTATTTATAGAATAAGTTTTACAATCATAATGAAGTCGCTGACTCCGAACTAGGTTTAAAACCTGTATTTCGGAAATCAGTTCCCTTCTTCCTTAACCTATGTACAAAATAAACATACTTAACAAAAAGAAAACGTATTTTGTTTTTAAAGTTAGAGTAAAATGTGTGCGTGGTGTGTATGTGTGTGTGGTCGTGTCGTGAGTGTATGTGTGTGTGTGGTCGTATCGTGAGTGTATGCGTGTGTGTCTTGAGTGTGTGTCTTCTGTGTGTGCGTGTATGTGTGTGCACATGCGTGTGTGTCTATTTGAGGGGTTGTAGCAGTTCCTCCGTTTCTTTGTAATCTAAACTAGATAACCAACCAGAAACTATTATTTTGCATTCGCGTGAAGATAGTGGATACAAATTAAGGATTCTATTAGCTTTGTTATAAAGATATTTATCTTTAAAATCACTTTGTCGGCTTGCTAATGTAGTACGACATTTAGGTAAATTTATTACATTTTTGGACCTTCGTTGCGAAGAATACTTGGCTTTATCAAAAGAAGTATGCTGGTGCTACCAGACAATACTACGCAATATATAAAATATAGATAAATAATAAAGACCTTGATAGACCCATAAAAAAAATTCCTATTATTTTTTAAGCTGACGCCAGCATCAGGGGATGTTGCTTCAAATCCCGCCTGATACTAAAGAGAAGTAGATTTTTTTATGTTATAATTTCTTTAGGTATTAAAATAGACATTTAATTGTTTTCAGATTAGATGAGCTTTTATTTTTTATGTTTTTTGGATTTTTCAGTGCTATCTTAAAAGATATTTTAGATACAATCACAAGTGAATCGGGTAACGAACCCGCAACCTTTGGAAGTCCGGTCAAATGCTCTCCCAATTGCCCGCCTGAGAATTCACCTGTGAGCCGAATCGATTTTTTCAAGTATTTTTCTATTAAAATAATTTATCTTATAACCTTTATTTCCAATTATACTTATGATAATAAATATAGGTGACAAATAATACAAATCTGGCATATTCTGCCTTTTTTCGCCGTGGAAATTAATAACATTTAAAAAATTAACAAAAATACAGTTATCCAAACATTAATCAATATCATTTATATAATTATGTATTCAGAGCGTATTGCGTATTTAGATAAGTGTGTATTCCTTTGTAATCATGATTTATACTGAATATTAATAAAAAAAAGTAATTAAGATAACTTCAGAACTAGATTCGCGTGTGGACAGTCAGCATAAACGTGTTCCATTTACTACGGTAAATGTCTTTCGTCTGACGGTATGTATTCATCATATATGTGGTTGTAGATATGGCAGGTCAATGAACCCACGTTAAATGAAGTACTGGGGTGCATGACCATTTGGACGTCTTTGGCGCAAATCGTGTATGCACGATTCAGTAAAGTTGATGTGTCATCATATTTAGCGTCATTAGTTACGCCTATTACAACAAAAAAAATCTCTCGATCCGCCTGACAGAGACAAGTTGATTTTTTTTCTTTTCGATATAAAAATCCAGCATATTTTATATCTGTTTATATTTTTTTTTTCACTTGTGTTATGGAATTCAGAAACAACGGCAATACTACAACACACGGATATTGTTAAATAACGAAAAAATAATAACTTTTGTCTTGTAATCATAAACTGATAGTAAAATTAAAACTTGTTTAACAATAATAGCTCCTGTCACTTTTATTTTCAAAAAGGAAGACAGAGATAGCATGAGTTTAAAACCAGCAATTTTGACAATATTGAAATATCCATTACTGGCTACTCAAAGAGTCGTTGTGTAATTGCCCTGCAACATCGCAATGGATATTAGACAAATGACAATGCCTTTAATAAAAAAAAAGTCAAAACATTAAATCTAACGAAGGTTGACAGCCATTTTGTATGTAACAGTCCGTCACACGCATGTCTAACCGTTTTATAATCAGAATTATTGTTGTAACAATGTAAAAACAATTGAAAACTGCATTCTACGCTTCACAGAGAAATGAAACTTAGGGCCTTAGTGTAACTTTTTATACATGCATATCGTATTTGAGTTGAGATTTTAAATTTAGAACTTACATTTTTGTGTTAAGGTCTATTATAAAATATACAGTTTAGAACTTTCGCGTTTTAATTTATAAACTACAATAAACCGGATATTGAACGAGTGTAAAATGGTAGTTATGACCTTTTTAACCTAACATTTCAGACAGCTTACACTAGCCTTGACCTAAAAAGTCCACTATCTCGGGCAAGATTTTGAGTATATTAATTATAAAGCCATTTTTACTTAAAATTGTCGTTAAATGCTGCAATAAAAATACCAAAAAACATTTTTTTAATTGAAAATATAAATTCCGACATAATTAGTCATTTAATCTTATTATGTTATTATCATTAAATGTTTTTATGTCAGAATCAAAGTTTGTGATTTTTATATTCCGTGTTTCCAATGCTATCTTATAGGTATGTTATTTTAATAGAAAAATACAATAAAAATGGACTCGACGGAGAAAATCTCAACCCTGAGAATATCTTGCGAACCGGGGTGATTTTTTCTAGTATTATTCTATTATGTCATACCTATATCATGTTTATCTAACATAAACATTATACTAATGTGTGTATAAAATAAGTACATCAGATTTTAGACTTTATGTCTGAATTATTACGTGTCAAGTTCGATGATAAAAACTGCGTGTTTATAAATTTGCTCAACTGTATTACAGTCACTTGTATTAAAAAATAGATTCTATTGTCATTTGTAAGTAGCGTAGCGAAAATCTCAAAAACAAAGTCTTAATTTACACAGGTGGAAGACTAAAATATTAGGCAAGTTTAACATTGTTTGAGTTCGTTCGTTTATAAATGTGTTTTTTATGGTTTTTTGTTTTTGATCTTTTGTTTTCTATTAGATATTTAGTATACTATACTTTGTCCAATGTAGGATGATACTTTTGACAGGTGTCACTTCCTTATTGCCACGTACTAAGGTTGCGTTTGTTTCCTTATGTTTGGCTTGACATTGCAATAGCAACTTAATACTCTCTATATAGGTGTCAACTGTCAAAAGTATCATCCTACATTGGACAAAGTATAGCTGACCCGGCTTCGCGGTGCTGTAGCTCATATATTATAATATGCATTTTTATTATAAAATAAAATTTAACCTATTTTTGTCCTAATTTAGAACAAATCCAGAAAAATAAAAAAATAAAAACCGGTTGAGTAGTTTCGATGTTCATCGCAGTGAAACACTGTGACAGGGATTTTTTTATATAAATAGATATATACGTTTAAAAGTGTTGTCAGCACTACTGATCACATCGCAGAAAGTGGCGCTGATTATTGCCAATATAAACAATTCAAAATAAAGCGTAATTTAAAGAAGCTTTGAATATTTAAATAAAAAAAATTGGCACAAACTTGAAAATAAGACGGATTTGTCAAGGTCCTCGGTAGTTTTATATTTGTTCACCTATTATTTATTTAGTTATTTATGCATTAAAAACATTAAGTTACAATTATTTTACCATTACAGAACTCATCAGCGAAAACTTCGTCGGTTTATAATGACAGTTCGCAAAAAAGGTAGGTATTAACTTTATTTAAAGAACCACTATTATACCTTTTATTAAAATAATTATATGTATTGGTATATAGGTTGTATGTTATAATATCTGAATTATAGGTAATCAGCTTTTACCCGCGGCTTCGCTAGCGTTAATGTAGGCTACCGATTAAAAGTTATATTTCTCTCTGGGCAATAGTACTTTTTTCTGGATGAAAAGTAGGTACCCTATATTCTTTTCTATACCCCTGCCATAATGTATGATATATTTCACGATGATCGGTGAAGTGTTTAAGGCTTGAAAGAGTAACAAACAAACTCACTTTTGTATTTATAACTATCGCTTTAAAGCAATTTTCAACTAAATACTACGCTAGTCAAATAAGACGATGTTTTTTAGATCATTTATAGTCCATGGAACATTTCACCACATTTCTGAAAACTGTTTATTTTTGTGTTGTAAACGACAAAGCGACAACCATTGACGTAAATAGATTATTGTTTTCCATAATCCATTCCATTAATGGTCAATCATATTACACCATCTTAGTTTAGGGTTGCTACTATCTTATTTTTTTTCATAAAAATTATGAAAGACGATATTTTTTTCAATCGAATGATAGTGTCAGGTTTCATAATTTTTTAAGAAAGGTTGTATACATGGTACACGATGTACCATATTCGGGATTATAAAGGTATTACTGAACATCCTTTCTGTCTTGGTTGCACAAGTAAATATAAAGAGGCAGTCAGTTTAATTGAGGTTACCGGTTATTGCCAAAATAATTCGACCTATTTGATTAGGTTAAGTATTACTGATATTATTCCTAATTATTCATAAAATAAATAACTTTTAAACGTAGTTTCTGTCTTTATTAAAAAATCATTAATAATGTTTCTAACCTTCACATCAGTTAGCCTAGCCCAAAGAAAGCACTGTAACGCTTATGGATACTGGGGTAACGGATAGGCATACATATTTTATATTTAAAAAGTATGTAAATACTCACGATTCAGGCACAAATGCTCGTATTTATCACACAAACTGCCACTTCATCCAGATCTAACAAATAACTATTCGAATTGGAATTAGAATTAGAATTCGATGTTATCATATCGTAAACAACAAAATTCCACAATGTTTAGACAGTATCAGAGTTTGTCTAGGGCAACTGGTCAATAACCCATTTGTTATTGAACCTCGTTTCGATATACAACAATAAACAAGTCAAGGACTCGGAATTACTTGTCTGCGAGCAAAATGAGCTGTTATATAACAGGTGAACGACCTATGAACCTCCGACCTCAAATTTACGCATCGCCGCTCACGACTCACGAATTTAGTCGCGCGCGGGACAAAAGGAGCACGCTGTATAACCGAATGTAACGCTTATGATCAATGGATGAGCTTATAACTAGTTCAGAAATAGAACGGTCTTTTGTATTCGGATACAAAGAGGTGATAAAATTACCACTATAATAAGTTTCAGCTGAAAAGGTTACATTTTTAAATCTAAAGAGGTTTATTTCATTTCATTTTTTGCATTCACAATCACATATTTGCTCATAGTAGAAGTTGAAATACATTAGTAAATTTCGACGCGTCTGCCAGCATCTCAATAGCTCAGTGGTCATAGCACTCGCCAGGATAGCGAAAGGTTGTAGATTCGAATCCCACCTGAGGGCTCGGAAGCGTGGTCGTTTTTTATCTAAAGTAGGTATTTACGAGATGCCAGGCAGTACTGAAACCTGTATCCTTTCGTCGAATTTATCCAAGTATATCTTAAGATGAGCTCAATTTAAAAAGCTTTCGCCCGGATAATGAGGGGTTGTGGGTTGAATTTGAATTTTTCTTGTTTACAATTTTAGATATAAAAATCTAGCAATCAAATGCTTCAAATGATAGGTGCAAATAAGAAAGAATTTCCTAATGATCACATTCAGTACTCTTCATTGCGTTGACTCTGATAATTCATAGCAAATACTTTTAATATATTCTCTACATACATGACGTCTCTAACTTTTTGCTTAGCTCTATCCACAATTTGTAATTGTTTTTAAAATAAACTTATATTCGATAACCGTTTTTTAGTTTAAGCAATAGGAAGCTTTTAAAAACATACGTGTTTTCATGTAAGTTACTCATAATTATTAAAATAAAATGACGATTTATACACAAGCATTACATATGCTTTCTCTGAAAAAAGAAACAGGTTATAATGAGTTTTTAATTTTTACTTGTAATTTAATCAGTAAAAAGAGTTTTAATAACCTACACATTTAGTGAAGTACAAAACTCATTGGTGTATAGACTAAATGACAAATTAAAAAAAAAAGTAGTATTGTTTACTTTTTAAATTGCGCTGTTAGTTAATTGCTTTTTCAAAGCAGAACTTATACATAAATCGACATTTTAATTAATTAACAGATAAATGTGGCGACTTATTAGTAAGATAGCGGTTACGAGATAGATTATAATTAATATACCATTTAATTAACAGTAATGGTCGGTTCGAGGTGTGAAGGCATAAAGAAAGAGTACCATTCCGTTTCATCCGTCTCTATGGTAAGCCAGTTACTATGTAAATGGTGTGAAACCAGTTTCTAAATCTTGTTATAGCACGTTCATAGTAATTGCACACTACACAAATCACTTGTAAAGGTTTACTGCACTTGGGAGCTTATAAAAGTTCTTTTCTTATTAATAGGTGTATTTGAGTTGAGATTTTTTTTCCGTTCTTTGTAAAAGATGATGATGGCGTCTTACACAATTTTGCTCAAATACACATTCCTTGTATGAGCAAGACGCTGAATTATCTTTTAAAAAGTACGGAAAGAATTTCTCAACTTAAATAATGTATGAATAAAACAACTTTTATACGGTATTTACTCATAATTAATTTTATATTTAAACCTGATGTCCCGCTGCCCGAATTTCTTTCGCCAGTTCGTCTCGGAAGGGCCTCCCAATCTCCGAACTGGTAGTAGACTACGTCAGAATTAAATATATAATAAATTATGCGCAAATACTGTAAAAAAGTTAATTTATTAAAATGTGTAATGGGCGCGGAAAACAAGCAATGTTTAATTGTGTAAGATACTTATCATTTTTCACAAAGTACTGAAAAAAAATAATTTCCTAACTCAAATACACCTTTTAATAAAGAAAAAACTTTTATATGCTCTCAAGTGCAGTAAACCTTTACAAGTATTTTGTGTAGTGTGCAATTAATAACTTAATAGTTATGGTATTTTAAGGTATGTTTTTCCCAAATGGCACCCATAGCCATCGGTTGAGATGACAGCTTTAACCGAGCACGATTCTTTACGATGTACTACGGACGTGGGTCCACGTAACACAAGCATTTAGATTATCACGAGGGTTTAATGGGAATGTTTAACTAGCGGCCCGTCCCGGCTTCGCACGGGTGGACAAAATTCTTTAAATATTTCTAGAATTAAATATAGCCTATGTTACTCAGCGTGAATGTAGCTTTCCAATGGTGAAAGAATTTTTGAAATCGGCTTAGTAGTTTTTGAGTTTATTCATTGCAAACTTACAAGTCTTTCCTCTTTATAATATTATAGTGTTGTGTTGGACGTATTATTAAAACTTAAAAAAAAAAATGATATTTCGTAGTTAATACTATATATAATACAATTTTTTTAAGTGTGAAAACTTCTTTAGCGGCGTTGTTGTGCACTTTTGGGATGGGTAATAAATATTTTTTATATATTTTATGCATTTTCAATGCGATCTTATAAGATAAATTATTATAATAGAAAAATACTAGAAAAAATCGACTCGGATCACAAGTGAATTCTCAGGCGGGAATCGAACCCGCCTGAGAATTCACTTAATTGGACCGGATTTCCAAAGGTTGCGGGTTCGATTCCCGCCTGAGAATTCACTTGGGTGATAAATTTTAAAGACACGTGACCTGATCGAAAATTCGTAAGACGGAGGGAGAGTAGACCGCCGGCGCGGCGTACGAGAGAAAGTAATATCCCTCTCTCTCTTTCTACCGCGCGGCGAAAATAATGCCTGCTCCTGCTGTTGCGTTTAAGCGGCGCAGGGCGCTTGCGCGTGTGTGCGTGTGTGTTTGTTGCCATGTTTGTGTACGATAGCGCAATAAATTAATATTGTATTTTACCACATAAATGATAGTACTTTATACTGATAATTTAAACAATTCGTTCGAAATTATTCCCTAACCATTCCAAAATATCAAAAATGTACAACGTTAATGTTCATGTTTTCACTTTTGCCGGCACTCCCGGAGTGTAACCCGTTGATTTTTTTTGATTTTAGATAATCTTAGTTACTATGTCCATCTTACATTAGTCAATTACAAAAATGAATAAAAACAATGCCAAACAAAAACAGTTAAACACGAGTCGTAAAATGTTCCGCTGCTAATTAAACTAAAAGTCTTATGTATGGCGAATAGACTTTCAAGGTTAGGTTATTTTAATTTTATTTATTTTCCAGTAACATAGATAATTAGTCTGCTAAACTACGCCGCAGTTTGTCGGTAATAGTTCTCTTTTAGAATTTTGTATTAAGTTAATATATTATGCAACTTTTTGACACTCTTTTGTTCTAAGTCAAACAAGCTTAGTTGTGGCAGTGACAAAGTATTTCTACTCTAGTTTGTTTGACACTAAAAATTAAAAAAAAAACCTAACCATAAATGAGGCCAACTCAAATATTTTTCACGACCATTCAATAAAAAGGTCTATTTAGATAAGTAATGATGTATTTAAAATCATTGCCACGACTTTCTTTAAGATATCGCACTCTTAGAACTAAAATGACCTAACACAAAAAAAAGTTATTAAGATAGATTTGATAAGTGTTCTTTGGATATGTATGTCGACCTTAAATTAACAAAATATTATGAACATTTTTATATTTCCGAGCACATTAAAACATATCAACATATTTAGAGCAATGAGGCTTTAGTCATCCTGTGATAGCGGCTCCTGTGGAGGAGTCGAAACGTCAGAATTAAAAAAAAATGCGCAAAAACCCTAAATAAGTTATTTAAATATGTTTACAATTAATTAATTAATTTAGGATATACCTTGTTATGTCACGTTATATCAAAATAGTTAATATTTGTAACAATTTTGTAGAGTAACTTAAAAACATCCTTTTTTTGAGTTAGGCCGTTTTATATAAAGGGTGCGATATATACTAATCAAAATTACCAATTTATGGATTATATATCGGCCGAGCGAAACGAAACAGTAATAAAAAAGGCATATCGTATTCAGGACCAATTTCCGAGCAAAATGTTATATTTATAAGGGTAAACAGTGTACCAGACGTCAGTTTTATGCGATGTAGAATAATATAATCGTAATAAAATTTATAGCTCTCATTTAGTATACGAGAGTTCGGAAACACTGTAAGTTCGCAATTTTGTCTCATCTAGAAAATGGAACGCAAATTACAATTTATTACAACGTTTAAGCTGAATTTAAGGTAATAATAATAAGGCTTAAAGCTTAATGTTCTTTGTCTTAATCGTAATTGAAAAAAAAGTTTAAATACTGGCATAGTTGCTAGTGAAGTCAGAAGGCGATTTGTTTTGGCGCCACTTTTAAGTGCTTAATACGTTTTACAAGGTTTTACAAAATTATTTCTTTCTAACCTCTTGTTCTTGTTGATTTATTTCAAAATAAAGCGACCCTTATTTTTTGTTGTATTTTTGGTAAAAGTACTTCTGGAATAATTTTACACGAATGTGTAAAATTCAGTTTAAAATGTAAAAGGCGGTAAAAATTGTCATTGTCATGTTTTGACACTTTGATCTGTCAAAATGACGTACGAGTATATCTGACTTATTTTTTTTATTTTCTTTATTAATGACTAGTACAATTTGTGCATTTAGCCAATGTCAAGTAAGTATAATCTTTCTTCTATGTTCTGGAGTAATTTCCTAGGTTTTAGTAAAGAAGTGAATTTTACTGAAACCTCCTCGTGGCCTTCTTGAGAGAGCGCGAAAAGACACCTTCCAACCTGTTTTGTTTCACTTGTCAACACTCATGCATATTCAGAAATACTCAGTGGTTAATAACCCACCATTATTGCACACTAATATCAACCACAACACTTTAACAAGAAAACCAAAACCATTAAAGTGACGCTTCGCACTCCCGCCAAAAAGTGCCTATATCTCACTTACACAGGAGAAAAAAGTTATTACCTATAAATAGATTAAAAAACAAGAACTGAACAAAATATTTGAGTGATTAAATTTTTTCAATATTTTATAATTGAAACAATCAAAATAGGCAGTTTGATAAGATATTTTTTTCAATTTTATTAATTATAAATGACTAATAAATATTGCTTAGTTCACTAATTATTGGGACAGATTCAATACTTAAATAGATGATGCTGTATTGCTAATTGTGTTAGTAATCCATCCATCACAATTATCTTTCGCTACAGGAGCAGGCTTTAATCGAATCAGTCACACGATCTAATTGCTCTGTCTAGACTAGACATATTAGCTTAACACCCGATAGGATTAGGAGAGCATTAATACCTACGTGATGTTGGAACAATGATTTTAACATAAAATGTTGCTACATTTATTAATTGTAAGTAGTGACAAAAAGAATTTATTAATCCAAGTTCGTGTCCCGTCTGAATCGTGAGACAAGTTGATTTCTTCAGATATAAGAATTTAGCAGTTAATAAATAAAATATACTTAGTCTGGCCATAAATACTGTTACACTTAGAAATAAAAAAATATTACATTTGAATTTCGAATCTGTCATTTTTATACGGTTGTTCATTGTGTTCTCTTATTTTGGCGCCAATACATTTTATAATATTTTGCGATATTAAAATGGAGTGGGGTGATAAAGAGAACCGAATCGCTGTGATTGCATTACACAAAGTAGGTATGGAGCCAAATGCAATTTTTAAAACTCTCCATACCCTTGGTATTAGTAAAATGTTTGTGTACCGGGCTATTAGTAGGTACAATGAGACTTCCTCTGTTTGTGATAGAAAAAGATCTGGCCGTCCACGTAGTGTTCGTACGAAAAAGGTGGTCAAAGCAGTAAGGGAAAGAATTCGAAGAAATCCTGTCCGAAAGCAAAAGATTTTATCTCGGGAAATGAAGATAGCACCTAGAACTATGTCACGTATTTTAAAAGATGACTTAGGACTTGCAGCCTATAAGAGACGCAGTGGTCACTTCTTAACTGATAATTTAAAGAAGAATAGGGTGGTAAAATCGAAACAACTACTGAAGCGGTACGCAAAGGGAGGTCACAGAAAAATTTTGTTTACGGATGAGAAAATTTTTACAATAGAGCAACATTTTAACAAACAAAATGACCGTATTTATGCTCAAAGCTCTAAGGAAGCGTCCCAATTAGTCGACAGAGTGCAACGTGGACATTATCCGAGTTCAGTGATGGTTTGGTGGGGTGTTAGCTATGAAGGAGTGACTGAGCCATATTTTTGTGAAAAAGGTATCAAAACATCGGCACAAGTATATCAAGATACCATTCTTGAGAAGGTAGTTAAGCCCCTTAACATCACCATGTTCAATAACCAAGTATGGTCCTTCCAGCAAGACTCGGCGCCGGGTCATAAAGCTCGTTCCACGCAGTCTTGGTTAGAAGCGAACGTTTCGGACTTCATCAGAGCTGAAGACTGGCCGTAGTCTAGTCTCGATCTTAATCCACTAGACTATGATTTATGGTCAATTTTAGAGAGTACAGCTTGCTCTAAACGCCATGATAATTTGGAGTCCCTAAAACAGTCTATACGATTGGCAGTGAAGAATTTTCCCATGGAAAGAGTGCGTGCTTCTATTGATAACTGGCCTCAACGTTTAAAGGACTGTATTGCAGCCAATGGAGACCACTTCGAATAAGCTTTATATATTTTTAATTGTTTTATATTTATGTACTAAACTAACATAGTGTAAAAGTAATAAATGTTTTAAGCAGTTAAAAAAAATGTTTTTTCTATCTTACAATATTTATGGCAAGACTAGGTAATGATTGTTGGTTTAATTACTAAAAGTGATTTCATCTCCAGAACCAGTAAATACTTAGAGGTTGATAGAGGGTACTAAAAGGATCGGAATAATCTTATCAGTTCGTTTTAAACTTATTTATTTTTTAAATTCCATACATATATAGTTATAATAATGTATAATAAACAAGCTTTAATAACTATACAAAATTATTTAATAATATTAATTAACCCTTCGAGCGTCTTGTGTTGCTATTGTTGTATAAAAAAAAATGTGTCCGACGCGACGTGCCAAAGTTGGAACTTAAAACTAAATCCAACATTAATTGAGAATTCTCCCTTCTCTGATTTCTGAAAGTAAAGATTAGCAAAATATTTTTTTCCAAGTTTTATAAACGTAAATCTAAAAATGTTTTTATGTATGAGAAATCATCACATACTTGTAATAACCCAAGTTAAGTAGGTAAAACACTTGTGAATTCAGAAACAAAGTAAGTACCACAACACATGCGTATTCTACATTAAACCAGCCGGTGATCGAATCAGATCTCGGAATTGCTTTGTCATGGTACGACTCACTCCACCATGGAGGTTATATTCAAACAAAACAATGTTATTAAAATGAAAAGGCGAAAATGACAAATTTCAATCTAGATCATTGTTGGATATGAATATCTTTTTGTACATATGAAGCATCTATTATGTTATTCTCAACGACAAATAAATACCTCAAACCATGTGAAGGACTCTTACAGATATAAAAAAACAGATTCGATCAAGATATGCTGTCACGCCAGTCTTCAAATAACCTATTAGAATACCCCGCGATCTCTAAAGTTATTATATGCGCGTGTCTGTATGTCACTCACTTAGAACGACACGAAATGGGCAGACAGTGTGACGCCTCAACCGAACTCCCAGTTTTTTCCTTATCTTTTTTTCATAACCTCGCCAAATGTAACGATATGTTAAAATAATCTTTACACTATCTTATTTAAGACCGTCTCTTTTTTGTTTCAAAGTATTATAAAATATAGAAAATATATCTGTTAAGTTAGCATTACTTAATAAATATATATAAATAGTATAGTACTAGACACTAATTCTGAACGTTTAATACGTTAGCATCAGTGACTCTATCGATGGCCAATTAAAGTAAAATAAGTAGAACTAATTCTACAAGCATATGGATAAGAAAATTATTACTAACAAAAATGAATTCCGTATTGTCTTAAATAAAAGATTTGTTATTATTATTATTATTGTTTATAATTTAAGTATTCTGGTTTTATTAAGAATTTTTAGTAATCACTGTATGTGTCAAAATAAAGTGAAAAAGACCTACTAAAGCTAATTGTAATAAACGAAGCCATTACGAGGTTTGCATGTAAACACACTGGCATAACAGACCCTTACGGAAGACTATTAATTAAAAAAAGCCCCATGCACCGAAGTGTTGAAAATGTCATTGTTAAATCCGATCAATAAACTGCGTATTCCGCTGTATACGTAAAATATTATTACGTGGATTTTGCCTACCCTTTTTGGTAACACCGTTTCATAGAAAACAGTCTTTCAGTGTAGCGACAACAGTGCAATAACCTAAAACTGTCTAAAACTTAAAGAATCCAATATTAATTGAGAAAATTCATGTCATTTTGTTATAGGTTGGTCTGCTATTTACGTGACAATTAACCCAGATATGCCTGAAACTATTTTTATCTTAGAAAGAGAAGATTTTTGGATATATGGTTTGTTATAATCCCAGTATCTTTGGAAAAATATAAAAAAAAATTTTCACTAGTAGAAAAGCTGGAAAATTGATGACCCATATATGGGTCGGTCGGCATAAGCACTGCGTTTCAGTAAACGCTTAAGTAATAAATAGAAATATACATAAAACGCTTAAAATTGAAACAATTGTGTTTTCTAACTTTCTATTAGTTTATTTATGATAACGGGTATTGATAATATATATAAATATTACTGTGTAATATTTTAAAACACATTTTTGGGATGTAAATGTATGTCATATTCTACTCAAATATGGCTAGTTTTTTTATATATTTTATATCATTACTAACATAAGATCACCAATGTGGTCGAGACTGTATGAATCTCCAAAGCTGCTTTTTGGTATAGAATAAGACCCGCGTTTTGTGAGAAACCTTTGTAAAAAGGCTCTTGTGACTGAAACCGAGATGATCAAAATCTCCACCGTCAATACGGAATATTGCCACATATTATGTTATGCCATTTCAATGCTATTACAGAATAGAGGAAACTAAAATTTTTTGCCTGTGATAGAAGTTCGATATAGACCTATATTCAGATCGGAAAGATCGACGCCTCCTATGTTTACATTATATATTTTGACAATTTGCGAAAAACGCTTCGTTTTTTATAGTGGAAAGTGCGTTGTTTGTTCTTGAAAATACCATTGAGTTAACCAAATAGAGGTCTCATTTTGGTAAATTTATCATTTTGAATCAGTCCCGCCACAGTCAGATATGTTTTCCCCAAAACATACAACGAGTTTGTATAGAAACATATCCACTATAAAGAAATATTTCAACGAAACATTTTTCAGTTTTAATTATGGTTACATTACATTTTTTTAAACATATAGATTCGTATACTCCACTGTAAAGTTTATTACCATGCTATTGAATAATTGGTTAAAGTAATTTATAACGTATTTAGTTTTTTGGTCTTTCCAGAGGTTGGAAACTAGAAAACTAGTATTATTTGTGTCTACTCCTCCAATGGTAGGCCTTATTTCTACGGACATACGTAGAAAAAAACGAAGAACTAACTCTTTAAGGTGTAGATGCCATTGGCTTATGAAAAAAATTTATTTTGTTAACTGGTCAAAGGAATGTCTTCACTTTCCTTATCAGATATAGACCAAATAGCAAACAAAGCCTCTGCGATACACGTAGAATAGTACTAGGTAGATTATGTATAGTAATAGCACCCTCTTCCTCATAATCTCTATCTGTGACAGGAGTGTTTGCGTTACAAAGTAGTTCAATTATAATGCATTATGGAGCTAGATAATTATTAACATATAATTCACTCAATATTTTGAAAATATTCTGAAATAACAAACAACAACTGTATTCATTTAAAAAGTTAAAAGTACTATATTTGTGCCGACGGACCCATGTATGGGTGCATGGAATGCACAGCTGAATAAAAGGGTAAAAATAAAGATAATTTTAATTTTCTTTACAATATGAATATTACTAAAGTAATATACTTTTTAGTTTCACTACTGTTTTATTAGAATAATAACGGTAAATTAATATAAATTTACTTTTTTGAGGATATGTTTTACAATTTTCGATTCACAATTTTTCGGCCGCTAATAACAACTGGTAATGTTTTGATTTACTATGTTACTTGTCATTATAAATAACAAGTACCTCTTAAATTTTCTAAAAATATGTGTATTTTGTTTTTAACGCATCAAAAAAAGACGGTAGATTTTTTAAATTCTTAATACCCATACATGGGTCGGTAGGTTTAAGTGGGTTAACTGTACCAGATATAAGTATAATATTATAATCTATGTATTTCAAATGTAATAAGAGTACAGAAAAAAATAAGAAGTCATAAAAAATATATTAAAACACTGTGTTTTATAGACAAGTGAAACCTACGACAATAGAAGGTTGAATCGAATAGAATTGACATCTTTTTGGCTAAAAAAAAGTAAAAAAGATAAATGTTAAAACATAAAAACAAATGTAAACGCGCAAGAAAGAAAAACAAACCGTACATTATTACGTATTGCTACATGATTTGCATAGCGACATGTCTGTAATTCTCTCTTGAGTTTTACAAAGTAGCAGTGACAAAATTAAAATACTCTGGATATTTGACGCGACACTTATTAAAGAAAAAAAAAGGAAATTTTTGCTGCTACTATGGTATTATAACGTGCCAAATTGGTAAAATTATTTAGTGTATTTTGGCGGGAACTTGAAACATGTGATCCTGTAGTGTTTTTTGAAAATGATTTTTGATCACATATAAATGATTGTTTAATTAACTGTTAAAGTATGTCTACGAACACTTAAAAGGAGAAGAGAGCATGAGTTAGCAAGGGAAACTAAACAACGAAAAGGGTCTTTTGGCGTTCAATAAGATTGCAGAGCTTCCAGTAAATTGAACTTAACTGAACTACGTGGGGAAGTTCTTTTTAAATTATCATCCATTGGTCATCCGTAATAAATAAATCAGTTTCCATCATTATCTAGATTTATGTCACCTTTATCTTAGCTTATACTTTTTGGCAGAATAATGTCACGCATAATTTTAAAAGGCATTATTTGATATGACTTGCTATCTTTTAATGGGTAAATATTTCTGACCTAACTTGCAATGTTTATCAATTTACACATTTTGTTTTCATGCCAAAGAAATTTAAGAATATAAAAATATGCGAACAAAACGTCTTCCAAACTTATCATTCGTTCAATCTGAAGACTGGCAGAAATAACACCTATGAGTAAATAATTGCCATCTATAAAAAATATGAAGACCAAAAATATGAGTTCGAAAAAACAAAGACTTTTATGAACTGTATTCGAAGCGAAGTAAAAACCGCTACTCAAACGGCGCTTGTTTTTTGTTCAAAAGTTTTTGATATTGGTTTAAAATAACTTGTTGAAAATGAGAAAAAATAACAAATAGATTTCTTGATAAACCAAAATGATTACCGAAGAGGATATTGAACTTTCGACGTATGTCAAAGAAAACAGTACTTTATAACAAAAACAGTCGCTTAGCCGTTACTTTTGACTCTGGTAGAATTGTCATAGGCTTGCCATTATGAAAAATAGAATAGAATTGAAACTACTTTTTCTCGTAAATGTTAATTGTATTGGTCACACTGGAAATAAATAAACTGTAAAAATATCGGTTAAATAAATAAAAAATCTGTATTTAATAGCCCGATTGGCTACTCGACAATTGTAACGAAAAAATAATAAATATGAGTATGTTAAATAACACATAGCACTTTCTTCTCTTCGTCCTCTTTCTGTTCTGTCGCTCTGTCTTTCTTTCTTTCAATTTTCTTTTTCTCCCTTTTTGCTCCTAGGTGATTAGTATCCCATTTTTTAGTATCCCCTTTTATTAGTATCCCCTTAAGATTTGACCCTTGGATGCATTAACGTTTTAAAACAAGAACCCAATTCTGAAAACATTACTAAAAATTTGAATCAGTCACTGAACTTTAATAAATAAGATATAAAAAAAATAACACATAACTTAGAGTTAATTAATACAAATTTTTTTTGAAGAAATAAAATAAGTATTTAATTTTATAAAGTATGCTGAGAATAAAATTGGAATAACCCAGATATATTTCGATTTGTGCTTGTGAAAATATGAAGTCGGGCTATACAAAAGCTGATATCGTAAATTTTCCTAGCAGTAGATGCATATATTGAGCGGTATATGTAATGTGACGTGACCTGCTGTTTTCGCGCGAATTTTAAAATATTGCCTAAAAATATATATTTATTTCTTAATTAACAGGAATGTTTTGAGAGACAAAATAGCTGTAAAAGGTATAAAATAAACATACGCAATTATTTCAATAATTTTTCGAAAACTGTCAAATAGCCAATTCTTGAGGAAGGTTACGAGTGATTTAGCATCAAGCTACAACTCCTTTAACCCGGATGAAATAAAGGCCACTAGTTCACAATAATCTGTGGCGAAATATACACGTGAAGAATAAATAAACATAGAGATATGAGAAAAACCGCTACCAAAGCAAAACTAATTATATTTGCACCTTTATTTCGTTGTGCGAACTCTTACAACATAACAATAATAAATGCTAATAAATGTTTTTACTTATTTAATAGAATATTTTGGGTTATGGTACATTCAAATGCACTTAAAATAAGTTGTTTTGAATCGTCCAACATTTTTACCTACCGCCCATTTAGGAAGTCTTTTAAATGACAACAAATATAGGCGTAGGAAGCTCGCTAGCTTTAACAGAAGTAACGACATTTACAATATTGTTTTGGTTATATCATACATTTGGCGATGTTCGTATTGTTCCATTCAATAATTCTGTCAATTAATTATACATATAATTAAATGTTAGTTTAATAAAATTTAATGTCACGTGTAAAATTCAAAGTCACTACACATAAAATGAAAATATGATTTTAATAGTTAAAAAATGTTACAGTTAGGAAATACAGTCCAAATACTTGTTGACATACATTAGTCCATATACTATAATGAAGACCGTTCGGTGCACCGGTAACGATCCTGCTTCGCACCGATGATCCTGGGTTTGAATACGAGCATTTGTACCTGATTCATGGGTATTTATATATATTTCTAGAAATATAACATATTTATGTATCCTATATGTATAAATAAATAAATAAATATGTCTTACATTCACACCAACTAGCCTAGCCCAAAGTAAGCACTGTAAGGCTTGTGTTATGGATACTAGGGTAACGGATAGACATACATATATGATACATAAATATGTAATATTCATAGAAATATATAAAAACACCCATGACTCAGGTACAAATGCTTGTATTCTTCATACAAACATCTGCCCCTTCCGGGATTTGAACCCAGGACCGTCGGTGCGAAAAGCAGGATCGTTACCGTTGCACCAAACGGTCGTCAATGTATGTCTATTCGTTAGCCTAATATCCATAACTCAAGGCTTATAGTGGGCTATACTTTGGGCTAGGTTAATTGGGGTAAATTAATTGTAAGAAACATTATAATTATTTGCCAATTTAATATAAAATAATACATGTTGTTAAAAAGATTTTTTTACGGAATTTATAAAGTACTATGTTAAAATATTTAATCGTTTAAGGATGAACACATACTTAAGGAAAATAAATTTTAAATAGAACGAAATATTTATGCTGGCAACTTTCAAACGGCGGAAGTAATTTTCACGTAACGACCCAAGATTGTAACTGCCTGGTGCAGCGGAGAGCCTTAATGACGTCACACCTACTGAACAAGATGCAATTTTATATAATCATTGGAGAATCATTATGGATAGTGCATCAAACTTCTTATGCAAGATGCACTAAGGCCCTAGAACGTATAATCACCAGAGTTATTGGTAACTATTTATAATAATAATAATATTTCCTACATTCACACAAATAAGCCTAACCCAAAGTTAGCACTATAAGGCTTGTGTTATGGATACTAGGGTAACGGATAGACATACATATATGATACATAGATATTGTATTTTTCAAATAAATATATATAAACAACCATGACTCAGGGTGCAAATGTAGTATTCATCACACAAACATTTGCCCCTTTCGGGACTCGAATCTAGAACCGTCGGTGCGCAAGATCGCTACCGTTGCACCAAACGGTCGTTAACGTACGTCATATAAGTAATTAAATTAAACTTTAATGCGTTCCAAAAAAGTTCTTTTGAGTAGTACAACATTTTTACTGACCACTTAGGACAGCTGAAGAAAGAAAGGATGTTTATCTATTATTATAGATATAGTCATAGTACTATTCTCTATACCCAAAGAATTATATGCAATGTCAATTATATTTACTAGCTGACTGGTAACGCGTTGCTATGGTAACGCGTATACAATGGAAAAAGAGCGGACAGACAAACACACAAACCACTGTGATCTTAGATAATAGATTTAGTGTACATATATTTAATAAATCTAAAGGTTACGTTACATAATGTGAGTAAAATTAAAAAAATAATTATTATTATTAAATCAAAAAAGTAAAATAAAACCAAGTAATTGACTACAATGATAATATCAATCAAACTGTTATTAGCCACTTGTCAGTCCACGGTAGCAATTGCTACCGATAGCCAACACCCCTCCTCAGTCCCGGGTAGCAATAGCTACCAAATCCAAATTTACTGGTGGCCTGCTGTTTTTTTTTAATTACGATTAACTTTTGAGTTACAGACATCCAAATATTCTATTGTGGACATTGGATACTTTATTTATTCAGCTTTACTGTAGTATTTTTGTTTAGTCCTAGCTTCATTATTTAGCGAGAAAATAGCATTTTTATCTAAGAGACTTAGGCTTTTTTCACAATTCGCGCAGCATTGGGACTTTGAGAGGGGTGGGGTAGCGGTAGCGGACTGACAAGTGGTTAGTTTAACAGTAAACATGTTTTCAAACCAATTTCGCCCACACAGTATTTAAAATATATATATATATGATTTTTATTTGAAGATATTAATAAAATGATCAAAAATATTATGTTCGACCACGCGATTAAAAATGGACGGTATGTTTACAATAAATGACAGTCTAATTTTTTGTACGGTGTGGATCGTATTACGATTTGACAGCCAAAAATTTGTTTACAAGTAGGTGACGTCATAACATTAAGTAACCAGCATAAAGTATTTCTTTGGCGTTTTGGCGGGTTTCTTGTTCATTTAAACTTTGTTTTTTAAAGAAAGTAGAGAAATGTGATATGATTAAATGGTAAATGTATTTTGCTTATTTGAGATATTTTTGTAAAACCTTCAATTAACTTTCAGTAAATAACACATATCGTAATCTCAAAAACAAGTTAACAGTAAAATCTTTCGAATAGCTTTACAACTGATTTGTATCATTATATTAGTTAATTAATCAGATAACATCCCCAGTTCTTTCCCTTAAGGAACAATAAAATCAATGTGTCTTAAAGACGTGACGGCTTTCAGACAAGGATAGCAACAATTTTTACCCACATAGAGTAGTACAGCAATACATCAATTTTATTAGGGCGTTACACGTTCCTGCAGTCGAACTCTTTAATTAAAATAGCGTAATTGCACATACACGTGTGGTTTAGTTCCCTTTTAAATTAAACACGAAGCTGTTTAATAAACCAGAAAACCAATTAAAGCCAAGGTTTCTAGAACTCTCTCAGGTTTTTATTGCAATGGTATTTATGTTGGTGCTAGAAAGAATTTCTGGGGCAAATTCTTATATTTAAAGGCTCAATATTAATTACACTTTATATTTCACTCGTGAAGTAATAGAACCAAATTTCAAGGAGAACCTGATTACCCAAAGTTAATCAATTAGGTAATATACAAATTATTGTTAGGTTAATTTTGATTTCATACTTTATCTATAGGAGAACCTATTGTTTACCCAGAGCTAATTAGGTAATAACCGAATTATATTTAGGTAAAATTTGATATCATACTTACCCGTTTATACCTAGGTTTTTACCCGAAGCTGGATAGGTAAAGTTGGGCGACTTCTGTTATATTTTCGCAATCTCAAAAAGTTATTGGAGACATAGCGTTTTCCATTTAGAAAAAAAAGACAACTAAGTTGGCATTAGGCTTTTGCTACGTCGACAGTGCAACACAGTGTCGACTTTTTTTTCTAAATAGAAAACGCTCGTCGTAAATAGGTTTCAGTTTCTAGTTGATAATGGAGTTTTTAATACGAATAAGAGAGGCAAAGTCATTAATATATCCGACTCTTTTTTTTTGCATACGAATATCGTAATATAAAAAAGGATTTAAGAAATATAAAACTGACTTCAGTACAGCAATTTATTTCATTAATTAATTGGATGCTCCCATGGATCAGCCTCAATGACGCAATGTCTGTTTCGCCCTAACTTCCGATTTTAATATTTTTTGTGTGAAATCGAATCAACATATTTAGGACCAGATTGTGATGGAGCCCGAATTTTGAAATTCACAAAAATAAAAAAGTTATAAACAAAAAATATTGGCTCTATGAGATTTCCAATTGAAAAAAACCGTCGCGCTTTATGAAAGTTTTCATTCTTATGGAATTTTTAACATTTTTACTGAACATTTTTAATTCTTTCTTTAATAATAGGGGTTAAAGTATGAAATTGCCGTTTTATTGCAATAGGTTCTTTGAATTGACATAGAATCTTCATGGTTTGAGGTTTTCGAATGAAACTTTTTTTAAATGGTTTCTATGATGTTCTTTTTTTAAAAAATGTAAAACATTTGAATATCGACTTTCAATTGTTTTTGTTATTCAATTTAGACAAGAAAGATGGATACTGCGAAAATTCGAGTTATTTTTGAATACGAGTTCCGACGCGGAACTAACGCGGCAGAAACAGCCCGCAATATCAATGCTGCGTTTGGAGAGGGGTCTACTAATGAACGCACCGTGCGATTTTGGTTTAAACGCTTTCGTGATGGAAATTTCGACTTAAAGAACGAGCCACGAGGAAGACCGCCCACACAGGTAAATAACGATGAATTAAGAGAGATAGTGGAAGCCGATCCTAGTCAAAGTACCCAGGAATTAGCGGCATGGTTTAACGTTACCTTACCCACAATATTGACTCACTTGCGTCAAATCAATAAAATAAAAAAATACGAAAAATGGGTGCCTCATGATTTGACTGATCTGCAGAAAGAAACGCGTGTTGAAACTTGTGTTGCCTTGTTGAACCGGTACAGAAATGAAGAATATTGGATCGAATTGTAACATGTGATGAAAAGTGGATTCTTTATGATAACCGGAAAAGAAAAATGCAATGGCTGACCCCAGGTCAAATGCCACAACAGTGTCCTAAAGCAAAACTTACCAATAAAAAGGTAATGGTAACTGTTTGGTGGTCTCAGCATGGTGTTATTCACTATAGTTTTCTCCGATCTGGTCAAGCAATAACGGCAGATGTCTATTGTGCCGAACTCCGAACCATGTTGACAAAACTAGCAGTAAAACAGCCCCGACTCATGAATCGATCTTCACCATTATTGCTCCACGACAACGCGAGACCTCACACAGCACGAGAAACCATTTTGACCCTTCAGGAACTGCAGTTAGAAACCATTCGTCATCCTCCGTATTCACCAGACCTTGCTCCAACGGACTACCATTTTTTTCGTGATTTGGACAATTATCTACGTGACAAGAAGTTTTCTTCCCAGGAGGCAGTACAAAATGCTTTCACACAGTTTGTGCAGTCTAGATCGTCGGAATTCTATCGCAAAGGCATTAATGACCTTCCCATTAGATGGCAGCAATGTATAGATAATAATGGCAACTATTTTGATTAAATAAATTTGTTAAAAATTTAAAAAATAAACAATATAGATTTTCAGTACAAATCGGCAATTTCATACTTTAACCCCTAATATTACGCTCCGCTCCAAGTGCTAGCGAAGCTTTATGCTTAGCGACTGCATGGCCTAGTAACTAAAAAGAATGAAATATGAGTTTCGTGTGTAAAAAAGTCTTTATTAAAAATATGCTAAAAATATTTTTTTGAAGTCGACCTTACTCTACCAAACTCTCCAAGAGAGAATGCTTATTTCAAATATTGAGGATGGCACGGACCTCAAAATAGCATATTTAATTTTAGATATAATATCTAAAATTAAATATGCTATTAAAACATTAAACACTTATTTCTCCATTTTCAGTTATTAAATAAATATATTGAACTATACCTCCAACTTAAAAAATATTATTTGCAATTCGATTTCCCGTTCTTGAAATATTTGGGGACAAACACATACACATATCAAATTTGGCACTTACTTTAAGAAGCTGGTTAATCTATAATCTAAGATCACAGTGGTTTGTGTTTTTCTGTCCGCTCTTTTCCCCGCTTTTTTCCAGTGTATCAATAACGTTACCATAGCAACGCGTTAACCGCAAGTAGTTCGTCTGCCGGACGCTAGATTGCGCTTACGGAGAAAAATTTAATAATAGAAAAAAAATAAAGAATTTTGTCCACCCGTGCGAAGCCGGGACGGGCCGCTAGTTAACATATATAAAAACAATGCAATTCTCTCAATATAACATACATACGTCGAATTAATAACCTCTTCTGAAGTCAGTTAAAAAAACATAATATTTGATAAAACGGCCTCCGCCATGATCGATTTTCAGAACATTAGTTCGTATCTCTAATAGGTAATTTTTAGTGGTCTGTACCTAGCCTGTACCTATTAATAATTTATTATGGAGTTAGTAGTAACATTTATTTGTTCTAGAACGTTCGGTAGAGTTTATGTAAAGTTAATTTTCTTGATAAACAATAATAATTGATTAACTAATACAAATAATAGTAGATGTAAAATGCGATTGATACATAATAAATGGTTACGAACGGAAATTATTGTATCTTTAATACACATAAATATATTTTATCTATGTGTGTTTGTAAACACAATAAAAAATATATTTAATGCTGCGTACGCCTATAATAGGTATATATTTGAGCAATGTAAATCTATAATCTAAGAACACAAATTTATTGCTTGTGTGTTTGTCTGTCCGCTCTTTTCCCCGCTCTTTTCCAATTGTATACGCGTTACCATAGCAACGCGTTACCGGGTCAGCTAGTCTATAATCTAAGAACACAAATTTGTTGTTTGTGTGGTTGTCTGTCCGCTCTTTTTCCATTGTATTAATTAAAGTTACCATAGCAACGCGTTACCGGGTCAGCCAGTGCATGTAAAAAGATTACGTGTCATAGTGTTTGACCGCGGTGAACTCCGAAACTACTCAACCGATTTTGATGATTTTTTTTTCATTTAGCTTGATTTGTTCAGTCTTAGGGTATAGGATAGGTTTCATTTAAATTTGTAACAGCAACGCATGGCCGGGTCAGCTAGTACCTCAATAAATATAAAGATGAGAGATTACATTTTTATTTTAGGTAAATATGATATAATAGTAATTTGACATTAAGTAATTATTATTATTATGGTTAAATAGATTATTAGACTCTCATTATAGTCCATAATAATTATCATACAAAAATACTAATATAATTCAGTATTTTTTTAAGTAGATATATAAAATAACTTGTTTGTATTATGCAACAAATTTAACATTTCTTTAAAAACGCGGCAAAATAAGGTAAAGTCTGTTTTCATTTACTATTTGAATAAATAAAGTTCCGTTTTCTAATTGAACTTTAAAGCTTCGTTTTCCTTATCATTGATTGCTAATCTGCAATTCAAAGAGTTATTTCCGATACATAAGGGCGGTTTTCCCATCATTATAAATTCTTTGTTTACCTTATTCACTACCAATACTCGTACAACGTAATAGTTCGAAGCTAGGTCTTAGTTCTAGATTATTCAGGTGACATTATGTCTATAATGAGGGAACTTGTGGAAAAGTTCTTAGAACTCGATAGAAGTATAATAGTTGTCCCTAATTGCACCTATTAAATGTTTCTAGACTTTCCATATGAAACATTGATTTTCTTTTGTTTCTGATTGTCATTAGAGTATTTGTTTTTGTTTTGTGTAAGCTTAATAAAGGACCTTTGCCTAAAATGTTATTGACGTTTTGGCGGGAACATTTAGTAAATCTACTAAACGCAAGTTTTTCTTGTTAAAATTACTATTTTCTTATATAGTGATAGAAGTATTTCCGTAAACGTGTATGTGGTAAGTGAAACAAAACATAGAACATTTTCTACCTTATTCTGACAAAAGTCCGCGAAGATTTCTGTAAATCCCCATACTATTACTGAAACCTATACGTTAATTTTCATTTATCACACCTTGTTTAACAATTGATAAATCAGTTTTCAGTATAAATCTTTACCGATCTTTTAAATAATAAATAAAGATAAACCACGCGTACGTTTACTTGATATGAAAAAGATGAAAAAAATATAATACAAAAACTATCCCGTAATTAATCTAATTAAATCCATTAAAATCAATGTAAATTTTTATAGCATTTACTTAATTAAGAATATTATCAGGAAAATATCAAATATCAATAATAATAAAAATATCTTTTGTATATATAATATAAAATACCTCATATAAGAGTTTTAAAATGAGTAGATATTTCGAAAAATTGGTTGGCAACACTAATGTAAAAGCGACAATTTCGATGCGAATGTGGAGGAAAAAGTCATCCATTTGTCAGTGTTCGTAATGCACTTCCATAGATTATAAACTGCTTTATTATATACCGTAGCCACATTACCCTTTTATTTACTAAGTAAAACTCTGCTTTTGACATAAGAAGTCGGCTTCTAAGCTCAACCATATTAGAGACGATTGACGACAGATGACTAAAACACGAAAAAACGGGTCGATAAAATTTTGTCGTGTTGTTTATGCTGGGTGAAATGACACAGTCACAGTGTCAGAAGACAGCCGTGCGTGCATACTCTAATAGGCATTTGAGCAAGGTTTCATGACATACATCCTTTATTATTACTTCATACATATACATATATAATACTACTAATAGATGTTTATATGGAACCTTGTTTACTGAGATTCGAAGAAAAAACATTGCCTTTTTTCCCCCTTTTTTTAAAATTTCGATTCGATTGCGAACTCTCATTAGCATATTAACCCTCGAGGCTTTTGCTAATGACTTCTTTAATGGTAAAATAGTAACTGAATTAATGTATTAAAAAACAAATTTAAAAAATATAGTTTTATCAATGATATATATGAATTATTATTATGAATACAGACATAAAATCTTAACTTAGTCATATTTTGCGAAGGCCGACGAATGACGTTAGTACTATTGTAAATACATCGCTATCGTTTAACTTCTATAAAAAAAAAACATTAAAATGATGTGAAGATACTTCACTAAAAACAACAACATTAAAAATTATAAATGACCTTTTTTATTTCAATTCCATTCCGATTTAGAGTTATTACAGTAATACCTAAATTTTAGGAATACTAAAATTAAATTTACAAGGTATCATTGAGATATATCCGGTATATATTATTTTGAAACCCTAGATTCAAGTTATAATTCGCTAATATTATTGAGCGAAGCTCTGAAAGAGTGAAGCTCTCTTTTAGGCAACTCGCAAATTTCGCTTGTCTACCTCCTGCTACTTAACGGTTCAACCGATTCAAACAAATTTTGGCATGAACATACATGATTATAACCTAACGGACATAGGCTAAAAAAAATATAGACTTTACCATGGAGGAATAATCACCGAAAGAAAAATTCAAATGCTGATCACAGCCAAACCGCTGAGACTACATTGATGAAAGGCGCCATACCTCACATCGTGTTCGTGACTAATGTGCAAAAAAAAGTTTTGAAATCGGAAGGTAGGTAGTGCTTCGCTCAGTATTTGCAAACAGCAGCATGCATTGCAGACCTACTAAAGATAGCAACCCTGGCTCTAGAATACGTGAATATCTATTGGTGTTTATTTAAGGAGTGCCTAGGCTTCTAAACCTCGTTAAGTTGTAGTGCAAAGAGCCTTCGTTTCATCAGAAACCGTTGACAAACGGTCAAAGGGCAACGGAACTAGCTATCTAATTGCGTCCCCTGCCCCAGTTTGAAGTTTGTTCTACAAATATTTGTTAAGGAAACGAGTATTTCTGAAATTTATTTATACGTATATGTCGTTTTATGAATTCTACGTTTGTTTCGAAATTAAACTGAACTACGTTGCTCTGACAAGAGATTATATTGTAAATAAACTATCGTATACAATTTTAGCTTAAAGTTTTTAACATAACATAACTCCTCTTACCTCAAAATAGATCCAGGAATTATATATTTTGTTTTAAATTCACCGGTCTTCAACTTATTACCAAATAAAAATTCTATTTTCTATCGTCACTCACTATTATCCCGTCTGATTCGAATCACACTATTTTACCGTTTAACTTAAAACCATAGATTACGTAATAGTTATTAATAAAACATAAAAGTCGTTGCGTGTCAAATTCAAATTGAGTGAAGTTTGATAAATTTAATTTTTATTTTATATCTCAATAATTCAGTAATTAAAGTACATACCTACTTGTAATTTATGTTACAGTTTTATTGATATCTAAAGTTATGACAACTGAAATGGTTAATTATGTTTTTGTTATTTTTTATGTAAATATATTATTACTAAAAATAACCTACTTGTTTCAGATGACTAAATTGACATCTGAGACTAGTTAGATGCTTTTCAAATAATAGTAAGAAGAAAATAAAATGTTATTATTTTTTTAAGTTTTTTGTTGGATTGAAAAGGCTTTGGGTTCGAGTCCCGCGTAATATCAGACACAAGTCTCGTAATAATTCTTAATACATAGAGCTAAGCCTGAGGCCTTAAATATGCAAACGTAACTGAAACGAAATAAGGTCTGAATTTTAAATTTTAATCAAATTGTCTCTGATTTCACACGGGACTTAGAACTATATATTTTCGCTAAGCCTATTAAGACTCCAAAAATTTTGAATTAAATTAAATTAATTTAAATTTTAAAAAATTACATTTCTATTAACCATTTAATTTATAATGACTTTAAGTAGATTCTATAATTAACTAAAATATAAAAACAATACATCTGCAGCATTAAATGCTTGTAAATTATTATGGTATTTTGTAAAAAATCTAAAATTTAAAATTATCTTAGTAAGATTATCAGTCGAAATAATTACTAATTTCATTGGTAAGTAGGTAGTTAAGAATTAGTAAGTAGTAGTTAGTAATTAATTTTTAAAAAATATCTAAACATAAAAGTACTGACTTCCTAGTGACAATTCCATTACAGACGGCCCGCCTATTCAATGGCATGCATGCTAATATTTACTTGAGCGGGATTTGAACCCGGAAAGGCATAGTTAAGCAACCGGTAACGGTTAATCTGATGCCGTGGTAAAATTCTGTTTTCTGCGCAACGTTGAAATTCTTGGAGAGTAAGGAATGGGTAATATTGTCTTGCTCGACTGAGCCGGCGAGGTTGTAAGCAGTTATCTATTTATATAAGTAACAGACAGTGTCTATATATGTATATATTTTTACAGATACACCTTTAATATCCTAATTTGACATAAATAATAAAATCGATGCGTTTTTGTGACGAAAAAATCATGATTGATAAACTACCGGACAAACAAACTAATAACCAACTATTATATACTTATTACCTAATAATTACTTTTAATAATGTATATAATATAATTGATTGAATTAACTTTATTTTTTAGCGTTTTTTTCAAATCTATTTTACACCAATTTAACACAAAAAGCAATTCGCTCAGAGAAAGAATCTCAAAGATTTTGCAAAGATATCAAAACTAAATTGCTTGTTTAAAAGTCGCAAGATCGCATGAAAAAGATATTCTTAGAATAATGACTATGACATGAAATATCGTGTAATTGTTAGGCTTACAGCTTACTAATAAAAGAAAAAGCTTTATAAACTATATTTTTCATTATTTAAGACTATTAAACTCTAATGGAAAATTATTCCTACTAGACAAGTTAATTTGATTGCTCAGTAAGTCCACAGGGACGACGGGCGACAAAATAAGAAACGCATTTTTAGCTTTGATTAAATATATTAGGCAAAATGAATTTTTATCTAAAATTTTTAATTAATATTACAGTCAAAATATTTTAATTAATAATACTTACAGTAGAAGAGCCTTGTTTTAACCAATCAAAATAAAGGTGTTATATTTTCAACTAGCGACCCGCCCCGGCTTCGCACGAATGCAATGCTCTACTATATTATGCATGTATTATACATATAAACCTTCCCCTTGAATTATTCTATCTATTAAAAAAACCGCATCAAAATCCGTTGCGTAGTTTTAAAGATTTAAGCATACATAGGGATATAGGGATAGATAAAGCGACTTTGTTTTATACTATGTAGTGATTAGTCAGTTCAATTGTCCATTAGTCAGTCAGTCAGACAGTATTTTTAGCATTGTTCTGAACGCACTAGGATTTTTGCAATAAAATTCGATACAGTTTTGGAGGGCTTTAAATTCCAAATGAAATCCACCAAGTACGGACAAAAGTAAATCAATACAGATGTTTAAAAACCCCCTGATTAATTTTGAACTCTATCCTACTTTAACTTGAAAATCGACTGCGGGAATTGTCATTTCTAAGTAGAGTTGTAATATTCTGTCGATTGTACATATTATTATAAAAATTTTGTTTAATAAATCTACATAAGTTAAACGTCAGAAATACTTGTCTCAATATGGCAAAATGTTTTTAAACCGTACCAAATGGAGGCGGAAAACGTAAATAGAACTACCTATTGGTATGTTTATAAACAATTAGTTAGGAGGTACATATGTACGGACTTCCAAGTTTGTGATATTGGAACGAAACACTTCATCCAAAAAGTACACAATACACAACCTTAAATTAGATTCGGAACAGTAAAGCAAAGCTAATACCTACCACAGACAATATCGGTATAGGAAATTATTGTTAATTACCTTTTTAGAATCTGTTTCTTTTAATCGTAACATAGGCGAAATATATTAAATTCTTAATCCTAAACTATGCAATAAAGATGAAATTTAAAAGTTATTCACGCTTTCGCATTCAAAATACAATACTGATATACGAATGGCTTGGATAGTTGCTAATTCGGTAAACAAGTAACAAAGCCCCTACTCTAAAACCGTATGTGACTATTTTCAGATCAATCGATTTTTCCCTAAAGGGGATGTCTGCTGACTGACCCGATGAACTACATGACGTAAATAAACTCTCAACTATTTACGTAGGATCCATATCCGCTGTCTATTGTAAATTATAAAAATGTAATCTATAATGTTATTAATTTATAATTTCACTTTGATGCAAAATATGTTTATTTTTGAAAGTGGTTTTACATAATTTCTTTCTCCATTCAAAGATTGATGAGCTAGTTGAAAACATTTTAAGCGATTAAACCGCCCATTCTACTTCCTCTTGATTTCAGTTTTGAGTTTTATTTGTACTTTTGATGTACAATAAAGTATCTTGGTTTTGTTTTATATTCTTTTAGATCCTTTTTATTTATTTTGTTGTTTTATTTAACAAAAGTTCCCTGTTTTCTTATAGAATTATTTTACGTTATTTTTGTAATCAGCTGTGCAATGAAAGCATGCATTTCAAGATAAGTACGCTCTGTTAATTTTTTTATCAGCGGGAATGAACTCAGAATGGACGACGATATGTTTTTCTATAGAAAATGCACAGCTAAGATTAGATTAAATTAAATAGTGATAACTATCACTTTTCATTCTTAAGACGTAGTTTGAAATAATTAAAAAGAAAAAATGCACGATTTAAAAAATATATAAAATTTAAACTTGTATTTCGTACGTATAAAAATTGAACAACTTTGTTAATATGAGGTCACATTAATATTGAAGAGCTTATAGTGTAGTGGTGAAACTTAAAATTATTAATAATATTACTTACTTGCCGAATAATGGATGCCACAAGTGGAATGATGATGGGTCGTGAGGGTGCGGCGGCATGTGGGGAGGTGGCTCTCCTAGCGGAGTGGTGCTGCCAACTTCAGGCTCGTCCCGTCGCCGGTTCATGGAAGCCGCTGGCGGATTCGAAGACCGACGCACTGATGACGCAACACCAGACGCAGCAGCCGCAGTCGGCTCCAGAAGATTCTGCAGCGATTTCACACTTATCCTTGGACGCGGAGACTCTTGTGAACTCGTACTACTACTCCTTTGGTGACCACCTTCAGGTTGCTTTACTGACTGTAGGTAATTGTTATTCGGGTAATACGGCGATGTCGGACTCTTTTGTTGGCCGGTTCTCGACCTTTGACTTCCCATTAAGTTCGGGTTAAAATATGGTATTTGCAAACCGGGTAGTGGCATGTTAGGTCGTATGTTAGTATTCATACCTGGGTACATGCCTTGTAAGAATGGGTTGTGGGTCATCGATCTTTGGTTACTGTTGTAACTATGTGCTATAGGGCTTGTTCGAGCAGACGTATGTGTTTTGTTCTGAGAATTTTTCGTAGAATGCACGAATGGATTTTGTACGTCGCTTGTTTTAGATGCTAATTCTTTCATTTGGGTTTCTAATGTGCTAGGTTTGGGTCTCTGGGACGCCGCTGCATTCGCATGGTTCATAGCTTCTTGCCACATCGCGAACTGTAATCGGTTGTCGTAATCCATTGGCGGCATCATAGGGAAGCCTGTGGGTCCCATAAATCGGGCCGCCGATGGTCCAAACATTTGAGATAAATCAGGATAGTTTGATCCTGTGTAGCCTGATGAATTTAGAGCTTTTAAGAAATCCATATTCTGTGAACAAGCAGCCATCGCTTCTAGTTGACTGAGGTATGGTAACCATAACATTTGGTTGAGCGCAGCCGATGTAGCAGCATCTATATCACCCGCCAAGGCGTCCATAGAAGGAATGGGCTTGGGCTGACTTGTCTGATCCGGTTGTGGAGTGTTATTTGACTGCTCTGTAGTGGAAGTGGTTTTAGCAGTCGCTGTCTTTGGGTCTTTAGGTTTGGAAGCCATTTCCTTTTTATTCTCATTTTCTAAAATATTTTCTAATTGTGACAATGAAATTACAAGTATATCTGGATCCTGTAATATCGCCGGGAATGCAAACGCTTCCGGAAGCCTTAACTCTGGTCTTTGTAGCAATAATGCTGGTATTTCTCGCGCTGGAGCTGCTAATATTAGATTAAGTTTGTCTTTTGGTACAAGTAATGGATCTGGAATGTTAAAATCTGGACTAGTCTTGAGAGTATGCAACTGTTTGAGAGGATTTACTTCATCTGCTAATTTAGGGCATATTTTTTCAGGTTTCTTCGGTTTAATATCAGTCTGATCATCACTGCATTTATCAAAAACTTTACTAATTTTAGCTAAATCTTCTGCAGATTCCTTTTTTATTCTTTTCTCTTGGGGCTCTCCGTATTCCTTAGTAATTTTTCTTATTTCATCGGAACAACTAGACACCGTTGGACTTGCAGATTTTCTATGTTTACCCAGATTAAGTGGTTCACATTGTTGTTTAGTGATCGTCACTTCAGACGTGTACATTTTCGGCGATGGTGATGAAAGAAGTGTTTCTAAGAACAATGTTTGTTTACTTTTTGTAAGTGGCATGGTAAATATTTCGGGTGATGACGGCACAGCGGGTATGCCGCTTGGTTGCGGCGACTGCATTGCATCCGACTCTCTTGAGGGTGCTCGCGGTATATCTATCCTTTTCGGCGACGCATGCGGAGTGGGCAACCTGCGGTGAACACTGAGATCCTTTGGTTGATCATCACTTTTATCTGACAAACTATCTTCTGTGTGATGAGTTGTTTCAGCAATGCTTGCTACGACTAGAGGAGTAATGGTTTTATCTACATGTTTTATACTCAAGTCAGTGGGAACCATTTCATCGGACACCATTTCATCACTGTTTGAAGTTTCTTCAAGTTCTTTAGCGTAGTCCATCTCTGTTGGCACCAATGAAGAGTGATCGATTTCATTATTTTCATCTGAATGATTTATTTGAGAATTTTCTATGATTTTCTCTCGGTTTTCGTTTCTCACATCTTCATTTGGTAGCATTATTTCACTTTCATCTGATAACAATGTATGGGGCTGTTGTTCTTCATAAGTATTATTGGCGTAAGTCTCTTGTTTTTCAGGTACAGGTTCAGTATACATCACATCACGACTAGGTTCTAGGTCGCTTTGTAGCCTCTTTTCGGTATTTTGATTGTATTCTAAATGGTCTACATCATTCGAATGCTGTATTTCAGATTGCGCATTCAATGTTTCCATTGCACAATCCGTAGGTGGTTGTGGTGCAAACACCTCATCCGAGATGTATGTTTGTTGTTCTGTTTGTTGGTGTTCGGGAGCGGTGAGATGATCACCTATATGGTGCAGGTGAAGGAGACCTTGAGCGGCAGTAATGCTACTCCGGCCAGGTGACTCTAAAGACTGTTCTAATCTATCGATAATATCAGCGACCGGCGCTCCACTCAGCAGTATATCTTCCTCCTCTTCAACATAATCGCCCGAAGAGTGGACCAAATGCGCAAACTTATCGAGAGCCTGCCCAAGTATTTGATTATCCTCGCAGCCCTTTTCCACTAAAGATTCTAACAATTCTTCGTCATGCGGACCACCTAACTCCGGCAGATAGTGCGCCTCACTGATAGTTTCAAACAGATCCTTGTGCACAACCATATCATTTTGAAAGCTGTCGTCCTCCGTCGCACGCTCCGTCGCGTGCGTTTTACGTTCATAGAACATCCCGTCCTGTTTCGGTTCGCCGAGTTCGAAAGACATCACGTCACGTGCGACCTCTTCGTCCGGTAAAAACGCGTACGAGGCGCCCGCGGTCGCCTGCAACTCTAACTCGAGTTCCTCGCCGCGCTGCTGGTTGAACTCGAGCTCGGCCACCGCCAACAGGTTGTCGAGCGGCGTCGGCTCCGAGTGCGCGTGCGACGACTGCACGAGCTGCGGGTGAGGCGCCAGCGGCTCGGGGATCGCGCGCTGGATCTGAGCGGGCCGGGGCACCGCGATCGTGTGCGAGGGGATGTGCGACTCCAGGTCGGGTGCGAGCCAGGCTGTCAGCGGCTCCAAGCGCTCCTCCGGCTCGACGCGCTCGCGCCTCCGCCGGGAACGGCCCGAGCGCGCGCGCCGACGGCGGCGCTCCCTTCTCGCGCGCGGCGGCGGCGGCGGCAGCCGGATCGAGTTGTAGATTTCGGTACGCGGGATCACTCGCCAACCGTTCGGGGTTCGCGCTATGCGGATGCGGTTGCGTGGGTCGTAGTCCTCACAGCGGACCTCCTGGACGGTGCCGTCGAGCTGGCGGGCCCAGAGGAAGACGGGCCTAAGGCGCGGCGGCGACGCGGGCGCTTCGGGCTCGGGCGGGCGGCGGGTGGCCAGGCTGCGCGCGCGGCGCCGCGGGGGCGCTGGGGGCGCGGGGGGTGAGGGGGGCGCGCTGCGGCTGCGGGCGGCAGCGGCATGCGCGCGGGGGCGGGCGGCGCGAGGCTCGCCGCCGCCGCCGGGCGCCCGCGAACGCGGAGACACTCCGGCGCGCCGCACCGCGGACAGGCGACAGGCGACGACCGCGCGGACGCGGCCCCGAGGCGGACTGAGGCCGGGCGCGGCGCGCGGCGCTCGCCCCGCCCCCGCGGCCCGCGCGCCCCGCCCAGCATCGATCGCCGCCCGCTGCACCCGCCGCCTGCACCCGCATGTAAACACTCGCCCCCCGCGCCCTCGCACCGCGCCCTCGTTAATCTCGAATCCATATCTGCGGGGCGCCGGGCCCGCGGCCCCGGCACGCCCCCGGGGCTCGCTTCCGCGTGTTCGCGCGTCGCCCGTCAGATTTGCCGGCGGCTCTCTCGCTGTTTTTAATCGGCTTCGCCGCGACCGGCCTCCGGGTCCCTTGACGGCCGGGCGACTCGCCTGTCTGCGCTTTGCGGTCGACTGAACGTTTCGCACTAATAAAGTAGAGACGGACATGTCGAAACGGTATCGGAGGGACTGATTAATGAAGGTTTAGGGAGCCATGCCGTCGTTTAATTCACTCGATAATCATACATACGCACAAGGTTCACTTTCATCTCATAACTTTTCCGCTTTCCAATAGTTTCTATACGTATAACTACGGTGAACTACGTTTGGGACCGACAATGCGTTTGAACGATCAATAAGGCAGTGCTGTCATCTCACAATACTTTATGTACTTCCGAGGCGAACGTAAAACACTTCATGGTCAAAGCGAAAGATCCGGAGAGTAAGAGCAACATAATTCAAAGAAATGTTAAGAGATGGCGCCATAGGCCTACAGCCTATATTAAGTATTATGAGGATTACGCACATTGAGCTGTGTTGTTTTGAATAAAATTAATTCATTCGACTACACAAAAGATTCTGAGAGTTTAAGTGTTTTGTTTACTGTAGTTATTTAAATCATGTTAGATTCGAACGAAGAGACAAAACGCACACATCATTCATGCTCACTTTTTCTTATTTTGAGAAGTATTTATCTATAGGGATTTTATTTAAATTAAAGGCAGAATAAATAGACAAATCCTTTTTACTATTGAACACTTCTTTTATCTATACATAAACTTTAATTAATATTTTCAGCCTTATTCACGTCTTTAAGGAAGAGTCAGGCTACAGAACAGAAAAAAATATCTATTGCTTTTAGTTAAAATACATGCCTTAAAACACTAAGACCACAATAAATTAATGTTTTACCAGTACTGTTCGGTGCCACGGTAGCGATCCTGCCTTTCGCACCAATGATCCTGGATTCAAATCCCGGAAGGGGCAGATGTTTGGATGATGAATACGAGCATTTGTACCTGAGTCATATTTATAGTATATATTCTATGAGTATTTATATCTGGTAACCATATTATGTACGTCTATCTGTTACCCTAGTGTCTATAACACAAGACTTAGAGTGCTTACTTTCGGTTGGGCTAATTGGTGTGAAAACATACGGTTATAAATAAGATTATTATTTTCTACCTCAAGAATGACACTGTCTTTGTAGATTTTTAAAAAGGCCATTTTCCAAACTCTCTGTATAATCACGAGTACAATAAGTTTCTCGTCGTCCCACTGGTATGACCAAGAATTTACAGAAATTTATTTTGTTGTTCGTACAAATCTACGCAAGTTTTTTTAGGCTTGTAATAATATATAGGTGCCTGAATCTGGGTTTCCTGAGAAATACAATTTTGGGGTCTTCAAGTCACGAGTGAATAGGTATTTTCTTGTCAAGCGCGTCACATCCTAGATCACATCGTCGCTTACCATCAGGCGAGATATTGGCCAAGCGCTTACCTATTTACTAAAAAAGGTAGCCCTTTTTGGAGCGGAGCGAACGAAGTGAGCGAAGCTCCCATGGATCAGCTTTAATGGCGCAATGTCTGTTACGCCATAACTTCCCGAGTTCATCACCGATTTTTTTTTTGTGTGGAATCAAATCAACAGGTGTAGGACCAGATTGTGACGGAGCCCGAATTTTGAAATTAGCAAAAATACCCACCAAAAAAATTTTTTCTTCTTTTTTAGGTATTACGCTCCGCTCCAATATATGGTGCTAGCGTAGCTTTATGCTTAGCGACTCCATCGCCTAGTTATATATGGGCAATGTCATTAAGTTAATTCATTTATTTGACTTTTTTGTAAGTACTACCATAGAGTTAATAAATACTACCTACTTACTCCTCCCGGAAGGGGAAACAGTTGGCATGAAAATAATTGGCGCGTCTTTCTGTTCTCTTTTATAGAAAGTGTCACAACTCGAAGGCAGCCATCGCTGTTCTTTAATCGTGAATTGGATTGCAGTCAAACTTCTTGAGTTTCCAGGTTTTTATACTATACAGTTTTATTTTTTAAGCTTTTACTTAAATTTTGTCTATTTGGCACCAAACGACGCCATTACTAGCAAACAGCGCCATCTATTGACTACTGATCCAATTACATACGCACAGTGAGTGCGAATGAACTTGACTTGTTCCGAAAACAATTCTATTTACTTAATAAATAAAATCTATTATTTCATGTTATTGAAAATACCAACAATTCCATATTTCATGGAAACAGTTTAATAATGAATTGTGCTATTAAATATCTTTCTATAAAAGTAGTATTTATTTACAACAGTGGAACAACCTTTTTCGTCGATATAAAATGCAAACGTAGTAAATCAATTATTTTGTCCAAAAAGTGTTGAACTTAATGTTCTATAAATAAAGGTTTAGAATCCTTCAGCAAGAGACTTGAATTGCGAGGTTTTGGCTCTACTTTATATTATTTACTATGCATTTACATCACCAGTCTACCGATACCCTTAATAAAGGAAACATGTATTCTCTATAGATAAAAATACCTTAGAAAGTAATAGTAGATGCAATCAAAGTCAATTCTTACCATGCCTTATCATCTGTACGAGTCGTCTTACTAGTTTCATAAGATTTAGGTAAGCATTTCATGAATATTATAGAAAATGCAATAAATCAGTGCTAGTTACGCATTCGTTGGTTGTTATCATTTTTACCCTTTCGTTTCATCAATCTAGTTATTATAATTTATCATATCATAATATCAGTTATTATCAATTATATCAGCTTAGGGTAGGAAACCCTACATCATCCAATAATTGACCTTAAGACGCTTATTTTTTTCAATGGCAGATCGAATGATCACTGCATCATAGTTATAAAAACTATACTTGACATTTTGTAAGACTAGAATAAAACACTTTTTTACGGATTTTTGCGCATGTTTTATTTTATATTGAATCCTGACGTTTCGACTCCTTTACAGGAGCCGTGATCACAGGATGACTAAGATGATGGTTGTCATGTATTTTCTACTACCTTCACAATATTTTAATCGGGCACGTTCCTAATTATTAAATTATTTTATATAAATCAAATTGTTTAATTTTTATTTTTACATGTTATTTTGTTATTTAATTAATTCTCACTACGATTACATTGTATACTACTGAGTCTACTACCAGTTCGGAAATTGGGAGGCCCTTCCGAGAAGAAGTGGCGAAAGAAACTCGGGCAGGGGGACCGACCTCCATCTTACTGTTTTATTATTTGCAAAAAGAGCTAACTACATCATCAGGTAAATCCTGTAAAGGAGTCGAAACGTCAGGATTAAATATAAAATAAAACATGCGCAAAAACCCGTAAAAAAGTGTTTTATTCTAATGTGTAATGTGCGCGGAAGTGTAAGAACTAAATATTTTGTAAGACTATAGATTAAAAAAGGAAAAAGAAAACACAATTTTTCACAAAGTATTTTTATTTTATTATATTAAGCATTGAAGCAACACATGCTATTGCTACGCCACTGATATTAAATTGTTAAATTGAGATGTGTTTTTAAAGCACTATTAAAAACAAGCTCTCGATCTCGATTGATCGATGATTTACCAAACTACTGAGCAAATAAAACTCTTGGTTCTTATGCTATATATACATGACGGTCATCAATGACCGGGTATCACTGAAACTTCTGAATATAAGCCTCCACATTTTCATATAATCCCAATCAAGCAGCTACACGGAATCATAGGAAAAATCATATGAAAATAAGAACAATATTCCTATTCTGTCAGACAGTAAAATATGTGATACTAATATTGTAATGCAACATCTTTTGTGTACACCATATTTTAAGCAATAAAATATTATTATGATTTTATGATTATTATTATTTTTGTAAAACTCCGGTCTCAACGATATAGGTCACCGTTGTCAGGTTAAAATTAGGTGTTTTATGTTGCCGTGGATCAGATGTCCCAAGCACTTTGATGGCTTTAATTTATACCAAAAGAACCATTGATGGAACAATTGATCCCGGTTAATACTGGTGGAATATATAGACCACCGTTTGGTGAAACCGTAACGATCCTGCCTTTCGCGCCGACGGTCCTGGGTTCGAGTTCCGGAAGGGGCAGATGTTTGTGTGATTTGTATCTGAGTCATGGGTATTTTTATGTATATTTCTATGAATATTATTTATTTATGTATCATATATGTATGTATGTCCGTCACTCTAGTATCCATAACACAAGCCTTACAGTCCTTACTTTGGGTTAGGTTAATTGGTGTGACTTTAATAAATATTATTATTATATTTTATTACACGTAATTTCATGTCTTTATAGATTGAAAATCCTACCCCTTCTAAACCGTGGTCGAACTGATAAGTTCATTTGGGTGGACTATGGGTACTTTTTCCTCCCATTGGTACACCCAGGGGGGGGGGGGGGGGGGCTATATTTAGCATGTAACTAATCTGTGGCCCCAAAATTAATGTATTTCATTCGCAAACAAAATTTATTGACAAACGTATTTTTTATTTTTAAAAACATTACAATGTAAAAATTAATAAAAAATGTATTTTTCATTAGAAAACATGTTTTTTTAATCTCTTTCAACTTGTGCGATATTTTTTGTTGATTTGTAATGTAAATAAATAATAAGTCATTGTTGCGGCACGCCTGACGTCTTTCTAATAGCAATTTGTGCGGTTCATTCATTATTTTGAGTAGCAAGAATTTTTACTTTGCACTGTATCGATTTCGATGCGTTTTCGGAACGTCTGTTTTATACATTTGCGTTTTTGAAGTTTTACTTCTTTTGGCGAGTTTAGGTGAGAGTAAAATTGAGAACTGCGTACATTGTGACGGCAATTCGACAGTATGAAGTTGGCCATCAAATACAATTTAAAGTGTATTTTATTTTATCAAGTTTATTGATATATAGACTAGACGCAAAGTATCCAACAAAACATTTTTTTTATTGTACAAAAATTAACATTTTGTAACATACATGTAATTTCTTTATTCAAAACTTCATTTTTTTCATATTTATATTCAAACATTTTAAAATTTTTGGTAATTTATTGTTTTTCTTAGAACGTCAAAGAAGAATAAATTCTAACGCTCGTAAAAGTACACGCACCAATTTTTTTTTAGATATTTTATATAAGTAATTTCATCTTATTTTAGTTTAACCAACATTACATCAATTGTCAAAAAAAACCTGGATTTTATTTCCTTATTTATATCTCATTACATAGTCATAAAATCAAAACAGGACAGTTTTAGGACATGGTACAATCAACAGCGCACGAACCTAACAAAAACAATCGATTTTGAACTTTAAGTGCAACAACTAAAGTTCAATATCCATTGGTAAATTTTAATATGGCAAATTAACGAATGGTTTCCAATAGTACTTAAAAGCGATGTTTAGGAAAGAGAAATCTAAAACATACCCTATTAAGTTACACATAGTTATTACTTTCGATTGTATGTTTATTATTCTAATATTATTATGTAAGCAAATTTCTCATGTCTTATGCTTTCTTGCTGCTCATCTTATATTCGTGAATGGTTTTAAGTAGGTACATCGAACCTGAAGCGATGGCCAGAACTGTTCCAAACGCCACTGAGTAGTAGTGGTCTAAGTTGCCTACCGGGACTTCCCACATCAGAGTGTTTGTTATCTGAAAAAAAAATAGTTAAAATTAAACTAGGTCGATGCAGTCGCTAAGCATAAAGCTTCGCTAGCACCATTGGAGAGGAGCGTAATACAAAAAAAAAACAACGGGTTGCGCTCCGGGAGTGCCGGTAGAAGTGAAAACATGAATTTGAATGATATTTTGGAATGGTTATAGAATAATTTTGCACGAATTGCTTTAATTATCAATATAAAAGTACTATCATTTAGGTGGTAAAATACAATATTGATTTATTGCGCTATCGTACACAAACATGACAACAAACACACACGCACACTCGCGCAAGCGCCCTCCTCCTCTTAAACGAAACAGCAGGAGTAGGCATACATTTTCGCCGCGCGGTAAATAGAGAGGGGGATATTACTTCCTCTCCTACGCCGCGCCGGCGGTCTACTCTCGTTCCGTCTTACGAATTCTCGATCAGGTCACATGTGCTGGCGAGAGTTTAGCATTTTTTACACATAACAAAAAGTGCAAAACGCCGCTAAATAAATTTTCACTTAAAAATTTTTTTTTTTTTATTAGGCTCACAAAACTGGTTCACAATGATCACAATGAACAAGAAAAATACAGTTATAACTTATCAGATTACATTCAAATCTACTCGAAGTAAGCACAACATGTGTCAGTGAACTATACTAATAAGCACGGCCTAATTTCCGGCCTAGAAAGTACTCTAACATTAATTATTAACAATCAAATAACCAGAAATTGTGATTAATTTATAAAATAAAAATATTAACAGAGGTTTTACAAAATAATATACTCTATGGCCTTCTTCGCTGAAGCCAATGTTTAGTAAATATTAAAATGCTATTAGAATGATAAGTTTCAAAGAGCGCGCTTTTTATTTCAATTTTTTTTCGTCGTAACTTTTATATTTTTGCGAATTTCAAAACTCAGGCTCTGTTACCATCTGGTCCTAAATGTGTTGATTCGATTACACACAAAAATTATTAAAATCGGTTAAGAACTAGTGAAGGATGCAGGCAAAGAAAAATTGCTGTTCCGGTGACATCAAACAAATTTACATGCAAACTCACCAAACCAAAAAAAAGGACAAAGTTCGCAAAGTTATTGGTTTAATAACTGGACATTGCCCCTTAAATAAGCACTTGTTCAGAATATGTGTGACTGACAGGCCCCTGTGCAAAGGCTGCATGGAGGCAGAAGAAACTCCACAGCACGTGCTTACAGAATGCAGGAGTGTGGAATATCAACGGGCACAGCTTCTCCAGTCTCCAACATCACTCCCAGAAGCATACAGCAGCCTCAAAAGGCTAATTACCTTCTGGGACGAATTAGGTTAGCTGGAGTAGAAAGACAACTCAAGATACGAAGGCCAAATCAAGAGGCTAAGTGCGGAGGAAGCTCCGCTAAACTAACTAACTAAGAACTCGGGATAATTATGACGTAACAGACATTGCGTCATTGAAGCTGATCCATGGGATCCCATTAATTGCGTACCATTTTTTGATATAGTAGTGAAGTTTGAATCTGCATTTTTCTGGTAGGTCAAGCCAAAACTTTGGTTACCACGGCTTGGCTTGATAAGTATACAAATTGGGCGGTTTCAAATAAGAGACTGTTTCTATATGTGTCTTAATAGTAGTTTATGATACTGTTGCATAATAAGGGTTCGTGTGATACTATAAAAAAACTCGCCTACGGCTCGTTTTCTTAAAACACACTCATGTTATAAGACCAAGTTATGTACAGTGTCATACACTACTTTATCTACTCTCATACTATAATACGTAAAACAATATTGCAAATAAAACGCTGAATATAACAACAAGGTGCAAATATCGATTGCGCATGCGTGTTGCGTCGTCGCGGACTCGTTCATTGAAACCTTTTTAAAGTAGAGGTTCAACCTCCTTGGTCCAGCTGGAGGTTGTATAGGTGTATCGTTATGATTAAAAAGTTATATTATGTTACAGGTGTCCATACAAGACCTGTATCGTAATTAAACTTTTTTATTATTATTTTTGGCCTGTACGTAATGTTTGTCATAAGCATTTTGTTTTCAGTTTAAGAATCTTTGTATTATAGTATCAGAGTAGATAAAATCTATAACAGGATAATGACAAAGAATAATGATATTGCTCTTATAACAGTTAACATTATATGATAATTGGACCCATTTTTGCAAACAAGAACCAACCCACAGCAGGTTGGTTTCGAGAAAACGAGACTTTTGTAAACAGAGTGTGCAAAATGCATACATAGTATATTAATGAATGAATACTTGTTAACCTCATGTGGAATACTGTAGCCTATCTAGGAATATCAGATTTATAAATGTTACAAATAATAAGTATTTAGGTACCATATTGTATAGTTCTCAAACTGTGGGTTGGTTGTTGTTTGCAAAAATGGGTCCAATTATAATTCATTCTGTTGACTAACAACTACTATAATAAAAAGAAAAATCAACATCCGATGCATACACGCAATATCAATGTTTGGTACAACAGTAGATGGTCCTGGGTTCGGGAAGTGGCAGATGTTTGTGATGACTACGAAGATTTGTGCAAGAGTCAGGGGTATATCTTTCTTATTTCTGTAACATAACTATGTATGTCTATCTATTACTATAGTATCCATAACACAAGCCTTACAGTGCTTATTTTGGGCTAGGCTAATTGGTGTAAATTTAAGATATATTATTATTATCTGTGTCCTTACCATAGTAAAAGGAATTTCCCTCCAGCTGCATTTCTCCCTGGAGCTGCCGTTGCACAATAACATCACAGATGGTGAAACAGCTTTGCCACACGTTTCCAACTTGCGATCTGGACATCGTAGGTATATTTTTGGTGGTAGGATTTCATTTCGGGCAGATCTGCAAATATAAAATTGTTATTTAATAGGAATAAAATAGGCGTATATAAAACAATCACATGTCCGAGGTAGGATAGAAATATGTAGAGATAATGCATAAAAACGTTATTTAATAATAAGAATATATTTTAATGTGGTGATATTAAATGTGGTGACCTCCTTGCGTCTATGACACCGCATTCCACCTCTTTGCGTATATTTGCTTTATGGCAAGGAATGTCACCCTTTTAAATATAGAACATTCTAGAAGGCTAGACGAACATAAGACGATCACCAGTAGTATCTGAGAGTGTAACCTGAGTCGTTGTAAAGAGAGTTTAGTAATAGATAAATTATATTATTATAGAAGTAATACCTAAATGGTTTAAATTAACGTCCCAAGTTCCCAACGATCCCGGAGCGCGCGTAGGGCGCTACAGTACCTAGAGAAAGTCACAACTCTCTGCGTTGTTTAAGACTATAATGACAATTAAGAACATACAATGTGTGTTTTTCTTTGAATAGAAAGGTTCAATTTTAAAACACTTCTCCATGATAGCAGATAAAACTCAATTTACATGCAGATATTGAATGTCAAAGCAAATTTTCAAGCATATGAGGTGAAAAATAAAAAAGCATTTTGTCATTCGTAATAAAAGAAAAACAATAAAAAGTCTTTATAACATTTAAATGATAAAACATTTGTAATTTACTCACCCTCCTCCGGAAACAGGTTTGTGGTACCTAGCATGGACCGGAAACCAGAGGACAGTCTTACTCTGTGACACTAATCCAATGACATAAATAGTGGTGGCATCTGCTTGCTCAGTTGGTAACTCAACATTAACTCTATTCTTTGGTAGTACATTCATCTGAAATAGTAACAATAGATCATTATTATGTATTTTCCACATTGACTTATCAGGGGAATAAACTGCAAGAGATTGTCACACCATAAACAGTATGCTACTTGGTTATTACAGTCCATCAAATCTAAGAAGTACCGTTTGACGTTTCATGTTTTTCAAACAGATATAACTTTGTTTAAGCGTAACTTATTCAAATTCGATAACCTTTTTCGTAAAACCATGGATTTATAAAGGTTTTATTATTGGATCTAAAAATGTACAATTCTTAATATCTAAATGTAATTGAAAACTTTCAAACAAAGCAAAATAAATAATATTTACACAATAAATAAGTTCTAATAGTTCTATTCTTGACCTCATTGCAAAGTCACATAGTTAGGGCACTGCTCCTAGTGTTGCGACTCTTCGGAATCAATTGTGTACGAAAAAATCGTGTACATTATTCGGAAAATCGAATTTATTACTTTCAAATTATCAATTAACGACTTTGTAAAAATACATGACAGATGACAAAATGGTCAAATTTGATGCCTCGTTCCATAATCTACTCAGATTACGATGTTATAAGCGCTAGAAGCGCTTATGGCCAATGTCAGACCACGGCCAGAAAGCGAATTTTCGACGTAATGTTTAGGGGTAGAGCGCAATTTAATTTTTGTATAATTTCACGTTACTGCTCGTTCGCATAATGCATTTAATACATAGGTACCCTAAAATAAATTAATTTAATTATTTTCAAATAAATCTATATAGGCGAAATAGCTCCAGAAAAAAGATTTTTTTTATCAGACAACACTGCCGACCACAAGCGCACGCGGTCCCCCTCGCCCGCGTCAGCAGTCTCTCGCCATCTTGGAAGCTGACTGTGCGCGTACCTACTTTCTCGTTTGTTTTTTACAATTTGTGACTTGGCTATTACTTTTCTGGACTCTGAACTAAGCAAGTGTTTATTAATCATGTCGAAAAGAGGACGTACTTTGAACAGCCAGGCTCGTGAATTGGTGGTGAAATTACACGAGTATTTTGAGCGTGAATGTCAAAATGGTGGAGCTCTACTGCCAGTTACACAAGTTCGGGATCGCGTCGGTGAAGCTCTCGGTATTGGTAGCCGCACCGTCGGCAAAATATTAAGTGAAAAATATGGGCCTTCGGGGAGTGACAGTAACGTACTTCACACGCCGAAAAAAAGGAAAAGAACTAAACCTGTGACAGGTATCGATGACTTCGATAGCCATGCTATTAGAAACCATATCTATGGTTATTATACAAGAGGCGAATTTCCAACATTGGCAAAGTTATGTGCAACTTTAGAAGATGCCGGGCTGTACAGGGGAAGCATAGAGTCGTTGAGAACGATAATAACAGGAATTGGCTTCAGATACAAAAAAGTTGACAAACGAAAAATTGTTATGGAGCGACATGACATAATTATGGAGCGACATGACATAATTATGCAGCGACTAACATTCCTGCGCGAAGTAAAACAAATTATAAACTGGGATAATGTAATATTTTTGGACGAAACATGGCTAAATTCCAACCACTCTGTGCCGAAAACATGGACAGATGATTCTGAAGCTTCGTGCTCGAAAGTGCCGATAGGGAAAGGTGGACGCCTCATTATATGCCATGCTGGATCAGCGTCTGCAGGTTTCGTGGAAAATTCATTATTAGCTTTCCAATCTAAAAGCACAAAAGAGTATCATGAAGAAATGGACGCGGAAAGGTTCCAAGAGTGGTTCTTAAATTTACTAACGAATATCCCTCCTAACAGCACAATTATAATGGATAATGCCCCATACCACTCTGTGCAAATTGATAAAGCACCAACATCAGCCAATAAGAAAGCAGATTTGGTGGCATGGCTGCAAAGAAAAGGAGTGGAAGCCGACATGTCACTATTAAAAGCTGAATTGTTACATTTAGTGAAATTGCATAAACCACCAAGACCGACTTATGCTATTGACCAATTAGCCGAAAAACACGGGCACAAAGTCATACGACTTCCTCCGTATCATTGCCAATATAATGCCATTGAACTAATTTGGGCCCAAGTTAAAGGTAATACTTTATAATATAATAATATTTTTTAGTAGTTGATTATATTAAACAAGAACTTGTTCTTAATAAGCTGAAATATTATATTGTGAATTGAGATTTTCCGTTAAGTACAGTAATACTATAAAACATTACCCTTCTTCTTCGCAGTTGTGTAAAATTGTACATTACCAAACAAAATATTGCAAGATTAGCTTAACACATTTTGTAGCCACATAACACGAGTGCCTCCAGCTTTTATAATTTAAAAAATAGTCTAAGTCTCCCACCTAAAAATTATATAATTGTTTTACAGGTTATGCAGCAAGACACAACACAAAACCACCCTTCAGTGTCAAGAAAATGGAAGGCTTATTAAAGGAAGCATGTGCGCAAGTTACACAAGAAGATTGGTCAAAAGTAGTAGAAAAAACAAAGAAAATAATAATGGACGACTTCGACAGAGACGTAAAATTCGATGATTTCATGGATAATCAACTAGTCATTAATTTAAATGACTATGATGACGAGGACGACAATGATTCCAGTATTAGTAGTGAATAAAAAAATATCCTAAACATTACTTTTATTTAAATGCTTCGACTTCGACCTTTAGAACCTTAAGATTTTTTCGGTATTATATCCTCAGATTACTAGTAAAACCTAAATTTACCAATAAACAACCTTTTACAATAACTTATTTAAAAAATATAGGAAAAGAGTACAGAGAAATAATATCTTAAATTTCGGATATTATGGTCATTGATCTTTTAAAATTCGGATATTATAGTAATCGATCTCTTAAAATTCAGATATCATAGTAATCGATTTTTTTAAACCCATCCCTATTATTCTATTTGTCAGAACTGTCAAACGGTACTTCTTAGATTTGATGGACTGTAAGGGCTTCATATAAACAGATATTTTTGTTGCTTTGTATTTTTCAACTATGTACTAATTTACAAAACAATTACTTAGACTATATAGACGCATAATTATTACAATTGACAACAAAAAAACCATCCTGTTTATATTGAGTCAATTAAAAATAAAGTAAAAAAATTTTTTTTTATTAATAGCAATTTTAGTTTCAAGAAAATTAGGCAGAATCACTTTTTTTCTTTGTCTCAATCATATGTCACTAGTCAAATGTCACTTTGATATGACAATGACAATTCCAAATGAAGACTACACGCCTCTTTTACTTTTCTGACAGAAACAAAAGAGACGCAGAATTATTCCGCTTGAAATTCCTGAATTATTTAAAAATTAAAATACAATGAAACAAAAAAATAAGGCCCACTCTAAGTCTTTTAGTCTGTTTTCAAATTAAGAAATAAAAACAGGAGAGGAAAATGTAACTTTAGTTTTGTTATTTCGGCATAACTGCTAGATTTTAATGTCAAGAAATTTTTATTGAAACAAAATTAATTTGTTATAGTGGTCCGCAGGACTGTAATTTTCAATACCCAGGTGATAGATCTGTCTGGAAGCTATTATTCATGTAAAAATCATTTTAGTTACATTTTGAATAAAAAGAATTAAATAATCAACATATTTATAAGCAAATAAAATAACTCTTAACATTGGTGATAGTAATAAATAGAGGAAAAATTTAAGTTTTATTTTATATTTTTTGACTCGCATTTACAGAGTGTATTAAATTGACTTCTATTTTAAAACTTTGTGAAATAACGAAAGGGGATATAATAAAAAAGAAAGATATAACGGAAAAATACTTGTTGAGCTACTTATAATTGTATGTATTATTGTAAGTTAATTTTAAGATTTTATATAATTATATTTTGCATGCCTATTCAAGAAATGCATGCTGTTGTGACCTATAATTAAAATAGCACCTAATTAGTACTCGAGAATGTTTATGTATATTTTGTTGGTTGTTCTTAAATATAAATAAATAAATTAATAAATAAATACTTGAAATAAGGAAATACCAAAAATAAAGTAAATGTCTTTATTACGTGTGTTACCTACACTGTTGGTTCTCCGCAGCTCTCCTAATTCATCAGGGTTTGCATATACTCCGGGCGGCAAGGTTTGATCCAAAGCTATCATGCAATTTTGATTAGTCCAGACATCATCCTTATTTCCGAGCATTATCCTATAGGTCAGGTTTCTGAAAGTTATATCTTTACAGTAAGATCTTTGATACATATTTTTAATGTTTGTGGGGAATAAATCAAGGTTAGATTTTTCAAAGTCGAATTTATTACTTTGGGAGCTCTGAGTTAGACTAATAGTTTCTTATTACTATTGGTTCTTTTTTTTTACTTAATTTTTTAAGCGATTTTTTTGCGACATTATTGGTGATGATAATATAGTGATAACAGTCTGTCTTGATTGAAAGAAAGTAACAGACAGCCCGTTACATACTTTATATCATTAAATTATTAGAATAGAATACTATACTATTTATTTGCTTAAAACATGGTATAAAAGTTTTTACATGTATTTTTAAGTTATACATGTTTTGCCAAATTTTGTGGCATGCAAATTAATTACACCCATATCAAAGACTTTGATTGATGTTACACATAAATATTAAAAAGCTCTCTTTTATTGTAGAAAGCTTTATTAGAGAGCCAGTCATACAGTTTTCTTTGAAATCAAAGGCCACTTAATTTTTTAAATTCAGACCGATTCTTACAAATCGTAAGCCCAATTTATCATTTGTCTTGGGCACAATTAAATTTTTCACTATTCTAATTATTCAGAGTTTCCTTTCGTTTATATGAAAAACAGAAAGCTGATCTTTGCAACAACAATATGCTTAATATTATTGAGACCACGATTCTGTATTCACAATCATAACCATCATTTATTTTTTTAAAGAAGATAAAGTTTGTTTTCAAATAATAGTTTAGACTCTTTATAAACAGAGTAAATACAGGTTAGTTCTCTATTAAGTTCAAAAAACACCATATGGAAAGAAGATAATGACACAAATGACTGTAACATAACTCAATGTTTAAGAAAATCAAATTATTTATAAGCATCAATGGTATTTATCATAATTGTCAGCATAATTTTGCAGAATTCGATTTTCTGCACAATGCACAATGTTATAACGCATGTTCAGAGCATTGTTTTGTTCATTTTTTTGTCTCTTATTAATTATTGAGTAAATGAATGAGCTGTTGTTCATCAAATACACTATATAAATTTGGATTTTTGATTCATAATGCTGATTTCAAAATGCTTTTGAAAATAATTCAGAGTATATGTTTTTTCTTAATATATCATTTTATAAAATAATATAATTGATTACTTAAGTATAGATATGCGTAAAAAGGGTTTAAGAACAATAATAATTAAGTAAGTATGACAGCTCAGCCGCCACAAACATTACAAAATGTGACTACGATAATACTTATGTTTACTAAACAAAAACAAAAATACCTGTGGAATCCTTGGTTGAGAAGTGCTTGAGTAACTTTTACATCAAAATTACATGCATCACCCGAAACATTTTTCAAAGAGAAAAGTATGAAAAGATTGAAAAGTGGATGATGGAATGACATCTTTACTTATGTTATTGAAGCGAAATGGCACTGGAATGTAATTTTTAATAGCTACACTGAAATTTGCATGGCCACTACATTTTCGTTTATTTGTTTGATTATATACAATTTAATATCACGTAAGAATATTTTTCACACGGCCCCCGATAGTACAATAAGAAAAGTCAATGAACTATTGACATTTACGAATGACTGACAGCTGTCATGATTTTATCGAGTTTCGGAGTGACTAACGTTCAACCCAGAGATACATAAGTTCCAGCAGAATCATAATTTAATCTTCATTTAAACAACTAAATCTATAAATAGAAAAAAGCGTTTTATTACTATATACTTCTTTCATTTTCTAATTTTCTTTAAATAAAGATAAGTTTGTATTTATAATGAAATGGAACGTACTAAAAATCGATAATCGGTATAGTTCTATACTCAGAACAATAACTAAAGCTATTAGTTATTGTTCTGAGGTTTTGTATTGAAATTTAGACATTTTGACAGACAGTGATTGATAGATAGCTAGCAAAGAGAACTTAATAGCTAACTAAATATTAGTAATCTGTGGGGACAGATTAAACCCAGCCGCAGACGTTTGGTTTCGTCGGATCCGAGCATCGAGCACATACCCCAATAGAGTGGTAATATTGGGCTGTCCGCCTCCGCAACTGATTAGTGATTTTGCACTTATAAATATTAACGCTCGCTCCCACTAAAACAGTACGTAACCAGTATTGGATCTGTGCGTACGTGTCTGCTTATTCCGAAATTTAATTTCAATTAAATAGTTTCATAATGGCGTGCTGTTCTATTCGGTGGTTTGGAAAAAACAGCAGAACTTCAAATTATAAAACTGAAGGAATAACCTTTCATCGGTAAGTAATAGTTAAAAATTACTTTTTATAAAAAATTGTCAGGGCTCAAGTTAAACTGGACATCAAAGTGAAATGGTTCTATGTGTCCTGCTTCCACATAACGCAATTTCCCATTACGCCATCTCTTTCTAGTCTACGCTCTCATCACTAGTGCTGCATTCAAAGGATCAAGGGGTGTATCGATAAATAACCTTATTGTAGCTTATTACATATTTTTTTCAAACATAAAAGTAATTTTGAAATTATAATATTTGCATTAATGATCTAATTGATAGTGTTGTGCATTATTGATTATGTAAATCTTGATCGATTATACCGATATATTAGGTATCTAGAGTAGTTGAAGCTAATTCATTTTAAAAATCAGTAAACCGATGAATGGTTAATTGATCATTTCATCTTTACTTTTAATGCAACTAAATAAATGTAATTTGATAATTGGTTTGGTTCTTGTTGAGGTGCAATTCAGCGGTTAATATCTTCTTATTTGATCACTACCAGCATTTATTTCCATAAGAGAACACGTTTGTATTATTCACTATTGCTATAATTACTGATGTATTGATTATCGATATCGATGAACCTTAGATACTTGGATACTACCACATCTCTAGAGTGATAGTTGACCTTAGGATAGCCAATCGGAGCGCAGTTAGAGCAGTGTGAGTAGCGGCGAATTAGCGGAATTGTTTTCAAACAAAATAATTGACATTTCTACTCTATTGGGGTATGTGCTCGATGGATCCGAGCACTGGGGTCGATTTTATAAAATTTATATGTACTCTGTGCTAGTACACTCACGACCATCTCACGATTTTAAAAATACAGTTAGTTAGTTTCTAACTGTCTTTTTAAAATCGTGGTAAGAATTGATGCGTTGGGTGTTAGTGGCATTCAAAAAACAAAGTTAAACGTGCTCGTCACACATTATGCGATCAGTGACGCCATCGGACCATTTGACCAGCATACCGGTTTTGAATCGGTACGGCCGGCGGTAGGCGGAGGTCCCTACGGACTCACAGGATTCTATATAAAATAAATAAAATGTTGGACATCGAAGTTTCTGATAAAAATCTAATTTTTTTTGGGCTCGCTGTGTATTTCTGTTTAGAACTGACTATTGCATAATTATTGAGTATCAGAGGAATAATAAAACGCTTCTCATTCAGTTCTCTCGTCAGCTTAAAACCATTCGTTTTTGTAGGTATTAATTAATATCTACAAAAACACATATTGCAGGACCTGATGATGTAGTTAGCTCTTTTTGCAAATACTAAGATGGAGTAAGATGGAGTTCGGTCCCCCTGCCCGTGTTTCTTTCGCCAGTTCTTCTCGGAAGGGCCTCCCAATTTCCGAACTGGTAGTAGACTCAGTAGTATACAATGTAATCGTAGTGTGAATTTAATAACTAAATAAAATGTAAAAATAAAACAATTTGATTTACGTAAAACAATTTTAAAAATAAGGAACGTGTCCGATTAAAATATAGTGAAGGTGGTAGAAAATACATGACAACCATTATCTTAGTCATCCTGTGATCACGGCTCCTGTAAAGGAGTCGAAACGTCACATATTAAATATAAAATAAAATATGCGCAAAATCCGTAAAAAAGTGTTTTATTCAAATATCTTAAACAAGTCACTTCAAACTTTATGCAAAAAAATGCTTGGGCGGCTGCCAGTCATTCATAATAAGTTTAGTAAGTATTAAGAAAGAACTAAAAAAATTTTTATGCAATTTAACAATTTGAACAACCTTTAAGAATAACCTGTTACAGTAGCAACAAGATCTCCAACTCAGCATGTGCCATGACGCTAGTTTTCAACCAGAGGCCGTTTTATACATACATACATAAAAATAACGCCTTTTCCCGCAGCGGTAGGCAGAGACAACAGATTTCCACTGACCACGATTCTAACATACATCTCTAGCTTCTTCAATTCTCATCAGCCTTTTCATACAAATTCGTTGGTTAAGGGCACTTATTCAAATCTATACGAATTTTTGTAATTTATAGTTATTATAAAAAGAAATCAAATATTTCAACCTTATTTTATTTTCGATGAAACAAACTTTTTTCCGATTTGCTTGACACTTATCGTGTACACAATATCTTTATAAATCTATAATCTAAGATCACAGTGGTTTCTGTGTTTGTCTGTCCGCTCTTTTTCCATTGTATCAATAACGTTACCAAAGCAACGCGTTTACCGCAAGTAGTTCGTCTACCGGACGCTAGATGGAGCTAACGGAAAAATATTTTTAATAATAGAAAAAAAAATAAAGAATTTTGTCCACCCGTGCGAAGCCGGGACGGGCCGCTAGTCTATAATCTAATAACACAAATTTATTGTTTGTGTTTTTGTCTGTCAGCTCCTTTTCCCTCTTTTTTTCCCTTGTATATGCGTTACCACGGCAACGCGTTAACCGCAAGTAGTTCGTCTACCGGACGCCAGATGGCGCTAACGGAAAAATATTAAAAATAGAAAAAATTTAAAGATTTTTTTTGTCCACCCGTGCGAAGCCGGGACGGGCCGCTAGTCATATGATTATTCTGATATAAAAGCTATAATCTATTATTATAAATTTTCATTAAAACTCATTTATCCGTAGTGTTTGCGTAAAGATTAACAAGCATACATAAATGCACTTTCAAAGACTTTCACGTTTATCATAATTAATTGAGTACTGTATACCGATGTTCCCACGGGAACATATACTTCCCTTATAATTAATAACAAGGTGAGTCACGCGGAATGCAGCCGTGGGTCTAACTAGTGTTTTATACATGCAAAGAGTTTCATCTTTTTTCCTAATTTCAGTTACTTACTTTTTACTTTATATTGCGCAGAGTAATACAAATGCAAAGGCATTCTCTAATAATTAACCAGTCAGTTTTCAATGAATTGCATGTATGAGGTACGTCGCAGTGCTGCTGTCACCAGTGTTTGCTATCTATCTTTCGGGCTAGATCTAGCACTTTTTACAGTAATAAAGCCCCCTTTTCGACTGTTTAGCCCGAAGACAGCAATCTAAACCTTTTCGAAAATCTTCTCTTTTCGTTATTCCGCAACTACAATGAATCAATTCAAATAAAAAAAATGATGATTGCATATTTATTGTCTTATTGAATGGATCTTTTACGCTCATCGCGTTACTAGCAACACTGAAAATAGAGTAAGTATATGAAGAAGTAATTGTAAAAAACTCCCAAGCTTTATAATGGACTTGCCTTTGTCTAAAAAACTGTTTATAGGCAGCGTTATAGCCGTTGAATAACCGCAACCATCAACATCTTCAAGTGTTTCAGCCGCAGCGACTGAATCGACTGTCTCAGATGCTAAGGAATTATCATAATTTTTATGTTTTTTTTTGTAATAAATTACTGGAGCGGAGCGAACGAAGCTCCCATGGATCAGCTTCAATGGCGCAATGTTTGTTATGCCATAACTTCCCGATTTCGCGACTTAGCGAATTTAATATTTTTTGTTTGGAATCGAATCAACAGGTTTACGATCAGATTGTGACGGAGCTCGAATTTTAAAATTCGCAATAATTCCCATCGAAACAAAAAAAAATATCTTTTTTTAGGTATTACGCTCCGCTCCAATATATGATGCTAGCGTAGCTTTATGCTTAGTGACTGCATCGCCTAGTTAACCATTTTCACACACGTTTAAATTTTTGGCCCTTACTAGCCCTTTTTGTAAAAGTCGATTTATGCAAATTCAGCCATTTTTAGCCTCGTAGTTAGCAACACGTGTCGAAACGATTGGTCATGTTTGTTTAGCGTTGTTGTTATACGTTGGAATGAGGATTTTTTACGCCATAGAACGTGTCGTAACAGTCGAAAGTATTTTTCAGTGAACAATTTGTAAAAACGCAGAATAAAGCCTATTTTAATAACAAAATTTGCTCGCGGGTACCTTTTCCTTTTACAAAACCTGCCTGTTTAGGGGCTATTTCTTTTAATCGACTAGTTTGTATGAAAAGCCTGATGAGAATTAAAGAAGCTGGAGATGTATGTCAGGATCGTGGTAAGTGGAAATCTGTTATCTCTGCCTACCCCTGTGGGAACAGGCGTTATTTTTATGTATGTATGTATATGATGAATAATTTATAAAACAGCCTCCTGTTGAAAACCAGCGTCATAGTACATACCAAGTTGAAGATCTTGTTGCTACTGTAACAGGTTATTCTTAAAGGTTGTATGCAAGTTTTTTTTTCAATTTCTTTCATACTCTTAATATAAAAAACAGGTTTCGAAATTATTCCTTACATGGATTTTTTGTGATACGATGTTAGATATAAAATACGTGTGTAAAAAACCCCCTCATCCCCTTTCTTCCATCGGACATCCAGTCGCACTGCGAGCTGCTGGCTTTCTTGGCTGCTATTCCTACCTGTCGTACCAAGCTTTTTTTAACGCTACTCTACATCTTTTTTTATGCCCATAACAAAGGAGTCTGTCTGTTTCAAAGCCATGGTTAGCTCGCTCCATCGTTGATCTTGTATTCGCCCCTGGGCTCGATTGGGATTAAAAGAGAAAAATTTCAAAATAAAAAAAAAGATTTAAATTTAACATCCTTTATAAAACGAGGGGTCATCCAAAAGTAATGATAATGAATGTTAAACAATATGATTATATTATATTATTAATTTTTTAATTTATTTTTCTACATAGTCACCTAACAAGTTAATACATTAAGTCCATCTTTTTACTAAACCTAAAATTCCCCTTGAAAAGATATCTTTTTCTTGACTCTCGAAAAAAGCCTGTACAGCGGCCGTCACTTCGCTATCGTCTTCAAATTTCTTGCCTCGAAGGTGTTGCTTGAGCCTAGGAAAGAGATAAAAGTCGCTGGGAGCTAGATCTGGCGAATAGGGAGGGTGTTCGGCCAATTAAAATGCCATTTCTTGAATGGCAGCTCTGGCGGCTCTTTCTTTTCTCTCCATTTTGATGTTCTCTCTCCGAGAGCTGTGTCGTTTTCAAATGAATGTAGCTCCCGGAAATCATGGCCTATTTATATGATTTTTTCTAGCCTGAACTAGTGGGTAGTATTGCAATATATACCTATATATGTATATTGGATTTTTATGTGCACATGAAATAACGGATTATCATTATTTTTGGATCGAGTGATCCAATCGTACGCACGGCAAAAGAGGAGTAGTCCCTTCGTTGTATTTCCGAGTGCTTATAACCCGTCCGTTTTTAAAGCCAGGTTGAAAAGGCACCTTCTGGGTTTGCTCGCTACTTCGTAGATCCTGTCTTGGTTTCCGTACTTGTAATATAACTTATGTTAACTAATGTTAACTGATATTGTACCTTGCTACTAATGACACATCCTAGCCTTGTAAGTAGTTTCTTTTAAATAAAACAAATAAATATTTACTTACAGTTTACTCCTTCCAATTTATTCTTTTCATACACAGAATCCAGACTTTAGCACTTTCAAGTTACTTATCCCGGTAACGATGTAGATTCAACTGACTTCTCCGAAAAAATGATACCCGCTTTTAAAGGATTGTCGAAGTCAATAGATTATCTTTAAGGCGGTTCACCCACTAGAGATGCGTCCCGCCGCGGTGCGCGTAGCGGCAGAAAACGCGCGCAGGGACGGAGGCGCAGATCTGCCTATCTAAGGCTGCGGTTCCACTGAGGCGGAGCGGAGCGGTGCGGAGCGGGGCTAAGTTGTGAAAACAGGTAAGTATTTCCACTGAAGCGGAGTGGGGTGGATTTCAAGCCATGTGGTTGGTGAATCGCGGCACAGCTCGTCTCTGCTCTGCTCCGCTCCGCCTCAGTGGAACCGCAGCCTTAGCGGTGTAATCTGCTTCTCCGCGCGGAGTAGCAATACAAGACGGGCACGCTCCGCGCTCCCGCGCAGAATCTGCGCGCGGGGCGCCTACCCGCGCTTTGCCGCGTCGGCAGTGAGTTGTCATAGGCGTGTTTTCTATATAAATTGAGATTCTTGCATACAATGGTAAAATCTGCGGCCCCGCGCTACGCGACGGGGCGCGATGCAGTGTGTTAACCGCCTTAAGCACCAGATGAATCTACGCTTCACAAAATTAGTATTGATGATACAATTCATATTTATTTTATAATTATCTTAATGATAACGATAATAAATATCGTCGTTAATAATTATTACAACGCTTACCTTTACTTACCTTTATGTATTTAGTTGGTAAGCCTTATTAAATAAATAATTCATACTAAAGCTGCCGATAATGATAAATTGTTATTGAAAAGGTTGAAAGGACATTGTTGCACGCGTACCAGCCATTTTTTGTAAGCCTACGTGACGTATGGAACCGAGTAGTCGTGGCAAAAATGTATCTATAAACTGATTGGAACATTTGCATCTAGAACAGTACAAAAGTTACGGATCAGTGATATGTTTCATTTGGAACATCGCTTCATCAAAATGGAAGTACCTATCATAAGATTATTTTCACGTCATAATTTGAATCAGACTATAGCTATATATCAAGATCGTTACAAAATTATAATTTGTAATGAATAGATATAAGAAAAGGTAAAATCGTTTTTCCTTTAGTTTATGAGTGACTGGTATTATTTATTAAAATATGTAACTGGCGTATTAAAAATCAATTTCATATACAATGATTGTCATGTTATGAATAAGATTGTACAGTCATTAATTACATATTAAAATTAAAAATAGTATTTAAGAAATGACACTTAAAGTGTTCACTCACTTCGCTTCTCTCTCATTCACTCGCGTTGTTACGGTCGTCGTCGCGTCGGTCGAGAGGATAGAGTTCCGAATGATACATTTAACACCGGGCAACTGTTTCGAATCATTTGGATCACATTTATGTTTCAGAACACTGAGTCGGATCTTTAAAGAACGTCAAAAACACGTCGAAAACCGAGTCGTAGTTGTTGCGCATTGGTCGACCAGAATTAGCGTGTTAGTTTTTTTGGAAAATTAATTTAATAAACATTCATAATAGGCAAAAAAAAATAAACATTCACTTTAATCAGCCAGTACGCAGAAACCACAGACAATATATAGCTATACTTACTGTGCAGCAACTGCCATTCAGATTATACCTTAAGAAAAATGGCTGACATTCAACAATGTTGCTATAAGTATTTTATTAACATTATCATCATCACCAGCTTATCCAAGTCCTCACTAATGGGGCAAAATAAAATAATAATATTTCTTACATTCACATCAATAAGCCTTGCCCAAAGTAAGCATTGTATGGCTTATGTTATATACTAAGGCATCGGATAGACATACATATATGATACAAAGATATTTAATATATGTAGAAATACTAGATCCCACGTGTTGCTGTGACACAGTTATTATAATTTGCATTTTTTTTATTACAAATTAAAATTAAATCTATCCTATTTCCTAAGTCGAAACTAATCCAGCAAAATGAAAAAAACATCAAAATTGGTAGAGTAATGTCGGAGCTTATCGCAGTCAAACTCTGTGACAGGGGTTATTTATATAAGAATATATAAATACCCATTAATCAGGTACAAATTATTATTCAAAAAAAAATTCAAAAAATTCAAAAATTCTTTAATAACTTATAGTGTAAATTACAGGGGTTGGGAGTCTCCTTTTAAGTTAATAAAAACCTGTATTAGGAGATGCCCGCTCCTTCGAACCATGCTTACATTATAAGCTATAAGATTTAACAAATAATAGTATTAAAAAAAAACATGTATGTTATGTGTGTGTGTCTGTCTGTGTGTGTGTGTGTGTGTGGTGTGCGTGCGTCTGTAAGTGCGTGCGTAAGTGTGTGCGTGTGTAAGTGTGTGTGTGTAAATAGGTGTTGGGTATTAGGATGTGTGTATGTATTTTATGTATGCACTATGTGGATTATTTTTGTATTTGTCTAGTATAATGTACCTAGTGTGTTTGTCTATGTATCATAGTGAGCAGCTACTTCTACTGTGAAAAGATCGGGACCATTTCACCGCAGGAGCAGCCGCTCAGTTTGATCATAGTCGAGTTCCTTTAACCAGTTTGTTATTGTTTTCTTACACTGAATAACCGACATTGCATAAATATGTTTAATTCTATTTATTTTATTATACAAAAAGATGGATTGTATCGAGAATTGTTGTGTGGCAAATAGTGTTCTAGCTGAGGGTAGTTTTATGACAGAGTATGGATTACGCTTTTTAAGAATAGCCGGGTTTATATTACAGCCCTTATGAACTTTAAGGATAGACTGTAATATATATAGTTGCCTTACAGTCAGAACATTAGCATCCTTATATAATTTAGTTGTGCTATATATTTTTTTCTTTCTTAACATGACTTTTAGTATACCTCTTTGTGCTCGCTCAATGCTTATAAATCGAGTTTTATATGTACCTCCCCAGATTGTTACACAATATAATAGAATGGATTGAACGAGGGCCGTGTAGATGTATAATAAAAGTTTTTTATCGGCAATATTTCGCAAATGTTTAAACAACCATATCAATTTCCTCGCCCGATTTGCAACCATAGTTAATTGAGGGATCCAAGATAAGTTTCGATCAAGAGTCACGCCAAGATATTTAGTGGTAGTGACTCTTTCAATTTTTTGGCAGTTACTGTTACACCCTAATCCATTGAGGCATGAGTGAGCAGTTATAGTTAAATCATCAGTAGGTTGCGTGCAATCTTTAATTGAAAATGTAATGTAATTCGTTTTATTCTTATTTATGGTGAGCAGGTTAGTATTTAACCACTTAATAACTTTTTGGAGCCCAGATTCAGCTGTATTAAACACCGACGACCAGCAATTATTTTCAAAGAAAAGCGCAGTATCATCCGCATATGATATTATTTTGCCATTGTCTAGTTTTAGATTGGTCAAGTCATTTATGTACATTAAAAATAGGGTAGGTCCGAGGACACTACCTTGCGGAACGCCGTAAGTATTTGTTAAAATGTCGTCGCTAAGAATATCTGAATCTATTTTTACACGTTGTGTTCGGAAAGTTAAATAGCTAGTGAGTAGACTTAAAAAGGTGCCCCTAATTCCCATTTTCTCTATTTTTCGGAGTAGAAGGGGGACAGAGACGGCATCAAAAGCCTTTTTTAGATCCAGGAAAATACAGAGTGTCTTCTTTTTTTCATCAATGCTGTTTATTATATTTTTAGTGAGATTATGAATGGCATCTTCCGTACTCAGCCCTTCACGAAAGCCATATTGATAGTCTGAAAGGAGTTTAAATTTATTTAGATATTTAATAAGTCGAGAATTAATTAACTTTTCAAGTATTTTTGAGATAACTGGTAGTACCGAGATTGGCCTATAATTATTGATGTCGTCTCTGTTCCCGCTCTTATATATGGGGTGTATTATTGATCGCTTTAAAAGTCTAGGAAACACTCCTTGTTGAAAAACAATAACGTAGAGGTGAGTAAGTATAGGGACAAGTTCTGTTTTTGCCATTTTTATAAATGTTGTAGGAATATTATCCCAGCCTGCAGCAGATTCTGATTTTAGGTTAGATATTATAGAGTTTATTTCAGAGGCTTCCGGCTCAACGATGCCAATCGAGTTAGGACATGATGACATTGAATTAAAATAGTCATTTATTGATGGAACGTCATTTTCAAACCGTTCAGCTAGAGATTTTCCAACGTTACTAAAGTGATTATTAATAAAATTTGCAGATTCGTTTGGGTTGTTTCTAAGAGTGTAAAGTTCTTTGTTTGAAGTTTTATGTTTTTTTAGGTTAGTGATATTTTTTATGCAGCTCCATAGAGATTTGTTGTTTGATTTGGCTTTATCTAGGATATCTTTTTCATATTTAATTTTAAGTTTTTTTATCAATTGGTTGCAAAAATTTCTGTAACGACGGTATGTTATTTTAAGGATTTCATTTGTGTTATCTAGTTTTAATTCATATTGTAATTTGTTCCTGTTTTTAATACAATTTAGTATACCTGGTGTAATCCATGGTTTGATGACCTTTTTGCTGTTTGGAATATTAATTTTTTTGGTGTTTTCATTCAGAGAGTCAGTAATTAAAGTAACTATTTCGTTTGTTAGAGTATCAGGGTCTTGAATAGTCAGAAAATTAGAAGTTAGTTTAGTTTTCAAAGTCTTTAAGGCATCTATATAATTAGTTACAGTTTTAGTTTTGGAGGGTTTCTGATATTTTGATTTACTATAAATAAAGATGGCAGCCATTTTATGGTCTGTAATTGTCGTACCGAGAACTGCAATTATAGCTGTATAATTAATTGGGCTTAAATTGGTTACAATATGATCCAGACAACTATTTATTCTTGTGTCAAAGGTGTGTCCTGGAAGAAGGCCATGTATTGCTAACATGTCAAGATATGGGTCTGAGTAGATATTACTGTTACCTTCAATTATATTTATATTAATGTCGCCTGTTATTATTATATTTTTGTTTTTGAGATATGTAGATGTAAGATGGTTATTAAGAGAGTTTATAAAGTTAGTAGGGTTTTTTTCCGATGGAGGACGATAGATACATATTATGTTGTACAAAGGAGTAGAAATTTCAAGACATGAGGCTCCATTTAGTAGGACTTCTTTAATAGTATGTTCGACTGTGTGGCTTATGAAGACTACTACCCCATCATTTTGGTTAATTTTATTTGTAGTACCATAGCTCAGATAGTCAGGTTTATATGGTAAAGGCTTGTCTGGATCAATACGACATTCTGTTAAAACTAATATATCAATCTTAATTCCGAGTATGTTTAGGTTAATATCCAGATCATCCATGTTAGAGGTCTTGTGTATGCTGCGTATATTTTGCGTTATTACTGAAAGTTTGGGGGCGTCTAATGGTAAATGCTTAACCAGGTGTTCTACATGACATTGAATAGCAGTTATATTGCCTGTGACGTCTAAGTCTTGTCCTATATTATTTGACTTATCCATTTGGAAGAGGTAAAATTGTATTGGTCGTTACAATTAATGATATTGTATTATAATATAAAAACAGAGCTAAGGTTATATAAATAGACAATTTGTGTTGTGTGTAATTTCGTGTGTGTGTATGATGTGTGTGTGTGTTTGATAAGTTATAAGTTTTCAAGTTATAATTTGAAACTGTTGTGTAGCGTAGGTACATAAAGTTAATTAATACATATGAAAGCTGTGACATGGGATAGTTATCCCAAATTTGAAGCGTACAATAATAATTAATGAGGAAATCACATATCCATTTAAAAGATAGTCATTTGTTAGCTAGTTGCTGAATTTGGTATTCACTTTTTATCCAGATAATCGGCGAATCATCATCCAACCGTAGATACACTTTTCCGTAGTTCGTCCAGCAATACTTATAGTTCTTGCTATTTTTCAAATCTCTGGCCAAAAAATAAATTCTTGCTGATTTTGGTGTCAGATTATCCGAGACAAATATTGGAACGTCTGCATTTGATTTTATGCCTAGATGCTTGGCACTAAGTCTATTTGTTTTGTTCTTTACATTAAATGATTTTGCAGCTTTCATCACATCATTTTTTATAAAAATGTTCGTGAATTCTACAATAATAGCAGACTTTTCGTTTTTATTTTTGTTGATTTTTATAATATCTTTGACATCAGATTTATTTAGCGAAAAGCCTATATTTTCCGATAGTTTACAGATCATACCGTGTAAGTCCATTTTTGTTTCGTCCCCTTTTAATGGTATATTTTTTATTTCTATATTTGTTTTTCTTTCGTTTCTCTGAATTTCTTCTAGTTTGTTTTCAAGAATTACTATCTGCTCCTTGTCATTATAGTAAATACTAGCATATAAATATATATTCATATATAAATTTGCGAAGGATTACATTGTGAATCCATGTGACTCAAAATTATTCCACTAAAGTTTTGGTATTCCCCGTTTATGGTGGTAAAATTCTGGTCATATTGTGGTGTGGTACATATGACCTCTACCGAACCAAGTGTGGTCCATAATGGCATTGTCGGTCGGTGGCGGCTCAGCAATCATTCTGCCACTCATACGGATGACCGAATCGCGTGGTAGACACCATGAGGCTGAAATTCGGAGGACATTCCTGTTCAATAAATTCGAAGATTCTTTTAACTAGGTAGCGACATATTCAAAGTAATTGATCTTAATTACCAAGTATTTATAAAGGTAACTGCATTAAAATATTCGAATATTAATAACTGACTATTCCATACAAATACATTATGGTCAAGTTATTTTTTTTGATAATATAAAATATGCTAAAAGAAAAACTAATATTAAAAATGATAATTAACATCATGTAAAATTATTTTAACAACGTAAAGAATATTGTGCTGTTTGAAGTAGAGATGATATGGCTTATTTCATCTTATGAGTTTTCGCAGCAACGTATCACTGACAAAACTTTTCGCATCAGCGTTTTTCAGTGCAGTTTTTTCCAAACCCTTTAAACAATGCACTGAAAACCGCTCTACATGTATATTTTTACAAAAAAGATGTCCCCTTTAAACAATGTATGTAAATATCTACTTTTTGCAAATGATTGATTTATTTATTTTCTCACTTACTAATTAGCATTTACGGCCTATTAGCAACTCACCAAATAAAACTTATCTAATTCTTACCTTACCAAAACTGTTAAATATTATATATTTTTATTTTTTTACTGTTATATTTTTATATGTAAAGAAATTATTACAAGAAAATATCAACTTGGCTCAGGCGAACAGATGGCGCTGGCATCAGCTTAAGAAATACATATTTAGAAAAACTCGAGGCATTTATTCTAGCTCAATTGGGAGAGTACTCGCCCGGATAGTGAGGGGATGTGGGTTTGAGTCCAGTCTAAGATAGGTTGAGTTTTTTTCTTATTTCAATTTCTCTACTCAATTAAATAGCGCAGAGAGTTTTGATGAGAATAGCTCTCTTTGCGCTGTAGTGCAACCCTACATAAGATCCTAGTGTCCAAGCTTATCAGTAAACGTACCAAGTTACGTATATACAAAACCGTGATAAGACCAATACTCATGTATGGGTGCGAAGCTTTTGGGTCGCTGCGCCATCTTAGTTAGTTAGTTAGTTACTCAATTAAATTTAGTTCTGTAGTGTTTTTTTTAGTATTATTTCTAGAAATATTAAGCCCATTCTCTTAACGGTATTTTCACTGAAAGAAGCCTTTGCGCATCAGTGGAAAACTAATAATACACTCATGAGAATATGTTTGAAGGAAATTGGTGCCAGAAAAGGGCAAACATCTTTTATCCCAACAAAGTTCTTTGATCCTTAATTGTAACTCAAAAGTTAAACCCAATTCTCTAAATACATTCACGACAATAAAACAAGATTCTTGGTTTACATACTATAAATAACCATCGTATAAAGTAATATTGACGCTACCAAAATTAAAAAATATAGTTCTGCTGTTAGGAATTTATGAAACGTGGTCACAGGAACCCAATGGCATGCGACCTGTAGACTTACCACGCTACCGAACTCATACAAGACTCGAAAGGTTCCCTCTCTTTTCATTCCGATGTTTTAGAAAAGGATAGAGTCGTCTCACCGCGAGAAACAAGTGAGTGTTTGCGCTTAGTAGCGTCGCTGATCAGAAAGGCAATCGGCGAGCCGGTTACCTCAGTTTAGGCTTGTCCACACAACTTACTACCCGTGTGTTTACATAACCTTAACTTATTAAACAGGTGCTTGTTCATTTACTAAATATCTTCTAAGACATTTTAAGGAGTGTTCATAAAGTGAGTAGAACTTTTCCTTACTATTTTTTATCTGTGACAAATTGCGCGCTCTGATTATCTTTTTTTTTAATGGCGGAGGAAAAAGGAGATTTTAAGTCGTACTTACATGCTGATCTAGAATCTATCACAGGAATTATGGATGCTTGCTTATTGTTTTTCTTTTTACTATTAAAACCAACCTCGAGTTTCAATAATATTTACTTCTGTTTTAGAATAACATTTTTCCATTTAATTTTATTTCAAATACCAATTTATTTCGACGTAGAAATGAACTAATTGTAAATAATTGTCAATAATATATTTATTTTCTTCTCCAAATTGTTAACTAGAACTTATAAAATTTACAATGTGTTAATGTTAACAAAATTTTACTTCTGTTACATAAACGGTTTAATTTATAATACTGTTATTGGTTTCGGAAACTTCACCGTATTTCATATTCCAAAGCTTGGGTTTTATGCGTTGATCCACTTTTGCTATCGCTACCGTGGACTGTTAGGTTGTTAAGTGTGGTAGTTAACTTAATAAATCAGAATGCATATCAAGTTAAATATAAACAACTATACGAACTTCTTTCATAAAAAGAACATAGATTTTTTTTTAATTTTACATGGCATGGGCAAAGAATTAAGTATGTGTCAGACAGGACTGTCAGTAAATTCTATGTGGGTGCTCTGATACCAAAACACCCAAATACTGTCTATTCGAAGTGCTTACGTACTCAATAATTAACAAAAATGATAGATATATTAATTATTTGCATTAAAACACATGAAAATAGCAAAGTAAATAGAAAAAAAATAAAAATATAAATACAACTAATATATTTAGTTCTTAGACTTGCGTGCACATTACACATTTGAATAAAACACCTTTTTACGGATTTTGCAAGACACACATTGCAAGACCTGGTGATGTAGTTAGCTCTTTTTGCATATAATAACAGTGAGATGGAGGGCGGTTTTGCCCGAGTTTCTTTCGCCAGTTCTTCTCGGAAGGCCCTCCCAATTTCCGAACTGGTATTAGAGTCAGTAATATACAATGTAATCGTAGTGAGAATTTAATAACTAAATAAAATGTAAAAATAAAACAATTCGATTTATATATTAAAAAAAAGCAATTGGGAACGTGCCCGATTAAAATATTGTGAAGGTAGTAGAAAATACATGACAACCATTATCTTAGTCATCCTGTGGTCACGACTCCTGTAAAGGAGTCGAAATGTCAGGAATAAATATGAAACAAAATATGCGCAAAATCCGTAAAAAAGTGTTTTATTCAAATACAAGTACATAGCACTCTACTGACAACCATTAGAGCAAAACGCTTTTTATTACTAATAGCAACACATAATAAAAGGGAGAAACGCCTAAGTGATTGACGTTCAATACCAGTGGCGGATTACCAGGAAGCAAAGGAAAGCTTGGGGCCCTAAAATTTGAAAAAAATTTAAAACTTATTTGAAAATGTAAAAATAATTAAAAATATTAAAAGTTTTTGAAATAAAATAAAAATGACATTGACATTTTCAATTCTTCGATGGGCCAAGAAAAAGTCAGTGATTTAAGCCTACTGTTTATCGAAAAAGACAAAATTGATGTGTTTTTTGTCATTTCAAAAGAAGAGGGGGGGGGGGGGGGGGGGTTATATTAAAACGATGGCCTCAAAAATCAGTTGTTGCTTGGGGCCCCGTCTGAGGTAAATTCGGCATTGTTCAATACATGCATTATTAATGGTCATATTGATAGATAAAAGAGTTTCTGAACTTCTGAAATTCTTCTGAAATCATCACCACACTACCCTTATAGAGCGAACTTAAATCTTGAATAATACGCGCCTTGATCTTACGGTGGAAATTTAAAAACCATTTGGTTTTTATATAATCGGATTGACTCCGAGGCTGATTGGCTAACGACACATGCCGCGTTTCAAGCTATAAAGTACCTACTAGTGATGTAAGGAATACAGCTTTTTGAGTATCCGCGAATGCGAATGCGAGTATCAAACCATTGAAGTGACCAAAGAATTAAGTGCACCCGATGTTTCTGTGTCATCATTGATTCCATTAATTAGAAAAATGATTAAATGATTTTGATACATCCAATGAATTAATTGGTGATACGACAGCCGTTCTGAAACAGGAGATTATTAGCTAATTTTCAGTTTTAGAGATTGAAATATTGTTTATCACGGCAACCATCGTATAACGTTTATGAGAAGAATTAGTATTCGTTTGAATTTGTTTCTTTTTTGGAATGTCCAATTTAATATCGTTCGACCGAATTTTAAGAAAAAGAACTGATTACATGCAAGTGCAAAACGATAATGGTTTTGTTATATAATTACTAATTTATTTTTTTATTTATTAATTTACCTGAAGTTATTGATTTTTTTTTAACTTTAATATTCGCAAAATATTCGCATAAATTTTAGCGAATGCGATTGCGAATACAAATATTTTAAAAAATACGAATACTCGCGAATTCGAATATTCGTTACATCACTAGTACCTACAGTATTCTTTCGAATGACATAATTTTAATTTTCAATTTCTTATTCTATTCAATTTGCATTTTTTTTTCTAGACACAGGTAGCAGGAATTATTGCTTATAATGTTCCTTGAATTTATATTAAAGTATTGGTTGAAAATAGACTCAATTTTCTGATTATTACGTCACAATTTTACCAAACAGCTATTCTCGTAGGATTTTTTTTATTTATTCGTGTCAAGTATAATTGTCAGTTATATATTTATATATTTTTTGTTAGGTTTCAGTAAATGTGTCGGATTTTACTGAAACCTCCCTGGGACTTTTTGAGAGAGCAGGAAAAGACAACTTCCGCTTCTTTGTTACACTTGGCAACAATCTTGTATGTTCACAAACACTTAGTGGGTAATAATTCACCATTATTACGCGCTAATATCCACCACAACACAATTTTCAACAAGAGAAAAAAACCACCAAAGTGACGCTTCCCGCTAAAAAGTCTTTTTTTTACTTTTAAATACATAGACAAAAAACTCTACGATATCCGCAACTTTATAACCGCACAAAAGAGGTTTTAAAAATTCACTGAGATTAATTGACATGCAAAAAGTTTTAATGTGAATGAACTACCATCTGTTTTATTTTTATTTTTCGAGATTACAAAAACTTAAGGGGATTCTTTTAAAGTCTTTTTTCTGCAACCAAAAGAATTCTTATTATCGTGCCTTGAAATTGCACCTAGTATAAAAGGTATAAGGTATTGAGTTGCTTGTATCGTTTCCTCTTATCTTGTTTTCACTGAGTAATGAGTACCTATCGGCATATTATATTAATAATATGCCGATAATTGAGTATACTACAGAAGTAATAGTGTATGTAGGTTAATTGTTTTATATACAATGTGTTCCGTCACCAGTGTCGGAGCCCTTAATGGTGAGAAATATGGCGTTTTTTATCGACAAATTGCCCCTCACATTTGGTTATACTCAAAAAGTCAATAATTAAAAAATATACAAAAAAGAATCTATTTGTTTTTCTTTAACTATTTTTTTCTATTTTTTATTCCATGACAATTTAAACATGATGGCTTTGTAACTGTTGTCTACATGTTTAGCTATCAAATGACACCTTTTTAATGTTGATAGGACATTTACATACGAGTAAGTAGTGGTGGTCGAATTAGTATGAGAGCAAGAAAACAAAAAGGCGGCCATTTTATAATCGTAAGAGATAAACAAAATTTGAGGGCCAATTTGTCGATAAATAATGCCATATTTCACACCATTAAAGGCTCCGACACTGGTGACGGGACACATGTTTTAGAGAATACCGCAATTCCTTAAAAAGGCTTTTATATACTTGAAAACGTCATCACATACATTTTTTTAAACAAAAGTTAAGTAGCTAAAGCACTTGTGTTATGTAATTCAGAAACGACGATGGTACCACAACACTCAGACTCGATTTAATAAACAAAAGTTCGTTTACTACATTGATCCGACCGGGACTCGCATCCGGGACCTCGGAGTGGCATTTCTACGAAAACTGGTATGAGGGCCACTCGACCACCGAGGTTGCTAATATAAAACAGTGCTACGTAATGATGTGCGAATAAATTAGTTAAAAAATGGTTGTCTGTAAAGTCAGTTTACGGACGATAATTTTACGTGATAGCGTCATAAGAAAACATTGATTAAAAATTGCATACTTTTATGAATTGAATTATTATCACTGAATTATCATTACTTTGTATAATACAAAAGAAGGAGTTAATTGAATTTTTTTTTTTCGATAAATAACTTTAAGTTGTTGTAATAATCAATGGAAACCACATTAACTTTTCACTTCATGAAGTGGAAGAGAGATACAAGTCGAACGTTTAGGCCGATCGTGCCTCTCTATCCCTTGTGTCGCACTCTCGCTTGCACGCTCGGCTCAGGCGGAACGTTACACTTTTTCTTGCATGCAGCCGGTGTACATCGATTTATAAGACGTTATCACGTCAAAATGTATAAAGAATGTTCTTTATTGTTATGAGCAATTTATATAACGCCCTGCCACGCTATGCCACGGCTTCGTAAATTGTATGTTTAGCGACCTCGTTCTGAGAAATCAGAAGAAACGCGGCAAATCACAAGAAACCTTCGATTTTCCATAACGCTGATAAACATATTTATTCACTGTATATCGAAATCATAAATACTTAGACATTTTCATTAATAAAACGAAAACTAATAGAATATCATAGTATTTTAACCTCTCGGTTGGAAAACTTGGAACACTGAAACACAGAAAAAATAGTTTTCAAGTTATCAGGTCTCATTCGATCTCTTTCAGTTCGAGTTTCCTGAGAATACATTCTTATCGCTTCTCTAAAAAACAAAAGAAGATCTGAATTGGGCTCTGAAGAGCGAATGACTTGTAAGGACAAGCAATTCTTCTTTTTTGAAAAGCTTATCAATCCTCTTTTCTCCTGTGTGGGCTGTTCTCTTGATGGTAAAGTGGAAAATTAATTTTAACTGTTTTATCCGGCTCAATTAAAATAGCATTTTTCATGAATTGAAATCTTATGGCACATTAAATAAGGTAAAGAATTAAGTTGATTAAAATTTAATATAATATCTACTCCATATACTTTCTTGCTTTGAGGTTGTCGAAGTAAGTTTCAAATTTACATTTCAAAATAATATTTTTTTGTAATTTTATTTAACCACACTGATTTATCATTTCTAAATCTATATACCCAATTATTTATATACCTTTATGTACAAATATTCCGTGTCACAATGTTTGACCACGATGACTAAACTGCTCAACCGAATTTGATAATCTTTTTTTAATTTGCTGGATTTGTTCCTAAGACATTGGATAGGTTTCATTTAGAACATAGCAACGCGTGGCCGGGTCTGCTAGTATATAATAAAAACAAGACTTCACGTCATTATTGCTATTGTTAAACATGCTAAATAAACCATCACATGATTTGGCTCGAAATTCATATGTATATAATACTTATATGCTGTTACACTTATGTGGCGCGATTAACATATATGTAAGGTCGTATCGATCGGCCTTTAATAATTGATCCTTTATAAAAGTATTCTCGTTAAATATGATTTAAACATATGGTTCTTAAATGTTTGCGTCAATTCACATATATGAAAACTTTACTGATACCAAAGCGGGTTGATTTTAACATGTTTATTGAAGTTATATATGTTATTTACGGGATTCTTACCATGTATCTTGTTTTTTGTGTATCGAGAACAGTTTTAAGTGAATAGGGAGAATGCGAACAGTGGTATCGAACTCAATAAAAGACTTCGTCGGAGGGTAGACCTATATGTCAGCCAATACATCCTACCCGCAATTACTTCAGTTGCTCCGTAATCATGGCGCTTGCAACAGTGCCGAAATATCGAAAACTCACTAAAAACAAGATATATAACTTTTATTACTATAATGTTAGTGACTATGAAAGTCTTAAACAATATAATGTTTATTGAATCCTGACGTCTCGCAGGACCAACATTACTGAAGCTAGAATGAAATTCTGACAGTAGATTACTTTTGCGATGAATACACTTACTAAGAAAGAAAGAATAAGAAAGGAAGAATTCATATTGGCACATACACACAGAAAACATGAATCGGAAAAGAAATAGGAAAGAAAACAATGTTAAAAATTCAAAAAACAATAAAAACATTGAAATTAATGTTTAGGGTCAATAAATACCCTGCCTCTGCATTAAGGTTTTCTAAATAAAGTACAGCATTTATGTTTGGTATTTAGATTTATCCTTTTTCTATCTCTGAATTTATGGAACTTGGAAGTTTGTATTTGTGGTTTTTAATGTGAAGTTTGCAATAAATCATCAAATAAAAATAAAATGTCTTTCGTCGCATGTCTTCACATACTTTACCATAAGGTTCCATACTTCTTCCACATTGGACATTTTCTACGTTCAAAGATTAGCCAAATCTTTTTGACTCGTAGAGAAAGTTAACGTTTATGATGACCAGAGCAGGTAGATTGATTAAAGGCCAATGACCTTAAACATATATCTTAATATGGACATGTCCATTACATTGTCAGCTCACCAAAGTTTCAAGTTAATCGCATGAATATTTATCTATACTTATAAAGCTAGAGTTTGTGTGTTCGTTTGGCTGAAAGCACTAATCTCATGATGCTGGATTGAATTGAAAACTTCTTGTAAATGTACTGGGTAGTCCATTTTTCGAGGAAGATTAAGGACTGTATGGCTTCACGTTACGACCAGCAGCAGCGGAGCATCAATGAAAAATGTTGCTAAAACGGGAAAAAATCGTTTTGAGAGATTCCATTTCATGCGCTGTATAAACGGTTAAATGTACGCAAAAATATGTATGACGAAATTCTTCCCCTTTGAAAGTTTAAAAAAAAATCCTTAACAGCAATTTCTTTCTCTTAAGGTTAACTTACTATATCCTGTTTTATGGTAATAAAATTAGTTTATTGTTTTATTTGATTATTTTGAGTATTTGATAAAGTACATAACTCCTCACAGGCTAAGCCGCGGGCGGAAGCTAGTTTATTTTTTCTATTTTATGTTGCAGAAATACAGCAAAACGTTCTAACTCTACCAGTCGCCTATTAGTTTGTACAGACAATAGAGCGACGCAATAAAAAAAAGAATTAAATTTAAACGTAACTTACTTATTCAACACATAAAAAAACTCAATGTTAAACGGTTTACAATCGCTTCCTTCTATTTTTAAATGTAGTAATTACTTAACCACTATACTTAAATAAAAAATAATGACATTCCATAAACAAAACGCCTTTCCATATTCTGTATGTCGTAAAGCGAGTACGAAAAACCAATCTGTTCCGACCAAACCAATTAGTCTACTCCAACATACTCTAACCAAATCAATCAATCTAGTATATCTGAACTATGATAACCTTCTCCGAACTCTGATGACCTTCTTAGAACTCTGATGACCTTCTTCAAACTCTGATGACCTTCTTGGAACTCTGATGACTTTCTTCGAACTTAAAATGACCTTCTTCGAACTCTAATGACCTTCTTCGAACTCTAATGACCTTCTTCAATCTCTGATGACGACCAATGTGTACGTGATGATAAGGATGTTAGGATTAAATGCATAGCAACGCAACGCATTTAGCACAAATGCATACTTGTGGCGTGACTGTAGTGTCGCTACTTAAGTCTGCTTATTACGTAGGTGTGTAATGCGAAGCTAAATAAATATGTACTTTGAAAATATCTAAATGATTTATTTTCTCTTTAACAATAAATTGTAAACACAACCTTGTAATGCCTGTGTCGAGTAATTTAAATTTTATTGTATACAAAAAACCGTATGCAAATCGCGGATTAATTCCAATACCCATTCTCAATCAGTCAACCGGAGAGTTGGAAACTGATAGCGTTTTGGTAACATTGTGAGCACTATATACTACAAAAAATACATAAAATATGATATCTATATATAGAAAATTTCCCTGTCACTCGATGAATGTCACGCCATGACCTCAAAGTCAACGCGTGGCCGGGTCAGCTAGTATACGAGTATAGTATCGTTAAAAATCCCCGATCACAGTATTTGACCGCGATAAACTCCGAAAATACCCAACAGATTTCGATGATTTTTTTCATGTCACTGGATTTGTGCCAACTGAGGATATAGGATAGGTTTCATTTTGATTTCAAATAAAAAAATGAGGTTTCATTTTGATTATAAATAAAAAATGAGGTTTCATTTTGATTTTAAATAAAAAATGAGGTTTCATTTTTATTTTAAATAAAAAAAATGCAAGTTAAAATGACTGAGCAACGCGTGGCCGGGTTTGTTAGTATATAATGAGGTTTACTTTAAAGATTTACCTTTGCATTAAAAAAAGCCTAATGAAAATACTTTTAAATATGGAAAGGTACATATTTCTCTACAAGAAATTTTAAAAAAACAGTTCCCGGAAAGAATAAGGTTAAGGTATTTCGCGCCCACAATTTTAATTAATTTTCAAAGAAATTCTTACAAGAAATAATTCAACTTGCTTAAAATGTAAGGAGTAAGCCGACTTCACTTTTCCTCGCTACGTAGATATCTGTTTAAAAACAAACTACGACATCTAACACCAACCCAAGGTCGCAACTGGAAATTGGCGTCTCAGTTCAGGAGGTGACATATCGCACATACGGTGCTATAACATCACTTATGCAAATGGTGTAATATATTTTAGGGGAAGCATTTGAAAATTCAATATTTCTTCTCGAATAAAAAAAATTAATGATAATAATTAAACAACAACTTTGAACTTCTTTTTAAAGTAAAAGCAAAGAGGTAGATAAGATGTATTTACGCATACTCAAAAATTACATAAGAGACGTTATAGCACCGTATGTGCGATATGCTGAGATGTGACCGTTTCAGCATAAATATTATTGTGTACAATTTATTTTATTATTATACTAGATGTCGCTGTACCAAAATGAATCGCGATAACGTTTCGGTTCTACGACTACACATAGAGCTAACCGTTCTTAGCCTTATTGAATGTTATTCTTAGGCTTTAACTGACAATAAGATAACAAAAACACACACACACAAAGTATTGTCATAATATAATTAGGATAAATGTGCAATTTTGTGCTGAATGAACACATTTTTTCTATTCTATTCTTTCTAGCAGGGCGAGTGCCCTTTGAAAATAACTTTAATAATCATAAAGTAATACAGTCTCTTTTTTATTGGAGCGGAGCGAGCTAAGCTCCAATGGATCAGCTTCAATGACGGAATTTAATCGAACCCCACACGTTTAGGACTAGATCATGAATTCGTGATGCATTTAGAAATTCGCAAAAATATAAAAATAAGCAAAAAACATTGGCACTATGGGATTTCCCATTGAAACAAAAAGCGTGCTTTTTGAAAGTTTTCATTCTAATGGAATTTTAAAATTTACAATACATTATTGAATTTTATTTCAATTTTATTTAATCATAAGGCCATTATTTTATGCTTAAACTGATAAAAAAAAATAGTTGCAAGGTAATGCAGTCCGAACCAACAAAATAAGAACGTCAAAAGAGACATAGATATTTCCTTTTATTTTTACACCGCACGACATTTTCTGGTTGATGAATGATTTATCATTGATAAAAGTATTACGCTCCGCTCCAATATATGGTGCTAGCAAAGCTATGTATATGCTTAGCGACTGCATCGAAATAGTAAATGTTAAATTTCGTACTGAATAAATACATTTCCATTCAAAAAGGACGAGTGTTCTTTGAAAATAGCTTTTTAAATTACGAGGTAATACATGCTCTTTATTTTATTTAATGGTTTAGCAACGCTGTTACAATTTATTATAACATAAAATACATAAAGCTTATTATCTTATTGTACATCCATTACAGACAAAGCAACATAATTAATTTATTAAGTAAAAAGAGAATACTTAAACCATATCTATACATATAAATAAAATTGGAGTGTCTGTTTGTAATATTGAAATAACTGTTTTTTTACTACATGCATATGAATATATATACGGTACATACACCAAATAACATTTTCTAAAATCTTTGTCTGTCTGTCTGTCTGTGTGTGTTCCGGCTAATCTCTGAAATGGCTCGATCGATTTTGACGGGACTTTTATTGGCAGGTAGCTGATGTAATAAGGAGTAACTTAGACTACTTTTATTTTAGATTTTTTTTTTATTTTAGAAAAATAAAGTAAAAATTAATTTAAAAATTGATTTCCAGTGCTTATATCATACTTTAGATTGATAGTTTAATTTGATTTAATAAAATATAGCAAATTAAAATTACTGTGCCACAGCAACGCGTGGCTGGGTCAGCTAGTATTTAATATTATCGTTTGTGTCTTGGTGCATTTTATAATCAGTCTCCGATTTCTGACGTAGGAATACGTATTGAAACGTAGGTACCAATTTTTCAGGAAAGAGAAAACCTGTTCTTTATTACTCCTTCTTTGTCTGATATATAATTTTTATTTACTTTTTTGTAGTTCCGTGTTATAAGCAACTGTTGGTTACGCAGTATTTCAGTTACAAAGACGAATACAAAGATTTGAGCTTAAAGAATTTAGACTAGTTGTGCTATTCTGATCAATATTACGCTGGTACAATAATTTGTTGGGGATGAAAGCGAGCGCTGAAGTTGAATCGTGTTTGAAACAGGTTATGCTTATTCGCGTGTGCCAAGGTTAACATTCGGCGTTAAGTATTGTTCACACGTCCATACTATATGTCCGTACAAGACTTCACGGTACGATAGCTGCGCAGGCGCATTCTTTTCACGAATTTCTGACTCCTAATTGAAATTTACTGTAAAGTTTAATTTTAAAATAACTCTTTAACATTGAAACGCCACTTCCTTTTACAACATAACAATTTTAATATTTTTCGGATCTTTTGGTTCGTTTTAAAGTTAAATGCTTCAGTCGTATATTAAATGTATTACGTACTTACAGTTTTGCGTTCACTCGTTTTAATCAATTAGTTTTTATGGTAACAGAAAATGTATTTTTGAAATTTTACCATTTTTAAGTTGCACGGTTACGTGACGAAGATGTCACATTACTGAAACTAGGCCTATTTATTGAGCTAAATAGGCCTAGGCCCAACTTTCCATTAGAGCGTTAGGGGTAGCACTCTTAATTTTTGTAAAATATTAAAATTATATTTAATTAAAAACCTTATATTACCATTATAACCCGTCGAGCGTGTGATGAAAAAATTTTAAAAGTATGAGGCAGGGTATGTCATACCCACATACAAATTTGACTGTAAAACTAGTTTCTGTAAAGCATTATATTAATCATTATTTTTTATTATAATAAGACTATAAAATAACGTATTTGAAATAAAACATTTTCGTTTTTTTAACAATTTCTTTTTTTTTTAATGGAAACAAGTTATTATGAATTTTAAACGAAAATTTTCACACTCATGAAAACTACATATAAACTAAAGAAAACCAGTTTGATGTATAAGTAAACTCAATGATATAAGTAACTATAAAAACTAAAAGAAAATAAGAAAACTTCTTAGGAACATCTTATAAACTGGAGTACAGATTTCGCAAAAAAACATGCATGCTCCATACAAATAGTCCTTTTATAGCTTGTACATCTATACTTTGTCTTTAGATCCTTTTTGTTGGGCAATCTCCGCATTTAATATAGCGACGAACAGTTTGAGTCGATGAAAGAGTTTCGGTGATCTGGTAAGAGATCCTCTGACGTATATTTGCCGGTATATTTTTTGATCTTTTTGAAATCGATTAATTCGTTTGGTGTATATTCAGTAACCTCACGAAAAAATTATGTTTGAAATAACTGTAGCTAATACAACATCGTCATAGGACAACGCTTGCTATTACGCGACACGTTGTAATTTCTACGCAGTTCGTCGACAATATCTACTCCAGCTTTAGTGGAATTGTAGAATCAGCTCTGTCTTTTTCTGGTCTCCTGTAGCGCTACCAATTTTGTCGTCATGATGTAGGCTGGACATTACTATGACCACTTTATTCTTTTTCTTCACTATCACTATCTGCATTCGTCGGAAATCATTTGCTCAGTTGCCAGTTACACAAAATTCATAAGAGGTAAAGCATATTCTTAACCTTCTTATTGTCTCTTATCGAGACACGTGCTCACTGACTGTGAGACTCTACTTGAGTCCTTACACCCAATTGACAACTACATCTATCTAGTTTGAGCAACACTCTCAGCCGATTATTACACATTGCGTGTTTTCTTTCGTAACATATGGGGTACGCGTGACCGTGAACCGTTTTGAATACAAGGATATTTATGTAAATATAAATAAACCTGTTTGGTTTTTACACTTTCACGTCCACTACAACGAAACGCTTTCGTTTATTATTTATTTAATATATGTATATATTAATAATAGAAATAAACAGTTACTTTAACACGAAATTACATGGTATCGACGAAGCCTATACAACCTTCTTAGGCTATGGCACTTACTAGGTGGTGTTTAGTCAGTATGAGTCTGACATAACCTCTCATCCGCCCGATGTATCCATGATGGATTCACTACCTCCCTCCCCCGGTACCGGAGGGTGCCTACGTCGTTAAGGGCAAGAAAAAATGAAAACAATATCAGCATTATCCAATATAGTTTCTTCTGTAATCATTAGCAGACATATAACAGTATTTTACTACCTTTTCGACTTATAATTATATCATTTAAAAATACAATTAAATGAATATATACTGGTTTTTGAGTGCCTTAAAATTGTAATGGTAATAATTTGATGGAACAACAAATAACAATTAAGAAAATACACTATATAATTTAATATTATCTTTGGTTTAATAGATGAGTTCATTAATGAGATACGATTTCATAAGGAGTTTAATGGCGCAGTAGTTAGCACTTCGTAGTAGTAGTAATTTATATTCGTTCTTTGGTACAGTCGAAGGTTTGAGCTAAACTGCCAATTCTTAAGTAATTTTTTTTCTTATATGTTGATGATTAATGAACAGGGAAATATCCCTTTCTCTAGGTTTCATCTTCACGTCGACTTCTTAAGATAGCAGAAAAAGACAACTTCCACTGCTTTGTTTCACTTGCCAAAACTCATGTTCACAAACAATTAGTTGTTAATAATCAACTATTATAACGCACTAATATTTACCACCACACAAATAACAAGAAAATCAAAACTACCAAAGTGACGTATCGACATATGACGACCGTTTGGTGAAACGTTAGTGATCCTGCCTTTCGCACCGACGGTCCCGGGTTCAAATCCCGGAAGGGGCAGATGTTTGTATGATGAATACGAGCATTTGTACCTGAGTCATGGGTGTTTATATATATTTCTATGATTATTACATATTTATGTATAATATCTGTATGTCTATCCGTTACCCTAGTATCCATAACACAAGCCTTACAGTGCTTACTTTGGGCTAGGCTAATTGGTGTGAATGTAAGAAATATTTATTTATTTATTTATTATTATTATTTTTTTAAAAAGTGTCGTTTCCCGCTCCCACCAAAAAAGTCGCTTAGCACTTGGACCTATGATTACAGGGGTTGAGCAACGTTGGTGATTGTCTTTGGACAGGTGATCAAAAAAAATATTTCAACCTCTTCGGAATACTTAGTTCGGAAACCAGTAGCTTTGTGCCATTAAAGTATTTATATATACTTATATTTTGACTTGATAAAACAGTTCAGTAGGCCTCAGTTACCTTGTTACTATCGTGACGAACTGATTATAGTAATCAATTACTTTATTGGAGCGGAGCGAGCAAAGCTCCCATGGATCAGCTTCAATGACAAAATGTATGTGACGCCGTAACTCTATGAGTTCTTGGCCGATTTTTGTAATGATTCGAGCCAACAACATTAGAACTAAATCGTGACGGAAATTCTCAAAAATAAAAAACTTATGACAAAAAACATTGGCTCTATGGGATTTCCCATTGAAACAAAAAGCGCGCGCTTTATGAGTTTTCATTCTTATGGATTATCAACATTATTGATTTTTTTTAGTATTACGCTCCGCTCCAATATATGGTGCTAGCGAGGTTTTATGCTTAGCGACTGCATCGACCAATTATTAGTAGATTATCATAAGATGATGACCACGTTAAATTTTTGAGTTTTGAATTTTTCTTTTGCAATTAACATTAAGGTTTATGAGAAATCACAGTTTTTAATTTATTTTATGAAAATGTCCGTTAAGATTCCATTCAGAATTGACAAATTTGTTGACACAGATAATTGTAGCTTTGCGTAAGAGCATATGGCTCTGAGCAAAAATGCTCTCTACTCTCTTCAACGCCATTTCGCCTATAACAATTTCTACACTAATCAAATAAGACGACGTCATTGCATTTGGCTCTTGTCATGTCGATATTACTAATTTTTATCATGACAACTGTAAGAATATAGGGGAATTTCCCACAAATTTAGGTAGGACCCCAGGTTTTTTTTCGCCACGGCCTTTGGTTACCTAGCTACGTGTCTGCCTGTATGCGCATAAATTACTTACGCGCTTATGTGAATATTGAGCTAAACTTGTTAGCATTCCATGGATTTACCATGCCGTTCCGGGCCTATCGTGGGGCATAGAGAGAAACTCCGAGTAGAGCCTGAAATTTGTGTCACGGGTGTAGGTTTAAGGGGCCCCTTTCTGATGCACATCAACATTCACCTTCACTACTCGTGTTGCTCTCCCTGCCCAGCCAAATCTGGTATGAATCTGCTAATGTAGCTTTGGATATTCGTTCTATTGTAGAACTTACTACAGTTTTTAAGGTCTTTCACAGGTTGTAGAGAGATTTTGCTGGTTTACCTTTAGCTCCCACTTGTACAGCGTATAGTTTAAGTACATAACAATTTTTTGTAAGTTTATTAGTATCTTTATGTATTTAATGTATCTTTATTACTAAACTCTACAAGTAAGTAACCCAACCCACAAATTATTTTTTTCAAATAGGTGCGAAAAACGCGGAGAATGTTTAAAATTGATATTTTTGTTTGTTAGTGTGTTAGTGATGTGAAGTGTATTTTAGTGATTCCTAGATGGAGGGAAATTTTCTTTTTAACATTATTCTGACATTTAAAACTCATGATGAGATTTAGCGATCTTTTAGCTTACTGACGGCAGTATAAAATACCTAAATGAAACGAAAATAAGATCTAAATTTGAAATCGTAAACACGATTTTTAGTTATTTATTGATATTTTATCTATTTAATTGTACAGGCCACATTGTGTACAATAATTAATGTAAAAAAACATTCTAATATGCACAAAAATAACGGCGTCCAAAATACTCGTGTTAAAATAATAACAAAGAAAACCAAAAGCATGTGTGAAATTCACACGTGTTAGAAGTGAAACCTTCAAAAATAATGCTTACACGTATACAAAATACCACGGTTGTTGTGATGCCTTCTCTCAGGATTTGTACTACGCATGCGCACACAAACACGTATTAACACACGTACATAATGCTTCCTGTCTCATTTTCTCCTACGTTAAATAATATGAATTTATGTCTCCTTCGCTTTTTCGTTTCATTGATTTTCAAATCAAAACGATGCTAAAGAAGATTTCACTCCAAAAAACACTTGAAAAGAATAGAGTGACTAATCTCATAGTACCCATAAGCCCAAAGTGTGTCCTGATAAATACTCCAAACTTACAAAAATACTTAAATTTTCAAAGATTGTTACGAAATAAATCCAAATTATTAACATTACTCATACTATTGTAGTCTGTGGAAATTCGTGAAAAGGAGATTGAAGTCCAAGATAAGTTCGAGCAAACGCTGAAGCCAATAATTTACACATTTGATCCCTGGGGTAGACAGGGATAGACTCGACAGCTAGTCACAAGAATTCAGATGACCATTAAGAATTTTATATATAATTAGCTGACCCGGGGATGAGTCTCTGTGGCTTATGTCCTAAGTTGGAATATATCCAGCAAAATGAAAAAAAAATCATCGAAATCGGTCGAGTTGTTTCGGAGTTCATTACGGTAAAACACTCTGACACGTATTTTTTATAAATAAATATTGTAATGTCTGCTCAGCTAACTCAGCTAACTCAACTCTCTGATATAAGAAAATAAAGCTTTTTAATTGAGCTCACTGGAATCATAATCTATATTTGCAAATAGAAACAGCGACCTCATAGAGTGGGCGCAATCTGTCATAACTACGTTGACCTCTCCTTCAACAGTTGCAGGCGTGGGTTTACAGACGATTGGTTAACTTTGTTAATTTATTAATTTGCCTTTTTCAAAGGAAGAGTTTTTTACGCTCGCTTGGTGTGAATGCATGATGAGAGCGTTACGAAAAGTGTGATCGGGCGAGGCGAACGTAAGTTGAGACGGAGATATAAGTTAGTGAATATAGAAACAGAGAATTACATTTCGTATATTACTGTAGGTGCAAGAGAGAGGTGTGAGTACACATTTTCTTTCTCTCTTTCTCTCATGGTCAGTTGCGTTGTATATCCAATATATATAGATGGAGCTAAAGAAGTTTTACTACAGTTGTGTAATCTAAAGTACACTCGTTTTTTATAATAAATAGGTAAGCGCTTAACCGATGATGCGATCTAGGATGTGACGCGATTGCCTAGAAAATTATTCACTCGAGACTTGAAGACCCCTAAATTGTATGTGTCAGGAAACAGAGACTCAGACAAGGAGTACATCTCTTTAGCGGTACGGTAAAAATAAAAGTCGAAGCAAAATGTTTAGTGCGACTCCTTGGTATTTCTTCTGTTATACGAATTATTATAATTATAGGAATTATGCTATCTTTTTACATATGTATTATTACTAGCTGTATTATTAGGGCTAATGATTATTTTTTTCATCCGTTTATATTTTGTTTTGATTGTCATTAATCAACCCATTTTTTTTAAACTTTTTTTTTGCAAAAATATACACCCAGCGAAACAATCGGATGACGGCTAGTCAGACGCCCATAAACAACATACACATAAAGAAAAACAAAGTTTCTACACTAAACTGTTGGACTGACATCTTCATTTTTCTTATTTAACTTTTCACGTTCTTATTTTGACGTCAAAGATAATATAATATTTAGATTAAATACAGAGAAATAATGTCTGAAACCGTTACCATAGCAACCGACTGAATAAAATAAATTCGGGAAAAGTTTATAAAAGTAAATCGAAAAAAGATATTTCAAAGGTGGTCCCATGAAAAGGAAATCAGGGTTTGATGATGGCAGACCAGATAAATCGAGGGAAACTTTAAAAAATCGTAGGAGCGACTAGTGCGTTTCTTTTCAAAAATAATAAGTTTTTTTTTTAATTAATTAATTAAAAGCACTACAATTTAATAAAGGTCTGGAGGAGATCTGATGATGGAGTCGAGAGACAGTCGAGGGAACTCCTCAACGATTCACAGCTGCTAACATATGTTTGAGCTTGATTAATATTTCCGTCTCATGTAACTGTCGTCTCCTCATTCGATAAGCATCCCTGCACTTAAAATGGTAAAATGAAATATTTTTTAACAAAAAAAAAAAACCGCCTTCAAAAAGTAAACTAAAAAGCAAAAAATAAATTTACTTCGCACAAATTAATACATATTTTCCTTTAATTAAATAGAAATGATTAAATAATTATTTTATAATTCTGAAGTCGGTGCCAAGTAAGTCGATTTTATTTAAGTCATCTAAAGATTTTCCTACGTCGATTGGCGATGGTTCCATACTGATAGGTTTAGTAGTTTTGATGTAATTAAGTGAAAAATAAAGGCATTTTCATTATATACATATATAAAAGATAGAATTATGTTAATGTTAACGTAAACAAATAAAAGAGAAATTTGCGATTCGATTCGATTACCATCCATATCTAAGTAACGGTCCAATATAAAATAAATCAACAATAAATTTTTTTATTCATAAATAATTTTCAGACATCTCATCACACCACAAAATAATTTTATTTAAATGCACTTACAAAATGTTATATTAAATAGTCCTACATTTTTACCTACCACCCATTCTGGACGTCTTTTAAGTGACAATAGGAATGGGCGCAAGAAACTTGTCAGCTTTATCACAAGTAACAACATTTACAATGTTACACACGCACATACATAATTCACAAATAATATAATTCTATTATCACAATAATATTAGTGTGATTACAACGAAGTCAACAAGTATCTGTTTCAAAATAACTTGGTACCAAACCAAGCAGAGTACGAATATGAAGCACAAATAACAAATAAATAACAAATGCTTTCATTTATCACACAAACATATGTTCTTCGACCAGGATTTGAACCCAGGACTAAGGCCTAGAGTCTCTATTAATCGTTTAATCCAGGGACTCCCAAAACGGTAATATCAATTCCCAGGGGTTGACATAAAAGAACACCGCAGTTTTTAAATTGGTAAGAATTTTGGATTAATAGGAAAAAAACTAGAGTTATAATTTTTAAAGTAATTTAACTATAGTCAGATTTATGAGTTTATTTTTGAAAAGGGGTCTCTTGCCCAAACTATTTCGGGAATCCCTGGTCTAATCTCAGCCAAAAATGATAAAGAAGTTCATATAATTTCCTGAACTTTAATTGCGACCCACATATAGTTCAACTATTATTATGAAATTCCAGTTTATAAAGAATGTTATTATTCGCACATTGTTAGCAAAAACTTATGATGTCATTATATTAAAACATAATAATAATAATAACTTAATTTCAAATGACCTATAGGTAATAAAAAATGAAAATTAAATAAAAATATCCCCTAAATCTTTTCTCGTAGGTAATCTACCCAGAAAACTGTTACATCGTTGTATCGCCAAACTTATTCTACAAGGTACAAACCAGCCTTCATCACTTAACCTCTCGATAAATTAACTTATGATTAAGTATAGAAACCATGATTTAAATTAATATTTTCTAAATATTTTGACAAGCTCAATACGGGCGAACGTGACTATATGCAAAAGTATAATTTGAAGCCGTCCAAAGAACAATAGTTGAACCAAAAATTTGCATTTAAAAACAAAGTATACTTCATATTCAGTCGTTTAATATCCATTGTCCTTTCGTGCGTTCAGGTGTGTGTTTTCAACACCGCAAGGCGTTATGCGATGTTTATAATGCCTTATTATACAACTGTGAATGAGTCACTGCTTGTATAGTTTAATTTATTGGCTGCTATATTAATTGCTAGGTTAATAATTGAACAGTATATTATTTGACCTTGTCTATAATTGTATTTTCATTGTTTATTGTAATCAGCTTATAATAAAATAACAATAAAATACTTATATTTCAGGCAAAAAAGTCACATCGTTCAGTTAATTGAAATTAATAATTTTAAGTAAAATTCATTAAAAAAATCATCAGATTAGAAACAAGAAATAAACTAAATAGAGTGTGTTAGTAACAGTTGTGCTACCAACTATGTTAGTAAATAAATAATAAAAACGAATTAAATGTATTTTTTCAGGCGGGCCTGAGATTAATTTGTGATTGTGTGAAGTGTTTCTAGTATTTTTCTATTAAAATAAGTTATCATTTAAGATAGCATTGAAAAAAGCCAAAGTTGCTGGTTATTCTTATTAACCCAGATATGCCTGAAACTATTTTTATCTTAGAAAGAGAAGATTTTTGGATATATGGTTTGTTATAATCCCAGTATCTTTGGAAAAATATAAAAAAAAATTTTCACTCGTAGAAAAGCTGGAAAATTGATGATCCATATATGGGTCGGTCGGCATAAGCACTGCGTTTAAGTAAACGCTTAAGTAATAAATAGAAATATACATAAAACGCTTAAAATTGAAACAATTGTGTTTTTAAACTTTCTATTAGTTTATTTATGATAACGGGTATTAATAATATATATAAATATTACAGTGTAATATTTTAAAACACATTTTTGGGATGTAAATGTATGTCATATTGTAGTTAAATGTGGCTAGTTTTTTAATATATTTTATATTTTAGATCATTACTAACATAAGATTACCAATGTGGTCGAGACTGTATGAATCTCCAAACCTGCTTTTTGGTATAGGATAAGACCCGCGTTTTGTGAGAAACTTTTCTAAAAGGCTCTTGTGACTGACCTGCTAAAACCGAGAAGATCAAAATCTCCACCGTCACTACGAAATATTGCCACACATTATGTTATGCCATTTCAATGCTATTACAGAAAAAAGGAAACTAACATTTTTTGACTCTGATAGAAGTTCGATATAGACCTATATTCAGATCGGTAAGATCGACGCCTCCTATGTCTACATTATATATTTTGACAATTTGAGAAAAACACTTCGTTTTTCGGAAAGTGAGTTGTTTGTTCTTGAAAAATACCATGAGTTAACCAAATAGAGGCCTCATTTTAGTAAATTTATCATTTTGAATCTGTCCCGCCACAGTCAGATATGTTTTCCCCAAAACATACAACGAGTTTATATAGAAACATATCCACTATACAGAAATATTTCAACGAAACATTTTTCAGTTTAATTATGGTTACATTACATTTTTTAAACATATAGATTCGTATATTCCACTATAAAAAGTTTATTACCATGCCATTGAATAATTGGTTAAAGTAATTTATAACGTATTTAGTGTTTTGGTCTTTCCAGAGGTTGGAAACTAGAAAACTAGTATTATTTGTGTCTTCTTCTCCAATGGTAGGCCTTATCTTCTACGGACATACGTAGAATAAAGGCGAAGAACTAACTCTTTAAGATGTAGATGCCATTGGCTTATGAAAAAGATTTTTGTTAACTGGTCAAAGAAATGTTATCATCTTCACTTTCCTTATCAGATATAGACCAAATAGCACACAAAGCCTCTGCGATGCACGTAGTATAGTACTAGGTAGATTATGTATAGTAATAGCAACCTCTTCCTCAGTATCTCTATCTGTGACAGGAGTATTTGCATTACAAAGTGGCTCAAATATAATGCATTATGGAGCTAGATAATTATTAACATCTAATTCACTCAATATTTTGAAAATATTCTGAAATAACAAACAACAACTATATTCATTTAAAAAGTTAAAAGTACTATATTTGTGCCGACGGACCCATGTATGGGTCCATGGAATGCACAGCTGAATAAAAGGGTAAAAATAAAGATAATTTTAATTTTCTTTACAATATGAATATTACTAAAGTAATATACTTTTTAGTTTCACTTCTGTTTTATTAGAATAGTAACGGTAAATTAATATAAACTTACTTTCGATTCACAATTTTTCGACCGCAAATAACAACTGGTAATGTTTTGATTTACTATGTTACTTGTCATTATAAATAACAAGTACCTCTTAAATTTTCTATAAATATGTGTATTTTGTTTTTAACGTATCAAAAAAAGACGGTAGATTTTTTAAATTCTTAATACCCATACATGGGTCGGTAGGTTTAAGTGGGTTAAATCGATTGTCCAAACATTTCGCTGGTATGCAAGAATAACGACGGAACTAAAAGCTTTTGATTTCATAGAATAAGGATTTCAAATTTCTTATTATATCTTTTATCGCATACCCAAAAATGTAATTGTATCTCTTTCGAGCGAACGGTGGCACGATATCTGCGTTGCGTCTCTGTTCACCATAAAATAGGTATCAAAGATTTAAGAGCGTTTGGCATATTTAGTTCAATTTAACAGATTTTTGAGATGCGTCGATATTCTCGCAAACTAGCGATATGTAAAAAAAATTCTTTCGCATACGAGAGTATGTTCCTCTCATTGATGAGACAACGTTGGCCTACAGCGTAAAAAGTATAAAAGTACTAGAAAATTCTGACAGATTTTCACAGGGCTCGGTAGCTCAATGGGGAGAGAATTGGGCCGAACAACCAAAGGTTGCGGATTCAGCCTGAGAATAATTTGTGACCCGAGTCGATTTTTTTCTAGTATTTTTCTATTAAAATTGAGGAGTGATTTTTCAAAAGGGCTTATTTCCACTCTTGTCTTTGAACGAACCTAAAAGTGCCATTGCTATTATCATGTTAAAATGTATCCTTTGGTTCAAAATTCATTACAAAGAAAACATATTTCCAAAAGAAACCCGTGGTTAAAGATCGCAGTTGCGTACAAACCGGCACATTTCCACTAAATTTCTATGTCATGGTTAGACACTTTAATAGTTTGTTACAAAAAGACGTATTTCCTATAGTCGCTGAAGATACCTTATCTATTTTATAACAATTGGGACATATTTCCGCTTAGTACAAGTAAACAGCATACAATCATTGAAACGGATTCATATTACAAAGAAGTTTAAGCGGGGAACACAGAATGCTTTGAATAGTGTTGTGACGTCATATGAAACTTTCAAATTTAAAACAGGAAAAGAATAATCTATTTCACTTTTAAAAAAAGGTAAACGTATCCCATTTGAGATGCCAAATACTGATTCAGGTACCATACCTCTGACTGTAAACAAAAAGAAAGATGTAGAAAACTCATTAAAAAAACAGTTTGGTGATGACTGGAGAAATTTAGAAGAACTGTCATGGTACAAGAGTCTAATTGATGATCAAAATACGGGAAGGGAAGAGGAGCAGCCTAATGATGATTGCGATTGTAACGAACTTGACTATGGTGACTTAAGAATATAACCTGTGGTATAATATTAGTGATAAAACTTAAAAAAAAAGATTTTGTAAACAATGTTGTTTTATTTTTATAATTTCAAAACAAAAGGGCATATTTCAAAATGTTTCATAACTAACAGACTTATTTCCAAAAAGTTTCATAACTAATGGGCTTATTTCCTGCACTTTACACCAAAAGGGCACATTTCCAAAAGTTTTTTAATTCTTCCAATAAATACAAAATTGTTAGAATAAAAACTTTAAGCGGATTAGAATATTGTATGAACACACTATAAAACTGGAGACATTAAAGAATAAAAATTTACTGTAAACACCTCTTAGAAGTTTTTTCTCATTACTGAAATTTTGCTTATCATGGAAATAAGCCCTTTTGAAAAATCACTCCTCAATTTATCATGTTATTATTAAGTATTAAACTAAGCAGTCCTTTTATTTAGAATATCTACTAATAAAACGAAAATCCATTAGGTCAGTATCCGGCACAATTCAAACTTATAAAAAATGCGATAAATTTTTGTTCATTACATACGTATGTTCAGTAGAACTCCTACGTACGTGTTAAAGTACTGCAAACCACATTTTGATCCAACATAACACCTCCCATACACCATTAAATGGGCAACTGTTTTTTCCCAATTATGCTCTATTAATGCGATCTCCAAACGTGGAGTTGTGGAAAAATTCCCCTAATTTTGGGGAAAGCTTCCGTCCGAAACAGTAACAGTATTTAGTAGATTTAAATTCATAGAATTTTTATCAACGTTTCTTGTTGCTCTATAATAACTTTGGAAGTCGTAGCGATCTATGAAGATAGTGAACTGGACTTAATTTGTGGGTCATGGCAGGCCAGTGCGGGCCGCGCCTGCGCAGGTACGCAGTGAAATCTTTCCTCCTAAGTGTTAAGTGTAAAAATTAATGTAAGTTTTAATAATAGAATTTAATAAACATTTCTTTACCTCACAATTTAATATAAACAAAATTATCTATTTATTATGTTACTTACTATTAAAAGTTATCTAATAAACAAAATATTAAGACCATAAACTACACAGAGTAAGGTCATGTTTGTGGCGTTATCTTCATACCTAATCTGTGTCATAACTCTCTAGTCGTTATTCTATCACGTTAAACTATTCGCATTTTCAGTATGTACTAAAATTATATGATACAGCATTGAAAACTGCTGATATTAACCGATTCGTTGCTGATCGTGCCATCACTTTTTTTTGCGTGTGGCGTTAGCCACCGAAACCGTGTCATTTTTAAATCGATGATAACTCCTTCAAATCAAGTTTTAGGGAAATCAACCCAGAATAAAACTTATTTTCATTTTTCACATAAATCAAGCTCGTAGCCTTCGTTTCTGTAATTGTATGTAGCAACGAATCGGTTAATAGTTTTATATTTTAGTTTTTCTTGATGCCCGGGTCCAAAAAAGAAATTGGAACATCTCTATTTTCAAACTCATAACTAATTTTGCTTCGTTAGATGTTCACAAAGTTCAACAAGAATACTGAATTCAAACGAACTCATTTAAAAAAGGATTATATTTTTTTAAAAACAAGCTTTTATTATCATTTGTTATTAAAACGAACTAAAAACTTAAAAAACGAATTAAAGAAGCCCAAACTCTATAAGGTTGTGTTATAGCGGAGGTCATATGTCCACATTCCAGCTCGAGCATCAGACACTGGTTACCATATAGGATCAAAGTACTCGTAATTACGAATGAAATGAGCCCAAACTCAAGTCATTTTATGCGGAATTACTATAGATACCTTCCAGCTCTAGCATCTGATCAGCTCCATGTTATCATAATATTGCATTGTCACGCGATATACATTCGAAATCTTAGCTCAATCGAAAACCGGGAAGTGGGTTAAAGAGTTGAAAGATTTCATTACAGACACCGGGACAGGTGAAGGTAAATTAACATTTGTAAGCTCCCAGACTATTTCAGAAACATCTCCTTTTGCAGTAAATGTGTACACTTTTGAATACACTTAGCCAATACTTAACAATGCTTACTGTGTTGTTTTTTCCGTGAGTGACCACTTTGTTATTCGGCTTATTGGCGTCGTAAACAAACATTATGAACGAACAAACAAGCGAATGTTCAACATCACGCAGATCTCAAGTTATTTTTGCATGATGTCTGTTTATTTACTTTTTATCACTAATGAGTTGTGTCCGACGTAATAAAGATGGCCGAAGCTGATTAACTTATCTCTTTATATGGTTTGTTTGCACACTTGTGTCCGGCCCTTTAAGGGAAAAACATATTGATCAATTTAATTGACAAATCCACCATAATAAGGCTTTTCGGCCATACTGTGTTGAAATGGCAGCCTTTTTTATTTCGTTACTGAGTTCACGCGAACTAAGCTACATTTTTGTGTTTGTAATCATTTAATCATTTATTTATTTGTAAGTGGATATATATGCCTTCTGTTTCTATTTAATACTAATATATGTATCTTATCTTCTGTACGTATGTATATGTCACTTCTTTTTGCGTATTTGAGTGGGGCCCTAAATAGATATATTAATACTAGGCGATGCAGTCGCTAAGCATAAAGCTACGCTGGCACCATATAATGGAGCGGAGCGTAATACCTAAAAAAATAAATATTTTTTTTTGTTTCGATGGGAATCTTTGCGAATCTCAAAATTCGGTCTCCGTCAAAATCTGGTCCTAAGCCTGTTGATTCGATTCCACACAAAAAATATTAAAACCAGTTAAGAACTCGGGAAGTTATGGCGTAACAGTTCCGCTCCAATAATTTAATATTTCTTACATTCACATCTATTAGCCTAGCCCAAAGTGTAAGTAAGCACTGTAAGACTTATGTTATGGATACTAGGGTAACGGGTAAACATACTTAGAAGCCTTAACTATATTTCTAGTATTTATAGAAATATATATAAACACCCATGACTAAGATACAGATGCTCGTATTCATCACACAAATATCTGTCCTTTTCGTGACTCGAACCCATTACCGTTGGCATGAAAGGCAGGCAGGTATTTCTATTTTGTTCTCGTCTTATAAGTAAACATTATAACTGACGTAAAACTTCAGGTATTGTAGTTTCTCTTCTTACACTATACTACGTCTTAATACCGTAGAAAATGAATATTTCACGTCTCTTTACTTTGTTGATTAGTTGTTAATTAAATGTACGCATATTTCGGCCTTGCTGGGGTTGCTGTAGAAAGGTTGTTACTGCGACAGGGTCAAACCTCTAACCAAGGTTAACGTATATTAAGTACTTGATGGAAAATTATATATTTTATTTATAATACCTTAATTACACAGAAACACCATTTAGAGTTATTAACAAGGGAAATTATAGTAACAAAAATAGAATAAAAATCGTAGCAATTATAAACAGGTGGATTCTTGTTAAAATTTTCACAGTTTATACTTGATGTACGGATAACAAATATCAAACTAGCTCAGTTGATAGAATACTATGCATCGCATGCTTTTATTTATTTATTTTGAATGGGTCATTCCTTGTCCCAATCATGGAGTCAGCTAACCCAAAAGGCGTCTATTCACCCTGGCTTTATGGCGCTAAATCAATTTCAGACATTTGACATTTTTTATCAGTGCTGTTGACGGTGCAAAAGCTTTTTAAAATGTTGTTTGATAATTAATTCACTGAGAGATCTCAGCCTTTAAAAATATATTGTTTTATACCATATTTTTTATTTTTGAGGATGCTTACGCCTTCGGTACTATTGGACCTTCAAAACTAAGAAAAATCATGGTTAAAATCCCGTTTTCAACAGTATATTAGAGTATTTTTTAAAGTATTCTTTACTCATAGTATCGATAAAGTATTCATTCATTCACTCATACGCAATTATCGCTGTTATATCGTTCTCATAATGATCGATTTAGAAATTCGTTCCTTTTTTTAATGTTCTACCTACAATATGCACGTAACTATCTAAAATTAGAATTTTTGCCAACTTTGTAACAATAAATAACGTTCGCAAAGGCATTACAAGGTGATCCAGTTCTGTCTGTGTTGAAGAGGGACCGTTAGTGAGTTTCATAAATATATTAGAAAATATTATGAGTCGATTACGGTTGTTTCTGTATTTTAAACGTTTGTTTAATTTTACTTATAACTAGCGGCCCGTCCCGGCTTCGCACTGGTGGACAAAATTCTTTAAATGCTTTCTATTATTAAATATTTTTCCGTTAGCGCCATCTAGCGTCCGGTAGACGAACTACTTGCGGTTAACGCGTTGCTATGGTAACGTTATTGATACAATGGAAAACGAGCGGTAAAAAGAGCGGACAGACATACACACAAACAACTGTGATCTTAGATTATAGATTTGTTGTTATCCTTTATTTTAGTAAAACAAAGTATTCTTATCTCTTATAGAAAATCATATTTAAGTCTTTACTCCTAAGGATCACGATGACTCAATAGCTACACAGTTAGGCATGCTTTAACATTATTTTGCAAAGACTGGGCGTTGTTTAGATGGTTTACCAAAAACTCTTTGGTGCTTCAAGAGGCAAGCCTCTTTTTTTCAATACCCAATAATTTATTGCAATCGTATTATGTAAATAGTTTGTTAGAACATAATCATTCTCGCAATAGCTGGGTAACTGCTCTATATCAAGTAGACAATTATGTTTATCGATATGTATACTGTTTATGTATGTATATTATACAATGAATGTATATATCATCATTTATATTTATAGTATGGATATATTATTATGAATGTCAAAAACATTGTTAATTAAGCGTATAAAACTTATTGCTGCGGCTGCATTTTTGAATGTTCCATCACTTTTCTCACAAAGTTGGAGTGCGTCGGCTACGCTATTGCTGAAAAGTTGACTGGCTAATTTGACTTTCATTTTTTGGCGCTGAAAGTCTATATGTTTGTCTTTTAGCTTGTTTCCGAGATGCAGACCTTGCGACTTTTGCAGGTTATTAAGCTTGATGAGATAGGACCATTCAATGTTATTACCCTGGTAATCAAGAAGTCTCTTTTGGTTCTCAAAGGCGTTGCGTACAAGTTTCAGCATATGGCACGCATCGAGGAAGACTGCTACTTCGTATCCTGAACTTGGATGTGGAAAAGTAGTTTTCATAGCTTGAGGTTCTAACGAACATCCTAATTTTTTGAGCATTGCAATATTTGCAGCGCAGCCATCCAGCGTCAATGAAACTACGTCAACACCATTTTCTTCGCATTTGTAAAGACACTGTTTCACTATTGAAGCCCGTTGTTCCCCGGTCATAGAATAAATTAAAAAGAACCCTACTGGTAATTTCCACCTCTCAGTTTGAGAAACAAGTAACATTACTAAAGCCTGAGATGCTTGTTCTGAGTTGTCCTTTTGGACGTCGTTAAGTCCGAGGTCAACATAACCATGATATTTATTGCCATCCCATTCAACATGCTTTTTTATAGCAATCTCGTCCATCATCAGACTGCACAAAGCGCGTTTGCCGGAGACCTTCTTTTTGTGGTTTAATATTTTAAAGGCTTCAGCTGTAAATCCAGCTTCACCGTCGACAGTCTCATACCATTTAGAAATGGTTCTCGGATGCGGTAAGCAGGTGTCAAATGTTTTTCTCACATACGAGTACGCATTTGGCGAATAATAATAAAGTGATAAGGCGAATGATCGGAGAGCCGGAGAATATTTCTTCTTTAAGGGAAGTTTTTTGATTTTTGAAATTTGTCGCCCAACCAAGTCTCTCATCTTTATATTTATCGATGATAAAATTTCAGCGTCCTCTCCCTGCAAAAGGTGTTTGCTTTCTAATTCTTTAATTATCGCAGTTAAACTTCGAACCTGAAACAAAAGCAAAAACGAAGGTAGGTCCTGATTTGGAAAACAATCTTAGGTGCTATGTAAAGTAAAAGTAGTGGCACTAGATAAGTAGGTACCTTCTTTTTCAAGCGCTTAACTTGCATTTGTAGTCTTCTGATTTTTAATCCAGTTTTTTTTTCTTTATATCGAAGTTGTTCTATTTCTTGCTTAAGCTTCTTTTTTCTAGGCGAATCATTTAGTTTCAGAAATTCATTTAAATCACTTGTGGTAGGGTCTACAGATGATTTTACAGGCTCTGGTAATTTTCTTTTAAGCTGTAATGTAAATAATAATATGATAAACTAGTTATTTTTCCAAAATAATTAAACCTCGGCTACGCAAAAAACACCCAAACAAACCGATAAATCCAGTTTTAAACTAGGTAAAGTGCCCTTCTTTAATTTTTTAAGGCCTTTTTTTGTCACTATGAAGTCCGCTTCATTGAAATGGCAAGAACAAATCTTTGTGTATTTTGTTGGTGTCCAATCCGGTCTATTAAGTTTTGAAATCCATTTCTGTTTTAAATTATCGTCCGATGGAAATCTAAAACGAATATATAAAAATAAATAAACTTTCGTTACTTGTTAAAATAAATAACTCTTATTTAATTCTTATTACGACCCTGGATATTTTTTATGTTTAAAATAGTTATTCTTGATGACGACAGATGGTGGCCCGTTATTAATATATTAATAAAAGCTATAAAAGTACTATTTTAACTACTAAATGGTATTAAGGACTAAGTGTATAACAGTTTTCAGTAATTACGAATGATTATTACAATATACTACTGCAAAATTATACGTAAACTTATGTATTTTCTTCCCAAAAGTGCCGCCATCTAATGTCAAGTAGTATAATTTTATCACTGAAAGGTGAGAATGTCTAGAACTTTTATATTTAATTACGTATAAAATTACTTACAAATGAAATGTGATGCCATCCATATTATCAGAACGTCTGTCTGAGTAACTTTGACATAGTAAAACACAACACTTCATCCTTTTCTTGTTAAAAACGCAAAAAAAACACACTTATAATGAGAGTCTCGTGACGTGTGCAGCTGACGAACGCTGATAGCATACTAACGCAGGCCCCGCCCACAATGATGACGTCAGGACCTAGTTGAAAATCACAGTGCACAGTTGCTTAGGCCAGCTCCTCTTTGTTTTTGCTCCGTGACCCTATGGTATTTTACTGTTATCTCCAATCCACCTGCTAAGCATAGAGATTATGGTAAAACCTCCCCATTTTTAGGGGAGTCTTCCGTTCAGTATTGGACGCTTTTTTACAGAATAGATGATAATGAATCTTACTTTATATAATCGTTTGTTCTGACTAACTTTCGAAGCACGAAGAGTTCCGTACCATTGACTAAGTAAACAACAGTAGGTACACAAATTTATAAAAGTAAAAATACAACTGAGTATTTTGAAAATATTACAAGTGCCTACCTGTTACCATTATTTATATCGAGCAAAAAAGGGCAAAAAAAACGCGTTTGTTGTATTGGAGCACCCCTTAAATATTTATTTTATTTTGTTTTTAGCATTTGTTATTATAGAGGCAACAGAAATACATAATTTGTGAAAATTTCAACTGTCCAGTTATCGCGGTTCTTGAGATACAGCCTGGTTACAGACAGACGGACGGACAGACAGCGATGTCTTAGTAATAGGGTCCCGTTTTACCTTTTAGGTAAGGACCCTAATAATGCCGAGTCAGTAGGTAGTGTTTAGTAAAAAAATTATTACACTATCAACAAACGAAGCTTATAAATATAAAATTCCCTGTCACAGTTTTTGATCACAATGAACTCCGAAACTACTTAACCGAATTTAATGGCTTTTTCTCATTTTACTGGATTTGATCTGACTTAGGACATAGGTTTTATTTTAATTTATAGCACAGCAACGCGTGGCGGGGTCAGCTAGTATCTACATAAACATTGCGAAACTGCTGAGCTTGTAAAAATTTGGAAAGTGCGTTAATATGTGTGTAAAAATATTAATATTAATGTGCTTGTTATATAATAGAGTTCTGACCCGACTTGAAAGTTTTGACGATCGGTTGGTGCAACGGTAGCGATCCTTTTTTTATCCCAGGGAAAATCTTTACGGGTTAACGGCGGGTATATGTGAGCGTAGGCAAGGGATACCCCTCTAAAACCCCATAGTTGTATTTATTTATTTATTGTTTATTCAGGAAACAAATAAATAAATACAACCAAGGGGTTTTAGAGGGGTATTTGTACCCTCAACTATATCAAAGGTATGACGGGGCAATTTGCGGTTGTCATTTTTGATTTGATTTTCGATTTTTTGAGCACAGCGGTAGCGATTCTGCTTAAACCCCCACGGTCCATGATGGTCCACGGTGATGAATATTAGCATTTGTTCCAGAGTTATTTTCAAGCACAAAAACAAGTACAATTTACCTGTTAATCAGTAGTTCCTCAAAGCAATATATAGTGTTAAAATTATATTTCTAGTTGGCTCACAGCGTTCACTAAAGTTACGTTTACAATAGTTACAAACACCCGTTTTGAAAGACATAGGTTTAGTATATATATTTGGTTTATATATGTAGTATAATATAGTTATATACGTGTTACCTTGGTTGTATGTAACCTTATTTATGTATTATATTAGTTGTAGTACGTATGTACATATTTTTACAATTGACTGTACCATATTTGAGTAAAATTAACCAAAAAACGAATAATGGGAGGGGAGACGGTATTCAAAGGTTTTGAGTGGGTATGCGGGTATAACTTCATAGCAGGGGAAAAAATCTCTGGAAGATATCTCACAAAAGCTCGTCGTCTACATGTAGCGCATTTTTTATATAAAAAAAACAATGGTAAATTTTGGTTTAAGCATTAAACTGCTAGATATAATTTACGAGACAAATTTATCTTGTCTCAAGTGACAAGTGGGACTCGACCCGCATACCCTCACTAAAAGCACTGAATATATAGCTTTATATTTACTGTGTTAAAAGTCAAGGTCATGGTAGCTTAATTTTTTTTTGTTTTCGTATCATAAGGAAACATACAGTGAAAATGTTAAATTTTAATTAATTAGTTTAAAAGACTGCACCATTTATAAGTTTCCGCAAATAACAACTAACACTACACTACATAGGAAAAAAATGTAATAGGGGTTAAAGTATGAAATTGCCGTTTTATTGCAATAGGTTCTTTGAATTGACATAGAATCTTCATGGTTTGAGGTTTTCGAATGAAACTTTTTTTAAATGGTTTCTATGATGTTCTTTTTTTAAAAAATGTAAAACATTTGAATATCGACTTTCAATTGTTTTTGTTATTCAATTTAGACAAGAAAGATGGATACTGCGAAAATTCGAGTTATTTTTGAATACGAGTTCCGACGCGGAACTAACGCGGCAGAAACAGCCCGCAATATCAATGCTGCGTTTGGAGAGGGGTCTACTAATGAACGCACCGTGCGATTTTGGTTTAAACGCTTTCGTGATGGAAATTTCGACTTAAAGAACGAGCCACGAGGAAGACCGCCCACACAGGTAAATAACGATGAATTAAGAGAGATAGTGGAAGCCGATCCTAGTCAAAGTACCCAGGAATTAGCGGCATGGTTTAACGTTACCTTACCCACAATATTGACTCACTTGCGTCAAATCAATAAAATAAAAAAATACGAAAAATGGGTGCCTCATGATTTGACTGATCTGCAGAAAGAAACGCGTGTTGAAACTTGTGTTGCCTTGTTGAACCGGTACAGAAATGAAGGAATATTGGATCGAATTGTAACATGTGATGAAAAGTGGATTCTTTATGATAACCGGAAAAGAAAAATGCAATGGCTGACCCCAGGTCAAATGCCACAACAGTGTCCTAAAGCAAAACTTACCAATAAAAAGGTAATGGTAACTGTTTGGTGGTCTCAGCATGGTGTTATTCACTATAGTTTTCTCCGATCTGGTCAAGCAATAACGGCAGATGTCTATTGTGCCGAACTCCGAACCATGTTGACAAAACTAGCAGTAAAACAGCCCCGACTCATGAATCGATCTTCACCATTATTGCTCCACGACAACGCGAGACCTCACACAGCACGAGAAACCATTTTGACCCTTCAGGAACTGCAGTTAGAAACCATTCGTCATCCTCCGTATTCACCAGACCTTGCTCCAACGGACTACCATTTTTTTCGTGATTTGGACAATTATCTACGTGACAAGAAGTTTTCTTCCCAGGAGGCAGTACAAAATGCTTTCACACAGTTTGTGCAGTCTAGATCGTCGGAATTCTATCGCAAAGGCATTAATGACCTTCCCATTAGATGGCAGCAATGTATAGATAATAATGGCAACTATTTTGATTAAATAAATTTGTTAAAAATTTAAAAAATAAACAATATAGATTTTCAGTACAAATCGGCAATTTCATACTTTAACCCCTAATATATACTCGCTAAACAAAAATAAAGCACAAAACAATAATAATATGTAAGTTATATATCAGCTTAAATATATAATACAAATTATAATCTAATTAATTATAAACCAATTGAAAGATTACTGGTCCGGGTGTGTCTACCCGGGCCCGAACCGGCGAACCAATAGGAAGAGTATTCGTCCGGGTATGCCTGCTCGAGTCCCACTTGACACCTTACATAAATTGAATACATCGCTATACTTAAAATTCTTTGCTTTCTTTGGTAAATAAAATAACACTGTAAAGTACATATACTACTAAATAATGTTATAACTAATAAGATTGATTTGTAAACTAATAAAGAAAATTATAGAGAAAAAATGATTAGGTATAGGTGAGTAAAATATAACACTCTTATTTTAGCTTACCAGTAGCCGTTTGGTAAGGTGTAAAGGATCAATATAGGTTATATCAAAAAAACATTACAAGAAAAGAATTGTCACTATTAACGACTCATAGAAAATAGTTAAAAAAATCTTTTGCATCACATCACAAGTCAAGTTTCTTACTTTCACACTCGCTTAAACCTGTCTAACGAACTTTTATTATTGTTCTGAACTTAAGTCAAATGTCAAGAAGTACAAGTGAAGCACATATAGTTATTTTTACATGATAACTAAAGAATTGAGCACGCCTAATCAGGGCCATCTTTAACCTGGGCATATAAGAATAATGGGGCCCCTATGACTTTGACAGAAAACACTTTTTTATTACTAGCATAGACAATGAAAGTATATAAACAAAGGTTTAGATTTTTTTTTATTGACAGTCAATAGGTTCAATAGATAATCTTTGATTTAAATGGGGCGATTCTCACATATTTAAAATTATCTAAGCATGCTGAAATTCGATAGCCTTATTTTTGGTGAGAGTAGAGTAGCTTCGCGAATGCAAAAGCTAATAAGCAAGTCGATAATATAGTCCCTAATTGAGGTTCGATTTACTCAAATTCAATAAGTTTTTCAGAAATAAATGTCGGTATTGGTTTAGTGATCTGGCAGGAACTAAGCGGCTCTATCAATCGCTATAAAGACTGGGAGGGGGTTCTTACTTCATGTAAAACTGTTCTATAATAAAAGAAAACGAATTAATATTATTTATGTAATCCTCTCGTGTTGTTACTTCCAATTAACTTCATTAAGACCTACTTACAATAATGACGCTATCACAGATTAGCTGCATCGTAATTGGTGTTCAGTAATTGTTTTGTCAGCCATGGGAAGTGTAGGATAACAGGTCTTCAAGGGCGAAGAATCTCTTGTTATTCACTGATGAAACTCAAAAATGTTGATGACTCAAGGATTTTGAAATTGATTTATTTACTGTATGTAACATTTAAAGGGTATAAAAATAGTAAATATATAGTATATTACATTCTTCGAGGACGTAGCAATATAAGAGTGTTATATTATAATAAATATGCCGTGATAACTTTTTAAGGTGATAAAAGTATTTTCTAATTAAAATTTTAATAGTATTTTTTTTAGTTATTAGTATTAGCAATTCTTACTTCAAGATAAATTATTATAATACAAAAATACTAGAAAAAATCGACTCACTAGTGAATTCTCTGACGGGATAAAATCGCATTGAAAATGCATAAAATATATAAAAATTCTAACCTCAGTTAGTCATATAATGATCTTCTTAAGTTAGATTGATCTTTAGAGGGCTAAAAATTATCAATTCATAAAAAAATAAAAGTGTTATAGCAATTTACACAAACATATTATTTTTAAACATTACCATTGTAATATTGATCGGATTTTAAGTATCTTTATATATAAAATGTAATTGTGTTTATTTATATAATTCAATTGTCCTTTTCTATTATTATGTATTACATGTTATTAATATGTTTGCGTATTTTAGATATGCATGCGTTGGTGACCAGTAATTAAAATAGCATATAAACATGATTGGAGAATGTATTAGAATATTGTACGGCTATTGGTTGTCCTTGAACATAAATAAATAAAAGCGGTCCACCTCGATTTTATTCAGATTAAACAATATATAAATACATAATATGAAATCTAGAATAATTTACTTTTAAAACGGTAAATAATTTGTGGTAAAACGGTAAATGGTAAGTGATCAACCGCGATATATAAAACAAACGAATTACGAAATGCCCTCCCTCTTTTTAATTATAATACCTATTTATTAATGTAGATTGTTATATTAAAACAATTTTACTTGTCTATTTATATATTTTATATTCTTATATGTAATAATTGTAATAAAACACAAGCATACTTTCCTACACAAATTCTAAGATGGCTGACCCACATAATCGATTTAGCGGGGCAAATTCTACCGTTGAATTGAAGGCATTCTATACCAATGGCCCCCCCATTAGGCTTGGTTGGGCATATTAGAATAATTCAAAACAAATTTATTCTTATGTATTAATAAATTTAAAAAAATTTAAACTATTTAAATTTAATTTAAATAGTTTAAATTTAATATTAAAATTCGTTATATTTATCATAAAGTCAGGCAGGATCTTAAAATTAAGGATTATGAAGCCATAAGTGTGCCCTTTTATTTTTACTTGGTTATCTTAGATGTGGAATCGACCTATAGTGTAAGGTTTGGTATTTATTTTTTAAGTAATATTATCATTGGTATTATTATTTTTTATTTTCTCAATCAAAGCCTTAGGGAATTCATTTAATATCTTGCGAAGGTGAGATATTTTTTTCAGTTGAATCGATTGAATGATGTTAGAATGGATCAAAATTACCATGGTAGTATTTAAAATTATAATTACTTTAACTCTTATTTTTGAAAGAATTGATATTTTAAGTACTGAAAACATCATAACTATTATCTGACTTAACTAGATTATTATAAGATATAGTTAAGTTCAAATATCATTTAAATATTATTATTAATAACTTTAAAAATAATAATTATTATTAAATTAGAAAACCCTTGTGTCACTTTTAAAATCACAGCATATTTATTATAATATAATACTTCTACCAGAGTATACAAGAGTTCTACCATTGGTACATTTGTTAATTTGGTTAAAAGTTGGGTTCTTGGTTTTAAATAATATAATATTTTCATTATTTTCACGTGCTATATAAATCATAGCAATATATTTCTCTAATATCGTGTCATTAATAAAAACCGTCGTTATGTAGAGAAGATTCTGTACTTTTAGTATTTGTTAAAAATATGTTTTTATCGCTTGAAGTTGTTCTCAATATCGTTACAATAAAGCTTTTGGAGACTGCAAGTCTACGTGCGCTTGGCCTCATGGTTCGCGCGTTCAAGGTCATTCACCCGCGCCGCTTGACACCAAAACTGGTCCAAGGTGTTATGGATTCTGTAATCAACGTAATATCATATATATTGCTTCCGCAAATTGAACTTGAATATGGATTGTTCATTTCCGCGCAATGTTGTGGTGAGGAAACCGGGTTTTTAGTAATAAAAATAGTAACTGTTTTAGCCAGTGTTGCCAAACGTCTAATTTTTGGCGGAACATACGGATTGTGAACTCCAAATAGGTTGTGCTTATAAAATTATCATTTAAAGTAAAATAAGTTTTTTCTGACAACAGTAATTTATATTATATATGTACAAACTTATTATGTATTTTGCGCTTTTTTAAATATTTGTGTATACTATTTTGTTTTTGATGTAATATTATATCCAAACATTTAACGTTTGTATGGTAAGTATTTGGTGTAAATAAAAATAATTCTCTCTCTCTCTCTCTCTCTCTCAAATAAAACTAAACCTAAATAAGAAAATTATGCAGAATATAAAGAATATTATGTAGAATAGCAACACTTCACACTCAATGGTGTCAAAATGGCGACTAATTATACTGGAGGTTTCTGAATCAAGGTCTTTAAAGGCAATCTCCAACCCGTCTAGCGCCTGCTCATTCATTAACCCATGTTTTGGGAGGCTTTCGTCTAGTAGTTGACGTTTTGGTTGGGATGATGTATAGGAGGTGGGGGCAAAACCGCCCCAATAACAGTCAGTCGATTAAATATAGAGAAAATAAAGCAATTTACCAATTTTCACGCTTTTATTAAGTAATAATACTGTTTGTCTTACAGATTTAATTTGTTTTTACGTATGAAAACATCATAAAAAGTAAATTGAGCCTCAAAACTTTAAAAGTATGAAAAAACGGTTTTGCCCCTACAGTGGGCACAACCGATTTTTGCCGTTATTGGCAAAAATCACAAACATATTCGTAATCGTCTTCTTCATTCATCCCTGCACAGGCCTCATGAGCCCAACCAGGACATATTGTGCATTTAATCCAACCATCCGTTGACTTAGATTTAGAATATACCTCTTGACAATATATGCATTCACTGTCTTCGTCTTCATCTTCATCTTCACTATTGCATTTAGCTTTCTTGATCGATTTTTTCATTGCTTGTATTTAATACTTTATTTGTAGTAATTTCAGGTGTCTTCTTTCCTTTACATCCTTTTTTGTTTCGGGTATCTTGTTGCCTTTACTTTTGTCTTTTGTAACTTCTGGGGTCTTCTTGAAAACGTCAAGTATGAAACTAAAATAGTATAAAAAAATATTTTAGGGGCATAACCGCCCCTATGTGGTTGTGCCCCAATGTGGTTTTGTCCCCTGGCACTCGTTTTGAAAATTGATGTCCGCTGTGTCTTGTATTTTGAGGTTGATTACTAATAAACAATGTTAACATAGCTCAAATAAATGCTCTCCAGATTAGTAAATTACTTAATCATGCAACTAGTAAATTATTCTACTTATCGCGTCTAAAAAATGGTACGTAATTATAAGAAACTTACCAAATTTAACATAAATGCAAATAACTTTTTATTTACACAACCAACGACAGTGACACAATATGACAAGAGAGCGGCCATTAAAAATGTGTGACCCTGCCGAAAAAAATGTTGCTAATTAAAAAAAAACTGCCCTAATGGCAGAAAACGGTTGTGCCCCTATATGCGGTAGTGCCCCCACCTCCCGTAATAAGGAAAAGGAAAAGCAATAATTTATAGCACGAAAAATACAAAAAATATACAAGTCATCGATCAATAATTGTTAATGTATTATTATTATCTTAATTTTACAATAGATATTGAACTCTTCCAGGTTTGATTTAAAGTCGAAAGTCCAATACATAATTTGCACATTTCTGATCAGGTTGATGTGGTTTTAACATGTTCGCTGCGACACCAATTTTTGCATACTTTGCGTTCCTACGGCACGAGGATATTTATCTCTTTCCTACACTGGACCAAACCGAATTTATGCCCGTCGCACGACAGAGAAGGTCTCGTTTTTCCTTGCAGCACAACAGAGAAGTTGCATGAGGGATAATTTAGGCCTCGTAATGCACTGAATGTGTTAACTGTACAATAGTCTAACCTTTTAGCGTACAGTTGACAACCCTATCTGAAACCCGCAGCAACTACAAAGAAAAGCTCTTTAGTTCTGAATAAAAACATAACACTGTAACATAGATATCATTATTCTTTTCCAGGTCTAAAAATGGGGGGGGTGAGAACTCTCATTCTCCTCCACCTGGTCTACCTGACCAGCTGTATGGACCAGCTGCACATAGTCTACGAGTGGAAGCAGCTTGACTTCCAGTTCCCCAGCGCAGAAGCGAGGCTGCAAGCTCTGGAGTCCAAAGCTTTTATACCGGAGAACAATATTCCTATGGGTTTGGAGGTTTACGGCGATAGGCTCTTCATAACTGTGCCCAGGTGGAGGAATGGAGTACCGTATAGTCTGAATTATGTCAATTTAAAAGGTGAGTTTTGAATTTTCTTGAAATTTTAACTTCTGGGTTAGCTCGTTCCATCGTGGATCCTTTCTTGACTCTGGGCTTGATTGGGATCAAGAGCAAACAATGATGATATTATGATGCCTATCATATAATGGTTGAGTGTGAGCGACATGGCAGAGAGAACACAGCTCTTTTCCTACACCCAGTTTAAAGGGGAGACAGGTTTTTGTAATAGCATTTTAGCAACCCAGTTATCAAAAACGGCCAAGATATTATACATATTGTACTGGGAAGTGTGGCCTAAAGCGTAGACAAACTTAATTAATATTTCTTGTGTTACCTATGAGGGTGACATTTCCTAAGGAAAAACCTCCGATAATATTATAGAAAAAAAGAATGAACCCAATCAAAATAAAAAATAAAAATGATCAGCGGCTTAGCTGCCGCAGATACTGTGTTGTAACCAGGGCCCAACTTTGGAAAAACTAAAAAAACAAGCAAGCCTCCTGGTGGGATACGAACCCACCCACGATCTTGAGCTATCCTGCGAGCTGCGAGTGCTCTGACCGCTTCTACTATGAGCTAGTATGGTGGAACGATACTAGCTTATAGTAGAAGTTGAACGTGAAAGAAGAAGAAGGTAGTTGAACGTTAACAACCTTCAACATCGACAGTTATATTTAAAAAATATCAAACACTTGATTAAGTTGGAACCAGCTCGGGGCCTGTTCACTTTTTACAGGCATATTTTATATTTTATAGAAAAATGACATTATGAATGCAAAAAAAATAACACAAGCCTTGCAGAACTTACTTTGGGCTAAGAAGAAGCCGCAAGACACTTGACAGGGACTTTTTTTCTCCCTTTAATGAGATACAGATTTTTTGTAAAAATGCTTTAGAAAAAATAACTTTACAAAACATTAATTACAATCATAGTTTTGTCGTTCAAAGAATCATCAATGCTGTAAGAGCCTTTGCTCATAACGGTTTTTAATTTTTTTTTAATTCTCTAAAGGCATTTCAGTTACATAGTGTGTAATCTTATCATAAAACGCAATAAATCTCCCTAAAAACGAGCATATTGTAAATGACCTCCTCATTGTGTCAAGGTTATCATGGAGAAGTTCTACCCATCTAAATGTGATATAATATGGCTTATATTATATGTTTGAACCCATGCTACTAAACTTTTTAACATCAAAATGCACGCTCAGACAGAAAAAAGCAGTCAAAAATTCTAAAAGACTTCTCAAATACTGAAAGATGTTAATGTACATACATGCTTTTAATAATAAAATGTATAGAAAATTAAAGTCTGAAGCCGTAAAATCGTGATATATGAACCTGTTTATATTACTAAAAATATATGTTTGTAATTTAATTTATTAGTCAATATTAATATCCGCAGCATGAGTAAGGCTTCCCTTGGGTACTTTGCTTGGTTTTGTTTTGATTGTTGTTCTTGTTATATGGAATTGTACCTATACAATATTTATTTTTTATGGTGATAAAATTTTTAATATTTCGAGTCCGAATTTGTAAACCGTTGGATAGTTGTAATTGGCCTACAAAATTATACCTTAAAAATATATAAACAATGGTTTTTTTTACTGCTCATTAAATCCATAAATTCTACTAATAAAATAATAAAATGGTTGAGGAAGAGCAAAAAAATAAATAGACACAAGTATTTTTTTTGCAAAACTTATAAATACAATGTACAGTTAACCTTTAAATTTTTTGTATCAATATCCTGTCGAGAACTTCCGTTCGTGCGATTAAATGTTTTGTTCGCCTGCAGCCGTCGCGAAGGTCCCAAGTTCAATGCCAGCAACCTGTTTTAAGCTAAAGTGAAAGTTTAAGCGAAGTTATTTCTCGTAACAATGACATACATACATATTCTCACATACTAATAAAATAATAAGGAGTAGCTTAATTAGATGGCAACACTGATAAATAATTTAAAAAAATAACGTCAAAACTACGCTATGCCTTCGTAAATACTACGTCGGGAGATTTACCGAGAAGATATTTTTTTTATTTGCGATAAATGTGGTACATTGCGTATATGGATGGTAAGGTTGAGAAACACACATTTAGCTTACTATGTCAGCATATAAATAATGAATTAAATTAAAACAATTACATACATATAAGTTACAACATTGCGAGTTACGTATTTCACATTATACATTAGATTTCTTTGTCATGAATTCGTCAATTGTGTAAAAAGTATTTTCTATTAACCATTTTCGCAATGGAATGGAAGTGGAAATGAAAGTTCTTTTATTGTACTGGTAAGAAGCCGCAAGACACTCGGCAAGGGATATTCCTATAATTTTTATATATTTTATGCATTTTTCAATAAGATAAATTAAATACAATAAGATATATAAGATAAAGATAAATTATAATAATAGAAAAATACTAGAAATAAAACCGATTTTTTTCTAGTATTTTTCTATTATAATAATTCATCTTATAAGGGTTATTCTTTTCCCTTTTTTATGTTTACATTACAAACATATATAATGAATGTTATATACCAAGTTATACATTTAAGTAAACTGTTTTTATCATTTAAAATAGTAACAATACGTTGATAATTTTCAACGTCAATAAGTGTTGTTGAAAATTTTTTTAACGAATTAAATTTAGTTAAATAAATATAAGGTAACATCATATGCATACGTCTGAATACAAGTAAAGTAGCTAAAGCTCTTGTTTATACAGAAGCCCAATACGGAAAAGTTCTTTTTTTCATTGACCTGGCCGGGCACCAAACCTGGGACCTCGGTATGCCATGGAAACCGATATGCTAGTCACTCGACCACAAAGGCCGTCGAATGGAAACAGGTTTTTAGTTCCCTCTGTCACAGTCAAGCATAATAATAGTAACAATATTTGTTACAGTTACATTAATTAGCCTAGCCCAAAGTAAGCACTGTAAGGCTTGTGGTATGGATACTAGGGTAATGAATAGGCATACATATATAGGTAATATTCATGGGAATATATATAATTTGCGAGTACAAATGCTCGTATTCATCACCCAAACATTCCGGGACTCGAACCCAGGACCGTCGGTGCGAAAGGCAAGATCGCTACCGTAGCACTAATGCGATCATACTATTTATATAGAAATTATTCCCAATCTCACATTTTCACATTTGAGTAGAAAATGTGTACTGTAGCAATGAAGAAAACTTCCAATGCGAAGTCTCACACAAATCTTAAAATTTCACTTCAGTCAATAAATACATTTTAAGAGTCAAGAACAAGAATACTGGTGAAAGTCGGCATTCTATTTGAACAAGAGGATGACTATGTCGTTCTCTTTGTAATATAATGTCGTCAGAGACAATTGAGATATGACTGTTCGCCTGTTTAACAACACAATTATAGAAATATCATTACAATTAAAATACTGTCTACGCTACTACCATAGAGGCCGTATAGCTCCGAGTCGCGACCTGTTTGGATCATTTTTTAATTTTTTATCTATGGTCATGTTTTTGGCGCGAAATGTGCACTTTTAATTCTTTTTTTCAATTATATGGTTGTTTTTTCTACGTACTAATACGTTTCATTTCGAATTTCTCAAATTTATTTCCAAGAATCCATCCACCTTCGCTACAAATACAGTCCATGACTTATATTCTTGGCTTGGTTATAGCAAAAGTTAACGTCATTTTTAGATTTCATTGTTTTTATTTGACGACCGTCTGTGCATTAGTAGCGACCGTGCCATTCGCACCAAAGAGTATGTAATCCACCGACGCTACTGGGTTCGAAGGCATCTAGGGGCATATGTTTGTGTGATGAATACAAGCTAGTATCTGAGTAATGGGTATTTATAGGTATATATTTCTGTGAAGTATTACATATTTTATGTATCACATATGTTTGTCTGTCCGTTACCCTAGTATCCATAACACAAGCCTTACATTGATTACTTTGGGCAAGGCTTAATTCATGCGACAGTAAGAAATAATATTTTTATTAATATGATTCAACTGGTCAACTACAAAAAGGTTTACAATTTCGTTCAATGCACAATGATTGTGTTTAGAAGGTACTTGCATATTCACACCAGGGTTATTTAAATCCAAATAATATATTTATCATTTAACGCATTCCAGTCACAGAAAAACACTTAAGACTCTAACATGACAAGAAAAGAGTTCATATTCAAAACTTCATTGCAAACTAAATTGTGTTTTGGAAAGAACAATATTTAGTCGCCCTTGGCCAAAGGTAACAACAAAACTCAATGTAATAGTCATATCAATACCTGTTTGTCTGTTTGTAAGTTATATATATTAATTTTTATTTAAATATATAGTAACTAGCGGCCCGTCCCGGCTTCGCACGGGTGGACAAAATTCTTTAATTATTTTTCTATTATTAAATATTTTTCCGCTAGGGCCATCTAGCGTCCGGTAGACGAACTTCTTGCGGTTAACGCGTTGCTATGGTAATGAGTATACAATGGAAAAAGAGCGGGAAAAAGAGCGGACAGACAAACAACAAATTTGTGATCTTTAGATTATAGATTACTAAATGTTTTTTTCAATTTAAATAATCAGCCACATCATAAAACCCATCTCTCAATTAGATATTCTCTCAATTGTTTTTAAAAGCGTTAATTATTTCTTTATTATTTATTATTGTGGTCTGTTTATATTTTTTACTACGACAGGTAAAGCCTGTTCATACTTTAAAATCGTATTTAATTAAGTTGATTATGTAAATATTTATAAATAGCTACGCTTTAATTAATATTACCGTATTCATCAAAATCAGCATAGTTTTCAAACAAAATACGAATTTGTGAGTCAATATTCAATTCGATATTAACTGGGTGTTTCCAAAATTTAATATTTTTCCTTAAACTAACTCAATGAGATCATTCTGACTATCTATTTTAGAATGACACATTGCGTGAATCAAAACATTCAAAATAGCTCAATTGATTCTGTAATGGAAATCTCGCATATGTAAACTTCTATGTTAAAGATAGCAGTTATAGTTTTAATATAGACTTGCTGACCCGGCCACGCGTTGCTATGGTAACGTTAATTGTTTATAAAAACTGTTATTCTTAGGCTTATGGTAACTATTGTAACTATATATGGTAACAAACACACAAAGTATTATCATAATATAATGTACTGATAAATGGTAAATATTTAGTACAGGGGCGTACAGAAAAAGGGGGAAGGGGGCGCACTATAAGTTTCCGCTCCTCACTCGATCCCCTTTGTCGTAGTACCCCGCGCCCTATAGTAAGGCAAAAGTTTTTTTTTTCTCTTTATTTTAAGGAACTTTTATTTTTTTTAAACATGCCAGTTCCATCGAACCTTATAAACTATTAACCAAACTATATTTTTGAACTAACTTAACCTATACTTAGAGGCTAAAATATAGAGCATCATAGCTGAACTAGAACAAAAGGCAGAAGTTATAATTAGCATAATAAAAAAAACGTTCGCGCTTGAGCAGTGTAAGAGGCGGTCGTGTACACTGTTTTTGTTGTTTTTTCACCCGTACCCGTTATGCAATAATCACACTTAGCGTAGTAACTGACATATTAGTGTTTGCGTCTATAATCGTTTAATCAGTGCGCAGTATTAGTTAAATATTTTGTACAGTTTATGTGTGAGTGATAGTTCGCGGACTTGGCGGGGTGCCTTGCTTCCTCACCGCTACGATAAAGGACAGCTAAAAATAATTGCTTTCTCTGTCGCTCGTTCATTCATTGTGAGAGTGATTACCAAGTACTTTCTGCAATATGAAGTCTTGTTTGGCGTGTACCCACGATATTAGTAAAGAAGATTCTTTGACTTGTACTAAATGCGATGGAGTTTACCATCTTTTATGTCTAAATTTAGACCAAGATAGAATTAACTCCGAGATAGTGTCAAAATGGTTATGCCCAATGTGTATGTGCAAACAGCCCAAAGGAGATAACTCTGAATGTTTAGCTCGACCATCTACGCCAACGTCACAAGCGGAGATTTCTTTCAATATTACTCGACGTAAGGCGCCAAGCAAAGTGGATATTTTTACTTCTAACACAAGTGAATACATACGGCGTACAGAACTGCGTGATTTACTCCGCGAAGAATTGACACAACTATTCAGGACCCATAAGACAGAATTAAACTCCACCCTGAATAAATTTTCGGAACAAATTTCGGATCTTAAATCGTCTGTTCAATATATGAGCGATAAATTCGACATAATTAATGAGGGCTTCCTTAAACAACAACAAGAAATTATTTTATTAAAACAAGAAAATACGATTATGCGTGCAGAAATTGATAACCTTAACAGTTAATTTAACCAGCTAGATCAGATGTCACGGAATTCGACCTTGGAAATGCATTGCGTCCCCGAAAAAAAGACCGAGAATGTAATACAAATAGTTAAACAGCTGGGGCGAATAGTTAACTGCAATTTTAATGATCAAGATATTATTTACTGCTCCCGTGTAGCTAAAATCAACCCCAAGAGCAATAGACCTCGTACAATTGTAGCCAAATTCAGTTCACCAAGATTACGTGACTCGATATTGTCGGCGGTTACTCGTTTGAATAAGCAACGTAGAGAAAATAAGTTGAATGCCACCGACTTTGGGTTTGCCGAGGATAAACCATCACCAGTGTTTGTCATGGAAAGTCTTCCCCCTGATAATAAGCTACTTCATATGGCGGCTCGCAAACGTGGAAAGGAGTTGCAGTATAAATTTGTATGGATTCGTGCTGGAAAAATTTTTATGAGGAAAAACGAAAACAGTCAAGCTATTTTTATTCGGAACACTCAGTGTCTTGATAAGTTATAGAAACTCTAAGGTACAGCGTAAATTATTTGATCTATTTGTGAACAGTAATTTATTCGAACAACTAATATTAATGAATAATGACATATAAAAAGGAAAATTCAAATATTAATGATATGCTGTGTGTATAAAACAAAATTTGTGTTAAACATTCTGCGTTTTTTATATGCTCATAATTATAAGTTTCTTAAAATAAGGCAAACTAGTTTAATCGTACTGTGTAGTTCCTACCCCTACCGTGACTTCACCATACTTACAGTATATTGTGAAATAAGCGGCACTTACCGCTGGATTGAAAATTATAGTGGCGATAATTATAAACATATATTTGTTACTTTGCGGTTATTTTCTGAGGTTTTTGCTAATAATAAAACATATAATTTTATCAGCGGACTGATTTCAGTTTTGATATTCAAATGGACACAATTAATAGTAGTGGGATTACTTGAATTAATTTTTTTTTTTTATAATAATCAAGTTAAGTTTATATTATGTATATATCAGACATATGCTGTTCAGGTACAAGATCCACCCGCAGGCGCGTTATATGCCTGCAACATGTATATCACGTCAGCATACAGGTTATTTGGTGTTTTTCTCTATTTCTTATGACATATATAGTTGTGGAATATATAGTGAATGTGGTCTCTGGTGTCATGCGTCTATTTGTAAGGTCAAATCAAGTAATCAATCAAACGCATTAAACACGGAGTTGGACAGTGGCATGGCTGACAATGGTTGATCCTAAGACTATTTTAAATATTTTTTACCAAAACGTTAATGGTCTCAGAACTAAGTGCTCAGAGCTATATAATAGTATATTGTGTAACAACTTTGACATCATATTACTGACGGAGACGTGGCTCCAGAGTGATGTTTTTAGTTCGGAATTGTGTGATCCCAAGTATGATGTTTTGAGAGTTGATCGCAACCTGGTCCAAACAAGAAAAAAGACTGGGGGTGGTGTAATGGCATGTATCAGGACTGAGCTCAGCGCCCAGTGTTCATTCGAATTTCACACAAATGCGAATACTGAGCTGCTTTGTGTTTCTATACCTGCACACAGCTTAGGAACGAGTTCTAGTTTGCATATTATCTTAGTATATATACCTCCCGAGGCACATAGTATCCCAGTGCAGTTAGAAGAAATTAAATCATTTGTCACAATGGTATGCCAACAGAAACCCAATGATACCTACCTATTGGTTGGCGATTTTAACCTTCCATGTATTATATGGAGGGATGACCATTTTGAATTAACTGGTTGTACTGGGTTGGTTATGCAGGAGGCGGTGGTGGAGTTTATTGAACATATGTCATACTTGGGCCTCAGTCAATATAATTACATTCTAAATAAAAATAACCGCTGTCTCGATTTAGTATTCTGTAATGTGAACTCTTTGGTTACCCATAATTTATTGCCACTTATAATTGAAGATAAACATCATCCTGCTTTAAATGTGTGTATCACGGACCTTTTAATAGTACCTTTTAAAGAACTCTCCACACGACGTCGTAATTTCCACAAATGTGACTATCCAATTATTATTGATTACCTAAAAAAGATCAATTGGTATACTCTATTAAACGTTGAAACTATCGATGAGGCTATAAACAATTTCTATAATGAACTCGACGTATGTTTTGATAAATTTATTCCACTTGAAAAGTCTAAAAGTTATAGAACAAAGTACCCGATCTGGTATAGCTTATCTCTCATAAAAATAATCCGTGAAAAGACCAAAGTACACAAGAAGTGGAAACGCTATGAGAACCCTCGTGATTATGACGAGTTCGTCAAGCTTTGCGAACGTGAGCATCTCATGCAACGTAACTGCTATTCTAAATATTTGGGAAATATAGAAAAGGGTCTACGAAATAATCCAAAAGCATTTTGGTCTTACATCAAATCCAAAAGAGGGAGTTGTCAGTACCCGCAGCAGTTCACGTATGAGGGTGAAACGGTGACGGAGGGTCCAGCTATTTGTAAAAAATTTAATGACTTTTTAATAAGATGTTTTCTAATCATACTACAGGTAATTCAACTGACCAAAACAATATGGGCCCGGATTTAAGCTCTAACGTCATATCTAATGCAACTGTAACCGTAGACCAAGTTGAGAAACTATTAAAGAGTCTTGATATTAATAAAGGCGCTGGTTGCGATGGCATACCCCCAGTGTTTCTCTGTCGCTGCGCATCTGCATTAGCCTATCCAATTAGTATTTTATTTAATCTGTCTTTGACGAGTTGTGTCTGTCCTGTTAGTTGGAAAAGAGCTCACATCGTTCCTGTTCACAAAAAGGGGTCGAAAATGGAGATAAGCAATTACCGACCTATCTCTATATTAAATATATTGAGTAAATTACTGGAAAAAATTATATATAATATCATTTATGCCACAATATCAAATAATATCTCGCATCACCAACATGGATTTTTAAAGAGGAAGTCAACATTGTCAAACTTAACTGAATTTTGTAATTATGTGTTGTGCGGGATGGAGGGGGGTGGGCAGGTTGACGTGATCTACACTGATTTTGAGAAAGCTTTTGATCGCGTGGATCACGTCATCCTGTTGAACAAACTCTTCAGGCTAGGTATCCGAGGATATCTGCTCAGGTGGATTGAGTCCTACCTTGTGAACCGGTCTCAGGCAGTTGTTATGGGTGGATTTAAATCAGATTACATTCATGTCCCGTCTGGAGTACCGCAAGGTTCGCATCTTGGCCCTTTGTTATATTGTGCATATATCTTTGATATTTGCGAATGTTTTCAGAATGCAAAACACCTGTTATATGCCGATGACAAAAAAATCTTTATGAAAGTTAAATCGCAGTCGGACTATGAACTAATACAGCGTGATCTTAATGCTCTGCATAGATATTACGAGAAAAACAATATAACAATAAATATACAGAAATGTCAAATCATCAGTTTCACTCGCAAAAAACAGCCGAAGTTGTTTCCATATAATTTTGATAAAAAATCTATTGCGAGAACAGACATAATTAGAGATCTTGGCATATACCTGGATTCAAAAATGCTTTTTTCTATACACATCGATTATATTTCTAATAAGGCTTATCGTAATTTAGGATTTATTAAAAGAACATGTAAGTTTTTTAAAAACGTAGAAAGCTTAAAGACTTTATATTACGAATATTGCCGCAGCGTTCTGGAATACGTTAGTCCTGTATGGTGTCCACAGTATACAAAATACATACAAAAGTTGGAAAAAGTTCAGATAAAATTCGTAAAACATCTAAATTATAAAACACAGAAATATCATAAAAATTACCAAGACGATTGTCGCCACTATAATCTTTTATCTCTTCAGTCTCGTCGTGAAGTACTTGACATATGTCTTCTTTACGACATTTTAAACAATAATTTGGACACACCCAATCTTCTTGCTGAAATCGGTTTTTGTACACCTAAAACCCGTACTAGAATAACTCCTCTTCTCCTCATACCCAGATACCGAACCAACTACACAAAAAATGCTGTATTGAATCGCCTACCTGCTTTATATAACAGTAAATACAGATGTATTGATCTTTTCAATCTCAGTAAAAGGGAACTTAAAAAGGAATTACATAAAATTATTATGAATGACTGACAGCCGCCCGAGCTTTCTTTTGCATAATTTTTGAAGTGAATTGTTTAAGATAACTAATTATACTGCTATATTCTTGGGGTTTATATTTTATATTTTTTATATTATTTTTCCTATTATCCTTGCCCTGATTACGTTAATCGGCCAGTAAGTCAGTTATTACCTTTAAAATAGTCTTCGACAATTTAAGTTTAGATACATTTCAAATTGAATTAACATAAGCATTAAATCATATGCAAGCAATCATAGCTCGAATATTTTAGTTTTGTTGCTACTTCCTATTTATGTTTTAGCCTCATAAAATGTTATGAAACTCTGTAATTGGCTTAAGAGTTAAAATATCATAAGTTAGATAAGATACATATGTAAAAAAAAGCTGTTGAGTTTCTGAATAAAACAATAAAACAATAAAAACGTTTATGTAGGTCCTGTTTTAACGATGAACAATTTATTCCACAATACTTCACAAAGTGTTGCATTTTATGCAATGGCTGTTACTCTCAAGATTGTAATCCTACGTAACATTTGTAGTGAGAAATGTCAATAAACTCAAATGTCTCTAGCAAAGGTCAGAGAATACTGACGTTTGAAAGTGGTTAAGGAAACTAAAATTAATACGTAAGAGAATAACAAAAAACCCCAATTAAACATAATTTTCTTTTTAAATAAACAACTTTTAATGGGTTTTTTCCGCATACAATATATTTAATCTTGACGTTTGTCATCACAGGTCGGTCCATCCCCCTTCCCGAGTTTCTTTTGCCAAATCTCCTCGCAAGGGCCTTTCAATTACCGAAATATTGGCAGACTTAGTAATTTACAATTAACTAACCTAAACAATACAACTAAAGGATAAATACGTATTTGATTAAAATATTGTGAAGGTCATCCTGTGATCATGTGCAAAAAATTGAGAAAAAGTCGTTTTATACATATAAATGTGTAATGTGCGCTGAAGTGTAAGCTTTATATAATTCTCCTTTATTGACATTATTCTTTTTATTTACAGACAATAGTACAACTTCACCGAAGCTGATCCCGTATCCAAGTTGGGCAGCTCACACTGCTGGTCAAGACGGCAAACCTTCGGAAATAATTTCACCCTTCCGTATTCGCGCTGACAGGTGTGACCGCCTTTGGGTCCTGGACAACGGCAAGATCGGCAATTTGGAGAATAACACCATCAAGTATCCTCCTTCCATTATCATCTATGATTTGAAGACAGACAATCTTATCAGGAAATACGTATTTCCTAAAGACCAAGTGAAAGAAGATTCTGGCTTTGCTAACATAGCCATTGAAGACACAGACTGCGCTAACACTTACGCTTACGCGGGAGATTTAGGAAAACCAGGAATTGTAGTCTATTCCTACGATAAAAACGAATCTTGGAGAATCACGCATCATTATTTTCACCCAGACCCACTCGCTTGCGATTTCAGCGTGAAAGGCTATAACTTCAGCTGGACTGACGCTATCTTCGGAATCGGTATTTCAGCACCAAATGCTAACAACTTCAGCACACTTTATTTTCACCCCATGTCTAGCTACAACGAATTCGCTGTCTCTACAGAGTATCTGAGAAATCAATCCATCGCTGATAGCAATTTCGAAGCATTCAAAGTCCTAGGTAGTCGTGGACCCAATGCTCAATCTAGTGCATCATTTTTAGATCCTAAAACTGACGTTCTTTTCTATTCCCTCGTAAATCTTAATGCCGTCGCTTGCTGGAGAACCTCTAATAAGGAATACAACATGAAAAATCAAGGCAGAATATACATGAATGAAGAGACAATGGTGTACCCAACAGATATTAAAGTGGATTACAATGATAACCTTTGGATTTTATCAAACCGAATGCCTATCTGGATGTACGGGAAGTTGGACTCTAATGACGTTAACTTTAGAGTGTTCTCTGCTCCTGTTTTAGATGCAATCAGTCATACTGCCTGTGACGTAACACCAAGATCTGATATACTGGACAAATATAAAAACAAGTTCTTGAATATCACAAACAAAATAGCTTCTAAGTTCAAGCCAAATTCGAGCACTGCTCTGTCTCCTTTATTATATCTTATCCTTCTTTGTAGCTGGGTTATTGCATCCAGGTTAATTTAAGACTTTAATATTAGACTCTAAAGTTATTGTAAAAGTTGAGTGTCTTACAAAAAATGTGTTTTTATTATAAGTGATGATGACGTTACCGCTTTATTTATTGTGATGGAAAGCCAGTGTTGGTCTTTACGTACTTATATGCCTATGTATGTTAGTGCCTTTAAAAGTGATATTGTATTAGTAAGCTACCAAGTGTTGTGTAACATTGTAAATATCTAACTTAGTTTTAATTAAAGGCTCCAAGCTTTAATTGACTTTCACTGTTATACATGAATATTATATCCCCTTGACTATAGCGATCTCAAATCCAGTAGCGCCATCTAGAAGTGTAAAGTAAAATTATCAGCTCTAGTTTAGCTTCATGGTTTCAAAACAAAATAATTCTCTAAGTCTTTACCAAATTTTTAAAATGAAAAAAGCAATAATGAAATGTGAAATGATGTGATAGGAAAATATAACGATATATCTATGGAATTGTTTATATTTTTTGGGGAAGAGATATGCACATACTATTCAGCTTGTTTTGCTAATAGATGGCGCTACAAACAGTTTTAATAGTATATTAATATCCTGGAGGGTTAGTTCTTACACTTCCGCTATCCTATCGCACATTTTTAAGGTGAACCACTTTTACCGGGTACTGAGTCTGAGGGTCTGAGTGTTGTAGTGCCGTCGCTATTTCTGAATTCCATAAGCTAGTACATACATAGTTTTAACTAGTACATAATTTTGTTACTTAATGTGCGTTGATATATTTATAATGTATCAATATATCATTTTGATACAAAAATATAAATAAAAGATAGAGGTAATTGTTGCAATATTAATACACGTCTTTTGGCAAACTCGTTAAATTCGCTATTCATTTGCAACTAGAATTGTCTTGATGAGCACACGATAACGAATCCAAAAATATGATTTAGTACGATAGATCGAAATTGTACCTGGTTCATGTCCGTAAAAATTTTCATATGTATATATCAATAGGTAAAAAATTAAAAAAAGAAAAAACAAAATTGCTTACTTTTAACAAATAATAAATACTGACTATAACACTAACATAGTACAAACAAAGACTACAAATCAAGAAAACTGTTAAACCAATAAATAAAATTATTATTTAAAATTACCACACAAATATTTTAAAAGTTACAGCAGCAGTTCTACTTATGAGTGGCGCCTCTCAACTGCATAACGGTGCTTTTCGAACTACATTAGACTACAAGCATTTCGCGTTGTTAACAAATTAGCAGCTAGATGGCGTTAGTTTGGTTTCTCAAGCATGGGATACATAAATACGTATGATAGAAATTTTCATTCCATTTTCAATCACCTGTTTTTATTTATTAATTTTAAAATAAATAAGGTATTTTATTGTATTATGTAATTTTAGTTTGTCTCTGTAAGAAAAGGAAAACAAAGGTTGTTTTATATTATGTTATGATCTGCAAAACACGCAACAAATGTTTTTTTTTTTAAAGTGAATTGTCAACCAGTTATAAAATTATAATGAATAATACCATAGAAAAACAGTCCTCTATTTTGTGATAACTTTTTAATTTTTGCGAACAAAGTAGGTACTAGCATTTGACAATTCCATTAGTCCAGTACTACTGATACCAACCAATACAGTCCTCCTATGTTGTAAATTATCGTGAATTAATAAAGTTACGATGTTTTCTGTCCACTCCAATTTGTGAATAACAAGAGTTACAGTCCAGATAAATTTTATTGATAGTTCTAGCGTAATCTAACTAAGTTATATATAGATACTAGAGAATCAATATAACTTTTACTGTTCTAAAGATCTAGCCGACTTTTTGTTACTTTGACTTTTTGAGGGAACACATTATCAGTTATATTAATAATTATAATATTTCTTATATTAACACCAATGTAAGATATTAAAAAATCTCGTGTTAATGTCGTGTCTTGAAAGATTTTTATGAATTTTTTATGTATATTTGTTATGTCTGAGAATAGGTCTTAGGCAATTTTTTTATACCCTTAGGTTATAAGGGTGGCCCACTAATCCAAGCATACGAAGTCGCAGGCAACAGCTAGTTAGATATAAAATTCTTGCCGTTAAATACTTTACTAACAAAAAAATATAATAATAAATATAACATACTCATATACCTATGACCAATTCTCCGATTCACCACACTTATATTTGCCCCTTCCGGGACTCAAACCAAAGACCGTCGGTGTAAAAGGCATGATCGCTACCGTAACCAAGCGGTAGGTCAGTTTAAAGAAGTATTTTTTTTAATTATTATTTTGGCAACAAACAGTCATACATAATTATAATAATTATTGAGAAAACAGTAATAAAAATAAAAGACCTACAGTGCCCAAAATTTAGAATAAATTTTAAATAATTCTTACGAGATCAAATCGTGGAAAACAAACATACTTATGGGAAATTAAAAATTACATCATCTCCATAAGTGACAAAATAAACAATTCTAACTACTACACTTTACCATTTTCATAAGATAAATTTTAACAAATTAGCAAGAAGAAAAAAAAACAGTGAATCCATTTAACAGTTTTTTGACTAGAACTGAGTATATATTTAAGTTTATTCTTCATAATAAATACTTTTAAATCAAAATATGATTCATTGAAAGTTATCAACTATGCCACGGCTTCACGCTCGAGAAGTAGCCGCAAGTAATCTCGGAAAGGGCTGTTATTTTGAGTGAGTTATATTGAGGAAATTTTTCTGGAGTTGAAAAAATACATTACGAAAAGAAATTTTACTAATTTAAATAGCAGTATAGTTATCAATGTTAAGACCATTAACGCCAATACATCTACCTAAAAATGAACCTCCTGCTTTTTGCAATTTGAAGTTTGTAAAAGCAAGTTTATTTGTGGTTATTAATTATTAAACAAACCTAATATGTGAAATCCCATCGGTAGTATTATATTTGATAAATGATAAAACCACCATTCTAACTTGTACGAGGGTGGGTCAAAAAGTCGCGGAATGGAGGGTAAAAAGTAAGAAATAAAACGCAAAATTATTTTTCCTTCTCAATGTATCAATTAATTAATTATACCTTTAAAAAAAAATGATTTCTCTTTGTCGTCAAAATAGGCCGAAATAGCGCTCTTCACTTTTTCATCGCTGGAAAATTTCTTCCCTCGAAGCTCTTTTTTCATTTTTGGGAACAAATAATAATCACTTGGGGCTAAATCTGGGCTATAGGGAGAATGTTCCAAGATTTCGAAGCCAACTCTTTGAACAGCAGCCATCGCAACTTGATGACTGCGCGAAACTCAATTTTCTCCATGTTGCAAATTTTCTTCCGGATTGACTTGTTGATTGATGTGTAGCTCAGGTAATTATGACCTATTTTTTTAGAAACTTAGTATTTATACTCTTAATGAGTGTCACAACTAGTACAGGTAGTAAAAAGTCACCTTTCCCCCCTCCATGCCCCTCATTCCGCGAACTCTTTACCCCCCCCTTGTACGTATTAAGAATCATTTTCATCATTTAAATCATTCATTTGTTTCTCAAGTTATTGCGTTTTTTTAATTTAATATGGGTTAACTCTTGATCCCAATCAAGCCCCGGGGGCCAAGACAGAATCCACAATGAAACGAGCTAATCCAGAAGGTGTCTATTCACATTGGTTATGAAAATGGACGGGTTATAAGTTCTCGGAAATACAGACTCAGGGAGGGAGTTCCACTCCTTTGCTGTGCGCATTATGAAGTATGTTATTCTTAATAACTCGTATGTTATTATAAAAGTTTCATTTTATATACAACAGAGTCCACTTAAATTGACAACGCAAGTAACATACGTCAGGTCATCTAAGCAGACGTCATGTAAAGTATGGTCATGGAAATTAAATAAATTTTAAGTGTAATAGAGAGATGTTGACTCCACTGCTCTTCCATTTAAGCTACCGAGCTGAGTGAGCACTCGTCAAAATTTTCTAGTACTTTTTGTGAACCGAGTCGATCTTTTCTAGAATACAATAGAATAGAATAACTTTTATTTGCATAAAACATGGTATTAAGTTGGCGAACAAAATTTTTACAGTGCACATGTTTGGTAATTATATACATAGCATGCAAATATAATTTTAATATATTGATGTGAAACGACTTTACAAATGACTCAATGTCATGAGATTAATTCATAATAAAGATTTTATAAAAAAAAAAAAAATAATATAGCAAAAAAAAATCAATACACCATTAAGTAAAATCATTAAATTATAACTAAAAAATCATTTAAGCTATAGAAATTGTTCTGTTTACGCCACTTACATAATTTATTTTTAAACAATCTGTTGTTAAGATTTTTAATATCATTAGGAATTTTATTATATATACGAACGCACATACATAGAAAGCTATTGGCATACTTTGCACTTCTTGGTATTTCATTAAATATTAATATTTGTGGGTATCTTAAGCTAAAATTACCAGCTTTCTTAAATAATTCTACATATTTGTGAACAAAAGTAGCCACTTCGCAAAATAAAGTGAAGGCAGTGGCAATAAACCAAGACTTTTAAAGAAGGGTTGACATGATTCGTCTGGTGGTATTCCACTTATAGCACTGACACATTTCATTTGTGTAAGAAATGCCCTATTTTTGTCAGTGCTATTACCCCAGAGAAGAATACCATACCTTAGAACAGATTCAACGTAGGCATGGTAGGTTATAATTGCTTTTTTTTTGTTAGTTACGTTTTTTACGCGGTTGAGTGCATAGACAAAAATATTTATTCTACCGCACACGTTATCAACGTGTATTTTCCAATTCAGGTCCTCATCCAGCATTATACCTAGAAATTTTAAATGACAGACTTCTTTAATTTTTGATACATATAGAGTAATTGTTTATGTTTACATTTATTAAATTGTATAAAGAAGGATTTATTCGAGTTAATTATTAGATTATTAGCTTTTAGCCATTCAGTAATTTTGTCTATTGTGTTATTAATTTGTTCTTCATGATTGTGTATTATACTATTGTCGTGTCCATTATTTGATGTCACTATTATTGAAATATCGTCTGCGTACATAATGCATTTATGTTTTGTCACTTTCGTTATGTCGTTAATATAGAGCAGGAATAATAAAGGGCCTAATATGCTCCCTTTAATATATAATATACCCTTAGTACCTTTAGTATAAAATATATCATATAATATAGGATTGCAAAGAGAAAAAATATAAAAATCATAAATAAAATATTTATTAGGTCTATTATCTGTTAAAATTTATCATACAGATATATTATTAGACAATAAACGTATCTTCTGTAGGTATGTAGTATGTAGGTATACTTGTAACTGCTGCGACAGTAACACAGGCTATGTTTTTCTATTTTTTTTTATATTATCTCTCCAGATGGTAAGCGACTATGCGATCTAGGATGTTACGCGCTTGCGTCGAAGATCGTCGATACCTATTCACCCGTGACTTGAATACCCCTAAATTGTATTTGTCAGGAAACACAAACTAAGGCAAAGAGTTCCACTCCTTAACGGTACGTATCACAAAATTGGAACTAAAACAATTAGTGCGAATCTTTGGTATATCTACCATATAAAGGTTTCGCCTATTTGTAAGTCTGGTTATCCGATGAAAAAATAGGGACGGCGGAACAAGTTTGTACAATTCTGCTGCACACTCTCCGAAATGTATCCTATAAAATACGGATAGCTTTGCTAACTTCCGTCTATGCTCAAGGCTTTTTATAAAAATTAAGGATAAATATCTTGTAGCACCCTTAAAACTAAAATGATTTTACACGAAAATAAGAGACTAGTTGAAAAAAGAAGTAAGTTAAATTGATTATTTTTTTTGTTCCATGGATTGCTGGATTTAACCCAAAAAAAACTATTTAAGTTCTTATCAAAAGTATGTGTCGATGGATAAAATTGTTATTGTAGGTACAGTACCTAAGCGCAGTTTACAGAAATACTTAAACCAATACAGTTTCGAGTTAGTTCGTTTGAATTCTAAGTGTGCGATGTGAATAGTGACCCACTGTATCACAACTGTCTGCAATCACAATTAGGTTTCTGGTTTTATGCAGTCACATAACTTTTTCAATTTCGGCTGTTTAAAAAATATGTCTGTAAAAAAATATGTCATTACTTTTCCAGTGTTTTAGTACTTAAAACAATTAATTTTTCCGGATACTGATACATATAATCTCAGGATAATAAAAGGTATGATGTAATTGACTTACATAAATACGTTTTTTTCAAATTTGTCTTTCTTTGTTTATGTGTAGAAAAACCTCAATACTTTTATGATTTTATGCATATTTTTTTTTGTATTTTTCAATGTTATTTTGATATGATAAATTAGTTTAATAGGAAAATCGACTAGGCTCACAAAAAATGTTTTTAGAGTATTCTCATCCCGCCTGAGAATTTCTTGTGAGCTAGGTCGATATTTTCTAGTATTTTTCTATTAAAATAATAAATAAATATTTCTTATATTCACACCAATTAGCCTAGCCAAAAATAAACACCGTAAGGCTTGTGTTATGTATACTAGTGTAACGGGTAGACATACATATATGATACATAGACCCAGGTACAAATGCTCGTATTCATCATACAAACATCTGCCCCTTTCATTGGATTCGAACCCAGTTCAGTGCGAAAAGCAGGATCGCAACCGTTGCACCAAACGGTCGGTAAATTAACCTAAATGCTGTTTTTTATAAAGTCACTGTAATTCTAAGATAGTATTATATGACACATGTATTAATGCGAAAAATAAGTCCCCCTTTGTCAGTAAAAACACTTACGCATTCCACTTAACACGTTGTAAATTACTTAATGATTAATATCTAGTGTCATAGAAGCCCAATATCGGTGTTAACTGATCCTTATGACGCCATGTTATTACAGGCGCTTGGATATGGTACACGCATTTCGTTTAACAAGACGAAAACGTAATAGTTTAATTGGAAACATGACAAAGGATTCCGGTGAAAAGGTACGATTTTTACCTATATTGTCATTAAAATTTCCGGTGCCGGTAGAATATAATAGAACGAACACTTCACAGTTGAGGATGTCCGATTTCACCGCACCAACTATAGGAAAAACTCGGTACTTACACGAATTGTTAATGCATATAAAAAATTATTAAATTAAAAATATATGAAAAATTAGAAAATTTTTTTGGGCCTGGAATAAGAATTGTTCAATTCAACATATAATTTTTTTCTTCTTTTTATTGTAAGTCTAATGCTAATCACCATAGGGACTCATTTTATTTTATTTAAAATAATATCTTAGATAAATTGCTTTGGCGCCGGACCTGGGGTGATTTTGTATGGTATTTGGCGGATCTCCTTTCAGCTCAATTGAAGAGAAGGAAGTGGGTCAAATTTAACTTGCAAGATTTTATTACAGACACCGGGACAGGTGAAAGTAAATAAAAGCTTGTAAAAACAATATAAAGCATTTCGAAAAAAAACAATCATATACAGATGGATTCTGGTTAAAATTTTCACAGTAGAGGAGATAACGTTTTAAGATTACCTGTCCATTACCTGAGTTATACCTACTGTAATCATGGTCTAAATGCGTCGTAGGTCCGGTTGAAGTGGTTTTATTTAAATGTGCTTTAGGTGCAGAAACATGATTTGTTTTTAACTATTTTAAAAGTACTTAATTACCTAATTCGATTAAATTTATTTCTTATAGCCTTCCAATATTTTAACCGGGCACTTATATTAGCACGAATATTGGTATGTTATCGATGAATTATTGATTAAAAATAAACATTATCATCATAATTCTTACATCAGAATTTGGAGTTGGAAATCCAAAAACAAAACTAATCGTATTATCAACGGGTTTTTTGGTGTTTAAAGAATCAGGCGTTACTATGCGGTCTAGTCCGTTTTTGTGGAAGAAAGCTACATATTTTCATTTTGTTACCGACCTTTTTAGGTGGAGGAACCAGTCGCCAGTATTAAAGAGAAATGCGTGAACTGCATCAAAGGGCCGAACTTGTTGAAGACTATTGTGATCCTCGTCTGTTTGGGTGTTGTAGTCCAACAAGTAAGTTCATTCGAAACGTCAAAACTCTTTGACAGCTAAAGGATTATATTATAAAACAGGTCATCGACAAAAGACCGTCATCTTAAAAAAAAAAGTTGACTGTTAGTAATAAGTACGACGGCCATCCGGAAAATAAGACCCGTTTGGGAATATAAATAAAATTTTTATAGACTAGCGGCCCGTTCCGGCTTCGCACGGGTGGACAAAATTCTTTAATTTTTTTCTATTATTAAATATTTTTCCGTTAGCGCCATCTAGCGTCCGGTAGACAAACTATTTGCGGTTAACGTGTTGCTATGGTAACGCGTATACAATGGAAAAAGAGCGGAAAAAAGAGCGGACAGACAAACACACAAACCACTGCGATCTTAGATTATAGATTTACAAATGTTAACATTTTATTTGTAAATAACATATCTTAGAATACTTCTTTACGTAGTCACTTCCCAAATTTAAGCATTTATCGTAACGTGTGATGAGTTTTTGTATTCCAGCTTCATATTCATGCACTGCCAGTGTATTGAGATACGTAGTAACAGATTCTTTCATTTCTTCGTCTGTTTCAAATTTCTTTCCACCAGAAACTTCTATCGTGTAGTAAACCGACGGTAGTCTGATGGAGCCAAGTCTTAACTATAGGGTGGATGGTTGAAACTCAGTCACAGCTCTGACTTCAAAACTGATGGCGTTCTCTATTTTTCAACGTTATTAACACTCATATTTACAACACAGTCAATACCAGCAAGGCGCAACTTTGCACACAAACAGTTAATATAATTAGAACTTGTCCGGACGCTACTCTATTCGTCAGCACTCGCACGGCGCTATCGGGTACTACATTACGGATGGCTGTTGTGCATCCGAAGAAATTAAAAAAATTTATTTATTGATTGATCTTTAGAAAACTGATTTTATTAGTAACAGGTCGATGCAGTCGCTAAGCATAAAGTCGCTAGCACCATATATTGGAGCGGAGCGTAATACAAAAAATATTCAATAATGTTCAATAAATTAGGAAATCCCATAGTGCTAATGTTTTTTGGTCATAACTTTTTATGTTTGCAAATTTCAATTGCAAATTTGGTCTCTGTCACAATCTGGTACTAAATGTGTTGATTTGATTCCACACTAAAATTATTAAAATCTGTTAAGAAATCGGGAAGTTATGGCGTAACAGACATGGTGTCATTGAAGCTGATCCATGGGAGGTCCGCTCCAATTATATACTATCTGGTAAAAAATAATTTAGTGTGGTCAGTCTGGAGTTCATTGAAGTAGCGGGTCCAAAGAGGGCGCGGGGAATAGAACAGAATTTATTTAGCAAGAATGTGGTACATTTAAGATGGTAGACGGTAGGTACTATAAAGTGCAATACACTAGCGATGTGCCGAGTATGGCTTGACTTGAGTCAGACTCGATTCCTGCTTTGGACTCGCCTATTCGAATACCAATTTATTTTGATTCGAGTACGCCGGACTCGATTCCGGTACTCGAGTCAGGAAGAAACGATTTTGTACTCGCTGTCTCGAAACTATTATGCGAGTCCAACTGACTTGAGGTTAGTATTAGAGTTAGAGTTAGGTTAGAGTTCTTAAATACCTAGTTTCTAAAATGATCTCTTTTTGTTAATAAAACAAATAGAACTTGATCTCATTAACAAAAATCCTGGATATCTCCTTTATATTCTATGTTTATTTGTTATGTTTAATGTTTAAAATTATTTTACCACGTTTTTCTTATCTCACTTTTCTTATTTGTTTGTCTGTCCGGGCAAAATCTTGCAACTTAAATTTGAGGCACTTCCCGGCCACCTAGCGAGCTGAAATTTTTGGAGCAAGTCAGAACCCGATGACAATGCATCCTAAAACAACTTTTAACTTTCTAGGTACACTTTCAGGTCAACTTTCGGCAACTTTCACTTTTGTATGGGGCTTATCCGATTGTTGCGTAACACATGGTTACTTCGTTGAGTTAATAATTAAAAAGAATAAAATAATAATACTAGATTTAAAAATCTAAAAATCCCACGTTTTTCAGTGACCAAAAAAGAATAAAATAACCCGGCGGGGCCAAGCGAGGGGCCACTCAAAACGTGGGGGCGCATGTTACTTATGGAGATGTAATGAGATGTATGATATGCATAGATGTTGAGAGTATTTGTAAAGATGCGCCCCCACGTTTTGAGTGGCCCCTCGCTTGGCCCCGCCGGGTTATTTTATTCTTTTTTGGTCACTGAAAAACGTGGGATTTTTAGATTTTTAAATCTAGTATTATTTTTCATTAAAATGTTCGTAGTGTCATTTTGCTAAACCTAGATGCTGTTTGAAGTTTACTCCTTTTCGATTTTACCCTTTGTACTTAAATCAGTAACAGATTCAAATTACTATGATGGCATTTTAACCTAAAATAAGTGTCATTCCAAGGACGGGGGCTAAAGAGCTCAGGCCCCCTCTCTTAAAAAAATAAACTTAATATTGAAGTAATTAAATTTCCGCTTAATTTAGTTAATGATAATGGCAATTTAAAGGTATTTATTTATGAGTATAACCTGATATAGATTACATTTGGTCTTTATAGTATTTATGCGTCCCCCGTTTTTCGTATTGGACACATGGCAGAGAAATATATTTTTCTTTTTAGTTGGCCTGAAATACGAGCGTTATAATTTTTTTTTTTTTAATTATAAATTTTCTTCTTTTTAGTTTTGTGTGTATGATTTCCATTTGCTCAATCTAAAATGTTAAGTAGCAGTTAGTATGTCATTATGCAATATTTGTTGCCTCGATTTTAGCGCCATCTGTGGTTTTTTTCGGAACTAAAATTATTCCCATTGAAATTAAATTTTGTAAATATTCTCTGAAATTGTGATTGAATCATGTCGGAAAGTATATAAACATATATTGTCATCGAGTTCTGAGCTATGTTTAAAGTTTCAGAGCTCTAGCTAGTCTGGAAATGGGTGAAAATTGAGTTTCAGGATTTGTACGTTACAGACAGACAAACAGACACCAAGAGAAGTAGAGAAAAACGAGGGAAAAAAAACTTTTGCATTAAGTTCAAGAACCCCCCAAACCAAAATCTTGGATCTGCCACTGTTTTCCTACACATGTTGTAGGATAGGTTATATGTTTTATTGCATAAGAAAGAAGTTAAGAAACAAGGTTCAAAATATTGTTCCTGTAAAAGTTTTGATATTATTTTTTCTAACGTTTAATTTTCATCTATTATCAATAGTCAACACGCTCATTACTTACTCTGTAATATTTTGCATTTCATTTATATAGTCGAATATTTTATTGTAATAATATTACGTTATAACAAATATTATTTATGGAGTTTGCTCCTTAAGAATTTATTTTCATATAAGGCGCCTAGTATGAATCTATAATCTAAGATCAGTTGTTTGTGTGTTTGTCTGTCCGCTCTTTTTCCATTGTATCAATAACGTTACCATAGCAACGCGTCAACCGCAAGTAGTTCGTCTACCGGACGCTAGATGGCGCTAACGGAAAATATTTAATAATAGAAAAAGATTAAAGAATTTTGTCCACCCGTGCGAAGCCGAGACGGGCCGCTAGTGAAATATGAAGAGTATTTAATGATCGAATGAGAGTGTTACGTTTTTTGTGCGCAATCTATCGTGAGCACCTTTCACTTTTATTTAGAAGTTTTGTTAATTATTTTCTGTGCCCGTTCAAAGACAATCGTTCTTGAGGAGTAAACTCCAGACGTGCGGTTGAGCTGACAAGCACACTTTTTTCAGATTACAGCATGTGTGAGGAAGTTGGTCAACAAACCGATAACTACATACACCCACTTCGATTTCAACAGAACCATTGTCTATCCCAGCGTTACATTCTGCCGGGAGCCACCATACAAGTTTAATAAAATGCTGGTCAGTAAAAACACTAGTGCTGTAACCATAAATAACCTAAACATGAATGGAAATTGTAGGAGAGCGTTTGCAATGTAAACCTCTTAAAATTATCATTTACATAGTATATTGTTATAGTATAATAGATGTATATTACGGATATTATTTGAACTACCCTTCCAAAGGGATCAGTATTTCATCACTTGATCCATCAGTCTTGACTGACTGCAGACTGAAAGTATTATTAAAATACCAAAATATTTGAATTTTCATCAAAACTTATTCAGTGAGTGCGGGTTACACGATCAGTCTGGCGTTAATCAATACAAAAATATTGGATCAAACTGATGCAATACTGACCGTGTAAACTCCCTCTAAGTTCTCCCGCTTACCAGTTAAGTCTTTTAAGTCTTGCCTGAACTGATCTCTTTTAGAGATAAGCCCACCATTGCTCTCACATATTTTACTGTAGTGTTCCACTTGTAAGTGCAAGAAAGAGTATATTTTTATAAGGGCAGACTAGATTTTCCACCGGGTTAAGTGACTTATGCCCAGGGATAACGCTTTAACCGTTCTAGGGCTTATAATGTTATTGGTATTCCACAGAAACTGCGAATGCGCGATCTAGGTTTCCATAGTAATTCCTAGTTTGCATGCACGCTGTGCTTCAAATTGTAATAATCATCTCAGTTAAAAGAAGACCATTGTTGGACGAAAGCCTCTCCTGAAAAGTAGGGGGGTTTTGTTGTAATCTCCACGTTTGACAGACGGATCGGACATCTCAGTAAGAGACCTTTATTCGAAAATGCTGCAGCTCATTTTGTAGCTGACGAAAGGTATATAGTGGCTACTTCCAGTCGTTACCGCGTCGCGCCACCACCCTTTGTGTGATCGCTCCTACTAAGCTTGTACAGCCTTCCAAGGCAAAGACACCTTCTAAGTGGTGTTTAGTCAGTACGAGTTTGACATAACTCTCGGGCCGGCCCGAAATATAATTAGTCGGCTTTTACTATATTAGACAGATTTTGGAGATAGCAGTGAGAGTCCTTTATTCGGAAAACGCTGCTGCTCACTTTGTGGTTTACAAAAGCTGGAGGTAATACACATAAACATCATTAGTAGCTCTTTAGCTGGTCTACTGTGCAGGACACTAAACAGCCATCAGTAATACGAAGTTCCAAATTTAGTCCATAAAGCAATTTTATGTGCAGTGTGTAAATGTTACCTCCACATTATTAGCCTGTAGTTTGGTGTAGCTAAGTAAGCCTGTTTTTCACGAGGGGACGCTATTAATGACTGTCGCTGGCTGGGTTGAGCCGAAGTAGGAACAGGACGCATCACTTTGTGAAGAGCCGTGTGGCGTCAGCGGCATACCTTGCTTAAACCCCCTGGTGTATCTCCATGCCATCGGTTAGCCTTGATCGGAAGCATCACTCAGCTAAATTAGCCTAGCCCAAAATAAGCACTTTACGGTTTGTGTTACGGATACTAGGGTAACAGACATACATACATATATATATGATACAAAAATATGTAATATTCATAGAAGGTTAACAAGACAAATATGAGGCAAATGTGCATGGGCAAGTCGGTAAGGGCAGATCAAGGCAAACTTTCAGGGACCAAATAGAGGTCCTGAAAAAAGGCCAGGTCAAAAGTACCCTTAACCGACGAGCTTGTATGAAAAGGCTGTTGAGAGTTGAAGAAGCGAGAAATGTATGTCAGGATCGTGGTAAGAGGCAATCTGTGATCTCTCCCAACTTCTGCGAGAAAATTGCGTGATTTTATGTACGTATAGAAATATAAACTCGTGGCTCCATTCGGTGCAAATGGCAAAATCACCACCGTTGCACTAAACGGTCCTTAAAATATAGATAAAGACAGCACTTCTACAATTATTTTTTTACAGGAATATGGTTTATTTGCGCATCCTCGGTTCACGTCCGCTTGGGTTCAGTACAATTTTTCCATTCCGTTGGATCGGCTGTGGGAGGATATCACTTATAACTCGAGTGAATTCTTCGCTCAGTACGGACTGGATGGATTAATGGAGAGTAAGTTTTATCCATTCACCATCTTAGAATACTCAATTGTTATTTATTTATTTATTTATTCTCATAAAGGCACAGTAACAGACAAAAGACAAAATTCACAATAAAAACACTTACGATTAACATCGAGCGTGTCTGTGCCCAATTACAATTGTGCAGAGCACTTTTAAAATTTAATTACAATTAAATTAGACAATACAATAAACAATACAATAGCAGGACAACTTAAGAAAAACACTAACGAAGAAGAAAAAAAATCAATGAAAGACCCTCAAGATAGGGTGCTAAGTAACTTAAGTGCGAGGTTGCAATTTTGATAAAAGTGCTTTACGAAAACTACTGATGCTACAATCAAATATATCAACCTCAGAGCAAATTTCATTTTAAAATGAACACATTCTTCTTATAGGACTATTTTGTGCAACATACTAGTTTATTAGTTAATGGCTTTAAAGAAGGTGTTTCGTTAGAGCCCATATTTGTAGCAGTATAAAAGAATACTATGATTTTAGAAAACAAATTATTTAAGGCAGAATAGTAAGACAAAATAATTATTATCATCTATCTTCATCGCAATGTATCACACTGAATTGATCAATAAAATTCATTTCTGTCTGCCCGCACAACCAGGTAATTGTTGTGCAGGCGATTCAAAATTAGTGGACAGTATTGCGGTATGAGTCGAAACAACGAATTATCGTGCGAAAAATAGCTAAATATCTATAAATTAGGTTTTTATCTTGTTAAATTACAAATGATTAATTGATTACTAATACATATAAAATGATTATTATTGTAATAGCGATAAATATCAACGAAAATTGTAGGAACAGCAACAGCGCGTATTTCGAGCGAAACTAATAAGACAAAATTAGATGTACAAACGTTAACAAAGGAACACGATAGTTCGATTGACTAACCGTTAGATATCTATTTAGTGCCAATACACGCGGTAGGATACCTAAGTCCAAACCTAAAGAACCTAAAAGAAAAAAGAAGTCTGGTGAAGCCATATTGGAGGACGGGTCAGTACAGTTGTGCTGGTTGCAATGGACGAATTCTTGGGATGTGTTAGGGCAATGCATCGGATATCCAGATTCGGAGAGCAGCGGGATCCGAGGCACGGTTCTTCCGCTGGCCGACCGCAGATAGTTGGGGGCCCGAGTAGTGAGCTAGCCACTCACAAAAGGCTGCCCCGCCATCTCGCGAAAAATCCTGGGGGTGCGCCATCGTGCCGGTTGGCGCCCGGACGAGAGGACCCGGTGGACACCCTTGGGGGGGCTCGGGCGTCCCCGCGGTCTCCGGTTTGGCTATCCCGAGGTGTGAGGCCCTGACTCTTCTCATTTGTTTCGTAATCAGCATCTCGTACTACTTCCGTCCTTCGTTACCTTCCCTCACGACACAATGAAAGTTAGCAACAGGAAAACGGTTAAACAGCGGTCGCACGTCCTCTCCTTCCTAGTGCACGTCTCTAATATAAGAGGTTTGCACTCTAATCTCGACCCCGTCCATCACCATCTTGAGACTAGAAAACCGCACCTGTTCTTTCTCACGGAGACGCAGATAAAATGTCCAACTGACGCGGCGTACCTGGCTTACCCGGGTTATGTCCTTGAACATTGTTTTAGGGCTCATGCGGGTGTTTGCATGTATGCACGCGATGACATTTGTTATTTGCGTCTCCGTGATCTTGAAGACCCCACCCTTTCTATCATTTGGGTTCTGGTGGATACAGGTTTAGAAAAAATTATCTATGCTTGTGTCTATCGCTCGCATAGTGGAGACGCGGAGACTACCAGGCTTATCGACCAACTTATTGAGAAGGCTGACATTGCCCAACAGCGATACCCATCCGCTCAACTGGTGGCTCTTGGTGATTTCAACGCACACCACAAGGACTGGCTGTTCCCTTACGAAAAAACCGACCACGCTGGTCGAGAAGCGCGAAAGCTAGCCTTGACACTTGATCTCACCCAACTTGTCCAGGAAGCCACTAGAGTGCCGGACTCTGATGGACAGACAGCTAATTGCTTGGACCTTCTGCTGACGTCAAATCCCGACAGTTACTCGGTGTCGGTTACACCACCCCTTGGCAGTTCTGACCATTGTGTGGTGGAATCCATGTCGGTGTACTCTCCGACCGACCCAAGCCCAAAAGGCTCCCGGCGGGTTTGGCGTTTTAAATCAGCAGATTGGGATGAGATGCGTTGTTTTTTTGCATCTTATCCTTGGCGGCAGGTTTGCTTTTCTTCTAGCGACCCCTCAGTTTGCGCGGATGCTGTGACCGATGTGCTTCGTCAGGGTATGGAGTATTTTGTTCCCTTCTCTGACATATCACTTGCCGGCAAAGCTCACCCGTGGTATAATGCCAAATGCCGTGATGCGGTGGCATCTAAACACAAAGCATATTTGGCCTGGGTTGAAGCTCGATCCCGTAAAGCTACTGATACGCGCGAAAAGAAGAAAGCCTTTAACAAAGCCGCCAAGTCCTGCAAAAAGGTTGTAAAAAGAGCTCGCTTCGATCACATAGGCCGCATTGGGAAGAAGCTTGCCTCTTACCCTTCGGGTAGTAAAGCGTTTTGGTCCCTGGCTAAGTCGATCGAGGGTAACTTCTGCCGTTCCTCAGTGCCTCCCTTGCTCAAACCTGACGGATCATTGGCACACACGGCCAAGGAAAAGGCGGATATATTTGCCGAATTATTTGCCGAAAGTTCGCGTTTGGATCCTGGCAATGCTGTACCTTCCGGTTTGTCAAGATGTGGGACTTTTATGTCTGAAATTCGTATAAGACAAACCGAAGTCAGAAAGGCATTGCGGGAACTGGACGTGAGTAAAGCCAGTGGTCCGGATGGTATACCAGCCATAGTACTAAGGACTTGCGCTCCTGAGTTAGCTCCGGTATTGACACGCCTATATCGGTTATCTATGGCTAAAGGACAAGTGCCAAAGTCCTGGAAGCTGGCCAACGTGCAACCTGTGCCTAAAAGGGGCAGTCGTGCTGATCCTATCAATTACAGGCCCATCTCGGTCACGTCCATTCTCTGCAAGATAATGGAACGTGTACTGAACCACAGGCTCCTGTCGTATCTAGAAGAAAATGACCTCCTTAGTGACCGGCAATATGGGTTTCGCCGGAACCGGTCTACTGGAGATCTTCTAGCATACGCCACTTACATATGGAGCGAAGCCATCGAGAGGCACGGTGAGGCGCTTGCCGTCTCTCTTGATATCTCGAAGGCTTTTGATAGGGTGTGGCATGAGGGCCTTATTGGCAAGCTTCCATCATATGGTCTTCCCACTGGTTTGTGTGTCTGGATATCGGACTTCCTGAGAGATCGGTCAATACGAGTTGTCATTGACGGCAGCTCGTCTGACCATTTGGCTATCAATGCCGGCGTCCCTCAGGGTTCCGTTCTCTCTGCAACACTTTTTTTGCTGCATATAAATGACCTGCTGTTGCCCGGTATTTTGGGGTACGCAGATGACAGCACTGTTGTAGAGACCTATATGTCTGATGCACGAGCCAGTGCTGAACAGATCCAGCGTCATAGAGAGGCGATGGTTAGCCGCATGAACCTATCTCTGCAGGCAGTCTCCGAATGGGGCGATGCGAATCTAGTAGGGTTCAATCCGGCAAAGACCCAGGCGTGTCTTTTCTCCGCTAAAAGGGGTCCTTTCAACTTGACTCCTACTTTCCGAGGTGTATCCGTGCCGATCACTGACCATCTTGAGCTTTTAGGTATGTCTTTGTCACCAACTCTCAATTTTGGCTCTTTCATTGAGAGCATGGCTCAAGTGGCTTCAAAAAAACTTGGCATTCTGGCGAAGGTGAGAAAATACTTCACACCGGAACAGCTGCTCAACCTATACCAAGCACAAGTTCGATCGTGTATGGAGTATTGTTCTCATCTTTGGGACGGTTCCGCCCGATACCAGCTCCAGACGCTTGAGTCCATTGAGAGGAGGGCAAAGAGGCTCATCGGCAATGAAGATCTTTTCTATAAAAAGCTCAAAAGCCTTGAGCATAGACGGAAGGTAGCAAGCCTATCCGTATTTTATAGGATACATTTCGGAGAGTGTGCAGCTGAATTGTACAATCTTCTTCCGCCGTCCCCATTTTATCATCGGACAACCAGACTTACAAACTGGCGACACCGTTATATGGTGGATATACCAAAGAGTCGCACTAAGCGTTTTGGTTCCAATTTTGTGATACGTACCGCTAAGGAGTGTACTCTTTGCCTGAGTCTGTGTTTCCTGAAAAATACAATTTAGGGGTCTTCAAGTCACGAGTAAATAGGTACCTTCTAGGCAAGCGCGTCACATCCTAGATCACATCGACGCTTACCATCAGGCGAGATGGTGGTCAAGCGCATGCCTATTTTCTATAAAAAAAAAAAAAAAAAAAAAACAACTAGGCATTTAGTTCCGATATTCCCTATGGAATAAAACTATTGCGATTTTACCACAAGCTACTAAAAATAGATCAAAAAGTAATCGTATGGACCAGGAAATGGTTAAAAAACAAACACGATAGTTTGATTGATTAACCGAGCGTTAGATATCTACTTAGTGCCTATACACGTGGTGGGATACCTAAGACTAAACCTAAAATCTTGATTGATGATCTTGATTGAAACTCATCATTTTTACCAGATGTAGAAGTTAAAACAGTCATCGGTTTCGTGCACGGGCGCTGTTACACATTGTCTCCGAAGATCCTCAGCACCAGAGCCACAAAGGAGAGCGGCTACTCCATCACACTCCAACACAACGCTGCTGACATTGCCACCAGTGTCAGCATCTACCCACCAGGTTACCACGTCTACATTCATTATACCAGAGAGCCTTTTACTGGTAAGGAATTTGGAATAGTTTAAATATTTTACTGCTGTCAAAGCTTAAGTATTTAGAAAGCATATTATGTTAAACAAATTATTATAAATTAACTAGAATTATAATTATAAAGTCAAAATTGTCCATACCTGTGTGTGTGCGTGTCATGTGTGTGTCACTAAGCGTATATATATACGCTTAGTGACGAGATTATTTTAGCTCTTTGGGGATGGCAGGGAAAATTAAGTGTAGTACACACCAAATAATTTAACCTAAAAAGAAAATTGCGCAACGAAAAAGGGTTTATGAAGCTTAGTTAAAGGTAAAATAAAGCTTCAATTTATTCTGCCATCTATAAGTTAAATTGAAATCATTTCTGGGTCTTGAGTCGAAACAAATCCAGCAAAATGAAAAGAAAATCGGTTGAGTAGTTTCGGAGTTCATCGTGGTCAAACACAGTGACAGAGTATTTTTATATATCGTCGGACGGAAACGTGTCAGTCAGTTCAAGTGAGTTGTTTTGAGCAATTATAGCAATTTTTTAATATTTTATTTTAAAATATTAAAAAAAGCCGTGCGGTGTCTTGGGGCACCAGATAGGAACGAAATTCTTTATTGTAAAAATATTAATTTTGAGTTCTATTCGAGGTATAAAGAAAATAATTATTCGGATATACATTTTTTATTATGATTTTTTTTATCGATAAAAAGCAGAAATTACTTTACAAAATTATCTTAACACCTTTATTTTATTTACAATGATTTATAAAACATATAATAACAGTCATTACGTAGACTATACATGAGACACTGTATAGCCATCCCACATAGACTATACATAAAAATATTAGGCTTTTTGTTAAACGCTACGGACGTTTATTCCCGGCTAGGGATCCCCTCCGCAACGGCCCATAAGGAACTTCGTTCCAAAATATTTATTGTATTTTTATATAATTATATTTTATTGTCATTTATATGTATGATTTCTATGTCTATATCTAATCAATAACAGATGTTTGTTAACCTTAAATTGTTTTGGAAAAAGAGTAATTTTGGCCCATAGGGGAAGGAAAGGCTCTTCTCTTATTTCATAGGATCAGGATTAAATGTAAAGATAGCCCTTTTGACCGAGCTGGAGTGACGCTCGTTTCTCCGAAAAATGTTTTTCGGCATTTAGTTAAAAAAAAAAATAATAAATTAGGTCAAAGTTCAATTTAATACGGTTAGATTAGGTTAGGAGATAGTTATAAACAATAATAATCTTTACATAAAAAGCGCAATGATTCGGCGAAACGATCTTTCGGCGAAGAAAACTTCGATAAACAATTATAAGCTATGATACTTTTAAAATAAAGTATTTTTTTAATCTTTTTCAATTGGTCATTATTATTCAGAAGTGCCAGTATATAATGGCGGCTTGGTGGACTACCTTTACTCAAATATAGGAGAGACAATTGATGTGAAACTATCGGTCAACCAGTACGTGATGATCAGCAGCGATGATGACCCTTGCATCAACGATGATGGGTACAGCGCTAATAATGTAAGTAAAGGACATCGTTTAAAATCGCTCCAGAACCAACAATTATTTTTTTATTTGCTAAAGTACACATCCAAAATTATTTTACATCTTAGCGCACCGCCGTAAAGTTGCCTGTCTGTCGCTCTTACATAGAATATACTAATATGGAGAGTATTCTCATGAGCTGCAAGTGCTCATACTTCTGCCATCGGATCACCCTTTCTTGGTTGCTATTCCCACCTGTCGCACCAAGCGCTTCTCAACATCTTTTATAAGGCGTACAGCAAAGGAGTGGAATGTTTCTATTTTTCCGAGTACTTATAACCCGTCTGTTTCCACACGGGTGAATACCTTCTGGGTTAGCTCGCTCCATTGTGAATCCAGTCTTGGCCGCTGGGATTGATCAACAAAACCCATTAAAACTTATAATTCTGTGATGTTACTCTTAACAATGTAGGTACACAACAAGACAAAACAAATGACAATAAAAACTTTAACAACATGACACACGGGCAACCCTGCGGTGAAAAGTATTATGTGTTTTATTATGTTAACGGTGCTTATATCAACTATAATTATATATGATATATATCCTATTAATTTAAAAAAAACGGCCAAGTGCGAGTCGGACTCGCGTACGAAGGGTTCGGTACCAACTTTTAGTTAAGTAAAAAAATCACGTTTGGAAAAAGTTTAGTAAAGAAAAAAAATCATCCCATATAAATGGGAGCCCCTCTTAAATATTTAATTTATTTTAATTTTATTATTTATTATTAAAGTAAAAATACAGCTGAGTATTTTGTGAATATTTCAAGTGCCTACCTGTTGCCATGGCAAAAAAAATCGCGTTTGTTGTATGGAAGCCCCTTATATATTTATTTTATTTTATTTTTAGTATCTGTTGTTATAGCGGCAACAGAAATACATAATTTGTGAAAATTTCAACTGTCTAGCTATCGCGGTTCTTGAGATACAGCCTGGTGACAGACAAACGGACGTACAGTCAGCGATGTCTTAGTAATAGGGTCCCGTTTTTACCCTTTGGGTACGGAACCCTAAAAATGATGACAAACGTCTGTTTTCTTGTTTGAAATAATTTACTTCCATTACGTTGCATTTGATAAGGAATGTTTTTTTTAGTGCACAACCCAGCATGTTTTGGATAAAGTTGGTAGAACAGCTGGTTGTTCCGGACCTTGGATGTTGAACAGCATACTACCTCCTTGCAACAACTCTGATTCTATGAGTGGATTGGCGATAACTTATTTGAAGTAGGTTTAATAATAATATTCATAAATTAATTAATATAAATAGCTTATTAATTAGCTAAATTTATCATAATAGATTGTTAAATTCAAGTTGATAGCTAAAGAACTTGTGTTATGGAATTCAAAAACAACGACGGCCACTAATACAATATCGAAAAAATTGTTTTTAACATTTCCAGAAATATTCAAATAAAATAACCGAGTAAAAATACTGGTACAACAAAATTATTGAGTCTTTATATTAGTTTCAAGTACAACTGAAATTAAAATAAATGAATAAATAAAAAAGTAATTTGAAAAATGAATGAAACTTTATTAAAATGCATTTAAAATAAGTTGTTTTGAATCGTTTAACATTTTTACCTACCATCCATTCAGGATGTCTTTTAACTGACAAGAATCGGCGCAAGACACTCATAAGCTTTAAATGTAACGACATTTACAATATCTTACGTCGTCACCATACATAATCCACAAAAAAAAAACCAATTCTTCTGTTATCACAATAATAGTAGTTTTCTGGTTTCATTACATGATTGATTACAACAAAGTCAACAAGTATGTGTTTTAAGTAACACGTTTTTTAACCAACGAATATGTGATAATTATAGTGCAAATATTAATAATATATCATTAACAAATTAAAAGTAACTCGCGGTTCTACCAAAATTGGGTGTGTTCACTTTACCGCCTATTTTGAAGGTAAGCTTCTATATACGGATGTTCGGGCCGCTCGTATATAGGCCATTCGCCGCGCTGCCGCTCTATCCGTGTTAAACGTCAGATGTTACCGTTACACCAGAGCGTCAGATTTAGTTCCGTTACACGATATCCCTACTAATATTATAAATGTGAATGTATGTTTGTTATGCTTTCACGCAAAAACTACTAAACCGATCACCATGAAACTTCGTACATATATACTTGGAGGTATTAGAAGTAATATAGGATACTTTTTATTGAAAAAAAAAATTGTGGGTGAAGGCGCGTGTATAAGCTAGTATTTATATATAGGAGCCAGCTGCCTCCCCACATCAGTGTGCGTGGTCTTCTGTCTGGTTTCCACTCATGTTAGTGTGCGTGGCTGGCGTGGCTTTCTATCTCTTTTCCGCTTTATACTATAAAGCTTCGCTTCTTTCGGGCGTCCCCAGAACTGTTTCTTTCTTAAGTACAACAGTAAATGTGTCTCATTGACTCTCCAATAAATAAATGTCCACTTTATATTTACAGTTACATTTCAAAAGATAATAACTGCAGTGTTTGCCCTCGGTTCTGCCGCTCATATCTATATAAAGGCTTCGTAAACGATCGTCATACGTTTGCATGGAACTCTGGTACAATGCAATGGATGGTTAAGACTGGTGAAGCTGCTTTACAGACACAGGTATGTTTATAACTTTAATACCATAAATTATAATAATATTAAAAAGTCAATACGTATAATCTACAGAAAGCAATAGTCGAAAAACTACTAAATACTATGTATTTATTCATGGGCTCGAAGCTAGGACCGTCAGTGCGAAAGGCAAGATCGCTACCGATGTACCAAACGGTCATAAAATATATGAGACAACATCACATTGTTCTGATCCCAAATGCTTATAATGCTTACTTTGGGCTAGGCTAATTCATGTGTTTGTGATATTAAAAAAAAGACACGACGATGGTACTACAGCACACAAACCCGATCCAATACAGAAAAGTTTATATTTTACATTGACCCGGCCAGGAATAGAACTAGGGACCTCGGAGAAGCGTTACTATGAAAGGCGATATGCGAGCCACACGATCACGCAGGTCAAATAATATTAGTATTAATAAATTCTTGTCTTGCTTTTATTTTATTTTTGAGGCTCAGATATTTAAGCGCAGTTGCTGCGCTGTCTGGAAAGAACTGATTTTTTGCGAGTGGAAGTTACGGGCAGACCTTTCGGTCTACCCCACATCGCTGTCTCTTATAACAGGTGATCCAAAAAAAAGTAAAAATAGCGTTTTCAATAATGCAACAGTAAATAAAACTGTGTAGTCTAATAAAAATGATCCTTATTACAATAGCATAAGATGTAAAACTGTTAGTTGGTTTTTCAGCTCTACATCTATTTCAACACCATGATGGTCTCCGTGTACGAAGAACGCTACAACTACGACTGGAATATTTTCATATCTGATCTTGGAGGAAGTGTTGTAAGTTTTTAAACTTCTCTTTTTCTTCCTTCTTGTTTAGTTCTTACATTTTCGCATTTACATCTCTCTTACATTAACGCTGAATCGATTCTGAATATGGAATCACGTAAAGAGCTGAATTTAGCATCCTTAATGGTTGATCACGAACTCCAAGTGTGTAGACAATCTACTACGGCACAGAAACAAGCTAAAGGTTCCAACCGCTCGCATGAATTTGTGCTCATCTAGTGCACATAATATGGCTGTAAAAATCTGTAACAAATTGCCAGGAAAATTATTAAAAGAAGTAAATAACAAACACTTTAACAACAGTTTAAAAAAGATATTATTAAATAAATGTTACTATAGTCTAAAAGAATACTTAAATGATAAAATAACCGTTTAAGGATATATATATTAACATACATAATATACACATATACAATTCAATTGCCTACTTATAATGATTTATTTATATTTTATCTATTAATTTGGTATAAGCATTTTTAATATGCAAAATTATAATAAGACATCCTCTCCTCCCTCAGTTTTTATACCCTGCTGGGTCCTTAATGTTCTTTTTATAAAATGACCACCTTTGTATTCACTTTATGGTATGCAATAAAGATTGAATTGAATTGAAATGAACCTTTATTATATACTCATTTTTAACACATCCAAGAGATGTCATAATCAAACTCCAAGATCATCTCTACTGCCACTAAAAGTTCAAGTACACCGGATTGTGGCTTTTAATGGGAGTTTTCGCTACCACGCTACCAAGTGTTGGAACAATTTTGAGCATAATTTATTTCATATTTAATCCTGACGTATCGACTCCTTTACAGGAGCCGTGATCACAGGATGACTAAGGATTAAAAATAAAATAAATTATGCTCAAAATCCGTAAAAACGTTGTTTTATTCAAATGAATAAGTACAACTTCAAATGCCAAATGACGCCATATCTTCTTTCTAAACAAGAGTTAGCTATTCCCGAATTCTTTAGCAGGTAGCGGAACCTAAATATTCACTTAAACTATATGTTTCGCAATTTTCTATGATGTTGTCCGTTAATGTCCCTAATAATATCAATCACAGACTTATTTATATTAAAATTGGCTTTCATTGGCATATTTTTTTTGAAAGCCTTTTTATTTCCAATAAATTTGAAAAGTATATGTTACAGTATTTTTTTCGTTCCTATGTCGAAATATATCTTACTTTATTATTTAGTTTTAAAATATGTTTGTTTTAAAATATCACACACACTGACGTTGCTGGTCATCGTCTTTGCGGTCACTCTTGGTTGTAGCTGAAAATCAGCAATTTACTCGTGATGTGAGTAAATACGATGTTGAACTGTGACCCTTGCGTCCTATAATAATTATCTATTTATTTATTACTTTAGTTGCTATAGTTAAAATTACCAATATTTTTTACGGACCTCATCCTGTAATTAAAATCATTACTAATTCTTTAATTGATTTAACCACCCCATCAAATATTTCTTCATCTTGAAATTTCGGATCCCTTCTAGCATTATGTTTAATTATCCAAAGGACTAGGAGGAGGAGGTCCTTAACAAAAAAGTGTGTCCTAGACACACATATTTTTGTTAAGGACGATTTTATTTTTTGCTCTAAGATATGCTTATGGTATTTTTGGTAATAATGTTTGTACGTAGAATAAAAAATAAAGCTGTTGTCTAGCTATCCGTACTAGGTGGAACAGCAGCAAAAACAAAAGTCTCGGTTGATCATTGCGCGTTTTAAATGGTAGTTATGTATTTGTTTTATTTTCAACGAGTTTACTCTTGATCCCAATTAAACCGGGCGCCAAGTCAGGATCTACGATAGAGCGAGCTAACCCAGAGATCATCTTCTGGGGATCGAAGATCGAAGGGGATTTAATCTGGGACCTCGGAGTAGAGTTACTATGAAAACCGGCATGCCAGCAAGTTGCTGGCAGCAACACGGCCTTCAATATAATAGGGTAGAATCATATACCAACCTCGTTTCAGGGTTTCCTTTTAGGTCTTTCAGTGATCAGCATCATGTCGATCTTCGGGAAATTCTGGTCAACTTTCGTGAAACCCAGCAGCAAGACCTTGAACAGCTTGAAGGTTGAAGACACGAATACTGGTCCTATTGAAACCAACTATACGAATAACATCAAATGTACGGACAAGAATATATTAAAATTTAATGGTTATTAAATCTTATGATTCTTCTTCTGATTTTTATTATTTATCCGTGGTAACATATTCATAAATATTTAAGTTCCTATAAGATTGATGCCTTCTTAGTTCCGACTACCTCTTTCAAGACAAAAACCTACGCATTAACTTCTTGAACTGCCCTACGCCAACATGCTTGTTTTACTGTTAAAATTAATTTATTTTTCTCTTACTACTCTTTTAGCATTTGGGTAACTTTGACGAGCCATTTGTGTCATTTTTTGTTTTCTAATCCATCATTATATTTTTCTGTTACTATCAGAAGAGGCAGATGTTCGTGTGTCACTGAAGGTTTATAGTAATAGTAAAATTGCTATAAACCTTGAGTGAGTGATGGAATCATTATATTTTTGTAACTTATTTAATGTATTTAGTTGTATGTATGTATATATATATATATATATATATATTTGGTTTATATATGTAGTGTAATATAGTTATATACGTAATGTATGTATTGTATATAATGCAATATGTATGTTAAACTGATAAGTTTAAGTATATATCTCTATTGTATCCGCATTTAAGTTTCTTTTTCCCAAAGGTTGACTGGGAGAGAATGCAATTAGCATTAAGTCCGCCTTTTGTACCACTTTATACTTATGGTCAATAAAGATTTTTAAATAAATAAATAAATAAATAAATGTTCGTGTGGCGAATACGAGCGTTTGTACCTGAGTTAGGGGTATTTATATGTATTTCTATAAATGTTAAATATTTATGTATCTAATATGTATGTCTATCAGTTACCCTAGTATCCATAATATATGCCCCTTAGTTCTTACTTTGGGCTAAGCTAATTGATGTGAATAATAAAAATATTTTTATAATTATTATTATAGCGCTCATTCTCGTATAGTAATCTGTGGATAGACTTTTTGGCGGGAGCGGGAAACGTCACGTTGGTAGTTTGGTTTCTCTTGTTGAAATTTGTGTTATGATGGATATTAGTGCGTAATTACGGTGGATTATTAACCACTCAGTGTTTGTGAACTTACAAGAGTGTTGACAAATGTAACAAAGCAACGGAAGTTGTCATTTTCTCATCTCTGACGTGACGTTATATCTGTAAGGTGGTTTCGCTGTAAGTGTGACTTAGCGAGACGAATGGGGAGGAAGTGTTCAAAATGGTAAAATTTCCATTTATTTTCCTAGGTTGGATTATGATGACAAACCTCTTTCTATTTTTACGTAGTAACACTCGAACAACACTAATATTAGTGGAAAAAATTAGCTTATTTCTATTTTTTTAATAGGATTGATTCATTTTAATCACTAAATTTAATTTTCTGTTCGTTTCCATCAAAAAATCAATTAATTGTGACAATAATAACATCAGACATAATCATATACATTATTTTGAACCCAAATAAGTACCACGAGCACTTGTGTTATGGAATTCAGAAGCAACAACCGTACAACAACACCCAGACACATGGCAATACAGAAAAGTTTGTTTTCTACAATGACCTGACCCTCCAGACTTGGGGGAGGGAGGTGGTGTATCCTGCATGGATACATCGGCCGGCCGAGAGGATATATCAGACTCGTACTGACTAAACACCACCTGAAGATGCCTTAGCCTGGGACGGCTATACTGGCTTAGTATGAGCGATCGCACCCAGGGAGACGGGGCGACGCAGGGACGGAGTAGCGTTGCCATGAAAATTGATATGCGAGCCACTTTACCACGGAGATGATTGCGTCTGCGCAGAGTAAAATGGATTCAGCCTTTGCTAAAAGAGAAGTGCTACTATATGATATATTAGATATTCTATAATTGCACGTTATAGAATTCTTGTATATTATTTTAACTCACTCAAGCATTACTCGTTAGAATTTATGATACAGGTTTTGCGTCAGAGCTATCGATAAGGAATTTAGTTTTGTTATAGAGGCCAAACGAAGGTATTATATATGGTAACTACTGTATTATAGAAAACAGATTGTTTTTATTATAATACGAAAATTAAAATAAATTATTTTTATAGAGAAAATATTAGAAAAAGTCGACTCTTGAGGCGGGAGAATTCCGGCTGAGAATTCACTTGTGACCCTTGTTGATTTTTTCTATTAAAATAATTTATCTTATAAGGTAGCATTGAATAAATACAAATCTATACCAATATTATAAAGAAGTAAAGTTTGTGTGTTTGTATATTTGTTAAATTGTAAGGGGTAATCTCGGGTAATTATATATATTACTAGCGGCCCGTCCCGGCTTCGCACGGGTGGACAAAATTCTTTAAATTTTTTCTAGCATTCAATATAGCCTATGACACTCAGCAATAATGTGCCTTTCTATTGGTGAAAGACTTTTTAAAATCGATTCAGTAGATCCAGAGATTACCCCTTACAATTTAACTAATATACAGACACACAAACTTTACTTCTTTATAATATTAGTATAGATATAATATTTTGATAGCGTATTAAAATTAAAACCGAATATTTTAGTTTGTTTTTGTAATAATCATTAAAGAGGATTCCTTTTCCATAGAGTCATCTTATATTTCTTAATAAATTTGCCAAAGTCAATACGGTAATTAAAGATAATTATAAAGATTTATATATATTTATGTACTGCCATTGCACCTCTTGGCAGTTGAGCGAATGCATTGCATCCTAACTGACGTATATTCTTCACATTGCTGGTTTATTAACAAGCGGAGCGATAAGCTTAAGCGTGTGCGGAGAGATAAGCTATGATAGTGAAAAATAATAATTGTTAAATAGACTTTACCATCTTGATAAAATTCTCATGTTATGTGTAGTAAAGACAGCGAGCTATGTTTTGGCGATTGGACACACCTTTTTTCATTTAATAAAAGTTTAATTTGAGAGTGCTTTTAAGTGCTGTCTACTGTAACTGTTTGAAATATCAAACATCAGCTTTTAATTATACAAAAACAATTACATTATCATTAGTACTTCTGTCTCAACCAACGAAAGAACTTGAGCTAAAATAACGCACTTCAGTTAATGTACGTCGAAACATCAATACGCTTTGTTCATTTGTAAAAATTGTTGGCATATCAGACAAATAAGAGATTGCGTTCTTCTTCTACCATTATTTAAAAGTACGTTAATATTAATAAGGATGGATAAAGGCTATTTAGATATTAATCATGTTATGTTTAACCTGGGGGCGGTAGGGGCTAATTTTTATGGAAACATGTAAAAGTTTGGCACTTTAATTGCCAATGGTAAAAGAGGTTATATTTTGGTTCAAAGTAGGATTTGAGTAGTAAAACAAAATTTGCAAAAAGTAAATGTAAAAAAAACTCTTCTAAAAACGTTTCCGCTCCTCTAGTGTACTAAAGTAGTAGTATATTTATTAGTCATTCGCAATCCACGTCGATAACCTAATTAAGCGACAGCTCATTTGTACAACGGGAATGATCTATATGTGATCAATAAGTGATCGGTGCAACATTTAAATTAGCCAACGTTTAATCAACAATTTCATCATCATCACCTTTCCAACGAATGAAAATGCCGTAGGGAGTAATGGCCTTATCTTATCAGCGGATCAGTGCCGATTGGGCTAACATTACTAATAATTATCTGGCCACCTATCCCAAAAATGGCCTTCTCGAAAGTTACTTCATCTCCTCAATCGTAAGTCAAACGTTTATTACGTCGGCGAGCTATTTCACAAAGTACCTAATTTAAACACCTTTAATAGTTCCCCTTCTTAACCGTAAGTTTCTACACTGTCCGATTGTGAAGCTTAATGCTAGATGAAAAAGCCTTTGAGTTCACTTTCTACCAATAGACGCGGGAGCTGTAGTGGGCGCGGCGATCTAAGCGACTTCGTTATGTTTCCAACGAGAAATTTAAAGTGGTTGAACTTACAGACAGACACGTGTGAATCGCGTTTGATATGAACAATATAAGAAACTTTATACGTATGGGAACGTTTTGATACTATAGCTTTTGGTTAACATTTTAGGACCGTATCCGCCACCTGATTAGCGAGTCTAAAACCATGGATAATAAGTACTACAAACATGTATTTATTGGTTCTATGACGTGAACAAGCACTTGCAGTCTTAAGGTTCCTTATTTATTTATTAGAACAACCAAAAAGGTCATACACTATACATGTTAAAATCTTAATGATATGAAACCGCTTAAACTAAGTGTTGCCTTCCTTAAAAGTTGGCACGGAAAGCATGAAAACAGGGGCCATCTTAATCTATGTTAGTGACCATGAGCTTAATTTTTAATGGTAATAATTTAGTTATTTACTTTTTTTTTCAAATTTAAACAAATCCAAGCAAAAAAAAATGTGTGCAACTCACACGTGGTAGAAGTAAAACCTTCAAAAATAATACGTACACGTATACAAAATACCACGGTTGTTGTGATGTCTTCACTCAAGCTTTGTACTACGCATGCACACGCAAACACGTTTTAACACACGTACATAATGCTTCCTCATTTTCTCCTACGTTAAATCTTATGAATTTATGTGACTGTCTCTTTTTACTGTTGCTTTTATGTTTCATCGACTTTCAAATCACACAACGATGCTAAAGAAGTTTTCACTTCAAAAGAAAACTAAAATGATTTTTTTGAATAAGAACTCAGAAATCCCAGCGAGACATTAACGAGTACAATAAACATGCGAAGAATATGTTTATTTCAGTATATTCATGAGCGTTTTCTTAAAACGTGGTAATGATAACCGGAAAACATCAAGATCATTGTTGTTTAACCCCTGACGCAAAAAGAGAGGGGTGTTTAAAACACCCTTGAGAGAAGGCATCACAACAACCGTGGTATTTTGTATACGTGTACGTATTATTTTTGAAGGTTTCACTTCTACCACGTGTGAATTGCACACATGCTCTTTTGTTTCTTTGAATTTGGTTAAATTTGAAAACTTAAAGTTTAACGTGTCTGTCTGTGTATCTGTCTGTGGTAGCGTAGCTCCCAAACGGCTGAACCGATTTACGTTTAGTTTTTTTATGTCATAGATAATATTATCCCGAGTGTTCTTATCCATATTGCATTATGCTGACATTGTAATCTATTTAGTGGAGAGTGGTAAAGTTTAGTGATGAAGTTAGAAAATATATTGTTTTAATTTTACTTTTATTTTTATCATAATATCACAGACAATATAATTTGTCTGTGTCTATGCATTGAATGTTTGTTTCCTTTGCGTTTTATATACCACCCACTCGCCTAATATTCCTTTATTTATTTTTCTCTCCACCCAAGGTTTCTTGAAAGAGATTACTGCTTAGTAATAAAGCCGTTTGTATATTTTCAATGTTTGTACTCTTTGTAATGCTATTTTTGTGTGCCATTATATATAACTAGCGGCCCGTCCAGGCTTCGCACGGGTGGACAAAAATCTTTAAATTTTTTCTATTATTAAATATATTTCCGTTAGCGCCATCTAGCGTCCGGTAGACGAACTACTTGCGGTTAACGCGTTGCTATGGTAACGTTATTGATACAATGGAAAACGAGCGGTAAAAAGAGCGGACAGACATACACACAAACAACTGTGATCTTAGATTATGGATTTGTTGTTATCCTTTATTTTAGTAAAACAAAGTATTCTTATCTCTTATAGAAAATCATATTTAAGTCTTTACTCCTAAGGATCACGATGACTCAATAGCTACACAGTTAGGCATGCTTTTAACATTATTTTGCAAAGACTGGGCGTTGTTTAGATGGTTTACCAAAAACTCTTTGGTGCTTCAAGAGGCAAGCCTCTTTTTTCAATACCCAATAATTTATTGCAATCGTATTATGTAAATAGTTTGTTAGAACATAATCATTCTCGCAATAGCTGGGTAACTGCTCTATATCAAGTAGACAATTATGTTTATCGATATGTATACTGTTTATGTATGTATATTATACAATGAATATATATCATCATTTATATTTATAGTATGTATATATTATTATACACGTTTATTTATATTTAATTTAAGTTTTGTTCGTTCGTTATTGTTTTCATTATCAGTATTTCACCTTAATTATTTCCTCTTTAAGTTACACCGCCATAGCTCTAGCTTCCTTATTATCCTCTCCATCCTAAGGTTGTCTGGAAGAGATCTCTTTTAGAGATAAGGCCGGTTGTTACACGTTAGATTTAAGCAATTATCTGTGTTTGTGTATGTTTCTGTTTTTGTGGTGTAAGCAATAAAGTGTTTTAATATTGTATTGTATTGTAATACTAGTTAGATGCAGTAGCTAAACATAAAGCTTCGCTAGCACCAGATATTGGAGTGGAGCGTAATACTTAAAACAATTCAATAATGTTTAGTAACTTTTAAAATTCCATAAGAATGAAAACTTTAAATAAGCGCGTGCTTTTTGTTTCAATGGAAAATCCCATGGAGCCAATGTTTTGGTCATATATTTTTTTTATTTTTGTTAATTTCAAAATTCTGTCACATTATGGTTCTAAATGTGTTTTTTCGATTCCACACAAAAAATATTAAAATCGGTCAAGAACTCGGGAAGTTATGGCGGAACAGACATTGCGTTATTGAAGCTGATCCATGGGAGAACTCTCCAATGAGAACGGTGTTCTGTCGGGCATGCCACTTGGTGGCTAGGAGAGGGGAAGCTTATTCAAACATAACATAAGATAAAGATACTAGGTCGATACAGTCGCTAAGCATAAAGCTCCGCTAGCACCATATAATAAAGCAGAGCGTTATACTAAAATAATAGTTTAAAAAACTAAAAAACACGCTTTTTCTCGTATTCCTGACAGCAAACCCTTTCATTTGATACCCATATCATGGAAGTGCATTTCAAACAGCCAGTTCGCCATCTTGGGGAGGCCGCCATATTTGATTTGTAATGACGTTTCTTAGCTAGTCATGTATTGTCATCAGAACTCAGAGCGTGTGCAAAATTTCATTCTAATCAAAGACCGGAAAGTGGGTCAAATTAAGATTCCAAGATTTTCTTACATAGTTACAAGTGAAGCTAATAAAAGCGTGTTAAAAACAATAATGTTTAGTAACTTTTAAAATTCCATAAGAATGAAACCTTTTAAAAAGCGCGCCCTTTTTTTGTCAATGGGAAATCCTATAGAGCTAATGTTTTTTGGTTATAACTTTTTATATTTGCGTATTTCAAAATTCTATATATACTAAAGAGCCGCACTAAGCGTTTCGCTTCCATTTTTTTGTGACCCGTACCACCAAAGAGTTGAACTCTTTGCCTGAGTCTGTGATTTCTGACAAATACAATTTAGGGGTCTTCAAGTTACGAGTGAATCTCTAGGCAGGCGCGTCACATCTAAGATCGCATCGTCGTTTACCATCAGCTAAAATAGCACCAAAAGCGCTTATCTATTCAAAATAAAAGGATATGTTTTATTTTGGACTTGTTCCTATAGCAGTTAAACAAATGGAAAACGATATTACAATTGCAGAAAACAAAAAAAAAGTATTGATAAGTTTATTCATAAAATAGTACTTATTATTTAAAGTTTCAGTAAAGACGATAAACTACAAAAAGTAAGGTCTCGTATGTGGCACTATCTTCATACCAAATCTGTGATCGTCATCACTCTTTCATCGTTATTCTCTCACGTCAAACCATTCGTATTTTCAGTTTGTACTAAAATAATATGATACAGATTTGAAAACTGTTGATAATTTTATTTTATTCTTTAGTTTAGTTAGTTTTTTGAAGCTGTGTTGAAGCCGAGATAATAAACTGAAATATCTATTTTCAAACTCAAAACTAATTTTGCTTCGCGATCAGTTCACAAAGTTCAACAAGAATACTGAATGCAAACGACTTAGATACCGGCCAGTAATAAACTAAAGAATAGACGAACTCATTTAAAAATAACTACCAGACTATTTCAGAAAGAGCATTATATCTCTATCGTCGCATCACTAAAAGAGAGAGATGCAAGATTCTCGCCCATTTCACATATCCGGGCGAAGCACACCCACCAATCTTTTGTCCTTCCCACTTCGCTAAATATAGGTCACTCAAGATACAGAATTGGGCAAGTATGCGCAAGCGTTTGTCACGCTACGAGTATGTGACGTCACTGTTTTCAAATTTAGAACTACACCGTTTCCTTTATAGCATTCTAAGACTTAGTTATTCAGCTGTAAGGTCTATAAAAGCTTTTATTTCGTTCATGTTTTTAATCATGATGTGTAAATATTCGAAGAGGTTTGGTAATTTTTTTCTAAATCTGCCTTTTTTTCTAATAATTTGATAGTTTTTGTTTCAAATAAATTACTAGTGTTTAACTAGAAATCAATTTCAATAAATTGGGTTGCAGACAACCGCTCACAGTGACTTCTCTCTGTCAACTGAGCTGCAACAAGAAATAGATCTCCGATTTTAGTTACATCATTATGAGATGAATCATTGATATATAAATGTAATGATTTTTCATATGGAAAGCTATAAATTGTTAACTATTTAAATTATTTGATTATGATTTATGAGCCCTACTTAATTATAATAATAATAATAATAAATTTCAGACAATTCACGACAATTATTTAATGCTTGTACCAGAGTCCGAGTAAAGCTTGTACTATGGTTTCTGAACAACGTATAGAATATATAAATAAATATACAAACGACCAGGACTCGTAAAAAAATTTTTCCCTACCCGAGCCCGGGACCATTGGCGCAGAAAGTAGAGACGCTACTGTTGCACCGAGCGGCTGTTAATTGTTTAAAAAATACTTTTAATTAGTATTAAAATCTATGCTGAGAGAATACAAGAAATTTAGAACTTCTTCAAAGAACAAATGCAATGTTCAGCGAAATACTATGGAAATAATATGTAACATAAGCATTTGGGATTTACGGATGTTTGAGTGGTTCTATCTCTCCTTTACAGGTCAGACAGAACTTTTCTCCATGTTTCTTTTGGTTTTTATCTGCTTTTTTTAATCATGTTTGACTACGGTAGCGATCCTGCCTTCTGCACCGACAGACCTGGGTTCGAATCCCGGAATAGGCAGATGTTTGTGTGATGAATACTAGCATTTGTCAGGTACAAGTCATGGGTAATTATACTTCTATTTATTTTACATGTCTATGTATCATATATGTATGTCTATCCGTTACCCTAGTATCCATAACACGAGCCTTACAGTGCTTACCTTGGGCTTGGTTATTAGGTGTGAATAAAAGAAATATTATTATTAACTATATAGAAGCGTAATAACGCCGAAATGCCTTTACATCCTAACTGACATTTTTCGAGAAATTCACATGTTTATCGTCTTGAATTTCATTTGCGTAACTCGCGTGTATGAGTGAAATCTTCTAAGCGTAATTTTAGTTGCAACTGTATAAAATAAATAAATGAATGAACGAACAAATCGACTTATCCATAGAACAAAGTTCGATGTGATCATGTGATCATGACTAGTTTTTTAGCAAAATGAGACCTTATCTCATTAAATTTAATAAAAAAATCGACTTATCCATATAACAGAGTTCGATGTGATCATGATGCAAAAACTAGTTTTTTTAGCTAAATGAGATAAGGGTCTCATTTAGCTAAAAAACTAGTCATGATCACATGATCACATCGAACTCTGTTCTATGGATAAGTCGAAATAGATAAAACGTTTATTTTAAGTTTGTGTAAAATTTTGAATTTAACAGTTAGGAAATTTTGGCACTTCCAGGGGGTCTCACCCTCACCACTGTAGTGGCGTGGGAATTGCGGAATGAGCTAGGAGCTCCTATCCGGACATCTTCTCATGGGAGAGCACCATGGGAGAGCATAGGGTTGGGTGCCGCTTGATAGCGGTTATCATTCAACGAAGTAGGAAGTGCTCACCGGAAACATACTGCACGGCCCTTCGCCGCCGGTAAATAGTTTTTATAATAGATGTAGATAATAACTTTATTTTTTGGAAAAACTTGTACAGAGCCTTCAAACACAAATCACTTAATATAACATAAAGATTCAGAAAAAACGACAATATTTTACAATAAGTCCTGTTATTGAAGTATACTTTAAACCAAAAAGGTCACCAGTAATAATAATAGTTATTTATTTCTTTCTTGTCACAAACTTACATGATTTAGGGTATTATACATTTCTTGGTGTATTTAATGTTTGTGCGAGACTGATGCCTGTGCTAGGAAAAAGCCTGTGTTACAGGTCTTCAGGCTCCCACACCCAGGGCGACAGTATAACGTTGTTCTGACTAGATTAACAAAAGAACTTAAAGAAAAGTACAATATTGTAACAAGAAATAGAGACTAACTATTTTCATGTAGGTCCGTGTATATTGAATTGACGTATGTGCGTGCACATAGATATGTGAAAGTGTGTGTATGAATATGTGTGTGTAAAACTTTCGTGCATATATGCGTTTGTATGTACCTGTATGTAACATACATTCTTAGCCATTGCCTTCTAACCCGTAGTTAGCGATAAACTTTCAGTTTCATCATAATTTAGATGTAATAACCATGTGGTAAGTCTTGTTTTTAATTCCTTTTTTTTGCATTGGATATAAAGTAAGCATAGAATTAATTTTTGTTGTAAAGATAGCTGCCCATTACCAGTGAATATTTAGATATGATATATTTTACAACAAGAAGTAATTCATGAATATATTCATTAGCAGTTTCCAAGGTTTATAAACATCTTTAACGAAAAGAAATCCCACAGATTCACCGTGATACATTCTTATATTAGACCATATAAGGGAAATAGATCAACATACAATTACTGAAGATCACCATTTTTGTACAAAATTTTCTTAACGTCTACAATTGTACGATAAATGCATTTATCGCACTGACATAGAGCTCGTTAAATCTAGAAAAAAGAATTTTAATCATGTATTTTATTGTTACTTTCATAATCCTATTTATTCATCTAAATTGTTGTTGTAATTTATAATTAGAAAATGCTTCTTTTTGTTGAATCACGCCCATTTCCTTAATTATTTCCCTCTAACCAAAGGTTGTCTAGTAGAGATCGCTCCAAGCGATAACACCGCCAATTGTAGCACCCCTTACTTTAAAGCTATATGAACATCTGTGTCTGTAGCAATAAAGTATTTTTCATTTATTTCAGTGTAAAACAGCAAAGATCCAACCAATGTTATTTCAAAGAGAAATTATATAAACAGATTTTCAAGCTCCGCTCTAAATTCAAGTCTAGAATATAAACTTCTTGACATTCTTGATTAATAGATGCATGAACGAGCACCAAACTGTATCAATATACCCATCATCATAGACACATGTATTTGATCAAAACAATCCATTTGATATTTATAGCTCATCTGTGATATTTTATCGATGGCTCTTCCATAAATAATACAAAACGAGAAATTGTTAGCCAATTATTTCGCAGTTAAAATAAATAGCTTTTTGGTTAACGATTTAAGGTCTTTTATTGATCGGTAATTTATTTCAACATTTCAACTGATTCCTTTATACACACTTTCAGCCGGGACACTCGCTTTTAAGACCCCTGTAAATATAGATGCTGTTGTTGCTATTCCACTCTATATCCGATACCATACGACATGCGCAATTCGAACAATCTTGTAAGCGCGTTTTAGAACAGTATTAACACAACAGCATCTCCAGTACCGTTAATCGCTTTTGCCAATAAGGATGTTGTTATTTGAAGGCTTGTTCTGTTTTAAACTACTGAACCTCATGGCAACGAACATAAAATACTATAACCAAATACCTAACTGAATAAATTATAATAAAAAAAAAACGAAAAAAAGACGCTTTTATGGGAAACTTATTATAATAAATTAAGTAATTAACAAAAAAATTATTGTCATTGTAAGAAAAGCGTGGAATGGTCGATATCAATTGTTGTATTTTTTTATTTCTTTATTTATTTATACCAGTACCAGTGTGAGAAGAATGTCGACAAAGCACTCTACTCTTACAATGACATTAATTTTCTCGTTAGTAACTTAATTGTTTTATTTTATAATATATTTTTCATTTCATTAGTTCGATCTACTATAGATGCGTAATTTTTTACATAATTCTTTATAATTATTCAGTTCTTCGTATTTTGAATTTTTTCGAAATTTCTTCGATTTCTTTTTTTTTATTTTATTTTTGGTCATCGATCTCTGATAATTGTGCAAAATTTCAAATGAATCTGACGTTTTAAATGGGTAGAAATTGCGTTAGAAGATTCCAATCACACATGTGTAAAAAAGTAAAAAAATCATTGTACCAACCAAACGTAATTCGCTACCAATAAAGTCTTCACCTGATTTCCACAATCCCTTAAATATTTATTATGATATATATTTAGATCTGTGACTACTGAAAACGAGTCTCAGCCAACTGGAGAGTCTCCAGATATGTTTACCTCAGCCCAGTCATTCATAAACAATGTTTGAGGGAAATGAGGAATGGCATTTTAAAAATGAATATTTCTTTTCACATTATGAAAAGAAGGTAAATTTTCCTGTCTTCTATACTAATATTATAAAGAAGTAAAGTTTGTGTGTTTGTATATTTGTTAAATTGTAAGGGGTAATCTCGGGATCTACTGAACCGATTTTAAAAGTTCTTTCACCAATAGAAAGGCACATTATTGCTGAGTGTCATAGGCTATATTGAATGCTAGAAAAATTTAAAGAATTTTGTCCACCCGTGCGAAGCCGGGACGGGCCGCTAGTTCTTTATATTTTTATTAAAATAAAAATCACTGGATACAAAATTTTCAAGTCATATTTCTTTTTTTGACAATTTCTGTGGTCGAGTTCCCGGTGCAATGTGGACGAACTTTTCAAATTTTGCACATTAGAGAGAGCAAATTGGTGAAGAGCAAGGTTCTGGTGGTCGTCTACAGAATGTACTTTGTAGAGTCTGCTCAGGAGCTGCATGCTTACACGGCCATATCCCTCCCTCCAAAGGACATCCAGACGCACTGCGGGTTGCTACCTACATATTCTTGATTGCTATTACTACCTGTCGCAGCAAGCGCTTCTTAACATCTATAATACGCACAGAAAAGGAGTGGAACTCTCTCCCTCTGCCTGTATTTCCGAGTACATATAACGTCCGTTTTCAAAGCCAGGGTCAATAGGCATGTTCTGGGTTAGCTCGTTGCATCGTGAATCCTGTCATGGGATCAAGAGCGAACCCATTTAACTTAAATAAAAATATTGATTAGAGTCTGCGTGTTGTGATGCCATTGTTTTTTATGATTCCCATAACACAAGTGCTTTAGATACTTAAGGGTTCAGAACAATATGTGTGTGTGTGTCTAATATTTATAATATTTATTTTTTTATTTTTCATTTTCTTATTTAATTTATGAATTGTTTAAAACCTTTTTGACCGTTTATTTTTAAATCATCATACATCATGTGTATGTCTATGAATGAAATTTTGCGAATGTGTGGACGTGCACTCGTTAGTGTGTGCGGTGCGTGTGTTTGTATCTGTGTTCGACTGAGTACCTCAGCACGTGCGTTTATTATTTCCCAAGCTCATATAACCATTTTGTATGATAGTTTTGCTGTCTAATTTCGTATTTTGTACGGAAATCTATCAAGGACAATATGTTATACCTGATTTTGATTTGCAATTCTAAGTATAGGTTATTTAAGTTGAAAATCAATAGTGGAATCGATTGATGTTGTTACATGTAACTTTCTTTAATAATCTTTCAAGATATAGTTTTAGTTTTTGTTTTGTTTGGTTTTTTTTCAGGCAATCATCTGAGATTAACTTGCCAGCCAATCGATTTTTTCTAGGTTACTTCTATTACAATTTATTATTATAGGTAGTATTGAAAATGTGTTCACAATAAAAAATATTAAATTTTTTTTAATAAATCATTTGCTTCCCGCCCAAATAAATCCCTATTTTCATTATATTATTATATTAAATTGATTCGCTATTGATTCTCAAAAATATATAAATTTATTTAGTGAAAGAGCACTACTGTAAATATATGATACATAAAAATATTCTAAATATAATTCACACATACACAGCATAATTACTACATAATTATAATAATACACGCTAAAATATATTTTGAACGTTGCAAAAAAACATATTTAAAGTTATAAAATCCATGAAAAAAAAAACAAGACGGCCAAAGCCGGTTGAGCCATAGGTTGAGATGCCATCATCAACCGGAATGGACCGAGTTCGATGCTCGCTGACGTACTACGGTTGTGGATCTGTTCGTGATACTTTTAGCTCACCACAAGGGGTTACAAAAATATTAACAACTAGCTGACCCAGTCATACGTTGCCGTGGCTCAGTTATTATAATTTGCAATATATTTTTTTATTAAAAATCAGCAAATTAAAGTAGCCTAAGTTACTCCTTATTACATAAGCTACCTTCCAATAAAAGTCCCATCAAAATCGGTCCAGCCATTGCAGAGATTAGCCGGAACAAACAGACAGACAGACAGACAAAAATTGTAAAAAATGTTATTTTGGTGTATGTACCGTATATATATTCATATGCATGTAGTAAAAATCGGTTATTTCAATATTACAAACAGACACTTCAATTTTATTTATATGTATAGATATAATATTCGTGTATTAAAACATTTATTTGATAAAACAATTAATGGGTCATGTAAAATAAGCCACCTGCCTTTTCCATAATTAATAAAATAATGTCTTCAAAGACCGCGAGACCTTTTAGCTCATATTGTAAATAATAAAAGTAAGATGGAGGTCTGTGCGAGTTTCTTTCGCCAGTTCTTCTCGGAAGGTCTCCCAATTTTCCAACTGGTGGTAGACTCACTAGTTTACAATAATCGTAGATATGATTAAACAACTAAAAAACTGCAAAATCAAGTTATCAGTACGTTTTATTATGATAATACTTTGTGTGTTTGTTACCATATATAGTTACTATACTTACCATAAGCCTAAGAATAACAGTTTTTATAATCAATTAACGTTACCATAGCAACGCGTGGCCGGGTCAGCTAGTTTTAAATAAATTTAACAGTTAGGAACACGCCCGATTGAAATATTGGAAAGTATGACATAGAAAAGAATCGAAACGTTAGGATACTTATAAATAAAATATAATGCGCAACTAATCCGGTAAATCGGTTTTATCTAAAATAAACTGATATAATAAAAACATATATTTGAGGACCGTTTGGTGCAATCCTGCCTTTCGCACCTACGGTCCTGGATTCGAGTTCCAGAAGGGCAGATGTTTGTGTGACGATTACGAACATTTGTACCAGAGTTATGGGCATTTATATATATTTCTATAAATATTATTTATTTATGTATGATATATGTCTGTCTATCCGATACCTTAGTATTCATGACACAAGCCTTACAGTGCTTACTTTGGGCTAGGCTAATTTATGTAATTATACTATAATAATTATTATTATATTAAATGAAAATACTCGTTTTCAGGTAAAAATAATCGCGTATAAATTGTTTAATTTTTTACTTTTACATAAATACAATTTTTGTGTAAGCTGTCTTGATTTGTCCCCTTATAAACTTACACAGTTTATAAACAACAAATCGTCTGCAGCATGATCGTAACAAAACTGAGTCACGAATGCTTGCGACTTCGAGATTTACAAAAGCAAGTGCATTAAAATATACAGCCACCAAAAATAGATTGAAGACTATATTACCGCATTTAGCATGAGTAAGAAAGCGAGGACAAATATTCGTACGATACGATAATAATTGAGAACATTTAAGCTTATACTTATAAAGCTTTTTAATATATGTTATATTTTTACATTTTGAGAGTTAAATGAAAATATTTAATTATTGCACGTGATTATTTAGCGTCCCTTTACGATTAAGAACATAGCGATCTGTGATAATAAGTGAGCTTTCATTGGCAAATGACCAAGCTATCTTAATTCGTATTAATAAATAATCAATTAATAAACAAGACAGATAACAATAATTACAACAATTACATAATAAGAGTCTGAATTGTATTTCATACACAGAAACCAAATGAAATAATCCTTCAACTATATAGATTACACAAGAATTGGATTATAAGTAGAAATTGCATTCACAGACTGATATCACTTAGCCATCTGCAACGTTTACGCTATCGGGTGTAGATTAAAAATGTCTTCGAGTACTTTGATGTAAAAAGTAATACTAGTCGAAAATATCCAGATTCACGTTTTTTTTTTGCGAAATTATTGTACTCTAGAACCATCTAGGTTATGTTACAGAAATTATAACGATAATGACGGATAATACAATAAGATATAAAATACGCATGTAAAAAACGACCATGCCTCCGAGTCCCCAGATAGGATACGAACCCACGACCTTTCGCTATCCGGGCGAGTGGTCTGACCGCTGAGCTACCGAGACGATGGCAAACGCGTCGAAATTTACAAACGTATTTCAACTTCTACTATGAGCTAGTATCGTTCCACCAATGTTGAACGCTAACAACCTTCAACATTGAAAGTAATATTTTTACAAATATTAAACATTCGATTAAGATGGAGCCAGCTATATTTTTGTTATATCTTATATGAATGCAAATAAAAAAAGAAATGAAAAAGAGGATAATACAACATTTAAATGTATTATTTTGCACAGCAGCTCGGACATTCAAGAAAGTAAATTTTTCGAAATTCAATCCTAATTCGACTGATAGATTTTACCACGACGGTTTCTTAATTTCGAAATATCAACGATAGTAATAAAGTTTATTTAAAAAAAAAACGTAAAAAGCGAAACAAGATCAATTCGCGGAAATTGAATAATATCTTTAGCATTCATGAAACGAAATGAACGGAAATGTGCGAACCTGAAGCGGCCTCGTAACGTCAGTTATGTGTCCATCTGTAACTGGAAAACCTGCATTAAAATAATCCTTCACGAAGGCCAGAAACCTTTGGGATCAATATGTGGACTAACTAATATCGCAGTAGTTAGCTGACCCGTCAAGCGTGTGACTCAGCCCGACCAGGCGAACGTCAGGAACCAAATCCACCTCACATCTCAGCTTGCCAAATCTATTCTTGATAACATCTATTCGATGTCAACCCAAATTCAACTTTAAAACTGACCCAAAAGATCCATTCCCAAAATCCTGCTCAACTTACAAATCAGCATACGATTTTGTGTTTTGGTGCTAAGATTTTAGACGCACATTCCCATAGCTATTTAGAAGATATGTTTAAATTGAGTTAACTATCGCCAAACGTCACTTTATAATAGGCTATCGGATATAATCGAATGGCACTGTGTCTGGAATGTTCTGGTTTACCTGGGAATATACCTGGCGACCTCTATAATATATCTTTATTAGTTTGTTACCGTCTATACTGCAAAAGTACTTAGAGAGTGAGGTTTTCCCTCATAGAAAAAACACCATGGGTAAGTAGATGGGTGGCACAAGTTGCGTCATCGAGCTTAAAATACCATAAATAATACCTTAATTACTTTATTCTTGCACTTTGGTAACATTTGAATGAAATCCCCACGTATTAGAAAAACATTATGTATTATACAGATTGCTGACTGAATAACCCTTACATTAATCAAGGCTTCTCATAGTAGTTTTCGGCCATTAGTCAGTCTGATTTCTACTCCCGGTCAGGGCGTTTGCTTGATGATTTTGTAAAAGAAAACTAATGATACTGGAGGTAATCAACATACAGCTGCCGTAGACCATGAAATGAAATGATGAGGATTTAACTGTGATCTCCAAACCGCGTGCCTTGTGTGAATGGTGTTTTTTTTATTTTGAATGGATTCGATTTCGATCCCAATCAAGCCCGGGGGCCAAGAAAGGATGGCCAAGACCACAATGGAACGAGCTAACTCAAAAGGTGCCTATTAACCCTTGTTTTGAAAACGGACAGGTTATTAGTACTCGGAAATACAGACGCAGATAGTGAATTCCATTTTTTAGCTGTGCGCATTATAAAGATAGGTGAGAAGCGCTTGGTGCTACAGATAGGAATAGCAACCATGAAAGGGTGATGTTAGTGGTCGGTTATGGCTAAACCTTAAATTTTTGGGGAACTTCCGTTCAATAGTGTGTGTCTTTTAGAGGTTCTTCAGCTAAGATGACGATGATAGAAAATATTTAGTTCTTACACTTCTGCATCTATTGCACATTTAAATGCAATCACTTTAACTAAAATTTACGACGAGTTAGGTAATGTAACCTGAGTCATCTTGTGATTTCGGCTTCTGTAGAGAGTCGAAAGATAAGGATGCATTTTAAAAACAAGGTTTATTTAAATATATGTTAGATCCTTAACATCCTACTCTCCTGTTTGATCGTCGAAATATATGGGAATTATTGTTTTTAAAGAAATTTACTCGAGAACACCATGATACACCTCTTAGAGCTTTAAATTTTTGTGCTGGAAGATTTCCCTTTTAATTAAAACATAATGGTGGCGTAGAAGACGAGTAAAAATACTGAATATGAATTAACATACACCACCTATAGACTATACTATAGGCAGCAGCGTTTTTTTTGTATTATGGTCTTTTATTGTGATCTTTAAGCTAAGCATGGAGATAATGGCAAAAATCCTCCATTTTAGGGAAGACTCCCAAACAGCAGTTCTTCTGTTTGAGATGATAATCTGTTATCAAGTGTCACCACCTGGATATTTTTATACGGTATAAATAATCCGGCATCTCTTAATAAAATAAGGTATGCAAGATAGGTTCTGTAATTATCTATGGTCTGAAATCTCAATCCAATTGTTAACCGTGACAAAACTTTTTGGCGGAAGCGCGAAGCGTCACTTTAATGGTTTTGGTTTTTTTGTTAAATTTTGTGTTGTGGTTGATATTAGTGTGTAATAATGGTAGGTTATTAACCACTGAGTGTTTCTGAATATGTATGAGTGTTGGCAAGTGAAACAAAACAGGTTGGAAGGTGTCTTTTCACGCTTTCTCAAGAAGGCCACGAGGAGTTTTCAATAAAATCCCACTTCTTTACTGAAACCTAGGAAATTACTCAAGAACATAGAAGAAAGATTATACTTATTTGACACTGGCTAAATGCACAAATTATGCAAGCCATAAATAAAGAAAAAAAACAGTGACAACAATAATATTAAGTGATGAACTAAAATTGTAAATGGTTTTTTTTGCAGCGGAGCGAGCGAAGCTCCCATGGATCAGCTTCAATGGCGCAATGTCTGTTACGCCATAACTTCCCGAGTTCTTAACCGATTTTAATGTTTTTTGTGTGGAATCGAATCAACAGGTTTAGGACCAGATTGTGACGGAGATTGTGACCGAATTTTGAAATTCGCAAAAATTCTCATGGAACGAAAACAATTTTTTTTTTTTAGATATTACGCTCCGCTCCAATATATGGTGCTAGCGTAGCTTTATCCTTAGCGACTGCATCACCTAGTTATAGTTAATTTAAATATTAGACAATATTATATACATTGTTCCGAACCTAAGATAAGCAGCTAAAGCACTTTTTAATCTCACAACATTTTAGGAAAATATTGCGATTATTCAATTTATTACGTTCGAGTTTATATTATGTTTCATTGATACCATCTCCTACTATTAATACAATCAATTTATGCTAACAATACATTGGTTGTCTTTGAAAAATGTTCAAAATCCGATATTTAAGATATATATCGGATATATGTCTATCAACTTGTATAATTACACCGAACAAAGTATGTTACCGCGTCAGCATTTTAATATTAATATATTTAACATAATTCAGTCACGTCATGTCAATACAATTGTGAACTCGTACCTATATCAAGTAATTAAATATTTTATAATCGTCAAGGATTTATCATTTATCAAGATCCAGCAAGTGAGTTAAGTGGTAGCATCAAGGCGCCAGTTATACTTTGTATATTTAAAATAAGTAGTTCTATATTTTTAATATTTATTTAATAAGTGACAATAAACTGGAGAAAAACCCTATGAAAAAAAAGCATTATGAACGTTTTCGTGTCAACCAAATGTCGTCCACTAGTGGACCAAGGCCTCCCCCAAGGATCTCCACAATGACCGTTCCTGCGCTGCCTACATCCAGGTGTTTCCTGCGACCTTTACCAGATCGTCAGTTCATCGAGTGGGAGGCCTGTCTCTACTTCATTTTCCGGTAATTTTGAATTATATTTTTTTTAAGTAAAGAGCGGATGTAGATAATGCGAGAGATCGAGTTACATCAATCCAATGTTTTCGTAAAAACAGAATGATCCACATTTCGTACTGTTTATAAAATTATAGGTAAAAAGATATTTTATGTGTGAATTTGTTAAATTAATAATTTATGTATACCTCTGATATGTATATTGATATATGAAATCCTGGAGCACAAATATTTTCTTTATAAAATATTTAATTACTACATCAAAGTCAGTTAAATTAATCAAAGCCTGATCCTTTACTTGGGAGTCGAGTCGATTTTTTCTAGTATTTTTCTATAAAAATAATTTATCATACTTATAAGATAGCATTGAAAAAATGGGAAAATTCTAAGCCAATTACTAATTATGAATTAATACTTACTATTAATTAAGACTATCTTTAACTTAGGTAATATCAAATATACGATTTAAAAATGAACCCAATTCAGTTATACATTCTAAAGAATCATAATGCGCTACGATTGCTTGATACTAAGAACATCTTTGCACACTATTTTTAAATAAGACATACCGGGTTACGAGTTTGCGATTTTTTCAATAATGTCAGAGTTTATGATATGTTTGTTTGATACAATCTCAATTATCCAATAAAAATTATATAAAAAGAAACTCCAATGCATAAAAAGCTAACACATGTTACATTTATACCTAATAATCATTACTGAACATAATAACTGTACATAGTTTGTAGTAGTGTATAACTAATAAACATTAGTTAATTCAGACTCATTATGCGTCTAAAATCCCTACCATAGCTAACAAAAAAGTTAAACCGATTATGATAAAATAAGTCTAGAAACTACTGCTAGAAAACCTGCTTTCAAATTAAATAAAAACAGGTCGAGTGCGAGTCGGACTCGCGCACCGAGGGTTCAGTAAAAAATATTTTTATTTTATGATGTAACTAAAAATTTACGGTTTTCGCAATTTTTCCTTTATCTGTGCTATAAAACGTTGCTTCGTACCTAATTTCAATATTCTAAGTTCACGGCAAGTACCCTAGGGGGTTTTGATTCCCTTGCGAGTGTCGAAAATTTGCGGCATAAACGGCTGCATCTTTTGATTGCGTTGTCTTAGACGTTTGATTTTTTCACAGCTCCAAGGGACAGTAGACTTGAGTATTTGATATAAATTCCAGCTTGATACCTCCACGCGTTCCTGAGAAAAAGGGTCTTTCTCAGGAACGCGTAAAGACAGACAGACAGACGGACGGACTGACGGACGGACGGCCAACAAAGTGATCCTATAAGGGTTCCGTTGTTTCCTTTTGAGGAACGGAACCCTAAAAAGACATCGTAATCGGTTCGCCCGTTAAATATCTATGCGTGTGTCTGTCTGTGGCAACAGACACACACACATGGTAGTCAAACTAATAACACCCCTCTTTCGGGGGTTAATAAAATCTATTGATGTTAACATTTTTCTGTCTTCGAACACTCTTTTGACATCTCCCGTATGCGTCATATGCGTAATGTACTACCTTTATTGAGGCCACGTTTCTTTACGTAGACAACTTCGCTGTACAGCAAAAATAGCACAGCGGCTATTCCGAGACCGGGAATCAATCAGATGTGACCGATAAATATAGATAGCTTAAGATCTTTAAGAGTGTTATTTCATGGGGTTTAAGCTCAATCCCCCTTGATATGTGGTTTCTAATGCTTTGAACGATTTATTAAAAGACAATTTTTAGTGATGGATTTTTTTATTTTTTATTTATTTGTGCATTTAGCCAGTTGCCAACGATAATTGCCAGTTCTTGAGTAATTTCTTTTCTTAATTTCATGATGATGACTGAACAGTAAAATATATTTCTCCCCCTAGGTTTCAGTAAACGTGTGGGGCTTTGCTGAAACCTCCCCGTGGACTTCCGCTTCTTTGTTACACTTGGAAACACTTTTGTATGTTCACAAACACTTAGTGGTAAATAATCCACCATTATTACATACTAATATCTACAACAACACAAATTTTGACAAGAGAAACAAAACCACCAACGTGACGCTTCCCGCTATCGCCAAAAAGTCCGGTCAAAATGTAACAATTATTTTTTTTGTACCATTTCATATTATTGTATTTATAAATTTAAAATAAAATATCGGCCAAGTGCGAGTCGGACTCGCGCACGAAGGGTTCCGTACAAACTTTTAGTTAAGTAAAGAAATCACGTTTGTTGTAGGTAGCCCCCAATAAATATTTATTTTATTTTAATTATCTTATTTATTACTAGCTGACCCGGTAACGCGTTGCTATGGTAACGCGTTGCTATGGAAAGGCGTATACAATGGAAAAATTGCGGGAAAAAGAGAGGACAGACAAACATACAAACAACAAATTTGTGTTCTTAGATTATAAATTAGTATTTTGTGAATATTTTAAGTGCCTACCTGTTGCCATTATCGATATCGAGCAAAAAAGGGCAAAAAAATCGCGTTTGTTGTATGGGAGCCCCTCTTAGATATTTATTTATTAATTTTTAGTATTTGCTGTTATAGCGGCAACAGAAATACATAACTTGTGAAAATTTCAACTGTCTAGCTATCGCGGTTTTACATTAAAAATAAAAAAGAAACGTATTTAATTCTTACACTTTCGCGCACATTACACATTAAAATAAAACAACATTTAAACGAATATTTGTGTATGCTTAATTTTAAACCAGACTTTTCGACTCCTTTACAGGAACCGTGATTACAGGATGACTAAGGCAATGCCTTAGGTTCTATTAAAGGTGCTTCTCGCGATGGTGTAAATGTTTCACAATCTGTTAACATTTATTATATCCCTGTATTAAAGTATCTGTATTTAATAAAAAAATATATATTACACGACATTACACACATTGTTCTGAACACGATTAAAGTATCGAAATCACTCCTGTAAAGAAGTCGAAACGTCAGGATTAAATATAAAGTACTTGTGCGCAAATATCCGTGTTCGGGGAATAACTGCACATATTTCCTTTCGGTGCTGTCAGCACTATTACTAACATTGTGTGAACGAAGTGAGCGAAGCTCCCATGGATCAGCTTCAATGGCGCAATGTCTGTTACGCCATAACTTCCTGAGCTCTTAACTGATTTTGATATTTTCTGTGTGGAATCGAATCAACAGGTTTAGGACCAGATTGTGACGGAGCCCGAATTTAGAAATTCGCACAAATTCCCATGGAAACAAAAAAAAACCTTTCTTAGGTATACGCTCCGCTCCAATATATGGTGCTAGCGTAGCTTTATGTTTAGCGACTGCATCGCCTAGTTATTGTATTTAGTTAGCAAACTGTATCTACAGGTATAAGTTGTGACTCACGTAATAAATTTATTATATTATCATTCGAGTTATAATTTCAAGGGAACCTTATTCAAGATCTTCATTAATAAGTTTGCATGGAAGCAAGAACCCATACAATCACTTTAAAAGTTGGTTTATTTAAACATGTAGCAATGTAACCTATAATCACGTCACCAATTTGGAAAATGCAAGTGTTGGAATATCCAACATTTATAATGGCAACACAGTCGCTATAGCAACAATTAAGAGTAAAAATTGGTATATTTGCTCTTAGAAAAATTGTTATGTGCTCTTTTTGTAACTCTCTTCCTATCGTGGTGTTGGAATTTATACACGCGTTTTCAATACAGGTGTCTTTTTATTTACTCGAACTAGTCATCTATATATTTATTTTATCCAATACAATCCCTCGTTCCAAAAATAAGAATTCTCTCTTCGGGAGAGATTTTGACGAACTCTCGCGTAGGTTAAGAGTGTCAACGACTGCTATCTTGCGACAGTAACTGGGATTAATGGTTTGACGTGGTCCGAAGCGGATAAAAATATATTTATGTCACTAAGCAAGTCGTCGATTACCAGAAAATTTAAATTTTACAGTAGAAAATATTTACTGTTTTGAATTAGGTTCTGTTAGGGTTTAAGGCTATAATCCAGTATGCGCGACTTACCAAAACAAAACATGTTTTTTTTTGTAAGAATGCGTAACATTATCATTGTTTACATAATTTTGTAAATCTATTATACTGCAATAAAAGCATTTTTTATTGAAAATAGGCTTGCGCTTGACCACTATCTCGCCTGATGGTAAGCGAAGATGCGATCTAGGATGTGACGCGCTTGCCTAGGGCAAAGAGTTCCACTCCTTAGTGGTACGCATCACGAAATTGGTAGGGGAGAGCGGGTCTGAAAGTGCCGATTTTGACAAATCCTTTTAAGATTCGGATAAAACAAGTACTATGTCTGAAAGTAGTGGTTCATCCTAAGCCAAATTTAATTTATTTTACGAATTCAGATTTTGCACATTTTTAATAGTTTTTATGAAAATGCGATTTTTTTATACAGAGGCGGCAAGGCACTACCAACCCCAATCTGGGGCAAGTTGTGCCGTAGCTGAGGTCGGTTGTGCCGTTGATAATGCTGGGAGTTTTATATGAATGAAAATTAATTAGGAAATTAAAACACATCAGTTTTATAATAATATATTTATTCGTTATATTTTTTAATATAAATCAACAGTTTTTAAAGTTTAATTGTATAATACTAAGTATTATAATAAAAAAAAACAAGGAACCTTCTTATGTAATTATTCAAACATAAAAACGTATTTTTAATCAATAGTTTGTACTTATTTTTATGCAAATGAGATCAATTATTAAAAATATCAGTCTATACGGACTAGTAAACTACCTGCTATAAACAGTAATGATTTCTCTTTCATTACTATGTTCCAAAATTATTAACTTTTTAATCAGTCTCGAGTCTTTTTAAGAAATAAAAAATATACCAAAACTAGTTACTCTCCAGGTGATTGATCAGAATAACAATTAGGACATACAAATGCTTGGTTTTCTTCATCTTCAATACATTGCAAATGGGCCCAATTCTTACATTCTCTGCATTCAATCCATTGTTCTCCAGGGGCAGAGTTAGAATAGGCATCACAACAAATGATACAGAACCATTCTTGTTCGTCATCAGAACTGTCGTCATCTTGCAATACTCTTCTCTTAGCGGGGTTTTTAGTCGGCTTTTTTGTTTGTTTACCCTTTCCCTTGCATCTTCCCGTCCCTTTTCCCTTAACCTTCTTTTTAGTTTCGCTTTCTTTTTTCTTCTTTTTACTAGCCTGTTCTTCTGCTAAAGCATTTTTCTCTGGAGTGTCCGTAAGAACAGCTGTCTTTCTTTTACGTGCTTTAGTATGTCCAATTAGTCGGGGAGGTGCTAATTGGACATACTTAGGCAGTGGTCTTATTAGCTCTGGTGAGAAAACTGCTGCATTTTTATCTCCTGTGTTATTATCAACTGATTATAACACAGGAGTTCTGGAGAGCACTGACGTGTCTCTTGCTCTTGATTACCTGATGGTGCTCTTGTACACTCAACGCTGCAGTCGCTTGGCCCAGGAACATGCTGTAGTATTGATGGACTAGTCTCAATCTCAACATTGCTGCCCACATAATTTGACTCATCAAGATATTCAGGAGTCCTTTCTTGATTGTTTTGAGGGACAGGCAAGTTGTCTGTACTTTGTGAGAGTCGGTTTTCTGGCATCGGGCGATCAGTGACAAAAGACGGTGCATAATCTTCGTCTGTAAATACGTTTGAATCATAGGGCCAAATGCCAGTCTTTTTAAATGCGTTGCATATATTGATAGGTGTTGCTGCCAATGGGAAAGCATATTTCACTATACCTGGTATTTCGTAAATGCTCATAATCTTCCCGGGATTAGTTCTCAGCCAGTTATTTTGAGCTTTAGAGCAGTATGTTTTAAAAGGGCCATTAACACCAACGTCCAGGGGTTGCAGACGGTGGGTGCAGTGTGGTGGGAATGATAGTAATATAACAAAATTTCTCTTGGCCTTTTCAATCACATCAATATCAATGTGAGATGAATGATTGTCTAGGAGTAATAGCACTGGCTCTTCAGGACTAGGCTTAGTGTGTTTTATGAAATGATCCATAAACACTAAGAACTCCGTGCTCGTCATCCAACCGGATTTATTACCAGCCCCAATACACTCAGGGGGACCGTCGCGGATAAACAGGTCTTTATATTTCAAACGGGGAAATACAAACATCGGTGGAATCGAGTTTCCCAGAGCACTTACCGCTAGCTCAACTGTGACTAAAGTTCCGCGCTCTGCTGAAACAATTGCTCCTACTTGCTTTGATCCTTTTTCAGCCAAAATTTTCTTCGGTTTGAGCACAGTTTGAACACCAGTCTCGTCCAAATTCCAGATACGTGAAGGTGTAAGATTATGCTTCGTAATTAAATCACCAAGTTTCTCGAAAAATTGATTTACGTTATGTCGGTTGAATGAGCTCGCGCGTCCTGCACTGGTAGCTTCGGGTGTTCTGATAGAAAGTGTAGGGTTCCTCTTCAGAAAGTTTGTCAACCAATCCTTCCCAGCCTCACCATTTGTATGCCAAGATGGTGGGATGTTTTGTACTTTAAACTTCACGGCACACTGGTATGCAAGTTGTCGTACTTCTTCCGGTAGAAGACCGAAGTAAATAGAAGCGCTTTTTAAGATGTACTTCGACAGTAGTGCCTCTTGTTCCTCATTGAACACTAGTCTTGGTTTGTATCCAACCGCAGGAGTAAGTCCACTTTTAATTTTTTTGACATAGCGTTGTAATGTTGTGTGACAAATTTGTAATTCACGTGCAACAGTTTTTAATTTACGTCCATCCTTGATGACTGCATCAGCAGCCCTTTGTAAAAGATCCTGAGATGTAGTTCCCCTTTCAGTTTTTCGCTTGTATGTCCTCATTCTGTCAAAGAAAATAAATGCAGTATAAAGTATCATGTCCAAAAGTATTTTCTTTCTTTCATAATTGCTCGCGTAAATATAAACAATACTGAAACAATATAGGTTGGTTAGGGGTTGGTTGTGCCGCGGCACAAGCAGCCCCACATGAACGGCACATTTTACCCCGTTTATGATAGTGTGATATTTTGTCTCACATATAAAAATCACTGTACACAAAGCATTAAAATTACACTGCATAACAAACTAGGATAAATAACAAACATTTTACAAAATCTCACATATTAAAAGCACGAAAAATGCTAGCTTGAGACCAAAAAGTATTGAAACGAAAATATTTACTTACGTGGCGCTGGAGGACCCTCACATGCAGTGCGACTCGGTCCGCGTCGCTGACGCAACTAAAATGGCAGCCGCGTGTGCGCGACTGTTAGGCCTTACGCGACACAATACGATCGTATATCTATCTCTTTCTGTTTTTGAGATATTCGCGTCGGCACAATTTACCCCCGGCACTTTCAGCCCCGCTCTCCCCTACTAAAACGCTTAGTGCGACTCTTTGGTATATCTACCATATAATGGTGGCACCGATTTGTAAGTCCGGTTGTCCGATGAAAAAATGGGGACGGCGCAGCGGAACAGGGTTGTGCAATTCTGCTGCTCACACTCCGAAATATATTGTTATATCTTCAAAATATCATAAAAATCTGAGAAAAAAAAACTTATATGTATTTCAGTCTGGAAATTCCGAATTTGTAAGCTATTGAGAGAAAATGGAATGTATGAGCAACTGAAGGAAACAGTCACAGATAAAATTATCTACGTGATGATTTACTATACGAGATGGCAGCAAATTAATAAAAATTTGAGCAAGTTTAATTCTGGGCGATAATGACCCACATACAATCTGGTAATCTGCGTCTGTTTGTTTAGAAACATCGTGTTCATAGGTTGGTTGCTATTATAAGTAAGTCATAAAGAGTCTTTGAATGCCCATCATACTCTCCGTATGAACTGACAGCATTTGAGTTCATAAACACTAATGAAAACTATTCCAAGTTTATCTAATGAAGAAAAAAAGTAAGTAAGCTCCGCCGCACGAATGGAGTTTACTCCTTAAGAACGATTGTCTTTGAACAGCATCGAGCACAATGTGCTCGATGTTGAACAGGCACAGAAAGTAAACAAAATTTCAAAATAAAAGTGAAAGGTGCGCACGATAGGTTGCGAACAAAAAACGTAACGCTGTCATTCGATCACTTTACTCTTCATATTTTATCATACCGAGCCAATATATATTAAGTGTCATGTGTCTTACATCAAAAAGAATCAGAACTCTTTGGCGGGAACGAGAAGCGACAATGTTCTGGTTTTTGTGTTCTTGTTAAAAACTTTTTTGTGGTCGATATAAATGTATTGCATTATTTTAGCTAAAAGGTTGCTAAGCTTCAGTGGGTTGATTTTTAATCGTAAATGCCAGCTTATGTAAAAAACATCTCCCTGGATATGACTAGCAATGCTTGTAGTTTTTGCAATAGTTCTATCAAAAACATCACTAAGTGCTTGTGAACATGCACGAGGGTTGACCACTGAAACCGGAGTTATCTTTTCACGCTCTCAAGAAGTACACGGGGAGGTTTCAGTAAAACCCCTCACTTTCACTAAAACCTAGAGAATAAGGGTATTTCATTGTTCATTCATTGTTCACTGATCACCTATCATTCATAAGTCAGCTCTGATCAATAATTATCATCATCTAAGAAACTACTGAGTATAAAAACATGGCTTAAAGTACACGTATCCAAGTCTTTCAATATTATTAAAAAAGATCAGACTTTTACGTTTAGTTTCAAGTGCGATTGTGCAGAGGAAGGAAGGAATAAGGCAATAATATCCCATGAGGATGATTAAAGTCACATTATTTCAAGCATCTTCGTCAGAAAGAAGTTTAACCAAGGTCCTTCTAGCATCTGCAATTGCTAGCACCTGCCGTTCATAATTGCGACCATGTGGTGTGGTACACTATTTTTATATCTATATGACTTTATGCTGATGTCACAATAGGCCTTGATTAACGAATTGCTTGTGAACCTTGGCCATCTTTGGGACCTTCGGGGTTTGGAAACCCCTTTGAAAACTCCAGTTGCTCCACATCTTTATTAACATGGATAGTTGGTATATATCTTATTATCCCTGCTTATCAGTACGTTATATAATAATAATACTTTGTGTGTTTGTTACCATATATAGTACCATAGTTACCATAAGCCTAAGAATAACAGTTTTTATAGTCAAATAAGGTTACCATAGCAACGCGTGGCCGGGTCATCAATTAACGTTACCATAGCAATGCGTGGCCGGGTCATCAGTTAACGTTACCATAGCAACGCGTGGCCGGGTCAGCTAGTACTAGATAAAACATCGATAAATAACTAAAACGGTTAATTGTCTTTATTATTTATCAGTAGCGATTTTGTCTTTTGCACCGACCGACGTCCTGGTTTCGAATTTCTTTACACCTGCCATGTTTGTGTGTCGAAAACGAGTATTCGTATCTGAGTCATGAGTATTTATACATATTTCTATGAATATAACATATCTATGTATCATATATGTATGTCAACCCATTACTCTAAGTATCCGTAATATAAGTCTGAAAGTACTTACTTTGGGCTAGGTTAATTGTATTGAATGTAAGAAATATTATTATACTGAATAATTTGCTCTTGTAAAAATCTTATTTTAGCAACATTTTCTAAAATATTTATTAAAAGGAATTATGTGAAACTTTCCTGTCAACGGCGTTATTAGTATACTTGATTTTCTGCCAAAACTATTCTGATATATATACATACCTCAATAATCTTACTCAGAATTATATCAAAAGACACATGGCAATCAAAACAATTTTATAATTTTGATTTCCTGTACAATAAAATGTTATGTAAACAGAACATCTATCTATAGTTATAATCGTTGTAAAATGATATTATTGTATAAGGGAGTGTACATAAAATAATTATTTTAAATGACAATTTCTTTTTCGTATTCCAGAAGTGGACTTGTTGAAATACACTCGAGAACAATGTATAGCTGCTATTATATGCTGGCTTGATAAAATAAATTGTATTTAATAGACAATTAAATACTCATTAAATAAAAGTCAAGAAATTGTTGTAAACTAGCTGACCCGGTAACTCGTTGCTATGTTAACGCGTTGCTATGATAACGTTAATTGATACAATGGAAAAAGAGCGGGAAAAAGAGCGGACAGACAAACACACAAACAACAAATTTGTGTTCTTAGAATATACTAGCTGACACGGTAACGCGTTGCTATGGTAACGTTATTGATACAATGGAAAAAAGAGCGGACAGACAAACACACAAACCACTGTGATCTTAGATTATGGATTTAAACCATTAAAAATGGCAAACTAAAAAAAGCAACTACAAATATTTACTACATCTGTTTTGGCTTTTGTTTCTATTCTGTCATATAACAATGATCCTTATGTTCAATATTCATAATCGAAGGTTCTATTTATGTATCTTACACCTGAAGAATGCTCCAGAATTCTTATAATGCTGGAAAACCGCCGGAATCAGCGGCCAGTCGGCGTGTAGTATACCCCTGACGCTGTAATCGCTAATCTTTTGAAAATGGCATCAGCCCTGCATGAATATAATAATTAAGATTCATAAAAGTGCCTGTTGATTTGTTCTTGTAAGGACCGAAATCCTTTTATTATAATAAAAATTGTTAATAAGCGCCTTGATGGTGCCACTTAACTAACTTGCTGAATCTTGATAAATGATAAATTCTTGACGATTATAAAATGTTTAATTATTTTATAGATGAGTTCACAATTGTATTGATATGAAGGGAAAAAGTTATATTAATATACATGAATATTAAAATTTTGACGCGGTGAGAAACTTTATGCGATACATACGCATAATAAATAAGAGCACAGAGTAAAGAAAGTGAACAGTGCTCATGCTTAGTAATAGTATGATTATAAATTGAAAATCTAATTAAAATTGCTTTTGCATGGCCATTAGGATTTTTAACAAACTGCCATCTAAAATGACAAAATCAACGCTATTTATATTTAAAGAGAAATTAATAAAACTATTAATGATGAAAAATTATTACTCCATTATTTTTTTGCCATCCTATATTCAATGTTTAACTTTTTAATGTGACTTGTTTAATTTTATTTCTTTTTATGATTATGACATTTAATAATATATATTTATATTGATAATTCTATTATAGTAATTTACATGTCGAATTGACAGAATATGCTGGTGACCTAGTGTAATGTTATCTCTTTGTACCATATTCTTGAAAATAAATAAATAAATTGATTGATATGAAATTAAATATTCTTGTTCCAATCGTCGTGTCGTCTTAGCCAAATGACATCAAAAAATTGGACAAAGGCCTCCCCAAGGATCTCCGCAACAACTAGTCCTCCGCTGCTCGTTTCTAGGTGCTTTCCACGACCTTCACCAGATCTTCAGTCCACCGAGTGGGAGGCCGGCCTACACTTCGTCTTCCAATCATTAATAAAAATTATTACCCTAGTTTTACGCAGAAAAACATTTGTTGACAGCAATAAAGTTCAGACATAGAACAAAGATACAAAAGAAGGTTCAACATAATCCCAAGGACGTAAGAAGAAGCAGGTTGACCTAGTATTATCTACAAAAAAAGTAAGAGACTACATTACGCAAACACGAGTGGACACAAAAGCAAAAGGAATCGCGACCCACATCGGGCAGCCGATGGTTCGGTAAAAATAGCTCACAAAATAGCCGGCAGGGCGGCGACGGAATTAGAACATTTGTTCGCAACGATTGTCGTGGCGCTTGTCAGCTCTTGATAAGACTGTAACGGAACACCGCGACTCAAAAAATCCACAAAGACTAGTCTACAGAATAAATAACGCACGATTTACCTGGTACAGATATATGAGCGTCAAATATAAGGTGACAGTCTAGCAATTTGCACAATTAGATGGGAATTTAAATTTTAATATGAACCGAAATAAAATTGAAATGAAACCAAATTTACCGGATTAATGACGTTTTAATTTTTTTCAATATTTAATCCTGATGTTTCGACTCCTTTACAGGAGCCGTGAACACAGTATGACTCAGGTAGTGCTACTCTGTCTTCCAATATTTTAATCGGGCACGTTCCTAACTGTTAAATTTAAACCAATAATTTTTGTTTTGTGCATCTTGTTTAGTTATTTTATCAACGATTACTGTAAATTATTGAGTCTACTCCAGTTTGAAAATTGGGAGGAATTTCCGAATAGAACTGTTGAAAGAAATTCGGACAGAGGAACTGACCTCCACTTGAAATTTGTTTGAAATTGATGTAAACAGATTGTTATATATATATCCAAATGCTTTAAATATAAAAAAAATTGTCATTATCAATGGGAACAAAGATAATTATTTTTTAATGGTTTTGTTATCCAATTAATTTTTGAGAACCGGCCAAAGAAATAGCCACCAGTCAATATTTAATAATATTTTCTTATTTTATATAAACTTAGTGTTTTTATTAGACATAAATTCCTGGAACTTCATTTGCGTGCTTCATAAGGCACAACAAGCCATTGATATAAGTATGATCTATTTTAATGATTCGACTTGTTTTCCAGAATCGTGTTCCAAGATGTTACCTGTTGAAGGCAAGGCAGGCGTTACCAAAAGTGGATTACTAAAAGAATAGACATCTTATCTTGATACTCTAATAAGTCAGCATGTTAACAATCACAAGTCATTCTTTTATATTGCTGAGTGACTAAAAGAGTATTTCTTTGAGGTGCATATGAACTTAAAAAAAAACATTGTGCATAACGGAAGAATAGAAGCATCAAAGAATAAATCTAAGAGAGCTGCTGGACGTTGGAGGAAGTCGTGGCTGCGTAATATCCGGGAATGGACCAAAATCACTAGTCTCGCGGAGCTTTTCAACCTCGCTAGAGACCGGATGAAATATGCGGAGCTGACAGGCCAACCTGTAGAGAGGCACTCGTAGATAATGGATCAAAGCTTATTTTTTAAAATAATTTAAACTTAAATAGTTTACAATCTTTGTTCAAAATTTTGGCATACCCACCATATCATGCGTGAGTTCATGAAGTGAATTAATTCTTAATTCTTTTAAAAATAAGAAGAAAAGACAGAAATTGAAGTGTAAGGAAACCGATTACTCTGCATCTCTTTAAAATTTTCAATGGCTTAAATCTCAAAAACATTGTCGGCTATTTTATTTCGGAGAATACGATTATAGAGTTTCTGATATTTTTATTTGACTTGATGTTTTTATAGGATTGTTACAGCTTTTTTGTCCTAGGATTTTAATTGAATTTTGTTATAACTGTTACATTTTACAAATTGCAATTGAATCGTGAAAATTGTGAGTAATGGTAAGTTTGTTTGTTTTAAGGCAATTCAATAGAATGTTGAATTAAAAACTAATATTTTGAGATCTGCCTTAAAAGCTTTGGTGTGTTATTAATTCTCTGCATTTGAAGTTCCGTAGTTCTGTCTGACTGGAGTACCGTAGTGAACCTATGTCAGTACGAAAATTCCCTCAAGAGAAATGCAACCCGTCTAGAAAACCATTAATGCCTCAAGTTTTTCAAGTTCTTCTTTTTATAAAACTATACTCACATTTTCTGGGTATAACTCGTAAATAAGAACTTGTCTTGTTGTAATTAATTAAACTCGCGAGTCTCAATGTAATTTCATAACTAGAATAAACCAGACTTAAATAATTTTGATTGGATTTTTAGTGTAATCTAAAATGTTTATTTATTTATTGAGGACAATTATAAACTTACGTATCGTAATAATAAAAGAATAGAAATCAATTTAAAACTTTATGCTAATGTTAAAATAATTCAACGTTATTTTCATAGAAAAATTAGCTCGGCTCTCAGGTAAATTATCAGGCAGGAGGTCTTTTTTCAAATAAAAATTATTCATTGTGAGACAGGTATTAGTACAGTTAAGATAGAAGAAAAATGTATTTTGCTCAAAATATAACAAAACAGAATAGGTACATACATATTCATTCAATTCAACATACAGTCAATCGATTTATTATTCAATTTCGATTAAAATATTTATATTATAACTGAATCGTATGAAGCATAATTTCCCGCCACCCGCGCGCCCCTCTCCCCAACTGTTTTCGAGAAATCTCGTGTTGCTATTCGCAAAAATGTTTGGTCCACCCTGTATATACGCAATGCATTACTGAACACGCCATCACTCAGTAACTTTGTTCTATTAGCAATCATGGAATGTATTAGACTTCAATAAAAAAGATTGGAAGCAGTTCTACCTATACGCTTATTTACCTATCATCACTTCGTTCTTTTAATCACATAAAAAAATTCAAGCGATCTTAGTATGTGAATATAAATAATTGTCTGTCACGAGAACATGAACTGTTGATCGATGGCTCCATATTTAGAAAAGTGATATAAATAGATGAGCAACCAATTTGTTTTCTTATGACTCCATGCCAATATTATATTAGTAGTTGAATCTAATATTATTTCTTACAATCAAACCAATTAGCATAGTCCAAAGTAAGCACTGTAAGGTTTGTGTTATATATACATACATGTGAATGGGCTAAACTAATTGGTGTGAATGTAAGATTTTTTTCAATAATAATAGAATATCTTTACATATATAAATTACGTGTCACGTCGTTTGTCCGCGATGGACTCCTAAACTACTTAACCGATTTTGATCAAACTTCATAACTATCTGTTATTTGATCTAACTTAAAAGATAGGATTGGTTTTATTTTAATTTATAACACAGCAACGCGTGGCCGGGTCAGCTAGTAAATATATATTATTTTGTGTAATTTTATATCCAATTACAAAATCACATTTTCTAAACGCTTTTATATGGAATAATTAATTGCCTTTTCAATTTAATATTGACAGACGATCACAAATTTTAGTATTTGAGTCGTTCTTCTTTTTTACCGACAGTGAAACGACGTTTTTCTGTTTTTTTTTTGGTTTTTGAACTATCCATAATTGTGGTTTCTGTGTGGAATTTAAAAGAAATTGCATCTGTGTTGTCATTAGGATTACTTAAAGTTTCCTTTGCGGCAAATATTAATTCTATTTTAATGTTGGTTTTTAAAAAAAATATGTGACAGAGTGGCCTTTTTCTGTGGAGGCCACATTTCGGTTTACCACTGTTACGGCATTCTACGGAAAGCAAACGGAAAAATATGTTGGTTGGAGAAAATGAAACATTACATAATATTAGTAGATAAGAAAAATATGGACGTTTATTCGAACCGAATTAAAAAACCGTAAATACCAATACTCCAACGAGATTCCATAATAAGACGAAGGACAGACTATTGTCGGTAAAAAAGTAGAACGACCCATTTACATTTTAGCCCAAATTAAGCACTGTAAGCCTTGTGTTATGGATACTAGGGCAATGGATAGACACACATATATGATACATAAATATTTAATATTTTTAGAAATATATATAAACACTCATGACTCAAGTAAAAATGCTCGTATTCATCATACAAAGATCATCATTGGAACCCAGGACCGTAGGTGCGAAAGGCAGGATCACTACCGTTGCACCAAACGGTCGTTTGATTTTTATTGTAGTTTTAATTTAACAAATCGAAGAGACCGTTCCAACACTTTTATTTATACCTGAATTATATCAAATTTTTTAATGTGACAACTAAACATTATTTACATACCTACTTACTTATTTTTAATTTCGTTACACTAGCTTTTTTCTTTTACTATCAGATAATAACAGAGCAGGTAATAACAGAATATTTTTTTGTGCATTATGTATGGTGACGAAGTATTATATTGTAAATGCCGTTACTTCAGTTAAAGTTGACGAGTTTCTTGCGCCCATTCTTCTTGTCAGTTAAAAGACGTCCTGAATGGGCGGTAAGTAAAAATGTTGGACGATTAAAAACAACTTATTTTAAGTGCATTTGAATAAAGCTATTTTCATTTCATATCCACATTGAAAAAGAAAAAAAGAAAAAAAATTAACAAAAAAATACTAGAAAAAAATCGACTCGACTGACAAGTTAATCTCAAGCGGTACTCGAACCCGCAGTCTTAGGTTGTCAGGTCTCCCAAAATTTATCATATAAGATAGCATTGAAAATTCAAAAATATAAAACAGAAAAATTGTGTAATAAAACATCCTCGGATTCGATTTCCAATTGAGGAAAATTTGTTTGTTATTTCATTTTAATTCAAGCAACCTCATTATTTATGTATCATTATTATATTTATGTATCACCTACTGTTATCCATATTCTTGCAAATAAATAAATTATTATTATTATTATAACCTATTTCGTTGGCCGTTTCCACAAACATGTTATGTATGACTCAATTCATCTTTCGCTGTTTACATAATCTTTTTCTATTTACGTGAAATTATTCTATAATTACGTGCGTAAAATACCTACAGACATGTTTGTTTGTGTGAGTCATGTCGTGTTTTACATTCTTCGGTAGATATTTACGACCTCGCAGGAACAGTTGAGAGTGCTAAGCTGCTTCATATAATAAATGAAATAAAATAAAAAGGTAATAAACTTTATTTAAGTTTAAGTAAAATAAGTTCTTTTAAATAGTTCAACATGTTTTACTTTCTTATTTAGAACTTTTTTTTTAAGTAAATAGGCAGGCGCTTGACCGCTATGTCGCCTGATGGTAAGCGACGTGCAAGCTATGCATGCATTCGTGACTTGAAGACTCCTAAATTGTATTTCTCAGTAAACACAGACACAGGCAAAGAGTTCCACTCTTTAGCGGTATGTATCACTAAATAGAAACCAAAACGTTTAGTGCGATTCTTTTGTATATTCAATATATAACGATGGTACCTTTTTGTAAGTCTGATTGTCCGATAAAAAATGGAGATGGCGGAACAAGGTTGTGCAATGATTATAAAATAAATGATAATTATATTTCTTACATTACACCAATTAGCCTGAAAGAAAGCACTGTAAGGCTTGTGTTATGGACAGTAGGGTAACAGATAGACATACATAGATATGTAATATAAATGTATGTTAATACCCGTGACTCATCTACAAATGCTCGTAGTCATCACACAAACATCTGCCTCTTCCGGGACTCAAAGCCAAGACCGCCAATGCGAAAGGCAGGATCGCTACCGTTGCACCAAACGGTCGTCATAATGCATGATTAACAATGGTAAAATGTTTTGAATATGGATTCGTCATCTATTCAACGGAAACAGTCTATGGTTTTAATAATCTTAAATGGTTTGAATAATAATACTTTTAATAGTATTTTTATTACAAAATACACTCGAGAGCAATGAATCCGGGTCACTTAAAGAATCCTAAAAATCTCGGAAACTAAAAATGCTAGGTTAATGCAATAATTTGTATTTAATAGACAATGTAATACTCCTTAAATGAAGGTATTAACACTTCTTAGTTATTGTAAAGTTATATCATAAAAAAATCAAATTTGAAAAAGGGCCACTTTCGAAGATGGAACTACGAAATTACAGCATTTGGTTTTGCTTTTGTTTGTAATCTGTCATTTATGTGGGTACATAAACCATGTTGATAGTGCTCTATATTCATTATTCAAGCTGAAATTATGTCGCTTACGCCTGAAGAATGCACCAGAATACTTACAATGCTGGAAACCGGCCGGAGTCAGCGCGATACAGCCAGGACTGTCGGTGTGTCGCTGTCAACAGTACAAAGAGTTCTCCGACGTTACGAAGAAACTGGTTCTAACCTACGCAGACCAGGAACGGGCAGAACCAGGTGTACCACAGCACGAGAAGACCGATACTTGGTGAACACCATGCTTCGAAATCGCTTTCTCACAGGAACTGAACTCACCAATCAGTTTCGACGCCTCGGAGGAAGTAACCCAAGTGCATGGACAGTAAGACGTCGGCTTGCTGAATCTAACTTAAAACCCCTTAGACCTGCAAACGGCCCTAAACTGGAGCGTGGGCATCGTATTTCAAGACTAAGATATGCCCAGAGCCACGTAAATTGGAGTATTGAAGATTGGTCAAAAGTTATGTTCTCCGACGAATCAAAATTTATGCTCTACAAGCACGATGGAAGACACAGAGTGTATCGAAGACCAGGGGAAAGATTCAAGCAAGCATGCATCGAAGAAAAAGTAGCCTACGGTGGTGGGTCTGTACTTGTGTGGGCCGGAATTTCTTCTGAAAGTCGCACAGAGCTGGTGATCATAGAAAACGGCTCTTTAACTAGCGTAAGATATGTGGAAGAAATCCTCAATGATCACGTTGGTCCATTTATGGTCAATTTAGGTGAGGATGCTATATTTATGCATGACAATGCCCGACCTCATACAGGTAGGATTGTGAATGACTACCTTCAAGAGATGAACATTACTCGTATGGAGTGGCCAGCGCGCAGCCCGGATATCAACCCGATCGAGCATGCTTGGGACGTGCTAGGCAGATGCGTAAAACAACGAAACCCTCCCCCAATCACGCTTCGTGAGCTCAAAATTGCTCTCACAGAGGAATGGGAGAATATTCCCCAAAATCGTATAAGGAACTTGGTGTACAGCATGCCAAACCGCGTAAACGCAGTAATGGAAGCACGAGGAGGCAATACGAAGTATTAAAATTCAAGAAAATCGTAATAAAATTCAAACATTTCATGTTTCCTATTTTTGTTTTAAGGAGAGATCAGCAGTTTTTTTCTTTATGTAATTTTGTGTTAATAAAATGTATGGTGACTCATATTTTTTTTACTTTCATTTAAGGAGTATTACATTGTCTATTAAATACAATTTATTGCATTAACCTATCATTTTTAGTTTCCGAGATTTTTAACATTCTTTAAGTGACCCGGATTCATTGCTCTCGAGTGTAGGATGTTGTTGATAGCAACCTTTTTTAGCATGATTTGTATTTTTTAATATTTTATTGTTTATAGCTTTTTTGCTTTGAAGTGGGATGTCAGTCGCGTTTTTTATAGTTTGTATGAATGTTTAGTTTTCTTTGATTTGATATTATATTAATTTTATACCCTAAACGGAACGTGTTTTCCTCATAAATCAGCTCCCATTTGCTCTCACTTGCTTACATTTCATACATATAATCGAAATTTTAAAATGTTTCAATTCTTCATTCAACACACCCATAGCCCATTGAGATGTTAGCTTTGACTCAAACGTACTAAGTTCGATCCTCGCCGATGGTAGTACATCATCATTCTCATCATCATTGGATCTCGTAACAAAAGCGTTTAACTTACCAGGAGGGAGCCCCAGGAATATTAATAATATCTCAAGAAATTATTATACAAAAATATAGCCAATAGCTTTCTTGCATGTAATTTAAAATCTAATATTTCTATTTTTCAAATATGTAATAAAGTGACGGCATCCGTTAAAATCGATAATTTCTAATCTTTTAAGATTTTTTTTTCCGGTTAAAAATTATGCATAAACGAAGGTAAATTTCAAAACAAACTGAGCGCCTTCCCATTGGTTGTGACGTCACATGACATGAAGCCGTGCGTTTGCTGGCAACATATATCATTACAACGTATGTAGATTCACTATGTCATGTCATGTGACGTCATTCAAAACGCGTGAAAATGGCGGCTGTTTTAATGACGATTAATTTACTGACCCAAGAAAATATTTTTTTAACAAAAAATAATTAAGTATTTTTTCTATTAAAAATGACTTGATTTAACGATTTATACAATAACAAAAAAATCATGCAAGAAACCTATTGAGCTATCATCGTATGTTTTTACTGCATCTCCTGTCTTATCTACTCTTAGTATATTTTCCAAAGTCGACAGCACAACAAGCTTAATTTTGACTATTATATGTACTTTATGCTATTGTAAAAGAGGTTATTTCATAGTAAGATCATATCCATTCTTGTAGCCTGAAGTAAATCTTGGAAGTGACACGAAACTGGGACACAGGTGTAATGTGGGACAAAAATAAGAACGTGGATCGGAAAAAAACTGACAAACGACTGACAAATAGGTACTACCTACCTACAAGAGAATCAAACTATATAAATAAATAAGTAAGTTTAGAAATTTCTGTTAATAAATATTTTATTACAAAAAAAAATTGAACTGGCACTTAGTAATTTATCAATTTCAGACTTTTCATTAACGAAGCAACCATTACTGTCTTTCGTCTTTTGTCTCTTCAAATCAATGTAAAGATTAAAATGTAGGTATATATAAATCTTCTAGATGATAACACTTATTTGTAAACTACAAATATGCAATTTTATTCTCTGCTACCAAAATAGTTCGCTCGAGGTAAACTCGACAATCGGGCATTCTTGGCAGCACGCAGATAGAGATTTTTGCATTATTGGCCATCGCTAGATAAACGGCAATAAAATAACAGTACAAAAACTTTGATGAATTTTATTATTTTCCTGGGAAGTGGCTTTGTTTTTTATTTTTATGAGTTTGTAGCTATTTGTAGTAGAATGGACCCTCGCAACGGTCCCCATTACTACGACTTCTATTTTTATATATATTTCTTAAACTAGCACATTTAAGTTAAGGCTAACGCTTTTACCGGTTAAAATACCCGTTTATTCTGGGTTTCGTACCATTATTGGGTCACTTTGTGTCCGCCAGTCCGTCTGTCTGTTACGACCATTTATCTTGGAAACGCGTGGTGGTAACGAGTTCCAATTAGAATCATATAGGCATGTCTACAGTTCCTTGAAGCTGTGAAAAAAGATACATCCGTTTATGCCACAAAAAACGTATATTTCGATACTCCCAAGGGACACAAAATTTATAGGGTATTATCCGTTGACCTAGCATCATGAAATTTAGCATAAAGCCGTTGTCATTTCACAAGTGAAGTGAAGAAAAAATCCGAATACCGAAATTTGTAGTTGCAACACTGTTTTTACGATTACCTAGTTAGCTGGAGAAATAACCGCAACCTCCGACGATGTGTGGGATCAGCAGTTTTCCAACGGCAAAGTTAAATTTGTCCCTCCAGCCATTATAATTTCGTTAGAACAGTGTTGGGTACTTTAACTTAAAGTTTGTACGGAACCCTTTGTGCGCGAGTCCAACTCGCACTTGGCCAGTTTTTTTTTAATTTTTATTCATTTTATTAGTCGAAAAAAATAAAAAAAACTCTTCATTTTGTCAAGCAAATGTATAAATATTTACGAACAATATTAGAAAAAGTCACATAAATTGTTCTGAATACACAAAATAATTAGCTAAAACACTTTTATTTATTATCAACTTCAGGAAATTGGCCAGTTTTTATATTTAATCCTGATGTTTCGACTCCTTTACAGGAGCTGTGATCACAGTAATGGATGTTATACATGTACTTTCCAATATTTTAATCAGGCACGTTCCTAACTACAAATATTCAAATAAAATTAAACGTTTTATTTGAGTTTTTTTATTATTTTATAATATCTACGGGCCCTTCCTAGAACAATTCGCCAATGAAACTCGGACAGGGGGACCGACTTAAATTTTCTTAAAGATTATTTTATTTATCTGCACTATTTTTGATAAAATTAGGCAAACGCATACGAGGCAAATGGGGGCTTCAAAATAATTATTGGGGAAGTCACCAGTCTTTCGAATTCTTGAAAAAACTAGACACACGTTTCTGGACTCTAGTGGAAAATGTGTAACAAGGAATAGTCTGATTTAATTTTAATTATCTATGTCTTTATTCATACTAACAATATTATTAAGATTTTTTTGTATTGCTTACCCATAACTCATTTTTGGTCATTTTTTTAAGTAAAACCTTCTTAGCGGCTTTGTGCACTTTTTAGGATGGGTAAATAATTTTAAACTCGCGTCAGGACATGTGACCTGATCGAAAATTCGTAAGACGGAGGGAGAGTAGACCGCTGGCGCGGCGTAGGAGAGGAAGCAATATCACACTCTCTTTTTACCGCGCGGAGAAAATATATGTCTGCTCCTACTGTTTCGTTTAAGCGGCGCATGGCGCTTGCGCCAGTGTGCGTGTGTGTTTGTTGTCATGCTTGTGTACGATAGAGCAATGAATGAATATTGTTTTTTGCCACATAAATTAAAGTACTTTTATACTGATAATCAAAGCAGTTCGTGTGAAATTATTCCCTAACCATTCCAAAATATCAAAAATGCAAAACGTTAATGTTCATGTTTTCACTTCTGCCGGCACTCCCGGAGTGCAACCCGTTGTTTTTTTTTTGTAAACATCACTATATAACTACAATTAAGACAATAAAGAGTATTATTTTTTTTAACTCAGCTTTTAATGCTTGCGTTGATAGTCACTATGGGTCTAAATTAAGTAATGACTATTACTATTCCAGGTATTGCAGTTGATTTTCCGGATTTTCATTCATTTCTAAACATTTCCGAACTATAATTACTATCTATTATGGTCAGCAAAAAAAGACAGCATAAAAGAGCATTGCCAAAACACACCGAGCACAGTTATTTAATTATTTATAATCAGAAATAATAGTTACCTCTCGTTTTCTTCCAAATGTCATTTTATCGAAACAATTTTTACTCGTAGATAAGAATAACTCTTTCCCGAAAGCTCAAGAATAGATTTTGAAACGGAAACACCAATCCTCACAAATCGATCACTTCTGTTTTCTTGTCTTTGGTTTAATAATCAATGTTACCGATTGTGTTGATTATTATTAATTTACAGCAATATATCAAAGAGAGAGGACATACACACATACATTGTTCTGAATCCAAATTAAGTAGCTGAAGCATTTGTAAGATAAATTATTACTAGGCGATGCAGTCGCTAAGCATAAAGCTACGCTAGCACCATATATTGGAGCGGAACGTAATACCTAAAGAAGAAAAAAATTTTTTTTTGCGAATTTCAAAATTCCTAAACCTGTTAATTGATTCACCATAAAAAATATTAAAATCGGTTAAGAACTCTGGAAGTTATGGCGTAACAGACATTGCGCCATTGAAGCTGATCCATGGGAGCTTCGCTTCGCTCCGCTCCAATAAAAAAAATACTAGAAAAAATCGACTAGGGCCGCAAGTGAATTCTCAGGCGGGAACCGTACCCGCAACGTTTGGAAATCCGCTCTAATGCTCTTCCTGTTGAGCTACCGAGCCTTGTGAACACTCGTCGAAATTTTCTAGTACCTTTCTGATTTTACGCTGTAGGCCAGCGTTGTTTTATCAATGAGAGAAACATCCTCTCGTATTCGAAAGAATTTTTTTTACAAATGTTTGCAATCGATTAAGATGAAACAGTATAATTACTGTTTCATCTTAATCGATCGAATGCATGCATGATCGAATGAAAAAATAAAAAATGGAATTTATAATTTTTATATATTTTATGCATTTTTCTATTATAAGATAAATTATTATAATAGATAAATACTAGAAAAAACCGATTCGGGCCACAAGTGAATTCTCAGGCAGCTTGCACTTGTTATGGAAATCAGAGACAACGACAATATCACAACACATCTAAAATAGGCAAGTTCGTTTTCCTAATTAACCTGACCGGAAATAAAACTCGAGACCTCGAAGAGGTGTCACCATGAAAACCGGTATCCAAGCCACTCGATCACGGAGTTCATCCTTAAGACAAAATGCCTCCTTATGGGGGAGAAGCTTGAATTCCTCCCAGCAGTAGACGTGGTTAAAAATCAGCTGAACCTATGATGAATCTATGATGAAAGGCCTTAATATTATTATTTAACCCATGCGAAGTCTGTACAGGTTCCTACTTAGTTATATGCTACACCCGGCACGCTTTGCAATGCTCTTTTTTATGACAATACATATAAACCTTCCATACAGGTGTTAGATTTATTAACTATTAAGTATGATAGTTAAATATTATACATATGATTTCTTGTTTAACTTAAAGGAAAGCATCATTTGCTTGATAGTTTATGTAATTTTCTTGTATGTAAATGACAAATTGTTTTCAATTAGAATCAAATAATTTATCAAAGCAATTAATATCTCCAATTGTGCTTGATAATTAAAAATGCTTTAATAAAGTTATTTTGGATAGTTTTATGTTCAACCACATTATGTTCTTAATACCTATGGCTCGTTACTTTTTCGGCTTGCTCATAGTTCAAAGTGTGTACGAAGTCTAGCAGTGGCTTGTAACAAATCAACGATAAAAATTAAAGAATTACAACAAAACGTAAAATTTTATAGACTCATATTAAGAAATTGACACCTTCTAAGGCGCTACTAACTGGGCGTTGATTGTAATATGTATTTGTGTTATGTTTAGTAACATAAATAAAGTTTAAACATAAGATGGGTGATAACTTGGCAAGCTTAACGACTGGCAAGCAACACCTTTTACTACTACACAATTAAATGGCTATTAGCAATATAGAAATTAAAATAAATTCCATAACCTATAGCTAACAAAAAAGGAAATGCTAATAAAAAATACTTTAGAGACTAAACTGAACTAAATAAATAAAAAAATATCTCCTAAATCTTTGCTCGTTATCTAGATTATATAAAGTTCTTCACAGCTTCCACTTATTTTAAGCATTCGATTCTTCCTGTTCGGATAAATGATGAAGAATGAAATAAATGTAAATCATTTTGAACTGTTTAACTACTTGAATTTAGGTAAAATTTAGTTAAGGTGTAGGATGCTCGCTTAGTTGAACACGAAAACCGTACAAATAGATGTTAAAGTTAGTAAAGCTGTAGCGTGTTTAGTCACGTATACATTGTCCAATGTAGGATGATACTTTTGACAGGTGTCACTTCCTTATTGCTACGTACTAAGGTTGCCTTTATTTCCTTATGTTTGGCTTGACATTGCAATAGCTACTTTATACCCTCTATATAGGTGTCAACTGTCAAAAGTATTATCCTACAAAGTATAGTAAGTGGTGACTGGCACGACGTTGAAAGTTATGTTGTTGCGGAGATAAAAGGAAGAATTTATAACGGTAAAGTTACAGCTAAAAAATAGTAGAATGGTCCTTCCTCGGCCATAGTCGATAGTAAACTCATAATGTTAAATAACAGCAGATTAAAAGAAAAGTTGAAATACTGACGCGTAATCTAATTTAAGCGTATCGAACTGAAGTAAAGTGCGGTGTAAGACCGTACATACGGTTTCCGTGATATGATTAGCACAAGAAATAATCATATCTAACTAGCTAAATCGTCATGAGTGATAAAATAGCAATTATTAAATTGACTAAAATTGAAATAGTGGACGAATGGTCTCCATCAATCAGGCAAACGTATCAATTGGCCCTGTGCTACCTGCTCACGACCATTAATGAAGGTATACTGGCGTTCTGCCAAGAAGAATGTATTATTTATTGAATAGTTATATGAGACGGGATTACAGAACCGACAGTAGGCAGAAAACTCCCCGCTGGCATACCGTAGCGAATCTATCACGGTTTTGGAGATTCCCTTTTTGATGTGAAACATCTATTGGCGCGCCTTAACAGTAAAATCTACCCGTTTGCCGTCACGAAAAACGGCATGACGCTCTGATGCCATCCCTTTTGCACATGCGTGAAAAAAGCAAGGTCTGTGTTTTAAATCTTTTTTGTAAGTGTTGTGGGTGACTAATATTTTTGTAAAAAAAATAATTAATATAATTTTACTTCACCTTTTTAGTTCACGAACAACACAAGAGATAAGTGATAACAATTTAAATTAATAATGACCAAGGTACAAACAGCAACACTCTTAACTGCCCCTTCAAGACCCAACAGACAGAAAGGTAGAAATAGATGAAATTATTTTTCCCATGAGTTTCGAGTGTTCTGACGCACCAAGTAACGCGAGCCGGTTTTTGATCTTCACAGAGCGAATGCGGTATCCATCGGATAAACAACAACTTTTTTACACCTAATTGTTCATGCAAGATTATTTGTATTTGACTCATGCCAATGTCTAAAGTTGCCTGAATTTCGCGGTATGTCACATGTCGATCTTCCTCAATCAGCTTACGCACAGCATCAAGGTTTTCTTGGGTGACTGTAGTTTTTGGACGACCTTGACGGGGAACATCACTGAGCTCGACACGTCCACGTTAAAATTCAGCAAACCAGCGATAAATTTTGGATGGGGCTTCATCACCAAATGCAGAAAGCATCCGATCAACACACTGTTTTTGTGTTAAACCACGTCAAAAGTTATAATAAAGAGCGATTCTTGATTTTTCTCGAGTCAATTCCATTTTCTCAACGACTAAGTTTGACAAGACCTTGTGACAAGACCGAGAATCTTTTTTTTAAATAAATAAATGGTATTTGATTTTTGAAACCAAGGAGTTTTCAATTAAAAAGATTTTAATATGACAGGAACAGTGGAAATAATTCATTCCCGATACTTTTAGTGCAGCCCTCGTATGTGATGGTGAGGGCCACCTTCATTTAGCCTACGCCGCACTGTCTGCATTGATATCTAGCGACCGGAAAAAATTGACAATGATTGTTCTGACATTACATTACTACTTATTATTGAATTGAAACAATCCCACCTTCTTATCTTCAGGTCTTAGAAAAAAGTATTAGTTTCAGTTATTATGGTTCATTTCAAAACTTTGTAACGTTACACACACATCTACAATAAAAATGACATTTATGAAGACGTCATACATCTATTCTCACTTTCTTTCAAGAAGTTGGTAGTCACGTGACAGGGGCAGTTAAGGTTGTTGCTGTTTGTACATTTAATTCTAGGAAAATCGTTCCAGTGAGGTATTGATATTATTTTATCTTTTGTTTTATAATTGGAACTTCTTTTGACGTGACAACGTCTTATAAATTGGTTTGCCGGGTGACACTTCAAGAAACTGCGTTACGCTCCGCTCACGTTATACGCTTACAATGAGAGCGAGTGAGAGGCACGCGTCCCTTCCACTCGGGCATGGTTAGCCCGCCTAAGAGCGAGAGAGACAGACATAAAAAGTGGAAGGGACGCGTGCCTATAAATTAATGTTTTAAATATAATTCTTTGTATAAATAAATGTTTTAAATTGTTACTATTATTTCATCCTTCTTCCTACTATACGAATGAATATTCACATTAAAATTATTTTACCACTCAAAGTCGTTGTCACGTAAAACTTTCGCCCGTATACCGACTTTACAGGCAACCAACCAGTTTTTTTTGTTATATGGTTGATATACCAAAGAGTCGCACTAATAGTTTTGGTTCCAACTTTGTGATCTGTGCCGCTAAAGAGTGGAACTCTTTGTCTGACTCTGTGTTTTCTGATAAATACAATTTAGGAGTCCAATTCAATTTACAATTACGATAATTCAATTTTATAGGTATATTCAAGTCGTCACATCATAGATAGCATCATCACTTACCATCAGACGAGATAGCAGTCAAACGCTTACATATTCACGATAAAAAAATTAAGAACCAAGTCGTTTGCGTAGCTGTGCGCTTTAATTACTGAATTTCATTCATTAAGTGAAAAAACACTCTCCCGGATAGCAAGGGATGTGGGTTGGAATCCCGCCGACACCTGAGGCAAATTGTTTTTTTTCTTGAATTATATTTTTCGGACATGGCACAAAAAAAAGTTACAACTTTCAAAAACCAAATAACACTTTTTTTTGTTATAGCTTTGCCGTCACTTTGACGGGTAATATTTAGTCGAAATATTAATAGGAGTATTCAAACGTTCATGCTAATGTAATTTTATTAAAAATTAATTGAAAATAATTCTATTAAAATGCAGTTAAAATATGTTCTTTTGAATTGTGCAACATTATTTATCTACCTATTCAGGACATCTTTGAAGTGACTCACGTTGATACGATTGTCAAAAAGGCGGCCAGAATGTTAGGTTTTATAAGGCGCAATACAAAGTATTTCAATAATTTGAGTACAAGGATTATACTTTATAACTGATTGGTGCGTAGTCATTTAGAGTTTGCCTCCTGTGTCTGGAGTCCTTTCTACAGCGTGCACTCGCAAAGGGTTGAAAGCATCCAGAGGGCTTTCACTAGATACCTTGCCTTCCACACTAGTGGTTTCTATCACAGGCAGCCATATGTTCAGCGATTGGCTAAATTTAAACTCACTAGTCTTTGCAGTCGTAGACACCTATTGGATATGTGTTTCGCCCACAAGGTCATAAGTGGTCATGTGCAGTGCAATGATTTATTATCCCGAATGAAGTTATCAGTGCCATTTAATTACCCTGGGCATCGTTTAACCAAGACTTTTGCTTTGCCTTTTGCCAGGACAAATCTGGGTTGCCAGTCTCCCCTAGCACGAATTTGTAGGGATTATAACTACTTTTCTAATAAAATATCAGACCTCGATATATTTGGAGACAGTTTTAAGCAAAAGCTTGTCAGCCTCTTTCAAAATTTTTAATGTTTAATTTGTTTTATGCTTGTAACTTAAATTATAATTTTCTTATGTTTTTCTATTTTATTTTATTTTATTGAATGAATATTATTTTTCAGTAATAACTTTGCTTGTGTATCCCAATGTGATATTATTATTATCGTTTTATCAATGTAATTAAATTAAATGTAAAATTTCTTTCAAAATCTTTGGATCAATTTAAATTTGTTTGGTTTGATTTTGTTATCATCTTTTCTTCTTTTTTTTGCTAATTTAATACATATAATTTTGGCGCATGTTATGTACGCCGTTATTGTGACATACATCAGAATTCTTGCAACCTTTGTTAAATCTATACAATTGTGATAATGTAAGTCATGTGGTAGTACTTAATAAATTAACAAATAAACAAAAAGTGACAAGACGAAGAACCTAGATTTATCTGTTTGAATAGAAACATGGGTTTTAAAGGAGATTGCTCAAATTGGCCCAAATGAAAAAAAAAAAATTGACTTATACGGTAATTCTTGGCGTAATTTATACTTTATTTTCCAGTCATTAGATTTTAACGGACACTTCTGTATAATATATTCATTTTAAAAAGGATTTTCACTTTACCGGTTTGGAAAACATACGAACGAATCATTTTTAATGGCTATGTGTGTAGTAACATACAGCCAAAGACTGATCGAAGTTGTTTATATAAAATAAAAACAAATCTATTTTGTACAGATCGATAAGATAAAATATTTTTTTAATATAACACTTTGGTATTAATATACTCAACTATATTATCATTTTCACTACATGCAAATGTGCTAAGACAATTATTATAGATGGAAGGCGACATCATAAAGTCTATTGCCATACATTTTTCGCCAAACACCTTCATAAACACATTATAAGGTGTGATACACTGAAAATCTAAAATATAGTTTAAAACATAACAAAAGCAATAAAGCTACTGTATATATGGCTGTATAGCCTAAATCTCTTCGTTTTCTTTGGTTAACGAGACTTTATTAAAAATTCTCTAATTTGTGGCTGGCTGGCTCATTCGCAATCATCACACTCAGTTTCGGTTTGGGATCTTGTTCTTTCTCTGCTTACGGTTTTCATTGCGATTTCGAATTTTTTACTCGGCTTTTCCAACGGACTTGATATCTTGCTACAGTGACCCACCTGGCTTTTAACTACGGACTTTGTTACCAGCACTAGCGATAACTAATTTGGCATTCATCACGGACTTTGATTCTACGTAATGGAAATGGAATCCACATTTTGTATAAATTTTGGATCCGCTAGCGGTTCCATGGTATAACAAGAGTTTACTTATTTGTTTTTTATTATTTTGATACCTATGTGGGTGAGGTGCCTTTTGAGGTTTGCAAAATCATTCAGTGTATATGGTTTATAAAAGTTCTCAGGGGTGTCCGTCAATAATATTTGTTTCTACAGTCATTTATACATAATTTCGGATCTAGGAAATAAGTTTTCATGATTATTGGTCTTTAGGCCAAACATGTATGGAAGCTGAGCAATCTCCTTTAACAATTTTTTTTTAAATTCATAATGAGGATTAAACTATAAAATTTTATGAGTATGTGTAGCTACGCCATATTGCGTAGCTACACATGCTCCATACGCCATACGGAGACCTTGTACCGAGAAGCTGCAAGAAATCTCGTTTCTGTTGGCTGTTGGGCTGCTTCTTTTTCCCCTTTTATGTGTTACATTACAAAGTTATACAAATTACAAAGTTATAAAACCGATTCGTTGCTACAAGCTTGATTTACGTGAAAAATGAAGATAAGTTTTATTCTGGGTTGATTACCCTAAAACTTAATTTGAAGGAGTTATCATCGATTTAAAAATGACACGGTTTCAGTGGCTAACGCCACACGCAAAAAAAAGTGAAACTAAAACAGCAACGAATCGGTAAAATAAACTTTTCTTAAAAGACGTATAATAAAAATTGACTATTTAAATTAATAAATTATATACAGTTGCCATCTCCCATTACAAAAAATAAAGGTAAATAAATAGAGACAAGACTACTTACTCCATAATTAATAATGATCGATATCAATCAATTAATTATCACAACAATCGATAAAAAAGAAGCAGCTGCTTTTCAATTAATTTTATTATTAAATTGGTTAACACATTCACGAAAACCAGCAAACAAAAGCATGAGTATGCAATAAGACAGCCTTCCAGATAAAACGCTATAACAAAATACTTTGATTCCTTACAGTCCGAAATTTTCAGCAAATCATCAAATAATTCCAAGACGAGCTACTGGATTTTATCTTACTTCGAAATCTCACGGTCGCCGATTTGAATTGATAACGTTACCACGATTTAAAACCTTACTTTAGTATACAGAGTTACTTATTGAGTCAAAGTAAAACACGTCAACATCGATACATTACGTCAAATTTTAAACACACAGCAACAAATACTATAGGATAGACATACAATTTTTTGACGTGATAACGTCTTATAAATCGATGAACACCGGCTGCATGCACGAAAAAATGTAACGTTCCGCCTGAGCCGAGCGTGCAAGCGAGAGCGAGGAACAAGCGATAGAGAGACAAGATCGGCCTAAGCGTTTGACTAGTGGCGCATCTATCTCTCTTCCACTTCCAGAAGTGAAAAGTTAATGTGGTTTCCATTGTTTATTACAACAACTTATTGTTAATTTATAGAAACAAAAAAAAATTAACTCCTTTTTTGTATTATACAAAATGATAATAATTCAGTGATAATAATTCAATTCATAAAAGTATGCAATTTTTCATCAATGTTTACTTATGACGCTATAACGTAAAATTATCGTCCTTAAACCGAGTTTACAGACAACCAATTTTTGAAGTGAAAACTTCTTTAGCGGCGTTGTGCACTTTTTGGGATGGGTAAAAAATGATAAACTCGCGTCAGGTCACGTGACCTGATCGCAAATTCGTAAGAAGGCGTAGGGCGCTTGCGCGATGTGCGTATAGTCGTGTCATTTTTAAACTTCATAGTGACAGTTACATTATTTTTTTTTTTAAACTGTCATTATGAAATTTTAAAATGGCAGGTAATGTCATGAGAACGCATGCGTTCAACTGATTTTATTTATTGCGCATGTGTAAAATCCTGCACATGCGCACAAAAAAATGCAACGAACACGACTTGGTGTGTTTGTTGACATGTTTGTATACGATAGCGCAATAAATGAATATTGTATTTTACCACATAAATGATAGCACTTTTATACTGATCATTAAAGCAATTCGTGCGAAATTATTCCTTAACCATTTCAAATTATCAAAAATGCACAACCTTAATGTTCATGTTTTCACTTCTGCCGGCACTCCCGGAGTGCAACCCGTTGTTTTTTTCCATAAGAATATAAGGCTTTTTAGCAATTAAACTGCCTCTCTGTGTACTTTTCTTAGTTGTACTTGTCTCGCTCTGTATCTTATCTGAGAGTGTTATTTTAATTATTGACAACGCGATAAACGTATTTTTAATATCTTCATTAACCCCTCATTGTAAGCTTACGAATGGGTCGACATCCGTAGTACATCAGTGAATATAGAACTCTGAGGCCCCAGCATCAAGTCTTATAGTGATTGAAGTTTAGCCGCTGAAAAGAGACGGCACTATAGATCGTGCATAGCGGTGTCTCACTTTGACATTCGAACTTGAATCGCGCCTTAGCGCGATGCAAGTTCTAATCTCTTAAGATCATGGTAGGCCCTCTGGTCTTATGAGGATAAAGCTGACATCTCAATCGATGGGCAACAACCGACTTAATAAGTTAGACAAACAGATTTCAGAGAAAAACGTATAGCCTAAATATTCAGTCAGAACGTTACCTTTCATAAGTTTTTGAAGTTTACTCCTCAAGAATTAATTTTCATATAAGGCGTTCGATATGCAAAAAATATGAAAAGTAAAATTTTCTGATCGAATGATGTGCAAAATCCCGCACACGCGCACAAAAAAATGTAACGAACGCGACTTTTGTTTTATTATTTTCTATGCCTGTTCAAAGACCATCGTTCTTTTATTACATACACACACTTTCTTAATTATTTATCTTAACAACACAAATATCTTTCGCCAATCCGAGATGATATCGTTGGCATGACTCATGTTTATTTTGCTCCAGCTCTATAATTAGTAACGTATTACGAGCACCATGCCACTGGAGTAATAGCAGTCACACACTTATTATTAACTAACGACTTATCCTGACTGCGCTCACTAAATACCAAACTTTGTTGTGTACCGAAAACAGTAAAGAAAATGGAAACAAAACACCGTAGAGTTAATCATTCATAAAAAATATGAAGAGTAAATGAATAAGTCTATAACGGTAATCCCACAAAAGAGTTTGAATTAAAAAACATTTTGCTTATGTATTTTTCAAAAATTAACTTTAAATTTTGGGATCACCACCAATGAATGAAATTTTAGGACAAATAGTACATTCACTTTAGAATGTATGTAATATATCTAAATACAAAGAAGGTATAAATGGACCCATTTTTGCAAACAAGAACCAACCTACAGTTTGAGAACTACACAAAATGGTATCTAAACACTTATTATTTATAACATTTATAAATCTGATATTTCTAGATAGGCTACAGTATTCCACACGAGGTTAACAAGTATTCATTCATTAATATACTATGTATGCATTTTGCACATTCTGTTTACAAAAGTCTCGTTTTCTCGAAACCAACCTGCTGTGGGTTGGTTCTTGTTTGCAAAAATGGGTCCAAATTAACTTTAAATAGAGAACTTTATAAACGAATAAACAAAAAAACCGCCATTAAAAAAAAAATCTAAAACGAATTTATTAGAAAGTAAAAAAATATTAAGTGTCTACAACTTACAACCACCTTATTTTTTCTGCTCAATGCGTTTACCACGCAAGAATATACCCACTTAAAGTTCACATCTAATTCAACACATACCAATAACTAATAGACAATTATCAAATTTAGGTTTCACCTAAGCAAAAATTTTAAAGTAATTATATGTGTAGACTGCTTAAAATAAAAGATAATCAAATTATTTATCAATTAATTAATTAATCAAATTAATAAACTAATTTAATTAAATCAAATTAATTAACTAATTTAATTAAATCAATTTCATTAATTATTTTAATTAAATCAAATTAATTAATCAAATTAATACTTTGGAGTCGGTGTATTGCTAATGTTGTCGCATTTCCTTGGCTGAATAGGTACCCAAAATCATAATCTTAGTAACATATAAGTTAGACATTTGGCGGGTTTATAAAGTTCTGAATTAATATTTTGCTATTACTGAACGAAATAGTAAGTAATATTTGAATGTTTTGTAAATTATCGAGATTGCAGTGGCTGCGGGGACTAAACAATCACACCAAAAACTTATGTGGAAAATAAACAAATATTATAATCTCACTAAAATTACGTTATTCAAATTAAATAACTTAACTCTTGTAAAATAAAATTCTGTTCAGTCATCTATATATTGTAAAGTCAAGCAAAAACTTTGTATAACTTTCTGAAAAAAAGAGTGTGAAATTTGTTTTAGTTAAAGTTTATTTGGAGATAAACTGCGATAAACTAGTATTTTTATATATTATGCATTAGAAGTATTTTAAATAAATATTACACACATTACCGCGTGTAAAACACGCATACACACATAGAACTACGTAATAATTATTTGTTAATGGTTTAACTAGCGATCCGCCCCGGCTTCGCACGGATGCAATGCTCTACTATATTATGCATGTATTATACATATAAACCTTCCTCTTCAATTACTCTATCTATTAAAAAATACCGCATCAAAATCCGTTGAGTAGTTTTAAAGATTTAAGCATACATAGGGATATAGGGACAGAGAAAGCGACTTTGTTTTATACTATGTAGTGACTTTACATTGTCTGTGGTGAAACTGAGCAGAGATTGAAACGTTCTTTCCACTGAGCAAGGAATCACTACGTTTTCTTTCTGAATATCAGGATTTTACGGGAGCGGGAAGCGTCACTTTTGTGATTTTGTTTTGGTTGTTAAAATTTGTGTTTTGGTGGATATTAGTGCATAATAATAGTGGATTATTAACCACAAAATTGATTTTATTTGCTTGTTTGTTAAGGTAAGAGAGTATCTTTTTGAGGCTGATTGAAATTTGCAGAGAAGGATTTTGTTATTAGCAGTTATCGCATCTGGGGATCGAGGCTAAGGATACCTTACCGAAAACGAGGTAAGGAAAAGAAAGTAGAAAGATGTAGTGACAGCGAACATAGAAAAGAAAGAGTTAGAAGGAGGAAGTGGCGTCGAATTATTAACCACCTTCGTATACAATCACCACTAAGTGTTTAAGCACATGCAATAATGTTGGAATGTGAAACAAAACAGCGGAAGTTGTCTTTTTCTGCTCTCTCAAGAAGTCCACGGGGAGGTTTAAAACCCCACACCTTTACTGGAACCCAGGGAAACGGATATTTCACTGTTCATTCATCATTAGTTGATCATCTATCATTAAAGGATCGGCTCTCATCATCATTAATCATCATCTGATTAAGAAAAAAAAATTAATGGCAGTATGCCTTAGACCATCAACCGTCCCAAAAAGAACGAATATCAACTACTTACTGAATGTCAAAGATAATCATATATTCATTTCATATACGTAGTTTATTACTATAGGTCAGGGATGGCGAACCAATGGCACGCGACAAAATATTTTGGGCACGTAATTGATAACAAAATTCATTAAGCACTTTAAAAAAAAGTGTGAAGCAGGTTTTATATGACGACCGCGAGTGATACCTACTCTTTTAACAATATTTTCATCTACCTATGCCTGCGAGTCGTTATTTACAGAGATGTTATGTAGAGAATAACATTAAAGACTCAGAAACCGTTTGACAGATAACTTCAGCTCAGCATCAGTGTTCGAAGGATATATATCAAGTGATATATATCATGATATATATCCGATATATATCCGATATATATCCGATATATATATCAAACGATTTTTTGTGATATATATAAAAAAAAAATGATTTTTACTATATTGCATTTAAGTACTTTTAGCGACGCGCTGCTGGCATATTCGTCGTTTTTACCCTCACTGTAGAAGAAAGAACGCTGAGCGCGAATTCTAGCCAAAACAGAGCAAATCGTAAGCATTGTGTCTGTTGCTTGATTGCAATGTAATATGTACTTTAGATCAAATTTTAGTCTTTTGGTCGTCATGAAACGCACTTTCTATAGGTATGACTTTGGCAGTTGTAAGTGTTATACTTTTTGGGAAAATCGGATTAGAGTTCAAAAGTAGGGGTGGCCCGGTTTATTTGCTGTCCAGTGTATTTAAGACTGATTTCGTAACTAGAAAAAGACTAATTTGTTATTTGATTATAACTCGACTGAGTACAAATATTAGGATTTTTAAGATATTTTAATTTTGTTTCCCTAATATATAAGACTTTGTTTTCTGAGAAAAAGATGTTTTTTTTAGGATTTGTTAAATACATAAATATAAATAAAAACTAAAAATATGTTGTTTTTATATTATAATAATAATTCATAATAATAAATTGTCATGTGCCTGTGCAAATCGTATAGTAATAAGATAATAAAATGACAGTCATAAGAAATGTATATAAATATCGGATATATATCCGATTTTGGATATATATCGGATATATATCATAAATATCCGATATTTTGATAGTTATTATAAATAACGGATATTTTTGAACCCTGCTCAGCATGCATTCTGCTAAAAGTAACATCTTACAACCCTAACATTTATGTTATTTATCATCTAATCTGCAACAACAGAAGTCACACTAATTTTATTAAAATTACTATGTGATTACATTGCAAAATGTACTTATTTTTATAGTAAATAAAGAGTTTTCAGTTGATTGTATTTATTATTATTATTGTCCCAATAATCACAAAGTCAAAAGTATTTGAGGGCACGTCTATGACCTAATTAAACTTTTTTTTAGAAAAATGGCACGTTGATACGTAAAGGTTCGCCATCCCTGCTATAGGTAATACTGTATTGTTTATGACATAATCACTATGTCATGAGGGTAATATTTCAGGTCTTCGATCAAAATTACTATTTTAAATCATCATAATATGGACTCATTACAATAGGGGTCCAATTGAAAGTAGTTTGTTAAGTTAATGTTAATAAAAAGGTAATAATCATATAATAGTTAAAAAAAGTGTTTGTATCAGCTTCAACCCACATTTCGAGTTTACTTCTTGTTTGTCTTTGAAGAGGCATAGTAAATAATAAAAAAAAACTTCGTAATAAAAGTGAAAAGTGCGCACGATAGGTTGCGCACAAAAAACGTAACGCTGTCATTCGATCACTAAATTTTACTCTTCATATTTATGTAAAAAGGGGAGGTCACTAGAAAAATAGTCACTTGCCTTTTTTATATTTCACTCAACACAGTCATAATAACTCTCCATATAGATATTACTCATAAGTTTGTTATAAGTTGATTGCATGCAATTTTGTATATTATCTTTAGTTTAATAGACACTATTAATTAAATCATAGTACAATAAAAATCTAATACAGGTATTTTAAACTTAAAATAAGAACGAATAATACGAGAGGATGTTTTCTCATTGATAAGACAACGCTGCCCTACGGCGACTACAAAGCTCGATAGCGAACAAAAATCGTAACCCTGTCATTCGATCACTAAATTTTACTCCTCATATTTTTTCATACCGGGCGCCTTATATGAAAATCAATTCTTAAGGTCTTAACTCCAATAAATAAACTCATTTGCAATAAAAACGGGCACCTAAGCAATGAACCATATTAAATGTTAATATTGCTTTGTTTGATAATTATAAGTAGTTTTATCCTCACAATTTGGTAAATTAATAAGAAAATAATCGTTTTCATCGGTATTTTATAAAATTTTGATACAATTTATGGGAAATAATGCTAAACCTCACTAGTAGTGTATTATCGCTAGTAGTGCATATGCTCATGAAGTAAAAATAAAAAAGTTTTTTTTGTTTGTTTTTCTTTAATAAAGTAAAAGCAGATAAATGTCCAGTATCGAGTGTGACCCCCTCTAGCTAAAATCACAGCTTGAATTCGTCTGGACATGCTAGCGAGTATATCCCGGATACTTGCTTGCGGAATACGTTCCTACTCCGCAGTAATCACATTCTTAAGCTCTCTGATGGTCTGCGGAGCCGGTTGTACTGATCTCACACGCCGTTTCAGAACGTCCCAGACATGCTCTATGGGATTGAGGTCGGGACTTCGAGCTGGCCAATCCAAACGACGAATGCCGACCTCTTGCACATACACTTTAACATCGCGAGATCGGTGGGCGCGAGCATTGTTGTCCATAAAAATCGAGTCTTCACCTAGAGCGGATAATGCGGGTTGTGCATGAGGAATTAGAACTTCCGTTATGTATCGATGCCCAGTCAGTGAGCCGTTTTCAATGAAGACTAACTCTGTACGATCCATTGAATTTATTCCTGCCCAAAACATAACAGAGCCCCCACCATAAGGTTTGATTTCTTCGAAACATGCCTCTGCAAAGCGTTCTCCTTGTCTTCTTAGCACTCGCCGACGTCGATCTTCACCGAACAGAGATATCCTGACTTCATCAGAGAACAAAACCCTATTCCAATCTTCTTGAGTCCATGATTCACATTTTCTAGCGAACCTAAGCCTGCGAACTCGGTGCTCACGGAGTAATTTTGGGCCGTGGGCCGGGCGGTGACTGCGTATATTGGCAGCGAGAAGCCTCTTCCTGACCGTCCATAGACTAATATGCACAGTTCTTACTTCTTGGAGGTTGTTCTTAAGATCCACATTTGAGGATCCGCGATTTCTCAATGCGCGACTCACAAGAAAACGATCATCCAGTGGTTGGGTACATGGTTTTCCTCCAGAAACAGGCCTTCTCTCAGCGGAACCAGTCTCCTGATATCGCTGCCAGGTCCTTTGGACCGTCGAGCGACTAACATTTAGCCTCCTAGCCACGAAGCATTGGCTGAAACCCTCTTCAAGCAGCGCGATAATTTTGGTAGCTTTTACCACTTTATCTACCATTTTTGATACAGCCAAACAGCAATAAATAAAGCTTTGACAGTCAAGGATATGAAATTAATCGATGAAAATTGAATAAAAGTTATAAAAGTCGATGTTAACTTCTGGAACTTCGCGCCAAAAATGTAGGATAAAAAGGGGTTTTCTGTAAAAATGAGCATCAAATGAAAATTTGAATTTAGAACGTACTTTTTTAAACACCACGGCATTTTTAAAACCGGCCAGTAACGTGTACAAACGTTTGAAACCTTTTTTGTATTGTATCTTTTTAAAGATGAATGAAAATCAAAACCGCCCATTATTTTTGCAAATGAGTGTATATAAAGTTTAGAAAAATCACACCAATTAGTTTAGTTCTGCTTAGTTTAGCATAATTCGTATTAAAATTCACATATCGCACCTTTAATACTATAGGGGCACAATTCAAAAAAGATGATTTTTGGAAAAACACCTTTAAAGACTTTTGAGCCCTTGTATTGTCACAAAATCGGTCATAAGTAAATTAAACTATTGAAAGCAAAATCATAAAACATCTTAAGAGCATGTTCACTAAGCATGAAATATTTATCGCATATTAAATTTATCCTAGTAATAGTTTATTTTACTAATTTACTTATGATCGATTTTGTGACAATACAGGGACTTAAAAATCTTTAAAGGTGTTTTTCCAACAATCATCTTTTTTTAATTGTGCCCCTATAGTATTAAAGGTGCGATATATATTAACACTTTGAATTAGGAACAAATATCAATTTTTGAACACGGATCGTTGAATGCTCGCTTTCCACCAACCGGTCATCCATTCGATTAATTATTAAATATAAAAATGCAAAAACTATTAATATACAAAAATGTATTTAATAAATTCTCTTCGGATGAAATTCCAAATATTGCCGAAAGACCGTTGCTGTGAATCCACTCGACTTCGATGCAAGAAAATATTAGATTTCGATATAATTTATCGTTTAAGATCGTTACTAGGAGGCTACAAAATTACACTTAATCAAACTTTCCACTGTTAAGTTTGTATGAAATTCCAAAAATATAAAAGTATTTATTAATTTTTTCAATGGTCCCGGAACTCAGAACTCGCCTATTTAAAACATAATATCTTATTACAAAACCCTCTCGAAAGAGCACATAGTTCTAATAAACAGAAATGATATTTCTATGGCATTTGACATGTTTTGACATTAACTAATCCCAGTAGCTTAAATTAATAAATAAATTCTCTGAATTTTCTGTTTAGTTTTACTCTCGTGAAAAACTATGCAATTCCAGTAACATTTATTTGACATTGCGATGCTGCAAGATCATAAGCATTTCCAATAACCGAGAGCGGCTATGTCAGTATAAATTAATTTGCCAAATCAAAATTATCTCACGTAATAAATTGATTCCCACCTCGGTACCAAAAATATAAATTTGCTTGCAGAACTTCAATTAAAATGACGTGAAATAAATAGCCTTCTTTTTATATCCGCCATTATAGCAAAATTGTTGTTTTAAAGCACTATTTCATTCAACGAAAATATCTAAATATCCATACGTTTTTATTTCTACTAAAATATATTATTATCTTAATAGGTAATGCTACTTCCAGCTCACGCTTCCATCGATCCGTTTATTTAGAGTAATAAAATCGAAAACGATGTTTTTATTTCAAGATCCAAGCATTCAAACTGTATTCATTAACTATGTTTTAACTAAAGTTATAATCGTTAATGTATTCAGAATCGTCTGCAATCCCGATAGCCTGGTAAACATGGTGATAACATAGGTGAACTGTAAGCTCGCATTCGCCGTCCGGGCCTTTTAAACCGTACGCCGGTGCCGTTCGGAAACTCGTAACGCACTGCCACTGAAGTGAAAGCTAAGCTTGTCTGAAAGAGTAACTGTGGACCAGGCTGGCATCCACCTAAAATGGGGTGATCACGCGTTCTGGTGTCGTGTTGCGCGTATAAAAAGCATCGGCGCTCCCCGCCTCCGGTCAGAACGGCTTCAAACGTGAGTACCTCCGCACGTACGCCGTGCGCTTTGTGCAGTGCGTCTATACCTTCCGCGTGTGCATATACCCTGAAGATTGAAAGTGACGTCGAAGGACGCGTCAGCTGATTTATCGGACTGGATTTGATTTGTGCAAGTGGTCGAGAAGTGAAACGCTTCGTGGTGGTGGTTTATGGTTTACACATTTCCAAAGTGAAAGCTTTGGGTCTTTTGTGATTTATGATACATAAATGTCATATAAAGTTCGATAATCGCATTGAAGGCGATAATTTAATAATTTATTGTCGTGTTTCATTAAATTTAGAGTTCTTCAATACCAGAACTAAGTAATAGTTAATAGAAATTTGCCAACTGTTAATGTAATTGAAATATAATGAGCAATAAATATTGATTGATTGAATGATAATGATAACTGATAACAATACCAAACCTTAAAATCCGCATTAAAATAAAAGAGATCGATCCGTAGACCATCACCATAAAAGACAATAAACAATAATCCATCGGATAAATCGGTTGGCACGCCTCCAACTCGCATTCCTTGTGACGTAACATCCGTAAAGGGCCATTGGGGGAAGCTAATAAAAAACGCGCGCGCATAAAACGCGGTATTACGCAAACTGCGCGCTGGCACCGATCCCAAAGCAGCTCTCCTCGGATTACAGCCACAAATAGACGCACGCACTCAGCAGCGGCTTCCTAAGCCGAAACATTCGGCTGACCAACTAATAGTGTGTGTGTATTTCGCAGGAAGGCTCCAGGGCTGTGTTCTCGTGTCTCGACTAGCCCAAAAGTCTCGTTAGCCCTCCGAAAATGCCGAAGCCTGTCGTCCAAGAGGGCGACGACCCCGATCCGACCCCATACTTGTTCGTTTCTCTTGAACAGAAGCGTATCGATCAAAGCAAGCCCTACGATGGCAAGAAAGCATGCTGGGTACCGGACGAGAAGGAGGGCTTCTTGCAGGGAGAGATCAAAGCCACCAAGGGTGACATGGTGACGGTCAACCTTCCCGGCGGCGAGGTAATGAACCGTAGATTCAAATGAAATAAAAATGAAGGCAATAGAATGAACTCAAAGCTTACTTGACAAATCCAGTGCTGAGTTGCATAGATTTGATTTACATTAAACATATTTCAGGACAATAATTTATACAAGTAAATTTGTATAAATTACTGAGAATTTTATTTCTTGAATTTCGTAGAACCACAGCCGATAAATAATTATAGCACTGAAATTGAATAATCTGTTATTGATATTAAGGAAATAGTTACAAATAGTTTATGCATATTTTATACTAGTACGCTGATTAACATTAGCAGATTACAACAATATAATCTCATTTATATAAGGTTTTGTATAAATAAGTCACTTTTCTTGACGCGCTTATAAATATTATAAGATAATGATAAACTCCTCATGAATCAGGTAATCTTATTCAAAGAAAATTTTCGATTTTTGGGTCATTAGAAAGAAAACAAAATAATGATAATTAACTAAAAACAACAGATAATTAAAAAGATCTTGACAAGTTTTGCAAATGACTGTTATATCTTACAGAAAAATTTTAAGCTTTCGCGTTGCATTTTGTTCAATTGAGACATAACGTGGAAATTCAGTTTCTTTTCTTTTATTCAAGATAACTTTAAAACCTGTTTGAATAAGTCGGAAAATATATGTCACAAAAATATAAATAGATTTCTTTTGTAATAACAAATCAGATAATATATAAATGGATATTTTTGTCATAAATTTAGTTTTATTTTTTATTTAATACATGCATTCAATGAGCAGGAAAAGACAGTAAAAAAGGAACTCGTCTCCCAAGTAAATCCACCGAAATTCGAGAAAGTCGAGGACATGGCTGACTTGACATATCTTAACGAAGCAGCTGTTCTTCACAACCTCCGACAACGATATTATGCGAAACTGATCTATGTAAGTAGGCGCGATAAGCGCCTTTGCCATTTCTACAACACTAACCTCAATATCTTTCCCGCAGACAAAAGACTTCAAGAAGGATGTTGTAGGTCAAGTCAACCCACCTAAGTACGAGAAATGCGAGGATATGTCCAACTTGACATACCTCAACGACGCTTCAGTTTTGTATAACTTGAAGCAGAGATATTACCATAAGCTTATCTACGTAAGTCAGGAACCAGGCCAGGAGTTGCAGCCTTGCAGTGTGCATGCACCTCACCTCTCCGATCTTTCAACGTTGTAGACACATTTCTATTTGGATGGTTTCCAAGTTTTAAAGTGCATTAACTGCTATTGAACAACGTTATTCGTCTTGGATTAATTTTTGTTTTCAATTTTAATTATAGTATCATTGACATGCCGCTCAATCTATTTCAGTCAAATTTGAAGTTCTATTTACGTCACATCCGAGATTTTGTCTCAACCAACAATGAACCACTTCTGATGTTCCAAATAAGTGATCGAAGAAAGCTTTTAACACGATTGAGACCAATAGGACAAATTAAAAAAAAATGTGTCTGCACGTTAATTTTTCCCGTTTCTAATTCCGTGACTAATCCAAATACCTTCCTAGCCGTACTTGAAACCTATTGACCCAGGACAAGTCGGTGGCGAACAACGGGAAGATTTTTCTTCAGATTTCTACAAAATAGAACAGTATCTATAAAATAGAATAGTGTTTATTGTGTTTAGAATAGTTTTAAGTGTCGTGTTCTTCTAATATTTTCTTTACTTGTAAAGAAAATAATGATTTATTTTTTCTTACGCTATAGGGCAGAAAGGTATCATTACAGTACCCCTGCCTTGTAACTAAACTGTTTCAATATAAAGGAGGCTATTGACGTCTCTTTGTTTTTAGCAAAAACAATAGTTTTCTGTAGATTAATAGAATTCTTTCTATTTTTGAAACATTACATTAACTTTCTAATAAGAATTATAATAGAAAGAATTCTGTTAATAAGTACGGGGACCTAAAGTATCAATACAATACTGTTCCCGTACTTGTGTGATTTTTCTTGTTGATTTTAGCATATATTTTTCTCATACAGTCTAAAATGTCGTGTTATTTGATAAACAACTTTTTATAGAAAATATCAATTTTGTTTGTTATAATTAATATCGTTACCTTCAGCGCCTCTATCTTCATTCGAAATTAAATAAATGCTCCATTCTAAATTCCATTCAGGTTGCAAGCGCATTCTATTCTCCTATTATTGTTTTTATCACCTTTAACCTGTTTATCATCACGCAGACGTACTCGGGTCTCTTCTGTGTGGCCATCAACCCTTACAAGAGGTTCCCCGTGTACACCTTCCGATGCGCCAAGCTGTACCGAGGCAAGCGTCGTTCGGAAGTGCCGCCCCATATTTTCGCCATTTCCGACGGCGCTTATGTCAACATGTTAACCAACCACGAGAATCAATCCATGTTGATTACGTAAGTTAATCATTTTTCTTGTCAACATATTTTTTCGAATCTGACTGAGGTGAATTATATCAAAACATTTCCCTTTTTATAAAGTTATCCCATTTTTGATGCTAAAAAAACTAAAATTCATAATTGGTGTAACGGGATTTACACTACGCCCCTACTATTATCACAGAAAAACGTTGTTATTGACCCAGGACAAAGTAAACCTAATTTTGCATAATACTAATGTTAGTGATCAAGAAAAAGTAAGTTCAAGACATTATAACATTTACTACTTTTTATCAAAATTAAATATTAAAAATCAAAATGGTTGACATAACTAAAAATTATTCAACTTGCATGATTCCGAAAAAGGACATAAAGTTTTCTAGAAAGGAAACTTCTAAAAATCTTGTTTTGTCGAAGAAAATGCAATGTAGGTCATTAGTAGAACTAAAGTCTTACAAACTCCACAGCGGTGAGTCTGGTGCTGGAAAGACTGAGAACACGAAGAAGGTAATTGCGTACTTCGCCACCGTGGGTGCTTCCCAGAAGAAGGACCCCAACGCTGAGAAGAAGGGCTCCCTGGAAGATCAGGTCGTCCAGACTAACCCTGTGCTTGAAGCCTTTGGTAACGCCAAGACCGTGCGTAACGACAACTCCTCCCGTTTCGTAAGTATCCACTTTCCATTCATTCAAGTTCTTTAGGATTCATCATAGCAGTAATGGTTACTAAATATCACTTATTTTTATTTTTCCCAGGGTAAATTCATCCGTATCCACTTCGGCCCATCTGGAAAACTGGCTGGTGCTGATATCGAGACCTGTAAGTTTCACTTCTGCTTCGCGATCTTCTCCTGTATACAACATATCAATATTGAGTTTTCTCATCAGATCTGCTCGAGAAAGCCCGTGTCATCTCTCAACAGGCGCTTGAGCGTTCTTACCATATCTTCTACCAGATGATGTCTGGATCCGTCCCTGGACTTAAGGGTGCGTATACACACTCAACAAACAAAATCCATAAAACAAATATATTAAATAACAATGATTTTAATATTTCATAATAAGTTTATGTTTTAAGTTCACTCATCAATTACACTTAAGTACTTTAATATTTAAAAAACGTACTCTAAAATTCAATTTCCATTTTATAACACAGAATATAATTTTCATTAGGTAATTTTATAAAATTAAAAAATAAATAACATTATTATATTTTATTTATTTATTAATTTTATTATTTAAGAATTATAAATTTAAAACGCGCTCAACCTAGTAAATGTTCGATTTACATCTACAACTTTTAGTACGAAGGCAAGCATCTACACTACACACAATTAAATATTCTGATTAATATGATATTTAAATATTTTTCATATTTAGAGATGTGTTTCCTGTCAAACGACATCTATGATTATAACATCGTATCGCAAGGAAAAACCACTATCCCCAACGTAGATGATGGAGAGGAATGTACTTTGACCGACGTAAGTCCAGCCTTCATTGAGCCGAAGGCTTTAGTCGGAAGTGTCCAAGTGTTTATGACCCTTAAGCCTGCCCGCATGAAACCGGGAGACTGTAGGGAATCCGCCGTGAAACTAGCATGAGATTATATATAGATATTGATTATCCCTTTAACCCCAAAACTGTTAGCATGTTTAGATTTAGTTGATTCGCACCAATTATTAAATGAGACTGTAATTGGTGTTGTTTTATAGCCATATGCTTTTTATCGAACAACATCAATGACTACAACATCGTGGCGCAAGGCAAAACCTCTATTCCTGGAGTTGATGACGGCGAAGAAATGGGAATCACAGATGTGAGTCCAGAATAGACTTACTGGCATATTCTCATCTCTATGTTCTTCCATTCTTCAATCATTTCCATAGCTTGCTGCTTCGCTTGCGGCTGGACTAGAATTCAGTCACTCATGTGTATGTCAGATCGTGATTGGTGTTCACAGAAATGTTGATGCTAAGCAACCGGATGTCCGACTATCCCCTCATAAGTCAGGGCAAGACGCGTATACCTGGAGTCAACGACACCGAAGAGTTCGATCTGACGGTCGTAAGTCACGAACTGCGCACGGAGCGTGAAGTTGATTCAGATATACGTTGATTGGCCCAATTCTGTAAAAAATTTCTGACATACACATGTCCGCTCCCTGCCAGAGTTCAAAAAGCTTTATGCACAGGTTTTTTTGTCACGGATATTCCTTGCCCAATCCAGCACAGCACCCCCGATCGACTAAAATGTGTTGACACAACACGTATAGGAACCACACAAACACACTTAGAGTACGCAATCAGACTATTTCAAGCGATAAAATTGTTGTTTGTAACGAATTTTGTATTAAATAGGATGGTTTTTTTAATCTACAGCTATGTGTTTGTTGTCCAACGACATTCACGATTACTATAACGTCGCCCAGGGTAAGATTACTATTCCCAATGTGGATGACGGCGAGGAATGCATGTTGACCGACGTAAGTGTTGTTATAGAAATGTAATGGGTGGTATTGATTAGTGAAACCACCAAAACTGCCACGGGAGGCAAATCCTATCCTCAATAGTGCATAAAAAAATAGAAATCAAAACCATTAGAATTGGAAGTTTTGTAGGAAAATATTTTTGTTGTGTTTTTGTCAGATTTTCAATGAAATGTTAGTTTATTATTTATGTGGGCACGGTTTTACACGTTTAAGAAAGAAAACATGAATCCTATATTGTCGAGTAAATTTGTCCCTGTCCTGTGCACATATCTGAAATCACAGCCTAACTTACTAATGCAGATATAAAACATTTCTTACTAATATTACTAATTTTGTCGTAAAAGGTAAGTTTGTAGTAACAAAATATATTTTCCACGCATATGTTGATTAAAATTTCATTAGTTATGAATCACAGAAAAAAGAATTAGCGTGGTACATTAATATTAAATTTGTTCTATTATTTCACTCTGCTTTAAATTTCTTTCAAATCGTATAACAGTATACAAACTTCAGTAATACAGACCACATCAAATAATACCTGTTTTAACCATTTTTTCGTATTATAGCAAGCCTTTGACATTCTGGGCTTCACCCAAGAAGAGAAAGACAACGTATATAAGATCACCGCCGCTGTCATGCACATGGGTTGCATGAAGTTCAAACAGAGGGGTCGTGAGGAACAAGCTGAGGCCGACGGCACTGAGGTAAGCATATTAATCTTAAAACTAATAATGTATCCAGATAATGAGAACCTCACTGTTTTGCCAGGCAAACGTATTTTCCAAAATCCATTTAATGTTTGAAACCCCTTTTCAATAAAAATCACACATAAATCTTTTTATATTATTTTAAAATATTTTCCTAATATATATTATATTATCTTTACAGGATGGTGAGAAAGTGGCCAAGCTTCTCGGTGTTGACTGCCAGGACTTGTACAAGAACTTGCTGAAGCCTCGTATCAAGGTCGGCAACGAGTTCGTCACCCAGGGTCGTAACAAGGACCAGGTCACCAACTCTGTCGGTGCTCTTTGCAAGGGCATGTTCGATCGTATCTTTAAATGGCTAGTCAAGAAATGTAACGAGACCCTGGACACCAAGCAGAAGAGACAGCACTTCATCGGTGTACTGGATATTGCTGGTTTCGAAATCTTTGACGTGAGTATCGCAACTTATAAGGGCATTGAAAGGTTATCTCAATGAAAAGTTATAAAAAACACAAATGTTTTTTATACTTTAAGTCCATGGTACCAAGATATTTTTATTACTTTAAATAATTTCTTTTTAGAGTAGAATTTTAGCCATGAAAAATTATTCTGTGATATTAATGCTATTTGTTTTATTAGTACAATGGGTTTGAACAACTTTGCATTAACTTCACAAATGAGAAACTTCAACAATTCTTCAACCACCACATGTTTGTGTTGGAACAAGAAGAATACACAAAGGAAGGCATTCATTGGGAGTTCATTGACTTTGGGATGGATTTATTGGCCTGCATAGATCTTATTGAAAAGGTACACCGAGAGATTCCACAGACTCCTCGGTTGCAAAGACATCTAGCGCCCCCATAGTTCCATCTAATAGATAGTAATCATAGTTTATAGCCCCTGCTGACTAATAAGGTTATTTAAATAGTTTAGACAAGATGCTAACTGTGTTCACCTGTGATTTATTTTGGGTTTCCTATGTTCCTATTGTTATAAAAGTACAACGGTTTCGAGCAACTCTGCATTAACTTCACCAATGAGAAGCTGCAGCAATTCTTTAACCACCACATGTTTGTACTCGAGCAAGAGGAGTACAAGAGAGAGGGCATCAACTGGACCTTCATCGATTTCGGAATGGACTTGCTTGCTTGTATCGATTTGATCGAGAAGGTAATATTCGGCTGGGTCTTCGATTTGTACCCGTCGCCGCTGGGGCCACTTGTGACGGGATAACTCAACTTTAAACTTTCCGCCATGCGAGTAGAGACTGGCATTGGCTCTTTCACTTATAGGTCTCGGTTAGGCACCTTAACTACGGAACATAATCCGTAGCCATATTAATACCTACCCTTGACATAACCTTCCACATTACTTATTTCCCTGCAGTTCAACGGTTTTGAGCAACTCTGCATTAACTTCACAAACGAGAAACTGCAGCAGTTCTTTAACCATCACATGTTCGTTCTGGAGCAAGAAGAGTACCACCGTGAAGGCATTGAATGGACTTTCATTGATTTCGGCATGGATCTCCAAAATTGCATTGACCTTATTGAAAAGGTATATGGCGACAACGCAGCTGAGAACGCTTGCATTTCGCCACCGTAGCCCTCGAATAATGTTACTAATTCCTATTTCTATTTTTACATCAAAATTACAATTGGCATACATTTTGAACATTATTCGAGTCGCTGTATCAATGCTACTTGCTCGGTGTGGTTTTTGTGTGACTCCTTTTTTTCTCTATCTTCTTAATGTTTCTCACACTATATACACTGTTCAAAGGGGCAAAAATAATTGGTATATGTATATTAACACTTTTATTCGTTTATTCTTTTTCATGTTTACTTCCATCCAGATGAATGGATTTAATCAACTCTGTGTTAACTTTACCAACGAAAAATTACAACAGTACTTTAATCATTTTATGTTCGTGCTAGAACAAGAGGAATATGAAAGAGAAGGGATCCAATGGACCTTCATAGATTTTGGTATGGATCTCCAAGCGACAATAGATTTGATAGAAAAGGTATTAGACGTATATCGTTTACAGCTTACAGGCATCGGGCCGCGATTAGAGGAAGCTTCGGGCTGGATAAATAAAAGTAAACGCCTGTAAATGCAGAGTATTGCTGGCTGTTGACCCTTGCTCCGCGGTATTCCTTGTAAAAATAAACATACAGAATGCTTTAAACACGCCAACTTAAAGTAAGCAAGCAGAGCTATTGCATTGCATACATTTCAGTAAAGTAGAATTTACAAATCGTCTTCAGCCTCTAAATAGATTTTTGAATACGCGCACGTTTCGAATGCACACAAAATGCAAACAATATCGAAGAATAACAATATTAGGATATATATTTTATTGTAGATAATACAGTTGTTATTAACAGCTTCGAAATTTTGTTTCTTACAATAAAGATCTACTTAGTATTATTAAAAAATGCGCACACTCAACCGCTTAATTATAATACTTTACACTTTTCGCATTTTTATATCTATTTGCATGACCTGCTTTCATCTTTTCTTACTTACATGTATTAGCTTATAATTATCTTATTTCTGATGTTTAGTATATTTATAAATTCAATTGAAATTATCAATTACAATCAACGTATTTTACAGAAATTTTAAAGCATATTTTTTGGAATTAATATAGTACATACTGTATCACACATTTACAGAGTTAAACAATGTTTATTAGTTAAATATTATAAAAAATATAATTCTCTAGGCAAACTTTAACCCAGATTATATTATTTAAGGGTAAGTTTCTCAGTTTCGTTAGTAATAACTTAGTAAAAAACTGAATTCATAGTTTCGTTATATAAACTGACAGGTAGATACTTTGCATTTTAGAAAATAATAAGATTTTTGTTTACTAATATAATTGGTTCGATTTCAGCCTATGGGTATCCTTTCCATCCTTGAGGAAGAGTCTATGTTCCCCAAAGCCACCGATCTGACCTTCGTTGAGAAGTTGAACAACAACCACTTGGGCAAGTCTGCTCCTTACCTGAAGCCCAAGCCCCCTAAACCCGGCTGCCAAGCTGCCCACTTCGCTATTGGTCACTACGCCGGTAACGTAAGTATTAATTAAAACAAATAACTTGTTGTATAGGAATTTCCTACACCTTTTCTTATCCACACATTTCTTGGGGAACAGGTCGGCTACAACATCACTGGCTGGCTTGAAAAGAACAAGGATCCTCTTAACGACACTGTCGTTGACCAGTTCAAGAAGGGTCAGAACAAACTGTTGATCGAGATCTTTGCTGACCATCCTGGCCAGTCTGGTGATGCTGCTGGCGGTGCTGGTGGCAAGGGTACGTTTCATATACAATTTTATTACATAACTACCTGTTACCTAGAGATGAAATTTTTATTTTTATTTAAATAATTTTATAATATCTTAATTCATTGTATTAGTACAGGATTGTTGGAAACGGATTTAGAAAAACAGGTATTTCGAACTGAATATACTTCAATGAGCATACACTTCTGACCGTATATAAAACTTTGTCATTAATATTCACATAAAATTACTACTACCTCACCGTGGAACTTGAATTAAGAGCAAAACAGATATTTCCTTGCTCTTGTTCATCATTAATTAAGCTTCATCATCTATTTCTGGTACCATACTGAAATCAGGTACACGTTTTTCTAAATTTATCATTATTCATCTATTCTGACACATTTTTAAATAAATTAGGCGCTGGTGGCAAGCGTGCTAAGGGTTCTGCCTTCCAGACTGTATCATCACTCTACAGGGTAAATTGGAAAATATGTCCAAAATTAGCTTCTATGCCTTCCACGTCGCTTTATTGTCTTCTGTCTACTCGCTTGAGACTGGTTCCTACAGAGATACGTTTGCTAACATTGATGACACAAATATCACCATGTGTACACTATCTAACTAGGAGCCAGTCTTCCATGCTCTCACATTAATTGTTCATCTACGTCAGTGTATGTTTCGCAGTTCAGTTCGTGTCGCCGTTTATATGTTGCAATTTGCAGGTGTATGATTGGAGATGTCTCGGTCATGCCATGTGACGTCATTGTGTTCGTCTGTTTTACTAATTTTGTGCTTGTTAATGTATATCCATAGGCGGTCGCGGTAAGAAGGGCGGTGGTTTCGCTACTGTCTCCTCCGCTTACAAGGTTACTTATATCAATTTTATAAAGTAGATGGTTTTATGTTCACCTAGTCGATGTAGACTCCTACTTGGACGTAGATCTCCGTCGACTTATTTATAAACGAATATATAATCGTAGTAATTCATTAAATGTTTAATAGATATTATCACCTTTTTAAAACAACTATTACTATTGTTCTTATTGCACCATTATTATCCCTTAGACGCACTTGAAATATGATGTGTGTCGTATGTTACTAGCCCTACTCAAAAGTAGATCACGAAACTGTTGGTACGATATGGTTTACCGTTACTTTCGTTGCTGCATTGCTAACACCCGTGTGATTTTTTTTAACCTTGTTTGTTGTGTTTTATCTAAAACCTAATATTTGAACGAAAACATTCTTATATTCAAATGTTTTGTTTTCTATTTTGCATAAAGTATCAATCATTACCTTAAACAGAAATATTTCATTCTATTACACAGCACTTAGAATTATGTTGTGCAGCTCTCGTTTGAAAAAGCTTCTTAGTATAAATTTTACGCATATTATGGCATACTAAATATCTTATATTCACAGGAACAACTTAACAACTTGATGACAACGCTGAGGTCTACCCAGCCTCACTTCGTGCGTTGTATCATCCCCAACGAGTTGAAACAGCCTGGTAAGTATCTTTAAATCTTCAAACTATTTGTCAAACTTGAGTTTGCTCTGGAGCTACAACGTATGCTTTCTTTGTATCTTAGGTCTCATCGACTCTCACCTTGTAATGCACCAGCTGACATGTAACGGTGTGTTGGAAGGCATCCGTATTTGCCGTAAAGGTTTCCCCAACAGAATGGTTTACCCTGACTTCAAACTCCGGTAAGATTCCAGTTCAAAATAATTCAAACTATTTTCACGTTTAAAATAATCTCGAAGTTAATTTATGAGGTCGCCATTTTTATAAAATGTTTATTTAAATAACACTGCGAAGGATCAGAACTAATTTTGGCACTACTAAATTTTCAGAGGCTGACTCAAAACAAAATTCTTTAACTTCTGGAATATCAGGAGCGATTTTATTCTTAGTATTGTAGCTGACTCAATCGACGTCACCGGCTCTTATGTCCGTGTTATGACTAACGTTTTCTAAATTTATTTTGATCCACTCCAACTGGATTTGCACCTCAAACCACTTAGTAAACAGATCATGAAATGTTAAAGCTAAAAATAGTTTTTTCTTTATATTAGATAAATAATCGAATATTCAATAAACAGTTACATGATTCTTGCACCGGCCATCATGACTGCCGAAAAAGATCCTAAAGAAGCAGCTAGAAAGTGTCTGGAGTCTGTTCAACTTGACCCTGAAAGCTATCGTATCGGCCATACTAAGGCAAGACGTGAAACTGCTACCATCTCAAAACGGTGTTAGCATGATAGAATGTAGTCGTATTATATTACAACAATCTCTAAAGAAATAGAGATGTTTTACCCCACATAATGATCCGATTTAAGTTTTGATAACTTTTTTTAGTAATATTTGATTTGCACATAATCCATCTGGTCTCAGTAGTAACTATTTAGAATTGTCTTGTCGAATGTTACCTTTACAGTTGAATATCTCTACAGAACCACGATTACCCATAATAGAATTAATAGTTTGTTTTAAACCCATTCCTGTATTTTACCCTTGAAATTGTAAAATTTAAGATATCCAATGCGACATATATCTTTTAATGTATTTTAGATTATTCCCTCATTGTGTGCCATACTTTTGATAATGTAGTTACAAGATCCTGGCCCCTCAAGCTGTCGACAAGGAATCAGATCCTAAGAAAATCGCTCAAGTCATCCTGGATGCCACCGGTTTGGATGTCGAGTCGTACCGTCTCGGTCACACCAAGGCATGTCTTGTACTCCCCGGTAGTTAGAGTTGAAATAACGAGCAATCCCATACACCTGGTAGATTGCGTCGCTGGCAAACGCTTAGTCGAATTATTACCATATAAGACTGGTGTCATAATTTGACAATAGGACCTTCATGCTGCTTACCCCTAGAGCCTTAATACGCAGGCTCGTGTTTGTATTTCCTTACCCTTTTTTCCCTTCAACACACAGGTACATTAAATACGTCATCATTATATTTTGTGTACTCCCAAACGCAGATACAAAATTCTGTGCCCGAACCAGATCAAAGAACCAATTACACCTGAGAAAGCCACCGAGAAAATTCTCGAACATACAGGCTTGGATGCCGAATCTTTTAGACTTGGAAAGACAAAGGTAGAAAACAGCATGCCAATACACATAACACATAACTTCCGTTTTTGATCATGCATGGTAATATAAAATCTTGCTGGTTCACTTTACCTTAAAAATTGTTTATCATGTGATGTGATTGAATCTAATCGTCTTCTTTTATATGCTTAACTTTCCTACACACGTACGTCTCCTGAATACTAAAAAATATAGGTAAGTAATCCTATTGGTGTAGTTCATAATGCATTAATTTTTTAATATATTTTTCATATTATTTATTTATAACTTGCATTATATCTTGCATCTTGAACAACTATTACAAATGCTTATTAGTTATACTATAAGTATTCTTCACAAATATATATTCGATGTGTGGATAGTGTCTTTTTATTATTTTCTGTGTATTGACACATCACTTGGGCGAGCAGGTGTTCTTCCGCGCTGGTGTCCTTGGTCAGATGGAAGAATTGCGTGACGACAGGCTGTCCAAGATTGTCTCTTGGCTCCAAGCCTACATCCGCGGTTACCTGTCCCGCAAGGAATACAAGAAGCTGCAAGAACAGAGGTAAGTCACCAAAAATACATATAAATCTAAACAAATATTATAAACATTTCGATCTTCATAATTAAATTATTTTAAAGGTTGGCTCTCCAAGTTGTCCAACGCAACTTGCGCAAGTATCTGCAGCTCCGCACCTGGCCCTGGTGGAAGTTGTGGCAGAAGGTCAAGCCCCTCCTCAACGTCACCCGCATCGAGGATGAGATCGCGGTAAACATCTTTCATTACGAGCTGATTTATATGATTAAGCACTCTGACCCAATCTGCTGGAATATGGAACGCGTGATTCAATGTAACGCAAATAGATCGGACCGCGCCCACCTGTCGGTTACGTGACACCGCAGCACCTGCGAATCCATTTCTGGATTCCCCACGCCGCCCGCACAGGCAAGCTTTTTCCTTACGCTATGTTCCTGCGGGGGCGCACGCGGCTCGCTGGAAAACTCCAGCGGCGCTCAGTTGCTGAGTGGTCGGCGGCGCGCGCACCCCTTCCAGCACTCACGAACGAATCGAATTAGTGCATTCCTTAGTATTCATATTTATGGTTTAAAATTTAATTACAATGGCGACAGTTCACGTGTCCGAGTGGGACGAAACAGTGAATAAAGAAAGTGACATTTTACAGAAATTGGAGGAGAAGGCACAAAAGGCCCAGGAGGCTTTCGAGAAAGAAGAGAAACTCCGCAAGGAGTTGGAGTCCCTCAACGCTAAGCTCCTCGAGGAAAAGACCTCTTTGTTGGCTAACCTCGCCGGTGAAAAGGGATCCCTCAACGAAGTTCAGGAGCGTGCCGCCAAGCTCCAGGCACAAAAGTCTGATCTCGAGACACAACTCAGGGTAAGTCCAATCAATTATTTATTTTAATTAGGGCAGTCACCAATTAATTAGAGGAGGTTAATTAGCGATTTAAACCAATCAATAGCATAAATACATAAATAGGACAGTTATTCAGGTTGTGAATTAGGTCTATGCGAGTGAAATTCCTAGCTAATTAATTATACAGGTTGTCATAACACCATTAATTAGAGCAAGTTGGCACCTCTTCGTGTTATAAAAACAAACCTTAACAATCTTCTAATATTACAAGCTAAACGTGTATTAAGAAATATACATAGTTGCGAAATATATTACGGCCAGATTTGCTCGACGTGATTCTTTAAATAAACATTAAGTTTGTTTATACGGGAAATAGTTTGGGAGTTAAAAATATACGTCTGCAAGCTGCACGATTTTATTGCAAATCATTAATGATTACATTTATGTATCAAAAGATAGAAGGCAGGCATTCCAGTTACAGATGTTATTCATTTTGAATACACAGTTGTTTTCAGTTGAGCTAACATAATCATATGATTTTGTTTTAGGACACGCAAGACCGCCTCACTCAAGAAGAGGATGCCCGCAACCAGTTGTTCCAAGCTAAGAAGAAGTTGGAACAAGAAGTGTCCGGCCTGAAGAAGGACGTGGAAGACCTCGAGCTGTCTGTCCAGAAGTCTGAACAGGACAAGGCTACCAAGGACCACCAAATCCGTAACTTGAACGATGAGATTGCCCACCAGGATGAGCTCATCAACAAGTTGAACAAGGAGAAGAAGCTTCAAGGTGAGAGCAATCAGAAGACCTCTGAAGAGCTCCAGGCTGCTGAGGACAAGGTCAACCACCTCAACAAGGTCAAACAGAAGCTCGAACAGACCCTTGACGAGCTTGAGGACTCATTGGAGCGTGAGAAGAAGCTACGCGCTGACGTTGAGAAGCAGAGGAGGAAGGTTGAGGGTGACCTTAAGCTTACTCAGGAGGCCGTCGCTGATCTCGAACGCAACAAGAAGGAACTGGAGCAAACCATCCAGCGCAAGGACAAGGAAATCTCATCTCTCACTGCCAAGTTAGAAGACGAGCAATCTCTTGTCAGCAAGCTGCAAAAACAAATCAAGGAACTGCAGGCCCGCATCGAAGAGCTCGAAGAAGAGGTTGAATCAGAGCGCCAGGCTCGTGCAAAGGCCGAGAAACAGCGTGCTGACCTCGCCCGTGAGCTTGAAGAACTGGGTGAGCGTCTTGAGGAAGCTGGTGGTGCCACCTCTGCTCAGATCGAGCTGAACAAGAAACGTGAAGCTGAACTGAGCAAACTCCGCCGTGACCTCGAAGAGGCCAACATTCAGCACGAATCCACCCTCGCCAACCTCCGCAAAAAGCACAACGATGCTGTTGCCGAGATGGGCGAACAACTCGACCAGCTCAACAAACTCAAGGCCAAGTAAGTATAAATTTAATTACAAGGTTTTTGTGTTCAATTCTAAGAATCTAGTAATAGTATGTAGTCATTGATAGGTTTTATCCATGCATAATAACTACAACGACTTACGTTGTAAGGAACAATTATGTTATTAAACTACAATGCTAATGCAGGGCTGAGCATGACCGTGCGTCTTGCTACAACGAGCTTAACAACACGCGAGCGGCTGTCGATCAAGTCGCGAGGGAGAAGGTAACATGTCACCCGAAAGGCATGTCTACCGCTAGGGGTGAACCTTGCATGGAACCTCTTAGAACCTCCCCAAAATATACAAATACACTTCCAACTGTACATTACAAATTATTATTTCCTGAAAAAGACCACCGGTCTAGTGAGAATAAGAAAGTGTACTAAATTGTTTTGTGGTCTTCTATCCATTCAGGGCTGAGAAAGAGCGCTCTCAATACTTTAGCGAAGTCAATGACCTTCGTGCCGGTGTCGACCACTTGTCCAACGAAAAGGTACAAAAATTATAATGCAGAAATGTGCTGGCACCATTTCAGGATGAACATAGCTTCGCAGCTTCGCAAATTAGTGGAGAATTTTAATAAACATAGAACACATCAAACAAAATAACCCATTCCAATAATTTAATTAATAACATTGAATTATTTCAAATAAACACAATTAGCATGAAAGCAACAATGCTTACGATTTTTTATTTTCTAACATTATAATTAACAAGGTATGCGACTTAAAAAAGAGATCTGTTATAAATACTTCATAAAATATAACATTCAATAGTGAAGTTAATTTTAACTTACTCGTATTAACAAGAGTTACTAGAATTAAGAAAAAATAACAATACTGTTAACATTTCATCACACAAATAACGATAACAGGTATCTCATGCAAAATCGAATTAGTTTTATTTATTTATCTTATTATTTAATAGGCTGCCCAAGAGAAGATCGTTAAGCAGCTCCAGCACCAACTCAACGAGGTCCAGGGCAAGGCTGATGAGGCCAACCGCACCCTCAACGACCTGGATGCCGCCAAGAAGAAGATGTCCATCGAGAACTCCGACCTTCTCCGCCAACTGGAGGAAGCCGAGTCCCAAGTGTCACAGCTTTCGAAGATCAAGGTTTCTCTTACCACCCAATTGGAGGACACCAAGAGGCTTGCCGATGAAGAGGCTAGGGTAAGTTTGGTTTAGCTGCTAAATTAGAATGTGAAAACTTAAATATTATAGCTATTATACCTTAAACCCTTAACAATGCAGTGACCAAAATGCAATATATACTTTTGACACAATTTTCAATGGCATTAAATTATGATAAATTTACAAACCAATGTAATTTATCTACAACGAATTGAATAATTCCTTTCAATGAGTAAAAACCCATTTTGACATCGAAATCATCTCTTTTCACAGGAACGCGCCACTCTCCTTGGCAAATTCCGTAACCTCGAACACGACCTGGACAACATTCGCGAACAAGTCGAAGAGGAAGCCGAAGGCAAGGCTGACCTTCAACGCCAATTGTCTAAGGCTAACGCCGAATCTCAACTGTGGCGTTCTAAATACGAGTCCGAGGGTGTTGCCCGCTCTGAGGAACTCGAGGAGGCCAAGCGCAAGCTCCAGGCCCGTCTCGCTGAAGCCGAGGAGACTATTGAATCTCTCAACCAGAAGGTCGTTGCCCTCGAGAAGACCAAACAACGCCTTGCCACCGAGGTCGAGGACCTACAACTCGAAGTCGACCGCGCCACTGCCATTGCCAACGCTGCCGAGAAGAAACAGAAGGCTTTCGACAAGATCATTGGAGAATGGAAACTCAAGGTCGACGACCTCGCCGCCGAGCTTGATGCCAGCCAGAAGGAATGTCGCAACTACTCCACCGAATTATTCCGCCTCAAAGGTGCTTACGAAGAAGGCCAGGAACAGCTCGAGGCTGTCCGTCGTGAAAACAAGAATCTCGCCGACGAAGTCAAGGACTTGCTTGACCAGATTGGCGAAGGTGGCCGCAACATCCACGAGATCGAGAAAGCCAGGAAACGCCTGGAGGCCGAGAAGGACGAGCTCCAAGCCGCCCTCGAGGAGGCTGAAGCCGCTCTCGAACAAGAGGAAAACAAAGTCCTACGGGCTCAGCTCGAACTGTCACAGGTCAGACAGGAGATCGACAGGCGCATACAGGAGAAGGAAGAGGAGTTCGAGAACACACGCAAGAACCACCAACGCGCTCTCGATTCCATGCAGGCTTCACTCGAAGCTGAGGCTAAGGGCAAGGCTGAGGCCCTGCGCATGAAGAAGAAGCTTGAGGCTGACATCAATGAGCTTGAGATCGCCCTTGACCATGCTAACAAGGCTAATGCTGAGGCACAAAAGAACATCAAGCGTTACCAAGCGCAGATCAAGGATCTCCAGACCGCTCTCGAAGAGGAACAGCGTGCACGTGATGACGCCCGTGAACAGCTTGGCATCTCCGAACGCCGTGCCAACGCTCTCCAGAACGAGCTTGAGGAATCTCGTACTCTTTTGGAACAAGCCGACCGTGCCCGCCGCCAAGCCGAACAGGAACTTGGCGATGCTCACGAACAACTTAACGAACTGTCCGCCCAAAATGCTTCCCTGTCTGCCGCCAAGAGGAAACTCGAATCCGAGCTCCAGACCCTGCACTCCGACCTTGACGAGCTCCTCAACGAGGCTAAGAACTCCGAGGAGAAGGCGAAGAAGGCTATGGTTGATGCCGCCCGCCTGGCTGACGAGCTCCGCGCTGAGCAGGAGCACGCACAGACTCAGGAGAAACTTCGCAAGGCCCTTGAACAACAGATCAAGGAACTGCAGGTCAGATTGGACGAGGCCGAGGCCAATGCGCTCAAAGGAGGCAAGAAGGCAATCCAGAAACTCGAACAAAGAGTCAGAGAACTCGAAAACGAGCTTGATGGCGAACAGAGGAGGCACGCCGACGCACAGAAGAACCTGCGTAAGGCTGAGAGACGCATCAAGGAACTGACCTTCCAGGCAGAAGAGGACCGCAAGAACCACGAACGTATGCAGGACCTCGTTGACAAACTGCAGCAGAAAATCAAGACATACAAGAGGCAGATCGAAGAGGCAGAAGAGATCGCCGCCCTCAACTTGGCTAAGTTCCGTAAAGCGCAACAGGAGTTGGAGGAGGCTGAAGAAAGGGCAGACCTTGCCGAGCAGGCCATCAGCAAATTCCGTGGCAAGGGACGCGCAGGATCCGCCGCGAGAGGAGTCAGTCCGGCGGTAAGTTGAACACCTTAGTCCTTATTATATAAAGTAACTTAAATATTGAAAATACTAAACTGTGACTCTTTTATTCAGGCGTCCGTTAAAGGGCGTCCATAAGTCAACACTGGAGTAATATGTAAGTTGGCAACCTTTCGTTGCACGCTCCCAATGGCACACAGAACAGTGCTGCTCCTTTATTGTGATCCTTTTAATAGTCTTAGTCAGTTTCCGTACCTGAAAGTATCACCTTAACTATTCAGTTATTATATACTCCGTTACTATATATATATATATTCAGTTACTATATATAACATACTCCGGCATGTTTCCTGCATGTCATAAAAGGTTAACATCTGGCGATGAGTTGAAAGTAACGTTTGTTTTTCTTCCAGCCCCCGCGCTCGCGCCCCACCCTGGCTGATGCCTTCGGCACCTTCCCACCAAGGTTCGACCTGGCGCCCGAAAGCGATTTCTAAACGTTCCACTACACAAAAAACGGACTGTACAGATTTTTCGTTGATATGTAACTCAATTTTTTTTATACATAGCAGTTGAATATGTGTTACGAAAGCGTGAAAACGAGAAACTGTAAAAATGTTTTGTAAACCACAAAAAAATATACACTTTAGTGATCTAATCTTTTTACGAAAAGCTATTTTGTAACTTGTTGATATTTATTTATATAATTTATTACCGTAAAGTATGTATCTGGAGGGAGAGCGGGGCTCCGAGCGTTCGCCGCTTGCCCTATAGAGACACGCCCCTCAGCCCCTAACCGGCACATCGCGAGCGGGGCCCCGTCCTCCCTTTGATTTGATATCTAATAAAGCGATATCGTTGTCATAAAATACTAAGTATTGCAGTTTCATTTAAACCCTTTTAATCTAAAAATATACCTACATGCTGGGGAATCGCCAAGATGAAGGCAATTAAGAGGTCGTCACCCGCCTAAAATAGACTATTTTTTGGATCATACGATTTCAGGTCTGTAAGTTACTTCTTGCATACTTAAAGAACACTTAACCTTATTGCACAGATTTATCATCAAAACGGATAAATATCCCTGCAGTGGCAACTCCATACAACCACTAAAGCACCTAATAAAAGAATGAAAGAATAATATTTTAATTCGTAAATAGCAAAAAAAACGCAAAACCCATTTTTATCCGACAGAAATAATAACCAAAGAAGAAACAACAGCCTTTATTAACTGCATTACAACAATCATAAATACTCTATAGTCTTCAACGAAAAAAGTAATCTAATAACCACTAACAATAATTAAAATATATATTAAAAAAACCATATCATTAAACGTTTATATAACCTATTCCAAATAAACATATATTTTTAATTATTCTACAAGAGTAATGAAACTAAAAATTAAAGACCACTAAAACCACAGCGGGACACATCTGCTCGTATTCAAATAGCCAAAAATCTGACACCAATTATGGAAAATAGTCTGATTAATGATAGCTGACTTCTTTTATAGGATAAACGAAATAGTTTTATCAATCACCATTACAACTCATTGAGGATACATATAGAGGATCAATAGGATTACTCATGAGGAACGTGAACAACGAACCTTATTTTTTTGCAGGTAACAGCTTCATAAAAAGAAGTTGATTAAATATTTGTGTAGTTACACCTCTGTTGACTGTCTCTTTGGCCAACATTTACAAGAGACAGCCAACGGAGGCAACTAAACAAATATTTAATCAACTTCTACTTATGAAGCGATAGTTAAATTTTCTATTCACTTCACCATTAAACGAATTCAATATTTAATATGAAATCAAAGTTTTTTTTTTATTATTGGCTTGCACGATTTGTGCATTTAGCTAGTGTCAAGTAAATATAATTGCCAGTTCTTGAGTAATTTCTTTTCTTAATTTGATGATGACTTAACTTTATAACTGAAATATAATTTTTCCCCCCTAGATTTCAGTAAATGTGTGGGCTTTTACTGAAATCTCCCCGTGGACTCCTTGAGAGGCCAGGAAAAGACAACTTCCGCTGCTTTGTTACACTTGCCAACACTCTTGTATGTTCACAAACATTAAGTGGTTAATAATCCACCATTATTACGCACTAATATCCACAACAACACAAATTTTAACAAGAGAAACAATACCATTAACGTGACGCTGCCCGCTCCCGCCAAAAAGTCCAGTGAAATTATTGCTGCACAATTTTATTACCCATAAGGGAACGCAAAGGGTACAGAGCCTTTACAGCCACATTTTTATATATTTTTTACACTTACACCAGTTAATCAAGACTTGTGTTATGGATCTATCTATAAGATATATCCATGGATGGATGTGATGGTAAAATGGGCTCAGAGATGTGGCTATTTTTGTGAATGTAAAAAATAAAATAATTACTTTGTGTTAGGGATACTAGGGTAACGGGTAACACAAACATCTGCCTCCTTCGGGTTAGAACCAGGACCGACGGTGCTAATGGCAGCATCTCTACCATTGCACTAAATAGTCGTCAAAGTTATTTATGGTCTTGGTTTGATAATTATGAATGAAGATGAGAGCTGATAAATGAATAAAGGAATATCAAAGGATAATGAATGAAATAGCACATGTATAGTGCAGTTACACTATACAAATGAGTTTCTAATAAGTTAAATAGTTAGTGTGGAATGCCGAAACATGAAAGTCACCGTTCACTATTTATTTCCGTACAAAGAAAAAGAGGTTTTCATGCGACGTCAGTTGTTTACAGTTGATAAATTTGGACTCAGTTGTTAAAGGTATTTAATAAATAAAGGAATATTAGTAAGCATGTTTCATGGACCTTAATACCTACCTGCCAATATACGAGTGAGCCGTACAGCTCATTTCCCTAGGTTACACTCATCGTGGACATCCTGAGATCCGTTATTTTGTTTCACTTGCCAACACTGGTGTATTTACCGAACGCTGATTTAATCGTTACACTTCCGCACATTAAATAAAATAACTTTTATTTTTTAAATATAAATTATGTGGAATTTATTCAGTCAAAGTAGTAAAATTTAGTAATATAATAAAAAAATGTTACATTTACACCAATTAGCCTAGCCCAAAGTAAGCATTATCAGGCTTGTATCATGGGTACTAGGGTAACGGATAGACATACATATATGATACATAGATATGTCATATTTCTAAAATTATATATATAAATACCCATGGCTCAGGTACAAATGCGTATTCATCACACAAACATCTGACCCTTCCGGAATTCAAACCAAGAACCGTTGGTGCGAAAGGCAGGATATCTGAAACAACACAAAAAGCTTACTAGCTTACTTAGCTCAGGGACCTTAGTGTGAGTTCGCTGAGTCGATATCCTTGATAAAAATAATTTCTCTAACCTTCCCACCAATTAGTGATAGTAATAATAACAACATTTTTTACTTTCACACCAATAAGCCTAGCTCAAAGTAAGCAGGCTTACATGTACAATACACAGATATGTATATTTATAGGTAATATATACAGGGTGGGCCAAAAATTTTTGATCTTCTGGAACATGAATAGAAATCAAACTACATATGTTAATTTTTTGATGATTTATTTGACGTAATAATCATTTAATGAAATTTATTTTTTAAAAATGACAACGTCATTATGTACATCTTCTCGTCGTTGGCACTCATGCAATCGACTACGCAAACTTTGGAAAACTCGCTGGCACATGCTACGGGGGTTCACGGCTATCTCCTCGTGGATGTTTTTTTTATTGAGATATTGTATTCGTTGTATTAAGGTACACTCGACTTTTCAGGTTCTCGGAGGCCATGGGATATCTACCACCTCTGCGAGAAATCAATTTGTTCGGAAACATTTCTTTGTCTACCGGTAAAGTCACATTTGACATTAAACATGTTGCTCCATCTTGTTGCATCCAAGTCCTGCTGTTGTATCCTTGAAATTCATGCAACTACGCCGTCAAAAACTTTCGCGACATCTTGAAGTATTCCGCTGAATTCACAGTTTCATTATTTCCTTGATTATTTTCAAAAAAATACGGACTAATTATGCCCTTTGCTGATATGGCAACCCGTACTGTTGTTTTAGATGAATGAAGTGACTTTTGGTGCTTAAGGCGGGGGTTTTCCCTGCTCCAATATCGACTTTTTTGCGTGCCCGTTGATGTGAAAATGGGCCTCGTTCTTAAACAATACATTCTCGAGGCTAGAGAATTGCTCCAGCTTAATGTCAGCCAATAACTTACGTTGAATGTAATCATTTGGTTTCCTCTCCTGCACAATTTGAAGCTTATATAAAAGCAGTTTGTGGTTCAGATGCAAAATCCACCGTAGACTAGTTCTTGGTATTACCAGAGCCGCAGAACGCTAACGCGTAGATGATTCTGGATCATTTCATACGGAAATCTCAACCTCTCGAATGTTCTCATCCCTTCTTCTTGAACGTGGCCGCCCTGTTTGTTTAATATTCGTTGTCGATCCCGTCTGATCGAACTTCTCGACCCAAGCTTTAATTAAATTAACACTTGGATACTCACTTACGCGGCGTAATCCGTATTCAATTCTAAACAGGCGTCGTACAGTAACGTAGGAATCGTTGTTTTGTAAAAGAAATACACAAAAACCACGCTGTTCTCTCGTAAAGCGCTCCATTGTGACTAAAATTGTATGAAGCAAAGCATAGTTTCCCGCCACCGGCGCGCCCCTCTCCCCAACGGTTTTCGAGAAATCTCGTGTTGCTATTTGCAAAAAAATTTGGCTCACCTGTATATGTATAAAAATACCCATCACTTAGATACAAATGCTCGTGTTCATTGTGAAGTCATGCATGTATTATATCTGTATATTGTTTATGCATGCCTTTTTTGGGACCCAGGGGAAATCGTTATGGTTTCCCAAGCCGAGATTAGACTTCGGAAATATGTGCGGACTCCCCCTAACAATTGCGCTCGGAGCGTAAGCCGAGGATACCACACTAAAACCTCTGGGACATACTTACATCTTTGCAGTGGTTCAGTGGATCCGCTTGCGAAAGTCGCCTCTACAGACCACGGCAAGATGGACTGTAGCCTCTACTACTTCCCTCAAAAGCCCCCCTGTACATGTATGCCTGTCAAAACACACCACACATACATCTGCCTGCATTCCAAGTCACGAAAGTAGAGGTGTAGGTCTTCGTGAGTGCGTTCGTTTCGATCGATTGTATGAGTTACCTAACCGCTTTAGCTATTTATAGCCTGTGCTCTAGGTAATTCCAGCCGCTAAGAATTTCAGATCCGCTTTAAAGAATTAATAAAAAACTTGCTATTCCCGTTTTATGGTCCATAAAAAGATACCGCTATCGGTGCCTGTGCAACGGCCATCTACGACCGGAAGCTATCATATATTTAGAATAAGTATGTTAGCTATTTGTTAATGCATAGATTCTTACAATAAAAATTAAATAATAAAACTAAAAAAACCCCCAACGTATAAACGAGTGAACTGATTGTGATAAAAACAATATGAATTAAGCATAACATATTACAATAAAATTAAGTTTGACACAGTTTTACAATTGTCAGGAATTAAACCTGTATGTCGGTTGATGAGATGTAAACACATGAAGAAAGTCTTCTATGCTATGATAGAGATCGAAGAAATGATAAAACTTTCAATAATAATATTTACATACAGTAATTAAAGATCTCAATCTAAGATCTCCGGTGCCACAGACAGACACACATATAGCGCTCAAACTTATAACAATCCTCTCTTTGGCGTCGAGAGTTAAAAGCAATATTTGTTTAAAAATATAGTTATTGATTTTCATACATTGCTTACAAGCGTAGTGTGCGAAAAGTATGTTTAAATAGTTTATAGATAGGACACAACGGCGCTAGGCGTCAACGCTTTTAGACGCTTCATGAAACAATTTTTGAAGTCTTTATTGGCAACGCTGAGACTTTCCGTTAGTCTCCGGCTTGGTGCCAAAGTATGTGAACCCCATTCCTGTTCATGTGGGCAATTTGTGGATCAGTTGGGTCGACATGGCTTATCCTGCTCCAGAAGTGCTGGTCGCTTATATCGCCACGGTACAGTTAAGGATTTGGTACGTAGAGCTCTTGCCACGGTTTCTATACCGGCAACATTAGAACCATGTGGTCTTTATAGAGATGATGGCAAGAGACCTGACGGTGCTACGCTTGTGCCGTGGAGACTGGGCCGCACTCTGGTGTGGGATGTAACTTGCGTAGACACGCTGGCTCCATCTTATATACATGAGACTTGTACTAAAGCTGGGGCCGCAGCCGATCGTGCTCAGTTTCTCAAGCGTCGTAAATACTCTGCTATAACTGAAGATTATGAGTTTGCGGCGTTAGCTTTCGAGACGTTAGGGTCGTGGTCGGCTGACATGAAGCGGTTTATGAAGGATATGTCGAATCGACTAATTCTCTCTTCGGGTGATCAGAGGGCTGGCAGCTATTTCGCGCAGAGAATCAGTTTAGCAATTCAGCGAGGTAATGCTGCCAGTGTTCTGGGTACCATGCCCCAAATTGGAATTTTGGATGACATATTCTTTTTGTGAATGTGTATATAAATATTTTAGGGTTAATTTGTCACGATAAGTTATTGAGTCCTTTTTTTAAACAAGTAAATATTTTAATAAGTTTTAAGGTTTGATTATTAATAATGTAGAATTATGCAAATTTAAATCAAGGTTTTTCACTATTATTCAGACTTCGACATTTTATTAAATTTTATTATTATTATATAGGCAAATAACAATTATGTATAAACATACCTTAGAATGACTATCCATACATATTTTACATATTATATCTTTACAAAAACTTGACAAAATAAAACAATAAACTTCACAATAGTGCTTAGGTGAGCAGATTATTTTTAACAAAATACTTTAACAATTGACCATTTACGAATCCACATCCGAAATAAATTATGTATATTGTATGTATAAATGAAATCATTAAGATTACCAAAAATACATTCAAGTACATACATAGGTATACAAACATTTATTTGTATTTGAAGAAAATGCATCATTAATTTAATTTATTGCAATAACAATGCCATATTTCATCGAGTCCTCAAGTAGGATAGGATTTTTAAGGCATGTTTTAAATCTTAGGGCCTATGCTCACTGCGTTTTTTAATCGCGTTATCAACGCGCGATTTAAGAACGCGCGTCAGACACGCCTTGGCAGCGCGTTTCTTTTTATTCCACAAAACATTTTTTAGATTAACTGATTCGTTGCGACGTACAATTACCAGAAACGAAGGCTACGAGCTTGATTTACGTGAAAAATGAATAAAGTTTTATTCTGGGTAGATTTCTCTAAAAACTTAATTTGAAGGAGTTATCATCGAACCAAAAAAATGACACGGCTCCAGTGCCTAACGCCAAACGCAAAAAAAGGTGATGGCACGGCAGACGTCCCATCCGCACCAAATCGGTTAAGAGCGATTGAATCGATACAATATCATTACATATACAGATTCAAGCGCGAGAATTTATGCAGGTATTCAAAGTTAGAACTTTGAACATTTTGATAAATTCCTTGTTAAGCTGCGTTTAACTAGAGTAAGTATCGCGTTTGTGTAGATACTAGCGCGTTTCTACGGCGCTTTTAAAGAACGTCCCCGGCATATAAATTGAACAAGTTTCAACTTCAAGAATTCAACACAAGGTTTGACTTATATACCGGGAACCGGGCTCTTATACCAACATATAACTACTACTTCGACATTTACGGTTTTATGTATGTCCATGTCATACTTATCTTATCCAAGTCACATTATAGATATCAACATAATTTTAAAATAACAACATAGTAACTCATACATTGTTTTAATTTATAAAAGTAAACCCAATTACAGGATGATGCGATCGAATTAAGCTAAATGGAAAGGTGAATTTCATCATGACATTTTTTTTTACACTTTACAGTTTAAAAGAATTAAAACAAAAATCAATGCGACGTTTATCTGTCAACATTAATATTGTTTTTAAGAATACGACTTACTTTGGAAAACCGACGTAATATCTATTTGACGATGGTTTGGTGCAACGGCAACGACCCTGCCTTTCGAACCGACGATCCTGGGTTAAAATACCTGAGTCGTGGGTATTTATATATATTTCTATTAATATTACATATTTAAGTAGCACATATGTATGTCTATCCGTTACTTTACCTTGCTTGCTTTCCTTGGGCTAGGCTTATTGGTGTGAATGTTATTATTATTATTTTTATTACTTTGGTCCTCCTACGGATTCTGAATCCGTAGAGAAACTCCTAGTAAAGCACGCTCCATCGCCCTTTGGGTGAACTTTAGTCTTCTTATTAGACCCATAGTAAGGGATCACGTCTATAATTCTTTCTGTATGTTTATAACTTTCGACTGATTGTTTTATATAATTAAGTTGTATGAAATGCTACTAGTTTTGACCATGTCTTCGGAAGACTGCCCACCAATAGTATTTAGCGAAAAGCAAATAAATTAACTAAATATTTCTTGTAACGTAACCAAATTGAAATAAAAAACTTCAGGACTAGTGGTTCAATTAGAGTGCTATTGTAGTTTGAAAATATATTAGGCATGTATAATGTTGTTAGATAGGGTTGGGCTTGCGAGTTGCTCCATTTTATCATTCTGGCGTCATCGCTCACGGCGGTAACTAGCCTTCCCACCCCAACTTCCCGCGGATACCTTAGGCGCAGTACAGCGGTTGCGGTCAGACTATAACTAATATATTTTATACAGTAGCTTGCATAACATAGGCTATTAGTCAGTGAATATGTATAGAAGAATATAGACTTCCGCCAAGTTACGCCTCATCCTCTGAAACACAAAACAAAGTGATCAAAATTGGATAGAAACAGTATACCTCCTTATTTAATGTACGAACACTTGATTAGTCATACTTATTATATAATATCAAACATGGGTCTAATTCAATATTTACCATATGACTGAGTCCGTTATCACCATATTTAAACAATACATAGTCCACATACATATTAATTTCTAATATTGAATTAAATAGATATTATACTAGCAAGCAATCGTTACGACATTTAAGGTTTGACATTATAATAATTTTATATTTCATAGTATAAATGGCATTCCATACCATAAGAGTATGGAATGGAATGAATTCATCCAGTGGCGTTTAAATGAATATGCCATTATGTTGGGATAACAGATTGTTTGTAAATGTTTTAATATTTATTAATATCCGCGCCGAAAATAGTAGAATATGCTGGATTGGTAATATTTGTCATCTATATTAACTATATATAGATACTCTTACTCTTGGAAATAGAAGCTTATCTTTATAAAAATAACAACTTATTTTAATAGAAAATACTATAAAAATTCGAGTCGACTCGCAAATAATTCTCAGGCGGGAATTTACCGCATAAATTTATATTCATCATTTTTAATATATTTGATTGTCGTCATTTTTTTATACTTACAAGATAGCATTGAAAAATTTTACAAAAATCATAAAGATTGATTAATACAATCGTAGACCTTGTAACCTTCACTAATAATTTGCATGCTAAACTAACACGTGAATCTTTAATGATTTTATATCATAAGTTATACCATTTTTAAGGCAAATAAACTATGATTGTAATTTGAATACTTTGCACAGAGTGACTTATTCTTTATTTTATAGATACACTAGTTTCCAGGTCGTCCAATCATCTTCTACTGAAGTGACAGTTACTATGTGGTAAAACTTTCTATTGCAGGCCGAAATTTTAATTGAGTTTTTAGTGTTTTAATTTAAAAAAAGAAATCAAAGTTTCTGGTATTTTTTTTTAGGTCTACATATTTAGAAAGACACATTGTTAAAGAGTATACATAAATAAAGGTTATAAAATTAAAACAAAATTAAAACAATCACGTGACATTTTTTTATAAATGCGTAACTATCATTTGCCCTTTCTTCCTGGTGACGTTAAATAATATATTTTACTACCACGCATTGCTATTATCATAAATTAAAATAAAACCTATCCTATGTCCTAAGTCGAAACTTATCAGGCAAAATGAAAAAAAATCATCAATACCAGTTGAGTAGTTCAGGAGTCCATGGCGGTTAAATACTGTGACAACGAATTTTTACATATATATAGATATACAACCAGTTAAAAATGCAATTAGATTAAATATTTACTTTTTTGTTGAATCCGCTTCTGCATGATCACCATAATCATAAAACCATTTTCTCCAGTGTAATACCAATAAAAATATTGTTATTTTAATGACAAAATTATGTAAAATAACAGAAAAGGTGGATTTAGAAAAGTTTAGGTAGCTCCAAGTTGTTACGAGAAAACTGCTGATTTTTTTAATTCTAAATAGTATTTAGTAAACCTAATAAAATCAAGAAAAAAAATCGCCTTTATTGCAACTATAAATTAATAAAAAAACGTCAAAATTACATTGAACTACTTTTAATAGTTTTTAATCTAAAGTCACTGATTGACTTCTAGAGAATGACTGTTACTATCAAGACTTATTGATAGTAACTAATATATATATATATATATATTTAATATTTCATACACAAAACAATTTATGACAAAAACAATTAAAGCATTAATGACCGCAGTAGTCGTAGATCGTCGTCGTTATTTTTTTTATTTGTCACTAGATGACTCGGCCACGCGTTTCTGGTTTAGGACCTTTATAAAAAAGTCTTCAAAACTACACTGAGAAGTGTCAGTACGCGTTGCTATGGTAACGTTAATTGCTGGTATAACCCGGCAACGCGTTACTGGTAACAAACACACAAAGTCCTTCTTTTATATAGTAGAGATATATGTTGTATTAATAACAATAAGATTATTTTATTTAAGATATACTTTTTATATCTTAAATAAAATATTATAATAACTCTTTAATGTATACACTAAGTAGTCTAAAAAATTATAACAAAACATAGATATGCCTGGGGTGAAGTCCTGTTGGTCTGTAACACAAGATTTTTTTAATTACCATAGAACAGTCTCCGCAAACTTGACTTTTGTAACTACTTGTTTGTGTTGAGAAATAAAAAAATATACATTATTGAATAAAACTTATTTTCCGGTATTTTGAGCCATCGTTACTAGGATTAAATATAATTAAAAACCGTAAAAAAGTTGTTTTATTTAAAAGTGTAACGTGTGTGGAAGTGTAAGAACTGAATTATTACATTATTAATATTATATCAAAAACATTTTACAAGAAAAAAAACAACGAATAAATTAAATTCATATAAGAGAGATTTGCAGTTCAATATTGAGATATTTTATCGAAATTCACCTAAAAACCGAAGAGGTGATCTTCATGTTTATCATCCCGTTGGCTTACGGAGAGTTCAATGAGTCAGTGCACATTTGACCGCGGTTCAGTAAACATGTATACACGCTGTCTGGTGTTCTACTCGTGCATGTTTCACGTTTTAGGCAGATCTTGCTATTGGAATACGAAGTGTGGTTATTCTTATTTCGGTAGTAAAACTGTGTATGATGACGTCAGAGGAGATATCAGAGATGCAGCAGAATTAGAAGGTTAATATATATTCTATATCCTAATATATAATATAATATATAGTCACGTTGTTTGTCCGCGATGGATTCCTAAACTACTTAACCGATTTTGATCAAACTTCGTAACTATCTGTTATTTGATCTAACTTAAAAGATAGGATGTGTTTTATTTTAATTTATAACACCGCAACGCGTGGCCGAGTCAACTAGTTTATTATAAATATACAAAACTAAAATAAGTTAAGACAACTGCATCTCGTTTAACTTACAAGAAATTGTAGATTTTAGTTAAATGATATTGAATTTAACGTGTGTTCGGTTTTAAGTCTAAAATCGAATAGAGAAATTGTATGATTTTTAAAGGTTGTTGTACCAGTGACTGTACAAATGGAACGTTGGAAAATAGTCTTTCACGAGTTTAAATAGAATTTATGCTTTCTGGCTAACATACTACGTACATATTTAAATATACTTAAGTAAATTTTGAACCCTAAATCAAGAAAAAAAAAGTCTTTTTAATAGATTTTTTTCTTTTTATTGTCATCGTTATTACTATAAAGTAATAAAAACTTTTTGATAGAAAAAAAATAATCACAGATATATGAATTTCATTTCTTAAAGGGGCTGACGTATCCATGTGGATAAAAGCCCCAAATTAATAAATAGAAAAAAAATCTTAAGCACTACATTGATCATATAATTTTGAGCGAATTGAAGTCAACTGCTTATAAGTATGTGTGACGCGTACTTTATTGTAATACAAGATTATTGCCATAGTTAATTATAGAACCCAACCATAGAGAATGTAAACACTCACCGGGGAAGTACCTAGATTTGACATTATGCTTTTCTTTACTAAACAGGAAAACAATTGAATTATCAACAATGATTATATATTTTTAGATTTGACTAGCTTTGCTGCGCTCGTGTTGTTGACCTTTTTTGCTATCCATATAATAAAAGTAGCCTTATTAATCTTTATAATATCAGTCATTAGTTATCAATACTACTTTATAGAAGTACCGTAGTACTGACATAATGTACAGACAGACACAAATTTATATTTTTATTTATTTACTTAGGTCTACTCACAGCGTATGCACTAAATACATCATTACTTACTTAATTATCTAATCTTAATTAAGTACATAAACTACTTACAAGAAGTCACATCTTGCTTCTAATATTATAATACAGACTTAACTTACCAATTATTATTCAATGTACTTTCATAATTTTAATTTTATAATTTTTAGTAAACAATAATTGACAAAAGTGGTCGTTTAGTTGTAATTAATAATGCCACTCTTGTAAAACACCTTGCGTATGCTATTGGGAGAGTCTTGAAACACGTCAATTAAGTCCGAATATTACATAAATGTATATTTTGTTATTAATATTGTATTAATATTTGTCCAAAAAAAATTTTTTTGACAAATTTTATGATAATTATTTGTTTTATGACTCACTGATACCAATTCCAATATTTTACTTTTTTTATCTGTATGTCCCTCTATAAGTAAAGAACGGCTTGACCGATTTCAATATTTGGTATATGCTAAGAACGTGTGATTGCACAAATGATAGGCTATATCTCATATCTAGAGTACTATATAAATCTGTAGTCTGTCTGTACATTTGTGTTTTTGGACAAATTTTATAAAAAGACAGATTCATATTTGTTTTATGATTCACTGATACCAACTCTACTATTTTTAAATATTTTTGTCTGTCTGTCTTTCTATAAGTCAAGAACGGGTTGACCGATTTCGATAAAATTTGGTATATGGTAAGAACATGTGTTTGCACAAATGATAGACTATATATCATATCGGTAAAAACCTTATAGTCCTAACTAATATTATAAATACGAAAGTGGGTTTATTTGTTACGCTTTCACGCCTATTTCACAACTATTCAATCTATCATCATTAAATTTTTGCATCCACTTTACAGGGGTACAGAACATTACATACGTACCTTTTATCCAAAAAAAGTATGGTTCCAGAGGGATAGAAATATAAGTTTTAATCAATAATCTATATTAATAACAGCGCAGCCGTGAGTAAAATTTAGTATCATATAAATCAGCCCGTCAGTTTCGAAGATGAGCCGAAAGAAATAATATTTCATACACTTATTTTCACCAATTAGCCTAGCCCAAAGAAAGCATTGCAAGGCTTGTGTTATGGAAACTAGGGTAACATTTAGACATAGATATTAATTATTTATAGAAATACTAGCTGTCCCGACCACGCGTTGCTCTACCGACTGCAGCGTCATCTGCCATCTGGCGCCACCCAAACGCATACAAGAAATTCATTCAAATCGGTCCGTTTAAGAGGAGTTCAGTGACATACAGACATACAGTAGAATTATATATATATAAAGATAAGCTGACCTGACCACTCATGCTGTATTATAAATTAAAATAAAACCGTATGCTATGTCCTGAGTCGGAACATATCTAGCAAAATTAAAAAAATTGAATGTGTACTTTTGGAGTTCATCGTGGTCAATCACTGTGACAGGATAAGTTTAAATATATACTAGCTGACCCGGCCACGCGTTGCTCTACCGACTGCAGCGCCATCTGCCATCTGGCGCCACCCAAACGCATACAAGAAATTCATTCAAATCGGTCCGTTTAAGAGGAGTTCAGTGACATACAGACATACAGTAGAATTATATATATATAAAGATAAGCTGACCTGACCACTCATGCTGTATTATAAATTAAAATAAAACCGTATGCTATGTCCTAAGTCGGAACATATCTAGCAAAATTAAAAAAATCGAATGTGTACTTTTGGAGTTCATCGTGGTCAATCACTGTGACAGGATAAGTTTAAATATATACTAGCTGACCCGGCCATGCGTTGCTGAGTTATAGATTAAAATGAAACCTATTCTATGTCCTAAGCCGGAACAAATCCAGCAAAATTAGAAGAGAAACACCAAAATCCGTTGAATTGTTTCGGAGTTCTTAGCGTGACAGGGCCTTTTATATATATATAGATTCTTAAATACCCACGACTGAAGTACAAACACTCGTAGTTTCACACAAACATCTGTCCCGCAATGCGAAACTTTGCGACAAAAATATATTTCTTTTATAAATTAAAGATAATCTTTATTAGTCACTCATCTTGTAACCAGCCTCTGCGAAAGTTACGTAAACGATCGTAGGCCCAACCCACAAATCACTGCGCCCTCGAGGTCCTCACTGTTATGATGTTGCCATTTAAAAACAATAACATTGATAGGCATGCACTTATTGTTTGAGGTCATTGAATATTTTAATACAGTATGTGTCATTCTTATCTCTTCGCTGTAAAAAAATATGACGCGCTAAATTTAGCATCATGCGTGTTTATCTGTTGCAATTTCCGATATAAAAACCTATTTTTTTTTAATTAAAAAGATCGGGCCTGCTTTGCATCGCTCTTTTTCTTGCCGATTATCAATGTAGAGTGAAAACTTAATAAATCAAATATTAAATTTTATTTATAAAAAGTGCTACATAAAATTTGACTCGGCTCCATGTCCTGTCAGCGTAGTCAAATAATTTAATTACTTTTTTAATCAAAATTTTATCATGTAAGAGTGCAAAAATATAAAAAAAAAACATGAATTAACCCTTTATATCAATGTGTGACATTACTGTAACAAACCAAATAATTCCTAAGAATTTCCACTACACGCATTTTATCTCCTTGTAAGTCAATGTGTCGTATCGGTAACATCTATGCATTTTAGTGCAATAGTCATAAACTAGATGGCTTTACTTGTATCAAAACTCGTACGGAATACACTTCGCGCCATTCTGTGACATTCGTTCGTGGGTAAAATTTGCAAAATACAAATAAAATATTAAAAAAACAACACAACTGTTTTGAAAACTGTGGCGTAGCATTATGCTATAATAAGTTGAACAATTGTTTCAAGGCATTTTATACATCCTAGAGGAACAGTATAGTACAGTGTAACATATCTGTAACACTCCCTTTTTTATGATTTTCTACATATCTAATTAAAAAGGCGAAACAAAAAAATACGTGTTTTTTGTTTTTTTTTTTACTTACCATAATAACAAGTATTTAAGAAAATATATGTTGTTGAGTTATAAAGGGTTTAAAAAGCTGTTTCACCTTAATAGATTGTCAAAACATTTTGGAATGGCAATTATAATTTAAAAAATATATTTGTGTATACTAGCGGCCCCTCCCGGCTTCGGGATGGCCAAATTCTTAAAAAAAATTCTAGCATCAAATATTTATCCGTTAACGCCATCTAGCGTCCGGTAGACGAACTACTTGCGGTTAACGCGTTGCTATGGTAACGAGTATACAATGGGAAAAGGCGAGAAAAAGCGGACAGACAAACAACAAATTTGTAATCTTAGATTATAGATTCGAGATTGTTATTATTGTTAGAGACTTGTAAAAGTGTTACACAGTTATAGGTAGTAATACCTAGAAAATGAAGAGACGGTGCTGGTCAGCTTAAAAAATACTTGGACAAAATCGACATGTCTGTCATGGTCTCGGTAGGTTAATTGGAAGAGTACTCCCCGAATAGCGTGGGAAGTTGATACGAATCCCGCTTGGCACCTCAAACAAATTAAATTTGTCAAAAATATTTCTTTTTTAATTTATATTTATTTTTAACTTCCGGCCTGTCCCGGCTTCGCACGGGTGGACAAAATGCTTGAAATTTTTGCTAGCATCAAATATATCCTATGTTACTCAGAGTGAATGTCCAATGGTGAAAGAATTTTTGAAATCGGCTTAGTAGTTTTTGAGTTTATTCATTGCAAACATACAAAAATACAAATCTTTCCTCTTTATAATATTAGTGTAGATTTAATTGTTTATTTTGGAATATTTTATAATTTCAGGATGTAAACCTGTAGGCGTTTGGGCCTTGGTGAGGCATGGAACCCGTCACCCTACATCATCTAACGTGGCTAACATGAAACTCGCCTCTAAGCTGAAGGACATCATCATATCGAAGTACCTTTTCGAAGGTCAAGGAGAGCTATGTGCTCAGGTATAACTATAGATCGACCGCTTAAATGAGTGTTCGCCAGCGCGGTACAGGTGCACGGGCGGACGGCGGCAAAGGTAAGTACGGAAAAAAGGGGGAGGGGACGCATTATGCGCGCTTGCCGCCCGCTCGTCTCTCGATCCCCTATGTCGCCGTACCCCGCACCCCTGTACCGCGCGGGTGAAGACTCATTTAATACCTTGACTCCGAAACCAGGTCTAAACATCTTGTATATGTCTCGCTTACAGTGCGGCTAAGAAAAGTATAGCATTCCTTGTTGTGCGGAAGGCATAACTTAAATTTGACTCGGTGTAGGAAAAAGATGAATATATATTATTAAAATAGAATCCAATGGTGTATCTACCTTAATACCAGGTTTAGATACCTGGCACCGCACGGAAGCCAAGAAAAGAATTTAAGTTTCTTAAATGATACAGCGTCTACATATAAGCCTTGTGCCGCCACAATGAAAGTTTATTACCAGGTGTATTGGCCTTTACCCGAAGGAATGGAAAGTATTGGAAAGTTACTGCCGCAGCGAACGTGTTAAACGGTCGACCTATAACAACAACTTATTCATACATTAATTATCTTTACTTGAGGGATAATTAACAATATTTTATTTCTTTTTCCATAATGTTGCTTGATTTGATTATGCTAAAAGTTTGACAACTTATTTGTTAAATCAACCAGTTTATTTACTAGCACAGCTTAAAGGTCGAGGTGAAAAAGATGATATATAAGAATTAAATAACTAACTTATGAATATTCAAAATTATTGACGCTTCGTGACGATGGATTATACTGCGCCGAAATATTGGAGCCTACAAATAAACACATCATTGATTAAATTAAAATAAAACAAAAATGGTCACGTTAACATTATTACATAAGTGTCCATGAAAGTTGATAACATTATATTTACTAGAGGCCCGTCCCGGCTTCGCACGGGTGGACAAAATTCTTTAAATTTTCTCTATTATTAAATATTTTTCCGTTAGCGCCATCTTGCGTCTGGTAGATGAACTACTTGCGATGAACGCATTGCTATGGTAACGTTATTGATACACTGGAAAAAGAGCGGACAGACAAACACACAAACAACTGTGATCTTAGATTATAGATTAATTCATAAGTAAAACAACAAAAAAATTGTGAGTGTCAGCTCCGACGCGTGTCTGGAAATTACTCCTTAAAATGATTATCTTAAAATATATATAATAGGCAAAGGAAGTAAATGAATTCATATATTTATTCATACTAATTTGATACAATTTGTTACATAAATTATGGTATTATGATTTATATTCTTTTTTTAAATTATTATTTATGATGAAAGGAGAGACAGAGTAAATGTGTACTTGGGACTGAAGAGCGGGGAGTGCTAAAAGAAGTCCGAGTATATAACGCTGAGGAAATGTGACCCTTCACTTTTTGTTAACGTTTGATTTTACTACCCATCTATTTTTAATACCTTGCGCTATATATGAAACGATTCTTAAGGAGTTAAACTCTATTATGTAGCTTTCTTCCGCAAAATACACAAACTACCACCAACTACTCTATGGTTCCCGGTATATAAGTCGAACTTGGTTTTGAAATCGTGTGACATGCGCAGTAGTGAATTATGTACCTACACCGGCATATGCCGGGGACTATACACGTGTTTCGCCCCCACATGGCACCATCATGAGTAGTGGTTTCTGCATTTATTTGCGGGAGGGCGGGCGGTGCGCATTACTTGGAATTTGCGGAAGAAAGCTACTAAACTAAACTTTTTATAGTAATATATATTAAGGTCTGTCAGTTGGAATTTAATGTTTTCATTATATTTACAATCTGTCATTAAATAAGCTAATCATTAAGATAGCTATAATTCCTTCCTATTATATTTACATGTATATTTACAATGTAAAATATATTATTTAAAATATATTTCGAGTGTATAATGTATTATGTGCAGTAATGGTGTGTAGTGTAATGTAAATATGTATTACAGTACACTACACACCACTACTGGATGTCATACTTTACACACTACACACACACACACTCGCACGACACAGACCACATAAATATTATCTTTTATAGAAAATATGACTTCAATTGGCTGTTCGAATCACGAAGTGATTTTTTTTTAAGTTTTTAAGGGTTGTGGTCATTAATAATTAATAATAATTGGAGCGAAGCGAGCGGAGCTTCCATGGATCAACTTCAATGACGCAATGTCTGTTACGCCATGACTTTCCGAGTTCTTAACCGATTTCAATAATTTTTGTGTGGAATCGAATCAACACATTTAGGACCAGATTGTGACTGACAGATTGCAAAAATAAAAAGGTTATGACCAAAAAACCTGAGCTCTATGGAATTTCCCATTGAAACAAAAAGTGCGCGCGTTTTGAAAGTTTTCATATTTATGGAGTTTTAAAATTTACTAAACATTATTGTTTTTTTTTTTGTATTACGCGCCGCTCCAATCTATGGTGCTAGCGAAGCTTTATGCTTAGCGACTGCATCGCCCTAGTAAATAAATATACCTTGTTTATTTTCGTGCATGAATTGCAGGATATAAGCAATCTTCAAGGTTGGTTGTGGGATGACTCCATTGACTCCACAGTCAGCTATTTGACAAAGAACGGATACAATGAGATCTACGACCTGGGTACCAGATTCCATCAGAAGTACTCCTCGTTGCTGCATGACCTTGGCCGTTACCAGTTCCGACCAACCTTGGAGCAAAGAACTATTAAAAGCGCAGAAGCTTTTCTTGAAGGGTTAAATCAAGGGCAGTGGATGTTTAAAAATTCTAACGCTACAGATAGAGACGACATCTTAAGGGTTGGTTATGTATTATTAATAAATGATTACTATAGGATTTATAGTATGCATGGAAAAAGCAACTACGCCTCCGAATCCTCAGGTGGAATTCGAAACCACGACCATTCGCTATCCGGGAAAATATTTTGACCGCTGAGTTACCGAGACTCTGACGGACGCATCGCAGCACTTGCCTCGAATATACTGAGGGCTCGGACCGTGGTTGATTTTTCATGCGTATTTTATTTCATATAGAGATATGGCATCGTGGATGCAAAATATGTATCTTTATATATATAATTCTTCTGTGAGTGTGTATGTCACTGAACTCCTCCTAAACGGCTGGACCGATTTGAATATATTTTTTTGTGTGTGTTCAAAGGGATCTGAGAATGGTTTAGATTCACAAATCAGTCCGGCAGATGACGCTGCAGTCGGCACAGCAACGCGTGGCCGGGTCAACTAGTATTTTTTATAGACAATTTTATGTAAATATGTGAGATCATGCTTACGACGGTTCTTGAGACTCTTGAGACTTGTGCCAATACTTTAAGAAGACGTCTTCGAGTAGATTCAAGGCTGGGGCAAGGATAGCCTATATATATGTCTATATCTTAATATATAAACATCCTCTTAATATATAAAAATCCAGTGTCACAATATATGTTCCCAGTGAACTCTTCACCAACTCAATTTTGATCAAACTTCGTAACTATCTGTTATTTGATCTAATTTAAAAGATAGGATAGGTTTTATTTTAATTTATAACACAGCAACGCATGTCGTCGGGCTAGTATGTATATAAAAATCTGGTGTCACGATGTACATATGTTCGGGATAAACTCTGAAACTATTGAACCGATTTTGATCAATCTCGTAACTATCTTTTATTTAATATAGCTTAAAAGATAGGATAGTTTTATCTTATTAGTGACCTCAATATTTGTTATTGCAAATTAAATGTTTGTTGTGGGAACGTTAGTTCGATAAATTATTAAAAAATGGCTCTGTAATTAATTTGATTGTTTCAAAATAAAAAATAAAAAATTAATTTAATCTAAAAATAAATAATAAAAAATTAATTTAATTTAAATTAGTAGGTATAATAACCTACTGAGTCTCAGTAACGCGTGGCCGGGTCAGCTTTAATATACGTATATATAAAAATTCCCTGTCACAATGTTAATTAAATCAAATAATAAAAAAATCTATTAACTTTACATATACCTTTTTTCGCAGAAATTTTGAATTCATAATTTTAGAAGACATTTATCATTTGGCATAATTTGAAATAGCTTGCTGGATTGTAATTAAAAAAATATAATTATATAAATATTTCTCACATTCACACCAATTAGCCTAGCCCAAAGTAAGCACTGTAAGGCTTGTGTTATGGATACTAGGTTAACGGATAGGCATACATATATGATACATAGATATATGATATTCATAGAAATATATAAAAACACCCACGACTTAGGTACAAATGCTCGTATTCATCATACAAACATTTGCTCCTTCCGGGATTTGAACCCGGGACCGTCGATGCGAAAGGCAGGATCACTACCGTTGCACCAAACGGTCGTTAAAATAAAAATAATATCTTACCTAACCTAACCTGCAATGTAGGTCAATTAATGCCTTCTGATTAGTGACTTTCTATATGTATGTGTGTCCGTTACCCTAGCATACATAACACGAGCCTTACAGTGCTTACTTTGGTTAATTGGTGTGAATGTAAGAAATAATATTACACCTAAGGGTCTCATAAAAGAAGACTTATAATAATAATGGTCTTTTAGTGTAATCTTTAAAGACTGCCTACCAAATATGAAAATTTATATACAACACGCCTTTTTGTGCGGCTTATTACAGCTTTTCTTTATTTTCAGCCTTATTACTACTGTACAAGGCACAACGTCGAGGTTTATTATGGTCATCGATCAAGTGACGAAATGAACATTTACTCAAAATCTATGGAATATCAAGAAGTAAGTAATTATTATTATAATTTATTTAGTTATTTTTTCACTAATGACTGGTCTGAACTAACGTATGTCCCGATCAATAAGTCGTTACATTATGATTATTATTTATTTATTCAAAATACTTATTGGCTGACAGAATGTTCCAAAACGCCAGTAAGCTTAATCTAACAATAATAAAAAATTTATTAATCAAATGTTATCAAAATCACGAATACAAAACAATAAAACAAAATATTATACATACACAAGATTTAGATAAATGTCAACATTACAATATATACAGTTATTATATGTCAGTCAACATGCACGTCATTGAGATAAAAATGGAATTTATTCATGATATATCCTAATTTGTCAAAGAAAATGTCACCCTTATTTTCCTATCATTGTAATACTTAATGATTGAAATTTTCTTTTCTTTCATTCCGTGTTTCAATAAACAAAATAAAAAAAGACAATAATTCTGACTGTGCTTCAAATGGCAACTGTTTTTTTACTTCAAAGAAAAATAATATTGCTTCAAGTAAGTGAAATTGGAAGCGAGTACAAGCAAAGAATTGCAAAAATTCTGAGTAAATATCATAAGTCGCGGCACGAAACTATAGCGCTGACCGTTATTGCGCAGAAGTAAAAATTAAGATGTCTTGGGGGGATACATTGGTGAAGAGCGGGCGTGCGTTGCGCCGATTTGATCTCCAGTCGTACTTCGTTCCCCGTACTGATACGACGCCCCGCGCACTTCCAGTGTACAGTCGCCTTCTAAATTGTTTTGTTGTCATTATTTTTTTTTGTTGTTTGTTTTTTCATTTGTTTGTTGTGTTTGTTAGTTAATTTCCTGCTGTATTAAGTTTAAACACCTTTTAAAAAGTGAAAATGCCGAGAATAAATACTATTTTGAGATGCACATTGACAGGCACGGAAAATGGTGTACGACGTGCATTGTTTCTTGATAAGTGAATCAAATGACTTAATGATTTCTTAAAACAAATCCAAAGTGAAATTGGCGAAGCTACGAGTATTCTACTCGATCCGGATAGCAGCACTATAGATTTAAGCCATATAAAACAAACTGCAGAAGTTTTTCAGGTATAGGTACAGGATAGTATAATTAGTGACTTAGGGAAAATTCAAAAAAGGATCGCTATCCTTTCAAGCAGCATATTTAGATAGTGCCTAGTGTAGGCTCCAGTCTCTAACAAGCACAGAAACTCTGATTTTATGTTTTTATTTTTATATTACATACCAACCTACCTATTGTCGAAAACATAATTAAATTTTAATTTGACAGAACTCAAGCTGGCACAAGTGTGCCAGTTTGAATATTAAATAACTAACCTAATAGCAGCTTATCTCCACCTTTTGTTCACCGCTAGACTTACTATTTGTCATTACATTAAAATAATGTAATTAACATTATTTTGCTATTATTAATTAAGTACCTTTTTAAACTACTTATTTGTATTGCGTGCGCGACAGTACCTATGCGCAGCTATCCCTCCTTTCGTTCAGCGCTAGAGTTACGTGCCCCGACCTGTAAACGTATTGAACTAACTATTTGATTAAAATCGTGATATTTGATAATTTTTTTGTCCAATATATGCACAATATATATGTTATTATAGTATAGCCCTCGGTATGGTTAACCTTATAAACTTTTCAAAGACCGGGTTTTCAGTATCTTAACTATATTGTTTTATATTTTATTATTTTTTATTTTATTTATTATAAACAGTAATAATATTGAAACCTTACAAGTGTTATAATAAAGGTATTTATTTTATTATAACGGATATTTTTGTGTTGATTTTACTTCGCAATATTTTTGTTTTATTATATAACTAGCTTTTACCCACGGCTTCGTCCGCAACTTTTTTTTTCAATAAAATGTATCCTATGTTACTTCTAATATCTCCAAGAATATATGTACGAAGTTCCATGATGATCGGTTTAGTAGTTTTTGCGTGAAAGCATAACAAACAAACTTACATTCACATTTATAATATTAGTAGGAATTAGTCTTCGATCTTATATTTCTGTAGATGCACAGTTCCATGCAAAACTAAACAAAATATTGTCCCCGCATCAATACGTACTTAGGTAGATGTATACTACTTGAAGTATAGCAAAAAACGTCTTAAAATATCGTACGGTTTAATCTAATTTAGATCTTAATTTATAAACTTTACTATGGAAATAAATCTATTTTAGCTTCAATACATAATACCTTGTGGATTGTCAGACGTAAAATTGTATGAATCTCAAAAAAAGCAGAATTAAAACAGCACATATCCAAACTCAAGTGTATTAAAAAACTAAGCTTAAGGCTTGACAATAAAGCACTTAATCATTCAAACAATAATAGGAGTTACATTCTATGTGACATAGCATTTTGCGTCCGCGTCTTATCGTAGTCACTTGGAACATAGACAGGAATGGAGATGCTTACTTTTTTTTAAATTTTAAATGCGATACCTGGATGGAGTTAAAAAAAGAACTTAATACAATTTTCTTTATTATTTTACACGCAATAAGAAGTAAATGGTTTTTGATGAAATTTGGTACAAAGCTAGACTTAAGAAATAGGATACTTTTTATGATGTCGTGTTTTGAGAAAAACAAGGCTATAGGCTCAGTTAGTAAGTGCGAGTGCGTACTTGTGTTTGTGTGTGGGGGGGGAGGGGGTGTGTGCGTGTGTGTGTGTGTGTGTGTGTGTGTGTGTGTGACATGAAATGTGAGAATCGTAAGGACAGCCTATATTTGAAATAATAATAATACACCTCCACTTTTCTCTCTGGATTTCATTTTTCGGAAAACTAAAATAATAACAAACTTTTAATTAAAATTCAATAAAAAAATTGTAACGACGACTCCAACTTTTTCCTGTTGACTTTGTTTGCAAGCACTTGATTCATATTTTTTTGTCTTATGAGCGGCCTACTTGAGTGTGAAAGGGATAGACCAATATTATTTACCTAGCAACCGGCATGTCATATGTCAAAAAAAAACTAATTTTATTAAAATATTAATGAAATTAGACTTAAACCATGAGAAAAATGCGTCAATAAGTTAAAATAAAATTATACTTACTGGAAATAAATGACACTCCATCCTTCTTTTTCACCTTTAAACTGTAATTTTTAAAATTTTTCACTACGCACTTCGGCATTGTTGATGTCACATGCCACGCGCGGACACTGAGCGAATGAGAGCGAAACAAGGCATATTTTTTATTTATGCCTTCTTTTAATGGTGCCACTTTTTAAGCGGCAACAGTGCATCTACAGAAATATATGATCGAAGGGATTAGTAATATACCATGCAGTCTTTAACATAAAAAAGTTTGAGGTATCTTCTTGGCCTGCTAGTAGTTAATAAGCGAAAATTTATAGAATTAAATTTTTCATTAAAATTTAGCACATTCCCTTAATGTAGTGACTCTTATATCATAACTTTGTACATTCTAATTCTTAGATAAAACATAGGATAAAAGATAACATAAATTTATTCGATATGAGCATTGACAATGCATTTATTAAAACCGGCAGAGAAGCCGCAAGAAACTGGGTGAGGGCTGTTTTATTCTACCTTTAATATGTTATAGATTATTTTAATTGAGAAAACTTTCTAGCGCTTCTAAAATGCGTAAAATTGCCTTTACAAAATATTAATTACAGAATATTTATTAAAATAAAGACTATTAACTCCATTCCTTTTTATCCTTCAAATAATCATCAATTCTGTAAGAGCCTTTGCTTATTTAAACGACTTGTTTTAAGATAATTTTTTATAATAGAAAAAATACTAGATTGGGATACTCCTATTAGATACTCTCTCAATTGGGAGAGCATTGGACCGGATTTCCAAAGTTTGCGGGTTCGACTCCCGCCTGGGAATTCACTTGTGACCCGAGTCAATTTTTTCGAGTACTTTTCTAAAATAAAAATTTATCAAATTGCATAAAATATATAAAAAAAAAAATTATAAGACTTGTTTTAAATTTATCTAAAAGCAGTTCAATCACATGGTGTGGTTATGATTGAACGCAGTACATCTTCTTAAAATTTATTAAAGGAAACCTTTAATGGACCTTATGTATCTACATATGTTATGATATGCAATATGTTGGTTTTCATTTTCTTTCTTTTTCTCTTTATTATATTGAGAGGCTTCATATGGGGTATATCAGTCTCATCATATCCTTTTAGAATAGCTTTCACTATACTTATATAAATAATTAGGAACAATTAGGTTGATTTTTTAAATAAAAATATAAAGAGTTATAATTTTGTTTTTCTATGTATTTTAACTTCTTCAGGCAGTACAGCCCTTGATAAAATACAAAAGAGAAGCAACTGTCAATCATTTTCGAATGCGGGTACCTCGACGGCCGCGCCCTCTATATAAACACGTGGCTAAAGTATACCGCAAGACGCAGGAATACCTTCAGGTCCAGGTTATGCTAACAAATGATATAGCTAACTCATAGTCAGCACTGGTTTTCTGTTAGGCATTAAAACTATGTTAGAGTTTCACTCTCCACTAAATATTTTTTTTGTTTTACTAAAAATAATATTCACGAAGTCTCTTGTAAAAAGGTTAAAAGTAAATATTGTGTCTCCATTTTATTGTTAAATAACTCAGTAAACTTTTATAAAATTTATTTTTAACAAGCTAAACATATATTCCTCTTTATATTATTATGCACTAGTTAAATGGATAAATAAATAAATCTTTATTTGTACTATAATTGTTTACACAATATACAACGTTAATAACTTCAACAGACTAAGACTGTCGCGTCCACCTCGAACATTATCTAAAAAGTAACAAATCTATAATCTAAGAACACAAATTTGTTGTTTGTGTGTTTGTCTGTCCGCTCTTTTTCCCGCTCATTTTCCATTGAATACGCGTTACCATAGCAATGCGTTATCATAGCAACGCGTTACCGGGTCAGCTAGTAACACATAAAAACTTATTGAAATTACTATTTATGAGTATATGTATGTGTGTGAGAGTGAGTTTGTGTTTACGTGTATGTGTATGTGTGTATGATGTCATGATGAAAAAGTATCTCTTTAATTTTCAGATGCTACATCGCGTCCAAAAACGAGCGGGTTTAGACCAACCCTTGACTACGACGAATGTGTCTGGGCTCTACGACCTGTGCCGATACGGTAGAGCCTTCTCGCCAACCAGAAGCTCGCCTTGGTGCGCCCTCTTCACAGACCAAGATCTGAAAGTCTTAGAATACCAGAATGATATCCGACACTATTTCAGGTTAGGTTCAATGACAGATTTTGTTTGTTATATGATAAATATTACATGTGAATAAATGTAAGGTTTAATATCTTTATTATTATTATTATTGTAACAATTCTGCGCCGCCCATAAAACATCAGTTTTGTCTATCATTCTATTTATATTTATTTATTTATCCAAAGGAAACATACAGTCTTATAATAGTACTAGCTAACCCGGTAACGCGTTGCTATGGTAACGTGTATACAATGGAAAAAGAGCCGGGAAAAGAGCGGACAGACAAACAACAAATTTATGATCTTAGATTATAGATTAGCTAAAGTATATAGACCTGAAATTCCATTTTAAATCATGCAGAGTTAATTGGAAGATTAATATTAGGGGTTAAAGTATGAAATTGCCGATTTGTACTGAAAATCTATATTGTTTATTTTTTAAATTTTTAACAAATTTATTTAATCAAAATAGTTGCCATTATTATCTATACATTGCTGCCATCTAATGGGAAGGTCATTAATGCCTTTGCGATAGAATTCCGACGATCTAGACTGCACAAACTGTGTGAAAGCATTTTGTACTGCCTCCTGGGAAGAAAACTTCTTGTCACGTAGATAATTGTCCAAATCACGAAAAAAATGGTAGTCCGTTGGAGCAAGGTCTGGTGAATACGGAGGATGACGAATGGTTTCTAACTGCAGTTCCTGAAGGGTCAAAATGGTTTCTCGTGCTGTGTGAGGTCTCGCGTTGTCGTGGAGCAATAATGGTGAAGATCGATTCATGAGTCGGGGCTGTTTTACTGCTAGTTTTGTCAACATGGTTCGGAGTTCGGCACAATAGACATCTGCCGTTATTGCTTGACCAGATCGGAGAAAACTATAGTGAATAACACCATGCTGAGACCACCAAACAGTTACCATTACCTTTTTATTGGTAAGTTTTGCTTTAGGACACTGTTGTGGCATTTGACCTGGGGTCAGCCATTGCATTTTTCTTTTCCGGTTATCATAAAGAATCCACTTTTCATCACATGTTACAATTCGATCCAATATTCCTTCATTTCTGTACCGGTTCAACAAGGCAACACAAGTTTCAACACGCGTTTCTTTCTGCAGATCAGTCAAATCATGAGGCACCCATTTTTCGTATTTTTTTATTTTATTGATTTGACGCAAGTGAGTCAATATTGTGGGTAAGGTAACGTTAAACCATGCCGCTAATTCCTGGGTACTTTGACTAGGATCGGCTTCCACTATCTCTCTTAATTCATCGTTATTTACCTGTGTGGGCGGTCTTCCTCGTGGCTCGTTCTTTAAGTCGAAATTTCCATCACGAAAGCGTTTAAACCAAAATCGCACGGTGCGTTCATTAGTAGACCCCTCTCCAAACGCAGCATTGATATTGCGGGCTGTTTCTGCCGCGTTAGTTCCGCGTCGGAACTCGTATTCAAAAATAACTCGAATTTTCGCAGTATCCATCTTTCTTGTCTAAATTGAATAACAAAAACAATTGAAAGTCGATATTCAAATGTTTTACATTTTTTAAAAAAAGAACATCATAGAAACCATTTAAAAAAAGTTTCATTCGAAAACCTCAAACCATGAAGATTCTATGTCAATTCAAAGAACCTATTGCAATAAAACGGCAATTTCATACTTTAACCCCTATTATTATGTATCGCCTTGATATTTTTTTTTTGCAGAAATGGTTATGGTTCCACCATTAACAGCAAACTAGGAGGTCCACCTCTTAAGGATCTGTTTGAAAACTTCTTTTCCATCGTTTCTGGGGCGAATTCCAGCTTCACAGGCTACTTCACCCACGATAGCCTCATCCAAATGTTTTACACCGCATTGGATCTCTACAAAGATTACCCGGAGATATCAGGTTTCGAGCGAATTGAAGGTAGAAAGTGGAGAACAAGTTTCATGACTCCTTTCGCTGGGAACTTTGTTGCAGTACTGCACAAGTAAGTCTAGCATTCGTGACTATAAGCCAAGCTCATTCATAAGGTTATTAAACCTGGGTGCAGTTGTGTCTTTTTACGAGTGGAAAATTTATTACGCTTACCCTTTCGTTAGGAGACACCTGGCCTAATGCTCGATGTAGGATTGGAGGCAACCCACTGAAAACCATTCGATGTGCCTCCCATCGATGTCTGCCTTGATTGTCGGATTTGAGGCAGTTGGATGCTTGCCAAAGCAAACGCTTTATGGGATGCAGAAACTACTTCTGCCATCTCAAGGATTTCCCCCAACCGCTCGCTAGAAAGCGCATTGGGTGCATTTGTTACTGGGTCACGGGTATTGGTATCCATTTCATTGAATATTACATATATTTGTATCATATATGTACGGTATGTCTATCCGTTAACCTAGTATGCACAAGCTTTACAGTGCTTAATTTGGGCTAAGCTGAATATAACCTTGAATCGCATAATGTCAAAAGTGCAAAGTGACGACAATGCGTTACAGTTTGGTAAAATAATCAAGGAGTGAAATGTCCAAAGTGCATAAAGAGCAGGGTACATTTCAAAATCTCATAGTACGCTCCGCTAAGCAAAATGCTTAAGGCGTTTGTGCTTTCAAGGTGAAAAATTTGCTTAATAAATTAATATAATGTAAGTGGTAATTTTAAGTTATTTAAACATTTAACTGATAGATTTTTATATCTCAAGAAAGGTCTCGAAAACTCAATTGGAAGAGTAATTGTTGTCCAGGATTTATTTATTTATCTACAAGATGTCGTAAAGTGGCTAATGGAACTGGATGTAATCACAATATTCTTCACGTAGACCAAGAAATGTGCAGCAACGGTTTCTAAATTATGTTTTTTTTCCGAAAGTATTATTGATTTATTTATTATTAGTTCATTACATTAAGTTGAAATTATTTTACCATTAAAAAAGGCATCAGCAATAACCTCAAAGGTTTATATTTCTAACCCGATTGCCAAGTGTAGCAAAATTCCTGCTTTTTGTGATGGCTTCCGACTAACAGTTACAATCTTTCTACTGACGATGAACTTTAGAAATTATTTGGTCATTTACTGCGATTTGTCTGCCAAAGGTAGAGATTATGGCAACTCCCCACCCTCCAATTTTAGGGGAACGTCTTACGTCACGTCAACTTTGTAAAAAGTCTAATTTTGAGTGTTGGATTTTAAGTTCAAATGTTGCTTAAAGAAAATTTGTCTCGTCTGTTTAATAATTATAAGCAATATGGGTAATTTATTAATTCTCATAATTAGTCGAGACAAATTTTCTTTGGCAATTTAGAACTTACAATCCAACGCTGTAAATATTTTTTTTGTTTTTTACTTCTATTCTTCATAAATATCTCAAATAGCTTCTGATTTCCTGTTTAGATGCCCAATGAGGGACGAATCAGACCGCCACCAAGTGCAGTTCTTCACTAACGAGCAAGAGTTCCATCTCTGCAACGCAAGGACATGCAACTGGAGCCAATTCAATGAGAAGTTCGCACAATTCCTCGAAACGAATTTGAACATTTGCAATATAGATAAACCATCAACGGTAACACAAGACAACAAAATGAATACGTGAATAGCCAGAAAATTATCTTCTAGAAACAAAAGTGCGATGCAGGATAATCAATGTTTAATAATTTGTTTTTAGTTATTGAATCATTTAATTGCTAGTATTTTATATATTATATTTTTACTAGAACAAAATTCAACTTGGTACATCCTCTACCAAAACCTCTACAAGGTATTTGCCTACAATGAAAATAAAGATCAAACTAGCTTATAAGTAAACATTTTTTTGAAACTAACTTAGCCCGCACATCATTTTAAAATAAGTATTTATGATTTTTATTAGAAAGCATTAATAAAAATAATTTAGATTTCATGGTCGACCACATTATTAAAAATGTACTATGGAGTGGTCACTCGCTTTTTTACAGTAAATGTTAGTTTTAGTTTTTGTACGCTTTATTTAAAATCAGGTGACGTCATGATAGCCAGAAACCTGCATAATGGTGTATTTATCATTTGGCGGGTTTTTAATTTATTTACACTTCAACGGTATTCTTCATTTTTATAGAAAATAGAGAAATCAACAAGAATAATTAAATGGCAAATGTATTATGCTATAACGGACAAATTGGGATATTTTCGTAAAACCTGTCATATACTCTATTCTAATGTGTTTTTTAAGTAAGACCCAAGTGTTTCTTATTCTGAATACCAGCGCCATCTCTTAATGTTCCAAGTAAATACATACTTATTACATCAAACGTTAAACTTACACAAGAAATGAAAATAACTGAAATGTAATGAAATGAAAATAACTTTATTCAAATGCACTTAAAATCTTGTTTTGAATCACCCAACATTTTTACCTACCGTCCATTCAGGACGTATTTTAACTGACAAGAAGAATGGGCGTAAGAAACTCGTCAGCTTTAACAGAAGTAACGACATTTACAATATAATACGTCGTCACTATGCATAATCCACAAAATAAAAAATAAAACATTCTGTCATTACAATAATAGTAGTGTTATGATATCATTCCTTGTGTTTGGCAGAAAAAATCGCTTGCGAGCGCTTACCAGCGCTGATAAACAAACTATACAGTTTTCGGCTAGGACTCGTTTGCTAACTTCAGTTGCCTTGACGCAATCTGCAATTTTGCTTACAAGCGCTCGCAAGCGCTTTTTACCGCCAAACACAAGATTATTTTTTGATTACAACGAAGTCAACAATTATCTGTTTTAAGTAATTATCCCTGAACATTGCAATAACATACAGGGACTATACATTTTAAGTCTTTAGAGTCAAAAAAAATCTTAAGTTGTATTATAATCAATGTTAAGTTGAATAAGTTTTATAAATTTAAATCAATTAAAATTAAACGCTTTCAAGGTATAATAAAAAGAGTTCAATTCCTTTTTTTTATCCTTACTAAAACCATAAAACACGTTTTATATCAATGAGTAAACTCGAAACTGTAAATATTTTGTAAGTTATTCGGAACGTCAAGATAATAATTTAAATATTTATTTTATTTCCATGTGAACAGTTACAGTCCTACAAATTTAATTTAATTTTGATAGATGGAAAAATTAATTAGGCATAATATTTCTAGTTTAGTGTTTTTTAATTATTTACAAATATCAATTATTTTTGGAGTTGGTTTAAAATAAAACATAAAGATAAACACGTTAAGTGGTTCGTTAAAATGGTTTTATTTTTATTTTATTTACAACGTGTAAGAATTATAACATTAATCTAAAGGCATGGCTATTTAAAACATACAGAGCTGCTATCAAACAGAATGACATCATTCTGTTCAGTCCAAAGACTGTCGCGGAACCAGTTTGACTGGCTTCAGCTAGTCCTGGATCCAACGTACAAAAGTTGAGGTCTGCCGTAAGGAATCTTTGGAAATTGTTCTCAAAGTCTTGCCACTCGCAACCTTCCAGAGGACACAGTTCTGTGGGCTTCTCATTCAAGAAGAGCTGGACTCGATATGTCTGGTTACCAGATGATTCGCATCTGAAAGGAAGCATAAGCGAGATAAGGCGATCGTTTGAGTATCGGTAGCGATCCTACCTTTCGCTCTGTCGTTCGGGTTCGAGTCCCGGAAGGGGCAGATGTTGTGTGATAAATACGAGCACGTTTACCTGAGTCATGGGTATTTATATATATTTCTATTAATATTGTATATTTATATATCTTATATGTATATCTATCCGATATCCTAGTATTGATAACACAAGTCTTAAAGTGCTTACTTTGGGCTAGGCTAATTGGTGTGATTGTAAAAAAGCATGTGAGCAATTCACACTTGGTAGAAGTAAAACCTTCAAAAATAACACGTACACGTATTCAAAATACCACGCCTGTTGTGATGCCTTCTCTCAAGCTTTGTACTACGCATGCGCACACAAACACGTATTAACACACGTACATAATGCTTCCTCTCCATTTTCTCCTACGATAAATCTTATGAATTTTTGTGTCTGTCTCTTTTTACTGTCGCTTTTTCGAATCACAACGATACTAAAGAAATTTTTACTTCAAAAGTATTATTATTATAAGCGTTAGTCAAAGCAAGTAATAGAATAGAGGTCGTAAGGTTTGACAACACTTCAAACTTGAAATGATCTTTATTTTTAATGGTATTAAGTAGAAAATGGCAAAAGGTAAAAAACTCAGTGACGCTTGATGAGTTATCGAGTGTACAATCACGAACAATAAAGTATATACACCGTAGAACTATGTCACAATAAATCAGCCGAAGCAAAGAGACCACTGTATATTTTATAATTATCATTAAATAAACTTAGTTAATATTCTTGAACGAGAAGAGAAGTAGAAGAATTTTAGATTGTAGAGTCACATTAAACCGTCGATCATGATTATTATTGTCCCTATGCTGAAGAAAAAAATTCCCTAAAGAATTATATGAATTGGATTATAAAAGAAAGTATGCAGTGTGTGACGCTATGCGGGAGAGCTAGTGGGGCGATCCGCAATACTTAAGACATCAACTGCCGGACGGAAACCACCCACAAAAATTGAGAGTTTTGGCATAATCTCCACGGCTAGCAGGCGGGTTAGAATTCACAATAAAGTATCACAATTTGGAAACTGATTTATTTCTATATTGTATAGTGCTAACTTTAATAGTTTCTAAAAATTGATAGTGTAAAGTAACTTTGGCAGTGATCTTAAGGAGGTATAAAGTTAAGTTTAGATGGACTCGTGGCTGGAGAACGGCAATACTAAATCTTTATTCATTTATTCACTAATTTGCAAGCAAACACGGTACAAAGGTTGTATACAATTATGCAATTTTCACGTGTTGCACCAGATACTGGCACGAAAATGTTAAAATTTAAAGGAAGCTATATAATGACAAATAATTCGGCATGCAGTTAAAACTGGTATTATAATAATGAATAATCAGTGTCATAATTAAATTCTAATAAAAATATCACAACAATTACAAAATTTTCACAATTAAATACTAATCATAATTTTTAAAATGTCACAATTAAATAAATTTAATAATAATAAGTAATAACAAAAAAACAAAAATAAGTTAAACAACAGTATCTGACTTTTTGCCAGGAGTGGGTAGTATATCTTGAGCGGGTTTGGTTTTCTATTTTAAATTTATTTTGTGGTGGATATCATCATCCGTAATCATTAATTTTTAAATTTGACATATCATTGATCATAGACAAGGTAGAATTTGTGAACGTTATGAGAGCGCGTGTAGACAAGTTGGCGGCATTTTGATATATTTTGCTATAAGGAAATCGCTATTCTAGCCGATGGACGATTGCTATTGGGAATTCAATTTGACTGTGTGTAAACTACTGGGTGTTAAAAAATAACCGATTTTTCTTTTAATCGATTATTATTTTCATATAATCAATTTTTTAAAATCGATTATGATAGTCATATTAATCGATTTTTAATAAATCGATTAAATAAATCACGCATTAAAATCGATTTTCATAATCTATGCGCTGAATGAAAAAACTCGAAAAATTGTTTCATATTTTTGTTTTGAGACCATAACGTCGTCGTTTATTTTTTTAAGTATTTTATTTTAATACTTGTCGAATGTAAAATAGGACTGGACATTTGTGACAATGTTTTCGAAGTTTTACTTCTTAAGGCGCGTTACGATAAAAGGATGAGAGTGAAAGGGTCCTGCTGTTTACTCTGAGGTGAAAGGAGACCTTTCTTTTCGGGCCAAAAATGTACCTTTGTACAAGTTATTTGAAAATATTCATAATAATGTACAAACACTTATTGCATATATAATATACCCATAAATTAGATTTTTATAAAGTTAATAAAACACAATAAATTATACACTAAATCACAACTGCGTAGAACGAAACGCTAATGTGGCACTTGTGTGTGATAGATTTTAACAAGTTTTTCGCGGCTCTGGAACACGGTATTTTAGTAAAGTCCGTAGGCTGATAAAATAACCAAACGCCTAGAATGATTCGCAATAGCAAGAAATATCTATTTTCGCTCTTGATCCTACTGTATATATTAAAAACAGAAGAATTCATAAAGCAGTGCTGCTGATAAACTTGTATACATTTTATGTTTAAGACTGAATATTGAAAAATGGTTAAATAACTTTAAGCTACAAAACGCTTCAAACTCAAAACAATTGTGTTTGCCAGCTAAAAAAAACAATTGTTGCAAGTAATGTATATTTTTGAATGATTTTATTTAGTGGTACTAATGTATTTAAAAATAAATAAGTATTTTTTTCGGAATATACAATTTTTTAGCTATTTTTTGGTATCTTTGAATCTTAGGTTCATATTTAGCCTTACTTATATGAAAGAAAGAAAGGCTCCTTTTAAGATGTGACACAAAATATCATGTTGAAGTTGGCCGCAAAAGCGACATAGTGTGACACAAAATTATCATGTTGAAGTTGGCCGCAAAATCGACAGATTAAAGCAGCAGGATGAAGTTGGCCGCTAATTATGAATGAGTGTGTGCGTGTGTGTGATTTTAAATTATATATGGTAGTTAACAATAAATTATATAAAATTATAATAACAATTTTATATTATATAATAACAATATAACAATTTCATTTAAAAGTGGTTTTTATGTTATAAACTTTTAAGGGCGTTTATTGATTTGAGGTTAACTGTCGGTATGTATTCTTTTTATTTGTGTATAATATAAATTATTATTATTTTTACATAACTATTGGTTAAACAGTTTATTTTAATGGTTTTTGTTATATGAGGTACTTGATTCTGTATACAGATATATAGAAAATCTGTTAATTTTTTGATGCTTCTTACTGATCACTATATAATTTATAAATTTATCTTTCTTTTCACATACAAAGAATACGAGCACCCGGGAGGAAAATTTTAGTTACATTTGTTCAGTGCCGGATTAAGGTCGCCTGGGGCCTCTAGGCACTTTATGTTTGGGGGCCCCCTTCTACAATGTGTCCCGTCACCAGTGTCGGAGCCTTTAATGGTGTGAAATATAGCATTTTTTATCGACAAATAGCCCCTCAAATTTTGTGGAATACTCATTTCTTGAGTGAATAAATACAAAATCAGAAAATATTTTTTAAATAATAATTTAATATTTACATTTGTTTTTATGTTTTTACATTTTGGGGCCCCTTCTACACCGGGGCCCCTAGGCACGTGCCTAGTGTGCCTAGGGGGTAATCCGCCACTGCATTTGTTGATAAAGAAGTATAACTTCTTACATGCTTACATAAGTACACACAACGGTTTTTTTTTAATTTGATTTATATTTTAGTTTTTGAGACAATAAGGTTGTCATTTTGTTGGGGTGCTCATTTCATTTATAATATTTTTTATGATACTGAGAATTTGTATCATTAATGATATTTAATGACAATATTCTTTACCTTGATAGTTTAAAAGAACAATTGCTTTGATTTTAAGTTTTGAACACGATTGTGCCAAATAAATTTGTGAAAGATCGTAAAAATATGTTTCTTGATTTTTATACAATACCATCAGAATATCAAAACAGAACATCCTCGACCATAAACTACCATTTATTTCTTTTTATTATCATCGTTATAATTTTCTATAGTGTTATTTACTGACCGATAGATAAAGTTATTAACTATTTGAGATAATAAACCTTAGATTAACCAAAGTTTATAACCTCGAAAGGGTCCCATTATGCTGGCGAGTTAAAATAGTGGGCGTTAATTAATGGCCTAATGTGTCTTCAGAAACACCAATGTTTACATAAACCAATTATAATAATATTTGTTACAATCACCCCAATTAGCGTAGTCCAAAGTTAGCACGATAAGGCTTGTGTTATGGATACTAGGGTAGTGTACAGATATGTTATATTTATAAAAATATATGTAAATATCCATCACAAAGGTAAACATTCTCGTATGATAAACACAAACATCTGCCCCTTCCCGGATTCAAACCTAAGACCGTTGGTGCGAAAGGCAGGATCGCTACCGTAGCACCAAACGGCCGTCAAAAAAATTTTTTTTTAAAGAATACTAACATTACGTTAATATTTATATTAACTTCTACGAGTAAATATTAAATGCTTCTGTTATGAGTGTATCCAAATCCGTAGTCAGGCGAGGATCGTGTTCGATCCGCTCGGGTTAAAACTGAAATTTTATTTAATCTAACAAATAAATAATTTTATCAGCTCAGCCAAATGACGCCCACTGCCAGACAAAGGTTTCCCCCAAGTGTTCGTATTAAATAGGCGAAGAGAGACTTGTGCAATTTCAAGAACACTAGCTGCATATCATGGCTAAGTTACTTCCATGCTTAGAAACGCGATTTTAATTTGGGGAAACTCAACAGATATTGATAAGCTGATTAGAACTCAAAAGAAATGTGTAAAGCCAATATATGGCTTATCACCCCGTGAGTCTTGCAAACTTCTATTTAAATTTCTGGGCATATTGCCCCTTCCATGCTTATATATATGTATATATGAAGTGGTAAATTTTGTAAAAAATAATTTAGAACTTTTTCAAATCCGAAGTTAATGGTAGAAGTGTACGTAACCGTGATAAGTTAATATATAATACATAGTATGCCAAAATTAGATTTGTACCAAAAACAATGTATGTTGTATGTGTGTGAAAATTTTTAATGCTATGCCTGATGCTATAAAGTCTTACCTAATAAATTATTTAAATCAAAGTTATTGACATGGCTTAAGGACAAAAAATTCTATGAAGTTGGTGACATATTTATGAAATCATTTAAGTAATATAGTTAAATTTAATGATTTGTATAGTTTATTCATGACTAATTTGTTGATTAAAAATTGCATGCCTCCAATGATCAAATATACGGATTATTTCATATTGTTTAACATCTTGATGTACCATATTTTGGCTATAAATGATTATGATTTATTAGGATCTCCACAATGAGTGATCCTGTGCCACCCGCATCCAGACAATATTCAAATTTAATTCCTAAGCAAATCTGTATAATGTAAAGATTAAACGTGATGTTCAAAAGATAATTTCGACATTGACCATATCGTAAATTTTGATTGCTGCTATACCTACACGGAAATAAATATCGACATAAACAACCGTGATGCATTTTATCAGTTATCAATTGTCAAATCTTGCTGATAACGTCACTTTGAGGACCTGTCACCAATAGATTATTCATTTTATTATGTCATATCACATATGAAAAGACTGATGAAAGTTGAAGAAGCTAGAGATGTATGTCTGAATGTATGAAAAGTGAAAATTTCTCCCTACCTCTGCGGGAAAAATAAATAGAAAGATAGAAAAAGCTTTATTTTCCGCTCCCCACACACACACGCACGCACGCACTCACTCACGCACACACATACACACACATAATTACATTACACACGTATTAACAAAAATACGATAGTCATATTTTATTCGTATTTGCTGATTTTCAGCTAGAACCACAAGTGACCAACAAAGACGGTGACCAGCAACATCAGTGTATGTGATATTTTAAAACATTATAAAAAAGGTTCTCAATAATAACGTACTAAATAGTGAAATGTAACATAACGGAGCAAAGATTAGATTGTGCAACATCTATACATATATAAAAATATCTCTCACAATGTATGACTAACCAACAAATTTCGAAACTATTCAACCGATTTTGATGTTTTGTTTTCATTTTGTAGGATTTGTTCACATTTGTTACACAGCAACGCGTGGCCTGGTCAGCAAGTATTTTTATATCCTTACTAATATTATAAATCGGAAAGTGAGTTTGTTTGTTTGTTTGTTCGTTTGTTTGTTCCGCTTTCACGCCGTAACTACTGAACCGATTGCTTTGAAATTTTGCAGACGTAAAGATAAAAGTCCGGATTAAATAATAGGGTACTTTTTATCCTGGAAAAAATTGATATTCCCGAGGAAAAATAAAAATATTGTTTGCTTGATGGATGGATTGTAGATGGCGCTGTGTGTCGTTTAAAACAACGTAAAATATTGCAAACGAATATAAGCATGTAAATTTAGAAGCTAAATGATACGATAATGAATCCCCGAAAATGAGGAATTCCCGAGGGATGACGTACAATTTGTTTTATCGTCTAAATTGTTTTTTTTACATCTACTTATCCTGAAATCACTAAAGTCAACGAATTACTAATTGGTATACGTATTAGTTACGTTATTTAGTTCTTGAGGTATGCGATAGATGGCGCTGGGTGTTTTTTAAAACATGGTAACGATGTGTTTTTTAAAATACGTAAGAAGTGGAATGATAGCTCCCGCTATTTAGTTCTAGAGGTATGCGAAAGATGGCGCTGGGTGTTTTTTAAAAAGTGGTAACGAAGTGTTTTTTTAAGATACGTAAGAAGTGGAATGAATTATATGAATTTTGTATCCAGCGTTACATCGTGCTTCTTAGATTTTTCCGTGGGAATGAGAAGTTTTCTTATAGTTGTGCTTTATACCGCAATATAACCGAATTCCACGCGGGCGAAGCCGCGGGCGGAAAGCTAGTATTTAATAAGCGTTAAGTATATGTCGAAGCCAATTCAATTGTAAATAAATAAATCCGTGATGGATATTATGAGAGACATTAACGGATAACATCATTAAAAGTTATGAATTACGGAAGATATAATTTCAGTCAAATAAATATTTAGGTTCCGCTACCTGTTAAAGAACCTAATCTAACTTTTGTTTTTTTTTATTACTAGCTGACCCGGTTACGCGTTGCTATGGTAACGCGTATACAATGGAAAAGAGCGGAAAAAGAGCGGACAGACAAACACACAAACAATAAATTTGAGTTAGCTCTTGCTCCCAATCAAGGCCGGGGGCCAAGACAGAATCCACGATGGAACGAGCTAACCCAGAAGGTTTCTATTCACCCTGGCTTTGAAAATGGACGGGTTATAAGTTCTGGGAAATACAAACGCAGAGAGGGAATTCCACTCCTTTGCTGTGCACATTATGAAGGATGTTGCAAAGCGCTTGGTGCGACAGGTAGGAATAGCCTGAAGTACGTCTGGATGTCTGATGGAAAAAATGTGATGGCGTTATGAGCAAATGCAGCTCTCCAGCAGACTCTCCAAAGTACAGTCTGTAGAAGACCGACAGACAGGCAACTTTGCGGCGATGAGCTAAGGTGTGAAGCTTTTGTTCACCAATTTGCTGTCACCAAAGTTTAGAAAGTAGATATGCCTTCATTTATTATTTTAAGTTCTATATCACTGGTTGTTACTTAATCTTACTTATTGAGTACAGCGACGATATTTGATGAGAAACTCGCGATGTAACTCGTCCGCCATAAACGGTTGGAGTTCCTACTGGCTCCATGGAGTTCGAAGTCATCTTTGTACAGCCCCATAGCGCAAAGTGCCATCTCAACCATGGTATCATGCGTGAAATAGGCGACGACGTTCTTGCCCCGACCCTGGACGGCTGCTTCCATGGATTCGTAGAGATCTTTCATCACTGGTCCACCGAGGTTTACGTTAATCTGGAATGGTGAAATAATATCATCAGCCAAAAGGTATCGTGGATAGCTAGATTGATGATGGATAGATAGATTAGCATTGCCTCTCACAATATTCATAATCATAATAATTGCTTGAGCACGAAACATATGTACATTTGAAATAAGTCAGATTTTATAACTAAATACAGTTTCATTGGATTCCATCTTAACAGGATTTACCTTTACGCAAGAAATTAATTACTTAGTTAATAGAGCAATGTCAATATATGTCAATATTTTATATTGCAAGCTTAATATTCATACACACACATATATATATATATATATATATATATATATATATATATATATATCTTTTTCTTAAATTCTAATTGTATAATGTATATGTTGTCAAAAATTGAAGAAAACGATCTATCGATATCGAATTAATAAATTGTTACTGTAAATATTAGTATACTAATACGGTTTACATATTTTTAATCAACTTGTTTGCCCAACAAACATCCTTATAGTGACAAGACAAATGATAACGAAACTACTACAAGAAAAGAACAATTACGAGGGTGAAAATTAACCAAAGTAAAATAATATCAACTAAATAGTTTTTAGAATTGTCATTATAATAAAATTGATATATGACTTATTTTCCTACGTTATTCCCTGCTATGAACATCATATACACGTATTTATTATATTTTTGTTATTTTGGCATAAATACATTTTTGTATTTCATTTTATTTTTCTATATGATATAAAATACGCCTGTATAAAAACAACCATGCCTCCGAGCCCTCAGGTAGGATTCGAACTTACGGCCTTTCGTTATCCGGGCTAGCGCTCCAACCGCTGTACTACCGAAACGCTGGCAGATGGCTAGCGAACGTTTAATATTTGTAAAAATATTACTTTCGATGTTGAAAGTTGTTAACATTTTAAAACTTTTGTGGAACGATACTAGCTCATAGTAGAAGTTGAAATACGTTTGTAAATCTCGACGCGTCTGCCAACGTCTCGGTATCTCAGCGGTCAGATCACTCGCCCGAATAGCGAAAGGTCGTGGGTTCCAATCTGCCGTTCTTATGAAAAGTGCAATAAGTAGTTTCAGCTACTTTCGAAATAATTGCGATTGAAGATTTAATTTTTGTTTTTTTGTGTATCACTGTAACTATAATAGCTATTGACTTGAAACTTTTACTATAAGACTATAAAATGAAGCGAAATTTTATGTAGTATATTATATTTGTACATACATTTGTACGCAAGTCAATTTGCCCAAAAATTCGACTTATTGCACTTATCGTAAGGATGGCAGCAATCCCATCTTAGTGTATTAAAAAAATTCTCGTATTTACATAACATACTTACCCATGACCCGTATCCATTCCTGTGATAATGTCTTATGTCATCTCTGTACTCCAACACGACTAGATCCTCATCAGTGAAGGCGGCACACCAGGGGCTCTTCAGGTTTGGCTGCCAGGACCGGGTGAAGCGGCAGATCTCGTATAAGGAATAGACGTTGTCACTTGTTAACTGACTAATACCCAGACGCTTTTGCACATTATTTTGAACCTGTTAGATTAACGATATTATCATTATATATTTATATATATGCATACTTCGGAATAGTGGTGAGGCATAAATGTTGGATTAAATACGTGGATTAGGTATTTTTTGATATTTTTGGTACTGTAGCGTGCTATTAAGAATTTCCCCTTAAATAACGTAAGAAAATTCTGGAGAATATTTAATATTTTATTTTTTGTATAGACTCTCTCGAGTGTAATCGTCAAAATATAAAGTGATCATTTAAGTCCAAACACGATACCCAAAACCTCTCACAGCCAACGAGTCTCCCGCTGAGCGCTATAGTACCTAATCCGATACGCGTATTAATATTAGATACGTATTGTATTCATAGAATACTGGTTCTCGAGATTAAGTAACAAATCTTACAAAATTACAGTTTATGAGAAGCTAATTATTCAAACAGAAGTTTGATATTAATATAAGTGATTTGCGGGATTGCTACCATGTACCTTGTTATTGAGTTTCCGATATCTGAAAACCGAAAAAATAAAAAATGTGTCGTGTCGCGATCCGATACTGTAAGTGTTGTGTGTCGAGAACAATCCCAAGTGAATAGTGAGAATGTGAACAGTGGTACGGGTAACGAACGCAATAAGAGATTTCGTCGGAGGGTAGACCGATATTTCTGCCAATAACAGCCTACCCGCAATTACTTCAGTCGCTCCGTGATCATGGCACTTGCAACAGTGCCGAAATATCGGAAACTCAATAACAAGGTACATGGTAGCAATCCCGCAAATCACTTATATTACTATAATGTTAGTGACCATGAAAGTTTAAAACAATATAGAAGTTTGATATTTTTTCAATTGTTTTGTTACTCCTTTTAAGCTTGAATATTAGTACTTATATGTGTTTGGTCTATTATGAAAATAAATAATTAAACTGTAATGTACTGAGTGTATATTCTATACTAACAATTGGATTAGGTATTTGAAATATTAGGAACAGGTGGATTAGGTATGAATACTAAGTACCTAATATAACCCACCTCTACTTCGAAATTTAAAATTATGCAATAGACAACTAATTGTAAGTATTCTACGTTTATAGATATAACTCATAGTCTATTAATGTCTCCACTCAAATAAAACTCCGATGACGTTGGAGGTGTAATAATAAAAGAAGTCACTACTGGGGAGGGGCCTTCCCAGCCTTCCCTATGAGAAAATAAAGAATAGGCGAATCCTTTGATAAATTGAACGGATAAAGAAGTTCACCAAAGAATCAGGAGTTATTTCGATTTCTAAAAACTAAAATGAGTTTTTATGTCAGTGTTGGTTCTTGAGTCATAAATTGAAGTGGGGAAGCACCAATGAAGTCAAAACTTGAACCAAATTTCACTAATAATGGCTCCTGTGTGGTATTCTTCACACAAGAATGATACTTACAGTGATATATTCAGGACTCTTGTAATAAGCATCTAATTGTTCCTGCAAAGCCTCTGAATCTTTGACCTGTTGTTGATATGTGTCGCAGTTCTCATAAGGCTTAAAACAAAGTAATTATTAAGTAGGAGTAATATGAATAAACATAGAATGTCGACTGCTTAAATAAGTCTTCGCCCGCGCGGTACAGGGACGCGGGGGAAAGGCGACAAAAGGGGGTACGGAAAAAAGGAGGAGGGGATGCACTATGCGCGCCTGCCGCTGACTCCTCACTCGATCGCCTTATTGCCGTACCCCCGCGCCCCAATACCGCGCGGGCGAACACTCATTTAAGTGGTCAACCTATAGATATAAGTTTTATTAGTAAAATACAAAGGAGGAAGAAGAGACAGCTTAAAGCAAAGGACCCATGAATCTCTATATTAGCCGAAAAATATATAATTTTGTTTTCACTTTAAGTGCTATTCAGAAAGAAATATAATGATTTGTAATATTTATTTGCCAAGACAGTAATTCGAAAATCCCTGTGTTCCGATTTTTTTCTCAGATATATGTATGTATGTATGCCAGAGAAATTAAAAGAAATCTTCGATAAAAGAAAGAAAACATATAAATATGAATTTAACAGAATAAAATCAAAAATAATATAGGATATAATGAAAACTTTTAATAATATCCATCTATGTTCGAAAATTAAGTAAAGCTTAAGTTGGTTTTAAAAGCTCTTAAGAATTTAAATAAAACACCTGTTTTACGGTTTTTTTGCGCATAATTTAAGTCCTGTGATCACGGCTCCTGTAAAGGCGTCGAAAGGTCAGGATTAAATATGAATTATGCTCAATAAATCGTAAAAAAGTTCGTTTCAATCATTTTGAATAAACCCTGATTGTAGTTGGGGCTTGTAAATATATACTAACACAAAATTTATTGTTATTGGCGTCTAACTCTATAGCTACAGTCTCCAAAATTTAACAAACAAAGAAAGTCATCATACATACCCTGATCACGTCATCCCTTTCCCAAGGTCCATCAACAGTTAAGTTCAAGTTAGTACTTTCTGTCAAACCCTGTACAAACGCTAGAGAACTGGTGATGGTTCTTTGCTCGTTTGTGGTTCTAAAATAAAAGTTTTCCTCTGTCCCATTCAGAAGATGGGAATACTTTTCCCCGATTCTTCGGCCAATGTCATATAGCTCTTCGTAACCTGATCCTGTGAGGAAGGACTGCGAAGCTTCGAGAGTCTCGTTCCATCTCCATTTTTTAAAGTTATCAATATCCTAGAAGATATAGTAGAAATATTTTTATTATTGTCATCATCAGTATTTTCCCATGGATTTAAAACACCGTGTGGATAATGAGTCATAGCCAAACATTGTGTGGATCGGTGGATGCTAGGCGGCTTGTAGCCCATCGATGTCAGTTTTGACCCGAGCGGGTCGTGTTCGACTCTCACCGGTGTTATATGGACGTAAACCCAGTTGTTACAAAAGAATTTAGCTTACCATGAGGGTTTAACAGAAAAAAAAAAGACCGAAGGTGCAACCAGGACCAATGGCATATCACGCTTTTTGAAATAAGAAGGAGGTTGACAGCGAAAATTGCTTATGTTCCTTAATCGCTGGTCGAGGAGACTAGTCGACGGCGGATGGATTCATCGTACTGTCGGCATTGCACTTAGCCTCGCACGCCGGGGGGATTTAGAGGGCGTATTAGGGATCCCTCGTAGGGAAGAGGCCAACAGACCGTCTGCCGTGGTCCGTCGTGGCGACTGTCGCAAGCGGACCCACTGAACCACGGCAAAGAGGTTGGTTCGTCCCCGAGGTTTTAGTATGGTATTCCAGACTTACGATCTGCAAGCAATGGTTAGGAGGAGTCCGCATATATCCCCGCCGTCTACCCGCGGCGTGGGAATCCATAAAGATCCCTGGGTCACATAAGGGCGAGTACGCTAAACACAGCTCAGATATTAGAGAGCAGAATGGCGATCGAGGAAATCAACTCAAAACATTATATTAGGGGTTAAAGTATGAAATTGCCGATTTGTACTGAAAATCTATATTGTTTATTTTTTAAATTTTTAACAAATTTATTTAATCAAAATAGTTGCCATTATTATCTATACATTGCTGCCATCTAATGGGAAGGTCATTAATGCCTTTGCGATAGAATTCCGACGATCTAGACTGCACAAACTGTGTGAAAGCATTTTGTACTGCCTCCTGGGAAGAAAACTTCTTGTCACGTAGATAATTGTCCAAATCACGAAAAAAATGGTAGTCCGTTGGAGCAAGGTCTGGTGAATACGGAGGATGACGAATGGTTTCTAACTGCAGTTCCTGAAGGGTCAAAATGGTTTCTCGTGCTGTGTGAGGTCTCGCGTTGTCGTGGAGCAATAATGGTGAAGATCGATTCATGAGTCGGGGCTGTTTTACTGCTAGTTTTGTCAACATGGTTCGGAGTTCGGCACAATAGACATCTGCCGTTATTGCTTGACCAGATCGGAGAAAACTATAGTGAATAACACCATGCTGAGACCACCAAACAGTTACCATTACCTTTTTATTGGTAAGTTTTGCTTTAGGACACTGTTGTGGCATTTGACCTGGGGTCAGCCATTGCATTTTTCTTTTCCGGTTATCATAAAGAATCCACTTTTCATCACATGTTACAATTCGATCCAATATTCCTTCATTTCTGTACCGGTTCAACAAGGCAACACAAGTTTCAACACGCGTTTCTTTCTGCAGATCAGTCAAATCATGAGGCACCCATTTTTCGTATTTTTTTATTTTATTGATTTGACGCAAGTGAGTCAATATTGTGGGTAAGGTAACGTTAAACCATGCCGCTAATTCCTGGGTACTTTGACTAGGATCGGCTTCCACTATCTCTCTTAATTCATCGTTATTTACCTGTGTGGGCGGTCTTCCTCGTGGCTCGTTCTTTAAGTCGAAATTTCCATCACGAAAGCGTTTAAACCAAAATCGCACGGTGCGTTCATTAGTAGACCCCTCTCCAAACGCAGCATTGATATTGCGGGCTGTTTCTGCCGCGTTAGTTCCGCGTCGGAACTCGTATTCAAAAATAACTCGAATTTTCGCAGTATCCATCTTTCTTGTCTAAATTGAATAACAAAAACAATTGAAAGTCGATATTCAAATGTTTTACATTTTTTAAAAAAAGAACATCATAGAAACCATTTAAAAAAAGTTTCATTCGAAAACCTCAAACCATGAAGATTCTATGTCAATTCAAAGAACCTATTGCAATAAAACGGCAATTTCATACTTTAACCCCTATTATCTCTAAAATTGTCTGAGCAATATTAAATACGCGTAAGTAGTTAGTTTTGAGTATTTTTCAACAAAATTTCAGTTACCTGGGCACAAAGTTCACTCCTTCCTTCGTAGAAACTGGTCAGAATTTCATCTTTGAGACCTGCGATGGCTTTAATGGCTTTAGTAACGTCATCGCCAGGGTTGCGGTTGCCGTGACGATTTAACGTCCATACACTCACCGCTCTGCAATCTGAAAACTTGGATTTTAGGACCTGGGACCGTACTACGAAATAGTAACGGATATTTTGTACCTTTACCAACTTTTATACTTTCAAAAATTATAAAAGTCAAAAACAAAACGTTCAAAAATAGATCAATCTTAGACGTAAATCGTAAGAAAAATCGATAGTCTAATGATAACTTAAATATAACTTTGTGAGTGTGATTGAGGTTTTTTTGTAAGGTTATTTATAAAAATGGAACCTAACCTATATCCTAAGGATTTTTTAAATGCATAGACTTTTTGAATATATAATTTAGAACATACAACATAATAGTAATAATATTTCTTACATTCACACCAATTTGCTTAGCCAAAAGTAAGCACTATAAGGCTTGTGTTATGGACACTAGGGTAACGGATAGACATACAAATATGACCCAGAAAAAAAATACCCATAACTCAGGTACACATCCTCGTATTCATCACACAAACATCTGCCCCTTCTAAGATTCAAACCCAGGACCGTCGGTGCCGAAGGCAGGATCGCTACCGTTGCACCAAATAGTCGTCTAATTTTAATTAAATATTCGGAATTTTTAAAGTAACTGTGTTATTAATAAATAAATAGCTGTAAAAATAACAATAATAGTGTACCAGCATACCCGTACATTTCCATATGTTAACGTAATTTGCAAACGTTGTCAACTTACGTCGGCGTAAGCGCTGTGTGTCGGATATGCATTTAATTGTAATATAAATCAGTAGCAATAAATTACTCGTTTTTATCACAATTTTTATAATTTTATGTCCTTTAAATATTTTATACAGTTTCGGGATTATCTAGCAATTAGCAACTATAGGTAAAAATCCGTTTATGTATGGTTAACAGACCATACAAATAGGTTTGTAATTGTTAATTATTTTGTATATAATATAATTTTAATTTTTTATGTAGTTCCTTTTTTATAGTTTATATTATTGTCTTTTTATTAAGTTGTTTGTTTCTTTTTCTATTCTATGTAATAACTTCTATTTACAACATGAAAAATACCCTCAGTCCAGACTAAGGGATTTAGGGCGAAGAAATATCACGCTACTTCCCGAAAACTGCCCAGTCGACTTGTATTCGTCGTGGCACCACTGTCGAAGTGAGACTTACCTAAACGGACAAATTTGTCCTGGTTAAACATATTCGTCAACAACTTCGAGGGTATGGTTCTATCAAACATACATTTGTACTGATGTTGCTGGTATAATAATAAATATAATATTTTATCAGCAATGCACCATGCTGATATGCCCAACAAATAAAAACGATAGTTGTTTCCTGTCGATTATTCAATAGAGAAATCCTATCACATGCATCTATTTTGTTGCAAGTTTGTTTTGAATACTTTACAATACAATAATGGGTAGTTTTAACTATGTTACTTAAACTCTTATAAATTTGCCTTTCCTTTCATTGTTATATATTGTTAAACTACCTAAAAGACATTATTATTTAGTGTGTTATGGAACAGTGATGTTGGCACAGATATTGTCATACTTAAAACGGAACATCAACCATGCTTGAAATTATGATATACAATATGTCCCGTCACCAGTGTCGGAGCCTTTAATGGTGTGAAATATGGCATTTTTTATCGACAAATTGCCTCACAAATTTGGTTTTTCTCAAAAAGCCAATAATTAAGAAATACACAAAAAAGAATCTATTTGTTTTTTTTATTTATTTTTTTTTATTCTATGGCAATTGAAACATGATGACTGTGTAACTGTTGTCTACATGTTTAGCTATCAAATGACACATTTTTAATGTTGATAGGATATTTCGACTTATTCATAGAACAGAGTTCGATGTGATCATGTGATCATGGCTAGTTTTTCAGCTAAATTAGACTTTATCTCATTAAATTAAATAAAAAAATCGACTTATCCATAGAACAGAGTTCGATGTGATCATGACGCAAAAACTAGTTTTTTTAGCTAAATGAGATAAGGTCTCATTTAGCTAAAAATCTAGTCATGATCACATGATCACATCGTACTCTGTTCTATGGAAAAGTCGATTTACATGAGTAGTGGTGGTCGTATTAGTATGAGATCCCAGATCTTGGTTACCAAGATAACAAAATGGCGGCCGTAAGAGATAAACAAAATTTGAGGGGCACTTTATCTATAAAAAAAGCCATATTTCACACCATTTAAGGCTCCGACACTGGTGACGGGACATATTGTATTTGACTGTGTCTTAGATAAATTCTTTACATATAATTAAGCTTGCTATTTGTAATTGGCTAAAAAGGTTTAGGCATAAAACATATAACATCTTATTTTATATAATTTATATTTTTGTATTCACATTGCCATATATTTATATATTATATGCCATATTGCCCTCGACTTTCGCTATCCGGGCGAGTGCCCTAACCGCTGAGCTACCGAGACGCTAGCAGATGCGTCGCAATTCACAAACGTATTCTACTATGAGCTGGTGTCGGTTCACTAATTTGAACTTTAACTACCTTCAACATTGAAATTAATAATTTACAAATATTAAACATTCGATTAAGATGAAACTAGCTACAATAATGTATTTAATTTTATTTTTTGTATTCACAATGTCATATTTCTATAGGATTGAAAAGTCGTGGATTCAAATCCCACCTGAGGGCTTGGAGGCGTAGTTGCTTTTTACAGGCGTATCTTATATCGTATATAAAAAAAGTTAATGTAAACAGCCACTGGTGAACTTATACTTTTTAAATATACGTCATCCTCTTCTCCACATCACAATTATCAACTCTCTCCATCTTAGTATCATATCAAATCGCAAAGCTTATCTTATCTTATCCATGTTCTTAGCCCAAGTCCATGGCCATCAACGAAATGATAATGCAAGGGATTGATTGACATCTCTACATGTTTGAGACGATAGATAAAAAAAATATGAGAACAACAAAATCTTGTGGTTTGCACAAAAAAAAAAAATAAAAAATACCGTTCTGAGATGGCACAATGAAATTAAATCACATGTATTGGCGAATAGGTTACATAACGTATGTTTTTAATTTAATTTTTTGCATTCAAAATGCAATATTTCTATAAGATTACAACTACGCCTCCGAGCCCTCATATGGGATTTGAATCCACGACTTTTGAATCCTATAGAAATATGACATTGTGAATACAAAAAATTAAATTAAAAACATAATTATAGCTGGTTCCATCTTAATCGATTGTAAAAATATTACTTTCGATGTTGAAGGTAGTTAGCGTTCAACATTGGTGGAACGATACTAGCTCATACTAGAAGTTGAAATACGTTTGTAAAATTCGACACGTTTGCCAGGGTCTCGGTAGCCCAACGGTCAGAGCAGTCGCCCGGATAGCGAAAGGTCGTGGGTTCATATCCCATCTGAGGGCTTGGAGGCGTAGTTGTTTTTTACACACGTATTTTATATCTATTAACGATTGTTTGTCGCAACGGCAGCGATCGTTCCTTTAGCACCCACGGTCCTGGGTTCTAGTCCCAGCGGAGTTCCCCCGAGGCGGTCTCTTAGATGAAGCCTATACGGCCTCCCTCGTCCTAGGCTATGGCACTTACAAGGTGGTGTTTAGTCAGTACGAGTCAGACATAACCTCTCTGGCCAGTATCCATGTAGAATCCACCATCTCCCTCCCCCGCGCCTGGAGAGTGCCCACGTCGCTAAATGCGGAAAAAAAGGGTTGTAGTCCCGGAAGGGGTAGATGTTTGTGGGATAAATACGAGCAATCGTGCTTAAATCATGTATATTTATATGTATTTTTGAGTATTACTTATTTATGTATCATATATGTATGTCTATCCGTTACTCTATTATCCATAACACAAGCCTTACAGTTCTTAGGTATTTTGCGTTAGGCTAATTGGTGTGATTGTAGGAAATATATTTTATTAATTAAAGATGGTTCAGTCATTGTAGAATAAATAAATTCCAATATTAACGAAGACGGATATATTTGTCTGTACAATTCGTTCTCTGATTTTTTTATAACAACAACTTTTGAAAATAATAATTTATTGCAAACCTCCTTTAACCTGCCAACGGTGATGTGTCTGTGAGACCGGGGTTTCACAAAAACAGGAATATTTTTCTTATTTTCATGTGATAGTGTAGCTTCATAATTGGGAATGGCCTTTCGACAATAAGCCGTATGAAAACGTGGAGGCTTATATTCCGGAGTTTCAGTGACACTCGGTCGTTGATGACCGTGCGTCACCGACTATGTATTTTATAATTTGCTGTTTTTGTCTGTAAATTTACTAATACTTAATTTTTTTCTAATCATTCTTGATGTCTTGCCATCACTTAGGACTCCATTTTAAATTATTAAAAAAAAAAACTTTTTAATGGCTTGCATATTATTTATTTGACGACCGTTTGGTGCAACGGTAGCGATCCTGCCTTTCGCACCGACGGTCCTGGGTTCGAATCCCGGAAGGGGCAGATGTTTTTATGATGAATTCGAGCATTTGTACCTGAGTCATGGATGTTTATATATATTTCTATGAGTATTACATATCTATGTATCATATATGTATGTATGTATGTCTATCCGTTACCCTAGTATCCATAACACAAGCCTTACAGAGCTTACTTTGGGCTAGGCTAATTGGTGTGAATGTTAGAAATATTTTTTTATTTATTTATTTATCTTTGCTCGTAATGATATTATTGTAATTTTAGATATGTTATATTTTATTATTTAGAAAATGTATACGTTGTTATTAAATCAGCAAAATATAATACAAGGTTAGTTATATTAAGATAAATTTAATTTGAAAAACCTGGTCACCAACTATGAAAGTTTATTTCACGTCACCGCTGGAGGGTTAAAAAAAGGTGGAGGTTCTCAGGTACTTTTTTTTCAGTATACAATTTTTTTATGTATCATACATGTTATTTACATAATATTACATATCTGTTACTTAAGTAAGTAACTTATTAGTTTATTATTAGATAAAAGTTTCAAACTAGTTATTTTGTGCTTTCAGTTCCTGATACTTTGTTAATTAAGAGAACTACAAGTCTATTTATATTTTTGTTTAAGAATCATTTATGTGTAATCATGACCTTATGTTTCTTAAAATAAATAAAATGAACTGGTGCATTCACAAACAATAGCAGTAAAACAGTCGAGTTTACCATCGTCTTAGCCGAAAGACATCTACTGCTGGACTCTCTATTTCGGAGATAATAAGGTATTTGGGAGAGAGGATGAGGGTTTTGCAAAAAAACAGAATTAGCAAAATTTTCGAAACTAACTTAACAATTCCAGAATGTCCCAAAATGCTTTAGGACATTCTGACATCTTTAAGGGACATTCTGGCATCTTTAACTTAGTTTTGGAAATTTGACAGTTCTGCTTATTTAGTGCTGGAGGGCCGATATATTATAACTAGATGAATACTTTAAGAAACAATCTGTTACAACAATGAAAAAAACTTACTCTGAGGTACTTTGTAGTCTCTAAAATCTCCCCTTACAGCATCATAAGGAGTCGTCGTCGAAAACAGCTGATACGCACACCCATCATTCCAATAACAACTCTGACATAAAACTAAATTCACTGTTACAACAAGAACAAGCACGCATGATAACATCGTCACTTAATACTAAGAACAACATACTACATTTTAGTTTTAAGCTTTATTGTACGCCCCACCACAATCATTGACGCTGTGTTCACAACATTATGAGTCTTAAATCCAAAGACAAAGGCATTAAAATCTGTTAGCATACACTTTGTTGTAAGCAAAAAATACATTTCCTTTGTTTGTATATAATAGAGCTACGCAAGTGTATATATATGGCATGTATATACTTGCGTCTGTCAACAAATTGGTCGTGGCAAAAATGTATTCATAAACCAGTGTTGTCAGAATGTAACTTTTGTAACATTTTACGTTACTTTTGTCCTTCTAATGTTACCACCATGTTAAACGACTCCAAATGTTATTTTTATATAGCTATTAAAAATTATAAACATAATGCATTGCTAGCACCATATATTGGAGCGGAGCGTAGTACTAAAAAAATAAAAAAACAATAATGTTTAGTAAATTTTAAAATTCCAAAAGAATGAAAAGTTTAAAAAAATGCGAGTGATGGGAAATCCGATAGAGACAATGTTTTTTTGTCACAGCTTTATTTTGTGAATTTCAAAATTCGGGCTCCGTCACAATCTTGTCCTAAATGTGTAAATTCGATTTCACACAAAAATTATTAAAATCGATTAAGAACTCGAGAAGTTATGGCGTAACAGACATTTCGTCATTGAAGCTGATCCATGGGAGCTACGCCCCAAAAAAGAGGATTCACAAACTTCGATTCAGAGACATAATTTAAGAACACACAAGCGACACAAATAAGAATTTTCATATAAGAAAACTAAGAGATTTTCATGTCAGGCGCCTGATATGAAACAAATATGAAGAGTAAAATTTAGTGATCGCATGACAGCGTTACCCTTTTTGTGCGCAACCTATCCAGCGCACCTTTACCTTTTATTTTGAAGTTTTGTTTTATTATTTTCTGTGCTTGTTCAAAGACAGTCGTGCGGCGGAGCTAACATGCACACTTTTTTAAAAATTTTAAATGTGTCGTTTAAAATAGTTGACTTGTTTTCTATACACTTTTGTGTGCTAACAATAATTGGTACTTAAATAAATATTTTAAGTAAGCATTAAAGAAGAATGAATCAAGAAATAAATAAAAGAGCACCAGTCAGCACAGGCGTAGAATTTGGGTTTTGAGTTCTCTTTGCTACAAGTCAAATTTACAGTTTTTCAGTATTAACGTCTTTTTCTATATAAAATAAGATAATATATCTTTTTTTCCGGGGAAATGTTACCTACTTATTAAACTATTTCATGTTACTTTTTGTTATCTTATACTGACAACACTGCCATAATCATATTGAAACATTTGCATCTGAAACAGCACAAAGTTGCAGAACGTATTTGACACTTACGCACGCACACACACATACACATAAAAATAGAGCAATAATGTGTGTAAGTATATACAAATCCTAAGATTAAGAAAATCTCAACCTCTTTTATAATGCACACAGCAAAGGAGTGGAACCTGTGTCTGTATTTCCGAGTACTAATAACCCGTCCGTTTTTATAGCCAGGGTGAATAGGTACCTTCTTGGTTAGCTCGTTATATCGTGGTTCCTGTCTTGACCCCCGGGCTTGATTGAGATCAAGAACTTATTCAAAATGAAATATTCATTACTTGCAAAAATCTATTACAAAAAGTACATTTTTGTAATAGATTTTTGCAAATAATGAATAAGAAGGAGAAATAAATGAATATTGTACTTTGTGTAATGATATTGTATAATCACAGTACTTTTATATTGATAATTAAAGCATGTCGTGCGAAATTATTCCCTTACCATTCCAAAATATCAATAATATACAACGTTAATATTCATGTTTTGACTTTTGCCGACACTCCCGGAGTGCAACCCGTTGTTGTTGTTTTTTATTATTTTAATAATTGTTTAAATGAAGTTTCATAAGGCTGTTTTCACACCAAGATTTGTATTAGACATAGTATTTGGGATTGGTTATATTTCAACAACAAACGAAATTAATAATTTGTAACAAATAGGTATAAAAAAGTATTTATTTTATCCATTTACATTCACTCAATGAACCATCATCTCCCGTGCATGGCGTGCCTTTACCTCTTTTTGGCTGTATACTGTAAAAATTCGGGCGTCCCTAGAGGGCTCTATTATGTTTTTTTAACTTATTAAAATATGATCTCCTCTTCGCAGGTCAATCTGTGTAAGTTGCTCCATGGATATATGATTTAATGTAATGTTTTCTTAATGTAAAATTAATGTATACAACCCCTGGTGAATCTAAATAAATAAATAATCATAGAGATATCTATTTCTTGCGTTTCCTCGGACACATTTGAATGAAACAATGTTTTTACGGATTTTGCGCATAATTAATTTTTTATATCGTATATTTATAGAGATATCGTCATTTATCAAATGAATAGGATATCTCTCATTGCAATTTACATCTGATAAAATTGAAGATCATTAATCTGAACCACATATTGACATTTTATTTTTCCCAATACATTATTATTTGAATGCCAAAGTGAGATAATATTTTATTTGTTATTTAAGCACTTCACTGCTATATTTTTCATTTATTTATTAAATTGACCACCAATTAGGTTGCACCAATACAGTTAAAAAACATAATTATACAAACTTAATAATTACATGATCAAGTGAAACCTTAATAAGAGGCGACAACTGCATGCGACACACGAAATAACAGCTATAACATTACAAGTACACAGTTTTACGTGGTTATCCAGGTTAAACAAAAGTAAGAATTATATAGTTATATAAACTAACTTAAAGTACAATCGTTTTTAATATTTCCTTTTTTTAAATTATGTAGGTTTTCCCATACATATAGATCTTAATCTATCGAATCAGATTCTATATCGTGACTTTGACAGTGAGTTGTATTGGGAGAACATTCTATTTAAAATAGAAATCTGGTAGCAATCTAAAAAAATATTACAAGTAAAATATTCAACTTATTTCTGGTCAGGCGGAACCCGAACCCGTATCCCCGTTTCCACAATACAATGCAGTTTCCATACTATTACGATTGTACTCGTCTACCAGTGCTGCCTAAGCAATTTCATATTTGCTGATTTCTGTCTATGTTTGGTTTTATTGTATGTGTAAAAAAAAAAAAACTATAATGTATTTAACTCTGATAACATTGTTATGACGGAGTACTGTGATGTGACGTATCGCTAGGTAATTGACGGGAGTACGTGGATGTAATAATAATTCGTGCTCATATTCAACACTCAAATATTTGCCCCTTCCGGGACTCGAACCCAGGATCGTTAGTGCGTAAGGCAGGATCACTATCATTGTAACAAACGCTAATTACGTATGTTGGCTATACGAAGACCGCTGACGCCGCCCTTGCAATTAGGCCATACCTAAATGTTGCAACGTGATGGAAATGTCAACGCTGCGGAACGTGAGTGCTGCCGCCTCGTGCCATCATCTAGGCCATCCGTCTGGACGCCATCACCACTCACTTCGTATCTAACATCGATCGGGTCAATTAGTCTTAGTTAGTTATAATAATTTTATTGTAATTTTCTTTTAATTAAATTAGTTTATAAAATTATTTCGGTTTTTTTTAAGACCTGCGGCTGCGACCTTCGTAATTCGCTCGTCAATATATTGTAATCTTTATTTATTTATTTATTGGTTTATTTCTTAAATATATAAATCTTTGCATAAATCTCTGTTTCTAACATCACTCCATTTAGGAAAACAATTGAATGTTATTTTGAACCTAAAGAGTGTGTAATTACCGATTTGTTTGAACCATGACATTACTAAGAAGTGAACTCGAGTGAAACGATGTTTTATAAAGAAAAAACTCGGCCAAGTGTGTGTCGGACTTGCCACATTTAAAGTTCCGTACCAAATTCTTAAGGAAAAATACCAGCTTTATCAGTATTTGTTAGTTAAACATGTGTAATAATAAACATCACCAACTTACAAGTTTTAAATCAACGTGAAGTAAAAAAATTCTTTGGATCAATTTTTATTTCTTACTTTGTTATGACTGACTATCCAACATTTTTTAAAACATAAAATACGATATTTATTTACTCAAAAAGTTCTAAACATCGATATCCCCTCGGTGGGGGCATTTTTGTTGGCGCCCACTTTAACCTTAAAAATATTTCATTCAGATACATTTGGTAAGCTCCGCTACATACCACATGGCCGTAAAAGTATGTAATACCAACAGATTAAAAAATATTTTTAATAATATATGTTCATACACTATATGTTTATTTTAATCTGTTGGTATTTTTTCAAGTATGTATGTATGTTGGTATTTTATTTAATTTTATCAAGTCGAAATAAAAATAAAAACTATAATAATCAAAAATGCATAATATCAGAAATGAATAATATTAATTGTGCTATTTATTTATATTATTTATAATATTTTTTGACATTATGCTTTTTTTAATAACTATTTTTTTTGAAGTGAAAATTTCTTTAGCATCGTTGTAATGTCAATGAAAGTCAATGAAACGAAAAAGCGACAGTAAAAAAAAGACAGACATAAATTCATAAGATTTATCGTAGGAGAAAATGAGATAGGAAGCATTATGTACGTGCGTTAATACGTGTTTGTGTGCGCATGCATAGTACAAAGCTTGAGAGAAGGCATCACAACAACCGTGGTATTTTGTATACGTGTATGTATTATTTTTGAAGGTTTCACTTCTACCACGTGTGAATTGCACACATGCTTTATGCACATTCCCTAACTTATTATTATATCATTTCATTTTCTATATAATTTATGTTCAATTTTAAAATATCTGAGGGTTTGGAAATGTGGTTGTTTTTATAAACGTTTTTTAAATATTAAAAGAGAAAGATTAGTTAATATATTTTTTCATAATTTAAATACTTATAAATAATTACAGTAGTAGGGATTCGTGGGTTCTGGCGCACTTCCCCCCAACCCAGACCCCTCTCCTCCCTTCCCTTTGGTATCCTCCAAACTCGATCCGACCAGCGTCACCGCCTAAAAAAAAAAAAAAGGTAAGCACCCCCATTTGGAGCGATTGCGCTGGGTCCCAGCTTCGTATCTCTTACCGTTTCCGAGATACGTTTTTGCTGAACTCATTCCTACTTGATTAACTAATGAACCCCTGTTAATGACACCTCGACGCTAATGACACACTCGACTTAAGGCCTTAATGACATGATTCTAATCACCTTCCCCGATGCTTCTCATTAACATATCGTTCATGGCTAATTGTTTTTTAGCAATGCTATGTACTCTGTACCTAAATAATAAAAATAATTTATCATGGAAATTATTTCCAAATTTGGAATCTGCTCTTCATCGGTCATTCTCGTGATACATTTACTATTATTTCATGCTCCTAAACTTATCAACTACGTATGAAATATTTTTAAAATTATGTTTTATTATTACAAGTAAAAACACCATATTTCTTTGTCTTAAACGTATACTCATTCAATATTGAAATGCTTTATCAACTACCTGTTACCGCAGTCCATGGTCGAGGACAATGAATTTGTACCATTTTTCACCCCATGCATTCAACATCAAAGCAGTACAGATAATGAATTCGAGATCGATGGGTTGAGAATGATGGTTAATTGCACCTTATGCGTGGAGGAAAGAAATAGTGGACGTTTGGTTGCTGGTTACTCACGCCCATCATCGCCGATTCCGATGGAAGCCGCACCAGTCAACCCCCTCTTGCGGGATTGGACCGCAAAGGAAGATGAAGAAATCAACGAAATTGTCGCCAATACCGATACCGACATGTGGAATAGGGAATATCGTATTCTCCAACAACCACTTCTCCAACTTTGTTTTAATAAATACGATGTTTGTAACATATATTAAAGAATTGTAAATTAATTAAAGCATTTTTCTCTTTTACTCATCTTATCTACAGGCTACATATTTGGTCATCACTTTGAAAATACGGGACCTTGTCTACACAATTGCAACAATAAAATCTTGGCGATGCATACTATTATTTCATGCACCTAAACTTATCAACTACGTATGACATTTCTCTTTGCTGTATTTCAACCAAGTTAAACGACATGAAACTTTTTAACTTATGTTTTATTATTACAAGTAGATACTCGTTACCATGCGAACACCATATTTCTTTGTCTCAAACGTTTACTCATTCAATATCGAAACGCTTTATCAACAATTTGAACTATTTGATTCCGCAATCGTAATGACTTGCCATTAACTTTCACTAATTTTGTTTTCAGAATCTTAATAACCTTGTTCATTATTTTATCAATTATTTGCTTCCAGTATCATGACAAGTTTTGTTTACTTGTATAACTACATTTTATCAATTATTGACAAACACATCTAATGATCTGAACTAGTATAAGAACAATCGCATCGTAGCATTTGCTAACAAAGTGCTATCCACTGCCATCGAAATCGTAGACTACTGCTCAAGTCAAGTCACGACAACCGATATGGATGTGAGTATTATTTATTATCTACATACTTTCATTATGCTTGTTTCTGATTTTGTGACTTGTTTGTCTAAACTATCAACCTTCAGTGTATTCCATAATGTTGATGTGTATTCATTGTTGTACTTACTATTCTTTGTATTCATTGTTATAGCTTACATCATGATCAGAGCTAGACAGATCAAGAGGTACCTTATTTTGAACGATTGCATATTTGAATATAAGCCACTGAGTAACATCGTTAAAAAGTATCATGACTAACGATACTATCATAGTGGATGTGCAAGGCTTTAAAAATGAAAAAAATGAATTAATATTAAAAGAATTAGTTATCGGCACAAAAGAGCACAGTCAAATATTTCTAATAAAACCACCATACCCATTCTCTACTCTGACTCTGGAAGAAAAGAAACGTGTCAAGTGGATAGAAAGAAATAGAGGATACCTTTGGAGTGAGGGGCACATTGATTACATAGAATTTAGAAGACTCATTAAGTCCTACTGTGATAAGCGGAGCATCATAGTGAAAGGTAGAGAAAAAGTTGATTGGGTGCGAGAATTATGTGGACACGAAAACGTTTTTGATATAAGTGATAAAGGTATACCTAATTTAGAAACTTTAAGTGAACTCTATTGTAAAGACATATCTACATATAATTGTTTTAACCATACGAAATATTGTGCATTAAGAAATGTTATATGTATTAGAAAATGGATTATAAAAAATAATATATCATTGTATTGACTATTAATAAATAACTGTTTTAATTTATTACCTTTGTTAACATTTACTTGTTTTTATTAATTTCAAGGGTTTTTAAAATAAAGACCAAAATAAATTTAAACATATTTATTACACAAACTTAAAACAGGTCACAAGTAAGTACATCATTTATTATCAAATCAATATAAAAGACTACATATTATTGTTATTGTTCAAATTGTAAAGTTAGTAATTTTGAATACAAACTTGAACATTTTTCAAAAATTTGACACAAATCCTGTTTTTCCACTGCCACTAGGCCCAGCCTCTATACAAGTTAATAGATTGTTAAAATGAATCATTGTTACATCTTACTATAAGAACGATTAATTGGGCAGTGCATAAGAAAGGAAAGCCGACTACAATTTACAATTATAATAAGAAAGATATAATTAGTAGGCAAATACATACAAAATTACATTGGTAATAAGATCATTTTTGATACACAATTTCTTTATAAATTAATAAAATACATATATTACGAGCGACCCGTCTCGACTTCGCACGGGATGACGAAATACTTTAAATTTTTTCTAGCATTAAATATAGCCTATGTTACTCAGGGAGAATGTAGCTTTCCAACGGTGAAAGAATTTTTCAAATCCGCTTAGTAGTTTTTGAGTTTATTCATTGCAAACATACAAAATACAAACATACAAATCTTTCCTCTTTATAATATTAGTGTAGATGTAGATAGAAGTCACAAAGATTATTCATAATTATATGTGAAACACTAAAAAACTGAAATAACACAACATTAAAAACATGCATAAAAGACAAATCTTACATATTTTTATTACAGATATTAAAACTACTTACAATAAAAAGAATACTATAAATAAAAAAACACATTGCTAATTAAATCATGCTATTTACTTAAACACAAAAAAATTAACATTTTCTTAAACTATAATGACCCCAAGATGATATGTAACAAATTAGGATATTTTTGTGTGAATATCACATGTTTGATTGATCAAAAACGTTGCATATTGGAAATCAAAAAAAAATTTTTTTCAGTAAACAATTCTTATAATCGTCCATAGTATATTTTTTTGTTGTTATTTATTGACAACTTTAGCCTTAGCCATAACTTTGTAATAACACAACATTAAAAACATGCATAAAACACAAATCTTACATATTTTTATTACAGATATTAAAACTACTTACAATAAAAAGAATACTATAAATAAAAAAAACACATTGCTAATTAAATCATGCTATTTACTTAAACACAAAAAAATTAACATTTTCTTAAACTATATTGACCCCAAGCTAAAGTGTCTGTTGAGTTAGGTAAAAGGCATCGTTTTGTATCCATTATAAGATAAACCAACTTTGGATATTTTTGTGTGAATATCACATGTTTGATTGATCAAAAACGATGCATATTGGAAATCAAAACATTTTTTTTTTCAGTAAACAATTCTTATAATCCTAACCTAACCTAACCTAACCTAATTTAGAAACTTTAAGTGAACTCTATTGTAAAGACATATCACAAATCTTACATATTTTTATTACAGATATTAAAACTACTTACAATAAAAAGAATACAATAAATAAAAAAACACATTGCTAATTAAATCATGCTACTTACTTAAACACAAAAAATTTAACATTTTCTTAAACTATAATGACCCCAAGATGATATGTAACAAATTAGGATATTTTTGTGTGAATATCACATGTTTGATTGATCAAAAACGATGCATATTAGAAATCAACCTAACCTAACCTAACCTAACCTAATTTAGAAACTTTAAGTGAACTCTATTGTAAAGACATATCTACATATAATTGTTTTAACCATACGAAATATTGTGCATTAAGAAATGTTATATGTATTAGAAAATGGATTATCTAACCTAACCTAATTTAGAAACTTTAAGTGAACTCTATTGTAAAGACATATCACAAATCTTACATATTTTTATTACAGATATTAAAACTACTTACAATAAAAAGAATACAATAAATAAAAAAACACATTGCTAATTAAATCATGCTACTTACTTAAACACAAAAAATTTAACATTTTCTTAAACTATAATGACCCCAAGATGATATGTAACAAATTAGGATAGTTTTGTGTGAATATCACATGTTTGATTGATCAAAAACGATGCATATTAGAAATCAACCTAACCTAACCTAACCTAACCTAATTTAGAAACTTTAAGTGAACTCTATTGTAAAGACATATCTACATATAATTGTTTTAACCATACGAAATATTGTGCATTAAGAAATGTTATATGTATTAGAAAATGGATTATAAACAATAATATATCATTGTATTGACTATTAATAAATAACTGGTCTAATTTATGACCTTTGTTAACATTTACTTGTTTTTATTAATTTCAAGGTTTTTAAAATAAAGATCAAAATAAATTTAAACATATTTATTACACAAACTTAAAACAGGTCACAAGTAAGTACATCATTTATTATCAAATCAATATAAAGGACTACATATAATTGACATTGTTCAAATTGTAAAGTTAGAAATTTTGAATACAAACTTGAACATTTTTCAAAAATTTGACACAAATCCTGTTTTTCCACTGCCACTAGGCCCAGCCTCTATACAAGTTAATAGATTGTTAAAATGAATCATTGTTACGTCTTACTATAAGAACGATTAATTGGGCAGTGCATAAGAAAGGAAAGCTGACTACAATTTACAATTACAATTATAATAAAAAAGATATAATTAGTAGGCAAATACATACAAAATTACATTGGTAATAAGATCATTTCTGATACACGATTTCTTTATACATTAAAAAAATATATATATTACTCCTCGTGCGAAGTCTCGACTTCGCACGGGTGGACAAAATTCTTAAAATTTTTTCTAGCATTAAATATAGCCTATGTTACTTAGGGAGAATGTAGCTTTCCAACGGTGAAAGAATTTTTGAAATACGCTTAGTAGTTTTTCATTTTATTCATTGCAACCATACAAAATACAAAAAAAAAACAAATCTTTCCTCTTTATAATATTAGTGTAGATGTAGATAGAAGTCAAAAAGATTGTTCATAATTATATGTGAAACACTATAAAACTAAAATAACACAACATTAAAAACATGCATAAAACACAAATCTTACATATTTTTATTACAGATATTAAAACTACTTACAATAAAAAGAATACTATAAATAAAAAAAACACATTGCTAATTAAATCATGCTATTTACTTAAACACAAAAAAATTAACATTTTCTTAAACTATATTGACCCCAAGCTAAAGTGTCTGTTGAGTTAGGTAAAAGGCATCGTTTTGTATCCATTATAAGATAAACCAACTTTGGATATTTTTGTGTGAATATCACATGTTTGATTGATCAAAAACGATGCATATTGGAAATCAAAACATTTTTTTTTTCAGTAAACAATTCTTATAATCGTCCATAGTATATTTTTTTGTTGTACATTTATTGACAACTTTAGCCTTAGCCATAACTTTGTTTTCTACATTCATTACATACATTTTTGATCTTAAACCAACAAATTCCCTAAGTTTTTTTTTCCATTATTTTCACTTTTAAAATAACCGATTTTTTTATTTATCTGAGGGAAACCATGTGGATTATCAGCTGAATAATCGGAAGTATCGAAGTATGAATATAAATCTTGTTTTATATCAACATAAAAATCATTAGTAAAAATTTGATACACGAGGCTGTCGGTATCGGTATACAATAATTTTATATTTTCTCTAAATTTAGCTTTCATATAGTTATAGTGAAAGTTATATATTAAAATTTTTGATAAATCTAAAATACTAAAACCTAAAAAATATATATTGGTTTATCATAAATTATGTTGGTTTTTTTAACTGTATAGCTACAAGGTTTTCGCAAAATACAGCTAAACTGTAAAAATCAGGGCGAGCAATAAGGCTTTCCGCACCTTGACTTTTACCTATATATTTCCAATGAGTTAATAATAATTTCAAATTAACACCTTTATCGACATTTACCATTGTTTTACTGAAAACAGAGTTATCCATCAATTTGTAAAGTCTTTTTCAAATTATGATTTTTGCTCTCTCTCTTAATTGTATATTTTGTAACCACGATCCTCGATTGAATTTTAACACTATGAATTTTTATTCGCAACTTTAAACAAAGCAAAAGATTTTGAAAATGAATAACATTTCTTTTATTATTTATATTGGCTATTTTTTACTATTTCCTGGTGTACAAATATTTTCTGGGTAAAGAGGAAGATCGGAATGAAGGTCGTGTAAATTATCGGAATAGTCTAAATCTACTTCTATTATGTTACCTACATCTGATGTTGGTGAAATATCAGAATTCACATTTGTGTAAGTCCATTCAAAACTACCATATGGAAGGTATTGAGACATCGCCCAACCATAAAGATTGTTTGTATCTAGATAAGTTAAAAAGAACACAGGTAGATTGTCGTCAAAATCATCTAAATATTTATTATTAGCTTCCGCATATCTATTACTACACCGAGAAATACCACCTCTTAAACCACACTTTATAAAAGCTATCATTTCAATATCACTCAAAAGTTCAAATTCAATTTGAGTTTGTTTTAACATAGCATCCCAACTAAGCCCGGGTAAAGTGTAATAATGTGCAGGATCTTAGCGATATGTACTAATACAAATATCAAATGAATTAAATTAGAGTTATTACTCTAATTTATATCTCAAAACGGATGTTTTGCTTTTAACAGACATTTTTGAAAATTTTCGCGATATTTGTATTAGTACATATCGTTAAGATCCTGCACATTATTACACTTTACCCGGGCTTAGTTGGGATGCTATGTTAAAACAAACTCAAATTGAATTTGAACTTTTGAGTGATATTGAAATGATAGCTTTTATAAAGTGTGGTTTAAGAGGTGGTATTTCTCGGTGTAGTAATAGATATGCGGAAGCTAATAATAAATATTTAGATGATTTTGACGACAATCTACCTGTGTCCTTTTTAACTTATCTAGATACAAACAATCTTTATGGTTGGGCGATGTCTCAATACCTTCCATATGGTAGTTTTGAATGGACTTACACAAATGTGAATTCTGATATTTCACCAACATCAGATGTAGGTAACATAATAGAAGTAGATTTAGACTATTCCGATAATTTACACGACCTTCATTCCGATCTTCCTCTTTACCCAGAAAATATTTGTACACCAGGAAATAGTAAAAAATAGCCAATATAGATAATAAAAGAAATCAGAATAAAACACTTTTTTACGGATTTTTGCGCATGTTTTATTTTATTTTATATTTAATCCTGACGTTTCGACTCCTTTACAGGAGTCGTGATCACAGGATGACTAAGATGATGGTTGTCATGTATTTTCTACTACCTTCACAATATTTTAATCGGGCACATTCCCAACTATTAAATTATTTTATATAAATCAAGTTGTTTTATTTTATTTTATTTTAAAAACATTATTTAGTTATTTAATAAATTAATTTTATTAATTCTCACTACGTTTTACATTGTATACTACTGAGTCTACTACCAGTTCGGAAATTGGGAGGGCCTTCCGAGAAGAACTGGCGAAAGAAACTCGGGCAGGGGGACCGACCTCCATCTTACTGTTTAATTATTTGCAAAAAGAGCTAACTACATCATCAGGTCTTGCAGTGTGTGTTTTTGTAGGTATTAATTTATTAATTATGGGGTCCCAAGCAGGTGGAACGCTCCAACCTTCGTCTCTATTGAAATTAGGATGTTTCCTAATTTCAATAGCCTCGCGTAGCATCCTAGGAACAAATCTTTGTTCTCTAGCGAGAATTTGTGGTTTATCGAAACGAATATAGTGGTTTGGCCCCTCAAAAGCATGCTCACACACTGCAGACCTATTATCGCGCCTATGTTTCATGTCAGCTACGTGTTCTTTAATGCGCGTCCCTATACTTCTCTTTGTTTGCCCGATGTATGAGAGCCCACAGTCACAATCGATTTTGTAGACACCCGCTGCCTGTAATATAAAATAAAATAAAACATGCGCAAAAATCCGTAAAAAAGTGTTTTATTCTGATGTGTATTGTGCGCGGAAGTGTAAGAACTAAATAATAAAAGAAATGTTATTCATTTTCAAAATCTTTTGCTTTGTTTAAAGTTGCGAATAAAAATTCATAGTGTTAAAATTCAATCGAGGATCGTGGTTACAAAATATACAATTAAGAGAGAGAGCAAAAATCATAATTTGAAAAAGACTTTACAAATTGATGGATAACTCTGTTTTCAGTAAAACAATGGTAAATGTCGATAAAGGTGTTAATTTGAAATTATTATTAACTCATTGGAAATATATAGGTAAAAGTCAAGGTGCGGAAAGCCTTATTGCTCGCCCTGATTTTTACAGTTTAGCTGTATTTTGCGAAAACCTTGTAGCTATACAGTTAAAAAAACCAACATAATTTATGATAAACCAATATATATTTTTTAGGTTTTAGTATTTTAGATTTATCAAAAATTTTAATATATAACTTTCACTATAACTATATGAAAGCTAAATTTAGAGAAAATATAAAATTATTGTATACCGATACCGACAGCCTCGTGTATCAAATTTTTACTAATGATTTTTATGTTGATATAAAACAAGATTTATATTCATACTTCGATACTTCCGATTATTCAGCTGATAATCCACATGGTTTCCCTCAGATAAATAAAAAAATCGGTTATTTTAAAAGTGAAAATAATGGAAAAAAAAACTTAGGGAATTTGTTGGTTTAAGATCAAAAATGTATGTAATGAATGTAGAAAACAAAGTTATGGCTAAGGCTAAAGTTGTCAATAAATGTACAACAAAAAAATATACTATGAACGATTATAAGAATTGTTTACTGAAAAAAAAAATGTTTTGATTTCCAATATGCATCGTTTTTGATCAATCAAACATGTGATATTCACACAAAAATATCCAAAGTTGGTTTATCTTATAATGGATACAAAACGATGCCTTTTACCTAACTCAACAGACACTTTAGCTTGGGGTCAATATAGTTTAAGAAAATGTTAATTTTTTTGTGTTTAAGTAAATAGCATGATTTAATTAGCAATGTGTTTTTTTTATTTATAGTATTCTTTTTATTGTAAGTAGTTTTAATATCTGTAATAAAAATATGTAAGATTTGTGTTTTATGCATGTTTTTAATGTTGTGTTGTTTTAGTTTTATAGTGTTTCACATATAATTATGAACAATCTTTTTGACTTCTATCTACATCTACACTAATATTATAAAGAGGAAAGATTTGTTTTTTTTTTTGTATTTTGTATGGTTGCAATGAATAAAATGAAAAACTACTAAGCGGATTTCAAAAATTCTTTCAACGTTGGAAAGCTACATTCTCCCTAAGTAACATAGGCTATATTTAATGCTAGAAAAAATTTTAAGAATTTTGTCCACCCGTGCGATGTCGAGACTTCGCACGAGGAGTAATATATATATTTTTTTAATGTATAAAGAAATCGTGTATCAGAAATGATCTTATTACCAATGTAATTTTGTATGTATTTGCCTACTAATTATATCTTTTTTATTATAATTGTAATTGTAAATTGTAGTCAGCTTTCCTTTCTTATGCACTGCCCAATTAATCGTTCTTATAGTAAGACGTAACAATGATTCATTTTAACAATCTATTAACTTGTATAGAGGCTGGGCCTAGTGGCAGTGGAAAAACAGGATTTGTGTCAAATTTTTGAAAAATGTTCAAGTTTGTATTCAAAATTTCTAACTTTACAATTTGAACAATGTCAATTATATGTAGTCCTTTATATTGATTTGATAATAAATGATGTACTTACTTGTGACCTGTTTTAAGTTTGTGTAATAAATATGTTTAAATTTATTTTGATCTTTATTATAAAAACCTTGAAATTAATAAAAACAAGTAAATGTAAACAAAGGTCATAAATTAGACCAGTTATTTATTAATAGTCAATACAATGATATATTATTTTTTATAATCCATTTTCTAATACATATAACATTTCTTAATGCACAATATTTCGTATGGTTAAAACAATTATATGTAGATATGTCTTTACAATAGAGTTCACTTAAAGTTTCTAAATTAGGTTAGGTTAGGTTGATTTCTAATATGCATCGTTTTTGATCAATCAAACATGTGATATTCACACAAAACTATCCTAATTTGTTACATATCATCTTGGGGTCATTATAGTTTAAGAAAATGTTAAATTTTTTGTGTTTAAGTAAGTAGCATGATTTAATTAGCAATGTGTTTTTTTATTTATTGTATTCTTTTTATTGTAAGTAGTTTTAATATCTGTAATAAAAATATGTAAGATTTGTGATATGTCTTTACAATAGAGTTCACTTAAAGTTTCTAAATTAGGTTAGGTTAGATAATCCATTTTCTAATACATATAACATTTCTTAATGCACAATATTTCGTATGGTTAAAACAATTATATGTAGATATGTCTTTACAATAGAGTTCACTTAAAGTTTCTAAATTAGGTTAGGTTAGGTTAGGTTAGATTGATTTCTAATATGCATCGTTTTTGATCAATCAAACATGTGATATTCACACAAAAATATCCTAATTTGTTACATATCATCTTGGGGTCATTATAGTTTAAGAAAATGTTAAATTTTTTGTGTTTAAGTAAGTAGCATGATTTAATTAGCAATGTGTTTTTTTATTTATTGTATTCTTTTTATTGTAAGTAGTTTTAATATCTGTAATAAAAATATGTAAGATTTGTGATATGTCTTTACAATAGAGTTCACTTAAAGTTTCTAAATTAGGTTAGGTTAGGTAAGGTTAGGTTAGGATTATAAGAATTGTTTACTGAAAAAAAAAATGTTTTGATTTCCAATATGCATCGTTTTTGATCAATCAAACATGTGATATTCACACAAAAATATCCAAAGTTGGTTTATCTTATAATGGATACAAAACGATGCCTTTTACCTAACTCAACAGACACTTTAGCTTGGGGTCAATATAGTTTAAGAAAATGTTAATTTTTTTGTGTTTAAGTAAATAGCATGATTTAATTAGCAATGTGTTTTTTTTATTTATAGTATTCTTTTTATTGTAAGTAGTTTTAATATCTGTAATAAAAATATGTAAGATTTGTGTTTTATGCATGTTTTTAATGTTGTGTTATTACAAAGTTATGGCTAAGGCTAAAGTTGTCAATAAATAACAACAAAAAAATATACTATAGACGATTATAAGAATTGTTTACTGAAAAAAATTTTTTTTTGATTTCCAATATGCAACGTTTTTGATCAATCAAACATGTGATATTCACACAAAAATATCGTAATTTGTTACATATCATCTTGGGGTCATTATAGTTTAAGAAAATGTTAATTTTTTTGTGTTTAAGTAAGTAGCATGATTTAATTAGCAATGTGTTTTTTTATTTATTGTATTCTTTTTATTGTAAGTAGTTTTAATATCTGTAATAAAAATATGTAAGATTTGTGATATGTCTTTACAATAGAGTTCACTTAAAGTTTCTAAATTAGGTTAGGTTAGGTAAGGTTAGGTTAGGATTATAAGAATTGTTTACTGAAAAAAAAAATGTTTTGATTTCCAATATGCATCGTTTTTGATCAATCAAACATGTGATATTCACACAAAAATATCCAAAGTTGGTTTATCTTATAATGGATACAAAACGATGCCTTTTACCTAACTCAACAGACACTTTAGCTTGGGGTCAATATAGTTTAAGAAAATGTTAATTTTTTTGTGTTTAAGTAAATAGCATGATTTAATTAGCAATGTGTTTTTTTTATTTATAGTATTCTTTTTATTGTAAGTAGTTTTAATATCTGTAATAAAAATATGTAAGATTTGTGTTTTATGCATGTTTTTAATGTTGTGTTATTTTAGTTTTATAGTGTTTCACATATAATTATGAACAATCTTTTTGACTTCTATCTACATCTACACTAATATTATAAAGAGGAAAGATTTGTTTTTTTTTTGTATTTTGTATGGTTGCAATGAATAAAATGAAAAACTACTAAGCGGATTTCAAAAATTCTTTCACCGTTGGAAAGCTACATTCTCCCTAAGTAACATAGGCTATATTTAATGCTAGAAAAAATTTTAAGAATTTTGTCCACCCGTGCGAAGTCGAGACTTCGCACGAGGAGTAATATATATATTTTTTTAATGTATAAAGAAATCGTGTATCAGAAATGATCTTATTACCAATGTAATTTTGTATGTATTTGCCTACTAATTATATCTTTTTTATTATAATTGTAATTGTAAATTGTAGTCAGCTTTCCTTTCTTATGCACTGCCCAATTAATCGTTCTTATAGTAAGACGTAACAATGATTCATTTTAACAATCTATTAACTTGTATAGAGGCTGGGCCTAGTGGCAGTGGAAAAACAGGATTTGTGTCAAATTTTTGAAAAATGTTCAAGTTTGTATTCAAAATTTCTAACTTTACAATTTGAACAATGTCAATTATATGTAGTCCTTTATATTGATTTGATAATAAATGATGTACTTACTTGTGACCTGTTTTAAGTTTGTGTAATAAATATGTTTAAATTTATTTTGATCTTTATTTTAAAAACCTTGAAATTAATAAAAACAAGTAAATGTTAACAAAGGTCATAAATTAGACCAGTTATTTATTAATAGTCAATACAATGATATATTATTGTTTATAATCCATTTTCTAATACATATAACATTTCTTAATGCACAATATTTCGTATGGTTAAAACAATTATATGTAGATATGTCTTTACAATAGAGTTCACTTAAAGTTTCTAAATTAGGTTAGGTTAGGTTAGGTTAGGTTGATTTCTAATATGCATCGTTTTTGATCAATCAAACATGTGATATTCACACAAAACTATCCTAATTTGTTACATATCATCTTGGGGTCATTATAGTTTAAGAAAATGTTAAATTTTTTGTGTTTAAGTAAGTAGCATGATTTAATTAGCAATGTGTTTTTTTATTTATTGTATTCTTTTTATTGTAAGTAGTTTTAATATCTGTAATAAAAATATGTAAGATTTGTGATATGTCTTTACAATAGAGTTCACTTAAAGTTTCTAAATTAGGTTAGGTTAGATAATCCATTTTCTAATACATATAACATTTCTTAATGCACAATATTTCGTATGGTTAAAACAATTATATGTAGATATGTCTTTACAATAGAGTTCACTTAAAGTTTCTAAATTAGGTTAGGTTAGGTTAGGTTAGGTTGATTTCTAATATGCATCGTTTTTGATCAATCAAACATGTGATATTCACACAAAAATATCCTAATTTGTTACATATCATCTTGGGGTCATTATAGTTTAAGAAAATGTTAAATTTTTTGTGTTTAAGTAAGTAGCATGATTTAATTAGCAATGTGTTTTTTTATTTATTGTATTCTTTTTATTGTAAGTAGTTTTAATATCTGTAATAAAAATATGTAAGATTTGTGATATGTCTTTACAATAGAGTTCACTTAAAGTTTCTAAATTAGGTTAGGTTAGGTAAGGTTAGGTTAGGATTATAAGAATTGTTTACTGAAAAAAAAAATGTTTTGATTTCCAATATGCATCGTTTTTGATCAATCAAACATGTGATATTCACACAAAAATATCCAAAGTTGGTTTATCTTATAATGGATACAAAACGATGCCTTTTACCTAACTCAACAGACACTTTAGCTTGGGGTCAATATAGTTTAAGAAAATGTTAATTTTTTTGTGTTTAAGTAAATAGCATGATTTAATTAGCAATGTGTTTTTTTTATTTATAGTATTCTTTTTATTGTAAGTAGTTTTAATATCTGTAATAAAAATATGTAAGATTTGTGTTTTATGCATGTTTTTAATGTTGTGTTATTACAAAGTTATGGCTAAGGCTAAAGTTGTCAATAAATAACAACAAAAAAATATACTATAGACGATTATAAGAATTGTTTACTGAAAAAAATTTTTTTTTGATTTCCAATATGCAACGTTTTTGATCAATCAAACATGTGATATTCACACAAAAATATCCTAATTTGTTACATATCATCTTGGGGTCATTATAGTTTAAGAAAATGTTAATTTTTTTGTGTTTAAGTAAATAGCATGATTTAATTAGCAATGTGTTTTTTTATTTATAGTATTCTTTTTATTGTAAGTAGTTTTAATATCTGTAATAAAAATATGTAAGATTTGTCTTTTATGCATGTTTTTAATGTTGTGTTATTTCAGTTTTTTAGTGTTTCACATATAATTATGAATAATCTTTGTGACTTCTATCTACATCTACACTAATATTATAAAGAGGAAAGATTTGTATTTTTGTATTTTGTATGTTTGCAATGAATAAACTCAAAAACTACTAAGCGGATTTGAAAAATTCTTTCACCGTTGGAAAGCTACATTCTCCCTGAGTAACATAGGCTATATTTAATGCTAGAAAAAATTTAAAGTATTTCGTCATCCCGTGCGAAGTCGAGACGGGTCGCTCGTAATATATGTATTTTATTAATTTATAAAGAAATTGTGTATCAAAAATGATCTTATTACCAATGTAATTTTGTATGTATTTGCCTACTAATTATATCTTTCTTATTATAATTGTAAATTGTAGTCGGCTTTCCTTTCTTATGCACTGCCCAATTAATCGTTCTTATAGTAAGATGTAACAATGATTCATTTTAACAATCTATTAACTTGTATAGAGGCTGGGCCTAGTGGCAGTGGAAAAACAGGATTTGTGTCAAATTTTTGAAAAATGTTCAAGTTTGTATTCAAAATTACTAACTTTACAATTTGAACAATAACAATAATATGTAGTCTTTTATATTGATTTGATAATAAATGATGTACTTACTTGTGACCTGTTTTAAGTTTGTGTAATAAATATGTTTAAATTTATTTTGGTCTTTATTTTAAAAACCCTTGAAATTAATAAAAACAAGTAAATGTTAACAAAGGTAATAAATTAAAACAGTTATTTATTAATAGTCAATACAATGATATATTATTTTTTATAATCCATTTTCTAATACATATAACATTTCTTAATGCACAATATTTCGTATGGTTAAAACAATTATATGTAGATATGTCTTTACAATAGAGTTCACTTAAAGTTTCTAAATTAGGTATACCTTTATCACTTATATCAAAAACGTTTTCGTGTCCACATAATTCTCGCACCCAATCAACTTTTTCTCTACCTTTCACTATGATGCTCCGCTTATCACAGTAGGACTTAATGAGTCTTCTAAATTCTATGTAATCAATGTGCCCCTCACTCCAAAGGTATCCTCTATTTCTTTCTATCCACTTGACACGTTTCTTTTCTTCCAGAGTCAGAGTAGAGAATGGGTATGGTGGTTTTATTAGAAATATTTGACTGTGCTCTTTTGTGCCGATAACTAATTCTTTTAATATTAATTCATTTTTTTCATTTTTAAAGCCTTGCACATCCACTATGATAGTATCGTTAGTCATGATACTTTTTAACGATGTTACTCAGTGGCTTATATTCAAATATGCAATCGTTCAAAATAAGGTACCTCTTGATCTGTCTAGCTCTGATCATGATGTAAGCTATAACAATGAATACAAAGAATAGTAAGTACAACAATGAATACACATCAACATTATGGAATACACTGAAGGTTGATAGTTTAGACAAACAAGTCACAAAATCAGAAACAAGCATAATGAAAGTATGTAGATAATAAATAATACTCACATCCATATCGGTTGTCGTGACTTGACTTGAGCAGTAGTCTACGATTTCGATGGCAGTGGATAGCACTTTGTTAGCAAATGCTACGATGCGATTGTTCTTATACTAGTTCAGATCATTAGATGTGTTTGTCAATAATTGATAAAATGTAGTTATACAAGTAAACAAAACTTGTCATGATACTGGAAGCAAATAATTGATAAAATAATGAACAAGGTTATTAAGATTCTGAAAACAAAATTAGTGAAAGTTAATGGCAAGTCATTACGATTGCGGAATCAAATAGTTCAAATTGTTGATAAAGCGTTTCGATATTGAATGAGTAAACGTTTGAGACAAAGAAATATGGTGTTCGCATGGTAACGAGTATCTACTTGTAATAATAAAACATAAGTTAAAAAGTTTCATGTCGTTTAACTTGGTTGAAATACAGCAAAGAGAAATGTCATACGTAGTTGATAAGTTTAGGTGCATGAAATAATAGTATGCATCGCCAAGATTTTATTGTTGCAATTGTGTAGACAAGGTCCCGTATTTTCAAAGTGATGACCAAATATGTAGCCTGTAGATAAGATGAGTAAAAGAGAAAAATGCTTTAATTAATTTACAATTCTTTAATATATGTTACAAACATCGTATTTATTAAAACAAAGTTGGAGAAGTGGTTGTTGGAGAATACGATATTCCCTATTCCACATGTCGGTATCGGTATTGGCGACAATTTCGTTGATTTCTTCATCTTCCTCTGCGGTCCAATCCCGCAAGAGGGGGTTGACTGGTGCGGCTTCCATCGGAATCGGCGATGATGGGCGTGAGTAACCAGCAACCAAACGTCCACTATTTCTTTCCTCCACGCATAAGGTGCAATTAACCATCATTCTCAACCCATCGATCTCGAATTCATTATCTGTACTGCTTTGATGTTGAATGCATGGGGTGAAAAATGGTACAAATTCATTGTCCTCGACCATGGACTGCGGTAACAGGTAGTTGATAAAGCATTTCAATATTGAATGAGTATACGTTTAAGACAAAGAAATATGGTGTTTTTACTTGTAATAATAAAACATAATTTTAAAAATATTTCATACGTAGTTGATAAGTTTAGGAGCATGAAATAATAGTAAATGTATCACGAGAATGACCGATGAAGAGCAGATTCCAAATTTGGAAATAATTTCCATGATAAATTATTTTTATTATTTAGGTACAGAGTACATAGCATTGCTAAAAAACAATTAGCCATGAACGATATGTTAATGAGAAGCATCGGGGAAGGTGATTAGAATCATGTCATTAAGGCCTTAAGTCGAGTGTGTCATTAGCGTCGAGGTGTCATTAACAGGGGTTCATTAGTTAATCAAGTAGGAATGAGTTCAGCAAAAACGTATCTCGGAAACGGTAAGAGATACGAAGCTGGGACCCAGCGCAATCGCTCCAAATGGGGGTGCTTACCTTTTTTTTTTTTTTTAGGCGGTGACGCTGGTCGGATCGAGTTTGGAGGATACCAAAGGGAAGGGAGGAGAGGGGTCTGGGTTGGGGGGAAGTGCGCCAGAACCCACGAATCCCTACTACTAATTACATATTTGCAATGCTCTTAGAGAGTTCGTGTACGATCCTTTCTACTAGACCTATGTATATACTACATCAAGCAAATATAAAACTATCACTAATAACAAGCCCTATAAAAATATTTTAAACCATTTGTAAGGCTTCGGGTCAACAATATGCGGAACCCTAAAAAACAGGACAAGTGCGGAGAGCGTTCCGTATGATGAAAATGTTATGACCCATCAACCATGCTTGATTCTAACCCAAATGTTTGCATTCACAAAAAAATTTCAGTTTTCGGAATTTCTCCTTTACTTTTGCCATAAGACCTTGCTTCATGCCAAATTTTATGATTCTAGATCAACGGAAGTATCCAATAGGTTTTGATTCCCTTGCGAGTGTCAAAATTTGCGACATAAATGGTAATATCCTTAGATTGCATTTACTTATAAACTTGGTATTTTACATCACCAAGGGACCGTAGATAAAGTAAACAATATAAATATTTTTATCTTCACGCGTTCCTTAGAAAAAGGGTGTTGACAGACGGACAGACTAATAAGGGTTCCGTTTTTTGTACGGTGTACAGAACCCTAAAAATGAGGAAAACTTCACTCATTTTGTCCGATGACGTCATGTAAACAAATGGTAAGAACTATGCCAGTCGTACGAGACGACATTAGATTTCATACAAGAATGACGTATGTATTTCTCTATGCTAATATGCAAACATTACATTTCCTATGGTTTGCCTTGGTCATAATAATAGTTTGCACTATTCTCCTCTATATTAATAACGGATGATACAGTTATTGCTACCCATCTATATTATTCTAAATAATATTTCTTACATTCACACCAATCAGCCTACCCCAAATTAAGCACTATAAAGCAATTAACTAATATAGTAAATCTTACAGTTCCTGTGAGAAATCCACGTCACCCAAAGCCCCCTTTGCATCCACCGTTGTTGGGTTTCCGATTCATAGGATTTCCTTAAATGTTAATAGTACCTATTTGGAACAACTTTCATTAATTCAAAAGAAAACTTGGTTTCCTCCACGGGCTAATTTGTTTTTTTTTTTGTGTATAGTAATTGCCTATACTCATTCTTGAATGTGTAAAGTCAATGTAATATTGTAATGTCTTTGTATAGTAAGTATTTGTCTTCACGTCCTTGTAATTACATGTTGTACTTACCTATAAATATTTAAATATTTCTTACATTCACACCAATTAGCCTAGCCCAAAGTAAGCACTGTAAGGCTTGTGTTATGTATACTAGGGTAACGGATAGACATACATATTTGATACATAGATATGTAATATTCATAGAAATATATAAAAACACCCATGACTCAGGTACAAATTTTCGTATTCATCATAAAAACATCTGCCCCTTCCGGGATTTGAACCCAGGACCGTTGGTGCGAAAAGCAGGATCACTACCGTTGCACCAAACGGTCGTCAAAACCTATAAATAGTTATACTTTGAGCTAAAAACAAAATGTTTGAAAAACCACTGTTTGTATGAATGTAGTAACTGTTGGCGAGTCTAAATAAATAAGGCTTGTGTTATGAATACCAGGGTAATGGATAAACATACATATCGATGGCGAAGTGCCAAGACCTAACTGAAATTCGTCGAGAAATTCACTTTTTTGTCATTTCAAATTAAAATTCGTTATTTGCATGTTTTAATGAAATTTCCTAAGCGTATTAACAGTTGCGTAGTTGCAGTTTCAAAAAATAAATAAACAATTTTTTTACCTAACTTTTCAAGAAATTTAACTTTTTTTCAGCTTGTGTAATATTTAAAAATTAGCAATTAGGTGTATTTGGCACTACGCCGTCGATGTATAAGTAATAATAATAGATATATATATAAATAACCAGGCATCAGGACTCGAACCTAGGACCGTTGGTGCTAAAAGCACAAGTCGTCGATTATATATTACATTACATTTGTTGGTTTGTTTACATTAGTTGTTTTTAGAAGGCGCTTGATAAACTACAATACAAAAAATTATTGAACACAATCTCTCTATTTAAATGAACAGTTAATGTTATTATTTCTCGGAGTTTTGCTGATGAAATTTAATTCCTGGCACAGAGCTATTGTTTAGTTTGGTTGTTTATCGCTCGCCTCCATGGTGTTGAGAGATTACTCACGTTCAGACACCGTACCACGATCTTTTAGCGCAATACCAGTTGGATTGTGGAATTGAGACACCGCAATAAGCGGTCTATAGTGGCGTCTCTCTTCAACAGTAAAACTTGAATAGCAATAAGAGGTGATGTTGGGGACCCAGGGTTCCCAACTTAGGGGTTTTCCCCCTAAATTTAGGGGGTAAATAAGTGAGATGGGATTTTTTTAGGGGTATTATATGTTTTGGGATATTTTTAGGGTTTTTGTGTCCCTTCATAATTTTTTTAATATTTTATTTGTCGAGAAAAATAAAGATGTAAGGTAAAGGCATTAGGACAGTCCTAACTAGCCAATCAATATTTTTTACCTAGTGACCTCGGACGTAGCGACATCTAGTGCACTCATAATCCAATTAAAGTAGTTGGAATTTTAAAACGAAATGGTGGATCTTGTACAATATTCAACCCACCTCTTAAAATGTTAGGCTTATTCAATATCAACATGCATGACTTTAAAAATCTGATTCGTCAGAAGAACATGAAATAATATTAATTTATTTTTATAAATAAAAATTTAACAAAAATATGATATTATACACTTTATTTTTACGGGGATTTCTAAGTAATTAGGGCAATATTAGGGGTTTTAGAATAATTTCTAAAAAAATAATTCGTAAATAATTTCGTTTTAGGGATAAATATTTTTAAGAGTTGGTAACACTGTGGGGGCCCCGTTCGTTCCTTGTGGAATTGAATGTAAATACGGGTACAATTCTTTGAAGTCAAATTGTGAAGATTCATTTAAACCCTTTAATCTAACAACATTAATAACAAATAATTCAACTTGTCTCAAGTGAAAACGGGATTCGAACCCATATCACCTAGATGTTGTAAGTAGGTGAAGCTAATTATAGCATGCAGAGGGCGCTGGCGTCAGCTAAACCCGCTAGTGGTGACGTGAAATTTACTTTCATAGTTGGTGACCCCGGTCTCGTAGACCAGGATTTTAAAATCAAATTTATCTTAATCTAACAAACCTTTTATTATATTTTTAATAATAAAACATAAAAATATCTAAAATTACAACATGTTTATTACTAGCAAAGATAAAAAAAACATGCAAGACATTAAAAAGCTTATTTTTTATACATACATGTAATTTAAAATATTACTGAAAATATTTTCGCAATAAAATCAAGTTAACCAAGTCCTAAGTGATGTCTAGACATCGAGAAAGATTAGGAAAAAAATTAGGAATGAGTAAAATAGACTTCAACGACAAATTATGAAATACATAATCGGAGACGCACGGTCATCAACGACCGGGTATTACTAAAACTCCGGAATATAAGCCTTCATTTTTTCATACGGATAGTTAGTTTAGTGCGGCTTCCTCCGCACTTAGCCTCTTGATTGGGCCATTGTGCGTATCTTGCGTTGTCTTTCTACTCCAGTCATCCTAATTCGTCCCAGATGGTAAGCAGCCTTTTCAGACTGCTGTATGCTTCCGGGAGTGATGTTGGGGTCTGGAGAAGCTGTGCCCGTTGATATTCCAAGTCAAGCACGTGACGTGGAGTTTCTTCTGAGTAGTGGGTATTCACCGATTCTGGACCACCGGAGGCCACCCCCTGGTCTGCCTCGGTCCAGAATTTTGTACAATGGGGATGTCGAAACCTAAAAAAAAAAAAGAAAAAAAAAAAAAAAAAAGGTACGCACCCCCATTAGGAGCGATTGCGCTGGGTCCCAGCTTCGTATCTCTTACCGTTTCCGAGATACGTTTTTGCTGAACTCATTCCTACTTGATTAACTAATGAACCCCTGTTAATGACACCTCGACGCTAATGACACACTCGACTTAAGGCCTTAATGACATGATTCTAATCACCTTCCCCGATGCTTCTCATTAACATATCGATCATGGCTAATTGTTATTTAGCAATGCTATGTACTCTGTACCTATCTAACATTACCTAAATAATAACAATAATTTATCATGGATTATTTCCAAATTTGGAATCTGCTCTTCATCGGTCATTCTCGTGGTACATTCACTATTATTTCATGCTCCTAAACTTATCAACTACGTATGAAAAATATGTTTAAAATTATGTTTTATTATCAATTACTTGAAATATTTGATTCCGCAATCATAATGACTTTGTTCATTAACTTTGACAACTACTTTCACTAATTTTGTTTTCAGAATCTTAATAACCTTGTTCATTATTTTATCAATTATTTGCTTCCAGTATAAGTTCCAGTACAAGTTTTGTTTACTTGTTTAACTACATTTTATCAATTATTGACAAACACATCTAATGATCTGAACTAGTATAAGAACTGTTGTATGTATTAAATCTCCTTACTTCACTATGTAATTTTTTTTACTAATATAATATTATAAAGGTGAAAGTGAGTGTGTATGTTTGTTACTTCTTCTACACGTCTAAACGGCTAGAGCAATTTTAATAAAATTTGGTATGGAGTTAGCTGACACCCTGGATTAACACATTGACTTCGTTTTATGGCGGGAACTAATAAACCGCGGGACACAGCTAGTTATATAATATTTCAAAAGACTTTCGCTTTCACTGTTATTAAAAAAGCATTATTTAGTAATTTTTACTAACAACGTTGACTTGTTATTGTTGCACCATTTAAACAAGTTTGATTGTTTGAATCGTCAAATAAAGATTTCTTAGTAATTAAAACAAATCACTCTTGATCAACGAGTACTAGATCATTAACAATAATTGTGTAGAAATCAGTAAATTTGGAGTATATATTGACTACAATACCCAAATAATCAGTTACAAAGACTCTATTGTCGAAGTGCAACAACACCCTCTTATATTTTTATCATCGACCTGCTGTGTTGGGAAAATGGCGGTAAGCATAAGTGATCTACTATACTTAAATTTGTTTCCATCTTAATGTTTAATTTTGATGTATTAGTACTGAGTGATAATATTAGTTATTTTTGCTTACAGAATTTTAATAGTTTTGACGAACCAAATACTTTCAAACATTATTATTTTCCACTCTCTGAGAGTGAAGGATCTTGTGAGACATCTATTTTGAAAAATAAAACTCTGAAACGCACTGCAAGCAATGCGTCTATAAATGAATTTTTCGATGAAGCTAAGCCCAAGAAAACACAGAAAAAGACATCGTCAACTGTGGGGCGAGCGCAAAAATGCGGTGGTACAGCATACATATCAACCAACATGGACGATGCTGCAGGATCGACTCATCTCATAAAAATAGAAGTGTATGACTTAAGGAAGTTAGCGAAGATTCCCAACAGTGAACATTGGAAACATGCAGATGTACGAATAAAATATTATTCAAAGGATTCCGATAAAAATTACAATCAAAACAAGGAGCTCATTTACTCTATTACTAAGGATATTGCAAACACCAAAGATTGTAAAAAGTATTTTTTCAAAAACTCATCATTTCCGTGAATTCAAAGTTTGTGGATCACTTATAGTTATAATTATTTTAATGTGTAGTCGTTAGTCTTAATTTGTCATAATTTACCTGTGTCTGAATGGCATTTGATATTCCTTACTAATAATTAATGGTACTTAAGTAATAGATCTCATTTTTCTATTGTACGCTAAATGTTTATGTTTCTTTGAAATGTATATACGAGTCAACATGTTTGTTGAATCGTATTAAAAGTTTAAACGTAAAATGGAATCTAGCAAGCAACAACGTGTCGTGAGCTTTTATTTCGGAGACTCGACTTCCGCAGAAAGTAATGAGAGTAACAGTTTTTTTAACTCAGAAGTTATACAGCAATGTGAAGAATTGGAGGGTTTGCATAATATACAAGTGCAGGTCGAAGATTATGAGAGTGACAGTTTTTTTAACACAGAAACTACAGATCAATGTGAAGTTTTAGAGTGTTTGGATGATATACATGTGCAGGATGAGTTCTTTAATAATTCGTTTGAAGGTGATGAAAAAATCATGTCCGTTAAGGAGAATGTGGTTGAGAACCCAAACCTGTGAGTATATTAACGAATCTTTTCTCTTTTCCTAAGTAAACTAGACTAATATTGTTATAAAAAAAAATCTTTTTTCGTTTGTTTTAGCATTTCAATTCAAACTGGTAGCGGTAGAGGTATAAAGAGAAACTTTTTAGGTGAACCATCAACTTCATCCTCGAAAAACCAATTTCCAATAAACACAGAGAAGAGAGAGAGAGAAGAGATTAAGTGTGATGTGTGTGATGTTATGGGGAGTAGAAGATACTTTTCAAATCATTTGCGAAGTACTATACATAGAAATAAAAGTTTACTTTCTCAACATGAATGTAAAAATGTTATAATACTTGATACTGCTTTCGGATCACGAATTTTATCCTATCGAATTTTATCTCCTCAAGAGGATGCTTCAATTCTTGAAACACCTGATCTATTCTTTGATTCTGTGAAAGTTACAATTTCAAAACTTATTGATGATTGTCTTAAGGAACTCACATTTATAAAAGTCAATTTTATTGTATATGCAGATTTTGTGCAGGAAACTAAAGCTCTTGAAAATTCCTTTGATTTTCAAACCTCTAACTACACCATTTCAATTGGAGATAATTTAGATCCATATTTAGTTTATTTAAGAGAAACTATTTTAACTAAAATCTCTGAATTTGAAAAAAAAGACAAGGGTTGGTCATTTAAAAAAATAAAGTTCTTGGAAATGAATGTTAACAAATTCAATCCTTTACGTGGTTCAAGTTATATAGATTTACCATTAGATATTAAAACCAAGAAAGCTATAATTAATGTAAAAAATAACGATCATGAATGTCTTAAATGGGCGTTACTTTCAGCTTTATATCCTGTTGAAAGTCATGTTGATCGTACATCTTCTTATATAAGAAATCAAAATAAACTCAATTTTAAAAATATAAGATTCCCAGTTAAACTTAAAGATATTGTCAAAGTTGAGAGTAATAACAACATTAGTATTAACGTTTTTGGTTTAGAGTATTCAGAAGAATTTAAACGTAAGAATATAGTAGGTCCACTCTATTTTACCAAAAACAGGAAGGAAAAACATATTAACCTTTTGTATATTACAAACGGTACGAACGGACACTATTGTTATATAAAAAATATGTCGCGGTTGATTAGTCGACAATTATCTAGCGATCATCACCAAATATTTTTATGTGATGGTTGTCTTGTATATTTCACTTCAAATGAAAGATTAAAACAACACCAACAAAATGATTGTAATCACATCCGCACTACTATTCCCAGTTCAACAAAAACTAAAACAAGCTGGTTTGGTCATAAAGAGTCATCTGATAAAATTCGTTTTGATAAATATCTAAGACAGTTAAGAATACCGTTTGTAATTTATGCTGATACTGAAGCATTTTTAAAACCAATTTCTTCATGTCATCCAAATCCAACTCAATCCTCTACCACTAATATACAAGAACATGAGATTTACAGCTACGGTTATTATATAAAATGTTCATATGATGACAACTTATCATCATACAAATCTTATAGTGGCTTTAATTGTTCGAACCATTTTATGGATAGTATATACGAAGATGTTCGCAAAATTCAAAATAGATTAAGTTTTCGAAAACAACCCAAACCGATAAGTGATTTACAAAAGTCTCAGATTGAGCAAACGAAAAATTGTTATATTTGTTCGTTAAATATAGATTCTGAATTTAATCTAGATTATGATTGGAATACTGGTATTTTCAAGGGTGTCGCTCATGTTGTGTGCAGTTCTAAATTTACACCTCCATTTTTTATACCAATATTCTTACACAACTTGAGCAATTATGACGCCCATTTTATAATTCATGCTTTGAATATTGAAGATGGAGATATTGAGATTATTCCACAGAATAAAGAAAAATATATATCATTCACTAAAAAGTTGAATATAAATGGACAAGTCATCCATTTAAGATTTTTAGATTCTTTTAAATTTATGTCCAGTAGTCTAGAACAACTTGCAAAAAATCTCGAAGAAAATCAGTTTCGCGAACTATCAAAACAAAACCTGCACCCAGAGGGATTCAAATATCTGTTACGGAAAGGAGTCTTTCCTTATGAGTTTATCACATCATTTGACTCTTTAAATTCAACATCTTTACCAGAAAAAAAATATTTTTACAGTTGTTTGACTGAAACTGATGTGTCAGATGAAGATTACAACCATGCACAAAACGTTTGGAAATATTTTAAATGTAAAAACATGTTAGATTACTCCAATTTATATCTCAAAACAGATGTTTTACTTTTAACAGACATTTTTGAATACTTCCGTGATGTTTGTATAAGTACATATGGTTTAGATCCTGCTCATTATTATACTTCACCCGGGCTTAGTTGGGATGTTAAAACATACACAAATAGAATTAGAACTTTTGACTGATATTGAGATGATAGCTTTCATAAAGTCTGGTATAAGAGGTGGAATTTCTCAGTGTAGTAACAGATATGCCAAAGCTAATAATAAATATTTAGACGACTTTCATGATAATCAACCTGTATCATATTTAACTTATTTAGATGCAAACAATCTGTATGGTTGGGCGATGTCTCAATACCTTCCATATGGTGGTTTTGAATGGATTGACACAAATGTAAATTATGATATTTCACCAACATCAGATGTAGGCTACATATTAGAAGTGGATTTAGACTATCCTGATAATTTACACGACCTTCATTCCGATTTTCCTCTTTGTCCAGAAAATATTTGTACACCGGGAGCTAGTCAAAGTAAACTAGTAGTCAATTTAAATAATAAAAAAAAATATGTAATACATTATCAAAATCTTTTGCTTTGTTTAAAGTTGGGTATGAAAATTATAAAAATTCATAGAGTTTTAAAATTTAATCAAGGACCATGGCTAGAAAAATATATAGATTTAAATACACAACTAAGAAAAAGAGCAAAATCAGAATTCGAAAAAGACTTTTACAAATTGATGAATAACTCTGTTTTCGGTAAAACAATGGAAAATGTTGAAAAACGTGTAAATGTGAAATTAATAACTCATTGGAAAAATATAGGTAAAAGCCAAGGGGCGGAAAGCCTTATTGCTCGCCCTGATTTTCATAGTTTAGCTATATTTTCCGAGAACCTTGTAGCTATACAGTTAAAAAAAACCAGCATTACTTATGATAAACCAATATACTTAGGTTTTAGTATTCTAGATTTATCAAAAATTTTAATGTATAAATTTCACTTTAATTATATGAAAACTAAATTTAAGGAGAATATAAAATTATTGTATACAGATACCGACAGTCTTGTGTATCAAGTTTTTACAGATGATTTTTATGCTGATATAAAACAAGATTTGCATTCATACTTTGATACTTCCGATTATCCAATGGATAACCCATACGACTTCCCTCAGATTAATAAAAAAGTTATCGGTTATTTTAAAGATGAATATAATGGAAAAATACTTAGGGAATTTGTTGGTTTGAGATCAAAAATGTATGCAATTAATGTAGAAAACAAAGTTATGGCGAAGGCTAAAGGAGTCCATAAATGTACAACCAAAAAATATACTATGGATGATTATAAAAATTGCTTGTTTAAAAAAAATGTTTTAATTTCCAAAATGCATCGTTTTAGATCCATCAAACATGTGATATTCACACAAAAAATATCCAAAGTTGGTTTGTCTTATAATGATACAAAGCGATACATTTTACCCAACTCAACCAACACTTTGGCTTGGGGTCATTATAGTTTAAGAAATAGTTAAATTTATTATTAGGTTAGTATTTAAGGTGATAGTAAAATTTAATTAATAATTTTTATTTATAGTATTTTCCTTGTTGTAAGTAGTTTTTACATTTAGCAAAAATATGTAAGATTTGTGTATTATACCGTGTTTTCAGTGTTATTTTATTTATTTTTTATGGTGTTTGAAATATAATTGTTAATAATCTTTTTGAGTTCTGTAATATATAGGATAATTTTTCATTTATTTTGTCATTGCTTCATTCTTTTATTATGATTACAATAGTTAATAATCATCTTGACTTTCATTTCTTATGCATTACCCGATCAACCGTTCTTATAGTAAGACGTAATAATGATTCATTTTTACCATCCATTCACTTGTATAGTAGCTGGACCTAGTGGTAGTGGAAAATCAGTATTTGTGTCAAATTTTTTGAAAAATGTTCATATAATTTGCAATCAAAATTTCAAAAAAAATACTTGGTGTTATGATGAAATGCAACCACTTTACAATTTGAATAATGTCAATTATCATCATGGTATTCCTGATCTAACTATGTTTAATGGTATTGATTCAGAATTAGTAATAATAGACGATTTAATGAGAGAAGCAGATGGACGTGTAGTTGATATTTTTACGAAAGGTAGTCATCACAGAAACCTTAGCGTATTTTATATAACACAAAACTTATTCCATCAAGGTAAAGGACAACGTGATATATCTTTGAACTCTAGTTATATAGTTTGTTTCAAAAATCCAAGAGACAGAACTCAAATTCGTTACCTGTCTCGACAACTTGTTCCTGAAAATTCCAAATTTGTTGAAGATGCATTTAAAGATGCCACACGAGAAGCACACGGATATATTTTTGTCGATTTGAAACAAAACACTGATGACTGTTGTCGATTTAAAACTAAAATCTTTCCTTCTGATGAATATTGTTTTGTGTATGTTCCTAAGAAAGGGTATAAATATAACACTCATCGAGAAGTGACTATTAGTTGAAAAATTATGGCTGAGAGAGTAAGAGCACACCAGGAATTAATTAAGTCTTTAATTAGATTAAAACCTAAGTATCAAAAAGCATTGTTAAAATCGTGTGATGAAGAAGAGATTAACTGTATTTGTGAATGTATATACAACGTCTTAAAAGGAAAAATAACAATTCCTAATAAAGAGGTAAATAAATTAAAAAAACACAAGAATATACTTCGTAAATTAGTGTCCAAAGGCAAACGTGCGCTCCGGAGAAAAATTATTATTCAAAAAGGTGGTGCATTTCTTCCCATTATCCTAGGGTCTGTTCTCAGTACCCTTCTTGGTTCAATCTTTCAATAACAGTTCTTATTTAAAATGGAACATGCAAAGAAGTTATTGCTGCTTGAACCACATGTAATCGAAAAATTAAAACAAAAAAAAAAGTACCAGTCAAACCATTCTATCACGCTTAGATCAAGATATGAAAAATATTTTGGAATCAAATATTGACGACCGTGAAAAATCTATGTTATATTTACAAGTGTTAAAAAGATACTTACATTTCATTGGTGAAGAACAACGCCCCCTACAAATTCCTCTTATCCGCGAAAATAAATACTTTTCAGAAGAGAAGTCTTTAATAGATGATACAGAGAATTTAAAAGAACCTAACGTATCACATATAGTAAAAACAACTGAAGACCAATATACAAAAAATCAACTCTTAAAAAATATTCCCAAGTCTTATTTACCAAAAGCCGAGTTATTGATAGACTACATTAACCAAAATAATGATAAAATTAATTGGAAAAATGATGGTAAGTGTAAGTAAGTAAGTGAAAACATCATTGGAAGTAATATTGTGGACCTTATAAACAATGTTACAAGACCATTGCGAAAATTTGAGCCCATTGGTTGGCAAAAATTTGCATCTTTTTTGAAAGAAGCAAAGGTGCCTTTAACATATGTAGGTAATCCCAAAATATTCAAATATATTACTGATCTACAATTACAAAGTGTTGGTGAAACAGAACTGCAAACTAAAACAAAACATACACATCAAAAAATTAAACGTAAAATAGATTGGGAGAAATGGACCCCCTACTAGAAATTAACGAAATATACTATGATACTCGTCACCCAGCCGGATATAGTAGTGTTAAAAAACTTACCGAAGCTATGAAAGGTAAACTTGAAAAAGGTGAGGTGAAACGATGGCTCGAGGGTCAAGAAACTTATACTCTACATCGTCCTGTACAAAGAAACTTTTCACGAAATAAATATATATTATCAAATTTCAACGAGTTATGGCAAGCTGACTTAAGTGATATGAGAACCTACGCACAGCATAATGGTGGTTATAAGTACATATTATGTGTTATAGATGTATTTAGTAAATATGCTTTTGTAAGAGCAATACAAAAGAAAGATTCAAAATCGATTAAAATTGCCTTTCAAAGTATTTTTGATGAAGCTAGGGCAACACCAAAACATATACAATCAGATAAAGGTACAGAGTTTGTGTCAAAAGATGTAAGATCATTTTTTGAAAGCAAATCAATCAATTATTATACAACAAATAATCCTGACATTAAAGCTAGTATTGTTGAACGGTTTCAAAGGACTCTAAAACAAAGGATGTGGCGTTATTTTACTCATAAAAATACTTATAAATATATAGATATTTTAGAAGATCTTATTTACTCATATAACCACACCAAACATTCAAGCATCAAAATGTGTCCTTCTGAAGTTAATTCTACTAACATCATGAGTGTTTGGAGAAATCTTTATGATAGAAATTCATTTTTGAGTAAAATTAAAAGACCTTTATTTAAAATAGGAGATCATGTTAGAATTACAAAGCATAAACATATTTTTCAAAAAGGGTATGAAACCAATTGGAGTGATGAAATATTTATAATATCATCTATCATTCTGAGATCACCTTGGGTTGTCTATACATTAAAAGATCTCGAAAATGAAGATATAAAAGGTACATTTTATGAAAAAGAATTGCAAAAAGTCTATTTCAAACCTAATATGATTTATAAAATAGATAAAATCATAAGTACACGCGGTTCTGGTATCAGAAAGGAAGTATTTGTCAAGTGGAAAGGTTATCCAAATAAATTTAATAGTTGGATTCCGTATTCAAGTGTTGAATTACTAAAATGAGTCAAGAAAGTTTTTATTTAACATTACCTAGTAATAGCTCCATTTCATATTTCCCCGAAAATAAGACTACAAACTTTTCAACCAAATTACCGAAATCTATAAAATTAGAAGGAGAATGGTCAGTTGGTGTTGTAGAGTTTCAGTATCCATGTACTATGTTTACTGTGCAAGAAAACGATAACATCATGTACATAACCAAGATGATGAATGTTCCCAATGAAGTTGATACATACACAGTCACTTATAAAAGTCATATACCAGCATCAAGCTATGAAGATATAAATGAAGTTTTAACTACGTTGAATTCAAGAGAATCTTTTAAATTACGTTATGATAAAATTTCAAAGTATGTCACTTTGTCAGGTGATGTCAATAATCTAATTTCACTTCAGTTTTCTTCAAAATTAAGTCTTCAACTAGGGTTTGATCCAAATACTAACGTTGTTGTAAAAACTACTGGAAAATTTCCAGCTAATCTATACTTAGGATTACCATCACAACTTTATCTTTGCTGTGATATTGTGCAACCACAAATGGTGGGAGATGTTATGTGTCCGCTTTTAAGGATTGTATCCCTAGATCCTGTCAAATATGTTTATGGTTCTAACAAAATGCATATTTGCTCTCCACCGCATTATGTTCCAGTTTTGCGTAGAGAGTTTGATGTTATTGAAATAGATATAAGAACAAATACTGGAGAAAACATACCATTTCAATTTGGAACGAGTTGCGTTAAACTACATTTTAAACGCAACTTATAAAATCATGTATTTAAATAATAAAAATAATATTTGCCCATATCATCATTACTATACCAATCAAGCTGGAACTGGAGTTGGTGTTATTTACAAGGGCATATCACATCAACGTGGACATGGTATCGGAAGTTTCTTAGGAGGACTGTTTCGATCAGTTTTACCACTTTTGTCTAGTGGAGCTAAGGCAGTTGGTAAAGAAGCATTAAATGCCGGAGTAGGCATATTATCTGATGTGGTAAATGTGCAGCCTATAGATGAATCATTATCAAATCGTTTCAAACAAGTTACATCAAATTTAAAAAGAAAAGCTGATGACAAAATCGATAGAGTGATGAGAGGTTCTGGGTATAAAAGTAAAAAACAAAGAGCTAGTATTTCCATTCAATCGCTTAAATCAAAGGAGAGAGCAAGTAAAGCTAAGATCATTAAAAACAAATACAGCGATATTTTTTCTTATATTAAAAATGTCGTTCTTACATAATCATTCTAGTGAATGTGCTAACTCAGAGTTGGATTTATTTGCATTACCATCAACTCAAACAAGTATAGAAAGTGGACAATGGATACATTACAAACCCATATCATCTCTTAGTGATGATGGACCATTAGAATTTCAAGTTCCTGGTTCTGGTGATGATTACATTGACTTATCTCATACATTGCTTCATATCAAAGTAAAAATAATGAATCAAGACTTAACTGTTCTTTCTGATACAGCAAGTGTAGCACCAATAAATAATTGGTTACATTCTCTTTTTAGTCAACTAGATGTTTATTTAAATCAGAAACTTGTATCTCCACCTAATAATACTTACGGTTATCGTGCATATATTGAAACATTATTAAATTATGCTCCACCTGCAAAACAATCACATCTTACATGTAGTTTATGGTATGAAGATACTGCTGGAAAAATGAATGTTGCAGACGAAACAAATAAAGGGTTTTTTGAAAGACAAAAATATGTTAAAAATAGTAAAGAAGTAGAAATTATTGGACATTTACATGGGGATATTTTTAACCAAATTAAGTTTTTAATCAATGGAGTTGAAATGTGTGTTAAACTGGTTCGTTCAAAAGAAACATTTAATCTTATGGCTTCAACAACGGATACAAAAGTAAAAATTATAATCACAGATGCTACTCTTATGATCCGCAAAGTTAAAATCAACCCAAGTGTGCTTCTAGCTCACCAAAAAGTTCTAGCAACTACAACAGCCAAATATCCTATAACTAAAGCAGAAGTGAAAGTAATAACAATACCATCTGGTATTCAGGTTAAAACACTTGATAACGTTTTCCTTGGACAAATACCTAAAAGGTGTATAATAGGATTTGTTGATAACACAGCTTTCAATGGTAGTTTAACAAAAAATCCCTTTGACTTTGATAATTTTGGTATTAACTTATTCAGTTTATATATTGACGGCATGCAGATTCCTTCAAAAGCGTTTCAACCATCATTTAGTAATAATGTTCATACTGTTATGTATCATACTCTGTTCTCGGGAACAGGGATTCATTTTATGAACGATGGTAATGGGATAAATAAAGAAAGTTATTCAAAGGGTTATTGTTTGATGGCTTTTGATTTAACTCCTGACTTATCAGCAAATTCCTCTTCACATTGGAATTTAGTGAAACATGGTAGTGTAAGAATAGAAGTAAGATTTGAAAATGCTTTAAACCAAACTGTCAATTGTATTGTATACGCAGAATTTGATAATTTAATTGAAATTGATAAAAACCGAAATGTTAATGTGGACTTCGGTAGTTAGAAATGTAAGAAATATATAATTCGATGTTGTTTATAATTTAGTTATATTTTTTGTACTTTATCATAACACAGACATGCATAATGAATACAATAGAAATAAGTAATTGTTTAAAAAAAATTGATGATTCATTAATAGCAAATGTATTTGCTGCTAATCGATTACCGATTTATATGTCTGCACCTGTTTTTTTAATCAGTAATTTAGATTCTGATACTCAACCCGGATCACATTGGATCGCAATTTACATAGATAATTATGGTGTTGGAGAATATTTTGATACTTTTGGACGTAAACCTAATGGGTTCCACTTAAACTTTTTGAGGAGAAATGCAATAAGGTGGTCTTACAACAATAAAAATGAACGGTGAATACTGTGTAATGTATTTATATTTCAAGTTTAATGGTTTGAAAAATTTTATTGAAATATTTAACAGTAATACCACTTGCAATGATATAATATTACAAAAAATGTTTAAAGATACAATGTAATTTAATTTTAAGATATATACAATGTAATTTAATTTTAAGTTTTATACAATGTAATTTAATTTTAAGTTTTGTCAATAAATGTTTTTCAATAAACAAAACATGTTTTATTCATATCTTAAGGAAAACCAAATAAAAACTCAAATTTTTATTCAAAAATATTTATTTTTTGAAATAAGTCATATACATTTTTATGGTACGTACTCGTTGATCAAGAGTGATTTGTTTTAATTACTAAGAAATCTTTATTTGACGATTCAAACAATCAAACTTGTTTAAATGGTGCAACAATAACAAGTCAACGTTGTTAGTAAAAATTACTAAATAATGCTTTTTTAATAACAGTGAAAGCGAAAGTCTTTTGAAATATTATATAACTAGCTGTGTCCCGCGGTTTATTAGTTCCCGCCATAAAACGAAGTCAATGTGTTAATCCAGGGTGTCAGCTAACTCCATACCAAATTTTATTAAAATTGCTCTAGCCGTTTAGACGTGTAGAAGAAGTAACAAACATACACACTCACTTTCACCTTTATAATATTATATTAGTAAAAAAAAATACATAGTGAAGTAAGGAGATTTAATACATACAACAGTTCTTATACTAGTTCAGATCATTAGATGTGTTTGTCAATAATTGATAAAATGTAGTTAAACAAGTAAACAAAACTTGTACTGGAACTTATACTGGAAGCAAATAATTGATAAAATAATGAACAAGGTTATTAAGATTCTGAAAACAAAATTAGTGAAAGTAGTTGTCAAAGTTAATGAACAAAGTCATTATGATTGCGGAATCAAATATTTCAAGTAATTGATAAAGCATTTCAATATTGAATGAGTAAACGTTTAAGACAAAGGAATATGGTGTTCGCGTGATAACTTGTAATAATAAAACATAAGTAAAAAAGTTTCATGTGGTTTAACTTGGTTGAAATACAGTATGAATGTACCACGAGAATGACCGATGAAGAGCAGATTTCAAATATGGAAATAATTTCCATGATATATTATTTTTATTATTTAGGTAATGTTAGATAGGTACAGAGTACATAGCATTGCTAAAAAACAATTAGCCATGAACGATCTGTTAATGAGAAGCATCGGGGAAGGTGATTAGAATCATGTCATTAAGGCCTTAAGTCGAGTGTGTCATTAGCGTCGAGGTGTCATTAACAGGGGTTCATTAGTTAATCAAGTAGGAATGAGTTTAGCAAAAACGTATCTCGCAAACGGTAAGAGATATGAAGCTGGGACCCCGCGCAATCGCTCCAAAGGGGGGTGCTTTTATTTTTTTTTTATTTTTTTTTTTTTATTTTTTTTTTTTAGGTTTCGACAACCCCATTGTACAAAATTCTGGACCGAGGCAGACCAGGGGGTGGCCTCCGGTGGTCCAGAATCGGTGAATACCCACTACTCTTCTGCCTCCATGCATCCTCTGCACCGGGGGCTGTCAGTCACACCTATTGTGAACTATTGTTTAAGGGGTAATGTCCAGTTATTAAACCAATAACTTTGCGAACTTTGTCCTTTTTTAGTTTGGTGAGTTTGCGGGTCAACTTTTTTGATGCCACCGGAACTGCATTTTTGTTTGCCTGCATCCGTCTTTCTTCTTCTTTTGCAACCTTCTTTATGTTTCCTTCTTTCTTTATTTTCTTTCTTTCTTTCTGACATTACTTACTTTGAGTTATATGCAACAAGAGATAATTTGCTAATTATGAATATAAAATATATATATATATATTTATCCTTCTTCGTTTGTAAGAAATTCCTACTTCAGTCTTAATCTTCCAACTGCCGTAATAAAGTGAACATGGAATAAGACATCTTGATGATCTGTGAACAAATAAGTTAAATATTTAGGTAGGCACTCACCTTTTCCCGCTGCTATATTCGCGTTAATAAAGCCGGACTGGTGGAAGGTACTCCGTGTAATTTACTGTACACCAAACAATATGTTTGACGACAACTATATTTCGCACTGATAGTCCTGGATTCGAATCCCGAAAGGAATACGAGCACTCGTACCTAAGTAATGGGTAGGTACTTCTATACACTTCTAACTAACATTATATATGTAGGTATCATATATGTATGTCTACCCGTTACCCTAGTATCCGTAACACAACCCTTATAGTGCTTACTTTGGACTAGACTATCGGTGTTAATGTAAGAAATATTATTATTATTATTTACTTAAAATTTCATTATGATCAGTTAAGTAGTTATGCGTAAAAGTGTACCAAACAAACTCTTTCACGTTCAAATAAAACCACTTAAATAACTTTGCATTGTTAAGAGGTATATTTAGTCGCATAGAGGTAGAGTAGTCCCGGGTTAGAATCCAGGGTGAACTTTTGATAAGTAACTCAAAGTCATATTACTTCAGTAGAACGATTTTTCAAGTATTTTGTTGTAAAGTACAATATTGAAACGTGTAATGGTTTCTTTTAGAACGAGGCCACACGATGCGTTAACGGTGCGGTGCGGCACCGCATCGTAATGAATTCAAGGTATATCGCACCGCACTGCGGTGAACAGCGTTGCGCATTACCCCTCCCCGCTTCGTCTCTCAGGTCCCGAGTCCGGCGCGCTGCGGTGCGACGCCGCACGGCCACCTAACGCGTCGTGTGACATGGTATAGTGATTTGTATGTAGGATGAAGCAGCGGCACCTCTCAGGCACCGCACCGCACCGTTAACGCATCGTGTGGCCTCGCTCTTACAATAAAGTAAATAAATACTAAAACTTTAGCCAAATATTAATAAAATTAATATAAACAAAGCTGATAATTATAAGTTCTTTAGTCTCGTAGTCAGAAAGTTACTCTGAAAACATTTTAAGCCTCGCAGTGGTGAAATGACTTACCCGCCGGATTTACGGGCAGAAGTCCCGGTTGACATTCCTAAGGAGAGTGCATATTTGTACATAGTTTGTTTGGTAGCAGGTTTAAGTTCGCCTCGTTTCTTTATCTAATTATGTCGAAATTGCGACAAATTTAAACCTTGTTGTGGTCCGACAGTCAGAGATGAGATAGTTATCCATTTTTTAGTATTTCAGGATAAAGCCCCTGGCTTTTGGTCTTTTGGTCTCATCATCACTCTACATTCGGAGAGATATAGGCCAAGCACATCCCTGTTGTCAATAAAATGTTCCTTATACAAATTGCTTTATTCTTTTGACTTTATTTACGAATTTTATAGTAAACTAGCTAGATAGACAGATTGGTAAACTCTTGACCACTATCTTGCCTGATGGTAAGCGATGATGTGATCTAGGATGTGACGCGCTTCCTAGACTCGTGAGTTGACGATACTCACCGCAGTAAAAGAAGCAATTGACAACGTGGTGAAACCAGCAGCTGTGATCTTGGCCATACGCCTGGATCTCGTCATGACAATGAGCAGTGATCTCCGCAGTGGTGTCGACATCACGTACCATGGACACTCATAGGCTGCTCCAGCTATCTGGGTACTCTAAAAAACGTTTCAGTAAGCGAAATGAAAAGCTTTGATACCTTACAGCCGGTTTTCGCTTGCACTAATGCAATCGTCAATGAAGGCAACAAGATATAAATATACTTCTTTAGTTGTACGCGAAAATAGGACATTTTGCAATGACGATATTGACAGACACAAACAAAAATAACTACATACAATACAATCATGTCTTTTTCACATAGAGTTAGACAGAGATTTCAGATTTCAATTTTCTACAATCGTGACATACATCTCTAGCTTCTTTATCTATCATCAAACCTTGCATACCAGTTCTTCGGTTAAGCGTGCTTTTGTCCTAGCTTTTTTTCACGACATATTTCTATTTGACCCTGAAAGTTTGTCTTGATCAACTTTAACTGACCCATGCACATTAGCGTCATAAATTTGTCTTCTCAAACTACATACAATATGGTAAATATTACTTCTATATTAAATATAATAGAGCTATAGTTTAAAAGTTTTAATTATTATGAACGCACCGTACATAATTGATTTAAATCAATTCGAACTTTGTCATCAAACAGTTAATCATACTATTAATATAACTAATAATTACCTCATGACACTTAAAACAAATTAACCTTTTAAGATTACCTCCTCAGAGAGCTGGTTCCCCTGATAACAGTACAGGAATACTTGAAACATCATGTTCAGGAGATAAGTTCCCATTGCTATAAAGCGGACTGGGTTGTCGGTCACCTGCACAGAAGAGAATCCAAGCCATAAGACATTGTTCCGCATATACCTAGTAAATTAGAGATGATTCCGATAAGGCAGTGTAACAAAATACATGCAATACTGTCTAAGGTAAGGTTTAATTTGCTGTTCTTATACAATTCTAACCTTTTCCCTTCCCTTTTCAGCTGTGTTCATAGGGTTTTCAGTCATCTTATAAACACAACTCTTTAAAATGATTCGAGTCTTAAGTTTTCCGTGACTTAATGGTTTACCCATAAGGGTATTTTTGTAACACCTTGTATTTATCGTTTTCATTACAACATTAAGGAGGTACTTCATCAAAAGTGTTTTTATGATTTGCAATTGTGATAAAAGTAATGAGAGAATAGTCTGTAAAAACTGGATAGAGTTTAAAATCAATGTAACATAACATCCAGATGCACTGCAGGCTAGCACCCTTTCTTGGTTGCTATTCCTACCGGTCGCACGAAGCGCTTCTCAACATCTTTTATAATGCACACAGCAAAAGAGTGGAACTCCCTCCCTACGTCTGTATTTCCGAGTACTTATAACCCGTCCGTTCGTTCCACTGTGATTCCTGTATTGGCCCCGGAGCTTGATAGGGACCAAGAGCGAACCCAATAAAAAAAAATATTAAACATCAAATTCAAAGAATAAGTGCTCTAACCGTTGGTGTCATTTTGTGCTTTACCTACCGAAACCAGCTGGAATGCGGTGACGCAGATGATGACGAGTGACACGTTGAACTGTATGAATACTTGCTCAGAGAAGCAGTGCTGCAGCTGACTAGCATTGTCCAGCGAAGTATGGTGCTGCTTCACGCAGAGCAGGAGACGGGCTCTCACTATTTTCTCTTCTTGTAATGTCAGTAGGCGCTAGATGTGGAAAAAAACATATATTTTTTAGATAATAGCAAGTCGGCACAGAAAAGTACATTTATGACTAAAAAATAAAAAATATAGAAAGAGAGAGAGAGAATATGTTTTACAACAGTGGTTTTCAACGTAAAGATTTTTTAACATCGTACCTGTTCAGGGATAAATTTAAGAAACTTAATCGCATAATCAGAAATTTTAGCGCTATTCATTTGCTCACGGAATTTCGAATCAACGATCACGAGTTTTAAACTTGAACGTCATGTTGACGAAATGTATCAAACTGCTAGAATAAAATGGACTCATGGCTGCACGCAACTTAATTAACGTTATGTGTATTACGGCAAATAACTTTTTACTATGGTTGATCAGCAAAGCCAAAATTTCTTCCATATTGTTAGAGGCATTTCAGAGATTTATTTTGTATACAAAATTGCTCGATTAAAATAGATTAGATATAATTTTGATTCCTTGCATATCAAAATAGAAGCCTACTATATCTGGTGTCCATTTAGTAATTTTTTTCCTTACCCAGTGGAAATTCTTTTATGAGGTTCAACGCGCCGCGGGCATATATAGAAATCCCACTGCTATAACATACAAAGCGCAAACAGAAGTATACCCAGGAACTAAAAATCACATGGATGTATCCTCTACTCCTAGCGAGTCTTTAGTGGGCATACTGTGGCCACACCAGATGGAATTTTGTTGAGGCGGCCTTATGGCCTTTTCTTAGCTGAGTCGTTTAGTCAACCTGATCCTGTACAGCATGGCACTTCATATCCATATTTTCTCCCGCATACCCAGTTCGCGAAGATACTCCCTGGGCTCATTGGACCTTCAGTGAAAACAGAGGCTACGTCCTCTCATTTTTTATTCAGATAAACGGCTCTAGCCCTCAGCATGTCAGATTTTTACTGATTTAAGAAAACCAACCAGTTAACAACAGTTGAACAGACAAATATACCTTCTTTAGAAACAAAAAAGTAATTAAAAAGCCATACGTTAGTTATCCGTATGCCACGACAAATAGTTCTGAGAGACAGTCCCAGTAGTTGTAGCCTACAGCGACACTGCGCTATCAGGCATGTGACTAGGGTATCTTTGCCTACATTCAGGAACGCAGCGACATACAGCGCTCCTATCTGGTAAAGGTAGCTGAGCTCGTAAGCTGGTGATTTGGTCACATCGTAAGGATACCTGAAAGTAAATCAAAGTAAAGTAAATCTGAATTATAGAAGAGTTGATTTGAAAAGAATCTCATCCAGTGGCATTCGAACCCGAGTTATAAATCTCCTTACTGCAATGCGCACAAATAAATAAAAAAAAGAAAATCATCTTCCAAATTGATTAGGATGCATGATTATGCATAGTATAAGCGCTATTTCGAATCGTCTATCATTCTTTGTATAAAATTAAGCTACAATTGTATCAATCTCACCAAGCTCTCAAAGGCAACTCGCCTTTCTCGGCACTAGTAGCCCAGCCCAACATTGTCACGAAGGTAAGACAACCAAAGATGAACTGCTGCACTATAGTTTCTCGATTACATCTGTAAAAAAGTATGAGTATTAAAAATATTCAAAATTATTAATTTAACAACTGGTAAAGTCAACGAAATCTAAATATAATGCCTGTGCAGACTTATTTTTATGCTTTTTCATTTTTTTTATTGCAATATCAATACCTTTTTCCATTATATTATCCATCCCCTAATCCCTCCCCCCTTTCCCCTTCCCTATATATGTTAATAATAAAGTTCGAGGTGTGGTCATAGCAAAAAACCCGGATGGAAGTACAGCCTGGCTATATTTAAAGCATTGTTAACATTTATTTTCACAGAAAAAAAGCCTAGATGTTTAATAAAGCTAATTCCAAGCTATTTGGACGCGAAGTCGTTTCTCTGCATATTATTGCAAATAATCTCATAGATTGACTGGGTATTGAATTTAAACTAGATTGACAGAGATGCTGATCCTCACCTCTTGACTATTTTCCTAGCTTCGTCACAATCTATAGCTCTTAATGCGCTATCAGCTTCATGAACCATGTCCATCACGACTTGCCTGCGCCATGCGATGTTGGCAAACTTCACCAGCTGTGCCACGTTTGTGAACAGCACGAAAGATACCCCAGTCATCAGTGGCAAATCCCCCCATATCAGGTACATATCTACCATCTGAGAGACCAGGTAAGTACCTGTGGAGAGATTGGGAAAAAGCTCTGAGGTCATTTGCTGTGACCTCTACCATGTCGAAGTATGCAAATTCGATGGCACCGTACATCCATGTTTCGCGGTTACAAATAACGATAGAAATTTTATATACGAGTAATATCACGTGTAATTTCTAATAGCTAGCTGAATGTAGCACCTTCAGTAGACATAATAGATCTCTTTTTTCATTAGCAGACGTTAGTTGGAGCAACTACCATCCACTGGAAAATGGTTATAGGTCTTTATTGGAGGTGTTTGCTCCACCCAACTTCCAAAGATCTTACAGCAGTGCTAAGTAGCTGCAAATCTTGCAAAAAATCTTAACCGACGTAAGAATTGGAATCTTAACTTTAGGTAAACGGATTTTCAGTGGTTTTTATTAGATCAAATATTATCAGTATTTAACACTTTTAAAAGAATGTCCCAAATTAGCTGACAGAAATCAAGACCCCCAAAGCAAAGCAAACAATAATACTTGCTATTTAACGAGTTAACATAATTACTTTCTGGATACTATGATAGATTGAAATGGATTTTGACAATTATTCTTCTTATAAATCTTCTTTTTTTACTTTTAAATTTTATGTTATTAATATGTATTATAATTATTAGCTTTGTGGTGTCTGACTGAGAAGACCAGTACCGAAAGCTTACGTTAAGTATCGTACAAGATGGCTAATGATACAATGATGGTAAATAGGCAGGCGCTTGACTACTATCTCGCCTGATGATAAGCGACGTTGCGATCTAGGATGTGACGCACTTGCGTAGAAGATGCCAATTTACTCGTGACTTGAAGACCCCTAAATTGTATTTGTCAGGAAACAGACTCAGGCAAAGGGTTCCACTCCTTAGAGGTACGTATCGCAAAATATCAAACTCTTTGGTATATCAACCATATAACGGTGGCGCCTATTTGTACATACCAACGAGTCGGACTAAGCGTTTTGTTTCCAATTTTGTAGTCTGTACCGCTAATGAATGGAACTCTTTGCCTGAGTATGTATTTCCTGATAAATACAATTTAGGGGTCTTCAAGTCACGAGTGAATAGGTATCTTCTAGACTGGCGCGTCACTCCCTAGATCGCATCAAGCTCTTCCCTATTCACGATAAAAAAGCGTGATAATAAATATCTCACCTAATAAAAACATCAACCAAAAGAAACCATAGTAATTGTAGAGAACTCTTTTCGTATTCCTCCAACTCTCTGGTGGCCAGAATCCCACCAACCGTAGACTAGAAAGAGAAAGGCTGATGGACATATTAACGTTTTTAACCAACATTTTTATATTCTTGACTTTAAAGAGAAAGTTCTATAACTGCTGGATAATGAATCCAAAGATATAATTTAAGCTTACCCCCAAACCGTCAATTTGTACCAAGGCAGAAGTTACAAACATTTTGTACAGATATAAAAAAAAATATTTACAAATAAGGATCAATTGTGCCTGCTAAATTATTACCCATTTTTTTTTTGTTTGATGGTGAAGGCTGGTAGCGAAGAATTAACTATTTAATGTTTTATATAAAGCGATCAACTTAGGTTGGAACTGGCTCTGTATTTCTTATCAAAAATAAAATTACAGCATATTACTTTTAGATAAACATTTAGTATAATTTTATCGGTTTACGGTTCTTGGATCCAAATCCTTAAAGAATGTTGTTGTATGTTTTTATTTTAAACATATTTTTTAAAGTCATAGTTGTTATTTAAGTACCTATATATACTCAATCTATTATTTAGTATCCATAACGCAAGGTCAAGCTGACCATAGAACTTAAATTTATGTAAATTAAACGAAATTTATTTGATTAGTTCCTTTTTACGTTATTATTCAAGTACAGATTCATACGGATACAATAATAATATTTCTTACATTCACACCAATAAGCCTAGCCCAAAGTAAGCACTGTGAAGCTTGTGTTATGGATACTAGGATAACGGATAGATTATTGGAGCGGAGCTCCCATGGATCAGCTTCAATGCAAAACCATTCTTACGCTATAACTTCACGTGTTCTTTATCAATTTTAGTCAATTTTGTGTGGAATCAAATCAACACCAGGACCAGATTGTGACGGACGCGAATTTTGAAATTCACAAAATAAAAAAAAATATGTCCCTAAAACATTGGCTCTATGGGATTTCCCATTAAAACAAAAAGGGCGCGCTTTTTGAAAGTTTTCATTCTTATGGGATTTAAACATTTACTAAACATTATTGAATTATTTTTAGTATAACGCTCTGCTCCAATATGTGGTTCTAGCGAAGCTTTATGCTTAGCGACTGCAATATACAATGTGTCCCGTAACCAGTGTCGGAGCCTTTAATGGTGTGAAATATGGCATTTTTGTCGACAAAATGCCCCTTAAATTTGGTTTTTCTCAAAGAGCCAATAATTAAAAAATACACAAAAAAGAATCTATTTGTTTTTCTTTAATTTATTTTTTTCTATATTTTATTCCATGATAATTGAAACATGATGGCTGTGTAACTGTTGTCTACATGTTTCGCACCTTTTTAATATTGATAGGACATTTACATGAATAGTGGTGGTCGAATTAGTATGAGAGCCCAGGTCTTGCTTACCAAGAAAACAAATGGCGGCCGTAAGAGAAAAACAAAATTTGAGGGGCAATTTGTCGATAAAAATGCCATATTTCACACCATTAAAGGCTCCGACACTGGTGACGGCACACATTATATGTATATAAATACCCAGGACCATCGGTGAGAAAGGCAGAATCGCTAACGTTGCACCAAACAGTCGTCAACGGATTGAATGAATATTATTTTATCACATAGTTAAATCTTGGTATCAAAATTTGTGTATTTGATCTTTCTGATAACTAAAAATCTTATTTCTATCATAAAAAGGTTAAAAAATACTTTCTGTAATAAAAATATCATTCTCACTTATTGTTCATTAATATGCCAATGATGGCATCATTAGCATATTTACAACCCCACTACTGGCGTACAGGCGTTTCTTGTGGAAGCAAACCATGGAAGTAATAGGTCATAACCCACATATGAGACCAGCTTGGATTGGTGGATGTTGTCATCTGCAAATTCAGCCAGGATCTATATTTAACCTCAAAACAATCGCAAGTCTAAGGCTTACTACTGTGCCGTCCAGCTTCTCGACCTCACCTACGGTATATATTTTTTTAAATGTGTTACAATAAATTGTTGTCCAGCCCTGTCGCCTTAAGTTAAATAATGGGTGCTATTACGAGGAATTAAACAGAATACACACATAATTACGTTATTATTGTAAACATCACGTTGGAAACTTTTAATCGATACGTTTATCTGTAATTTACTACAAAAACAACTTCGACTTTAACGGCACACGACATTTCATGCAAAGTTTTAAATAGGAAACAGATTCTTATGAAACTTTAAATGTTTAAGGAAAACACATATTTCTCACACCAAAATGAATATAAAAAAACTAATCTAAGTTGAACTATTTAATTGTTAAACTAAAAAAAGCTTAGGCTTTTACTTAAATTTTATGTATATTAATATGATAAGGAGAGTAGAGAGAGGGAAAGCGTCTGTCCGAAATACGGCTCGCGCTGCGAGTTAGCGTGAGAGTGGAGGAGCCTACCTAGGAAAAAGAGGAAGGGAAGCCAAGTAGACTGGCGCCGTAACGCGTTACGTAACGAAGTTATCACTTTAAAAAATATCCAACGACTAAAGATTTAGATGATATTTTGTATTTAGTTAAGTTGCCTACAGTATTAATTTTATTTGTGTTAACATTTCCTTTTTTATTACCTATATGTTATAGAATTTAGTTTTAATTTCTTGACATTATAATTCTATCAATATGAATTTAATATAAAGAAAATATCTTTGGCAACAAATATGAAGATTAATCATATTCGTTAGATTAATATCATCGGAACGTCAAGAATTATATAAAAATATCTAACTTCAAAATATTTCGTTCAATTGTAGACATTTTTTCTTCACACAAAATACAAAATACACACACACATACACACACACACACACACACATACACACACACACACACACACATACACACACCTATACACGCTAATACGACTCCTCACACATATATCAACGTATATTCGTTTTTATTTATTATATACATATTATACAAAATTAGGTTGCTTGGTTTAGTACTTGATATCTTTTTGAGTTTCCTTATATGCCTGGATATGGAGCCTGGCATTTCGTAATATTGGTTTAAGCTAGCATGGATACCAGCTTCCCTTAATATTAATTTGTTGTTTTTTTTTCTCTTGTTGTTTTATTTATAAATTATGATGTAGTGTATGAATCACCTGCCCTTTCTTATTGTCAGAGAGTTATTAAGAATTAGTAATAAATCGTACGTCTAGAGCAGGGATGTTGCGAATATTCGCATCCGCATCCGCATATGCGGAACATCCGCATCGATTTAGACATCCGCATCTGCATCCGCATCCGCATAAATCGATGCGGAGCTGATGCGGATGCGGATGCGACAAGAAAGAAAGAGGAGGGGCCGGCGAGTGGCGCGTGTCGACCAAGTAAAAGATTAAAGATGATATATTAAAGATTAGCAGAAACACCGAAGACATCTTGGCTACTCGAACAATTTCTCCAAGTACTGAAAGAGTGAAGAAAATGAGAATGATAGATTTCATGGAAACAGAACGGAACGACTAGAGACCGCAGGTACAGGACGTCAGTCCTGTTTAATTAGTGATCTTACCATGATGCTACACCAGAAATTGTCAGCCCTGACACAATTCACAAGAAGCAGTTACTTACTTTCCGTAATAAAAAGTGAATTAATTTAAATGAGAGTCTTCTTTAATGGTGGAGTGTTATTCAAAGTGAGTTCAAACTGTTACCTAAAAAAGCACGCAAATTCTTATCAGCGCCACCAGCCAGTGTTCCAAGTGAACAGTTATTTAATAGCGCAGGATTAATACACGAACCTTTGCGAAACAGACTAGAGTCCGAAAAGGCGGTCATTCTACTTTAAATATAATCATTAAATATAATGCTCCAATATTTAAATTTCATTACTAAAACAATTAATCAGTAATAGTAATTCACTCACTACTTTATTATTAAAGTAGCTGACCCGGCCACACGTTGCCGTGGCTCAGTTATTATAATTTGCAAAAAAATTTTTTATTAAAAACCAGCAATAGCCCGCTGGCGCGTTCAGAGCCCGCGCGATAGGCAGCCTTTGTGATATTGATTCGTTGGTGGGAAAAGTGGTGGGCGGCGCCCGACGTGACGGCATAGACAGTGGTGGCATGCGCGTGAGCTGCGCGCTGTACTGGACAGTACTTTTACATAGAAACATTACTTTATTTTTCAAAAATAAAATATTTTTTTTTTAAATAAAAGTAGCCTAAGTTGCTCCTTATTACATCAGCTATCTGTCAATAAAAGTTCCGTCAAAATCGGTCCAGCTATTTCAGCGTTTAGCCCGAACAAACAGAGAGACAGACAGACAAAAATTGTAAAAAATGTGGTTTTGGTATGTGTAACGTATATATATACGTATCCGTACCGTATATATATGCATGTAGTAAAAAACGGTTATTTCGATATTACAAACAGACACTCCTATTTTATTTATATGTATAGATAAACAAAGGATAAATATTACTGCTTTTTTACCCTACCAAACCAACACTTAAGTTTTTTGTACAGTTCCGCATCCGCATCCGCTTCCGCGGATGTGAGCCTCTTAAAATCCGCATCCGCATCCGCATCCGCGGATGTGAAAAAAAACGCATCCGCAACATCCCTAGTCTAGAGGAACACTCGTTTTAATTGTGCTCTCTCGGCCTCTACATTGCAGTGAGAAGAAAATAAATACAATAATGTAATCATCAATATTTAATTATTATTATTATTGCAGCTTAACAATAGAAATGTTGTTTGACTAGACTTTCCTCTTATTAAGTTTGCAAACATTATTGAATGAAAAACTTAAAATCCGTTAGAGAGTACACTCTGTTAAATAATCTATGATAACTTCAGTTCTATGCAGTGACAGCTTAATAGGGTTGACAACATTTTTCGCTTTGATTTTTTTTTTTTTACGGGGCTTTTTGTAACACGTTGTTTAATAGAAGAAAGTCTGACTATCTGAAAACAAAAAGTGGATCAAACAAAAGAGTCTGTGTATCTTGGGTGAATGTTTGCAATATGGAAAACAATTACGCACAATAATGTTATATTAAATTTATCTTTGTAACAATCCGAAATGAATACTATACTTTATCTTGCAACTATGTGTTTTAATTACGTGGGGAATTTTATACTACTTTAGTTAATCCTTAGTTTCCAATTGCTGAAGCAATGTAAACATGGAGTAAGAAGTCTTGATGATCTGAAATATAAAATATATGAGATAAATACGTCAGTCGAAAATTTTCAAAATGAGTTGTTCTGAGATAATCTGTTAATTTCTCTGTACTGAACAGTACAGTATATGCACAAAGCATAAGTGAAACCTTGCTTTTAAATATCATTTAATCTATTATAATAGAAAAATATTAGAAAAAGTCGACTCGGGTCACAAGTGAATTCTCAAGCGGGAACGAACCCGCAACCTTTGGAAATCCAGTCCAATGCTCTCCCAATTGAGCTACCGAGCCTTGTGAACACTCGTTGAATTTCTTGTAAGATAGCATTGATCATTTTTCTATTATAATAATTTATCTTATAAGAAAGTATTGAAAAATGCATAAAATATATAAAATTATGAAAACATTTAACCTTTTTTTTTCGGCTAATAATGTCCTCACTACTGGGCATAAAGAATTTCTAGAAAGCTATATTTTGGTTACCCATTTGAAACTCTTACTAATGTGATTTGATGATACTCACAGCTGTGAAACATGATAGTGATAACGTAGTTAAGCCAAGAGCTGTGAATTTGGCGATGCGTCTGGACCTTGTCATGACTATTAGCAATGACCGGCGCAGAGATGTTGACATCACATACCAAAGGCACTCGTAAGCCGCTCCAGCAATCTCTGTACTCTACAACCATGCAGTAAACACCATCATTATTATAGCAGCCGTTAGAAATCCACTGAACAAAGGATTCCCCAAAAATATGGCATAGTTTCACCTTTGAAACTTAAGCATCTCTAACTGAAGTATATCCGTCCGTTAAGCCTATCCGTTTTTATAAGATACATTTCGGAGAGTGTGCAGCCAAATTGCAGAACCTTGTTCCGCCGTTCCCATGTTTTCATCGGACAACCAGACTTACAAATAGGCGACACCATTACATGGTTGATATACAAAAGAGTCGCACTAAGCGTTTTAGTTCCAATTTTGTGATGCGTACCGCTAAGGAGTAGGACACTTTGCTTGAATCTGTGTTTCCTGACAAATACAATTTAGGAGTCTTCAAGTCATGAGGTATCTTCTAGGTAAACGCGTTACGTCCTAGATCGTATCGTCGTTTATCATCAGGCGAGATAGTTGTCAAGCGCTTAACTATTTGATGGGTAAAAAACTTTAATTCGGAAAACACTGTTGCCTATTTCACGGTGTATGGTTATTTGCTCCAGTAACATTAGTCGCTTTTTACGACACACTTATGGTTGAAAAGTTGGCCCTATTCTATGATATTATATGTGATCACACGGCGTTAAAATAGGATCAAGATGTAAGGAGAACAATACGAATTAAATAATGAATTCTCGAAAATTTCATCTCAAATGGGAATAGAACACAAGTCATTCCGAATAGCTGACACGTCGTAACAGCGTGATTTTTTCCAATACTACATTTCTACATTCTTTGCTTCGTTAAAATACAATTTAATGCAAAAATATTAAGGAGAAATTTAACTTTGACTCCATATCATTTATTGCCATATGTGATTTTAATTTATGGTTACACGTAATACCATAACATGACCATGTAAGGGCACATTCATAATTGAACATAAAAGAACATTGAATTGAAATATAAAAAAACACAAAATTCTGAATAGCTTTAAAAATACGATATCAATCAATACGAAAAATGTGTGTTAAAATAATTATCTTTAATGGGATTCTATTCAGACAGGTCATTCTATGCTCTTGTAGCGCTATCTACCTTGGCGATTACAACTATAAACTTTTTTCAAAAACAAACTTCTATTACTACTTGTTAAAAATGAACTTTAAAATTAAACCTAGTTAACATATGGAATCAAAGTTATCCTCAATACGAATCAAACGAGTCCAAACTCGATGGGGTTGTGTCGTTTTATTGCGGAGTTCCTATGGACACCTTCCAGCTGCGGCATCAGATCAGCTTCATGTCATCATAATATTTATTATTTTTATTTATTGTAACAGATTCGCCAGCGACATACAATTATACATTACAATGAAAAGCTTATTTTAGGTAACACATATAAAAAGCATGTCTTTACAGGCAAATACAACAATTTTAATTATTTGTCGAATACAAAAAAGGAAGTACCTACATAACATTTAAAAAAAAAAAAAAAAAAAACAATAATTTTATAGTTTAGGTTTAACAATGTTTACATTTAAATAAATTTAAGTTGGAAATTTTCTTGAATGTTAACAATACGATACATAATTCAACTATTAGAATCGAATGTTGCCAAACACTTTCTTTTAAACGCGTGACCGCAATCTTGAAAGATATCAATATCAGTATCTTTTAAATTATTGTAAGTCCGCATACACCGGTACAGTGGGACGCACATACCCAGGTTAGTTCTACAGTGAGGTAAATTAAAGATGCATGTTAAAGGGTGCCTCGGTATATGGTAGGGAACAGTGAGATTTATTTTTTGAAGTAAGTTAGGACAAGTAACTCTTCCATTAATGAGTTTATGCAACATCGTTAGGTCCAAGAGTTTGCGCCTATTTTCTAATGAATTCATTTTAAAATGCGAAAGGCGAGCTGAGTAATTAGCATCTCTGGGACAGTCTTTACTCCTAAAGGCAAGATAGCGAGTGAAGTTTCTTTGGATACGTTCTATTCTATGAGAATGGACTGCGTAAACAGGATTCCAAATATTAGATGCATATTCCAGGTTACTACGGATATAAGTATTATAAATAACAGCAAAAGTGCGAAAGTCATTAAAGTTCTTACATATACGTTTAACTAAACCTAATATTTGCCACGCTCGTGTGACAATATTATCAATATGCTCAATAAAATTCAATTTGTGGTCCAATAATATACCAAGATCTTGAATGCTGGAAGTTTCATTTACGGGTTGACCAGAAATGCAATAATGAGAATCAATAGGTTTCTTTTTCTTTGTAAATTTTACGTGTACACATTTTTGAGGATTAAGAATCATTTTGTTAATTGTGCACCATTCAGTCACGGCACTTAGATCTTCCTGCAATAATGAGACATTGAGTTGGCTGTTAACAGACATGTATAATTTTAAATCGTCGGCGAAAAGAGAATATTTGCAGTGTTTGATGACCGTTGAGATATCATTTATAAACGATAAGAAGAGAATCGGTCCAAGATGCGAGCCTTGGGGTACGCCAGATCGAGCAATGTAGTCATCTGATTTGTAACCATGTACAACAACACTTTGTATTCGATTACGAAGATATGAACTAAGCCAACGTAAAAGATCACCATGGATCCCATAAGCTTTAAGTTTCGAGAGCAGAATAGTATGATCGACCTTATCAAATGCGCTAGAAAAATCGGTATAAATGGAATCTATCTGAAGATGTCTGTCTACTGAACTGGTTAAATCTGTAACATAATCCATCAAATTGCTAACCGTTGATTTATTCTTGCAAAAGCCATGCTGAGCGTCCACGATAATATTCCTGAGATAATCAGTTAAGACAGGACAAACAATACGTTCAAATACCTTCGCTAATAAGCTTATTATAGAAACCGGACGATAGTTTGTGATATCATCTTTGTTCCCTTTTTTTGAAGATTGGTACTACATTTGACTGCTTCCAAACCGAAGGAAATTTACCTGTTGTAAATGACAATTTAAAAATAAGTTTCAGAGGAAGCGTCAAATACAACAAGGTTTTTTTAATAAACAGGGGAGGAATGCCATCAGGGCCAGCACCCTTACTAGCATCAACAGATTTGAGAACCTTAAAGATATGACGTTCGGTAATTTCGATGTTATTAAGTGAGTTTTGAGGATATATATCACTCAGATCAATTGGTTCCGAATTATCCGGTTGAGAAAATACAGAGGAGAAATGTCCCGCAAAAAGATTACATATCCCTTTGCCATCATCAGCAGTTTTACCATTCAGATGCATTTGCTCTGGAATATCGGAAGAATGGTCGCGGTGCTGACGAATAAAGGCCCAAAATTTTTTTGGATTGTACTGAATGGTGCTTTCTATTTCCTTAACATAGTCGGAGTAACACCCAGAAATAGAGGACTTAACGCGTCGATTGCAGATCTTAAGTTCTATGCAGTCTCTAGGATTTTTATAAATCTGATATCTTTTTCTAATTTTTTCCTTTTCTTTAATCAACCTTATCAAGCCACGAGTAAACCAAATTGGATATTTCAAGCTTCGGACCCGCGTTTTAGGGACAGTTTTATTAATTATGGAATTAATAATTTCATAAAATTTTGATACTGCTTCATCGACGTCCTGCAAGTGCCCTAGTTCCAAGATCCAATCAATTTGACTTAATTTAGCATTAACTAAAGAGTAATCGGCTTTTTTGAAATTGTGAGTGGCAAACATTTTATTCTTTAAAAATTGTGTAGAAGTAATTATGTTATCATTGATCACAATTTCCAGGGCAGGGTGATGCAAGTCAAGTTTACTTATAGGACATTGACATTCTGTAATACTCAAATCACTTACATTACTGAGGGTTAGATCCAGAACTTTATTATTACCATTTTTTACATAATTAAACTGAGACATGTCATTTAGAGATAAGAAATCAACTAATTGAAACCCCAAGCCACAGGAATAATTAGAAGGAACTAATTTGTTAATACTCGAATCAGGTGTCCAGTTTATGAAACCCAAATTGAAATCACCTAAAATTATAGTACTTTTATTACTTGATTGCATTACAAGACCACAGTTCTCAAGGAATATATCCAACACATTAGCTGTCACAGGGGGAGGTAAGTAAACTGCACAAAACAAATACTCTTTAACTCTATTATTTGTCCTGACCTTGATTGATACCCATAAATCTTCATAGATACTCTCCAAGTGGTCTAGTCTTTTTGAATTCAGGGATTTTGAGACGGCTATAAGTACTCCTCCACCGCGTTTACCAGCCAAGCTCGAAGAGTTGCGATCCCGTCTATAGACGTGATAATCTGTCCCGAATAGCTCACTATCATGTATTGTGTCATCCAACCAAGTCTCTGTCCCTACAATAACATCAAAACCACTTGTCAAAGATGCCAATCTAATGTCATTCGTCTTGGTTTTCATACCTCTAAAATTCTGGTAGTAAATGTTGAATTTTATAACTAACTTGTGGACAAAAATGCAAGGGCACTTCGAAAATTACAGACTAGATAATGTATTGTGTTCCTTTATTTGTCTAGCGGGAGCCTGGTCGTCCTTCCGAACAAATATTCGTCCATTGCGTATCCAAACATATTTATATCCTTTAATTTGAGCTGTTTTTCTCGTATGTGCATGTAATGCTTTGTTATATGGAGAAAGATGTTCAGACACATATATCGGAGATCTTTTACCACCATAACCTAACGTAGAAGTGTTGAGTTTACTATTCGGATTGGCCTTATTGAACCTGGAGACAGCCGCTAATATATCATCGCGCTTCTTAACAGTCTGTAGTTTAATAACAATGGAACGCGGTCGAACATTGTCTTCGTTCATCTTTCTGATTCGAGTACCACCAAGAACATCGGTATCCAACAGCGGAATAGAAACTGCCGTGCAAAGCTGGCGGGTGACGACTATTATATTCTCCGATTTATTTTCGGGGACACCGTTGATCTCTATGTTCGCCTCACGCGAGTGTTGTTCTACAAGATTGAGTCTAACAGTGAGATCATTCACTCTATCAGTCAGCGTAAGGTTATCCTTACTTATAAGTTTCATTTTCTCCTGGGAATCTTTCAATTCGGTTTTCATGCGGTCATAGTCTGCACTGAGAAAATCGAGACCATCTCGCATTTCTCGTAAAGCAACCAATTCTTTTTTGATTTCATCGAATTCCTTCGTGAAAAACATCTTTACCAGTGACTCCACGGATTCCGCAACCGATTTCTGAATCTCTTAACGAATTGTGTCGAGCAAGGTATCATCAGTCACTGGAGAAGAAGCCGGGGACAACAAAGTGTTGCATTGGCTTTCGGCTGCAGGTTTTCTGAGGGTCACATAGTCCTCGCCCGCTGCCCTATCCGAAGAAGCTGGATTCAGCTGCATGCGATGACTCTGGACCGGAGTATTAGTATTGTCCACATTTCTTTCTTTACTTTTACAGGAGGGGCAATGCCAATTATCTTTCTTATCTTTACTCATAAGGGTAAATAACTTGTAAGAATAATTTAAACACTCCAAGTCATAAACACTGCTACACAAGCTGCAAGCTAAGTACTCACGGTTTGTTATCTTTTTCGAGCAACCAGCGCATTGTACATTTTTGTTAGGTGCCATAATTGCAAGCGTGGTGAAGCAAAAAGGATCTTAAGTACAAGACGGCAGGAGCGGCTCACAATGCAAAGCCGTCAACGGCGACAAATTCTCCTGATATGTAGGCTGCGAACAGAAGGACGTAAGCGCCGTGCAGACCGCGTCGCTTACGCGTTTTCTCCAACACACAAGATATTTTTAATAACTGAACACTGATTCCCGCACTTGTTTGGTTTCATTGATAATAAACAAGTTTTCGGCACAATAAACACTAATCACAACATTCACTAGTCTTTAATATTGACTTTAGAACTGAAATATTTTATTTTTATGATTATAAATCACGATTATACCGTTAAACAGAATTTATTTCTATTGACAAAGGCGTTAGGCAGCTTCCTCGGTCGACGGTTAGACGATAATAATAATCATAATAATAAGGTCGATAATATTGCATTGTCACGCGATGTATATATGCATGCAAAATTTCGGAAACCGGGGAGTGGTTTAAATTTAACTTGCAAGATTTAATTACAGTCACCGGGACCAGGTGAAAGTAAATAAAAGCTTATAAAAATATTATAAATGTTTATAATCATTCGTTATAAGTATATAAGTCACTCATTCTGCCAACACCCTTGCAGGGTGTCACAAGTACTATTTCAATCAAATGTTGTCAGCTTAATACCATGTGACTGTGCTAAAGAAATAAAGAATAAAGCTTTTCTCTATAGCCAGCGCCATCTCTTCATGTTTTATGCACTTCTACCTCGAATGTAATACTTTTACATTCGATGTGATGTGCTAAGATAAGTGGAAATATACCAGCTAAAGCTTCTGCGCCTGATATCTAATACAAGTTAAAAAAAATATTAATTTGTTTAAAAATCTTTAATAACAAAAATATTATCATTATTTAAATACCTCCTCAGAAAGTTGGTTTCCTTGATAGCAGTATAGAAACACTTGCAGCATCATATCCAGCAAATAAGATCCCATTGATATGAGACGAACTGGGTTATCAGTCACCTGTACATCGTTTACAATAAATAAATGCGATATTTTAGTCTACAGTCTTGAACCAAATTTATTTCAGCGGTTTAGTTAGTTAGTTTAGTTAACGGGAATATTAGTAATGGAAAAATGTTATATTGAAAATAACATTTATAACATAATTACTAAATGCACAGTGGGATAAGTAATTCTGAAAGGTTTTATTAGTATAAATAATAATAATAATATTTATTACATTCACGCCAATAAGCCTAGCGAAAGTAAGCACAGTTAAGCTTGACACATATATTATACATAGATATGTAATGTTAGAGAGAAATATATGGAATCACCCATTACTTAGGTACAAATACTGCGTATTTATCACACAAACATCTAGCCTTTCCGAGACTCGAACCCAGAAAACTCGTTGCGAAAGGTAGCGATCCTACCGTTGCACAAAACGATCGACAAAACTTGATAAAACAAGTATAAACTTCACCGTTAGAAAAACTGCTTCCAAACTAAGAGCAACGATGCCACAGACAGATATACAGAGTGTTACACACATAATGGTTAAGCTTATAACATTCGGCCATTTTTTGTTGCTTTGAGGTTTAATGACAAAGTAAAAAAATACCGTACCGAAACAATTTGGAAAGCAGTGACACAGATGATAAGAAGTGACACATTGAATTGAGCGAATACAGGGATTGAGAAGCAGTACTGCAGCTTTTTTACAGCTTCCAGCGTCTTATTATGCTGCACTACGCAGAGTCGTAATCGATCTTGTACTATAACCTCTTGCTCTGGTGTTAGAAGATGCTGAAAAAAAGCAGTAACTTAAGAAATAGTTGCTTGAAATGCAGCTCTACAATGTCAAAATATCGCGAGAACTTATGACACTCGTTAAGAAAAGAAAGACAGCCTATTTGGGACATGTGTTGAGACATGAGTGCTACCATCTTCTCAAGACAATTATGATGGGTAAGATTGAGGGGAAATGACGCGTCGGGAGAAGAAACTTATCCTGGCTCCGAAACATCAAGCAATGGACCGGTATCAACAACGTAGAGGAACTTTTTCGCCTCGCGAGAGACAAGAAGCGATACGCAGAGCTGACAGCCAACCTCCAGTAGTGGAGAGGCACTCCAAGAAGGAGAAAAAGAAATACTTGGAAGGAATTCGACGGGCCTGTCAAGGTCTCTGTAGCTTTATTGGAAGAGTATTGCCCGGATAGCGAGGGTTGTAGGTTCGGGTCAAGACAGACACCCGAACCAAGTTTGTTTTTTTTTATATTTTATTGTAATAATTTCTTTACATATAAAAAGGTATAAATTATTCATGTCATGAGTATCCTTTTGCAATTCAGGCGTTACAGATTAAATAAATCTGATAAAAATAGACAATATCACGTACATCATTCTGAACCCGAGATGTAGCTAAAACACTTCTGTATGGATACTAGGATAACGGATAGATATTTAATATTCATAGAAATCTATATAAATAGCCAACACTCAGATACAAATGCGCTGGGTATTTATACATATCTTTATTATTATACACATATCGACGGCGAAGTGCCAATAACACCTAATTGCTAATTTCAAAATAATACACATGCTGAAAAAAACGTTTAATTTCTTGACCTGTTAATAATTAGTAAATAAAAATTGTTTATTTATTTTTTAGCATGATGCACTTGCACCTGAGAATACGCTTAGGAAATTTCATTCAAACATGCAAATAACGAATTTTAATTCGAAATCATAAAAAAGTGAATTTCTCGACGAATTTCAGTTAGCAGGTCTTGGCATTTTGCCGTCGATATGTAAGTTGACATTATTTGTAAATATTTTCAAAATTTTATCAAACTTAATCTCAGTCAATTGACATTGACATGAGTGATTATATTTCTTAATTAATTGTATCGCTAATCGTTCGAGCATTTTGGAAAGTATTAACATCTGTTAGCTTGTAAGATATGTATGTTTAAAATTTAATAATTTAGATTCCTTCAATATGGAAGAATGCAAAATCAAAACCTCTTTATATTTGGAAGTTTATTTTACCACAAATAAATAATGTGTTTTCTCTATGGTAATATTAAAAGAAAAGGTGGTTAATCTCATGGTTAATATTTGTGTGGCGTCATATGTCTTATGAATTCAATATGTAGAACAATTAAGCACTTTTCCAACGGATGAAACGCCATCTATGTAAAAGTATTAACAACGCTTTGTAACGCTCCGAAAGTGCTACGAGACTACGAACTACATGCTACGGATAACCAAACTGAAAAATATAATTTCCAATGCTCAGTACCTACACAAATTAAAATTTAAGTCAGATTAATGGTTTGTTCTTTTTTAAATAGGAGAATTAATATTATTATTACCTTTTTCAATGAATAAGCGTTATCAGTAATTAATAGCCTTTTTAAATACTGCATCTATTTTCAACGTTTAATTTTTACTTGAAGACGCTAACCTTCATTATTTACAGCTAGATTGTGGTACCATATAAAACCCAATTTAATAATCGGGCTTTAGTACATACAATCACTGAGTAAGGAATCACTAAGTTTTACATACAATATTAGATCATCAAATAATATTATGTTATTGTCTCGATGGAAAGCAATACCGCGATTTATACAGGTACAGCTCCATCTAGTAACATTTATAACAACTTATAAAATAAACAAATCTCACAAACATTACCCGTTATAGGCTGTTGCAGTTAAGTATATTTTATGTATTATATGTTAAACCATCGCGTTAACTCATTAAAATGAAATGAAGTAAGTAGTTTAAGTTAACAACTTTCCTGGAAAGAAGTAAATAAGTCCCAACTGATAAATAAAACAACAAAATTCAAATAAACGCGTTTACTATCATCAAATGACTGTTATTTGTAACTTTAATATTTTGAACGAAATTCCTTATGGGGCGTTGTGAAGGGGTACCCTAGCCTGGAAAAAACGTCCGTAGCGTTAAACAAAAAGCGTAAGATTTTTATGTATAGACTATGTGAGATGGCTATACAGTATCTAGTGTATAGTCTACGTGATGACTGTTTTTATATATTTTTATAAATCATTGTAAATCAAATAAAGGTGTTAAGATAATTTTGTAAAGTAGTTTCTTTGCTTTTTATCGATAAAAAAATCATAATAAAAATGTGTACCTAAATAATTATTTTCTTTATACCTCGAATAGAACTTAAAATTAATATTTTTATAATAAGGAAACTTCGTTCCTATCCAGCTTCCCACGACACCATACGACTTTTTTTGTATTTGTTGTTATTTGTGTATTGATTTACAATATTCGTAAATTTAGTGAAATAATTATAAAAAAAAATACTTGTCTCTTGTTGTAGGTAGTTATACTTAAATCAAGAATACATGTTTTTAATTTCGCCACATGACCTCCATCCCCATTACAGAACTAATATAATATAATAATAATAATTGTTACATTCACACCAATTAGCCTAGACCAAAGTAAGCACAGTAAGGCTTGTGTTATGGATACTAGAGAAACAGACATGTAGATATATTCTAGCTGACCCGCCCACGCATTGCTGTGGCTCAGTTATCACAATTGCAATATTTTTTTATTAATAAAAATCCTATGTCCTAAGTTGGAAAAAAAATCAGCAAAATGAAAGAATCATCAATATCGGTCGAGTGTTTTTTTTAGTGCATTGCGGTCAAACACTGTGACACGTTATTTTTATATATTAAGATAGATGATGATATATAAATACCCATGACTCAAATACAAATGCTTGTATTCATCACACGAACATCTGCCCCTTCCGGGACTCGAACCCGTCCTGGTTCCGTTAGTGAGAAAGGCAGAATCGCTACCGTTGCACCGTTGCTTAGTGCAAGAAATAGTTAAATTATTTTTGTAGAAAAATACGAGAAAAAATCGTTTTGATTGATAAGTGAAATCACATGTGAATCGAGACGGTTTTTAGGGTGCCGTACCTCAAAAGGACAAAACGGAACCCTTATAGGATCACTTTGTTGTCCGTCCGTCCGTCCGTCTGTCAAGACCGTTTTTCTCAGGAGGTATCAAACTAAAATTTATATCCAATACTCAGGCTTACTGTTCCTTGGAGCTGTGAAAAAATCAAACTGCTAAGCCAAAGCAATCAAAAGATACAGACGCTTATGCCGCAAAATTCCGCAAATTTTCGAAACTCGCACGGAAATCAAAACCTACAGGGTACTTCTCGTAGTCTTAGAACCTTGAAATTTGGTACGAAGTAACGTCTTATAGTACAGATAATGGAAAAATTGCAGAACCGTAAATTTTTAGTTACATCATATAATAAAAAATATTTTTGGAAATTTTAAAGTTACTACTTCTTTTCTACTTACTCTTCTCATGAACGCGTCGAGGTATTAAATTGAAATTCATATCAAATACTCAGGTCTATAATACCTTTGAGCTGTAAGAAAATCAAACTTTTATGTCAATGCAATCAAAAGAAATAGCAAATACTTCCAGTCGATCTAGAATCTTGAAATTTGGCATGAAGCAATGTTTAAAAGCACATATAAAGGAAAAATTCCGTAAACCTTAATTTTTTTGTTATATCTTCATTTTGCAATAAAAATACCATAACTATGACTCGATTGTCGTGATGGGTGAACTTTTACTTATATACCTACAGGTTTGTACGGAACCCTCGGTGCGCGAGTCCGACTCGCACTTGGCCGGTTTTTTCTAGTATTTATCTTTTAAAATAATTTATCTTATAAAATTGCATTGAAAAAATGCACAAAACATAAAAAAATAAAGTTACCTCAGTGACATTAATGCCTTTGCACAGCGTGCGCAGTGACAATCGCAGCAGTTGCAGTCTGCACCGGCACTGCGCCATTAGGCAGGTGATCAAAGTGTCCTTCGCTATGTTCAAGAAAGCAACCACATATAATGCAGAAGCCTGGTACGCATAACTGAGCTCGTAAGACGGTGATTTGGTAACATCGTAAGGATACCTGTAATAGGAAAAAAAATGTAGAGAACACATTAGGACTATCAAAGAATTAAAGGGAAAATTAATTCTATTTTTATTTACGAGCTTTTATTTATTTAGTTTTTCCACTTCCGCGCATATTCCACATTTAAATGAAACAACTTATCTAGGGTTTTTTAGGCATACTTTATATTTAATCCAGATATTTCGACTCCTTTATAGGAGCCGTGATCACAGGATGACTAAGGCAATGGTCATCATATATTTTCTACTACCTTAACAATTTTTTAATCCGGAACATTCCTAGCTGTAAAATTTGTAATAGGTCTACCTATGAAATTGCCGTTCTGCCGTACTGGCCATTTCAAATCATAATATTTTTTTTGCTGATAATAATAATTTTAAATTTATTTTATTAAAAAAAAAATGGAATTCTTTTTTCGAAAATCGTTATTGTTTAATAGTTAGTGGTTTGTTTTCAACGCATTCGAACATTTTTCGTCGTCATGGATAAGTTAAAAATTCGAGTAATCATGGAGTATGAGTACCGTCGTGGCAGCAAAGCGGCACAAGCGGCACGCAACATCAACGACGTTTACGGAGCGAACACTACAAACGAACGCACCACCCGTTATTGGTTTGCCCGCTTCCGTTCTGGAAATTTTGACCCGAAAAATGAACCCCGTTGTCGCCCGAAAACTTTGGTCGACAATGACGAATTAAAGGCGATTGTGGTAGCTGATTAAACTCAATCTACGGCTGAATTAGCAGCAGCTTTCGACGTTAGCATCAAAACAATATTGGTTCATTTGCGTCAAATTGGCAAGGTAAAAAAGCTTGACAAATGGGTACCCCACGAACTCAATGATCGCCAGCGCGAAGTACGCGTCGCGACGTGCCTTGCACTGCTCAACAGGTATACAAATTAAGGAATTCTGAACCGCATTGTTACTTGTGACGAGAAATGGATCCTGTTCGACAATCGTAAGCGCTCAGCAAGTTGGTTGGACCCTGGTTTAGCACCCAAACAATGCCTTAAACGAAAACTTACACCTAGAAAAGTGATGGTCACTGTTTGGTGGTCTAGCGCGCGTGTAATTCATCACAGCTTCTTACTAAACGGGACGAGCATTACTGCAGATTAGTCTTGTGTAGTTCGCGAACGAACTTATATTATACTATTGTATTATAGTATCGAAGTAGATAATAGTAGTTTATGATACTGTTGCATAATAAGGGTTCTTATAACACGAGTGTGTTTTAAAAAAACGAGCCGTAGGCGAGTTTTTTTATAGTATCACACGAGTGTTATAAGACCAAGTTATGTATAGTGTCATACACTACTTTATCTACTTTCATACTATAATACGTAAAACAATATTGCAAATAAAACGCTGAATATAACAACAAATTTTTAAATGTCAAATGTTGGCGCCAAGGTGCAAATATCGATTGCGCATGCGTGTTGCGTCGTCACGGACTCGTTCATTGAAACCTTTTTAAAGTAGAGGTTCAACCTCCTTGGTCCAGATGGAGGTTGTATAGGTGTATCGTTATGATAAAAAAGTTATATTATGTTACAGGTGTCCATACAAGACCTGTATCGTAATGAAACTTTTTTATTATTATTTTTGGCCTGTACGTAATGTTTGTCATAAGCATTTTGTTTTCAGTTTTAGAATCTTTGTATTATAGTATTAGAGTAATGCTTAAAAATGCTTATGACAAACATTACGTACAGGCCAAAAATAATAAAAAAAAAGTTTCATTACGATACAGGTCTTGTATGGACACCTGTAACATAATATAACTTTTTTATCATAACAATACACCTATACAACCTCCAGCTGGACCAAGGAGGTTGAACCTCTACTTTAAAAAGGTTTCAATGAACGAGTCCTCGACGACCGACGCAACACGCATGCGCAATCGATGTTTGCACCTTGGCGCCAACATTTGACATTTAAATAAATATGTTGTTATATTCAGCGTTTTATTTGCAATATTGTTTTACGTATTATAGTATGAGAGTAGATAAAGTAGTGTATGACACTGTACATAACTTGGTCTTATAACACTCGTGTGATACTATAGTATCACACGAGTGTAGCCGTAGGCGAGTTTTTTTATAAAAAAACTCGCCTACGGCTCGTTTTTTTAAAACACACTCATGTTATAAGAACCCTTATTATGCAACAGTATCATAAACTACTATAATATAATCACGCCGTTATTAAAGGATGAAAAAGCATTATAATACAACCATATGCAGTATTAATCTTTTAGACAAAATGAAGTTTCTAATACAGTATTCACCTGGAATCAGCATCTATTCGATCACACTTACCAAGCTCTCTGAGGAAGCTTGCCTTTTTCAGCGCTGGTAGCCCAGCCGCATAACGTCACAAACGTCACAGTGGCGTAGATTATTTGGTGTACGTAAGTCTCTCTGTTGCAACTGAACAGAAAATAATATTATAATAATAGTATTAAACATATGTAAAATATAGAAAAACTTTAAACATTGTTTAACCACTGTGTGAACCATATATAATATTTTATCCAAAAATATTTAGGATCCTCCAGACCTCCAAATCCGGCGCTGGCGCCGGCATTGTCAAAAATTATATAATTAATTTTAGCAAATATGACTATTTTAAGGACTCGAATACCCTTTGAAGTAAAATTAATGTTATATAACGCACACAAATCTAATTTATAATCTCCAATTACGAATAATAAAAACTATTGTAAGTAAAAACATCAAAAAACAACATTCTTCGTATGAAATTAAATTATTTCAACTATGTGAAATATTGCCTATCCAATTTCAATTTCAGAAAAACATTTGAAATGAAAACTTTTACAATAATAATTTTAAAAAATTTAATCGCCCTATATTTACTCGTGGAGTGGCCCGAAACAAATTTCTTACGACAAAGGCGAATAATGTCTACGGCGAAAGAACTACCGCTTACCTCATACTGAGCTTGATAAATCAACTACCCGCGGATCTAGTTGTTGGTTTGACTCAATTGAATTTAAGGTACGAATTGAATAAGTACTTTTTCAAAAAATTTTATGCACCTAGTTTGTTCCTTGTAAAAGAGTTTATCAACTTGATTTCTTTTTTCTAGTGTATTTATTGTATCTTAACGCTTGCTTTAAACAGCGTTGCTTTAAACCTTTGTGGATTTCTAAACGCTGTTTTTGATCAATACAATGTAATTTATTTTTAATACGTTAATAAGTAAATTTAAAAAAATTTAAAATCAACGTATGTCGGTCCTCTATTCGTTCTGAACCCATTGATCAGATTGTGACGAAACTTTGTTGAGTTCTTGTGTGCATGCCAGGTTTATATGTACAGTCAGCAAAAAATGGATCAGCAAAAAGAGCATTGTAAAGCGTGTCGGGTACACTTAGAATTTCATATTTCTATTAGATTACACACGTCTGCAAAAAAAAATAAAAATTGGGAGCTTGAGAACATGAGAACAAAAATGAATTTAAGTGTGCTGAATCCGAAATTTTATTTTGTCATGGAACGTCACGTTTTCTGAAAATCATCTTCAAATGAAAAATTAAAACTATTTTTTTTTTTATTTATAATTGCGTATCAAAACTTTATTTTTTATCTAAAATACATTAATTAGTAAGCACTAAATATCTTTTCCTCAGTGAGAATCCTTTTGGTACATTTTCGCTTGTGGGAAGCATCTGGAATGTCTCTCTGAAGCGTCCAACAGTAGTCTTGCCTTCATTGAGACGCTCCATCTTCCCTGGTATCACAGGACGTTCTTTATTTAGAAAGTAATGATAGTTATGGCCTGTATACATTAAAAACAGTAATCAAAATAAAATTGTACCTATTACCTATTTATGACTTTAAGTTAACCCAAAAACACCTTTTTATAATAAAATTTTGCGTTTTGCAAAATAACGTGACGTTCTGGAAATTTTTTAGTATCTTTTTTTTCATAACACCTACACACATAGAAATCAGTTGAAAACATCCAGACAGCATTTTTGTTGCAGACCTGTGTTATTCATCATATATTTCTTGTATTAACCTTTTTACTAACTCTTTCGCTTCTTCCGAGTCGGCATTCCTCAAGGCTTCGTCAGCCTCATCTATAATATCCTGGATGTACTTCCTATAGTATAGTACGTATATGATTTTGATTATCTGTGCCATGTTAGTGAACAGCACGAAGGAGACAGCCGTGACAAGAGGCAGATTACCCCAAACCAAGTACAATTCCACGATCTGGGAGATAATGTAGATACCTGTGGATATACGTTAACAACTTTAACTAGGTCTGCAATACATGCTGCTGTTTGCAAATACTGAGCGAAGCAATTAGATTTTCGAAGGGTGATTATTCCTCGATGGTATGTCCGATTTCAAAACTTTTTTTGCACATTAGTCACGACTACGATGTGAGTTTTGGCGCCAAATTTCATCAATGTAGTATCAGCGGTTTGGTTGTGATCAGCTTTTGAATTTTTCTTTCGGTGATTTTTCCTCAATGGTAAAGTATATATTTTTTTACATAGCCTATGTCCGTCAGGTAATAATCATGTATGTTCATGCCAAAATTCGTTCGAATCGTTTGAACCGTTAAGTAGCAGGAGGGAGACAAGCAAAATTTGTGAGTTGCCCAAAACAGAGCTTCACTCTTTCAGAGCTTCGCTCAATTATTTGAAAAATTATTTTTTATTACAACAAGCGTAGTAATTCCAGGTAACTTTTGTGTAAGTAGAAATTCACTTAATTTACTTTTATTCATGAATGCCTGTTCCACCTGCATTGAAAAAGGTTTTAATTTAGACAATTATTGTTTTTTTTTTCATTTTTTTAATGCAAATTATTTTAATATGAAAATACTGGAAAAAATCAACTCGGCCACAGTGAGTTCCCGCCTGGAAATTCACTTGTGAGCAAAGTCGATTTTTTCCAGTATTTTTCTATTAAAATATTTTTTACAATAATTGGTATTTATAAAGAGCGCATAGGCTGGAATAAATGCTGTTTCGTAGGAAATTCCAAAAGGCCACTCTCTTATTTTCCACTAGTACTTTTGGTACATTATTATGTGGTTTTTATATATTACAATTTTTTTTAAGGCCGTTAACTGCTCATTTTACACATATATGGAAATAATAAGAAGTAAAATTTTACTTAAGGCGGGATTAGAACCCATATACCTCCTCCTTACCCCCGTAATACTCTCGTAATAATTTCTTTGCTTTTGTTTCAGATTTTTTTCTTACCTAGTATAAACCATACCCAGAGGAATCCATAGCAATAATAAATAATCGTTTTATTCCCCTTCAAACTCTCCGGAGGCCAGAATCCCACCAGCTTCAGAAGAGTCAAAGACAAACTTAGAGCCAAGTTCACGTTTTTTATCAACATATTCAGTTTTCAGGCTGTACAACTTATGACGAATCTTAAGCGACTGCTTTGTTGAAAGCTTGCTATGAACAATGCTAATCTGGTATCAGTTCTTTGATTACTCGTTGCAGGGACTTTAAACATTTTTTACTAATATACATTATTTTAATGAAAAAGTAATAGAAAAATCGACTCGGCTAAAAAGTGAATTTTCTCATTGATGAGACAACTCTGGCCTACAGTGTAAAGTTAGAAAGGTACTAATTAATTCGACGGGTGTTTACAAGGCTCGGTAGCTCAATTGGGAGAGCATTGGACCGGACTTGCAATGGTTGCGGATCGTCATTGCTGAGAAGTCATTTTCCGAGTCGATTTTTTCTAGTAATTTTCTATTGAAATAATGTATATTATAAGAAGATAGCATTAAAAAATTACAAAACATAAAAAATTATAAAATTTTGACTTATAGTAAAAATAGAAAAAATATTGAACAGATATTTTTTAAGTTATGTTGTGAGTGGAGTTTATGGTTTTTACTCCAAAAGTAATCAGTGGAATATGACACATAAGTATTATGTGAATTATTATATCAATGTGCATTTAGTTTCGAAACTAAATATTATTTACTATTGCAAAGTGCTTTTATACTAAATTAAACATGACAGAGGAATACTAAAATCGATAAGATTCCTTTCTAAAATCAAATGGTGAATAAATTAATTCACAACTCAATCGTCTAAGTGAACCTTGACGGTGTAAATGATATTCAAAACAGAAAAAGGGTGTAAGTGAATTTTTTGATGTGATAACGTCTTATAAATCAATGAACGCCGGCTGCACGCACGAAAAAGTATAACGTTCGACCAAAGCCGAGCGTGCAAGCGAGAGCGCAGAATAAGCGATAGAGAGGCACGATCGGCCTAAGCGTTCGACTTGTGGCTCATCTATCTCTCTTCCACTTCATAAAGTGAAAAGTTAATGTGGTTTCCATTGTTTATTACAACAACTTATTGTTAATTTATCGAAAGAAAAATAATTTTCGATTAACTCCCTCTTTGTATTATACTAAATAATGATAATTCAGTGATAATAATTCAATTCAATTCATAAAAGTATGCAATTTTTCATCCATGTTTTCTTATGACGCTATCACGTAAAATTATCGTCCGTAAACTGACTCTGACAGATAACCAATTTTTAATTAAACATTCATAGAAGATTAAGTTTATTATTTTGAAATTATTTCTGCTGGTTTGTAATTTGCCTTGTTTGTAATAAATTTGCAGCATACTTATGGAGTTTATATTCTTTAAATTCAACGTATGTGCATAAAAAAGCAATAAAATATATGAATCAAATTAAAATACTGCTGAACCCACACCCTCTCGTTTTCCGGCAAGTTATCTTGCAATTGAACTTCTAAGACCATGATAGACCCGTACAATTTTTCGGGAGTGTTTCTTAGGTTGACATCAGCGCCATCTCTTCATGTTGTAGGTACTACTATCTAAAACATGAAAAAAAACTTTATAGGTACTTTACATTAGAAAGGAATCTTTAGATATAAAAATCTAGCCGTCAATGCTTAAAAAACAGTAAATATAATGATTTAAAACAATAAAATAAATGTATTTTAATGAAAAAATTAAACATTTATGATCTACGGACGAATTTGTGATTAAAAGTGAAAAAACAAGATGTACATTTGCTGATGGATTGTGTAAGTAACAAGGAAGGGAAGTCGTTACCTTCAACATAAACTGCTTATATACAGAAGTGATCCAAAATGATTAAATTGGAATGGAATACCAATGAAAACAAAAATACCTTTATCTTTATAATTATATTTTTTATTAAATTTTTGAATAAATCTGAATGCAGAGTTTCGATTTTCAGCAATTACAAAAACCAAGCGCGTTATATAATACCATCTACAGTCAGCGTTTCGCAAAATATGAATAAAAGCGAGATTTTAAATATCCTAATTATATTATGGCAATACTTTGTGTGTGTGTTTGTTACTATATTGTCAGTTTATTCGGTGCGTTGCTATGGTTACGGTTTCACTTAATGTTACACGTCAAAATAAGAACGTGAAAAGTTAAATAAGAATACTGAAGATGTCAGTCCAACCCACCCGATTCGATGGTCGGGTGACGGCTAGTGTATTTCTAAAATTAATAATTGATATTATCATTGGAAAATATTCAAGGATAAATATCATGATGCATATATATGCATTTATGACAAATTTACAAACCCTTATTATCATTATCATCAAACCCTTATAATTCACGTTTAAAAATAAAAAAAAGCTTAAAAACCTTCAGCAATCGCAATAATGGTTGACCACCCCAATTCCGTATGTGGCAATAATTACGACTGTTAGACATTACGTGAAACAGAAATTAAGTTATTAACATAATCATTGCCTTCAATACGAAAACGTTATAAATTATTTCGGTGACATTGCTTACATTTTGCATTGTTTTTTGTTCGATGGGGGTAAAGAAATCAACTACAGTAATTGTTTTTATCTTTTGAATTATTAATGATATCTTTTATAATAAAATTTAATAGAAAACTACTGGAAAAATCGACTCGGTTCACAAGTTGTTTGCAGGCGGGACTCGAACCTGCAACCTTTGTATATCCTGTCCAATACTCTCCCAATTGAGTTACGTAGCTTTGAGGGAAAAAAAATCAACTAGTCTGTTTTACTATCGACTACGAGCTACGAGACTGGTCTCGGTAGCTCAATTAAAAGAGTGTTCGCCCGGATACTGAAAGGGTATAAGGTTCAGGTTACGTCTTACACCTAAAAAATAATAATTTGTTCTAGTAATCATTTCTTCCAGCGGTATATTGATCAAAATAATAATAACCTTCTCTCTCCTAATTTGCTGTACCCTACAGGATCCATAATGTGCTTACATAAATAACTAACATTGAAGGAAAGCAATAAAATATTAAAAAAGTATTAAAAAAGTATTAAATAAAAATGAGTACAAAAAATCAGTAGTAAAAATAACGTATCTTAATCTAAAATAAATTGTGAAGAATTTTCTGTAACCGTCCGAAATATCTTTATTAGATGAGTTGCGTTGACAGCGATGCGGGTTTCAGAGACGATTCGCTATAGTACTGTATGTTACGTATTTTATCTTTAGAATAATTGTGTGATTTTATCCGAATATATAAGCAGCCATGCGCATATTTGGTTGAACCCGCATTCTTTATGTATAATGAATTAAAATAATTAAGATTTTATTCTACACTGACGAGTAATAACTAAACAACGACGAAAATTAACTGAACAAGACACTTACATACACGATTTAAACAACTTATGATATCTCTATGAACTCAAAGAAATATTGAAAAGGCTTTAATGTGTGAAAAAGAACTCTTTTTAATATACTTCTTGTTCCATGAAGCTATATTTACTTGTCCAAAAAATATCTTTATATTAGTGACTGGTTTCTTTTAGCCCATCAGTCTACAATCAGTATAATATTAGATTCTTTGACGACCATTTGGTGCAATGGTAGCAATCCTGCCCTTCGCACCTACGCACTGTGGGACATCCATAGGTCATAAATCTTAAAAACCTGCTTTCTAGTTTTACATTTTATTCCTTGTCGTTACATTGGATAGTTGCGGTACCTTCTGAAACTATAAATAGGTCAGTAATTAGAGTGCGCCTTCATTATCTATTGTGCATTCAAAGAGAGCGCATCGCCAATCGTAAATACTGTTATCAGTGAGTCATTAAAAAGCGTGACGTCATTTGTTGTCATTGCGGGACCTGTGAGTGCTGTGTGTGTTTTTTCTGAAATGGATATCCAAGAACAGGGTATGTAATAATTAATATTTTTATTTTAATTGTATCTTAGTATATATTTTCTTTAGTATGTCATTGCTACGAGGCGACTTTTCTTGGAGTATTTTTTTTTTTTTGAAAAACCAACAGCGTAACAATTTAATTTAACCTAATTAGTAATTAATCTATGGTAAAGCTAATTACAGGTTTCCCCCAATATCATCCATAATATTTTTGGACGTGTCACAAGTAATAAAAAAAAAAAACGAATAAAGACAGTCAGACAAACAGAATAAAATTATATTTTAATATTCAAAGTTTGAATAAACTTTTAAATATGTTCCCACTCGCTCCGACTATGGAGGTATATTGCACCATAATCTTTAGACTTTCTTATCTTAGGAAAATTAAAACTTGGCTGCCCTTATCTGCCCTTTTGGCGATGACAAGGGTGCTACGGTTGCCAGATTATCTCGTAGCATTTGCTACGAAATTAGTTTATTTAGTCTTAGTGCTTTGTGTAGGTTTTGTGACTGAATTTTAACCGTTTTTTTTTTTGTTTTAGGTAATTTATATATATGCTCGTTTTCAAGAATGCATATTCTTGAAATATGGCTAACTGTCAATACCGATAATGACTCGGAAAAGTGTCGTCAAGTCCTACAAAGTTTGTTGACTACTCTGAACGATGCTGAGAACATTGATATTCATTATTTAGAGAAAATTGTTAATAATTTATGTAAAGCTATTGCTCGATTCTGGAAAAAATGTAATAGGGATAAAACCAAGCTTTTATATAAGAATTCCGATTGGTTTAATGTTATTGAAAAAATTCAACTTGTGAATAACAATAAGCAATGTACTCCGTCTGAAACGTCGCCGTGTCATTCACGTGGTCGTCCTCGAAAACCTTTTACGCAATGTAGTAAAAGGACTAAACGTCGGAGAGTAGCTGATTTGTCAAAGTCTGATGATTCTACTGTGAGTGCATTGCTTGATGTTTCAGACTGTTCATTCGATTCGTGTATATCTAGAGTTAGCACTGATGATGTCTTGTCACTTGTGACTGATGCTCAGTTGACAAAACATCAATATTTATTAATTAAAAACTTTGTTAATAGTAAGATTTCTCCTAATGTATTACCATGTTACCAACAAATTACTAAAGCGAAACAGAGATGTTACCCTTCTAATATAACTGTTTCCGAGTCTTCAGCTGAAGTTGAATTACAAAGTCTTTTTGATCACACAGCTTCTCGAATCCTTGAATCTCAAAAAGAGGTCTTAGATCAGATTCCTGATGATTGTTTGTCTAATATCTCTTTACTTGGGAAATGGGGATTCGATGGCAGCACTAGACATAGTGAATACAAACAATTTTTTTCAGATTCAACTTTAGAAGATAGTAGTTTGTTTGTAACATCTTATGTACCCCTTCAAATTATTGTAAAATTAGCTGAAGATAATTGTAAAATTTTATGGAAAAATCCTCGACCCTCTTCCACTAGGTACTGCCGTCCTATTCGATTTCAATTTTTGAAAGAAAGCACAGCAGTGACTTTGCAAGAGGAAGCTTATTTTAAGGATATAATTGAAAGTTTGCAACCTACTTTTATTCAGATCGACAATCGTGAATTGGTCGTTTCTCATAAGTTGCAGCTTTCAATGGTAGATGGTAAAATTTGTAGTGCTTTAAGTGAAACATCTACAAGTAGATGTTATATATGTAATGCTACCCCTAAAGAGATGAATAAAATAGACGAATGTTTACAAAAACCTGTAATAGAGAGTAGATACCAATTTGGATTATCACCACTACATTCTTGGATACGTTTCTTCGAATATTTTATTCATCTTTCATATAGATTAGACATAAAAAAATGGCAAGTTAGGCTAGATAGTGATAAACAATTGTTATCAAATAAAAAACAATATGTACAGTCCCAGTTTAGGGAACGATTAGGTTTAATAGTTGACAAGCCGCGTAGTGGTGGAAGCGGTGGAACGTCTAACGACGGAAACACGGCCAGGAAGTTTTTTTTGGAATCAGCTGTATCTGCTGAAATTGCAGGTTTGAATAAGGATCTCATAGATCGTTGTTGTGTAATATTACAAACGTTATCTTCTGGACATAAAATTAATGAATGCAAGTTTAAAGACTATGCATTACAAACAGCATACAGCCTGGTCGAGGAATATCCGTGGTATAGTCTTCCTGCTTCTGTCCACAAGGTGCTCGTACATGGATCAGATATTATAAGTTATGCATTGTTATCTATAGGAGAACTTTCCGAAGAAGCTGCTGAAGCGACAAATAAGTATATCAAAATTTATAGACGAAGTCACACTCGAAAAATGTCACGTGAAGTTACCAATCAAGATTTAATACAACGACTATTATTACATTCAGATCCTTATATTACAAGTCTTCGGAAACTTCCCCCTAAAAAGAAAAATACTCTGTCACAAAGTGTAATAGAAATGCTACATGTTTAATATTGTTAGAATAAGAATAATTTATTTGTATTTTGTTAGTTGTTTTGTTTTTTTTTTGTATTTAATTAATTTTAATTTATTTATTTCTATTATTTTATTATAATTAAATAATGTTATCAATGTTTTGACTCTTATTTTATTTAAAATATATGTTTTACATTCCAATTTTTAAGTGTTTGTTCATGATAAATTTAGGTAAAAGTATGTTATTGTTTATATTTGTTTTTTACTGAAGTAAACGTTTTTTATTCCGTAAATACATGTATTTCTTTCATTTTAATGTTCCTAAAACACTTTTACAACTATAAGTCACTAAAATAATACAATGTATTGATAGTAACAGGACTTTAACTATTTATGACCGCCCTTGTATGGAGCGTGTCCCTCCGTGCGACGCACAATGTTTTTCAAACACCGATTTTGTCTCGTGCCCTTTTTATTGTTAAAATCGTTAGTTTATATCATTCTAAGCACTATAGTGAAAATACTTCATCGATACGACCTTTAGGTTCAACAAAAAAAAAAAGCAAAGTTTCCCCATATCCGGGTCCGAAAATTCTTAAAAATATAAATAAAAAACAAAATTAACGATTATTTAAAAAATATATTAAACGTATTGTTTACACTCAAAACAACAAACATTCTGTCCATTTTTGAAATTTGTAATGTTAATAGATTATGAAATAATAATTGTTTCTTCGTATTTCTTTTATATTTATTATTTCAAGTATAATGCCATATTAGAACAAGATATTTATACAGTATATACTTCATACGTTATTCTATCAATATTATGGAAACCACAATCTAATTCCGCGTTATTCAAAAGTTATTAAAGTTTATTCCGGATATCATCGGATATCCCGATGATATCCGGATTTTATTAGACTTAGGGTTGTCACCAAACTAAATCATAAATAATTTTCTTTAGACAAATAAAACTATTATATAAAGAATTTCGTTAAGAGTTACGCATAACAGTTGTCTTCTATTAATTCGTTTTCTTTATTTTATTACGCCATGTTAATACAGTAATGAAAAATATGTTATGTAAGTACCAGTTTTTTAGTATGAAAACGAACGAATATACAGGCACAGTCCATAAAACCTAGAGAAGCACGACAACAACAAACAGGTAAGATACTTTAAACTACATACTAGTATTAAACGTATTTAACGCCAAACAAAATACATATGAGTCCGGATATTCGGAGGTGACAACCCTAACCAAAATAAATAAGCGCTTATATATTTTGAATAACGCGGAGTTAGATTGTGGTTTTCATAATATTTATACAATAACGTATGAAGAATATACTGTATAAATATCTCGTTCTAATATGCCATTATACTTGAAATAATAAATATCAAAGAAATAAGAAAAAACTATTATTATTTCATAATCTATTAACATTACAAATTTCAAAAATGGACAGAATGTTTGTTGTTATGAGTGTAAACAATACATTTAATATTTTTTAAATAATCGTTATTTTTATTTTTTATTTATATTTTTGTGATCTTTAAAGGTCGTATCGATGCCGGATTTTCACTGTAGTGCTAAGAATGATATAAACTAACGATTTTAATAATAAAAAGGGCATGAGATAAATTCGGGGTTTGTAAAACACTGTGCGACGGTTCTGGGTTCGAGTTCGAGGCAGATGTTTGTGTGATTTATGTCTACTATCTTACAGGCCTTACAGTTCTTACTTTGGGCTAGGCTAATTGGTGTGAAAGTAAATAATATTATTATTATTACCTATTGCGAAGTCACAGGGCAGACTGTCGCTATGACTTTTACAGTATCCAATAATGGGTATTAAAATATTGTTCAACATTCCTACCATAAGCTCGACAGTGAGATGGTAGGTTACAAATATTCTGTTTTACCATGGGTTGGTAATTCTTGTCTTTGAATGAGATATCTATGTTACTGTTTTGTGCAACGGTAGCGTCCCTTAGCACCGATGACCCTGGGTTCGAGTCCCGGAAGGGGCAGATGTATATGTGAAGAATAAGAGCATTTATACATATATTTTTATAAATATTTCCACAATCCTATTACCCATAACACAAGCCTTACTGAGCTTACTTTGGGATAGGCTAATTGGTGTGAATGTAAAAAATATAACTATATTATTGGTACGTTGATATATAACTTGAATGATATTATTTGTTATGAACTGTTTGGTATTTTGACAACATTAATGTTCTGCCGTACGTTTGTTTAAGGTGGCTAAGCCTCAGGAAATCGATCTTAAGTTTTAAATGCCAGCATATGTAAAAAAAACATCTCTCTATCGGTCTAGGAATTATAATTCTATTACTAGTTTTTTCAAATAGTTCTATAATCAATTTTATATATTTTCTGAATTTTTTGCTCATAATTCCCAAAAAATTTTGTGGCTTAATCTAAAGGGCGGCGGTATTATTAATATTCTCTTAAAACAAAGAGATAAATAACTATTAGAGATAAAATATCCTTCATAGTTTAATCGTGGAAAGATCCAACCGAGTGAATCACAACACGGGATTCCTTTTTCCTAATACAATCCGACAAGTGGTTTTACCAGATCACTTACCCAGCTCGAGCTTAATCAGAAGATAGAAGGTAGAAGGGATGATTGGTCAAATCTGCTAAGATCACAGCATCAGGGGGCGTGGCTGTTGGATACAAGCCATGGTTATTTATCTACACTACGATTGGTACGGCTGGGTACAGGACAGCTGGATTGCGTCAAAAGAAAAGAAAGTTACATTTTACAGAAGATGATTTTTTTTATGATATACTTCAACTGGTTATTTCCAAAGTTAGTGAAACATATGTTTTGTCTGATTTGACGTTAACTTAACCTTTATTTGTTTTTGGTTTTGCTATTTACGTCTGTAATATTTTTTTAGGAATTAATACTATGAATTAGTAGGATATAATAGTGTAAATAATTCTTATTAAATTTTATATTACTTCCATTGTAGTTCCCAACAATCTCAAATTTTAATTGTTTAAATTGTTAGCTAGATAAGACAGTTCTAATGCATGATGTGACTGCCCGTAATTGATAGCATACCTTAATATACCGATCTGCATATATAACTTAATTTCTGAACTATAGTCAAATATTACGTTTTTGTGTCGACCTCCAAATATTTTATTAATACTAAATAGGCTGGCGTTTGACCACTATCTCGCCTGATGGTAAGCGACGATGCGATCTAGGATATGACGCGCTTGCCTAGACAATGAATGAGCTTGTCACCTTCACTTTGAAGGACAGACCTCTGCTACTAACGTTGCACCCCCCAGGAGCTCTGGAAACCTTACTCACTCACAGGAACACAACAACACAAAAGTGATTGTTGTTTGGCTGCGGTCTTCTGTAAGGTGGAGGTATTTCACCAGTTGGACTGCTCCAATTTGAGTGTAATAGTTCGCTATGCCCTACCTCTCCTATATATGATATAAAGATATGTTATATTAGATAGAAATATATATAACTGATTGTTTCTACACGATCATCAGAAAGCGCTTCGCCTCGCTTTGGGTACGCGTGCGCGGCAGCTCGAATAGCATCCTGAGCACCTTGGCTGACCGGTGGGATTCCCCACTGCTGCGCCGCTGGCTGCAGCTCCATGCTCCTACCTGTAGCTTTTATTATCTGTAGCACAGGAGCTGCATCGGTGGCTTAGTTAATTAATTATTTAGCGTTTAATTTTTATTTTTTTGTATGTGTTTAATTACTTACTAACACTAGAATAAGATTTCTTGTAACTAACATTTTTGTATGGATTTTAATATCTGAATTAAATAATAATAATAATAATATAAATACACATAACTCTGGTAAAAATGCTCGTATTCATCACACAAACATCTGCCCCTTGGACTCACACCAGAATACGTATTTGCAAAAGGGTCTATTCCTATAGGCAATAGCAATGGTGACCATTACATTATTTTTTTTAACTTTAATCTTAATCACAATGGTGTGATTAAGATTTTATCATCAAGAACAAGAAATATTCTACTAGTAAAATCTCTTGACGTTAAAACTTAGAAAAAGGCGTAACTGCTGTTGACTTATTGTTATTTAAAAAAAAAAAGTTTTAAATAGACAAAAAGTTTATTCACTGCGACACATATATTCACAACCCATACATTAAACATGATAAAAATCTTACATTCACACCAATTAACCTAGCCCAAAATAAGTACTGTAATGCTTGTGTTATGGATACTAAGCTACGTTATATACCCATGACTCAGGTACAAAATGCTCGTATTCATCACACAAACATTTACCCCTCCCGGGACTCGAACCCAGGACCATCGGAGCGAAAGTCAGGATCGCTACCGTTGCATTAAACGTTCGTTAAATTAAAGACTAGAAGAACTGAGACAAATAAAATTGATAAGCACAATGACAAAAGAAATAGTAACAACGAGGAATGTGTCTGCAGCAGCAAGAACGGTCAAGACTCGATAAGTTTTGTTTCTCAATAAAACATCGATTTTCAGACGTCACCTAAAAATGAATGTTTTCTTAAGGTATTTATTTATTTTTTTGCATTGACATTGTCATATTTCTATAAGATACTAAATGGCAAAACCATGCGTTGCTGTGTTAAAAATTAAAATGAAAAATTTCCTATATCCTAAGTCCCACCAAATCCAGCAAAATTAAAAAGAATCATTATAATCGGTAGAGTAGTCAAACAGTGGCAGGGAATCTTTAAGCGCTCAGATAGGTTATAAAATTCAATTTCATTTATTTGCAAATACTTGTCTGAATATTTTTTGGACCGTGGTCCTGTATAGACCACCCTTATGTCCTGCATATCACTTGTTGGAGGGGGCGTGGTTAGACACGCCTCCGCGAGCTTCAATTCTTCAGGCTCAGTCGCATCCCGACCACCGCTCGCTCATCATGACGCATATGCTTCGATTCGACATGCGGCTGCTGTCCCCGGAACGCTGACGTCTACTCAACCATAAGGTATTTATTTAAAGTTTATTTTACAAAAACATCAGAAGTTAATTACCTAATAGTTACACTTAAAGATCACTAGCACAGTTATCATAGTTTGAAAATAACCAACTTACAACCTTTATTTTAATTATCTATTTCCTGAATATGAAATTTTATTTATTTTTTGTATCTATGTAGTGTATAGTTAGTTCCTATTTATGTTATATATTTACATAATTAATCTTATAAGATAGCATTGAAAAAAAGGCAAAAAAAACAATATTTAAAAAAGTTAAAAATATTGCATATTTTTTATTGAAATTACATTTTTTTTATATTATAAATATTATATCTCTCTAAGTTATACCGCTTACGTGTTTAGTAAAATACCCTTGTTTGGCTGGAAGAGATCTGTTTTAGAGAAGACCACCATCGCTCACTAATATATGTTTTTGTACTGTTCAATTATTTTATAAGTGAAATAAAAGGTATAATAGTTTCCACCTCTTGTTGGTACGGGTTAAAGTTATATTACTATAACCCGTACCAACTATAATATATTACTACATTTAACTAATCATAACAGAAATTCGTAAATAATATTCGTACATCGACCTGTGATAGAATATGTTGGTTAATTTATTTTAAAATAAAAAGATTAGTTATTAAAATAATTGAACATAAATAATAAAGCCTTAAATATCGCATACGTTTGTAAATGAAAAAAGCTACCCCTTTTCTTAAGTCTGTTATTTTTCAAGTGAAACTCATAATTAGGGGAAATCCCTCTTATAAACATGGTCAATCCTATTAAAGTATCAAAATAAAACAAAAACATATCAAATAATAGCATTTTAAATCTAATCAATAAATATACCCTTATTTATGGGTCGATGAAAAATAATTAATCGACAAATAAAAAAAGTTAACTTTTTTGGAAAACTTTTAAAATATGACGTACAGCTTGCCGACTTTACAAAATTATACATAAAGTAATTGATATTGTACTTTATGCAAGTCCAATTAAATTTTAAAATCGGTCAAAGAAGTAATTTTCTTAATAGTGTATCGGCCGAAGACCCTTTCGCTTATTCTGGCATAGAAACCAAAACTTCTGAGGAACTTTTTAGAACAAACAAGTCCTGAAAATATTGTGACGGAATTACTTTTCATAACAATTGATTTCTAACGATTAGTTAATGAGGAAAACTTATATATACATATTAAAAAGAACCAGAATAAACTCTTATTGAAACTAACTAAATCATATCACTTAACGTAAAATGATGATTCATTGCCATAAATATTTTCAATGTTTGTTTTTAAGTTGCGTGTTCGATTTACGCCTGAGAATTTACTTGTGAACGTAGTTGATTTTTTGCAGTATTTTTCTATTAAAACGCCAAATTAACTTATATATCTTTCATTTATAATTTACACGTGTCTTAAATTTAAAACTTTTTATTAAAATCATATAATTATTGTTATTTGATAATTATTCAACTCATTTATTGACAACATCACCTTTTAGAGTATTATTTATTTTAAGAAGAATAACAAAAATGCATTTCGTCGGGTGGGATTCGAACCTTTCATTCAGGTAAACCAAGACAACTGCCATCACTAGGCTTCTGAGTGTTTTAACTCTCCCAGAAATTCCACTGGGCGATAATTATTCGACTTATTTTTTTTTACATGAAGGAAATTTCGCTTTTTTATTTAAATCAAACAAAAAGCATTAAACGATAAAAAGCAACTTTAATAAGAGCATAGAAAAGTTAAAAAAACTTCGCTTTATTCAAAAGAATCTCAGGTGAGATTCAAACCTGAAACCGGAACGCCATAACCACTACATACTATTGAGGTACCAAGCCCACCATATCCAAAAGTATCATATTATTCTATGGCAACATCTTCAAAGTATTAGTCAAATTTAAAATTAATTATGACAATTTTTTTGAAGGATTTATAAATTAAATAAAACAATTAATTTAACTCCTTAATTATCCATAAAAAAATGTTTTAATTTAAAACTCATCAAAACCTTTTGTGAACTGAAAAAGTCATGAAATAAAGATACAAAGCGAACTTAGGGACGGGTAACTATGCTGGCAATTCTAAACATGTTCAACTGAAATCTCACAGCTTCCATCTTTTTAATTTACAAACAAAGTACGTCCATTTAGACCGTGACCCGGTCCGCGGGGACAAAGAGAAGAGAGAGCAACTCTTTATTTCTCGTACCATATTATTGTTCATTTTTTCTCACTTCATAAATAAACTTTCAAAGTCCTCATTGCATTTGTCAAATTGAATATTTATAAAAAACACTAGCTGACCCGGGCACGTAATGCTGTGGCTTGGTTACTATTATTATTATTTTTTTAATAATAATCATATAAAATTATAATACTAGATTTAAAAATCTAAAAATCCCACGTTTTTCAGTAACCAAAAAAGAATAAAATAACCCGGCGGGGCAAAGCGAGGGGCGCATCAAAAGTGGGGGCGCATATTGGTTATGGAGATGTAATGAGATGTACGTTATGCATAGATGTTGAGAGTATTTGTAAAGATGCGCCCCCACGTTTTGAGTGGCCCCTCGCTTGGCCCCGCCGGGTTATTTTATTCTTTTTTGGTTACTGAAAAACGTGGGATTTTTAGATTTTTAAATCTAGTATTATTATTTTATTCTTTTTAATTTTCTTGCGTTATTATTATTTTATTCTTTTTAATTTATTAATTAATCGCAGCAAACCATGAGTCGCTATGACTTTTTTCATATGAAAGTGAAATTTCGCAAAATTTGGCCTGAAAGTGGCCGTAGAAAGTTAACAGTTGTTTTAGGATGCATTGTCATCGGTTTCTGACTTGCTCCAAAAATTTCAGCTCGCTAGGTGGCCGGGAAGTGCCTCAAAATTGAGTTGCTAGAATCCAACTGCACAGACAGACAGACAAACAAGAAAGCGACCTGAGAAAAACGTGGGAAAAAATAAATGAAACCTATCCTATGTCCTAAGTGGGAACACATCCAGCAAAATGAAAAAAAAATCAAAATCCGTTGAGTAGTTTCAGAGTTTCGTCGCGGTCAAACACTGTGATAGGACATTATTTTAAATATATTCTTTTGATGAGTTACATAAGATTAGATACGCCTATCGAAAACCATATCTCTGAGCTCTCAGATGGGAATCGTAAAAATGCGCTTATAAATTTTGACTGGGACCAGGCAGCGTTTCGGAGGCTCAACAGTCAGAGCAGCGACAGGTCGTCAACTCAAATCCCACCCGATAGCTCGGAAATTTGGTTCTTTTATAGCCGTTTTTAATGTTATAGAAATATAGCATTGTGAATGATAAAAATAACAATAAATATATACAGTTCTTAGAGTTTGTTCAATGGATGTTTTATCGACACAATGATATAAAAGACCAATTTAATAATCTTATTTAATTACAGACTAAAATTAGTACAATATAACATTCAAATATAAGTAATAACAATCATATTTAATATTACTACGAGATGCAGTCGCTAAGCATAAAGCTTCGCTAGCACCATACATTGGAGCGGAACGTAATACTAAAAAACAATTTAATAATGTTCAGTAAATTTTAAAATTCGATAAGAAAGAAAACTTTCAAAAAGCGCGGGGATTTTTTCAATGGGAAATCCCATAGAGCTAATGTTTTTTGTTCATAACATTTTACTTTTGTGAGTTTTAAAATTCGGGCTCCGTCACATACTGGTACTAAATGTGTTGATTCGATTCCACAGAAAAAATATTAAAATCGTTTAAGAACTCGGGAAGTTATGGCGTAACAGACATTGCGCCATTGAAGCTGATCCATGGGAGCTTCGCTCACTTCGTTCGCTCCGCTCCAACTAGGCGATGCAGTCGCTAAGCATAAAGCTACGCTAGCACCATATATTGGAGCGGAGCGCAATACCTAAATAAAATATTTTTTTTTGGTTCGATGGGAATATAAATATATATAACAATGAATTCTTAAACACCAGTTGAAAAAAAAAATTACTAAAGGTTTATCTCTATGATAATAATTCAAATTATTTTTTCTTTTTCTTTTTCTTTACTTGTGGCTTGCACGATTTGTGGATTTAGCAAGTGTCAAGTAAGTATAATTGCCAGTTCTTGAGCAATTTCTTAATTTAATGATGAATGAACAGTAAAATATATTTTTCCCTAGGTTTCAGTAAATGTGTGGAGTTTTACTGAACCTCCCCGTGGACTTCTTGAGAGAGCAGGAAAAGAAGAACTTCCGCTGATTTGTTACACTTGTCAACACTCTTGTATGTTCCCAAACACTTGGTAGTTAATAATTCACGCATTATACGCTAATATTGACAACAACACAAATTTCAACAAGAGAAACAAAACGCTTCCCGCTCCCGCCAAAAAGTTCTTTTAACTTTGTTTGAATGAATTTATGTTTGATTCATCTCTTACTGCGTCAACGTGAGATCTTATGACGTCAAAGAAGTACGTCAAAGAAACTTGAACTAGTATAATAGACTAGAACTCAAACGTCATATAGTTAAACCGTTTGCTCATGTAACAATTTCTACTACACTTATTTTTACAATTTATGCAACGAACTGGTTAGCTTTAAAAATATTCTTGTCTTTATACAACTACCAGTAACTGGGTAACAGTTCCATATATTTTTGAAGTGAAAACTTCTTTATTCGTTGCGATTTGAAAGTCGATGAAACAAAAAAAGAGACAGAAACATAAATTCATAAGATTTAACGTAGGAGAAAATATATTTATATTATGTAGGAGAGAATATAATTATAATAATAATATTTCTTACATTCACACCAATTAAACAAGCCCAAAGTAAGCACTATAAGGCTTGTGTTATGGATACTAGGATAACGGATAGACATACATATATTATACATAAATAAGTAATATTAATAGAAATATATATAAATATCCATGACTCAGGGACAAATGCTCGTATTCATCACACAAACATCTGTCCCTTGCGGGATTCGAACCCAGGACCGTCGGTGCGTAAGTCAGGATCGCTACTGTTGCATCAAACGGTCGTAGGAAGCATTATGTACGTGTCTTAAAATGTGTTTGTGTGTACATGCATCGTACAAAGCTCAAGAGAAGGCATTACAACAACCGTGGTACTTTGTATACGTGTACGTATTATTTTTGAAGGTTTCACTTCTACCACGTGTGAATTGCACACATGCTTTCTTTTTTTTCTAGTCTTTTCTATTAAAACTAGCGGCCCGTTCCGGCTTCGCACGACTGGACAAAATTCTTTCAATTTTTTTTTACTATTAAATATTTTTCCGTTAGCGCCATCTAGCGTCCGGTAGACGAACTAATTGCGGTTAACGCGTTGCTATGGTAACGTTATTGATACAATGGAAAAAGAGCGGACAGACAAACACACAAACCACTGTGATCTTAGATTATAAATTTACCAAATTACTACAAGACAATATTCAACTTATCTCAGTTCTCAGGCGGGACTGAAACCCACGTCTCATACTACCCGGGCAAGTTCACATTTTTCAAGTATTTCTGCTGAGGCCAACGCCATCTCTTAATTCTAGATATAACTATCTACAATATCGAGTGTCATATTTGATAAGTATTGAACAATCGAAAAAGATGTAACAGCTATCTAGGTAATTATTTTATCTTGACAGAGTCCAAAAAAACATTGAAAGTTTCATACGCAAACTCTTCCTAACCCCAAAAGTTATTTAAAATATTTATTTGCAAGTTAACAAAACTTTAATATATATACTTTTACATATTTCTGAAGTAATAAACTTTTAACAATTATTAAGTAAAACCTTTATACAGATATAAAACTGTAATATCAATCCCTCTGTATGCACATACAAAAAAGAAACGAGATAATAAAGATATTTTGAAACGAAGTTTATTCAAGCTTATCAAAACAATTAAACGGATTTTCATACAGTTTTTACAGATAGCTGTAGCATAGCTTAGATTTACAAACTTTCGCTGATTTATACTAAAGAATCAGCCCAAAACGCAACTAAGCCCAACGTAACTAAAATGGCGCCTACCTGTTGGCTCTTAAACATCAGCAGGACCAACGGTTGTCGGCTATTTCAATTCTGCTCTCCTTTCATGAAGTAGAACAACATATTATTTTCACATATTAAAATTTTTTGAAATTACATATTTTAATAGTTAAATTTTAGATATTTTATAATAGCGCTAGTATTATTTAATTAAACTCTAAAATTTCCTTTAAAATTGCATTCGTTGAGTTAAAAGATGTTTCCACATTTTGATTTGAAAAGTCAAAGTCCAACTTAGCTGTTTTACTGTCGTTTTTATTTTTACCTATGATAAAATATTTTACAAAGTTACTCCACAGACCAAAGCAACACAGAGCTCATATAGTTCTTAAGAGTAGTTACAGGCAATACTTTTCTTTCTATCCAAAAAAGTTTGCAAAAAAATGCGAGAATTTCCTTACGCTAGTAACATAAAGTTAATGCAAGCTTTATTGTGCATTTTGGAGATTAAATATAATCATTGGCCATAGGACGATAAGAATACCGAATCGGCCCCAGAGAGGTATCTGGCTCATAATTTTAGGAAATGTTGGTACTCATAAGATACGTCGATGCTGAAAGTTTCAGCTTTTTATCTATTACCGTTTCTGAATAAATCTAAAAATACTGAATTTCAGTAAAAAAATTCATTCTCAGCACCATGTGAATCGATTGATCTAAATACAGGATATGTTTTGGGGCATGGTGGTAGCTTCTAAGAAAAAAAATATAAGCAATATCTGTTCATAAGAACCTATAAAAAAACGAGGTTATTTTCTTGATTTTAATTTTTAATCATGTTACGGGAACGCTAAAAATATGAATCTATTTTTTTTTAATTCCTCATTCAATTTTCGATGAAATTGTGATCTTGGGATTTTTTTTAAAACGTTACGCCATATTGAAAAAAAATAAAAACCGATTAGCTGCTCAAAAATTGATTTCTTATTATGATTTAACTCTTGCAATGATAAAATACAGAACGTTTGCAATTATTGTACTAGTGAAAACAACAGAATAAATTATGAACACTCATATAAAAATATTTTTTCTCTTTTCAATAACTTTAATATTAATATTTAATTATAAACTATTCAAATGTATCAATTATATTAATGTGTTAATAATAAAATCTTCTTATGAATTTGTGACTAGTCCTCGTCGCTATCTTCATCAATCACAGTGGGGATATTGTCTTAATTGAATAAAGTATTAAGTATTGCTGCTGGTTTGGGGATTTTAGCCAAATATCGTCCATGCGCCAGGTAAAAAATTATTGCAGCTTAGTGTGAACAACAACCAATTGTCCTTAACCCACAACAGTATTTGTGAGTTGCAACAGTTCTTTTAATTTGAACTTCAATACATTCTTCTGTATCATAATCACATACAACCTCTAAATTAAATGATGAATAATCAGTACTTGATTGAGATTCAACAATTCACTTGTATCTGAAGGTAATTCATTCTCCAACGATGTATCCTGATCCTCGTCGTCAAGTTTCGTTTTCTTATATTTTTTGATCGACAATTATTCCACAAAACATCACCAACTACAATTGGATGATCAAAGATCGTTGAAAAGTCTTCAGCATCTTCATCAGATTATATATATTTTGGAGTACCTCGCGTTTGTTTAATGAATTTTGAACAAATACAGCACTTTGGATTATATGTTTTAGATGACGACATATTTTCACTTATATAATTATATAATTAGATAAAATTAATTATTAAAAACAGAAAAAGTACGACCAATACTTGTTTAGAATATCAACAAATAATTTTAAGGTTATCTACAAATCTGGCGGGTTTTCATGAAAATAGAAAACAGTGTCACCAGTTTTGAATTACAGTGCTATCTTATGGGTGCTGAATTAACTAATAATTGAGCGGGAAAGTTTAAATTCCCTAAAACGTAATTGAATTATATAAACAATATTGTTTTGTACTGATTTAATAATTATAGTGATAAATAAAGTTTATAATAATGATTAGAGTTCATTATATGAAGAACGATCTGAACGACCTGGTGGTGGATGCTGTCCGTACGGTAGGGTCAAAATACTTCAAAACCCACCGTCCCAAATTGAAGAAACTCTCCGCACATACACTCGAACTCATGGATAAGAGACATGAAATGAGATTGCAAGACTCAGCGGATGCCCTACGTTATAGACAGCTTAATAGGCAGATCTCGAAGTCGCTGACGAGCGACCTTCGCCAATTTAATACCGAGCGTATTAAAGAGGCCATAGAGCGGAACAAAGGCTCCAAAGTGTTCGCTAGCGATCTGTCTATTGGGCAAAGTCAACAGACGAGGCTGAAAACTGAGAAGGGCAGTATCATATCATCGACTCCTGAAATCCTGAGAGAGATTGAGGTTTCTATAGGCAGCTGTATTCCAGTATTACACCAGGCCAAAGCAAAGCTCGAGATCCTAGAGCCAAGCTTACCCGACACTATACCGAAGATATCCCGGACGTCAGCCTGTACGATATTAGAATGGCCCTCAAACAGCTAAAGAACAACGAGGCGGCGGGAGATGACGGAATTACAACAGAGCTTCTGAGAGCGGGCGGCACGCGGTACTTAAAGTCCTCCAGAAGCTCTTCAATTCTGTTATCGTCCAGGGCAAAACGCAGAAGGCAAGGAGCAGAAGCGAGGTGATTTTGTTCTTCAAAAAGGGCGATAATACCCTACTGAAGAACTACAGACCCATATCGCTTCTGAGCCATGTCTACAAGCTATTTTCGAGGGTCATTACGAATCGTCTTGCTCGCAGGTTTGACGACTTCCAACCTCCCGAACAAGCCGGTTTCCGAAAAGGCTTTAGCACCATAGACCACATTCCTACGCTGCGGCAGGTTATACAGAAGACTGAAGAGTATAATCGGCCACTCTGCTTGGCGTTTGTGGACTATGAGAAGGCCTTTGATTCGATCGAGACTTGGGCGGTGCTGCAGTCTCTCCAGAGGTGCCAAGTGGACTGCAGGTTTATCGAAGTGTTAAGGTGCCTATACCAAAACGCCACTATGTCGGTCCGAGTACAGAGCCAGAGCTCTAATCCTATCCAACTACAGCAAGGAGTGAGACAGGGAGACGTTTTCTCTCCGAAACTGTTCACTGCTGCGTTGGAGGATATTTTTAAGCTTCTGGACTGGAATGGACTTGGCATCAACATCAACGGCGAGTACCTGACACATCTTCGGTTTGCCGATGATGTGGTCCTAATGGCTGAGACCTTGGAAGACCTGAGCACCATGCTCGAAGATCTCAGTAACGCATCCTAACGAGTGGGTCTTAAGATGAAGATGGACAAGACGAAAATTATGTTCAACGCCCATGTTACACCCGCTCCAGTAAATGTTGGGAACGTTACACTCGAAGTTGTTGACCACTATGTTTACCTAGGACATACAATACAGTTAGGTAAGTCCAACTTCGAGAAAGAGATCTCTAGTCGAATCCAACTCGGGTGGGCAGCGTTCGGGAAGCTGCGATACATTTTCGCGTCCAAAATACCTCAGTGCCTTAAGACGAAAGTCTTTAACCAGTGTGTGTTGCCAGTGATGACTTATGGCAGTGAAACGTGGTCGTTCACTATGGGTCTTGTAAGAAGGCTCAAGGTCGCCCAGCGGGCAATGGAGAGAGCTATGCTTGGTGTTTCCCTACGCGATCGAATCAGAAATGAGGAGATCCGTAGGAGAACAAAAACAGCCGACATAGCTCAAAGAATTGCGAAGCTGAAATGGCAATGGGCAGGACACATAGGAAGGAGAACTGATGCCGGTTGGGGCGGAAAGGTTCTCGAATGGCGACCGCGTGCCGGACGACGCTCAGTGGGTAGGCCCGCTACGAGGTAGACCGACGATCTGGTTAAGGTCGCGGGAAAACGCTGGATGCGGGCAGCACAGGAGCGATCGTTGTGGAGATCCTTGGGGGAGGCCTATGTCCAGCAGTGGGCGTCGTACGGCTGATATGATGATATGAAGAACAATTATTTTTATATGAGTGTTCATAATTTATTCTGTTGTTTTCACTAGTACAATAATTGCAAACGTTCTGTATTTTATCATTGCAAGAGTTAAATCATAATAAGAAATCAATTTTTGAGCAGCTAATCGGTTTTTATTTTTTTTCAATATGGCGTAACGTTTTAAAAAAAATCCCAGGATCACAATTTCATCGAAAATTGAATGAGGAATTCAAAAAAAATAGATTCATATTTTTAGCGTTCCCGTAACATGATTAAAAATTAAAATCAAGAAAATAACCTCGTTTTTTTATAGGTTCTTATGAACAGATATTGCTTATATTTTTTTTCTTAGAAGCTACCACCATGCCCCAAAACATATCCTGTATTTAGATCAATCGATTCACATGGTGCTGAGAATGAATTTTTTTACTGAAATTCAGTATTTTTAGATTTATTCAGAAACGGTAATAGATAAAAAGCTGAAACTTTCAGCATCGACGTATCTTATGAGTACCAACATTTCCTAAAATTATGAGCCAGATACCTCTCTGGGGCCGATTCGGTATTCTTATCGTCCTATGGCCTTTAAGATAATAAATATAGTCATATGAAGGTAATTTTAAATTTGCCGCTCGCAAAATTGCATAATAATCTGTGGTTAAATGTATCGCATATGTAAGAATAATACTTCTTAATTGGTTGTAATGGAATCACAATTTGTTTTAATTAATAACTGGTTTGTGAAACTACTATCGGTACAGCTTGTGACGGGGTGCAGCCGGAGAAATAAAAGCACTCAAGGTCACTTAAGTTTTTGTATTCATGGAATTAAGGCACAACTGAAACAATTATATAAAAAAGGTAAATTACACTGAATACAAAAACAATTTCACATTTCTCACTAAAATATATTATAAAAGGTAGGGCTACTTACAATAGTGCCTTAAAGAAACTTATATAGACTTATAAACAGGAACTGGTGGTACAGAATACATATACAGGAAAACTTGTGAATTATGCTTATGAGCTTATTATACTTGTGAGCTTATTATAACTGCTCTGCACTATAAATATAGTGAGTCAACCGCTCTACGCGCTGACTCTGGTAAGAATCAACATCGAACAAAACAAATAAAAAGAGACAGACAGTAAATTTAAAATAGGAAACCAAGAGAAAAGAAAATATGAAAAATGGCCAGAGAAGAGCGCAATGGCGCCTCGTTACAAGCTTATTAGAAAAAAACCATCGTTATTGTGTCAAAACAGACGTTTCACTTTTGTATCTCATCCTAATCATGTAGCATCAAAAAATAACCGTGAAACAAAAAAAAACAATTAACACTTTGTAAGCGGGCATTTTCTCGCCATATCGCTTCGGTCCCAAATTAATTGTATCGACAGGTAGACGCATAGGGTACCGCTGACAATAGAAAATGCGTAGTCCGTCAACCGTTCGGCGCCCTTGATTACAAGTTTTCCGCGCCCCACAGCTAAGCGAAACAAAACGAGTTAACTCGTTTCCCGCGCCATTGGTATAAAAAGCGATATGACGAGTTAACTCGGGAACAATGTGTTAACATCAGTAGGTTTAATTTCATTGAGCACCTTGGCTGACCGGTGGGATTCCCCACTGCTGCGCCGCTGGCTACAGCTTCATGCTCCTACCTGTAACACAGGAGCTGCATTATCTGTAACACAGGAGCTGCATCGGTGGCTTAGCTCATCATTTAATGTTTTTGTATTTGTTTAATTATTTACTAACACTGGAATAAGATTTCTTGTAACTAAAATTTTAGTATGGATTTTTATATCCGAAATAAATAATAATAATAATTTCTGAATTTTACAATTTTTGTACAAACTAAAAATACAAATGGTTTGACCGGAGGGAATAACGACTAGAGAGTGATGACGATCACAGATTAGGTATACAGGCACAAACGTGATCTTGCACTGTGTAGTCTATGGTCTTGGGTTTTCTACTGAAACTTAAAAAAAAAGTAAAAATATCAGCAATTATTTTTATTTTCTAAAATCAAAATATTTTTTCCTTTTTTAAAATTTACTGCTTAAGCCCAGTATGTAAAAAATAAGAGGAGTCAAATTTTGTGATCAAATGACAGCGTTACGTCTTTTGTGTGCAAACTACCTTTCACTAGAACCTTTCACTTTAATTTAAAAAAAATGTTTTATTATTTTCAATGTCTGTTCAAAGACAATCGTTCTTAAAGAGTAAACTCCAGTCGTGAGTCGTAGATGACGCACACACTTTTTTTTAAACTGCTGCAAGTGCAAGGGCAAAATGAAACATCTCCGTTAACCAATATACTCCAACAAGTTGTAACATTGTTTACTTAGCCGTTAAGGCAGTGCACCGCGCATTGAAGTTCGAAGGTCTGAAGTCAGGCTATTCAAACTTGGACAAGGACATTTATCGACTGTATTTAACTTTGGGAAGTACACTTTCACTGTGCTACGTTCATTACTAAGTTCATTATTAGTAGTAAGCACTTGATTGTGGGATAGTTTCAGTTTTGGTAAATAGATGGCGCTATTTTGTTTTTCTTGAAACAATAACTATTTTGTTTATTTTGAACCCAAAAATTCAAAACCCATTTTTAGTCCAGTTGAACGTACTACTGAACTCTATTTTTAGTAGTTCGGTTGAACAAAGCACCAAAGTATCAATATATTTTAGTAGGAACAGTTCGATTCACAGCGTAAACAAAAATATAAATTTGTACAAACTTTTTGTATTTTAAAAAGAATATGTAATAAAAAAAAACCTTTTTACTGCATTGTGCCTTTTTTTGAAGCGGCAAATTTTAAATTATCCTCAAAGGACTGTATTTATTCTCCAAAATAAATGTGAATTATACATTTTATTCTGAACTTTATTGAATTGCACTTAATGAGTGGCCGTGTATTTTGCTTGTTTTTTGCGGAAGTAAGGTAGATTTTTTGATTTTATAAATGGATATAGACTTACATCAATTAATGCCTGATTGTATCAAATAATATTATTAACGTTAGTGAACATGATTTAATAATACTTTATTGTAAAACACAGATAAAAAAAATGTGTGCAATTCCCACGTGGTAGACGTGAAACTTTCAAAAATAATACGTACACGCATACAAAATACCACGGTTGTTATGATGCCTTCTCTCAAGCTTTGTACTACGCATGCGCACACAAACACGCATAATGCTTCCTATCTCAATTTTCTCCTACGTTAAATCTTATGAATTTATGTGTCGGTCTCTTTTTACTCTCGCTTTATCGTTTCATTGACTTTCAAATCACAACGATGTTAAGAAAGTTTTCACGTCAAAATTAAAATACAGAATAGTAAGAAGTGCTGCTTCGCTTATAGCAATCATTAGGTACCTGACAACCTGTGGATGGAGAAAAATATTGCAATTACAGAGAGTGTGATGCAACAAAAAGAAGCACATTCTAAAAATAAAACCTATAACCATTTTTAATTCTTAAATGCGAATATCTTATCCACAAACCTACAAAGAATAAACGCTGTAACCCTGAAAATATACAATTGTAAGGTGAAATTCAGGAAGTTTCAGCGGACACACGGCCGACTGAACGTCTGAAAAAGACAATGCCATTGTTTCGAAATGACCTTGTAATAATTTCAGGTTATTTTGTTTCCTTCAGGTTTTGATTTTTACCAAAAAATCGAGTTGACATTTTATATTTTATTGTGCTCTTTATTGTTTTATATATCTAAATTAATAGAATAAATTTTAAAAAAGCTGCTTTAATTGTGGGTTTTTGTGTTATATATAATACTAGAGACCCGCCCCGTCTTCGCACGGATGCAATGCTCTACTATATTATGCATGTATTATACATATAAACCTTCCTCTTGAATTACTCTATCTATTAAAAAAAACCGCATCAAAATCCGTTGCGTAGTTTTAAAGATTTAAGCATACAAAGGGATATAGGGACAGAGAAAGCGACTTTGTTTTATACTATGTAGTGAAGTAATCACCTACGGGACCAATTAATGTATTAAAAGAAATTGAGTATGCATACGTTATACTTTACCCGAGCGTAAAGGGATGGAAAGCTACTTTATTTCACTGTATTTATAGGATAGCATTAAATTAAAAAAAAATATATATATCAAACACAAAATGGAAAACCGATTTTGACAAACAAGCCTAAGAAACAACGCTAGAAAACCTGTTTTCAAAAAAAAAACGCAGCCAAAGCGGTTTTCCAGTTTAAGAGCTACGATACTGACCGACTCAATCTGATCGACAGACACACACATAGTAATTAAACTTATAAAAATCCCTTTTTTGGCGTCGGGAGAAAAATCCTATCAAAATAATCCTTAGACATCAATTGATATAGTATATTAATTATTATTATTAAATAATAATTATGTATTCTTACATTCACACTAGTTTGCCTAATAGGCCAAAGTAAGCACTGTAAGGCTTGTATTTATTATGGATACTAGGGTATCTGATAGACATACATATATCGTACATATAGAAGTAAGAAGTAATATTTATTGCAATATATATAAATACCCATGACTTACGTACAAATGCTCGCATGCAGCACACAACTGCCCGTTCCGGGATTCGAACCCAGGACCGTAGGTGCGAAAGGCAGTATCACCATAGTTGCACCAAACGGTCGTAATTGAATCATAATTAAATTTTGTTTCTTTGTTTTGTTTCAATTCACACTTATGAATTTGCTAAAATAAAATAAATTGGATAAATTGTCATTTTACACCAAAGAGAAATGCGATAATGAGGAATTCTTTAATAAAATCAATTACTAGAAATAATTAAACTCGTCTCAAGTGCCTGACGAGACTCAAACACATAGAAAAGCTTTAGTATAAAAGTTTAGTACCCAAATTTTTAAATAAACAAATATAATAAATATATGATAAAGTTAACAATTTTAGAGGCCATTGAATGTGTGTTCGAAATTAAACTTTTTACGGATATCGATAACACTCCTTCATTTCCTTCCTTCAAAAAACATTCTTAATAAAACTTCATATCTTCATATATCGCAGTTTTTATGTAATATATTTAACTCGTTCAAGTACACATGTTTTATATTATATATTATGTATATTATTCATTAAAATATGTCTGTATCTACAATTCTACATTTGTATATTATACTATACTAGCGTAGCGGCCCGTCCTGCCTTCGCACGGGTGGACAAAATTCTTTAAATTTTTCTAGCATTAAATATAGCCTATGTTACTCAGCGTGAATGTAGCTTTCCAATGGAGAAAGAATTTTTGAAATAGGCTTAGTAGTTTTTGAGTTTATATTGCAAACATACAAAAATACAAATCTTTCCTCTTTATCATATTTCTTTATTGTAACAACAAATTGTTGCTGTAGATGTAATATTTTCAATAATTTCATAATTTTCACCAGATTGCTGTCATTTTTTTCTTTATTTGTTTATACTATGAATAAGAGATCTGGTCTTACAAATTTAAGTCCTACAATTGTTATAATATAGAAATAAGTTGGCAGTCGTTATTCTTAAATAAATAAAAATCATATTTAAACTGGAGTTTTCGACTTTTTTGGTACATTCAGGGTGTATGGTTGTAATAAGAGTTTATTTTATTTATTCTTCGTAATATTTGTGTTTCCGCGAATTAAAAAAAATTGCTGAAAACAAAATCTTGACCATTTATTTGTATTTTAATTATAATACATATTTTGATTCAGAAGAAATAATTTCTATAAAAATTCAAATTGTTTCAGGTTGGACTCGAGTTGATATTTCTTTGATTATTTACAATCTAGCGATTAAATGTCAAATAACAAGAAAATTCTATTTATATTACAGTGGTATTAATTTTCTTAAGAGACTATGCCGTAACTATTAAGTTCCGTATAAAAATTATTAGGTAAGTTTACAAACCCATACCAACATTTTGCCTGGAATATCTCTATGTTTATAATTTATAAATATGGTTTTCACAGTTAAGTAATAATAAAGATGTATATAGCGCATTGTTAGTAAGACTAACAAAATTATTTGCGAAACCGCCAATAAATTTGACCTCCTCTTATGAATTAAATCTTTATGTATTTAAAGTCCGTGTCACAGTGTTTGACCACTATGAACACCGAAACTTCTCAACCGATTTTGATTTTTTTAATTTTGCTGGATTTGTGTCTACTAAGAATAGGTTTTATTTTAATTTATAACACAGCAACGCGTGGCCGGGTCAGCTAATTTTCTATAAATTTTAAACAACATTTCGTTGACCCAGATGAACAAAGCATTACCTTAAAAACCGATATTTTGCGTACCTCAAAAACCACATTAAAGTTTCTTTCAGGATTTTTTCATCCGCTATTATTTTTATGTCACTTAGTAATTTTTAATGCCTATTTCTTCAGTTGGGTAGTGTTGAGAAAACCTTGAAATTAAACATTGTGACTTTTAAAAGTAAAAGAGTAAAGTTTTGAGTTGTTATCCTATTCGTTTTGTTAGTAAGATTGTGGTTATAACCTCTTCTATTTATTTTTTTTATTTTGTCGTTAGAACACTGTTTATGTATTTATATTCCCAAAAAATTACTGAGCTAACTTGTTATCAGTATTTTTTTATAATTAACTTGGTAATTTGCCTACTTTTGTTATCAATAGGATAAGACGAATTTGTTGTTGTGTTTTACCACTAACTTTCACCTGTCCCAGTGTCTGTAATGATATATTGCAAGTTAAATTTGACCAACTTCCCGGTTGAGCTGTAGTATGTATATCGCATGACAATTCATCATTATGATATCATGGAGCAGATCTGATACTGGAGCTGGGAGGTAGCAATAGGAACTCCGCGATAAAACGACACATCCGCATCGAGTTTGGGCTTTTAACTTTTTAGTATGTTTTATTTACGAGTAATAATAAAATATTGTCTTTAAAAAAATATTTAAACTTATATCTTGTGTGTTTAAATGCCTTCTGCTCTTTACATTATTTCGTTAGGTTTTACGTGGCAGCCTTCAAGTAAGGCTGAATATGATTCACTTGGACAAGGTTAGAGATGGTCCGCAATGCGAGGCATGCAAAGCTCACCCGTGACCTTGTGTGCCTGAAATTTATTTTACTGACATCTGGTGCAAGTCATAGCCGAAACGTAAAACAACTTTATAAAGGTTTTTGGATGTAATGTTTTAATATGTCCGGGTTATTTTTAATTATTTCTTTTTATTTTAATCTGAATGTCATAATAGTATTTACGTAAACCTATTTGAAAATTAAAGTCTGTATTCAGTTTTCAATAAAAAAAATATCGTATAGGTAATATTTACCTTAATATCTAACTGCAAACTATGCTTAGTTAAATATCAAATCATGACACGCAAATTCATCCTAAAATATCTAGATTTCTACGAGTATTAAACGCGAAAAGAAACTACGACAAGGTTATTTTAAAATGTAAAATTGTTTGTAAAATGTATATTCAAAAAAATATACATATAGGTAATCAAAATTTTTAAAAACTCAGAAAATATTTTATTTGCTTATATATTAAAGTACAGTTCTGTGCAGTAGGTTTAGTTTTCTAGTTTTAGGGTTCAACTACGTGTTAATGAATTTGTGAGACAGGTTATTACTTTTATTAATATAATAAAATAATATTATATAAAATAAATTCTCGGACACTTCACTACTTTTATGAGCTTAACAACTGTCGGCTCTTACTTTAGAATGTTCCCGTAAAAAACCTTTGTTGTTTGTTTTACATCACATTGCATTGTTTTCGAACAATTATTATTTTGTCTTGCTTCCCTTTGTTGGTTTCTTTTATTTCTGTTCACAAGGCAAGCGATTGTCGAAATGTAACTGAAAAGTTCGATAATTATTTTATATCTTTGTTAGTGGATGCCGAGCATGGCTTCATCATTTATTATTGTAAAGGATATCTAAATAGTTTTAAGAAATGTATGTAGACAGTTTTACTAATGTACTTGCCAGTCACTATTGTGTGTAATATAAATATAGTATTTATTAGTTTTTTTAGTTTTTTGCATTAAATTTGCTATATTTCTATAAAATAACTCATACGGCTGTAAAAAAACAACCACACCTCCGAGTCCACAGCTGGGATTGGAACCCACGACCATTGACGATTCCGACGCGTCTGCCAGCGTCTCGGTAGCTCAGCGGTCAGAGCACTCCCCCGGAGAGCAAAGGGTTGTGGGTTCGAATCCCACTCGAGTCATTAATATCTTAAAAAAGATTAAGTTTGTCGTTACTCTACTCTTTATACCTACGCACTCGGTTTGATTATCACGGCTCCTTTTTCGTAAGTTTTTATAAACAAATGATCGAACGCAATACTTCACCACTGTTGCAACAATATTTACATTGACACGGGGAACTGCATAATGTATATTTTAGTTGATTCATGTATAAATTCGTTTTTCGGTACAAATTATAACACATGTTGCTTAAAAAGTAAATTAGTTGGAGTATAAAAAGAGTTTTCTACAATTGCTATGGTTTCTTTTAGTTGATATTTTTATTAGGTAAGATATATATTATCACGCTTTTTATCGTGAATAGGAAATACATCCTCAGGCAAAGAGTTCCACTCTTTAGCGGTACGCATTACAAAATTGGAAACAAAACTCTTTGGTGTATAACAATAGGCGCCACCTTTTGGTTCCAACTTTGTGATACGTACCGCTAAGGAGTGGAAATCTGTCTAAGTCTGTGTTTCCTGCACGTTTCCTGACAAATACAATTTAAGGGTCTTCATGTCACGAGTGAATATTTATTACCTTCTAGGCAAGCACGTCACATTCTAGATCACATCATCGCTTACCATCAGGCAAGATAGCGGTCAAAATATTATCACAATATTTTTAGTGTAGATATTCGCTATTGTCCATGAAAAATTAAAGTTCAAAGTCAAATTTAAACTCTGTATTTAACTGTAACGTCTTATCTTTTAGCTCTTAGCTTAGCTGACCATTAGACCTAAAATGTCCTAATCCAAAAAATTAACTAAATTTCAAATTTATCTACATACACTATGCTATAAATGCAACTTTTGGAAATGCCTTTTTATTATATTTATTTATGATTTTATATTTTTTGCATTTTTAATACTATCTTATATGGTAAATCTTAATATAAAAAATCAAAATGGCTCAAAAATTCGCCCGGGAACAACTGTTAAGCAGAATCGATGTTTTTATATTATTTTTTCTATAAAAATTTACTTACTTATTTACTAATTATTAATTTACTAATTTAAGATATAAATATTAAACCTACTGAATTTACTTTAAGTATTAGAATACTGGAAAAATACAGTACAATTTACTTTGCAATCTACGTACTTCCAATTCGATGACCTACAATTTAATCTAATTGCATTTTTGCATAGATGATTCTAATTCTAAAGATGCATTATATTGCTGGTGAAAATTTTGCAAGAAATATATTAAATCATTAACTAAAACCCATAATCATAATGACGACATACGTTTTTATGATAACGCCACTCTAAGATCAATGTAGATAAGGAACTGTTCTTATTCTCTATGGTCTAGGTGTTGTAGTACAGTCGTTGTTTCGGACTTTTTGGCAGGAGCGGGAAGCGTCACGTTAATGGTTTTGTTTCTCTTGTTAAAATTTGTGTTGTTGTGGATATTAGTGCGTAATAATGGTGGATTATTAACCACTAAGTGTTTGTGAACATACAAGAGTGTTGGCAAGTGTAACAAAGCAGCGGAAGTTGTCTTTTCCTGGTCTCTCAAAGAGTCCATGGGGAGATTTCAGTAAAAGCCCACACATTTACTGAAACCTATGGGAGGAAAAATATATTTTACTGTTCAGTCATCATCATAAAATTAAGAAAAGAAATTACTCAAGAACTGGCGATTATACATAATTGACACTGGCTAAATGCACAAATAAAGAAAAAGAAAGTAGTTTCTTAATTTCATAACACAAGCACTTCAGCTACTTAACTTGGTTTCAGAAAAATATATGTGATGTTTTATATTTAATTATTTATATTAACCCCTCGCAGATTGTTTAATTATACATCTAATGTTTAATGAAAACACAAATAACTGAGAAACCAAATAACAAAAACGTAGCCTTTCGACTGAAAAGCAATTATCCGACAAATTCCGGAAGTGTAACCGCTAGTGCTGTGCGGTATAAAAAGAGTAGTCACTAACTGTGACTACGTTATAATTGAAATCGTTGTTTCCATACAAATACAACAAATATACATAGCACTCTACTTATATAAACACTAGTTGACCCGGCCACGCGTTGCTGTGCCGACTGCAGCGTCATCTGCCGGACTGATTTGTGAATCTAAACCATTCTCAGATCCCCTTGAACACACACAAAAAAATTCATTCAAATCGGTCCAGCCGTTTAGGAGGAGTTCAGTGACATACACACTCACAGAAGAATTATATATATAAAGATTAAGCAAGCATAAAAAGATGACGCTGCGCTGGTTTCTTGCTTAGTTAATTGGCTGTATGCATCACCATAAATATTTTGTAATAATTTTTAAAGGCTGTGGTCTTTGTTAATATATAAATAAAATTGTGGAGGCAAATATTATCATAATAATTCCTCATAAATATATACTTTCAATGGTTTTTGCGGACACGTAAGATGGCGGTCGTTATCTCGCTTACCCTCATTAGGAAAGTTTAATTGCTCAACTTGTAAGCGATAGGAAACTTTTTTTAAATTTCTATTTAAAACTAACATTTAGTCCCCATTTCTGGATCCGTGTTCACAGGAACACGGAAATTAAGTTACAACTAATCTTTTTGCGCGATTGAAAATGGAATAGGCATTCTCTTTCCCTGGGAAATGGCAAAAGGTTTGTGGGACTGCCCTGCCTGCTAGTCTGACGGGTTTAACCACAAACAACCACTAGATGAGCCACGTGCCGATGTGGTATGCCTCGATGGTGACATTCACCAGAACTAATCGGGCGCTTGCCAAAGCAAGCCACCATGGGATACAGAAATTTCTTCTGCTATCACAAGTCTCTCCTGTTCTATATGATACCACTTATAAAGCCTATTGCTTTCTAATCTGATCTAAATCAATACTATTGCATTAAGCATAATGTTTTATAAAGTACTGGCTCTCCCGGCCAATCGTCGCTGTGTTATAAATGATAACTATCCCATTCCTAATTCGGAACAAATGCAGCAAAATGAAAAAAAAACATTGAAATCGCTTGAGTAGTTTAGGAATTCATCGCGTTCAAATACTGTGGCAGGGAATTTTAATTATTACATTAATTATTTAGTCTCAAAGTAAGTAGAATTAGTAAAACGGGTAATATAATCAGAATAAGGGAATATATGGTTGATGTATCAAAGAGTCGCCCTAAGCGTCTTCGTTCCAATTTCGTGATCCGAACCGCTAGAGAGTGGAACTCCTTGCCTGAGTCTGTGTATCCTGACTAATATAATTAAGTGGTCTTAAGTCACGAATGAATAGGTATCTTCTAGGCAAGCGTATCACATCCTAGATCGCATTGTCGCTTACCATCAGGCAAGATAACGGTCATGCGCTTACCTATACAGGGTTAAAAAACACAAAAGTATTGAAAAAACTTACAAAGAAGCCATGACAGTGAGTCTAGGTAAAGATAAAGATGCTTTTTATTCATTATGATCGTTTGACAATGAATTCATTGAAACCTTGTACTGAGAAGACACCGCAACAAAACTCGGCAAGGACTGTTTTTTATCACTTGAAATATATTTTACAGAATTTCAAATAAGCAAACTGAGTTCTTTAGTCACAGCTCTCATATAGGACTCCTATTCTTCAACGTCAAAAATAAATGACGGCGCATCAGTTATAGTGTGGTCATATCATGAAAATCGTATCTTACGTCTAACGTTAAAGTGTTTTATTAAAGTTAACTTTTGTCTTCTAAATAAGTATGGGAAAAAATTACTTTACAGACTTTTGCAATGCAGTTATTAAAGAAAATACCGTTAACTGTACGCATTTTAAATAATAATCACATAGTTCCACAGAAAATCACAGTTTGGTTTCACTATGACTACAAAACATTGACTATTTAGCGTGCACATCTCTATTTGCAACAAGTTGATGAAGAGATGAATCAACAAACTTAAACGTTTTGGTCCCTGACTTCTTACAATACAAGATTTTAAATCAAAATGACCTGAAACGTAACAAAAGCCCTATGCAATAAAAATTACTTTAAATAATAGAAAACCCAAGACAATTCATGTAACATGTATTCACCAATTAAAAACCAGAAAATTTCCCATTACTACAAACCATAAATATTGAAAATTACAGAAGGTCAAGCAAAAGGAAGTAGAGATAGTCATAAACATACTAATATAATCGTAGCTAAAGATATTATAATTCGCAAAAAACTATTTTCCCTTTATAAATATCAAATATTTTGAGATTTACTATAAGTCGGTATTCGACAGACTGTATTTTGGAAAATGTGCTCAGACGCTACATATGCTCATACCGCCATCTCCTTTCTTCAATTGGACATCCAGACGCACTGCGGGCTACCATCCTTTCTTGGTTGCTATTCTTACCCGCACCAAGAGCTTCTTAACATCATTTATAATGTGCACAGCAAAGGAGTAGAACTCCCTACCTGTGTCTGTATTTCCGAGTACTTATAACCCGTCCATTTCGTGGTTCGTGTCTTGGCCCCAGGGCTTGATTGGGATCAAGAGCGAACCCATTCAAAATAAAAAAAACCAATAACATCCACTTCCAATGAACGTCTCCACCATGCACCATGCGATGCATCCAATCACTTAACCGAAACGAAAGTCATGAATTTGTAAATTGTAATTCCCAAACTCACCTTTAACTGAATATTCATAAGAAATAACACACCGAATCAGAAGAAAAAGTCAATTAATCTATCAAATGATTTTATTCCCTGTTGAGTCAATTTTACGAGAGATTACAAAACTTTGAAATAATGTTGAAAGAGTTACGAATTGTTAACGAAGCCCGTCGTTCGCAGTAATTGGTTTGACGTCTATTTGGTGCAATGTTAACGATTCTTTCGCACTGACGGTCCTGGGTGCCAGTCCCGGAAGGGGCAGATGTTTGTGTGATGAAGACGATCATTTGTACCTGAATCATGGGTATTTATATATATTTCTATAAATATTACATGTCTATGTATCATATATTTATGTCTATCCGTTACCCTAGATCCATACCACAAGACCTAGTTAGGAACTTAGAAAATGGAAATATGTGATTCCTTACAGGAAAAGGCATGATAAAATTTGTGTCTGTATTGAAAATGGCTGCTAATCAATGATCAGCAAAACCCAGTATTTACACGCAGTATTTGTACATTACCATATGACAACGCCATCTATTTTGTTCGTGATAAAACTTTCATTGGGAGCCCATTCTAAATCTAAGGGTTTTTTATTGAAGTTGATCTATAAAATTGCAGTAATAAATTATCCTTTATGCACATAGTAATCTTTTAGCCGTCCAATGAATGACGTTAAATACCAGCCGTTTTATCGACAATAACGTTGAATGTCCCATAAAGAGCACACAAAGAGTCTCGTCGAATGTCCCTTGCGTAGGGCGTTTTGCATTTTGTTACTATACAATACGTAAATACTGTAGATAGATAGTACATATATTCACCACATACGTATTCTAACGAATAAGGTCGCCTTATTTTTTATATTTTAATTGGTATAATCCTGATGTTTTGATAATTTTCAACTTCTTTTATAATGCGCACAGCAAAAAAGTGGAACTCCCTCCGTGCGTCTGTATTCCCGAGTACTGATAACCCGTCTGTTTTTAAAGCTAGGGTGAATAGACACCTACTGGATTGGCTCGTTCCATCGTGGCTCTGTCTTGGCCCCCGGGCTTGATTGGGGCCATTTGAATTTTTTTTAAAATCATTAACTGTTTTCCTCTAAATATAAATGAACTCTATATAATTAATTTGCTTTTCACACTCTCGCGTTTACCAATTGAAATTGATATGAATTGATTGATATGAATTGATTGATACTCCAATAGTTCCAATTCAAGGCGTAAACAGATAATTATACGTATAATTCTATCACGTATTTTTGTCGTTGATTTGTTTAATTAATATTACTGGTTCCCTAAAAATAAAGAATTCATCATCAATACACACGTCAGATGCTACTAGGCCACTGTTTAGAATGCCACAAATAACCTATTTAAAGGGAAAATGTAACACAATTTTAACTTCACTATATTTTTGTGGTACCTTCATTGTGGTGTTTAGTTACTTATTCTGGGTTTAAATATCTGTGATGTTGTATATTAAATTTATTAGTACCTATATACGACCGTTTGGTGCAACGGTAGCGATCCCGCCTTTCGCTCTGACGGTCCTAGGTTTATTTTTAATTTATATCTATGTATCATATATGTATATCATCCATCCGTTACCTTAGTATCAATAACACAAGCCTTACATGCTTTTACTTCAATGGTATCAAGATAAAAAAAAAACATATTATTAGTTATTGAAAAACCTACAGAAACATTGATCGTTCATTTGTTATAATGTTTCTTCAAAATATAACTCAACATTTGCTATAATGCACACAGCAAAGGAGTGAAAATTCCTCCTTGCGTCTGTACTTCTGAGTACTTATAACCCGTCCATCTTCAGACCCAGGGTTGATAGGCAACTTATGAGTTAGTTCGCTCCATCCTGGATCCTGTCTCGGCCCCGGGGTTTAATTGGGATCAAGAGAAAATCTATTCAAAATAAGAAGAATATAACTTTTAAAAGTATTCTGTATGAGCAATAAGCAATATAAGTCAGTGACATATGTAAGTAGAAAACGTTACAGGGTTTTATCTCGAATTGTATAGTATCTGTTACCCGGAAGTTCTTTTACGAAATCATTGCGCATTTCCGCCATTGCCAATATTCATTAGGAGCTGCCTCTCCTCGTTAACACTAAGATCGTTTTAAATGTAACAAGAATAATTGACTAACCAAATGAATTAGTGAATCCGCACTAAAGCAGACATGTTACGAGGCAATAAATGCGTGCTTAGTAAACTCATTGAGAGGGATAAATGTTTTATTTGAAGCTGATTTGCAATTAAACGTATGCTTACGAGTTTCGTGGAGAGTTAACTTTGTAATTTGATCGCTTTTTTTAAAGAGAATCTCTTTTGAAAACATTATGAATACCTTAATGAAATAAGTTTCTTTTTTATAGTAAACTAGCTGAACCGGCCACGCGTTACTGTGCCGACTGCAGCGTCATCTGCCGGACTGATTTGTGAATCTAAACCATTCTCAGATCCCCTTGAACACACACAAAAAAATTCATTCAAAACGGTCCAGCCGTTTAGGAGGAGTTCAGTGACAAACACACTCACAGAAGAATTATATATATAAAGACTAGCTGAACCGGCCACGCGTTGCTGCGCCGACTGCAGCGTCATCTGCCGGACTGATTTATGAATCTTAACTATTCTCAGATCCCCTTGAACACACACAAAAAAAATCATTCAAATCGGTCCAGCCGTTTAGGAGGAGTTCAGTGACATACACACTCACAGAAGAATTATATATATAAAGATAGTTAGGCGCTTGACCACTATCTCGATGGTAAGCGAAGATGCGATCTAGGATGTGACGCGCTTGCCTAGAAGATACCTATTCACCCGTGACTTGAAGACCACTAAATTGTATTTGTCAGGACACACAGATTCAGGTAAAGAGTTCCACTCCTTAGAGGTACGTATCACAAAATTGGAATTAAGGTGCTTTGTTTGACTCTTTGGTATATCTACCAAATAATGGTGTCACCTATTTGTAAGTTATTCTGCTGCAGACTCTCTGAAATGTATCCTATAAAAACGGATAGACTAGCTCAAGGTATTCGAGCTTTTTATAAAAAAAGATCGTCATTGCCGATGAGCCTTGGCCTTCCTCTCGATGGACTCAAGCGTCTGGAGCTGGTATCGGAGGGAACCGTCCCAAAGATGAGAACAATACTCCATACACGATGGAACTTGCGCTTTGTAAAGGATGAGCAACTGTTCCGGCGTGAAGTATCTTCTCACCTTTGAAAGATTGCCAACGTTTGGTTTATTTTCAGGAGCCAGGATGGCTAAGTTTATGATAATAATGTTTGAGAACATCAGATACGGTGTTCTGAATCCAACTTTAGTAGTTAAAGTACTTATGTTATGGAATTTAGAAACAAAAACGGTAAAACAATTCTCAGACCTATGAAAAAGTTCGTTTTCTACATTAAGTCGGCCGGGAACAAAACCTGGGAGCTCGGGGTGGCGGCAACATGATAACTGGTATGCGATTTAACCACGTAGGTTCTAAAAATAAAGATATATACATCGCGAATCTTAATGTTTAGCCCTCTGTAGAAATCTATTTTGACTGATTTTTCGAACCCCAGACAAAACTTTTTCGTCTATATCATATTAAACTGACAAATTCAAACAATTTCGGTTACTACTGTTTCTTATGTTACGAGTGCTATTTCTCTTTTATTGGGTAACAATTCATCTGAATGATGCTTTATCTAAAGATTGTAAAAATTACCATGACAAAAACCTAAACTCATAAAAATTATAAACAAATGCAGAGCAATATGGAGTTTAATAAAAAAAAACAAATTATTCCCTTTAATCATGTAAAGAGGATAAATCTATAAAAATACTGGACGCGGGAACGTGTTTGAAGGACTACAAAATATATAGGCAAAGGGATAAAAAAAGAAATTAAAAACGAATAAATGTTTTAAATTCATTTAGTTTTCAAACTGAAATAATTTTTCTTTTTTTTTGTTTTTAACATAATTTCATGGTTTAAACAATTAACTATTACCGCAGTCATATAATTTAAGCTATCGTTACGAAAGAAATTGTGTGTTTTATTTTATTTAGCTCTCTAACAGTGAATACAATAATTAAAAATAAAAAAACAATAAATCTTTAACTGTTTGTATTACTACGAACAAAAGAACACAATATACATGAAAGAGAAACAAAATAACAGCAAATCATATTAATTATTCGTCGTTATTTAGGTACTTTTACCAAAAAGAAATAAACAGAAAAAAGCATGTGTACAATTCACACGTAGTAGAAGTGAAATCTTTAAAAATAATACGTACACGTATACCAAATACCACGGTTGTTGTGATGCCTTCTCTCAAGCTTTGTACTACGCATGCACACACAAACACGTATTAACACACGTACATAATGCTTCCTATCTCATTTTCTCCTACGATAAATCTTAGGAATTTATATGTGTCTCTTTTTACTGTCCCCTTTTCGTTTCATCAACTTTCAAATCACAACGATGCTATAGAAGTTTTCACTTCAAAATCAGTGTATACGAAGTGTTACAAAATGAAGTAGAAGTTTGTGATATTTTTTGACCTTTTAAATGATATTTTATATCTGTACACATTGGCTGTCCTGCGACCAAGAGTTTCCATTGCTCAAATCGGTTCTCTGTCAATTTACACTCATCCATAAAACATGCGTTTGTATGTACTAATGATGAGAAATAGAACGACGAGCCCGGTGTTAATCCAGTTAATCTTTCAAAATTGTAATGCATACTCATCAATGATTCCATGATCATAGTTTTGCCACTGCTCGGTGGTCCTATGAAAAATAGATTATTCTTCTTGTTTGTTCGTCGTTCGTTTGTTCGTGTGTTTAAATTTAATAGCAGTTATAATTTCTCTGAACACTTTTCCTTATGACTTTCTGGTTCGTCAGCATCTGGTACTATTCGTAGATAATAGGATTCAGCTCTGTCGATTCTTTTAACAATCGTTTCTGAAAATACTAGAATTCGGTATATTAAAATTGCTGTGAAGTCGCTCGTTGAAGTTTTTAGTAAATTGGATGGCAATCCCTTCAGGTGTCTGGCATAAATATCTTTGAGCGTCTCCTTCGTTAAAAGCTCGGTTATAACATAGGAGGCCGACCAGTTGACCATTTCGTTCGTTACGTCCTGCGCTTCTTGAGTTGGTAGCGTTTCTCAGTCAGTTGTATTGCAATTGACTTGTCTCCTTGTTTATCGACCATTGATCCCCATTCTCCTGTATCTTCATTGGTCGCATGAGAAATTTCACCCACTCCTCGGTTAACAGGAAAGGTCTGTATTTGAAGTAATGGTAGAAACTTTAATTTAATTGGAAGCACTAACACACGGCACAAACGTTATTATGTCTATTAACAATCATCCACAACCAAACACGTATCACGTCGGACTGCAGGCAATAAAACGATCTTGGAAAGAAGCATTTGGGGTCGGCGGAAAACCGGTCGTATCACTGACGCACGAAATAGTGGATAATGAAGAGGACGATGACTTCGTTACTCGCGAAACCAGTCCAACCAATCTCAGGTTCGAACCTGCGCCCTTTAGATGTCCGGTTCACTGCTCTCCCAATCGAGTGAGACGACTGGATTTTTTCTAATATGTGTCTATTAATGTTTATCTTATTTTGTTAAATAGTAGTGTTAAGAAAACTTGACAATAGCTTTTTGGAGTTTACTCTTTAAGAGATTATTTTCATATAAAGCGCCCGGTATGAAAAAAAATTAAGATTCGATCAGTGATCGAATGACAGCGTTACGTTTTTTCCGCAACCTATCGTGGGCACTTTTGACTTTTATTTTAAAGTTTTGTTATATTATTTTCAAAGAAGTTTTTAACGAACTCCAGTCATACGTCAGAGCTGACACACACTCTTTATTATTAATAACACAGCGAATAATTTATTACAACATATACAGTGGCGTAGCTACCGAAAGACAAGATTGTGCTATGCACCAAGGCCCCCAAGATCTGGGGATCCACGAACACTGACTAGCAAACTACATATTACACTAGCTAAAAATTCTTCCACCTTTGCCATGTAATTAAAAAAGTTTGCAACACGACTTTTTTGTTGTATTGTCGATCGAATCTTTTAAAATTTGGCATATTAATTGATTATGATAAAATAAATGCCTCGTTAGAAAAATCTGACTTTATTTTAAAATAGTACAGTTAAACTTCCAATTAAAATTATGATTCAGTTATTATAATTTGAAATATTTTTATTTATAAATTAAAATTAAACCCATGTCCTAAGTCGGAACGAATTCAGCAAAATGAAAAAAAAACAAAATCGGTAAAGTAGTTTCGGAGTTCGCGGTCAAACATCGTGAAAGGGAATTTTCATAAATATTTTTTTTTACACATAAAACAGTATTGGGAGCATGTGGTAGTAATAATTGAAAAATACTCTTTATTCTCCCTCCAATTCGATTTCGCCTATATTGAATAATATGCCGGTAAAAAAGAAGATGTTTTTACACGACTTTTTCCATATCAACTGTACCACTTTGTTACTATACTATTTAAAAGAATAAAGGGGAATTCCCCACAAGTGTAATAAGGGCCACAGGTTTTTTTTTCACTAGGGAATTTGTTTCTTAGCTATGCCTCTGACTCTACATATAATGCAAATGTACGTTGTTTCAGTTGATAAAATAGCTTATCTGTATAATATCTGTGAGCTACTTGACAAAAAATAAGTCGAGAGTAAACCGAAGGGAGGTCACTCATTTACCATTATTTGCCAAGCAATCTATTTCGAGTTTGTCCAAAGGCAAACCTTGCAAATTGTGCGTGTGTTTGCTTAGTTTGTGACGAGCCTACCGCGGCCTTGTTGGTTCGCTTTAAAGATCTTCAAAGGCTAAAGAAGCATTTTTTTCGGAAATATTTAATTTACAAACAACAGTTCATTAGGAAAAAAGTATTTTAAAATAAATAATAATATTATTAGGCAGCATCACAAATATTGTCCTGCACCAAAATTAAGTATTATAATTGTATATATTTTTTACATTTTTTTAATGCTATCTTATAAGATAAATTATTTTAATAGGGAAAAACTTGAAAAAAAAAATCTATGACACAAAAAAACTAAACGAATTTGGGAGCTACGATACCACAGACAGATAGACAGACACATTAAACTTATAACATCCCTCTCTTTTTGCGTCGGAGGTTAAAAATCACAAGCGCCTGAGAATTCAGTTGTGAGCCGAGTCGATTTTTTCTATTAATATAAGTTATCAAAATTAAAGACCTAAAGTAATTGTGAAATAGAATTCAGAAACAACTATAGTACCACAACACTCGACCTGAGATAATATATAAAAGTTCGTTTACTATATTGATCTGGTAGGGGATCTAACCTGGATCCTCGGAGTGGCGTTACCGTGAAAATCGGTATGGCGAGTAAGCGATTAACTGATAAAGCATTTTTTTTGATGACACTACTGTTAATTTCAGTTTTATATTTAACTAGCTGACCCAACCACGCGTTGCCGTGGCACAGTAATTTTATTTTTCTACAATAAAAGATTTTTTCTAAAATAAAAGTAACCTAAGTTACTCCTTATTACATCAGCTATCTTCCAATGAAAGTCTCGTCAAAATCGGTCCAGCCATTTCAGAGATTAGACGGAACAAACAGACAAACAGACAGACAGACAAAAATTGTTATTTTGGTGTATGTACCGTATATATATTCATATGTATGTAGTAAAAAACGGTTATTTCAATATTACAAACAGACACTTCAATTTTATTTATATGTATAGATAACATATTTGGCCCCTACAATATCTAGACACGAGGTAGCGTGTAAAGTCAAATTCAAGAACAGAACTGGCGAGCAGCACCGTGTGTAATATTACACGAACCATTTGGAGTAAATTTTGACAAACCCCCCCCTTCCATTATAGCCTTCGCAAGTTCTAAACCTGTTACTTGTCGGTTCTTATTTTATTATTTAGATTATAATAATTCGTATATGAGAACAAACCAAGTAAGTCCTTAGGCTACAATATATTATCCTAAGTTATAAGAGGAAATGATATTTTGTGTTGTTATAAACAAATTTCAGGACTGACCATTTAACTTGGCACCCATTTAGATCTCACTTCTTTTGTCGTTGAAGTCAACAACCAAGGCATTTATCATAATATTGAACTTGTCTCTTATTTCACATTTGTTTTTGATGGGATCTTATTATCTAAAATAATAAATTACTTAAAATAACGAAAAAAATACAAAATGTAGGTTAAATTGCTATTAATTAAACACAAAAACATTAAGAATTTTTTGTCTGTCTATCTGAAACTTTGCTTAGAAATGTTTCAACAAATTTCAATGAAAATGTTAGATATTAAAACAAGAGTTTTGTTTTACATTTTACAGGAAACTTTAGGAACACAAAAAACAAATTTAACCTTTTGAGACTGTCCACTATTATTTAAGAGTAAAATTATATGAAAGGCCAAAGGGAAGATAAATTATTTTAGTAGAAAAATGTAAAAAAAAAATCCACTCGGTTCACAAGTAAATTCTCTGGTAGTAATCACACTCGTAACCTTTAGAAATCCGGTCCATTGCTTAAGGTTGCGGGTTCGATTCCTGCCAAGCCAAGCACATGATGCGTAAAGCTTAGGTAGGAAGGCTTGAAGTAAGCTCACATTTTCCACAGCTTGATAAAAAAGACTTAAAGAGGTCCTTAATCTTTTTGTTATTTTTTTGTTATACAAGAAAAAAAAACTTTTTTTTCATATCAAGATACCTAACTATAATAATATATAACGTATAGGTAATTTTGATATATTACTAGCTTCTATTTACTTTCACCTGTCCCGGTGTCTGTAATGAAATCTTGCAAGTAATATTTGACCTACTTCCCGGTTTCCGATTGAGCTGAAAATTTGCATGCATATGTATATCGCATGACAATGCAATATTATGATGACATGAGGCTAATCTGATGCTGCAGCTGGAAGATGACCACAGGAACTCCACATTAAAACGACACAACCCCATCGAGTTTGGTTTGATTCGTATTGACGAGTTATTTGATCCTAATGGTAATCAGGGTCAGATGTTTGAGCTGGAAGGTGACCATAGGAACTTCAGAATAAAACAACGAGTTAGGGTTCATTTGATTCGTTTTTTAACTTATTAGTTCGTTTTATTAACAAGTAATACTAAAATATTGTTATAAAAAAGCTTTTTTAATGAAATCTTGTGTTTTGATATGTCTATCCATGTCCTTGCCTACTCGTTAGAGTAGCTTTCCCCCTCCCCTTCAACATTATTCCAAAATTGACGCCGAAAATCTGGCAGCTCCAACGAGGAACGTAGCAAAATAAAGACTCCAATTATGTTGGAGGTATTAGAAAAGGAAAATGGGGCTAGTACCAATCCTGCAATTCTTCAACAGGGCGAGAGCCCTGGGCCAGAGCGGCGCAACGGCGAGTGCGATCCGACCGGCGATATGGTGCCGCCGGAGGCATCGCCCGCGCCCTCCGCGCCGCCGCCCGACCCACCCGCGTCAGCACCAGCTCCCACCACCGTGAGTAACAAAATTAATATAATTCTATATATGACACCGTAAAATTTCTGCGCGAGGCGGTTCTCCCGAGGCGGTCGCTTAGATGAAGCCTATAAAGCCTTCCTAGGCTATGGCACTTTCCAGGTGGTGTTTAGTGAGTACGAATCTGACATAACTTCGAAGCCGGGCCGGAGTAGCCATGCAGGATTCACCACCTTCCTCCCCCGCTTCCGGAGGGTGCCCAAGTTCTCACGTGATTGTGAACTGCCGAAAGATTGTGAATTGTCCAAAGACTGTCAATGATTGATCGGTAGGTCTTTCTATGTCCATAGAGTTACGTTCAGTGAATAACATTTATATTCGACATCCGGCGCGGGTCACATCACATTCAACAAATCAGCGCGCGAGGTGCCTTTAGTCGCATGCCATTTTACAATTGAACAGTTTCACGTGAATATTTTATAATCTACCGAAAAATAATGCGCTAAATTGTAAGCAGTACCTACCTATGTTACGGTTCACAATCATTCGACAGTTTATAATGAACGATTATATTCTAACAGTATTTACAATTTTACGGTGACACACATATATATATATATATATACTAGCTAACCCGGCAAACGTTGTTTTGCCATGTATATTATTTCTAGGAAAAGTTTTTAATTAATTAATAAAAAATAGGAGTTGATGGTAGAGGGGTGAAAATTTAGTTGTATGTATTTTTGTATGTTGTATCATAAAAAAAAAGAAACTAAAAATTTTGTTTAAAAAATAAAAAAAAATTTGGGGGGTGGACTACCCCTAACATTTAGGGGGATGAAAAATAGATGTTGGCCGATTCTCAGACCTACTCAATACGCTCACAAAATTTCATGAGAATCGGTCAAGCCGTTTCGGAGGAGTATGGGAACGAAAACTGTGACACGAGTATTTTATATATAAGATATATATATATATATATATATGTATGTGTGTAAATTCGGTGTCACAGTATTTGACCGCGATGAACTCCGAAACTACTCAATCGATTTTGATGTTTTTTTTTAATTTAGCTGGATTTGTTTCATTTTGATTTTTGAATCATTGTTATTGTCCTTCGGAGTTCATCGCGGTCAAACACTGTGACAGGGAAATTTTGTATGTAAAGATACGTGGGCGAGGGTTATTTCTTAATCGCCATAACCATTTACAACATTGTTTTCCACTAGAAAGAAGTGAGATAACCAGTTCCTCCACGATGACAGATTCCGAGTAAAGCGCTTTGCCATCTTAGGGCCTTGCCATCACTTCAGTCCACGAATTAGATCCAACTATGTTAATTTCTTCATATGGGCATTTCTTTTGAATCTCTTTATAACTGTTTGCAGATGGCTATGTTGTGTCCGGCAGAGTATAATAACACCAACGCTTCATAGTTGAGTTAACGGTTAATGAAACTGAAGATAATTTTTTAACCGCCTTTTACTGCTTTTGTACTCAGTTCTCTGGTTGACTGGTAGATAATGCCTAAAGGCATTTAATCCGCCATTTGTACTGTTATTTGCAATAAAGAATAAATAAATAAAAATAAATAATCACTATACACCTCCTGTTGACCACAAAATAGGAAGCAGCGTTTTTCGAAATTCGTCTTTTGCTGCAAATTTTCTGTAACCCGCCTCTCAAGCATGGTAAATTGTGATGATATCCCTATTTTAGCTGGTGGCTTCCAGCACTGGTTGTCTTTCAGCTGAGATGATGGTAAATATATATGTCTATAATACGTCGTAATGTTATTAGTCGAAAAAGAGGAGATAAATATAAATTGGCTGAAAACTCCATCTAAAGTAGACATCGTTAAACTTCAATTCGTCTGAATCTTCAACACCCTCATTGGTATACATAAGACGTTACCCATGATTTTTGCACAGCAACCTGTGAAGACCAGATCCGTGGTGGTCTCACTGACGCCGCCGCGGGAGCGTGAAACTTGGGCCAAAAAAGCAGAGTTCCTGCTAGCCGTGGTGGGGTTTGCTGTTGACCTGGGCAACGTGTGGCGGTTTCCTTACATCTGCTACCAAAATGGCGGGGGTGAGTCACCTTTGTTATCTATAATATCACAAAGCTTTGTTACAAATTTATTTTTGCTGCGCGTGCAAGTCTCTACCAATGATTTAGGCTCTTTGGAAGACTTCTCCATGACATGACATAACATTGACGTATCTGTGGGCAAACTGCACCTTTCTATAGTAACAGATACGCGTGGACAACCTCACCCTCCTTTCTTTCCTATATAACAAGAGTGGATACTAAATTATCACAACTTACGTCAAAAAAGTAAAGATCCTACGTGATAGGATCAGGGATAAATACTAGTAATGAAGGAAGTTTTAATCAAAATGGGAACTGGTCGTAGAAGTGAGTCTAGAATCAAAAACGAAGTTCCCGATAATATTTTCTATTGTAGCTACTGTAATAGACAGAAATATTTGAGAATCAAATAAAACTAAGAGGGTTAGAAAATAGAATTTAAAGAGATTTCCAAGATGATTTCATTCCACCAGGTGCGTTCCTGATCCCATATTGCGTGATGTTGCTGTTTGGCGGGCTTCCGCTATTCTTCATGGAACTGGCTCTCGGTCAGTACCATCGCTGCGGTTGCCTCACGCTCTGGAAAAGGATCTGTCCAGCACTTAAGGGTAAGCTACAGAATTCTATTTAATAAAAATGTATATATAATAAAATGATGAATGCGGTCGGTGTTTAATTTTAAATATATTAAAATTGAAAATTTAACATAAATCATAAAAAGTAAAAATGCCATCTAGGGACGCCCGAAAGAAACTAAGCTTTATAGTATAGACAGCTGACTCCTATATATATAGTAACGGTCAAAGAGTTCTATATATACTATGGAACTATTTGAATCTAACGCTCTCGTGTAACGGTAAAATCATCAGTAAAATATAAAAAAGACTGAGCTAAATGATTGATTAACTGACAACGCACAGCCTAAACTACCGAACCAAGAGACTTAAAATATTTATAAAAGGCTGAAAACACTTCCTAAAATGGTTTTTTTTTTTACAATTCTACCCCTAGGGGAGCGAAATAATGTATTAACTGTTGTGTGTAATTTAGGGATGTTGCGGATGCATTTTTTTTCACATCCGCGGATGCGGATGCGGATGCGGATTTTAAGAGGCTCACATCCGCGGAAGCCGATGCGGATGCGGAACTGTACAAAAAACCTAAGTTTTGGTTTGGTAGGGTAAAAAGCAGTAATATTTATCCTTTCTTTATCTATACATTAAAATAAAATTGGAGTGTCGGTTTGTAATATTGAAATAACCGTTTTTTACATGCATATGAATGTATATACGGTACATACACCAAAATAACATGTTTTACAATTTTTGTCTGTCTGTCTGTCAGTGTGTTCGGGCTAAACTCTAAAATGGCTGGACCGGTTTTGACGGGACTTTTATTGGCAGGTAGCTGATGTAATAAGGACTAACATAGGCTACTTTTATTTTTTTATATATTTTATTTTAGAAAAATAAATTAATATTGCCATGTCCAAGTACTGTCCAGTACCGCGCGCAACTCTCACCACTTCTCCCACCAACGAATCAATGCTGCCTATCGCGCGGGCTCAGAACGCGCGAACGGGCTATTGCTGATTTTCAATAAAAAATATATTGCATGGCCGGGTCAGGTAGTTTAATAATAAAGTAGTGAGAGAATTACCATTACTGATTACTTGTTTTAGTAATGAAATTTAAATATGGAGCATTATATTTAATGAAAAGTAGAATGGCCGCCTTATCAGACACCAGTCTGTTTCGCAAGGGTTCGTGTATTAATCCTGTGCTACTAAATAACTGTTCACTTGGAACACTGGCTGGTGGCGCTGATAAGAATTTGCGTGCTTTTTTACCACGTTTTTCTTATCTCACTTTTCTTATTTGTTTGTTTGTCTGTCCGGGCAAAATCTTGCAACTTAAATTTGAGGCACTTTCCGATAAGCTAGAAAGCTGAAACTTTCAGGATAGTTCAGAATCCGATGACAATGCACTCTAAAGCAACTTTCAACTTTCCAGATGCACTTTCAGGTCCACTTTCGGCAACTTTCACTTTTGTATGGGGCTTATCCGATTGTTGCGTAACACATGGTTACTTCGTTGAGTTAATAATTAAAAAGAATAAAATAATTATACTAGATTTAAAAAATCTAAAAATCCCACGTTTTTCAATGTCCTAAAAAGAATAAAATAACCCTGCGGGGCAAAGCGAGGGGCCACTCAAAACGTGGGGGCGCATCTTTACAATAATCGGCATCAATGCATGTCATTCATCTCTTTAAAATCTCCTCTTAGTAATATGCGCCCCCACGTTTTGAGTGGCCCCTCGCTTTGCCCCGCAGGGTTATTTTATTCTTTTTAGGACATTGAAAAACGTGGGATTTTTAGATTTTTTAAATCTAGTATTTAGGTAACAGTTTGAACTCACTTTGATTAAGATTCCACCATTTAAGAGGACTCTTATTTAAATTAATTCACTTTTTATTACGGAAAGTAAGTAACTCCTTCTTGCGAATTGTGTCAGGGCTGACAATTTCTGACTCTCCTCAACATCACTTGATAAATCGAGATCACTAATTAAACAGGACTGACATCCTGTAACCTGAGGTCTCTAGTCGTTCCGTTCTGTTTCCATGAAATCTTTCATTCTCATTTTCTTCGCTCTTTCGGTACTTGAGATATTGTTCGAGAAGCCAAGATGTCTTCCGTGTTTCTGTTAATCTTCAATATACCTAGGTAACACTGAAAATGTTTAACTGGTCAGTTCTAAACATTTTCAGTGGTACCCACGTATCATCTTGAATCTTTTACTCGGTCGACACGTGCCACTCGCCGGCCAGAAGACAGAAAACATAAGAAAGAAAGGGGAGGGCCCCTTTCTTTCTTATTGCATCCGCATCCGCATCAGCTCCGCATCGAGTTATGCGGATGCGGATGCAGATGCGGATGTCTAAATCGATGCGGATGTTCCGCATATGCGGATGCGGATGCGAATATTCGCAACATCCCTGGTGTGTATTGCCGATTCACAATTGGATCCGGTAGACGGCATTATAATCGGTCTTCAAGATTTGTTTAACGATTTTTTTCTTTTATTAAGGTACAAACAGTTTAACATAACGTGGGATAACAAATAATAAAAAATATATCATAAAGCTATAGTTCCCGAGATATATAAACTTTTGGTAAACATGCTGATAAGATATTTTAATAATAGACACATCAAACAATAGATGCCGTTCCGTAGCGGTGAAAACCAGTCTAAGTGTTCTTCTGTTTATTATATATATTATATATATATATATATATATATATATATATATATATATATATATATAATTCCCTGTCACAATGTTTGATCGCAATGAACTCCTAAACTACTTAACCACTTTGATGATTTTTTTTTTCATTTTGCTGGATTTGTTCCAAATAACTTAACTACTAATAAGGACTAACTGATAAGGACATAGGATAATTTTCATTTACAATACAGCAACCCGTCGACCAGTTTAGCTAGTTTATATTTAAGACTTTTTCGCATATTCAATATTTTTAAAAGAAGCCAGTGTTGAAGCAGGACAACAACTGCTGGTTATTTATAAATCTGTACAATGACGCTAAGTGATTGTTATGGGGATTCCCCGGGGACCGCTCCTCGCCGATTATTCATCTACCGCTCGATTGGTACTCCATTTACATCCTTTATCCTCGAATTTACACGACAGGGAAATCAAAGAAATGTTAACGAAACAGACTGACTTTAATAGAAGACTCACTATATATAGATATAAAAAATATCTTTTACTTTATTGATAAGCAATTATATTCAAATAATTTGTTTCGCCCATTTGCAATGATTGAGTAACATACGAATTAAGAAAAACCGCCCGCCCAACGTTTTTAGTCATATTACATCACAGTACTTGAACTATTACAGAGTAGTACTAAAGAGAACTTGTAATATATCTTTGAAGTTTTTGTCATTCCGGGAAAAGATTCCATCACAATTCTGGGAAAAAAATATTTTCTTCTTTTTAGTCCGCTTATAAAAACTCGGTTTTTGAAAATCTTTTTTTAAATTATATTTATTTTTAACGTAAATCCCAGGATTAATCCGAGGATTTATTGAAATTCTTCAAGGATTATATAGGTATTTTAATTAATTTATTGTGGCTTATCTAACTATTAAGTTTATGTTGGTGATGACTGAATAATGAACTGTTATCTATGACCTACGTGTGGTAAAATTTTGAGCTCTTTAGGAGCATCAGAAGTGGTCTAATTTATGTATTATAGTTATAAGGTTAGTAAATTTTGCGGACAGACAGAAGGACAGACACGAACAAAAGTAAGTAAGGTAATAAAAATTAAACCTATCCATTGTCCTAAGTTGAAACAAATCCAGCAAAATAAATAAAAAATAACAAGAATTGGGTAAGTAATTTCGAAGTTCATTGCGGTCAAAAATTGTGACAGGGAATTTATATATATATATATAGTTTAATTCATTACAATCAGAACGGCAAGACTTTTCTATTAACTCCTTCCTGGCTAAATTACTAGGAATAAAATAAAAAATCTATCGGAAGTTTCAGAAATGGAAGTAGGTACTAGTATTAGACACTAATGCTCTGGTGTGGGACGAATGAAGACGGCTGCAAATATTTGTCCCGCGGATAGACCCCCGTCCCGACACCCCGCTTACCCCTGTACACAGTGTGCTAAACTCGTCTTTTATAGACATTTTCATTTGAGGGTATTTTTCTTCAGTATAACGTTTTATTCCTAATTTACTTTGGTATAAAATCAAAAGGCATAAATTTATATACGTTGCAGATTCAATTAGGTTACATTTTTTTTATTACCAGGCAGCAAGTTATATAATGCCTTTTAAAATGATCTTTTCCAAAACTAATGCCAATCAAGAGGAACCTTTCGTTTGATTATTTTAAGTGTCGTTTTATAATGCTTTATAGCGGTTGACACACTTAAAAGTATAAAATTTTATGAGTATAGATTTATCTCAGAAATTATACACAAAGTCAAGTTATGAAATTAATTCAAAACTTTCACACTCTAACCAAACTTATTCTCAAAACTTATAAGCTTTCGTTCTCTTCACTGACTCAGACTGCCGCCCTCGTCCTATTTTCAATCTTTTTCACAAGATGGCCGCTTGTCAAGTGGCCAATGGAAGACATACGAAAATGTATTTACGTCAGTGATACCAGAACAACAAATTCAGATTTTACTTTTAATTTAAAATAACCCTAACATGAGTATTGTTAAAAAAAGCTCAAATAGATTTTTTTATTTGAACGAAATTTCATCAAAACCGCTAATCATTCAGCTATCGGACAAATGCGTGTTTTTTCCTTGTCGACTATTTTTCTATGATTTATTATTTGTGATTTACTGGCATACTGTAAGCATGCCTGGTATGATTACATTTATGATTATGATTACATTTACTGGCATACTGCTTACAGTATGCCAGTAAATCATACCAGTAAACCCCACATGCCAGTCAATGGTGGGGGTGGGGTTATTTTTTATAAATTGTTAAAGACTTTATTTGGTATCATAATTTTCACACTATATTTCGAATCTATACCAAAGTTAACTTAATTGTAAACACTTAAAAAAATAAAATCAAAATGGCTACAAAAACGAGTTTCAACCCACTGTGCAGCCTGAGAATTATAACGTTTACGCAAAGGCTACAATTGAACCTTTAACAACAATATGTCAACCCCAGAAGTCTTAAAAATTTCGATGATAATGTTTAAGAGTTAGTCGATCTTTTTGCGGAGGCTGGTCTTCGGATGGGTGGGAAAAACATTATTATGTCGACCTCCTTCGTGCATTAGAAGCCAAAAATGGCGTTACTCGAGGCTTGATGTTTATACCACCTACCAAATAATACCTTGTTTATAACTATTTTTTTTATTTATAAATTTATTGTTTTCTAACTTCACACTAGTTTGTATTTTTATTAATATAACTTTATTGACATCAGTACAATAGGCGGAATTGATGCTAAGAGCGTTATTTACCAGTAAACGTGTTTGGGGAACAAAACAATGTTTATGAATGCGGCAAAATACACAAAAAATAATTGACTAGTTTTTTTTTTTTTATATATTTTATGCATTTTCAATGCGATCTTATACGGGTTCGATACCCGCCTGAGAATTCTCTTGTGACCCGAGTCGATTTTTACTAGTATTTTTCTATTATAATAATTTAAAATAATTTACTACATAACCTCTTTGCTATATATATATATATATATATATATATATATATATAGCAAAAAGGTAAAAGCAAGCAAAAGGTATATATATATATATATATATATATGGGCTCGGAGATATATATATATATATATCTCCGAGCCCACCTGAGGGCTTATACAAATATTGCATTGTGAATGCAAAAAAAATAATAAAAACTTAAATTATATATTTCAATCATTAAATTTTCTGATATTGTTCTATAAAAATAATTGCTAAATAAGTGTAACTTTTACACCTCGCCAAGTTATAACACAACAAAATTCTTATTTAAATAAAAAAGCATTATAACCAGATTAACAGAATAACTAAAGGTATTTACCATGGTTATCCTGTGCTTTTACACTTATTGCGTGGTTTTTTCACTTATTGCATTGAAGACACCGAAACATTAGGATTAATTATATTAAAAAAAAAAACAAAAATAACTTGTAGTTTATTATGGAGTTTTAAAAAAAAGGTTCAATAGACGCGGAGAACTAAATATCAAATCATATTTTTTGCAAATAAGCTATTTATATTTATAATAGCTTTAACCCGCAGCTTCGCTCGCGTTCATGTAGACTACCGATTAACAGTCATTTTTTTATCCCTCGGGCACAGTACTTTTTTGGATAAATTTACCCTTTGCCCTTTCTAGTACCCCTAATGCAAAATTTCATGATGATCTGCTGAATAGTTAAAGCATGAAAGTGTAACAAACAATATCACTTTCGTATTCTTAATATAAGTGAGAATAATAAATTAGAATAATTTATATTCAACAATTAAAAAAAAAAGTGTGTGTGTCAGCTCCGACGCACGACTAGAGTTTACTCCGGTAATTAATTAACGATAATCTTTGAACAGGCAAAGAAAATAATAAAACAAAACCTTAAAAATTCCATAAAAGTACAAGGTGCGCACGTAAGGTTGCGCACAATAAACGTAACGCTGTCATTCGATCACAAAATTTTACTCTTCATATTTTTTTAATTTTGGGCGCCTTATATGAAAATCAATTGTTAATAATAATAAAAATAACTAGGTCTGCAATACATGCTGCTGTTTGCAAATACTGAGCGAAGCAATTTGATTTTTGAAGGGTGATTATTCCTCGATGGTATGTTCTTTTTCAAAACTTTTTTTAGACATTAGTCACGACCACGATGTGAGTTTTGGCGCCAAATTTCATCAATGTCGTATCAGCGGTTTGGCTGTGATCAGCTTTTGAATTTTTCTTTCGGTGATTATTCCTCCATCGTAGTCTATTTTTTTTACATAGCCTATGTCCCTCAGGTTATAATCATGTATGTTCATGCCAAAATTCTTTCAAAACGGTTGAACCGTTAAGTAGCAGGAGGGACACAAGCGAAATTTGTGAGTTGCCTAAAAGAGAGCTTCGCTCAATAATAAATAAATTATTTATTTGTAAGAATATTATAAGATATTAACGACATAAGGAGTAAACTCCAAAACGGCGTCTAACATTAACAAAATATCAACTTTTATCTAGTTGGCATTATCATAACATTGCCAGTTCAAATTTCTTCGGAAAATAAACAAAAGCGTTTATATAAGTCTTCGTAATCAAGTTTTAGATCCTTGTCTGTGAGCCAAGCGCCCTCACAAGGGTGGTGGAAGTGTGAAGAGCTATCGTTTCCATTTCATACATTTTAACAAGCTCCATCCGGACCTGCATTTGTCTTACCACTAAAAGCATTGCCTTCTGTATATTTATAAAGGGCCGATGTACATAAAAACCTTTTGTGGGTAGGTACATATTTAACCGATGCGATTTAACGCGATTCTGGTAATGATTCTGTTAACTCCACATCCACTGTTGAGTGCAAAAAAAAAAGTTTAACACTTATGCACTAATGCATATTACTACGCATTGTCATAAGTAATATGTAGTAAAATGCATTGTTATTATTATTAATTTAACATGTTAGGCACATGGAGTCTAAATTAGGAGTAGCAACACTATTGAATAGTTCTTGTATGTAAAATTATTTAGTTATTTACATGTAAATAACAAATACTTTCCAAGTTTTATATTTTTTTATATAGGTATTTTATGCAGTTTTAATTCGATCTTATAAGATAAATTATTATAATAGAAAAATACTAGAAAAAATCGTCTCGGGTCACAAGTGAATTCTCAGGCGGGAACGAACCCGCAACCTTTGGAAATCCGGTCCAATAAATTATTCTATTCCCGCCTGAGAATTCACTTGTGACCCGAGTCGATATTTTCTAGTATTTATCTATTATAATAATTTATACTTTCCAAGTTTTAATTCTTTTTAAAACCTTATCATAAATCATTCAACTCAACTCAAACCTTCTTAGCCTCACCTCTTTGTTATATCTGCTTATGACAGATACGTTTTCAGACTTTCCCAAGAAACGACGAAAGAGGATATAAAAAAAACTATTGTTAGGTACAAAATAATATATCTTCAACCAAATCATTCCTAGACGAACGATATCAAAAATAAAAGCAAATTCTTATATCACTTCGTGATGTATTGGCCTCAACAACTTAAGGGTGCCCGGAAAAAAGTTCTCGAGCAATGATTTAACCAATCAGGATTTCTTACTAAACAACCCCCGTGAATGTTAGGAGTTACCTTGGTGAAGTTAAAGAAGTCTTTCCAACAATTAATGGAGCTTAGTTTCTATGCAGACTATTATTTTTGTAACCTGCGATCTGCGATGAACACCGAATCTACTCAACCGATTTTGGTGTTTTTTTTTATTTTGCTGAATTTGTTCCGATTTAGGACATGGAATAGGTTTCATTTTATAACAGCTAGTGTATATATGTGTGTGTGTATATATACATATATCTAACATTTTTCATGTTATTTGAAACACAATTTTTTTATGTAATAATAAAAACATATAAAATTAGGTTTTATGGTGCCCCAAAGCCTTTTAAATCAAAAATAAATCCAGAAATTTGCAATAAAAACACGACTCATATTCATGAAATATTTATTAAAAATTGAGAACGCTTACTCGTGACTGAAGGTAGACTCAATAACTGTCACATTTGACAGTTGTTTAATGATTGAATGCGTTCAGAAACAAAAGAAAAACTATTTCTACGATTTATGTAAAGTTTAGCATTTGGCTTTGCAGTAACGAACATTAATAAGATTTGTCCTACCTTTAAATGAAAAAAAATAAAATTATTAATAAAAAAATTATCGCATTTGCTTATTATGCCTATCACGCAGTTTTTTGCGGGTATGACATGGTAAAAATAAAAAAAACACTTTTTTTTAATACGTTCACTCTTGAACGCTAGCTAACCTAAAATGTGCTTATTCATCCTGGCTCTGAATGACGGGTTACAAGTATACAGACACAGTAAAGGATTGAAATAAAACCACTTTAACCGGATTTATGGATATTTAATTTTGTTTTTAATATTAAATCCTGACGTCGAATCGTACTTCGCTGTCTTTTTCTTCTTTTACAGAAGCCATGATCACAGGACAACTCATTTATTTTGCAATCCAACCTATGGAATTTTGATTACGTAACAATATAAACGTTAGTCAAGGGAAAATATTAATTTAACTATATGTTCAGAACAAGTCCGGAAATGTAGTCACCTTTATTTAATCAATGTATTTTAAATACATTGATTGGATTAGATACCGTAATATAATATGTTTGTTTGTTTCGCTTTTACGTCTTAACTACTCGACCGATTATCATAAAATTTTGCATACACTTTATCAAGGATGCAGAAAAAGATATAGGGTATTGTTTCTGAGGAATAGAGATATAACTTAAACATCATGTAATTTAGTATAAAAAGAAAAAAAAATTGTTTGATAAAAATAATTAGAAGCTAACTTTAATTATAACAACTTTCCCAGTATCAATAAGTATGAACATAAGAAAAATTAAAACAAATATTAATGTTTCAGCCCACTTTAATAATATCTTACGACAATAAATTCATCTCTTGTGACATTTTCACTTCTATGTCAACGCGAACGTCGTCATCGGAGACCTGAGAATGTGAAACAGTATTATCATTTTTAAGTTAATATTTGTATGATAGGCCTTATTAATATGAAAGTAAGTTCTAAATTGAAAATCTTTACTCAAACAAGAAAGTTTGCTTTTATCAACTTACACTCTGTTATAAAGCAAGACAGTTATTTTTCTGCAGTGCAAATATTAAGATATTGTTGAAAATCTTTTAAAATGTTTTACACGTTTCTTGATATGTAAAAAAAATATTTGATGACATTATAAAGTTTTTTTACATTGACAGATTTTTTTTAATAAATAAAGTGGCCAGTAACTTAAACAACTTACCCAATGACGTCATAAAGTCATAATTCATATTTTTTAACATACAAAGTCTTTTTTAAATCATTCAACGAAAATAATGGAAAGTCATTTAATCATTCGACTCATAAAAATCTGTAAGGGTGCCATACTTCCTGTGTTGATTCCTGTCTCAGAGGGCTCCTTATCGCGGGGGAGGAGTGCCCTAAATAAATGCGGTGAGATATACACTTATGTCTGTAATTTATGTCCGAATATCGTGTGAGATGGTACGCGTATTTAGAGAGCGATAAGGTATTATTGTTTTTAAATATTTCTTTTGCTCTTTTTCGCGATTTTGTCTACATTTGGAATTATAGGATCTATTTACGACTGTTTAGTTCTGAATCCAAGTAGCTAAAGCAATTGTATTATGCAATTCAGAAACAACGATCGTAACAGAATATTTAGACTGGAGACAAAATAGTAGAGTTGGTTTTCTACAGTAACTCAACCCGGGATCGAACTAGGAACTTGGAGTGCTATTACCATGAAAAAGTTTGTCAATATCTCTTTTGCACAATATTTGTACCAAGTGATACGTTTATGGCACAGTGAAACTCGCAGATTTGTTATCAATACACAAATCGCGCCATCTCTCTGTATATAAACTAATTATAGCGCGATGCGATATCATTTGATTACCCAGCAGATGGCGCTGATTCGATTTCAAATATGGCGTCGGCAAATGTCAAAAGTTGGCACCAAGTTTACGCGGCAAATTGGCAAGACTCGCTTTGATTAATTGAATTTTGAGCGTTTGAAGATTTATTGTGAGAAATGTTTGAATGCTTTATATCAAAAGGATAAAGAAACTAGCTTTAAGAGAAACGATTTAGGACTTTAACTGCATGCCAGTGACCTTTTATTATCATTACATAAGAAGTTGTGAATAACTAAAAATGCAGAATAAAGATAAATCCTTTTTTATACATTTTTCAATTCCCAAAGACACCATTTATATATTTTCTATGTTTTACTATCCATCTTTCATGTATTTATATATTTTTATTGGCAGGACGAGTTGAATCAAAACAAGGCGTCAATTGAAAAACATTGCCAGGTCTTATCTGAATTGGTTACCTGTTCACCACGTCTCAAACATCTTAATTGTATTATTTAACTCTTTTATCATGTTATCCCAATTAATTTACATTGTTTCTCTACTAGAAATGTTTTGTAATGTCTCGTTCCTGTTTTGATTCATTCATTTGAAATCCCAATAGCGTTATTAATCTTATTCATTCTGACTTAAATCTAAAAGTTTACCTAAGTAAGTAAATTAAAGGTTTCCCTTGTATGTAAATTAAACACGCATATTATAAATATATAAATACAATATCATACGTGTTTTGTATTAAACACGAATAATAATGAATAAAACACTATCATTCTAAACACCATTTAATATAGACCCACCATAAAATATAGAAGTTTTGTTGACCATTTGTCAACAAAACTTCTTTATTACAATTTTTTTTTTAAGAATATCAAGCGGTTTCTTTTTAATGATATTTTTGCAGCAAACAAGTCAATTTTTCTTAAAATATTTGAGTGCGTAAGTTGTTTATTTTGTGCAGGTGCATTCATAAAGATTTAATTTTATTGGTTTATTATATTTGTATTAATGATTTTATATTTTTTGCTATCTTATGCAATTCATTATTTTATTATGTAAAATCAATTCAGCTCACAAGTTATTCTTAGGAGGGACTCGAACCCGCAACCTTTGAATGTCCGATCCACTGCTCTCCTAATTGAGCTTCCGAGCTTTGTGAACACTATATAAAAATAAATATTATTTCAATATATGTATGTTCTTTAATTCAACTTGTACTGATTTTTTTCTTCGATCATTTTTGCTACTTTTACATTTTTTCCTTATATACTCAAAAGAAGTATAACTTTTTATTAAAATAATTGATTGTTATATTTGTCCTTTAGGCGTCGGCTACGCGATATGTATGATCGATATCTACATGGGCATGTATTACAACACGATCATTGGATGGGCTGTGTACTATCTGGTGGCATCATTGGCCTCCATCAACTCGGTGCTGCCTTGGACCTCATGTAACAACGAGTGGAACACACCGCTCTGTACTCCCGTGACCTCGCCACAGATACACGCTAACGCCACAACACCAGCCAAAGAATTCTTTGAGTAAGTTTATTATAATTATCTTAGACCATTTGTCAGCAGCGGAAAGTATCTTCGTCATTATAAACAGGGAAATTCTACAAGTTTTGGGTGAAAAAGGGGTTGAAACTTCGTATGATAATTCTCCAATTTAATAACTAAATTTAATAACTAAATTATGAATCTATAATCAAAGATCACAAATTTATTGTTTGTCTGTCCGCTCTTTTTCCCGCTCTTTTTCCATTGTATCAATAACGTTACCATAGCAACGCGTTAACCGCAAGTAGTTCGTCTACCGGACGCTAGATGGCGCTTAAGGAAAAGCCGGGACGGGCCGCTAGTATTAAGATAACATCACATACATTTTTCTGAACCCAAGGTAAGTAGCTAAAGCACTTGTGTTATGGAATTTTGAAACAACGACGGTACCACAACACCCTGACACGAGCCAATATACAAAAGTTCGTTTTCTACATTAACCAGGCTGGACATCGAACCAGGGATCTTGAAGGGACTTTAGCATGATAATCGATATGCGAACCATTATATCAAATAGATACATACAATACAGGCTTATTGGATGCTTGGTTTTATACTTGTACAACCCACAGCAGAAAACCCACATTAACGTACTTCAACGTATATATATAATACATTTATATAAATAAAAACACCTTTAGAATTGGAACTGTCAATGAACATATGATCAGATATTTCTTTGTAAAGTCCAAAATCACCAGGTTTCAGCATTCTTCATACTTATTAAGTCGTATTTCACTATATTGTTTAAAACAAAACTTAGATTTGCTTAAACTTTGAGTTCTATATTGTAAAATGAAATACGTTAAAATAGATTTTTGTTTCGCGCATGGAGAATAATGAATAATACAGTATTCATTATTTTACTATTTTGGAAGGACAATATGAATCAAAATCTTGTAAAAACTACTAACATTTATTAAAATAATAGCTGGTTGAAAACCGGTTCAAGCAACAAAAATTTTCTTAAATTATGTACGTGAGAATTTACAAGAAATTTTCAGAAAATTTCTTCCCAATGCTAAAAGGGTAACATAGACGATGAAAGTTTTGCTATTTCATATAATAATTTCCCTTTTTAGATTTTCACCCTTTAAATTTGTTATTCGTCTATTCGTCGACTCTTGAGCAGTCGTATTCACGGGATCCGTATACGGTATCCGTAAAAAGTATTTATTAAATTAAATATTTTATTAATTTAGTTACAAAACAAGTTTGTTGTTCTAAGTTACTTGGTCTCGTATTTGACTTCTATTTACGAGAACTAGATTGCATCCGTTCCATTCAAAGTAACCTGGCAATATAGATTGATAATTTAAAAATAATGACGTTTTTCTGCTCAAAACCAAACAGAAAATATTCGAAACTTACAGAAGAATTCGAGTCCTTCTTGGAGAGCTTAAGACTGAAGTGTTTTACAACAAACACTATTGTATGTCGAAACAATATCAGACTCTTTAGATAGTTCCTGCAGCACTTTTTGTTGTTCTAAGTATTTACTATTTTTTCCCATAGACGCAACGTCTTGGAGCAGCAAAGGTCGCACGGTTTGGATGATATGGGCCCCATAAAACCATCGCTCGCCATATGCGTTGCCAGCGTCTTCGTCCTTGTCTACTTCTCACTGTGGAAAGGTGTTCGGAGTACTGGCAAGGTAAAAAGATATAAAATATTTTTTTTAAAACCTCCAACGCATATAAGAAGAGTGTATATTTATTTTGTGTTTTACAATGTTCATTGTTAAATTTAACAACCGTACATAGTTTGTAGTCGTGTATAAGTAAGAGAGATCAATAAATTTATACCCGTTATGCTTCTAAGATCCCTACGGAACCAACAAAAGAAGAAATGATGGCTGAACTGATTTTGATTTTTAAAAGTCTAAAAACCGCTAGATAACTTGTTTTAATATAAAAAATTGCTTGCTTGCTTTAATTTAATATTTACCTGTTTAAAAACTACAGATAAACACATAGCGGCCAAAACACTCCTATTTATGCGTCTGGGGTTAAAAATTAGTAGTTTTATTTCAAACAGCAGCTGTATTCATATCTCTTCAAAATCATAGGTGGTGTGGGTGACTGCTCTCGCCCCATACGTTGTTCTACTGATTCTTCTTGCGAGGGGGGTGACTCTACCAGGTGCGACCGAAGGTATCCGGTACTACCTCACACCGGAGTGGCACAAACTTTTAAACTCTAAGGTATTTACTAAAGCTTCATTTAAAAAGTATAACCTTATTTAGTTCTTTCACTTCATCACTAAGACGATCCCCAACTTTGTGTTTATAGCTATGTAAGTTTTGTGACCAAGTCTGGTCTGTTTTTAAAAGTTTTTAAACCCATACTGACACTTACTTTTCAGTTACAAATAATCTCACTTAACCAGGTAAAATTCGATTATTGTTTATACTAAAAAAACAGCTTTTTACATAATACATCAATACCAAATTAAGAAAAAAGCGTTGGCACATTGCCGGTTTTCACCTCTTTTTGGTACAGATAAAGTTAAGAGACATAAGAGCGAATAAACTATAAATTATCGAGTGAAGACTATTTAATACATTTGATCAATAATAAATACAACAAATACATATTTATATAAACGCAATGTACAAAAGCAATTAATTGAGACTAATAAATGCCCCACAAGAGACTTCGAAAACGCCTAAGTTTTTCGTGAATTATTTCGATGTGATTAAATGTATCATTGAACTCGTTTGCGGCTCTTACTATAAAACTATTTTCTAATAATTAACCCTGCACAAAGGTGATTGACATTTTCCTAATTTTTAAGGGTCTAATCACTTACTTCTTCAAGGTATGGATTGATGCGGCATCCCAAATCTTCTTTTCGTTGGGTCCCGGTTTCGGTACCCTGTTGGCGTTATCCAGTTACAACAAATTCAACAACAACTGCTACCGTGACGCTCTCATCACCTCCTCAATCAATTGTCTCACCAGTTTCCTCGCCGGTTTTGTAATTTTCTCCGTCTTAGGGTGAGTATACAACGATAAATGGGTCGTTCTTCTTTTTTACCGACAATGGTCTGTCCTTCGTCTTATTATGGCATCTCGTTGGAGTATTGTTATTTACGGTTTTTTAATTTGGTTCGAATAAACGTCCATATTATTCTTATCTATTAATATTATGTAATTTTTCATTTTCTCCAACTAACATATTTTTTCGTTTGTTTTCCGTAGAATGCCGTGACAGAGTGGTAAACCGTAATATGGTCTCCATAGAAAAAGGCCACTCTGTCACATATTTTTTTTAAAAACCAACATTAAAAAAACATATTTGCTATTTGCCGAAAAGGAAACTTTAATTAGTCCTAATGTCAACACAGATGCAATTTCTTTTAAATTCCATACAGATATCACAATTATGGATAGTTCAAAAACCAAAATAACAGAAAAACGTCGTTTCATTGTCGGTAAAAAAGAAGAACGACCCAAATATAAATAGATTATTTTCAGAAACTTAATAGGAAAGATAAGATACCATTCACGAGCAGTTTAGTCATTAATACGTCTTTAGTGCAAAACTTAAATATATATATAGTAAACCAATTACTCAGTTTAGAAAGATAACATATATATTTAAATGATTTTTCCAAAGTTCAAGAGAGAAAGAGTCACAAAAACAAAGTCATTAAAATTATTTGTTTTAATTGTACTTTTCATTATCAATTCAAATAGATTTTAAACTTATTAAATATTGGGGAAAACAGACAATTAGTTCTCAACATACATATGTTATTTTTATAAAAAAACGTTGAGAACTAATAATAGGAAAATCGACAGCGTTATTCACAGCTTTAATAAAAATACCTGCTTCATTACTATTTGAATAAATAATTAAATAAAAGAGAAAAATAAAAATGTAAACTAAAGGTTTTCCTATAAGCATAAATTAACCAAATAAGGCACACAAAGATGGCGAAATTCCGAGCATATTCCAACCCAAAATTATTGTAGTAAAGATGCCTCATGCCTTTATGTAAATAATTATCTAAGTCAAGAATGTTTTCAGCTATATGGCCCACGTCCAGAAAAAGAGCATAGAGGAGGTGGGTTTGGAAGGTCCCGGGCTGGTCTTCATCGTATACCCGGAGGCGATCGCCACTATGACCGGCTCCGTTTTCTGGGCTATCATCTTCTTCCTCATGCTCATCACTTTGGGCTTGGACAGCACTTTTGGCGGTGAATATATTTTATCATATTCTTGTTATATAAGTTTGTTTATACCTCCGTATCTTGAATGTAATATGACTCGATCCAGGTCTGGAGGCAGTCACCACAGCCCTGTGCGACGAGTACCCGCGGCTACTGGGACGCCGGCGCGAGTTGTTTGTGGCCGTCTTATGTCTTTTCATCTACATCTGTGCCCTACCTACCACTACATACGTGAGTTATACTAGCCCACTAAAAATGTCAATGACAGTTATTAAGCTTCATGGTGAATTAGTTACACTCATCTACCCCCTTTAGAAAAGGACCAAATCTACTTGTGATATAAAAATAAAAAAGTCATGTGGTGTCGTGGGGCACCGGATAGAAATTAAGTTCCTTATTATAAAAATAATAATTTTAAGTTCTATTCGAGGTATAAAGAAAATAATTATTCGGGTATACATTTTTATTAGCGACTAGCTGTTTCCCGCGACTTCGTCCGCGTGTATTTGATTTTATCACGCGGTTAACTGATATACAGCAAATAATAAATAAAACTAAAATACAAAGTTTGGATTAATGCGTAAATTGTAGATAAAAAGAAAATGTGAACAATTGGACACAGATTATTTTCCAACTTAACCTGGCCGCTGATTGAACCCGGATCCCTGCAGGCCAAAGGCACTTGCGGTACCATAAATGACCACTGTGCCACAGAGGTCGTTTGATAAAAGCGGCCAAGTGCGAGTCGGACTCGCGCACGAAGGGTTCCGTACCATATGTAGCTAGTACCTCATAATGCCTCTTTATAGACAACGTGCGATGTGGTTTGGTTCGAAACATAAACAAACAGTTTGTTTGGTTGACTTACACTGGACAAAGCGACATAGAGCTGACCGTGTGAGAAACAGCCGACGCTAAGGTCCACGCCGGCAACACGTAGCGTCTGCCCTTGGGCTTTGTTTATAGTCATTGCATAACACAAACTCACCGGGAACTGTACACGTTTGAAATGGAATGGGTAATTATTGGGAATCAGTGGAATTCGCGGTATAAAAACTCTTTCACCGACGCCACATCCCGCCAAAATCTCCGCTTCTATTATGTTACGCTGCAGAGAAGTAACTTTCAGTCTTGTCCGTTGCATAATTTTAGGCGACCTTAATTTCTCAAGAAAATAATTGGGATGCCAGGTTTTAATTAATCTTGTGTCTATCTAAAGTCCAGGAGCATTCAGGGAATTAAGAAATTCAACGGGATATTTGGTAGCGTCATCTTGCTCCATTACTCCGTTAATAGAAGTATACTTAACTACTTCTCCTTCAACATTGTTGAGTATATCCAAGTGGATTCTTGCGGCTTCTCATTATTTGTTATTTGATTTTGTTCACCATACACGGAAGAGATAAGTTCTTTAATTGAATCAACAGAGTGGCAGAGATTTTCAGATAAAACAATTTGCCCTTCTTCTTCCGGATATGTCCCTTCGTCAATTTTCAGCAATAAATCAGAAAATTCTTGCGCATTTGTGTTGCCTCCTGTTCGCGCCCTCATGTTCACTGTTAAGTGCATTCTTGTAACGTGTCGCCAAAGGCTTGAGCTCTTTAAGTATGCTCTTATCTCATCGGTTTTTGTTCCCCGTGGTACTACTGGCAACGTTTGTCTAAAATCCCCACCAAACAGCATCGTTACTCTACCCATAGGTTCTGGCGTCATTTTGACGGATACCTCTGACAGTTCTATTAACTGCTTCTACTGCTTTTCGGTGTGCCAAAGTGCATTCGTCCCAGATAATTAAACAGCAATCGCGTAAAACCTTTGCTTTATGACTGCTTCTAGTGAAACCACATACAGGGTGTTCACTTATGTCCAAATCTATGAGGATTTTAAACATCGTATGAGCAATGTTACCGCCGGGTAACAAAGTGGCTGCTATTCCAAACGACGCCACAGCAAGAGCTAGTTTGGCTTAAGCTCGTAATTGTGCCAAGATTTTCTTAGTGAGAAAGGTTTTTCCCGTCCCACCGGGTGCATCTAGACATATTTTTTCTCCTATAGCATTGTCAATACTGTGACAAATACGGTCGAATACAGTGCGCTGTTCTACAGTAAGACTGTGGACTCCGGTTCGTAAAGTTTCAGCTAGTTCAGCTGTATCATAATTTATTTCCGCAGCGTATTCTTTATTAATACGTTCCACTTCTATGGTCGGCGCTGGCAAACCATACCGTGGAAGAGAATCACTACCCATAGAAGTAACTAATTCTTGTAAAGCTACTAAACATTGATTGAAAGCAATCTCTCGTAATCTATAGCTAAAGTCAACGTCAATATTTTGTCTTATATTCCTAAAAAAGTCTTCCGCTAATCTTTCTTGATATTTTAGCCACTATTGCTCAGCATTTGAAAGACCACAAAATACCAATACTAAAGCAAATAAATGACGCAAGCGGTGTGGACTATCACTGACGCATTCATTGGCTAAGGCGCTCAATCCCGTCACTTTTATAGGATTTATATTTAATTCGAGCGGTAATATAAAGTATCAGCATAAGGTAAGTACATAAGTTGTGTATATTAAGAAGTCCAAGGTTTTTTTAGTATCCCACGGGAACCCTTTAATTTTCCGGAATAAAAAGTATCTAAGATGTTGACCAGGAATATAAGGTATCACCATGCAAAATTTCATTGAAATCGGTCCAGCCATTTCGGAGATTAGCTCGTACAAACAGATAAACAGACAAACAGACAGAGAAACAAAAAATTATAAAAAAAATTTTTTGGTATTTTACCTCTTTTCACATCCCCCTGACTTGGTTTTTAGCATTTTTTTTCTATGTACAGAAATTCGAGTTCTACAGTTTTATTATAAGTATAGATGTGCCGAGTACGGCTTGACTCGAGTCAGACTCGATTCCTGCTTTGGACTCGCATATTCGAATACTAATTTATTTTGACTCGAGTACGCCGGACTCGATTCCGGTACTCGAGTCAGGAAGAATCGATCTTGTACTCGGTGTCTCGAAACTATTATGCGAGTCCAAGTGACTCGAGTCTAGTATTCGAGATAGCTTGACTCGCTCGTACTCGATTTCTGTTTACTTATGCAATGAAGTGACACCTAAAATAAAAGTACATGCTAACTACCTAATAGAACAAATACCCGAAGTTTTTAAATACCTAGCTTCTAAAATGATCTCTTTTTATTAACAAAACAAATAAAACTTGATCTCATTAACAGAAATTTTCTGGTTCCTAGATATCTCCTTAGTATTCTATGTTTATTTGTTATGTTTAAAAATATTTTTCATTAAAATGTTCGTAGTGTTATTATGCTAAACCTAGAAACTGTTTGAAGTTTACTCATTTCCAATTTTTCCTTTTTTACTTAAATCGGTAACAGACTCGAGTTCTGGACTCGAATTTTCAGACTAAGGTTCTAGACTCGAGTCCAGGACTCGAGTCAGCATACATAGAACTCGAGTACTGGACTCGAATCGCGGAATCGAGTCATGATTCGAATACCGTACAAACTGACTCGAGTCGACTCGATCCTATAAAACAACGACTCGGGACATCACTAATTTTTATTATGATTAATTAATCGATAAAAAGCAAAGAAACTACTTTACAAAATTATCTTAACACCTTTATTTTATTTACAATGATTTATAAAATTATATAATAACAGTCATCACGTAGACTATACATTAGACACTGTGTAGCCATATAGACTATGCATAAAGATCTTACGCCCCATAAATCCAAAAATCTTTTTATTTTTCAATTTATAACAGACTGGTTGTTGTTTTTCCGATTCCCACAGGAATACCAGTATAAAAAATCATCTAAGTATTAGTAAAAAAATATCTATTTAATAATATAAACTAATTTGATAAAAAACTAACTACCGAACTATAATATAATTCTACGAAATTTTTTATACTTTTTAAAACAAAAAGCGCCAAATGTATTTATGTAATTTTTGTCACAATGGTACTCTTTTTCCTTCCTTATTCCCCCGAAAACAGTGTAATAGGAAAAGATAATACAAAAAAATGTAGTATTACACAAATCTCACATGGCATACGAACCAATTTTTTTATTACTAAGTCACCAAAAATTATGAATATCTTCCACAATACTTTAATGAAAGGTAAAGCCTTATTGGATTTTTTGAGGTTCATTTGACCATTGACATTATCAAGATCGTTAGGAAAGGGTTGCGTTAACCTCAAGGGATATCTAACTAATAAGGCAAATATACTTCTGAATAATTATATTGAAAAGTTAATAAATTAATTAATTTATTACGCTTTATTGCAAAAATAAATAAACTTTGGAACATGTTGTTCCAAAGTTTATTTATTTAATAAACTTGTTTATTTATTTTAATTCAGTGAAAAAGGTATCACTGTCTATGACCACCGAAAGATAGTTTTCCTCCGTATAAACTGGGCTTTTATAAGATGGATTACAGTTGTGGTTTCATATACATCGGTAGAACAAAACAAACAATAGTATTCCGAATAATGAAGCAATAAAAGCTGTCAAAAAATTGAGTTTCATAACACTAAGATTACCTCAACAAAACATCACACACCAAGAATGGTCAGGAATCCCTTGGATATTTTTAAAGCAGTACTTCGTGTATCTCTCGCTTCAGATATTGGCGAAATTTCTGAGAGAAACAGAAAAAGCCACATAATAAAAAAAATGGTTAGGAAGCGATAGAAATTATTAAACACAGAAATTTCAAAAAAAAGTTTGATTATATCTATTTAGGATATAAGTCTATTTGTGTAACCTGAGATAAAATATTTACATTTAACCCGTATATCTTAAGCTCATTTTGCGTAAGTGATTGATTCATAAAAAACAATCTAATAATAGCATAAAATCAAAGCAAATCAGTACGTAAATGACCATTATGGCACTTAATATTCTGTCACAGTATTTTCGCTAATATCGTAGTGTACGTAAAATAATCGGAATTACTTAGTCAACATTAAATTATTAGTCAAAAACAGTGATTAATTTTGCAAAATATTTTTATCAGGACCACTACGCTTCTAAACTCACAAAACCATGGCTTAACATAAATACATGTTGACATAAATACACGCATTGTAAATTCTTATATTTAATAAAAAAAAGCGTCAAACAAACCTTAACTTACATCATCATCATCATCATATCAGCCGTACGACGCCCACTGCTGGACATAGGCCTCCCCCAAGGATCTCCACAACGATCGGTCCTGTGCTTACATTCTTACATACTACTACTTACATACTTGTATTTATTTATGCACCGTCTTCCATTTTGTCTGGGAGTGGAGCGCCCTCGATGAATAACGCACATGTTATCAGAGTCGGCCGCTGCATAATTCATGCGTTCTCATGCCGATGACTGACCAGCGATACGGTGATTCATTTGCGGTTTCAGCTCACTCATCCCGGTGATAAATGTATTCGACATGGCCAAAGATACACGTAAAACGAAAAGATAGGTAAGGCTATTAGAAATTATGAGTATTAAAAGTGCAATATTATCACTTACTCATTTATGTAACGTATAAAACATATTTCTCGTTTTAAAATCCGTTTCAAAAAGTATTAAAAACTAAAGATAATAAAACGTTTATAGATATAAAAATAACATTAAATCTTTAACTCAATAAGAATTAAAGTAAAATTAAAAGTTTTAGACACAAGAATAACGATACGAAAGATGATTTTTTTTCCAAAACTAAAAGCTGTGTATAAAAACACAAAAAGCATTTTATATAACACAATATCCCATATAAAACGAGAAAAATAATAAAATAAATATAAAATACTAATAAAAAACAAACTTAATACCTACAGAAACTATTAGTAGAAAAAAATCAACTTGGCTTAGTTGCAAGTTGAACTTTTTCTGGTAATAAATTATTGTCTCCATTCTAAATATCACCCAGTGGTGATATTTAGGTGGCCTATATATCAGTATATAGGCCACCTGTAGGGATATAAAAATCTAGAAGTGAAACGCTTAAAACACAAAAAAAAAGAAACTAAATTCACTGCCACGTTTTCATTTAGAAGCAAATAGATAATAATATTATATTAGACGATATCATTGTTCTGAACCCAAGTTAAGTAGCTAAAGCACTTGTGTTTTGGAATTCAGAAGTTACGACGGTACCACAACACCCAGAACCGAGCCAATATGGAAAAGTTCTAAATTGGCCTGGTCGTAAGACGAACCACGGCCTACGGAGTGGCATTTCCATGATAGCCAGGGCCTATTAGAGGTCCTGGGCATATAAGAACAATGGGGCCCCCATGACTTTGACAGAACACTTTTTTATTACTAGAATAGACAATGAAAGTAGTTAAACAAGGTTTTAGATTTGTTTTATTAATAGTCAATAGATAAATAGATAATCTTTAATTTTAATGGGACGATTCTCACATATTTAAAATTATATAAACATGCTGAAATTCGATAGCATTATTTTGGGCGAGAGTAGAGTAGCTTCGAGCTTGCAAAAGCTAACAAGCAAGTCGATAATAATATAGTCCCTAATTGAGGTGCGATTTACTGTAATTAAATAAGTTTTTCAGTAATAAATGTCGATATTGGTTTAGTGATCTGGCATTAAATAGGGGCCCCTATCGATCGCGGGGCCCTGGGCATTAGCCCAAAGTGCTCAGTAAGAAAGAGGGGCCTGATGATAGCCGGTATGCGGGCCAGTCGACCACGTAGGTCGTCAATCAGGGAGTGGAAGGAAGTCCTATTTTTCTAAATTCAAAGAAAGTTAACATAAGCCACCTTATGTTAACTTTAGGGCATACATTGAGATACACAAATACATTAGTTGATCCTCACACTTTAATATCTACCATGTCTGAAATGATACAGGGTGGTGTATACCTGGTGGACTTTCTAAACGTTTATGGTCCTGGTTTGGCGATTCTGTTCGTGGTGTTCGCGGAAGCGGCTGGCGTCTGTTGGGTGTACGGCGTCGACAAGTTCTCCGCTGACGTCAAAAGCATGCTGGGACACTCTCCTGGCTGGTTTTGGAGAGCTTGCTGGTCTTACATCAGGTAGGTGATCGTAATATTCTCATAGAACAATTAGTTAATTTCAGATGACGTTTGAGTTGCGTTCTTTTTTGTTTAGTGTAGTATCAACGAAAAGTCTTAAACAAATAAGCATTAACTCTTTCCTTTTTGTATATTGTTCAACGATAAGGACAATAAATTTATTTAGAAACTAGCGGCCCGTGGAATTCTTTAATTTTTTTCTAGCATTAAATATAATCTACTCTGTTACTCAGCGTGAATGTAGCTTTCCAATGGTGAAATAATTTATGAAATCGGCTTAGTAGTTTTTGAGTTTATTCATTACAAACATACAAAAATACAAATATTTCCTCTTTATAATATTAGTGTAGATAGGTAGTTTGAAACATTGTATATTTGGCGCCAAACACGGTGGACAATTGATCTTTTTTGTTTTAAGTTATTAAGATTTTTTGAATTTTGGTGACTAATGAATATGATTATGTTTTGTTCGCAATCATGTTTGATAAATTATCTCAATTGTAGCCGAAGCCGTAGTCAAAGGCGCAGTCGTAGCCCGTAGAACCATCCGTAGCCCATAGGATCGAGTACGATCCTCGCTGATGTACTACGGACGTGAACTCACTCGTAACACAAGCTTATAACTTACCACGGGGAGTTACCGTGAATCTTAATAGTTTAACGCATTGTTAATATTCTATAACAAAAAAAAAACAATAGCCTAGGAATAAGTCTTGTTAGGTCAGAATTTATTCAAATAATTTATGCTAATTCTGTGCAAGTGATTTGTATCACAAAAAGCCAGAATAATGACTACAGCTTGTAATATGGCTCCATTTTTCGCTAGCGCTCCGCATGGCGCGAACGAGTATAAAATTCCGGATGGCCCTTGTATATTCCTAAGTAAATGTAAAAACTAGATGTATTGTGTGATTATGGAAAAGCGTAATCTTCTGGTAAAGATATTCTTATATCTGAAAGGAGGCTTCAAATACGTATTGTAAAATGAAATATAGTAGGTATAAAAATATTCTCTATTCCAACAGCCCCGTATTTCTGCTTGTGCTGTTCGTGTTTTCGCTGTTGGCCCACGAAGATATGCTGGGAGGGGAATACGTGTACCCTGAATGGTCCATCACCGTGGGCTGGGTTATGACCGGCACCACAGTCTCCTGTATCCCGCTCTACATCATCTATAAATTTATCATCACACCTGGAAGTTTCTTAGAGGTTAGTGTTCTGTTTAGTGGGAATTCGATTTCTTTAAACTTTTCAATCTTTTTATTTTATTTGAGAGGTCTAAATTAGTCATGGGATTTTTATAAATACATGGAAACAATGCTTTTGAAATTATTTGAAATTTTGTATCCCAGCTTCGTATTCTTACGCCGCCATTGTATTGAGAGACGCTTGAATTCATTGTGAGTAGAGCCAAAAAAAAACTCATCTTCAATGACGATCTTTTTAATATTAATCTGAAAAGCCTTGAACGTTAACGAGAGGAAACTAGCCTATCCGTTTTTTTAAGGATACATTTTGGAGTGTTCCATAACAGTACATTCTAAATAAAAAATAAATAAAAAACAGTATATGATTGATATACCAAAGTGTCGCACTAAGCATGTTGGTTCCAATTTTGTGATTCGTACCGCTAAAGGAGCTAAAAGAGTGGAACTCCTTGCCCAAGTCTGTGTTTCCTGACTCATACAATTTAGGGGTCTTCAAGTCACGAGTAAAAAGGTGTCTTCTAAGCAAGCGTGTCACATCCTAGATCACATCATCGCTTACAATCAGGCGATATAGTGGTCAAGCGCTTACCTATTTACAAAAAACTTTGCTTTGCAAAACTAATGCCTGCTATGCATCTATTTAATTATGTGAAATAGTAATTTGACTCTTGGTGATTTGTTTAGCGAATCAAGACAATCCAGCGACCAGAGATGATTTCAATACCACCGGCAGATGCGACGCTGTATAGCCTGTGACCGGCGCCAGTGTCCCCCGCTTGCCCCGCGCCGACCGCGCGTCCCGCCCCATACACTACTCATGCGCCGCGCGCCATCGAGTGGCTCGTCTAAAGGCTCCCACAGATAACAGACATGGTCTTTATTACTTCGGAGTAAGGCTGCTTATCCACCAGAGATATACGAGGTAGCTGAGCAGCGTGAGAACGTCTGGTAAAGCTGTGACTCTTTCCACCGGAGATGAGGCTGCGTAGCGTTTTTTCCGCAGGCACTACGCTTTCGTCGTCCTTTACACACATTTCTGTCTTATTTTGTTAGAAAAACCCAGTCCACGAAATTCTGTTCAAAAAATAATATGCGAGAGGAAAGTTAAGTCACCCTATTGGTAGATTTTTCCTCTAGCGCCGTTTTGCTCATCTCTTGTGGAAAAGCAGTTTTTTTAATGATGAAAATACGTCACGCATGCGATCGCCGCTGAAAGCGCGTCAGAAGTTTAAGGTTTTATCATTTCAGCATTCGATTTTGTATTCTTAGATAACGCATCCACTGTTTTTTGATTGTAATAAAATAAATTTCGCAACATTAAAATATATAAATTAAGCAAAAAAATATCTATCTAGGGTGTATGCCCAATTTGCATTTAATTCTAATATGTTAAGCTTCTTTTTCGTAAGTTATTAATTCATAAGATAAATAAATAACAAACTGAAAAGGTAAAAATCAATTTATATAATTTTATTATAATTTAATATATAACGTGTAGTATGTAGCAATAAATAATATTCGACTGTGTAGCTTAGTAGAACTTATCAAAGATGGTTTGAACTGTTGTTTGAATGAAATCATTTTTAGATTTCGTTTCATGAACATTGTCATTTCTAATTAAACCTGCCATAATAACAGCATCCATTGAAGTGAGTCGTGTGTGTGGTGAGAAGACCCACTCGTAACAAGCGTGAATGTAAGTTTGTTTGTTATGCTTTCCCGCAAAAACTACTAAACCGATCATCATGAAACTTTGTACATATATTCTTGGAGGTATCAGAAGTAACATAGGATACTTTTTATTGAAAAAAAAATGCAGGCGAAGCCGCGGGTAAAAGCAAGTTAACTATAAAGGCTCACGGGATTATAAACAAAATGTTTGGCGCAATGTTAATGTGGTTTATGAATAATTTTACCAGATTGTAACAAAGATATGGTTAAACAGTTTCCAACAAATTGTTCAAACAAAAGATTTCAACGAGATGAATAGCATGAAAGTTCAAATTATCTTTTTGATAAGCAAAACTTATAATCTCTCACTTAAACTCTACACATATAATGGATATTGTAATTGTGATCGTAGAAATAATATTGATTCCAGAATAGAAAATATAAATTATAAGTTTTAGAATAACTTTGTAAATAAAGGTGGCCAAATATTCAAATGTATTTAGAATTATATAAAATGTATTATGTATAATTTATACAACGAAATAACGAGAATATAGTTATAATTGTACAAAAAAAATATATGTTGTAAATAATAAATTGCTGGGCAGACTATAATGAAACTGATGATGATATGAAACCTAAAAAAAGGTTTTTCTGTCTGAGATGAATTGATAACTAAGCAAACTCCATGTATATATGTGTAATGTGCATTTATAATAAAAATTAAAAACAAAAATAATAAAAAATCATGTGTACTGTGAACACTTCTGTATTCCCGGGCAATGAATGCAGAAGTGAACATATTTTTTTATATTACTATATTCCTAAAAACATTTAAAGTTAATGGGATCATTTAAATATAAATTCAAGTAATTTATCATGTTTACTAATCTTTGACATATATCATTTATATATCTTAGAGGCACTCAATATATTGGAAAGTTGATCAACTTAAAGTTAATACCTTAATTATTGAACTAAAATTATTAGCGAGTAATTTACGAGAATATATTCTTCAAATACATCTCGTATTACTTTTGCAGTATTTAATCACGTAAATATAATTATTAGTAATTCGTGTAAAAGTAGATTAAATATATTTGTGGAAAATATACCTTAGGGAACGTACTAATAGAATATAAAATTCATAGTGCTCAAATAGTAATATAATAATTGCTTAATTTTGGCCAAATGCTTTATTTGGTTTTACTGATTTTCTTTTAAATTCTATTGCATTTAATATTTTAACTTTGTATGTTATAAAATTATTCAATATTAGCCAATTTCTCTTCATTAGAAATGTATTGTCATTATTCAAACTAAGTGTTTTTATAAAAAATATAATTATAAATCCTAGTTCATATACCCACAGATATATTGAGATGTATTATTTTAATGTTTATTGTTATGTCGTGGATAAATGTTTGGGTGTTGTTGCATTAGTTGATGTTGTAAATCTCGTCTTTAATGTGATTAGAATAATAGAATTAGACAGCCAAATATTGAGACTGTGCCTGCATCAGCCATTGCAGGTCCATCTAGATATTTGTGTTATAAAAATGTTGTTTTATTTTAATTAAAACCCTTAAAAATCAAATGATAATACAAATACTGATATCTAGCTGATCCGGTAACGCGTTGCTATGGTAACGTTAATTGATACAATGGAAAAAGAGCGGACAGACAAACACAAACAACAAATTTGTGTTTTTAGAGTATATACTAGCTGACCCGGTAACGCGTAGCTATGGTAACGTTAATTGATACAATGGAAAAAGAGCGGGGAAAAGAGCGGACAGACAAACATACAAACAACAAATTTGTGTTTTTAGAGTATATACTAGCTGACTCGATAACGCGTTGCTATGGTAACGTTAAATGATACAATGGAAAAAGAGCGGGGAAAAGAGCGGACAGACAAACATACAAACAACAAATTTGTGTTCTTAGATTATAGATTCCTTACACTCACTTTAAAGTCTGTTCATTCTAACTTGTCCTATTTGGTAAACAATCTTGTATATATATATATAAAAGTAAATTAATAACAAAGTCAATAATCTATTACAATAAATCGTTATTATAGACTGAAACCTATTGAATATTATATTGAATCTAGTTATCAGTTGTTTTTTAATGCTGCAGTTCCAATAAAAAGGAGTGCCACGATTGTTTACCAAATAGGACAAGTTAGGATGAACAGACTGTAACACTTTGTGTCATAGAAACAAATCAGTAATATTAATCTAAACTATCTGACCCGGCCACGCGTTGCTGTGTTATAAATTAAAAGGAAACCTATTTTATGTCACAAGTAGCAACAAATCCAGCAAAATGAAAAAAAAAAACATATCGATTGAGTAGTTTAGGAGTTCATCGCGGTCAAACACTGTGACACGGAATTTTTATATATACTAGCTGACCACGAGTTGCTGTTTTAAATGAATTTTATCGTATGTCCTAAGTTGAAACAGACCCAGCAAAAATTAAAAAAAAAACGTTTTTAAGCGTTTGAGTATTTTTTGGAATTCATCGCGATCAAACACTGTAATAGGATTTTATATATATACATATATATATATATATATATATATATATATATATATATATATCTATGTCAAGATGTAAACGATTATCGCTCGCATCTATGGCTCACCATCCATAGGAGATGCTTATAACCGTAAAACGTAGTGATTCCTTGCTCAGTGCTTATAACGAGCTTTGGACTCTTACTATACTTTGTCCAATGTAGGATGATACTTTTGACAGGTGCCACTTCCTTATTGCTACGTAATAAGGTTGCGTTTGTTTCCTTATGTTTGGCTTGACATTGCAATAGCAACTTTATATCCTCTATATAGGTGTCAACTGTCAAAAGTATCATCCTACATTGGACTAAGCTGAGGGACAAAGTGTCTCAGAACAATAATGTTCTGAGCAAAGTGTAGCTGACCAAGATGACGTGACTATTGAAAGATGCTATGTCATACATAGAGTAAATAAGTTCAAGAGAGTTACTGCCAGCTAACTGTAAACGGTCCTTTTTGATATACTACCATAAAATTATGCTGAAGCAAATGAGTCACTTGTCTCTCTTTTAGAATGCTACAATCAAATGTATCAAAATTACCTGTCACAGTGTTTGACCGCGATCAACTCCGAAACTACTCAACCGATTTTGAGTTTTTTTTTTCATTTTGCTGGATTTGATTCAACTTAGGACATAGAATAACATTCATTTTAATTTATATTAAATAACACAAGCCAACAAAATTTGACAAAGTTTCTTACCCAGACACCTGAGTATATTTCCCGAAGGATTTTGGTGTGCTGAATCCAAATCCAGTTCCAGAATTGCTCTATCACGTCACTGAAACTGATCTAAACTAAACTGATGACAGTATAGGTAGCATGAAGCAAAATTGAGAAAAATGAACTTTTAAATACGATATTTCAGCAAAAAAAAGAAGAATTTGTAAACAAACTCAACGCCATTTGAAAATTCAAGGCTTGTACTTTAAGATGACCCCTGTAGTTTTTTAGGTATACTAAAAACTGAAGGATCACATAAACTCAAAAATGGGCGAAAACTTTTAGGTTAGAATATCTCAAAAACCTGACGTGATAGAGCAATTCTGCTACCGGATTTGGGTTCAGCACACCAAAATCCTTCGGAAAAGTATACTCACGTCTCTGGGTAAAATTTTTGTTGACCTGTGTAATTATTACTAATTATAATAACTGAGCCACAGCAACGGGTGTCTGGGGCAGCTAGTGAAATATATATAAATATTACTTCTTAATTTTCGTAGTCTCGTAGCATTGCTACGGCGTAGACTTTCGTTAGTTACGCTGTTATGACACTGACTCTGCGATATTATAATGTAATAATTGAAGTATTAAGTGGTAGATCAATTGAAATCAAACGGCACTCTCCGGTATTATTTTGTAATCTTTAAACAGCTCTTATACTATCGACTGCTATTGCAAGGCTTTGCTTTATTTTTAATAAGATTTAATGGCTTGGGTGCGTGTCTATTAAGCCATGAATTTATATTCAGTAATTTCTTTTCTTAATTAGATGATCATGAGAGTTGATTAATATAATGATTAATATAATGATCAATGGATGATTAATGAAATTCCTTTCGTACGTTTCAGTCAAAGTGTGATGTTTTACTGAAACCTACTTCTGAACTTCTTAGAGAACGTGAAAAGACAACTATTTCCGCTTTTTTGTTTCACTTGTCAACACTCGTGCATGATTACAAATACTTATTAATCGACCATTATCACGCACTTATATCCACCACAACGTAAATTTTAATAAGAAAACCAAAACCACTATTTTGTCGCGTCCCGCTCTCGCCAAACAGTCCAATTATGCCATGTTTAATCGTTTGGTGCAACGGTAGCGATCCAGCCTTTCCACTGACGGTCCTGGGTCCGAGTCCCGGAAGGGGTCGATGTTTGTATGATGAATACAAACATATGTACCTGAGTCGTGTGTATTTCTATACATAGATGTTGAATATCTATGTATGATATATGTATATCTATCAGTTATCCTAGTATCCACAACACAAGATTGTAAGAAATATTACTATTAATAATATTCATTGTAAAGTAACCCAGACCAGAAATAACAACCAACCATAGACAAACTCAAATAAACTATTTCTATAAAAACCTTTGTGAACACTTTTCAATATGACAGTATTCCGTCAAATTTTGTCACCAACATACGTTTATAAATCATCAAAAAAATCATATTATTTCATCCCCTAAATTCGTAAGTGAAGCGATTACGTTAATGACACGTTCGAATGAAGATGCACCGGGAAAGAGCACTATATAGAATGCACCACCCGCGTGATTCGCATGGCGGACAAGACTGTAAATTTTAATACTGGTTGTGTAAGTAAATCGTGTTTTATTTTTAAGTTGAATAGGCACTAGACCTATATACTTAAAATTCCTTAATTTTCTCATTATTTATATCGACAAAAACATAGGATATTTCAGCTACTTCAACGCAGTTGCAGCGAATCCAAAAGGCCTCTTATTTTGAGATCAGAAGCCATGTTATGTTAAATTTAGATAATGAAATTAGACTTTTAAGACTTTTTTTGTTACTTTTTGTAATTATCTAACCTACGGGCAAGTACCTGTGCCAGTGTTGCCAGTAGCCGATAATCAAAAATGAGACAATTCAATAAGTAACATTTCTACGGGAAAAGTAATATTATCTTATTCCTTATAGAAATACAGTTTAATACTGCATCAATGGCTAAATTTAATTATTAGCAAAGAGAATGCGAAACAGAACCAAATTCTACGGCTGTGCTGGCTGGTACTTGGACTTTCTTATTAAATTCTTGGTTCCTAAACTCTTACCTAAAATATTTACTTAGGTACCAATCATTGTTAGCACACACAAGTCGATAGCAAACAAACCAACCATTTTAAACGAAACTTTTAATAAATAAAAAAGAACTCCACTAAATGAAATTATAGATAAAATTATTTTTGTCCTTGAATCCGCATTTGTGTAGCTTGTTTTTTCATTTTTTTTAATAATTCTTACTGGTTATATAAAAGTAACATTTACAGTCGTGTAACATGGAGGTAACATGAGAAGGTGAAAACGAACGTAAAATGTTAAAAAAGTCACATTATGGCAACACTGTATATTTTCCAGTGCTATCACTGCTTGCACCTTAAAAATAAAATATTTTAGTAGAAAAATACTAGAAAAAAATCCCGCCTCAGGATAACTTGTGAGCTGGGTCGATATCTTCTTGTATTTTTGATTAAAATAATTTATTACATAATGTAGCATTGAAAAATGCAAAAAATATAGGTATATTTTTTATGTTGATTGGATATAATTCAATAAGATATAAAATACGCGTGTAAAAAACAACTACGCCTCCGAGCCCTCAGGTGCAATTCGAACCCACGACCTTTCACTATACGGGCGAGTGCTCTGACCGCTGAGCTACCGAGACGCTAGCAAATGTGTCGGATTTTTACAAACATATTTCTACTTCTACTATGAGCTAGTATCGTTCCACAAATGTTGAATGCTAACTATTATACCTTCAACATCGAATGTTATATTTTTACAAATATTAAACAATCGATTAGGATGGAACCAGCTATAATTATGTTTTTTGTATAATTTAAAAATTCGACACGTTTACCAGCGTCTCGGTAGCTCAGCGGTCAGAGCACTCGCCCGGATAGCGAAAGGTCGTTGGTTCGAATCCCTCCTGAGGGCTCGGAGGCGTAGTTGTTTTTTACACGCGTATTTTATATCTAATAGAAACATTGCATTGCGAATGCAAAAAAATAAATAAAAAATACATATGGATATAATTGAGTTGGTCACGTTATGTCAGTCAAACATGACAAGACCAACTAACCAATCACATATGAAAGGGTTTTAACAATATATATTTAATAAAAACTCAATGTATAAAGTAACAATATGATATATGGAAAATGCAAAAGTTTTGCGCCTGTAATTTTGAACCATAAGTCGCCTAATGTTGAGTTTAAAATTATGAGATGTCTTCTTCGAAATTGCAGAATTTGTATGACTCTCACATTGAAGCAATAGCAAAATGGCTGAGTTGCAATGGCGAAGTGTGGGGCGTGGGGCCGACGGCTGTGTTCGCGAGTGCCGCCGCCTTGTTCCTTTACAACGAGCTGGAGGCCACTGTCTTCATCGCAGGGGACCAGGCGCATGTCTCCGCACTGGAAAAAACCCTCATTGTCAGTAATAATAATAATTATTATTATAACTAGATGGCGCTGTAGCGCGTAGAAACACGCTATCGTATTGTTTTTGCGGGAGTACGTAAGAGCAAGTTTAGTTTTGCAATGTTAGGATAGCGAGACAAAATGGTAACAAACACACACACACAAAGTATTGTCATAATATAATTATGACAACTTTATTATCTCCACACAATGGGATAGTATAACAAATGTATAGGAGGCAATTGTGTATGGGCAACTTTTTATTACCGCAATTAGGTAAACGCTTGACCGCTATCTCGCAATCGCTTTTTCGTTTCATCGACTTTCAAATCACAACGATGCTAAAGAAACTTTCACTTTAAAAAACTAAATTATACTTAAATATTCATTTACAAAAGTGCTGATTGACAATTTGATGCTATTGACTGACCGTATAAAATTATTTTTATTATATTCATATGTAAATACTTCCAGTCAACCATGGTGCTCGGCATGCTGGCACTGATGATACACCTCTGGGTTTGCTGCATGAGATTCTTTCAATACTATTTGGATACACTTATTAGAGACGTGAGTATAACAGTGTGGTGTTGCATTTCCTTTATTTTAAATATAAAAGTGGTAGTAATTCTGTGCAATCAAATTTAACAATATTTAATTAAATAAATTGGTTCTTATAAATAAACTAAGACATTTGCCAATAAATATACGTTTTGCCAGTTCGATAATTTAAAATACTAAGAATACAATAGTATGGACTAATTAAATTTTACTGGGAAACAATCAACCTTGTCTCAGGAGTCACGTGGGAATCGAACCAACAACTTCTCGCTATCCGGACAGGTACCGCTCCAATTGATCTCCGTCTCAATTCTCGATCGGTCTCGGTAGCTTGGTAGGAAGCGAGTTAATTTATTTCTAGTCATTTTTTACGTGCAAAAATCTTACAGTCATATTTAGTTTCACTTTCGCGCTTATTATACATTTAAATAAAACGACTTATTTTTAGGGTTTTTTGCTGTAAAGAAGTCGAAACGTCAGGATTAAATATAAATTGTGCGCAAAAAACACTAAGTTGTTTTATTTAATAATCTAACAGTTAATTAAGCCGGTTGATATGTCAGCTTTGACCCAAACGAACCGAGTTCAATCCTCGCCGATGTACTACGGACGTAGTAGACGTAGGACGATGGACCTCGTAACATAAACGTTTAGCTTACCACGAGATATTAACAGAATATTAATATCTAGCGGCCCGTCCCGGCTTCGCACGGGTGGACAAAATTCTTTCAATTTTTTCTAGCATTAAATATAGCCTATGTTACTCAGCGTGAATGTAGCTTTCCAATGGTGAAAGAATTTTTGAATTCGGCTCAGTAGTTTTTGAGTTTATTCATTGCAAACATACAAAAATACAAATCTTTTCTCTTTACAATATTAGTGTAGATATGTTTATCGCATAATATTTATTTATACATCGGTTATAATACGTTATAAACCGCTGTTTGATAACTGATATGGGAGTTTAACAATAATGAAATGACTGGTTCAGTAAAGAGCATGTTGACAGTCCGTTCAAGAAAAAAAATGTTGTTGCATTGAAGTAATATATTTATAGACTATGAAAATACTATGGGCCCGTGGGGTCCTTTCCCCTTTACAACGGGGTAACGTTATCCGTCTTCTGGGTACATTATGATTAAGAAAATACATTAAATAATATAATATTATCGATGGTTTATGAGACCTCATCGTGTTTTTTTAAAGATGTGGCATTAGCAAAAATATCCTTATATTTACTATTATGATTTCTGCATGCTCGAACAAAAAATCTATTTTTGGCGTTATGCGTTTTACAATATAAGCTCCAAAAATTTTTTCTGCCTATATATGATATTATCCGATATTTTGATTTATTATTATTAAATTTTTGAGGCTCCCAAACACCTATAATACCTTCCAGAAGAAAAAAATGTAGTTCTTCCGTGACAATAGTGGTTATAAAATTGTGTATTTCACATAGAGTCCAAACATGTTGCTGGAGATGACGACAGCTGGTCTGTTGGGGGGCCAGGAGGTGATGCCTCTTGGCCCCCTCACTCGGTTCCTCCGCCAGCAGCAGCCTCAGATCCACATCACCGTCTGCTGGTTCCTCTCACTCTGCTACGCTGACTACGTGCGCAAACATTATTGTCAGCGGTTCAATATGCCTTACTTGGAACAGTGGTTGGTACTGAGCTCGTTGGGTTTGTTTTCTTTCAATTTTTTTTATTAGATAAAGATTGGGTACATCTGTAGCATTTCCAGACTCTGTGGTATAATTCTGAGTCATTATCATTATGTTGGAAAAATACGTTTTGTGAAATTTAAACTAAATTTATTGTAGATAAGCAAGCATTATTTTTTTGTATATTGGAGCTTTTAAATCAATCGCCTAAAAGAAGGTGGGAAGTATAAAAAAATAGTATCTGCCGCTTCGTCGGCCTTATAATAAATATGTTCTGATTTTCTTTAATTTTGGTTAATCATATTGTCATATAATGTAAGAAGTTTCACTCAAATTTAAGACTGTCTGTGGAAAATTCTTGCGTACTTTTTCCAAAATATTAAAAAGACAAGATATTGTAAAAGTAGTTGAATTTCATAGTGAAATTGGAGAAACTGTGAGAAATCATACTCATGACACACAGTGAATCGTACTAATACAAGTTACTTTTGTTTCGTTTTGTTTTTCAATAAATGTCCCGATCATTTCGCCTTATCTACGATTGCAAGTTTGTTTTCTCACAGAGTAAATACGTTGATGTTTTGTAGAATATAGTTAAATCTATAGTTGTATAGTTTACTCTTGTGTTGAAATCCAATTTCTTGGCAGAATATTTTTAGGCATAATTTTAAGAGGCATAATATGTTAAAGTATAAGAAAATAGTAAATAGGTATCTTCTAGGCAAGCGCGTTATATCCTAGATCGCATCGTCGCTTACCATCACGCGAAATAGCGGTCAAGCGCTTTCCTATTCACGAAAAAAAACTAATAATACCAATTTTAGTCGGACCATTCGCGACAATTATTTAATCACTAACTAAGCTTTTCTTTTATAATAATTTATCTAACTAAGCTTTGTAACAAAAAACTATGGGTACAGTAAAATAACTTATAGAATATATAAATAGTTATATTAACGACCATGACTCTGGAACAATATTTTTTTATTGGGTTCGTTCTTGAACCCAATCAAGCCAGGGGCCAAGACAAGATTCGCGATGGAATGAGATAAGCCAGAAGTTGCCTAATCACCTTGGTTTTAAAAGCGGACGGGATATAAATACTTGGAAATACAGACGCAGGGAAGGAGTTCCACTCCTTTGCTGTGCGCATTATAAAAGTCGTTGAGAAGTGCTTGGTGCGACAGGTAGGAATAGCAACCGAAATCGTGGTAAAGAAGTTACAAAAATATTACTATTTAATCCCGCAAAACCTTGTGTTCATCACACAAACATATGCCATTACCAGGACTTATATCCGGAACCATTGGAGCTGAAGGTAGAATTGCTACCGTTGCACCAAACAGCCGACAAACCTAACCTGAAATGTTTATCAATTATGTCAAAGCAAATTAGGCATAAAAACATTATGCGAAAGGAAGAGAACCCGTTATATACACTCGAAAAGAAAACTAGTAGCTGCGACTGCATGGCAAAATTGCTTTAACCATTGCAAAGGTCAGTTATATGTATTGTATTATGTTATGTATAGGTCAGTTATTGCAAAGGTCAGGTCAGTTATATAATATATGGTGCTTTGCGACTGCATCGACCTAGTCTAATGAATACGAGCATTTGTACCTGAGTCATCGGTTTTTATAAATATTTCTTTAATAATTTGCATATATCTATCCGTTACCCTAGTTTCCTTAACACAAGCCTTACAGTGCTTACTTTGGGCTAGGCTGTGTAAATATCATTATATTATTTCTAGCCGACCCAACCACGCGTCGCTGTGGCCCAGTTATTATAATTTGCATTTTTTTTTGTTATTAATAAATAAAACCTCTCCAGTTCTAAGTTGGAACAAATCCAACAAAACGAAAATAAAACATTAAAAGCGGTTGAATAGTTTCCGAGTTCTTCGCGATCAATCACTGACACGTAATTTTTATATATAAAGATTATTATTATATACTCAAAACTTGTTATACTTATACCATTAGAGGTTTGTGATAAGCTATAAGGTATTTACCTGAACTATACGAACAGCTGTAAATCTTTTTGGTGTTTCCAGGCAAACCGAGTTGCACGAGAGGGCCGCGCGCGGGGTTCATCGGACCATGGAGAAGGTGAACAGTTTCGTCGGCTGCGTCCATCAACGGCTGCGTGGATACGCGCCACCCACGCAGCGGACAGCTGAAGTGCACACGTAAACACCCACTCACTATTCAATTCACGTCACCTGTATAAATACTTGTTGACTTTTAAGATAAATTATTATAATAGAAAAATACTAGAAAAAATCGACTCGAATCAAACCCGCAACCTTTAAAAATTATAAAACTAAAATGGCTGTTTCATCTTAATCAATTGACCAAACATTTGTAAAAATGATTCTTTCGAATACGAGAGGATATTCCTCTCATTGATGAAACAACTTGAAGGTACTAGAAAATTTCGACGAGTGTTCACAAGGCTCGGTAGCTCAATTGGGAGAGCGTTGGACCGGATTTCCAAAGGTTGCGGGTTCGATTCCCGCCTGAGAATTCACTTGTGACCCGAGTCGATTTTTTTCTAGTATTTTCTATTATAATAATTTATCTTATAAGATCGCATTGAAAATGCATAAAATATATAAAAATTATAATACTTGTTGACTTTTTTTTAATCAACGATGTAATGAAACCGTAACACTACTATTATTGTGATAACAGAATAAGTAGGATTCTACCTGTTTTTTGTAGACACATTTTAGATGAGATATAATATACGCCTGTAATAAACAACCATGCCTCTGAGCCCACAGGTGTGGGATTCGCTATCCTGACGCGCGCTCTGACCGCTGAGCTACCGAACTGGCAGACGCATCAATATTTACAAACGAATATAAACCTCTAAATTCGGAAAGCCAAAGAAATAAATATATTTTAGATATTGTAGATATGGTATGCGTTGTGTTCACAAACAGCATGATCGTAGCTTTAGGCCATGATATTGTTAACTAGAGTGATAGCTCGACGCCGAAGGGAGCGTCGTCGGTGGCGGTCAGCGGGCCCGCCAGCCGAGTGTGGGCATCCGCCTCCGACGCAGGCAACGCGACGCCAGCCAGGGACCTGTGCGTGCGACTCGTCGGTCAGTCGAGCGAAACAACTGTTGATGCAATTGAGAAACTCAGAACCTATATCACAGTAAGTTGTCTAAAATTACAACAAATAAAAAACAGCGCCGTTTGGGAACGCTCGAAGCGAAGCTTTATAAAGTATAGGAACTGAGAGTTAAAAAAACTACGATTTACACGATTTATTTATAATTCAGAAAGGATAAAAGAAGCAGCTGATCGCAACGGATATTCAAAAGTGACTGGCGTGGATGCATAGAGTAGAAAAAGAGATAGAATTCCACGCCAGCCACGCACATTGACATGAGTGAAAGCGAGACAGAAGGCCACGCTCAGAGGTGGGGATGCAGCTGGCTCCTATATATATATCGTGTAACTGAATCTGACGCTCTCGTGTAACGGTAAAATCTGACGCCTAGCACGGATAGAGGTGCCGCGCAGCGAGCGCCAATATGCAAGAGGCTCGACCGTCCGTATAGAAGCTTCGCTGCAAAAGAATTTATATTTAGTTCTTACACTTCCGCGCACATTCCACATTTAAATAAAACAACTTATTTAGGATTTTTTGCCCCTCCCCCTGCCCTAGTTTCTTTTGCCGGTTTCTCTCGGAAGGGCCTCCCAATTTTCGAACTGGTGGTAGACCTACGTATACACCGTAATCGTAGTGACAATTTTATAACTAAATAAAATGCAAATATGTAGATCCATTCGGAAAGTATTATCCCTTTGGGAATATAAATAAAACTAGTATATATTTACGTTTTATTTGTAAAAAATATATTTGAAACTACTTCTCTACGAAGTCACCTCCCAAAGCATACCCGCTTTATATTTATGAATGCGCCGCCAGTGTCTTGAGATACGTAATCACAGCTTCCTTCAGTTCTTCATCTGTTTCAAATATCTTTACTGTCAAAGACTCCTTTAGTTTTATATACCGATGGTAGTTTGACGGATTCAAGTATGGACTATAGGTTGAAAGTTAATCACAGATCTATCTTCATAATTGATTACATAAATGTTAACTTTCGTAAAAGGTAGTAATAAATAATATAAATATTGCCGCAAAGAAGTTTAATAAAATGTAAGGAGAGTTGGTTGCAAGACTTATTAGAAAATTAAAGTGCTTTTGAGACATTTTAGCTGTTTGACAATTTATAATTTTTGACAACTTATTTTTAAAAGTGCAACTAATTACATTACTTTTAAAATGATGCACCGTGACAACAGACCATGCGTCAATGCACTCCCGAAATGTAGGTCGCCATCAAAGTTCATTAAAGTACAGTAAGACCAGTACCAGTAGTTAAATCTGAAAATCTGGAACGGTAACCAAAATCTTTCACAGTAACAAACCTCAATAACAAACAAGTCCTCAATACCTGACAAATACAATTTAGGGGTCTAAAAGTGCCTAGGTATCTTCTAGGCAAGCGCGTAACGTCCTAGATCGCATCGTCGCTTACCATCAGCCGAGTTAGCGGTCAAACCCTAACAACATAAAAAAACAAGTTTCGCTGGGTAAGTAATAGAATCTTTGCTTTAATTTTCAGGCAACAAGATGTACGTGTTGCGGTACACAGGACACCTGCCTCGCTGGTGCTCTCTGCCCAGATGCCCAGGCGGCAGCGGAGCCTTGAGGAGTTCCCCTGGCGAAAAATGGCTGAACTACCCTTTGACTGATTTTCATACATGCTGTATAAATCAATTATAAAAATGTCACAAATGGGAGTTTTATTTGTAACATCGAACATTTTATCAATATTAAAACGCGACGCGACGCAACGTGTCGACACCCGATATGCACCGTGCACATTACCAACACGCGACGCCACGACATACTAGCAATTTCTGAATACAGTTAGCTAACAGCAGTGGAAGTGTATGGTCATGTACTATGGATTAACATAATTTATTATCTCTTGAAAACCGTAGGATGATGTGCGATCTAGTTTTTCTCTTTAAATTATTAAATAATAAGATAGATTGTCCAGTTCTTCTATCACAGATCAACCTTATAGTCAAGGCACGAGTACCCGCACGCTCCTCACGCCCCATAAAAATATTCGTACCACCACAATATCGCAAGAATTAGACTCGCAATAGCTATTTTGCTCGCTGTATGAAAACATATAACGAACAATTCTACAAATTACACCTGTTTTGTAACACATTGACTGGTATCAAGTCAGACATTTTCAATATATTTAAGTAAAATGCTAATAATGTTCGTTTTAATAATTTTTAAGTAAATTAATACTTATTTTGTTGTGTTGTTGCCTTAATCATAGATATTTAATAATAAGCTAATTCGTATTTTAATGTACTTTTATATTTTGATTTAAACTAGTTTCTGTTCCTACATTTATGTACCTAATTAATATTGGGCACTCATTATTCTACAATTGATGTCAAAATCTTGTGTACTTTATTATTTCTAATGACTGTTTCGTTCCAGAATAAATAAAGAAAAAATTAATACAATAAATGCAAAATATAATAATAAATTGACATAAATTCTGTTTGATAGTTTGAAGAATAGGGATGGGTCAACGAATTCGTATTCGCTCTGTGACAGTTCTCAAACGACTGACGCGTGGCATCGGGTGTTGTCTAGAAACATACTACGCGCGCCGCGTCGGATGGCGTGTTTACCCCCACCATGGACAACACACCGACCTGGCCCGTCTGGATCGGGTGGCGTGTGAGCGCATGGCGTCGCGTCGGATGTTCATAGTATGATTCTGGTCCATAGAAAACAATACATTTGATTCGACTCAACACGCATCGCGTTTCATCGGGTCGCGTCGCGTGTTAATAATGTGTTTCCGCCTTAAGTATCGTCTAGGCAAGCGCGTCACATCCTAGGTCACACCATCGCTTACCATCAGGCGACCGACATAGTGGTCAAGTGCCTACCTATTAATTATAAAAAAAGGTTGAACGAAAACCTTTTCCATTGTATTCTACGATTTCGTTCTATAAGTAAATAAATTGACACATTTTTCCTTTTTTCTTTTATAAGCTTTAATATAACAGATTAGAAATTAAACCCTTTAGTATTCTACTATTTGAAAAGTTATTTACCGTGGCTTTAGTTATTGTTCTGATATTTACTGCTAACCATGGAGGTTAGAGAGAAGGAGAACGATCGCTACGTACTAAAACATTAGTCCGCCTGTCCCTGAAAATTTGTAGAATTTATAGTTCATTTTTCAGCCACCAGCCGCGCTGCCGTCGGTAAGTAGTATCTGCGAAGTTAGCTGTTTATGAGTACAAGTAGATGAAGTTAGTTAAATAATGTACAAATTTAACAACAGCTCGCTTTTATTGAGATAACTTAACGATCGCAGCGCCTCACTTATTCTGTCCATATTTCTAGGACACTATTTTCTACAGCAATCGTTCTCCTTCTCTCTAACCTCCATGCTGCTAACCCAATAAGAGGTACCCATGGATCAGCTTCAATGGCGCAATGTCTGTTACGCCATAACTTCCCGAGTTCTTAACCGATTTTAATATTTTTTGTTTGGAATCGAATCAACAGGTTTAGGACCAGAATGTGACGTGAATTTTGAAATTTTGCAAAAATTTCCATGGAAACAAAAAAAAAACTTTTTTTGGGTATTGCGCTCCGCTCCAAAATATGGTGCTAGCGTAGCTTTATGCTTAGCGACTGCATCGCCTAGTATTGTATGGCTTAGATGCTTGTCCTTTTGATCATTTCTTGATATTTCGTAATTTCTTAATGATGATGAATGATGATGAGAGCTGTTTAACATATGATAGAGATTAATGGATGATGAATGATTGAAGGAATAACCCTTTTTCCTAGGTTTTAGTAAAGATATGGGATTTTACTGAATCCGTCCTTGGACTTCTCGAAGAAGAGTGAAAAGACACCTTCTAGTGTTTTGTTTCATATGGCCACACTCACGCATCTTCAGAGTAAAGGATACGGTCGGATCCAAAAGGAGGTGGATTTAATTTGAAATGTAGTTTGTTGGGTGCTTTTTGAATATGAGTCTTTTTTATTACACTTTGTGTTCCTTTTCAACATGATTAAACGGGTAAAGACATTTTTCAAACAAAGACCAAGCGCTCTATTTTCCATCCGCACAATCTCGTCTTTCGTGCAAGAAGCGCAAACTGTCTCGTTCTCGCGATACAAGTAGTAAAAAAGACGACACGCTAATCTCATATATGAGTAAGACACGAACGTTTCAAATACTTCCAGGCTATGTCCTGTAAGCACAGTATAAAAAATACTGGGAACATTTTGACGTAACCTTCATTATGTCATGCGATTGTAATGTCAAAACGAAGCAACATGTTTATCATACAGTGAACACACTATGCAGTCGTTAAGTATACACAAAAAGCTGTGTAATAAATAAACAGTTTACTCAATACATTGTTGAGAAAACCAAATGTCAAAATTTATTGTGAAAAAGAAATTGTGATGTGGCAAGACTTATGGAGTTTCGTACGTATTGAAGGTTATAAGGTAACTCCTATTAAAATGATTATTATAATAATTCTCACATTTACACTAATGAGCCAAGCCCAAAGTAAGCACTGTAAGGCTTGTGTTATTGATACTAGGATAACGATACATACATATAGTAATATACATATGCAATATTCATAGAAATTTATATTCACACCTTAGCTCATTGCCGCAAAGTTGCCTGTCTGTCGTTCTTCTACAGACTGTACTTTGGAGAGTGCTCAAGAGCTACATTTGCACATTCCGCCATCTCCTTTTTTCCATCGGACATCCAAACGCACTGCTGGCTACTATCCTTTCTTGGTTGCTATTCCCACCTGTCTCACAGGTGGGAATAGCAACCAAGCGCTTCTCAACATCCTTCATAATGCGCACAGCAAAGGAGTGGAACTCCTTCCCTGCGTATGTATTTCCAAGAACTTATAACCCGTCTATTTTCAATGGTGACTGTGACTGGTGACTGACTGACTGATGAGTGACTGGTTCAAACGCCAGGGTGAATAGGCACCTTCTTGGTTACCTCGTTCCATCGTGGTTTCTGTCTTGGCCCCCGGGTTTGATTATGATCAAGATCGAACCCATCCTTAATAAATATATATATAAATACCCATTGCCCGAGATAAATCACACGAGCTTTTGCCCCCTTCCGCGATTCGAACCCAGAAAAAAGGATCGCTAACGTCACACCAAACGGTCGCCAACATATTTCAGCAACAGAAGCTGTAGGTATATGGGGTATAAAAAGACCTACTTATTATGAAAAACTAAAGCCGCATATGCTGCCCTTGTAAGACAATATGAGATTAAACTCTAATAAGATCTCGTAAGGCAAGAACGCTAATACCTGGCTCAATTTCACATGTTTCAAGAAACTTTGTGAATTCTCTCACTTCAGTTTTCTCATGAAAACTAGGTTTTTCTCTTTATGTATCATGCTGTTGATTTACGAAACTCTCTTGAGAATTGACAGTTGACAAGAACGTTAAAACCGAGACTTTCTGAATTATAAATGTAACGTTTAATAACTTTTAGCGTCTTTCAATATACTAAATGAATATGTAGACAGTGGAATGGGCGAAATGCGGCGAGAGCGCAGTGTCGACAGTTCCGACCGCTCTGTGGGCCTTCGGCGCGGCTGCGCTGGCGCATCGGCTGCTTGGAGCGCTATTCAGGCGGTTTCTCTTCCGTCGGGTGCCGCTTTGGGAATTGGTGCTACAGGTATACTACAATCATTGACTTATATATCAAGTAAAAACATACAAAATAATCATCCTTACCTTACGTTACTTTAGCCTTACGAATAGTCTACTACTGGGCTTGGGGTATCGAAATAATAATGTAAAAAGAAGAAAAAAAAAATTAAGGCCACTTTCGATTGTGAAACTATAGCAATATTGATTGTCACTATATACTACTAAAGATATTAAGATGAAGACGACGACGATCATTCATTTAATTCTTTGTTTTATTTGATATCTCTTACATGGAAAATATCACTTTTCAGAATCTTCTGTTTATATGGATTGTGATATACAGTTTACACTTCTGGGCAGTGTTGGTTAAAGTGATAAAGGTGATCGTCGAGTACTGTTACGATGAAGCAAATGTTGAAAAGGTAAAGTTGCAGCACCAGTAGAACATCTTTTAATACAAATATTTTATCTCGTTGTTCCTCTACCGCGTCCAGTCATTGAAATCCAACTTGTTAATTTTTATTTTCACCTGTCTCCTGTTTTAAGTAATAATTATACTTCTTGCATTTATACCAATTAGTTTAGTCCAATTTAAGACTTGCTTATGGATACTAAGATAATGTATGTACACATATATGTATGTTGCAATTAACCATGTAATGAAACCATAGTACTGCTATTGTTGTGATAATAGAATATTTTTTAGTTTTTTGTGGATCATGTATCGTGAAGATATATTATATTGTAAATGTCTGTTAAAGTTGACGAGTTTTTTGCACCCTTTCTTCTCGACAGTTAGAAGACGTCCTGAATGGATGGTAGGTTGAAAATATTGGACGATTCAAAATGTATTCAATCTATTATAGACTAAGCTACAATTACACACAAACATCTGCCCATTTCGAGACCGTTTGGCTTTGAAGTTAAGGTTACTCCAGCTAGGTCAAACCGATTGACAACAATATAAAAATATATCAAACTCTTTTCGCATAATTCAAACTAGAGTAACTTTGCACATTTGAAAATTTCCACCTACTTCTGTAAAGTTTATATTCTTCTATAGAAATATTTTTCCTGTGCCTCCTCTTCGACATGGTAACTATAAAGATGGCCGCATAAAATAATATTTCTTTTTGTGTCCAGAACAACAAAATACCTGAGACGGAGCTAGACATAGAGAGCAAGAAAATGCTTCAACAGTGGTTCGTATGGGTGTGTGGTTTGGCTCCTCTGGCGATATACTACCACACGCGCCCGCGCCCAGAAGTGCCACCCCTCATGATATGGTTATTGATTGATACTGAAATATAGTAAGAGTTATTCTCATATCACAGACACATGTGGTTAATAATAATACTTTCTTTATCTCCAAAGGTAAATTATATATGTTACAATTACGTATTCACGCCTGTTACAAGGCTTAAAATAATCGAGGACCATCCGGAAGGAAGTGCCCATTTGGGTATACAAATTTAATTAGTATATATTAACAAATATTGACAATTTATTTGTAAATAACATATTTTAAACTACCTCCCAAATTCAATCTTTTATCGTTACGTATGACGAGTTTTTGTATCTCAGCTTTAAAATCGCCGGAGTAATAAATTGTTTACTGAAATTTTCTTCGCCGGAATATCGTTTTGCCAAATGTTGTGTTTTATATCTCAAAATCCTTAGCATTTATAACTATTTTCTAACCTAATCTTACCGTTTTTAGTTGAAATTATACCTAGTACTATTTAATTCTTACACATTAGTTGAATAAAACAACTTTTTTACGGATTTTGCGCAAAATATATTTTACATTTAATCCTGACGTGATCACGGCTCTTGCAAAGGAGTCGAAACGTCAGGATTACATATAAAATAAATTATGCACAAAATCCGTAAAAAAAATATTTTATACATAGTCCGTTTTTATTTTAAGCTAAACTTAACGGGAATGTAGAAAAATATTGATAATAAAATAAAATTATTTGGATAAACTAGCCTTCAGTGAACAGTACTCAGGTAAACAATTCCGTGCTGGCCAAAAACTCAAGTTTTCTACACAAATTGTAGTCGAAGCCAAAGAGTGGATAGTTGAAAGTTCGTTTGCAACGGTTAAAAATTAATTATAGCTCTTACTTTACAACTGGAGACGCACATTATTAACACTCACATAAATAACACAGTCAATATTAGCGAGACGCAACTTTGCTCACAAACAGTTATATACAACGGAACGTGTTAGAACATTCCGGCGGCTATTCTATTCGCTGGCGCTCTGTACGACGCAAACGGATACAATATTAATGTCCCCGGCAAATAAGTTGAACATGATTTTGAAATCACGTGACATGCGCAGTAGTGAATAATGTACCTAAACTTGCTACTGCGCATGTCATGTGATTTCAAAATCATGTTCAACTTATTTGCCGGAGACAATACTCTATGGGTACTACTTTCCGGATGGCCCTTGTAATAACTATATGAGTTGCTAGCCTTCAATCTGGGAAAACCCGTTCCATAATTTCCTATGACACTATAATAATGATAAAAAAATGATTAGGATACAAAAGTAAACAATTAAACTTGCTTGTATCTATAAGCATTGGTGTCTGTGATGTATATAGATAGTTATATTTTAATGATGACCCCTAATAAGGTTAAGTTTCTGTTTCCACCCTATAATATTGCGTAGGTCTGTTTCATTACTCATTCTCTGCATTAATATTCAGTCAAATTAGATAATGAAAGATCAACGTCACCGGACAATAAATGTTCTTACTGTAGGCACAGGCCTAATATACCAACCTATGGATAATAAGAACATAAGGAGAATGGGCCACGAAATCACTACATACCACCATACTTACCCATTTCTCAAATCATTTTACACATACTACCGTTCTTTCACTATCTTGAACATTCGCCAGCCGGCTTCATTGTTCCTACTTGAGTCGCTGCTCTGCCATAGAATGGCTCAGTTGTGCCTTGATAATAAATAAATTAATAAAAGGTATACTATCATAGATTAAGTTTTACTACCACAAAATGAGCCCTTGTTACTTGAATAAATGAATATTATTATTACCCACTATGCGAGTCCAGTTGTAAGTACTCACGATTGATGATGCAGACAGAACGAGCGGATGAATGTGTCTTTCAATTACTGAGGATGTCTGATTATTCGTACGGGTTCCCGTTATCTTGCAGAAATTTGACACTCCGACACTAACTTGGCAGACTAATCCCGCAGCGGGTTAACGGCGGGGATATGTAGAACTCTCACACACCTTGCGCTCTAAGCTATGAACTAATATCCTTTATTTTACTTGTGGAAAGTACGTTACGCATACCCTTTCGCTGCGAGACTAAAGTGGTTATGTTGGACTCTCCTCCACTCCATCTGCCGGCCTATTGCCCCATGAAGAACTGGAGGCCTACCTCACTTGCCGATATCTGCCTGGTCTCGGGAAGGGTTGCATTCTACCGAAACCATGACAGTCGGATGCTCGCCGAAGCAAGCCCACAAACATCTGCCACTTCCGGACTCGAACCCAGAACCTTCGGTGCGAAGGCAGGCTGCCTTTGCAGCAAACGGTTGTCAAATGACTCAGCGTCACGATGACTTCATATATGACGTCATATTTGGGCTATAGACTATCCCAACCAGTCCATGGACAACCTCCAGGACGCCTTAATTCCCTAAATAATAAGAACCTATAAATGATATAGTGTAGTACTATCAACATCACTTATGAATTATTATGACATATGCAAGAAAATTCTGGTAAAAACTGCAATTGTGTCGTTATTCTACTGGATTCTACTATATGTGCAAAGTTTTATATCAGCAGGTGCCTACGAATTCGCATAGAAGCGTTCAAAGGGTCGATATTGAATTTCGTCTGCGTAAATTCGCACAAAGGACCCAACATATACTTGCGTGCAATTTGTACTGTATGCGTGACATCGGCTACGACCCTTATTAGCCATCCTTTAAGGGGATATTTCTACTTAATTCAACAATGGGATATTTTTCTGGATATTTTGAAATAATACTTAATAGTACCTGGGCACCAATATCTTAGTATATTTTTATTGCTTACAATTCGAACTTAAGCTAAAACTTACGATAAATTAAAAAAATACTAGAATTAATCGACTCAGCTCCAAAGTTGAGTTGAGTTGAGGCGATTTGAACCCGCATCTTTTGAATTTCCGGTCCCCTTCTCTCTCAATTAAGCTATTTGAAATGTTTTAGTATTTTTGACTTTTTTGAGCTTTAGGTGATTATTGCTGTATTAATGTGAGGAATAAGATGGGGATAGAATAAAAGGTTGAGTTTCGGGTTCATGTCCCGCCTGAGAATAACTTGTATGCCGACTCGAATATAAAAATCATAAACTATAAAAATAAGTTTATTTAAGTATAGTATTTTATTACAAAAACCACTAAAAATATTTTTTAGTAACGGTATGACTTTAATCAGTAAAAAATATATAGCCGAGTTTAATTTGTGCCATATCTACGAATATACATAGGTACTATATTGGTTCGTACAGTGAACAACAAATAAATCTATACAAAACTGTCAAATTTCTCCACTCGATTTTCAGCCTTAAGTCTATTACGTACCTACATTGTTCACCGTCGATACAGCGTTTGTTTACCGTACCCCCCTTTGCCGCCGTACCCCCACGCCCCTGTACCGCGCGGGCGGACACTCATTTAAGCGGTCAACCTATAGAACCAACAGAAAGGATTACTTTGCGAGTACAAAATAAAAAATTTAAATTGGTACCAGTTAAATATATTTTAGTGACAGCCATCTAGTGATTATTTTTACCTTAAAAAAAAACTGGTTGGTTGCCTGTAAAGTCGGTATACGGGCGAAAGTTTTACGTGACAACGACTTTGAGTGGTAAAATAATTTTAATGTGAATATTCATTCGTATAGTAGGAAGAAGGATGAAATAATAGTAACAATTTAAAACATTTATTTATACAAAGAATTATATTTAAAACATTAATTTATAGGCACGCGTCCCTTCCACTTTTTATGTCTGTCTCTCTCGCTCTTAGGCGGGCTAACCATGCCCGAGTGGAAGGGACGCGTGCCTCTCACTCGCTCTCATTGTAAGCGCATATATAGTTGAGTGGGAGAGAGACGCAAGGCATTCGGCGGGCCTCTCTCTCGTTCGGTGACTCATCGTAACGTTACCGAGCGTTACACTTTTTCATAAGTGACTCCCAGCCGCAACCTAATTTAAGACGTTGTCACGTCAAAACTGGGGGTTATATTAAATATTTTTTTTTTATTCACATTCACACCAATTAGCCTATTCAAAGTTAGCACTGTGAGGCTTATGTTATGGATAGTAACGTAACGGATATATAATACGTAGACATTTAATATTTATAGAAATACTAGCTGACCCAGCCACGCGTTGCTGTATTATAAATTAAAATGGAACCTATCCTATGTCCTAAGTGGGAACATAAATCCATCCATCCAATCCATATATATATATATATAGACATCCAGTAGCATAACGTCACAATTACCTACAGATTTTTTCTGGAATTTAATTATTAGAGTTATAAAAATTATATTACTTCAGAATTATTATGGCATATACGAGAAAATTTTGGGAAAAACTGCAATTACAACTTTATTCTACTGAATGGACGATATTAATACCCATAACTTAGGTACAAATGCTCGCATTCATCACACAAATATCCGCCCCTTCCGGGACTCGAACCCAGGATCGTCGGCGCCGAAGGCAGGTTTGGTGTAACAGCAAGCGATCGTCAGCAACTAGCATTTCTACTTGAGTCATGGGTATTAGTACTATATATTTCTATGGATATAAGATATCTATGTTAGTCTATCCGTTGCCCTAGTATCTTATTTTGGGATAAGCTAATTGGTGTGAGTGTAAAAAAAACATTACCATTATTTTTATATTCATTTTTATCATGTTTATTTTTATATTTCATATTGCGATAACTTTTTTATATGAAAGAGTAAGGGCTCGATGGAGAAATAGCGCGTTCGACCCACGATTGCAAAAGTTAAGCAGCGTTAACAATGGCCAGCCGTCGTATGGGTGACCAATAAAATTTCTCGAGCTTCTTCATCTTCAGAAGGCACGTTGAACTCTTGATCCCGCCTAGCTGACCGTTTTAGTTGGTTATGGCTCTGGGATATACTATCTTCCGCTCTTTCATCCATAGGAAAGGCATGCCAGCAACCCAGCAGTGGCAAAATTGGTGATGATATTTGTCTACTGAATAAAAAGTAAAATTAGGGCCAAACAGCCAATAAAAATTAATCGATAGGGCAAAGATAAGCATATTGTATTTAGTATAAGCGCATAGTTTAAGTAAATATATTTCTATACCATCTACTGTAGTATCTCTATCTCTTCCTCTATGGTATAATAATGAACCAACAAAGCTGGCTAAAAATATCTTAGCAACAAATCTATGTGATTTCGAATTGTGCGAAAATAATGCGAATGACATCAAATTTTGATTCGACGAAGCTATAAAAACAACTTCCAATGCCCACAGGATAACAACGAGTCCCTGGCAACGACGAGAAATGGGCCCGTACGGTTACTACCTAAATAGACCCCTCTATTCCCTGCAGTCCAGCGTGAACGTGACCAGCCGCCAACAAGCATTCACCCTCAGAAAAGCCTTTAGCGACACCAAAATCATCCTCAAAGAACCCCCAAAGAAAAGACGATACTCCAAATCTGTATAATAATTTCTATCTTAAATTAAAAATTAAAAAGAAAACGCCCGCCTTTTTTATTTTACCGAGACCTGACCAAAGTCACAACCTCTATTATTCCTATTCAGACAAGAGAACGTTCAAAAAAGGAACACTCCTACAACCTGCAACTTATTAAAAAAGTTTCTATATTATTTTAAATTATCATAATAGCAACCCTGATTAGAACAATAGACAGGTGTTGAAAAATATTCGAATTTCAACAACAGATGTCACTGATTCGAATTAATCAAATCGCGATGTCAAGTTTATTTCACGGTAGCTTATATAGGTGTTGAGACTTAGGTTTAGCATACTAACCTTGCGTAGGGTGTACCGTGATCAGGAAGGCGGTTGCCCCGGGCTGGCTCTGACCATTGCACTGCGGTTGGAATTCGCCAGTCTGTGACTATTCCTATATGGGGTACGTCGTACGTATAATTTTTGGTAGTAGGACTAGCGTACTGCGCGGTCCTTCTAATCAAATCTCTTCAATTTTTAACCCCCAGACGGAAAAAAGGTTTGTTATAAGTTTGATCGCTTTGTGCCTGTGACACCGTTAACTCTTAAACGGGTTCACTTGGAAAGGTGGTTCTTTTTTAGATTTGTAACAATTTGCTTTCGTTTCGTTATTAATGAAATCATTAGGAACATTTTTAATTGAATAATATATAGATTAACAATTCAACTAATAAAAAGTAAGTATCCGTTAGTAATTATATTTTACTAACGACCCGCCCCGGCTTCGCACGGGTAGTAGAGCTATAGAGAATAATTATGCCTACATGTTTTGTCTGTAATGGGATCGCATCAGCTAATGCAAAATATGTTTATTAGATCTAAATGTAATGTAATTTCTTTATTAGTATTTGAAGTATTTAATGTATCTTATTATGTAAATATTATAAACATGAAAACAAACTAAAATATTTATTTATGTATAATATTAATAATTTTTGTCAGATTACGTGAATAAACGAACATATTTTGTTTAGAAGTTACACATGTTAAACGAAAAAGGGCAATTCTAAAGTTGAAAAATGCCATTCCGAGGCCATAGGAATTCTTGGTAATTAAATAGTTTCACGAGTACCGTTCCCAGCTTCTATTGAACATTCGATCAAAAAAGTAACAAATTGATTACTTTGAATCTTGTAGCGTTACATAATTTCATATGTAGCCACAGATACCAAAGAGTCGCACTAAGTGTTTTGGTTCCAAATTTGTGATCCGTACAGTTAGAGTGGAACTCCTTGCCTGAGTCTGTGTTTCTTGAAACATACAATTTAAGTCACGAGTAAATAGGTATCGGTAGGTACCACGAGTGAATAGGCGCGTCACATCCTAGATCGCATCGTCGTTTACCATCAGGGGAGATAGCAGTCAAGTGCTTACTATAAAAAACTAGTTGCTATAAAAAAATCCCATGACTAATCATTTGAATGAAGTTTTGTATTTAGATAAAGTGTTACCTTTTAAGTTTCCCTATGTATGCGGCATTTTTTGTCGCATCTCGTTGCCTCCTTTATTGCGAGCAATTAATACATCTTTGCTCATAAACTCATTTAGATACAATACACCTACTTGAATTCCTTGTGGTGCTTCCATGCCACAAACCACACACACTAAAAATATCAAATGATAATTGCAAAACCAGAATATGAATAAGACAACGGTCCTAACATAATTCCAGCAAGTGCTGAAACTTTGAATTCTCTTACTTACTTGGAAATTTAGAAAAATGACATTTTTATATTATAATTAATCAACCGATAAGGATCATTTACCATTTTTTGATATATCGATATGAAACAATATTAAAAAAGCATGTGCGCAATTCACACGTGGTAGAAGTGAAACCTTCAAAAATAATACGTACACGTATACAAAATACCATGGTTGTTGTGATGCCTTCTCTCAAGCGTTGTAGTACGCGTGCGCACACAAACTAATTAACACACGTACATAAATAATGCTTCCTATCGCATTTTCTCCTACGTTAAATCTTATGAATTTATGTGTACTCTCTTTTTACTGTCGCTTTTTCGTTTCATCGATTTTCAAATCACAACGATGCTACAGAAGTTTTCACTTCAAAAATAATCAACTTCGCAAACTTTAAAAAAAATGAATTAAAATCTTAGGGCATGTGCTAAGCAGGCCACAGGGAGTGGCTCTCGATCTCATGGTAACATATACCCAAATGACCAGTACGGTTTTAACACTACCAACGCCCCGGGCGAGATTTCTACGGCACCTAACTTTAATCCAAACCTATACTATACGAAAATAGGCGAAGGATACGATTAAATACCCATTTATTACAAAACAACCATTTATAACAGATATTTTAACCAATCACTTGGAATTATACACAATAAAAAAAACTGCGTGATACATCTTGGAAAGGAAGAATAATCAGTGTTAACGTAGCCCGTTGTCAAATGAGTGCCATCCACGACGCTTTAATTACTTTGGCCAATGAAACACAGAAAACTGACGTTCAAGTTTCTCTTGAGCCTACTACTCTAGCCGAACAGTTAAAAGATGTCAGCTTTATAGCTCTGGGCGGTCACCCCACCGTCCTGACCCCGCTACTAGAAATAAGCTATCTTGATAATATATATCATGACCCATCTTGGGCAAAAAACATTAAACCTCTGCGTGGTTTAAGCTTTAGAAAAGGAATTCCACAACAAAAGGCCGTTATTATGCTAGCATCCAACCAAAAATTTCCCCAGATAGTGGCTCTTTAAAATTCGCTCCACTATCTGCAGACTTAGATTAGGACATGTATGCACTCCAATTTTTCTAGCTAAAATTAGGGTGAAGGACAATTCCCTATGAGTATGAGCTACTGCTCTGCTATCTGCTATGCTAGTCACGAGGGTACTGCAGATCGTATATTTTTTAACTGCCCCAAAAAATCCTTTTTTTGTACACCCTACTCCCCACGTCCCTACAATATTTAAAAGCATCCCACCGTTGGTATACTCAGATTTTGTGAATGTCCTGTGTGCATATATAAATACTAACAAGATTGAATTGTAGTCTAATTGTGCACCAACACAACGCTTTTGGATTTTTTCAGGTACCTCAGCTCACCCTCTTCTACATGTCTACTTGTTTCTTTTAGTAACTAAAACCTTGTACACTGCACAGACCCTGTTTGCGTTCCAAGCAGAGTTAACTACCGGACAAGCATAAACAATATTTCAATCCCTCCTTGAACTAGACATTGGCTATATCATAAGAGAGCCATTTAGCAAGAAATTGAATTAGACTGACATTTATTAAAAACAAGCAGGAGACATCAATCCGTCATTGAAAAAAGAAAATATTTTATTAATGATAGGTTAGCATAGTATACTATTTTTTTAACATTGGTTAAAAAAATATAATTCAAAGTTAACAATTTGATTTATATTTTAATCAAATACTCTATTCCACCACTCAAAATCAACCATAGTGTAATAAAAAAAACAAAACGCTAAACATTTTAAACATTTATTATGATTAAAAATTGACAACACTGGTACTAACCACAGATAACTAACCATAACTCGTTTGCCCATGGCGTAGCAGGCGCGCTGTATGAAAAATGAAAAAAAAATCAACATGATTTTTTTTTATTAAATAATATACAATTTAACACCTCTGTAGGATAGGTGCTCTTTAAAATACATCATTGGTTTGCCATGCTGGCACAACACAAAATTTAATTACATAACAAAGCAAAATCACTCATATTTCTACTTCAATAGAATCGCAGAGTAATTTTAGTAAAATATTGCATTACTATGGCGAGACAAAAAGCGCTCATTTGTGTTCGCAAAACACATACAAAGTATAAAGTCTTCTTTTTTTATTACAATTTTTTCATAAAGGTAAAGAAAATTGATAAATCTCTTACTGTGTAATGTAATATTCTTTTTATAATTCATCGAGGACTAGGTAATCTTTAAAATGAACTGTTATTAAATGCTAAAAATTATCATGATAAAAGTAAAAAAAAAATCGTTATATACCTTATTGTTGTATAATAGTTTAAAAAACTTTCCAAAATCTATTTTTAATTTTATTTGAATAATATTTTGGAAATAAGTTAGGATACAAACATATTGTAGATTAGCATTATTTAAGAAACTTTTGTTATTAATGTTATATGTCAAGAAACATTCGCTCTTCCTTCAAAATACATATATAGTTATAATAATCCCCTTTTCATTCATACTAAAATAAAACAAAAACATGTCAAACCTATAAGGTATTTTATATTGAGTGTTGCCAACCAACGATAAATACCGGTAACAATTTTGTAGTAAATATTTATGGTAGAATTTTTAACAGAGAGTATAAAATTGGTATAATTGGCAGTTTCTGTCCACGAGATACTAACAAAGCGATACGCTAGGTGTCGCTGGCTGTTGTGGTTTTGTTCTTCACGTGCAGACTACGGAGTGGGTCTTTCTGTCGTGCCTAGAAAAATAATAAATGTATCATAATTTTTTTATATTTGTTTACTACTGATTTTTAAATAATATTTAAATTCATATTTAGGTGTTCTATACTGGAGATCATAGTAAATTTTCTGTTTGATTGATTAAATATCTAATAACCCAGTTACTTTAGTGATATACACACAATTCTTTGATTGGCTGGAAGAATCTCTCTAGATAACTCCATCATGGGCTATATATTGGTTCTATAATATCACACTGTAAAACAGCTTTTGTGAAATAAAAAAAAGTGGTCTGCTTAAATTTTTTAAAGATATATCTAACAACCCATTAACCAAAAGAAGAAGAAGAAGATATACTAACAAAAACTCCATTATGTCTTTTCATTCAACATTTAATAACTTCTAAAGAAATCTATCGCAAAAATTGGGCATTAGTTTGTCATAAAAAAATTCAATGTTAATTTATTCAAAATGACTAAAAAGTAATACTAATATTTCTGATATTCACACCAATTAGCCGAGCCCAAATTAACCACTTTAAGGCTTGTTTTATGAATAATACGGGAACAGATAGACATACATATATTATGAATTTAGGATACTCAGATATTTACTGATATATAAATATACATGACTCCGGTACAAATCCTTGTATTCATCACACAAACATCTGCCCCTTCCAGGAGTCGAACCCAGGACCGTCGATGTGAAAGGCAGGACTACTACCGTTTCATCAAGCGATTATAAAACTATTCAATATAAACTACATACAGGGTGTTTACTAAGTGGAAAGGTATAAGAAAGCACACTGAATGAATTATTAAGACAGATTACTAAACACCAACCTGATATTTTGATCTCTTCGCATTGCTGTAATGATTATTCTGCTTTTTCTTTTTAGCTGGTGGTGGAGGTGCTGTCTCCTCAGCATCAGCTGGTTCCTCGCCCCTCAAGGCAGCCGGAAGCAAGTAATCTGGTATGTGAGCCAAGTGGGGCTGCAGTCTAACAGTATGGAGTGACTTGTCTCTCCTGAGAGCTTGTAAATCTGTTGGATTATCTTCGAAATAACCCTGAAATTAAAGTTCTGGTTTAAGACACATCAGGGATGATTGATGCAAGTATTTTATCGTTTTCCATCAGAGAGAAGATTAGACATTCATCAATGTGTTATGTTCTGTGGATGTCATCATTTGAACGCAGCTTTCGAAGTAAATATATACTCTAAGAACACAAATTTGTTGTTTGTGTGTTTGTCTGTCCGCTCTTTTTCCCTTGTATCAATTAACGTTACCATAGCAACGCGTTACCGGGTCAGCTAGTATATACTCTAAAAACACAAATTTATTGTTTGTGTGTTTGTCTGTCCGCTCTTTTTTCATTGTATCAATTAACGTTACCATAGCAACGCGTTACCGGGTCAGCTAGTATATACTCTAAAAACACAAATTTGTTGTTTGTTTGTCTGTCCGCTCTTTTCCATTGTATCAATTAACATTACCATAGCCACGCGTTACCATAGCCACGCGTTACCATAGCAACGCGTTACCGGATCAGCAAGTACATATGTAAAATAATATAAAATAATAAAATATTCTTAATGTAGTGATCACATATGAATTAACCAAAACAATAATATAAATATTTAAAATCACATATTATGTTAAGTAAAAGTACCCAAGTTAAGTAGCTTGTTTATGTGTTATGGAAATCAGAAACAATGACGGTGCACAAGATACAGGCCCAAGCCAATATGGAGAAGTTGCGTTTCTACATCGACCCTGCCGAGGATCAAACCCGGGACTTCTGAGTGGAATCACCATAAAAAGTGGCACACAAGCCACTCGTCTAGGGAGGTGGTCAAAATATACATCACTCGTCTGGAATGGATATAGGTTCGTGTCCATCCTGACACCTGGCCTAAGTTCCAACTGTGAGGATGCGAGGATTATGCTCCTGATAATGGTGATTTCTCATCGGTGATTGGACACATTTCTCGACGCAACAACCACTCCATCGAGCACCTCGTCGTACAGGGCAAGATAGAGGTCACCAGAAGGCGAGGGAGGTCGCCCATGAGATGGACTGACCAAGTGAAGTCTGCTGTGGGTGGCTCCCTGAACGAATGCAGAAGGATGTCCGCCAGCAGGGAGAAATGGCGAATGATCGTGAGGCGAGTAACATCTGCCTCGGCTGAAGACACGACCTTATGACCACGACCGCTCTGGCAAGAGTGTCACGACGAAGAAGAAGAATGGTGATAATTGGCGAAACACCCTGTTTACGAATAAAGCCAAGACCGTGAAGTTAAAAGTTTCTTTTTCTGATTTTTGTAACTCATCCTTTGATTGATCTTATTTTGTAACAAATAATTGCTGTACACACGTCTTTTAATTCTCTGCATTTTAAATTTTATCCTAGTACTACTTGCACCCCCACGAAGCGATCACAACTCTATTAGTTGACAGTAAGGTTTAAAATGTAACAGTTTGTAATTGTTGGACTGACCTGAAGTTTCTTACAGTTGAGCAATTCCTGTTTAATTTCTTTGAGACGTGCTTCCCTTACGGCAATCCTAGTGACAGCTCTCCACGCGTCTCGGGACCGGTATCTGAATCCTTCCACCTCCTCTAAAGCAAACTCGTACTTCCTAGAAAACATATTTATTGTAACACAAGGTAACCCGGCCACGCGTTGCTGGTATAACCCGGCCACGCGTTGCTGGTCTGGTAACAAACACACACACACAAAGTATTGTCATAATATAATGTAGAGTACGACCAACCAAAATTAGAAATAGTTATCAAGGATCCTTGTAAGAGTGATTTTTTAATATACACAAATGAGTGGAGTTAATATCCATGTTTCTAATGATTTTGTAATGACATTATGTCAATAAATCATTCATCAGTATGTCAGTAAATTTTTCTTATAAGTCTCAAGAACAAGAACAAGAAAAGTTTTTTTTTATGATTTTATAACACAATAAATGGGAGAAAAAGCTGCCCTTACTAAGTTTCTTGTGGCTTCTTCTCGGTACAAGGTTCCCTATTTAACACTTACGAAGCATAGCTTTGACTTTCAATACACGGATTGCAAGTGCACTCATGTTGAATATAAATCATTTTATCTTTATCTTATCTTAGTAAACAAAGATTTGTTCCCGGAGAGGCAAGTGAAGCTACAGCCTCATGTGGACAGAGATGATGTTTATAACATGCCATTAACTTAAAAATATTGATATTACTTTTTGTAATTAATTTAAATGTACAACTAACGGTCAGCCCCCTGTCAAGAGTTTGCTTTGCAATATTTTCTCAGGACCTTCATTTCCGAAATATTACTAGGATCAGTAACTTTCAGCGACATAATAATTTAGATAATACTAAATAAAGTAAAAAAAACATTGACTTGAAATTTAATTCTTGTCAAAGTCAGCTACAGATGTTAGTTATTGAAGACTTACTGTAAAACTTTCTGGATGTTTAATCCTTTCGCAAGGTGCTTCTCTACTGCATCCATGAGAGGCTTCTCCCGTATTGAAACGAAGGACAGCACGGAACCCTGGAAAAATAAGGAATAATACAATAATTATGTTTTTGCGAAACTAAAATAAGGTAATATTGTTTTAAACTTTCATGGTCACTAACATTATAGTAATATAAGTTATATACGGGATTGTTACTATGTACCTTGTTTTAGTGAGTTTTCGATATTTCGGTACTGTTGCAAGCGCTATGATCACGGAGCAACTGCTGCAATGGAGTTGCTTCGTGATCATGGCGTGTCGTCATTCGTGATCATCCCGTATATAACTTATATTACTATAAAGTAAGGTTATTGATACATAAATTTGATATTGCTCTACTTTTGTACTAGTCTATGACAGTTGTACTTTTACTTATTTAAGCAATTAACTGCTAGATTTACATATAAATTATTTCTAGAAGAAATTCAACTTGTCTCTGGTGTCAAGCGGTACTTGAATCTGTATACCCGTATCCCGGGTGAATACTCTTTTAATTGAGCTACCAAGACCTCGAGACCTTGACCATATTCATGTATTTCCGCAGGTGATGATTATCGCTATTGCTAATTCCTCATGTCAAACGATCCAATAATCCAAGTATCCAACAATCTATGACTAGTCTCTGATGAAAACATAGACACTTAATCAACATTCTCTCTTTTCAGGTGGTTATCTCACAACGTGGATATGTATTGACTGACCTGGTTGGTTCCCCTGGCTGTACGTCCCGCCCTGTGCACGTAGGAGCTCACGTCCAACGGGAAATCGAAGTTGATAACATTAGACACATATTGAAAGTCAATCCCACGAGACACTCCTGACTCATTATCCCGTTTGCGTTTGGAAGCTTGCTGTAATGGGGATAAATTTTGTTGACTAAGACAATATGAAGAGAAATCCCTATTATGTTGAATTATTACGTTGAATCAGCCATTCAACAAAAAACTTTTTATAAGTTATAAGTAAATACACTAGGCTAAATAATGCTATGAGACCTGTGAGAAAGCATAACAGATAACTACTATTCATGAATGAGAAAGTGTTTTTATTTATACAACCTAAAAATAAGTAGTTGTTTCTTTTTGTTACTACAATAACATTACATTAATTACATTTCACAAATATTTCAACTAAATCGCCTGTTCGAGACAAGGTACCCAAAGACTAGCACAATTACCTCTTTGAATGGCCAAGCTTATACGCTGAGCGGAAAAATTGTTACTTCTCTATTACCTTTTTCTTTTTAGTCCTTTCTTCAATAGGCAGTATGCCACCATCAGGCTTCTCTAAAGCTTTCTCATCGGAAGCTATTATGATTTGATATCTTCCTCTGTTAAACTGATCTACTGATAAACACCGAACTGCTGCCGGCAATTCCGAGTTTAAAACACATGAGCCTATTTTGAATTGCTCCAAGTACAATTTTAATCTGAAACAGTATCACTGAATTCATTTAACTGCAGGTAAAAGTAGAACCAAAAGATAGAAAAAAAATGTAACAAACACACACATTCATAATCTCTTTTTTCAATCTTAGGGACAGTTTTTAGTCACAGATGAGTGACTATTTATCAGCAAAAATTTACTACATAGGCATCTGACACTGAGATTGGTCTGCCACCTACAACTTACAGGCATGTTTATGACTGTCAAGCTGGCACATGTCTCATACTATTGTTGTGCTACCTGTCACTGTTGCAAAATTTCAATTATATTTATAAACTCCCTAAACCAATATAATAATAAAAGAAACCATATAATATGAAAGGTCTTAACTTGGCACATAAATAGACAACTAACATTCATTAACATTAACACACTTCAATAAAAGAATAAGTGAATTAGCTTTCTGAAAGAAGTAATTCATTTGGTGTAAATTAACATCATTAGTGCAAACCATGGCTTAACCATGGTTTATAATGTTGAAAAATTAATTGTATACAAATGTTGCAAAATTTAAAGCAAAAAAAAACCATAATTTGTTTGCAGAATCATAGTTTTTCAAATAGGATAAAACATATTTAAAACACAAAAAATATTAAGACTTACTTATAACATCTATCAACTGTTCGCACGAAAATGATGCTTTTCCCACGGATCAAGTTTAATTTGAGCAATGCATACAATATAGCTGCTTTATCATCCTCCTCTGCAAATAAATGGTAATGCTGCAATTGTGATGATGGAGCAATTTCGGGTTCCTCTAACTTCAATGTTACAGGGTTGCGGAGAACAATTTTTTTCAAACTAAGAACATCATCAGAGAGGGTAGCTGATGCGAGTACTGCTTGGTAGACTTTTGGCAAGTAGCTGCAAGATATATATAGGAGTTTATCAGCAACCAAGTAATTTGCATCATTTCTGTGAATGCGTAATTTTAAAAATTTGAACTTAGATACTAAATTTACTTTAGTATCCATTTATTAAAGTGCCCTAACCTGAAGTGTAAGAATTTATTTATAGAAGTAAAACTTCTTTATGCATGCTTGACTTGGGTAGTAAACTGGTGAATGCTTGACGAGAGAGTTACGAAAAGTGTGATAGAGCGAGGCCATCATATATTACTGTAGGTGCAAGAGAGAGAAGCGTGCGCACATTTTCTGTCTCTCACAGCCAGTTACGTTTTGTATATGTAATATAAATCTATCACGTAATTTATATATATTAAGATAGATGGAGCTAAAGAAGTTTTACTTCAGTTGTGTGATCTAAAGCACACTCATTTTTTTATTTATTTACAAAGACCACAGCCCTTACAAGCTATTTACAATAAGTCTTTTGGTGATGCAATCAGCCACTTGAGGTCTTAATTTATTTAAAACTAAAAAGATAATATTCAAGTGGGCTCTGTTGTTCATGTGTGTACATGTGTGTAGAGTGTATTGTATGGTGTACAGTAATGGTGTGTATTGTGTATAGTGGTAGAAGAATTGGAAATCAATAATGCCTTACCCTAATAACTCTTTAATTTCATCTTCATATCCAAATGAAAAGATTAAATCTGCCTCATCGACAACCAGTACAGCTAAATTGTCTTTCAATCTCATATTATTAGCTTTTATGTGTATTAAAGCTCTTGAAGGAGTGGCAACTACTATGTCAGGCTTATCCAACAACTGTAGTTTTTGCGTTTGTGTATCTCCGCTAGAAGAAATATCTATGCAACGCACCTCTCTTGCACATTTGATAGTTAAATCTCCAATTACAGAAGCTATCTGCAACAAACATCTAATAAATATATAAAGGCAAACACATAATTAAATAAAATAGTACTTTTGTTGTCTTTCTAACTCATCAAAAGACAAAAGGATATAATCGAATAGCTTACCTGTCCACAAAGTTCCTTGCTTGGCGATAGTATTAAAGCTCTCGTACTTTGATGCCTACTAGTATTCTTTAAGTGCAGCATTTTCTGAATGACTGGAATAGCGAACGCAGCTGTCTTTCCTGAGCCAGTGCGGGCTCTGATGAGTACGTCTTTACCTTCCAAAAGGAGAGGAATAGCTGATTCTTGTATCAACGTTGGTTCTGGCCATGCTAGCTGAGAAACAGCCTGCAAAGTAAATTATTTAAGTAACCTACAGAATAATTTTAAACACACATTGATGGTTTATATCTTTGTATTAATAAATAACGAACTTACTTTCAATATCCGATCGTCCAACTCCATTTCGTGAAACATAACCCTTTTATCTTCATCCATGACTATTTTTACATATAAAGTAATACTTTAATGAAGCTTTAGACCGCACTCTTGGAATCTGAATAGTAGAAATTATTTATAACTTTAGTTAACATATAAACAAAACCGTTCTTTACTTCCTAACGTCTGTTTCTATTTTCAGAATAGCCTGGTAAATCCCACAATACAAACAACACGACACGAAAGAAAGAACGTGGGACGAGGTTAGATTTTTTCTGTAAATAACTAACTCTATGGTATGCTTAAACTAAAATAAGTTTGTTTATGGTTAAGTTACAGAGAATGAAGATCACAGAACACAAGGAACACGTTTTATTTTATACTTGTAGGAAAAAGATACTCTCGTGTGACATAGATCAAACTGCAAATCTAAAAATTAAGGTCAAGCAGAAGTCCAGAGGTAGTGAATCGTAGTAGGTACTAGTAGGTAAAAGTCAATAATGTTAAGTAAATTTAAAAATTCCATAAGAATGAAAATTTTCAAAAAGCGCTTGCTTTTTGTTTCAATGGGAAATACATTTTTTATCATATTTTTGTTGCATAATTAATTTTAGAGTGTTTTTTAGCTCGAAAGTAACTAACTAACGTTTTCGAACACTTTCTTCTTTTGGAAATGAATGGTTCCCTTCATTCCTAAATCCAAATACACAGTACTGATGCATTATTGTATAATATGATGCACTTTTACCAATTTAAAACTCAATTAAAGGTAGAACTTCACAAATTTCTTCGCGCTTTGAACGACTCGTCAAAAAGAATGTTTACTGTCTACGCTAGTGCTGCACTCTGGCGCCAGAACATTGCAGTATTATCCCCTATTACTCGATCTTTTTTTAAAAAGGTGAATAAAATACCATTTCGCTACTAAAAAATATTGGATCTCGTGCTAAATCAAATAAAATTAAGGTAATAAAATTAGTAACCATTTACGGTCATGTATTACCTGAAGTTGTTTTGCTTAAGTTATGGGCAGACTGATACTGTCTACCTTCTGTCACAGCTTTTTATTACACTCGAATAGTACCACTATCTGTAAACTCACTATTCACTCGAAACTGTTAATGACACACGACACTCACACTACCTTGTATTTACGGTACTTTATTAAATCATGTTTTTTAGATAAACGGACAATGGAATATCAAACACTTATCAATTTGAACCCATTTTTCGATTGAACATTTTCTGTTCTCGAGATAATCCAAGGGGTAAACTCGCTTCGGTTATTTGAGCCTGATTGGATTAAATATTCTTCATTGATGGCTTACCCTTATGTGTGATTGTTTTAATGGGCTTAATTCCTTTTGTTCCTTCTTTGGGCATAATATTGTTTACTTTATCTCGCCGATGTATGACTAGACTTGTAGCTGAGGGTACCGTCCCAAAGAAGTCTAAACTTCTGCCTTCCTTATTGCACAGGTTAGTTTTATTCTCGGTTAAATATTTTTAAATGCACCATATTACCTTCATCATAACATTATTTCCCTTCACTATACAGAAGACATAATCGACATAACTTTTCCATAGTTTTTTCTCGGTCGGTGCAATCGCGAAGGCGTTTCTTGAAAATGCATCCCAAGGTTTGCTTCCACTGGAGCTGTTGGACTACTCAAATTCACCCCATCTATTTGAAGATCGTACTGACCATTGTTTCTGAAGTAATTCATCAACAAACAATGATGTACCATTGTGGTATATTCCATACTGATAATGTTTTTTGTGTTGGTTGATTTTGAACAAACACTAATGTATAAAGGCAAAGGATGTCCTTTAAAAACAATTAGTTTTGTGTGAGTGGTCAATGACTTAAAGCATAAAATGTTGTGTAGAAACTTTTGTTTGAGGTTGTCATTATGCTATTCGTACAGTTATTTGAAATATAATTATATCCTCCACCCTTAAGGACTTTTAGTATCTTTCTTTATCTGGAAAAAACTACAAAAAAATTTCCCCTGACTGCCCATATTAGACGTTATTTTTTTTTTTAGAATTTTAGTTTTTACCTAAGACGCTTTCATGTATAGCTTTTAGTTTACTGTGAGATGACTGGTAACACCGATGGGCCGACAAAACTAAAAATTACTACTGTTTAAGCAAACTACTATACATTTAGTAGAAATTAGATTTTTCTGGCACAAACACCTAATGAATGGCCGAGTTGTTTCTCCATTGCATTATTTTCTACTTGTGAAAATAAAAGAAATATATGTGTGTCAATTTCCAATTCTAATAAATTGTGGAAGTGAATAAGTTTTGATATTAGTTTGTTTCGTGTAGCTTTTGTAACAATTAACCATGTCTTACTGCGAAGGCGTTATAGAGTACAGTTCATTGCCTTATGTAAAACTCGAAATGGTGTTTCTTCCGTGAGCAACTGAATTATACGGTGACTTATGTGTAGTGTGAATATTGTAGACGAGCGCTAGTTGGAAAAGTGTAAAATGTCTAACTCGACAGCGCAAGTGTTAATGAAGAAGGGTAAACGTGGTGCAGCTGCCTACATACACGCGGATTGCGCCAGCGGTTCCCCGCAGCACCTAGGTCCTTTGCTGGACGTCCTGCTAAATCCTAGCAAGGCTATAGACGAATGGGAGACCGTCGATTGGTGCCGATGGCTTCTCGCCGGGGGGAGGACACCCGACGAGTTCGCGACAATAGGTGAGTGTTTGTGACCTAACTGTACCTTCTTCCACACCTGTAATTCAAGTGTTTTCTAGGTTATAACTGAATTAACTAGGTGATTATATTGTTATTTGTTGCCCATTGAGTCTGAGTTAAAGAGGTTGTGTTATTCAATTAACACCCATTATTCCCATCATATTGTCATGCTAATTTTCTGTTTACCTTGCATTCTATGAAATAAATTGCTGCTTTTAATAGCAAACTAGTAATACAGAAATGTGGCAAACTCCTCTTCAAGCTTTCCTAATCTAAGACAATGTATAATGCTATGGATTCATCATTAAAATGTCAATTAGAATATATCTTAGAAATCTGATAGTAAAAATGATACAAAACACTTTTTATAAACTGGCTCCACTTCTTTGATATTTGAGTTATTTTTGGTAGTCAAAATGTTATGAATAACAAAAGTACATATAAAATACCTACTTCTGTTTTGTTAAATGCAATGGACAACAAAATGAGTGCAGTAAAATAATAAGTCACTAAATGCACATTTGTGACTATTTGATAGTACTTTTGGTGCAAACCCTTACTTTAAATTTTATGCCATCAACCTATATTGTTATTTACTAGTGTATTCCTGAATTTGTCAGCTGTTGCTGTGTATTGTTGAAATGGATTGACTGAGTATTAACTCAGTCAATCCATTTCAACTCAACTCAATTTTATTAAAAATCTGACTTTAATCTAACAGTAAAAAATGAACAGTTGAATACTAAAATAAAATAAAGAGAATAATTAAATTTTGAGAAAATATTTAATATTTTTTTTATTTTCATGCATTTCATTTTGGAAAGATTTGTGTTATAAAGATGTTGTTCTAACATGGCTTAGTTGGTGTCAATAACTTTTAAAGTAGCTAAAAGCAATGACATACTATTCTTTCTGAAAGCTTTGTGATCATCTGTCCAATAGCTTTATTTGAATTTGCTGCTTGCAAGTTTGCACATTGCTTTATTTGAACAAAATATTGTCTATTCCATTAAATCACTATGTACCCTTTGTACATTAATACACTATATTAAATAAACAAAATTTGCAGACAGGAGTCTAATACTAGAGTTAACATCAGTGCACTTTTATATGCCATAATCATTTCGATATATCGCACATACGGTGCTATAACGTCACTTATGTAAATGGTGTAATATTTCAGGGGGAGCATTTAAAAATATAACATCCTTACAACATATAGTTTTTCTCGGCTAAACAAATAAAATAATTAAGCTACAACTTTGAACTTCATTTAAGAGTAAAGTAAAGAGGTAGAGTAGAGGTAGGAGTATTTTCTTATACTCAGTTCAGTTTTGTCTGAAATTACATAAGTGACGTTATAGCACTGTATGTATTGTGACATTATGATAAAAGCTCTGAATAAAAGTTTTATGTAGATTTCAATTTCTGTAATTTTTTTTTATATATCTTATACATTTCTCAATGCGATCTTATAAGATAAGTTATTCTCAGGCTGAGCATTCACTTATGACCCGAGTCAATTCTTTCTAGTATTTTTTTATTATAATAATTTATTCTGTAATTGTGTGTCACAAAATTAGGTAGTATATGTTACAATATATTTTCTCATAGTTCAAAAAAGTTTTATATTCTTTTGATTTCATTAATAAATTCTCAAACACCAATTCATAAACAATTATTTTTAAAAACTGTAACTTATATGCAAGTGCATGCCGGGACAGACTAAAATATCTATATCTCTAGTTAAAGCTTATTCTACTTCACTACGAAAAACAAGCGAGTGTGCTATTCGGAAGAACACTGAACGCACACTAACACGCACGCACTGGTGTTATAGGTGCGGTGGCGCTGTGTTCAGAGCAGACTAGAAGTTTGGCGGTCACTAAACTAGCAATTATTTTAAATGCCCTACAGCTGCAACACTTCTGATTATAAGTCAAGAATAAAAAATTAACATATATATATATATATATATACAAAAATCCTGTCACAGTGTTTGAACGCGATGAACTCCAAAACTACTCAATAGATTTTGATGATATTTTTTCATTTTTCTGGATCTGTTCAGACTTAGGCCATAGGATAGGTATAATTTTTATTTATAACATAGCAACTCATGGCCATATCAGCTAGCATAATTTAGAAGTTTATTGCCTCCATTTATAGCATACATTTGTATACTTAACATCCAGTGTTGAATCATGTTGTGATATTATAAATAAAGGAAATCAATTGGTTCAAGTTTCTATAATTCAATATTATTTGACAATTATCAATCGATTGACAAACGAAAATTACACTTAATATCAAACAAAATATATCTGGGGGCACGGCAGTGCCCCCGCCAAGTCAAGCAAAAAAGCGGCACGGACGTACCATCCTTTTCTCGAAGCAATTCAGGTCATTTTCGACCCCCTGTAACTTCGTTGTGGATAAAACTAGAAGACTGAATTTTCAGTAACCATGCAGGCATTGTAAGAACAGGGTATATTTCAAATTTCATTCAATTTGAACTAGTAGTTTAAGAATTATAACGGGTCAAATTTCTTAATTTTGTCACTCACTGACTCACCGATCATCAAAATTCTAAGACACTTCTAGCAGACCTAGAAGCTTCAAATTTGGAATATAAATAGTGTTTGGTGTATGAATCAAGGAAAAACTAAAAAACCTACAAAAATAAGAAAAGTTCCTAAGTCAGAGAGAGGGCTTTAAGAAAATTCGTTGCTGGTAGATATACATACATATGTACAATAAGTAGAAGGTACCGAAAAAGAAAAAAGTAGACTGTCTACAAAATACAAAAAGCAATGAGATCCCATCAAAAACAATACTTGTCAAAAAAACCAAGTCTCAGTTGTTCTACGGTAAAAAGTTGAGAGATCCATGTAATACCAAGTCGGTTATTAATTTATTCAGTCCCTACTTAAGCGAATTTCTGTCTCAATACGTCCAGTCCCTAAGACCACGATCGTGGTCCATAACAATTGAAAATCAATTGTGTCTGGAATCTTCGTACTCGAAGCATTAAGTTGTTACGTAATAATTAACAGCATCATGAAAACAGCAGCATGAAAACACGTGTAAATTAAATTATTTAGTGCGATGGCCAAGTCAATATATTTATATAAAACAATAAAGATTTTTAATATTGATATGCGTCACTATAAGATGCTGTTAATAATTACGTAACAACGTAATGCTTCGAGTACGGAGATTCCAGACACAATTGATTTTCAATTGTTATGGACCACGATCGTGGTCTTAGGGACTGGACGTATTAAGACAGAAATTCGCTTAAGTAGGGACTGAATAAATTAATAACCGACTTGGTATTACATGGATCTCACAACTTTTTACCGTAGAACAACTGAGTTGCGAGACTTGGTTTTTTTGACAAGTATTGTTTTTGATGGGATTGTTTTTACCATACAGCCCTGAATAATGAACTTGGAAGGGTACTTGTCCAGATAGGGAGGTGCTTACAGCTGCTGATGCAGTTGACACCAACACACAATTTAACATGCCTTTCAAAATACGAAGTGATACGACGTAATAATCTTGATGGTCACCTATCCGATGATTAGCCTTTCCAAAAGCTGCTTAATTGGGCCAAACATGCTAACTAATACTTCACCGAGCTGCTAAATGAGGGTAGTCTTTTATTTACTTTGAAACAATTTTTTCTTATGTTCATTTTTACTTTATTGAAGTCTGTTCATTCTAACTAGTCCTATTTGGTAAACAATCTTGGCACAACTTTTTAACGAAATCGCCCATTTAAAAATAAAATAACAAAATCAATAATCTATTACAATAAATTGTTATTATAGACTGATACCTATTGAATCTAGTTATCAGTTGATTTTTAATGCTGCATGTTTAATAAAAAGGAGTGCCAAGATTGTTTACCAAATAGGACAAGTTACGATGAACAGACTTAGTAAATTTTTAAGTGCAGATTGCTTATTATACTTGATAATTCCAGAGGTTGACCCCCACCTTTGCCCATTTTCGAGTTAACAATGTCGCACAGATGTTGCTCAGCCTTGCAGCAACATGATTCATGTGTTGACAAGTTAAATCTTTTACTTTGTTTATACCAATTATAGCAAGAATTGGTTTTGAGTAGTAATATCATCTTTACTCAATATTTACCCAACACGGAAACTTGTTTTATATTGTCACATTCGTGCATGTCATTGCTGTGTTGCCTACTTAGTATTATTCAAAGTTAATTTAGTCATGTTTTTTGATTCTTCAGAATATTTGTGTTCAAATCCGTTGCCATGACGTAATTCATTAGCATTATATAAGACACTGTCAAAACAAACGAAAGTAATTAGTGTTGATGAATGACGGATCAGGCAGACAGATTAGTAGCAACACAGTAAATATATAGCTAACAGTACCGAAACTAGGCCTATTTGTTGCGATAAATACCTACATTCCATTAGAGCGTTAGGGGTGGCACTGTTGTATTTTTTGGAAAATTTTAAAGATATTTTTTATTAAACAATTTATTAAAGTTTTATAATTATCAAACAATTAAATGAATAAACTAGTTTATAAATGAAATTGAGTATTTATAAAGAACATCAACATTTTTAAAGGACTTAATGCATTGTTAGTACAAATGGTGACTGAAAAATACTTTTGTCTGTTTGGAAATGATTTATTATTAAATTTTTATAGCGTAAAATATCCTCATTCTAACGAATAGCAACAAAGATAACCAAACGATCACTCGTTCCGACGCGGCACCCGTGACTGACAGTACTGCGGCGTTCGCTTAGGCTTTTGTCTGCGTTTGAGTGCGTGTGTTTCGATCGATTGTACGTTTAGCATATATTACCTATGTTCACAGTGTTTGGGACAGGAAGACATCAAAATTTGCATTAAAAAAAAAATAAAAAAAACCCTCGTTTTTCAGGCCAACTAAATTTTTGGGAGGGTTTTTTATATTTTTGTTTTATATGTTAATTATTTTCTTCCTTTTGATTTGTGTGTATAATTTCCAATTGCTCGATCTAAAATGTCAAGTAGCAGTTAGTATGTAATAATTATGCAACATTTGTTGCCTCGATTTTAACGCCATCTGTGGATTTTTCGGAACTAATTTTTTTCCAATTGAAATTAAATTTTGTAAATATTCTCTGAAATTGTGATTGAATCATGTCTACGTTTAAAGTTTTCTTAGCTCCAGCTAGTCGGGAAATGGGTGAAAATTAAGTTTCAAGATTTGCACGTTACAGACAGACAAACAGACACCAAGAGAAGTAAAGAAAAACGAGGGAAGGAAAATATGAGTTCGAATGCCCACACATTAATTTCACGTATTTCCAATGCTAAATCGCTAGATAGTAAAATACAATAATTAAACAAGCACTAAAGACGGAGTAAAATAACAATGGCATACAATGCATTATACTCTGATGCACTTTAATGCATTTTTAAGTACGTTAGTTACGTAATGCTGTTTATCCCCGTTGTGGCATTAACACTACATGATTGCATTATTACATTGTGTTAAGTAAGATACTGATTTAAACCAGTGCATTGGTTATTCTGGCTGCAGCTTTAGATCAGAAATACAATATTGTAAAATAATCATCACGAGAAATTTTAATAGAATCTTCGCCAGCTAAGATATAAGTTGATTGTCTATCAAACCTAGCTGGTTTATCCTTCAATATATCGTTTGGTTATCAAATCTCTTAAATTTTATATATTTATTATATTTTGTTATCCTCATCGCGGTTACGGTTTAGAAACAATGGCGTCTTTAAAATCTACAAAGCCAAACAAAGATCTCCGAAATTTTCCCAAAACATTCTAAGTTTGAATAAAAAAAGATACCTTGACACCTTAGTTATATTATAAGATTGAAATGTTTAAATAAATTCAATGAAAACTAAATTAAGAAAAAATGTAATCAATATGTAAGTTTCATATAAAACATAAACTTAAATTTGATTTTTATCAAATGTGTAGGACATTTTCAATTCGGTATATAATTAAGATTTTGATCAAAATATCTTTTAAAGCTATTTGCAGGTAAAACAACTTGTGAATATAATTATCGTGTTAAAACGTTTTAAATAGTGACTAATGAAAATCCAAAAATACACGGCTGTATCAATCTAAAACAATGCCTTTGCCCCTTCGATATTAAAAAAGGATTTAAATAAACAGGGAGGTTTGTTACGGTACTGTTGTCATCACGTGACACACGCAAGCACATCGTTGAATCTACAATCGCGTTATACTTTTGTGTTTTGTTTTTTATAGTGATTTATATTCAATGTAAGATTAAGGATTTCTATATGATTCGTATAATGATTGTATTAAAACAATTATAAGTTTACCTGTAGGAGCATCGAATCTATGGTGGTGACTACTACTCTGGCCCCACCGGACTGAGGGTACTGTATAAACTATATTTACTGTACCTATGTCTTAGCATGGAGTTGCCAACGTCACGTTTGACCAATATGGTCAAAACCGATACGGCAGTTAAGCGGACCTTCAACGAGTAAAACATATGAATTTTTAATGAAGATAAATTATTGGTTTAGTTTTTATTGCGTATACTCTGTGCAGTAACTATGTAATTATATCGATGTACTTGAAGATATATGAGTAACACTCATTCTTATCTTATTGTCACTATTATATTTAATGTTAAACTGCTAGGTTTTTATGTCTAAACAAATTATTACTAGAAAAAAATCCAGTCCAGGTGTCAGGTCCCAACTCAAACCTACAGCCGCTCACTATGCGGGCTCTCATCGCAATTAAATGAAAATAACTTTATTCAACTATACATAAAATTGACGATCGCTTGTTGCGACGGTAACCATCCTATCTTCTATGCCAAAGGTCCTGGGTTCGAATCCGGTAAGGACATATGTTTGTGATGAACATAAGAATTTGTTCCGAATCATACACTTATTTCTGTATTCTATACATTACTTAGTACCTTATAGTACAAGATAAATTATTATAATAGAAAAATACTAGATATAATCAACTCGGGTCACAAGTGAATTCTTAAGCGGGAGTGAATGAGTGACCCGAGTCGATTTTTCTAGTATTTTTCTGTTATAATAATTTGTCTTATAAGATAGCATTGAAAAATGCATAAAATATATAAAACATATAGTACAAGTTCAGCTAAGTTTACGACTATATTATTGTCGTGAGTTGACCGGACTCAGGACGTCTTTTAACTGATAAGAAGAATGGGCGCCGAAACTCCTTAGCTTTGACAAAAGTAACGACATTTACAATTATTAATTATTCACCACATCGTTGATAACAACAAAGTCAACCAGTATCTGTTTTAAGTAAGCTATTAAAATTGCTATAACATACTCAATATAAAAGACAAATTGAAAAATCAATAGAAAAATCTATGTTAAGTGATTCCTTATGTAATAAATATAATATGAATAAAATAGTGCTTTTATGTACTACGTTAAATAATAATTTGGTAATATAACAAGGTTGCTTTACATCTACGTAAACTTAGAGGTTATCGGCCGTCATGGAATTTGTTATCGCATGTTCATATGTGAATGAGCAAATTGTAAAATTTTCGGCCGCTTGCTGCTAAGGTAGCGATCTTACCTGTGCCTCGGTAGGAGAATATAAGTGTGTGATAAACTTGAGTGTTGGTTTTCAAGTTCTGGTCATCCATATTGTTTTTATGTATCCTATTCTTCAAAAGTACCCTTAACACGTTCGCTGCGGCAGTAACTTTCCATTCCTTCGGTAAAGTCCAATACACCTGGTAATAAAACTCCCATTGTGGCAGCACTAGGCTTATAGACCCTGTATCATTTAAGAAACTTAAATCCTTTTCTTGGCTTCCGTGCGATGCCAGGTGTGTAAACCTGGTATTAAGGTAGGTACACCATTGGATTCTATTTTAATAATACATCTTGGATATATATTCATCTTTTCCCTACATCGAACCAAATTGAAATTATGCCTTCCGCACGACAAAAAATGCTATACTTTTCTTAGCAGCACTGTAAACCAGACGTATACAAGATGTTTAGACCTGGTTTCGCACTCAAGGTGTTAAACGACAAGCTTGTATAAAAAGGCTGATGAGAGTTGAGTAAGCTAGAGATGTATGTCGGGATCATAGTACCTTAGTGGAAATCGGTGATTTCCACTTAGTATGATCCCCTGTGGAAAAACAAAGGGTGATTTTATGTGTGTATGTATGTATGTATACGTTATATGGTACCTATAATACAAGATCTATTCAGTTTGGGACTAAATAATCCAGTAATTTATTTATTATTCATTGATATTTAATCCAATAATATTTTTTTTAAATCCTTATTATTGTAATTATAGTTAAACTTTTATTACCGTAATTTTAAATGTATTTAATTGTATGTTATTTAATGTAATAAGTCTTTTTTTTCTCCTTATTTTAAAGAACTTTTATTTTTTTTTAAACCATGCCAGTTCCATCGAACCTTATAAACTATTACCAAACTATATTATTTAACTATACTTAAACTATACTTAGAGGCTAAAATATAGAGCATCATAGCTGTCGAATTCAGCTATGATGCTCTATATTTAAGCCATCTATATTTTAGCAAGGTTTAGCTAGGATGCTCTGTAATATGCATTCCTTTCATACATTAATTTAAATAAAAACAACAAAAATTGTCAACGGCACCGCCAATGGGTCTTAATGGTGTTGTTAAGAAATATGATTTATGGGACTACAGATAATAATTCTGCTACCAACTAATGAATTGTACATATTTTTAGATACATCTTATTATGTAATCTTGCAGATGCCAATAACTGGGGAAAAGCTTGTATTGGAACTAAGTGTTTATTGACACTTAAAATATACCTAATTAAAAACTCACTTTCGATTTTCCCTTAAAAAATAAGTTATTTATTAATGCGAAAATGCAAGTATTTTATTACCTACTTATTTTTACCGAGATATTTTTTCTCTAAGTGACAGATTCTTGTCAACACAAACCCTTTTTGGGTAACGATTACTGGGGGATCGTTTGGTAATGCCATTATCAATGAATGTAAGAACCAGGCAATAATTTTCACTCCATTAAATTATAATTATTTCTTCGTTTCACACCAATTAGCCTAGCCAAAAGTAATCAATGTAAGGCTTGTGTTATGGATACTAGGGTAACGGATAAACACATCTATACTAATATTATAAAGAAGTAAAGTTTGTGTGTTTGTATATTTGTTAAATTGTAAGGGGTAATCTCGGGATCTACTGAACCTATTTTAAAAATTCTTTCACCAATAGAAAGGCACATTATTGCTGAGTGTCATAGGCTATATTGAATGCTAGAAAAAAATTATAGAATTTGTCCACCCGTGCGAAGCCGGGACGGGCCGCTAGTATAGGATACAGAGATATGTAACATATATAAATACTCATACTTAGTTACAAATGCTCGCATTCGTCACACAAACATCTGTCCCTTCCGGGACTCGAACCCAGGACCGTTGGTGCGAAAGGCTGGATCGCTACCATTACACAAAACCGTCATCAAAAAAGCGACACAAACTTTGTTAGTTAGACTTTGTTTTATCTTAAAATATGCCTTAGGCTTAATAACGGTCAGCAATGTACTTTTTCGCGAGAGGCCCGCCAATAAGGTCAGTGACCCACTCACTTTCGGCACTCGTCTGCATGCCGATGTCATCTTTACTATGTTGCTTACTCTCAATTCAAAGTGGATTTCTTATATTTGTAATTAAAGATGTTACTTGTTCATCATTCATTACGGGGCTAGCATCCGTTACTGTTGAGTTGGGAAACGGTGCTTCATATGATAGAGCGCAGTTGCACTATAAAAACTATGCACAATAGTGTATTGGCAATTATATTTTAATTATTTAACGTAGGTATATTAATTTTTTTCTTTATAGTTTGGACTAGTGTGCCATTTTGTTTGTTGTATTCTCTTTTTGTTATGGCTATTGTTATGGGTGATGCATTTGTACCTGAGTCATGAGTATTTACATATATATTTCTATAAATATATCATAATATAATGTATCATACCATATGCTTCCTATATGTATGTCTATCAGTTACCCTAGTATCCATTATAGTAGCCTTAAAGTGCTTACTTTGGGCTAGGCTAATTGGTGTGAACGTAAGAAATATTATTATATATTCGAACTCCATTGTATTTTACAATTATGCGGTACACCAGATTACAAATGGTTCGTCGACTAGACTTTTTTTTAGATTTGTTGTAAATCTGACGAATGACAATATTTATATTATAATTTACTTTTATAAAAAAAAATTGACCCACCTTATCACAACGCCACCTACCTATCCAATCGTAAATCTAAGAAAAAACCAAAATCACTTCAGCAATTTAAGGTTTCAGTTGATACACTTACCTACAGAAAAAGTAATCTATATGAAATATTTTCCAATCGAGCAGGTAATCAATTTATTTTATTATAAAAAAACTGACATTATCTTCTTTATTCATTTGTTTTTTTTTTATTTAATAAAATGGAGCATCGACTGGCATCTTGCGATGAAAACTGAATCGATCTTTAAATAGCCTCAGTGCAACCGCATATAAAGTAGATAAATGAAGATACAGTATTATCATAAAAAAAAGCTCCCGCTTAATATACTGGAATGGCACGCGCTGCCCGGGGCGTGCACTCGCGTTGCAAACATCTATTATAATTATGAATCGATTATAGTGCACTTGGATTAAGTAGTACGTATCTTGGTAGCTTAGCCACAGTAAATATAAAGCTAATGCAGAACCAAAACTAGGCCTGTTTGTTGAGATAAATACCTAGGTTCCCTTAGAGCTTTAGGGATGGCACTGCTTTTTTGTAAATTTTTATAGGCCAGTCATCCTGGCATTTTTCGTGCTTTTTTTTCTGGTAGCGGATTTTTCACTATACTTATGTATTTTTCGCCGCTGATTACGATGGTGAGATCCAAATCTGTCCAAAACCTGTGCTAAAAAAGTTATGGACATTTTTTGGACACAAAACTATCGAAAAATGAGTTTTTGAGAAATAACTCGAAAAATAAGCCTTTATCGAAATAACCCAAGAGAAAAAATTTGTTTAAAATTAATTTTCCCATCGATATAGGCCAATAAGGATTAATTTCAGGTACTGGGCCCAGAGATATGGCCCATTTTGTGCGTTTTTGGCGGTTTTGGAAAATTACGTTTATCTGGCGCATTTTTTCTTCTTTCAAGGTACACTATCAGCCGAAAAGTTGTGTTTTATACGTTCTTAGGTCACGCTCAAAATGGCCAGGATGACTGGACTATTAAAGCTATTTTATAATTATTAGAATATCTTTTATGTTCTACAATTAGCAAAGAATTGAATGAATAAACTAATTCTTAAATGAAATTGAGGTTTATAAAAACATCAACATTTTGAAAGGTTTATTTTTTGTTATTAAAAATTGATCACTGAAAAATTCTTTCGTTTGCTACGAGACGTTCAAAATTCCTACCTGTCGCACCAAGCGCTTCTCGACATCTTTCATATTGCGCATAGTAAAAGAGTGGAACTTCCTCCCTGCGACTGTATTTCCAAGTACTTATAACCCATCCGTTTTCAAGACCGGGGTGAATAATCGGTACCTTCTGGGTTAGCTCGTTCCATCGTAGATTCTGTCTTGGCCCCCGGGCTTGATTGGGATCAAGAGCGAACCCATTTTAAATAAATAAAAATCTTTGTTTTTAAATTTTATAGCATTAAAATTCTAATTATAACTGATAGCAATAAAGATATACGTGACCACCCGTTTTGATGCAGCACCCGCGTCTGGCAGCACTGCGCCGTTCGCTTATTGGTCAGTCTTGAGGCGTGCGTCTGTGTGAGTAGTGCGTTCGTTTTGATCAATTCTACGTAGTTACCCTACTGCTTTAGTATTCCGTGGTACTATTGCGGCACAAAGAACCGTCTCACTGTGGTTAGGGTTCGCCTGAGTATAGTCCATATTGTATTTTTATTATTTTTAAACATTTCTTCTACGGCAATACTAATTATACTATAAAAAATTTAATTGCCTCAGGTGTCAGAGAACTGCCGGTCTTTCGCTATTGGGCGTATTGTTCTTCCAATTCATTGTTACTGTAATATAGTAATATCTTCATTATAAGATAAATTATTATAATAGAAAAATTGAAAAAAAAATATCGCATTGAAAATGCATAAAATATATAAAAATTATAAATATCTTCATTTTCAATTATTTGACGCGTTTTTAAACATTTGATGTTGTACTCTTTTACACGACGTTTTTGTACACAGTTACATGACAGCTCTATTGTAACTATATAAATGTGTGGTACTTAAGATATTCTCTTCCAAGACACGGCGTACCATGTCAGAGGTCCGAGCCTTTAGAGACGCCCTGTGGCCCTCCGGGCTCTCTTTGCGGCTGTACCGGCCGTAGTAAATCTGTGTCGCTTCGGAAACTTCGCAATGAAATGAAAATAACTTTATTCAAATGCACTTAAAATAAGTTGTTTTGAATCATCCAATTCATTATTTTTACATACCACCCATTCAGGACAATGAGCGCAAAAAACTAGTCAGCTTTAACAGAAGTATAGACATTTACAATATTATTCGTCGTCACCATACATAATCCAAAAAAAAAAATCTGTTATCACAATAATACAAATGTTATTGTTTCATTATATCGTTGATTACAACAAAGTCAACAAGTATCTGTTTTAAGTGAGTATCCTTAATAAATAGATAATAAACGATAAAATTAAGAAAGCATTACAGATGTATGTTAAGTATATGTAAATAATACTGAAGGCAAACCCATCTCCCAAAGCAGCACCCGTTCACTAGCATGACGCATGATGCAGTCATCGTTTTGGTCAACCATATCTTAGGGACCACATGCTACCAGCCAAGAGTTGTTTTAGGAGAGCATATCATACTTCCTCGGGAAAGATGCTGTCCATCTAGAAAACCACTAAGGTGGCTCCTTACTCTTGGCTTGAGGTCTATCTAAGGATTTGGCTGCCTTCAAACCCGGTGGCGTTGTGGCGATCATATGCGACCAACAACAATCACACATAAAAAAAACTAAAGATATAAGCTTATTAACATTATTCTACCTTAAGTAATCCTTTTTGCTGTAAACATGTAGGTCAAAACTGCTGCTTTTAGAATAGTAAGCCGGTTGAGTTTTATTTTCGCCACTAAGTCTTAACGTAATACTCGATTCCTGACCCACTCAACCAATAGAGAGTGAATGACTTATCAAACAAAAGATGTTATACAAAGGGAATAATTTCGTTGACTACGTGACTTTTAATAAAATTGCTGTCGCTGGACCCGCTATGCAGATCACAATTTTATTTGTCTGTTTAATCAGCTAATAAATGAGTGACCTTTCGCTTTGTATAAACCAGACCAGAAGAAATAGTTCGCACAGTAAAATAAAAATTATAGATAGTGCTATGTGATGGGGTTTGGAGGCTTAGATTCTGTGACCGAAGATAGTAAGAGTTAGCACAATGGAGTTGAGCTGAGAGCGATGCTGTCAAACATGATCATATCTGCACAATCAAATTATGAATCTTATACAAAAACTATTACACTGCCTAAATGACAACAGTCCCTAAATAAGAAGACGCTACATTTATTAATACTGAAGTATAGCAAATGTTTCGTACAGTTGTCCGGTTTTTTTTCCACCTGTCTTGGCCAGGACACGGGCGTTGCGCTTGACCTAAATGTCAACTCGATATTTATAAATGAGTCGGAACAAACTCACTTTACTTAAAACCTTCCAGATATTAATACGTTTGGGATGCAAGAACTATGGATGATAGCCATTCAGAGTCGGAGAATGCTTTGAATTTAAAGGAAAATGTTTCAGAACCACTGTATTGTTTATAAAATAACTGTTCTGTATTCACAGGACTTCACCGATAATTTTGATTCAAAATAAGCATGGTTATAGTATCTTAGAGATAAATTGAGCATCATAGGCCTCGATTACAAGGGGGTGACTTTTGTATGTCTTAATATATATTAAGGCAATAAATAAATATTGTCTCCACTGGAGGCTGCACATTTCATAGTCAGGGTCACGACCAACTTAAACAAACTTGACGATTATGTGATAACAAAATGTAAACAAAAGCCTTTAATGTCAACTTTGTAAGTTTATTATCTGTGAGTCATTTCAATACATTATTATCACAGATGTGGAATAAATGGTTGACAAATTGTAAATAGTTACTGATAGTTATTGTTTGGACCGGAATAAAACATTGTTTTGTTCACAAGTCTTTTGTTTTACAATAAGAAATTGAATTCACGGCCGCTTGGTGCAGTAGCGGTCCTACCTTCTCCATCAAAGGTCCCGGGTTTGAATCTCGGTAGGTGCGTATGTTTGTGTGTAAAACATAAGCATTTGTTCCCGTGTCATGGTCGCTTATATACTTATGTATAGTATACATTATTTAGTACAGATGGTACAAGCTCAGCTTAGTTAAGGACTAAATAATCATGTGATTTATCCGGAATAATAAATACAAAGGGTCAATCCCGCTTCAGTATAACTTTATTATTATTAAGTTTTCAATAACTTTATTAATACAACAATTATATGTTTTCTTATTAAAAATGAGTTATTTAATACTTTTCGAATTATTTATATTAACATTAATAAGTTAAAGCTGCTTTAAGAACAAAGGAGATCGATATAAAATGTGCATAACAATTTACAACATACGGACAGTGCAAGGTCATCCCGGTTAAGGCGCCATTCCATACCAGCTATGCTAACTTAAGCTATGTTTTAGTAGCTGCCAGTTTAATGCGCCATTGGTGGCTTCAAAAATCAGTTCAAAAAAATCTCTAGATTTATTATAGTATAGATGTAAACATTGCTGAACTCATCTAATTTGTAAATTCAATACTGAATTTCAGATATATCCTGTAGCTAAATAGTTAGCAAAGATTGTACAATGCGTAATGGATATAAAAGATAAGTGATTATATTAATTTAGAATACCGTTTGGTGCATCGGTAGCCATTCAGCCTTTCTCAAACGACGGTATTGGTATCGAGTCTTGGTAGTGATGATTACGAGCATTGTATTTTCCTGAGAATTTTCCACTGCAGCCCTCTTTGGCGCGGTTTGCTAGTACCTGCCCACACCTAGACACTACCACAACGCAGTGATTCCTATTGAAACTTTTTGGAGTATACACATAAGACGCAAACAAACTAAAAATTCTATAAATAATCATTTGATTAGACATCCTATACATAACAGATTGTATTTAAATTATATAATGTACTTTCATATTTGTATGATTATTTAAGACTCTTAACAAAATTAAATCCACAACATCTCATAATTATTTAAGACAATTCTAGCAAAATATATATACATATAGTTAATAAAATCCACCCATTAAATTGCGGAAGTTTGTAATAAAATATATTCTGGCATAGTGTAGCCCACAATGTAGTGGCGCCCTAATGCGAATAATTAAATTCTTTTTAACATAAAATTTATGGATAAAAACAATTAGTTGCTACCTACTACTTATGTGCGGCGCCTTAAGCTAAATTAATTTTAACTTAATAATTATCTATTATTGGTAGGTAGAGTATAAGGTCTATAAATTAAAAACATGTTTTTCAAGCACTGTATCGTATTTTATTTACAGCAACATGCGTACAACGTACACTAAAAACATCAGACACTACATATTTGAGTTTTTATTTCTTGCTAGAGACGAATCCGGATTATTGACGGTCCGGATTTTTGACGTCCGAATTATCGACGTTCTACTGTATTCACTTTATGAAACGCTAAGGGTATATATCGCAGCTTTCATACTATAGGGGCACAGTTCGAAAAACATGATTGTTAGAAAAACGCGTTTAAAGATTTTTGAGCCCCTGTATTTTCACAAAACGGTAATAAATAAATTAAATTACTGAAAGCAAACATTAAAACATAAGAGTATGTCCATTAAGCATGAAATATTTATCGCATATTAAATTTATCCCAGTACCTATTACTTGCTATTATAGTTTAATTTATTTATGACCGATTTTGTAAAAATACAGGGGCTCAAAATTCTTTAAATGCGTTTTCCCAACAACCATGTTTTTCGAACTATGCCCCTATAGTATGAAAGCTGCGATATGTGTATCTGAAAATTCCACTCTCCTTTCCAAATAGATTTAGCGATTATCCACACCGTATACAAACATACACACTCCAATTTCTCAATAATATTACGAGAAATTAACATAGATAAAACGTTGGATATCAGAAATGTATGACATTGCCATATGAATGATTCACTAAATATGAAAATCATCATAACGAGTTATGATGACATATATGACATCATATTTCTTCAATGACGATACTATGATAATGGAATTGCGATCTTCAATAAAAAGATGATGAAAATTCTCATAAAAAGATATTGCAAGTTATCTTGTCAGCGCGATAAGAATGTAAATCGGGAAAAAGTAGCAAAACAAAATAGATCTATAATCTAAGAACACAAATTTGTTGTTTGTGTGTTTGTCTGTCCGCTCTTTTTACCGCACTTTTAACGTAACCATAGCAACGCGTTACCAGGTCAGCTAGTTGTTATTAATATTAATAATGTTATCATATGAAAATGTATAAAAACAGTAAACTATAACAATAATAATATTTCTTAGATTCACACTAATTAAACTAGCCCAAAGTAAGCACTGTAAGGCTTGTGTTATGGATGCTAGGGTAACGGATAAACATACATATGTAATACATAGATATGTAATATTTATAGAAACATATAAATACCCATGATTCAGATAGCAATGTTCGAATTCATCACACAAATATTTGCCCCTTCTGGAATTCGAACCCAGGACCATCAGTGCGAAAGGCAGGCTATGTAAATACAAAGCATAAAATTAAAATTGGCAAAATAGAGGTACACCAGGGGTAACTTAATATTTTCCATTTTATTTAGAAAAAGTTTAACTTCATAATAGGTAGTACTTCCTTGACTGTAACAAAAGTTTGATTCTCATTATAGTGAATAAAATATACAATTTTAAAAACTTTTTTTCTCAAATAGTGCGTGCTGGCCGTTTTTTAATGTAATTACGATAATCCGGATAATTTGATAATCAGGATGGGGTCCGGTCCCAATTAATCCGGATTATCGACGTACTTCTGTATAAGGATTTTCATGCTCTAACAAAGCTTGATAAAACTATGTTATGGTAAGGAAAATTTACATATGAATTTATTTTTAAAACCTAAAATAACTCAATGTAAATATATTGTTAATGTGTGTGAATTTTAATTAATAATATATTATATCTTCTGAAATAAATAAACAGGTATTTTACAACCTAAAACACTCTATTTAATATAATTGTATTTTTTTCTCATTGTCTTAAAAATGTTGCAGTATCGGTTTTATATCCTTCGGGTTTCGGAAAGCACGTTAATTTTTTCTTCCTGTCTGCATCTGCTGTCGTCAGAAACTACTGGTATGCCAAGGACGTTATTATCTGAAAATAATTCGTGTCATCAGGTTTTGCATATACAGTCGGGCCTCGTTAATCCGGAGAGGCAAAAACAAGACCCTTGCCGTATTATCGAGGCGTCCGGATTATAGTATGCCATATTTAATGGTAATAAAACACATGTTTAAATTAAGTTTCTTTTATCAATTTTTAAATTTAAGCATAAAGACAAAAATGTACATATTCAATATTACAACCATGTAAGAAAAACAGTAAGTTAAAATAAAACATTACTAAATAATTCTTCTTGAAAAAGTCTGTAGTACTCTTCTGTTTATAATTTTCGCACTTCATTTCAAAAGCCTGGTCTCCAAGTCGACGGAGAAACATAATTTCGTGGCTATCAAATTCGTTATCTTCAACCTCTGAATTACCCACTAATTTGACTGTACCGACCTGACTTCTCCAAACCAATATGAGATATATTTATTTATTTTTATGTACATATCATTAAATTAATTATTTTTAAATGAATGGTTTCTGAATCCTTATTTTCCGTACTAGGCTAGGTGGTAATCTTAATGTGAGGAATAAACTATAATAGATTACAAGCGGTGTCTAAAGATCACAGTAACAATTTACAATTTTAGTGTCATAAGCTTAAAAAAATCAATGATTTCCTTTATGGCGTGGTGTAGTTTTTGGAAGTACCGGATGATTCAGTGTGTTACAGCTCGTTGTGTTGTCGTGTGTACCTACAGTTAAGTACAATTGGTAATAGAAAACTAGATGTTTTGTCTCTTCCAATGACCTGCAACTTGATAGTTTTAAAGGTTAAAGCACTTAATCTATGTTTTCTGTTTTGTGACATAAAACCGTATCTAATTACCTATCTACAATTGGAATATCATACCGAAGAGATATTCGCAAAAAAATGAGAGTACTTATGTATGAGTATTTTAACCGCTTAGGCATAGGAATTAATTTATGTATAATACTGGCTTTCGTCCGCGGTTTTACCCGCGTGGTTCTCGATATGTTAATGAAAGCGTTTATCGTTTCCTTAAGGAATAATTAAAAAACGAATGATACCGCTGTGCTGGTCACTTTTGGTTTTAGAATCGAAGTTTGTGTAGTATGTATATTCTAATTTTACAATTTTTTAATAGTTATGTGAGAGTAACATTTAGAATTTAACTTCTAAAGTCAAAAGTGACGTAAAATGTTACAAAAGCGACATTTTGGCAAAACTGGGATTGCACAAGTATCCGAGTCGGAGTGCAAAATGAGTCACGGTGTTCAGACTTCCGCGGTGGGGTTGGTGCCACCGCGTTCAACATTCGCGGTGTCTTCACAGCCGAGGTGCGTTGACTTCGCTTTTCGCGCCGTTCGTGCGGTCAACGAACCGATCACAGCTGATTCCCCGACTGTTCGCCTGCATGGTGCCCCTGCAACTCACATTCTAAACCATATTGATCTGTGACACCATTATTTAGATTTTTATCTGCAAAGCGGAGATAATACCGTAATAGATTGTCTGTTTTACGAATTTCAGTTATAAAAAATGAGTTGTTGCTTGTGATAAAAAATATTAATTATGATATAAAACACTAGAGAAAATCGATTATATTTATTTTCAGGTGAAACTTATTTATTGGATGATGAATAACTTGTGATCTGTCTATATATTTTTTTTTAATTTTTCTGTTACAATTTATCATATACGAAAGATAGCATTGAAAAACATTAAATATGAATTCATCAGGAGATATATGAGGGGTGCTCTTCGATTCGCCTAAAATGATTGGTTCTAATTGTTTGTCATACTAATCAATTGGGCTCATTTAATATACATTCCAGGTTATGTTAGGTTAGGTTTGTGATTTATCCAATACCAGCCAGCAAGCAATATCATTTATGCCAAAAAGTTGTGTGCCAAATAACAAATAGGGCTCACAACAATTCAAACCAATATATACCCGTTATATGACATCTTACTTAAATATGTACAACAAATTTGCATACATATCAGAATTATATCTTATGTGACAATTTATTTAATATTTAATTTAGTTATATTAGTATTTCAATGCTATATGAAATGGCTAATTAAGTTTTAGCACAATGTTTTAAAATTACCTATCTAATGTAAACTACCAATACAAATTCCAAAATATATTTAATTATTACGACTAGCTGACCCGGCTACGTATTACTGTATTATAAAATAATATAAAAACAGTTATTCTTAGGCTTGTGGTAACAAACACACACACACACACACAAAGCATTGTCATAATATAAGAAGGATGATTAATTCTGCATCAAAAACTAAATATGCTTTGTCATTGCTTTAATCGTCTGTTTTCAAGATATATAAAATTGTATTTAATAACTCTTGAATTTTTGATGTCAGCCAGTTGATTCACATTAAGTGTTGTCAGATAAGAACATCGAAATATCTAAGTAAATTGGGGGAAAAGAAATATTGAAAATAAAAATGTTACTTTATTATTAGAAAATTAAAATAATGACAAAGATTTTCTTTGCACGTATTGAAAATCAGGTTTAAGATGGTAAGTTACGTCATATAATGATTAAATACTAGGTACAGAGGGTCAATGAACATACTTGAAAAATTGCAACCTTAATTCGCGTAAATACGACGGTGGTGAGTATGGGGCGATAACTAACATAACAATGTTGATTTTTAATGATAATAGTATAATAGAAGGCGTTTTTTCCTCTTAACACAAATAATAATTGTAAATTCTATAATATTTATCAGTTAAATCGATTCTAGCTTAATCTCAAATCAAATCAGAAAAACTATAAATAATAAAAATACACAAACTAATCAAGGCTTATCATATCTGTGACTTAAGATTAAGTCTCTGATTTCAAGTAGATGAAAACAAATAATAGTTAAAAATATATTTTAATTTTTAAATGATCATTCATAAATTTTTCTATTAAGATTTATATCTCAACAACGACATCATCTGTTTATGTAAAAGCTGTACTAAAATGTATGCAACTCCCCTACATTTTCATGCTACATAATACACTTAATTTTTTACGTTAGCGACAAGTGCTAACTTGTCTTTCGATTTCATTTCATCCACCAATTTTGATCTTTGGGAAGTAGTTAAAAAGTTTTGAAGTTCTAATAGGTGTAATTATAACAAGGCTTTTATTATATAGTGTTTTAAACTTTCATGGTCACTAAAATTATGCTTATATAAGTTTTTTACGGGATTGTTACCATGTACCTTGTTTTTAGCGAGTTTCCGATATTTCGGCACGGAGTTGCTCCGTGAACATGGCGCTTGCAACAGTGCCGAAATATCGGAAACTCGCTAAAAACAAGATACATGGTAACAATCTCGTAAATAACTTATATTACTATAAGGCTTTTATTAAATCAACGGCTCTGCAATTTTCACTGTTATAATTATCAGAGTAATAATTAACAGACCTTCCATGTGAATAATGCTTGCTTACATCAATGAATATCATAATTCTTCCAAATTTTGTTTGTATTTTGATACGGCTTTACGAGAAGCTCCTTGACGAGGCTTATTTTGTCAACAGACAAAATAAATAAGCAATGTCCAAAGACATTGCCTTATTGGTACAATTTAGACGAATTTTAACCATGTGACAACCTTTCAAGCCTTTAATTCGATTAAGCAAATTCATTGTCGCTGTTCGACATCGTTCATCATCTTTATGCATAAATATAAAAAAAAAACACTTTGTTCTGAACGCAAATTCTGTTATACGGTACCACAGCATCCAGAAACGATCCATTACGGAAAATTTCGTGTTCTATATTGATCCGGACGAGAATCGAACCTTGAAGTGTCGTTTCCATGCAAACCGGTATTCCGAATCTCACGACCACGAAGACCGGCACATTGCCAGTAAATCTCTGCTTTATATGCCGAACACACGAAGGAATAATAAAATACTTGGATTCATGCTTTTAATGCCTCTTACTTTTATAAGAAGAGGGCTCCTGAATAATAAATAATGAAACGTACTCCATATATGATACTAGTTGACCCGGCCACGCGTTGCTGTGCCGACTGCAGCGCCATCTGCCGGACTGATTTGTGAATCTAAACCATTCTCAGATCCCCTTGAACACACACAAAAAAAATCATTCAAATCGGTCCAGCCGTTTAGGAGGAGTTCAGTGACATACACACTCACAGAAGAATTATATATATAAAGATTACATCCCTTGATTGCTTTAGGTTATTTACAAGCTCATATTTACTTTCACCTGTCCCGGTGCCTGTAATGATGTCTTGCAAGTTAAATTTGACCTACTTCCCGGTTTCCGATTGAGCTGAAATTTTACATGTTTAGGTATGTCGCGTGACAATGCAATATTATGATGCCTGAAGCTGGAAGGTGGTCATAGGAACTCCGCAATGAAACGACACAATCAAATCGATTTTGACCTATTTTGATACTTATGAGTACTTTGATCCAGGATCTGATGCTGTGCTGGAACGTGGCAAGGGACTCTATCAAAAATTAAAATTATGTAAATTTTAAGTTCGTTTTATTAAAATGACATAATATGTAGGTAATAACATTTCTTACATTCACACCAATTAGCCAAGCAACAGTAACCACTGTAAGGCTTGTGCTATGGATATTAGGGTAACAGATAGACATACATATATGATAAATAGATATGTAATATTTATAGAAATATATATATAAAACCCGTGACTCAGTTACAAATGCTCGTATTCATCAAACAGACATTTCCCCCTTCCGGGACTCGAACCCAGAACCATCGGTACGAAAGAAACCATCGCTACCGTTTCACCAAACAGTTTTTTTAATATGCTGTTATTTTATTCATTATTGTTGTCTGCTCGTTTTATGCTTTGTTTTCTGATTCTTAAGTAATTGGATCGGTTTTTATAGCTTAAGAAGATAATCACTCCTTAGCTTGTTTTTAGCAGCAAGTAGCAATACTTCTTCTTATAATCTTCTAACTATTCTGTTAGAAGTGTTCTGTTATTCCATTATAATACTATCACGCACAATGATACAATCTCGGACTACGACGAATGTGGCAATTAGCTATTCTATAATTATTTTCGCAACTGTTACATTGCCGTGTGGTTTTAACTTTACCTAACGTTTAGTTCTTTACGCTTCCGCGTTTATCGCACATTAAAAAAAAAACTATTTTTAAGGTGTAGGTGCAGCAATAACCTTAGCCATCCTGTGATCAAGGATCTTGTAAAGGAGTCGATCGTCAGGAATAAATATTAAAACAACAAGAATTAGACACGTCGTGGATCCGTTAAAATGGTTTTCAGTTCAGTTTTTACACTTTTACCACTTCTAAAGTGACACCTTAGTCATCCTGTGATTACGGCTCATCTAAAAGAGTCAAAATGTCTGGATTAAATATATAAAAAAAAGAATATCGCGTCGTGGTTTCGGAAAAGGGGTTTTATTTATAATTAATGGTTTAGTGGTTAAAAATATTTTGGTAATTTTATTGTTTGATATTTTTTATTGTAATGTACCGCATCATCATAAGGTACCAATTAAACTATTGCTGTGAGATGAAGATCTCGTATCGATGAAATCATAGAGCGATCGGTGCTTCTGAAACACAACGGCATAATTTTTGCTCATCCATCCGGTGATCGGTCTTGGAGTCCGAACACGTTGACCATTTCGCCATCCAGCTCCTCGTTATGGACACAACGAAATGCTTAAGTTTTTTTATGTATATTGCATATTAATTTTGAGCATTTCGTTATCATTCATTTACTTATAGCTTCGAGATTTTTGTATGTAAATAAATTTTACATAGAGAGACGATGGGCCCTTGGGGAACTAATGCTAAATTATTTTTGAAAGACTTGACTGCTCGTCTGTTTGAGCCAACGGGAGACCGGAGAAGTGGCAATTTCTTCGCTCAGCGCATAAGCTTGGTTATTAAAAGAGGCAATGCTGCCAGTCCTTTTTTGGGTACCTTGCCTCGAACAAGCGATTTAGTTGAAATATTTTATTTGTGAAATGTAATTGACAAAATGTTTCCATTATTAAATGAATCATGTTATGTTGGAGGAAAAAAAAGTGAGATGGAAGTCGAATCATCAATATTCAACATTTTGCTATACTTAACACGTTAATGCCATTTGGTTTCCGAGAGAGTATAAAAGCACCAACGCCTTACACTAAAGGGGGTCGTAAAAGGCGGCTAATAATACTTACTGGAAGTACAAAAATAGACAGTAGACCACAAAGGACAGCAGCGGGTATTAATAATACTCTTGCCCGCCTGCCACACGTGGAGATTATTATTTTATTATTAAAACATATAGTTTACAGCTAGATTACAGAAGAACACTTCTACCACCATACAAATCACGCAGAGTTTCAATTTAAATCACAATAAAATTAATTACAAATTAACTCATCTTATGTGATGTTTTATTGCTAGAAATAAATAATAACAAAACCATCAATTGACACATCACAGAAGATGATGAGAAGATGAAATATGTTAATATTTTACACTAAAGTTGAACCGTAATGATTCAGTAGTTTAACATTTTTATTGTGGTAATTATATTAACGATACAAAACGTGGCCATGAATGATATTAACGCTGGGGGTTCAGCCCCTTTCATTGACTCTCGTTATTCCAAATGTCAACTAATTGGTTATGCAGTTAGCGGGCATACAGCCTGTATTTACCACGGGGCAATAACCACCAATACCTACGTGTGAGTCCGGTCAGACGGACAGCGCACGCGGCTACATCCCAGGGCTGACAAAAGAGAGCTTATTTCTTATTTTGAATGGGTACGCTCTTGATCCCAATCGAGCCCGGGGGCGGAGAACTACAGACGCTGGGAGGGAGTTCCACTCCTTTGCTGTGCGCATTAAAAAAGATGTTGAGAAGCGCTTAGTTCGACAGGTGGGAATAGCAACCAAGAAAGGGTGGTAGTTAGTGGTGGAAACCTAAAAAGGGAGGGAGATGGCGTTTACGTTGATACATGCAGCTCCTGAGAACACTCTCCAAAGTACATTTTGTAGAAGATCAACAGACAGGCAACTTTGCGGCGGGAAGCTAAGGTATGAAGCTTGGTCTTCACCAATTTTCTTTAAAAGTCTGTGTGCACAGGCACACCGCGTTTTTAAAGGGCCCGTCGACTCGCGTTTACGTTGATACAAACGCGATAGTCACGCGAGTCAAAAGCAACTTGATTATGAATCTATGTAGGTGTTTAAAGATCTACCTTTGAATATCTGCATAAACTAAGTCTCGCGCCTGAGTTGGTACAAACACGATGCTTACACGCATATGTATCAATACAAATTTGGTAAAGTGACGCATAATTATATACGTAACTGCTATGACTGTATTTAAGTTAGTATTGAAATATATTTAGATGTGCTTGTTCATTCACTGCTTACCAAAGGTGGTGTAAATATTCTGTAAATCATCAAATTAAAATCTTGATTAGATCATAGTGTTCCTTATATGTTGCCCGTTGAATTCATAATTTATCTAGAAAATCGTCTGCTCGCAAGTTCTTTTGAATTTGTTATTTCGTTCAAATTCTTGACATAGCCAGTATGAGAGAGATAGAGATAGGTATGTAGATAGAGAGAGAAAGAGAGACACATTGACTTGAAAATAAATTTAAACGCTTACAAAATATTGAAGTATATAAAATAATATTTAAGTAAATAACGAACAGCCCTGCTTACGTTGTTGCAGTTATTGATGCGTTTCGCACAGACTCAGCCGATGTTACGTAATGCGTCTACCATCACGCTGATCGCTCGAATGCCGACGCTAATAGAACGATTACTCGCGAATTTCATGTCACACGTCCACTTAACATTGTCAAAGTCTACTCGGAAGTACTAACCACTATCATCACAAGCTATTCACTGTGTATAATGAGAGCATTTTTAACTGTTTCGCTGTATTTCTATTTCATAGAAGCATAACTAATTAGCATAGTGATATGAAATTCTGATCACTTGAATTATGAAAATAAATGAGGATTCTTCCTGTAACATCGGCCTTTATTCTACGCTATACGCGGTAATTGATTAAAATTAATAAATACAAAAAAAGATGTTGCAATGGTAGCGGTCTTGCCGTTTGCAATTAAGACGGTTTTGGGTTTCAGACCCGGATGGGACATACTCGTAGGTTTGTGTGATAAATAGGAGTATTTGAAACCGAGTTATGGATAATTTATATACAATGTGTCCCGTCACCAGTATCGGAGCCTTTAATGGTGTCAAATATGACATTTTTTATCGACAAATTGTCCCTCAAATTTTGTTTTTCTCTTACGGCCGCCATTTTGTTTTCTTGCTAACCAAGACCTGGGCTCTCATACAAATTCGACCACCACCACTCATGTAAATGTCCTATCAACATTAAAAAGGTGTCATTTGATAGCTAAACATGTAGACAACAGTTACACAGCCATCATGTTTCAATTGTCATGGAATAAAAAATAGAAAAAAATAATTAAAGAAAAACAAATAGATTCTTTTTTGTGTATTTTTTAATTATTGGCTTTTTGAGAAAAACCAAATTTGAGGGGCAAGTTGTCGATAAAAAAATGACATATTTCACTCCATTAAAGGCTCCGACACTGGTGATGGGACACATTGTATATATTATCCCTGTCACGGTGTTTGACCGCGATTAACTCCGAAACTATCCAACCGATTTGATGATATTTTTTCTCATTTTGTTGGATTTGTTCCGACCTAGGACATAGGATAGGTTTAATTTTAATGTATAATAAAAAATTGCAAATTATAATAACTGAGCTACAGCAACGATATACCTATACATATAATATAATATAATACATTGTTACATTTACTTGAAAAATAAATGACGTTTTGTGACATGGTTCTAAGGTGTAAACATCTTATCACTTGTGACTGTACCTGTACATAGGCTTTGCATTAAGTTAAACCGTAGTTGTTAATAGTTGTGTGTGGGCGTTAATGCTGTGCTGATCTTTGTTGTTCAGTTTAACAAAGTTGATATTTATTCATTCCATGAATTAGTTTCCTTATGTAACGATTGTAAATAAGCGCTATGTCCAAACAGATTTATCGTTTTGACGATCACGGCCGTTTGGTCTAGCCGATTGTGACCTTGACTGAGAAACCTGCGGTCGTTAGTCCGAAATAAAATATCCAGAAGCGAGAGTATCCATATTACAAGCTCGTCTTAGTTTTTATTAATAACTAAAATATGTACCTATATATTATTGCATTTCTATATTCTCATTAATAATGACTTACTTATTTTATTTATGATAGAATCCGGCTCGAAGGACCATGTTCGATTTTTTATTTGTCCGTCATGAAAATACAAAACTTCGCATTAAATTATTTTATTTATTAGCAGATAATATTGCGATTTGTTTTTTAAGTTTTAAATATTGGAGTTATAAATGTGTTAATATCAGTAGCGAGTGTTTTTTTTTATTTAGTGTTATCAACTGAATGCGTATAGATAAGTTATATTAAAAGTACAGCACTTGGCTCGCTTCCACAGGGTTAAATTCCACAATAATAACAGAATAAATATATAGTTACATGATCAAGTAAAAGACTGTGTTGCACTCGCCGGCAGATACAGGATGTTCACATACAACCCTGACAAGTAATTGTAAAGTCTAAAAATCACATAGGTATTATGTAAACACAGCTAAGTCTGCTAGATCCTTGTTTATTTTTTTTATTACCTGCACTAATCGCTAGACACACACCCAAACAATGATTCGTCGCTAAAATTGGTTGTGATTTATTGTAATTCTATATTATGACAGTGCAAATGAATTTATTTCCGAAAGTTTAAGTATTACACTAATTCAAGTCGTAATAATGTTAATATTCAGATATCAAAGAAATTATTGCTAGAATAGAAAATCGACTTGTCTTACCTTTTTGCAGCTTAGAAGCTGACAATTTTTTGTTGTAATAATTTTTTGAACAATTTGATACATGTACAAAATGAATAACACAATAATGCTAGCTTATTTAAAATTAGGTTAATATGAATGTAGTTTTTAATTACGATAAAGTCACGATGTAACAAATGTAGAGTTGAAATATAAATGATATTATATTTCTATTTCAAGTATAATAAATTATTACTTTAATTTGGGTATAAAATAGATTTGGAAAAAAAATACACAAATCATCATGAGATAAATATCTGTAGGTAATGATTGCATGTACGTTAATTATATATGTTAAATATGCATTTCAATAAGTTAACATGCAAATGTCAAATTATCAATTACTTTTAAATTAAGTTGAAATATGAATAACTGTAAAGTTACATAGCAAAACGTTCCATGATAAAATCAAAAACATAATCATAAAAAAACAATAATTCTTCAACTGAATGAAAGCACTGTTTCTTTAACCAGAACTGTAAAACAGTGCTGTTATTTACAGTTCCTGTGTTTCTGGAACAGTTTTAAATTTATCAGATAACGCATTGAATACATTGAAACACTGCTGCACATTTTTTAAAAATAGAGTATTGATACCGCTTTCCGTACATTTTTCTAGCAATTTTATATATCTCTCCCATGAACTGTAGTTGTTTTTTTTTTCTTTTTGATCGACTGCCAATTCCCCTGTAGAATGTTGTTAAAATCAGTGCCAATCTATTTGAAGTAATTATAGTTAATTTTATATTTGAAAATACGTGCCAATCTTATAATAATATGTAATCTTATTTCGTATGTATGTTTGTAATTATTCATTTCAGCTGACAACTGCTTATTATTTAAGTTCAATTACACTTTGGGATGCCTTTTTACGGATGCTTAAGACGCTTTTTATCCAGTAGTCGTTCTGCGAACTTAACTTCTGAAAAGTATGTAGAATATAGTGAGTTGGTTTCTTTAATATTAAAAGGGATATTTCTTTTTATGAAGGCATTGAGATAAAAGACAATAGGAATTTATGTAACGGAGAATTTATTGAAATTATCTGATTGTTGTCTTCATTGAACGGTTTGGCTGAACGGGAGCGATCGTTTAAAAGCAAAATGTCTTGGGTTCAAGTCCCGGAAGGTAGATGTATGTGTGATGAATACGTGCATATGTACCTTTGAAATTTATGACGATTTTTAAATATATTCCTTGTATGTGTAAATCTATCCGTTACCCTAGTATCCATAACACAAGCTTTACAGTACTTGCTTTGGATGAGGCAAGAGGTGTGATATGAAAAAAATGCTTAGATTTTAAATATTGCTAATTTGGGTATGGTAAAAAATTTCACTGAAAAGCCATTATACATTTAACTTATTTACGATATTTTGTCTGCTTTCAATGTCTGATGGAATATTTTGAGAATTTACAATAATAAGATATCTTTGGATGTCGCGATTAGTTGCTTTGATCAAGCTAAAAGTATATGAAAGACTTATACTTCTTATATAAATTTATATATTTTTAACTATAATTTTAATATAAACTTTGTTTTGAGAATGACCAGACTAACAAGACAATAAGTATGACTAGATCTTTTCTCATGAAAAGAATAGGAAAACCTACGGGTTTCTTTATTTTTTTTTCCGCCTTGCTCTGCTCCTCTCCTGGAATCGTATAGTAGTTACTATTAAAATGTTGTGTTCGTAATCCTACCCAAAAAAATCTCAACCTATTTTCCATTTAAAGTCCAATAGATAAAGATCAATATCAATGTGCGTCATTTACTTATTAAAACGAAAATAGTAATTAGTATCATACATATGGTGAGAACCGTTAACATCTGTCTTTCATTTACTATTATATTTCTACGCGTTACTCCGATTTGTTTTTTACTTAAACTTTTAAATAGAGCATCATTCCATACAAATGAAAAACGCCTACAATTATAAACGGTGAGTCAGCTGGTTTCAATACGTGTTAGTAGTGTGCCAGTATTATTAAATAAATACCGGTAAAAAGAACATAAAAATTTAAAGCGATTATTTTAAATAATGATAATAATAATATTTTACATTCCTACCAATAAGCCTAGCCTATAGACTAAGCTTATGTTATGGATACTAGGGTAACGGATATGCATTCACGTATTATACATAGATATTTAAATAAAAGAAATATATGTAAATACCCATGACTCAAATACGAATGCTCGTATTCATTGCACACACATCTGTCCCTTCCGAGACTCGAAACCAGGACAAATGGTGCGAAAAGCAGAATCGCTGCACCAAACTATCATCATCGTCATATTTTTAGTATGTACATGGATAGGTGTATCTTCTTATATAATAGGTCAAAATAAAACAATAAACTGATCCATTGTTTCAACAATTCAATGATTCATCATTGATACATAATCGGAGCGTAAAGGCGTGTTCTTTGTTTTCTATAGTATTAAAATGAAACGGATTTTGTCGATACCGAATACGTCGTTATAATTCTGCTTTGCGACGACCAATTACCTTAGTCATCCTATGTATATTTCATGAAAAGGTGTCGAAATACATTTTCGGGATCTGTTGTAAGTGTAGGAATCACACAGTATTAAAGAAAACAAATCAAATATATTAATAACAGTGAAGTGACTTAGATAAAAGTATCTGAAATACAGATACAAGATACAAAATACGTATTTACATCTTGTATTTGAAATACTTTTCAATTTTTTTATTTTGTATCTTATATTTAGATACATTTTCCTGGTATCTTAGTATTTTGAAGATACTTTGTTCCCTAAGATACTTTTACTAAAATGAACTTCGCAGTTTTTCTTTCCGAACGCAGCGTGTCGTTTATTTAGTCGATACTGGACTTTTTGGCGGGAGCGTGAAGCGTCACTTTAATGGTTTTGATTTTCTAGTTAAATTTTGTGTTGTGGTTGATATTAGTGTGTAATAATGGCGTGTTATTAACCACTGAGTGTTTCTGAACATGCATGAGTGTTGGCAAGTGAAACAAAACAGGTTGGAAGATGTCTTTTCGCGCTCTCTCAAGAAGGCCACGAGGAGGTTTCAGTAAAACCCCACTTCTTTACTGAAACCTAGGAAATTACTCAAGAACATAGAAGAAAGATTACACTTATTTGAGAGCTACTTGTCTAGCGCAAAAGCGAGCAGTGACGACGTGATGTTTATGAGAGGCCATGGTTGAGCGAATAAACCAGAGGTTGAACTACGTTTCCCAGTGGGGCGACAGTAACCTCGTTAATTTTAAAGCCTCCAAGTTGCTTCCACCTCACTCCAACTTTCCAAGGTACATCTGTACCTGTGACCGACAGCCCCGAGCTTCTTGGCATGGAGTTGTCTTCAGACCTCAACTTCGGCGCCAACATTGAATCCAAAGCTCAAATTGCAGCCAAAAAGTTAGGCGTCTTAAATGAGGTCAAGCGATATTACACGCCGGAATAGCTTTTAATTCTCTATAAAGCTCAAGTCCGATCTTGTATGGAATATTGCAGCCTCCTTTAGGATGGCTCAGCAAAATACCAACTTATTACATTGGACACGATTCAACGCAGAGCTTAGAGGCTAATCAGTGACAGCAAATTGGTGAAGAGCAAACACACACACACCTTAGCTCATCGCCGCAAAATTGCTTGTCTGTCGGTCTTCTACAGACTGTACTTTGAAGAGAGTGCTCAAGAGCTGCATTTGCTCATACCGCCATATCCTTTTTTCCATTAGACATCCAGAGGCTACCACCCTTTCTTGGTGGTTATTCCTACCTGTCGCACCAAGCGCTTTTCAACATACTTCATAATGCGCACAGCAAAGGAGTGAAACTCCCTCCCTGCGTCTGTATTTCCGACAATTTATAACCCGTCCATTTTCAAAACCAGGGTGAATAGGTACCTTCTGTTAGCTCGTTCCATCGTGGATTCTGTCTTGGCCCCTGGGCTTGATTGGGATCAAGAGCTAACCGATCCTAAATAAAAAAAAATTGTAGCTGATATACATTCAGACTATAATCTGAAACTATCAAAAATTATTAAAACGGTTAAATAACGGCTCAAATATGGTTAAGGCTTTTGAGGTATTTGGAAAGTCTGATTCAGAGGTAGTTGAAAATGAACATGTTTCACATTCATTTGGAGATCTTGGAAAATCATCACTTGATGAAGGTAGTGAAGACGATGATTCACCTAGTACCACAAGCTTTTCCAGATGCTTCATCAGACTTAGAAGGTGACTGCCTTCTGCCTGGACATGAAAGATGTGCTACACACTCTTTACACCTGTTTGCTAGTACTGATCTCAAACAAGCAAGAACCAAAAATACATTTGGTTCTTGCTTTTTTGAGATTCAGTGATTTAGAGACCAGTACCTCAACAATAAAGCTGCAATCTTTAAGAGCTTAAATGATTATCCTACGAACAAAAAAATATTTCTAAAATATAACACCTGTTTGCCCAGCTCTGCAAGATGGAATGGCTCGAAGGAAGATGAGCGACAATATGTTTGAGTAATTAATTTTACTCAAATCTTAACTAAAACATAAAAGTCTCAATTTTAATACCTTCATATTTTGTCTTGTCACATTTGCCTATTCCTTGTTATCAATCTATTCGAAAATTGTTTTCTCGAACACATAAAATTAAATTCAATCAAATGTTGTTTTCTTACAAAAATATTTTATCTTTAAAAAGTAGTTGAAAGATAGGTATTTTGTATCTAGTATTTCAGATACCTTTTTAGAAAATTATTTGTATCTGGTATCTGAAATGCTTTTTTTAAAAGTAGCTTGCATCTAGTATTTTAGATACTTTGTATAGGGTATCTTATACATCACTGCATAATAACGAATACAGGTGGTAATATCTTTATAGAATTTCTCCCATCACCAGTGTCTGAGCCTTTAATAGTGTGAAATATGGCATTTTTTATCGACAAATTGCCCCTCAAATTTTGTTTTTCTCTTACGGTTATAAAATGGCCGCCATTTTGTTTTCTTGGTAACCAGACCCTGGGCTCTCATACTTATTCGACCACCACTACTCATGTGAATGTCCTATTAAAAAGGTGTCATTTGATAGCTAAACATGTAGACAACAGTTACACAGCCATCATGTTTCAATTGTCATGTAATAAAAAATAATTAAAGAAAAACAAATAGTTTTTTTGTGTATTTTTAAATTATTGGCTTTTTGAGAAAAACCAAATTTGAGGGGCAATTAGTCGATAAAAAATGCCATATATGCCTTTAATGGTGTGAATTAAATGCTCCGACACTGGTGACGGGACACATTGTATAGTAGAAATGTATTAATACATATTTCCCCGGACCTGAAACATTTTTCATCACAATCTAATATATTTGATTACAGGAATAATGTTGCTTTCCACTGGTAAAATAGATGTCAAAAAGCCGTTGAGTTGAGTCCAGAGATAACTTCCTACAAACAAACTTATAAACTTTACCTCTTTTAAATATTAGTGTAGATATTGTAGATGTTAATATAAAATTCTTACATCAGAATAGTTTTTTTTATAATTTTTATATATTTTTCTTTTTTGCATTTTTCAATGCTATTTTTATAAGATTAATTATTTTTATATTAAAATAATTTCCATCAGAATAATTCATTATTGTAACAATTTTTTTCTTTTTCTTACAATCACTTTATATAAAATAACTTCAAATTTAGAGCGCTTTTAATTTGTTTTTTATATTCAAATCTCGACATCCCATAATCACGGCTTCTGTAAAGGAGACAAAACGCCCCGAATATAAGACAACTATTTAATATTGACAATAAAAAAAAAATACATTGTTCTGAAGTAGCTAAAGCACTTGTGTTATGGAATTCAGAAACAACGACGGTACCACAACACCCAGACCCGAGCCAATATAGCAAAGTTTGTTTTCTAATTTGACCCGACCTGGATCTAACCCGGGACCTCGGAATGGCTTTACTATGAAAACCAGAGTACAGTACCAGTAAATGTGGGGATTTTATTTAAATACGTAAGCACGGAAGTGTAAGAACTAAATATTGCTTTACTTATATGGCTTTTTGTTACATTATCACCGTGATGGCACTGCCGTTTTACACTTATAATTCCACTTTAATTAGGACACTGGCTTATAAAAAGCTCTGTACGTAATTATTAGTGCTTTTTTAATCTGTTCGTTGCAATAAGTCTCTTTTTCCTCGTGTAGGTTATGGCAATTAACCATCAATAACACTGTAGAGGGCACACGATGCACATTGTCTGCTCTGAAGCATTAAGATTACCACTAAGCCTTCCTTTTAGCATTATATAGAAAGAAAATTATCGCATTTCTCTATTTCTTGTGTCTAACGTTCTTCAACACTGTGTCACATCCTAGCAACACTTTCCAGTGTTGCTAGGATGTGACTATGTGACTTTTCTAACATTTTACGTTTCTTTTGACCTTTTCACGTTACCTTTATGTTACATGACTCTAAATATTACTTTTTATAAATTAATAAGAATTAATAAAAAATAAAGTTTGTTTATTCTTCGAAGAAAAAGTAATTAATTGCGTTTCCTTTAGAATGGTTGGTTTGTCTTTTATCGATGGGTGTGCCTAATAATTGGTACTTAAATAAATATTTTAAGTAAGCATTCAGGGAATCGGGAATTTAATAAGAAAGTCCAAGCTAAGTATCGGCAAGCACAGCCGTAGAAGGTGATTTGTTTTGCGGAAATCAATTTTGCGAGGTACCTACTAATACTGTTTAGTATTAGAGTCCTTTTTAAATATATAACGAAATAATGATACTTTTCTCGTGAAAATGTAATGTTATTTTTTGAGTTGTCTCATGTTACTTTTGACTATTGGCAACACTGCTTTGTTAAATTCTTGTTTCATTTACTTTCCTTATTTAATAAAAAAAATATTATTACATGCTATCTCCACTGCAGTCGCCTTTTAAAAAAAAGTATGAACTTGCAATGACTAAAAGGGTCTTAAGAAATAGACAACAAGTCTTTGAACAGATGATTGTAACGGCATAATTACTTTACGTGTGTTTATGTTAATTATTCCATGTGCTTAATCAGAGTAGAATAGTACCAACCTATCACACCTAAGGGCGTCGTAAAAAGAGACACATGATGCAGGAAGCAATCACCGTACACCTTCCAGTGAACCACAAAATTAGGCAAGGCATTCCCAAATATTAGTTTTACTGGGTAACTACTATCATCCCCAACCCACATGCCAAGCAAGCGTAAAAATTATTTTTGAGAGGCTTTTATCTAGCAGTGGACATCTTTCGGCTAAGATGATGAACCATTTGAATAAAACAACTTTTTTACGGATTTTAACCACAATTTATTTCATATTTAATCCTGATGTATCGACTCCTTTACAGGAGCCGTGATCACAATATGTCTAAGGCATTGGTCGTCATATATTTTCTACTACCTTCAGATTATTTTAATCAGGTACATTCCTAACTGTTAATTTTTGTTATATAAATCAATTTTATAAAATAAAGAAACCGTTCAAGTCAGTTTTTAAACATAAATTTATTTGCGTAAACTTCACGATATTTTAGGAGGTAAGCAGGTAATTTTAGTTTATAAAACGGCGTATCCGGTGCAACAAAGTTACAGCTAACCAAAACATGTTTACAATGTTTGATTATTATGAATTTTACATTTTGTCGAATAAACTTTTAAGTATCCTTTTATTTGATATGTAAATTAAACCAATTTAAGCCCGATTTGTTAAACACTTTAAATTTAAGAAATTAAGTTTAAGAATCTTTATTACCAAGCGTTAGGATAGACTTGTAATACTAATTTGTACTATGTATTCTTTTTAAACTTTCATAGTCACGTACTATTTTTCTTTTTTTTGTTTATATTAAGCCCGGAGGCCAAGACAGAATTCACGATGGAACAAGCTAACCCAGAAAGTGTATATTCACCCGGGCCTTCAAAACGGGTTATAACTACTAGGAAATGCAGACGCAGGAAGGGAGCTCCACTCCTTTGCTGTGTGCTTTTTTGTAGACCAAAGTGCATATAAAAACGGCTTACCGAAATTGTCCTGGCTCTGTTGCCTATGCCTTATATAACTGCAAGTTTAAACACTTTGATGATGAATATGTCTCTTTGTCCCCAGTGCGGAGCTACGACAAACACGACAAATGCGGCCTGGTGTGGATACCGCGTGTGGTAGCTTACCGCTGCCGCACTTGCGGCATCTCGCCGTGCATGTCCATATGTCGCGAGTGCTTCCACCGCGGGGACCACTCCACGCACGACTTCAACATGTTCTTGTCGCAGGCTGGCGGCGCCTGCGACTGCGGCGACAAGTCCGTCATGAAGGAGGACGGGTACGTCACACACATTGTTTAATTTATTACCTTTAATTGTTGGTGTAAAAAAAATTGCGGTACATAGTATATACCGTTTAAATTAATTCGCCATGTATATTTCGCAAAGATTATTTAAACCACGCACGAATGCAATAAGTTCTTGTCACTTGCCTTGATGCCTGCGACTGCGGCGACAAGTCCGTCATGAAGGAGGACGGGTGCGTCACGCTTTTTGCTTCTTTACCTGTATCTGTTGGCACTAAAAATATTGTGGTACTATTCAAAACATAGACGAATTCAATATGAACTTATCGCATGCCTTGGTGCCGACAAGTCCGTCATATCTCACTTGTTATTTCATTCTCTATAAGTTATTGTAACTGTTGGCGTAAAGATGATTGCGGTACGTTGTAGATAACGTTTAAGTTCATTCGCTGCGAGAGTATTTGTCGCGAAAACATGTCGCATGCCGTGCCTGCAACTGTGGCGACAAATCCGTTATGCAGGAGGACGAGTACGTCACGTTTGTTGTTTTATTACCTATGAGTTATTATAGCTGTTGGCGTTAACAAAATTGCGGTACGTTATATACTGAGATTGTACAAATTTGTTATGAATTAGTTATTAAAAAACGAATAGTACTGTTTCAAAATAGTTAAGAAAACATGTATCTTATATAGAAATTGTTGGATCCAAACAAAATATAATGAATAAAAACAATATTCAATATTTAAACGACGGGAGTTTCTTTGATTTTCTTGCTAATTTTAGTATATGTCCGCATAACAGCTCTATAATTCACGGCCATAAATTCTGTTACATAGTCTCGTGTTTTGTTTCTAGACAGAATTCTACGAATCTGTCTAGCTAACTTAAACTGAATAAAAGTGAATTGTTAAGTTGACTTTACATTAATGAAGGTTATGTATTTATTTTGCAAATGTCCGCTAGCATATTGTTGTGATGAATCCAATGACATAGTAAAACACGACACATTTTTAGTAACGGTCTATATGCAAATAAAATGTAAATCATGGAAATTGTCTAAACAAATAATTACAAGAATAAAATTAAATTCGTCCCTGGTTTCTGGCGGGACTCGTAACCATATCCCCTCGCTATCCGGGCGAGAAAACAGTTTAATAATACGGTTTAACATTCTCATTTTCGTCCTTCACCTATCTTTCCCCGATTTATAAATATAAGTATATATTTTTTTTCGCTCTTGATTCCAATCAAGCCCGGGGGCAAAGACAGGATCCTCGATGGAAGGAGCTAAACCAGAAAGTGTCTATACAGCCTGACTCTGAAAACGGACGGGTTATATGAATTCGGAAATCCAGACTAGGGAGGAGGAAGGGATTTCCACTCCTTAGCTGTGCGCTTTATAAAAAATGTTAAGAAGCGCTTGGTGCGACAGGTGCATAGCAACCAAGAAAGGTTGGTAGCCCGCTGTTTGTCCAATGGAAAAAGGGAGACGCCGGTACGAGCACATGCAGCTCCTGGGCACACTATCATACATTCTGTAGATGACCGACAGACAGTCAACTTTGCGGCATTTTAACTTAACTACGATTACAAATTATAACCAGTTTATTTCTATTTGTGGTAGGCTATCTTATCTAATACATGTTAGTTGTGTGGTTTCCAGCAGACTAGATAGTATCAACTTAAGGGTATCGTAAAAGACTACTGATGATACTGGAGGTAATCATTATAGAAGACAACAGAATAAACAGCAGCGATTTCTGAAATGTAGTTTTTTTTTACTTTGATCTTCGAATCCAAAGCGTGATTGAAGCTAGATCCTTCATATGTGGGGGGTTTCCCTCCAGCAGTTGCATTGCTGTTGAGAAGATTATGATGAATATATGTTTACATACACATTAATGGTACATCTTAAGCTTATCTAAGAGGACAAAAATGTGAAACTTCAATTCTCAATGTACTCAATGATTACGATCTATTATATCTTCAAATTTGTGATTAACTGAAATATAAATTGTGACCATAACAATTTTGTTTACCGTAGGGCAATGTGCATCTGACGGCAGATATATCTCCAAGATCAGACTTGGTTTGACCAACTTCTAAATTTTTTTCTTAAGTAAGTATCATCACAGAGAGTAAAATTCATGTTGCAAAATCGCCAACATTATGATAGATGCTAACGTCTTCCCCGCGATTAATATTGGGTCGTTTGCATTGTGTTATGCATTTGAAAGTTTATCTTTGACTCAATCTTATTTTAATAGAGATGAAGGTTGGAGCGTTCCACCTGCTTGGGATCCCATAATTTTAATAAAATAATATCTTTAAAGACACACACTGCGAGACCTAGTGATGTAGTCAGCTCTTTTTGTAAATAAAAAATGTGAGGTGGAGGTTGGTCCCCCTGTACGAGTTTCTTTCGCCGGTTCTTCTCGGAAGGGCCTCCCAATTTTCAAATTGGTAATGTCTACCAGGACATAGAGCCCTGTAGATAACAGTAATCGGAGATATAATAAAATAACTAAATAAAATGCAAAATTAATCAATTTCATTTGTATGACTTTAACAGTTAGGAACGTGCCCATTTATATCTACCATTATCTCAGTCACCGTGATCACTTCTTGTAGGAGGATTAAATACTAAAATACAAAATTTAAAGCTGTGTGATCGACGCGGCATTGTAAGAACTAAATATGTGAATTGTTTGTTTTAAGTTCAGTCGGGGGACTTTCCCCGTCAATGTCATTTTTATTTATCTCTTTAGTCACTTATATATGTAAATTGACAAATAAATTAGACAAGACAGTGGTTTTTTAACTTTTTCTAAACAATTTCTCAACAACCATGGTTTACTCATATATTTTTTATTGAGAGTCCTACATCGAGAGATCTTGTGCCGAGGGGTAAAAGGCTGTTTTTTGTTTCTCTTTAATTATGTCGTTGAGAGTTTATCTATATGAGGAAAGTTTTCTATATTAAACGAGAGAGCTTGAGATAAATTTAATTAAACGGTATTTATTGTTGCCAATAAATTGTTGCATTTTTGTATATATAATATATTCTAACACACTTTTCGACATAAATCGTCTTGTGTCCTACGCATGAAAGGGACTCATTTATTAGCACGGACTCGGTCGCAATCGAAGTGACATTATGTGCCCCTACAATCAAAAGTAAAATTATAGGACCCATCTACAGTATCAATAACATATATATCCATTTGCTAAAAGTTAACCTTAAGTCAACGTACATGTGATACATATTTGATCGATAAATAAAAGTTATGTAAGTCCCTCTTAAATTCAAAGTCATAATGTTGACTATTGTCCTATGCACACATATGTTACATACAATGTACACATTGAGTTTCCATCCAACACTTACTGGAATAATACCGAAAATGTATTTATCTTAGTTTAATCCTGATGTTTTGTTTTCAGAGGTCTGAGCGTAAGTTGTTAAATGTGCAAACGTTTCGCGTTTGAGTTAATATATCTACGATAGTCCTTAACTCTATAAAAATAGGGTCTGAATTTAGAAATCGTTCACCCAGCCCCAGCAGCCATGTTCACATGTCAAATATAAACGCCATTTCGATATCCATGGTGTTTCATTTCGGTGTTAACTAACCTTACACAATACATAATACTTCGATTGTTATTTCTTCTCTAATTTGCATTTGTGTCGATGTAACTTCTTGAACTTGACCTTGCCGGGTGACCTTAATAAAGGTCACTGTTGCTCTTAAGCTGTCACCTATTACCCACTTTTATTAAATTTATTTGGAAGACTAATTTTTAAGTTTCGTATGTATAGTAAGAAGCAGATTTAATCTTATTTAAGCAAAATTATTGTAATAAATTACATGATTTTCTTTAATAACATTAAATAATAGTTAGTATTAGTAATGGTTTTAGAATGAAAAATTGGAAATATGCTTGTAAAATTTGATGTTTCTAGAAAGATCGCCAGTAATTTTTTTTAGGGAATTTTTCGTTATGAACAGAAAATTCAGAGGAGGAAGACAAAACTTTATCAAAAAAGCTGAAGTCATCGTATAATCTGCCGCAAAAGCAAAACCGTATTATCTCTTTCTCCTTTCTTTAAAAAAAATCAATTGTAAATATAATAAAATTTAAAATCAATTGTAAATATAATGTATTGAACCATATGTGTCGGCTAGTATTTTTATAAAAAACGCTTAGTACAGACTTATTAAATATAATAAAATTATATCTCTAAAATGTATTGAAAAGTGAGATAAATAACTAGTTTCTTATTGTCTCAGTTTATCTCAGATTAAACGAATAAAGCATCATATACATCCTCAATATTGAAATTAGCATTAATGAATTCAGCAATGCACGATCGCCAAAACAGCTAATGACTAATCTTTATTCAAACTTTGAATCTAAACAGAGACAAGGATGCCAGCCAGTGAGCTCACTGTGCGAAGGAGATGGTTAACTCCGTCCCTAATGGGTCGAACATAGTCGAACTTGACACTCGGTGCCCTTGACTCCATGACGTCACCGGCGCGACGCCGCCGACCCCTTCCCCCCCAAACTTTATGCTCTGGTTAATAAGCAGGTTGCTGATATATTAAACCTCCTACAGATATGTAAATGATACGTTATCTGTGGCAATAATTGGCGTACATAATCAAAGTTTGCGTGGTTGATGTTTGTAACTTTGTTGTGTTCTGGTTATTTAAAGGAAACAAGGTTGAATTTTAATACCACTTGAAATCGATATTGAAATATGTACTTGCCACTTCTACGGTTTTTGTATTTGCATATATGAATTCCGGGTCGACGGACCATGTGTAGCCTTTTATAGGTTTTGTATCCGATGAAATTGCAGCTGTTACATTAAAATGAAAGATCTGCATTAAATATACACGCATCTAAGAAGAGACCAACATTAGAATTAATTTCGTAGGTATAGTTTTAAAAAGATAATTTTACGTGGGTTCTGTCGATGGATTTAACAATCCTAATCTTTATTTATGGCATTTATACATAAGTTATGCTGATGAAATGGCGCTGCTGTGACCATTGGTCATCGCTCTCAAAAAACTTTATTCGAATCTGTGAGCGATTTGCGATGTCTCACTGGCTTAGGGATAACACATGTAAAAACGAGTTGTTTGTTTTTTAAGGCTAACAATAAGACATGTAAAATGCTTTAAGTGAGGTTAAATGGGGATCTTCTAAGGTATGTGCAGAGCTTTTAATACTCGGGACATTGGGTAACCGAGTCGCTTAAGGATGACCTTGACATTGAGCGGGAGCGTAGAACTCTGTGTGTTAGGGTTAATATGCTTGGGCGCAGGTTTGCACGTTGTAAAAACACATTTCCAAATTTCTTGCCATTCACTGTACACTTGCAACTTATTGATGAATTACACTCAGGGAGTATAAAGGGCCTTAACGCCTTCGCTGCCTTGTTATTGCAGTGCTTTAGGAATGCTAGTTGCGGCGGAGATGGATAGCTTCTCAGCTTTTGTACTGTACACGCATTGCGTCGCTCGTCCATCCCGTACGGAGAAGCTGAACATAAATAGTGCTATAATGCAACAATGGACATGCGTCCATCTTTTGATAGACGCTAAGCAGTCCTTTTTTTAAATCTATACATATAAATAAAATTGGAGTGTCTGTTTGTAATATTGACATAGCCGTTTTTTACTACATGCATATGAATATATATACGGTACATACACCAAAATAACATTTTTTACAATTTTTGTCTGTCTGTCTGTTTGTTCCGGCTAATCTCTGAAATGGCTGGACGCATTTTGACGGGACTTTTTTTGGCAGGTAGCTGATGTAATAAGGAGTAACTTAGGCTACTTTTATTTTAGAAAAATAATGTTGCAATATTCCACGCGGACGAATTCGCGGGCGGCCGCTAGTTCATTATATAAATACTAACATATTTTGTTACTTATACATTCTGACACAATGTATATTGTTATGGAATAATTAAAAATAGGTTTATAATTTAAATATTCAACCATAATTTGATTCAAAGCCATTGGCAAATACATCTGGTATCGCTTTCACGAAATAACCAACTTTATAAACACATATATACGTCTGTATGGGTTTCACTACGCGAATGCATCGAGTATTTGTGTGGCATACTAATGACTAGTGCGTGGTCTTGGCAGTGACCTCATATACTCACCCGGTGCCGTGGTTAAACCAGGTTATTTGCTGACGAAGTCGCCTGTGATCTACATGCATATAAACAAAGTTAACTATACAAAGAAGTGGCGCTGGAGTAAGCTTAAGAAACACTTGAAAAATAACACAGCTCTTTTAAGGTCGCGGTAGCTCATAATAGCGAATGGGTGTAAGTTCGATTCCCACCTGATATTTAAGACAAGTTGAATATTTTCTTAGAATAATTACTAGCTGACCCGGTAACGCGTTGCTATGGTAACTTGTGTACAATGGAAAAAGAGCGGACAGACAAACACAAATTTGTGTTCTTAGATTAAAGACTAGCGGCCCGTCCCGGCTTCGCACGGGTGGACAAAATTCTTTAAATTATTTCTATTATTAAATGTTTTTCCGTTAGCGCCATCTAGCGTCCGGTAGACGAAATACTTGCGGTTAACGCGTTGCTATGGTAACGATATTGATACAATGGAAAAAGAGCGGACAGACAAACAACAAATTTGTGATCTTAGATTATAGATTAATAATATAGCATTTTATTCTTTATTGATTGTTGGCTACTAAAGTATTACATTCGATGTTTTAGCTAATACCTAAAATATGAAGAGATGGCGTCGTGAGCTTATTAAATATTTGGAAAAATTCGACGAGTATTTCAAGGTCTCGGTATTTTAATTGAATGATTACACGCGCAGACAGCGAGCGGATGTGGATTCGAGTCCCGCCTGACTTATAAAACAAGTTGTTTGTTTAATAATTTCTTTAAATATAAAATGCAGTAGTTAAATGCTTTAAAAAAATATGTTGTTTTAATTTACGCATCTATATTTAAAGGCTTGTTGTATTGTGATGCCATTGCAAAACAGAAACTGTGCTATAGAATTTTTATACGGTGTAAACTACTTTTGAGTGCATTTATACGAATGCGCCTACCACCGAAGTACATCGGCGAGGATAAAAGTAGGTCCGTTTGGGTTAGGCTGACATCCAAACCGATGGGCTACGGGCTACGCCCTTTCCCGGATTCGACCCGGGATCATTTAGCTTTGATGGTAATTTCAATAAAACACAACACAATATTGGCTTTCATAGTGGCTTTCATACAAAAAAGGGTACCTTAATAATATGAACTTAATATGATTCCATTATAGGTTATCATGTTTCGATACTATTAGCAGTAACATTATTTATGTCCTTCCAGGTTCTGCAGCAACCATAGCAACAAATGCCCTCGACCGGGCACAGCTCCAGCGGAGCTAATGTGCGTTGCCGAGGCTATGATGCCGAGACTCATTTTGCGGCTACTGCAGCACTTCAGGGAAAATAGGTATGCCCTCAATATCATGGGTACATGGTCTAACATATCGCTGGTTTGCGATAATAGCGACGGAACTAAAAACTTTCGATTTTATAGAATACTAGCGACCCGCCCCGGCTTCGCACGGATGCAATGCTCTACTATATTATGCATGTATTATACATATAAACCTTCCTCTTGAATTACTCTATCTATTAAAAAAAAACCACATCAAAATCCGTCGCATAGTTTTAAAGATTTAAGCATACATAGGGATATAGGGACAGAGAAAGCGACTTTGTTTTATACTATGTAGTGAAGGTTCCAAATTTCTTATTAAATCTTTTATCGCCTACCAAAAAATGTAATTGTGTCTCTTTCAAACGAACGGTGGATTTATAACGACGATATCTGCGTTGTGTCTCTGTTCACTATAAAATATCAACGATTTAAGATCGTTTGGCATATCGTCGTTGCGACTTTAAGACCTTCTATGAGAAAAAATCATGTTTACGAGATAATCGATAAAAAGTGTCTACTGAAAAAAATGTGAAGAAATTAACTCCCAACTTTTTGTTGGAGATAGTTTGAAAAAAATGTGAAGAAACTAACTCTAACATATTTGTTGGAGTTAGTTTCTTTACATTTTTTCAGTAGATTCTTTTTATCGATTATCTGGTAAACATGAATTTTACACATAGGTCTTAAAGTCGCAACGACGATATTTAGTTTAATTTGACAGTTTTTTGAGTTGCGTCGATATCCTCGCAAAGCAGCGATATGTAGCTTCGAGATATAAAATACACATGTAAAAAACGACTACCTACGCCTCCGAGCCCTCAGTCTTACCTTTTAAGTTCGTTCGTTTAGTTAAGTTGTTTTTTTACATGCGTATTTATATCTAATAGAAATATGCCATTGTGAATGCAAAAAATATAAAATTTATTCTGCGTAGTTAATTATTTAATGCTCGGCGTTATGCTTTGTTATTTGTTATTAACTCTGCTGAATGTCAATTAAAATTAGTCTGTGAAACCAACTTTTACTTAATTCAATTCTTGTATAATCTGCATAGTTGAGGGTTTATTTTATTTGGTTTCTCTGTTTGCAATTAGATTGACTTTTTTGGCGGGAGCGCGAAGCGTCACTTTAATGGTTTTGGTTTTCTTGTTAAATTTCGTGTTGTGGTTGATATTAGTGTGTAATATTGATGGGTTATTAACCACTGAGTGTTTCTGAATATGCGTGAGTGTTGGCAAGTGAAACAAAACAGGCTGGAAGGTGTCTTTTCGCGCTCTCTCAAGGAGGCCACGAGGAGGTTTCAGTAAAACCCCACTTCTTTACTGAAACCTAGGAAATTACTCAAGAACATTGAAGAGAGATTATACTTACTTGACACTGGCTAAATGCTCAAATTGCGCAAGCCATAATTAAAGATAAAAAAATATACAATTAAATCGTACTTTAGAATCTAATTGTGTAATTTCATATGTACTTATCTTTGTAATAAATAAATTTTAAACTAACACTAAGAAGCCTTATGGGTAAAGTGTAGCACTTTAAGGATAAGTAACTTTTGAAATGGCCGATTGTCAGATGGGTGAATATTTTTTTAGTTAAGTGATTGGTCCCGTATGTATCTGGAGTCGTTAGCATCCATCACTCCGAACCGGGTCCGCGTGACTAATTAACACTATCCTGTATGCCTAGTAGTGACAGATGGCACCCTGGTCCCATATCTACACGCCATTTCCACAGAAAATTCTTCAGAGAAGAATCACTTAGTATTTTATATTTTATAAATCTCTTTAACTTCAAAAATAATAATAATATTTCTGACATTCACACCAATTAACCTAGTCCAAAGTAAACAAAGGCTTGTGTTATGAATACTAAGCTAACGAATAGATATAATTATAGGAAGATTATATAAATATTCATGACTCAGGTACAAATGCTCATATTCATCACAAAAGCATTTGCCCCTGTCGAGACTCTAATCCGGGACCTTTAGTAAGAAAGGATCGCTACCTTTACACCAGGATTTTTTGTTATAAATTAGGCGTTTTGTAGCTTTTTAATGCTTTATACAACAGAAGCAATATTCACTCGAATATGTTGCATTTATCATTAATCCGCTTTTTGTTTACAATCCGTGCGTCAGATTTAAACTAACAGGAAAATGATGGCATATTTGAGATTTGCTATATTTTTGCCCACGCGATACCACGAAGGCTATGGTGTCGAGTTTAAAATAGTACTCGGCATAAATTTTCCATTCAATTCTGTAACCGCAAGTCAAGTTAAACGTACCTTATAAATTATTAGAAATCATGCAAATGTCAGCTTCGCTTAAGACGATAAAAACATTTAAATATAATATAAATAATAATAATAAATATTTCCTACATTCACACCAATTAACCTAGCCCAAAGTAAGCACTTTTAAGGCTTGTGTTATGGATACTAGGGTAACGGATAGAAATACATATATCATACATAAATAAGTAATATTCATAGAAATATATAAAAATATGGAAATGAATTTGCACTAATTGGGACTTTAACTACAGACAGAGTTCATAGCTGGCAATTATCTCGTTAATCCTTAGTTAACATTCGAATAACGGATTAACTTTTAAATTTTCTTTAAAAAATGCAATCGGACTTGTTAAATTCTGTTAAATTTCCCATAAAACCGTTAATAGTAAATCCAGTACCTACTATTTGACAAAAAGACTTGTCAGATCTTTTTGGAAGGGCCTCCCAAACAGGGCCTAATCGTAGATAAAAAAATACCTATATAAGATGTAAAATGACACAATATTGATTGATATAAATTTAACAGTTATGAACGTGCCCGATCAAAATATTGTGTAACTCGTAGTAGCACGTGATGACCATTGCCTTAGTCATCCTGTGGTCACGGCTCCTGAAATGGGAGTCGAAATGTCAAGATTAAATATTAATTATTAATAAATAAGTTTGTTTTATTTAGAGATATTTAATCGCTGAAACAGGCGAGAACTTCAACAAATTTATGAAGGCGAATATCCACATTCAATTCATTTATTTTTTATCATTATGCCAGATGACTAAATTACTTTGTAATCCGTACCGCTTACGATTGGAATTCTTTGCCTGAGTCTGTGTTTCGTGGTAAATTCAATGTAGGGGTTTATAAGTAACAAGTGAAAAGGTATAATCTAGGCAGGCGAGATAGTGGTCAAGCGCTGAACTTTTCACAGTAAAAAAATATTACACACTCAAATGTATACACATCTTTTTATGTACGCCCGTTAACTTCTAAAACCCAAACCGACAGTTTTTATAAGTAGCCCAGAAACCAAACAATATCGAAAATGCATTTTTTTTTATCAAGTTGCGTTAAATTTTCTCACAATGCAACGATTAAACGTTTAACAAAGTTAACATTTTTAGTAACGGATTAGAGATTGACGAAGTTAACTATTTGATTAACTTGTGATGTAGGTAGCTAAATTCAATGTATGACAATACACAATTTAGGGAAGAACATTGTAGACATAGATTTAAAATTATATCAATTATAAAAAAGACAAAAAATGTACAAAAAGGTAAAAAAAATAATAAAAAAATTTTTGACTGTTAGTAATCTATATTATTATAGACCCTTTAGATCAGAATTTGTAAAATGCAATTGTTTATTCATAGCCAGTGCTGGCCCATAACGCTCGCGGTTGGTTATTATTCTGGATGCCGCATAAGTGCCCTCGGGGTTTCAATTGACTTGCAAAGCTATAAATGCATTAGTATGCTCAACTTTGTTCTGTTTTAAGATCATACGTATACAAGGTTACGTATTAATAGAATAAGTTAGTATGTAAATAGGTCGTAAGTAATATTATAACAAGAAACTCTGGATGTATGTAACGGAGAGAGGAGCGGTTGGTTGTGATTTATACGCCTATGAAAATACGAGGGAGTTCGTATATTTTTCATTTGTATTGTCTATGAGCAGTATTTCCAATAGTTTTAAATACCGAAAATAATTTGCATTATTATAACAGACGCAGTGTTCGCATAGTGATAATGGCACTCTTGACACCGACGAATGTAAATATTGGACGTCAAATTCAAAGCATATTTAAGTAACGTATCGTCTAGCAGTTATGCAGTAAGATTGGGGAGCGAAATCTATAATCTAGGATCACAGTGGTTTGTGTGTTTGTCTGTCCGCTCTTTTTCAATTGTATCAATAACGTTACGAAAGCAATGCGTTAACCGCAAGTAGTTCGTCTACCGGACGCTAGATGGCGCTACCGGAAAAAATTTAATAATAGCAAAAAATTAAAGAATTTTGTCCACCCGTGCGAAGCCGAGACGGGCCGCTAGGCTATAATCTAAGAACACAAATTTGTTATTTGTCTGTCCGCTCTTTTTCCATTGTATACGCGTTACCGGGTCAGCTAGTATGTTCTAAAAAGTTTGTTTCGCAATAAGACCAGTGTTTATTATCATTCATCATCATTAATTTTTGATCGGCCACGCGGGAGTCACCCTACGTTCTTAGCCAAAAGTCCTGGGTTCGAGTCCCGGAGTTGTGTGGTTAATACAAGCATATACTTGAGTAATTTGTAATTTATATAGGATGTTTAATAATACCAGTATAATCCCGAACATGTTACACGAGCAATAATATGTATACATCGTATAACCGTTTAATGTGAATTAAATCGGCCGAAAGCAGAGACAACAGTATAGAAATAAAAATAATTAATGTTATGTACATGGTTCTAGAGTGTATACATCTTATTGCTTGTGACTGTATAGAGACTCGACTGAAAAAAGGTTTTTTTTGAAACCTTTTATAAAAAAACTGCATAGTGGTAACCTTAATCCGAGATGGTGTGTTGTTATTGATCAAAGGAATAAACCATGGTCTATCTACGTCTAGGGTTGGCACTTTGTCGTTTTCCATACAAATAAAAAAAAATGAATTTTTTAGCCAGTGATGGTTTTTGGAATTAATAATCATTTTTCGTGGTTGTATGCATTGTAACCTATCTACCAAATTTGTTATTACACAGGTATTTCCAAATATATTGTATGTATATGTGTATGTATATATGTATGTATATATGTATGTCTATCCGTTACCCTAGTATTTGGGTTAGGGCAATTGGAGTAAATGTAAAATATATCATTATTGTTAAAATGCAATTATTGCATGGCTTAGCGTGACCTCAACTTAAATGTACTATGCCTTTTTTTCAGCGACAACTTTAGCACATCAACGGGTGCGCAGACTAAATCTGACGGGTACAGAATCGCGGTCCACGAATGCGAGTTCTACGTTCAGATGCTAATGGAGTTTAACAACATGGGCGATCTGATGCGCTCCGCCATGACCAAGGCGCTGATCAATCCTCAGGTTGGTACCGTCTGACAGTTATTTCTCTTTTTCCTTTTCTATTTTGAAGTAGAACTGTTATCGTATGATTTTTGTATATTTTTTTCGGCATTTTCATCGCATAACCGCTCCACTGCTCTCCCAATCGACGAGTGTTCACAAGGCTCGGTACCTCAATTGGGAGAGCAGTGAACTGGACGTCCAAACGATTTCTCGACTTAAATTAACTTGTAAACTTAGTCGATATTTTCTAGTTTTTTCTATTCAAGTTTATCATAGTTTTTAAAGCATTTTTATAACTAAAGAATTTTATGGATAATAAGGAAAAAAAAATTTGGTCCGCTGCTAAATTTTAAAAGAAACTCAAGTTGATTGATAGATGGCAGTATTTTAATGAAAATTTACGTTTTTGTTATATCTTTACACTGGGAGAAACCTTACACTATGACAAGTTTGCTTTCCTAGCTCGGTAAAGGTTTGGGTGACCCGAGATATAAGATGAATAGGTTGTAGGTTTAATGTTAGGGCAATAAAGTAGTGCTTATCTAAAAGGGCGCCACCGTTGTTCGAGACCACCAAGCGGATACGAGGTTTTTCAGATGTAAAAGCTTTCCCTAGTAGGGAATCCAGTGCCAGGAACCCGGACTTCCTGCGGAACAAAGGTTATTAATGGCCTCAATCATTAACCTCCTGTTATATACACAACAGATTTCCGAACAATAACGGAGACTATAGCTTCATAAATTAAGCGATATTAATATTGGATGTGAATAAATCTATAATCTAAGATCACAGTGGTTTGTGTGTTTGTCTGTCCGCTCTTTTTCCATTGTATCAATAACGTTACCATAGCAACGCGTTAACCGCAAGTAGTTCGTCTACCGGACGCTAAATGGCGCTAACGGAAAAAAATATTTAATAATAGAAAAAAAATAATTTACCACACCGTACGAAGCCGGGACGGGCCGCTAGTGATTGTCTATACGAAAATTGTTTTCTGTTTACAGATGTACCGTAATTTGGTGGAGCCCCCGTTCCCAGAGACCGAGTACGGATGCTACATGGCGGAATCAAACAAGATGTACGAAAAGGCTATAGAGAACTTCCCTGCTCCAGAACCGCCTGATGAGTACGTACCAACTGCTGATAAGTTCCAACTTATAATAAATGCACTTAAATAACACTGAATGTATTCAGTGTAGTGTACTACAACAAGAATGAAATCTAAAAATTAATCACTGCGAGGAAGATAACTTCCAATATTCACATATAGAATCGTTTTATTTATTAGCAGACAAAAAATTCCTACTACATTCGACATCTACACTACACCCATACCAATTAGTCCAGCCCAAAGTAAGCACTGGAAAGCTTGTGTTATAAAAACTAGGGTAATGAATAGACAAACATATATGATACAAAAATAATATTTTAGAACTATATATGATACAAACGTTTGCGCCTCCCGGGACTCGAATGCAGGACCGTCGGTGCGAAAGACAAGATTGCTGCCGTCCAAACTATCAATATCGATATATAGCTATAGCTATTTCACCAATACAATATACATTCAAAAAGTTAAAATAGCATGCAATTTATCTCACACTTTTGGTACAAATATCAAAAAATATAAATTATTATAATAGAAATATACAAAAAATAGCGATTTGCCTCACAAGTGAATTTTCTGGCGGGCTATGAAACCGCAACCTTTGGAAGTTTGGTTCAGTGCTCTCCCGATTGAGCTACCGAGCCTTGTGAACACTCGTCGAAATTTTCTAGTACCTTTTTTAATTTTCGCTGTAGGCCAGCGTTGTTTCATCAATGAGAGGAACATCCTTATCAATCATCCAATAGTATTCGAAAGAAACATTTTATTACCACGTTTTTCTTATCTCACTTTTCTTATTTGTTTGTCTGTCCGGGCAAAATCTTGCAACTTAAATTTGAGGCACTTTCCGATAAGCTAGAAAGCTGAAACTTTCAGGATAGTTCAGAACCCGATGACAATGCACTCTAAAGCAACTTTCAACTTTCCAGATGCACTTTCAGGTCCACTTTCGGCAACTTTCACTTTTGTATGGGGCTTATCCGATTGTTGCGTAACACATGGTTTTACTTCGTTGAGTTAATAATTAAAAAGAATAAAATAATTATACTAGATTTAAAAAATCTAAAAATCCCACGTTTTTCAATGTCCTAAAAAGAATAAAATAACCCTGCGGGGCAAAGCGAGGGGCCACTCAAAACGTGGGGGCGCATCTTTACAATAATCGGCATCAATGCATGTCATTCATCTCTTTAAAATCTCCTCTTAGTAATATGCGCCCCCACGTTTTGAGTGGCCCCTCGCTTTGCCCCGCAGGGTTATTTTATTCTTTTTAGGACATTGAAAAACGTGGGATTTTTAGATTTTTTAAATCTAGTATAATTTTTACAAATTAGTACAGTCAATCTGCAATTTTTGCTTCGAAAAATGACAAAACGGGATTTGACGACGCGAATCGTTAGGGGGGGCAAGTAAAAAACTTGATGTCAGATTTCCGAAGTCCTCCCTCCTGCTGTTTTTGAGAAAATCCAAAAACATTTTGAAATGCATTTATCTCAGCACGTATAAGTGCTAGCGATCCGTTTTTTTTTTTTAATTAAAGAGGACACTGAGGACTACATTTTCTTTCATTGAAGTGATGGCATCCGACTTGAAATACAAAAGCTTGGTGGCGCTAAAGTTACAAAAAAGTGTTTTTTTGCTATTTTCATTATGAAATAACAATTTTTTTGCAATAATGTTAATGAGAAAGTTGTTTGTTACAAAATTAGCTACAACTTTTGTTTAAAACTTTTTTCATAAAACTTACCGTTTCTGAGCTGAAGCTTGTCGAAGTATACAAAACGTACATTATGTGCCTTGGTATAGTGTGTTTTTCACACAATTCATGGATAGATCAATAAATTGTTATATTTACTTAATTTTTATTTTTTTAAATTTTAAAACTTTGTTTAACAATAGTTTTTTTCAAATAACAATAAAGCTGTTTTAGTATAGCTTATTGTAAGCGGTTTCACATACAATGTATTAGTAACAGTATATATAAGACCAAAGTTTATTTTTGCAAAAAAAAACAAAAATTTATAATCCAATTTGCAATTAGCTTTAACTTTGATGAATTTGGAAATATTTTGTATTAACTTTTTGGTATTTCTTATTGACAGCGCAAAATTTAAATAAGTAAAAATCAATTTAACCTTTAGTTTTTTAATTCTTCTTCAAGTTTAATTATTGTGGATTATGGGAACAATAAAAAATTGTACTTTTTTTTCATTTTATATAACATTACTGCACTTCTTCGCCTATAGTTTGAAAACGGTGAGTTTTATGAAAAAAAGTTTTAAACAAAAGTTGTAGCTAATTTTGTAACAAACAACTTTCTCATTAACATTATTGCAAAAAAATTGTTATTTCATAATGAAAATAGCAAAAAAACACTTTTTTGTAACTTTAGCGCCACCTAGCTTTTGTATTTCAAGTCGGATGCCATCACTTCAATGAAAGAAAATGTAGTCCTCAGTGTCCTCTTTAATTAAAAAAAAAAACGGATCGCTAGCACTTATACGTGCTGAGATAAATGCATTTCAAAATTTTTTTGGATTTTCTCAAAAACAGCAGGAGGGAGGACTTCGGAAATCTGACATTAAATTTATTACTTGCCCCCCTAACGATTCGCGTCGTCAAATCCCGGTTTGTCATTTTTCGGAGAGTTCGAATTTTTTTCTTACATATTGACTGTACTAAATGTTTGGGCAATCGATTAAGATGAAACAGCCATTTTAGTTTTATAATTTTTATATATGTTATGCATTATTCGTTTTGATATTTTTGACGTGACAACGTCTTATAAATTGGTTTGCCGGGTGACACTTCAAGAAACTGCGTTACGCTCCGCTCACGTTATGCGCTTACAATGAGAGCGAGTGAGAGGCACGCGTCCCTTCCACTCGGGCATGGTTAGCCCGCCTAAGAGCGAGAGAGACAGACATAAAAAGTGGAAGGGACGCGTGCCTATAAATTAATGTTTTAAATATAATTCTTTGTATAAATAAATGTTTTAAATTGTTACTATTATTTCATCCTTCTTCCTACTATACGAATGAATATTCACATTAAAATTATTTTACCACTCAAAGTCGTTGTCACGTAAAACTTTCGCCCGTATACCGACTTTACAGGCAACCAACCAGTTTTTTTGTCTTATAATACAGCATTGAAAAAATGCATAATATATATAAAAGTTATAAAATATCAAAGAATACTTCCGTATCAAAAATATAATTATTTGTAATAAATTATTTAAATGGAAAAATACTACAAGAAATCTACTCGTCTCACATGCTATTCTTAAGCGGGATAAAATAATTTATCACATAAGATAGAATTGGAAACGCAAAAAAATATAAAAAATAAGTTTGTATTACATCTTCATCTATTGTCCAAACAATTGTAAAAATGTTTCTTCCGTATGCGAGAGGATATTTCCTCTCATTAAATAAAGTAACACCGGTCTACAGCGTAAATCTATAATCTAAGATCACAGTGGTTTGTGTGTTTGTCTGTCCGCTCTTTTTCCCGCTCTTTTTCCATTGTATCAATTAACGTTACCATAGCAATTCGTTAACCGCAAGTAGTTTGTCTACCGGACGCTAGATGGCGCTAACGGAAAAATATTTCATAATAGAAATTTAACGAATTTTGTCCTCCCGTGAGAAGCCGGGACGGGCCGCTAGTAAAGTATAAAAATACTAGAAAATTTCGAAGAGTGTCTTCGTGAACACCCGGTAGGTCAATTGGGAAAGCAGTGAACTGGTCATACAAAGATTAAATAAGATGTCAAATTATTTCTTCATGGAACGTCTATATCTACGAACTTCTACGTCTACGTTATATTAATTATATCACTGATTCAGTTATCTTTGATCAGGTACCGACATTTGCCGGCGCTCGCACCCCGATTGCAGCATAACACATTGCTGGACGAATTCATATTCTGGACGTTCAAGTACGAGTTCCCACAGAACGTCGTCTGCTTCCTGCTTAACATGCTTCCCGATCAAGACTACAAGGTATGTTCCCTTTTTATAGCTATTAACCCTTAATTCGACGGATTTTTTATTTTTTATTTGTAAAATTGTTACTAATTTTGGTACTTAGTTTGTAAGATAGAAAAATATATTAAAAATCTACCTATTTCAATTTCCTGTTACAATTACAGCACCCAGAACTCTAGATATATGGACAAATTTTCGACGGAGATTTTTTTTCATTCAACGGGAAGTATATTGCACGACGTCGAATTAAGGGTTAAGTGAAGAACAATCTCTTCGCTAGGGGTTAACATTATATGATTTTTTTTTATTGAAGGTACAACAGACATCTACATTCATAGCTAAAAAAATTGTAATTTTTAACAAAGATAAAGAAATGAAGCCAATCCCATTGTACACCAAATTAATTATTGTTATCATGGGGCATCTGTAATAAAGGTTATCACAGTTCAAGGCTTCGTTTAATTATGCGTCAATAAATTAAACCACTGATTAAAGAATTTCAAATCAAATTGCTTATTATCATCTTCTTTACTTTATTTGCACAAAACACAGTAAACTTTGTTTCCAAATTCAAAACAAAAATGCAATTACGCAAAGCATTTACGCAATTATTAAAATATAGTTCCGAAAAATATCAAATAGCCAATTTGGATTGTTTTGTATTGTTTGAAGTGTCCTTTAGAAATAGTTCATAATTATTTGTTGTAACATTTTCTTCCACATATAAACAAACTTATAAAGTCAAGTTTTAATTTTTTATTTGAATTGATTGATGTAAAGCGTTATTAAAATAATTTTGCAACTTATTATATATTGATACGGTTCGACAGGAACACCTGACGCGCACGTTCGTGATGCACTACGCGCGCATCCCGCTTGTGCTGGAGGCGGCCGCCGACCCGGACACGCTATCCAACCGAGTGGTGCACATGTCGGTGCAGCTGTTCTCGAACGAGGCGCTAGCGCTGCGCTGCGTGCAGCAGCTGCACCTGCTGCACGTCATGGTGCTCTCGCTCAGGCTCATGATGGGCAAAATACTGGTGCAGGTACGCCGCCTGTTCATACACAGATTACAGCTTGTTTCGACTCCTATTCAAGTGCCGTGTTGGAAGACTAATTATAAAAAAATAGACGCGATCATGTTCAATAAATAATATTTAATTATTTTTGCATTCACAATGCCATGTTTCTATAAAATATAAAGTACGCCTCAAAAGAACAATAACATCTTCAATCCCTAGTGTAGGATTCGAACCTATGACTATGCTATCCGGCGCGCCTGGAACGATACCATCTCATAGTATAAATTAAAATACGCTTGTAAATTTCGACGCGTCTGCCAGAGTCTCGGTAGCTGACAGAGCCCTCGCCCGAATAGCAAAAGTTATAGGTTCGAATCCAACCCAAGGGCTCGGAGATGAGGCGTTATAACTTTATAGGCGTATTTTAGATGTTAAAAATAAACAATTATGATAATAAAAGCGTGTAAGACTATTTAACGAAAATGTAATAATTGTCGCAGAACACATTACACGACCCCGAGCAAAACTTCCACTACGTGATCGACTGCACTCGGCGCGTCATGAAGGAGCATTGCTACTGGCCGCTCGTGTCCGACTTCAACAACGTGCTCTCGCACAAGAGCGTCGCTCTCCTGTTCCTACAGGACGACGCCCTCGTCGATATGTGGTTCGAGTTCCTCTCCATGCTGCAAGGTGAGTCATATCATCACCATTTTTTTCATTTGTTATTAGTTCTTTTCACTTGCGCGGAAAAGTTTGTTTTGTCATTCAATTTCTGCTTGGAAAATTGTTTAACCACTAATAGTTTATCTACAGCGTAGTTGTTTTCATAATAAGAATTAAATTTAAAACAAATAACTATCGTTATGTAAAGCTGGAAAGTTAAGATTTGGTTGCGAATCACCTCTATTGAAACCTGAGCAAACGATGTATGTACTTGCGATCGACGCACGTACTCGTATGTATGTGCTAACGCTTTCGTTTACTCACTTATTTCTGTTCTGTAGCTAGTCAACCGGTGATTGGCCAAATGATTGAGTATTGATTTGAGTAATTGTATTGGATGTACTGGATATGCTAAGAAATTTTAAATGGAATCATTGGAATATTTCCGGTGTGGGCTTTGAGTCCGGGGTAACACAATTTGTTTGCATGGCATTTTATAATTACGTGACATTATTTGACATCTTATATTTGTAATTTTTTTAATGTGACTTCATTATTGTCATTAAAACCAATCTGTAATATTTGCGTTCAGTGAAATGAAAATGAAAATGAAAAATGTTTTATTTCAATTACAAACCATTTGTTTACAATAGTTTTGTGGTAACATTCCTTGTAAGTATATGAGATACCTGTATTAGGAAGTTACCGCTCTTCCTTTCCGGTTTAACTAGGGTAAGTATGTAAGTAAAAATACAAAATTTTATTAGAAAGTAAAAGTACATGTTAAATTAATTAAATGTGTAGTATTGTGTGTATGTATGTATGTATGTTGTGTGTTAGTGTGCATGTCATGTATGTTAGTTTGTTTTGTGGTGTGTTATGTATGTCTGTGTTATGTGGAAAGTATTATAAACAGGCTAATCAATATAGATATTATCATTATTTCAGTAATTACTTTTTAACAGTGATTCTATTTGCTCATAATTTTGCGTTCTTAGAAAGTTTATCACAGTTTTTTTACAATTGTATAAATTTAAAGAGTAAATATTTAGTTGCTTATTAATTATATTATATAAACAAACAGCCCGTCTCTCATATTGCCTTGCAGCAAAAGCTGATTTGACTCTAGTCAACGGAATAACTGTATCATTTCTTCTTTTTTTCATTATATTTGGGTCATACTTCATCGATCTATGTATTTTTAGAATTATATTAAAAATGTATAATTTTCTTACAGACAGCATTTCACAATGTACATATAATTCATCGGTTGAAAACCTATAGGGCAAGAAGTGTATTACCTTGAGTAAAGACCTTTGCGTTCTTTCTATTTCTAGAAATTTTGTTTTCGTAGCCCCCCCCCCCCAGATAGAAATACAATAGCACAGTACTGATTGAGCCAATGCAATGTAGATTTTATTTAAGAGTTTCTTATTAGCAACATGTCGGAGCTTCTTAAAAACCCATACAAGTTTTCTATCTCTAGCCATGACCATATCAATTTGTGAATGCCACGATAAGCGTTCATCAATTATAATTCCCAGGTATCTAGTGGTAGTCACTTTTTTAATATCATAACAAGAACATGTAGTATTACTTGTGTCTGAGCACACATGAATTCTTATTTGAAAACTGTCGATGGGTTGGGTTCTTTTATCTATAGAAAAACATATATAATTGGTTTTACATATATTGAGAGTGAGTAGATGATTATTTAACCACTTAGCAACTAGAGCCAGTCCATTCTCAGTCGCCCTACGTACGTCCTCCCATGTGTCTCCAGAGAATACTATAGCTGTATCATCAGCATATGTAAATATCTTTGCGTTAGCGATATTCAATTTACTTAGCTCATTTATATACAAAATGAACAAAGTTGGACCAAGTACACTTCCCTGGGGGACACCGTAAGATATTTCAACCTGGTCACTAATATAACCTTCTATTTTAACCTGTTGTTTCCTATTTTGAAGATAATCCGTCACCAAAGCAAGAGAAGTATCTCTAAAACCATATTCTGCAAGTTTTCGTACAAGAATGGGTATAGAAACAGTATCAAAGGCTTTTTTGATATCTAGAAATACAGTGATACATTTTTTACCATTATCTACTAGTTTAACTATTAGAGAAGTCATTGCTAAAACTGCATCTTCAGTGGAAAGGCCACTTCTAAAACCATACTGCGAATCAGACAGGATATTAAATTTATTTAGATAGTCTGTAATCCTTGAATTTATTAGTTTCTCCAAGATTTTGGAGATAGATGTTAAAACGGAAATTGGACGATAATTACTAACACTGTTTCTATCACCACTCTTATACACAGGTGTTATTAGTGCTCTTTTAAAAGCTTTTGGAAATATACCTTGCTGGAAGCAGAGATTGGCCAGATGACAAATTATAGGCACGATTTTGTATCGCGCTCTCTTTAAGAACATGGTTGGTATATTGTCCCAACCTGGAGCGCTATCTGATTTTAGACTCATAAGAACATTATACACTTCTTGTTGATCGGTTTCCATTAATACAAAAGAAGAATAGGAACTTGTTAAGGTTTTTATATTACTGTTGCTATTAACAGTGATTACTGATTGTTGTTGTACTTTTGATGTATGAGAATTTACGCAGTTTAAAGCATTATCTAATTTTATTTTATCGGCAAGATTACTTCCTATAGTAGCGAAATATTCGTTAACCTTATTAACTGATTCCGAAGCTATATGTTCCATATTAAGTAATTCACTGTAAGAACTTTTTGTTTGTTTATAACCCGTTATATCATTTATACACCGCCACATTGTTTTAGAGTTCTTTTTTGTTTTGTCAAGTTGTTCCCTTTCATATCTGCGCTTTAACTTTTTGATTAAGTTATTAACGAAATTTCGATATCGTCTGTACGTTATTTTTATAATTTCGTTTTTTGGGTCTAATCGTTGCTTTTTTTGCATTTTATTCCTATTATTTATACATTTTAAAATGCCAGGTGTGATCCATGGCTTACTGATACGCTTGCTGCTCCTAATTTTGACAATTTGCGTATTTGCTTCTAATGATTCCCTTAGTATATTAATTAATTTATCTGTTATGTAATGAGGGTTATTGCTTTCATGGAGCTCATTAATATTTTTATGTTCTAGAGTTTTGATTGCATTATCAAAGTTAATGACCTTTTTAGATTTCTTATATACACTATTTGAAGTATTAAAATTAGATAGGTTCAAAAGAACCATGGAGTGATCTGTAACAGTTGTTTTGAGTACCAATACAAGGGCTGACTCCTTAGTCATGTCAATTTTTAACATGAAGTGGTCCAGGCAAGCTTTTCCTCTGGTTGGTAATAAGTGACCTGGAAGAAACCCATGTAGCGATAGCATGTTTAAGTAGTTTAGACGATTGTTTCGCTCATGGGTATTTTCATTTTGTTTAAGTATTAAATTTATATTAATATCACCTGTAACAATAATATTTTTATGCACATCTACAGTATCTAAATGAGCACTTAGCGAATCAATAAAGCTGTCAGCGTTTGCATTTGATGGCGAGCGATATATGCCAAGAATGATGAGATTGCGAATAGTAATCTGAAGGCAGGATGCATGCTTGAGGTTTATTTCCAATACCTTTGGTTTATGTGTATTTTTGATGTATGCTACAACTCCATCATTCTGATTCATATTACTTTCGGTGGCAAATCCATTGCAAGCAATAACAGGAGGAATCAGTTTGTTGGAATTGAGCCGACATTCGGTTAAAATTTGCAGATCTATATCGAAGTTCAGTTGGTTTAAGTTAATTTGCACATCATCAAGATTACTGTACACACTTCGCACATTTTGTATTATCATAGAAAAATCTGAGTTGTCTTTTTTTATATATTTCGAAACTTCAGTTATATCGCAATTGACAGCTTGTGCAGTTTCCATACTGTCTATTTCTTGTAGATTGATCAGAGAACTATTCATAGTTTAAAAAGTCATAAACCAAACATATCAATTTCGAATAAAGGTAATATGTAGCAAACATACAAGCAGTAGAATGAGCATATATGTAGAAAAACAAAAGCATTACACTGTCAGATTTCCGAGCAGCGCGCATACTGTATATAATATCATTGGTGTGAGTTTTATTTTGTGTAATTGTACGAGTGTGAAATGTGTGTAGTTTATATATATTTATCAAAAATAGTGTAAATTTTCTGTGTGTGTTCTGTATAGAGGTAAAGTTATAAGCAAAGCGGTAATAAAAGTTGACATAGAAACTTCGCAAAACAAGATAATCCCAAACAAAGCAATGGAAAGAAATCCGTTCAGTAACTGTTGTAACACGTTATCATGTATATTATTTTGTAATAGCTTTTCAACGTGTTTGCTTGAAAATAAATTATCTTATCACGTCTAAGCCTAAGCATTTGTCATTCTAGGGGTCATCAATAAATTACGCCACACGTTAAGGGGGATGATCACTGGATTGTGACATTGTGTAGCAATCGCGTCGCATGTTCAAATTGAAAATACTAATACGCGAAATTTATATGTGAATTAAAAACTCAATTTTTTTTTTTTTTTTTATTGCTGAAAGTTGGCAAACAAGCAAACTGTCCACCTGATGGTAAGTGGTAACAGTCACCTATAATACATGTGGCTCTTGTTAGATTCGCAGCAAAACTGCAACCCCCAAGAACCACAATGTACGTTGCCAACTTGTGACACAAGATGTAAAGTCACTGTACCCAGTAATTTCACTGCCATATCTTACCCTTCAAACCGGAACACAGCAATGCAAGCACTGCTGCTTTGCGGCAGAAATAGGTAAGACGGAGGTACCTAAGCAGACGACCCTGGTACAGAGTCTCCCTCCAGTACTATAGTCCCCATTACTAACTTGATCTACATTAGTAGACAAAAATAAGGAGCTATTAAAAATATGACAATCTGTGGCAACGTTGAAAAGTCCTAAAGTTCGTGTCAGGTAATTTATAAATAGTCCTTTACGGTAAGTAGTAATGAAACGTTTGCGGGCAGGCATGAACGTGAACGTGCGCGAGACGGGCGGGCACATCGAGTTCGAGCCGTCGTCGTACTACGCGGCGTTCTCGTGCGAGCTGGAGGCGGCCGCGTACCCCATGTGGTCCGTGCTCAGCCACCTGAGCGAGCCGGCGCACGCGCCCCTCGCGCGACGGATCATCGCCGCCGCGCTCACCTACCTGCAGGAGTGGCTCGACGCCGTGCACCTCACCGCGCCGCATCTCGAGCGGGTCAGTTGCTCCTCACTTGCATATCGGTTGGGCCGAAATCACTTACAAAGAACTTTTCTGCTATATATATTGTGTAACGGAACTAAATCTGACACTCTCATGTAACGGTCAAACCAAACGCTTAGCACGGATAGAATGTGATTCAATCTTGTTGCAACATTCTACAATTATCTTCTTCAAAACTTTTGTGTAACTGAAACACATTACATTATTCTGTATGTAGCTAAAGCAGACTAGTAATAAAAACAAAAACTTTGTAGTTACGTATGAAACCTTCGGTTTAAAATTTGATTTTTTAAAGATAAAACTGATTAATTTACTATGTCAATAAAACTTGAAACGAAAGTCCGCCATGATTTATTTTTCATTCTGTGTTAGAACTATTTTGTTCAAGTCCTTATTCATTCCAAAATACAAAGCGATTTGTGAGAAATTGCAGAAGTGACTCTATGACCTCACCGCGCCGCATCTCGAGCGGGCGGTGAGTAATAACTATATTGAAATACTACAGCATTAAGTCCTTATTTCTGTACAAATGTTGTCTGCAGCCATCAGTTGCGCCAAAACGTATCACTTGCAAATAAATTACTCCCTATAAGTACTCATTTGAGAATTTACTCAAATACAACACCATAAAGTTCTTATTGATGCGAAGCTTCTATACGGAGGACGTTCGGGCCGCTTGCATATAGGCGCTCGCCGCGCGACCACTCTATCCATGCTAAGCGTCAGTCATTTGATCCTTACACGAGAGCGTCAAATTTAGTACCGTTACCCGTTATATATCGGAGCGAGTTGCCTCCCCATCTTTTGTGTTCGTGACCTTTTGTCTGGCTTTCACTCATATGTGTCTGCCATGACGTATTTTTTATGGCGTGTCACAACTCCTTTGTTCAAGTCCTGGTGTCTAAATACAAAGCAATTTTGTAAAATTTTAGAGCCAGAAACTGTTTAATGTGTCTTAGCCTGGACATGGATTTGGCCAAAACTTCACAAATATCCTATATAAAAAAATCCCTAGTCCATGCCCCAGTAATAGGTATATAGATAAGCTCATAATTATGATTCATAAAGTAATGCAGTGATAACTATTTATCGCAGAGGGAGGCGATGCACGCGTCGTTCCACTTCCCGCTGCATCGGTACTTGGCGGCTTTTTTGTGTGCGGGCGTGCGTGCCGTGGGCGTGCGAGCTGCCGACGTGTTGCCGCCTCCAGACCTGCTGGCATTGCTCGCTGTGCATCCGCTTCGAGTGCAGGTGCGTAGTAACGCCTATAGGCGGCCAATAGTTTTGATATGTCAAGCGTGCGCCATCCTCTGCGAATGAAAGTGCGTGAGAACGCCTATAGGCAGCTGCTAGATATACATAATAAATTTATATCAAAATAAGTTTTAGGCTGGATAAATACATCTTATTTAAAATCAACTTACTAATGTAAAATGTAAAATAGGTACCTAAACTTAAGTAAAATTATTTACTTGTATCTTAGGTATCAAATGCGTGAGTGCTAGGTTAACATTTTTGTTTCAATAACAATAAAAATAGAATTGCACCTGGACCGAGTGCGCCATCCACTATGAGTGCAGGTATATGATGAACGCCTATTGGCGCTCTCTAGTTATGGTACTGGGAGCGTGCGCATCATCCTCTACGAATGCTGGTGTGTGGCAATAACTGTAAGCGGTCGCTAGCTCTACCGTGGGCGCACGCGATAACAATAAAACTTGTTGGCGCTACTCGTGTAGGAACGCGAGGAGCTCAAGTTAGTACTGAACGCCAATAGGCGTACTGTAGCTCAACATACGCACGATACAAGTATCGTGCGTATGTACACGGCTACCCGTTGCAAGTGAATGTGTTTTGATTGCCACACACCTGCCCCGTCAACTCCAGTTCTCGGCTCCTTCAACATTTGATCTACCGGGAAACCGATCCTTGGTACAATGCACGACAATGGAAGATAATTTTGATCGTTTATCAAATGCGATATTTTAAATGTGCCACTGCTTATTAGTGATGAAAATGAAAATTCAGTCATTGTGCCTTGAACTTTACTCTTTTGTATTATTACGAAAATTTTTCAAAGTGACAAATTTTACACGTCTTCCTCCTTTGTTTAATTCTTCTCAATCATCTTCACCTAATTTCTTTTTTTTTATTTTTTTATTTAGGAAACTTAATATTATGTCTAAAACTTTTCTTAATATTATGTCTAACAAGTGCATAAACATTAATCCATACACTAAGCCTTATAGAGTTACACCGCATGTACTGTAGATAAGTAGGAAAATCAGGTTTTTTTAATACAAAAAGTTACTTTTTGTAATAAAGTGTAAAGTCTGTAAAGTTTAGAAAATCTTTAAGATTAAGGTTTTATTTCTAAAACTTACAAAGTGAGCTATTTAATTTAGTTTAATTGAATTTAATTAACCTAACCTAATCTAACAATATTACGACTTAGTCTATGGTCAAAGATAGATTCTACGGATCATGGTAAATTATCAAAGTTGTGACATGGTTAGTCAGCGTCACTGACCACTGATATTAAAAAACCCTTAAAATATTCAGACCGACGAAATATTGATTGATGTTCGTATATGGCACATCAAAAAGTCACGAAATGCGTAATGCTCTTGCAATTTACAAAAATTTGCATCTACAGGGTTCTTAGAAACAATGTTATTTATATCAATATGTGGAATCAACTTTTATCCAAAAAAAAAGGATTTGATTATTTTTTAAATTGCCAATATTAAAACTTTTAATCGATTTAAGCGATTTTAGTTAAACCATGGTAATTATTTGATTGTTTATCAGCATTATGCTGCAATGACAGCCGATTTGATTATATTTAGCACAGATACTGTTGTGCTTTGGGTATTGAATATTTAAAATCTATTTATCTAAATATATGGTATACAGTTAAAGATCTTCTAAGAACAGCTTCAGTTTAATTCCACTAATTTGTTGATTTTTTTTGGATATTATTGTTTATTAATATTATGTTTTCAAAACTTTTCTATGCGATTGTACTCTTCTGCTTTTATAAAACAAAAAATTACTTTAGAATGCTCACGGCAAATTAAAAGTAATCTCTTTACTTGGACAATATCTAGAGATGTTTTACAAATAACGGTAAATCGTTTACCCGTACATAATTATAACGACAATTTGGGGCAACGGTAGCGATCCTGCCTTTCGCACTGACAGTCCTGGGTTCGAATCCTGGAAGGGGCAGATATTTGTGTGATGAATGCGAGCATTCGTACCTGAGTCATGGGTTTTTTATATATCCTTCTCTAAATATTGCTTATGTACTTCTAAGTCTATTCGTTACCTTAGTATCCATAGCACAAGCCTTACGGTACTTACTTTGGACTAAGCTAATTGGTGTGAATGTAAGAATTAATACCAAGCGGTGCAGTCGCTAAGCATAAAGCTACGCTAGCACCATATATTGGTGCGTGATGAGCGGAGCGTAATACCTAAAAAAAGAAAAAAAAAATTTTTCGATGGGAATTTTTGCGAATTTCAAAATTCGGACTCCGTCACAATCTGGTCCTAAGCCTGTTGATTCGATTCCACACAAAAATATTAAAATGGGTTAAGAACTCAGGGAGTTATACCGTAACAGACATTGCGCCATTGAAGCTGATCTATGGGAGCTTCACTCGCTTCGTTCCAATTATATGTCTTAATGTTTTTCCTAGTTGGTTTAACTTCAGAGTACATAATTCTTTCAAGTTTAAAATGCAAATACAATACGAGTCATGCACATCGGTTCAACATTCTTATTTTTGTAAAGGACTTAGGGTAAATAAAACGCCAATGCACGGCGCATGCCTAACTTAATATATTTACAAAAATTAAACAAAATTACATTCTACGTAAATCGATGATGGCATTTTGGCCTAATTTTACATGTTTATCTATCAAAAGATCACATTAAACTACTTTATATTTTAAACATGGGTATATGATAAATCTAGTTGATGATAGGGGCGAATTCTGTGGTATCCGCTTCGTCGTCGAATTCGCTAGTGGGCGGTTCGGCCTTTATGTGGCCCGAGTAATTGTAGGTGAACAGTTTTGCCGCTATGAAACCACCGGAGCCCTTCATGCCGCGGTGGATGATACCAGCGCCGCTTATCAGACCGGCACCTGCAATAAAATAGAAAGTGTAGGACATATACAGCATTTTCTGTGGTTATATCTTAAGTTTAGACGACCGTTTCGTGCAACGGTAGCTATCCTGCTTTTCGCACCGACAGTCCTGGGTTCGAGTCCCGGAAGGGGCAGATGTTTGTGTGATAAATACGAGCATTTGTACCTGAGTCATGGTTATTTATAGTATTACATATATATGTATCATATATGTATGTCTATCCGTTACCCTAGTATCATCACAATCCTTACTTTACGCTAGGCTAATTGGTGTGAGTTTAAGAAATATTATATATAACACCGAAAGTTTGGTTGGCTAATTTGTTTTGTTACCGCGACACGTGTGATTTTGAGCGATAATGGTTTCAAGTGGGCATATGAGAGATCAATGAGATGTATACTATTTTCTACCTAACAAATCTAAGTTTTCTATAGTGTAAATAAGTTATTGATTTGCAAGAATATGGTTAAAATAGCGTTCTTAAATTATCGCTAGTCAATGTGCATATTGTTCAAAATTGTATATTAAAGTTTATATTTAAAATAACCCGTGTAATTTATAAGAAATTGTAAATCTTTTGAATACTACACTCGTCGTAGTGAGGTAAAATTTTAAATACGATTATCTTAGCCTCTAAACAATACATATTACTAATAGTCGTATAGTAACTGTATAATTTTTTTTAGCGTGTTCTAAAATCGTCTCTTTTTTGGAGTAGATCCTACAAAGTTTTCTCATTAATATCATCAGGTTATGATCATGTTTGAGGTGTTTCCATCAATATAGGGTTGTTAAAAGAAATTGTTTAAAAAATATAAAGTACCCTTCATTGGAGAGACAGGCTGGATGTCAATGAAGGGCACGGCGCTTTGAGCCGCGTCCGCTTCGTAATCGGTGTGCGTGAACTCCACGTACTGGTCGTGCGTCGAATCCACCGGTAGACGCGCGTGTGTACGAATTGGGATGTCTGGTCGGTACAACTCCAGTTGCTTCCTGAAAATCATATTTCTTTTTTAAAAACGTGTTTTTTTTAGCACATTTTATATAGGCTTTCAGAACAAAATAGGTGGTGATAAGCTTTACTACTTTACACCTAACTATGCACAGAATACATAAACCAAGTTAGACACTTGATCAAACAATGCATTAAAGGTATTTCTAATCTTATGGAAATACGTTTTTTATATAGAAGTTTAAGTAAAGAACATTGTTATGTATGTATGGGGTCAGAGTACAAGAATGTGGCTATGAGTAATATATTTGTTTCCCATTTATAGATCAGTTATTATAATTTGCAATAAAAAAATATTATAGATTAAAACGAAGCCTATCCTATATCCTTAGTCGGAACATCTCCAGCAAAATTAAAAAAAACATTATAATCGGTTGAGTAGTTTCGGAGTACATCGCGGTCAAACACTGACAGGGAATTAGACTATAAATTGAAGTAGCGCTGAATCAGGCTATTTAATAGTTTGAACACGTCATATTGTCAGTGCCTAATACTGACCGTGGCATTTCAGCGCCGTCTGTGTTATCGTTGCTGATCCACTGGCTGCGCTCAGGCGACAGTCGCCCAGTCGCGTAGTTAAACGGCGTTGACCGGATTTCGAAGTGCAGATGGGCACCCAACATCTTGAATCTGTAATATGGCATTTATATCGAAATATTATCGTTGTCTTACTGATTTATCAGACATTATGGTTTTTTTTTCATTTCGCATGAGTTCGCTCTTTATCCCAATCAAACCTGAGGGCCGAGACAGGATCGATGGAACGAGCTAACCCAGAAGGTGCCTATTCACCCTGGCTTTAAAAACTGACGCAAGAATGTGCGCATTATAAAAGATATTGGGAAGCGCTTGGTGTGACGCGGACACGTGTGAGGAAAAGCAACCAAGAAAGGGTGGTAGCTCGCAGTGAGTCTGGAAGTCCGATGGAAAGAGGAAGATTACGGTATGAGCACATGCAGCTCCTGAGCACACCTCCAAAGTACATTCTGTAGAAGACTAATTTAAATCTCATTAGTAATATCACCAACAAATCTCACCTGACTCCAGTCAAGACATGCCCCGCAGGGGAATCCAATTCGTCCAAATCAATCGCTCTCTGTTCGTAAGTCAACATGTGATAGTCAGTTCCGAGTTTCGTCCCAGCTTCGTCCGGATCAAACTTCTGCACTGGCACCCAGTCTCCGGGCGTTACAGCTCCGCGTTCGCCCAGAGTACCTTCGCTGATCTGGAGGTGGAACACTCGACCGAGCTTCACTAGCCTTAGACCAGTCACCACTCTGACAAAAGATACAAATATTTAGAAATTAATTCAATAGTGTTTACACGATTATACGTTGGACACCCGCACACCCATGCTGTTATTAATGAGCCTAACATACAAAATAACTTATCCAAAGATGCTTATTTCCAGCATAAAGTAAACATTAGTCTTAATGTAATAAACCCCATTAAACCCTTAAGTCGGTACTGACTTGTTCTTTTCAATGTCTGCTAAAGCTTCCCTCATGCTGAAGAAACGGTCTGCGATCTTTGCATCGTCTTCGCAAAGACAAAAGCAGTATGAACAGTGAAGGAGATTCCACTTCCACCAGGAGTCAACCTTAGAAGGAAAATATGTATTAATAGTTGATTATTATTTACGGATCCTGTCTGCACAGAAGGCTGGGCGCTATGTGATAGAGAGATATATTGTTTGTGCGGGTGCCCCTGAATAAATGGGGACCTACTTATTATTTTTCACGTCGGATGTTGATGGCCAAAGGCTGAAGTAACGATCGGAGTCTTCACTGGCTTCGTCGCACTGGCACATGCAGTAAGAACAGTGCCAGAACAACCACCGCCACCAAGAATCCACCTGGAAACTGTCTTTCGTCAGATTACTATTATAACGGTGATCGAACCCCATTCGATATCAGTTTACTTCTAGTTACATTACCGACGTTGAAGGTCATAGGGTCAACAGATAAAGAAAAATAAATACTACGCAGATAAACTCAATAGATATACGCGTATGTTTGCCAATGTTTGCCCCAATATTTGTGGATCTTAGTTTTCAATGTGTAGGTTGACCGTAATACTTTATCGTTCTCACCTTGGTGGTGCCGCGTGAACAAGTGCCGACTCGGCCGAAGGTCCGTCCGTTCTCGTACTCGATCCATTCGTACCGGCGATTACTACTACGACCCTGCAACAGTAATTTTATAATGATTATTACAATAATGTTACTTATGTTCACACGACATAGCATAGTCCAAAGTGCTGTTAACCTTGTGTTATGGATACTAGGGTATCGGAAAACATACATGTACGCATAGATAAGTTATATTCATAAAAACGTATATGATTGATTCAGGCCGGCATGGGTCCTGTGTCGTGGGTATTTATTATATATTTCTATAAAAAATATCCATGTATCATATATATACCCTAGTATCCATAACACTAGCCTTATAGTGCTTGCTTTAAACTAGACTTATTGGTGTGAATATTATTGTCGTTAGCATTGGTTGAAGAAATTGACTCACCGCCGGGCACACCCACATATCGGAGTCAATGTACTGGCAGTCCAAAATCCTGCCCTTGCAAACACGTTGTTTGACACAGAATTGATCCTTGTAACAACCGTTGTTTTTAGCAACAGTATAGTATGCGCAGTTGTCGCGGCAAGTTCCATCTTCGTTCATATCAACCTCGTTCTCGATGTAGCCCTGCAGGAAACGGGTCACCTCCGCGTAAGTCTCGCCTGAAAAAAAAAATTGGTTGCCTGTAAAGTCGGTATACGGGCGAAAGTTTTACGTGACAACGACTTTGAGTGGTAAAATAATTTAAATGTGAATATTCATTCGTATAGTAGGAAGAAGGATGAAATAATAGTAACAATTTAAAACATTTATTTATACAAAGAATTATATTTAAAACATTAATTTATAGGCACGCGTCCCTTCCACTTTTTATGTCTGTCTCTCTCGCTCTTAGGCGGGCTAACCATGCCCGAGTGGAAGGGACGCGTGCCTCTCACTCGCTCTCATTGTGAGCGCATAACGTGAGCGGAGCGTAACGCAGTTTCTTGAAGTGTCACCCGGCAAACCAATTTATAAGACGTTGTCACGTCAATATCCGATGGGAATTCAGTTTGGTCTCATTTGATAAGATTCTGCTGTTTATTCGAGTACATTGAATACTTGAGTCATGCGTAAATATATCATTATCATTTTTAGTGCGGTATTTTTTATTTAAAAAGTTCATAAACTATATATAAAGGAAATTCAAGGAATGTCTTAGAATGAACAGTCTCAAAACTGTACTTTGTAAAATTTTGACTAAAATGCCGATTGACTTATGTTAATATTTTTCAAATATTCGTCGTGGGTCGTTACAGTTTGAATTCATTATACTAATCAACAGAACAAATATGATACTGAAATGACCTTCCCTGGGTCCAAAGTAGGCATTTTATTAAAATTATCCTTCTATATAATAAGAAAAACTATGTATTCAAAAAATTACAATGTCACAATTCTGTTAGATTAAAAAAGGTCATCAATCCATGTCAAGTAACTAAATTTTGTTTGTAGAAATACCATAAAATATATATTGTTTTAAACTTTCATGGCCACTCACATTAGTGGTAATTAAAACAGGATAAATATCCTATATTTACAATCAAAATACGTACTTACAGAGAGTACATACGTATTACAGCGCATAATAGAGTATAGGAAAAGTTTACAAATTCATATGTCGGTAAGGTCGTTACTTTTTTATAACTATGTAATGAAACCAAAACTCTGCTATTATTGTGTTACTAAAATAATATTGTTTTCTGTGGATAATGTATGGTGACGACGTATAATATTGTAAATGTCGTTACTTCTGTTAAAGTGACCCGTTCTTCTTGTCAGTTAAAAGAGGTGGTAGGTAAAAATGTTGGACGATTCAAAACAACATATTTTAATTACATTTGGATATAATTATCTTCATACGTAAAACTGTTAGTTACCTTCTTTGTGTTGTGGCGGGTCGCAACGGTACAGATCTCGCTTAGCTACGGATAAGGCGGCTCGGGCCGCGGCTGCTGTCTGGGCTGTACGCTCACCATACCGCTGTCTGGTCAGGCTGGCTTCTTGAGTGAAGTTGCCTGGAAAGAGTAACTTAATATGAGACAATATCAAATCATCATTTATTGACAGTAAAAATCTTGTTTAGGTCATGTGAACTAATCAACCGATTTTATGTTTTTTTTTTTAATTTTGCTGGATTTGTTCCGATTTCGTATAGGTTTCATTTTATTTTATAACTCAACAACGCGTGATCAGGACAGCTACTCATTTTATAATGTAATAAGCAATTTCAATATGTCAAATCTATTTAATTTAACTCATGCTATAAATTTTCTGTGAAATCTTAATATTCTCTTTTACTATGAGAACACTTTTCAATAAGTCATTTTGTTAAAGATGTCTTAAAAATTTCTTACATACATATATAAGTATACATAGTTCTGAAACCTAAGTTGAATTTCTAGCTGAAGCTTTTGTGATATGGATATCAGAGACAACGGCGGTGCTACTACTACCCACACTCGGAAAAACTGGCTCACCACTCTACCACGTAGAACACATTTTATACTAACCAATTTTACGTGAGAACAGCTCAATTTTTATTTGATAATAAGGAATAGGTTCTTGTTTCTTAATTGAAAAACTAAGTGCTTTGAGAGTGAATTCAGTAGTACTTGGAATTACACTTTTGCGGACGATAAAAATGTGTTGTAGGGTATTTTCTTAATATCATTACGCAGTTTACTGTATGCGTATTTTTAACCAAAGTTATTTATAAAAACTAACTTTTAATGACATGTTTAATAAATCCAGCTACATTTTCTCTAATTTAATTTACATTTAAAATCATATTACATTACATTTGTAATCAAAGTCAATTTAAATAAGTAAGCAACTGGCGTTGATCATTATAGATTACTGGTACTGGTCGCGTCATCACCATTAACGTTATGTCACGCTGCAATTTATTAAATGTGTGCAATATTGCAGTTCACAGTCCATAATTATATTTCCTTATTCAATCCCATCGTAATGTATTCGCAACATAACAGACTCACTTCCTAAGCGCTCATTTTAATTAATATGTAACTTAATAGATTTGCTCATAAGTCAATCAAACATATAAATTTGCAAGGTTTATATATTTCACGATAAATATCATGATATTCATTTTTGGATATACATACATTTAATAAATCTTCCATTTACTTGTATGTTGCGAAACGCTGCCGATCGGTGTTATATTAAAATGCGCTATCGTATTGTAAGTGTTTTAAGTAAGTGTAAGTTTGAATAAATATTTTTATTTTTTTAAACGCGCGATACAGAAGAGCTGCGTATTTTTGTACAAGCAAAATATTAAATTGTTCTAAGGTTGAACCTTAACGTTTAATATAATTCGAACTGTATTAATGATAACTATTCGTATATTACTTACCAATGTGTAAATATTGAAATATATCGTTTACAAATATCTCAGTTTACATCGTATGTTGACGAAAACAATCTTGACGATGTATTTATAAAATAACTGTTTTCTGTGAGACGTGACCCGATTGTTTTATAATGATTCACGTTCTTAGTATATGTCCATTTTTTTTTTGTTTAACATTATAAATCTGTGTCATAGATGGAAGTTTGAACTGGTGAAGATAACTTACACATAAATGTAAGTCGAGTGTAGGGAAAATGTTTTTTAACCGATTCGTTGCTACATACAATTACAGAAACGAAGGCTACGAGCTTGATTTACGTGAAAAATGAAGATAGTTTTATTCTGGGGTTGATTTCCCTAAAATTTGATTTGAAGGAGTTATCATCGATTTAAAATGACACGGTTTCAGTGGCTAACGTCACACGCAAAAAAGTGATGGCACGACAGGCGTGTCATCAGCAACGAATCGGTTAAATCGGTTCTTTTAAAGTTTTAACGGTCAAGGGTTACGAATCTATTTAATCATCTCTTTTCCATTTCAAAGTTTAAAAAAATGATGATTACTGAAAAAAAGGAACAGGTGACAATTCGAACCCACGTCATTTTTGGCTTACCACGCCAAATATCGTATCGAATTTGATAAAAAATGACTCACTAGTCTTCATTTAACAAATGACAATTATATAAAAATATCCAGTTTTGACTGATCTTCAAAATATCTATATTCAAAAGGTTCAAATCGGTCTGTTTGTTCATAAGCAAGATATAAGGAACATTTAGTCAATCAAAGAAATTAGATAGTGTTAATTAAACTTATTAAAGGATGCGGGTTTGTCTCCCTTTTAAAGTGGATTTTTTACAAGTCATTCATAAAAAGTAATAACTTAATCTTAACATTTTGATAATGACATGGGTAATAGAAAAAAAGGTGCCCTACTGTCTGTCTTTTCACCTTTGCTAAGGTGAAAACTGCCTCTGTTCGATCGTTCTTACCTTTCCCGTATATCCTAAGCAGCATCCACGAGAATTGCATCATAGCATAGCCCTTGATCTCAGTCAAGGAGATAGTGTTGTAAGTGTCATATATCAGCTGGTGCGGTGATAACTGCAACTCGCATAAATCCGGGTGCTCCTCCTGAAAAAAAAACACGTTAAAAATATCTAAAGGCTACCTTTGAGAATAAATCCATTACTTTGTTCACTATGAACATACACGATATCCTAGTATCTTTAACACAGTCCGTATTTTAGGCTAGGCTAATTGATGGGAATATTTTTAAATATTATTTAATATTTTATTACTAGCTGACCCGGCCACGCGTTGCTGTAGCTCACTTATTATAATTTGCAATAAAAAAAACCTATATCCTAAGTTAGAACAAATCCAGCAAAATGAAAAATAAAACCATCGAAATCGGTAGTGTAGTTTCTGAGTTCATCGCGTTCAAACAATGAGACAGGAAATATTATATATATAATATTAGGGGTTAAAGTATGAAATTGCCGATTTGTACTGAAAATCTATATTGTTTATTTTTTAAATTTTTAACAAATTTATTTAATCAAAATAGTTGCCATTATTATCTATACATTGCTGCCATCTAATGGGAAGGTCATTAATGCCTTTGCGATAGAATTCCGACGATCTAGACTGCACAAACTGTGTGAAAGCATTTTGTACTGCCTCCTGGGAAGAAAACTTCTTGTCACGTAGATAATTGTCCAAATCACGAAAAAAATGGTAGTCCGTTGGAGCAAGGTCTGGTGAATACGGAGGATGACGAATGGTTTCTAACTGCAGTTCCTGAAGGGTCAAAATGGTTTCTCGTGCTGTGTGAGGTCTCGCGTTGTCGTGGAGCAATAATGGTGAAGATCGATTCATGAGTCGGGGCTGTTTTACTGCTAGTTTTGTCAACATGGTTCGGAGTTCGGCACAATAGACATCTGCCGTTATTGCTTGACCAGATCGGAGAAAACTATAGTGAATAACACCATGCTGAGACCACCAAACAGTTACCATTACCTTTTTATTGGTAAGTTTTGCTTTAGGACACTGTTGTGGCATTTGACCTGGGGTCAGCCATTGCATTTTTCTTTTCCGGTTATCATAAAGAATCCACTTTTCATCACATGTTACAATTCGATCCAATATTCCTTCATTTCTGTACCGGTTCAACAAGGCAACACAAGTTTCAACACGCGTTTCTTTCTGCAGATCAGTCAAATCATGAGGCACCCATTTTTCGTATTTTTTTATTTTATTGATTTGACGCAAGTGAGTCAATATTGTGGGTAAGGTAACGTTAAACCATGCCGCTAATTCCTGGGTACTTTGACTAGGATCGGCTTCCACTATCTCTCTTAATTCATCGTTATTTACCTGTGTGGGCGGTCTTCCTCGTGGCTCGTTCTTTAAGTCGAAATTTCCATCACGAAAGCGTTTAAACCAAAATCGCACGGTGCGTTCATTAGTAGACCCCTCTCCAAACGCAGCATTGATATTGCGGGCTGTTTCTGCCGCGTTAGTTCCGCGTCGGAACTCGTATTCAAAAATAACTCGAATTTTCGCAGTATCCATCTTTCTTGTCTAAATTGAATAACAAAAACAATTGAAAGTCGATATTCAAATGTTTTACATTTTTTAAAAAAAGAACATCATAGAAACCATTTAAAAAAAGTTTCATTCGAAAACCTCAAACCATGAAGATTCTATGTCAATTCAAAGAACCTATTGCAATAAAACGGCAATTTCATACTTTAACCCCTATTATTTTCGTAAAAAAATATTTTATAATATATTTAGCTGATTTACTCTAACTAATTGGTGATCTTATTACTAATATTATGGTTTATTACTGATAATATATGTTATTTTAGATACCTCTTTATTTAAACATTGTTTATAGTACGCGACTTCTATGTAAAGTAGAGAGCATCAGTTGACCTTATACAACCTTGACCTTACGCCATAGTAATATTACTATAGCGTAAGGTCAAGGTTGTATAAGGTCAATATATATATATATATATTATTTCATTTCAATTTTAAAGAGTACCTATATCGAGTTAAGATACCAAATCCTCGGGCAAGCGTATAAATAAATAAATTTATTTTCGACAACAACAAAACTGACTGACTTTATTGATGTTATGAAATAAGCCTTGTTGTAATCTGCATAAGGTGGCATTTAAATTCAATCAAAATTACCGTAATAAAAGGTTTGATGTCCAAATATGGAAAGCAAAGGAATTAGATATTATAAATAAGATGCACCTAAACGAGTAAGGGCGTCGGTAGCTTAATGGTTAGGGTGTCTGACCTTGCGAAACATGCGTGTTCGACACTCTCCCTGAGGACTGAGGGTATTATCAAAACGTTTCGTTAATAATCATTAACAGTTCCTTTACTAATTAATTACTAAATTTCCGAAAATATCTTTTCCTTTTCACATTTTAGTATTGTTTTTTTATTAATTTCACTATACCCACTATGAACGACCGTTACGTTTTGTTCCGTATTGCATACACGTATTCAGAGAGAAAGCGAAGACATGACCACCTCCTTTATTATATGAAGCGTAAAATAGACAATTAAAAAATGTTGCCAAAATCATTAATTTTTAAATTAATCGCTTATTTATAAGAAATAATTGAGTGGAAAAAAAATTAAATATATTTATATTCTCTTCATTAGCTAATGTATTTTATACTTTATAATATAGCTCTTCATATTCAATAATGAAAATGATTTAAATTAAACATAACAATTAAATCACAAATATCATCAATACAAGACAAATTATATGGCTATGGCTTTAAGGTTTAATTTCTATGCCATTTTTTCAAGGAAAATATTACAAATGTCAAATTGATTAAAATATCATATAATTTATTAGGTGCTAAAAGTATCGTCATTTGTCACGCGATATGACTAATTAAGCATTAAATTAAAATGTCACAGGTGCAATGCAATGACAAATAGTACCGTACCTAGTATAGTAATAGAAGTACGTAGATTGCTCAAAGTCTTCTCGATTAATCTCCATAATTTTAATTATTTTTTATAAATCCTGCCTTACGCACCAAAGGTCCTAACAAGGGTTCTAGTCCCAGAAGTAGCAGGTGTTTCTGTGATGAATACATATATCTCTTCTATATACATATATAAAAATTCCCTATCACAGTGTTTATCCGCGATGAACTCTGAAATTACTCAACAGATTTTGGTGATTTCTTTACATTTTGCTGGATTTGTTCCGACTTAGGACGCGTGGCCGGGTTAGCTAGTATTATTATATATCTCTATGAATATTACATATCTATGTATCGTTTATATATGTTTATCCGTTATCCTACGTTGCTTGTTTTGGACTGAGTTGGTTAAATGTTCCGAATGTAAAAAATATTGTTATTGAACCATTTAATTTGGTCGTCCTGTTAATAACATGTTATGACCCATGATAGCTAATCGCGAATGTTAGTAGGATATGACACCAATATTTATTGTTAAGCTCATATAAACAGTGGTTAGGTCGACAAAAACATTCATATTATGCGCAGTTGTTTGATTTGTACTCTTTTAAATATTGTTAAGTTTCCATTATTACTCGTTTAAAAAGATCAGCCTTGATCTTTATTATATCAGTAATATCTTTATTACATGGTGGAGAATGTTGTTATACGCATCTTGTTTTGCTCTGATATAATTTTAACTTTCATTAACTTTATTTTACCTAATTAGAAACGTAATAATAAGGTCACGGTGAATTGTTTATAACTGTATATTCCTACGTGGATTGTACTAATTCAAGTTATGTATTATTGCAAACGGAGCATACACAACGATTTTCATAACATAAACAACGGGTCAGTGGCTCGCTTACGGCCATTGCCAAACACGGCTAACCGTATCGGCGTTATTGGCAATCGATACCAACCTCGACCACAAGTTTCGTTAATAAAATAAGCGACACCGCTCATACCGTCCCCAGAATTGCTCGCATCCTGTTTTCATACCTGTAATATGGAGCGAAACATGTCCCCGTGTTCCAGCAGCTCATGCAATTTTCTAACTGCCTGCGCTGCCGAGGTTTTCGGATCCATCAGTACACTCTCCGCCAAATCCAACCATTCCTTGACGGGCGCCGGCACAGCTCCGGGAACCGCCTGTTTTTGGACGAATTGCACGAAACTTTTATACAACCCATCTATGATCTGAAGCTTCTCCAACGCCTTGAGCCACAGCCAAGATTGCAGAGGCGGCCGCGGCGGCCTCGGCACCTTTTCTATCTGTTCGTCCAGCGCGACGAAAGCCTTTGTTAGCTCAACATCACCTCCGAGCCCGGATTCCCGCCACATCGGATCGGATACGTTCCTCCATAGGTCCTCCTCGAGCGAATAAAACTTCTTCCGTACGTGGTCGACCGGTGATAATTCTTGCGCTAAAGTGAACGTGAGCAGCGCAAAAAGCGCCGCGAGCCTCATGATGACGCGGCTTGTAAGTGAAACGGTTTGTTGAGCGATTCGAGCCACACTGCGGAGGGACGAGACGGTGCGAGAGGGGACCCCGCCAAGCGAGTGGGGTCGCGGTAGTGAAGCGACGCGCCGCTTTATTTACTATCGACTACCTTCCCTCCAATCGGTAGAGCGCTCACTGGAAATTCATTGACGAGATCCACGATTATTTATTGTTTCCCACGACCTCGTGGCCAACCTTTCATCGCGTTGATGTTTCCGTAAGGAAACACTTGATGTTTGTCGTTTTGGTGGATTGTTGATTTTGTGCTTCACGCCGGTTAATTACTATCACCTTTCGTCCTTCAAATATTTATATATATATATGCGAAAAGAAGTTTAAATATTTCATTTTTAACAATACTAAAGGTCGTAATATAAATATTCCGTAATTTCGTTAAAAATTAACCGTATCGACATCGATTATTTATGCTTTGTTACGATACTCGACACTATCGACCCGCATGTTAATACTGTTAACTCGCTGCAATTTTGTTATGCGTGTGTTATAGTTCTTATCTTGTCGCAATAAGACGCACACGGAGTCTGTTCGGCGTGGAGGCACGTTTGCAATTGAGTATTGTTATTATTCGCTCATTACTCTCGGGTGTCGCGTCAGCTGACGCTGATCTTCCATTCCACACGTATAATAACTTAGGACATGTTTTACAAATCTTTTGTTTGATTCTTAGAATTGTTTTTAACTGACGCGTTAACACTTTGTTCTTATCAGTTCGCAAAATGTTGTAATGACTATTAAAAACGATATGCTATGTATATTTATAAACATAATTAATCTGGCTTGATACAACGTTATCTTTCAAAAGGAATCGGTCTCAATTAATTTTCATCCGAGCAATGCTCATGCCCAGTGCTCTTAATTGCCTCTATACTCCATCAACACAATCAATCCCGGTTTATATAAATCCTTACTACATTCTCTTTATTCAAGTGACTGTATATTTCCTCCTTTGTTTTCCATCCATACTTCTAGTGTTTTGATTAGTTCAACGTTTTCTTTCTAGTTGAATTTAAAACATTTACATAAAAAATATGCCTTTATCTTGTTTTCAAAGTCTGATTAATGGTAAATATACCATTTTTTTAAAGTATATTCGTTAATTATACATTTATTGGATCATTTAAAAACTCAGTACCAAACCTCTCTTGTTGTAGGTAAAGTATATTAAATGTCTTTTAAGAAATGTTTTTATTGGTAAAACATTTCAAAGGAAAATTTTCGATGACACTAAATTATAAACATATAATAAAAATAAATAAATAATATTTCTTACATTTACGCCAATAAGCCTAGCCCCAAAGTAAGCACTGTAAAGCTTATGTTATGCATATAAGGGTAACGAATAGACATAGATACATAATATTTATAGAAATAGATATTAATCACATAAACATCTGCTCCTTCCGGGTCTCGAACCCAAGACCGCCGGTTGTCGAATATCGTCATATATCAAATAATAACAGCTCTATTAAAATATCGATAAAAATGTTTCCGTAACTATACTTACTTAAGCCGCACGCGCACAAAAAACCTTTAAGTTTTTACAAAAGAAATGCTCGCGTTCTACTGACAAGCTGCCTGTACTTTTATTATTATAAATGTAGATAAATACGACCTGAAGTAGGCTTGCCCACTAAAAAAGCATATTTCCGGGATTACTCAGCTCGCTGTTTAGGACTCAGGTGTATATATGACGCGAGACATTTATAAAAGCTTTATTTTTTTTGTAGCTAAAATTTTGTTACACAGTTAGAATATTTTCTATAATTAAATACTGACAGACTTACGAAGCCATCACATAATTCAATTTTCAATGCTCACATTGAATAAAGAGCATTATATCAGCATCTTTTTTAATAAAACATTTACCCACCTACTATAAATTGTAAAATTTTATATTGGAGTTTTAAATAAAAATCGATAAGAAAATCTGATATTTTTGGATAAATTGATGTGCGGGTTCATTGCACGTAAGAATAATTCATCTCGTGTTTACGAAATCCCCAAAACAAAGATCTAAAATGCAATATATATGTACCTAATTGTTATGTTATTGATTTCCGGTTCAAAATACATCTCACATTATGTCTCGGCAGGCGAAAGTTGACCAAAAAACGTGACGTCCCGGAAAATCTGGGACATTTGGAAAACCTATCATAAAATCTCTTGGTAATAATAAACAACTTAAAAACCACGTGATTTATTCATTTTGACGATAAATTAAATAAACTCGTTTCGATTGCCAAATAGTTTGTTACAGAGCGAAATACACTTCAGCAATGATAAAACAAAAGCATTAAAGTAAAAAATATATCTTATAAGTATAGTTTCACGACCGTGTGATGCAACGGTAGCGTTCCTGGGTTCAAGTCCCGATGGGGCTGATATTTTAGTGATGAATACGAGCATTCGTACTGAGTCATTGGTATTTATATATATTTCTATGAATGTTACATATCTATGTATCGAAGATGTACGTGTATCCGTTACCCTAGTACCCATAACACAAGCCTTACAGTGCTTACTTTGGGCTAGGCTTATTCTTGTGAATGTAAGAATATCTCTATATATATAATTTATATAGAATTTCCATCTAAGCTGATACGTAAAGATGCATTATATTTGCTCATTTAATTATTTTGATACGTGCTTATATCTGTGTTAAGTTATCAACGCCTCGAGAACGCAGATAGCAATTCCTCGCGTTGGATTCTTGTTGTTCATGATATTTCTTCTCACAGAATATCAATCAGAAGAAGGAGCGTATTTAATTTAAACATCTTTTTTTATTCTATAGGTCTTTGTTAGAGGACTAATGTAGTGTATAAATAAGGTGTGACTAACCTGTGACATATATTAATTACATACGTCAATAATAGTAGTATTTCTTACATTCACACTAATAAGCCTAGTCCAAAGCAAGCACTGTAAGGCTTGCTTTATGAATACTAGGGTAACGAATAGATATACATATATATATATGATACATAAATATGTAATATTCATTAAAATATATTCAAATACCCATGATCCAGTTAGTTAATAGTTCACTAATAAATTTAGAAATTAATAAAATTAAAAAACTGTATGTAAAATAAGTTATGCATCACAGTTGCAACAGTAGAAATTGCAGTAAATTTTATTAGCAATAGTTTGAAGGAGTTAAGAGCAAAATTTATTTTTATACATCCCTTTATGGGAAAGATATCTTTACCAGATATTTTTTTACTGGTTACATTGCTTGCCCAATTTTACTCAGGTTAGTTTTATTGATTCTAGTAACAAAATACTTTAGAAATATACGTAATCGGTAAGTTTAGATTAAAAAGGTAATCTGCAAAAATCAATACTAATTTTTGGCTAATTTGATCTAAGCGATGTTAACCTTTATATAAAGTAATTTAAAGAACAAATTGCTTTATATTTTTCATTTTCGATGCTATTTGATATAATTTATTTTAAAGAAAAATACTAGAAATAATGACTAGGCACACAAGTTATTCTCAGGCGGGACGTAAGATTCTAAAAATGTAAATTTATGATTTTTGTATTTTCAATGCTAAATTGTATGATAAATCAATTGGAAGAGCAGTGGACCGGACATCAAAAGGTTGCAGATTCGAGTTTCGCTTAAGAATAATTTGTGAATCTAGTAGATTATTTTCTAGTATTTTACTATTAAAGTAATTTATTATAATACAATGAAAGTAATTAAAATGGCGCATTTATGAAGTAAAGGTTTTTTATCTCTGTATAGATCAAGGAACAGATTTTTGCCACGTTTTTCTTTGTTTCTCTAGCGGTTTACAGAGTGATTCACAACTCGAATGATCTCAGCACTGACAAAGTTATGTTTGGGTTGGCATTCGACCGGCAGCACCAGTACTTTTTTTTATTAACGTAACGCACGTGGTTTCCGTTACTCTTAATTATTATTTCTGCTAATTTATTGCTTGTTCCTATTTGTAATTTACACTCCAAATCATAAAAGCTAACTCTTTCTTTTGCGTGAACTAAAAATTGAAACGAATTTGTTTTTAATAAATAAATAAATATAAAGAAACTAGCTGACAGGCCACGCGTAGCTGTTGCTCATCTACGTTAATATTATAAAGAGGAAAGATTTGTAGTTTTGTATGTTTGCAATGAATAAACTCATAAACTACTAAGCCGATTTCAAAAATTCTTTCACCATTGGAAAGCTACATTCACGCTAAGTAACATAGGCTATATTTAATGCTAGAAAAAAATTTCAAGAATTTGTTCACCCGTGCGAAGCCGGGACGGGCCGCTAGTTTATTATAATTTGCAATATTTTTTTTTTATAAATTTAAATGAAAGCTATCCTACGTCGTAAGTCCAGCAAAATGAAAAGAAAATCGTCAACATCGGTTGAGTAGTTTCGGAGTTCATCGCGGTCAAACACTGTGACAGGAAATGTTTATATATGTATATAGATAACATATATTGTTCTGAACCCAAGTTAAATAGCTAAAGCAATTCTGTTGTGGAATTCAGAAACATCGAAGGTACCACAACACCCAGATCGGAGGCAATATAGAAATACTAGCGGCCCGTCCCGGCTTCGCACGGGTGGACAAATTTCTATTATTAAATATTTTTCCGTTTGCGCCATCTAGCGTCCGGTAGACGAACTACTTGCGGTTAACGCGTTGCTATGGTAACGTTATTGAAAACAACAAAAATGGAACAATAGTAAAATGGAAAAAGAGCGGACAGACAAACACACAAACCACTGTGATCTTAGATTATAGATTTACCCGGCTGGGGATCGTACTCGGGACCTCTGAGTAGCATTGCCGTGAAAACCGTTATGCTAGCCATTCAACCCTGGACGTCGTTATATGATATTTGTCTTGTTAACCAAATGATCAGAATGAAACTGAATATTTAAATTAGAGATCCAGATTTAATTTGCTCGTAAAGCATGATCCCAGAAGGTGGATTAATTCCACTTAGTGCTTCATTTTTATATCGCTGTTTTGACTACTTGGATTCCTGCTACTGTCACGGTTATCTTGTGATACCGCTTCATATTACTTAATGTTATTATTAGCTTGAACACAGCGATACAAAAATGAATAATAAATCAAACTACTAAAATAGAAAACTTAAATTAAAAAACTCAGTACATAAATATTTTTAAAGCAAAAATGATATTGTCCCTAGGCCGGCCTATTCTGATTAAAAGGCCCCTGAGTAAAACGACTGAGCATTTGTCACATCCGTTGTAAAATATTAACAGATTTCGTTTTTATCATTGTTTGCATATGCTGTTATTCACGTGAATAGTTGTAGGTTGACATTATAATCTATTACTGTGTCAATCTAAATTAAACTGTAACAGTTAACCTTCCTGTATTCCACATATTCTAATACTTGTTAAAGGAACGTATTAATCTTTGAAGAAAAATATTTTTTTTTTGTTTAATAAATGCTTTTATGTTTCTTCAGTCTTGCAATTAATTCATGATATTTCGGTACCTTTCTTAGTAATTTTCATTAGGGGTTGTATATAAAATACATTCGAAAATAAAGGGAGAGTTGCTTAGCGTGATAATATTTATGACTAGGGGAAAGGGAATATCCTAAGGTAATTTGACATTCGCAGTAACTTCTTTTTTTCATAATTTGATAGTTATTTAAATTTTGAATTTAATCAAATTGAAATTTTGAAGTGCATAATACTCTTGCAGAAAAAGATACATCATTACGGATTATGGTTTTTTCTTGTACTAATCCTTGTACTATCGAATGATAAGTTATTAATATGTATACAGTTTTTTTTATCACGAAATCATCTAGTTCTTGCGACGTAATTATTTTTGGGGGGTCGCTGTAAGTGTGACTTGCTTAAACAATAGGATAGGAGAGAGAGAGACTATTTTATGGAGGACTTTTTAAAGATGACTCGATTTTGTGCTCTTATTCCTTTGTGAAAATTTACAAGTTCTTTATACTTGATGATAAGAATGATACATAGTTATAATCCATGAGAAAATTAAAATGGCGGTTGTCGTCTACTCATTTTTGTCAAGACCGCGTGCGTCCATTTTCCTTTCATTTGAACCCAACGTTGAATAAATTGTAAAATGGAGTAAAAAATCGTCTTTTTTACTCAAAAGCTTTTTATCTAAATAATAGTTTTACCTAACAAAATGTTATGAGCTTAGAGCTTCCCACATGGAACAAAAATGCTTAAGTTTTTCGTTCATATTTATATTACAGTCCTTTTATTTATCATACATTCGTTTCGAATCAATATGACAGATCACCGCATCCTGCCCGGGAAGTGGATGACCCTTGCAGTGAGTCATTCGCGTACAACACACATGCGCAGTAGTTACCTCCGACTTCATTGTCAAGCCTGTCTCTCGTTGCTTATTCGCGGTACAATGGCGTTAATAAATCTTAACGCCTCGTGTATACGCGATTGTACTTTTGGTGTAGAATGTGTGCTGTATTCTGATGTTTTGTCTGCGGGACAACACAAATTGGCACAAGTGTCGCGGTATAATAAACCTTCTTTTTTAAAAAAAGTTCGTATCAACTTTTTGGCGGGCTTATTGGCAAACTCAGAAGCTATTGAGAATTATCGGCGTAAACTTTATTTTTTTAATTAATGAAATACTTTTAAGATTTTTAAATTGATTTAAATGAGATAGTGTATGTTGATATGATTTAATACTTAGTAGAAAAATGTTGCCTCGTCTTTAATGAAGGAATCCCATAGGACATTTTACTGAATTTTACAATTGTATTCGTACTGTTAAGAATATAAACAATCATGTCTAATTATTCTAGTCTTTCTTAAGCTTACCGACAGCCCGCATTTCATTTTCATTTAAAGATATGTAATGGGTTTTAACAGACTTTTAACAAAGCTTTAACATATGTATATTGTAAATGTAACCAAGTAATTTATATATATAAGTAATTGATGGCAACGATTATACTCATATATTTTTTAATGAGACGTCTAACTGATAGATATTTGTATGTAAAGAAATTATACTATAAAAAAAAAATTAAGGCCTAAGTTAATCGAACCCACAGCTTCTCCCTATCGGGCTAGTGCTTGTCTTATTGACTTACTGAGACCTAGATGTGTTGAATTTTTGTCAGAATTTCCTAAGCTACATAAATACCAGCGAAGGCAAAGATTACGCTTATGTATTTTTTTTAAGTAGAATGTTGGAAAGATGATATTTCAAACCCTATAGTATAAAAAACCTGTAAAGATGTAAATTTGATCTTGATTAACTTCCCATTTCACTTTTTATTTAATTCTGATCTTTCTTTCGACTGCTTATCAGAAGCTGTTCATAGGATGACTGTTATCAAACATGAAACATACAATTTTGTCAAAAAAGCCACAAATATAAATTACATTTAATAAGGATGTTATCTCAATATTACGGTTGAGAGATTATTTGGCAAACTTAAAACACCATTGATCAAAGCTGTTCCAGCATTAAGGTTAAACAAAGCAATCATTCTTCTATTGATACGGTTGACAAATTACAACATAATTATTATGTTGATCTAAGTAACATAATAAATCGTTGTGTACAGACTCCAATTCACGATAAAGTGACATTGCAGTAAGTTTTACTCAGAATAGCATGATAAGGAAATGGACAATGGACGCATTATTTAAATATTGGATCGAAACTTAAAATTCTATTGAATTTAATGTAAAAGTTATGTTCAAAACACATCACGTAATTCCATCAAGTTATATTTTTTTATCGTTGTCATGTAACTTATAGTACCAATAACTACTGCAGTTGTAAATAATCTAGATGTCCCTTTCCACTTTATTTAACGACTCACCTATAATGGATACTCCCATGATTTCGAACTATTATTCACCCTCGCGTCCTACACTAGAAAATTTTATGATTCTTTATGCGCCCAGAGATTGTCGTTATACGTGTATAGCTGTAAAATGAGATTCCATAAAGCGTATGTCTTAAGATTTGTTTAAGATTAAAAAATGGGATACGTTGCCACTTGTTTACTGCTGCACTCGCTGAGACAATGAAACGAGAATAAACGGAAAGCTTTGTTTACCCTTCGTTTGCATTATGCAACTATTGAGGGAATTCGATCGTTTCATACGAACCTGAAGGTCGTTCAACAGCAACTGAAGAATGTTGCGCCCCAAAAGATACTGGTGCTCCGGTGATATTAGCGAATGCACCCGCTCTAGTAGTCCCGGCAATGCGCCGGGATCGTGCGAGACGCACCACTCTGCAAAATCCACCAGCGTACTCTGCTCGAGAGCTTGTTGCAACCTCACGTACTCGCGCATTTGTCTGTTGGCCGCTGACACCCTGTTCAACAAATCGGACATCTCGTAAAGTCGCATCTCGAGCCTCGCATCGCCCCTACTCTTAGTCAACATCATAGCCACTGCGTTTCTCTGCTCCATGTTCAATTCCAGTCGTTCTATGTCTCTTGAAACTTGAGCCAATCGCGCCAATATCTGACTCTCGCGTTTCCTCAGGAGAGGGAGTTCGACACCACCTGTCGCATTGAATGGTTTTCCTATAATATCCCAGGAACTGAGGACTTTTTCTCCGATCTCCTTGCTTAGGAATAAAACGTCAAGCGTCTCGTCTATTAGCGCGTGCGCAGCGGTCGCGAGCGCGAGCAGCGCGAAGGCGCGCAGGCGTCGGGCGAACATAGCGGAGGTTGCGAGCCCACTGCCGCTTCGATCGAGGTCGCGGGGTGACTCGCTCTGCCTCGGAAATACCACTTTCTATTGCTAAATCTGCTACCCATAACTCAAAGTTTACTCATTAGTTAGACCTTCTTTCCCCGCTGTGACGTAGTCCAAAGAACTGTTATTTAATTTATTTGATGTGTTGATAATTTGAAACGCTCGATATCTTTTAATGTGCCTGTATGTTATAAAGGATTCCTTGCAACTGTCTTAACTAGTTTAGCTGGTTTGCACTTGTAATGCTTTAATTATACGAACTCGTTCTTATATAGGTAGACTTACACGGAAAAATAAATAGTATCGACAATTTAAGTCCCATTAGTTCGGTTAACGGTATTGTGCTGGCAACACTGATTTCCAGCCCCTCGACGCGTCCCCTCAATTAGTAAACACAAACTTTTATTGTTAGGACGCTTTCGATTTCCTTGTAACCATACCCAGTTTTTATGGTTATTTTTTTAGGTCGTTCAATTTGTTAATTTGATAATCTCGTGGGAGTTATTCTTGTTGTCATATTACCATTGTCAATGACTTGTGGCTAAAAAGTAATAAAAATTCTTTGAAACAGTCAATCCTTGATAAAAAATTTCAAATAATCCTTATACCTATATGACAACAAAATTGTATAAAATGTTAAACTTGCATATTACGTAGAAATTAAAATACTATTTATTCATAAGTAAACACATACATTCTATAAGTTTATAAGAATAAAACAATAATTTGATATAATATATATAGTATGCACAACATTCAAAACTTAAACCAATAACGTAACAAATAATATTATCGCGGTACCGTTATTTATTGCTGTTGTTGAAACAGCGAGTAAATATTAAGGTTCATCGATTATGTTTACTGTTCTTAAACTATTCATCTATGCAATAATCACACCAATTAGCCTAGCCCAAAGTAAGCACTTTAAGGTTTGTGTTATGCATACTAGGGTAACAGATATTCATACTAATACTTGATACAAAGACATTTAATATTTATAGAAATAAATATAAATGCCCATGACTCAGATACAATTTCTCCTATTCATCAAACGGAAATCTGACCCTTCCGGGACTCTAACCCAGGACCGTCGGTGCGAAAACGGTTGTCAAATTATCATAATTCAAGTACCAAGTGTGAAACAAAACCGATTCTAATTCAAGCAATAATAAAACACTGGCCTATTATTATTATTATCATTTGTTCATCCTAAACAAAATACGTAGTGCTAATAAATTAAAATTAATTATCTTTCAATGAATTAATATTAAGGTCATTACTCAATATATTTAAAAAAAATGTCAAATTGCTTGTACTTATAGCGGAATTATATGCTTTTGAAAATAAGAACGTCGACTATATGATTGTTGTCAATTACGCAGATACACCGGAAATTGCATCTGCTACAAAACAGTTCTACAGAATACTTTTTTTGCCATGAAAACGTGATGACGTCAAAATTGATTGTAAGCAAATAGTCCTGTTCAAACAATGCGACCATTCTTTTCACCAAAAAAATTTTACTTATAAACATATTTTACAAAAGCTCAGAAAATAATAATTTCCTTTGTATTTTTTTTGCAGAGCCTCTTTTATGAGATCCTGGCTGGTGTGTGGGTCCGCAATGGGCTGCAGATCAAGGGTCAAGCGATGACATACATCCAGGCCAACTTCTGCAACTCTATGGTCGACATGGATATCTATTGGCTGCAGATATGCGCCGCGCACTTACCGGCCGATCAGTTCATCGACATGTGCATAGATATGTGAGTGTTTAAATCAAGAGAATTGTTGATATACGAACTTGATATTTTTTATATGAACTTTATTAATATACGCATAGCGAAAAACAAATATATGCAATCGATATCAATACCTACTTATATTATAACAAAATACATATTACATTGGCAACATAAATATAATGATACAATAATGTAATATTTCTTACATTACACCAGTTAGTCTAGTCCAAAGTAAGCATTGTAAAAGTTATGTTATGGAAACTATAACTTTGTCTATTATTACTTGTATAAATGCCTCTTTTTCCGAGTCTCAAGTCTCTCCGGGGCTCGAACCTTTGACCGTTAGGTGCGAAAAGCAAAACACAAAACGACTTTTAATAATTTAACGATTCTTCGGTACAAAATTTTGAAAACAAATAACAAATTATATTTATATATCTTTCAATATCAATAAATTTTATATAATTGGTTTTTGTTTATAGATTACTTAAAAATGTGGTCTTGATTTCAAATTCTATGCCGGGCTTTTACGCATTCAATAAATGATACAGTGTTTTTTAAACTCTCGTAAACGAATCCATCTTTCGTTTACAAACTTATTTTTTTATAATATTAAATAGAAAAATTTTAGACCAGGCGCAACCTTTGAATGTCTAACTCGAGTCCAGCCTGAGCCTCAGAATAATAAGGCGTTCGTTCTATGTGAAATAATTGAACGATGGGAACCAGTTGTCATTTCACTGATACTTTATTATAAGTCCACATAAAAGTATACCTTTTGACATATCACATTTTTCACGATAATATAAAAATTATTTGTCATTATTATTACAAGGTAGGTCCTAACATCAAAGCGTGTAGTTCGATTTGCTGTCGATGGTACTATGTTTCGAACTCGGAAGTTTCTCAAACGCTCATAAAATATATATGGTATATATTTGTGGTTCGGTAGTCAAATCACATTTTGCATTCTGCTTGTAAACACAGTATTAAGTATCGTATGCAAATCGAGCTATTGTTCAACAAGACACCATAGGAGTCGCCAAGCTTACTGGATATGTAATTTTTTAAACGATTTGAAAAAAAGTAGGTTAAAGAAGAAAAGATGTGACAACTAAGACAAGTTTAATTTTTCTAGTGATACTTTTCGATGTTAATATTTAGCAGTTTAAGACAGAAATAAAATAAATCATTATTAATAAGGAGGTTTCCATTTGGACTGTATAGTTTTTGTTATGCAACGCTAGTGATTCTACCTATGCGCCAATGAATCCCAATTTCGAATCCTGGTAGAGGCATATGTTTGTGTGATGAGTATTAAACATTTCTTTCCTAGTCATGTTTATTTACTTACGGCACATTCATCAGTACACTTTAAAAATTAAAATTATTTCTATCAAATATTAAGCTTGATTCACCGTCGAATGTACTATATCTCTTATTCAGTATCCAAAGTACAAGGTCTGTTACTTTGAAACTAAATAATGTATGTGAATTGTCCATAGGAGATGTTTCATTTTGGGCCATTATTAATACATTCCATGCAATATCAGGATGATTTCAGAAAACAATAACAATTGTTGATTAGCTTATTAATAAAACAGTGCCAACGTATTTAAAGTTACAGTAAGAAACCCAATTAAGAACATAAAATAAGACAGTAAGATCACATTCGTAACATTATCTTTATACCGTATCTGTGGTCGTTATTATACTGTGTCCAATGCAGGATGATACTTTTGACAGGTGTCACTTCCTTATTGCTACGTACTAAGGTTGCGTGTTTCCTCATGTTTGGCTTGACATTGCAATAGCAACTTTATACCCTCTATATAGGTGTCAACTGTCAAAAGTATCATCCTACATTGGACAAAGTATAATCTTCCGTTGTTATGCTCACACATTTGATGATTGATGATGATGACATCTGATATTAATGGTTTTAATTTTTAGTAATAGTATATTCTAATGTATGGAAGTGAATCTTGGGTTTGGCGGAAGAAGTACGAATGTATCAATAATGCCGTGGAAATGAAAGCTTTAAGAAATATAGCTGGAGTGGATTTTATGAATGCAATAAGGAATGATGTGATAAAAGCGTGGTGTGGTGTTGAAGATATATATGAGGCAAATGTGCATGGGCAAGTCGGTAAAGGCAGACTAGGGGAACTTTTAGGGACCAAATAGAAGATATCCTGGTAAAGAGCCAGGGCCAGGGTCGTGGAAAGTGGAAATTTGTTATCTCTGCCTACCCCTAGGGGAAGGGGAAGGGGAAAGGCGTAATTTTATATATCTAATTATTAGTTTTAGTGGTTGTTTTTGCTGCTACACGTTGAGGTTTGAGTCTCATAGAAAACTAAACACCTTCTTAAATTACTTATTAATTCGTATGCAGGTTCGGTGTTCGCGAATGGCTGAGCATGCTGCCCATGACTCCTACGCAGGCAGCTGAGCAGGACGCCATGGTGGAGGGGCTTCTCACCTTCCTTGCTATACTTGTCTCTTCGCGGACAAATCTCGGTGAGATCTTGTTTTTTTTTTATTTTTGCTCACTATTAGGTTTTAGTTTAGAATATTAATTTTATCGGATAGCGGCAATATGGCAGTATATCCCGTGCTATAAATGAGAGAACATAAAATAATATGATCGAAAGATCTCAATCTTTGAATGCCTACATTTTCTGTAAAAAAACAAACGTAATTACGTATTTTTTAACATTTACTAATGCTTACTATATTAAAGTATTGATTTTGGTTGTCCAATCTTAAATAAATAGATAATTTGACTTAAACGAATATCATTTCAATTTCATTGCGTCATTTGTTTCCTCTGCGTGGACGCAGTTGCAAATGCAACTTCACTTGACAGTTGGCTTTTACATGTTTTTTTTAGGTTCAGATAATACAACGTAAGTCAAAAACCAATTAATTTATAAAATTAGATTAATAGCACCAAAATTTGAATACCTAGTAGAAACTAAAATGGTCATCCTATAAAGTTTCAATAAAAATGTCCACACAATGATATATTACTTCCGCCAAATATCTTTCCAAGTATTTATGCAATATTCGAAGATTGATATAGTAGGCCTGATGAACTCAATGAACCGAAGAAGTGGTTTTTATGTATTATGGACTCTTTTTAACTTTACGGCTAGATATTTTAATTACCCAGAACTAGTTATTCCCGTTTTTTTGAATCAGAAAAAACTGGTTCCTTGCCCTAGTATGTATAGCGTTGTGTAGTATGTATAGCATATAGGAGACGTGATTTAATTGCTAGCTAAGCAATAATTGGGGGTTTTTACTTCGCGTGTTTCCAGGGTTATAACAATTTCTCCCCACAGTATTCCTACTATATACTCTTTTTATATTATTTTAGTAACACGCACAGAAAGAAGGTTTATTCTTAACTTTTCTTTTATTACCGTTATTCGTGTTATATTTCTACACAAAGTCCCAATATATGTCAAGATATGTGGCATAATTGTTCCCCGTTATGGCAGGTAACGATGAGCTGACACAGTCCCGCCTAGAAGTAAGCACGTTGCTAGCCGCCGGCGACAAGACTCATTCGCAGCTGCTCGAGCTCATGCCCGAGCGATCGGGCAACGCACACACCAGGAACTTCGAAACCGTCCTCAAAGAGGTATGGTTTGCCCTAATAACAGAAGCCCACAAAAGCCAGCGGTTCACTGACGCTTCTAGCCCATTGGACGTCCTATGTTACATTAATTAAAATTTACAACGTATATACATAGAATCATCTGGTTTTTATTTAATTAGTAAGAGTATGCTAAAAAAATAGATCGATAATTTTTGTATTAAAACAAATAGTTATTAAATGCCAACAATATTTTAAATTTCCTGAAAATTTAAGTACTGTATGATGATTTTTTTAAATTTCTCTAAGAAAAGACTTATATTTTGGATTTTCATTTCTATCTTTTATGATAAATTTTAATAGAAATATTTCTTCTAGTATTTAAAAAAAATCATATAAGATAATATTGTAAATGCATAAAATATAAAAATCATATCAAATAAATAAATAAATAAATAAATCTTTATTTTCTCACCACAAACTCTTACTTTAATACTTAACATTAGAAAAAGATATAAATAGAATCATGTTTTAACGCTTAATTAAAATAAGCGACAAATAATTAATAATCACTATACCCACAGGTGTCGACGTACAGGCCGCCGCCGAAAGGCTCTGAGAATCTAGAGCAAGGGCTATTCGTGCCAAAACCCATAGTGTGGGAACAGTACTACGATCCACTGCACGTACTCAGGCGCGCAGTACACCGAAGAGACTTCCATTCCTCCATGGAGAGGTTCACCGCATAGTGAGTACCGCAACTACATCATACCTAGCATACCTAGGTTAGGCAGTTCGGGTAATTAAGTTGGAATGCAAGACCCTAATACAATTTTTTTTCCACCAATATCTAGAATGGATCGGCGATGGATATTAGTGCTTTTAATTATAGTATAGCAGGGGTAAAACCGTGAAACATGGTCAACAACGTCATCAAAATCGGCTTAGTAGTTTTTGAGTTTATTTCAAACATACAAAAATACAAATCTTTCCTCCTTATAATATTAGTGTAGATAACAATGAAATCCCGACACTTTTGCATGCGTCTTGTCTTGCTTGCATCAAGCGCGCGTGGATTTCCTTAGCAGAGTTATTTTAGAAATGTATTTATTATACTCTTCAAAGATCTTATACTTACAATCATCAACAAATATATTTCGAAAAAGATTATTACAGGATTTTATGTTGATAAAAAACTCAATGGCCCATAACTCATTAATAGGTACCAACTCTTAACATCTTACACACGTGATAACTTTTAAACGAAATATCCGATTGAGATGAAACAAAAAGTATTTTACTTCTACATAATTACTCTTGATAACATAATGCTTAATTTCGATAAAGATTAACATTACGATACATATTTAATGTAGTTTTTTTCTTCAGACGATTTAATAATTATTTTGAACACAAAATCGGTTATTGTGATTAAACCATGATAGCTAGATATATGTTCTCGCGGACTTTTTTGTAGGTCTTAATGGGATCTAGAAACCCGTAGTACATCATTTTGTTCTATTGTCAATAGTTTTTGCAGCGCACGCAAAAATAGGTTTTAGATTTTACACCTTGTGTTACAAAATAGCTATTTTATTACGGATCACTAATTAAAAAAAAAATAGCCTATAGCCTTCCTCGATAAATGGACTACCCAACACTGAGAGAATCATTCAAATCGGACCAGTAGTTCCAGAGATTAGCGCGTTCAAATAAACAAACAAACAAACAAACTCTGCAGCTTTATAATATTATAGTATAGATTGTGTTGATACATGTTATTGCCAGTCTCGATGCATGAGCCATGTATGAGCATGCATGCATATAATAAATAAAACAAATCCATTATCAAATGTGGTATTGAAAGCTTGCTCAAGTTATTGTCCAACAAGGAGATTACAAAATTAATTGCAAATTTCATTTCATTCAAGATCACTTTCTGAGGCATTCTGATCTAATAAACTGCAACTTTTTTTTTTTGCAATTCATGCCTCATGGTATCAGTGACGTCCACTGGCTATAAATGTAACAAATGCTTACTCATTTATCAGTGGCAGCAGTGATAGTGTGAATTCAACTTGTGTAGTGTTCGCGAGAAGCAGAAGGCTGCGGGGCAGACGCCCCCACCCGCGGACAGTGGGGCGGGGGCGCCAGGTGGCGGAGCCTTATGGCCCCCACTACGGCTCCCGCCTCCCGCACCCGAAGCCGCCGGCGACCCCCGCGCCCTCTGTGCCTCGGGTATGTTGCATCTTTTCTTTATTTATTGAAACGAAGGTTCTTTAGGGACGTTCGGTCCGCTCGCATATTAGCGCTCGCCGCGCAGCCACTATCCGTGCTAAGCGTCAGATTTTACCGTTCCACGAGAGCTTCACTAGCACAGAAAATATGTCTTGCTCATTCTAATGCCAATTACAGTTTTTCCTATGTACTAGACGAAGCTCAACAATAATATATGCTTTAACGATACGTTAGCCAGCTGCTACAAATTTGCTGATTACAATTAAAGATCTTACTCGTTCAGTGCCTTAGTAGGGCTACTTGTTTGTGTGATGAGCACATGCATATTTGCCGAATAATTGTCCTCTATATACTTATTTATTTATTTAAACGTTATTTAGTACTTTAATTGGTCGGAGAAATAATTGTCGTAAATTGTCCAAAAATGTATTTCTTGACATATTTTCATTGCAAACAAACGAATGTGCCTTTTAATGCACACATTAGAAATGTTTTAGTTTGAAAAGCTTTTTAACCCCTTGACGCCCAGCTATGTGCTAAATGCGTTCTTTCTCTCTCTATCGGGGAAAAATATCATTCAATCAAAAAGAACCATTACCAAAGCCGTAATAAGGATTAAATCAGACTGCGCGCTATAGAGCATTATATAATGATAGCGGATTTTAGGTATCGTTGTCGCGCGCATGATATAATGCTCTCGAGTTTTAAGGGGTTGAATCACATTTATTTGCATCATTTTTCGTAATTAATTCTGATCATTTTAAATAAATTAATTGTCATAAATTATATCGTGTGTCAGGCGTGTTGCACGGTGCATTACTCTGCGTGCTGCATCGCGGCGTGCACCGGCGTGGGGGCGGGTCGTCGAGTGGGGGCGGGGGCTCGGAAGGGGGCGGTGGGCCACATGCCCCCCCTGACCACGTACTGGCGTTGGCCGTCTACCTGCTTCGGGTGTGCGCCGACCTGGAGGCGGAGCGTGCGCCCAGACAGCCGGTCAGTACACCTAGCATGTATGATAAATAGATATGAAATTTATTTATAATTGAAGAAGTATCGAAAAAAGACAGAAATATCATTTCGTTTCTTTGTTATTTATCATTTAGTGTTACTAATGACCTTGCTTAAGGTACTGTAAAGCCTAATCTATATTTTCTTATATTTCTGTATTTTATATTAACTATCTCATTTTAAGCAAATTGTAAGTTTGTATGTAAAATTAATATTCTTTACACCGAAATACTGGTATATTCGTATAAGATTAGGTAGCCATAAACCATCCGTTGAGTTATAACCTTTACCTAAATTTACCGAGTTGATCCTCGTTGATGTACTACCTACCCTCTCATAGCACAACAATTAAGCTTACCACTAAGGGTTGACGGGAATAATTATAATGTATTATTCGTATTGTTAATATAAAAAAAATGTTAGTTCCACCATGTAAATACAGCAAATGCTTTTTTATACTAGTTCCACCATGGTATATGGGGTAATGGAATTAATGTAAATATACTGAAATATTGACATTTAAAACTGTAATAATGACAAAAGGTTTTTCATAAATTATTTTATGTCAGCGTTAAATTTAAAAAAAGATGGGATGTTTTTTTTTATTGATCAATTTGATTAAGCTGATATAAAACGTGTATGGTAAATAAGAAGTTATTTTGTTAGAGGGATGCGTTATTAAATTGTTAAAAAAAATATAAGTGTAGCTGTTGTAAATAAAATACATAATACTACATACTTACTTTTGAATGATATTTGAATCACTACTTTGTCGACTGATTTGACCAAGAAAGGGTGACTCTAGCTTTGAAGCCAAACGAGTCAGATCCGAATACCGGATGTACAGATGCGGAATGCTTTGTAATTGTATGTGTCTGTAATAGTGCTGAATTAGGGTAAATTAAATTGGCGTGTAAGTGGTGCGATCCTTGGGTGCAGGGCGACGTGTGCGTGGCGGAGAGCGAGGGCGGAGCCCGAGTCCGCGGCGTGCCTCTACTTGGGGCGTTCGCGGGCGCAGCCCTGTGCGACAACGCACGCGCCGTGGTGGCCGCAGTGCCCCCCAGCGCTGCCCCCAGACCGCGTGCGCCCGCGCCCCCGCCCACTCCTGCTCACTACCACTCCGATAGTACGTGTCCAAAAGAAAAAAAAAACATTTATTTACTCACACATACACACTTTTACAAACACGCACACATACACACACACACACACACACATACACACACACACACACACACATTCACACACACGCGCGCGGAGAATACTAGAATAGAAGGAGAAAATAATGGAATGTAATAAAAAAAGAGTAATATAAACCTAAAACTGTTGTGTGGGATCAACAAGGGTATTTGTTTTTATGATCTCAGCATTTTGCCTCTGTTTCATTTACAGCTGGGCGGAATAGACACAGAAGCGTTTTTATTATGACACGGTTACAGAAAAAAAATGTAAAAAAAACTTATGTACCTGAACTTGTGGCCATATATTCACTGCGTAAGACGCTTTAGGGGATCGACCATGGTTCAAACAAACTGGTGTGAGCGAGTCTTGATACTTCTTACGTAAGGGAGAAAAATCAAGATTAAAGATATCCACTCTAAAAAACCGTCGTTCTTAATTGGATTTGTTCCGGAAGTTGAGTTTTATCGCTTAATATTAATTTCTAATGCGCCCCTCAAAAGTCAAATCACTAAATGACAAGTATTTCAATGCTTTCGCGCCTCCCATCTCAGGTATATGATTAAAAGTTTGAACAAAAATAATAATGTTTATTGTAATCTTGACATGGTAAACTCAGAAATTGATATTTTAAATTATTAATTATCTAAATTTAAACGTTTAATATGTACCAATCATACTACATAAAAAATGATATTAAAGTAAAATTAGCACAAATTACTCTAAATTATAAAGAAGATAAGAAGTATATTTGTAAAATAATAACTTGTTGCCAAAATAATAAATGAATAAAATTATTTTGAGAAAGTGCGTGCAAGGGCGCGAGTACCATGGCAACCGACCCACACCACCCGCACTTCGTCTCCCGGGGACTCCCCGGTTGTGGACTAGTCATTACTTGTTTGCCGCAAAACAAACCAAACGTGTATTCATTTTCTCCTTACGTAATTTACGTATTTATTTCTTACGTAATAAATTTTAAACAGGGGAGGTTAATGTCGGCTTATTCTAATCTTATATAGGAGATAGGAGAGGGTCAAAACTAGCAAAAATAGCCTTGCGTAATAAATGAATGGCGCCCTTGTTTTTGCGCATGCATATATGCCTTCGAAACCTCCTTTAACTTATATACAATGTAAATAACAATATAAAACAATAAAGTGTGATAATAAGTTTACCTCCTACTTATCTAACTACATAGGCTACTCAGCATATGTTGCAGCATGAATATTACTAATAATAGCTATCAGCTATTCTTGGGAAATTTGTTTAAATGTGTTTGCAACACATGAACAAAAATAAACTAATATTGAAATAATTATTGATAATAAAGTGACATAACATCGACGCGAAAGTAAATTGAATAACTCTTGCTGAATTATTTAATTTAGTGATAGTATGTACGTGAAGTATTATAGATAATTGGCTTCTGCTAAGTTTCGTTTTGAAGACTAATTGAATGTTATAAAATTTTGAATAAACGACTACAGTGCTAATTAGTGTAGCTATAACAAATCTTATTATTATTACTTCTGCTGACGACCGCCATAGCATTCGACAAAATAAATCATCAGAAATAAAAATTTCTGACATGGTATTCAAACCCAATTTTTCGAAATAAACTTATTTTGCTTTTGAAAATTTATCATTTTCTCAATGCTGAATACACTTATCACGTAGAATCAATATTGAAAAAACCTAAACCGATGTTTTATTTATAGGTGATACGGAATGGGAACCTTCAGAGTCAGAGACATCAAGACTGCCTTCATTGACAAAATCCGTATCTTTGCCCGCAACAAGCACCGCATTAGCTGTGCCACCACCTTTACAGGCAAGTATCAGGATAACATATCGTATATTTTGTCTTGCTCATTTAACGCATCTCTTCTTGTTTTCAGTAACATAATTTATTAAGGAACAATTGCAATTTTAATTATTTTTATTTAAAAATGTGTTTTAAAAAGGATGTCTCAAGGATTTGTACTTGTTCTTACTTTATTTTAACTTCTAGTTGAAGATAAGAGAAATTATACAATTATAGATTCTGAATATGGAAATAACATGTATTGGTACATAATAAGGATTAAAAGTGAAAAAATACATTGTTTTGATAATTTTACACATTCAGATGGTGCAAAGAGAAGATTCCGTACCGGACGACCAATCAGACGCAGGGGGCGATGCCCCGCAGATGAGAGCTCTTGAGGTAAGCATATTCTAGTAATATTTTACCATATGTAACGTTAAAAGTTTAAATTGACTCACAATTTATTAATTTATTTAATACAGCTTACAAATAACCACATGAAAACTGTTTAAATCTCTTATAGGTGATGAAAATACCTTTTTATTTTATATATTAATATATTTTACATTTTTAAGCATTTTCTATGTACAAGTTTTGATTATGCTTGTTAGATATCCAAATTATTATTATTTAATAAGTACATCCTTGGAGGTGGACGTATATGTTATGTATATGTTACGAGAATTTGGGGGGTAGTTAGTAAATAAAACAAAGGAACAGCAAGCCAAGAACACTTGCTACTGCAATTCGTACGACAGATACTGAAATTCTTATTAATTGTCCGTCTCGTGTTCTTTCCTCCTTAACACTAAAAGATACACACATTACACCTTTCATCCCTCACCCATTTATTAGTTATCTATCACCCAATAATTGCCTCTTGTCGTCATCAAAATAAGAGAATGAGTAATTGAAGACGTGGCTGTATGAGATAAGGACTATTTGCCTTCCCTATGACAAAACAAAGATAAATGTGTCTTTTTGGCGGGAGCGGAAAGCGTCTCTTTGTTTGTTGGTTTTGTTTTTTTTTTGTTAAAATTTGTGTTGTAGTACATAGTAGTGTGTAATAATGGTGGATTATTAATCACTAAGTGTTTGTAAACATGCAAGAGTGTTGGCTGTCTTTCCCTGTTCTCTCAAGAAGTCAACGGGGAGGTTTCAGTAGAATTTCAGGAGGTTCATTGATCATCTATCATTCACGGATCGGCTCTCATCATGATACATCATCTAATGAAAAAAAAGTGAAGACTAGGCTGTAAAGGCTTTCTACCTTTTGAGTGCCCTTATGGGAAACCTTAACAAAAAAAAATGTGTAACGTTGAGTGTTGTCAACAGGACGTGATGGACCGTCAGGCGTTGGCGCTACCAACACCACGCGACGTGGTCGACGTGGAGGACGTGGTGGGCGCCGAGCCCCAGCTGGCGCTGGCCATCGCGGAAACCGACGCCGCCCCACTTCACCTCGGTACCGACGCCCCACAGCTAACGTGGTGTAGGCTTACAGAAGGCTATTTGATTATGTGAAACGATTTAGATATTACAAATGGGCTCATAATTGGCTTACAATTACATTTGTCCATCTTAAATTTCTATAACATTTACAATACGCTAATAAAAAACACGTTTTTGAGCCTTCAGATAGGAAAGAAAGCCATATTATAGAAATATGGCAAATAAAAACGACTACCAAAAATTTATAAGATTTCCCACAGGGAATAATAAAAGAAGAATAGCTATATTTTTGAACACGATTGCTTTTGATTGTATTTAAAATGACGTCACAGGACAGTAAATAAAGCCACCCAACTTATAGCCTGTTGTTATTGGGTAATTTGTGCCTAGTGGAATTTAAGACGTTTTATGTCGTAAAAAGCTATATAATATCGACATTTAATTCTGTTTATTATAATGTTCCCTTAAATTAGTACCAATGAAAATATTGTCTTACAGTTTTTTTCTACTAAATATCTATTAGTTTTTTGATTAACTTAGTCATATAATTATTTCATAATAACGAATACTTAACGAAATAGCTATTTATATATGTTGTTATTTATTTAGACGCAGCATCAGATTGGTGTGTAGTCGCAAGACGACCCGGTCCCCAACCTTCGACAAGTGCACAGGTAATATATTAAGTCAGCATAATGTTGAAAATTTAAATAATAAATTAAATTATATAAAATGAAATCATACGCTTACAGGTTCAAGTTCATAATCAACCAGGTGACGAATCGATTCCGGTCAACGAATCGATAATATCGCTTCTGATGAAACTACATTCGCAACTTTCTGGCAAACTTGACTCATTCTCACTCGAAGAGGCGCCACCTGTGTCAGATGAACCTATCGGTAAGTACTTTCTTAGTACTAGTATTGTTTTTTTAAATATCACAACAACAAAAGAAGTTTGAACTAGATTTTGTAATCTACCGTAACTAAACAAATCATTACCTTACCTTTTTTTTAAATTAAACAGGTTTACTTTAGCTAGGAACGTGACTTTAAATATTGTGAAGGTTATAGAAAATAAATGACGACCATTGCCTTAGTCATTCTGTGATCAGGGCTCTTGTAAAGGAGTCGAAACGTCGGGATTAAATATAAAATAAATTATGCGCTCTATTAATATATCCGTAAAGTTATTTATTGAAATGTTTTTGTACAATTACGAAAAGAAAATTAGACATTAATTTAATATGATTTTACCTATAGATACTTTTATTTAATTTTATGCCATTTTATTGTATAAATTAAAATATGTATTCACATGCTGTTCCACAGTTATGTACATGATGTTTATAAAAAAAAATATCGTCCTCTATAATACCGCATATAAAGCAAATAAAGAATTTTGAATTTGAGAAAAACGGTGCCTACGCATGGCACGGCGATTGGAATATGTTTTGTGATGGGGTTGTATTGTCGTTTTGCATGCGCAGGCGACGGTCCGTACTTCATCGGGCAGGTGTTGGTTGCGCTGGCGAAGCTGGACGCCAGATGCGCGGCCTCCATTCAGCACGTGCGACACACGCTGTGGCCCAATCAACGCGAGCGCCAGGCCGAGCAGCGAGCCAGGTGGGTTCGACAATCATAACCATAATACAAAATTATACAATATGTATATAATCTAAGATCACAGTTGTTTGTGCGTTTGTCTGTCCGCTCTTTTTTCATTGTATACGCGTTACCATAGCAACGGGTTACCGGGTCAGCTAGTATATACTCTAAGAAGACAAATTTGTTGTTTATGTGTTTGTCTGTCCGCTCTTTTTCCATTATATCAATTAACGTTCCCATAGCAACGCGTTACCGAGTCAGCTAGTTTAATTTATAAATTAATATTAATATCCGCTGCATGAGTGAAGCTTCCCTTGGGTATCAATACTTTAACTTTTTTCCTACTTGTTTTTGTTTTCATTGATGTTCTTGTTATTTGGAATGTTACCTATACTAAAGTTTTTTATAGTGATAATATCTTAATATTTCGGGCCAGCATTTGTAAAACGTTGGATAGTCGTAATTGGCGTACACAAATATACATTAAAAATTGTTATAACCAATGTGCTATTTGTGCTGTGTACTATCCCTTTTATAAATAAATAATAATCTGACGGCTTGGTGCAACAGTAGCGATCCTAACCTCCCGGTAGAGGCATATGTTTGTGTGCTGAATATAAGCATTTTTTCCCGAATCATGGTCATTTATATACTTATTTATGTATTCTATACATTATTTAGTAACCAAAGTACAAGTTCAGCTTAGTTTAGAACTAAATAATTAATGTGAAATGTCCGTAATTAAAAAAATATGGCTTAAATATAATACGTGGTGTGTTGAAATATTAATCAAGACGAAAAAGAAAATATAATGAATACCGTTTCGTCGACCGTATATCCGACCGCTTGTATGGGAACAATACATTATACGTCGTTTTCATCTGACCGTACAGAGAGCGTCGGGAAAAAGAGGAGCGATCCCGCCGAGCCCGTGAACGACAAGCGGCTGTGATGAGAGAATTCGCGCGTCGTCAACAACAGTTTTTGTCCCACGTTCACTCGGCTGCTGCTGACCCTATGGACTGGGACGACGACCAACCGCCAGAGCGACACTACGACTGCGTCATCTGTAACACCACGGCACCTGCTACTCACCATGATCCTATAGGCCTCGTGGCTCTTCTGCAGGTCTGTATTGGTATTTTTCACCACTTTTAGAAACCGATGATTTTGGTGTGCCATTGACACAAAATAGTATAATCCATACAACACATATGAAATATATAGCACGTAAAAATGCTGGTTAAACAATATCCTTTAGACCTCTTGGCGCTCTTGCAGGTCTGTACAGACTTCTTTAACTACTTTTAGAAACAAAAGACTTAAAAGCTACTGCTGTGCCAATGACACCAAATAGTATTATCGATTCAACATGTATGAAATATATTAATATAAGAAAAGGGAGTTAATTCTTGATTTTCCTGCTTCGTATGTTTCCAAGGTTATAGCAATTTCTTCCTCCATTATTTCTTCTGTACTTGTTATTTAGTTTAGTGAGATTATTATTAACTGCATTTATATATTTCTATTTTATCACTGTTGCTTGTATTATTTCTACACCAACCTCGGTAACAAGGATATTGACACGGAAAGGCTAGTTACTCTGAAATGCAAATGAGTTTATAGAAAACCAATGGGGAAATTATTCACCAATAGTGTACCAATATGTACTATCGATGTCTCTCGTGCCTTACCACTTTGTAGAAATATTCGTTTGAACTGATCGCATCGCATTTATACTACAGCCAATCATAAACAACTTATAAGATAAATTTTTATAATAGAAAAATACTAGAAAAAATCGACTCGGGTCACAAGTGAATTCTCAGGCGGGAAACGAACCCGCAACCTTTGGAAATCCGGTCCAATGCCCGTCTAAGAATTCACTTGTGACTCGAGTCGATTTTTTCTAGTATTTTTCTATTATAAAAATTTATCTTATAAGATCGCATTGAAAATGCATAAAATATATAAAAATAATAAAACATAAACAACTTGTTTTAAAATCGCCCTTGATGTCAGTACTGTCAACTGTCAATCTGCTCTCACTTGCTTGTTTGCGCACGCGCGTCATTGTTGAATATATGGAGCGGGGCGTGGCCTGACGCGATAGGCATCGTGCAGTGTGCTAGCGACTTTCGACTTAGGACTGATAAGGCGCCAGAGGCTTCGATAGTACGTGTATACGTACCAGGGATCTCGTTTTTATATATGTAGTGGTTGTGTAGGCTTTCATAGTTCCCTTTCTTGGAGATAGCGCCATCTGTGTTGCAGTTGCCACTGCTGAGCTTTCTTTTAAAATCGATCATATAAGATGGCATTGGAAATGCAAAAATATACGTCGTATATGTATATGAGTCGTATTTATTTCTAGTATTAATGAAAACGTCTTTAAGGAAAAAAAACAGTGCCGTCTAGGGACGCTCGAAAGAAGCTAAGCGATATATTCAGTAGGTTAAGCTATCGGTAGGTACTTACGACCATGCCGTTTAATTGCAATTTTCAAGGATACTTACATAAAACAGATACTTGTTGACTTTATTGTAATCAACGATACAATGATATCACATCACTACTATTTTTGTGATAACAGAATAATATTGTTTTTTTTTTGTGTATTATGTATAGTAACGACGTATAATATTGTAAATGGCGTTCCTTCTGTTAAGGCTGACGAGTTTCCTGCGCCCATTCTTATTGTCAGTTAAGAGACGTCCTGAATGGGTGGCATGTAAAAATGTTAGACGATTCAAAACAACTTATTTTAAATGCATTTAAATAGTTATTTTTTCATAATCCACTTGTGAGCTTTACCCATACAAGATAGCATATAAAAATGATAGAATAATTTGTATATATTTGATTGGCAGTCGACGTCCGTGCTAGGGCATCGACGGAGGCACGGCAGTGGCGACGCTCGTCTGGCTCTCTCCGAAGCGGAGCGGGCGCGTTTACAGGCGCAGCACGACACGGCCGCCGCCGCACACCACTACCGGCTGCACGACGACCTGCACGCACACTTCGACCAGGTCGGTACCACACTATGATCCAACATTAGCCACCGTATTCTACATTACACCATGTTATTACATGCACAATAAATACTAAATATATAATTAATTTTGAATTTCAAACAAAATTCACCAAAATTTATTAAGAAAAATTCCAAAATTCCTGTTAGATCAAAATAGGTGAAGAAGTTGTTAACTAAAGTGATCGTAAATGAATTTTGATTTCACTATTATTTTGTACCATTGTTGGTAACGAAAACAGTAATCATTGAAAAACGTTGCAAAAAATGTAAATAGAAAAAATAAGTAAAACCTGAATTTAATGTCGCAGTTTGGATGTCTTCTCACAGCGTTTGGTACGAATCTTTTTCATTTTGTCCTTTTTAAAATAAATGTATAAAAGTTCTATAAAAATAATAACGTATTTAAGTAGGTATTTCTTTCTATATCAAACTTTAATGAATACTATTTATTTAGAATGCATGTCTATCTGCTATTAATATCACGAGCTCCGCAGTACTTACTTTAGACTCAGCCAATCGGTGTGAACTTAGAAAATATTTTCCTCTTCTTTAATCCTCTGTAACTAATATAAATAGTAACTAAGAAATTTCCAAACAACGAACCTTTAGTAGGAGCTGTTGGTATTGTTTTTCGAGGCTCCCATATTTCAGCTACGGAAGCACTAAATAATAATAACGCCAGTTGCGGAATAAATAAAAATGAGCGAGGCTTACAGTAGTCTCAAATGTTTTGTAACTGTCAATTTCCCGTAACACGAAACGTCCCTTTTAAATAAAATCACCTCATCGCAGGAGTCGTGGCTGCTAAGCGTGAACGTGGGCTGGGAGGGCGGCGTCCACGTGCAATCGTGCGGCCACCACCTGCACTTACGCTGCCTGCAGCTGTACCAGCGGTCGCTGGCTGCCCCCCAGCGGCCCCACAATCTGCAGGTGGACCGCGGCGAGTTCCTGTGCCCGGTGTGCCGGCAGCTGGCCAACACGGTGCTGCCGAGGGCGAAGCCCCCCGCGCAGCCCCGACCTGCGCACCCGCATCGCCCGCCCCCCGCCTACGCAGACCTGGCGAGGCACGTGCGCGATCTGTTGCACGTCCACGCCCCGCCCCCGGTACCGTACACCTTTTCACGATTACGCACACGAAACAAATACAGCATATTAACTTTTTGAAGTAACTTGGGGACTTGGGGTGTAAGCTGGTGAATGCTTGACGAGAGCATTACGAAAGGTGTGTAAGGGCGAGAGAGAGAGAGAGAGATATAAGTTAGTGAAGATAGAAAGAGAGAGAGCGAGTTACATTCCGTATATTACTGTAGGGGCACGAGAAAGAGGTGCAAGCACACATTTTCTTTCTTTCTTTCTCCCTTAGTCATTTACGTTTCGTTTTCGTTTCTGTTAACATACACTTTTTCACGATCACGAAACAAACTCAGCTTATTAAATTTTTAAATAAATTCCCGAAAATTATTATTTAAGTTTATCCAACCAACTGCGTAGCGCTGCCGATAAGAGCTGCTGGAGACCGGGAGAGCACAATTAAAACGAATGTTTCTGTAGATGTACGATTTATACACATACACTACAGTCAACTATAGCATTTCAATTTATTTTAGATTTGACATTCTTTGATTTATTTATTGAGTCAAACAAAACATACAATCTCATAATAGTGTTAGCTAAATGAAAATGACTTTAAACTGACCTTGAGTTAAAAATTAAGTATAAATAAATAGACCCGCAATTATGTACAATAAAGTTTGAGAATTTTTATTATTTTTTATTATGTAATAATTTGTTATTGAAATCTGACAGTGTATGGTCTCACCACCGTACATATGTCGCTGAATTAGCGACACACTTTTAGTCGCACAACAATATTATTTACTTATTTTATTTTTATTATATTTAACTAATTTCGCGACACACATTTTAGCTGCGACACATTTCGCTCTACATAGTTTATTTATTTTATCAAGTGTATGTGGTCAAACTTACCTTTAAAATAATATTTAATTAAATAAAAATCAATCTTTGTGTGTTTGTTCCCTATGCGTAAACTATTGTTCAGGTAGTGATAAATCGTTCCTGGCCCAAAAATGTACATACATTTATATTTTTTTTTGTTTTTATGATTTTTTTTGCACTATAATATTGCAAAAATCCCGGGACCAGATAGTAAATTACAAAAATATAGCAAAATAGTTATTGAAACTAAAAAACATGTCAAGAATTTTTCTCTCTCTCTCGTAATTATTTTGTACATTTTAAATAGATAACTCTAGGCATCGTAACTCAAACCATATTGTCATTTCCAGAGTCCAACTCGGCTGTCGGAAGCGATGGGCAAAGCAATGGAAGACATGACTTCAATGGCAGGAAGCAAGTTGCGGCAACGGTACGGCACCTCTCCGGCGGCTATCTTCACGTTCGTGGCATCTCTAGTGCGGACCAATCTCGAGTGTGAGCTGGTCCAACGTGGAGGGACTCTGCTATCCCATCCACCGCCAAGATACAAGCCCCGAAACGAATGCATCGGTCAGTGCCAGTCCTGTCCCTACCCCTAAGCTCGAGTGTAGTGTACAATAATCAATTAATTTTATTGGAGTAACAAAATTTCAGTATCAATGAAATAATATTTTTAATTTAATTATCAAATTAACAAAATCAAATAATAAAATACAAATTATTAAAATCAAATCATAATACTCACTAGAACGTCTACCTATACAAAACTGTAAAGTTTTCCAGCCGACTTTCAGCCTAAAGTCTATTACATATAATTCAATATCAGATGATAAAATAGTTATTCTATATATTGTCTACTTTCTTTATAGAATGAACCAATAAATGAGTGCTACAGTACTTCTGCTGCGCTAAGTGCAAATACTACTACAAACGTTTTATACCTAAAAAAAGTATAATAAAACAATAATCCTATGACTCGCATCAACAGTTCCCCTAATGGTGGTGGCTGGTGCGCACGTCCGCGCCCTAGAAGCGGCGGGTGCCGACTTCGGAGCCGCCGACATGTGGACCGCGCTCGTGCCCGCCGAGGAAGAGGAGGGGGGCGCGGGAGGAGTTGGAGGAGCCGCCCCCCCAGTGCCAGCCGCGGGGGGCGCCCGCCCCGTGCCCCTACTGCTGAGGGACCCGGTGGCGCTGTTGCTGCAACTGCTACTACTGGCCCCTGCCCATCCACCGTACCTGGATATGCGTATGTTTTTCTTTAACGTAACGCCATGTATGACTATAAAATTATTATCTATTTAATATGTTATTTAAATGGATTTTAATTTGAAGTGTATTTAGTAAGTTTAAATGCTTGTAAACAAAAATCTTTACGCCTTTTCTTGTGAAAACTACATTTCTTTAACCGATGCGTTTCTACTTACATACATACTTTTATCGCAGTCTTATTTATATGAAAGACATTTTTGCTGATCTGATTTTAACATTTAAAATATTTAAAACATACGACTACTTAACGATTTTTCTAAAAGAACGTGTCTAGTATTCTTGTTTTCGTTCACGTTCTATTCCATTATAAACAGTCAAATTGTCAATCAATTTTCAACTTAGTAGATAAACAGTTCAAAATCGACAATTTCGTAGTAGAATAATGTGTATGAGATGACATTGATTCTTTTATCCGCAGAGCACTTCACGTGTATAGTGCGCGCACTATATGCGCTAACATACTACCAGATAGTATGCCAGTTCATCGCCAGTACGAACGCGGAGGGGAGGGCGACATTAGGCGCGGGGGTTGGAACAGGGGCTGGGAGCGGACTAAGGGCGGCGGCCAGGTTGCTCTTGGGTTCCTTGGCCGGCTCTGAATTGTTCACTGAAGACGGCCCTGCGGCCGGTAGGGCTCCGCCCGATCTCTCACTGGAGCCACAGTTACAGGTATGGTTAAAATAAATTAATAAAAAATACAGTGCTGTCTAGGGATAAAAATGCGATGTCTATAAAGCGAAAAAGCGAAAACAAAGGCACGCCAGCTTCGCACACTAACATGAGTGAAAGCGGGACAAAAGGCTGCGCACATTGAGGTAGGGAGGCAGTTAGCTCCTATATATATAGTACAACGGTGAAATCTGACGCTTAGCACTGATGGTGTGGCCGCGCGGCGAGCACCTTTAGGCGAGCGCTCCAATGCCCTTATTGTTATAAATTTGGGTAGGTATAAAATTACAGAATTCAGCGTTTATAGCATTAGTTGTATTGTGATTTTTTTTTCCATAAGAAGTTTAACTTTTATGTGTAGTAGTTGAGTAATTTTAAATAAAAAGTAAGCTTAAATATGTGAAACTAATAAATTACTTTTTATGTCAATTAATTAAATAATTTTTAATGTTAGTATATTTTTTATTTGATATATTTATACCAATAAGTAGGGCTTTTGTTGTAGAAACACTTTTTGCTTTCTCATATTATTTTAAATTTAAAATGTATAATTCAGGCTGTTTTACAAAGCGAACCGCATTTTATATGTCGCGCGTAACCTTGTAGTTTTTTCACACAAGTAGTTGCGCATTCACCGTCATATCGCGTGTATTCCATCGCCATCCCAAAACCAATTCATTTTAGTTTATTGTCTCTATTAAGATATACTATTAATTTAATACTTTATACTTCACTATTAATACTTATATTAATACTTCACTATTAATTTATTGAAACTAAGCGAGCGAAGCACTCATGGATCAAGCTTCAATGACGAAATGTATTTGACGCCATAACTCTATGGGTTCTTAGCCGATTTTCGTATTTTTATAATGAATCCAACCAACAGGTTTAGTACTAGATCGTGACGGAATTTTAAAATATGTTATTTTAAAAAAATATATGACCAAGAAACCTTGGCTGTATGGGTTTCACATTGAAACAAAAAGCGCGCGCTTTTTTAAAGTTTTCATGCTTATGGAATTTTAAAATTTACTAAACATTATATATTTTAGTATTATGCTGCATCAACCTAGTTATTTACGTGGTTCGGTAGTAAATTTCAGTGTTTTTCAGTTACACTTTACTTACCTTCGTTTTTAGTGTACGCGGTCTATCCTGTACATTAATCCTGTATAAATCCTTATAGTAGAATAGATAGTGAGATTACTTGTGAACGTATTATTATGTGTTGCAATTTTTGGTTTGTCGTAAAACTCCTTCGCGTCAGTGGCGTAGCTAGGCATAGGCTAATCGACCCTCGCACGAGGGCGATAAAAATATTTTTAAGAATTAACTATGCTTAATCAAAAGAGGAGAAAGAAAATTTTTTTTTTTGAGAGATCATAGTGACCTGTCCCCATCGAGCACATACCCCAATAGAGTGGTAATATTGGGCTGTCCGCCTCCGCAACTGATTAGTGATTTTGCACTTATAAATATTAACGCTCGCTCCCACTAAAACAGTACATAACCAGTATTGGATCTGTGCGTACGTGTCTGCTTATTCCGAAATTTAATTTCAATTAAATAGTTCTATAATGGCGTGCTGTTCTATTCGGTGGTGTGGAAAAAACAGCAGAACTTCAAATTATAAAACTGACGGAATAACCTTTCATCGGTAAGTAATAGTTAAAAATTACTTTTTATAAAAAATTGTCAGGGCTCAAGTTAAACTGGACATCAAAGTGAAATGGTTCTATGCGTCCTGCTTCCACATAACGCTATTTCCCATTACGCCATCTCTTTCTAGTCTACGCTCTCATAACTAGTGCTGAATTCAAAGGATCAAGGGGTGTATCGATAAATAACATTATTGTAGCTTACTACATATTTTATTCAAACATAAAAGTAATTTTGAAATTATAATATTTGCATTAATGATCTAATTTATAGTGTTGTGCATTATTGATTATGTAAATCTTGATCGATTATACCGATATATTATTAGGTATCTAGTGTAGTTGAAATAAACGGTTGAACGGTTTTTATACTTTTTTTAAATAAATAGGATTGTAACAAAGAAATTGTTTTTAGTGTTAGCTTTTCTTAGCAATAGAAAGACATATGATGAGAAACAATTTATACGAAGCTAATTCATTTTAAAAATCAGTAAACTAATGAATGGTTAATTGATTATTTCATCTTTACTTTTCATAAAACTAAATAAATGTAATTTGATAATTGGTTGAGGTTGAGGTGCAATTCAGCGGTTGATATCTTCTTATTTGATCACTAGCAGCATTTATAGGCATTTATTTCCATAAGAGAACACCTTTGTATTATTCACTATTGCTATAATTACTGATGTATTGGCTATCGATATCGATGAATCTTAGATACTTGGACACTACCACATCTCTAGAGTGTTAGTTGACCTTAGGATAGCCAATCGGAGCGCAGTTAGAGCAGTGTGAATAGCGGCGAATTAGCGGAATTGTTTTCAAACAAAATAATTGACATTTCTGCTCTATTGGGGTATGTGCTCGATGCCTGTCCCCTTTGTGCAGGAGTTGCTGCTTCCGTTCATGCGAGTGGCGGCTCTACTCCGTCAGCACCTGTACGGCGCTGCATTACCAGAAGTGCAGACGTCGCGTCAGGAGTTCGTTCGCCTGGCTTACTATCTGGAGCTGGTGACTGACGGGATGCAGTGGGCCTCGTGGTCCGCGGCCCAGGCGCTGCCACCAGATAGCGCTACTGCAGCCAAGGCCTGGGCCCGACAGTTGGGCGCTGCCGCCTCACGTGGCCAGCTGGTGGTAAGAATACATCGAAGGATTGTTAAGTCACTTTAGTTTTACATAGTTATTTAAATAAAACAACTTTATAGGATATTAGCTGATCCGGTAACGCGTTGCTATGGTAACGTTATTGATACAATGGAAAAAGAGTGGACAGACAAACACACAAACAACAAATTTGTGTTCTTAGATTATAGATTGGCGTATACTTTATATTTAATCCTGACGTTTTAAGTCCTGAAGATGTGAAGCGTTAAAAGTTTGCACCAATATCTGACAAAAAGTTGTTTTATTTAAACTGTTTTCTACTTGACAGTCTTATTTACTCTGATGGAAAAATTTTGACCTATTAATACATGCGTTGAAAGGCCCTTTCCAGCGTATATACAACCTAAACCAGTGTATACTGGCGTCAGATTTACAGTAAAAAATTATTTAAACCAATTTAGCCTAAAAATTAATTTAATATGTATATGATTTTTGTAGTAATTTTATATGCGACCACAAAACTGCATCTAGAGTGAAGTCACCTGCTTGTTTACAGTTAATGTTAGTCTAACTTTTACGTACTGTACGTTTCTGTTCAAGTAGGTGACGTCACGACATCAAGTGACTTACATTAAGGCGGAAACACATTATTAAAACGCGACGCGACCCGACGAAACGCGATGCGTGTTGAGTTGAATCAAATGTATTGTTTTCTATAGACCAGAATCATACTATGAACACCCGACGCGACGCCATGCGCGGACACGCCATCCGACGCGGCGCGCGTGGTATGTTTCTAGACAACACCCTACGCCACGCGTCAGTCGTCCGAGAACTGTCAAAGAGCATATACGAATTCTTTGACCCCATCCCTATTCTTCAAACTGTGAAACGGAATTTATGCCAAATTAATATTAATTCTTGCATTTATTTAACGAAATGACCGACGAAAAAATAATTAAGTTGGTAAAACAATATCCTGTTCTATGACATTAATTTCGCTATATACAGCAATTATACTGTGAAAAATAATGAATGGGAAGAAATTGCCAATTCAAGACCGTATAAAAACCCGATAGTACATTGAAAGAAAGATTTCATAATATGAAATCTTTCATTATCTTGAAGAAGGTCTGGATACAGAGTATGATATTCACCACACATACTTCTGTTTTGATTTATTTCATGTACCCTAGTAACGCCTAGTTATTCTCTTTTTATTGAGTCGTTTAAGTATTTATTTATTTATTTATTTTACTTTACACAAAATTTTCATCAAATCTTCTTCAAAGTCTTCATCTGACTGTCGTTATTTATTAAATCCATTGTATATAACCATACACTTCCGCTGCTGTAAGCAAACTGTATTCAAAAATTGCTAGTATGTCGTGGCGTCGCGTGTTGGTAATGTGCACGGTGCATATCGGGTGTCGACACGTTGCGTCGCGTCGCGTTTTAATAATGTGTTCCCGCCTTTAATCTGTCTTTAGCGTCTTGGCGGGTTTTTTATTCAACTTTGATAGTGACTTATATAAAAAAAAATTAACCTAATGGAAAATATATTTTAATATAATGAAGAATTTGGGATATATTTGAGATAGTAAAACCTATCAAATACCCTATTGTCTAATGAGCGTACGGTTTGTCATTTATTACCTTTTTAGTATATGAGCGTACGGTTTGTCATTTATTACCTTTTTAGTATATGAGCGTACGGTTTGTCATTTATTAGCAAAAGACGCTTTTATATTATAGTTTTATACAGAAAAACTCGAAGACTGTTTTTAGAGTAGGTCAGTTTACGTCTGCATTGCCACATTTAAATTTAAAAAAAATTGCTCAGGTGCGACGTCTGCTACGTGCGTTACACGTTCGCTGGGCTCAGCCAGCGCTACTAGCGCTGCCCCGCGACTACGACCGTCTGTTCACGTACTACCACGAGCGGGTGTGCACGCAATGCGGCGCGGTCCCGAAGGAGGCGTCCGTGTGTCTGCTCTGTGGGACGCTCGTCTGCCTCAAGCAGGCCTGCTGCAGGCAACAGCAGGTGGCTGAAGCTGTACAGGTACCGACCTTCACTACATATTACCCTTATTTTCGTCATTTATTAACGTATTACAGATACGTATTGACTTTGTTGTAATCATGTATTTATTAAAACTATAACAGTATTATAATTGTGATAACAGATTTTTTTTTGTGTATTATGTATGGTGACGACGTAAAATATTGTAAATGTCGTTACTTCTTTTAAATATGACGAGATTCTTGCGCCCATTCTTCTTGTCAGTTTAAAGACGTTCTGTATGCGTGGTAGGTAAAACTTATTTTTAAATGCATTTGAATAAAGTTATTTTCACTATAACGCAAGCTGCGTTGGGGTAAAAAAAATCACGAGAAAAAATTTGATATTGATCAACTCTTTTACAAGGTGTAAACTAAAGTCCAAAAAAGGACTTCTTAAATTCGACTGAGTCAAACTATCAACGAGATCTACGGGTAGTTGATTAATCAAGCGCGGAACGAAGTGATAGTTGTTTCAATATTCGCCGTCGCCGTAAGAACGACGTTTTGAACGATCCCACGAGTACATGAAGGATGATTCAATTTTTTTAAGTTTTTATTGAAAAGATTTCACTAAAAATGTTTTTTTTTTTTAATCGAAAGCGGATAGACAATATTTTACAGAGTTGAAATAATTTAATTTCATGTTGTTTTTGAATGTTTGTACTTACAATAGTTTTTATTATTCGTTATTGAGGATTATAAATTAAATTATATAGCGTATCTAATCGTAGCTTATAGCGTGTTTGTTGTACGGATACCATAGGTGATGGGAATTACCTATAAGAGAAAGAATGAAAATTCAATATGTCGCATTAGAACAACCCTTGAAATTAATAAAACTATTGGTATTATTAGTTTTCAATTATGAACAACCTGTGATTACGGCTCCTGTAAAGGAGCTAAAAGAGGAGGTAAAAGAGGCTCGATACGTTACGATCAAATATAAATTATGCGTAAAAAACCCTAAATAATTTGTTTTATTAGTAGTAGTTTTTTTGACGACCGTTTGGTACAACGATAGAGCGAATCTGCCCTTCGCACCGACGGTCCTTCCAATCCCGGAAAGTGCAGATGGTCTGAGTTATGGGTATTTATACTATATATCTATAAATATAACTTACTAGCTGACCCGGTAACGCGTTGCTATGGTAACGTTAAAATAGCGGGAAAAAGAGCGGACACACAAACACACAAACAACAAATGTGTGTTCCTAGATTATAAATTTATGTTTACCCTATTATATATTATACAAGCCTTATATTGACTTCATAGTATAATGACGTCGTAGTCGAATTGCCTTCCATCTATGAATTATAAAGAGAAGCTCGATTGATTTTACTGTCCTCTAGTATCCATAACACAAGCCTTATAGTGCTTACTATGGGCTAGGCTAATTGGTGTGAACGTAACAAATTGTAAGAAATATCCCATCAAAAACAATACTTGTCAAAAAAACCAAGTCTCGCAACTCAGTTGTTCTACGGTAAAAAGTTGTGAGATCCATGTAATACCAAGTCGGTTATTAATTTATTCAGTCCCTACTTAAGCGAATTTCTGTCTTAATACGTCCAGTCCCTAAGACCACGATCGTGGTCCATAACAATTGAAAATCAATTGTGTCTGGAATCTCCGTACTCGAAGCATTAAGTTGTTACGTAATAATTAACAGCATCTTATAGTGACGCAAATCAATATTAAAAATCTTTATTGTTTTATATAAATATATTGACTCGGCCATCGCACTAATTAATTTAATATACACGTGTTTTCATGCGATGGCCGAGTCAATATATTTATATAAAACAATAAAGATTTTAAATATTGACTTGCATCACTATAAGATGCTGTTAATTATTACGTAACAACTTAATGCTTCGAGTACGGAGATTCCAGACACAATTGATTTTCAATTGTTATGGACCACGATCGTGGTCTTAGGGACTGGACGTATTAAGACAGAAATTCGCTTAAGTAGGGACTGTATAAATTAATAACCGACTTGGTATTACATGGATCTCACAACTTTTTACCGTAGAACAACTGAGTTGCGAGACTTGGTTTTTTTGACAAGTATTGTTTTTGATGGGATCTCATTGCTTTTTGTATTTTGTAGACAGTCTACTTTTTTCCTTTTCGGTACCTTCTACTTATTGTATATATGTATGTATATCTACCAGCAACGAATTTTCTTAAAGCTCTCTCTCTGACTTATAAACTTTTCTTATTTTTGTAGGGTTTTTTAGTTTTTCCTTGATTCATACACCAAACACTATTTATATTCCAAATTTGAAGCTTCTAGGTTTGCTAGAAGTGTCTTAGAATTTTGATGATCGGTGAGTCAGTGAGTGACAAAATTAAGAAATTTGACCCGTTATAATTCTTAAACTACTTGTTCAAATTTAATGAAATTTGAAATATACCGTGTCTTTACAATGCCTGCATGGTTACTGAAAATTCAGTCTTCTAGTTTTATCCACAACGAAGTTACAGGGGGTCGAAAATGGCCTGAATTGCTTCGAGAAAAGGATGGTACGTCCGTGCCGCTTTTTTGCTTGACTTGGCGGGGGCACTGCCGTGCCCCCAGATTACTGTTTAAAAATTATCTAGTACAATGAACGTCAATTGTATCTGCTGTAGCACGCGATGGAGTGCGGCGGTGGCACTGGTATTTTCCTGGTGGTGACGTCGACGTACATCATCGTGATCCGAGGCCGACGAGCCTGTCTTTGGGGCAGCCTCTACCTGGACGACTACGACGAGGAGGATCGCGACCTCAAGTACGGGCATACTTTATGTTATATCTTGCTGTTTGCGTCTGAAATTCCCGATGACAACCGAGCATTGCCGAAGGGAATGGCTTATTTTTTTTGCTTAACTCAAGAGTGGGGTAATGTAAGATTATCAGTAATCCTCCCCAAAAATTGGGTAACCAAAACCAAAAAAGAATTTTTACTTTTTTCCTTGTATCTTTTTTGTTGTTTAATTATTTTAATATGTTAAGAAAATTTTACGGGAAAATCCCACAGCGGCGAGCGCTTTCCCAATTTGAAGTATTTCAAGTATTTTTAAGACTTTTCGTATTTCAAGAGATTAACTTTACAGTTTAGATTTATTAGCAGCATATTAATGTTTACACTACTGGGTATAGGCCATCCCTACATTTTCATTATCAAAATATGTAAACCTATAATCTCGACGCTTAGCAGGCGGATTGAAGATCGCAGTAAACAGTGTCATTGGTGGCTATTTACAACACCCTTAACCCATTCACTGCCTTCCTGAAAAGTAATCACATTACCCAGATGCCGCCATACTGTGACCTAAGATATCTGCAGGCCGTTTTGGTTATGAATCAATTTTAGTAAAACGAATCATTCCACAAAATCTGCCTTTTCTTGAAAAAGGTTTTTTAGCTTAGATATGGGAACTCTAAATCCCACCGCCCATGGGTGGGCTTGGCGTGTCAGTTAAAAAGTTGCACCCGCCGATGGGCGGGCACAGTACGGAATGGGTTAAGTGTGGGGTTGGTGCTATTCTATTCTAACAATACCACACGGCGTACTGCGTCGTGTTAATCATAAACCAGTAAGAATTTAATATAACGAAAATTAAAACTTTCTACAAATTTAACAAAGTGACGTCATCGAACCTAATTCGAAAGACTATAAAAGATTTCTAAATGTTAATTTTGATTTTAATTGTGTTATACAGGCGTGGTAAGCCGCTGTACCTCAGCCAGGACCGGCTGGAGCTGCTACAGGCGCAGTGGCTAGCACATCGATTCGACCACACCAAACGCACCTGGGTGTGGCACCGGGACTCGCTGTGAATTAATCCCGGCCCTCCAGACCTTACACCACGCGCTATAACTCTATTGACGACAGCCTATATTAGTAACTATCTAACTGATCGTTAACCCTGTCGAAAATCAAATTACTTACTAGCTAAATTACCCTTTATACTACGCGAAATAATTGGGGGTAAATTGAAAGATGTAAAGTTTGGTTGATTCCTTCCAGACTTAAACTACCCTCATCCAATATTAAGCAGTTATGTCGCTTAGTATCTTCATAAAATATAGCATCTTAACTTGCTTTTATATTGCCTCAAGTGTAAAACGGCCTTTATACATAATATCTTGAGTTACAGTGTACAGTTAATGAATAATAGGTAAAGCGCGTGGTGTTTGAAATCTGTGCGTATTTTTCAAAATAAACTGAATCTCCACGCACTTTAGTTGCGATTAAAAACGATTGTACCGATTCATGGAGATTTTTTTGCATCGCTAGTCCTACGTTATGAACATATAAAACACATTGATACATTGTAAATTATTTATATTTACTTAAATGCTGAACTAACGAAAAAAATAACTGTTTAATAGAAGTTGTAACAAGCAATCATTCTCGGCTTACATATTGATTTTTTAATTTATCATAATGCTGATTCAGTAAAAAATTACTGTGGAACGCTATTTCCGTTTGCAATAACATTTTCGTATCTAATTTATATCGTTGTGGCATTAATTAATGGGGGTGTAGACATCATTGTAAATCACATCACCTAATCCTATAACTAGACTTTTTGATTATTTACGAAAACATACTTCATTCGTAAATATTAATCAAAATTTATACAGTCAATTGACTTAATAGTATAATGACGTCATAGTCCACTATTGCCTTCCATCTATGAATTATAAAGAGTAGCTCGATTGATTTTACTGTCCGCTCCCATATTATATTTTATTTATAAGAAATTGTTTGTATAGCCGTCTTTAGAGACCTAGTTCGTTAGTTAATTGTATATGCGCTAGTAAATATTAAAATGCTTTCAGTTTGTTTTCCTATTGTATGGAAACAGCTTGCCTCCATTTCCATAGGTGGCGCTTAACGTATTTGAAAATAAATACATGATGTCCGCATACGCAACGTAATTATAGTCATGATACGGATTACAGTGATTTTTAAGTTTATAAAAGAGTAATTTGCTTGTATCTTTGATATTAACATTGCCTAGAACAAAACCGTTGAGATCGCCGACTAGAAATCATGAAGAAAATACAATATTTAATAAAAATACCCTACGTATTTGTAATAAATAATATTTATAATTATATCGTCTCCATATAGTATCTTGTTACTCAGATTATAGCTAAAATCACGCAATTGTTTTAAAATTTAAAACTTTATAGGAATTACAAATTTCAGATATTTATTTCGGAATCTACGATATGAAATGTTAGTTAGCTAAAAAAATCTTAACTGAAATAACGATAAAACAGCCGCTTATTGTTATTCATACATAGTTTCTTTATATTATTAATAATAAAAAAGTAATTTATAAGTTATTCAAAAGGCACCGTCTTCTTAGTTGACTCTTAATAATTAGAAACGGTACAAGCACATATTACACCATAGTCGCAATAGATTGCTTTGCTTTATCTACATAAGACGGTGCCTTTAAAAGCCTATTCAGAAACAATTTTATGGTTATACTTCTTTCAATGGTGCCGAAAGTTTATTATATATAAATAAAAATTGTTTTTGTGAAGGTTTTGCATCCGTTTCCACTGACAGACCAGGTACGATACGGTCAGTGGAAACGTATCCCGTTCTCAGCGCTCGATCGAATTAATTTCTACTTATTCTAATTTCGATCTTATACACTTAAGAAAACTGCGTCAATTGAAATTCTCAGTGATACGCAGTAGATTGTTTATGGTTTAGTGATTTCCTTAATATTGTCTATGGTCGTCATTTTTGTATACGCGACTAAGTTTCTTTTGAGTGTTGCATACGTTGCTATATCTGTGGCGTTGTGAGGTATCGCCACTGTAAATATGCCGTCAATTGTTTAGGGGAGTCCGATGGGTGTTGTTAGGGCTGTGAATATGTAAATTTACTTCTCTGTTATACGGTTGACGACGTGAATATTAGATTTAAAAATATTAAATTATTTTTTTTCTTTTCATATTTTTTATATAGACTTAATGCTATAACGATATTAGTAGTCTCTTCAGATTAGATAAAAAATGGCCTGTTTATGAATCGAACGGATGATTCAATGATAAATTTTATTTTTCATCGAAGTTTGATGTGATTTTTATTTTGGTTTTTTTAATGTAGTCTGTTTATATGTGCTTATCATTACTTGCCAACGTTGTAGAACTACCCTCGCTTATAATTGTTTTTTCAAGTCGGACAATAACCAATAATTACTAACATAATGAGTATTAAATACAATCCATAGATTTTTGAAGATACAATATTGTGGTATGGTGCATAGTTCTAATATTTTTCGTGTGCAATTTCGTGGCCTTATTTTTGAAAATATTTTTTTTTTATTATTTTTTCATCGATTTCAGAAGTACATTATTTAGGTTTAGTGCGAAAATCTCGTATATATTAGATGTAGACTATTAAATTGTATGGGTTCGTAGTATGTAGTGTAGCTATGACGAGGTTGATTATTTTTTTATTTGTTACAACGAATTGGATTTGTCTTAGAATGTCAAATACATTTTCTCAAAACACCTTCTATTATCCGCTTTATTTTCTATGTAATCAAGTGCTTTGTAACTATGAGTTTTTGTTAAGTATTCATTGTTTAGTTTGTAAATTCTCGATATTTACAAAGAAAACTGTTTATTGTAATACCTCACTATGCTACGCCTCGAACGCTCGCACCATCCGAGAAATAATTGTTAACACTCGTAACTATACTTTGTTCATGTATATAGCCAATCATTAAAGTTGTTGATATTTCACATGAGTTTTGTTATTATAATACCTCTTCCCTTTATATAATATACAGGATGGCCCATCCATAGGCGTCCAAAAGAAAAAATTAGAAGCTCTATGCTATGGGGTATCCGAATCACCCCCATGTATGTTCAGCGATTTAGGAGTAGTTTAGGAGCTAGAATTATTTTTAGATTTTTTTTCAGTAATTTTCTACCGACATTGGTTTTCCTTTTTTATCTTTTTTTTCCTTACGTTTAAAGATGTTTTTTTTTGTGTAATTAATCATGATATTAGCTAACACCTGAAATAAAGCGGTTTGGCTAAGCATTGCAGAACTTACATAAAATTTTATCTGAAGATCAAAATTACTGTTAGAGTTCAGTAGTAAAAAATGTTAAGGGCTTAAAAAATAATAGTAAGGCGTGCCAGAGGTTTCTAAGCATTCTTAAAATCTGCTAGAACCTGTAACAATGAATATCATTCATAAAAATCAGACCTTAATAGTGGTTTTTCTTCTGTGACTGGCCTTGAGGTAAACAAAGGTCGACAAATTGAAAAAAAAGATGAAAACATCTTAGGTGTTCTTGAATTGTAACGTGTCTAGTATTACTTAATATTCGGTACTCCATGGCGGTCATGTTATCGGCTTCAGATGATTTTTGAATTATGCAGATAGCCGTAGTCTTCTCGGAATATCTCTTAAACCTTAAAACATCTATACAGGTAAAGAAATCCTTTACCCGAGTCGTGGTTTCGGTGAGCGCAAACAATGAAACCGGTTTGTGCGAGTGAGACAGCTAGCGACGCCAGCAGCGCAGAGGACCGCAAACTCAAGCAACTCAGTCGTTCTCACACTGTGTTTACTGCTGCTTGTTACGTCGTATCATATCGCTTTACTCACGAACCCTGCTACCTCATCGGATTCTGTTTTCTGTTATCGACTTGGACTGTGCGCTCGTTATCGGACTCCGCTTTGCATATCGATTTGGACTTGTTACTTGTGGTAGTGATGAATTACTCGCTAAGCGAATATGCAGAAATGCATTACTATTACGGCGTTGCTCAAGGTAATGGCCGTGAAGCAGCAAGATTGTACAGAGAACATATATATGTCGTATTAAAATCACATTTTAATAAAGCAATATAAATTAACTGAACGAGTCAAAAATCTCAACAAGCAAACAATTTATTATTTACTGCCTTCAAGTTGACTATTACTTTTTGGTGTGCATTTGTACCTGTTAGCTTCTTGGCATGGGGTTGTCTTCAGACCTTAACTTTGGCACCAGCATTGAGTTTAACGTTCAAACTGGCCAAAAATCTGGGTGTCAAAGGGTCAAGCGATATTTCACGCCGGGATAGACTTAACCTTTCGTATGCCGCGACTGGCACAGCGACGCTACCGCTAAATTCCGAGAAATATCGCATGTAGCGCGACTGCGCAACTTGAAGTTTTTACATCAATTATCATTTAGATTAGAAAACGTAACTTTTATCTGATTTTTGTTTTTAAAACACCACGAATCTACCTTTTTGTTAGTGCATAATTTATTAGAATATCATCAGTGGTATATCGGTTACAACCCATTATTTGTTATGAAACGGCAAAATTTGTTAGTACTGCGGTAAAACAGGGATCTAATAAAAAGTTAGATATTTTCATTTGACTTTTTTAGTTTCATTGTATTCTTGAATATAAGTATTGTGTACGTAATACATAATAAAATAGCTTATTATTTTTCTTTATATAAACCTTTTAAACACGCACAGTATCCACGTTCCGGCATACGAAAGGTTAACTCTGTAAAGCTCAAGTCCGATCATGCATGGATAATGCAGCCACCTCTGGGACGGCAGCAATATTCCATGCAGCAAGACACTTGCTACACTGGACACGATTCAAAGTAGAGCTGAAAGGTTCATTAGTGACAGCAAATTGGTGAAGAGCAAGTTTCAGACCTTAGCTCACTGCCGCAAAGTTGCCTGCCTGTTGGTCTTCTACAGAATGTCTTTTGGAGTGTGCATGTGCTTATACCGCCATCTCCCTTTTTTTCATCGGATATCCAGAAATACTGCGGGCTACCACCCTTTCTTGGTTCCTATTCCTACGTGTCGTACCAATCGCTTCTCAACATCTTTTATAATGCGCACATTCCTGCGTCCGTATTTCCGAATCCATCTTTATGTGAATAGCCACCATCTGGGTTACCGCGCTCTATCGTGGATCATATCTTGGCCCCTGGCTTTGATTGGAATCAAGAACGTACGCATATAAAATAAAAAAAAATACAAATTTAGCAATGGCGATCTTGACTCGGGTAAGTGGCGAGATATAACACTATAAGCAGCAAAAGAAGGTCATCGAATAATCGGATGGAGAGGCACCGCTGGCTACCAACTAACCAAAGGTTTAACCTTATATATATTATATATATGGCGAAGACAGACGACAAACGACAAGTAACAAAATAAAAACATCCAATATTTCTACTGATATTTATTTGCTAGCTTATGCCTGCGATTTCGTATGTGTGGAATTCAGGCCATGTTGATTGTTCTATTCCGTGTCCAAGGCTACATGCATGCCAAATTTCATCCAAATTCGTTAAGCCATTTTCGCGTAATTAAGTGAAAACATTCACCATTTGTAATAATATAGTTAGTAGAATATGTTCAGCAAGTGAAGTTTCACTTATTTTTGGTTCTTGTTTTTCTATATATTATAACCCCTGTGCGAGTGACGTGTGCTTAAAACGGCTTTTTTCAAAGCCACTTTTATCATACTCGACATGCACTGTTCATATAATACCAGTGATGTCATGTATGGTGAAGGTGGTGAACACTAACAACTGATAAATTGCATACAACGCACGCAACGCAAGCAAATCACCAAACCTAACATTTCGTCGTAGTTATGGAAAAGGTAAACTAACACAACACATGAACACACTCAGGTCAGGTATGTAATTTATTGCATATTTTTTTATAATATGATATTTTGTTTAATTACGCATTAGCCGTTTTGTGGTCCGGCTTTACCTTCCTTTTTTTTCACCCCACGCCACTGAAAGGTTATCACTAAACTATCCGCATTGGGACTGAGTGGTGGGTTGAGCGCGATCTATTCTCCATATGGTATTCATTCATAGGTACTAGTGGAGGGCAGTAATGTTGAATCTGGGCTAGATACTAGATATATGGTAGCTTCTACTTGTTTGAACGCCAACGTCGATTTTATAAAAATAATTCAATACGATTATTACAGGTTGCAAGTTTTAATTAGGATCTAGATGTAAGTGGACGGCACTCGTCTAGGTGCTCGCCCGTTACTTCGCCGTAGCTACTGATGCTAAGGGCGCATTTTCTATTTAAAAAAAGTCTTCACAATTTCGTAACACAGCGTATCGTCTGCGCTACTTTTTATACAAGGCGCCTCGGGCCTAGTATAAAAAGTCCCTTATTTATGGTATTGATAAAACTTACGAAATATCATTTAATTGGAGCGGAGCGAACGAAGTGAGTGAAGCTCCCATGGATCAGCTTCAATGGCGCAATGTCTGTTACGCCATAACTTCCCGAGTTCTTAACCGATTTTAATATTTTTTGTGTGGAATCGAATCAACAGGTTTAGGGCCAGATTGTGACGGAGTTTGTAATTCGCAAAAATTCCCAATGAAAAGAAAAAATTTTTTTTAGGTGTTACTCTCCGCTCCAATACATGGTGCTAGCGTAGCTTTATGCTTTGCGACTGCATCGCCTAGTTGGAGCGGAGCGAAGCAAAGCTCCTATGGATCAGCTTCAATGGCGCAATGTCTGTTACGCCATAACTTCCAGAGTTCTTAACCGATTTTAATATTTTTTGTGTGGAAACGAATCAACAGGTTTAGGACCAGATTGTGACGGAGCCCGAATTTTGAAATTCGCAAAAATTCCCATCGAATTTTTTTTTCTTTTTTTAGGTATTACGCTCCGCTTCGATATATGGTGCTAGAGTAGCTTTATGCTTAGCGACTGCATCGCCTAGTAGTTTATTGCTTAAACTTAGTGGCTGGCATTAGTGACCGTCATTCTGACAAATCCACAACTCTGGAATCGCGAGTTAATTATCATTCAGACTGTCACTATTTCATCAATAAAAAAAATCGTAATATTTTTTATCTATTGGTCAGTTAAAGGGGTTTGAAGTTTTTGTATGGAGGGTGGCCCTAACGTCAGCCGCCATTTTGATTTTTTTTCAAAATCGCGGTGCACATCGATAGTTATATATTAAGATGGAAGACACTTATACAAACAAAAAATAAATTATAATAATTTATCTTATAAGATCGCATTGAAAATGCATAATATATAAAAAATTATCAAGCAAAAAATGTTATATAACATGATATCCTAAAGCGCGTTTCGGAGTTATTCACCAAAATAAAAGTATAGGTAATATGTGACTATCCATTAGAAAAGGTGTCTTATGGTCGTTGGTTCTTACGACATTGTTCTTATTATTAGCGTTAAGCGCCCATATTGGCCATACCATCAGGTACATTTTCTTGTGGTCACATATTTTAGTTATGACTGATAGAGATAGTATTATATGGTACATGGCATGGGCACGACACCAAGAATATCCTATTCAGCGGCTTAACATAACACTTATCTTCGAAACTACTTACCTTAACAACATTTTATATTTTCTCACGAACTGAAATTGACAACAATTCAAGTCAATCCATTTCAAAGTCCAAAAGTGTAGCGTTGCCAGAAGGACAAACAATATTTATTCTTTTATATACAACGATTACAAAAGCTGAAACTGGTTCAAAAAATAAAAGGATGGGTAGATGGAAAGAACAAATAAAAACAACACCTTGTTAAAAGTTTATATTTTACATCAACTATGATTTGTTTAGAGGTAGATCCTACTCTTAAATTAAACGGCTAATGTGATTATAATTAATTAATAAAATAGTTAATTTCGTATCGTTCGCCGCGTTAATATCATTTATAGGCGGACTGAGTAACCGAAGTAACGTAATTGTACGAATATCAAACGTTTTAGTCATAAAACTATATTGCCAAAGTTGCCTCAAACATTTCGCGATGAATTTACATTTTTATCAACTTCCATATAAGGGTACTTGACTATAATGACAAATAGAACAAACTGTCGTTAGGTTAACAGTAAACATTTTTTAAACCAATATAGCTTACATGTTATTGATTTTTATAAGAAATCATTAATAAATCAAGTGAAATTTCATATTCGACGTGATTTAAATTGCACGGGATTGGCTGAGTCAGGACAGCTAAAAGTTTGTTTACAGGCAGGTGACGTCACGGCACTAAATAACTTGCTAAGTGACCTGCTGGAATTTTTGTCTATTTAAAATTAGGAAGCGATTTTATAGGAAACAGTAATTATTAAAAGGCAAATGTTTAATGTTATAACGAACAATTTAAGATATTTTCGTAACTTCTGTCAAATACCCTATTAGGACATTTTAATCTGTACCTATCTTATTAACCACACAAGTCTTGAGGCAACAACGAAAATAAAACCTGCATTTGTGTATAAGTTTCAATTATAAAATTATGATTATCACAGAAAAATAAATATTACCAAACAATAAAAAGATGGCAACTTATTATGCACCACATTGTTTTAAATAAAAAAATACTAATAAGACATTTGATTGTTTAAAAAATAAAAAATAAATATATAAGCATTAATATAAATACTGAATTCATTTGTATTATAATTTTTTTGTATAAAAATACATTAAACTTAAATTTAATTTCAATTAAATAAGGAATGTGATCGAACCAATAATTATTTTTTTCTTTATGAAATCTATATTTTAGCTTTTCTAAAGAATATTATCTCTTAACGATAGCATTAGGGACGAGATGTGTCACCGTCATATCGAACTCAAACACAGGTTTATACAATACATTCCATGCGTCGTCGTACCTAACGTTTTTAAATTATTATTAACTCTACTAATTACTGTATCTTTTGTACTGTGTAGCAACTTAAGTACCGCCATTTTACATGAGGTGATTGAGTTTGAAACACACTTCAATAAAACTTTCGTCTGTTATTGAAACCCGCCCTTGTATCTACTGCCGCCTTCAAGAAATAGGCTTGCCTGAAAATAGTCTGTCGATATTATTGATTGAATGGTCCAAATCATTCATATCGATAATGAAATACAATAATACTATCGATAGTATTGACCTATTTTTACAATACTATCAATAATGACGATAGTTTTCGCCGTCGATAGTATTGTAAAATTATGTCGATAGTAGCGAGAGTATTGAGGTATGTCAATATCGATAATATCTATATTGAATATTATCGATAGCACTATCGATAATATGAATGTTATTGTTTAGGAGCTATCAATTTATCGGTAGTCGACTTTTCTGCAACACTACTTCAAAATTCAATCATATATCCCCAATAAAAGATTTTGTGGTGTAATCAAGTAATTTTGTTGCCTATGTACCAAAGTAGCTTAAGCATTTGTGTTATGGAATTCAGAAACGACGTTACCACAACGAATTATTATATATTAAATATATATCTGAATAAATATTTGAATATTGAAAAAATCCTTTGCTGGAAATATATGACCTACAACGACTTGATGTGTATTTCAAACTAATTGTATATCATTCTAATACCATTGTGAGTCTATTAAAACATCTATTTATCCCATATGTAACGTTTTAAAGCGCCCAGTAATTGTCATTGTTTCTCAAACTGCGATGGTAGTTTTAAACACATAATATTCTCACTTTACAACGCATACGGCTGCACATCACGCGCCATTCTAAATACTTAACAATTACAAGCACTAACATTAGTATACATAAGAGAGCATCGAATATTAATCGCAGCTGGTACATCTCGAGTAGAAAAAATCGTTTATAACCTCCAAATATCATATAAACCTGTACTTCGAAAAATTGGTAAAAAAAACAATTCGTACCGCAGACATGTTTAAACCAGTAAATATTAAAACAACACCTTATAACATAGTTACTTACTAATACATTAGATACAACTCCTAAAAATTTCTGAACACATTTTCAATAAGATATGGGACAAATTTATCAACTTCTAACACCGAACCCCATCTGCCGTATCCATTCTTCTATGGCACAAATGTAAAAAATGAATTATGCACCTAATAATAAACAAAAGCTTGTACGAACTGATTTAACACTTGTTCAGGTAGGCCAAGTTACACTATAATCTAAAAGCAATATTTAATTACGTATATAGGTGCGATTTTTATATTTATAATAATTTCTTTAAATTATAAATTCGTACCAACTAATTCATATTTTATATAATAATAATAATTATACATATAGTATTATTTAAACTAATAAAACTGAAATACTAATCATGTTATATGCACAGCTAAAATTATAAAATTTCAGCACTAATATTATTTTTCTTCCATTACATTATACTGGTCATTCTGAGATCTGTACTTCACCAATCTGGCTCCAATACTGTTTAAACATTTTCTACACTTTATTCGCGACCCAAGAATACGACACTGCCTCAGAGGAGAGGTATATTCATGGTGAGAGAACGCCGTATCGTTGTGGTCGATGTATGAAAAAATCCTTTCCATGCGTCACGTGAACACAATCTCCGCTGTGGTCCTCTGCTTTCTACGATAAGCGATCGCTGTCACCACGCAAAGGCTGCCGTCCTTAAACTAAAACATCGCTAATCCACAAAATCATTTTTTTGAGTATTTGATAGAATCAGACGATTTGGTGGAAATCCATATCCGTTAATAAAACCATAAATATGTAGCTTTGTTCTGCTAAAAACAAGTAAAATGCACCGAGCAAATAAATGGAGAAAACCGACACACCTTGCAGAGAAGTTGGCTAAGGTGCAGTGTTTGTTGGTGTGTGGTATTATGCGGCATTAATTTAATGCAGAAACGGCAAACACCGACAAATCTTGCACCTTACAGAGTAGTTGCAGTATCTGCATTAATTTAATGAAGATACCGCAGATACCCACACACCTTGCACCTTGCAGTGTAATTGCTGAAAGTGCAATGTGTGTCGCTGTCTCGATGTCTGCGGTATTAATTTAATGCAGACACTGCAGAAACAGACCCACCTTACACCTTGCAGAGTAGTTGGTGAATGTGTGTCTGTTTCTGCAATATCTTCATTAATTTGCTCACTGCATTTTGCTTATGTTTTGTTTTAACAATAAATTATTGAGATATGTTTGAAAATTGCGGAAAATACATATAAATGATGTTTTTGAAATGTACAAATAATAGAAATATAATTCTTAGAGATATAAAAAGAATTTTTTAAAAATTCACTGGAATATAGAACTAAAAATGGAACTCTGAAATTTAGCGACTTTTAGCTGACAGACGGCAAATAGGTAACTCCTATCCTATAGTATTAACTTGGCAGATATGTTACTATCTTTGATATAATTTCCGTGGCATATACACTTTATAAAAAAAATACAATCGCTCATTATTCTTATTACAACAGTTTAAAAAACTATCATAGATATCATAATTTCACTATATGTATATCGAACAGATATAATTATTAAGACAGTACGTCTCTATGATTCACCTGCAACGTCTGGAGTACTGGTGGTATTTTTCAAAGTATTATTTATAAGGGCGTAAACATTGCAAACCCATAGAAAATTTGTGTTAAGGATTATATACGCTGAATCGGTAGACTCCAGTCGTTTTGATAAAACATGTACAATTAAAGGGCAAAAATATATACACATCTAAAATACCAAAAACAAATATCTTCTTTAATAACATTTTAGGACCTGGATGCATGTCCTTTAAGCCTTAATTTTTTTATTAATAATAATGATGATGTGAGCCGATCCATGAACGATGAATGAACAATAAAATACCTCTTTCACTAGGTCGTGGATTTCTTGACTTAGTAGGGAAAATGGTATCCATTTGACAAAAGAGAACCCTAATACAATAGTCATTGGGTACATTTTTGATCGATACACGAAAACAGGGAAAAGTGCATTTTATATCTAGCGACGTAGTGTTGATTTTCGTCTGACGCGTACATATTATTGGCTATTTGGTTGTGTATATATATTTTTACCTCAGTACAAAAACACGTTCACCAGTGTTTAACAAGTCAGAACTTGTTAACAACATCGGGTATAATATCCATATAAATATTTAAGGCGACTGTTATCTTTCTGTAGAATAAGTCGCGCTATTATAGAAATTGAGCACCGAGGCCTCCGTCGATCCACGTCCATTGTTATAATACGATAAACTATTAAATCACACTGCGTTCTTTACATATATAAGAACCATATCACATCGTATTAAATAAAACCATTTTACCGATTTATTTTGTATTTAACCCAGGAGTATAATGTCAGAAGCCGTGATCACAGGACGGCTCCTGTAAAGGAGTCGAAACTTTATGATTTAATATGAAAAGCAAGAATTAACTCGCTGTTTATTCGGTTAAAATGGTTTCATTTAAGGCGCGTGTATAAACTAAACATATTATATAAGTCAATTACTACAATTACAATTTATATAATCGTTGTCTATTTGTAATAAAAGTAGGCGACAGTTTATTTGTTTATCAAAAGTTAAAAAAGTGACTTCCAAATCATTATTTATAATTTTATAAATTGTTACCTTGTAAGGCGGAGCTAAAACGCCCATCCTACTAATACAGACACGGACATACAACAATGTACATTAATGTGATGGCAGTAAACACTATTATCGAACGCAGATCGGCGAGAGACTGTGGCGCGTACATGTAAAGGCTTCAAAATATGGCAGTATCGCGTCGAACAGGGCGCAGAGCGTGTTATAAGACGTCGGGGGCCCAGAAAGGGGCGGGGGCGGGGGCTGTGATGGAGGCTGTAAGGGGGGCGGGGTCCAACACGGGACAGTCGCAGTCGTCGAGGCGACTCACCACGAAGTTGCCGTAGTCGTCCGTAAGGGCGCTGTGCCTTAGCACGCCGCACACGTGACGACGTCCGCCATCGCTCCACAGCCGCTCTAAATAGTTTTTTATTTCGTAAAGTTTACTCATAGGGTAAGGCAAAAGGTACTAAGCCCATACAGCCTAAACTTAGGTATTTTTGAAGCTATACTTCTTTAACTTAACTGTCGATATGTATTCTTTTTATTAGTTACGCTAAAGAAGTATAACTTATTTACGTTACTTCCTCAGGGAAAGACAAAGGATACAAAAGTCATACAGCCTTGAGGTAAAACATAAGTATTTACTGGCATTATAAGAATTTCAAGATTTGTAAAAAAACAATAATAATAAATACCTACTTAACTCAGAACCATAAACAATATTTTTTTAAATAATCATTAATGAAACAAAATCTATGAAATATTGATGGGACAGAGATGGAAATTTTATTTTTTTTATATATAATCTGTCTGTAAATAGGTGTTGAACCCACTAAGGCAAAGCAATATGATCAATTATATCAACTATTTTTTATATGTTTTTCTCAACATATAAAATATACGGAATGCGTGGAAAGATATAGAAGATTCAAAGATATAATATTACCTGTACTTATGTCCACGTCCGTCATGAGCTCCTCGTTCATGAGCTCTGACAACGCATCGTCTGTGTGATTAATATCTGAAACAACTATCAAGCAGTTTCTTATTCTGTGATATAAGGAAGGGCACCAAGATTTATCTGTATGATATACACTGACCCTAAAGGCTTATTCACACAGTTTACAAAAAAGTCTTATCATTTGCGAGGTGTAGGGAGTTCATTATTTTAATAATAATATAATAATAATAAATATAATAATAATTTTAATAATAAGTAAAATACTTTAAAATAATGAACTCCCTACACCTCGAATTTTCGAGGTACACTGATCGGTTACTCAAATTTGCAATATACCTTGAATCTATCCAAAAAACAAAAATATGTTACTCTGCAGTGGATCCCTGCTTATACAATATAAGAATAATAATAATTATATTTCTTACATTCACACCAATTAGCCTAGCCCAAAGTAAGCACTATATAAAGGCTTGTGTTATTGATGATAGGGCAACGGATAGACATACATATATGATACATAGATATGTTATATTTATAGAAATATATATAAATATCCATGACTCAGGTACAAATGTCCGTATTCATCACACAAACATCTGCCCATTCCGGGATTCGAACCCAGGACCGTCGGTGCGAAAGGCAGGATCGCTACTTTGTAGCTTTTCTACGTATTATTTGCATTGTAATTTTTTATCTATTGTAAATTTTTTTTGACATTGATATTTATATGCCCAGCAAAGGGTAAAAACATAGTGAGACCTTAAAACTAACATAAGAATGTAATTACCTATTTACCTATGTATTATAAATAAAGAATCTAAATCTGAATGTGGGATTATTAATAGACAGTTGGAAAGGATACATGGGATTCCTTGGTTTGATGATGAATGACTGAGGAAGATACTGTCATAGCGCTCAGGCTGTATTTCCGTCACATTCTATTAAACAACTTTGCATACCTAATAAAAATATAGAATCCCCTAATTCTAGAAGTGCGGAATCATTGAAGATGCCTGCCATAAAAACCCTTGATAATATTAAAGAAAAAAACTGCTATGAGCTACTTCAACCTTCAACATTGATGGAAAGCTGCTAGGTCATAGTAAAAGTTGAAATGCGCTAGTCAATTTCGTTGCGTCTACCAATGTCTCGCTTGCTCAGGTGCACTCGCCCGTTAGCGAAAGGTTATCGAATTCTACCTGAGGGCTCGGAAATGTGCTTGTAATCTTATTTAATATATTGTTTTATTAAATCGTATTTAATCTTATAAAAATATAAGCTGAGTCGGCCACGCGGTGCTGTTATAAATTTAAATCAAATCAATCCTATGTTCTAAATCGCATCAAATCCAGGAAAATAATAAAAAAAACATCAAAATCGGTTGAGTAGTTTCGGAGTTCATCGCGGTCAAAAACAGGGAATTTTTAAATTTAAATATACATAGATTGTATTGTGAATGCTAAAAAATAAATAAACACATGGCTTCTTCACTCTCACCTGTGTCCCCTGGGTCGGGCTTGAGGGGCGCGGGTAGGGGAGGCGCAGGTGAGGTGGGCGTGGGCGGAGTGGGCGTGGTGGGCGTGGCCGGAGGCGTTGGCGCAGCATCCGCACCACTGCTGTTCGAACTACACTCAGGGCTGTACGGAGCCATCTGCAATATGGATGCAACATCTTGGAAATATTCATTGAGTCAAAACATGACGAGAATATAACCTGCAACCATTGGAAGTCCAGTCTAATACTCTCCCAATTGAGCTACCGAACCTTATGAACAGTCGTCGACATTTTCTCACAAGAAGGGTGTTCACAAGTCTCAGTAGCTCAATTAGGAGGGCATTGGATCCAAGATTCCAATGGTTGCTGGTTCAATACCTGTCATGTCTCCTGCCTGAGAATTAACTTATGAGCAGATTCGATTTTTTTTCTAGTATCTTTGTACTTAAATAATTTATATTATAAGATAGCATCGAAAAAAAAACAAAAATATAAAAAATCAAAATATGACTAATAACATTTATTTCTTCACAACAACACATAGCTATTACAATCAATAAAAGACGTATAATGATATAGGTTGATATGTGATGATCTGGTGTTTGGTATGGGAATAACCTGTTTTACAAATCACCAGCTATGGATATATTCAGACATCATAACTTTTACATTTCTTATTTTCAACACCTTGTGGGAGTGTTCATGTATGTGTTTGTGCTAGCATGACTGTGAATGCGATTGCAAGGTTTATTTATTCATTGATTTCTTTAAGAAGCTTTATAGATTCATATTCGCCATTGTAGTTACAGTATGACTTGTCGTTTTATTAAAAGCAAGATTGCTTTTTTATACAAATGATAATATGTCAATATACTTTGATATTAAATAAATATGGACTGTTGTTGGAAATTTAAAAACTACTGTTCCAATATTTTTGAAAATTTAATTGAAGCTAGGTTTTGCATATTTTTGAGTACTCTTAAGTATTTCACGCTGAATCCACCCGTACTTACCCTAACACTTCTACGGCGGCGTGGAGTCACTTCAGCAATTTTTTGACTGGTGTCCATCGCCCAATAGGAACCCTTACCCGGGTCGTCTTTGCTACGCGCCACTTTCATAAAACATTTGTTCAGGGACAAGTTGTGCCTTATTGAGTTCTGAAAATTTAATTAGATTTGATAATTGATATACACAGAAATATATAATACAATATATTAGTAGTCAATGAACAATTTTGCTTGAATAGCAAATAGGGATTATTTGCTAAAATTGTATTGTGTCATCAGCAGGGATGTAGGCAGAAAACACTGTCTTTATTCTTCAATGTGTAAAAATATTCTGCTGTCCTTACGATAAGTGCCATAAGTAGATTTCAGCTACTTTCGAAATAATTGCGATTAAAGATTTCATTTTGTTTTTTTGTGTATCATCGTAACTATAATAGCTATTGACTTGAATCTTTTACTATACAACTATAAAATGAAGCGGAATTTTATGTACTTTATTATATTCGTACATACATTTGTACGTAAATTGTACATAAGTCAATTTGCCCAAAAACTCGACATATTGCACTTATCGTAAGGACGGCAGTTTTGTACCAGGGTGCATGGAAGCAGGGCCAGATTTGGGGAAGTGCAGGTAGGGTTACTGCCCTGGGGTCTCCACAAGAGAGATACAAAAAAAATACAAATTTCAACAGGCCATATATTATCACTCTTTATATCACTTATATTCGTAATAAACAATTTTGTTATAAAAAAAATCGAAAATAACTCGGGACCTCTGTTGCCCCATAGTCTCTAGACCTCCAAATCTGACCCTGCATAGAAGTGCTTACAGAATTCAGAGTAAAATTGCAAGCAGGCTTAAGGAGTTTAAATCAATTGCTGTGCAATTGTTTGTAATCTAGTTTTATGCACTAATTTATAAAATTTTGCTACAAACAAATGGACATATTTCTGAAAATTTAAAATTGGATTTGATAAAATAGTCAATAGATCATCTCTGGGGCAACTTAAGACAAGGTAGTTCTAGATAAGGATGGCATCACATCTAAATTAATGTGATCAGATAACAGACCCCTCCTAAATGAGGTCCAAAAGTTGTTTGATGCTGTTTTCTATAAGGGGCTAACTCCAGGAGCATGGAGCATGACAGTGGTGAAATTATTACATGAAAAAGGCGGCAACATTCTTTTCTAGAACTATTAACCAATTTAGCTCTTGAGCTAAAAATTAGTAAAAAAGACCCAGTGAATATTGGTTGTAAACTACACACACACACACAACTCTCAATTGATAACTTATTCACATGTACCTACATAAACCAACTTTTCACATGCATTTTATGCAGAGGACAATCAATCAAACACTTTTTCCCAAAAATTTTCTATTGTTGTTGAAGCCTAAATGAAGTCTCAAGTTTGTTATTGTTGCTTGTAATCAATTTACAAACATTGTGTATGATTGATAACCATAATATAATATTTTCTTAAATTACATTTTAGTTGACTTACCATCCAACCTTTCCCAGCTTCTTTATAATAAGGAAATGCATTACAGATATAATTATAAATCTCATTTAAAGTCATCTTTCCATTTGGTGAACTGCTAATAGCCAGTCTGATCATACTGGCATAGCTGGAAAAAAAATTCAATAAATTGTTGACAGAATGACTTGAATTTGAAATTTGTTATGATTAGGAGTTACTTGTTGGAAGTCCATATTCATGAATAAAACAAAAACATGTAACGTTGACTTCCGCAAAATCGAAGCAAAGTGCATCGCAAATAAGTGCAGAAACCGCAGACACCAACACCTTCTCCAACTAATCTACACGTGTATTGCCCCCACACGCAATCGTCAGGAGCTGTTTGGTGAAGGTGCCGGTTTCTGTGGTTTCTTCATTTATTTGGGGTGCACTTTACTTGAATTTTACAGATATAAGTTACATATTTTTGTTTTACTAATTTAATTTTAAACTTAATTACTTAGTGCTAATGATAGGTACTTTACAGTTAGCTTTATATTACAGCATTTCACTTTTATTTACTTAAAGTCACTCAATAGTTTGTAAAAACTTTGGCAGTGAAGAGGTAAGCCTTATAATCTCATTTTCTACAGCCTAATGTCCGAAAAATCTTTTTTTGATTTTATTGGGAAAGCATTTTATCTACAAGTCTTGCCTTTATTATTAATTTAGGTATTATATTTGCCATGATAAAATTTTTACTAAACTAAACTAATTTTTACTAAAATACTTTAGGGTACTTGATTACTGTTGAGTGTACAAATAAAACTGATATAATGTAGCATCTAAAAATATTTATAATCTGTAATTCTTATCAACAGGCACTTGGTATATCAACCTGATTGGAAATTATCTAATTACCAAGTAATCAAGATATTTTGTTACAAATTATTTGTAATAAAGACAGATATCAAAGTTTGATACATAATTACAACACAAGTAACAGAGTTTTAATGTTCAAGCTTTATGTTTGACATTAGGATGTTCTTGACAAAAAAATACATTTTCAGTATTAAATGCATTAAGCCTTGGTGACTTTTTTTTACTAATTAATTAATCAGCATTGGGTGACCTACAGAAATGAGTCATTGCACTTGTTTACAGTTTTTACTAAATACCTACTTCTTAAGGATAACTTTATAATTTACCTGTAGGCTGGTTTAGCGTGTATTATTTTAGAGTTCTCCTTCTGGTCGCCTTCCTTGTTGTTATTTTCCTGCTGCAGTGACAATGGCTGAACATCTTCATATAAAAATCGCGGTATAGGCCCTAAGGGGCTATGGCGTGGTGGCCCGGGGCTATATGCCGGGAGCCACTCCACTCCTGGCGAATCGCTCATTGTCCCATCAAACCACACGTTCAACCGTAACTGTCACGATTCTTCACTACACTGTTTCATTCCTTCATAGAAGAAATAAAAACGCACTATAGATACTCACTTTATATTCTTACGATGCAACACAACAGTGGGCGTATAACTCACTACCTTTTATGAAGATGATCCTCTTTGAAGAACATGAGAGATCCTTGAAACGACGACCTCAAAGTAATCACCACGATTAACGGTTAGGTAGAATTTTGGACGATAATATATAAGCATCTATAAAATACATAAATGAAATGTAAAAAAATATATTTCTAAAACGTAAAAGCTAAAAGAAAATATAATATTCGGAAAAATTGAAAATTATTATGACATTTGATGCACCTACAACAAGGAAAATGGCGGCGCACCAACTATTCACGTTCCGTTCTTTGGAATATAATGTTATGTCTATTGTATAGAACCAAAACTTTTATACAAATATAGTTAAATGCGGTACTAATAATAGTCACTAAAATATATAATTACTACAGTGTATTTAATCAGATTAATAGTTGGGTAATAGGTAGTTAGTATAGTGGCAATAATTATTATGGCGGCAGGTGGATAATGTTCGAAATATGTGTAACTGGCAACAGTCCAACAGTACTTGTCAGTTTGATTGAAATGTCGTGACGGGGAAGTTGTGTCCGTGGTTGTGGCATTTTTAACGGTTTGTTGATAATATTTGAAATACCGCTAATAATTATATAGTAACCGTGAGTGAACTGAATTAATATTAGTTATTGTGTAATACAAAGTGGCTTAGTGACAATGACGGCCCATCCTGAAGTCGGCGTGTCCGACTTTGTCCTGCTGGACAATCTTACAACAGACAAGTTTATAGAAAATTTGCATTTGAGGTAAGTGTTATAGAATTCCTACATAAACTTTGGAAGCCATATGTTTAAGTAGAAGGTCGTGTATTTTGAACTTAAAACGGCAGTAATATTTGACGGGTGTATTCTATAGAGCGATTTATTTTGATAGTTTTGAATGCGTCTCGTATGTGCTCATAAATAATATTGCAATAGCAAATATTGATGTTCAGACAGAAATTCAAAGAACTAATACCTATTAAATATCTACGACTGTCTTTATTGTATGAAACACCTTGTCAATTCATTGAGTTAGTTCAACCTTGGTAACAGCACTTGTATAAATAAAACTTCAAAAATTTATCTGTATTTTGATGAACTCTAAGCAGTGAACACTAATGAATCAACAAAAATACATTTATTATTTTATGATTATGAAACTCCTTGAGACAAAATAGAAACTACTTATTAATTATGGCAATAATGAGCTTTACAATTTTTTTTAATTATAAGCAACTTGGGGGGTAAAAACACTGTTTCTATTTTAGTAAGTAAAGTTGTTTATTTTTATGTGTAAACTATAAATAACATAGTCTATTCACCATTTGTCTTGAATAGGATGAGTCAATTCACCTGATGGCCTTAACTCAATATGATGGCATCTGATAAAAACAGAAAGTGTATAGTGTAATAATAAACAAGATTTAGAATAATGGCAGATTTGAATCAGAGTGTTGCAATGACAATAAAATAGAATAAAACCAAAATTTAAATTAAAAGGCTAATTTTTTAAGGTTGAAAACAGAACATTTTAAAAAATTACTTATATTTTCAAAACAAATAAAAGTTAAAAAACATCTGTTATTGATTAGTTATAGATCTAGAAATTTTATATATATAAAGTCCAATAAAATGTAATTATATAAAAGAACAATATTATTCTTTTAATATTTATAAATAAATTATAAAAAAATTGTCATTTTTAATTGCTCATAACAACTTATTTAAATTATTCCACTTCTGTTTCACATTTTCAGGGTCAGCTCCCAAAGTAGTCTCATTTCAAAGAAAATTGGTCAGAATATAAAAAAGGCAAAAAATATAAAAAAAATAAAAAAATCTTGGCATAATTTCTTCCTTTGTTTGTGTTGAGCTCATACTTCATCACATTAGTCTTAAAATATTTAAAATGTTACTTGAAATCTAGGATTTTATCATGAGATAGTACTGTGTACTGGCTCACCTCTCCTTACTTAAACAGCCATACTAAAGGTTGTTATTGATAAAATACCTACCTACCTAATATTTTTAGTTCCCTATAACTCTTTTTATACACTTCAATTATTTGTCATTTTTTCAATTCTATTACTTCTGATAATTGTGATTACACTAATACAGCTAAATAAGTAAAAGTAAAATTTCCTCTCTCACCCTGGATTTAAACCTGTACCTTCTGGTCACCATGCAGCGGAATAGCAGCGATAAGTAGTATATTTAATGCAAAATATAAAACATAATAAAAGCAATTTCATTCTTAACTGAATCATTAATACTTGAAAAGTATTTCATTGTAAGTGCAAACTTCTGTTCCCAAAGCAATTTTTTTTGTTTGCTGTCACCAGTGTAGTTGACAATTTTTCAAAGACCTTTAGAATGGCACCGGCTCGACCTGGGACCAGAGGCGTGCCTGTAAGCACGGCTAAAAGAAACATGACAAAGATTGGTAATTCTTTCAAACAAGAGATTATTAATGTCATGGCATATTTTATAAGGTAATATGAGTTATATTTCATTGCTAGTTTATGCAGTATTTATTTGACTGTATGGAGTGCATGTCATTGCATTATCAGTTTAGGGATGCCCACTCTTCTGCATTGAATTGATCCCTCATTACTGCACATGACTGTCTTTTGACTCACTTCAAATCTATTTGGTGAAGAGCATCACGCACACGCCTGAAACTTCGTTGGTAGTTCTCAAATGAAGTGCATGTCTTGATTTTACAGTGGATGATAATACGACTTGTCCATTGAGTCTGTCATAAGATCAGTGATAAATATTTAGGTAATGGACAGTGTTGCTAACTAAACATTATTTTATCTTATGTTATTTAAAATCAATCCAGGATTTTGTATTTGAAAAATGGTAAGCTTCTATGATACAAATCTATAGTTGCATCCTTATTGAAAAATTCCCCATAGGATCTACTTTGCCCAGCCAATACAGAGTGCCCAAAAATCAGGGACAAATATGATTTTATCGTGAAATATATCATGGACATACATTAGGGAATGATTCCGCGAAATTTCGGTACCGAAGTCCTGAGATACAGAACTTCATAACCTTGTGCCGGTACTTTAGTTACTTTTGGGACTATAAAATGTATTAATTGAGGGTTGATATTTTAGTTGATTTTTGACATATAAAACATACTTTAATTTATATATATCGTGAAACCCTGCTAAATATATGCAGTATCAAAAGATATTAGTAGTTATGATGCGGACCTCGTAACCGCGCTCATGATGTCACTCAAGGTACTGTGTGAGACGGCCTTTCATGCTTTTTTCCTCCTACCTCATTGTTTGTGAAGTTTATCAATTATGTTCTTTGTTAATAGGAATGTATCATACTTATATTGTTTGTTGTTATACAAAATACATATGACAAGTGGATGTAGGTATCTAATCTAATATAGGTAAATATTTCTTACATTCACACCAATTAGTCCAAAGTAAGCACTGTAAGGCTTATGTTTAAGATACTAGGGTAACAGCTATCCGTTACCTAGTACATACATATATGACACATAGAAATGTAATATTTATAGAAACAGTATAGTTCTTATAGTTTCGGAAATAAGTGGCTGTGACATACGGACGGACAAACAGACGTGACGAATCCATAAGGGTTCCCATTTCTGCCGTTTGGCTACGGAACCCTAGAAAACACTAGCAGTTAAAGATATCGAAAATCTTGGACGCCTAGAAAGTCTTACGACAAGTGGTGTCGAATTGGTGACCAAAAATTTTGAAGGTCACTTTTGTTATAGCCGTTCGTCCCGTCTGCTTTGAAATGCTTACTGTTTGCTACCAATTTATGTCCTACACCTTTATGGAGGGTCCTTACTTCATTGGTTACTGATGTTGAACAGTGTGAATTTCAAAGAATGGTTCTCCAGCTGCTGTCTTACTGGGAAGACCCAAGAACTCGCTGATTATTATAGATTTATTTATGTTCTATTATAATTACTTAACTCAATTGCTGGGCTACATTTTTGCTTAAATTGATAAAATATGAAAGGATCGCCGCCAAGCAAGTGTTGATAATGTTATCATATCATGCCATACGCGAAACTGCATCGTGCCTACACGTTGAATTTGTAATAAAGATATAACAATTAATAAAAAACAAAAGTGACCTCCAAGTAAGATCAATCGAAGCGGTGATTTCTAAAATGCCAGTATGTATGTTGTCACATCAAGGCATGTGTGAAAATCCATAAAAAAAGTTTCAAGTTTTAAGTAAGAAAAATATATATCGATTTGTAAATAAAATTAAAACAAAAGCTACCCTAAGTGAGATCCCTTGAAAAACCGCGATTTTTCAATTGCCATGAAAATATGTATATTATTTTGGTTTGACGCTATTCCTAATACCGTCAGTTCTGCGACTTCCTGTCGAGAATAAAAATAATGATGTCGGTTATTCGACGAAGGAACTAGTAGGGGAGAAAACGAACTTGCGCTCAAAATAGTCCGCACAGTAGACCCGCTATAGACATCAAAGTTATTACTATACTTTACCAGGAAACACCGAATTGCTGACCGCGACTCCGACCGCAGTATAGTGGGTAGGAATATTGGAAAACAAAGCTCCGCTACACACGGGATCAGGGTTGCCATTTTTATAAACTCATGTATGACATATGTTAAGAATGAAGATTAATAGTATTTCTTACATTCACACCAATTATCCTAACCCAAAGTAAGCACTGTAAGGCTTGTGTTATGGATACTAGAAAAAAAAATATAATACCCATGACTCAGGTACAGATGCTCGTATTCATCACACAAACATCTGCCCCTCCGGGATTCGTACTCAGGACTGTCGGTGCGAAAGGCATGATCGCTACCATTGCACCAAACGGTCGTCAATTGACAGGAAACATGTGAATTCATTGTATTTTTTATTAAGTTTATTTTTACTGCATTATGATTTGATGTTTATATAGTTTGGACATGTAGATGGACGAAAGAAGATTGAAAATATATGAGGCAAATGTGGATAGCCAAGTCGGTAAAGGATGACCAAGGTGAACTTTCAGGGACCACATAGAAGATGTCCTGAAAAAAAGCTAGGTCAAAAGCACCCTTAAACGACGATCTTGTATGAAAGGTCTGATAAGAGCTGAAGCACCGAGGGAAGTAATAAGGATAATAGTAAGTGGAAATACGGGGATAAGCCTCGATTTAGGTAGTTCTTACACTTCCAAGTCATTTAAATAAAACCATTTCTATTGGATAAACGACAAGGATAAAAGCGTAGCTTAACCGGTAAAAATGGTCATATATGACACTTTAGTGTTAAAAGCATTTCTCTTTTGTTGTGTGTGCTGGCAGTTGACCTTACAGTACAGCGTATCTTCACTAACAGTGGCGGGGCAAGACCTAAATTTGATGTGGGCAAGACAGATTTCGCGAGGCCCTGTTCTGTGGCGACCTGAAGACGGATTTTATAAAATAATAATAAAAAAAAACAACACTGCCAAGGTTTTATTCATAAAAATACAGATTAGATTAATATTAATGAAAAATTACAAATCGTTAATATATAGGTGTAGATGACAATACCAACAAATTAAATATCGGCTTTCAAAGGATGCTTTCAGTCCAAAAAACAATCAATCAATTCCATTTGTTAAAAATTATGGCTCCATAGTACTGACGATGATTCTGCCAGTGACATTTATGCAATCAGGACAGCAGTCAGGACATAATTTAACATTTTAAATATTTTCTTCATGCTGTATAAGGAACAACCATAGGGGTCAATGATCTATACATCGGTAAAATATCATGTTAACATATTTTAAAATATTGACAGTTTCTAATTTCTTGATTCAGTGATTATTTTTAAAGAGATATAATAATGTTTGCCACTTAAAACCGTGTTGATGCTTAATTTTGTGTCTGATTATGGCTGAATTTGTTTGGAAAAAAAATGATTTTTTATTTCTAACTAAATTTTTTAGCTATAAAGAACTTATATTTAATAGTGCAGTAAATGTTTGCATTTATTCCCGTATTATCATCTCCACCTTGTATACATTTCTTAAAGTGTATATATAAAAATATTTATATTTCTTTATTAAAGGAACAGAAATTTCCTGCTTTTAACTTTACTAAATTCCTTAATTATTGTATCGTAATTGAGCCTAGATGCCATATCTGATTCAATTGATAAAACAGCCAAAGCTGAAAGTCTTTCCTGGCTCATTGTGTTTCTTAAATAATTTTTTATTAATTTTAATTTTGAAAAACTCCTTTCAGCAGTGGCTGTACTTACCGGAATTGTTAATAAAATTCGGATGACAATGTAAATATTTGGGTAAATTTCTTTCAAGCTATTTTCTGTTATATATGACAGCAGCTGTTTCACATCTGTAATGAAGTTGGGTAAATTTGGGATCATTGTATTTAATTCTTCATATAATTCAAATGGTTGGAAGTCACTGCTCTCACCCACACGCAGGACGTTATGTAAATCGTTACAGTGTTTTAATATTTGTTCCTCTGGCATATTTTTTAGCTTGCTTAAATCATAGAGAAACCCGAAATCTTGAAAATGTTGATTTAAAGACGTAAATCTTAATTCCATATTGGTTATTATAGAATCAATCATGGCGTAAAAAAAATCAGTTTGATACCGGATTTTAGGAGACTGTATAGGTTGATCGCTGCTTTCATAATCAAACATCCTTTTCTTTTTGGCTACTCTTTTATTCCTAAACTCTTTTGGCAGGTCATAACAGCTTCGCTCAGTAAATTTCCGAACATCAGACAGGGATTTTTCCAATCCAGTTTCCCGATACTCTTTTATCCATTCACAAAATGTTTGTAAATGTTCAAGAGCAACGCTTAAATGAATTTGTACTGATTGCCATAATTTACTTATCATATTAACACGCGATAATATCTCATACCACACATGTAAAGATAAGATAAATTCTAAACTTAACATTTCATTTAGTATCGAATCGCAATCACTGAGAGTGTCTGATTGCTCCGTTTGATTTTTTAAGCTTTCGATGCATTCAATCACTTCATCGAATTGTAATAATACGGCCTTTACTGCTTCGACTCTACTTTCCCATCTTGTGTCTGATAAAGGTTTCATAGTAAGTTTTAATTTGCCTTTTATTAAATCCCAGCGTTTGCTTGAACTTGAAAATAGCAAATAAATTTTTTGTATGAAACCAAAAAAAGTTTTTGCTGCCATAGATGAGTTCGCTGCATCTACCAACAATAGAATCCAACTATGACAGCCACAAGGTGTGAAAAATGCTCTAGGGTTAATATTCAATATTCGAGTTTTAACTCCACTATTTACACCTACCATATTTGCACCATTGTCGTATCCCTGGCCACGGCAGTCTTGAACATTTAAGTCGTATTTTTCTAGCTGTTCCAGTATAGCATTGGCTAAATATTCTCCAGTTGTCTTAGTAACAGCTAGAAATCCCATAAAATGTTCGACTATTGTGCCAGTTGACGTATCACAAAATCTTAGGATAACCGACATTTGTTCAACTCTACTAAAGTCTCTAGTGCAATCGAGCAAAAAAGAATAATACTTTGCTTCTTTAACCTTACGAATAATTTCATCGACAACTGTTTTTGACATCAATATAATCAATTCATTTTGAATATCGTGACTTAAATAATGGTGTGAAAGTTGTTTCTCACTAATGCGTTTCATGTGTTCTCGTAAAGTAGGATCAAATTTTGATATAAGTTTAAATAAATCTAAGAAATTACCGGAATTCCTAATAACGTCACCTGTCTTGAGAGATTCTCTGTGACCTCTAAATGCAAGATTATGAGAGGCCAAAAAATTTATTATGTCAATTATTCTCTCTAACAAGTTGTGCCAATGTTTTTAAGATTCACGTATTAGCCTTTCGTTTTCTTGGTCTATTGTTTTGCCTTGATTTATTCCTTTCTCGAAAGTTATCCATTGGAACATATATGCCATATGTTCTTTGGTATTCTCATGTCTATGTAAAATACTACTTAAATGTTTCCAGTCACAACACCCTCCTTGCACCACCTGAGTTTGTGAATTGCCAAATAATCTGCATGGAAAACAGTAAACTTTATTTTGGAAATTGGAATAAACTAACCAGCGACGATGTTGAGTTTCACCATTATTTAGTTTTCTCGAAAAATAGAAATTGGAAAAGTGTCTGTGATCATCACCTTTGGGATTATATTCATCACCGCTATTTAATTGCTGTGTGGGGCCGCTTTGAACTATGTCACGACGCTGTGAATCCGTTATGGGAAACGTCCATAATCCCGGATCCGAATTAACACGTACTTGCTGAACTATGGCACTGGCGTCGTCGCTGCGAATTCGAGAATCTATGTCAATCTGTTCTTCTTGATTGCTTGATGATAGCACAAGAGTTTCAGCGTCAAATTTTGATTGGCTAGAGGATGATCCAAACTCCACGTCTAACTGACGTTCGGTCTCGGTGCTCAGTGCATCTGGAGCATTTCCTAACGATATCTCGGACGTTCGTTGTGTAGAAGTCGAATCTATCGATTCAGATGGTTCTGTACTACCAGATGCAGTTTGGTTGAGGAACTTCATCATATTTAAACTCAAAACCTGGTTGGATGCAGTTCTTTCAGCTTTTCTTTTTCTTTTTGCTGATCCAGACTCCCATTTTCTCCCAATATCTCTATCTCGGCCGGACATGTCGATAACGTCGTATCTGTAACCTGTAAGTATTTGTATTTATGACGGTCCTAAGCCCGTAAAAGTATGAAGGAAAAATGGAATTACTTCTTAGGTTATTTTGTTTCATTCACTCAAAAGAAGTAGGTATACTATTGGAGTTAGATCACTTTCGAGTTTCGTTCGACGCTTTTGTAAATAAGTCATTTCTTAACATAATTAAAAAATTACACATCGATTGTACGTCCATAGCAAAATCATTTCGTTGCGGGAAAACAACCACTAAAATTTTACGGTGTATACAAGTAATTACTGCGTTATTTATTTATTACCAATTAATTATTTCTTACCTTATATAAAATAGAGGAGCACAGGTACCGGTGTGTTACACATCACAAAGAATACAATAACTATTAATTAAGTCACCCTTTTTTTAATTTTGGTTTACAGGAGCAATCAATATACCTACGCACTATATATTTATTCACTAAATATTATTAAAACATTGAACACACTATTCTTATCAAAATAAGTACGTAAAGTCATAAAAACAAACAATATTGAATAACACAATTACGTTTCTATCGTTATGCGCCTAACGACTGCGCTGCGAACTTTGATTTGATTGGTTGGCTTCCTAGTAAAGAAAGTAAACAAAAAAAACAAAGGATTTCCCGCACTGGTCGGCGGCGGCGAGGATTTACTCGCGATAGATACGCAACGTAAGCAAATGTTGCCAGACCAAAGAACATATTTCACAACAAAATTAATTTATTTATATCTTTTTTTATTTTATTCTCGCTTTTAAGCCATGCATAAAATTTTTTGAGGCGCGAGGCCCCTTAAACTGCGAGGCCGTAGGCGATGGCCCACGTCGCCCACGCCTTACGCCGCCTCTGTTCACTAACGACGCCTTACAATTGAGGTCTTTGTATATAAAAATTCTTAGCATTTGGTTATAGGCGTGAATCGTTTCTCTTTAGGAACAATACTAGTTCTTCATGAAAATACCTACGTATTGTTATTTTCTGTACCGCTATCAACGTGTTGACGAAATGTTATGTTGATCGGTCTATTACTTGAAGCGTGGAAGCCTAAGAAACAAACAAATTTACTTTTGAATTTATAATCATACTAGCTGACCCGGCCACGCGTTGCTGTGGCTGAGTTATGAAACCTATCCTATGTTCTAAGTCTGAACAAAAGCAGCAAAATAAAAAAAATAACTTAGAAGTTGATTATTTTTACAGCTTCAAAGGACTATAGACCTGTGTATATGGGTTTAATTCCAACGCGATACCTCCACGTGTTCCCGAAATAAAGGGTCTCGACAGACAGTGACCCTATAAGGTTACCCGTTTTTTCCGTTTGATTTATGGTATCCTAAAAATCATCAAATGTCTTGAGTAGTTTCGGAGTTCATCGCGGTCAAACACTGTGGCAGGGAATTTTTAAATATATAGATAGTTATGATATCCTTTACGTTATTATAAGGCATGGTTGACAACCCTAGGGTCCACTGATGAAGCTATTAAGCTTTCAGAACAGAAATCGACGAACTATAGAATTCTCTATTTACGATTTTGTGGCACTTGTAAAATGTTTCGGAGTAATTTTACAAAAGTGTTTCGTGTAATTGTTTATTATATTATTTGCAGTCACTTTATTACTCCCAAAATCTGTTAATGCCAGTAAGATTGTTCTTCTGTTCACGTTATAAATTTCCACTGTCGAGCACAAGTATTTTTGCAGTGCATTTGGGAGTAAAAACAAAAAGACTATTGGATTTTGGTCTTCGTGGTTTAGTTGTTACAACAATTTAGTTGACAACCTACAAGTTGGGACTTGTTGTAACAATTTGATATTAAATTAACAGTCATTTTGGCTTTTTTGTCAACTTTTATTAGAAACTATATTCTCTCAGATCTTTTCACAAATGAGTTTGATAATAAGAAATGAGTGAGTATTGAGTGCTTTTAAAAAAATGCACATCAGTACAGTTTCCCCACAAAATAATTCCATTTCATAAAACAGAATGGACGCACGCGTAATATGCCGTTTAAGCTGTATTAAAATATGTAAGAGAGGATTATTTATTGTTTATCATCTGTGTATAAGATTTACAAAATGCTACTCTTAATAGCTATGCCTAATAGAGTCTCTTGGTAATTTTTTATTTTTAAAACCCTATTTATAGGTTTGTTGGTCCATTTGCCCTACGTCTCAGCTTTGCGAACATTAATAATCAAATAATGACAAAATTCGCTTGCGCTGGATCCATGTTTCAAGATGGTGGAGAATAATATCATCAAAACAATTAATGTGCAGTTTGGCGCCTGCTCAATCCGGGAGTGAGTCATCCCATGTTATAATTGAACTGCAACAAATATGCAAGAATAAGTGATTTGGGTCAAGAAAGTCTAATTTTAATTTCAGTTGAGTTGGCTTACTGTGCTTCTCATACGTAGTATGGGTAGGTATAACAAGACAAGAATGTCAAGTCGTGACGATAATAAAACCTAACTTAATATTAGTATAACCTAACCCAAAAATGTAACCTAACCTAAAAACAGTAAGAAAACCGAATTAACCTAAAAACGTACGTCAAATGTCTTAATTTGATGTATATATTAGAAAGTCACATATGAGTGTGACTAACCTTAGTCATCCTGTGATCACGGCTTGAGAAGGATGAGGTAAGGACACTGCCGGATTTACCATAGAAGCTGAAAAAGCTGAAGCTTAGGGCGGCAAAATTGGCCCAGAAAATTGCACTATTACTTACTTTTTTTCAGTAAGCAATAGTGCAGTAAAAACAAAGTTTTGCTTTTCTTAGCTTACAAAATATATCCAAAAAGTTGTAAAAATATCTTGAAACTAGATTATTCCCTCAAAAGGAAATAACGTTATTGTGAACAGTGAATCTAATTTTAGAGGTCAGTAGGGGGCGGCAAAAATTTTATAGCTTTGGGGCGGCAAATGTGTAAATTTAGCACTGGGTAAGGATTTAATATAACAAACAGAATTAAACACTGTGAAAGTGATTTTATTTAAATGTTGAATTATTATTATTTCTTTCAAGCCATCTTTTATGAGTGGCGAACGTAACAAGTACTTCTCACGTTTTACTGATAAAGCAATAATTATTATGATATAATTATAATTCACAAGTGCTTCTTACCTTTCCATGCGTAACTGTTCAGACATTATCGCCATCATTATCAGCTTGTGAACCATTCGTAACAGCTGTTACACATTCTAAGTAATATAATTATACAGTTATGGAGTATAACAATTTTAAAAATAACTATGTTTGCATTCACTTAACTGTCTCTGTCCTCGCCTTGCGTCGGCTTTTGCAATTGAAAACGTTATCTCAAATACTCGTAAATTGTCTTCATAAAAGTCGGTAAAAGTGCTACTGTAAATTGTTCGGATCAATGGTGGTTTGTTTATAATCCACACAATAACAAGACTCTAACTAAATGATATTAATATAAAAGTCTTGTTCTATTAATTACCGTTATTTATTGAAGCCAGACAGACATCGCGAGGATAACTTTCATATTAAACGGTTCGCTTGCTGTGCATGCTCCACCATAAGGTGTGGGACTTGAGAACCAGGGATTCAAAAACACCTTTATAATGATACACTTTTATAAGGGTTACACATTGAATCTGTTACAGAATTACTCCTGTATAACTTATTTGGGTGTTTTGAACCTGTTTTGCGTCGAACACTTATAAAAGTGTAACAGATATAATGTTTTCTCTTACCAATCTGTTAGAAACTGTTTTACGTTAAACTATCTATGTGTACACACAGTACACCAACATAGGCATTTCAAAGTACCCAAATCATTAATGAGCTGTTGCATAGTTATGCCAATGTGAACCTTATTGACTGTAACAGATATTAACACTTATGAACAGGTATTTTCTAAAACAGATTTAAAGTGTTACAGTTTCTTTCTGTTTGACTTTTAAAACCGAAATGAAAAACAGTGTTCAGAACACTCTATTCGGATATCGCTAAAATCCCTGTTGAGAACTTCTTCAGATTAGAATCGAGATGGAGCGTGATGGCGGCTTCCAACCTGAGGCATATGACATGAGAAAGTCAATTTGAAGAAGAAGCTTTGCAGTGCCTACTTTTTCGGGTAAAAATAAACCGAAAACCTGGGTCACTATAATATTGTAACTTGTGTTTTTTTGCAAGATTCTATAATTTATATTATAAGTTTTTGTATTTATATTATTCTATTCAATTAGACGATTCAAATTAAACAAATATTGATAATAATTAATGATAATATACCTTTATTTAGTTCTTACACTTGCGCGCACATTACACATTCGAATAAAACACTTTACGGATTTAGCGCATAATTTCGCAAATTATACATTTGAATAAAACAAACAAATTATGCGTTAAATCCGTAAAAAGTGGTTTTATTCAAATAATATACCTACCTAAGTTTTAAATGGTTAGTGCTATTCTTTTACACTTTTGGAAATATAAGATTTTGTATTTTTTGGTTATTTTATTGAAAAAATGATGTTAAAATACCAAATCAATCGAAAGAAATGGTTTTTGGTTCTAGCTATCGAAACGAAGTACCAATTCTGATAAGAAAGGGTCGGTTCTGCACCTCCTTAGTGCCACTAAAACATGTTTCGGACAATGTTAAGAAACGATTAGAAAGCCAGTTTCGTGTTTTAGCGGCGCCGAGACAAAGCTTTTAGAAATTCTATGAAAATTGACATTGCAGCGACTTATGTTTGCGGCGTAACAGCGTCATTGTACGTTCTCCTTGTATTAGCATAATTTTTTTTTTCAGTATATTGTTACCCATAATTTTAAAAGGCAAAGTTTTTTGTAACCTGCTGGCTGGTAATTTATAAAAAAATATCTAAAATATCCTGCAATTACTATCAATTTATACTTTCGTAACAGCGTCATTGTACGTTCCCCTTGTATTAGTATTTTTTTGCAGTATATTGTTACGCATAATTTTAAAAGGCATATTTTTTGTAACCTGCTGTATACTAATATATATATAAAAAATATCTAAAATATGCTGCAGTGAATATCAATTTATACCTTTTGATTAAATGCCAAAGTAATAAGCGACTTTGTTATATATATAAATATGACACAATATCACATATATTATTGTGAACCCAAGTAATTTAAGCACTTGTGTTAATAACTACGGTTCCATAACACCTAGACCCTTGCCAATATAGAAAAGAACATTTCCTACATTGACCCGGTCGGGTATCAAACCCGGGACCATGGTGTGGCATTACCATGAAAATCTGTATGCCAGCCACTCGACCACGGAGGTCGTCAAATGCTTCACGTATCCTGTTTAAAGGATACACGCTAAAAAAGGAATCAACATAGGTATTGCTTATGACTTTGCGTTGTCTGTACAGGCACGAGCAATAATATGTGTAGGTACACCAGGGTCGATAATTTTTGAGACCGAAAAAAATTATATCAGGATGAAACCCATTGGAAATTACTGTGTATTTGGGACATAAAAAGGAAGGTTTTCACCAAATATCGTGAAAAAATATTCTTTTTTGCAAAAAATAAAAATCAATAGCTTGGTTATTTGAATTTTTCATATAAATTTTGAGGTTATGTGAAAAAGTGTAAATACAAAAGTTGTAAATCTTTTTATTACCTACAACTTTGCCATTTAACTTTTTTTCATAGGACTTGTAGTTTTGCCGGAAATCAAGATAAACCGATTTTTCCCCTTAAAAGCTCAGCTCCTTCCCCTTCCCGACCTCAGATCGCCCGTAAATTATTTTTCCTATCATTTTTGTTATATTCTCTATCTTTTCCAATGGGTTTCATACTGATATATATATTTTTTCACTTTTTACAATTTTCAATGCTGTCGACACTGGTCTACTATGTCACATTACATCAATGATTTATTTCTATAATGTTGTCACTTTGCGTTCGGCTGATTTAGTATGATATGGTTCTACGGTTATACATTTTATTGCTTGTTACTGTACCGTAAAATAGTCTTGCGCGGAATACCTGCACGATTGACGATATTGCAACAATAATATGCCTCATTTCAGTTTATTACGCCCCGTTAACTATGAATGTGTGTTGCACATGAATTTAAAATTGTACTAATTTTGATGCCAAAATAACACCTAATTCATATACCCACGTTATCCGGGCGACTATTCTACTGGAGCTACCGAGACTTTGACAGACCTGTCGAATTTTCCCAAGTATATCTTAAGTTACATTAGCGCCATCTTTTTATTTCATACTTTTATAAGTATACAACGATTGATAAAAAAGAAACAGCTTAGCAATTATTTTATTGTTATTAAACCATTTAACTACTTGATTTTAAATTGATTTCGAAAGCCGTAAGATTTAATAAAAAAAAAACGGGTTGCACTCCAGGAATGCTGGCAGAAATGAAAACATGAACATAAACGTTGTGCATTTTTGATATTTTAAAATGCACAACGTTTATGTTCTTTATTTAGGGAATAATTTTGCACGAATTGCTTTAATTATCAGTATAAAAGGACTATGATCTATGTGGCAAAATACAATATTAATTTATTGCGCTATCGTACACAAACATGACAATAAACACACACGCACACTCGCGCAAGCCTCCTGCGCTGCTTAAACGAAACGGTAGGAGCAGGCATACATTTTCACCGCGCGGTAGAAAGAGAGGGGGATATTACTTCCTCTCCTACGCGGCGGCGGCGATCTACTCTTCCTCCGTCTACGAATTTTCGATCAGGTCACGTGTCCTGACGCAAGTTTAACATTTTTTTTACCCATCCCAAAAAGTGCACTACGCCGCTAAAGAAGTTTTCACTTCAAAAAATATGATAATCAAACCTCATTTATTATTATTAAATTCCATTAGATTTGCATGAACATTAATAATGAAAATTAAAAATTAATACAAACATTATTTTTGTATGAAGAGCGTTTGCTGGTCATAACTACTTATTCAATTTTATATTTATTATATCGTTCATTGATATTCTTTATAGCATTATACATCACCCGTAACAAATCTGCAAATATCCACTTGAGTTCTGAAGAAGATAAAATTCTCTATAAATAAATACTGATGTAGAGATCTATTTGCTTTTTACATCTGTTCGTTTGTTACCCTGATATATTAGAAAAAAAAGTAAGTAAAAACCAGAGAAGTACGAGTCGGACTCGCGTACCGTGGGTTCCGTACAACGTACCGATCAACCCTTTTCTGGGCGGCTGTCGACGCTTCTTAGGGCCTATGCATATACACATTGTCTTCTTTAAAGGAGCTGTCGAACTGCATTTAAAAAAAAGCGCGTCGGTAGTGCATTTTTTTATTCGCAACCGTTAATGGCTTCTGAACCTTAGGTACAAGCCAACCGCTGGTGGTGTTATGTCAGTCAGTATAGAGTCCAACAGAACCACACAGCTGGCTGTGAGGTATCCATTATCCAGGATTCACCACCTCTTTCCCCGTGTCCCGAGGGTGCCTTAGTCGTCGAAGGGGGCAAAATAATTTTGTTCAATGTAATCTTCGTAAAGCTCAAATCAACGTAGTTTTATTATACATTTTTGGGATGCTGTACAGAGCTATAGTTTACGTAACGAGTACGATTATGAGTAAGTGGTCATCCATATAATGGTCATTGTCACGTGCAATTTTACCATTTTGGACCCCTCCTCCCCCTTTTGTCATGTAAGTCACACTCTGAGCCACTCCTCTGATAAATATTACGTATCAAAAGTAGAATTAATTATTTCGTAATTAAAAAAACCAAACAATTTTTATTTCAAAAATATAGATATACTAGCTTTTGCCCGCGGCTTCGCTCGCGTTAAATTCGGGGTAGCACTGTTCCCCTTTCCTGAACACAGAAGAGAACTCGGAACAGAATTTTACACGTTATTTATTGACGTGACAACGTCTTATAAATTGGTTTGCCGGGTGACACTTCAAGAAACTGCGTTACGCTCCGCTCACGTTATGCGCTTACAATGAGAGCGAGTGAGAGGCACGCGTCCCTTCCACTCGGGCATGGTTAGCCCGCCTAAGAGCGAGAGAGACAGACATAAAAAGTGGAAGGGACGCGTGCCTATAAATTAATGTTTTAAATATAATTCTTTGTATAAATAAATGTTTTAAATTGTTACTATTATTTCATCCTTCTTCCTACTATACGAATGAATATTCACATTAAAATTATTTTACCACTCAAAGTCGTTGTCACGTAAAACTTTCGCCCGTATACCGACTTTACAGGCAACCAACCAGTTTTTTTATTTTAACACACTACTATAGACTATATTATATGTCTTTCCACTTGGGGTCAATAAAAAGCTTCTGGGCCTTGGACACACGCGAACATGCTACATACAGCTGTCCATGGGAAAAGCACGGCTTTTCTAAGTCCACCCCAGCCACACCAAAGCTTAACAGGAATAGCCAAATATCGAATGTAATTAAATCAATAGTCAAATAACAGAGTATAGGTACCGTATGCACTAAAACCAAAGTGTACTTTATTCATAATAGGTGTGCCCTTATACTTTTACATGTAGACCACCATAGCGCGTTGTAAAAACGAACACTGCCATCTGTTATTAATTTTTGAACTAAACAATTAAACCAATCGTGAACATAATATACAATAAACATATCAGCGCCATCTATCGGAATCCATGAGTTACACTTATTTATGTTAATAATGTTTATTTTCTCAAAAGCTGATTGATTTATGATATAATGTAAAGATTTAATAAGATTTAATGTTTTTAATATTGTTTTATTTAATTCGTTTTAATTAAATTATTTTATTATTCGTTTGTATTAAAGAACCTGTTCTAATTTTGCGGAGTCTCACACACATTTCCATCCCCTATTTTAGGGGCTGGGGGAGGATTTCTAAAAAATGGCAGGTATTTTCGTTAGTAACAAAGAGTCTGTGTGCCGATTTTAGCTTCCTGCCTTGAAAACTGCGAAAGGTCTCATATAAAATTTCACCCCCTCTTTTAAGGGGTTGGGTGCAGATTAAAAAAAAATTATGGGCGATTTTTTTGGTAGTCATAAATAGTCAGCATACCAATTTTTAGCTTTCTACCTTGAAAATTGCGCAATGCTCCATACAAACTTCCGCCCCCCATTTTTGGGAAGTGGGGGGTTAGAAAGGGGCAAAAAGGGGCCTATGTTACTCTCCATCCCTTCAACTATCTCCACTTAAAAAATCACGTCAATTCGTCGCTCCGTTTTGCCGTGAAAGAAAGACAAACAGACAGACACACTTTCCCATTTATAATATTAGTATGGATATGTATAATATAGATCAAAAAAAGGAATGAATCAAAAATATAAAACTTTCTTTCATCATTCTAAAGCCCAAGAACCCGAAATGTTCGGAAATAACTATAATCGGCACTGATGTATCTTTTTCTTCATGTCTAAATTTGGAGGAAATTCAAGGAATATCACATTTCCTTAAACCCTCTTCTCTACTCTTGTTATTTCTCGTAACGATAAGCAACCCCTACATTTTAGAAAGTATTTTATGGACAACCCATCATATTAGATCCTCTTATAAAAGATATGGCGATGCCCAAGATTCCTTATAACCTTATTGGTAGTTCACTGTTTAATAATGAGTACAGAGCCCTACTATCACTTCTTAATGCGATTCAAGTTCGACTGTTGAAGAGAGATGCCATTGTAGACCGCGTATAGCGGTGTCCCACTTTGGCAAAGCTTGCATCGCGCTAAGAGATCATGTTAAGACCTCAATAAGTTGAAAGACGGGATGTCGTTGTGCCAAATCGCCGTACCGATCAAAAGGCATGGTGATGTACCGTAAGCCACAACGAGATGTCTCGCGTGGTTCACCTAATGAACATAAGTGGTTGCAACATTAGCGGGGTCGGTGACCTGCAGGTCGGCTGTTAACCGACCTTTGCATGGAGCTTGGCCTATTAGTGTTAGGTTACAAGATATTCTACCAAAGACAGTTACTGGCAGCTGAATATAGGCATAGTATGTTAAGTATATGAATACAGGACGGCATTTTGGTTATACATTATCCACTTGCCGCGTGGCCTGCTGTTTTTTTAATCACGATTAATTTTTGAGTTACAGAGATACAAATATTCTGTGAGGGATTCTTTATTTAATCAGCTTTACGGTAGTATTTTTTGTTTGGTCCTAGCTTCATTATTACGTGAAAATGGCACTTTTATCTAAGATTCCGACATTTTTTCACAATTCGTTCAGCATTGGGACTGTTGAGAGAGGTGGGGCACGCGGTAGCGGGCTGACAAGTGGTTATCATGTTAAGAGGATCCCAACTCTTCAGAATCTAATTCTAATGCCCATCCCCGACATAAATTGCCATTCCTTCTCACCGTACTGGTTTAATTACAAACTATTTACACTTCAGGCAATACGACTCTGGAATGAATTACCATCTCATATCACGACCGTTTGGTCCTATTCTGCCTTCCACACCGATGGTCTTGTTCCTGTTCGAATCCTGGAAGGGGCAGATGTTTGTGCAATGAATACAAGCATTTGTACCTGAGTCATGGGTATTTATATAAATGTCTATTAATATAACATATTTATTTATCATATATTATGTATGTCTATCCATTACCCTAGTATTCATAACACAAGCCTTGCTTACTTTGGGCTAGGACAATTGGTGTGAATGTAAGAAATATTAGTATTATTATATTCAAAAAGCACCCAACATACTTGATTTTATACGACTGGTTCGCGATTTCCTCTTGGATTCCCCGACCTTATCCACTTAATCTCACTTTTATAGCATCTCTAGTTTAGTGTATCGATACTGACGTAGTTATGTTATATAATGATATTTTATATACCTATTTCTCATTTTCTATTTTCACCATTACCCTATCAGTTTCTAACTCTCCGATTGCTTGTAGAGTACATGCTTTTTTGTATGCAAAAAGTAAAAATAAACATAAAAACCTCACTAATTCTACGGTTTGATATTATTATTACAATTGGAAAGTTAGGTTCACAGTTTTGGCTAATTGCGCCATCCCTCAAAAACCCCGAATTTTACACAAATATTCCGACCTAATTCACGTCTTCCAAGATGCAACTATCAATAATACCATATTATGATCGGTTGAAGCTAAACAGTCACTTTTTCATAGATTAGTTATCCTTTCTTGATATGAAAATACTTAAGATAATTATTAGTAAGTAAAGTTTGGACTAACGTTAGAAGCAAGAGATGTGTACTTGTATGTAGTTTATGAACTTAGAACAAAAATTTGATAATTAACTAAGAAATGATGTACTTACTTAGTTAAATTATTTGAATAGAAACATACTAGAAAAAAATCGACTCGGCTCACAAGTGAATTCTCAGGCGGGAATCGAACCCGCAACCTTTGGAAGTCCGGTCCAATGCTCTCCCAATCGACCTACCGAGCCTTGTAAACACCCGTCAAAATTTTCTACTACCTTTTCGGTTTTACGCTGTTTGCCAGCGTTGTCTCATCAAGGAGAGGAACATCCTCTCGTATTCGATAGAAACATTTTTAGAAATGTTTGAACAATCGATTAAGATGAAATAATTTTTTAATCGTGTCGATTTTTTCTAGTATTTTTCTATTAAAATAATTTATCTTATACAATAGCATTAAAAAAAATGCAAAAAATATATAAAAGTTAAAAAATTATAGGTACTTAGTTCATAAAATGTAATAAACCTGAATAAAAAGCTCGGTAGTTTAATTGTGAGATCAGTGGCCCGGACATCGAAAGGTTGCGAGTTTGAGTCCTGCCTGAGAATAACCTGTAAGCGTAATCCATTATTTCTAGTATTTTTTCTATTAAATTTTATCATAAAAGATAGCATTGAAAATGCTGAAATATAATAATTAAATACTTGGGTTCAGAACAATGTATGTGATTTTGTGTAATATTTATTATTATTACTACAATAACTACATTATAATTATAACCGTTGACGTATGAAAGCAAAAGTAACAATATTCAATAGATGTACCGCACAAACACAAGTCGTTAAAATTCCAGTTACTGATGCACCGACGGTATTTAGGACGATGGCTGTGTACCTTTAACGACATGATATCATAAACAGTTGTATGAACAACTTTTTGTATATACACATAGTTATGAGACTGCCATTATCAGAGGAGCCCGGTCAAATTAGTTGTATGTTTGCAAAAATTCGTATAAAGCTGAAAATTGGTAGAAATGTTAGGAACATCATTAAAAATAAAATGTCAAAAGTCCCCATTGATCCCATGTACGTTGAAAAAGTTTTATAAGGTTAAAGGTCGAAATTATCGGTTTTTTCATTATGTCTGCTATAAACACAACAGTCTAATTCTCTATTAAAGACAGGCAGTCTGAAAGTAGTGCTCGCGTTAAGCAAAAACCATTGAACAGATTTTAACGCGCTAACATAATCTAGTAGCTTGGGATTTAATTTAAAATTAAGCCATGTTTCATCTCATTTGGGTGAGATTGAAGAATTTCTGTGACCGAACTGCACGCGGGTGAAACTACGAGCGGAAGCTAATTAATAGTGAATTGGAACATGAATTTTCTAAACATTTTAACTCGACTGACGACTTCCATTAGTCTTTCTGAGAAAAGATTATGTCATGTTGAACCGACCGAAGTTTTACTATACACTCCAAACTTTATAAAAACAGCAATAGGGATTTCCAAAGAAAGAAGATGAAATAGAGAATTTATAATTTACTGAGAAAAATTTGACTAACAAAATAATTGTAACAAGAAGAAAAATTTTAATTTTCCTAGTAACTACATGATTTTTGGTCACGAAATATTGTGTTTTATTGATCGTCATTGAAAAATAAATAAAGCGAAAATCCATAATAGGTACCATATGAACATTGATAGTCTAGACATGAGGAGAGAATGGATGAATAAAAATTAACGAGACAAATGTGCATGGGGAAGTCGGTAACGGCAGACCAAGACGAACTTTCATGGACCAAATAGAGGATGTCCTGAAAAAGTTTAACATTACCTTTAATCGACGAGCTTGTATAAAAAAAGGCTGATGAGAGTTGAAAAAGCGAGAGATGTATGTCAGGATAGTGGTAAGTCCAAGTCTGTTATCTCTGCCTACCCCTGCGGGAAGAAAGCGTGTATGTATGTTTTTATAAAAATTTACAACACAAAGTATCAAAACCGAAATATCAATTCATCGAAACCAAAACAAGTATTTAACAATCATAATATATTTTAAAGTCCTCGATTTTATTTGTAGAAATATTGAGCCTTGAATTTATTCTGATTTGAATTCTATATTAATTACACTTACTGAAGTTACAGTAGTATTCGCATAATAGTCTTCAGGAATAATCGGAATTTTGTTGATATAAAGGACATAGATGTATCCTATAATGGCAAGTTCCTACCACGCATTACACAAATTACTTTTTATATTGACATAGTGGTGCGGTTTGCCCATTATACCCAACTTTCCTGCGTGTGAATATTTTTAATAACTCAAAAACAATGAACGTGAAAATCTGATTTTTATGTACTCTGATGTATTAAGATAAAATCTAAATGGTTTTCAAATCTCGCCGTCTTGTTAAAAGTGAAATGTCTTCCATTGTTTTAATAATATATCTTACGTTCACATCAAATAACCCAGCCTAATGTAAGCACTCTAAGGCTTGTTATATACATACGTAGTGATGTTCATAGAAATATATATACCTATATATAATACATTTCTTCCGGGACTTAAGCCCAGGACCGTCGATGTCAATTCGAAAGGCAGGATCGCCATCGTTGCACCAAATGGACGTCAAATAGTAAATAGTGTTAGACGGATATAAGTATGAGATTCACTCTCGAGTCTTGCAGTAAAAACAGGCTTGTGAATCACGGCAGGTGACGCAAGACTCGATGACTTCAACATGATAACACCACTATTGCTTCCTCTTATTTGCTTGCACACAATCATTGTCTATGACTGCATCTTTAATAAGTTTACTTAGCATTTTTGAATATAACCACTTCTACCGATTCAAGTTGCGCTTTTTTTTTTTTTATATCATTCTGACGTTTCAACTTCTTTATACCCTTACCTTAGACAGACATACTTAGGGATTACAGGATTGTGATCACACCCTGCCTCTTTTAGACGGTCCTGGGTGTGAGTCCCGGAAGGGGAAGAGGTATGTGTGAATAGGAGCATGTGTACCTAGGTCGATAGAAATAAATATCAAATACTAGCATTACCCGCGACTTCGCTCGCCTTTTTTATTTTTTTTTTCAATAAAAAGTATCCTATGTTACTTATGCCTCCAAGAATATATGTATGTATGTTCATGATGATCGGTTTAGTAGTTTTTGCGTAAAAACATAACAAACAAACTTACATTCACATTTATAATATTAGTAGGGAAGTAGGATGCATCTCATTTGTATGTCTATCTATACGATACCCTAGTATTCACAAAAGCCTTACAGTGTTACGGCTAAGATAATTGGTGTGATTGTAATAAATATATTTTTATCAATAAACAATTAATTATATTTCTTTGAATTGTTTTACAATCGGACTAATAATAATCAAATCCGAAACTAAAATGTTTATCGACTTAATTGGCTGTATGACTCATTGTTTTTTTCTTGTCTACGCTATTGTCATGCGATACTTTTGATACTATGAAGTCAGATGTGGTCTGCAATATTTCGTTTTTTATTCATATATTATATTCCTATTGCTTTGCAATGACTAATTTAAACTTGTTTCATAATACTGTTTTCATAATAGACACATATCAGATTTACATAATGACAAATAAGATTTAATTTTTATATTGGGTTAGAAGTGTCTAGTTGTTTGTTTAATTTGTAAAATGTATTTTACAATACAAATACGAGATTCACTTCGTTGAGGAGTCACTTGAAATAGTGACTCCCTATCAGTGTTATTTGAAAGAGTATTTCCTTTTTTTAATTAAGCAAAATTTAAAAAAATGAAATTCATAAATATTGTAAAATATTTCTTTTTATATAGTATTTTTTGTACGATCATTTCCTAGTTTTACGATATATCGTACTATTGAAATGTAGCTAGAGTGTTCAAAAATTAAAATAAAAACACTCCATGAGTTTTTAATAAATCTTTCATGACTGCATGAAGCAGAAAGCAAATTAGTTTATGAAAATTAATAATAATATTTCTTACATTCACACCAGTTGGTCCTCTTCCGAGACTCGAACCCAGGACAGCCAGTGTGAAAGACGGGTCGCTACCATTACACCTAACGGTCGTTAGATTTATTTTTAGATTGTTTTCTTTCAGTATGAATGATCAAGATTATTCGTCAGCGAGAATATCTAGTAGAACTCATCGTCTCACATAATGATGTCAAGTTATTAATAGCGTTGAATTCAACATTTTATTTATTCATTCACTCTAGTTTTAAATTATTAAAAAGTACCAGTGATAGTGGTTTTCATATTTAAATTTTAAATGGAATTTAAACAAATTTAATTTAGAGATTTACATATAATTATTTAATGTAGGCAGTTACAGTTATTAATTTTTATGTTATTAATATTTAATAAAATTGTTATTCGAATTTTTTTGTGTAATTTATTATTTATATTAATGATCCTTGTTGGTCGAACTATGAATTTCAATTTAAATATCTCTTAGCCTCATGGCGAGCCGATGGTACCTATTTTAATGAGAGACGATTTATCTTTTTAAATCTTTCGATCTGTATATAAATCATAATTTTGTTAGTTGTTGTTGAAATAGTTCTAGCAGATACATCCATTTTAAATATTTTTCGCGTCTTTCTGTCATATGTCAATAAATGAAATTGACGAAATGCTTTTTAACTAAAAAAGTTTAATAAGCGTTTGAATTCTCTATGGATAATGCGGTTTGTCTATGATCGATCACTTACGTCTGCTTTTGTTTCACTAGCAACTTGGCTTATAAGTGGATTTAGACTTAGATACTGTTTCGCATTACCTGTTATGTGAGCAGGTACGTTGAGTGTGGTTGCATACATCGCATTGGTTATTGCGACATTGGAGTATATACTTTTTTGTTTTTATATATTTATCAATATAAAACATAATTATAAAGAAATAAGCATTGAAAAGCAATAAGCAAACCATCAATGATTATATTAAATGCTTTTGAAAAAAAAAGAAGGGAATATAATATACATTCATCATAATATATTCGCTACTTAACACCAACATGACAACAGCCTATGTATTATATTACTGTATAAACATTATACATTTTATGAACACCCATTATTTTTAAAAGTAACATTTTAATTAATATAATCTTGTATACCGCTAAGTCTCATTTCCTCCCAAAGGTTGACTGGGTGAGAATGCTACTAGCATTAAGTCCGCATATTGAACTTATTTTTTTACTAATGCTCTTTAATACTTTTTAATAAATAATTTTTGGACGTTGATTACAACCCGCAAATGAGCAATTAGTTTATTAATTCATCAGGTAAGCAGCTAAAGTGTCTCTTCGCCCCAAATATTGTTCAACTTCTGAGTTTGTACAATAGTATCTTCTTTGTATCTTTTCGGGTCCTTTAATAGTAGAGTCAGTCAGTTTAGGAGGCTGCGATTCTGTAGAAAGACTAATTCTCACACAGCATTGTAATTTCAACAAAACTATGAATTTGCATGCTTAGTAATAGGCGAAATATGATGTACAATTTAATATTACATTCCATCTTACTTACCGTGTTTGTAGTAAATAAATAAATTATTAGAATAAGGGCAAGCTCGAAGCAACTTTTTGTCGGTGTTCGAGTGGCTCGCATACTGATTTTAATGTTAACGTCACTCCGAGGGGTCACGGATTCGATACCTGGCCGTGACAATGTAGAAAATGTTCTTTTCTTTATTGTCTTCGGTCTAGAAGTTTGGTACAGTCGTTGTATCTGAACTCAATAACACAAGTTATAATAATATAATGTTTCTTAATTTCACACCCATAAGCCTCGCCCAAAGTAAGCACTGTAAGGCTTGTGTTATGGATAAGGTAACGGATAGCTACACATGATACACAGATATGTATTATTTATAGAAATATATAGTCCATGACTCAGTTACAAATGCTCGTATTCATCACACAAACATCTGCCCCTTCCGGGACTCGAACCCAGGACCATCGGTGCGAAAGGCAGGATCGCTACCATTAGGTACACCTAACGATCGTCATTTAGAAAGAGAAAAAAGAAACAAAAGAATATATTGATCGCAGGAAAACAAGCAATAACAACATATAAAATAAAAACAATTGTGCTTAAAATAATTAAATTAACCAGGACAATAATCAACCAGGACCCTGTCTTAGCATAGGCCACTGCGAGCAGAGATCCACTGCAGCAGCGCTGATATTCTGGCAGATTTCTGGCAATATATGTAATAAAAAAAAAATAAAAAAATATATTGAAATATAAACATTATAAATATACATATACACGACATATAAAAAAATAACTAAAAAAAGGAATACAATAATAAAAATACAATTAATAATACATTGAGGGAAGTACGTCAGTGTCCTAAAGAAAAAAAAAATAGCTACTTAAGTTAAGAGCAATGTATGTGATGTTGTCTTAATATTTATTTTGTAAGTGCTTTAGTACTCGTTGATAGATGTAGGCTGGTATGGTAGATATGTACATGATATTTCCCGCCTACATTAGGTCACGTGTAGGGCAGGCAGTAACGGGTCACTGGCACAAATATAAATTGTCTACCCATCCACACCACTATAACACGCGCAGTTTACACAACCATGGCCGTTCTATTATGAGCATAATAAACAGCTATCACTGCACGATGTTGTGAACGTAAAATATAGTAGTTCGAAAGTAGCAGGTTTTATTACATTATGAACGTACTGATTTTTTTTGATTCCCTATAATTAAGTAACTAACCACGATTTGATCACGTAAGAATGATTAAATTTTTGACGTGACAACGTCTTATAAATTGGTTTGCCGGGTGACACTTCAAGAAACTGCGTTACGCTCCGCTCACGTTATGCGCTCACAATGAGAGCGAGTGAGAGGCACGCGTCCCTTCCACTCGGGCATGGTTAGCCCGCCTAAGAGCGAGAGAGACAGACATAAAAAGTGGAAGGGACGCGTGCCTATAAATTAATGTTTTAAATATAATTCTTTGTATAAATAAATGTTTTAAATTGTTACTATTATTTCATCCTTCTTCCTACTATACGAATGAATATTCACATTTAAATTATTTTACCACTCAAAGTCGTTGTCACGTAAAACTTTCGCCCGTATACCGACTTTACAGGCAACCAATTTTTTTCAAAATCTTAGGCACTGTAAGTTTTTCTGTAGGTGTCACTGTTATCGTGTATAATAATTGTAATTTTGTATGACTGTTTGTTGCCAAAATAAAGAGATAAAGAAACTAGTAGTTCCATGTAAAATAATTGTATTTTTTAAATGTATTTTTTTTATTATGCTTTGATATAATATGATTAAAAATAATTTCTTTTTTTCAGCATTATTTGATGATTATAAACGATGTTGAGTAATATTATTATTTCTAAAAACAGTAGGTATTTTTATTTTTTACTAATTTCTTTGAATATGTATTTTTTCCTAATCTTAATAATGTAGTATAAAATCAATGTTACTATTGTTTATAAATAAATAAAGTAGTTATTATATTGACGGTCCTGGGTTCGAGTCGATGATAACAAGTGGCAAGAAGAAGAGGCAGATGTTTGTGTGGTGGATACAAGCATTTGTACTTGAGTCATCTATATTTGTATATATTTCTATGAATATTACATATCTATGTATCGTATTTAAGTCTATCCAGGGCTTACAGGGCTTACTTTTGGCTAGGCTAATGAGTGAATATTAGAAATATTATTATCTATCTGCTAACCTAGTAACACAAGGCTCCAGTGGCGGTCCGAAACGTGTGACAAATGCCAGAGACAAATTGCCTGAGTCTCTGTTTCCTGACACATACAATTTAGGGGTCTTCAAATCACGAGTGAATAGGCAGGCGAGTCTCGTCCTTGATCGTCATCGCTTACCATCAGGCGAGATAGCGGTCAAGCTCAAGTCAAGAGTAAACAACCGTATTAACAACTAGCGGCCCGTCCCGGCTTCGCACGGGTGGACAAAATTCTTTAAATTTTTTCTAGGATTAAATATTGTCTATGTTACTCAGCGTGAATGTAGCTTTCCAATGGTGAAAGAATTTTTGAAATCGACTTTGTTGTTTTTGAGTTTATTCATTACAAACATACAAAAATACAAAATTTCCTCTTTATATTAGTGTAGATATTGTATTTGGAGGAGAGCCACTTTTAGATCTTGCACCGTCTTAAAATGTTGATAGAACCTTTAGTGACAGGGTTATAGATTACAGACCTAGCCCAAGCGCTAGGCTAATTGGTGTGAATGTAAAAAAAAATATTATTATTATTATAAGTTTGTTTATTTGTGGAGTTGCCGGCCGTCGGGACCAACGGCTTAATTTTCCTTCGAAGCACGGAGAAGTTCAAGTTAGTATATGTTCACCCATCCTATAAACGAGCTCTTGCAAAAGCTGCATAATTTTCGCTATCATACACTGAACCAATTAACCACTGGCCTATCTAACTATTAATTTGCGTCCATTGTAATAGAATATAAGTGTAAATATTACATCATTGTAAGTATTATATCAAACAATGTAATCATTATTTCTTTATAAAACAATGGTGGTGATTAGCTGTGTATTAAATGGATTAGGTGACAACCCTATTGGCGAATGAACTACTTTCCTCAAGGAAATAGTTGTGAGGAACGTCACTTCCGATCGTTTAGTAAGGTCGGCTTGTTGCCTGAATAGGGGTATGCCTTTGCTTATATATCGTATGTGAAAAAGTAACCTAAAAGCATGAAGATTTACGACATATACTTTCTTATTATAAGTCGGTGCTGTCTTTGCCCCCATTTGGCTGGCTGTAATATATTTTTTGTTTAATAATAAGCTGTATTTAAAAAAAAAACAACAACATCTCCGTACTATCAGGTAGGGGTAATGTATGTATATGTCGGAGTTGTGGTTGTTTTTATTGCACTAATAATTTCCATAGATTTTTTTTTCTGTATTTGCGGCTTGCACGATTTATGCACTTAGCCAGTGTCGAGTAAGTAATTGCCAGTTCTTGAGTAATTTTTTAATTTAATGATGGTGAATGAACAGTAAAATATATTTTTTCCCTAGGTTTCAGTAAATGTGGGGTTTTACTGAAACCTCCCTGTGGACTTCTTCAGAGAGTTACACTTTGTTACACTTGCCAACACTCTTGTATGTTCAAAAACACTTAGTGGTTAATAATCCACCATTATTACGCACTAATATCCACAAGAAAACAAATTTCAACAAGAGAAACAAAACCACCAACGTGACGGTTCCCGCTCCCGCCAAAAAGTTCTATTTCCATAGATTAAGGTGGTGTACTTTATGCTGAACTTACGAAAAAAATCATAAACAACAGGGCCTGAAAAGGTGATTGGAACCTCCATTTAAGCATAAATAGTCTGTGTTTAGAGGCGCCAGACACATACACACATAATAGAACTTATTATATATAAATTTCTATTCAATGAAACTAATCCAATAAATTTGTGTGCTCATCATTGACGACACTGCGCCCGCGCATCTCTTTGGGCAATACAACAGTCCAATTTGTTAAGCATTGTGTACCGATTATCCGGTTAGTAGTCCCTTCTATACAATTCGTTCAATGACAACTAATAGGAAATGATCAATGCATACTAATAATTCATTGTGTAATTCTGATTTCAACTAACAATGGCTTTAGGTTTTCCTCTATGACAAGTTACATTTTTGGCCTGCGTCTAAGTTTTGTAATTTTACGATCACGTTTAGGTTAATATTTGCGAAAATTGATTTCGAATTTAAAAGCTTAACGTAACGTATTTTTGGAGCGGACTGAAGCGAAGCTCCCATGGATCAGCTTCAATGGCGCAATGTCTGTTACGCCATAACTTCCAGAGTTCTTAACCGATTTTAATATTTTTTATTGTGAATCAAATCAACAGGTTTAGGGACCAGATGGTGACGGAGCCTGAATTTTGAAATTCGCAAAAAAAATTTTTTTTTTCTTTTTTAGGTATTACGTTCCGCTCCAATATATGGTGCTAGCGTAGCTTTATGCTTGGCGACTGCATCACCTTGTTATATATTGCATATTAAAAAGCAATCAGAACTCTGCGTCAAAAATATTTTAGTCTCTATCATGAAGCAATTATTGATAGCATTTTGTTTTGGTACAGATTTAATTAATTTAAAAATATACAAAAAAATGCAAAGGCTCATATCTTTATTTCCTCTTTTTAAATAGTTTCTTATATCAAATTAAACTCTTAAATATGTTTTAATATTTTATTCTTAGTTAATAGGTTATCAAGCACGACCGCGTATGATTACCCTAATTTTCATAATAAATATAATAAAATAAAGAGTTTAAAATATAAAGCTAATATGTAGCGTGCTAGCTAGGAGCTTTCTAGCACGGCCACTATAGATTTAAGATTTTATTTTTCAACTACTAGCTGCACCCGGCATTGCTGTCCTTTTTTGTTGATTATTTATGCTGATTATACATATGTATTAACCATTTCTGGGATGCATACAACAACTTATCAACGTTTCGACACAGTCTGATCAATGGTTTCGAAACGCATAGTGAACAAACATACAAAAGTAGATTTTTACTTATATATAGATAAGATATATATGATAAAATTGCATTGTCCTCAGATATTCTATCGCTAATATTGAGCAGTCTTTAACCCGATTTTCGTTTTAAAAGAATTTTCCGATATGTGTAGACTTTGTCATATATTTTGAACTTTATAGATACACTTAAAACGGATCCTAACGCAAGAAGATTCGGTACTGAAAATATCCTGATATTACAAACTGCACAATAGCAATTTCCTTTGACACATGTTCACAGATTTCCAGATGATTCTAATTACTTTTTTATTAACAATGTTATTAAACCTTTTAATTATGACGATATTTTTTATAATTTTCAACTTAAACGCCTTTTAAACACCCTTTCTTGGTCGCTATTCCTACTCTTTTATAATACGCACAGCAAAGGAGTGATACTCCCTTCCTGCGTCTGTATTTCCGAGAACTTATAAACCGTCCATTTTCAAAGCAAGGGTGAATAGGCACCTTCTGGGTTAGCTCGTTCCATCGTGCATTTTGACTTTGCCCCCGGGCTTGATTGGGATCAAGAGCAAACCCATTCTGAATAAAAAAAAGGCTTATCCTTTTTTATAGGATAGATAGATAGAGATAGATTTCAGAAAGTGTGCAGCAGAATTGCACAACCTTGTTCTACCGTCCCCATTTTTATATCGGACAACCAGACTTACAAAAAGGTGCCATCATGGTTGACATACCAAAGAGACTAAGCGTTTTGCTTCGAATTTTGTGATCCGTACCGCTAATGAGTGGAACTCTTTGCCTAAATCTCTGTTTCCTGACATATTCAATTTAGGGATCTTCAGTTCACGAGTGAATAGGTATCTTCTAAGCAAGCGCGTTACATCCTAGATTGTATTGTCGCTTACCATTAAATGAGATAGCGGTAAAGAAATATTATTATTCTTAAAATATCTATTTCTATTTTTGCTTTAATGCATAAATTAATTTTACAGTTTATTTGTCTCTCTACAATAATGTAGGTATTTAAGTATAGCATTATTTTATGTTTGCCATGTGGTGCCAGTATCACTATAATAGCATAAACACTAAGTGTTCATTTAAAGGCGAATATGGACACTGAGGTAATCACAATACATCTCCTGTGGACCACAGAATCAGCGTTTTTATGGTCCTTTACGTGATTCCCGCCTGCCAAGAATGGAGATTATAGTAAAACTCCATCATTTTAATGGGTGACTTCCTTGTACGTTTTTCATTTCGAGATAATATTCCAGACATCTCACACCGATTATTTAGTGCATAAATAAGAATATAATACAACCATGACTCGGGAATAAATGCTTATGTTCATTTTACATTTGCCCGTACCAATATTCGAACCTAGGACCGTGGGTGGGTAGGCAGGATCGCTGCTGTTGCACTAACCGGTCGTCAAAAATCAGTATGATAAATAAATAATATATTTTTTTACATAATACTAGCGGCCCGTCCCGGCTTCGCACGGGTGGACAAAATTCTTTAAATTTATTCTATTATTAAATATTTTTCCGTTAGCGCCATCTAGCGTCCGGTAGACGTACTACTTGCGGTTAACGCGTTGCTATGGTAACGTTAATTGATACAATGGAAAAAGAGCGGAAAAAGAGCGGACAGACAAACACACAAACCACTGTGATCTTAGATTATAGACTAGCTGAACCGGTAACGCGTTGCTATGGTAACGTTAATTGATACAATGGAAAAAGAGCGGAAAAAACAGCGGACAGACAAACACACAAACAACTGTGATCTTAGATTATAGATTTACAATACCAATTTATTTTTTTATAAATTTACCCCTCGATGTATGCTAAATGCACGTGCCAATTGCGGGGCGTCCACATCTGTAGTACATCGGCGAAGATCGCTTGTGTTCAATCTTATATCACAGTCTTTTTGGCTACGACTGCATTAATTAGTTATAAGCCATTATAAGTTTAAGATAGATGTCATTCAAATTCAAATTCAAAATTATTTATTGCATTCATGTGGTTAAAGATAACATGTTCAATTAATTTTCTGTACCAGGACATGAACCCTGCTAGGGCATCGCAATATACATTATTAAAAAATACAAATACAATACAAAACAAAAACTAAACTACTCGATAAAATGTCAAAAATCATTAAAATATTTAAAAATAAAAGTATACAATTTTAAGTTATAAAAATGACAAACTGTGAAGGGTGTTTAAAATTAAGGTAACCATTATACAATATCATTTTATGGAACAAATTCAATTTGATGACGCATTTAATTTTGTCTTTTTATTTTAAATGACATCATCCTGCTCCTGTAAAGGAGTTGAAACGTCAGGATTAAATATAAAAACAAAATTAATTGCGTCATTCACACATTAAGTGCGTTACGAGGCCTAAATCATCACTCATGCAACTTCTCTGTGGTGCGGCAAGGAAAAACGTGAACTTCTCTGTCGTGCTATGGGCATAGCTTCGGTTTGGTCCAGTGTAGGAAAGAGATAAATATGTACCTCGTGCTGCAGGAACGGACACTATGCTAAAATTGGTGCCGCAGCGAACGTGTTAATCCGTTCAAAATGGTTCTAAATGAGCGATAGGCGCGGTAGTTTAAGAACTAAATATTTAAGATATCACAATGAATAATTTAAAATATACAAGTGTATTTTTATTTATTTTTAGCATTTACAATGCCATATTTCTAAAAGTAGAAGTTGAAATGCCTTTGTAAATTTCGTAGTGTCTGCCAGCGTCTCGGTAGCTCAGCTAGAGCACTTGCCCGGAAAGGTCGTGGGTTCGAATTCTACCTAAGGGCTCGGAGGGCTCTACATACACTGTGTCTTAAATATTTCTTTTCCTATGACGTTAAAGGGTAATCTAATTGAGATAATAGATGTGCTTATATCAAAACAAAATAATGCTTTAGTTTTTACATAAATTGTCACGAAACAATGTTTGAAAATACGTAAATTACAATTATTATAGATTTTTTCTTATTTTTCTTCTTCTTGAGACGTAAGTAAATTAATTATATAGTTCTATTCGTTAAGAATAACTTGAGTTGCGTCCGTACCTGCCTATACTATTTTTGTCACCCTGGTTCATTTGGTGACATACGCGGTAGTTATAATCGCAGTAATATCATAGCAATTTTATAAATCATCAAAGTTGTTTCAAATATTTTTTTTGTTTTATATGATGGATTTAATTAATTTAATTTGTATTTATTTTTATCAAATTAGTCTTTGGCGAACTTCTTGGTAACCAAACAATTTCAATACTCGTATTGATATTTTGGGTGGGCTAAGCTTCGATATTTGCTCGTCATGCGCGTATGACACGCTTTCTCGTTAAAAGCCTACTTTGTACGCATTGCGTGTGCGCAAACATCCACATGCATTCTCGATATTTGACAATGACTAGTATGTTTTTTTTTTCAAAAATATTAATTGCCTTCGACGTTCGTTTGGTGCAACGGTAGTCTTCAATAATTGTTACCTACCATTATTTTTGGTCAGGAAATGTTTTTGACGGTATTCCTCTCATTTTACTTACTAATCTTTAATAATTATTATATTTCTCACATTCATACCAATTAGCTTAGCGCAAAGTAAGCACTGTAAGGCTAGTGTTATAAATACTAGGGTAACGGATAAACATACATATACGATATTTAAATATTAAATATTTATGGAAATATCTATAAGTGTCCATGACATATCCATCACACAAACAAATGCCCTTTCCAAGATTTGAAACCAGGACCTTCGGTGCGACAGGCAGGATCGTTACGGTTGCGGTTGGTTAATGTCTACATTATAATAAAAGATGGAGGTCGTATAAGATCAATTATTATGATAGAAAAATACTCGGGTCATCAGTGAATTCTCAGGGGAGAATCGAACCCGCAATCTTTGGAAATCCGGTCCAATGCTCTCCCAATTGAGCTACCGAGCCTAAAATTATAAAAAAGATTGAGGTCGATTAAGTCTAGTGTGGATTTTTGGAGGCTAGGCTAGCCTAAAAAAACTATAAATTGAAAGCTTTTCGTAATACACCTTTCAGGGCAGGCCCTTGTGACTACAGTTCCGTTGGAGCAGCTTCAAATCATAATAATACATATAATACACATAATAATACTCCAGTTTAAAACAGTTATCTTATTTTGTTATAAAATTGTATCGATACCATCGGGTTTACCTATCAGCTGATAAAACTCAATAAAATCGATAATATATCTATATGATATCACAGGGAAAATTGTGTTGTGTTATCATATATACACTTGTTCATAAGGAATTATTGCTAAGTAATTTCATTTAAAAATAGTCTTAACTGGCCGCACTCGTTTTGCGCCCATCTTGCAATCTTTGCATGAAATATGAGTCTCATGGCACTAAATCAGATTTTTCAAGTATCTCTTGATTGATTATATGGATTGGAAATACCACTGTTTTTATTTGAAAACTAGAAAGATATTTATAGTATCCCGGATTGCCCCAAGGATTAATATTAGGCCCTCTACAATTCCTGATATATATGAATGGCCTTCCTTACTATATATGTGAAAAAGTGATAATATTCTTAGACTATAATATGTTTAACACAGGTTAGGACTAACCGGCTGCAATATAATACAAACTTAGTTCTTCTAAAAACAAGCTTCAAAAGAGCATGCTTCACAAACCGCCGCAAAGTTGTATGTCTGTAGATCTTCTACGGAATGTACTTTGGAGAGTGTGCTCAGGAACTGCATCTGCATCCTACATGTTGCACCAAGCGCTTCTCAACATGTTTTATAATACAGCAAAGGAGTCGAACTTCCTGCTCGCGTCTGTATTTCCGAGTCTCTATAACCTGTTCGTTTTTAAAGCCAGGGCGAATAGGCACCATCTGAGTTAGCTCGTTCCAACGTGGATCCTGTATTGGCCCACGGGCTTGATGGGGAAAAGCGAAATCTTTAAAAAAACACGTTTTCTATCGTATAGCGTAAAATGACGTCATGCCACGAGAATGAATCATCTTGGGTAGAGCTTGTCGTCTCGTCCTTACCTATCGTGAGTCATCGTTTGTCGCGGCGGGTCCTTCGACATGCGATAATGCCTTCATCATAGTCATAGCATACACAGATAGTAGTCATCGGTTTTGGCTTTTCGCCCATTTTGTTCCGGTAATAAATCTGAATTTATTGGAGCTATTTTGTTTTCTTTTTAATATTGAAATGGGTTCGTTTTATTTATACTGCCAAAAAAGTGAGTCATATAAATTTTGACTGACACGCCTGCGTAGTTTTTTAGAATCGGGAAATAGTTCAGTATAATAACTTATTGTTATATTCTTAGTTCTTCAAGAATTAAGATGAAGATTTATAAATCTAAAGAAAAGATCACTAGAAAGATATTAACTTCTTTGTGGTGCCAGGCGGAAAAAATATAATCAGTACATAGCTGTTTATTGATTTTTGGATATTTGTAAAACTTTTACATTTGAGGTTCCCTATAACGTAATAAAAAAGGTGTTTATACTCAGCTTACGAAATTGCACAGCTAACACTGGAGAGTTTACCTACAACATTTTACAATTAAAAAGTTAACTATACTGTTTAAGAAAAGGTTGTTTAAATCATTATTTATCTTTTAACACAAAAACTGATTACAGAGTTAACGATATTTTTTTCACTAACTTCGCTTATGAAAATGCCGTATAGAGAAATAGTTACCTAGTCTTAATTTAACGGATTTTTGTTTCGATTTATTTGTAATGTAAGTAGGTTAAAAAAGCGGTAAAATCTCCTTACAATAAAACTATTTAGGGTCATAGGGTCTAAAAGATCGCCAACGCAACTATGTGATGAGCGTGCGCGGAAGTCTCAAATATACTTGCAGTGCCGAACTTTGATATTTAAACGCATAAAAGACACATTAATTAATCGTGTATAATTATATACATCTATTTTGGACAGACATATCATTGTAAAATAATTTTGGGTTCGAGATGTATTTTCCTGTTGTGTTCGCAGTTAATTTATTTATGTTTAACCACACCTTATTTTACGCATATGGGTGTGGTACTAGAGGTGTGGTTATATTAGTACTAAGTTTTATTATTATATCCGTTATTCAGACATTAATTTTTTTTAATACATAAACATTACAATTCACAATTTTAAACAATCTATTATAATATTTTTTTCGGTAATGCATCCACTCCCTGTCTGTATGTCACTTGATTGACAAAGGTCTCCTCCAACTTCCGCCACTTCTCTCTATCTCTAGCCACTCTTGTCCACACACCACCAGCCACGGCCTTAAAATCATCAACCCATCGTCAAAAGGCCTACCCCCTTTCTCTTTATGCCATTTCTAAACCAATTAATTATTAGCTTTGTCCATTTTTCACTTCCTCTGATTGTGTGGCCTGCTCACCTCCACTTAAGCTTTTTTATTGTTTTTATAACATTCTTTGTTCTTGTTTGTTTCTTGATGTTGTCTATTCTGATTTTATCGGATAGCCTTTTTCCTAGCATACTTCTTTCCATGGAGTTCTGGCATGTTTCGAGCTTCTTATTATGGGTTTTTGTGAGTGCCCAGGTTTGGCAACCATAAGTTAGGACAGGAAGGATGCAGGTATATTTGATACCTGCCAAATTTTAAAATTATTATTATTTGAATTTTCGTTTGATATTTATCCTGGTTTCACCGTTTTTCAGAACAGAGGAAAACAGTTAGTACTAAGTAAGTAGGGGAGACCCGGTCTCCCCTACTACAAAACGAGGTTCGGGGCAGAACGGGAAATGCGCTGTTGTGTGTCTCTTGTACACGCAACAGTGCCGGCAAACGCGTCATTCTAAAGAACTTCAGGCGACTCACGTCAGTCAGCCGGAGACAAATTTGTCTCGACGTGTTTTGCTTCTATACCAGATAAAAACTGAATTTGTTAATTGTGTTACGAAATTTTGTAACAAATAACGAAGTACTATTAGATGAGTAATCACTTTATACCACTTTTTTTAACCAAAAACCATTCCTGTAATATTGAATTTTAATTATGTGTGTTTTGTACCGTTTCTTATATTTTAGTTTAGAAACGACTAACCTTATTTGAAAATATGTTAGTTGGGGCAAAACGATCGGGGCAAAATGGGATACTATCCCATGCCCTGTTTTAACTAAAAATAAAACCTTTTTGTTTTTAATATTTACTTTTTTTAATCAAGATGGTCCACAATTATAAACGAAAAACAGATCGCACATAATGTGAAGAGTCAATGCGGTTATTTCTGAGAAAATGCGATTTCTTAGAGCCTCAAGCAACTATAATGTGCCTAAATCCACTCTAGAACGTGTCGTGTCAAGAAAAAGGGTAAGATTATAATATTTAAGGAAACACAGTAACAGATACTGATTTTGGAAAAAAAGTTTGGTTTGCTACAAAACAGTTTTAAAAAATTGAATAAAAATAATCGAACAAAAGACTGAAAAAAGAAACTTTGTAAGAAGACTAAAACTAAAACAAAGAAAAAATATATCAAACATAATAAAACCAAAACTAGGCAACCTAAAATAAATGTGACCGATACAAATTCATCAAAAGATGAAGATGGTGACGATTACGTCTGCAACTATTGTGGGCAATTATTTTCGCAGTCAACAGAAGGATGGGTAATCTGCAGTGTATGCGGTTGGGCCCATAATTCTTGTACTGGAATCGACGAAGATGACAACGATCCTCATATTTGTGAACGCTACCAGCCTGAATAAAATATATGCTCGTTTTGCCCCGTATCATTTCCCATTATACCCCGTGACCGGGCATAATGGGAATTTAGGATTACTCATTATTATTCCTACTTACCAAAAGATTAAACAATTTAGCCTATAAGTCAAGTTGATTATATAAAGTTAAATAACAAATGTTGCTTTCGGAGTTAACTATTTTTTAATAAATAGTTTAATTTTCCTTAATATGATTATTTTTTTCTTAAGTATCCCGTTCTGCCCGGTCTCCCCTACCAATATTTCGGCTTTGATCAATTTTCCATACATAAGGGAGTGCAGCAGAATTGCACAACCTTGTTCCGCCGTCCCCATTTTTTCATCGGACAACCATACTTACAAGTAGGCGTCAACATTTCATGGTTGATATACAAAAGAGTCGCACTAAGCGTTTTGGTTTCAATTTTGTGGAGAGTGTAATTCTGCCTGAATTTGTTTCCTGACAAATACAATTTAAGGCTCTTCAAGTAACGAGTTAATAGGTATCTTCTAGGCAAGCGCGTTACATCCTAGATCGCTCGGGTCATTAATTAAAAATATTAAAATAAATCTTGCCCGTTATGATATACCTAAAGATGAATTTTGATTAGAATATGTATGGGCAATTAATGGAAGTGCGACCAAATGTACACCGATTATGGAGTGGCAAGATCGCAAGGTGACCTCGAATGCTGATCTTGAACTAGAAACCGGCTGCGCAGGCGGCGGTGATGACGTCATACCGCGTGCGCACCTACCGGCGTGGACAACACCCGTCGAACCTGCCATTTAGAAAACAATAAAGCCATTATATTATCAATATCATCTCAAAGCAAAGGAGTGGAACTCCCTCCCTGCGCTTTTTAGCTTTAGCTTCTAGGTTAGCTCGTTCCATCGTGGATCCTGTCTTGGCCCCCGGGTATGATTAGGATCAAGAGCGAATTCAAAATAAAAAAATCGGCAAGGTGTCCTTTTCTGGACGGAGAGCTCCCCCAAAAAAGGAGGGGCAGGGAATGTTAGCCATAATCTCCGTGCGTGGCGGGTTGGAGATCGCAGTGACATCATAATAATCGAATCATAACTAGGAAAAAGTTGCTGCCTATTTTGTGGTTTACGGAAGTGAATGGTGGTAACACGTTCTACAAATAAAATACTTCAGATAAAAGTAAAAATAAATATTTTAATTATTCAGAGTTACAAAAGTAAAAATTTATTACTAGCCCCGTAACTGATACTTAAGACCCAAAACATAAAAATCGCCACAGATGTTCTTACGCATACCTGGGTTAACTGGGTTTTTATTCTTTCTTTTATTACTTGAATTTGATTGCGAACTCTCATTTGCATAAAAACCCTCGAGGTTTTTGCTGATGAGTTCTGTAAAATAAAGTGTAACTTTATAATAATAATTCTTACAATCACACCTATTACCCTAGCTCACAGTAAGCATTGTAAGGCTTATGTTATGGATGCTATGATAACGGATAGACATACATATATCATAGTTAAGTAATATTAATAGAAATGTATATAAATACCCATGACTCAGGTACAGGTGCTCGTATTCATTACACAAACATTGCCTCTTCCGGGACTCGAACCAAGGACCGTCGGTGTGAAAGGCAGGATCGCTACCGTTGCACCAAACGGTCGTCAAATATTGATATAAGCTCTGAAGAAGAAGGTGAAGAGAAGGTCAAGTATCTCACATGACACTTTTTTTCACCCAATCCAATCCTTTAAGGATCTGCCATGACCCACGGAGTATAGGCAGAGGTGTTCCCAGCAGTATAACACGCAGCCCGATGGTAATAATTTTTGAAATTCCGATAAAGAACTGATAATTTTAAAATTCTAAAAACTAGGAAGCGTATCCATATCTTTATAAATATAATTCTACTGTACGTGGGTACCTCACTGAACTCCTCCTAAACGGCTGGACCGATTTGAATGATTTTGTTTGTTTGGGTGGCGCCCTGGATGGTTTAGATTAACAAATCAGCCCGGCAGATGTGCTATGCAGTCGGCACAGCAACGCGTGGCCGGGTCAGCTTGTTTCTATATATGTACTTTTGATGTCGTTTATCCTAAATCAATCTTACTACTCGTTATCTCTGGAGATCATCTATAAATTATGTCACACGTTACAGGAGGGGCAGGGTATCACCGGAATGTGACATTGTGTGACAAAGGACGGGAGAGATCAAAAGCATAGTGATGTCACATGTCTCTCACTCTCACATGTTGATTTTAAGAAAGATTATTCAAGTAACGAAACGAGTATTTTTTCTTTTAATATCACCCAGTTCAAAAATTTTGGGGGGGTGGTACCCTTACTACCCAGACACGGTACCCTTATCACCCAGACACGATAAATTACAATTTACATTAAATTAGCGGCCGACTTCATCCTGCTGGTTTATTCCATGTCGCTTTTGCGGCCAACTTCAACATGATAATTTTGTGTCACAACTTCAACATGATAATTTTTGTCACATCTTAAAATTTCACTATTATAATTTTTTCATAACGCGCCTAAAGAAGTATAACTTCAATAAAAAAAAATGAAAATAACTTATCGATTGTTTATTTTTAAATACATGCATAAAATTGAAAAATGTGTGACGTCACATTATGGAGGAGGGGGTTCTAAAAATGTGACAATCTGTCACAAGGACGGGGGTAGGGGTTTAAGTCAGGAAATTTGTGTGACAAGTTCAAATATTCCTACATCATTATTTCGCCTATTAAATAACTACTCCATAAACAACTGGCACACAGAAACAACTTGCATAGTAACATTTGCCATTGTGTACAATGATGTCATAATGTTTTTACGAGGACTGGTTCAGTCGGTCGCTTAGCATGGTACATTTTGAGCAATCTTCCTCGCCTTTGTTTCGAATTATCTCCGTACCCTTGAATGCCGTAAAGGATTCAAACGAGTCGTAATTCCTTGTAAGAGACCAAAGCCACTTGGATGTTATTGCTCGAAACAAAAGAATATCAATGCTTTTCGACCAATTTTTTTATGGAGGTACATTCGCATTTATGATTGATTTCGTTCAAGTATGTTTTCGTCGCGGTCGTGTCTCGCCTCGGGGGTCAACGGACTCGTACTCAGTTTTGTTTTTGGCACGTGATCGCGAATCTTGAGGTCTTTTTAGATTGGTGCGGCTTGGTGGCATTACATAACGCTATCCCATATAATATTTGATGGATGGTAGATTAATGATAGTTTCATTAGGATGATACAGATAAAATAAAGTTTAATTGTACACACCTACATTTATTACTAGGTCTGCAATGCATGCTTCTGTTTGCAAATACTGAGCGAAGCACTGCCTTACCTTCGTTTGTGAGTTTTGGCGCCAAATTTCATCAATGTAGTATCAGCGGTTTGGCTGTTATCAGCTTTTGAATTTTTCTTTCGGTGATTATTCCTCCATGGTAAAGTCTATTTTTATTTACATAGCCTATGTCCATGCCTATGTTATAATCATGTATGTTCATGCCAAAATTCGTTCGAATCGGTTGAACCGTTAAGTAGCAAGAGGGAGACAAGCGAAATTTGTGAGTTGCCTAAAAGAGAGCTTCGCTCAATAAGTTGCCTGAAAGAGAGCTTCGCTCAATTATTTTAATAAATGAGTAATACAAATTTTAGTATTGAAAACAAAATCATTAATTAATTAGTTAAATTCATAACTCATTTTTTTAACCATGCAAGAAAAAGGTTGTCATTTTATAAAAAATCCCTATAACTGTCGTGAAACTAGGTCCCTATCACATTTCTTGCTTACGCACTGTTATGACTTGGTGACCTTGCCACGCTTTGCTGTGGCTCAGTTATTATAATTAGCAATATTTTTTCATTAATAATTAAATTGTAACTTATCCTATTTCCTAAATCGGCACAAACTCAACATATTGAAAATTATTTTTTGTGATTATTGAACGATGACAAGTGACTATAATCACTTATCATCGTTACTGGCTGGCAACTAGTAGACACCGTTCTTATGTGAACAGGCCTTTAAGATTTTTTATGATCTACATCTATGGCTCTCAATTGCGTGTGGGCAGTATAGCGGTGATCAAATTAAACCATGTATTTTATTTTATTTGTACTCGGAGGCTACTTCTAAGTTTTAATAATAAAAATTAAAAATGAGTGTCAGTATTTTTGAGGACGAAAATAGTTGACAAACATAAATATTACACTTAAAGTAATTACAAATACAATTTATTATTGTTTAATTTAAATATAATTAACTTTAATTACGTTTGGAGAAAAAGTTGTGTGTACGAAAAACATATACAAGAGTCTTCACTATTAAAGTGTTTTAAGGAGTACCTAAGATGGATCCGGGATTTGTTTCAGCTACACCCAGTGGCAGAATGGGGTCTCACTTTTAAATGAAACCTTAAATTATTAGACAAGCGATTAGATCAAAACAGGTATATGATAGACTGCACCACAAATTAAGCACTAAAATCACGATCACAGTATTTATTTCTTCTTATATTAAAGTCCAATTTTTATAATTTTATACACCATAGATTCGACATCCGACTGTCCCTTCTGTTCCCTTTCTTTTTTTTTAATGAGCACCAAAATGACTGAATGAAGAATGAGTGAATGAATGTACGAGTAGTTGTTTGAATCATAATCGACTAATGTCAAATTTAGATCATTCTTTTAATAACAATTCTTTATAAATATGATTATGCATATTATTTTTTAAGAACCTCAAAATTAACTATTTTAGCACACTAAAATGGCTACTTTTTCCATTATCAATATTTTATAATTTAAACAATATATCAATATGTAAAATCTATATATGTATATACATAAAAATTCCCTGTCACAGTGTTTAACCGCGATGAACTCCGTAACTTCTCAACCGATTTTGATATTTTTTTTTAAATTTTACTAGATTTTTTCTCACTTAGGATATAGGATAGGTTTTATTTTAATTTATAACAGCAACGCGTAGCCGGCTCAGCTTATATCTTGTCATATTTGTTATTAATATGATTATAATTTGTCATTAATATCTTACATATATATAACTCTTAAACTTTCCTTTCTTCCACCCATTTCGAATTGCAATCGTCTCATGTTGCAAAGAATACAACACATTTGACATGTCCACGACTTTTCAGAATCTACCAAAATAGGAGCAGGAAGCTGTTTTATGTCTTCCTTAATTTTCCGTAAACACGAAACATATATTTAGTGGATTTTTATATCTTTGATCACTAGCCATATTGTTATGCGTAAAACGTCTGTATAACTTTAAAACAAAACAAACTCGCTGATTCGTAATATTTTAAATAACTTTTGTAGACTTATACTAGCGAAGTAATGAAAATTTTATGTAACTGATATTTTACCAACACTAAGATTATATGTGAAATTGATATGTGAAAGTGGAGGGTCGTGCAACAAAAATAATATAATTACTGTGATTGTCAAATCCTTCTTTCTTAGTGTTATTCTAAAACTTATATATCAAAATGTGATAAACGTTAAAGTATTTATGTCCATTTTTGTTTTTTTTTAATATGGAGTCGCTAAGTCATAAGATTTATTTATTTAGAGAAATATTTATTTATTATTGTTATATAACAATAAATCCAGTATATACTGGAAGTAATCAATCACTATACACCAGTCGATTGATGACCATTTCGTGCCAGGGTAGCGATCATCATTATATATGTCTATCCGTTACCCTAACACAAGCCTTACTGTGCTTATCTTGGGCTAGGCTTACTGGTGTAAAAGTAAAAAAAATGCATAGCATAAGTATGAAATTGTACATAGTACCTATAATTACGTATGTAGACATACTCGTCAGTAATTGTACACAACATTTCAAAATAACCAAAGTCTTGGTTGGGTGGTTTTAGTTTAAAAAACCAACAACAGGTTAGCTCAAGCGGAAACTCAACAAGAAATCGATTAAGTAAATTAAGACGATTTTATTACCGATCGACAGGTCGACTAATAGGTTTGATTGTTGAATCGATTTGTGTAACGAGCCGTGGTGGGCAATAGCCGGGCGAGATAGCAACTTAATTCGACAATCTGATAGAACGGAACAAATTCGTACGCACCATAGAAGGCATCTGTGTGGGCGGTTTATATCATTATTATTATATTTTAATAGGTTTGCTCTTATTCTCAATCAAGCCCGGGGGCTAAGATATGATCTACGATGGAGCTAACTCAGAAGGTGCCTATTCACCTTGGCTCTGAAGACGGATGAGTAATAAGTTCTCGGAAATACAGACGCAGGGTGCGCATTATAAACGATGTTGAGTAGCAAGGTGCGACGGATAGGAATAGCAACCAAGAAAGCCTACTATGCTTATTTTTTATAGTAAATAGCTAAGTTATCTCGTTAAGATGGTGAGCGACGATGCGATCTAGGATGTGACGCTTTCCTAGAAGACACCTAAGACCTATTCACATGTGACTTGAAAACCCTTAAATTGTATCTGTCACAGACTCACAACAAGTAACTGCAGAAATTAGTATGCATAGTTATTTGAGCACATAACTATTTTGAAATACCGTATGCTTATAGAGATTAATCTTTGTGGGACAGTTAATTTATTAACTCATTCTCTTGTTATTTTTAAAATTTCTTTTATTTTAAATAAGACAATAAAATGTTATCTAACTTTAAAAAATCTGCTGAGTTGGATGTTTGCTATCATTTCTAATCGTAAGTTTTTCTTTTTCCAGTTTAAAATTTATTAAACTTATCAACTATTAACAGAGACACAGACGTATGCTGGAACAAGAATACACACTTCAAAGTGATGAAATGAATTATTTGGACCCTATTTTAAGGTTTTAGTTGTGAGAAACTTTTTTAAATACATTTAACTGTGGCTTCATAGTTTTTGCTTGTCAGTTGAACTTCCACCAAGCGCACGTTCGATCCTGTATGGAGTACTCATCTTTCGGACGGTTCCGCCCAATACCAATTCCAGACGCTTGAGCTCATTGAGAGGAGGGCTAAGAAAATTCTATCTTTTTAATAATCAGTTGAAAAGATTTGAATATAGACGGAAGGGCTACTATCCGCTTTTATAGGATACATTTCGGTGAATTGTACAGACTTGTTGCATCGATCCCTATTTTTGATATTATATGGTTATATGGTTGATATACGAAACATAATTTAGGGGTCTTCAAGCCACTAGTGAATAGGTATCTTCTAGGCAAGCGCGTCACATTCTAGATCGCATCATCGCTTACCATCAGGCTAGATATCAGTCAAGTGCTTACCGATTTACAATAAAAAAGTAGTCCAACCTAACCATTGGAATAGCAGTGGGACCACTGATACAAAAATAATAAAGATGGTTTCCCTTATAAATAGAAAGTTATTTTTGACGAAAGAGGCTAAGAGCCCTCAACCGCTGCCTATTTCATGAGACGCGTCAGTGCACGTTGGGTTATTTGAGGAGTCTAATCCGGTGTTATCTACGTCACGTTCAAATGTAGTGGAGATTCAACATAAATATTGGAGTACTGACGTCAGTATCATGAAAGACATAGTGTTGAGGATTCTATAACGAAGTAGAAATTGGTCTAATTTTTAATAGGATTAGAACTACCTAGTTGTATCTCTATCGATTATTTGATACGTCGTATGACACTCGACCTATGACATGACTCGACATGAAGAGACGGTCGACCCAGAACATGAAGAGACACCGCTGGCGTCAGCTATGAAATAATTGAAAATATTTGACGGGTCTGTTCATGTCTCAGTATAGGCTTGCCAGATTTTTTTTTTATTTTTTTTATTAAGGATGGGTTTGCTCTTGATCCCATTCAAGCCCGGGGGCATGACAGAATCCACGATGGAACGAGCTAACCCAGAAGGTGCCTATTCACCCTGGCTTTGAAAATAGACGGGTTATAAGTTCTCGGAAATACAGACGCAGGGAGGGAGTTCCACTCCTTTGCTGTGCGCGTTATGAAGGATGTTGAAAAGCGCTTGGTGCGACAGGTAGGAATATCAACCAAGAAAGGGTGGTAGCCTGCAGTGCGTCTGGATGTCCGATGGAAAAAAGGAGATGGCGGTATGAGCAGATGCAGCTCTTGAGCACACTCTCCAAAGTACAGTCTGTAGAAGACCGCCAGACAGGCAACTTTGCGGCGATGAGCTAAGGTGTGAAGCTTGCTCTTCACCAATTTGTTGTCCCCGATGAGCCTCTCAGCTCTGCGCTGAATCGTGTCCAGTGCAGCAAGTTGGTATTTTGCTGAGCCATCCCAAAGGCGGCAGCAATATTCCATGCAAGATCGGACTTGAGCTTTATAGAGTGTTAAAAGCTGTCCTGGCGTGAAATATCGCTTGACCTTATTTAGGACGCCCAGCATTCTGGCTGCAATTTGAGCTTTGGATTCGATATTGGCGCCGAAGTTAAGGTCTGAAGACAACTCCATGCCAAGAAGCTCGAGACTGTCGGTCACAGGTACAGATGTACCTCGGAAAGTAGGAGTGAGGTGGAAGGAACTCCTTTTTGCCGTGAAAAGACACGCTTGTGTTTTGGAGGCGTTGAAATTAACGAGGTTACTATCGCCCCACTGGGAAACGTAGTTTAGCCTCTGGTTTATTCGCTCAACCATGGCCTCTCTCATGAACATCACGTCGTCGCCGCTGGCTTTTGCGCTAGACAGGTATCTCTCTACAACAGTACTGTCGTCTGCATACCCAACAATTCCTGGTATTAACAGGTCATTGATGTGCAGCAGGAAAAGCGTCGCAGAAAGAACAGACCCCTGAGGAACTCCGGCATCAATAGGCACTGAGTCAGAGGAGCAGCCATCGACAACTACTCTGATCGATCGTTCAGTCAGGAAGTATGCTATCCAACTGCAAAAGTCAGCGGGGATACCGTACGCAGGAAGCTTGCGCAGCAGACTTGCGTGCCAGACCCTGTCATAAGCCTTCGAGATGTCAAGTGACACGGCAAGTGCTTCGCCGTGCATCTCGAGGGCCTCGCCCCAGCAATGCGTGACATAAACTAGAAGATCCCCAGTTGAGCGTCCTCGGCGAAAGCCATATTGACGGTCACTGAGGAGATCGTTGTCTTCTAGGTATGAGAGCAACTTGCTGTTCAGCACTCTTTCCATAACCTTACAGAGTATGGAAGTGATGGCGATCGGTCGGTAGTTGCATGGGTCGGCACGACTACCCTTTTTGGGTATTGGTTGCACATTGGCAAGCTTCCAGGATTTTGGGACGGTTTTTGTGTTGAGAGAGAGGCGATACAAGCGTGTTAGCACAGGAGACAACTCAGGCGCACAGTACCTCAGCACTCTTGCTGGTATGCCATCAGGACCACTGGCCTTATTCACGTCCAGACTAAATAAGACTCTACGGACCTGCTTATTGTGAATTGTGATCTCCGACATCGAAGAATCACAGCGAGGTATGTTTGGTGGTTGTTGAGAGCCGGTGTCAAGACGGGAATTGCTCGCAAACAGAGAGGCAAATAAACTTGCTTTCTCAGCTGCAGAATGGGCCAGTGACCCGTCAGATTTCAGCAATGGCGGTAGCATAGGACGGCTTAAATTCGTTTCGACTGACTTCGAGAGGGACCAAAACTGTTTACTTCCATTCGGATAGGAAGACAGTTTCATCCCTATTCTGCTGATGTGGTCGAATCTCGCCTTTAGTAACACCCTTTTGCATGACTTGGCGGCCGAATTATAGGCTCTCTTCTTCGCTCGAATTCTCCGTGCACAAACCCCGCGATCGCGGATTTGCACCCAGGCTTGGTAAGCAGATTGTTTTCGGGCCTCAGCACGAGCACAGGCCGCATTATACCAAGGTCGGGACTTGTAACCGAGCGGGATGTCGGAGAATGGAATAAAATACTCCATTCCCTGCCGAATTACATCCGCGATCGCATCAGCGGTGCACGAAGGGTCGCTTGAAGAGAAGCAAGTTTGCCGCCAGGGGTAAGAAGCAAAGAAAATACGCATCTCGTCCCAATCTGCTGACTTGTAACGCCATACTCGCCTCATGCCCTTAGGGCTATCATCTGGAGGAGAGCAGATTGATACGGATTTCACCACACAGTGGTCGGACGATCCCAGTGGAGCTGAGACCGATACCGAATGTTTGTGTGGATCAGTTGTCAGCAGTAGGTCAAGACAATTGGGTGTGTGGCCAGCAATATCTGGAATTCGCGTCGCTTGATTCACCAGCTGGGTAAAATTTAGCGCTAGGGCAAATCGTCGCGCTTCTCTCCCAGCATGGTCAGTTTTCTGGTATGGGAACAGCCACTCTTTGTGGTGAGCGTTGAAGTCCCCCAGAAAAACAAGCTCCACCGCTGGATATCGCTGAGCTGCCAAGTCTGCCGTCTCTGTGAGGTAATCTACGAGCCGAGTCGTCTCCCGGTCACCGCTGTGCGATCGGTAGACACAGATGTAGAGCATCTTCTCTACCCCTGTGTCCACCAGAAGCCAGATAACAGAAAACCCGGATTTTTCAAAGCATCGGAGACGCCTATAGCATATGTCATTGCGGACGAACACACAGACCCCTGCACACATCTTAAACTTATGCTCAAGTGTGTAAGCAGGGTAGTTGAGGTACGCCACGTCCGACGGGGTTGCTATCTGAGTCTCCGTCAAGAAGAATAGGTGCGGCTTCTCGGTCTCCAGATGGTGATGGACCGGATGGAGATTTGAGTGGTGTCCTCTAATGTTCGCAAGGTGCACTTTAAATGGGAGGAAGTGCAGCCGCTGTTTTAGATTCTTCCTATTCTTACTTTTCATAATGGTGAATGTTGGGGGGAAGGATTTTAGTCGAGACGCTACTTAGTCGACCAAAGGAAGTTTTCTTGGGCTAAGCTGACCAAAAAAGGGAACTCACCTGGAGACTGCGGGGACGCCCGAACCACCCCGAAATGGCCACCGGGTCCTCCCGTCCAGTCGCCAACTGGTACGGTGGAGCATTTCGGGATTTTTCGCGAGTTGGCGGGGCAGCCTTTCACGCGTAGCTAGCGCGCTAGTTGGGCCCCCTACTAACTGCGGTCGGCCAGCGGCTTAAACCGTGCTTCGGATCCCGCTACCCTCCAGAATGAGTTACCAGGTACAGCATAGCCAAGATATCAAGACCGGTCCTAAGCTGCGCAACTGACTTATTACCAACCCCCATTGGCACTACCAATATCACGTACCAAAGATACCACGTATTTTACGGGTTACCCCGCATTTTAGGTCAAAAATTTATAGGAACTGTCAATTAGCTAAATTGAATACCGGGTAACCAAAGTTCCCTAATGACCAAGCAAAACAATTAATAGTCCGGTCAAAGTAGACATGTAAGTGTGTCAAAAATATTGATACGGATGTTCGGTATCTTATAAACGGGGACGGTGAATTTTTATAGATAATTGCAGGATATCCAATTTTTGTCTGGCCCATTATTATGATAAAACTAACCGTTTGGCTTCAAGACGTACAAAAACCGATATTTGCGAACTTTGACCTTTTTGTAAGTATGGGGTCGATGGGGACTTTTTAATTTCATTTGTGATGGTGTTCCAAACATTTTTACCAATTTTTGTTCACCTACCCCTATTTTTTAGGCTAACTTGACCGGGCTATAATATAAATAAAAAATAAACCGGCCAAGTGAAAAAAACATCAAAATCGGTTGAATAATTTCGGAGTTCATCGCGGTCAAACACTGTGTTTTTAATATATATTAGGGATGGCGATCTGAGATCGATTAATCGAAGAATCGATTTTTCAGGTCGAAAAGATCGATTTTTTAAATCGATATGCAGTACTGAATCGATCCGGTGAATCGATATTTCACCCTTGAAAATCGGCATTCGATTTTTTTATTTTGGTAAAAACCATAAAATTATTTACAATTAGTTGAATGTACCCGTAATATTGCGGTTTTGCCGGTTAAAGGGTTAATTACTTAAAAACTCGTTGGATGGCTGTGTGGCTCACATTCACTCAATAGCCATGTTGTATATAAGTATCGTGGGATCATCTGTTCCTTGTGAGCGCCTTTTTTCAATTGCCGGCAACATGGAAGTGATGAGCGGAACCGCTTGGATCCGAAAAGACTGGACAAACTGTTATTTTTAAAAAGTTTAGATTTAAAGCATTGGGAATTTAAACTTTTTCATGAAATAAATACATTTCGAAAATAAATATCTTCTTTCATATCTGATATAAATAATTGTATTTATCGAATTTCCCGAATTCGAACTAAAAAAAACTTAATTTACTGGTAAGAGATAATTTATTATGGTATGTTTCTTGTTATTCAAAAAATCGATTTATATTTAAATTATGAATGTCAACTTGGAAAAAAATCGATATTTCGGAAATCGATCTTTTTGGCCTTGATTTTTTTGTGAATCGATTCATAAGCTTACGATTCAGATCGATTTAAAAATCGATCTTTTTCGGAAAGAATCGCCATCCCTAATATACATATATCACTATAAAATGTTAATTTTCTTTATTTATCTGATCGGCAATGGAAACCGAATCATTTTTTTAAATTTTATACTTCAGCATTTCAGCTTGTTAGCCATAGCAGTCACTGATAATGGTCACATTTTATTATATCCAGCATTATATTATCTTGATAAATCAAGATTACTTACATTAACACACGATTACTGGGTTCTTTAAATGAAAACTTGTACCGGATTAAAATCCCCTTAAATTTTTCATATTTAATCTTTACTTCGACTCCTTTACAAGTGCTGTGATCACAGAATGACTAAAATAAAGTAAAGGTAAGGTTATGTCTTTACCTTAGTCATTCTGTGATCATGACCTCTGTAAAGGAGTCGAAACGTCAGAATTAAATATAAAAAAAAAAACATAAACGCGTTGTGAATCCTTTAAAAATGGTTTAATTAAAAATGTGATAGGCACGGAAATGTAAGAACTATATATATATATATCAGCCAAATTTTAATTAATTCTATATATTTAATGGATATATCACGATATGCAACAATTTCAAATATTCACAGAGCATAGGAATCGCTGAGCTTCTTCCCTTTACGTCGTTACGGCACGCACGCTTAAATTTAAAATTGTATCGATCTCAAGAATAATTGTGGTAAGCATGTGTGTGTCTTATGATGCAAATAAACTAAATATCTATCTAATATAACGGCTAAATGTGCCGTTTAGGGCTCGAGATTATAATTCTTTAGCCGCCTATTCAGTGACTGGCCCTTGTAAAAGTTCTCTAACCTTCACTATTATGGATAAGATTTTTTTTTAACTTTATAATATAATTTGTCCGCAGGTTTCAACACAACAAAATATATACGTATATTGGCGAAGTGCTGGTGTCAGTGAACCCGTACAAAAACCTGGACATCTATGGCCCTCAGCACATGGCGCAGTACCGTGGTAGGGAGATGTTCGAAGTCCAGCCACACGTGTATGCTGTGGCTGATGCATGCCAAAGGGTGCTGAGACAGCAGGTGAGAAAGATACAGCTATCTAAATAAATACAATTATTAGCGATCTAATTGGAGTATGACATGCTCTCCTAAAACATCTCTTGGGTGGTGGCATGTGGCTGCATCATGCGTCATGGTCGTGAACAGGTGCTGCCTTGGGAGACGGGTCTGCCTTAACCTTCACTATTATTGACATATACTTAACATACATCTTTGTTGCTTTCTTAAATTTCTTGTTTATTCTTTGTTTATTATTGCAATGTTTAAGGATACTTACTTAAAACAGATACTTGTTGCCTTTGATGTAATCAACGATGTAATGAAACCATAACACTACTATTATTGTGATAAGAGAATAATATTTTTTTTTGGATTATGTATGGTGACGACGTATAATATTATAAAAATCGTTACTTCTGTTGAAGCTGACGAGTTTCTTGCGCCCATTCTTCTTGTCAGTTAAAAGACGTCCTGAATGGGTGGTACGTAAAAATGTTGGACGATTCAAAACAACTTATTTTAAGTGTATTTAAATAAAGTTATTTTCGTTTCATTTCATCTGAGGGAGGTCTATTACCAGCATATAAGGCTGCTATTATGATGATGTTTGGCTATCTTGCGATCCGCCTCGACTTCGTCAAGGTTACACACATGAAATTGAAAAAAAATAATAATAATATGCATCTCAGTAGCTCAGCGGTCAGAGCACTCTCCCGGATAGCTAATGGTCGTGGGTTCGTATCCTACCTGAGGGCTCGGAGACGTGGTTGTTTTTCAAAAACGTATTTTACATCTTAAATAAATATGGCATTGTAAATGTAAAAATAAATACATCGTCTTTTGTGTTAAAATTAGCCAGATTCAACATCTTGTTAGTCTGTCGGCAATCTGCAATGTCTCTGGGATCACCGCCGTAAACTATGTAATGCTTTCACCAAATGAGATCAAAGGTGCAGTAATTCAACCTCGAGGGTATACGACTGTTATTTATAGCTGGCCATTACAATTTACGGCCATCCCTTTCCTAATAATTCTTTGGAATTCAGATCTATTTCTTATTTTACTCCAACAGGGCAAAGACACATGCGTACTAATATCGGGTGAATCGGGCGCCGGTAAAACAGAGGCGTCCAAATTCATCATGAAATATATAGCAGCTAATACAACACAAGTTCACAGAGAATATATCGACAGGTGAGGATAACTCTATGCAGGCTTTTCGATACAAATTATGGCTAAAATAAATATCGTACCTCCCAATAATACAAAGACAGTTGTCAAAATTTCCGAAACTGAGTCAACAATGCCAGAATGTCTTATTAACTTTTTGGAAAATTCTGGCATTGTTGACTGAGTTTCGGAAATTTTGACAATCTTGCCTTTGTAGTACTGGAGGTTAGATATGTGTGTCTATCCGTTACCTTAATATCCATAATACAAGCCCTAAAATACTTAATTTTGTGTGAATATTATTATGCATTAAACATGTTTATATAACATATAAATGTTTCATTTCCGCAGGGTAAAAAATGTATTAATCCAATCAAACTCCATATTGGAAACATTCGGCAATGCGAAAACGAACCGTAACGACAATTCGTCACGGTTCGGCAAATATATGGACATTCACTTCGACTATAAGGGTGATCCAGTTGGCGGGCACATCAGCAACTACCTCCTTGAGAAGAGTAGAGTCGTCTCATTGCAGCCAGGGGAGAGGAACTTCCACTCCTTCTACCAGGTAAATGGTGTTTACACCTGATATCTATTAGTATTAGAAGACAAATATGTAGTTTTTGTTGGCAGATATGATGTTACAGGTTAAGATATTTAAAAAAGTAATTTATTGTTTTAAGTTTGTCTGTAATGTGTTTGTCTGTCTGTGGCTCCGTAACTTTAAAGAGGTTAAATTAATTTGGATGCGGTTTTTTTTATTAAAAATAACCGCATAGAGTATTTTAAAGATAATTTTTAATGAAATGTCTGCCCCTCTTTTCCATGTTGCTGTGCCTATCAAGGTACATGCGATTGTTTAGTGCTATAAGTATATTTAATGCAATTTTAAGTAAATAAATATCTACGCCATAAACTCGTAGGTATGTTTGGGGACCTAGTACATTTAATAAAAGTACAGACATTTTAATCACTTGTCAGTCAGCTATCTCGTGATCCACCCCTCAACAGTCCCAATGCTGCGCGAATTGTGAAAAAATATGTCGGCACGCTCAGATAAAAATGCCATTTTCTCGCCAAATAATGAAGCTAGGACCAAACAAAACATACAACCGTAAAGCTCATCAAATAAAGAATCCACTACAAAATTTGGATCTCTGTAACTCAAAAATTGATCGTAATTTAAAAAAAATTAGCAGGCCACGCGGAATGGTTAATTGAAAGAAATTTTTCCCTCTGTTTAAGATAGATAAGTAAAATTTTAATTATACACTAACGTTTATTTCAGAGAAGAAATAAAGACAATATTAAATATTTACTGCGGACATGTGTAATAGGATATTTGTCTATTTAAAAAACTTTTCTAATAGATTGCCATGACCATAAACGGACATTAGTTGTTTTAAGCACGTAAGCTTTAATCGGCATTACCTTAAGTCACGGCATGGGCTTAATTTCCGCTAACATAAATATTATTAATGGATCCATGATTCACGAGGAAGCATAATGGCGTAAAGCTTACCCCTATCTTTTATGTTATCATTTATTTTAATTAGAAGCGTCTCTTGCCCATGTAGAACACGTGTGCAATCATCACCCTAGCCCCCTTTAGTAAGCGCGTCGTCAAAATGGAATGGATACAAATAATAGCAAATTACCACAAACTCAAATTCCCCAGTAGATAATAAACTCTATTGTTTGAAGATTAAATTGAAAATAGATTAAAGAAATTTGCTAGATTTGGATGACATTATGTGCTGTCTGACTGTATTTAGAATTATACAGGGTAACCAACCGAAAATAGATGTTAAGTATATCAATCTTTAAGAAATGGAAATTGTAAACCAAGCGACTTCCTATCCTCACTTCATCAGCTGATCGATAATTTTGTATGGAGAGTCCATTTTTTTACGATTTCCATTTTTTGACAAAATGCTCGGCGCCCCCTAGGATCGCGGCGCCCGTGTGCAACGCACACCCTGCACCATAGGTAAAGATGCCCCTGATGTTAACATTCCATTAATTAAAGCCGTTAGTTATTATCATTAGTATATTAATATATCTACCAGTCTTTATTTACGCAAAGTTTGATGCAACGGTAGCAATATTGCCTTTCACACCGACTGTTCTGGGTTGGAGTTCGAGCATTTGTGCCTAAATTACGGGTCCGCCTGTCTAGCGTAAAGGTTATGACAGAATCCCCCTATTTTAGGAAGAGGCTTCCGTCTAGTGGATTTCCTTTGGCTGAGGTTATTTCAGCATTATTTTAAATATTTTATCTATATCTTCTTTATTTATAAAATTTCCGAAACTACTCAACCTATTTTGATTATTTTTTTCTTCTGCTTGATTTATTCCGACAGGACATGGGATGGGTTACATTTTAAATTATAATAATAATGATAAAAAAATTCAAATTGTAATAACTACATTACACCAACGCGTGGCCGGGTCAGCTAGTATCTTGTATATTTTCAATTGTCAAAAACTGTTTCTTTGTTTGTGTGGGAAGGCTTTGTTTTATAATTAAAAATTAAACTATATTGTAGTAATCGATATAGTGGTTTAATAACAATATTGAGAGTGGTTTGTTGATAAACTGTCGTCTATTGCGTAATCTTCCATTTGAAAATGCTATGAATAGACAGTTGTGTATAGAAACAATAATAGTGCCGATTTGATTGTTAGTAAACACTGCATGCCGAACTAATAGTTCAATGTACTGTGTACAGTCATGAGCAAATTACAAATAAATATTTTTTTATTATTGTTAACTAGCGACCCGCACCGCTTTCGCACGGATGCAATGCTCTACTATACTATGCATGTATTATACATATAAACCTTCTTCTTGAATTACTCTATCTATTAAAAAAACCGCATCAAAATCCGTTGCGTAGTTTTAAAGATTTAAGCATACATAGGGATATAGGGACAGAGAAAGCGATTTTGTTTTATACTATGTAGTGATAAGATGTATATACTAGAGATGTGCCGATTATGACATTGGCAGACTAGCCGACTACCCGATTAGTCGGTTGCAAAGTGGCCGACTAATCGGCCGACTAGTCGGCCAAGCTGATTACGGTTTCGGGGGATTCTGTGATGCTTCGTTTACAGCTGTTTATTTTACTTCGCATTGTTTCTTGAATTTTGATTTTGTACCAGTCAGAGCGGTGCTTTTGTATAAAAAAATATTTTTGAGTGAAAGTGAAAGAGCTCAATCAAAATTTAATAATATCAAAAATAAAGTCTCGTGTAGATTTTTTTTAACAATTTAACAGTCGCAAATCCAAGCAGAAGGTGCCTACTCCGTCAACTTCAGTGTCATCAAAGGTCAGTTTATGTCAGAAAAGTCAACAAAATATTTAAGATAGTGCTGCTGTACAATGGTCACGTGAAGACTCAAGATCAAGAAACATCAATATTGCTATAGGTGAGATGATAGCACTGACAACCAGCCGTTGTCAATTGTTGAAAATACTCGCTTTAGGAACGTGATGCAAAAATTAAACCAAAATATAACATACCGGGCAGAAAGTATTTCACAGAGAACATCATTCCTCAAATTTACGAAAAGACCAAATCTGAAATACGAAGAGGAGTGATAAGTGCAGCTGTAATTACAGTCATTACTGACACGTGGACAAACACAATTTTTTTGATATATTTTTTTACTATACATGTAATCTTGCTTTAATAAGAAATAAATAATTATTAAGGTTTATTTAAGATAAGGTGATATTTTATTGTTTTTTTTTTATTAATTAAGATATTAATTTTGTTTGATAAATGTCATAGATATGTTTTCTTTACAAGCACATTATTTTAGAAACTGATTACCAAATTAATCAAAATGTGTAAATCTGATTATAAAATAAAAATATTAATAAACAATTAAGGTTTTTATTTAATGTAATTCGCCCCTACACACATTTTATTAATAAAAACACACAAAGTAAAAAGCCGGATAATCGGCGTTCTTCGCCGAATAGTCGCCGACTACGATAGTGGCCGGATAGTCGGCTTTACCGACTAGTCACCGAGTAGTCGGCACATCTCTAGTATATACTTATAGAATCGCTAACTCTGCATAAGATGCTGTTAGGATGTTAGTTAAATGTTCTGCGATGACGTAAGCTAATGTTCGAAAGGATGCGCAAGGAAACAAGGTATTTATAGAGAATGAATTGTATTTATAGAGTACAAGGTGGTTTATATTAAGTCTATTGTTATCATGCGATAGAAGAGGGGTGCTGCCTAACACAAGTAAAACTTTTGCTTAAAAGGTAGCTCCAACTACTTATTATTGTATAAGACTAAGATACTGAAATAAATATATAACATGTGTATATAAAATACATATAAAAATGTATAACACGTGTGTCACCCATAACTGTTTTATTGCCACTTTTAATCTCAGGCGGTCAAATGTGAGCCCAGTTATTTTTTTTTTAATATAAGACAGTATCGAAGATGCAAAAACACAAAAAAATCCTAAATTGTTTTTATTTTCATTTGAATTCCATTCCAATTTACACTTATTTAAAAAAAATTTTGGAACTACTTTATTACTCCGTCATCCAGTACTAACACAATTCGTAATTAAATATATCACACCAAGATTAATTAATAAAAATGTATTCCAGCTGCTGAGCACAACCAACGCTTACACGAAGAAATACGGCCTCAATTCGAGTTCGGTGTACAAGATCCTGGGCAGTGAACGAGCCACAGCACAGGACTCGAAGCTATACTCCCTGACGAACAGCGCCTTCTCTGCGCTTAGCTTCCCCTCTGATGTCATCGACGATATATGGAGTATTGTGGCCGGCGTTATACTGCTGGTGAGTTGCCAGGATGTAATAAATCTTATGTCACTGATTTAAGGTACTGTAATAAATATTCAATTAATAAAGTTCTTATAAACGGCACCTTTTAACACTTCTAGCGCTTTTGTGCGAAAATGAGTAGCAGTAAATTTTCTTTTGCAAAGTTTCAGTGACACAAAACTGAGAATAGATAGCCATTTCAGTGAGAAAAATTTTTAGAACTGCTTTGACCAAATTTGTACGTTTGTACGGAATCAATGGGGATATAGATGGCTCTAAAATAAAGAATAATAGTGTTTTTTTACAAAAAATATATTTCATCTGAATAAGAAGCCTTTAGCTTATATGGGAAGTATGGTGGAGTAGCCGTTAGCGTTTTCTCTGTGTAATTGTGGGGTTTGGTGCTGCAAAAGCTATCAAGACAAGTATTGATGGTCGAAAGTAATTAAAGTCAGTCCACCAATACCTAGCTGTGATCAAGTTTTGTATAGATCTTTTCTCAGATAATTCATGAAATTTAAGCATCAATTTTTCTGTCTATTCTAACTAAGGGTGGTATGTCACTTACCCAAGAAATCGATTCTAGTCGCATTGTACAAACATCTTAGACGCACATTGGTTGGTTCCATCCAATATAGAACGAACACTCAACTTTGATAAAAGTTTGGTGTTGCTAGATGTACGATACAAGTTATCGTCTTTGTTTTTTTTATTGGCAACCTAGTCATAAAGGATACTTCTGCCAGTGGCAGTTTTGTTTATGTTATAGGCATCACTAGTAGGAGAGTTTTATCAGCGTTGTGAAAGCAAGTTGTGAAATTAAACATAATAATTTGAAAAACGAGCTCAAAAATATATACATATTTACTATTTTCTTAACTATTTGTTTTTTCACTTTCTAAATAAAAAAAATCATTCAACAAACCGAAATGCAAAGCAATATTTAACTAATTTAACGATAAAACTTGGACAAAAATGAAATTAAAAAAAATGGTTAAGTAGTATACCATCCTAAGAAAATGCCGGTCTTTGCCAATTCACAGGGCGAGCTGAGCTTCTCGGAGTCCAGCGAAGGGCAGCTGGTAGTGGGCGGGCCTGTTGGTCAATGCGTGCAAGCATTGGGCACGACCGAGTCGCAACTGAGAACCGTCATGGCTGGCCGAGTGTTAGCTGCGGGAGGAGAGCTCGTCAGCAAAACGCATACGCTCAGCGATGCCCACTACACACGCCTGGCACTCGCTAAGGCCGCATACGACAGACTATTCACTTGGGTCGTGGAACAGGTCAGTTCAGTCAGGTCATTTTTAAAGGACTCGTCTCAATGAATTTGCTTTAATACATGACGCGTCTGATTTTCTCCACTGTTGTGTTTTTTTTATTATCTAAAATCTCATTATTGAATTAATTGAATGGACTTAATTAAATAAAATCGTTTTCTGTACTTTGATTTTTAATAATACATGAAAATAACTTTCTTTTAATCTGACTTCTTTAAAGAAAAAGATGATAGATAAATTAAAACCAAATTCCATAAGCTATAATTAACGTTAACTTACTTAAAAATAATACACTAGGCACTAAACTTAACCTATATTATTTATTACTTTTATTCAAATTATTAAAACTTAATAAATTATTTTCTATACTAGCTTTCCGCCCGCGGCTTCGCCCGCGTGGAATTCGGTTATATTGCGGTATAAAGCACAACTATAAGAAAACTTCTCATTCCCACGGAAAATTCTAAGAAGCGCGATGTAACGCTGGATACAATTAGTTGTTAAAACAAAACTGAACGGTACACTATATTATATGTTTTCCCTTGTGGAGCAAAAACATGCAGATTTTGGGCACTGGAAACCCGGGAACACGCTACATAGAGCTGACCATGCGAAAAACAATGTTTTTCCAAGTGTACTCCAGCAACCCTTAGAGTTTGGCCTTGTGCTTTATTAATGGTCATTGCAAATGAAACCCTTATAGGATATTGTAGTCTTTTAAATTGAAATGGGAGCTCTATGGCATCTACTTATATGGCAACATATAAGTAGATGTAAAAAAACAGATTAGACGATAAAAGAAATTGTATGTTATCCCTCGGGAATACCTCATTTTCGGGGATTCATTATCGTATCATTTAGCTTTTACATGTTTATATTCGTTTGCAATATTTTACCTTGTTTTAAACGACATACAGCGCCATCTACAATCCATCCATCAAGCAAACTATAATTTTGTTTTTCCTCGGGAATATCAATTTTTCCAGGATAAAAAGTACCCTATTATTTAATCCGGACTTTTATCCTTACGTCTGCAAAATTGCAAAGCAATCGGTTCAGTAGGTACGGCGTGAAAGCGGAACAAACAAACAAACTCACTTTCCGATTTATAATATTAGTAAGGATTATTAAAATTTTAATAATGATCTACAATACCTTTTTTATACCTTTAGACATATGAAAGAAGAACGAAACAAATTTAAAAGGGCAACACATTAAAGCGAGCGACGACATTTGCTAGAACTATTTTAAAAATAAAAGTAATTGAAATTTAATACCTAGACTTTATAACTCAAAATTGACGAAATTGAGTGCAATATGTCAAATATAAAAACGTTACAATTGCGTTAAAGTTAAAATTTAATATTTAGACTTTATTTTCATTTTGTTAAGATCGCATTTTGTAAATTTTGACGCGTCTGCCAGCGTGTCGGTAGCTCAGCGGTCAGACCAGTCGCCCGGATAGCGAAAGGTCGTGGGTTCGAATCCTACCTGAGGACTCGAAGGCGTGGTCGTTTTTGACATGCGTATTTTATATCTTATATATAATGTTAACTCAATTTTTTAATCTAATAGGAATATTACTTTTATTACTATAATAAAACTTTAGTGATTAAGCATTACATATTGTATTTCGCTTTTCAGATCAATAAGGCCATAGAAGTACCTGCAGGAACATACAAAAACACTCTGATCGGTGTGCTTGATATTTACGGTTTCGAGATCTTCGATACCAACAGCTTCGAACAGTTCTGCATCAACTATTGTAACGAGAAACTGCAGCAGCTGTTCATAGGTGAGCTAATACAAGGTGGAAATGGACCTCGACAAAAATATTCCGTGAAGATTTTTTGGATGACACTACATCAACATTGACCATGTTTTAATTATTTGAAATTATTGTGATATAATAATTCAAGTAGAATAGCACTGTGGCCTACCACCCTTTCTTGGTTGCTATTCCTACTTGTCACACCAAGTGCTTCTCAACATCCTTCATAATGCGCAAAGCAAAATAGTGGAACTCCCTTCCTGCGTCAGTATTTCCGAGAATTTATAACTCGTTCATTTTCAAGGCCAGGGTGAATAGGCAACTTCTGGGTTAGCTCGTTCCATTGTGGATCCTGTCTAGCCCCCGGGCTTGATGGGGATCAAGAGCGAACCCATCCTAAATAAATAAATAAGGGTATTTGACTTTAAATAAAATATAGATGAAACCGTTGTTAGCTTAAACTTTTTTTAATTCAATTTAGCATTCACTATATTTTAAAATATATATGATTTTTAGAATTAAACAATTCATGTTTGACCACGGTATTGTAAATGCATTGAATTGACTAAATCTGAAGTGAAGTCACTAGTACAGTGAATGTCAGTTTTTGTATGGTTTGTTTACTAGCTGGTGACATCACGATATTAAGTAACACGCATAAAGATGACTTTAGCGTGTTGGCATGTTTTTAATTCATTATAACTTCGATGGTGATATTTATAGAAAATAGATAAATCAACAAAGAATTAATCAAATGACAATCTATATTAATTAATTTCAGATACTTTCGTAAATCCTGTCATACACTATTGTTGCGTTAGCACAAATTTCGTTGTTTTAAAATAGCGTATTCCTGTATTTATTTATTTTTTCACTTTCACAATGCTCTATTTTTATAAGATTTAAAAAAGCCTTTAATAAAAGATATAGCCCGGATAGCGAAAGGTCGTGGGTTCGATACCTAACTGAGAACTCTTAGAAGTGGTTGTTTTTTGCAGGTGCATTTTATTCTCATAGAAATACATTATTAGGCTTATTTAAAAGAGTAATTTTTTTTTATAGAGCTTGTACTAAAGCAAGAACAAGAAGAATACGCCCGCGAAGGCATACAGTGGACGCCAGTCCAGTATTTCAACAATCGCGTGATCTGCGAGTTGGTGGACGCGCCTCACGCTGGCATCATCGCCATCATGGACGAGGCTGCGCTCAATCCAACTAAGGTACCCATCGCATACTTCCTTCAATTACACTAAATCTTCCTTCACTATACGAAAAGTCTACTCTATAAAAAACACACATGAACTATTAATTAATTATTTTTAAGACTGATAATTTTGAACTACTCATGACAGCGAGTGACATAGGCGTGTGTTAAACCAAATTAACTAACTTTCTAAAAATTCTGGGTCTTGGATTAAAGATATCAATACGCGTATGGCGGACAGATATCCCGTTGTAGTTCTTCTGTGGAAAGAATTTTGAAATTCGGTTTAACAGTTACAGAAATTACCTCCTACAAACAAACTAGAAGTGAATTTTTGTTTTCACTTAAATTTTCTATTTCTTTAGATATCCGACCAGCAGTTACTAGAAGCCATGGACAAGCGATTAAACGGCCACAAGCATTACACGTCACGGCAACTTGCGCCCACAGACAAGAAGCTTAAACATGGCGTTGACTTCCGCATCACGTAAGCATATTATTAATTCTCTAGTAAGCACTGTAAGGCTTGTGTTATGGATACTAGGGTTACGAATGGACATAAATATTTATAATTATGTAATTTTCATAGAAATATATATAAAAATACTCTTTATTTAGGTACAAATATTTTTAACCAAAGAAAGAATTTTAATTCTACAAATGAACTTTATTGGCCTAATAATAAATACGTGTAGATATATTAATTTTATTTCGGAAACGGTCTCTTTAAAACTTCATATTAAAGAGGACTACCAAGAATAATACCAATTATCCTAGCCCAAAGAAAGTACTGTAAGGCTCGAATTATGGATACTAGGGTAACAAATATCGGTACATATATGATACATAAATAAATAATATTCGTAGAAATATATATTCGTACAAATGTTTCTATTCATCACACAAATAACTGTCCTTTCCGGGACTCGAACCCAGGACCGTCGGTGCTAAGGCAGGATCGTTGCACCAATCGGTCGCCATTGTTTCCTTGTTAAGATCGTTTGCCCTCTGATCTTTAGCATGAAACAACCTTAAAAATTACCGTAACCGTACAATATGTATGTTCTGTTTAGGCACTATGCTGGCGACGTGACGTACTCCATCACCGGATTTATGGACAAGAACAAAGACTCGCTGTGGCAGGATCTGAAGCGGTTGTTGCGGTCTTCCACTAACCGCTCTCTCGCCGCTATGTGGCCGGAGGGCGCGGATCATATACACAAGGTGATTCTACAAAATACGCTATAGTATTTCGTGAATACTCATGCAGTACTAACTACAACTATTATAAGGAATAAGTCATTTATTGCCATCATGTAGATTTTTAATTTTCAAATAATTATGAGTTTAGTACCACAACAACCCTTCGCGTTGACACTAATGATAAATTTGATTATCAGTAAATACACACATAATCAACGTTATTATGTTTATTGTATTTACTAGATATTATTAATGTACTTCTAAGTTCATTTTGTCTTTACATTTTTAATAATTTATATGGTAACACCAAGCTAAAGGTTATTTAATTAGTGATATTAAATCCAATGTTACTTGTCTAATTTATTACTTGTAGAAAACTGAAGACTTAACCAATTTTATTATCAATCATATCTTCTTATGCAAATAGGGAAATTAGTATTACAAAAAAGCGTCAAATATATTTTTAAGTAACTATTACTACAGAATTGTGCCTTCTTCATTATTTTTGACTAAAGTTTATGTTTCAGCAAGAATTAAATTTTTAAATAGGATATTGCCGAGAGAATTTTAAATATTTGAAACGCGACGTCATTGGTCAAAGTGAAATGTGACGTAAATGCCTATAAAAATGTCAATATCACTGTAAAATTTCAGCAGAGAAAATATTTCTTCAGTGTAACCTTTCCACTTCTTTGTTGTCATGTACTATGACGTCATACTAAGCGGGCTGCAATGACGGGTTTTTAAAGTGCCTGGTTCGGTTGGCTATTTTTAATAATTTTCCTATATTTTAAATTACTCTTTTGGCGTCGGATATTTTTACCATTATATTTATATATATGAAAATTTCTGTCCCAGTGTTTGACCGCGATGAACTGCGAAGCTACTCAACTTAATTTAATGTTTTTTTTTAACTTTGCTGGATTTGTTCCGACAATAATAAATATAATACATAACTGAGCCGAAGCAACGCGTGGCAAGGTCGGTTAGTAGTAATGTAAATAATAAATAAAAATTAAAAAAATATATGAATATAAGGTAATTTCTGATTTAGTTAATGATAAATTTTGTTTTATAGACGTCGAAGCGACCGCCGTCAGCTGCGACGCTGTTCCGCAACTCGATGTCGGCGCTAGTGTGCGGGCTGCAAAGCAAGGAGCCTTTCTACGTGCGCTGTATCAAGCCCAACCCACACCAGGCGCCCAACACCTGGGATGCCCGTCTGGTAAGTCCCGTAACACCCATAATAATAAAATCGCAAACTCAAAGCATTTTAAATTGCCCAGAGGGTCTCAGATCCGAACAATATTGGCAACTAATAATTTTTTGAAGTAAAAATTCTTTATGCACGCTTTACTTGGGGAGTAACCTGGTGAATGCGTGACGAGAGCGTTACGAAAAGTGTGATCGGGCGAGGCAAACGGAAGTTGAGAGGGAGATATAAGTCAGTGAAGATAGAAAGAGAAAGAGTAACGTTTCGTATATTACTGTAGGGGCAAGAAACTGAGCTAAAGAAGTTTTACCTCAGTCGTGTGGTCTGAAGCACGCTCTTATTTTATGACATTTTTGTTTCCCTTTTTATCATTATCAATTATATTTACTTCTTACACTTCCGCGTACATTACACATTTAAATAAAACAACTTATTTACTAACGTGCCCGATTGAAATATTGCGAACGTAGTAGAAAATATATGACGACCATTCCCTTAGCCATCCTGTGATCACGGCTCCTGTAAAGAAGTCGAAACGGCAGGATTACATATAAATTATGCGTAAAAAGCTAATTATTTTATTTAAATTATCAATTACTTTTGTTATGATGCACGCATGAATGAAACAATTGACATGCCAAGTATAATTGTGTACACGCACGTGCGCGTACACACGTACACGTTTTTGTAATAGATAATATATATATAAAAAAATCAAAATGCTTTCATTACATATTTTAGGTGCAATCGTGAGACGTAATGTCAAGACACCGTTGAATGATACTTTTGAGTAAAAATTTATATTTACGTGACGTTTCGACTCCTTTACAGGAGCCGTGATCACAGGATGACAAAGGCAATGGTCGTCAAATATTTTTTACTACCTTCACAATATTTAAAGCGGGCACATTCCTAACTGTTATTTTTTTTTTATAAATCAAGTTGTTTTATTTTGCATTTTATTTATTATTAAAATCTCACTACGATTACATTGTACACTACTGAGTCTACCACCAGTTCGGAGATTGGGAGGCCCTTCCGAGAAGAACTGGTGAAAGAAACTCGGGCAGGGGGACCGAAATCCATCTTACATTTATTATTTGTTTTTTCATCTTAGGTGCAACACCAAGTAGCCTACCTGGGTTTGGTGGAGAACGTGCGCGTACGCCGTGCCGGGTTCGCTTCCCGGCAGCGGTACGACCGATTCCTCAAGCGGTACAAGATGCTGAGCCAGTACACGTGGCCCAACTTCCGAGGCACCTCAGATAAAGACGCGGTACTCGTGCTAGCTAAAGACTTGCATTTAAACGACGTGCAGTTCGGACATACGAAGCTCTTTATCAGGTAAGTCGGAAGAGAGAAATGATGATGTTTAATCTACTGTTCACCAGTTTGACACCTGACTTAACCCCTTAAAACCCGAGAGCATTATATAATGCTCTATAGCGCGCAGTCTGATTTAATCCTTATTACGGCTTTGGTTATGGTTCTTTTTGATTGGATGATATTTTTTTCCTCAATAGAGAGAGAAATAACGCATTTAACACAAAGCATGAAGGGGTTAACATAAACAATCAATAACAATCATTTAGCATAGTATATTTACGTTAAGCGAAGCGAAAAGTCTTTTAATGGGGGAGTAGTATTTCGGTATTTTCGGAAGTTTTATCATAGTCGTATATTTTAGTGATTTAGAGTCGTGTATTTTAAGTTTAATTTAATTTAATGGAATTTTAATTTGGTTGGTTTATTTTGTTATTTTATTCTCAATGTGTTATTATCCTTTTTATGTGACGTGTGAATAATACTTATTTATTTCACTAAAGTAATAATGATATATCGAATATTGTCAACACTTATAATTGTTGCGTTTACAAGTTTAAAATCTAAGTATTATATCTCTCATACGTTATATTTAATACCATGTGAGTGTTGCTTAAATAAAAAGATTATTTATTATTATAATTTGAATTGTTTGTAGTAATTAGAATTATATACATTGTAATGTGTAGAAATATGTTTATATTCGAAAATGTCAAAATAGATTATATGCTCTGAGCTCTACTTAATGCAAATAAAAAAATTGAGTTCGAATTTGTTTGAGAAATTAGTTACACCGTAAGCCTTCTCCAGATCTGCGAAGACCCTGCACAGCTTGGAAGCTGCTCGCGCCGAGCTGATCCCTTCCATCGTGACGCTACTGCAAAAGCTGTGGAGGGGAACCATCGCTCGGATGCGATACAGGAAGATGAAGGCCGCCCTCACCATATTCAACGCGTGGAAGTGAGTACAGGACGATATGTGCTGTATATTTGGCAAAAAATAACGTACATCTAGATATATTTAGTTCTTTCACTTCTGGCGCACATTACACATTTGAATAAAACAACTTTTTTACGTATTTTGCGCATAATTTATTTTATATTTAATCCTGACGCTTCGACTCCTTTACAGGAGCCGTAATCACAGAATGACTAAGGCAATGGTCGTCATATATTTTATACTCTCACTCATAGCTTTTATTGATGACGCACTTTTTATCGTCAGACGGTACCGCAGCCGGCGTTATATCGGCGAGTTGTTGACGGAGCTGCGTCGACATGGAGGCGTGATCCGGACCTGGCCAGTGGCTCCTCGTCGAGCTGCCGAGGGTCTTATTCGTGGAGCGTACAGGCGATGGCGGGCGTTCCTGGTGCTGAAGCCAGTACCACGTGCTCAATGGCCACAGCTGAAGATGAAGATCTGCGCCGCCAGCGCTCTGAAGGGAAGACGCCCCGAGTGGGGAGCTGCTGCACCCTGGCGGGGAGACTACCTGGCCGACGACACATACAACCCCAAGTTCGGTAAGTGAACCTCCATCGCTGGAGATGAGGGACGTAGCTACGTAATGGTTACGAGTGGCCCACTACCTGGCTAACCATCTTGCTTGACTGGTTGGCCAGTCTCCGGGATGTTTTCTGCGTAGTCAATGGGCTGGTCAAACGCAAAATAGGCGTTTAAAGTCGTCAAGTTGCGAATACTGCCCACAGGATGCAGGAAATGTAGAAGATAGGTAATCAAAGGCCCTGGTCCAAAAAAGGCCAGTATCACGAGCTCAGTGACCGCAGCTCAAGATGTGGATATGCGCCACCAGCGCTTTCAGGGGACGCCATCTTTAATGGGGAGCTGGGATTTAATTTAATGGGATTTAACCTTTTTTACTCAAACTTTGTTATCTTTTTTTTCAGCTTTATACAAGTCATCGATAGTGACCCTCCAGAAGACGCAGCAGATTGGCAAGCCATTATTCTCGTGTCGCGTGCATAAGTTCAATCGCCACAACAAATTAGCGGAGCGCTGTCTTCTTGTGACCGATTCTATTATTTGCAAATTGGATGCGAATACTTTCAAACCACTCAAAAAACCTACGCCTATTTCTGAAGTAAGTGCTTTGTAATAAGACCGAAGTGTTTATGCTGATGCGTAGGTAAAAACTGCTTGAGATGCGAATACAATTCATTACAATTTTTTATTTTTTTTTTAAATCGTGTTCCACTCTTTAGCGGTACGAATTACAAAATTGGAACCAAAATGCTTCGTGCTACTCTTTGGTATATCAACCATATGGCGGTGGCGCCTATTTGTAAGTCTGAATGTCCGAAAAAAAAATGAGCATCGCGGAACAAGGCTATGCAATTCTGCTCTCTCCGAAATGTATCCTATACAAAACGGATAGGCTGGGACTATATGGTTATTTTAAAGAAAATGAAAATTAGGGTGATTCGTTGTGTGCAACCAAGTTTCGTATGCCATGACTTCGAACGGTTATCCAACGACTACGTCATAATCTTCCAATAAGGTTAAAGGTATCCTTTTACCTTAAGTAAGCGCCTGATAAGTGAATATAGCAATTATGACGAAAGCAGTAATGTCGTTGCTTGAGATGGTAGAAGCTTAATACATGTGTGGTATTTCTGAGTACTTTTATTATGGCTTTGTGCCCAGATAATAGTTATAAAGTCATCCACTTAAATCTTGTTATGTACTCGATGCTAGTTGATCATGTGGAACCTCTCTAGAAATCGCTATTAGTACCAGACGGTCAGCTGATTACCATTGCATCTGACTATTAACATAGTAGACTGTTGACCCGATTTTGTTTTTCGCAGTTTTCTCCAATTCGATTTGATTGGATAAGGCATTTTTTTTTACGTTTTCAGTGTTTAAATGCATTTTTTTATAATTTCGTTAAGCCTATATTTCTGGATGTTAAAAAAATTTAAAAAGAGTCAGTGATGGGATGGCTTATTTAACAAAAACTCTTTCGAATTTTTCATAGTGCCTTTTGAACTTGGCCCCCGTTGCGTCCGTAATCGTTAATCACCTATCATCCTGTACAGTGGGTTGCAGCCCAGGTCATCATGTATTTTCATTGCCAGTGTAACCAAATGTGTGAGTTGATTGTTGTGTGCGCACACGCAGATCGGAGCGGTGCGCGTGATGAGCAACGACGCGCAGCTGGCCGTGGTAAGCGTACCGGCCACCAACAACGACCTAGTGGTGGGGCTTCGCCCTGCTTCGCCTCGGCGGGACCTATGCGGAGAGCTGGTAGGAGTGCTGGCCAATCGCTATCGCGCGTGAGTGTACTAGGCTGTTGCATTTTTGTTTATTTATTCAAAATTATGTCTGCGGACTTGATAAGATGTTGCCGTAGTCACAAACGGATTACAAATTCTCGTTTTAAAGGGTTCAAAAATAGCTTTTGACGAAACGCCTTAACTTCCTTCAGTTTAGTTTAAAAAAAGATTTAGATGAAAAAATACTTAAATATATAAAAACTATTTTTAAGATAGTTCAATTCTGTCAGCATTGTATTCTATTTTAAATAGTCATATGTTTATACAATTATGCATCCAAACATGACAAGGCTAGAAAAAAAGGAATTTACATCTATATGAAATGAGGTGTGAAATAAGTTGACAATGACGAACTGAAAACATATGAATGACTATAAATACTTATTTGTTATAATAAAGTATGTATTTATTCTCATACAAATATGTGAATGGTAAAGTTATGTGAAATTCTCTACTTGCCTGCGCTTTTCTTTTATAAAACTAGCTGACCCAGCCACGCGTTGCTGTGACACAGTAATTTTTAAGAATTTTCTAAAATAAAAGTAGCCTAAGTTACTCCTTATTACATCAGCTACCTGCCAATAAAAGTCCCGTCAAAATCGGTCTAGCCATTTCAGAGATTAGCTAAAACAAACAGACAGACAGACAGACAGACAAAAATTGTGAAACTTTTTATTTTGGTGTATGTACCGTATATATATATTCATATGCATTTAGTAAAAAAATGGTTATTTCAATATTACAAAAAGACACTCCAATTTTATTTATATGTATAGATAAAAACTGATTTTATTTCGAAATTCAAAGAAATTTCAGCAAGTGTTCACTAAGCTTAATTGGTAAAGCAGTGGACCGGAAATCCAAAGGTTGCGGATTCGAGACCCGCCTATAAACAACTTGTAAAATGAGTCGTTCTTTTCTAATATTCTCTTATAAAAATTTATCATTGAAAATGCAAAATTAAAAAAATTATAGTAATAATTATAAACAATATTAGCTGTTTGTTTATCTCTGCATAGATTATGTTTCTATTCTGAATTTAAAAAGTGATAAACAATAAAATACCTTCTACCTTCAAGTTTTTTTTATAATGGGTTCGCTCTTAATCCCAATTAAGCCCGGGGGCCAAGACAGGATCCACGATAGAACGAGCTAACCCAGAAGGTGCCTATTCACCCTGGCTTTGAAAATGGGTTATAAGTACTCGGAAATACAGACGCAGGGAGGGAGTTCCACTCCTTTGCTGTGCATATTAAAAAAGAAGTTGAGAAGCACTTGGTGCGACAGGTAGGAATAGCAACCAAGAAAGGGTGGTAGCCCGCAGTGCGTCTGGATGTCCGATATTTCAGTTTTGTATGGAACCTGGGCCTGAACATGTATTTATGTATCATATACGTTTGTACCCATGGCACAAATTCAAATGTTCTCATTTATCATACAAATATCTCCCTCAGTGACTACCCAGGAGTGTCGATACAGTGTACTTTTGGTACAGGTTAAAAGGCGTGGAACTACTGGTGGAGGTGGAAAGTGGCGCCACCACGCGCTGCACATTGGGTGGTCGACGCCGAGCACTTCAGCTGCCGTCTTCCCCCTCCCCCACTTCGGGAGCCCCCTCTCCCGCACCTGCCTTTACACACGCAAGCAACGTTATCACTTACCACCCAGCCTCTGCTAGAGCGTAACCCACTTTGCAGATCGCTTTTCAAACATCTGTTCTTAATTTAAATTTAAAAAAAGCAATGAAGTAATATGGTGGATATGACTGCACGTTTACAACTAAAATGACATAATACAATAATTTAAATAAAAAATAACAATGAAATGGATATGCCTGCAATTTTACAACTTAAATGAATGACTGCTAAATAACTACTTTTTAAGTTTCTCTTCATATAAACTGTCCTGTAAAATGAATGACTTACTTTATTAAATTCACCTGACTTGATTTTATATAAAAATAATTCTATTGTATTAAAATGCTGAAGTAACTTTACTTTTTCATCAACATTTTTTCAACATGGTCCTTCATTTCTATCGAATTACTTTTTTTGGGTTGGTAATTTTAATTCTTAGTGTGCGACTTAGCCAGGTTTCAGATATTTTTGTAGGAGGGCTGCGCCCCTTTGTATTTGTATCTGATTCAGTATTTACAGTACGATAATATTGCCTGGTATCTCCAAAAGTGCGTTGTAGTGTCCTCCTAGCCCACATGAAGTAACGTACGATTCGATGTAATTTTTTAATTACACAAAGTGAAAAATAAACATACTGTTATTTAGGAGCATGTCCATATTAACATTACTTTGATCCAATGGTATAATTAATTATAGTTATAAATACAAAGATTTGTATTAATGTTTTATAGTGGTGATAACAAACCGAGAAAACTTTTATTTTAAATTTAAATTCTTAAAAATGTGAATTTAACAGTATGGGGCTAATTATAAAGAATAATATATAAAGATTGATTTTTAATAGTGATATTTGTGCCTTTAATTGTAAGGGAAGCTGTCATTGAAATATGCTTATTTATGATGCGATATACAATGATATGTCATTCAACTTGTAGGTACTACCTATTGGAGTTTTAAAGTAGATTGGTGATTATAACTCGATAGTATTTTAATTGAAGCTTAACTTATATTAAGTGTTTGTTATATAAAACTAAAACTGACGTTCCAAAATTATGGACTGCTCTGAACATAGGCACAGACAGCCGAGCAGAAGGCAGACATAGTCGAGCCCACATTTTATAACGAAATTCGGTTGCGTTGCGAATCTGATAAAACTTTACGTTGATCCTTGGCGTAGTACGTTTACGGAAGGATTACACAACATTATAGTGACGTAATCAAGTTAGGATTTCTGACTCTATCGCTCTCACGTCACCACTCCTGCATCACTCTATTGTCCATCTCGCTCTCACACTTAGACTTCCGCGCATATTACACATTTAAATAAAACAACTTTTTAACGGATATTTGCGCATACTTTTCATTTAATGCTGACGCTTCGACAAATTTACAGGAGCAGTGGTCACAGGATGACTAACTTAATGGTGCACTACAATATTTTAATCGGACACGTTCCTAACTTAAAAATTATACAAATCAAAATTGTTTTATTTTTACATTTTTCATGTAACGTCAGGATTAAATATAAAATATATGCGCAACTATCTGTTGAAAACTTGTTTTATTAATCTATGCATTGACTGCATAGATGCATGCATACATGCATGTTATATTTTATGCGGACACTTTTTAACTATATGAGTAGTCGTGAAATCCTAAAAATAAATGTCTTAGATGAATCTTTATTTTAAAAACTCGACGACAAGAGTTTGTGATTTAAATTTGCCGAAACACATTCGGTGTACAAAATGAGCTTAATTGAGAAATATCGATTTTTAGAAATTTGACTATGTTCGTAATCCCTATTCGCAGCGGCCATAAAGTTTGGTGCGTACTGTAATTACAGAAATATAAACCACTGGTACCATCGTCTTAATAATGAATAATGCCTATTTATTATATGTGGAGATTTTAATATTTTTTTAATTCCATATTTTGATGAAGTATATTTTAATTTGAGCTCTCCTCGCATTTTTACAATTATTTGATGTTGTGATTACTATACTTATAGATATTAATTTATTTGAGTGTCATAAGTTGATGACGGTAATTTGTATAATAATAATAATAATGGTAATTTTAATTAGGTTTAATTGTTAATTTATTCTTAAGGAGTTCTCTACAGGCGTGTACGTAATGTATTTTTTGTTAAATTCTTAAAATGTAATTTTTATTTTTTATATGATTATCGATATAGCAGTTGTGTATTCTATGCAATAATAGTGGTGAGTAACAGTTTCTAACAATATTAAATGAATAATTTTTTTCTTGTTAAAATTTCTTAAGAAATAATTTTAAAGTTTCCAATGTTAATATTATATGGACGTCGAACAACAAATATTACTAAAGTAGCTGTCGATACTTCCCTGGATTCTAAATATATGTAAAATTAAATATATAGTGAAATAACGCACAACGTAATTCATAAGTATAACGCAATAAAGTCCAGTTTTGAATTCACGTAATTGAACAACATTATATTGGCAGATTGTTAATAACTAAATGTTAGATGATCCACCGAGGTGAATGAACTGGTCTTGATTCTGAAAAACACTTTTAAATCTCATTTAATTTTTACGTCTTTTCTTCTCCTTGTGTCAGAAAACGACGAAGCGCTAGTCGCACATCGTCGATGTTAGAATGCATTCAATTTTCGACCATATTGAGCACATTATAAATGTGTTTTAGAATAAAACGTTCCATGCTTCCTATATTGATTGTAGTTTTCATTGAATTTATTTTTATTTCATATTTTGCTTTATTGTATTGTCACATGGTATGTTTTCATTTCTTTTCACATATGGATACGCTGCAAGAATTGCAATGTTTAGACCTTGATTAAGCTTATTAATCAAATTAAACACACATTTTTTATTGCACAGTATAAACTATGTCATATAAACTAGATAATGAAATATTATACGTATAGTAAGGCATAATGGAGTGCATTTCAACTTGTCAATGAAATACTAACAATATAATCTATGGTAGTCTGTGATTCGGTAATGTAAACAGTCAAAGGAAATCGTCATTCAGCCTTATTTTTTTTACAAAATTAAAAAAGAACTTAATATATTTTAAAAGCAATGTTATTTATTCTGTATTTAGTTTTCTCTCTAAACATTTAAATAAAACCAATTTATTCTGATAAATGACGCGTTAATTCTTGTTTATTATATTAAATCCTGGCGTGATCACAGGATCACTAAGGCAATGGTAGTCAATATTTAATTATTTTTATACAAATATAAGGATGGAAGTTAACTTTTTTTTAAATATTATTAACTTTCAGCGCTTGACAAGTTTTTTAATATCGTTTTTCTTTGAAAAACTACATTATAATTATTTTTACCGACCGGGCTTTAAGTGGAAGTTTTCAGAATCAAGACCATATTTTCCTAAGCAATGTTTGAAATAATAATATATATTGTGATTTACAACGTACAAATATTACAATAATAATGTGTATTATATAATGCTAATTTATTTTCTTAGGTCAGTATTAGGTATTATTGATAGACAACGAAATTATTATATGTGATTATAATAAGGTTCCCAATGAGCAACGTAATAGCTTTGACAACGCCATCTATCTATATAAATGTAAATCAGTGCATGTTTGTTCCTTTTGCGTTCCGAAACCATTTATCAGATTGTAATGAAACTTTAATAGAATACTCTGGGAACGCTCAAGACGGTTTCTAACCCAAAAAATCTAGATATATAAATGATGTTTTTACCGTTTTTAATGCAACTTTTTGCACTATAGCATTGTAACGCATGTCGGGTACAGCTATTAAATAATAATAATTATAGCAAGATATACTTAATAGGTTTCATTGTTTGACGACCTCCATAATCCAGTGGCTATACCGGTTTTTCTGGTGGCACTACTCAGAAATCCCATGTTTTAACTCCCACGGCTGTTGTAATACCAACGTTGTTTCTGATTTTAAAACAAGCGATTTAGCTACTTCATTTTGATTATCTAGTATTTTTCTATTTATTATAATTCATTGGCCTTTTTTGTCGAGTGGCTCGCTAACTGGTTTATATTGTAACGCCACTCTGCGATCCTAGGTTCTATTCTATATTGCCTCGAGTCTGGGTGTTGTGGTCGTTGTTGCTGTATTCCATAACACAAGTTATTTAACTACTTGGGTTCCGAACAAAGTATGTGATCTTGTATTTATTTCTTACTAGCTGACCCGGATACGCGTTGCTATGTTATAAATTAAAATGAAATCTATCCTATGGCCTAAGTTAGAATAAATCCAGCAAAATTAAAAGAAAAAACAAACACTGTGACATGGATTTTTTACATATATAGATATGTATATGTTGATATTTCGGATTTCTTGGGACATACTAGGCTGTCGATAAATCCTATTCATTGCTGAAAGCATAAAAAAGCTATAATACGATTTTTTTAAAGTTAATAAAAAATAAAGTAAGCAAATAAAGTTGCTTATTGGGATCTCGAATTAATGGTAACACGTATGCATGTTGTAGGATTGCTTTTAAAATAGTTTTATTGTAATATATTTTTGATAAATTGTGAAATTCATACAATTCTACATCGTATATAGATTTATACCATTCCAATATCAGTCAATTAAAGGAAAATATATTGAATGGATTAAATTTTTGGTACTTAAATGGTTGGTTCGTGTATGAACTCAATTGAAAAGATATATTTCCGAGTATTTATAACCCATCTGTTTTTAAAGCCAGGGTCAATAGGCACCTTCTGGGTTAGCTCGTTCCATCGTGGATTCTGTCTTGGCCCCCGGGCTTGCCTGGGATCAAAAACGAACCCATTCTTAATAAAAATAAAAACAAATGATAACAAATCGATAATTTAACATAATATTTTTTTGAACAAATGTAATTTATATGGTTTTATTCATAAACTACAGAACAGGGAATGTTTATTGATATATTCAATAAATGAATTGGTTTTTCAAGTCAAAATTCTAGTCAATTATTCAATTTGAAAAAATGTTGCTGTTGATTCACACATGAACATAAACACGTAAAAATTGCTATGGAAATTAGTGTCATTTTTAATAAAAGTAAATAAACGAATGCTTTCCCTGTGTCCTGTAAATAGATGCTATTTTTGAGTGATTCGAACGGTCGTGCCTTGCTACGGTGCCATGAGATTTGTATTGTAAACTATTAAATATATTATTTTCTTTTAATGTGAGACTTTTATTATATGTTCCTTTTAAAGTTTAGTAATTTATGCTAGAAACTCTTAGCAGAAGACTCTTTGGAGATGAAGAAGGTAATGAATTTAACCCTGTAACAGCTTCCGTCGGTTTATCCGACAAATATTTTCGTGTCCATTTCGCCAAGTTCGCATATAATCTGCCTTTTTTCGTTTGATTACGCTGTATTTTATAAAAAAGATATTTATTTACGGTAAATAGTTAATTGAATAACCATTTACAATTTAATACTATTTACTCTCTATAATATCTACTCTCTCTATATATAATTTTTTTTAAATCTTGTTGATTTTCAACGCTTGTGACGGCAAAATCCGACATTAGAGATGGGGTATATGCCAAGAATAACTGATAAAGAAGGTAACATAAATTAAAATATTTCTTTTTATACTGTCTAATTAACTTCAAAACAAAAAAAAATGTCAATCATTTCGTTACAAATATTTGTGCGTGAAATGTCAGCGATTGAATTGATGGTTCCCATCCCTATCCTACATGAGTAGGCTACGCCTAGGTTCTACATGGAATATTTACGTAGTTGATAGTTAATCTCGTTTTCAAATGCAAATATCATTATTTTAACGAAATATCGTCCTTGAAAATGTTGAGTACATCCCTCTTCATTGTAGGTTTCTTTCGGTTCACTGTGCCTGGCGCTGGGGGCACGACTACTGATATGAAGTCGGACGATTAAAAGGTTCAGATAGTGTAGGGACATACATCTCACATCATTGAAGGCCGCTTTGAAACTTTTTTCGGGACATTTTTATCAGAACAAAGCTGAATTGTATTGTAATTTAATGATTCGTGAAAATTTTATCAGACCAATCTGTGGAAGGAAAATCTTATAGGTAATTTTTATGATACTGTATTTTTCTTTTTAATGCGAAGCGTCGTCGATAAAGTGACAAATATTTTAGCAGCTTTTACTTAAGTTTCACAATGATAAATGAAATACAGTAGAGAAAAATGCGTATGGGTAATTTTTTTTGCACGGGGGAGGGAGGTGGTAGATACTTTGGACCAGCTGGGAAGATATGTCAGACTACTGATTTAACACCACTTAGGAGTTGTCATGGCCTAGGAAGGCTATATAGGCTTTATATAAGAAACCGCGGCGGCGCAATGAGACTGAAGAGTTTCCGTTTTCGTTATTATATACCCCTGTTGAATTTGGTTTTTACCACTTTTTATTCGCCAGCCAATTCCGTTGCCGCAGCAGTCATTTGATCTGTTGTACGCAGAAGTCACGACAGGGATATTTGTTTCAAGTTTTAAATATTGCGTCAATTATGTCATTTTGTTCAACAATTATGGAACTTTAACACAAGTGGAAAAATACGATTTCTATGCCTACATACTTGAAATTATTTTAAAAATCGTATCTAGGTACAGTCAGCGTAAATTACACATTATGGTTCACAAATAAATCCAGTAATAAAAGTAATGAGAAAGTAAGCCTGCAGGACAAAATCCCAAATACCTACACTTCTCCACGTTAAAAAAGGTTGAATGTTGAAGTGTTTATGTGCTGTCGACTGTATTTTATCTGACTTACACGTTATATAAACAATTAAATGTGTTTATTAAGTATTTAGGAAACTAATTAATTCGAGAAATGGCTTGATGTATTGCTGTTACTAGAGTAACGCTGTTTGTAAGTGTTCGGAAAACTAAACAAAGGCCTCGTTCAAACTGGTAGTGACATTCTTAAATTCAAGAGTTAAATAATTAAAATTATATTCTTCTATTTCTAAAAATAATAAGAGTGTCTTATTATTTTGACAAGACATCTTATTTCTTTAACAGAGTTAAGAATCATGGCCTTTTTACATGCATAAGAATTGATTGAGCAAAAAGACGAAATTCAAAAGACTCAGATGGTATAGATTAAAGAAAACCCGGAACGTCGAAGATTAGATGATGGAGTTCGAATTGTGTATATAAAATTAATAAAATGATTAAATATAAGGAAACTGCGTTTTCCTAATTCTCGATAACCAATCACACACAGCAGCAAGCTCTACGTCGCCGTTTATCACTTCGGAGTTGCACAGGGCCGCCCTCTCTGTTTTAAGGTCCCTCTTAGTCGGATTCCTGACCCGCAGAAGCGTTTCTAGCCTCTGTAGAGCCCGTGTGCACACAGGCAACGTTAGGCATGAGCGACATGGGCCTACGGCTTCGCGGTCCGAAGGGCCTCGCGCCTCAAATACACAAAATATATAAATATATTGACATACAAAATTTATTTTTTACGGCTAGCAACACTTGTTGGCGTTGCGTTGCTATCGCGGGAAATGAATGGGGAAGCCCCTAATGTACAGGGGACAAGATTAATATTTCGAGTGGTCTATTTTCTTTTTCTAAAAGCAAGAAATTTCTAATTCTTTAATGTTAGTCTAAGCAAATAGTTGGATACCAATGTCTTTATTATAATGAAGTAGTGAAAAGCTGTCCTTCAACTGTTTTATAAAATATAACATTACTCCTTCCGTTATCAGAGGGCCTCGCTAATGTACCCTGCCCACGACAAATTTTGGTCTTGCCCCGCCACTGCGTGTGCAATGTGCAACCCTAGCGCCCTTTAGTAAGCGCGTGGTCAAAATGGAATGGGTACAAATAACAGCACATTACCACAAACTGTCAAAACTCCCCAGTGGATAATAAACTCTATTGTTTGAAGATTAAATTGAAAATCGATTAAAGTATTTTGCAATTTTTGATGCTGTTATGTGCGGACTAACTGTATTTAGAATTATACAGGGTAAACCACCCTAACAAGCCAAAACGTACCCATGTTAACATGTCTATATAGATGTTAGGTATATCAATGTCAGAAAATGGAAAATGTAAACAAAATGACTTTCCATTCTCACTCGATTAGCTGATCGGTCATTTTGTATGGAGAGTCCATTTTTTAAAGATTTCCATTTATTGGTAGGATCACGGCGCCCGTGTGCAACGCACATCCTACACTATAGGTAAAGATGCCTCTGCTGATCCTAGATATTTCGAGCATGGGCAAGAGCCGCACTAGGTCGAGAGTTCACATCCAATTCCTTCAACATAGGTCAGACACAGTTCAATTGCCACATGCACACTCACGGATAGTCTGCAAGTTGCATCGCTGGTCTACACGATTCGCCTCTACCAGGCATAGATTAGTTCTAGGCCGTTTCTTTTCTTCACGACACGGCATACCATAACCGAGATTTAGAGGCGCACTATGGCACCCCGTGCTCTTTTTAGGGTTCCGTACCTCAAAAGGACAAAACGGAACCCTTATAGGATCACTTTGTTGTCCGTCCGTCCGTCCGTCCGTCTGTCAAGACCGTTTTTCTCAGGAACGAGTGGAGGTATCAAACTAAAATTTATATCCAATACTCAGGCCTACTGTCCCTTGGAGCTGTGAAAAAAATCAAACTCCTAAGCCAAAGTAATCAAAAGATACAGACGTTTATGCCGCAAATTTTCGAAACTCGCACGGGAATCAAAACCTACAGGGTACTTCTCGTAGACTTAGAACCTTGAAATTTGGTACGAAGTAACGTCTTATAGTACAAATAAAGGAAAAATTGCAACAACCGTAAATTTTTAGTAACATCATATAATAAAAAATTTTTTGGGAAATTTTAAAGTTACTACCTCTTTTCTCATGAACGCTAAGAGGTATTAAGTTGAAATTCATATCAAATACTCAGGTCTATAATAATACCTTTGAGCTGTAACAGGAATCTTGAAATTTGGCATGAAGCAATGTTTAACAGCACATATAAAGGAAACATTCCGAAAACCTTAAATTTTTTGTTATATCTTCATTTTGCAATAAAAATACCATAACTATGACTCGATTGTCGTGATGGGTGAACTTTTACTTTTATACCTACAGGTTTGTACGGAACCCTCGGTGCGCGAATCCGACTCGCACTTGGCCGGTTTTTTTGGGTGAAGCGACGTAGTGAATTTGACGGTTCAGAGACTTCCTCTGAGGAGATACTGAGGTAGCTCTCTACCTCGTCTAAGGACTCTCTCTACCTCTTCAACCAACAGCAACAACACATAAAAAGAACGTTGTTACCTACAATCTCGACTGCTTTAATTATGATATAGAAAAATGACGTCAAATATTAATTTCACATTTAAGTGAAGAGTAAGGTTTAATACCGTGTCGATCAGTGCAAAAGAACTGGATTATCGAAAGAACGTTTGTCATCACTTTTCGGGAGTTCTAGACGAACGTTAAAAATTACGCTCCACCTAGGAATAAATCATATTAACCGATTCGTTGCTACATAGAATTACTAGAAACGAAGCTACGAGATAGATTTACTTGAAAAAAAGAAAAAAGCTTTATTCTGAGTAGATTTATATATTTCTATAAATTTAAATATCTAAGTATCGTATACCTATGTATTTTTATCCGTTACAGCCTTTCAATGCTTACTTTGGGCTGGGCTAATTGGTCTGAATTAGAGAGATATTACAATAACTTTGTGTTATTTTGTAGGTCGCTACATATACACTCACTTGCAAAAAAAACGGGCGGTTTTGATTTTCATTCATCTTTAAAAAGATACAATACAAAAAAGGTTTCAATCGTTTGTACACGTTACTGGCCGGTTTTAAAAATGCCGTGGTATTTAAAAAAGTACGTTCTAAATTCAAATTTTCATTTGATGCTCATTTTTACAGAAAACCCCTTTTTATCCTACATTTTTGGCGCGAAGTTCCAGAAGTTAACATCGACTTTTATAACTTTTATTCAATTTTCATCGATTAATTTCATATCCTTGACTGTCAAAGCTTTATTTATTGCTGTTTGGCTGTATCAAAAATGGTAGATAAAGTGGTAAAAGCTACCAAAATTATCGCGCTGCTTGAAGAGGGTTTCAGCCAATGCTTCGTGGCTAGGAGGCTAAATGTTAGTCGCTCGACGGTCCAAAGGACCTGGCAGCGATATCAGGAGACTGGTTCCGTCGAGAGAAGGCCTGGTTCTGGAAGAAAACCATGTACCCAACCACAGGATGATCGTTTTCTTGTGAGTCGCGCATTGAGAAATCGCAAATCTTCGAATGTGGATCTTAAGAACAACCTCCAAGAAGTAAGAAATGTGCATATTAGTCTATGGACGGTCAGGAAGAGGCTTCTCGCTGCCAATATACGCAGTCACCGTCCGGCCCACGGCCCAAAATTACTCCGTGAGCACCGAGTTCGCAGGCTTAGGTTCGCTAGAAAATGTGAATTATGGACTCAAGAAGATTGGAATAGGGTTTTGTTCTCTGATGAAGCCAGGATATCTCTGTTCGGTGAAGATCGACGTCGGCGAGTGCTAAGAAGACAAGGAGAACGCTTTGCAGAGGCATGTTTCGAAGAAATCACACCTTATGGTGGGGGCTCTGTTATGTTTTGGGCAGGAATAAATTCAATGGATCGTACAGAGTTAGTCTTCATTGAAAACGGCTCACTGACTGGGCATCGATACATAACGGAAGTTCTAATTCCTCATGCACAACCCGCATTGGCCGCTCTAGGTGAAGACTCGATTTTTATGAACAACAATGCTCGCGCCCACCGATCTCGCGATGTTAAAGCGTATGTGCAAGAGGTCGGCATTCGTCGTTTGGATTGGCCAGCTCGAAGTCGCGACCTCAATCCCATAGAGCATGTCTGGGACGTTCTGAAACGGCGTGTGAGATCAGTACAACCGGCTCCGCAGACCATCAGAGAGCTGAAGAATGTGATTACTGCGGAGAGGGAACGTATTCCGCAAGCAAGTATCCGGGATATACTCGCTAGCATGCCCAGACGAATTCAAGCTGTGATTTTAGCTAGAGGGGGTCACACTCGATACTAAACATTTATCTGCTTTTACTTTATTAAAGAAAAACAAACAAAAAAAACTTTTTTATTTTTACTTCATGAGCATATGCACTACTAGCGAACATACACTACTAGTGAGGTTTAGCATTATTTCCCATAAATTGTATCAAAATTTTATGAAATACTGATGAAAACGATTATATTCTTATTAATTTACCAAATTGTGAGGATAAAACTACTTATAATTATCAAACAAAGCAATATTAACATTTAAAATGGTTCATTGCTTAGGTGCCCGTTTTTTTTGCAAATGAGTTTATTATGTTTTATTCGACTTTACAAGTAGCTGTTACAATACTATGTTGTTAAAATACAAATATACGTAACAAGACTCGTCATATCTCTACTATATAAAATAAGGACTTTGTGTGTTTGTTACCATATATAGTTACCATAAGCCTAAGAATAACAGTTTTTATAATCAATTAACGTTACCATAGCAACGCGTGCCGGGTTATACCAGCTACGCGTGCCGGGTTATACCAGCAACGGGTGGCCGGGTTAGCTAGTTTTAATAATGTTTTTAATTTAATTTTTCGCATTCACAATGCAATATTTCTATAAGATATAAAATACGTGTGTAAAAAAGAAAAAATAGTTAATAGTTAATAGTTTTAATAATATATAAAAATGACGTTTAATGAAAAGTGGAGAGTGAGAATTAGAACCTATTACTGTCACGATCGGTGCCTAAGTAAATAGACCTTTAGAAGACACGGTAGCTTTAACTAATTGCCTTGTCAGCCGTATCGAAACCTTATTTTTGCGAATCGATTAATTTTGTTGGAATTCAATTAAGCACGATCTGTTGTTTGGGATTAATCGAATGAAATTGTGTATAAGGTAACGCAGATTAGTCTTATTTCCAATCTCTTTGGCGATTTAGTTGATTAAGTAACGTTTCTAATGTTGTTTCGAAATTGGAATGTTATTTTGAAACGTTATGATTTATCATACTGTAAATATAAATATATCGATATAGTTTGTGGCTGTTTAATTAATTTCAAAATTATAACTTAAATTAACGTTCCTTGATTGAAATATTAAATAGTCATGTTTTGCACTGATTTATCGCATAAGGTGGGCTTCATCGTAAAAAAGTAAATTTCTAACGCTCCTAAACCTGGAATAGTACGGGAATATGTTTGTGTGACGAGTTTAAGGAAGCTAATGCTTCAGCATAAGCCCGCCTGTCCCTGAAAATTTGTAGAATTTATAGTTCATTTTTCAGCCACCAGCCGCGCTGCCGTCGGTAAGTAGTATCTGCGAAGTAAGCTGTTTATGAGTACAAGTAGATGAAGTTAATTGAATTATGTACTAATTTTCTTCGCGGCATTGATGCGAAAACAATCGTGCTCCGTAATTTTTTGATCTTTGGCAATAAGAAACATTTAAAAATGGTGAAATAATTTATATTTGCTTGAGAGGGCTCAGAGAGCTGTGCTCAAAGTTTGTACTTTTAAACCTATGTTATACCCCACATACGACCTTTATCAATACTGTGAAGTCCTAACGGTCCGACAATTGTTTATACTCAACACTGTCTTAAAACAACACAAGACCGTAGATCCTAAGTACTGTTTACGTCGAAACCGAATTGTAGTTCCGGTTCCTCAGTGTAAATCTGCTTTGGCACAACGTTTCTTTTATTTTCTGGCTCCTTATTTGTATAATAAAATGCACAGAAAACTCAGTATACTGAAACAAAAAAAGTTCAAGTGCAAAAAGGAAATTGTTACATACTTAAATAAATTAAGTTATAACGAGACGGAAAATCTTCTGCGTAGTAGTATTTAAAAAAAAATCTCATATTCAACATAACACACACACCAACAACACTCATACACACTCACACTCAAACAGGTACCCGCGAATACATATACTCATACATAAACACACACAATCACACATAGACACACACACACACATATTACAACACCCATCACTAATTTTAGATATTTAAGAACATTTAGGAGAGGAGAGCACTGGTTTTTCTGAGATACAGGCTGCGGCCTAGTTCAGATACCAGTCTCTCCACAATCTTATATTTGTTAATATTACTTCTTGGTAGCAATAAGTTTTATTTGTAAGTGAGATTGTGTGGAGAAGAAAAGTAAATTATTATTATTATTTATAAATAGGCGATGCACAGTCGCTAAGCATAAAACTACGCTAGCACCAATTATGTTGGAGCGGAGCGTAATACCTAAAAAAAGAAAAAAAAATTCTTTCGATGGGAATTTTTGCGAATTTCAAAATTCGGGTTTCCGTCACAATCTGGTTCTAAACCTGTTGATTCGATTCCACACAAAAAATATTAAAATCGGTTAAGAACTCGGGAAGTTATGGCGTAACAGACATTGCGCCATTGAAGCTGATCCATGGGAGCTTCGCTCACTTCGTTCGCTCCGCTCCAATAATTTACAAAAATGTATAATATTTAGGTATTATAATTAATAAATAAATAATTTGTAATCTACAGTTTATTCATAAATAATAAAAATAATAATATTAATTTCGTAATTTTCTTTTTTCTTTCTGTGTTCCGACTTCTTCTTCCTTCTTCCCGGTTTCGATTGAGCTGAAATTTTTCATGCAGATGTATATCGCATGATAATTCAATATTATGATAACATTGAGCTGGAAGGTGGCCATAGGAACTCCGCAATAAAACGATACAACCCCATCGAGTTTGGGCTCGTTTGATTCATATTGACGAGTACTTTGTTCCTATATGGTAACCAAGAACTGATGCTGGAACTGGATGGTGGCCATAGGAACTTCGCAATGAAACGACACGACACAAGTTTGGGATTTTTAACTTATTAGTTCGTTTTTATAATCACAATTTCCGCATGAGAATTCACTTGTGACCCGAGTGGATTTTTTGTAGTATTTTTCTATTATATAAAAATTATAAAAACTAAATGGCTGTTTCATCTTAATCGATTGCCCAAACATTTGTAAAAATGTTTCTTTCGGATAAGAGAGAATGTTCTCACAGAGTACCAACTCGCAGTACGCGTCATACGCGCCTATTCGCGGTCCCATCGCATAAAACAAATTATGGACCGAATGCAGTGATGTCCCGTATAGTTGAGAATTATAATTTGCATTTTAGCGATTTAGATCCGTTCGTTGGGGGTAAAGGTAGCTTTCTGAACAGTGTGAAAAGCATTTTGTTGCCTGAGAGCCAATAGCGGAGTGCTTATCTTATATTTTTATTTATACCATCTTAATTTTTAGTTATTTCAGTATGTGTCCACAGCACTGTTACACCATATGTGGCTGTATGAATATTGATATTATATGTATTTTATTACATTTTTTTTTTATATATATTAAGTGCTATAAGCAATAATCTTTATGCCGCTTGTGTTAATTTGTTATTTACCTACATTGTTGCCTTAGGCGTATTGGGATTGTTTTTACTGTTGGCAACTTTTTGGCCGAAAAAGTATTAGATTGTCTAAGTATAGATTAAGAATGGCTGTTTTTGTCACAAAATAAATAAATAAATAAATTGATGAAACAACGCTGGCCTACAGCGTAAAATGAGAAAGGTACTAGATAATTTCGACGAGTGTTCACAAGGCTCAGTCGCTCAATTGGGAGAGCATTGGACCGGATTTCCAAAGGTTACAGGTTCGTTTCCCGCCTGCGAATTCACTTGTGACTCGAGTCGATTTTTTCTACTATTTTTCTATTATAATAATTTATTTTTAGTTCGTTTTATTAACATGTTATAATAAAAGCTTTTAAACTTTTATCTTGTTTTTCCAATGCAAGATGTGGCAAGTAGTGTTGCCCAAATGCAAGAACAAGACGAGACTTAGCCAGTCTTGGTCTTGGTCTTGCGCCAATACACCTGGTCTTGGTCTTGGTCTTGGTCTTGCGCTTGCAGTCTTGGTCTTGGTCTTGGTCTTGCAGCAAGAGTCTTGCAAGTCTTGCAATTACCTATTAGTCTATTGCTATTTATTAAAGTTTACTTTAAATCTTAGAAAAACGTATTAGAATTGGAACATTGTGAGCTTGAATTAACATAGCCATAGTAAAGATCAATCAGATTAATAAATAACTGAAGATTTGATAAGAAAGTCGAAAAATCAACTGACCTATATGTCGTTTTCCATGGAAGTAACTGTTTCTTAATAAACATTTATGATTTATAAGCTTACATTTGCTAAAACATGTAAAAAAACAAATTAATTACAATAACTTGACTGTATTTTAAATAACAATGTCTGTCTAGAAAGAGATTGAACCCTCAACTTGCATGAAATTTAATAAAAGAGTTTTATGATTTATCATTTATTTCAATCAAAAATAAAATACAACACAAATCAAACATAACAGTACACAACAGCTTTATCATTAGGTTATGTTACTTTATATCAATTCTTTTGACCAAGAATTAATACAAAGTAACCATCTGGCTGACTCATCACTTAACCTATTTCTATGTTTTCTAATTACTAATGATGCTTTAGAAAATAATCTCTCAGCAGGTACTGAAGTTGCAGGTATTGAGAGAAAATCACGGGCCATCTTCGATAAAGTCGGATACTCTGTCTCATGCGTCCTCCACCAATCTAAAATGTCTTCCGAGCTGGCAGTTCTTGGTTTTCTCAGGTACTCCTCCAACTCGTCTATCACTAAGCCTTGAAGACAAGATCCAGATGACGTCGAGGGACATTCATAGAGTTTATCAAAGTCTATAATGTCTTCATCTTCATCACATACTTTATTTTCTTTTCTTGGCAATTCCAGAGATTTGTTCAGTGAGTGTAGACTTTTATATTCTTCATAAAGTTCATTGAACTTGCGCAGACTTTCTGTTTTAAGTTGCTTCCCCCACATTGTCAGGTCAAAAGTCTGAGCCTTATGCCTTGGGTCTAAAATTAAAGAAGTACAATAAATCCAGTTGCTCTTCTTATAATGTTTAAGCATTTTGTCTCGAGCTGCTTGGAAAGCTAGAATGAGCCTTTCATCCACTTCAGATCGATTAGGTTTCTCATCTAACTGTTTTACCATGGATTCAATTTTATCTAGCAAGAGATTGAATGATACAATGACTAGCGGTAATGTAACATATTTGTCTCCACCAAGTTTTGTACTTAAAAGTTTAAAGTTTATTAGAAATTTATGTAATTTTTCGAGTACCTGCCATTCACTAGCTGTGATTTGAAAATCATTCAATTCGGTGACAGAACTGCACAATATGTTAATGCCCGCTCTCACTTTTAAACCAAATCCAATCATATCATGTGTGGAATTCCATCTTGTTGGACAGTCAAGAATGGCATTTAGATTTGATGGCACGCCAGCTGCTTCACAAGCAGACTGAAACTTCTTCTTCACTATCTCACTTCTTTTTATTTTACTGGAAATACTGCGTAACTTTGTTACAGATGTACGCGAGTCAGCAATATTTGGTGCATATTCTTCATCTTCCTCAGTTTCGTCTGCATAGTCTTCATACTGCTGATCTTGCGCGTTAGTGTCAGACTCACAGTGTAATGCTAAGGTCTCTAATAAATCTTGTACACCAAGGTTTAAAATGTGAGCAAAGCACCGGAAATGTTGATTGTCTGAATCAAAGTGTGGCAACTGTTTGCCCAGTTCATACATAAATTTGGTATTTGCAGTTGCGTTGTCGACCGTGATACCTTGTATTTTATCAATTATGCCATATTCCAATAAACATTCATGGAAAATCGTTGCAATATCTTCCCCAGTATGTCGACCGCGTGATGGTATAAAATCAAGAACTACAGATCGATACTTCCATTCGTTGTCTATATAATGCATAGTAACCCCGTAGTAACTCCTACCAGCAATTGACGTCCACCCATCAATGGTAAATGACATTTTAGATGATAATTGTTGAAGTCGTTCCTTGAGATTAAATTGGAGCTCTTCAAATCGCTCTTTGACTTTCCTTCTAAGTGTAGACCTTTTAGGAAACTCCATATTAGGGCAAATACGTCGAAAATATACTTGTGTAGCTTCGTCATCGAAAAATGAGAAGGGAAGATATTTTTTCACTACCCAATCAACTGTAGCTGTCGTGATGTTGTCACTGCTGTTTTCCGACTGAAATAAAACAATAAATCTTGTGTTATTATTTAAAACATACTAGGTTTGAGCGTTTAGGAGGAGGAGGTTTGTTGTTGTTAAATCGAGAAAATCGTTAAATTGACATTTGTTATATTAAGGTTGCACTGTACTGTAATTTACCAAAATAAAGTACTTAGTTGTTACTGGCCGATTATGAAAACAAATGAAAATATAGGTGTTTATAAAAATATTTAAGACGATAATTACATACTTAATATGTCGCACCCCTAGATGAAAACACCACTAACTCAAAAATACTTACGTAAGTTAATGGCGTTTTTGAAAGTATCGCATGAACAGCTACGCGGAGTTAAAATTCCCGTAGCGACAATTTCGACCATTGTTAAAAATGACGCGAAATATGTACCTATGTATTACTATTTTATCAATATCTATAAAATATTCCGAAGTCAGTTTAAAGTCATTTGTTCAAAAAAGACTTTTTTGAGTTCCTGGAGTTTTCATATAAAAAAAATATATTCTTACCTGTCCACTTCTTCCAGCGGTTACTAAAAAGCTTGTGATATCTCCACTTAATTTTGGTTTAACAGGAAGAAATATTTGTGATTCCTTTTTGTGGAAAGATATTAGATGTTTCCTTAAGCCTGAAGTGTTTCTGTTTTTCATTTTTATTTCAGTCTTTTTATGTTGGCACAATTTACACAAGGCAGTTTGGGATGCATGAATTATTTCGAAAAACTCCTCAAATTTGCTTTTGGGTCTTTTAGATCTGTGACTCAAACTCTCGTTACTCGGACTAGAATAATTTGAATCTTCGTCACTCATATTAAATTGTACACGTGATACGTTTTTAGAAAACAACAAGAATTAGTAAAAACAATTATTAAGTTAGACTCGAAGCACAGCTCAATTGGAAATGACTGGAATTAAAATAATTCCTTTGTTTATAGTACGTTTCCTTGCTTTCTACCGCGCCGCCTCGCCACGTGCCGGCTCTATTAAAAGGATGCCGCCGCAAATCAAACGATGCCGCGTGCGGCGTACAAACACAGATTATTACCTACTTGTACAGACGCGACGCGTGAATAAAATATATGTAAAGAATTAGTGCCAATCACTATTCTTTACATATAAGTGAATGTTTTGGCGTACATCTATACTAATCTATACTAATATTATAAAGCTGAAGAGTTTGTTTGTATGTTTGATGACAGAAGTTTTAAAATAAATAAATAAATCCTGAACGTCACTATACCTCCAAAGTTACTATTCTTCGTGGGCGAAGTCGCGGGCACTGCTTGTAAATACTTTTTTTTTTTTTTTATTTATTTTTTTTTATTTATTTATTTCATATACAAGAAAAAAAAATACAAAGATACAATTTAGTCCCACAAAACCGACTTGTCGGTTTGACTGAGGGATCTTTAGTCTCTTAGCTTATAATTATAATTATGTAGGTATATAATACAACTATAACTGTATCAGGTAAAGTTAAGTGCACAATAATTGGATTTAGACTGAATTACAACAAACTGAAGGAAAATTTAGCGGTGATAATAATAAGATATAATTGTTGTAAGATATAAAATACGTGTGTAAAAAACAACCACGCCTCCGAGCCCTCAGATGGGCTCGGAGGCGTGGTTGTTTTTTACACACGTATTTTATATCTTATAGAAATATTGCATTGTGAATGCAAAAAAATAAATAAAAACATACAATTGTTGTGTTAAATAGTAGTCATCAGATAATCTTTTAATATTTTTTTAAATTTATTTTTATCCGTTTCACATCTAATAGTTTCGGGCAACGAATTAAGAAGATATGGTATACGCTTCTGTAAAGTTCTGTCACCAAAATAATTTTGAACCCTAGGAATTACAAATTTCTTTTTTGAAGTGGCTCTAGTGATCTGGTTATGATTTATGTATTCAAAAGTGGAGACACACTCTCGGCTGCCGTGATTATTTACTAATAATAAATCGCAGGCTTTTTATTTTATTAGTAGGTAAGTACCTACGCTTTTTATATTATTTTATTAATTATGTAGAATTTTTTTACACGTTTCAAGTATATTTAAAAGTGGCTACAATATTTATCAAACGGGTGATATTTGAACACTTTTTTGCTATTTTTTCTTGTAAAAACTTAAGAAATATAATGACTAAATGTACAATAATAGTACCTAAGTAATTAGTTTAAAACCATATAATCAATATTATAATATATACTTACTAGAATAAATTATTATGACATCTACTACCTATCCTTACCATTTTATTCTAATCATAATACTACTTGCGTGATCAGTATAATGTATTCATTTTCATTATAAGCACTCTGAAACTTATTTATTCTTTGGAACACCTGTAGGTACTCTTAAAATTCGAAATTATTTTGCATGAGTATACCTACGCCTACGCCCTGTGGCGGCAATCAAATAGTGTCAAATGTTGTGATTTCGGCGCGGCGGCAACGATTGTTGTATATGATTTCAAAAGAAGCCGCCGGCGCGTGTATTATAACCATGTGCTTCCGAAAAGCAGCAAATTTCTTTGAGAAGTAAGTACAAAACCTTTGATGCCGCATTATCAAAGTGCCGATGGTTAAAACATAACTATGCATGCACTCAGTTTGATTTTAATGGATATTTTTTTATTCGCTATGTAGGTATGTTTATGGTATTAGTCGTAATGCGCATAGATCCAGTTTTTCATATTCTTTGATACAGTTTTTTGCGTCTCATAGAATTCCTAAGCGTACCTATACACCGAACTGTTACACCTAACTACTCCGTGAAATAGCGCTAAGTCCTAGCTGCAAGACGCAAGAGTCTTGCAGGCTTAGTCTTGTTCTTGCTCAAGTCTTGCACGGTCAGTCTTGGTCTTGGTCTTGCTAAAAATACGCGGTCTTGTTCTTGGTCTTGGTCTTGCAAAAACGCAAGAACAAGACCAAGACTGCAAGACCAAGACTGAATTTGGGCAACACTAGTGGCAAGCGTTGTTTTTAAAAATCTCCCTAGATGGAGTGTTGTTTATTATAAAACGGAAAATATCACCTTTAATTAAAATTTCACAGTATTTATATTCCATCATTGCAAAACTTTTCTTCGATACGATTGAAAAATTCCAGCCTGTATAATAGAAGCTATATTTCTGTTTCAATAGCACCTGTTAATTTTTACAATCTTTAGGGAAGCCTTATCGTTTTATTTCAGACTCTCATTTCACTGACAGACGCCATTAATTGGCTTGGCAGAAAATATTTTGCAATGGGAATGGTATAAGCGTGCTCGGTTCTTCTTGTGTATTTTGTGACACTACAATAAGTACGTTCTGCAATGATATTAAGATCTATAATAGTCTGTTTGTCGAAATTACGAAATTACCTGTCAATAAATTCAAACAATAATTATTCAACTTACGCTAAGACAATTGATTTATATTTGATACTTATTAAAAAAATGAAGTATTTGATAGAATCAGCCGTTACTTAGCGGAAGTCCATATCCATTAGTAAAATAAAAATATGTAGCTTACTTCCGCAAAACTCAAGCAGTGCGCACCGCCCGCCCGCCCGCAAATAAATGCAGAAACAGAAAGTTAATTACTACTTAGTGCTCGTTATTGCACGGTCTAACAGCTCCTGATGACGCTCCATGTGGGAGCGAAACACGTGTTTGGCTCCCACACGGAGCGAGAGTAGTTGGTAAAAGTGCCGGTGACTGCGGTTACTGCATTTATTTGCGGGCGGGCGGGCGGTGCACACTGCTTGAGTTTTGCGGAAATAAGCTACATATTTTTTTTTACTAATAAAAAAATGAATTCTTATAATGAAAGGATTTAATAAAAAAGCGTCTCGGTAGCTCAGCGGTCAGAGCACTCGCCCGGATAGCAAAAGGTCGTGGGTTCGAATCCCATCTGAGGGCTCGGAGCCGTGGTTCTTTTTGACATGCGTATTTTATAACTTAAAATTTTAAATGATTTAAATTTTACATTAAAATAATTGTGTCATTGTAATTATAGTTTTACATTTTTATATAATTTTATAATATAAGTGATATAATAATATGCAATGGTTTGCAGCATAGGTAATGCTCGCGGGTTTTAAGGACCTGCAAAACGTAGCGTCCATGAAAACATATAAAGTTTTGTCGCATACTTATAAGAATCCACTCATTTTGAAAGGTAGGTAAAAATATTATCGTATTTGACATATCCTGAATTAGATACATAGCTATAAATAATTTAAAGTAAAAGCTTAGTTAGTGAAAAAAAAAAATCTAAAAAGTTTTTAGATTTTTTTTTTTCGTCGCGAAATACTCGAAATTTACAGCGGCAACTAGCATAATTTTATCAAATTAAAAATCGAACATAAATTAAACAGAGTTATCTAAAAAAAAATGTAAATATTATGAATCATTATTAAAATCAAAATAAACAGGTTTTTTAGCGCCTGTAAAATGTATAGAGACATGCACTTATAAAAATATTTGCTCGTCGCTGCCGCCGCCGCGCATGTTCGTGGCCACTGGGTAGCGGGAATGGGGCCGTACTCCGCCGGCCGTAGTCGTACTCAGTGATGCCAGATGGGGGGGATTCCCTGCAAATTCGGAGGTTTTTTTTTACTTCGGAGGGAGTTTTGGAGGGATAAGACCTTTGGGGGGATTTTTGGAGGGAAATATTAAAGTTGGAGGAAATTCGGGGACATTTTTTAAGCCAAACCGATTTACTTCAACATTCTTGTTTTGTAAAGAAATGGTTGTATAGGCTGGTCTCTTTGCCTAAAAAAAGGAATCTTTAGTTCAATGTTGTGGTTTAGTGAGTGAATTTAAGTAATCTGTGCTCGCTCGCTTGTAAAATGTAATGTTCTGTTTACTGCTTAAGTATCGGTATTATCTACCAGGCCAATAAAAAAGTATCTACCGTTTCTTGTTATATGACAATTAAATCTATACCTAAGTTAAGTTATGTCGCAAATTAACAAATCAAAATATGTACGAACATACCGCAAGGAATGGGAAGATGAAGCGGTATTTTCAGGTTAGTTTTACAATGTTTGTTTATGTTTGTCGTATTGTATGAAAAATAATATGCTGAAGAGTTTTATCATACTCAAACAAATGAAAATACATTTTATTTGTTTTATCATACTCAAACAAATGAAAATACATTTTATTTTGATTAAACAGAATACAGATCAACACGTCCTGTATCTAATAGATGATGCGATCACGATAGAAAGTATGTAATGTCTTAGTCTTGGCAAGTATGTTTTGCGATGATAACGATTTGGTTATGGTAATTGAATTCGTAATGGTGGTGGCGGTGATTGTTTGTTGTCGGTTGTTGATCGTTGTCGGACTGGTAGGTTTAGTCACTTAACTTTGGGTATGGTACTGATGATTTTGTTCTGAGGGTCGCTTTAGGTTTTGTGATGACTGTGATTACTATTGCTTATTTTGTTGTATGTGCTGTCTAGGTACAAACAAGAAGCCTTTTTCGTGTACTTGTATATATTTTAAAGATTTTATCGAATGGAAATAATTGGATATGGAAATAGATTTTTAAACCTTTTTCTGTCATCTGCTATTTGCTGGGGTTGCCACTTTATTAATTTTCCCTATTTTCAGGTTGGCTATCAGCTTGCCTTGGTGATAGTACTAATGCATGGTGCAAAGCTTGCAAGTGCACTCTGAAAGCTCATAAAAAAGATTTAGTTGATCATTCGAAGACAAAAAAACATGATATGTCTATTAAACGGTCTACCATCGTCAGTAGGTCAGGTAAAATGAGTGATTTCTTACAGAAACCACTGAAGGAACCGCGAAAAATAGCAGAGTTAAAAATTGCGGCATATGTTGCGGAGCATTCCAGTGTCAACGCGGTGGACCATTTAGGAGTACTAATTAAGGATTTAGACTCTGATTCATCTGTTTTGCAAGATATAAAGTTGCATAGAACCAAATGTACAGCGTTAATTAAGACTGTTATAGCTCCTTGTTTTCTTCAGGAATTATTAGAAGAAGTAGGAGAGAGCCACTTTTCAATGATAATTGACGAAACAACAGCTGTTGATACAAAGAAAATTATGTGCATCATAATAAGATTTTTCAGCGAAAAGCAAAATAAAATTGTGACCCAATTATACAGACTTATAGAAATTGAAGCAGGAGATGCAACATCACTAAGCACTGTGTTCAAAACACAGCTGATGGCTGACGGCCTAAGCATAGATGAACTTTTGGGGATAGGCGTGGATGGCGCTTATGTTATGGTTGGAGAACATCATTCATTCTCCTCGATTTTGAAAGAACAAAACCCCGAATTAATAACAATCAAATGTGTATGTCACTCACTCCACCTCGCGGCTGAATATGCGTTTAAAACACTTCCTCGATTCTTAGATTTTTTGATTAAAGAGACTCACAATTGGTTTTGTAACAGTACGAAAAGACAGTCAGAATATAAAGAAATATATGCGCTTTTATCTGATGGGAAAAATCCGCTCAAAATTAATAAATTAGCTGGAACCCGATGGTTATCACGGCACGCAATAATAAAAATTTTAGAACAATGGGATGCATTAGCGTTACACTTTGATATGGCAAAAAGTAAAGAACGCTGTTATACAGCTGATCATTTGAGCTCAATGTTCAAAAGCAAAACTAATTTATTGTATATGGTTTTTCTTGGGACATATATGAAACCAATCACACTTGTGAATAAAATGTTTCAAGCCTCAAATGCTGATCCCTTGCTGTTATTAGAGGAAACAAACAAATTATTATACACATACCTGACAGTATTAGTACCACCAACACATCTACAAAAAGCTGATAAACAATGGTTGTCTAACTTTGAATTTGAAAAGCATACTATGGACCCCAAGTTCATGAATTTTGGATATTCATTTAATGTTAAATCACAATATGTAAAAGAAGAGGACTTAAAAGATGTGAGGTTGCGATGCAAGAATTTCCTGGTGGAAATTTGCAAGGAAATACAAAAGAGGTTGCCTAATAATATGAAAATCTTAGAAAACTGTAAACTGATGAACGCAAAAAATGCGACAAGCCAACTTAAACCAGATATAACAAATTTGGCAAATTCCTTTAAGTCGGTTTGCGGCAATGTTGATTCTACTGTCCAGGAATGGAATTCTTTACATCGCACTATGTGGAAATGTACAGATAAATCTGAAGAATTCTGGATTGAAGTTTACAACATGAAAAATGCAGTGGGTGAACGGTGCTATATACATGTTGCTAAATTGGCCATAGCTATTTTATCCCTGCCATTTTCGAATGCGGTAGTGGAAAGAGCATTTTCACAAGTTAATATTATTAAGAATAAATTGCGCAATCGAATGGCAATTGAAACGGCAGAGGCGATTCTAAGGATCCGATATTCATTGTCTCCTAAAGGATGCATCAATTTTGTTCCAACAGCAAACATGCTAAAAAGGTTTTCCTCAGAAAAAATGTATGAATCGGATACCGACGGGGATAGTGAAAATATTTTAATATTAGAAGCCATAGCGGAAATATAATAAAGACAATTTCGCAATAAAATTGATATTTTATTTTCCCATAAAAAATACACCTTTATTGTCATAATATTCGCTGTACATATGTAGGTCTTAACCTTAATAGAATTTCGGATGTACGCAAACTTGTCTAGAATATTCTTAATTAGGTTAGTGGTGTCAAAGCAGTTAGTTTGTGTACTTCTGAATCGACCTTTTTGATTTTTAATTCAAATTCCCCGAAATTTAATATTATTTTAGTACACGGAGGTTTTTTTGTCGGAAATGTCAATTTTTGGGGGGATTTCGAATCAGGACGGGGGGAAATTCACAAGGTCATCTGGCAACACTGGTCGTACTTTACTTGCTCAGTTCAGTGCGCGTCGATGATTTTATATCGTAGCGTATCCGTCTCGTCTTTTTCTTTTGGATTTTGGAAAGTTTCGTAAACTTTGTTTGTTTAAAGTAAATAAATAATTTTATTTAGTGTTTAGTAATAGTTCTAGGTGTTTCTTTTGTTTTAGGTTTTAGTAATAAATAAAATAGTTTTAGTGTAGTTTTACGTCTTGTAACTGTGACTTGTTTTAATACCTACGTTTTCTACGAACTTATATTGTGTGTATGTGAAGCAAAATGGGAAACAAAAGGAATAAAGATAATATTATATTATACTTGCTGTACTATATTATATAAAAATATAAGAAAATTTGATTTTTATTTTTAACCCTTATTTTTATTTATCTACTAGCTCTCTACGTACCCTTAGATCAACCATGTTTTTGTAAATTCAAGCCTATTTTTGCAATAAAATGTGGCCCATGTCCTTTTACATAGTCTCTGTGGGTAATTCGCCATTACGATGTTTTTTTCATTTCTGGACCGGCGAATTCATTGTTATTTAATATAATTAAGAAGAAAACTATTTTTTTGTAATAACTATCTTAATTTTTATCTGTTTTTGTTATTTAACCATAATAAACTACAATTTAGACCAATAAAAAATGTAACCGAAACCGAGTTTTCTAATTTCCTTGGTATGTCCATTATTTGATTTTTTCTTAATAATGGCATATAGCGTCCAATCGTATAGTTATTTTTTTTCGAAAAGGCATATTATATGATTTAAAGATGTAATCCTAATAAATAAATATATCTATACATGTAACATGACCAAAACCAATATTGGAAACGTAATTTAGTTATTGTCCGGGTCAAAATAATAATTTCCTTGGGTCGCCATTTCTAGCTGCGTAAATCGGAACGCACCATTAATTAAATATAACGGACTACACCGCTTCACAGCGGCCATTTCGCCGCGAGCAGCTATCGAGGCAGGACCTGCGCACCTTTGATCGATTTCTTCAGAATTGCGTAAGTAACTCCCTCCTTGGCTTTTTGTTTATAATTATTACAATTTCCTTGGCCGCTTTTTTGTAGATTTAAATATCAATTTCGTTTAAATGTTTCTTTACAACAATAGTATTCGTGGGGCTAAACCCACGTTTTGAATAGTAAATGTTAAGGCTGTATATTTTCTAGGTTATGTTGGTATTTAGGCATAAATCTAATTTCCTTGGTACTAATTTCCTTGTGCTCCGTGGCTCAAAACTGCCCATGGAAATTATGAAGTACCATGGAAATTATATTACAATAAAATCACTATTTTTTATTGAGTAAATGTAAGCCTAATACGCGTTTTTTTCCTAAACAAAATATAAGTTACTACGTTATACACTCGGCGTCAAAAAAATCGCACCTCTAAGAAAATCACGTTCAAATGGCATTAACTCTGGATATGCACATGCAGTCGTATTAATTATAATTTTATTTAAAAGGTTACTTAATTAACTTAATAAAAAAACATTATTTTTCATTATCAAATAAAACCTAAAGCAACAAATAAAGGGTCACAAAAATTCTAAGGAAATTTTGCTGCTCGGGAGAGTCGCGAGTTGCGCTAACTTTGTGGGTATAAAGAGGTCAACACGGGTTCAATGTGGGTCATTCGCTATTAAACCGTTGAAGGGGACACACGCACTGATTTTACTGAAGAAAGAACATCTGGAAAATGGACACTACAGCTGATGAGGCCGCTCAAGTGGTTGCACTACTGCAAGCAGGGGTGCGGCAGTGTGATGTCGCCCGGCAACTGAATCTGAGCCGTTTTTCGGTTCGTAGAGTCTACCAGCGCTTTTTAGAGACCGGTGGCTATATCCGGCGACATGGGTCCGGTAGACGTCGCTGCACTTCGGAAAGAGACGACCGGTTCGTTGTGTCGTACTCTTTGAGAAATCGCTTCTCAAACGCTGTTCAGCTGCAACAGGAGCTCCAGGCAGTTCGCAGACGCACCGTGAGTGTATCCACGGTTAGAAGAAGACTGAAGGAGAAGAACATAGCAGCCCGCAGAGCTGCTACAGGTCCAAAATTGACTGCAGCGCACCGACGAGCCCGCTTGCAGTTTGCTCGCGACCACGTCGATTGGACCATTGAGCAGTGGGGAGCTGTTCTCTTCTCAGACGAGACACGAGTGTGTCTTTTCTGCAACGACCGACGAAGAAGAGTATACCGGAGGCAGGGTGAACGTTTCGCTCAAGCCTGCATCCAGGAGACGGTGGAATATGGAGGCGGATCCTGCATGTTCTGGGGCGGTATGTCGGCTGCCGGCAAAACCGACCTGGTCTGCGTCTCCCGGACCGGAGGTGCTCGCGGACAAGGGTCGCTGACTGCGCGCCGCTATATCACAGAGATCCTGGATGTGCATGTGGTCCCTTTTGCCGAATCTTTTGGCGAGGGGTTCACATTAATGCACGACAACGCTCGCGCACACACTGCAGCCATCGTGAACGACTTCCTGCGGAGGTCCCAAATTCCTGTGATGCAGTGGCCAGCGAGAAGTCCTGATCTGAATCCGATAGAGCACCTCTGGGACCATCTTAAACGTAAGGTTCGATCTCGGGATCCGGCTCCTTCGACTCTAGAGGAACTCCAAACCGCGGTGATTGAAGAATGGGGTCTTATCCCTCAAGAAGAGCTCCTGAAGTTGGTGAGGTCTATGAGGGACCGTATGGAAGCCGTCATCAGGGCAAGGGGGGGTAACACTAGATTTTGAGTTAATTTTAAGACACTTTTTGTACATTTTTTTTGTAAATTATCGATTATTAATTAGGACTTAATTAAGATTTTTTATTATTTTTCAAATTTTTATGCTTTTTGTATAATTTTAATTAAAAAAAAGATTGCACTTAATTGTTGTTTGATGCTCCTTTTTGTTACCTTTCTAATGATACCTAACACTATCCTCTATATAAGGTTTAGGAATTTTTGAATAAGATTTTTATAAGGTGCGATTTTTTTGACGCCGAGTTTATTTATCAAACAAAGAGTATTAAAAAAAAAAATGTTTTACGCAATGAAAATTACACATTTATTTTTAACTTGTTCCTTCAGCCATAATGTCCTTGAATATTAGAAAATCTTAAATATTTGTGTGTTATATTGACTAGCGTTTTTGTTAGTATTCCTAGGTAGAATAAAAATGGGACGAACGAAAAAAAAGCAAACAAGAGAAGAAAAATTAGAGAAAAAACGGTTGGCAGAAAAAAGAAGACTGGATAAAATAAAGAGTGATCCTCAACTTTATGAAGAGTTTAAAGCTAAAGACCGAGCAAGATATTATTAAAAAAAGGAGCAGAAAAAAGTGTTACCTATGAATGAATTGACTCCTCGAAGACAGAGGATCCAAAGAAAAAGAAACAGAGATAATTTTAAAGCCTATTACACTAGACAAAAAACACAAAAAAGGACAGAGACCTTGTTACGCCAAGACAGTCCGCCCGAGTCAGATAACGAACTACCACCTCAACAAGTGCCAGAATATAGTCAGCGTTTAACAAGAAGTAATTTGATTAATGAACCAGCCTCTCCATGTACGAGTAGATCTTCAAACTCTTCGACAATTTCTAAATCAACCTTTAGGAAGTACCAGTACAAAAAAACAAAGATTATTCAAACTTTACAGAGAAAAGTAATAGAATTGCAAAAAGAGAAAGACACATTGAGGAAACAAACACATAGACTGAAAAATACCAATGACCGTCCTGATAAAATGAAAATAAATAAGAATAAAACTAGACTTTTAACAAAAAATGTATCAAAAGCTGTTCAAAAATTAAGATATTATGTTCAAAAATTTTTATCCGACGATGAAAATAGCCGATTATGTCCTGGCAAAAAAGACTGCATTACGAGGAATAAAATAAAGCACCAGAAATGCTATTTAAACGATACTCTGCAAAACTTGCACCAAAAGTTTTTGTCAATACACCAATTCAAAATACACTATGGCACTTTTTGTAAATTTAGGCCTTTCTGGATTTTAAATCCTACTATTTCTATTCGGGACACATGTTTGTGCAAAGTACACGATAATATGGCATTAGTAATAGCATCATTAAGGAACAATAAGATTATCACTGAAAATAATACTACTGAAGTGCTAACCTATCTTACTTGCGACAGGAGCAGTATTAACTGCCTTCAACGAAAATGTCCGATTTGCAGAAAAAGACATATAAAGTATCAGGAATTTGATGATTCTAAAATAATAACATACGATTCATGGGAGAACAAAAAACAAACATATGTAAAACAAGGAGCTGAAAAAGAAACTACTGTTATTGAAAAAGTTAAAATAAGTAAGAGTCCACGAGATGTAATAGTAAAGTTTGAACAGGACCTCACACCGTTCATGAATCACTGTGCTAAAATCGTCAACCAAAGTTTTGCTCTCAAAAATACAAAAGAAAATTTGAAAAATGATGAATGTGTTCTCCATATTGACTTCAGTGAAAATTACAACTGTAAACTTGGCACGGAGATTCAGTCTTTGCATTTCGGAGGCAGCAGAAAACAAATAACCCTTCATACCGCTGTTCTTTATTATCACGAAGAAAATACTGGAGAAAAAAAGACTAAATCCATCTGTACGCTAAGTAAATGTTTACGACATGACGCTTCTGCTGTTTGGGCACATCTGGTACCCCTGCTAAAGTATATCGAGGAAAATTGTTCTCAAGTCCGGTCAATACATATTTTTTCCGATTCACCATCATCACAATATCGAAACAGAAAAATATTTTATATTATTTCAAAGCTTTCTTGGTATTTACCGAATCTGAAATCAGTTACCTGGAATTATAGCGAGTGTGGTCACGGAAAGGGGGCTCCAGATGGCGTCGGTGGAGTTCTTAAAAGAACTGCAGATCAACATGTGTCTTTCGGTAATGATATTTCTAATTTAGACGAGTTTGTACAAATTCTAAAAGAGAAAGTCGATGGTGTCTTATTAGAAGTTGTAGACGAATACAATATTTTAGAAAAGGACTTGCTATTACCGCCAAAGTTACCAGTGTTTTCTGGGACATTAAAGGTACACCAAGCTGTCTGGAACATACAAAGCAGAAATAGTGTGACGTTGCGCAGACTAACATGCATTCATCAAGATTGCTTTTCAAATGCCTCTAAATGCTATCACGATAACCATTTAGGCTTTTATAAAATTGAAAATCCAGAAGAACCTAAAACCCAAATTAAACCGAATAAGAAAATTAACGTTCTATCTGATATAGTTTATCGCCCTGGTCTCATAAGGCCTAAAATTACTCAATCATCGGGGGTTAGCAATGTGTTAGCATCGTCATCATCGTTAGAAGACGATGCATTTAATAGTGAAACTTACAATGAAGAATTTCTAAACGCCAAAGAAAATAATCCAGTTAAACTTGGGTCTTGGGTTTTAGTGAAACTCAAAACACATATGGGTTTCAAACAATTTGTTGCATCAGTGGTAGATATAAGACTGGGTGATTATCACGTAATTTTTTTAGACAATATTGATGGTTCATTGTATAATTGGCCTGATCACAATGATACTGATATTATCACTATAAGCTCGATTGTCAGAGTCCTTGTAGAGCCAACGTTTCTATTGGATGGCAAGTTCATCTTTAAATCTTTGATTTAGTATTTGTTATTTAATTATAATCAAAAAGTGCTGATCTCAGTAAGTGCCAATTTATGTTAAAAAGTGAAGATTTTTTAAGTTTTGTTAAATATGACTTTTATGTGTCTAGCAGACAATTAATACTAATCATGTTAGGAAAATATTATTAATTATATGTTAATTTTTTATATATTTTATAAGTTGTGAACTGATTATAACTAATTAATAAAAAATGCATAATGAAAGAGATTTTTTCTAATTTCCATGAGAGCTTATAATTTCCTTGGAGCGGTTTTATAATTTCCTTGGCCTCTTTCTAATTTCCTTGGATATCAAAAATTCATCACTCTATAACTTTTGTTCTAAAACATTGTGTGACACCCCTTTTAGTGAAGTAAGTACAGTTTTCCCTTTTCTTTCTTAAATGGAACAGAAATATACGAAAAATATATGTTTTTTACATACCAAGGAAATTAGGCAAAATTTTGTATTTTGGGTGAATTACCCCTGTACCAAATTTCTTCAAAACCGGGTCAATGGTTTAGGTGTGAAAGCATAACAGACAGCCAGAGTTTTCTCATAATTATCTAGCTTTCTGCCTGCGGCTTTTCCTGCGTGGAATTCGGTGATATCGCTCCCCAAAGCCTATTTTCGCGCCGAAATGTTTTATCTCTGCACCAAACTTCACAAAAATTTTCTCAGTATAAAATGTAGTTGTTAGGTATCTGCGTATGGCTGCGTCCCGCGCCTCATCCCCCTCTCGTGGTTACTCGGATCTTACCTACGAATAAACAGTGCGTTGCTAACTAGCTTGTGTTTCACTTGTCTTCCGTGCCCGCATATCTAACAGTGGCGACGAGAACCCGCGTGTTTAATAAAAAATAACGGTCACAATGTCCAGTGCGCATTTTGGAATTTTAAGTAGTTTTGACCATAACATACAATGCTGGAAGACGTATAAGGGTCGTCTGATACAGTTTTTTGTCGCAAATGACATTGATAGCAAACATGATCCCACGGGCAAGAGACGGTGGGCAATCCTGCTCAGCGCACTCACCGAGGGCACGTACAACCTTGCAGAAAATCTTGCGCTGCCAAAGGATATTGGAGAGGTGCCCTACGAAGATATCTTGCAACTGCTCGATGATCATTTCACTCCAAAACGAGTCGGGTTTGGTGAACGGCACAACTTCTATGCTGCCTCACAGCATCCAGGTGAATCACACGCACAATGGGCGGCCAGATTACGTGGATTGACTGCACACTGCGAGTTTGCGGCAGTTGAAGAAATGCTTCGAGATAAGTTCATCATGGGAATGCTACCAGGTCCGGAAAAAGAAAAGCTTTATAGTCAAAGGCTGTCTGATCTGACACTAGCGAAGGCGTTGGAGTTCGCTCAGAGTGCGGTGTGCGCGCGCAGCGCGGCCGCCAACGGCGCGGCACCGCCGGCGCTCGCGGCGCAGTACGCCGCCATCGGGGCCGGCGCCAGCGCCGCGGACCAGCCGTTTTACAAGATTAAAAGCAAGAGCAAAAGTGTAGTCAAAGTGAAATGTAGTGTGTGTGGTTATTCGAATCACAAATCGTATGAGTGTAAATTCAAAAACTATGAGTGCCGAAAATGTCACCGCAAAGGCCATTTACGTAGAATGTGTTGTAAAGTAAACTACGTTGAGGAGGCGGGCGGTGATAAGGGTGAGGATGATGATGACGCTAAGTTTTTTTACATTCGTTCGGTACGGGGAGAACCCATGGTGAAAACTGTTTTCATCAACAAAGTGCCATATAAATTTGAGATCGATAGTGGCTCGGCAGTGACGGTGATATCGGAAAAGTTTTACAAATTGCATTTTGAAAGCGTGCCATTATCAACCGCGCGTAAACAGCTGACAACGTATAATGGTAGGCATATTGTATGTGCTGGTACGATGCGCCTCCCGGTGTCGTACGCTGAACAAACACATGAGATCGATGTTTACGTGGTCCGTGACGGTGGTCCGCCGCTCTTAGGTAGGGATTTTATATCCATATTCAAATTACATTTCACACCAAATCATTACTGTGAGCAGGGTAGTAGTGATTCCTTTGAAATATTGCAACAACGTTATTTAGAATTATTTTCGAACAAGTTAGGAACTTTTAATAAATATAAAATTAAATTGTTATTGCAAGATAATGCGAAACCGGTTTTTTTTAAGGCCCGTCCAATAGCGTTTGCGTTACGCAACAAAGTCGAAAGGGAAATTGATAGGTTGGTCAAGCTAGGGGTACTGGAGCTGGTCGAACATTCTAAATACGCATCGCCTATAGTACCTGTACTGAAAAGTAATGGTTCAGTAAGATTATGTGCTGATTATTCAGTAAGCCTTAATAAACAATTATTTGTAGAAAAGTATCCGTTGCCTACTATCAATGAGCTGTTTTCTAAGATCCACGACGGCCGGGTGTTCAGTAAACTTGATTTATCGATGGCCTATAATCAGTGTGTGCTCGATGAGGAGTCACAAGGACTAACATGTATAAATACTCATCGTGGTCTTTATAAATATACGCTGCGTTTGGTTTAGCCAGCGCGCCAGCTATTTTCCAGCGAACAATGGAAAATGTTCTTTCGGGACTGGAAGGGGTACTGTGTATGTTAGACGACGTATTGATATATAGTTTAGATGAAAAACAGCATTTGAAAAGGCTTGATGCTGTGTTTCAGCGGCTACAGCAGTCAGGATTCACCTTGCAAAAAGATAAGTGCGAATTTTTCAAAACTGAAATTAGTTATTTAGGCCATGTAATATCGAAATATGGTATTAAAAAAGCACCAGAAAAGGTCAAAGCGATGGCTTTGGCTGCTGTTCCGTCTAAATGTTAGTCAATTGCAGTCGTTCTTGGGCTTAGTCAACTACTATAGGAATTTTGTGCCAAACGCTTCCATGATTCTTAGTCCACTATACGATTTATTAAAAAAGGGTTGTAAATGGAATTGGTCAAAAGAATGTCAGGAAGCTTTTCAAAGGATTAAACAAATACTCACATCAGAACAGGTATTAGCTCATTTTAACCCGAATGCTAAGCTAATATTAACCGTAGATGCGTCTCCTTCTGGGTTGGGTGCTATTTTGTCACAAGTCGATGGGGACGGCGGCGTTGAAGGCCTATTTCGTATGCGTCTCGTACCTTAAACGCTGCGGAGAAACGATACGCGCAGATCCAGAAGGAGGCAACTGCAATAATATATGGGGTACGTCGTTTTCACCAGTACTTGTACGGCCGGTCAGACCCATTTATTTTGCGTACGGACCACAAGCCGTTAATATCTATATTCGGGCCGAATAAGGGTGTACCTGAAGTAACGGCAAATAGATTGCAGCGATACGCTTTATTCCTGGGTGGGTACAACTACAAAATCGAATACATACGCAGCGTTGATAATAGTGCAGATTATTTATCGCGCGCGAGTCTCCCCACGGCTTCCACGGCCGGCGTAGCGGGCGCTATCGAGTGCGCGTGCACCGAGTGCTGCGGTGAGAGCGAGACGACATGTGACCGCGCGACCTACGTATGTTTCGTCATGGATGGTAGTATGCCGGTTACGCTTACTAAATTGAAAGAAGCGACTATCAATGACATGTTACTTAGTCGCGTAGCAAATTTTATTTTAAAAGGCTGGCCACCAAAAGTGACTGATATAAGGCTGAAACCTTTTTATCTTTGTAGGTCACAACTGTCTTTAGAAAAAGGTTGTGTTATGAGAGGTCATAAAGTCGTCATTCCAGAGAGCTTATATCAACCTATTTTAAAAGAATTACATTCGTCGCATTTAGGTATTGTGAAAACAAAAGCCGAGGCAAGGTCGAGGTTTTGGTTTCCTGGAATCGATCAAGCGATAGAATCAATGATAAATTCATGCGATATTTGTATTCAATTGCGACCGTCGCCCGCGCGCGCCCCTCTCTCTTGGTGGGAATTTCCTAGCGGATCTTTTCAGCGAATTCACATCGATTTCCTGGGCCCAATTAAAAGCTGTGTATACTTAGTGATTGTTGATGCACATAGTAAATGGGTAGAAGTTTATAATATGAACCATTCGACCACGTCTAAGGCTGTCATAGAAAAGCTATGTGACTATATGTCGCGATTCGGAGTTCCGATAACGTTGGCGAGTGATAATGGCACGGCTTTTTGTTCGCAAGAATTCGAACGTTTTTGTACTAGTAATGGCATATCACACGTCACTTCACCTGTCTATCATCCGGCGAGCAATGGCCAGGCAGAAAGTCTAGTAAAAGTGGTAAAAAGGGGTATTAAGTCATGTCTGTTGTCGAACAGTACGGCAAAAGATTTAAAGTTTAAATTACTTAAATATCTTATGGATTATAGAAATTCTGTCCACACCACCACGGGGTTGTCTCCGGCTGAAATTGTTTTTGGTCATAAAATAAGGACAAGGTTGGATATAATTGACCCTAGGTCATTGTCACCCTCATCATCGCCAACCATAACTAATCGTGTTTTAACTAACCAGTGTTCGCTATCTAAAAAACAATCGTTTAATAAAAGATGTTTTTTCAATGTGGATGATAAAGTTTAGTTTAAAAAATTTGTTAATAAGAACACTTACAAGTGGTGTAAAGGAATAGTTTTGAAAAGATTAGGAAAAGTAACGTATTTAATTAAAGAAGGCAATAACGCAGAATGCTTTAAAAGACATAAAAATCAGCTAGTTTTGGATAAAGGTAGACGTAACAGTTTATTGATGCATACAGAGAGTACGGGTACTGATTTATATGATCCGAGTCCTCCAGACCCTATGTGGCAGGCTTCGCCAACACCACCGCAAAGTCCGTTGCCCTTACCAAACGACTCGTCCTCGCCGCCGCCACCGGCCTCGCCGCTGCATCAGGCCTTACCAGCGGTAGGCCCTGCGACGCCGTCGGTACCTACCCTGGCCGCGACATCTCCGCTTGAATGTAACCGACAGCCCAGAGCAAGAAGAGCCGAGATCTACGAGCCAAATGCGTAATTTTCATCGGAGGAAGGGGAAGATGGGTCAAATGTTAGCCAGACCGCTCCATCGGATGCGCTGAATGTAGATGCCACGGAGACTTTTGAAGAGTCTCATGAAGCGGAGGACACCGGTTCGAGCCAGATGAGTGCCTCAGTAACGGCGCAAGTGATAGAATCACAGAACGCGCCTCGTATGCAGTTACGTAAACGTAGGAATAGATTTTAATATATTTTCTAATCAGTGTTTATTGTAATATGGTTATTAAGAAAATAGAGGGAGGAGTGTTAGGTATCTGCGTGTGGCTGCGTCCCGCGCCTTATCCCCATCTCGTGGTTACTCGGATCTTACCTACGAATAAACAGTGCGTTGCTAACTAGCTTGTGTTTCACTTGTCTTCCGTGCCCGCATATCTAACAGTAGTCTATGTCTTTATCTCCGTACCAAATTTAATCAAAATCGGCCTAATGGTTTAGGTGTGAATGCATAGACAGACAAATTTTCGCATTTATTAGTGTTAGTATTAGAAGCGATGTAGTACGTAGTAAAAGCCCGACTCGTCGCACTATGTCTAGCAAGACTTGATGTCGATGACGCATCGTCGACATTAAGTCTCGCTAGGAGTCGCGCAACTCACGTTTTTAGAGTAGAAAATTATTATGTGCCAATAATGAGCTTAGCAAAAAGACAACACAGTGCACAAATTGGAAATAATTATGTAAATAATTTCTAAAAAGAAATACCCAAGGGATAGTAAAGGGATAGTAGGTACCCCAAAGACTATTTTTTTTTAATAAAAATAGACCATCACAGTGGGAAAAAGTTTCAAAGAAACTTTCTTGGAAATCCTTTTTTTTTTAAACACTCATAGCTCATTTGCGTGATAAAAAAAATACTTATTCTGTAATATCTCAAAATATAATTCAAATTATTTGTGCACCCTGATCAGAAAACATGACATTAATTCATAACAGCAAATAATTTAAAAACAAACAAAAAATTTCTAAATGTGGCCCACTCTACACCGCTACACTCGCAGATGAGGTGCGGCGCGGGAGGGGCGCCGCTGCACGTGCACACTGCTTCGTCTGCCTCACCCCCTCAAAAACCAAAAAACTCGATTAAGCCGCACCTTAAGGGGTTAAGTGTACATCTATACTAGTTTAGTACTTACAACTTAATTACTCCTTTCGAGTAGAGCAAAAATACCAGAGGACATAAATTAAATCAAGAAACTCAATAAAATAACTAAAAATTGAATTAGATATTTAGTCATGAGTCACAGTAATGATATTATATTGTACTGTCTAATTATATGTATAATAATAATAAAATTAATATCGTAAAAAATTAGAAAGTCTAATGTCAGAGATAATAATAAATTTGATTAATCTATAATCTAAGATCACCGTGGTTTGTGTGTTTGTCTGTCCTCTCTTTTTACCGCTCTTTTTCAATTGTATCAATAACTTTACCATAGCAACGCGTTAACCGCAAGTAGTTCATCTACCGGACGCTAGATGGCGCTAACGGAAAAATATTTAATAATAGAAAAATTTTAAAGAATTTTGTCCACCCGTGCGATGCCGGGACGGGCCGCTAATCTAAGATCACAAATTTGTTGTCTGTCCGCTCTTTTCCCCGCTCTTTTTCCATTGTATCAATAACGTTATCATAGCAACGCGTTAACCGCAAGTAGTTCGTCTACCGGACGCTAGATGGCGCTAACGGAAAAATATTTAATAATAGAAAAAATTTAAAGAATTTTGTCTAGTTTTTAGATAAATTCCATAATATTTCAGCCATCCATTAAATTTATTTTCAAGTAACGTTATATTATCAATATATGATTATTGTGGCTTAGCGACGTTTTAGGCAACGGATGGCAAAAGTAAAAAAATGAAATCAGGAGACTCTTGGCGTGGTGGAAGTCCACATCCATCTATAAAACTATAATATCTCACTTACCTCCGCAAACAGTTATAAATATAATATAACTGTGCACCCACAACTAGACTAGAGCCATTTCATAAAAAAAAATCGTAAACTAACCCCCCATACTTAACCTTAAAAACAAAGTTTTTTATTTATTTCTAATTAATGCTGTTTGTAATTATTTCAGTACGTTTTCTAATTTATTATGTGACGTGTTCTTATTATAAAAATGTATATTTCTTTATTTTTTTTACAAATATTCTTTACATAATTTGGCTTGGTGGGCGCCCAATCTAAGTATCTAGTTTTGCTAAAAGCTAGATACTTAGGTTCTACAAAAAGAAGCCGCGGCATTATAAGATATAAATAGCAGCCCTTAGCATAATTGTCATGTATTGTTGTCATTTTCATAAAATATATCCTTGGATTCAACTCCATGCCAACGTCACACTGAGGGCTGAAACCTGTCTTTTGTAGACATAATTTTTTGCTTTGATGTTATTTGGATGACAAAATATACGCGAAAAAGTATAAAATTGTTATAGAGGTATTGTTAGAAACGGCTCAAACAGACATATGTTGAATAATTGGAGCGAAACTCCCATTGATCAGCTTCAATGGCGCAATGTCTGTTACGCCATAACTTCCCGAGTTCTTAACCGATTTTAATATTTATTGTGTGGAATCGAATCAACTTGGCAAAATTGGCAAAACAAATTGGCAAAAATTCCCATCGAAACAAAAAATAATCTTTTTTTAGGTATTACGCTCCGCTCTAATATATGGTGCCAGCGTAGCTTTATGCTTAGCGACTGCATCGCCTAGTAATATATGGAACTGACATTAAAACCGCTGATAACTCGGCTATGACACAATTTCGTGTTACTTTCTCGTACATTTGATTTTGACCGCTTAAACAAGACACTAGTTCCAATTTCTTTCCTAAATGTCGTTGATTTTTGACGACTGCTTGATGCGATCCTTTAGCACCGACGATCCTGGGTTCGAATCCCGGAAAGGGCAGATGTTTGTGTGATGAATACGAGCATTTGTACCTGAGTCATGGGTATTTTATTTATGTTTCTATTAATATATCATAAACATGTGTCTATTCATTGCCCTTTTTAACCCCCGACGCAAAAAGAGGGGTGTTATAAGTTTGAGGTGTCTGTCTGTCTATCTGTCTGTGGCATCATAGCTCCCGAACGAATGAACCGATTTCAATTTAGTTTTTTTTTTATTACAGGTGTTTCATGGGCGAGTGTTCTTAGACATGTTTGATGAAAATCGATTGAGCCGTTTAAAAGTTATGGGGGGTTAAAGTGGGGAAGAAAAACCGAATGTCTGCAAATATGCTCAAGTGGGGTCTCAAATGAATTTGAAATCGACAAGAACCTATGTATTTACAACTTAACCAGAGATATTATAAAATGTTTACCTTTAAAAAGGATAAAATAAAAAATTAAATTAAAAATTTTAAAAACACAAAAAACATAAGCTACCTTTAAAAAGTAAAAAATAATAAAAGAAAATTAATCCTAAAGTACCTATATGTATAAGTATGTATTAATATTTAAAAAAAAACTTCGCGTTCGGGGACCGCTCCTAATTAATTAGTGTCACATGCTGTCCCCGAACGCGAAGTTTTTTTTTAAATATTAATACATACTTATACATATAGGTACTTTAGGATTAATTTTCTTTTATTATTTTTATCAAGCCTTATAGCGCTTTGTTTGGACTTGGCTAATTGGTGTGAACAGGGCCGGATTTGGAAGTATGGAGGGCCTAGGGCAGCGGACGGAGGCCCCTAATTATTTTCGAATATAAATTGTTAAACAAAATCGTTGATTGCGAATATAGGCTATTCAGTTGTTATATCAATGTTCTAAGTATTCTGTATTTTACTTTCTAGAAATTCTATAAATCTGTTTGGAAAAGAACGATAGTTTTTGCCCCGTCGATATTTTTAATCTTATTTTATCGCTATTGTGGAGGCCCCAGGGCAATAGCCCTGCCTGCCATATCTCAAATACTAATAATTTGGAATATTATTATTATATTATTGTAATCTGCGGTAACAGTATATGAAGTTTACTTTTTAAGAATAGATTTTTATATAAGGCGCCCAGTATGAATAAAATATGAAGAGTAAAATTTTGTGATCGAATGACAGCGTTTCGTTTTTTGTGTGCAACCTATCGTGCGCATCTTTCACTTTTATTTCGAAGCTTTGTTTTATTATTTTCTGTGCCTGTTCAAAGACAATCTTTCTTAAGTAGTAAACTCCAGTCGTGCGTCGGAGCTGATACGCACACTTTTTTTATTAGGACTTTTTTGTACTTAATTAATAACCTATGTCAAAATTAAACATAAGTAATGTGTAAAACCATATTAAACTCAGAACAAAAATTTATAAGTGATATACGAAAAATTTAATAGAAAGCAAAGTCTAGTTATATATTTTTAGGGCAAACTAAATTATTGTCAACTTTCTTTGGTGTCAAAGAACTTACCATCACTTGTCACTATTATTTTCATATTTCGCACTGACACATATTCGTAGTTGGAAAAGCCTGAACAATATCATTTCTTAGAATCTTTTTTACAAGATTCTATTTACTTTCACACGTCCCGGTGTCTGTAATGAAATCTTTCAAGTTAAATTTGAACCACTTCCCGGTTTCCGATTGAGCTGAAATTTTGGATGCATATGTATATCGCGTGATAATGCAATATTAGGATGACATGAAGCTGGACGGTGGCACTAGTAATTGCGTAATAAAACGACACAACCTTATCGAGTTTGGGCTCGTTTGATTTGGTTTTTTACTTTTTAGTTTGTTTTATTAACGAATAAACATAAAAACTTGTTTTTTTTTAAAAAAAGCATGTGTGCAGTTCGCTGCTGGTAGAAGTGAAACTTTGAAAAATAATACGATACAAAATACCACGGTTGTTGTGATGCCTTCTCTCAAGCTTTTTACTACACACACACACGTACATAATGCTTCTATCTTATTTTCTCCTACGTTAAATCTTATGAATTCATGTGTCCGTCTCTTTTTACTGTCGCTTTTTCGTTTCATCAAATTTCAAATCACAACAATGCTAAAGAAGTTTTCACTTCAAAAGCTTTTTTTTTAAAGAATCTTGTTTTAAACACGACATTTAAATTACAACCACCAAATAATGTTTTTTTGCATTTGTCAACCAACGAATTGACAGCAACTAAATGTCAAATATCCTATTAACTACCGCTCGTACTCGCTATTTGAAATAAAACACAACTTATCTGTCATAATAATTTATTCGCCACTAATTTGTAAAACATAGAAATATTAGATGATTCAAAATTTGTTTCAACTCTTATTTAAATATAATATATTCAAGTAAGTAGGATATAATAAAGTTCCTTATAAATTATAACAATAATTTGAAAATAAATTGTGAGCATTAATTAACTTATTAACTTAAATAAGGAAGCATAAAATACCGTAATCAAATAAAGGGTGTTGATGAAGTGAAATGTGGTTTCAACTTAGTCATCCTGTGATCACGGCTCCTGTAAAGGAGTCGAAACGTCAGGATTAAATATAAAATAAAATACCTATACGCAAAAATCCTTAAAAAAATTGTTTTATTCTAATGCGGTTTTAACAGTTCACGATGCCAAAAATAACACATAAAACTACAGTTGCCATGAATGCTATCAACTGTTAATCAAAACAACAATAGGACTCGAACTGCATATTAAAAAAAACTCTTACGATTCTGACTTCTCTTCTGTGATACCAATATAATATAGCTAAAAATTGTGTCTGTTTGTACTAGCTAATCTTAGAAAATCCTTGTTAGATTAAATGTCTTTTTTATTTAATCGATAAATTCTTAATAAAGGTTATTTAGCTATTTAACATAATGCCACAACCATTAGGCGGATGAAAATGACTGAATAAATTTATTATTTGGTACCAAATTTCTTTGAAGTTAATTAACTAGAATTCCAGATTGCTACTACGGATTACGCAATCATTTTCACTGATTATAATAAGGCTAACTTTGAATTTGCTTAAAAAAATTATTAATTGCAGATATAGGTGATAAATAACTATAAATAATTTTCCTTAAAGTAGACACGTCTTTGAAAAAAATGTGAATAGGGGTGATTTGACATATCCTGCAAATAAACAACCTTAGAAAAAAAAATAATACTCCAACCCCAACTAATACGAAAATGTTATCCGAAACTCAGACTTTAACATAGTTTTCTGCGGTATAATCAAAAATATATTGTTATTTCAAATTGTTTGGTTACAAAAAACACGAGTGAATACCAGAATTTTATTCTGAAATGACTAATTTTAAAATAAATTTATTTATGTTATAACTATACGTATATTCTTACATTAGTACATAACATCCGAAAATCGGCTAAAACCTCATAGAGTTATTTCGTCATTGAAGCTGATCCATGGGAGCTTCGATCCAATAATTCACATTATGTTACACAGCAAGATAATGGTTAAACCGTAACTCTAAAATTATAAAATACGTCGGTATTTTCTCTCAGGCATTTTTACTGCAATAGAAATAGTAATAGCTCACATAAATTTTAAATAACTATGGAATCTTATTGCTAAATTATTCCACTTAATACGTAAGGTTAATACTCCAAATTACGAGTAATGGTAAAAATTTAACTTCCTAAAATTAAAAAAATAACAAAATTTTTTTGTCAGTGTTTTTAACACTCATCAAAAAATACTTTTGTTCATTATGTTAAGGTTAGGATCACAACAGAATGACAAATCAACCTATAACAAATACTGTAGCCCATCTAAAGAGATGACAACTATAAACCAAATGGGCCTAGTTTGATCCTCGTCAATGTACTAGGGACGTGGTAGGTACGATTCAGACCGACCGGCTCGCATCGGCCCGGCCCGGAAGGCATTTCACAATGCGGTAAAGGAAATTGAAACTTGTACCAAGAAATGAAAGTTCATATTCCGGTCGGCTCCGGTCGGCTCAGGTCGGCTCCCGCGGCTGCCGCGGCCATACGTCCGCATCCGTTCCGGTCCGAGCCGATGCGGGCCGGTCGGTCTGAATCGTACCGTACACTCGTAACTCAAGCATTTAGCTTATTTTAGGTTAATAGGGATTTCTTTAAAAAAATTAGAAATAAATTAAAATCGAAGAAATTTGATAACTTCAATTTTACTAATTTCCTAATTATATTAAATAAAAATATCGAAAATCACATCATTTTATTAAGTTGACTAGTATTAAAGTCACAATTTTTTTTAAATATTTCTAAGACAAAAATTTACTATTTTAACGTTTCGAAAAATAGTAACAGCTGATATCATATCGTAATTTACAATGTACTGCGGAGGACAGATGAATTTCTCTCATTTACGATGTGGTGCTTAAGGCGCACAGTTTGAAGTAGCAGAGCTGGGCTCCTGTTGGAACAAAAAGACATTTTGTTAATATCTAATTTAGTACAATTACTGAGTACAATTTGCCGACCGTTTGGTGCAACGGTAGCGACCCTGCCTTTCGCACCGACGGTCATGGGTACTTTTCCGAGGACCCTAGGAAGTATGGGACGCGATAAATGGGGACACTTTAGCGCCGAGCCATATTGATGCGACAGCAGTTCGGCCAGGCGCGGCTGCAGTTAAGGTCGAATTAAATAAAGCTCGCCAATACAGGGCTTTGGATGACACATACTTTTTCCTCACTTTTGCCGTAGAGTCGATGAGCCTTGGGGAACTAATGCTAAGCTATTTATGCTAACTAGCCTAGCCCAAAGTACTGTGAGACTTGGGTTATAGATACTAGTGAAAGGGATAGACATTCATATACGATACATAAATATGTAATATTCAAAGAAATATATAAGAAACCATGGCTTATGCTCGTATTTATTACACAAACATATACCCCTACCGAGACTTGAACCGAGGACTGTCTGGGCGAAATGCAGGATTGCTACCATTGCACTAAACGGTGGTTACAGAGAGTGACTTAATAAAAATTTTGTTCTTATGTTTACTCAAGTAAGATTGTACCACTTAATGAGATTATAAATTATCTTTATCATTTATAACGATTATTGTTACTATCGAATATCGATATATCGATAAAAATAGCTAAGTGATACTGAGGTGCTTTTGGTTTACAAGATTCGTAAGAGTCTCCGTATTGGTGACTAAAAAAAAATTATTACTAATTATCATAAAACTCTTTAACACTAGCGGCTGCTGTGGTCGAGTGGCTGGCATACCTGTTTTCATAGTAACGCCACTCCGAGGTCCCGGATTCGATCCCCGCTCAAGTCAATGTAGAAAACGAACTTTTCCATATTGACTTGTGTCTGGGTGTTGTGATACCGTAGATGTTTCTGTTACTGAAGCTACTTCGGTTCAGAACAATGCATGTAATCTTAGTATTAATGTTTAATTAATTAAATCAATCAAACTACTGTGTTATCAAAGACTGTTTCCTTTTGATGAGTATAAAGAAAAAGGAGGAACGATTTGCCAGTCCCTGTATGTAAGAAACTTAATTTTTGTTTTAAGTTGTGAAGCGCTTGACCGCTATCTGGCCTGATGGTAAGCAACGATGCGATCTAGGATGTACGCGCTTGCCTAGATTCATTCCTTTGCGACTTGAAGACCCCTAAATTGTATTTATTAAGAAACACAGACTCAGGCAAAGAGATGTACTCGTTAGCGGTACGGATTACAAAATTGAAACCAAAACGCTAAGTTTATGTGTCAACCATATAACGGTGGCGCCTATTTGTAAGTCTGGTTGTCATTAAATAAGATTATTAGTAATTGTGGTACTTGTGGTCTTTTTTTCCGCTTTTTCATTGTAAGGGATGAATCTCATCTTGGCCGAACTCGACAGGAAACCAGGGTATCTCTTCATCATCATTCTGTTTGTGGATTCTCGATGGCCTTGTCGAGCGTTATCTTCTTTAAATATCCGGTTCGAGCTGAAAGAAATTTTTTATATGAATTGCACATTTTTTATATATATATTTGAATATCTAAAGAAATTATAATAAGGAAAAAGAAATAACTAGTCTTAGATCAAGCGGAAGTCGAATCCACATCTCGTCGCTATCTGGGTGAGTATTCCTCCCATTGAGTTTTCCAGTAATAACAGAACTGTCGAATTTTTGCAATTTTCTTAAAACCTACAATATTGAGTGTAGGTAATAGTTTTACAGGTATCGAAGAATCGGTAAAGAAAGTTGTTCTGAATCGTCCAACCACCTACCACCCATTCAAGACGTCTTATAACTGACAAGAAGAATGGGCGCAAGAAACTCGTCAGCTTTAACAGAAGTAACGACATTTACAATATTAAAACGTCGACACTATACATTAAGTTATGTATTTGAGATTTAACTCCTGCGGCTACCGTTTCTGAAATGCGTCAAGGATGTTTGCTAATGCGAGGGTTGACAGTGTCCCAACTATTTTGTGCAAAATAGCCGGATCAGTGTTGCGTCCAGACCCCTCTTTCCCACTGGGCACTCTGGGCAAATGCCCAGGGCCCCGTGATCGATAGGGGCCCCCTAGTTCCTGCCACATCACTAAACTAAATACCGACATTTATTACTGAAAACTGTTGTCCGAAAAACAAATGTTTTTTTATTTTTCAATTTATTACGTTTTTTATTTTTGGAAACTTTTCTTTTATCTTTCTATGATTCGTTTTACCCACCTTAGTTCAGGGTTATTCCGTTGTTCGGTCTGTAGCGCCTTGAGGATCTTGTACAGCAAAAATAGCTGTTTCTGTGGCAGCAACTCCGTATTTATATCATTATCGTTCTGAAAATTAAAATCCACTTAAAATCTAATACAGGAATTACGCTTAGCTTTCCATTGTCAAGGTAATAGTTCAAAAACTCAAAGAAAAAGAATCCGGACCACTCACAACTAGAAAACATAATATTTACATAAACTACCATGACTCGAGAACAAATGCTAATGTTCGTCTCACAAACCTATGCCCCTTCCGGGATTCAAACCCGGGCCCTTGGCGAAAAAGGCAGGATCGCTACCGTCGCACCAAGTTTTATTAGTTTTGTTCTGAAGCGAACTTGGCCGGTTCTTTATTTCAGAACTATATGACAATAAATCAAGCTAGAACAATTATTTAAAGTTAAAATAAATATTAAAGTTTAATATGTTTTTATTTATTCTATTATAACAGAAATAACACTTGTTTATTTATTTATTCACATGAGAATTTACTTGTAAGCCGAACCTATTTTTTCTAGTATTTTTGATATATAATGCCATTTGTACCTGAGTCTTTGAATTTAAATTGCTTTGATTATTATGCTCTATGCGGCATATAATATATGACATTATGTATGTCTATCCGTTACTCTAGTATTAAAATAATACTATTCTATAAAATAATTTACTATTTTTTATAAAAACAAACATAAGTGAGGTAATTGATATTACATTGACATATTTGGCAGTAGTTCGTTATCTTTTTAAAAAGAATATTAACAATTCATTAGAAAATTAAATTAAATTAAAAAAATGCCGTCCTAATATTGCTCTGTTTTTAAATGATTGTGAATGTAATGTAAGTGATTCTTTTGTTAATTTTAGTATCTTAACTGTTAATCATTCTGATTGCCTACTTTAGGAATGCATGCGGTCGCGACCTATTCCTAAACTAGCGCATAACTATGAATGGAGATTGTATCAGAATGCCCCGGTGTATATTTTGTTGGTTTCATAATTAAATAATACATAATTCAAATTATTTATTCATTTACAATGGATAATATTAGGAAAAAAATCTTTTTATTGCATCACTCCCCTTCATTAATTGATTTATTTATGTACATACAAAGGTCGTCTGGCATAGATCACTCTAAGCGATAAGATCGCCTATTATAGCACCTCATATTGTTCTTTCATTAAGGCTAATAAATCAGTGTGTAAAAATAAAGTATTTTTATTCATTTATTCATACTTTGTGACTCTACGCCGATCTACCGGAATTGTTAATTGTTTTATGTTTCATAATTTATGACGATTGAAGATCATAGCGCTCCGGCCTTTCGCACTGACGATCCTGGGTTCGAATCCCAAAAGGGGCAGATGTTTGTGTGATGAATACGAGCATTTGTATCTGAATCATGGGTATTTACATATATTTCTATTAATATTGAATATCTGTGTATCATACATGTATCTCTATCAGTTACCCTTATATCCATAACACAAGCATTATAGCTTTGGCCTAGGCTAATTGGTGTGTGTAAAATATTATTATAATAATAAATACAGCTCATGGCATGCAAATTATTAACAGCTCGATCCAGCTATACACGTTTGTTTTGCATAACAGCCTACCTGGTAGATTTCATCTTCAGCGGCGGGTAGCTCATCGAACATCTCGATGGCAGCTGCGACACCCACCAGCAGAAGCCCCACGAGTCCTTTATGGTACGCTCCAACCATTCTAGAACAAACAGTTCACCACTATCATCATGTTCTAAAGAAAATAGGGGGATCCTGCCTTAATCAAAACCTTTTATAATACGCACAGCAAAGGACTTTTAACCCGTCCGTCTTCTAAGCCAGGATAGGCACCTTCTGGGTTAGCTCGTTCTATCTTGGCCCCTGGGTTTGATTGGGATCAAAAGTGAAGCCATTAAAAATAAACTTCACGCTCGGTAGGGTCTCTGATTGCAATATAAGACATTCAATCATTCTGTGGTCAAAAAAAATTGTACGCAATTAACTCCAGTATCATAGGATAAATTATTTGAATAGAAAAATACAGGAAAAAAATTTACTCTGCTCACAAGTGAATTATCAGGCTCTCCCAATTGAGCTACCGAGCCTTGTGATTCAATGCTATCTTCTAAGATAAATTATTTTAATAGAAAAATACTGAAAAAAATCGACATGGTTCACAAGTGAATTTTCAGGCGGGAATTGAGCTGGTAGCTCAAGCCTTGGGAGCATTGGACCGTACTTCCAAAGGTTGCGGGTTAGATTCCCGCCTGGGAATTCACTTGTGAGCCGAGTCACTTTTTTCCAGTATTTTGCTATTAAAATAATTAAGAAGATATCATTAAAAATGCACAAAATATATAAAATTATAAATCAAGTATCATAAGTCACGTTTTTTAAGTGTAAAGAGTTGGCCGATCTTTTAAAAAGGTGATGTCCATTTATATTAATTTTATACCAAGTGCGTAATGTCTTTAATTTCGTGCCTGTTTCTTTAAAAATTCGATTAAATAGTTTCTTCTCTCTTTCTCTATATCTACATTCAATGTTTGTTTTTATCGACGATTATTTTTTTTTTATTTTTTTTATTTAGGATGGCTTTGCTCTTGATCCCAATCAAGCCCGGGGGCCATGATAGAATCCACGATGGAACGAGCTAACCCAGAAGGTGCCTATTCACCCTGGCTTTGAAAATAGACGGGTTATAAGTTCTCGGAAATACAGACGCAGGGAGGGAGTTCCACTCCTTTGCTTTCAATTTTCAAAGACCAAATAACTCTTAGAGTTAAAAAACCTTGTTTCTTTATTTTTTTGGCCATGACAGTACTATATAAAATCCTTTCATTGTAGTAGTAAATCCTTCTTACACGTCTTGATAGAAAAGTTTTCCTAAACGTTGTATAACTATGAAATTTAAAACATAATTAAAGGGAGAAAACAGCCCTTGCCGAATTTCCTGCGGATTCTTCTCAGTACAAGGTCTCCCGACAGACGTATGAGACGTAGGACTTTCAAAGACTTGGCGTAGCTTTGAGGTTTAATACACGCATTAAATATGCTCATATTGAACCAAAATCATTTTATCTTTATCTATAGCTATATTAGCTGCGTCAATAAAACTATATAATAAGTTACCAAATTCAATAAGAGATCTAACTGAAGATAAAAAATTCTTAACACATCTAAAAGAACTTTTAATAAATAAACATTACTATAGCATCCAAGAATACCTTAATGACAAAATTTTGAAGTAACATTTACTATACTTTATAGAACTGACATTACCACATCGACAAAACTAATAAAATAATATAATTTCTAAAAAAAGAATTAATAATCAAATAGATGAATACACAACTGTTTATTAATGAATAAACATTAAGCTCTATAGCATCCAAGAATGACCAAATGAGAAAACTTTAAAATAACAATTATCTTTATATTAGGCTGGGTTAATAAATTAATGATAACTGATGAAAAATTCATGATTATAATAATACAATACTTGTAATAAGCAATTTAAATACACACTTAATAAATTAATACAATTAAAATATAAGTTTAAGTATGTATAAAATATAATAATTTAAAATGTTATCGTAAATTGTTGTGCCCGACAGGGTCCACAATGACCTTTTAACCTATTGTTCTAACATCCTTATGTACATTGTGGTCTATGCAATAAAGTATTGAGTATAGATTGCCTAGAATGTTAAGAGATAGCAATGACGATTTAGCTTAAGAAAGCTTAAAGAACGTATCCATCAAGATCTTGGTAGCTCAATTGCTACGGGTTCAATCGACTGGTGTATGAAACTAATTGACAGAAATTAATTTGTTTCCAGTATAATTTTTAAAGGTTAACCCTTTATACACATGATGCCTTAATACGGCTTTGTAAGACGATCCTTCGCGATAGACATCTAAAAATAGTTACCCATTACGACACTTACAATTGGTTTAAATGCGTTCGATAATATTCAATACACCTTTGTCGTCCTTCGTATTGTTATACTTGTACTTACGTCACGTACACTTTTAACGTAAGAACGTATACTGTGACCTTACCGTTAGAACAACAAAAATAATGAAATGACGTATTCCGAGCGAACCGGTGTCTATCGAACTTAAAGTATAGAACACGTAGCTGGCCCAAAACCACGAAGGTGGCGAATTCTGTTTTGGTAATTTGCACGTAAAATTATAAAAGGAATAGCAAAGTTAAACACTGAAAGTAATTGCTTCATTATTGATCTTAAAAGATTTAAAAGGAGCGCGCACAGTTTTTTTTATTTTTTTTATTATAGCGATTTTAAGCAAACTCCTCAGTAAAATTCGTCATACCGGGAACGATATTATTTTTCTTTTTATAAATCAAAGCTTTCTTAAAACCCTTAATTATTTTTTATTTTTTACAGTATCTTATTACAGTAAACTAAGTGCAAAAGAAAATTTTGTAGAAATATGAGCCTATTTCCCCAAAAAATTAAATGAAATTCAAAATGACCATAAGTTCCTAATTTCATGCATTATAGTTATTATATTAGAAAATACCAATGACTTAAACGTAAAATTGGTTATGATCATTACAACAACTTTATTTTATTTATATGTAAAAATTTATCTGTTCAAAAATATTTGAAATTACTAATGAAAAACCAAAAAACGTGGTGTTCTCGAAAATGATTTAGTGTTCCCGGATTGACTGAGGCGTTCACTGAATGATGTAGTCAGAAATTTGAAACTGGTAAGGGTGTTTTCTGAAGTAATAAATGCAAATATATATTCTTCATAATATTTAATCAATCCTTATAGTAGTTTAATAACATTATAGAATTGACAATTGCAAAAATAAAACAAAATTGGTAACAAATATCTTTTTAAGCTTTTATATGTTACTTAGTCATAGATAACTCTTCTTAAATTTGATCTTTGACAACTGAAACTATGTTTAATTCTAACTACGGTATTCTTTAGTCTACTAACATCGCCTTTTTGGAAAAATTCCTTGATCGTTTGGCGTACATCCTGCTTCAAAACTAATTCGCGAACTTTTTGGTCTGATTTAAGAATGGTTTTATTATTTTTTTCTTTAGGCATAAATGTCTTGGCCATATGCAACAATTTATATTTCCTAATGTCCGTGCCACTGACACATTTTTGGAAAACTTCTCTCTCTTTCGAGTTTTTCGGCAAAGATGTTGCGTTCGTCTTCAGTTGAGTTGATAATACCTCCCCAAATAAAAGGTGCTTGCGTACTTGAGGAGGCACAGGCACAGGTATATCTTTGATTAAGTCATTCACTTTGCTATTAGGAGACATATTGTCGTCTACTATATTCTTCTTCGCCTGTTATTGTTCCTTTCTATTTAGTTTTTTCCTCAGTGCATCATTTTTGCGTTTCAGTTCTGTAATTAAACCTTTTTGCTTTAATATTTTTCGATATGCTTTTGTTCGATCTTTTTTTACTTTTTTTCTTCCACGTTGTTTTCGCGTTAAATCGCGAGAGGGATGGTAATAATGGTATGTCTAACTCATTATCTTAAGGTGGCGTATTACTGACTGCATTTGCTAACATCTTTTTCTTGGCTCTATACTTTTTTGATGCTTCTTTCCATTGTTTTCTTAGCGCTCGTTTTTCACGTTCAGTCAATCCGATATTTTATTTACCTTGTTTTCGGCTTTCTTTTTCTGGTAGTACTCCCTGTCTTAAGCTCGTTTAATTTCTTTTTGTTTCTCTGTCATATTATCTAAAAATTTTCTTTTTCTTGCATTAGCTTTTTCTCTGTGGCGTAAATAAGCCAAACTTACTTTTTGAGTGCTTTTTTAGATTTTTTTTTGGTCTTCCCATTTTCATTTGTTTTCATTGCTGCAAGTAAAAATGAAACTGTAATTCCCACAAAATACTAATTTTATATTTATTTAGCATTAATAACGTCATACCGGGAACGTCAAAGTCATTCCGGAAACGCCCCGTCATATTCGGGAACGTTACCATAATGACTGTTCCCGGAATGACGTTTTCAAACATTCGCGCGCTTTATTCCGGCGCCCGCCATCTGAGATGCGATATTTAGAGGTTAGCGTCAATGTAACAAGAATATTTTTAAGAATTAGATATGAAATAACTGGCATTTTGATTTAACAATCAGTTACACGCGTTCCCGTAATGATATATAATAAAGGTACGATTAATATAAGCTGATTGGAAATGTACTTACCATTGAAATTAATATATATTTGCCAACAAAACAAATGACGCCTGACTCACTAAACACTTGTTCACTACTGCAGCACACTAGCGCCAAAAGTTACGTTCAGAAATCAAACTTTCGCCTTTTTATTGCTTCGTTCACAAATATGACGTATACTTTGTTGGACATGTTTTTGACGAATCCTGCATTTAAAATATAACTATTTTGTCTAATTTAGATTAAAAAGCTTAATTTTCAGGAACCAATATACTCATAATGATTATTGAAAATGTTTAAAGTTGGATTTTACTACATTTTTGAGTAAGATGAAGCTACAAGTTGTGATTTTGGACGCGTTCCCGAAATGACTTTTTGACCTTGTTTTTTGTTAAATTATTGACAATTAGTTATTTTTGAAGTATATTTTATAAGGTATAGGTATATCCGACTAATTACAATAGTTTCAAATGCTTATTTACTAAAATTCATATAGATTTATTTTGAGAGGGGTGCTCGGCGGGACGGCGGCCGCGGAAGCCCTCCGGGAACTATTGTTCCCGGGAGACTTCCGAGGACGCACGGCTCGATTGAGGTGGGGAGGGGAAGTGCCTGCACACCTCGGCCGCCATTAGGGTCGGTCGAGAGGTGCGGCAGTTCTTCTTCCCACCAAAAGGGGGCCAGCGGTTGTCGGAGCGGGAGACCGGCAGCTGCATTGCACTTGGCCCTCAGGCGTGCGGGGTGTTCAGGGCGTCACGGCTCACCCCGTTGCTCCGTCCCTCACGGAGCATAGGCGAGGTCCGCCCACGAGCGCGGACCCACACTGGTTCGGGTCGCGGGAAGAAGCCGTAAGGGGCCACGCGACCCCCACCACTGTGTTGCGGGACGCCGCAGGGTTTTAGTGGGTAGGCCTCCAAGCCTTTACCGGCGCTAGGCCGGGTAGGGGCATGGAGGAGAGTCCCACATATCGTCTCGTGCTCTCCCGGCACGAGCGAATGCGTAACGCATTTACTGCGAAAACAAAAAAAAAAAAAAAAAAAAGGAGCTGCCAAAGCAAATTCTCCACCTTCGTGGTTTTGGGCCAGCTATCTATTTGGAGTTCACAAATATTTTTTAAAATGACCTAAAATGCAAGTTAAAATAAACCAGATTTTTTTAAATGAGCTAATAGTAAAAATAAAATAAAAGAGATTTTTAAAATGACCTAATACTTAATTTAAAACAAACCAGATTTTAAAAATATGCGATTACGTAAATTGAAATAAACCACTTTTTTTTTAAATTAGCTAATACATAAAATAAAACAAAGCAGATTTGTTTTAAACGAGCTAATACGCAAATTAAAATAAAGCGGATTTAGAAAAATGTCTCCTTACGTGAACGTTAGAAACGATAACCACTAGACTTCTATTGAAAACTTTACTAGTAAAATTATTTTTTAATATTGTTAATGTTCAATTATCAACAAAGGGTAGTTCAAAATCAAACATTATTATTTAAAAGACAAGAAGACGTTATGAGACGTTTACTATTTTATTTTATAATGATTATACTATTTATATAATATTATTTCATTGTAATAATATTTTTTCTTATACATCTCAGTAGTACAAGAAAAAAATCTTTAATTATTGGAAATATATAATGTAACATATAATAAAGAAATACATACAAATGGGGAACACAGCCATTGCCCAGTTTCTTGCGTCATTTTTTTGGTAATAGGTTTCCCGTCATAGGACTTACGAACCTACAAATATTGAGGTTCAATACACACATTGTAATATCACACATTATAATGTCGAAAAATATGAATAAAATGCATAACTCAAAAACTATAAACTGTAATGGTATGTTACGGGATTTTTCGTGGGGCTGATTCAGAAAGGCCTTATTTTTCTCTATCTCGAGACTGCTGCTTTACCCTAGTTTTTGGGACACCATGTAAATTTATTTGATTATTATTTTTTATAAATCATATGTTAGTTTATCCGTTACCCTATTATCAAAAATTTAAAATTGTTAATATGTTTTTTATTCAAAATTTTCATTGATAATGGCTTCATGAGGCCTTGTTTCCATAACACAAGCCTTTCAGTGCTCTAGTTTGAGCTAGGCTAATTTATCTAAAAATGTATATGAAATATTATAATCATAAATAACGACAATTTGAATTAAAATTTTACTAAATATATGAAAATAATTTATCTTATGTGTATTCTATTTTTTTATTTAATTAGATAAACTAAAAGATCCACGAAAAGAGTTTAAAACATTTTTAACAAAAACATTTTTCCTAAAGAGCTGCTGTCCTATGAAAACAAAAAGCACTCACTACAAACCAGCCTTGTATATTTGTATATCAGAAAAGAGATATAGATAAAATAAATAACTAAAATAGGTACGTTTAGCAGTACCGGAAACCGGCAAATTATTGAACCGGTTCGACAAGACTACACATGGAACTTTTTGAAAAAGGTATGTTCTTGTGAACCAGTTTTAAAAAAATGGATACTTTTTATCGTGTTTTTTTGCAAGCGACATACTCATTTTGCGTTTGTCATATCGCGTTATTCTCGGTAACACTAGGGCGTGCTACGAGTGTATTCAGGTACACACACACAATTCCACAATTAGCTCCTCTTTAGTTCCGAACCGGGACGAAACTTCACGATAATACCGGTTAACTTTAAACCGGTTTCAAGCCCTGAACAGCACATCGACCGTAATATATCTCTATTAAATTTTTAAGCCAAAAAATAACAAATAGCGTTTAATATTAATTGAGAAAATTTGAATTTGTAGTGGATTAACGTGATTCGTCCGAACAAATTTTTTCTTAAAAAATACGTTTATGAATACCGAAAACGCTTATCTTGTTATATTTTCGTTTAATCATGACTTTTCGATTACAAAAACTCTGGCACCGTTTTCACAGAATGTAAGATAATTGTTTTCATAAATTATTATAGTCCAATATTAATCTCCTTTTACACCGTGCGACTTTTGTAGCACTTTTGCATCGATTTCGATAAATCAGTATATAATATAAGCCGCACAATACCGACACCTCTTTCTGCTTTCGACATGGTTTGCTCTTAAAAGATGCGTGAGTGAAAAATCCACTTCTAGAACCCTGTACTCAATTACGTACGATAAAGTTAAAATTAAGTATATTTTATATTGATTGGAAAAAAACATTTGGATTGGACTCTTTCATAACACGCGGCGCGAAAGAAAAGTCCATGCACTGTCAAAGCATGGTGTGTCCATTGCTGACTGCCCAATGTCCCGGAACCGGTCCAGTAGGTAGGCCACATCGAATTTCACTACATCATAACTCACGAGATCGAACCCGTCATATCGAAAGTTTATTAAATCGATCGTTCATAACATTGAAAGATTATTTGCTATCACTTCGATCTTATAAACATTCGATTTAATAAAGTTTTAAGTTCATAAGCACTCTATGTGATGAACAAAATATTTTTATAATTTATTAAATTTTATTTGGAAATAACAAAAACCTGTCGACCATTTTGTAAAATAAAGGGGAAATTATTTGGTCGGGGTTGACCGATAACCCCGGTTTGCTTGTCATTTTGTATTGTTAATTACATTTTTGGATCTAATTTTGTGATCCGTACCGCTAAGGAGTGGAACTCTTTACGTGAGCCTGTGTTTTCTGACAAATACAATTTAGGGGTCTCCAAGTCGCAAGTGAATAGGAATCTTCTAGGTAAGCGCGTCACATCCTAAAAAACATTGTCGCTTACAATCAGGCGAGATACCGGTCAAGCGCTAATCTATTTACTATAATATATATATATATATATATATATATATATATATATATATACTTCCCGACCTACCCAAAATACAACAAAAATTAAACAACGTCCATTTTTATTTTACTCTTGTTTTTTTTCTATTTAAGACTGTATTTTTTTTGTCTACCCGCACCCCATCTTCGTTACCTAGATGCCCTAATTTTCTTCAAGTCTTCACCGTCTGAAAGTTTCAAACACCTACAAGGAGACGTTATTATCTCCCAATTGAGGATTGCTACCAAGTTGCAATTAAGTGTTCGCAACTTTATCATTAATAATAGTAATTCATCATAACGTAAAGCAAAAGATACTAGTAGTTGTTGAAAAGTAATTAAAGAAGAAAATATGTGAGTTGACATATACAGGATTAAGTGTGTTTGACATAACTAAAGTTCATGAACTCTGATGTCTAACATTGCTCTTACGAAAAGTTAATTAGTAATGAAAATAACTTTATTGAAATGCACTTAAAATTAGTTGTTTTGAATCGTCCAACATTTTTATCTACCACCTATTCAGGACGTCTTTTAACTGAAAAGAAGAATGGGCGCTTTAACAGAAGTAAAGACATTTACAATATTATACGTGGTCACCATACACAACTCACAAAAAACAATATTATTCTGTTATCACGGTAACACTAGTGTTATGGTTTCATTACATCGTTGATAACAGCAAAGTCAACAAGTATCTATTTCTTGGTGTGATATGCAAAAGGAAGAGAGTATGAAATATAATACTGCTTGGCTCAAGAAACTCGTCAGCTTTAACAGAAGTAACGATATTTACAATTATACACGTAGTCACCATACATAATCTACAAATAACAATATTATTCTATTATCTCAACAATACTGTTATGGTTGCATTACATCGTTGATGACAATAAAGTCAACAAGTTTTTTGTACGTCAGGGTTAATGTGTTTTAATAAAAAAAAATTCTTCACGTTCTCATCATTTAGACTAGCTAAAAGTAAGCACTGTAAGGTTTTGTTTTATGGATACTAAGGTAACGGATATACATACATACATGATACATAGATATGTAATATTCATAGAAATATATATAAATACCGAAGACTCAGGTGTAAGTGCTTGTAATAATCACACGAACATAGACCTAGGACCATCGAAATGCACGGTGAATATAAGTTAAATTATCACTCAAATTCACTTATGCTGTTTATTCCTCAATATAACGATTATAAGTCAATATTCCCTATTTTTCTGGCTTTCGTCTAGTAGTGGATGCCCTAAGGGCCTTTGGACACCACGTTTTTTATATCACCAAGTGATACTCACGCAAGTCAAACGCAACTTGACTATGAATTTATGTACCTAGGTGTTCAAAGTGCTACCTTTGAATACTTGCATAAATTCAGTCTCGTGCTTGAATCGGTAGAGACATGATGATTACACGCATTTGTATCGATACCAACGTATTAGATATGCAAAAAAATGCTCTGTGGAACAAAAGAAACGAGCGGCCGACATGCGTTCGACGCGAATTTTTTAAAAGTTAAAAAAAAACGCAGTGCGCTTAGGCACTTAAGGTCGAAATCGTTATACCGGTACGGAAGAGTAGATAGATAGACTTTGAAATCACCCCGTTTTTTTCATGCTGAACAGGAGAATGATAAAAATAACGTATAGAAACATAATGCAAGATAGAGCCTAAAATTTATAATAACAAAAAGTGAAATTATAGATTTGAATTGATCAATTTTCATTTTTTAACTGAGTAGCCAGCCTGGATGAGCACATCGCTGCGTGTCCAATTTGCCTGGTCATCAAATCTAGAATAACCCTCTCAAACCCAGTACAAAGTATAATATATAACAGTTAGAATCAGAGTGCTTAAGTAAGGAACTACAACATTTGCAGTCCTCATTCTTGAAAAGAAAAAACCAAAGATTATTACAATTTTTTTCTAATCTTAATTTAAACAGCTAACAAGAACTTAATAAGAAGAATTTTTGTGTTAAAATCCATAAATGAGAGTACCAAATGCCTTATTTCGAGTGGGTAATGAATATCAGCCGCGAAATGAATCTACAAAGGGTTGTGGGAACAAGAATAAACAGAGTGCTAAAATATGCATAAGCATTTTTCCATCTTAAGTCTATGTTTTATAAAGGCAATGGATGCTTGCGTAGATTGGTACATAGTGAAATTGAAAAGGGGATATGTAAAGAAAAGACTCAGCAAATATCAGTTTGAAATTACTTCTGAAAGACTGTGAGAATTTTAAAATAAGATAAGTAAGTAACTTGATGGTTAATTGTTAGGCGCGAATCGAGAAAACTTGCATTTTTTCTAGTAATAATTTCTTTAAAAACATAACTGTAGTTAAATGTTTAAATTACAAAAAAATCAAGCCTGTCTTCATCATCGATTGTTGGATACTTGTAAAAGTATTGCATTCGATATTGAAGGTAGTACCTAGAATATAACGAGATGACGCTGGCGTCAACTTTAGAAACACTAACAACATTTTAAGGGACTGGTCAAGATTGCGGTAGCTGAATTAGAAAAATACTCTCCCGGATAGCGAGGGATGTGGCTTCGTGCTCCACCTGAGTCATAAAGTTTTGGTTATATTATTTTATTAAAAACTTCCTAGCTGAGCCTTTCTCAAAGGCAGCTTAAGTTAATGTCAGCTTTATTACTAATAGTCTTGAGTTGATTTAGTCAATAAGATTAGGGTAAGGTGGAACTGGAATATTCGAATACTCATTCAAAACTCCAACCAAATCTTTATCGTAAAGTACTTTCTTTTTCACACTGCATAGTCTTAAGACATAGAATTTGTGAAAACTTCAGTATTTCTAGGTTTTGTTTCTATCAAGCTCTGCATTTATATTCTATCGTCACTCTATTGAGATTACATTGTGAATTCGAAAAAACCTTTACTGAATACAAACTTTATTACGATGTCTTCTCTCTAGAAAAATTACAGGACTAAGTAATTTTTTATTTGTTCAAATAGTAATTTGTAATTTTTTTGTATACAAAAACTTGTCGGTACAATCGGTGACTAACTGAAGACTATTAGCTTTATAATATAGTGACTTTAACGATACCCTTAATAATAATAATAATATTTCTTATATTCAAACCAATTAGCTTAGCCCAAAGTAAGCACTATAAGGCTTGTGTTATGGATACTAGGATAACAGATAGATATACATATATGATACATAGATTTGTAATATTTTTATAGAAATATGTATATAAATACCCATCAGGTACAAATTTTCGTATTCATCATACAAACATCTGTCCCATCCGGGATTCGAACCCAGGACCATTCGGTGCGAAAGGCAGGATCGCTACCGTTGCACCAAACTCTCGTCAAAGTGTGAAGAGTTGCTGTTATTCCGGACACCATACAGCATTATATACGTGTGCGTATCGATATTCTACTGTAGGACATGTGCCTTTTCTATGGACAAAAAAGATTTCTAAAGAATGGGCCACCGGCACCACGAAGCTCCAGAATTGCCATGACCCCTTAGCGCGGTGCAAGTTCGATTGTCAAAGTGAAACACCGCGACGCGGTCTATAGTGGCGTCTCTCTTCAACAGTGGAACTTAAATCGCGATAATAGGTGATATTAGGGTCTTAGTTTGGATTTATGTATTCTAAAGACAACAGATGGCCCGGGACCCAGATAAATGTACACCAGTCTACTGAGCTATCGAGTTCTTCCCATTATTAAGTCATGTATAAATAACAAATAATTATTATAGTAGTAAGTTTTTTACGGGATTGTTACCATGTACCTTGTTATTGAGTTTCCGATAATACTCAATAACAAGGTACATGGTAACAATCCCGTAAATAACTTATATTACTATAATGTTAGAAACCATGAAAGTTTAAAACATATAATTTTGTATTACACTTGAAGGGCCCAAAGGGTACATTAAATTTGATATACCACAAATCTTTGCTGGTGAACAAAGCTTTGTTCCTAGAATGCTCTACGAGGCTATTGAAATCAGAAAACCTCCTAATTTTAATAGAGTTGAATGTTGGAGCGTTCAACCTGCTTGGGATCTCTAGATATAATAAAAAAATATTATTAGTATAAATGTTACAGATAGGAACGTGTCCGCTTTAATTATAGGAAGCTTATCATTACAACCGTAAAAAGTAATATGCATTATGGCGCCTTATTTTCAGAATTCATAAAATATACGAGCTTAGTAATCTAATATCATACATGGGCGGTGTCATTTAATCTGTTAATTGAGTGTTGTAAACGAAAACAATACTCACAGCTATAAAGCAAGTAACCATTAAAAAGATAAAAGAAAGAAAAAATATATAATACAGTAGGTACAATACAAATATACACTCGTATAAAGATATCACAACAAAAAGTGTCAGGTAAAGTGTGCGGTCTCATAGTTTTAAGCAAATTTTGCGGGTAGCTCTCACCCTAGTTTGTTTGAGCCATGGTTATTGAAATACCCATTGAATACATGTTTAAACGTATGTATGTGTGTGTGTGTAACATTTAAACATAAATGTATATATGTGCATATATGTAAATGTATATAGTATATACATATCGACGGCGAAGTGCCAATAACACCTAACTGCTTAATTCAAAATAATACACAAGCTGAAAAAACGTTTAATTTCTTTACAAGTTAAAAATTAGTCAAAAAAATTGTTTATTTATTTTTTAACTTGATGCGCTTGCAACTGTAAATACGCTGAGGGATTTTCATTAAAACACGCAAATATTTTAATAACGAATTTTAATTGGAAATGACAAAAAAGTGAATTTCTCGTTGAATTTCAGTTAGCCTTGGCACTTCGCCGTCGATATATAATACTTATCTTTGTATCATATGTGTATGTCTAACCTTTTCCCTAGCATACTATTAATGACACAAGCCTGGCGTGCTTACTTTGGACTACACTAATTGGTGTGATCATAAAAAAAAATATTGTTATTGTTCAGTTTTATGGCAAACGTTGCGTGCATTTGTAATTGACAAACATGTTTGTAGTAAATAAGCATTGTGAATATCCAATGAGTATCGCTATTAGTGTCGGCTAAAGTTTTGGTTTCGGCCAGTTTTGATTTCGGCGTAAGTTTCGGTTTCGGCCAAATTGACCAAAACTTTGGCCGCGTCGAAACCCATCGTGCATGTATTGTAGTGCGGCGTTCTTTCACTTTGGCGAATTCGTGTTTATGTGTTTGTTGAGTTAAGTTGATGAAATATGTTCCGTCTTTTAATATAAGTAATGTTGACTCCAATGTGACCAGTGTGTAATCACTGCTTGTGCATCTGGGCATGCTAGCGAGTATGTCCCTGAATAGTTATGGTTTCTTCTTAATCACATTTTTTCACTCTGTGATGCATATGCAGAGCCAGCTATACTAGTCTTACTCAGTGCCTAAGATCATCCCAAACATTCTCTTTGAGATTGAAGTCGAGATTTCGATCTGGCCAATCCAATCTATGAAATTCGATCTCTAGTTTACATACGCGAGTTTCGTTTGTGCCCAGAACCGCCAATGCAAATTGTGCATTTACCTTACCTTAGTGCGTTTACCTTAAAAATTTCTGGTATATTGGAGGATAATACATTATATTCAAGTCTTCTTGAGTCCAAGACACATAATTTTGGGCCAAACTAAAAATGGCAACTCGATGTTTATGAGTTAATTACGGCGGGCTACGACTGCGTATATTGGGTGTGTTTATTGTTTTTATAAAAAAGATTATATTATATTTTCATTAATTAAAATATTTTAACATATTGAAATAAGTTTCAGTTTCGGCCATAAATGACATCGGTATCATAGATTCGGTTTCAATTTTCGTCAGAAAACCCTATTTGGTTGGCCACTACTCAGTGATTTATGAAATATACTTTAATTAAATGTAGGGAAGATATATTTTCTTCATTACCATTTTACGTATTTTAATTCATGTTATATTTGTTTTTTGGCTCAGGATCTCATTAGGAGACTATTATGCGTAACGGTAAATTAATTCCCGCGCGTAACAAATTTTTCGTTCACGATTTTCGTGGCTACAAGTTGTTTTTCCCAGCTCAAGTTGAAGAAGAACTACTTCCCCAAGCAGATAAAAGAAACTAATTAACTTCAAAAATTGAAACCTGGTATAAGGGTTGAAATTTTTGCTGTTTGAGGTATGGAACCCTAAAAAAATGTTTTGTAAACAAACAGCCAATAATTAACTTTAAAACATTTATTTTATGTTTTCATAATAAATGCTATTTGTAATTGTTTCACTATTCACAATATTTTAATTGGGTACGTTCCTAACTGTTAAAATTTATATAAATAAAAAATTCTATTTATATTTTATTTGGTTTTTAAATTTTCACTGCGATTACGGTATACACTACTAAGTCTATCAGTTCAGAAATTGGGAGGCCCTTCCGAGAAGAACTTTATTTAAATACTCTACGCGTCTTTCGTCCTCAAGCGGAGCATCATCAGGAGCTGTTAGACCGTGCAATATCGAGTACGAAAAAAATTAAAAAAATAAGTTGTATAATGCCTAATAATGTGAAATAATTTAAATGTCGTTACTTCTGTTTAAGCTGACGTGTTTCTTGTTAGTTAAATGACGTCCCGAAGGTTGGTGGGTAAAGATGTTGGACATTCCAAATCAAATAATTTTAAAAGTATTTGAATATAGTAATTTTCATTTCATTCATATGCATATTCTGTTTTAACAAATCAGTCACCACTATCATCGCAGATTTAAGAAGTCCAAGGCTTTTTCAAAAAAAATAGGGGTTTTGCCGCAATCTCTACGTTTGGCGAGCAGGACTACCTGCAACGGAGTATGGGTATAAGCTTAGAGATCGTAGTAAAAAAACATAATTAGAAAACAGTCCTATCCATTTTGTAGTTGACGGGAGTTGTATGACAATAATTTACCCTTTTTTATTATTTTGAATCAAGCTCGGGGGCCAAGACATAATCCACGATGGAACGAGCTAACCCAGAAGGTACCTATTCACCCTGACTAAAAACGGACGGGTTATAAGCACTTGGAAATACAAACCTCTACATTAACTAAGGATAGACAATTACTAAACGATAGCTAGCCTATCCTTTAGCAGAATTGCACAACCTTGTTCCTCCGTCTTCATTTTTTCATCGGACAACCAGACTTACAAATAGGCGCCACCATTATATGGTTGACATAACAAAGAGTCGCACTAAGCGTTTTGGTTCCAATTTTGTGATATGTAGCGCTAAAAAGTGGAACTCCTTGCCTGAGGCTGTTTCCTGACAAATACAATTTAGGGATGTTTAAGTCACGAGTGAATAGGTATCTTCTAGGCAAGCGCGTTATATCCTATATAGTATCGTCGCTTACCATCAGGCGAGATAGTGGACAAGCGCCTGCGTATTTAGTATTAAAAAAAAACTCGAAAATTCTCACCATCTTATTTTTAATCTGTAGTCTTTTATACGACCTTTTTTTACAAAGCAATTATACTCCTTTTGAATATTCTGTTTTACCCAATCAATACTCTGCTCTTAATTAATAAATTATCTAACGTTTCCTTATCTGAAAAGATTTTTAACATAAATTATTCTCTTTTAAGTGTATTGCTGAGTTGAAATAGTCACATTTTTCTTGTCCTTTACGATTTCATTTCAGATTAACGTTAAAACCGGATAGTCCTTTAAGATATATATCTTATTTAGGTTTAATGATTTAAACGTTTGAATATATTTTATTGAGACAATAAAATAAGATTAGACGTTCATTTGATAAAACAGGCAAGTGCCGAGAAGAAAAACCTTTTAAGATATTTGAATAGAAAAATACTAGTAAATACCGACGCTGTTCACAAGTGAATTCTCAGGCGGGAGCCGAGTCGATTTTTCTATTAAAATATCATATAAGATGGCATTGAAAAAATGCAAATATATATATATATATATATATATATATATATATATAATCATAAGACATTTAATTTAATTTAGAGATAAAAGCATATTTAATACCTGTTTTAGTAGACGCGTTGCCGTGTGTTATTTCAGTTTTTAATGATTATATAATAAATGGAATAAAAAGAAAAAAAATCAGTGTCTTAGTAGTCAATACTTTATAATAATAATTACATATTTATTGCAAGTGATATAACGGTATTGAGGTGTTACGGTAAAAGTTTTAAGTAAAAACGTGGAACCTTCTAGGACATAGCAATACTTGGCTTATGTGGTTTCTTTAACTTAATTGTATACAATGCTTATAATATTACAATTATAATTTTAAGGTTTTTTTAAGATCACTAGGTCTTACTTAATACTTGTGCATTAAGCCACAGATAATATTATACTATCAAACATATAATAATACTAGCTGCCCCGGCCACGCGTTGCTGTGTTATAAATTAAAATCAAATCTATCCTATCTTTTAAGTTAGCTCAAATAACAGATGGTTACGAAGTTTGATCAAAATTAGTAAAGTAGTTTAGGAGTCCATCGCGGACAAACAACGTGATACGTAATTTATATATATATTGAGATTAGACAAATAATCATAAGTATCTTTGGACGAATTCCAATTAAATATCATATAAAGAATATAAAAAAGAGACAATTTGGAATTAGTTAATAAAATACCTAACAGTTTATTTATTATCGCATTCTTTATATGAAAAAAAAAACTTTTTTTAAGCAATAAATGCATTACCGAACTATTACCGAATTTATGGTGCGTTTCCTGTGATCACGAGTATTGTAAAGGAGACAAAACGTGAGGATAAAATATAAAAAAAAAAACTAAAATTAAATGCGGTGTTAATCCGGTAGCAATGGTTTTAATTAAATGTATATTTAGTTCTTCATTTATTGTTCTGTTTTATAAGAGATGTATTGATAGTATCATAAATATGTAGCGGTATAATTGAAGCGTTACCGCGAGACTTAAAATACTTCATTAAAATAGTACAGTTAAATAAAACAACTTATTCAGAGTATTTTTGCGCATCATTTATAATTAATTCTGACGTTTCGACTCTTTTACAGGAGTGATCATAGTATGACTAAGGCAATAGTAGTCATATATTTTCTACTACCTTCACAATATTTCAATCGGGCAATATATGACGACCATTTGGCATTTCTAAAAGACAAAAATACCCCGTTCTCTTAATTCAGATTTTAAATAATATATATCTTTGTTTTTATGCGGTTTTGTTAATACTTGTTATAGTGAAAAATTATTATATTTAATCTAAATAAGTTTAAATATAAATAAATTTTTTATGCAATGCATTTAGAACGTTGGTAAATTTGCATTAACCACTCGTGGTAAGCCAATTGTTAGTGTTACAAGTAGGGCCACGTCCTTAGTATATCGGTAAAGTTTGAACTTTCCATCAAGATTTTTACTAATTTTTAATATATGTTTATTTTTGAAAGTATCTTAAGAATTAAATTGCAACTAATTTCTTTGCATATAAAAATCAGTTAAATGATTATATAACAAATAAAAGAAAAGTAGTTTCAGTTTTGACGGAAAGTTCTTTAAAGAAATCAGTAATTAAACTCTTTACTTTTTAATATTTTCTATACCAGCTCTTCAAAATAATGTTAAAAATGTTTTTTTTTTTATATAAATTAATTGGGTTAAACTGGCTTTAACTTTTAATAAATACAGAACTTTGAAATCGGTTCCGCGTTTCATAATTCTTTAATAAGTTAAAAAGAAATTAATTTTTAATTAGGTTTAACGTTGAGTGTTGTAACTTGCACGTAGTGATCTTAAATTGCTTGCTGTATCAAAATGGCATAACATATAGTACCTACAATATTTATTCGTCATATATATATTTATTATCATTATATTGAGGAGTTAAACCATATCATCTCGTGCCTTACCTTACAGAAGTTCGCTTGTAATATTCGGGCACATGCAGTGGAGCTAGCAGGCGAGTGTTCGCGCAGTGTACTGATATCTGGACTGCACGCGCCGCCCACCGGTCCGAGCTTATATCCCGCCTCAACCCGTGGGCTGGATTTACAAGATACAACCAATCTAGAAGCGACAATTTCTAACGACGCTCAAGGTCAATGTCTCCAAATATTTTCAATGTTATCTTTAATTCACCTAGGTCCTTTTGCAATGGCTGTCCTTTGTTCCTTTTTATATAATTAGGAAATGCTTCTTTTGTTGTATCACACCCCTGTCCTTAAAAGCATTATTTCCCTCCATAGAAAGATTGAGATCAAAAAACCGCATCCAAATCGGTTGACCCGTTTCAGAGCTACGGTGCCACAGACAGACACACACACATAGCAGGCAAACTTATAATAATACCCCTTTTTTGAATCGGGGGTTAAAATACCCTAGAGAAAATACCAGATAATTTAAAACACCAACTAAAGGAACATTTGTTATTAAAAAGTTTCTATAATTGCTAAATCAGGATAATTTCTAAGCACCGACGAAATCATTGCTTTGTCTTTTAAATAACATTTATTTTATTTTACTTACCTTGATTTTAAATATTACAATAAACAAATTTTGATATAAATTGCCCTCTGTGGTCAAGTGACTTGAACACCGGTTTTCATGGTAACGCCATTCCGAGGTCGCGGTTTTAATTTGTGAAGTGAAAACTTCTTTAGCATCGTTGTGATTTGGAAGTCAATGAAAAGAAAAAGCGACAGTAAAAAGAGACAGACACATAAATTTATAAGATTTAACGTAGGAGAAAATGAGATAAGAAGCATTATACAGTGTCTCTTTGAAACAAAAAAGCGACAGTAAAAAGAGACAGACACATAAATTCATAAGATTTAACGTAGAAGAAAATGAGATAGGAAGCATTATGTACGTGTGTTTGTATGCGCATGCGTGATAAACGAGTTCAGTAATTTTATTAAGTTTAAATATTTTATTTATTTTTAAGTAATCTATGTTGCAGTTCCCTAGCATGACTCATGTCTTCGTACACAAGATTTATTTTACATCTTATCCTTCACCACACGAAGTCAATAATTTTGAATTTTGCTTTGAAGTATCACATATGGTTATCGTAACTGATTCATCTTAAAGTCGTGGATATGAAAATAAACATAAGGAACAATAATAATCGCGTTATATTTCCAATCAGTTTAATTCAGAATTTATATATTTATAAGTATACACTTATATATTAAAAGCACTTTTCTATACAGTCCCTCGCTCCTACAACTTTGTTTGGCAGAAGAAGCACGATTGCCTGATTAATGCCGAAATTAGAGCTTTGAGAAGTATAGCTGGAGTGAATTTGATGGATAAAATAAGGAATGATGTGATAAGATAGTGGTGTGATGTGAAAGAAGATACAGTGATAAAAATAGAAAAAGGGATGCTCAAGATAACTTGGACATGTAGAGAGGGTGGGCGAAAGAAGATTAATAAAACAAATATATGAGGCATATGTGCACGGGCAAGTGGGTAAAGGCAAACCAAGGCGAACTTTCAAGGACCAAGTAGAAGATGTCCTCTAAAAAGGCTAGTTCAATAGTACCCTCAATGGATGAGCTTGTATAAAAGGTCTGATGAGAGTTGAGCACCAAGCGCTTTTCAACATCCTTCATAATGCGTACAGCAAAGGAGTGGAACTCCCTCGCTGCGTCTGTATTTTCGAGAACTTATAACTAAATTTTCAAACCCAGGGTGAATAGGCACCTTCTGGATAAGCTCGTTCCATCGTGGATTCTGTCTTGGCCACCCAGTTTTGATTGGGATCAAGAGCTAACCCATCCTAAAAAAAAGATGAATGTTAGGATCATGGAAAGTGAAAATCTGTGATCTGTGCCTACTCCTGCGAGAAAAAGGCGTGATTTTTTGTATGTTTGTAATTTTGTATTAAAACATAGTGTTGTTTTGTATAGTGGTATACGTAACGCCTTTAGCAAACAAACTACGTGCCCATCGGTTGCCATACTGTTCCAATTAAAAATACATAATATTATTATGTATTTACTAGCGGCCCGGCTTCGCACGGGTGGACGAAATTCTTTAATTTTTTTCTATTATTAAATATTTTTCCGTTAGCGCCATGTAGCGTCCGGTAGACGAATTACTTGCGGTTAACGCGTTGCTATGGTAACGTTATTGATACATTGGAAAAAGAGCGGACAGACAAACACACAAACCACTGTGATCTTAGATCATAGATTAATTAGAATGATTTCGATCATAATCCATTTTTTTATAAAACCTTTTTTAAATAAATAATTTTATTTGTAAAAGTTTATCAGTCATATAAAACTGTTTAAATATTGTGTGGTTATAATAATCGTAGATAAAATAAAATAACTTAATAGAAAGCAATATAAAACAATATTGATTTGTATAATTTAAATTTTTAACAGTTAGGAACGTGCCGATATAAATATTGTGTAGGTAGTAGGTCATGTATGACGATCATTACCGCAGTCATCCTGTGATCACAGCTCCTGTAAAAACATGCACCGATTTTATTTTTGACCTACTTTTTGTAGGACGTGTGCGTTGCTCACGATTTTTCGAGGCGAGAGCCTTACTCTGATCGAGATGTTCAAGTGAGCGATATTGTAGCACTGTGTTTGTTAAACTTAATAAAGTTTATTCTATGTGTGACAGTTCGTTTTTCTTTATTACCAGTCTGTCCCAATTGATTCGGATAATCGGCGTTCTACTGTACTCATTTGCCTTCCTTGTAATGAAAATATGACACTTCTAGTCGCACTATAGCTTTACAGTTTTGTACACTGCAGCTTTTTGCTGGTTCAAAGAATTATCTCATAGTTGCAACGGCGATTTCTCTTAATAAAAAATTCTCTGAAACCTTGAATTTATCCTTCAATAGTGCTACATATTACTCAGATTAGTAAACACCTCCATTAAGTACAATCTTTAATAATCAGCATTATTATCTTACTAGACGATGCACAGCAACGAAAGAAACTATAGCTTAGCATCTGACAGCTAAATCAATATAGCTATCGCGATATTCTGCCACAACTTAGCGTAAGTTCCAATATATGTTTTAAACGTAAATAACAACATCAGCAAGTATAATATTTTTGGAGTTTGCTCTGCTCTGCTAGTATGAAAAAAATATGAACATTTAGTGATGGAATAACTGCGTTACGTTTGTTGCGGAGTCATTTTATTCATTCATTCATTCGAGGATATTTATATTCTGCTATATATTTGATATTTATTTACTACTAGTTGTACATGGCATGCTTTGCAATGCTCTTTTTTGCTAACAATACATATCGACGACGAAGTGCCAAGATTTCCTAACTGAAATTCGCCGAGAAATTCACTTTTTATCATTTCGAATTAAAATACAAAAAAATAAAAAGTACATATAAACCTTCCCTGGCATGCATACAACCACTTGACAAAGTTCCATCGCAATCTGATCAATGGTTTCAATACGCATATGGAACTAATATTAATTTTTATTTGTATAGATTAAAATGGATTTTTTTCTATAGTTGCCAGTTCTATTTAATAATCATAAAAAGGAATTTATTATCTTCTATGTACGATTTGTACAATGATATATACTGATAATAAAATGAGCCGATTAAACAACCACTGAACTTCTACCAATATACTCAAATGCTCATTATTTTCGTACCCACATTTGGTAAATTAAACGCTGCGATTTTTTGCTCTCAGGAAGTCCGCCAATAGATCTTGAAATAGACATTTCTTTCACAGAATACTCGTGCGCTATCGTAATGTAATAATAGTAATATTTCTTACAATTACACCAGTTAGCCTAGCACAAAGTAAGCAATCTAAAGCTAGTGTTGTGGATAACAGCCAGCATACACGCGCGTCACGTTTGTGCACTCATCGGTTTATCCTAAAACAATAATACAAAAGGGGATACCTACAAACCCATTCTTTTTATTCAATACTTTTAGCAACCTAGTTATTGAGTCATATTTTAACCCTCGTTTTGATACTTTACCAAACTATTAATAAATTTTTAACTTTTTTATGTTTTTTGTATTTTTTTAATGCTATCTTCGATATTTTCTATTAAAATAATTAAAACTATTAATAAATTAAGTGAATTTTCCTTATTCATAAATAAAATGTGTAATAAAAGCTATGGTCATCTGCAAGAGAGCCTAGTAACCTGTAGTGGTTTTTTTTTCCGGAGTCTATTTCGGGGTCTGGTTTCTTCTTTTAAGTTATAAAAATCTTAGTCCTATACTGTTAATTGCGACAAATTTTAATAATTACTGAAAGAGGGAGTCTCTTTTATTTATTGAATTTTCAATTTGTTTCTTCAATAAAAATTGATAAAGTTATAATTTAATAAGTATTTAGCTAACCATGAGGGTTTAACTATTGAACTATATTTATATAAATATTCCCTGTCACAGTGTTTGACTGCTATGAACTCCGAAACTACTTAACCTACAAAGTTTGATGCTTTTCTCATTTCGCTGGATTTGTTCTGACTTAGGACATAGGATAGGTTTCATTTTAATTCATAATAAAAAAAATAAAGTATATTTTAATAATTACAGCAAACTGTGGCCAAGTCAGCAAATTTAATATAAAAGATTAATACATTTTCAGTATCTGAAATATTTTATTTCGATTGTTTATTATTAAGAGTTTTTGATGGGTATTGATGTGTTCAATACCCATCAAAACTGTACCAGTCGCTACTGTGGATCAATGGGTAGTATATGAGCAGTTCTATTATTAGATGTGTTCCGTATTTAGAAAACTGACAAATAAAGTCTTACAACAGTTTGACCAGAAATGAGAGCTTTAACACACTTGTAATAGAATTGCTTTTCCAAGAACGTGTTCAGACACAAAAGGTACGAGCGTAATATTAAAGTGCAGTAATAAATAAAAGGATTACTTTATTTAAAGACCTTTAGTGCAACGGTAGCGATCTTAGCTTTCGCTCCGACGGTCCTGGGTTCGAGTTCCTGAAGGGGCAAATGTTTATGTGGTGAACACGAGCATTAGTACCTGAGTCATCTGTATTTATATATATGAATATTACTTATTTATGTTTCATAAATGTATGTATATCCGTTACATCTTGGACCAACAGTGCGAAAGGATCACTACCGACGCACAAAACGGTCTATAATGATATTATAAATAGTTTAAATTTTTTTTTCAAACAACCTCATGGTTTATTTTAACCATGGCCCTTAATTTCAGTTGTGTCTATTCTTAGACAATATTTTTAGAAATACATACTCAATCATACTTTCACGTAATCAAAACTTTTATAGAGGTTGAAAATAGCAATGTTTCGTTAATAATCTAGTTGGCAACAAATATACCTAAAGACGACGCAATAAATCTGAATAAATACTTACCTCATTAAGCTACTAACCAAAAATAGCGTGAGGTATACCCGCAAAATCTCTCTACATTTGGATACACGATATAGAATCCGATACTTTTCTCAAATCACTATACATATGCACATATCATATCACCCTGGAACTGCTACATTTTTTGGTTCATGTAGGTGTCAAAAATAAAACCGTAAGTAGTTTGATTTAATATGTGAAAAGGTTTTATTTCAAATAATCAAACGAACTTATATGATGCGAGAAACGAAATCATAGCGTGTATCAGAATAACACAGCACCATCTATGATCTAAAAAAGAAAACTAATTAAATACGATCTCAACAAACCTGCTAAAAACTTTGGCCTGCCTAGAACTGCAGTAAGGTCTGTATTAGAACGAATATCCAAAGCTGCATTAGCAGATTCAAATCCGATCTGGCTCGGCAGGGCGAGCAAGACGAATTGTGAAAGTGAGTTGTGTGCATCGGAAAAGGGCCCCTGAAGCCTACACACAAATCTCGGTATCTGCTTGGAGTTTCTTTTTCTGCCACTTTATGACCGTATGATTCACCGTAAGGGGTCTCACATTCCATGGAATGCTAAGAAGTTCGTCTGTATGCTGTTTATATTAAGTTTAATTTTATGAGCATATGTCAATTTCCTTGCGATACTAGCTGACCCGGCTACGCGCTGCTATGACTCAGTTGCAATAAAAAAAAATTATGTAATAAAAATTAAAATGAAACCTGTCCTAATCCGGATCAAATCCAGCAAAATGAAAAAGAAACATAAAAATCGGTTGAGTAGTTTCGGAGTGGACACTTCCAAATCATCTATCGAGACCTTAACAGACCCGTCGATTTGTTCAAGTATCTCTTAAGCGGTAACGACGTGATTTCTACAAAATGTAGTGAAATCTTCCAATCAAGGGAAACAAGGAAGTGACGGCTGTATATCTTATACCATATTTCCTTCAATCATTCATCAAAACATCCTCCCACGCCTTCAAACAGTATTCCCTAATTTGGTATATAATACTAATTACACTTGCTGCAACTAATATCAGCGTTCTACCATGCCCTGCTCAATAGCCAGTTAATTCCATTGAGGACACATGGGATATGTTTCAAAGAAAAGCTCTACCAAATATGGATGCCAGACGCATAAGATCTTTTTCGCCCGTTACAACAGACGAGGGCGGCACGTGATTCGAATTATATATTGTGTATGAAACGCCGCGATTGAGTTATACGGAGATAAAGACCACTAATTGCTTATTTACGCAAAGAAAACCTTAAGAAATTAATTTCTATTTTTATCTTTTTGTCACATTTTAGGGTCAGGATTTACTTTTAGCTGAAAATCCAACATAAACCAAAATCGCGAAAAGTTGAGAAAGTGAAAAAAAATTTTTTTTTCACTTTCTCAAGTCTCAATTTTGGCTCATGACTTGATTCCTACTTTCCGAGGTGTATCCGTGCCGATCACTAATTATCTTCAGCTTCTCAGCATTTCATTGTCACTAACTCTCAATTTTGACTCTTTCATTGAGAATAAGGCTCAATTAACTTCAACAATCTTAGCACTCTGGCGAAGGTGAGAAGGAACTTCACGCTGGATCAGTTGCTTAATCTTTACCAAGTGCAAGATCGATCCTGTGTGGAATACTGTTCTCATCTTTGGGACGGTTCCGCCCAATACCAGCTCCAGACGTTCGAGTTCATTGAGAAGAGGGCCAAGAAGCTCATCAGCAATGACAAACTTTTTTATAATAAGCTCAAAATCCTTGAGCATGGACGGAAGGTGGCTAGCCGTTTATAGGATCCATTTCTTAGGGTGTGCAGCAGAATTATGCAGCCTTGTTCCACCGTTCTTATTTTTTCACCGGACAGCCAAACTTACAAATAAGGGCCACCATTATGGTTCATATACCAAAGAGGCGCACTAAGCGTTTCGGTTCCAATTTTGTGATCCGTACCGCTAAAGTGTTCTCCATACTCCTTGCCTGAGTATGTGTTTCCTGAAACATACAATTAAGGGGTCTTCAAGTCACGAGTAAATAGGTACCTTCTAGGCAAGCGCGTCACATCCTAGATCGCATCATTGCTTACCATCAGGCGAGATAGTGGTCAAGCGCTTATCTTTTTACTATAAAAAATATCTGCACGTACAAAAAAAATCTCATTTAATCAATCTATGTAAATAAACATTTTTATTTAATTTCAATAGAGCAAGATAAAATAAAAAAAAAATACCTTGATCCCTTGACACTTCTTAGCGTGCAGATTTTATTTATTAAATTTTTTGAAGTAATTGGTGGCTGGCACGACGTTAATGTTTATATTGTTATAAAGATAATAGGAAAGAAATTTGTCACTAAGTGTTAAACTTACATTAAAATTACAGATAAAAATAGTTAATAATTGGGTCTTTTCTGGCTGATAGTAATATCATAAAGCAAATTAAGAATAAAGTTCAAATGCTGACACGCGGCCTAATTTAGGTGTAACTTATTAACTATGGAATGTTCGGTGTAAGGCCATACACGTGGCTTGTAGAATATAGCACAGCATGAGAAATATTTTTTTGTCCACCCACGTATCACTATCAAGAAATACACCAAAATGTCAAAAAAATTGAGGCATCACATTATTGTTAATAGCCTTGATGTGTTTTTCTTTTCAATATTTATTTTTAGCGTGGTGACATTTATAATAAACTAGTCTTTACCCACGGCTTCGCTCGCGTTTGTGTATACTACCAATTAAAAGTTATATTTCTATCCCTCGGGGACAGTATTTTTTTCTGGATGAAAGGTAAGGTGTTCTGTACCCCTGACAAAGTGTATGGAAAATTTTATGATAATCGGTGGAGTTAACGCGTGTAAGTGTATTAAACAAACTCACTTTCGTATTTATAGTATTAGTTAGAACTATAAGGTTTTTACCGATATGATATATAACCTATTATTTGCGCAATCACATGTTCTTACCATATACAAAATTTCATCGAAATCGGTTAACCCGTTCTCGACTTATAAAAGAACATACAGACAGATACAAACTTTAAAAAAATATGTAGTAGAATTAAAATCAGTGATTCATAAAACGGATATTTCTCATAGAATTAGTTCAAAACAATAATTGTACAAACAGAACCTACAGATTTATATAGTACTATAGAAAGAAAAAGTTCCGAACGTCTTACACCAATTATGGTGTATTTTAGTACTAAGGGCAAGTACAAACTCTGCTTGTATATACTATACTAAACAATGGATAGAATACACAAATAAACTTTACTCGGGAATAAACAACAAAATTATTATGCTTATCGTACAAACATAAATTTACCTTCCTTCGTGGCCGAGTGGTTCGCAAATCAATTTTCATGGTACCGCCACCCCGAGGTCTCAGGTTCGATCTCCCACCGGGTCAATGTAGAAAACGAACTTGTCTTTATTGTTTTGGGTCTGGGTGTTGTAGTGGCGTCGTTGTTTCTGAACTCAATAACACCGCTTGTGTTATGATCTACTATCAGCTACGAACGATGAATGTGATGTTATGTAATACTAGCGGCCCGTCCCGGCTTCGCTTCGTGGACGAAATTCTTTAAACTTTTTCTATTATTAAATATTTTCCGTTAGCGCCATCTAGCGTCCGGTAGACGAACTTCTTGCGGTTAACGCGTTGCTATGGTAACGTTATTGATACAATGGAAAAAGAGCGGACAGACAAACACACAAACAACTGTGATCTTAGATTATAGATTTATTTATTTAAGTAACACAGTAAAATGAGACAATGGCGTCAATTCCAACAGTCTTTCATAAACTTGTTAATTTTTTAAATATATTTGTAATTTTAATTAGATTTAATTAAACCTTATTTCTCTTTACAATAACATCAAAAGTTATGTTCGGATACCGGAGCTTTGAACCATGTCGTAACAACACATTTTACGATCGATAATGAACCCTATTCTTTGTACATAAAGTTGAAAAAAGATTGAAGAAACCTGACATTTATAGTTAGGTTGATGCATTGTTGAATGTACTTTGTAACAAGACTTCCCTCTCTTATTAACTTCATCAGCAACTAATTAGTAAAAAGAGAAGTCAATTGAAAAACATTATCTCATTTCATTTGGTTATGCTCATCAAAGAAGGAAGGTTCTTAAATAAATCTGGGTATCACCCAATTTCGGAAAGTGTGCAGCAGAATGGCACAGCCTTATTGCGCCGTCCCCGCTTTTTCATCGGACAACCAGACTTACAAAAAGGCGCCACCGTTAAATGGTTGATATACCAAAGAGTCGCACTAACCGCTAAAGAGAGGAACTCTTTGCCTGAGTCTGTGTTTTCTGAAAAATACAATTTAGTGGTCATTCTGTCACGAGTGAATAGGTATGTTCTAGGCAGGCGTCACATCCTAGATCTCATTGTCGCTAACCACCAGGCGAGATAATGGTCAAACGCTTTCCTATTCACTATTTAAAAAAAATGTGGTGAGGCATACAGGCCACCTGCCAGTGTTTAGTGACGTCACTTAAGTCATTTTGGTTTTCTCATTAAAATTTGTGTTGTGATGGATATTAGTGCGCAAGTGAAACAAAACAGCGGAAGTTGTCTTGTCCTGCTCTTTCAAGAAGTCCACGGGGAGGTTTAAAAACTCTTCACTTTTAATGAAACCTTTCCTAGGTATTTCATTCATCATTCACTCGTCATCTGTCATTCATTAATAAGTTTGAATCTACCTTTTTTCGGAGAAATTTAAAATGCATAATTTTAGAACGCATACTTATCATTTGGCATAATTTGGAATAGCTTGCTGGCTGGTAATGAATAAAAAAAATACCTAACTTTACCTAACTTGCAGTGTATGTATGTCAATTTATACCTTTTGATTAGTATGCCAAGTGACTTTCTGCGCAACAAGATTCTGGTACCCAATCAGTTTGTCTATTATTTTTATCTTTTTATTTATTTCCTAGTATTTCATTGTTATCACTTATCATTAATGGATCGGCTATCATGATCATTCATCATCAATAAATTACTGAATATAAAGACATGGTTTAAAAAACACGCATCCAGTCCATCTTATAAAAAAAAGGATTTTAGGTTGGAGAATTGATCAAATCAGTGAAATTAAATTTATGTATTTCAAAATTAAGATTACATTTTAATACTTGTTGTAGATACAACTTCTCAAATATAGTAAAAATATGAGAGGACATTATTATTTACCACAAATAAAAATTTAAATAATAATTTTAAATTAAAGTAAAATTATTTATATTCATTTTCATTTCTATATTCGAAGATATCGATAATGTCTTATTATAATTACAATCGTGTTGAATATAAAAGTTTAATATTAAGGATAACAAAAAAAACATGATATTTTATAAATTATTCACTTCGTTTCCCCGCTGGGTATTCCTAGTATCGAATATAAAATTGGCGTTTTAAGGTAATGTTTTCATAAATTGGTAACACTTATTTTTTTACACTAAAGTGAAGAAATGACATGTTTACAGTAACGTACGTAGTTAATGTAGTTGTTACATTACCATTTGAAATTTGTACATCAATATATGACTATAGGGTTAATAAAGAAAATAAAACGAAGTAAAATTTAAACACACAAAAACAAGATTTTTTCCATTTTGAATGCTCACTGTAAGAGGAACGACTAAAAACTAGTTCCCAATATCGTAATTAAGTCGAATTGTGCTGGGACAAAGGAATATTGAATGAGGTTATACTAATATATGCACTCGCAAATATCACGCAAACACAAAACATACATATAATATATATAATATAATTTGACGACCGTTTTGTGCAACGGTAGCGATGCTGCCTTTCGCACCGACGCCGGCGGTCCTGGGTTCGAATCCCGAAAGGTGCAGATGTTTGTATGATGAATACGAGCATTTGTACCGGAGTCATGGGTGTTTTTATGTATTTCTGTTAATATTACTTATTTTTGATATATGTATGTCTATCCGTTTTCTTAGTATCCATAACACAAGAATTACCGTGTTTACTTTGGGATTGGTGTGAATGTAGGAGATATTATTATTATTACCTTCACTTTACCCAAGATATTTACTAAGCTCTGCAAAAATTGATGAGCAAGAAACATGTGTAAACTGCTCCTCATTTTTTTCACCTCATAAAAAGATAAATTTATGTCATCATTCTGTATACATCCAATATTGTCACATGCTGTATAAGCACGGGTTCACAACATTTCAAGAATACCACGCACAGCTATTCCCCAAACACTTTGGCTACATGCTTTGGGTTTTAAGTACGTAGGAAACCCTCTTTAGACGAAATATGGTTTATTTGATAGAATCAGGCGTTACTTGGCGAAAGTCCATATCCATTATTAAAATAAAAATATGTAGCTTATTTCCGCAAAACTCAAGCAGTGTGCACCACCCGCCCGCCCGCAAATAAATGCAGGAACCGCAGACACCGGCACCTTCACCAACTACTCTACACGTGTTTCGCCCCCACTCGGAGCATCATCAGGAGTTGTTAGACCGTGCAATAACGAGCACTTACTGCTCGTTATTGCACGGTCTTTTGCGGAAGTAAGCTACATATTTTTATTTTAATAATGAAAATTGTTTTATATAGGGCAAATATCCAAATATGTATTACAGTAATATAAGTTATTTACGGGATTGTTACCATGTACCTTGTTTTTAGCGAGTATCCGATATTTCGGCACTCTTGCAAGCGGAGCAACTTACAGCCGGTTCCCACTTGTCGGTTGTCGGCTCCGTATATTTATCGGAGGTTCCAGTGGCAGAGCATTATATATGAAGCTATTCACACTTATCGGAAACCGATTTTGTGTCGGCTCCGACAAGAAATATCGGGTGTTTTGCCAGCCCTCTACGCCCGGAAAAAAATCGTGTCGGTTCTCGCTCGCCTGTTATTAAGAATGGCGCTGTTCACATTTGTCGGATGCAGTTTCTAAATTTTGTATTTTGGTAGTTTATGCTCACTGATATTTGAGCCTATAGATGGTTGACTGTAGTTATCGACATTCTAAAATAATTGAAAAACTTAATTTCGTCACTTCTAAATTCTGTAATTAAGTTCTGAAATGTTCCCAAACTAAATCTTTCCCTCAGGATTGGGTGCACCCAATATTTTCTTTCCTTGGCTGTCTTTCCTCCTTTTCTTCTTAAATAATAATACATCACATCAAGAGCTTCGTCGTCGTCCATCGTGCACAGTAAGCACAGTAAGCGTAGAGTGCTTAAAATTGGCACTAGCTTCGACCGTGGCCGTCAACCGATTATTAATCGTGTGTGTGAACAAAGGCGCCGACATCCGATTAATATACAGATCCGACACCCGACAAGTGGGAACGAGGCCTTATATTAAATAACTTATATTACTATAATGTTAGTGACTATGAGAGTCTAAATATGTATACCTGCTTTTCGATCACTTTATGCATGTATATGCACATTGCAATTACAGCTATTATAACTCTTAGATAATGCAACTTATAATTAAAATTATTTTATAAAAAATAAGGCGGTCTCAGCCCATTGGTTGAGATGTCAGGTTAACCCAAGCAGACCGTGTTCGATTCTCATCGATGTACTACGGATGTGGACCCAATTGTGGGACAAGCATTCAGCATAAGACGAGGAGTTAATAGAAATATTCATAATGTGTTTATAGCGCAGTTAATATTCTTTTTCGAAAATATAAGTAAGTTGGAAATTATCTATAACTTAATTCCACGTGAACGAATTTACAGGCAACCATTATTAATGAATATATAAATTTATCTATCTGTATAACATTATAAATATAAAATAAAATGCATAGGCAATAAAATAATTTATATGGCTACGAGTATATATTTTTTCCGCGGCAAAGACTACGGATGTGACTGAACAAGCCGCCTACAGCGTCGTTTCCGCCAAATTTGTTCTAGTATAATCAAATCATGCTCAACGGCTTTTACCCGTTTCTATAGTAAACAATCCGATAGCATATGTTGTTATTTTTTATGATGTGTAATTAATTTACATATATATGCTTTAAATTGTTTACCGAAGTTTGGTTTACCGAGAGATCATTTCGCCGAATTATTGTTTTATATCTCAAGATCCCTAATATTTATTACTGTTTTAACATAACCTAACGGTAATAATCAACCACGCCTCCGAGCCCTCAGGCGAGTGCTCTGACCACTGAGCTACCGAGACGCTCGCATACGCGTCGAAAATTACAAACGTATTTCAACTTTACTATGAGCTAGTATCGTTCCACTAATGTTGAACGTTAACATCCGTCAACAGCGACAGTAATATTTTTAGCAATATTAAACATTCTTTTACGATGGAACCAGCTATAATAATGTTACTTATTTTTTGCATTTACAATGCCATATATATATATTATATATATATATATATATTTATATATCTCTCTCTCTCTCTCTCCCTCTCTCTATAAGATAGTATAAGATAGTAATATCGGAGGTGTGGTTGTTTTTTACAAGCGTATTTTATATCTTATAAAAATATGGCATTGAATGCAAAAAATAAAATACATAAGCTAACGTTATTAAATTGATCTTAGATCTTATCCGTTTTTATTTTAAGGTTAATCTGTTAAGACCATTGATAAGCAAATAATTAAAAAAAAAAACATTTTTTGCCGAAACGGGCTTTTGGCGTATAGTGCTCCGATAAACAATTCGGCGCCGATTAAATATAATTATATACAGAGAAATCTCCCGTATTTTTCAGACTTGTGAAATATCCCCAAATTGAACCTTTAAAACATAAAAATTGGCATTTGCAGGAGCTCACTGACAATATCGTAATTTGTAGACTCGTGTTGTAGAATCGTAGCAAAGAAACAGTCGATACGTCCGTAGCATTATATTCGTAGCAATAAGTTCTACGGATACGTAGCAATGCATTATGCGTTACCAGTATTGAATATGGTGTTATCTAAGAAAATTAGATGTTGCTAGACATTTTTTGTTGTTTTTCTTGGAAAATATTCAGTGCATTTAAGCAATCCTTTCTTTTTAATCAGGGAAAGAACGGTCCTACGTTTTCTGGTCTTTAGAGTTTGCATATTCACGGAAACATTAAAATTATTTTTATCACATTTTTATTAACTCGTTCATGTCTGTCATTCTCTCCGTCCGCAAATTATCCAATCTCATAACTCAAAATTATATCACTTCTGATACTACTAAAGAGCTCAAAATTTTACCACACGTAGATCATGAATGACAGTTAATTATTCAGTCATCACCAACATAAACTTAACAGTTAGATAAGCCACAGTAAATAAGTTAAAACACCTATATAATCCTTGAAGAAATTCAATAAATCCACGGATTAATCCTGGGATTTTGACGTTAAAAAAATAGAAGTAAAAAAAGATTTTTAAAAACCACGTTTTATGTTTTATTTACGTTATTTTTTTCCCAGAATTGTGATGGAAAATTCTTTTCCTGGAATGATAAAAATTTCAAAGATATATGTTCAAGTACTATGATGTAATAATTTTCCATCACAATTCTATGTAAAACATTATTTTCTTCTTTTTGGTCCGCCTATTCTATTTTTTATTCAGAAAGCGCTATTTTTTCATCAAAAATGTTAACACTAGAGGACGTCCGTGACTTAGCTCGCATATAACGGATGAATTTCCAAGGAGAAATGTAAGCAAAAAGTTTCTTCTCCAACTATGAGCTCATCTACCAATTTTATATTTCTACCTTCAAAACTGAGAAACTTTTAGGCAAACTTTTATCATTAATAATTATAACGCACCTTTTGTGGACAACTTAGTATCTAGACCATCTTAATATAGGCTTTAAGACACTAATAACCAAAACAGTTTAATATAATCATCGCTTAGGGGATGAATTTTGAAAATCCCTTTAAATTGCTCACTTATACCATTAAAGTGACTTTAGTGCAACATTTTATGCTTCTAGAACCAGCTGTGTGTTAAATACAGAACAGTTCTTAATCGGCCAGAAAGTCAACCAGTTTTTCTTTTTTACAAGTGCCCCAAAAATAAGGTAAAACAAATGTCCAAAACTAGAACATTATTAGGGCTACCCAAATCAACCCTAGATTCATGATTTTTTGTGGTTTTTAAGTAAACCATTTTTTTATATTTTTGACGTGACAACGTCTTATAAATTGTTTTGCCGGGTGACACTTCAAGAAACTGCGTTACGCTCCGCTCACGTTATGCGCTCACAATGAGAGCGAGTGAGAGGCACGCGTCCCTTCCACTCGGGCATGGTTAGCCCGCCTAAGAGCGAGAGAGACAGACATAAAAAGTGGAAGGGACGCGTGCCTATAAATTAATGTTTTAAATATAATTCTTTGTATAAATAAATGTTTTAAATTGTTACTATTATTTCATCCTTCTTCCTACTATACGAATGAATATTCACATTTAAATTATTTTACCACTCAAAGTCGTTGTCACGTAAAACTTTCGCCCGTATACCGACTTTACAGGCAACCAATTTTTTTGTCAAATCTTTTAAGCATCAGGTTCAACATTTTTTGTGTTGTAATGGTGTCCAACTTAACCATAGTTGTTTTTTGAAGTGAAAACTTCTTTAGCATCGTTGTGATTTAAAAGTCGTTAAAACGAAAAGCGACAATAAAAGAGACAGACACTTATGTGTCTTCATAAGATTTAACGTAGGAGAAAATGAGATAGGAAGCATTATGTGTTAATACGTGTTTGTGTGCACATGCATAGTACAAAGCTTGAGAGAAAGCATCACAATTACAGTGGTATTTTATATACGTGTACGTATTATTTTTGAAGGTTTCACTTCTACCACGTATGAGTTGCAAACAAGCAAGGTATGTACAACCCGGTTACAATATCTGTGGACCTGATGACGTCACGTCAGCGCTTAGGTACGGTGCACAAAACAAGCATCATGCGGATAGTATTGTAAACAATAATAATTATGAACGATAAATAAAATATATTATACTTTTTCTCTTTTATTCTTTTATATAATAAATTTTATGTTTTTATATGATAAATTAACGTAAAATAAAATGTTTTTATCCTTGTGATTTTTTCTTTAAACTTAATAGTTTTTGAGTAAATTTTTTTAACGGCGGTCGCCGGCCGCTGCTGTATAAAAAAATTCCAAGTAAAATAATCAATGAAATAATCTTGGTTAAGTACAAAAAGTATTTAATTTCGGTATATATAGTATTTAATTAGCACAGGTTCGTTTAACAGCTTGGTCTACAGGTATGATGTATTGCTTGTTAGCTTTCTCTGATTCAAAAAATTTCAGCACTTTCAGGATTAAGTTCCTTGCTTCACTGTGAATAGTCTTTCCCATATTTGAGGAGTAGAAGTGAACTTTAAAACAACGGAGACCAATAACAAAATAGTCCAAACTTTAACGAAAATGTTCAACGTAACAACAAAAACAATATTTTAACGTAACAGCAATAACAAATTAACAATAAAAGTCCAAACGTAACAATGAAATGATCAAAAATATGGCAGTAATAAGACGAAAACAAGACGACGCACAGAGGGGTATTTATTTAATTTAGCTGGCCAAAAATATTTGTTTGGGTTTTCGAGTTGCTAATGACGGAAATAAAACAAGTGTAATATAAACAGTAATTAATAATGTTTATTTTTTATAATTTTCATAAATAAAGAAAAAACTACAAAAAATAAAAAAAATAAAAAATGTGATTCCGTCACATGCCTACACTAATATGCTGATATAATACACTAATATAATGATGATTATGACACATATGATTTTATTAATATTAGTAACTTTAAGTATTTATTAAATCAATTTATCTCATCCTCACTTTCTGATGGAAATGCGTCTGTTGGGTTTGGTGTTGCAGATACAAGCAAACTCAATGTTTCAGGAAGAAAAGAAGACTTCTTATTTTTCTTTATTACCCTTGAGGCACTAAAAAGGGATCTGAGCTTAAAAGTAGCCTATTCAAAATGTCTCTGTTACAGGACTCTCTAGAGAATTTTCTTGAGTAATCCTGTCTGTATGACCTAAAATGCTTGTTGCGTGCTTCTGCTGCTTCTTCAGATAGTTGCCCTATGGGTAACAATGCATTTTTTATTTTGTCTGATCCGTGCACAAGTACTTTATGCAGTGTGGGCGTCATTGGGTGCCACGGGTAAAGTTTTACGTATAAGCAAGCAGTTTCGTCTGCATATTTTTCTAAATTTATCTCGTATCCGCTAGAAATCGTTTCCAAAATCACTTTTAACCTATATATTAACTCGTAGTCTATTCCTGTAATATCTGAGGATAGTTTCGGATCTTCAAAAAATCTCCTGCTGGTGTTGCCGTCATTAGTGTTTCCGAAGTTTGCTTTCGGCATGTCAACTAATAAACCAGTTTCATTACGAAACCTGGTCTGTATTTCGATTTTCTTATTTATCTCCATTTGTTTTTCCTCTTCTGATTTTCTCTGCCGGTACTTTCTCACAGGTAATTTATACGCAAGGTGTAGAATACTTTCAAAAAATCGTATTCTCGCATGTAAAATGGAAAGACCAAATTCAGTAGCATCCTTTGAAATTCTCCTTTTGTCCTTTAAATTGTTGAATTCTTTGGAAGTTTTCCCACAAATATAGCAACGACTTGTGGATGTTGTTCCAGAAGCTGCGTTGCAAACCTTTCCATCTACCATTGTCATTACAAATTGGGAATGCACCAAAAACTTTTTTCCGTCAATATTCACCTCAGTCGCAACCAAATTATCAATAGAATTTTTAACATAATTGATCTCTTCGTTTGTAATATCAGTTGTCTCTTTGACGAAGCGAAATCTTATTGGACGACAAAATCGGGCAGATGAAGGAGTTGGATTTTCCCATAACACCTTTTGATTGTCCTTGACGCAAATAAGTCGCACAGGTACAAAGCAGCTTTGAAAAATATATGCATCAGAGTCAGCCTCATTGTTATGTTTTTGTTTGTACTGTGCTTGTTGGGATCCGTCACAGCCCCATTTACATAACAACTTCAAAGTGTTCCGCTCTTGCTCTTTTATTGTCAATAAGACTTCTTTTAAGAATTCCGATAAGCGCTTAACAGTTATATCAATTAATGGTTGCAGTTGGGTCTCCGCGCAGGTACTCGTTACCGTGCTCGCTTCTGGAGGAGGATAACATTTCTTTTTGGCTTCTTGAATTAAGCTATAACACGGAAAAAACTTCTTGTTCGTGTTTCTTATAACCTCATACTGCCCTCGTGTTAAATCTGCATCTATAAACATTTTTAAAGCTTCCATGGGGGTTAGACGCGATGATTTTCCACACTTAGAGGTGGAATCGAAAGCTCTTTTGTACTTCGTTGCACGGGTCGGAGAGCTTGTTATATCTTGGAGTACGTGGGAAGCATCACGTTTTCCCGATTTTCTTAATTCAACTTGAGCTGCGTGAACTATAACACCATCCTCTACATTGGAGCGGATCTCTTCAGTTTTTCTTCTTTTGCTCCTTTCGCTAGATTCACCAAATGATTTACGAGGGCGACCTTGACGATTTGTAGTAGTGACTGGAATTTCGAAAGTACCTTCCAGCCAAAGATGGTTGTTTTTTAAGAAAACCTCTTCCTTTTTGTGGGATTTAATCCACCTTTGCTTCATTTCTGATTTGAAATGTGCAAAATTGTGTTTCAGTTTATTTAACTGACATTCAGTAAGGTTGTCTTGAGTAAAAAGGTGGTCTTTCAAAAAACATAGCTTTTCTTCTAAATTACGTAAATTTTCATCCTTCATCTTATCGAAGAGTGATTTACGAGTCACTATTCTCACTCCAGAGGTACCCCCTGAACCTAGAACAACATTTAAACATTAATTAATATTTCACTAATTTCGACTGTAAAAGATCAAAGTACTCGCTTTAGTGTATCCGCGCTATTCCGCGGCTAATTTATATACCATTCGTTACTTAAGACCCTAAATTTTAAACATGAATAACAAAAAAAGCCGGATCTACCCCGATACTAAAACAAATACATCTTTAAAGATAAATTTCTTTAAAAAAATCTTCTGATTTTAGACATTACTTCTCGACCACTCAAAGCATATCAAACAGAATCAATTTGCATTAAATATATAACGCTTAGATTGCCACATACCTGTAGTCTCCGAATCCATTGCTTCTTTTCACCAGATTAACACAGTAAACTGCAGTTTAGCTCACAATGTTGACACTTTCTAAAAATCGCCGATAACTGACACGTACACAAAGTTCGATGATCAAGTCCCGACTGAGTTTGCCAGGTAACGCGCAAAGGGAGAGGGGCGGGGACGGCGGCCTATTGTTCGTTGGAGTGTCCCCTGCCTCAGGTAGTCGAATGCAGTAGCATTTCTTTAACTTTGTTATTTCGACTTTTGGCCGCGTAGATAGTTAAAATACCCCTATGTGCGACGCGTATCGGCAACGAAACTGCTAACCGTACTGACGCGAAAGGGCGAGCGCGGGGAGGTGACAAGAGAACGGGGAGGGGGGCTTGACATTCCAGCGAGGTCCACAGATATTGTAACCGAGTTGTATTTCACTTAATTAAAAAAAAAGTAAGTAACATCACAATTGTTGATCTTTCATTTTTTATTTGAACAATTAAATTCGATTAAGACAAAATCATTTAGCAACGAGAAACTAACCGTTTATAAGTAGAACTATTTCTTTTTTTTATTTAGAAAACACGTACATGGATAACACCAATAATCTATATCACAACATTTCTGACATTCATACCAATTAGCTTAGCCCAAAGTAAGCACTGTAAAGCTTGTATTTTGGACTCTAGGCTAACGGATATACAAACACACATATTATGATACATAATATATTATTTAAATCAGGAAAAAATCCTGATTTCAATAGAGGTGAAAATTGGAGCGTTCCACCTGCTTGGGATCCCATTATTAAAAAAAATATATTTCCAAAGACACACTGCAACATCTAGTGATGTAGTTAGCTTTTTTGCAAATAATAAAAGTAAGAAGTAGGTCGGTCCCCCTGCCCGATTTTCTTTCGCCAGTTCTTCTCGGAACCTCCAAATTTAATTTTTAGAACTAGTGGTAGACTCAGTTGTGTACACCGTAATCGTAGTGAGAATTTCATAACTAAATAAAATGCATAATAAAACAATTTTGATTTATATACTATATAACAGTTAGGAACGTGCCCAATTAAAATATTGTGTAGGTAGTAGAAAATATATGACGACCATTGCCTCAGTCAGGATTAAATATAAATTATGCGCAAAAAACTCTAAATAAGTAATGTTTTTTATGTTCTTTTTTCCTACCTGAGGGTTCGAAGGCATAGTTGTTTTTTACACTCGTATTTTAAATCTTATCTAAATATGTTGTTTTATTTAAATCTGAATGTGCGCGGAAGTGTTAAGAACTAAATAATATAGAGAAATTCTCGTATTCATCACACAAACAAGTGTCCCCTCCAAGACTCGAACCCAAGAACATCTCAAAAACTCCAAAAGTTGCCGTTGGATCGACAATTTAACGATATTTTGCTTTTCAGAGAATTAAGAATGTCGTGAAGCACATGGACACAACTGGTAATATAAAGCTATTTAATATACCGCCTGATATGTAACGAAATGTGACATATATTATGATTGATGTTAAATGTGTTATAACATTATGCATACCGAACAGCCATATGAATAATAATATGAAGTTCCTAATTTAATTACGTAACAAAGTTACCCTTCTTCGAATTGTTGCCCGCAAAATGTCAAGAATATTTCATAAAATTATATTTATTTAACTTTTTGAGAAAAAAAAATCTCTTTAATGTCTCTGATTAATATGTTCGTACTTATTGTATAGGTTCTAATATTAATTATTAATAAATACATATTTAAATACGATAAAATGTTAAATAAACAAAACTTGTGTTCAAAACAACAGCTTAACAGTTTAAAGGTACTGTGCTCCGCTGAATTGCGATAGATAGATAGTTATTTTCAGTTTTATATAACCTAAGGTGATTTATTGATGAAAATTAAAGCCTATATAGACTTCCCAGGCTATGGCACTTTATTTTAATGTGGTTTTTTTCTCACAGAAATTTCGACAATGTCCTGTAGTGAGAGATACGCGAAGTATTGGCATTAAAAACGTTTGATGGGAGCTTTCTTTTTTGAGTGAACTCTTTCTGGGTCCAAAAAACACAATACAACACGTCACAACACAAAGGGTTATTAAAATATGTGTTCATAATAAATGTTGGGTGTATCGTACTGTGAAAAGCTATAGGGAATGGGCTAGAGTTTTATGTTATTTTTTTGTGGTTACATACACAAAAAAGCCAGATTTGATAGAAGTGGATAGGAGAGTGTTAAGGTTAACTGGACGGGGAATGCTGGGAGGAAGTTGGTCGCAAAGGGATGGGTATTTCAAGCAGTTAAAAAAGATGTGGTCAGTAGTGCCCTCTTCTTGGGGACTAGTTAAAATACGAATATTATACAGGAATACGGGGGTAGTAACATGTCCAAGACGGAGACGACACATGATTAAAGTAGATTGCTTTGGTAAGAAGCGGTATTTTCTACCTTGTTTTTTTTTGGTATATGCATTAGAATTCTGCCATAATGACGACCTATGATTTTGGAGTTACGGGACCATCTCGACTGCCTTACAACTTCAAGATCGTTTTTGGCTATTTGGAGGCCTATTACCATAGCGTCCCTAGCCCATGCGTCAACTACTTCATTGTCTTGTATGCCACTATGACCCGAAATCCACGCTAAGGTTACGCCAATATTGCCAGAGTAGCACTGGAAGAGAAGGATTTTTTATTTGAAATATATTAGGACAAAAGGATTTGTATTTAAAAAGATTACAGGTGAGGGCTTCTAAAAAGCTTTTGGAATCCGTAAAAATCACAGCCTTATCAAGCCGGTGGGAAAGTATCAGAACAATAGCCTTTAGTATAGCCACTGCTTTCACTACACTAAAAAAAGGGGAAAAATTTATTTAGATTTCAGGAAATAGTTGTAAGAAATTGGCTAGACTTAGATTTTTAGTTCAACTCAAACGAGTTTTGCGTTTTACATTCTTCTTTTACTAAGAATTTCCTTTCTATATTTTTAAATCATATGAGATAATATTTGTAGTTTTTTTTTTAATGTAATTTTGTTTAGGAATAATAAGCAAAGCTTTGGCTAGTTTTTAAGTCTAAATATTTGTTTTTCGTTATTCTCTTTGTTACTATTTTTGGTTATAAAATTTATATACCTTCTCTAAAACTATTACATGGATGTATGTTTGAAATAGGATATTAAGTGTTATTTACTTTTTCCTCAATTATATTAATATAAGCAAACTTTCCTAAAACCAATAAATAAGTAAATAAATTCATTTTGGACTAACTACATTTTAGTAAAGATTTCCTTTAGAAATCTAGATCGTCTATTTTATTCTATTAGCTGTAAAGTTACTTAAGTATGTTACTTTATTCAACACCAGTAATTTTATTTACAGTTAAGAAGGACGTTTCTTAAGTGAAAAACATGTATCGGTCTGTGAAAGATTTACTGGACGGTCCTTGGATATAACTGAGACGAGGCGAGAATTTCAAATAAATACTCTTTTACTCTTTTATAAAATCAAACAATTACCAAGTCTAGGTTGTGTAGGATATGTCCAGACTAGGTCAAAACCTATCCTGGTTTTATTTTAATCTATAATACAGCAACACGTGGCCGGGTCAGCTAGTGTAATGGTAAAATCGTTACCAAACAGGATCAATACAAAATAATTTTATTTTAATTATTTACACTAGCGGCCAGTCCCGGCTTCGCACGGGTGGACCAATTCTTTAATTTTTTTCTATTATTAAATATTTTTCCGCTAGCGCCATCTAGCGTCCGGTAGACGAACTACTTGCGGTTAACGCGTTGCTATGGTAACGTTATTGATACAAATGTACAGACAAACACACAAACCACTGTGATCTTAGATTATAGATTAACAATATATTTGTTATGCTCCAGCTCCATCACTAATTGAAAAAGACTCGCATCTGCGTTGTTTACTCTCGCGCCATTAAATAGCACCTACGAGAAACCCCCACTGTTTTCGTCCTGGTGTAATTTACTCAAGTTATTTTGATCCTTGCAATTACGATGCCATTAGGGTTTGGTAATTAAGAACGATTTATCAAAGACCCCGATACTCGGGATACGATAACGAAGTTCTTGGAATCTTCAGATTATTAAAAATATATATTTTTCGATTGTGCTTTGTTGGGAGCGGTCGTGCGCATCGATATTATTCTATTTATTAATTTTACGTCAAACGAAAGTGCGTTCAATTGGCGTTACAATTGACTACGATTAATGTGAGTTTCGTGTGCGATCGACAGATTGCAAGGTCACGGACTACAGCTGCTTGCGCGGGGACCGCTTACCTCACCTCTGCGATAAAGGACAGGAAGAAATAATTGCTATCCTATTCTAATCGGTCCAGTGCGAAGTACCAGCGAGCGATGTCTAACAAAAACAAGATGAGTCATTGCGGTGCTTGTCCCGATATCATCGAAAATGATTGTTTTATGAAGTGTACCAGATGCGCTAAAAATTTTCATCTCCTTTGCTTTAATATCAATAGAGACGACTTGGATAAGAGTGCACCTGATTATAAACGGCGTTTGTTGTGCCCTATATGTCTTACTAAGCAGCCTAAAAGTGACAATTCCAATAACCCTGTGCGGCCGTCTACGCCAAACGGTTTGGCCGACTTAACATTTACTGGAACCCGGCGTAAACTGCAAACTCGAACTGATAGCGATACTAATCTATACTTTCATCCACTACCGACACGGAAAACATTCGTGATATTATACGCGATGAATTGCGAGGCGTCATTAGGGAGTTTATGTCGGAATGCACACTTGAGTTCAACAAAATTTAAAGGTGCAACTGTGTGATATATCGAATCAGCTAAGCGACTTTAAGAACTCTGTTGAATTTCTTAGCTGCAGCTTTGACAATTTTATGACTGATTTATCATGTGTCAAAACAGATATCACAGTCCTAAAAAAAGAAAATGAAACCTTAAAATCTGAGCTCGAAACATTAAAGGCACGCTTTAATCAATTCGACCAACTTTCTAGATCAACTAATTTAGAAATACAATAAGTGCCCGAGCATAAGGCTGAAAATTCACTTAATATAGTACAACAGTTAGGAAAAACTATTAAATATAGTGTTGAAGACAAAGATATTGTTTACTTCTCTCGTACTGCGAAATTACTGCCTAATAGTTCCAGGCCACGCTCAATTCTGGTTAAATTCAACTCGCCACGAACCAGAGACTGCTTTCTGGCCGCTGCCATTCTATTCAACAAGAATAATCCCGAAAATAAATTAAACACTGCTCATCTAGGCATGTCATCCACAAAACCGAGCCCTATTTTCATCACCGAGAAATTGTCGCCGGATAATAAGTATCTTTATGCTGCGGCGCGCAAACAAGCAAAGGAACTTGGCTATAAGTTCGTATGGGTCCGCGGTGGCCGTATTTACCTTCGTAAAACGGAAACTTCAGAAGCGATATTTGTGCGCAACAGTAATGTGTTAGAAAAACTAAAATGAACTTTTGACTATTGCATAGTATTTATGTATCTAAATTAGTGTCCCATATTTTAACTTTGTTACATTCTCCGCTTATTTAAGTGTTTTTTATCAAAATGTAAGAGGGTTACGAACGAAGACCAATGAATTATATTTGAATTCAATAAACTGTGAGTATGACGTCATTGTTTTAAGTGAGACTTGGCTAAATGACAGTATTAAGGACTCGGAGCTATTTACGAGTGATTATAACATGTATAGGCGGGATCGCGATATTAATCCTTTGCAAAGAAAGAGAGATGGCGGGAGGTTTTGATGGCTGTCAAAAAAATATTAACTCTCTTAGATTTACAAATTATGAAAGAAAGAAAGTTATTGCGACGACTTGTGGCTTGAACTCGATATTTTGGTGGGTAATACTCAAAAAAAATTGTTACTTTGTGCTGTATATTTACCTTCACCCACATCCACACAAGTTATGGAACATTTTTGTTATAATGCTGACATAGTGTTAAGTAAATATAATAACGTATTAATTTGTGGCGATTTTAATCTTTTAACATTAACTGGATAGGCACTCCAGGCTGTCCTCTGTCGGCAAGTTTATCAAATAGTAATGTAAACTCACATAATCTTTTAGACTTTCTTTCCTACAATAACTTCAGTCAATTTAACTGTATTACAAATCACAACGACCGTACTTTGGACCTGATCCTTGCAACTATACCAATCTCTAATATCACCTCTGCTAAAATTCCTATCAGTAAAATTGACTTACATCATCCTCCCTTGGAATTTTGTGTTAATCTTGACAGACGTGCAAATAAGTTACAAAGCAATAAGGCTGGTTTTAAAAAAAGGTTTCACAAGGCCAACTATGAATATATATGTACTTATCTTGATAAAATCGAGTGGAGTGAGGTGTTTGAGGCATACTTATCGGCAGATTCAATGGTTGAGAAGTTCTACATTGTCTTAAATAATGTCATTAAGAAATTTGTACCTGTTTCTCGAATTTCTTCAAATAAAACCCCTGTTTGGTTTTCTGCTGATTTGAAAAGACTTCTCAATGAAAAAAATAAATATCGAATTCGTTATTTAAAATATAAAAATCCATTAGACAATTTATCATTTTTATCTCTCAAACAAAGATGCAAAGTCTTAACAACTAAGTGTTATAATAATTACCTATCATTAATCGAAAATTCAATCAAATCGGACCCAAAATTTTTCTTCTCATATATAAAGCAAAAAAGCAGTAGCAATACTGCACTCCCTTCTACAATTGAATTCAATCACAAAACTGCTTCTACTGGCAAAATCTGCAGTATGTTCGCTGATTATTTTCGACTACATACGACAATACTATCACATCCAATATCGATACTAGTAGCAATAATATAATTGACGTGTCTAACTCTTTGTGTTCTGTCTCATTCTCTAAAGAACAAGTTTTGAAGCTGTTGGAGCGAATTAATCGCAATAAGGGAGCTGGAGTGGATGGTATACCATCTGTATTTGTTAGTAAATGCGCTAAGCAACTTTCACTGCCACTAACCCTTATTTATAATAGGTCATTATCTACAGGAACATTTCCTGCTGCTTGGAAGATGGGATAAATAGTACCAGTTCACAAATCTGGTGATAAAACATGTGCTAAAAATTACAGACCCATATCACTTTTGACAACATTTGCTAAAACACTGGAAGCCCTTTTGTGCCCGATATTAATTTGGCATATCAAAAGCCTACTCTCTGATTGCCAACATGGTTTTGTTAACGCTCGTTCAACTACCACCAATCTTGTCAACTTCATTGATGATATGACTGATTCTATTGATGCGCGCGTACCCGTTGACGTGATCTATACAGATCTCTCGAAAGCCTTCGATCGAGTTCCTCATCACATACTTTTACACAAATTATATCAGTATGGCATCGCGGGTAGTCTTCTTAAATGGTGTTCCTCTTACTTAAGCAAAAGATCATCTAAAGTAGAAGTAGGGGGTTTCGAGTCTGATCCTTTTCCTAACTTGTCTGGTGTTCCGCAAGGCTCCCATTTGGGACCAATATTTTTCAGCCTTTTTATTAATGACCTAGCAGCTTGTTTGAAAAATTCTAAGACTTACATGTATGCGGATGATCTTAAATTAATGAGACCCATTGAAAACATTCATGATGTAGGCTTGCTACAAGATGACTTAAACCGACTAGACCAATGGTGTACTGCGAATAAGATGGTTTTGAATGTTGATAAATGTTTCTTTATTAGATTCACTCGAAACCGCACTCAAAATCTACCTAGTACATACACATTAAAAAACAAACCGATTCAAGAAACTGATGTGGTTCGCGACCTTGGAGTTACACTTGATAAAAAAATAAGTTTTAAGAATTATTATAATAAAATGGTTTCTAAAGCGTTGAAATGTCTAGGTTTTATAATGAGAAATAGTAAAGAATTTAAAAATGTAACAACTATCAACCGTTTGTATCACAGTTTGGTACGACCTACTCTTGAATATGGCAGTACAGTATGGAACCCACACTATGAAGTTCACTCTAACAAAATTGAGCGAGTGCAAAAGAAATACTTATATCACCTGTCCTATAAATGTAAAATGGCCAAGAATCTACACTCATATACGAGTCGCTTGAGTTATTTTAAATTATCCTCTCTTAAGAACCGACGTAAAGTTTTGGATCTGGCCTTCCTTCAAAGGTTGGTTAATGGAAATTTGAATTGTCCACAATTGCTAAGAAAACTTAATTTTAGGATTACACTGAAACTTCCGCGTCTGTCAAGATATTCCCTTTTTTCACCGAAATCATCCAAAAGTAACCTTGGTATTAACTCTCCTCTGAACAGGTTACAATCTCTTTATAATGCATTGAGTAAGAACGAAGATATTGACATATTTCGGCTTAACTTATCTAACTTTAAGAGAAAATTAGTTGACCTCCAACGCTAAGTCGGTGGTACGTAAGGCTTATGATTGTAATTTTATTTTGTCATTAGGGCACTGTCAAGTTTCTGCTTAAGTGTTTATATTCTCTGAAAAAATTGCTAAGCTAGCTTCTTTTCAGTGCTTTTTTATAATTAACTTTGTAACTTTTATTATTTTATTATCTCATTATCAATAGGATAAGACGATTTGTTTTGTATTTTTTAGTGTCTTCTGCTCCCTACTTTTTTATTTTTTTATTATGCGTTCCGTGGCAGCCTTTCAGTAAGGCAGCACCGTATTGATGCTACCGTAAAAATGTAACATTGGCTTATAAGGTGTATGTCTTGTTGGTTGTCCTAATAAAATAAATAAATATTATTAATAACGAGCCGACCCGGCTTCGCACGGGTGGACAAAACTCTTAATTTTTTTTCTATTATTAAATATTTTTCCGTTACCGCCATCTAGCGTCCGGTACACGAACTACTTGCGTTTAATATGGTAACAAACACACACAAAGTATCCTCAATATTTTATTATAGGCTAGGATTATATATTTATTTATTGTTTATTCAGGAACCAACAGCTTTTTACGTAATAACTCAAAACTAAATTATGGGTTGGCACATTCGCCTAATAGTTTCCACCTCTAGTTGGTAAAAATAAAGTTATGCTAAGTTACAAAAGTGCGAATAAACTATAAATTACTTCGTGAAGACTATTTAATACATTTCAATATTAATAAAAACAACAAATGTCACTAACAAATGTCACTAACAAATGTCACTAACAAATGTCACTAACAAATGTCACTAACAATCTATATAAACGAAATGTGCAAAAAGCAGCACATCAAACTGTCAAAACTGGCGAAACATCAAAATACTAGAAAAGATATTGAACTTCAAAGTATCAATTCAATCGAAAAATCAAAAAAGTAAGTTAAAGTTTCGTGTAGTCCAAAGTACAGCTCGAATTAACAAAAAAACAGCTTTAATAATGGTATATAATATTAATAAAGAAAATGTGTGCAATTCACACGTGGTATAAGTGAAACTTTCAAAAATAATACGTACCTACACGTATACAAAATACCACGTCTACGGCTGTTGTGATGCTTTCTCTCAAGCTTTGCACACAAACACGTATTAACACACGGATATAATGCTTCGTATCTCATTTTCTCCTACGTTAATTCTAATGAATTTATGTGTCCCTCTCTTTTTACTGTCGCTCTTTCGTTTCACAACGATGCTAAAGAAGTGTTCACTTCAAAAATGAGATAAAAAAATAACAATGCCAATAGTTTACAATAACATTGCAGTATGATTGTATGAAACTACTCAATGCCCAATATCCGTTTCTTTTTTATCGATTGTTTGATTACAATTCAGATTATTGTATTTGCGCGTAGTATTTACTTACACTGAGTCTACAGTGAGAACACGTGCATACAAATCTGTTTGGCTTGTGCAAATTGCGACTATGGTTATAAACATTAACGAAATCCTTGTGTCCGAAGTTTGGCACCAGTTGAGGCTTAATACATTTTATTCTCAAATAAATAAAAAAAAAGTTTCTCCGAATTGCAATTAAAATCGCTTTATACATGTAATTGAGCCCATTTATTTATTCTAGGCTCTCCTTTTTATAGATTCATTTAGATGAAAGACCCTTGTCATTAGGTTTTTATTAAATTTTGTAATTTCAATAATAAAAAATACGAGGGGATCTCCAGGCAATATAATTGTAATAATTACAGTCTTTGCATCTGTCAGTAAAGTAAAAAAAGGTATGTCAGTTTTGTTAAAAATGTTCATTGTGTAAAAATAAATTCTTGGCTGAGACAAAGGTTAAAATGATTCTGCCTAATGATATGCAAAATAATTGTAAAAATATTAAACGTGTAAAAATATAACAACAATTAAAACAAAAAATAGTTAATACTTTTTTTAAATATTATAATTCTTTTTAATATAATAAAATAGAGTTACCCATATTGCTTCCGTTTTAATATTAATGTTTTTTAGCGGAACTACTTTTTATTGATTTATCTGGGTCAGGCCAGAGAAACATGTGACATGAGTATGTTTACTCTTTATTTCTTTCCGATAGAGGCAAAGAAAAAACATTCTGCCAAAAAACCCTCATTTGGATGCCTTATATTACTACAGAACATACAAAATACAATAATAGCTTTTTCATATTATTAAATCAAGCCATATTAAACGCTATTAATTCTAAAAGGTAAAAAAAATTATCAACAACAGTTATGACAGATCTGGAAACATCTCAAGCATTACTTAAGTTGTTAAATTAATTATTATTTAACTTTGTGTACGTGAAAGGATGTTCGCAGAAGGGCCTTTTCAGTACGAACTTGTCCAATTTCGTCCATTTGAGACCAACTAAGTAGTTAAGTACATACTTATTGCGAAAGAAAGTACCTTCTCGATTGGAATACTTCACAACTGAAATTCAGCTTGAATTCTGTTTAAGTTTGAATTTGTGAAGGGTATAGCCAATTAGATGTTTTTGTTTTAATATAATTGTATTTTTTATTTATTGTATTTTTTTTATTTATTTATAAGGACCGCCAACAAAACACACTATAACATTAAAAAATATACAATTTATCCTAGAGTTAAGTGCTGTCTTTAAAGGCAGTCACGATATGCAGCAACGAAAATACAAAAAAAATTAAATCCGTAATGTGACTAAAGCTTATTTAAGGAACCATAACTGGGATTTTACGGCGGGATTTGATTACTACCGAATCAGGTGTCAGTTACTGTAGTATCATTTGTCGATTTTTACGACACCCTTAAGTGTAACAAGTTAGTTAGTTAGTTCGCACACTTTCGCACCTATCACACTTATCAATAAAACCATTTTTACCGAATATATGACGCGTTTCTGATTTTTTTTTATTTAATCCTGACATTTGGACTCCATGATCACAGGATTACTAAAGAAATGGTAAAAAATAGACTTAATTAATGGATATACTATAACCAATTTTTCATCGGACATTTTCCTGACTATTTAATTTAAACCAAATAGTTTCGTTTATTATTTGTAATTGTTTAGTTATTTTGTAATCGTGTTTTCTGTAATAAAATAAAAACAGGTGGTTAATATATAATTTAAATATCTATATAAAATATCTCTAATATATTTTAAATATCTTTTGAATAGTTTGACAACGCATTTGGATTTAAAACTTATTTTGGAAACGATGAATTGATTCCTCTTTGCTATCATCAGGGTATCAGCTAGGTACAAACAGCAACACTCTTAACTGCCCGTTCGAGACGCATCAGACAGAAAGGTAGAAAGAGATGAAATTATTTTTCTCATGACAACTTCATAACAAAAACTTAAGGTTTTATAAATAAATAAATAAATATTTCCTACATTCACACCAATTAGCCTAGCCCAAAGTAAGCACAGTAAGGCTTGTGTTATGGATACTAGGGTAACGGATAGACATACATATATGATACATAGATATGTAATATTTATAGAAATATATATAAACACCCATGACTCAGGTACAAATGCTCGTATTCATCATACAAACATCTGCCCCTACCGGGATTCGAACCCAGGACCATCGGTGCGAAAGGCAGGATCGCTACCGTTGCACCAAACGGTCGACTTTTTATGACATAATATCTATGTGTGTGTGGTGTGTGTCTCTTGGCGCCAGAGAACTGTCACTGCTTGACGCAGAGTCTTGACTTGACATGCTTGATGACGTGCTTTCAGTTGTTGCCGCTCTTCCAAAACAAAGAGCAACGGCAACGTCGCATGCTTTTGGATGAAATAATGAAAAAAAAATATTTATCCTGCATTATAAAAGAATATTATTAACATTATATCACTCAAATTAAACAAATCAACATAGCGCATAAATATTGTGTTTTTTTTATTACACAAACATTTATCCTTTCCGGGACTCGAACTCAAAATCTTTTCTGATTATGTTAGTAAGATCATTGCAAAACTCGACCTCATTATGTAGTTTGTCCTTAGCCCTTATTCCACCACACATATTATGGTTGCCTCCTTTCCCAAAACTTTATTATATTTCTGTTATTTAAAATATGAAGTAATAATTTTTCAGACATGCGGTAATCTATTCAATTCTACTCGAATTTTATGTCTGTGACAGCGTGTCTTTTTCTATTCATAAACTTCGGTGTTCAAAATGCAAAGATTAGAATGGTTTTAAGGTTCAAAATGTGTTTTGAAAAATTTGACAATGATTGTTCTGATATTACTCTTATTATTGAATTGAAACAATCCCAACTTTTTGATGCGAAACTCATTAGGGTCTTAGAAAAAAGTATTAGTTTCAGTTATTATGGTTCATTCATTTCAAAACTTTGTAACATTACACACACATCTACAATAAAAATGACATTTATGAAGACGTCATACATCTATTCTCACTTTCTTTCAAAAAGTTGGTAGTCACATTGTTACTATTTGTACATACTCCACAGACTATTGAACATAAACATCAAAATCACAGTTCCAAATGGATTCGTTTTTCTATAAGTAATTATTTATTAGCACTTAAAAGAAACTCGATTAATTTTTATTTTATTTTATGCTAGATTTTTATTTCTAAATAAATTATTACTAAAGGAGTTCAACTTTTCTCAGATGACAGTCGGAACACGAAAGAACGTCCTATACCTTCAATTGAGTAGCAAAGTGATTTATTTAATTATTAAGTTTGCTCGTAATTAAACCTTCAGTAAGGATTATTTCTGGAATATTAATAATTAAATAGAAACATCAAGAATAATATGTAGTAATCAAGAAGGTAAATACAGTCAACTTATCCAAAATTTAATGTCTTTATTCGATTTTGTACTTTATTCTCAATTTATTGACACAAATTCACGTGTTGACGTTCACACTGAACACGTAATCTTTGTTTTAAATCGATCAATATTAAAATTAGAAACCTCTTTCGTAATGACAATATACTATCATGTTATTTAGTTTAATGTCAAATTAAGGAAATAAGAGATAAATGGTCCTATCACGAAAAAAACAAATTAGTTTTGATTAACTTATAGAGAAATAATAAAATTTAAATAAATTATTTGGTTTCATTAATTTTGATGCACACTTTATTTTTATTGCATGATGTAACCATGCACTTATAAGTGTTACTTAAATATTTATTTAGCAAGTGTCAATAAATCAATAAATAAATAAACTTTTTTTAAGATGTTCTCCACTAAAAAAATCTAATAGCTATTTTATTGTCAAGGCTGTCAAACCAATAAAAGTTCCAAGTTCAAGCTCTATCCGCTAAATGCGTGTTTTTACAACTACCGTCAGTTTTACGATGATAGCCTTCGCCAATATGAAGGCTGAACATAAAACGACCTACCCGTTGAGATGTGTCGTTGTTTTTTACGTGGCATTGGCACTGAAAAGTGCTCAAATTATTGCTTTATAAACAAGGCTGTTATGGCGACCAAAGGAATATTGCTTGACGTAAGTGGAGTTTACTGCTGATGTTCACATGGGGACCGACAATACTAAGTCAGAAGGAAAAAAAATAACAGTACCGTTTAGGGTTGCCCGGAAGAAGCGAAGCTTCAAAATATAAAGCGTAGGAACTAAGCGTTAAAAATAGAGTAGAAAAAGAGATAGAAAGCCACGCCAGCCACGCACACTGACATGAGTGAGAGCCAGACAGAAAACCCCGCACACTGAGGTGGGGAGGCAGCTGGCTCCTACAAATATCGTGTAACGGTTAAAGAGTTCTGTATATAGAACTCTTTGGTAAGGGGCCGTCCATTAATCACGTGAGGTTCGAAAGGGGGGGGAGGGGTCCATAAAAAATCAGGAAATATCACAAGGGGGGAGGGGGGGGGGGGGGGTTAGTAATATATCACGTGTATTTATTTTTTAGGCAAATGCGCGATACTGAACCGAAATGCGACGTTACGTGTATTAATGTTTTCGTCAAACGCGTATACGAAATCGAACAATCGAACAATACGAAAGCGGCTTACTACTTCTGTACAAAGAAAAAAGCAAAGGGCATGTGAATTCTTGTCACAAGCAACTGAATCCGAGCAATAAAAGTCTAGAGATGCACAATGTTCGTTCTTCCCGCATCCTCACGCGACGATCGAACGGTAGATCGAGAGAGATTCTCTGCGTAGTGCGCGAAAATGATTTTTTTTTTAGTTCAGAATGGGTTCGCTCTTGATCCCAATCAAGCCCCCGGGGCAAAGACAGAATCCATGAAACGAGCTACCCCAAAAGGTGCCTATTCACCCTGGCTTTAAAAACAGACGGATTATAAGTACTCGGAAATACAGACGCAGGGAGGGAGTTCCACTCCTTTGCTGTGCGCATTATAAAAGAAGTCGAGAAGCGCTTGGTGCAAAAGGCAGGAATAGCGATCAATAAAGGGTGGTAGCCCGCAGTGCGTCTGGATGTCCAATGGAAGAAAGGTGATGGCGGTATGAGCATATGTAGCTCCTGAGCACGCTCTCCAAAATACAATCTGTAGAAGACCGACAGACAGGCAACTTTGCGGCGGTGAGCTAAGGTGTGAAGCTAGCTCTTCGCCAATTTGTTGTCACTAATGAGCCTCTCAGCTCTGCGCTGAATCGTGTCCAGTGGTAGCAAGTTGGTATTTTGCTGAGCCTTCCCAGAGGTGGCTGCAATATTCCATGCCAGATCGGACTTGAGCTTTATAGAGAGTTGAAAGCTGTCCCGGCGTGAAATATCACTTGACCTTATTTACAACGCCCAGCTTTTTAGATGCAGTCTGAGTCTTGGACTCGATGTTGGCGCCAAAGTTGAGATGTGACGACAACTCCATGTCAAGAAGCTCGAGGCTGTCGGTCACAGGTAAAGATGTACCTCGGAAAGTAGGAGTGAGGTTGAAGGAACTCTTTTTTGCAGTGAAAATACACGCTTGCGTTTTGGAAGCGTTGAAATGGACGAGGTTACTATCACCCCACTGGGAAACGTGGCTTAACCTCTGATTTGCTCGCTCAACCATGGCCTCTTTCATCAAAATCACGTCGTCACCGCTGGCTTTAGAATTAGACAGGTATTTCTCTAGGACAGTACTGTCGTCTGCATACCCAACAAATCCTAGTATTAACAGGTCATTGATGTGCAGCAGGAAAAGTGTCCCAGAGAGAACAGACCCCTGAGGAACTCCGGCATCAATAACCACTGAGTCAGAGGAGCAACCATCGAAAACTTCTCTGATCGACCATTCTGTCAGGAAATCGGCTATCCAATTACAAAAGTCAGCGGGGATACCATACACAGAAAGCTTGCGCAGCAGACTAGCGTGCCAAACCCTGTCAAAAGCCTTCGAGATGTCTAGTGACACGGCAAGTGCTTCGCCGTGCATCTCGAGGGCCTCGCCCCAGCAGTGCGTCACATAAACTAGAAGATCCCCAGTTGAACGTCCACGGCGAAAGCCATATTGACCATCACTGAGGAGATTGTGGCGGATGTGTTACTACTCTGTGAGATAATTATTAATCTGTGGATGTTAGCTACATACTCTGTGTAATAAAAATAAGACGTAATTGAATTTTTCGGTCAGCAAAGATTTTTCTGATACGAAGAACTTTTAATGAATGGTATTGTAATATTTGCAAGTTAATTAAGACAAATACAGTGATCTATGCAGGACTTTCATTCATCAATTTCCTCGCTTCTTTAAACAAACTGTAAATAGTGGATTAGATCTAATTCGCTATAGTGGTGATCCCGACGTGATTTGAACACGCAACCTTCTGATTGTCTTCTTAGTACGAGAGCAACTTACTGTTCAGCACTTTTTCCATAACTTTACATAGTATGGAAGTGATGGCGATCGGTCGGTAATTGCATGGATCGGTACGACTACCCTTTTTGGGTACTGGCTGCACACTGGCAAGCTTCTAGGATTTTGGTACGGTATTTGTTTTGAGAGAGAGGCTATACAGGCGTGTTAGCACAGGAGACAACTCGGGCGCACAATACCTCATTACTCTTGCTGGTATACCATTAGGACTACTGGCTTTATTCACGTCCAGACTAAGTTAGACTCTACGGACCTGCTTATTGTAAATTGTGATCTCCGAAATTAAAGAATCACAGCGAAGTATGTTTGGTGGTTGTTGAGAGCCTGTGTCTAGACGGGACTTGCAAACAGAGAGGCTAATAAGCTTGCTTTTTCTGTTACAGAATGAACCAGTGACCTGTTAGGTTTCGGTAAAGGTGGTAACATAAGACGGCAGAAATTCGCTTCGACTGACTTCGAAGGGACCAGAACTGTTTACTTCCATTCGGGTAGACTGACAGTTTCGTGCCTATTCGGCTAATGTGGTCGAATCTCGCCTTGAGAATGACCCTTTTGCATGACTTGGCGGCCGAATTATAGGCTCCCTTCTTCGCTCGTATTCTCCGTGCGCGGACCTTGCAATAGCGGATATGCACCCAAGCCTGGAAAGCAGACTGTTTTCGGGCCTCACCACGAGCACAAGCCGTATTATACCAAGGCCGGGATTTGTAACCGAGCGGAATATCGGAGAATGAAATAAAATACTCCATTCCCTGCCGAATTACGTCTGCAATCGCATCAGCGGTGCACGAAGGGTCTTTCGAAGAGAAGCAAGTTTGCCGCCAGGGATAAGATGCAAAGAAAATATGCATCTCGTCCCAATTTGCCGACTCGTAACGCCATACCCGCCTCATGCCCCTGGGGCTATCATCCGGAGGAGAGCAGATCGATACGGATTTCACCACACAATGGCCGGACGTTCCCAGTGGAGCTGAGCCCGAATGTTTGTGTGGATCAGTTGTCAGCAGTAAGTCAAGACAATTGGGTGTGTGGCCAGCAATATCTGGAATTCGCGTCGCTTGGTCCACCAGCTGAGTAAGATTTAGCGCTAGGGCAAATCGTCGCGCTTCTCTCCCAGCATGGTCAGTTTTCTGGTATGGGAACAGCCACTCTTTATGGTGAGCGTTGAAGTCCCCCAGAAAAACAAGCTCCGCCGCTGGATATCGCTGAGTTGCCAAGTCTGCCGTTTCTGTGAGGTGAACTATGAACCGAGTCGTCTCCCGGTCACCGCTGTGCGATTGGTAAACACAGATGTAGAGCTTCTTCTCTACCCCTGTGTCCACCAGAAGCCAAATAACGGAAAACCCGGTCTTTTCAAAGCATCGGAGACGACTACATCAAATGTCATTACGGACGAACACACAGGCCCCTGCACACATCTTGAACTTATGCACAAGCGTGTAACCAGGGTAGTTGAGGTACGCCTCATCCGACGGGGTTGCTATCTATAGATGGGGTATAGCAACCCCGTCGGACCTCATCTTGACGGAGACTCATCTGAGTCTCCGTCAAGAAGAGGTCCGACGGGGTAGGTGCGGCTTCTCAGTCTCCAGATGGTGATGGACCGGATCGAGATTTGAGTGCAGTCCTCTGATGTTCGCGAGGTGCACTTTTAATGGGAGGTAGTGCAGCCGTTGTTTAAGATTCTTCCTATTCCTTCCTTTCATGATGGTGAATGTTGGGGGGTAGGATTTGCAGTTGAGACGCTACTCAGTCGACCATTAAAGTACTCTTAGGCTGGGATCATCAGCCGTCACCACGGGCCGAGTTGGCCGTTGCCCGGGGTGGACCGCTAGGAGGTAGACCCCAAATGATGATGATGACGCCGAGTGGCTTGATGAAACCGATGTTGATCTTCAACAAAGCACTGTGCCAACAACTGACTTGCAAGATGCTTTTCCAGTTATTGGTGTTGAAGAAAGTCTTGCTTATGCGTGGTCCGAGGATACTGTACATTAAATTATGTTCATGTATTAGTACAAAAAAGTTTTTCGCATTTCTTTCATTATTTTTATGTCAGTCAAAAACATCCTGCAACCTTACTGTCTATCTCTAAACGTCATTATTGTAGTCTTTACTTCTCTATAATAAAATTATATGATACTTATACCTGTATTAAAAAAAATGAAAAGTCTTTGAAGGTACTAAAAATACACGTGATATAGGGGAGGGGGTGGGGTTACTCTTAAACCTCACCATGTATCACCAAGGGGGAGGGGGGGTGCAAAAATGCCAAAAAAAACATCACGTGATTAATGGACGGCCCCTAACGGTATAAAATCTGACGCTCTCGTGTAACGGTAAAATCTGACGCTTAGCACGGATAGAGTGGCGATGACCCTATATGCGAGCTGCCCGAACGTCCGTATAGAAGCTTCGCTTCAACAAAGATATGGTGACATAAGATGTAAAATATGTACCGCAAAGTTAATTTACGGAATACGCGTTTTGTTATACGCACGCAGATGATGTTTAGTATCGAAAAATCATGTTTGTAAAAATAATTCTTTATTTTCTAGAATAGTATATTATGCGCGCGACAACGATACCTAAAATTCGCTATAGAGCATTATATAATGCTCTATAGCGCGCAGTCTGATTTAATCCTTATTACGGCTTTGGTAATGGTTCTTTTTGATTGCATGATATTTTTTTCCCCGATAGAGAGAGAAATAACGCATGTAGCAAAACATTCATGTGTATTATTTGTATTTACTAATGTGATGCTGATGAGTCAAGTGAATATACAGGTTAGTCACTTTTAAATTATAAACCAAATTTTTTATTTGAGTATGAGTTGAATACTTATTTTTATTATTTTATTTATTTAGGATGGGTTAGCTCTTGATCCCAATCAAGCCCGGGGGCTAGGACAGAATCCACGATGGAACGAGCTAACCCAGAAGGTTGCTGAATAGCCACCTTCTTCTCCTTCAGCTTCTGGGTTAGCTTTTGGGTTAGGGTGAATACCCTGGCTTTCAAAATGGACGGGTTATAAGTTCTCGGAAATACAGACGCAAGGACCCGTTCCAACGATATTGAAAAGCCCTTGGTGCGACAGGTAGGAATAGCAACCAAAAAATAAATACTCCTTTGAATTAAAACTCTCCTCTCCTTTTACCAGATACATTATGCATCAATTGTTGTTTTTTTTTATATTCAATCCTGATTGTAATCACAACTAGGAACTACAATAATTATGTATATTATTATTATAATTATAGTTATAAGTATAGTATAACTATAATTATAGTAACTACAAATTTTGCTCAGTTTCAAGCTAAATAAATGTCTTGAACTGTCCGATTTTTTTAATTTCCTGGCTATAAAGCTATAATTATGATGAAGAGCATTCATCTTTGTATTAACTTATTTTAATATATAACTACTGAGGTACAGTATTAATAATGAAAATAAATGAAACATTTATTCTGATTTATTTATTAAATTAAAACTACCTACCTAAAATATTGATGGTACTATTTTCGTCTATGGGAGGTGTAGATAATTAGGTATGATATCTGCGTACGACGCAACCAGTTCAGCTTAAAGTTGACATTGTTGTAATGCTTGATGTGCTTTTGGTTGTAGGTATTGTACAGTCAACATAACTGATAAATTTCTCCATTCGATTATCAGTTCAACATATAGAATTCAATTGAGAAAATTTGACGATTCGATGTTCGTGCCTACATATTAGATATGTCTGACCAAAATGTCCTTGTAATTTATTCCAGAACTGAGTTAGCGAGACCTAGAGATGACAAATTACTGTTGGCAAAATCATGGATTATGTAATAACACGCTTGAAAAAATTGTCTTCGAGAGAACGTTCGACATGCGTTTTTAAAGTGCAGACAGTGGTGGCATCGGCAAGGGTCAACCTCAGCGGATAATTATAGTTTATAAAAAAAATCAAACAAGTTTTTAGGTTTTTGAACGCTCCGCATGCATGACGCAATAAAGGCGGACTGTGACGTGATAATGTGGTGAAAAACATTAAATTTCAAGTCATCGATATCGATACATTCAGTCTAAACTCAAAATAAAGTTGATTGATAACTAATTAAACTATACAATAGAATTTTTTCATACTTTATTATTTCATTGTTAAAATTGACCTATTTGGGAAAAAAAATAGTTTAAGGCCATCTCATGAAAAAAGTTAATTTTATATTTAAAAATAACCTTATAATATATAATAATAATTTTATGTTCTACAACTGCATAAAAAATGTTCTGTTAACCTGGAAAACTTCAAACCACTTCTGAAGTGGTAGTAATAAGTACTCTTGACTTGGTACTCTTGAGAGCCAATTTTTAAAAGATAATTTTATTGAATAATTTTATTTCAGGCTAAAAAGCTTTAGTAACAATTTGCCTTATGTTATGTTAGTGAAACTAAAATATTTTTTTTAGATATGTAATATAACCAGCTAGAATTACTATGTGTGATGCTAAACAGTACCTACACCTTTTCCTTATCAGGACATAAAAAAAGTTATCGCCCCAGCTGAAAGACGTCCTTTGTTGGACGGAAGCCTCCCCGGGTTTTTTTTATCTGGGACAGGTTATGTATATCGAATCAATTGTACAAAGTAGTAGCTTTGTGATTCCACAGCACAAAAAAGATTTATAATATCTTCTTCTGTATGTAGTCTTAATTGTTTAGAAGTAAACAAAAAAAACAGAACACGTACATATTCTATTATTACCATTGACCTGCCTGTGTTTGTTGTTGAGTTTCATCAAAGTTGATAATTTAAGAAAATATCCTCTATGCATAAACACTACTAGTACTACTTTTCATGCAATCTTTTGAATTTTACATAAATTGATTTGCACTATCGTATGGATAGTTGTTTTTTTTTTGCTAAGAACATACACAAAACAACTTACCAAAAATTCATTACATCGGATGCATGGTTCATAAACGCATATAACGCTAAAAAACAAAGCAACATTTCATTTTATTGTTCTGATCTATGTTATAATTCGTGTTAATGCTCCACAGCGAAATAGCGATATGAAAACAGACATCACTATTACGTTACTGCAGCTGTCAGTCAGTCCTATGGTTACCTATACATGTCACTTCATTCACATATGTCAAAGAAACGTGAGAAGTATGCGTGACTTATAGGGCAGTAACTTAAAATTTGTAAAAACTATGAATGGAATTGCGTGAAAACCTATTTTTATAAAACACTAGAATTATAATTCGTGACTAAGGTATTGGTAAAGAATATTACATTGGCTCTTATAAGGTTAGGTTTGTCGGTGTCGATTTCAGAAATGACTTTTCCGGTGGAAAATGGTTTTATGAATCATGAAGGTTCTCGTATTAACAGTGGCAGAAAGCCAACAGTGCAACAGGCCTATGTGGAAGGTAAGAATTGTTTAATTTTCGAAGTAAAACAACTATAAATTTATACTTAAAGCGAACTTGCCACATTTCGTATTCTGTGTTATTTCGCGCATTTTCAAAAAGAGTACCTATAATAATTTTTTTTTAATTCGATCCAAATCCTTCTCACTGTAGAGGTTTAAAAAAAGTTAAAAAAAATCCTTTCAAACCATCTTCAAACCCTGGTACCTAACATCATCATGACTAGGATATTAAGGTTCTTACCCAAACTTGTTATGATTACTACATATTTAACTGTGAACTTCACACAAAGAGATTTTTTTAATACAATAATTTTTAAATTAAGAATTTTCATCTTGTTCATGCTAAAAAACAACTGATAATTTATTAGATAAATTATTATAATAGAAAAATACTAGAAAAAATCGACTCGGCTCACAAGTGAATCTCAGGCGGGAAATGATAATTTATTGTTAATAGTAGTTCAAACTTAGATAATAAAAACTAATAATAAATCTTTTTAACTGAATTAAAATAATATATATGTTCAAATATTTAGATCTAAAATAGCAGTCTTTTAAATATACTAGAAAGGTAATAATTAATACAGTAATAAATTTAAATTCTTTCAGATACATAAACAATATAGATATGATAATATGTTGAAAAGGAATTACAATGTTAAAATTAAAAAAAAAATGTGCTGAGGTGAGATTACCAATGGGGTTAATTGGTTAGTCTGTTTAGAGTGTTTCTATCCAGGCTATCTATACACCTAAAAAGCCAAACTCTGTAATAATTCTTATGTTTATTCAAAAAATAATATTAATAATGTGTAAAACTCATTGTTAATATTCCTGTTAATCATTTTTTGCCAAATGCTAGTCATAAGTAAGTACACATCTATAGTACATCGGTGAGAATAGAACTTTGTCTGTTTACTTACCCAAGTACAAAATATTTTCAATGTTTTCCTTCTTAAGGAGGTGCTATACATCACAAACATACCGTAAAAACTACAGACAACAGTAATTCACTTCCAAAAATTTCTAAAACCAACATCTCTTTGTCGCGGTCTGAAGCACTATTTTTGATTCGTACTTGGTATAGCCAGCAGATATGACTACTGATGTTAAAAAACACAGGACTTACGAGGCTAAGCTATTGAATTTGATCTATGATTTTTTAAATTAATTTTGGAGTTAAAGTATTACATACTTATTCATGTCATGGAATAAGTATGCCTTGAAAAGGTGTTTCAAGTTAATAAAATAATAAATTGTGATTAATTAAAAAAAATATATTTTTGTTCTATAGTAATACATTTTCTGAAAGACAAACTTGACAGCCGATGAAAATTATTCGAATTGTTTATATTGATGATTGTTTTAAAGACAAAAATTTGTGGAGTTAATGCTCTTTACTTTATTTAATAATTTTGATAATTAAAATTTTCTGTTGTATTTTTGGTATTGGAAAAAAATTTTTCGTTAAAAAATCTATAACACATTATTAAAGGGAGAAAAATACAGCCCTTGCCGATTCCCTCTCTTGCCGCTTGTTCATGGTTCCGCGTCTCCCATTGTAGGACTTACAAAGCTATCAATGAGTGCGTTGTAAATATTCACATTGAATGGAAATGCATTATATCTTTTATCTTATATTAAATACCATTCTTCAACTTAATGTTTAGATATAAGTTTAATTTTTGCTGTGACCATCTCTAATTAAGACAACACCTTATATAGGCCTAAGAAATATTTTTATTATTGCATTAATGATGCAATTTCGTGTTAGTTATTCAAATAAGTAAATTAAATTTACCTCCTTGTAAATTGTCAAAGACATTTCAAATCTCAGTGATAGATATTTATTGAATTGAATCTACACTAAAATAATTTAAAAACAACCATACTTTTTTATCAGATCCGTGATCAATTACTGTTCATTCAAATTATTATTGTGTCTGCCTTCATAATTCACAAGGAATAAGCGATCAATTGAGTTGAGTGTCCGGATACAATGTCGTTCGTTGTCCAATTGATTCACTCAGTTACTTGTTTACTGGTGAACTGGTAACATAGTCTTAAAAAGCTCCTATCAGTTGATAAACATGTGGGTGGTATTCCGTAAGTTTTTTTAAGTAATTATTATTTGTGAGAGGGAAATAGGCTTTAAATAACCCATCTTTCCGATTCTCTTGTTTGGTGCTGCAGACCGACAGTAATGGTTAACATGTTAGACCTGTAATTATAGATGTTAAGGAACTTCACTAGAGTCACTCATTAATTAAGTGACCAAAATTTTTTTATATCGAGCACAATCTGTTCGTAACAGTACTTTATATGTTAGGCTTATCGCTGCTGTGCCATCAAGTTACTCAGCGTGTAAATTGTACATAAGTAAAATTGTTACTAACACATGTTATGAATTACGTCTGAATTAAAATAAATAATAATATTATTTTACACTGTTTGTAATTTACGTCACAGCAGGCGGTATGAATACATTATTTATGTATTTATTAATTTGATTGTACAGGTGAAATTTATGAATGAAATCAGGTTTTTAAAAATTTACTTGACTAGCTTTTTTTGTTTTTTGGCCTGTGGCTTCGCTCTTTAATTTAATGTACACTACCGATAAATAGTTATATTTCTATCCCTCAGGAACAGTCCTTTTTTCTGGATAAAAGGTACCCTATGTCTTTTCTGTACCCCTGGCATACACTTTGTATGCAAAATTTCACAGATCAATTAAGTAGTTAAGGTGTGAAAGTGTAACAAACAAACTCACTTTCGTATTTATAATATTACTAGCGGCCCGTCCGTTTACCGTTTATTCATTGCAAACATACAAAAATACAAATCTTTCCTCTTTATAATATTAGTGTAGATTTAGGACTCGTTCCATCGTGGATTTTGTCTTGGCGCCCGGGCTTGACCGGGCTTGATTCTAAATAAAAAAATTATATATAGCCTATTATTTGCGCAATTGTATGTTCTTACCATATATCAAATTTCATCAAAATCGGTCTTGACTTATACATAGAAGGACATACAGATAGATAGACAGAGAATTTTTTTAATAATAATACTATTGGTATCAGTGCGTCATACAACGAATATTTATCGTAAAATTGGTCCAAAAAAATAAATGTACAGACAGAACCTACAGATTTATATAGTAGTATACATATAGATAAATAGTTATGATTTATATTTCGTTACTCAAGCATTATCTTGCAGATTTTATATTTCTAAAGATGATAATTTCTTTACATATAAATTATTAAAAGATTTAAGACTTAAAAATTGGTACATTTTGTTATTCGGCAGCAAATTATCGAGGTCATAGCAGTATAGTGCTGATCAAACTATCTCATAAATGTTTTTACATTTCAAACTAAAATAGGTAGTGAAGAACTAAATTTTGTTTTGCTTAATAGACAAATATCATTGCTGATGATTCTGTATCTGATTAGAATATGGAATGTGTCAGCAGGTTCTTAATGGTCTTAATACCGTACCGCTAAAGAGTGGAAATCTTTGTCTGAGTGTTTCCTGACAAATACAATTTAGGGGTTTTCAAGTCACAAGTGAATAGGTATCTTCTAGGCAGGCGCGTCACATCCTAGATCTCATCATCGCTTACCATCAGTTGAGATAGCGGTCAAGCGAGTACCTATCTATATACATATATATATCGAGGGTATTCTGGCAGTACCGAATAAGTGCACAATATGTCATAATGAGAAAAAGTCAATTTAAGTTTTGAAAAATCATAGTTTAACGGTGAAGCAAAATAAGAACATGATAATCAATACTGTCGTTAGATTATTTATCCAACGAGATTCTGATACATTATTTATGTAATAATTGTCATTAAAATTGAAGAAAAACGGCAACGTATGCGCCACGGTAGTGCAGTTATTTCGTTTTACCAGAAATTCGTAAATAAGCTGTAAATCCCATATAAAGCAAATTATTAATACCTACTATATCAGAAAGGGATCATTGTAAAGCCTTGAATTGTTTTACGTTAAAATAATTTACTTAATCTTGTATTTAAAACGGAAAAATACAAAATTATTCAAAGTTATCCGTTTTTACCTGTAAATGATTTGGAAATTACTGTTTTTCAAGAACCAATAAAACTATTTTTATTTTATTTTAATGTGTTAATCAGTTAAACAGCTTTTTCATGCAGTTAAAATGATAATTATAATAGAAAGATATTAAAAAAAATCAATCAACAGAAAATCGCACATCTTCCTCACACGACAGCACACCCTCTTCTTCAACATGTACAGGAACACTTATTACTTCAAACTTTTATCCCAAGGATCCAATTCCTCCGGTATTATGTTTTTTTTTATTTAATACAATAAAACCTTTTTTTTGGCCTCCGATATAGGTAATGATTCTCCATATTTTTTTTTCAACTCGATTGGAAATAATTCTTCACGTTCCTTTTTTTGTTCGTGTAACTCTAGTATTTCCTGCCTTGCTAGTAACATCTATGTAATTAAAATTCTAACTCATGTCGTTCTTATAATTAATTCTTCTCCCCCCCTTTACGAATCTTAGTCTCTTAATTTTAAGCCACTGAACTTTATCTCCCTTATTATCCTTATCTTTGTTATAAATTATGCTAGAAGCGAAATCTTTCAGATCATAAAATTAATGTTATTTAAACTCTTTTGTTTTATATGGCCCCTTGACGATCTTCTTTTGAACAACATGTTTTGTCTACGTCTTGCTCGTTGGCATATGGCAATCCAGTCTTTAATAGTACATATATACTGAAGTATCTTTCTTCTGTGATTCAATAGCGCTGTGCATAGAATCTGCCTCCATGTATGTATGGCCAGATTCCAAAAACTTATGCTCAATTATCTGCAGATGTTCAATATTATGAACAGCCCATAAAAGCATAGCAGCCACATATTTATTTCTATTTTGGCCTGAGCAAGTATCAGAAAAGAGACTAATTTTGGTTACATTTGATGGAATACATTTAGACAAAGAATGCAGTAAAATGATTCCGATTTCACAGCTACCCTTTTTACCATTTAGTTCAGACCACAGAAAACAGTATGCATTATTGGGTAGGCCTGCTTCATAAATTGTGAGGTTAAATATACACAGCTTCCGAGAATAATACAGAAGTCTAACATTGCAGTGAGGGATCTGAAGTATTATAGCCTGCAGATCAAATGAATGTGAAATAAAATTAGGGTCCTTGTTAGCTCGTTCCTTATCTTTTTTCTTCTCCGCATTACACTTATGTTTTCTCTGAATATGCTCTGTATATAGTTTTTCTAATGAGTTCTTCTTCTCTTCGTCATCATTTTCATAATTTCTACAAAGTACACATTGATCTTTTTTCGGTACAAAAAACTTTTGTTGTATTCCATAGAAAATATTCTTCTATATGTGAGCTCATTGACAGTTTCTTTCTTGGCAAAATTCTCTGTACAATGTGTACATTTTTCGCATATTAAGATCTCCGCCCAAATACTTTGTATTTGTATCTTTTCTTGTATAGTAAGATTCCATACATGGAAATGATTCATTGTGGCGACGAATTCCTTCCAAGATCTCTGGCTTAGTTTTGTTAGCTGGCTCATGTTTTCCATATCACCAAGGACCAGTACTATTGCGTTTTTTTACAGCGTCAAAGATGACAGATGGTCCAATATTGAGTTTTCGTAAAAAACTTTTGACAAACTTGCATCTTTACGTCATTGTTTGTAAATTTACATTTTTTTGTATAAACTCTTTGCTCACGTTTATTTTTCACAGCAAGTACTCGCGTAGGGTGCTCTACACATACATGGGAAAGGAAGAAATTTTTCCTACCCAATGAATCAAGATTCTAGTAATGTCGACATACTTCGTTTCTAACATTTTCATCAAATCAGAACAGTTTATGTCCTTTGGAACCTTTGCTAACCGATCTTTAGAGCGATACTTGTACGAAGAAACTAAAAACGTTAACAAGCAGAACCAACAAAGTGATTATTATCTGCTTTTGCTTGTGAAATGGAGTATCAATATTCATTACTTGTACCATGCAAAACATAAAAAACTCACTTATTCTGTTCTGCCTGTGAATAAAACTCAGCAGTGTGTCATAAGGGAACATATCACTTTCTGATTTTAACTTTAAATGAAAAAAATGCTAGATAACTGCTTTACACAGAAAATATTTCTGCAATTAAAGCATTTGCTGTTATTTAGTTCTGCTTGATAAAAAAAGCAAAAAAAACTAAGAATATTGATGTATGTAACATTTTTTATTGTATTTATGCACTTATTCGGTTCTGCCAGAATACCCTCGATATATATATATATATATATATATATATATATATATAAAAATTCCGTGTCACAGTGCTGAGCAACAATGATTTTTTTTTTATTTTTTCTGGATTTGTTTCCACTTAGAATATAGAATAGGTTTCATTTTAATTTATAACACAGCAACGCGCGTTTGGGTCAGCTAGTATGTATATATATATATATATATATATATATATATATATATATATATCATCACTATAGCTTGAGCCTGCGGCTTCGCCCGCGTGGAGTCCGGTCTGTTACTTAGTCTTTATCAACGACCAATATCACTTCCCAAAATGATCCTGCTCAAATTGATCAAAATATAGAATAGACTTATATAATGACCATAAAAAAGGTTATAGTGAGTCGAACCCAAAGGAAAGACTTTTTTTAGAACTTTTAAAGGGAATCTGTTCCGTCCCACATGTATTTGCGTAACTTTAAGCGTTTACGTGGCGCGCGCAACGGAAGATCTTAAATGGAATATTTTTTCCTGTTTTCCAAATATTTTTTTATTTATGCTTCACTGCTATTGGACGTAGTGTGAGGGTAAAGAGCCTTCCTTTTAATGTTCCCGATAAGTGGACTATCCAACACAAAAATATTTTTTCAATACGAACCAATAGTTTTGTTTTATACATTGGTACAAATTATTTTCCATCAATATTTTTGGTAGTGTTACTTGATTTTATTTTTTATAAAAATATTTTATAATTATAAACAAAAGAAGGTTTTGTATGGTTTATTTTTACATTATTTATATTCTTTCATGAAATAATAAAAGTGTATTTAACTATAATGAAAATATAGATCAAACTGTTGTTAATTTACTTTATCAATTATGATAAAGAAAAATATAAAGAAAGAAATGAAATAAAAAAAAATGTTCGACCATGTGATTAAAAATGCATAAAGTTGAACCAGGTTTTGAAATCACGTGACATGCGCAGTAGGAAGTTTAGGTACATTATCCAATTGCTGCGCATGTTTATTGTTTATGGTTTCGCTCAAGTTACTTGACGCGACCTATACCTGCTTGTTTACAATAAACGTCAGGCTAAGTTTTACGTGTTACGATTTGACAGCTAAAAGTTTGCGTGCAAACAGGTGATAACATAAAATGCATACAAGTGTTTAGCGTTTTGGCGGGTTTATTCTTTATATAAGTTTTGACGGTATTTTTTTATAGAAAACTAGCTGACCCGGGTCCGCGTTGCTGTGTTATAAATTAAATCGAAATCTATCCTATGTCCTAATATACACAGATATGTAATACTAGCTTTTACCCGCGGCTTCGCCCGCATTTTTTTTTTTCAATAAAAAGTATCCTATGTTACTTCTAATACCTCCAAGAATATATGTACGAAGTTTCATGATGATCGGTTTAGTAGTTTTTGCGTGAAAGCATTACAAACAAACTTACATTCACATTTATAATATAAGTAGGGATTTATAGAAATATTATAAATAGAGAAATTTACAAACATTAATCAAGTGGCAAGTGTTTTATGCTCTTAGAGAGATATTTTTGTCCTGTTAAATATCATATTGTCTTTCAGGAGGTATAAAAGGTGGTGCATCCCGTATAGCCAGTATAGCGTACAGCGTCCTCTCGCGGCGCAAGGCGGCTGAAGAGGGGGCTGCGAGATTAGCCAGGGTGCTATCAGCTCTTGACCTAACAGCGTTAGGAGTGGGGAGTACCCTCGGAGTGGGAGTTTATGTTTTGGCTGGAGACGTGGCAAAGAATTACGCAGGGCCAGCTGTGGTGCTTTCGTTTCTCTTGGCAGCTGTGGCGAGTGTGTTTGCTGGTAAGCAATTGATTTTAATAATAGCTGCTTCTTGTGTGTTAATTAAACGAAATATTCTAAAGCTGTTTAGATCACATTACACTCGTCCTTCGAGATATTTTAAACGCTATCTGTTACACAGCAGCTTCTTGATTAGATTTTACTTTTTTAATGAATATATTAATTTTAACATATTGTTTCAATGAAAATATTTTTTTTATTATTACTATTCGGACATTATTTTTAGCTTAATTCTAATTCATAGAATTTTGTAATTTGATTGATTAGGTATTAAATCAACTTTTTTTTCTTATTAAGTAATGGAATATGTAAATAATATTTTTTTTGTATTCACAGGTTTAATAATTAATTTTTAGTATCTGTAATAATTTCATTCAAGCAACACTAACATTGTATCGTAATACGTTGCTTGAATAAATAAATAATTTAGAGCGTGTAAAATTGCGACAGCCATAAGCTATAAGAGTTATGACTGTTTCAGCTTGCTTTTAATTCAATAATGAATTATTAGTTACCTTCAACAAACCCATTATTTATTGTAAACAGTATTTACAAACGGCAGCCTATTTGATGGCCTCCATGGTACAGTGGCTCGCTGACCGGTTGGTTTTCATGGTAACGCCACTTCGAGATCTTGGTTCGATATCCGGCTGAGTCAATGTAAAAAAAACGAACTTTATAATAACTCGGAAGTATTCAGCTCTTAATTTATTTAAAAATAAATTCACACCGTCAAACAAATCTATCAATGACAAATTTGTATTATTAAATATGTACTAGCTGACCCGGTAACGCGTTGCTTTGGTAACGCGTTGCTTTGGTAACGCGTTGCTTTGGTAACGCGTTGCTATGGTAACACGTATACAATGGAAAAAGAGCGGACAGACAAACACACAAACAACAAATTTGTGTTCTTAGATTATAGATTTATGATAAAAAAATCGCTTAAAAAGTAGTCGATGGTATCAAAGGAGTTCATATTAATTGCCTGCGCTCTATCACCCACTCAATTTTATTTAATCGCAATTGATAAATTAGAATAGTACGTTATTTATTTATATAAAACAAATGGGAACACTATGAGGCTAAGGGGGGCGTTCAAGTATTACGTTACGCAATTTGGGGAAGGAGGGAACGTTACGATGCGTTGGGGCGGGAGGGAGGTTACGTAATATTGTTTTTTTGAAGTGAAACTTCTTTACACAGTACGCCTGACTTGGGTAGTAAGCTGATGAATGCGTGACGAGAGCGTTACAAAAAGTGTGATCGGGCGAAACGAACGGAAATTGAGAGAGAGATACATACTTGAACGTCTCCTAATGGCGGAATGCATTTAGCACATTTTTACTTTTTTTTTATTCGCGCGCAGTTTATTTCATCACACATGAAGTTACGTACTCATACAATGTTGGTGATCGATCTCTTTTGTTTTATTTGGAATATTCATCAACAATATCCACATTCCATATTCAAATTTTTATTCCCTAGGGATTTAATAGCTACTTTGGCCCCTGTTTATGAAGAAGTGACCATTTTTTTCAATATATGTGATTGTAATGAATGACTGGTTCCAGGTCTCTGCTATGCCGAGTTCGGCGCCCGAGTGCCCAAAGCTGGTTCGGCATACGTCTACAGTTACGTGTGTGTCGGAGAATTTATTGCATTCATAATTGGTTGGAATCTCATACTGGAATATATAATAGGTAAGTTGATTTATAAGTGATGTTCACATGAAAAAAGTATTCAAAAGATACGAAACAAAAGACACGAGCACAGATTGTTACAAATGAAAGGAGATATTTCATTGTGTTCCTGCACATTGCAGAAGAGAATAATAACTGTTGATTTTTTGTTTATGATAATATATAATATATTGATGTTTAAAGTTTCAGTCGGTCTTAAAACCTAATTAAGACTCTTAACTATACTTTGTCCAATGTAGGATGATACTTTCACAGTTGATACCTATATAGAGGGTATAAAGTTGCTATTGCAATGTCAAGCCAAGGAAGTGACACCTGTCAAAAGTATCACCTTACATTGGACAAAGTATACACAGAGTAAGGTCACGTTTGTCGCGGTATCTTCGTACCTAATCTGTGATTGTCATCACTCTTGTCGTCATTATCTCACGCATGGAGGTTAGAGAGAAGGAGAACGATCGCTAAGTGCTAAAGCATTAGCCTGGCTGTCCCTGAAAATTTGTAGTATTTATAGTTCATATTTCAGCCACCAGGCGCGCTGCCGTCGGTAAGTAGTATCTGCGAAGTTAGCTGTTTACGAGTACGAGTAGATGAAGTTAGTTGAATAATGTACTAATTTGACAACAGTCCGCTTTTATTGAGACATCTTAGCGATCGCAGCGCCTCACTTATTTTGACCATATTTCTGGGACACTATTTTCTACAGCGATCGTTCTCCTTAAAACCGTTAAGCCTTTTTTATGTAGTCCGTGGTGCCTCTGTTTATTGATATACATATGAATACAATATATACCGAAACTGTAAAATAATGGATAGCATTATTCCACATTGTGTTTGGTAGCGGTTATAGCTGTTTAATTACTTAAAAAATGTATTAATAATATTAAATTTATTTATTTTAATTACCAATGATTGTACTCGTATTTAAAGGACCACGTATATCATTTTTAATGACGTTCGGTTGAACTGTATGTAAGTTGAGGTTTTTTGTGTATTTTATTTATTTTAAACTATACATTAAGTTTATAGAACTTATTAAAACCTCTGTGAAAATGTAGATATACAATACATAAAGGTAAAGCTATTATAGTAATAGATCAAAAGACATCCAAATAAAACATTATTTGAGCGAACCATTTTCGCATTTGTTTTTATAATAAATTGTGTTTTTATAATTAATACAACTAGGTACATAGGTAAATTAAAAAAGCAAAACTTTATTTAAATTCTAAATTTTCCACCAATACAGTAAATCTATTTCCGAGATACAATAAAATCACTGGTATAAAGTCGTTCATATCGATAATTAAAACATTCTTAGTAATTACGAATGTGCCCGATTAACATATTGCATGGTTTGCACATATAAACTCATTTGCAAAAAAAACGGGCACCTAAGCAATGAACCATTTCCAATGTTAATATTGCTTTGTTTGATAATTATAGGTAGTTATATCCTCACAATTTGGTATATTAATAAGAAAATAATCTTTTTCATCAGTATTTCATAAAATTTTGATACAATTTATGGGAAATAATGCTAAACCTCACTAGTAGTGTATGTTCGCTAGTAGTGCATATGCTCATGAAGTAAAAATAAAAAAGTTTTTTTGTTTGTTTTTCTTTAATAAAGTAAAAGCAGATAAATGTTTAGTATCGAGTGTGACCCCCTCTAACTAAAATCACAACTTGAATTCGTCTGGGCATGCTAGCGAGTATATCCCGGATACTTGATTGCGGAATACGTTCCCACTCCGCAGTAATCACATTCTTCAGCTCTCTGATGGTCTGCGGAGCCGGTTGTACTGATCTCACACGCCGTTTCAGAACGTCCCAGACATGCTCTATGGGATTGAGGTCGGAACTTCGAGCTGGCCAATCCAAACGACGAATGCCGACCTCTTGCACATACGTTTTAACATCGCGAGATCGGTGGGCGCGAGCATTGTCGTCCATAAAAATGGAGTCTTCACCTAGAGCGGCCAATGCGGGTTGTGCATGAGGAATTAGAACTTCCGTTATGTATCGATGCCCAGTCAGTGAGCCGTTTTCAATGAAGACTAACTCTGTACGATCCATCGAATTTATTCCTGCCCAAAACATAACAGAGCCCCCACCATATGGTGTGATTTCTTCGAAACATGCCTCTGCAAAGCGTTCTCCTTGTCTTCTTAGCACTCGCCGACGTCGATCTTCACCGAACAGAGATATCCTGGCTTCATCAGAGAACAAAACCCTATTCCAATCTTCATAAGTCCATGATTCACAATTTCTAGCGAACCTAAGCCTGTGAACTCGGTGCTCACGGAGTAATTTGGGGCCGCGGGCCGGGCGGTGACTGCGTATATTGGCAGCGAGAAGCCTCCTCCTGACCGTCCATAGACTAATATGCACATTTCTTACTTCTTGGAGAATGTTCTTCAGATCCACATACGAAGATTTGCGATTTCTCAAAGCGCGACTCACAAGAAAACGATCATCCCGTGGTTGGGTACATGGTTTTCTTCCAGAACCAGGCCTTCTCTCGACGGAACCAGTCTCCTGATATCGGTGCCAGGTCCTTTAGACCGTCGAGCGACTAACATTCAGCCTCCTAGCCACGAAGCATTGGTTGCAACCCTCTTCAAGCAGTGCGATAATTTTGGTAGCTTTTACCACTATATCTAACATTTTCGATACAGCCAAACAGCAATAAATAAAGCTTTGACAGTCAAGGATATGAAATTAATCGATGAAAATTTAATAAAAGTTATGAAAGTCGATGTTTACTTCTGGAACTTCGCGCCAAAAATGTAGGATAAAAAGGGGTTTTCTGTAAAAATGAGCATCAAATGAAAATTTGAATTTAGAATGTACTTTTTTAAATACCACGGCATTTTTTAAACCGGCCAGTAACGTGTACAAACGATTGAAACCTTTTTTGTATTGTATCTTTTTAAAGATGAATGAAAATCAAAACCGCCCGTTTTTTTTGCGAATGAGTGTATGACTAGGCGATGCAGTCGCTAAGCATAAAGCTACGCTAGCACCATATATTGGAGCGGTGCGTTATACCTTAAAAAAGAAAAAAAAATTTTCGATGAGAATTTTTGCGAATTTCAAGATTTCAAGTTGATTCGAATCCACACAAAAAATATTAAAATCGGTTAAGAACTCGGGAAGTTATGGCGTAACAGACATTGCGCCATTGTAGCTGATCCATGGGAGCTTCGCTCACTTCGTTCGCTCCGCTCCAACTACCATTACCTAAGTTTACCTTACCGTCCTGTGATAACGGCTCCTGTAAAGAAGTCTAAACGTCTGGATTAAAAAAAAATTGGTTGTCTGTAAAGTCAGTTTCCGGACGATAATTTTACGTGATAGCGTCATTAGAAAACATTGATGAAAAATTGCATACTTTTATGAATTGAATTGAATTATTATTGAATTATCATTATTTTGTATAATTCAAAGAATTAACATTAAGTTTTTGTAATAAACAATGGAAACCACATTAACTTTTCACTTCATGAAGTGGAAGAGAGATAGAGGCGCCACAAGTCAAACGCTTAGGCCGATCGTCGCTTTTTCCGCGCTCTCGCTTGCATGCTCGGCTCAGGCGGAACGTTATACTTTTTCGTGCGTGCGCATTCAAAAACATGAATAAATGCGTTGTAATAGTGTTAAATTATTTTAATAGAATAATATTATATATAATTATTTTAATAGCATTGAAAAATAATAAAAGGGCATAAAATGATAATAGTGGTTTAATTCAAGTGTGAAGTGTAACAACTAAAGTTTATGTCAATTGTTTTAGGTGCGGCGTCAGTAGTGAAGGCTCTGAGTGAATACTTGGATTCGCTTCTCGGTAAAGCTATGTCAACACATTTGCAAGCCGTTATGCCGTTGGATACGCCACATTTGGCTCGTTACCCGGATCTGTTCGCTTTCGCTCTCATTATGATCTTTTCTGGTGAGTAAAGATATAATATTTTATATACTTTTTTTAAGAAAAGCAACTAGGTATATAAGTAGATAAATCTAAAATGCATACCTTTATCCAAATACAAAATTAAAAAAATATTTTTTTATTTTTTTTTTCATTCACTATGGATGCTAGGGTAACGGATGTACTATCGAGGCTTCTGGCGCCTTATCAGTCCTAAGTCGAAAGTCGCTAGCACACTGCACGATGCCTATCGCTTCAGGCCACGCCCCACTCCATTTATTCTGCAATGGCGCGCGTGCGCAAACAAGCAAGTGAGAGCAGATTGACAGTTGACAGTACTGACATCAAGGGCGATTTTAAAACTAGTTGTTTATGATTGGCCGTAGTATGAATCGTAGTAAAGTACGAAGCCAATTAGGGGTCGTGTGGGCGTGTCCGATGCGATTAGTTCAAACGAATATTTCTACAAAGTGGTAAGGCGCGAGAGACCTCGATAGTACATACAATATAATACAAAGATATATCGGAACATCAAAAAAAACATAGTACTAGTGTTATAACAGAATTTGTATTACATTAAGGGAATAAAGCTCAAATTTCTATTGCAGTGGCGCTCGCGTTCGGCGTGAAGGAGTCCACGAAGTTCAACAACTTCTGCACCGGAGTCAACTTGTGTGTGGTTCTGTTCGTCATCATTTCCGGATCATTCAAAGGTATGAAAATCAAAGAAGAATGCCCATTTTTAGATGGGGAGCCGTAGCAACTTGCATGAAACCGAATTTACTCTTTCTTAATTGACTTTTCACAAAATCAATATTTTTTCAATGTTTAACCACATTTTGGAAATATTCAAAAAGAAAAGGGCGGCTTTCAACATAGTCACCATCTCCATACGCCACGACACAGTTGTTTTAATATTAATTATCGTGCTATAATTTCTAGTTTCATGCTAAAATTTCATGATTCTAAGTCAACAGGACCCCATAGGTTTTGATTCCTAGTATCTTTCGATTGCGTTGACTTAGAAGCTTGGTTTATTTGATCCTCAAGGACCTAAATTTAAGTATTTGGTGTAAATTTCAACTTCATAACTCCATAAATTACTGAGAATAAAGTTATCCTATAAAACTTCCCTTTTTGTAGGGAGTAAAAAACAATCAAGACAAAGTGCATGCAACGAAAAAGCCCTAATAAGTAATATTATTAATAGTGAATTAATTATTCAATTCAGGTCATCTAGGTATGGTATTTATATGAGAACTGCACTGTCTATGTTCTAATCAAAAATGTTTATTGCACGTCCAAAATTAATCAGGATAAAAGTTCGTAAAAGTCTATTAAATAGTGTCACACAGGGTTACACAAAATAATTTCGATTTGATTGATAACTGCTAAATAGCAAGACAAAACTGGCAGGCAGGCGTGTAGGGTTACGACTGTTTGATGCGGCTACGGTATACCGCTACGATGCTACGGCTACGAATATTTTTGCTGATACAACAAACTGTGTCGCTACATTCAATAAAACTAAATTTTATAATAACCTAAAGTGTCAAATAAATATTGAATTTTTTTCAAGGCATTCCAACTAACTATAACTACTTTTTATGTATTTTTTACAATGCTATCTTATAATATTATCTATATTTATTTTTCACCTGAGAATTCACTTGTGAGCGGAGTCGGTTTTTTTTTAGTTTTTTTTTTTATTAAATAATTTACAATTACTTAACTTCAAATTATATTGTATCGAGTGCGTGGTCAACTAAACCACTCATACATTTTTATTTTTACCGATTCTTTTTTTGTTTTTAAGCTGACACGAAGAACTGGCGTATACCAGCATCGGAGGTGCCTAAAAGTGATAAGAAGGATTTTGGTAGTGGCGGGTTCGCTCCGTATGGGTTGGCGGGCATCATTAAAGGTGCAGCCGTCTGCTTCTACGGGTTTATTGGTAAGGATCATCAAGTCTTCAAGTATTCATATTGTTACGAGTTGTCGGTATCGCATAGTCAAATAAAAAGATTTAATGACTTATAACTAAAAGTTTAAAACCTTCCAAATACAGTTCCAAAATAAGTTCCAAAATAATTGTCCAATAAACTCCCTAAATCCCAGCCGCGTGCGTAAATCATGTACAGAATATTCCAGTAACTCGCTGAGGTAGCTTATTAAATTGCTATTCTATTCGCCTCAAAGATTACTTTCTAGCCGCTTCGATGTTTTCCAAAATCAAACTACTATAACATTTAGATGCCTATAATAAAAAGCATGTGTGCAATTCACATGTGGTAGAATTCATAATATTTAAAAGAAAATGAGATAGGAGATTTAACGTAGGAGAAAATTAGATAGGAAGCATTATACAATGTATCTTATGTTCGTGGTATGTACTTTAGTTACCATAAGCCTCTTAAGATATAAAATACGTGTGTAAAAAACAACCACGCCTCCGAGCCCTCAGATGGGATCGGATCTGATCCCATCTGAGGGCTCGGAGGCGTGGTTGTTTTTTACACACGTATTTTATATCTTATAGAAATATTGCATTGTGAATGCAAAAAATTAAATAAAAACATAAGCCTCTTGTATTATTTATCGAAAATGTAAGCTCTGAGTCTGAATAAATCTATGTAATATACATGAATAAAATTTAAAATAATTTTCTTACTTTGTGAAAAATGATCATTATTAAAACGTACAATTATCCTCTTCCCGAAATTTTACATTCGCCTCATTATCTTGAAACCAAAGTTTTTGAAGATTTTATTCCTACCACGTGCGAATTGCACACATGCTTTTTTTCTTTTTTTTCTGTTTCTGACATGATCTTTGTTTATGCATTATTTTTTTAAGATATTGAATTATTAATTACGACTAGTTCCAGATTATTAACTACAAATATTATATATATTCTGGGTGATAAATATATTGATTTATTTATTGTAATTGTAGGTTTCGATTGTGTGGCGACGGCTGGCGAAGAAGCTCGTAGACCACAGAAGACGATCCCATTCGCTGTTGTGGCGTCTTTGCTCGTCGTCTTCTTGGCCTACTGCGGCGTCTCTTCAGTTCTCACTCTCATGCTGCCCTACTACTTGCAGGTGAGGATACTCACGTACTTGGCATTACTATTTATATGACACTATTTAAAAAAAAACAAATTTATTTAGCACGTAAACATTGTAAAATATATCTGACTAATAGTAGGAAGCTTGGTCTGCATTATTTGAATTGTTATAAAATAGTAATATATCTGTATGATGATTTGTAATATTAATAATTTCAATGTAGAAATTTCACTAACAAATTATTATTTTTTTGAATTTTTTAATTACTTCATACATAAATATTTTCTATATTATTCGTTTTTTCACAAGTAATAAACTGCTTTCATGCAAAATGTACATTTTTAATTATATAATATGTCTTTTAATCTTTGCCTCTTGGTTTCAGGACGAGAAAGCCCCTTTTCCATTCGTGTACGACCAACTGGGCTGGCCTTGGGCCAAGTACGCCGTCAGCGTTGGAGCTATATGCGCGCTTTGCTCCAGGTAAAGATAAAGATTAAATACCTTTTACAACAGAATGGAATAAAAATACACCTTACACATTTTAAGAAGAAGAAGAAATATTTATTTATTAATTAGAAACGAAATTAATGTCATATTTCAACAATGTTAACTTATAATTTTTGGTTAATTTAAATTGCTAGATTTTTATCCCTAGGGAAATTATAGCAAGAAAAATATTCAACTTTTCTTATGTGACAGGCGGAACTTGAACCTTACTTAATAATTCAAAAACATTTAGTTTTGTTTTCACTACAAACCTATTAAATGCATTGATTAAATTAATTAATTAATTTGACTCAGAAAGACTATTATGGGAGTGGTGTGGTGTGGAAGAAGATAAAGTGACAAAGATAGAAAAGCGGATGCTTAGATGGTTTGGATATTTAGAGAGGATGGACGAAAAAAGATTAATAAGACAAATATATGAGGCAAATGTGCAAATAATAACAGTGAGATGGAGGTCGGTCCCCCTGCCCGAGTTTCTTTCGACAGTTCTTCTTGGAAGGGCCTCCCAATTTCCGAACTGGTAGTAAACTCAGTAGTATACAATATAATCGTAGTGAGAATTTAATAACTAAATAAAATGTAAAAATAAAACAATTTGACTTATATAAAAATTTCAACAATTTGGAACGTGCTCGATTAATATATTGTGAAGGTAGTGGAAAATACATGACAAATATAAAATAAAATATGCGCAAAATCCGTAAAAAAGTGTTTTATTCAAATTAACATCCTTTGTTTGACAGTCTACTAGGTGCCGTATTTCCATTGCCGCGTATTATCTACGCGATGGCGTCAGATGGACTGCTCTTCCGTTTCCTGGGAAGAGTCAGCGAGCGATTCCACACACCACTCTATGGAACAGTGCTAGCTGGTCTCTTTACTGGTACGTATGTAGCTCTATGAGTTTATGTCTCTATTTCCTTTGCCTCATCCATTTTGGTATTATCTGTGTGTTTATTTCTTACACTTCCGCGCAAATTACACATATAAATAAAATAAGTTATTTAACCACTCGTCAGTCCGCTACCGTGCGCCCCACCCTTCTCAACAGTTCTAATGCTACGCAAATTGTGAAAAAAAAAACAGTCGGATTCTTAGATAAAAATGCCATTTTCTCTCTAAATAATGAAGCTAGGAGCAAACAAAAAATACTACCGTAAAGCTGCTTAAATAAAGAATCGACCACAGAATATTTGGATCTCTATAACTCAAAAATTAATTGTAATTAAAAAAAAACAGGAGGTATCACGGACATTTCAATGTGGTAGCGATTGCTACCAGGGGCTGGCGAGGGTTGTTGGCTATCGGTAGCAATTGCTTCCGTGGACTGACAAGTGGTTAGGATTTTTTTTGCGCATAATTAATATTTAATCCTGACGTTTCGTCTCCTTTACAGTAGCCGTGATCACAGAATGACTAAGGCAATGGTCGTCATATATTTTCTACTACCTTCACAATATCTATACATATAAATAAAATTGGAGTGTCTGTTTGTAATATTGAAATAACCGGTTTTTACTACATGCATTTGAATATATGTGCGGTACATACACCAAAATATTTTTTTTTACAATTTTTGTCCGTCTGTCTGTTTGTTCCGGCTAATCTCTGAAATGGCTGGACCGATTTTGACGGTACTTCTATTGGCAGATAGCTGATGTAATAAGGAGTAACATAGGCTACTTTTATTTTAGAAACATAAAACTACTGTGCCACCGCAACGCGTGGCTGAGTCAGCTAGTCTTATATACATATATCCTAACTGTTGGGAACGTGCCCGAATAAAATATTGTGAAGGTAATAGAAAACCCTAAATAAGTTTAAGAACTAAATAAACATTACACTAGGTATAGTTTTCGAAAGAGGCGTTGTTAATTTTCAATGTGTCTATTCTCAGGCACCCTGGCTATGGTATTTGAACTCGAACAGCTGATCCACATGATGTCCATCGGCACTCTCCTCGCATACTCTATGGTCGCTTCCTGTGTTCTACTATTAAGGTAATTTTCTCTATTACTACTTCTTTGCTGCTCGAAGGAGCAGATTTTCAATGTGTCTAAATTTTCATGATTATTATGTAATTTACTTTTTATATATTAATTGAAAAATACACGAAGAAGCAATTATCACTTTTATCTGAAAAATCTTAACGCACCAAATATAGTTTCGTCATTAAATTTTTTTTTTCATTATTTTTTGTCCTATTCGATAATGATATTTGACGATCTTCGTTGTTGAGTGGCTCGCATGCCGGTTTTCATGGTAACGTCAATCTGAGGTCCTGAATTCGATCCTTGGCCGTTTCAATGTAGAAGATGAACTTTTCTATATTTTCTCGAGTCTGGTTGCTGTGGTACCGTTTTTGTTTCTGAATTCCATGACATAATTGCTTTAACTACTTGAGTACCGAACAATGTATGTATAATGTCTGATTTTGTTCTGATTTATTTATTTAGATATGAACGCAGCCAGTCACCTCACAAAGCTGTGGACCCATTGGAGTTGTCAGTGAGGGGAGTGTTGAGGCAATTAGTCAACGCCGATAACCACTCAACTCCTACAAGACTCAGTTCTACGCTAGTCACTGTACTTGTCTCGCTTTACGGTAAGTTGATGATATTTTAATAGGGTATATTCTTGCGGCTCTCCTCATGGTATTGCCTTAGTTTACTTTTGTAAGGGGAATGAAACAAAAAAATATTTATTATTTTTTAAAACCCTATAACTATGCCTTATTTAAATATTCTAATTAATTATTCTTCATAAACTCTGGGCCCTTAACAATTGTTAAGAAATAAATTAACTATGAACTGAATTTAATAATTATGGCAACACTTTCAGGTGTTTGGTGTTTCGTGTTGATGGGCAGTGTACAAAAGCAAGGGGTGGACGCCCTTTCCGGTGGCGTAGGTGCCATATCCTCGTTGGTGGTCGGAGTACTCCTGGTCTTAGCCACGCTGTACGCCATATCCCGACAACCTGTCTCGGAGAAGAAACTCGCCTTCTCGGTGAGTACATATATTATATATAGTTATGTAATATTTATAGAAATATGTATAAATACCTATGAACAGAGCCCTGAATATGTTATTCTATACAATTCGCGGAGCATTGTTATTTTTCTATTATCAAATATTCTTATATCAGATTATTGAAGTAAAACTTTACGCACGCTTGACTTAAGTAAGCTGGTGAATGCGTGACGAGAGCGTTACGAAAATTGTGATCGGACGAGGCGAACGGAAGTTGAGAGGGAGATATAAGTTTGAGAAGATAGAAAGAGAGAGAGTTACGTTTCGTATATAACTGTAGGGGCAAGAAAGAGAGGTGCATACTGTTTCTTTCTCTCTTTCTCTCATAGAGAAGATTTCAGTCGTGTGGTCACTATTTATGAAATCACACAGCACACTCGTTTTTTTTTTTGTAATTTTTCTATAATAAATTTAGTCTAAAATATTTTTAAGACCTGCGGCTGCGACCTAAGTTATTCACTATACAGTATCGGTGAATAGTTTGAAAGGAATATGGTGTTTTTTTAAGGTACCGCTAGTGCCATGGCTGCCTGGAGTCAGCATCCTCATCAATGTGTATCTGATGCTTAACTTGGATTATATGACCTGGCTGCGTTTCGCTGTGTGGATCGCCATCGGTATAGTATTTTAGTTCTTATTACCATAGCTTAAGTTATTTAAGTAGTAAATCGAACTAAAAACTAATAAATAGATTCGAATATAACAACTTATTAACGAGAAAATTAATGTCATTGTGACAAAGGCGTGGGGTGCGTGATATATTGTGTCCTTATTTATTTAAAAAGTAATTACCAAGATACCTAACTATTTTAATTTCGAAATGCAGAGTTGGAGTAAGAAGAATGTCGTACAAAGCACCCCACGCTTTTCTTACTTTACTTGTGTTTTGCAGAAAAAAGAGCTCACGAGCGCTTACCAGCGCTGAAATAAAAACTATACAGTTTTCGGCCAGGACACGTTTGCTAACTTCAGTTGCGCTGACACAATCCGCCATTTTGCTTATTATCGCTCAGCGATCCCCATTTTTCTTACAAGCGCTCGCAAGCACTTTTTTCTGCCAAACACAAGGAATGACAAGACAGACAAAATGATTTCTGTCTGTTGACCTTTGAAAAAATAAATATAAACACTTAAAAAAGTATAGAAATAAATAAAAACAGATTTTATCGAGTCAAAATAAAAATGGGGGTTTTAAATACAAAATGTTAATTTTATAAACAAATATTTAATTCGTAATGAACGTATTAAATATAATTTTATGTGGAAGGCTATTAATTTGATTTCATAAATAGTGCCTTTGAATAGTTGTTTTGCGATTGATATAAGACCCTACTCTTTCTTACAATGACATTAATTTTCTCGTTAATCACTTAATTGTTATATAATCTACTATAGAAGCGTGATATTTTCATCTCATTTATTATAATTTTTTAATTCTTCATTATCTTTTTTCAATATTGTTTTTAATTATTGTCTTATCAACGGTGTTCAATAAGTGAGCAAAATTTCTAATTAATCTGACGTTTGCAAGTGGGTAAAAACCGCGTTCAAAGATTTCGTTATAAACAAATATTCAACCACATATAGGTTATAAAAAAGATAGTAAACATTCGCTTTAAAAAAGTTAGTCAAAGAAGCAAATACAATATTGCTTCCTTTTGTAATTGTACAAACAGGATATATCCACTATACACACCAGGTACTAATGAAACTGACCTTTGGAATCTTAAATTACGACAATTTAATTGTAACAATAAAAATAATTATTTGAGTGTAATAATAATAATAATTGGATTATAAACTTAGATATGTGTAATTATAATTTTAATTATCATTGATGAAGCGAAGGATATTGGAAAGACCTGGAGCGAAATCAAGCGCGAAGCTCAGGATAGAAAGGGATGGCGACGCACTGCACCATCTAGGGGACGATTAAATGTTTTTATTGTTTAGTAGACAAGAGAAAACTTTAAAAATTTTATTTTAATTTATTTTTTGAATGAGATCTGTTTTGTTACCACATGGAACACAAAAAATATTCTATTCATATATTCCAGGGCTGTTGATCTACGCTACGTATGGAGCTTGGAATAGCTCTGAACGTCGTCGTACTCCTGATGGAGTTCAACTGGCTGAGTTACACAACGACAGCCATACAGCTCTATTAGAACACACTGGACTCGTCCATACAATCGGCTGACACTCCCCACCACGTACGGACCCGGTCAGTCCTAATAGCACCGTCATCTCATTCATATCTAGCATATAATGACTACTTATATTTATTGCAACCCATTTCTTCATAGGAGAATCAGACTTACGTATAGGCGCCACAGTAGATGGTTGATATACCAAAGAGTGGTACTAAGCGTTTTGGTGATAGGTACCGCTAAGTAGTGGAACTCTTTGCCTAAGTCTGCGTTTCTTGACAAACATAATTTAGGAGTGAATAGGTATTTTCTAGGCAAGCGTGTCACATCCTAGATCGCATCGTCGCTTACCTTCAGGCGATAATAAGCGCTTAGAGCGAGGCCACACTATGCGGTGCGGTGCGGCACCGCATCGTAATGAATTGGAGGTATAGGGTGCCACACGGCGCCGGTGAATAGCGTTGCGCTGCGGGCGCATTACCCCTCCCCGCTTCGTCTCTCAGGTCCCAAGTCAGGCGCTTGCGGTGCGGCGCCGCACGGTGACCTAACGCATCGTGTGGCCTCGCAATTACCTATTTACGTTTAAAAATCTTGTAACATTTTATACCATCTAATTAATTATTATGGTTTATATTTTTGTCGTTACGAATGTAGTTAAGAATTTGACAATGGAATTTTTGGGTATTATTTTTTAAATCTCTAAAAAAATATACCCAAAAATCTCGTTATTTTATTTGCTATTCATTTCTTGCGATTTTTTTTATTTATTGACTGTTTTGATTTTTAGATTACCCTAAGACGTACGTGTAACGTTAAAGTTATTCTACATTTGCTCAGCCAAAATTTAGATTTGTTAAAAACACAAAATGTTTAAAAAGTAAACAATCTTGTCTTGTCTTTTTATGTTGTTTTATGTTTTATGTAAATTTGTTTAGTAATATTGATTTGATATTTTTTATATTGAAAATATATTAGTGTCTAACTGAGATTATAATAAAAAAATATTTCTGCATGTTGACCTTTAAATTAATAAAAAAAATAATACACGTTAAATAGTACATAAATTAAAACAAAAGAGAAATTTATGAGTGAAAATAAAAACTGACGTTTAAAATACAAAATATTAATTCTACAAACAAATATTTAATTCATAATGAACGTTTTCAATCAAATTTTATATTTTAAGCTATTTATTTGAATTCATAAACAGTTATCAATTTTTTAAACATTTATCTTAAAAGGACTATCAAGGTTGTTTACCTTTTAAGTTTTTTTGTTTAAATAGAGTTATAGGTATATTTGAAGTATGTATCTACAAAAAATTCGACATAGAAAGTTATTGTAAAACTGAAATGAATATTGACGGGCGTTAAGTTTAAAAAAAAACAACTGTTTAAAAAGTAAACATATAAGCTTTTTATTTTTACAGTTGCTACACAAAATATTTGAGTATTCAAAGTACTTAACTTATAATTAAGTATGTGTAAAATATTTATAATTCATATTATTTCATAATATCATTATCATCTAGATATAATAATGAATCTCTCTGTATTGGTTCCTTTGTATTCAACCAAAGTATTTAGATCCACATTAATTGATAAGGTATACCTTTTATAGTTATATTAATTACTCACGTCACCCAACTAAAACCATACTTATTAAATTATGTGACAAACTTTAAAATATTTTTTTTTAATAGAAGAAAGTAGAAAAATCGGCTAGTCTCACGAGTTATTCTCAGGCAGGATATATGTGAGCCGAGTCGAATTTGTTTTAGTATTTTTCTATTTAAAAATTTATCATATAATATAACATTGAAAAATGCAAAAATATAAAAGTCATAAACTCTTTAGTCACCGTAAAACGTACGTAAATAACAAATGTCCTCAATAGATTTTGAACTTAAAAGCGAGCACAAAGAGTTTAAAGTGGCATGTCATTTACTCGAACCATACGAAATGAGTTTGCTCCTCGCCTATGTACTATGGACTAACTAAATCGTAATACATACGTTTAGTTTTATCTTTTCAATATATTTGTCATCGTTCATGACACCGGTCGTGTACAAACATCAACTAATTTTATAATATTTATATATTTAATGCATTTTTAAATGCTATCTTCTAAGATTTATTATTTTAATAGAAAAATACTAGAAAAATCGACTCGGGTCACAAGTGAATTCTCTGTATTCAACTAGTTTGTACACGACAGGTGTCACATACTAAAACAGGAAAATGCGTTTACCACTTACATTGTTGCGCTTACTTTTATTAAACACTAGCTAACCCGGCTACGCGTTGCTGGTGTAACCCGGCCACGTGTTGCTATGGTAACGTTAATTGATTATAAAAACTGTTATTCTTCGGCTTATGGTAACTATGGTAACTATATATGGTAACAAACACACAAAGTCCTTCTTTAATATAGTAGAGATTAGAAAGAAACATGTGGTTGTGGTTTTTGGACGTGAGTAATATTTAGTTTGTAAGAAACTTAATGCAGTATTCATTTAATTGTTTTTATTTAAATGTTTGACTCACTTCACACAATTATTTGTTTATAATATTGGAAAACAAAACAAAAAAGATATAATAGATCGGAGGGGTGATTGATTTTTGCAGGCATATTTTATATCTTATAAAACATATAGAATGCACTGAATGCAAAAAAAATACAATACAGAATTAGTTTTAAAATATGATCACAATTTTAAACATAACTCTTTGTAGCAAAGCAAATAGCAATATGGCTGATTTTTTTTATTTCAAACAAGTGTAATGGTAGCTTAGTAAATAAGAAAAAAAAAACAATATATTTTTAAGTAGTATTGCATGGCTGTGAAGCAGAGTTTTGACAAACATAGAATAAACAAAACTCGAGAATATTTGGTTGTAAGCTAAAATGAAGCTTTGTAAAAGCTGTTAGGTGTTTGAGAATTTTTCAAGCGAAGCTTTTTCGGTACAGTCAGCGTCATAATTATTAAAGTGCCATGTTAAAAAACCAAGAAAATTTGAAGAGCCAACATTTCATAATCGTTGGAAATATTCCATTTAACCCAATTAACTTGTATTTTTTCTACTTTAAATGATTTTAGATATTAAAATCTAAGCAGATTAATACTTATAATAAAAAAATAATTTACATTGTCTAAAGTAAAATTATAATTAGTTAATAATCACTGCCGTCGTGACCAGTATTGGGTTGTCCGCACATCTTCCGACACTCATAAATAGATAATACACTCAATGCGCAAGCATATGACGCTGACTGTACTTATTTTTTTCATTAACGCATTATTTTACTTTTTTGGGTATAAAATCAATAAAAATATTGAAAGCATCACTAGATATAATTGGACCGATAAATTCAAAGCATTGGAAAGTGTCAGTTTTATTTGTTTGTACATGCATTTAATTTGAAATGTGTAATATATATCTTGACTATTAAAACTTTATTCCAGGTATTAAAATCTTGTCAATATGTGTTACGCTCAGTATTTAGCTTCAAATAATGCATTTGTTTAAAAAAGAAATATAAAAAATTATTGCCCTAAATGATAACCCATGTAAATCAAAATATAAACTGAGGTTCGACCAACGTTTATGAATTCATGTATTCTGTTAAAGTATACTTTTAGCTATTGTTGATAAATGGCCTTAAGCTTGAATGTACTATTTATTTTTTTATATAACCCAACATAGTTATTTTGAAAATAATAATTATGACATCTCAAAAGTTATATCCCCATGCCAGTTTCCCTTTTCCAACACTAGATTAGAGACTTGTTTACCTATTTCCACGTGAGTCTGTAGATCCCATGCAAGTTTATTCCCACGCTACTCCATAGATTCCCATGCCAGTTTCTGAATTCCCACGTTAGTCCATGGATGCCAATTTCTATGCTAGTTTATAAATTCCAATGCTAGTTATTGCATTCCCACGATATTTCATAAATTTCTATGCCAGTTTTCACATTCTCATGCTATTTCTTAAATTTCCATGCCAGATTCTGCATACCCACGCTATTTCATAAATTCCCATGCCAATTTTCACATTTCCACGCTAGAACACAAATTCCCATGACAGTTTCTTATTTCCACGTTAGTCCATGGATGCCAATTTCTATGCTAGTTTTTAAATTCCCATGCTAGTTTTTGCATTCCCACGCTATTTCATAAATTCCCATGCCAGTTTCTGCATTCCCACGTTATTTCAAAAATTCCCATGCCAGTTGCTGCATTCCCACGCTAGTTCACAAATTCCCATGACAGATTCTTATTTCCACGTTAGTCCATGGATGCCAATTTCTATGCTAGTTTTTAAATTCCCATGCTAGTTTTTGGATTCCCACGCTATTTCATAAATTCCCATGCCGGTTTCTGCATTCCCACGTTATTTCAAAAATTCCCATGCCAGTTGCTGCATTCCCACGCTATTTCATAAATTTCCATGCCAGTTTCTGAATTCGTACGTTATTTCAAAAAATCTCATGCCAGTTTCTTATTTCCACGTTAGTCCATGGATGCCAATTTCTATGCTAGTTTTTAAATTCCCATGCTAGTTTTTGCATTCCCACGCTATTTCATAAATTCCCATGCCAGTTTCTGCATTCCCACGTTATTTCAAAAATTCCCATGCCAGTTGCTGCATTCCCACGCTATTTCATAAATTCCCATGCCAGTTTTTGAATTCCCACGTTATTTCAAAAATTCTCATGCCAGTTTCTTATTTCCACGTTAGTCCATGGATGCCAATTTCTATGCTAGTTTATAAATTCCAATGCTAGTTACTGCATTCCCACGATATTTCATAAATTTCTATGCCAGTTTTCACATTCTCACGCTATTTCATAAATTTCCATGCCAGATTCTGCATACCCACGCTATTTCATAAATTCCCATGCCAATTTTCACATTCCCACGCTAGTTCACAAATTCCCATGACAGATTCTTATTTCCACGTTAGTCCATGGATGCCAATTTCTATGCTAGTTTTTAAATTCCCATGCTAGTTTTTATTCCCACGCTATTTCATAAATTCCCATGCCGGTTTCTGCATTCCCACTTATTTCAAATATTCTCATGCCAGTTTCTGCATTCCCACGTTATATCAAAAATTCCCATGCCAGTTGCTGCATTCCCACGCTTTTTCATAAATTCCTATGCCAGTTTCTGAATTCACACGTTATTTCAAAAATTCTCATGCCATTTTCTTATTTCCACGTTAGTCCATGGATGCCAATATCTATGCTATTTTATAAATTCCAACGCTAGTTACTGCATTCCCACGATATTTCATAAATTTCTATGCCAGTTTTCACCTTCTCACGTTATTTCATAAATTTCCATGCCAGATTCCGCATACCCACGCTATTTCATAAATTCCCATGCCAATTTTCACATTCCCACGCTAGTTCACAAATTCCCATGACAGTTATCACATTCCCTCGATAGTTTATAAATTCCCATGCCTGTTTCCACTTACTCACGCTGGTCTATAGATTCTTACGCCAGTCCATAAATTCTGATGCCAATTTCCGCATTCCCACGCTAGTCCAAAATGACCATTTCCATGGTACTCATAAACTCCCCTACTAGGTTTATTGTTCACATGCTAGTTTATAAATTCCCATGCCTGTTTCCTCTTTCTCAGGCTGGTCCAGAAATTCCCATGCCAGTTTCTATATTCCCATGCTACTCAATAAATTCCCACGCCAATTTCCGAATGTCCCACGCTAGTCCAAGATGCCAATTTCCACGAGTGTTTCTAAATAACCATGCCTGATTTTACTTTCTCACGGTGGTCTCTAGATTCCCATGCCGGTTTCTATATTCCCACGCTAGTCCATAAATTCCCATGGCAATTACCGCATTACCACGTTAGTTCAAGTTGACCATTCCCACTCTAGTTCATCCCTTCCCTGTCCCCCGTTCCTAATCCCTTGCCTGTTTCCACGTATTGACGCTGTTTCATAGATTCCCATAATATTTTTTTATATTCCCATGCTAATCCAAAAATTCCCACGCTGGTCCATAAATTCCCTTGCCAATCTCCGCATACCTTCGCTTGTGCAAGATGCCCATTCCCACGCTAGTTCATAAATTCCCATGCCTGTTTCCACTTTCTCACGTTGGTCTCTAGATTCTCATGCCAATTTTTATATTACCACGCTGGTCCCCAAAATTCCATGCCGATTTCAGCATTCCGACGCTAGTCAAAGATGCACATTTCCATGCTATTTCATAAATATCCATGCCTATATCCACTTTCTCACGCTAGTCCATAGATTCCCATGCCAATTCCTGCATTCCCACGCTAGTCCATAATGAACATTTCTATGGTAGGTCGTTAATTCCCATACCAATTTTTGCTTTCCCACGCTAGTTCGTAAATTCCCACGCCTGACTACACTTTCTCACACTGGTTCATAGATTCCCATGCTAGTTCACAAATTCCCATATATATATTTTGATTTACCGGAGTTTCCATTTTGATGTTCCCACATCAATGATTAATGATAAAATCATATAATGATAAAATTATACATTAATGCGTCGTTATTCAAATTATTTATCCAGCGATAATTTATAAATGTGTATTTTAAATCTTTGAAACTTTTATTTAATATTAAGTTAAGTTTTTGTAAAGTATCAAAAATATGTATCCATTGAAGAAAAGTAAACCTTAACACAATGTTTATTAGATACACTTTCGATAAATTAAAACGTCAACCCGACGATCCACGACGTCCATCCGATATAGATACATTTTCTATATTGGCTCGGGTCTGGGTGTTGTGGTACAGTCGTTTCTGAATTAATTAACTCACTGTATATTAAGTGATGTTGGCTTATACAAATATATAAAATATTAAAAATGAACCTTGAATTCAACGATTTGATTGATTTGTCAGATGGATACATTATATTGGCACTTCAAAATTTTGCCCTTAATTGTACTCAATGCTTCTGCTTTTATATTGTTGTAATAAAGATTATAACAAAAAATCTGCGATTTTATTCTATTCTAAAAAAAATTAATTTGAGATTAAGGTGGTTAAGCGACATTCGCGAGGGCTGATTACGGGATGGGCGATCAAAAAATTATTATCTCGTGTTCCTGAGTGCAGTTATTGTATCTGCAGTTATTAGCACCCATAATGCTAGGTAATTGCCCTTGATCGCCCCACCAGACCTTTGGGAAAATTGAGAGTATATCCCAGGGGATTTAGTGTGGTATCTCTCGCCTGCGCTCTGTGCGCTATGGTAGGGGGTCCTCGCGTATTTCCGTCGACTACCCGCAGCGGGTCGAAGCCCTTCCCGGGGTAAAAAAGAAACCGTAGGAATAAGGTATTGTAATGTAGTTTATATTCGTCCTTTTCAGGACAGGCAAAGGTCTAAGCTATGCTGCCAGTTAGGTAATACCTTTTTTTAATTAGATGATGATAAATAATAATGAGAGCCGATCCTTAAATGACAAATGATCAATGAATGATGAATGAACAGTGAAATATCCCTTTCCCTAGGTAAAGCTGTGGGGTTTTACTGAAACCTCCCATGGACCTCTTGAGAGAACAGGAATTTCCGCTGATTTGTTTCACTTATCAACCCTTGCATGTTCACAAACACTTAGTGGTTGAAAATTCACTATTATTACAGTAATATTTATCACATTACAAAAATTAACAAAACCAAAGTGTCGCTTTCTGCTCCTGCCAAAGTTGTAGGTTGCAGGTGTAAGGACTAGTGACTAAGGACTAGACTGGATTATGGCCTCTTTTTGCTACTGTTTTCATCTACAACGAAGTCCTGTATCCCAGCAGTGGGGCCATATGTGTAAGAGATATTTGTAATTTTTTGGCAATGTGTGGTGACTGTTTATGTACAATGAGTGTAAATGGTGTGCTGTGTTCTCGATAAGGTGATGTAAATTATGTTGGAAAGTTCGGTTGAATGTGTGTCGTGGAGAAGAGTGTGCCTGCGTGTGTGTGTGTGTGTGTGTGTGTGTGTGTGTTTGTGTGTGTGCAATAGTGTCTAGTTTAAGATACGAGAGATATATGTCAGGATCGTAGAAAGTGGAAGTCGGTACTCTGCCTACCCCTGCGAGAAAAAAAAATCGTGATTATATAAAACAATACTTGATATGGTAATTAAAAAAACATTTTTCGTTTCAACTATTTAATTCAAATTTTTCAATAAAAATCACAGTTTGTTAATTCTTAAATCTAAATGGTAACCTAAATTAATTCATTATCATCACATATTATCTAATACAATCACATCACACGATTATCACAATTATAAATAATTACTATAAATAAAATCATGGCTAGGATTATTTTAAGGACCAACAAAAGATGACGTACATCGAAAGTGTTATGTTGTAACACAAAATTACCTCAGGTGAGATACGAACCCACGACTTTCTCACCAGGATTTCCAGAAAAAAAAAAACATATTGTTAGATGTAGGTACTATTGGCTGCATATGAACTTTGTTATCGGCGATTTCATATTTAAGTATTATCGGCGATATACACTCGGCGTCAAAAAAATCGCACCTCTAAGAAAATCACGTTCAAATGGCATTAACTCTGGATATGCACATGCAGTCGTATTAATTATAATTTTATTTAAAAGGTTACTTAATTAACTTAATAAAAAAACATTATTTTTCATTATCAAATAAAACCTAAAGCAACAAATAAAGGGTCACAAAAATTCTAAGGAAATTTTGCTGCTCGGGAGAGTCGCGAGTTGCGCTAACTTTGTGGGTATAAAGAGGTCAACACGGGTTCAATGTGGGTCATTCGCTATTAAACCGTTGAAGGGGACACACGCACTGATTTTACTGAAGAAAGAACATCTGGAAAATGGACACTACAGCTGATGAGGCCGCTCAAGTGGTTGCACTACTGCAAGCAGGGGTGCGGCAGTGTGATGTCGCCCGGCAACTGAATCTGAGCCGTTTTTCGGTTCGTAGAGTCTACCAGCGCTTTTTAGAGACCGGTGGCTATATCCGGCGACATGGGTCCGGTAGACGTCGCTGCACTTCGGAAAGAGACGACCGGTTCGTTGTGTCGTACTCTTTGAGAAATCGCTTCTCAAACGCTGTTCAGCTGCAACAGGAGCTCCAGGCAGTTCGCAGACGCACCGTGAGTGTATCCACGGTTAGAAGAAGACTGAAGGAGAAGAACATAGCAGCCCGCAGAGCTGCTACAGGTCCAAAATTGACTGCAGCGCACCGACGAGCCCGCTTGCAGTTTGCTCGCGACCACGTCGATTGGACCATTGAGCAGTGGGGAGCTGTTCTCTTCTCAGACGAGACACGAGTGTGTCTTTTCTGCAACGACCGACGAAGAAGAGTATACCGGAGGCAGGGTGAACGTTTCGCTCAAGCCTGCATCCAGGAGACGGTGGAATATGGAGGCGGATGCTGCATGTTCTGGGGCGGTATGTCGGCTGCCGGCAAAACCGACCTGGTCTGCGTCTCCCGGACCGGAGGTGCTCGCGGACAAGGGTCGCTGACTGCGCGCCGCTATATCACAGAGATCCTGGATGTGCATGTGGTCCCTTTTGCCGAATCTTTTGGCGAGGGGTTCACATTAATGCACGACAACGCTCGCGCACACACTGCAGCCATCGTGAACGACTTCCTGCGGAGGTCCCAAATTCCTGTGATGCAGTGGCCAGCGAGAAGTCCTGATCTGAATCCGATAGAGCACCTCTGGGACCATCTTAAACGTAAGGTTCGATCTCGGGATCCGGCTCCTTCGACTCTAGAGGAACTCCAAACCGCGGTGATTGAAGAATGGGGTCTTATCCCTCAAGAAGAGCTCCTGAAGTTGGTGAGGTCTATGAGGGACCGTATGGAAGCCGTCATCAGGGCAAGGGGGGGTAACACTAGATTTTGAGTTAATTTTAAGACACTTTTTGTACATTTTTTTTGTAAATTATCGATTATTAATTAGGACTTAATTAAGATTTTTTATTATTTTTCCAATTTTTATGCTTTTTGTATAATTTTAATTAAAAAAAAGATTGCACTTAATTGTTGTTTGATGCTCCTTTTTGTTACCTTTCTAATGATACCTAACACTATCCTCTATATAAGGTTTAGGAATTTTTGAATAAGATTTTTATAAGGTGCGATTTTTTTGACGCCGAGTTTAGTTTTTAATTCTCAGTCACGATTTTGTACTTAAATCTTTTAATAAGACTCATTGCCTTACAGACTCATAAAATTGTATGAACATATTTTTTATAGTGTAATACAGTGTGACTATAAATTTAACTTGGTGCCAGAAAGACATGGTTTCGAATTCCCACTGAGATTTCAACACTTTTTTAAACTTTTTAAGAGTGTTGTTATTTTAAAATATAGGGAACCTTCATGTACAGTCAGCTACGAATATATGTATACACTATTTACAACTTAATTTTCTTTTGCCCTCGAAGTTATACTTGAAAACTGACATAACAGAGCGATTACATGTTTTTGCATCATTGCAGAAAGATGGGCATTAGAATTATGAATCTAATAGAATATTACTAAATTATTTTATCACCCTTAAACCAATTTATAACTTGTTCTTTACTAATGAATTTTAAATAGAAATTATTAAAAAAAAATGTGAGCAGAGTTTTTCTAGTTTTTTTTTTATAATTTATCATATAAGTAATGCAAATAATACCTATATTAAAAATCATACAATTTTTAATTGTTTATGGATAGCTTTGCTATCAATTATCTGATGTGTTTCTATTTGGATATTCTAATAAAAGTAAGTGCTAGGGGTGGTCGCTTTAAGTAATGCTGACAAGCAGGCACAATTTCAAGCAATTATAAAATGACTCGCAAATGAGTTTGAATATTCCAAAAAAATCATTAATAGACAAAAAGTTTTCCAAAAACTATTACCTTCACTTTACCTAAAAACTAACTTGACTTTACCTCAATATTTACTGAAAATAATAAACAAAGAATGTGTTATTAATATGCTTACATTAAATGTTGAAAAACATAGTTTAAGTCAGGCTGTCCTATGACTCGGTTATTGTTACAAAGTAATATTGGAATGCGAAATTATATCGATATTTACATAAAGTTGGTTTGATTCTAAGAACCTTCTTAAAATTCTTAGATTCTAAAATGAAAACTTGTTTCTACTTCGCTTATAAAAAATATTTAACAACTAATGAGCAATAAAATCATTTTAAGGACATTATATTTACAAATATACAAGGTATAAAATGACACTTAACTACAACTTAGAACGAACTCGTCCCATAATTACTAAGTTTTTAAAGTTATACTTTTGACGCATTGCGGGTGAAATTTATCATGCAACGAAAAAGCGACACCATGAAGTTAGCTGTTAAAGTGAATAAGATAACTTCAAGATATCTCATTTAAAATTTAATAAAATTGTATAACTTCTGCCGCCCGTACATAAGTACCGCTCGCTTTTTAAAGGGTTTTTACTAAGGTGATTGCTAGTTGTTGAGTTATATTCACACCAATTAGCCTAGCCTAAAGCTGTAAAGCTTGTGTTATAGATGGATAACGGTTGGACATACAGATATGATACATTGTTATGTCACATTTATAGAAATATATGTAAATAGTAATAACTCAGGAACAAATGCTTGTATTTATCACACAAACATCTGCCCTTTCTGGGACGTGAAACTAGGACCGTTGTAGCGAAAGGTGGGATCACTACATTGCACTATACGGTCGTCGTTATGCACAAATTGGCTATTTTATGCACTTTTTACATGTAATCTAATAAAGACATTTTATTCCTATATTGTTTCGTGTTATACACAACACATTTTTTAATACATAGAAAGAAAGTCATAACTCAAAAAATAATTTGGAAGTATAAGCTGTTTCTTAAGGGTCTTTTTATACCCAGTATATTATTAATGTATAACATATAGGTATAACAAAAATTGCAAGAAGTCAAATTATAAAATTTCTATTTAAAATTATTTTTCTTTTTTTTTATAATTTCAATAATTATCACTAAAACATTTACGTCATTTCTAAGTGCTTATGAAACTAATATGATGTTATTTTGAATTTAATCAGATTTTTTAGTATTTGAATATTATTCTCCGTAACTAATTAAATAAACAAAATTGTCTCCCTAAAAAAGAAACACACACATTTTTTTGATGTTGTAACTCTTAAATCTCACAGTGGCAGGTGACAACCTTAGACTACATATAAAATAACTATGTCAGTAATTAATAACAGTTGATTCGACGTCATCGACCTTATTACTTAGCGTCTAAAGTTTAATATCTAATGGAAAAAATATTCAACCTAAATATATATAGCTTTTTTTCATATAATATATTATACATATTTATGTCATAGTTTAAGACAGAAGTTTTTACTGTTAGATGTGACTAGTTAATACTTATATTGTAATTGTTGCTTAATTTTTGACTGAAAAGTCAGGATTTACAGAAGTAAAGCAGTTCGAATCCAATATTAATTATATAGACCTCAGGGCCAGATTTGGAGGTGTGGACGCAATTTGACAACAGAGGCCCTCAATTATTTTTGAATAAAAAAAACAAAATCGTTTATTGCAAATATGAGTGATACAGGTTTCATAATAATTTTAAATGCTCTTCCATGTTTTACATTCTAATGACAAAAATCTGTTTGGCAAAACGTGATAGTCGATAGTTTTTTGTGGGGGTAGTAGGCTCGCCTGCCCTACCCCAAATCCGGCCCTGATAACTTGATCTACTTGGGATAAATTCTGTCCTCATATCCATAGAAAAATGGGACAAACAATAATTTGATAATACCTTATTAACTTTAGAATCGACTAGCCAAACCTTTTAATGGACTTTAGACTGACTTTACACGGGATTTTAAATTCTAAAATCAGAGTACAGCTATGAATTCTTAAGTATGTATAAATTTTTAACATCAAAATAAATCAGAATAAAAATCAATACATTCACCTTATACGATAAATCCTATAAAGAAGTGAAGTTTAGGATATCTTTTAACCTTAAATATACAAGGTATTAAATTCGTTCTCTACACCTTCAGTGTCAAATACGTTGATCTCACATATCATCACGTTCTTTGTAATTCTTAGTAATCACATCATTGTATAGTCAATTTACAAAGTGGTCAAAACTTTGTAGTTATGTGATTTTTGTTTTCTGATTTTCCGTTGCTGGTTACTGCAATATTTTTCTCGTTCAAAGAGCTGTTCTTCAGGCCATACCAGAAGTATATGATGTAACCTACGAAAGAAACATACAGATTAAGAAAGACAAAGAAATAAAATAAAAAAATTGATTTAGGATTTTTTGAGCATAATTTATATTTAATCCTGACGTTTCGACTCATATATTTTCTACTACCTTCACAATATTTTAATCGGGCACGTTCATAACAGAAATTATATGAAGACCATTGCCTTAGTCATCCTGTGATCATGACTCCTGTAAAGGAGTCGAAACGTCAGGATTTAATATAAATTATAGGCAAAAAACCCGATTTGTTTGTTTTTTTTTCCATTTTTTTATTTCTATTTAACGTACCTATGTATGTATAAAAGATCTCAACAGTAGTAGATATAGTTTGCTATGGACTCTGTAAGGCCACAGTAAATTCGAAGAGAGAAGAACCCCTTATTTATTTTTTATATGTTTTATGTATTATTTATTCCATAATTATTGTGTTATAATTATTTTGTTATAATGTAAATATTATATTACTCTTTTTATGTATATATTTTAAAGTATATGATAGTCAACTCACCAACTGCCAGCCATATGATGAACCGCACCCAGGTCATGTAATCAAGTTGCACCATCAGGTATACGTTCATGAAGACGCTGAGATATGGCACCAGAGGTACTAGAGGCACCTGCAAAAATGTAACTTTTATGTATTCTGCAACTTCCAAGTCACACCGCTAATTGTGTTTAAATAAATTTCAATGAGGTGTTTGAGACAATATTTTTAATGACTTTGTGGTGGCAATCAGTACATACAACTGGCTACATGAAGCAAGATTGACGCTTCGTATTGCAGTTGGCGCTATCCTCACAGAGAACATACAATAAACCGAATTAGAATGGAAGCCTACTTAATAAGGCATCTACATCTTAGTTTCAAAGGCACTTTAATTCAACAATGTATAGGTAATTAGAATCAACCCACATATTTTTAAATCGTGAATAGGTAAGCCCTTGACCGCTATCTGGCCTGATGGCAAGAGACGACGCGATCTAGGATGTGACGCTCCTGTTTAGAAGATATTCATTCAATTGACCCCTAAATTGTATTTATTAGAAAATAAAAACTCAGGCAAAGAGTTTCACTCTTTATCGGTACGGATTACAAAATTGGAACCAAAGCGTTCAGTGCGACTCTTTGGTATATCAATCATATAACGGTAGTGCTTATTGGTAAGTCTGGTTGTCCGATGAAAAAATGGGTATAGCGGAATAAGGTTATGCAATTTTGCTGCACACTCTCAGAAATGTGTCCTATAAAAAACGAATAGGCTAGCTACCTTCCGTTTATGCAAATCTGTCAGAACTGCGGTCATCAGGTGAAAGTTACGATCTTTCTTTTGGCATTTTTAGTTTTCTACAAATATTCATCTTGTTCTTGCGAAACTTGATTAATTCTGCGTTAAATTGATCATTGAATCATCTAGGTCGTAAGACGTCCACTGCTGGACGAAAGCCTCTTTACGAGGTTATAAAATGGGAGGTTTTGCAATAATCTTCACACTTCACAGCAATGAAGGTCCTATTAATATTTATAGATTTGAAGATCTAAAAGAGGCGCCTCTATGAATAAGTTTTTGTCTACTCTTTTCTCTCCTCTTTCACACTAGTAAAAATATCTTAATCATTGCCTCACGTTTCTGTTGAAATCAACCCCCCATTCCTGGGTGCCCTTTTCTCCCTATGAACGCACCGATCCGCCTCTGCTTGGCAATCGGGTTAAAGATAACATAGCAGTGAAAGACCATCATTTTGAAAACGCTGCTTCCGGCTTGGCCCTCTTGTATCCAGTATTAATAGTTGCCTTTAGCGATACTTTAGTGTGAAAACTGATGCTGTTCTGCTATGTCGGATACCACATGGGATAAATAGGATGGGTTATTTCCTTGTCGTATCTTGGTCATGATCACAGTTTGCTTTAAAGTCATGAATCCGTACAAATTACCTGTCTGAAGTTACTCCGGAACGGAGCGCCGTCTATCGGTGGTGCACAGAATCTAGGTCGCTTAGCGGTGTGGCGTTGAACTCACTTCCGTCTTAACAATCTTTGGTTCTAACCAGCGCTACGAGCAGACATTTCCTAGGTCCACTTGTCTTAAATTGTATTTGACAGAAAACACAGACTTCGGCAAAGAGTTCCAAGCCTTAGCGGTACGCATTACAAAATTGGAACCAAAACCCCTAGTGCGTTTCTTTGGTTTCTATTTATTGAAATGGACTGTCTACTGACCGTAAAACTGAGGTGTTGCACGTCCCGCGACGGCTGCCGATAAAGCACGACGAGCAGCACGACGAGTGCAGCGCCCAGCACGCCCAAGGCGCCTGCGCTTCCCGGGCCACCCTCCCATCTCATCAGCGCACACGTCACCAGGACAAGCACAACTGCCATCAAAAACTATTATTGGCGCGCTAAATCCACACTTTTGTAATTTTTATGCATTATATTGTCAACTTTTAAGATTTTAAATACGCCTGAATTAAAAAAACAATATCTCTTGTTTTTTATGAGCTTATTTTGAATTTTATATAAATACTAGCTGACCTGACCACGCGATGCTGTGTTATTAATTAAAATGAAACCTGCCCTAAGCCGCAACATTACTTCAAAATGAAAAAAAAAACATTGAAATCGATTGAGCAGTTTCGGAGTTTCGGAGCACACACTGTGAAAAGGAATTTTTATATATATCGATAAACTGTATATGTAAATAGTGCTACGAAGTTGGAAGAAGTATCAAATCGCTTCTATCCAAGTTCGAAGAAAAACAAAAACAAATAAGGAGATGCCCACAAGTTATGTCGTGAAAATTAAAAATACAGTGAAACAAAAAGTCTGATAAAAAAACTATTATTGGCGCGCTAAATCCACCCTTCTGGACTTTACATGCATTATGTTGTAAATATCGTTACATTTAAAATGCGCTTATAAAAAATAAATCCCTAGAGCAGGATTTTATAGAAATAAGGTCCGTGAATGCGAAAAAATCGTTACTTTTGATGAAGTGAAAATTTTTGGACGTTTCCAAATTTGTATTTGAAGATGAAACCCTAAGTATAAAAATGCATTTGTACATACAACAACAAAAAAAAAATATCAAAAAAAAATTGAATAAAGTTTAATTTCATTTTGTACAATATCAATAAGACTAGGGTTTCAAAACACACATAAGCAGAATTTATTTACATTTTTTTATATTAGTAAAATCATATCGTGATTTCAATATACCTTGCTACGAAAGAATTTTGACATTCAGACATTATTGGCATATCTATATCATAAGAATTTTTAAACACTTATTATTTTTTCAAATTACTTTGATTAGATACAACAGTTTTAGGCACACATAAGTAAAATAGAAAAATAATGGAAACGAACTTTTCTATTAAAATAATTTACCATATAAGACAAAATTGAAAAATTACAAAAATATATGTTTTACTAGCTGACCCAGCCACGCGATGCTGTGTTATAAATTAAAAAAAAACCTATCCTATCTTTTAAGTTAGATTAAATAACAGATAGTAACGACGTTTGATCAAAATCGGTTAAGTAGTTTAGGAGTCCATCGCGGATAAACAACGTGACACATAATTTATGTATATTAAGATAACTTACAGAATACACCGATGGTAATTTTAACGATGTTGGCAGATAATAGCGTGGGTTCCTTGAGGCCAAGCAAGTTGAACGCTTGCCGCGCCACCGAGTAAGGGGTCTCTGGGGCGGGCTTGCTGCTCTGCAGTGGAGGCGTCTGTTCTTCCTCATATCTGAAAAGGAGGGACTGTCAGAACCAAAGATATCGATCGATTGGGGCCATCCACCTATTTTTATTTTCATTTAAACAAAAATGTTCATCTAGGACTTGATACCTCAAACATTAGTAAACAATTTTAGATAACTAACTAGCGGCCCGTCCCGGCTTCACACGGGTGGACAAAATTCTTTAAATTTTTTCTATTATTTAATATTTTTCCGTTAGCGCCATCTATCGTCCGGTAGACGAACTACCTGCGGTTAACGCGTTGCTATGGTAATGCGTATACAATGGAAAAAGAGCGGACAGACAAACAACAAATTTGTGATCTTTGGGAAATTTGGGATTATAGATTGGCACCTCCCATGAATCAGCTCAATGACCCAATGTCTGTTACGCCATAACTTCCCGAGTTTTTAACCGATTTTAATAATATTTGATTGGAATCGAATCAACATATTTAGGACCAGGTTGTGAAGGAATTTTGAAATTCACAAAATTAAAAAAGTTATGACCAAAAAGCAATTGCTCTATGGGATTTCCCATTGAAACAAAAAGCGCGCGCTTACTGAAAGTTTTTATTCTTATGGAATTTTAAAATTTACTAAACATTATTGATTTTTTTAGTTTTATGCTTTTGTTCTTGTGTTTAAGTACAAATAAATGTCTCTTTCTTCTTTCTTCATATAAGACCTCCAAGGAAAATGAGATGCAGTGAAAAATATTCTTACAGAAAAAGTCTACTATATGTAAGATTATAAAAATGACAAATTTTTTTTTTTCTTTATTATTGTTATCGTTAATTGATAGTTTAAAGATTAATAAAAATTTGTTATGTTTAAATAATAATAATATAAACGTATAAATAATAATAGGAAAAAATATTTAATAATATATATGGTAACTTTTATTTGTTAAGTCCAATATTATAAAAAGAAATCTATAAAATATATAAATATAATACGTCAATAAATCGTGCATTTCACCACCATGTGTTATTTTGTTTTTTTTTCATTAAGTTTGCATGCACAATATTGTTATTGTAAATAATACCTTAATATCAAGACGCTAGTAGCGACGATGGTGTACGCCAAAAGGGTACCAATGGACATCATCTCGATCAACTGGTTCAAGTTGAAGATCGCCGCCATTATTGCTAAAACATAAAATCTATATCAAAATAATAGAAACAACAAGTGTTATCAATCAAATAAAGTGAATTACTATCATTTTTTGTACTTGGAGTAAAAATGATAATATAATTTTGACGACCGTTTGGTGCAACGGTAGCTATCCTGCCTTTTGCACCGGCGGTTCTGGGTTCGAATCCCGGAAGGGGCATATGTTTGTATGATGAATACGAGCATTTTACCTGAGTCATGGGTGTTTAATATATATTTCTATGAATATTACATATTTATGTATCATATATGTATGTCTATCCATTACCCTAGTATCCATAACACAAGCCTTACAGTGCTTACTTTGGTATATGGGTCGTTCTTCTTTTTTACCGACAATGGTCTGTCCTTCGTCTTATTATGGCATCTCGTTGGAGTATTGATATTTATTTCATATATATATGATACATAAATAGGTAATATTTATAGAAATATATATAAATATCCAAGACTCAGGTACAAATGCTCGTATTCATCATTCAAACATCTGCCTTTTCCGGGACTCGAACCCGTTGCATCAAACGTTCGTTATTAATAGCAAAGAAAAATGCTTAAAACAGCAACGGTATCTTACCAGATAGTAAACCACTGATGAATGTAGCGAGTAACGGAGTCTTAGTTCTGTTGTGTATTACAGCCAGGCGTCTGAAGAGTACACCATCAGCTCCCATGGCGTACAAAACCCTTGGCAATGGGAACATAGCACCTAACAGACTGGTGCATAAAGCGAAGATAGCGCCGATTGTCACAATCCATTTGATCACGGGCATACCAGCTTCAGTGAACACGTGAGGGAAAGGCGCGTCGGCGTCCTGTTATATTAAAAGACTTACTTTAATAAAGAAAAGAAAGTTTACCTGAAAGTAAAGGTCTTTCCATCAACTGCTAAGACAACATTTATCTGATAAATTGCGCATAATTCATATTTAATCCTGATGTTTCGACGTCTTTACAGGAGCCGTGATTCTAGGATGACTAAGGTAATGGTCGTCATGTATATGCTTCTACCCAGGGCCGTCTTTAACCTATTGGAGGCCCTGGGCATATAAGAATAACGGGGCCCATATGACTTTGACAAAATACTTTTTTATTACCACAATGAAAGTAGATAAATAATAAGGTTTCAGTTCTATTATTGACAGTCTATAGATGAATACATAATATTTGATTAAATGGGACGATTTTCACATATTTAAAATTATCTAAGCATGCTGAAATAAGGCTATCGAAGCCTTATTTTGAGCGAGAGTAGAGTAGCTTCGCGCATGCAAAAGCTAATAAGCAAGTCGATAATATAGCCCCTAATTGAGGTTCGATTTACTCTAATTAAATAAGTTGTTTAGTGATCTGGCAGGAACTAGGCGGCCCCTATCGATCGCGGGGCCCTGGGCATTTGCCCACTACTACTACTAACGTGACGATATTTTAATCCGGAATGTTCCTAACTGTTAAATTTATAAAAATAAAGATTGTTTTATTTTGCATTTCACAGATTGTTTTAGATTGTAGAAATCACTAGATATATTGCAGTTGTTTAGCTACAGAAGTGTTGACTCTACATCAGGATTTCTAGGCATATCTTTTTTTACCTACTGATAGATTACCATCCGATTTCCCACAGCTATCGGTCGATTGGTACAAAGCACAATTTAAATTTATAAATATAGTCATCATCACCCACTCGTCTCGCTGGGCTAATAATTATTTATTTTCATAGGTATATGTTTTGTTGAATTTCACTGTCATTAGTTAACCCATTTTTTTTCCAGAATTTTTTACCAAAAATTACGCCCAGCGAAGCGGGCTGGTCACGGCTAGTCAGCATATAAACATAAAGTTTCTCCACTCAACTGTTAGACAGACATCTTCAGTTTTCTTATTTGCCTTTTCACGTTCTTATTTTGACGTCAAAGAATTAGTTAATGAGGTTAAATACAGAAAAAAAACGACTGAATCCGTTACCATAGCAACCCACCCATTAAAATAAATTCGGTAAAAAGTTTATAAAAGTAAATCGAACAAAAAGAAAAAGGGTCCACCGAACCTAATAATTAAGTAGCCTAAAACCATCTATAGATTTTCCCGCGTTGATTGATCATGGTCCCATACCGATAGGTTTGCGTGACATAGAAATATAGATAAATAAAGATATATAGATACACAAAATGACAAATATCTAGTGTCAACATTACTACGTACCTGCAAGTAATATGGCCACATCATAGTAAGGACAGTGGCTATACTGAAGTAAGAGACGAATATTATGACCAGAGATAACACGATAGACAGTGGAATGTCTCTCTTTGGGTTCTTGGCCTCCTCTCCCGTGGTGGCCACGCAGTCAAAGCCCACGAATCCGAAGAAACACTTAGCAGCTCCTGCCATCACGCCAGCTACTCCCCACGGCATGAAGCCCCCTTCACCAGCGCTTGATTGGTATTCGGGTGGGATGTCTTCTGCTTTTATCTTCCAGTTTGCTGGGTCACCTGTTGAAAGAAAATGGATTGATATGTTTACAAATTTCTTCTCTATTATTCTAGCCTTATATTCTATACTTTTTGGAATTCACAAAGACCACAGTCCTATAACTATAATACATAAAATCTAATGATACATACAGCCAAATTATTTTCTTAATATATTTAAAATAAAAAGGAATATAAAAAATAAAAAGACGGAGAGAAGTGTAATATTATGTGCAGTGTATGTTAAGGTGTGGTACGTAGTGGTATAATGACGTAACATATATATTGTTTAAAATTTTGGCGAGTAATATGTAAATATTTCATGATTATCAATATAAATCATTTATAATTTCTCAGTATGGACATGTAGAGAGGATGGTTGAAAGAAGATTAACAAGCAAATACAGGGTGTCCCAGAAGTCGACGTCAAGCCAAAAGCGGGTGATAGACTAACTCATATAAGTTATCAGAAAAAAAATGTGTCATATTTAAAAAAAATCTAGCATTTGAAAAATCGATATTCTTAATATTATGACTTAGATTTTTATAATATTTTTCTGATAACTTATATGAGTTAGTCTATTACACGCTTTCGGCTTGACGTCGACTTCTGAGACACCCTGCATATGAGAAAAATGTGCATGGGCTATTCGGTAATGGCAGACCAAGGCGAACTTTCAGGGACTAAATAGAGGATGTCCTGAAAAAAGGCCAGGTCAAAAGTACCCTCAACCGTCGAGCTTGTATGAAAAGGCTGATGAGAGTAAAAGAAGCGAGAGATCTGTCAGGATCGTGGTAACTGGAAATCTGTGATCTCTGCCTAACTCTGCGGGAAAAGGCGTGGTTTTATGTATGTTGTATGTATGTAATTTCTTAGTTAACCGCTGCGCTGTCAAGGATCATTTATAAGATCATAATAGTCAGTTCACCTTGTCGATTAAGTTTTGTTTAGCTCATCAATCTTTCAAGTTTTCTTTGTAAACATGGCAATAAAACCTTTTCAATTTGAATTTGAACTTATTAACTCCTTACTACGAGTATATGAATTATTAAAGAGATGAAATAAACATATTTTTTGTATTGCAGTGTTTTATTATATTAGCCTCGAATGATGGCATCTGATTTGAATTAGAAATATAGAACTTATATATAAAATAGACCTGTAAAGAACAACCACGTCCCCGAATCCTCAGGTAGGTTTCGTACCCTGAGTCAGCGTCTCGAGCTACCGAGACGCTGACAGACGCGTCGAAAATAACAAACGTATTTAAACTTCTACTATGAGCTAGTATCGTTCCACCAATGTTGAACGTTAACTATCTTCAACATCGACCGTAATATTTTAAACAATATTAAAAATTCGATGAAAATGGAACCAGCAATGTCATATTTCTATTAAAATATAAAATACGTCGTGGGTTCAAATCTTTCTTCAGGGCTCAGGTACGTACGTGGTTGTTTTTTGACAGGCCTATTTTATATCTTATAAAATTACGGCATTGTAAAAGCAAAAAATAAAGAAATAGATTACAAGAAATAATACGACGCCATATATGGCTTAGCATGAAGTTTGGTCATATAAAATGAATCCATATATGGCTTCGTGTGTGTTTAGGGCAAATCTGAATTCTATTTCGTGGTATAGTTTATAAAAATGACGCTCTTATTTCTGCGTAATGCGCGGTAAGACGCAATTTTGGAATACCTATTTGTCATAAACATTTAGCAGTAGTTGTTGAGAAAACATTATAAACCATATCTGATGTCTTGAGTTTTTATTAAGAGTTTGAGTAATTTTGATAAGAACTACGACATCACGACTTTTCCATGCATCAGCGTGTGGTTTCTTTGTAGGCAGCTCGGCTTTGGAATTCTTTGCCTGTTTCATTAAGATTAGAATAATCTCACTATATATTTAAGAAACAAGTACGAGTTAACTTATATACGTTACGCTGTATATTTTACGATGTATAAATAAATAAATAAAATATTTTTTTTATACATTCACACCAATTAGCCTAGCCCAAAGTAAGCACTGTAAGGCTTGTGTTATGGATGCTAGGGTAACGGATAAACATACATATATAATACATAGATATGTAATATTTATATAAATATATATAAATATCCATGACTCAGGTACAAATGCTCGTATTCATCATACGAACATCTGCCCCTACCGGGTTTCGACCCCGGACCGTTGGTGCGACAGGCAGGATCGCTACCGTTGTACCAAACGGTCGTCAATTCAATATGTAACTCCACAATAGAACGACACAACCCCATCGACTTTGGAATCGTATGATTCGTATTGACGAGTCCTTTGATTCTATATGGTAACCAGGGGCTGATGTTAGAGCTGGAAGGTGGCCATAAGAACCCCTTCGAGGTTAAGCTCGTTTGGTAAGTTCTTCAACTTTTTAATTCGTCCTATTAACAAGTAATACTAATGGCTTATATTAAAAAAAGATTTTTGAGGTGAAAACTTCTTTAGCATCGTTGTGATTTGAAAGTCGATGAAACGAAAAAGCGACAGTAAAAAGAGACAGACACATAAATTCATAAGATTTAACGTAGGAGAAAATGAGATAGGAAGCATTATGTACGTGTGTTAATATGTTTATGTGCGCATGCGTACAAAGCTTGAGAGAAGGCATCACAACAACCGTGGTATTTTGTATACGTGTACGTGTATTATTTTTGAAGGTTTCACTTCTATCATGTATGAATCGCACAAATGTTTTCTTTTGAAGTGAAAACTTCTTTAGCATCGTTGTGATTTTTCTTTTTTTGACGTGACAACGTCTTATAAATTGGTTTGCCGGGTGACACTTCAAGAAACTGCGTTACGCTCCGCTCACGTTATGCGCTTACAATGAGAGCGAGTGAGAGGCACGCGTCCCTTCCACTCGGGCATGGTTAGCCCGCCTAAGAGCGAGAGAGACAGACATAAAAAGTGGAAGGGACGCGTGCCTATAAATTAATGTTTTAAATATAATTCTTTGTATAAATAAATGTTTTAAATTGTTACTATTATTTCAGCCTTCTTCCTACTATACGAATGAATATTGACATTAAAATTATTTTACCACTCAAAGTCGTTGTCACGTAAAACTTTCGCCCGTATACCGACTTTACAGGCAACCAACCAGTTTTTTTTATTCGAATCTTGTTTTAATAGTACGGTATCGAGCGGCGGAACAGAAGTAATAATATAATCTGTGTTCTTTCACTTACGTCTTTCTTTGATAACAAGAATAGCGTTTATTAAATGATTAAAGATAATGTAATGACTGGCATTAAAACGTTATCATTATTTAAACGAACATATGTTAATTAAAGCTTAGGAACAGGCTTAAGTTGTATTAGGTCTAGACGCGCATTTTTTAAAAGTAATAATATCTTATGCTTATGGGGTCATCCATTTATCACGTCAGCTCTGAATAAGATGGAGGGGGATTTGGAAAATTTTATTACGGATCACAATGGGGTTGCAGTCGAACATATAATACACAGGACCGTCTTGAAACCTATTGGAGGCCCTGGGCGTATAAGAATAATGGGGCCCTTATGAAAATGAAAAATGAAAATGAAAATAACTTTATTCAAATGCACTTAAAAATAAGTAGTTTTGAATCGTCCAACATTTTTTCCTACCACCCATTCAGGACGTCTTTTAACTGACAAGAAGAATGGGCGCAAGAAACTCGTCAGCTTTAACAGAAGTAACGACATTTACAATATAATACGTCGTCACCATATACAATCCACAAAAAAAAAAAAAACAAAATTATTTTGTTATGACAATACTAATAGTGTTATGATATCATTATTTCGTTGTTTCGTTGATTACAACAAAGTCAACAAGTATCTGTACTTACTTAAAGTAAGTATCCCAAAACATTGCAATAACATACAGGGAATAAACGACAAATTTAAGAAAACAACAAGATTTATGTTTAGTTTTAGCCAATACTGAATACTGAAGGTTAGAGCAGACCCATTTCCCAAGGCAGCACCCGTTCACGAGCATGACGCATGATACAGCCATCGCTTCGCTCAACCATATCTTAGGGAACGTAACGATCCGCACCACATGCCACCACCCAAGAAATGTATTAAGAGAGCATGTCATACTCTTATCTACCAGTAATAAATTAGTTTAAAAAAATTAAAAAATGCTAATGCTGTATGTTACAACCTGTAATAAAGAGTGTCATGTTGAAATGACACATATTACTTCCATGCATCGCGATCTATTAAATAGTCGTTGACCTTGTAATAACCTTTGGACATGAGCTTATTTTTAACATACATTTTAAACTTATGATAAGGCAAATCTACTATACTTTGTGGAACTTTATTAAACAGTGCTATACCTTTCCCCAAGAAAGAGCCTCCTGTCTTTTGAAGTCTAAATCTTAGAACGGCAAGTCTATTCTTATTTCTGGTGTTAAAGCAGTGTACGTCGCTATTTTTGACAAAAGTATTGTAGTGTTTTCGTACATAAATTATATTCTCATAAATGTACTGTCCCGCCACAGTAAGAATATTAATTTCCTTAAAAAAATCTCTGAGAGAATACCGAGGCCGAAGGCTGTATATTGCACGGACAGCTCTTTTCTGTAATACAAAAATGCTTTCAATATTAGCAGCTGAGCCCCACAACAACAACCCATAAGACATTACACTATGAAAATAACTAAAATAAATTAACCTTGCCGTTTCAACATTAGTTAAAAGCCTTATTTTTTTTACAGCATATGCCGCAGAACTGAGTCTATTTGACAAGGCCTCAATGTGAGGGTCCCATTGTAGTCGTGAATCTAATGTTATACCCAGAAATTTTGTCTTTTCAACAAATTCGACTACTTCATCATTCAACTTTACATGTAGGTCAACCCTCCTTACATTCGGTAACGTAAATTGTATGCACTTTGTTTTCTTTGAATTTAGTGATAAATTGTTACTGGTGAACCATTGTAAAACTTTTGATAGCGTACTATTTACATCGTCAGAGCAATCATCGTGTCGAGAGACTTTAAAAACTAAGGAAGTGTCATCTGCAAATAGTACTGTCTCACAAAGATTTTTAACATAGTAAGGAAGGTCATTAATATAGATCAAAAAAAGTAAAGGCCCTAATATTGATCCTTGGGGCACGCCCATAGTTATGGGGGCTCCAGCAGACTCACTCTTATTAATGACAACTTTATGAATTCTATTTGACAAATACGACTGTATTAGGCTTTTTGACATATCAGAGACACCATAATGTTCCAACTTTTTTAATAGCGTGCGGTAATCAACGCAATCGAACGCCTTAGAAAGGTCACAAAAGATGCCAATTACATCTTGCTTGCCCTCCCAAGCATCAAGTATGTGTTTAATAAGTGCAACTCCAGCATCAGTAGTACTTTTACCTTTAGAAAAACCGAATTGATTTTTATGAAAAATTTTAGTATCGGTAAAGTGAGCCAATAACTGCATATAGATAATTTTTTCAAAAATTTTACTGAACACTGGTAATATAGATATAGGTCGAAAGTTAGCGGGATCATTTTTTTCTCCCGATTTGAAAAGGGGAACTAATTTACTATGTTTCATTAAGCGTGGGAATACCCCCTCGTCAACACTATTATTAAAAATATAAGCTAAGTAAGGCGCAATTATGTCAATTATTGATTTAATATTATTAGTTGACATACCCCATAAATCTTCTGTTTTTTTGATACGAATACTTTTGAATGCTTTAATAATATCTTCTGTATTAATATGTGTAAAATTAAATTTTACATTGCACCTATCAACACTCGATTCTAGTAGGGCAGCAGCAACATTAGGACACGAACGTAGGGAACTTGTAGTTTCTAATGGTAATCTAGAAAAAAAATCCTCAAAAACACCAGCAACAACTTTGTCAGAATTTACAATATTTTTGTTAATTTCTAGTGAAAAAGATTGTATTTGAGATTTGCTTTTGCCTGTTTCTTTATTAATTATATTCCACGTAGTCTTTATTTTGTTCTCTGATAACTTAATTTTGTTAGCTATGTACATAGATTTAGCAAGAGAACATACTTTTTTAAATGTTTTAGAATATTTCTTAACATATTCAATAAAGCTAGTATCACTGGAGGTAGATTTTAAAGCATAAAGTTCATATAATTTCCTTCTGCTTTTATAAATTCCAGGTGTAGCCCAATCACTAAATTTCTTTTTTACATTATCTTTTTTAAATACCCTTTGTCTAAATATATTGCTAAATTCATTATTAATTATATTAAACAAATGATTATAAAGACTATTAGTTTCAAAGTTGGAGACCGGTAGAGTTGCAAGTTTGTTACTTACATTGTATCTGAATTTATCTATACAATGTTTAGATAATGGTCTACAAGTTATTTCGCGTTTCGAAGGAACGTGATGGTACTCAATAGAGGCAAATTGGCCGCTGTGGTCGGATTTAATACAGTTAATTATTGATTTTTTAAGTATTTTATTATTACAAAAAATATTGTCCAAACAAGTGGCGCATGTGGGAGTAATTCGGGTCGGTTCATTAAATACATTAAATAAATTAAAAGATTTAAATAAATTTAGGAACCCACCCGACAGATGTGTTGAATCAAGAATATTTATATTGAAATCTCCACATACAATCACTTTTTTATTTTTGTTGAAAGTTATTCTTAGTACTTCCTCCATAGCGGCCTCAAACTGTGGGTATGAACTCTTGGGAGGTCTATATACACATACAATAACTATTTTGTCTAGTTCCACACATGCTATCTCAATAATACGTTCTATTGATTTGGATACTATATCTTTGCGTTCCTTACATTGTATTGACTCATGTAAAATTATCATAGAGCCACCTCTTTTGGCTGATTTTCTAGTAAACGAGCTTACAATTTTATAATTATCTATGTTAGTCATCAATTCGTAATTCTTTAGCCAATGCTCAGTTACACATAACACATCAATATTTTCATAATTTAAATAGAGACTTAATTCTAAATCCTTGCCAGAGAAGCCTTGTATATTTTGATGAACAATATTCAAATAGGAAGACTTTTCTTTTGTCACTATAGGGCCAGAGGACTCCTCTATTGTCTCATAAATTAATTTAAAATATTATCTTTAGATTTTAATAAACAATTATTTGGAACTAATTCCAAAGTCGAATAATTAATGTCAATATTATACTGCTCAATAGAAGCAGCAGTTTTACTAGCCAAGTTATTGGCTAATTGTTTAAAAAAATAAGATAGCGATATAGCTATTTGTCTCTTATAATAAGTAGGCAGATAGTATTTATCCTTTGTCATATAAAATTTCTTTATAAATTTATTAATATCAATTATATGAAATTGGCTATTATAATGTGCCATAGTAGTTAATGATACATTTAAATGATATCTATAATTATTTTCCGCTTGTGGCAGACTGCTGCTATAGGGGAATGTAAACATTACAATTTTTTTGATATTTAGGGTACCCAGTATATTACAATATTTCAGCAAATTTTCTTTGTTTACATTACCCCTATTTCCAATTAAAATTATTAAATTAGTGTTTTGATTGTATTTATGTTTGACAGCTTTTTTCATTATTTATTGACTTATAACTTTGACAGGACACTTTTTTATAACAAGAATACACAATAAAAGTAGATAAACAAGGTTTCAGATTTTTTATTGACAGTCAATAGCAGAATAGATAATCTTTAATTTTAAAAGGGCGATATCTCAGAGTAAACAGGACTGGAGTAGCCTTTGCCTAACATTACCCCTCTGCCAAATGCACAAGCGTCGGAATCCTGTGCGTTATATAAAACTAGTTGAGCCGCCATTTTAAAACCACAATAATCAGAACGTCTTACCGTGCAGAGCTCCCACGAAAATGCCTGCCTGTGCTGTTTTCTACTGTAAAAAAAATTCGAAAATATCTGGTATGCAAAAAGATGGCGTCACCTTTCATTTGTAAGCATAATTTTTAGGTTTTGATTATTATTTAATTCATAATTTCATGTTTTAGCAGACTACAATTTCAAATTTCGCGCTCAAAGTTCGTTTGATGACGTCATGGCTGCACCCCCCACGAGACTACCTAGGGTTGACCATTATCGCATTTCAATTAATTAAGACAAAAATTAGAAATAGTTTGTTGGTAATAAATAACTGTAATTTTGTATTAATTAATTACCAATTATAATTTCGTTTTAACAATGTACGTTGCGTGTTTATTTTTAGTTCAGTATTAAGTACATACCTACAATTTTGCGGCTGCTTGAAGCCTATTCTTTGCTACACAACATGGAAATATAAAATAATAAATAAAATAATTAATTAAAATAATAATCAAACTATTTGCCCTTTTATTCATGCTGGGCGGCGCTCAAAAACATTAAGAGTACTAATGCTGTATATACCTACAGTGTCCCTGACTTCATAAAAAAGCACGGTTAAAAGGGTACCATCGCCTAACCAGCATACCCGATCATTTCCGAGAAACCAAAATTTTTTTTCGAGCCACAGGACAAATTGTTTTTATTTTGTAATCAGCAACCCTTATTAATTTGTACAATATTAATTTGCACAATAGTGATGTCAACTTCATCGATATTGTGATTTTACGAGTGAGTAATGAATGAGTGAATGAATGCTTTTTCTTAACGATAATAAAAAACAGCTTAGATAAATTACAGTTTGTTTCAGTAATTATTACCAGGTATTAATGATGATTTCAAATAAGAATAAGATATGTGATTTTGAACTGATGACGCCGTATGTAAAGTAAAGTATGCGATATTATACATACGAGAATAAAACTGTAAAGATATAGAATAAAACAGGTCAAGTCCACCTTAAACCAAATGGCTAGTAATGAGAGTAGAGGAAGCGAAATCACTAATTTTTGAACAAATTGTCTGTCTGTATGTATGTTTGAGCACGCATCACGCAAAAACTACGCGACGGATTTTGATGACATTTTAGTATGGTAATAGCTAAATGTCATCGTCAACATTTAAGTTAAGTTTTTTTATTAATATTGTAGCATTTATAGCTCTTTAAAAACCGGCTTGTCCAACTGCAATACTTCAAGATACACTAGGAGTAAGGTATGTGGTGCCAAAAGTCCTTTGTACATAAATGAAAGCTATTGGAAGATAGTATTGCAGTATTAAAATCAGAAATTATCGGTATGTGTAGTTCAGGCAAATATACTCTGCCCCTAGGCGGTATACTAATTGTTGGTATTTATACTTTAAGCTTTGACATGCCCGGAAACATCTAATTTTTCATATTCAGTTTTCCTAAAGAATACAGCATACAAAAAAATGTATTCATGCTTGTAATAGGTAATCTTCAAGAACAAGTACTATATGTTCCATACATTTTGAGCCGTCTCAGATTCAAAAATTTATCTAACAATAGAAGAAGATTAGTTGCCCATGCTGTGCCAACGTTATTCTTGAATGATCCTCTTAGTTTATTATATAACTAGTTATGTTTCAAATAGATATTAACATGTTATATTATAACAGTTTTAGTTTATTACATTTAAATGTATTAATTTTAAGTTAAAGAATAAGTTGAAAAGGAAATACGGTAAAGTGATGTAAGCGAATCGCAAAAAAAATACAAATAATCAATCGGTCAAAGTAAAAATCTGAGAAAACCAACTATATTCACCATCGCTTTGTTAAAAATAATGTTTCAGTGTTCCTCCTTTCTTTTATGGTTATACGCGAAAGGGTCCACAGTGAATTCTATATATATAATAACACCTATTGTAAATATATTTTAAATGCAATAAACTATTAAGTTTCAATTTGTATTTTATGGATATAGCCTTCGAAATTGACTGTTGTAGCGTGTAATATCATCATTAATTTAATTTTTTTTTTTTTTTTTTTTTTTTTTTTTATAGAAAATAGGCATGCGCTTGACCACTATCTCGCCTGATGGTAAGCGTCGATGCGATCTAGGATGTGACGCGCCTGCCTAGAAGATACCTATTTACTCGTGACTTGAAGACCCCCAAATTGTATTTGTCAGGAAACACAGACTCAGGCAAAGAGTTCCACTCCTTAGCGGTACGCATCATAAAATTGAAACCAAAACGCTTAGTGCGACTCTTTGGTGTATCCACCATATAACGGTGTCGCCAATTTGTTAGTCTGGTTGTCCGATGAAAAAATGGGGATGGCGGAACAAGGTTGTGCAATTCAGCTGCACACTCTCCGAAATGTATCCTATAAAATACTGATAGGCTTGCAACTTTCCGCCTATGCTCAAGGCTTTTGAGCTTTTTACAGAAAAGATCTTCATTGCCGATGAGCCTCTTGGCCCTCCTCTCGATGGACTCAAGCGTCTGGAGCTGGTATCGGGCGGAACCGTCCCAAAGATGAGAACAATACTCCATACACGATCGAACTTGTGCTTGGTAAAGGGTGAGCAACTGTTCCGGTGTGAAGTATTTTCTCACCTTCGCCAGAATGCCAAGTTTTTTTGAAGCCACTTGAGCCTTGCTCTCAATGAAAGAGCCAAAATTGAGCGTCGGTGACAAAGACATACCGAGAAGCTCAAGATGCTCAGTGATCGGCAAGGATACACCTCGGAAAGTAGGAGTCAAGTTGAAAGGACTCCTTTTAGCGGAGAAAAGACACGCCTGGGTCTTTGACGGATTGAACCCCACTAGATTGGCATCGCCCCATTCAGAGACAGCCTGCAGAGATAGGTTCATGCTGCTAACCATCGCCTCTCTATGACGCTGGATCTGTTCAGCACTGGCTCGTGCATCAGACATATAGGTCTCTACAACAGTGCTGTCATCTGCGTACCCCAAAATACCGGGCAAAAGCAGGTCATTTATATGCAGCAGAAAAAGAGTTGCAGAGAGAACGGAACCCTGAGGGACACCGGCATTGATAGCCAAATGGTCAGACGAGCTACCGTCAATGACGACTCGTATTGACCGATCCCTCAGGAAGTCCGATATCCAGACACACAAACCAGTGGGAAGACCATACGACGGAAGCTTGCTAATAAGGCCCTCATGCCACACCCTATCAAAAGCCTTCGAGATATCAAGAGAGACGGCAAGCGCCTCACCATGCCTCTCGATGGCTTCGCTCCATTTGTAAGTGGCGTATGCTAGAAGATCTCCGGCAGACCGGTTCCTGCGAAACCCATATTGCCGGTCACTAAGGAGGTCATTTTCTTCTAGATACGACAGGAGCCTGTGGTTCAGTACACGTTCCATTATCTTGCAGAGAATGGACGTGACCGAGATGGGCCTATAATTGATAGGATCAGCACGACTGCCCTTTTTAGGCACAGGTTGCACGTTGGCCAGCTTCCAGGACTTTGGCACTTGTCCTTTAGCCAAAGATAAACGATATAGGCGTGTCAATACCGGAGCTAACTCAGGAGCGCAAGTCCTTAGTACTTTGGCTGGTATACCATCTGGACCACTGGCTTTATTCACGTCCAGTTCCCGCAATGCCTTTCTGACTTCGGTTTGTCTTATACGTATTTCAGACATAAAAGTCCCACAACTTGACAAACCGGAAGGTACAGCATTGCCAGGATCCAAACGCGAACTTTCGGCAAATAATTCGGCAAATAAATCGGCCTTTTCCTTGGCCGTGTGTGCCAATGTTCCGTCAGGTTTCAGCAAGGGAGGCACTGAAGTACGGCAGAAGTTGCCCTCGATCGACTTAGCCAGGGACCAAAACGCTTTACTACCCGAGGGGTAAGAGGCAAGCTTCTTCCCAATGCGGCCTATGTGATCGAAGCGAGCTGTCTTTACAACCTTTTTGCAGGACTTGGCGGCTTTATTAAAGGCTTTCTTCTTTTCGCGGGTATTACTAGCTTTGCGGGATCGAGCTTCAACCCAGGCCAAATATGCTTTGTATTTTGATGCCACCGCATCACGACATTTGGCATTATACCACGGGCGAGCTTTGCCGGCCAGTGATATGTCAGAGAAGGGAATAAAATACTCCATACCCTGACGAAGCACATTGGTCACAGCATCCGCGCAAACTGAGGGGTCGCTAGAAGAAAAGCAAACCTGCCGCCAAGGATAAGATGCAAAAAAACAACGCATCTCATCCCAATCTGTTGATTTAAAACGCCAAATCCGCCGGGAGCCTTTTGGGCTTGGGTCGGGCGGAGAATACACCGACATAGATTCCACCACACAATGGTCAGAACTGCCAAGGGGTGGTGTAACCGACACCGAGTAACTGTCGGGATTTGTCGTCAGCAGAAGGTCCAAGCAATTGGCTGTTTGTCCGTCAGAGTCTGGCACTCTAGTGGCTTCCTGGACCAGTTGGGTGAGATCAAGTGTCAAGGCTAGCTTTCGCGCTTCTCGACCAGCGTGGTCGGTTTTCTCGAAAGGGAACAGCCAGTCCTCGTGGTGTGCGTTGAAATCACCAAGAACCACCAGTTGAGCGGACGGGTATCGCTGTAGGGCCATGTCTGCCTTCTCAATAAGTTGGTCGATAAGCCTGGTAGTCTCCGCGTCTCCACTATGCGAACGGTAGACACAAGCATAGATGATTTTCTCTAAACCTGTATCCACCAGAACCCAAATGATAGAAAGGGTGGGGTCTTCAAGATCACGGAGACGCAAATAACAGATGTCATCGCGTGCATACATGCAAACACCCGCATGAGCCCTAAAACAATGTTCAAGGACATAACCCGGGTAAGCCAGGTACGCTGCGTCAGTTGGACGTTTTATTTGCGTCTCCGTGAGAAAGAACAGGTGCGGTTTTCTAGTCTCAAGATGGTGATGGACGGGGTCGAGATTAGAGTGCAAGCCTCTTATATTAGAGACGTGCACTAGGAAGGAGAGGACGTGCGACCGCTGTTTAACCTTTTTCCTGTTGCTTACTTTCATTTTGTCGTGAGGGAAGGTAACGTAACGAAGGACGGAAGTAGAACGAGATGCTGATTGCGAACCAAATGAGAAGAGTCAGGGCTTCACACCTCGGGATAGCCAAACCGGAGACCGCGGGGACGCCCGAGCCCCCCCAGGGGTGTCCATCGGGTCCTCTCGTCCGGGCGCCAACCGGCACGATGGCGCACCCCCAGGATTTTTCGCGAGATGGCGGGGCAGCCTTTTGTGAGTGGCTAGCTCACTACTCGGGCCCCCAACTATCTGCGGTCGGCCAGCGGAAGAACCGTGCCTCGGATCCCGCTGCTCTCCGAATCTGAATAACCGATGCATTGCCCTGATACATCTCAATAAATCGTCCATTGCAACCAGCACAACTGTACTGACCCGTCCTCCAATATGGCTTCACCAGACTTCAGCACTGGAACACGATCGGTTGGGACCGCTTGGCAGTGCTGTCTTTGTCTGGTGGGTGGTAACACGCCGCGGCCGAAGCCTACCACCTGAAAGGGGTTTACTCCTTTAGCACCACCCAGGGGCCACGTGTGGGACATCGAGGGTTAAATCCCACGGACGCGAGTAAACTTGGACCCCCAAAATTTAATTTTCAATACTCAATACTCAATAATTTATTGCATAAACCACAATGTACATAAAGATGTTAGAAGAATGGGGTTAAAGGTCATTGTGGACCCTGTCGGGGGATGTTTGGATGAGAGGGGGAGAACCCTTCACAACAATTTACGTTAACATTTTAAATTATTATATTTTATATATACTTCATTTTATATTTTAATTGTATTAATTTATTTAGTGTGTATTTAAATTGATTATGATAAGTATCGTATTATGATTATCATGAATTTTTCATCAGTATCTTTAATTTTTTAAGCCAATTAATACAAATTTAATACTTCAAAGTTTTCTCATTTGGTTATTCTTGGATGCTATAGAGCTTAATGTTTATTCATTAATAATCAGTTGTGTATTCATCTATTTATTTAGTTATTTGATTATAAATTATTATTTTAGAGGTTTTTATTATTATTGTTATTTTTTTTAGAAATGATATTATTTTATTAATTTTGTCGATGTAGCAATGTTAGTTCTATTAAGTATAGTAAATGCTACTTAAAAATTTTTGTCATTAAGGTATTCTTGGATGCTATAGTAATGTTTATTTATTAAAAGTTCTTTTAGACGTGTTAAGAATTTTTTATCTTCAGATAGATCTCTTATAGAATCTGGTAACTTGTTGTATAGTTCTATTGACGCAAATAAGGGTCCTGAAGAGTGCAGCTTTAGACGGGAGGTTGGTAATCTTAGTTTGTTCCGTCTGCGTAGAGTGTACTTTTTTGTTGATTCATCACGCGTTTCATATAGTTCAGGATGTTTTTTTATAAATGTACATGCTTCCAAAATATAGATACAAGGTAATGTAAGTATTTGATATTTGACAAAATATGATCTGCAGCTAGTTAAATTGTCTAAATTAAATATTATACGGAGCAATTTCTTTTGTAATGTAAATAAATTAAATTTTTAATACATAATGTAGGAATACTAACGCAAAGTTAATACATTCATTCATTGAACGGAACTGATTTATCGATATCGATATTCTCGTGCTATGTCATGTCACTTCTCACACAATGACATTCGTGTGTTTGAATAGAACGTTAACACACTATTTTAAGCACGCGTGCGTGTATTTTAAATATGTTTGTCGTATTATGCATGTGTGCGTTTGTATACACGCAAAGAGTTTTGTTCCTGTGTGCTGGCATTGAATGTAGTAGTAACCTCACCCCCCGCAAAAAATGGCAGAAAAATATGTACGAGAAATTGACTAATGGCTACTCCAGTCCTGTTTACTCTGAGGGCGATATACATATTTAAAATTATGTCAGTTGCTGAAAATGGACAGCCTTTTTTTGGGCGAGAGTAGAGTAGCTTTGCGTATGCAAAAGCTAAAAAGGAAGTCGATAATATGGTCCTTAATTGAGGTTCGATTTACTCTCATTAAAAAAGATTTTCACTAATAAATGTCGGTATTCCTTTAGTGATCTGGCAAGAACTAGGGGGCCCCTATCGCTCATATATCAATTGGTGCGTATATGATATATAATAATATATCATATACGCACCAATTCGCCTAGCCCAAAGTCAGCACTGTAAGGCTTGTGTTATGGATACTAGGGTAACGGATTATTTATATAATATATAGATACTTTATGTATAAATAAACATGACTCAGGTACACACGTTCGTATTTATCACACAAACATATGTCCCTTCCGAGATTCGAAAAAAGCTATTCTTATATCAGTGATTTTTTAAAAGACAACAATGAGTACAGTTAGTGGCCTAGTTTCTACTTTTTTATTGTAATGACCAGGTACTCTATAAAAATGTTCATTGTAAGAGTAAATTTTTCTTATGTTTTAGTAGTCAAAGTATTCTCCCGACGTAGGACTTACGAAGCAATGCTGACGTTCAATAGACGCGTTATAAATACTAATCTATACATCTATACATATAAATAAAATTGGAGTTTCTGTTTGTAATATTGACTAACCGTTTTTTAATACATTGATATGAATATATATATACTTACGGTACATACACCAAAATATTCTTTTACAATTTTTGTCTGTCTGTCTGTCTGTTTGTTCCGGCTAATCTCTGAAATGGCTGGACCGATTTTGACGGGACTTTTATTAGCAGGTAGCTGATGTAATAAGGAGTAACTTAGGCTATTTTTATTTTAGAATAATTCTTTTATTTTAGAATAATAAAGTAATGTTGCAATGTCCAAGTACAGTCCAGTACCGCGCGCAGCTCACGCGCATGCGACCACTGTGCCGTCACGTCGGGCGCCTCCTACCACTTCTCTCACCAACGAATCAATGTTGCTGACGGTTGTGTCTCAACGACTTCATTTAATAATTGATTTCCAGCGCTTATATCATACCTTTGATTGATAGTTTGACTTGCTTTAAAAAATATATACCAAATTAAAATTACTGTGCCACATAAACGCGTGGCTGGGTCAGCTGGTATTTAATAAATATCATTTTAATTTTTCATATCGAATTTCTTTAATGTTTTAACTTTAATACTAAAATCTGTGACTTTGTACGGGCGATATTATATTTGTATGAGTGAATATTGCATACATTAACTGATTTCTTGCGATAAAGTTAGAATAAAAAATCGTCACCATCATGATGTAAGTATCAACGCTAACAAGGGATACTTGATAATTGATAGCGACAGTTAATTCTTAAGTGTTATTACTTATTACAGATGGTACTATTTATCTTTTTGTGCAAAAAAATATTATTAATCTTTCACGTAGGTGAAATCATGTAATAGCCATACATTTAATACTCCTATATTGCTAGTAGTTGTCTAGAAAAATATATTTATTTATTTACTTTTCGGCGAATCATCAGCTTACAATGCTGTATATTTACATGCTATACTTAAAAAGCTAATAAAAGATTCACACAGGTAAAATTGGTCTTGCTATTTATGTCTGTCTCCCTCATTTAAATTTGGACGTTGTGTGATGTCCGGGAGATGTCATGCACATATTTTGATGTTTGAGAGATAAGGGGTTTCCCCACTACTGTCGCAACGCATGCGCATAAATCGTCAAGTGAAAACGACTGTCTCTCTTGCTCAGCAATGCTGCCACTTACAGGGACTAGCAATAGAGGTTTATTAGGTATATGGTAATAAACAGCTAATGATATAGTGTTGTAAATAATCGACTTTCGAAAAATCGATAGTTCCCACCTAAAATTACTCATACAATTAATATCGACAGTGTCTAGATAAGTATTCAAGTTATTTTAATCGACAGTGTCTAGACTATCAATAGTAAAATAACTTGTATACTTCCGATTCTGTTAATAGTAATAACATTAATAATATTTCTTGTCAATTGCATTTACATCAATTAGCTTAGCCCAAAGTAAGCACTGTAAGACTTGTGTTATGGATACTAGGGTATCGGATACGTAATTATATGATACGTAGATATGTAACATTCAATGAAATATATATAAATACTCATGAGCTAGGTACAAATGCTCGTATTTATCACGCAAACCTCTGCTTCTTGCGGGACTCGAACTCAGGACCGGCGGTGCAAAAGGTAGTATTGCTACCGTTATACCAGAGGGCCGTCAAATAATAATGATTCTATTGTCTTATTCCTTATTATTGCAATAAATTCATCATTAGTATCGATACTGTCAGGGAAACAGTTCAACTTCAATTTCTACGTCCTGTTAGGGATCATATGTCATAAAGAATAAGATCAATTCCATATCATTTCTGAGTGAAATTTTCAGATGCCGAAAGATATGTGCTAGAATTTTTTTTTGTTTTTTTCTACTATGAATCTTAATTATAGCAAAGACAACTTTCTTATGCATGCAAATCTTATACTATTATGTTTTCTCATATTGAAGTATTTTTATTGTCATATGAGCAGTTTTAAAGGGAAAATAATTGTTTATTAGAAAACAGTCGAAATTATTATTTAATGCTTTTTTGTTATTATTTACTTAACATTCTTTGTGAACGCCAAAGTATTACCTACTTGCTAGTGTTTGTTATTTGTCGTTGTTTTATTTATTTGTGGAAACTTAATGTTATGTGTGTAATCAATGTGTGTTATATGAAGTCTAAAACTATGTATGTTTCCCTCGAAAATAAAAGAAAAAAAAAGTATTGATAGTATTCTAATCGTAAATCACTATCGATAGTATCGATATCGACACACACGATGATCTTAGACTTTCGGGAGGGATTTTTCTGCCTCAACCTTGTACAATAAGTTGACGACAATTCACAGGTAGATGTTCTTTCATTCAGAACTTTTTCACGAATTCCCTGGTCGAGTGACTCGCAGTCTTCGTGATAATGTCACTCTGGGTTATCGAACCTAAGGGAAAGCCAGGGATCGCCCTGGCCAGGTTAACCCGTGGCATACCCCAAACATTCGGCTTTCTTTTTTTTTACGACGTACACAGGCCGCTCGTCTTTTGTTTTTGTTATACCTTAGGCCCTTGTGAGTTGCATTTTCGAGGAACTAATGAAACAAGTGCGCTCTAGAGCATTCTGGAATGCTATCCGGATTTTACGTATCGGTTGCGAGCATTTATAAATGCTTCCGGGTTTTAAGGGGTTGTAGAAAACTAACTTTACCAGATTGGTTCGGGTTTTGATATTGTGATACCATTGTTGTTTCTGAATTCCATAAAACAAGTGCTTCTGTTCTACTTACTTGTGTTCAAAATGATGTATTTATGTGAAGTTGTCTAACATGTATTGAGTAATGAGGTAACGCTATCACTCTTTTGGGCATATTACCGACGAGCAAAGATTTAGGGTATATTTTTTATTTAGTTACGTTTAGCGATTAAGTAGTTACTAGTACAATCTTAAAATGAAACACTTACCAAATATTAAATATATAAATTCTTAATATACTGATATCGGTCACTTACTTTTGATGGCGCCGGCGACGACCACGATGATAACGGTGACCAAGTTGAGCGCGGTGAATACATTGTTTAACTTTGTGGATTCCTTCACACCAACTCCAAGAAGAACTGACAACAAATTATTATTGCTTTAAACCATAATGTACAAATATTTGAATAAAAAGTATATATTATAAGACCTTTATTACCAATTATAAACATATATATATATATATATATATATATATTCTTCATAACTATTTATGTACTGAGCTTTTTAATAATCTATAAATAGTTTCATTGAAGTAATTTATTAGAACATTCCAAATTTCTTTTTATATATTTTTTGTACTTTTTCAATGCTCTGTTATAAGAAAAAAAAATTAAATAGAAAAATACTAGAAAAAATCGACTCAGCTCACTAGTGAATTCTCAGGCGGGAAAGGTACCTACTAGAATAATTTGACCGGTGTTCACAAGGCTCGGTAGTTCAATTATTAGATCGGAGCATTGTAGCATTGCATCGGACTTCCAAAGGTTGCCGTTTCCCGCCTGAGAATTCACTTGTGACCCGAGTCGATTTTTTCTAATATTTTTCTATCAAAATACTTTATCATTCATAACTTGTACTGCGCCCTCTGAAAATCAATGTTTCATCTGTCTCTCCGGCAGTGTTGCTAGATTGAAAAATCAAAATTTCTGGACAATATTTTAAAATACCTGGACAATAGGATTTTTGTTGTAAAAAAACGAAAACATTCACGTGAGCGTTAGCTAGACATTTTGCCTGAAACCTGAACACTAGACAACGTGTGAAATTACTGTACCATCCAGCCAAGTCCAACTCATCGGGCAACCCTACTCCCCGGTGTAATTATTACAGGTAATTTTGCGGCGGTAAGCTAAGGTGTGAAGCATGCTCTTCCCCAATTTAAAAAAGTGAAAGTCTATTTTAAAATTCATAGTATTAATACTCTTAATATTAAAAAAGGCAATATTGTCTTAGGTCTGGATGTTTGTGGTGTCATCATTATACTTATCTAGATGTATCAAATGTTGCCTAACATATATTTTCACAAGATAAAGATATAAAGAATTATTTAATACGGAGTTTTATTGTTTATTTTATGTTTGTGTACTAACCTAATCTGGTAAATATATCATATATGATGAGATGAGTTAACGTTTTACTGCATTTGCTGATGGATTGCAAACGTCATTTAATAAAGAAATTAAACTGAATTACTTTGTATGTTGTGTTAAATCTTATATCAAAATCATCAAAATGTAATTTAGATAATGTTTTATGATAGTAAGAAAGTAAAACACAGTTTTAATAGGTTTTTTAGGATGATTAAAATGTTCATATTACAAGTGTAAGAAAAATGAAAATAACTTTATTCAAATGCACTTAAAATAAGTTGTTTTGAATCGTTCAACATTTTTACCTACCACCCATTCAGGACGTCTTTTAAAAGACAAGAAAAACGGGCGCCAGAACGTGAGATTTAACAGAAGTAACGACATTTAGAATATTATACGTCGTCACCATACATAATTCACCAAAAACAATATTATTGTTAACACGATAATAGGAGTGTTGTGGTTTCATTACATCGTTGATTACAACATAGTCAACAAGTATCTGTTTTAAGTAAGTGTCCTTAAACATTGCAATAATATACAGGGAATCACCGACAAATTTAAGAAAGCATACTTAAAAATTAAAATTAATAAAAGGTCTTCAAGCAAACTAATTATTTGGTCGTACCTACTAAGCCGCTACTTATTGCAAAACATTACAGGATTTGAGATTGGTTATTGTGACACTGTTCACGTTTTAACAATTGATCTATAGATCTTGGATTTACGACACAACTGATAAAGTATTATCTGTTAACATCAATAAACATCTGTTTGTCAATAGTAGATAAACAGTCCTTCATAGATTTAGTTTTGATATCGATTGATTAAAAATATTATTGGTAATATTTAAAAAAAATTAATAGCTTGCCGGCACCGACATTTATATGTATGTGTTATGTATTTAGAGGGCTACTTGGTGATATTTGTATGATGAATAGACATGAGTAACTCAGCTCTGAACCGGTTCCAATATTCAGATCAAATAGAACCGTTAATCTGCAGCTCAACGACAAAACAAATAGCTCACGGCTCACTAGGTTAGATATATTCACACACAGAGTCACAGACACGCGAGTATTATTATCGGCAAACGAACCGCGGACGGCGAAACGAAACGTTTAGATTTAGGTACTGAGTGAGCTTTTCTGTGAACCGGTTCGCAGGTTCGCAGTCCACAGGTTCACATATGTGGAACCTGTGTAAATGTGTTTTAAATGAATTTCCACCATATGAAACTTATATTCTTAGAGAACTGAACTTACTTGTGATAAGGAAAACCAAAGTGAAGGCGAAGAAATCCGGATAATCAGCCAAGAAGGAAATATTGATAGGGGCAATTTCCGTCATGGTCTTCGCCATGGTATTGTTGCAGAGGCTGTCTATGTAGTTCGCCATGCCTTTAGCAACACTCGCTGTGCCTATCACGTATTCCAGGATAAGATTCCAGCCGATGGTGAAAGCTACGAACTCGCCGACGCTTACGTAGCTGTATACGTATGCGGAACCAGCTTTGGGTACCCGGGATGCAAACTCGGCGTAGCATAGACCTGGGAAAAAATAATGATTATATTAGTTATATTATTGAGTAAAAAAATACTGAGTAATAAACAGGATCGATGCATGAGAAATTTGAAAATTGTTACCATAACACGCGTAAAGACGGTGAACTAATATTTGTAAGAACATTACGATAACAATGTTGGTTTTTAATATTAATAAGAATAGATGGCGCTGCTTTCTCTCAGTGGAACTAATAATTATTAACTAGTATAATATTTAACACCCTTAACCGGTAAATTTGTATGAAAAGTCTTATGAGGGTTTAAGAAGGTATGTCAGGATTGTAAAAAGTGGAAAGGGATCCTTTATAAGTGATCAATTAATGTATTAATATAACAAAATGACACTTTTTTGAAATATTATTGTGTGAGTGTGTTTTTTTGCTTGACCGCTATCTCACCTGTTGGTAAGTCACGATGCGATCTAGGATGTGTTGCGCCTGCCTAGAAGGTACCTCAAGACTTGAAAACCTCTAAATTGTATTCACACAGACTTTTTATATTTAAAAACAAATCAAGATATTAGAATGACATCAAATGCAAGTAACATAACCTCAAAGAGCTAAGTTAGGTAGAGTAAAAGTATATAATATTACTAAACGTAAGGTATTCCCCACGAAAATAGGTAAAATATTATCTGCTTATCATATTGCCCGACTATACTAGCTCATCAGAAATAAAAAAAAAATATAATGAAGAAAATATTTGTATTACTCATCTTAACTTGTTCTGTGTACACAGGCGGTGACTACTTTGTTACGATTTGTATAGGTAAAGAAATTAGCATATATCATTCAATGAAGATTGAAAAACGTTTCGTTAAACGTAGGTAATTTATGAAAGCAAATGAAACACGACATCTATTTACAACTCGGTTGAAAATAACACTTTGTTTAATACCTAAAAACTTAGTGGAATTTGCAAGGAAGTGGCGTGGCGTTCACATTTATTGATGTATTGACTTGCCTTAGTTTAACTTAAGTTAGTTTTACACAGTTTTATTCGAAGTTCTAAGCGTCGATACAAACGCATTAGATATGCAAAATATTGCTCTGTAGAATAAGTGCAAATCTCCACTGAGGCGCGTTCCTATAACGCACGTCGACAGGGCGTTAAAATATGCATGTGCAACGGCCCTTTATAAATCAAGGTTTTTCAAAAGATGATAAATTAACAATTCGAAAAGTATAAAAACCGCGGAATATGGGGCTCATTCCTATAGTTAAGTAATGTTCAACCTCTGGGCTTCCACTTTTTGTCTAATAGGACAGCCTGTATATCATTTTATTGACACCAAATTCTAAAGTAATAGTAATAATAATATTTCTTACATTCACATCAATTAGCCTAGCCCAAAGTAAGCACTATAAGGCTTGTATTATGGATACTAGGGTAACGGATAGACATACATATATCATACATAAATAAAAATAATAATAGAAATATATAAATACCCATGACTTAGGCACAAATGCATGTATTTATCACACGAACATCCACCCCTTCTGGGACTCGAACTAATGACAGTTGGTGCGAAAGGCAGGATCACTACCGATGTACCAAACGGTCGTCAAAAGTATTTGTGTGTTTAAAGTAAAAAAAACGCTTTGTAGAAAAATGTACTTTTTATGAGTGTACTTTTCTGTTCTCGAGAACATAATTAAGATCCGGGTTCACCGCCATTCTCTCGCCGGGCCTCGCTCGTGTTTTTTCAATTCGCACTTCTTTATTATCTAGCACACCTATCCATGTCCTTGTTCCGTAAGGCTTATCAGATTCAAGAGTTAACTTAAGACTGACGATGGATGGGACGACACATTGCACTCATTTCTAACACATACATCATTATGTTGCTTCTTTTAAAGTCTTTTTTACTCTGTATGTCATAGCAATGCTTAAGTACCACTTATTGAAAACATATATTTGTTGACTTTGTTGTAATCAGCGATGCAATGGAACCATAACACTACTATTATTGTGATAATAGAATCATATTGTTTCTTAGTGGATTATCTATGGTGACGATGAATAATATTGTAAATGTCGTTACTTCTGTAATCTGTTTAAGCTGGCGAGTTTTTGCGCTCGTTCTTTCTGTTAGCTAAAAGACATCCTGAATAGTTGTGAAGATTGGAACACTATTCATAAAACACGTAATCTGTATATTAATAAGAAAATGAGCACAATGTCAGACGCATTAGCCAAGTTTCATTTTTATTCTGTTTTAATGGTATTTGGTTCTATCACGTAATGTATAAAGCTATATTTTGTTTTAGAAATATTAATAATATTTTCCTAAATTCCTGCTAAAGTACTTTAGAAGTTTAAAGTTCAGGTTATTACAGTATCAAAAAAGTCCTGATCCACCTAAATGAAAGCTTTCTTGTTTAAATAAAACATTGAAAAGGCTAAAAATATTCTAATTTGCTCAAGTTGTTTTGATTAAAGTATAGTTTTTTAGTATAATTCATACTACTAAATAATTACATCTTAATTTAAATTTGCGAATGGTTGTAAATCCTTCAATACATTACTCATATTAAAAAGATCAGGCGAAATTGAAAGGGAAAAAAGATATGTTCATTTTTATTACAAAATTGAATAATTTAAATAATAGCGAAATAATCAATGTTTCTAATAAACAAAACGTACGAGAATTGAAGGTTTAGGGGGAGGAAATGTAATCTCGTATTGACACTAATGGGTTCCATAGCAAATTAAATGGAAAAAGAATAATTTGATATATTGCACATGTATATTCAATGACGCATTTCTTAAAAAATAAATTATCTGACGCCATATATTTTCTGTTTTGGTATTGTTTGAATTTTGTAATTTTTATATATTTTATGAATTTTTCAATGTTATCTTATAAGATAAATAGAAATTATAATAGAAAAATACTAGAAAAATGGAAATCCGGATTTCCAAACGCTGCGGGTTCGATTCCCGCCTTAAAATTCACTTGTGACCCGAATCGATTTTTTCTAGTATTTTTCTATTATAACAATTTATCTTGTTTCAATTTCTTTTAATGGCACCCTATAGACGATTTTCTTCTAATATCAATTGTTATTAAATTCCAACTTTCTTGTTATTTTCACTTTTGAGTAGCTCCAAGACACATGTATTAAATAATATTTTTTGATTGGCTGTGTGCGCCGTTTTGACTAAAGTCTTCATCCTAACTTGTCCTATTTGGTAAACAATCTTGCCACTCCTTTTTATTAAAAATGCAGCATTAAAAATCAACTGATAACTAGATTCAATAGGTTTCAGTCTTTAATAACGATTTATTATAATAGATTATTGACTTTGTTATTATTTTATTTTTAAATGGGTGATTTCGTTAAAAAGTTGTGCCAAATAGGACAACTTAGAATGAACTGACTTTACAGTCCATCAAATCTAAGAAGTACCGTTTGACAGTTCTGACAAATAGAATAATAGGGATGGGTTTAAAAAAATCGATTACTATGATATCTGAATTTTAAGAGATCGATTACTATAATATCCGAATTTTAAGAGATCAATGACCATAATATCCGAAATTTAAGATATTATTTCTCTGTACTCTTTTCCTATATTTTTTAAATAAGTTATTGTAAAAGGTTGTTTATTGGTAAATTTAGGTTTTACTAGTAATCTGAGGATATAATACCGAAAAAATCTTAAGGTTCTAAAGGTCGAAGTCGAAGCATTTAAATAAAAGTAATGTTTAGGATATTTTTTTATTCACTACTAATACTGGAATCATTGTCGTCCTCGTCATCATAGTCATTTAAATTAATGACTAGTTGATTATCCATGAAATCATCGAATTTTACGTCTCTGTCGAAGTCGTCCATTATTATTTTCTTTGTTTTTTCTACTACTTTTGACCAATCTTCTTGTGTAACTTGCGCACATGCTTCCTTTAATAAGCCTTCCATTTTCTTGACACTGAAGGGTGGTTTTGTGTTGTGTCTTGCTGCATAACCTGTAAAACAATTATATAATTTTTAGGTGGGAGACTTAGACTATTTTTTAAATTATAAAAGCTGAAGGCACTCGTGTTATGTGGCTACAAAATGTGTTAAGCTAATCTTGCAATATTTTGTTTGGTAATGTACAATTTTACACAACTGCGAAGAAGAAGGGTAATGTTTTATAGTATTACTGTACTTAACGGAAAATCTCAATTCACAATATAATATTTCAGCTTATTAAGAACAAGTTCTTGTTTAATATAATCAACTACTAAAAAATATTATTATATTATAAAGTATTACCTTTAACTTGGGCCCAAATCAGTTCAATGGCATTATATTGGCAATGATACGGAGGAAGTCGTATGACTTTGTGCCCGTGTTCTTCGGCTAATTGGTCAATAGCATAAGTCGGTCTTGGTGGTTTATGCAATTTCACTAAATGTAACAATTCAGCTTTTAATAGTGACATGTCGGCTTCCACTCCTTTTCTTTGCAGCCATGCCACCAAATCTGCTTTCTTATTGGCTGATGTTGGTGCTTTATCAATTTGCACAGAGTGGTATGGGGCATTATCCATTATAATTGTGCTGTTAGGAGGGATATTCGTTAGTAAATTTAAGAACCACTCTTGGAACCTTTCCGCGTCCATTTCTTCATGATACTCTTTTGTGCTTTTAGATTGGAAAGCTAATAATGAATTTTCCACGAAACCTGCAGACGCTGATCCAGCATGGCATATATTTTATTTTTATTTATTTAAAAATCTTTATTGACCATAAATATAAAATGGTACAAAAGGCGGACTTAATGCTAATTGCATTCTCTCCCAGTCAACCTTTGGGAAAAAGAAACTTAAATGCGGATACAATAGAGATATATACTTAAACTTATCAGTTTAACATACATATTAAATTATATACAAAACATACATTACGTATATAACTATATTACACTACATATATAAACCAAATATATATATATATATATACATACAACTAAATACATTAAATAAGTTACAAAAATATGATGATTCCATCACTCACTCAAGGTTTATAGCAATTTTACTATTACTATAAACCTTCAGTGAGGAAAACGTGAACTTTCTTTTTAAACGTAATCCTACTGGGAGAGCAACGAATAGAGTCTGGGAGGCCATTCCAGAGACGTATAGCTTGGAGTGTGAAAGAATTTGACATAAAACCAGAACGGTAGAGAGGAATAGACAGAGCAAGAGAATCAGCAGAGCGAAGTTGGCGCTTATGAGAATTACACAAATAATTAAATTTGCATTTCAAGTATTCTGGGTAGTGGGGATTATTAACTATAGAGTACAGTGAACAAAGTAGTCTCGACTGCCTGCGCTGACGAATTGGTAGCCAATTGAGTTGCGATCGGTAAGCAGAAATATGATCATATTTTCGCAGGCAGAAAATAAAACGGATAGCATTGTTGATAAGGCGGTCCAGTTTATTAAGAAGCTCTTCATTTAAGTCAGGATAACAGACATCAGCATAATCAATGAGTGGGAAAATGAGGGAAATAACTAGTGCAGTCTTAGTTTTGATGGGTAGAAAATTTTTGAAACGGTTTAAGAAACGCAAAGAAGATGTAACTGAACGGCTCACCTCAGCGACTTGAGTAGTCCAGCTAAGGGAGCAGTCGATGTGTAAGCCGAGATTTTTGACACTAAGATTGACAGGGATGGCAGAGTTTTCGTACATGATAGGGCGAAGGGAACTGTTGTCAATCTTAGCAAGTTGTTTCGAGCCGCCCACAACAATAGCCTGACATTTTGCCGGATTGACCACAACACCGAAGTCTGCTGACCACTTACTGATGCTATCAAGGTCTGCATTTAACTTTAAGATAGCGGAATTTACCTCCTCTGCACTTGATTGAGCATAAATCTGTAGATCGTCAGCGTACAAATGGTAAGAGCAGCCAAGCGATAAGGTAAGGAAATTAATAAAAATGGAAAATAAGAGAGGAGAAAGTATACCTCCTTGAGGAACACCAATCGATAAATCCCTCCAAAGTGATACCTCGCGGCCAAGACGCACCGCCTGTTGACGGCCGTTAAGATAATTAAAGAGCCAGTCCAATACCAGTGGGGAGAAATTAAGATACTTTAGAGTAGCAAGTAAGATATCGTGGTCTACCATGTTGAAAGCGTTGGAGAAGTCGATGAGAACGATGATAGTGACCAACTGATTCTCCATGCCCAATCTTATATCTTCAGTAACCTTAAGAAGAGCAGTTGTTGTACTGTGTCCAGGGCGAAAACCAGATTGAAAAGGAGTTAAAAGATGTTTGGAGTAAATGAAAGACGATATTTGCTTGTGAGCCACTGCTTCCAAAATTTTGGAAAGGAAAGGGAGGATAGATATCGGTCTAAAGTCATTTAAATGTTGAGGAGAAGAGTTTTTTGGTAAAGGAGTGACATATGCTCTACGCCAGGTGTCGGGAAAGACACCTTTCTCAAAAGAGAAATTAATAATGTGCACTAAGACAGGAAGGATTTGATCTAAAATAGTGACAATCATGACCCTACTCACATTATCACAACCAACTGCTTTGGAATTTATTGCTAAAATTATCTTACTAATTTCATCAAGTGTAACTGGAGTAAATGAGAAGGATTCCGAGAGTATCGGGGCCCTGGAGGTGATGTTACTGATGGTGTTGGCTTTAGTAAAAGGGTTTAAAGACGAAGTGGAAGAAAAATGATTATTAAAGTCATCAAGAGAAAACGAGTGTGAAGACGCGTCGGGAGAACATTTACCCAAGCCAAGGGATCGAAGAAACTTCCAAATATTAGCCGAGGAACAATCAGTTACGTTTTCGTGAAAATATTGGCGCTTGGCAGCCCTTACCAATCGATTGCATTGATTACGTACAATTTTGTATTGACCCCACTTCGTCTCCGTTCTATCACGCTTATAGGCACGAAACGCGCGATCCCGTCGGCTCATTGCCACACGAACACCTTTACTGATCCACGGAGCAGGTGGTCGTTTTACACGAACTGCTTTTAAAGGAGCGTGGACATCGTACAAATTAAGTAAACATTGATTTAAATTAGAGACTTTTTCTTCAATTGTAGATGACCCGAGTATAGCAGCAAAATCGAGTTTTTCCGTATCCGCTTTCAGCATGTTTAGATTGATCCGAGTAAAATTACGCATCCAGACAACAGTGGGTTTTGGTTTAGGTGGCCTCAATCGATATTGCAAAAAAATAAGGTCGTGTCTTGAGAAACCGGGAGCAGGTATCTGCCCATGGTTTAAAACATTTTCGGGGGAAGTTACAATTAAATCAAGCCAAGTGTCATGCGAACTAGGGTTACAATGCGTAGGACCCGAAGGCAGAATAGAGAGATTGACAGACTTGATAATGTTGGATAACTTAAGGGCTTGGGGAGTATTACTTAAAAGATCAGTATTGAAATCACCCATGATTATGTGATGTCTATAATCTGAAGAAAGCAGATCGAGTACAGACTCAAGTTGGGAGAAATAGTCTACCGTGGGCGGACAGTAAACAACTCCAAGGACCGTTTTAGCTCCTTTCAAAGATAATTCTAGGAAAATATATTCAGCCGAAGCACAGTAAAGCGATGGAGAAGATGCTAGAATTTTGTACTCTATTCCACCACGCAGGTAGATAGCCACCCCACCACCACGTTTGCCAGTACGGTCATTTCGAATCAGAACATAACCGGGAAGTGAGTAAGAAAAAGAGGAAAGACAAGGCTTAAGCCAGCTCTCTGAGACTAAAATGGCATGAAAAGAGGAAACTGAAAAGGTGTCTAAGAGATCAGAGAAATGAGATATAATGAGGCGTCCACCTTTCCCTATCGGCACTTTCGAGCACGAAGCTTCAGAATCATCTGTCCATGTTTTCGGCACAGAGTGGTTGGAATTTAGCCATGTTTCGTCCAAAAATATTACATTATCCCAGTTTATAATTTGTTTTACTTCGCGCAGGAATGTTAGTCGCTGCATAATTATGTCATGTCGCTCCATAACAATTTTTCGTTTGTCAACTTTTTTGTATCTGAAGCCAATTCCTGTTATTATCGTTCTCAACGACTCTATGCTTCCCCTGTACAGCCCGGCATCTTCTAAAGTTGCACATAACTTTGCCAATGTTGGAAATTCGCCTCTTGTATAATAACCATAGATATGGTTTCTAATAGCATGGCTATCGAAGTCATCGATACCTGTCACAGGTTTAGTTCTTTTCCTTTTTTTCGGCGTGTGAAGTACGTTACTGTCACTCCCCGAAGGCCCATATTTTTCACTTAATATTTTGCCAACGGTGCGGCTACCAATACCGAGAGCTTCACCGACGCGATCCCGAACTTGTGTAACTGGCAGTAGAGCTCCACCATTTTGACATTCACGCTCAAAATACTCGTGTAATTTCACCACCAATTCACGAGCCTGGCTGTTCAAAGTACGTCCTCTTTTCGACATGATTAATAAACACTTGCTTAGTTCAGAGTCCAGAAAAGTAATAGCCAAGTCACAAATTGTAAAAAACAAACGAGAAAGTAGGTACGCGCACAGTCAGCTTCCAAGATGGCGAGAGACTGCTGACGCGGGCGAGGGGGACCGCGTGCGCTTGTGGTCGGCAGTGTTGTCTGATAAAAAAAATCTTTTTTCTGGAGCTATTTCGCCTATATAGATTTATTTGAAAATAATTAAATTAATTTATTTTAGGGTACCTATGTATTAAATGCATTATGCGAACGAGCAGTAACGTGAAATTATACAAAAATTAAATTGCGCTCTACCCCTAAACATTACGTCAAAAATTCGCTTTCTGGCCGTGGTCTGACATTGGCCATAAGCGCTTCTAGCGCTTATAACATCGTAATCTGAGTAGATTATGGAACGAGGCATCAAATTTGACCATTTTGTCATCTGTCATGTATTTTTACAAAGTCGTTAATTGATAATTTGAAAGTAATAAATTCGATTTTCCGAATAATGTACACGATTGTTTCGTACACAATTGATTCCGAAGAGTCGCAACACTAGGAGCAGTGCCCTAACTATGTGACTTTGCAATGAGGTCAAGAATAGAACTATTAGAACTTATTTATTGTGTAAATATTATTTATTTTGCTTTGTTTGAAAGTTTTCAATTACATTTAGATATTAAGAATTGTACATTTTTAGATCCAATAATAAAACCTTTATAAATCCATGGTTTTACGAAAAAGGTTATCGAATTTGAATAAGTTACGCTTAAACAAAGTTATATCTGTTTGAAAAACATGAAACGTCAAACGGTACTTCTTAGATTTGATGGACTGTAGTTGAAATAATCTTTGATCGTGTAAATGTGTTCTGTATTGTCTGTAATCTTTTTGTGTGGCTTATCAATAAAAATAAATAAGTTTACCAGCAAACGCCGATGCTATAGCAGCGACCAAGAAGCTCAGTGTCACCGCTGGACCTGCGACTGTCTTAGCGACTGCCCCAGCCAGTACATAAACTCCCAGACCCAGAGTGCTGCCGACTCCTAGTGCCGTGAGATCCAGAAGACCGAGACACCGCGCCAGTTGGGACGTCTCGCTGTCGTTCAACTGTTTGCAGCGGCGAAAAGCGCTGAAGAGGTTTTGACAACCCATCTGTAAATAAGAGGCTTTATTACTTTTAACGAATGAATCAGTGTATTTCAAAGAGTGTGACGTTATTTGTGAAAAATGAAACAAAATGAAAATAAATGAAAAATTAAATGGAATGAAAATGAATGAAAATAAATGAAATGAAAATGAAAACAAATTATTTTGAATCGTCTAACATTTTTAACTACCACATTCAGGACGTCTTTTAACTGTCTAGAAGAATGGGCACAAGAAACTCGTCAGCCTTAACAGAAGTAACGCCATTTACAATATAATATGTCGTCACTATACATAATCCACTCATAAAAAAAACCAAATTATTCTGTTATCATAATAATAGTCGTGTTATGGTTTCATTACACCGGGTTTCATTGTTGTTAGGCTTTTTCCTCTCTCTCGCTCTAACTCTATTTTAAATATGGCGTCGATTTCTGTCTGCTTGTCAACGCGAATCCAGTATATTGCAAAAGAAATCAACAGCATGGCGTTCATTCATTACCAGTTCATTACCACTGTTCAGTACAGCATGATCTCTTTGCGCGATGCAAGTTCGATTGTCAAAGTGAGACACCGCTATACGCGATCTATAGTGGCGTCTCTCTTCAACAATTGAACTTGAATCGCGATAAGAGATGATGGTAGACCCTCTGTATATATCGGAACACAAGCAAGAACAGTGGAAAAGATTTTGATTTTTAATCTGAACTATTTTGTTGTTTGAAATGAAAATATTTTTACTTGAGGCCTGTATATATTTGTATGATAGATCTGATAGAAAAATAGATAATTTTATTGACTTTCTTTTAATGGGTTGGCTCTCTCAATCAATCCTGAGGGGTAAAGGCAGGATCTACGATGGAGCGACGAACCTAGAAGATGCTTATTCAATCTGCAAGGCATGTGTTATGGGTACTAGAGTAACGGATAAACATACATATATCATACACAGATGTTTAATATCTTAAGAAATATATTTATAACCCCACGACTCAGGAACAAATTGTTGTATTCATCACACAAACATCTGCACTTCTGGGGTGTAGATAGATACTTGTCAACTGTTGCTTCGAAAATGTATGTATGTAGGATGTATGGATGTCAAGTATGTAGGATTTATGCTATTTCACTCTTCCGGTCACCGCGTTGTAAAATATCCATTATATTATGAATGTGAAAAGAATAATTATTGTGTGAATGTCAACGAGTTCAATGAAGCGCGTGCTCGGTTACCGTGAAAGTCAAGGATGGTCAAAACTTAATCACGCAAATTAGACATGGTCAACGGAATTGCACCAATTGTATTTATTTCAATTGAAATTGAACTCTATTATGTGTATAAAATTAAGTTACAAATCGGTTTAGCTATAAAAAAACAAGCAGTGAAATGGTTAAATAACAAAATAAATAAAACATCTTTTTCTTTTTTATCGATTGTTGGAAAAATTCCACGGATCTGTCAAGGTCTAGGTAGTTCCGTAGCTAGTCCCGGATAGTGAGAGGGTGTGGGTTCGTGTGCTGCCTAAGAGCGCTAATCGACGAATGACTAAAGAGGTCCTAAATTAAGGATCCGATATTTAGTGTACGATTTAGGACAAGAAATTCAGTCGTCGAAGCTTTTGATTACACGTTTCCTGATTCAGAGCTCTTAATTAAATTAATTAATATAATACCTATTATAATATGAAGTTTAATAGAAAAGTCCTAGAAAAACGACTGGGCCCACTGGTCATTCCTAGACCGAGTCGTTTTTTTGTATTCTTTTAATAAAATCATTTATCATATAAGAAAGGATTTTAAATAACAAAAAAACATAAATCACATTTTGTTTATAAATTTACAATTCGCCTCTTAAATTCAGTAATTTTATTGGGAAAATTATTAAATAAAATATAGAGATTTTTTTTATTTATGCAGGTATATTTGGGAAAAATAAAAATTTAATATATACTCCAAACAAATTCTTTTTAGTTCAGTATATAATTAATTAATCAACAAAGTTCAAAGGAATTTTAACAGTTAAACTTTTTAATCATATTTTCGAAGAAACTTGTATTTACATTAAATAAAATTCTTTTGAAAGGCATTTAAAATATCTTTAAGGTGGTAATCCATCTTTCCTTGAGATAAAAAAAATCATGGTCGTCTCTGAAGTTGGCTTAATCCAGGACTTAGCGACAGTGACACATAATCACACAGCAATAGAGTAACATAATATTTTTTATTTAATATTTCTTACATTCACACCAATTAGCCTAGCCCAAAAGTAAGCACTGTAAGGCTTGTATTATAGGGCAACGGATAGATATACATATATGATCCTTACATAGATATCTCATATCTATAGAAATATATATAAATACCGATGACTCAGGTACAAATGCTAGCTGACCCGGACACGTGCTGTGTTGAAAATTAAAATGAAACTTATGCTATGTCCTAAGGCGAAATAAATCCACAAAATGAAAAAAAAAATCATCAAAATCGGTTGAGTAGTTTAGGAGTTCATCGCGGACAAACAACGTGACACGTAACTTATATATATTAAGATTATTATCAGAGATTTACGCATTAAATAAAAAAACTGTGATGGCGGCCTCAGCCGTAGCTTATTAGCTGATCTTAAAACCTCACCTAAGTTTTGCGTACTTGTTACGTAACACAATCATTTACTTCATAAGTAGACGAAGAAGTCGACGGAAAAAAAATAATGTGATCGATGCATTGTTAATGTTTTTAAAAATAAACATTCTAGCAGAATATTCCTATTAGGTGGCTGTTGTATCGTCGATATGCTATGGACGTGGCAAGTATTTAGCTTAGCTAACCTATAGTGTCCTCATAGTTATAGATTCTCGTGTAGATACATTTTAGCAGGCACAGTCCAATTCCTAAGTTCGAAAACAATGTGAATGTATGAGTGATTACTTTGACCATTCAAAAAGTAACAAACATAAGCAAAATTGACTCTCTCGTATTTTTTTATTTTGATTATATATTTCAATGGAATTGTAAAGAAAAGGAAAATATACTAAAGCTTAATTAAATCAATGTTACAGTAAATTGAAAAATTATGTTAATTATAAATTAAATAAACTTTTACATTCCAAAAAAGTGACTAAAAGAAACGAACGAAAAGTCTCAAGTGCATTTTTTCAAACATATGTTTACAGATGCGTCATTGTAATTCTAAAGATGCGCTATACGTTAGAGATATACAAATATATGAAACAAAAGCAAAGCATAGAAATAACAGTTACTATTAACAAAAGAAAAGTACAGACTCACCGTTATAACAAAATTAGGCGATTATATCTCTGAATGAAAAGCACAGAATCACTGAGTGACTGCGCTATAAACAGTGACTGGTAGAAGTGACGCTGACTAGTCGCATCAGCAGAGATTGCGCCGGCGCAATCTTTATGACCATAATCCTTATTCAAACGGCTGTAATGCGATGAATAAATTTAGCATTGTCTGTCTGTGTATATGATTAGTTGATTGAGACGTTGTTATTGACGTTTCTGGTTTTAACACTTGACTTTTTATTTTGTCATTATTTTACTTTTAATAATGGTAGGGCGAAGCTGGATTAGTTTTTACGGCGGTGTAAGTATGATGGCAGATTTTAATCGTGAATCGAATTTATGTAAATCTCTTTGTGCCAATATATGTCTTCCCTAACTTCAAACCTGTTGGGTGAAGCCAAATTTCCGTTTCGGTCTTTAGATTACTAAGTAATGCGTGTACCCTAGGCTGTTGATGACTAGGAATTACTTACAATCAAATACTTGGGAGTAAGTCTTCTTAATTTGCGAGTGACCATGCTATCTTATAAAATAAATTATTTGATATAAATACGAGAATAAATCGAATCGGCTCATAAGTCGGTCTCAGTCGGGATAGCGCTTATATAAAAATAGAGATAATTTTTTTTCAAGGGTTTTATTTTAAAGTAATTTTATGCTTCTGGCGGTTCAGACAGTCTTACTTTATTTTAAAGACAATAATCCTGAAATAAGTCAACAATCAGTCTTTTGAAACAGCTCGATTCAATTACTATAACAAGGAAGTTACACGCATCAATACCAGTATTGGCATACTAGAAAATTTATTTGTGCCTTTAAATGAGATATTTTGGACATCGTAATCTAATAATAGTTAAAGTGTGCAAATGTAATCATTTTATTAACAATATTATCACAAAACTAAGTGCAGCTACCATCTATACGTTTTTGAAATTACGACCATCCTCATGGAGCTGACATTTTTCCAATGCAAACAATTAAAGGGTGGAGTTCCTTAAATATAGACGTGTTTCAGGAAAATTACAAAAAAATGTCCACGTCAGCTCACTATACGACTGCAGTTTACTCCTTAAGAACGATTGTCTTTGAACAAGCACAGAAAATAATAAAACAAAACTTTAAAGTAAAAGTGAAAGATGAGCACGGTAATTTGCGCACAAAAAAGTAACGCTGTCATTCGATCACTAAATTTTACTCTTCACATTTTTTTCATACCGGGCGCCTTTTATGAAAATCAATCCTTAAGGACTCCATAAAACAGTCTCAAGGTTACAGTACACATCATCACTTACTATTAGGTGAGGTTTGAATCTCTGTATAAGACCTTATTTTCTCTCTCTATGATATAGGATCTTAGCGTGTTATGTATGGTGTCTTTATCCTCATAGATTCTTAAATACATTTTAGCAGGCAGAGTCAAACTCCTAAGTAATTAATATAAAAAGTGCGAAAACAATGTATTTGTGATTACTTTAAACATTTATTTGTTCAAGATACGCCGAAGAAGCTACGTAACCTTCACATTAGTGCACCTGAGTTATCGTACAGTAACTTTTCTTACTTGCCATGGAAAATTTAAAGAAATAGAGATGTGTCCAAATCTCAATGAAACAATGACAGTTCTTGGTTGGCAGTGTTTCACATCAGGTTTCGCTTAAAGAAACACAAATCAAGAAAAAAAATATTTTTAAAATTTTCAGACTGTGAGATATCTATGGAGAGCAGAACTGCTGTTTTTGGAGGCTCTCAAGGTATTGAAAAGTTTTTCTCTACCCTCATTTAAATTTCTAGTAATCAAACGTTTGGTGCAGCGGTACCGATCCTGCTGGTTCTGATTTCGAGTCCTATAAGAGGGAGATATTTGTTTGATGAATACAAGCATTTATAATTGAGTCATGTGGTCTATCTCTACTATATGAAGACAATACTTTGTGAGTTTGTTACCATAACATTCAATTAACGTTACCATAGCAACGCGTGGCCGGGTCAGCTAGTATAAATAAAAATCAATGTTTGTTCCCAATATGTCACTAGTTTTCTATCTTTATGTATAAAATTTCCCTATCACTGTGTTTGACCGCGATGAACTCCGAAACTACTAAATCTATTTTGATGATTTTATTAAAATCTTGCTGGATTTATTCTGACTTAGGACATAGGATAGGTTTCATCTTAATCTGTAACACAGCAACGCGTGGCCGGTTCAGCCAGTATTTGTATAAATATCAAATATCAATGTATCATAAATATAAGTTTTTCCTTTACTCTAATATCCATGACTCAAGCCTTTAAGTTCTTTCTTTGGGCTCGGCTAATTGATGTGAATTTCGGTTATTTTTCTTATTAAAAAAAAAATATGTTTTATTATATTTAAAAAAATAAGCTTGGTAAAAACAAAGGTTTTTACCAAGCTTCTAGTAAAAATAACATTTTAAACTTGATTTTTTAAAGAATATTCATAATGCGTTGAACGCATTGTTCTCGTCATTACCGCGAGGGGTCGTGGTAAACTAAATGCTTGTTTTACGAAGAGGTCCACATCAGTAGTATACCAGCGAGGATCGAACTCGCTTGGGTTAAAGCTGACTTCTCAACCAATGGGCGACAACCTCAATATTTATTGCTGGAGGCCGTTGACCTCACCCATATATGTATTTTTGAGTGCACCCGATTTATATTCTCAATGTGTAGTCTCTAAAGTGAAGTCAATATCCTTAACACAATTTTTGTAAATTTTATACCAATAAAAATAAAAAGGAATATTATTTAACTTTATTTTATTTCAGAATGCAGGTAAGGTTACGAGCCGTTATCGAATTAAAACACCTGACACACGTAGCGTTTATTATAGTTTTTTAAGTCTATTCCTGATGTTTCGATTTTTTTTTTATTGTGCATTTAATTATTTTATTATATCTAAAGCATCCCAAGGCTATTACAAAAACTGGCGAAAGAAACTCGGAGACCGATCGACCTTTTATTTGTATTTTCAAAAAGAGCTAACTACATCACTACGTCTCGCAGTGTTCTTTGGAGATATTAATTTTTTGATTATGGGATCCCAAGCACGAACGCTTCAAACTTCATCTTTATTGAAATTAGGATGTTTCCCGACCTCAATAGCTTCGCGTAGCATTTTGGAAATGAATGTTTGTTGTCTAGCAAGGATTTGTTAATCAAATCTAATTGTAGTGGATGGGCCCATTATACAGTTTGTATAAAAAATACAATTATTTTAATTGTGCAACTTTGATTTCGTAACGAATAACCTTTTTAAATTTTCCTTGGGATAAAAATGAAAGTGTCTTTGAACACTTATTTACAATACGAATTACGAAGTAATATTGTGACTAGAATAACATTTAAAATAACACAATAGAATCGCTATATGTTGTAATAATGACAAGCATAGAATGGATAGTACCTAAAATAGATATTTTTGAATAATATTAAGGTTTGAGTAGTCGTTTTGCGCTAACAACTGTACTCAATCTAGACCTACTTTGGTTCAGTCACTGGAAAAATATTTAAATAACAAAATATTGATAGAAAATTATTTGACTTGCCTCAAGAGTCACGGAAGACTTGAACCCATATCCTCTCGTTATTAAGGCGAGAGCTATTCTAATTGAGCTATTGAGCGAGACCTTGACAGATTTGAGTTTTTTTAAGTGTTTCTCTACCTAATACCAATGCCAGCGACGAGTTGAATAGTCTAGTAAAAAACCTATTGAAATGAAAAGCCACTAGCTAAATATTTAAATAACAAACCTTTATTAAAGCCACTGTTACTGAAGATAAAGACTTTCTAATTTGGTCGTTTTTGTAATAGTAGATAGAGATTTGAATAAAACAACTTTTTTTAGCGCATAATATATTTTATAGTAGCTTTTTCGCCTTCGCCCGCAATTTTTGTTTTCATTAAAAAGTATTCTATGTTACTTCTAATACCTCCAAGAATATATGTACGAAGTTTCATGATGATCGGTTTAGTAGTTTTTGCCTGAAAGCATAATAAACAAACTTACATTCACAATTATAATATTAGTAGGGACTTAATCCTGACGTTTATCCTGATATTTAATCCTTTACAGGAGCCGTGATCCAGGATGACTTAGGCAATGGTCGTCATATATTTTCTACTACCTTCATAATATTTAAAGCGGGGCACGTTCCTAACTGTTGAATTTTTTATATAATTCAAATTGTTTTATTTTGCATTTTATTTATAGTAGATAGAGGTATAAATAATTGTATATTAGACAAATTCCAAACAAACTCTAAAATACTTTATAATTTTGGGGGGACATAAAGTTACTTACTGGTTCTTTTTAAACGGTTTTTTATTTAGCTCACCCCGTTTGTTTTATTATTTATTCTTGGGTCAAATTTAGTAATTCAAATTTCAATCTCTTCCCGTCAACCGATTAATCTGAAATTTTGTATACACTTTGGGTTTTGGTGACAATACAATTATGTTTATTCATTATCATTATACATTCAAGATGGCCGCCGCTACAAAATGGCGGATAACGTAGGTTTTTATGGATATACTATAGCGAGAATATGCCACAATCTAAAAATGTTAGAAGTGAGGTTATTGGATCGGTGACAGTCGAGGATATCAGATACTAACCTAAAATGCGTTTTTGTTTCATTCGTTGTTTTTCAGAAGCACGCATGTATGTTTAATCCAGTGGAAATGAGATCTTTAAGAAGTATAGCTGGAGTGAATTTAATGCATAAAATAAGGAATGATGTGAGAGTGGTGTGGTGTGGAAGAAGATTGTGGCAATGATAGAAAAAGCGACTTACATGGTTTTGACAGGTAGAGAGGATGTACGAAAGAAGATTAACAAGACAAATATGCACGGGCAAGTGGTAACGGCAGACAAGACAAACTTTCTGGGACCAAATAGGGAATGTCTTGAAAAAAGACGAGGTTAATAGTATCCTTGACCAACGAACTTATATGATGAGGCTGATGAGAGATGTATGTCATGATCATGGAAATGCGTGATCTCATATATGTGTGTGTATTGACGACCGTTTGGTGCAGTAGCGATCCTGTCTTTCGCACCGACGGTCCTGGGTTCGAACCCCGGAAGGGGCAGATGTTTGTATGATCAATACGAGCCTGAGTCATGGATGTTAGTATATATTTCTATGAATATTACTTAATTTAAACTGAACCTACAACTAAAAACCTTAAAAAAATATAATATAATGACTAAAATATATTATTAAAAGGAGTCCCTTTAGGCAAGGTTCCGAAGATACTGGCAGCTTTCCCCCTTTGGATAGCTAGACTAATTCTTTGTCCGACGTAGCTGCCAGCTCTTCGGTCTCCTGTGATGTCGACTAACCTTTTTGATATTTCAAATTGATTTGTATTCTATAATTATTTCTTATTTATGTATGATATATGTATGTCTACCCGTTATCCTAGTATACATAACACAAGCCTTAAAAGTGCTTACTTTGGGCTAGGTTGATTGGTATGAATGTAGGAAATATTCATTTATTTATTATTTATTGATTTATGAATTTGAAGAACCCCATGGCCGAGTGGCTCCCATAATTCATGGTCCCGGTTTCGATTACCAACTAGGTCAATGTAGAAAACGAATTTCTTTATATTGGCTCGAGACTGGGTGTTGTGGCGCCGCCGTTGTTTCTGAATTCCGTAATACAAGTTCTATTTAACTTGGATTCAGAACAATATATATGAAGTTGATTATTATTATAAATGAAAAATATATGTTATTTAATAACATAAAATACGAGATAAAACAATTAGCAACACTGACTGTTATCTAAATATTTATGGCGCATGCTGTAGCTATCTATAGGTGGAGTTGTATGTACCTAATTGTACTGTAATTAATTTTGTTGTTAGGCATCACAACATGTTAAATTTCTTGATGGTCAAAAAAAAAAAAAAATAATATTAAAAAAATATTGCGCACAGCAAAGGAGTGGAACGGGAGGGACCCTGCGTGTGTATTTCCGAGTACTTATAACTCGTCTGTTTTCCGAGTTTCTGGGTTAGCTCGTTGAATCGTGGATCATGTCTTGGCCCCCGGGCTTTATTGGGATCAAGAGCAAACCCATACGAAAAAATGTGTATATTATTATCTTTGATTTGAACCCGGCGAAGAAAATTAAACACACAATTGTAAATTAAATAGTTTGACGCATAAATACTATCGACTTTTGATTACAATCAATTGGTTTTATCGAATCATTCGGTTGAAATCCCATTAAAGTACATTCCATGGAAAAGTACTTTACGTTTTTCTTGTAATAAAGTCTGTGCAATCATACTAAAGAAATTTTGATAACAAAGTAAACAGTATTGTCACGACACAGCTCGGAAAATTTGTCGTATCTATTTATATTTCTATAAATACACTCCTATTTATATATGACCTGAGCTTATAGAGAAGTTATCTCATAATAGTAAAAAAAGCATGTGTGCAATTCACACGTGGTAGAAGTGAAACCTTCAAAAATAATACGGACACGTAAACAAAATACCACGGTTGGTGTGATGCCTTCTCACAAGCTTTGTACTACGCATGCGCACACAAACATGTATTAACACACGTACATAATGCTTCTTATCACATTTTCTCCTACGTTAAATCTTATGAAAATATATATGTCTCTTTTACCGTCGCTTTTTCGTTTCATCGACTTTCAAAATCACAACGATGCTAAAGAAGTTTTCACTTCAATAAAAAAACAGTGCACAGCTGTAATTCATTAAAGAAAAAAATTTTCCTGTCCTTTTTAGAGGCAGCTAAAACTATTGTCAGCTTTGCCATTAATAGCCTCTAGTTGATTTAGTCAATAAGATTAGGATAAGATGGATTTTACATATTCGAATGTACGATCAAAGCTCCCAAAAAAAAGAGAAAAAAAAAAGAAAATTCATAACCAACCTCCCGGGTGGACAGTTTTCTCATCTGATGATCTGTTTAAAACAAAATTCTTTAAGTGGTCTTTTAAAATCTAAGGAATATTTTTATCTGAATTAATTATTTGTTTTTTTTGTCTGTCGTTTAGACTTCTAAAGTAAAATAAGATATTAAAGAAGAATTGCCTACTTGAAACCCCACTCGACGATATACTCGACCCACAATTTCAACTTGAAGATGTCGGCCATGTTATTATCGTCACGCGACAGCGCCTTGGCTTCAAGGCTGCTATAAGGAATACCGCTTTAGAATTGTCTTTAGCTTTATGAGATAGGATTAAGATTGTAAGAATAGTATCAAATATAATACAATTTATATATATATTTTTTTTAACTAAATAAGCAGGCGCTTGACTACTATCCCGCCTGATGGTAAGCGACGATGCGATCTAGGATAGGACACCTATGGGAAGATACCTATTCACTCGTGACTTGAAGACCCCTAAATTGTATTTGTCAGGGAACACGGATTCAGGCCGAGTTCCACTCCTTAGCGGTACGTATCACAAAATTGGAACCAAAACGCTTAGTGCGACTTTTTGGTATATCAACCATATAGCGGTGGCGCATATTTGTAAGTCTGGTTGTTCGATGAATAATAATTATAAAAAAGTAATAAAAAAAATATTTCTTAATAGAGCGTCATTCTGTCTTCTACTTTGGCTAAGCATGTCTATAATCGTGTCTTTTTATTGTAATATTTATACGCTTTTGTAACATTTTTGAATGCAAATAAATTTAATGTGGAATTTGATTTGATTTTTAATAATATTGTAATCTCAGAAAGCTAAGTTTATCTGCGGGTGGTTCTACCTGTAGTTCAGTTGTAAAGAGAGAAATAAGTACTTTTATTATTATATTATCAATTTAAGAAATGTTCATACAGATTCATTTATTTTGGAGATAACCGTTCACATAAAAAAACGGCCCATTGCATGTTGGTCTTCGCTCTTTAAAGGGTTTCGTACCAAATGTGGAATACAAGCCGTTTGAAAGCAAAATGAAGGTTGTAATAGGAAAAATAGGAACTTTAAATATTTTTTTAAAACAAAAATAGTATTTATCTGCTCAAAAAGTTTTAAACAAAGATATCCCACTGGAAGGGGCAAGTAAAAAATCTTTTTCAGGTACTACCCAGCTATATGGGAAACCACAAAAACGTTTAATAATATTTTTTGTCAATTGATATTGCTTTGGATCAACTAGATGCTTATACTGTAAAAAATATGACTGTAGCTCCAACAGCAAAAGAGCTCCGATTCGACCCTTCGGGTACGGAACCTCAAAAATTACAATAACCCTCTTTCTATTTTGAGTAGTATTAATAAATAAACATTTATACTAGATGGCGTTGTAGCACGTAGAAACACGCTATCGTATTGTTTTTGCGGGAGTACGTAAGGGCAAAACGTAAGGGCTACGACGACGAGGCTCGCAGCGCGGCATTCCGATTCGGCACGTCGGCCGCCACAGTCACAAACAGAAAACAAACAGGTGTACGTCAGGTACGTCAGCCGTACGATTTCGGCATCGTTAAGGGCTGCTGGCACGAAGCTCCGAACGCCGTTTTCACGGCGGGAGGCCTACTTCGTTACTCCAGCCCTCGCGTTTGAGGCTAGTTGATACCTAACGGTGCCAACGAAGCTAGCCTGAGCGTGTCCCGGTGCGCTCTCCAAGGCCCTTCTGGCTTTGGGAACACCGGAGGTCCGGAGCTCTAGAGCGAAGGACTTGACGGTTATCCACTAGGGATAACTGTCCCCCCTCCCCCTTCTGCCCCACGGCAGGGGGGCGCAGCGAGTCACCAGTCCAGCCGCAATGGCCGACCTCCTCGGGCGAATCATCGAGGTGATGAATGCCCATGGGCTTCACCCGACCCTGCAGCAACTCCAGGCAGTTCAGGCAGTCATCGCGACCGCCAAGCCAGCCTCACCGGAATCCTCATCCCGTAAGTTCGACGAACTCATGGACGTCGTTACTACTCGCGTCGCCGCCGCGTCTCCGTCAACGTCAACGAAACGCACCGCGTCTGAGCGCTCCGCGCCGGCCTCAGACGAATACGAGACGGAGTCCGACTCCGCTCAGTCTTCCTCTCGATCCACCGTCGTGGAGTCGGATAACGACTTCACGCCGGTCTCGAACCGTAAAAAGCGCCGCACTAAGCTGCGCAATACCCCCTCCCCGCCCGGGTCGGATAAACCGTCCCCCGCGTCCCCGCGCCCGCGTGCGCACGCACCGACTACGCCGCCCTCAGCGGCTAGCTCCGCGGCTCCGCCGGAAGGCCGCCGCGCCCCTAGACCACCTTCCATCGACCTTCGCGATAAGGCAAAGTGGGATCAGGTGTCTCGCGCTTGCACCACCAACGGGTGGCAGTACCTTCGCGCATCTAACACCGCGAACTCGATTAAAATTATCGTCGCGGACGTTAATAGTTTCCGCGGCATTACAGCGTACTTAGCAAAAAATGAGATCGCGTACCAATCCTTCACGCTCCCCGAGGAACGGAAGCTGGTCGGCATCCTTAGGGGGGTTCCTTTTGAACTCCCCAACGAAATGGTCCTCGAGGACCTAGTCAAACAGGGCTTCCCCGTGGAAGCAGTCCATAAGATGCACGCGTAGTCAGGGAAATCGTACCCACTCGCGTTAGTTAAGATGTCGCCTGGCGTGAGTGCCAGCAACATCTTCCGCGAAGAGCTCACCGTCTGTGGGCTCTCGGGCATTAGGGCTGAAAAGCCACATAAAAAAGCGATGCCCATACAATGTCACCGGTGTCAATTGTATGGCCACGCCGCCATTAATTGTAGGGCTCCGTATAGGTGCGTCAAATGCCTTATACCCCATCCTACCTACGAGTGCACTCGCACCCGCGAATCCACCACCCCACCGGCGTGTGTGCTGTGTAATCAAATCGGTCACACAGCAAATTACAGGGATTGTCCCCGCGCGCCGAAACCCAAACCCAAACCCAAATCTCGCACCGCGGCCCCGCAAAGGTCGTGGCGCGCCCCACCTCCTCCTACAGCGGAAAACTTCCCCGCCCTTCCGGCGAGGGAACCAACCGTCACCCCCGCCCGGGGAGGCCAAGGCCCCAGCCGACCCCAAACCAGCGCGGGGCCCCCTTAGGGCCCCAGCGCCAGCTCCTCTATCCCTACCTTGCTGGGACCCCGCCAGGGCCCCGGCGCCTCCTACTCCCAGCCCACGTTGGGGCCCACCTAAAGGCGCCGGCGCGCCTACTAACTTCAATCTCGCGGACGACCTAACGACCATCCGATCAGCCTTAGAAGACATAGACGTGCGCGAAATAACCGTTCTCGCCAGCAAGCTGCGGCAAGCTGGCTCAGCTCAAGCGAGGCTCATAGCGCTCTGTGTGCATTCGCATCTGCTGAGTGCGTTGGAATCTTAAATTCCAACACACTTAACAGTCCGCGTTAACGCAATAGTCTGTCTCCTCTGAGCATCTATTGCCATCTCCATCGCTCGTTATACGGCGCCGGTGCCGTTGCGACAAATAGGCTTTCGTCCATGAATGCGTCGAACCTAGTTTATATTTGTTTTTGGCATTGTTCGTACTTGATAGCGGACTCAGTCCCGCTTCCCTCGTCCGAACAATGCAGTTTAAATCATAGTATATTTCTCGATCCCAGTCGTACTTAATTCACGCGAAATCCCATGTATTATTTATCTTTTGTTTTATCTCAAATTACGAGCGGCCTTCCGCAGCTCGTATATTACATTAGGACACGGACCGCGTCCAATAGGGGCGTGGCCTGTTCTCTCGCGCAGGTGCTAACTTAGTAAGCGCGGCGCTGCATCGACTCTCATTCCCGAGTGCGATCGCTTCTATAAAGCCTGTATAGCCTTCCCGGCTAATGGCACCTACTTCAGGTAGTGTTTAGTCAGTAAGAGTCTGACATAACCTCTCGGCCGGCCGATGTATCCATGCAGGATTCACCACCTCCCTCCCTCGCGTCCGGAAGAAAAAAAACAGGGCTACGATGAAGCCTATACAGCCTTCCTAGGCTATGGCACTTACTAGGTGGTGTTTAGTCAGTACGAGTCTGACAAGTCTCTCGGCCGCCCGATGTATCCATGATGGATTCACCACCTCCCTCCCCCGGTTACGGAGGGTGCCCAGGTGCCCGGGGCGCAAAAAAATGCAATGATAGGATAGCGAGACAATATGGTAATAAACACACACACACACACACAAAGTATAGTCATAATATAATTAGGATCAAAAATATTAACTGACTGACTGAAAGATGAGAATTGAAGAAGCGAGATATGTATGTCAGGTTCGTGGTAAATGCAAATCTGTGATCTCTGCCTGGCCCTTACGGGAAAAAATCATCATTGTATGTATGTATAATAACTATAATAATTATACTATTTGTCAGTGTCATCTCTTTATAATTATTTATAATACTCATTTGAAATTCGTGGCGAAGTTGGTGACACAGACCACAAGACTTATAAATTATAATTTAGTGTGTTCTAAAGGTAAGAGGTAAATAAATGTGCATATTAATTACTTCTTTTATTTTATTTATTAAGTGTGTAAATTATTAGCTCTGCTCGATTTCAAACTACTTCAATAAGAGGCAGTGTAAAATAATATGTCTGAAAGATTTTATAAACTAGATTCATTAGTTCCAAAGATAAAGAAATAATTAAAATAATAACATTTAATACGTTTAATATTCGTTTAGATTTCATCAACTCAATTATAATTGTAAGCAAATTTAATAAAAAAAGCATGTAGGTACGCAATTCTCACGTGGCAGAAGTGAAACCTTCAAAAATAATACGTACACGTATACAAAATACCACGGTTGTTGTGATGCCTTCTCTCAAGCTTTGTACTACGCATGCGCACACAAACACGTATTAACACACGTACATAATGTTTCCTATGTCATTTTCTCCTACATTAAATCTTATGAATTTATGTATCTGTTTCTTTTTCGTTTCATCGACTTTTAAATCGCAACGATGCTAAAGAAGTTTTCACTTCAAAAAGAAATAAGAAAATATGCTTTCTTTTACAAAATAGTAATCGAACTTCAACGGTTACTTACCAGGGAAAAGGAGATGTTTCATTTTGTGCCTGCACTTGTAGGAGTTTCAAAAAAATAGGAAATAATTTAATGATATCAGAAAACAATAATAATTGTCGATTGGTTTAAATTAAAGTATTATTTAGAATTTAATTATAATCTCAATAAAGACCACAAACTACACAGAGTAAGGACACATTTGTGGCGGTATTTTATTTTTTAGTCGGCTTGACCGCCATTCGCCTGATGATAAGCAACGATGCGATCTATAATCATGTGACGCGCTTGTCTAGAATATTCACTCGTGACTTGAAGACCGCTTAATTTTATTTATCAGGAAACACAGACTCAGGGAAGGAGTTCCACTCCTTAGCGGTACGGATTACAAAATTGGAACTAAAACGCTTAGTGCGACTCCTTGGTATATCAACCATATAACGGTGGCGCCTATTTGTAAGTCTGGTTGTACGATGTAAGAATGGGGTCGGCGGAACAAGGCTGTGCAATTCTGCTGCACACTCTCCGAAATGTATCCTATAATAAACGGATAGGCTAGCTACCTAAACTGTGATTGTCGTCACCTTCTCGTCGTTTTTTTCAGGTCAAACCATTTGTAATCCTTGTGTTTAGCAGAAAAAGCGCTCGGAAGCGCTTGTAAGCAAAATGGCGATCGTAAGCGGTAAGCGCTGTCAAATGGTAAATAGCTATTTCCCTCTAGGACGCAAACTCAGCGGTCACTGGGGAACATAATCACAATTTAATATATTTTTATCAAATGCAGTGAAAAGTTTTAAACTATGAATAATATATTGAATAATTTAGTGAATGACAATATTGAAGAAGATGACTTTACTACAATTATTTTAATGATTGCACAAAACACCGGTTAACTTAAGTTTATAAACAAACTTATCTAAGCAAAATGGCCGATTGTGTCAACGCTACTGAAGTTAGCAAACGTGTCCTTGCTGAAAACTGACAGTTTGTTTCTCAGCGCTGGTAAGCGCTTGCAATCGCTTTTTTCTGCCAAACACAAGGATTTCCAATTTGTTCTAAAATTATGTGATTCAGAATTGAAAGTTCCTAATATTATTCGTTTCATTTTATTGTTTCACAGGTTTTTTTGGATGATTCATATTGAGGCCCGAGTCCAATACAAACTTGAAACCAAACAACCTGACGTCTTTATGATGTCAGATTCGCGTAAATGTTATAATCACTCTACAAGTTAATTAAACAAATGGTTTAAGCGATTGGTGACATAAGTACCCATTGTTTTAATGACGTGAGTAGTCACTTGACATCTCATTGGAAATAACACATTGAAATGATACTGACAAGACAAATTGTGTAATTCTTTAGCTCTTTTTTATGAAAACAATATGTAAAGCAGATATACACGTTTCTAATATAAAGCATAACAATGCAAGCATATTTTAACAACTAAACAGAATGATATGGCAAATATATAATGTACCTATATTATAACTAGCTGACCCGGTAACGCGTTGCTATGGTAACGTTAATTGTAACATATGGAAAAAGAGCGGGAAAAAGAGCGGACAGACAAACACACGAACCACTGTGATTATAGATTAGACAAATAACTTTACATTGATTTTAGTTTGAATACTTTTAAAGAGCTGTATAATAATTGTGGTTATGTATTGTCTTCAATAAACAAATTGATTTACTGGTGAGCATATATAATATTGTAAATGTCACTTATGTTAAAGCTGACGAGCTTTCTTTGAGTTGTTTTTCTTGTCAGTTAAAATACGTTCTGAATTGATGTTATGTAAAAGTGTTGGATTCTCAACAACTTATTTCAGTTAAAAACTTTTTAAAGTTCATACAACAACAAAAAAAATCATTATAACAAATACGTAGCAAAAATATCTTTTAACTTGCAAGAAAAAAGATTGTATTTCTTAAAATTAACGCGATTATTATTATGTATATTAAACGTTTCGTCGGCCGGTTGGTGCAAAAAGGTCTCGATACGAATCCATGATGACCATAAACATCTTTTCACGTGTCATGACTCTAAATCTTAGTTTTTTTTAAAGAATGTTAATAATGCGTGATTAGCATTATTAATATTCATTAATTTTTATTTTATTCATTAGGAAAACTTACTGCTACAATACATAATACATATTATATTACACAGATTACTATGATCTATTAATGAGTTTGAATAAAACAACTTTTTTACGGATTTTGCGCATTATTTATTTAATATTTAATCCTTTGCAGGAGCCGTCATCACAGGATGACTAAGGTGATGGTCGTCATATATTTTCTACTACCTTCGCAATAATTTAATATTGTTTTATATACCTAAAACAAATTATTTTATTTTGCATATCATTTAGTCAGGATTAAATATAAAATAAATTGTAAGCAATATCCGTAAAAAAGGTTATTTTATTCAAATGTGTAAGTGTAAGAACTAAATTTAATTAAGTAGTTACGCATAACATAAGTTTTCTTTTTAACACGTTGACTGCCAACTACGAGATAACTCGTATATTGCGTTTTTGCTAGGACGCCGACTACGAGTTATCTCGTAGTTTGTTTAATTGTCATATTCGTGCAGCAACAATTAAACTCGTAGTATATCAGATAATTCGTAGGGCTTTTTTTTAAATATAAATTTTTTATTCTTTTGATTATAACTATGTACTATAATTAGAGTTTTTAATAATATAATATGATTAAATGACATTGGCTTTTTAGACCGGAATTCTGCAAATTGCCGTGGCAGTCAATGTGTTAAATAAGTCGATAACCGGAACAATCCGTTCTGTTTACAAGGCGAACGGCATACTTACCAACTAAAGTACAAGAAAAAATTCTGTAACACTGCCATTGGTACAAGTATTACACAACACACAACTATCTAATAAATGTTTAAGTACAATCGACATCGCAACAGGCACAGCACGTCACCTGTTGCAAAAAAGACGTTTTTTGAAATCAAAGATAAAAAATTTAAAGTTTCGATTGAGAATAATGTATAAAGGATGATACTTTGAGATATGTTGTGATTCTAGAAATATTCAAAAAATATATATTTGTTTTTGGAATACTAAAATATCTTTGATAAAACTATTTACAGCTGATTTTATTTTTTTAATACTCGATGTCAATGTGGTTATATTTTAAACCTCTTAAAGTTTCGCAATTTTATTGTTTATTTCTTGTTAATCAAACTGTAAATGTGTTTGTGGTAACATAATTAATAATACTAAAATAACGACATTTAATGGATAAGTGTGGTAAGAACAGCTTTAACTAACGAAAGAATCCAAGAAACATCAATTCACCCAAAGAACTTTAAGCTACCGAGACCTTGAAAGACGTTTCACATTTTTCCAAATATTTCTTTATCTGCCACTAGCTCCAATTTCTTCGAGTTCCAGGTATTACCTACAACATCGGATTTAATACTTTTACAAGGATCGAACAATTGATAAAGAGTTTATCAATTGGTGTTAATTTGGCAGAAGTCCCGATCGGATAGCAAGGGATGTGAGTTCGAGTCCCACCTCACACCTGAGAATTTTCGCTTCAACTAATTTCTTCCACATCCATGTCACATGACCATGGTGGATAGGGACACGTTAACGAATCCGATACTTACTCTAACACTACTGTAGATTTCGATACTAGTATTCAAAATATCGATACTGTAATTCGATACTCAGTACTAATTTGAGTATTTTGGAACAAGTATCGAATCGATTCAATAAAGCGACTATAACAAACTCAGCGCAGTCACAGGGGCTAGTTTATGAGCGCATCTTAACTTATATCAGCAATAGCAATTTTGTGTGTTTTATTGTTAATTTTTCCCGCTAATAGCGTATCGTCTGTGATTTATTTATTTGTTCGATCTTCGAGTAAAGCAACAGTACAAAATGTTTAAGTGTAACCATAGGTCCTACTTAGTAATGTATTTTTTTTATAAAAGCTTTTTCTATAACCTTATTGATGTATTAATTTGAGTTTGTCATTATTTTCAAAGAAAGAGAAAGAGAGATTCAAGTGCTTTTGGCTCGCACTCACATGCAGAAATCACAAAAAAATATCTTTCTAGGTGCCCCTGCTTTTGTTTTGAGATTAAAACCCTATTGTATTCGGTATACATTACGATTCTGAATCCAATAAACATAAATTATGATTCATAATAATATCGAATAGAAAATGGATTGTTTATTTTTTACATTCCTAGCGATCAAATGCGATAGTTTGTTTGGAAAATGAGGACGTTATTTCTATGATTTTCCAAACAATTAGCTAGAATGTAACTTGCACATTAGTCTTGCACGTGAATACAGTGTATTTTAATAAAGGAAGGAAGGAAGTATCCTTTAAAAGCTCTTGATCAATTGATGAACGAGAGTAACCTACTATTTAAACAATGCACTTGAGATCTCCGGACCTTGAGTAGAACCTGTAAGATAAGGTACGCATACCAGCTCTTCAAAAACTATCTTATGATGATAAACTTAAATTGGCACATATATTTCGCGAACATATAACGCATAAACTCTTACTCTTTTGAGCTGAACATTGACATTTTTTCAGCGATTCATCGATAAAATTTCGAGCAAAGGTTTAACGCGTCTACGACTGGACGTGAACTCTCTCAAGAACTGGTGGTAGTATGGCTGACCAAATATTTATTACCTCTAACTCTTCCGTGCTTCGGAAGGATCGTAAGCCTTCTGTTTCAGCTGCATAATCTTTTACACATTAATAAGCCAACCAACCTAACCGCTAGGGCGTACGTATTAAATATAATACCCAGCAGTGGGATCATAATTATAGAAATAATATGTCATTTTTTTATGATGAAATTCCAACGCGTGTTGAACATATAACATACTTTACCTAAACTTTTTACGCAGCTTATGTATTTATATATATAATCATCATTATCTCAGCCGAAACACCCATCCACTGTTGGATGGAAGCCTGCTCCGAAAAATAGGAGAATTTTTCCATAACCTTCAACTTTGCAGGTACGTCGAAGATTGCATTAAAAAATATATAATTCGGAAACACTGCTGTTTGTTTAAATTATTGAATAAATGAATAGACAAAAAACGGTTATGTAGTTAGTCCATATGCTGTAGAAGTAAGAGCGAGAGGTGTTACAGCAAAATCTTTCTATAACCTGTTGAAAGACTGCCTCCAGAACTGCAGTAAGTTTTATATTAGAACGAGTATCTAAATCTGTATCAGCAGCTTCATACCAGATTCGGCTGGGTAGAGAAACATGAGCAGTGAAGGTGAGTGTTGATGAAAATTGGAGAGGGATCCCTTAAACCTATATCCGTGTCACAAGTCTTGGGGTGTACTCGGTGTTTCTTTTTCTGCCACCCGTTGTGAATCTATGGAATGCAAAGAAGTTCGTCTCTCTGGTCTACAGGAAGAGTATAGAGATTACTTCCATTAATTTCAATATGTTTTGCTTTTTTGTTATGTTTAAAATTGTTTTTTCCTCTTTAATAACTTAATTAAGAATTTAGATTTACCAAAATTTAGATATGTACCAATCACGTTTATTTAGAAACGAGTATTTACGAATATACTTGTTACTATACTATTACGAATATATATGTTACTTTAATAAATGCTCCGCGCAGTTTTTTAGAAATACAGTTTTGATTAAAGCCTCGAGAAACTACTGAATAATAGTTAGAATTGTATTTTGTTTCTGTGCCTAATAAATAAATAAATTTTCAATGGCCACCTTTTAGGATACTCTTAAGTATGAAGGTTTGGTGATAGTATATTCAGCTGGTCACGACATGGCATGGTATTGTTGTGTTCCTGCATATAACTCAGTGTATTGTACGCGATACAAAAGAACCAGACTTGTCATTTGCAATAGGCTTACAGCAATGATATCATAACAATTAACTCATTCTGACTTAATGCTAGCACAATTACAGCATATGGCCACATCAAAGAAACATTAGTTTAATTATGTAAGTAATTAAGAAGTAAGATAATAATCATAACAAAGGTACACCGTAAACTGAGTGCCGATGTTAAATGAGTGATGATACTTGTAAATTGTAGATGTTTATAGACGGGAAATGGGTTTTTAGACTGCCTAATATTTGAACTAAAACTGACCTATCTCTTACTTAGGATATGTTAATTATTATACCAAGTATCTTTTGTATTGACTTTACAACTGTTTGATGCAACGGTAGTGATCCTGCCTGATGTACTGACGGTCCTTGTTTCGAATTCCAGAAGGGGCAGATGTTTGTATGGTGAATGCGAGCATTTGTACCTAAGTAATGGATATATATATATATTTATTTTATATTGTATATTCTTTTGTATTATAACATATCTATGTATCATATATGTATGTTTATCCGTTACCCTGGTATCCATAACACAAGACTTATAGTGCTTACTTTGGGCTAGGCTAATTGGTGTGATGTAAAAAATATTATTATTGTTATTATTATAACTATCATGCTCTTCCAGGTTCCTTTGACTAGGGTTTTTCTTTATTCCAGGCACAAGACTCCTACTTTTCTTTTTTCCAAAATTTGTAAGCCCAGTTTTAAAATTTTAGAAGTAGCTGTCGATAAGGAGTTATCTTTATTCGTTTTCTCGAATTAGCTTCTTAATGCATACCAATCCGGTTTGTAAGCTTGACACAACACGACATCAAGTCTTACAGATGATATTTGAGATAGCTTTGCAAATTAGCGGCTCACTGTGTAAATTTTGGTTGACTTTTCTAACACCTTTAATGTACATTTCATTAAAACAAGTTTTACCCGGTATTTTGGGCATAATTTATATTTAATCCTAATTTTTCGACTCCTTTATAGGAGCAGTGATCACAGGATGACTAAGGTCATTGAATCATGCAGTGAATCATGAGATAGTCTTAATCATTCATCTCCATCTGTGTTTCTCTTCCTCAGCATGGATATGGTTCTCTTTCTATCTTCTTGGTAGTCAGCAGGTGATGCCCACCGATCAGACTCTGTCTGACTCGTGTAATCGTATTGCTGGTGTACCGCAAGGCGACAAACTTTCACCTTTTCTTTTTCCTCTTATTATAAATCCCATAACTATTTTAATCCGTTTCAAATCTGAATGCGATATACGTAAAGGAGGACGTTTTTAATCAAGACTAGGCTTATGTTATAGCACTCAACAACAATTAGATCAATTAAGAAGATGCTACACCTCCTCTGCGAGCTCAGCATAACAAAATATAAAGTTAACTTCATATTAGTAAAGTTCTGCGGCGTGAACTGGAAAAAATTATAAATCAACTTTCACTTCCGTTAGGTGTCTACCATTCCAAAATATAAAATGTTAGTTTATTGGCACATGGATTTTTGTATTGCCAAGCAAGTATTGTTATAAATAACATGATTTGTTTGATAATTCAAATGGAAATACATTTAGGAAACGTAATAACGAACGGTTGACGTAACCGGCTCTTTTTTACATTTATATCAATATCTCAGCCTTAAGTAAGTACTATACGGCTTGTGGTATGAATACAGACATGCACACTACTTAGTAATATTTAAAGAAATCCATATAAATACCCATGATGCAGGTATAAATGTTAATGGTCTGTCGGAGCAAAAGGCAGAATATTGCCGTCGCACCAAACGGTCGTCAAAAATCCTGATATGTTTTAGCAAAAAATGGTGTGAATTGACCGAATTTATTGTAACTTTTTTTTCATTATGAGTAACCATATTTGAGTCGCAATAAGTTCGAGAATTTATTCAAATTTTATTCTCCAATTTGTTTCAACTCCATTAATAATAAATTAAAATCTTTTCCTTATCTTTCTCAATCTTGATCAAATGTAATTCCTTTAAAGAAAAAAAACGCACACACAATGCAGCTATTGAATTTTGTTATTTCGATTCTTATTCGGTAATAGACAAACCTTCTGTAGAAATTGTATTTACGAAATACTTTTAAATATGATAGCCATTTAGCGGTAATTTTGTTGCGTGGTGACAATGTTGCGTCGTTGTTGCTATATTACAAACTGAAGGATTACAGCAACGCCATCTAGTGTCCACATGCATTCATGTGTGAAGGCTATTACAAAATCAATGAGTAGAAACGAATGCGAGATAAGAATTTATAACATTTTTAAATTCGCAGTACAGCATATAATTCATTTATTGTAAAAGTTATTATTTCTTATATATCTTTGTAGAATGAGAAAAATGTATCTTTGAAATTTTATTTATTAATTTACAACACTTATATGTGTTTTGTCCCAATTACTTTGTTTAAATCGTTCGCTGTTAATCCCAATCAAGCCTGGGGGCCAAGACAGGATACGCGGTGGAACGAGCTAACCCAGAAGGTGCCAATTCACCCTGGCTTAAAACGAACGGGTTATAGGTACCCGTAAATTCAGACGCAGGGAGGGAGTTCTACTCCTTTGCTGTGCGCATTATGAAGGATGTCGAGAAGCGCTTGGTGCGACAGGTAGGAATAGCAACCAAGAAAGGATAGTAGCACGCAATATGTTCCGAAATGCGAAAAAGGGCGATGGCTGTATGAGCACATGCAGCTCCTGAGCACACTCTCCAAAGTACATTATGTAAAAAGCAATACATAATACAATTAGGTACACATATCAGCTATTCTCACCAAAATTTATATTATACTTCGTTGAAGGAAAACATAACTAAATTTTGCTGAGTTCGGCTTTTCTCCGTAGATATCTATGAAATCTTTCGACGTAGGTAAAACTTACGAAGTGATTGCTTGATATTGTTAAATACACGTATTGTAAATGCTCAAATTGCGTAAAAAGTAATTTTATTTTTATTACTTACAATAAAAGAATCTTAATCAAAGAGCTGCCGTGCGTGAAGCGTTTAATTATAAATTTTTTTTATATAATTTAAAAGTTTGAACATTCGGAAAGCGTTATAGATATATTTAGTTATTTTGTTAAAAATTATAATATCTCTGTTATCAAAGCAGTTAAAATATATATTTTTTATCTATACAATTTGTCCCGTCCGTCCTCCCGTCACCAGTGTCGGAGCCCTTAATGGTGTGAACTAGGGCATTTTTATCGATTTGTTTAGGTATGATTTGGTTGGATGTTTTGGTTCCAATTTTGTGATCCGTACCGCTGAAGAGTGGAGCTCTTTGCCTGAGTCTGTGTTTCCTGACAAATACAATTTAGGGGTCTTTAAATCACGAGTTAATAGGTATCTACTAGGCAAGCGCGTCGCGTTGCGCGAGATAGCGGTAAAAAATAAATTCCTTTCAAGCTTAATGTGAACCCTAACCTTTTCTTATTTGGACAAGTTCTTAAGCTATTTATAATCCGCTAAACATCTTTAACTAGGTTCTTGCCAACGGACTTAAGTTTAGATTACCATAACTACTTTCTATTCGAGGAGAAGAATGCGTCTTTGGCGTTTGATTAATTTACTAGTTGAGTTGCTAAAATTATCAAATCAGTGTCGGTTGCAATAGCCTTGTCAGAGTATGTAATAAATTATATTTGAGTTTTGTAAATGACATAAAATTGAGCCTCAAACTTTAGGTATATAATAACATAACTAAGGATTTTGTTAGTGTAAATGCAACAGCGTAATTGTTACACTATGAATAAGCTAGTTTTAAGTAATTCATACTAATCGCTAAATTATTTAAACCCCTTTACTGCCATACAAATTTTACCAATATATGCTAATGCCAGTAAAGAAAGTGCATTTTTATAGATAATTTATATGTTCAAGAGTTATATGAAAGATGTTTATATAAAAAAATATGCGATCGAAGATAGAATGCAATATAATGAATAAAAATACGAACGCGATAACACGGCCGTCACGGCGCTCCTAAAGTGAACTGTCAAAAGGAGCGCTATCGTGACGATGGCATTTTTCACAACTAGCGAGAGGAGCGCGAGCACTAAAAGGGTTAATAAGAAATATTCTAGAAAAAGTCGACTCGGCTACCAAGTTACTCTTAAGCGGGAAACGATTAACGATTATTTTTATATAAAAATACGGGAAAAGAACGACGCGGCTTACAAGTGAATTCCCAGGCGGCAATTGAACCAAATATTTGTAAATATGTATATTTCATTCGAATACGATAGGACGTTCCTCTTATTAATGAGACAGTGCTGGTGCACAGCGTAGAAAGCGGAAAGGTACTACAAAAATTCGACAAGACTCGGCAGCTCAATTGGAAGAACATTGGACCTCTCATCCAAATGTTGCAGGTTCGATTCTCGCCTGAGAACAACTTGGGAGCCAAGTCGATTTTTTCTAGTATTTTTCTATTAAAATAATTTATCATATAAGATAGTATTGAAAAATGCAAACATGTAAAAATCCTTAATACTAATAGCTGTTTAATTCCGAATTCTACAACCACGTATTCACCGTCATAATATATGGCGTTTCTGCAGGCTATTTGACTTAAAAATGGAAAAGGTTTTAAGGAAAAGATCAAACTTGACTACCTTGAAGGAGGTCAAACGATTTTGCAAATGCTTCATATCTTTGTAAGTTGTTGGTAAATTTATTAAGTTTCCGTTAAGCATATCCTATGATTGTGATATGTATTCAATACTGAATACAATTACTGTCAACCATAATGTCAATAATAATAAATATAATATTTAATTTCACTTACATCTATTTAACTATACATATAAAAATTCCCTGTCAGTGTTTGACCGCGATGAATTCCGAAACTACTTAACCGATTTTGATGATATATTTTGACGTGACAAAGTCTTAGAAATTGGTTTGCCGGGTGACACTTCAAGAAACTGCGTTACGCTCCGCTCACGTTATGCGCTTACAATGAGAGCGAGTGAGAGGCACGCGTCCCTTCCACTCGGGCATGGTTAGCCCGCCTTAGAGCGAGAGAGACAGACATAAAAAGTGGAAGGGACGCGTGCCTATAAATTAATGTTTTAAATATAATTCTTTGTATAAATAAATGTTTTAAATTGTTACTATTATTTCATCCTTCTTCCTACTATACGAATGAATATTCACATTAAAATTATTTTACCACTCAAAGTCGTTGTCACGTAAAACTTTCGCCCGTATACCGACTTTACAGGCAACCAACCAGTTTTTTTTCATTTGTTTGATTAGTTCCGGGATAGGATAGGTTTCATTTTAATTTATAACACAGAACAGCGTGGCCATGTTAGCAAATCTTTATATATATAATTCTTCTGTGAGTGTGTATGTCACTGAACTCCTCCTAAACGGCTGGACCGATTTGAATGTTTTTTTTTGTGTGTGTTCAAGGGGATCTGAGAATGGTTTAGATTCACAAATCAGTCCGGCTGATGGCACTGCAGTCGGCACAGCAACGCGTGGCCGGGACAGCTAGTATTTCTATAAATATTTAATAGCTATGTATCATATATGTGGGTCGTTCTTCTTTTTACCGAAAGTGAAACCTTTTTCTGTTTTTTTGGTTTTTGAACTATCCATAATTGTGGTTTCTGTGTGGAATTTAAAAGAAATTTCATCTGTGTTGTCATTAGGACTAATTAAAGTTTCCTTTGTGGCAAATGTTAATTCTTTTTTAATGTCGGTTTTTTTTAAAAATATGTGACAGAGTGGCCTTTTTCTGTAGAGACCACATTTCGGTTTACCACTCTGTGATTGCATTCTACGAAAAACAAACGAAAAAAACTGGTTGGTTGCCTGTAAAGTCGCCATACGGGCGAAAGTTTTACGTGACAACGACTTTGAGTGGTAAAACAATTTTAATGTGAATATTCATTCGTATAGTAGGAAGAAGGATGAAATAATAGTAACAATTTAAAACATTTATTTATACAAAGAATTATATTTAAAACATTAATTTATAGGCACGCGTCCCTTCCACTTTTTATGTCTGTCTCTCTCGCTCTAAGGCGGGCTAACCATGCCCGAGTGGAAGGGACGCGTGCCTCTCACTCGCTCTCATTGTAAGCGCATAACGTGAGCGGAGCGTAACGCAGTTTCTTGAAGTGTCACCCGGCAAACCAATTTATAAGACGTTGTCACGTCAAAATATGTTGGTTGGAGAAAATGAAAAATTATATAATATTAATAGATAAGAAAAATATGGACGTTTATTCGAACCGAATTAAAAAACCGTAGATATTAATACTCCAACGAGATGCCATAATAAGACGAAGGACAGACTATTGTCGGTAAAAAAAAAGAACGACACATTTACGTCTATCCGTTACCCTAGTACCCATAACACAAGCCTTATAGTGCGCACTTTGGGCTAGGTTCATTGATGAGTGTAGGAAATATATCTATGACTCCGGATGACTCGTATTTATCGCACAATCATTTGCTCCTACTTGAACTCGAACTCAAGACCGTTCAATAAACGAATTAAATTACGTACTATAACTGTTGTAAAATAAAAACTGTTGTTATACAGAATTATACAAATGTTTGATGACAACACGTGAATATTACATACAAAAATCCTTATGGGTTGCATAAGTAAGACAAAGAAAGTAGCGTCACCATTCAACACTTTCACAAGTTCCGTGCCTCGGACGGCACATACCGTTAGCATAAATCAATTACATCCTTAGTGAACACCAGAGGCCCTACTATCACCTTTTATCGCGATTCAAACGCAGCTGTTGAAGAGAGACGCCACTATACACCATGTATAGCGGTGTCACATTTTAGCAATTGCATTTGCATCGCGCTGAGAGTTCACAGCAGGTCCTCTGGTGTCATTAGTAGGGCCGTAACTAGGAAATCGATAATGAATTAACATGCATTGTTATTTCTCATTAATAATTTTACGTGTCACGTTGTTTGTCCGCGATGGACTCCTAAACTACTTAACCGATTTCGATCAAACTTCGTAACTATCTGTTATTTGATCTAACTTAAAAGATAGGATAGGTTTTATTTTAATTTATAACACAGCAACGCGTGGCTGGGTCAGCTAGTATATTATATATTTACTAGTTCATCGCGGTCAAACACTGCGATAGGGAATTGACTTTGATGTAATCAACGATGTAATGAAACCATATCGCTACTATTATTGTGATAATTGAATAATATTGTTATTTTGTGCTTTATGTATGGTGACGACGTATAATATTGTAAATGTCGTTACTTCTGTTGAAGTTGACGAGTTTCTTGCGCGCATTCTTCTTGTCTGTTAAAAGACGACGTAATAGGTGGTAGGTAAAAATGTTGGACGATTCAAAACAACTTATTTTAAGTGGATTTGAATAAAGTTATTTTCATTTTATATTTTATACAGTCACATAAGTTAGCCTAGCCCAAAGTAAGCACTGTAAGACTTGTGTTATGGGTACTAGGGTAACGCATATGCATATAGGTATGGTACATAGATATGTATTATTTGTAGAAAAATATATATAAAGATACCCATGAATAACCCAGGACAATCGGTGCAAAGAATAGCAACCATTGCACTAAATAGCCGTCAAATCCTAATAAATATATGACGTGTGTGTGTGTGTCTGTGTGTATGACAGTGTGTGTGTGTGTGTGTGTGAGTGTGTGTGTGTGTGTGCGAGTGTGTGTGTGTGTTACCATATTGTCTTGCTGTCCTAACATTGCAAAACTAAACTTACCCTTACGTACTCCCGTGTTTCTACGCGCTACAGCGCCATCTAGTTATTATAATAAGAAAACTTTAAAACAGTTTTGCACAAAAGGACCTTGGCCTTGACAGATTGAACCAGTCTTAAGACTAGATATATTAAAATCGTAACGAGTTTAATCATTGATTATTTTTTTATATTAACTTTTTACATTGGAAGATACATAAGTCAGTCTGCAAAAACAGTCGAATTGTTTTGAGAAATAATAAAATTGTTTGGTGTTACTAGTTCTTTTTGTTGTCATTAAGCAATTCAGTATTTACTTAGGGACATCAGTTACCGAACTTACCAAAAAAATATAGTTTAAAATAAAAAAATACGCTTTTGTGGTGAATCGAACTAAAAAAAAAAAAATTCAATATACAAGAAAGTTAATGTCATTTTAAGCAAAGCGTGGGGTGCTCCATATCAATTGTTGAAAACTTCTTTAGCATCGTTGATTTGAAAGTCGATGAAACGAAAAAGCGACAGTAAAAAGAGACACATAAATTCGTAAGATTTAACGTAGGAGAAAATGAGATAGGAAGCATGTTAATACGTGTTTGTGTGCGCATGCGTAGTACTCCCAGCAAAACATTAACAAACACATTTAAAAAAGTACTATAAGAAAGATCAATAGTTGTATTTTTGAAGTGAAAAATTCTTTAGCATCGTTCATTTGAAAGTCGATGAAACGAAAAAGCGACAGTAAAAAGAGACACATAAATTCATAAGATTTAACGTAGGAGAAAATGAGATAGGAAGCATTATGTACGTGTTTGTGTGCGCATGCGTAGTACCACAGTAAACAGAACAGTAGGTTATCTAAGGCCGCCCGCCGAGTTATTAGCCTACTCTTGCGTTGATCCCCAGGGTCGTCACTTTTACTTTTTGTTAATATTTTCGAACAAGCAGCACTTGATCTAAATTTATGTAATAAAAAGCATATGATGATTGAATATTTGTTTGCGAAATCGTTATTGAGGCACCCGAAAACACTACAATATTTTTTCCCCTTTTTGAAGTCATGATACTCGTAATAATTAATATTATTGTAAGTGGCCGGCGAGAGTTGACGATCGCGAGCGGTCATGTGACGTACGCGCATGCTCACAGTCGCGCGGCACAGCCCGTACTGCCGTCACCTTATTCCCCCATATATTTAGCTAGCGTGCGCGTGAAATCGCGTGCCGACACGGCGCGCGGCGCGCACGCACACATTCAAACCGAGAGCGGCACGTTTGTATGAAGATGTTTTACTGTTCTTTACTGTTGTAGTACAAAGCTTGAGAGAAGGCATCACAACAACCGTGGTATTTTGTATACGTGTACGTATTATTTTTGAAGGTATCACTTCTACCGCGTGTGAATTGCACACATACTTTTTTATTTATTCATTTATTACCAAGATACCTTATTTCTTTATTTCGAAACTCAGAGTTAGTGTAATAAAATCGTTCGAAGCACCCCACGCTTTTCTTAGAATGACATTAATTTTCTCGTTAAGATTGTAATAATGTAATTTATTTTATTTCCTTTTAAGTTCGATTCACCATAACAGCGTGTTTGATTAAGATTTTTCAAACTTTCATTTATTATTCACCTTTTAGTTTTCATATTATTTATCATATTTTTTTAGTTCTTTGTATTTTGAATTTTTACGGTCTCTGAAAAGTGTGCAAAATTTCAAATCAATATTACGTTTAGAAGCGGGTAAAAATCGCGTTAGAAGTTTCCGTTACAAACAACCAAACAAATATAGAGGTGAAGTTAATAAAAGAGTATTAAAAATATTGGAAAACTGTGTTACGAAACCGATTAATATATCATTTAAAGACAATAACGCGTAGAATTAATGACCTTGTTTGTATCTATTTTAATTATCTTTTCATAATTACCAATAGTGTATAAAATCCGTTCATTGTTATAGAAAACTACACTTATATTATAAAGAGGAAAGAATTGTATTTTTGTATGTTTGCACTGGATAAAGTCAAAAACTACTAAGACGATTTCAAAAATTCTTTCACCATTGGAAAGCTACATTCACGCTGAGTAACATAGGCTATATTTAATGCTAAAAAAATTTAAAGAATTTTGTCCACCCGTGCGAAGCCGGGACGGGCCGCTAGTAGTGTATAGAGTGTGTCAGATCATTGTTATAGAAAACTTTTCTTATTCGTCTATGTTCTTACTTTTATTTATAAGAACAACCAACAAGGTCATACACGTGAAAAACTTAATGATATGAACCTCTTAAACTAAGTGTTGCCCTACTTAAAGATTGCCACTCAAAGCAAAAGAAAAGAATTTAAAAAAACAGAAGCTATCTTAGTCTATGTTAGTAACCATGAGCAAATATAATTTTCAATGATAATAAATCGGTTATTTTCAACATATCGACCAAAAAAACTACAATAAAATTTATGAATAACATTAACGAGTACACTTTTATATTTTTTTCTATAATGGTTGAATTATTAAATTGTGTTTAAAGGAAAAAAACACAGTCCTTGCCGAGTCTCTTTCTGATGACGTAGAACTTAAGACCATTACGTAGATGTTGACGTAAATTATCATTTTTTTATCTTTATTGACATAGTCGAGAGCTGCACCTACCCGCAAAAAAAAAAAACTCACAAACTCGTTTGTTGCAAAATGAATCTCCTAACATGAAGTGATTAAGTTTTAGTTACGAAAACTTCCTTATTCCGTATACGAGTTCAGAAAAAGAATAAAGACAATCACAAATCAAATGCAGTTCTATCACTTCCTGTTCCCATTAACGAAACACTTGGATATTGATCGATAATTTGAAACATTACTAACCCTAAAACGTACACAATGTAACAAAAAAAGACGTTAAAAGTACGGCAAACGTGTTTGAAATTTCAGCTAAGTAAAACTGAAAACATAAAACGTAACATACCTTCATCCGGTCCATTGTTACCGACATCCATTCCATTATAGATTTCAATGATATTCAAACACATAAAAAGATTAATCCACAAGCACTATTGGTACGGCTAGCGCAGGCGACCGGCGCGTGCGCGTACACCTTCAAAACTAACAACGAAGGTTGCTTCGGTGAGCCTGATTGATACATTTCGTTTGGTTCGTTTCACGTATGTTTTAGAAAGTGGTATTTACCTCTTTTGATTATTCTATGAGGATTTTCCATGACAGTCAGTCATTAGCCGCGTTACTGAAAAGGATAAAATATTTATTAAAACATGAAATTTATTTATTATTGTTCCTTGTAAAACTTATTATGTTCTGGAGTGTGTTTGATAACATTTGTTAAAAATAAAGATTATATGATTTTTAGCTACCGGTTTCAATGCTTTGAAATTAACGAGAAATTATAATTTCGTTTTTATTTATTTTTTTGCATTTTTATTTCAATTATGATAAAATATTATTTATATATAGAATAATACTAGAAAAAATTGATTCGCACCACGTCTTGCTTGATAATAACTGGTGATCCGAGCCGATATTTTCTAGTATTTTTATATTTGAATAATTTATATAGTAAAAGATATTAGTAATCTGTAAAAGTAATACTGAAATTCGCTTCTTTTTACCACGTTTTACTTAACTTCACTTGTCTGTCTGTTGGTTTGTCGTCAAAATTTGAGATCCTTATTTCGACCTCTTCCTCTTATCCGATTTGGCTGAAATTTTGTATACAGGCTTGTTTCACCTAACGATTTCATATTTAATCAGTTTTACATCCTAAAACCACTTAATTAGGCTTTAATTAAATTAACCTCCACGCCATATATATTATGGCGTGGAGGTTAATTTAATTAAAATATTATAAAATAACTATTAACATTATATTACATGTATATATTGAAGAACTAAGTAGGCACAATTCAGATAATTTAAAACTAAAAAGAGTTAAATAAATACTTTATAAAAAAAAAACTTTAAAAAAACCACGTTTTACTACGGGTTATAGATGTACTAAAAAGGAGAAAATATTTTTTTACAAATGGACTAAAAAGATAAAAATAAATTTTTGGTAATAATGAAAATTTACGATACAAATATTCTAAAATTTATTGAATATTATGTATTGTTCTGAACATTCATACGCAGAATTTGAAAAATTTCCAAAAATTTAAAACGTGGTGCGCATTATACTTGAAAAACTATTCAATGCCATCCACAGCATTACTATTGCATTGGTTTAGTTAGGAAGGGATTTAGGAAAGATAATGAAAATATTAATATAATATCAATAACGCTGTTGATCTAAATTACGCACCACGTTTTAATTTTTTGGAAATTTTTCAAATTCTGCGTATGAATGTTCAGAACAATACATAATATTCAATAAATTTTAGAATATTTGTATCGTAAATTTTCATTATTACCAAAAATTTATTTTTATCTTTTTAGTCCATTTGTAAAAATTTATTTTCTCCTTTTTAGTACATCTATAACCCGTAGTAAAACGTGGTTTTGTAAAAGTTTTTTTTTACTTTGTTTTTGATTCAACATGTTTTATTCTTTTCAAGCAATAAACATATAAGACTAGGTACTATGTGTTTTCAAATAAGTACTTAAACCTTAGTAATCGCGTTGGAGTTCGAATTTTAAAATTCGGAACTTATTATCATAATACAAATATCAGCGGAAATTTTTGCACATTTAAAAAGTACACTTTTTTAATGAAACAGTTCTAATTGAAACCGTAACACATTAATTACGCTTAATGACGACTAAATCTAAGTAAGGCGACTGAAGCCCAGTGGTTGTGATGTCAGCTTTGAACCAAATGTACTGGGTTCGATCTTCGTCGATGTACTGGACGTGGACCGACATATGACACAAGGGTTAAGCTAAACGCGGGGATTTTTTAACTATTGCAGCTGCTTCCCGCTTTATGGCAGTTTTTTATCTTTTTTATTTTTTTACCATTTTAAACGTTTCAAAAGATAGTTCAGTTACCTTGTGTTGAACTTTATTATAAAAAGTCAAACCTCTACCTAAAAATGAGCTTGTTGTTTTTTGAAGCCTGTAACTTAGAACTGCAAGTTTATTCTTGTTTCGAGTGTTAATTGAATAAATATCGCTCTTTTTTATTAAAGTATAATCGTGTTTACGTACAAACATAATGTTTTCATAGATGTATTGAGATACGACTGTTAATATTTTTATCTACTCTGATACTATAATACAAAGATTCTAAAACTGAAAACAAAATGCTTATGACAAACATTACGTACAGGCCAAAAATAATAAAAAAAAAAGTTTAATTACGATACAGGTCTTGTATGGACACCTGTATCATAATATAACTTTTTAATCATAACGATACACCTATACAACCTCCAGCTGGACCAAGGAGGTTGAACCTCTACTTTAAAAAGGTTTCAATGAACGAGTCCGCGACGACGCAACGCGCAACACGCATTCACAATCGATGTTTGCACCTTGGCGCCAACATTTGACATTTAAAAAATCTTTTCAATATTTAAACAAAGTTTGGTTTTGTTTGCAACATTGTTTTACGTAATATAGTATGAGAGTAGATAAAGTAGTGTATCACACTGTACATAACTTGGTCTTATAACACTCGTGTGATACTATAAAAAAACTCGCCTACGGCTCGTTTTTTTAAAACACACTCATGTTATAAGAACCCTTATTATGCAACAGTATCATAAACTACTATTATCTACTCTGATACTATAATACAAAGATTCTAAAACTGAAAACAAACTGCTTATGACAAACATTACGTACAGGCCAAAAATAATAAAAAAAAGTTTAATTACGATACAGGTCTTGTATGGACACCTGTATCATAATCTCAGAGTAAAACAGGACATCATAATATAACTTTTTAATCATAACGATACACCTATACAACCTCCAGCTGGACCAAGGAGGTTGAACCTCTACATTAAAAAGGGTTTCAATGAACGAGTCTGCGACGACGCAACACGCATGCGCATTCGATGTTTGCACCTTGGCGCCAACATTTGACATTTAAAAAATCTTTTCAATATTTAAACAAAGTTTTGTTTTGTTTGCAATATTGTTTTACGTATTATAGTATGAGAGTAGATAAAGTAGTGTATGACACTGTACATAACTTGGTCTTATAACATGATTAACAACTAACACACGAGTGATCCTTATTAACTTGTAACAGTATCATAAACTACTATAATTTTCTTAAAAGTTTCTGGTCCGCATGTTGTATATCTTCAATAATGTAAGTCAAGCCCCTTAACAACAGTCCATAAGTCATTAAACTATGAAAATAACTAAAAAAAGACTTTCTTCTCGTCCTTTACATAACTTTTTTATTTATTGTGAATAGGTAAGCACTTGACCGCTATCTTGCCTGATGGTAAGCGACCATGCGATCTAGGATGTGATGCGCTTTCCTAGAAGATTTTACATAACTAGTAATATTAACAATGAAAAATCAAACTACATTTTGATTCTAAGACAAAATAGGTATGTGCTAAATACCGGCAAGTATGCAAAGTACCAACCAGCATCATTCTCTTCGCTACAAAGTTTCTAGCGAGATTTACAGTATTAGAGTAATTTTCCGTATATAATAAAATAATGTTACTATTGTCTCTTTGTTTCTTTTGACTATCGGCTACTGGTAAAACTGTACCGATAATATTAATAAATAGCGGCCCGTCCCGGCGTCGCACGGGTGGACAAAATTATTTAAATTTTTCTATAATTAATTATAGCCTATGTTACTCAGCGTGAATGTAGCTTTCCAATGGTGAAAGAATTTTAGAAATCTGCTTAGTAGTTTTTGAATTTACTCATTGCAAACATACAAAAATACAAATTTTTCCTCTGTATAATATTAGTGTAGACATATGAAATACTTTAAAAAATAATTCTTTGCTGATTGGATTAAATACACATACAAATCTTGAGACAATGTATTATATATAATAGCAAAATAAATAACAATAATTATATTTCTTACTTTCACGCCAATAAGCCTAGCCGAAAGCCTTAAAGGCTTGTGTTATGGATACTAGGGTAACGGCTAGATTAGATACATAGATTGTAATATTAATGTAAATATTTGACGATCGTTTGGTGCAATGGCCGCGATCCTGCCTTTCGCACCCGTCCTGGGTTTGAATCCCGGAAGGGGCTGATGTTTGTATGATGAATACGAGCATTTGTACCTGAGTCATTGGGTTATATATATTTCTGAATATGACTTGTTTATGTATTTATATATGTATGTGTATCCGTTACCCTAGTATCCATAACACAAGCCTTATAGTGCTTACTTTAGGGTTAGCCTAATTAGTGTGAATGTAAGAAATATATATTTATTTATTTAAAATATATAAATACCCATGACTCAGGTACAAATGCTCATATTCATCACATAAACATATGTCCCATCCAAGATTTGAAGCCAAGATCGTCGATGCAAAAGGCAGGATTGCTACCGTTCCACCACATCATGGAAAAAGAGCGGACAGACAAACAACAAATTTGTGCTCTTAGATTATAGATTTAATGTATTGTTGCGTGTAATAAATAAATATCTTTTATAATAAAAATATTAGACAATATCACATGCATTGTTTTTAAGATATTTAACTAAAGCACTTGTGTTATGTTATTCAGAATCAACACCGGTACCATAACACTCACATCCGAGCCAATACAGAAAAGTGCAATTTCTACATTCACCAGTCCGGGAATAGAATCCGGGAACTTCTAGTGTTATGCAAGCCACTCGAACATAGAGGTCTCCAATTATATAAACAATAATTTCCATATTGCTAAATTTGTCAGATTTTTTGGCGTATAAGTCAATAATCGCAACCATATTTATGCAAATAAATTATTATTATCCTTTGATGAATAATTCTAATAATAATAAACTTCTACAACCTTAATTTCTTACATTCTGATATAATATTTTTATATTTCATTGATTAATTGTCTAGCTTTTGATAAAAACGTTAAATGTTTCGGGTCATGGTCCTCAGCCATGGACACATGATTGCGAAAGCACTTTGTTTAATTTTAAACTAGGTAAGTAATTGTATTATCTTAACAGATATTTATTGGCTTGTGTTATGGATAGACATACAAAATTATGATAAATAGATATGTAATATTCATAGATACTTGGTCGATGCAGTCGCTTAGCATAAAGCATCGCTAGGACCATTATACATATAGCGGAGCGTTATACAAAAAAAATCAATAATATTTAGTAAATTTCAAAATTCCATAACATTGAAAACTTTCAAAAAACGCGAGGGATGGGAAATTCCATGGAGCCAATGGTTTTGGACACAAGTTTTTAATTTTGTGAATTTCATTATTCGGGCTCCATCAAAATCTGGTCCTAAAAAAGTTTCCACATAAAAATTATTAAAATCGGTTAAGAACTCGGGAATTGAAGATGATCCATGGGATAAAATATTTATTTATTCATCTTCAATTCCCTTATTTTTGTGGTGGAGCCTTCGGGTCAACCTGCCAGTCTTCTCATGGCAATAGCCAACGACGGCTCTGTGGGACCAACTGCAGCGTGAGGGTGCACATTAAGGTTTTTAGTGGGTAGGCTCCAATCCTCTATCGGGCACTAGGCCGGGTGGTGGAGAGCCGTATGCGTTATGCATTTTCCTTAGTATAAATAAATTAAAAATTACATTAAAAAATAAATTAAAGAACCCTCGTTTTTCAAGCCAACTAAAAATAAAAATATAATTCTCTGCCATGTGTCCAATACGAAAAACGGCGGGAGCATAAATACTATAAATACCAAATCTTTTATGCGCCCCCCGTTTTTCGTATTGGACATATGGCAGAGAATTATTTTTTCTTTTTAGTTGGCCTGAAAAACGAGGGTTTTTAATTTTTTTTTAAATGTAAATTAATTTCTTCTTTTTGGTTTTGTGTGTATGATTTCCAATTGCTCGTTCTAAAATGTCAAGTAGCGGTTAGTTTGTCATTATTCAACATTTGTTGCCTCGATTTTAGCGCCATCTGTGGATTTTTTCGGAACTAATTTTTTACCAATTGAAATTAAATTTTGTAAATATTCTCTGAAATTGTAATTGAATCATGTCTGAAAGTATATAATCATATATCAATTATAAAAATATAGTGATTTTCTCACTGTTAAGATATCCAAATAACTCAGTACAATCAGTCATCATAAATATCGGAGCAGCTAGAATATTCTACAGTTCAACATACTATGTATGTGACATAAACTTAAAATACGATGACTGTTCCAATCGCTTTAAGTCCGGAAAGGGGGAATCCGGTTAGCTTTGAAGTGTACGCGAGTGTGTTGTCATGTTTGTGTACGATAGCGCAATAAATGAATATTGTATTTTACCACATAAAGTACTTTTATACTGATAATTAAAGCAATGTGCAAAATTATTCCCTAAACATTTCAAAATATCAAAAATGCACAACTTAAATGTTCATTTTTCGCTTCTGCCGGCACTCCAGGAGTGCAACCCTTTGTATTTTTTCATTAAATATCGTCTGTCATAAACAGTATTGCAACAGCGCACGTTTTTCTCCTTCTAGATGTGTTAATACAATTTCAACACCGTTTTTAGTTCAGTATCAAAACAAGTCGAGCTCTGCATAAGAGTTTAAAATTCGAGTTTCACTTCCTCTGTGTGCATATATTGTACTGTTCAATACAGAGAATTATCTCATTATCTCTGAACAACTTCTTTTCAAATTCTACACTACTATTTTCGACATTCAAAATGAGTCTGAGGTTTAACCTTTCAACTCATTTTTTTAATCGGTTCGCTCTTGACCCCAATTAAGCCCGGAGCCAAGATAGAATCCACGATGGAGTGACCTAACCCAGAAGGTGCCTATTCACCCTGGCTTTAAAAACGGATGGGTTATAAGTACTCGGAAATACGCAGGCAGGGAATTTCACTCCCTTGCTGTGCTCATTATAAAAGATGTTGAGAAGCGCTTGGTGCGACAGGTAGGCATAGCAACCAAGAAAAGGCAGCCTGCAGTTAATTGATGGTAGTAAGGTCACCAGGCATCCTCCTATCTAATTATAATGAGATTCTTGATTAGCAGTCAGTATTTGTTGCAGACTGTACCAGCTGATAATAGAACAGGCGGTTCTGCAAAATAATTACCTGATAACGTTCATATTTCGAATTGCTTTCCCTTATTAATGCATATTCAATTAAAAACAAATTTAAAGTCATTTTTGGAATATTTCTTTTTAATGTGCTAACCATAATGACCACGGATGATTATTTTAATTTTAATGTACAAATAGGTAAGTTAAGTGTACTCAATTGTACTAAAAAGAGAAAAGTCCTACAAAAAAAATTAAGGCAGGTATTCAAAAGGTTCGGTAGCTCAATTGGGAGAGCATTGTACCGGATATAAGGTTGCGGGTTCGATTCCGGCCTGAGAAATTACTCGTGAGTAAGTATATTTTTTGTAGTATTTTTTACAAATATAATTCATCAAATAAGGTAACATAGAAAAATGCAAAAAAAAAAAAAATCATGTTCTAAAGAGTTTAATATATGTACTTTCATATTATAGCTGTTATAACATATAGTCTGTGACCCTGCTAGGTAGGATCTTTCTGGTACGATCACTATAGATAATTTCTTATTTTTATTTATTTAGAAAACGAACAGTCATTTACAGACATTGACTTTAACACTTTTCTTAAGCAGACTTATAGTTGACTTGACCACTAATTGAATTTATTTTAACCCCTCATAACTCAACAACATATATTTTCTTAAATACTTACTTGTTATTAAGGTAGGTAAAAATAAATAAAAAAAAGTTTTTTTTTTTAGTAAAAAAGTAAAAGTATTTTTTGTTTCGCTTTTTATTAGACATGTAGAAAATCATAAAAAAGGGAGTGTTACAGATATGTTACACTGTACTATACTGTTCCTCTAGGATGTATGAAATGCCTTGAGACAATTGTTCAACTTATTATAGCATAATGCTACGCCACAGCTTTCAAAACATAAAGCCATCTAGTTCATGACTATTGCACTAAAATATATAGACAGGTATGTTACCGATACGACACATTGACTTATAAGGAGATAAAATGCGTGTAGTGGAAATTCTTAGGAATTATTTGGTTTGTTACAGTAATGTCACACAGTGATATAAAGGGTTACAGTTTAAAGTAACACAGAGGAGGTGCACAAAATTCTCCTTCTAGAAGTACAACTTAATGTCAAAGTTATGTTTACAAATATTTTGTTACTAACTGTAGAGGTTTGTAATTGGCTTACAGTAGCTACAATTCCTATCAGTTTTTTATATGTGCTGTTAACCTCTTGAAACAAATAAATAAAATATTAATTAATGATAAAATATCAAAATCAGTACTAAGTTATACGTCGTAAGTGGCTGGTAGGTGAGATTTTAGTTTTTTTATATACTATAAAATTATTGATTACTCCATTTTATAGATTACTAGCTGTCACCAGCTTGTTTCTCTGGATCGCAGATTCTTTTATTTTTTTTCTCATTTTGTTTTTCTTTTTTTGTATCTAGTTTAACTTTATTACAATTATTAACTAGGTACTAGCTGCATACGGAATGCTTTACTTGCTCTTTTTTGCTGACTAGACGTATAAACCTTGAATGGTTTCGGAACACACGTTGATGAGTTATAAATTAAAATGAAACCTATCCTTTGTCCTAAATCGGAACCAATCCAGCAAAAGAAAAAAAATCATCACAATCGGTTCAGTAGTTTCGGAGTTCATCGGGGTCAAAACCTTTGATAAGGAATTTTTGTAAATATAGATTTATATAAAATAAGATAGTACCTATGTTACCTGAATAACAACGATATTCAAAACATACAAATAATGTGCATATTAGTAAGAAGTGATACCTAATAAGTAGGACGAGGACGCCAACGTGATTATTTCTCATTCGCTTCGTCGTCCTCCTGGCGTGCAACCTCTATGACGACAAAAATAAAATACAGGTTCTAAGTAATACTTCGGATAATGACTAACTATGAAACATCAAAAGAAGTTGGAAAATTATGGTGTTCTAATTTTATATATTTTTTGCATTTTTTCAATGCTATCTTATTAGATAAATTATTTTAATAGAAAAATACTAGAAAAAATCAACTCGGCTCACAAGTGAATTCTCAGGCGGAAATCGAACCCGCAACCTTCCAAAGGTAAGTTGCATAGTAAGGCAACAAGATTGAAAAGGATTTAAGATTAGATTGTGACGGAGCCCGAATTTTGAAATTAGCGAAAATTCCCATTGAAACAAAAAAAAAGTTTTTCCTTTTTAGGTATTACGCTTCGCTCCATTATATGGTGCTAGCGTAGCTTTATGCTTAGCGACTGCATCGCCTAGTATGCATGTTTATTTTTAGTTACCTACCGCAAGGAATTGATTTCTCGACTTCTCAATGCGTTGAGTTATTTTCCCGACTCGACGGACAAATAGTACGGACAGAATACTCAAGCAGAAACTTTATAGGTGATACTTCCATAGTTTGTGGTCTTTAGAAGCAATGATTGCTTTGACGATGTAAATAGTGCTCTATCAAAAAATTTAGATTGGTACACCAGGCTGCGTGTGTGGAGTTGCCTTATTTCTTTTTATTATTATTATTTTGTAATGTGAGATGATAAATGTATAAAATCCGTTTTGTTATAAAGTAAAAACTTCTTTAGCATCGTTGTGATTTGAAAGTCGATGAAACGAAAAAGCAACAGTACAAAGAGACAGACATATAAATTCATAAGATTTAAAGATAGTTCGACTCATTAATTAAATGTTGGACTAAAAAACATTTTCATAAATTTTCATTAGTTTTTATTCTTCCTTTTATGTGAAGCAAAGATCACTGTCGGTTAATGATAGAATAATGAAATAAAAATTCTGGATATCGAAACAATTAGTTTCACGTTTGACGCTCTCATTTTATTCCTATTCGGAAGACTTAACAGCAGAAGTAATCTTCAGATTATTTTGCTACACTGAGTTGGGGCAATATAAATAGAAATAAAGCTTTTTGATATAAAAAATAAGTATTTATAAGTAAATAGTATAAAAAATCTACTCGGGTCACAAGTGAATTCTCAGAGGGGAAACGAACCCACAACCTTTGGAAATTCGGTCCAATGCTCTCCCAATTGCCCTACCGAGCCTAGTGAACACTCGTTCTTTTTCTAATACCATTTTCTAGTACCTTTCTGATTTTACGCTGTAGGCCAGCGTTGTTTAAATGAGAGGAAAGTAAGAAACATTTTAACAAGTGTTTGGGCAATCAATTAAGATGAAACAGCCATTTAGTTTTTATAATTTTTCAATGCTATCTTATGAGATAAATTATTATAATGGAAAAATACCAGAAAAAGTCGATTCGGGTCACAATGAGATGAGAATTCACTTGTGACCTGAGTCGATTTTGTCTAGTATTTTTCTATTTTTTGGTCTCGTGCCAACCTTTAAGGCAATAACTCTTAGCTGTTAAAGTATATGGTCCCTATTGGTAGTCCAAATAAAAAAAAAACTGGTTGGTTGCCTGTAAAGTCGGTATACGGGCGAAAGTTTTACGTGACAACGACTTTGAGTGGTAAAATAATTTTAATGTGAATATTCATTCGTATAGTAGGAAGAAGGATGAAATAATAGTAACAATTTAAAACATTTATTTATACAAAGAATTATATTTAAAACATTAATTTATAGGCACGCGTCCCTTCCACTTTTTATGTCTGTCTCTCTCGCTCTAAGGCGGGCTAACCATGCCCGAGTGGAAGGGACGCGTGCCTCTCACTCGCTCTCATTGTAAGCGCATAACGTGAGCGGAGCGTAACGCAGTTTCTTGAAGTGTCACCCGGCAAACCAATTTATAAGACGTTGTCACGTCAAAAGAACTAATTAAATGACGAACAATATAACAGCTATCTGCCATATAACCTAGTCCCTTATTACCTTATACGTCATTTTGGATATAAATTACTCATTGTCATTACATTATCCTTAATTTACGTCGATTTATACGTAGATTCAGTAATTTTGCCTCATAATTAAAACGGTAACTACAAAAGAGTACGTTCGCTTTACCTGTTTGTTAGTAATTTATTTATGAACGACTTTGCAATGGTAAACCAGTAGAACAGTACATAATCTATTTAGTTTTTTTACATTTTTGTTTATATATTTTATGCATTTTAATGCTATTTTATATATGTTATTTTAATAGAAAAATACTATAAAAAATCGACTCAGCTTACAAGTAAATTGATGAGACAACGCTGGCCTACAGCGAAAGAAGTAGAAAGGACCTAGAAAATTTCGACGAGTGTTCACAAGGCTCGGTAGCAATTAAGCTACCGATAGGCTTGGATAGGACATTAAAAGATAGCGCATTTCTTTTTCTAATATTTTTCTATTAAAATAATTTATCATAAAATCTATTTATTTATTTATTTGTTTTGGCACATAAACAGGTTATATTCAAAATAATAATAATTGGCACAAGCTATAAGATAAAATTCTGGGATGCAACCTTAAATAATGTACGCAACAAAACAAAACAAACGACAGTAAAAACTACACAAACAAAAACTTATGTTAACACATAGCAAAGAAACATTAAACACACCAAATACAAAAAACACAAGGAAAAAACAATTGAAACACAAAAACACATTATAAGCAGATCAAAAAATTATAAAACTGACATCTAAAACTGAAGTACTGCTGACAGATTTAGCAATAGTAATGACATTGCAAACCGAATATACCTAAATATTTCCTGAATATTTATCTGGTCCTTAAGATGGCCTTCACCTAAAAGACACCAGTGAGAAGGAAAAAAAAACATTCTAAGAGAGGGAGGAGGATGCAAGATACTCTTGTCTCTTATTAAATAATCAAGGCGGCTTTACCTAAGGTGCAAGCAAGGTGTGCGTTGTATACGGGCGCCGCGCCGCGGTTTTAGCAGGCACCGAGTGTCACTTCAAGCGCAAGGCTGGCGGCAGCACTTTCCATGACCCACATAAAAAGAACTCCGGTTAGCGTACATTTTGTACGGCATCAGGAGCTCTACTTATATATGACTTTTAATTTGAAATAGTATTTTGTTTCAACATGAAATAAACCTTATCTATACTGATATTATAAAGCTGAAGAGTTAGTTTGTGTGAACGCGCTAATCTCAGGAACTACTGGTTCGAATTGAAAAATTCTTTTTGTGTTGGATAGTTCATTTATCGAGGAAGGCTTTACGCTATATAACATCACCAATAAGAGCGAAGCATTATTGAAAAAATATAATAACAGAAATTGTAGAGCACGAAGTCGCGGGCAACAGCTAGTTACAAAAAATTAGGCTAAGCCCTAGCCGCTAAGGTAATGATTGTACACGGGCGCTAAATGGGCTAGAGACGCCTCTGCGTGTTATGTGTTCCTCTTTGTTTCAAAATCCCCTATGCCCTGCTGAGTGTGTTGAACGTATATGCTGGATTCGTTTGCTTTGATTTCACAATTTGCAAAGTATCGGTTAGCCTCTGTTTTAGGGAAGATCAGTTAGAAAAATACCTACTCAATTATATTTGAATTTTTCAGTGCATACTTATGTGACGACTGTTTGGTCCAACGGTAGTGATCCTGCCTTTAGCAGCTACGATTCTAGTTTCGAGTCCCGGGAGGTGCGGATGTTTGTGTTTTGAATACGAGAATTTGGACCTGAGTAATGAGTTTATTTATACATATATGATTCTCTCGATGCAGTCGCTAAGCATAAAGCTTCGCTAGCAGCATATATTGGAGCGGAGCGTAATACTAAAAAAAAAACAATAATGTTTACTAAATTTTAAAATTCCATAACAATGAAAACTTTCAGCAAGCGCGCTTTTTGTTTCAATGGGAAAATAGAGCCAATGTTTTTTTGGTCATAACTTTTTTATTTTTGCGAATTTCTAATTAAAAATACCAAAATCTATACTTTATACTTATATATAAATCTGTAGGTTCTTTCTGTACCTACATTAATATTATTTTTTAAACACATTTTATGATAAATATTCGTTTCATGACTCACTGATATCAATTTTACTATATTTTAAGTTTTTGTTTGTCTGTCTGTATGTATAAAACATGAAAGTCTATGACATTCTGACGAAATGTCTGTTACGGCATAACTTCCTGAATTCTTAATCTATTTTAATACTTTTTGCGTGGAATCAAATTCACACATTTAGGGCCAGATTGTGACCCGAATTTTCAAATTCACAAAAATAAAAAACTTGTGACCAAAAATCATTGGCTCTATGGGATTTCCCATCCCTCGCGATTTTTAAAAGTTTCCATTCTTATAGAATTTTAAAATTTTCTAAACATAATTCAATTTTTTAATATTACGCTCCGCTCCTATATATGGTGCTAGCGATACTTTATGCTTAGCGACTGCATCAACCTAGTAATTAATAAACAAGTTGCTAGTATTAAAATAAAATACTGTTATTTAATCACTGTGATTAAATACGTGTTCTACAAACTCGGACGAATCTTATTAGCTAACGCTCAAGATTATAGAAAACGTGTTTTGTTGTGATAAAGTAGAGCAGTGACGGTCAACAAACCATTACACCGATCAGTGTCAGGTAAAGTAATCAATGCGTCCGACAGATGAAAGACACAGTTTAACTGATTGCCAGTAGAATTACGAGCAATTATTTATATAACTTGTTTTTATCCGCGGCTTCGCTCGCTTTAATGTAGACTACCAATTAAAAGTTATACAGCTATGGATTAAAAAAAAACTACCTATGCACTTTTTGTACCCCTGGTATAGTGTATGCAATCATGATTGAGTAGTTAAGACGACAAAGTGTAACAAACAAATTTACTTTAGTATTTATAACATTATTTAAGATTATAAGGTTTCTATCGATATTATATATACTCTATCATTAGTGTAATTACATTTTTTTAACATATACCAAATTTCATTGTAATCGGTCAAGCCGTTCTTAACCTATACAAACTGGAGCCAAAGTTTTTTGGTCACAAGTTTTTTATTTTTGTAAATTTCAAAATTCGGGCTCCGTCACAATCTGACCCTAAATGTGTGAATTTGATTCCACACAAAACTAATTAAAATCGGTTAAGAACTCGGGAAGTTATGACATAACAGACATATCGTCAGATTGTCATAGACTTTCATGTTTTGTCTCTGAATCGTTTACAATAAAAATATGGATGAAACTGATCTATATTTTCAGGTCGGTTCATGAGTACATTTTTTTAAAACCTTTTTAAACTTTTTAAGCTTGTGTGACCTCTTTTAACTGACAAGAAGAATGGGCGCAAGAAACTGGTCAGCGTCAATAGTAGTAACGACATTAAACAACTTTTATTTGTTTTATTTAAATGTGAAATGTGCGCGGAAGTGTACTTAATACATTGTTATATGTCGACGCCATAGATAATACACAAAAAAATAATTATTTGTTATGCAAGGCTGCAAAGTTGAGTTGAGTTACCTCTATTGAAATCCTGAGCAAATGAAGGATTCTAGGATTGAACCACAAGCGCAGTGAGGGTTTCAAAGGTACAAGATGCTAAAAACTTTGCTGCCGAGCGAAACACAACATTTTTCACCTTACTACAGCGAGAAACATTTTAAGGTGCAAGAGATACAGCTTAAATAAAATGGTAAATAGGTATCATCGTCGCTGCAGGAAATTTTTTTAACAAAAAATCAGAACGCATCTGAAAATACTTTTAAATAAGTTTCTATTCAATATGAATTAATTAGAATACCAAAGATAATTTTGACAATTATTTTTCAGGTGCGGTCCAAAATCTTATCATACGTTGTAAAATCTCACCCACCATACATTTAAAATTCTTATACTGAACAAATAGTATATACAAAATATTATTTATTCTTGCAGTTTTTATGATAAAAGAAACTTAAATAATTTAATAAAACTAACACAGAGTATAATAGTATTAATTTAAATAAAAATAAAATGTAACTTATAAAGACTAAAATGATAATTCGGAACGTCGCAAAAGAAAGGTTCTAATTTAAAACACTTTTCCACGCTAGCGGGTTAAACGCTATTTTCCACGCAGAAATTAAAAGACAAACCAAACTTTCGAGTGTGTGAGGTGAAAACAATATTACTCTTTTATCAGAATAATAGTAATGGCTTTATTATATCGTGAATTATAAACGATTAGGTACTAATGTATATTTTTTTGAGAAAAACGAACTTGTTAGCTTGCTTTTAAAATAAGGTCGTTATACTTTGTTCATATAAATTCGAAATAATATTAATTAGTGTAGATATTTCCATTGATCATTCGTCATATTAAATTTTATAAATAAAACGCCTGTGTTATTTTCTCATTTATGTAGCTCTGGTGACAATTTGCTTTTTAATAATAATAATAATAAATAATAAATATTTCTTACATTCACACCAATTAGCCTAGCTCAAAGTAAGCACTGTAAGGCTTGTGTTATGGATACTAGGGTAACGGATAGACATACATATATATGATACATAAATATGTAATATTCATAGAAATATATAAAAACGCCCATGACTCAGGTACAAATGCTCGTATTCATCATACAAACATCTGCCCCTTCCGGGATTTGAACCCAGGACCGTCGGTGCGAAAGGCAGGATCGCTACCGTTGCACCAAACGGTCGTCAATTTAATTTAATTTTGTAATATATGTTGGTTCACGGTATTTTTACTATTTTTGACGAGATAACGTCTTATAAATCAATGAACGCCGGCTGCACGTACGAAAAAGTGTAATGTTCCGCCTGAGCCAAGCGTGCAAGCGAGAGCGCGGAACAAGCGACGATCGGCCTAAGCGTTCGACTTGTGGTGCATCTATCTCTCTTCCACTTCATGAAGTGAAAAGTTAATGTGGTTTCCATTGTTTATTACAACAACTTAATGTTAATTTACAAACATTTTTTTTTCAATTAACTCCTTCTTTGTATTATACAAAATAATGATAATTTAGTGATAATAATTCAATTAAATTCTTAAAAGTTTGCAAATTTTTCATCAACTTTTCCTATGACGCTATCACGAAAAATTATCGTCCGTAAACTGACTTTACAGACAACCAATTTTTTTTTTCATAGTATTTTGATATAATAATTACTAATAAGAACTTGGTAAATTTAAGCTAGAACTGTAACCAACAAAAAGATATCAAAATTGTGGGTGATTTTTATTTGGGTAATATATACTTATAAATGGCTGCACAAATCAATTATTAGTCAATAGTAGAGTAAACAAAACGCCTGCAATTTTATTCGTATCAATACTGCTCTGAGGAAAATTTGCTTTTTAATTTGTAATGATTTTTCACTATTACTAGAATATTAATTAATAGAATTGCTAGAAAAAAATAAACTCGTTACAGATGTTAGGCAGGATTCAAACTTATGTCCCTCGCTAACCATACAAGTACTATTTCTTTAAGTTACTTTAAAACAAAAAAATCTTAAGATCCTTCTTACTTCCGAAGCACCTTCTTATTTCGATAGCACCGACTAACGAACTTTGCCCTGACGGTAGATTGGTCTATTCTCGCTACGATATATCCATTTTTTTTTAATATTGATTGTTTATTTAACAGAATTTTTATTATCTCATAAGCATAACATTATTGTTTACCTTGTAAAAAGCGGAAATGTGTATCATTACCTTTCCACCTGTTACAATGAAAATGAAAAATAACTTTATTCAAATGCACTTAAAATAAGTTGTTTTGAATCGTCCAACATTTTTAACTACCACCCATGCAGGACGTCTTTTAACTGACAAGAAGAATGGGCGCAAGAAACTCATCAGCTTTAACAGAAGTAACGACATTTACAGTATTATACGTTGTCACCACACATAATCCACAAAAAAACAAATTGTTCTGTTATCACAATAATAGTGGTGTTATGGTTTCATTACATCGTTGATTACAACAAAGTCAACAAGTCTCTGTTTTAAGTAAGTATCCTTAAACAGTGCAATAATATACAAGGAATAAACGACAAATTTAAGACAGCAACAAAGTCAACAGACATTTTACAATAAAATATTTGATTTGATTTGATCTATCCCATTCGATCGCATCGAATTTTTTAACCTAATAAAATATGTTACAAACACGCTTTTCATTGTTAAAATCACGCATTATATTCACATTCCCGTAGTACTTAGAATAATTAAACAATATTCAACCCTATTGATTAATTAATCCCTACTTATAATATTATAAATGCGAAAGTAACTCTGTCTGTCTGTCTGTCTGCTACGCTTTCCCGCTTAAACCTCTCAACCAATTTTAATGAAATTTGGCACAGACAATCTTTAGTCCCTGAGAAAGAATATAGGTTACCTTTTATTGCGAAAAAAAGGAATGAAGACGTTGAAATAGGGGTTGAAAGTTTGTATGGGATTTCTTAATTTTAAAAGATAAAACCATGAAACTTTATATTTAAGCACTTGATAAGATATAATTAAACATTTGTTCTAGCGTTTTTGAAATTTCGACCAGTGAGGGGGTGAAATAAGGGTTGAAAGTTTGTATGGGATTTTGTCATTTTTGGGGATAAAACTATGAAACTTTATATTTAGAAACTTGATAAGAAATAAAAAAACAATTAGTTGTAGCGTTTTTGAAATTTCGACCTGTGAGGGGATGCAATAGGGGTTGAAAGTTTGTATGAAGTTCGTCATTTTGAAGATAAAAACATTACATTTTGTATTTAGTCACTAAATAAGAAACAAAAATCGTTTGTTCTAGCATTTTGAAATTTTTACCACTGTGAGGGTGAAATTCTACAAACGGATTTCCCGAAATTCGAACGGAACGGGACGGATCAAACACTTAAAGTAGCAGGTGTCCATTTAGAGAAAAACTGTTTTTCGCATGGCCAACTGTACGTGGCCTGCTCGCGAGTGTCGAGTCCAAATAATCTCCACATTTTAACAAATAATAACAAAACAGCAAACGTTGTGTGCAAAAATGTTTTAAATTAGGTCATTTTAAAATATTTTTTAACACAACGTGACGCTGGCCCCTGTAAAGTGTCTCTTGGACATAAGGGACCAATAAATTTTCCTAGGTACTTTCTGCCACTTAATGGAATACATAGGTACCTTATACCTACTGTAAACAGATATTTTTTAATTTTTTTAAACATACCTACTCTCTTTTAATCAAATGCTATACCCAAATCTATACCGTTTACTGTAACTGTGTAAATATTTGTTTCACGGCTAATTTGCTGAGCCGTTTGTTACAAAATTGGATATGGATGGTCTGAAATCTGAAAAAGAACATAAGTTACTTTTTATCAAAACACCACGCGGGCGAAGCCGCGGGCGGAAGCTAGTAAAACATAAAGATAAACCATAGATAATATCAAAGACAGCAATCTCATGACGTTTTACTTGTTCGGATAATCTGTACACTATAATGCGATAAAATATAAGAAATTACATGTAAACGGGTTTTATAATTTAAAAAGATCTAGTAGGTAATTAATGGGTATGCGTAAGTGATAAATTAAAATATAAATGCTATTTAGTTCTTACACTTCCGCGCATATCCTGTGATCACGGCTCCTGTAAAGGAGTCGAAACGTCAGGATTAAATATAAAATAAAATAAAACATGCGCAAAAATCCGAAAGAAAGTGTTTTATTCTGATGTATAAATGCTAGTATGGCACAGGCACCTTCTGGGTTAGCTAGTTCCATTGTAGATTCTTTCCAGCAAAAAATAAATCATGAGTAATTTAGCGGAAGTCCGTTATCGAATATCGAATGCTGTAGTGCATTAGAATTATATTGTGCATTTGTTTTTTGCCGAAAGGAAGTCAAATTTTTTAAAATATAAAAATATAAATCTGCACTAATATTACAATAGACACTTTTTATGGCGACCGTTTGGTGCCTGCCTTTCGCACCATGGTCCTGGGTTCGAGTCCCGGAAGGGGCAGATGTTTGTATGATGAATACAAGCATTTGTACCTAAGTCATGGGTATTTATATATATTTCTATGAATATTACATATCTATGTATTATATATGTATGTCTATCCGTTACCTTAGTATCCATAATACAAGCATACAGTGCTTACTTTGGGCTAGGTTAATTGTTGTGAGTGTAAGAAATGTTTATTTATTTAGAGATGAGATAGATAGAAAAAGAGCGGTTTACTAAAACTTAATCTATTTCAAAAGTATTTTCTTCATTTGGACATAAGATATTTTTTATTTTAAATAGGTAAGGAAGGAGGCTTTTTTTTTTTTTTTCTCTCTTGCCTAGAAGATATTTATTCACTCGTGACTTGAAAACCCCTAAATTGTATTTATCAGATTATATCAAACACAGACTCAGGCAAAGAGTTCTCATCTTTAGCGGTACATACTACAAAATTGGAACCAAAACGCTTAGTGCGACTTTTTGGTATATCAACCATATTACGGTGGCGCCTATTTGTAAGTCTGGTTGTCTAACGAAAAAATGTTATAAAAGTGGAATAAGAAACAGAATAGAAATGTGTGTGCGAAACAGAAGCAGATATGTGGAATATATATTGTTTGTAGGCATATATTTTTTGTTGAAGAGTAATAAATGTCATTATGTAGGTACCTATTTTTGTTTTACTTAAAACACCGTTAGTTTTTACTACTACCTGGGAGTTATTCAACTAAGTTTTTTTCTATCAATTATTATTATACCTTGTTGGATAGGTAAAGAAATGTATATATTTTTAAGTATATGTGCAACATAACTGTAATAGACTTTTTTCTTTGAATAATCTTAAAGTAAAAAAAAAAAACTTTTTAGGATTATTTTTTCGTAGCTATCAATCGTATACTGAGGACCAGATTGTTCAGTTACCTGAAATTTAGGTATTGACAATTAACTATAAGAAAATTGTGAAAACAGATAAATAAAAGGCACAAATTTTAAAAAGAAATAAAACAGTCAATAAAATATCATCAATTTGTATCAAAAATCTTTATAGTCCTATATCTTGAAAACAGTTATCTTTGGAAAACAGAATCTCTTTCCAAGCTATGATCTAACCAAGGATCCAGATCGAGTGAACCTGTAACTATATTCGAGTATTATTTATACATTAACACCGTATGCTGTCTGACAAAATACCATCACACTACACATTGAAGGGTGTTTCTAGTTATAAAAATAAAAATGAAAATAACTTTATTCAAATGCACTTAAAATAAGTTGATTTGAATCGTCCAACATTTTCACCTACCACCCATTCAGGACGTCTTTAACAGAAGTAACGACATTTACAATATAATACGTCGTCACCATACATAATCCACAAAATAAAAATAAAGTAAAACAACATTATTTTGTAATGACAATACTAACAGTGTTATGATATCATTGTTTCGTTGATTTCAACAAAGTCAACAAGTATCTGTACTTACTTAAGTAAGTATCCCTGAACATTGCAATAACATACAGGGAATAAACGCCAAATTTAAGAAAGCAACAAGGTGTATGTTTAGTACTAATCAATATTACTAAAGGATACGCCCGTGTACCATTAAAAGGGCAGCATCGTTTTCCGATATAGGTATATCTTTTTATTAGATTAAATCCGATGAAAGTCTGGGTGTGCCTCCAGTCATAAAATCACTTTCTAAGATACAAAAAAACTTTTGAAATATCTAAGTAAACATTATTTGTAACACAGTTTAATCTCAAAATAGATGCTGGTTTATCGAAGGCTGCCTTACTCATAACTATCTTACTGAAACAAGCGAAAAGATCTTACGATTATTTTTTTATCTTATCAAAGGAAACCTTAATGTTATCAAGTCCTCAGTTTCTCTAGCGTACTTGCGGAGTTCTGTCTTTACTGCTGTTCTATGATAATTTACTAAATATGGTGCCATGTGAGTGATTATATAGTAATTTCATTGGACCTGAGAAGGAAAAACATCGTAAGTGTTTTAAAGACTTGATAATATTCAATTCATCCTTTATCTTTTAGATATTGACATAACACTTTTGTTATATCACTATTTCATCTAAGATAATATTAACAGTTTCATTCTTACGTATGTATAACTGAAGATTTTTAATACGGAGTGCTAATAAACATAGTTTTTAGGAACTCTTCATACTAGTAGGCTGTTGTTCTAAATGACTAAATGATGATTTAAAACTTCGGGTGACGAAATTGCGTTTAGTTTCTTCTTCCATCCATTTCAGGGATTGTATTCACAGTAATGACATGTTAAAAAGGGACTTCAGTTTTCATAATTAAAGAAATGAATTAAAATAGTTACTTATTGTTATTCTCAAAAAGTATTTTTCATCCAGTGGACTAAAAAGTATAAAATTATTTATAATGTGATAAACTTAAAACTATTTTATTATCTTTACTTACATTCTGAAAGTGTTAATAAGATAATATTCCTTACATTCACACCAATTAGCCTACCAAAGTAAGCATTGTTAAGCTCGTATAATTCTTGAGTAACGGATAGGCATACATAAATGATACATAGAAATGTAATATTTATAGAAATATATGTAAATACCCATGACTCAGGTACAAATGTTCGTAATTATTATACAAACATCTACCCCTTTCGTGACTTGAACCTAAGATCGCTGTGCAAACGGCAGGATCTTCACCATTGCACGAAAATGTCTGTGATTTTTCTAGTCTGACATAAGAGATAATAGAAATATACTTACACTCAAACCAATTAGCCTATCCCAAAGTAAGCACTGTAAGGCTTGTGTTATGGATACTAGGATAAAGGATAGACATATACATATGATACATAGGTAATATTAATCCATACTAATATTATAAATGGGAAAGTGTGTCTGTCTGTTTGACTTTCTTTCACGGCAAAACGGAGCGACGAATTGACGTGATTTGTTAAGTTTTGTTTTTGTTAAGTGGAGACAGTTGAAGGGATGGAGACATAGTAACATAGGCTACTTTTTGCCCCTTTCTAGCCCCTCACTTCCCAAAAATGGGGGGTGGAAGTTTGTATGGAGCATTCCGCAATTTTCAAGGTAGAAAGCTAAAAATTGGTATGCTGACTATTTATGACTACCAAAAAAATCGCCCATCATTTTTTTTTTGAAATCTGCACCCAACCCCTTAAAAGAGGGGGTGAAATTTTATATGAGACCTTTCGCAGTTTTCAAGGCAGGAAGCTAAAGTCGGCACACAGACTCTTTGTTACTAACGAAAATACCTGCCATTTTTCAGAAATCCTCCCCCAGCCCCTAAAATAAGGGATGGAAATGTGTGTGAGACTCCGCAAAATTAGAACAGGTTCTTTAATACAAACGAATAATAAAATAATTTAATTAAAACGAATTAAATAAAACAATATTAAAAACATTAAATCTTACCATAAATCAATCAGCTTTTGAGAAAATAAACATTATAAACATAAATAAGTTTAACTCATGGATTCCGATAGATGGCGCTGATATGTTTATTGTATATTATGTTCACGATAGGTTTAATTGTTTAGTTCAAAAATTAATTACAGATGGCAGTGTTGAAATAAAATAAATAACGTGTAAAATTCTGTTCCGAGTTCTCTTCTGTGTTCAGGAAAGGGGAACAGTGCTACCCCGAATTAAACGCGAGCGAAGCCACGGGCAAAAGCTAGTAGAAATATATATAAATACCAATGACTCAGGTGCAAATGCTCGTATTCATCGTAGATCGTTTCCAATTTAAAATTTTCGCCAAAATTCTTAAAAAGCAAGTACCTTATATTGTTATGATAGTTTTAAGTGAAGACCTAGTAGCCTGAATACAGGTTTGAATTATCTACCACAAACAAAATTGATCTACAGACATGTGACCTCCTTTCTTTTTCATTCTTAAATGGAATCACAAGTACTACAACTCTATTGGAGTAGAAATACACTTTTCTGGTTTTGGGTTTACCATTATCGTTTATTTTGTTCTCCCTAGTCTTTCTCTTTATGAAACCAACATCGACACTAGGTCGATGCAGTCGCTAAGCATAAAGCTTCGCTAGCACCATATATTGAAGCGGAGCGTTATACAAAAAAAATCAATAATGTTTAGTACATTTTAAAATTCCATAAGAATGAAAACTTACAAAAAGCGTGCGCTTTTTGTTTCAATGGGAAATCCCATAGAGCTAATGTTTTTTAAAAGATTTCCAAAATTCAGTCTTCGTCACGATCTAGTCCTAAACGTGTTGGTTCGATTCCATACAAAAAATATTAAAACAGTTAAGAACTCGGGAAGTTATGGCGTAATAGAGATTGCGTCATTTCTGTTTAAGTTACATTTCTCAAATCTTAAAAAGCTAGTTTAGAGTAGTATTTCTGGTGAAGACCTGGCAAGAATACGGGTTTGAATTACCTACCACAGACAAAACTGATATACAGACATGTGACCTCTTTGCTTTGTCATTCTTAAATAGAATCACAAGTAAATAACTATACGATAGTATTTTTTTTAAGGTTTTACTTTACGCATGTTTGACTTAGGGAGTAAGGCGGTAAATGCGTGACTAGAGCGTTACGAAAAGTGTGATCGGGCGAGACGAAGAGAGAGATATCTTAGTGAAGATAGAAAGAGAGAGAGTTTCGTATTGTATATTACTGTAGGGGCAAGAGAGAGGAGCGAGCACACATTTTCTTTCTCTCTTTCTCTCATAGCCAGTTACGTTTCGTATATCTAATATATATATATATATATATATATATGCATTGCGAATTTAGATACATGCATAAGTGCTGTTTTTATTACAAGCTGCCACGATATGCGTTTTGGCAAAGGAAAAATTAATTTGCAATAATCATGTGCGATTCATCAGTGCCGAAAACAATACAATTTATCAATGAGTTCAGAGAGAAAAAAGAACTGTAAATAAAAAACAATACAGTTAAAGCAAGATAAATTAGGTTTCAATGCTCATACAGTTTCTTCCTTCCCCCTTCCTTCGCTAGTGTGTAAGAATGGAATGCTTTCTAACATTAACAAAAACTCAATAAGCTTAATTAAAAAATAACCATCGGGGTAGTATTGTAAGGTTTTGTTTTTTGAAATTAACTTTTAAATCTGAATTTCTTGCTCTGGTATCACGGGCGTAAATACGTTTCCGTTTTCTTCAACTGGCCATTTTGAGGCGGTCATCTTGGAAAAAGAAACAAAAAGGACTAGGGCGGCAGTCAGTCGCCGGAGCAAGAAGAAAAAGGAAGCTAATAAGTTTTGAGAATACGTTTGGATAGCGAGTGGTCTGAGTAAGTTTTGAATAAATTTGATAAGTTGACGTTGTGTATCATTTCTGAGATAACCTTATAGTAGTACCTTTTTAGTGTTCCGTACCTCGAAAGGAAATAACGGAACCCTTATAAGATCACTTTGTTGTCCATCCGTCCGTCTGTCTGTCTGTCAAGACCCTTTTTCTCAGGAACGCATGGAGGTATCAAGCTGGAATTTATATCAAATACTCAGGTCTGCTGTCTCTTAGAGCTGCGAATAAATCAAACTTCTAAGCCAACGCCATCAAAAGATACAGCCGTTTATGCCGCGAACTTCCGCAAATATTCGACAATCGCAAGAGAATGAAAACCTACAGGGTACTTCCCGTGAACTCAGTATCTTGAAAATTGGTACGAAGCAACGTCTTATAGCACAGATAAAGGACAAAATTGCGAAAACCATAAATTTTTAGTTACATCATATAATAAAAATATTTTTACGGAACCATCGGTGCGCGAGTCCGACTCGCACTTGGCCGGTTTTTTTTAAGGTTGGGGGGTTGTAGTACCTACACTTTTTAGTGATTCTGAGGTTGCCATGACCGTTAACTTAATTTTTTCGAGTCTCTTCCTTTAAAAACCTGTTTTCCGTTCCAGTTTTAGGTCCAAGTTTTTCATACTTTATATTATATGTCTCTGGAATTTTTTCATTGGCTCCTAAGTTAGTTTTCTAATAAGTTTGACTTTCACGCTTCTCTTATGGAGGGGTTATAACTATAGCGATATTTAGCTTATATGTAGATTTATCAAAGCTTTTTTATAACGAATATTAACAGAATGTTAAACACATTTTAAATCTTTCCTTTAACCTATAAAGATATACTAAATGCTAAAAGATAAAGATAATTTATTTGCCAATAAACATGCTAATAAGGTGTTGGTACATACTGAAAAATCCAATACAGATATTAATATTAAATAAAAAGAGAAATTATAAAAAAAAACGCTTTACGTTTTCAATAACAACAAAAAAATAAATCGGCGAGAATCGAAATTGGGTAAAAGCTGACATCTCAAGCTATGAGCTACGACCGCCTTAACTTAGGTTATATAGAATTATACATATATTGTTATAGCTGTGCCCGACGTGCTTTGTAATGCTATGTTTTCGCTCAACATACTTAAACCTTCTTTGGATGCGTGGACAATAATTTATCAAAGGTTCGTCACAAACTTTTGGAGTTTCTAAAAGGTTAACAAATGGCAATTAACTTTATATACTCGTATAAGAATAAGAAGATGATATTGTTGTAGGATAGTCTTTAAAATATGTGAACAAAAAAGCATGTGTGCAATTCACACGTGGTAGAAGTGATGCCTTGTACACACTTGTGCGCATGCACACAAACACGTATTAACACACGTACATAATGCTCCCTATCTCATTTTCTCCTACGTTAATAAATCTTATGAATTTATATGTCTGTCTCTTTTTTGTTTGATCGTCTTTCAAATCACAATGATGCTAAAGAAGTTTTCACTTCATAAATTAATTTAATGCATAAATTGCTTAGTAAATTTGCTTAGTATTCCATGACATTTAGTTAATATACCTACTGACAGAAAATATTTATTTTAAAATATAACAAAGTCAATTTAGAAATTTTAACACACAATGAAAATAATTACATTATATTGAAATTTAAGAATTTTTAATAGACAAATATCGAATCGACTCTTTTTTTTTTTTTTTTTTTTAACGTGGAAATCCTTCTATGGCTAAGCCACTCAACAACGGTGTTAAGCCACTCAACAAGGTGTTATGTCAGGCTAGACTGACAAAAACCACGCCCTACCTAAGTAGTCCGCAAGTACCTTTAGCCGGAGAGGCTGTAAAAGGTTTCATCTAAGCGACCGCCTCGGCGAGGCTCCGGCGGCGCAGCGCCGCACCGAATCGACTCATCTTACAAGTTGTTTTAAGGCGGAACTCGAACCCGCAACCTTTGTATATTCGGTCCATTGCTACCCCATTTAAACTACCGAGCTTTTTAAGCACTCGTCGAAACTTTCTAGTAATTTTTGCTTTATTATACTGTAGGCCAGCGTTGCTTTATCAATGAGAGGAGTATTCGAAAGAAATATTTTTACAAATTTTAAACAATCCATTAAGATGAAACAGCTATTGAATTTATGATTTCTTTGTTTTTGCATTATATAATAAATAATAAGTTATTGTTTTTAATAACTATTTGTCCTGTATCTCGTTTTCGAATTCCAATGGTTGATTGTTAGTATACTATACTATGCATTGCTTTCTTAAAGTCGGTAATTCCCTGTATATTATTGCAATGTTTAAGGATATTTACTTAAAACAGATACTTGTTGACTTTGCTGTTATCAACAATGTGAGGAAACAATAGCACTACTATTAACCGATTTTTTTATGAATTATGTATCGTTAATATCGTTACTTCTGTTAAAGCTGACAAGTTTCTTGCGCGCATTCTTCTTGTCAGTTAAAAGACAGGTAAAAATGTTGGACGATTCAAAACAAGTTATTTTAAGTGCATTTGAATAAAGTTATTTTCATTTCATAAAGTTCCCTGTGTTGCTAAATATTATTATTTGGACAATAAACCTGTAATTTGATAAATAACTAACATGCTTACATTTAATCGCCATATGATTCACGATGAATCAACTATTTACTCTGATAATAACTTTCCGTGATATTAATTATTGTCTTAGTTTTTAAGTGTTCGTCTTATAGATAATATATCAATTCCTTTTACAACTGGTATTATGACCATTGACAAAAACAAAAGCCACTTTACGATCGTTTTGACTAATAAACAACAGATTTAAAAAATGAAGAGTTAACAAGTTATTTAAGACCTATATCGAAATATGGGTACAACAGTTTTCTAACGGCAAAATTAAGTTTGCCCCACAGTCAGTTTATCTTGATTCCGGATTTCTGATCCTTGATTGATAAACGAACTATTTACTTAACTAAAAGTTTGTACGGAACCCTCGGTGCGCGAGTCCGACTCGCACTTGGCCGGGTTTTTTTCAATTATTTCATAAAATAATAACATTAAATTTCTTATATTCGCTTGAGTAAGCCTAGCGCAAAGTAAGCACTGTTACGGATAGACATAAATATTTGATACACAGATATTATTTTTTCTAGAAATGGTTATTTCAATACCTATGTCTTAGATAGAAATTTATTACACAAATATCTGCTTCTTTCGGGACTCGAACCAAACACCGTCGATGCGAAAGGCAGAAACGTTACCGTTGCACCAAACAGTCGTATACTGTTTCAAATAACATTATAAAGACAATTAACAAACACATTTGAGAACTATATACACTCTGTCAGTCTGTTGGTGTGTATGTCACTTTATGTGTTTTATGTCGTCTGCTGTTTTTTAATACTTAAAAATTATAGTTAGAACTATATGTAACATTCTTCTACTAACCCTCTAAAGGAGAAGACCAACCCTGCCGCTTGCCTGTCCATCGACACCTTAACGTGTCCATACCTACAGCCCCCTCTTTCGCACTGGACACTGGGCAAATGCTCAGGGCCCCGCGATCGATAGTTCCCCTAGTTCCTGCCAGCTCACTAAATCAATACTGAAATTTATTACTGAAAAACTTATTTAATTACAGTACATCGAACTTCTATTAGATTATCGCCTTGCTTTTAGCTCTTGCATGCGCGAAGCTACTCTATTCTCGCCCAAAATAAGGCTATCGAATTTTAGCATGCTTTAAATATGTGAAAATCACCCCATTTAAATTAAAGATTACCTATTCGTCTATTGACCGTCAAAAAAAAATCTGAAACCTTGTTTATCTACTTTAATTGTCCATTCTAGTAATAAGAAAGTATCTGTCAGTCATAGGGGCCTTATTATTCTTATATGCCCAGGGCCTCCAATAGGTTAAAGACGACACTGCATACCTATTAGAGATAGATCCCTAAAAAGTCCAATTTTTCTGCGTTTGATACTTTTGCGTTCGATTCTTCTGCTTTCCCACACATGATCCATTTTTTTCCAGCGACTTTTAAATCACCAATTTGGTGATAGACTCAATGTTCCGGTTGTCTGTCATCCTCTGTAAATCCATAAAGTACACACCTCAAGTTACTGACAGCGTTTTGGGCGTTTACCTTGAGTCGCTTATAACTCAGTGATAAATATTTGTTCAAGAAACGCCTCAAAAGACAATCGTATCAAGCAGACTTGTTCGATTAATGATTGAAAACTTGTTTGGCATAATGTTTTTATAGCTTATTTACTTTAGCATAAAATCAAAACAAATAAATTGCAGCTTAGGTAAAACTACGTTGGTGATTTGATTACCCTTTGTCCCCACCCGACCCATGAGAGAACTGATGATATATACACGGGTTTTAGTGGGTATGCCTCCAAGTCTTTACCGGGCACTAGGCGGGTAGGGGCATGGAGGAAAGTCCACAAATTCGCTATTCACCCGCAGCGAAGTATGCGTAACGCATTTTCCCGTGTATAAAAAAAGCATGTGTACAATTCAGATGTGGTAGAAGTGAAACCTTCAAAAATAATACGTACTCGTATTCAAAATACCACGGTTGTTGTTATGAATTCTCACAAGATTTATACTACGTGTGCGCACACAAACACGTATTAACACACGTACATGATGCTTCCTATCTCATTTTCTCCTACGTTAAATCTTATGAATTTATGTGTCTGTCTCTTTTTACTGTTGCTTTTTCGTTTCAAAGAGACACTGTATAATGCTTCCTATCTCATTTTCTCTTACATTAAATCTTATGAATTTATGTGACTGTCTCTTTTTACGGTCGCTTTTTCGTTTCATCGACTTTTAAATCACAACGATGCTAAATAAGTTTTCACTTCAAAAAGGTCCACTACCAACCAGTACGTTACATCAAATTATACGTTTCAATGCTCTAGCAAAAAATGTTATGCCAAGCGGAGCCTTAAATTCTATCATTTGGTCTTAGGTTATCAGATAGCTTATAAGCAAAGTTGTGCCAAAATCAGTTCAGTGATTTAGTTGTGGAAATATAAAGTTTAGTCATTACAGCTATTCGCCTCATTTTTCTTATCGAAATTCCACAGCTATTCTTTATCCAAATGGTGTGAACGATATTATTTTCTTATCTTCTACCTATTTAGATTATAGATAAGAAGTATAAACATTTAAATTATGAATACATGTCTTGACCGTCAAATTATAGATGATAGCTTTATTTGTTAATACAAAGGACCCCCGATAATCCGGCCCCTGTCTAATCCGGCGCCCCCTGTAATCCGACATGACAGAATTATGTTTGACAATCTTTGCTAATATAGATCACGCAAGTTTGAACAGGTCACAACTCGTACGCGCCACGTATAATATATAGACTCTCGTCATTAGATATGTAATTTGTCGGATTACAAGGTACTCTTTCGTAAAAAAAATCCGGACTATAGGGGTCTTAGGCAGGTGCTCTATAATCCGACAAATTCGATAGTCCGACACTGCCCTGCATAATGTTTGCCGGATTACCGGGGGTCCACTGTAGTAAAATACTAGAAAATATCGTCTCGACTAAAAGTTATTCTCAAAGGGGGCACGAACCCACAACCGTTGGATGAACGGTCTACTACTCTTCCAACTTGTGAGCTGAGTCAACGTTTTCTAGTATTTTTCTACTAAAAAAATATCATACTAGATAACATTGAAAATAAAAAAAAAATCATAAATAATATATCGTTTAATAAAATACCGTTATTTAAATATATTGAACAGGTGTTTTGGCACCTAAATTAATGAATAAGAACTCTTAGTCATACTAGTACGTATGCAGCAACAAGATTTAATCCTCTCATTATATTTATCAATTTTCACTGAAAAACAATGTACAAATGGTAGACTTTATTTTAATAGGTATTTTCTACTAGTCAACCGGAAAGCTGTAAACAGCGTTTTAATAGAACACTGCTAGGAGAAAATGTGAACTATATACATACTACATAAGCATACATATTATGACTCGTCTTTGGAGAATGACATGTTCTCCTAAAACATCTCTTGGGTGGTGGCATGTGGTGCGGATCGTTACATTCCCAAAGATATGGTTGAGCGAAGAGATGGCTGCATCATGCGTCATGCTCGTGAACGGGTGCTGTCTTGGGAGATGGGTCTGCTTTAACCTTCAGTATTATTGTATTTGTCGTTTATTCTCTATTATTGCAATGTTTAAGGATACTTACTTAAAATAGATACTTATTGACTCAAAAAAGATACATTACAACAAATGAAACCATAACACTACTATTATTGTGATAACAGATGAATAATATTGTTTTCTGTGGATTATGTATGGTGACGACGTATATTATTGTAAATGAGGTTACTTCTATTAAAGGTGAGGAGTTTCCTGTGCCCATTCTTCTTGTTAGTTAAAAGACGACCTGAATGGTTGGTAGGTAAAACTGTTGGACGATTCTAAACAACTCATTTGAAGTGCATTTGAATAAAGTTATTTTCATTTCATTTAAAAATATAAAATATAATAATAAACAAACAAATGTTAGACTATACAACACTCAGACTCGATCCGAAATAGAAAAGTTAGTTTTCTACATTGATCCGGCCGGTTATTGTACCTGGGACCTCGGAGTAGCATCACCATAAAAACCGATATACAAACAACTCAACCATGGAGAGCGTGAATACACCTCGCTAAGTTATAAAATAAGAATGATGCTTAACATGATTCCTGGTTGATTCTCCAACTATCTCACTGTAGTTTGACTATTTGCCAATAATAGTATATCCACTACTGGACTTCTTTAAGAGTTGTTATATCTTTATCCTTATAACATTGCAATGTATACTAATTTGGAATTTGAATCGTCCGCCAGTTACAAGAGACGTCCGTAAATGCGTTTTAAGCTTGGTACAGTTGTAGCCTTAGGTTCTAATAACTGCATACGTTTAAGCATCGGTCTATGTAAATACGACTGTGTATTCCCTAGCTGCTCACATGTCTCCTAAACCGTGGTCTCTGTTTGACCCTCGTACCACAGAATAGGTGAAGTCTAGGTGTCCGCCAGCGACTGGGTATCCGTTTGTTGCATTGCACTCAACCCACTAGTCTGTGGCGATGCCTGACTCTACTCAGGCATCACTGATCCGTGGAGGGGCCAATCATCGGGCCTTAGTGGTGAATCCCAAAAAGTGTCCCACAGGGCAAACTGGTGAAGTGGAGTACAGCGAGGGGTTTAGTGGGTATGCCCGTCAGCTTTTTACTGAGTCGTCAAAAAAGTGTTATTTTATTAAGTGCCTAACGCCATTTTGATATGTGCTTTAGCAGCCGCCTAATTTTTTAAACGCCTACTCATTATACCGACTTCGTCTCTAAATCTTTTACCCTCACTAAAATTAAGCTCAGGAACTTTTTACCTTTGAATATGCAAAAAGCTTCTCATAAATTTGCTTGTGGCTGTTTCATGAACATTATCCTAAGTCTCTATGAATCTGTCGTTTATTGCATTATGTTTTATATAGTGGTGGTTTTCCTAATCATATATATTTCTATATGTTAATTGTTAACCTTCGTAATATTATGTGTAAGTTTATACATTCACGTCCTATATTGTAAATTGTTTTTATTATTTTACGCTCATTTTTTGGCAACTGTTAGAAAATATAAGTTAATAAAGAAAGAAAGAAATATTTATTTTATAACATAAAAATTAGACACAAAGATATATCTATATATAACAAATATAGCGTGTTTGAGGCCAACAGGACCTTGTTTCAGCATGAAAGCGTAGTCGTTGACTTTTAGGGAATACCCATGCAAAGGCGGGCATCGCTATATTTGTTTCAAGAAAAAAAATCAATCAATAAATGACAAACAATCGAAGTGTTGAATTGACATTGTATATAATAGTATTTAATGTAATATTCAGGTGAAATATATTTAAATGTATTTCAGAACAATTTCAAAGAAAATCGCTTTTCAGAATAAAATTAACTTAATTATTATTATTATTAGTAATAAGATTTTATTTCCAAGAATATGACAGTAAATTAAGATGAGAAATAATTTAAATTCGGCATGTTCTGCCATTGTTTGGCGTGGAAATTGGTTAATTTGAACCAAAAATGAACTATCTAAACATAACTAATGTTTAGATAGTTCATTTCAAAGATTATTATAAATATTTATCCAATGCCTTATTTACTTCTTATTTGCATAATAACAGTTACCTATTTATTTGATATTTATTACCCATCCACACTGGCAAATGGAACTTCAGAATTTTCGAGCACCGCTAAAGAAACTTGAGATCTTTTCGCATCGCACTTCGCCTCCGTGAATGATGCTTCTGGAGGTACCAAATATAAGAAGACAAACTGATCCTGCAGATTATTCACAGTAACTTTTTAATTCTAATACGTTAATTAAGGGACCCGGATTAGACGGTATACAGTAAATTTGCAGTAAGATGTGCAGAACTACTGTCCCTGCCACTAACTATAACATTCAATGCTTCATTATCATTGATTGATACTTGATTTATATGATTACTTTTTTCTAGAATATGGAAAGAAGCCAAGATAGTAGCTATATACAAATTGGGTAAGCCTAACCACATAGGTAATTTTAGGTCTATATCTACACTGTCGGTCTTTGGTAAGCTCTTTGAATCCCTTGAGTGTCCTTCTTTGTTACTTTAAATCAAAGACATGGTTTTATCTCATCTCGATCTACTACTACGCACGTATCATTTGTTAATGACTTGATCAAGGAAGCGGATAGAGGCGCTCCAATGGATTCCATATATGGACTTTAGCAATGCTTTTGACACCGTCGATCATAGCGTTTTATTGAAGAGGTTGGATTTCTATGGTGTTGGTGGTTCCTTGCTGCGTTGGTTTGGGTCCTATATTAGCTCGGTCTACTACGGTCTACTGTAACTCTAAATGGTCAGCTGTCTGACATTCAACATTTTTATTAATCATTTAGTATATAACATAAAAAAATCGAACGTAAATCATTTTGCAGATAATCTCAAGATTACCAAAAAAATTGTCAATGATTTTGATATTTCTTTGTTGCAAGATTATATCAATAAGGCCCAACTGTGGTATGTTGACAATGGTATGAGATTGAATGCTAAAAAATGTATGTTTATTAGATTAGCAGAAAACATAATGCTATCATGATGTTACATAAATGGAATGGAGATACAAAGAGTTGATCATTTGCGTGATTTGGGAGTAATTCTAGGTGACAAACTGTCCTTCAAAAAGCATCACGATAATCTGATAAGCAAAAGCGCAAAGTAGTTGGGATTTGTCATATGTAATTTCAAAGTTATTAAGCGGCTTGAAACCAAAAAAAAAAGTATTATCGTGAGAAGTAGCCTGTAGTATTGTGCTATAGTATGGAACCCTTTGTATATTGGTGATATGATCCGTATTGACAGACTTCAAAAGCGCTTAATGTGGCATTTATCCTATAGTCCTATTAGCAAAAAGATGCCATCCTACTTAGATAGGCTAAAGTATATAATATAAAATCTTTCACAGATAGAAGAACTATTTTAGATCTTTCTTTTCTTCATAGGGTTGTCCATGGAAACATTGACTGTCCCTAGACAGGGCACCTTAAATTTCAGCGTAACTAGGAAATATCCTCGCGGTAGGATGCCACCGTTCAGAAAGTCGATAACTAGGAGCAAGTTCGGATCTCACGCTCTTCTTGTTAGATTAATTATTGTCCATTCATCTCTGAGCTCATACTTGGACATATTGTGTAGCTCTGTAAGAAGTTAAAAAATAACTATTCTACGTCAGCTAACTATAAGATATGAGTCACTTGAGCATCACTTAATTTAATTTCAAATTATTTTATTGTTCGTTACAATTTCACTTTCATACTTTGATTTAGTGTTATTTGAACTTTTTTTCATTTAATTTTTTCTAATAATGTCTGTAATTTTTAAGGAATGGTTTTTAAGGTTTGGTTTAAGGAATTAATACTTTTAAGTTTATATTATGAAAATTGGAGTTCCTAATAATCTTATTAAAATTTGAATTGTTAGGTTAGTTTGGGTGTTTATGAATCCTGTTTTTATTGGTTTTTAATTATTGTCTTATATCAGTGTACTTATTGTTGACTGTCCTAATGAATAAATAAAAAATGAAAATTTAATTTTAATTATATAAAACTATTGACAAATAGGTAGTTGAATAACTCCTCTTTAGATGGGGTTTCAACAACACTTGAAGTTTCAGCACAGATTAGCAGCCTTATTATTCCTTAGTTTTAATCTTGCATTACTCTAAAAATCTATCAAGAATTTAGTACATTTATATTAAGAGAGTAGAATTCAACAATCAAAGAACAACCATTGCGTAACTAAAAAGAACGCGAGGTGAACCGCGATAAGATTTTTAGATTAAACTTGCAGAAGGAATAGCATTTTATCAGCACTCGAGAAAAGAGTAAACAGAGCTACTAGACTCTCAGCATCTATGTTTACTTTGTATTTCGTAAAACACTGTTTGGTACAATACTTAAAATATTAAATCTTCACGGTCTTTTAAACCCCCTATGCAAGAGGGGTGTTATAAGTTTGAACGCTATATGTCTGTCAGTTGCACCGTAGCTCTTAAACGCGTGAATAAATTTTCATGCAGTTTTTTCATCTGAAAGCAGATTTTGTACCGGTGGTTTATAAATATGTTATATTTAAATCGGTTCAGTCGTTTCAAGGTTCTCAGCTCTTTAGTTATCTTAATTTATAAAATATATGTTAATAACCAACACAAACTTCGTAATTTACATGCTTTTTAATTTCAATAACTCGACTACAAAATATTACATACAATATAAGTACAGTTATATTACTCGATCGAATTTGATGGCTCGACGATAAGTTATTGTACGAACAAATAGTATTGGACGAAAATATTTGGTAAAAATTCTCATTAAGAAATTTCTAAAAACTTCGTAATAAATATTGTTACAACACAGAATCAACAATATTATATCCGACAATAAAAATTAAGGTAAAAAAATTACATGTTCTCGTTTTGCACCTTAATAAATAAATATATATATAAAATAACATGTCTGCAATTCACACGTGGTAGAAGTGAAACCTTCAAAACTGTTACTTGTACACGTATACAAAATACCACGGTTGTTGTCATGCCTTCTCTCAAGCTTTGTACTACCCATGCGCACACAAACACGCATTAACACACGTACATAATGCTCTCTATCTCATTTTCTCCTACGTTAAATCTTATGAATTTTTGTGTTTGTCACTTTTTTCGTTTCAAAGATACACTGTACAACGCTTCCTATCTCATTTTCTCCTACGTTAAATCTTATGAATTTATGTGTCTATCTCTTTTAACTGTCGCTTTTCCGTTTCAATCACTTTCAAATAACAACGATGCTAAAACAGTTTTTACTTCAAAAACACATATATCATATAATAATACTAGCTGACCAGCCACGCGTTGCTGTGTTATAAATTAAAATAAAACCTATCCTATTTTTTAAGCTAGATCAAATAACAGATAGTTACGAAGTTTGATCAAAATCGGTTAAGTAGTTTAGGAGTCCATCGCGGACAAACAACGTGACACGTAATTTATATATATTAAGACTAGCTGACCCAGCCACGCGTTGCTGTGTTATAAATTAAAATGAAAATATCCTATCTTTTAAGTTTGATGAAATAACAGATAGTTACGAAGTTTGATCAAAATCGGTTAAGTAGTTTAGGAGTCCATCGCGGACAAACAACGTGACACGTAATTTATATATATTAAGATAATCATAACAGCACGTTAAGAACAAAAGAAAAAAATAAATAGTATTTCAATGGGCGGTCTTATAGATCAAAGCTCTGTCAATCAACTTTTGGTTGGAAAGGACTGGTGGAAAGAGTAAGAAATGATAATGGAGACAAGCCTTTAGTTAATTAAAATATGCTAACAACTTTGATGCAAAATCACTCTTTTTCACGTTTCACATTTACGACACAAAGACTATCACAGATTGTATTAACTATTTTTTTATTAGCAATATGCTGAGTTAAACTCCATTATGGTTTACAAATTACGAGCATAGTTTTGCAACTCACACCGAGTATTTAGTTGCAAACTAAATTAAAGCAGTGAACCTTCATTGAAGCAAAGCATAAAGATTATTCTGGGAGAGATTTCTTTCAATTTTGTTATCTTGAAACAGCCAAAAAAGGAATATACTGCATCTGTACAGACCCCTTTTTACCACTGTGCACTCTGGGCAAATGCCCAGGGCCCCGCGATCAATAGGGCCCCCTAGTTCCTGCAATTTAATTACAGTCAATCGAACCTCAGTTAGGGACTATACTATCGACTTGCTTATTAGCTTTTGCATGCGCGAAGCTATTCTACTCTCGCCCAAAATAAGACTATCCAACCTACACCTATAAAGTTACCTATAATGTAAAATGATATTCACCAAACTCTTTTCTGTTAAAAAAGTCCACGATTATAGTGTACAAGAATAAATGTCAGATTCTATTCATCTTTCAGTTTCTGCCCAGCTGTTATTTTTACTATCAATATGTCAAGTAAAAACATTTTTATTTCAATTGGTATTTTCTTTTAAGCTCTATAAATACTGTATCAGATTAAACTTGTAATGACACTCTGTAAATCTCTTGTAGAAGTGTCAATGATATTCAAGTTGAAAAATAGATGGTAAGTTAGAAATTTAGAACACAATTTTGTGAATGTTCTGTTGGGATATAAGGGTTTTCATCGAACATATCAACATGGATACTATTCTTTCTAAAAGATTACTAAGCAATAAAATTTTGTTTGTAGATTCAGAAGAACTATATTTCTGAATTTCGAAGTTGAAAACTTCGATTAGTGCAACTGTAAAAGTATTCTATATCGATAAAACTAATTTGAATAATTACCATTTCGATGTACTATAATATGATTGTTAAAATACAGAGCTTAGTATTGACTTTTTGAAATTTAAATCCTCCTTTATCTTTAGTGACTGCACAATAGCTTTCAAACCAGGAAATGGTATTAGCGGTCGCATTATACGTGTAAAGTCAAAAGTGAACTATTTTGCTTAGTTATATAAATAAAATATATTGTCAGAACATCACAGGAAGCTGGCCAGATGTGGTATAGACGTCGACAGAACTGCGATCAATGGCGAGTGGCAATTGGCAGGCGTTCAAACGGGTGGTGCTGCGGAAACGCGTGTTCGAACCGGAACAGTTGGAGGCCAGTAACTTGAAGAGGTAACAGACATACATACAATAATAAAATCGCGCCTTTTTAGGCAGAGCTCACAGATTTTCACTTACCGCGATCCTGACATCTCTCACTTCTTCAACTCTCATCAGCCTTTTCATACAAGCTTGTCGGTTAAGGATACTATTGATCTGGCTTTTTTCAGGACATCTATTTGGGCCCTGAAAGTTTGCCTTGGCCTGCCGTTACTGACTTGTCCATGCACATTTGCCTCAAATATTTGTTTTGTTAATCTTCTTTTGTCCGTCCTTTCTACGTGTCCAAACCATCGAAGCATCCTCCATCCATTCCATAAATTTAAATAAAATCATTTTATCCGAATAACAAAGAGCCATCATATTTTAGTAACATCAAATCTTACATCATATGTTAGTTTTTAATAATTGGACAGGAGTTGGTGATAAACCACATGTGTGTTAACAGAAGACAGTCCTCACTATCGGCAATGCTCTCAAGAACACTGTTATGGCTTCCACGAACCCGACGAATAAAGGATCCGACCTTTGCGTGAAATAGCCGGAAACTGTCGATGCGCGCACCTGATGCATTACAGAAACGCGGAAGCCGCAAGAGTGCCCTGAACGCATTATTATATTGTACATAAATAGCATTGTATTAGTTCAAGGTGTATTAAAACCACAGACTGTTCTCGTAAAATGAAAGCCTTTTTAGACTGGGTCAGAGTAGCGATAAAACCTGCGTGCCAACATGTTCGCCCTAATCAACAGAATCCTTCGCTCTTTACATAGGCCCTAATTTTAAAATATTCATGTAAGGCTTGCATGTGAAATTCACATGTAATCTTTTTTTTTCTCCCTGTGTGGCAAGAAAGAGATGGCTTATGCTTCTTGCATCTAAGCCGTACTCGAGTTGATTAAAAAGGGTGCCATATCGGTTTTCATTTCCCTTTCCATAAAAAAATTACTTATTTTAGTTATTGTACATTCCAGATGTTTAACGGGTTGGGATTTGACGGCGCTGGGTTTGGGCAGTACCTTGGGCGTTGGAGTTTACGTCCTGGTGGGCTCAGTGTCCATGAGTCTAGCCGGCCCCTCCATTGTGCTGTCTTTCTTGATAGCGGCTATAGCATCTATGTTCGCGGGTAATTCTAAGACTATTACTTAAATTCTCACTACAAAAATCTTTTGTTTATATTCTTAATTTATAAATATAATTTAAACAATGTAGCGTATGTATTTTTGATATTGATTTAGCGAAAAGGAAGAATGCCCGTCAAGTTCGGTGTCTGTGTTCGGGGACAGCAGTTGGATTATTCTGCGTTAAAAGTTGTATATGTACTCAACAGGAATAATTTTAGAGTTCGTTTTGTAAAAAACTAAAACAAGAGACAAAGGCAAAGATCGATTCTGTCTAAAGATCCTGATTTATTTTCCTTAAATTTATCATAAATAAAGAAGTAACCAATCACTTTATTTTTTTACTAAATATTTAAATGATCAATAAAACAGGGATATAGAAAAATGGAAGTAGTCCTAGTCCACATAAACATCCAAAAAATCAAATATGATTTTCGTTCATCTAATGTTGAGGTAGTGAGACATTACGAACAAACAAATCCAACGCAAACATCCCTTTTTTACCTAGAAGTGTTGATTAATATGATAATAAGTTAGCAGGAATGCGTAATCGCCTTGCTTCTTCCTCAATACCTATATTATCGTTATCGGTCTTTCGAAACAATCGCTGTACTCTCAGATTGGACTGATAAGATTATGAAAATATTTGCAAGCGGAGACTCCATTACGACATCAGATGTAGATTACTCTGATTTAAGCATTTATTGGTCATCCATTGATCATCGATCGGGAAATTATTGTGATGTTATAATTTTCAGCTTGATTATCTTTCAAAATAATAATAATAATTGAGTGCATTCTATATGTTTCAATAGTTGTAACATGGTTTGTTAGATACACTATGGAACCAACGGGCACAACACCAATTTAATGGAGGAACATTACCTAGTTGATTATGTATTTTATGTCTAATCATTTCTTTCGCAGATGATAATATATTTATACTAGCTGACCCAGCCACGCTTTGCTGTGTTATAAACCTTTTAAGTTAGATTAAATAACAGATAGTTACGAAGTTTGATCAAAATCGGTTAAGTAGTTTAGGAGTCCATCGCAGACAAACCACGTGACACGTAATTTATATATATTAAGATGTATATTTATTTTTTATTATATATATTCATTTACATATGTTATCTTAATATTTATATATACTTTAATAACACTTTATGGTGTGTAGTTTCTTAAGTTGTTCATCTTTGATAATTTTTATTGTATTGGGTAATTTATTGTAAAGTTTAATAGACATTTGTTGTTTAATAATGAGATCGTCTCGTTTTGTGTATAAATTTTAATATTTTCTAACAAATTTTCATAAGGATTTTCTAATTTAAATATGGAGACCTTTTTTTCTTGCGGTATTCCAATCTTAATTATATTTCTATAACTTTAACTCACTCTTTCCATCCTAAATACAACTTCTTGTTGTAAATACGTATCAATGTGTATAATACACATCATAGCCATTCGTTGTAATAATATGTTACAGCGGATATGTTGATAAAACGCCTTTGTCTTCTATTTCATAAGGGTTATGTTACGCTGAGTTCGGTGCTCGAGTACCAAGAGCGGGGTCTGCTTACATTTACACTTATGTCACCGTAGGCGAGCTGCTGGCATTCCTTGTCGGATGGAACAACATTCTTGAGTATTCATTCGGTGAGTCCAGTAGTAAAAACTCCTTTATCAATTATTTCTGTTGCGTTAACTTCATTTGCTATATGATATTGTTAAATATCTTGATCAAGACAAACAATAAAAGTTTTAATGTCATTGGAATGTCAGGTTAAAGATAAATGGGAAAGGGAGGATATTATTAATATAGCAAAACACCAATAAGGTTACCAAAACACCAATTATTTTAGCTATAAGACTGATTGATATAGAGACGTCTACAAACATCTCAAGATAGTAGTGGATTTTAAACAGACAGACAATGTTCACAAGTTAAAGCTTATTGTCATAAAAAGAACAATACTTGAATTGATTTGTTTTCTGCCCACTGTAATCAACTGGTCCTCCCTTTCACAAAAAAAAAACACACAAACAAAAAGAAACTACAAATATTTAAAACGCGTGCTTGATTTCCTGACATACTCCTGCAGTTAGGCTACTAACGAAGAAGCTTAGGTTATAAAGCTTTATATATATATTTCTCCGATCTCTGATCTTTATTTGTGTTCGTAATAATCCGCAGGCACAGCGAGCGTTGCCCGCGGCCTCAGCGTGTACGTGGACTCCATGACAAATAAGTCCATGTCAGCTTGGTTCGCCAGCGCCCTTCCAGTGGGCAACAGCAATATTTTTCCATATTTCGACCTCTTCGCATTTTCGATGGTGCTGCTTTTGGGAGGTAATATAGTACCTACATCAAATAATACATGTTATAATTGTCTCTTAAAACTTCTATCATAAATATTTCGTAAATCTAGATTAGCCATGGGCATACTTCTTTATTCCCCGGGGGTGAGGAAAACTAAACCACTTTCTTCAGGCCAAAATTAAGGCATAAATATTTCTTTTGATGTAGACATATTTATCAGAATGAACTGGTGACCTATCAGCATATTTCACTTGTAAGGATCTTTAGATTTTTAGCCACCTACACGTATTTATGTAATTCCGTTGTAAATATCTACTAACATCAATTATTGTAGAAACAAAGGTTATGACAATACTCGGCATGTTGTTAGTGACGTTACAAGTAGCCCTGCCCGTTAATGAACCTTAAGCGCATTGTTTGTGTCTCTCTTTTCATTGTCACTTACATATTGCACTATTGTACCATGATTGTATTAATTTTAGGTATTTAAGAACACTTACCAGCCTCTCCAAAATCTCGTATTTGTTAACTTTAGTCCATGGTAGCAATAACTTTTATTATGTAAAGAGATTGAGTGGAAGAGATAATAAAAATTCATTATTATTATAATTTGAGTGTCTATCACCTCAGCCGAATGATGTAGATAGATAGATGCCTCCCCTAAAAATAAGAGATTTTGCAAAAGACTATCATTTATAAAATGCTGCTTTTGAATTCTACGAGAGGTATATGGTGATTGGCTTCAGTATCAGCTTAGGTATCAGATTCAGTATCAGTTTCAATATCAGCTTCAGTATCATTTGACTTTTACGACAACCTAAGTATGAAGAGCTATTTATGCTATTCTATTTTGCCAGACACCACACAGCTTAACATATAAATAATATTCTTATACAGGGTCACAGGTTAAGCCAAACCGAATCCTTGGTCAGATCGTAGGTTAGAAATGGGTTGTAGTTTCCGTAATTCCTGATTGATTTGACAATAAAACAAACCCCAAATGTAACCGTTTTCTAGCTATAAAATAGGAGTTTTAAGACATAACATTGCTTAATTGAGTGTCTTAAATTTTAGTGCTTCTGGCGTTTGGTGTCCGTGAGTCCTCGATGGTGAATAACGCATTTGCTGTGATCAACTCGCTGGTCATCCTATTTGTAATCGTTGCGGGAGCATTTAAAGGTAAGATGATATTCTACCGATATACTTATATATCGAAAACTTAAGGTATAAAGACCTTCATAATTCAAATGCAAGTTTTTGGCATCTTTATTCTTCTTCTTGTCAGTTTGTTACGAAAACTTCTTTAATTATTGGTCTTTTTGAATTTATTATATACGAGTGGCCAGGTCAGCTACCTGGCGATCATCAAAATCGGTCGAGTAGTTTCGGAGTTCATCGCGGTCAAACACTGTGACACGGAATTTATATATATATATAGATTTAAAGGTAAAGGACAAAATTAAAAATACTAAAAATACACTTTTGTTTATGTTTCAGCAAATAGTGATAACTGGAAAATACCAGCAGACGAAGTTCCCGAAGGCTTTGGTTCAGGCGGGTTCTTTCCGTATGGTGTAATTGGTACGCTCAGGGGGGCAGCAATATGCTTCTACGGTTTCGTTGGTTTTGACAGTATCAGTGCTTCTGGTGAAGAGGTGAGAGCAGAATAAAGCAGTCGGTCATTATCTGGTTTGTAAAACACAAATTATTCTGACAATGGCTGACTTTATTTGTTACACTATCACAAGTTTTAAAGTATTATGTTTTTTTACAATGTTGGCATTTTTTAATGCTATCTTATGTTGTAAATTATTTTAATAGAAAAATATTAGAAAATTCGATTCCGTTCACAAGTAAACCCTAAGATGGGAAACAAACCTGCAACCTTTGGATGTCCGGTCCAATGTTCTCCCAATTGAGCTACCGAGCTTACTTGTGAGCAGAGTCGATATATTTATAGTTTAATTATAAAAAAATGTATGGACTTAGAATAAATATGAATTTAAACATCGTTTACAGATAACAATTTTCATAAAAAGTAATGATTTTGATATTAAGATTTGGTTTTTTAATGATTCTTCAGAATGTATTATTCATAAAAAGGGGTAATTTGCTAGTCATATCAGCCATAGATTCACAAGTTATATTACAAAAGGTATAATGTACTTAATTTTAGGTTAAGGAACCACGGCGCACAATTCCCATCGCCATATTGACGGTCCTGACAATTGTGTTTCTCGCGTACTCTGGCGTTGCCATTGTCACCACCATGATGGTCCCGTACTACCTCGAGGTCTGTATTTTGTAACAGTTATTGATAAAAAATAAATATAGCATAAATTATAAGTATTCTTCTGAGTACAACATAAAGTGGTGGAAGGGCTATAACAGTATGGAAGGAGGAATGCGAGGAAAATATGTCAAGCTCGTAGAGAGACCGAGTGATTTTGGTGTCCTAAAGATTTCTCGTCTTCTTGATTATTGTCAGTAAAAAAAGCAATTCGCGTTCTGCTCTCGGAAGAGTACGATGAATACGAGCATTTGTACCGAAGTCATGGGTATTTATATATATTTCTATGAACATTCATTGTGTATGTTTATTATATGTATGTCTATTTATGACTCTAGTATCCAAAACACAAGTCATACTGCACTTTGGGCTGGGCTAATTGGTGTGAATGTAAAATTATTATTTATTAATACAATGTTGCTCAGTTTTTGAAGATGGCAAATGCAGTAATCTTTTTTGGGTAAAGTTTTTTTATAAAATTAAAATTTACTTCCAGTGATTGCAATGCGATGTATATACATAGCACATTGGTATACGAGACCGAAATCCTGGAATACCATAAGATATTAAATACGCATGTAAACAACAACCACGCCTCCGAGCCCTTAGGTGGGATTCGAACGCACGACCTTTCGCTATCCGGGCGAGTGCTCTGACCCCTGAGCTACCGAGATGCTGGCAGACGCGTCGAAATTTACAAACGTATTTCAACTTCTATTATGAGCTAGTATCGTTTCAACATCGAAAGTAATATTATTACAAATGTTAAAGATTCGAATAAAATGGAACCAGCTATAATTATAAAAAATTCATTTTTATGCAGCTTTATCGAAAATTCGTTATCACATGGATGAACCTAGGAACTGTGATTCCGTTTTACGTAAATTTCTAAAAACTCCTAATTAGATTGGTGAACCGGAACTGAGATGGCTAACTACCTATATACGTGTATATGAATTGAGTGGTCCAGTTATATTTTTTTTTATTTTCTTTTCAAACACTGAAATACCTTACGCTCTCATACGACCTGTTAACCTAAAATCAATTTACTATTTTATTCATCTTGACATAAGTATCTATCTCTCATTCACACCATGCTCATACGTTTCGTTTCATGAGTTTTTATAACATCAATTCTAAAAATAACATAAGATCAAAACTATTTATCTCGTTGGTATAGAGTCGTACAAACACTCATATTAATTAACTTATTACTTTTACTGAATTTTTAAAAGATTCTAATATAAAAGAAATTAAATGCTAAAAGTACTTTTTTTATCATGAACTAGCGACCCGCCCGGCTTCGCACGGATGCAATGCTCACTATATTATGCATGTATTATACATATAAACCTTCCTCTTGAATTACTCTATCTATTAAAAAAAACCGCATCAAAATCCGTTGTGTAGTTTTAAAGATTTAAGCATACATAGGGATATAGGGACAGAGAAAGCGACTTTGTTTTATACTATATAGTGATCTCGCCTGATAGTAAGCGACGATGCGATCTAGGATGTAACGCTCCTGCCTAGAAAATATCTATTCACTCGTGACTTGAAGACGCCTAAATTGTATTTATCAGGAAACAGATTCAGGCAACGAGTTCCACTTTTTGGCGGTACTGATCACAAGTGCGACGCATAGTGCGACGCATAGTGCGACTCTTTGGAATATCAAACATATACTGTGGCGCTTATTTGTAAGTCTTGTGGTCCGATAAAAAATGCGGACGGCGGAACAAGGCTGTACAATTCTGCTGCACACTCTTTGATTTTAATTTTGAAAGTTGTTTCTAAATTTAAAATAAGTTTTGTTATTTTAACGTAAAATGGTGACTGGCAGGACACAGCAGCATCAGTGGCGACCGCCTTTACATTCGTCGGGTGGAATTGGGCGAGATGGGTGGTCACCGTTGGTGCAATTTTCGGTATATCAGCCAGGTAAATATTTTTTTACTAAGTAAGCGAAAGAGTTAAATCGCGTTGTGGTTAGCGTGTAAAGACCGTGATTACATATAATTTAAACCAGCTAATTTCAGAAGAACTTGTTGGCATTTTTCTATGATTAATTTACTCACAGGGAAGTTCTACCCTCAGCAGTGGGAGCTGTGTTATAGAATTCAGAAATAACGATGGTACTACAACACCCAAACCCGAGCCAGTACAAAAAAGTATATTTTTACATTGGCTCAGCCGGGAATTAAACCCAGGACCTTGGAGTGGCGTTACCATGAAAACTGATATGCGCGCCACTCAACTACTGAGTGGATTTACTGACTAATCAATAGTTTATTGCATAAATCACAGTGTACATAAGGATGTTAGAATAATAGGCGTAAAGGTTATTGTAAACCCTGTCGAGCATAGCAATTTGGATGAGGTTCACAACAATTTTAGATAAAACTAGCGGTCGGTCCCGGCTTCGCACGAGTGGACAAAATTCCATAAATTTTTTCTATTATTAAATATTTTTCCGTTAGCGCCATCTAGCGTCCAGTAGACGAACTACTTGCGGTTAACGCGTTGTTATGGTAACGTTATTGATACAATGGAAAAAGAGCGGACAGACAAACAACAAATTTGTGATCTTAGATTAGAGATTTAACTTATATTTCATACATACTTAAATTATAATTTATTGTTTATTTTATGTTTAATATTCACAATGTCATATTTCAATATGATATAAAATACGCCTGTAAAAGTCAACCACGCCTTCGGGCCCTCAGGTGTGATTCGAACCTACGACCTTTCACTATCCGGGCGAGTGCTCTGACCGCTGAGCTACTCAGGCATCGGCAGATGGGTCGAAATTTACAAACGTATTTCATCTTCTACTATGAGCTAGTATCGTTCCAACAATGTTGAACTACCTCATGTTGAAGACAACTTTCAACATCGGTGGAATTCTTGCATTCTTGCTAAGCGTCAGATTTTACCGTTACACGAGAGCGTCAGAGTTAGTACCGTTACACAATACATACAGGAGTTAGCTGCCTCCCCACCTCAGTGTGCGTGGCCTTTTGTCTCTCTTTCACTCATATCAGTGTGCGTGGCTGGCATGGCTTTCTTTACCTTTTTTTGACGTTTAGTTCCTACGCTTTACACTATACGAGTAAAGCTTCGCTTCTTACGGGCGTCCATAGACGGCACCATTATTTATTTAATTTAATTTATTATTTGATTATCTTTATTTATTATGGCTTGTCTTAACTTTGCATGTATTTTTCTTTTTTTCTAGCTTATTCGGTGCCATGTTCCCCCTGCCTCGGCTGCTGTACGCCATGGCCTCAGATGGTCTGCTGTTCCACTGGTTCTCTCACATCTCCTCCTCCAGGAAGACGCCTGTGACCGCAACTTTGCTTCCAGCTGTCGTCTTAGGTGATTTTCGCCTGTTTTCAATAACTTTTCATATAAAATACTGAAATCATTTTAGTCAGATGGTAGCAACTTTTATTTGTTAGTACCTATTTATTTCTAACTTCTATCTAATTTGTATTCTTTGATATTTTAATTTATTGTGATATTTCTTAAATTTTGATTTTGTATTTAGTTTTCATTTTAATTTTGATTTCACTGTTCACTGTAAGTGTGTCTTAACTAAATAAATAAATAAATCATTAGCGAATTTGCTGAATAACGATCTGAGTTAATGAAGTAGCTATTACGTAACACATAGAATTCAATTTAATATGTATTTAGAAAAATTGTTGTAGTTATCATAAGGAGCGTATGATAACTTTTGAATGTGACTGTACTTTCATGAGCTGTTTACAATTAATCAATTTATTTTAATTTTTATTTTTTGCCTACTTTATGCCTTAAGATCTCTACATCGGTAGATATGGCTAAATAAATGAACCAGGTCGAACATCGGTGACCAGACATACAACATTTAATTCTTTTCACGAATACATAGCAAGTAATATTAATAAAAGATTTACATAAATTATATAGAAGAGGAGCTACTTTTTGATATGACAATGACCCGTATGATATAGTAGGCCTAACGCCGATCGTCCACTGTCAACTAAACTTAGTTTAGCTTAGCTCACATAGTTGTACCAGCGTAACATTCCACATTTCGATCACCGCAAACTGTGCCAGCTAAGCTACTTCAAATAGCACAACTAACTTTAACTTAGTTGTGTAGACCGATCCGAAACTACGTGAGCTGAACTAAGCGCCTCTGAACCCCTTACCTCACCCCTCTGGCGTCTTTCGCTAGTGTTGTTTGAATGTGTTTGTGCAGTGAGTGATCGTGTGCAGGCAGTGAAACACGTAATTAGCACAATGGAGATATTTATGCGTTTTTTCTTCATGAAATGCGCAATGACCAATCTTATTTCCCTATGATGAACGTACTCCTCCCCTGAATTCTCATCATAGCTCTTCTCATCGTCCATTATGTTCGATTAATTCGAAATTACAGCACAAATTAAGCATCACTAACGTAGTTTTAGCTTATTTTTCGATGGACGGACGACATATTCCTAGGTTAGCTTAGTTTAGTTCCCTGAGTTTTTTTTAAATTAAGGATGGGGAAGCTCTTAATCCCAATCATGCCCGGGGGCCAAGACAGAATCCACGATGGAACGAGCTAACCCACAAGGTGTCTATTCACCCTGGCTTTGAAAATGGAGGGGTTATAAGTTCTCGGAAAAACAGACGCAGGGAGTTCCACTTCTTTGCTGTTCGCATTATGAAAGCATTGCAACTCTTGAGAACCACTCTCCAAAGTACAGTCTGTAGAAGATCGACGAGTTTAGTTTTCGCTTAGTTTAGTTGGCGGTGGACGATCGGCTTTAGTGTACTCGTTTTTGTATATTGCTATATGTTATTATTATTAATTATTACCACGTTTTTCTTATCTCACTTTTCTTATTTGTTTGTCTGTCCGGGCAAAATCTTGCAACTTAAATTTGAGGCACTTTCCGATAAGCTAGAAAGCTGAAACTTTCAGGATAGTTCAGAACCCGATGACAATGCACTCTAAAGCAACTTTCAACTTTCCAGATGCACTTTCAGGTCAAATTTCGACAACTTTCGGCCACTTTCGCTTTTATATGAGACTTTATGTCACTTCTTTCTCTCGATATGTTTGCTGCGTTCATGATTAATTAATGCAGTGTGTGATTATGATTTAATTCAGCAAACAACAAAAAAACATACGAGAAAGCGAAAAAGAATAAAATAATTATACTAGATTTAAAAAATCTAAAAATCCCACGTTTTTCAATGTCCTAAAAAGAATAAAATAACCCTGCGGGGCAAAGCGAGGGGCCACTCAAGACGTGGGGGCGCATCTTTACAATAATCGGCATCAATGCATGTCATTCATCTCTTTAAAATCTCCTCTTAGATGCGCCCCCACGTTTTGAGTGGCCCCTCGCTTTGCCCCGCAGGGTTATTTTATTCTTTTTAGGACATTGAAAAACGTGGGATTTTTAGATTTTTTAAATCTAGTATAATTTAATGTTATTTATATTTTGTTTGATTGTAATTAGAATTTTGTTGGTGTAAATTTTTATTTGTATTAACGATCCTTGTTGGTCGAAATAAATGAATTTGAATTACAGCAATGCTTGCTGGTTTCCTGGAGCTGGAACAGCTGGTGATGATGATGTGCATCGGAACGCTTTTCTCTTATACTATAGTCGCAGCTTGTGTCATCATTCTTAGGTAAATGATTCATTATTTCTATGTAATAATAATAAGCACTGTAAGGCTTATGTTATGGATACTAGGGTAACGGATAGACATACGTATTAGCCACATGACCACACAGTCCCACCTGAGAATTTACATGTGAGCCAAGTCGATTTTTTCTATTATTTTCTATGAATAATTTATCATATAAGATATAAATATGAAATCATAAAAGATATAATATTATTTGATATTATAACAAAGATTTAATAACGATTAGATAACACGTATATTGTTCTGAACGCAAGTTAGGTAACTGAAGCTCTTGTTTTATGGAATTCAGAAACAACGACGGTACCACAATACCCAAACCCGAGCCAATATAGAAAAAATCGTTTTCAACATTGACCCAACCGGGGATCGAATCCTCGGAGTAGTTTAATCATGAAATCCGGCGTGCGAGCCACTTAAAAACCAGAAGCCGAAAAATATGAGGCCAAAAATTTCAGACCCCTCTTTCCCACTGGGCACCCAGGGCCCCGCGATCGATAGCCCCCTAATTCCTGCCAGATCACCAAACCAATACCGACATTTACTACTGAAAAACTAATTTAATTAGAGTAAATGGAACCTCAATTTGGGACTATATTATTGACAGCTTTTGCATGCGCCAAGCTACTCTACTCTCGCCCAAAATAAGGCTATCGAATTTCAGCGTGCTTAGATTATTTTAAATATGTGAGAATCGTCCCATTTAAATTAAAAATTATTTATTCATCTATTGAGTGTCAATAAAAAAATCTGAAACCTTTTTTATTTTCATTGTCTATTTTAGTAATAAAAAAGTCTGTTAAAGTCGTAGGGGCCCCATTATTCTTATATGCCCAGGGCCTCCAATAGGTTAAAAACGGCCCTTGGCTATTTTTTCTGCCTTACATAATCTTGTATTTATAAAAAAATTAGGCAGATTAGCAAAAGTAGCTTTTACTGTTTGGTTTAAACCTTATCCTCATAAAAGTAATATTATATTCGCTGATCCAAAAAACTTTTTAACGAGGGGAAACCCGATTTATCAGCCCACGACAGAGATGAGCTAACGTTAGTCAAGCACCCTCAACCAGCTGGTGAGAACTACCCGCTAAAAATCCCCGTCGTACCCTCTCGTCTTTGGTTGGCCTTGTGACACTACCATTGCCATCTACTTTTGAATTTAATATATTGGTTACACCAGAACTTCCGTTCCGTTCCCTAACCAGGTAGCTCTGGTTGTTGGTTGCCCGCTAGTGAGCGGTTATATTATATGATACAGTGTATGAATTATTGTATGTAAAAGTTACTACAGTAGAACGCTGATTATACGAATTAATTGGATTCGGATAATTGATAATTCGGATAATCGGACATAGACTGGTAATAAAGAAAAGCGAACAGTCACACATAGAATAAACTTTATTAAGTTTAACAAACTCCGTTCCACAATAACTCTCACTTTAACAGATCGATCAGAGTAACTAACATGTAGTGTCTTGCCTTTAGCTTTCAACCATAACAGTTGAAATATATGTTCCAACTTGTTACAACCAAAAGAAAACAAAAATTACTTGGTTTTATATTTTTTATATAAGACCGATTCTGATACTTGGCGATTCGGTTAATCGGCGTTTGGATAATCGGCGTTCGGATAATCGGCGTTCTACTGTACTTTTATAAACTTTGTGTTGTGCTTCCCAAGTACAAGGATATATACCTATACGAAGTATGCTTTGCATTGCTAAGCATGCCGGGTGCAACTACTCGAATATAAAATGCTTGTCATATCATCTGAGTATTATATAAATAATGTTTAATTATTATATCAAATGAAATTATAGAATCTGAAGCTACATTAAATGCTTATCTATACTAATATTATAAAGAAGTAAAGTTTGTGTGTTTGTATATTTGTTAAATTGTAAGGGGTAATCTCGGGATCTACTGAACCGATTTTAAAAATTCTTGCACCAATAGAAAGGCACATTATTGCTGAGTGTCATAGGCTATATTGAATGCTAGAAAAAATTTAAAGAATTTTGTCCACCCGTGCGAAGCCGGGACGGGCCGCTAGTTTTATTAATAAGTTGTGATATCAAATCAAAAATTACACACCCTTTCCCAAGTGTAACTTTAAAAGTCGTTAATACCAGGCTTTGAAATGTCAACAGGTACAAATCGAGTGAATATGCGGAACAGGCGCCGAGCAGTTTCAAGCGGATCCTGGGCTGTGGAGTAAAGACACCGACGAAGACAACCTCCTCGATTGTCCTCATAATGCTCTTTATTTACAGTATGTAGTCATTAATAAAACAAAAAATATGTAGCTTACTTCCGCAAAAAGCAAGCAAAATGCACCGAGAAAATACATACAGAAACCGTAGACAGCGCCACACCTTGCACCTTTACCAACATTTTATTAATATTAGGGCTCTTGAAGTAAAATCTAGAACTGATCCATATAATTGGTTTAATTTTAAAATACCAAGCGATTGCATTGCATAGTAAGAATACATAAAAGATGGAGGAATAGTGCTGCCATCCATACATCAATATGAAAAAGATGGGCATCGACACTGTTGCTATTCAGCCAAGATTAAAATTTTCAATTGTCAAGTTAACACATTTCGCCCCACAATGAGCATCTTTAGGGGCTGTTAGAACGAAGGTTTTGTTTTATTAATGGATATAGACTTCTGTCAAGTAACTTCTGATTATGTATATAGGTATGTAGTCAGCCTAACTACGATCTAACAGCTTTAAGACAGTTCGGAAACTGTCTGTTGTAAGCTAACCTCATCAATTACGTTTGTTTCTATTTTGATATTTATTATAACTAAAAATAACTTGGATAGGTTCTAACACTTGTAACCAGCAAAAAAATATTAAAATGTTGGGTGATTTTGATTTGGACAATATCTACCCTAAAAGCGTTAATTTATTATGTGATTTCATAATCTTGATCACACTAGCTTAGTAGTGTTTCCACTGTACGGAAATTATCGCAAAAAAAAAAAATTGGCAAGTAATACAGCTCATAACGTCATACGTGGGTCCATTGCTTTATGTTAGGCGGTCTTCGCGGAGCCGCTAGCTCGATGCTGAACGTATTTGTAGACCTGGGACTTCCCATTAATGTGTCGTTGGGTGTAGCTCCACACCAGATTATAAATATTTGAATTCAAATACAATCCACTAACACTAGGTTTTAAGACTTACAATTGGTGCTAACATTTTATGGACACAGTCTGAAATAAGGTTTTATTATTATTATTGCGGATTGGTGGGTGTTAACGAATAAAGATGTAATCTGAACTGTTTGTTGCCTTCGGAAGCATGAAAATGCTCGAATTAATAAATTTTTAGTCATCGGTGTCAACTTCCACACGCTTTACCATTATTTCAATAAGCTCCTCTGCTAACTGTTTAATGAGGCTTTTGAGCTAGTTTCACAGCTAAGCTATTGCTTATACACAGCATCCAGACACGTATGGGAGCTTAAAATTGTTCGGCGAAGTTTTCTTTGCCGAGTAATAATTATATTTTTAACTAAAAGATCCTTAAAGTTTATGTTACTATGTTTTTTAATTAACTTTATTCGATTAAACTTAAGACTTCATCCATTTTTATTAACTAAATTTATCGGGAATGTTGAAAAAGATTGGAAAACAAAATTACATTATTCGCTTGAATGAGCTTTTGGCGAACAGTACTCCGGTTAACAAATTCCGTGCCGACTGTTCCAATACCATTTTGCGCATTTGACAAACGCGTCACAATGAAACCAGTCTAACTGATAACATACTCGACTTATTTATTTAATTATACAGGGTTAGCCAATAATACCTAAATAACTCTTGAACCGTAAACATTTTCGAAAAAATTTTCAAACTTAAGTTTCTTAGATGTAAACAAGCTATCGTTTAAAAATATTTTGAGAATACAGTGTTCATTTTATTATGGAAACAGGGTAACCAATCATTTCTTAAATACAACCCCCTGTATATTATTACATTTTTCGATTCTTAGATTAATTTTAAATATTTTTGTCAAAATTATTTTTTTTATAAAACGCACCATTTTTGAGTTATAAGCAATTAAATCAAACTTCCAACGTTAACTTCATACATATACATTTATTTAAGAAAAAACCGATAAAAATAAATCAGTAAGTATGAAGTTAAGGTAAAAATCTAATAATATACAGGCTGTTGTATTTAAAAAAATGTTTGGATACCCTGTTTCCATAATTAAATGAACACCCTGTATTTTCAAAATATAGAAAATTTTTTTGAAACTGTTTACGGTTTAAAAGTTTTTTAGGTGTTCCGGTATTTTTGGCTAACCCTGTATAAGTATATAGCACTTGGTACCCATTAAAACAATAATTCTAATACTAAACCTAAAAATAAACATTTTTGATATGCACAACTATAACACGCGTTAATTACGTAAGAACAAAAAAACATATGTAAAAGAATAGAGTGACTAATCTCAAAGTATCCATCATTCCAATGTTTGACCTGATAAATACTTCAAGACTGAAGATTTCGTCTTGTTCTTATTGCAGCATGTAGCTGTGTGTGTTCAGCGCTATCATGGCGGCTAGCATCGGGGCGCGCTCGTATAGCGGCGCTAGCAGCTTCTAACGTACCTGCGCTGCTGCTTCTAGTGCTTATGAGCCTGCAGCCCAGATTGCGTGAAGACTTGCCTTTTAAGGTTACACTCTTCTCTACCTCCTACCGACGATAAATCCTGTTGAATGTAGGAGTTACAATTGTTATGATCGCATCGGCGAACAAGAGTATGCATACATTCAAATATGCACTAATTAAAGCGACGAATCACAAGGTTCAGATGAGGCCGGCCGTCAATCAAGCAAACAATACATTGCTCGCTAGTTTGAAAGCGATCAATATTTTTAATATACAAGATACGGAGTGTATAACTTTTGGTAATTTATCGCCGTCGATTTCGACCACTAAATATTTATACGAGAAGGTGATTTTAACGTAAAATATTATGTTTCGTGAACTTATCAATGCCAGCGAATCCCTCCTTTGGTTATGCTAACGGTTCCAGTACTAGCACTACAGCTGTTTATGGCGTAGAAAAACGTCTTTAACAGTTTTTCTTCGCTAACTGTTCTAAATACTTCTCCGTTCTGCGACTAAATCTTCTAAAGCGACGCTTTTACATATTGTTTTAAAATGAAAGAAAGAAAAAATGTGGACCTTTCATTATCATTTTTGAATATAAATAAAAACGGGCGAGTTATGGCCCCTTTCATAAAAATTAAACAGAATACCGTTATCAATCACTGAGTTTGATTGGGTTCATGAAATCTTTCAGATTTTGTAATTCTTCACCTGTATTCTGTATTGATTCTCCCATTCAATACATTGGCTAAGAAAATGATGGCAAAGAAATAACAAGCATTATACTAAAATTTATAAAATCAGACATTTTACCATAGATATTTTAATGTCTTCCAACTACTTATCATATATAATTTTTACACTTTTATTATATATAATTCTTTTTGTTTTCAGACTCCATTTGTTCCACTTATTCCCTGTCTCAGCATATACTTCAACGTCCATTTGATGATATTCATCAATGTGCAGACTTGGATACGGGTTCTAATTTGGATATTAATAGGTGAGAATCAAAAATATCACTTACATTAAAAAAAAATATCATTCACACTGTCAGTATTTAATTGTGTTTCTGTATTTTACAGGTATACCAATTTATATAATGTGCGTCTGTTGTTACAAACGCCATAAGGGTAACAATTTGGAACAAAATATCAAAACGTTTACAAACACAAATAAGAAAGGAAGATCAGCAATACAAATTGTCATCGAATCTCCTACACCTCCTGATACTATGAACCGAATTAGTAACATCGGAGGGAATAATATTGAGAACAGAAAGCTGGAACGAAGTGCGGTCGATTTGGAAATGCAAGAGAGATCAATAAAAAATGAGATCGTGCCTTATGAAACTGAGGAGATAGTAATACAACATATAGCAATAATAGAAAATAACGAAGAAAAAGAAGCAAAGATAATAGATTTGTTAGATAAAATGCTACAAGACGAAGAAGATTCATATGGTGAAATAATAAGTTGGAAAGAACCAAAAGAAGAGGATAATGTTTCTACAAAACAAGATGTTGGAATTCATAGAAAGTCTTTAAGCGAATTATCAGATGCTGGCTCAGACGTGTCGCTAAGTAATGTTTTGTCTAAGTATGACGTTGTGGCGCAAGTTCACAGGGAAGATTTGCCAAAAGTGATAGAAGAACGGCCTGAAACGGGAGAAGCTGATGTACTCGATAACAATGAAATAGAGGAACAAGAACTGGTCACTGCATTCAACGATAGCGAAACCAATTCTGGGACGGGCGAATCTGGTTATTCAGATACGATTGATAAAACAGCTTTAAATGATTCATCGGAAGATGTAAAAGATGTTCCATATATACCAACCCCTCCACCGTTAGACGAGAATTACTTCGCAAGTCCTTTTTTTAAAAAATCATACACAGTTCCTAAGCGACCGTCTAAAACGAAGATGGTTGAATTACAGGAAGAGGAAAATAAACCTAGAGAAAGTATAAAATCAAACAACTCTCAGGGCGACGGAAATCTAGTATTTGGTAGTGATAGGCAAATAAATTTCTTATCTAAACTAAATGTCATTTTCCAGAATAAGATGATGACTGACGAAGTTGATGAACAGCGGAAAAGGTCAAATTCTACTGGTAACGTAGTCGAAAATACTACATTCTCACTACATGAACGGCCGGCTCTGTTTATTGATTTAAAGAAAGAGATAACTTCTAAAGATGCTATTCAGAATTTGCGACCAGTAAATAAAGATGCTAGGGTAAGTCCAGTAGCTCACAAAGATGACAATGAGGAAGAAGAAGAAAACACATTGAGTAAAGAAGATTTAAAATCAAAATTAGAAAACATTTTCGCAGCAGGCGGTCCACGACTTTTGAAACCGAGACTCATGAAGTCAAATCCACCAACACCAGAGGAATCAATACCAACAGACAATTCTAGTACAGAAAGTATACCCAAATTACCAAAAATGGAGAAAAATGATACTCTCAAACGACAGAAAGATAAGTTTAGTGAAGTGTTGAACTCTTTTAGATTGAGTATAAATAAAGACGATGACGTGTGAATATTATATTAAACGTTAAAAATTTACATCGGGTATGTATACCTAGTCTTTAATTACTAAGAAGTTTTTATTTATATTAAATAGCTTAAGGGGTATTTAAAAATGACTATGTCTAAATAGACTTTTATGGTAATTTTTGAATGAGCATTATGTGAATTTCTTATATTGTTAAGTTGTCCAGTTAATATTAAATCCAAGTCACGATAGACTGATTTTGAATCATTTCAATTAAGCACTATTGTAACTATAGTAATAATAGAACGTTATGTAATAATGTTTCAATAATACAAATGATATAAATACAAATCAAAATTTTAATTTATTTTTCAATAGAATAGAATTAGGAATATAAAACGTCAACGAGTTTCCACTTTGTACAGTTCCTCTAGAACGCCGTGAAGTTCCATTTCATTTGCGCACTGGATCAACAAGTCGTCGATTAGTTGCTCAGATATACTGGAAAGGAGATCATTGTTGTATTCTTTGTTATTTAAGCATTTTATTACTAGATTTTTATAACTATAGATTTTATTACTAAAAAAATACAAACTTGGACATCTCTAGATATAAAATAAATAATTAGATAGATTTTCATAAATGTAAAAAAAACTGTTGCATTGACATACTCAAGCGAGTCAGATATTGATATCATCCATGTCCTAAGTTTTTTAAAAATGTACGTATGTTAATCTGATTGTTTCCAAGGTAGGGGTGGTCGTACGTAAGGGTTTAATAAGAAAACAAAAAAAAGTTAATCGAGTGCGTCATATTTTCTAAGGGGATGTTAATTAAACCTTAAAAAAGTTCTTATATATTGATCTATAATAATCTGACGATTTGGATGTGACGCAAACTCGCGGCCATTATTAGAATGTGCAAAAAAATTCATTCATTTCATTCTGAAAAACTCAAGCGAGTCAGATTAAGAATATATATATATGGTTCATCTTTATGCCCTAGACGTGCTGTCTCATAATCTGACTATTATCTGGAGGGATTGGCTTATCTGTCAATAAAAACAATATATACAATTTTATTATTGAAAAGCTCAGAAAATAACATGCAAATAAAAAAAGTGTATGTTGTTTTAGTAGAATACTTGTATTTATAAGCAAATAATCATTAACAATTAAATTTGTAAGTCGGAGTAACGGATTGTGGAAATCGTCAGATTATATATTTTTCGTAATCCTTGAAAATGTCGGCTTGAAAATGTCGAGATGACGTTTTTTTATAACTTTGTAGCCCTCCCTCTTCTTTACGTCACTCTCAAATTGTTTAGTGGAATATACACGTTTTAGCATGTAACTAACTTACCCTACCTTAAACTGACGTGCTCGAGAATTTCAGATGATCAATTTTTTTTTTTCTAATCTGATCCTTTATCCTTGACGGGCGGCCATATATATGGAGCTCATATTTGGTGGAAGTACTTAACCGGGTACAAGTTATCCCCTTTATATTAATATGCTGCGCTTTAGTAAATCCCGAAATCCCCGCTTGGGCTCCCCTATTATAAGTAAAGTAAAAGTAGCTGACCTGCCAATCATCTCCCAGGGTTTTCCGATCGCGCAGTTGGCATACATTGGGCTTGCTAGCATGTGCTGCACAAACTTGGTGCGATACTGGAACAGCCGCTCGGAAGTTCTCTCTGGTATGTTGAACGCCAAACGAAATCGATCGATGTTGTTTCCCGCTAGTGATTTGTGGAATAGTGTTTTTGGCACTTTCTTCTGAATAGTCTCTTCCAATATCTAGTAAATTAGGAAATGTGGTATCATCATAATAATCTAAGTTAACAATTTGCCTGTTCAAATGACTAATGCAGAACTTAAGTCATAATTTCTGAAGTGACGGGTGACTCATTTTTGGATACGACTTTGGGATATTTTAATGTTATGAGCCTACTTAGTTGGTATGTATGAGCTTGTATGTCACCTGTGACTCCTGAACTTATAACTAAAGTTCTGCATAAGTCATGATTCATTGAACAGAGAAGTTGTTTAAGCTTCCCCTAAAAACTTGGCTTGGAATATCTACGCTTGGAAAGTCCCGCTGCTCATTTTGCGGTACACTGGAGGTGTATGGTGATTACCGCCACTTTAATTCGTCTCTTAAGACACTCTTAGTTGGGAAGAATTCTTTTCTACTCTGCCGGATACAACAGGAAAAGTTTCATATTTTATAGGCAATGGATACGAGTTTTGGGTTTTCTGTTCTGATCTATGTGCAGCGAGATCCTTTAAATATGATGAGACGTAGGTAAATATAGTTATACAGTTTTAAAGGGTTCAGAAATATTGGAACAGCCAACATTCAGATTAATGGAATGTTTGTCAGTATGCGTCATATATTAAAACGATGTTATCAATTTGAAAACTCAGGCTGTTATTTAGTTTTAGTTAGTTATTTTTGATAACTGAACTTCCTAAATACTAAACAAATTGCCCGTTATCCAAATATTTGACGCTGTTGTAAGAGCAACGTTCGACGACGAATATCTCACTGCCAATTAAAGAACTTTTTCACGAATAAAATAAAATTCTTGATTATCTTAACAGACGTTTCGTAAATTATCTAATAACAATGCAGTACAAAACACAGCCAAATGATAATGCAATGGCGGATAGGTTCCGTGATATGACTGCGGTTATGAACGCTTCAATAACTTTAGCATCAGTATATAGGAAAGAGATGATCGTGTGTTAATATACTGTAAACACACTACAAAAACTTTGTAACATTGAAACTGAGGTTGTCGAAAGATGTGTAAGAGATGTCCACTGCTGGACGAATTTGAAAAAATCTCCACGCTTTGTAATCTCCACCCCGCCTCGGGTAGGAGAACATAGTAAAATATTACAGAAAAAATATTTCCTGACAAAAACAATTTAGGGGTTTTCAAGTGACCAGTGAATAGGTATCTTCTAGGTAGACGCGTGACATCCTAGATCACATCGTCTCTTACCATCAGGCGAGATAGTGATGAAGCGCTTACCTTTTCTCGGTAAAGAAATATTGGAAGTTGTATACATTACCCTCAATAGCTGCGGAGTGCTTGGCTGTCGTGGGCTGCCACCAGTAACACAGTGCAGTTGAGCATTCTTTGCTCCGGATACACGTTCATGACGACCTCTGAATAAGCACACAAATAAAATATTTTTGAATGAAAATAATGTTAATTATTCCAGTTTTTTTTTACGCCGGAAAATTACATAATATCAGTGCGATAGTTTCTCCTCCTGGGGAGATATCTAGAAAAACTCAAACGGGGACTCTCTACTTGAAGTTCACCTAAGGATTTCACCGCTCCAAAACTAGATGGCGCTGTAGAGGTTATCTAATTTCGAAAGCAATCACATATAAAAATAATTAGAGCCAAGAAAGGTGAAAGAATATTTAAAACCGATTCCGTAGTTTTAAAGATTAATTCCTATAAATTCTCGCTTCTTTAACACTCATCAGATCTTTCATACAAGCTCACCCGTTGAGGGTGCTTTTCATGTTTTAATAATTTATTTGGAAAAAAAAGTGATAATATACGGTATGTTAGAAACACAAATTTTAACTAAATACAAGTTTGAAGTTTTCACATATAATAATTAAACGCTAGCTCATTAGGGTAATTAAAAGATGAAAAATTATATCACAATAAAAGATAACTTAAGAGGAAAAAAAGTGCATCGTAGTCCTACTGCAATGAACTCAAACCAATAGTCAGATAAAGTTTTTTTAATCGAACTAAAACAATAATTGTAATAATATAATTTTTATTGTTCCAATAGTGTTATCGACTACCGGGGTTATACCAAAGCACCCGCACCATAGTTTAAAATAAATAAATATAATTGAAAATTTATACATAAAATCGCAAAAATCAGGCATTTTAAATACATGTCGATTAGTTAGGAAATTTTTAGAAATGGGTGTAAATCCAGCAAATCGACCGTAATAAAGTTTAATACCGGTATTAATAATAGTCACAACTTGGTTAAGACCTGTAGTGACTAACAATACTTGCATTAAAAGCTTATTCAAAAAAAACCCAGGATAATAATACACATTCACTCCATTTCACCTGGCAAAAAGTAAGCACTGTAAGACTTATGTTATAGATACTAGGGCAACGGAGAGACATGCATATATGATACACAGATATTTAATAATTATAACAATATTTTTATAAACACCCATGACTCAGGTAAAATTGCTCGTATTCATCACACAAACATCTGCCCCTGCAAGAATCGCTACCACTACAACAAACGGTAATCGACGGCCGCTTGGTGCAACAGTACCGATCCCACCTTCTGCGCTACTGATCCCGAGTTCGAATCCTGAAAGGGGCAGATGTTTATATGATGAATACGAGCATTTGTACCTGGGTCATTGATATTTATATATATTTCTATGAATATTACATATCTATGTATCGTATAAGTATGTCTATCCGTTACCCTATTATCCATAACAGAAGCCTTAAGATGCTTACTTTGGGCTAGGCTAATTGGTGTGATTGTGGGAAATATTATTATTATTATTATAACTATTCGCACGGGTGGACAAAATTCTTTAATTTTTTTCTATAATTAAATATTTTTCCGTTAGCGCCATCTAGCGTTTTCCCGCTCTTTTGCATATACAATGGAAAAAGAGCGGACAGACAAACAACAAATTTGTGATCTTAGATTATGGATTGTCCAAAAACAAAACTCTAATAATATTAGTGTAGTCATTAGCAAATTATATCTACATCTGTACAAAATGGTAGGCACATATGAATAATAATTTTGTTTAAGTAGATAGTTAATGGACATAATAAGTATACAGCCTTCGGCGGTACATGGCAATGTCACGGTGGTAATACGACGGTTGACATGGGGCGCCGCCCTAGGGCGCGACGGGTGTCTAGACAACATACTTACATTATATTTATTACTATATTTTAACCGATAATGTGTAAATTCGTAAGAGAAGTAAAGAGATAACTGCTAGTGTTTCTGCTACGCGAATGTGAAACTTAAACCTTATATGATACAGATATTTATTTGTTAACAATTGCACTTTAAATAGTGCATATTTTGTTTTAACCCAGATTGTAATTTTAATTTAATACCGTCATTTTAAATGTATTTAAGTTTACGGTGTTCAATTTGGTAACGCATCCGTTTATGCCTGCTGTGTACACGGTTAAGGGTTAGGGTTTTAATTTTATTTATTATTACTTCAATGGTTTAATTAACTGTAACCTGTTTGTGTACTAAATAAACCGCATTAGCTGCGATATATATAGGAGTCTAAATGCATTTTACAATATAAGGCTCTAAACAATCGCATGTACGTTGATAGGCACAGCAACAACAGAGAAGCAGACATTTCGTTAAAATTTATCTTTAAAATATTCTTCATTGGAGTAATAACATTTTGCAATCAAGATTTTTTAAAAGTATGTAACACTTCTTTAAAAACCTTTTAACCTATTGACGACTGTTTGGTGCAACGGTAGTGATCCTGTCTTTAGCACCGATGGTCCTGGGTTCGAATCCTGGAAGGGGCAGAAATTTGTGTATGTGCATTTTGTACCTAAGTCATGGGTATTTATATATATTTTTCGTAATAATAGTTATTCATGTATGTACGAGTATATCCGTTATCCTAGTATCCATAACAGAAGCCTTACAGTGTTTACTTTGGACTAGGCTAATTGGTGTCAATGTAAGTATTAATATCATTTTTAAAAATTAATAAATAAGCAATATTTATTATATTGCTTATAAATAAGCAATAATATTTACAAGCAAAAAAAAAAATGTAACAGTTAAAGAATCGTTGCAAGTTGGATATTTGTAGTATATAGTCTGACCTGAGAACAACTTGTGAGCTGACTCGATTTTTTCTACTCGTTTGCTATATAATATGCTCTCATTCAAAAGAAACATTTTTACAAAAATCTGACAATAGATAAAAATGAAACAGCCATTTATGATGTATATAATTTGCATTTTAAATAATATCTTATATTTATAATTATTATATATTTTATGCATTTTCAGTGCGATCTTATAAGATAAATTATTATAATAGAAAAATACTAGAAAAAATCGACTCGGGTCACAAGTGAATCTCAGGCGGGAAACGAACCCGCAACCTTTGGAAATCCGGTCCAATGCTCTCCCAATTGAGATTCACTTGTGACCCGAGTCGATTTTTTCTAGTATTTTTCTATTATAATAATTTATCTTATAATATCTTATATGATAAATTTTAATAGCAAAATATTAGAAAAAATCGAGTCAGCTCACAAGTAGTTCTCAATCCGTTTGGCGCAACGGTAGCGATCCTGCCTTTCGCACCGACGGTCCTGGGTTCGAATCCCGGTAGGGGCAGATGTTTGTATGATGAATACGAGCGTTTGTATCTGAGTCATGGGTGTTTATATATATTTCTATGAATATTACATATCTATGTATCATATATGTAAGTCTATCCGTTACCCTAGTATCCATAACACAAGCCTTACAGTGCTTACTTTGGGCTAGGCTAATTGGTGTGAATGTAGGAAATATTTATTTATTTATTTATTTATTTATCTCAGGTCAGACTATATACTACAAATATCCAACTTGCAAAGATTCTATAATTTTTACATATTTTTTTGCATTTTTCAATGCTATCAAAATATTTTTTCTATTAAAATAATTTCCTATTAAAATAGCGTTACTTAAAAAATATTTTTTCTATTAAAATAATTTATCTTGTAAAGATTCGTTTACGTGACAAGCCACCATAAAATGATCGAACAAATGACTGAGTGACATCAACTCCAGATGCATCCACAACAACAAGGACGACTCAATCTAAAATGCATTGCAATAATAAACCACGTAGATAATGTATTGTCTAATTTACTTTGTTCTAACGAATATGATATTATTGAGAGTCAACATTTTCTCTTGTTAACGGAATCACGATGCATTTTACTCGTTTTGCTTTGTTAAATTACTCCTTTACAGGAAATGTGATCAGAAGCAAGATCAGAACATTTATTTATACAATACTATACCCGGCGACGCGTTGCTGTGTTATTAATTAAAATGAAACCTATCCTATGTCCAAAGTGGGAACAAATCCAGCAAAATGAATAAAAAACATGATAATCGGTTGATCGGTTTCGGAGTTCATCGCGGTCAAACACTGTGACAAGGTAACGTAAAGGAGAACTATAGTGTTTCTAAGGCTATTTTCACTAATATCCACTTATCTACATGGACTATCATTCAATTTTATTAATGATAAAAGTTTATTATCCATTAGAAAAAAACTATATTATTGTGGTTTATAAATCATGTACCCATGCTTCGAGGTAAAAGGAGCTCTTAGCTGAATTTTGTTATGCAAGGCTAGAAAATTGAGATTTGGCCGCCAGTTATCTCTATTGAAACCTAAGCAAGCAAAAGATTCTAGGATTCAAAAAATGATAGAATCCTAAGCGTAGCGAGGGTTTCAAATGTATGAGAAGGTAAAAACTTTGATACGGAGCGAAACACAATTTTTCATCTCACAACAGCGAGGAAAAATTTTACGTGCAAGGAAAACAGCTAAAATGGTATGGTATCTTCGTCGCCGTTGAACATTTTTAATATTAATTCCTTCTGATTTAACAAAATTTCAGAACAGTTCTGAAAAAACTTTAAAATTGGTTTATATTAAATGTACATTGATTAAGAATTTCATAGATCACTGTGACACTTCTTTCTGCGAGTGAGGTGAAAAGTTAACAAATAACCCCAAGTAAAAAATATTTTACCTAGTTAGCCAACAGGTATAACATTTTTGAGTGTATATACTTAACATTAATTTATAAACTTTGAGTAACTGAAATATAAACATTATATTCAGGCATAAGAAAGCACAAAAATGTAAAAATAAATTATAGACAGGTAAATTATAAGCATCATTTAATTTAAAATTAAAACATGGTTACAAACAGGGTCATGGACACTATATGTAAGTATATGGTTATTCTGTATTCGGTGGTTTTATTTAACTTTTTACTATAAATCCTTTACTTGCCAGAAATAAAAAAAAATCTTTATATTTCTTATGCTGCGCGTTTCACTCATAGCAAAGTTGCTTCAATGCTGAATAGTGTATTCGTTTGCCAAACTTGATTTTTATCCGGAGCTGAGGGTCTACCATCACATCTCATAGCTATTCAAGTTTAGCTTTTGAAAAGAGACGCCATTATAGACCGTGTATAGCGGTGTCTCACTTTGACAATCGAACTTACGTCGCGCTAAGATATCATAGTAGATCCTCTGATCAGATCAGAACAGATATGACGATCGTTTGGTGCAACGGTAGCGATTCGGCATTTCGCACCGGCGGTCCTGGGTTTAAATCACGAAAGCGGCAGATGTTTGTGTATTGTGTACGATCATTTGTACCTAAGTCATGGATATGTATTATAAATGTATGTTATCCGTTATCCCAGTATCCATAACACAGGCGTTATAGTACTTACTTTGGGCTTAGCGAATTAGTGTGATTGTTAAATATTATAATAGATAATTTGAGTACATCAACACTTTTTACCCTTACATCAAAATATCCCGATCAAGTAGAACTGGTATTCCAACTACACGCTCTGAAGTCGCACGCTATCGTATCTCCAATGAAATCAAAACTGTTTAACAAATGAGGATAGACACGGAATGTTTGCGTAGATGGTTCCGGACTGTCAATGCCGTCAGCTTCGACCTTGAACTGTAAGGGATTGGCGAGGGTCTTGCTAGATATGATCGTATTGAGACGGCGGAGGGTGGCACCGGTATGTTGGCTACACGTCAGTTATAAAATAGGATATGTCTTTTTATTTATAATTTACATGAGATTTTTATTATTTTGAGAAAAAAAAAATTGTTACTCTGTTGGATAATGATATCTTGATTAGCCACTAATAATTTTGTATTTTTTTACAAATAAATAAATAAAGAACGTTTGATGCAACGTTAGTGATTTTGTCGCTCCAACCCCCGGAGTACAAGTCCCGGAAGGGGCAAATGTTTGTGAGATGAATACGAGCATTTAGCTCGGTATCACGTCACGTCTGGCTTTGTATCCATAACAATGATAAATTCATAATATTATATATAAATTTCCAAATAAGTCATCTGAGTTGTCTAAGCAGAAATTGTTGTATTAAATAACGTAACGATTATGACGAATAATAAATAATTCATTTACCTGGAAAGATAAAAGCAACTCTAAGCCATTGGTTGATATATCAGTTTATTACTTGTGAACGTAGTTCAAAGCTCACAGAAGGAAGAGCTAAAAGTTGGTAGACATCCTCGTAACACAAAAGCTTAGCTTACCGTGACGGGAAAAAGAGAATGTATTTTTTTTTTGAGGAATAAAAATTATAAGTTTTTGTTGGAGATAATAAATTGCTTGGTCACCCATCCAATAACCTGTCACTGTAAGCGTGGCTTAAACTTTACAATCGCAAGCCAAAAATGTTCACTACAGCGCACATTGAACCATCAAGCTTTTATATCTTTGTCTTTTGAGTTTCAATTACCTTTTTTTGTCATAATTGCGTTATGCAGTTTCCAAGAGGCTGTATACGTGTTTGATTTAATCTCGTTAGTCGTTCGTCGAACAAAAGCCATGATTATTTATTTTCCTCAATAATGCAAAAGTTATGGTGAAAGTAATCGTCGTTTGAAAGCGATGCATTGGCTGTATCTATTTCCTGTTTCACTGACATCATATTGCTATTCTCAGAATAACAAAAAAAAATGGAGGGTTATTCACCAATGTCAATTATTTTCTTTTATTTAAGGATAATAAGTAACAAATTATTACAAAAAAAATCTAATATCTTGATCCCAATCAAGCCCTGGGGTCAAGACAAGATCCACGATGGAACGAGCTCCAAAAGTGCCCATTCACCTTGACCTTGAAAACGGATGGGTTATAAGTACTCGGAAATACAGACGCAGCGAGGGAGTTCCACTTCTTTGCTGTGCGCATTATGAAAGATGTTGAGAAGCGTTTGGTGCGACCGGTAGGAATAGCAACCAAGAAGGTGTAGTAGCATTCAGTGCGTCTGGATGTCCGATGGAAAAACCGAGATGGCGGTATAAGCACATGCAGCTCTTGAGCACATCCTCTAAAGTACATTCTGTAGAAGACTGACAGAGAGACAACTTTGTGGCGGTGAGCTAAGATGTGAATCTTGGTCTTCACAAATTTGCTGTCATTAATGAGTCTCTCACAAACAGGCACATTTTCCAATTAGGATTTGACGGATCTGTTAAGGTCTCGTAGTACTTGACCAGATACCGAGAGGATGTGGGTCCAGAGACCACTGAAACCAGAGACAAGTAGAATTACTTCTAGTAATAATTTTTTTAGATATAAAAATCTAGCAGTTAAATGCTTAAATAACAAAAAATATAAAAATAATCAGTAATAATTACAATACAAAGAGTAGTTTTTAGAAAGATATTTCTATCAAATCAAAATAGTATTACTATTATAGACTTAAGAGACCTAAGACCATCGCTGAAGACATCAATGGAGTGGCTCAATGCAACTCTTCAGAAAGTACAACAGGTTCTGGAGTGTTCAATTACATTTTAAATGGGTTTTAGCGACCGGTGGATCAAATAAACCAACATGCTGCCGAAGCGGGCGAAGTCACTCTCTAATGTCAAATGACTGTACTGTGGGCTGGACAATTAACTATTCCTCTGCGAGTTTTGTAAAAGGGCAAGATCAAAAACTCATCATCGAATGTTAAGGAATGATATTATCTAAAGTAAAATATAACTAAGGTGTCAGCTGTAAAGAGAGTTCAGTTTTTTTGCAATAATTTATCTGTATATAAAGCTCTACAATGATTCCCAAATTGCCGAAAATCTGAAAGGGGTCCATGTCAGCCAAAAAAGGGAATAGCACTATACTAGCTATCAAAAATACATTTGTAGTTGATGAATTTACAAAAATTCCAAACAGGAAAATATGGCAGCAGGTTTATGAGGCCAAAAAGTTTGGAAACCTCTTTAGAAATTTAATGTTTGATAACTAAAATATAGTAAAGACTGATAATATTAAAGTATTTGAGATTGTTCCCGCAAAACAATCTCTGACGGAGACAATTTTGGAGGTATAGGAAATATGTCTAAGGTATAATTACTGAAGACGTTGTTATGTTAATTTCTTATATTAACATCAATAAGCATATGCCTAAGGAAGCACTGTATGGCTTGTGTTGTCGATGATAAAGTAACGGATAGACATTCATTTACAACATATAGATATAAAATATTCGCTGAAATATATAAATTATCTATGAATCAAGTAACAATGCTTGTATTCATCATTTAAGTATTTTCCCCTTCCGGTAGTCGAATGCAGAACCATCGGTGCGTAAGGCAGGATCACTAACAATGCACCAAACGTTCGTCATATAATTGGTGAACACAGGGGCGTGCATACCATATAGGCAATTTGGCAGTGCCTACCTCATTAAGAACCTAAATAATATACCACTAGTATTAAAGTTAATTTAGTTTAATTGGTTCCGTAATTCTATACTCAACCAAATTAACTTTAATACTAGTGGTATATTATTTAGGTTCTTAATGAGGTAGGCACTGCCTAATTGCCTATATGGTATGCACGCCCCTGGGTGAACAGTATATGAAGATGACCAAACTTGTTTCTGACATAGGCATTGTATAACATCACTTTAGTCCCAGGTCTCATAACAATTAAAATTTGATCACAAGCATTACTGAGGCGGCTATCAACACAATATTATCTGTATGTGGAATAAATATAAGTTCAATGTCGAATGTAATCCCTAAATCCTGAATTGTATCACATTTTTGTAAGATAGTAATATTGATAAGATATTGTGTATTCAATGTTTGATTTTTACACGTGAATTTGAGGTGCTGACGTTTTTTACTGTAAACATTCTTGCCATTCTTTCCACACCAATTTAGTAGATTATTATTATCTACCACTTTGCAATTTGAAACTTTCTTTGATATTCTTTATAATGTCGCATATTCTAAGATTATTGGCAAAAGATTTAGCTACTTTTTCAAATGCGAAGTAACAAAATAGATTGAATAACAACGTGCCCAATAAAGAGCCTTGAAGAATGCCTGAGCAGCATAGTATTCTTTGGATTAAAAACCTCACACAACAACCCGATTAGTTGTATATTAAATTTATCCAAAATTGGCTGAGTGGTGTCGTTAGTTATAAACGACACTATTGTTAGTGCGACTTGTTGTTTGTTGTCGCCAAAAAAATGGAAATGCTCTTGAGAGTCATCATAAATAATATTTTTCACATTCACACCATTAGCCTAGCCCAAAGTAAGCACTGTAAGGCTCTTGTTTTGGGTACTAGGGTAATGGATAAACATACATATAAGATACATAGATATTAAACATTTTAACAAATATAAATACCTATGACTCAGGTACGAATGTCCGTATTCATCACACAAACACCTGCCCCTACCGGGACTCGAAACTAGGACCTTCGGTGTGAAAGGCAGGATCAGGCAGTGGTCGTCGAATCCTTATTTTTTTAATTTATATAGATATGCTCAGAAGTCACAAGAATAAACAGTTTGCGTGTCATGTATAGAAAATGTAGTTCTCAAACTTGTCACTAGATGGTGCTGCACTAAATATAGTAATGTGATAACATCGCGCTTGCTTGTTTAATGCATAACGCCTAAAGGTACTTATGATAAAGGTTTCAACTTTGACTTCGACTCACTAACGCTCGCTGTGGAAAGCCTCTCTACGGCTCACACGAACGCTAGTACTTAGGTCTCAGCTTAGCTAGATTAGACTATGACAAGGAGCGGCCTTATGCAGCTCGATCCCACATTACACGGTCTCCACCCACTCGGGGTGGGGGACGCTTTCTCGCGCATGCGCTAGTTTGTAACTAGTGCGGCGCTGCGCCGCCGGAGCCTCGCCGAGGCGGTCGCTTAGATGAAACCTTTTACAGCCTCTCCGGCTAAAGGTACTTGCGGACTACTTAGGTAGGGCGTGGTTTTAGTCAGTCTAGCCTGACATAACATCTTCTTAAGTGGCTTAGCCATAGAAGGATTTCCACGTTAAAAAAAAAAAAAAAAATTTTTGACTTGGACATGATTGTTTTTGTCATCATCTGGAATTTGTGCCACTACTATTTCCAAGTCATAGAAGCAAACTACAGTTTACATGATTTTAAATACAAATAAATCAATACAGTAGCTTTGTAGGTTATAATTTTATTTATATAAATATTAAACCACTAAGAATAGATTTAAATCCGACCGTTTTAATTCCAAAAAGACGATATGTTTCTTGACTTAATAAAATGGATATAATATAATAAAAGTGTAAATTAATTCAATTATTTTTAACTGTTTTTCATCTTATTTTAAATTTCTTATTTTAAATTATATTTAATCCTGACGTTTCGACTCCTTAACAGAAGCCGTGATCACAGGATGACTAACGTAATGATCGTCATATCAAAATATTATGAAGGTAGTAAAAAATATATGACGACCATTGCTTTAGTCATCCTGTGATCACCGCTCCTGTAAAGGAGTCGAAACCACTACCACCAGAATTAATCGCTTTTAGTTATCATGTATCAGATGCGTTTAGATTTTTGCTTACCGACCGTTGCTGCTTGCACTCGTGGTTTCTTATCGACTCACGTAAAAGACAGCTTCGGCTTAGGTAAGATAGATAGATAGAGGATATAGCGCATAATTTAATTAGGGTGGTCATAGCCGATCGGTTGAGATCTTTAACTCAAGCGGTCCGAGTTCGGTCCACACCGATGTACTATGGGCGTAGGCCTACTTGTGACTTAAGCGTTTAGTTCACCACGAAGGATGAAATATTAATTATGTATTTAAAACTGGAGGGAGACTCTGTACCAGGGTCGTCTGCTTAGGTACCTCCGTCTTACCTATTTCTGCCGCAAAGCAGCAGTGCTTGCATTGCTGTGTTCCGGTTTGAAGGGTAAGATATGGCAGTGAAATTACTGGGTACAGTGACTTTACATCTTGTGTCACAAGTTGGCAACGTACACTGTGGTTCTTGTGGGGTTGCAGTTTTGCTGCGAATCTCACAAGAGCCACATGTATTAAAGGTGACTGTTACCACTTACCATCAGGTGGGCAGTTTGCTTGTTTGCCAACTTTTGCAATAAAAAAAAAAAAACATTGTTAATATTGTTAACTTAAAAATAACCGGTAACCGTGTAAAGTGTAAAATAAAGTGTAACCGGTAACTTAAAAATACCGGTTTGAAAATTTAAAAAGCAACAACTGTGCATGGCTTGCATTTGATAATCATAAACGTAAGGTCTCTGTTCTTTTACTTTCACCTGTCCCGGTGTCTGTAATGAAATCTTGCAAGTTAATTTTAACTCTCGTCCCAATTTCCGATTAAGCAAAAATTTTACATGCATATGTATATCACGTGACAATGCAATATTTTGATAACATGAAGCTGATCTGATGCTGCAGCTAGAAGGTGGCCAATCGAGTTTGGGCTCGTTTGATTCGTACTGACGAGTGCTTTGATCCTATATGGTAACTAGGGTCTGATGATGGAACTGAAAGGTGTCCATTGGAACTCCGCAATAAAACGATACCACCCCATCGAGTTTGGGCTCGTTTGATTCGTATTGACAAGTACTTTTATCCTTTATAGTAACCAGGGTCTCATGCTGGAACAGAAAGATGGTCATAGGAATTCTGCAATAAAACGACACAAACCCATCGAGTTTGGGCTCGTTTGATTCGTCTTGATGAGTACTTTGGTCCTATATAATATCCGTATGAAAATCCATTTTTAACTTTTTAATTCGTTCTATTAACAAGCTTGATTTTATGAAGGTTTTAAAGAAAGAAATCATTTTTGAAATTAAACGTAATACTTGCTTTTTAGGTATAATATAATAATAAGAGAAATGGCCATGAAGGGCTAAAACTCCTTGGCATACACTTCAAAAAACAGTACGCGTGCCAAATTACATGTCAATAACATTTACACAACAAGTTAATTAGTAAAAGTTTGTCATCGTCGATATCATCTCTCTATGATGCGTATGAGTTTGTCGATGACTTCAATGCACGTGATGCCCCTTCGAATACTGGACAAAGAAGGGGCCAAACGAAATAGGTCTCAAGTAGTTGACGTAATAGGACGTGATGTGATAATTAGGTACCGTTTACAGTATCTGCATAATTTAACTATAAAATGGTGACCTAAAAAATTTAATTGTTTCCTTCTTATACGTAAAAGCAAGATAAATATAGTTTGTTTATTGATTGGGAATCAAGATTTTGTTTTTAACTCTTTTTTTAATGCGTTTGCTCTTGATCCCAATCAAGCCTGGGATCCAAGACAGGATCCACGATGGAACGGGCTACCCCAGAAGGTGTCTATTCATTCTGGCTTTCAAAACGGACGGGTTATAAGTTTCTAAACAAATTTAATAATTTAAAACTGACTAATATATAAAATTACACTTGTATATTTTTTAATAGGTCACAAAGAAGAGAAGAAAATAATTTTGCATTGCAACACATGTTCTCTATTTAATAACAAAATGGTTTAGAGTCATCGTAATGAAAACATAGGTATATGAAGTGATTCTGAGATTTAACGATTTTTAAACACATAGTATAAATATTAGAAAAAAGCGACCCAGGTGACAAGTTATTCGCGGGCTAAACTCGATTGTATCAAATGGCTGTATCATCTTAATCGATTGTCAAATATTTCTATCGAATTTGAAATACAGCGTAAAAACAGAATTTAAAAAAACTAGAAAATTTCGACATGTGCTCACAGGGCTCGGTAGCTCAATTGAGAGAGCAGTGGACCGGGCATGCAAAGGTTTCCTAGTATTTTTTATCAATATACGATAGCATTGAAAATGAAAAAACAAATATCATACATATAATATAAAATATAATAAAAATTGATATTTTTTTACATTCACACCAATTAGCCTAGCCCAAAATAAGCACTGTAAGGTTTTTGTTATACATACTAGGGTAACAGAGAGATATACATACATATATCTCACATAGATATGTAATACTTAAAGAAATATAGTATTCATCACTCAAACATCTGCCCCGTCTGGGACTAGAAATAATGACCGTTCGGTGCGAAAAGCAGGATCGTTAGTTTCCTATGGGAGGAACTAAACGCGTTTTCAGTTGTACCGTGTTTAATTTTATTGAGTGTATGCGAAAATTGAAGAACTAAATATGAACAAAAAATAGATTTTTATTAAGGTAAGTACCTATCTACCTATGCTCTATACCTATATATTTAACATTAGGTAATAATTATTGATCTTTACCAACATTTGCGTCTTCGTAAAAATAATCTTCAACGATAAAGCTGAACACATTTTTTTCCAGAAAGTCAAGCGAGCGATGATTTATCATTGATAACTGTTGTGCGTATAATTGTGATAGAGGTCCGCCACGAATGCTATGGAATAACGCACTACGAAAATATTTCAATTTATATTGAGGACTGTTTGGTGCAATGGTAACGATTATGCCTTTAGCACCGACGGTCCTGGGTTCGAGTCCCAGAAGGGGCAGATGTTTGTGTGATGAATACGAGGACTGTACCTGAGTTATGGGTATTTTTATATATTTATATCAACATTACATATCTATGTATGCGAAAAATATTATATAAAAATATATTTAGTTCTTAGAAACTACGTCTATCGCACATTTAAATAAAAACCACTTTTTCCGGACCCATGACGAGGTTTTTTTAATTAATCGAGTCGAAACGCAACGAAGCGTCAAGCGCAATTGCCCTTATCTCTACAACATTATACACATATTTCTTCAAAGATAAAAAAATACGCACGAATTCGCACGCATCCGATAGAATTCGCGCGTCCGAGCGCATCCAACGTTGATTGGACGATGAAACTCAATTTCTCTCGAATACGCTCGCATTCATGTAACTTCGTTTTATATGTGAAAAATTTGACGCTTCGATGCGCATCGACTCTGCTCTAGTTTGAGTTGACTCTTACAGGAGCCGTGATCACGGGATGACTAAGATAATGCTCGTCACAGGTGCAATATTTGAATAGGGCACGTTTCTAAATAAATGTATGCAAATTAAATTGTTGTGTGTTGCGTTGTTTTAAATTCAAATTAATTAGTTTTAGATCACGAGTTACGTTAAGTTTTTAAAATATGATTTGTACATTCTTTGTTTTAGTTCATGAGATTTACCATATATACATTAGTTGGTCATATTAAACAAATGCAAAGCAAAAATAAATAAATATATATAATATAAATTATTCCTGATATAAAATTAATTTAGGATTATGTTTCTAAATATTATGTTATTAAATAAATATAAAATGATTTTTGGATAAGTATTTGGAGAAGTACCTTTTTGAAAATATTAATTTGATCAATGCAGCGTATCGGGATTGTATTGAAAATCAGTTTCAGAGACAAGCCAGAACAATGAGACAGAGAGATAAAATTAGATATGGCTTCATTAAAAATCTTTTTTATTAAAGTGTAAAAGGCACACATAACTTAATTTATTTGTATCGAGATTGTAGATAATTTTAAAATAAATTGAAACGCGAAATTCTGGATCAATGATATATATTTATACTTTCTGCAGGTATTTTACAGGAGAGTATACTCAGGTGGTAACTAACGCAAATTGCCCCACCGGATCTTTGGTACATCAAAAGGGGTTTAGTTGGGTATCCCCCGTCTACGCTCTATGCGCAATGTCTGCGGGGAGTCCCCTTATATACCCGTCGTCAACCCGCGGCAGGGAATCTATAAAGATTTTCCCTAGGTAAAAAAGGCCATATTTTCTACCAATACTGGAAGAAAATTACTTTAATTCTCCCTCCAAACATTGGAAATTGTAATATTTCAAAATATTTGCTATTGTTGTTTTGCTGTGAATTGTATATTTATGAGATGCGCATTGTTAGATAAATTAGGCTAGACATCTAAATACAATTGTTACAGTGAGAAACTAATAGTTTTTTAAGTTACTGACTAGAAATTGTTACAGAGCTTTTAATTTTAGATGTCTTAAAGGGCGTAATTTAAATTGAGAAATATTGTTTTTTATATATGCAATTAAATGTTTTCTATTTGTGGGTTATATGCAGATGAAAATGGGTTCCAGTACAATACCAAGAAGACAATGCATGATTTAGTTTAAGAATTGTATTATGCAGTAATGTAGTACATTTCATCTCAGCCGAAAGACGTCTTTTGCTCGACGGAAAACTGCCCCCATAATGGTGGATTTTCAATTATATCCCATCTTGATAGGCAGGTCGAAAAATGCAGATTTGAAAAAAAAATCATTGCTAGCGTTCGAGAAGAGGGTGCTGATGTTGAGAGGGATTGAAAGGCTTTAATCGCTAGATTTTATAACTTGACTTGTAATAAATTTATAAAAGTGAATATTGTTGCTTTTTTTGTTTTTTTTTAATACTATTGAATCGAGATAAAAAACGGTATAATCCATTTTTTGCACACCCGTGACGTTTGGATATCGCTTTCATTGTATTTATTATTTAAATCTGTATTGTTGATATTTTATGCAAAAAAATATTTTGATTTGCTTTGATTTAGACAAAATTCATACTTTTTAACAGGATATTTCCAAAGCTTATAGCTCCACGGGAAATCTATACTTGAATCACGCCAATTAATCGCTGAAAAACGTGCGAGTTTAGTATAATAATCACTCCAGGATGATATCAAAGCTGCCTCATTGCTTTACGTCCGGAATGTTTGCGAAGTAGCCTCGAAGCCATCATACATAAAAATACTGCCTGCGTGATCGAAAGTGTGAGAAATTAGTAGACCAGTTCACTTCACCAAATTTTATGCGAGGACGACAACATCGGGAACTTAATAATACCCCTGATGGCCTTGCAATTACATGCCATTCTTTGCAATTACAAAAATTATTTTAGCTATGCATTTACTGACAATATTATTGGAGCGAAGCGAGCGGAGCTCCCATGGATCAGCTTCAATGACGAAATGTATAAAACGACATAACTCTATGAGTTCTAAGCCGATTTTCGTATTTTTAGTAATGAATCGAACCAACAGGCTTAGGACTAGATTTTTTATTTCCGAATTTTGTAATTACCAAAATAAAAAAGTTATGACCAAAAAACAATGAACAAAAAGCGCGCTTTTTGAAAGTTTTCAATCCACGATCGACATTGGTGAATAGAAGTTTGCTTTAGGCTTATCTTATGTAGATTTCTCTAGACTTCGGAGTATTGATAGGTCCGTCCTTTCCGCTTGACAGGTTGAAAAAAGTCAATGAGAAGAAAGGTTAAGTCATGAACTTGAACGACTTATGCAACTGTCTTCTCATGCTTAATTTATCTATCAACTTTTATCAGTAAACTTTTTATTGAGTATTGACTGTTGATTAAATATTGTTAACACTTACTGGTTAATGATTTATGATTGACAATAGTATTACGCTCCACTCCAATATATGGTGCTAGCGAAGCTTTATGCTCAGCGGCTGCATCCACCTATAGTCCGTTTTTTTAGCATTAAAAATTATGTAAACAAAGAAGCAGTGGTGTCTAACCTTGTGCTGGAGTCCACTTTGACTGGCTTCAGGCTCGTCCATTGTTGAACATATTAAATAACAACAAATTTTTTTAACAAAAAACTTTAACAAAACCAATAGAAACTTAACAATAAACCAAAGAAAAAAGTCAAAACAGATAAATGCAGACGTTGACATTTGCCGCTATTGTTGCAAATGGCGGCCATGTTAAGCGACCATTTTAAAAATCACCTAATATGGTACGTATTACAACATCGGCATGTACTTTTTAATTTTGTCGTGTCAAACTGACCAACAACGTCTCGTTCCACAAGTTTGCAACTTCTGCTTCTTAAGGTATTTTTAGTGTAAACTTTTCACGATGTTACGTTTTGCTTGTTACATTATATGTGTACAATAAAGTACCCAAATATTGTTCTTTCTAATGCTAAAAAAAACGGACTATAGTTAAGATACTGCACTGCAATGTAAGTTAACTCAAATAAAGACTATTTGATTTGATTATTAAAAGTGAATGAATAATTTAAGATTTCCGCCAATGCACGATAAAAAAGCGATTAGTTTATCAAAGAAAAAAATGAGTTCAAGTTGAAGGTTTACGTGGTCGCTGAACTGTTGTTGCAAAACAATTCGTTGTCAGTACTCAACTATCTTTCAGTAATTTATCATATTATCGATGGATTATGTTGTTTAGATAATATTATTGGAAAAATGATGTCTGCCTATATTTGTTTATTACGTTATAAAATATAATTCATATTAAAATGTAAGTAAAACTTACAATTGTGGTGTGATTATTTGGTCTCTTTAAGCAAGTCTATTAAAGTTTGAATGACCACAGTCAGCGTCTAATAATTGTATGCATGTAAACATATATAAATACCCATGACTCAAGTACGAATGCTCGTATTCACAAACATTTGCTCCTTCCGGGATTCGAACCCACTACCTTAGGGGCGAAAGGCAGGATCGTTGCACAAAATGGTCGTTAAATCAGGTGGCAAATTTGATAGCACCTCTATGCTTATAAAAAAAGCTACTTACCCAGTAGCGTCACCACCGCACAACTGCCGTACGATCCTGGTCACCTCGCACCTCGCAGGCTCGAAGTTTATGGTCTGAAGACAGAAAAAATCTTTTATCTTAATCCTGGAACGATAAAGAATAGTTTTATGGTTTTTTATATATTTTTTACATTTTTCAATGTTATCTTAATAAGACAAAATATTTTAATAGAAAAATACTAGAAAAATTGACTCAACAAAAAAGTAAATATATTCTCAGGCAGAAATCGGTCTATTAAAATAATTTATCTTAAAAGACCATTAAACTAATGGGTTGTTTCATCTTAATCAATTGTCCAATCATTTGTAAAAATGTTTCTTTCGCATACGATAAGACGTTCCTCTCATTGATATGATAAGACTGGCCTACAGCGTAAAAAGTAGAAATATACTAGAAAACGACGACTGTTCACAAAGCTCGGTAGTTTAATTGGGAGAGCGTTGGACCGAACCTTCAATGGTTGCGGCACCTATTCCCGTCTGAGAATTGTGAGAACTTGTGAGCCGAATCGATTTTTTCTAGTATTTTTCTATTAAAATAATAAATCGGAAAACGATGAGGTTGGCATGTCTGAAAGAGAAAAACATCTATCTTTTAATTAAGAAAAAAAAACTCAATCATTATGATAAAAATTGAAGTAATTATAGAAGTGTTTGTTTAAACAGTTATGTATAATTTTGTTTGTAAATTTGACGACAGTTTGATGCAACGGTAGCGAACCTGTTTTACGCACGTATAGTTCTGCGTTCGAGTCACCAAAAAAGCTGATTATTATGTGATGAATACCAACATTTCTACCTGAGTCATGGGTATTTATATAATATAGCTGGCCACGCGTTGCTGTGGCTCAGGTATTATATGTTAAATGATATATAGCCTATAGCTTTCCTCAATAAATGGGCTATCTAACACTGAAAGAATTTTTCAAATCGGACCAGTAGTTCCTGAGATTAGCGCATTCAAGCAAACAAACTCTTCAGCTTTATAATATTAGTATAGACTAGCGGCCCGTCCCGGCTTCGCAAGGGTGGACAAAATTCTTTAAATTTTTTCTATTATTAAATATTTTTCCGTTAGCGCCATCTAGAATCCCGTAGACGAACTACTTGCGGTTAACGCGTTGCTATGGTAACGTTATTGAGACAATGGAAAAAGAGCGGGAAAATGAGCGGACAGACAAACAACAAATTTGTGATTTTAGTTATAGATTTATTGGAATATTAAATATATACGTTTGTCTGTCCGTTAGCTTATATCCATAACACAAGCCTTACAGTGCATACTTTGGGATAGGCTTATTGGTGTGAATGTAAGAAATAATATTATTATTAAATTATAAAACAAAATGTGTCCGCTATCTGTTTAAACAGCCCATATGTGGAATAGTAGAGATTCTGAATGTGCGCCAAAAGTTTAAGGTTCGAAACGTAACGTCACATATTTGTGAGATGAGCATATGAGTCATGGTAGATTATAGAAATGAAACAGTTTTTCTTATTTTTACATTTAAAATAAGTTAAATCGGTAAAAAATTTACTTTTGTCAATTGTAAGACGTGAATATAATTGAGCTAGCGAACAAATGATTTTTTCCAATAAATAAATATTTTATATATAACTAGCGGTTGCCCGCGACTTCGTCCGCGTCAATTTCTGTTATTATGATTTTTCACTGATGCTTCGCTCATATTGGTTGCAGCGTGATGTAATATAGCGTAAAGCGTTCCTCGATAAATGGACTATCCAACACAAAAAGCATTTTTCCATTCGAACCAGTAGTTCCTGAGATTAGCGCGTTCAAACAAACAAACTCTTCAGTTTTATAATATTAGTATAGAAAGCATAATAGGAAATGCTTATATAATAAATTAATTGTGTACTTTTCAATAATGTAGTGAAAATTTAATAACTAAATAAAATGCAAAAAGACTATATTGATTTATATAAATTTTAATAGTTAGGTACGTGCCCGATTAAAATATTGTAAAGGTAATATATGACGACCATTGGCTTAGTCATCCTGTGATCACCTTCTTTACATGAACTTAAATACAAATTAGCTGACCCGGTAACGCGTTGCTATGATGACGTTAAAAGAGCGGGAAAAAGAGCGGACAGACAAACACACAAACAACAAATTTAGGTTCTTAGATTATAGACTAGCTGACCCGGTAACGCGTTGCTGTGGTAACGTTAATTGATACAATGGAAAAAGAGCGGGAAAAGTGCGGACAGACAAACATTAAATTTCTTCTTAGATTATAGACTAGCTGACCCGGTAACGATTTGCTATGGTAACGTTAATTGACACAATGGAAAAAGAGCGGGAAAAAGATCGGACAGACAAACACACAAACAACAAATTTGTGTTCTTAGATTATAGATTATGCGCAAAAAACTCTATTTAAGTTGTTTTATCTAGTTGTTGTGTAAGTGTAAGAACTAAATTAAGTTTTAAATTTTTTTTCATTTAATCTTATGATGCAATTAATAAGATAAGTAATTAATGTTGCCGCGCGACCCTCCCTTGTGGTCATGACTGAAAATCAGCGATTTGTTCGGGTGCTCCTGAGCAAATGTACCGCTGAGCTGCGACCTTTTTGCGTTGCTGCAGCACACGTACATATTTTATTGTTAAAGGTTGTAAGAATTGTTAATTCTGATATTATTCCTACTATGTATGTGGCTGTAGTATCAAATAAATACATTATCTATCTATCTACATAAATATAATTGTGTACAATGTTTATGGTAATAAATGATTAATGGTTTCACACCATCTAAGCATTTCTTTTCTCCTTTTCCCCTCCTTTCTTCATTGTCTATAAATCGATAGTCTAAGATCACAAATTTGTTGTTTGTCTGTCCGCTCTTTTTCCATTGTATATGCGTTACCATAGCAACGCATAAACTGCAAGTAGTTCGTCTACCGGATGCTAGATGGCGCTAACGGAAAAATATTTTAAATAGAAAAAATTTTGTCCATCCGTGCTAAGCCGGGACGGGCCGCTAGTATTACTTATTTATGTATGATATATGTATGTCTGTCCGTTATCCTAGTATCCATAACACCAGCCTTATAGTGCTTACTTTGGGCTAGGTTAATTGGTATGAATGTGAGAAATATTATTATAATTGATGGTTCCAAACCATCTCTTTTCTCATTTTTCCAGCCTTTCTTCATTGTCTATGAATAAATATGTATATTCACTTGCTAACGTTTTGTGTTAATAAATAAATCACGCTACGGCGCAATATCAAGGTATTTACTTATATAACCGACTCTCGGTTCGGTCGAGCGATAGTGACACTTATGTCCCGGGTTCGAGTCCAGGGGCAGATATTTTTGGGATGAACACGATCATTTGACTGTGAGTCATGTGTATTTATATAATGCTTGTAATGTTACGGAATAATCTGAGTGTTAATAAAACGTGTATTTCAAAGTTGTAAATTTAGTTTCTAATTTTAATTTTATTGCCGACGTAGTTCAGTAGTTGAGATCTCAGCTTTGAACAAAGCGAATCGAGTTCGCATTTAATCGATGTACTAGGTGTACTGGCATTCCATCTTGATAATAAGGGCATGTTTGAAATACCATTAATTCAAATATTTTATTATTAATTTTCGTGTTTATTTACGCAGTTAATTTTAAAAATTTATATTTAAAAATATTATTATGAGAAAAATTTCAACTTGCCTCAGGAGGGACTCGAACCCACTTCCCTTCGCTATCCGGGCGCGTAATTTTCCAATTGAGCTTCCGAGTGATAGACTTGAATGAGCTATGATTCAAAAATGTTTTTAATTCAACAGATCTGTAAGCTCGTGCCAAATTACAAAAATAATGTTTTGTAAACAAACCGGCCATACTTAACAATGAAAATTGTTTTATTTCATGATTTTATGAATGCTAATTGTAATTTATTTCACTACGTTTCCGAGCTTTGATATGTGACGTTTTCTCATTTTAAATTTGTATATTTCTATCATTATGTCAAGAAATGTGTTGACTTATATATAATACTAGCTGACCCGGCCACATGTTGTCGTTGCTCAGTTATTATAAAAGAATTTTTCTAAAATAAAAGTAGCCTAAGTTACTCCTTATTACATCAGCTACCTGGCAATAAAAGTTCCGTCAAAATCGGTTCAGCCATTTCAGAGATTACCCGGAACAAACAGACATACAGTCAGACAAAAATTGTAAAAAATGTTATTTTGGTGTATGTACCATATATATATTCATATGCATGTAGTAAAAAACGGTTATTTCAATATAACAAATAGACACTCAAATTTTATTTATATATATAGATACAACACGACTAGCGTTTCGTCTAATTGTTAAAAAACAATATTATTTATTCATAATTTTAAGACATATTGACGACTGATTGACGCAACGGTAGCGATCCTTTCGCACTGTGTTCGAGTCTTGGATGGGGCATATATTTGTGTGATGAAAACAAGCATATGTACCTGAGTCATGGGTATTTATATATATATTTCTATAAATGTTAGATATCTAAGTATCTTATATGTATGCATAACACAAGCCTTACAGTATTTTGGGCTAGGTTAATTTGTGAGAATGTAAGAAAAAATATTATAATATTCAAACATCTGAATTAGTATTATATTTAATCGCGGATAGTTATGCTATGGTTCACATAAAAAATAAAACTTCAAACATCTAAACATCGTAAAAAATCTACAAACTTTTATTACGCGCTTTTATTACGCGCACAGCATTGAATTGAAACTCCCTCCCTGCACCTGTATTTCTGTGTACTTATATAAAACCCGTCCGTTTTTAAAGCCAGGGTGAATAGGCACCAGGGATTTTAGCGGTATCCGAATAGAGTGTTCTGAACATTGCTTTTCATTTCTGTTATAAAAGTTAAACAGAAAGAAACTGTAACTCTTTGAATCTGTTTTAGAAAATACCGGTTCATAAGTGATAATATCTGTTACAGTCAATAAGGTTCAAATTGGCATAACTATACTCACTAATGATTTGGATACTTTGAAATGCCTATTAGTGCAGTCATTGAAGCATTATAGCTCCGAATTTTTTTACTGTGAACCGAATTGCATACAATTTTGGAATTAGGTTCATCTTACCCTTAACTTCAAAAGTGAAAATGATTTGAACTCCGCAACCACCCTGGGGGTGGTTGCCACCCCTTCTCGGGGGTGAATTTTTTTTTTGCAAAATAACCTCGGATTTCTATAGAAGGCCTAATTTTAAGCAAAAAATCATCTATAAAGTTTTTCAAAAAAATCCAATAGTTTTCGAGTTATTGGCAATTGAAAATTCGCAATTTTTTCACGTTTTTCATCGGTTTTTTGCAAATATCTCCAAAAATATACGTTTTATCGAAAATTTTATAAAGAACAAAATTGTAGCAGGTAAAACAATGAACAATTTGGTTTTTTATAAAGTATTCTAAGTGCTAGAGTCAGCTTGTAGTTACTAACGATGTGTGACATCAGAGTTAAAATTCTATAGATAATCTTTAATATAAGATCACAGTGGTTTGTGTGTTTGTCTGTCCGCTCTTTTCCCCGCTCTTTAACGTTAACATAGCAACGCGTTAACCGCAAGTAGTTCGTCTACCGGACGCTAGATGGCGCTAGCGGCAAAATATTTACAAATAGAAAAAAATACAAGAAATTAGTCCACCCGTGCGAAACCGGGCCGGGCCGCTAGTTTTAATAAAGTTTATACTACTAAGTTGATATATTACAAAGAAATGATAATTTTTATACATCGCTCGATTATTCGAAATACAAAACAGAAAAAGTACAAAAAAAGGAAATTAAAAAGATTGATGTCGTAATGGAAACAAGTTATTAAAATAAGTTAATTAGTCAACAAGCGTCTCCACTGAAATGAATTTAATCGAAGTAGACTTCGAAATAGTGTTACCGATTTTAAAACGGAACTAATTTACGCGGCTAATTACTAACTAATAGTGCAGTCATTGAAGCATTATTGCTCCGAATTTTTTTACTGTGAACCGAATTGCATACAATTTTCGAATTAGGTTCATCTTACCCTTAACTTCAAAAGTGAAAATGATTTGAACTCCGCAACCACCCTGGGGGTGGCTGCCACCCCTTCTCGGGGGTGAATTTTTTTTTTTGCAAAATAACCTCGGATTTCTATAGAAGGCCTAATTTTAAGCAAAAAATCATCTATAAAGTTTTTCAAAAAATCCAATAGTTTTCGAGTTATTGGCAATTGAAAATTCGCAATTTTTTCACGTTTTTCATCGGTTTTTTGCAAATATCTCCAAAAATATACGTTTTATCGAAAATTTTATAAAGAACAAAATTGTAGCAGGTAAAACAATGAACAATTTGGTTTTTTATAAAGTATTCTAAGTGCTATATTAAGCTAGATATTAAAGATCAAAGTCGTTTTTTATTTTTTCTGAAATTTAATCGATGTGGTCAATGCCATCTAGCGGCGAGCAGATGCATTTAATGCATTCTAATACAAAAGGGTTTTGTAGTGCTTGAAATAAGCTTTAAAATGAGTGCTATTAAAAGTCTTTTGCACGTAAAATAAGTGAGCTGTATTGCAAATAAGGGGAGCATCTAATGTTTTTTCTTTGAAATCATTGGGTTTCATAAGTGCCATTTCCACCAAAATTAAAATTGAGCGTATTCCGCCTAGAATTAACTTTATTATGAAGAGTTTGATAGATAGTATCAGTTTGGCTGCTTCAGGACACATGTTTTTCAAAAAAGTTACGATTTTAAAATAAAACAAAATTTCAAATTTTTAAAAAACCCACTTTTTTTTCATAATATCTCAAAAATGACGACAGATACGTATAAAAGTGTACAGATTAAAAATTTAGGTATTTTTCTGACAAACAATTTGGTTTTTTTGTTTTTTCTGTCAAACAAAAATTGACGGAGATATAATTGTTTAAAGAGCGCGTGGTAGCGCAATCACAGCCTCTCTTAAGCCCTTTAACCCTTCACCGTATTAGAAAAAGGTTTTTTACTATATATTGCAATGAAGGATGTTGTAGCTCTCTTAATTATCTTTACAATGGTTTTTTATAAATTGTGATAGCATGAAAATTGAAGGAGTTATGGTCCAAAAATTTATCATATTTTTTTCTACTTAGTAACTGAAAATTTCGGAGTGTGAATATTTGGAGCAATGTGAAAGTACGCAGTATAATAGAGGCTCACAACTATTGTAATGTGTATATATATACATAATATGGCTCATATATTTTGGAAACGTAGGCATGAATACATACCAACGTTCTTATATGTATATATAACACATTTGAGTGAAGGGGCCAACGAAAAAGCCATGTGATCAGCTGTGCGTGCACCGTTTATTCGTTATAATGTGACCAGTATATTTCCGTCTGCAAAGGAATGAGCACATGTTTAATATAATATATAACTAGACACCCAATTTCAGTACATTTTGTTTAATAAAAAAAAAAAACAATTTTTTATCAAGGGGTAGTTTTCAAGGGTTGAAAGGGGTTTAAAAATTTGATAATTATTATAGAGAATATAAAAAATTACTAACTCTATACTTACATCTTTTTATGTCATACCAAAGTATTTTTTTGTGATTTTTTCAATTTAGGGGTTGTTTGCAAGGGTTGTAAGATTTTCAAGGGGTTGAAAATGATTTTAATATGAGGTAATTATCTTAGAAAATACTTTACAATTTCACCACTTACTATTAGACATGTTTTCTAGCGATAAAATGGATCAATGTCAATTTTTCCATTAAGGGGTTGTTTACACCCCTTAAAATTAATAGGCGGAGCTCAGATCTTTTTCACTTTTGAAGTTAAGGGTAAGACGAGCATAATTCCAAAATTCGATGCAAATCGGTTCACAGTAAAAAAATTCAGAGGTAGGACCCTATTTTTCGCTTCAATGACTGCACTATATGTTGGTGTACTGTGTATACACATAGATAGTTAAACGTAAAACAGTTTCTAACAGATTGGTAACAGAAAACATTATATCTGTTACACTTTTATAAGTGTTCGACGCAAAACAGGTTCAAAACACCCAAATAAGTGATACAGGAATAATTCTGTAACAGATTCAATGTGTAACCCTTATGAAAGTGTATCCTTATAAAAGGTGTTTTTGAATCCCTGATAGGCACCTTCTGGGTTAGCTAGTTCCATCGTGGACCTTATCTTGGCCCCCTTGCTTGATAGGGATCAAGAGCGAACCCATTCTAAATAAAAAAAAACTTCAAACTATACATACATACATAATTATATACATAGTATATTGGATAAAACGAAGTATATGTATTGTTTTATACTTATAAGTAATTCGATTGTTTAGACACTTAAATTAAATTTTTATAATTTTTTTATCGAATCAATTTACGTAAGAAAGGGGACATGTTTGAACAAAACTAATAAAAACAGCCAACAAATAATAAAACTCTTTCGACTAACGTTAGACGGGTAAGGTAAACGAAATAAAGTCTGGCATGACCTTCAGAAGGTCGCACGCTTCGGGTGCCATGAGGGAGGCCTTCCAAGTTCCCATAAACAATATCCTATAGCTGGCGAATGCAAGGATTACGTCACCCGATAACACGGATGGTGTTGCCCGCACATGGCTACCATTTCCCATGAAATATAGCTATTGGTTGAAACAATTAGGTAGTTGGTAGTAACAGTTTTATATTCTAAATCATGAGCATTAATAAAAAATATATATGTTTGTTATTACTACAAATTGGTTAAAGGAGGATAGTTGTAGTTTTCAATAATATAATTTTTTAACTCACTTTTATTAACCTTAATAAAAAGACAACATTTAGTAACACATACAGCCAATTAAGGTCTAACTATATAAACACGCATAAAGAGTTAAATAAAAATTAAAATGAAAAAAATATTTTTATTAGTAAAAATAATAATAAGATTAACCACCATTTTTATTTCTTTTGACGGTACTTGGCGGGTAATTAACCAAGCCAACAGCTGATTTTGTTTCTGTTTAAAAATATTGTAATTTCCCCTTTTTAAACACACATAATAAACAAAAAAAAAAAAACATATAAAAATCGCAATCAAGTTCAAGTTACCAAGAAATGGAGGTTTTTTTTATTAAGATTCGTAAATTGAAAGGGGGGACAGACAAATCTGTAAATACTCTGTAATGCAAACTTCCAAAACTACGATATGATAGTATAATTGTAAAAATTGCAATAATTGACTACTCTCTTTCATAAAATCAGTACGTGTCAAGATTTTCGTGACTATAAAACTAAAATTAAAATTTTGTATAGAATAAGCGGTATGTATTTTGTTATTTTTTTCCGTTTAAATAATTATAAAGAGTCTTTTTTTGCTACAGTACAGGATGAAGCAATGTTACAAATTATTTATCGCCTATTCAGCCATCAACAATAGAATGAAAATATGTCATAATATATACAATTTTATAATGTCATTGTATACTCTTTATTGGACTTATAAAATAATTGAACAGTACAATAACATATATAAGTGAGCAATGGTGGGTTTATATCCAAAAGAGTTCTTTTCCAGCCAACCAAGGGTATGTGGGCGGCTTAACAGGTAAGCGGGACAACTTAAGAGTGCAGATCTTATAATGTCAATAAGAATGCAAAAAAATACAATAAATTATAATTATTTATAGCAATAATAATAATATAATTTCGATAATAAAAAAAATAATTATAAATAATTGTAATTTGTGATGGTAGTGGTATTAATGTTTATCTTTATAATAACAAAAATCATTTAAGGCAAGACGCGCCTAATCGTTGACCATTTGCTGGCAACTCGAATCCGTTTTGTCGGCAGTCGCCTCTGTGACATTGGATCGTGCGTACGCGTCACAAACTCACTTCCCAAACAGTCGACACTCCGCGAAACTATGGTGAGTGTTTATAAACTTTACACCGGTATTTTTAGATGTTCCATCTCGATCGCGGCTCATTTTTAGTTCACCGCATTGTTGAACATTACGAATTTGATTATATTATATTGTTTTCAAGACTGTTCCAAGAATTTTGTGAATATTCATTGAGATTTACATACATTGGGTTCCCGAAATACTATCATTATTTTTGTTGAATTAATACATTGTACGAGCTATTCCGATGTCGCAGGTTCGATTCCCGTTCATTCGTTTAGGTGTTTTGGTAACGTTGTTGTTTCTGAATTCCATAACACAAGTTCATTAGCTACTTGGATAATTTAATAGAAAAACTATTCACAAGGCTCGGTAGCTCAATTGGAAGAGCATTTGACCGGACTTCCAAAGGTTGCGGGTTGAGTGATGTTGTCTAATTTAATTATTAATTTTTTATTCCTAATGGATTAATAAATTGTTTTAAATTAGTTGTACTTGATATTAACCTTATTAGGAATCTATAATAATTTGATGACTAATGACAGTGTGATAATCTAAACCGATTTTAGTATACTATACAAAAATAAGTAATATTTGTAATAAAACAAATAAAAAATATTGTAAGTCTCTCCCAAAAGGAAGTAAAAAACTAAAGTCATGAAAAATCTTAAGAAAATGTGTTTTCTGTCAAACGTAGATTTGTTTTTATTAGAGAAATCGATAAAAATGAATTATACTGCATTCTCCAGCAAGATTGTTATTGAAGTGTTATTGAATTAAGAAGGAGAAATATAAACTTAAAACTCTAAACAAAAAAATATTTTTTTACAAACACCGAAATCTTGCATATGTTCATGGTTTTATTATATTCTAGTATATTGAATACAGGATGCTTATATGTTATTAACGATAAATTTTAACAGAAAATAAATAGAAAAGATCTACTGGTTCATTATTTATAATGTGTATCGTTCAACTTGAGTGAGCATGTGAATCGAGTCAAAATTTTCTAGTATCTTCTAATAAAGTTAATCATATAACGTAGCATTTGAATCATAAAAATTATAAATATGTTATGAATTTTAATAATATCATTGAAAGCATAGTCTTATTATTTTATTCTGATGTTTCAAATACAATTTAATAGAAAAATACTACAAAAAATAAACTCAACTCACAACTTAATCGTCGTATTTTGCTATTAAAATTTTGCATATAAGATAGCATTGAAAATACTAATACTATTGAATGTTAACAGTTACATGAAAACATACTCAATACTGCTAGTGTTTAGTGCTATAAATCTGTAATCTATAGTGTTTACAAGTGGAAAGCAATATATTATTTTGGACCCTGGATTACTCTACCAATTAAAGAAAGAAAGAAACACCTTTATTGGTTTCGAAAAAAAAAAAATGTTACAACACATAGCATTAAAAAAAAACAATAATAAAAATTAACATAACATAATATAACAATTGAGCTTCCCACCCCTTGATAGACTCCTCGAATTTTCCCAAGCTTACGCGAGCGCCATCTCATTCATGTTTTCGGTACTACTAACTACAACATCGAATGTAATGTTTTCCACTTTTATTTTTTAAATCGCCCAAATAGCTAGAGGATGTTGGTTCGAGTCCCATTTTACACCTGAGACATTATCTTTCTAGTTATAATTTCTTTGGTAATGACAGATTAATTCGACATTTATTTAATTTTAAAAGTTTTACTGACAAAATAATACAACAGGCGGACAAAATGCTAGTAGTATTCTTTACCGGTTAACCTTTGGGAAAAACGATAGACTTGTAACGCATAGTATTGAAAATATAATATCAAACATATTCTATGTTTTTGAAGTAAATTTTAAAACTTAAGTATAGAGTTATCCTACTAATATTATTAATGTGAATATTAGTTTGTTTGTTATGCTTTCACGCAAAAACTACTGAACCGATCATCATGAAACTTCGTACATATATTCTTGGAGGTATTAGAAGTAACATAGAATACTTTTTATTGAAAACAAATATTGCGGGCGAAACCGCGGGTAGTACTTCATATAATTCTAAAATAATATGGCCAGTATGTCAAACCAGATAGTACGTAGATTAATATTATTGATGGTTTACAAATAAAATGAAACTGGCATTGAACTACACAATGTCTACTAATCTTTTGAAGATTTTTAAAAATCTTTAAATGCTTACGTAGCGTAAAATGTGTTTTTTTGTAATCACGTGGTTCTTAAAGGTGATGTATAGTCCCCGGCATATAAGTTGAACCTGGTTTTGAAATCACGTAACATAGTAGCAAGACGCAGTGGCAAGTTAATTCATTAGGCAATCAGATTATTAAACGTCAAAGAAATAAATTAATAAAACAAGTCATTTTCTTCGGAGCTATAAAACAAACTTCCATTTTTTATTGGTAGAGAAATAAATCACTCTGACAAAGATAATTGCAAAGAAACTACTTACATTGATTATTTCCATAAATACAAAAGTTTTAAACACAGCACTACTCAATTAAGAAACTCTACATTTTGCAAAAGGTAACAAATTAATAACAGAAAAGTGAAGATAAATTGTTAAAAATAGAATTGGATGGGCTGGTAATAGCGTAATGTAGTGGTGACAATATAAGAATTATTATTATTATGCGTTAATAATCCATTATGCTTAATTTATTTCTAGTCGAATATTTTATTTGTATACTAGCGGCCCGTCCCGGCTTCGCGCGGCTGGACAAAATTCTTGATTTTTTTTCTGTTCTTAAATATTTTTCCGTTCGCGCCATCTAGCGTCTGGTAGACGCACTACTTGCGGTTAACGCGTTGCTATGGTAACGTTATTTGATACAATGGAAAAAGAGCGGGAAAAAGAGCGGTCAGACAAACACACAAACCACTGTGATCTTAGATTATAGATTTAAAGGCGAACTTAATACCTAAGACATTTTCTACCAGTCAACCTAAGGGTGATATGGAGACAAGTAAGAAGTAGGGTGCACAAATAGTGTAAAATAAAAAAGGAAATAATTAACTATAACAATAAAACTATTGTAATTAATACATATACCATATAAACTCTAGAAATGAATTAATAAATATCAACGTTAAAGTGTGATATATGGCCTTTTTATAAAAGCAATTAAAAGAAAAAAAACTTTTTAAAACAAGCTTTTCTCATTACTTTTTAATGAAACGACCTAAAAACTTTGTCAATACGAATCAAACTAGCCCAAACTCGATGGGGTTGTGTCGTTTTCTTACGGAGTTCCTATGGCCACCTTCCAGTTCCAACATCAGATCAACACCATGTCGTCATAATATTGCATTGTCACGCGATATACATATGCATGCAAATTTTCAGCTCAAGGAAACCGGGAAGTGGGTCAAATTTAACTTGCGAGATTTCATTACAGACACCGGGACAAATGAAAGTAAATAAAAGCCTGTAAAAATATCACAACGCACCCAACTCATTTTCAATACTTCCTCTTTTGTTTATTTATTTATTCAGTACTGCCATATGTTACATATAAATTCATTATAAGTTAATTATACATTTTGTTTTCTGTTCTGATATACACCACAGTTAAGGCATACACAACATTAATTATATCGCAAAATCATCGTCCGAAATTAAATATAAAATATAATGAAAAAAACAACGGGTTGTACTCCGGGAGTGCCGGCAGAAGTGAAAACACACATTAACGGTGTTCATTTGGAATGGTTAGTAAATAATTTCGCAGGAATTGCTTTAATTATGAGTACAAAAGTATTATCATTTATGTGGTAAAATACAATATTCATTTTTTGCGCTATCGTACACAAACAGACACGCACACTCGCGCAAGCGCCCTGAGCCGCTTAAACGAAACAGCAGGAGCAGGCATACATTTTCGCCGCGCGGTAGAAAGAGAGGGGGATATTACTTCCTCTCCTACGCCGCGCCGGCGGTCTACACTCCCTCCGTCTTACGAGTTTTCGATCAGGTCACGTGTCCTGATGCGAGTTTAACATTTTTTACCCATCCCAAAAAGTGCACAACGCCGCTAAAGAAGTTATCACTTCAAAAATTCATTAGACGTTATTGCAAAAAATTACTAACATCATCATAAAAAAGCGCACATTAATTGAGTTACACATAAAATTATAACAAAAATAAATAAAACACAGTTAATACACCCAGCAAGACTGATCAAAGCTATTCAAAATTTTTCTACTGAAATTAATTGTAACCATCGCCAAACACATCGAAGCCCTCCATCTTATTTGTTAGCTTATACGTCTTGTTGAAACTTGTGATAAGTATATATGTGCATATGTAGACAATGTGCTCAACACACAAATATCACCGCCAGAAATCGAACTCATAGCCGTTGATTTAAAGAAAATAAAAAAAAATACATTTATTTCTTATGAGACGCACCACACACCTGTCCACGACATTTTTATCAGCACCAACTGACATTTTCCAAAATAATAAATGATCACGAGCGAACACAGTTCTAGACTAGAATCTAGGCTGCGACTAATTTAAATCTACCGCATTACAAAAGCAGAACAAGCAAAATTTATGAAAACAGTTTGCCAAGTGTTCGGTGATATTATGACCTCAAAATCCGATTGTTTTCCTTAGTTAATACAGCTGCTTTTGTTCTTAATTCTAAAAACATACAATAAGAGAGATGATTTCACTCTCGGATATTAAAAAAATAAAATCGCAAATTCATCTGCAATCTACATCTTTATATATAAAAATTAGGTCTACCTTTTTTCGCATAAATTTAAAATGCATAATTTTAGAACGCATACTAATCATTTTGCATAATTCGAATAAGCTTACTGGCTGGTAATGAATAAAAAAGCCTAACCTAACCTGCAATGTATGTCAATTTATGCTTTTTGATAAGTATGCCAAGTGACTTTATGGCAATTGAAATTATGCGTTATGAATGGCTCCCATAAAAATTCTATGTCACAGTGTTGGACCGCGATGAACCCCGAAACTACTCAACAGATTTTTACAACATTTTTTTCATTTTGCTGGATTTGTTCCGACTAAGGACATAAGATAGGTTTCAATTTTAATTTATGACACAGCAACGCGTGGTTGGGTCAGCTAGTATATAAATAACAATCAATGTATGTTTGTTCGTTATGCGTTCCGAAAGCATTGATGAGATTGTGATAAAAAAAAGATCAGTTAAAAAGAGCACTGCAAACTTTGCCGGGTGCAGCAAAACTATATAAATAAAAATACATGTTAGTATGTTTGTTCTCTATTTATGCGTACCATTTATCAGATTTTGATGAAAGTTGTATGCATTCAAGGCAAGGTTTATACGAATAGAAAAAAATGTCAGCAAAAAAGAGCATTGCAAATCATGTTTGGTGAAGCTAAATCAAAATAAAGACCAAATACATAAAATAAAGAATATAAAAAAAAAACTGTTTTTAAATGCACTTAAAATAATTGTCCAACATTTTAACCTACCACGCATTCAGGACGCCTTTAAACTGACATGTAGTATTTTACAATAAAATCCATCTTCACCATATATCTTTCACAAGAAACTGTATTATTCTATTACCACAAAAACAGTTCTATGCACAAACAGCAACAACAGTAGCAAATACAACAATATTATTTTAGTTAAAATAATAATATAAATTCATAATCCAGAATGAAAGATCACTCACACCCAATCTCTTATTTGGTAGTCAAAAACCAGTCTTAAATATAAAAAGACAAAACTCAAATCCAAAATCTAACGTAACAAATTAATAATAATAATAACTTTAACTGTCTTTAAACAGTACAAAACGACTTTTTATTAAATCTTTAAAGTATCATCGCAACTAATAAGATTTTTACACCGTAGAACCATGTCACACTAAATCGACTGAAATTGAAGAGACAACAGTATAGAAATAAATTATTGACGTAATGTGACATAGTTCTACGTTGTGTATACGACGAATCTTATTGCTCGTCACTCCACTTGAAGAAAACAATGTAAGTTAATTTAAACATAAGGAAAAAACAGTACAACAGTACAGTCGGTAAAAGAATTAAAACTATTAAAAAACAAGTAAGCAACTGGTTTTGGATTATGTTAATGTTAAACGACTCATTGCTATTTCATAATCATAAGATTTATCTCATCACCCACATGCATGCGTGCGCGTACACTCACTCGCACGCACTCAAAAACAAACACACTTACACATACACAAGCTACACAGGGCATCTTCAGAGCTTATATTAGTAATAATTCTTGTAAATTTTCTTATTAAAAAAATATCACTCTATCCTTTTAAGTATTTCTTACTATGTCATAGGAAGCTTACCGATTTCGAAACCTCTACGATTATGCTGAAAAACATAAGTTTTTGTATTTTTATGATAGAAAGAAAAAGTATAAGGATGCTAAATTTATAGAAACGACAATTAAAATTATCTTTCTGTAGTGCACTCTGTATAAGTTCATCATGCACAATGCTTTCTTAAACTATTGCTAGGACTTTTTGGCGGGAGCGGGAAGCGGCACGTTGTTGTTTTTGTTTCTCTTGTTAAAATTTGTGTTATTGTGAATATTAGTGCGTAATAATGGTGGATTATTAACCTCTTAGTGTTTGTGAACATACAAGAGTGTTGGCAAGTGTAATAAAGCATCGGAAGTTGTCTTTTCCGGCTCTCTCAAGAAGTCCACGGGGAGGTTTCAGTAAAATCCCACACATTTACTGAAATCTAGGAAAAAAATATATTTAACTGTTCATTCATCATCATCAAATAAGTAAAGAAATTACTCAAAAACATGCAATCATACTTACTTGATATTGGCTAATTACGCAAATCATGCATGCCACAAATAAAGTAGAAAATAATAATACTAGATTTAAAAATCTAAAAATCCCACGTTTTTCAGTAACCAAAAAAGAATAAAATAACCCGGCGGGGCCAAGCAAGGGGCCACTCAAAACGTGGGGGCGCATCTTTACAAATACTCTCAACATCTATTCATAACTTACATCTCCATAAGTAATATGCGCCCCCACGTTTTGAGTGGCCCCTCGCTTGGCCCCGCCGGGTTATTTTATTCTTTTTTGGTTACTGAAAAACGTGGGATTTTTAGATTTTTAAATCTAGTATTATTATTTAATTCTTTTTAATTTTCTTGCGTAGTTGTAATTAATTATTAATTAATCGCAGCAAACCATGAGTCGCTATGACTTTTTTCATATGAAAGTAAATTTTGTTTTAGGATGCATTGTCATCGGGTTCTGACTTGCTCCAAAAATTTCAGCTCGCTAGGTGGCCGGGAAGTGCCTCAAAATAGAGTTGCAAGAATCCAACTGCACAGACAGACAGACAGACAGACAAACAAGAAAGCGACCTGAGAAAAACGTGGGAAGAAAACTATGGCTAGAAATGGCCACCTACTATACATTATAGGTAAAGCCATATAATGAGTCAATTTGCTCTATATAATAATAATAATTCATAAAAATTAAAAAAAAAACAAAAATAAATTCTGATTAGTTAATTAATTAAATAGTACGTATTATTTAAGTTTCAGTAAAAACTAATAAAGACCATAAACAAAACAGAGTAAGGTCACGTTTACGTGGTGTTACCTTCTAACCTAATCTGTGATCGAATGTCGAATCTCTCTCGTCGTTACTTTCTCACGTCAAACCATTTGTATTTTTAGTTGGTACTAAAATTATACAATTACAAATTGAAAACAGCTGATATTATTCGTTATATTTTATAGTTTCACGGTTAGTTTTTAATTATACTTATTATGGCCCGAGTCCCATACAAAAATGAAACATTTTTTGCTTCGTAATTGTGTTTTTTATTGAAACTAATACTTGATGACACACGAATAACGTGTATTACCGCCACGTCAGTTATCAAAGAAACTGTCACAACACCTCCAATCGGTTCGGCTGACGGCACCCACGCAAAAAACGTCGGATCAGATGACAGACACGTAAGGATATTCTATTCCCATTACCAAAAATAGAAACGCATAACGAATATATAAGATAATAAGATAATTATAATCAACATAAAATTTTTTTTTGGTTATTAATTAAAATTAAACCCATTGTATGTCCTAAGTTGGAACAAATCCATCAAAATGAAAAAAAAAACATCAAAATCGGCTGAGTAGTTTCGGAGTTCATTGCGCTTAAACATTGTAACACGGAATTTTTATATATAGGTCGATGCAGTCGCTAGGCATTAAGCTTCGCTAGCACCATATATTGGAGCGGAGTATAATACAAAAAAAAAAGAACAATAATGTTTTGTGAATTTTTAAATTCCATAGGAATTTTTAAAAGCGCGTGTTTTTTGTTTCGAGGGGAAACTCCAAAGAGCCAACGTTTTTAGGTCATAACTTCGTTTCAAAATTCGGGCTCCGTCCTAAACCTGTTGATTCGGTTCCACACAAATATTATTAAAATCGGTTAAGAACTCGGGAAGTTATGGCGTAACAGATATTGCGTCATTGAAGCTGAACCATGGGAGCTGCGCTCCAATTACCGATTTTGTTAAATCATTAGATTTTTTCAAAGAATATCACATGTTTGACCACAAACAAATGACGATCGTTTGATGCAATGGTAGCGGTTGTTTCTCACCGACAAGTGCATCGGTTCAAGTCTCGGAAGGGGCAGATGTTTTTTTTTATGAATACGTTTATCTTTGCCTGAGTCAGGGATATATTTTTCTAAACGTCATATATGTTTGTCTAACCGTAACCTTAGTATCCATGACACAAGCCTTATAGTGCTTACTTTGGACCAAGCTTATGGTGTTAAAAAATCCTTTTGAGTCTAAGCATTTTTTATTAGATTTTTAGTAGCAATTTAATAGCAAAAATTGCTTTAAATTAAAAAAAATATTTTGAATGAAAAAAAAATTCAATGAATGAATAGATTGTCACCCATGCGATCACCGACCTTTGCGAATCTTTTTTTAATTAAATTTTTAAAATAATATACATTAATATAGTTATTCTTAAGCATTAGGTTGTTCGCAAGACAGTTTAATATTTTATATAATATGTTTAGTAAAATATTAATTAAGACAATTTATTTTGGATGAACCGCAAACAATGAGTCAGCGAGCTCAATATATGTATAATATAATATTTTAAAAAATTTAGCCCAGCCCAAAGTAAGCACAGTAAGGCTTGTGTTATGGATACTAGGGTAATAATGTACTTGGGTACAAATGCGTATTCATCACACAAACATCTGCCATTCCGGTACTCGAGCCCAGAACCGTGGCAGAACCGCTACCGTTTTACCAAACAATCTTTCTTTTATTTGCAGTCAAACATATACGTTGTTTTACTTTCGCTAATCTGTTTAGAACAAAAAGAACTTTTTATTGAAAAAAATACAGTTTTTATGAACTGATTGATAATCAAATTAGTAACAATTCGAAAATCAAAATTAAATATATATATTTTTTTAATGTTAGTAGATACATAGACTATATTAATATTCATAGAGTTTATAATAGACAAACAACACTTACCGACTACTGATTGTCTCTGGTCTATCAACTATTGTACATATTAGGTATTCGCCATTAGGTTCATATTTACATAATTGATGTAAGAGGAAACTAAATAATTGTCAATTACAAGATTCTAGATAAGGAAATATTGCTTACGAGAGAAATAATTATATACCCATAACAATAACACAATATATGTAGCTTTCCTCATAAGTTTATTTTTTAAAAGAAAGTTTGCGCTTTTCTTAGTGAAGGTTTTTAATTATAAATTGAATTATGATTCACACCAATTAGTCTAGCCCACAGTCAGCGCTATAAGGCTTGTGTTCTGGATATTAAGGTAACGAATAGACATAATTATATGATATTTAACAATAATAGAAATATAAAATATGTTCGCTATGCCCTCTCCTAATCTACATATATTTTTCTCCTCTCTCTTCTCTATTTTTATTAAAATAACAAAATATAAATCAAAAATTAAATTACTAAAAAAGAAAACCTCAATACAAAGAGAACATTAAAAAAACCAATCATTAAAAAAGAAAAAAAGATATTGTTATATAAAAGAAAGTATTGCTTGATTAATTTTGGTCTTCCTCAACTAATATGCGAATTTCTATGAAAAAAAATCGGAAGAAGGCGCAAATACAATAAAAAATACTCGACCTTGAAATGAAATGGCTTATAAATTAAAATATTTAGAACGTTTATTATCATATTCATGTGGGAGAATTATTTAAGACGACACATATGACACTTTTGCGTGACTCATACCTAACGCCTAAAAAAGTCTGAGCATTCATTTTCCATGTGTATGGACTCAGTTGACTCGATTACTCAATTGACATAAACTTCTTTATTAGTTGACGGTACAATAGTACCAGAGAAAAAGATCGATTTATTCAGATATTCCAATGAGAACATACTGTATCATACGATATTGCCATACGATGTACCAGAGGGCCTACCATGATATCTTAGCGCGATGTTAGTTCGATGGTCAAAACGAGATACCACTACACGCGGTCTAAAGTGGCGTCTCTTTTCAACAACTAAACTTGAATCGATAAGACTTGAGATTATGGTAAGGCCTCAGATCTTCAATTGGTAACGTAACATGATGAATTTTAGCAACGTATTTCTGAAGGACGGAAACCTTCCCCAAAAATGGGGGATTTAACCATAATCTCCCCACTTGGCAGTCGCGTTGGAGATCGTAGGTAATACGGAAAACGCGACTTCCCATTTCGTGGTCTACTGAAGGTGGATGTTGATTCCATACAGTGTCATTCAATTTTTATGACACCGCTAAGTGCGAAGGTTGGTGTTATTCTGCTCTACCGGATACCACACAGCCTTCATACTCTTATATTCTTTTAATCAAGCATAGATAACTAGATTTAGTTAACTCGCCGATGTACCTACTACAGACATTAGTAACGTGTTCCACGCATTCTTAATTATATTCATAAATAAAAACTTCCTTCACACGTCATTAAATCTATTTTATACGGTTCAGTTCTTTACATATACATATAGGTTTCAATTAAAAACATTGCCCAGTAGCTGCAGCAAAGTACCCGCAAAGATGAACGCGCATTGTGCAAATATTTGTCACAACACAAGCAACAAGACCACATTTTTCTAATAACTCCAACGCCACTGGAAGGAACTTCACATACACTAATTCATTCACACGTGGTGATTGCGTGACCACGATGTATTTGTGGTCGCTTACTCTCCACAAGTTCACAAGCACGCTTCAAGCATTCGTTATTCTAGGAAAATTAGTGTCCCGAGGCGTTACTGAATGACACAAGTGATCGTCTTTTCCGTAAACACAGTGCAATTGCTGTTATTACTAAGTTAATACAGTGATTCAACTATTATTCTGGTTTAGCGCCGGACTAGGCCGCTGATAACACATGTTCCATGTTAGTGTGTCATCCTATGTGTTTATATTGACGATTTCTTGCTAACATACAGCTATTGAGATGAATAACTTGTAATCTTTTTAAGATAATAAATATTAATATTAGATACATATATTGTTCTAATCTCAACTTAAGTAGCTTAAGAATTTGTGTTATTTTATTTTATTTTATTTATCGAGGACAATTAACAAAACACAACATTAAAAAACTGCGAATTTTGATACATGCATAAGTGCTATTTTCATTACAAGCTGCCACGACAGGCGTTTTGGCAAAGAAAAAGTTAATTAACATATTATATAATGATGTGTGATTCATCAGTGCTGAAAACAATACAAATAATCAATGAATTCAGAGAGAAAATAAAATTGTAAACTAACGATATAGTAAAATGGCATGATAAATCAAGTCATTAATTTATGTAAGAATGTAATGCTTTTTAACATTAACAAAAACTCAATAGGCTTAATCTATAATCTAAGATCACAGTGGTTTGTGTTTGTCTGTCCGCTCTTTTTCCCGCTCTTTTTCCATTGTATCATAAACGTTACCATAGCAACGCGTTAACCGCAAGTAGTTCGTCTACCGGACGCTAGATGGCGCTAACGGAAAAATATTTCATAATAGAAAAAAATTTAAAGAAATTTGTCCACCCGTGGGAAGCCGGGACGGGCCGCTTGTTAAAAACTAACAACGAAAATAAATGTCTCCATCGAAACGATATTTTAAATATTTACACTACCTTTGATTGATCCCTTAGTATAATTTTATATTTTTTAAGGTTATGTCTGAATAAATCAAAATTTAGCTGTTTTGATAATGAGTTATATATCTTTTGTAATCGATCAATAGGCGAGTTAAAGCCTAGGTTATTTCGCGATAATCCCAAACAGAAGAGTGTTGTGAAAATGTTGAACCACGACGGTACCATAACACCCAAACCCGACTTAATAGAAGAAAGTTTGTTTCTTTTGAGGCAGTTTTATTTCTTTTTACGTTTAGAAGATCGGGAAAAATATTCTAATACTAATTCAATAATGTTTTTAGAACACCTATTTCGTTTCACTTTTTTATTCGATAACTCAATTATCTATACTTAATTCTTGATTTGAATCAATAATTATTGCTATTGAGTGTTCTTTTTCCAAGCGTGAGTATAAAGCACATTTCATTTCAAAATATTTTAAAAGTAAACGGTCTTGGTAGTCTCATTCCTCTTTAATGTCAAAGGCACTTTTTACGAAATAAAAACAATAGTTTTACACATGAAACTAGATTAAAAACATTAGTTAATAAGAGATCATTTTTATTTAAAAAACACAGTAAAACGACAAGAAGATATTGTTTACATCTCCGTAAAGCAATAGGTTCAACCAAAGAGATTCGAACATCAAAATGTACATAAACAACTTAAAATGGAAAAATACTTCGGCCTTAGTGATAAACTAACAAATAAAAATAAATAATCTGTAGGTATTATTTGTCACGTGGTGACCGGTGAAGCAGGATAAAAGATTTGCACTTAAACGTTTTGTTTAACCCCTTGACGCCCAGCTATGTGTTAAATGCGTTCTTTCTCTCTCTATCGGGGAAAATATCATTCAATCAAAAAGAACCATTACCAAAGCCGTAATAAGGATTAAATCAGACTGCGCGCTATAGAGCATTATATATGAGATATAATGCTCTCGGATTTTGAGGGGTTAAGGCGACGAATTACATTGGAGGTGACCACCAATACCTTCCAAAAGACCACACAATGAGTAGCAAGTTTTCCTAATTATAGTCTTTACTGCAATCACCAACTTGAACGTACAGATTATGTCAAGTCCTCCCTTTTTTAGAGAGAGTTACGTGCAATATAAGTTTTAATTGGTTTGAAGAATTTCCATTAATTACTTAAAATTCGAATGTAAACATACAAAACATAAATTATTACAAAAAAATATTTCACTGAAAATTTATATTAGTATATCAGAAATTTAGTATTTTATATATGAATTAGCTGACTCGGCCCAGATTATCGTGTTACCTAATATCCTATAACCTAAGTTAGGAAAAATCCAGCAAAATTAAAAAAAGTCATCAAAATCGGTTGAGTAGTTTCCGAGTTCATCGCGGTCACACACAGTAACGCGGATTTTGTTATATATATATATACATATCAAGAATTTATTATTTAGGTATTATATTTGTTAGTTAAAAATCATATTTAGAGATGATTCATTGTTTATCAAATCAACTAAAATGTTTTATCAAATTCTTATACTAATAATAACGGAATAATAATTAAGTTAACCTTGACGAAAATAGGTTAACACCATTTAATGTTGTGTTATCTGAATAAGTAATAAATAGGAACATTTTGTCGTTTTCCACGTTCCTGGTCACTAATATTAGTATAACTAATCTATAATCTAAGATCACAGTGGTTTGTGTGTTTGTCTGTCCGCTCTTTTTCCCGAGCTTTTTCCATTGTATATGCGTTACCATAGCAACGCGTTAACCGCAAGTAGTTCGTCTACCGGACGCCAGATGGCGCTAACGGAAAAATATTTAATAATAGAAAAAAATAAAAGAATCTTGTCCACCCGTGCGAAGCCGGGACGGGCCGCTAGTAATAATAAAAATAATATTTCTTGCAATCAAACCAATTAGCCCAGCTCAAAGTAAGCACTGTAAGGCTTGTGTTATGGATACTAGGGTAACGGACGGTTAGAAATATATATATATAAATACCCATGACTAGGGTACAAATGCCCGTATTCATCACACAAACATCTGCGCCTTCCGGGATTTGAACCCAAGACCGTCGATGCGAAATGCAGAATCGCTACTGTTGCACCAAACAGTTGTCAAATTAAATATATTATTGTTAAAATTAACTACAAAAATAATCATTAAACATATAATGGTGCAAAATTCCGAACTAGTGGAACAAACTACCTGTTGTTTCTCACTAGGTTGCAATTGAATATCAACAGTTTTGGTTTCAAAATAAAGTTTAAATTAGTTTGCAACCTAGAACTGCGCAAAGTCATCGAGCCATAGTCGTATTTGCATCTGGACGGTATCATGTTACCGATAAAATTCCCACAAAGTCAGGAATAAGATTATCTTATACGTATATTTTGCTGTTCTTGAAAAGGGCGTTATATTTTGTAACACACTAGTTATTTTTCTTTCAGTACTTTTTCTGAATAATGTCTTTGTCCTTTTCTGTACCCTTGATAAAGTGTAAGCAAAATTTCATGATCTATTGAGTAGTTAAGGCATGAAAGTGTTATAAACAAACAAACTGAATTTCGTATTTATAGTTCTAGCAGCTCGTCCCGGCTTCGCACGGGTGGACAAAATTCTTGATTTTTTTTTATATTACATATTAAATATTTTCCGTCAACGCCATCTAGCGTCCGGTAGACGAACTACTTGCGGTTAACGCGTTGCTGTGGTAACGCATATATAATACATTGGAAAAAGAGCGGGAAAAAGAGCGGACAGACAAACAGCAAATTTGTGATCTTAGATTATAGATTAGGATAGTAAAGCAATGCTGTTGATTCTTAAAACAAACCTTTTACTAACGTAGAAAAAAGCGTTTACTCGTAAGAACGATCGTCTTCGAACAGGCACAAAAATAATAAAACAATACTTCAAAATTAAAGTGAAAAGTGTGCACGATAGGTTGCGCACAAAAAACGTTACGCTGTCATTCGATCACTAAATTTAACTCATCATATTTTTCATACCGGGCGTCTTATATGGAAATCAATTCTTAAGGAGTAAACTTCTAAAAACTTTTCGGAGAACACTTTTCTATAACAAGCTACCTTCTTTTATAAAATATTTGAACTACTTTGACAATTTCAAGTCTTAGATATACAATTACACTTTAGAAAATTCACCTTCCGATAGGTTGAAAGACGTGACGAAGACAAAATTTTATAAGCTTTTATTTTTGCTTTAATTATTATTATTACTATTATTTATTTCAGAAAATATGTTCCAAACCCATAAAATCAAAACAAATAAAATTTAATATAAGTGGATTTTACGATATTCTTTGAACATAAAGTGTTTATATTAAGTGGTTTAAACTTTTATATTTTAAGTATGTCACTTCTTTAGAAAGTTAAAAAATAAACTGCTTTATTTACTAACATACATATATTAAATCAAATTATTTATTTACATTGTCGAACTAAGTCGAATTGTTGGAAGAATAAATTTGATGTTGAACAAAGTGAAGTCACAAAACGTAATGATATAAAACAAAACTTAATATTAAAAAAAGACTATTAAAAATTAAAACTCAAATAACTTTTGTTTTTTAAACTGTATGATATTACACCTTAATTTCAAAATTAACACTTTCCTAATGTTTAAGGTGCGTCAAAATTACATTTTAAAAGGAGATCGAAAAGTGTCAAAAGTATTAAACCCAACGTGTAGCACAGTTATAATGCTAAGAATTCTGGACTGCGTCCAAGTAATGGCTGCTCCCAAACTCCGAATTTCACAGTATCGCAATAAAACTGCACTTGTTGTCGACCGACCAATACTAAGGTCAAATATCTGAAAACCCGTTTATAGCAGTGCCATTGCTTGATATAAAAAAATGCATTTTGAGTAAATGAGCGATATTATTTGGAAACATAACGGGAAGAATTTAAATGTAATTTTACTTTTGTTGAAAAATGTTGAAAAAATATGTTTTCATAATTCTCCTCACATGAGCTTTGAAACACATCGTTCAACTGAGTAGATTTTTTTCCGCGTAAGTTTTCTATATTTAGCGCCCTTTTCATGATTAAAGTATTAAATAAAATAAATATTATCAATCAGATGTCTATGCGTGGAGATTATAGGAAAACGCTTAATATTTACCCGGCTGCGCGACGCAAAGGAGGGTAATGTGTTTATTAATTTATGTATGTATGTGCGTTCCTATGTGGCGTTCTAGAGACCAAACGCGTGGGCCGATTTTGATGATTCTTACGACAATCGATTTGTCTTAATGTTCCGAGTGTCATTAAAGACATGAGCGTAATCATAATTCAATACGGTGACAACCAGACGCCATATTGTTGAAAATAAAAAAGAAGTGAAAATAGATGTAATATATCAATTTTTGACAAGTTGTCGTGGTCTCGGCGAGACAATCCTAAAAACTACAACTCGCGCAGAATTGGGTGGGAACTTTTAGCAACACCATACCATAAAACACGTGCTTTTAGAGGCAGTTTTCGCTATCAAGCAACGAAGTGTTGGAACAATCTTCCGCCAACATTGCGTATCTTTGTCTCTAAATATACGTTTAAAAAACGATATAAAGAGTTATTGCTTCCTCAAAGTATTGTCTAAGATGGTGGCGAAGACAAGCCTCTTATTATTATTATTGTTTCCCTTTAGTGGTCCAGATAATTATTCAATTTTATAAAGTTGTGTGTATTATCTATGTTGTTAATTTACTTCACCTCAGCCTCACCTGTTGTTATTTTTGCTTATTGTCATTGTATATTTGTTTTGTTTTTTTAGCTAATAATTAATTGTTTATTTTAAAGCATGTCTAATTTGTATGTGATTGTGAGATTGTATTTGTGTATGTAATTGTGATATTGTTATTCGTCCGATGTTGGCACGACAGAAAATCAGCGTCGAGCTATCTGGTTCGACATATATGCTGAGTCGTGACCATTTCCTGCTGCACACTGTATTTTTTTCCCTTCTTTCTTAATTTTTGTATATGTATTGTTATGTGTGCAGTTTGTGAATAAAGCTTTTTTCATTTCATTTCATATCGAGAGGGGTAATCGTTGAAAAGGAATTTGAAAATCATCTTTAGGTTTCTTATACCATTTACCAATTTGAAGGTCCATTTACGATTTACGGCGATTTAAAGTTATTTAGCAACGATTTTTACTTAATTTCGGAGTTTCCCGTCTAACTAATAATAATTACAATATTTCTTACAATCACACCAATTAGCTTAGCCCAAAGTAAGCACTTTAAAGGCTTGTGTTATGGACACTAGGGTAACGGATAGACATACATATATCTACATAAATAAGAAATATTTATAGAAATAAATATAAATACCCACAACTCAGGTACAAGTGCTCGTATTCATCACACAAACACCCCTTCTGGGACTCGAACCCAGGACCGTCGGTACAAAAGCTTTGGATAATTCTCGGCTAATAGGCTTATGATCATTAATTGCGCAATTGGAATATCCAAGACTCATCGCGAATCGTGTACACGCGAGCAATAAAGCTATTATAATGTCGCATAAAGTGGAATCTATTTCTGAAGCGTCAGACTAACAGATATACACACGACCCTAATTTCGCCCGAATTATCCATAGCGTAAGAAGCGTTCCGAACGAAAAATCTCATTGTTACTCATGTGCTTAGTCAGAGCGGATAAATAAACGGAGATATCGGCGAAATGAATTCCACCAACCTTGAATCTTGACAAGATACACGCAGATTATGCTTCTGCGTTTGTGTGACGTAGCTCGGGCTTACAGCTACATGGTTTGACTCCGTCGAATTTAAGGTCCGATTTGTAAAACATTTTTTTTGATTTTTAGAATGCACCTAGTTTACTCCTCGTAAAGGAGTTCAGCAATTTATATTTTTTTATTCTTGTTTATATGTTTAACCTCGACGCAAGCTTTAAATAGAGTCGCCATAAACCTCAATGGATTTCTTTACGTTGTTATAAAATATAAAATGTAAATTATCTTTGATACGTTAATAACTGAAAAATTGAAATTATCGATGTTCCCAATAAATTAATACTTCAACCATGGGCTTTGGGAACAGTCATTCGATGGGTATGATAATGTTATGATATTTCCAAACAATAATATTTTAATCAAGCATTTTATATTGTGCTTATACCCATTTTGTAAAGTTCATAACGAGACTTGTATCAATGTAACGCATTTTTTATAGTAAATAGGTCAGCGCTGGACCGCTATCTCAACTGATGGTAAGCGACGATGCGATCTAAGATGTGACGCGCTTACCTAAAAGATACCTATTCACTCGTGACTTGAAGACCTCTAAATTGTATTTGTCAGAAAACACAGACTCAGACTAAGAGTTCCACTCTTTAGCGGTACGGATCACAAAATTCTTATTCTACTACTCTTTTTAATTTTATTCTAGTTAGAGGCTTGGTTGGCTTCCCCACATCAATACCTTGGAAGGTCGAAGTATTTTTTGTAAACTAATTAATAAGGACATTTTCTCGTTGCTTTTCTTAAAGTTCGTAAGGTATTTGTTGAATTGATTTTGAATAATTATACATTATAGTCTTTTTATAGAATATTTTATTATTTAATTAAACCTCTTTTACGGTTTCCAAGAAGCGTTTTCTTGTTGTTTAATACATATTTAATTTGACGTTTCGACTCTTTGATCGCCGTGATCACATGATGAGTAAAGTAATGGTCGTCATACCTGTGCTACTTACTACCTTCTAATAATTTAATCGGGTACGTTCCTAATTACTTAATTCATACAAATAAATTCAAATTTAAATATTTTATTTCGGTAACTTAGCCTATTGCAAATATTAGATGTGGGGACTTCCCTTAGGGCTAAACATCGCCTGTGGTAGGAGGAACCGCTCTTTTAACAATCAACAAATAAAATTAAATAATTATTTATTCCATGAAAAGTCTTACAGAAGGTTTCTTTAAAGTAAAATTTCCAAACTAAGTAAGGCCTGTACTGTGGGAATCTTATTTTTATTTATTTATTTATTTATTTATTGTAACAGATTCGCCAGCGAAATACAATTATACATTACAATGAAAAGCTTATTTTGGATGACACATATAAAAAGCATGTCTTTACAGGTAAATACAACAATTCTATTTATTTGTCGAATACAAAAAGGAAGTACCTACTTAACATTAAAAGAAATCTTAATGGGAGGAATTAGGTATCATAAGTTTCATGCGATGACTAGATTATTGAAATTGTTTTTCATTTCATTTAGTTAAATATATAAATAATTATGAGTTTTGATTATATATTTTTGTATTCCAAAAGTTATTAAATATAATTAAGAGATAGTATTGAAAATGCATTAATGGACATTTATTAATTAATAAAATTAATTGAATGATTATTCGTTATATTTTTTGTTTATTTTTAATTTGTAATGAAAATTGTATCGTTTACTTTCAAATTCTATACTTTACCGAAGGTGACATAGTAGTGATACTAACAAAATTGGCAAATCAAATCATTGTAACACTAACTTACATATCACAAATAAAAGATTCTGATTCTGATGAAAAGAACCAATAATAAATATAATCTTGTCAACACCTAATTGCTTACACTGACTGGTATATTTCTGTAACGTCTTAATTTGTTTAACGAAGTTCAGACCGCATTGTCGCTTGCGCCGTTTCAATCGTTGCACGTGGGTTGACTAAGATTTATCAACCGAGACGTGGAATGGGAGACAGGCGTATAATACGAAGAAATATTTTCTGGAATGCACCTATTTCTCTATATAAAACAAGGTCTTTTGTTTTTGTAAAATGTACATCGAAGATTGTTCAGCATTTGATTCATGTAAAGTAATGCAACGATTCCAGACTATGAATGAAATTAGATTTTAATTGTCACATAGGTATATAGTATAATGATATTTCTTATAGTCACGCCCATTAGCCTAGCCCAAAGTATAGTAAGGCTTGTGTTTTATGGTAACGAATGAGACTACACATATGATACATATATACGTCATATTCATAGAAATATATCGACGGCGTTGAGAAATTCATTTTTTTGTCGTTTCCAATTCATTATTTGCATGTTTTAATAAAATTTCCTTAGCATATTTTCAGTTGCAAGCAATCAAGTTAAAAAAAAAATAAATATTCTTTTACTATATTTTAACTTGTCAAGAAATTAAACGTTTTTTTCAGCTTGTGTATTATTTCAAATTTAGCAGTTAGGAGTTATTGGCACTTCGCCGTCGACAGGTACATTATGAGATAGTAATAATACTCCTAACATTTACACCAATTAGCCTAGCCCAAAGTAAGCACTGTAATGCTTACTGGACGGACAGAAATATATGAAACAAATATTATGTAAATTTCGGGAATCATAACCAGGATCGTCGGTGCAAAAGGCTACGCTACCAGTGCACCAAACGGTTTTCAAAATGATGATGGATTATGAGGACCTAAGGTTTATCCATTACCCTAGTATTAAAGACACAACCCTATTTGTTTTGGGCTAAGCTCATCCCCAGAATTTATCACTATCAATTAACTATCATTGCTTCTAGACGACCGTTCGGTGCAACGGTAGCGATCCTGGCTTTCTCACTGACGGTCCTGGGTTCGAGTTTCAGAAAGGGCCAATTTTTGTGTGATGAATACGAACATTTGTACCTAAGTCATAGGTATTTATATATATTTCTATTAATATTAGATATTTATATTATGCCATACAGTGCTTACTTTGGGCTATGTTAATCGGTGTGAATGTAAGAACTATTATTATTATTATAAATATTGTATCAACGGTGCAACAAGTATTGACGCAACGAATTTTGATGCAAGATATACGGCATCACAATACAACCCACGTCCTACTATTTCGGTTGTTACCGAGGCCGAGATGCAGTGTGTGTACCACCACATATCAACTGGTGCAGTGAAATTATTGCGTTGTAATGAAGTCGAAACTGACAACGGAGGAGGTCCAATACCACAGTGTATATATCTAAAGCAGTATTAAAACTAGGCTTCCTACGTTCCATCAGAGAATCAGGGATGACACTCTTACGTAAAATTATAAATTTATTAATTATTAAACCATTGATTTGGGTTCTGTTATGATCGAGTAAACCAATTAATCGACTATTAATATAAACATTAATATTTTATGAAGTATTTATACTTCATTGTGCCCTTTTTTAGCATATAACATACAAATAGCTTATATGCAGGGATAAGTTCTCAAAGCCTGAAAAATGTAGAAAAATCAGACCAAAATATTTTTCTGGTAACTTTAAAAAAAAGTGGTTGCAAAATCATTAAATAACTATGAGAGCAATACACTGAAACAGGAAATATATGATACGGGGAGTAAAACAAAACTTACTGTAAAAATGCAATTAAATTTTACATTTTTAATTTTCGCGCGCAATTTGACGAAAACGCCAGACGCCATGTTGCTCTGTGGTCATGAAGTCACATGGTCACGTAAACAAATGATCTGATATGGGCTGATATGCTAAGTAACCTAAAAGCGTTGATCAGTTGACAGTTTTTAGTTTTCATGACTGTATGACGTAATAACATGGCTACCATTTAACTTATTAAAAAGATCTATTACAAAATTGTAAACTTTGAAATTAATTTTATTATATTTCTGTTATTAAAGGAAATAAAACTAACATTATGCGACTGCTTATTACTTAAGCTATCTCAATTGTATATTTTCATTTTTTTTATATAAAGTACAATATTGACAACAAAAATAACTATTTAATATAGCCATAGATTATGCCAATGTTCATAATGGATGATACTTTATAAATTTTTATTTCATAATGAACCTGTTGACACATTTACAACATCATCAATCACTAGAGTAGTCAACATCAGTCATCAGTCACCCAGCGGAAAAATTTGTCGAATTATTTATTTCTACAGAAAAAATATATATATTAGACAACCTCTGTAATTTTAAAATAACGCACCAAACGTATAAAATTATGAATTAAAAAATTTAAACAACTCCAACTAAAAAAAGAAAATCAAACATATTTTATTTTATTATTTTCATTATTGTACATAACATCCTTAAATATTTTCTTGTCGTACCTGAGACCTGAGCTGATGACCTGGACACGGCTAAACCGATTTTAATGAAACAAGTCCAAGAATCACTGCTAGGAAATCTAATTTCAATTAAAAATAACCACATTCAGATCGGTTCAACCGTTAAAGAGATACGGTGCCACAGACAGACATACTCACATAGCAGGCAAACTTATAACACCCCACTTTTGGATCACGATTTAATTATAAGCAATTCTTTTTTTACGTTATTTATAATTTGAGTTTTTTCTATGCTAAAAACAAAAGAAAAACGTAATATGACAAAAAGTATCGAATATTCTGTATTAGGTCATCATTAAATCAATACAATAAAACGTAAAATAATAGTGAATTAATAACACCGGATAGTAAAAAATGTATTTGGTAACATTCCATAGTAGTCACTATTCAGATAAGCAGTAATAAAAAAATACTAGAATGATTCATTTTCTACAATCAACCAAAACCAGGGTTGAACACCTGCTGCATTTCGTACGTGCAAAAATTCATCAGAACTGCGATAAATAAATAAATATTTCTTATATTCGCTACAATTAGCCTTGACCAAAGTAAGCACCGTAAGGCTTGTGTTATGGATACTAAGGTAACGGATAGACATACATATATGATACATAGATATGTAATATTCATATAAATATATATAAACACACATGACTCAGGTACAACATAATACAAACATTTGCCCCTTCCGGGATTCGAACTCAGGACCATCGGTGCGAAAGGCAGAATCCCTATCGTTGCACCAAATGAAACAATGTATACAACAGCGAATAGATACACATTACTGACTGACCCGGCCACGCGTTGCCGTGGCTCACTGAATGAAACTTATCCTATGTCCTAAGTAGGAACAAATCAAGGATAAATTTAATTAAGTTTTAGCAAACCTAATAAAAATCATCGAAATAGTTTAGTTTTTATTGTAACTATTAAACCTTTTATCTTTATTTATCCTTTTCACCCAAGAATGCCTGGAAAAGATTGCTGTTTAGCAATAAGGCCGCGTGTTTGTCTTATTCTGTATCCTACCTATGTATGCAATGAAGTGTTTATATATTATTATACTGACATACACTACCATTTGCATTCTTATACCCATAACTACATAGTTACCGAAAACCGAAAGTAAAACATTACAGGTTTCTTTAAAGGGGATAATGAATCATTTTCATTTTTAATCACACACACACCGCTTATCTATATATATAGTAAGAATGTTTAAAACATTATACAATTTAATTATAGAATAACCTTAGCATAACAAACAATATGTTATGGAAGAGTGGTTCCTCCTGGTACAGAAGTTAAACACTTAATAGAGGGAACCCTCCCAGGTTAATAATTGTTGTGACATTTGGTAACGATATATTTTTTTTTATTATTTGCGTAATATTGTCTGATAAGTGATGAATAAAGGAGTCATCAAACCGAGAGTTACAAATAATATGAATAGCAGCCGCCTTGACCTTGCGCCGCGCCCTACATCGCAGCTTTAAATAGACGTGGACGAGCTATAAGCGTACGGCGGGGAGCGTGAGGTTATAGTAAAAATTTATTCTACGGCAACGATTTCGGGCCAGTAGTGTAGGAGGGCAAAAATATTCCACACTGCATTACCAGGCCTTGGCAGTGCTATAGGTGGTGAGGGAAAATCTTTATATTCATTATAAATCCTTAAACACGAAGCTATAAATCTGTACATATAGTGGCAAGTTTTTATAACGATAATTAGTGAAACGAATGCAGTCCTGCCTATATTGCTATATAGTTGTCGTTTGATTAATGCTTAAGTATTTGTTTCTGAGTCGTGATCTTTTTTTTTAATACTTGTATGTATTGTGTATTCTATATGTGATCTATTACATATGTTACAAGCTCTGCTTGGTTTGGAATTATTGTTAGTTATACTGAATTTTATATTATTTATTTTTAATTTATTTAAAGCAGTTTGAAATAAACAACGTTACTAGTGATATCAGTATACATTCGTAGACAAAATTATAATATTTATTTAATAAATTGTTGGAAAATTTATAGACAAATATGAATAATTACATTGTAATCAGTCACTAGATTCAATGCCATTTACAAATCTCCACAAATATGTTTAAAGATGTGTTGCTTATAAGTATATAGCTACAGCATTGTGTAATATTAACAACAATAATAATAATGTATTTATTTATTTTTTAGCGTTCAAAGACTTTATTTCTCATAAAAACGCACAAGTTTACACAGAAGGAGAAAAAATTATTTACATATTTAAATATTGATTTGTAGCTATTTCTAAAGCACCGGATTCCTAAAAAAAACGAATAAAAAAGAAGCGAATTACATACCCATGAAAAAAGACAACTTCATCCTATCTGAGGGCTCGGAATAGTTGTTTTTTTAATAGGCTTATATCTTACAAAATAATATTAATTAAGAAAAACTCTAAAGTTTATTAAATATAGAGAAAAATTATCTGACAGCTATAAGAACTCATCGAAAAGTATAATCAGCTTTTCGCTTATGACTTGTAACGAGTTATGCGTACAACACACGCGTCACATCGTCCATATAAAATCCATTTCCGAATATGACTAAGTGGTACGCCTCCGTGACTTTGATCAGGCGACTTTCCTCGCCGAGTTTAGCAAGTGCAACCATTGTTGTGGCTGCCAATCATAACCCTGACTGCAACCTGCTTTCTATGGCTCCGTATTGTCTATGATAAACTTATAATAAACATGATTTGGTTTTTCCAAATTTCATAATATACTAGGTCAGCAATACATGCTGCTGTTTGCAAATACTGAGCGAAGCATTGTGATTATTCCTCCATGGTATGTCCGATTTCAAAACTTTTTTTAGCACATTAGTCACGACCACGATGTGAGTTTTGGCGCCAAATTTCATCAATGTAGTATCAGCGGTTTGGGTGTGATCAGCTTTTGAATTTTTTGTTTCGGTGATTATTCCTCCATGGTAAAGTCTATACATTATTTATTTTTTTACATAGCCTATGTCCGTCAGGTTATAATCATGTATGTTCATGCTAAAATTCGTTCGAATCGGTTGAACTGTTAAGTAGCAGGAGGGAGACAAGCGAAATTTGTGAGTTGCCTTAAAGAGAGCTTCACTCTTTCAGAGCTTCGCTCAATTATTTTTGTTCTTCCAATCCTATGACAAACTGACATACAAACATAAGTTATATTTAGGTATAGTAATGACGACCGAAATCTAGTTATTAATTATTGTGGTAACAAAAAAATATGTTGCTAATGAAACAAGAATGAATGCCATAATGTTACGTTAAATTTCTTTGTGTAATTTTACCAGTAACTCTTTTTCTCTATTTGTATTCTTTTTGATGAAACAATTTAATAATTGTTATTTACTTTTGTGATAACTGACAGTGTAAACATAAAATGAAATAATTTAGCAAATATGCATAATAGAATACCACCCGTATATAATAGTAATTAAATACGACCGTAGAGTTCACGCACAGATCAAGTACTATTGTCCTAAGAAAGCGTGAAATAACAAAACAAGAGCCAAAAGTATCGTTAATCCTAATCTAATCGATTTGCCAGTGACCTTCACTTTCATACAAAACGAATGACGATAAAACGATAAGAGTCAGCTTGTAGTTACTAACGATGTGTGACATCAGAGCTAAAATTCTATCGATAATTTTAATCCTAATTATATTATGACAATACTTTGTGTGTGTGTGTGTTTGTTACCATATTATTTTAATGTCCAGGTGATTTTATTCGTTAGGTTGCTATGGTAACGGCTTCGGCCATTTTTTTTTTCTAATTCCTTGACGTTAAAATAAGAACGTTAAAAGTTAAACAGGAAAACTGAAGACGTCAGCTTGCGGGTGACGGCTAGTTATTATATTATGACAATACTTTGTGTGTGTGTTTGTTACCATATCGTCTCGCTATCCTAACATTGCAAAACTAAACTTGCCCTTACGTACTCCCGCAAAACAATACGAAAGCGTGTTTTTACGCACTACAGCGCCATCTAGTTTTAATAAAGTTTATACTATTAGGTTGATATATTACAAAGAAATGATAATTTTGATACATCGCTCGATTATTCAAAATACAAAACAGAAAAAGTACAAAAACAACAGAAATTAAAAAGATTGATGTCGTAATGGAAACAGGTTATTAAACTATGTTAATTAGTCAACAAGCGTCTCCACTGAAATGAATATAATCGAAGTAGACTTCGAAATAGTGTGACCGATTTAAAAACGGAATTAATTTACGCGGCTAATTACTAACTAAGTGGGCGAGTGCATCTGAATTCAAAAGTCACTGGCTCAAGTTAAAATATATTCAAATATATAGATGGTCATGAATTTTAGTTGAAAGATTCTAGAAAATAATCGAATCGGCTCGCAAGTTGTTCTCAGAACCTTCAGATGTCCGGTCTACTGCTCTCCTAATTGAGCTACCAACTCTTGAGGGCACCCGTCGCAATTTTCTAATGCTTTTTTAAGCAATAGGCCACCGTTTTTTCTATTAATCTTTAATCTAAGATCACAGTGGTTTGTGTTAGTCTGTCCGCTCTTTTTCCATTGTATCAATTAACGTTACCATAGCAACGCGTTAACCGCAAGTAGTTCGTCTACCGGACTCAAGATGGCGTTAACGGAAAAATATTTAATAATAGAAAAAAATTAAAGAATTTTGTCCACCCGTGCGAAGCCGGGATGGGCCGCTAGTATATAATCTAAGATCACAAATTTGTTGTTTGTCTGTCTGCTTTTTTTCCATTGTATATGCGTTACCATAGCAACGCGTTAACCGCAAGTAGTTCGTCTACCGGACGCTAGATGGCGCTAACGGAAAAATATTTAAAAATAGAAAAAAAATAAAAAAATTTGTCCACCCGTGCGAAGCCGTGGCGGGCTGCTAGTATTAAATATGTAAGATAACATGGAAAATGCAAACTATAAAAGATGGTCATTAAAAGTACACACATACATACAAATCACGCCATTTTCCCGCAGTGGTAGGCAGAGATCACAGACTTCCACTTACCTCGACCCTGACTAACATTTTTCGCTTATTCAACTCTCATCAAACTTTTTACACAAGCTCGTCGGTTAAGGGTACTTTTGTCCTGGGTTTTTTCCACAGGAATATTGCTAATACTGATTGATACTAATGAGAATAACTAACCTTTTTTATTGACTGAAACGAAGCAAAAATATTGATGATAAAATCGCACCCCGTTTGACTGGAGCTACTACTTATATATCCTATATTTTGAAGATTTTAAATAAAGAAATAACTAAAAACACAACAATTTAGAGATACCTAGAAGTTATAATCAAGATGAATTTTACTGTTGAAATTATTTCATATTTTAAATTGCAATATATTAAATGTATTTATTTATTTGCATTTGAATAAGGTATACAGAGGATTGGCAAATAACATTGTAATTCAACTAATTCAGTCATACACAAACAGCATGCATAATAAGCTGTTAACAATTTTAGCACTTAATAATTTTACGTATCAAATTCCCTGTAATTTAATTGCCGAAACTGATTGTATGAAATTTTGTGTACGTAAACGTTAACCATCTGGAATGGCAGGAAGAAGTGGGCGCTCTAATCTACATGTGCAGGCGTGGGAGTCGATTTAAGAAATCTATATTGTGCTTTACTGTCATCTCGTTTAGCTAACCTTCGCATTGAAAAAAATAACTGCAACACTTCAATCTATAATCTAAAATCACAAATTTGTCGTTTGTCTGTCCGCTCTTTTTCCATTGTATATGCGTTACCATAGCAACGCCTTCACCGCAAGTAGTTCGTCTACCGGACGCTAGATGGCGCTAACGGAAAAATATTTAATAATAGAAAAAATTTAAAGAATTTTGTTCATCCGTGCGAAACCGGGACGGGTCGCTAGTAACATACTAAAATAATAGAATATGACAATGAAATACACATTAAATCAGATCTATTTGCAACTCTATGTAATTAAAAAGAAGATAGAAAGATTGATACGTGTTATTCCATTTGTAAACACATTGTACATTACCAATAAAGCAAAAATCAATTTCAAATTAAAGAAAAATCATAACCCAACCAACGTATGTTCATGTGTGCAGCAGCAGGAATAGGGTCAAAACTCGATGCAACAAAATATCATTCGGGAATAGATGAAGCACCGATTTTCAGCCATCACCCTGGCTGATGAGGGAATTCAAGGTTGAATTCAAGAAGCTTGCATGTTTATTGTTCAAGATTTTTATCCACTCTAATCTAAAGTTCTTAAAGGAAATCGGCACGTAGCCATTCAAATTTTATAGTTGAAGATAAGAAGTTTTAAATCATACATATTATTGGAGAATATTGACTGACAGTGTTTTCTCTTTCTTTCAGTCCACCAAAGCTGAAGGTCCAGCGGTATGCAATAGCTGCAACGCTGTCATCAATGGCAGAGTAAGTAAAATCTTTTTTATCAGTATATTAAACATATATCTTCATATTACTCTAAGATCACTCCTAACCGTGAGTGATAGAGTCGGAATTACAATTTTGTGATTTTCAAAATTTGGCTTTATTCAGAATGTAAAAATTATAACTCTGGACGTGGAAGTTTCCAATACCAATAACGTAGAAATTGTGCTGTTTTTAATATCCCATAGTTCGAGAACACAGACATAAAACATAATAAACTTCGAAAATTTATTCACGAGGAAACTAATACAAAACATTTAAGAATATTGAAAGATTATTTGTTGGGATACTATTTCACGAGTTGTTCGAGTCGTTTGACGATAATTACTAAAATAATGTAACTGTATTTAGTATGTTAACTAAAATGTTTTGATGAATTGAATGAGTGCTCAATTTTATTATGAAAATGGTAGTGCCCCAACTAGGTTCATGATAATACTGCCTAATATTTACCACCATTGAAAACTCCCGAGAAATTGTATTTCTCCCAATCTTGGTAGCTTGTTGGTCATAATCATGTTCACTTTTATACCTTGAATGTCAAACCCTCACCACAAATGGTCCTAATACGAGAAGGATATTACCTCACGACCTCGACCATGTGTTTAAAACTTTATCTTTCATTCGAAACCGGGTCAACGTGCTAGTACAGATTGTAAAGCAAACAAACATAACAAGCACTGATAACACGAATGCGTCATCAACACAATTATCATTATCTGCGATCGATTTTACTGATCCCGATCGAGTGCCGAGTGCACAAATAATCAATTCGTTATTATCATTCACCATATTTATCACTTTTGTAATAATCCAGTGAACCAGTTACGCAGTATATATAAAGATATGTCAACAATTCGAGCGAAGACATTTTCACGTTTCTAAATAGAACAGCACAATAAACGTAGCAATGAGTTTCGTGCTCCAACCTTCCACTCTATAAATAATACTTTTATTTAGATGCCGTAAAGATTTTATCATTACTTTTAGCTTTTAAACGGATGATGGACTAATTTTCCGAGACATAAGTGGGTGCTTTCTAATTGATCAAATCCACAAGTCCTCCGAGTGACAGACAGTGAATTCGTGCCAAATGCGATCCGCTCAACCTTGACCCTGCACTCATTCGTAAACAACTCTCATCTGTTAACACTTCTGACGACGTATTATTTGTGAAGTAAGGGTCATTGCAGATACACCTACTATTTTAAGCGACGAAGATAGAGCCACTTTTGAAAGTAAACAGTGACCAAATATTCCACAACAAAAACATAGAAATGATTGGTTAGCACACGATTAATACACAGATCAAAAGAAAAAGTATTGTATACGAGATATTGTCAACAAAAACAATCTCTATCGAATTATTTTGTCCTCAACATGTCAGCCAACTAAAAACACAGTTTACACTACGACCTTCAACGGAAAACAACATAGTTCTATTATTTTTAGTAACACTTCGTGTTTGGATAGTTTCAATTATTTTTATTATGTGTTAAACTTCTATTCTATCCTTACTTATCTTATAAATACGAGAATTTGTTTTTTTTGTTACACTTTCAAGTCTTAATAAACTATAATCACGAAATTTTGTATACAATCTGCCAGGAGTTCAGAAAAGGGCATAGGATATCTTTCATCTTAAAAAGTACTGTTCCTAAGGGATAGAAATATAAATTTTTATCAGTAATATTAACGCCAGCAAAGCCACGGCTAATATTTTTTAAAAACTGTTAAATATTATACATAAAAACAAAGTGCTAATTGAACGAAATTAATTTAAAACTGTAAGATCATAGTCAATATTTGTATAAACAAACTTTTTTACGGATTTTGCGCTTAATTTATTTTATATTTAATCCTGATGTTTCGACTCCTTTACAGGAGCCGTGATCACAGGATGACTAAGGCAATGGGCGTCACATATTTTCTACTACCTTCACAATATTTTAATTTTAACAGTTAGGAACGTGCCCCATTTAAATATTGTGAAGGTAGTAGGAAATATATGACGATTATTGCCTTAGTCATCCTGTGATCACGGCTCCTGTAAAGGAGTCAAAACATCAGGATTAAATATAAAATAAATTTTGCGCAAAAACCGTAAAAAAGTTGTTTTATTCAAATGTGTAAGAACTAAATAGTCAATATTGTTTGCGTAGTATAAAAATAAGCAATAAAAATGTACTTGATGGGGCGTCACATAGCGATGCATGAGGCTAGCATGCAGAGGTTGTACACAAATGGGCATTTGGACACATGCTACTCCGTGCATAGCAGAGTAACGAGCCTTCTTGGCGTCAACATAAGGTTATACACACCATGTACAGATTACACTCCATTTTTCTTAAGGAGTTCACACGTGTTCAAAGCTATTCACATTGTAACTGCGAGTAACCATTGATGAGGATATATAATCATTACTTATGTATTAAATTACTTTATAATAACTATTAAACCTACTAATCATAAAAAAAAGATTAGTAGTAAATAAAAATAAATAATAATAATCCAACAGTGACTAAATTATTTTTGCTTTTTAACAATTAATTAATGTAGTAACTTTTCATATTGTGCTATCTGACGCCACGCGTTGCTGTTATAAATTAAAATGAAACTTATCCTATGTCCTAAGCCACAACAAATCCACCAAAATGAAAAAAATATCATCAAAATCAGTTGAGTAGTTACGGAGTTCATCGCGGTCAAACACTGGGACAAGGAATTTAGATATAAATAAGATGTAACTTAATATTGAAAAATATGACCTCCTTTGACCTTTACAGTGCTTACTTTGGGCTAGGCTAATTGGTGTGCATGTAAGAAATATTGTCACTATTCCAATCTCTTTCCAGTTGAAATAATACGCATATTTCTTATACTCCCAATTAGCGTAGCCCAAAGTAAGCTCTGTAAGGCTTGTGTTATGGATACTAGGATAACGGATAGAGATTTATGATACATACATAGGTACTTAATCTATTATCTAAGCTCACAGTTGTTTGTCTATCTGCTCTTCTTCCCGCTCTTTTTCCATTGTATATGCGTTACCATAGCAATGCGTTAACCGCAAGTAGTTCGTCTACCGGACGCTAGATGGCGCTAACGGTAAAATATTTAATAGTAGAAAAGAATTAAAGAATTTTGTCGACCCGTGCGAAGCCGGGACGGGCCGCTAGTTTTTATAAAAAATATAAAATTAAAATTTATTCATCGACAACCATCTTTTTTGGCTGAGTAAAGAATGTTTGTATTTTATTTTATTTTTTTCATTCACAATACCATATTTCTATACGAATTAAAATACGTCTGTAAAAATCCATACCTCCGAGCCCTCAGGTTCCTTTTTTTATATATTTAACCAATCATTTAATAATAATTGAATGAGATAAAGTATTGTTTTCTTTACAATGGCCGTGTCTACGTGACTTGAAAAGTGTCGCCTGTTCTCGATAAATCTGAAGTACTTAGATTTAAAATAATAGTGTCATACACGACGGTAGTTAGTTTCGTGCCGATGTTGATAAAAAGTGTTGTCGTGTTAATAAGGACAATTTGCTCTATATTAACTGACGTAATTAATTGAATGCTAGTGACTGGAATGATATGTACATTACAACGAATTTATTTAAAGGTTGAACCCTTAGTAGTACGTTTTTAAATATATTCCTTTAATTTAATTTATTTTTACTATAAAGGATCATTAATTCACATAATATTTCACATCAAAAAATTCAAATTACAATTATCAATAAAGTAATCGATATATTTTGTGAAAAAGTATGAAAAATAATAACCTGCTGGCGTTTTAGGCAAGCTGTAAGCCAGCAATAAATTTGTTTAATACGTAAATAGAAATAAATAAAAAATAGGCATGTGTGCAATTCACACGTGGTAGAAGTGAAAAGTTCAAAAATAATACGTACACGTATACAAAATACCACGGTTGTTGTGATGCCATCTCTCAAGCTTTGTACAACGCATGCGCACACACACACGTATTAACACACGTACATAATGCTTTCTATCTCATTTTCTCCTATGTTAAATATTATGAATTTATGTGTATGTCTCTTTTTACTGTCGCTTTTTCGTTTCATCGACTTTCAATCACAACGATGCTAAAGAAGTTTTCACTTCAATTATAATTGTTACTACCTACAACGTACAATATTTAAGGCTTTTCAATCTTCGGAATAGAATTTAACGATCCTTTATAAGTTAAACAAGCAACATGAAATGACAAAATTTTAAATTAGTCGGTAGGATATCTTAATTATGTTTTAAAAATCCGAAAATGACAGCTGACATCTTGAGAGCAAAAATGTTGCTTATTTTATTTATCTTATCAAAATGTTGAACTCTACCCATATACCATCGTTTTGATCTTCATTGATAAAGATATGTCAGCTTTGTGTCAGGAAAATTAAAGATATTTATAAAGTATAAGATATTTAAATACGCTGAAATTGTTATAATATACAGGATTTATTTTAGATTCCTCAGAGGAATCCATCAAGTATAATATGCTTTTCTAACGTAAAACCTCTTATGGAACTTGAAAAAAAAAAACAATCTAAATAATTGTGTTTTCAGATAGTATATTATTTATAAGAAATTGAGTAACCAAGGTGCAGTTTAAATAACAAATTCATTAAATTTTACTGGAAAGACTTTAGCTTCTTTTAAAAAGATAGATTCCATAAAGAGAGTCATCTCATTACCACGTTTTTCTTATCTCACTTTTCTTATTTGTTTGTCTGTCCGGGCAAAATCTTGCAACTTAAATTTGAGGCACTTTCCGATAAGCTAGCAAGCTGAAACTTTCAGGATAGTTCAGAACCCGATGACAATGCACTCTAAAGCAACTTTCAACTTTCCAGATGCACTTTCAGGTCCACTTTCGGCAACTTTCACTTTTGTATGGGGCTTATCCGATTGTTGCGTAACACATGGTTACTTCGTTAAGTTAATAATTAAAAAGAATAAAATAATTATACTAGATTTAAAAAATCTAAAAATCCCACGTTTTTCAATGTCCTAAAAAGAATAAAATAACCCTGCGGGGCAAAGCGAGGGGCCACTCAAAACGTGGGGGCGCATCTTTACAATAATCGGCATCAATGCATGTCATTCATCTCTTTAAAATCTCCTCTTAGTAATATGCGCCCCCACGTTTTGAGTGGCCCCTCGCTTTGCCCCGCAGGGTTATTTTATTCTTTTTAGGACATTGAAAAACGTGGGATTTTTAGATTTTTTAAATCTAGTATAATTATTTTAGGGTTAGTTATAAGGATTCGAAACTTAAGTTAAGACTCATTTCAGACAAAGTTTCAAGAGTTCTGCAAATTGTCAATTTTTTAGATTAGGAATTAAATAAATCGAGTTCTAATCAACACTGGTATATGAATTAATTAATTAATAAATTTTTGTGACAAACACAGCCATTCTTAATTTAATTTGGATAATGACATTTTCGGCTTAAAAGTTGCCGACAGTAAAAATTTCACAATACGCCTATGGCAATAATAAATAACAAATTAAAACAAGCTGTCCAATGATTATTATTAATAGCACTTAATATATATAATTTAATACAGTGTAGTAAAATAGTATATATGTAATATAGGGAGCCATTCGCAACTAATTCCAATGGACAAAAGTCACTTGGAATACATTGCAGGTTAGGTTAGATTAAGAATTTTTTTCATTGATTACCAGCCAGCAAGCTATTTCAAATTATGCCAAATGATGAGAATGCATTCTAAAATTATGCTTTTTAAATTTATGCAACCCAATATGGACCCTAAAGTACCCATATAATACAATACAATACACAACATACAAATAACCGACAACACGACGCTCGGTTACTTAAAGTTTTAAAAATACTATCTGACTCGACCACGCGTTGCTGTGTTATAAATTAAAATGGAACTATGTCCTAAGTCAGAATAAATCCAGGCAAATAAAAAAATATATCGGTTGATTAGTTTCGGAGTTCATCGTGGTCAAACACTGTGACGGAGATTTTATATATATTTATATATATAAAGAGATGTTAAATGCTTATGATTGTTTTTTCTTATAGATCGTGAAGGCGCTAGACAAGAAGTGGCACCCAGAGCACTTCACGTGCCATACTTGCCGCAAGCCCATCGATGGGGCCAAATTCCACCAGCACGATGGCGGTGTCCACTGCGTACCATGCTTTTCCCAACATCACAGCCCACGTTGCCATGGTTGCGGCGAGCCCATCATTGACGTGAGTACCCTTATTAAAATGATCTACAGATTGGCTTACAGTTTGCCCAAAAGACCAGCAAGTTAACATATATATTATTACTAGTTGACCCGGCCATGAGTTGCTGTGTTATAAATAAAAATATAACCTATCTTATGTTTTAAGTTAGAACCAATACAGCAAAATAAAAAAAATACATCAAAATCGATCGAGTAGTTTCGGAGTTTATCGCGGCCAAACATTGTGATACGGAATATTTATATATTACTAGCTGACCCGGCCACTTGTTTCTATGTTATATATAAAACTTGTTATATCCTAAGTCGGAACAAATCCAGCAAAATGGAAGAAAAACATTAAAAATGGTTAAGTAGTTTCGGAGTACACCGTGGACAAACAACGTGACACGTAATTTATATATATATAACCCGGCCACGCCTTGCTGGGTTATTAATTAAAATGAAACCTATCCTATTTCAAAGTATACTAGGAATTATATAATCGCAGAATGCATACAAAATAAAAAAAAGGTAAAAGACCGAATACAGAATTTATAAGTATACTAGCTGACCCGGCCACGCGTTGCTGTGCCGACTGCAGTGCCATCTGCCGGACTGATTTGTGAATCTAAACCATTCTCAGATCCCCTTGAACACACACAAAAAAATTCATTCAAATCGGTCCAGCCGTTTTGGAGGAGTTCAGTGACATACACACTCACAGAAGAATTATATATATAAAGATTTGTGAAAACTATCTTCAGAACTGAAGAAAAAGAAGAATACAATATACAAAGTTAGTAATTCTAGGTACCTATATTTAAAGTTAAATTGTCTCCGAGTGAGAACTGAATAAAGAAAACCCAAGAATAGACAACTTACTTTTTATTTTCCATTATTCTTAACCTATTCAAATACTTAAGTAGCAAAAACACAATGGTCTGTAGTATCTGTTTTATTTTGCATCTTTTTAGGAACAGTATTTATTCCTTTGTCTTTATTAGAAATGCAAAAAGGGTCTGTCTATTCGACTTGACACTGTTATATCAAAAGTAACGATTTTCTGATTGAGGCAAAGAAAAAAATTTGTTATTTCGCTGAAAATGATGAAGATAACTTATTATTATTGATAAAATTAAAATAAAACAATAAAACAGAAGCTTAGAAAATAGTAATGAGAAAGGCTGCCTTATCACCAAGAAAAAACTTCGGTCAATAGAAAAAACTTTTGGGGAGCGGCTAATTTCTAAGTCAGTATGTGGTACCGTTTGTAACTTCCGAATTTCATAGTACAAGTGATATAGATACTTTTCTTGGGCTATATGTATATCATATACATATATACTTGTCTAATATTTTTTTTTGTTTGAGGCTCAATATATCTCTAAAGAAAACACTATGTACCACTATGATATTGTTTAAACCAATTTTGATTAATTTAATTTTGACAGCTTCTATGTTTAATTCCATAAAGCGCCGGTTTTAAGCTTCAACCTCTTTGAGTTCAGAAGGACTTTTCCACGTTGTTTCGCGTCTAGGTGGTTGTGATTGTACCACATTATCATAAGTCTTAAAGCTAGTTAATAGCGGTGTTATTATCGATTATACAGTTGCCAACATAGTTTTACCCATTCTCTAAGTAAATCCAAAAGTTTGTGTTTTTAATAAACAACAATTATTAAAAGCACTCAACTGTAAGTAAAATTTAATTTGTTAAATTAAACGATACGCATCAGTTGCCAAACATCGTTAATGCGTTCGGCTTGATTAAAAGCCACCAGATGACGTAACACGTCACACTCACACGACAGGCAGTAATTTTTTATATGTCACCCCACCCACGACAAAATTAACCAATAATTATGTTTGACTGACGCATGGCAAACTCACTGATGTGGCTCATTTTACCTCCATATAAGATTTACTACAACCTACTTCGTTTTTTATATATAAAAAAACCGGCCAAGAGCGAGTTGGACTCACGCAATGAGGGTTCCGTACAAAATTGTTAATAAATAAACGAATATTACACAATACCACATACATTGTCGTGAACCTAAGTGGCTAAATCACTTGCTCAATGGTATTCAGAAACATAGACTGCATCATAATACCTATATCCCAGCCAATATAAAAAAAACCCGGCCGGGAAAAAGCCGGGTCGATCCATGGGAGCTTGAAGTGGATTTACTATTAAAACCGGTATGTATGCCAATCGACTATAGAGGTCGTCGAAATATATAAATAGATTTTCCAATATACGATAATCAAGTCTCGAAGTATGTTCCCGGCTTTCTTTCCAAAATCAGGCCTGTACAAACTTTGCCGTTGAAAATCTGTACTTCCCATACAGCGATTTTATGCTCATATAACACTGTCACGACATAATGTATATTAAGCAAAATGTCAAATGTTAAAATATAATTCGTCATTCCACCAATCGGCCCTAAAAATAACGTAAACAATTTAACCTTGCTTGTTGAAATAAAAATAGGTAAGGATTAAATTTGGTTAAACTATCTGATAAATTTATCGAACGGAATGTAAGTTTTTCATTATCTAAATCCTCTTTAGCAACAAATATTATCGATGTTATGAACTTAAATAAAAAATATCAAAGTTATCGTGTTTAAAACGCCTATTTTGAATTGCCAAATTGACACTATGTTTTATTACTTACTACTAACCTGGTAACCGGAAAACCGGAATCCCACTCATAAACTCAGATACACGAAATGACAGATGAGCAAAATACTACATTAGAAAATATACACTCATCGTAAAATTAGGCGAACAAAAATAAATTAAATTTCCATGATAAAAGAGAAACTTAAAAAAAATTAAAATAACTATTTTAATAGATTTTTGATGACGGTGGGATCAAGTATAATAAGTTAATTAGTTTCTAATGTACTTAATCCGCACAATGCTAAGGTCCCACAGTCTTCAAAATTATTATTAGGATGGCTTTGAAAACGGTTAACTTTTTTATTTTTTTAAACGAAGTAAACATAGATAAAATTGGTCAAGACTTAATGCATGACACTCATGTCAGCATTCCCACGACAGTTCAATGAGACAGAGCAATAAGCAAACGCAGCGGAGGATTATTTATTTAAAAAAATCTTTATAAATGAAATACTTTTAAATGGATAACTAATTACTTTATTTAGTTCTTACACTTCCGCATAACACATTTAAATAAACCATTTTTTTCCGGTTTTTAATTTATATTTAATCCTGACGTTTCGACTCCTTTAACTTTCTTTTTGCCTTTGTCATCCTGTGATCAAGATTCCTGTAAAGGTGTCGAAACGTCAGGATTAAATATAAAATATGCGCATAAAGTATTTTCTGTTTGAACTCGCAAATATTTAGATATACTTGTTGGATTTGTATAATTATTTTTGCATTTGATAGCCTAATTATTAAGAGAAGTGATAAGCTAAAATAAAACTATTATTACCGGATAAACGACGTGTTTATTCTTGATTTAACTCTGACGTTTCGACTCCTTTATAGGAGCCGTGATTAAAAGAAGATGAGCATTTGATCACGGCTCTTGTAAAGGAGTCGAAACGTCAGGAAATGTAAGAATAAAATAATATTAAAGACCATACAAAATCACGCTGAGATCTTTAGAATTGACATGTGAAATCGAGGGATACGGCCTTTGTTAATAATAAGATATCAATTTTACCAAAACTACGAAAATTATATGACAAGAAAATATACACCTTAGTTTTATATTATATCACTATCAGACAATGTTACTAGCATTTAGTTGGCCTATTGTACCAATTTGTTTTTTTGGTTCATTTTTTACATCTCGCTCTTAGCTGTGTGTTAGGAAAACTGTTAAATTGCACCCACGCACCATTGAGAGCTTTACATCGCACACGGCACCACAGAATCAGGTGTATCGAACAATCCCTTTTTTGGTAAAGAGCATATTTTGTTAATATCTTTCTGTGTGTATACATGCGTATGCAAAGTATGTTCGCTTACCGAAAAACTATCGGAAATACTTCTCTTAGCAAATACGAATGAAAGAGATGGAACGATAAATGTCGGTAGCGTACTCGTAGTGTATTGTCTACCTTTTTTAATATTAAGCTTTTCAAGAAATGATAAATACACCATTTCAATGGTTTTAAATTTTGCATTTTTTTCTTTCGACAGAATTTTTTGCTTTAATTATAATTTATCTACTACAATGATCGATGTTTAAATTGCTACTTTTATCATACACACTCCTATCTTTATAACAAAAACTTAAAAATAAATAAAAGTCTGTGCTTATGTACGCGCGGTAGAAGTTATACGTGTTTTATTAAATTTTGAAATGACATATCCTGAAGTTAGCCTACTCACTTAAACAGCTAACTTCATGGTGTCGCTTTTTCGTTGCATGCTGCGTACGCAACTTCCGTTACATGAGAAATTTCACCACCAAGTTCCAAATATTCAATGTGTTGTTAAAGTTTAATTAATTTATAATTGATGTGTTCGGTTTAAGGGTTCCGGACCCAAAGGGTAAAAACGGGACCCTATTATTTGCTGTCTGTCCGCCCGTCTGTCTGTCTCAAGGCTGTATCTCAACAACCGCGATAGCTAGACAGTTGAAATTTTCACAAATTATGTATTTAAAGGGGGGGCTCCCATACAACAAACGGGATTTTTTTTTTTGCCTTTTTTTGTTCGATATCAATAATGGCAACAGGTACGCACTTGAAATATTCACAAAATACTAAGTTGCATTTTTACTTTAATAATAAAATTAAAATAAAATAAAAATTTAAGGGGGCTACCATACAACAAACGTGATTAACTTAAATACTGAACTTAAAGTTTGTACGGAACTGTTCGTGCGTGAGTCCGACTCGCACTTGGCCGGTTTTCTAAGAGTAGTTTTCACCTGCTATTAGTTAGTGGTTTATAGTATCATTTTATGTATAATATACATTAATTCATTTCACATTGCTCATTATTTATTTACCTAGAAAATATGTATGTAATTTAATTTACAAAATTATATTCATATCCGCTGCATAAGTAAGGCTTCCCTCGAGTATCAATACTTTAATTTGATTTTTCCTACTTGGTCATATTTTAATTGTTGTTCCTGTTTAGAATCTATACTATAGCTTTTTTAATGGTGATAATATTTTCAATAAATCGAGCCCGAATTAGTAAGCCGTTGGATAATCGTAATCGGCCTACAAAATTAAACGTTAAAATTGTTATAAGCAATGCTCTTTGTGCCGTGCACTATCCCCATTAAAAAAAAAGATTATTATTTTGTAAATGTCTGTTAGTTACAAACTAGCACGTAACTTTTTATAATATTCCTAACAGTTCTGATTGTAATCTGTTTTGTTGTCCATTAGTAAATAAATAAATTCATTAAATAAGATCTATCCTTTAACGCTGCATAAAGGTTAACAAAACAAATATTGTTCGACCAGATGTTGAATAAATCACTGACCTTGAACTTGTGTATCATTCGAGATACATAAAAAAAACCAATTAGCTATGAATCACATTGCGAATAAGGAAATGTCTTCATCTTATCTTATACTTAGCGATATTATAATAAGTTATTGATAATTTAAGAATTATATATTGTTTGTTACTGTGCAGATTAAATAGTGATTGACGTGGATTTGAGCTCAATATAACGTAATAATAGTTCTTTATTGTGCAAGGCTGGAAAGTTGAGTTTTGGCCGCGAGTTACCTCTTTTGAAACCTGAGTGAAGGATTCTAGGAAGGTTCGAAGAAAGAATCCTAAGCGAAGCTAGGGTTTCAAAGGTAAATAAAAACTTTGCTGGCGACCGAAACACAATTTTGCACCTCACTACAGCAAAAAATACCATAGATCTTTTTTCTTTTTCTTTATTTGTGGCTTGCATGATTTAGCATTTAGCCAGTGTCAAGTAGGTAAGTATAATTGCCAGTTCTTGAGTTATTTCTTTTCTTAATTTGATAATGATGAATGAACAGTAAAATATATTTTTGCCTAGGTTTCAGTAAATCCGTGGGTTTTTACTAAAACCTCCATGTGGACTTCTTGAGGAAGAAAAGGCAGGCAGGAAAAGGCAACTTCCGCTGCTTTGTCATATTTGCCAACACTCTAGTGTATTCACAAACACTTAGTGAATAATAACCCACCATTATTACGCACTAATAACCACAACAACACAATTTTAATACGAAAAACAAATCCAGCAATGTGACGCGTTCACTCCCGCCAAAAAGTTCATACTATAGATCACTTTCACAGTTCTTTTTGAGGTGACGTTCGAAATCCAATCATATGTTACAAAATCTCATTCACCATACATTAAAAATTCTGATACATAACAAATAGTATATTCGGAATATTATTTATTCTTGTTGTTTTTATGATTTAAGGAACTAAAATAATTTAATGAAATCAAAACGAAGTATTATAAATAGTAATTAAAATAAGAATACAATGTAACTTATAATGACGATTTGGAACGTACCATGTGTGTTTTTTTCTGTAAATAACATGGTTCTAATTTTAAAAGTTTTCAGTTCAGTTTTCCACGCTTTTTTTAAAATAATTTTTGGCCCGTTATACTATAGCAGCATCACCAAAAAGTTTGCGACGGAAGATTAGTGCTGGTCACAAACCTAGCTTTATTCCGGGTAAAGACAGACTTGAGTTAAAATTATTGGTTTAAAACTAGTGCCATTTTAATAGAGACCATTTTAAGAGTGTATTATATCTTGGTGTATCTTGACTGAATCCTTTCCATTTTTTTTTGTCTATTAATGGCCAAACATAGCGATATACATAGTTTTTTTACCATCTGTATTATTAGTATATAATAATAATTGGCCAATTGGCCTAGCCCAAAGTAAGCACTGTAATTGTGTTTTACGAATACTAGGCTAACGGATAGACATACATATATGATACATAGATAGGTAATAATCATAGGAATATATAAATATGAATGACTTAGAAATGTTCGTATTAATCGCATAAACATCTGCCTCTTCCGGAACTCGAACCCAGGACTGTAGGAGCGAAGCCAGGAATGTACCAACAAGATCTTTACAAAAAATTATTTGATTTAATTTGACTGTATTGTTAAAAAATAATATTTCAATGAAACGGTGCGTGTTAATAATTTAAAACGGGATTTAGGCATAGTTGCAAGCAATACTTCGGTGTTAAGCATTTTTTTTTGATTAATCGATTGCAATAAATCATTAATGTTTTTTGCAAATACGTATTCTTACTCTTATGAACAGTTAGTTAAAAACATCTTACCTCAATAAAAGAGTACATTTTAGAAAGGAATTACAGTTAATTTTTATAACTAATGGGGTAACCATGAGTGAGTTAAGTAAGTAAATAGAATAGTTCTCGTAATGGTAGAAAAGAAATGCCAGGAAAAAAGTTATTTTCATTTAAATATAATTTTAAATTTTCCGCTTGCATAAACTTATTATGTGTGAGTCAAACCGAGTCCCACAAGGAAAAAGCGAGTAGGTCCTTCGGTTTCTTATATTTGTATAAAATTAGAAAAAAAAAACAGATAAGAAACCGCAAACCCAATCCAGGTAAATAATATAGGTACACCATGATACCTCAGTGTAAAAAATGCAAGAATGAAATAAAATGAAACATTAATAAAATGATTCTTATTACATAAATTTAATTAAATGAAATATATACAAATAAATAAACTTATATGTTACCATGTTATTATTAATATTAAAAAATAATAAATAATTTAAATACAATAATTAATCTACTACTAAGAAAGTATATTTTAAAATAATACTTTATCTTCTTAATAGAGCCCAAAATTGTATCTATTATAAACTAGGTCTGCAATACATGCTGCTGTTTGCAAATACTGAGCGAAGCAATTAGATTTTTTTTGCACATTACTCACGACCACGATGTGAGTTTTGGCGCCAAATTTCATCAATGTAGTCTCAGCGGTTTGGCTGTGATCAGCTTTTGAATTTTTATTTCGGTGATTATTCCTCCATAGTAAATAAAGTCTATATTTTTTTTACATAGCCTATGTCCGTCAGGTTATAATCATGTATGTTCATGCCAAAATTCGTTTGAATCGGTTGAACCGTTAAGTAGCAGGAGGGAGACAAGCGAAATTTGTGAGTTGCCTAAAAGGAGCTTCGCTCAATTATAATGTAAAATATTAAACATTTTTGAATACAATTAAATTGAAATAAGTGTTTTTTTTTAAATAAATAATTGCTTTAGTGATTACCGATTAAATCACCAAAGCAATCCCTGACACAGTGTTTGACCGCGATGAACTCCAAAACAACTAAACCGATTTTGATAATATTTTTTTCTGTTTGTTGCATTTATTACGACTTAGGACGTGGATAGTACACAGAAACGTGTGGTCGGGTCAGCTAGTTAAACTATAAATGGGACATATTATATTTTTATCTTCAGCAGCTTATTGATGTTCCAACCGCCTGGGGGATATGCCTTCGCTATGAATGAGAACATCGTTCGGAAATAGGTCATATCTCAATCTGCGAGTCTAATATATAATTTCCACTGTCAACTTGTTTGTCCATATTGTTATACCGCATGATGCAGCAGCAACAGCTTAAAGTATCATGAACGTAGAAAGCATGAAGGAGCTAGAGATACTATCTTTGCTACCGATTCAATTACCGACCGACCCCCGCGACCACAAGTGAGACTCACTATCACTTACTACTGTACACCACTTTATTTAAAAAAAGAAGGAAAGAATTTTTTTTTGACACACACACAAAGAGAGAGAGAGAGAAAATAAGGCACGAACGATGTGAAAAATACAAAGGAAAAAAAAATAAAACTAATGTGTGAGGTCAATAAATACCCTGCCTTAGCCACAGCCACAGTGTCTCGTGCCACAGCTGGACAGAATAGACACAGAACAGAGAGTACACAGAATTTTACATATATGTTTATCGGTTCGCTATAACACAAGCCTTACAGTGCTTACTTTCGGCTAGGCTAATTGATGTGAAAAAAATGCGTAACCCCTTTAATCGACCAAGTCATAGCGACGCGGAAATAAGCCCAAAACCCAATATGGCCCGACCTAAAGCCGCACAAATCAATTTATACTACTGACTAATATTCAATCTAATATACGGTGGGCGTATCCGCACAATTTCCTCTCATGATACATGAATCAGCCGAAAACCCCAAAAAAAAACTCGCGATAATAATGACCCTAACTGTGCTTGTTTTTTTAATATGGCTGCTCAATCATTCAGCGTGGTACAACCGGTTTCCTTTTTTGGCATCTTTTTTTACATCTGAATAAGACCGGGATAGTCTTCCAGACGTGTTCTATCTTAACCTTATTATATCCATATTTTATTATTTTTATGTATTACATTTTAAATGCCATCTTATATGATAAATCTATAATCTAAGATCACAGTGGTTTGTGTTTGTCTGTCCGCTCTTTTCCCCGCTCTTTTTCCATTGTATCAATAACGTTACCATAGCAACGCGTTAACCGCAAGTATTTCGTCTACCGGACGCTAGATGGCGTTAACGGAAAAATATTTAAAAATAGAAAAAATTAAAGAATTTTGCCCACCCGTGCGAAGCCGGGACGGGCCGCTAGTCCATAATCTAAGAACACAAATTTGTTGTTTGTCTGTCCGCTCTTTTCCCCGCTCTTTTTTACCATAGCAACGCATTACCGGGTCAGCTAGTTTAATAGAAAAATATTAGAAAAAGATGACAAGGCTTACGAGTTGTCCCATCTAAAAACAACTTAAAAGCCGAGTCGATTTTTTCTAGTATTTCTCTATTAGAATTTATCTTTTTCTATCCGTTTAATTCAACAAACCAATACTAGTTTTTGTTACACTGCTGTTAGCAAATTACAACACTTTGTCACTTTGCATTATTTTAATAAATAAATATTAAAAATAATCTACAAAAGATGTAGCTATTGCAAAACCATTTATTTCTTTTTCGTTGATTGTTTTATTATTAAAACCATAGATATTATTTATTTGGGTTGATATCTGTCGAATAAGTCATAGTAAAACTTTGTATACAGGGCGTTTAAAAGAACGTTGATTGAACATACGAAAAAGGGAAGCAGATGAGGAAAATAAATTTTACCTAGATCTCAAGTTTTTTTTTAATTTCTGATATTTTTCGCTTTTGTACCTTTAAGCCCGTCTAAATTTTTTTTTCATGGTCAGATCTATTTTTATCTTTATTATATTCTAAGTGATCCGTAGGTCCTTTTAAAATTAATAATTGCACATTGCATATTGCTTGGAATAAACAATGGACCCAAAAACATAAAAAAGGGTTAAAATAAATAATGTTTAGAAATAACACCTGTATATAAAAATTCCGTGTTTGACCTTGATGAACTCTGAAAGTACTAAACCGATTTTAATGATTTTTTTCATTTTGCTGGATTTTTCCAACTTAGGAAATAGAGTAGATTTTATTTTAATTTATTATCAAACATTTTATTTATTATTTCAAAATTATGATGAAAACATCTTTATATAATCTAAAAGTACTTATATTACTACTGGTATTCATAATATCTCGCCACTCTGTATACATTTAAAGTTAGTGCTAATTTTTGAGAAATTAGCACTAACTTTAAATGTATACAGAGTTGTTACATTTATTTAATTGTTGAATACATTTGGTTTTTAGTTGTATGTTATTGTGGCAATGAGCGTTGGTAAATAAAATTTATATACATATATAAAAATACCCTGTCTCAGTGTTTGACTACGATGAACTCCGAAACTACTAAACCGATTTAGATGTTTTTTCTCATTTTGCTGGATTTTTTCAAACTTAAGACATAGGGTAACTCTCATTTTAATTTATAACACAGTATAAGCGTGGTCTAGTCAGTTACTAAATAAATAAAAAAAATAAGAAATCTATAAATAGAAGAAAAATTACTATGGACATATAAATACAGCTATTACTCAACATGTGAGTCGTTATTAGGCGTCACTTTGTTTACAATTCACTGTACGTTTCATGCTATTTGCAAAGTCATTCTCGAGTGCAGTAAAGATAATCAGATCAGCAAGGTCACTGTTACCGTCACCAACTGCAACGTTTTATAGCTTTTGGCTCTCATTGTAACATCTATTTTCACTAACAAAAAAATTGAAAGATCTATACGGCCAGACCCCGCTATCCCACTGGGCACTCTGGGCAAATACCCAGGGCCCCGCGATCGATAGGGGTTGCCCCTAGTTCCTGCCAGATCACTAAACCAATACCGACATTGATTACTGAAAAACTTATTTAATTAAAGTAAATCGAACCTCAATTAGGGACTATATTATCGACTCGCTTATTAGCTTTTGTATATGCGAAGCTACTCCACTCTCGCCTAAAATAAGGCTATCCAATTTCAGCATGCGTAGATACTTTTAAATATGTGAGAATCGCCCCATTTAAATTAAAAACTTTCTATTCATCTATTGACGGTCATTAAAAAAAAACCTTGTTTACTTACTTTCATTGTCTATTCTAGTAATAAGTAGTAGCTAAGTGTTCTCTCAAAGTCATAGGCGCCCCATTATTTTTATAGCTTCCAATAGTCCTGTATACGTCTGCTTGGTGAAACGTCCTACGGTCAACGGTCCTACCTTCTGCGCCATAGGTCTTGGGTATCGAATCCCGGTAGGAGCATGTTTGTGTGACAAACATAAGCATTCGTTTCCAAGTCATGGTCACATATACTTATGTATTTTATTCATTACTAGCTGACCCAGCCACGCGTTGCTGTGGTGCATTAATTTTAATTAAAAAGTAGCCTAAGTTACTTCTTATTACATCAGCGACCTGCCAATAAAAGTCCCGTCAAAATCGGTCCAGCAATTTCAGAGATTAGCTGGAACAAACAGACAGACAGACTAAAATTGTAAAAAATGTTATTTTGGTGTATATACCGTATATATACCTATTCATATGTATGAAGTAAAAAACCGTTATTTCAATATTACAAACAGACACTCCAATTTTATTTATATGTATAGATTTAGTACCCATAGTACAAGCTCAGCTTAGTTTAGGACAAAATAATTGTTGTGAGTTTATTTATTTATTATTATGATAATCTATCGGATCCTTGAATCATCACCATATCTTTTCGAACGTTGCTTAAACTTAAGCTTTCTCTCCACCAGTGGAAAATTCATTATGCATACTCTTTCGCGGGTAATAGAAAACTTTATGTGAGACTTCGATGTCAGCTAATCCGGCAAACCTACCCACTTAAAACCACTCTATGCGCCTCGTACCGATATCTGCATTAGTCAGCGGTAGCATGTAGCACGCCATGGGATCCAGAAGCTACTTCTGTAATCCCAATTTCTCCCTACCGCCCGCCAGAATACGCACTGCACAAAAGTACACCAAGATAGCTATAGAACACAAACTTTAGAACAGGGATTCCCAACTCAAAGTCAGTGACCAAAAGTTACTTAACCTGTACAGTCACGAACAATGAGATGTACCGTAGAACTATGTCACATTACATCAATTATTTATTGAAGTGAAGCTTCTATACGGACGATCGGGCCGCTCGCATATAGACGCTCGTCGCGCGGCCACTCCATCCGTGCTAAGCATCAGATTTTACCTTTACACTAGAGCGTCAGGTTTTGTACCGTTACATGATCTATATAGGAGCCAGCTGCCTCCCCACCTCAGTGTGCGTGGCATTCTGTCTTACTTTTACTCATGTCAGTGTGCATGGCTGGCGTGGCTTTCTATCTCTTTTTTAACGATTAGTTTCTGCTCTTTATACTATAGAGCTTCGCTTCTTTCGGGCGTCCCTAGACGGCACTGTCATTTTTTTTCTATACTGATGTCCCTTTCTTTCGATCGATTTAGTGTGACATGGTTCTACGGTGTACACTTATTGTTCATGACTGTGCAACTGCAAGCTGAAAGAGGCCAGATTGTCGAAGTGCTACGTTCATTAACACAATCTAGAAAATCTACCGACAAGACTCAAGTAATTGAGGAAAAAGTTTCTACAATTATTAAAAGATAAAAAAAATTGCGAAGCGCTGTTAATATATTTTCATTATTGTTTCTTTTTATGTAGAGTCGATGAACTGCTTACGTTTTCCTGTTGAACACTTAATAAAATACAATCGTTTCTTTAAAACCTATTTGTCCATAAAAAAGAATTACCGTCCTCTTTCTGGGTTTTTCTTTCCATCAAAATTGATTATATAATTTCTTAATTTAAAAACTATTTTTTATTAGTAGTCCATACTTAAAATCTAAAAAAAATGCCTCATCAGCCCAACTATTAGGTGCACTTCCCAAAGAACAACATTTTATAATTTTTATTTATTGCAGCTTTCATTCCAATTAAAGATATAGAATAGATTTCATATCCACCAAACATTTGTCGCAATTTCGGCACTGTTGCAAGTGCCATGATCACGGAGCGATCATGGCACTTGCAACAGTGCCGAAATATCGGAAACTCAAAAACAAGGTACATGGTAGCAATCCAGTAAATAACTTATATTACTATAATGTTAGTGACCATGAAAGTTTAAAACTACGTTAATTTGTTAAGTTTGTAATTATTTATTATCACTTTTAATTTCATTTTTATGTAAATTATTGTAGCGTTAAATAATTTGTCAACCAAAATGTCTTGAAATGGTAATTTGTGGCTAACAATATTTTTTAACACTAACATCTCATTTTGGCAACCGATTAGTACAACGCATTTCGCATCTCACACCAACGTTCTTATGTCCTGTCCCCAAAAGGGCAGATGTGTGTGAGATGAATACGAACACCACCTGAGTCGTGGGTATTTATAAATACTTCTATGACTATTATATATCTTTAATGCTTACTTTGGGCTAGACTAGTTGTTGTAAAGGTAAGAAATATTTTTATTACTATCTTGCAGTGTTATTGTACATTTTATTGCGAATGTAAGAGGATTAAATGGACATCTATTTTCAACTTTATCACGTTGCATTAAACGCCGATCGAACCGGAAAGAATACTTAATTAAACACTTATAAATAATGACATCGTCTAAAACCGAGCCGCAAATGGTAGCGGGCATGGCTCACTCAAAGGCCACCATTGTTTCTCGCGATGACATCATGCGTTTGTGAGAAAAACATCTATGACGCCGACTATCCTACGGGTTCGAGGCCGAACGGTCGACTTTGAATCATTCGATGTCGAAACGAGAGACTCGAACCAAAGAAAATAAACGCGTTTAAAATTTTTCATTTCTTTTTCTTTTATATGACTTTATAGCTTGGATTCGTGTCTATTAAGCCACGTCTTTATATTTAATGATTTTTTTTCTTAACTATGAATGATGAATGAATGATAAATATCAATAGATGATGATCAATAGATTAATAATGAAATAATCATTTAGCCTAGGTTTCAGTAAAGATGTAGAACTTTACCGAATCGCCCCCTTGACTTTTTGAGGTAGCTAGTAATAGGCTATATTATATCATATCAGCAAAAACTGCATAGTCCTTACTAAAATTATAAGTACGGAAATGAGTTTGTGTAATACACTTTCGCGCCTTAATTACTTGTAAATTAATTTGTAAACAGTTTGTTATGGGTACAGAAAAGAACAGGTTGTTTTTCATAAAGATAAAAGTACTGTACCCGAGGAATAGAACTTCTAATTGGTAGTCTCCATAAAGGTGAGCGAATCCGAGGGTAAAAGCTAGTTATAAACATTCCTTTTAACCCCTCATGGTAACCTTAATGTTTGTGTTACAAGTGGAGCCACGTCCGTAGTACATCGTTGAGGTTCAACCTCGGTCCGCTCGGGTTAAAGATGACATCCCAAACACTGGGCTTCGTCCACTTTATAAAACTGCAATGCAATTTATAAAAGTGCAATGTATTCCTTTGTTAATTTTTAGTTAAAATTTTCTTTAACCCCTTTGTGATTCTGCCTCACAAAGGGGTCCCACATTAGTACAGAAAATAAAATTAAAAAGTTTTGAATGAGTGAATCAATGAAAAATACTTAACTATTACACACTGATTTTTTAACCTACATGAAATAAAGAAGAAAACGAGGTACCACAATAGGAGGTGATATCGCTTAGAGATACCAGAAAATCTTTGGGTGACTAATGTTTTGACGAACTAGTCTCAAACCAAAGATCTTAGATTAATTTTAAAGTGACTTCGCAAAACTATATTTACTACCTATTCTTTGTTTGATATGTGTGGAGTTATTCTTTATAAAATCTCTTAGAGAACTTAAATTTTACTCAAAATTTTCATTCATTCGAAAATGATAAACGGAGCACCTTGGTACATAACATACGCGCATCTCCACAAAAACTTGAAAGTTGAGTCTGTCAAGGAGGAAATAAAAAAAAAGACTAAATAATCACCCAAATCTTCTGGCTCGGGAGTTGATGAGCATGGAGCCAAATTCTACCTTCAAAAGACTGAAAAGACGTTCTCTTCAGGACCTTATTGCATGAAGATCTTAGCACCAATTTGGTCATATCATTAGATATTGTGCCATACACGCCCATTATAAAAAATGTTTTAAATCCAGCTCAATGTTGAAGAGATAGAACGCAGGACAAAAATAAACTATTTTTTTTTTAATAAACATACTATAGACATTTGTAGTTTATATTGTTTTAAACTTTCATGGTCACTAACATTATAGTAATATAAGTTATATACGGGATTGTTACTATGTACCTTGTTTTTAGTGAGTTGCTCCGTGATCATGGCGCTTGCAACAGTGCCGAAATATCGGAAACTCACTAAAAACAAGATACACGGTAACAATCCCGTATATAACTTATCTTAATATATATATTACGTGTCACGTTGTTTGTCCACGATGTACTCCTAAACTTCTTAAACGATTTTTATCAAATTTATACACCGTGTGCAGTTTGATCCAACTTGAGAGATAGGATAGATATCATTTCAATTTATAACACAGCAACGCGTGGCCGGGTCAGCTAGTATTACTATAGTTTGTAGTTTATGTCCAAGGATAGTTCGAGTTCCCTTGACTGAATAGATATTTTTAAATCATTTATATCAATTTAGGCATGTTAACTTGCGACAAATGATGATCAATTGATGTGCTGTAATCAAATATAGTTCATGCGCAATAAAGAGTTGGGTACCCAAGGGTTATTTAAAGGACAGTTGCTATATATTTAGCAAAAGTGGTTTGTTTACTGGTCACAGTTTTTATAACTTAGAAATTTATATTTAGTAAAATAGCAGAGTAGGTACTGCAAAACTAAATTTATTTAATAATTATTAATTAAAAATAGAAAAAACACTATTCAACTAAGATACGTTTATTAAGCGTTTGATTTCTTTGTAAATACGAATAGTTTAAATTAAGTTTTATATGAGGGTTATTTTTATATAGGTATAAACCTCTAAATAATCACATCTCTTCCTTTAATAACACCATCGGAGTTCTTGTTTCTTGATAATCTTCTCCATCTAACGATTGTCTGATGATCGCTCTTAACGATAAGACCACACATTATTGCACATTACTTTATGAGAAATGAATATATAATAATATTTCTTACATTCACACCAATTAGCCTAGCCCAAAGTAAGCACTGTAAAGCTTGTGTTATGGATACTAGGGTAACGGATAGACATACATATATGATACATAGATATGTTATATTTATAGAAATATATAGAAACCCATGACTCAGGTACAAAATGCGCGATAGTTAGTTTGACAAGGCTATATCCGCACTAAGCCTCGTGATTAGGCCATTGTACTATATTGGGTTCTTTTCTTCCTCCAGCCAACACAATTCATCTCAGAATGCTAGTAGTCTTTTGAGGCTACTGCAAGTTACCAGGGAAAGATGCCGAAGATTGGAGTAGTTGTGCCCGTTGCTCTGAGACACTTGTACATTCCACACAAAATGCTCGTATTCAGCACATAATTTGCCCCTTCAGACTATCGGTGCGAAATGCAAGATCGCTACCGTTGCACCAAGCGGTTGTTTATCTGTTATTTATATCCCTTTTGTTTAGTGGTGTAAACAATAGTGTAATTTTTTATGTTTTTTATATATTTTGCATTTTTCAATACTTACTTTATTATTTTAATACAAAAAATCAACTCGGATCACAAGTAAATTCGTTCGTTTCCTATCTGAGAATTTACATGTATATTTTTCTACAAAAATAATTTATATGTAGCATATTTCTGCTAAAATAATTTATAATAATAGTGGAATTGTATTATATTAAAGAAAGAACATTATTTTTCATATGTTTGTGTTGATTTTCAGAGGGTGATCCAAGCCCTAGGAGTGTCGTGGCACGCTAACCACTTTGTGTGCGGTGGCTGCAGGAAGGAGCTCGGCGGTGGTGGCTTCATGGAGCAGGTATACTTCGTCAATTATATTTATACTGGTTATGTTTTCAACTTGTTATAAACTAAACTCAGCTACGGGTTGAACTGGCAGGGATCGCTTTGATCGATATCGATCGATCGATCGATATGGATCGATAAGACCGCCTTTAATTACAATAATAGTTTTTTTTATAACTGCAAACCACTCGTGAAAGATCAGATTAATTGTAGTTTCATTTTTTATTCCCTTAACGTGGCATTATCGTTAAAGTATATTGCCATTGGAATTAAGTCTGTATTTTTTCATTTGTGCATAAAATTAAAATTAATAAAATATTTTGTATTGTATTTTTATTGTCAACAATATGCTAACTTTTTTGTACTTAAATACTTATTATAGTTTGTTGTCTAAAATTTATAGTTTTCTTTAAGTATTTTTGAAAAATACAAAACATAAAAAATAATTTTACTGTAAACTAAAGCTACGTAGGAATTTCTTCATCATTCAATAATTATATAAATAAACCTTCCCTGGAAATGGCTAGTTATTGAGTTATTGATTATCAAAAAGATTATTTATTTTAGCTTTACATAATTATATTTTACATAAACTTAGTTCCAAATATTTTGTATGTAAAGCACAATATTTTTATTTTTAATATCAAAATAAAGAGAAAAATAGTAATTTTAGTTCCTGTACATTCGCGTTTATTCTTTCACGTTAAATACTCAACGTACGTAGATAAATATCAGCCATCTTTTTATTTGCACGAATAGAAAATGCATTACGCATACTCTTGTGTTGAAAAACGAAAGCAGTTATGTGGGAGTCTCCTCCATTACCTCAACCGGCCTAGTACCCGATAAAGGATTGGAAGTCTACCCACTAAAAACCACTCGATGTGCCGATATCTGTCCCACCCGTCTAGCATACGCAACACGACAAAATTTAGTCGATCTGTTTTCTCGTGTTTTTGTCATTTGTCGTCAGTCGTCTCTAACATGGCTGCGTTTAGATGTCGATTTCTTAACCGATACTGTCGACATATTTCTCGTCTTTGTGTCAGTACGTAGAGAAGAGACGACAAGAGGTTTGTGTGCTATTTCGACTGGAGCGATGGCGGTGTCTTATTACAATTACGTACTCAAAGTATATTAAAGGCTAACGAAACATAAATATTTCATTTATGCATATATAAATATATTGGCAAAGGTGTATTTCTATAAGTTTAAATATATTCCTATAATTATATATATATATGCGAATGCGAGATGGTAACTGTATAATATCGTTCTGTGTTATGCTAAATTTTCCATATACGTCTTAGTAGTACAAAAAAAAATTACTTAAATATTATCTAACTATGTAATGTAACACATAAAAAGGGAGAAAAAACACCCCTTGTCGGTTTTTTCGGTACAAGGTCTGCCGACGTATGTTTTACGAAGCCATGGCGTAGCTTTGAAGTTCAAAACGAAAAAACTCAATATGCGCACCCACTTCATTATTATCCTTTTATATTTATTTATTCTTTTTAACCAAGGTTGGAAGAGATTGCTGTTTAGCAATAAGGCCGCCTGTCTGTACACTTTTCTTTTTATTTTCTCTCTCTGTATCCTATATGTGTGTGCAATAAAGCGTAATTTTTTTGTTCCAGGCTGGTCGGCCATATTGCTCGGGATGCTACGCGGATAAGTTTGCCGCCCGCTGCAACGGATGCGCCAAGCCGATCGTGGACAAAGCCATAATCGCACTCGACGCCAAGTGGCATCGCGATTGTTTCACTTGCAACGTAAGTCACACTTTGTTTCGAACCTTTTCTAAGAACTCAAACCATTAATATATACTCTAAGAACACAAATTTGTTGTTTGTGTGTTTGTCTGTCCGCTCTTTTCCCCACTATTTTTCTACTGTATACACGTTTCCATAGCAATGCGTTACCGGGTCAGCTAGTATATACTCTAAAACACAAATTTGTTGTTTGTGTGTTTGTCTGTCCGCTCTTTTCCCATTGTATCAATAACGTTACCATAGCAACGCGTTACCAGGTCAGCTAGTCTATAAACTAAGAACACAAATTTGTAGTTTGTGTGTTTGTCTGTCCGGTATTTTTCCATTGTATACGCGTTACCATAGCAACGCGTTACCGAGTCAGCTATTTAAATATTTTTTACGTTGCTCTGAATCCATATTCAGTGGCTAAAGCACTTGTGTTATGGAATTCAGAAAAGTTCGTTTTCAACATTGACCTGGCCAGGGATCGAACCAGGAACTATGAAAACCGGTATGCGAGCCACTCGACCACGTAGGTCGTCAAAGCATAGTTGAGCCATGCAAGAGACAATTAAAGCAACACACAAATCAAACTCTTAACCGCTTGAAATTCGGGCAGGACGTGACATGTATATTTTTTTGTATTCACAATGATATATTTTCTATAAGATAAAAAATACGCCTTTTAAAACCCACCTGAAGGCTCGGAGGGGTAGTTGTTTTTTACACGCGTATTTTTTGTCAAAAAACGTGACGTGACATGTTAAATGCCGCCTGTAACAGTAAGGAAGTCCAGAATGATGTTTATATATTTTCTGTATTGGTACTAGGTACTTAAAAAAATAAATTTATTTCCTTTATCTAAACTTGTTCATAGAGAAATATAATGTAGCAGGAGTCATTAGAGTTTAAAGTAATCCGGGCATGTGAGAACGCCGGCGTTCTATTGAGCTTGGACTAAACTTTAGCTGAGTTGAGCTGAGCCTTGACTAGACTAACAAAAAACAGTAAAAAACAGTAAGAACCCCAGAGGTTTTATAAGCCTAAGCCGGATATAATTTATTGAACATATTCCACTGTAGCGCCGAAAGGGTTTTTTTACAAATCACTCTAATACACAAACACAAAAAACTTATCATTTTTTAATGATAAGATAATTTTTTCTTGCATTTATTTTTTAAAATATAAAATACTAGTATTGAAATGCTTAAATAACAAAAAAATATTAAATACTACCGATTGTTGGATGCTTCTAAAAGTATAACATTCGATATTGTAGTTAGTAGTACTTAGAACATTAATGAGATGGCGCTGGTATAAGCTTAAGAAAGAAATACTTGGAAATATTCAACAGATCGCCCGATTAGCGAGGGGGTGTGGGTTTTTCTTGTAATAACTTTTTTATCAATATTCAAAATACTTAATTCTAAGATAACAAAAAATATACATATATTTTTATAATGCTAATTTTGTTTTCATTACAGAAATGTTGCAACCCTGTCACAGACGCCACCTTCTCCGTCATGGACAACAAACCCCTCTGCGGAAAATGCGCTTAAACACCCAGTCGCATTTTTTTTAAAATATCTATCCATATAATACTTAAGATTAAAAGTGCACTTACCAGTAAAACGCATCAGCCATTTACCGGGAAATTGTGATTTGATAAAATTTAGATGATTTTCATAATTGTATGATTTATTCAAGTCACTACAGTTGGGAAATACTATTTTCTTTGATGATTTTACTTTAAAATTTTATAAGACAAATGTGTAAAAAATAACTGAAAACTGTCAGCAAAAAACAAATGACAGACATAACTTAATTAGTGTATGATCACAGAATAAATAAAACAGGCAATTATGTACCACAGCATACGCAAAATAAGATTTATATTATTATAAATTTATTTAATAATTTATTTCGGATATCTAGAATATTCGCAATTTTAAGAACAGTATTTTTAAGAGATTTCTAAAGAGTTAAGTTGATAAAGACATTTTTGTTGTAAATATTTTAAAAGCGTCGTTATGAGCTTTTCTAATCAAAGGGCTATTTATTGATTACTTTTGTATGTATTATCTTTTATTCTTTTATAAAATGCTAGATTTATTTTTTGTATGCTCTACTGTACCGTTTTTTTAATAAATTATTTTCGTTAAATTTGTTTTTTACTAATATTATGCCAGACTTCGTTCGGTATACAGTTTAGGCACACAAATAATACACCAGAAACAAATGGGTAAGTTAAAGAAAGAACAAGCAACCCAGTAATTTTATTTATGTAATTGTAAGGGCTGACTAGATCTAGCATAGAGTCGCATACACAGGACAGATTACAATACATATTAATTTACCTTTTGACACTTCAGTTTACGTAGCATTAAATGTTACATTTTTAAATATAAAGAAATTATTACAAGAAAAAATCAACCTGTCTCAGGTGACAGGCGGGTCTCGAACCTAGCTATTCAGGCGAGTAATCTTCTTCCGAGTTCTTAACGAACCCGTCGAATTTTCCCAATTATATCTCAAATTGACGTCAGCGCCATCTCGTCATGTTCTAGGTACTACTACCTACAATATCGAATGTAATACTTTTACAAGTATCCAACATTCGATAAAGAAGAAACAGTTATTTAAATATCATATTTTCTTTTATTTAAACATTTAAACATTGGAGGACGGGTCAGTACAGTTGTGCTGGTTGCAATGGACGATTTATTGAGATGTATCAGGGCAATGCATCGGTTATTCAGATTCGGAGAGCAGCGGGATCCGAGGCACGGTTCTTCCGCTGGCCGACCGCAGATAGTTGGGGGCCCGAGTAGTGAGCTAGCCACTCACAAAAGGCTGCCCCGCCATCTCGCGAAAAATCCTGGGGGTGCGCCATCGTGCCGGTTGGCGCCCGGACGAGAGGACCCGATGGACACCCCTGGGGGGGCTCGGGCGTCCCCGCGGTCTCCGGTTTGGCTATCCCGAGGTGTGAGGCCCTGACTCTTCTCATTTGGTTCGCAATCAGCATCTCGTTCTACTTCCGTCTTCCGTTACGTTACCTTCCCTCACGACAAAATGAAAGTAAGCAACAGGAAAAAGGTTAAACAGCGGTCGCACGTCCTCTCCTTCCTAGTGCACGTCTCTAATATAAGAGGCTTGCACTCTAATCTCGACCCCGTCCATCACCATCTTGAGACTAGAAAACCGCACCTGTTCTTTCTCACGGAGACGCAAATAAAACGTCCAACTGACGCAGCGTACCTGGCTTACCCTGGTTATGTCCTTGAACATTGTTTTAGGGCTCATGCGGGTGTTTGCATGTATGCACGCGATGACATCTGTTATTTGCGTCTCCGTGATCTTGAAGACCCCACCCTTTCTATCATTTGGGTTCTGGTGGATACAGGTTTAGAGAAAATCATCTATGCTTGTGTCTACCGTTCGCATAGTGGAGACGCGGAGACTACCAGGCTTATCGACCAACTTATTGAGAAGGCAGACATGGCCCTACAGCGATACCCGTCCGTTCAACTGGTGGTTCTTGGTGATTTCAACGCACACCACGAGGACTGGCTGTTCCCTTTCGAGAAAACCGACCACGCTGGTCGAGAAGCGCGAAAGCTAGCCTTGACACTTGATCTCACCCAACTGGTCCAGGAAGCCACTAGAGTGCCAGACTCTGACGGACAAACAGCCAATTGCTTGGACCTTCTGCTGACGACAAATCCCGACAGTTACTCGGTGTCGGTTACACCACCCCTTGGCAGTTCTGACCATTGTGTGGTGGAATCTATGTCGGTGTATTCTCCGCCCGACCCAAGCCCAAAAGGCTCCCGGCGGATTTGGCGTTTTAAATCAGCAGATTGGGATGAGGTGCGTTGTTTTTTTGCATCTTATCCTTGGCGGCAGGTTTGCTTTTCTTCTAGCGACCCCTCAGTTTGCGCGGATGCTGTGACCAATGTGCTTCGTCAGGGTATGGAGTATTTTATTCCCTTCTCTGACATATCACTGGCCGGCAAAGCTCGCCCGTGGTATAATGCCAAATGTCGTGATGCGGTGGCATCAAAATACAAAGCATATTTGGCCTGGGTTGAAGCTCGATCCCGCAAAGCTAGTAATACCCGCGAAAAGAAGAAAGCCTTTAATAAAGCCGCCAAGTCCTGCAAAAAGGTTGTAAAGACAGCTCGCTTCGATCACATAGGCCGCATTGGGAAGAAGCTTGCCTCTTACCCCTCGGGTAGTAAAGCGTTTTGGTCCCTGGCTAAGTCGATCGAGGGCAACTTCTGCCGTACTTCAGTGCCTCCCTTGCTGAAACCTGACGGAACATTGGCACACACGGCCAAGGAAAAGGCCGATTTATTTGCCGAATTATTTGCCGAAAGTTCGCGTTTGGATCCTGGCAATACTGTACCTTCCGGTTTGTCAAGTTGTGGGACTTTTATGTCTGAAATTCGTATAAGACAAACCGAAGTCAGAAAGGCATTGCGGGAGCTGGACGTGAATAAAGCCAGTGGTCCGGATGGTATACCAGCCATAGTACTAAGGACTTGCGCTCCTGAGTTAGCTCCGGTATTGACACGCCTATATCGTTTATCTTTGGCTAAAGGACAAGTGCCAAAGTCCTGGAAGCTGGCCAACGTGCAACCTGTGCTTAAAAAGGGCAGTCGTGCTGATCCTATCAATTATAGGCCCATCTCGGTCACGTCCATTCTCTGCAGGATAATGGAACGTGTACTGAACCATAGGCTCCTGTCGTATCTAGAAGAAAATGACCTCCTTAGTGACCGGCAATATGGGTTTCGCAGGAACCGGTCTGCCGGAGATCTTCTAGCATACGCCACTTACAAATGGAGCGAAGCCATCGAGAGGCAAGGTGAGGCGCTTGCCGTCTCTCTTGATATCTCGAAGGCTTTTGATAGGGTATGGCATGAGGGCCTTATTAGCAAGCTTCCGTCATATGGTCTTCCCACTGGTTTGTGTGTCTGGATATCGGACTTCCTGAGGGATCGGTCAATACGAGTTGTCATTGATGGTAGCTCGTCTGACCATTTGGCTATCAATGCCGGCGTCCCTCAGGGTTCCGTTCTCTCTGCAACTCTTTTTCTGCTGCATATAAATGACCTGCTTTTGCCCGGTATTTTGGGGTACGCAGATGACAGCACTGTTGTAGAGACCTATATGTCTGATGCACGAGCCAGTGCTGAACAAATCCAGCGTCATAGAGAGGCGATGGTTAGCCGCATGAACCAATCTCTGCAGGCTGTCTCTGAATGGGGCGATGCCAATCTAGTGGGGTTCAATCCGTCAAAGACCCAGGCGTGTCTTTTCTCCGCTAAAAGGAGTCCTTTCAACTTGACTCCTACTTTCCGAGGTGTATCCTTGCCGATCACTGAACATCTTGAGCTTCTCGGTATGTCTTTGTCACCGACGCTCAATTTTGGCTCTTTCATTGAGAGCAAGGCTCAAGTGGCTTCAAAAAAACTTGGCAATCTGGCGAAGGTGAGAAAATACTTCACACCGGAACAGTTGCTCACCCTTTACCAAGCACAAGTTCGATCGTGTATGGAGTATTGTTCTCATCTTTGGGACGGTTCCGCCCGATACCAGCTCCAGACGCTTGAGTCCATCGAGATGAGGGCCAAGAGGCTCATCGGCAATGAAGATCTTTTCTGTAAAAAGCTCAAAAGCCTTGAGCATAGGCGGAAAGTTGCAAGCCTATCAGTATTTTATAGGATACATTTCGGAGAGTGTGCAGCTGAATTGCACAACCTTGTTCCGCCATCCCCATTTTTTCATCGGACAACCAGACTAACAAATTGGCGACACCGTTATATGGCGGATACACCAAAGAGTCGCACTAAGCGTTTTGGTTTCAATTTTATGATGCGTACCGCTAAGGAGTGGAACTCTTTGCCTGAGTCTGTGTTTCCTGACAAATACAATTTGGGGGTCTTCAAGTCACGAGTAAATAGGTATCTTCTAGGCAGGCGCGTCACATCCTAGATCGCATCGACGCTTACCATCAGGCGAGATAGTGGTCAAGCGCATGCCTATTTTCTATAAAAAAAAAAAAAAAAAAAAAAAAGAAACATTGCACTGCAAAATTTTGACACTGGATTGTAATCCAAGAGTGCACAGAGAAGTAAATTCATGAAAAGGTAAAGTTATTTTTCCATATTAAAATTTAATTTGAGTCTTGGTTATACTTTTATTAAAATACATAATTTGTCATTTTACATAAAGTAATCTAAACTTTTGATAATCTATAACACATAGTTACAAAATTTTACTTATCAAAGTTTTCAAAAATATTTTTTTACTTTTCCTTCATCTTTTGATACAGTAAATTTAAATCTACCAGCCGTTTCTATCCATCAGCTTTTATTTTTCGTACAGAGCTTTTTGGTATTTTGTGTGAGGGTAGGCGCACATTTACGAATTTAACACAGTGTTGATATGTCACATGCAAGAAAATCATTAAAAAAATCATTTTTAGCGGCTTCCAAAAATTAAATATTTTTTATCGTATTCATTTTTTGTTTTTCTACAAAATCACACATATGCCGTATCTCAAAAACTAAAGCTGATAGATAAAAACGATTTTTATTTTCAGTCAGCATGTCATATGTCTACATAAAAGCTAATTAACCGTCTGGAAAAAAATCTTTGTAACTATGTGTAATCTAAGAACACAAATTTGTTGTTTGTGTGTTAGTCTGTCCGCTCTTTTTGCATTGTATACGCGTTACCATAGCAACGCGTTACCGAGTCAGCTGGTTTATAATCTAAAAACACAAATTTGTTGTTTGTGTGTTTGACTGTCCGCTTTTTAGCGCTCTTTTTTCATTGTATCAATAACGTTACCATAGCAACGCGTTACCGGGTCAGCTAGTCTATTATATCTTGACATAAAAGTTGTACATGGGCAAGTCCGTAAAGGTAGATCAAGACGATCTGTCAGGTCAAAAGTACCCTTAACTGGCGAGCTGGAATGAAAAGGCTGATGAAAGTTGAAGGAGCGAGAGATGTATGTCAGGATCGTAGTAAGTGGAAATCTCAATCTCAATGATTTCAGTAAGAAACTCCCTGACCTCGACATTCGTTTTCAAAGCCTTTCCCAATTTATGAAGTTACTTCAAACTGACGTACCCTAGACTTTTCGTGTATATATGTATGCATATGTGTGTGTGTGTGTGTGTGTGTGTGTGTGTGTGTGTGTGTGTGTGTGTGTGTGTGTGTGGTGTGTGTGTGTCTGTGTGAGTATGTATATTATTCATTTTATGTTGTATGACTGATGATTTCCACGTTTAGTAGACTATAAAATTGTCATAGTACTTTAGATTTGTAAATTGTATTTTTTATTTTATTTTAATGATGATTTTTAATGTACTTCATTTTTAATTATTATAATGCATGTTGTTGTAACTTATAATTGTAAGTGCAGTTAGCCCTAAGTAATTTATTGTTAATTTTTTTTTATATGCATAGTAAAACTGTAACTTATGTTGGTGACCCTTTTAATAAATAAATCTCCGATTTCTGCCTATCCCTGCGGGAAAAAGGCGTGATGCGTATGTATGCACATGTGAGGCGTATGTACCAATGTCAAAGTTGGGAATCTATATAGTCTAGGTTTGGAATATCCTACTTTTAAGTGTATTTATGTAAACTAAAAGTTTACGCGAGAAAATACAGAGTTTAAAGTTATTCCTTGCCAAATCGCTATTCTGACTAGCGGTCTTTACCAGCGGAAGGAAGAAGAATTTCTATGATTGGCTATATTTGGAGCGAGAAGCTAGGAAACCATAAACTATCATATTTTTTTTATTTTACTTTTTTTTCTTTTATTTCTTCAAGATATATTTTTTATTTATCAATAAGGACCACGACTAGTTTAAAATATATTATTGTAAATAGGTTAAACATTTGTTGTTTATTTGTTGCAAACTCAAGATCGCTGGTCACAAAATTTTTGGTTTTCACATATGAAATTGGAGATTTGTCGTACTGGCCACATTGATTTGATTTGGTTTGAAATATCTCCCAGTTGAGAATTTCAAATTCAAATTTATTGTTACATTTGCGTTTCAAAAACAGTCATATTTTGGTTGGTTTTTGATTTTTTCTTTGAGCTCGCTTATATCGTTCAATGGAAAACATGAAATATCGCTATATTTACGATTACGAGCTCTACCAAAGTACAAGTTTTTTTTTTATGTATTTACTAACGTATTAAAAATAAATAAATACATTGTATTGTTCAAAAACAGCCTAAAGAAATACACAAAGGTTTATAGCAACGCTGTTTGAAGCAAGCGTTAAGATACAATAAATACACTAGAAAAAAGAAATCAAATTGATAAACTCTTTTACAAGGACCAAACTAGGTGCATGAAAAGGTCTTGAAAAAGTACTTATTTAATTCGTACTTTAAATTAAATTGAGTCAAAACATCACTAGATCTGCGGGTAGTTGATTTATCAAGCGCGGTACGAGGTAAGCGATAGTAAGGTTAGTGCCGGTGGGTGTTTGGTTCCAACGTTTTCGTTCTGGAAATTTTGACCATCAGAACAAGCCCCGTGGCAGGAGACCAAAATGGATAATGAAGTATTAAAGCTTATTGCGAAAGCAGATCTATTGCTTCAGAGTTAGCTGCAAGCTTCGGTGTGAGTAATAGGGGAGAGTTGGATAATACCGAGCCCCTAAGGACTTGGGTCCATAGTTAGGAAAATGTTTGATATTAAAAGAAACAAAATGCAGTAATTAGTAGGACATTTATTCAGGTACATATACCGTATAACTAAAAAATCGAAAATTAAAAAGGGAAGTTATTATTTTGAAATTTCAAAAAACGATAAATGCGTGGTATTGTCAAACCGGTCTGATAATATCGTGCCTAGGTTTGATAAAATCGTGCCCACATTAATTGCACACAGGGCAATGGGGGTCATGATTTTCTCCCAATTTAAATCGATCTCTAATTTTTGATTCAGGGATACTGAAGTTTCTAGAGGCTGTCTTTATTTTACTTCCGTTTCGTATAGCAGCAGTGCAGCCTTTATATTTACTGGATCCCATGACTTCATCTTTTTCTTTGACACAGATTCATCCATCTAAATCGAATATAAAACAATGACACGGGCAGACAAACGGACGCACAGACAGACACATCATACATAACTTTTTTGTCGGGGGTAAAATCAAGTTAATGTAAATAGTACATTTTTTCATAGTTTACAATTTCGCGCCCTCGTCTGATAAAATCGCGCCCTGGGCGCGAAATTGTCAAACTTACCCATTTAAATTTTTAACCTTTAAATAATATGGAAAAGTTTATAGTATGTAAAAACGTATTTCAACATTAATGCTACAGTATACTAGCATTTAAAATGTATGGTATCAAAGTATTATAATACTACAGTATCGCTTACGTCTTATCGAAAGTATGTACGAGATTTTATAAGTAGTGACGAAAAAAACTTCTACAAAATGTGCTGTCTCAGTCGTCGCGCAGAGCGTAGTGGCGATGCGCGGGGAAGTGTGAAGGCATGTCGAGCTTCGATGTTTACGCACTGTATCGCAGAACCAGTGGATGGTTTTTGAAATATGCTGATGCGCGGAATTATCAACCGCGCGGTAATATCCAACTCTCCCCTAAAACTATTTTAATCCACTTAAAGCAAATCGGGAAAATAAAAAAAATTGAAAAGTGGGGACCTCATGAATTGAATTAATCAAACCAGCAAACACACATCAACTACTGCTCAACCGACACAATAATGGAGGGATTTTAAATTGGATCATAGCATGTGATGAAAAATGGATGCTGTACGATAATCGAAAGCTCTCGTTGCAATGGCGGAACCTTGGAGAACTAGCCCAATCCTGCTCCAATCGAAAAAGTTACTTGCTACATTAATAATTATTTTAAGACGTTTGTTTAATATACCAGTTTTGCCATAACTGTCATCTTATGATTTATCGGGGTAGTTTGAACATTATTACACTTTCGAATGTAATCCGTTTAAATGTCTTAACAAATAAAACAATTATAAGTCACTTACCTTATTTCTATCTTTATCAGTCTTTTCGACGGCATCTTCCAAGGGTCTCGGTGATGGCTTAGGAGTATTCATTTTCTTATTTTCAACGTATATTGATCCTTCAATCTTCTCTTTATTAGAGAATATTTTAGGCATCGGTTCTACTGACTGACTGTCAGTCACTGATTGGATGATATTTAAGGTAGGATGAAGGGATCTTGGACTTAGAGGCTTTCTCGGACTGAATGCTTTGGTTTTAGGCCTCTCGGGAGAATGTTTACGAGGGCTGTCTTTGATGGCACGAGGCGTTGGATTTCTGCTTTGCTGGGGAGTGTTGGTCTTGCTGTTTTTGCCCGATTGACGAGGGCTGGCTTCCCGACTCATGTAGCTTGAAGTGCACTGCGGAAGTTATAGGTTAATTATACTATTGATTTTATATGGACATTAACTTAATATGACGAAGCAAAACAAGAGAGATGATATGCCATATCACTTTAATATCCTATGCGATTGATGGATCAGCACGTCTCTTGAGGTACATCATCAAGTTGTCGACTATAACATCAAGTATGTTAAGGTTTCTATTTTCTGTATTTGTATTGTATCTGGATGGTTAAAGTACCATCTTTCAGTTTATACTTTGTACACAAGAGTAATTTAGCTTATTATCACGTTTCTTAAAATTAAGTGATGTACGGTTAAGTATCCAAATATCTAGTCTTATAGACAAAAGTTACTTGTTTCGACGCCGCACCCGCAAATAACAGCACTGCGATGTTCGCTTAAGAGTCTTATTGCGGCGTGCGTCTTTGTGAGTGCATTCGTTTCGATTGATTGTACAATACGTTACTTCTTTACCTGGGATAAACGGAGTATCAACTCCGTATTAAATTCCGCAGAGTTTTTAATTTTTATTATTTTCTCAAAACTACGAAACTGAATATAAATAATAAGTATTCAAAAAATACTAGGTGATGTCACACAAATAATGAGAAAAAAACCCAAAAATAAAATTTCTTTCCTTAAATATTGCATTGCACCAGTAATACCACCACCATATAAATATTGCACCAGTGATTCTTAAATATTACTATTTATATTTTGTAACATAGGTTTGGAAACCTATGATCTGGACCGACGATATATTTATTGTGGGTTAGGGTCCGTTAGGTTGTGAAGAGATCCACGGGCCGCCAAAGGAGTTTTAGTAAGATATCTTCCGCCTACGTTTAAGCGAGAGACTCCTACACATTCGACCCGCGGCGGGGAATCCATAAAGATTAGGGTAATAGGCTGAAGCCCGACCGTCGGCATTGCACAACTCTGCCAGCCTGGGTGGATTCCGTAATATACCACAGATCCCCTATTAGTGGAGGGGTCTTTGGCTATCCCCGTCGTAGTCTTTGGTGGTGAAGGCCAACGGCTGAATCCCATCTGTTTATGACGGAAATCCGGGGGATTTTTAGCAGGTAGTCCACCTAGCTGGCCGGGAGAGTGACTCTTCCGAGAGTTACACAGTTGGCCTAAGTCCAGGACTTCCAGGTCAACTGGGAGTCCTGGACTTGGGCCACCTCACTAGCAGACCGGCTGGTAGATTGGGGTCCCCTCGTTAACAAAATAAGATAACAGTGCCATTTAGGGACGCCCGAAAGAACCGAAGCTTTATAGTATAAAGCGTCGGAACTAAGCGTGCATAGAGTAGAAAAAGAGATGGAAAGCTACGTCAGCCACGAACACTTATATAAGTGAAAGCGAGATAGAAGGCCACGCACACTGAGGTAGGAAGGCAGCTAGCTCCTATATACATCGTGTGACGTTACTAATTGTCTTTTTTTTTATGTGTAATTGATTTTGGTCGCAGATGACCTTAACAACATACCGGGTTTAAGTAATTGTGACGCTCTCGTGTAACGGTAAAATTTGACGCTTAGTACGGATAGAGCGGCTGCGCGGCGAACGCCCATATGCGAGTGGCTCAAACATCAAGTAGAGGAATTGCGTTTAAAAAATGGCAATACGTATTTTCTCAAAACTACGAAACTGAATATAAATAATAAGTATTCAAAAAATACTAGGTGATGTCACTCAAATAATGAGAAAAAAACCCAAAAATAAAATTTCTTTCCTTAAATATTGCATTGCACCAGTAATACCACCACCATATAAATATTGCACCAGTGATTCTTAAATATTACTATTTATATTTTGTAACATAGGTTTGGAAACCTATGATCTGGACCGACGATATATTTATTGTGGGTTAGGGTCCGTTAGGTTGTGAAGAGATCCACGGGCCGCCAAAGGAGTTTTAGTAAGATATCTTCCGCCTACGTTTAAGCGAGAGACTCCTACACATTCGACCCGCGGCGGGGAATCCCTAAAGATTAGGGTAATAGGCTGAAGCCCGACCGTCGGCATTGCACAACTCTGCCAGCCTGGGTGGATTCCGTAATATACCACAGATCCCCTATTAGTGGAGGGGTCTTTGGCTATCCCCGTCGTAGTCTTTGGTGGTGAAGGCCAACGGCTGAATCCCATCTGTTTATGACGGAAATCCGGGGGATTTTTAGCAGGTAGTCCACCTAGCTGGCCGGGAGAGTGACTCTTCCGAGAGTTACACAGTTGGCCTAAGTCCAGGACTTCCAGGTCAACTGGGAGTCCTGGACTTGGGCCACCTCACTAGCAGACCGGCTGGTAGATTGGGGTCCCCTCGTTAACAAAATAAGATAACAGTGCCATTTAGGGACGCCCGAAAGAACCGAAGCTTTATAGTATAAAGCGTCGGAACTAAGCGTGCATAGAGTAGAAAAAGAGATAGAAAGCAACGTCAGCCACGAACACTTATATAAGTGAAAGCGAGATAGAAGGCCACGCACACTGAGGTAGGAAGGCAGCTAGCTCCTATATACATCGTGTGACGTTACTAATTGTCTTTTTTTTTATGTGTAATTGATTTTGGTCGCAGATGACCTTAACAACATACCGGGTTTAAGTAATTGTGACGCTCTCGTGTAACGGTAAAATTTGACGCTTAGTACGGATAGAGCGGCTGCGCGGCGAACGCCCATATGCGAGTGGCTCAAACATCAAGTAGAGGAATTGCGTTTAAAAAATGGCAATACGTACGGGTTCGACGCCCTCGACCATGGTGCGGATATCGGCGTCGCGGGGAGCGGGGCGGCGGGGCCCACGGGCTCGACCAGTCCCGGGCGGAGCTACGGGGGCGCGCATCAATGGCCTCCGACTTCTGCTCACCACGAACAACAGACAATTTGTTTTATTTTTTGTTGATGTTTTGTTTTTATGAATTTGTCTCTTTTATTCACTCTTTGTAAAACTTTAGGTCTAAGATACTGAAATAATTTTAGTCAGATGGTAGCAACTGTTATTTGTTAGCATTTTGAATTTTAATTGCAAATTTTTTTTTGCAATTGTAAACCTGCCTCATGGCTCGCTGCAAGTTCGTCAGAAGGTCTAGGTATTATGATATTAACATACGCCGTGGTAACTCTTAGACTTAGTGCAGGCCCGGCCTTGTCCATGGGAGGAAAGGAAAGAAACGAAAAAAAGTAAAATTTTGCAGGGGAAAAGTTGGCTAGAAGAGGTTTTTTTATGGTCAGTACTGGCCAAAAACAAAAGCCTCGGATTCAGTGGAAATCTAGCCGGATGTCGGCAAGTGGGAAAAGCCCATGAATATTAAACAGTACATATTCTGCAACAAGTTTTGTATACCTGGGTGACTTTCTATTGCTTGGTGGCGGCTGATTTGAAGCCGCGTCGTTATTTTTGCGACTATTGCAGCTCAGACCGCCACGGATTTTCGAAGTACCGCTGAAAATGATACATGATACATTATTTAGTTCTACTTACAGGTTTCCAAATGGTACCGATAGCCATTATATAAAAAGGCATAATTCGGTATAAGTTGCTGGCTGGTAATGGATAAAAAAAAATCTAATGTAACCTAACCTGCAATGCATATTAATCTATGCATTTTAATTTTATGTCAAATTAAATCCTAACTAATATTATAAATACAAATGTGAGTTGGTTTGTTGCACTTTCACGACGCTACTCAATCGATCATCATGATATTTTGCATACTTTTTATCAGAGGTACAGAAAAGAACATAGGTTGCCTTTCAATCTAAAAAAGTAGTGTTCCCGAGATATAAAAATTTAACTTTAGATCAGCGGTCTATATAAACGCAAGCCAAGCCGCCGGGAAAAGCTAGTTAGGTATAAAAACATTATGTAAAAGAAAAAGATCCCTTTCCAAATATCTTTATTTCTCTTAATAGTAAAATTATTTCTCTCTATAATAAGATAAAAATGTTTTTACGATCTTATATCCTTCGATCAATGAAACATTCTACAAGTTTAGATTCTTTTATACACAAGCCAGGGTGAATAGGCACCTTCTGGGTTAACTCGTTTCATTGTGGATTTTGTCTTGGCCCTCGGGTGATTGGGATCAAGAGTGAACACATTTAAAATTAAAAAAAAATCCATAAAGATTTATAACAAATTATCTAAAAAGATAATAACTACAAATAATTTAAAATTATTTATCAAAAATCTTATTAAACAAATGCAATAATAGTTTACAATGATACCTTGACGATAAATATATAAAATATTTTTTACTATGGAATTGTTAAGTAGCAAGTTTTAAAATTATAAGACCTTCTGTTCATATTGCTACAATTTACCTCCAGGGTCCATAATATACTTTTAAATTATGTATTTACCACCCTCGTACTCAAAATAAATTGAAATGAATTAAAGAACGAAACGTAAAATATATAGTTGCTACCTTGACTGGTTATCCTTGGAGCTGGATGACTTCGGGTTCAAATTGATACGTAAAGTGTCCAAAGAATACATGGAGAGACGGGATTCCGTGTCCACTTCTAACAAACAGGAGAAAACATAATTATAAACATTGTATTATTTTTATCATCGTTTTGGTCATAGTTTATCGGTTGAGATGTCAGCTAACCAAGCGGACAGAGTTCGATTCTCGCCGATAAACAAAGTATCCACCCACTTGTAACACTAGCTATAGCTTACCACTGAGAGGTTAATAATTTTTTCTATAATTTTATATATTTTTGCATTTTTTCCATGTTGTATTATAAGAAAAATTATTTTAATAGAAAATTCCCGCCTGAGAATTCACTTGTGAGCCCAGCCGATTTTATCTAGTATTTTTCAATCAAAATAATTTATCGTTTGGTTAATTACAAAAATCTTGCCCCGACTTCGTCCGTCTTAATTTTATCATCATCAGATTATTAATGTACTCACTACCGGGGCACAGGCCTTCCGTATGGATGGAATAAGGAGATTGTGCCATGACCCACGATTTGGGCCTAGTGCGGATTGATAGTTGCTAACGACTGCAGACGCAGCCGGGACCGACCGCTTAACTTGCTTTCCGAAACACGGAGAAGCTCGACGTAATAAGTATTTGGTCACCCATCCAATGATCGACCATTGCGAAAGTTGCTTAATTTCCATGATCGCAGGCCGAATGCGCTAACGACATGCGCCATCCAGCTCGTTCTAATGGTGTTTACACCTTCTAGAGAAGATGGGTAGCAACCAACTCGCCTGCCGAGCTTTTTTTTATGACTAACAAGCTAGACTAGCTGTGACTAACAACAATCACATTGTTGTTAGTCACAGATGACCTCAACAACGATACCGGGTTTTCGGACGGCGAGATCCTAAATGGACCTCAAACCGAAAGTAGCGAACCCCCATATTGGTTTTCTAGATGGACGGCATCTCCCTTGAGGGTATCTCCGAACCAGCATAGATTAACTATGGCGCTCTAGCCGGAAAGGGAGCACGGGGTGCCATAGGGTGCGTCTAAATGCTCGGTTTTCGGCTATAGTACGCCGTGTCGTGGAACAAGAAGCGACCAGGTACGTGTCTGTACCAATAGACCGGATTATCACACTCTGTACCTACGGGTACAGTGTACAGACGCTACATAAGGGTGTATTTAGTGAGTAACTGGACTGTGTTTGTCCTGTATTGGAAGAATTGGAGGGGCATTTGGCCCGGGTAATCAGGTAATCGGGAGGACCTGCTGAGCGTGGCGATTATGGCAAAACCTCACATTTGGGAGTTCCCGTTAAGCAGTCGATGTTTTTCAGCTAAGATGATGCGAAAGAGCCTGTTTCTAACCTTAAAAACCTTTTACATTTACCATGAATGGGCAGCAGAGCTTTCGAATCATGGTCTTTTACTGTGAACACCAATCCACCTGCCAAGAGTAGCGGATATGGGAAAATGAAAAATGATCCTTGGCGACGTACATACTAGCAATGGGCGTCGTCAGACTACTATAAAGATGATTCCGTTGGCATACTTATTGCGCGCTTTTTAAAATAAAGTCTTTTATTTCATACTACAAAGTCTCATAGTGGGTAACTACTACTCTTAGTAAAAGATAATATATTAAATCACCCTGCGCACCGTATATGTCCACAAGGGTGAAGTGAACCTATCGTCCACCGTCTGCAGAATGTTATTGCGACTACCACGCAGTCTGCGTATCAAAGATGCTGTCTTTTTGCGAATTATGGCATGGAAGCCATCAATGTGATAATGTGCAAACATCTCTGAATGTGAATAAGTATGGAATAGAGAAAAAAACGTATCAAGACTTTTCTTCATTGTAGTAATGTGATACGCCATTGATCAACGAAAAATAGTATTTCTGTCAACTCACAGCTTCTGTTTGTTGAAGAACGCGATTCAAAGAAAAGTTATGATGCATTAGAAATATTATAGTTTTATTTTTATGATGTACTTACTCTTTTTTGAACCTCCAGACCAGTTGCCAATTGCCTTCTTCTTTTTGCTCGTGGCACTCGATCTTTTCGAGCGTGAAGACTCCTAGAATTATTACATATAAATTGTTGTATGTAACCAGTGGCGTTTCTAGCCCCTGTAGAAACTCAGGTAGGATTCGAACCCACGACCTTTCGCTGGGGGGGGGGGGCGAGTGCTATGACCTTGCTAGACTTGTCGAAAATTACAAACGTATTTCTTCTACTAAGCGCTAGTATTTTTTACATGCGTATTTGAATTGTGAATGCAAAAAAAAAATGTTAATTTTTAAAAATCTGTAATATCATTACTCTCAAAGTACAACTCTTAAAGTACATTTGTTCTCAATGAATATAGTGAGTCAAGTGAACGAGGTTATATTTATTTCCTCAGATATTCGTTAAAGAGTTTAAGTATCTAACTAATGTCTGGAAATACAACCTGATTTTGAAAATTCTTTTACCAGTGGAAAGCAATACCATTCCTGAATGACAAACTATATTTGATTGTACCTAATTTAAGTACTTCACGCAATTTTTAGTGCATGTTGTGCTTTTTTATAACTAATGAGTCACAATTATTTTTCGTGGCTGTAAGGGTCTTTGCACATTGCGTTTCTATTTATTCTACAGAGCATTAGTATCGATACAATATCGATATAGATACCGATTCGAGCGCAAGACTGAATTTTGCAGGTATTCAAAGGTAGAGCTTTGAACACTTACACAAAAGCTGCGATTGAATCGCATGAGTATCGCGTTTGTATCGATATAAATGCGAGTGCAAAAGCTCTAAATTGTAATGATGTACATAGATAAAATAAATTAAAAAAAAACGACGGTCAGTGTAGTGGGTGTATAAATTAATAAATCAATATGTTGACAAGGCGTAGTTATAAAAAAACTTACAGTATTATTAGAGCTGGTCATGGTGGCGGCCATGCGGGCCGCGTACTCCGTCACAACTTTATCCAGCTTATCGCAGATCGTCAACATATCCTGTAAATGATTATGACTATTATTACCGTTTAAGATAAATTTTCGAAGCGAAATTCACCAGCGGAGCTCAATGGCTCAGTGTTGCCACTTGCAGTGTTCCCAGTAGCTGATAGTCAAAAAAAACGTGAGACAGCTCAAAAACTACCTAATATTTGCTCAGGAAAAGTAATATTATTGTAACGACAGTGGTGTTGTAAGTATTGCGCAAGATCGTTTGTTTATACGTGAATTATACGTGATTATTTTACGTAATAACGCCATAAGAAAACATTGATAAAAAATTGCATACTTTTATGGATTAAATTAAATTATTATCACTGAATTATAATTCTTTTGTATAATACAAAGAAGGAGTTAGTTCACTTTACTTTATAAACAGTTGACAAAATAGTTCACGTGTAGATAGATGCGTCACAATCCGAACGCTTAGGCCGCTCTCTATCGCTTGTTCCGCGTTCTCGCTTGCACGCTCGGTTCAGGTGGAACGTGATAATAACGAAACGTGACAATGACGGAACGTGGCAATGAGTTATGCTTTTTCGTGCGTGCAGCCGGAGTTCATCGATTTATAGTATAACGTAGGTGTTACAAAAGTAGTAATAGCTACTAGACGACAGAGATGGCGAGTACGCGTGATGCCGCGAGTGAGCGAGACAGTTCGCGAACACTGTTTGAGAGTTATGTCGACTCGACGCAATGATTCTTGAACGTTCGTAACTGAGTCGTCGTAGATATATATAAAGCCCAGTGCGGCCTCGTTATAGTAGTGTTGACTTTTGATTTTGGAAACGATCGCAGCCATTTGAAAGTAATCTTTAAAGCGAATTGAAGATTGAATTAATGAACGTGGCTTAAGCACGCGACTGAGATATTCTGAGACGGTATTGAAAAGATAATTTCTGACAACTTCAGCGATTCATTGGACAATTAGAGTTAATCAGCGGACTGGTTTTAGAACGACTGTTGGAATGTTTTTCAACTGTGTGTAAATTGTTCAAGTAATTAAATCTCGGAATAAATAACTCAATTTATTTGACTATCCAAAAACCCCTGCTCTTAACATTATCTTATTTTATATAGAACAAGAATCTAATCTAGCTAAATTTAACTTGTTTGCTGCAAGTTAAAATGAGAGAACGCATAGCAAATTCTACGGCTGGCTGGTATTTGGCTAGATGTAATTAGAAAGTCCTTCTTTCTGAAATGAAATTCTCAATTCCCTAATTGCTTACATAAAATATTTACCTTTAAACATTTTAAATATGTAAAAAAGCTCCACAAAATTATTTTTATTTTCGAGTCGAAGTTTGTGCAGTTTATTCACTTATTTTTGTATTATTTTTCTAGCTATATAAAAGTAAATGTAAAGACGTGTAACATGAGTATATGGTCTGTTAACCATGAAAACGGATTATCACCGACAGTTGCTGATTGCTAAATAATCCCAAAACTATCCCGAAAGTAATTAATAGAGATAAAATGATAAGAATATGTTGTTTCAATGAGTAATTTATTGTTACTTATTTCCATTGTTATTTGTTACAACTCAATGCATATCAGGTAACACAGCACTTATGCCGATGTTTGCTAATTACGCTATCATATCAAAATGTATTGATTTGAATAAAACGCGCTAAATATCAATATCAATATCAATACGCTAAATATGTATTGATTTGCTCGAATTGGAGATAGCATGAGAAAGTAACGTAAAATATTTCAATGAGACAGTCTGGCAACACTGCAAGCTCGGCTTATACTGAGCTTAGCATTATCTGAATGGCTTAATTATCTCTAGTCTTTTCCATGTTTATGGACGCATGTTAAGTTGCCGGTTTTGGCTAGTACAGTCACGAGCAAAAGTATGTATTCATGTCACATTACATCAATCACTATCACTACATAGTATAAAACAAAGTCGCTACCTGCTGCCTGTCTGTCCCTATGTATGTTTAGATGTTCAAAACTACGCAACGGATTTTGATGCGATTATTTCAATTGATAGAGTGATTCAAGAGGAAGGTTTATATGTATAATTCATGCATTATATAGTAGAGAAACATTGACAATTTTAGACGTGAGTTTAGAAGTTTTAAATGTGATGTCGTAAATATATTTTTTTAACCCTACGAGATAGATCAAAATAATGTATTACAGTATTGTACACTTTAAAACCTACTAAAAAGGCCGCGATGGTATACGTCTATCTCTTAGGGAAAACCCACAATAAGCATTTTTTATGCTTTACATTTTACGGGAAATAATGGCTTATTTACGAAGGAATTTTCAGCAATACCGCATTAATCCTTATCCGAGATATCCTTTAATATAGATCAACTAGTGGACCCGACGGACGTTGTCCTGCTTGTTATGTGTTGCAGTATAGATAAATAACCTAGATACCGTCTGCAGCGCCATCTGCCGGGCTGATTTGTGAATCTAAACCATTCTCAGATCCCCTTGAACACACACAAAAAAAATCATTCAAATCGGTCCAGTCGTTTAGGAGGAGTTCAGTGACATACACACTCACAGAAGAACTATATATATAAAGATATGGCTCTTTACAGCATGTAATTTAAATGAATGTTTTCGAAGATATTACAGATTTAAAATGCAGGGACATAGCGGTTGCGGCGGTACCGGCCGGCGGCGCGTGTCTATAATATATTTAGTATTAGTATTGCACCCGTGCGAAGCCGGGGCGGGTCGCTAGTAATTTATATACTGTTGTCTCTTTGCTTTCGGCCGTTTTAGTGTGACATGGTTCTACTGCGTATACAACTTATTGCGCGTGACTGTACATCTGAAGTCGTTGTAAGCACCCGCTAAATCGAAGACACTATTCTGAGTAAAATAAAATAAATGAATAAAATACTATAGTCTATTAATGGAAAAGGTCTGGTATACTAACGTCGTCGTAGAGGCCGTCGGCGGCGGCGAGACGGGGAGGTGCGGGGAGGGCGCGGGATGCGGGGGCGGCGGCGGCGCACAAAGCTAGCAACCCACGTAGAAGGGCGGCGCCCTCACCAGCCATCGCTGTTTGCGCCAATGACCGGTGGAACACCTACGCCACCACTAATGTATACTGCCACCGCTCTGACATATAGCACCTTTGTACGTATTTTCACTTTTTGCAAAAGGCTACAAAAGAGGGAAGAGCAAACTTTACACCTTAGGTCACCGCCGCAAAGTTGCCTGTCTGACGAAGACCATCAGAATGTATTTTGGAGAGACACTCTCCAAAATACATTCTGTAGAATCTCTGTAGAATTCTGTAGAAACTCTCCATCTCCCTTTGTCCATCGGACATCCAGACGCAGTGCGCGCTTCCACTCTTTATTGGTTGCTATTCCTACCTATCGCCCCAAGCGTCTTTTATAATGCGCACATCAAAGGAGTGGAACTCCCACCATGCGTTTGTATTTCCATGTACTTATAACCCGTCGATTTTTAAAGCCAGAGTGAATATGCACCTTCTGGGCTTGCTCGTTTCATCATGGATCCTGTCTTGATCCCCGGGCTTGATTGGGATCAAGAGTGAACCCATTCAAAATGAAAAAAAAACATATATAAAAAAAATGTTATTTATTTGAGGGCAACACTCTCATTCATGGTACACACACACACATATAATATACAAACACTTACCCTTTTTCTCGCTTACAAACACACATACACACTTTGATTATACAAAGCATACACAATTCACACGCACGCACGCACGCTGGCTGTGATATATGAAAAGGTGAAACGAAATGTCTTTTATGATATAGCGTTGAAAGCCTTTATGATTTCTACTTACGAAGGAAATAACAGATATTTGGGATGCTTCCTAGCGTGCATTCCTAGCTTAAAGTACATAGATGAAATCAAGATTGTATTTCGAAACACACATCCGTATACTGGCCAGTGGTAATGTCGCCAAAAATCGACGCCATATTTAAAATAGTATGAGAGCAAGAGAGAAAAAAAGCCCGACAAGATACAATTTTTGACCTGTACAAGATGGCGAAGAATTCATGACGTCATTACGACTGGCCAGTATACTGATGTATGTTTTGGAAAGCAGCCTATAATACAATCTCCTACTACACGGTTTATATTAATAGGAGGTGGAAAAATTCACATTCAGTTGGTATTCCAAAGCACGATTCGGAAACCTTTTATAATGCGAAATATTAAACTGATATTTCCAAACAAACTATAAACACATTTGAGACTGTTGTTTACCAATGATTTTGTATATGATATTTTAGCTCAGTTAGCACTTAAATCATAGCTGAAATATCAAATTTGAGATCACCTAATATTCGCACAAATAAACCTAGCCTGAAGTAACTGCTGTAAGGCTTGTGTTATTAAAACTAGGGTAGACAAACTAAGCCGACTGATACATAGATATTTTAATATCTATATACCCATGACTCAGGACTACAAATATTCGTATTCATCTCAGAATTTACTAAGTCTAACTTTATACGTTTATAATTTTACCTGTAACGACTGCAGAAGATTCTGATGCAAGGAGACGATCCTGACCATTTGCGATTGGAACTGCGTGTGGCGAGCGAATGGTAGTGAAACGTTGCTATTGCGCTTGATGTCGTGGATCTGAAAGACATTTCTCATAGACTATAATTACTTACAGCTATCTTTAATCACTATTCAAAATATAATAATAAGCTTTATTATAGACTGTGTCTATAAAATTACAGTAACAATTTCAAATCTTAAAAATTGTTACGAATAAAATGGTCACAGTGACATTCTATGGCGGGTACAGTTCTGTACTTCACACATGTTAAGTCAACTTCGCGGCGCCGCAAGCTCGATGCTGAATGTATTTGTAGACCGATGGGACTCCTCGTTAATATATCTTTGAGAGCAGTTTCACACCAACTTACTAACACTTATGTCACCCGCTTAAATGAGCGTTCGCCCGCGCGGTACAGGGGCGCGGGGGTACGGCGACAAATAGGTATACGGAAAAAGGGGCGCCTGCCGCTCTCTCCTCACTCAATTCTCTTTGTAAACACCATGCTTAGTTGATTGAACGTCTGCCATTATCACGTTAACTAGTTGACAAATTTAATTAGTTGATCGACTAGTCGTAGTCTGGAAATGGACGGTCTTGTTTCGGTAACGAAAGATACGTCGACAGTCCATCTTTAACATCATCCTTTAAAATAAGCTGTGCATAAAATTACTGGTTAATAATTACTAAATTATATTCTGTACGTATATTTTCATATACAATATCGTTTGTTATCACTTGCAAAAAACTGACCTGCCTGTGCAGTTGGTACATATAAATGCGATTAAACCGAGCACAAAACTCAGTGGAGCGACGACACATCTTCGCCAGCTCCTCAGGGTCGATGCCAAGGATATCGCGCTGCTCAAGAGTCTCTCTGAAGACAAACAGATAATCTTATAAGCTTGCACGTCGACCCAAGTCACTTTAGATTGCTTCAGGAAGCAATAGATGCGATATACTTTTATCAGGAAATGTTATTCTATAAGCAGTTATTAATTTTTGGTATACAGAACTTATTTATCAGATAAACTACAAAATTACGTTTCACAAGTCTTATATAGAAATAACTAGCAGATAAAGTTGCTTGTTCCGCTATTGCCATTTTTTCATCGGACAACCAGGCTTACAAATAGGCGCCACCGTCATATGGTCGACATACCAAAGGGTCAGGACACAACACTGTGTTGCGGCGTCGCATCATAAAAATCTACGACGCGTAACACGCGTAGTACGGTGCATGTCTCACTAGAAACTAAACCGTTGGTTAGCGTCTTGTCGTACGATGTCGTGTCCGATGAAATTTTTGCGTTGCGACTGTGCGATATTGTTTTTACGATACGACGCCGCAACGCAGTGTTGTGGCCTGGCCCAAAGAGTCTCATTAAACGTTTTGGTTCCAATTTTGTGATCCGTATCAAAAAAGAGTGAAACTCTGTGCCTTAGTTTGGGTTTCCTGACAAACACAATTTAGAGGGTTTCAAGTCACGATTGAATAGGTATCATCTAGGCAGGCGCGTCACATCCTAAATCATATCGTCGCTTACCATCAGGCGAGATGGTAAGCGTGACAAGCACTTGCTGGTGAAACTGGCCCTTGATGTTATTAATTACAACCAAAGCGAATCCTACATTTGTTATATTAAGAAAAATACTTGTAAATATTACATATACAATGGATACTTTTGATACTTACACAATGGAGAGCATCTCCTCTCCTATTTTCAATCTAAGATCTCTAACCTTCGCGCAGTAAATGCTGCTTTCTATTATGTTGGTGACGTTCTCCGGTGATTTACCTGTGAAGTGGCACTTTGTATCAAATATGGTCTTTGTAGCCGAAGCCGAACTTAAAATAAGTAGTTTTGTACCTAACACCCATTCATGACGTCGTTTAAAGAAGAATGGGCGCAATAAACTCGTCAGCCTTAACAGAAGTAGGTAACGATATTTACAATATTATTTGTCGTCACCATACATAATCCACAAAAAAAGCGAAATAAGTCGGTTATCACATTAATAGTAGTGTTATGGTTTCATTACATCCTTAAGTACAACAAAATCAACAATTATCTATTTTAATTTGTTTAAGTAAGTATAGTAAGAAAGACTAGAAACTCTAAGACTAGCGTTAAATCGGAACTTCTTGACAGGTTTTACGAAAATATCTTAAATAGTTCGTTCAGGCATAAAAGACTTGCCATTTGATTAATTCTTTGTTAAATTCACTATTTTCTATTAAAATCACCATCAAAGTTTTAATGAACAAAAAACCCGCCAAAACGCAAAGACCTGCTTGCTAACAAACTTTCATCTGTCAAATCGTAATACCTAAAACTTCTGCCATTTACTGTATACCGTGCATTTTAAATGGTCCAACATAAAAAAAATATTATTTTATTAATGATTTCTTATAATCATGAGATCGAAATTCTTCGAAAATGTATACTATTAAGTTAACAATAGTTTCATCTTCATTTTCACTGTAGTCAAACCCTATTGAAATTATTGATAAAGTCATCAATGGGTGCGTTTGGCAGAAAAAAGCAATTGACGGCGCTCGCTAGCGCTGAGAAACAAACTATACGGTTTTCGGCAAGGACACGTTTTCTAACTTTCGCAGCGCTGACGTTTTCCGCCATTTTGCTTAGATAAGTTTGTGTACAAACTTAAGTTAACCGGTGGTTTTGTGCAATCATTAAAATAATAGTAGTAATCTCGTCTTCTTCAATATTGTCATTCACTCAATTATTCAATATATTATTCATAGTTTAAAACTTTTCACTGCATTATATAAAAATATTTTTAATTGAGGTTATGTTTTTTATTTTTTATTTTGACAATTTTAACAATTTTAATTTTGCTTTTGAGCACTGTCGAGAGCTTTTTTCTGCCAAACGCACCCAATATCTCATGTTCGACCAAGTGATTGAAAACGCTCAGGATTGAGTCAATCTTGAGTAATGTCCCCTGAATGTTTCCAGTAAATGTCTAAGTTTTTGTATAGTGTACTTGTATAGTGTGTAAAAGCTTGTGACGTCAGAACATCACGTGACCTACATAAATGTATCTATAGCGTTTTAGCGGGTTTTTATTCGTTTAAACTCTGATTTTTACAGTAAACTAGCTAAACCGGCCACGCGTGGATTTGTCATAGATTAAAATTAAACCTATCCTATGTTCTAAGTCATGAACAATCGAAATCGGTTGGGTAGTTTCGGAGTTCATCGCGGTCAAACACTGTGACAGAGATTTTTTTTTATATATAGACTAGCTGACCCGACCAAGCATCGCTGTCCAGTTTTGATAATATTAATATTTTTTTGTTTTGAATGAAATAAAACAAATCCAGAAAAATGAAAAAAAATCAAAATCGGGTGAGTAGTTTCAGAGTTCCTCACGGTCAAACACTGACATGGAATTTTTATATATATAGATAGAGAAATAAACAAAGAATCTATCAAATAGGGTATTCTTCAAAGTAAAAAGGAGCCTTTCTTTCTTCCATATAACTAAGGCTAAACATGTACCTAAGATTCAAAGATACCAAAAAATAGCAAAAAAATTGTATATTCCGAAAAAAATACTTATTTATTTTTAAATACATTTGTACCACTAAAAAAAATCATTCAAAAATATACATTACTTGCAACAAATGTTTTTTTTAGCTGGCAAACACAATTGTTTTGATTTTGAAGCGTTTTGTAGCTTAAAGTTATTAAACATTTTCGATATTCAGTCTTAAACATAAAATGTATACAAGTTTATCAGCAACATACTGCTGTATGAATTCTTCTGTTTTTAATATATACAGTAGGATCAAGAGCAAAAATAGATATTTCTTGCTATTGCGAATCATTCTAAGCGTTTAGTTATTTTATCAGCCTACGGACTTTACTAAAATACCGTGTTCCAGAGCCGCAATAAACTTGTTAAAATCTAACGCAGTTGTGATTTAGTGTATAATTTATTGTGTTTTATTATGTTTATAAAAATCTAATTTATGGGTATATTATATATGAAATAAGTGTTTGTACATTATTATGAATATTTTCAAATAACTTGTACCAAGGTACATTTTTGGCCCGAAAAGAAAGGTCTCCTTTAAAATATTACTCGTGTACTGTATTTTCGTGTTACCAGTATTTTACTCTTATTGTTTTTATTGGTTTATAATTGTATACCTCTCTTTCTCTCAAAGGACTGAGTGCGTAAAATGATCCGCCGCAATGTTTCGCTTTAAAACTTTCTGATTAGAACTCACTATGTTTGCGATTAGGACTGTGGGGGGGCGGCGAGCGGGGTGGTGGAGAAGAGGACTGTCGTTCCCTCACCGTGCACGGGCTCGAAGATTCATTCAGGACTTCTTCCTCAGGTCCTAGTAAAACCATATCAACATCATATCACTACAGGGACACAGGTCTTCAAGGGAAAGAAACAAAACACAATACGCACACCCCTTGCTTATATATAATCAACCAACATTAATATATAACATAAAATGTCTAATTTAAATTATTACTAAGTCGTCTCAGCCAAATGACGTCTACGGATGGATATAGGCCTCCCCCAAAGATTTCCACAATGCCCGGTCCTGCGCTGCCCGCAACCAGGTGCTTCCGGCGACCTTCACCAGATCGTCTGTCTACCGAGTCGTAGGTCTGCCTACACTTCTTTTTCCGGTCCATGGTCGCGACTCAAGTACTTTTCTACCCCATCGACCATCAGCTATGTGCCCCGCACACTGCCACTTAAGTTTGGCATGTCTGCTGGCTATGTCGATTACGTTGGTTCTCCTATTGATCTCCTCATTTCTGATTCAATCACGTAAGGAAAGTCCGAGCATAGCTCCATCGCCCTTAGGGTGTACTTGAGCCTTCTTATGAGGTCCATAGAAAGGGACCACATTTCCGTGGCACTCTAAGTAATATCCTTTTATTCCACAAAAATACCTATTTATTGATTTTTTTATCTAATATTTTAACTACTATATTTTCATTAATAAGAACAATAAATTATCAATTACCTGATCACAATTAAATAAAAATTATTTCAATTTATTTTATATATAACTAATATTTATAACTTATCCTTAACAAAAAAGCACGAGCAATTCAGAGACTGAAGGCTCTTATCTTTCACTATATGCCATATTGTTATTGTATCAAATTCTTCTGTATAGATTGATGATTCCATAAAAACATTTCTAAGCTTATGGGTCGACCGCTTAAATGAGTGTTCGCCTGCGCGGTACAGGGTCGCGGGGGTACGACGACAAACTATCGCGCTCATTAAAGCAGTCAACTTATAGATACCTGATTGATCGTCATTCCTATCTTCGTCCTTCTCATCGTCTCTCTCGTCATCGAATATGTGAAACATATCGCATTGGCCATCTTTTGTCTCCACGTCCTCACTGAATGTCACTGTAACCAATTCCTCAGGGTGGGCAGTGCCGCGCGACATGTCGCCGTCACCTTCTGGTATCTTGTTCTGGTAATATTACAATGAATTAAACGTGTGACGCTCTTTAAAGTTACGATTCAAGTGTTCCGAAACATAAACGTAATCCGAATGATTCGGAACAGCTGACAGCCCTCAGCTAAAGAAAATACCGATTTTACCATTTCCTATAACTATTTATAGCAACTTATAGTTTTTAACGATGTTAATATATTTATAATGAATAGCCTGATCGATGAGCTCAGTGGAACACATATTGGTTGTCATATTGATGGAGTGTGCATGAATAATATAAGTTATGCAGACGATATGGATCTGCTGAGCCCATCGATTGGTGGTCTAAGGAGACTTGTGGCAATTTGTGAGTCCTACGCCATGACCCATGGGCTCAAATACAACGTCAAAAAAAGTGAACTGATGATGTTTAAATCGAGATCCATCGACTACTCCGATGTCCCTGGAGTCTTGCTTAGCGGTAATCCTTTAAATTGGGTGACGAGATTTAAGTACTTGGGTCATTGGGTCACTGACGACCTCAAGGACAGCATGGATATTGAGGGGGAATGCAGGTCGCTGGCTCTGAGAAGTAATATGCTGGCCCGAAGGTTTGCGCGGTGTACGAATGCAGTAAAGATAACTCTCTTTAAAGCTTACTGCCAATCTTTCTACACGTGCAGCCTTTGGACTAGCTATACGCAGCGGGCATACAGCGACCTGCGTGTTCAATATAATAACTCATTCAGGATACTGTTGGGACTGTCGTGGCGTTGTAGCGCGTCGGGAATGTTTGCGGAGGCGCATACAGACGACTTTTATGCCATAATAAGAAACAGGTACGCCTCCATGCTCAACAGACTCCGCTCCAGCACTAACGGTCTCCTTTGTGTGTTTAAAGACCGGTGGGAGACCCCTCTGCTGCGACACTGGGTGAAACTTCACACCGAAACATAAAATAATAAAAAAAAATAATGTATATTTTTATCTTTATACTAACATTAACTTTTAAGTATTTTTGTTATTACTAACACTATGGAACTTAGCTTTCTGAAATAAATTGTTTGAATTGAATTGAATTGAATTAACATATCTCAGACAAATGTGACGTCTGATACAAATTTCGGCGTAAAAGGAATCCTATGATAGGTACTTCCATTTTGACGAAACGATGTTTCGAATGAAACATATCACTGATCCAGAACTTTGTACTGTTCCAGATGTAAATGTTCCAATCTGTTCACTGAAACATTTTCGCCACAACCATATTGAATTCCATGAGGGCCATCTGGAAAGTAGTACCTACCCGTTTTCCCCGTACGGAGTACTAAGTCGCCGACAAGTTCTAACACGTTCAGTTGTACGAGTATATTAGCTGTCTGTATAAAAAGTCGCTTCTCACTGATATTGACTGTTATGAGCGTTGGTTATGTGAGTGTTAATAATGTTCAACAAAATAGAGAACGCCGCCAGTTGTGAAGATAGAGACGTTGTTCACTCCTTTTGATTCGTATGTATGAGATGTCTGAATGTGTGTAATAGCTATAAGGTTCATTTTATTTCAATATTTAGTCAGTTCGAAATATAACATTGAGGCAACAACACGACTGTTTATTCCCTCCTCTATCCATCAAGCAAAATTTGCTTTTTATCAATATAACAGATGTGATTTAATTTTAACCATTCAAACCGAACTTTCAACCATCCATCGTATAATCCAAACATGGCTTCGTCAGACTACTACATGTTTGAAAACTGAAAATATTTTTGGTAGAATAGAAATTTGAAACAGATGAAGAACTAAAAGAAGCCGTGACTAAGTATCTCAATACACTAACAGCACATGAATATAAAGCTGGAATACGAAAACTTGTCATACGTTAATTATATTATTCCTGATAATTTATACTTACTTAGACTTTTTTTACAGAAAATGACTAAGGTAATGGTCGTACTTATACATAAAAATATTGAAAGGTAGTAGCACAAAAATGACGATCATTACCTTAGCCAACCTATGATCACGGGTCCTGTAAAGAATTCGAAATCAGGATTCAATAAAAAAAAAGTAGTTACTGCGCAATTAAGCGGATTTATTTAAATGGGTGACGCGAAAGTGTAAGAGCTAAATAAGAATTATTTTCTTTATTTTAAAGTATTTGGTATTTGACTTGAAATATTATGCGCGTTTAAGTTCATAAATAGTCTAAAATTTCTTCTTTGGTATAATGAAACTTACTTCCGTTTTATTATCAGCCAATGTTTCCTTTTTCATCTTCTCCAGCTCTTCTTCCATGAGTTCCTTCAGACAGGATTCAGGCAGCTGCTCCAAGAACTGATAAGGGTCATCTGGAATTAAATGTAAAATAATATAAAATAAGATAACATCACACACACAGTTCTGAACCCAAGTAAGTAAAGCAAATGTGTTATAAAATTCAGACAATTGTATGTACAGACGAGTGGTATTATCATGTCACCTCTAAGCAAGCCACTTGGCCATGGAGGTTATCAAAAGGACAATGTATAAATCAATGACAGGTTGGGGACTCAGAGTTCTGAGAGAGAGAGTCAAGTATAGGTACTCGTAGTAGGTATAAGTAAAAAATGTGATGGTCATTTGTAGTAAAATAATAATAAATTTTGGACAATTTACAACTGTTATGTAGATAAAGATACAAAGATAAAATGTTTTACATTCAATACGAGCATACAGCATCGTCGTACCCGGAGCCCTGGTACCGAGCGCGCGAAGACTCATTTAAGCGGTCTACTGATAAAACTGCTAATAATTTATATAATACTTAGTCAATAGGACGATTAGGAGGATTTTCGCGTCTTTGTACGCGTGACTAAAGGGCCGGTGTCATCACCTAAGGGTAAACAAAATACACTACGACCTTACGAACATACAAAATATTATAAAAATCATTCAAACCGTTTCGGAGGAGGAACATTGTGACACGAGATTTTTATATGGATATTTGACTAGCTGACCCGGTCACTTTTCAGAACATTATAAAATTAAAAAATATATATATAAATTAAATTAAAAATCTTATCCTATGTCCTAAGTTGTAACAAATCCAGCAAAATGAAAAAAAAAAAACATCAAAATCCGTTGAGTAGTTCCAGAGTTCATCGCGGTCAAACACTGTGACACATTTTTATATCTTATTTATATTAAACCCATCTATGAATATTACATATCTTTGTATCATATATGTCTATCCGTTACCCTAGTATCGATAACACAAGCCTTACAGTGCTTACTATGGGCAAGGTTAATTGGTATGAGTCAATGTCAGAAATAACTTTAGGAATATTGCTCTCTAAATGTTATGGTACTATTCAACTACTTTATAAGTGCAATAAAGAGTGTATAATAGTTTTAATAACACACCTTTAACGACAGTATTCAGAACATCTTGTTCTTTAACAAATTCTTCCCAAATCTTTTGCTCCCGCTGCTTTAGCCGCTGCCTGCGACTGCTCCTCCAAGTTCGCTCCAAGTCTTCGTCTTCTACGTACTAGAATAACATAAAAATTATTTGACAATTAAAAAGAATTTGGTGCCAACAATAGCAAGAGAAAAAAGATCAGATGATTTATCAGCTTTTTTTTTAATGGGTCGCTTTTGATTCCAATCAAGCCAGGGGACCAAGACAAGATGCACGATGGATCGAGCCATACTACAAAAAAACGGAAACAGCAGAAATAAAACGAAAAGAAATATTTTGTTATCTGTAGGTCTTAAATACTATTAAACCATTAACAATGGTATGCATACATGTCCAAGACAAGATCCACTATGGAACGTGCTAACCCAGAAGGTGCTTGTTCGCCCTGGCTTCAGAAACAATGACGGTATCACAGCTGTTTAAAAAAAATTAAATCAATCCCAATGAAATACTGGTTTGCTCACCTGTAAACTCATCACTTCTTTATTTGGAGGCATGAAGGAGAACCCCCTTATACCTGTGTCCATTGTAACTTTAGACATTTTTAACTCCAACACAAAACACTCATATAACAAACTGTAAAATCAAAGATTTAACAAAATGCCCAAAAACCGGTATGACGTTTTGAAAACATTTGAATCGGGTATTGTGACATTTGGTCGCAAGAGGTCGTTTTAATTGGAATCCGAACCAATCAAAATACTCATATGAGTGACAGTTTTAAAATCGGATGATTTAATTGGTAGCAATATATCAAAGAGTATTTAAGTATAGTGCGACAAACTTAACTGATTCGTTGGTGGTGTCGCTAGTGGTAAACGAAGAGAAAGTCAAAATCTATGGGAAAATTGTACATCTAATTTATGCCGTTGGACCAGATAAGTTTGTAGCACTGTATAAATCAGACTAGATCACAAAATGACACTTAAACCGATAACCTCAGAACAATAACTAATCACAGATAATACATATAAAACAGTATTTAAGCACGAATAACTTTTTTTCTCTAAATTTCATTTTATTCAGTAAATTTAGATCGAGAAATAAATTTACGTCATTATGTTTTGTACTGTTTGTGTGGTTTGATGCATAAAAAGGTCAATATACGTTACTTAAAAGGTTGCTAGGCAACGGATAACGTCTAACGTAACAACACGCACACTGGCATATGGCGTTTACTTATGGAGATTATTACAAACTTTAAAAGCGTTGTATTTTCAAAGTTAGTGATGAACTGATTGCGGTATTTTCTTTACAAAACTCATTAAACATACAAAAACGATATTGCCGTGAAAGTAATTACAGTATAATATTGTGAAAAATAATGTAAAGGAAATAAACAATGTTCTGTGAAACATTATTAACTTGTACCAATTTTTAGAGACTAAGTTCGCAAGTTGTAGATAACCTAAAACCACAGAATACAGAACAAACCAGAAACCGCAAACGCGCCTTAAGCCGGAATTACATTATTGTGTCGGAGTATGTCGTGGCGCCTTCTGGTGGCATCTGGCGCGTATCTAAAGTATCCATTTTGTATGTGTAGAATTACATTATTCTCGTGTGGTATGTCGTGACGCTCTTTGGCGCGTTAACGATCTGGCGATTTAGATCGGAGACACAATGGTGGTGGACACAACGACACAACACACGAGAATAGTACGCTCGGCTATCTGTCGTGGCGTTCGTTCTTCATCACTTTCTAATTCTTTGACGAGACATGAAATTCTTATCTACTGCTTTTTAATCTGTTTACTCGATTTACCCTAAACCTTCTCTTTCTTCTTTCTCTTTGAACTAATTGCATTAAAAACAGAAATGAAAGATCTTCATCAAAATTACTGTCAGAGCTCGAAGAAATCATTTTACTGACCCAAACACCCGAAAGTCTACTGGGAAACTGAACGAAAATTGCGCCAGAGCAGTCCACAACACGCCTTATAAATGTAAACGGTCGCCGCCACAACACAACGTGCCACGACACACCCCGACACAATAATGTAATTCCGGCTTTACACTGAAGCCACACAAACTACTCTAAAAGAGAGTAGTTTGAAATTTGGAAGACTAGTCTATCTGTGACCACCGTGTGACGCAAGTCTCAAAAATTATTTCAGTTTTTAATTAATAATGCCGTCTTGTGCTGTTCCCACCTGCTAGAATGCAGTTGGAAAAATAGAAATACAAGATAGGATCACATTTCATGTATTAGTAGCGCATATGCATCTAATTTTGTTTAAATAATGAAGTTTTTTTACTTGTTCAAATTGTAAACAATTTGGGCGAGTCCATTTTAATAAAATGGACTCGCTCAAATAGAATGTTGTCAGTTTTGCTGGATTTTTTGCCTACTTTTACTGGTACGTTTAATTTTATTACAAAATATTTAAATACATATTCATTTATTTAGTGTCAAAATATTTATGTTATAAATAGGACATTACACCTTTTTTTGAAAACTAATAAAAATATATGCTTATGTCGTAATGACCCGGTAGATTTTTTATTTTAGTTTTATTAACCGAAAAATGCCATTAATCCTTACTTAATTATGATTTAGAAATCACGCGTGGAAACACTAGTATTTAACAATACAATTTTGCGAAAAGCCAATATTTTGAAAATAATGAGTTCTAATATATATTTGGTGTCTTTTGGTGTAGTGTTTTTATAAAAATGTTTTGTGTTAAAACTATTCTCATTATTAAAAGTGATATTTCAGATTCCCCGCTAATGTCACTATAAGAGCAAAGTAAATTGCTCTTATAGTGACATTATAAGACACGCTCGGTTAGATGAAATTTGGAAACCTTATATATAAAAGTGTTACCTATTTGTTCAAAACATTTTGAAGATGATTGTTTTCATGACACAAAATGTGGTTTTAAAAAATTACGCAAAGGATCTGTTTCAAATAAGGTTGATAAGTATAGGTATAGATTTATACGTTATATCGCCGAAACTGTTTACAGCCACGTTGGAGGACGCTTTTAAGCTTTAATTTGGAGATCCTTGGGGAAGATCAGCAGAGGACGTCTCTCGACTGACATGATTATGTATTTAGTTCTTACACTTCCACGCACTTTTAAATAATGACGATGACTATGTTAGAACTATGTTTGTTACTTTATAAAACTGTAAATATAATATAGTAAAATTTTTTACTGTTGTTGATTTTGCATGTTAGAGTGACAAACTGTAGTTTATTTATGTTGTGTAAACTTTCGTTGGTTTTGCTCATATATTGTAGTAAACAAGCTCTTCACTTAATTTCATTTCATTTTTAACAAAGACTGATTATCTTAATACCTATCTTTAATTATAAATAGAATTTAAAAAATAGTGACAGAAAACAAAATATAAACATGTTGATTAATTATGGTAAATTGAATTTAATTTTTATCTATCCTTACTAGTTCCTGTAATTTTTGATAGTATTTTTAACGAAATAATACATGATCTTATTCAATTAACCTGAACTTGATCGCTCATAACTAGGTAAATTTTGTATTTAAAAAATACCTAAATAATACGAAAATATCGAGATCCAGGTTTTGAAAATTTTAATACGGTAAAAATACCGGTATTGTTAAGATTACCAAAACCACCATGCCTTATATATGTAAATAAAGATATATTTTTAGAAAATAACGTGGGGTTTTATGCATAATAGTATATTAATATTTATCTAATAGTATAATTGTAATAGTGATATGTTCACACAAAAATATTATTCGGACAGCATTATTTTGAAATAAGAATTTTAATTTACCCTACAATAAGTGAACTCTCCCTAAGCTAGCATCACTTTACGGGGGGGAAGTATGAGGAATGCGGGGGGTTGTCACTTGTTTTTGGCCTCAGTGAGTGGCATATGTTATCGACTCTAGGCTCCTTCTGGTTTATTCTGTATTCTGAGCCTAAAACATTATTTTTTCTAAGTTTTAAACTATAAAAATATTATCAAAATATTTGCTGACTTCCACAGTTAGAAATCAACAGTAATAGGTCATTGAACTGAGAAAAATTTTAAATTGTTTAATAAAGTATTATGTCTCTTATTTAGTTTTTACACTTCCGCAAACATTATACAACTAAATGAAACAACTTTTTAACGGATGTTTGTGCATACTTTACATTTTTGACTCCTTTACAGTAGCTTCACAGGATCACTAATGACGACCATTGCCTTAGCCATCTGTGTACACGGCTCTTGTAAAGGAGTCGAAAAGTTATGATCTCTACTATATAAAAGAAGGACTTAGTGGGTTTGTTACCATATATTAGTTACCATAGTTACCATAAGCCTAAGAATAACAGTTTTTATAATCAATTAACGTTATCATAGCAACGCATGGCCGGGTTATACCAGCAATGCGTGGCCGGGTTATATCAGCAACGCGTGGCTGGGTTATACCAGCAACGCGTAGCCGGGTTATACTAGCAACGCGTGGCCGGGTTAGCTAGTTAAATATAAAGTATGTGCAAATATCTGTTAAAAATGTTGTTTTATTTAAATTATTTCTGTTTTGGAACGAAGTTCCTTATGAGGCGTTGCGGAGGGGTACTCTAGCCGGGAAAAACGTCCGTAGCGTTAAACAAAAAGCCTAAGATTTTTATGTATAGACTATGTAGGATGGCTAAACAATGTCTAATGTATAGTCTACATGATGACTGTTATAATTTATTTTTATATATCATTGTAAATAAAATAAAGGTGTTTATATATCATTGTAAATAAAATAAAGGTGTTAAGATAATTTTGTAATGTAGTTTCTTTGCTTTTTAACGATAAATAAATCATAATAAAAATTTATAGCTGAATAATTATTTTCCTTATACATCGAATAGAACTTAAAATTAATATTTTTATAAAAAGGAACTTCGGTCCTATCTGGTGTCCCAAGACACCACACGACTAATTATTTAATAAAATTTTACAGGCATATTTATATCTCACTAGCTGACCCAGCCACGCGTAGCTGTGTTATAAATTATAATAAAACCTATCCTACCTTTTATGTTAGATCAAATAACAGATAGTTACGAAGTTTGTATCAAAATCGGTTAAGTAGAAGTCCATAGCGGACAAACGACGTGACACGTAATTTGTATATATTAAGATTATATACGCCTATAAAAATAACCCTATCTCCGAGCCGCCCCCGTGAAATGAGTAAAAACCTATTTTTAAATGACCTCATTTAACACCATTAGCGATGTATTTAAATTTTTTAGATTTATATATAGATAGATAGAAAGAATTATTCCAAAAGTAGAGGCACAGAAGTCAGAAACAGAAAACAATATAGGTTTTTATTTTGTCAAATGGAAACAAATTATATCAATTTAGAATTGCAATGAAGCAAAAAATAGTAAATCAGTTTCACTTACTATATGTACCAAACATTTTTAAAAGTAAGAAACTAACGAAAACAACATCGACGCTTCTGTAATTGTTTGATTGAATTGATTTTTTATTAATTGCTAGGTCGATGCATTCGCTCAGCATAAAGCTTCGCTAGCACCATATATTGGAGCGGAGCGTAATACTAAAAATTAAATATATAATTGAACAAATTAAATTATTAAATGTCTAGTAAATTTTAAAATTCCATAAGAAATTTTCAAAAAGCGCGCGCTTTTGTTTCATTGGGATATCCCATAGAGCCAATGTTTTTTGGTCATAACTTTTTTATTTTTACTAATTTCAAAATTCGGGCTCCGTCACGATTTACATAGTATTAAACCTGCTCGCCCAGCATACGCAACACGCCAAAAATTTGTCGACCTGTTTTCTCGTGTTTTAGTCATTTGTCGTCAATCGTCCCTAACACGGTTACGCTTAGAAGTGACTTCTTATGTCAAAAGAGTAATTTTACTTAGCTGCGGATTTTTATCTACAAACTTTAACATAGCAATAGCGTATTGTCGACATTTTAACCGATATTTTCGACATGCGCGAAATATTTAAGTAGCGCATGCTAGGCCGGCTGTTGATTCGATTCAATACAAAAATACGAAAATCGGCCAAGAAATCATAGAGTTATGATGTCAGATACATTTCGTCATTGAAGCTGATCCATAGAAGCTTCACTCGCTTCGCTCCAATTATGGAACAATGAAATTAATGAAAAATACTTAGTGCTCTATATCGCATGGTCTAACAGCTCCTGATGTTACTCCGTGTGGAGGCGAAACACGTGTAGAGTAGTAGGCGAAGGTGCAAAGTATGACGTTGTATGCATTTATTTGGCGGCGCGGGCGGGCGTATCAGTTTACTTGATTTTAGCGGAAGTGGGCTACTTAATTTTATGTTATTAATGAAATAATGACCTTACTGTAAGTGTCTTGTAACTTGAATAACTAAATAAATAAATAAATATTTCTTACATTCACACCAATTAGCCTAGCCTAACTAAAGTAAGCACTGTAAGGCTTGTGTTATGGATACTAGGGTAACGGATATACATACATATATGATACATAGATATATAATATTCATAGAAATATATATAAACACCCAAGACTCAGGTACAAATGCTCGAATTCATCATAAAAACATCTGCCTCTTACGGGATTCGAAACTAGGACCGTCGGTGCGAAAGGCAGGATCGCTACCGGTGCACCAAGCGGTCGTCAGATTGTTACAATAATAGAAAACAACTAAAAAACTTAAGTAAAAACAAAAACACTATTAAGGTAAACAAAACCAAGAATTTTTGAAGTTCAAACTAAATACACATTTTCATTCCAAAAAAAGTAAACGGAAAGTTTTAAGTGCGTTTTTCTCAAATACATGGTGTTTGGAGTTCCGTCATTATAATTCTAAAGGCGCTATAAATAATCCACATATTCCTTAAAATTATTCGGTTTAAAAATGATTATCGATACTAACCAAAGAGTACATGAGTTGTCATTTTCCGTACCACCTATTTTAATCAAATAAGCATTTCAAAAGTGAATTTACAACAATACATTTAATTTTACACAACAACAAAGATCTGTTATCGTCACAAAATCAACTGAAATACTGTCCAATTACGTCGCTTTGTTGTGTTACAATAAACAATCAATAATTTCACTCAGATAGATTGTGAGATTGTGTACGCTATAGGTTAATTACAATTGGAGGTGGTCTATTCTCGTCAATCGCCATGTTATTCGGAGCTCGACCGGTGGATAGTATGGGAGCGCAGCAGTTGCAGACCGCACGCCACTTTCCTCAGTGGAGTAGAACTGCTATACTTACCATCACTGGCACTGATGATGATGATACCAAGGTGAGTTGTTTTTTATATTTATTTTGAATGGATTCGCTCTTGATCGCAATCAAGCTCGGCCAAGATAGGATCCATGATAGAACGAGCCACACTACAAAAAATAGGGAAACAGCAGAAATAAATGAAATGAAATTAATTTCGTTTGCTGTAGGTTTTATAATATGCAATGGTATGCATACATGTCCATGATGGAACGAGTTAATCCAGAAGCTACCTATTTAGCCTGGCTTTGAAAACGGATAGGTTATAAGTATTCCGAAATTCAGACGCAGGGAGCGAGTTCCACTCCTTTGCTGTGCGGAATAGTGCGCATTATGAAAGATGTTGAGAAGCGCTTGGTACGACAGGTAGGAATAGCGACCAAGAAAGGGTGGTAGCCCGCAGTGCGACTGGATATACGATGGAAAAATGGAGATGATGGTATGAGTACATGCAGCTTCTGGCACACTCTCCAAAATACATTTTGACCGACAGACGGGCAACTTACTTTACTTTAAACATAGCGAATGTACAAGGGTTGGTACCTAATTTTATGTGTCAATGCGTTGGAAAGGGTAGAACTATATCCTACTTGCCAACCCTAGTGCCCTATCATCCCTAGTTCCTTAACTGCTCTACACCTGAGCTAAAGTTGACAAAAACACAATATTTTTATAATAAACTCAAAAGCCTTTTGCATAGATGGAAGGTAACTAAATGTAACTTAATTTAAACGACTACCCACCGACCCACTATATACACAAACAGCTCCGTGTTTATCTCTTGTGAAAAATAGTTAAAGTTAATTAAAATCAGTGTACGGACATTTATTCCAAAGTGTATATTTTAAATAACCATGGTGTGTGTTATATTTGATATCAGGGAAGTAAATCGTGAAAAAACCGATAGTAACTAAATATACAGTTTTCAACAAAAATAGTTATAACGCAGTGACTTTTTTCCACAAATAACAAGCATAAAGTGATGCCAAATACGACAAGCAGAAAGTGTTATTAAAACATTATAAAATATTCTAGTGAAAGTGACGAAAATATTAAATATTAACAAAATCTGAACGGTTGATCAACAGTGGCAAAGTGTACCGATTTAAACAGAACATCCAAGCTCCGGCCATCTCATTAACGATATGAACACATCCATAGTAATTCAATAATTTGGCAATCTACGTAAGCGCAGCCGCAGCGAATTCGTTCGGTGTCTGGTTTTACAAACTGAGTGACGCTGAGAGTACAGGTTCAAACCTACGAAGTGTTTATACCTGAATAACTGATATATTAGTTTTTCTTACTTTTTGTTTTCTCCTTTTTTATACTGAAACAATTATATAATAAAAGGGACAATAATAATCAACTTAAAAGATCGACTTGAAACATTTTGTATTAAACGTAAGACAAAATCAGTACGAATTTAAAATATTTACTATGGATACAAATGCCGCTAACAGTGCCTCTGAATTTAACTTCGATATGGAGAACATAACCCAACGCGGACATCACCGGCATAGACCAACACCAAGATCTTCTTCACTAACAGACCTATCGAAAGAGTCTCTGTTTGACACCACTATGATGAGTTTACCAAATGGTTCTCTAAATGAATCGTTGAACATTACTGAACTATCCGACCGAGTGAAAATACTCACAGAACAATTAGACAATGCTAACAAGCAGCTGAAAAGTGCGCACCAAGAAATCGAAAACTTACATAGTGAAAATTATAGACTAAAGATAGATCTCAACAAAAGCCTTATTACTATTGACAATTATAAAAAAATAGGAATAGTACAACCAAATTGTACTCCATCATCAGGAAGAAATAAGAAGAAAAACAAGCGAAGTACTCCATCAACTGCATCAAAATATTATTTCAGGGAAGTTAAAACAGACTACGAAAACAATTTTAGCCCAAGAAAGAGCCTTTTTCTTCAAGAAACAATTACTAATGACTGCCGTTTGCCTCGCGAGATACCAACAGCGCATCACACCAAATCTAGCAATATCAAAAACTCTTGTAAACCTAAATTATTTACCTCCCCTAGGAGGATACCTGAACGATCTAACTATTGTAAGAGAAAACTATGTATTTTAAGTAATAGACATTACACAGGTCCCCTTTACTCTATTGAGCATACATTTTCTAATGATTTTAATTTTTGTCGATATCTATTGCCTAACATAAGAATTGAGCAACTCCTAGCCAACCTAAAGAACAGATTGTTTAACTTTACTATGAACGACTACTGTATCATTGTATTAGGTGACGCCGATATAAAAAATAATAATTGTATTGAACTTATAAATACAATTGGAAATAAAATTAAAGAAATTTCTCACACTAACATAGTAATCTGTACACCTACATATGTACTAGGAGCACCCATACATAATTATAAAATTGAATTATTTAATAGTTTACTATATGTAGAATTACAGAATTATCAAAATGCATATTTTTATGACTCGAATGTAAATCTGACTTATGAAATGTTCTCAAATTTGACAGGTAGAGTAAATAACTTTGGGCTACGGACCATTTTTCAATCTATAATGAAACAAATGCGCATTGATTTTGTATTATTTCCTTTGACCATTTCTGAAATTGACTGCAATTTAGCCATTGAGAGTAATTCTGAATCTAATTACCCTTCATCCGAACATTTATTTCGTATTTAATTCGTTATATATTCTTCATCAAAATATAGATGGCCTTATTACGAAATCAAATGAATTAATGGTTAATTTAGAAAACTTAAAGGATGCACGCACTCCAATAGACATTGTAGGTATTACTGAGCACAACATGATAGTAAGTGACGGGCCTCGACTTAACGTTACAAACTACAAATTAGCGTCTTACTACTGTAGAGAACAACGCAGGGGTGGCTCCTGTATTTTGATTAGGAATCACCATGAATATGAAAATGTAACAAGTGTAAGCAGTCAATCAATATCTGGTGTAATAGAGTGTACGGCAATAAAATTAGCACAACATAAGCTCTACATAGTATGTATTTACAGACCTCCTCAATCGAAGTCAGAATTACTTACCTTATTTTTTTGTAGACTTGAAAAAATATTAAAATCCCTAAGTGACAAGAACAATTATAAATTAATTTTATGCGGCGACTTTAAATTGACATGTTAACAAATAATAAAACATCTAGAGACTTTAAACAGCTACTATCCAAATATAATATAAAATGCCAGTTTAATGAACCCACCAGACCCAAAAGTAAAACATGTTTAGATAATATTATACATAATATACGCGGTACGAGGGGGGAGGTTGTAGAATTAGCATTTTCCGATCACTCTGCTCAAACGCTTAAGGTACCCATCAAAAAAGCATGTCGACTAAAATACTGGTTTACTTACCGGCGAGATTTCTCTCAAGATAATATAAGAAAATTTACTAACTGTATAAAAAGCCTGAGTTTTAATGAAGTTTATGAATCAAACTGTCCAAATATTGCATTAAAATTGTTTCACAACCTTTTTACACTTTTTTATAAGCTATGTTTCCCACAAGTCAGAGTAAAAGTTCCCACAACAAATAAACCTAAATGGATTTCAAAAGGTATTAAGTCCTGCAGTAAAAGACGTCGTTATCTCTTATGGAAATATCGTTTATCTCCAACAATAACTAATAAATCAACGTTTGACAACTATAGCAGACGATACAAGAGAATAATAAATCTCACGCAAAAGGCACAAAACAACTATTTTATAACTCAGTCCAAAAATAAATCTAAAGCAACATGGAAAATAATTAATAAATATAATAATAGCTTACCAAGGCAGCACATTACCAGTGTGATAATTAACGATAACGGAGAGATAACTGAACCGACAGAAATTGCGAATGCATTTAATGATTTTTTCACAAAGTCAATAAAGACAGTTGATGATAAAAAACAAAAAAAAAAATCAATTTTGCATAGTCAACCAAATTCCATGTTTCTTGCACCGATTGTTTCGTTTGATGTTCTGAAATCTATACATTCACTTAAAAATACTGATAGTGTGGGTTTTGATGATATTTCTACTAGGATTATTAAAGCAGTAGGAAATATAATAGCTCCTATCTTATGTCATATTATAAATTTATGTTTAGAGCAAGGAACATTTCCAGATATATTAAAATTGACAATAACTATTCCAGTATTTAAAAAAGATGATAAAAAAGTTTTAAAGAACTATCGCCCCATCGCGTTGATATCTATATTTTCAAAGATCATTGAATACATCATATATAAAAAAATTAACAATTACTTTGAAACTAATAATTTATTTACAAACCATCGATATGGCTTTCGGAAAGACAAATCAATAAACTTAGCATTATATGAATTTTTTGAAAAGATTGTGAGTAACGTGGATAAGCGAAACCCCACACTGGCTTTATTTATAGACATGACTGAAGCATTTGACAATATTCATCATAGAACATTACTCAATAAACTAGAAAAATATGGTGTGAGAGGCAATGCCCTTAAACTTATTGAAAATTATTTAAGCAATAGAAGACAAATTACGCACATAAACAGAATTGACACAGAAATTGGTGTCAATACTACTTATGCATCGAAAGAGAGGCCGGTATGCTACGGTGTACCACAAGGAAGTGTTTTAGGTCCTCTTCTTTTTATCATTTATATAAATGACTTTCCCAATGTTACCAATCATCACATGACTGTTTTTGCTGACGACAGTACTGTGTTATTTACCTATGACCATTTTAAGAATATTCAATTTGACATAAATAATACATTGACATATTTAATTAATTGGCTTACAATAAATAATTTGACAATTAATTTGACGAAAACACATTTAATTAACTTTAAGCAAAGAAATAACTATCCATTCAATTTTGACATCAAATATTCTGATAACTCAGTGATGGAGGTAGAGACTACCAAATTCTTAGGTCTGACTATAGATAACAAGCTTACATGGAAACCTCACATTGACAATTTAATAAAGAAATTAAATCAATTTTCCTATGCTCTTCACAAATTGAGGAAAGTTGCCAGTGTTAAGACGCTTTTGACAGCCTATCATGGGTATGTCGCATCAGCTTTGAGATATGGGATAATGTTCTGGGTCAATACTACTGATAAGCAAAGTGTCTTTAAAGCTCAAAAGAAATGTCTCAGATCCATGTTTGGTCTAATGCAAGATGATTTATGTGAACCCTACTTTCGTAAACATAAAATTCTTACACTGCCTTCTATGTATATATCTGAGATAGCAAACTTTGTCCGTGAAAACCCAAACAATTTTGAAACTAATCCTATTGGTAGTCGTCGTGAAGGAACAGTTAAAGTAGCTCATGGGTGCAAAACTCTGCTCAGAAGAATGAGTGTCAATTGCATGGCACCGATAATCTATAATAAAATTCCATTAGCTATTAGAGCGACCAATCACAATAAAAGATTTAAAACTGCACTCAATGGCTTCCTTGCTGAAAAAGTTTATTATGACATAAACACATTTTTAAATGATAAAATAGATAGAATATAAGTTTGACATGATCTGCTAATAATAGATATTTCTTGTGTTACCATTTATTTAATTAATTTGATATTTAAAATTGAAGATAATGATAATTTGATAATTATAAAATTCTTTTTTACTCATAATAAATGTAGTATGATAATGCATGTTCATATACCTGTAAGGTGAATCATGGCTGTACTATAATATACTCTTTATCTAAAAGCTTGTAATACCCATGTTTATGAACCAATAAATAATTGAATTGAATTGAACTAGCCTATCCGTTTTATAGTATACATTTCGGAAAGTGTGTAGCTGAATTGCACAAACTTGTTCCTCCGTCCTCAATTTTTCATCGGCCAACCAGACTTACGAATAGGCGCCACAGTTATATGGTTATTATAATAAAGAATCGCACTAAGCGTTTTGGTTCGAATTTTGTGATCCGTGGAAAATGGAAGTCTTTGCCTGAATCTGTTTCCTGACAAATACAATTTAGGGGTCTTAAAGTCACGAGTGAATAGGTCTCCTATAGATCTTCTAGGCAGGCGCGTCACATCGAGATCGCGAGATTAGCGATCAAGCGCGCTATTCACGATAAAAAAAGAAAAAAGTAAGGATGCTTGTGCCATGTAACCAAAGGTAGTGAGCGGAAAGTGGAAGGAATTAGGTGTGAGGATTGGATTCTCTGAGCAGTTATCTGACGGCTTAAGGTGTCTTGGCCGCAGTGAGAGGATTCATTCAGTGATGGGTTGAACTTTCAACTGACAGAGTAACAACGTCTGTAGTCATATTATTTTGTGTACCTTAATCTCAAATAGCTAGGGTATTAAATACAATTTAATTTAAATTTGTGTGTATTAGTTAATATAGCAATATTATTGTAGGTCAATTCCGTGTGCTGTTGGTTGCATGTTTCCGGCACGTTAACAACGAATATAAAATGCTTCCATATTTCCATTTAATCCTGACAATACAACTCTTTTAAAGGAGCCATTTTTCAAGCTAAGTTAGTCAATATTGTGTAAATTACGTATCCTTTAAATTCCTATCCTCTTGAAGACTTGTAGAGTCGTTACGATTCAGAAAAATATGATTATTATATTTTTTGTAAGTTAAGAATTTGATTGTAACAATATTTGACACGTTAAGAAATTATTACTAGAACTAATTGTCTACGACAAGTTGTCAGGTATTCAAAACCACATACTATCGCTATCCGGGCGAGTACTCTACCAATTGAGCTAGCGACACTTTGACTCGTCGCATTTAACCAGGGTCTGATGCTGGATCTGTTTTAACTTTTTAGTTCGTTTTATTAACGAGTAATAATAAAATCTTGTCTTTAAAATGATTTTTTGACGTGATAACGTCTTATAAATTGGTTGCGGCTGGGAGTCACTTATGAAAAAGTGTAACGCTCGGTAACGTTACGATGAGTCACCGAACGAGAGAGAGGCCCGCCGAATGCCTTGCGTCTCTCTCCCACTCAACTATGATCGGTCTGCCGCGCGTGTCATCAAACGGAAAAGAGGAAATATTATATTTTCTTTTGATCAAATGAAATATCAAAAAGAGGGTAGATAATATAGTATTTATTAAGTGGCCAAAATCAGTTTATTCATCTAGGTCATGTATTTGCCATCAAAATGGAAAACTAAATATTCAAATGCTCTAAATTTATATTGTATGATGATTCAACAATTACTATTCGCACTTTACCAATATATACTTATCTTTGGCACAACGATTAGTGCTGAATATAATCCGATAAGGACTACCGGCCGTCCGCCGGCTCTGAGCGTCAAGCAAAGAAAGAGGCCGTCTGACTCAGTGCGAGGCATTATAAAGGCACCGCGTCACTCCACCGCCTGGCGGGGAGGTGACGTGGACCGATCGTGTTGTCTATGCTATGACAGATAACACGTTAGACCAAAGACAATGATGAAAAATATTGTACTATAAAGTGTACATAGTTAAATCAATCAATAAATCAATTTAGTAAATCAATAAATAATCATTTAAATATAAATAATGACAATGAATATGATTAAGTAACAATTAATACACTCCGAATTATTCCTAATTCTAACACGGCCATACTGACAGTACTTCGTCCCCGAAGTACTTTTTAGATTATATAAAATCAGATATCGTTTCACAAAATCAAGTTATTGTTTCTTAATTTTATAAACCTCTATGCCTAGACATGTACAGTTCCATCACTTGCTGGTTAGTGAAGACCAAACTGACACCAAGCACATGGTTATCCAGCATATCTTTTTTTATAAACCTCTATGCCTAGACATGTACAGTTCCATCACTTGCTGGTTAGTGAAGACCAAACTGACACCAAGCACATGGTTATCCAGCATATCTTTTTTTTATAATCCTCTATGCCTAGACATGTACAGTTCCATCACTTGCTGGTTAGTGAAGACCAAACTGACACCAAGCACATGGTTATCCAGCATATCTTTTTTTTTATAAACCTCTATGCCTAGACATGTACAGTTCCATCACTTGCTGGTTAGTGAAGACCAAACTGACACCAAGCACAGCGGTATCCAGCAACTGATTTATTTATTCTTAATCATTGTTTTTATGAAACGATTCTGTAACACTATTACTCAATTAATAATTTTCATTATCACCAATTACAAGTTCATTTTCATTATCATCATTTATAAGTTCATTTTCATTATCACTATTTTCCAGTTTCATTTTCATGATCACTTTTTACAAGTTCATTTTCATTATCACTATTTACAAGTTCATTTTCTATAGAAGCATTTCATCTATGAAGTTATGTTCATTATCTTTCGTAACCTCATTAAATCGAGCCTGTAAGGTAAGTTTGCAGTACGACCTGTTAATAATCGAAGATAATATAATCCGGTTGATTTTAAGACAGTTGTAATCAAAATTTGAACTTTCCAAAGCCTGTTCGGCCAGCCTGATGAATCAGAACATGTAGTAACAGGCACTAAAATTTTTCGAAAAGACGTGTAGATAACATGCCTTTCCTATTCTATCGAAATATAAGTAACATGATGAGAAGTGATATTTAAGACGCTTTGCTAGACATTCCCTTATCAGACTACAATTTACACCAATACCTAATATGAAATTTAGTTATTTCTCATTTAGTTCTTACACCTCCGCACACACTACACATTTGAATAAAACACTTTATTTTTACGGATTTTGCGCACTTTTTATTTTATATTTAATCCCGATATTTCAATGGTTGTCATGTATTTTCTACTTCCTCCACAATATTTTGATCGGGCACGTTCCAAATTGTTAAAATTAAATTGTTTTATTTTTAAATTTTATTTCGTTATTACATTCTTACTACGATTACATTGTATACTACTGAGTCTACCACCAGTTCGGAAACTGGGAGGCCCTTCCGAGAAGAACTGGCGAAAGAAACTCGGCAGGGGGACCGACCTCCATCTTACTGTTATTATTTGCATAAAGAGCTAACCACATCATCAGATCTTGCAATGTGTGTTTTTGTAGGTATTCATTAATTTTTATTTATATTTTTTTTGTTACTTTTTCTCAGCCATGAATAAATATTTTAGTAGTTTTTAGTCACGATTCATTAAATTTACTCGTTTGCTGAACACGTGGTTTCAAATTACAGTTTTTAGTATCATAACGAGGTAGAGCATCACGTATTGCCAACAACAATCCCTTCAGCATCGTAGGGTCTATATCGAACTATTTAACCGACCTTGGTCACATGCTGAAAGAAAGAAAAAAAAATTTAGTACAGGGCGTGAGGATCCCACTTCTGATGTCATCAAACGGAAAAGAGGAAATATTATATTTTCTTTTGATCAAATGAAATATCAAAAAGAGGGTAGATAATAAAGTATTTATTAAGTGGCCAAAATCAGTTTATTCATCTAGGTCATGTATTTGCCATCAAAATGGAAAACTAAATATTCAAATGCTCTAAATTTATATTGTATGATGATTCAACAATTAATATTCGCACTTTACCAATATATACTTATCTTTGGCACAACGATTAGTGCTGAATATAATCCGATAAGGACTACCGGCCGTCCGCCGGCTCTGAGCGTCAAGCAAAGAAAGAGGCCGTCTGACTCAGTGCGAGGCATTATAAAGGCACCGCGTCACTCCACCGCCTGGCGGGGAGGTGACGTGGACCGATCGTGTTGTCTATGCTATGACAGATAACACGTTAGACCAAAGACAATGATGAAAAATATTGTACTATAAAGTGTACATAGTTAAATCAATCAATAAATCAATTTAGTAAATCAATAAATAATCATTTAAATATAAATAATGACAATGAATATGATTAAGTAACAATTAATACACTCCGAATTATTCCTAATTCTAACACGCGCATTGTGCAATTTAATTATATTCATATCAATAAATATTCTACCGAGAAAAAGACGTTGTCACGTAAAATCTTCGCACGTAAAACCGACTTTACAGGCAAAAAAAAAAAAAAAAAAAACCGACTTTTTTTATTAATTATTTAGAAATGGCGAGCTTGTTGATGATGATAATTCTGCCAGAGTCATAAGTGATGGATAAGCGTTTATTTTGTAATATGCGGCATAAAATCACGTAATTTTGAATTCTATTTCGATAATATAATAAATTGATATGCATCATAATAAGAGGAGGCTATAGAAAACATTAAAATAAATATACAATAATATTGAAGACCGTTAGGTGCAATGGTAGACATTCTGCCTTTCGCACCTATGTTCCTGGGTTTGGGTCCCAGAAAGGCAGATATTTGTATCTATACATATAAAAAAAAAATTGGAGTGTCTGTTTGTAATAGTGAAATAACCGTTTTTTACTACATGCATATGATTATATTTACGGTACATACACCAATATATAAATTTTTTACAATTTTTGTCTGTCTGTTTGTTCCGGCTAATCTCTGAAATGGCTGGACTGATTTTGACGGGACTTTTATTGACAGGTAGCTGATGTAATAAGGAGTAAGTTAGGCTAAAACAATTTTAATATATTGCAAATTATAATAACTGAGCCTCGGCAACGTGTGGCCGGGTCAGCTAGTAATGAATACAAGCATTTGTAGCTGACTCATGTTTATTTATATATATTTCTATTAATATTACTTATTTATGTATGTCTGTCCATACCCACAGTATCCATAACACAAGTCTTAAAGTACTTACTTTGGGCTAGGCTGATTGGTGTGAATGTAAGAAATATTATTTTTAATAAAAAATTTTATGCGATTAATTTCTCATCAAGAGTTATAATTTTATTTATGTAAATAAAAGCTTTCTCGTTAACGCTTGATGAACATCAAAAAGATATGTAACTATCCAAATACATATGGTTTAGAAATGTACAACTTAGTACGAGGATATAGAGTTGCATAAGGCATGACTTGTATTTATCTTCGGGCATTCAATGCGGGTAAATTGTTCTACTTTCATTGGAGAGATTATATAACTGATGGGATTGTTTGGTTTAAGGTAATATCGTAAACGATATAAAAATAGATTAATATTGCCCAGTTCCATACTAAAATTTTATAGTGTATTATAAACTGATGACCCGTCCACGCGTTGCTACGGCTCAGTTATAATAATTAAATATTTTTTTATTATAAATTAAAATGAAACCTATCCAATGTCCTAAGTTAGAAGAAATCCAGCAAAATGAAAGACAATATATCATAATCGGTTGAGAAGTTTCGGAGTTTATCGCGGTCAAACACTGTGACAAGGATAAATATATTATATTAATGAAAATACATATTCTTTGTTTATAAAACAATTAAAAAATATATATATACCATTATTAAACTTAATATGAAATCTCACCTCCTCTCATTTACCACCCTATTGCGTGCCCGTCAGGGTTCATAATCATCATTTAGGTTCCATCCTTTGCTTACATTGCGGTATGCGATAAATGATTGAATATTGGTCAACAACTTCGGTTAAAATACAACAATGCTAGATATTTTTTTAAGATGCATTATGCTAAGTTCATATTTATATATATACGAGCGGCCCGCCCCGGCTTCGCACGGGTGGACAAAATTCTTTAAATCTTTTCTAGCATTCAATATAGCCTATGACACTCAGCAATAATGTGCCTTTCTATTGGTGAAAGAATTTTTAGAATCGGTTCAGTAGATCCCGAGATTACCCCTTACAATTTAACAAATATACAAACACACAAACTTTACTTCTTTATAATATTAGTATAGATGAGTCTGTGTTTCCTGACAAATACAATTTAAGGGTTTTCAAGTCAAGAGTGAACAGGCATCTTCTAGACAAGCACGTCAAATCCTAAGTCGCATTATCGCTTACCATCAGATAAGATAGCGGTCAAACGCTTCCCTATTTGAAAAAAAAATACCCGCTAAGTTTATAAACTGAGGCTATTTATTGGGAGCAACCATGCATCATTGTTGTTCATCGTCACCTATTTCTGTACGTGTCCTTAAAATAAAGGATGAGATCATGAGCATTCCAAGTTTATCTGGAATCAATGCCAACGCTCGTAGAAGTGTGGTGAATAGCGAATTTTATTCATCGCACCTCCAATACTACAAAGAATTGTCAAAATTTCCAAAACTGAGCTAAAAATACCAGAATTTCTATAAAAAATTAAAATTCATTTTCAAAAATTGGCAATATTGTCTTTGTAAGAGGTGTGATTACGTTCACGCAGATGAAATGAAAGTCTTATTGAAAATGAAAATAACTTTATTCAAATACACCTATAATAAGTTGAATATTCCAACATTTTCGTCCACCCATGCAGGATGTCTTTCAACTGACAAGAAGAATGGGCGCAAGAATCTGGTCAGCTTTAACAAAAGTAACGACATTTACAATATTATACGTTGTCACCATACATAATCCACAAAAAACAATAAAATTCTAGTATCACAATAATAGTAGTGTTATGGTTTCCTTAAACATTGCAATATACAGAGAATAAACGATTTTTAAACCAGTTTCGGAAATTTTGACAATATTGGTTTTGTAAGAGGTGTGTTTACGTAATACCGCATACTTTACGCAGATGAAGTGAAAGCAAAGAAACTTATTTTAAATTAAATGAGAAAGTTCACTCCAGGCTGTCCTTTATCGGCAAGTTTATCAAATAGTAAAGTAAATTAATTTAATGTAATTTTTAGTCAAGTCAAATTAATTTGTTTTTTTATTTTTACTCTAGTTTTTATAATTATTATTGCACAATATAAATGTACGACTTGTTTAAACATGCTGTTCGCACATGTTTGGAGTTGCAGCCTAACATATCGTTTTGTTCTTATAATGTGTATAAATGATATACCTATCTGTAAATCTGTTTTGTGTGACAAATAATTTTTTCATCGGATATCCAGACGCACTGCGGGCTACCACCCTTTCTTGGTTGCTATTCCTACCTGTAGCACCAAGCGCTTCTCAACATCCTTCATAATGCGCATAGCAAAGGAGTAGAACTCCCTCCCTGCGTCTGTATTTCCGAGAACTTATAACCCGTATTTTTCAAAGCCAGGGTGAATGGGCAACATCTGGGTTAGCTCGTTCCATCGTGGATTCTACCTTGGCCTCCGGGCTCGATTGGGATCAAGAGCGAACCCATCCTAAATAAAAAAAAAGCTTACAAAATCTTTCAGACTTTCTTTCCTACAATAACTTAACTATATTACAAATCACAACGACAGTATACATCTGATCCTTGCAACTTTATCGATTTCTAATATAGCCTCTCCTAAAATTCTTATCAGTAAAATTGATCTACATCATCCTCCCTTGGAATTTTGTATTAATCTTGACATACATGCGAATGAGTTGCAAAGCAATAAGACTACTTTTAAAAAGGGTTTCACAATGCCAAGTATGAAGTAAATGAAAGATTTACTTATATCCAAAAGTTATTATTATATATAATACTAGCTGAACTGGTCACGCGTTGCTGTGGCACAGTAACTTTATTTCTCTAAAATATTTTTTATTCTTAAATAAAAGTAGCCTAAGTTACTCCTTATTACATCAGCTACCTGCCAATAAAAGTCTTGTTAAAATCAGTCCAGCCATTTCAGAGATTAGCCGGAACAAACAGACAGACAGATAGACAAAAATTTTAAAAAATGTTATTTTGGTGTATGTACCGTATATATATTCATATGCATGTAGTAAAAAACGGTTATTTCAATATTACAAACAGACACTTTAATTTTATTTATATGTATAGATTAAAACATATATTATGTGTGTGTGTATATAATAATAACATAATAAAAATTTCAGTAAAATAAGATTTTTTTTATTTATATGATATTGAAAATAATATTTCTTTATCTTTTGATAACTTTTAAATTTATTAATAGAGTTAAAGTTAATGATTTTAAATAATTAAAACCATTCGATCAATTTAATGAGATTCTAAGCAATTAAAAAAACAAGTGACCTCCTCTCCTAATTTGCTGTGCCCTACAGGGTCCATAATGTACTTACATAAATTACTGTTTAAGAACCATATTATATTGATAAAATTGAGTAGAATGAGGTGTTTAAAGCATGCTTATCTAATTTAAAATCACCGAAAGAGATTGACATGAAGCTTTTGAAGAGTTGGCCGGGTGCCACAGCTGTGTAGCGCTGTCATTCGGCTACAAAGCCGTGAGTCAGCGGTGCTAGGAACCTGTGTGCGTCGGCGCGATCGATAGACACTGCAACCCCCCCGCACTCGTACCGTGCACCCGGGCAACGCAACCCAACTTCGCCGTCCGCTAAATCAAAGCAAGAAACCAAAAAGAAACCTACAAAATACCACCACAAACCAGCAAAACCTACCTATCGTCAATTCATAACAGTTCAGTAGTTCAAGGTCTTGTCGGTCGACGACCTTAGGATAACGTCTACCTCAATTGGTGATTGACTTGTAACCGGTGTTTATAATATGTGTTGCGTTTATTTTTAATTATTACGTGTTGTGAACAAGGCCAGTCGGTGTCGTGCAAATGTTTGTTCTTCGCCATTGCAAATGTGCGCGTGCTCCGAGACAGTCTTCTAACAAAGGAGGTTGCGATAATTAACTCACCTCAGCTGCCCTCAATCCTTGTAAGTGCAGTGAGGATTGCAGACATGGCATCCAAGGTCCTTGTGCCGACTGCTCCTTTTGCTAAACTGCAAGTAAGTAATTTATCACTTGTTCATTGAAATTACCTTTACGACGTTTAAAAATATAGTGCGAAAGAAAACTAAAAAAGTGTAAAATTTTTCTATATATGTATATAAAAATTCCCTTTCACAGTGTTTGACCGCAGTGAACTCTGAAACTACTCAACCAATTTTAATGATTTTTTTCTCATTTTGCTGTATTTGTTCCTACTTAGGACATAGGATAGGTTTCATTTAAATTTATAACATGGCAACGCGTGGCCGAGTCAGCTAGTATTCCATATATAAAAATGTTTTACTTTTTTTATTGAATTAGTTTATTAATGTAATAAATTAGAAATATATTACGGTACGTACATATTTAATTGATTGAATCTAATAAGCAAAATTATTATCCCGCCTTTGGATAAAGTTGTAAACCAAGACGATATTTTTAGTATTTATCAATTAAAAAAAATTATCGACTTGTAAGTTTAAACAAATATGGTTATTTTTACCATGTTCGATGCAAAAGGAAACAAAGAAGCTGTTTAGAGGTCATCGACTTATCGGAAAAGTCAGTGTTCCTCATATGGGGGACCGACACTTCCGGTTAAGTGAATTGTCAATAACAATTTAATAAAGTGTTTTGATGTAGGCTATTTATAATTACAACATCATAAATAAAGTACTAAGCGTTTTAGTTCCAATTTTGTAATAAGTAGAGCTAAGAAGTTGAACTCTTTGCCTGAATCTGTTTCCTGACAAATACAATTTAGGGGTCATCAAGTCACGAGTAAATAGGTATCTTCTAGGTAAGCGCGTCACATCCTAGTTCGCATCGTCGCTTACCATTAGGCGAGATAATGGTCGAGCGCTTCTACCTATTTACAATAAAAAAAATACAGCTGAGAAAATTCTAAAGAATTCCCGCCTGAGAATTCACTTGGTATCCGGGTCGATTTTTTCTAATATTTTTCTATTATAATAATTTAAAATTCTGAAGAAGTTGAAGCATTTGATTTTATCGTTTTTTTGTAGTATGATAGTTTTGTATGTTATATGCAAAAGTTAAGCAACTATAACAGTTGCATTTTTGCTATGCCATTATTATATGTCGGCGAAAACAAAGAGATATAAAGACCAATTTCTTCCTCGCGCCTTCAAAACAAAAATCTTATTTAACTCCAAAATATATTTTGTTTATAAATTTTTTGATTTATTCTGTACTAAGTATATCACATAATAATAATAATATTTCTTACATTTACACCTATTATCCTAGCCCAAGGTAAGCACTAAAGGCTTGTGTTATAGATACTAGGGTAACAGATGGACACATATATGATACATAGATAAGTAATATTTGAAGACATATGTATATAAATACCCATGATTAAGGCAGAAATGCTTTTATTCATCACACAAACATCTACCCTCGGGACTTGAACCCAGAATCGTCAGTGTAAGAGATTACTGTTTAGCAATAAGGTCTCCTGTTTGCATTCTTTTGTTTTTTGTACTTGTGTCCAATAAAGCGTCATTTATTTATTATTTAAATAAAACTTTGCTTCCTTTGTTATAGGTACCATTAGTTGGCATTAATAGTAAATCAGCAAACTTTCATTAATATTACCTATCTTGATACGGAACTTTTAAGATATGTTTATGGTCATCAATTCATTAGCAATAACTTACGAAAGATATAGTGTTATTTTCACTCGTTATATGACTTTTAACCCCGGAAATCTTCTTCGTCCTGCCCATGTTTCTATTTTATTTGGGGTCGGGCCTCCTTGTACTCCTGCGCCAGGGTACACGATCCTGGGTTGTCGTAGATGTAAGGTTAACGGCCTTCATGTCACGTTCTACCATGGACCACCACGTCGAGACCGGTCTTCCTCTACCACGGGGCTGAGAAGGAATATACAGTACAGTTTTAACGGAGTAGTTTTCGTCCCTTCTCATTTTATGGCCGTACCATCGAAGCCTTGATTTTTTTACTTTTTCTCCTATAGGCGTTACCTTAAAAGATCCTCTTACATTCTCATTGGGAACCCTGTCCAAACGAGTCACACCCCCTGCCCAGCGTAACATTTTCACTTCATTTGTATTTGTTGTTGCACTTTTAACCCCGGAAAAGAAAAACGCATAATCAACAGAAATTACAATTTTAAAATTTTGCTTTGGTACGTACACCTAAGAACTTAAACAAATAGGCATGTTAGCATGTAAGAATGAGATTTTTAAAGTAAATACTTTGAAATAATTTGGTGCTATAAATTATTATTCTTTATTATACTCAATACCAGATACATTTATTACAACCATATTTAAAAGAACAAATTAAAAGAAAAAAAGAGAAAAGGTGATTCTTCCTTGAATAAAAATAACAATAATAATTAGCTCTTTCCCGTTGATTCATATTTGTGCTTATAAAACAAAGGCACTTAAAAATTACAGCATTGAAAAATTACAGACATTCTTTTCTGTTCCAGATAAAAAAATCGCCGCCCGAATCAAGCGGCAGTGGGTTCGTGATCGGTAACGGGGATGCCACAGCTAGGGTAGCTCACCTGGAACACAGCGTGAGGTTCCTACAGGAACAGCACAGGCAAATGCTGAGTGGGTTACACGCAGAGATCGAAGCTTTAAGGGAGCGGAATAGAGGTATGGACAAAGAAAACCAGAAGCGTCTCTACCCCATGTAGAACCCGTGTGAAATCATTACCTTCGAGCCCTCTAGTAAACGCGTGGTCAAAATGGAATGGGTACAAATAACATTATCACAAACTGTCAAAATTCCTAAGTGGATAATAAACTCTGTTGTTTGAAGATTAAATTGCAAATACGTTAAAGTAATTTGCTAGTTTTGGATGGAATTATGTGCTGACTGACTGTATTTAGAATTATACAGGATAAACAATCCTAACAAGCCGAAAATAGATGTTAAGTATATCAATATCAAAAAATGGAAATTGTATACAAAGCGACTTCCCATTCTCACTTCAACAGCTGATCGGTCATTTTACATAGAGTCAATTTTTTTACGATTTCTATATATTGACATTGAAGTGATTGAAAGTGTTTGGCGACTGCTAGGATCCGCCCGTGTGCAACGCATACCCTGCACCAAAGGTAAAGACTCCTCTGAAGAAAACAGACTAGGTACATTATACACAGGCGGGAGCGGAAAGCGTAACTTCAGTTGTTTAGATTTTCTTTTGTTATAATTTGTGGCTTGGTGAATATCAGTATGTAATAATAGTGGATTGTTAATCAATAAGTGTTTGTGAACATGTACGAGTAGTGGCAAATGAAACAAATCAGCACAGAATGTCATTTGTCGCTCTCTCAAGAAGTCCACGGGGAGGTTTTTAGTAAAGCCTTTACTACTTTACGAAAGGGATTATTTTATTACCTAATCATTCATTTTCCATTAAGCATCTATCATTAATTATTTAGCTCTCAACGTCATTCAACTTTATCAATTTAGTTAAATACTTTTTATCGATTGCTATCCAGAAAGTTTCATTATGCATAATAATATTCTGCCAATGACCCAATCTTGCAGGTTATTCGTTTTTTCCAAATGTTTTCATTTAAACTGTGCCAATTAAATATTGCAGGGCCAGCACTGCTGACTGTTCCAATGATATAGTTTTGTTTATCACTGGTTATAAATTAGTATTTGATAGACCTACCAAATATCTAGTTGTATCTTCAAGACACAGTGAAGTTGCAGTTGCTCTCATTCACGTTAAAGAAATGTTGTCCGTCACTCTCGCGATTCTTCGTGGTTCTCGCCACTGGTGCTTTATAAAAATGAGGCCCTTCCATCACCTTTTATTGCGATTCAAGTTCTACTGTTTGCAGATATTATTTATTCAATGAAAGTTGTTACAGTGGGTTTCTTAAAACTAAAATTTCCACACTAGGCCTGTATTATGGGAACCTTAATGTGAGGAATTAGCTTTAATAGGTTTCATACGGTGACTTCATTACTGACAAATTATTCTAGTAGGTTAAGTGTCATGGAACAATAGTAACTTTTGTGTATTTAGACAAAAATTAACAAAGAATGTCAAATTATCTGTCTAAATATATTCAGAACATTGTTTAACTCATAAACTACGTTATCAAAATTATCCCATGCATACTCGCATTGTCCCCCGAGTTGCCATTATAGATTGAAAATCGAACTTGCATCGCGCTAAGAGATCATGAGACTGACTGTATTTTTTTTAGATTTGCAGTTCCAACTGATATTCAATAAGGAATCATCGCCGAAAATTACAACGCCTCCTCATGAGGAAACCAACGAGAGTAATGAGGTAAGAAGATATTTTTCCAATTTCTTACCTTATTACCTCCACCCAGCATCTAATCACTTACGCGATCTCAGGATCGTGATCTTGGTAACAAAATACTATTTCTTGGTAACAAAATATTGCTACTAGCGCAATTTGAGCGTTAATTTACAGGCTAATGCTTTCACAAAAAATATCTATACCTACATTCATATCGACACTGCTCAAAAATAAAAATTGTTTCCTACTTACGGCCTTTATTGTTTGCGTTTCATCATATCAGTCTTACGGTTCTCAATGGTAAGCGTAGGCCGCCCCTAAGGTTTCCCCTGATGATCGATTCTGCACTGCCCGCATCCAACGGTTTCCCATGACCTTGACCAAATCGTTGGTCCACTAATTACGCTTACCTTAGCTCACTGCCGCAATTGCCTGTCTGTCGGTCTTCTACAGAATGTACTTTGGAGAGTGTGCTCAGAAGCTGCATGTGCTCATACCGCCACCTTCCTTTTTCCATCGGACATCCAGACGCACTGCGGGCTACCACCCTTTATGGTTGCTATTCCCACCTGTCGCATCAAGCGCTTATCAACATCTTTCATAATGCTCACAGAAAGGGAGTGGAACTCCCTCGCTGCGTCTGTATTTCCGAGTACTTATAACCTTCTGGGTTAGCTTGTTTCATTGTAGATTCTGTCTTAACCCCCGGGCTTGATTAGGATCAAGAGCGAACCCATTAAAACAAAAAATAAAAAAATACTCGAACATACACCTATTATCTGACGAATATTATATTATATTATTGGCGATGCAAAGATTCTAACTAGCGCCTCAAGCGTCAAAATTGTGAAGCTGTCTAAGGACGAAACTTTGACAGTTTTCGATACAATTTACGTCACGGGACAATGTATTTATTAAATATAAATCAGATTTATGTGGTTTAATGCTGGACGAGACAATAATTATGTTTTCAATAGCAGATGTTATTAATCGTCTGCAGGATACACAAAACCAATGCGTTCTGGAGAAGAATTATTAAGGAGTGGAAAGGTGATTTCTGTAAGAAAAAAATAAAAATAACATAATTCATGTACAAGTACTCATACTGCGCACGTCGGAAAATGAAGCTTGAAAATGATGAACAAACGCTCAATGCTGAAATCGGCTTGCCTATTCTTAAAGCAGTCTCCCATTTTTTCGTCATAATTTTGTCTTTTTGAATGAAAACTTATTCCTGAATCTCCGTAAGTACTACATTGAGGAACGCAACAACATTTCGTATTTCTGCTTTTATTAGCAACTGGTTTCTGAATATAATCGTGATCAGTCTGATTATGTCTAAACTTAACCTCAACTTTAAAGCAGTGTCGTTCTTAGACAACTTCTAAATTTCGCCGCTAGAGGCACGCGGATAATCATTGCATCGTCAATAACCTACGCAAGGTAATACGACATGACAAATTCAATATACATATATGTAATATATAACCTCAGAACCCAGGTCGTCTAAGAATCAATTTTTTTCTGAACTCCTCAACTCGGGATTGAAGAACTGTAATTTTGGTATTATTAGGAAGCCAACCTGAAACGAGAAGTTAGCCGATTGGAACGCGAGGCCGCCGCCGCCCGTAGCGAGGCGAGAGCTGCAGAGGCTCGCGCTCTACAGCTGCAGAGGCTCTTTGATGCACAGGCGGAGTAAGTTGCTAGATGTATCATCACCTTATTAATATCTTTGCCGGGAAATAGGATTTTTCCTAAGGATAATAGCACTGTAAGACGAATGGGATCTGATCCACGCGATCTGTCTACGGATATTACGGATACGTGTAAAAGAGAGCAGATGTAGCCGGGATCAATAGCTAAGTGGGCTGCAGAAGCTTTTATACATTTCTGATCAAGATTTGAAATACGCCTAAAAAAACAAACATTCTGAGCCCACGAAGATGTTGTTTTTTTATTAGCGTATTTGAAATCTTATATATATGACATTGAAAATGCTAAATATAAATAAATAAAAGTTTTTCATCAGTCAACATGATGACCAGCGAAGATTGCTTAACATCATAGGCCGTTGGCGATGTCGATGGCCGATGGCGCAGTCACCGAATCGGTTAACGCCGATTCTGAGATCCTCGTTGTACAACCTTATCTTTGGGTACTTATTCAAGTTAGCTAAGTCGCTTTCATCTGATTCGAATGTCAAATAAGATGGAACGAATTCGATCTTGGACTCACTCCTAATATCAGCGTTTAGCTTACCATGATGGGCAACGAGAACATTAATATTTTTTTCGACGTAATGTTAATATTATGTTGTTTTACAAGAAATGTGGCCGCTTCAACAGAAAAGTGCGCGAGCTGGAGTCTCGTGCGTGCGGGTGCGCGGAGGAGCGGGACGCGTCGCTGAGCCCGGGCGCTGCGGAGTCGCGGGCAGAGTTGCGCGCGCGCTTGTCGGAGGCGGAGCGGCTGGTCCGGCGGCTGCGCGCGGACGCGGACCGCCAGCGCAGAGAGGTACTCGCCGCGGCGGCGGGGGGCGCCGTCACTAACCTCTTGTTTGACGGCGCGGCCGCGCGACACGCTCACGTATGTCACGCGACGTTTCACAGCTATGGGTGCGGCGGCGCACGGTGCTATTGTCGAATGTGGACCGAGCGACGCCTTTTTTATTCAAATATTAATTAAATAGAAACAAACTGTCGGAGTCGCTGAAATTTAATTTAATTTAATTGAAACCACAAATTTGATTTTAATTATATTTATGCTAAATGATAATACGAGTAGACACCGCGGCGATCGAATGCGTACTAAAAATTAGAATATAATGCAGTAAATGTCGCATTTGTGTCGTTGTAAAACCGTACACAAACGATCTCATTCATAATTAACTCATTTATTTTATTTATTTATTTATTTGCGTCAAACATTGATGCTGTTGGATAAAGTGGTTAAAAATAAATGCTTTTTACTCATGTTTTTTTTTCTCCAGCTTCAATTATAGATATTTTACAAATATGAAATGTCGTATCGTTGAATTTATTGCTTCGTTATAGCGATTTTCGAATTAAAAAACATCCTTTGCTTTACTCCAACCAATTATTGTAGATACATAAGTTAATTATTTTTTTTAAATGCGCCTTACTTCTAAAAGTATGGTTTACTTTTATGTTAATTTTTTTTGTTATAAGTGTTATCGATTAATAACTTCTCTTTATCTTCTTCAACTTGACGTTCCTAATCCTTTTTCGTTCAAATTTGCAACTTATGATAATCATTGTTATGTGTGTAATCATCTGCTACAGCATTGCGCGTAGCGTGATTGTGACAACAATCGGTAGTTTACCTTGGATAACTTTATATAGCCTTAACTTAATATTTTAGTACTGGGTGATATAAAAAAAAAATACTTGTTTCGTTACTTTCTTCAAAGAATATAATATAAATTTGGATGGTGTTTATAAAATGACCTTGTATAGCTTATTAATAGATGGGTATTGTTTGTTGATTAATGTAATGTAAAAAATGATTTTTCATTTATGATGTACCTACTTCTAAAATTTTCCGATTTCCAAGATGTACCTTGATTGCAAAAAAATTGCAGAACACTGCTTTAAACCATGTCTTATATTCAGTAGTAGTCGACTGTATCAATACTATTATCTTCTAGAAAAAAGTTATAGTTTTTTATTTTTAATGAGATATCTTGATTAACTTTAACAGTTAACTTCATGGCAGCGCTTTTTCGTAGCATATTGCGTGCGCAACTTCCGTTACGTTAAAAATTCAACCCCAATGTGCCAAAAGAATTACAAGTTTAAAAAGGTTATGAATAAGTTAAAATTTATAATGGTTCCTAAATACGTAATTATTAGTTATTTACCTACGAATTATACTTTAAATCATAAATCAATATTATCCTTAAAACTGATGAGATAACGATGAATTAATGCAAAGAATACATGCATGAAATGCAGTTAATGTGGAAAGCGCGGTCACTCACTTAGTGTTTCGTATTGCTCGGTCAAACAGCTCATGATGATGCTCCATGTGGGAGCGAAACAAGTGTAAAATAATTGGTGAAGGTGTATCACTGTATCTGCATCATGGAAGTTAGAGAGAAGGAGAACGAACGTGCATTAGTCCACCTGTCCCTGAAAATTTGTAGAATTTATAGTTCACTTTTTAGCCACCAGCTGCGCTGTCATCCTTAAGTAGTATCTACGAAGTTATCTGTTTACGAGTACAAGTAAATGAAGTTAGTTGATTGACAAATTTACTTCGCAGCAGTGGTGACAAAATAATCGTGCTCAACTTAGCGATCGCAGCGCCTCATTTATTTTGTCCATATTTCTGGGACACTATTTTCTACAGCGATCGTTCTCCTTCTCTTTAACCTCCATGATCTGCATTTATATGGGCAGGCTGGTGGTGCATTTTGCTTGTTTTTTGCGGAAGTAATTATACAGCTACATATTTTTGTTTTATTAATGGATATGAACGTTGGCCAAGTAGCGCCTGATTCTACCAAATAATTGATACAAGTTTTTAATTATTTGATTTATTGCAAACGACTCCTAAATTACTTTTCAGCTTAACGAGTTCAGGTTTTGTTATAATAATAATAATAATATTTATTCATTCAGACAGAGTCCATTAATGGGTTAGTAACAAAACAATACTTAAAACTATGTTTTAGGAACAATTAACAATATTTATATCACCGAGTCACGGCAAGAGGCGTGTGTACAGTGACCCAGTGTCTTAATATAGGACCGTCGCAGCGGTCCGCAATCACTGACAGAAGGCTGTTGGCGCTGCTGGCGGACTCTGTGCATCAATGAGGCAATTCGGTTGCGCATATGGCATAAAAATCTTGTGTGCGAGCCTCGGCAAACATGCCTGACGCACTACAGTGCCGCGGCAGCCCCAACAGTATCCTGAACGCATTATTATATTGGATACGGTATGGTATGGTTATGATATGATATGGTTATAACTATTCCTAAATAAGATTGTTATATTTTTCGGGGGCACGTCAAGTTTTTGGTATGAACCTTCCACCGTCATATGGACAGAGTTCGAAATCGTGCATTAAGAAGATGTTTTAATTTCAACACAGTATTAAGAACCACGTAGCACGTATCTAACTTGTTATAATAAGGCACTTAGAGAAACGTAGGACAGTTCCGTGACGACGTCTGCATTTGAAGGCGATTCGATCGAAAATGAATCGAGGCTCGCCCGTTGACAACGTCACGACTCTGTAGAAGCACGGGAAATCCTTTCCCGTTGCTCATGTTCGCCGGCTAGAGGGCGCGCATGCGTTTCAATTAGTGTCCGTACTCATGACCAGATACGACATATTTATTAACTGTTGAGGCTCGCTCGTTCTGTATTCAACACTGGATGTCTCGTCGTCGTGACTTTGTGATTTTCACTTAAATGTTGTGTCAACTGTGTTCATTGTGCGTTGTAGTAGCATCTAGATATAGTCAATTACATTTTTAACGCATGACACTGTGTGAAGTTGTACCTATAGCTGGAAAACTTATACAGCTATCGATAAGCATAACTAGGTACAAAATGACAATTTACCTACTTTCTTTTCGATTTTCTGTGTATGTTAAATTTTTCTTTTATTGTTTGACAATAATCTTGTAACGTGAAACGACGTACCTAGTTGCAGTGTATGAAGAACTCCCTGCATGCCAGTTTGCGTGCGAGCGGGCTCGATAGTTACGGATACCAGAACAACTATCATTTTCCACCAGTTCACACGCCCGAGTTTTGGCGGGAGCCACTCAGAGAGTAAGTGTTTTTGTATTCGTTGATCAATGGCATGCCTCGACATCGCACAATGGTTCAATCCCATACAAAAGCTTGGACGTAGGATAGGTACTTAAAAATCCAGGTCGCCATTTTTAAATAAAAAAAATTACATCATGTTCTATTTATTATCAAAAAGGAACAACATTTGTTGATTGCGATCAGATATCAGATATTTGCGAAAGCAGTTTTGAACTTTATATTCAACTAAAGAAGAGTCAAAATTAATAAGATAATAAACCATTTACGTAATTGTCACTATTTAAGTAACCCGTAACTGTATCCTTGCTTGCTTTTAATTTCAGAGACTTTAATATAGTGGGTTCACGGGGGCGAAGCACCCGGAGGCCTCTAACCCTGCCCGAGCTATCTGGCCAGCAGATCCACCGCTCCACCGTCTATGCTAATAGTAAGAATATTAGAAATATTATGCACTCTATTAAAGATTTGGTCACCATGACAAAACCAAAATAATTTAAAAATAAGTCAACTAATCAAAATAATAATTATTATCAGGACGAAAACTGGTTATATATTTATTTATTTTGAATGGATTCGCTTTGGTCCCAATCAAGCACGGGAGCTAAGACAGGATCCACGATGGAACGAGCTAACCCAGAAGGTGCCTATTCACCCTGGCTTTGTAAATGGACGGGTTATAAATACTCATAAATACAGACGCACGGACGCTGTGCGCATTATGAAAGATGTTGAGAAGCGCTTGGTGCAACAGGTAGGAATAGCAACCAAGCAAGGGTGGTAGCCGGCAGTGCGTCTGGATGTTCGATGGAAAAAGGAAGATGGCGGTATGAGCATATGCAGCTCTTGAGCGACAGACAGACAGCTAAGGTGTGAAGGTTGCTCTTAACCAATTTGCTGTCATTAATGAGCCTCTCACTTTGGTATTAATTAAAACGGAATTATTACCATTCGTCAAAGTTTAAAATCTTTAGTTCTTAAAGTTTCAAAACTAAGATGGCGCATGCAACTTCGTCTAAATATATGAGTCTCAAAAGAAATAAAAAATGTGGTAATCAATCAAAAGACTGGCGATGATGACGACATCTCAAAATTTTGCAATATATTTTTTGCAGATCATACACGGTCGCGAGCCAACGGATACGAACACAAGAGCAAGAAGGGGCAAGGACCAAGCGGGGAAGAGGCGAAGAGTCCAGAAGACCAGACAGGTAACAATGCTATTTCAAACTCATAATAAGACCGCCATTTTGTTTATAATACATAGGCTCAGAAACGGCACTCTCTCTTATTACATAGGGCATGGAGGAAACAATATACCTAAATCAAACTTAAAAGAAATGTTTCCCAACTGCAAGACGTTGTACATGTGAAATGTCAGTAAATCACTCGATATGCCTCGTCTTGATATCTACCTCAGTTTCGGCATAGCTTTAGAATTCACCGATACCAAGGCAGTTGGACAATTGCCAAAGCAAGCCCTTTATGGGATACAAAAACTACTTCCACCCTACGAACGGTGTAACCCGGACGAAACCAGGTATTGTGGTAGCGAACTAAATTTTTTTTAGTCACAGTCAATTTTCTTCTATTGTACTCATTCTTTCAAGTTCTATCATTTATTCTTCTCGTTCGTTCATTTATCGTAGGTACAATTATTTCATACCTACATCAATCCTGTGTAATTTATACCTTACCAACCTCAGGTTGTTACCCCACCTTCAGACTACCATTTCGAACGCGGTAAATACCCAGATCTGAGACCTGAGGATATCACCTCTTATCGCGATTCAAGTTTGACTGTTGAAGGGAGATGCCATTATGGACCGCGTATAGCGGTGTTTCACTTTGACAATCCAACTTGAATCGCGCGAATTAAGGTTTGTTATACAAATATTAACTCAAACGTGATAACGTTTGTGCGATTTAAAACTTACATTCAGGCATCAGTAAAGTTTTGTTTAAAAATGGAACAAGAATTTTTAAAAGTGTTAAAACCTCTTTTATATAAAAAAAGAAAAATTAATAACCAAAGCATCATTTTTATTTTCATTTGGTAAGCATTTAGTCGTTCCGATGGTCAGGTTACAATGGTGTCCTCGACCCATGCTATTCTAGTTGCCAAATTGCACAAGCTTGTTTTTTTTTTATTTGTATTTGGTTGAATTTCAGAAGCGCACCAATTTAGACATAAATGCACGAACGAATTGTCGAAATTACCCGATATATCTATTAAGGATTCTATTGCGAAGTACCCAGAATTGAAAATCGTGGTTACCAAACTGATACCACTTTGCGAGGGTGAGGATTTTTTCCTTTTTTTTGTAAACTAAATTAACATGAAACTAACACATTTATCTGTAGTTTTTTTATGTAACACTAACATGGTGAAACATTTGTAAATTAAACAAAAAGTATGTGTTCATCAATTTATTTCAATGGAAAAGTAAAATGTGTAATTTCAAATTAAAATTATTTATTTAAATTTATTTTATTATATTTCACAAACTATATAGGTATATTAATAAGGTAATGAACAGGTTCTTACTTATTTAAGATTATTATGCTATATAATATAGATCTATATTTGCCATTCGATTTGTAACTCGAAATTCAAATTAAACCCTCACTAAAGCCACTTGTGGGTTTTTACTTTTTAAGTTTGTCATCACAAAATGGAGGGAAAATTAACTGTGTTGCCACCAGGAAAAATAAACACGCATTAGTTATTTTTTTGTCGACTTTCGTGGCAATAACAAATGTACGATCTCGTTATATTATATTTTTTCTCATAACAACCATAATTGATACCTTGTGGAATATCATGCTGTCGGATTTGTATCGCGTTTGTATTTTAATGCGTACTTTTTTCTAAAAATTCATTATTAAAATCTAATTTAAAAAAGTATTTATGACTTGATAACAATACAACTTTATTAAAGCATTTCTTAACAAATACTAATATTTCACAAAATTTAATAACATGTGCATGTTGGAAAAAATTCAATGTAATAAGATATAATTTTATGTACAATTAACGCCTTTTTGTATTTAATTCCTAATAATTTTCATGGTGTGATTTTTGTGAGGATAATAACAGAATATTTATTTATAATAGAACAGCATTACTAATTTATCTTTATAAGTACCACATAACCCGGATGAAAACGTTAACAAACTGTGTTAACAGCAATATTAAACTAAGTATAAGTACCACATAACCCGGATGAAAACGTTAACAAACTGTGTTAACAGCAATATTAAACTAAGTATAAAACTTATTGGTAGCGAAATATACGATAAAGATATTTCTATTAACGGAATAATGACGTCATAGTACACTATTGTCTTTTCAATTTATTACGTAAAAGGATTTCTATATTTAAAGCTAATAAAAATAATCGTGAATGACTAACTGTCTACATCCCTTCCATATTTGAAGCTAATAAAAGTAGCTCGATTGGTTAACTGTCCACACCCTTACTCTCTGATTAGTCAAAAGTGTATTTAAATCAATTTTTCCACTTTCCTTTACATAAATATAAATAATAAAATATCTAATAAGGTAGTCTTTTTTGAGGTAAATTATTTGTACCTAAAACGTGATATTTTATATGATTTCGTAAAACATGTAGCTCTATTGACTCAATTATTCCCTATTCATCGTTTCCGGATAAAATTTAAGGATGCCCATTCTAGCGTTTCGGCATACGTTGGACTTTTTCGCAGACTTTTTATCCGCTTTTATAAATGATTCGACGCACACACGTCGTTTAATTACGTCGGTAGCTTTCTAAGTACGTGCACCTCACGTCATGAACGCGACGATCTCTTATAAAATAGATGGCCGAGAAATTTAAAAAGAAATCGGTCGTGAGTGAAAACGCTTAGGTCTAGTCTAGCGTAGGTATACATACAACTTTTGTCTCGACTAAACTCTAGTCGAGTTTTGTACTTCTCGTGAATTTCATACGACTTGACCATTTATTTGATAGAGATGCGTGCATTTAAATCAATTTTGTTTTTTGTTTTTTTTTTTCACCAATTCGACCAGTTTTCTTTCGGCAACGTTTTAGTGAAGATCAAAAGATGACGTGACGATCAAAGAAATTTCTTTCGATTTTGTTAAGGAATCGAATCGTCAAGATGAAATATAAAGAATGCGCAATTTATCCGATTCAAGTAGTTTTATTTAAACATGCGCGGAAGTGTAAGGGCCTTTGCACACTGCGCCTTTTTAACGCGCCGTCGACGCACGTTTTAGAAACGCACTTCAAACGCGCATCGACAGCGCGTTGCGTTGAATGCAATTTTTTGCATGTCTAATGCGTGTGTATCGATATCTACAATATCGATGCAGATACCGATTCAAACGCGAGACTGAATTTGTGCGTGTATTTAAAGGTACCTTTGTAAACTCATAGTCAAGCTGCGTTTGACTCGCGTTTGTATCGACAAGTACGCGTACGATTGCGGGGTGTACACATACTCTATGAACTAAACATATTTATTCAAGTAAAGTAGCCCTTAAAATGATTCCGTGCGTTGTTGCAGCGCAGCAAGCGAGCTTCGCCGCGGGCGCAGGCGGGGGAGGGGGCGCGGCGGAGAGGAGAGCGAGGCGGGGCCAGGCGCGTCGCCACCCTCCCGACCACACGTAATCCCTCCCGCCCCTAACATACACGACTGAAACGCGAACTCCACTCACGCTCTCGTGTTTTATTTTGTATCGAAACGTACCGCGCGACATAACGTGGCTTCTTCGCGCATTCGCCTGTGTTGGAGCGGTTGTGTGGAATCGTAAATGAGTGATCGGATACGTCGCTATATCGTTAACCAAATATGTTGTATCGGTCGAGGCGAAAATGGGCTTTGAATTGGTATGGCGCGTGCCTCACTCCATCCAACCGCCTTCTGAGAAGTCACCATCGAGTCTCAGAGACGCAGGTTCGGACCGAATCGAATCGCAATAATTCCTTTACTTGTGATACTGCATCGTTATACGTCAGAATAGGAATATTCATTCGTATGCATATTTTGAGAATAGGAAGTCAGACGTATAATGTCAAGAAAGGGGGCCGTCGTAGTCCAAATTTAAATTGGATTTAACTTACAAGTTAACTTGGATTACACGCGCGAATTTCGCGAGCGATTCGTTTCGAGGCAACATTTTATTTGATTCCACTTTAAAATCGAGAATTAAGAAAAAAGAATCATTTCTTCATGCGAACTGTCTACGAATCCTGTTTATAAAAGACGATTTAAGGTGACCAAATACATTCACGGTGAGACTCGGCCAATAATTAGAGATAGCTTTACTTATAAAGTTCTAATGTTTGGAAAATTAGCGAAAGAGTAGCGACGAAACGCTGGATATGACTTCTCTAAGATAGCTATTTGTTTAATAGAAAAACTTGCGGTGTGAGAAGTATACGATTGGCACGCATTGTAAATTAGTTGGCATAGACCGAATGCACAAGAGATACAGCAGTTTGACTCAATGAATATATGATCCTTTTTTCTTTAACCAAAATACATTCTTAACCACTTCGAATGGGGATGTTTTATCTCTCTCTATTGTGTTCGAATTACGTCTATAATGCGTGCAAAACGTACAAGTTTCAATATATATTTCGTAGCAAATTTTAATTCGTAATTATTATGATTTAAATAAAAAAATAACTTTATATTTGAAATGGAGAACATTTTTAAAGTTGTCCCATGTGAACGCGACTCTTGAAAAGGTATCAAAACGTCAGAGACGTTTCACATTTAAAGACATATTTAATCGTATACATTATACTAATGGTATGTATTGTGTCAGCCCTACACGGTATGCTAGGTTTTGTGCCTGTACGATGACTTATAAGATGCAATAAAATATCATATAAAGTGCAACCGCTCTAAATTAAACTATTACCGCTTATATGAGTGTTCGCCCGCGCGGTACAGGGGCGCGAGGGTACGGCGACAAAGAGAGGGACGAGCGGGCAACAGGCGCGCATATAGTGCGCCCCTCCCCCCTTTCTGTACCCCCCGCCCCTGTACCGCGCGGGCGAACACCAATTTAAGCGGTCGACCTATTTTTTCGACATATCTAAAGATATTTCAATTGAATTTGAAATAATGCTTACTATGACAGTAAAGCAAGACCTTCGTATGGTGCTTAAGTAAAAAAAAAATGAGTCAAATGATTCTGTTTATAAAAAACAAAACATTATTGTAACAAACGATCTATTAGTTCAATAAAAATATCAACTTTTATTTGTAGCGAAAACCACTTTTAAGAGCATCACATGTTTAGAAATTTAATTACTTGCGATTTTCCATACAATAAATACGTATCAATAATTATCGAAAACAACATGATTTTTGAATGTACAAATTCAATCACCTATCCACAATCAAAAAGAGCCTAGATATTTCTGTTCAATGGTAAAATGAAAATGGCAAAATTCTATATCTCAGAACAAACAAATGCTTAGCGTTTAATGTCCAATAAAGCTTAAAGAGATATATATCATACCTAATCTCAATCAATTTTAGGTTCTCTTGAAACAAAAGAGATATGATGTTAAATTAGATAGTGTGGTAGATTTTTAAACTTTGACAGACAAGTGATATTGATTTATCAGATCTTTCTGATGATTTCTCAGATTTCGAACTTCTATTTGGGTTGCTCAATAGTTAACCTATATCCTGGTGAATTATGGACAGAAATATTAACACCGGCCATGATTACAATAGATTACCTCAGTCGGCTCAGATCAGAGTTGACGGGAGTCTGATTATAGACCCAATTTAATATGAATGTTTACAAAGCATGTTATGAATTGGTATGCTTAGGGACCCATTCCCGCTGTCAAATATAACAATCTTATGGTATTGGCAACTTGGAACTGAATCTAGTGGATAGGTCATTGGGTATGACCATAAACCGAAAACTACCATATAATAAAACTGTTATTGTGATAACCATTTAAGTATATAAAGTGTAACCTAAGTATTGTGAAGTGAAAATGAACTTTGTGCTTTACAAAACACTGTTTATTTTAACTAAACAATTTCATACCTTTAATTTGTCTAGTGAATGTGTTAAATTGTACCTTTTGTCCTGTGATATATAATAATTTTGAAAAATTTATACATTTTAATATTATATGAAGGATAAATTTGTAATTTTTACATTTACTTATTTATTAAATGTTCTGTTAAGTGTCTTTTCGAAAATCATATTTTAATTAAGTAAGGAATTTCTCGGCGTCTAGTGTATCCTGTGCACCATGGTTTATTGTTTTACATGTCAGATTGGAAACTTTGTGATTTCAGTATAGCTAAACTTTATTAGCAAGTATTAGGGTTCATTTTCGATAATACTATCGGTGTAATAAATGCATTGTATGAACAAAACTCATTGGTTATCGAAATATAACAGAATTATTGAATATATTTTTTTCTAATACAATATTGACCTCAGTAGTCGAGTGGCTTGCATATCGATTTTCATGTTAACGTTACTCAGAGGTCCCGGGTTCAATACCCGGCTGGGTGAATGTGGAAAACAAACTTTTCTGTATTGGCTCGGGCCGGGAGTTGTGTCGATAGTGATGAAGGGAATGATAGTCGTTTAAAGGTAATTTGTTACTTTATGAAAATAATGTCCTATTTATATTGGACTTGTGCGTTTGCAGCATTTAATAACTATCTAGTGTGGATAGGCCTTTACGCTACATTTCTGAGAGTGATGTAAACTTTTAAAATCATATTAGCCTTACCCGTAATAATCTAAATATTATTATTATTAACAATAATAAAATATTATAATAATTATTGATATAATAAAATATTTATTGCGTATTTATTGTTTTAATTTCATAGTATAGTAATTGACATATGTTTCAAGGAAAGAAAAACAAATTGGGTTTCAAATTAACTAAATCTCGTCTTTAAGTAACATAGTAATAAGGTTACTTTCACCACAACAATTATAAAGATTACCTAATAACCAATATAAAGACTCGACTAAAACACAATTGTTTGATTTAAGCGCTGTTTTAAAATACTCAACGTTCACGTTCGACTCAAAATAGTTCAAAATCACCATACCTGTTTGACTCATATCTGAATTTGCTAATATCCTCACCAGATACACTATTTCACAACACACATCACTTGTTCTTGGACACTCTTTGCAATGTTTTTCTATAGTCACTGATGTGGAATCCAGTACTTTGTGAAGTTCTTCTGGAGATAGAGCGAAGTCATTGTGGCAAGAGAGAATGAATAACACTTGAGTTGATGCCATATTGAGTTTCAGATCGAGTAAAGCTTGTACCAATTTTTCCATGTGTTCTTTGCTGTAATTGAAAAACAATATTTATAAAAACTACATAAACACTTCTACACACATGTAATATATATATATTAGAGATGTGCCGATTATGACTTTGGCCGACTAGCCGACTACCCGATTAGTCGGTTGTAAAGTGGCCGAATAATCGGCCGACTAATCGGCCAAGCTGATTACGGTTTCGGGGGATTCCGTGACGCTTTGTTTACAACTGTTTAGATTACTTCGCATTGTTTCTTGATTTTTGATTTTGAACGTGTCAGAGTGGTGCTTTTATATAAAAAATATTTTTGAGTAAAAGTGACAGAGCTCAATTAAAATTTAATAATGTCAACAATAAAGTCTCGTGTAGATTTTTTTTTTAACAATTGGACAATGAATTCTGTAAAGTTAAGTGTAACCAATGAAAAATTATAATTTCTTGTGGCGAGCAGGGAAAAAAAGACGAATACTACAAGTATGAACCACCATATTAAATACCGACATTCAACCCTGATACCTCAGTTAGATTCTGCAATAAAATGTTCGACCACAGAATATTCCTCCCAGTCGCGAATCCAAGCAGAAGGACTATTACATACATACATACATACATTTTATTAATAAATACACACAAAGTAAAAAGCCGGATAGTCAGCGTTCTTTGCCGAATAGTCGCCGACCAGTTGCCGACTACGATAGTGGCCGGAAGGTCGGCTTTACCGACTAGTCGGCACATCTCTAATATAAATATATATATATATATATATATATATATATATATATATATATATTTATCTGGTAAAAGTAGCTTTATTAAAAAATAAACATTAATGATGAATTTAACGTGTCTAATCTTGTAGAGACTGTTAACTTGTCAATTGAAAATGTTGATCTTGGCTGAATAGCAACAGTATCGTTGCCCATCGTATTACTGTATGGCAGCACTATTCCTCCATCTTTTTGTATTCCTACTGTGCAATCGTTTGCTACTTTAAAATAAAATCAATTAAGTGGAATTATTATAATAGAAAAATACTAGAAAAAATCGACTCGGGTCACAAGTGAATCTCAACCCATTCTCAATTGGGAGAGCATTGGACCGGATTTCCAAAGGTTGCGGGTTCGTTTCCCGCCTGAGATTCACTTGTGACCCGAGTCGATTTTTTCTAGTATTTTTCTATTATAATAATTCATCTTATAAGATCGCATTGAAAATGCATAAAATATATAAAAATTATAAATCAATTAAGTGGATCAGTTTTACTTAAAGAGCCCTAATACTAAGAGACACATGTGTGAAATTGTATGTCAATATTTGATAGGATATGTTATGTAAAGGTTATAAGTTGAATAGAGGCAAATAATATTTCTATTTATATTCTGCAATTGGTTTGGGATTTTTGGTATTCCCGAAATCCCTTAACCATCAGATGTCTAATCCACTGCTCTACAAATTGAGCTACCGAGCCTTACAAGCACGAAGAATTAATTCAAGGAAATTGATATATTGAAGTTCCTTATATTACTGACTACTTAAGAACTAGAGAACTCACTCGAAAGAATCTCTCATCTGGTATGCGATGTGAGCTAAAGCATACAAAGCTGCATCTCTGACTTCTTCGTGTGGGCTGGACAGCATCACAGTCAGCTTGGCGAGGGCCCCCATCGCCGATAAGGTGGCGCCCACCTTCGCCCCTGCCCCTGCTAAGTTGCCCAGGGCCCAACCACATGTTACCTACACCAGTTAACACAGTCTGAATGGTCATGATATATAGACTAGCTGACCCGGCCACGCGTTGTTATGTTATGAACTAGGTCGACGCAATCGCTAAGCATAAAGCTTCGCTAGCGCCATATATTGCAGCGGAGCTGATTAGTGGTTTCAAAACTTTTTTTTTGCTCATCTCATATAGCTAATGTTTTTTGGTCATAACTTTTTTATTCAAAATTCGGGCTCTGTCACAATCTAGTCCTAAACTTGTTGGTACGATATATTAAAAAAAAAAATACAAAAATCGGTTAAGAACTGATACGATTATGGCGTCACGTACATTTCACCATTGAAGCCGATCCATGGGAGCTTCGCTCGCTTCGCTGCAATTAAAATGAAACCTATCCCACGTCATAAGACGGAACAAATCCAGCAAAATAAAAAAAAAAACATCAAAATCGGTTGAGCACTTTCGGAGTTTATCGTGGTCAAACACTGTGACAATTTTTATTAATATAAATAGATAATAACGTTGAATTCTATTTGTACACACAAACACATAGCCATGAAAAGAAAACTTAAAAATAAAGTTGAACCTCTGCCACATTTACTTTAGTGGCATACACAACAAGTAACAATCATACATAAGATAAACGAATAAGTGAATAGGAATCTTCTGGATTAACTGGCCCAGCATAGACCCTGTCTTGGCCCCAGATCTTAATTGGGATCAAGAGGGAACCCATTACAAAATAAACTTCTAGTAAGTTGCTGATGATGGTAATACTTACAGCTATTTCCGTATTGAGATTATCAAGAGAGGTGGTAAGGTAAGGCCCAGCGGCTTTGGCAATAGTCATGCAAGTTTTAGCGTCACTAAGGGCTAGATTGCAGCAGCATCCGGCAGCAGCAATTTGCCTTTTCACATCTGTCCCTGAAAAAATTGGCTTAAATATTTAGTTCTTACACTTCGGAGCACATTACACATTTAAATAAAACAATTTAATCCTTACGTTTTATATCCTGTACAGGACCTGTACAGTCTGTTCGTTCTAACTTGTCCTATTTGGTAAACAATCGTGGCACTCCTTTTTGGCAACTGATATCTAGATTTAATAGGTTTCAGTCTATAATAACGATGTATTGTAATAGATTATTGACTTTGTTATTATTTTATTTTAAATGGCGATTTCGTTAAAAAGTTGTGCCAAGATTGTTTACCAAATAGGACAAGTTAAAATGAACAGACTTTACAGGATATGAAACGTCAGGTTTAAAAGTTTGCGCAATAATCAGTAAAAATGTTGTTTTATTGGTTTTATAAAAATAAAAATAAATAATAATCGTTCAATTAATTAATTTATCAAGTAAGCATGGCTTTTATAAGCGTCAAGACATTAATAACTAGAACTAGTTTTCTTGCTGTTAATAACCTTTCTGCGGTTTTGTAGTGATTTCCTGAGTTAGCGCATCACTAGATTTCGATTCCACCATCCATATTATTCTTATCCATAAAAGACATATTATTTATAATATTTTCTAATAATTTTAAATGACATTTAATAAATAAATATTTCTTACATTCACACCAATTAGCCTAGCCCAAAGTAAGCACTGTAAATCATGTGTTATGAATACTAGGGTAACGGATAGACATACATATATGATACATAGATATGTAATATTCATAGAAATGTATATAAACACCCATGACTCAGGTGCAAATTCTCGTATTCATCATACAAACATCTGCCCCTTCCGGGATTCGAACCAAGGACCGTCGATGCGAAAGGCAGGATCGCTACCGTTGCACCAAACGGTCGTTTAACTTAGACTAAAATAATTATTACTGACCTGATATTTCTCGAACCAGTCCTCTTAATGAGCCTTGCGTGCTTAAAACAATTGTAGTATACTTTGGATCATTTAAAATAGCATTTTTTAAGATATTTAAATCCATAGCTGTTATAGCAGATTTAACTTTTAATTTATCAACTATGTGTACTATAGTTTCTTCTGTAACTCTGAAATACAATATAAAGAAGTATTATGTAAAAAATTACCTCAGTTTATTAAAATGTATCTCTGTAAATAGTGGATTTAAAAAAGAAATCCTGTCCAATATACCAACAGGCCCAGGTTCTGATTGTAGTAGAGGCATGTTTGTAAGATTGTGAGATATTTATCCATTATTTAGTATCTATGGTACATAGGCACGAGAACATGATACTAAAACGTAATTAAATACCGTTTTGAATTGCATAGCGATACTTAACATTACTACAAAATATAAAACCGTTTTTCTTATAACAAACTCAATGCACGCTGTCAAGGGGTCGCGTTAAGGAAACTGATATAACGAAACCAAAACTGAAAACCGTGCACGGTGTCGCATTGTCACGATCGGTAAAATGCGCCAAAATAGTGATAAAAGCAATAATAAAACAAATAATTTTGTAAATAATATAAATGATCAGAAAATTATCAAAAAAAAATTCGAACCAAAAATTATTGTAAATATGACGATTTTTAAATGCGCTGGAAAAGTTTTTAGGTTCTCATTTATTCACATTACATTAAAAATTACTAGGTAGTTCATACATTAAAATTTTAATAAACTACCTAGTCCTAAGCCTAGTAAAAGCATGAAGGTCCCTAACGCCCTACCATAATTACTTAAAACTAAAACAAAAACTTGTGTAACGTTAGCTAACAGCGTTTGCGTTTTCCATTCGTTTTGCAGTAGCCAAAACATCTCGTCAACTGCGGTAGTGATAACCAAAACTGAAAACGATTTTTGATAACGTTATGGAAACTTCAAAACCGTTACGTAACGGTTTTAAAAAAATAGCCAAAACGCCCATCTCTAATGTTACAAGCTTTATGTACCTTTATTGTTTTAAACTTTCATGGTCACTAACATTATAGCAATACGTGATTGTTGAATATCAGAAACTCAATAAAAACAAGGTACCTACATGGTAACAATCCTGTATATAACTTGTATTACTATAAAGCTCTATGTAGATTATAAAACTAAATTATGGACTGGAACTAAATGCATTCATCCAAATTTTTTTGTATTTATTTTTCTCTCAATTTTCGAAAGAGGCTTTTGATACCTCATAGTTTACTTTTTAGTACCACTTTAAAGTAGATTTATGTATTGCCATAACACAAGCCTACTGATGCAATTGGGAAGCAACTCTTGTATAGCCTAATCATTGGCGCTTCAGACATCATCTTAATTTGTTGATCTGTAGTTGTTTGTATCCATTCATACTCTATGGTCCTACGTCCACTCTCACTACTGGGTTGTTTAATTTTTCTTTATTTTATTTAGAATGGTTTTGCTCTTGATCCCAATTAAGCCCAGGGGCCAAGACAGGATCCACGATGGAACAAGCTAACCCAGAAGATGCCTATTCACCCTGGTTTTGAAAATATTCATATTCTTATTGGAGCGGAGCGAAGCGAAGCTCCCATGAATCAGCTTCAATGGCGCAATGTCTGTTATGCCATAACTTCCCAAGTTCTTAACTGATTTAATATTTTTTGTGTGGAATCGAATCAACAGGTTTAGGACCAGTTGGTGACGGAGCCCGAATTTTGAAATTCGCAAAAATTCCCACCAAAACATTTTTTTTCTTTTTTTAGGTATTACTCTCTGCTCCAATATATGGTGCTAGCATAGCTTTATGCTTAGCGACTGCATCGCCTAGTACATTCTATACATAAGTTCCTGCTAATTCTGCACCAATTTAAAATTTTGGTTTTACTATTATTTTTGAATTTCTTTTGTTTTAGAAAACTGTAAAAACTAAAATGTCAATTTGAATTAAGATCATTAAACTAAACGAATAATGAGACAGAAAATTAAGATTGGGCTGGAGATTCTATTTGTTTTAAGATTGTAAGCTATTTAATTATTATTTAATGTAACTAATTTGTAGCTTGCGATCAATATAGTCAGGAATAAGAAAGCATTTATAAAATAAAACAATTTTATCGGACACTGGAACATATTTTATATTTAATCCAGACGTTTCGACTTCTTTACAGGAGCCGTGATCACAGAATGACTAAGGTAACGGTTGTCTTACAAGTGCTACTACCTTCACAATATTTTTATTGGCCACATTCCTAACTGCTAAAATTGTATACAAATCAAAATTATTCAATTGTGCATTTTATTAAGTTACCTTATTGTATCTACAGTGTCGACCACCAGTTCATAAATTGGGAGGCCCTTCCGAGAAGAACTGGCCAAAGAAACTCAGACAGGGGAAATCAGACAGTTTGATTTAATTCACAGATGTGTATGAATTAAATAGGATTAGTCAATTAATGGCCTGAACTGCCACAGGTCTGCAATAAGTAAAATAACCCATTAATAGGCTAATATGACATTCCTAGCGTAATCCAAATATCCTAGAAGACAATTTGTGATTGCTGTCTTCTATTCTCTATCTGATATTCATCATCTGTCTATTATTAAATGTTTCTACAAATGGATGGACGGAGCACAGACCATTCCTACGGATGAAAACCAGCAGCAAGAGTGGACCGTAGCTCACTTTACGGGTCCGGCAATCAACAGACTAAGGTACCTTCCATAGCACTAATGATGAAGCTGTACAAAAGTGGCTTAACAGTGGAAAATCTTATTTGATTGTGTGGTTTCATTTTAGTAAAATCAAAATATTTAAGTAGCGATAGCAATAATCCAATTCTACTCTAGATTATTTGTTTCTAGGTAATACTAATACACCATAATAATATTACTTAAAAAAATTGTGTAATCATCTAATTGATCCCATTTAAGAAAAAACTATGTTTATTGTTTTAGGTTAAATAGGATAAATAAACAGCGAATATAACCAAAAAATTACAATTCATAATATTACAATCAACAACTATTGCATCTATCACATTAAATAAGTTTATAATACCATTATAACTTTATTTAATTATAAACAAACAAGGTTCTATTTATTTTCATAATTTTTAAACTCTAAAAAGCACAAACCCTGTTTTTTCAAGATTCCTTCCATCATCAGTTTGTTTGTCCCTGTGGACTCTTCTGTTCAATTTTAACAGACTTCGAGACGATTCTCGAATAACATGTACTGGCTCTTCTTCCATTTATAAATATAAATTAATTCGCTGAAAGAACGAAACTTATTTTGATCACAGAAATGACAAAAAGTACAGAAACAAAAGTCACATTTTTTTAAGACATCTGTTATTTTAGTTTTTCAAAGGTAAAGCAAAGAGTATAAATACCATACAGCCTAGTGTTCAGTAACTTCTTTTCTTAATAAGACCGTAAAGAAACATATAGCTGACATAAAAAAAACCACGATGGAATTGATAAACTACAAATTCTCGCTAGAGAACAAAGATTTGTTCCTATAATTTTACGCGAGGTTATTAAGATTAGGAAACATCTTAATTTCGTTGGAGATAAAGGTTGGAGCGTTCCACCTGCTTGGGATACTATAATGAATGAAATAATATATCCAAAGACACACACTGTAAGGTCTAATTATGTAGTTAGCGCTTATTTTGAATAATACAAATAAGATGTAGGTGGATCCCCCAGTCCGTGTTTCTTTTACCAGTTCTTTTCGGAAGCGCCTCATAATTTTCGAATATCTGTTCGGAGACTTAATAGTTTACAGTAATCGTAGCTGTAATATAACATCCAAATAAAATGCAAAAAAAAAACAATTTTATCCTTAATGACCTCAAGCATCCTGTGATCATAGCTCCGGAATAAATATTTTAAAAATATATATTGCACAATTAATCCACTAAAAGTAGTTTTATTTCAACTTTTCAATGTTCAATGTAAATATTTTTAAATTAAGTAGGTACTTACGCCAATTAGACTTACAGTCAATAGCACATAATGCTATTATAATATACCACTGCTGAAGCAGAGGCCTTCTTTGCGGATTGTTGTGTTCTACCATTGCAAATACAGCCAGCATTAACCGTTTAACGTGTCTTTCGAAGCACGGTAGAGCTCTAGATGGTAAATTGGCTACTTATTCTATGACTGGCCCTTGATAAAGTTATTTTACCTCCGTTGTCGTAAGCCAACTGTGCTAATTACTGAGCCATTTTCTCATTTAGACCTACCACATCGGCAGTTGAAAACAGTAGTGGATCATTTTAAAATGAGTTGTTCTGTGATAATGAGATAATTCTCGGTACTGAACTCAGAAGTGGAACCTGTATTTTTATTTAACTTTTACGTGGAGTTCGACTTGTTCTTATACTGAATCAGAAACAGAGGTGAGATTGTATTATACAACACCTAAAAAGTGAGAAACGTAAAATTCGGAGATGTCCCATTGTTGTTTCCGATTTTTCAGAATTTTATCTTTGGAGAGAATAGCTTGTCATTTTGTCAACTGAGCCTACTGACTATTTATATGGAATGTGTTTGTTACTTTATTTATAAATAAAGATGATATGAACACAAAAGAAAAAATAAATAATTGTTTTAATAATGCACAGTCAACCACACATCTTGTCAAATATACAACCGTTAAATACTATTGCGTTGGAGTTAAGATTTTAAATTTAGACTTTATTTTTATTGTTAAGGTCATTCGCCCAAATATTAACACACACGTCAACCGCTTAAAAACTTACACTAACTAGCAATGTTTAAATTGAATAGTAACATTCCCAATACAGGTTATCGGAAGGGTAATTAAAGGTCTACATTTGCAGCTGTTAATCTTATCCATCCATCAATCTGTGCTGGACCCGTGTTTGGTTATGTGTGGCTCAAAGACCCTAGGGTTTTTTCATCCATAAGGATCCTATCAACAATTTTAGATGGTGCATAAATGTGAGTGGAGATAAAATGCTTTTTATTCAATGTAAGCATTTACAATGCATATATTGAAAGTAGTTGACTTAGGCTTCGTAAGTCCTACGACGGGAGACCTTGTACCGAGAAGAAGCCGCAAGAAACTCGGCAAGGCCTGTTTCTTTCTCCCTATAATGTGTTACAGATTTTTTTAAATTAAGGAGACTTTTCTAGTGCTTGTAAAAATGCACGAGAAAAATGAAATTTACAAAATATTTATTTGAAATATTGTTCTTAAAGCAAAGCACGTCTTTTTGTTTTTTCAAATAATCATCAATTCTGTTATAGCCTTTGCTTGTAAGGGTTATTCTTACAACTTTTTAATTTTCTCTAAAGGTGCACCTTATTATAAACGCAATACATCTAAAGCTTGAAACAGCAAGTTAATTTTATTTCTAGTGATGACTAAATGGTTATCAGTGTTTAAGAAAAAAACGTTATAACATTTTTTTACATACATGATATTTTTATATGATTTATATATATCCGAGTATATATATATATATATATATATATATATATATATATCCTGGGAAGACACTGTAAGTATATTAACTTCGTTAAATAATTCTCGAAGAGAATCTCTAGACCTTTAGTTATCAATAGCGCGCACTGCTCTTTTTTGAAGAATAAATCTTTATTATCAGTTTACGTTGCCGATCCCCACAGCAATAGTCCGTAGGACATTAAACTGTGGAAGTAGCTGAAGTAAACCATTATTGCTGTTTCAACATCAGATAGCAGCCTTATTTTCTTGACGGCGTACCAGGCGGAACCAAGTCTTTTTAACAAGGCATCAATATGGGGACCCAACTGCAATCTTGCGTCTTAAATAATTCCCAAAAATTTTGTGGATTCCATGAATTCTATCACTTCGATATTCACGTTTATTGGCGTTTTTACTTGTATTACAATTGGTAGAGAGAACCTTACACATATGGTTTTACTCGAGTAAAGCTTCAGATTATTACTAGTAAAGCAGTGTAATACCTCGGAGAGAGTATTGTTTACACAGTCAGTAAGAGCACATATTGCTTTCATCAAAAACTAGCGGCCCGTCCCGGCTTCGCACGGGTGGACAAAATTCTTTAAATTTTTTCTAGCATTCAATATAGCCTATGACACTCAGCAATAATGTGCCTTCCTATTGGTGAAAGAATTTTTAAAATCGGTTCAGTAGATCCCGAGATTACCCCTTACAATTTAACAAATATACAAACACACAAACTTTACTTCTTTATAATATCAGTATAGACTAAAGAGGTATCATACAATACTATCTCACAAAAGTTCTTTGTAAAGTAAGAGGTAGTTGGTGCAAGATCAAAAAGTGGCGCCTAAATATAAACTTTATTGTTAACGCAGCAACCAGGAAATACACCAAATCCCCCACGATTGTCGTTTGTTTTACGTTTCGGTTGTTTTTGGCGCTCAATGATGGCGGATAGTTATTAAATTAAAATAAATATTATATAAATGATCTCCGTGATCAAGTGTCTCGCATACCTATTCCTATTTTTATATTGGCTCGGGTCTAGTTGTTAAAGTACCGTCATTGTTTCTGAATTCCATTTCACAAATGCTTTAACTACTTGGGATCAGAACAATATACAGTAACGGCGTTAGGGTAGGGCGAGGTAGGGCGACCGCCTAGGGCGCCGAAATAAGGGGCGCTATAAAGCTGAAATCTGTTGGGCTAGCATGAGAAAATTGGATGTCAGTTTTCTGTGTTTCATTAGCCAAAGTAATTAAAGCGTCATGGATGGCACTAATTCGACAACGGACTGCTTTAATACTTCTTATTCTTAGTATTACTGAGCTCTTTTATAGCGTATAATCCCAAGTGATTGGTTAAAATTTCGTTTAATTAATGGTTATTTTGTAATAAAGGGGTATTTTATTTTATCCTTTGCCGTTTTTCGTATAGTACAGGTTTGAATTGCAGTTAGGAGGTGCCGTAGAAATCTCGCCCGGGGCGTTGGTAGTGCTAAATCCGACACTGAAAATGTACTCGTATGTGATGCTGTTTTTATATACTAGTTGACCTGGCCACGCGTTGCTGTGTTATTTATAAATTAAACCAATCCCATTTCCTAAGTTGAAACAAAACCAGTAAAATGAAAAACAAGCATCAAAATCGGTAAAGTAGTTTCGGAGTTCGCGGTCAAACACTGCGACAGGGAATTTTATAAGTATAAGATTATTTTTTGTCTTTATATATGTATTTCAAAACAGTAATTTTACAAGCTATTGTTAATTATAGTAACTTTATCTGTGATATTTATATCAAATTGTGACAACTCTTATCCACCGATAAGATAAACATCCAGAACGCCAATTGATTCGCAAATCCACGAGAAACAGTCGATACGTAACTACACTCTTTGTGGGAATTGAAGGAAACATAATTATGGCACCGAATACTCAAATCTCTGTTCAAAAGGATTTTTGTGTCAATCACACGAATCCTTTTAAAGATGAGCCAAGCCATGAAAGAAAATCTTTGGAACCCGATTCTGTATCTGGTGAAACTATCTCTTTGGGATCTAGACGGCGAAATGTATCTAGAAATAATTCTGACGGTGGTACGTCACCAAGAGTTGGTACTGTGGCGAGGCTTTCATACGAGTTGGACAGGTCAGTATTCAAATCTTGAATAGTGTAAAAAATAAATTAAAAATCATTGCATTATACTGTGACTTCATGAAGCTTACTTTTTTATATGAACTAAGTGCCTACATTTCTCATTCCTTGTGTTTGGCATAAAAAAGCGCTTGCGAGCGCTTGTAAGAAAAATGGCGATGGCTAAGCGATAATAACAAAATGGCGGATTGTATCAGCGCAACTGAAGTTGGCAAACGTGTCCTGGCCGAAAATTGTATAGTTTGTTTTTCAGCGCTGATAAGCGCTTTCAAGCGCTTTTTTCTGCCAAACACAAGGATTTTATTTGCAGTTTTTTTTATTCGTAACCTTTTTTACAAATTTAGTTTGGACTGTCAATTTGTTGAAATGTTATCTGTTTTCTGTTTGTGTACACGAAAACTTGCTTATAATTTTAACTCTTGTGTTCGAAAAAAACTGTAAATAGTATATATATAATATAAAAAAAATAAATTGCAGGTACAGTAAGAACGCTATGTTGGTCATCCATAACGATTCGTATGAATTGAGTGACAGAACCGCTGATAAAGTAAAAACAACATTCGAGAAGTTTCGATTCGAAGTTGACGTTCACAACAACAAGACTGGGGAGGAAATTCTCTCTGTTTTCGAAGAATGTAAGAAATATTACGTAATGTACTAGTTTTTTTTAAATTTATAATAAGGTTTTTTTCTTTATGTGTGTCAAGAAAGTATAAATGCCAGTTCTTGAGTAGAGTCTTTTCTTAATTTAATGATGATGAACTGTTAAATATATTTTTCCCTAGGTTTCAATAAATGTTTGGGGTTTTACTAAAACCTTCCTGTGGACTTCTTCAGAGAGCAGGACAAGATAACGTCCGCTGTTTTGTTACACTTGCCAACACTCTTGTATGTTCACAAACACTTAGTGGTTAATAATCCACCATTATTACGTACTAATATCCACAATAACACAAATATTAACAAGAGAAACAAAACCACGAACGTGATGCTTCCCGCTCCCTCCAAAAAGTCCGGATAAAGGTTAAGTTATAGCAGTCTTTTTTTTTTATCTGAGCAAGTATTTTAAATGTGTATTCTATTCATAGACAATATTAGGATTAATTAAAAAATAGTTTAAAATTCAAAGAACTTCATTCGGGTGAATAGAAAAAAATGCTCCACTCAGCATAATTATGTTACAAACATTAATTTGCAACGCTGATTCTCCGTGGAGCCCACTCGTAATAATAATACTAGCACCATATATTGGAAGCGAGACGATTGGTGCTTTCAAAAATTTAACCTCGAGAGTTCGGTGGATATATGCTAAAATTTTTTTTGGTCACCCATAGAGCCAATGTTTTTGGTCATAACTTTTTAATTTTCGCGAATTTCTAAATTCGGGCTCCGTCACGATCTAGTCATAAACCTGTTTTTCGCGTCATTACAAAACGAAAATAGGCTAAGAACCCATAGAGTTATCGCGTCACATACATTTTGTCATTTAGGCGGTTAACACACTGCACCGCGCCCCGTCGCGTAGCGCGTGGCCGCAGATTTTATTATTGTATGCAAGAATCTTAATTAATATAGAAAACACGCCTATGACAACACACTGCCGACGCGAGAACGCGCGGGAAGGCGCCCCGCGCGCAGATTCTGCGCGGGGCGTGAAGAAGTAGGGTCAACTTGTATTGAAAATCTGCGCGGAGAAGCAGATTACACCGCTAAGATAGGCAGATCTGCGCCTCCGCGCGGGGGCGCGTTTTCTGTCGCTACGCGCACCGCGGCGGGACGCATCTCTAGTGTGTGAACCGCCTTAAGCTGATCCATGTAAGAATAATAGAATATATAAATTAAACTGAATATGTATTAGTTCTGATATTTATATGTAGTTGCATTGACTTTAATGGCATAATAGAGTTTACAATGCCTTAATCTTAAATTGATTATGGTAAATGTTATCAAAAAAGTCTGCTTATCACACATATAGGTACTTTCTTTAAGTTGTTCAAGCATATACTTTAGTATCACTAGCGAATGACACATGAAGATAAAAAACGACACAATACAAATAATATTTGACAACAAATATTAAACATATAAAGAATCTAACAAAACTTAATCCAATAAATATATTGAAAATAATAAAATAGGGGTCAATTATTTTAATACAAAAATACTAGAAATAATCGACTAGGTCGATAAGTGGGATTCAAATAAATTGGTAAAATACTAGAAAAAAATCGACTTGGCTCATAAGTGAACGCTCTCCCAATTGAGCTACCAAGCTACTTAGTTTTTTTTGCATAGTAAAGAAGAAAGGTACTAGAAGATTTAGACGTGTGTTCACAAGGCTCGGTAGCTTGATTGGTAGAGCATTGGACCGGGCTTCCAAAGGTTGCGGGTTCGATTCCCACCTGAGAATTCACTTGTGGGCCAAGTCGATTTTTTTCTAGTATTTTTCTAGTTTGTTTGTATCTCACTTATTAAATATTTTTTTCAGTTTTCAGTCGTGACTTCACTCAATATGGCTGTATGGCGGTGGTGGTGGTATCATCAGCAAACAAGGATGGGTCGTACGCTACCCAAGGACAATCCTTCAAGGAAGAGGATGTTCTGAAATATTTTGAACAAGGAGTTATACCTACATTGGAAGGAAAACCCAAGATATTCCTTTCTGAGGTCAGTTTTTGTAAATTGGAATATTTTCAGAAATTGGCAACCAAATATATCTAGAAGGACAACAATGAGATACCTATACATATATGATGTATTTTTTTTGTTTATTACTAGCGGCCCGTCCCGGCTTCGCACGGGTGGGCAAAATTCTTTTTTCTTCTATTATTAAATATTTTTCCGTTAGCGCCATCTAGCGTCCGGTAGACGAACTATTTGCGGTTAATGCGTTGCTATGTTAACGTTACAATGGAAAAAGAGCTGGAAAAAGAGCGGACAGACAAACACTGTGATCTTAGACTATAAATTAGGATTACTTGAAATTATTTCGATAAGAAAATTAATAGGTAATAAATATTTTAAAATATTATATTTCTTACGTTCACACCAATTAGCCTTGCCCAAAGTAAGCACTATAAGACTTGTGTTATGGATACTAGGGTAACGGATAGACATACATACTCGTATATGATACTGAGTAATATTCATAGAAATATACATAAACACCGATGACTCAGGTACAAATGCACGGATTTATCACACAAACATCTGCCCCTTCCGGGATTCGAACCCAGGACCGTCGTCGGTGCGAATGGCAGGATCGCTACCGTTGCACCAACCGGTCGTCAATTGTATTTATCTTTACACGTGTCTGTAAAGTACATATATGTATATATTATATCTATTCCCATGTATTTTTTCTAATGGATTATTCTTTTCAGGCAAATAACTTATATGCAAAACAACATTACGTATTTGATTTTGTTAGAAAAAGAGTGGTGTATGCCGAATTGCACGGATATATACCCCCCTGAACTTAATAGGGAAATGTAAGTATTGTATTTTATTTTTTTTTAAATAAGATTTAAAAAAAGCCACGGTAGGATTCGAACCCACAACCTTTAGCTATCCGGGCGAGCTTTGACCGTTGAGCTACCGAGACGCTGGAAGACGTGTGTTAATTTACAAACGTATTTCAATTTCTACTATGAGCTAGTATCGTTTTATAAATGTTGAAAATTAACTACATTCAACGTGGAAAATAATAATATTACATATAGTATATTAAACAATCGATTAAGTTGGAACCAGCTGTTATAATTTATATATTTTTTTTAATTTTTTTTTTTATATATTTTATGCATTTTCAATGCGATCTTATAAGATAAATTATTATAATAGAAAAATACTAGAAAAAATCGTCTCGGGTCACAAGTGAATCTCAGGCGGGAAGAGAGAGCATTGGACCGGATTTCCAAAGGTTGCGGGTTCGTTTCCCGCCTGAGACGGAATTTATTGTAAAAATAAACTCTAACTGAATTTAGAATCAATTTAATTATAAAAACTTTAACAGCGAATTTTGATGTTGTCCCAAGTGAAGTGTGAGATGGAATGAATGACCCGTAATCTCGGAGCCAATATTAGTGACACAGTGACATGTCGCTGTTACGGGTTACCATAATGTATTTTATTTTTCCCACGTTTTTCTCAGGTCGCTTTCTTGTTTGTCTGTCTGTCTGTCTGTTTGTGCAGTTGGATTCTTGCAACTCAATTTTGAGGCACTTCCCGGCCACCTAGCGAGTTGAAACTTTCAGGGTAGCTCAGAACCCGATGACAATGCACGCTTAAACAACTTTCAACTTTCTAGGTGCACTTTCAGGTCAACTTTCGGCAACTTTCACTTTTGTATGGGGCTTTTCCGATTGTTGCGTAACACATGGTTACTTCGTTGAGTTAATAATTAAAAAGAATAAAATAATAATACTAGATTTAAAAATCTAAAAATGCCACATTTTTCAGTGACCAAAAAAGAATAAAATAACCTGGCGGGGCCAAGCGAGGGGCCACTCAAAACGTGGGGGCGCATCTTTACAAATACTCTCAACATCTATGCATATCATACATCTCATTACATCTCCATAAGTAACATGCGCTTCTGATTCTGTCTTGGCCCCTAGGCTTGATAGGGATCAAGAGCAAACTTATTAAAAAAAAAACATCGTTCATTTTACTCACTATATTCGTTGAGAATATTTACACTTTCATACTTTATGACTTTAAAAACTTTGGAAAATAACATGAAAAACTAAAATGTGGAAAAAATAACAAACTGAACCTTTTAAGATTTGAAATTCTGTTTAATGTAATTACTATTGACTAATTTCGTTTTCCATCTGTTTCAGACTTCGATACCCGCTAAATTTATTGTGCGAAAGATTGGAAGACTTTTCAGATTGCAAAACTTTTTTGGACATTATATCAATGACTGTGAATGAGACCTCGGAATGGAGAATAGCCGGTCACAATTTTGTACAAAGATTTCCTATTAGGCAAATGAGCACGTTATTGAAAGAGTTATGGCTTTGGAAAACTGCTTAGCAATAATAATAACGATTGCTTTGTCATTACACCAAATAAAAGCTTTCATGTTTTTTATACGGATGAAGTCTGGAAACAGACCAGTCGTTTTGGTGTTTGACCTTGTGGATTTATAAGAAAGTGAGATACGAAATAAGGTTCAAACAGAGATAGTGCTAATGGTCTGACAAGTCTGAGACCTGTTTGACTATCAATCAGTTCAACATAAGAGGTCTAAATATAAAGTGTAGTAGCGATTCGTTTCGCTGAATTTTTAAAACAACACATGATAAGAGGAAATTGATATGACATCCAAATGTCGACTGTCAGATAATTTTATTGAAGATTGATCGAAGAATAATATCTAGCATACTTTAAATCGAGATAAAAAGGGCGTCATAGCAAATGATGTGTAAAGTAATATATGAAATACGTCTGGATTGTTAACAGAATGAGAATTTTTATTAAGTTAATTTTGGTGTTTGTGACAATAAATTTATTTTTGTTAAATCATTTTTCATTTACTTTATAACAGAAAAAATCTTATAAAAGTAAATATACACAAAGAATCAGGAGCAACTTCAGATTTTAGTATATCACATCCTTTATGGTCATCAGCCATAAACAACTCACTTTTGGAGTACAGGTCTTATGTATGATTCGTTAAGCCTTTGGCCAAACTGTCGCTTCCCTTAGGTGGTGACTGCCACACCGGCCTCACAGGACTGCGATGGAATTGAGGGTACATACAGCAAAAATATTTTAACTCACACGGAGATGATACTCCGATGTTAGACCGTGCAATATCGAGTTTAGTGGGTAGTCCTCCAACCCTCCATCGGGCGCTAGGCCGAGTGGGGGAATAGAGCAGAGTCCCACATAAAGTTCGCCGCGCTCCCAGCAGTGGCGTATGCGTTACGCATTTTCCACGCGTCTCAAAAGGTCTTATCTATGATGAAAACGCTGTAGGAAGCATCAGCAGTATCCCACCAATTATAGAAGTAAAAACCTTTCCGTAAAAACAAGAACAATTGCCCCGCCCGATCGTTAGCAAATAAATGTAGATAATGCAGGCACCAAGGGGTACCCTTTATCTGGCAGAAACTTGTTGCATAGACAGTCACTTGGCATACTAATCAAAAGGCAGAAATTGTCATGCATTAAAGGTCAGGTTAGGTCAGTTATTTTTTGCTTCATTACCAGCCAGCAAGCTATTTCAAATTATGCCAAATGATGCGTTCTAAAATTATTGCGAAAAAAAGTAGACCCGACACCAAGACAGAGACACTCCTTGCACCTTAACCAACTACTCTTCATGTGTTTCGCCCCCACTTGGAGTACCGTCAGGAGTTTTTAGATCGTGCAATATTAAGCATAGTGTGAGCGCGAAACACGTGTAGAATATTTGGTGTGCAAGGTTTGAAAAAAACTTGAAATATTGACGGGCCTGTCTAGGTCTCGGTATCTCAAATGGAAGAGAACTTGCTCGGATAGCGAGTGGATTTGGGTTCGAGTCCCGCTTGATACTTGAAACAAATGGAATTTGTCTCTGGTTGAGTTGATTTTTTTCTAGAAATAATTTCTTTAAATATATCCTTTCTCGACCGTTTTGTGCAACGGTAGTGATCCTGCCTCACGCGCCTACGGTCCTGGGTTCGAATCCTGGAAGGGGCAGATAATATTACATATCTATGTATCATATATGTATGACTATCCGTTACCCTAGTATTTGTAACATAAGCCTTATAGTGCTTACTTTTGGCTAAGCTAATTGGTGTGACTGTAAGAAATATTATTACTAGGCGATGCAGTCGCTAGCACCATATATTGAAGCGGAGCGTAATACCTTAAAAAGATTTTTTTTTTGTTTCGATGGGAATTTTTGCGAATTTCAAAATTTGGGCTCCGTCACTATCTGATCTTAAACCTGTTGATTCGATTCCACACAAAAAATATTAGAATCGGTTAAGAACTCGGGAAGTTATGGCGTAACAGACATTGCGCCATTGAAGCTGATCCATGGGAGCTACGCTCCAACTAGGCAATGCTGTCGCTAGTCATAAAGCTACGCTGGCACCATATATTGGAGCGGAGCGTAATACCTAAAAAAAGAAACAATTTTTTTGCCATGGGAATTTCTGCGAATTTCAAAATTCGGGCTCCGTCACAATCTGGTCCTAAACCTGTTGATTCGATTCCACACAAAAAATATTAAAATCGGTTAAGAACTCTGAAAGTTATGGCGTAACAGACATTGCGCCATTGAAGCTGATCCATGGGAGCTTCGCTCCAATTATTCAGTTTAGTTTATTATTATTTATTACGTATCATCTGTATACAAAATATTCATTTAGCCTGATCTTTCGACGACCTCTATGGTTGAACGACTTTCATTCCGGTTTCATGGTGACGCCACTCCCGAAGTGTCCTGGATTCGATCTCCATCCGGGTCACGGTAGAAAACAAACTTTATAATATTGGCTTGGGCCAACGTGTTGTAATACCGTCGTTTTTCTATAAAATGTGCTACTTAATTAGGTTCCAGAAGAATTATGTGGTGTTGCTTTTTTTGAGTAACCACATTAGTTTAGAAAGTAATATATGATCGAATTATTGTATTTCTTGATGTGTTGTTAGTTGTACAACGTTGTCCTGTTCATCTACTTAATACTAAGACAACATCTCAATATTACATGTCAGTAACTGTACACTTCCTACTGTCACCAGAAGACGACATTTTATTGTATCCAAGAGTATAGCTAAAATACATTATATCAAAATAATAATAATAATATGTAAAGTTTATGGAAACAACAAAATTCTTTACAGCGATTTCGCATTTAATCCAAGATGAAACTCCTAGGGGTACCTTTAAACACTTATCTCATGCACGCATATACAAACGCACCATAAATGCACCCACACACACACACACACACACACACACTTACACATGCAAACCAACAGAACACGGCCAACTACAACAAAACACGGAAACAGCAGAAATAAAATAAAATAATATTTTGTTTTTTCTAAGTGTTATAATACTATTCAACCGTTAACAAAAGAATGCATACATATCTTAAAATTATTAACAATCATAATTAATGTATGAATTTATGCTATTTTATATGATAGACTGTAATAGAAAAATACAAAAAAAAATACTCAGCTCACGACTTCTTATAAGGCGGGAATCTAACCAGCAACCTTGAAGGTACCCCTGAAATTTTCTAACACCTTTACTTTTTTATCATTCCAGCCAGCGTTGCTTAATCAACATCACATCTTCTCATTCGTAGAAACATATTTATAAAAGTTTAACGACCGGCTAAGATGAAACAGTCATGTAATTAATTAAGAATTTTCTATTTATGCATTTTTCATTGCTATCTTATATTAGGTATACATTTTATTTTAAAAAATACTAGAAAAAATTGATACCGCTCTCGAGTTATTCTTAAGAGGGACTCGAATCCGCAACCTTTGGATGACCATTGCCCTCCCAATTTCTAGAATTAGTTTGAGTTTTTTCTACTATTTTTCCAATAAAGAAATATATTTAATTTTGACCATTTTTCACAATCGAAAATTTACCTTTATTAATTACTTGTAATATACTTAGTTTTACTACAACAAAACGTAAAGAATAATTTAATACAGCCTTAGTCACCAAATTTTTCTATTCTTATCAAATATCAAACGGATATCCGTTATCATAGTATTTATAACACGAGCCTTACAATACTTAAGCTAGGCTAATTGGTCTAAATGTAATATATAAGATTATTTTTGTATCAATGTTTAAGCAAATAATATAATAAATAATGATTTTTTGATAAGAATAGAAAAATTTGGTGACTAAGGCTGTATTAATATATATATATATATATATATATATATATATATATATATATATATACTACTCGGAGACACAGTAAAGAACAGTAAAATATCTTCATACAAACGTGCCGCTCTCGGTTTGAATGTGTGCGTGCGCGCCGCGCGCCGTGTCGGCACGCGATTTCACGCACACGCTAGCATAATATATGGGGGAATAAGCAGCGTTGCCAACATAACGGATTTCCCGTCATATCTAGCGGATTAGGGCTATGAAGATACGGAACAAAAAGTATTTTGACGGCTAACGGATTGTTTAGCGGAATTTGAAAAAGATTATTATTTAAATAAAGATAGATTTATTCTTATACTAGCTTTCCGCCCGCGGCTTCGCCCGCGTGGAATTCGGTTATACTGCGGTATAAAGCACAACTATAAGAAAACTTCGCATTCCCACGGAAAAATCTAAGAAGCGCGATGTAACGCTGGATACAATTAGTTGTTAAACCAAAACTGAATGGTACACTATATTATATGTTTTCCCATTGGAGCAAAAACATGCAGATTTTGGGCACTGGAAACCCGGGAACACGCTACATAGAGCTGACCATGCGAAAAACTATGTTTCAAGCTATCATTTCATTTCTTATGTATTTTAGAAAACACATCGTTACACAAAATACGTTACACATGTATTTTTAAAAACACCCAGCGCCATCTATCGCATACCTCAAGAACTAAATAACGTAACTAATACTTATACCAATTAGTAATTCGTTGACTTTAATAATTTCGGGATAAGTAGATGTAAAAAAAACAATTTAGACGATAAAACAAATTGTACGTCATCCCTCGAGAATTCCTCATTTTCGAGGATTCATTTTCGTATCATTTAGCTTCAAAATTTACATGTTCATATTCGTTTGCAACATATAAGTAGATGTAAAAAAAACAGTTTAGACAATAAAACAAATTGTACGTCATCCCTCGGGAATTCCTCATTTTCGGGGATTCATTATCGTATCATATAGCTTCTAAATTTACATGTTTATATTCGTTTGCAATATTTTACCTTGTTTTAAACGACACACAGCGCCATCTACAATCCATTCATCAAGCAAACAATATTTTTGTTTTTCCTCGGGAATATCAATTTTTTTCCAGGATAAAAAGTACCCCTATTATTTAATCCGGACTTTTATCTTTACGTCTGCAAAATTTCAAAGCAATCGGTTCAGTAGTTACGGCGTGAAAGCGGAACAAACAAACAAACAAACAAACTCACTTTCCGATTTATAATATTAGTAAGGATTTCAAATTACAACAATTTTTTTTTAAAAATCAAAGCTAAATTTTTGTTTCTGTTATGTCAATTCTACTGCGTAAATAATATTCATGTACCAAAGATACTGTCTACGACATACATGTACAAGAATTTCTCTTGTTTTAGACAAGGTAGCAGGAGGCAAAATAATGATGCGAACTCTGTCACACTTTAAACATATTTGTATTGTTCTTTTTTTGTTTAATTATATTGTTATTTTTTTGATAAAAAAGTGATCTTATGGATTGTTGCACTTGATTTTTATTAAACTTGAATTATTATTTTATTTCGCTTGGTAATTCGACGGATTTTACTGACGAGAAAATTGCGAGATTTAACGGATTGCTAACGGAACTTCGTTATGAAGTTGGCGGAATTTCAAAATTATTATTGGCAACACTGGGAATAAGGTAGCGGCAGTACGGGCTGTGCCGCGCGACTGTGAGCATGCGCGTACGTCACATGACCGCTCGCGATCGTCAACTCTCGCCGGCCACTTACCATAATATTAATTATTACGAGTATCATGACTTCAAAAAGGGGAAAAATATATTGTAGTGTTTTCGGGTGCCTCAATAACCATTTCGCAAACAAATATTCAATCATAATATGCTTTTTATTACATAAATTTAGATCAAGTGCTGCTTGTTCGAAAATATTAACTAAAAGTAATAATGGTTTTTTTTTTTTTTTTTTTTTTTTTTTTTTTTTTTTTTTTTTTTTGCCTGTAAAGTCGGTTTTACGGGCGAAGATTTTACGTGACAACGTCTTTTTCTCGGTAGAATATTTATTGATATGAATATAATTAAATTGCACAATGCGCGCGGCAGACCGATCATAGTTGAGTGGGAGAGAGACGCAAGGCATTCGGCGGGCCTCTCTCTCGTTCGGTGACTCATCGTAACGTTACCGAGCGTTACACTTTTTCATAAGTGACTCCCAGCCGCAACCTAATTTAAGACGTTGTCACGTCAAAAGTCACAACCCTGGGGATCAACGCAAGAGTAGGCTAATAACTCGGCGGGCGGCCTTAGATTACCTACTGTTCTGTACTGTGTCGGAGTACTCGGAAGTACTCGGAAATACAGACGCAGGGAGGGAGTTCCACACATTTGTTGTGCGCATCACGAATGATGTTGAGATGCGCATGGTGCGATAGGTAGGAATAGCAACAAAGAAAGGGTGGTTGCCCGCAGTGCGTCTGTATGTTTGATGGAAAAAAGGGGAGGGTGGCAGTTTTGATGAGAAACACACAGCATTACATATTACATAATCAAAGCTTAGTTTAGGCTTTTAGGGGTGTCCACTTACAATTAATGTAGATAACTTCGTTATACACAATAGTATCAAAAATAATTTATTTTCAGACAGAGTGCATTGATGTTAGTGCCAATTTTATTTAAAATCTATGTTAGTCTTGGTTAAATTTAATTTTTAATTTAATTCTATATAATTTTATTTTTTAATTATTATTTATTTAATATATTACTATGGCATCTGCTAAGCGAGTTCCTCAAAAATGTACGAGAAGTTTGATGAATCAGCCGAACAGAGCCGAGTCTATCCTATCTCCTTAAGTAAATAATTGTAAATCTATTACAGTAAGTACAATAATCTTGAGTATATGTTTTAAACAACAGAATCTATTAACTCTTTTTAAGACTGTTTTAAAGAACATGTAGCCGAAATAAAACATTGGCGCGAAACAAATCTGACAAAAGTTACACAGCCATCATGTTTCAATTGTCACGGAATAAAAAATAGAAAAAAATAATTAACAAAAAATATTTTTTTATTATTGGCTTTTTGAGAAAAACCAAATTTGAGGGGCAATTTGTCGATAAAAAATTGCGATATTTCACACCATTAAAGGCTCCGACACTGGTGACGGGACACATTGTATAATCGAATTAATGTATTTCTTGATGTGTCAGTTGTACAACCTTTTTATGTTCATCTACTAAATACTAAGACATCTCAATATTATATCTCAGTAACAATGCACTTCCTACTGTCCAGAAGGCGACATTTTTTCTATCCAAGGGTATAGCTAAAATACATTATGTCAAAATAATAATAATATGTAAAATTTATGGAAACAACAAAATTGAAGTGAACTGAACTGAAGTGTTTGTAATTTGAAAATTCACAAAAATAAAAAGGTTATGATAAAAAAAACGTCGGCTCTATGAGATTACCCATTGATACAAAGAGCTCGCAATTTTTGAAAGTTCTCATTCTTATGGAATTTTAAAATTTTCTAAACATTATTATTATATTAATAAAAGAATATTATTATTATTATTATTAATTTTTGTAGTAGTACGCTCCGCTCCAATATTTGGTGCTAGCGAAGCTTTATGCTTAGCGAATGCATCGCCTAGTATTTTATTAAACATATTTTGTAATTAGGTAATTTCTAGACATGGGTAACTCAACAAAAAACCTTGAGCCGCAGATCAGATCACTGTTCATATATGTGATCTGCACCTGTGAACCGGTTCACAGATCAGCTCATTCAGTACCTTCATCTAAACGTTTCGTTTCGCAGTTCGTTGGAAACTCAGCTCATCAGTAGGTACCTTCATCTAAACGTTTCGTTTCGCAGTTCGTTCGCCGATAATAATACAGGTGTGTTTTTAACTCTGTGGGTGAATATAACTACCCTAATGAGCCGTAAGCTGTTTGTTTTGTCGTTGAGCTGCAGATCAATAATACAAGTCTATTTATGAATATTTGAACCGATTCAAAGCTAAGTTACTCATGTCTAGTTATTTTTAATAGACAAATATATTAAATCTAAAAAAGCTCGTATTCATCACTCAAACATCTTTTCTTTCCGGACTTGTACTTGTTGGTGCGAAAGGCAGGATTGCTACAGTTCCACCAAACGGTCGTCGTTGTCATATGAACAAACATTTGTCGTAATCGCTGGTTGGTTAGGAGATTTCCAAAGCCATAACTCTTTTCTCGTGGCGCCCATAGTCCCAACACAAAACGAATCGAAACATGGATGATCGCTAACGCTTTTCCAAGTATCATCTAAAGTGATTTTCATAATTTCTGCAACATCTTTGGTATCCCAGAAATGATCCAATCTATCACAAAACATCCTCAGTGGGCAGCGAATTCTGAAACCAATCGGTTCTTTCATCATTACCTGTGAAAAAAAGAGAGAGAGAAGAACAAAACTGAAGAGAATTATAAAAAAGGTCGTTATACCAAATAATTTGTTAAAATGAGGTTTGTTACATAGAGGTTAGGTTGATCTAACATTTGTTTTAACGAGGTAGGAAAACTTTTTATTAACCTCATTAAATCGTACTGTTATATTAATAAAAATAAATATAATTTATTTTCAGTAACAATTTTACTTAATTTCTATGTTAGTGCTGATTTTATTTTTAATTTATTTCAATACAGTTAAGTTAACACATGGTTACTTCGTTGAGTTAATAATTAAAAAGAATAAAATAAAAATACTAGATTTAAAAATCTAAAAATCCCACATTTTTCAGTGACCAAAAAGGAATAAAATAACCTGGCGGGGCCAAGCGAGGGGCCACTCAAAACGTGGGGGCGCATCTTTACAAATACTCTCAACATCTATGCATATCATACATCTCATTACATCTCCATAAGTAACATGCGCTTCTGATTCTGTCTTGGCCCCTAGGCTTGATAGGGATCAAGAGCAAACTTATTAAAAAAAAAACATCGTTCATTTTACTCACTATATTCGTTGAGAATATTTACACTTTCATACTTTATGACTTTAAAAACTTTGGAAAATAACATGAAAAACTAAAATGTGGAAAAAATAACAAACTGAACCTTTTAAGATTTGAAATTCTGTTTAATGTAATTACTATTGACTAATTTCGTTTTCCATCTGTTTCAGACTTCGATACCCGCTAAATTTATTGTGTGAAAGATTGGAAGACTTTTCAGATTGCAAAACTTTTTTGGACATTATATCAATGACTGTGAATGAGACCTCGGAATGGAGAATAGCCGGTCACAATTTTGTACAAAGATTTCCTATTAGGCAAATGAGCACGTTATTGAAAGAGTTATGGCTTTGGAAAACTGTTTAGCAATAATAATAACGATTGCTTTGTCATTACACCTAATAAAAGCTTTCATGTTTTTTATACGGATGAAGTCTGGAAACAGACCAGTCGTTTTGGTGTTTGACCTTGTGGATTTATAAGAAAGTGAGATACGAAATAAGGTTCAAACAGAGATAGTGCTAATGGTCTGACAAGTCTGAGACCTGTTTGACTATCAATCAGTTCAACATAAGAGGTCTAAATATAAAGTGTAGTAGCGATTCGTTTCGCTGAATTTTTAAAACAACACATGATAAGAGGAAATTGATATGACATCCAAATGTCGACTGTCAGATAATTTTATTGAAGATTGATCGAAGAATAATATCTAGCATACTTTAAATCGAGATAACAAGGGCGTCATAGCAAATGATGTGTAAAGTAATATATGAAATACGTCTGGATTGTTAACAGAATGAGAATTTTTATTAAGTTAATTTTGGTGTTTGTGACAATAAATTTCTTTTTGTTAAATCATTTTTCATTTACTTTATAACAGAAAAAATCTTATAAAAGTAAATATACACAAAGAATCAGGAGCAACTTCAGATTTTAGTATATCACATCCTTTATGGTCATCAGCCATAAACAACTCACTTTTGGAGTACAGGTCTTATGTATGATTCGTTAAGCCTTTGGCCAAACTGTCGCTTCCCTTAGGTGGTGACTGCCACACCGGCCTCACAGGACTGCGATGGAATTGAGGGTACATACAGCAAAAATATTTTAACTCACACGGAGATGATACTCCGATGTTAGACCGTGCAATATCGAGTTTAGTGGGTAGTCCTCCAACCCTCCATCGGGCGCTAGGCCGAGTGGGGGAATAGAGCAGAGTCCCACATAAAGTTCGCCGCGCTCCCAGCAGTGGCGTATGCGTTACGCATTTTCCACGCGTCTCAAAAGGTCTTATCTATGATGAAAACGCTGTAGGAAGCATCAGCAGTATCCCACCAATTATAGAAGTAAAAACCTTTCCGTAAAAACAAGAACAATTGCCCCGCCCGATCGTTAGCAAATAAATGTAGATAATGCAGGCACCAAGGGGTACCCTTTATCTGGCAGAAACTTGTTGCATAGACAGTCACTTGGCATACTAATCAAAAGGCAGAAATTGTCATGCATTAAAGGTCAGGTTAGGTCAGTTATTTTTTGCTTCATTACCAGCCAGCAAGCTATTTCAAATTATGCCAAATGATGCGTTCTAAAATTATTGCGAAAAAAAGTAGACCCGACACCAAGACAGAGACACTCCTTGCACCTTAACCAACTACTCTTCACGTGTTTCGCCCCCACTTGGAGTACCGTCAGGAGTTTTTAGATCGTGCAATATTAAGCATAGTGTGAGCGCGAAACACGTGTAGAATATTTGGTGTGCAAGGTTTGAAAAAAACTTGAATATTGACGGGCCTGTCTAGGTCTCGGTATCTCAAATGCAGTGATGTGACTTATCTTAGATAAAAGTATCTGAAATACAGATACAAGATACAAAATACGTATTTACATCTTGTATTTGAAATACTTTTCAAATTTTGTATTTTGTATCTTGTATTTAAATACATTTTCCTGGTATCTTAGTATTTTGAAGATACTTTGTTCCCTAAGATACTTTTACTAAAATGAACTTCGCAGTTTTTCTTTCCGAACGCAACTGAACGCAATGCGTCGTATATTTAGTCGATATTGGACTTTTTGGCGGGAGCGCGAAGCGTCACTTTAATGATTTTGGTTTTCTTGTTAAATTTTGTGTTTTGTTTGATATTAGTGTGTAATAATGGCGTGTTATTAACCACTGAGTGTTTCTGAATATGCATGAGTGTTGGCAAGTGAATCAAAACAGTTGGAAGGTGTCTTTTCGCGCTCTGTCAAGAATGCCACGAAGGTTTCAGTAAAACCCCACTTCTTTACTGAAACCTAGAAAATTACTCAAGAACATAGAAGAAAGATTATACTTACTTGACACTGGCTAAATGCACACATTGTGCAAGCCATAAATAAATAAAATACCCGCTTTTGTCGGGAACTAAATGACAGATGGCGACACTATCTTTCTACAACTGTCTGTCCTCGGTCTTGGTATCTTGGCTATGCTGTACCTGGTAACTCATCCTGGAGGGTAGCGAGATCCGAAACACGGTTTAAGCCGCTGGCCGACCGTAGTTAGTAAGGGGCCCAACTGGCACGCTAGCCACACGTGAACGGCTGCCCCGCCAACTCGCAAAAAATCCCGAAATGCTCCACCATGCCATTTGGCGACTGGATGGGAGGACCCGGTGGCCATTTCCGGGGGGTTCGGGCATCCCCGCAGTCTCTAGTATGTTCCCTTTTTTGGTCAACTTAGCCCAAGAAAACTTCCATTGGTGGACTAAGTAGCGTCTCGACTAAAAATCCTACCCCCCAACATTCACCATCATGATAAGAAGGAACAGGAAGAATTTTAAACAACGGCGGCACTTCCTCCCATTTAAAGTGCACCTTGCGAACATTAGAGGACTGCACTCAAATGACCAATTGTTCTTGACGGACGTCCCAAAATCCTGGAAGCTTGTCAATGTGCAACCAGCACCCAAAAAGGGTAGTCGTGCCGACCGATCGCCATCACTTCCATACTCTGTAAGAGTGCTGAACAGGAAGTTGCTCTCATACCTAGAAGACAACTACCTCCTCAGTGACCGTCAATATGGTTTTCACCGAGGACGCTGAACTGGGGATCTTCGAGTTTATGAGTCGCATTTCTGGGGCGATACCCTCGAGATGCACAACGAAGCACTTCCCGTTTCACTTGCGTCTCGAAGGCTTTTGACAGGGTCTAGCACGCAAGTCTGCTGCGCAAGCTTCCTGCGTACGGTATCCTCGCTGACTTTTGCAGTTGGATAGTCGATTTCATGACTGAACGATCGATCAGAGTAGTTGTCGATGGCTGCTCCTCTGACTTAGTGGCTATTGATGCCGGAGTTCCTCAGGGGTCTATTCTTTCTGCGACGCTTTTCCCGCTACACATCAATGAACTGTTACCAGCAATACCAGGAATTGTTGGGTATGCTGACGACAGTACTGTTGTAGAGAGATACATGTCTAGCACAAAAGCCAGCGGTGACGACGTGATGTTCATGAGAGAGGCCATGGTTGAGCGAATAAAGCAGAGGCTAAACTATGCTACCCAGTGGGGCGACAGTAACCTCGTTAATTCCAACGCCTCCAAAACACAATCGTGTCTTTTCACGTCGAAAAGGAGTTCCTTCCACCTCACCCCTCTTTCCGAGGTACATCTGTACCTGTGACCTACAGCCTTGAACTTCTTGGCATGGAATTGTCTTCAGAACTCAACTTCGGCGCCAACATCGAATCCAAAGCTCAAATTGCAGCCAAAAAGCTGGGCGTCCTAAATAAGGTCAAGCTATATTTCACGCCGGGACAGCTTTTAACTCTCTATAAAGCTCAAGTCCGATCTTGTATGGAATATTGCATCCACCTTTAGGATGGCTCTGCAAAATACCAACTTGCTGCACTGGACACGATTCAGCGCAGAGCTGAGAGGCTTATCGGTGACAGCAAATTGGTGAAGAGCAAGCTTCACACCTTAGGTCATCGCCGCAAAGTTGCCTGTCTGTTGGTCTTCTACAGACTCTACTTTGGAAAGTGTGCTCAATAGCTGCATTTGTTTATACCGCCATTTCTTTTTTTCCATCGGACATCCAGATGCATTTCAGGCTACCACCCTTGCTTGGTTGCTATTCCTACTTGTCTTACCAAGCGCTTTTCAACATCCTTCATAATGCGCACAGCAAAGGAGTGGAACTCCCTCCCTGCGTCTGTATTTCCGAGAACTTATAACCCGTCCATTTTCAAAGCCAGGGTGAAAACGCACCTTCTGGGTTAGCTCGTTCCATCGTGCATTCTGTTTGGGGCTTGATTGGGATCAAGAGCTAACCCATCCTCAATTTAAAAAAAAGATAGCTGATATACATTCAGACTATAATCTGAAACTATGAAAAATTGTTAAAACGGTTACAGACAACGGCTCAAATATGATTAAGGCTTTTGAGGAAAAGTATTTGGAAAGTCTCATTCAGAGGTAGTTGAAAATGAACATGTTTCACATGTATTTGGAGATCTTGAAAAAACATCAACTAAAATCGGAGGCTTTAAAAAACATTGAAGGTGATACAAAAAAAAGTTAAAAATTACACTTATTATATTTTTCTAGAGGACTCCAATTCCTCTATTGCTAGTGGCGAAAACAGAAGCAGCACCAGTGATTTAGAGACACTCCAGTACCTCAAAACTAAATATGCAAACTTTAAGAGCTTAAATGCTTATCCTACAATTAAAAAAATATTTCTAAAATATAAAACCTGATTGCCCAGCTCTGCCCCTGTGGAGCGACTCTTCTCCTTTCGGGGCATGATAATGAGGCCTCATCGAAGGAAGATGAGCGACAATATGTTTGAGGAATTACTTTTACTCTAAACTCAACTAAAACATAAAAAGTCTCAATTTTAATACCTTCATATTTTGTCTTGTCACATTTGCCTGATCCTTGTTATGAACGAGATCTATTCGACAATTGTTTTCTCGAACAAATAAACTTAAATTCAACTAAATGTTATTTTCTTGCAAAAGTATTTTATCTTTAAAAAGTATTTGAAAGATAGGTATTTTGTATCTAGTATTTCAGATACCTTTTTAGAAAATTATTTGTATCTGGTATCTGAAATACTTTTTTTTAAAGTATCTTGCATCTAGTATTTCAGATACTTTGTATAGGTTATCTTATACATCACTGCTCAAATGGAAGAGAACTTGCTCGGATAGCGAGTGGATTTGGGTTCGAGTCCCGCTTGATACTTGAAACAAATGGAATTTGTCTCTGGTTGAGTTGATTTTTTTCTAGAAATAATTTCTTTAAATATATCCTTTCTCGACCGTTTTGTGCAACGGTAGCGATCCTGCCTCACGCGCCTACGGTCCTGGGTTCGAATCCTGGAAGGGGCAGATAATATTACATATCTATGTATCATATATGTATGACTATCCGTTACCCTAGTATTTGTAACATAAGCCTTATAGTGCTTACTTTTGGCTAAGCTAATTGGTGTGACTGTAAGAAATATTATTACTAGGCGATGCAGTCGCTAGCACCATATATTGAAGCGGAGCGTAATACCTTAAAAAGTTTTTTTTTTGTTTCGATGGGAATTTTTGCGAATTTCAAAATTTGGGCTCCGTCACTATCTGATCTTAAACCTGTTGATTCGATTCCACACAAAAAATATTAGAATCGGTTAAGAACTCGGGAAGTTATGGCGTAACAGACATTGCGCCATTGAAGCTGATCCATGGGAGCTACGCTCCAACTAGGCAATGCTGTCGCTAATCATAAAGCTACGCTGGCACCATATATTGGAGCGGAGCGTAATACCTAAAAAAAGAAACAATTTTTTTCCATGGGAATTTCTGCGAATTTCAAAATTCGGGCTCCGTCACAATCTGGTCCTAAACCTGTTGATTCGATTCCACACAAAAAATATTAAAATCGGTTAAGAACTCTGAAAGTTATGGCGTAACAGACATTGCGCCATTGAAGCTGATCCATGGGAGCTTCGCTCCAATTATTCAGTTTAGTTTATTATTATTTATTACGTATCATCTGTATACAAAATATTCATTTAGCCTGATCTTTCGACGACCTCTATGGTTGAACGACTTTCATTCCGGTTTCATGGTGACGCCACTCCCGAAGTGTCCTGGATTCGATCTCCATCCGGGTCACGGTAGAAAACAAACTTTATAATATTGGCTTGGGCCAACGTGTTGTAATACCGTCGTTTTTCTATAAAATGTGCTACTTAATTAGGTTCCAGAAGAATTATGTGGTGTTGCTTTTTTTGAGTAACCACATTAGTTTAGAAAGTAATATATGATCGAATTATTGTATTTCTTGATGTGTTGTTAGTTGTACAACGTTGTCCTGTTCATCTACTAAATACTAAGACAACATCTCAATATTACATGTCAGTAACTGTACACTTCCTACTGTCACCAGAAGACGACATTTTATTGTATCCAAGAGTATAGCTAAAATACATTATATCAAAATAATAATAATAATATGTAAAGTTTATGGAAACAACAAAATTCTTTACAGCGATTTCGCATTTAATCCAAGATGAAACTCCTAGGGGTACCTTTAAACACTTATCTCATGCACGCATATACAAACGCACCATAAATGCACCCACACACACACACACACACACTTACACATGCAAACCAACAGAACACGGCCAACTACAACAAAACACGGAAACAGCAGAAATAAAATAAAATAATATTTTGTTTGCTCTAAGTGTTATAATACTATTCAACCGTTAACAAAAGAATGCATACATATCTTAAAATTATTAACAATCATAATTAATGTATGAATTTATGCTATTTTATATGATAGACTGTAATAGAAAAATACAAAAAAAAATACTCAGCTCACGACTTCTTATAAGGCGGGAATCTAACCAGCAACCTTGAAGGTACCCCTGACATTTTCTAACACCTTTACTTTTTTATCATTCCAGCCAGCGTTGCTTAATCAACATCACATCTTCTCATTCGTAGAAACATATTTATAAAAGTTTAACGACCGGCTAAGACGAAACAGTCATGTAATTAATTAAGAATTTTCTATTTATGCATTTTTCATTGCTATCTTATATTAGGTATACATTTTATTTTAAAAAATACTAGAAAAAATTGATACCGCTCTCGAGTTATTCTTAAGAGGGACTCGAATCCGCAACCTTTGGATGACCATTGCCCTCCCAATTTCTAGAATTAGTTTGAGTTTTTTCTACTATTTTTCCAATAAAGAAATATATTTAATTTTGACCATTTTTCACAATCGAAAATTTACCTTTATTAATTACTTGTAATATACTTAGTTTTACTACAACAAAACGTAAAGAATAATTTAATACAGCCTTAGTCACCAAATTTTTCTATTCTTATCAAATATCAAACGGATATCCGTTATCATAGTATTTATAACACGAGCCTTACAATACTTAAGCTAGGCTAATTGGTCTAAATGTAATATATAAGATTATTTTTGTATCAATGTTTAAGCAAATAATATAATAAATAATGATTTTTTGATAAGAATAGAAAAATTTGGTGACTAAGGCTGTATTAATATATATATATATATATATATACTACTCGGAGTCACAGTAAAGAACAGTAAAATATCTTCATACAAACGTGCCGCTCTCGGTTTGAATGTGTGCGTGCGCGCCGCGCGCCGTGTCGGCACGCGATTTCACGCACACGCTAGCATAATATATGGGGGAATAAGCAGCGTTGCCAACATAACGGATTTCCCGTCATATCTAGCGGATTAGGGCTATGAAGATACGGAACAAAAAGTATTTTGACGGCTAACGGATTGTTTAGCGGAATTTGAAAAAGATTATTATTTAAATAAAGATAGATTTATTCTTATATTTCAAATTACAACAATTTTTTTCAAAAATCAAAGCTAAATTTTTGTTTCTGTTATGTCAATTCTACTGCGTAAATACTATTCATGTACCAAAGATACTGTCTACGACATACATGTACAAGAATTTCTCTTGTTTTAGACAAGGTAGCAGGAGGCAAAATAATGATGCGAACTCTGTCACACTTTAAACATATTTGTATTGTTCTTTTTTTGTTTAATTATATTGTTATTTTTTTGATAAAAAAGTGATCTTATGGATTGTTGCACTTGATTTTTATTAAACTTGAATTATTATTTTATTTCGCTTGGTAATTCGACGGATTTTACTGACGAGAAAATTGCGAGATTTAACGGATTGCTAACGGAACTTCGTTATGAAGTTGGCGGAATTTCAAAATTATTATTGGCAACACTGGGAATAAGGTAGCGGCAGTACGGGCTGTGCCGCGCGACTGTGAGCATGCGCGTACGTCACATGACCGCTCGCGATCGTCAACTCTCGCCGGCCACTTACCATAATATTAATTATTACGAGTATCATGACTTCAAAAAGGGGAAAAATATATTGTAGTGTTTTCGGGTGCCTCAATAACGATTTCGCAAACAAATATTCAATCATAATATGCTTTTTATTACATAAATTTAGATCAAGTGCTGCTTGTTCGAAAATATTAACTAAAAGTAAAAGTCACAACCCTGGGGATCAACGCAAGAGTAGGCTAATAACTCGGCGGGCGGCCTTAGATAACCTACTGTTCTGTACTGTGTCGGAGTACTCGGAAGTACTCGGAAATACAGACGCAGGGAGGGAGTTCCACACATTTGTTGTGCGCATCACGAATGATGTTGAGATGCGCATGGTGCGATAGGTAGGAATAGCAACAAAGAAAGGGTGGTTGCCCGCAGTGCGTCTGTATGTTTGATGGAAAAAGGGAGAGGGTGGCAGTTTTGATGAGAAACACACAGCATTACATATTACATAATCAAAGCTTCGTTTAGGTTTTTAGGGGTGTCCACTTACAATTAATGTAGATAACTTCGTTATACACAATAGTATCAAAATAATTTATTTTCAGACAGAGTGCATTGATGTTAGTGCCAATTTTATTTAAAATCTATGTTAGTCTTGGTTAAATTTAATTTTTAATTTAATTCTATATAATTTTATTTTTTAATTATTATTTATTTAATATATTACTATGGCATCTGCTAAGCGAGTTCCTCAAAAATGTACGAGAAGTTTGATGAATCAGCCGAACAGAGCCGAGTCTATCCTATCTCCTTAAGTAAATAATTGTAAATCTATTACAGTAAGTACAATAATCTTGAGTATATGTTTTAAACAACAGAATCTATTAACTCTTTTTAAGACTGTTTTAAAGAACATGTAGCCGAAATAAAACATTGGCGCGAAACAAATCTGACAAAAGTTACACAGCCATCATGTTTCAATTGTCACGGAATAAAAAATAGAAAAAAATAATTAACAAAAAATATTTTTTTATTATTGGCTTTTTGAGAAAAACCAAATTTGAGGGGCAATTTGTCGATAAAAAATTGCGATATTTCACACCATTAAAGGCTCCGACACTGGTGACGGGACACATTGTATAATCGAATTAATGTATTTCTTGATGTGTCAGTTGTACAACCTTTTTATGTTCATCTACTAAATACTAAGACATCTCAATATTATATCTCAGTAACAATGCACTTCCTACTGTCCAGAAGGCGACATTTTTTCTATCCAAGGGTATAGCTAAAATACATTATGTCAAAATAATAATAATATGTAAAATTTATGGAAACAACAAAATTGAAGTGAACTGAACTGAAGTGTTTGTAATTTGAAAATTCACAAAAATAAAAAGGTTATGATAAAAAAAACGTCGGCTCTATGAGATTACCCATTGATACAAAGAGCTCGCAATTTTTGAAAGTTCTCATTCTTATGGAATTTTAAAATTTTCTAAACATTATTATTATATTAATAAAAGAATATTATTATTATTATTATTAATTTTTGTAGTAGTACGCTCCGCTCCAATATTTGGTGCTAGCGAAGCTTTATGCTTAGCGAATGCATCGCCTAGTATTTTATTAAACATATTTTGTAATTAGGTAATTTCTAGACATGGGTAACTCAACAAAAAACCTTGAGCCGCAGATCAGATCACTGTTCATATATGTGATCTGCACCTGTGAACCGGTTCACAGATCAGCTCATTCAGTACCTTCATCTAAACGTTTCGTTTCGCAGTTCGTTGGAAACTCAGCTCATCAGTAGGTACCTTCATCTAAACGTTTCGTTTCGCAGTTCGTTCGCCGATAATAATACAGGTGTGTTTTTAACTCTGTGGGTGAATATAACTACCCTAATGAGCCGTAAGCTGTTTGTTTTGTCGTTGAGCTGCAGATCAATAATACAAGTCTATTTATGAATATTTGAACCGATTCAAAGCTAAGTTACTCATGTCTAGTTATTTTTAATAGACAAATATATTAAATCTAAAAAAGCTCGTATTCATCACTCAAACATCTTTTCTTTCCGGACTTGTACTTGTTGGTGCGAAAGGCAGGATTGCTACAGTTCCACCAAACGGTCGTCGTTGTCATATGAACAAACATTTGTCGTAATCGCTGGTTGGTTAGGAGATTTCCAAAGCCATAACTCTTTTCTCGTGGCGCCCATAGTCCCAACACAAAACGAATCGAAACATGGATGATCGCTAACGCTTTTCCAAGTATCATCTAAAGTGATTTTCATAATTTCTGCAACATCTTTGGTATCCCAGAAATGATCCAATCTATCACAAAACATCCTCAGTGGGCAGCGAATTCTGAAACCAATCGGTTCTTTCATCATTACCTGTGAAAAAAAGAGAGAGAGAAGAACAAAACTGAAGAGAATTATAAAAAAGGTCGTTATACCAAATAATTTGTTAAAATGAGGTTTGTTACATAGAGGTTAGGTTGATCTAACATTTGTTTTAACGAGGTAGGAAAACTTTTTATTAACCTCATTAAATCGTACTGTTATATTAATAAAAATAAATATAATTTATTTTCAGTAACAATTTTACTTAATTTCTATGTTAGTGCTGATTTTATTTTTAATTTATTTCAATACAGTTAAGTTAACACATGGTTACTTCGTTGAGTTAATAATTAAAAAGAATAAAATAATAATACTAGATTTAAAAATCTAAAAATCCCACATTTTTCAGTGACCAAAAAAGAATAAAATAACCTGGCGGGGCCAAGCGAGGGGCCACTCAAAACGTGGGGGCGCATCTTTACAAATACTCTCAACATCTATGCATATCATACATCTCATTACATCTCCATAAGTAACATGCGCTTCTGATTCTGTCTTGGCCCCTAGGCTTGATAGGGATCAAGAGCAAACTTATTAAAAAAAAAACATCGTTCATTTTACTCACTATATTCGTTGAGAATATTTACACTTTCATACTTTATGACTTTAAAAACTTTGGAAAATAACATGAAAAACTAAAATGTGGAAAAAATAACAAACTGAACCTTTTAAGATTTGAAATTCTGTTTAATGTAATTACTATTGACTAATTTCGTTTTCCATCTGTTTCAGACTTCGATACCCGCTAAATTTATTGTGTGAAAGATTGGAAGACTTTTCAGATTGCAAAACTTTTTTGGACATTATATCAATGACTGTGAATGAGACCTCGGAATGGAGAATAGCCGGTCACAATTTTGTACAAAGATTTCCTATTAGGCAAATGAGCACGTTATTGAAAGAGTTATGGCTTTGGAAAACTGCTTAGCAATAATAATAACGATTGCTTTGTCATTACACCAAATAAAAGCTTTCATGTTTTTTATACGGATGAAGTCTGGAAACAGACCAGTCGTTTTGGTGTTTGACCTTGTGGATTTATAAGAAAGTGAGATACGAAATAAGGTTCAAACAGAGATAGTGCTAATGGTCTGACAAGTCTGAGACCTGTTTGACTATCAATCAGTTCAACATAAGAGGTCTAAATATAAAGTGTAGTAGCGATTCGTTTCGCTGAATTTTTAAAACAACACATGATAAGAGGAAATTGATATGACATCCAAATGTCGACTGTCAGATAATTTTATTGAAGATTGATCGAAGAATAATATCTAGCATACTTTAAATCGAGATAAAAAGGGCGTCATAGCAAATGATGTGTAAAGTAATATATGAAATACGTCTGGATTGTTAACAGAATGAGAATTTTTATTAAGTTAATTTTGGTGTTTGTGACAATAAATTTCTTTTTGTTAAATCATTTTTCATTTACTTTATAACAGAAAAAATCTTATAAAAGTAAATATACACAAAGAATCAGGAGCAACTTCAGATTTTAGTATATCACATCCTTTATGGTCATCAGCCATAAACAACTCACTTTTGGAGTACAGGTCTTATGTATGATTCGTTAAGCCTTTGGCCAAACTGTCGCTTCCCTTAGGTGGTGACTGCCACACCGGCCTCACAGGACTGCGATGGAATTGAGGGTACATACAGCAAAAATATTTTAACTCACACGGAGATGATACTCCGATGTTAGACCGTGCAATATCGAGTTTAGTGGGTAGTCCTCCAACCCTCCATCGGGCGCTAGGCCGAGTGGGGGAATAGAGCAGAGTCCCACATAAAGTTCGCCGCGCTCCCAGCAGTGGCGTATGCGTTACGCATTTTCCACGCGTCTCAAAAGGTCTTATCTATGATGAAAACGCTGTAGGAAGCATCAGCAGTATCCCACCAATTATAGAAGTAAAAACCTTTCCGTAAAAACAAGAACAATTGCCCCGCCCGATCGTTAGCAAATAAATGTAGATAATGCAGGCACCAAGGGGTACCCTTTATCTGGCAGAAACTTGTTGCATAGACAGTCACTTGGCATACTAATCAAAAGGCAGAAATTGTCATGCATTAAAGGTCAGGTTAGGTCAGTTATTTTTTGCTTCATTACCAGCCAGCAAGCTATTTCAAATTATGCCAAATGATGCGTTCTAAAATTATTGCGAAAAAAAGTAGACCCGACACCAAGACAGAGACACTCCTTGCACCTTAACCAACTACTCTTCACGTGTTTCGCCCCCACTTGGAGTACCGTCAGGAGTTTTTAGATCGTGCAATATTAAGCATAGTGTGAGCGCGAAACACGTGTAGAATATTTGGTGTGCAAGGTTTGAAAAAAACTTGAAATATTGACGGGCCTGTCTAGGTCTCGGTATCTCAAATGCAGTGATGTGACTTATCTTAGATAAAAGTATCTGAAATACAGATACAAGATACAAAATACGTATTTACATCTTGTATTTGAAATACTTTTCAAATTGTGTATTTTGTATCTTGTATTTAAATACATTTTCCTGGTATCTTAGTATTTTGAAGATACTTTGTTCCCTAAGATACTTTTACTAAAATGAACTTCGCAGTTTTTCTTTCCGAACGCAACTGAACGCAATGCGTCGTATATTTAGTCGATATTGGACTTTGGCTTTTTTTAAAGTGGCGCGAAGCGTCACTTTAATGATTTTGGTTTTCTTGTTAAATTTTGTGTTTTGTTTGATATTAGTGTGTAATAATGGCGTGTTATTAACCACTGAGTGTTTCTGAATATGCATGAGTGTTGGCAAGTGAATCAAAACAGTTGGAAGGTGTCTTTTCGCGCTCTGTCAAGAATGCCACGAAGGTTTCAGTAAAACCCCACTTCTTTACTGAAACCTAGGAAATTACTCAAGAACATAGAAGAAAGATTATACTTACTTGACACTGGCTAAATGCACACATTGTGCAAGCCATAAATAAAGAAAATACCCGATTTTGTCGGGAACTAAATGACAGATGGCGACACTATCTTTCTACAACTGTCTGTCCTCGGTCTTGGTATCTTGGCTATGCTGTACCTGGTAACTCATCCTGGAGGGTAGCGAGATCCGAAACACGGTTTTAGCCGCTGGCCGACCGTAGTTAGTAAGGGGCCCAACTGGCACGCTAGCCACACGTGAACGGCTGCCCCGCCAACTCGCAAAAAATCCCGAAATGCTCCAACATGCCATTTGGCGACTGGATGGGAGGACCCGGTGGCCATTTCCGGGGGGTTCGGGCATCCCCGCAGTCTCTAGTATGTTCCCTTTTTTGGTCAACTTAGCCCAAGAAAACTTCCATTGGTGGACTAAGTAGCGTCTCGACTAAAAATCCTACCCCCCAACATTCACCATCATGATAAGAAGGAACAGGAAGAATTTTAAACAACGGCGGCACTTCCTCCCATTTAAAGTGCACCTTGCGAACATTAGAGGACTGCACTCAAATGACCAATTGTTCTTGACGGACGTCCCAAAATCCTGGAAGCTTGTCAATGTGCAACCAGCACCCAAAAAGGGTAGTCGTGCCGACCGATCGCCATCACTTCCATACTCTGTAAGAGTGCTGAACAGGAAGTTGCTCTCATACCTAGAAGACAACTACCTCCTCAGTGACCGTCAATATGGTTTTCACCGAGGACGCTGAACTGGGGATCTTCGAGTTTATGAGTCGCATTTCTGGGGCGATACCCTCGAGATGCACAACGAAGCACTTCCCGTTTCACTTGCGTCTCGAAGGCTTTTGACAGGGTCTAGCACGCAAGTCTGCTGCGCAAGCTTCCTGCGTACGGTATCCTCGCTGACTTTTGCAGTTGGATAGTCGATTTCATGACTGAACGATCGATCAGAGTAGTTGTCGATGGCTGCTCCTCTGACTTAGTGGCTATTGATGCCGGAGTTCCTCAGGGGTCTATTCTTTCTGCGACGCTTTTCCCGCTACACATCAATGAACTGTTACCAGCAATACCAGGAATTGTTGGGTATGCTGACGACAGTACTGTTGTAGAGAGATACATGTCTAGCACAAAAGCCAGCGGTGACGACGTGATGTTCATGAGAGAGGCCATGGTTGAGCGAATAAAGCAGAGGCTAAACTATGCTACCCAGTGGGGCGACAGTAACCTCGTTAATTCCAACGCCTCCAAAACACAATCGTGTCTTTTCACGTCGAAAAGGAGTTCCTTCCACCTCACCCCTCTTTCCGAGGTACATCTGTACCTGTGACCTACAGCCTTGAACTTCTTGGCATGGAATTGTCTTCAGAACTCAACTTCGGCGCCAACATCGAATCCAAAGCTCAAATTGCAGCCAAAAAGCTGGGCGTCCTAAATAAGGTCAAGCTATATTTCACGCCGGGACAGCTTTTAACTCTCTATAAAGCTCAAGTCCGATCTTGTATGGAATATTGCATCCACCTTTAGGATGGCTCTGCAAAATACCAACTTGCTGCACTGGACACGATTCAGCGCAGAGCTGAGAGGCTTATCGGTGACAGCAAATTGGTGAAGAGCAAGCTTCACACCTTAGGTCATCGCCGCAAAGTTGCCTGTCTGTTGGTCTTCTACAGACTCTACTTTGGAAAGTGTGCTCAATAGCTGCATTTGTTTATACCGCCATTTCTTTTTTTCCATCGGACATCCAGATGCATTTCAGGCTACCACCCTTGCTTGGTTGCTATTCCTACTTGTCTTACCAAGCGCTTTTCAACATCCTTCATAATGCGCACAGCAAAGGAGTGGAACTCCCTCCCTGCGTCTGTATTTCCGAGAACTTATAACCCGTCCATTTTCAAAGCCAGGGTGAAAACGCACCTTCTGGGTTAGCTCGTTCCATCGTGAATTCTGTTTGGGGCTTGATTGGGATCAAGAGCTAACCCAGACTTTAATCTGAAACTATGAAAAATTGTTAAAACGGTTACAGACAACGGCTCAAATATGATTAAGGCTTTTGAGGAAAAGTATTTGGAAAGTCTCATTCAGAGGTAGTTGAAAATGAACATGTTTCACATGTATTTGGAGATCTTGAAAAAACATCAACTAAAATCGGAGGCTTTAAAAAACATTGAAGGTGATACAAAAAAAAGTTAAAAATTACTCTTATTATATTTTTCTAGAGGACTCCAATTCCTCTATTGCTAGTGGCGAAAACAGAAGCAGCACCAGTGATTTAGAGACACTCCAGTACCTCAAAACTAAATATGCAAACTTTAAGAGCTTAAATGCTTATCCTACAGTTAAAAAAATATTTCTAAAATATAAAACCTGATTGCCCAGCTCTGCCCCTGTGGAGCGACTCTTCTCCTTTCGGGGCATGATAATGAGGCCTCATCGAAGGAAGATGAGCGACAATATGTTTGAGGAATTACTTTTACTCTAAGCTCAACTAAAACATAAAAAGTCTCAATTTTAATACCTTCATATTTTGTCTTGTCACATTTGCCTGATCCTTGTTATGAACGAGATCTATTCGACAATTGTTTTCTCGAACAAATAAACTTAAATTCAACTAAATGTTATTTTCTTGCAAAAGTATTTTATCTTTAAAAAGTATTTGAAAGATAGGTATTTTGTATCTAGTATTTCAGATACCTTTTTAGAAAATTATTTGTATCTGGTATCTGAAATACTTTTTTTAAAGTATCTTGCATCTAGTATTTCATGCGTCTGTATTTCCGAGAACTTATAACCCGTCCATTTTCAAAGCCAGGGTGAAAACGCACCTTCTGGGTTAGCTCGTTCCATCGTGCATTCTGTTTGGGGCTTGATTGGGATCAAGAGCTAACCCATCCTCAATTTAAAAAAAAGATAGCTGATATACATTCAGACTATAATCTGAAACTATGAAAAATTGTTAAAACGGTTACAGACAACGGCTCAAATATGATTAAGGCTTTTGAGGAAAAGTATTTGGAAAGTCTCATTCAGAGGTAGTTGAAAATGAACATGTTTCACATGTATTTGGAGATCTTGAAAAAACATCAACTAAAATCGGAGGCTTTAAAAAACATTGAAGGTGATACAAAAAAAAGTTAAAAATTACACTTATTATATTTTTCTAGAGGACTCCAATTCCTCTATTGCTAGTGGCGAAAACAGAAGCAGCACCAGTGATTTAGAGACACTCCAGTACCTCAAAACTAAATATGCAAACTTTAAGAGCTTAAATGCTTATCCTACAATTAAAAAAATATTTCTAAAATATAAAACCTGATTGCCCAGCTCTGCCCCTGTGGAGCGACTCTTCTCCTTTCGGGGCATGATAATGAGGCCTCATCGAAGGAAGATGAGCGACAATATGTTTGAGGAATTACTTTTACTCTAAGCTCAACTAAAACATAAAAAGTCTCAATTTTAATACCTTCATATTTTGTCTTGTCACATTTGCCTTATCCTTGTTATGAACGAGATCTATTCGACAATTGTTTTCTCGAACAAATAAACTTAAATTCAACTAAATGTTATTTTCTTGCAAAAGTATTTTATCTTTAAAAAGTATTTGAAAGATAGGTATTTTGTATCTAGTATTTCAGATACCTTTTTAGAAAATTATTTGTATCTGGTATCTGAAATACTTTTTTTTAAAGTATCTTGCATCTAGTATTTCAGATACTTTGTATAGGTTATCTTATACATCACTGCTCAAATGGAAGAGAACTTGCTCGGATAGCGAGTGGATTTGGGTTCGAGTCCCGCTTGATACTTGAAACAAATGGAATTTGTCTCTGGTTGAGTTGATTTTTTTCTAGAAATAATTTCTTTAAATATATCCTTTCTCGACCGTTTTGTGCAACGGTAGCGATCCTGCCTCACGCGCCTACGGTCCTGGGTTCGAATCCTGGAAGGGGCAGATAATATTACATATCTATGTATCATATATGTATGACTATCCGTTACCCTAGTATTTGTAACATAAGCCTTATAGTGCTTACTTTTGGCTAAGCTAATTGGTGTGATTGTAAGAAATATTATTACTAGGCGATGCAGTCGCTAGCACCATATATTGAAGCGGAGCGTAATACCTTAAAAAGATTTTTTTTTGTTTCGATGGGAATTTTTGCGAATTTCAAATTTGGGCTCCGTCACTATCTGATCTTAAACCTGTTGATTCGATTCCACACAAAAAATATTAGAATCGGTTAAGAACTCGGGAAGTTATGGCGTAACAGACATTGCGCCATTGAAGCTGATCCATGGGAGCTACGCTCCAACTAGGCAATGCTGTCGCTAATCATAAAGCTACGCTGGCACCATATATTGGAGCGGAGCGTAATACCTAAAAAAAGAAACAATTTTTTTCCATGGGAATTTCTGCGAATTTCAAAATTCGGGCTCCGTCACAATCTGGTCCTAAACCTGTTGATTCGATTCCACACAAAAAATATTAAAATCGGTTAAGAACTCTGAAAGTTATGGCGTAACAGACATTGCGCCATTGAAGCTGATCCATGGGAGCTTCGCTCCAATTATTCAGTTTAGTTTATTATTATTTATTACGTATCATCTGTATACAAAATATTCATTTAGCCTGATCTTTCGACGACCTCTATGGTTGAACGACTTTCATTCCGGTTTCATGGTGACGCCACTCCCGAAGTGTCCTGGATTCGATCTCCATCCGGGTCACGGTAGAAAACAAACTTTATAATATTGGCTTGGGCCAACGTGTTGTAATACCGTCGTTTTTCTATAAAATGTGCTACTTAATTAGGTTCCAGAAGAATTATGTGGTGTTGCTTTTTTTGAGTAACCACATTAGTTTAGAAAGTAATATATGATCGAATTATTGTATTTCTTGATGTGTTGTTAGTTGTACAACGTTGTCCTGTTCATCTACTAAATACTAAGACAACATCTCAATATTACATGTCAGTAACTGTACACTTCCTACTGTCACCAGAAGACGACATTTTATTGTATCCAAGAGTATAGCTAAAATACATTATATCAAAATATTAATAATAATATGTAAAGTTTATGGAAACAACAAAATTCTTTACAGCGATTTCGCATTTAATCCAAGATGAAACTCCTAGGGGTACCTTTAAACACTTATCTCATGCACACATATACAAACGCACCATAAATGCACCCACACACACACACACACACACACTTACACATGCAAACCAACAGAACACGGCCAACTACAACAAAACACGGAAACAGCAGAAATAAAATAAAATAATATTTTGTTTGCTCTAAGTCTTATAATACTATTCAACCGTTAACAAAAGAATGCATACATATCTTAAAATTATTAACAATCATAATTAATGTATGAATTTATGCTATTTTATATGATAAATTGTAATAGAAAAATACAAAAAAAAAATACTCAGCTCACGACTTCTTATAAGGCGGGAATCTAACCAGCAACCTTGGAGGTACCCCTGAAATTTTCTAACACCTTTACTTTTTTATCATTCCAGCCAGCGTTGCTTAATCAACATCACATCTTCTCATTCGTAGAAACATATTTATAAAAGTTTAACGACCGGCTAAGATGAAACAGTCATGTAATTAATTAAGAATTTTCTATTTATGCATTTTTCATTGCTATCTTATATTAGGTATACATTTTATTTTAAAAAATACTAGAAAAAATTGATACCGCTCTCGAGTTATTCTTAAGAGGGACTCGAATCCGCAACCTTTGGATGACCATTGCCCTCCCAATTTCTAGAATTAGTTTGAGTTTTTTCTACTATTTTTCCAATAAAGAAATATATTTAATTTTGACCATTTTTCACAATCGAAAATTTACCTTTATTAATTACTTGTAATATACTTAGTTTTACTACAACAAAACGTAAAGAATAATTTAATACAGCCTTAGTCACCAAATTTTTCTATTCTTATCAAATATCAAACGGATATCCGTTATCATAGTATTTATAACACGAGCCTTACAATACTTAAGCTAGGCTAATTGGTCTAAATGTAATATATAAGATTATTTTTGTATCAATGTTTAAGCAAATAATATAATAAATAATGATTTTTTGATAAGAATAGAAAAATTTGGTGACTAAGGCTGTATTAATATATATATATATATATACTACTCGGAGTCACAGTAAAGAACAGTAAAATATCTTCATACAAACGTGCCGCTCTCGGTTTGAATGTGTGCGTGCGCGCCGCGCGCCGTGTCGGCACGCGATTTCACGCACACGCTAGCATAATATATGGGGGAATAAGCAGCGTTGCCAACATAACGGATTTCCCGTCATATCTAGCGGATTAGGGCTATGAAGATACGGAACAAAAAGTATTTTGACGGCTAACGGATTGTTTAGCGGAATTTGAAAAAGATTATTATTTAAATAAAGATAGATTTATTCTTATATTTCAAATTACAACAATTTTTTTTCAAAAATCAAAGCTAAATTTTTGTTTCTGTTATGTCAATTCTACTGCGTAAATACTATTCATGTACCAAAGATACTGTCTACGACATACATGTACAAGAATTTCTCTTGTTTTAGACAAGGTAGCAGGAGGCAAAATAATGATGCGAACTCTGTCACACTTTAAACATATTTGTATTGTTCTTTTTTTGTTTAATTATATTGTTATTTTTTTGATAAAAAAGTGATCTTATGGATTGTTGCACTTGATTTTTATTAAACTTGAATTATTATTTTATTTCGCTTGGTAATTCGACGGATTTTACTGACGAGAAAATTGCGAGATTTAACGGATTGCTAACGGAACTTCGTTATGAAGTTGGCGGAATTTCAAAATTATTATTGGCAACACTGGGAATAAGGTAGCGGCAGTACGGGCTGTGCCGCGCGACTGTGAGCATGCGCGTACGTCACATGACCGCTCGCGATCGTCAACTCTCGCCGGCCACTTACCATAATATTAATTATTACGAGTATCATGACTTCAAAAAGGGGAAAAATATATTGTAGTGTTTTCGGGTGCCTCAATAACGATTTCGCAAACAAATATTCAATCATAATATGCTTTTTATTACATAAATTTAGATCAAGTGCTGCTTGTTCGAAAATATTAACTAAAAGTAAAAGTCACAACCCTGGGGATCAACGCAAGAGTAGGCTAATAACTCGGCGGGCGGCCTTAGATAACCTACTGTTCTGTACTGTGTCGGAGTACTCGGAAGTACTCGGAAATACAGACGCAGGGAGGGAGTTCCACACATTTGTTGTGCGCATCACGAATGATGTTGAGATGCGCATGGTGCGATAGGTAGGAATAGCAACAAAGAAAGGGTGGTTGCCCGCAGTGCGTCTGTATGTTTGATGGAAAAAGGGAGAGGGTGGCAGTTTTGATGAGAAACACACAGCATTACATATTACATAATCAAAGCTTAGTTTAGGTTTTTAGGGGTGTCCACTTACAATTAATGTAGATAACTTCGTTATACACAATAGTATCAAAAATAATTTATTTTCAGACAGAGTGCATTGATGTTAGTGCCAATTTTATTTAAAATCTATGTTAGTCTTGGTTAAATTTAATTTTTAATTTAATTCTATATAATTTTATTTTTTAATTATTATTTATTTAATATATTACTATGGCATCTGCTAAGCGAGTTCCTCAAAAATGTACGAGAAGTTTGATGAATCAGCCGAACAGAGCCGAGTCTATCCTATCTCCTTAAGTAAATAATTGTAAATCTATTACAGTAAGTACAATAATCTTGAGTATATGTTTTAAACAACAGAATCTATTAACTCTTTTTAAGACTGTTTTAAAGAACATGTAGCCGAAATAAAACATTGGCGCGAAACAAATCTGACAAAAGTTACACAGCCATCATGTTTCAATTGTCACGGAATAAAAAATAGAAAAAAATAATTAACAAAAAATATTTTTTTATTATTGGCTTTTTGAGAAAAACCAAATTTGAGGGGCAATTTGTCGATAAAAAATTGCGATATTTCACACCATTAAAGGCTCCGACACTGGTGACGGGACACATTGTATAATCGAATTAATGTATTTCTTGATGTGTCAGTTGTACAACCTTTTTATGTTCATCTACTAAATACTAAGACATCTCAATATTATATCTCAGTAACAATGCACTTCCTACTGTCCAGAAGGCGACATTTTTTCTATCCAAGGGTATAGCTAAAATACATTATGTCAAAATAATAATAATATGTAAAATTTATGGAAACAACAAAATTGAAGTGAACTGAACTGAAGTGTTTGTAATTTGAAAATTCACAAAAATAAAAAGGTTATGATAAAAAAAACGTCGGCTCTATGAGATTACCCATTGATACAAAGAGCTCGCAATTTTTGAAAGTTCTCATTCTTATGGAATTTTAAAATTTTCTAAACATTATTATTATATTAATAAAAGAATATTATTATTATTATTATTAATTTTTGTAGTAGTACGCTCCGCTCCAATATTTGGTGCTAGCGAAGCTTTATGCTTAGCGAATGCATCGCCTAGTATTTTATTAAACATATTTTGTAATTAGGTAATTTCTAGACATGGGTAACTCAACAAAAAACCTTGAGCCGCAGATCAGATCACTGTTCATATATGTGATCTGCACCTGTGAACCGGTTCACAGATCAGCTCATTCAGTACCTTCATCTAAACGTTTCGTTTCGCAGTTCGTTGGAAACTCAGCTCATCAGTAGGTACCTTCATCTAAACGTTTCGTTTCGCAGTTCGTTCGCCGATAATAATACAGGTGTGTTTTTAACTCTGTGGGTGAATATAACTACCCTAATGAGCCGTAAGCTGTTTGTTTTGTCGTTGAGCTGCAGATCAATAATACAAGTCTATTTATGAATATTTGAACCGATTCAAAGCTAAGTTACTCATGTCTAGTTATTTTTAATAGACAAATATATTAAATCTAAAAAAGCTCGTATTCATCACTCAAACATCTTTTCTTTCCGGACTTGTACTTGTTGGTGCGAAAGGCAGGATTGCTACAGTTCCACCAAACGGTCGTCGTTGTCATATGAACAAACATTTGTCGTAATCGCTGGTTGGTTAGGAGATTTCCAAAGCCATAACTCTTTTCTCGTGGCGCCCATAGTCCCAACACAAAACGAATCGAAACATGGATGATCGCTAACGCTTTTCCAAGTATCATCTAAAGTGATTTTCATAATTTCTGCAACATCTTTGGTATCCCAGAAATGATCCAATCTATCACAAAACATCCTCAGTGGGCAGCGAATTCTGAAACCAATCGGTTCTTTCATCATTACCTGTGAAAAAAAGAGAGAGAGAAGAACAAAACTGAAGAGAATTATAAAAAAGGTCGTTATACCAAATAATTTGTTAAAATGAGGTTTGTTACATAGAGGTTAGGTTGATCTAACATTTGTTTTAACGAGGTAGGAAAACTTTTTATTAACCTCATTAAATCGTACTGTTATATTAATAAAAATAAATATAATTTATTTTCAGTAACAATTTTACTTAATTTCTATGTTAGTGCTGATTTTATTTTTAATTTATTTCAATACAGTTAAGTTAACACATGGTTACTTCGTTGAGTTAATAATTAAAAAGAATAAAATAATAATACTAGATTTAAAAATCTAAAAATCCCACATTTTTCAGTGACCAAAAAAGAATAAAATAACCTGGCGGGGCCAAGCGAGGGGCCACTCAAAACGTGGGGGCGCATCTTTACAAATACTCTCAACATCTATGCATATCATACATCTCATTACATCTCCATAAGTAACATGCGCTTCTGATTCTGTCTTGGCCCCTAGGCTTGATAGGGATCAAGAGCAAACTTATTAAAAAAAAAACATCGTTCATTTTACTCACTATATTCGTTGAGAATATTTACACTTTCATACTTTATGACTTTAAAAACTTTGGAAAATAACATGAAAAACTAAAATGTGGAAAAAATAACAAACTGAACCTTTTAAGATTTGAAATTCTGTTTAATGTAATTACTATTGACTAATTTCGTTTTCCATCTGTTTCAGACTTCGATACCCGCTAAATTTATTGTGTGAAAGATTGGAAGACTTTTCAGATTGCAAAACTTTTTTGGACATTATATCAATGACTGTGAATGAGACCTCGGAATGGAGAATAGCCGGTCACAATTTTGTACAAAGATTTCCTATTAGGCAAATGAGCACGTTATTGAAAGAGTTATGGCTTTGGAAAACTGCTTAGCAATAATAATAACGATTGCTTTGTCATTACACCAAATAAAAGCTTTCATGTTTTTTATACGGATGAAGTCTGGAAACAGACCAGTCGTTTTGGTGTTTGACCTTGTGGATTTATAAGAAAGTGAGATACGAAATAAGGTTCAAACAGAGATAGTGCTAATGGTCTGACAAGTCTGAGACCTGTTTGACTATCAATCAGTTCAACATAAGAGGTCTAAATATAAAGTGTAGTAGCGATTCGTTTCGCTGAATTTTTAAAACAACACATGATAAGAGGAAATTGATATGACATCCAAATGTCGACTGTCAGATAATTTTATTGAAGATTGATCGAAGAATAATATCTAGCATACTTTAAATCGAGATAAAAAGGGCGTCATAGCAAATGATGTGTAAAGTAATATATGAAATACGTCTGGATTGTTAACAGAATGAGAATTTTTATTAAGTTAATTTTGGTGTTTGTGACAATAAATTTCTTTTTGTTAAATCATTTTTCATTTACTTTATAACAGAAAAAATCTTATAAAAGTAAATATACACAAAGAATCAGGAGCAACTTCAGATTTTAGTATATCACATCCTTTATGGTCATCAGCCATAAACAACTCACTTTTGGAGTACAGGTCTTATGTATGATTCGTTAAGCCTTTGGCCAAACTGTCGCTTCCCTTAGGTGGTGACTGCCACACCGGCCTCACAGGACTGCGATGGAATTGAGGGTACATACAGCAAAAATATTTTAACTCACACGGAGATGATACTCCGATGTTAGACCGTGCAATATCGAGTTTAGTGGGTAGTCCTCCAACCCTCCATCGGGCGCTAGGCCGAGTGGGGGAATAGAGCAGAGTCCCACATAAAGTTCGCCGCGCTCCCAGCAGTGGCGTATGCGTTACGCATTTTCCACGCGTCTCAAAAGGTCTTATCTATGATGAAAACGCTGTAGGAAGCATCAGCAGTATCCCACCAATTATAGAAGTAAAAACCTTTCCGTAAAAACAAGAACAATTGCCCCGCCCGATCGTTAGCAAATAAATGTAGATAATGCAGGCACCAAGGGGTACCCTTTATCTGGCAGAAACTTGTTGCATAGACAGTCACTTGGCATACTAATCAAAAGGCAGAAATTGTCATGCATTAAAGGTCAGGTTAGGTCAGTTATTTTTTGCTTCATTACCAGCCAGCAAGCTATTTCAAATTATGCCAAATGATGCGTTCTAAAATTATTGCGAAAAAAAGTAGACCCGACACCAAGACAGAGACACTCCTTGCACCTTAACCAACTACTCTTCACGTGTTTCGCCCCCACTTGGAGTACCGTCAGGAGTTTTTAGATCGTGCAATATTAAGCATAGTGTGAGCGCGAAACACGTGTAGAATATTTGGTGTGCAAGGTTTGAAAAAAACTTGAAATATTGACGGGCCTGTCTAGGTCTCGGTATCTCAAATGCAGTGATGTGACTTATCTTAGATAAAAGTATCTGAAATACAGATACAAGATACAAAATACGTATTTACATCTTGTATTTGAAATACTTTTCAAATTGTGTATTTTGTATCTTGTATTTAAATACATTTTCCTGGTATCTTAGTATTTTGAAGATACTTTGTTCCCTAAGATACTTTTACTAAAATGAACTTCGCAGTTTTTCTTTCCGAACGCAACTGAACGCAATGCGTCGTATATTTAGTCGATATTGGACTTTGGCTTTTTTTAAAGTGGCGCGAAGCGTCACTTTAATGATTTTGGTTTTCTTGTTAAATTTTGTGTTTTGTTTGATATTAGTGTGTAATAATGGCGTGTTATTAACCACTGAGTGTTTCTGAATATGCATGAGTGTTGGCAAGTGAATCAAAACAGTTGGAAGGTGTCTTTTCGCGCTCTGTCAAGAATGCCACGAAGGTTTCAGTAAAACCCCACTTCTTTACTGAAACCTAGGAAATTACTCAAGAACATAGAAGAAAGATTATACTTACTTGACACTGGCTAAATGCACACATTGTGCAAGCCATAAATAAAGAAAATACCCGATTTTGTCGGGAACTAAATGACAGATGGCGACACTATCTTTCTACAACTGTCTGTCCTCGGTCTTGGTATCTTGGCTATGCTGTACCTGGTAACTCATCCTGGAGGGTAGCGAGATCCGAAACACGGTTTTAGCCGCTGGCCGACCGTAGTTAGTAAGGGGCCCAACTGGCACGCTAGCCACACGTGAACGGCTGCCCCGCCAACTCGCAAAAAATCCCGAAATGCTCCAACATGCCATTTGGCGACTGGATGGGAGGACCCGGTGGCCATTTCCGGGGGGTTCGGGCATCCCCGCAGTCTCTAGTATGTTCCCTTTTTTGGTCAACTTAGCCCAAGAAAACTTCCATTGGTGGACTAAGTAGCGTCTCGACTAAAAATCCTACCCCCCAACATTCACCATCATGATAAGAAGGAACAGGAAGAATTTTAAACAACGGCGGCACTTCCTCCCATTTAAAGTGCACCTTGCGAACATTAGAGGACTGCACTCAAATGACCAATTGTTCTTGACGGACGTCCCAAAATCCTGGAAGCTTGTCAATGTGCAACCAGCACCCAAAAAGGGTAGTCGTGCCGACCGATCGCCATCACTTCCATACTCTGTAAGAGTGCTGAACAGGAAGTTGCTCTCATACCTAGAAGACAACTACCTCCTCAGTGACCGTCAATATGGTTTTCACCGAGGACGCTGAACTGGGGATCTTCGAGTTTATGAGTCGCATTTCTGGGGCGATACCCTCGAGATGCACAACGAAGCACTTCCCGTTTCACTTGCGTCTCGAAGGCTTTTGACAGGGTCTAGCACGCAAGTCTGCTGCGCAAGCTTCCTGCGTACGGTATCCTCGCTGACTTTTGCAGTTGGATAGTCGATTTCATGACTGAACGATCGATCAGAGTAGTTGTCGATGGCTGCTCCTCTGACTTAGTGGCTATTGATGCCGGAGTTCCTCAGGGGTCTATTCTTTCTGCGACGCTTTTCCCGCTACACATCAATGAACTGTTACCAGCAATACCAGGAATTGTTGGGTATGCTGACGACAGTACTGTTGTAGAGAGATACATGTCTAGCACAAAAGCCAGCGGTGACGACGTGATGTTCATGAGAGAGGCCATGGTTGAGCGAATAAAGCAGAGGCTAAACTATGCTACCCAGTGGGGCGACAGTAACCTCGTTAATTCCAACGCCTCCAAAACACAATCGTGTCTTTTCACGTCGAAAAGGAGTTCCTTCCACCTCACCCCTCTTTCCGAGGTACATCTGTACCTGTGACCTACAGCCTTGAACTTCTTGGCATGGAATTGTCTTCAGAACTCAACTTCGGCGCCAACATCGAATCCAAAGCTCAAATTGCAGCCAAAAAGCTGGGCGTCCTAAATAAGGTCAAGCTATATTTCACGCCGGGACAGCTTTTAACTCTCTATAAAGCTCAAGTCCGATCTTGTATGGAATATTGCATCCACCTTTAGGATGGCTCTGCAAAATACCAACTTGCTGCACTGGACACGATTCAGCGCAGAGCTGAGAGGCTTATCGGTGACAGCAAATTGGTGAAGAGCAAGCTTCACACCTTAGGTCATCGCCGCAAAGTTGCCTGTCTGTTGGTCTTCTACAGACTCTACTTTGGAAAGTGTGCTCAATAGCTGCATTTGTTTATACCGCCATTTCTTTTTTTCCATCGGACATCCAGATGCATTTCAGGCTACCACCCTTGCTTGGTTGCTATTCCTACTTGTCTTACCAAGCGCTTTTCAACATCCTTCATAATGCGCACAGCAAAGGAGTGGAACTCCCTCCCTGCGTCTGTATTTCCGAGAACTTATAACCCGTCCATTTTCAAAGCCAGGGTGAAAACGCACCTTCTGGGTTAGCTCGTTCCATCGTGAATTCTGTTTGGGGCTTGATTGGGATCAAGAGCTAACCCAGACTTTAATCTGAAACTATGAAAAATTGTTAAAACGGTTACAGACAACGGCTCAAATATGATTAAGGCTTTTGAGGAAAAGTATTTGGAAAGTCTCATTCAGAGGTAGTTGAAAATGAACATGTTTCACATGTATTTGGAGATCTTGAAAAAACATCAACTAAAATCGGAGGCTTTAAAAAACATTGAAGGTGATACAAAAAAAAGTTAAAAATTACTCTTATTATATTTTTCTAGAGGACTCCAATTCCTGTATTGCTAGTGGCGAAAACAGAAGCAGCACCAGTGATTTAGAGACACTCCAGTACCTCAAAACTAAATATGCAAACTTTAAGAGCTTAAATGCTTATCCTACAGTTAAAAAAATATTTCTAAAATATAAAACCTGATTGCCCAGCTCTGCCCCTGTGGAGCGACTCTTCTCCTTTCGGGGCATGATAATGAGGCCTCATCGAAGGAAGATGAGCGACAATATGTTTGAGGAATTACTTTTACTCTAAGCTCAACTAAAACATAAAAAGTCTCAATTTTAATACCTTCATATTTTGTCTTGTCACATTTGCCTGATCCTTGTTATGAACGAGATCTATTCGACAATTGTTTTCTCGAACAAATAAACTTAAATTCAACTAAATGTTATTTTCTTGCAAAAGTATTTTATCTTTAAAAAGTATTTGAAAGATAGGTATTTTGTATCTAGTATTTCAGATACCTTTTTAGAAAATTATTTGTATCTGGTATCTGAAATACTTTTTTTAAAGTATCTTGCATCTAGTATTTCATGCGTCTGTATTTCCGAGAACTTATAACCCGTCCATTTTCAAAGCCAGGGTGAAAACGCACCTTCTGGGTTAGCTCGTTCCATCGTGCATTCTGTTTGGGGCTTGATTGGGATCAAGAGCTAACCCATCCTCAATTTAAAAAAAAGATAGCTGATATACATTCAGACTATAATCTGAAACTATGAAAAATTGTTAAAACGGTTACAGACAACGGCTCAAATATGATTAAGGCTTTTGAGGAAAAGTATTTGGAAAGTCTCATTCAGAGGTAGTTGAAAATGAACATGTTTCACATGTATTTGGAGATCTTGAAAAAACATCAACTAAAATCGGAGGCTTTAAAAAACATTGAAGGTGATACAAAAAAAAGTTAAAAATTACACTTATTATATTTTTCTAGAGGACTCCAATTCCTCTATTGCTAGTGGCGAAAACAGAAGCAGCACCAGTGATTTAGAGACACTCCAGTACCTCAAAACTAAATATGCAAACTTTAAGAGCTTAAATGCTTATCCTACAATTAAAAAAATATTTCTAAAATATAAAACCTGATTGCCCAGCTCTGCCCCTGTGGAGCGACTCTTCTCCTTTCGGGGCATGATAATGAGGCCTCATCGAAGGAAGATGAGCGACAATATGTTTGAGGAATTACTTTTACTCTAAGCTCAACTAAAACATAAAAAGTCTCAATTTTAATACCTTCATATTTTGTCTTGTCACATTTGCCTTATCCTTGTTATGAACGAGATCTATTCGACAATTGTTTTCTCGAACAAATAAACTTAAATTCAACTAAATGTTATTTTCTTGCAAAAGTATTTTATCTTTAAAAAGTATTTGAAAGATAGGTATTTTGTATCTAGTATTTCAGATACCTTTTTAGAAAATTATTTGTATCTGGTATCTGAAATACTTTTTTTTAAAGTATCTTGCATCTAGTATTTCAGATACTTTGTATAGGTTATCTTATACATCACTGCTCAAATGGAAGAGAACTTGCTCGGATAGCGAGTGGATTTGGGTTCGAGTCCCGCTTGATACTTGAAACAAATGGAATTTGTCTCTGGTTGAGTTGATTTTTTTCTAGAAATAATTTCTTTAAATATATCCTTTCTCGACCGTTTTGTGCAACGGTAGCGATCCTGCCTCACGCGCCTACGGTCCTGGGTTCGAATCCTGGAAGGGGCAGATAATATTACATATCTATGTATCATATATGTATGACTATCCGTTACCCTAGTATTTGTAACATAAGCCTTATAGTGCTTACTTTTGGCTAAGCTAATTGGTGTGATTGTAAGAAATATTATTACTAGGCGATGCAGTCGCTAGCACCATATATTGAAGCGGAGCGTAATACCTTAAAAAGATTTTTTTTTGTTTCGATGGGAATTTTTGCGAATTTCAAAATTTGGGCTCCGTCACTATCTGATCTTAAACCTGTTGATTCGATTCCACACAAAAAATATTAGAATCGGTTAAGAACTCGGGAAGTTATGGCGTAACAGACATTGCGCCATTGAAGCTGATCCATGGGAGCTACGCTCCAACTAGGCAATGCTGTCGCTAATCATAAAGCTACGCTGGCACCATATATTGGAGCGGAGCGTAATACCTAAAAAAAGAAACAATTTTTTTCCATGGGAATTTCTGCGAATTTCAAAATTCGGGCTCCGTCACAATCTGGTCCTAAACCTGTTGATTCGATTCCACACAAAAAATATTAAAATCGGTTAAGAACTCTGAAAGTTATGGCGTAACAGACATTGCGCCATTGAAGCTGATCCATGGGAGCTTCGCTCCAATTATTCAGTTTAGTTTATTATTATTTATTACGTATCATCTGTATACAAAATATTCATTTAGCCTGATCTTTCGACGACCTCTATGGTTGAACGACTTTCATTCCGGTTTCATGGTGACGCCACTCCCGAAGTGTCCTGGATTCGATCTCCATCCGGGTCACGGTAGAAAACAAACTTTATAATATTGGCTTGGGCCAACGTGTTGTAATACCGTCGTTTTTCTATAAAATGTGCTACTTAATTAGGTTCCAGAAGAATTATGTGGTGTTGCTTTTTTTGAGTAACCACATTAGTTTAGAAAGTAATATATGATCGAATTATTGTATTTCTTGATGTGTTGTTAGTTGTACAACGTTGTCCTGTTCATCTACTAAATACTAAGACAACATCTCAATATTACATGTCAGTAACTGTACACTTCCTACTGTCACCAGAAGACGACATTTTATTGTATCCAAGAGTATAGCTAAAATACATTATATCAAAATATTAATAATAATATGTAAAGTTTATGGAAACAACAAAATTCTTTACAGCGATTTCGCATTTAATCCAAGATGAAACTCCTAGGGGTACCTTTAAACACTTATCTCATGCACACATATACAAACGCACCATAAATGCACCCACACACACACACACACACACACTTACACATGCAAACCAACAGAACACGGCCAACTACAACAAAACACGGAAACAGCAGAAATAAAATAAAATAATATTTTGTTTGCTCTAAGTCTTATAATACTATTCAACCGTTAACAAAAGAATGCATACATATCTTAAAATTATTAACAATCATAATTAATGTATGAATTTATGCTATTTTATATGATAAATTGTAATAGAAAAATACAAAAAAAAAATACTCAGCTCACGACTTCTTATAAGGCGGGAATCTAACCAGCAACCTTGGAGGTACCCCTGAAATTTTCTAACACCTTTACTTTTTTATCATTCCAGCCAGCGTTGCTTAATCAACATCACATCTTCTCATTCGTAGAAACATATTTATAAAAGTTTAACGACCGGCTAAGATGAAACAGTCATGTAATTAATTAAGAATTTTCTATTTATGCATTTTTCATTGCTATCTTATATTAGGTATACATTTTATTTTAAAAAATACTAGAAAAAATTGATACCGCTCTCGAGTTATTCTTAAGAGGGACTCGAATCCGCAACCTTTGGATGACCATTGCCCTCCCAATTTCTAGAATTAGTTTGAGTTTTTTCTACTATTTTTCCAATAAAGAAATATATTTAATTTTGACCATTTTTCACAATCGAAAATTTACCTTTATTAATTACTTGTAATATACTTAGTTTTACTACAACAAAACGTAAAGAATAATTTAATACAGCCTTAGTCACCAAATTTTTCTATTCTTATCAAATATCAAACGGATATCCGTTATCATAGTATTTATAACACGAGCCTTACAATACTTAAGCTAGGCTAATTGGTCTAAATGTAATATATAAGATTATTTTTGTATCAATGTTTAAGCAAATAATATAATAAATAATGATTTTTTGATAAGAATAGAAAAATTTGGTGACTAAGGCTGTATTAATATATATATATATATATATACTACTCGGAGTCACAGTAAAGAACAGTAAAATATCTTCATACAAACGTGCCGCTCTCGGTTTGAATGTGTGCGTGCGCGCCGCGCGCCGTGTCGGCACGCGATTTCACGCACACGCTAGCATAATATATGGGGGAATAAGCAGCGTTGCCAACATAACGGATTTCCCGTCATATCTAGCGGATTAGGGCTATGAAGATACGGAACAAAAAGTATTTTGACGGCTAACGGATTGTTTAGCGGAATTTGAAAAAGATTATTATTTAAATAAAGATAGATTTATTCTTATATTTCAAATTACAACAATTTTTTTTCAAAAATCAAAGCTAAATTTTTGTTTCTGTTATGTCAATTCTACTGCGTAAATACTATTCATGTACCAAAGATACTGTCTACGACATACATGTACAAGAATTTCTCTTGTTTTAGACAAGGTAGCAGGAGGCAAAATAATGATGCGAACTCTGTCACACTTTAAACATATTTGTATTGTTCTTTTTTTGTTTAATTATATTGTTATTTTTTTGATAAAAAAGTGATCTTATGGATTGTTGCACTTGATTTTTATTAAACTTGAATTATTATTTTATTTCGCTTGGTAATTCGACGGATTTTACTGACGAGAAAATTGCGAGATTTAACGGATTGCTAACGGAACTTCGTTATGAAGTTGGCGGAATTTCAAAATTATTATTGGCAACACTGGGAATAAGGTAGCGGCAGTACGGGCTGTGCCGCGCGACTGTGAGCATGCGCGTACGTCACATGACCGCTCGCGATCGTCAACTCTCGCCGGCCACTTACCATAATATTAATTATTACGAGTATCATGACTTCAAAAAGGGGAAAAATATATTGTAGTGTTTTCGGGTGCCTCAATAACGATTTCGCAAACAAATATTCAATCATAATATGCTTTTTATTACATAAATTTAGATCAAGTGCTGCTTGTTCGAAAATATTAACTAAAAGTCACAACCCTGGGGATCAACGCAAGAGTAGGCTAATAACTCGGCGGGCGGCCTTAGATAACCTACTGTTCTGTACTGTGTCGGAGTACTCGGAAGTACTCGGAAATACAGACGCAGGGAGGGAGTTCCACACATTTGTTGTGCGCATCACGAATGATGTTGAGATGCGCATGGTGCGATAGGTAGGAATAGCAACAAAGAAAGGGTGGTTGCCCGCAGTGCGTCTGTATGTTTGATGGAAAAAGGGAGAGGGTGGCAGTTTTGATGAGAAACACACAGCATTACATATTACATAATCAAAGCTTCGTTTAGGTTTTTAGGGGTGTCCACTTACAATTAATGTAGATAACTTCGTTATACACAATAGTATCAAAATAATTTATTTTCAGACAGAGTGCATTGATGTTAGTGCCAATTTTATTTAAAATCTATGTTAGTCTTGGTTAAATTTAATTTTTAATTTAATTCTATATAATTTTATTTTTTAATTATTATTTATTTAATATATTACTATGGCATCTGCTAAGCGAGTTCCTCAAAAATGTACGAGAAGTTTGATGAATCAGCCGAACAGAGCCGAGTCTATCCTATCTCCTTAAGTAAATAATTGTAAATCTATTACAGTAAGTACAATAATCTTGAGTATATGTTTTAAACAACAGAATCTATTAACTCTTTTTAAGACTGTTTTAAAGAACATGTAGCCGAAATAAAACATTGGCGCGAAACAAATCTGACAAAAGTTACACAGCCATCATGTTTCAATTGTCACGGAATAAAAAATAGAAAAAAATAATTAACAAAAAATATTTTTTTATTATTGGCTTTTTGAGAAAAACCAAATTTGAGGGGCAATTTGTCGATAAAAAATTGCGATATTTCACACCATTAAAGGCTCCGACACTGGTGACGGGACACATTGTATAATCGAATTAATGTATTTCTTGATGTGTCAGTTGTACAACCTTTTTATGTTCATCTACTAAATACTAAGACATCTCAATATTATATCTCAGTAACAATGCACTTCCTACTGTCCAGAAGGCGACATTTTTTCTATCCAAGGGTATAGCTAAAATACATTATGTCAAAATAATAATAATATGTAAAATTTATGGAAACAACAAAATTGAAGTGAACTGAACTGAAGTGTTTGTAATTTGAAAATTCACAAAAATAAAAAGGTTATGATAAAAAAAACGTCGGCTCTATGAGATTACCCATTGATACAAAGAGCTCGCAATTTTTGAAAGTTCTCATTCTTATGGAATTTTAAAATTTTCTAAACATTATTATTATATTAATAAAAGAATATTATTATTATTATTATTAATTTTTGTAGTAGTACGCTCCGCTCCAATATATAATCAAATACAATACAATAATACAATAATCGCTCCAATACAATATTTTTTTTTTTTTTTTTGCTAGCGAAGCTTTATGCTTAGCGAATGCATCGCCTAGTATTTTATTAAACATATTTTGTAATTAGGTAATTTCTAGACATGGGTAACTCAACAAAAAACCTTGAGCCGCAGATCAGATCACTGTTCATATATGTGATCTGCACCTGTGAACCGGTTCACAGATCAGCTCATTCAGTACCTTCATCTAAACGTTTCGTTTCGCAGTTCGTTGGAAACTCAGCTCATCAGTAGGTACCTTCATCTAAACGTTTCGTTTCGCAGTTCGTTCGCCGATAATAATACAGGTGTGTTTTTAACTCTGTGGGTGAATATAACTACCCTAATGAGCCGTAAGCTGTTTGTTTTGTCGTTGAGCTGCAGATCAATAATACAAGTCTATTTATGAATATTTGAACCGATTCAAAGCTAAGTTACTCATGTCTAGTTATTTTTAATAGACAAATATATTAAATCTAAAAAAGCTCGTATTCATCACTCAAACATCTTTTCTTTCCGGACTTGTACTTGTTGGTGCGAAAGGCAGGATTGCTACAGTTCCACCAAACGGTCGTCGTTGTCATATAAACAAACATTTGTCGTAATCGCTGGTTGGTTAGGAGATTTCCAAAGCCATAACTCTTTTCTCGTGGCGCCCATAGTCCCAACACAAAACGAATCGAAACATGGATGATCGCTAACGCTTTTCCAAGTATCATCTAAAGTGATTTTCATAATTTCTGCAACATCTTTGGTATCCCAGAAATGATCCAATCTATCACAAAACATCCTCAGTGGGCAGCGAATTCTGAAACCAATCGGTTCTTTCATCATTACCTGTGAAAAAAAGAGAGAGAGAAGAACAAAACTGAAGAGAATTATAAAAAAGGTCGTTATACCAAATAATTTGTTAAAATGAGGTTTGTTACATAGAGGTTAGGTTGATCTAACATTTGTTTTAACGAGGTAGGAAAACTTTTTATTAACCTCATTAAATCGTACTGTTATATTAATAAAAATAAATATAATTTATTTTCAGTAACAATTTTACTTAATTTCTATGTTAGTGCTGATTTTATTTTTAATTTATTTCAATACAGTTAAGTTATAGCGAACGATACCACAAGACTGCGTTACCGTGAATCATTGTCACTGCGAAGGCACATTTGGTTTCGAGGCACATGGCATGAGACGGAAGAAACAGACAAAAAAAAATATTATGTATAATAAGTGAATTGAAATCAGACTTCGTAGTAGGGATATATCTCGTTAAAGTGTGTCTTAATCTATTATTCTTGTAGTTACGTTGTATGACAATAAAATATGTCGAAAGCTAATAGTTTCTGTCACCTGGATCGAAGTAAAGTGCCTTCGCAGTGATGATCTTTCGAGTTAACGTGCATCGAACTCTAGTGCCTTCGCAGTGATGATCTTGCGAGGTAACGTGCATCGAGGTCCTGTATTATACTCGATTTTTGTCTGTTTGTTTGTCTTTCCTTGTCGTTTTGTTAAATGAAAATGTTTGAATGTAAAATAAAGAATATACTATATATTACACAATCACCTATAATTACAATATTATAATAATACTTACGTGTCATCATTTATTTCAGGCAAAACTATATTAGAGCAATTTGCCAATTTAAATGTAATTAAATCACCAAGTCCTTTAAAATCGAACAAAACGTTGTGTTTAGCGTCCAAAACAGCTTCCTGAAAAAATAACATATAAGATATATTATAAAATAAAATAGTAAAAATTATTTATTCAGGTGATAAAGCCCGTAAACAAACATAAAATTTATTATTATTAAAAAAGTATTAATATTACGATTTTTCTGAATCTGCACAGGGAAGGATATTCGGAGGCATATGGTACTAACCCAACTTTTGTCTGAAGATTATATTATAAAAGCCTCCAATTGAAACGTAACTGTTATCTCGACTGAGAAAAGTGTTGTGTTCCTTTAGATCTGTGGCAAACTGTCTATTCATTTGAATTATCGCTTATTGCAAAATATATAAAGTAAAATTTTAACCTATTGGAGGCCCAGCCCGCCTAGCATGCGCTACTCGAGCTATCTCGCGCACGATTGAAGAGAAGTTTGTCGACATCGACATAATATCTCGTTGAAGACAAACGGATGTTGCCTCTTGATATATGATTATTAACTATTTTATTATCTAACATAGCAACACCGATATCGTTCATTTAATTTGTGTTGCGTGTTTTACCCTTTTATTTACTTATTGGAAATGTGAATTACATCAATTTTGACGTTGTCTGACGACTTAGGTACATGATCTGTGGTTGATCGCTTCTCGCTAAGTCAACGGTGTTTGTTTCTTTTTTGAAATCGCCGAAAGTTTATTCTTTTAATATAAGTTTATTCATTTTACAATCTAAAATTTTAAAAAGAATAAACGAGTACATTTAGTCGACGCAATATACTAAGCGACTAAGATTTGTAAAAAATGCAACGAGTTTTACAAGTAGATTGATAAATGTTACTACACAAAAAATATATATTATTGTTATATATACTATTACTAATCCGATTGTTACATAAAATATTGTTACAGTTTTGATTTTATTAGGTTGAAATTGATTTTGATGGGTAGAAGGTCAATAAGTAGAGAAACTTATAAACGAAACTGGGTAGCCACTGGTACCTACGCTTGCCGTAGATGCGCAATTGTGATTGCGCTGGCCCGACTTTCCTACATCTATATACAATCTATATCAATCTATATCTATATCTTTATCAATCTATATATATATATATATATATATATATATATATATATATATATATATGTATAAATACATATCTACTTATAATTGTAGGAATATATTTATACTTATAGAAATATACCTTTGCCAATATATTTATATGTGCATAAATAAAATATATAACTTTAAAACATATTTTTACGTTTTGTTTGCCCTTAATATACTTTGAGTACATAATTGTAATAAAACAACGCCATCGCTCCAATCGAAATAGCACACAAACCACTTGTCGTCTCTTCTCTACGTACTGACACAAAGACGAGATATATGTCGACAATATCGGGTAAATTGTCGACAAAACGCAATTGCCATGTTAGAGTTTGAAGACAAAAATCCGTGGCTAAGTAAAAAAACACGTTTGACATAAGAAATCGACTTCTAAACGCAGCCATGTTAGAGACGACTGACGACAAATGACTAAAACACGAGAAAATGGGTAGACAAAATTTTGTCGTGGTGCGTATGCTAGGCGGGCTGGGCATATAAGAATAAGGGGGCCCCTATGACTTTGACAGAACACTTTTTATTACTAGAATAGACAATGAATGTAGATAAACAAGGTTTCAGATTTTTTTATTGACAGTCAATAGATGAATAGATAAATACTGCATTTAAATGGGACGATTCATATATTTAAAATATCTAAACATGCTTCAATAGCCTTATTTTGGAAGAGAGTAGAGTAGCTTCGCTCATGCGAAAGCTAATAGGCAAGTCGATAATATAGTTCCTAATTGAGGTTCGATTTACTCTAATTAAATAAGTTTTTCATTAATAAATCTAGGTATTGGTTTAGTTATCTGGCAGGAACTAGGGGGCGATCGTATCGATCGTGGGGCCCTGGGCATGTGCCCAGAGTGCCCAGTGGGAAAGAGGGGTCTGCCTTCGGGTAAAAAAACTGACTGTCACTTTTACATGTAAAAACAAAAACAGCGACCACCATTTTTAAGCTTTTGTTTAATTTTATAATAAGACTAGGTGACCCGGCCACGCGTAGCTGTGTTATGAATTGAAATGAAACCTGTCCTATGAAAGCTCTCGTATATCCTAAGTCGGAACAAATCCAGCAAAATGATAATAAAAATCATCAAAATCGGTTGACTAGTTTCGGAGTTAATCGCGGTCAAACACTGTTACAGGGAATTTCTATAGATACAGATTCAGGAGCACTAGCCCATATGGCGAGAGAGTGTGGGTTTGAGGTGCGCCTGACGTTTTATTAATATTCCAAATATACTTTCCGAATGGCCTTCGAAATTTGACTTTCGACGTCGAATGATGTCATTAAAGTTAAATTATTGAAATGTAAATAATTTTATTCAAATGCACTTAAAATAAGTTGTTTTGAATCGGCCAACATTTTTACCTACCACTCAGAATGTCTTTTAACTGACAAGAAGAATGGGCCCAAGAAACTCGTCAGCTTTAACAGAAGTAACGACATTTACAATATAACACATCGTCACCATACATAATCCACAAAAAATTGGATGCTGTTTTTCTTAAAAAGAAATATTTCGGTAATATATCTTTAAGAGAGACGATGTTCGAGCCGTAGAGAATTAAAATATTGGAAATATACCTCAGATAGAAATATCTTAGGCTTTCCTTCCAGAGTAGGTACGGTTCCGGCTTCAAAAAATTTCAGAACATCAATTTCTTTAAAAGGCCGCCCACGTTTTACGTAAGATCCGTCTCGAAGCTTCTGGGATATTATGACCACCGCCACGCAGCCATACTGTGTGAAGTCGCGATCAAAATCTGATGAAAAAACATGGAAACTGAAAATGAGAAAATACAAACTAGCCTTCTAAGAACAATTTTATTCTAGCATTTATTTTTCATATTATAATTTATCATTATTTAACTTTTTATTGCACTTATAAACAATTGAACACTACAATAACATTATATTAGAGAGCAATGGTGGGCTTATCTCTAAACGAGATCTCTTCCAGCCAACCAAGGGTATGCCGGTGACTAAACAGGTAAGCGAGACAACTTAGAGTGCAGATCATAAAATAAAACATTTATGAATTCAATAAAAAAAAAAGATATTTTACTATGTCAGTATACAATACAACATAAAGAAGTACGTTTAACTACATAAATATACTAAATAAATAAAATTATATTATGTTCTATACTATGATAACTGTACTAGAAGGTCATCTTTAAGTTTAGTCTTAAAGGGAGTGATTCATGGCCAGTCCTGGATGCCCAAAGGAAGTTTGTTGCAAAATTGTGCAAAAATCAATTTTGCAAACATTTGTAAAAAAATTTTTCGAATACGATTGGATATTCCTATCACAGAACAAGCAAGGCCTACAGAGTAAAAAAGGATAAAAGTACTAGAAAATTTCGAAGGATGCTTACAAGGCTCGGTAGCCCAATTGGGAGAAAAATCGCTAACGACACGCGTCAGAAACCCTCGTGATAGAAGAGGAGCAGGTTTTAATAAGATAAAGACAAACGTCTTACTCAGTACGCTCTCTATAATCAACTATTTTTTATGCTTATGTTACTTATGTTATACAAAAATCATTGGACGTGTAGTAGTGGTAGATGTTATTATTAAACCATTAAGGTTGACATTGGGTCCTATGTTTAACCCACATCGTAGCAGCGTGGCTATCACGCGCGTTGCATCCGATACAAACTATTCTAATCCGGAAAATAAAATTCAGTAAATTCACAAAAAATGTAATTTTACTTACACTCGTTTAGAATCAAACGAATTTCTTTATCGGTCTTGTTGTTGTGGATATCAACTTCGAATCGAAATTTCTCGAAAGTTGTTTTAACTTTCTCAGCTGTTGTGGTACTCAGTGTATAGGAATCATTGTGGAAGACCAACATTGCATTTTTGCTGTATCTGTAGTGCGATTAAAGTAAACATTATTAAACTTAGTTCAGCTTTTGAAATTTGAAAAAGGTTTGTGATTACTTCTCTTGCGTTGTTCTATTATTAATAATAATATTACTTTAAATAAATTCATTTAGCTTAGCTCAAAATAAGCATTGTAAAGTTTGTGTCATGAAAACTATTGTAACTTCGGTATTAAAAACTTTATGACAGCATTATGAAAAAAAAATCTATGAGATTTATGTGATGTATAACTGCATACTCGATTAGGTTATGAGAATGTAAAGTCACGAAAACGAAAAGTCAATAGAAGTTGACAACAAATTGGTAAAGAACATGCTTCACACCTTAGCTTACAGCCGCAAAGTTGCCTGTCTTTCGGTTTTTTAAATACAATAAGTACTTTAGAAAATAGATTTTGAGTTGCATGAGCTCATACCGCCATCTACCTTCTGCCGTGGAACTGCGCACTGCGGGCGTCTTATTTGCTATTCCTAATCAACATCTGTTATAATGCGCACAGCAAAAAAGAAATCCCTTTGCTTCTGTACGTATTCACAACCAGGGTGAATGGGCACACTCTGGGTTAGCTAGCTCCATCGTGGACCTTATCTTGGCCCCGAGCTTGATTAGGATCCTAACCAAGCTCCTAATCAAGCATATAAAAAAATCGGAACAATAAAAAGTTACACTAACCTGTCTAATTCGTAAGAGTACCTCGGTACAGTCCCAACTCTTGATGAGTTGCGCCTATTTCTTCTAAATCGGTTTCTTCTTCTTAGCCGTCTAGATCTCAAAGAGTAAAAGACACCAAAATGAAAATTAGGAACAACTGTATTTCCTTCATATCTTGGTTCATCTTTAAACGGATTTGCGAGGGTAATGAAAAGTTCGTTTGGAATCATCACTTCACAATTCGGCGCCATATTTTTTTTCTGAATTCATAAAATAAAAAAAAAACAAATCAATCCAATGACCAGTGCACTTATGTTGAATATCTGAATCGATTGAGCCTATCGCCATGTTTATCAATTGATAAAACATTTGTCATACTTTAGATAGTAAATTTTACATGGATATCTTATTAGCGGAATAACTAATATTATTTGAGTCCAAATGAAAACCAACTGCAAAGTTAAATTACATTTTTGTATTCATGATTTTAATACAAGTTCTCTGCGTGAGAGCAAAAGAGATAGAGCTAGAGCGCGGTTTGATCCATGAATATGTTTTCTATTAAGATGAAACTGTTAACACGTCTGTACATATTAAAAACGGTTTTATAGTAAATCGAACTAAAAAGTGAAAAATAAAATAGAGTTTAAAAAAAACTAAAAAAAAACACGCTTTAATAGCAAATCGAACTAAAAAACATGAAAATAACTGTTAATTAATATTTTATTCGACTGTTATAAAAAGTATACTAATTCAATATGTTTTAATAATTTTCATAAAATTCTAAAATGAAAATAAAGTTTTGTAAAGAAAATTAATTTCATTGCAAAAAAGGGTGCTCGATATTGATCGTTGTAAATATATAAATAGTAGTTATTTGTACATAAAGTTAGTATAGAAATTTGGTACAAAAAGCACCCCACGCTTATTTACAATAAAATAAATTTTCTTTTCCTAACTTTATTTTTATTTTACAATTTCTGAAAATAATTTAAACATATTGAATTAGAATACTTTTTATAACAGTCGAATAAAATATAAATTAAAAGTTATGTTCTGATTTTTAGTTCTGTTTGCTATTAGAGCGTGTTTTTTTAGTTTTTTTAAATACTTTTTTATGCATTAATTTCTATTATAACTTTTTGGCGCGGCACTGTATTTATAATTGTTGGATGGTCACCATTTAGCGGAGTAACTAATATTATTTTAGTCCAAATGAAAACCAACTGCAAAGTTAAATTATATTTTTATTAGGAAGACGCGTGTATAATACTGTGGGCTTTACAAGTTACTCTCTGTCTGAGAGGGCTTTCTCACGGTCTTGACGGCCGTATAGATGATTATATATCCTATGTACTTATGTAGTTACATCTTACTTATAAAAGCTTGATCCTTTATGATATTAAATCGTATTTTTATCGGTTCTTTTTGTATTGTTTTTTTTACATCTAGACACGCGGTAGCGTGTCAAGCCAAGTTCAAGAAACAGAACTGGCGAGCCGCACCGTGTGTCATATTACACGAACCATTTGGAGCCACTTTTGACCCCCTCATAAATCAAAAACTATTTCACATAAACTTATCAAATTTGTCTCATGTATTGAGACTTGCGAGATACATATGTGTTCTAAATTTCATAAGCTTATCTCAAACGGTAATGTCCAAAAATCCTCATTTTTATCATTGACTGACTGACTGACCTATAGATCAAAACTCTAACCCAGTTCCAGATGACCTAGAGAGTTAAAATTTGGTAACTTGGCACCCATTAAGATCTCACTTCTTTTGTCGTTGAAGTCAACAACCAAGGCATTTATCATAATATTGAACTTGGCTCTCATTTCACATTTATGTTTTTGATTGGGATAATAAATACACTAATCCGTGACCACTATCTCGACAATAAGCGACAATGCCATCAAAGATTTAATACTCAAGCCTAGAAAATATCACTTATGGCTTGAAGACTTTGAGTAGTTCTATTTCGTACTTGTACGGATGATAAATTTGATACAAAATGCTTTTAGAATAACAACTGGGAAGCAATGGCGTATATTCTTACATCTGGTTGCCACTCTTTGAAATGGATTCAAGGAATTTGGAGAGAGTTTCTTGGCCGCTTTGTCAATTGAACCAAGCCATTGAAACTGGTATTTGTTGCATTCATCCCAAAGATGAATACAGTATTCCATTCAGGATCAGATTTGAGCTTGTTAAAGGTTGACAATATAAGTATAAGGTTTAAGATATAAGTCTTGAAGCACTCGGTTTAAAGAAAAACAATTAGAAAACTTGAAACATCAAAACAGTTTATTTTTCATAAATAATTATTATAATTAGTTGAAACCATTCACAGGGCGAGCAAAAGACAGTGGTGACAATCAATAATATATATTACCCTAGGTGTAATACTTAAACCAACGGTACATGCTTATATTTACGAGTATTCTAAGATTTTCGATAAAGTATACTTCGATTATAATAGACCACTAGACAAAATTATTTACAATATATTTAATATAAAAAAAACTATCTACGGGAAGACTACATAATGTTATAACATTGACTATAGTAAACAATGCAGTAGATATGGCAAAGGTTCTTTTATAAAAATTGATTCTATCAGTGGATTGATATGACAATTACAATAATCTACAGGTTTAGCAAAGATATTGTTCACGAAAATTCCAGGTGATAATTTATTTCTTTACGTAAAAGAGAATTCATCGAAAACATACTCACCAACTTGATCAGTTTATTGACATCCCACAAGTGGAACAGAAGCCTCTTCCAGTCATGATTTAAGTCATCATAGGGGGGAAATTTATACGAGTATACACAATTAAAGGTTTCGTGAAAGGCGACGAAAGATACTGGAAATAATTACGATCTCCCATAGACGACAAAATGGGCTGCAGCGGTTTCCGAATTACGGCATTTTACTGTTCTCGATGGCGTAGGTCATTAGCGCGTTCGGTTGCGATCATGGAAGTGAAGCAACTTTCGCAAAGGACGGTCATTGGATAGGTGACCAAAAACTTATTGTCACGAGGTGGTCGACTGCGGTCTACATTCGTTAGCAACCTCCAATCCGCACTGGGCCCGTGTGGTTATGTTTTGTGCATAAAATCTCTTATGTACTCGAAAAAGCCAATTGGTTGTTTTGGTAGTTGCTTTAATATAGTATTTTACGGAACTGCAGAGACAAAGAGGCACAGTAGTTCTTAAGGATCAGATCTTAAGGAACTACTTAGGAAAAAGTAATATATAGAACGTTGTATTCAATTTCAAACACGAGCTGATCTGATACCTTTGATTTTACAGCTGTATCTCCATCAAATAAAGTCTAAAATGAATTTAAAAGTTTACAGTGACAGCTGTAAAAAATATTTGGACATCTTGATAGTGCCCCAGTTTTCGATACTGACAGTACCTACACGAAAAACATTTAACGGTACCTATATAATATTGTTAATTTCCATTATCTACACTGCATTTCGCTATACAAGAGTAGCAGTTACCAAAATATATACGAGTAGCTTAAATGCTAAAAAAAATATTGTCACAACTGTCCAGGCTCAAGGCTTCGCCCTGTCCATGTTTAGGAAGTCAATCACAATAAAATTTCTTAATATTATTACAATCTAATGATATATCAAACTTAACCTTATCACTATGGAATACAATATTATTTACAATAAACATCACTATCTGTCTTTTGCTGTATATTTACAAGTTTTCTGTACATTGGGTAGATTATTGTTTGAATCTGTAATATTTTGTGCAAAAATGGTTTAATATATTTACAGTGCTATAAATAAATGGAAGATGATCAAAGCCGTTTATTACAAAGCGATTGTCATTATTTTCAGCACAAGAAGAGATTTTATTGAATTTAATTCGATTGTTACACATCTTAATGTTCTAGTATACTATAGTTTAATTCATATACATATAACTATATCACTCGAATTTTAAACTATAACTGGCCTTCTTTCCTTCAGTTTACAAGAACAACTTTTCTTTTTCAAACTATTGTTATTTTTGACGCTGTTGTATATTCCATTAAATGATTTGGAAGAGTGTCGTTGCTATAAAGTGGCAGTTTTGTCATTAGGTAAGTCGATATTATTAACGTTTTCAGTTGGATAATTAACCAGTTTATGTTTATCGCTGGCACTGTTTATGGTAGGAGTGATGTTATTACATAGAGGATTGGATTCTTTTTCATCTTTTACGTTAGGTTCTTCGCTTTTGCTTTTGTTCTCTTGTAACCTTTGTATTGTCTGCCCGTTGGTGAGTTTGTTGAAATCAGCTGCTTCAGTTTGAGTTTCTTTATCCGCACATGCAGCTTCTGAGGTGTAAAAATATCATCGTTAATCGATAGAAAGTATATGTGCAATTTCATTGGACTTTCACACTTGGCGAGCAAAATTTATTATTATCCAAACTAAAATGAAACAATGTTGTCCCTTTAATTTAACAAAGAAAGATTAATCTTCAGTTATAAGCCAGGTCTTACCTTAGTTTATGTTATTATTACAGGGATAGTAATTATGGTACTAGTATCAGAGATACAAGGTAGTACATTTACCATATTAATTATAAAAAAATTCAAACGCTTGGTAAAATTATTTTAGTTGTGAGAGTGTTTTGTCTTTTTCATTCAAACTTAGATCATAATAAGAATGAATTAACACACACTTGTACATATAAAATTGAATAAATTGTATTTATTTAAACGCTTTTTAAGTTAATTTTGTTCAACAAGTAGGCAACTCTTTTTTTAACTTTATTAAGCATACAACGTATGCAATAACGTTTGCAATATTCTTAGGTTTAAAAGAAATAAGGGACAAAATATGTGATAAGGCAATTCCTATCGTAAGAAGACAACTAAACGAGGTGAAAACACCTAAATCTACCAACAATTGTTCTAAATATTTTTAATGGCTTTAAGGTTAGAAACTGCATAATACTTTTAAAAGGACACTTATTTCTCGACCTTAAACGAATGATATCAAAAACATCTTGTTTTCAGTAAACAAGTTAGACCCCTGACTTACTCTTAGTTTGTATGGGTGCCGGGTGCGGGTGTGGCGGTTTTCGGCTGTACCGTACGGGCATGATGCTCTGTCGTACATTCCGCTCAGGCCGGATAAGGATTATATATAACTGCAAAAAGAACGGACAAACTAATATCCTTAATCAATTAACCTAAATCCATAATTGCACGGCCAAACAGCTGACGCGAGTTCAATGATATTTGTTATGAAGATCATGGGTGTTGTGGTAGCGTCGTTGTTTCTGAATTCCGCAATTTCCGCAATACATTCGTAGAGTATACCCCTAAAGATGGTGATGATGAAACTGGTGGTTTTAATATATCAAGATGTTTAATATTATATCCTTATACGCAATACCTTGGGGGAGAAGAGGCAGACGAGCGTGACGCTTGCGCTGAGCGAGATGGTGACGGCCATGCTGGTGACACGCAATGGCACGTGGCTCGCCGTACCGAAGTATAGCGGCACGAATGCCAGCCAGATCACGCACGTCGTGTACATTGTGAACCCTGTGTCAATTGTTATTCATGATGACAGTAACAAAAGGCGAAATGGATAGTATAGATATAATATGGATAGTATCCATAACACAAGCCTTACAATGCTTACTTTGGGTTAGGCTAATTGATGTGAATGTGAGAGATATTGTTACTAATATTATTATTAGGTAACTAACTGTTTTTAGTTATAGCGGATAAGTTGGTTATTAGAAAGTGAATTAGATTAGAAAGATAAAGGTAATCTTTTCGTTTATACTCTTTCGTTCCTCTTACATAATGCCAGAATTAAGTTATTTACTTAAAAAATAGTGCTAATAGTATTAGTTTTTCTCCGTTGCCAATTTTCCCCATGCGAGTAACTTCTGGGAGTACCAGCATTTGGAAATAATAAAATTTCCTTTGATGAATAGCTGTCACGATAGGCTCAAACATCGTCCAGCCAACATCTAAAAATCAGTTCGCGGTCAAGGTTGAGGTCGGGCGAGTTTTTATTAAAACTATTGTCTGGATGGTTATCGTACAGCTGTTATTTCAATTTTAATAACCTGAGAGCAATGGCCCTTATGGAAGTTGAAAACATTTATAACAATTTATCTATGTTCTTTATTAAAACTTACCGATATGTTTACTTTCATTGAAAGCTTCGGGTATTTTTCTGGTCAGAACAGCGTACACAGTGCAGACAAGGATAAGTACTATAGGGTAGAAGAAGGCGATCATGTAGGAAGCGTCCACGTACGAATCGCACACCAGCATATTATCTTCCCTCGTCGGGTAATGGAACATGGCCCGCGCAGGAGCCACTATCATCCATACTACTACAATTAGCACCTGAAAGTAGTTCGATCACTCAATCCTACAGTTCAAAAACTTAGGGTATTTCAACAAGGTTTCTATGATCAGGCTTTACAATTTTTTCTCTTTAACCTTCCTATACCCGTGCATTGGTCTGCTAGACCGAGAAAACATTTATTTTAATTTCTTTAATTTTTCGGAAATGCTGACGAGTTGAAGTTTTTGCTAGCTGCCGGATTTGTTACCAGCTTCAATTTAGTGCACAGCATGCGTTTGTGCTTAACGTACGTGTAGGTGTATTTGGCGCCAATTGGTTCGTGAGACCGACGCGGGTATAGGCGCAACTTTTCGTGTAAGTATAAAATTACTACATTATTGCTTGTTCACTGTTAAAAGATGGCCTATGGTGATGGTATAGCCTGATGAACATGGCAGGTATTGACACCTACGTAATATACTTGCAAAACAACCACAACGGGTATACGAAGGTTAAGCAAATTTTTGGAGTTGAACATGTTGTAGGTAGCCAGAATTATTTTTATTTGCAATATTGTACAAATGGGTACTGATGACTGCGGCCCATGGTACTGGCATTAGCCAAATGTCATTTCTAATAATATTTCTTTAAAGTTGTTTATAATTGTTACCTTTGATTGCAAAAATAAAATCAATATAATTATTTTTCTAGTTTATGAATTAGGCGTTAAAACGGAACTTTTTTTATAAAATAGTACATATGAAGAGTATGCAAGCTATTTTTCCAGTCCATGATAGGTTTTTGACAGATCAGGGAATCATTCGATAATATCTGGATAGCTCCTAATTACTCCAAGATTTACTATATTTCTGTATGGAAAAAAGTTTGTCGCTGAATAGTACAATGAAAAGAGTGTTACAATTTAAAAAACCTGTATTTGGAAGAACGTTGACATCAATAACTAAACATACACATCTTGAAATTAAACTTTAGATATTCTTTTAATGTCAGAGTGGTTTTTACGTTCTGTTATTTCCAGTATGACATTACCGGTTAGCACATTTAGCGCCAAACTAATTTTAATAATATTAATAGATATTTTAACCTGGATGGAGATTAACGCAGCACATATAGCGAGTTGGGAGCTCGGTGATATCAGGATAGGTCTCTTTGCAGAATGTTTGCTGGCATTGAAAATGCGTGATATTCTGTTAGTCTTAGTAAGAAGGGCGGCATATACAACGGTGAAGCAGAAACCCGTCCCGAACCTGGAAAATAAACGAGTTACTGTAAAAGTTTAATGCTTATCCAATTAGACGATCAATGATTTTCGATCGGTGTCGATCAATATCGATCAGTAGCGATAGATAGCGTCGAACAGGTTAGTGCGGGTAGTGACTTGTATCGACTAGTTTTAACAAGCGAGTCTGATAAGATTAAGAAATTGGTGGTCGATGCCTATTCGAAGCCAAGAGACTTGGTGGGAAAGTACCTTAATAGATTCCATTCTAGCATTAATTTTTAGAGTTCCGTACCTGAAAGATCTAAACGGAGCTCTATTGATATTAATCAGGGGTCCGTCAGTCACACAGTTTTTACAGCCAAACGGTTGGAGCTACAGTTTTCAAATTTTTACAGTATAAGCATATTTTTGACCCAGAGCTATATAAATTATTATTTTATTATTTATTTATTCATAACAATTAAACGGGTGTATCCCAATTACAAAATTGTTTTTCATAATACAATCATAGAATTATACACATCAATTAAAACATAATATAATTAAATAAAATCATTCATTCTCCATAGCTTTCAAAGCCGCATTCATAATTGGCTTCCACTCGTCAGCAAACAAGTCCAGTTCAGGAAACTTCACCAGTAAAGCATTGAAGGCCGTATGCATTTGGCAGAGTGGGGACTGAGCACGCGCTTCGGTGCGGCATGCAGGTGTAGCAAATAGAGGATGCCGCCGGTTAGCTCGATGGCGTAGGTACTTGTCAGGCACAAAGAGCCTGGAAAGCTGCTCTACTGCCTCAGGCAGATCTATTAGCCCACGCAAAATTTTAAGACCCATACAGATTTCATTCAATGCTCTTCGGACTTCTGCGAATTCATTTCAAGGCTACCTAGCAAAAACTTAGTGGGATACAAAAAGGAAAAGTAGCCATAAAGGCGCTTATAAAAGTACCTAAGAAAAGCCTTCTGAACTTTCTCTAGAATAAGTGTGTATTTCGCTTCATGTGGATTCCACACACATGCACTGGCCTCTAACTTGCTTCTTCCAAGGCTGGTATAGAGAAGCTTTATGGCTGCAGGATCGTGAAAGTCACGTACATTTCGCATTACAAAACCTAGACGACTAAAAGCACTCTTCGCAAGTGTTGAGATGTGCTCATTGAAAGTTAAAGAACTATCAAAGATCACCCCCAGATCTTTTATGGAATCTGTGCGCTTTATATTAGCATTCCCCAACACGTACTGATACCTGATTGGTGACCGCTGTCGACTGAACGTCATTACAGAGCATTTCATAAAATTGAACTGTAATTTATTACGTTCACTCCACAGATACAAAGCATTAATGTCGTGCTGAATGAGCTCGCAATCACGTTCACTATCCACATCCGCAAACAGTTTCAGATCATCCGCATAAAGCAGACACTGGGCATGCCTGAGAACTTTCACTATATCATTGATCAAGATTAAAAATAGCAGGGGCCCAAGAATTGAACCCTGCGTCACACCAGAGGGAAATTATAAAAATATACTATTAAATGTTTCAATAAACTTATAAATAGTCTTATAACCTTGAAATTTGGTGATAATTTTAATTTTTACGTATACTTTATTAAAAATACCAATATATTGAAAAAAATCTTGAAATTTCCTCATTTTTCGTATTACAACCAAGGTGATTTTACGGTCGCATTTTTGAAATTCGGACGGCTTATATTCTACATTTTGTAGGGAATCTCAAATGTGCTAAGTCCGATACTGACTTGACCAGTTTTTTTATTATCAATAAAGTACCAATGCATCATTTCATGATACACTGATAATCAATACCTGTTTATTGTTAATATCTAATAATAATAATAATAAATTGCGCGTTAACTTATTTTGGATATGTTGCTGATAGCATTGTTTCGTTGTCATTTGTACTTTTCTTTCTATTATAGCAAAATAGAGAGTGATCGTTACTCATTTTCGTATAGAATAACAAATTACGAGCTACGAATAATTTACGAACAGTCTTTGTGTGGTATCTTAATCGAATTATACAAGGGTTGTTTCCTGAGCAGTGAAATACGAACGTTTAATTTGTTAAATATCAATAAGTTGTGAAATTAATTGGAGATATCCGACGTATTTAGCGTGGTTGCTCGTTTTTATTTTATTTGTCTTAAAAAAACAGAGTTTCAGCGTAGAATTTACAAACAAAAGAATATTATAAACTTAGATATATTTGCTTAGGACAAGTTTCAGCTTTGTTGACAAGCAACATGGAAAAGCTGATTGCTTTTGCATCTTAAAAGATGTTAATTACGAATAAAATAAAAATAAACAATGTAATAGTAATAATTTCAAATTAAAAAGAGACATTTCGACGCGTTATTTTTTTTGTTATAATTTAATATAAAAAAAATGCATTTAATTGTTTAAATGATAAAAAAATATAAACATTTGTTGTTTTGTTTTGGATTTCACTTATTCGATTCTTATTACACTCGGTGTAGTAGGTAGTAAAAACTAAAACATGAAGATACATGAATACATTTAATCACAATTTCGATAAATACATGATAACTTCAGTCTAATCACGGAAATTATTAATCTTATCGTCTGTACTACATATGGGATCTGTCTACACCTACATTCTATGAATGCAGCATTTAAAATGAATCATTCTAAAACTAGGTCGTTGCAGTCCCTAAGCATAAAGCTTCGCTAGCACCATACAAAGGAGCGCAGCGTAATGCTATAAATATAATGTTTTAGAAATTTTAAAATTCCATAACAATGAAAACCTTCAAAAAGCGCACGTTTTTTGTTTCAATAGGAAATCCCATAGAGTTAATGTTTTTTGGTCATAACTTTTTTAATTCTGCATCACAATCTGGTCCTGAATATGTTGATTTGATTCCACACAAAAATTATTAAAATCGGTGAAGAACTCGGGAAGTTATGGCGTAAAAGACATGGCGTCATTAAAGCTGATCCAAAAAGTAAAGTTTCAGTACTAAGTGCAAATACACACACACACACACACGCACCACCACTGGACCACAATATTATATGTTTGTGACTATACATATCTACCTACTTACATACCAGAGGTCTTAGTGTGTTTTTACGCATTCGATATACGATTATGAACGCTTTACAGATTTCTATGAAGATTCGAAGTTCCTGATGGTTGCCGCTAGGGGCGCTACAAAAAACCAAAGGCACTAAGGCGTCAGAAAGCGAGATTTTCTTTATCTTAGGGTATTGCCAATATACATAATATATATCTTATAATCGAATTAAATGTAATTGTTTCTATTTTTTTTTTGCATTCACAATGCAATATTTCTATAAGATAAAAAATCACTACGCCTCCGAGCCCTCAGGTAGGATTCCAACTTACGACCTTTCGCTATGCGGGCGAGTGCTCTGACCGCTAAGCTACCGAGACGCTGGTAAACGTGTGGAATTTTACAAACGTATTTCAATTTCTACTATGAGCTAGTATCGTTCCACCAATGTTGAACGCTAACTGCCTTCAACATCGAAAGTAATATTTTTACGATGTAATTATCAAGTCAATGGAATGGAAAGATTATGGCCACTCCAAAAATCTGTTTGCAATTTTAATTAACAAATTTACAGTATTTTTATTCAACCCAAAAAAAGCCTAGGGCTAACAGTTTTTTTTTATCACATGCACGCATAAGCACAACATATACATATATTTACTTACATAACACACACAGATTGCAAAAAATGATATACCTGGACCTAAAAAATTACTAAATCGACATATAGTTAAAGCTATTGCATTTATCTTGCACATAGATTACGAAAATAATCTTAATTTCAGCAATAAAAAATTCAATTCAATAAAAAAAAATTGTTGAGTTTTGTTAAATTTACAATGTGCTTATCGAATTAAACGCAAGTTATCATACATTTGCATAAAAGGCGGCCATTATTTTTTTGTTATGACGTGGTTGGAAATACGCGGGATGCGGGGCAAACGATTGACCAGCGTAATGGCGCGAATACGGCCACGTCCAAATATCAAACTGTTCTGTTTAAAAAAAATGGCTTTTATCCGTGTCCATTAAGCCATGTCTTCATATTCAGTAATTTCTTTTCTTAATTAAAAGATTATGAATGATGACAGTTGATTTAAGAATGATTTATTTATTTAAATGGACCTTCAACAGGATGAACATGTTCTTGTGCTTAAAAATTAATTTCTATAATTAGGTGCATGAAACTCTACTTCAAGATAGCCACAGCATGCGCCATCAATATTTAGGTAATATGTCAGTGTTGCTAACTTAACTTTATTATATGTTATTTAAAAACTATCGAAGATTTTGCCTTCGAAAACTAGTGAGGTGTTATGATACAAATCTATCGTTGTATCGTCATTGGCAAATTCCTCATAGAATCTACTTAGCGATCAATGAAAGATGAATGAATAATTTTAGGGATTTTACTAAAATCACCCCGTGGAATTCTTAAGGGAGCGTGTAAATTACATTTCCCTGTTTTACACTTAGTTATTAACCACTATTATTCCACAATAATATCCGCCATAACACAAATTTTAACCATTAAAGTGACTCTTCCTACTCCCGCCAAAACGGTCAGAAATCAATCTTTATAGTATCTGATCTGATGATCTGAATAAGACTCAATGTGATGTATCATAAAAAACTTGATTACTCGACGAACGAGTCGTCCATAACGACCAATCAGTTTCACGCGGCTTAACTTTTTCTAGATAAAAGCTCTAATCCTTTTCCAGGCTTCGTTCTTACCCTAAGGTTTTATTACAGCTTTATCTCAGCCCGATTACTGAGACAGATTTATTTCTTTTTTACGAGTTTCACTCATAAGAGATTTTCTTATAACGAAAGCGACCTACTTTTCGTTACTTAATGTATTGACGTTTCTTTTTTGTTTTGCTATATACCAAATAACAGTAATTGGCTTGGTTTTAGAGACAAATGGAAAAGTAAATGGAGATAATTTTCTTTTTCCCTTTAATCTTTATGTAGGGCTTTAAATTATTTCTTGAAGGGTCTTTGTTGATTTGGTGAGTATATTTTGCAATGATTTTGCATTCTAACCCATATACGGGTGGACTCTAAATGACAACATTATGTAGGTGTTATTATGATATTGAGTAGAAACGGAGGCGTGTTGCTACTCAATATCATAATAACACCTACATAACATATTTACTCAATATAGCAGGTGGCTCGGTAGATTGCCCGGAGCTTTTAGGAAGTATTGGCTTGCGATTTCCAGTGGTGTCTCTCAGAAAACCTAATACAAATTCAAACAAATCAAATTACAGGCGCAATTCATTTTTAATTCGAGCAAGCGAGTGTTTTAACACATTAGCGAAGCAACATGACATTGATTTCTTCAACACTTCTTCTTGTCGGCTTAAGCGATTACTTAGCAATATTTTTTTCATTTTCTCTTGTTAAATAGACTCCTTTAACATTTTAATTAACCTGCCATATTTTATATGATAAAGAGGCATACTAGTTTTACTTGTTACAATTTGTAAGTGGCCTTCTGTATTTATTTCATGCTTCTGTATTTTTATCTGGTTGTTAGTTTCCCTTAAATCGTTAAATAATTAAATTTTTTTCTTGTGTCGTCACACAACAGCTTCCGTCTGGTCGTACGGTCATTTGACGTTTGGCTGTCGAGTGTAGCTGTTGTCTGCTGTTCGGCGCAATTTGCTGTAAGTTGTGTTATTTTTTAAATTTTATCTTGTGTGAGATATGAATTCTATTGTGAATTGATGTGAAGTATTTTTAAATTAAAGTTGATTTGTTCTTAAATTATACATTTTGACAATGAGTTTATTATTTTTTAATAGTCTTGGTTAAATGCAGAAAAATAAGGATTTGGCGCTTGTGTTTAAAAGTGACCTTGTTCGTATATTTATATTTTTCATAGTTTTTTATTTTACACCTACACGTGAACTGTTTTTCAACTGTTTATAAAGTGAAGTGAAAAGTTAATGTGGTTTCTATTGTTTATTACAACAACTTAATGTTAATTAATAGAAAAAAAAATATTTTTATTGCACTCCTTCTTTTCTCAATTCAATTCATAAAAGTATGAAATTTTTCATCAATGTCTTCTTATGACGTTATCAAGTAAAATATCGTCCGTAAACCGACTTTAATTTTTTTTAATAAACCAGGCTTGTTACCCCTACATTCACTAATCAGTAATCACTTTAAAGTTTATCTTACCTTTGTATTGAGCAAAGAATATCAGTCGGTCTGAACACAAGGGCAAAAGTGACAAGGTAGCACATGAGTATCCCGGCGAGCAGGACGTAAGATAGCTCTCTCCCGCTCGCACGCACCACTGGTGTCGAGCTATGACGAACCCACACACCACAGACGAACCTAGAAATATTTAAAAATTGAAATATAGAAGATGTATAGTTTACGGCTGATTTGAATATTGAGTCTATTTTTGTCACTCTACATAAAATATTATTATTTATACCAGACACCTATAGTACAGTCAATCTGTAGGTTGAGTGATGAAAAAATTACCCAATGGCTGATTCTTGTTTTTTCTGTTGCCAAATGACGTCACTAAGCTACCTTGGCGATGGGCATGTTCAACTCGTAGCGGTTTTTTGAAAAACTCAAAAAAACGTCCAAAATATTTTTGAAATGCATTTTTCTCGATTTCTATGCATTTTACAAACTTTTTGTTAAGACAAAAATTGTAGAGGGCGTTGAGTACTACAATTTATGTCATTGATGCAATGTCGTACAACAAAAAGTGCGCATTGTAGGTGGCGCTAAAGTGTCCAAAAAAGTGTTTTTTCACATTTTCACCCAAAAAATATCATTTTAATGATAAGGAAAAGTTTAAATGGTAAAGTTGTTCCTTACGTAATTTTCAACAACGTTTGTCTAAACAATTTTTTTGTATTACTTACCGTTTTCTATCTTATCTTATAAGATCGCATTGAAAATGCATAAAAAATATATAAAAATTATAAATCTAACATGGCTGTTTCATCTTAATCGATTGACCAAACATTTGTAAAAATGTTTCTTTCGAATACGAGAGGATGTTCCTCTCATTGATGAAACAACGCTGGCCTACAGCGTAAAATCGGGAAGGTACTAGAAAATTTCGACGAGTGTTCGCAAGGCTCGGTAGCTCAATTGGGAGAGCATTGGACCGGATTTCCAAAGGTTGCGGGTTCGATTCCCGCCTGAGAATTCACTTGTGACCCGAGTCGATTTTTTCTAGTATTTTTCTATTATAATAATTTATCTTATAAGATCGCATTGAAAATGCATAAAAAATATATAAAAATTATAAATCTAACATGGCTGTTTCATCTTAATCGATTGACCAAACATTTGTAAAAATGTTTCTTTCGAATACGAGAGGATGTTCCTCTCAAATTTTTTTCTAGTTAAATGCTTGAAAAAAAAAAAAACGTCTTAGGTTAAATAACTAGAACAGCTATCAAAATATCGACCAGGATAACTTACGCCGTAAGAAGTATCCCAACGGAGGAGAAAGACATCGCACCGATGGCCCACGCGGAGTCTGGTCTCAGGTAGGCCTCCGGTATGGGTCGGCAGTGAGTCCTGGTGGGGTCTGGCAGAGTCCCCCTAGGACACACCATACACGCTGTCTCCACGTACGGCGACCGAATCTGGGAAACCCGAATATTTCACTTTGCAATCACCAACATACTTCAATGGAAGAAAAAAGTCATCGTCAATGACGATCTTTTTAATAATAAGCTTAAAAACCTTAAGTTAGAATAATTTTTCTCCTATACTAGTGCAGTTCAAGTGGTAGCTTAGTTGACAGTTTACACATGTTATAAAATCTCGTCTCAATATTTCTTCTTTACATTTGCAAATCAAATCCATTATATAATAATATAAACAAAGAATAAAAAAAAAAAAAAAATTCCAGTTTCCAGTATTTATATATAAGCTTTTTATGCCATCCAGCGAAGTCCTTCCAATTTTTAATATTTCCATGCAATTTTTGTATTAAAAGCATACAGCAGACGAATATGACGAACGATAGACACCAAAAGCAAAGCAGCATCAAGCTTCTAGTTGTAATTTATATCACATTGATAGGTGGTAGTAGAACACGCATAGAGTAACCAGTTTTGGGCCCTTGATTTTATTACATTTTAAATTTTCAATAGTAGAAAACAAAAAAAAAATATTAGGGCAAAAAAAAAACAACTGTTAGTCAGGATCGATCCACGACCTATCGGATACGTGTGACAAAGCAAAGTCTATGATACGCGCACATGAGCTATCGCCGCATATACTTGAACGACGAAATTTTGAATCTGTATGTCACTGTTTATAGTCCTCAACTATAAGCAAATGACGTTGTACACCAACGACGGTCAAAGTCCAATTTGCAAATGTTTTAAAGCTTAATATCTGTTTAACGAATTTAAAATTTTTGCACTGTTCACTGGTGTTTCTATGTTTTTATTAACTATTCTTCCAACACTTATATATATAACATAGTATAATGAATTATAGATTCTTCTTTGTATTGTTTTTGATGCGTTTACATTTAAATTTTTGTTTTGCACTATTTGTTTATTTCTTCTAAAGTAACACAGTCACAAACACTAATTACGAAAGCTACAGCCGGAGGATTTAAAAAAAACGAAAAAATATTCACTTATTTATTAATAGAAAATTACAATATAATTTAAAACTAACTAAAAGTAATTGACCGGTTCGATGTTAGAAGCCGAGTGCAATGTTTCACATGAAAAAACGTGTGACTGGGGAAAATGATGTCGGCAGGTCACGTTGCACTGGCACGTTGCGCTGACTCTGCATCTCGGACTGTTGCAATGGTCGAGGCTGGGTAGCTTCACTTAGTAACATAATTATATATGCTATGTAATTCCTCCACCCTCAGATCAGCAATTATTTTCCAACTTTCAGTGAAAAAATTGCTGGTTTATTTGATGGTGATGACGGTGTTGCATAAGTATGGTTTTCAGGATTTCTGCTGGCTTCATCTCGTGGGATGCTGGACATCTTCTCAGTATTTTTCTTAAGATAGCGTCGGCGAATCAGTATAATTATGGTAAGTACGATCAAACTTAATAGCGTTATGTATAGAGGTATGGTCGTATGATATACTATTTCAGGAGTCGTCTGCAGTTGCAACGGAGGCTGGATCATGATCTTATCTTGGAGGGTATGTAATCTTCTTAAGTTTATTGAACTCAGATTAAGGTGTAGGGATGCTGTGTTCTTCATTTCTTCAAGGTAATTTATCTTCATAATTTTCAGCGGCTGGCCTTGTATGATGTCATCAGAGTTCACGATGGTAAGTTCAGTTGTATGTAATGAACAATGCAATGGTACTGTTACTAAAAAGCTCCCGTTTAACATGTTGTAGCTTTGAGTGCCACAGCTGAGTTGAACTTTCGTTGGTTTCGGGAAGGCGATGACGTAACTTCGATCGTCGAGTTGTTCCATAGCTTCTGTTGATAGATAGACGGTGGAAATGCTGCAGGATGGATGAACGGTTTGTCTTGAGATGATTTCCTGGATACAGTCGACTTGAGTGCGAAGTTTTTTGTGTGAGCTTTCTTCACAGAGAAACTGGTTTTCGAACTTCGGGCATTCAGCCTCCATGTACACGAACTCTTTTCCATTAGTTGCTATATAAGGTTGAGGTGGAATAAGGATTTGATGGAATTTATTTGGTGCTAAGGATAATTTATAGAAACTATAAGTGTTTGGCGAGACAATGGGAAAGTTAAAAACTATAACTATTTGCTTTCTAACAAAATATGAACCAGATCTTATAATATTATAATAGTTTCTTAAATCTAAATCTACTATATGATTACGTCCGTATATTACTCTTAATTTATCTAACATAATTTTAAGAATGTTAATGCTAAGCATAGAATGATGAGTTGTCATTGTTCTCGTAAAAGCTAATATATTTTCTATTTTAATAAGTTCGTCCAATAAATCATTAGTATTTTCTGTAATGATAGTTAATAATTGGGCAAATTTACCATACTTAATAAGGCTACTATCTCTATATGAATTTTTATCTAATATTAATTGTAGTGTATTGTTAATTTTAACTTGGTTTTCTATAATCTGACTAATAACGTTATCATGCTCTTTTATCCAATCGTTATTTAAAGTTGCATGATTATTATATTCTAAGATGATTTTATTCTGATTCTCTTTAAGCGTTTTAAGAGCATCGTTATATCTAATGGCATCCTGATAATCTAAATTCCCGGTAATGCTTTTAATAATAGATCCTAGTCCGTCTAATAGACCTCTTTTTGTCCTTACTGGCTCTAAGCTATTTAAATGTTTCAATATAATATTAGTTTTATTATTTAAATAATTGAGTTGAATTTCATATAACAAATAAGTGTCGTTACTAAGTTTATTCTTATAGTTGTCTAGTTCGTCCTTAAGTATGGTTATTTCTTGCTCAATCCTATCAAGATCTATATATTGTAAAAACGTATGATAGTGAGTCGTTAGTCTAGTTTGTCCTAGCTTAAAGGGTAGTAGTCCAGGTCCTTCGTCCAGGCTGTCAAGTCTTATGTCCTGCGCTCGTGTTAGGAGAGGGATCAGCAACAGTAGTATCCTGTAACAAGTTTACATTCTTAGGGGCTCGTTTTATTCGGGACTTTGCTACAGGACCTCGTTTTTTGGAAGTGTAAATATGGATCGGCAGGTCTGCAAGGACTTTATCCTGCGTGTAACGAGGAGCAACTTTCTGTCTACAGGCGAGTGGGTTTTTTATAAATACTTGTTGCTGAGGTTCGTACTCAACTTCGGGTTCCCTGGTCTTATTTCGTGACTCTATAAGGGCAGTTCTGTCGGCTAGCGAGGTCGCATTGATTAAGTCGTATACTATTTGCATCTGTTCGCGATGGGTCACTACATACTGTTGTAATAGTTTTTCGTTAAGGTCAATGCTTACTGGGTCTCTAGGGTCAAAATGTCCTCTAATAATGTCATGTGGTCTGCACTTCGTAAAACTGTGTATAGAACTATTATAGGCTATTATAGCATATGGTATAAGATTAACTATGGGTTCATCTTTTCGTTGCAATTTTAGTATTCGAAGATGCTCTAATAAGGTGGAATGGAATCGTTCTATATTGCCATTATCGTTAGGGGAGTGTGGTAAAGTCTTATGGTGAGTTATTTTATGTAGTCGTAAAAATTCTGCAAACAGTTGATTGGTAAATTCAGTACCGTTATCAGTCACGATAGTCAAGGGGAAGCCATGGTGAGTACAAAATGTTAAAAGAGCTTGCAATATGCTTATTGCAGTGCCGTCCTTGAGATAATAGGCTTGCGCGTACTTAGAGAACACATCTATAAAAGTAATGAATTTTTCAGACTGTACTGTAAATAAATCAGCGTGAATAATTTCAAGGGGTTTGGTAGCTGGTGGTACTATATTAAATTGCTGTTTTATGGGATTCCTGTCATATTTACTTTGGCCGCATATACTACATTCATTTATATATTTAGTTATATGCTCCCTCATTTTTGGCCAATAATATTTTTTTGATAAGGCCAGGTAGCATTCATTTATCCCCCTGTGGTTTGTCTTACCTTCATGATAAAGTCTAAGTATGTCTTGTTGTCTTATGTACTCTTTTACATTTTCTAATTCTAATTTAGTAAGAACAAGGTTCATAGAGGAGCTCCTGAACTTGTCTTGTATTATAGGTATAATTTTATACATGGCTAAAGGAGGGTTTATTAACAGTGCTGTCTTTACTTTTGGGTTAACGTACTCTTTTATGGCGTCCACTACGTCGTTTTCTAAGTTAGTTTCTGTCACTTGTACCGTTATTCGAGTGTGGGTTTCAAAAGGTCTAGACACAACGGGTCGTCGTTTAATGTCATCTACAATAATCATAATTAACTGTTTGTGAAATTTGTTTAAGGGCTCGTCAGTGATAGGTACTTCTAAAATCGGATTTTCATTACTAGTATGTGCTGTACTTGTGGCAGAATTATCTATTGATGGTGGTTTTTCGGAAGGGTTGGCGACTATAGAGCTAATTTCCTCATTATTAATTTCAATTCGAGATAGGGCATCGGCATTGGTGTTACTTTTACCCTTTTTATAAATTACTGTAAAATCATATTCACTGAGTTTAAGTCGCCATCTGGTTAGTCTAGAGTTAGGCTCTTTAAGACTCATAATCCACTGTAGTGGTTTATGATCAGTTAGTATTTTAAACTTTCTGCCGAACAAATAAGGTCTGAAGTACTTAGTAGCCCAGACTATCGCTAATAACTCTTTTTCGATGGTACTATAGTTAATCTCGCTTTCATTAAGAGTACGAGAGGCGTAAGATATGGGCTTATCCGATCCTACAGTACCTTGTGAAAGGATGGCTCCTATTGCAAAGTTGGATGCGTCAGTCGTGAGTATGAATTCCCGAGTAAAGTCAGGGTATTGTAGTATTGGGTCGTTCGTCAATAGTTTTTTACACTTCTCGAAACAGTTAATATATTCGTCGTCTAAAGTTATTTTTTTATTCTTTTTCAGGCACATGGTCATGGGTTTGGTGATGCGTGCAAAGTCGGGAATAAATTTTCTATAATAACCTAGTAAACCAAGGAATTGCTTTATCTCTTTGGGGGTTTTAGGTAAGGGATACTTCTCAATAGAGGAAATCTTATCAGGATTAGGTCTTACACCCTCATTACTAATTACATGACCGAGGTAAGCTGTTTCAAGCTTAAGAAATTCTGATTTGTCCATTTGGATCTTGAAATTGGACTCTCTAAGTCGTTGGAAGACTTTCTCTAGATTCGTCATGTGTTCCTGCAGACTGGTACTGTAAACGATGATGTCATCAAGATATACTAGGCATATTTCGTTTTGCAGGCCTCTAAGGACATTGTCCATCACACGTTGGAACGTGGACGGAGAATTTTTTAAACCCATGGGCATCCTGAGAAATTCAAAATGCCCGTGTTCAACATTAAAGGCAGTCTTTTGAATATCCCTAGGGTCTAGTTCTACCTGATAGAATCCGCTAGCAAGGTCCAAGGTCGTGAAATATTGACACTTGCCTAATTTGTCTAATACGTCTGATATGTTGGGGATCGGATACTTGTCATCTATGGTTTTTTCGTTTAACTTCCGAAAGTCAATAACTATACGCCACTTTTGTTTGCCCGAGGCATCGACCTTTTTAGGGACAACCCAAATTGGCGAACTCCACGCGGATTCCGATGGTCGTATAATACCTTGTGAAAGCATATTTTCTATTTGATCCTTAACCTCTTTTCGATGTACAAAAGGATATCTGTAGCTTTTAGTATATACCGGTATTTCATCGTGGGTGTTGATACGGTGTTTGATTTTATTAGTAAAAGTTAACTGTTCGTTCTCTATATAGAATACATCCGAATAACGCGAACAAAGTGATATTAAATTCGCTTTTTCTTCAGGGTTTAAGTGATCCGTTCGCAATCGCGATATTACATCTCGTGTGCGCGACTGCTGTTCAGTACGCGTGCACTCAATATTAAAAATATCGGCCGTAATAAAATGATCTAATGATAGTATGGCGTCATTATCAGTAAGGTTTTGAACCTCTAAGAAAGCGCGATTATTAACTACCGTGGTTACACATTCGGTTATTACGCAATTACACGTCATCTGCTCTGGGATAAAAACGTCACCGTCGGGGGCGTTAATAGGAAGTCTAACTAATTTCGAACTCTGCGCCGGAATGATATCCTCGTATAAATTAACGTTTCGGGAGTTAAACATTTTTATTTCATTAACCATAGAACGTGTAGTCAATGTCCTATCTTTCAAGTCGATTTGAGCCTCCCATTTCGTCAATAAGTCAAGTCCGATTAATCCGTCGAAGTAGTCATGAAATTTGTACACAAAAAATTTAATGTCTTCGGTATCATTAAATTCAGAAAAACAAGGTAAAGTTATAGAATAGTTATTTCTACTGGTAGCATGCACATTGGTGACCTCGAAAGGATCATAATCTAATGAAATGTGAGGAAAATAATTTTGAACGGCTTCTGGACTTATAAATGACTGGTTAGCACCGGTATCAATTAAAAGTTTAAGTGGCGGACTACTGATTTGAATGTATGGTAGCTGCCTCTGTGTCTGTAAATTAATTTCTATTTTTGTTTTTTTGAAGTTTGATCTGGCCGAAAATTTTGACTGTCATCTGAGACTGGGCAGTCCTCAGGGTTATCAGCGTTAAAATCTGGAGAATGATCATAATAATTAGTTAACTCAATTTGGTTGTCATAGTATTGTTGCTCGGGGACATCATAACCTACTGTATATTCACTATACTGTGGCCAGTTGTAATCTGAGTCATTATAGTGGTAATTATCGTTATAATAAGAGCTCGCGTCGTAACACTCGTTCAAATTCATTTCCCTAGCCTTAAAATAGTTGGTCGGCGGTGGGTTTCCATGAACACGCCAATCGTGACCTCGAAGGCCTCCACCTGATGGTGGCAATGGCTTCGGAGTGAAATGCTGTATGCCGCTCATCGGCTTAGGAATAAATGAATTCCCGGGTTGATTCCTAGGTGGAAAGCGGAAAACGTTACTCTGTGGGTTATAGTTAGGTGGCCTGGCAGCAAACATTTGCTGAGTTCGTGATGGACCGGCACGTACCTGTTGCTGTTGGTAGCCCTGGGTAGGGTTAGCTCTGAAACCTTGGTTAGGTTGCGGAGCGAACCTGAACGGCTGCGGTGCTGGTGGTAGAGGTCTATGGATAGCTGGTGCTGCCCAATATGGTGCTGATGGAGGTTTTAGGATTTGTACAGGTGCTGGTTGAATTTTAGGAGCTGACTGGGGCTTAACAACCGCCTCGTTACGTTGTTGTAAGTACATAATATTCAACTCTTCTTGTACAAATTCCAAAGCCTTTTCTAATGTGTCGGGTCGCATACATCTAATTCGCGAACCCAAAGGCTCGTGCAAACCACGAACAAACGCTTGCATAGTTAATTTACGATATAAAGTACGCTTGGCCTCAATAGTGGTCACTAAAGTTTCATGCAAACTTACATAAGTCATAATAGTGCTAAATAAGGACTGGCAATGATTATAAAAGTCTTGCGGTGACCTTTGCCCTTGCGTGGCCAAAGAGAGGTCATTATAGAGAGCAGTTTCGTCTCTCTGATCTGCGAAATTATTTATTAAAGTATTTCTAATAGCTAACCAATTATCGGGGATGCCATTTGAATTTATTATACTCGCGGCAGGCCCAGTAATTTTATTTAATATACCGTTTAGTAAGCACAAATTAGATAATTCACTGCCCGGTTCTGCGCTTAAATATGTAGTAACTATTTGATCGCATATTCTAATAAATCTAGTAAGCACATTAGGGTTGCCATCGAAATCTGGCACGGGTCGTAATGCCTTAAAAATTGTATCTGGTTCGTGAGACATTTTAAAACTATTAATAGAACAATCACTATGAGATAAGTCGTTTATATCAGAATCACTAAAATCTATATTTCTACTATGATCTATTTGTCTCTGCCGGCGAGACTGCTGCGATGCAGACCCGCTGGACTTCGGAGTACAAGGACGAAAAATTTTTAAAGGATAAGGAATCTACTTCGTAAAAAGGACACAAGGAAAGCAACACAAGAAAGATTTTGTGCACTTACAATATCATCTCGTTTCTCTGCGTATCGATATCTTGATACTCCTCCTCCGTGTGGCTGCTGCTCCCGTAGGTTCAGGATACTCCGCGACGGGGCTTGAAAGCCGCCCGGGCGACCCGCGATTCCCGAAATTAATGTTAAAAACGCGTCTCGCGAATCGACCCGCGAGTATCCTACCGACTGCGCCAATTACGAAAGCTACAGCCGGAGGATTTAAAAAAAACGAAAAAATATTCACTTATTTATTAATAGAAAATTACAATATAATTTAAAACTAACTAAAAGTAATTGACCGGTTCGATGTTAGAAGCCGAGTGCAATGTTTCACATGAAAAAACGTGTGACTGGGGAAAATGATGTCGGCAGGTCACGTTGCACTGGCACGTTGCGCTGACTCTGCATCTCGGACTGTTGCAATGGTCGAGGCTGGGTAGCTTCACTTAGTAACATAATTATATATGCTATGTAATTCACTCTCATATACTAATTATAAACTTTAAAGTTTATTGTTTTCACTACTAATAAATTATATCACTATTTTGTATTTTTAGACAATTTTTGTTACGGAGACGATGTTTACATGGCTGCGCGAGGCGAGCGGTGATAACTTTTATATTTATTTATTATTATTTTATTATTATAAAAATATATTTATAGTGGCGAGGCTGGTAGTGCTCTCTAGTTTTGAACACCTACCTACACATAGGCAGACAGACAAAAAAAATAAAAATTATATAATTGGTGTCAGTGTGTCATATAACGAATGTATCATAAAATTTGTCCAAAAAATAAATGTACAGACAGAACCTACAGATTTATATAGTAGTACTAGCTAGCATGTCATAAATAAAAATGACACCTATGCTTTAATTCGGAACAAATTTTGCAAAATAAAAAAAAAATATCAAAATCCATTGAGTAGTTTCAGAGTTCATCGCGGTCAAACACTGTGTCAGGGAATTTTTATAGATATAGATACCGATGACTCAAGTACAAAGTAAAAATATTATCGATTTTATCAACCTTAACTTTATAAGAATTCTTGGTACGTTGATTTCTAGCCCCGTATAGGAATAAAGAACATTTACGAGCGAGCTATCAAAGCGATGAGAAAACTCATTTTCCTGATGCATACGAAGAATGTAATAACGGAAATGCGTCATTTATGTGGACATCGTGATACTTTAAAAGCATACGTAGTAAACTGCAATTTTTCCATAAAACTTTTAGTCTTAAATTTGAAAGGTCAGTATATTAGAAATATTTTTTCTTGTATGGGTTCGCTCTTAATCCCAATCAAGCACTGGGGCCAAGACAGAATCTACGATGGAACGAGCTAACCCAGAAAGTGCCTATTCTCCCTCGGTTTGGAAACGAACGCGTTATAAGTACTCATAAATACACACACATAGAGGGTGTTCTACTTCTTTGCTGTGCGCATTATAAAAGGTGTCGAGAAGCGCTTGGTGTACAGGTAGGAATAGCAACCAAGAAAGGGTAGTAGCCCGTAGTGCGTCTGGATGTCCGATGGAAAAAGGGAAATGGTGGTATGAGCACATGCAGCTCCTGAGCACATTCTTCGAAGTACATTCTGTAGAAGACCGACAGACAGGCAACTTTGCGGTGATGAGCTAAGGTGTGATGAAAATTGATAACGGTTCACGATGTAATGACAGATGACGACACAGTAAATTGTGGAGATAAACTAGAGAATATGTTTTTTATTCGAGAATCAGTAAACGCAGTTAAGTATTTTGTTTATTACATTATTTCTTATTTTTATTATTTTTGATACTTTGTAAAAGATGATAGCATCTGACACACTTTTGCACGACACTATATTGTTTGTATTAAGTTATGGTACCGTTACGAGCTACGGGTTTTGAATTATTTATTCCGTGTTTTTTTTAGTTAAATAATTTACACACAGTATAAAACCTTTCGTTCCCAAAACAAGTTCGCTAATTAACTCCAGCTGTCGAATAGATCTCCGAAGTTGTCTGAAATATTCCAGGCTGGTGCCAACCACGTTCACATTACTTCAGTAACTTGCTGTGGTCGTTTATTAATTAATCTGAAATTCGCTCCAAAGATTACTTTTAAGTCGCTTCGATCGTTTCCATATCAAAACTGCTCATTACGTGGCCGCGTTCGGCTTTAAATATAATATGACGCAGTCGCGAACGTTCTAGAATGATCTTTAACAATGTTCGCGAACCGTCTCACCAACACTTCTTAATTGTACATTTTATTAAATCACTTTTTACCGGATTCACGAAATGTTTATTTTTTAAGACGCGATCCTATGATAACCACATCTGTGAAAAAGTTTAATCCTGTGATTTGTGATAGAGGTCAGGATTAAATAAAAAAAAAACAAAAATAAACGCTTCGTGAATCCGGAAACAGTATTTTATTTCAATTCTTTTTTTACATTATCTAAGGAAGGGCTAGGGAATACAGTTATATCTATAAATCATTATGGACCCAGTAGGGCATAGAAACTGGGAGGGGGAAGTCCATTCTTTTTTAAATTATAAATAAATATATATTTCATGACTATTTATGTATTGAGCTTCTAAACAATCTTACAAATAGTTTTGTATTAATAGTTTGATTTATTCCTTTGATCTTTCAACCTTCACCTCCTCCATTTCACCTTTGATTCTGATGTATGGGTACCATGTTTATTGATATTCAAATTTTTTATCAATAATAATTAAACTAACATCCCAACAATAAACACAAAAAGTTGTATACCTACCTCGGTTACGTCTTTAGATACGATCTGCTGCAAATACTAAAGATAGGAAAAATCGCGGGGAATACGTGTAGTTGGCCGCCATTTTGGTTCCGTAACGTTCGGGAATGGATTGGGGTAACCAGCGCAGCAGAGCTGATTCACTTCGCACGGGACAAGGAAAAGTTTTCCAAGCCGATGTCCATGACCTTCAGTAATTGGAGAGGCATATGAAGAAGAAGAAATTAACATGCTTAGAAAGAAAGAAACATTTATTCGTACTCAAATACACAACAACAAAAGATGTATTTAAAAAAAAGAATAAAAATTATACAAATAAACAGTACAAGTTACTATTATGATTAACATAAAAAATAATATACACTAAATAGAAAATAAAGATAAATATAAAAAAAAACAAATATGGTGTGTTTGAGGCTAAAAGGTTCCTGTCTCAGCATAAAAGCCTTTGCGTCGTTCGGATATGGAAAGAACGAACACAGAGGCGCTGTTGTTCTGACAGGGCCCTTGAGAAGACGCCATCGTAAAGTAATACAAAATATAATACTATTATTGAGGTGATAGTTTACCTCGTACTGCGTGCAGTTGAAGCAATGCCAGCAGCAGCTCTCGCCCTCGACGTACTGCTTGGCCTGCCCCAGCTCACATTCAGCACTGCACACTGACTCCGGTGGTCGCCGCTCATACCATTTAAACTGGATGTCTGCACCAAATTAAGAGCATTGAAGAAAATCTGATGGTCACAGATCGCACGTCCCATTCATAAAGGTGTTTTTAAATTTATTTTTAAAATGGAGACTAGTGGAGTTGAAGAAGGTATAGTAATAGAGATAGAAAAAGGGATGCTTAAATGGTTTAGACATGAAGAGAGGATGGGCGAAAGAAGATTGACAAGACAAGTTTATCAGGAAAATGTGCACATTACACTGATTTCATTGTCTTTATTACTTGCTTCCTCTGTGATAACTGAATATCGATATTTCAACTATTCCCGGGTATTTTTTTTTTGATTAGGACTTGACCTATTCTTTCTGCTGTACATAGCTACCTACCCATGTTGGCCGTGTGATGTACCGCACTTTGATTTTTTTTCCAAATAGCTATGAATTTTTGTGAGCTAATGGAAGACAAGTTGTTATTAATGAGAAGGTTTATCCTATTATGAAATGGGAAGTGGGATGACGAAAAAAAACAGGAATAAAAATATGTTTACCGTCCAAATTTAACTTCAGCTCTCCGTCCAAGTATTGACCTACGTTGACCCATCTGTATACTCCTTGTTGTACTTGCTTGAAGTGCAGAATATTGTACCTCGCTGGACCATCTCCGTTGCTGTCAAAGTGGAACTCATCGCCGCTCAGCCCTGGGAAAAAGACACCATTTAAAGAATTGAAAATGAAGAATTCAGAATGAAGGATATAACAGTTTTGGTTGGGCAGTTGCAAAGTCGGTGAAGTCATAAAAGCAACGCAGTGTTTGTCTTTATCGAGGCATTTAAAAGGGAGCAATATTCCGGTGAATAGCCAAGCTTGTAGTAAAGTTTTTCTTTTGTCAACAGTCTGTTGCGCAATGTGCAATGTGCAATTCACACTGATTCAGATCCAGTGTGAATGCATTTTACAATAACGATGTAGGCTCGATAACCGCATCATACCTGAGACAAGTGTGATTTTTTCTAGTAATCTCTACAATGAAAATGCTTGTCTTTGTCACACAATCATGTCAAAACTACTGATCCTCTGGGTATGGCACCATAACCAATCGATGCGGGAAAATCTGTAGATGGTTTTAGGCTACTTATTTTTTGAGCTCGATGGACTCTTTGCCTTTTTTTTATTCACTTTAATAAACTTTTCCCGTATTTATTTAATGCAGTTTTCCATATTTAATCTTAATATCTTTGACGTCAAAATAAGAATGTGAAAGGTTAAATAAGAAAATTGAAGATGTCTTTATATGCTGACTAGCCGCCACCCGCCAGCTTCGCTGGGCGTAAATTTTGCACTAATTTTTCAAAAAATGAGTTGCTTAATGACAGTCAAATAGATTATACAACAAAACGTATACCAATGACAATAATAAGTGGTGGCTAGTAGAATATATTTCGATTTTAACCCACCGGTAAAGTTGACTTTTCTGAGGAATCTGAGTAGATCAGCGCCACTGGCTGGTCTCATGGCGTCGCACAGGCCTGGTCTTCCTCCGCACACTGCTGCGTGCATGTCACTGTGAACAAGGAATATGTGAAAGCATATGTGTTACGATTTGATTAATTTTATCACGAAAAATGAAGTAACTTGAATTACGAGTGAGTTCTGTTGAATTAATGTTCAAATCCAAATTAAAATTATAATTCCATGATTAATGAAACACTAACACTCCTCACTCACTCACATACACGTACACTCAAACACATACATACTTGATAGTGTGTAAGAATACGCGAAAGTTTGTATGGATGTGTGCTTGGATGTTTGTAGTTACAAACCTCGGGAATCGGCGCCTTAATTTTAATTGAAAAGCTATGCAATTATTTCTCGTATTAGAAAGGAGTTTCAATATTTATAAAAAACACTGGAAATCCTAACCTTCATATAAAGTTTAATCACATTTACGACGACGACATATTTGGCGACTTCCGTTGTCGAGTGACTCGCAAACCGGATTTCATGTTTCGGAATGGGCAGATGTTTGTTTGGTGAATACGAGCATTTGTACCCGGGTCTTGGGTTTTTATATATATTTCTATTATTATTACATATATATGTCTATTCGTTACCCTAGTTTCCATAACACAAGCCTTGCTTACTTTTGCCTAGCACACTTGGTGTGAGTGTAAGAGATATTATATTGGGGATTTTTAAACTCGGCATTTAAAGCGGGTATTGAGAGTCATTACGGGCGTCAACCAATTTATGAATATGTCGCTCATTTGGTGCAACACTGACTCAATTGTAAATGTTGTGTTTTTGATAAAGAGGGAAATTTTAGGTAGGGATTTTTACCTTGAAATATGACTACAAACGAATATTTTTCTTAGGTTCATTTAGCTTCCAGCGAAAAATAGAAGAAATACAATTATGTCGATGTTTTTCAGAAAGTGTAATTGCGTCACTGTTGCACCAAATGAGCGATGTGTTGTTACTGGTATTATGCTGTATTTTTCTTTTTTTTTCCAATGGTTCGATATTGTTGGTGTGCCGGGTTATCATGTATTTCTAAAAATGTTCCATTTTCGCGAAGTGTATTTAATATTACATATATTTATTATTATTATTGTTGTGAGTGTTTATAACTCAGCTTTTGTTTTTGTCACTAATAATTACTACAGATCTAAACAATGTTATGACTTTAATTGATACCGATATTGTGCTCTATTACTGTTTTGATTAGCCGGATTTTTATCCATTTTTTTAAATTTTCGAACCATGCGACATGTATTAAATACGGCTACTTTCTGCAATTTAATGTATGATTTATTATTTACATTTTAAATGCTTTCAACTTTTGGCGTTTCTATTTAGAAATACTAAAGAATTTAAATCTGATCAGGTAATGAATAATTTCGGTTTAGTACGTGGCCATGTGGATTTATTGTTGTTATGTTTCGTATCCATTCTATCAGAACAATATTCAGCGTCTCGAAAAGATTCAAAGAAAGTTTGTTACCAGAATCTCTTTTGTCAATAGTACCTATCGCAGCGTTAGATGATATTCTGAAAGACTAGTTCAATTAAATATGTTATTATTAAGGCAATGCAAAGAACAGCTGGCCATGAATTTCTTGTATAAATTATTGAACCGTGAAGTTGATTGTCCGTCCCTCCTATCACAAATTAATATATTAGTTCCTAGAGTTTCAGCTCGTCTGCATGTTTTTTTTTTATTTAGGATGAGTTTGCTCTTGATCCCAATCAAGTCCGGGGGCCATGAAAGAATCCACGATGGAACGAGCTAACCCAGAAGGTGCCTATTCACCCTGGCTTTGAAAATAGACGGGTTATAAGTTCTCGGAAATACAGACGCAGGGAGGGAGTTCCACTCCTTTGCTGTGCGCGTTATGAAGGATGTTGAAAAGCGCTTGGTGCGACAGGTAGGAATATGGTATGGATATAATATAAGGAATATAATATGGTTATAAACAATTCTCAGTAACATTCTCAATGCTTTCCAAAGGATTTCCAAAGGTTGCGGGTTCGATTCCCGCCTGAGAATTTACTTGTGACCCGAGTCGATTTTTTCTATTATTTTTCTATTATAATAATTTATCTTATAAGATCGCATTGAAAATGCATAAAAAATTATATAAAACTAAATGGCTGTTTCATCTTAATCGATTGCTCAAACATTTGTAAAAAATGTTTCTTTCGAATACGAGAGGATGTTCCTCTCATTGATGAAACAACGCTGGCCTACAGTGTAAAATAAGAAAGGTACTAGAAAATTTGGATGAGTGTTCACAAGGCTCGGTAGCTCAATTGGGAGAGCATTGGACCGGATTTCCAAAGGTTGCGGGTTCGATTCCCGCCTGAGAATTTACTTGTGACCCGAGTCGATTTTTTCTAGTATTTTTCTATTATAATAATTTATCTTATAAGATCGCATTGAAAATGCATAAAAAATTATATAAAATTTGATTATTTTTGTGAATAAATTGCTATCTTTAAAAAATCAATTTTGGACTGTTGTATGAATATTTTTTTGTTTTAGTTTTTTTTTCTGTGGTAAATAATGTCCTAATTATCAAGTAATGTTAAATAATTAATTAATTACGTACGGAAATGAAAACGTCTTCTAACAACAATGTTGTATTAACATTTAAGTTATATGCATATATGAAACATTTTCGCTAACTTTTAATGTATTTAGTTGGTAAGCCTTATTAAATAAAAAATATGTAATAATTTAAGGCTATGGTGTAGGTTTTTATTGTTTTTTCCCTCTTTATTGGAGCGGAGCGAACGAAGTGAGCGAAGCTCCCATGGATCAGCTTCAATGGCGAAATGTCTGTTACGCCATAACTTCCCGAGTTCTTAACCGATTTTAATATTTTTTTGTGCGGAATCGAATCAACATGTTTAGGACCAAATTGTGACGGAGCCCGAATTTTGATAGTAGCAAAAATTCTCATCGAAAAAAAATTTTTTTTTTCTTTTTTTAGGTATTACGCTCCGCTCCAATATATGGTGCTAGCGTAGCTTTATGCTTAGCGACTGCATCTTCTAGTTAATATAGATACTACACCCCGTCGTATTTTCTCAACTACGTCAACCAGAAATACCTTGACATTAGAAAAACAAAATATTATATTTACGAAAAAGAATTACTGTTCGGGCAGTTTCACTGTAGCGCAGGTTTTTTTTTATCATTATCTTGTTGTCAGATAAGAAATAGAATGACTGGAAGTTAACATTTACGATCACTAAACAGCGTGATAGCTTCATAATTTTTGCGAAGCAATGAAAGTTTGATTGGATTTCTAATGGCGACGGTTTGAGACAAACTCGTCATACTTATTTAGAATTCAGGCCCTCGTAAAGTTACCTAATTTCGAGTTACATTCGGAATTGGGCCGGTGGGTGTGACGGAATGAGATGGAGAGCCGCATTGGAGCCATTTCTTGCATGACTTGGCAACAAGTCCAACAAAAAAATCTATACACGTCTGTGGAACTCAATACCAGAGGATAAAATAAGATTTTTTAAATGGGTTCGCTCTTGATCCCAATCAAGCCAAGATAGGATGCACGATGGAGCGAGCTGACCCTAAAGATGCCTATTTACACTGAATTTTAAAAATCGGACGGATTATAACCCGAAAATACACACACAGGGAGGGAGTTCCACTCCTTTGTTGTGCGCATTATAAAAGATGTTGAGAAGCGCTTAGTGCAACTGGTAGGAATAGCAACCAAGAAAGGGTGGTCGCACGTAGTGAGTCTGGATATCCGATGGAAAAAGGAAGATGGCAGTATGAGCACATGGAGTGCCCGAGCACATTCTCCAAAGTACATTCTGTAGAAAACCGACCGAAAAAAGATATATTATTTTCTATGTATGGGCCTCATAATTAGGTTCAAATACAACCAAAGGGCAATACAACTATACTCGGAGTTTTCCTACGTGATCGAATCAGAAGGCTGATGGGGCAGAACAGTTCTCGAAGGGCAACTACGGATCGGAAAACACAGTGTAGGCAGGCTTCCCACTCAGTGGACCGACGATCTGGCAAAGGTTGCGGGAAGTGCCTGTATACGGGCAGCGCAGAACCGATCATTGTGGAAATCCTTGGGAAAGGCCTTTGTGCTATGATTATTTATTTTCATCAAAAACAAATTAAAATAACAAAGTGATTAAAAAAAACTTTAATAATGGCACTTTTCTGACAATGATTTGACAAGAATATTACAGTATTGTACAGGATTCGAAACATCAGGATTAAATATAAAATATGCGCAAATATCGGTGAAATAGTTGTTTTATTTAAATGTGTAATGTGCTCGGAAGTATAAGAACCAAATTTGATAGTTTAATGAGAAAATAATTCAATAAAAATTAACGCAATTTAGCAGAAAGTACAATATGGAGAAATACAAGTAATTAAACAACTTGGTTTAAAAGATTAAAGAAAGTTTAAAAAAGATTTCATTTTGTAATAGGCAAGCCCTTTGCCGCTATCTCGCCTGACGGTAAGCGATAATGCAATCTAGGATGTGATGCGCTTGCCTAGAAAACACCCGTACACTCGTGTCTTGAAAAACCTTATATGTGTCAGAAAACACAGATTTAGGCAAGGAATTCCAATCTTTGGCGGTACGGATCACAATATTGGAAATACAACGCTTAGTGCGACTCTTCTTAAAAATATCTTAAAAACCTTCCGCCGTATCTAATGATTTTTACAATTAGCTACACTTAAATGGCTTTATTGCGAAAGATTTTTACTTTTACACCGTTTATTAGATTCCTGACCGATCCCTTTCATTAAATTCCTTACGATACGGGATTCCACATCGGACGAATTCCTCACTGAAAGAAAAAATAGTTTCTCATACACAACTAAAGGTGAAGAAATAAACATTAATTTAAACGACTGTTTGATGCCACGGTAGCGATCCTCTCTTTCGCACCGATGGTCTTAGGTTCGAGTCCCGGAAGGGGCAAATTTTCGTGTGATGAATTCGAGCATTCGTACCTGAGTCATGGGTTTTTATATATATTTCTTTAAATATTACATGTCTATATATGATTGGATCCCATGGATCAGCTCAATGGCGCAATGTCCGTTACGCCATAACTTCCCGAGTTCTTAACCGATTTTAATATTTTTTGCGTGGAATCGAATCAACAGGTTAAGGACCAGATTGTGACGGAGCCTTGAATTATGAAATTCGCAAAAATTCCCATCGAAACAAAAAAAAAATTCTTTAGGCATTACCCTCCACTCCAATATATGGTGCTAGTAGCTTTATGCTTAGCGACATCATCACCTAGTATATGTATGTCTATCTGTTACCCCAGTATCCATAACACAAATCTTACAGTGCTTACTTTGGGCTAGGCTAATTGGTTTGAATTTAAAAAATACTATTATTAGTATTATAATTGTTAATAACTTTCATAATAAAAAAAAAAACATAACAAGGTATTTTATTCTACGTTATTTGTACGGCATTATATAACTAAACATATTGCTTTTTACAATTTTGAAGTTATACATATTTAGGCGCATTGAGGGTGGAATTTTTCATGTTACGGAAGTTGCGCACGCAGCATGCAACGAAAAAGCGACAACATGAAGTTAGCTGTTAAAGTGAATAGGCTAACTTCAAGATATCTCATTTAAAAATTTAATAAAAAGGTATAACTTCTGCCGCACATACATTAGTACACGCACGAATTTTTTAAATTAAAGACCAGAACTGTTTATGTAGAAAACCAACAGCTATAACACGTACGAAACAGGTTGAACATATCTTATTAAGGCGTATCCTCATTTACACACCTACTTCGTCATTTTCCTGTAGTTTCGTCCCATTTTGTTTCATAAAAAGTTAACCCAGAGCGGGAAAGTCAGCAGAATACGTATGGAGCCTTGTCTGGAAACAGTACGATCACGCAAACCTTTTTTTACACTGATTATGCAACCCAGCTCTTATTTGTCTCCATAACACCCTAAGATTGATTGGTAGAAAATGCCTCAGGCACTAAGTCCGCCTTTGTACGATTTGTGCGTAAAATAATATAATATAATAATATTTCTTACACTCACACCAATTAGCCCAAAGTAAGGACTGTAATGCTTGTGTTATTGATACTAGGGTAACCAATAAACGTACATATATCATACATAAATAAGTAATATTAATAGAAATATATATAAATATCCATGACTCAGGTACAAATGCTTGTATTCATCACACAAACTTCTACCCCTTCTGGGACTGGAACCGAGGACCGTCATCGGTGCGAAAGGCGGGATCGCTACCGTTTTACCAAACAGTCGAAATAAATATTTGTTTTTTTTTTCTATTCTATGCTATTCTACAATTGTGATGACCATTACCTTAGTCATCCTGTAAATATGACTCATGAAAAATAAACGAAACATCAGAATTAATAAATTTCAATATCCGTCATAAGGGTTTAATTACAAATATAAAAATTACTATTAATTAAGACTAGATTATTACCACCATATTTTCGAGGATCTGATGTTCCGACATACTTGAATGAGAAATCGTCATAAAAAACTGAAGATCACTTCTTCAGTTACGATAACATGGAAGTAACAACCCAGTTTTAATGAATCCCTACTAACATTATTAATGTGAATGTAAGTTTGTTTGTTATGCTTTCACGCAAAAATTACTAAACCGATCATCATGAAACTTCGTACATATATTCTTGGAGGTATTAGAAGTAACATAGGATACTTATTTGAAAAAAAAAATGCGGGCGAAGCCGCGGGTAAAAGCTAGTATTAATATAAAGCTTAAAACAAAAACATATCAACTGTGATAAAACAACAAACAAACAAACTCTGATCACGGCTCCTGTAAAGGTGTCGAAACGTCATGATTAAATATAAAATAAATGATGCGCAAAATCCGTAATAAAATTGTTTTATTCATATGTTTTTCTTGTGTATTTTCTTTATTGAAATATTTCATTTTATTCATAAAATAGTAAATATTTGTTAAAGTTTCAGTAAAAACCCCATTATATCTATAAATACACAGATTAAGGTCAGGTTTGTGGCAGCATCTTTATACTTAACCTGTGGTTGGACTTTTTGGCGGGAGCGGGAAGCGCCACGTTGGTGGTTTTGTTTCTCTTGTTGAAATTTGTGTTGTTGTGGATATAAGTGTGTAATAATGGTGGATTATTAACCACTGAGTGTTTGTGAATATACAAAAGTGTTGGAAATTGTAACAAAGCAGCGGAAGTTATCTTTTCCTGCTCTCTCAAGAAGTCTACGGGGAGGTTTCAGTAAAACCCCAAATATTTATTGGAACTTAGGAAAAAAATATATTTCATAATTATATATCATATTTTTTAATACTGTTCATTCATCATCATTAAATTAAGAAATAACTCAAGAACTGGCAATTATACTTACTTGACACTGGCTGAATTCATAATTCGTGTAAGCCATAAATAAAGAAAAAGGAAAAGAATCTGTGGTTGCTATCACTTTTTCGCCGTTACGTTTACACGTCAAATCATATGCATTTTTAGTTTCAACAAAATTTTATGATGCGGAATTGAAAATGGCTGATATGAACTGTTTTATTACATAAATGTTAAGTTCTTAAGTGTAAGAACCACGCACATTATACGTTTAAATAAAACATTTTTTTTTACGGATTTTGCGCATAATTTATATTTAATCCTGCCGTTTCCACTCCTTTACAGGAAGTGATCACAGGACGACTAAGGCAGTTATAAAAACGAAAACAAGAATTCGAACAGCTTATTAACGAAGGTTGAAAAGCACATATTGAGGAAAATAGTTCATGCTGTGTCAAACACACTTTTTTGCTATTGCCTACATCCAATTTGCTATGGGAGTTACCTTTGCCAGGATTTTCGCGTGTAATTTATCCGAAAACTGCCTCCTTCCTGTGTGTCGAGAAAGCCGGAACACAACCTTTTATGAACGAGTATATCTTCGCGGAAACATGGCTTCAGCATTTTGAAGTACAGAATGAGGGCGCACCAGTGAAAGCATCGGGGTCGCATACTTTAGCACTTTGAAGAGTGCTCATTTTTTTCTAAAGATGCCATCTCTGTTTCTAAGACGTGTGTTTAAATAAATATATCTTCTCGTATATAGTAGTTTTTTCGTAAATTCTACCAAAAAACCCTTCCATTTGTTCATTTTCCGACACTATAATAATACAATGGAAGATTTTAAAGTATTTATTTATTGGTCGAACAATAAAAAATTAATATCAGTACATTATATGATGACAATACTTTGTGTGTTTGTTACCATATATAGTTACCATAGTTACCATAAGCCCATGAATAACAGTTTTTATAATCAATTAACGTTACCATAGCAACGCGTGGCCGGACCAGCTAGTAATAATAAATATAGCTTCCTAATTATATTTTAAATATAAATTTTATATATTTGAAGCCAAGTTATTAAAGCACTTACAGAAACAATGACGCTATCACAACACTCCGACTCGAGTTAATATACAAAAATTCATTGTTTACATTGATCCGGCCGGAGATTGAACCCGGCGGCTTAGAATAGTATTACCATGAGAACCGGTATGCAAACCACTCAGCCACGGAGGCCGTCAAATAGACAGGGTATACTTGTAAAATCAATTACAAGTTAAGTCTGAAAGATTTACGAAAGAATAAGTATCCATAAGGCGTAAATAAGTCATTTTGGTAGCGTCCTTTTTAATGATTTCTACTAATATTATTTATTTGATATAAAGGCGATATTTTGATATACCAACGGCGATACATGTATTATACATTCACAATATTGAAAAACAAAGGTGTTTTCCAAAACAGGTACACATGTTTGTTTAATGACTAATTACTTATTATTAATTACTAAACGAATCCGGCATGTTTTGCGATACTTTTATTGCTGGTCTTCTTTTGCTGACTATTCATTTAAACCTTCCCTTGATGATTATTTGAAGGAAAAAGCGGAGTAGAGTTAATGGCCTTTGCTTTGAGAACTATATATTTCCAATTAATATTTTGTAGTTAATGTTTCAAATGCATTTTTACAAGCGCTACTAGTTTCCTTGATTTGAAAAAATCTGTAACACATTAAAAGGAGAATAAATAGCCCTCCCCGAGTTTATTTTCAACAAAGTCATGGTATAGTTGATTTTTAATAAGTGCATTACAAATACTCATATTGAATAAAAAGCATTTAATCCCTGGCATGCATGCATGATCCTGACTTGGCCCCCGGGCTTGATTGGGATCGAGAGCGAACCCATTCAAAATAAAAAATACAACAACATAACAAATTGTAAATGAGCGTTTTCCATTTACAAAAAAAAGTTGACATTGTGTTGCACTGTGTCGGCTATACTATAACAAAAACCTAATGTAAGTATTCCATTTATAAAAATTAGTCGACTCAATGCGCCACAGTGTCGACTTTTTTTTCTAAATGGAAAACCCTCAACGTAAAAACATATTTGTTCTTATTATTTATAAACAAATTTCCGTTCAACCGCCGAAGAGGGCGGTTGAATAGAATTTTGTATATTTATAAAATACTAGCTGACCACGCGTTGATGAGGCCCAGTAAAAAAATCATTAAAAATTTAAATGAAACCTATCCTATGTCCTAAGTTGGAACCAGAAAAATGAAAAGAAAAAATCAAATCAGTTGAGTAATTTCGGAGCTCATTGCGGTTAAACACTGTGAGACGAATACATATATATATATATATATATATATATATATATATATATATATACACAAAACGTTTTGGTGTATAAATGGCAAAAGGCTTCTAAAGAATAACTTTCTTTCAGTCGATCTCGATGAAGTTATAATTGATTCGCTTGAATCGGATCGCGTTTCGTTAATCCATTGCAATCAGTCTTAGTTCGTAATCGGTTTATCGACGGATAATATTCGTTCCAGGAAAATTTATTTTCATTCCATTATAACAATTTATTGGTATCGATTTAAGTTAGAAGATTGCTATCATGGTTTTAAGAATTTTATTCTTTTTATTCTTATAACAGCTGTGCCTACTGAGATTTAAGTGGCACTTAAGTGGCAGTGAGCAGGGCACATAGCTCGTAGAACTGATGGTCGTTGGACCGGAAAAGTTCTCGAGTGGCGACCATGGACCGGAAGACGCCTAGGCAGGCCTTCCACTCGGTGGACCGAGGATCTGGTGAAGGTCGCGGGAATACCTGAAGCGCAGGACCGGTCATTGTAAAGATCCTTGGGTTTGTCCAGTAGTGAACGGCGTTTGGCTGAGACGACACTGGGCTTTGCAACTGTTTTATTTGCTAACCATACTTAAAATATCTCTACCATGCGTACAAAAAAGTTCCAATGTTTCTTCGGAATCTATACGATTCTTTTTAAATTTTTGCTAAATTTGTGCACAGGAATTATTTTTTAGATATTACAGATTTATTTATTTAAGTAACACTAACATTGGTGTAAAAATTATACATCAGATATACTAAACTTTAATTTTAAATCATTTACTGTAACAATTATAACTGATTTATAACTATATTCAATTTATCGCCAATTCGAGTTCGAACCCCGCCCCATTCGTAAAACATGCATTTAGCTTACCACGAGGGGTTAACGGGACTATTAATATGATTGTCAAAAAAAAAAAAATAACCATATTCCAATTTATTAAAATAGAAAAATAAGTTGTCACAGTTAATGATAGTAATAAAAACATTGATTTTGTTTAAAACTGGTAATCAACTTATTTTTAAACTATTAAAGAACGTCAAAAAACATCCAAAGCCATGTCCTATATTAGTCACACAAAAGGGAACCCCTTATAATTTAAGTTATGACCTTCAGCGGAAATATATGGTACTGTAAAATCAACTTGTGGTAAAATACCAACCCAATCTATTCTATAAAATATCGGATGATATACCCATTTATTAAAAAAATTAACACTGTATATTGAGTGTTTAAGGTCGATGACCTTATTAAATATCGTGTCTTGTAATATTAAAAGACCAAGAATATTCAAACAAACATATTCAAAAAAGAATAACAAAAACCTCTTTTATATTTACCTATAAGCTAAATCAAAAATCAGCAGCCAAATATCCAAAATAATAGCAATGGCGTGGCTTGATTTTTTAATTAGAGTATGGTCGGGAAAAAATGTGTTATTAAATAATAAGGCATCGTTTTTTAAATTAGTGTCATATCAGATCAAGTAGCCATTTTTTAAAAGACTAGCTCTTTATAAATTATCTATTGTGTTTTATAAAATAGAAAGTTCTTTAAATTGGGAGTTCGTAGTTAGAATATATATATAAAATTTCTCTGTCAAAGTGTTTGACTGCTATGAACTCTGAAACTACTCGATGGATTTTGATAGTTTTTTTTTCATTTTGCTGGATTTGTGACTAATTAGGACATATGATAGGCTTCATTTTGATTAATATTATAATAACTGAGCAACATGCGTGAGCGTGAGCGACACGTGGCTGAATCAGCTAATATATATAAATTCCCTGTTACAGTGTTGGACCGTGATGAACTCTGAAACTACTCAACGTATTTTGATATGATTTTTCCATTTTGCTGGATTTCTTTCCCACTCAAAGGATAGGTTTTATTATCATGTATGTATAACACAGCAACGCGTGACCGGGACAGCTAGTATATACATACACTACTGGAAAAAATTAAGGGATAAAATAATATTCCAAATTTTTGGGCAATTTTCACAAGGTCGTAACTTCAAGAGAAATGGTCGTACAGGAAATAAAAAAAAAGGAAATTGTAGCTCAAAGTGTCTAGTTTTTGGATTAGAACTTCAAAATTTTGTAGGCTCCGCGGTTTTTGAGTAATCTTAGAAAAACCAGCAACAAAAAAAAAATCAATTTTTTTTGTTTTATTTTTTGTCTTTTTCCACATTTTTGTTTCAGAAAGTGCTTAAACTTTATTGACGAAAGGTTGTCGTTGAACTTCTCTAACAATTGCCCGATCAACGCGGGCATTAGTGTCTCGATATTAACTTTTTTTTAAATTTAATTAAAAGGAGATCAGTAGAATCAAGGAATGTAGTGGCCGAAACGCGTTAAAAACGATCAGGCGATGGTTCCTTGAATTTCCTAAACTTTCTGGAACAAAAATGTGGAAAAAGCTCGACAAATAATTTTTTTCTCAATTTTAAGAATTATGAGCTTGTCAGAGCAAAAAAACTTGATCCTTTAATTTTTCCAAAAATTCGATGAAGTGAAACAAAAAAGCGGCTAGCTGGGTTAATTGGATTCTTTGTAGGGTTTTTGTGGACATATTGAACTGTAAAAGGCACACTTCACATTAGTGGTTTCCTGAATATTTTCGATCCAGCGCTTGATTTTCCAAAATCAACAAAGAACCCTTTTTTGTCGCATTTTCAAATTCATGTGACAAAAAGAAAAAAAAATTTTTCGGAAAAGCTAGTCGTTAAAGAGAATTTATTCAAGTTTTCGAAACCCACTTTAACTTTCTGTGCAATCATTGGTTGCTGAGATATCGATAATCAAGGACAAAAGGATCCTTTTCCATTTGAAGACCAATATCTCGGCGAGAAGTGGACGTATCAAGGTGTATAAAAAAATAAATTAAAGCTAAATGAACAAAATATCCGATCATTATAGTGGTTAAGCAAAAAAAAAATTTCCACGCCCGTAGACAAAAAATAAAACCTAAAAAAAATTTGAAAATATTTTTGTCGCAATTTTTTTTAAGATTTCTCAAAAACCGCGGAGGCTACAAAATTTTAAAGTTCTAATCCAAAAACTAGACACTTTGAGCTACAATTCCCTTTTTTTTGATTTCCTGTACGACCATTTCTCTTGAAGTTACGGCCTGATGAAAATTGCTCAAAAATTTGGAGTATTTTTTGATCCCTTAATTTTTTCCAGTAGTGTATATAAAAATCCCTGTCCTAGTGTTGGACTGCGATGAAACTACTCAACCGATTCTGATGTTTTTTCATTTTGCTTGATCTGTTCCAACTGAGGATATAGGATAGGTTCATTTTAATTTATAACACAGCAACGCGTGGCCGGGTCACCTAGTATTATATAGATAAGAGGCAAAGAAAAACATATGTATGGTCTACAAGATATCAAGCCAAAAGCTCTAAAATAAAAATAATTTGTAATATAATTGCATCAACCTCATAATCCTCAATACTGTAAAGTTCGCTGGGTACACTAATTCCTTTCGGAGTTTTGGGCTCGTTAGCTTTGAGGAGTATTTCTACTTGATATACTTGACACTTCTTATATTCCTGTAATAATAGGGGTTAAAGTATGAAATTGCCGTTTTATTGCAATAGGTTCTTTGAATTGACATAGAATCTTCATGGTTTGAGGTTTTCGAATGAAACTTTTTTTAAATGGTTTCTATGATGTTCTTTTTTTAAAAAATGTAAAACATTTGAATATCGACTTTCAATTGTTTTTGTTATTCAATTTAGACAAGAAAGATGGATACTGCGAAAATTCGAGTTATTTTTGAATACGAGTTCCGACGCGGAACTAACGCGGCAGAAACAGCCCGCAATATCAATGCTGCGTTTGGAGAGGGGTCTACTAATGAACGCACCGTGCGATTTTGGTTTAAACGCTTTCGTGATGGAAATTTCGACTTAAAGAACGAGCCACGAGGAAGACCGCCCACACAGGTAAATAACGATGAATTAAGAGAGATAGTGGAAGCCGATCCTAGTCAAAGTACCCAGGAATTAGCGGCATGGTTTAACGTTACCTTACCCACAATATTGACTCACTTGCGTCAAATCAATAAAATAAAAAAATACGAAAAATGGGTGCCTCATGATTTGACTGATCTGCAGAAAGAAACGCGTGTTGAAACTTGTGTTGCCTTGTTGAACCGGTACAGAAATGAAGGAATATTGGATCGAATTGTAACATGTGATGAAAAGTGGATTCTTTATGATAACCGGAAAAGAAAAATGCAATGGCTGACCCCAGGTCAAATGCCACAACAGTGTCCTAAAGCAAAACTTACCAATAAAAAGGTAATGGTAACTGTTTGGTGGTCTCAGCATGGTGTTATTCACTATAGTTTTCTCCGATCTGGTCAAGCAATAACGGCAGATGTCTATTGTGCCGAACTCCGAACCATGTTGACAAAACTAGCAGTAAAACAGCCCCGACTCATGAATCGATCTTCACCATTATTGCTCCACGACAACGCGAGACCTCACACAGCACGAGAAACCATTTTGACCCTTCAGGAACTGCAGTTAGAAACCATTCGTCATCCTCCGTATTCACCAGACCTTGCTCCAACGGACTACCATTTTTTTCGTGATTTGGACAATTATCTACGTGACAAGAAGTTTTCTTCCCAGGAGGCAGTACAAAATGCTTTCACACAGTTTGTGCAGTCTAGATCGTCGGAATTCTATCGCAAAGGCATTAATGACCTTCCCATTAGATGGCAGCAATGTATAGATAATAATGGCAACTATTTTGATTAAATAAATTTGTTAAAAATTTAAAAAATAAACAATATAGATTTTCAGTACAAATCGGCAATTTCATACTTTAACCCCTAATACTTTGTTTATTTTAAATTCAAAGATAACTAATACATTCAAAACGTTCGCACAAGACAGGCTCGACTAAACGCGAGTAACAAGAATAAAACAAAATACTGTATTTTTTAAACTTATTCGATTCTTTACATTACTATATAGGGGTGAATAAATATTTAACACAAAAAAGTGAATACATATATCCGCTATGACCCACGACTGAAGGTAACTCCTTAAGAACGATTGAATTTGAACAGGCACAGAAAATAATATAACTTAACTTTCAAATAAAAGTGAAAGGTGCGCACTATAGTTTGCGCACAATAAACTTAATGTTGTCATTTGGTCACTAAACTTAACTGTTTATATTTTTTAATACAGAGCGCCTTATATAAAGTTCAATTCTTAAGGAGTAAACTTCAATAAAGGATTATAAATAGCCAACCGAACCATTGCGCGTCATTTTGACGCGCTTAGTGTGACGTCATTGTATATGACAACAAACAAACAAGTGAAGAGGTTAGGTTATAGTACTAATGTGCTTTGCTGCAATTTTGCAGAGATATTTATAGATTGAGAGTCTTCTACGTTATATTTGCTTTGACCAATGGCGTCGCGTTTTCAAATATTTAAAATTCCCTCAGCAATATATCACTTTTAAAAAATTAAATTTTTGCTTAAAAATAAAATTTAATCAAAAATTTTGATGAAGGCACATTTCTAATGTAATAAGGTCTCTGAAAAAATATTTAAATCACATGGATGTTCTCTATTAGACCAGAAACGAAAGTATATAAATGGTCTTATTTTATAATGACGTTTTGACCATTTTCCTATAGTGGCTTCCTATATTTCCTTTCTTTAGCAAATCGCAATAGCGACAGTCTGTTTGACATTTCATCAGAGTTATATTAAATGACAAACAGATGTAGTATAGTAGTGGGTATATTGTACAGTGTATATGTCGCAGTATAATATTAGATTCAGTCGAAAAACAAAGCGCCTTGCTGCTTTTTAGAATTGCCCAGTTTTTCTGTCGTGATTATGAAGGAAATTCAACATGGTGACCCCGAGTTAGGTGAAATGCAGATTTTTTTAAAAGTGTATAATTATATTCTGGGAATTTTATTAACAACTACAATTGAAGATGATGAAGAAGCAGTTTTCCTATGACAAATAAAAAAACAGAACTAAAATCATGATTTAAAAAAAAAATGACTTTTAGAAGAAAACATTGGTTAAGACAGCTGTGTAGTTGTAAATATTAGTGCAAAGCGACTATTGGTAAAATAAGTTAGAGTATATCTCGCCCAAATTCAATTTGCAAACGATTTTGATTAAAATTATCTAGGTCACACATTCAAACTAACAATTATATTTAATGTCAAGACTAAAAAAAACCACAAAATTAAAAATTGGTTAGGATAGGTTAGGTTAAAGAAGCACGTACTCTAAATCAGTAAACAGATTAGGGTATACTCACCCAAATATAATTATGATTTGGGGACTTACATGTATAATAAATCAGTGGTTCGATATTCAGCCGTTTTACAAAACGGAGACGTAACTTTTTCCAGTAAGCGCAAAACACTATTACAATATTGCTGAACAGTGTTGAGCCGTATTAAAGTCTTAGAAGCTTATAATTGTTTAATGAAGTCTTCTTCGCTCTTCTCTCGAAGAATAATCATTTATTTGCCAGAAGATGGTTACATATGATATCCTTTATTATACCTTCTTCAACATATTCATGTCATTAATTAATTTTAAATTCAGTACAAATTTATTCTAATATCTTTATGTCACAAATAATGAACATACACTTCAACGGACTTAAATATAGTCAAATTATTTAATCAAGTTAAAAATTAATATCCAATTTTATACCAGTATGTTTTATATCTCAAGATTATATGTATATTTTTCTAATTCAATCTAACCTTATTAAGTTGAACTTAGACCTAATCTAATTTTTATTATAAATATATAATAATAGATTTATCTATCGGAAACATTGAAAAATATTGAAAAACACAATAAAATTTTTCGGCACATTAAGCTTTTGGCGAACAGAGGCTTTAGTGCGAGTTTACGCGTAAATACTCGATATCGTCTGCGTTAAATATTACTAAGAATTTTTATAAAACCGCCCCTAGCGTTAACCATCAGGTACTATGGATCTTCATAAAAATCTGTAACGTGCTCGATAACGACTTTTTTATCAGGAAAAAGTAAATTAAATTTAAATTTATTACTCAAAAACGAAATACACAAACAACATTGCCTAAACATACACTATCTAAACATTTAATTATCTTACAAAGAAACTTAATAAACAAGAACTTAGAAGCGATATATTTCATGGTTTTGATAAGGAGTTATTAAAAACAAATATAAATATCTAAGTATAATAATTAAAAATAATAATATTTCTTACATTCACAACAATTAGCCTAGTCAAGTAAGCACTGTAAGACTTGTGTTATGGATACTAGGATAACGGATAAACATACATATATGATACTTAAATATGTTATATCAATAAAATATATATAAATGTCCATGACTCAGGTACAAATGCTCGTATTCATTATAGAAACATCTGTCTCTTACGAGACTTGAAACCAGGACCGTCGTCGGTGTGAAAGGCAGGATCGCCACCGTTACACCAAATGGTGGAAAGAAAAACAAAAATCAATCTTTTCACTGTATGACATTACACTATTTCTTAAAAACTTCGTTTGCCATTATTGGAGCGAAGCTCCCATGGATCAGCTTCAATGGCGCAATGTCTGTTCCACCATAACTTCCCGAGTTCTTAACCGATTTCAATATTTTTTGTGTGGAATCGAATCAACAGGTTTAGGACCAGATTACGCTCCGCTCCAATATATGGTGATAGCGTAGCTTTATGCTTAGTGACTGCATCGCCTAGTAATAAAGATTATCATCAGTGTAGAATAAATAAATTCGCACTAAGGCATCAGTACTCCGAAAAAAAATTCGGTGTTGACTTTTACGTTACCAAAATTGTTAAAAAACAGAGTTGTTTTATAAGGATTGTTTTATTTTTTCGTTTATTCCCTATATATTATTGCAATGTTTAAGGATACTAACTTAACACAGATATTTGTTGACTAACTAACTTACCAACTTTGGTTAACTAACCAACGATGTAATGAAACCATAACACTTCTATTAATGTGATAATTAATATTGTTTTTTGTGGATTATGTATGGTGACGACGTATAATATTGTAAATGACGTTACTTCTGTTAAAGCTGACGAGATTTTTTGCGCCCATTCTTCTTGTCAGTTAAAAGATGTCCTGAATGGGTGGTATGTCAAAACGTTGAAAGATTCAAAACAACTTATTTTAAGTGCATTTGAATAAAGTTATTTTCATTTAATTTCAATGCAGCTAGTCGTTTTGCATTGCGGCGGACTTCGCAATACGACTGCGACATATACAAAGTGCTGCAAAATGCAGCAAATTTTATGTGGCATTCTGAAGAAACTCAGCCAGCGGAGTACAGCGATGCATTCACTTCCTCTTACTTAACTTATGAAAATATATTCCATTCAACTCGTCTTGAAGTACTGAAGACAGCAGTTTTAAAATGACTTGTCACAAAATGTTAAGGACATGATCAATTGGAAAAAAACGTAAATGTATGTAACTTTAGAATATATTTATATATAATAGAAGAATATATTTTTAGTGAAAAAATGAAAAGGAAACGTTGAATGTAAACCCCTGTCTCCGACAGTAGTGGGTCACTGTATTCAAAGACCTACCGTGTATTCATAGGTGACAAAATATTTGTTACAAATGAAATTCACGCTCGCCCACTGAAAGAATCTATTACAAACCAGGAGATATAGTATTCACTGAAAGGAATCCTATATCCTTCTTTTCTAACCACATTCTTTAAATAAGGTGTGAAAGGGATAGAAACGTTAATACGCATGTGTCGGACATTAAAAGGAGATTTTATATATCCTCGGACTCCTGGGATTAATAAATTATTATGATGTGTGATTAAAGCTTCAGGCGGAATTCTATTACAAACAAAAAAAATATTTCCTTAGAATTAAGGTAAATTGACGTTCTGAACGATTTGTTCAAAATTTGGGTTCACGATGTTTATAAACGATATTGCGTTTTAAATTTTTTCCTTACCATATATTTATCTTTTTTTAATTTAGGCTCGCCCTATTTGTTATTCTCTGAAAAACCATATAGAAAAAGTACAGACGATAGAACATCAATGGAAAAGTTTTTACGGTAAAGTAATATTTTTGCATTATTTTTTTTATTTTATTTCTTATTTTATCCTACGCAAAAATTACAGTCATATCATAAATTAACTAACAGTTGATTGAAAAGCCATCACCATAATCACGATAAAAAAATGAACTGAAACAACGCCGAAAAAAATATAAATTATCTCACAAAGTAAATACATTGAGACATATTTCTGGTGGGACATTCAGAAAGTTTTGACAAAATTAATGACCAACTTATATGGATAAAATGTTTATATTAAATCTTCAAACAACTCTCTACAAGCCTCTACACTAGCTCCTTTTCTCCGATTACAGCCGTCGAAGGAAGACCAATCCTTTCTTCATTCCTCAAAGTTATACGACCGCACTTGAATTCGTTATGCCAACGGTAAATAGTAGCTTTTAAAGGGCCTTTATCCAAAAATGCCACTTCAGGTCTGAGTTGATTAAACTAGGTACTCATCCGGTTTTAAGCCACATTTGAAATCATAAAAAAATCGTCGCACAAAAAAGGTTCCGGACACATATCCATTTTTCAATACAAAATAATTTATAATGGAAAAGACAAACAATCAATACTACCAAACCAACCCAATACAACTTGGTCTAAATTAGAATGGTAAAAAATGTGTAAGCAATCAAAGTTTTTTTGAAAATTGAGTAGGTCAAAAAAATACTTGATTGTGTGTGGAGATATTAATATTGATCTTCTTACAAAGAACAGTGAAACTTATAGATTCTTAAATTTATTTAAATCACACAATCTTTTCAACTTATTTATGGAGCCCACTAGATTCTGTAAAACAACGTCAACCTGTTTAGACAATATATATAGTAATCTGGTACCTGTAAGTAAGAAAGTTATTGCAAACTTAGATTCAGACCATTGCACGGAGGGACACGCTCCATACAAGGGCGGTCATAAATAGTTAAAGTCCTGTTACTATCAATACATTGTATTATTTTAGTGACTTATAGTTGTAAAAGTGTTTTAGGAACATTAAAATGAAAGAAGTACATGTATTTACGGAATAAAAAACGTTTACTTCAGTAAAAAACAAATATAAACAATAACATACTTTTACCTAAATTTATCATGAACAAACACTTAAAAATTGGAATGTAAAACATATATTTTAAATAAAATAAGAGTCAAAACATTGATTACATTATTTAATTATAATAAAATAATAGAAATAAATAAATTAAAATTAATTAAATACAAAAAAAAACAAAACAACTAACAAAATACAAATAAATTATTCTTATTCTAACAATATTAAACATGTAACAATTCTATTACACTTTGTGACAGAGTATTTTTCTTTTTAGGGGGAAGTTTCCGAAGACTTGTAATATAAGGATCTGAATGTAATAATAGTCGTTGTATTAAATCTTGATTGGTAACTTCACGTGACATTTTTCGAGTGTGACTTCGTCTATAAATTTTGATATACTTATTTGTCGCTTCAGCAGCTTCTTCGGAAAGTTCTCCTATAGATAACAATGCATAACTTATAATATCTGATCCATATACGAGCACCTTGTGGACAGAAGCAGGAAGACTATACCACGGATATTCCTCGACCAGGCTGTATGCTGTTTGTAATGCATAGTCTTTAAACTTGCATTCATTAATTTTATGTCCAGAAGATAACGTTTGTAATATTACACAACAACGATCTATGAGATCCTTATTCAAACCTGTAATTTCAGCACATACAGCTGATTCCAAAAAAAACTTCCTGGCCGTGTTTCCGTCGTTAGACGTCCCGCTTCCACCACTACGCGGCTTGTCAACTATTAAACCTAATCGTTCCCTAAACTGGGACTGTACATATTGTTTTTTATTTGATAACAATTGTTTATCACTATCTAGCCTAACTTGCCATTTTTTTATGTCTAATCTATATGAAAGATGAATAAAATATTCGAAGAAACGTATCCAAGAATGTAGTGGTGATAATCCAAATTGGTATCTACTCTCTATTACAGGTTTTTGTAAACATTCGTCTATTTTATTCATCTCTTTAGGGGTAGCATTACATATATAACATCTACTTGTAGATGTTTCACTTAAAGCACTACAAATTTTACCATCTACCATTGAAAGCTGCAACTTATGAGAAACGACCAATTCACGATTGTCGATCTGAATAAAAGTAGGTTGCAAACTTTCAATTTTATCCTTAAAATAAGCTTCCTCTTGCAAAGACACTGCTGTGCTTTCTTTCAAAAATTGAAATCGAATAGGACGGCAGTACCTAGTGGAAGAGGGTCGAGGATTTTTCCATAAAATTTTACAATTATCTTCAGCTAATTTTACAATAATTTGAAGGGGTACATAAGATGTTACAAACAAACTACTATCTTCTAAAGTTGAATCTGAAAAAAATTGTTTGTATTCACTATGTCCAGTGCTGCCATCGAATCCCCATTTCCCAAGTAAAGAGATATTAGACAAACAATCATCAGGAATCTGATCTAAGACCTCTTTTTGAGATTCAAGGATTCGAGAAGCTGTGTGATCAAAAAGACTTTGTAATTCAACTTCAGCTGAAGACTCGGAAACAGTTATATTAGAAGGGTAACATCTCTGTTTCGCTTTAGTAATTTGTTGGTAACATGGTAATACATTAGGAGAAATCTTACTATTAACAAAGTTTTTAATTAATAAATACTGATGTTTTGTCAACTGAGCATCAGTCACAAGTGACAAGACATCATCAGTGCTAACTCTAGATATACACGAATCGAATGAACAGTCTGAAACATCAAGCAATGCACTCACAGTAGAATCATCAGACTTTGACAAATCAGCTACTCTCCGACGTTTAGTCCTTTTACTACATTGCGTAAAAGGTTTTCGAGGACGACCACGTGAATGACACGGCGACGTTTCAGACGGAGTACATTGCTTATTGTTTTTCACAAGTTGAATTTTTTCAATAACATTAAACCAATCGGAATTCTTATATAAAAGCTTGGTTTTATCCCTATTACATTTTTTCCAGAATCGAGCAATAGCTTTACATAAATTATTAACAATTTTCTCTAAATAATGAATATCAATGTTCTCAGCATCGTTCAGAGTAGTCAACAAACTTTGTAGGACTTGACGACACTTTTCCGAGTCATTATCGGTATTGACAGTTAGCCATATTTCAAGAATATGCATTCTTGAAAACGAGCATATATATAAATTACCTAAAACAAAAAAAAAACGGTTAAAATTCAGTCACAAAACCTACACAAAGCACTAAGACTAAATAAACTAATTTCGTAGCAAATGCTACGAGATAATCTGGCAACCGTAGCACCCTTGTCATCGCCAAAAGGGCAGATAAGGGCAGCCAAGTTTTAATTTTCCTAAGATAAGAAAGTCTAAAGATTATGGTGCAATATACCTCCATAGTCGGAGCGAGTGGGAACATATTTAAAAGTTTATTCAAACTTTGAATATTAAAATATAATACTCCAAGAAAAGTCGCCTCGTAGCAATGACATACTAAAGAAAATATATACTAAGATACAATTAAAATAAAAATATTAATTATTACATACCCTGTTCTTGGATATCCATTTCAGAAAAAACACACACAGCACTCACAGGTCCCGCAATGACAACAAATGACGTCACGCTTTTTAATGACTCACTGATAACAGTATTTACGATTGGCGATGCGCTCTCTTTGAATGCACAATAGATAATGAAGGCGCACTCTAATTACTGACCTATTTATAGTTTCAGAAGGTACCGCAACTATCCAATGTAACGACAAGGAATAAAATGTAAAACTAGAAAGCAGGTTTTTAAGATTTATGACCTATGGATGTCCCACAGTGCATTGCGGGCAATTAGCTTGCTTCAAAATTGTCACAGAACAAGTCAGTAAACGTAAAATTATATGTCGACCAGTAACTGCTGACAGATTGAAACGTATAGGAATTGAATTATGTTGTAAACTTCCTTTTTTATCACCGGATATGTCACCAAATGATATGTATAATTTATTTTTTGAGTCATTTTGCAACCAATTTAACAAAATTTTCAAAACCAAAGAGATCACCGTTACTGTTAATCCAATGTTTAGCGAATGGGCCACTGCAGGAATACACAAAGGTAGGCAAAAATTGTAGAGCTGTACTCAGAAAGACAGTTTAATAGAACGGAATATTTTCAAAATTATGTCAAGTCATACTCAAAAATTTTTAAGCAGGTTTGTCAAACTGCAAAAATTAAATATATTAGTTCTCAAATTTATAACAGTACTGACAAAGTCAAATCTACTTGGAAAATTATAAATGCAGAGACTGGCCCAACAAAAGCTTCAGCAAATAATTACAAAATTTAAAATTGATCGTAAATTTATTAGCTCGGACTCAGATGTTGCGAATGAATTTGAAAAATTTTTTACTCGAATTCCAGTAGATTTGACAAGCACTTTAGGCTCTTCCACCCCCATTGCAGAATCCTTGTTGAAAGAAAATGTTCCTTGTTGTAATACTGTATTTAAATTTAATTATGTTACTTAACGTGACATCATAGACACTTTTAAATCGTTTAACATTAAAAAAACTGCCGATCTTTGGGGAATATCTGCATATATGGTAAAGAATGTTATTGAAATAGTTGCTAGACATTTAGCTTTAGTTTTCAACAACTGTATTGATAGTGGTGTGTTTCCTGATTTAATGAAACTTAGCAAAATAACTCCATTGTTTAAATCTGGTAGTACTTCAGATCCTCTAACTTTCGTCCAATATCCGTACTATCAACATTCAGTAAAATTTTTGAAAAAACCGCGCTAAAGCAATTACAGAAATATTTTAGTAATAATAACTTACTACATATTAAACAATTTGGTTTTACCCGCGGACGGTCCACGACTGATGCTGGAATAAAATTGTTAGAATGCATTTATGAGGCCTGGGAGGAGTCGCAGGATGCCTATGGTGTTTTTTATGACTTATCAAAGGCTTTTGACTGTGTCCAACATCAGACGTTAATCAGGAAATTACACTATTACGGTATCCGTGGTACCGCTTTGGATTTTCTCACTTCTTACCTAAGTGACAGGATTCAAAACGTGGTCATCAATGGAGAGCAGTCGCCTGGATCATTTGTAACAATGGGGGTGCCGCAGGGCTCAATATTGGGTCCATTTCTATTTCTGGTATATAGTAATGACCTCCCTCACCTTGTAAGACGCGACCATGAGATTGTCTTGTTTGCAGATGACACGTCTTTAATATTTAAAGTTAAACGTGGACAAATTAATATTGACGAAGTAAACATTGCACTCTCCAAGGTCATTCACTGGTGTGGCGCCAATATTTTGTTGTTAAATGAAAGTAAAACTAAATGCATTAGATTCACTTTGCCAAATGTTCAATTAGCTAAAGCCAAAGTCAGGGTTAGGGATGAGATCAAACTGTATTTCTGGGTATAACTTTAGATTTTAAGTTACAATGGGGTCCTCATATTGAATGCCTATCGAGCAGACTCAGTTCTGCAGCATACGCCGTAAAAATGATTCGTCAGTTAACAGACGTAAAAACTGCGCGCTTAGTCTATTTTAGCTACTTCCACAGTATTATGTCGTACGGGATACTACTGTGGGGAAATATTGGCTGTATTTTTGTACTGCAGAAGAGGGCTGTTCGGGCGATCAGGGCGATAGGATGGGCTCCCGAGAGTCTTTAAGAGAAAAATTTAAAGAAATTGGTATTATGACTGTACATTCGCAATATATTTATGAAAACTTACTGTATGCACACAAGTGTAAAGATATTAAATTCAGAACAAATAGTGACTATCATAATTTCAATTTAAGAAATAAAGACAAGCTAGCAATGCCCAGGTATAGGCTCCATAAAATAAGCAACTCCTTTGCAGGTCACTGTATACGAATGTACAACACGCTGCCATGTAACATGCATGACTTGTCAATGAATAAATTTAAGTTTTTAATTAAAACTCAGTTATGCAAAAAGGCTTATTATAGTGTTAAAGATTTTTTGAATGATAAGGCAGCGTGGACCTAAAAGAAATGAATTGCTCGTTCTCTGAATCGTTTTGTAATATACACAATTTGTAAGACATTTGGCGATTTTATAAGAGTTTTGGCACATGAGTTTCTTGCCCGATTCTTCTCATGTTAGCCCCTACGTTCGGAATCGGGTCGCTCGTGGCGATTACATGCGCGGCATCAACTCCGCAGATGTACTTGCCGCTAGCGCACGGGCTATCTTTATTATAGAAGAATATTATCTTGATTTTGTAAAATTGACGATTTTAAGTGCCCGCAAGGGCCTATGAAATAAAGTTATTTTGATTTTGATTTTGAAGTAAAGGGCCTCCCCGAAACGGGAAAGACTCCAAGTGATAGAACAGTAACACTAAAGAAAAGGTGTCAGAAAAGAAGCGCCTGTTCAAGAGATGGCAAGAAACCGGGCTGGACCGGGATAAGGAGTTGTATAAGGAGGCAAAGAAAAATGCCCGAAGAACAGTGGCAATCGAAAAAGACAAAGCCAATACAAACATGTATAAACGTCTGGAACTAGCTACCACAACGAACGGAACAACATACAACGGAGATGCGTATGTTGCGCTGGTCGGGAGGGGTTACCCTTAAAGACAGGGTGCGAAATGAACATATAAGGTTCATGTAAGGTTTCAAAGTGGCCCCCATAACCCATAAAATGTTCGAGACTAGACTACGTTGGTACGGTCACGTTATGAGAAAACCAGGCGTTTACGTCATTAAAAAGTGCCTTTCCATCGCCACAAAAAAGAGGGGAACAAGAAGACCTTTAACCACCTGGATGACGAATGTCCGAAAGGATATGAAACTGGGACTCCTCGAACAAGACGTTCGAGATAAAAATAAATGGCGGCGCATGATTGGGAAAGCTGACCCACGCTAGGCGATAAGGCGAGGCAGAAGAAGAAGAGGTATATGGTGATGGAGACCGTCAAATCGAGCACAGCGCGTGATGTGGCAGAAATAAGAAATAAGTTTGAACTATGATTTTTAACTTTTATATATATTTTTTTACATATTTTTCAATGCTATCTTATAAGATAAATTATTTTACAAGATAATAAAAAAATATCATGTGTCAAATTCTAATATTTTCATAGAATTCCATACTAATGTTACTAAGTAAAAACGTTAAAATTTGCGATATGGGTCTAAGCTCTTCAACGTGTCTCACATGCTATGCTAATACATTTTTTTCCCCTTTTGGCGTAGTTTGAGATTGGAAAATATCATGTTTTATCGTTTCAAATCCCATACGTATAGAGGAAGAGCCAGTGACCAATTTTAGTTGGTCTTTTTAAAAGTCACGAAACTTTCTACAGTTAATCCTCTATACCTACTAAAAATGAAAAGCCACTTCTGGCACCCCAACGTGGCCGGGGTAGACTACCCTAAAATTTGAAGGAGGAATTATAGCGTTCTGTCAACAATTAGGAGAGATATAAATGCTCTGGCAAAACTCCCATGAAGACAAAATACTGTCGAAAGTAATTTCTTAAAATTTTATGACTTATACTTTAACTAAAATAAAACTTATTTCTTACCCTCCTTCAAATTTTAGGGTAGTCTACCCCGGCCACACTAGGCTGCCAGAAGTGGCTTTTCATTTTTAGTAGGTATGGAGGATTGACTGTAGAAAGTTTCGTGACTTTTGAAAAGACCAACTAAAATTGGTCACTGGCTCTTCCTCTATACGTATGGGATTTGAAACGATAAAACATGATATTTTCCAATCTCAAACTACGCCAAAAGGGGAAAAAAATGTATTAGCATAGCATGTGAGACACGTTGAAGAGCTTAGACCCATATCGCAAATTTTAACGTTTTTACTTAGTAACATTAGTATGGAATTCTATGAAAATATTAGAATTTGACACATGATATTTTTTTATTATCTTGTAAAATAATTTATCTTATAAGATAGCATTGAAAAATATGTAAAAAAATATATATAAAAGTTAAAAATCATAGTTCAAACTTATTTCTTATTTCTGCCACATCACGCGCTGTGCTCGATTTGACGGTCTCCATCACCATATACCTCTTCTTCTTCTGCCTCGCCTTATCGCCTAGCGCGGGTCAGCTTTCCCAATCATGCGCCGCCATTTATTTTTATCTCGAACGTTTTGTTCGAGGAGTCCCAGTTTCATATCCTTGACTTTTGAAATGACCACCTAAAATTGGTCAGTAGCTCTTGGTCCAGTATTATAACATACATTAGTCAAAGTAAGAAAAACACTTGTTATTATAATATGCACAAACTTTTTAGATATTTTCGTTTAATTTTGCTGAAAAACAATACGGAAACCGTTATCCATCCATCCAGTTGCCATAATTTGACAGATCTCCAGTCCACAATAATTGTGGTCACTAGGAGCGCTGTTACCGCGCACACAGCGAATACCGGTGTCTCACTTTTAAAATAGGATATGGATTGCGCTAAGAGTAAGGCTTGTGGTATGTTTGACATCTTACCGTATAGCGTAAGCGAAGGCCATGACAGCATCGGAAACGAACTGCAGCTGCCTCTCGAATTCCGTGTTGTCGATGGTCAGCCTCTCGAAGCCGGAACAGGCTCTGTCGAAGTGTCCGTTGTAAGGAGTACGGAGGCTGCCGGGATACCGGCATTGAAAGTGTGCCTCCCAAAACTCTGTGGGGGAGGAACGTTGAAATTAATAAGAAAATCGATGCATAAACGCTGTACGTGTCATCGTACTAGTTTTAAGGTTTAATTAAGCATTTTATAAGTATTATAATAAATGCAAGTAATACAATAAATCAGTGCTAATTACGCATTCGTTGGAATAGGTTGTTATCATTTTAACCTTTCCTCCTATCAATCAAATTATTATCATTTATCATATCATACTATCAGTTTATTATCAATTATATCATTTTAGTGTAGGACACCCTACAAACGCATACATATGCATGTACAAATGTATTTAAAAATAAATAACTATTTTTCAGGAATCTACAATTTTTTTGCTATCTTTTGGTATCTTTGAATCTTAGATACATGCTCAGCCTCAGTTGTATGGAAGAAAGAGTGGATCCTTTGGAAGCTAATAATTACGTACCATTTTTTTCCAAATATTAAATATTTGAGCACAAAAGTTTAACAGATAAATAATACGTGAAACTGTGCGTTAAATAAAAATAGGTAAAAAAACTTTTTAAGTTAAACGGTTTTATGTTAAACATACATTGCAATGTTTAAGATAAATGTACTAAAAACCAAAAAAAAAAAAAATAGATACAGTCGTGGGAATTATAAACATATGCATAGACTAGACTAAAATAAAACCGTGGGGCACGTCAATTGTCTACAATAAAAACAAAATTAAAACAAACATTTTAATCAACGATTGTAGACAATTGACGTGCCCCACGGTTTTATTTTAGTCTAGTCTATGCATATGTTTATAATTCCCACGACTGTATCTATTTTTTTTTTTTTTTTTGGTTTTTAGTACATTTATCTTAAACATTGCAATGTATGTTTAACATAAAACCGTTTAACTTAAAAAGTTTTTTTACCTATTTTTATTTTCTAGTTTTTAGTTTTTATTTCGCATTCTGTTTAATTCATTTAGTGCTTCATTATTGCAAGGTTTCTTGCCCGTTAGTTTATTGCAGTCCAACTCCTCTATACGTAGTTAAGTTATCCGCCATTTTGTAGAGGCCGCCATCTTGGATTTTAATTTTATATAGTACTTTGTATTCTACTGGTTGAGCACTTTCATTTGATACCCATATTGATGGGATTGATAAAACCTACGTTATCCGCCATTTTGTAGCGGCCGCCATCTTGGATTTCAATTTTATATAGTATATTGTATTCTGCTTGTTGAGCCCTTTCATTTGATACCCATATTGATGGGATTGATAAAACCTACGTTATCCGCCATTTTGTAGCGGCGGCCATCTTGAATGTATAATGATAATGAATAAACATAATTGTATTGTCACCAAAACCCAAAGTGTATACAAAATTTCAGATTAATCGGTTGACGGGAAGAGGGTGAAATTTGAATTACTAAATTTGACCCAAGAATAAATAAAACAAACGGGGTGAGCTAAATAAAACCGTTTAATAAAAAAGACACAAATTTTCCGCACATTTTCCTCATTAGAAAAGGCACAAATAATTATATAATTGATAAATGGTGATGTCTGATACTTTTAAGTTTGCTTTAAAGGAATTTAAGTGACATACATAGGTATAACAAACAGCTACAACTCGGTTACAATATCTGTGGACCTCCCTGGAATGTCAAGCCCCCTCCCCGTTCTCTTGAAAAAGAATAAAAGAATAAAAAAATAAAAGAATAAAAGAGTAAAAGTATAATATATTTTATTTATAGTTCATAATTATTATTGTTTACAATACTATCCCCATGATGCTTGTTTTGTGCACCGTACCTAAGCGCTGACGTGACGTCATCAGGTCCACAGATATTGTAACCGGGTTGTACATATCTTTTCAAGCAAATTTCAAGGAGTGATCAACAATTTATTCTGATATAAATTGTAATAAAGATAAAAATAATAATAATAATATTTCTAACATTCACACAAATTATCCTGTAGGGCTTGTGTTATGGAGACTAGGATAACGGATAGACATATATAATATATGATTCATAGATATGCAATATTTATAGAAATATATGTAATAAGATAACCCATCACTAAGGTACATATGCTCGGATTCATCACACAAAATATTGTCTCTTCCGGAACTCGAACCCAGGATCATCGATGCGTAAGGCAGGGTCGCTACCGTTGCACCAAACGGTCGTCAAATAGTATCATATTAAGCACTTGATATAAAATTAACAGATTTTATTAAGGTTTTTAACAGTCACGAAATTTTTATTTGTTTTATTTGATCCGCGCCTAAAGTTTATTTAAATAAAACGAACTTTTTACTGGGTTGACACCTCGTTAATTTTTGTTTTTGAAGTGAAAACTTCATTAACATCGTTGTGATTTGAAAGTCGATGAAACGAAAAAGCGTCAGTAAAAAGAGACGGTCATATCAATTCATAAAATTTAACGTAGGAGAAAATGAGACAGGAAGCATTATGTACGTGTGTTAATACGTGTTTGTGTGCGTATGCGTAGTACAAAGCATCACAAGATCCGTGGTATTTTGTGTACGTGTACGTATTAATTTTGAAGGTTTCACTTCTACCACGTGTGAATTGCACACATGCTTTTTTGTTTTTTTATATCTTTAATCCTAACGTTTCGCCTTCTTTAAAGGAGTCGTGATCACGGAAAGACTAAGGATAATATATGTGCTACCTTACATTTTTTTTTATTTATATTACTTATTATATATTCGCCTACTGTAAACTCCTGAGTCCAACATCAGTTCGGAACTTGGGAGGCCCTTCCGAGAAGAAGTGGCAAAAGAAACTTTAACAGGGGGACCGACTTCCATTTTACATTTATTATTTACAAAAATAGCTCACTCACTACAAGGTGTCGCAGTAAGCGTCTTTGTTTGAGATATTATTTTATTAATCATGGGATCCCAAGCAGGTGGATCGCTCCAACTTTCACCTCTATTGAAATTATTATATTTCTTGATCTTAAAGCCTCCTGTCTGTCTCAAGGGTATAATCACGTAATTTTATTAATAATTTAAATACTTGTGAATGTATTGTTTACTTATTGATATTTTAATTGTTGAAAAGTTTTACTAGGCTGTTAATTTTTATTTGAAAGAAAGAAAAAATATGTATTCGGAGCATAATACACTTATTATCTAATATAGTATAGTAATTATTAATATGCAACCCACTTGTCAGCCCGCTACCGCGCGCCCAACCTCTGTTAACAGTCCCAAAGCTGCGCGAATTGTAAGAAAAAAGTCGGACTCTTAGATAAAAAATGCCATTTTCTCACTAAATAATGAAGCTGGGACCAAACAAAAAATACTACCAAAAAGCTGATTAAATAAAGAATCCACCACAAAATATTTATATGTAACTTAAAACTTAATTGTAATTAAAAAAAAAAACAGCAGGCCATACGGAAATATGAATATGTTAGCAATTGCTACCGTGGACTGGCAAGTGGCTACCGAAAGGGCCTCCACTCAGCATAATGCTACAGCATGTTACTACCATGACGCTGGTGTTATGTGGAACCAGTTAGAAAGGCGCATAAAACAATATACCAACTGTTACACTTTTAAAATACGAGGTGTGTTCAAAAAGTACCCGGAATTTTCGTTTTTTCAAAAAAATATTTATTTATTCGTCTACATCAATGTGGTCCCCTTCAAAATAGTCCCCCCCAGATATAATACACTTATGCCAGCGTTTTTTCCAATCTTCGAAGCACTCTTGATATTCACTTTTTGGCATGTCCTTGAGCACTCTCAGCGATTCGGCTTTTATTTCTTCAATCGAGGAAAAACGCCGTCCTTTCATGGGTCTCTTCAACTTTGGGAACAGGAAAAAGTCACACGGAGCCATATCTGGTGAATACGGAGGTTGGGGCATGACTACGGTATTGTTTTTGTTGTTGTTTTTGGTCAAAATTCAGCAGTTTTGGAATGAATTTTGCTGCCACTCGTTTCATGCCCAAAACATTTGAAAAAATGTTATGACATGAACCAATCGATATGCCAACTTCATCAGCAACTTCTCTAATTGTGATTCGGCGATCATTCATAACCATTTTTTCCACTTTTTTCACATTTTCATCGATTATTGACGTGCTGGGTCGACCGGAGCGTTCGTCATCTTCAACGTCTTCGCGGCCATCTTGGAAACGCTTATACCACTCGTAAACACTTGTTTTTTTCATAGCAGACTCACCATAGGCTTTTTGTAACATTTCACACACTTTGTTACACTTTATTTCATTTTCCATTCAATCAATTCAATTCTTCCATTGTTTAAACGAGCAAAAATAGCCGAGCACATAAAAACACGTCGTACCTTAGCGACTACCACAGACAAAGTAAACAGTGATTATAGCTGAAAATGTTATCATACTTTAGGGGCATGTATACCAACACAATAAAAAAAAAATTTTGACAATCAGACTCTCCAGACCCATTAAAATAAAAAATTCCGGGTACTTTTTGAACACACCTCGTATAATGACAATGATGAAGCAGTGAGAATGTCTTTAATTATATCTTTATATATAAAAAATCCCAGTCACAGTGTATGGCCGCGATGAACTCTGAAACTGTTGATGATGTTTGTTTCAATTTGCTGGATTTGTTGTATTTATTGGAACTGAGGATATAGGATAGGTTTCGTTTTATTTCATAACCAAAAAAATATGCTAATTATAATAACGTGGACGGGTCAGCTAGTAGGTAAGAAATTGTTCACCATTTTTAGCTTTTTTTTCTATGACTTTCAGCTACTAAAAAAAATTACAGGTCAAAATCTACTGTCTTAAAGTTCTAATAAGTTCCATTCGGATGCCAGAAGAGGGCACCTCAAAAGGGATTTAGATGCCAGCGTAATTAAATTCCAACTTATATGTACATTGCCTACTCGGCAATGGCCGAGAAAACGGGGACTTGGGAGCAAGAATGCGTCTAATTGAAACGTTTGTGGTGGCAGCTAACGAGGATATACAATCTTAAGGTACAGTAGGTAACAACCGAACAAATCCCGCGGCATTACAAGGAAATACAGCCGTATAACGAAACAAGAAATTACAACACTTTTTTAGGAACTAATGAAATAAAATCATCTGAAAAATATGTTATAATTTTAACTTAACACAACAGTGAATACCAAACAAAGATTACTTTTTTATATATGGAACAGAGAATTCTTAAAGTTAAACTCCAAAAATAAATCGAACAAAAGTCTCTGTGCGTACATTGTTAGTAAACCAACTACAGGTGTTGTAAAATACAAAAAATAATAAATTTAATTGTACACAGCAAGTATACATACATTTATATATAAAAATATGGGTGCGTGTACTTATGTACGCGCGTGATAAATCATACTTCTTTGGCATCATAAAATTAAATAAATAATTAATATTATAAACAAATAAAAAGAATACATACCGACAGTTAACCTCAAATAAATAAACGCACTTAAAACATTTTATAATATAAAAAGCACTTTTAAATTAAATTGTTATAATGTTAGTATATAATATAAAACTGTTATTATAATATTATATAAATTATTGTTAACCACCGTATGTAATTTAAAATCACCCACATACACACAGATTCATAATTAGCGGCCAACTTCATCCTGCTGGATTATTCCATGTCGCTTTTGCGGGCAACTTCAACCTATTACTTTTGCGTTACAATGATGTGCGCGTATTTTAAAATACACTCTCATCATTTTTTCATAACGCGCCTAAAGAAGTATAACTTCAAAAAATCAACAAGAAATTGTGGATTTTATAAATATCACGGGGAAAGGTTAAAATGGCTTAATGGTGTAAGTTGAAGATAGGAATTTGTAAGTCGGTAGGTTTACACAAAGACTTGGTTTGAAAAATTATTGCCATTCCAAGTTTGGGCCTTTTATATGGAACCTTTATGGTGCCCGTTTAAGATAAGGTAATTCTTCTAATTTATTATTTTTCCCTTTCTAAGGCGAATTCTATCTTTAAAAAAGACTTTGCTTCTTGGTCATTTAACTTTTAAAGTGTTACAAATTTATGGAATACAATAACCTTACGATTTTTCAGAGTGAATTTCATTTTTCTTTTGATGGCAAGTATTAGTGCATTTTAAAAAAAAAAATCTTTTTACTCGGAAGAAACTTGTTAGTATTTTTAAAATATTAGGGGTTAAAGTATGAAATTGCCGATTTGTACTGAAAATCTATATTGTTTATTTTTTAAATTTTTAACAAATTTATTTAATCAAAATAGTTGCCATTATTATCTATACATTGCTGCCATCTAATGGGAAGGTCATTAATGCCTTTGCGATAGAATTCCGACGATCTAGACTGCACAAACTGTGTGAAAGCATTTTGTACTGCCTCCTGGGAAGAAAACTTCTTGTCACGTAGATAATTGTCCAAATCACGAAAAAAATGGTAGTCCGTTGGAGCAAGGTCTGGTGAATACGGAGGATGACGAATGGTTTCTAACTGCAGTTCCTGAAGGGTCAAAATGGTTTCTCGTGCTGTGTGAGGTCTCGCGTTGTCGTGGAGCAATAATGGTGAAGATCGATTCATGAGTCGGGGCTGTTTTACTGCTAGTTTTGTCAACATGGTTCGGAGTTCGGCACAATAGACATCTGCCGTTATTGCTTGACCAGATCGGAGAAAACTATAGTGAATAACACCATGCTGAGACCACCAAACAGTTACCATTACCTTTTTATTGGTAAGTTTTGCTTTAGGACACTGTTGTGGCATTTGACCTGGGGTCAGCCATTGCATTTTTCTTTTCCGGTTATCATAAAGAATCCACTTTTCATCACATGTTACAATTCGATCCAATATTCCTTCATTTCTGTACCGGTTCAACAAGGCAACACAAGTTTCAACACGCGTTTCTTTCTGCAGATCAGTCAAATCATGAGGCACCCATTTTTCGTATTTTTTTATTTTATTGATTTGACGCAAGTGAGTCAATATTGTGGGTAAGGTAACGTTAAACCATGCCGCTAATTCCTGGGTACTTTGACTAGGATCGGCTTCCACTATCTCTCTTAATTCATCGTTATTTACCTGTGTGGGCGGTCTTCCTCGTGGCTCGTTCTTTAAGTCGAAATTTCCATCACGAAAGCGTTTAAACCAAAATCGCACGGTGCGTTCATTAGTAGACCCCTCTCCAAACGCAGCATTGATATTGCGGGCTGTTTCTGCCGCGTTAGTTCCGCGTCGGAACTCGTATTCAAAAATAACTCGAATTTTCGCAGTATCCATCTTTCTTGTCTAAATTGAATAACAAAAACAATTGAAAGTCGATATTCAAATGTTTTACATTTTTTAAAAAAAGAACATCATAGAAACCATTTAAAAAAAGTTTCATTCGAAAACCTCAAACCATGAAGATTCTATGTCAATTCAAAGAACCTATTGCAATAAAACGGCAATTTCATACTTTAACCCCTATTATTAACATTACTTTGAATAAATTATCAATATTCTTCTTAACCCCTCATGGTAAGCTAGATGATTTTGTTACGAGTGGGCCAAAGTCCAAAGTACATCGGTAAGAATCGAACACGGTCTGCTTGGTTAATGCTGACATAGTAATCACAACCGATGCGGGCCGCCTTCATGTAATAAGAACTATAGGAGAGTAAAATAAAGGGTAGTGATCGATACCAACATCAATAAGACTGCTTTATAGATCCACGGGATATGATCTCTACTCTATAGTTACCATAAGCCTAAAAACAACAGTTTTTATAATCAATTAACGTTACCATAGCAACGCGTGGCCGGGTTATATCAGCAACGCGTGGCCGGGTTATACTAGCAACGCGTGGCCGGGTTATACCAGCAACGCGTGGTCGGGTAAGCTAGTTTGATTTTAAACATAGATATTTTAATCGTCTTTTTTTCCTTACTTTTATAATGGCAAAAAACTTTGTGTTGTGGCAGAAATAATGGTATTCTTTTTATTCGTATGTACAACGTCTAAAGTACTATATAGAACTATTGACGACCGTTTGGTGTAATGGTAGCGATCCTGCACTTCGCACCGATGGTCCTGGGTCCGAGTCCCGGAAGGGCCAAATCTTTGTGTGATAAATACCAGCATTTGTACCTGAGTCATGGGTATTTATATATATTTCTATGAATATTACATATCCATGTATCATATATGTATGTCTATCCGTTACCCTAGCATTCATAACACAAGCCTTGCAGTGTTTATTTTAAGCATGTGAATGTAAGAAATATTATAATTATGGTGATTCAAAAAAAATAATACAAAACAGTAGGCCCAAAATTTACCTTTTGGATCACAATCTCTAATATATTTTAAACAAATTGCTTCCTTAATTAAATACCATTGTAAAAAATATTGAAATTTTCTGTTTAACTATAATATTTATGTTTGCATCTGACCATAATCTATACTACTTATAGTTTTCAAGATTTTTTATTAGATTAGCCTCAACAAAGCATTAGATAAATCAAATTGACACTAAACACAATAATGTCATATAAATTTATATTTCTATTCGTTGCCCGCTATTATTGGCCCGCCCACCAGAAGATATTTTTGGATCTGTAAATTAATTAATATCATCCAATGAAATCAGATTATTTGCGTGTTTAGAAATAGTTTTATCACAGCCATTATTTGATGAAGTCATAACAATAATTCAAGATATGGTGCATATTTAGAAAATTCTATTGTACTTAATTTAGAAAAATAATTTCTAATATGCATCAAAATAATGGCGTACATCACACTTGCGATAATTTAAGTACGTACCGGAAAACAAAAATTACATGCAATAGAAGAGTGACTAATTTAGAGTACCCATCAGTGGAAGTTTGACCCTATAAATACTCCAAGTCCAAAAAAAATTAAGGAAAACCAACCCAATATAAAGTAGATGAAGATTTTAATGAAGCAATGGAAAAGCTTTCGTATGGTGTTTCGATCGCGTCCATTTTCTATAATCCTTTATCATGTTGTCGGTTCTTAAGAGCGCCTTCGAATTTATAGTCGCCTCTCAAGAACCCAATTACTTTCTTTGGAAAAAGAGGATGTAATTTTAAATCAGACTTTTTTCACTTACCGATAAACCAAGGATTCCTCTTATTATTCTTGACGTTTAATCCGAGAAAGTATTCCGTGAAACCTCTCACATCGTTTGCTTGAGGTTGTACACTGATAGTGCCTTCGACTGCCCTCTCGTTGCCTTCAGAGACGAGAGATCTGGCGCTCCATCCATCGGAGCCGACCCAACTGAACAGACTGGTTGCATTTCCACGTTGGACTGCCCTCATGACACCGGCCACCTCCTGGTCTGACCCGAAGATGATTGCGCCTGTGAATAATATTTTTTGGATTAGAAACATTATTGCGGTGATCGACGAGTTCAAATGGCTCGAATTACAGTTTTTATGGTAACCACTCCAAAGTCCCGGCCACGTAGAAAACGATTGTTTTTATAGGGCCTGAGTGTTGTTCTGAGGAAGGTGCTGGGAAATGGCAGACCGTAGGGGTCATAGTCCTCAACGGAGGGCGGACCCCTAACGGACAAAGAGGAAAGCGGAATGCAGGTGGGTAGATCCACCGTTCAGCGCTATTCGGAGGTTATCCGGAGGTATCACGTCGTCTGACGGAGAAGGGGCCCGTAGAGGGCTGGCTGATAAGCCGAAAAAGCCGACAAAGGGCTGCATAGTGTGAAGGCACACCTATGAGTTTTAGTAGGTATGCCTTCGGTCACCCACCGGGCTTCCTTGTTGTCGGGTGAGTGCACGAGTCCCACATAACAACTCAGAGTCTGAGTGTTGTTTCTGTATTCGATAACACAAGTTCTTTAGCTAACTTACTTGTGTTCAGATACTGCATGTAATTTAGTCTTGTATTTATTTATTAGTACCATCCCCAATACCACCTCACTACGGAAACCACCTTAGTGAGGTATGACACAGTTGGAATCGTAAGGTCAGATTATTTTTTTATGGTATGAAAAACACAGTGGATGTGTTACACCTTTTATTCTGATCTTTCAAAAGACAGCAATTGAATAATAACTTGCTGTTGATGAATTTCTATTAGCAGTATCTATGGACAATAATATGTTAACGAACGGCAAATTAAAAATATTACTAATTGATATTAAACTCAAAATGATCGGTTTTAAATCGAAAATAGAATGGAGAAATGTTTCGCTTCTTGTAAAGTTTGATCTGCTGTTGTCGGTACTTAGGTAGTTTGAATTTGTTATTTAAATATGGAGGTTTTAATTATGTTTGTTTACGGAATATATTTATACTCATAGAAATATACCTTTGCTAATATATTTACATGTGCATAAATAAAATATATAAGTATATAACTATAAAACATATTTTTAGGTTTCGTTCGCCCTTAATATACTTTGAGTACATAAATGTAATAAAACACCGCCATCGCTCCAATCGAAACAGCACACAAACCACTTGTCGTCTCTTCTCTACGTACTGACACAAAGACGAGAAATATGTCGACAGTATCGGTTAAAATGTCGACAAAACGCAATTGCCATGTTAGAGTTTGAAGACAAAAATCCGCGGCTAAGTAAAAAAAACACGTTTGACATAAGAAATCGACTTCTAAACGCAGCCATGTTAGAGACGACTGACGACAAATGACTAAAACACGAGAAAATGGGTAGACAAAATTTTGTCGTGTTGCGTATGCTAGGCGGGCAGGATACCTGCCTAACTGAGGGCGTGAAGGTTGTTTTACTATCGAATAAAATAATGTTTTGATGTCTAAAGTGAAAGCGATCTATAACAATTTGTAAAGAAATCATTACACATCCCATTATTCTTCATTAGTATCTAGGTATTCTACCTAAATGCTCGGAGATGTGGTTGTGTTTTGTAGGTATATCTTAAATATTACAGAAATACTCGTATTGAATTGTGAATTCACAAATTAAAACTAGTCGATGCAGTCACTAAGTATAAAGCTACGCTAGCACCATATAATGGAGCGGAGCGTAATACCTAAAAAAGATTTTTTTTTTTGTTTCGATGGGAATTTTTGCGAATTTCAAAATTCGGGCTCCGTCACAATCTGGTCCTAAATCTGTTGATTCGATTCCACACAAAAAATATTAAAATCGGTTATGAACTCGGGAAGTTATAGCGTAACAGACATTGCGCCATTGAAGCTGATCCATGGGAGCTATGCTCGCTCCACTCCAATAAATATATATTATTTTTATATTACAAATAAACGTAAAATAAATAGAACTACAAATGGGACCAATTTACTAAAGTTAATCTCAAGTAGAAGCTAAATCTAATAATTTCCTCTTACTCTACAAAAAATACAACGCACAAGCACATCCGATAATACACATTAGGAACTTACAAAACCTCTATTTTACGGAAACGCCCAAAGTGCCCACGTAGCCGTAAAAACATGAAATCGTGAGGCGAAAAATCAAAGAATCAAAGCGTTTTTTCCCTTTTACCCAGAGGTATGGAATCGCCCCTGTTCGCACAAAACTAGGGGAAAACATAAAAATAACAACTCGTACGTCGTACAACTCATGGATAGAACAAAGAATTTTTATTTTGTGCTCGCAAATCGGAAACTATATTCACACAAAGCCTGCACAAAGTACTGTAATAAATTTTACTAATTATTATGTAGGGCATCACATGGTTTTACCACACCAAGAAGAATTTAATATATTTAAATAAAACAACTTTTTATCAGATATTAGCACATAATTTAAATTTAATCCTGACGTTCCAACTCCTTTACAGGAGTCGTGATTACACGATGACTAAGGCAATGGTCGCATGTTCTATTTAACTACCTTTACAATATTTTAATCGGACACGTCCCTTTTTAACACTTTTTAAAATGTCTTTGTTCTGTCTATTATTTAATTCAGTCCTTTTAAATAAAATAATGAATGAATAATAATATTTTGTACATTCACACCAATTAGCCTAGCTTGGGCTAGGCACTGTAAGACTTGTGTTATGGATACTAGGATAACGGATAGACATACATATACAATACACTAGCAGACCCGGCCACGCGTTGCTGTAACTCAGTTATTATAATTTGCAATAAAAAAATATATCATAAATTACAATTAAACCTATCCTATGTCATAAGTCGGTACAAATCCAGCAAAAAAATCATGAAAATCGGTTGAGTACTTCCGGTGTTCAACGCGGTCAGACGCTGTAACTGGGATTTTTTTATATATAAGATATATAAATAGCCATGGCTCAGATACAAATACTGGAATTCATCACACAAACATCTGCTCCTTTCGTACCTTGAACCCAGGATCGTCGGTGCGAAAGGCAAGATCGCTAACGTTACACTAAACAGTTGTCGGTGGTTTTATTAAAAAAAATTAAACCAAAATGTTATATTAAAAATAATATCAATTCTTTCTGACATACATACTTAAAGACAAAGCGTTCTATTATAATCTTTAACTTGTAATTCCTAAGAATCTGCAATATTAATCAATTTCCGAAATGTTCGGAAATTGTTAAACTCTTCTATGTGCCAACATGCCGTTTAATCCACCATAAAAGAATATTAGGGTACAGCCAGTAACCTTCATTCTATCGCGAGCTAACACCGCATTCACAATGTTTGTCGGGTAAATAACGTATCGGTGGGGGCTTTCATAGCCAGCTGCGCTACGAGACAATTTTTCGCTATGGTGATTCCTGAAATTGGTTCCTAAGGGTTATCGGTTAAATGTTTAACACGGTACGTCTGCTTATCAGAGCTCTCTCGCTCACTCGCCTTTTGTAATTAACTGGTGGGTTTCCGTGAGATTGCTGAATAGGGTACGGGGATGGGTAAATACATTATATCAAATCAAATGATTTTATTGTGAAATGTAGGTTGATTGTTGTGAGGTTTAAAATGTAGATAATAAAAAAATATTTAGTTCTTACACTTTTGCGCACATTACACGTTTAAAGAAAAATACTTATATAGGGTTTTTTGTGCATAATTTATATTTCGTTTCGACTTCTCTACAGAAGCCGTGATCACAGGCTGACTAAGGCAAGCAAACCTTCATAATATTTTAATTGGTCACATTTCTTACTGTTAATTTTTATATAAATCAATATTTATTGTGCATTTTATTTAGTTATTAAATAATCTAGGAACACATATTTCTTGTTTGTGTGTTTGTCTGTCCGCTTCTTTTCCCGCTCTTTTTTCATTGTATACGCGTTACCATAGCAACGCGTTACCGGGTCAACTAGTTTTCAATTAAGTTATCAAAAGGATATAGTAATTTAATAAAAGGGTTTTCTTGTTTTGGGGCCTTAGAAATAGAAATTGCGGTAATCCATTCGGATTTTTCGTTTCAATTTGGTGAAACAAAAAAAATCGCAAACATATTAATTAATTAATAATAATAATAAATATAAGACAACATCACATACACAGTTCTGAACCCAAGCTTAGTAGCTAAAGTACTTGTGTTATGGAATTCAGGAACATCGAAGGTACCACAAAACCCAAACCCGAGACAATATAGAAAAGTTATTTACATTGACCCGGCCAGGGATAAAATCCGAGACTTCGCAGTGACATTACCATGAAAAGAGTTATGTTTTAAGCGCGTATCTTTGACGACCTCGAGTAGTTTGCACACTTGTCTTCATGATGTTACTACTCCAAGGTCCAGACTTCCCGGCCGTGTCAATATGGAAATATGTCGTTGTTTCTGATTTACATAACACAAGTGCTTCAGCTACTTAACTTTGGTTCAAATTTGTTTGTATGAAAGTAGTTTATAGAACGTGCCCACATTTTTAACGAATATTGCCTTAGTCATCCTGTAATCAGGGCTCCCGTAAAGAAGTCAAACGATCATAATTAATATCAAAAACAAGAAGAAACGCACGTTGTATCTGTCAAAAAGGTATTTTCAATGAAAATGTAAGAATTTAAACTGACAAATTATATATATATATAGATAGATAGATAATTCGTTTATTTGCATCATAAGACACACACACGCTTACAACAATTAATCTTAACATATACATATAAAATTTTAAAATAAGCGTGCGCGCCGCAACGACGCAAAGGGAAAAAGCTCAGCGATACCTTTGCTCTGAGAGCAAAGCACTGATTTTCAGCTCCTACCCCAGAGAACGCATGGGTCTACATGTAACAGCGCGAACGTGTTAAACTACACAATAAATACTATAATATAACAAATAAATAATATCATTGTCAAAAGTAATACATGAAAATGTATAAACAAGAAAATAGACCAAATTACGAAATTCTAATAGAACAATTAAATAATAGTTGATAAAAAAAAAATATGAAAACATTATTATTGCACATATTATTAAAAAACCAATGCGAATCGTGACACTTCATCATTAGTAAGTGCGGAAATCTACATCAGACGACTACTGGTGCCTAAACCTGATTTTTGCATTTCCAGGATTAACATTTTTAGGCGATTTTTAAAAGTAAGTCTGGATGTGATTTGTCTTAGTGGTGGAGGTATATTATTCCAGCATTTGGTCGCCTGATACCGGAAACTGCCTGCAAAAGCCACTGTTTTGTGTACTTGCATCGATAATAGAGGACGCAAGGTCCTCAGCCCACTGTCTGAGCGATGGTGTGTAAAGAACTGCAGCTTATCATACAAATACCTTGGGTTCTTAAATTTGATAAGATCAAACATTAGAGTGGCAAGATGTAAGCGCCTACGCGATTCCATGTTCAAGATTGAAGCGTTATTGATATAAGGTGACACATGAGTGCGCGGCGGAATCTTAAAGCAAAAACGACAGCATGCATTCTGGATCCGCTGTATTACCCTCCGAGACCTCTCCAAGAGACGAGGTCCGTAAACAAGATCGCCATAATTAAGTTTTGATAAAATTAATGACTCGCAGAGCATTACGCGAGCTTCCTCGGTCAGATAATCACGAATTTTGTACATCACTCTCAGCCGATAGAAACAGCCTCTGACAAGACCCAATACGTGAGTCTCAAACCTTAACTGGCTATCAAAAACCACGCCAAGATTTTTAGCCTCACTGACAACTTCCATATTACTACCACGCATCCCGACGCATATCACGTTACCTAAAACTCTTTCCGTCTGCTTGCTTGAGCCAAGTACCATCAACTTGGATTTGGACGGGTTAAGAACTAAACCATTATTTGTAGACCATGTAGCTAAACCGTCCAAATCATCGTTGATGTGGCCAACAGCCTCGCATATATTAGATGGGGGTGCAGAGATATATAATTGGACATCATCAGCAAAACAATGATATCTACAGTGCTTAACAGCTGACGGCAAATCTGCAACATATATAATAAATAGAAGGGGACCTAGTATGGAGCCCTGAGGCACACCATGCCTGACAAGTTGGGGATTCGATGCCGAAAATGATCCATCCTCCCTGCGCAGCTTCACTGACTGATAACGTTCAGTGAAGTAACTGCTGAACCACTTCACCGTTTCAGGTGCAAGGCCGTAAAATACCAATTTAGCGAGTAACAGAGAGACATTGAGACAATCGAACGCGCGAGAAAAATCAAGGAGTGCCAGCAACGTAACCCGCCCCGCATCCTGGTCAGTGAGAATATTGTCTGTCACATCCAACAATGAAGTTACTGTACCACGACCTCTCCTAAACCCTGACTGGTGTGTCGGTAGTATGTTGTTGGCTTCTATATACTTAATTAATTGGCTATAAACAGCTTTTTCAAGTAACTTTGACAAGAATGGCAGTATGCTTATAGGTCTTAGATCTCCGAGTTCATTGGGAGACACCACTTTAGGTAATGGCGTAACTAATGCAGTTTTCCATTGATGAGGCACTGTGCCGGAGACTATAGATTTATTTATGATAAAAGTTATGACAGACAATGTACGCGGCAATGTTAGCAGTAACATATCCCTACTAATATCATCAGTGCCAATAGCATTAGATTTTGTGGTCAAGATATATTTGGCCACCTCAGCCTCAGTTACTGAATGAAGTTTAAGCGGCGGCGTTACTGTGTCAAACCGATGGCTCTCAAAATAACTCAGCTGAGAAACGGATACTCTCCCAGGCCCTGGTGTATTTAAAAAATGATTATTAATTATATTGGGGTCACCAAAACCATCTGGAAGGCACTCGCGTTTTTCTTCATTTAAATTTACTTTCTGCTTTAAGTTCTTCCAAAAAAGTCTACCATTATTGATGTTGCAGTTAACGTAATGATTAAAAAAGGCACGCTTTTCATTACGAATACTACTCGCAACCAAATTCTTCATATCTTTGTAGTATTGCCTATGCACATCCGTCCCCGATTTGCGAAAATTATTATAAGCCTCATCACGTAGTCCCATCATAAATTTGATCATGTCCGTAATCCATGGCAGACCCTGTCCAGAACGATCTCTGGATTTAATAACAGGAGCATGTACATCCAAAACCGATAAAAGCAAAAAATTAAATCTCTCAACCATGTCATCCGTTGAAGGCAATTCAAAAATAGACTCCCAATCCAAAGCCTCTATGTCAGCATTAAATTTGTCTAGATCTATTCGCTTTAACGGTCTATATGTGACATACTTAGGCACTGCCTAAGGTCTCTTGAGCACTAAGCTTACATTCACCATTGCGTGGCCTAGGGATCCAGTAATATTAGAAACTGAGACTTCCCTTACTTTACAGTTAGTGCACACAAGGTCGATGAGTGTTTCAGTGTTAACAGAATAATGAGTAGCGTCGCGCACAACTTGCTGGAGGTCCAAATATTGAAGAAAATCATTGATCTTAGAAAAACCACTGTTAGAATTGTCAAGCATATTTACGTTGAAATCGCCCATAAGCACCAAATGATCATAGTCTGGGAAGCCTGACATAGTTTCAGTCAGTGCATCGAGGAAATGATCAATATGGAGCCACTGTGGTCTATATGCTGTACCCACAATAACACGATATCCGTTAACTTGCGTAGATAGCCATATCTGTTCTATATCGGTCCCCAACTGTCTCAAAAAACGAACTCTCAAATCCCGTTTTACGTAAAATGCAACACCGCCACCCCTTCCACCGCGCATATATCGAGGACGCGGCACATTGCGCAAACGATACCCGGGCGCAACAGGAGCACGCGATTCCTCTCCAGAAGTCAACCAAGTTTCATTGATGGCCACTATATCAGCGTTAAAACGGTCCATGGCAATAAGGAAGTCATCGTGACCTGTATTGAGAGATCCTGCATTATAAAGTGCTAATTTAAAAAAAATATTTTTTGGAGACATCACTTCTTAAATCAAATTTAAAATAAGAATTTGCAATATTGACATAGAAAAGGTAATTTTTGTATTGCGGATTAGTAATGTAAATATTGAATAAGTAATCATATATTATCATTAAATAATAATAAATATAAGTATCATTAAATAATAACAAATATAAGGAGGAGCAACAAGCAAATATGCATAATAGCAAAGCAAGAGCCAAAACTCTTCGGGACGAATTAAGAATTAAAAAGTGATCTTGCGAATCATTATTCTGAGTCGGAGTCGATGCGGCGCACACAATCATACATATACGTTTTATAACTAAAACTTGACCTTAATTTTGAAAAAATAGACATTGTGAATGTTTTTAAACAAAAATATTAATTGACACACTAAAACAGATGACATACCTTTTGATTATAACAGACATAAAGTGACATCTTAATTTTGCAAAAATAGCTAAAATTGGCAATAATAACAATAATATGCAGACATACTCGTTTAAGCATGATAGAAGAAACATCATAAACAGCAACAAGTACTTGAAATTTTCTGTACATAAATTTGACAATTGTACTAAAGCACTTAAAGCTTTTATAGGGTTGATTTTAGAATAGTACATTGATATGTTGTTATTAGATTTATAAGAAAACTTGACTAACGAAATAACCTTATATACCTTTGAGATGTAGTTATAAGCTGGCAAATAAATATAATTAAGTGAGAAGCGAGCATATGAGCTTACACATAACAAATTCAAAACATTATAGTGACATGTGTCGTATACATTAAACATCATTAGAACTAACACTATCAAAACCAAAAACTCGGGAAAGATCAGAGTCAGTACGGATACGATGACGCGGAGCATCTTTATCGTGAGACTGGCGAGCGTATATGCGCCCATCTCGCGTCCATATGTATCGCCAATTTAGATTTCTTCCTATCTCACGCACACGCCTGAACAACCGCCTGTTTTCTTTTGTAAGTCTTTCATTAATATAGAATTTACGTGGGTTACCCGGAAGACCCGTGCCCTCAGTGGTGGCACCACGACGGACTCGCGCGGCCTGAATAAGCTGATCTCGAATGGCGCGCCGCGTCAGCCGCACGACGATGGGCCGCAGCAACGATATTCTAGGCCCCTCCGCAGTAGTGGCATCGATCACTCGACCAACTCGAACCGTGCTAACGATGTCCCGTTCAGTGAGATCAGTGCCCAGTTTCTTAGCTAGAGCAGTCACAACGTGAACAAGGTTTTCACCCCCCTGCTCAGGTATACCTGCTATTTCTAGGTCATTTAATAAAAGATCTTGGTCCCGCTCATTAATCTCCAATTTTAGTTGTGCTATAGAAGTTAAAAGTTCATTATTATAAATATTATTAGTATTCTCCTTCTCTGTATTTATGTGGCGCTCTAATTTTTTTAATCGTTCCTCTACATTTTCTATACGGCTTTCACATTCCACGATCCTGGTGGTCAGTAAAAGTAGATTTTCTTCGACGCGATTCATTTGCGCCCGGTTTGATCTCATTTCGCCACGCATCTCGTCTCTAAAAGCGCGCAATTCCATAACAACTGATTGCCAGTCCGTCATGTCCAATGTCGCATTACAAGCGGTGTCACTAAGGCAATCCAGAGATCGAGATTGATCCATCAACGACATGTCCATGTTCATAGGACTACCAGTCGCAGCCCCCCGGCTCAATGTTACACCTCCAGCGGCATCTCGAATCGGAGTGTTAGTGTTGTCACTTTTTGGCTGACGACTTATACATAGCACACATCTCCACGCATCTCTGTGCTCACCTGTTAGCGTGTTATAATATTGCTGTTCCGACACGTTGGCACAGATTAAGTCATAGTATTGATTGCAACCACCACAGTGTAGACGCCGCTTGTCCTCAATGACATTTAGGCATCCGCCACATACAATTTCGGAAGATATTATTTCAATTATGATTCAATAAAATAGGTTGTAATATGGAGTAGAAAAATAAAAAAAAAGAAAAAATAAAAAATGCAAAAAAAAAATTTCTTGGGATTTGAAGTCACACCCGTCACCTCGTCAATAAGTCGGTGTATTCGACTATAAGCGTAACCGCGCCAAACTGTTTCATACGTTTTCGGCAAATAATTGAATAACTTGTAGGCCGTCACAAGTTACTGTAAGCGGTGAGTGAACCGGTTTGAGATGAGACCGATAAGCACTAACTCGAACACAATTTGCACGGATAACGGTCACTGACTCGACGAAATATTTTCAACAAACCACGTCTTTTTCTCGTAATTAATGTAACTTCAATCACAAACAACTTGTATTCTAAGTAGGGTAATGTTTAGTTCTATATAATGAAAACAATTTTTTGACAAAAATGAGACTATTACTGGGTTGATTATTAAAATTTACGAGAGCAATTCAAAACACGTCCGCTACGGTTACCGCGTCCCGCGCGTCCTCAAAACTATATTTACAATTATAGGAATATATTTATGCTCAAAGTATATTAAGGGCGAACGATACGTAAACATATGTTTTATTCTTATATATTTTATTTATGCACATATAAATATATTCCTATAGTTATAAGTATATAATTTTATATGTATATATATATGTATATATTTATATATGCATAAATAAAATATATAAATATAATACATATGTTTACGTTTCGTTCACCCTTAATACACTTTGAGTACAAAATTGTAATAAAATATAATATAGATATAGGAAAGTCGGGCCAGCGCAATCGCAATTGCGCATCTACGGCAAGCGTAGGTACCAGTGGCTACCCAGTTTCGTTAATAAGTTTCCCGACTTATGGACCATCTACCTATCAAAACCAATTTCAACCTAATAATATCAAAACTGTAACAATATTTTATATAACAATCGGATTAGTAATATTAACAATAATATTTTTTTTTGTGAAGTAACATTATCAATCTACTTGTAAAACTCGTTGCATTTTTTATAAATCTTAGTCGCCTAATATATTGCGACTAAATGTACTCGTTTATTCTTTTTAAAATTTTAGATTTTAAAAAGTATAAACTTATATTAAAAGAATGAACAACAAAAACTTTCGGCGATGTAAAAAAAAAACAAACACCGTCGACTTGGCGAGAAAGATCAACCACAGATCATGTAAATCGTCAGACAACGTCAAAATTGATGTAATCCACGTTTCCAAAAAGTAAATAAAAGGGTACACGCAACACAAATTAAATGAACGATATCGGTGTTGCTATGTTATATAATAAAGTAGTTAATAATCATATATCAAGAGGCAACATCCGTTTATCTACATTAACGACAACGAGATATTATGTCGATGTCGACAAACTTCTCTTCAATCGTGCGCGAGATAGCTCGAGTAGCGTATGCTAGGCGGGCTGGTATCCTTTGGGTATAAATGAAAACTAGTGGATTAGTGGCACAATAAATATTAGCTTCAGGTGTTTTCGACCCAGTGCGAGGCATAAATACCCTTTTTTATTTCTAATTATGAAACAATATATACAGCAAATACTCATATTATTAGAGCTATATATATATATATATATATATATATATAAATATTAGATATATAAATATAATAGTACTTACAGTGCCATCGACATATTTGACGAAAAAATTCCACGATTTCGCAGGTATTTAAAGAAATCCGGTACCCGATCCTAAAAGGTCCTTGTGCTATTATTATTTTAATTTAGTTTCTAACTTATTTAAATTTTACGTATGAGCAGTCCTACCGTTATATTAACTCAAGTATTTGCTTTTTATTAAATAAAAAAAAAATACTTTTCGCACATACTTTTGATCAACTAAATTATGTTTATAAAACTAGTTTTGGAAACTAATTAGGCTAATGTACTATTTTAGTTCTAAGGTTACAAACGTGTTATACGAGGGTGGGTCAAAAAGTTCGCGGAATGGAAAGTAAAAAGTAAGAAATAAAACACAAAATTATTTTTCCATCTCAATGTATTCCCACTTAACTCTAATACACTTATTAGACCTATCAATTAAATTATTAATACCTTCGAAAAAAAATGATTTCTCTTTGTCGTCAAAATAGGCCGAAATTGCGCTCTTCACTTCTTCATCGCTGGAAAATTTCTTTCCTCGAAGCTCTTTTTTCATTTTTGGGACTATTTTGACTTCAGGCTATTTTGGAAGACATCTCTTCCAAAATGGGGAGGTTTTCCTTATTGGTAAGGAACTTGATGACTGCGCGAAACTCAATTTTCTCCATGTTGCAAATTTTCTTCCGGATTGACTTGTTGATTGATGTGTAGCTCAGGTAATTATGACCTTTTTTTGTGAAACTAAGTATTTATACTCTTAATGAGTGTCACAACCAGTGCAGGTAGTAAAAAGTCACCTTTCCCCCCTCGATGCCTCATTCCGCGAACTTTTTGACCCGCCCTCGTATTATGTTGTTTGTTTCTTTTAATAAATAAAAAAATATAGCTAAGCAGTACCGAAACTAGGTGACACTTTATTTTTTTTAATAATTAAGTTTTTTTTTATTAAAACACTTATTTAGGTCCGCAATAAACGAATTAATAAATATCAATTATAATTTTTTAATTAAAAAGTCTCGATACTTTCCGAAACACTTTGTTTTGTTTCTTCCAAAATATTGGTTTGATTTGATCTCTCGATCTCTTCGCAACCACACTTTATTAAAAAAATAGTACATAATTGTATTAAAAGATGGCGCTGTACTCTGCAGAAATGGTGGTAGGAAAGTTTTTAATTTTATATAACCAAACGTGATTTATTTTTATTCATTAAAAACAAGGAAATTGGTCAAAACTATTGATCAGTCTTTAGCATGCCTTATGTTACTCGTAGGAAATAGTAAAGTACTACTAGGCAAAAGTTTGTAATTTTTTCATATTAGACCTTAATGCAACGAATATAAATGCTAAATTTACAAATCTTTTAAAGTGCAATAGTTATGTTGGCATATGTGAGATTTAATGGAAATATAGCAATACACAGGATAAGCTGATTATTTTCTAGTATTAATTGCTTAAGTTATAAAAACGTCCGTTTAAATTCCAAAAAACATCACAATTAAATAGCTATTTCTTCTATATAGATCGATAGATAATTAAAAAAAAATATATCATTCAATGTTGTAGGTCGTAGTACCTAAAACATGTATAGATGGCGCTGGCGATGGCGTAAGCTTAAGTTACTTGGAAAAAATTCGACAAATCTGTCAAAGTTTCTGTAGCTCAATTGGATAGTACTGTCGGAAAGGGTTTTTTAGTAATATTTTTTAAATATAAAAAATTTGATATCATTAAGTATTGTTATATTAAGGAAGGATAATACTCGGCTTCAAATAGATCGAGAATTTAAATCCTGCACAAAAGAAACTGCCAAAAATTATTAGGAGAGAACAAATCGCAAATAACATATTTTATTTCTAAAACAAACTTGCTGAATAAATGTTAGGATCAACACGGCTTGATTGGATTGCAGTAATATATCTCTAGGGATTCTGCAACTGGCAGGCACCGAGATAACTCGTGGTTCCAATAGAGATAACAAACAGCTCAGAAGTAGAATGGGCTTACGCCAAGATTGTATGAGATATCATACGAGGAATTACGATATCTATTCTCTTATATCATAACAATCATGATCAAAATGAAATAAACGTAAATTGCTTTGCCATTTCATGATTTGTCTTTTATCCGCATAAAGATTTGAATGGCAAGACATATAAAGTCATAGAAGCGTACGGTTTTTTTTTGTATTCACAATGACATATTTTCTATAAGATATAAAATACGCCTGTGAAAAACGACTACGCTTTCGAGCCTGAGGCCGTGATTGTACCTGAGGTCATTTCATAATTTGACTTTTTTACACATATACCTACATCTGGAAGACAAGACATAAACTCAGAGAAGTATAAGATATAAAATACGCGTGTAAAAAACAAATACGCTTCCGAGCCCTTAGGTGAGATTCGAACGACCTTTTGCTATCCGGGCGAGTGCTCTGACCTCTGAGCTACCGTGACGAAATTTTAATGTCATTTTTTAATACCAGACGATGGCAAGGGATCTTATGGTATTACTTTGGTTCTGGGGAAGATGGGACGGCCTTTGTGGGACGCAACTTGCGTGGAAACTCTAGCTACTACTCATCTTCCTAGAGTATTATTTTTAAGTTTTTTAAGTGCTGAGTTCGAGAGATTAAGTTTCAGAAAAAATCGACTCGGCGCACAAGTGAATTCTCTGGCGGGAATCACAGCCTTGATAAGGCTCAATAGCTCAAATGGGAGAGCATTAGACTTCTGGTCTAATGCTCAAATGCAAAGGTTGCAGGTTGGATTCCCGCCTGAGAATTTATTTGTGAGCCGAGATGTTTTTTAGTATTTTTTTTTTAAACTAATTTACCATATAAGAAAGCATTGAAAAATGTAAAAATACATAAAATCATGAGATCAAAATCCATCATTTCAGTATTTCCATGGAAGCAAAACGAGCAAGCCATCGTAAGGGTTTTTTTTACCAAACCAACCAAATTTATGTTCAAAGCAAGATTTTATGTTTGCATTTGTTACATAATTAATTGATATATAACATCACATATATCAAAGATATAAACTATGAACCCCTGGTTTTTATGATAAATTATTTTAATAGAAAAACACTAGGAAAAATCGATTTAGCCAACAGGGGATTCCCACCTGAGAAGTTACTTGGGAGCAGAGTCGATTTTTGAAGTGAAAAGTCTTTAGCATCGTTGTGATTTGAAAGTCGATGAAACGAAAAAGCGACAGTAAAAAGAGACGGACACATAAATTCATAAGATTTAATGTAGGTGAAAATGAGATGGGAAGCGTTATGTACGTGTGTTAATACGTGTTTGTGTGCGCATGCGTAGTACAAAGCTTGAGAGAGGGCATCACAACAAACGTGGTATGTTGTATTATTTTTAAAGGTTTCACTTCTACCACGTGTGAATTGCACACATGTTTTATTTCTAGTATTTTCTTTTAAAATAATTTATGATACACATCAGTCTTCAATGGTGAATAAACAATTTTATATTATATTCTTCTTGTGAAAGCGAATCAATTTTCTATTAGTGAAAATTGTATAAAAATTGCTACAATAATAGCAACATTTTTTCAGTCATATAATTAGCTTTTGAGTCCCATCCAATAGAGTTATTTTAAACTGATGATGTTTCTATAGGAAAAGTTCCACTTACCTCGTGCCCGGGGTTTAGTCAGCAATTTTTGGACGATCTCGTCATATGCTCTCTCGTCTGCCACTCCTGAGTCCTTAACGAGTTTTTCTTTCACTGCTATACAGATGTCGTTGCGCGCCAATAATGCTTCTAGTTCTTCAAATGCCTGTCAAAAGAGGATTTACTGATAAATAATGATTATAGGTGTTAGAAAACTCTTTTATTTCTTTGTTAAATATACCTTTATTTAATTCTGTAATAAATCATATTTTTAATTCACTTGTCAATTATAAGTTGTTATTTTGATCGTTTTGGTATAAGACGCCATATTGGTGCCGACGACGTGCATTGAAAAGTGGCAGTGATAGGTGTGTTTAAATTTAGAATTGTGTAACGAACCCAAATAAAGAGCTACTCTTTCTACTTCTGGAATTTTATTATAAGTAATCTTCTTGTAAGATGAAAAGTTAGTTTCACTTTACACCTTTCACTTAAGTTACGTTATTTACTTTATTTCTGTGAAATGACACAAACTTTTTTTACATAATTGTCATCGAAAAATGAGCGGCTAGATTGAGCAGTCAATATTCTGATTTGAACCATAGGGTTTCCATTGTCTTAGTATAACTTTGTTGGGAGAATATTGTTCAACATAATTTTTAAAATATAACTTAGGGGTTGGTTATATAGGAACAAATAAAAAACACAAGGTCTCCCTTTGACTACGAAGTCTACAACTATGTAGACTTTCACTGAATACATTGTAAATGCTCATATTAGATAAAAAGCATTTTATCTTAATCTTATCTTAAAAAAATGCATATAGTGACGGAATCGTGCTTAAAATCTACTTCGAAATTTGAATTATCAAAACGATTGTTGCCTTTCAATGAATGCATTCTAAATGCTTTTTTATCTATCAATATTTATAAAAATTCCCTGTCACAGTGTTTGACCTCAATGAACTCCGATGCAACTCAACCGATTTTGGTGATTTTCTTTTTAATTTGCCGGAATTGTTCCGACTTAGGACATAGAATAAGGTTTCATTTTAATTTGTACTACAGCAACGCGTGGCCCCGTCAGGTAGTATATATATAAAAAAAAACCCTGTCACAGTGTTAGACCACGATGGACACCGAAACTACTCGAGCAATTTTGGTGATATTTTTTTTCATTTTGCTGGATTTGTTCCGACTAAAGACATAGAATTGGTTTCATTTTAATTTATAACATTGCAACGCGTGGCCGGGTCAGCTGGTACTGAATAAAAATTGTGAGAGAATCGTGCTTAAAATTCAATTAAACCAAAATTTGGCTTAACTGGTAGCCATTTGCAATGATCGAAATCGAATAGTAATTAAATCATTTGATAAAGCAATATCGTTAACGTTAGCGAATATTACCAATTTACAATTTCCTAATTGAAATTAGCGGTAGCCAGTGCAAATGTAACAGCAGTGCAGGTAATACCCAATCTATATTGAATTTCGGTGACGTTTGAAATTGACTCTTGGGTCAACCGTATAAAATACACGTTAAAATACACGTTACAATATCCCATAATTGGTACCTTATAAATATTCATGGGATCAGTTGCATAATCTGTTTTATTAGCTAATTTGCCATACATGGATTCGAATCTCGTGAGAGATTCTCCGAGTTTGATGATTCGGTTGTTATGTTCAACTCATTGGTATGCATAAATAAGACTGGATTTGCGGTTGGTGTTTCTGGTTTGGTGTTCTCTATAGAATTTAAAGCGAAACAATGACTGAGAGAATTTGAATATATATTTACTATTAAATTATTTTAATAAAACAACTTTTTACGGATTTTGAGCATAATTTATTTTATATTTAATCCTGACGTTTCGACTCCTTTACAGGAGCCGTCATCCTGTAATCACGGCTTACCTACTACTACTACCCACTACCTAACCACTACCACTAGCTAACTTAACTTGTAACTTAGTTAGTGGTCGCCTAGTGGTCAAAAATTGATCGCACAACATTTAATTTGTAAATTTAAACGTTACTAATGTTCTTCTGTCAAATACTGTACGTCTACAATCAATGAAAGACAGATTATTATAATAGACAAAATACTAGAAAAAATCGACTCGGGTCACAAGTGAATTCTCAGGCGGGAATTTATATAATAATTTATCTTATAAGATCGCATTGAAAAATGAATAAAATATATAAAAATTATAAAAATGAAAGACAGTTTATTTTCTTGTCTTTTTTAAACATACAATATAATATTTTAATTAAAAAGTAAATCCAAAATGACTGAAAAAAGAATACTTTTTTCATACATTGCATTTGTAACTTCATCGGAAATTTTAAACGATAATGTTTGCATATGTTGACAAAATAATTTTATTAAAGATTCATTTGAAAATCTAGATATTTACGTTATTTATTTTTACTTAGGCCGGTAACAATTGTAGACAGAGAAACATAGATTTCGCTTAGGTGGGGATCCAGCTTTTTGCACCGATGCACAGTGGGTCGTGTTCGTACAAGAAGTTGGACAAACTTTCCAATTGTTTCTTCGGGGAAAGGTTAAGCTCAAGAAGTATATTTCATATATCAATGTCATTTGGCAAGAAGTTGTAGTATAAAGATCTCCACTATTGAGCTAAAATTCTTGAATACTCTATTTATATAGACAGAATCGTGGATCGTTTCTATAAACACAGTCAGATATATTATTGATGAAAAAGATTATTGTTCTTTGATTACAGTAATATTGCCCATCTATATCTCCGACTATATAGGAACGAACCACTGTGCGACGGTCCTGAGCTCGAGTACCGGAAATGGTAGATGATTGTGTGATTATATATACTTAAATGAATATTATATATCTATGTATTGTATATATGTTTATCCTTTACCCTAGTATCCATAACACAAGCCTTACGGTGCTTAATTTGGGCTAGGTTAATTGGCGTGAATTTTAAATTTGGATTAATGAAAAACTTGCTCTTGCAAAATCTTTCACGACAGTATTTCATTTATGACGACCATTACCGACCATGACTTTCATCCTTTAAATATGGCTCATAAAAAGTAAACGGACTATAAGCATTAAAAAAATCAATATCCGTAATAAGCGTTTCATTACGACCGTTTGGTGCAACGACGGTCCTGGGTCCGAATCTCGGAAGGGGCAGATGTTTGTATGATGAATACGAACATTTGTACCTGAGTCATGAATATTTATATATATATGTATTTATCGTATAAGTATGTCTATCCGTTACCCTAGTATCCATAACACAAGCCTTAAAGTGTTTGTGGCTAGGTTAAGTGGTGGTAATGTAAGAAATAATTACATTATTTGCAATATTTGTTAAACGTAACTGTTCGGCAATGCAGTTCAGTATTTAGGTGTTACAACATCTGAGAGTTATTTTAAACTGGTTTCCGGAGCATCGACTTAACGGCTTATCTGCGACTCCATATATCAAGACTTGGCTCTCAGATTTGTGTGACTCAATAATAGGTTTCCATTTCGAACCTGCTTTGGCACTCTACACGACATTGCCCGGTTTAAGTGCTTAACTGAAAGTGATAGATGACTGAGAACGACAAAATAAAAACTTAAAACATTGAAATAAATTTATTTTACCGGATTATGAAGCATTTATTTTTTTTTAAATTTAGTCCTGACGTTAATTCCTTTACAAAAGTTGTGGTCACAGGATGACTAAACGTAACGTGTTAAAGGTCGTAATGAGAGCCTTTGAACAAATTTGATTATAGACTTTCGATAATAATAATAACAATATTCTTTGATGTCACAATTACCATAATTCATTAATACATAGCGATGTTTACAAAATATGAGTAGGTTCCTCACAACCTATTCTTAGGTGTGCAATGTCATACAGAGCACTATCGACGACTGTTTGGTGCAACGGTAGCGATCCTGCCTTTAGCGCCTTAGGTCCTGGGTTCCAGTCCCGGAATGGGCAGATGTTTGTGTGATGAATACAAGCACTTGTACCTTAGTTATGGTATTTATATATAACGGAACGGCTCGACTGGTTTTCATGAACCTTAGCGTACATATCGGCTAGGGTGGAGAATCGGACAACATTTTTTTTTATCCCCCTAAATGTTAAGGATGGTCCACCCTTAAAATTTGTTTTGACAATTTTTTTTGTTTTTATTTTTTTATGATACATCATACAATAATACATACAACCCTAAATTGTCACCCCTCTACGATCAACCCCTATTTTTTATCTATTAATTAAAAACTTTTCCTATAAAATAATATACATGGCAAAACAACGTTTGCCGGGTCAGCTAGTCTTTTTATATAAAGTATGACCTCAATTAGCTGTTTGAACCAATAAATGTGATTTTTTAATAGTTTTTAAGGGTTGTGGTTATTGTAAATAATAAATAATAGTGAAAACCCTTTACACTTGAAGGTGTCCAAAATGGCGTCTAATGATACTGGAGATAATCACGGTTAGACCACAAAATGGGCACCAGCATTTTCCGAATTATGGTCTACTACTGTAATCTCCAACCTGCCTACTAATCGTATTCTTCTTTTTTATCGTGAATAGGTAAGCGCTTGGCCTCTAACTCACCTGATGGTAAGCGATGATGCGATCTAGGATGTGACTCGCCTGCCTAGAAGATACCTATTCACTCGTGACTTGTATTTATCAGGAAACAGACTCAGGCAGAGTTCCACTCTTCAGCGGTGCGGATTACAAAATTGGAAACAATACTCTTTGGTAGATCACTCATATAACGGTGGCGCCTATTTGTAATTCTGGTTGTCCGATGAAAAAATGGAGACGGCGGAACAAGGCTGTAAAAATTTCGGCAAAACCCCGAAATTCGGGAGCGGTTTCCGTCCAGCTGTGAACGTTTTTCAGCCACTGATGAAATGATAATAAATATATATCTCCCAAAATTTCCATGATCTACTATGGATTAAACTTCGAATCGTATGCCGCCAACACCGAATTTAAACCTATTGTAGTGTACTATCCAATTATTGTCTCTCAAGTCGCCTCCCTGATTCAAATCAAGGCTCCATGAATATATCCTAGCACAGTCCTAGTCTGCAACATATGTGTACATTTAAATATATATATATATACTTATTCTGCTGGCATATTGTGTCTTCCTCTATGTATAGTTTTCGTTTTTAGTGGTAGAAGTGAAACCTTTAAAAATAATACGTACACGTATACAAAATACCACGGTTGTTGTGATGATGCCTTCTCTCAAGCTTTGTACTACGCATGTGCACACAAACACGTATCAACACTCGTACATAAAGGCGGGAACATATTATTAAAACGCGACCCGACGCAACGTGTCGACACCCGATATGCACCGTGCACATTACCAACACGCGACGCCACGACATACTAGCAATTTTTGAATACAGTTTGCTTACAGCAGCGGTAGTGTATGGTAATATACAATGGGTTTAATAAATAACGAGTGTCAGATGAAGATTTTGAAGAAGATTTGATGCAAATTTTGTGTTCATATATGATACTTAAATGACTTAATAAAAAGAGAATAACTAGGCGTTACTGGGTACATGAAATAAATCAAAAGAGAAGTATTATACTTCAAGATACTGAAAGATTTCATATGAAAGATTTCATAAGATTTCACTATCGGTTTATTCAATTTCTTGAATTGGCAATTTCTTCCCATGCATATAGCGAAATTCATGTCATATAGAACAGGATATTGTTTTACCAACTTAATTAATTTTTCGTCGGTCATTTCGCTAAATAAATGCAAGAATTTATATTAATATGGCATAAATTCCGTTCCACAGTTTAAAGAATAGGGATGGTGTCAAAGAATTCGTATATGCTCTTTGACAGTTCTCGGACGACTGACGCGTGGCGTAGGGTGTTGTCTAGAAACATACCACGCGCGCCGCGTCGGATGGCGTGTTTACCCCCACCATGGACAACACACCGACCTGGCCCGTTTGGATCGGGTGGCGTGTCCGCGCATGGCGTCGCGTCGGGTGTTCATAGTATGATTCTGGTCTATAGAAAACAATACATTTGATTCGACTCAACACGCATCGCGTTTCATCGGGTCGCGTCGCGTGTTAATAATGTGTTTCCGCCTTAATGCTTCCTTTCTCATTTTCTCCTACGTTACGGTTATGAATTTATGTGTCTATCTCTTTTTTGTTTCATCGACTTTCAAATCACAACGATGCTAAAGAAGTTTTCATTTCAAAAAATCGAACTCCTACGAAGACATACTACTAATCGAGGTGGCCATACAAGAGGATATTTTTAGGGTAACTAAATAAAAATAATTACTGTTTGTTGATTTTTTTTTAATTATAATGCTTCGCTATGATATCTAATACATGAGACATTTCAAATCCGAATTTTATCTCGCTTGTTATCCCCCTATTTTGTTTTCTCGTAACTGAATACCCTTACCCCAAGTTTAAGCGCTTCGTTCTCATTTCAATACACGATCGCAACATGGCAACTTAATAGCACTCCAACGCTTGTGTCATATATATTCATAATGCTTATAGACTTCCATTCAACGAGAAACAGGCGGGTGGAGCACTTGTGTGTCAATACTGGAAACATATAACTTTGGGGCGGTAGATTGATATTATGTGTCGCATAGTTGATGTGTGAAGGCATATTGTATTCGAATAAGATTTTCTTTTCTTCTGTCAGAATACACCTGCGCCAAATACAATAAGACTTTATTATTTACACCACAAAATGAAAAAGGTTATCTTATCTATAAAATAACAGAAGACTGCTTAAAAAGAACTTTTAACAATAGGCGGTGTTATCGGTAAGACCAGTCTCTACCACATTTCGATGGAGGTGGAGGATTTTAATAATAATATACAGTAGCTATTATTTGTCTAATAACAATCATATGCCATAGAAATTATATCTTTAATAAATATAAAATGATTTAAATAAAACAACTTGAACCGGATTGAAGAGGCGTTTTTTTTTGTTTTTCGTGTGTTTTTGTTTATTTAATCCCGACGATGCCTAGCCTAATGTAAGCACTTTAAGGCTTGTGTGTTGTGGATAATAGGGTAAGAGAAAGACATAGATATGTCGTATCCGTTCATGAGTACGGACACTAAACGAAACGCAAGCGTGCCCACTAGCCGGCGAATATAAGATAATACGATTTCCTGCGCTTCGACAGAGTCGCGATGATCGCGTCGCCATCAAGTGTAGACGTCGTCACGGAACTGTCCTACGTTTCGCTAAGTGCCTTATTATAAAAAAGTTTATTACGTGCAACGTGGTTCTTAATACTGTGTCCAAAAACTACAATATCTTCTCAGTGCACGATTTCTAACTCTGCCCATATGATATCGGAAGGTTCTGACCAAAATCCTGACGTTCACCCCGACACATATATTATACATAAATTAATAACATTCATGAAAACATGACTCAGGTACAGATGCTCGTATTCATCATAGAAACATCTACCTTTCCGAGACCGTCGGTGCGAAAGGCATTATCGTTACCACTGCACCAAATGGTTGTACCATCTTTGTCATTTACACTAATTAACCTATCCCAAAGTAATCACTGTGAGGTTTATGTAACTCCAATAAGTCTATATAGCTTTTATTTATTAAATGAACATATATTTTTATAAAGGTCAATGACTGCCCAAACATGTCTATTTTTAGGCGCTGTATTCAAACATAAGGATGTTAATCTATTTGTATACCACACTGTTTGTTTGTCTGACGCTTATCAAATTAATTAACAAATTGAGGCAGATTATCTCACCGACCCTAAGAGCCTTGCCACACGGCGTATTTTGAACGCGCAGACGACGCGCCTTTCAGAAACGCCCGTTTTCTGCGCCGTAGATGCCCCGATTTGCTTTTGTATTATTCAAATGCGCTTAAAATACGATACAAACGTGCGTCCGAAGTTCGCTTAAAGCGCGTACAAAGGGGCGGAGATAGGTGCGCGCTCACGCCACCTCACCGCCCGCGCTGCAGTTGCAATAATAAAACACGGAAGGTACGAGCGGCTACAGCGCGTTTGTATCGCTGTATCTGCGCGTATACGCGCAGTAGACGGGCGGTTCACGATCGCTCCATGTGCTTAGATTACCAGGTTACTTTCGAATCCCGCTTGTAGCGCGTCTGCGCGTTTAAAATACGCCGTGTCCTAGGAGGCCTAAAGCCTAAAAGTTTGTGCTGTTGTATTGTTTTGCTTTGATCATATACTTTGTCTATCCTTGTGACATTATGTTTCTTTGATCGTAATAAAAATGTTTCTTTCATTCATTTGATTTACGTTGTACTATTTAAGAGTCTGTTAATTTTTTTATATTTTAATTTACAGTTATGATTAATTCACTCCCGCGCTTATTGCACATATGACACTTTCACAGGTTCCCGTCAACATGGTTCCTGTAAAGGAGTCGAAACGACAAAATTAAAAAACGACAAGCATAAAAATCCTAGAAATTAAATAAAATACTAGAATTTACCTTACTTGAAGTAAGCACAGCATGTTTAGTTACAATTCGAAATTGACGACTACCTAATATGCAAGTAATCTAATTTTAGTAAAAAAAAAATTGTAATTATATATTTAAAAAAATTCTAAGATATAAAATAATTAAAAATCGTCATTAGTGCGTTTAAATTTTTTTATTTGAATACAGCGATACTTTGACGGACCTATAACTTTTTTTGTAAGTATTTCTTGTTTGATTAATTTATGAGAGATATAAACTTTCATAGTCATAACATTAACCCCTCCAATCCATTCCCCTTTCTCTTCCCATCTCTTTATTATTTTTATCAATTATATATCTAATAATTTGCCTTCTTCCTACCACCGACGACCTTCAAATTTTACGCTGAAATCCTGTTACTGAATTACATAATATAGCCCGTTCCATAAACAATGATCTCTTTCGAATTACAGAGTAGAAAAAATCATACGGCCATAAACTAAATTCTATTAAGACTAAAATACTTATCTTGAGGAGCTCCAGGATAATTGCTTAAGTGGACTGGTAATTGTTATGAAATATAAATTTTGCTAGCCCCGATATTCCCCTCAGTTTGTCAGTAAAAAATTTAGGACTAAGTTTTAGGGTTCCGTAGTATAAGAAACCTTATAATTTCGCCATATCTATCTTTTTGTCTGTTTTTGGCTTAGCTCAGAGGTTATCAGCACAAGGAAGCTGTACTGTGACATGGAGATACATTTTGATCTTCCTGAAAAGACGTTAAAATAAAATGTAGAAAAATATTTAATATATTATTTAATATTAAGGTAACTTCCCTACACGGTAAAGTGAAGATAATTTCTTTTGTTATTTCATTGTTTACATACATGATTAATATTCTCAATTTTATGGCTCTCATACAATTCAGCACAGTTCATATATTTTACATAATTATTTTACTATATATATCATTCTCCACCTCTTTTCGAACTATGGGCAAAGGAACTGCAATTCTATGAAAAAGTTGTTTTTAAATTTGGAATTGGCGCCAAGTTTGAAAAGAGGCTTGGAAGGCGGCTGCCGGAAATAAAATAAGCTGAGAGATTTTTTTTAACTTGACTCTATTGCAGTTTGGGGTGAGTTAAGAATATAAAGTTCTTTATATTTTTATCTATGTGTCCTACACATGTAAACAACGGCATTTAGCAACTAATAAAACCAGCGACCTAAACTTTTCGACAGGCTGGAATTTAAACCATAAGTTCAAAATCAAGGTTTTGTACCACGGTAAGTTTCCCCAACACTGATTAGGTTATTGGATAGATCTGAACACTACTGAACACTATTTTTCAATACAAGAATCCGATTGCCAGATATCAAGCTTGAATGTTAATTATTGCAAGAGTCAAGTGTCTCCTTTATTCTAAAATCAGGAAAAAAGTGTTGCAGCAGTAGTATATATAGGGAAAGGAAAATCATCACAGCTCTTTAGGCTATACAAATTATCGAGTAATAGTCGATCAACGTCGAAAATAATTTCTAAGAGACCGCGAACACAACGACGGAACTTTTTAACTATCTAACGCTAGTTTAACGATAGTTAAAAGTTCTTCCAAGGACGCATATGGGTTTAGTCGGAACTCTACACTTCGCAATACCCGGCTCGCACTTGTCCGGTTTTTGATAATTGTTTGAGTTGGGGACCTTAGTTACAGGGCCGTAAGTCGTAAAATATGCTTAATATGCTTCGGCAGCTGCGCTGAAGAGACTGCGTAATTTTCTAAGTACCTCCTTCCACCAAAATTGCACTAACGCAATCCCTTTTGCTCCCTATTCTAGAATACGACGTTTCCTTAATTATACGGAGGAACTGCTTAATAAACTTGAACGGCTTCATAACTTTTGTATTCGTCTGGCCTGCGCAAATATGATCAATAATCTCAGTTTTGGACTCAGCGCAAGTGACCTCCAATAGTCTTCGCAGGAATACTCACATACTTACTCTGCGCTATTTTTTTAAATTTAGAATGAGTTTGTTCTTTGTCTCAATCAAGCCCGGCGGCAAACAAGAACCACTATGGAACGAGCTAACCCAGAAGGCGCCTATTCACCCTTGCTTTAAATACGGATGGGTTATATTCTGTTGAACCCGTCAAGGCTACTCAATTTTAAGGAACGTTTTGCATTTTTGATGTGTAACATCTTTTCTCTCGCTTTCCTGCAATTTGTGGGAGTGATTTCGTGACATGGGACGGAAGTGTGTAACAGGAAGTAGCGAAAGCGCGCGCTATTCGATTTGACGAATGAGCGCGTGGTTTTAGAGTTGACCGTCAGATAGTACCAACCAATTTTCCGAGAGTTCGGTACTGTCAGTCATCAGCAGTGCACTTAAGTTACAGTGTTGTAAGTGTAAATACGGTCTATAAAGTTTGCTGTTATATAATAGTACATTACGATATTAGTGCGTTATGACGGTTATAACATGCGAGGCGGAATTTCAGCCCGAGCCGAAGGCGAGGGCGTAATTGAGCCGAGCATGTTATAACCAATACGCACGTACATAGGTATATCGTACGACGTTTTATAACACATTTGCGAGGAAACAGAAAAAAAAACATTTTTTATTTTTTTCATTTTTAATTATTGAAACAGTTAGTGAAATTACAATTATTAAAATGATACGTAGTCGTAGTTTTTTTATATATAAAATAAATAAATATTTCTTACATTCACACCAATTAGCCTAGCCCAAAGTAAGCACAGTAGGATTTGTGTTATGGATACTGGGCTAAAGGATAGACATACATTTATGATACATAGATATGTAATATTCATAGAAATATATACAAACACCCATGACTTAGGTACAAATGCTCGTATTCATCATACAAACATCTGCCCCTTCCGGGATTCGAACCCAGGACCGTCGGTGCGAAAGGCAGGATCGCTACCGTTGCACCAAACGGTCGTCCAAATTTTTTAATTATGTTATTATTATTAAATAAATTCAATCTGTGAATGTACACTGTTGCTTTCCCGCGATTTTAACGAGCGGGGATTAGTTCGAAATTTGAATAGCAACAGCGCGCGAAATGGCAAATAATACTGTTATGGAATTTGTATGGACTATAACTTAACTATTTGCTTTGATAAGACACGCGTTTGTTATAACCCGCTTTACATATTTAAAACCGGTGGAATTACATCAGCTTTACGAGCAAAGGTGTTATAAATCAATTTATATACTTTAACTACATAAATAAACATTGACTGTTGATAATAAGTCTTAATAAAGTGCACATCATTGGAAAAAATCAAGTAAGTAATAATTAATAATTATTCGAATAAAGTATTTCAGTATTTAGCTTTTTTAAATTTTCAGGTTAATATCTGTCACTGCTTAAACAAAATCTTTTATGAAATTAATCTTTTTTTATGATCTTACGAAAAAACATTTCAGTATTTAGCTTTTTTAAATTTTCAGTTCAATTTCTGTCACTGCTTAAAAAAATATTTTATTAAATTTGATCTTTTATATGATCTTACGATTTAGAAAAGAAGAAATTGATTCTAATGTTTAGGAATCTACTCCATCAAAATTAAAATAAATATTTTTAATTTTGATTGAATTATAAGAAAAATACTAGCTATTTACACGGATCATTTCTTCGATATCAAAAATTTCTCAAATATTAATAATTCTGATTTAATTTCAATGATTTCATAACTTGCAGGAATGGATAAATCCAAAGCAGAATATAATTTAAAAATTGCTTATTACTAAGATGAGATGTCAAATGTTACACATCATTTGCGACTACTGTAAGGCTCGCTCGTTTTTTTTATATGGAAAAAGGAAAATGCCTTTTAAGGCATTTAGCTCTTAAAACTCGTACACACTGTTCCACGATCTATGGCTCTTTCTTTATCGTTCAGACTTCGTCTTTAGAACTTCCGGTTTCTAGAAGGCATGCACAATCTAGTATCGTTTTTAGGAATCAAGTGAAGGAATATTATCTGTTATTTTAGGAAAGCTGCGTATAGTTGACGTATCCTACTAACTAGATATTTTTTTATGATATGATAACTTTTATTTGTAGAAAAATACTTGAAAAAATTGCCTACACAAGTTGTTCTCAGGCAGTCTCAAATCTCTAGTCCAGTCCAGCCTTTAGTTAACCAGTAGTGCATGTATATAGACTTATACCATAAACACCATATTTTAATATTTATATCTTAAATAATCAAAGTTTTCATAAAGATCCCTTACTTTTTTGAAAATATTGTATAGCCTATGTTTATCAGGGATAATGTAGAATTCTAAATGTGAAAGAATTTTTCAAATCGGACCAATAGTTTCAGAGCCTATTCAATGCAAACAAATAAACAAATCTTCCCTCTTTGTAATGTTAGTATAGATTATTATATTAGCTTTTTAATTTTAGTTAACTCCGCTGTCTGTTACGTTTCCTTCTAGTCCTATTCATCCAAAAGTTATCTGATAGAGATCATAGTAAATAAAAAATTTATGTTTTTTTGTTCCGTTATTACCACAATGTGTGTTATATCGATAAAGTGTTATGTATTGTATTATGGTATTACAGTTTTTTGGGAGCGGCTTCCGTCCTTCAGTGTACTTCTTTGAGCTGACAGGACTTATTTATTTATCTATAAACAAAGTATCTACAGCTTTCTTAAATAAAACACTATAAAATTCTAAATTGTAATTCAGTATCTCAGAAACTAATGATGTTTTAAAAAAATCTCAACAAAAATATTGGGTAATTCAACAATAGTTTTAAAAAGTTTATTAATTAAAGACAATGTGCGTGTGTGTAGTGTGTGTGTTTGTATGTATGCATGCCTCCTTCTTTTTTTCATAACCTACGATAAAGAAATATGCTAGCGTGCATTTAATGATTTATGCAGCCGCATCTGGCTAAGTCGAGCGAACACAAAACACTGCATTAATGATATGCAATCTTAATAAATGCTTTAAAATTTATTTATATTAAATTATTTGTTTTAATTAGAAGTAAATAGTCTCCCACTTACCTTTATTCCATAGCTAGATTCTTCGTAGATGATGGAAACGTAGCTCCAGCCGAGTTTCTTAACAATCTCAACCATAGCTCTGACTTGGTGGAGATCCGAGGGTATAGTCCTGGTGAAGTATTCGAATCGGGCTTTGTTGGAGAGCTCAGGAGATGTAGAGAAGAAGGACACCTGCCGAGAATAGAATTAGCTCGATAAAAAATTTAAAGTGTCATATTACCAATGTACGTACTCTAAAAAAGTAAATTGTTTTACTATAGATAGATAGATAGCGGTAGATTTCAACCTAAATTTGCAAAGGTTAATATGATGCTAACTGTACCACAAGTAAATTGCACACAAATTTGTTACTTTAAAATGTTAAATTTATATTTATAACTGCTTAAATTGAGAGTAATTAGTTAACAGGGGATGTCTAAAATCATTCATATATACTATCAGACAAGAAAGGTCTATTTTCTCTATTCGGTAAGCCGCGCAGACCACTAGTCTACCGAGACAAATTTAAAACTCGTCAACTTATGTTTTATAGGAATACTAGCTGACTCGACCACAGGGTGCTGTGTTGTAAATGAAACCTATCGTATGCCATAAGTCGGAACAAATCCAGTAAAATGAAAAAAAATCATCGAAATCGGTTGAGTAGTTGCGAAGTTCATCACGGTCAAACACTGTGACATTCATTATATAGATAAGATTTTTTTTATAGTTACATTATCTTGAATATGTCAAGAAGTGTTGGAAAAGACTTCTTATACAATTTTTTTTTAAATTATATTTAATCCTAAAGTTTTGACTCCTTGAACGATGCCGTGATCCTGCAAAGGACTAAATACTTGTGGTTTTATTTAAATGATTATTTTCATTTATTTAATACTAATTTGAATGGTTTAAACGTTATATTAACAATTATATTTTTTTGTTGTGAAAGCCTGTATCTGCTACATTTTTATATAAACAAATTCAACTTGTTTTAAATGTCAAGAAGAACTGAAATCTACATCCCATTATTATCCGGGCGAGTACTCTTCTTATAAAACAATCGAGACTTGGACAAACCCATTGAATTTTTCCAACTATTTGGTGTGGAAGAAGATATAGTGACAAAGAAAGAAGGATGCTGATAGGGTTTAGACATGTAGAGAGGATGGACGAAAGAAGATTAACAAAATAAATATATAAGGAAATATGCACGGGCAAGTCGGTAATGGCAGACTAAGGCGAATTTATAGAGATCAAAGAGAGAATGTCCTGAAACCCTGACCTTTGGTCAAAACTACACTTAACCGACTAGCTTGTATGAAACGGCTGATGAGAGTTGAAGAAGTGAGATATTATGTATGTCAGAATCATGGTAAGTGGAAATCGGTGACCTCTGCCTAATTTTATGTAAGTATAATCCTAATTATATTATGACAACATTTTATGTGTATTCGTTACCATATTGTCTCGCTATCCTTACATTGCAAAACTAAACTAGCCCTTACGTACTACCGCAAAAACAATACGATAGCATGTTTCTACGCGCTACAGCGCCATCTAGTATAAATAGAATCATTTATTTGTAACAGGTGGTTTATATAAATATGTTAATCTAAGGTTACTATGACATGCCATGACAAAGATGATAGATTAAAATGAGAGATTATTATTGTGAATATGCAATATACAGCTGTGACGTTGGAAAAGAATGTGAAAATATGAGGGGAAAATTAAACGAACTATCTGTCAAAGAAGTCAGGACATATTTGATAGAAAAAGGAAGAATGAAAGGAAAATTTCTTATTAATAGACTTTCAGGGACCAGATAGAGGATGTTCTGATGGGCAAGTCAAAAGTACCGTTAAGCGACGAGCTTGTATTACGGAAGATGAAGAAGCGAGAGATGTCAGGATCGTGGTAAAGGGAATTCTGTGATCTCCTTTTTTTTTCTCCGCGGGAAAAAGGCGAGGTTGTATGTATTTCTTAAGCTGTTGCTAGCGCCATCTCTTGGTGATCTAGCTACAACATCGAATGTTATACTTTTACAAGTATCCAACAATCAATGAAGAAACAGCTAATGTTATTGTGTAAATAGCTATTCGAGTGCCATCGCATACTTGAGACAAGTTTAATTATTTCTTATAATAATTTCTTTACAGATTATCTTCAATTACAATTTGATTTAAAATAATGTTTTGGTAGGAAAGGAATATTAAATTTCAAAATTTGAATATTACTTAGCTAGAGTTTTAATAGATTCATTCTGGTGTAAAAAGTTTTTTGAGTCTTATCTACACTTATATTATAAAGAGGAAAGATTTGTATTTTTTTATGTTTGTAATGAATATATTCGACAACTACTAAGCCGTTTTCAAAAATTCTTTTACCATTGGAAAGCTACATTCACGTTGAGTCACATAGACTATATTTAAGGCTAGATAAAATTAGATAAATTTTGTTCACCCTGCGCGAAGCCGGGACGGGCCGCTAGTCTTAAATATATTATTAAGTATTTCGACGACCGTGCGAAGGTAGCGATCCTGCCTTTCGTACCGATCTTTCGTTTCGCCTGGGTTTAAGTTTGAAGTTGAGTATGAGCCCGAAAGGGGCAGATGTATGTATGATGAATACGAGCATTTGTACCTAAGTATCCATAACACAAGCCTTGTAGTGTTTAATTTGGGCTAGGCTTATTGGTGTAAATGTAAGAAATACTATTATTATTAATTATCTTTATATATAAAATTCTCTGTCACAATGTTTGACCGCGCTGAACTCCGAAACTTCTCAACCGAATTTGATGATGTTTTTTTTAGTTTTGCTGGATTTGTTCCGACTTAGGAATAGAATAGGTTCATTTTAATTTATAACACAGCAACGCATGGCCTAGTCATCTAGTATCTATATAAAATTTTATTATATTAACCCCACCAACACCCTTAAAAACTCAGGAGGCTAGATAAAATCTATCCTAGACATTCCAAAAAATAACTTGATTAATTTTTTTGGTCATCCGTAAATAACCGCTGCTAGGCAGATAAAGTTTAATTCATTGGTGAAGTTGTCCTCAGAAGACGATAAAAAGGAAAATAGTTTGAGACTTTAAGACAGTGCGATAAAAACTGTTTTGGCTTGACAACCTCTATTGCTTCCTAGCTTTCAATTATTAGAAGTTTTGCGGTACGAAATTATCTTATGAATCAGCAGGAAAGTTTCGACAGATGACCTCAGTACGTTTTCTTCAGAAACTTCTTTAATCAAAATAGTTTTATTAAGTACTACGGGAAACTGAAAACGTAAAGTATTATTGTGTAGTTAATTATAATAATAATATTTCAAACATGCACACCAATTAGCCTAGCTCAAAGTAAGCACTGAAAGGCTTATGTTATGGATACTGTGGTAACGCATAGACATACATAAATGATACATATATAATTGTGTAGTATTTTTAGACATATATATAAATACCCATGACTCAGAATCAAATGCTTGTGTTCATAACACAAACGAGGATGTGAACATAGGGCCATCGGTTCGAAGGCAGGCATTTTTGGTCTCGCCATGTGGTTAAACGAAGAACCTTATTAATTAGGAACTTTATTTTACAGGATGTCGTAGGTAACGGTCATTATACATGTGCTAGTTACAGCCTTTCAATATTTTTAATCATTCAAGTTATTTGCTACTCAATTTTCACAAATAAAAATGTTTATTTTGTATTTTATTTAGTTATTTTATATCTATGATTTCTTTAAATTACTGAGTCTACCACCAGTTCGGAAATTGGGAGGCTTTTAAGGAAGAACTGGCGAATGAAACTCGTACTGACCTCCATTTTACTTTTATTATTTACAAAAATAACACCACTTGTGCATTACTTTGGTAGTGGACTGTATTTTGTGGATTTGGCTGGTAATAAAATGCTTCGGTATAATTGACGTGCACACTCATTTAATTGCGGTAACAAAAAGAGAGAAAAATACAGGAAAAAACTGCAAAGTTGCCAGCATAAAAACATTGCCATGTTTAGTACAATAAAAAATGTTGGTATTTCCAACATATTGCCCATCTAAGAAAACAATATTAAGATACAATATTTATGAAAGTTATGCTGAACAAATTATGAATATTTATTTTATTTAAGAAAGTATACACATCTAGATGCAAGTTACATTTTTTTTTTTTAATTATACAATGGATATATATTATTATTTGATGAACTTATTTCTAATAAACTTGGAAAACTATAAAATACTTAACTAGGTACTTAGATTTTAACAAAACACTTATGTAAATTGCTATTACAATTATTAAGAGGAAGCTATAATAGACACAATATTTTTAAACTTATTCTATAGGTAAAACACAAATTTTGACAATTGACCGCTTATGGGTCCTACCATTGGCAGTTTTTACTTCGACAACTCTTACTTTGTTATCCTTGCCAGGGAAAACTTGCGTTACTCTTGCCATTGGCCAATACATAGGTGAAGTATCTTGCTCTTTTAATATAACCAATGAACCTACCTGAACATTTGGATATACAGTTCTCCACTTTGAACGTGTTTGCAAAGTATTTAAGTATTGGTTACTCCAAACCTTCCAAAATGAATTTTTAATATTAGTACAGATTCTCCAAAACTTTAAATTATTAGCGAGTTGCTCATTGGGTTCCGGATAAGCATTTAGTGCAGAGCCTATAAGAAAGTGGCCCGGTGTAAGACAAGAATAATCTTCCATATTGTTTGACAATGGCATAAGTGGTCTGCTATTCAATATGGACTCAATTTGACACAAAACAGTATTCAGTTCTTCATAAGTTAGTACAGCCTTTTGAACAACTCTTTTCAAATGGAATTTCATACTTTTCACACTGGCTTCAGCTAAACCTGCAAATGTCGGTGAATAACAGGGTAAAAATTTAAAATTTATTCCATTTTGTGCTGAAAAGTTATAAACTTCCGTTTGATGAACCATCGAATTTTGTAATTTATACAACTCATTTAATTTACTACTTGCACACTTAAATGTTGATGCATTATCACAATAAATATTGAGAGGCAAGCCTCTTCGTGCTATAAATCTTTTTAAACAAGCTAAAAATGTTTCTGTTTTCAGATCAGAAGTCAGTTCCAAATGTATTGCTTTTGTGGTAAAACAAACAAACACACAGACATATGCCTTTGTTTCTATGGACCTTCTGATTCTAGACTGTTTTATCATTATTGGTCCAGCAAAATCTAAACCTATATTTTTAAAAGGCCTGGAAGAAATATTTACTCTATCATGGGGTAACTGGCCCATAATTTGCTTTGCTGTATTGGCTTTTAATTTAAAACAAACAATACACTTATGTATGACCTTTTTTACTTGTTGCATGCCTTTTACGATCCAAAAACTTTGATTTATTGCTGACAGAACCAGTCTTTGACCTGCATGAAGATTTCTTAAATGTTCTCTTTTAATTATTAACTGAGTGACGCGAGATTCTCGGGGTAAAATAACTGGGTGTTTTTGAGAATAAGAAATAAATGCATATTCCAACCGACCACCAACTCTAACTAGACCTCTGTCATCAATAAATGGGCTTAAAGGCTTTAAACTACTTTTATGAATAGTATTACATTTAATATTATATATATCATCCTTTAAATATTTTTGCTGTTCATATTTGACAATTAATAGCAGTGAATTTTCTAATTCTTTGCTAGAAATATAGTTTAATTTATTTTTGGTACCTTTAGACCTTGCATTCTGAACAAAACGTAAAATATAAGCTAATACGCGCTGCATTTTATTTATGTCCGAATATTTATCAAGAAAATCTAAACATAATGCATTTTCATTGAAAAGGGTACACACCATTGCACTTGAGAATGAAGAGTTTGCTATCACCTCTGGTAAATCGTCAGACAGTAAGTCAGGTAAATTGCTCACTTCATACTTACTACTTTGAAGGAAACTTGGACCTGTCCACCATAGGGAGTGATTCTCCAGCTCATTAGGTAGAATGCCTCGACTCAAACAATCTGCGGGATTGCTTTCAGAAATTATATAAGCCCAGGTGAATTGCTGTGTAAGCTCTAGAATAACCTTTATCCTATTTGCAACATAAGCGTTAAGCATATTAATATTGCTTTTAATCCATGCTAGAACAATTTGTGAATCTGAGTATAAGATGACATCATCAATCTTTAATTTCATTTGCAAAGTATGATAGACTCTTGTGACAAGCTTTGAAAGAAGAAGTGCAGCATTAAGCTCGAGTCTAGGTACGGTGAGTTGCTGTCGCAGTGGATTGACACGCGACTTGGAACAAAGCAGGGATATTTTGACATTGCCCATTAAATCTGTAACACGTAAATAGACGCAACAGCCATATGCGGTGCTCGATGCATCAGCAAAGCCTATAATTTGAACAGAATTCGTGCTATTGAGACCTATATAGCGTGGTATTGGTATTGCTGCCATAATTTGCAAGCTATTGTAAAACTTAAGCCAAGCTTTAAGCACTTCCTCGCTCGGCTGCACATCCCAGCCAGCATTTTCTTGCCATATATGCTGTAGTATGACCTTAGCACTTAAAACAATGGGACCAGCCAAGCCAAGAGGATCATAAAATTTTCCGATGAAACTTAAAATGTCACGCTTTGTGGAAGGTATCTTATTATTGACCGTAGGTCTTGAAATCACAAAGGCGTCCTTTTTAATATTAAAGTTCACACCTAGTGTTTTAAGAAACAAATTGTCTTTTTTTAATTCTACATCATCGAAATGGTGTTGTGATTTTGGAATTTCGTTAAGTAATTCAAAACAATTAGAAACCCACTTATGCAATTGAAAACCACCTATTCCTAAAAGTTTGCAAAGTTGCCTTTTAGTCTCTATCAATAATTTTGGACAACCTTGAGAGACAAGAGCGTCATCAACATATAGAGAATTTTCTATAACAAAGGCGGCTAATGGAAATTCATTTCCAAACCTAATAGCCAGTTCTTTTAAGCAACGAGTAGCTAAATATGAGGAACTTTTAAGACCATAAGTAACAGTATTTAGCTGTATACATTGAATATTGTCCTTGGGGGTATCCCGCCAAAGGATATTTTGTAATGATCTATGACTAGGATCTAGTAAAATTTGCCTAAACATACTCTTTATGTCAGTTATGAAAATATATTGATCAACTCTAAACAACAGCAATACATCTACTAACTCTTTTTGGACAATAGGTCCATTTAATAATAAATCATTCAGTGAAACCTTGTTACTAGTTTTCATCGATCCATCAAATACTACTCTACATTTGGTAGTTCTTTTATCTAATCTAACTATTGGGTGGTGTCCAAGAAAGAACACAGGTTCAGTATGTAGGTCATACTGACTAATATCAATGACAGAACCATGCCCTTGCTGTACATAATCATGAATAAACTCCTTATAAAGCTTATACAAACTTTCGTCCTTTTGCAGACGTTTTTCTAAATTAATAAATCTTTTAAAGGCTAAGTTAAATGAATGCCCAAGTGTTTGATTTATAGATTCCAAAGGTAATTTGAGAGGCAAAGCAACTTGAAATTTATTATGTACATTATCTAATGTTACCGTTTCACAAAATATGTTTTCACATAAATGTTGTTCAGGTTGTTGTTCTGAAAAATACTCTGGAATACTTTCTGTCTTCCAAAACATAGAAAGAGTATTATTTAAAGTATTGTCACAAGTTTTGCAAAATAAAGATGTTACCTGTTGTACATTGTTTGTGTTAGGAATAGAACCTGCTAGAACACAACCAAATTGTGTATATAAAATAGGTAATGTGGAGTTACTGCTTCCCTTAAGCGATGACCCCTGGTAGGTAGTTGAATTTTCAGGCTGTAGCAACACCTGGAAGAATACATCAACCCCTAATAAAATATGTATTACACTTGGCTCATTAAAGGTTTTATCTGCCAATGAGATATTTGGTGGCATCACTAAGTTCTTCAAAGAGAAGGTTGTTTGTGGCAGTTTAGATGTAATTTTGTCCAATATAAAACATGTGACACGTATATTGTAGTTATTAATAAGTGAAAATAATTGTAATTGCACACATTGTTGTACATTACTTTTGACATTGCCTATGCCTACCACTGGAGTATTTGTTGACTTGGGCTGTAAATTTAAAAGGTCAGCAAGCTCTTGGGTTATAAAGGAAACCTGCGAACCGCTATCAAGCAGAGCCTTAACATGTACCTCTGTGCCATTTTTTGCAATGAGTTTAACTCTTGCCGTAGGCAACAACACTTGATTTGCATTGGCATCCATAAATAATGTTACAGGAGACTGCGACATATCTTGGTGAAGCAATGTATTGTGCTTCTGTTTACATACTTCACACTTAAAAAAGAATCTACACCTTTTGCTATGTTTATGCAGACAAATCTGACAGATATTGTTATTGTTAACAAACTTAAATCGTTCTTTAACAGACATGAGTTTAAATTTAGGGCAAATATGTAATTTATGGGCAGACTTACATAATATGCATACTGGTGACAGCGTTGACTCCTTGACTTCTGCAATACTTGCCGCTACGTGAGTGTGAGCCTTAGAAGGGAGAGGCGTAACTATTTTCTCTGCATTCTCAAGCGCTAATGCTCTTTTCTCTAGAAATTCAATTAAACAATTCACTGTAGGTTCCCTATCTCTATTTAATTGAAATTCCCTATTGCAAAATATATCCAATTTTCTGGTCAGAATGCAAAGCACTATAGGATCCCATTGATTAACATTATAATTTAAATTTTTTAATGCAGCAAGTTGTTGCTTGATTACAGATACAAAGCATCTTATATTATGTGCTGTCGATTTTATTATAGGATTTATGTCTAACAATATATTTATATGCTCGTTTGTGATTTTATATTTATTGTCGTAACGATCCTTTAGCAATTTTCTCGCTTCACAATAACTCTCAGATACAATCGGTAAATTTTTTAACAAATCTAGGGGTTCGTCACGAAGAAAACTTCTAAGATATACTAATTTTTGTACTTCTTCTAAATTTTTATTGTTATGAACTAATGCATCAAACAAATCACAAAATGGTTTATATTCAGAGTACTTACCAGTGAATATAGGTACTGTTATATCTGGCAATTTTTGTGCAACATTATTCTTTGGAAACTGGGGTGGCGAGGGACATTTATTATGAGATAATTTCTCTAAGATGAATGCAAGAGTTTCAATGTATTTCCCTTCGACGGCATCATCGTCGTCCGCCGTTGGATCAATGGCACAAATTTCCAAATTGAGTTTTTCGAATTTGTTGAAGGCAGAACGCAAGCGTTCCTCTTTTATTTTTAGAGCATACTGATCGAACGTTACGTCTTGGCAATCTTTGAAATAATTATTGTACTTAGTAATTATTCCCTTCACTGCAGCACGTTTTCTAACTAAAGCCGTAAGAGCCGGCATTGTGTCTTCTAGGTTGGAACTATCGTCAAGCATAACCAATATTAACTTAAGGTAACTTAAAGTCTCTTAAAATTCGAGAAATCATATAAATACTCTCGTCGCAAGCGCACACACGACACAAGGCACGGCAGTAAGCACAAAATGGCCGATGCGAAGATCGGCACTCTTGCTCCGCACTTCCGTCTACAAGGCGCCAATCGGTAGACGCGTAGTAGGCGCGTAATATGAACTTGGGCGCACCAGCGCTCCAAGCGGTGAGCAGCGTAAACTTGAGAAGGAAGCGACCAATCGTGTCGTAGAAATTGATGCACCAGCGCTCCAAGCGGCGACCAGCTCAAACGGGCACGCTCCAATAGCAGCGTCGAATTGGCCCGCGGCAAGCACACCAGCGCAGTATGCGGCAAGTAGCACGAACTACAAAATTGGTACTAATATGGCGATTGGGCGGAAATGACACACCAATTTTTAAACCACTTATTGAAACAATTTGATGTTTCTTCTTCTTGTTATATGCAGCTCTTCGTTCAAATTTATAGAATGATTTTTTGCACGTCCCACTTAGCTTGTTCGGTGAGTTCTGCGTTGGCGTTGGCGTCACACTCGCACGGCAGGAATGGAAGGCCGGGACGAGGAAAAACCTACTACTCAACTGCTTCAACGACAAAACTATAGTGGAAACACTCGCGAAGCACTTTTTGCGAAGGACCATGTGCATTACTTTGGTAGTGGACTGTATTTTGTGGATTTGGCTGGTAATAAAATGCTTCGGTATAATTGACGTGCACACTCATTTAATTGCGGTAACAAAAAGAGAGAAAAATACAGGAAAAAACTGCAAAGTTGCCAGCATAAAAACATTGCCATGTTTAGTACAATAAAAAATGTTGGTATTTCCAACACCACTAGATCTCGCAGTGTGTGTCCTTGAAGATATTATTTTAATAATCATGTGATCCTTGAAATTAGGATGTTTTCTGATCTCAATAACCTTGCGTAGTATTCTAGGAACATATCTTTATTCTCTAGCAAGAATTTGCGGTTTATCAAATCTAACGTAGTGGCGTAACACACTGCAGACTTACTAGTAGTATTGCGCCTATGTTTTATGTCTATAAAATACATGCTTACAAAACAAAGTAAAATGCGCAAATAATCCGGTAAAAGTATTTTTGAGTTTCTGTACCTCAAACGGAAAAAACGGGACCCTTATATGATCACTTTGTCATCCGTCCGTCTGTCTGTTTGTAAAGACCCTTTATCTCAAGAACGCGTGGAGGTATCGAATTGAAATTAAAACCATATACTCATGTCTACACTCTCTTGGAGCTGTGAAAAAATCAAACTTCTAAGTTAATGTGAAAAAGTTACGGCCGTTCTTGTTGCAAAAAACGGATAATTAGACACTTTCAAGGGAATAAACTGACTTTCGCGCAGACGGTCCTGAGTTCGAATCCCGGAAGGGGCAGATATTTGTGTGATGAATACGAGCATTTGTACCTGAGTCATGGGTGTTTATATGTATTTTTATGAATATCAAATACCCATGTATCATATATGTATATCTATCCGGTACTTACAAGCCTTACAGTGCTTACTTTGGGCTAGGTTAATTGGTGTAAATGTAATAAATATTTATTTATAGGTACTGAAATAATTAATTTTTCATATTTTATAATAAGCGTTGAATGTTTTTTACCTGTGGGATTTTAAAGAGCCGGAGCAGATTGGCGACTTGCACGGAAGTGACACTAGAGGCTGCACCAACCACACCGGAAATAACTTTACGAACAGCTGTAGCATTACACGCATACTCTGCATCGTCGATATTGCTGATGGAACCTGGAACAGATAAATTATTTTAATAGGAAAATACTAGAAAAAAATTATATTAAAATAATTTAAATTATAAGATAGCATTGAAAATGCAAAAATATATAAAAATAATACAACTGGAATAAATGATTTTAAATCAATCAATTAATTTGAACAAGAAACAATATCTCATTATATTTAGTTCTTACACTTCCGCGCACAATACACATCAGAATAAAACACTTTTTTACGGATTTTTGCGCATGTTTTATTTCATCTTAGTCATCCTGTGATCACGACTCCTGTAAAGGAGTCGAAACGTCAGGATTAAATATAAAATAAAATAAAACATGCGCATAAATCCGTAAAAAAGTGTTTTATTCTGAAATATCTCATTATGGTTAGTAACAAAGGAATTTAAAGTTTAACATAACGTATATAATATATTAATTATAAGTATCAAATTAATAGATTAAGTCTAATAAATTATTTAAAGACATTATTAGTAGAGTTTCATATTATTCTTGATATTTATTGCGGTAAATATCATGATATAAATTAATTGTAAATATTTCAAAGACATCATATCTCGCATTTATACATATTTTGCGAAACACCGACGATAGATGGAATTTTAAAACACACTATTTTTTGTTTTTATGAAAACTTTAGGTTGATGAAACCCAAAATTCTCTTGTATCCGCACTTTACTCAACAATCATTGAAAAATAACTTGATACTTATTGTTTGTTTTCCTTTGAATTGCATTAAAATTTAGACATATATCATAAATATCGAATATGATGATATTTATTTTCCAACCCCATTTATTAAAGATACAAGTCAGTCGATCAATCAACTAAAAAATCCGAAGACAAGTCAAGGCAAAATCTTGGTAACTTATTCAATTACATGCTTCTGCAACAGTTTGTTAACTTCCGTAATCGGAAATTGAATGCGCCATCTATTGACTAGTCGAGCACTTCGTTACATCATCAACTTAGAACGAAGGTAATCCATTAAAAAATTTCTCTTTATGCTAAAGACCAATTTCCGCTTTTCCTATTATAAATCCCTGTCTTTGTTTATAGGCCGGTTTGGTTTTAACTTCTTTTAAAGAAACACGGTACCCATCGGGGCTTCAGAATGCGAAGTAAATTGCTTAATAGCGGTCCCAATTGCTCCCTTTCATTTCTGCACATTTCCCAGTTGGCTTGCTCTTAATTGCTGTGATAGTTCTTTTGTCTGCAATCGGAAACGAACAGGAATTTGCTACACAAAGGAATGATTATTTGATGCATTCAATGTTTTTTTATTTCATAGATGAAATAAATATATATGTAGGTCCCGTTGAATTTACAAATTTCACTTCACAACTTTTCATTTAAAAAGCATTTTCTTTATTGAATTAGTGCGTTGTGAAAGTGGGTGTGATGTAATTTAGCTGTGCCCGTAAAATAACTTTTTGAAGTGAAACTCCTTTATGCACGTTCGCCTTGGAGAGTAAGCTGGTGAATGCTTGACGAGAGCGTTACGAAAAGTGTGATCGGGCGAGCCGAACGGAAGTTGGGAGGGAGATATAATTTTGTAATTTTTATATATTTTATGCATTTTTCAATGAGGTCTTAAAAGTCAAATTATTATAATAGAAAAATACTAGAAAAAATCGACTCGGGTCACAAGTGAATTCTCAGGCGGAAAAACTAACTTTGGAAATCCGGTCCAATGCTCTCCCAATTGAGCTACCGAGCCTTGTGAACACTCGTCGAAAAGGTGCTAGAAAAAGGGAGATATAAGTTAGTGAGGATAGAAAGAAACGAGAGAGAGATACGTTTCGTATATCTAATATATATAGATGGAGCTAAAGAAGTTTTACTTCGGCCGTGCAGTCAAAAGCACAATCATTTTTTTTGCTTTAACTGATAATTGCTATCAAGATTAACCCAAATGTCTGTCAAACCCAATCAAAAACATGACTTGATGACTTTAACTTCAAAGTTTTTTTTCGATCAGGGAATCTAGTTAATTACGAGCATTCCAGCGTCACCACTTTATTGTAATTGTTTCGAACAATTTTAAAACTTCACCGTGATGTAACAACTCGATAGGACAGTTTTCATTTAGTTAATTGGCAGCAAATGGAACAACTTTTTTCAAATACAAAATAAACATTTAGAAATTAACAGTAATGGAAAGGTTTGGTGCTTCTGCAGTTAAATTAGAATCTAAAAGCTTTTCAAAGAGTTGCTGTATGTTTTTATTAAAAGCACTTTCATTAGTTCTATATTTAACTGGTTCTAGATCATAATCATAATTATTTCCAGTGCCGGTTTTAGCACTACCAACGCCCCGGGCGAGATTTCAACAGAAGCCCCTAATTGCAATTCAAACTTAAACTATGCGAAAAAAGCAAAGAATATACTTAATAAAATACTCATTTATTAAAAGAAGCAACCATTTATTAAGCCATTAACCGATCACTTGGGATTATACATTATAAAAAAGCTTAGTGATACATGTCGGGAAGCAAGAATAAGCAGTGTAAAAGCAGTCCATCGTCAAATTAGTGCCAACCATGACGCTTTAATTACTTTGGCTAATGAAACAGAGAAAACTGACGTTTAAGTTTCTCATGAGCCTACTACTCTAGCCGAACAGTTAAAAGATTTCAGCTGTATAGCGCCCCTTCAGACCGGCGCCCTGGGCGGTCGCCTTACTGCGCCCTACCCTAACGCCGCTACTGATTATTTCCAAGAATATGGTATATACTTTGGTTCTTTAACACCAAGCATGTTCTGCCTTCGTCAGCGGCATGGAAATTGATTATAATTGAGATTAGATAAATTAATTACATTTTTTTAACAAATAAAAATATACTACAGTAATAAATTATTGAATTAAGTAGTTTAATTGTCAAATTATAATAAAAAAAAGATCGAGTTTAAATGTTCACAAAAAATGAACTGACCTTTTATGAAATCCACAGCCATTTCTAAGCCGTAAGTATCCTTATCACAATCGTCGAGGACGTGAGCACCAATAATCACTCCAGGTATGAGCTTCAGTTCATTGTTGACGATATCCAACGTATACAACATCGTCTCCAAAGCCTGTACACCACCTTGCGGCATCACCGGTCCACAAGTCATGCTATCTGATCTTTCATGTACCATCATCAATCCTCCAAGCACTAAATCTCCTTCAATCACCGCTTCTCTTTTTATAGGCCAATGAGGGTGATGTTTCTTATCCTTGAGTTCGCCAACTTGATCATTAGACATATTGACCCAATCATTTTTAATATATCTGAAAGGAACAAAATCCGCATTCACATCTTTATCGATTTCCATTTCTTTGAATGGATCAAAGAAATTGTCCTCAAAAGGCCCTTCGGAGATGATCTGTACGTGTTTATGCTTATGGCGATGATGGTGTCTGATGTTTGGGTGTTGGTTGTGGTGGTCGAGGTCGCCAGGCCTCATTTCCGTGCGCTGGAGGATGATGAGCAGCATCGTGGTGACCAACCAGCCGGGCATAGTGTTGGATGTTTCATGCCATCGCCAATGAACGCTCTGCCCGTGCTCTCGAACGGACCGCGTTCATTTTAATCTGTAACAAAAAAAAGTATTTCAGAAATCTAAAATAAAAAACAAAGCAAAGGAGTGGAACTCCCTCCCTGCCTCTATACATATTTCAGAGAACCATCTATTTTCAAAGCCAGGGTGAATAGGCACCTTCTAGTTTAGCTCGTTCCATCGTGGATTCCTTCTTGGACTTGATTGGGACCAAGAGCGAATCCATCCTAAATAATACAAAAAAAAAACCTTTAAATAAAACAACGGATATTGCGCATAATTTATTTTATATTTAATACTGACGTGTCGATACTACCATTGCCTTAGCCATTCTGTGATTCTGACGTTTCGACTCCTTTCCAGGAGCCGAAACGTCAGAATGAAATCCATACTAATATTATAAATCGGAAAGTGAGTTTGTTTGTTTGTTCCGCTTTCACGCCGTAACTACTGAACCGATTGCTTTGAAATTTTTCAGACGTAAAGATAAAAGTCCGAATTAAATAATAGGGTACTTTTTATCCTGGAAAAATTGATATTCCCGAGGAAAAACAAAAATATTGTTTGCTTGATGGATGGATTGTAGATGGCGCTGTGTGTCGTTTAAAACAAGGTAAAATATTGCAAACGAATATAAACATGTAAATTTAGAAGCTAAATGATACGATAATGAATCCCCGAAAATGAGGAATTCCCGAGGGATGACGTACAATTTGTTTCATCGTCTAAATTGTTTTTTTTACATCTACTTATCCTGAAATCACTAAAGTCAACGAATTACTAATTGGTATAAGTATTAGTTACGTTATTTAGTTCTTGAGGTATGCGATAGATGGCGATTATGTGGTAGTAAGCTATATAATTTTGTTTTTCTAATGATATTATTTATCGTCGTAAAAAGTGCTGAATATTGTGTAATCCGTCCTAAGTCGAAATAAAGCCAACAAAATAAAAAAAAAACATTAAAATCGTTTGAGTAGGTCAGAGTTCAATCGGTCAAACACTATGACATGGAATTTATATATATATATATATATTCTTTCCATCATATATGTATGTTTATCCTTTACCTTAGTATCATTTACACAAGCCTTACAGTGCTTAGGGCTAGGCTAATTAAAGTGAAAGTAAGCAATAATATTATTATATAAAAAAAATTCTGAAATGAAAATTTCTTAAGCGGCGACTTTTTTGGATGGCGCGGCGTAGGAGAGGAAGAAATATACCCCTCTCTTTCTACCGCGCGGCAAAAATGTATGCCTGCTCCTGCTGTTTCGTTTAAGCGGCGCAGGGCGCTTGCGCGAGTATGCGTGTGTGATTGTTGTCATGTTTGTGTAAGATATCGCAATAAATGAATTTTATCACATAAATGATAGTACTTTTATACTGATAATTAAAGCAATTCGTGCGAAATTATTCCAAAATATCAAAAATGCACAACGTTAATGTTCATGTATTCACTACCGGCACTCCCGAAGTTTAACGGAGTTTTTTTTACTTCCTACCGTTGATATAACAAATGAATAATTTCTCCATTTAAACTAGCATTTTCTAATTTGCAGTGAAGTAACAAATTCCGATCACGGAGTTAATCGTTTTGGTTAAGCCGCTCTGCGTCTGGTCAGCGGTCATTTGTAGGATCGTATGTTCTCGGTAAGCCGTAGGACTGTGAGCTTTCAGGCAGACAAGGCGACAACTGTGCTGTGTTTAACACTTACGTCATTTGGACAGCTATTGCAATTCGGATATTCAATTAGAGCTTGTAACTGACAAGTGATTATTGGTATTTACATATACAAATGGACGCTGATAAGTAATAATGTGTCAACCCAAACAAAGGCTTTGTACTGATTGATGAGCAAAGCATATTACAGACTTGATGATTATTTGAAGGAGGCAACGGCGTGTAGTTAATGGTCTTCGCTTTAAGAACTATGCTTTAAATTAATCTTTTGTAAGGGCTCGTCCATTAATAACGTAAGGTTTTTAGACCATTTTTTACACTCCCCCTCCCATCTGGTAAGACGTGGTGAGGTTCTTCTTATATCACATGTATTTATTTCATTAAAAAATATCATTTTTAGGGTTCTGTTCCTCGAAAGGAAAAAACGGAACCCTAATAGGATCACTTTGTTGTCCGTCCGTTCGTCTGTCAAGACCATTTCTCTCAGGAACACGTGGACGTATCAAGCTGAAATTTATTTCAAATACTCAGGTCTACTGTCCCTTGCAGCTGCGAAAAACTCAAACTTCTAAGCCAACGCAATCAAAAGATACAGCCGTTTATGCCGCAAAATTCCGCAAATTTTTGACACTCGCAAGAGAATCAAAACCTACAGGGTACTTCCCGTGAACTCAGAATCTTGAAATTTGTAAAAAGCAACGTCTTATAGCACAGATAAAGGAAAAATTGCGAAAACCGTAAATTTTTAGTTACATCATATAATAAAAATATTTTACGGAACCCTCGGTGCGCGAGTCCGACTCGCACTTGGCCGGTTTTTTTAAACAAAAATTAATTAAAGAAGTACCTTATATACATTATAAACATTTATAATATCAATCTGAAAAGCGTTCTCGGGCAAAGGATTTGCTTGACTGTGTTCAATAGTAATTTTATAAGAAATAATATCACAAAAATATACACGTGAAATGGAACTGTAATCCTCCCCTCCCCATTGTGATGTTTTCCCAAACCCCCTGTACGGTCTTACACCGCACATTCATTTCTTCAGTTCAATACGCTTAAATTAGGTTACGCGTCAGCATTTTAAGTTTACCTTTTATCTGCTGTAATAAAACATGATGAGATTACGATCGGCCACAGTCGTGAAAGGACCAATCTTCTAACTACCTTTTTAACTGTAACTTAACTTAACTACTTTTATAACTTTATTAAACTTAGTGAAGGAATCCTTTCGTTTTATCTCCGCAACAACGCAACTTTCAACATTGTGCCAGCCACTACTTACTTCGTGAATAACGATCAACGTAACTAACTACAACATCTACCTGTAGGTTGTTCGTGGTCAACTAAGCGAACATCCTACACCCCCCTCCCCTATTTAGATCTCCCGTGATTAATGGATGTCCCCTAAAGTAAATTTTTAAAGCATTTTTTTACAAGCAATAAAAAAGGTTTCTTAATTTAAAAAATCTGCAACTCATTAAAGGGAGAAAAAAATAGCCTTTACCGAGTTTTTTGCGGCTTCTGCTTGGTACAAGGTACGATACGAAGCCATGGCATAGTTGACTTTCAATAAATGCATTTTAAATGATCATATTGCATAAAAAGCATTTTATCTCTATCTGATCTTTAACACGTCACGTATTTAACATTTCTCAAGTTACGTAAAGCAAATAAGTACGGAAAAAATTAATGTATGTCATAAAATAATTTGCTAAATAGGAACATTTCAACAGCTAAAATGTCAACATTTTTAACAAAAATATATAAGTATGTGTAATAACATAGCTTAGTGGTTAAAATAATTATACAATATTGAATAAATCTGAACTGTGTATATAAAACCATGTAGGCTGTATGTTCATAAATTGTTCTCATATTTTTTTGTAGACACATTGATCTTATGAAAACTCTAACATAAAAGTACACCGTGATCTAAAATGAATGTTGGCGCCATCTATTAATACATATTTACACTAATAAAATTGGCAGCTGTGTCACTTGTACGAGTATAGTTTTTCCAAAAAAATAAAAATATATTAATTTTTGAAATATGCGTCTGAGTTTTTTATCTATGTATCGTAACTTTGTTTGATATAAACTCTGGTGAGAATGTAAACAAATTAACCCAGATATATTTCGATTTGAGTTTGTGAAAACATGAACTCGGGCTATACGAAAGCTGATAGCGCAAAATTTCCTAAATTAGATAAGTTTATGGTACGTTTTATGTGATGTGACGCACAGCCAGCAAATGTCACGTGACCGACTGTTCCCGCGCGAATTTTAAATTGTTGGCAAAAATTCATATTTTTCCGAATGAACAGGCCTTTGTGAGAATAAAATAATTGTGATTAGTAAAAAAAAAATAAACCAAAGAAAATAATAACATTTGTAATTCCTGACAATTACAATTTAGGGGTATTCAAGTCACAAGTGAATAGGTATCTTCTAGATCCCATCGTCGCATACCATTAGGCGAGATAGTGGTCAAGCGCCAAAACTGTCAAATAACCAATTAGGATATCGCGCATACATTATTGCCATCAAGCTCCTCAAAACGATCGACATACAAAGTATCGACATCTGTCGTCACAATAAAAAACTATTTGGCTTATGCGATTTAAACTATTACTTTAAGCAATTACATTTACCAAATAGTATGACATCTTCATAGGTTATTTTCTCAAAATGAAGTTTGATTAGCCTGACATTAATTTGCTTAACAGGGTCCAAATATATGTCGGTATGTATCTAACTAATAGAGTTTGACACCGTTTGATCAATTACCACGAACGCCTTGTAGTACATCAATTTATATCTTGCTTAACAGATTTCTATGAAACTAGATGTTGTATTTGGGTACGGAGGCAATAAATAAACGTATTATCGCAAAACGTGAAAAATCGTAGTAATTTTTTTCAGTGCCTCAAAAAGAAAAACAGAACCTTTATAAATTCATTTTTTAATTAAAAGATTTGCAAACCATTTGCATTTGTTTTTTTATAGTAAATAGGTAGGCACTTGACCACTATACCGCCTGATAGCAAACAATGATGCGATCTAGGATGTGACGTGGCCTAGAACATACAATTTAGGGGTCTTCAAGTCAATCGTGACTTGAAGACCCCTAAATTGTATGTGTCACAGAGTTTAAAATTATTATAATATTGACATTTTTATTCCTTTGTAATATGCCGTTATTAAACATTTATATTAGTAGAAATAGTTAAGTTCTTAATTATTAATTATTACAAGATTTTAAATGACATTTTTAGGTTTAATTGGAAATATATCATTTTGAAAATATTTACATGTCGAGAAATTTGACAGGTCACGTTGTTTTATAGCATTATATATAAATAAACAATTATTATTATTATTATTATTAAATTGTAAATTTTGGTAATTCTTTAGTCACTGCGATGTAAAAAAAATCTTTTTTGGCTGGCTTCCAGTACAAAAAATCTTCTAAGCTTTAAGTGATTTTCATGTTCCCTGACTGATAATAGTAAACGCTCCAAATTTACTTGAATTTATACATTTTACAATAATTAATTTAACTAAATAAATACTAGAAAAAATCGATTTGTGTCACACGTTATTTTCAGTCAGGACTTGAACCTGCAACTTTTGTATTTTTGATAAGACCCCTGTTTGAAAACAACTTTAGAACTGAGTCGATTTATTCTAATATTTTTCCATTAAACTTTATCAAATAAGATAGCACTGAAAATGAAAAAAAAAGTAAAGTCATATGTAAGACCATTGCTTTTATTCATAAACATATTTCGTATTTGCTTTGAGATACAAATTTGATTGCGAAGCAAAGATAGGTGTAGTTTGGGCGAATGCTTTTCGGTGACGTTAAATTAGCGTTTTGCTAATGGGATAATGTAATGCCTGCTGAGGATCTAAATTTCGTAGCGGTTGACTATGTACAAAGTAAAATTTAATTCGCTTTTTATCTTATTCCATTTAAAAATACCTATAGTAAGAAGTTATTTATTTTTAATTAAAAGCATCACCAACAAGGTTGCACCAATACAATCGTAAAACATATACAAACTTAATAATTACTTGATCAAGTGAAACCTTAATTAGAGGCGACAACAGCATTCGATACACAAAATAACAGAGATGGCATTACAAGTACACAGATTTACGTGGTTTTACAGGTTAAAATAAAGTAAGAATCCTATAGTTATACAAACTAACTTAGTAAAATACAGATATCGTTCTCTAATATTCACTTTTTTAAATTATGTAGGTTTGCCCAGACATAAAGATCTTCATCTGTTCAGAGAATTGAGTCACATATATATATATATATATATATATATATATATATACATATATAATATTATATAAAAAAACACCAATTAGCCTAGCACTGTAAGGCTTGTGTTATGGATACTAGGGTAATGGATATACATACATAAATAAGTAATATATATAGAAAAAAAATAAAATGACTTAGACACATCATATGCTAATTTCCCTTTAAAAAATCTTACCATTTCTTTACTTTTTTATATGGTTGTTAAAGTATATATAAAAATCTGCTACATTTCTGTGGCAATGTTTTATTATTAATTTCAATTTACGGTCTTCGTAGTCTAGTGGCTGCAGTACCGGTTTTCAAGGTAAGTAGCGCCACCCTCGGGTTCGATCATCGGCCGATGATTTTTTTCTATATTTTCTCGAGTTGGGTGTTGTGCTATGCATTGTTTCTGAATTCTATAACACAAGTTCTTTAACAATATAAATTTGGTTCAAAACAATGTAATGCCCAAGTTCGTGTTTCCTGACACGTAAAATTTAAGGGTTTTCAAGTTACGAGTGAATAGGTATCATCTTCTAGGCAGGCGCGTCACATGCTAGACCTCATCATCGCTTCTCATCACGCGAGATAGCTGTCAAGCTCTTACCTATTTACAATAAAAAAATATAAAATCTTTATGAGCCTTATCTACTTTTCAGCTTATTTATTTTCAACTTTATAGCCCTCCTTTTACTTCTAATTGAGAAGATAATAGCCTAACCGGTGTAGCTGACGATTGATCTGTTTTACATCATATCGGAAACTTTATCATCATACGCATTAAATAATGACAACTTTTAGTTTTTCTAAATCCAAGTTTTTTGTAAAACTATTCATTTGTAAACATCAATAAATTTATGTCGATGGTCACGCAATGGCTGATTAAGGTCACAGACAAACAATAGATTGATGGCAAAACGACACGAAAATATCTGGACTATCGCACTAATTTATTTATTTCACTTGCTGTTACCCGCGTCTTCGTTCACGTGAAAATTTAGATGTGTATCTATATGGGAAAATTACCCACTCGATCTTACACGAACGTAGGTACGTTGTTTTATTATAATCCACCTATATGCCATTAAAACCCTTCATCAATTTTGAGATAATAAGCTCCAAAAAAAAGTACTTCTATGATATGGTACATCTAAACTTTTGCCTTTGTGTGTAGCTTTTTGTTTGAAACCAGTCTCCAGTCTGACTAAGCATCATTAAACTTTCACTTAAAGGTGGGGCTTTTAACTTTCTAAATGATATTTAATTAGGACCATTTCGACCCTTTCAAACAAAAAAAGAATTTTGCAAATCCGTCTATATGACAGAGTTATACCCGAACATACATAAAAATATGGGTCTTCCGTTTTTCGCAGAAATTTAAAATTCATATTTCAGAGCGCATGCTAATCATTTGACATAGTTGAAATAGCTTGCTGGCTGGTAGTGAATAAAAAAATACCTAACCTAACATAACCTGCAATGTATGTCAATTTATGCCATTTATTAGTATGCCAAGTGGCCAAGATTCTGTCAGATAAAGGGTAGCTACCCAAAAAATAAGCATCCTAATTGATAACATCCTCCTTTTTGAAGTCAGTTAAAATTAACTACATTTTAATTTCTTGAAAAAAAAAAGTATTTTCTAATAATTTGGAAACTTTACTATTAAAACTATAGAAGTTTCACAAATAATTTTCCAACCCGTCTTACTCTCTTGGGGGTTGAATTTCGCAAAATCCCAACTTAGTGAGGATGTACGTACTAAAAGGAACTCCTATGCAAAAATTAGACTCTTAGCACTTGTAGTTTCTGAGATTTCGTGATGAATGAGTGACTCATCGTGTGAGTGAGTGGCCTTTCGCTTTTTTATATAGAAATTACGTAAGCATACAGCCAAATATGTAATTAAAACAAAGTAACAGATTACCTTCAAGCATTTGACTCCTAGTTTTTTATATGCAAAGAAATTAGTACAAGATAAATTTCAACTCTTCTGAGGTGCCAGGAGGGAGTCGAACCCACATTCCTCGCTATCCAAGAGTTCTTGCAAATACATAGCTGCTTCTTATTTATAGAGTGTTTGATTCTTGTAAAGACATTGAACATTAAGACACGGCTTTGGTATCAGCTTAAGAAATAAATGGAATAAAAATTGACGGGATTGTCAAGGTGTCGGTAGTTTAATTAGAATAGCACTCGCCTGGATAGCGAGGGATGTAGAGATGTCTCGCCTGGCCACTTAGACAAATTGAATATTCTCTTGTGATATTTTTTCTAAAAATCTCGCAGTAATTTTTTTGGTGTTGGCGAATTTAAATTTGCTATATAATATTAAAAAAATATGAAAAAAAAACAAAGCAATAAAAAGAAAACACACAATTGACAAGTGAAATGCAAAAGTCAACATGTAATATTGTTATATGAGAAAATGAATTTTGCTGAACAACATAAGCTAACATTAAAATTTATATTGTTCCGGTAAGTGAAAACTCACAATTTTTCAGCTTGGAGACTCTACACTTGAAGTTCTTGACGACTGGGACAAATAGTCCAATTAGGTAGGCCAACTTCGAGAGAGAGAGATCAATTGTCGAATCCAACTCGGCTGGGTAGCGTTGGGGAAACTTCGTGACATCTTCTCGTCCAAAATACGGTAGTGTCTTAAGACTAAAGTCTTTGACCAGTGTGTGTCGCCAGTGATGACATACGGAACGGAGATGTAGTCCCTTACTATGGGCCTCATAAGAAGGCTCAAAGCCACCCAAAGGGCGGTGGAGCGGGCTCTGCTCGGAGTTGAAAATAAGGACATCCGTAGGAGAACCAAAGTAACTGCCAGAATCGCCAAATTTAAGTCGCAGTGGGTAGGGCATATAGCCTGTAGAACTGATGGCCATTGGGACAGAAAAGTTCTCGAGTGGCGAGCACGAACCGAAAAAACACAGTGAAGGCAGGCCTCCCACTCGGTTGACCGCCGATCTGGTGACGCTCGCGGGAAGCATTTAGATGTGGGCAGCGTAGGACCGGTCGTTGGGGAGATCCTTGGGAGGCCTTTGTCCAGTAGACGAGCGACTTTTAAAATGTAATATTATTATAATTTCGGTAGATAAAATTTTCCAAAGCATTCCAATGATGAAAGAATTTTTGAAATCGGCTTAGTAGTTTTTGAGTTTATTCATTGCAAACATACAAGAATACAAATCTTTCCTCTTTATAATATTAGTGTAGATATGCCCCTGAGTATTCTGATAATGAATAAACGAAAATGCACCGATAATGGTTTTGTGTGATTAACTTTTGTACCTAAATCATGGCTATTCATCAAGTTGATTACAACACGTATTTCCAAGTCTATATTACGTCGAAGTTGGCATGTTATTTTTCGCTAAGTTCCTCCGAAATAGCATCGAGTGTTCACTTAGACATTTAATTGGGATAGCAAACACGTCAAACGTTCCCGTCGTTACTCAGAAACTACTTGAATGTTTGATTAACATTCAAAGACTTCGTAGACAAAGGTTTTGGTAGTATACTTCCACACTTCATCATTGTCTGATTGAATAAATTTAAAAGCAAAAAATAATGACGCTCTACTTTAGAATCATTCGTTTGAAATTGTATTTTTGATATTTAATAAATATAAATATGTGAAAGATTATTTTTGATAGAAAAATAATAGAAAAATCGATTCAGCTCACAAGTAAATTTTTAGGAGGATGTTCCTATCATTGATGAGACAACGCTGGCCTACAGCGGGAAAAGTAGAAAGGTACTAGAAAATTTCAACGATTATTTACAAGACTCGGTAGCTCAATTGGGGGAGCATTGGACCGGATATCCAAAGGTTGCGGGTTCGATTATCAGAGAATTTACTTGTGAGCTGAATAGATTTTTTCTTGTATTTTTCTAATTAAAATAATTTATCATATAAGATAGCATTAAAAATGCAAAAAATATTTAAGACCCATAAGAATGTATGTGATATTAGACAATAACTCATAAATAATTCTAAAGCCAAGTTAAGAAGCTGAAGCACTGTGTTATGGAATTTAGAAACAAGGACGTTTTCTACATTGAACCGGCTGGGAATCAAATCCGGGAGCACCATGAGAGACGATAAGTAAGCGACAACGAAGAGTGTCAAAATGTTTGTATGATGAATACGAGCATTTGACCCTGAGTCACGGGTATTTATAAATGATGCCTATGCTCAAGGCTTTTGAGCATAGGCGGAAGGTTGCAAGCCTATCAGTATTTTATAGGATACATTTCGGAGAGTGTGCAGCTGAATTGCACAACCTTGTTCCGCCATCCCCATTTTTTCATCGGACAACCAGACTTACAAATTGGCGACACCGTTATATGGTGGATACACCAAAGAGTCGCACTAAGCGTTTTGGTTTCAATTTTATGATACGTACCGCAAAGGAGTGGAACTCTTTGCCTGAGTCTGTGTTTCCTGACAAATACAATTTGGGGGTCTTCAAGTCACGAGTAAATAGGTAACTTCTAGGCAGGCGCGTCGACGCATCGACGCTTACCATCAGGCGAGATAGTGGTCAAGCGCATGCCTATTTTCTATAAAAAAAAAAATGAATATTTTATATTCATGTGTCTTAGTAAGGCTATCCGTTACTGTCGTACCCATAACACAAGTGACACATCGCTTACTATGGGCTAGGCTAATTGGCATATGTTAGTTTGACGGGGCTATATCCGCACTTAGCCTCGTGATCGGGACATTGTGGATGTGTTGGGTTCTTCTCTTACTCCGGCCAACCCTATTCCTGCCAGAATGCTAGCAGCCCTTTCAGGCTACTGCAAGCTTCAGGGAGAGATGCCGGAGATTGTAGTAGTTGTGCATTTTGCTGTGACACAGTTGTACATTCCATGAGTACATGATGTGGAGTCTCCTCTGCCTCCATGAAGCCTCTGTATCGAGGGCTAGCAGTCACACCTATGATAGATGGGTGCTTGTTTAGCGAACAATGACCAGTACCAATAATTTTACGGACCTTGTATCTCTTCAATCTAATGAGGTTGCGGGCAAGCTTTTTAGAGGCCTCAGGAACTGCATTATTTGTTTCACCTTCACTGTTTTTCCTCTCGTTAAGGTGGATCTCATCGGTTTTAAGAGGCTTATTGGTGTTACTGTAAAAAGCTAAGAAATCAGCAATATAACGAAAATGTTCTTGATTTCAACCATAAATTAGAATTGAAAAGCTCAACAAAGTTATGGATGTGGCATGTTCTGTTCGCAAAGGGGAATTACGAAACATTCTTCAACTGTCACTTCAAAACAAACAAACATTTTGTTCGAAACACCCGCAAAGTTGGTTTGCGTATTCTTTGCATGAAAAGAATTTATACAACACATTATCGTGACGTTAACGTAAATCTCGTATTATTACATTTTCTTATTTATTGATTATAATAATAATTTTTGTTACATTTACACCATAAAGACTAGCCTGATTAGATTGGACATGATTAGACTAGACCTGTGTTGTAAACTAGGGTAACGGATTGACATACATATACATATATTAGTTATATTCATCTACACTCTACACTAATATTATACAGAGGAAAGATTTGTATTTTTGTATTTTTACAATAAATAAACTCAAAAATTACTAAGCCGATTTCAAAAATTCTTTCACCATTGGAAAGCTACACACACGCTGAGTAACATAGGCTATATTTAATGCTAGAAAAAATTTAAAGAATTTTGTCCACCCGTGCGAAGCCGGGACGGGCCGCTAGTATCACATAAATACCCATGACTCAGGTACAAATGCTCGTATAGATCACACAAATATTTTCTGGAACTTGAACTTAGGACCGTCGGGTCGAAAGGTAGGACCCCTACTGTTGCACCAAATATTCTTCAATATACTAGCTTTTACTTCGCTCTAGTTTATGCAGACTATCGATTAAAAGTCATATTTCTATCCGTCGGGAACAGTGCTTTAATTACTGGATGAAAGGTATTTTATGTCTTATTCTGTACCCCTGACTAAGTGTATGCATAACTGTGTATGTACTCGTATATATAAATAATTCTAGTATGGATAACTTTTAAAGGTCATGTCAAATCACCATATTTTTGGATTTCAATAAAAAGGTGGATCACCTCTGCTTACCGAGGCAATCCCGAAAACATTCCATGTTACCGCTGAATGGATTCGCAGGGTTGGCGAACCATTTTAATTAATGTCCCAGCAAATTTATGTTACGTTACATTTTAATTTTTAAGTAATTAAGGCAAAGCGGTATTTTAATAAAAATGTGCGCGTATCCGGGAATTATACGGATTAAAAATATTTTCTCTCTAAAAAATATTCGGATCATAAAAAAATTCTTATAACGACCTCACGGTAGATTGGCTTGAATACCGGTTCATGGTAAAGTCACTCCGATATTTTGGGTTCGATCCCCGGCCAGGTCTGGTCTGGTCTGGGTCTGGGTGTTGTAGTACCATCGTTGTTTCTGAATTACATAACGCAAGTGCTTTAGCTAACAATTTATTTGATGGTGTCTAATATTTATTTAAATAACTTCAAACCCATGATATAACGTAACACGAAACTGGCTCAGGCTTATAGGAACACCTAGGTTATCTCTGTTTTATATCGAAAATTTAGTCAAGGTTCAATAGTACGCGGGAGTTATCACGCGCACAGACAACTTAAAATTCTGATTCCTTCTGCTACATTATATTTTTTCAAACGACCAAATTTAGTTCATACTCAATGTTTTTGTTTTTTTTGCATTCACAAAGCTGTATTTCTATACGATATAAAACACGCATGTAAAAAAACTCTTTGCCTTAGAGCCCTCAGGTGGGATTCGAACTCATGGTCTTTCGCTAACCGGGCGAGTGCTCTGATCACTGAGCGGTAGCTCAAACGGACGCTGGCAGATGCGTCGAAATACACAAACGTATTTTAACTTCTACTATGAGCTAGTATCGTTCCACCAATGTTGAACGCTAACTGTCTTAAACATCGAAAGTAATATTTTTGCAAATATTAAACATTCTATTAAGATGGTACATACACACACACACATATATATTGTATTCACAATCCCGTATTTTTATACATTATATATAAACGTAATTCTGTACTTACTGTTATCGGCGGTTATTAAAAAATAATTAACTTTTTAAAAAAAATAAAACCGACTTCAAATGCGTGAACACAAAAAAAAACTAAAAATTAAAAAATAATTCCTAATATCTATTACCTAATACTATAATTTTCCTAAACTATGTCAAAGTAATTAAAGTTAAACCAGCTAAATATCTTACAATAGTTATACTTATATACCTATTGTTTTTTGGAGTCGGTGCCAGCCGTATTAAGTTTAGCCGCGAACAAGAGACGTGCGGCGCGGTGGCGGGGGACGCAAGGCGCGAGCCGGGGCCGTGCGATGCGGCGGGGGACGCGGGCGCGCGTGGCGGGGCGCGCGCGGCTCTTGCTCGAGTGAGCGACCCGAAGGCGGGCAGACACTTGAGGGCAGACTACGTTGACGTTCGTGTCAAACATACTGAATTTTCGCATGCGCAAATTTTCAAATTATTGCTTTCTTTTTTGTTTGTTGTATTCTATTGTATTTGTTATTCTTAGTTGGTATAGGTTTTGTTGTACCAGGCTTAACATACAACTTATTTCTTAATATTTTTTGTTTCATTGGGTACTTTTTTCTTATTTCATTAGGTTTAATATTCATTTATTACTGGCACCGACTCCAAAAAACATTAGGTATATAAGTATAACTATTGTAAGATATTTAGCTGGTTTAACTTTAATTACTTTGACATAGTTTAGGAAAATTATAGTATTAGGTAATAGATATTAGGAATTATTTTTTAATTTTTAGTTTTTTTTTGTGTTCACGCATTTGAAGTCGGTTTTTTTTTTTTTTTTAAAGTTAATTATTTTATTTTAAAAATTTTAGTGTTACTTTTTTGTAGATACCCTTAGTGCATTTAATATGGGTAGGCCTACTAAACGCGCAGCTCTAATGAGACAGCGCCGTTCGTTCAAATTGGTTTATAATCGGCGGAGATATTGCGTATAAAAAAGTTCATCACCAATTTTCCACCCTTGGGGGTTGTTTTTTTATTGTTAATTTAAATGGGACCACCCTTGAGGTATTACCTATACGCCGAAAAAAAGATTTGTTCAAATCGGTTCATAATTGGCGGAGTTATCGCGTAACAAACATAGAAAAAAAAAAAACATACGGGTCGAATTGAGAACCTCCTCCTTTTTGAAGTCGGTTGAAAAGGTACTTGACATATTACTTCCTGCTCAAATTTTCACGGTTAAATGGCTTAGAAATATATTTGTACTAACAAAATCGACTATCTTGAGAAGGAATCGAATTCATCCAATACAAGTGGTTGCCTTAATAATTGGGTTGGAAAAAGTAAAGATATTGCATATAAATAATATTAGTTGACAATATATGTGGCTGAGGCAGTTGCAGTCAATTGGTCGAGATGTCACCTTAAACCCTTAATATTTTACTATGGTGATAATAATTGGAGCGGAGCGAGCGAAGCTCCCATGGATCAGCTTCAATGGCGCAATGTCTGTTACGCCAAAACTTCCCGAGTTCTAAACCGATTTTAATATTTTTTGTGTGGAATCGAATCAACAGGTTTAGGACCAAATTGTGACGAAGCCTGAATTTTGAAATTCGCAAAAATTCCCATTGAACCAACAAAAAAAATGTTAGGTATTACGCTCCGCTTCAATATATGGTGATAGCGTAGATTTATGGTTAGCGACAGCATCGCCTAGTATAAGAATATTCCTTTTTTCTCCCATGGATCAGCTTCAATGACGCAAAGTCTGTAACGCCATAACTTCCAGAGTTCTTAACCGATTTTAATAATTTTTGTGTGGAATAGAATCAATAGTTTTAGGGCAAGATCACGATCGTTTTGAAGTTCGCAAAAGTAATAAAGTTATGACCAAAAAACATTGGCTCTATGGGATACCCCATTGAAACAAAAATTGCGCGCTTTTTGAAAGCTTTCATTCTTATGGAGTTTTAAAATTTTCTAAATATTATTGATTTTTTTTGTATTATGCTTCGATCCAATATATGGCGCTAGCGAAGCTTTACTTTTAGCGACTGCATTTACCTAGTTATAAAATTAAATGTTTCTATGTAATTTGCGATTCAAAATTTTTGATTAAAAGATAAAATTACCTGAGGGATAACAGATCTCGGATGGTGATATTACTAGAATAATACTCTATTTGTTTTGTTATTAGATTTTAATTACCAAAAAGTTACAGCTTTCTTGTTCCTATTTTTATAATAATGACTTTAAAAAAGCCTTACTTAGACATCTCAGTGTTAAAGAATTGTAGTATATCAGACGAGTTTTCTTTTTCTTTTTTCCTTAATATTACATCATATGTCTTCCTTAATAAAGTCTCATATGTGGTTACGATATATAAGTATGTCATAGTGTTGCAGAACAATCGACTATCGAACAATCGATGGTCGATTGTTTGGGTCATTTTACAAGTGACTCAAAATCACTCGTAAAATCGATACCACTATCGATAGTGAAATACCAAACAACACTATAGATAGTATTTATTTATTTTTTCAAGCAACACTATCACTGTATTATTAATTATATATTAGAGAGCTGAACTTACGTTTGAAACCAGTAAATATAAAAATTATAAGTGTCGACGCTATTCGATTGACCACGTATATTATTCAAATCGAAACCATTAAAATTACAAAATTCTATGAATTAGAAAAAGGCTAAAAATAAGAATTTCAAAAAAGTAGTTATAAAAAAAATTGTTGCTGCTTAAAACAAAAAATCAAATAAAAAAAAATAATGCGGATTATTGGCAGGATATTTCCAAACATTGCCTTTCTATTGTGAAAAATTGAAAACAAAATCCACAAGAGTATATTATTGCTTCTGTTTCTTTGTCTTTTAATTATTTCTATTTCTGTTATAATCTTTTGTTTATTACTGTCATATCCTTTGTTTACTTACTTATTACTGTAAGTAGTGTTGCCAAAGTAATAACAAAAGCATATAAAATCTAGTTCATTAATACAAAAAGGCTTCATTCTTATAATTCATATAATTCATTAATAAAAATAGTATCGATACTATCGTAAGACAATCGATTTTCAGACAACACTCGTGTTAGGGACAGAGAAAAATATTAATTCAGTGATGCGTTGGTTGTACGCCAGCTAACAACCAGTAGTTGGATTAGCCGATAGAAACCTTGTTAGAGTTGTCAAACACAATTACTGCCCCCTGCAGACGATGTTCGCAATTCCCAAAGAACATTTTGTATTCAGCCAAAGGGTGCCGGAGTTCGATTGATTCCGAAGAATCTTTTGGGAACTCCCTATCTGGGATCGAGTTTTTAAATGTCTCAAGGAAAAACCATTCCTGCAAAATAACTTATTCTTTATTTAGTTCTTACACACTTTTGAAGCAGTAATAAAACCACAGTCTTTAATGCGATATCAAAGCGCAAAGATTGTGGTAAAACCCTTCCTTTATGGAAAAGTATGTCAAGCAGTGGACGTTTTTCATCAGAGAAGATTCTCACTTTTTAAACACAATCAGATATTTAATTAAAACCACTTTTACAAGCCGTGATCACAAGATGACTAATGTCCTTTGATAAGGTTAAAAGGGTAATGACTAGTTCCTTAAGTCATCCTGTGATCCTTTACAGGAGCCGAAAAGTTAGAATTGAATTAAATTAATTTAAATGTCTGTTTAAAAAAGTGACAATCTTCTCTTCTGAAAACGTCCACTGCTGAATAGATGACCTTTACAGTTTGTTACAATCAAAAGACCATAATTTGAAAAACGCTACTGCCCATATTGTGGTCAACAGGAGGTGTACGACACCCTTAAGTGTGAAGGGTTCATGGTATTTTACTCTAGATGACACCACTTGAAAAGGTTTTATTTTTATTTATAAGTGTTGTTAGTCGCCAATGACCTCAACAACGATGCCGGTTTTTGGAACATCGAGATTCTTAAATGGATTTCTAGCCGAGAGTACGAACCACTATAATGGTTTTTTAGATGGACGGCATCTTCCATGAGGATGACTCCGAATCAGCATTAATTCACTACGGCGCTGTAACCGGAAAGGGAGCACGAGGCGCCTCTAAGGTCTCGGACCTCGGCTATAGTACGCCGTGTAATGGGGGAGAGAAGCGCCTTGTATCCTGTACCTGGTAAATTGAGAATTAAATATACTTGAATGAGTGAGAACAGAGATGATAGAATTTTTGTTCTTTTATCGGGAAACGTTATAGCCAGTTCAAAGGTTAATTAAAGGTCATCAGAAATTCACGTGAATATTAAGTATCACGATCTTTGTTCTAATTACATAAGCCTTAGTCCAATGGTTGAGCTATCAGCTTTAACCGATGCAGACCGAGTTTGATCCGTAGCACGAGATGCAGAAGTGGACACAACACAAGCGTGTAGCTTATCACGAGGGGTTAGCATGAATATTATAGAATCAAGCATTACTTGGCTGAAATCCATATAAATTAATAATACAAAAATATTTAGCTTACTTGCGCAATAACAAGCAAAATATATTGCCCGCAAATAAATGCAGACATTGTAGACACCAAGACAGCGAGCTACCTTGCAACTCCACAAAATACTCTACATGTATTTTGCCACTGAGCATCATCAAGCGATGTTAGACCGTGCAATATTGAAGACTTAGTTCTCATGACATATTATTGTTTTATTACTGTATCTATTATCGTAATAAATAAAATAAATAAACAGTTAAAGAAAGAAAGACGCGACTAACTGTATTTTTAACGGTTTGATAAAAGAAAGAAAGAAGTCAGCACTGATGATTTATGAAAGTGGGTAAAAACTATTAGCTGACCCCATTAACCAGACAAATAAGAGTGAATAGGTATCTTCTAAGCAGTCGCGTCACATCTTAGATCGTATCGTCGCTTACCATCGGTAAGCGTGTTTTCTACACAAATTTTCTACATTCACAGATTTTGTATTTTTAACAGAAACAGTAATCTAAACTATTCAAACAATTGATACATATACACAATACAATATCTATTCTATGCCGTTTTAAAGGCTTGCTGTAAAAAAAGCTTTTTCTTCTATTAGCTCTTTTCCTAATTCAACTTAATGCAACGGACTCATTACCCGAAGGCAGAAAGTAACCTTTTACCAGACAGCTAACGAGAACATACTTCCTTTCAAAGATCCAACTACTCCGCCCCAAGTGAAAGTATCACACAGTTACATTTTCCTTTGTTTTATGTAAAACGTATTTTCTTATTTCTTTTCTATTATATTTTAATTTTTCGCTTTTAGCGTTATAAGAAGGGATATCAAACAGCCGGCTTGTCAGTCTATAGCCTCGAGTTAATAGCTAAGAGCAATCTTTATTGTCAACATGATCTTGGATATTTTGTGTGTCAGTTATAAATTGTTGTATGTCTACGGCCTAGATACAAAGTGTTAAAATCAGGGTTTCATAATATATATACCTACTTGGACATAAAGCAATGATATAAATTAATTAATTTTACAAAGGCAAACATAAAATCTCGCATTCAATCATATTTTGCGAGACGGTAACGATTTATGATGCTCTAGTGATGTTTTGACTTCTGGTGGTATTTTAAAATGCGCTATTGTTTTTCACACTAAATAGGCAGGCGCTTGACCACTATCTCGCCTGATAGTAAATGACGATGCGATCTAGGATGTGACGCGTTTACCTAGAAGATATTTATTTACTCGTGACTTGAAGACCCCTAAATTGTATTTGTAAGGAAACACAGATTCAGGCAACAAGTTCCTTAGCGGTACGTTTCACAAAATTGGAACCAAAACGCTTAGTCTCTTAGCTACTCTTTGGTATATGAACCATAAAATCGTGGCGCCTTTTGTAGTCCGATGAAAATATGGTGACGGCGGAACAAGGTTGTGAAAGTCTGTTATACACTCTCCGAAATGTATCCTATAAAATACGGATAGGCTTCCTACTCATCGTCTATGCACATTCACACACCTTCCACATTCATGTCGCATCTGCTGTTTCCGCATTAATTTGCGGGCGGGTGTTGCATTTTGCTTGTTTTTTTGAGGAAGGAAGCTATATATTTTTGTTTTATGAATGCCAAAATTTACGTACCTTCCAAAGCACTTACTGCTATTTTTACGATAATAGAATAACATTGTTTTTGGGTTGATATCATTAATTCTGTTAAAGTTAACGTTGACTAAGAGCTGAGTTTCTTGCCAATAAAGGACGTCCTGAAAATTTGGTAAGTAGAAAAAGCTTGAACGTTTGAATACAATTAATTTCATTTCATTAATCATAGGCTGTTTGTGGTAATAACTCACCACCAAGATTCTTACTCAAGCAATTGTCAACAGATGTAGTGACGTAGGTAAATCTCGTTAAGTGACCCACTTCAGAGTACAGTAAGATGAACGGCTGAAGTTTTTAAACACCTCTAAACACTTTCCCCAAGGAGTTTCTAATTCTGTTTGTTTGTTCTGCTAATGGTCGACGGTCGGAAGCGCCGGATGCCACTGATTGAGTCCTTTGTAAACTTGAAGCTTTTAAAGGCGCACCCGATTTCCACTGAAGAAAGTGATTGAACTTTTGTGTTACTATTTAGATAAACAACATTTGAATGAAGTTATATTACAATTCTGTATTTAACAAGCATTGGATTAACAAAGCTACTTAAACGAAATTATGTTTATATGGAAAAATATAATGTCAGAACTACGTGGTTTTAATTCTTACGAGAATGCCGACAGCAGCGTGTATTTAAGTCACATTATGTATAGACTACCCAAGGTGGTCGGACATCCTCGTTATTGTTAGGTTCTCTCATTAGTAGTAAGGGTAGAAAAGTCTGGATTCTATGTATAAAAAAATTCTGGATTTTACTTAGCAGCCTAATCATACGAAAATATTTGCTTCAGTTACTAATCTGCCCTTCGCACATCAACAAGAGCGTTCCTATAAAGTCAAGCAGATTCTAATTCGACGATTGCAGCTGTTTCTGTTAGTTATGGTTGATTAACTCCCGCATTTTAATCGAAAATCTTTTTCACCCCACGCAAACGTTAAGTGGGATCTTACCGAAACGTCTGAATAAAAACCTTTTTTACAATGAGATCAATGTTCTCTTTAATTAATTGATTGGTATATGGATTTTTTTTCTGTTCAGTTCGGTTTACCATAAAGTTTTCAGTTTAAAAGTATAATTAATTATTTCGATCTATACTTTTAAGTTCGATTTACTCCGAAGCGTGTTCCTATTTTTCAATTCTTCGTATTGTGAATTTTTTACTAAAACTTCTCCGATATTATTTAAAAAAACATTTTTTTTTTAATCTTATTATTATGTTACCAGGTGTGACCATTGCGAGGCGACGTGTGGGTGAAGAATACCATCCAGATATCGTCGTACCGACTGTCAAGCACGGAGGAGGCAACATAATGATCTGGGGCTGTACGGCTGCTGATGGGGTTGGCGAAATATTTGTTTTGCGAAGGTCGTATTATCATAATAAGTGTGAAAAAATTTAAATTAATGTGACATTTTGAAGTGTGTAAAAATCGCGTTAAATGATCCCATCACAAATAAAAATACAAACAAACCAATATACAGGTGAAGTTAATAAAAGCGTGTAAAAAATAATTTTAGATAGTGTTAGAAAAAACTTTAAATTAAGATCTGCAAAAATGAGACACGAATGCTTTTTAAGACTCGAGTCTAAAGTAAAAATGTCAAATGTCAAAAATGTAAAATGGGTAAAATGCATCCTATTAAAAATACCGCACATTAAAAATCTTTAATATATCAACACCTTAGATAAAACAAAGTAATAAAAAGCAATTAATGAATAAACTTATTTCTCATGCATAAATATGCCTTTTTCCCAGAAGTTCTACACACAGATTTCCACTTTCGACGACCCTGTGCGTTTGACCTGGCATTTTTTCAGGAAATCTTCTATTCGGTCGCTGAAAGTCCATATTGTTCTGCTCTTAACGACATTTCCATGCACATTTGCCTCATAAACTTTTTTTATCAATCTTCTTTCGTTCTCTTTCCAAACCATCTAAAAATCCTTATTTCTATCGTTGTCACGTATATGTTTTTCCACACCACATCGCTCTCTTCTACACTTCGTTAAAGTGAACATTCCTAATCTCTGTGTTTTTTTAATATTCATAACATAACGGTGTTATTTAATATATTCGTACAGGAAATTAATGTATGCATAGAATGACAGAGGGCTCTGAAGGCAACCCCTTCTCAGTAATAATAACTTCCCAGCAATTTTCCACTCAGTCGCTGGGTGAATTTAAATACGGGATTTTGTAGGAATTTGACTTTGCCCGTATGTGACTCATTTATCATATGCAAACTATAAAGACAGGATCATTAGTCAAATTGTTAGTCAATAAACTTTAGAAAACGTTATTTTGGTCGGTCGGTCGGTAGGTCGATGCAGTCACTTCAATAATGTTTAGTAAATTTTAAAATTCAATAAGAAAGAAAACTTTCAAAAGGCGCGCGCTCTTTGTTTCTATCTGAAATCTCATAGAGCCAATGGTTTTTGGTCATAACATTTTTATTTTTGCAAATTTCACGATCTAGTCCTACGAGTAAATCTGTTGATACGATTTCCACATAAATATTATTAAAATGGGTTAAGAACTCGGGAACTTATGGCGTAACAGACATTGCGTTATTGAAGCTGATCCATCCCCGGCTTAGCTCAGAGGTTATTGGCACAAAGAGGCTGTTTGGCACGGAGATACATTTTGATCACGCTGACAAAACGACATAATAGCATTTGAATAAAGCAACTTTAAAACGACGACGTTTAAAAAATGCAAAATAAAACAATGTGATTTATATAAAGTTGTAACAATTAGGAACGTGCCTGATTAAAATATTGTGAAGGTAGTAGAAAATAAATGAGGACAAATGCCTTAGTCATCCTGAGATCACGGCTCCTATAAAAGAGTCGAAACGTCAGAAATAAATGAAAAATAAATTATGCGCAAAATCAGTATAAAATTTGTTTTATTTAAATTCGTTTTGTCAGCGTGATCAAAATGTATCTCCATGCCAAACAGCTTCTTTGTAACCCGTGAGCTAAGCCGGGGATTAATATAGAATGACATGTAGGTTTTATTTATTAATTGTTTTTAGAACTTAATTATAGTTGAATAATAAGATAATCTGCACCGCGGCGTAGTCCGTATGTCAAAAGGGACCAATTGAAAATCAGCGTCAGCCTACAAGCTGAATTGGTCACCCATATGGTACAGATGTAGGACAAAGTAACAAATAAAAAAATATATTTTGAAGTGAAAACTTCTTAAGCATCGTTGTGATTTCAAAGTCGATGAAATGATAAAACGACAGTAAAATAATACTAGATTTAAAAATCTAAAAATCCCACGTTTTTCAGTAACCAAAAAAGAATAAAATAACCCGGCGGGGCCAAGCGAGAGGCGCATCAAAAGTGGGGGCGCATATTACTTATGGAGATGTAATGAGATGTACGTTATGCATAGATGTTGAGAGTATTTGTAAAGATGCGCCCCCACGTTTTGAGTGGCCCCTCGCTTGGCCCCGCTAGGTTATTTTATTCTTTTTTGGTTACTGAAAAACGTGGGATTTTTAGATTTTTAAATCTAGTATTATTATTTTATTCTTTTTAATTTTCTTGCGTTATTATTATTTTATGCTTTTTAATTTATTAATTAATCGCAGCAAACCATGAGTCGCTATGACTTTTTTCATATGAAAGTGAAATTTCGCAAAATTTGGCCTGAAAGTGGCCGTAGAAAGTTAAAAGTTGTTTTAGGATGAGTTGTCATCGGGTTCCGACTTGCTCCAAAAATTTCAGCTCGCTAGGTGGCCGGGAAGTGCCTCAAAATTGAGTTGCAAGAATCCAACTGCACAGACAGACAGACAAACAAGAAAGCGACCTGAGAAAAACGAGGGAAAAAGAGACCGACACATAAATTCATAAGATTATTTAACTTGGGCTCAGACGAATGTATGCGATGTTAATATTTATACTATTATTATCATTATTTAGACAAATATTTGATATTATTGTCGAAGTAAATACTATATAGCTATATAAGGCAGCACCAAAACTAGGCCTATTTGTTAAGTTAAATAACTACATTCCATTAAAAAGTCAGGGGAGACATTTTAATTTATTTTTATGTTCAAATTATTGTTAAATTAAAAAAAAATGGTAAACACTCCGAAGTAGTCTAAAAGAGAAAACATTAATCCAACAAAAAACACAAGTATAATGATACGTTTCAATTTAAGTTAAAACCAAATTGGAATTGATAACAAACAGTGTCGCACTAAGAAACTTTTCTATTCATAAATTTGCATAATTCCATCGCGAACCCCTTACCAACTAATCCCGGTGAATGCCAATTTGAATACATTTTAAGAGAAATTTATTGACAATTAGCCAAGGACTTTGTGTAGAGTCGGGGGACGCCACTTTTGTACAACGGAGTTAGCGTAAACAAGGGTTTTGCACTCGTCAAACTTGTATTGAAGACTGGCATTATGGATGACTTAACTGTACTAAAAATAAGATAAATATATTAGAATACAATATTGTTTATTTTCACTTGAAAAACAGTCTTTATCAAGTTTCTCGTGGCTTCTCGCTATATATAAGGTCTCACGACGTATGGCGTAGTTGTGGACTATCAATGACTGCATTGTCAATGCTTATAACATTAAATAAAAAATTGGTTGTCCGTAAAGTCGGTTTACGTACGATTATTTTACGATAATTTTCATCAATGTTTTCTTATGACGTTCATAAGAAAACGTTGATGAAAAATTGCATACGTTTATGTATTGAATTGAATTATGTTCACTGAATTATCATTATTTTGTATAATAGAAAGAAGTTAATCACTTTTTTTAAACTGTTGACAAAACAATTCACGTACAGTTTGTATGCTGCCGTGGCTCTCTTCTACTCGGATGCATCAGCCGATGAAGTGGAAGAGAGATAGATGCGTCATAAGCCGAACGCTTAGGTCGATCGTGCCTCTCTATCGCTTGTTCCACGCTCTCGCTTGCACGCTCGGCTCAGGCAGAACGTGACAATGACGGAACGTGACAATGAGTCATCCTTTATCGTGCGTGCAGCCTGCGTTCATCGATTTATAAGCATTACAACGTCAAAAATATTTCATTTTATAGGTAGTACTATTCTGATAGATGTGCTTTAGTTTTATTGCTGCTTGAATCTAAAGTTTCTGTCAAGTTTTCTCATGAATGGATAAATGGTTTCCACAAATTGTCATCTTCTGGGAATGTGGTATTCACTGATACACGAGAAAGGATACGCCGCGCCGCGAATCAAAGCTTGACGAATTTCCCAAGCTTTGATTGAGAAAGGAGTCGACATTATTATCCTTCTATCACATTGTGGATTAGATTTTGACAAGTTAGTTAAATATATTATATTAATTTTATTACGGGTTTTTTACAGGCGTATTTTATATCTTGTAGTAATATGCCATTGAGAATGCAGAAAAAAAATACATTATAAGAATGTTAAATATTTGTAAAAATATTACTTTCGATGTTGAAGGTAGAAGTTGAAATACGTTTGTAAATTTCGACGCGTCTGCCAGCGTCTAGTTAGCTCAGCGGTCAGAGCACCTGAAGGCTCGGAGGCGTGGTTATTTTTTACAGCCGTATTTTATTTCTTGTACTAAAAATAAATGAATAAATATATATATTACTGCCGTCTGTTAGCTTAAACATCGATTAGCTACGTAATCATTTGGGATATGAGCGAAAAACGCGGAAAATATAAAAAAATATGTTTTTACTACATATGCTTTATTAACATATGCTGGCATTTAAAAAAAAATCAAAATCGACATAATGGACTGCTGATCCGACATTCTTTCTGGCGTGCAAAATCTATAGAATGTGTTAAAAGACTAGTTAAAGAGCGTTAATTTAAAAAATAATAACATTCCTTACATTCACACCAATATTAAAAGTATAATAATATTAGACAATTCCAAATACACTATTCTGAACCTAAGATAAGTAGTAGTAGCACTTGTGTTATGGATTCCAGAAACAATAACGGAACCACAAAACCCGGTTTTAAGTTTTGAATAAATAAATTATTATTATTATAAATAATTACCTCACTTTTGAACGCCAGTTGGTGTAAAGATAGAGATTCTGTGTATGCTCAGAAGCTACTAGGTTAATAAGAGTTAAGGTTTGTAAGATGAGTAAAAGCATTTATTCTCGAGTCATAGTTGGTTTTCTAGCCATTAACTGTTTTGGTTCCAATTTTGTGATCCGTACCGCGAAAGAGTGGAACTCCTTGTCTAAGTCTGTGATTCCTGAACCATACAATTAGGGGTCTTCAATTCAAGCTTAAATAGGTGTCTTGTAGGCAAGCGTGTCACATCCTAGATCGCATCATCGCTTACCATCGGGCGAGATAGCGGTTATGCGCTTAGCTATTTAAAAAAATGTTTGCTTAGTATGAAACTAAATTAGTGGTGTGAATTATCCGGAAATAGGTAAAACGTATTACTCAGTATCACTCTACCGAACTAGGAGTGATCGTATAACGTAGAATCAGTAACAAACATGCGTATTTTTATATTTGAGAACTTGAAATTATTGAATTTTAAATTAAACATAATTAACTTTTGTTGTAAATTTATACAGAAAAAATAACAGTACCGCTTAGGAATGCCCGAAAGGAGCGAAGCTTTATCGCATAAAGCGTAGGAATAAAGCGTTAAAAATTCATGAAAAATAAAAGTGACTGGCGTGTATGCATAGAGTAGAAAAAGCGATAGAAAGCCACAAGGCCACGCACACTGAGGTGGGGAGCCAACTGGCTCTCTATAATATATCGTTTAAGTAAAGGTACTAAATCTGATGCTCTCGTGTAACGGTAGAATCTGACGCTTAACACGGATAGAGTGGCCGCGCGGCGAGCGCCTATATGCGAACTCTAATTTCCGCATAGAAGATTCGCTTCAATAAAGTTCTATATTTAATACTATCGCCAAGCTGTCTAGCAAGCAAAATATCAAAAGCAGTCAAAGTATTAACGGAGCGTTTGTTAAAATCAATCAATCATTACAATTGCTTTGTAAAATTTAACTTAATTAACTCTGCCCGAGGGTTAAATTTAATCTCGTTTAGCTACTAATTTCGTCGTCTTTGTTTACTTAATTTAAACGATCACAACCTATGAGCACAGATTATAAACCGAACAGAGACATACCCTTTTTCTACCATCACACATATATTTGGCGTTTTATTAATTTATTGAAAGTATATCTGGAAAAAAAAATCGGGAACCCACATCCTCTTACTATCCGGAAGGGTACTCTTCCAACTTTAACAAGTTGAATATTTCTTACTGATAATTTTTAGTTATACAGAGCTAGCGATTTAATGCTTAAATATCAAAGGAATAAATCAATTATTTAAACCATTCTTACACATTAATAACTTTTACTTGTATGAAGAATTGATGTATTTTTTGATAATTTTTTTATGTATAAAAACAGTTGGTATTAACTTACATTAGCAGTATAGAAGATGGTATTGTTATGTTTCCCATAACTCATGGAATGGAAAATTAGTTATAAAATAACTGCAGACAAAAATGACTGCAGAACGACTAAGATACTAAATTACTTACCATTTGTTAAACTAGCTTCTATATTTTTTTAATGATTCGCTCTTGATCCCAATGAAGCCCGGAGGCCAAGACAGGATCCGCGATGGAGCCAGAAGGTGCCTATTCACCATGGCTTTGATAATTAGGGTTATAAGTATTCGAAAATACAGACACATGGAGTTCCACTCCTTTGCTGTGCGCATTATAAAAGATGTTGAGAAGCGCTTGGTCTGAGAGGTAGGAATAGCAACCAAGAAAGGGTGACTGTAGCCTTAATTACTTATATACTAGATAAGTCAATCATCCTTTTTAATGTAGTAGTAGGTAAAACGACATACTCTTAACCCCTGATATACCCCAAACATTCGGATTTTTTTTATGACGTACACACGCCGCTCGTCTTTTGTTTTTGTTATACCTTGACAGTTGAATTTTTGAGAAACGAATAAAATAAGTGCGCTCTAGAGCGTTCTGGAATGCTATTGGGATTTAACGTATTGCTTACGAGCATGTATACATGCTCTCGGGACTTAAATAATTTTATATTCACTAACGTTAGGCCCGATAAAATATCTTTATAATGTTTAAAAGAAAAATATTATTTTGTTTATTTCCTGTTAAATTACTTTGTATATATATTCAAACATTAAGAACAAATAAAAGTATTCAATTACTACAAAAAACAGAATCTTCAATAATGTTATCACTATTATTGTGTATGTGTATAAGGTTTTATTGATCAGACTGTAGTGCTTAGAAATAATCATTATAAAAGCTTATTTTAAAATTGATAAGCTTTTTGTAGAGAAATATTTTAAAACGAAAATTTGATGCAGATTATGAACGATCACGATGCATTCCCTGGAATACTTACCTCTGTTCGGTTTGTTGCCTCTGTGCTACAGACCCTTAACGGCTCAGCCATTGGATCCCAATGATTAAGATAAGCAAAGTTCTGATTGGTTTAATTAAATAGTGACCCATCTTCGGAAGCCTTACCTTGTTTATAAGGAATTTATTAAGATTGTTTAAAATATAATTTTTCATGTAAATAATATGCTACGGTTATCTCTACTATATAAAAGAAGGACAAACAGGACATACAGGAAGGTTTGTTACTATATATAGTTTTTATAATCAATTAACATTACCATTGCAACGTTGATTGCTTGACCGGGTTATACTAGCAACGCCTGACCGGGTTATACCAGCAATGCGTGGCCGGGTTAGCTAGTAATTTATAAATAATAATATTTCTTACATTTACCAATGAATGAGCCTAGCCCAGAGTAAGCACTATAAGGCTTGTGTTGTTGATACTAGGGTAAAGTATAGATATACATATATCGTACATAAATAAGTGATAATAGAGTCATATATATAAATACCCATGACTTAGGTACAAATGCCCGTATTAATCACACAAACTTACGAGACTCATACTTTCGGGACTAGTGCTTAGGAACGTGTAAGGCAGGATCGCTACCGTTGCAGCAATCGGTCGTCAACAATACAATAATTCCTTAATAATGGAATAAAAAGGTTTATTATAGTTCATTATTAAAACATATCATACATTATATTATGACAATACTTTGTGTGTTTGTTACCATACCAGCAACGCGTTGCCGGGTTATATCATCAAGGCGTGGCCGGGTTATACCAGCAACGCATAGCCGGGTTATACTAGCAACGCGTGGCCGGGTTAGCTAGTGTTAAATAATAATATTACTTACATCACACCAATAAGCCTATAAGTAAGCACATTAAGGATTGTGTTATGGATATACATGCATATATGATACATAAATATGTAATATTCATAGGAATGTATAGAAATACCTATGACTCAGGTACAAATGCTCGTATTCATCAAATTTCCAGGACTTGAATCCTGGACCTTCGGTGCAGGTAGTACTTTTAACTCGTGCATGCAGATCTTATAATAGAATGTTTTCTCATATTGATGTATTTGCGTTGTAATTTCTAAGGGATTTTTATGTATAAGAAAACAGTGAATTTTCTGTTGTTGTTTTTTTATAGTTTTTGCTTGACTTTCTATGTGAACGCCAAAGTATTCCTCGCTAGTCTTTGTTAGTTCTCATTATATCATATATCTGTTAAAATTGCATTATTTTATCTGTACTTAATATGTGTGTAAGTCTTAAATTATCTATGTCACCCTTAAAAATAAATAAATCGACAAACAGCGGCATATCTATTCCTACCTTCTGACGTATAGTCATTTACTTGTACACAGATTTCTTGTCCCGAGCAAAATTACAATATAATCTTAAAATAAACCTTATCAAACTAAGAACGCTATACCCTTTAATAAACGAAATGATTCTAACAAGTTTGTATTCAAAGTGGTTCCCTTGAACCATTAGCTACTTTGCATCTCAACTAAACTTCTTTACTTAAACACTATGATTTAAGCGCAATTTTTTTTTTTTTGTTATTAAAACTTTAAACTGTTAGGTTTTTAGATCCAAAAAAATGGTTTCTATAAAAAATTTACCTGTCTTTAAAAACATTTTTCTTCAGATATGTTATAGGTACCTACAATATCGAATGTAATACTTTTCCAAGTATCAAAGAATCGATAAAGAAGATATACCTATGTCATCATTATAGTATTTTTGTTTTTAAGTATTTTTATATTAAATTCTTAAAGAAACCGTGTTCACAGAATTACTTAGATAAATGGCCGTCATAAGTCTGCTACTACCTTCCAACATTAAAGCGGGCACGTTTTTTCTATTTATAAACGTAATGCGTGATCTCAAAAGAAAGTAATCTCGGGGTAGATGGTTTCGCTTAACCTGGCAAGTTTTCTCTGAAAATAACGTAAAGATATTTTTATAAAAAAAATCTACGTTTCAAGTGTCAGGCAAAACTCGAATCCGCATCCCTCGCTATTCGGTATGTTAAATTTATCCAATTATTTATGAAGCTGACACCAGCGCCATCTTTTCATGTTCTAGGTACTATTACCTACAACAACGAGTGTTATACTTTCACAAGTATCAAACAATCGATAAAGAAGAAACAACTTTGTTATCATTTTCGACTGAGACAAGTAATTTTTTTTCTTTGTAATAAAAAATAGAAAACCATGCTCTAAATGCTTAAATATAATAACAATAATAATATTTTTTCTTACATTCACACCAATTAGCCTAGCCCAAAGAAAACACTATAAGGCTTATGTTATGGATACTAGGGTAATGGATAGACATACATATATTATACATAGATATGTAATATTTATAGAAATATATATAAATACCCATGACTCATGTCAAATGCTCGTATGATTACACAAACATCTGCCTCGTCCAGGATTCTACTAAGGACCGCTAGTGTTAAAGGCAGGATCGCTACCGTTGCACCAAACGGTCGTTGATAAAAAAAATACAGTAAAGTTATTTATATTGATAAATAATCTGTCTGGGGTACCCAAGAGTCTAGAGATTAATAACCAGATAGTTAGCTCAGCTTAACTTACTCGAGATTTCGAGTATGAATCGTTTGAAGTCAAGTTTTAGAACCTGAGTTTTGTTTCAAATTCGAACTTGGTTTAAGGTTCAGGCTATTTTTAACCGATTCGTTGCGGATGGCACGTCTGTCGTGCCATCACTTTCTTTCAGAACACAAAAAACTTTGCAAAACAATATATTAACTGAACTGAAGATGAATGGATTAGGGTTGGTTTTCGTCTCATCTGAATAAATAACCCTAATCCAAATATTTTCAGTCCAGTTTTTTTTTTTCAAAATTTTGCAAAACAATATATTATATTGTTTTGCAAAATTTTCTCTAGCTCTATTTTTTCTTCTATTTTTTTAGTAAGAAGAGTTTTTTTCTTCTCGAAAGCTCGCATATTTGCATTGTGTAATGCTCGACGAACAGTTCGCTTGCTCACTGACGTGCCAGTATCGCGCCTTAAAAGCGCCGCCGCTTCAGAATCTGAAGACTCCTCACTAGATCTTAAATAGTGAATAATTTTTCTCACGTCTCTATCTGATAATTTTTTAGTGCGACCACCAACATTAGCCGATATAGGAGATTTACATTTGGCTCTAATTCTTTGTATTGCTGATTGACTTATCTTTAATTTTTGAGCAAAGTATCTTGTCGATTTTCCATTTTTAAGCAACTGTTTAACAGATTCTTTACTATTTTTTGCAATCGGTTTCATGATTGTATCGAAAAGAAATGTATTAAGTTAAGCCGCTCACTGTGCTGTATCGGATTAGGCTGAGTAATACACAAAGCGAAATTCTTCATTTACATTATAATCCCGACAAGTTTCAGCAAGTTTCAACAAATTTATACTTGAGCGCAAAGACGTTTGTAAATACGGTGCAAAAGTGAGTCAATCAATATTAGTTATATTAAAGTTTTAAAACGTAGATACCGGATATTAATTATATGTTTTAAGTAGCTAGTAAATTACAGTTTTAAATAATAATACATATGATTTGAAAAGATTTTAATAAATGCGATTATATTTAATATAATATAAAATGTCACAATACTGACTCAGTTGTGCATCTCACTGTATGTATGTATATCCGTTATCCTAGTAACCATAAGACAAGCCTTACAATGCTTACTTTAGGCTGAACAATTGTTTTGGATGTAAGAAATATTATTATTACGATTTCAGTATTTTATAACACTACCTTCGTCAATGGAACATAGATAATAATAAAATAATTCATGGTGATTTTAATGCACGGCTAGGCTAATTGGTGTGAATGTAAGATTTTTTTATTATAGGCTATTATTATGCTCAAGGGTGTCAGTAGGTAAATGTCTACAAACAATTTTACCGTTACCACTTGAAACAAACCAGGGATAACTCGGCTGCTTCTAAGCTACAGGGATCCAACTGAAGCTAACTTTCATATTTCCTTCTTTCGTTGCTCTCTTTTTTTGCTGTCGTCTGTCGCTCTTTCTTTATGAATTCTTTCTTTCTATTTGTTATTGCATTCTAGGCGAGAGGTATCCCTGGCCTCTGGAGGTAACTACGTTATGATAACATACCCCTTGTAAAAAAAACTTTAAACTAAAACCTAAAACAGTAACTTTAATAAATAAGAAATTAAAAAAAAAGCTACAGGTAGCTTAGCACTCGAGTAACAAGGGCTATGATCACCTTCTTCAAGATTGTCATTCTTAAGTCAGTTAAAAGAAACAGTCGGAGAAGTGAAAAACAAAATATTATTATTATAATATAATATATAACATTAATTACATATACACCAATAAGCCTACTACATACTACATACTACTACATAACAAAAACAAAGACTGTAATGTTTTTGTTATGGAAACTAGGATAACCGATAGACAAAAATACATTTAAATATTTTTAAGTCAGGTACAAATCATCGTATTCATCACACAAATCATCGAATCCAAGGCCGTAGGCGTCGATGTGAAACCAAGAAAAGTAAGATTCCATTTTTACTCGCAAAAACAAAACTTATCTTAAGTCAGTCTCTCTCGCTCTCCTATAAAACTACTAAAGCAACCCTCGAGTTGTTATAACATAACTTTTCCTTTTTATATCGGAGAAAGTATTCCCCTCGAACGTATTACTAACTTTTGTACTCTTCCACTTACTACAAAGTGCTCCCGGATAATTGACCAAGACCCCTCAAGACTGAAGTCAAATTAACACAAACCCAACATCTTAAATACTCACAGTTAATTGCGTCAAGTTTCTTTTCCATTAAGTTACTTAAAAGAAAAGTATTATTACCTACAGCAAACAAAGTAGAGTTACTAGATAAAATATTTTACTTAGGTTGACCATAGCTTTAAGCAATCTCTAAGCACCGGATGTCACAAAAAGAAAAACAAGTGGCAGATTAAGTCATGAAAAAGATAGCTTCTTAGTGTCTCAGGATTGTCCCTATTAGCTTAAGCGGTGCTGCAAATTACCATTCAATCTTCAACTTTATTAATTAACATTTAATTAGTGAGAAAATAAGATAAAATGCAAAATATTGTGTTCGACGCAAAGTATCGCTTAATAGAAGCTATTTAATTAATTTCATATTTCTTATTGTTGTTACATTTGTCGATTCATGTATATTGTATTAGATTATAGTTATATAATTGTATTGGCTCTAGTATTATTTGTATTGTTAGACATAATATTGCCATACCCTTACAGGGTGCATGTATAGCCATTTAAGTTTGTTATTATACATTCTTATAACTATATATGTATGCAATAAATAAAGAAATAATTATTTTGATTTTACAATAAATCTATAATCTAAGAACACAAATTTGTTGTTTGTGTGTTTGTCTGTCCGCTCTTTTCCCCGCCCTTTTTCCATTGTATACACGTTACCATAGCAACGCGTTATCGGGTCAGCTAGTATATACTCTAAGAACACAAATTTGTTGTTTGTGTGTTTGTCTGTCCGCTCTTTCCCCCGCTCTTTTTCCATTGTATACACGTTACCATAGCAACGCGTTATCGGGTCAGCTAGTATATACTCTAAGAACACAAATTTGCTGTTTGTGTGTTTGTCTGACCGCTCTTTTTTCCGCTCTTTTTCCATTGTATCTATAACGGTATCATAGAAACGCGTTAACATAGCAACGCGTTACCGGGTCAGCAAGTAGACAATAAATATTATATTGACGACCGTTTGGTGCAACGGTAGCAAGCCTGCATTTCGCACCGATGGTTTTGGATTTGAGTCCCACAAAGGACAGATTTTTGTGTGATGATTACGATCATTTGCACCTGAGTCATGGGTATTTCTATATGTTTCTATTATTATTACTTATTACAGTGCCACGCGGGCGGACCAACTTACTGAACAAAGCTCCACTGACGCGCGTCGTTACCACTCTCAATCTTATTGCTAGCGAGATAGATGTATTTACCTGTACTCTGAGTGAATTCTTACGAGCAGCATTATTTATGATAAGTTATAAGAATTACTAATTATATTGTTTTTAAGTAGGTATAAGATTTAATTTAATTGTATGAGGTATATGTTTATTGTATTTAAATATTATTGCTTCACTGTCTCATTGGGACACACCTGTAATGGCAGTGAAATGATGTACAAATAAACAAAACAAAAATAAACAAATACTTATTAATGTATAATATATGTATGTCTATCCATTACTGTTCACACTATTCATTTTGGGCTAGGCTTATTGGTGTTTGCAAGAAATATTATTATTATTAGACAAAATCAAATACACTGTTCTGAACCCAAATTAAGTAGCTTATGTTACCACGATAGCTACCACGGTTTCACAACACCCAAACAAAAGCTTATATAGAAAAGTTCGTTTTTTACATTGACATGGCCGGGGATCGAACCCACGAGCTCGGTGTGGTTTTAACATGAAAACCGGTGCGAGCCACTCCACTACGAGGTCATCGATGTAAATTACTATTCACCAATCATGAAATTGCATAAAACTGAGTCATCAAGACTTTTCCGTTTTGAACGTTTTTTACCCGACTGCTCCAGAAGGAGGGTTATGTTTTTCGAGAGTATGTATGTATGTATATATGTATGTATGCATGTATGTATTTAGGCATAATTGTTTGACACGCTCTGCGGCTTGAATCGCTGGATGGATTTTAGCTTGAGAGGTGTTGTTAGATTCGTATTTACTGTGAGAGTAATACTGGCGCTGACATTTGGCGCCAAAAATAGCGGATTTTTGGCGCCTAATTCAAATGTTTGGCTCTGCAGCCTGAACGGCTACGGTAATTTAAAAAACTAAAAAACCGACTGCGTTTCTATGTAAATTGGATATGAAAAAACTTAAAACCCGAAAGTCGTCATACCCGATTGCATTTAACTTAAGACTCGCTAAAGTTGTAGCAGTTTCCCATTTAATAAATGGAGGCTTAGTTAATTGAGAGCGCATACCTATATTACTTGCAGATTTCTTCAATCTACTGACTGACGGCTGACTTTATAGAATGGTTCCCGAATGCTTCAACTTTCGCGATTCTTAAGTTGAGTGCAATCTGGTATGACGACTTACGTTTACGTTACGTTTTAGGGTCATTTTATATTCAAATTATTCAGAAACCCAGTCGGGATTTATGTTTTTAAAATTTCCTTTTTATAAGCATTTTAGGAGTATGTGTACTTTTATTCCCAATTATTTATTTTAATTAATGTTGCATGCCTGTTGACGTAAACTGTTGATACTAATAATGTATATTTTACAACCTGTAACATAGTTTTGAGCTGTTAAATTCTGATTCTGATGGTATATCAAAAAAAGTGATATACGAAAATGTAATTAAATTCCAAATCAATATGGCAGAAATTAAATTGAAGTTCACATTGAAGTCACTCGTCTCTATTGAATATTGAGCACGTAGTAAATTGCGTATCGAAATGGAAAATCGAAATGGAAACATGCCGTACAGAAATGACAAAGTTTCAAATGTTTCACTTCGATACTTCTCCAGCAGTAAGTGCCACCGAGGGCACTATTGAGTTAACAGAATGCGATATCGGCGATTGTAATATCATAGAAGACATAAAAGAAAGAAAAAAGAAAAGAAAAAATCTCTTGAATTGGCTTTACTCATAAGTTTATTCTTAACTAATATCTTTGTTCATTCAGTTACTGATTTTTTACTGTTAATTAATGAAACTGATGAAATAAATATAAATAGTTTCTTAAGTAAAAAAAGTTCTTTAGTAAAAAAAATACAGAATACGTTGGCTTGGCCATTACAAAAAATTGGTGAAAATCGAAGCGTCAAAAAGGCCTGCATGAGTAAACAACTAGGACTCATTATGAAAGACGCATTTTATATACTCATAGGATTACGGGAAGTATTTAACACTTATTCTATGACGAATTCGGTCTCATTTGTCAGTGCCATACAAAAACCACCATAAATCGTCATCTTCGTGAAATTTTTGAAGTAAAACTTGTTTACGCTTGACTTGGGGAGTAAGTTGGTGAATGTGTGACGAGAGCGTTACGAAAAGTGTGATCGGGCGAGAGAGCAAAGAGGCGAACGGAAGTTGAGAGGGAGATATAAGTTAGTAAAGATAGAAAAAGAGAGTTACGTTTCGTATATTACTGTAGTGGCAAAAGATAGAGGTGCGAGCACACATTTTCTTTCGTTCTTTCTCTCATAGTAACTAACGTTTCGTATGTCTAATATATATCTATATATATATATTTATAGATGGAGCTAAAGAAGTTTTACTTCAGTCGTGTGTTGACCAACCAACATAGACTTCAAACTCATTTTATCCGATCTGAAATATGGAGTATGGTCAGTAATTATATGGTTTATTGAAACTTATCATGAGTTCCAACGTTTAGTTTCTACATTACCGAAATGTCCCTCGTTCCATTATTTGCGATTTGAAAATAATAGTAGTTTATGATACTGTTGCATAATAAGGGTTCTTATAACATGAGTGTGTTTTAAAAAAACGAGCTGTAGGCGAGTTTTTTTATAGTATCACACGAGTGTTATAAGACCAAGTTATGTACAGTGTCATACACTACTTTATCTACTCTCATACTATAATACGTAAAACAATATTGCAAACAAAACCAAACTTTGTTTAAATATTGAAAAGATTTTTGAAATGTCAAATGTTGGCGCCAAGGTGCAAACATCGATTGCGCATGCGTGTTGCGTCGTCGCGGACTCGTTCATTGAAACCCATTTTAAAGTAGAGGTTCAACCTCCTTGGTCCAGCTGGAGGTTGTATAGGTGTATCGTTATGATTAAAAAGTTATATTATGTTACAGGTGTCCATACAAGACCTGTATCGTAATTAAACTTTTTTTTTATTATTTTTGGCCTGTACGTAATGTTTGTCATAAGCATTTTGTTTTCAGTTTAAGAATCTTTGTATTATAGTATCAGAGTAGATAAAGTATTTTATATTTCGTTATTTAAAAAATCACACGTTAGTAAAAGTAAATTGTAAGAATTTATCATAATTTATTTTTCATATTTCCGGTAGTGAACGGTTTTATAAAATATACTCGTAAGGGCGATTTTCGTCGGTACTCGAAATTTTATTGAATGTATTACGCATTGTTTCGTATTTTATTGAGTGTCGATATATGTAAATAAAATAATGCGGACTCCAAGAGGTGGATTCGTATTCCACTAGAGATTGTATGATACTACTATATAATTATATTTGTGAAATACCTGTCCTACCAGTATAAGAACTCCTTACATCTCGAGTGCTTCGGCTTTAATATTAGAAATGTGTGGTGACAACAATAACTTACTATCCCAAATCTCTCATCTCGGAAACCCTATTAAGATATGTTTGGATAGAATATTTACCATAAGATATTTTTATCCTGGGATAAGATATAACGCAACATTTTTCGACATTCAGAAATAACTTATTCATGTTAGAATAGTCAAAAGCCTGTCTAGTTCTCCTTGTAATCGAATACTGTCTTCTACCGTATTATTTTCATTTTAATAAGAAACAATGTTTTAAGTATTTAAGTACAGGTGTCACTTCCTTATTGCTACGTACTAAGGTTGCGTTTGTTTCCTTATGTTTGGCTTGACATTGCAATAGCAACTTTATACCCTCTATATAGGTGTCAACTGTCAAAAGTATCATTCTATTTAGTTCTTACACTTCCGCGCACAATACACATCAGAATAAAACACTTTTTTTACGGATTTTTGCGCATGTTTTATTTCACAATCTGTGATCACGACTCCTGTAAAGGAGTCGAAACGTCAGGATTAAATATAAAATAAAATAAAACATGCGCAAAAATCCGTAAAAAAGTGTTTTATTCTGATGAGTATCATTCTACATTGGACAGAGTATATTGATCAGATTGTGATGAAACTTGTTAGGTTATTGTATGCATGCCAAGGAAGGTTTATATGTATATTCAGCAAATAAAGATCAGCATAAAAGATATGAATGTGGGTTTATTTCTTTATTACACTTTTAAGTATTAACTAATCAACCGATCATAATTTTGCATACTTGTCACGGGTACAGAAAAAGAGACAGGGTATATTTCATCAAGAAAACAGCATTGTTCCCAAAATATTAATCGGTAACGTGAGCGAAGCCGCTAAAGCTAGTACTTAATATTTTAGTATTGCCGGCTGCTACTGTGGTACTTGTACAGATAATAATCATCTGTTACCTTAAAAAATTGTGAGATGAAATATAAATATGTTATTATTAAGATATAGACGCCGTGTAATCCGCAACGCAGTGTGGTATCCGGCAGATCCATAGTTTTGCCGGATACTACACGAAGTTGCCGGATACCCCCCTCTTTTGTGGTTTTAGTAAAACTAAATCTTTCAGTATTTTCTACTACTGCTGTGGTACTTGTATATTTGGCGATGGCTGATAATGTAACATAATAATATTTCTCACATTCGCACCAATTAGCCTAGCCCAAAGTAAGCACTGTAAGGCATGTGTTATGGATACTATGGTATCGGATAAACATACATAAACGATACTTAGATTTTTAGTATTTTTAAAAACATATATATACCCATGACTCAAGTAAAAAGGCTCGTATACATCACAAACATCACCTTCGGTGCGAAGGGTAAGATCGCTGCCATTGCACCAAACGATTGTATTCTGTTGTCTTCAGAATTAGTGAGTTGGAATATGAATATGTTATTATTAAGGTATAGATACCGTGGAGTATCCGGCAACGCCATGTTGTGTGGAGTACATTAGGATAGCACCTGAAGAGTTCTTCACACTTAAGGGTGTTAAAAATGGCAACTAATGATACTGGAAGTAATCACCCAGTAATCACGGAAGACCCTGGTAAAAGTAAAAAAATATATATAAATTGGCGATGCATTCTACTATTAAACATGGTGTAAAAATATATCATGTGCGTAATAAGCCGCTAATTATTAATTATTAAAACTGTAGAATTAAATAACCGAAGCGGCTTTATTATTCATTAAGTACTTACTAATAAACGGTCGTTCGTTACATGCCATCACTACGTTTTAGCTTCATGTCACAGAGCACAGATAAAAAACGGCCAAGCGTGAGTAGATATTTAAGGCGGGCAATTCAAAATTACATTCAACGAAAACATTAAATTCATGTCGAAATTAATAATATAATTGTAATAGGAATATAAAAAAATCTTATATCAATAATATTTAACTTATTTGACTAATGTAAATTTTATTTTTTATTACAATATTCAACGTTGTGAACAAGTACAAGAACAAATTTAATGTTGGATGTTATTTTTAGTCACATCAAAAAACTTACACAGGTCCTTTTTATATATATTTGTCGCTAACAAGCGAAACTCAGTCTCTCAGGTGCTATCCACTAAGGACGAGATAACTTAGGATCTAGATAAAGAAGCTCCACTCAGAATGAAATAGGTCAAGAACGTACCTACCTTCAAGTTTTTCTTATAGTTAATTGGGTGATTTCTTGAAATTGAAAATCACCTTTGTTACTCATTCGGTAAAAGCGTTGTCGGATACTTAAAAATTTTACTTATAAACCTGTTACCCGATTTTAATGAATTCGAATTTATTATTACATTTAACTATGAATTAAATAATAAATATTGACAGAAAAAATCTACTTCTTTATTGTAATAAATAATATGAAGCTGTTTCTTCATTGATCGTTGAATACTTGTAAAAGTATTACCTTCGATGTTGTAGGTAGTACCTAGACTATGAAGAGATGGCGCTGACGTCAGCTTAAGAAATATTTAGAAAAACTCGATGGTCTGTCGAGGTATCGGTAGGTCAATTGGAAGAGTACGGAGAGTGATGGAATGTGGGTTTAAGTCCCTCCTTTTTCATTGAAAATAGGCATGCGCTTGTCCACTATCTCGCCTGATAGTAAGCGGCGATGCGATCTAGGATGTGACGCGCTTGCCTAGAAGATACCTATTCACTCGTGACTTGAAGACCCCTAAATTGTGTTTGTCAGGATACACAGATTCAGGCAAAGAGTTCCACTCCTTAGCGGTACGTATCACAAAATTGGAACTAAAACGTTTAGTGCGAGTCTTTGGTATATCTACCATATAATGGTGTCGCCTATTTGTAAGTCTGGTTGTCCGATGAAAAATGAGGACGAGACAGGACAAGTCGATTTTTTCTAGTGATAATTTATTTCGATATAAATATCTGGTAGTTTATTTATTTGGCACGGTAACAAAATACAAATTATCACAATCATTTAGTTTTTAATACTTATTATATATTTCCGAATTTGTATTTCAGTAACAGCCGAGCACAGCATTTAATTTAAATATTTTAGTATTAGCAGAATTAGGTACTTTGGATATTATATTTTTTAGAATCACACCAATTCACCTAGCCCAAAATAAGCACTGTAAGGCTTGCGTTATCGACACTAGGGTAACGGATAGACATACGAGTACATAAGTCATAAACAAATAAGTAATATTAAAAGAAACATATATAAATACCCATGACTGAATGAATGAAGTGCAAATGCTCGAAATCATCACACAAAAATTTGCCCCTTCCGGGAATTAAACCCAGAACCATCGAGTGCAAAGGCTACCGTTACCGTTGCCAGATTGCCGTTGTTTACCAGAAACAAGCAAACCAATATTTTCTGAACTCTTGACACTTTTTAAAAATGTTTTCAAATTCTGTTGAAATATATCAAGGTCCACATAAGAGATTAAATTTTCTACACAATCGTAATAAATTATGTTGAATTCTTCAATAACAAAACATATTATTAGGTACATAGTTCTATGAGTATTATATTTGTCCATTTCTGGTAAATATTAGTAAAATATTTTTCTTCGTAATTAAATAAATCGGCATGATAGATGAATCCATCATTTTACATCTTGAAATTTGCGAATGAAAAATGGAAGCTGCGACGCCGGATGAGTAATGGGAAGTGCAAGAGATGGTTAGCATTGTTGGGGAAAATATCCAAGAAATTTCTCTTGGCCCGTACAAAATAGATAATCATAATTGTAGGGACATGAAAAACAACGATATTTACGTAACTTCTTATGTTCTAAGCGTTTTTGCAGATTCACAATGTAGGGTAATGCCAGGAGATCAGTAAAACGATTTTTGTATCAAAAGTAACTTTTTTAACATGCTTTTAATAACTTTACCCTGTAGGTTTGTAAGTTGGTATGTTTGTTTATAACGGAATCTTTAATTCGATTTTTACCCACTCCAAAACGTCACAACAAATTTAAGATTTTACACATTTATTAGAGACTGATAAAAATACAATAATTTCAAAAAATCATCGGAGACATTTTGAAAAAAAAGTTAAAATACGTAAAACTTAATAATAACAAATAACACGAATTATGAAACAATACACCTTTTAGTAGATTTAACAAAAACTAATAAATTATTGGAGTGGAGCGAGCGAAGCTTCCATGGATCAGCTTCAATAGCGCGTTGTCTGTTACGCCATAACTTCCCGAGTTCTTAACCGATTTCAATATTTTTTGTGTGGAATCGAATCGACAGGTTAAGGACCAGATGATGACGGAGAATTTTAAAATTCGCAAAAATTCCCATCGAAACAATTTTTTTTTCTTATTTTAGGTATTACGCTCCGCTCCAATATATGGTGCTAGCGAAGCTTTATGCTCAGCGACTGCATCGCCTAGCAATTTAAAAAAAATACTGTTATGGTAAAACGTACTAAAAAGAAAAAATAATTTTCAATACAAAAATTAAATAATTAACGAAAAAAATAATGTCATTGTCAGAAAAGAAAATATGAGATCCAATTATGTGTTTTATAGCAATGAATGATTAAGAATTGACGAACAAGAATATACGTTAATTTTAACTAATAAGTTTAAATTATAAATTAATTAGGTATTCTCATTATCTCCAAGTAATGTTATTTGGATTTTTTTTTAAATATTATTATTATAATTTAAAATGTCCTCTCGATTTTTTGTTATTTTTTGAGAAGAGTAATTGAGTTGCGAGTACCGTTCTATTATAAGGATCTATGTAATGTTCACTTAATAAGCATTTCACCTTTATTAAACAATTATCTTTTTCCAGAAATGAAATTGAAGTTCGTAATTTTTTCTTACAAAACATACCTGCAATTATGAGATAAATATTTATTTATTTATTTAACATAATTAAACGGGGTTAACCCAATTACATAATTATGTTTGCATTGTTACATTATTCATAGACTTGTACCTATTTTTTTTAAATAGGATCTAGGGTTGTCAACAAAGACTTCAAACTCTGGATAAGCCACAAGGAGCGCGTTTAGTGCCCGATGCATGCGAAACAGCGGTGATTTGTGAAATATATTTCCATAAAGAAAAATCCTCAATATACACACACTCGTATTAACAGTCGGCCGGATCCGAATTTGGAGATACTTAAGTATGGATTCCAATCATTCCTTTTTAAGTCGTTTCAGTTCAAGCCAACCGTCTGGAATTCTTTGCCAGATTCTGAATAACGTGAAAAATCTATAGAATGTTTTGAAAGACCAGTTAAAGAGCGTTATTTGTAATAATAATATTTCTTACATTCACATCAATAAAATCAACCGATTTCGATGGTTTTTATTTAATTTTGCTGGATTTGTTTCAAATTAGGACATGGGATATTTTTCATTTTAATTCATAATAAAAAAAGCATGTGTGCAATTCACACATGCGTGATGCGTGTATGTTTTAACCCTTACAAGGTCATGTCATGCTATTTTTAATTCGGCGACTAACTTCGAAAATCCGTTTAAAAGAATGTTAAAACATTAATTTACTTCGAACGCGGGTGTGTACTTGATAGGAGTATAGCAACAAATAAAAAAAAAGCATGTGTGCAATTCACACGTGGTAGAAGTGAAACCTTAAAAAATAATACGTACACGTATACAAAATACCACGGTTGTTGTGATGCCTTCTCTCAAGCTTTGGACTACGCAAGCGCACACAAATACGTATTAACACACGTACATAATGCTTCCTATCTCTTTTTCTCCAACGTTAAATCTTATGAATTTATATGTCTGTCTCTTTTTACTGTCGCTTTTTCGTTTCATCGACTTTCAAATTACAATGATGCTAAAGAAGTTTTCATTTCAAAAATATGCAAATTATAATAACTGAGCCACAGCGACGAGTGGCCGCGGTCAGATAGTATACTATTATAATTATATTACACGACATCACATACATCGTTTAAAATCCTACCCTACCCTAGTATCCATAAGCCATACAGTGCTTAAATTCGGCTAAGCTTATACGATCTTTGTGGTTAAGTGGCTCGCATATCAGTTTTTATGGAAACGTTACTCCAAGGTTAAATTCGAGAAAATGATATTTCCTCTATTAAAACTGGGTATTGTAGTACCAAATGCTTAAACTACTTAGGCTAAGAGCAATGTATGTGATGTCCTATATTTATTTATTTATTCACAATTATAGACTACTAGTTGAACCCAGCATGCTTTTCATCTTTTTTGCTGACTGTACATATGAAGACTGATTTTTAACTATTGTAACACGGATAAAATTATACCTCAATGTTGAAAAAAATTTGCGTTATATATATTATCCCAGGAAAAAAATATCTTATGATAATAAACTTTCTAAAATGATCTCAGTAGGGTTTCCGAAATGAGAGTTTGGGTCAACTTATTGTTGTCACCACACATTTCTAATATTAAAGCCGTTATCGAGCTATTAAGGATACGTTTCCTACATCAACCCATATGCCATTACAGATTTCCCTTACCCCATCCCCATTAAATTAAACAGGTCAAAGGGTGGAATCTGAGCCACCGCGATTACGGAACCTATTAATCATCGCGGAACGTATACACGGACAGTACAATGGCGTTATGAATAAAATGTCTAAAGCACTTTCTCTTACGCTTACATAAATTACAGCCGACACTTAACTAGCGGTGTGACATGCCGGAATTCTCATATGAAAATGTGCGTAGCACAAAGGAAGGCGTGGATTGAAGAAATTGTGCGGGAGCCGAGAATAATGAGAAATCAAAGAGGTTCCTCCTTTTGGTTTAGATAGGAACTTTTAAATGGTTATCAGCTCCCGACTTGATGGGATTTAGATTTCAATTCACATTGAAATCGGGGTTTTCATTTATTTTCTGTTTTACTGAAGATTGGGATTTATAATATACTAGCTGACCCAGTCACACGTTACTGTGTTATAAATGAAACCTATCCTATGTCCTTAGTCGGAATAAATCCAGCAAAACGAAAAAATAATCATCAAAATCAATTGACTAGTTTCTGAGTTCATTGCGGTGAAACACTGTGACAAGGAATTTTTATAAATAAACACAGATGAGTCTTTTGTATTATTTAGTTTTTTTTTATGTTCTTATTCTAATCTCGTGGACCGATAATCTGGTGAAACACCTGCGTGAATTTTGCTCTGCTGCTGCTTTGGAGTGAATGTATGAATTATTATTATTATTCAAATAACCTTTATTTTTAACCGTTTTCGAATATTACGGGCTTTTCTTTAAATTGATCATTGTCTTGTTATAACTTGTAGTCATTTTTGAGTACTCTTGGTCTTCTATCATTATCTGTTGTACTTAAGAAAATGCCAAGTGGGTTTGCGTATCCTGTTTGTAACTCAAGCACAAATTTATTGTATTTTTTTAACGTGTATCGATATATATATATATATATATTACTATGTATGTTTTATATCTTTTGTATCAAAAATGATTGTCTGTTTGTTACCCTTCTATAAATAATACAAGCCTTACAGCGCTTACTTTGGGCTAAACTCATTGGTGTAAATGTGTCTCTGAAATAATGTGCAACAAATAAACGAAATGAATCTTTCTTTCAATATTTCATAAAACTCATTTGTGTTTCATGAATAAGAAAATGTGATATTGAAACTTATTTAATAAATGGATCATTTACAGAAGGCGCAATACGCAGACCTCTTTGTTAGGAGCGGGTGTATTTTATCGATAAAAGTTAACAAATGTGGCGACGACGTCTGTTATCTTGTAAACGATTATAAGTGACTTTCAATTCTCCCTGGATATTGTTTGAAGGTATAATCAAAACGCTTCAAGCTTAAAAATTGTTAGGCCTAAATCCCTAATTGAAACTAATCCAGGAAACCTTGTAAAGCTTTACTGAGAATTCACAAGAAACTTGATCTTTAGGTACTTCTAGAGTTAATCTATATATTTCTACGAACTTCGGAATTATATTTATCATAAAATTAACTCTCAAAATTTGAAATAAAATATCAAATAAACAAAATTGCTTCAGTTTATTAACAATTATAACTTAAGAACATAAAAGCAATATTAATTGATGTTCTAAATTCTACACCGTTAATAATTAAAATTAAACAAACGGTTGGTATTATAAAATGAAAGTACCTTCTTTAAGTTCAATATTAAAAAAATAGCGGTAAGAGAGGACAACGTTTTCTTGCCCTAATCGTGAAGGAGATAATGGTAATTAATTAGTAAATTATTATTAATTAAAGAACGCCCGGCTAATGTGAAACATTCAACAAATGTTTTTCGTAAGTGGCGGACTTAGGCTGCGCGCTAATTAACCTACTACAAAAATAAATATTTCTTACATTCATACCAGTTAGTCTATCCCAAAGTAAGCACTGTAAGGCGTGTGTTATGGAATTTTATACGTTAGTACACTAGGGTAACCGATAGACATACATATATGATACATAAATAAGTAATATTCATAGAAATATATATAAATACCCATGACTCAGGTACAAATGCTTGTATTCATGACACAAAACACTGGGATAAAACCCAGGACTGAAACTTGCAAAAGGCAAGATCGTTTCCGTTGCACCAAAAAAACAGGATTGTAATGTATGTAAAATTAAATTATTAGAATTGCACATATTTGAAGCGAAGTTTCTGTACGGACGTTCGGGCCGCTAGCATATAGACGCTCACCGCGCGACCACTCTATCCGTGCTTAGCGGCAGATTTTACCGTTACACGAGACCGTCAGATTTAATACCGTTAACCGATATATATAAGTGCCAGTAACCTCCCCACCTCAGTGTGCGTGGCCTTCTGTCCTGATTGCACTCATGCAACTGCGCGTGCCTATACGGCACTGTTTTGAAAAACTGTTCGCGGCAAAGAAATAATTATGTAAGGGACGTAAATAAAAGTAAAATAAAATAATCAAAAAAATATAAAACCTACTTCAAAACTGTAATTTTTTTGATTGATAATTAAAAAAGGGGGAAACAAATTAAATATGTCATCATTTTTTAGGTACTAATACTAGCAACTTGGTACCAGTAGTATGGGATTAAAAAACTTCCAAATATTGAGGCCAACCTAAAAAGAAGTTGGCATATTTTTTAGTTATTAATCAAATAAATTACAGTTTTGAAGTCGGTTTAATTATTTAAATTGCTTTTTATGTCTGCAATTACTGTAAGTAATTATCTAGTGTGGGCGCGGACAATTATTTTCTCGTATAATTGGGCTCTCTGGATCAAACAAAATCCAAGCTCGTCTAATTACATGTATTCAAAAACTGTTTTGGAATATTATTAAATAGAGTTACTATTCAGCAAATATATTTCAAACCTATTAAATGGTAGGCTTGATACAGTTTTCTTGATCTATAACAAGTATTTAATAACTTTTTTAAACTGTTCTGAATAAATAGAGTATTCAATATGCACTTTTCGAAAACTGAAAATTGATAAGTTCATACCACGTTTACGGGGTGTTTTAAAAAAACACCTTGCCACCTCGTTTTAATAGTTAAAACTATTCAAACGAATTTTAAGGTAAGTAAGTAATCAATTCTAATAAGATAAAAATTCGGGTATGGCATTTACATTTTTATATCTATAAGATATAAAATACGAGTGTAAAAAACAACTACGCCTCCGAGCCCTCAGATGGGATTCGAACCCACTGGGAGAGCAGTTGCCCGGATAGCGAAAGGTCATGGGTTCGAATCCCATCTGAGGGCTCGGAGGCGTAGTTGTTTTTTACACACGTATTTTATATCTTATAGAAATATTGCATTGTGAATGCAAAAGAATAATTTAAAAACATTTTTATATCTATTAATAGTGCACTGTAAATCTGTCAATCAATGCAGTGTAACTGTAAATCTGTCAAAAGTTTCTATATTCAAAAACACTTGTTTCTATATTGAAACGGATAAAGAAGTTGTTTACATTTTTTTTGCGTTTTTGTACACATTAATACAATAAAACTAGCCGACCGAAATTAACATGAAATCTATCCTATGTCTTAAGTCGAAAGAAATCCAACAAAATTTAAAAAAAGACTCAAAATTGGTTGAATATTTTCGGAGTTCATCGCGATCAAACACTGTGATAGAAGTTTTTATAGATATATAGATAGCTGACCCGGCCACGCATTGCTGTATAAGAAATGGAACCTATCCTATGTCCTACGTCGGAACAAATCCAGAATAAATAAAAATCATCAAAACGAGTACTTGGATTTTTTATATATATAAATAACTAGCTGACCCGGCCACGCGTTGCCGTATTATAAATTAAAATGAAACCTATTTTATGTCCTAAGTTGGAATAAAACCAGCAAAATGGAAAAAAAATCATCGATATCGGTTGAGTAGTTTCGGAGTTCATCGTGGTCAAACACTCACAGAGAATTTTTACATATAAAGATATTACGGACTTGGTATAGAAATATGACACGTGTAAAGGTGAGAGAAGAACAGTTTATTCTCAACTTTCTGTACGTGTACTAACTTACTAAACTAAATAACAAGTTCATATAGTAGGAATACTAGAGAAACAAACTTCTATGACCTTGGAAACATACAAAGCAGGAAAATTACAATTATTATTTAGCCAGCAATTAAATCACGTCTCCTACTTGCTATACATTCAATACGTGTGTTTACCAAGAATATACTTGATATTTGTATAATGTATGATGTCATGTCTGTTCAGAAAACGAAGCGATACCGTACGCGATCAGCGAAGTATACAAAAATATAACACTAGATATCATCTGTGACAAAAATTGTTATATGATGTGTATACGGTTATTAAATCATCTATCTGGGGACAAAAAACTTTTTTTATGCTCGATTTTGCTGATTTAGACATAGGATGGGTTTCATTTTTATTTATAACATAGCAACGCGTGGCCGGGTCAGCTAGTATCATATAAAAATCCTCTCCCTTTTTCCATCGGACATCGAGACACACTGCGGCTACCACCTTTTCTTGGTTGCTATTCCTACCTGTCGCACCAAGCTTTTATAATCTTGGTGCGATCTTTTATAATGTGCACAGCAAAGGAGTGGAACTCTCTCCTTGAGTCTGTATTTCCAGGTAGTTATAACCCGTCCGTTTTTAGAGCAGAGTAAGTAGTCGCCTTCTGGGTTAGCTCGTTCCATCGTGGATCCTGTCTGGACCCCCGGGCTTGATTGGGATCAAGAGCGAATCCATTCGATACACTTTTAAGTAGACCGTAAAATGAGCAACAGCATTTACTGTATTATGGTCTTTTAATGCGATTTCCAACCCGCTTAACAAACGTGGAGATTAAAGCGAAACCTTCCCATTTTTTGGAAAAGGCTTCCATCCAGCAGTCCATCCTTCGGCTGTGATGATGATATCATGAAAATAACTTTATTCAAATACATTTAAAATATGTAGTTTTGATTCATCCAACGTTTTTACCTATCCCATTCAGGACGTCTTTCAACTGACAGGAAGAATGAGCGCAAGAAACATGCCAGCTTTAACAGAAGTCTACAATATTATACGTCGTTACCATATACTCGTATAATAAGCAAAAATTAATATTGTTCTGTTATCACAATAATGGTAGTGTTATAGTTTCATTGCATCGTTGATTACAACAATGGCAACAAGTATCTAAACATCTATAAAAATCAACTTCCATATATTTCTATCCTTAAAACTTGAAATGTAGCTTCAGGATTCTATAGTTGGTTAGCTATAACATCGGTAAGCCATATATAATATTTTTTGAGATATAAACAAAATAGCGGCAATATTTAAAATTGATGTTCTTGCTACAACTATTTCAAAAAGTACAAGTAATAGACATGATGACTAGACATATTGAAAGTGTTTTTTTTTTACATATGCTAACATTTGAACTCAAATTCGACCTCCTGAAAGTTTGCAGCAGAACTGCACAGCCTTGTTCCGCCGTCCCCATTTTTTCATCGGACAACCAGACTTAGAAAAATGCGCCACCAGTATATGGTTATTATAAAGTAATTGTGATCTGCACCGCTGAAGAGTAGAATTCCTTTCATAAGTGTTTATCCTGACACATATAATTTAAGGGTCTTCAAGTCACGAGCGAAGGGGTGTCTTCTAGGCAAGCGTGTTACATCCTAGATGGCATCATCGATTACCATCAGGGAAATCGCGGTCAAGCTCTTACTTAGTTGCATTTAAAACAGCGACCTTTTAGCTGACGGACGGTAGGATTGCCTTCAATTTTCATTTTATTTCAACGCTCCATTGTTATATGGGAGTGTTTTTTTATAGTCTTCATCCCGAAGTTCCCATAGGAAAGGGCACAGCCCCTAATTATTAATATCAGACAACCAAAACAAAGCAGAGCCGGGTTCAAATAGAATTTAATATTAGAACGGCTTCGCTATTAATGAAACCAGTCGGAGTGTTATTCTCTAATTAACGTGAACAAAATCAAAAGCAAATGAGAATGTAACTCAGGGTAGATTTGGCATTGAACGTGTGGTGAATAAAGGTATACACTTAACAACTCTGAGACGAATCTTAAACACGTGTCACCTTACAAAATCTTTTGTAACACAGGATGGTCCCAGATTGTAGCCCTGTGGGATCCTATCTTAAGTTTGCGAAGAACTGCACCATTTAATAATTGGAAGACTATATTACTTTTTAAACCCCGATGCTAAAAGAGGGGTGTCAAAAGTTAAACCACTATATTTGTTTGTGTCAGTGTCACTGTCGCAGTAAGATAGATAAAGCCGTAATATAGTTATATCCCTAGGGATATAATTATATACCGTAACATAGTTATACGAAAGCGATTCATAACTATCTCACTAGGAATATAGTTATAAAACGGTCCAAGTTTAGTGATATACTTATATTACTAGATTAAGTTTAGTGAAATAGCTTTCGGAGTGTGCGGCGCGCCGCCTCCCCCGCGGCGGGGGAGGGGTTAGTTGTGTTTAGGCGCTCCCTAGTAAAGAACGTAAGAACGTAAAAAGTAGAGAAATCTCATAACTGTTGATTAGCTTTAAAAGTTTTTTAATGTTTGATTAGTTTTAATTGTATTGTTAATGTTTAAATTCAAAAAATATGATCGTATAAATTATAATTGAAATTACTTTAACACGTGTTAATGTCACAAAGTATTGTAACTAACTGCAGGATACATAAAGTTGATTTTTTAATAAAGATAAAACCAATATAATAATATTGTTTTATTTAATTATATATGGTAGCTTTCTATTTCACTAAGCTTAATCAAGTAATATATTTATAACACTGAACTTAATCTAGTAATATAAGTATATCACTAAACTTGGACCCTTTTATAACTATATTCCTAGTGAGATAGTAATGAATCGCTTTCGTATAACTATGTTACGATATATAATTATATCCCTAGGGATATAACTATATTACGGCTTTATCTATCTTACTGCGACATCACCATAGCTCTGAAACGAGAGAAAGGATTTGGACGTGGTTTTTTTGTTAAAGAAAGATTTCTTGCAGTGATTCTTAGATTTGTTCTTCTGGATTGGTGATTGTTAGAGTGGTTTATATTGTCAAATTCGGTTCAGCCTTTTCAAGATTTCAAGAGTTTTTAGCTTTTCATCAGCTTTTTTAGCTGCGATAAGGATTTTAAAATATTTAATATGTATCTATCACAAATGCATCCACAACACAAGCCTTACACTGCTTACTTTGGGCTAGGCAATTGATTCGACGTAAGAAATATTATCATTATTTACCTTCACCGTCTTTTATAGTTGAACCAAAACAAGAATCAGGACCAGTTCTTTTCTGAAATGTATTCTCAAGTTTAATTTGGGCGGTGGTAACGTTTTAAATATTTATGTAAATATAGTTCATAGCCCTTTTGACACATTGCAATGACATCGATCATAGATTAAGTAAATAGTACGCAATACTTTGATATGGTGATCAATAGAGCGATAAATCGGTAAAATAGAGTTATATGGATGGGCGGGGTTTAAATTTTTAAAATGTTTAGTTTCATTTAAAATAATTACTATTCCTACGAAATTCATATCTTATTTGATATTATGGCTATTGATCAGCCTTTACGTCCTTTTGGTATCTAAGCTAATCATGCCCAACTAATATCTCATGGCTCATCGCATCAACACAAAACGGTTCCAACATTGGCATTCTTGTCGTGTTAACTCGACTAAGTTGGAGTAATAACCGAACTTGAAATGACGCTTTAATCTCTTCGTGAATTCGTTGATAAATTTATGGAGAGGAGAGGAGGGGTGTTAATCGACTTGCGGGCACGTTGTTTGTTGTCTCTAAGATGAATAAATTATTGATGGATCGCACTTCGAGTATGAATATGATGGAATTTTGGAATACTGATGTCGTTAAAAGGATTTGTTATTACTGGAAAAATGTTAAGCCTTGTGAGATTACAAGATTGGATTTATGTATTGGCTTTTCTCGTCGCTCTATACAATACTGATATTGTTATTAACTTTTTCACTCTTGACAGTCTGTCACTAGTATTGCAACTACTTTGGGAGACCAAATAAGCCAATTTTGTTTTCTCTAGATTCTTTGTAAGTGCGATGTAAGCTTGTATAAGTCTACACGTTTTATGATAAGCTGATATACTTCGCTGGCTCGGCCACCTCGAGAGGATGGAGAAAGATCGTGCTGTAAAACAACCGTGCCACTTGGCCAACCCAAGTACATCTAAAGGGAGGAGTTATGAAAGGTTTTGTGCGAGATTTACACAGATGACTGGCACGAGATGGCGTAGGACAGACCCATATTATCAGAGGCTACGACTCACTTTGGGACGCTGCGCCAACTTATCCCGGCGTAAAACGAGCGCCATCTGTGAGATCCATGTTAGTGTTGCTTGCGATGTAATGTGCGGTATGTAGATGTCGCAGAAATCATACTGTTATTCATGTAATTGTAATTAATTTCAACATTCAATTCTGAGCTGCAACACAAAGGAGCGTGCTTTGAAGGGTACTATAAGTCTTTGGGGTTGGCTGTATCTGCAAACATCAGGTCACACCAATCCAAGTGCATGATCCGTGTATTAGGTCAGCCTATTCCCCGTAAGAAGTTTTAGGTAAGGCCTGTTTCATAACGGCGAAGATATTTATATACTGATGATATATAAAATTCACACGTGGTAGAAGTGAAACCTTCAAAAATAATACGTACAATATTGAGAAAAGGCATCACAACAACCGTGGTATTTAATACGTATACAAAATACCATGATTGTTGTGATGTCTTTTCTCAATCTTTGTACTACACAAACACGTATTTACATACGTACAACGCTGAGGCCCAAGCAAACTCCCACTATGCCTTGGTAAACACGAGTGGAGGGGGTACGAAGCAGAGCACAAAGAGAACCACGAACATAAGGGACGCCGTATAATGCTTCTTATTTCATTTTCTCCTACGTTAAGTCTTATGAATTTATGTGTCCGTCTCTTTTTACTGTTGCTTTTTTGTTTCATCGACTTTCAAATCACAACGATGCTAAAGAAGTATTTACTTCAAAAAATGCTTTTACTCAATCTGATATATCTTTCTTAATCCTCTTAACTTATTGATAGCACAGGACACGTAGAATGAATCATGAAAAAGTTATTTTTCTAAATATAGGTTTAGATATAATAACGAACAAAACTTGTCGTATTTCTTAAGCTAACTCCAGCGCCATCTTTTCATGTTCTAGGTACTACGTAAAACATCGAACGTAATAGTCCTGGTAGCTCAATTGTAAGGGTATCGCCCGGATAGTAAGGGATGAGGTTCCGGCTGAAAAGTTGATTTTTTAGGGTTCCGTACCCAAAGGGTAAAAACGGGACCCTATTATTAAGACTTCGTTGTCCGTCCGTCTGTCTGTCACCCGGCTGTATCAAAAGAACCGTGATAGTTAGACAGTTGAAATTTTCACAAATTATGTAATTCTATTGCCGCTATAACAACAAATACCAAATATTGCCTTTTTTTACTCGATATCAAAAATGGCAACAGCCTACCTTACTCAGTTGTATTTTTATTTTAATAATAAATAATAAAATTAAATTAAAATAAATATTTAAGGGGGCACTCATACAACGAACATGATTTTTTTACTTAATTAAAAGTTTGTACGGAACCCTTCGTGAGCGAGTCCGATTCGCACTTGGCCGGTTTTTTCTTGTAATAATTTCCCAACATATAAAATTCTAGCAATTAAATGTCTAAATAACAAGAAGTGCAACAATTACATTGTTTATACCTATTGTACAGGTACAAATAATTGGACAGCTACTCTTATTTAATTATTATTATGTTATTTTTTAATGCTTACATAACAAAAAATATAATAGAAAGCGACGGCCCGCTTGGTCGAGTGGTCAGTACCCCTGGCAATTAGATCAAGAGGTCCTGGGGTTGAGTTCCGGTGGGGGCAGATGTTTGTGTGATGAATACAAACATTGTTTCTCCAGTCATGGATGTTTATATGTTTATTTAGTATATTTCTCATATTGATATATATTGAATATATTTATCCGTCACCTGGTATCCATAACACAAGCGCGTAAGCTGCTTACTTTGGGCTAGTTGATAGGTGTGAATGTAAGGAGTTATTTATTATTTATTTCTTTATTTTATTTTTTGTTGAGTTTTTTCATGAGGTACGCCTGAGGGGACGGAGATGTGGTTGGTTTTAATGGGGGTATTTTAAATCCAATAGAAATATGGCTAGTTCTATCTTAATCGATTGTTAGATATCTGTAATATTACTTTTTACCTTCAACAATGATGGAAATTCGACTGGATGGAATGTTCGATTCGATGGAATGTCTGCCAGTGTCTCGGTAGCTCAGCGCTCAGAGCACTCGCTCAGATGGAGAAAGTTTCTAGGTTCGTAGCCTACCTTCTCAGGTCTGAGGTGACCTGAGCTGTCGCTCAGTGATGTAGTTTTTTTTATAGGCTTATTTTAAATCTCATCGGAGTGGAGCGAGCGAAGCTCCCATGGATCAGCTTCAATGGCGTAATGTCTGTTACGCCATAATTTCCCGATAACAGATTTTAATAATTTATATTTTTGTGTGGAATCCAATCAACAGGTTTAGGGCCAGATGGTAACGGAGACCGAATTTTGAAAATTGCAAAAAATCCTATCGAAACAAAAAAATATCCTTTTTTAGGTATCTCCGCTCCAATATATGGTGCTAGCGTAGCTTCATGCTTAGCGACTGCATCGCCTAGTACTTAAGTGTGTTCTGTTAAAACAAAACTGTCTATCAATGCACTATTGTTTTCACCCATTCTCATTTAAAACGGATGCAATCTCTTTATTCTTTTTACGATTCGAAATCCAAAAAAACACGTTACAAACAATAGCATACAAAAAGCTTTCTGATTGAAAGATCGATTCCAAATTTAAATGAAAAGGACTACTCGGATCAATCTTATCCCCCCTTTTTACATCACTCACTCAGGGAAAGTATTTCTTTGACAAGGGAATATGCAAATCAGCCTTTGATCCTAGTTTCCTGCTGATGAAAAATTACAAGAGTAGGGACTGGGAAAAGATCCTAATACAGACTCACATTGTTTAGTAAGCTACGTAAGGGTTAAGATGAAGACTAGCCTAATCGAATCTAATCGAATGGATTTTTCGACCTTATTTTATCACAATCTGTCAATATACATATATGTCAGTAAAATTATTTATATATATAAAAATCCCTGTCACAGTGTTTGATCGCGATGCACTCAAACAATTACACAACCGATTTTGATGACTATTTTTTTAATTTTACTGGATTTGTTCCAACTTAGGACATAGGATAGGTTTCATTTCAAATTATAATAAAGAAACTATTGCAAATTATCATGACTTAGCCACAGCAACGCGTGGCCGGGTCAGCTAGTTGGGACATGTAATTTTTTTATTTGCATAAGACATGGTTTTACTTTTGATAAATTATAATTAAGTTGCTTATAATCATATAACTTGCCTGTTCAGCATGCAAAATATCACATCTTCAATAATACTCGAAACCCCATTTATTTTGGAAATTAGGCGTTTCTGAGTAATATTTACTTAAAATTATACAAATATTTTTATTAAAATACATTAACAAGTCACATATTAAATATTTTATTTATGTATTATTTATATAGAACGTATTATATTTTTGTTTTTTGTTTTCATATGCCTATTGTAGTCCTAGGAAAGCCGAAATGTTGCTGTTTTGCTGATCATATTTTAAACTAACGTTACTGAGTTTAGTTTAGTTCTTTAGTCATCAAAGTAACACTATAGCAAAAACGTTATTGGTGAGATTAGAATTAAAATTATCAATTTTTTTGCGAGTTCGATTTGGGTAATATCGACCTACCTACATTATTATGTGTAAAATTATATAATCATGTCCTCTATTTTAAATTATTATTATTTCTGTGTATATTTTCATACGCTCATTGGGCACTAATTATCCATGAATATGTAATTTATTATATTTTAAACTAGCGGCCGCCCGCGACTTCGTCCGCGTGGAACATTGCAACATTACTTTATTTTTCTAAAATAAATATTTTTTTCTACAATTAATGTAGCCTAAGTTACTCTTTATTACATCAGCTACCTGCCAAAAAAAGTCCCGTCAAAATGCGTCCAGCCATTTCAGAGATTAGCCGGAACAAACAGACAGACAAAAATTGTAAAAAATGTTATTTTGGTTTATGTACCTACCGTATATATATTGATATGCATGTAGTAATAAACGGTTACTTCTATATTACAAATAGAAACTCCAATTTAATTTATATGTCTCTACATTGTATATGTCTATACATATCGCCCATATTTTTATACACACATACCGGTTGACTGGCAGACAATACTGTAACGTCTAAACTACAGTTTTTACTGTATTTGTTTCAACAAAGAATAAACTAGGTCGTTGCAGTCGCTCAGCATAAAGCTTCGCTAGCACCATATATTGGAGCGGAGCGGATTGGTGGTTTCAAAAGCTCTGACAGTTCGGTGTATATGTGCTGAAGCTTGAAAAATGTTTCCTTTGCTCATCCCATAGAGCCAATGTTTTCTGATCATAACTTTTTTATTTTTGCGAATTTCAAAAAACTAGCTCCGTTACGATCTAGTCCTAACCCTTTTTGCTTAGATTCAATAAAAAATAAGGAAAAAGCTAAGAAGTCATAGAGTTATGGCGTCACATACATTTTGTCATTGAAGCTGATCCATGGAAGTTTCGCTTGTTTCGGGCGCTCCGCTCCAATAAATATAAACCTTTTAATTGCACATATTGAGTTCAAATACAGTAAGATGTGCCTTATATCTGCAGGCATACAAATATAAATTAAATTCAAGTATAAATATCAATTAATTACATGTCAGATAATAAATTTGCAGATTTTGATGTCACATTCAAATAATAAATTACGGTAATAAATTATCAGCTCCCAATTAGACTCACATTCGGAACAGAAATATGGTTTATGAAATAATAAAACAATAGAATGGACTATAATGGTGTTTTATTGTTGAAACGAAGTACCTTATGGGACCCCATCGACTTACAAATAGGCGCCACCATTATATGGTTGATATAACAAAGAGTCGTAGCAAGCGTTTTGGTTTTAATTTCGTCATCCGTACCGCTAAGAGTCTGTGTTTTATGTCTGTCTGTCTGTCGCGTCTGTGTTTCCTCTGAAATACAATTTAGGGGTCTTCAAATCATGAGTGAATAGGTATCTTCTAGGCAGGCGCCTCACATACTAGTTCGCATCGTCGCTTACCATCAGGCTAGGTAGCAGTCAAGCGCCTACCTATTTACTATGAAAAAAACGATGTGGAGACAGGAGCTAGCCGGAAAAAACATTAATTTTACATACCGCGTTAGTATAGCGATCGCTATCTCTCTTTCTCATCGCTTACTGTCTACGGAGTTTACTGCTTAAGGCAATTGTTCTTAAGCAATATACTACAGTCGTGCGTTCCGACGCACACACACGCAGACGCAGATACCGTCACTTTTTTTGTTATTAAAATATAATTGCAAACTCTCATTAGCATTTATTCTCATTAGGTTTTTGCTATTGAACTTAATGATTTAATAACATTTAAATGAGAAAAAAACTGATAGAATACAGCAATGCAAACAAGATGGTTTACTATCTTGTTTTCTATTTTTTTGTTACTAGGTCGATGCACTCGCTAAGCTACGCTAGCACCATGTTATATTGAAGTGGAGCGTAAAGCTTAAAAAAAAATGAATAAAAACTTTCAAAAAGCGCGCGCTTTTTGTTTCAATAGGAAATTCCATAGAGCTAAAGTTTTTTGGTCATAACATTTTATTTTAGCGAATTTCAAAATCCGTCTCGATCTAGTCCTAAGCCTGTTGATTTGATTCCATACAAAAATAATGAAAATCTGTTAAGAAATCGGGAAGTTATGGCGTAACAGACATTGCGTCATTGAAGCTGATACATGGGATTAAAGCGTTGGACTGCTTTTAATCTCTTTTATATTTTTTGTATTTTTCAATGCTATGTAAGTAATTAGTAATTAGTGATTAATTAGTGTAATAGAAATATACTAGAAAAAAATTGACTCGGCTCACAAATAAATACTGAGGCGGGAGCCGAGTGGATTATTCTATTAAAATAATTTACTTACCTTAAATGCAAAAAAATATATAAAAGTAATTAAAAAAATAAATGGCTGCTTTATTTTAATCGACCGTCCAAACATTTGTAAAAATATTTCTTTCAAATACGAGATAATGTCTCTTTGATGAGACAATGCTGACCTACAGCGTAAAAAATGGAAAGATGCTTTTAAAATTTTAATAAATAATTACTGTAAGACAATTATTATGTTAATATTCTGACTCAATGAAAATAAGTCTTCAGCGATAGAAATATAGAACAATGAATGCGGGATTTTAATAAACAAGCTCTGAGGCTAAGGGAAAGCGAAACAGCATTAAGGAGGGCCATAAATTCCCTTCCCTCAAAGTCAATTACGGTCGATCCGGCCTTTTAATCTGTTCTAAATGCAAATCACGCTTCGGTTACCTTCATAATGACGAGTAGTTGGACGAAATATCTATCTAGACTTATATATCATGTAATTTAAATAAGCAAAGACAAATTAATCAAAGCCAATTGAAACATTATATAATTTATGATAAGACTAGCGGCCCGTCCCGGCTTCGCACGGCCGGACAAAATTCTTTAAAAATTTTTCTAGCATTCAATATAGCCTATGACACTCAGCAATAATGTGCCTTTCTATTGGTGAAAGAATTTTTAAAATCGGTTCAGTAGATCCCGAGATTACCCCTTACAATTTAACAAATATACAAACACACAAACTTTACTTCTTTATAATATTTGATAAGATAAATTGATATAATAGAAAAATACTAGAAAAAATATCTGAAAATGAATTCTCATGCGGGAATCGAACCCGCAACCTTTTGAAGTCCGGTCCAATGTTCTCTCAGTTGATTATAAATATTTTTTTTAAATATTCTTCAAATATGTAATAAACTGACTGGCATTCGTTAAAATCGATAATTTCTATTATTTATTGAAAAAACACATTTTTTCGGTTAAAATTTATGCATAAACGAAAGTAAATTTCAAATCAAACTGAGCGCCTTCCCATTGGTTGTGACGTCACATGACATGAAACCATGCATTTGTCGGCATCATATATTACACAATCTATGTATATTCACCCATAGTAACGTGGCGAGTCATGTCATGAGACGTCATCCAAAGCGCGTAAAAATAGCGTCTGTTTAAATTACGATTAATTAATTTTACAAAAAAAATTAAAGTATTTTTTTTAAACTGACTTAATTTAATGATTTATACAATAAAATAATCCTATACCTTTTGTAAATGATGTTAGTTCTGTTAAAGCCGATAAGTTCCCTGCGCCCATTCTTCTTGTCAGTTAAAAGACGTCCTGAATGTGTGGTACGTAAAAATGATGGACGATTCAAAACAACTTATTTTAAGTGCATTTGAATAATATCATTGGTGATATATCTTTGTGTTGGTGCTTTGTTTGATAAAGAATGCATTAAGCTCATGTATTTGGTACGAAAGCTTCGATTTAGTTAAATCTATTAAGATTTAACCACATCAGAGACGCAACTCTTGTGCTCGGTTATTCACGACTGAGAATTATTAATGCTCATACATTCGTTAAGCATACTTAATCAAACATACGAGGACGCTACAATAGAGTGAAAACTAGAGTAATTGGGCTCTTTAGGGAACAAAAGGGCTCATTATGGCCTCAAATGTTTGCTCTAAAATGTTTTATCTGCACTAAGATCGTGTATATTAAATTAAACGTTAAAGGTAAACATTTTAATGGGTCGTTCTACTTTTCTACCGACAATGGTCTGTTCTTCGTGTTATTATGGCATCTCGTTGGAGTATTGATATTTACGGTTTTTTAATTCGGTTCGAATAAACGTCCATATTTTTCTTATCTATTAATGTTATGTTATTTTTCATTTTCTCCAACCAACATATTTTTTCGTTTGTTTTCCGTAGGATGCCGTGACAGAGTGGTAAACCGAAATGTGGTCTCCACAGAAAAAGGCCGCTCTGTCACAAAATTTAAAAAAAAACCAACATAAAAAAGAATTAATATTTCCTGCAAAGGAAACTTTAATTAGTCCTAATAACAACACAGATGCAATTTCTGTTAAATTCCACACAGAAACCACAATTATGGATAGTTCAAAAACCAAAAAAAACTAAAATAGAAAAACGTCGTTTCACTGTCGGTAGAAAAGAAGAACGACCCTAATAACAAAAAAAGTGTATCGGTAGCGATCTTGCCTTTCAAACCGATGATCTGTGTACGAGTCCCGCAAGGGGCAGATTTTTGTGTGATGAAAACGAGCAATTTTGTAACTGAGTCATGGGTATTTATATATATGAAAATTAAATGTCTTTGTTGCATATACGAATGTCTATACGTTACCCTTATAAACAAGCCTTACAGTGCTTACTTTGGACTTGGTTAACATAATAATTATAAAGTTGTTTAATCTTTATCGATTGTTGGATACTAGGAAAATTATTACATTCGATGTTGAAGGTACTTAAAACATCGAATAGATGGCGTTGACGATAGCTTAAAAAATACTTGGATAGATGTAATGGATCTATCATGGTCTCGGTAGTTCAATTTGTAGAGTACTAGCCCGGATAGCGAAGCGATGTGGATTCAAGGCTGGCTTGACACCGAAGACAGGTTAAATTATTTTAGTAAGCTTTTTTAAGAAATTCTTAAACAACATAAAATATAATGATTTGAAATGAACTGATCTTTCAAACAAATTATAGGCCCTATTTCAGAATCTAGCTGACGTGTTATTTAACCATATAAAATTTTAGGGAATATAAATTTATACTATTATGCCTATTTTTTAATATTAATAAAACATATTTAAATTAATATTGTCTAACCATAAGTATGTAGATAAATCATCATTATAACAATACACCATATCACTTTAAAACATTTAAGTTTTTTTAATTAAATTGTTTGAAAGAGAAATTCAGTTGTTCACGTGAATACTTCTGTTTATACAAGCCACAATACCAACCACAAATAGGACTCAATAATTCATACTCGTGCTTGCTTGATAATTTGAGGTAACCACAACACAATATAGTATTACTACCCAATAAATTTTGTGTACCTGCATATTTGTAGAAATACAATTAGAAATACTTTATTTGCATATAAATGAGGTGGTACATGGAGTTCTTAATTAAATAATAGGGTCAGCTCATTTAGCCATCTACAATAGCATGCAAAAATTAAATTAATGTCAGAGTTACATAATGTCAGATTAAATCAATATTAAAGAAAAATTAATAAAAAAAAACAAATACAAACACATAAGATGTTATCTCAATACAATTGAAAATAGATTTATATTCCCTTATAGTTTATATATTCTGTGACACAATAAAATGCTTTTTCAATTAACCATCTATATAATACTATTTTAAACCTACTAAAAGGTAATTCTCGTATTGATTTAGGTACTTTGTTATACAAAATTATACACATCCAGTAACAGTTTTTTTTAAACCGCGTGCTCATAGTCAGAAACCAGTCTATCTCCATTTCTTGTATTACGTAAATATATGTCTTTGGCTTTCCTAAAATAGTGTAAATTTTGTTTAACAAATTTGACAACTTCGAAGATATATAGAAAGGAAGCGGTAAAATGTTAGACAATTTGAAAAGAGGTTTACAAGGTTCATCTGGTACTGCTCCATATATTGACCTTACACATTTTTTTTGAGCAATAAATGCCTTTTTAATGTCCGTGCTATTACCCCATATTATAAGTCCATATCGTAGTACGGACTCTATATAGGCAAAATAAGCTGTTAAAGCCGTGCCCCTTGTAGCAATTTTAGTCAGTTTGTGGAGCGCAAACGAAAATCTGTTAATTTTATTACAAACATTTTGAACATGTTGTTTCCAGTTTAGTTTCAAGTCAATTTCTACACCTAAGAATTTTATTGAATTCATGCTTTTTAGAGTTTGTCCCTTACAATCTATGTATAGGTTATGGTTTATCTTATTATTATATTTTTTTACATAAAATAAGCACTGTATAGCTTGTGCTATGGATTCTAGGGTAACGGAAATTTATTTATTTATTTGTTTATAGTTACACAGACAGATTAATATCAAAAATATCTGCATCTTTGCTACGCGCCACCTCATTAAAGTAGTGACACATTCTGAATAGAGGACTATAATAAGACGTGTTGTTTTCATATGTTTGCATAAATAAACATATATGTATGATACATATAAATTCAGTAATTAATATCTGCATTAAAAAAATGTTTTAAAATTATAATGAAACCCATCCGATGTCCTAAGTTGTAAAAAATCCAGCAAAATGAAAAAAAAAACAGTAGTTGAGTAGTTTCGGAGTTCATCGCGGTCAATTCATTTTCACTTTTGAATGAAATCAGAAGTCAGTGTTTAATAATAGCTTGCGAAACGGGAGCTTATACGTCTTCCAGTTGTCTATTTACAGAATAATATTATATCTTTCGCTTTTGCATGAGGTGTTTGATTGAATGGGTATTAAGATAAATAGCAACCTACAAACATGAGCAGTTTAGCATAATACTTTGTTATTGTTGTGCATAAGTTGTTGTTTAACTAATAAGTAAATCAATAAGCGAGCTACCACAATATTTATTTATTTATTCAATTAGGTAAGCATACAGCCAAATACATAATTACAATTTAGTTACAGTAATTGGCAATTTGAAAATTACATATATGAAGGCTTATCATAAGCTTACGCAACGTTCAGTTCCACGTTACATAATTATTATATATTTAAATATGGCTACTATCAATACATGTAGGATACAATTATAACTTGTAAATATTTAACTTTTTAGAAAAGAAACCATTTTATATAAAAGGGGATCAGCTCACATGAGATGAATAGCATAGCATAGTTTAAAAAACTGATTATGAAACACTTAATATAGCCAATATCAATCTTAAAATATGCATTTTGCATTTTTATTTGTTTTAGCATGCACAATGCAATATTTTCTGTTAGATATAAAAACGCCTGTAAAAAAACAGGCTTAGAGGCGTAGTTGTTTTTTTTTACAAAATATTGCACTGTGAATGTAAAAAAGTAAAAATACATCATTATAATTGGTTCCGTTTTAATCGAATGTTCAATATTTGCACAAATATTACTTTCGATGTTTAAGGTAGTTAAGATTCAACATTGGTCGAACAATACTAGCTCATAGTAGAAGATGCAATACATTTATTAATTTCAACACGTCTGCCAGTGTCTCGGTAGCTCAGCGGTCACAGCACTTGCCCGGATTGCGAAAGGTCGTGGGTTAGAACCGCACCTGAGTCTCGGATGAGTAGTTATTTTTTACAGGCGTAATTTATATCTAATATAATTATCTTCATAATTAGGTACATTTATTTTATGCTAACGTCCGCACTTCTCTTCGAACATAAAATTACGTCATCGTAGAATATTTGACATCCTGACAGCATCTTATGCAGGGTAAATGATTCTACATATATAGTCTAAGACCTGCTCTATAATATAACCTGGGAATAAGAAATCATAGATAATTTATTTTGCACAATATTTTCTAAAGTAGTTTCATTCATGTGAACAGTTTTTAAGAGGAAGAGAAGTTTTTAAGGCTAGTTTCTAAAATATCTACCTTGTACCTTACCATCATTTTATCATAAGTTACTTATTCATAATGTATAATTATAAAACTGTTTATTAATATAATAAATTTGATATTTATTATACAGTTCCATTTAGTATAAAGTTCAAATGTCAGAATGTATTGTTGATTTAATTTAATTTCCGCTAATTTTAACTCATTTGATATTTTGTTAAGAAATTCTTAGTCATTGTTGTTTTATAGAAAGATATCATTTTGTACCAAGATTGTTAAAATAATTAATTCATATTTGGAATTCAATCGAGATAGATAGAACAATGAAACAGTAAAATGCTTAAATAACAACATAATATATAATAATCACATAGGTGTTTCGAATTGGATACTTGTAAGAGTACATTCGATGTTGAACGTAATAGTACCCAGAACGTGAAAAGATGGCGCTGAAGTTGGTTTCAGAAAATCTTGGAAAAATTCAACGCATTTGTCAAGATCCTTCGGTTCAATTGGAAAAGTTCTCGCCTGTTTAGCGTGATTTATGTCGGTTCGAATCCCGCCTGACGTTTGAGATCAGTTGAGATTTTTCCGGTAATAACGTGTTGAGATAATTAGTTAAGATAATAATTGGAAGATCGATAGGGATATTTAATGGAAGATTTTGGAAATTTAAAAGACTTACTTGCAATATTATATAATTTGGATATTTCTTTATGATATGTTTACTTAGATTATTTATGTTTATTTTAGGTTGGACTAATTTATTATTATTTAATGTAATTAAACTGTAAATTTTATCTTAAGTACGTTGATTTACGTTGAATCAGTAGGCAAAATAGTTATTTTACGACAAGCCCTGCAACTTGGGACATGTTTTCATACCCTTTATCATGCTTTAATACGTTTGATAAGCTATTTGAAGGCTTAGTGTAAGGTGTCAAATATGCACGTCACTATCCCATTTGACTTGAGATATTCAATTCAGACCTTATTTCCTTAGCACAAAAGTCTATTATACAATATATTATACTCATACGAGATAGTAAAGTTTGCACATTTAAAACTTACACTTAGTTCTTTAGTTCTTTGGTATTTCATGTGAGAGCTGGATCGAGAAAAAATTTCAGTTTTTGACGAAAACACACCACATACAAAAAATCAAACTCAGCCACAGTTCCCTGTTTCTAAGTTTGTATTCTTTGAAATAGCATACCATTTCACAGATAAGAGAAGAGTTACAAGTAATATAGGGATTGGGAAGTGAACAGAGAAAGAAGCAAAAGGTAGGAGAGTTTTATAAACTATAAGAAAGAAATTATCACAATGAAAAATAATTTGTCTCAGATGTAAGGCAGAACTCGAATCATGTGGATTCGAGTTCTGTTCCCCGGGTGAGTACTCTCCTAATTGAGATACCGAGACTTTGACTGACCCATCGTTTTTTGACGTGACAACGTCTTATAAATTGGTTTGCCGGGTGACACTTCAAGAAACTGCGTTACGCTCCGCTCACGTTATGCGCTCACAATGAGAGCGAGTGAGAGGCACGCGTCCCTTCCACTCGGGCATGGTTAGCCCGCCTAAGAGCGAGAGAGACAGACATAAAAAGTGGAAGGGACGCGTGCCTATAAATTAATGTTTTAAATATAATTCTTTGTATAAATAAATGTTTTAAATTGTTACTATTATTTCATCCTTCTTCCTACTATACGAATGAATATTCACATTAAAATTATTTTACCACTCAAAGTCGTTGTCACGTAAAACTTTCGCCCGTATACCGACTTTACAGGCAACCAATTTTTTTCATGTATTTCTTAAATTTACGCCAACTTCATGTATGTTCTAAGCACTACTACCTACAACATCGAATGTCATACTTTTACAAGTATCCAACATTCGATAAAAAACAAACAGCAATGTTATTATCATATTTTTGTTACTATTTTTAGGAAAAATTACTCGCCCGGATTACGAGGGGATGTAGGTTTAAGGCCGGCATGACACCTGAGATAATTTGAACTTTTACTTTTAATAATTTCTTTAGAATAAAAATGTAGCAGTTTAAAAGCAAAAAATATAATAAACTTAGAGAACTTTTTAGTTAAATTGTTAAATAAAAAAAATAATGGATACATAAAGTTTCTATAACTTTCTGATCACTTCATAAATATATTAGTGAAATACTTATAATAAGGTTTATTTTCAAAATCCCTTATAATACGATTTTTCGCTTAACATGCCTTTGATATCGTCTTAAACGGTTTATACTAATATTTAATGTGATATAAAATAGATCTTGATAAACCGTATTTTTAATTAAAAATAAGATATTTCTTCTCGCTTCAAGTTTATTTGCTTTTATTTTACACGTAATGATTTTTTATATTTTTGCATTTTCCATGCTATGTATGATAAATTTTAATAGAAAAATACAAGAAAAATCTACTCGGCTTACAAGTTATTCTCAGAAGGGATTAGAAACTGTAACCTTTGAAAGCCTTGTTCACTGCTCTCCCAATTGAGCTACCGAGCCTTGTGAGTACCCGTCGAAATTATCAAGTTAAAGGACTTGCGCTGCGCTGTAGCCCATCGTTGCTCCATCAAAGAGAGGAATATCCTAGCATTTGAAAAAATGTTAACAACTGTTTTACCATCGATTAAAATGAAACAGTCATCTCATTAATGATTTGTTATGTATTTAAAAATCCACTACTCGAATCCGTAACCTTGATGAAGCAGCGCTGGCCTATAGCGTAAAAAACTAGAAAAAGTCGACAATTGCTCACAAGGCTTGGTAGCTCAATTAAGAGAGCAGTGGACCGAACATCCTAAGATTGAAGGTTCGAATCACGCCTGAGAATAACTTTTGAGCCTAGTGTTTTCTAGTATTTCTCAATCATTTTTTTTTATATAAGACAGCAACGGAATTTTATTAAGTATAAAATAAATAACTAACTTTTTAAAAAAAAAAATTTTCTGTTGATAATTATCATATATTGAAATAGATTAGAACGAAAAAAAGTTTATTCAGCAAAACATATCTGTACAAATATAAAAGGGGTTTAAACTTTACATATACATGATTATTTTTTTGCTGAAACGGCCTCATCTCATTTGGTGCCACAGCTAAGACTGCAGCACTGGTTTTCAAATGCAGCCTTTTTAAAAGAGAGATGACGTAAAGAAAATTTTTTTGTTACAAAATAGAATTTCACCTACATTAACGACACTTAATACAACAAAACACAAATATAAATGAAATAAAATTAAATATGATATAAAGCATGTGTGCAATTCACACGTGGTAGAAGTGAAACCTTCAAAAGTAATACGTACACCTATACAAAACACCACGGTTGTTGTGATGCCTTCTCTCAAGCGCACTACGCATGCGCACACAAACACGTATTAACACACGTACATAACGCTTCCTTCCTCATTTTGTCCTACGTTAAATCTTATGAATTTATGTGTATGTCTCTTTTTGCTGTCGCTTTTTTGTTTCATCAACTTTCAAATCACAACGATGATAAAGAAGTTTTCACTTCAATAAAAATGAAATATATATATTCTATTATGGTGTTACTTACATTCATCCCTATTCGACTATCAAGTTTCGATATACCTAGCCATTTATACCGAGTTGCGATTTTTTAGAAGTTTCTACTTTACCTCTGTAACTATGACAGATGTTAAAATTCGGTGGGGTGAAGGGATGTTGCTCCATATTTCACACTTGTATAATAAACTGACAAGTTGACAATTATCAAAAGTAAACGAAATACATTGATCAGTTTTTTTTTACAAGCTTAGCTGTCGTGCCAGCTATCCATAACTGCGAATTCAGTACCTGAAACAAAGAATCGTTATATGTAGTTAAGTTTTATTACTCCTAAATTTTGTGAAGGCTCGTATATTGTAAGATAAAGACTTTTATTGAGGTCATTTCTAAAGAAGTGTCTAGTATAGCAATCTATTTACTGAAACGTGAATTGTGAACCACTTATATAAAAGTTAAGTATAATATTAAAATAAAGTAATCAGTATAATAATCGTTTGAATATTTCAATGACAATAATGTTTTATTGTAATTTCTAATTTTTTATTTTTATTGAATTAGATCTATTTTTATTTCTTACATAATTATTTAAATGACAATAACATACTTTTTATTACAATATTATTTTGACATTATTATCATTCTGAAATTCTTATTTTCTAATATTTTTAGCTTAATTTAATTAAATGTCATGGATAATTTTTTTTCTAATTTTATCCTCAAATACTAATTTATTTGACTAAAGTACTAATGATATATTAAACATTGTTAACACTGATAATTTTTGTTTTTACGGGTTTGAAACCTAAGTTTAATATCTCTTATATGTTATAATTAATAGAATGCTAATAATAGCTGCTTAAATAAAAAAAAAGCGTGTGTGTCTCGGGAGGCATGACAGAAGTAATAATTCAAACTAATCTCAGTTGAACTATTTAATATTGAAATTGTTTAACTTGAGAAAAGCTTAGGTTATCACTTAAATTTTATGTATATTAAGATAATGTAAGGAAAGTTTATCTTTATATACATAATTCTACTGTACGTGTATATCATTGAACTCCTCCTAAACGGTTGGACCGATTTCAATGATTTTTTTTGTATACATTTGGGTGGCGCCCTGGATGGTTTAAATTCAAAAACCAGCCCAGCAGATGGCGCTGCAGGTCAGCACAGCAACGCGTGGCCGGGTCAGCTAGTTTATTAATAAAATCTTTTATTGATTATAAATTATATTTTATTCTTAGTTATAATCCTTGAATTTTGTGCATGTTCATTATTAGTATCGTTATTTAATCTTATAAAAGTAATGATTGGCTTATAGTAGCTATCACAAGCAACGAATTTTTTTTAACGTTGTCCGAAATACGGCTAGCGCTGCGGGTTCGAGTGAGAGAGGAGGAGCCTGCCTATCGCTGCCGTATGCGTCAGAGGAAGGGAAGCCAGACAGACTGGTGAAGTTTTTTACCCTCCCATAAGAAGTTTTCACTTACAATGACTATAAGAGGATGTTTTTATATTTCACGTACCTACAAAAGCAGAACCGAGATCATTCGAATTACATAATTTTACATTTGTAAATAACATAATATTATTTATATAACGAGAAGTATAATTTATCAAATGGTTGTCAACTGCAAATCCAGACCGTACTTAATTGGACTGTGGAAACACTCCCTGTATACATTTCAAACATATTCAATAGACCCTAAGATGGCTCCCAAATAAGGTTCTACCCTTCTAAGTTCACGGTAATATAGTTAATAGGCACCTTTAACTGGCATCATAACATGAGCCCCTGATTAATTGAATCAACCAATATATCCACGATACATTTATGCTTGATATTTTGAATATTCAACCTTTAAGCTTAACACAAGAAAATTGTTCTGAGTTCGATGATGCGTATAAAGACTGTATCGTGTGAAATTGTATAGAACTAAGATGAAAATTATATTGGACGGTTGAGTGAAGTTTATTGAAACCTCAAATTTCGAGGCAGATAAATTACAATAGTATATAAAGTCGATTATGCAGAGGTTGCGATATGTTTTGTAATTTATCTTTGATTTGTAGAGTTCCGTATTGGAAAAGGAGAAACGGATTCGTTATAAGATCATTACGTTATCCGTCTTTGTATGAAGACCCTTTCTCTCAGAAATGAGGACGATATCAAATGGAAATGAATATCCAATATTTAACTCTGCAATCCCTTGGAGGTGTGAAAAATATTAAACATATGAGTCAATGCAACATGGCCGTTGCCAGCTACGGCCTATACACCTTTTATATCGCAAATTATGACACTCGCAAGGGAATCAAAACCTTTATTTCTTGTGGACCTAAAATTATGAAACTAATGTACTAAATTTAATAAAAATTAAGAGCAACAATCCATCAAATCACTTTTAACAAAAAAACGTAACAACAGTAAATTTCTGTGTGTCTGAACTCTACACAAAACTCGCGAATCAAAAAAAAATAACAATAATATGAAACAAAAAATAACAATACACACATGTTTAAAGTGTGACAGAGATCGCATTATTATTTTCTCGTACATGTTTGTCGTAGATAGTGTCTATGGTACATGTGTACTATTTATGCAGATAGAATTGACATAATAGAAAAAAAATATATTACAATTTGAAATATAAATCTGTCTTTATTTGTATAATAACCTTTTTCAAATTCCGCTTAATAATCCGTTAGCTGTCAAAATGCTATTTGTTCCGTACCTTCATAGCCCTAATCCGCTAGATATGACGGGAAATCGGTAACGTTGGCAACTCTGAACATTGTATGGTGCCTCAATTCTCCCGTCTCATTTCTTAGAGTAGGTCAACTATTTACCCGTTTGTTCCAGTTTGTAAATGCTGTTTCTTTTTTTTTCTTTAAATAAATTTAAGTATTTATGTTTTTTATTTTTTTTTATGTTATGTGGTAGTTTGTGATTATTATAATGATTGTTGTTGTATATGTAATTTGTTTTTGTTTGTTAAAGTTATTTTTTAATATGTTTTTTTTTGTAATTTATTAACGATGACGTCTACTCAAGGGCCCTGTGTTCGTTCTTTCCATTTCCAACATCCAACATCCAACGACGCAAAGGCTTTTATGCTGAGATAGGGTCTTTTTTTGGCCTAAGACACACCATATTTGTATTTTTTTTTCAATTTTCTTTTTACTATTTTATACGTATCTTCCTATGTAAACATATGTGCTAACTGAGTATTATGTCTTTAAATTTCCCAACAATTGAATATTCCACTAAGCTTAAGCACCAATATATGTGATTACTGCGTATTATGTATTTAAATTTCCCAACAATTGAATATTCCACTAAGTTTAAGCGCCAACATATGTGCTAACTGCGTATTTGTTTTCAATTTCCCAACAATTAAATATTCCACTAAGCTTAAGCGACAACACATGTGATAACTGCGCATTATGTCTTTAAATTTCCCAACAATTTAAGATTCCACTAAGCTAAAGCACCAACATATGTGATAACAGCTTATTATGTCTTCGGGTACGTTGCGGGCTTATAAATTCGTCTTACTACTACATAATAAGTCTATTCTGGACAATGTCTAAGAACGTGGAGGTATTGCGAATCGCCTTGAAGAGGGTGAATTTTTGAAAGGCATTCTAATTTCAGAACTGTCGGCAGCTTCATAAATTTAATTTCTGGCATCAATAGAGACCTCCTTGAATAAACGAAATTGGGTTGAATTGATGTTTCGAAGAAGTGTCGAAACAGATATAATGCTATTCATATACTATGAAAGGTTTACTTTAAAAGGCTTACTTACCAACATACAAAAAGGGGCTTTTTATTAAACTACAATAGTTAGCACTTATAGATATTGAAGGTATGATAGCAAGCTGTGTGTTGGGTACAGTAGAATACCACCAACTAATCCTTCTTAAAGGTTTCGTAAAAAGCGAATGATACTGTCTTGCATGCCCTCGCGGGATTTCGGTATCGGCGGGCAGAATTTTGAATGGTCAATCCCGGTATAACGGGATCTCGCATTTCTCGATAAACATAGTAAAAAGTAACTATTCACTACGTAATAATGTAGTAAAGGAGGGGGGGACTTTAACAATATTTGTTGTTGTGATTGAGTAAAAAAGTGGTAAACAAAACAAAACCGCACAACTAAATTAAAGCAAATTATAAATTAAATTAATTCAAATTCTAAATAAAAAAAAAATAAAAATGCATGCAATTCAAACGTGGTAGAAGGGCAACCTTCAAAAATTTTGGTTTGAAGATAACGAGACGAATGTAAAATTTCGAGAAGAAGATAATTGTGGGTTTTAGTAATGATCATAGTTTTACAAAGTTAGATAATTATTTTACATTTTATTCGTATATATTACACAAATTTATTCAGACTTAGAGCTTACATTGTCGATAAATGATACAAGAGGCTTATGGCTAATAAAGAACATACCACGAACATAAGAGACACTGTATAATGCTACCTATCTCATTTTCTCCTACGTTAAATCTTTTGAATTTATGTGTCTGTCTCTTTTTACTGTCGCTTTTTCGTTCCTTCGACTTTCAAATCACAACGATGCTAAAGAAGTTTTCACTTCAAAAATAATCAGATATTAACATGAAGAGCATAATGAATTGACATATTATGACAATAATTTAGGAGACACAAATTAATTGATACTGAATATCATTTCGATAAAATTTAACTTCAGTTAACAAAGAAATTATATTAAGTGTGTAACTGTCTATGTGTATAGTGTAATGATCTCTTTATTCTAACCACCTATATACTACATATCATAACATTTGTTAAAAACAAGTACAAACATATGAAAACATTTGAAGGAATTAGGTTTTGGAAGTGTTTTCGCAGGAACAACATTCCCAACGTATCGTTACCCAAACTACTTCGTATCTTGTTGGCAAGATAACCGGCAGATGAGAACGCTCGCTCGGCTTCCATACTTGTAGGCACTACTCACTTTAGGGGATTGTGCGTTAACGTTCAATATATAACCATCGATCTCCCTGATTCATATAGAGTCAATCCGGCAAATAGCGCGGGATCACGCATCTCTAATCCCGCAGTGGGCGGGATTGGTAAACCATGCGAAATCTAGGTATTACAGTATCTCAGTGTATCGAGATTGCAACCACAGTGTGTTTATTAGGCTCTTGAATTGTATGAGAATTTAAATGTGATTCTGATATGGACATTGTCTGCAATAAACATTTTATTTTATTAATATTTCCATATTGATGACTTATTTAGTTATTTAGTTATTGGATAACCTTGTGTCTAGAAAAACCTAATATAGTAATAAACAAAACTATATCTTTTTTTGATGTAATTTTATTAAAATAAAAGTATCACATGAATGCGATATTTACTTATATGGACCACCAATAGAGTTAACATGTTCTTCTGCACAACAAAAATATATAGTTGTTATTATATTTTTCATTGGACAACCAGACTTACAAATAGGCGACACCGTTATATGGTGAGATATATCAGAGTGGCACTAAGCGTTTTGGTTCCAATTTTGTGATACGTACCGCTAAAGAGTGGAACTCTTTGTCTGAGTCTGTGATTCCTAATAAATACAATTTAGAGGTCTTCAAGTCACGAGCGAAGGAATGCGTCACATTCTAGATCGATTCGTCGCATACCATTTATGATAAAAATTGGGTAGGTAGTGGTCAGTGTTACCAACTTAAATGTTTTAACTTTTATTTTATCTTATTTTAAAAAGAAACAAAAATTTAGCCTTTGCAAATTGTTGAGCAACAACAAGTCTATTGTAGTACCTTTATTTACAAATACTCCATATGAATCGTTAAACATTTTCAGGGCTAACAAGATAGTTTTATTTGGAAACTCTCAAATAAAATAAGCTAAGCTTAAATTACGTCACGCCATATATCACCGAACAGTTCGATCACGCCCGGTCAGGGTCGGTCCGCTCCTGCATATATCCATTTATTAGTTCCACCAGTTGGAATTTATGGAGTATATATAAGTATTTCATTTAATCTAGAACCCTTCCGAATCACAGGGAAACTATGACAACGATTTTTCAAAAGCATTCCTTGTTCTAAATAACAACATATACAATGTGACCTGTCACCAGTGTTTGGCATTTTTATCGACAAATTGCCCCTTAAATTTGGTTTTCCTCAAAGGCCAATAATTAAAAAATACACAAAAAAGAATCTCTTTGTTTTTCTTGAATTATTTTTTTCTATTTTTTATTCCATGACAATTGAAACATGACGGCTGTGCAACTGTTGGCTACACGTTTAGCTATCGAATGACACATTTTTAATGTTGATAGGATATTTACATGAGTAGTGGTGGTAGAATTAGTATGAGAGCCCTGGTCTTGGTTACCAAGTTCAAAATGGCGGCCATTTTATAACCGTAAGAGAAAAACAAAATTTGAGGGGCAATTTGTCGATAAAAATGCCGTATTTCACACCATTAAAGACTCCGACACTGGTGACGGGACACATATATTTAGTTTATTTTTACACTTCCGCGCACATTACAAATTTATGTAAAACAAATTATTTAGGGATTTTTGAATCCTGTGATCAAGGTTTCTGTAAAGGAATCGAAATGTCGGGATAAAATATAAATTATGCGCAAAAATAAGTTGTTTTATTTAACAACTAGCGACTCGCCCCGGCTTCGCACGGATGCATATATTAGGCATGTATTATACATATAAACCTTCCTCTTGAATTAATCAAAATCTGTTGCGTAGTTTTAAAGATTTAAGCATACATAGGGATATAGGGACAAAGAAAGCGACTTTGTTTTATACTATGTGTTTAACAATATATATTTTTGTTCTTAAAAACAACCACATATCTGAGCCTTCATCCCATCTCATATTTTGTTGTTACACTTCCGCGCACATTACACATTTAAATAAAACAACTTTTTTGCGGAATTCGCGCATAATTTATTTTCTATTTAATCCAGAGGTTTCGACTCCTTTAGAGAAGCCGTGATTATAGGATGACTCAGGCAATGGTCGTCATATATTTTCTACTACCTTCTCAATATTTTAATCGGGCTCGTTCCTAACTGTTAATTTTTTTATATAAATCAATTTCATTTTGAATTTTCCCATTGATCAGCTTCAATGACGTTATGTCTGTTACGCAATAACTTCTCGAGTTCTTAGCCGATTTTAATAATTATTGTGTGGAATTGAATCAACACATTTAGGACTTGAATTTTGAAATTCTCAAAAATATAAAAGTTATTACCAAAAACATTGGCTCTATGGTATTTCCCTTTAAAACAAAAAGCACGCGCTTTTTGGAATTATTAATTTTAATGAAATTTAAAAATTTACTAAGCATTATTGATTTATTATTATAAAAGAAAAATACTAGAAAAAATCGACTCGGGTCACAAGGGAATTCTCAGGCGGTCTTTCGAATACGAGAGGATGTTTCTCTCATTGATGACACAACGCTAGCCTATAGCGTAGAATCAGAAAGGTACTAGAAAAATTTCAACGAGTGTTCACAAGGTTTGGTAGCTCAATTGGGAGAGCATTGGATGGGAATTTCGAAGGTTGCGGGTTCGGTTCCCGCCTGAGAATTCACTTGTGACCCGAGTCGATTTTTTCTAGTATTTTTCTATTATAATAATTTATCTTATAAGCTTGCATTGAAAAATGCATAAAATATATAAAAATTATAAAACATTATTGATTTTTTTTAGTATTACGCTCATCGCAATATATGGTGCTAGCGAAGCTTTATGCTTAGCGAATGCATCGACCTAGTTTAATTTGTTCCTCAATAAAAATCAAACATTTCAGAATTTATTTCTTTATTCATAGGAAAAACATTAAACCCAATATGATAAAACAATACATGTCTACATGATAAGCAATCAAATTGTCAAACGGCAATACTCCTGGGGTTCGTTCTCCATTATTTTTGCAATAACCTCACCGTCTCACGAATATATTCATGGCCCTAATTTACCCCATCGATAACTCAAAGCAATTTTTTCGCTGATCGAAAATTTTTGATGTAGGTCAAAATCTTTTAGCCCATTGTCAAATATTCGCTGCGCGTCGGTAAGTATTATTCAAATTTATTCCTGGATCATCTATACATGAAGGCTTCACCTGTCATGACCAGGTATGATAAGACGAGTGCGTTCGTAAAATTCAAATAAAGAATAATACTTTCTATGCAGTGATATTACGTTTTGACACGATAATGTTTAACTTGACGAGGGGCGAATACAGTAAATACTCAAGAAGATGGCGAAACAATCGGTTTTGAATTTTTTTCTATTTGATATTTAGTGCTTACATTTTTACACGCACATCTGTATATAAACTGGACAACATGATGAGCAATAAATATTAATAACCTTCCTATACCCGCGTATTGGTCTGCTAGACCGACAAAACATTTATTTTAATTTCTTTAATTTTTCGGAAATGCTGGCGAGATGAGGTTTTTGCTAGCTGCCGGATTTGTTACTAACTTCAATTTAGTGCACAGCATGCGTTTGTGCTTAACGTACGTGTAGGTGTATTTGGCGCCAATTGGTCCGTGAGACCGACGCGGGTATAGGCGCAACTTTTGGTGTAAGTATAAATTTACTATATTATTGCTTGTTCACTGTTAAAAGATGACTCATGGTGATGGTATAGCCTGATGAACATAGCAGGTATTGACACCTACGTAATATACTTGCAAAACAACCACAGCAAGAAAATTAGTCACAGGGTTTTAGTGCTGTATCCTACGATCTCCTCAACTCGCAACTGCGAAAACCAGCTCTCATCACATCCTTTCCTTGAACCATCAAGATGAGACTCTCCGAAATGCGTCGGTTTGATGGTCTCGAGTCTGCACTAACATCTAAAAGAAATAAAATTGGTCACTGTGGGTATTAAAACACGCTATAAATACGAAGGTTAATAAATTCATTCTTTCGTTCATATATCTAAGTCATAGTAAAACATGGCATTTGTTGTGGAGTCGAAACGTCAAGCATGAATGCCAGCTTCCCACAATATATTACTGTTTGTTTTTATATCGTTTTTACACTTGTTTGTACCATAAATTTTGCGAAGAACATAAAATATATTACTTTTATAAAAACAAGGAATTACGGCAGGCGTATTTGTTGAAATGACAATTTTAACCTTTTGTAACAGAACAAATACCAGATCTGATGTATCAGATATAAAAAAAGAGTTAAAAGGACATCGTTATAAATTGTTTTCGATTTAACCACATAGGTGGCGACAAAAGCTATTTTTATTAAACCCCGACGCAGAAAGAGGGGTGTTATAAATTTGACCACTATGCGTGTGTCTGTCTGTGGCACCGTAACATTTAAACGGCTACATCGATTTAAATGCGGTTTTTTCATTTAAAATCTGGTGATTTAGCAGTGGTTTTTATACTTATTTTATCAAAATCGGTTAAGTCTTTAGATCATCAGCTCTTTTGTTAGTTACGGTAGTGATCTGAGACGTATATAGGTATAAATTAACAGATCTTTCTCACTTAAACACGACTACAAATAATGTAGAAAATGAACTTTTTTATTTTGGCCCGTGTCTGGGTATTGTGGTACCGTCATTTCTGATTTCCATAAAACAAGTGCTTTAGCAACTTAACTTGGATTCTATGTATATGATATTGTCTGATATATATTGTAAACAGGTAGGCGCTTGATCACTATCATGCCTGATGGTAAGCGACGATGCGATCTAGTATGTCACGCGCTTGACTCTCCTGTGACACTCGTGACTTGAAGACTCCTAAATTGTCTTTGTCAGGAAACACAGACTCAGGCATAGAGTTCCACTCCTTACAGGTTTTTTGAAGTGAAAACTTCTTTAGGATCGTTGTGATTTGAAAGTCGATGAAACGAAAAAGCGACAGTAAAGAGAGACAGACAGAAATTCATAACATTTAACGTAGGAGAAAATGAGATAGGAAGCATTATGTACGTGTGTTAATACATGTTTGTGTGCGCATGCGTAGTACAAAGCTTGAGAGAAGGTATCACAACAACCGTGGTATTTTGTATACGTGTATGTATTTTTAAAGGTTTCACTTCTACCACGTGTGAATTGCACTAATGCTTTTTTGGCGTTGGGAGTTTATTAAGTTTTAATTTTATTTTATTGTTATACTGTTATCAAATGCACACCCGCGTTCGGAATAAATTAATGTTTTAACATTCTTTTAAACGAATTCGCGAATTTAGTCGCCGAAACTAAAAATACCATGACTTGACCTTGTAAGGGTTAAAGCACTTACCGCCATTAACAAATGAAAATGTTCAAGGTGAAACTATTGCTTGATAAGAATCTTTTAAGCGAGGTCACATTTGTACTTGGGATTTTGGACGATCGTTTGGTGCAACGGTAGCGATCCTGCCTTTCGCACATATGGTCTTGGGTTAGAGTCCCGGTAGGGGCCAATATTTGTGTCATAAATACATGCATTTGTACGAGTACTTACATAAAATCACGCCTTCTTCCTCCAGATTAAGGCAGAGCTCACATATTTCCACCTAACGATCCTGAGATACACTTCCGCTTGTTCAATTCTCATCAGCCTTTTCATACAAGCTCGTCGGTTAAGGGTACTTTTAACCTGGCCTTTTTAAGGTCATCCTCTATTTGGTCCCTGAAAGTTCACCTTGGTCTGTCGTTACCGAATTGCCCATGCACATTTGCCTCATACATTTGTATTATTAACCTTCTTTCGTCCATCGTCTCTCTATGTCCAAACCACTAAGGAACCCATTTTCTATCTTTGTCACTATACTTCTTCCACACCATACTATCTTATCACATCATTTCTTGTTTTTTCCAACAAATATACTCCAGCTCTCATTTCCACTGCATAAATCATACATTCATGCTTCCTCTGCCTGAGTACCTGAGTCATTGGTTTTATATATATTTCTATAAATATTATATATCTATGTTGAATATATGTATGTCTAGCCGATGCCCTAGTATCCATAACACAAGCCTTATAGTGCTTACTTTGGTTTAGGTGTGAAATTTTAATCCATTTCTAATATGTATCTAATATGGCTGCCTTCTGCAATTTAGTGTATAAAATATCATTTATTTTTTAAAATTTAAGGTTATGGTGCAGGTGCTTTAGTATAACCCCGGTAGTCTTTAATACTAATGGAACTTGTTTTTTTTTATTGAGAGCACAATTATTTATTATTTTTATTCAATTAAGCTTATGCCTGTAACGGTGAGAGAGAGACATTTCTTATTGTCAATTTTTTTTTAACATACTCTTAATTCTATCGCTCTAAGGGCTTTTGACACAGCAAATATAACGAAACTATTATTATTACTACAATAGTTTTTTCCTTTTATCATAGTATAACTTTGTCATTACCCGACGCAAGTTGAATAATATATTTATCAAGTTATTTCTGAAACGTATTGCTTCTACTCGGGTCCTTCAGAATTGGTTGTAATTGAGATCAAGCCAAGGCTTCATATCTTTGCAAAGAATCTTATTAGTGCTTCAATAGTCAGCTAAAGGTCAGTGATGAGTTGATATGATTAGGCTGTTTCAGGATTCAATTCCCTGTGGCGATAAAATAGATTAATATGGGCAAACGTCTTTGTCCTTTCATCAAATCTGATTAAGTGGTTTCCTTGAAAAAGGTAACTTGTTTCGTATCTGAAGAACTTCATCTGGAATAAGAAATTTCAATGTCAAGAGTCCCGCTTGACATCTGAGACTAATTTTTTTTTTCTTGTAGTTTTTTTTAATAAAATTCTAGTTAAATGTTTGAATGACTAAAAATATTATAATTAAACAGCTGTTTCTTTTTTATTGCTTGTTGGATACTTGTTAAAGTGTTACATTCGATGTTGTAGGTAGTAGTACCTAGAAAAAATTTGACAAGTCTGTCAATCTCTCGGTAGACAAAATTGGACTAGTACTAGTTTGGATAGCGAGGGGAAGTTGGTTCGAGTCCCGCCTTACACCTAAGATAATTTGATTTTTCTTCTAGTAATAATATCTTTAGATATATAAGTAGCTTAAATGGTTAAAAAACCAAATAAAGATAATATTTTGATAGTTGTTTCTTCTTTATCGATTATTGGATACTTGTAAAAGTGTTACCTTCGATGTTGTAGGTAGTAGTGCCTAAAAAAAATTGGACGAGTTTGTCAAGGTTATGGTAGATTAATTGGGAGTGTGCTAGCCTAGGTAGCAAGGGGATGTGGTTTCGAACCCACCTAACGCCTGAGATAAGTAGATTTTTTCCAGTAAAAATTTCTTTAGTTAATTTCATCATAATTCCATCCATTTTTATTATTAATACATATCGTATTAGTATACGATATGTATTAATAATAAAAATGGATTAAGTCATGTAACATAGATTATAAATAATAATACCTAAATCATCCTGTGAATAAAGCTCCTAATAGAAATGGTAGGATAAAATGAAAATGGTTCCGGTTTCCCAAAAAAAAAGCATTTTTTATTACAATGAGAGAATAATGTAAAAATCAAATACATAAATATTACCCGAAAACAATTAAAATACTTTTTCAAAAGTAAACAAATGGTGATATTGGATTTTTTTATAAGCGCGTTGAAAGTGATAAATAATTTGAGATGGCAATTTTTTTAGGATCGGATCCAATTTCGATTATTTATGATGTGCGGGTTGAAAAAAGGGCTCGACGCAGATATATTTGAGAAATCACATGGAAAAAAAGTGAAAAATGGCACTGCTCTTATCATATTTGCAGACTCCAGTTTCTTTCGGGTTTAGGGTTGCCAAGTCTTAAAAACGAAAAGCCAGACAGACCATCTAAATAAGCCGGACATTCGGGTAAAAAAACCGGACACTTTAACATGCCATGTTTATTTTTTAAAGTAAAACAAAGCTTTTTTTATCATTTACCACAAAATCCTAATTTCTTATGAAACAACAGTCAAAATTGAATGAATCACTCTTCTTTTTTATTAATCATTCATAATTCATTACAATATTGATTTCAAAAATTGCAAACTACATGATAAATGTAAAAAAGTTAAAAATTAAAAAGCTGGACAGGTTAGATACCGTCTATTTTGGCTGTACATCCAAATAAAAAGCCTGACTGTGTCCGGCTTTATCCGGACGCCTGGCAACCCTACTCGGGTTCAAGATGATGTTAAACTTATTTAGAACGCACGATACGATAGTGATCAAAACATGTATTTACCTAAAAAAAATGAGATTATTTAATAAACTCTGTGACTCTCTCTTAACTATAGCATTTATAATGCATCATTTATCACTACGTATTATAACATAGGATCCTCCTCTCTGTTTCTGTTCTCAATAAAGTGAAAAAATACTTAATGGATTTTCATGGAATTTTCACCAGCAAATAGAGATTCATGAGGAAGGTTTAAGTACATCATCATCATCATATCAGCCGTACGACGCCCACTGCTGGACATAGGCCTCCCCCAAGGATCTCCACAACGATCGGTCCTGTGCTGCCCGCATCCAGACTTTCGTTTTAAGGCACTGAGGTATTTTTGACGCGAAAATGTATCGCAGCTTCCCGAACGCTGCCCACCCGAGTTGGATTCGACGAGAGATCTCTTTCTCGAAGTTAGACTTACCTAACTGTATTGTATGTCCTAGGTAAACATAGTGGTCAACAACTTCGAGTGTAACGTTCCCAACATTTACTGGAGCGGGTGTAACATGGGCGTTGGACATAATTTTCGTCTTGTCCATGTTCATCTTAAGACCCACTCGTTGGGATGCGTTACTGAGATCTTCGAGCATGGTGCTCAGGTCTTCCAAGGTCTCAGCCATTACGACCACATCATCGGCAAACCGAAGATGCGTCAGGTACTCTCCGTTGATGTTAATGCCAAGTCCATTCCAGTCCAGAAGCTTAAGAATATCCTCCAACGCAGCAGTGAACAGTTTCGGAGAGATAACGTCTTCCTGTCTCACTCCTCGCTGTAGTTGGATAGGATTAGAGCTCTGGCTCTGTACTCGGACCGACATAGTGGCGTTTTGGTACAGGCACCTTAACACTTCGATATACCTGTAGTCCACTTGGCACCTCTGGAGAGACTGCAGCACCGCCCAAATCTCGATCGAATCAAAGGCCTTCTCATAGTCCACAAACGCCAAGCAAAGTGGCCGATTATACTCTTCGGTCTTCTGTATAACCTGCCGCAGCGTATGAATGTGGTCTATGGTGCTAAAGCCTTTTCGGAAACCGACTTGTTCGGGAGGTTGGAAGTCGTCAAACCTGCGAGCAAGACGACTCGTAATGACCCTCGAAAACAGCTTGTAGACATGGCTCAGAAGCGAGATGGGTCTGTAGTTCTTCAGTAGGGTTTTATCGCCCTTTTTGAAGAACAAAATCACCTCGCTTCTGCTCCATGCCTTCGGCGTTTTGCCCTGGACGATGACAGAATTGAAGAGCTTCTGGAGGACTTTAAGTACTGGCGTGCCGCCCGCATTCAGAAGCTCTGTTGTAATTCCGTCATCTCCCGCCGCCTTGTTGTTCTTTAGCTGTTTCAGTTCCATTCTAATCTCGTACAGGCTGACGTCCGGGATATCTTCGGTATAGTGTCGGGTAAGCTTGGCTCTAGGATCTCGAGCTCTGCTTTGGCCTGGTGTGATATTGGAATACAGCTGCCTATAGAAACTCTTAATCTCTCTCAAGATTTCAGGAGTCGATGAAATGATACTGCCCTTCTCAGTTTTCAGCCTCGTCAGTTGACTTTGCCCAATAGACAGATCTCTAGCGAACACTTTGGAGCCTTTGTTCCGCTCTATGGCCTCTTTAATACGCTCGGTATTAAATTGGCGAAGGTCGCTCGTCAGCGACTTCGAGATCTGGCTATTAAGCTGTCTATAACGTAGGGCATCCGCTGAGTCTTGCAGTCTCATTTTATGTCTCTTATCCATGAGTTCGAGTGTATGTGCGGAGAGTTTCTTCAATTTGGGACGGTGGATTTTGAAGTATTTTTACCCTACCGTACGGACAGCATCCACCACTAGGTCGTTTAGATCGTCCACATCTATGCTGTTATCAAGGGTCTCAAAGCGGTTCTGGAGCTCGAGCTGAAAGCGTTCGGGGTTTTGAATCTGGGTCGGCACTGGTCGGAGCGTAGATTTTATCAGCCGCGATCTTTCAAGCTTCACGTTGATATTCAATGTGCCTCTTACCAGTCGGTGATCGCTCCCTGTCTTAACAGCGTTGATTACAGAGACATCATTGAATATTTGCTTCCTCTTTGACATGATAAAATCGATCTCATTTTTGGCCTTGCCGTCGGGACTTATCCAGGTCCATTTGCGAGTTACGGGCTTTCTGAAGAAGGAGTTCATCATATAGAGGTTCTCCCTCTCCATAAAGTCCGCCAGCATCTGGCCTCTGTCGTTCCGTTCTCCAAATCCAAATTGCCCCACTCTCAACTCGTCACCGCAGCGCTTCCCCAACTTTGCATTGAAGTCCCCCATCACAACCGTGTAGTGGGATTTGTGACTATGTATGGCCCCAGAAATCTCCTCATACATAGCCTCCACTTCGTCATCGTCGTGTTTCGAGGTTGGAGCGTACACTTGGATGACCGTCAACGAATACCGTGATGATATTCTGAGTACCAAGTATGCCACTCTGCTGGAAACACTACCGATGGATAGCACATTGTTGACGAGGGACTTATGGACGATAAACCCGACACCACCCACGGACAGTTGGTCGCCCTCCCGGAAGTACAGCAAGTTACCGGAGTCCAGAATTATCGTGTCCTCTCCCTCTCTTCGGACTTCAGACAACCCGATGACGTCCCAGTGTAACTTGCCGATAACTTCATCCAACTCTGTCATTTTCGCGTCGGTCTTCAATGTGCGCGTATTATATGTTGCCAGGTCCAGTCGTCGGTGTTGGTAGCCGCAGCCTACCCGGAGATTCTTCGCACCCCTTGCCGCACCGTTACCGTAGCCGCTACCGTAGCTAGGAATGGTTTGGCTGCCGGGGACTAGGGGCCGTTTCTTGTTGTGCCTATCCATTTGAGGGGTTTTGCTATTAAGGAAAGCTGGTTATACGGATACATTTGATAAATAAATAACACCTAATACATTATTCTGAATCCAAGTAGTTAACGCACTTGTGTTAGGGAATTTCTATAGAACGACAGTACCACAACACCCATATCCGAGCCGATACAGAAAACTTTTTTTTAACCCTGCCGGGGATCGAACCCAATACCTCGGAGTGGCCTTACCATAAAAACCTTTATGCGAGCCACTCGACCACGGAGTTAGTCAAGTATTAATTAAAATAACTGTATTGATCTTTAACAAAATAAAAAGGTTAGTTACATTATCAATATCTTTTCACACCGTGAATCATTTTGAGGTCCCATTTTTAATTTTTGTATCGTATAGTCATTTGGTAGAATTGAGAGGTATAAGCCGCATAAGTAAATATTTCAGTAAAAGTCGGAGGTTTTTAATACATAACCTGATTATATTATGTTATAATCGAGGTTTTTAAGTTTTAATGGGTAGGTACTATCGAAGCCTCTGGCGCCTTATCAGTCCTAAGTCGAAAGTCGCTTCCACACTGCACGATGCCTATCGCTTCAGGCCACGCCCCGCTCCATTCATTCAACAATGGCGCGCGTGCGCAAACAAGCAAGTGAGTGTTAGAGACATAGATTGACAGTTTACAGTACTGACATCAAGGGCGATTTTAAAACTAGTTGTTTATGATTGGCCGTAGTATACATCGTAGTAAAATACGAAGCCAATTAGGGATAATTATGGGTCGTGTAGGCGTGTCCGATGCGATCAGTTCAAACGAATATTTCTACAAAGTTGTAAGGCACGAGAGACCTCGATAGTACATATTCATTGTATTGTTTTAAACTTTCATGGTCACCAACATTATAGTAATATAAGTTATATACGGGACTGCTACCATGTACCTTGTTTTTATTGAGTTTCCGATATTGCGGCACTGTTGCAAGCGCCATGAGCACGGAGCAACAACAACAGTACCGAAATATCGGAACCTCAATAAAAACAAGGTACATGGTAGCAATCCCGTATATAACTTATATAACCATATTCATTGTGTTTAATATACATATTTAATAATAATATTATTTCTTAGATTAACACCAATTAGCATAAAGTAAGTACTGTACGGCTTGTGTTATGGATTCCAGGGTAATGGATTTTGAGTACATGAAGTGGCTCAACGTACAGTGACGTTGACAAAAATTATAACTTTTTTTGCGGAACGTTCAATTACGTCGGTGATCTATACAAAATTCTATTAGCTACGTCTAACGCCGTATCACTATAATTTCCTAAGTTTCATAAGCCGCATTACATTTTTATAATAAATACAGAACGTCTGTAAGCGCCCGTATTATTTATTTATATATGTATGGAATTATAGGTGTGTCGTTTAAAATAATTCGATTTGTCGGGCTGTTCTGCAAGAATTGATAATTTTAATTAATTTATTATAATTGTTCATCTTCTTTTTTATCTTACAGTTTATAAAATACCTAAAATCTATGATCATACCAGAAAGCTATTCCATCCATGGCCTATATGTTATATCTCTACTTAATTAAATAATTAAAAGAATTTATTATGAGTATTAATTTTCTTCTTTCACGACAGTTTGGTGCAACGGTAGCGATCCTGCCTTTTGCATGGTATAAATAATTACATATCTATGTATCATAGATGTATGTCTATCTGTACGAGTTATAGTACGGTAGTATAGTATCCATAACACAATCCTTACAGTGCTTACTTTGGGCTAGGCTAATTTTGGTGTGAATGTGAGAAATATTATTATTATTATCATATAGTTGATAAAAATAACTAAAATCCGTAGTGGTCATACCAAAAAACTCTTACCTAGCACGATCGTACACTAAATGTTGTAATATCGTAACTATGGGACTTTGTGTGTGTGTGTGTGTGTTTTAAACTCTTTAATACAATAATAATACTAGATTTAAAAATCCAAAAATCCCACGTTATTCAGTGACCAAAAAAGAATAAAATAACCCGGCGGGGCCAAGCGAGGGGCCATTCAAAACGTGGGGGCGCATGTTACTTATGGAGACGTAATGAGATGTATGATATGCATAGATGTTGAGAGTATTTGTAAAGATACCCCCCACGTTTTGAGTGGCCCCTCGCTTGGCCCCGCCGGATTATTTTATTATTTTTTGGTCACTGAAAAACGTGGTATTTTTGGATTTTTAAATCTAGTATTATTATTTTATTCTTTTTAATTTTTAACTCAACGAAGTAACCATGTGTTACGCAACAATCGGATAAGCCCCATACATAAGTGAAAGTTGCCGAAAGTTGACCTGAAAGTGTACCTAGAAAGTTAAAAGTTGTTTTAGGATGCATTGTCATCGGGTTCTGACTTGCTCCAAAAATTTCAGCTCGCTAGGTGGCCGGGAAGTGCCTCAAAATTGAGTTGCAAGAATCCAACTGCACAGACAGACAGACAGACAGACAGACAAACAAGAAAGCGACCTGAGAAAAACGTGGGAAAAAAGGACACTTTGTTTTATGAATGTTTTACGTATGAAAATTTAGGTAAATATCGGAAGTCGTGTTGGATAGCACAACACGTTATGAATCGATAAAGCGTGATTTACTTCCATCGATTTCATTCGATTCCTAAAATGGACGTTTTTCATTTGAACCTGAATGTATTTCATTTCAAAATGTTTCAAGCACAGCGAACGAATATTGAGTATTTTGAATGTGGGTTTCGGTACAAAATGTGGATACGATGTCAAGTGGCACTATTTCGTAGTGGTTAAAACGTCGAAATTGATTCATTCAGCAACTGTATGATGGATATTGGTTGAATTTCAAAAGCCGGACGCACGTGTGGTTGTAAAGTTAATAAGTACTTCTGACTCTTTTCAATTTTTATTTTGAAATTAAAATTTTTTAACGGTATTTACTTTTAAAATACTTTATTTTTAATTATAAAGCCGTAGTAGTCCGCCATAGCACCATCGGTTAAGCGGATTGAGTGTGATCATCGCCGATGTGCTACGAATCGTAGCGCATCCACTCGTAACGCAAGCTCTCACTCATAGCCTACTACGAGGAAAGGTTAATAATGTGTTTATCGCATTGCTAATGTTCTTTTTTAATAATCTATTTACAAATGAAATTAGGTACTGAATTTCTTTTTAGTGTATATTTTCTGAATCGTATGATGTGTAAGTATAAGTTACATAAAGTAATATTTTTTATTTACATTAAACGTCCGAGAATGTGCATTGGCGGTGTAGGCGTGCGTATTATAATGAATATAATTTCTTTCACTTTTAGAATTACTCCGAAATGGCGATACTTATGAAAAAAGTATACGGGCAATTTTTGTTGACAATTGTACACACATTCTACAATTTCGGTCTGACCTATATTTATGATAAAACTTACCATTTCCCATTCAAAATGCAAAAAAACCGATAACTTCGACCTTTTTTTATCTTAAATAACATACATATGGGATCGGTAGTAACTTTTGACATTTTATTTGTAATAATGTTCCTAATATCTCTAGCAATTTACAGCTTTATACGAATTTTTGTTATTTGAGATGCTTATTTGACCTAAGTGTATATATATACACCCCTTTCATATTGATTTTTGTCACTTTTCCTGCATCGTCTTGCGTATTGATTTATGTAAAATTTTCTCTTATTCGCATAATGTAAGCTAATTACCTGAACGTTCGGTTCTCTCGTGCAAATTGACATTCATAGCTTTCCTGTACGCTATGTTCGCGTAACTCACATGTTCATATTCTCGTATACCGTATATTTTTGCGAATTTAAATTGCGGCGGGTCGCCGTCACGATCTAGTGCTAAACCTGTTGACTCGATTCCACATAAAAATTATTAAAATCGGTTAAGAACTCGGGAAGTTATGGCGTAACAGACATTGCGTCAATGAAGCTGATCTATGGGAGCTCCGCTCGGTTCGCTCCAATAAAATTGTATTCAAAGAAATTCAGGTTTTTCTTCGCTGCTACAACAAGTGCAAATTAAAGTTTTTTCTCTACTAACTAACCTACTCGTATTTACCTATATTGTGACTGTTTGGTAACAATGGTAGCTATCCTGCCTTTCGCACCGATGGTCCTGGGTTCGAGTCCCGGAAAGGGAAGATGTTTGTGTGATGCGAGCATTTCTTCCTGAATAATGGGTATTTTATATATTTTTTTGAATATTACTTAGTAATGTATCATATATGTATGTATATCTGTTACCCTTGTATCCATAACACATGCATTACAGTGCTTACTTAACGATAATAACATAATTCTCGTAAAAACTCCATGAAATGGACAGTTACGCTTTATAATATTACCAGCTAATAAGCTACACTTGTATAACTAAATTCGTTTTAGATGTGTGAAATGGAGCGCCTAAAGAAAAAGGTTTGAAAAGATTTTTTTTTTTTTTTAGTATCCTTCGATTTTAGTTTAGTTGGTTTTTACGCCATTAATTCCACAAAGGCTGTATGGTTTTGAACCGCGACCCCTTTGCATAAACTTCTTAAATAACAAAAACATGATCAAAAAATAAAACAACGGGTTGCACTCCGGGAGTGCCGGCAGAAGTGAAAACATGAACATTAACGTTGTGTATTTTTGATATTTTGAAAGGTTAGGGAATACTTAGCACGATTTTGCTTTAATTATTAGAATAAAAATATTATCATTTATTGTGCTATCGTACACAAACATGACAACTAAACGAAACAGCAGGAACAGGCATACATTTTCACCGTGCGGTAGAAAGAGAAGGGGATATTACTTCTTCTCCTACGCCGCGCCGGCGGTCTACTCTTCCTCCGTCTTACACATTTTCGATCAGGTCACGTGTCCTGACGCGAGTTTAACATGTTTTACCCATCTCAAAAAGTGCACAACGCCGCTAAGGAAGTTTTTACTTCAAAAATTATCTTATAATATCAATGGTTTAGTCGATTAGTTATTAAAAAAAATGGTGTATTTACCTATAAATGCATGTCTTTTAGTCTAGTCATGTTTGTATGTTAATATTTCAATGTGTACCATATATGTTGTTGATCAATCATTTTTAATAAATTAATAATTATATTAGTGAATAAGAAAGTTTAAAACGATATATTCCAAGAAGGAGATGGCGGTATGAGCAAGTGCAGATCTTAAGCACAATCTCAAAAGTACTTTGATAGCGATGGCTCAACTTGCTTTCCTATTCAACCCTATTTTCAAAATTCGTCATCTAATTGAAGTAAAATTAAATACAGAATTTTCGTAACATCCAATTTAATGATTTCATCGCGCGCTTCTCAACATCTTTTATAATGCGCACAGCAAACTCCCTCCCTGCGTCTGTATTTCCGAGTACTTATAACCCATCCATTTTCAAAGCCAGGGTGAATCGGCACCTTCTAGGTTAGCTCGCTCTATCGTGGATCCTTTCTTGGCCCCCGGGCTTGATTGGGAACAAAATAAAAATAATTACATAAACCCTTTTCAAACTATCTCGGAAGGTAGCTAGCCTATCCGTTTTTAGAGGATACATTTCGGAGAGTGTGCAACAGAATTGCACAGCCTTGTTCCGATTACCATTTTTTCATCGGACAACCAGACTTACAAATAGGCGCCACCGTTATATGGTTGATATCCAAAGAGTTGCACTTCAAATTTTGTGATCCGTACCGCTCAATAGAGAGGAACTATTTGCCTGAGTCTGTGTTTCGTGATAAATACAATTTAAATAAATAAATATTAGACAATTTCACATACTTTGTTCTGAACCCAAGTTAAGTAGATAAAGCACTTGTGTTATGTAATTCAGAAACAAGGAAGGTACCACCACACCCAGACACGAACCAATATAGACAAGTTTATTTTCTATATTGCCCGGCCGGGGATCGAACACGAGACTTCGGAGTGTCGTTACTTTAAAAACCGGTATGCGAGCCATTGGCCCACGGAGGCCGTCAAAAATTTAGTGGTCTTGAAGTGACGAGTGAATAGGTATCTTCTAGGAAGGCGCGTCATATCCTAAATAGCATCATCGCTTACCATCAGGCGAGATATTGGTCAATCGCTTAAGTAAGGCTAGGTTAGGCTTAGGTATAATAATAAACTCTAGGCATACTATAACCCGTAATATTCAACAGGAATGTGTTCTGTTGACCCGGGAGCTATTTGTCGGGTCCTTATGACCCGGTCAAGTTGTTTATCTATATTTTTATGGTAATGTCTTCTAACGCCTAGGGCAAGGAAGCTGTTTATTTCTATATTCTGGAAATATCGCAAGTGTATGAACATTAGCTCCATATTGTTGGAAAAATTTATGGCTTATTATTGCTCTTAAACAAAAATTCGTCGATGTATTTAGGCTAAGTTTACCCATATTAAAAAAAATATCGCTAAGCTTTCTATATTTTCATACATAAAATATAGTCAACATAAGTATTTATTAAACTGTTGGTTTTTATTGAAGTTGTTTTTTAAGTTTTTTATTTATAATTTCAGGGAAGCTTCCAACTACCATTATCTTTTGACCATCGAGTTTATTAATTTTAGCTGTTAAGATGTATGTCCTTATTGGTTGTTCAAATAAATAAACTGGGGGTTTCCCGATATTTATAAAGTATGGTCAGAAAGAATTAAACTAACTAGTGTTGCTAAGGTTAGATCTTGCTCAATTCAAGATAAATTAGGCTTATGTTTTTTGACATTTAAGCAATTTAACGGCTATATTTTTATATCAAAATAATTTATTTTGAAGTTTGTGATAACAGAATCATATTGGTTTTTTGTGGATTATGGTGACGACGTATGACATTGTAAATGTCGTTACATCTGTTAAAGCTGCCGAGTTTCTTGCGCCCGTTCTTCTTGTCATTTAAAAGACGTCCTGAATGGGCGGTAGGTAAAAATGTTGGACTTATTTTAAGTGCGTTGGAATAAAGTTATTTTCATTTCAACATTTTATTCAGTAGGTTAATTGGGAGAGCACTCGCCCGGCTAGCTAGGAATGAGGGTTCAAATCCCGCCAAATAATTTATTTATATTTTATTAAACCTTTAATTGGTAAGTGTTACTATCCCCTGACATTAACAACTGCCATTTTTTTTTTGATGACCGTTGGTGTAACGATAGTGATCCTGCCTTTTGCACTGACTGTGTCGGTTTAAGTCCTATCTAAACGAGCATTTGTATCCGAGTCATGTTACATATCTATACATCATATATGAATGTTTATCCGTTATCCTAGCATCCATAACACAAGCCTTACAATGCTTTCTTTGAACTAGGCTAATTGGTGTAAGTAAGTAGTAAGCTACATAATTTTGTTTCACTAATGAATGTTATTATTGCTAGATAGATAATAAGTTTATTTTCGTCATATTACACACATGCTTACAAAAAATTTAATCTTAGGATACTAACGATTTTACATTTGAAAAGGCCCAGCGCTTCATTTGCTCTGAGAGCAAAGCACTGATTTTCAGCTCTTACTCAGAAACCGCACGAGACTATATACAACAGCTTAGACGTGAAAACCCTACAGAATAAATACTATAACAAATAAAAATATGTCTGTTAAAGGTAATACATGAAAAATTATTATGGAGAGAATAGAGTAAATTATAAAATAAATTTGATTACCTTTTAGACTACCGATTGAAAATTAATTTTTTGTTCTTGGGAAACAGTACCTTTTTCTGTATAAAAGGTGTCCTATGTTCTTTACTGTACCCCTAGCAATGTGAATGCAAAATATCATGATAATCGATTAGTGGTTAGGCGTGAAGTTTAACAAACAAATTCACTTTTGCATATATAATATTAATCAATACTTTAAGGTTTTTACCGATATGACTTTAATTTGCGCAATCATATTTGCTTACTATATCAGGTTAAGTATTGAGAATGTGCCCCCAGAGCCAAATGTAATGAATATCATATTAAATTATTATAATAGAAAAATACTAGAAAAAATCGACTCGGGTCACAAGTGAATTCTCACGCGGGAACCGAACCCGCAACCTTTGGAAATCCGGTCCAATGCTCTCCCAATTGAGGTACCGAGCCTTGCGAACACTCGTCGAAATTTTCTAGTACCTTTCTGACTTTACGCTGTAGGCTAGCGTTGTTTCATCAACGAGAGGAACATCCTCTCGTATTTGAAAGAAACATTTTTACAAATGTTTGGGCAATCAATGAAAATGAAACAGCCATTTAGTTTTATCATTTTTATATATTTTATGCATTTTGCATTGCTGTCTTATAAGATAAATTATTATAATAGAAAAATACAAGAAAAAATCGACTCGGGTCACAAGTGAATGCTCAGGCGGGGAACGAAAGATAAGATAGCATTGAAAAATGTATAAAATATATATAAAAATTATAAAAGAATAAATCATATTGTTAAGTACGTTACTCATTGACATTGATACTATTTATGTAGTTTGAGCTGCCTATCTCTTGCTTTCATTGAATGACCTTGAAAAATGACCTGATAACAGCAATTTTTTTAAACTTTTCGTTCTCTAAAACTAATGGAGTTAGAAATGTGATTCCAACGCTAAACTGTACACAATAACATGACAAATATTACGTATAACTTTCTTAATTATTTTACTAATAATTTTTCTAATATTTTCTCAGTTATTATTTGTGAGGTTTAACAGAGCGACCACTTCTAAAAATTCTGAAAAATAGCACTTAGTATGTAGATTTAGTTGATATAAGTTTCATCGAAATCGGTTGCCCGTTCTTGACTAATAGAAGGACAGACAAATATTTGAGAAAAATGTATAATTGGTATCAGTAACTCATGAACGAATTTTAATCGTACAATTTGTCCAAAAAATAAATGTACAGACAGAACCTTCAGATTAATATTGTAGTATAGATAGCACAGTGGCAGTTGGTCGACAAGTTTTTTTACTGTGCCATTGTTTTCGTTTATCGTTGTCACGTACACGTTTCAATCAACGTTGAATCGTTTTTCGTATTACATTCTACGGCCCCTTTAATACGGAAACAGCTGAAGGTGAAAATTTGAATAAGTCATGGAGAAGCAGGGGACTCCCCGTATCCTAAACCCTAATATAAAATTCGTCGCTTTTATTGCTCCTTGGAATACAAATATTTTCTTTGTGTAATATTTTACAGGATTTGCGCATAATTTATTTTAAATTAACATAAATCAATATTAAACAATTGGAAACGTTCCCGATTAAAATATTGTGAAGGCAGTAGAAAATAAATGACGACCGTTGTCTTAGTCATCCTGTGATCACGGCTCCTGTAAAGGAGTCGACACATCAGGATTCAATATGAAATCAATTATGAGCAAAATCCATAAAAAGAAATAATTTAAATGTGCAATGTGCGCTCAAGCGTCAGAAGTAAACTGGTACCATTTATATTAATTATTCTTCGAAGCCGACAGCCACAACTATGAGATGGCAAGTTGTATTTTCTATCGTGTAATTTTCAACTTGAGAAAATGGTTGAGAGCATCTTACAAATTAAAGTTCTTGGAAGTTTCCTTGTAAAAGTAATTAGGTCTTTCATAACAGTTTTTTAAGTAAGTGGATCAGTTTAAATAGCTTTTTAGAATTAATAACAATACAAAAAAAGGTTTTGTTATAGTTTTTTTGCCGGATTTATATACGTTTGACGAAGGTTTGGTACACTGGTAGCAATCCTACGGTTCCGATCCCGATAGAGGTAAGTTTTTGTGTGATGAATACAGGCATTTAAAGCTAGTTATGGGTATTTATATGTTTTTTGATAAATATTACTTATTTGTGTATGACATATGTACGACTGTTCGTTACCCTAGTGTCCATAATCAAGCCTTTCAGTACGTACTTTGGACTAGGCTAACTGGTGTGAATGTGAGGAATATTATTATTCTTGTTTTTAGATATTTTCTGACGTTTCAACAACTTTACAGAATGACTAGGTAATGTACGTTATACAGGGTGTCCCAGAAGCCGACGTTAAGCCGAAAGCGGGTGATAGACAACAACAGTGAAAAAATCGCCATAGGGTGCAAATTTTATCGATTTTTTGAATGCTAGATTTTTTGTTAAATATATGACTTAGATTTTTTTTTTTCTGAAAACTTATATGCACGTTTATTTATATTTAATTTAAGTTGTGTTCGTTCGTTATTGTTTTCATTATTAGTATTTCACCTTAATTATTTCCTCTTTCAGTTACAGCTACACCACAGCTCTAGCTTCCTTATTATCCTCTCCATTCTAAGGTGGTATGGATTGTTACACATTAGATTTAAACATTTATCTGTGTTTGTGTAGCCTTCCGTTTTTGTAATCAATAAAGTGTTTTTGTATTGTATTGTATATGAGTAAGTCTATAATCCGCTTTCGGCTTGACGTTGGCTTCTGAGACAGCCTGTATATATAATGCTACCATCCAATATTTTAGTTGGACACGTTCTTAACTAGTCAATTTATACAAATAAAAAAATTGTTTATTCAAAAAATAATAAATAAGTATTAAAAAACATCGCATACATTGATTTGAAATAAATTAAATACCTAAAACACTTGTGTTATGGAATCAGAGCCAATGGTACCTAGATTCGAGCCGAAATATAAAAGTTTATTTTCCATATTGACTCAGCCGGGTAACGAACCCGGTACCATAAGTACATAGTGTTACCAAAATAGAGTATAGATAGCCTAAGTCAACCGTCAATACTTAAAATATGTTATACAGATACTAGCTGATCCGGCCATGAGTGCAGTTTTTATAATTGGAATAAAAAAATGAAATTATCCTATGTCTTAAGTCCGGATAAATCCAGCAAATTGAAAAAAAAACATCAAAATAAGTTGAGTTGTTTCGAAGTTCATAGCGGTCAAACACTGTGACAGGTTATTTTTATACATATAGACTAGCTGACCAGGCCACGCGTTGCTGTGTTATTAATGAAATCTATCTTATGTCCTAAGTTGAAACAAATCTAGCAAAATAATAAAAAAATATTAAAAATCGGTTGATTTTTTTTCGGAGTTTATCGCGGTCAAACACTCTGACAGCGATTTTTTAATATATATGGATTATTAAATTAAATATCTCGTTTAATTTCTATTCAAACAGTTACTTGAATATGTATTCGGTATGCGAGCCACCCGACAATGGTCGTCGGAATATGTCTTGCCAACCTAATTTCTGACCGCAACTTGGTGGGGATGTAAGCGATTCTGTGCAATGCGTTTCCGTTGCCAAATAGGAAGTTAACCGCTAACTGCAGTGCCATAAATACTGAGTCCTTTCTACGCTAACACAGCCACAGTAAATATAAAGCTAGATCAGTAAGTTAACTACATACAATCGATCGAAACGAACCGTTATTGGAAGGTGTTTTTTAAAAAAAGATAATTATTCTTACACGATATAGTATTGTTATTATACTCTTTATTGAACTTCAGTATTTTTATTTGGATTAAAAGACCATCTATATATATATCGAATTTAAATATATATATATAAATATATATTTAAATTCCGTGTCGCCCAGATAGCGGAAGGTCGTTGGTTCGAATCCTGAGGGCTCGGAGATGTGGTTGTTTTGATGGACGTATTTTAAATCTTGTGAATGGTTTTTAACTTCCCGCTAAGAAAATCGAGGATTTTCGAAAAATCGGGAAGTTATTGTTTTTACCCCGTATTGCAAAAATCGAATTTTCAACTAATCTCGATGTTTTGATTCCTTAAATCTTTCCTGACCCTTCCCGCGATGGTGTCTGTATGTATGTATGTATGTGTGTGTGTGTGTGTATGTAAACCTCTTATAACTTTAGAAACGGCTTTACCGATCAATTCCAAAAACTAATTAGCTCTTAACCTCAAAAAACCATGTCGATCGCGCCCAAGTGCGTCAAAATCGGTTGATTCGTTCGTGAGATAACGTTGACGAAAAATATCGAAAAAAGTGTTTTTTTGTAATAACTCCGAAATTTTTCGTAACGAAACGAAACGAAAAAAATAATCATAAAAATGAGTTGAGTAGTTTCAAAGTTCATCACGGTCAAAGCCTGTGACAGGAATTATATATATATATATATATATATATATATATATATAGGCGGTTATAGTCCGCCCACCGAGTTTGATCCTCGCCGACGTATTACTGACGTGGATACTCGTAACTCAAGCATGTAGCTTATCACGAGGAGTGAACAGGAATATTAATGATGTATTTGTCGCATTTTTAATATACTTTATAAAGAATAAAACGATTAAATGCACATAATACCAAACACAAATATGAATCACATGATTTCTATAATATTTAAATTTACAAGCATTTACCTATCTCGGTGTCTGTGATGAGATCTTGTAAGTTAAATTTGACCCACTTCCCGGTTTCCGATTGAGCTGAAAATTTGCACGCATAAGCAAATAATGCTATATTTATAAAGCGTGACAATGCAATATTATGATGTCATGGATCAGTTCTGATGCTGGTGCTGGAAGGTGGAACTCCGCAATAAAACGATATAACCCCATCGAGTTTGTACTTTGTTTCATTTCATTGCTATTGACTATTTAACTGCAGTTAAACATATAATAATAATTTCTTAATAACGACTGTGTATTATATATATGTTATAGGTTAGGTTAGGTTATATGATATGTTATAGTGGCTCGCACACCGGTTTTCATAGTGAAGCCACTCCGAGGTTCGATTCCCAGCCGAGTCAATGTAGAAAATTAAATTTAATATATTGGCTTAGTTCTGGGTGTAGTGGTACCTTCGTTGTTTCTTAATTCCTAAACATAAGTGATTTAGCTTCTTGGGTTCAGAACAATGTTTGCGATGGTGCCTTAAATTTATTATTCATCATCATCACGGCCCTTCGTTTGTCCGTCTTCGGACGTAGGCCTCCTCCAAACCTTCCATCTCTGCCTACTTCTTGCCACTCCCATCCAATTCGGTCCAACTGTTTTGGATATTTCATCGACCCATCTCATAGGGGAACGGTATCTACCGCGACGATTTTCCCACGGTCGCCATTCCAGTAGTCACCTGGTCCACTTGAACTGTTCCATTCTGGCTATGTGTCGTGCCCATCTCCACTTTTGTCGCTCTATTGTAACAACAAAATCTCTAACACGAGTCTTTTCTTGAATCCATTCGTTTCTCTTACTACCCACTAACGATATGCAGAGCATAGCTCGCTACATTTATCATTATTAATGATTTTTAAATGAAACCGCTTCTACATGCGTTTAATGTTGTTTTTTACATATAATCCTGATGTTTCGACTCCTTTCCAGGAGCCGTGATCACAGGATAATTCTTAAGTTGAACATTGAATTGAATATTATATGTGATATAAATGAGCTACGCATGTAGTATATGTGAAAACTTCCCAAAACACTTTTTTACCTTAATATTGCGAGTTATTCGCACAAACTAAAACTCACGAAAAAAACAGAAAGTCATTTGTTACCTGTTGATCCCAAGTAAATCCGTTTTGGGACCTTTCCGAATCCCCGAATGAACCCAGTCCTCAAGTTGCTGAGTGCAGACGTGACCTGTGCCAAGTTTGTTGGATCACACGCCAACTTATTGTGAAATCTATGTTGCGTGCTTCGATAACACTTTAGAAGTTAGTTTTGGGTTATAAATCGATGGATTCAGTCTTGTTTTGGGCCTGCGGTGTTAACAAATTGATATGAGGTTAGAAGTTATACTATTGTTTGATAAATTTTAATACAAAATTATTAGAAAATATTGACACGCCCTACAATTTATTCTCAGACGGGAGTCGAACTCTTGATCTAGATTGTACATTGCTTTCACAATTAAGCCTGGCGAAGGAAACTTTTCGCAACGCATTATATCAATTGTCAAAAGTCACTAGGCATACTTATCAAAAGGCTCAAATTGATATACATTACAAGTTAGGTTAGGTCAGATATTTTTTTATCCATTACCAGCCAGCAACGTATCAAATTATGTCTTTTGATCAGTATGCGTTTCAAAATTATACTTTTTAAATTTATGCAAGCCCTTGTGAGCAACCGTCAAAATTTTCTAGTACTCTTTCCTATTTCACGCTGTAGGCCAACGTAAAAATTGAAAGACACTATTTTAGACAATAATTGGGAATTGACGATGTAGTTTTTCCTAGTTTTAACTTGAGCCGTAATCACTGGACGGATCACGGCTTCTGTAAAGGGGTCAAAGAGTCAGGATTTAATACAAAAAAATTGGTTGTCTGTAATGATACTACAATTTTACGTGATAGCGTCATAACAAAAGTGATGAAAAATTGCATACCTTTATGAATTGAATTAAATTCTTATCACTGAATAGTCATTATTTTGTACAATACAAAGAAGGAGTCTAATTGTTTTTTTTTCGATAAATTAATACAAGTTTTTTTAATAAACAATGCAAACCACATTAACTTTTCACTTTATGAAGTGGACGAGAGATAAATGCGCCACAAGTCAAATGCTTAGGCCGATCGTCGCTTGTTCCGCGCTCCCGCTTGCACGCTCGGCTCAGGCGGAACGTTACACTTTTTCGTGCGTGCAGCCGGTGTTCATCAATTTATAAGAACATTATCACATCAAACAGACAAGATTCAATACGGAACTAATATGGTAAAAGAAGTTTTATTTTAATAGACGATTAAAATTATGTGCATAATTGTATACCACCTAGCGATGCTAGAGTATAAACATTATGATTAAAATTAATACGATCCTTTGACGAGTGTTTTGTGCAAAGGTAGCGATCCAGCCTATCGCGCCGTTGGTGCTGGGTTTCGATTCCCGGAAGAGAAGATTTTTGTGTGATAAATACGAGCATTTGCACCTGAGTCAGGGGTATTTATATATATTTCTATAAATATTACATATCGATCTATCATATATGTATGTCTATCCGTTACCCAAGTATCCATAACACAAGCTATATGCAATGCTTACTTTGAGATAAGCTTATTGGTGTGAATGTAAGAAATATTACTATTATTCTGTAATTGGAAAGATCGCTCAAGGCTTTCCAAACAAATAAGTTATAAAGATCACGTTACGTATAAAATATCTTTGTAAATTCATGGAACAAAATACTATAATACGGCTAACTGATATCTAGAAAACTTGAATATTTAACACAGCCAGAAATATTTGGATTCGGATTTAAGGAAATTCTCCTCAAACAATGGAGTTCGTTATGATTCGACGATATTTCGCTGGATAGGGAAAATCTTAATAATATAATAATCCAAACTTAGTACGTTTGTCACTTAATTTAAATGAAAATTGTGGACCAAATCATGGACAATCTTATTACGAAAAGTTTTTATATTATACGAGAATTAACCTCGCCTAATTTTTCTGAAATATCTTACATTTTTATTGGATAAAATCTATTTAGTTCTTAGACTTCTGCGACTATCATACATTTAAACAATATTTACCGGATTGATAACTTTTCTTTTATTCACAGGAGCCGTGATGGCAGAATGTCTAAGTTAAGGCAAAAAGAAAAAATAATTAAATGCTTTTTATTTAATACAAGCAAATGAATGGATTGTCTTAGTCATATTATGATCACGGCTCTTGTAAAGGAGTCGGAGCGTCAGGAGTAAATACAAAAATCAAACGTTTACGCAACATTAATCCGGTAAAAGAGATTTTAATTATTTGTAAATGTTTTTTAATTTCTTTTTTAAATTTATACCTATATTATACAAGGGCTTTATAGGAATTTTTTTATTGATGTAATTTTAATTATCGTTGCATGGGAAGATCAAATAAAGAAATTATGACTGTAAAAAAGAAAATAGTCGGAAGGTCTCGCTTGGCATTTGAGACAACTTTATAATATATGAATACTATGAATACTCATGTATTCAATAATGGGGATGTTTACGGTGAGTGGTGATTCCTAAAAGGGACCCACCAGGCCGAAGGATAGTGTAGGGCACACGTGGGGTTTTAGTATGTATACCGGTGGCGCCACACGACTCGTCACATAGTGACGACTCCTGTCATCGCCATCGGGGAGGCCTGGACTCGACGGCGGAGCTGCCATTACCGCCGCGGGTTATAACCGTATTATGCCCGCAAATTTAAAAAAAGGTATGTTTACGGTATATACATAGAAAACAAATTTTGGATTGCAATATAAGAAACATTACTAGATCATTAAATAAATAGATCATAATAACTTACTATTTAAAATAAATACGGTCAAAAAGTGCTTGTTTTTAGTGTATAATGAAGCAGCAAATATCGATTGCAAATACGAGCCTAATTCGTTTTCTTCTACCAAACCGAATTAGGCCCGAGCTATTTTCTCTATTATCTTTTCTACTTTAGTAACGTTTTACATAGGAGTATATTTATAAGTAGAGTACCTTCATTTAAACGAAGAATTCTGATAATGCGTCAAACACATTATCGATATTCTCGTTTACACCGTGGGTTAATGCTTATATTACGAGAGGGTCATCGTCCGTAGAGACGGAGAGGATCAAACTTCGTCTGCTTAGTTCAAAACTTTCATCTCAACCCATCGGCTACGGCCATTTTAATATCAGCATTAATGAAGTTCGCAAAATTGACTAAAAGATTAAAAAATAAATTTTAAGATAATAGTAGTATCAACAGAATGGCAACATTATCTTTGCATTCAACTAACCTGTCCGTTAGTATAAATCTAGCGAGATGACTTTACAAATGTCCCGAGCAGAACTGGTCCAATAATAACATTCTACTTACCTTCAATGTAGAATTTACGTAGCCAACTATCCTTCGGTATGTCATTCGCAGCATCTGTTTGCTTGCGTCTAATAATATGAACCTTTACGTCCCCTTTCTAACACAAATGCGAAGCAATATCTAAAGATTTTATCCCAAAAACCTTCGAAGTGGTCTTCACTGCTTTTTATTTTTTTATTTAGAATGGGTTCGCTCTTGATCCCAATCAAGACCGGGGGACAAGACAGAATCCACGATGGAACAAGCTAACCCAGTAGGTGCCTATTCGTCTTGGCTTGAAAAACAGACGGTTTATAAGCACTCAGAAATACAGATGCAGGGAAGGAGTTCCACTCCTTTGCTGTGCGCATTATGAAAGATGTTAAGAAGCGCTTGGTGCGTGAGGTAGGAATAGCAACCAAGAAAATCACTTCTTCAAGTTTTGCTGCAAAAAAATGAGCAAATGTATGTTTATTTCTGTACTTGCATTGCAACTAACCTATTTACTTATTTACACATCACACATAATTCTCCTGAATCATAAAGTAGTTATGAAAACTCTATAAAATGGACAGTAATGCTCAGCAGTATCATCAGTCGTCTTTTACGACACCGTTAAGTGTTGGTTGGTGTTATTTTACTCTACCACATTACCACATATGGAATTACCACGACGCCATTCACGATTTAATACATTATAGCTTAACAATATAGAGCTCGATAGAGCAGGGGTTAACCTTTTCTAACCTTCTCTTATGTGATCCAAGTTCGATTGTCTAAGTTAGGCACCGCTATTCGTAGTCTTAGTGGCGTCTCTCTCCAACAGTGGAACGTGAATCCAGGGAAGTCTTTCACCCATTGGAGGCCCTAGGCATATTAGGATAGTTGGAGCTCTTTTTTTATTTATATTAAGGAAAATGCATTACGCATACTGCGCCGCCGGGCGAGCAGCGTAGTAATGTGGGACTCTTCTCCACCCCACCCGGCTTAGTGCCCGATGTAGGATTTTTGTATATCATTGCGGAAATTAAGCAACATCAGCAACAGCTTGTGTTTGGATGGACGATGAAAAATGAATTAGTTCGATCCTTGCTACAGAGGACACGTTAAGTCATTGGTTCTGGCTTGTATTCACAGTAATTAGTACTTATCAGTTCGCACTCGGCTCTCGTGGTGAAATAGGGCGCATTCTTCCTACAATGTCTATAATCATTAGAAAGCCTGTCCCTACCTATTTTATAATTGACTGATTCAGAAGTCAATTGGTATTAAAAAACAAAGGTAGAGTATTTTCTTTAATCAAAATTGCGATTACCATTTCACATTTTTCTTATCGTTACTCTATTTGCAGCTTATTCGACTATGGCCGTTTGTATTCTAGATATTATTATCTTTGAGAACGGTCTCTAAAACATTTTTCTCCTTAATTAATTCGACATTAAAAATTCCTTCGATGAACTTGCATAATATAACCAACCCGCTTTTCAATTCATTTGTGAATACTTATAGTCACCTGATGAACCCCAAGAGGCCACGAACCCCCCCTCTTTAAGAATATCTGGGTCAAGGGATAAATAACACGTAAATTGGAGGGGTCAACTTTGTCGGTGACAGGTTCAAGTGCGATTTTGTGAGCATATCGTTATGGGAGAGATGGTTTTACCCTAAATGTTGAAAAGTTAAGGGAATGTATTCGTTTATTATATGGGTTAAAATAAACATTTTTTGATTATTTCTAAATTTGAAAAGTTTATACCTAATGAAATGAAATGAAATGAAATGAAATGAAATGAAATAAACTTTATTTGCTTTAGCTGTGGTTACAGAGATATTAATAAATATTATTAGACCTCACAACTAGCCGTTTCCAGCATGCAAAAACTTATTAAAATATTTTAATTATCACAATGTTTCAAAAAGAAATCTTTCATGCTGTAGAAACATTTATCCATAAGCCAGCTGTATAAAACTGATTTGAATACATTTAATGATAATTTTTTAATGGCTTCTGGCAAATGGTTATAAATTTTTACACACATACAATAACAGTTTCTTAAGTAAATGTTACTTCTACAGTTAGGAAAAATCAGCTTATTCGGATACCTGGCATTAAATTGGCATTTGTCCTGTCGTTGTACAAATAAATGCATATTGGCCTTCACAAAAGTAGACGTTTCGTAGATGTATAGGCAAGGAAGAGTTAAGAGACCAAGATCTTTAAAAAGAGGTCTACAACTAGTAAGAGGTGGAACGTTACAAATTGCTCTAATGCATTGTTTTTGTACAATAAACAGTCTATTGATTGTTACTGCATTTCCCCACAACATGATTCCATACCTTAAATTAGATACAACATAACCATGATAAGCCTTTAATGCTGTTTCTAGGTTACTTAATTTAATAAGGCGCCACAAAACATAGACAAAATACAAATAATAACGCCTTTCTCCCGCAAAAGTAGGGAAAGATGACTTCATGCCACTTATAGTGATCCTTCTCATACTACAGGCCTTGAACATGCAAGTCAATTTCGGGGAAATTTGAAAAGTTTACCGCTTTGATTAACGTTCAAACGTTAACTTAATTTGAGGAATGTTTTTATTAGTAGCAAACTACCCGAATTAAACTTTATAATAGGGCAAAGTACTCGAATATAGAAACTACTTTACTTATCTAAACGGTGGATCGTAAGTTTGTGCAAGAACAAACTCGCACATTGATTCTCGTGCCAATTTTTAACAAGCTGACGTTTGGGGAATGCCTGTAATAGATATGTAAGATAAGAAGTTTTTAAATTGATGCAACTGTACGTTCCATTTATCAACAAAGAAATTAAAATCTATTTCTTTATTTTTCTTAATACTTAATACGTGCAATTTTCGCCTTAGAAATCTTCATCGGATCATCTGGTTTATCTTGTAATGGATGCAATGTTTCACGCTCAGACTTGAAGGATAATTTTTCTTCTAACCGATAATACAAAGAATTCTTAATGGGATTTCTCGAAGACTGATGTTCAAGTTGAAATTTGGGCTTGTTTAGTTTTAATTGCTGGAGTATTTATCAATGACAGATACATAGCGATCACATTAAGTAAATACCTTTGAATGCCAATTATATTTGACAAATCATGAGACTTCGTAAAGTTGACAATGAGAATTATATTTAAGTGCCCCATGCACATTAATATAATTCTCATTGTCAAGTCGTTAAAGGCAGACCAAGGCGAACTTTCAGGAAAGAAAAGAGAGAAAAGCGAAATACCATTCATTGACCAACCACAAAATCTCAGCAACAATTAAGTCAACAGACTTTAATTTTGGTATGTAGGTTTCTCACAGGGAGATGGTATCTGCTAAGAAGAATTTCCAGCAAATTCCCGTGGGAGACGGAATTCCACGCCAATGAAGCCACGAAACTGAATAATCTGAGCAACTGAAATACCTTGATATATGTTATGCGGTGTTACGGCCCGCCTGACGTCTTCCTAATAGCAATTCATATGCTTTATCAATTTGCGCAGCAATAACATTTTTTTGTTATTATATCCCTACCGTCACTCTCTCTATAGACTCATCTACGAGAACGTCTGTCTCTGATATATTTGCTGTTAAAAATATTTTTTACAAAGTTATTTTATTGTTATTTGGTATAAAACAAGATTACATCGACTGTCAAGAAACCTGGATTTTTATTTCCGCATTTATGTCGCAACGAACATAAAATTTGGCGACCGTGACAGGACACGTGTTTCATCAGATTTTACAACAGCTAAGAAGCCGAAATTACACATCATATTTGAAAAGACCTTTCCTCAGCAGAAAGGCGAAGTTCATTACTGGAGGTGCATCATCAAAGAGTGCAATTCAGAAATTGCAATTGAGAAAAATTCTTAGCGACCACGTATTCAATCATCATCACCATTATTTCATAAATATTTCCACCCAGGCCAGTGATGTTCTAAATGATGATTTAGAACATCACTGGCCTGGGTGACGAGAATCAAAGATAAGTGCCCTTTTATTCCATACCTATAATATCCAACTACTCTAAAAAGTCCAAATCCATTAACTAAAACTCAATTTTTTTCCATTCCAAACTCCATGAAACATTCCTTATTTCCAAATACAAGGACGGTTTTACTGTCTATTTACTTGCAAAAATACCAATTATTCAAGGTATTTTTCATTTTCACTTTAAGATCAAAGTTAAATTTGCATTTACCCTAACACAATTAATAAGTTTTAAGCCTTAAGTTTTTTGCACATTTAGACTTCATAAAATATTAGTAAACTGTAATTAAAATACAACTCGAGATAAAATAATAAATCAATAAAAACTAATACTAGCAATATTACTTGTTACTTGTTTGTTTTTTAATATTAATCGTATAAGTTTCTAAAGTATTTTGTATTTGTAATTTGCCAAAACTTTCAGATATCATCAGAACGATTGAAATTGCGTTTTGCATTTCAACCAAATTAAAGAGGTTTCAAGCAGCCCATTGCATTTCACACGACGCAGCCAGCGCGGAGTGCGTACAAAAAACCAGTTTCTTATTGTTGAACGTCAGCTGTCCGTGCCGCCGAGTGAGAATAACAGATAAGCGAAACTTATTCATTATACGCTTATACAGTGTCTTGCAATATTTTCCTTTGGAATCGCATTTATCTTAATTGATTAAAGGCAAGTTTTTTTTAAACTTTAAATACATATACATAATAAAATGGCAACTGATAAGGGTGATTCCAATAGGGCTTTATTGAGGGACTTAATAATTAAACGTAGCTCAATAAAGGGCCAAATAACAAAATATAAAAATTATTTAGATAGACTATCAAAGTCAAGTTTTCCTACCAATATAGAAATGGCCGAGCTGTCTCTTAGACTGATTTGCGGACAATTCGTCGAAAACAATTCGTCGAAAACAATTCGTCGAGAACAATTCGCCGAAAACACAATTCGCCGAAAACACAATTCGTCGAAAAACAATTCACCGAATCACAATTCGCCGAATCAAAATTCACCAAATTACAATTCGTCGAATCGCAATTTATAGAAGATTTGCAGAAATTCCGGTACAAATACTGTTTCGAACTATAGCGGGCAATATTTTTAGGGACCTTCGACTATAACGGAAAATATATTTATAGAAATGTTCAACTACAGCGGGGAATAGTCAGAGATTTTCAACTATTGCGGATAGATCTTGGACTATTGCGTGGTACTCCGTTTCAAAACTATAACGGAACATATTCTTCAAGATAACTAACTATAGAGGGAAAAATTAATAAATATTTCTAACTACAGCGGAAAATTTTTAAAGTTTTGTTTTCGAACGCAACAGAAAATATTCTTCACAGATTTTACAGCGGGAAATAGTCATATAGATTTTCAAGTATAGCGTCCTACACCTCACACGTCCTAAACCCAGTTTTGTCCTACATCTGAAATCGTTGTCTTTCAACTCAAGCGGGTAAAATTAAGGAAAATGGTTACAAGTGTGATTCGGCGAATTGTGATTCGGCGAATTGTGATTCGGCGAATTGTGTTTTTCGACGAATTGTGTTTTCGGCGAATTGTGTTTTCGGCGAATTGTTCTCGACGAATTGTTTTTCGACGAATTGTTTTCGACGAATTTTCCGCAGACGTCTTAGACTAAATAGGTTTGAGGGTTTGTCATTAAAATTCGACGAATTGCAAAGTCAGATAGAGGTGCTTAATTCTGAAAGTCTGGATTCCGAGCTTGATGAACGGGAGTGTATCGAGCAGGATATTATTATGGCAATTGCCGCAACTAAAACCGTCATGACTAGCTACAGTTCCGCGGACGAATCGCGACGCGATTCCTTATGTCCACCAGCTCAAGGGCTTCCCGATGATCAAGATTTTGGTGTGAAGCTGCCACAAATCCATATATCAAAATTTGACGGTTCCTACTTCCGATGGCTGGAATTTCGAGATACTTTTATTAACCTTATTCACAACAATAAGCATTTATCTGAAATTCAGAAATATCATTATTTAATATCCTATTTAGAGGGCGAGTTCGCCCGTATAGTTTCAAATCTCGAAATTTCATCCAAAAATTACCAGGAAGCCTGGGGTTTATTGTGTGCTAGATATGACAACAAGCGACTGCTAGTAAATCATCATTTAAAGTCTTTATTAAATATACAACCAGTGTCTCGGGAATCAGATAAGGCTTTACGTTTTCTTATAGATCATGTGACAAAAAATTTAAAAGCTTTGTCAAATTTAGGGCAGCCCACTGATAAGTGGGATCTTATTTTAATTTATATGATAACATCAAAATTGGATAATCATACATTGTTAAAATGGGAGGAGCAGAGAGAACATTTTGATGATCTACCTAATTTAGATCAATTCTTCAAATTTATAAGCAATAGGGCAGACGTTCTTGAATCTTTAAACAACAATAAAGTTAACAATATTCATACAAAATATCAAAATAATCAAATTGTTCCCTCCACTTCATTTAACAACAATAACAAACAATTTAAGAATTCTTCACAACAAATCAAGTCATTTTCCGCTACAAATCATAAATCATCATTAACTTATACATGCATAATATGCGATAAATTTCATAAAATTTATGATTGACCAGTTTTTAAATCCAAAGGTGTTAATGAACGATTAGCCGAGGTAACGAAATATAAGCTTTGCAGTAATTGCTTAAGACAAGGTCACGCGAGAAGATGTACCGCCAGGTCGAAGTAAATAGTGATGATCGCCATCTTCAAGTAATATTATGGAGAGAAGACGAGTCTCAGCCACTGAAGAAAATGCAATTAAATACGGTCACTTACGGTACCGCAAGTGCCAGTTATTTGAGCACAAAATGTCTTTCGCAAGTCGGAGAAGAGTGTGGCGATGAAACTATAAAAACAATCATCCAGAAGGATTTTTACGTGGATGACTTAATCACAGGAGCTGACGATGAGCAAACATTGCAATATATTCAAAATTCTGTCACTGAGGCACTTAAATTGGCCTGTTTCAAATTACGTAAATTTAAATCTAACTCGGCTACAATTCAAAGTAACGTCAACTTTAATGATAATCAAACTTTAACTTTTAGCGAGTCGCAGAGCACACTTGGACTGGGTTGGAATCCTTTAGAAGATTGTTTCTTTTTTCCAATTGAAATTCTACCCCAGACTAGCCAAGCGTCCAAAAGAAATATTTTGTCATTGTCCTTTAAAATATTTGATCCTTTGGGTTTACTCAGTCTCTGCATTATACAGACTAAAATAATCTTACAAAGATTGTGGAGAAAAAAAATTGATTGGGATGATTTTGTCCCAGAGGATATACAGAATCAGTGGAATGAATTTAGCCAGAGCCTACCACTGCTCTCTTCTCTTTCAATACCTCGTCGAGTTCTCTGTGACTCTTCAATTGAAATACATTTGCACAGTTTCTGTGACGCTTCTCAGTTAGCTTATGGTGCATGCATTTACTTGAGATCCATTAATACTCAGGGCGAGGCTACGGTGAAACTCCTGTGCTCAAAGTCAAAGGTCGCTCCTCTGAATCCAGTTACTATACCTCGTTTAGAGTTATGTGCTGCTTTGCTTTTAGCTAAACCTTGTAAGGCAGTTAGCGAATCGCTCCGAATTAAACCCTCTAAACACATTTATTGGAGTGATTCTCAAGTGGTGTTGGCATGGTTAAGTGGCGATCCTTCAAAATTGAAGACATTTGTCTCAAATAGAGTCTGTGAAATATTGGAGAGTACTACAGCTAAAAATTGGCGGTATATCCCAACCAAATCAAACCCAGCAGATTTCATATCCAGAGGTGTAAGTCCTAATAATCTGTCAAATTTGGATTTGTGGTGGTCGGGTCCTAAATTTTTAAATCAACCTGAGTCTGATTGGCCTAGTTTAAAGTTTGATATAAAGGACTTGCCTGAAACAAAGGCTAGCAATGTTTTCGTTAATTTCAACTCAAATGATTCTAATAAAAAATCAGATTTATTATTAACCTTTGAAAACTATTCCAGCTTCACTAAAATTCAAAGAACATTCGCATATGTCCGCAGATTTATATACAATTTAAGAAATCCAAAGCAAAGGAAATAAGGATATTTAAGGCTAGAAGAATTAAACGACTCATTTAATTTACTTTGCTTAATGGCACAAAAACAATGTTTTCCCCAAGACTTCGATAGGTTAATAAAGAAAATGCCCTTACATCCAAAATCAAAAATTCTCTCCCTCTCTCCATTTTTGGATCAGAATAATATAATACGTGTAGGCGGTCAGATAAATGCTGGTTCGTACAAATACGACAAGAAACATCCAATACTTTTGGATGGATCCCATCATTTAACACAATTATTATTCCAACGTGAACACAAACGCTATTTACATGCCGGTCCTCAGTTGCTTTTATCGGTTATAAGAGAGGTAGTATGGCCGGTGAACGGCAGACGTGTTGCTCGAAACACGGTTCACAGATGCGTGCTTTGCCGACGTTTGCAAGGCAAAACTCTTTGCCCAAGGATGGGTGACCTACCATCCCAACGGCTTAACGTTGATTTTCCTTTTGTTTCCGTAGGGGTCGATTTTGCCGGACCTTTTTATACGTTAAGCCGCAAAGGCCGCGGGGCTAAGTTATAAAAGTCATATTTATGTTTATTTGTTTGCCTGAGATATAAGTGTGTCCACCTCGAGGCTGTCAGCGATTTGAGTAAAGACTCATTTATACAAACGTTAAAACGATTCATTTCGCGAAGGGGTAAACCGATGGAGATTTTCTGCGACAATGGTCGCAATTTTGTGGCAGCAGCACGAGAATTAGGTGAATTCATTAAATCAAACAATTGCGCCCTATCTGACTATGCAAATCAAGAAGCAGGTTTAAAATTTATTTTTAGTCCTACGTACGCTCCTCACTTCGGAGGCATTTGGGAGGCTGGCGTGAAATCTGCAAAATATCACGTCAAGCGCGTAATGGGCAACTCACATTTTACCTTTGAAGAGCTAAGCACTCTTTTCGCTCAGGTCGAATCAATTTTAAACAGCCGTCCACTTTGTCCCTTGTCTTCGTCCCCTGATGACCTTTTAGCACTTTCCCCTGGGCACTTTCTAATAGGAAGAAAATTGACGTCATTGCCAGTGCCTGATTTTACCAAATACAAGGAATCACAACTGAACCGCTACGCTCGGCTAGAACAAGTACATCAGCACTTTTGGAAGCGATGGCAGCGGGAGTATATCGGCGAATTACAGCAGAGGTTGAAGTGGAAAACCAATAAGACCAGCTTACAAATTGGAGACATGGTGTTGCTGCAAGCTTGAAAAATTAAATTTTATTATTAAAAAATTTGTGTAACATGACATTACGATTGTAATTTAACACATTATATCTATATATATATAATTCTACTGTACGTTTGTATGTCACTGAAATCCTCCTAAACGATTAGACCGATTTCAATGATTTTTTTTATATGCGTTTGGATTGCATCCTGGATGGTTTAGATTCACAAATCAGCCCGGCAGATGGCGCTGCAGTCGGCATAGTAGCGCGTGGCCGGTTCAGCTAGTTAATTTGCTTTTTCATGCATTTCATTACTGTATTAAAATCTTATGTTATTATATTTGTTTTGTAAGTCATTCATTATGGAAATAAAGATGCAATAATAATAATAATAATAAAACAAATAAATATATGCAGATAAACTCCTTATTGTAGATTTGAATTTGTTGAGATTTTTTACATTGTCAAAGCACTACGAACCAAAGAAGTTTCTTTAAATTACTTACTTACCTCAACACTTTCTTTAAATTACTTACTTACCTTTGCTTAAGTGTAACATATTATTTAAATTGCCTTTGCTCTTTGAATACCTTTGCTTAAGTGGAACATAATGGTGCTCAACAGAGGTGAAATGTGCACTATAATACGATTTGATACAATTTATTACAGATTTGCTTATTATAATTGTAATTAAATTTTTAGGTGTAAAGCTAGCATGTTATTGTAGTATGTTTGCAAAAAATATTTAGCATCAAATATTTAGTGTTAAATGATCCAAATAAATTCAAAAACTACTAATAGTGGTAGATTTTCTTTAAATGTTATCATTAAAAATTACTTATTATGGAAGTTACCATATACAATCGTTTAAAAATGTAAAAGAAGCCGAATCATAGGATACCTTTTAAAACAGGTCAATAAAAAATTTTAGCTAATAAAGCGTATCATAAAAAAATGAATGATGATAAAAATTATGACCCATAATTAATTGTTTTGTATAAGATTTTAGTATTACAATTATGTTTTTACAGACATTTTCATTGCATCATATTACAATAATTATATTTTAATTTTTTTTAACTGCAAATGCTTCTTATGTTTAGGAATTGTTTTTATTTTGTTTATTGACTAAACGATTAAATTATTATGTAAGTTTTTTTTTTTAATATTTGCACACCATTTATGGTTAAATATGGCGTTCTAATAATTTTTAAGACCCGTTCAATGAACTCATATTTTGCAAACAAAAGAATTTGAATTTATAATCAAACAAAACTATTCTGTTATTCTTCTTACAGACTAAGACTCAAGACTCAAGCAGTGGTTAGTTCCACTAAAGTGGCTCGTACAATAAATACTAATTTCCCATTGACTACGGTGGAACACTGTAATGAATACACAATGATCGCATTAAGGAGATTTTCCTTTAAAATGCTCCACAGAGCTCGTAGTGTTTTGTATAGATAAGGCACTTAGTGAATTGACCCGCATCCTGCCTTCCACGACTGATTTACTGTAGTTCAATAGGATTTACTACGAGAAATTATTACACTGAGTATCTCACATCTATGGAAACTTAACATTTAATATCTGTAGGATTTGTTATCACACTATTATAGAGGTTTATAGTTGAGTTAAGCCACGTCACTGGTTTATAAATAAATAATTAAAATAAATATTTGTTACATTCACACCAATTAGCCTAGCCCAAAGTAAATACTGTAAGGCTTGTGTTATGGATACTAAGGTAACATAGATATGTAATATTCATAGAAATATATATAAACACCCATGACTCAGGTACAAATGCTCGTACTCATAATATAAATATCTGCTCCTTCCGGTAACCCAGAACTGTCGGTGCGAAAGGCAGGATCGCTACCGTAGCAGCAAACGGTTCTCAAAGTTATTGGTGTTCACAAAGTATAAAAATTAAAGGTTTAATGTTAGTAAATAGGTGGCTTACGCTTAACTAATCTATAATCTAAGATCACAGTGGTTTGTGTTTTTGTCTGTCCGCTCTTTTTCTATTGTATCAATAACGTTACCACAGCAACGCGTTTACCGCAAGTAGTTCATCTACCGGACGCTAGATGAACTACTTGCGGTAAACGCGTGGACGCGAAAATATTAAATAATAGAAAAAATTTAAAGAATTTTGTCCACCCGTGCGAAGCCGGGACGGGCCGCTAGTTAGTATATCAATTAAAATTACACTGTCGCGGAAAATGCTGGCGCGCAAGCCAGCGTACTTTGTCTTGAACTAACAGTACTCGTATTTTTCTGAAAAGAGACGAAAAGAGACTAAAGTGTAGGTATAGCACAATAATAAAGGTTAAATTTGCACATTCTATTATATAAAAAATAATTTGTATTTTAAAAGCGCATTAATTTAACAAGAATTTTAATAAGGAAGAGGGTTCTTTTGTTTTTGGCTACTCTCCTTTTGAAATTTCATATACTTAGTCTGGCCATAAATACTGATACACTTAAAAATAAAAAAATATTACATTTGAATTTCGAATCTGTCATTTTTATACGGTGGTTCATTGTGTTTTCTCATTTTGGCGCCAATACATTTTATAATATTTTGCGATATTAAAATGGAGTGGGGTGATAAAAAGAACCGAATCGCCTTGATTGCATTGCACAAAGTAGGTATGGAGCCAAATGCAATTTTTAAAACTCTCCATACCCTTGGTATTAGTAAAATGTTTGTGTACCGGGCTATTAGTAGGTACAATGAGACTTCCTCTGTTTGTGATAGAAAAAGATCTGGCCGTCCACGTAGTGTTCGTACGAAAAAGGTGGTCAAAGCAGTAAGGGAAAGAATTCGAAGAAATCCTGTCCGAAAGCAAAAGATTTTATCTCGGGAAATGAAGATAGCACCTAGAACCATGTCACGTATTTTAAAAGATGACTTAGGACTTGCAGCCTATAAGAGACGCACTGGTCACTTCTTAACTGATAATTTAAAGAAGAATAGGGTGGTAAAATCGAAACAACTACTGAAGCGGTACCTACGCAAAGGGAGGTCACAGAAAAATTTTGTTTACGGATGAGAATTTTTTTACAATAGAGCAACATTTTAACAAACAAAATGACCGTATTTATGCTCAAAGCTCTAAGGAAGCTTCCCAATTAGTCGACAGAGAGCAACGTGGACATTATCCGAGTTCAGTGATGGTTTGGTGGGGTGTTAGCTATGAAGGAGTGACTGAGCCATATTTTTGTGAAAAAGGTATCAAAACATCGGCACAAGTATATCAAGATACCATTCTTGAGAAGGTAGTTAAGCCCCTTAACATCACCATGTTCAATAACCAAGTATGGTCCTTCCAGCAAGACTCGGCGCCGGGTCATAAAGTCGTTCCACGCAGTCTTGGTTAGAAGCGAACGTTTCGGACTTCATCAGAGCTGAAGACTGGCCGTCGTCTAGTCCCGATCTTAATCCACTAGACTATGATTTATGGTCAATTTTAGAGAGTACAGCTTGCTCTAAACGCCATGATAATTTGGAGTCCCTAAAACAGTCTATACGATTGGCAGTGAAGAATTTTCCCATGGAAAGAGTGCGTGATTCTATTGATAACTGGCCTCAACGTTTAAAGGACTGTATTGCAGCCAATGGAGACCACTTCGAATAAGCTTTATATATTTTTAATTGTTTTATATTTATGTACTAAACTAACATAGTGTAAAGGTAATAAATGTTTTAGGCAGTTAAAAAAAAAATGTTTTTTCTATCTTACAATATTTATGGCAAGACTAGGTATTTACATACATTTGAATAACTTGAATTCTTGTACAAGCATTCGGTGTTTTGATTTTTAAATATTCCAGATAAATATACGTTATTAAATATGTATTTGCAGTCTTTCTAAAAATTGAGTATTCAAAATAAATTAACATCTTGAACAAATTTTATGACCGATTTGAAAAACAATCAAAATTAAACATTTGGTTGGTGAGATTAGTAGTTTAAGTGAATATAATAAATAATTGGGGCGGAGCGAGCTAAGTGAGCTGAAATGTATGTGATGCCATAATACTATGAGTTCTTAGCCGATTTTCATAATTTTGTAATGAATCGAACCAACAGGTTCAGGACTATATCGTGACGGAGACCGAATTTTGAAATTCTTAAAAATAAAAAGTTATGACCAAAAAATTGGCTCTATGGGATGAACAAAAATAAGTAAAAAATTTTTTTTACAAGCTTCAGCATATGTATATACCCCGAACTCTCTAGAGCTTATTTTTGAAACCTCCAATCTGCTCGGCTCCAATTTATGGTGTTAGAGAAGCTTTATGCAAAGCGACTGCATCGACCTAGGAAAATACTCATTAGTCAAATTAATCAAACCTCAATGATCAATCTTAAACAATAGAGCGAAAATACCAAGAAAGCTTAAAGCGAAAAAGAAATATTGAAATTGATCCGTCATAAGTATTCACAGGAATCCAATTCAACTAGAATCGATATCATGATTGTGGTCTATTCATTTCATTTGCATCGGATATTCTCTAGATTAAAATAACCGTCCTTTCCAATACCAGGCGTGGTTCTTCGAATAACAAGCATAAAGCCAATGTTGGATTATGATCCGTGAAGCTTTTATTGCTTATGCTGTAGAGTTCAAAATAGGGTGAACGTCGTACGTTATCAGTTTACACTTTATCCCCGTCTGATTAAATTTTCAGGGCAGTCCGGAATTTTACGTTGACGTTCTGGGGCACTGAGGCACTTTCATCGAGTTATCGATGGTCGTTATTGAATCAATCTTTGGTGCACTACTGAAGTTTGAGAGATGTTTCCTTTTTTATTCGACGCAGGTGAAGGGCTTAGCTTTAAACGGGTGTTTGTGACGGAGGTCGTATAGTTATAAAATGTCTTATTATACAATGTTTAGAGATGTTTTTAGTTAGACACCATAAACAATACTTTTTAGACAACATCACATTCAAACGCAAGTCAAGTACTTCAAGCACTTGTGTTCATCAGATCCGAGGTAATATAGGAAAGTTTGTTTTCTATTTTAATCCAGTCGGGGAATCCGGGATTTCGGCGTTACCATGAAAACCGGTATGTGATGAGTGGCTCGCAGTTAATTTATTACTGTAAAACTGACATATTGGATTGAAGTTCCAATTCATCGACATTTGGCTAAAGGTATGAGGTATGGTATTTTTTAATGACGATTAAATTTCATCACTGTTATTTATGATTTTTGAAGTAAAAACTTCTTTAGCATCGTTGTGATTTGAAAGTCGATGAAACGAAAAAGTGACAGTAAAAAGAGACAGACACAGAAATTTATAAGATTTAACGTAGGTGAAAATGAGAAAGGAAACATTATACAGTGTCTCTTTGAAACGCAAAAGCGCCAGTAAAAAGAGATAGACACATAAATTCATAAGGTATAACGTAATTCGACTGCTTAAATGTGTGATCGCCCGCACGGTACAGGGGCGCGGGGTAGAGCGACAAAGACAGTACGGAAAAAAGGGGAGGGGGCGTATTATTCGCGCACACCATCCGCTCGTCTCTCAATCCCTTTTGTCACCGTACCCCCGCGCCCCTGTACCGTGTGGGCAAACGTTTTATTCATGCCTCCTTTTTTATCAAATGTGTCCTGACTTCTTGTCATTTCGATAGTTCGTTTCATTTTATCCTAATATATTCTCACACTATTTTTATGCCACAGCTGTATATTGCGAATTCACAATAATAACCTCTCATTTTAATCTATCATCTTCGTCATGGTATGTCATAATAAAGTAACTACCTATATACACCACCTGCTACAAATAACTGATTTTGCTTATATTATATTTATACACAATATCATTTAATCTTTCATGTGTCGTCATCACAGAGAAACGAATGAAAATGTAAGATAATAATATAAATATTACTGAAACTCACACCAATTAGTCTAGCCCAAAGTAAGCACTGTAAGCCTCGTGTTATGGATACTAGGGTAATGGTTGCGCTTACATATATGTCGTATCCAGTCATGAGTACGGACACTAAACGAAACGCAAGCGCGCCCTCTAGCCGGCGAACATAAGAAACTACGATGTCGTATCCGGTCATGAGTACGGATACTAAACGAAACGCAAGCGCGCCCTCTAGCCGGCGAACATAAGAAACTACGATTTCCCGCGCTTCGACAGAGTCGTGATGTTGTCAACGTGCGAGCTCCGATTCATTTTCGATCGAGTCGCCATCCAGTGTAGACGTCGTCACGGAACTGTCCTAAGTTTCGCTAAGTGCCTTATTATAACAAGTTTGTTACGTGCTACGTGTGCCACGTAATGGAGCAACTGTTTCGCCCCCCCGTCTCGCCGCTCGCAAACATAAGGCATGGTATACTGGTCGCAGTCAGACTATAGTGATCCTTACTTTATTCTCAACTTATTAGTAACTTATTGTCAATTAGCGCAAAACGTGTAGGGACGCCCAAAAGAAGCGAAAAAAAAGCTTTATAGTATAAAGCAAAAAAAATATAAAAAGCCACGCCATCCACGCACACTGATATGTGTGAAAGTGAGACAGAAGGCCACGCACACTGAGGTGGAGAGGCAGCTGACTTCTATATTTATCTTGTAACGGTACCAAATCTGACGGTCTTGTGTAACGGTTAAATCTGACGCTTTAACCGTTACACAAGACGAACCAAACCAAACCAAAGCGAACCAAACGCCGAATAGAAGCTTCGTTTCAAAAATAATACGGAAAAACAAACTTAGTAAATCTATATTCTATCTTTACCTTATTATTCTCATCTTTTATTGATTATTCTTATTTATTTTCATCAATCCACTTCCACCGAATCCTTTGACATCTTTTTTTGGAACATTCCTTTTTGTTACGTTACGCAACATAAATTTACTGTTCATGAAATCGTGCTCAACCCGTGTTGTGTAATATTTATGTAGTCGTTCCGAGTAAATATCTCTCCTACCAACATTCACAATTTACATATCACCCAGCATTATACCTTCCGTTTGTTTATGAAACGTATAATAACTAGGTAGTTGTTTGACGTAAAACAATTAGGTAAACAACTGATAAAATATTAGGAATAATTTAACATTATCTGCTAATTAATAGATCTTATTTATTTAGTTCTTAGACTTCCGCGCATTACACATTTGAATAAAACAACTTTTTTACGGATTTTGTGCATAATTTATTTTATATTTAATCCTGACGTTTTCTACTACCTTCACAATATTTTAATCGGGCACGTTCCTAATTGTCATTATTTATATAAATCACATTGTTTTATTTTGCATTTTATTTGCTTATTAAATTCTAAAAAATTGTTTTATTCAAAAGATCTTATTTATACTGAGATAAGAGTTCCGTGTGGTGAGGGAGAAGATATAGTGACAATGATTTAAAAGAGGATGCTTAGCCACTTCAGTCCACAGTAGCAATTGCTACCGATAGCCAACATCCCTCGTCAGTGCCTGGTAGCAATTACCATATTCAAAATTCCGCGTGGCCTGCTGTTTGTTTTAAATTACTATTAATTTTTAAGTTACAGAGAGTACAGAGGTGGATTCTTTAATCAGCTTTACCGTAGTATTTTTTGTGTGGTCCTAGCTTCATTATTTAGCGAGAAAATGGCATTTTTATCTAGGAGTCCGACATTTTTTCACAATTCGCGCAGCTTTGGGACTGTTGAGAGCGGTGGGGCACGCGGTAGCGGACTGACAAGTGGTTAGATGGTTTGGACATGTGGAGAAGATGGACGATTTCAGTGGAGAAGATGGAAGCTCCACGAACGTGGAGCTTGTATGAAATGTCTGATGATAGACGAAAAAGGAAGGGATAAAGGCGTGATTCTATGTATTTTTAAAATTATCAATTGTATAAATCATTATGTCTGATTATTGTCACTATTGTTAACTTGCCGAAACTTAGTATAATAAGATTCTGCATATTCATATACGTGACGACCTCCATGGTGGAGTGGGTCGCATACCAGTTTTAATGGTTAAGCCACTCCGAGGACCCGGATTCGATCCTCGGTCGGGTCAATGTAGAAAATTAACTTTTCGACATTGGATCGGGTCTGGGTGTTGTGGTGCCGGCATTGTTACTGAATTTCATAACACAAGGGTTAAATCTACTTAACTTGGGTTAAGAAAAATGTATGTGATGTCTAATATTATTAAAATATATATATACCTGTAAGGTGAATCATGGCTGTACTTAACGATATTCTAAATTCTTGTAATACTCGATCACATTGTGATCCAGGAGCGCGAGGGTTTCTTTAATTTTGACAGTCCCAGTGTTGAACCATAAGCCCCCATAAATTGTCGATAGGGGATAAATCAGCAGACCGAGTGGGCCATTGAATGGGACGAATGTCATGGTTCAGGTTGAACCACGGCATAGTAGCACGGGCCGTGTGTATCTGTGCATTAACAAGAACGTAGGTAATGTGTGGGAATTCTTTCGCAGGATACACTACACGCACAGTAGGCAGCATCACTTCTTCCAAAAGTGACACCTAATTAATGGCAGTAGTCCTATTCTCTAACGACGCCAGTTTGCCGACGCCGTCGAGGCTCATCCACCCCCATAAGTTTACTGTTATGCGATCTGACTCGTTTTGAGGCAGCATATGACCTTCATCATACCGAGTTCTAATATAGCCCTATAAAGTTAATCTCTTTTTGGCTTGATTTAAAAGTTTTTTCATCGGTAAATATAGTATTCGAGCAATCAAAATCGAGATGTTGTCGCGCAAAGTTAAGCCAGGCTATTTTGTGGTGAGAGTTCAGCTCCACTTTAATAGCATGGTGTCTGTAGTGTAGTCCAGCACAGTGGAAAACTCATCGGATCGTCCAAGCAATCACATCATATAAAGCAGTAAAATTATTAGTTGGTGTAAAACCGTTCTCTTCGTAACAACGAATCATTTCTGTTATTCGCGTGGCGCCGGCGGTTAGTATCGGTCGTCGTCTTGAATTATTTCTACGATCTGTTATTTGCCCTTCCTCGGCGTGACGCCGAATCCAAAACCTCACAGTGAATCGCGAGATATTGAGTTCTCGTGAAATATTATTTCAGCCCTTTGCTCCAGGGTTAAACTTGCCATTTTATTTCGTTATGAAGAAGTCTTTCGTAAAATTTCGCTCTTATCCAAACAACGTTCAAACTATAATTTTTGATAAATGTTATTTCAACAAATAAAGAAATGAGTTTCATAATCCAAAAATGATTGATAATTTTCTTTGTTATTCTCGATGCGTCATTTTGCATAATAACTTTCAATAGGTAATGGCAAACTTGATATGTCATTTTAGACTAGTGAAAAAAGTGTGATATAGAATCAAATTTCAAAACTGGTAAACATTTTCTGAGCGCGACCGTGCATATATGATACATAAATATGTAATTTTAATATGACCCATATGATACCTATACCTTAGGTACAAATTCTCGTGTTCATCACACAAACATCTGCCTCTTCATGCACTCGAACCCAGGACCGTCGGTGCAAAAGAATCCTATCTTTTCGACTCTATTACAGGAGCCGTGATAGCTGAATGAGTTAGGTAAATTCAAATTGAAAATTTCCATATTTTAAATGCATTAGTTATTAGATATTGCCTGGTCTAACAGCCCCTGATGATGCTCCATGTGGGGGCGAAACACGTGTAGAGAGTTGGTGATATTGCAAGGTGTGTCGCTGTCTGTTGTTACTGCATTTATTTGCGGGCGGGCGGTAAGAAGTAAGCTATATATTTCTGTTTTATTAATGGATATGGACTTCCGCCAAATAACGCCTGATATCTATAAAATAATATTTTAATTCTCGATGGGTCAGCAAGGACAACAAACTTATAAGTATAATTGTCTCACTCCTGGGTGTTTCTAACTTGGTTACTTAAAAGATAAGTTCGTCCGAAAGTCCCGAGAGTCCCGAAAACGCCTCTAACGATTCCGACGGAACTTGGAATTTCGGGTTTACGAGGGTATTAAAACCTTCTCTACAATTTGATAGATTTTCAAGTTATCAGATTGACGACTCGTCAGATTTTCAGATCGTCATCGTATTTTATTATGATTTTGCTCAAACAGAAGAAAACAAATAAAAATTATATTTAAAAAAATTAATAAAATATTAATAATACGGTCTGGATTCCAAATAAATTATAGTAATACAAATATATCTACATTCACTCCAATTAGCCTAGCCCAAAATGAACACTGTAGGGCTTGTGTTATCGATACTAAGGTATACATACGTAAGGTAAACATATGATACATAAATGTACCCATGACTTGGTTAAAAATGCTTGTATTTATCAAACATCTGTCCCATCCAGGACTCGAACCCAGGACAGGCAAAAGGCAGGATCGCTACTGTTGAACCAAATGGTCGCATATAAGATTCGATTATTATATACTACATAGTTCTTAAGTTTATATGGTTTTAGAAATTTTATCGTAGGAAATCTACATGCTATTAGCAAAACTGTCTTTTTTATTGTAAACTAGCTATCCCGGCCACGCGTTGCTGGTATAACCCTGCCACGCGTTGCTGGTATAACCCGGCCACACATTGCTGGTATAACCTGGCCACGTGTTGTTATGGTAACGTTAATTGATTATAAAAACTGTTATTCTTAAGCTTATGGTAACTATATATGGTAACAAACCCACAAAGTCCTTCTTTTATATAGTAGAGATAGGTAAACGCTTGACCAGTATCTCGCCTGACGCGATGTTGCGATCTAGGATGTGACGCGTCCTAAAAGTACTTATTCACCCGTGACTTGAGGATCCGAAATTTTATTCGTTAGGAAACATAGACTCAGGAAAAGAGTTCCTTTCTTTGGCGTATCTCAAATTTTAGTTTAATTAGACATGGTACTGTTTTACAGACTTTAGCAGTTCTACGTTTTCTTGCAATGAGGTTAGCATTGAATGGAGCAGAGCAATGCTTGCGCTAGGAAATATTTAACAATAATTAAATAAAATCTTCGTATACATAATAAGATCGAGTCCATACCACTTTTGAGTGAAAGAAAGTTCAAGTGCTAAATGATAAGTGCTAGAAATAAGTTTTTGTTTATGTTTCTGCTATCCATACTAATTATGGCAAGAACAACTTTTTGACTCGTGCATGTAAAACTTGTAATGGTATTTTTTCTCATATTGATATATTTGCATTCATGCAGATCACATGGACAGTTTAAAGGGCATATTAAATTAGTAACTGAAAACAGTCGAAATTAATATTTAATGATTTGATTTTGTTTTTTGAAGTGCAAAATTCTTTAGCATTTTGATTTGAAAGTCGATGAAACGAAAAGGCGACATTAAAAGAGACAGACACATAAATTTATAAGATTTAACATAGGAGCAAATGAAATAGGTAGCATTATACAGTGTCTCTTTGAAACGAAAAAGCAACAATAAAAAGAGACAGACACATAAATTCATAACATTTAACGTAAGAGAAAATGAGATAGGAATCATTATGTACTTGTGTTAATACATGTTTGTGTGCGCATGCGAAGTACAAAGCTTGAGAGAAGGCATCACAATAATCGTGGTATTTTGTATACGTGTACGTATTATTTTTGAAGGTTTCACTTCTACCACGTGTGAATTGCACACATGCTTTTTTTTGCTTTGCTTAACTTTCGTTGTTAACGCCAAAGTATTCATTGCTAGTGTTTGTTAGTTGTCATTTTGTTATATATCTGTAGTAGTATCTGTAGTTTATTGTTATATGTGTTGTGTATAAATCTAAATCAATTTATGTTTCCCTCGAAAATTGCCTGACTGTTGGAACATTAAACATTGAGTAAAGCTTGCTCATAGGATAACGTGAAGGTTCGCGACTTGAAGATCCCTCAATTGTATGTTTCAGGTAACACAGACTTAGGCAAGTAGTTCCACTTTTTAGCGGTACGGATGTCAAAATTGGAACAAAACGCTTAGTGCGACTCTTTGCTCGTATGTCAACCATATAATGGTGGCGCCTATTTGTAAGTCTGGTCTCTGGTCGCCCGATGAAAAAATGGAGACACGGCAGTGCGATTAGTTTGAATATTAATTTATAGCCTTAACATAACTGGGAATTTGTCGTGTCAGACAAATCAGATGTGAAAGTAAAGAATGAGTGTTTCAAAAATATGATAGAAGGAATTGTCGTAAATATGATTTTGTTTTTAAAAATAAGTCAGGTAGTGTTACTGTTTTAAAATCAATATTTGCAGTGGATTTGTGAAAATACTAGAGGGTAAATTAGCAATACCCATATTTTTGGGACTCGAAATCAACATATTGGGTTAGATCGCCGGGTTAATGTACTTTTCTGTATTGTCTCGTATCTGGGTATAATGGAACCGCCTTTGTTTCCGATTTCGATAATACAAGTGCTTTAGCTACTGGAACCAAAACAATTTATGTAATTTATGTTTGGTGCAACGATAGCGATCCTGCCTTTCGCACCGATTCTTTTGGGTTCGAATTCCGGAAGGAGCACATGTTAGTGTGATGAATAGGGGCATGTGTACCTGAGTCATGCGTATTTTATATATATATCACAATGTTTGACTGCAATGAACTCAGAAACTACTTAACCGATTTTGATTTGTTTTTTTTTTTCATTTTGCTAGATTTGTTCCGACTTAGGACCAAGAAAAGGTTTCATTTTAATTTATAATTAAAAAATATATAATAACTGAGCCACAGTAACGCGTCGCCGGGTCAGCTAGTATCATAATACCCTAGTATCCATAACACCAGCGTTATAGTGCTCATTTTAGGCTAAGTTAATTGGTGTTAATTTGAGAAACATTATTATTATTACTCATTTCCAAAGAAAAATCACCGACAGAGATAACTAAGCACGATTACGCGAAGTGGATATCACTTTACGCCCTTTGAATACTATGCGAAATGATTTTCTGACAATTGAAATCATAATGGCTCCCGTTTCAAATTCATCAAAGGAACGAGAAAAAAGAACGAATGAATAATTCATTTATTGTTTATAAAAATGGGAAAAAGAAAAATTAGAATAAGAGTGTCGATGATACTTAAGAATGAGATGCTTCATTAATATATATTTCGCTGATATTAATAAAATTTTAATGTTTCGTCTGGCTATCATAGCAGAATTATCAACAATCATGTTGATAATTTGTTATTTTGCAATTCAATTATGGAAGAAGAAATATCGCTTTTATAATACGTTTGCTCAAAAAGGTTCGTTGTAAAGCTTTTGAAGCTTTTGACTTAATTTATAGGTTCAAGTAGAAATGAAAGAAATATTATGTAAAATATTATTCAAACCGATTCGTTGTTGTGGATTGTGACGTCACAGTCCACAAACGTGACAAATAACTTCTACGTAAGAAGCTACAGGTTCCGATGTGAAGAGCTCTTCAGTAGAACAATATAGTGCGCACTATAGTAAGCACACGTTTAAAAAAATATCAATATATAATAAGATTCCCCAAGCTATAAGGTAATTGCCTTTTAATAGGTTTAAATTCGAGCTGCATAGGTGGCTAATGGATAAATTGTTCTACTCAGTCCAGGATTTTTTTTTAAGAAAAAATAAACTTGCTATTTTTTGTTTTGATGATAATTATGCGATTATTGGTTGTGACATTTTTTTTGTTTTTATATGTTTTAATCCTCTTTTTTATTTTTCCTTATCATGTAATCCTTATTTTATTATTGATTTGATAATTGTAATTTTTATTCTTTGATATGTAATTTTGCTTTTATTATGTAAAAACGTTTAAATTACGTTAAATTAAGTCTATTCTACAACTGTGTTATTGTGTTACAGAAATGATTCCCAATTGAGACCCGTCAATAAGCTAAATTATTCTTTAAAAATCCGACAATCTTATAAACGTCCCAATAATATAAAAATAATATTTCTTACACTCGTACCAATATGCACTATAAGGCTTGTGTTATGGAAACTAGGGTAAATGAAATACATATATAACACGTATATAAGTAATATTAGATACAAATATATATTATATTCATCACACAAACAGCTGCCCCATCCGGAACTCGAAGCCTGGACCATCTTTGCGTAAAACAGGATCGTTATCTTTACACAATTAACGCATAATTTATTTAAAAACAAATGTTTTTAATAGTTAAAACACTAAAAAAATCCTCTCTCATGTTATTTCTCTGTATCATATGAGATAGCATTAAAACAAAAAAAAAGAAATTTAAATTATAAAAATTGAACTAGCTAAGTTTAGGCCCAGATTTGTGTTTTATTTTTAAATGGAACAGAATTACATCATAAAAATATTTTCAACTTGAACTTAGTATAGGCCTAGATTTCTATTTAATTTTAAAATAGATTAAAATAAAATAAAATTACACATTTACTCATAATAATTTGATCTTTGTCTGAGTTGTGAAGCGGGCTCTTGATATAAATATGATATTTAACCTTTATTCAATTGTTAATCCAAAATAAAATACTTGTAAGTTTTAAATGTATTTTTGCTTTGTCTTAGGTGTATGTACTAGCTAGATAAAAATTCAAATAAATAAAAAGTGACCTATATAACCCACAACATTTAAATACCATTACCTTCTAAGAAGGGCTTAAAAGGACCGACCTCTTTTTCTACAATGATATGCCAGTATTCTTATAGCCGTTTGGATGGCAAAATGGCGACATAATGGGGGTGGAGCGGTGGGTATAAGTCGACAGCACCAGCTCAAATGTCGGTCGGGATTGATGAATCTAGACAGCGATTGATTTTGAGCGTTGCATGTCGAAAAAGGAACTTGGCACGTCATTCAACGCAAATCTCGTGTCACGATGTATGTTCCGGATAAACTCTGAAATTTCTGAACCGATTTTGATCAAACATCGTAACTATCTGTTATTTGATCTTACTTAAAAGATAGGATTTCATTCTAACTTATAACTCAGCAACGCGTGGTCTAGTCAGTTATCTTAATATATATAAATTACTTTACCAATTTTGATCAAACTTTGTAACTATCTGTTATTTGTTTCAACTTAAAAGATAGGATAGATTTCATTTTAATTTATAACACAGCTACGCGTGGCTAGGCCAGCTAGTTATATATAAAAATTCCGTGTCACAGTGTTTGACCGCGATGCATTCCGAAACTTCAGAACCGATTTTGATATATTTTTTTCATATTGCTGGAATTGTTCCGACTTAGGACATAGGATAGGTTTCATATTAATTTATCATCAGTTAGCTAGTAGTTATATAGAAGAAATGCTACCATTATTTCAGAAACAAAATTTATTTCAGACTGGTTTTTACGCGCTTCGGTTGCGTTAATGACTTCAGATTAAAAGTTAAATTTTCATCCCTTGAGAACAGTACGTTTTTGCTGGATGAAAGGTACCATGTGTCCTTTTCTGTACCCCTGATAAAGCGTATGCAAAATTACATGATCAGTTGAGTAGTTAAGGTGTTAAAGTGTAATAAAAAAGCTCATTTTCGTATTTATAATATTAGTTAGGATATCTCTCGGGAAAATTACTTTTTTCCAAATTAAAATTTCCTTATGTCTTTTTTTTGTACTCCTGAAAAAGTGTATGCAATATTTTATGATAATCAGTTGAACAGTTAAGGCGTGAATTTGTAACAAACAAACTCACTTTCGAAACTATAATATTAGTTAAGATATACCTAGGGAAAGGTACTTTTTTCTTTATAAAAGGTATCTTATGTTCTTTTCTGTGCCTCTGAAAATTGTGTGTAAAATTTCAGAATGTACTGTAGAGCAGTTAAGGCGTCAAAGTGTAAAAAACAAACTCAATTTCTTTTTTATTTTATTAAAGTTAGGATTCCCAAACTTACAATTAACCTACTACCTTGTGTTTTTTAAGAATAGGTGTACTATTGATCCCAATCAAGCCCGGGGTCAAGACAGGATCCACTATGGAACGAGCTAATCCAGAAGGTTCCTGGCTTTTAAAATGGACGGGATTTAAGTTTTCGGAAATACAGACGCAGGGAAGGAGTTCCACTCCTTTGCTGTTCGCATTATCAAGGATTTTGAGAAGCGCTTGGTGCGACAAGTAGGAATAGCAACCAAGAAAGGGTGATAGCCCCTCAGTTCGTCTGGATATCCGTGACGACCGTTTGGTGCAACGGTAGCGATCCTGCCTTTCGCACCGGCGGTCCTGGGTTCGAATCCCGGAAGGGGCAGATGTTTTTATGATGAATACGAGCATTTGTACCCGAGTCATGGATGTTTATATATATATTTTTATGAATATTATTTATTTATGTATGATTTATGTAAGTCTATCCGTTACCCTAGTATCCATAACACAAGCCTTAAAGTGCTTACTTTGGGCTAGGTTAATTGGTGTGAATGTAGAAAATATTTATTATTTTATTTATTATATCCGATGGAAAAAAAGGAGATGGCGGTATGAGCAAATGCAGCTTCAAAGCACACTCTCCAAAGTACAGTCTTTAGAAGACCGACAGAGAGGCAACTGTATGGCGATGAGGTAAGGCGTGAAGCTTGCTTGAAACACAGAGCAAATAATTCATATACTTATATTCAAAATTAGAAAAAACTCTCTCAGTAGTATAACAACAGACTAAAATGGAAGTAGACAAGCTAGTAAGGTTTGTTATAATAAATGTTAATAGTTACAGAGTACCAAAGAGAACGGCTTTTAAAATAAAATAGTCAGTACTCTGTTATTATAATGAACGTTTCTACCTTTTACTAGAAAATTTCGACGAGTGCTCACAAGACTCGGTAACTCAATCGACAGTGGACTGGACATCCGAAGGTTGCGGCTTTGTGTCCCGCCTGCGAATTACTTGTGAACCCGAGTCGATTTCGTCCAGTATTTAAGAAAAATGTTTTTTATTTAACTATTTTTTTTTGCATTCATTAAAGCTGAAAGCTCTCAATATGTAAAAATGTGCACAACTAACCTCAGATTACACTATACCTGAGTGTAAAAGTAAAAGTGCCTTTATTATATGTTAGTGTTTCAAAGTTTGAAATTGATGGACAGAAAAAATAAGACTCTTTTTTAATATAATCAGAGAAGGCATAATATAAGAAACAATTTCCACAAATCGCAGACAGGCACTTCAATATTAATAACAGATTTATTTTATGACAATGAAATAAACAAAATTATTATGTTATCTTTATCTACATAAATCTGTAGGTTCTGTTTGTACATTAATTTTATGGACAAATTTTTATCATAAATATCCCTTTTATAACAGACTGATACCAATTCTACAATTTTTTTAAAATTTTGTCTGTCTGTCAGTCTATCTGTGTGTCCCACTATAAGTCAAACCGATTTGATGAAATTTAGTATATGGTAAGTAATAATGGTTCTATTTTTAAAATTTTGTCTGTATGTCTTTTTATAAGTCGAGAATGGGTTTGCTTATTTCAATAAAATTTGGTATGTGATAAGCAAATATGTTTGCGAAAATTATAGGTTATAAATAATATCGGTAAAAATCTTATAGACCTAACTAATATTATAAATACGAAATTAAGTTTGTTTGTTACACTTTTCAGTCTACTACTCAATGGACCATCATGAAATTTTGCACACATATTTAAGGTACCTTTAGTTCAAAAAAAGTCCTGTTTCCGAGGGATACAAATATTACTTTGAATCGGTTAGTCTAGATCAACGCGACCGAAGTCGCGGGTGAAAGATAGTCATCATATATTCATTTGACATATTCACATTCAATAAGATATTATCCTAATATCAGTTACAATTGTAAAAAAAATAAATTTGATATAACAAAAGATAAACAAGTATGAACAGAAACTAAAGCTTAAGACAAATAAGAAATATTGGAGGAATACTTTTAAAAAGATGTTCTATTATATTGAAATATGATTTAAAATTACTCGTATATGAAATTCGTTTTGTTTTCTCGCAAGAAACAATTATTCATCTTTACTTTAACAATGATACCTTGAAATAGAATAGAATAGATCTATTGATTTAAATAACAAAATAATTTCAACGAAAGGAGAACTTCTTGAAATATATTAGACTCGATTTCAATGTCACCTTCTTTGTATTATTTTTTAAATAATAGAATCACAAGGCCATTAATAAGAATAATATGTTTATTATATTACTTCTTACATTCACACTAATTAGCCTTGCCCAAAGGAAGCACTGTAAGTGTTGTGTTATGGTTAGTAGGATAACGGATAAAATACGTATATGTTACGTAGACATTTACATAAAATAACTTTGTCACGGTTTTTTGCGCACAATTTATATTTAATCCTGGCGTTTCGACTTTACAGGAACAGTGATCATAATGACTAAGGCTACTGTTCTACCTTCACGATATTTTAATCGAACACGCTCCTAACTGTAAAGATCCTTACTATAATATTATAAATCGGAAAGTGAGTTTGTTTGTTTGTTTGTTTGTTCCGCTTTCACGCCGTAACTACTGAACCGATTGCTTTGAAATTTTGCAGACGTAAAGATAAAAGTCCGCATTAAATAATAGGGTACTTTTTATCCTGGAAAAAATTGATATTCCCGAGGAAAAACAAAAATATTGTTTGCTTGATGGATGGATTGTAGATGGCGCTGTGTGTCGTTTAAAACAAGGTAAAATATTGCAAACGAATATAAACATGTAAATTTAGAAGCTAAATTCATTATCGTATTATGAATCCCCGAAAATGAGGAATTCCCGAGGGATGACGTACAATTTGTTTTATCGTCTAAACTGTTTTTTTTTACATCTACTTATATGTTGCAAACGAATATGAACATGTTAATTTTAAAGCTAAATGACTCATTCCACGGATTCCGATTATTCCAACAGACCTCCAATTTCAATTTAAAAGACTACAATTTCCTATAAGGGTTTCATTTGCAATGACCATTAATAAAGCACAAGGCCAAACTCTAAGGGTTGCTGGAGTACACTTGGAAAAACATTGTTTTTCGCATGGTCAGCTCTATGTAGCGTGTTCCCGGGTTTCCAGTGCCCAAAATCTGCATGTTTTTGCTCCACGACGGAAAACATATAATATAGTGTACCATTCAGTTTTCGTTTAACAACTAATTGTATCCAGCGTTACATCGCGCTTCTTAGATTTTTCCGTGGGAATGAGAAGTTTTCTTATAGTTGTGCTTTATACCGCAATAAAACCGAATTCCACACGGGCGAAGCCGCGGGCGGAAAGCTAGTAAATTATAAAGGAGTCGAAACGCTTGAGGAGTTTTATTTCAACGAACGGCAGAACAAAATCAGATGTAGCTAAAAATATGCGCATTCAATAAATCATTTCATTATATATTTAACTATACTGACCTGACCATGAGTTGCTGTGGCTTAGGTATTATGATTAGCAATACTTTTTTTATCTTATGTCCTAAGTCGGAACAAATCCAGCGAAATGAAATAAAAAATCATCACAATCGGTTGGGTAGTGTCGGAGTTTATTGCGGTCAAACACTGTGACACTAAATTTTTATATATAGGTATAATAAAGATTTAGAGTTTTTTTGGAGCGGAGCGAGCGAAACTCCCATGGATCAGTTTCAATGGCGCAATGTCTGTTACGCCATAACTTCCAGAGTTCTTAACCGATTTTAATACTTTTTGTGTGGAATCGAATCAACACGTTTAGGACCAGGTTATGACGGAATTTTGAAATTAGCAAAAATTTCTAACGAAACAAAAAAACTTTTTTTAATCTTTAAGGTATTACGCTCCGCTCCAATATATGGTGCTAACGTAGCTTTATGCTTAGCAACTGCATCGCCTAGTTATTCTAATTCTAAAGCATTTCTGGTTGATGTAATTAAGAAATATGCGCCAACGACAATTTAGAGATTTAGAAATTGTATTTATCCGGATAAATAAAATTTAGGGGTGTTCAAGTCACAAGTGAATAGGCATCTTTTAGGTAAGCGCGTCACATCCTAGATAGCGGTCAAGCGCATTTACAATAAAAAAAAATCTCCGTAAAGCTAACCTTTTCAAAGTGGAAATTCTCACATTTTCCCCCTTTTTTCTTTATTCTATCGCACATGTGTTTAAAATAGGAAAGTGGCCGTTCGGTCATCGACAATATTTCTTTTAGATACCCCAACATCCGGGTAGTAAAAAGAGGATACATTATAAAGGTCCATTTCATTGCTTTCCTTTTATCCCGCGATCGTTTACAAAGGGGGAAATGGTAGTATTATCCAAGCTGATCTCAGAACAACGGAGATTGATAGCAACATAAAAAAGCGTTAATAACGAGCTTACCAGTTCACTTATAAAAATTGGTCGATCCATTCATTCGTTAGGGATTTAAGATAAATCGATGAGGAACTCCGATAGATGACGTCGCAAAGTTTGTATTCTTATTTTGTCCTGTTATCTATGTTTATAAACCATTGATCAGATTGTGATGAAATTGTGTTAAGTTATTAGTGTATTATAAGATAAAGTGGAACAATACAGTAATAACTTTGATATATTAGGTTTAAGAGTAAAAAATAATTGTCAAATCTCGACAGTTAATTTTCAACTTAAATACTAACCAGATAGAGTTCTTCAGTCAAGAAATGTTTTCTTGTATTCACATGCTTTTGTTCGCCAATCGAGAGTATAATGGGTTATAAACTTTGATATTTGGATTTACCTTATGCCATTGTTACAAAGATCATTTTATTTTTAAAGTGTATATCTTGATCTTCTTTAAACTGACATACTGAACAGTAACATTCAATAAAAAATGCTTTTAGTCCATGAGTCGAAATTGAGGTTTATTTATAACACTCATTATTGTACTCACAATGCAGAGAAACAGGATACATATAATGGTGAGCATCGAATACAGTAATTTAATTTAATCTGTTTATTTAAGAAACACAAACAGCGCATTGTACAAAAGTTATCTTAAAAACATGCAAAAAAATTAGATCTAGTACATACACAAATGACATGTTTCCACAATATCTGAATATAAAGAGAGCAATGATTGATTTATCTCTAAAAGAGATCTCTTTCAGCCTGTCAATGGTATGTGTGTGATAACAGATAATATTCATAACATTAAACAATTATAATTTCATTAAAAATACTGATAGGTATTTTTGCATTCACAATAGTTAGCCACCAAAGTAAGCATTGTAAGGCTTGTGTTATGATTACTAGGCTAACGGATAGCTATACATATATAATTAATAAATGTTTAATATTAATCAAGTACAAATGTTCGTATTCATCACACAAACATCTGCTTATGAAACTCTAACACGGGACCCCCTTCCGGCTAGAGCGCCGTAGTGACTATATGCTGTTTCGGAGACTCCCTCATGGGAGATGCCGTCAGCTAGAAAAGCACTATGGTAGCTCGCTACTTACGGCTTGAGGTCCATTTAAGGATTTCGCCGTCCCGAAACCCGGTATCATTGTTAAGGTTATCCGCGACCAACATCAATTACACATCAAAACAATCTGGAAAACGGTTGACTCTAAAGGCCATCCCTGTAACTTCCCACTAATTCTATGCTTTTGCGCTCAAAATTCCACTCAATACAATGTTTCTGAGCTCTTCGAGCTAAAAATATAATTTATGTGTTATTTTGAGCTCTTCGAGCTCAAAAGGCCAATAAAAGATTGATGGATCACGATATTTAAAATTTTCAAACTGCCATTACTTTTGAATGAATCAACCGATTTTTACGCGGTTGGCGGCAATTGATGTAGGATTTCAAACTTCAGAAAAAATTTCGAACAAAAAAAAATTATCAGATGAAAAATTTCGGAGTTCTTAAAAAAAACACTTTTCGATTTTTTTCGTCAACGATATCTCACGAACGAATCAACCGATTTTGACGCACTTGGGCGCGATCGACGTGGTTTTAGAGGTTAAGAGCTGATTAGTTTTTGGAATTGATCGGTAAAGCCGTTCAAAAGTTATTTAAAAAAAATACATTCAAAAGAATTTCTGTACGAATTATTTATTTAGTTTTTTTTTACTTTCTTCGAAATCTACCGGTCCCAATCGGTTCAAAATTTCAGGAAATCTAAGTTTAATGAAATTCTTTGGAACGCATTTGGTTTGGTTCGATTCGGACAAACCGTTCAAAAGTTATAGGGGTTTACATACACACAGACGAACACACATACATACAGACACTATCGCGGGAAGGGTCAGGGAAGATTCCTAAGGCCTCAAAACGTCGAGATCTGTTGAAAGCTCGATTTTTGCAAAACGGGGTAAAAACAATAACTTCCCGATTTTTCGAAAATCTTTGATTTTCTTAGCGGGAAGTTAAAAAAAGAACACGGGACCATTAGTGCGAAAAGTAGGATCGCTACCGTCAAACAAAACGGTCAACCCACATATTGTAATAATAATAATAAATTAAATATTAATATTACCTGCTATAAAAAAAAGTGCTGTAAGCTGTCCTAAAAAAAGGCTAGATCAAAAGTACAAACCGACTAGCTTGTATGAATAAGCTGATGAAAGTTTAAGGAGTGAGAGATGTATACCAGAATCGTGGTAAGGCGAAATTTGTGATATCTGCCTATCCCTGACGGAAAAAGAAGTAAACTTACTTATATGTATGTAAAAGTTTTTTGTAAGGAAAGTGACATTTACGTGATATCACAAGAGCCGCTCAATTGATTTGAGCGCCATTTTGTTTACTTTGTCATCACGAAACCGGAATGATACCGACCACACCTCATAAAGTGAAGCACGCACCCGCCCACCTGATTAGAAATGAAATATGGATGTTGCCTGCTCACGTTTACTTTGCGCTTGACGGAGTGTCGGATGGAATGTGTAAAGTGTCCTTATTTATATAAGAATATCTTAATAGAGAAAGCGAATGTAGCTAATTTAATTGTACATTTATTTATTTATAACAGACACAGCACAATTACGACTATCAAACGATTTGCTGATTCGAGCTCGAAATATTGATCAACATATAAAAAAAATAGCATAGATAGCATTCCAAATAAAAAGAACAAATATAGCATACATAACATTCGAAATAACAAAAAACAAAAATGAAAACAAAACCAAGTTGGAAAAAAATAGTAAAATATTATACTATCATAAATGTAATAAATTTAATAAAATAACTGTAAGGATAAAAGGAAATTCAGGTATTTTAGCTTAATTCTTTATAATTGCAAATTCAGCTATGGGTATTAATATTTGGTTTTGAAGTATTGTATGTCAACTGATATTTACTGTATTTGATTGTTAATATGAATAAATAATTTTTCTGTACTGTTATAAAACATATAATAAGTATAATATGTAGACTGTAAACACTACACAAGATATTGTTCATGCTGTGTACGCCTATAATAGGTATATATTTAAGAAATGTCCGCATCGTTTTAAGTAATGTAAATATATATATACTATTGGTGTACCTATTTCATAAATAAATAAACTTAAAAAAATACAAATTAGAAGGAAATAAGAAGTGTTATGTGTCAACTACGGCGACGACTGGAGTCTACTCCTTAAGTACGATAGTCTCTGAACAGGCACAGAAAATAATAACACTAACCTTCTAAATAAAAGGTTGCGCACAAAAAACGTTACGCAGTTATTCGACCACCAAATTGTTACTCTTTATATTTTTTCATATCGGGTGCCTTTTATGGAAAATCAATTCTTAAGGAGTAAATATAATATAATAAAAGTGGTACGTATCATAAAATTGGAACTAAAACGCTTAGTGGGACTCTGGTCTATCTACCATTTAATGGTGTTACCTATTTGTACTATACGTACTTAAAACTAACTTATACATAAAAATTACTCATTGTAAAGTTATTTACTTATAAAAACGTATTTGAGAAGAATTAGATAAGTTTATTATAATTTAAGTAATAAAAGGTTCCATACCGGGCCATACATCTTTATTGATTTCTTTTTGTATTTTATTCTCTGCATATTATTGAAATGTTTAAGGATACTAACTTAAAATAGATATTTGTTGACTTTGTTGTAATCAACAATGTAATGAAACCATAACATTACTATTATTGTTATAACAGAATAGTTTTTTTTGTGGATTAAGCATGGTAATGACGTAGGTATTATATTTTCGACATATAAATGTCGTTCCTTCTGTTAAAGTGGGCATTGACGATCACTTGTTCGCCTCATTTCAGACGTAAAACTGTGGCGTCGTCACTCCAAATGTTTTTACGCCAACTCGATTTCCACATTCACTGGCGTCACTCCGGCTCTTCAGTTTTCTATCGGCCGGGCTGTTAGGAAGTGTACTACCTGTTTGTGTTGGGTTGACGATCATGTGCTCACGATCAGTTTGACGCGACGCGCCGAGTCGGATTTATGATAGTCTCGGAAATACGTGGCGCGTCGTCAGTTAAAACTCTGGAGTGATGATTCGACACACACGATAAAATTTTGGCTGGACGTCAGTTCAACTGATGCGAAAAACTGATCATCAATTCGCAGCTTCTTGCGCCCATTCTTCTTGTCAGTTAAAAGACGTCCTGAATGGGTGGTAGGTAAAAATGTTGGACGATTCAAAATTTTAAGTGCATTTCATTAAAGTTATTTTCATTTTCATTTCCTTTGTTTAGTATACACAACTTTTTTTCTAAAGTATATCTTAATTACGAAATGAGGTCACAGTAAAAAGTTGCAGCATTTATTAGTTTTCAAGCCTTCCCAACATTAAAAACGTTTAATTGTATTTACGATGGCCGCTCACGCGAGAGCACAATTTGCTAGTGCCAGTGTTAATGGATGGATATGACTCGGTTATTTTCACATTAAGCCCTAATGAATGAATGTGTACTTTTACCTGGTTCTGTCAGCGACTCTGTATACATTTTATAATTATATACAAGGGGATTTTTTTAACCAGGATAAGAAATTATTTTTAATTTAGAATGGGTTCGCTCTTAATCCCAAACAAACCCGGGGGTCAAGTAAGAATCCACGATGGAACGAGCTAACCCAGAAGGTGCCTGTTCACCCTGGCGGACAAAAACAGACGGGTTATAAGTACTCGTAAATACAGAGACAGGAAGGGACTTCCACTCCTTTGTTGTGCGCATTATGAGAGATGTTGAGAAGCGCTTGGTGCGATAGGTAGGAATAGCACCCAAGAAAGGGTGGTAACTCGCAATGCGTCTGGAAAAATATCATAAAGTGTTAATTAAATATGTAAAGAAATTATCACTTAAAAATTCAACTTGTCACATTCGAATTTAATATTCGAATTCAATTTTTATTTAGTTTCGTTACAAAATTAGGAAGCGTATTAAAGAATGAAAAAAAAAAACATATATACGGTGAAGTATTTAATGAATTCAGCATTTTTATATAAAAAAACAAAACAATGTTAATTCTTTTTTCAAAACTCAGCACACGCGTTTAGGTGGCCGTAAAAAATATATAAAAAGGCGCGTTTTATGTATTCGTAAAAGGTAATTACAATGACTGGACGCAGTGGTAAAAAAGGCACCCTTCATAGAGTATTTAAAAGAATATGTGTTGTCACGCAAAGTAGAATAGCGAGGGTATTAGGTACCTCACTTAGTATAGAAAACGGGCACCAGTATTTTCCGAATTATAGTATTTTTTATTGTAAATAGGTAAGCGCTTGACCGCTATCTATCTCTATCTAACCTATTCATGACTTGAAGACACCTAAATTGTATGTGTCAGGAAATTGGAACAAAAGATACTACGATCTCCAAAACTTCTGAAAAGTGTGTAATATATGGCGAATTTTTTTTAAAGAATCTCCCGTTCAGTAAACTGCGTTCTTGGTTTTCAGTGGACTATATTTTTTAAGTAGGTAGCAGAATCAAATTGAACGCAGCTTGAAGATTGGACAACGCAATTTTTATTTCTTATAATAGTACATTTGCACTGTTAAACATTTAATATGTAATCTCAGAAAAATGAATTTAGAAAGTTTAATAGCGAGAATTATGAAATGGCGACCGTTTGGTGCAACGGTAGCGATCCTGCCTTCCGCACCGAAGGACAGATGTTTGTATGATGAATACGAGCTTTTGTTCCTGAGTCATGGGTATTTATACATATTTCTATGAACATAATATATGTATATCTATCGGTACTCTAGTATCCATTACACAAGCCTTACATGCTTACTTTGAGCTAGGCTAATTGGTAAGACTGTAAGAAATATTAAGTAATTTATATCAGGACACGAGCTACACTTCACTATGTCCACCGCAGTGTTGCCAATCCAAAATTTAAAATTTATTTTTTTTTATATCGCCAACACATTTGAAGACCACTTTCGGCTGAGAAAATTCAGTTAATTAGCAATATTTTAATTTTAAAAGAGGCTTAAGTACTTTTAAGAAATGGCTCATATAAAGGTTATGAAAAAGTGTCATAGAATAATTAACAAGAGGACGGACCATTCCCGGCGTCTGGGACGCTGTTGGCTTTTATTAAAATATTCAAATACTGCACAGTTACTGTGAGGTTTCTTTTAAAAAGTTTATTAAAATTAACCTAAATGCATAATAGTAACTAATGTAGTAAATCTATAATCTAAGATCACAGTTGCTTGTGTGTTTGTCTGTCTGTTTTTTTCCCCGCTCTTTTTCCATTGTATCAATAACGTTACCATTGCAATGCGTTAACCACAAGTAGTTCGTCTACCGGACGCTAGATGGCGCTTACGGAAAAATATTTAATAATAGAAAAAAATTAAAGAATTTTGTCCACCCGTGCGAAGCCGGGACGGGCCGCTAGTATATACTCTAAAAACACAAATTTGTTGTTTGTGTGTTTGTCTGTCCACTCTTTTTCCCGCTCTTTTTCCATTGTATACGCGTTACCATAGCAACGCGTTACCGGGTCAGCTAGTAACAGTAATATTTAGATACATATGATCACGCCTTCTTCCCGCCGGGGTAGGCAGAGATGTTAATGACCTCGTGTTTTTAAAGTGATAGAAAACCAAGTGTCGCATTAGTGCCGCCATGGATTAGTACAGCTTAATCGAAAGTTAATGTCTTTCCAGTCCACCATTTATAAGTTTTCGTCACTCGTTCTTTACGTACATATTAAGTAAGATATATGTATTTTGGATATAAGTGAGTTATAATGGTGGATTATTAACCACTAAGTGTTTGTGAACATACAAGAGTGTTGGAAAGTGTAACAAAGCAGCGGAAGTTGTTTTTCCTGCTCTCTCAAGAAGTCCACGGGGAGGTTTCAGTATAACACATTCACTAAAACCTAGGGAAAATTCTACTGTTTATTCACAATCATCAAATTAAGAAAAAAAATTACTCAAGAACTGGCAATTATATTTACTTGACATTGGCTAAATGCACAAATAAAGAGAAATAAATATCGTGCGAGCCACAAATAAAGAAAAAGAAAGATCTATTCCTAAACTTGTTGGTTCGATTCATTACTAAAATATGAAAATCGGCTTAGAACTCATAGAGTTATAAGCGTCACGTACATTTCCTCATTGAAGCTGATGCATGGAAGCTTCGCTCGCTCCGCTCCAATAAAGAATTTTTTGAATTTAAATTTTTGAATACAAATTGACTGCACCGTGTTCGCCGCTTTTCATTTTACCACACGACCCCATTTTTACTGATTTTAACGTTCACAGTTTTAGAAATAACAAGCCGGATTTTATATTTTCGAAGCGAAATTTTCGGAGCACTGTAATTTCTTGTGTAAGATATTCCATTGTAAGTTGAAATAACAAAGCGGTCAAAGATTTCTATTAGCGAGAGCGTTTCGGAATTTTGTTATTTGAATTTCAAAGATATGGTTTTTTATAAGATATAAAATACGTGTGTAAAAAACAACCACGCCTCCGAGCCCTCAGATGGGATTCGAACCCACGACCTTTCGCAATCCGGGCGACTGCTCTGACCGCTGAGCTACCGAGACGCTGGCAAACGTGTCGAATTTTACAAAATATTCCAACTTCTACTATGAGCTAGTATCGTTCCACCAATGTTGAACGCTAACTACCTGCAACATTGAAAGTAATATTTTTACAAATATTAAACAATCAATTAAGATGGAACCAGCTATAATTATGTTTTTATTTTTATTTAATTTTTTATTTAAGTTTTACACACGTATTTTATATCTTATAGAAATATTGCATTGTGAATGCAAAAAAATTAAATAAAAATAAAAACATAATTATAGCTGGTTCCATCTTAATTGATTGAAAGCGTCTCGGTAGCTCAGCGGTCAGAGCAGTCGCCCGGATTGCGAAAGGTCGTGGGTTCGAATCCCATCTGAGGGCTCGGAGGCGTGGTTGTTTTTTACACACGTATTTTATATCTTATAGAAATATTGCATTGTGAATGCAAAAAATTAAATAAAAATAAAAACATATGGTTTTTTGTTTTAATCAGTATAATCAAAAACATCATGATTAAAATATAAATATACAATTTAGATCTTTACGATATTTAACTACATACAAACTGTAGTAACTGACAGTGTTTATTTACATAAACTTGGTTACAGAGTGACAGTTGCTATGCTTAATTTAAACTAAAAGAATATGCAGTGGCCAGTAGTAGTGTTTATGGTAGAAGAAACCATGCAGGTTCAACACAAACACAATAATAAACTAACTTATAAATAATACTGTAATACTATAATTAAATAAATTCCTATATCTTTTTTCATAGGTAATGTGCTCTAAGATTATAATTTATTGATATCGTTTCGAGAAACCGTATTAAGAATAGTCTGTAGCGTCGAAGTACCAAAAGTTTGAGAGTCCGTTTTACCGAAAAGCCATTAAGTCCTACAATTTCAACGGGTTATTCGATAAGTTTGAGTTATGCCTTTCTTTTGGTCCATATTCTAAGCTAACGTAATTTAATACAACCTAACCAAATTCAATGAAATGGCTTCTCAGTGAAACAGACGCTCAAATTCATGATACAACGATGATATAAAATTGCTTCAAAACGGACGTTTGAGCTTTATATGGGTTCGGGATAATATATACTCTAAAAACACAAATTTGTTGTTTGTGTGTTTGTCTGTCCGCTCTCTTTCCATTGTATTAATTAACGTTACCATACCAACGCGTTACCGGGTCAGCTAGTATATACTCTAAAACACAAATTTGTTGTTTGTGTGTTTGTCTGTCCGCTCCTTTTCCATTGTATCAATAAACGTTACAATATCAACGCGTTACCGGGTCAGCTAGTGTACACAAGAATCACTGCTTTTTTATAAGATTTACCTACATGTTTCTAGTTTATTTATGAGGCGGTTTGAGGAATTAAAATTACAGCAACTTTTTTTACAGCACCAAGCCTGAGGGCTCGGTAGCGTGGTTATTTTTTACGGGCGTATTTTAAATCTTATAATCTGTATTTATTTAAATTATTAGTTATTATATGATATTTTTTTAATAAGATAAGAGAGAGGTGTGGTGTGAATAAAGTTATAGTTACAAAGATAGAAGAAGGGATGCTAAGATGATTTGGACATGTAGAGAGAACGGACGAAAGAAGATTGACAAGTTTATGAGGCAAATGTGCATATGCAAGTCGGTAAAGTCAGACCAAGGCCAACTTTTAGAAACCAAATAGATGTCCTAAAAAGTCCAGGTCAAAAGCACTCCTTACCGACGAGCTTATGTGAAAGTTCTGATGAGAGTTGAAGAAGCGACAGATGTATCAGGATTGTGGTAAGTGGAAATCTGTGATCTCTGCCTTCCCCGACGGGAGCAAAGCGTGATAACATGTAAGTTTTAAATTTATAGATTTTTGTTAAGGACGACTTTGTTGTATTCTACCTTAAGATATGATTATTTTATTTTTGTTAATATATGTGTGTGTGTGTGTGTCAAGCTTTTATCTATCTATACTGTGTTCAGCAAGCCCAACGAACTGTGAAAATAGCCACAATCATCAGCTTACAGTTACTTGTGGAAGAAGCAACTTTAAGTAAATATCTTTATGAAGGTTGCTTTACCTCAATAACAAGACTGTGTTAACCACTACTTCAACAAAGTCTTTTCGACCATTTCCTAATGTTATATTATTTTGACTTTTTTATTTTTAATGGGTTCGCTCTTGATTCCAATCAAGCCGGTGGGCCAAGACAGAATCCACGATGGAACGAGCTAACTCAGAAGGCCAATTCACTCTGGCCTTGAAAACGGACGGGTTATGAGAACTTGCAAATACAGACCGAGGGAGAGAGTTCCACTCATTTGATGTGCGTGTTATTAATAATGTTGAGAAACGCTAAGTGTGACAGTCAGGAATAGCAACCAAGAAAGGGCGGTAGACCGCAGTGGTAAGTGGAAATCTGTAAAATCTGCCTACTCCTACGGGTAAAAGGCGTGATACGTACGAAAGTTTTAAATTGATACCCTGTCTTTTCGAACTTTAGATAATATTATAAAAAAATAGTAATATAAGTTATATACGGGATTTTTACCATGTTCCTTGTTTTTAGTAAGTTATTTAGTTCTTACACTTCCGCGCACATTACACATCAGAATAAAACACTTCTTTACGGATTTTGCGCATGTTTTATTTTATATTTAATCCTGACGTTCGACTCCTTTACAGGAGCCGTGATGACAGGATGACTAAGATGGTTGTTAAATTGTTTTATTTTTATTTTTACATATTATTTAGTTATTTATTATCGTAGTGAGAATTAATTAAATTAAATAACTAAATAATATGTAAAAATAAAACGATTTGATTTATATAAAATAATTTAATAATTAGGAACGTGCCCGATTAAAATATTGTGAAGGTAGTAGCAAATACATGACAACCATCATCTTAGTCATCCTGTGATCACGGCTCCTGTAAAGGAGTCGAAATGTCAGGATTAAATATAAAATAAAACATGCGCAAAATCTGTAAAAAAGTGTTTTATTCTGATTTTAGTAAGTTTCTGATATTTCGGCACTTTTTTGCAAGCACCATGATCACGGAGTATCTTAGTTAGTGACCATGCAAGATTATACAATGTGTCCCGTCACCAGTGTCGGAGCCTTTAATGGTGTGAAATATGGCATTTTCTTATTGACAAATTGCCCCTCAAATTTGGTTTTTCTCTGAAAGCCAATAATTCAAAAATACACAAAAAAGAATCTATTTGTTTTCCTTTAATTATTTTTTTCTATTTTTTATTCCATGGCAATAGAAACATGATGGCTGTGTTACTGTTGTCTACATGTTGAGCTGTCAAATGACACCTTTTTAATGTTGAGAGGACATTTACATGAGTGGTGGTGGTCGAATTAGTATGAGAGCCCAGGTCTTGGTTACCAAGAAAACAAAATAGCGGCCGTAAGAGAAAAACAAAATTTGAGGGGTAATTTGTCGATAAAAAATGCCATATATCACACCATTGAAGGCTCCAACACAGGTGACGGGACACATTGTATATCCTTCTATATCCTTTCGCGTAATACCAACTTTTATTATTGGAAAACACTTTTCCTTATTATAGCATTGAAAATATGTTTGATTATTCCTATCCACGATTGTTATCTTGCCAACCCTTTTGCAAAGTCCACTTCTCAGTACTATATCGTAATTTAATTTGATACATATTTGCATAGCTTTAACCGTTTAGGACCTTACCCTATAAATTTAATTTAGTTAGAGTTGATTAAATATTGACTTCGATTCAAGGGATTCTTCGCTTATTTTAAATCGATTTCATTCTTTGATAACAAACTTAAATTAACCGGTTTCCAATTTAAAAGCTAAACCAGGTAAATCTAAAAACTATGTTTTTGACGGCCGTTTGGTGCAACGTTACTTATGCAACCTCTTAAGCCGAAGGTTCCGAGTTCAAATTCTGGTAGAAATTAATATATTTTTTATATATTTTATACATTTTATACATTTTATCTTATAAGATAAATTATTAATATAGAAAAATATTAGAAAAAATCGACTCGGGTCACAAGTGAATTCTCAGGCGGGAATCGAATCCGCAACCTTTGAAAATCCGCTCAATTGGAAATTAACCTACCGAACCTTGTGAACACTTCGAAATTATCTAGTACCTTTCTGATTTTACGATGTAGGCCAACGTTGTTTCATCAATGAGAGGAACATCCTCTCGTATTCGAAAGAAACATTTTTACAAATGTTTGGGCAATCGATTAAGATGAAACAGCAATGTTTTAGTATTTTTCTATTATAAGAAATGAATATGTTAGTGTTAGGCGTTTCTATTCATAGTCATTTGTGTATTTTTTAATAAGATAAAATGTTTTTTTAATTCAATATAAGCATTTAAAATGCATTTATTGAAAGTCAACTATGCCATGGATTCGTAAGTTAGACCTTGTGCCGAGAAGAAGCCGCAAGAAACTCAGCAAATGTTTTTTTTTCTCCCTTTAATCCCAGATTTTTAATACGTTAATAAAAATGAATTAAAAAATAACTAACTAACAATAATTCCACGCTTAAAGGACAAAAGTCCTTTAAATAATCCAAATATTTTTTTTAGTTACATGGTGAGACAATATATTAAAGAACGCAAGACATTGACCAAAAAGTAAGCCTCCTGTTTTTTTTAAATCAGAAGAAACAACAAGTTAAGTTTCGTTTAGTGAGTTCAACAAATCAATGGATATCACTGTCAGTTGTCCTAATACGTTATTTAGTATCTATAGGGCAAGCTCTACTAACTTTGGGATTGAATTGTTATTTTAAACTTCCATTGTCATTTGAATTAGTATAAATTAATAAATAACGAAGTCTCAACACTAAAATACATGGGAATTTAAACTCACATTTGCCCTTTGTGCTCGAGTGGCTCGAATACCGGTTTTAATGGTAAAACCACTCTGAAGTCACGGGTTTGATCCCCACCTGAGATATGAATTCTTTCTTGTAATCATTTTTTTAGATTTAAAAATCTCACAGTAAAAATCTAAATAAATAAATTTTCAATGCGCTGGAAGGAGCATAAACTTGATTGTTTTTGTAGTATTATCATTAACTCACTCGGCTCCGCTTTTCTATGTTAAAAATTAAATAAAACCTATCCTATGTCCTAAGTCGGAACAAATCCAGCAAAATGAAAAAAAAAAAACATCAGAATCGGTTGAATAATTTCGGAGTTCATCGCGGTCAAACACTATGACAGAGAATTATTAAATACTAGCGACCCGCCCCGGCTTCGCACGGATGCAATGCTCTACTATATTATGCATGTATTATGCATATAAACCTTCCCCTTGAATTACTCTATCTATTAAAAAAAACCGCATCAAAATCCGTTGCGTAGTTTTAAAGATTTAAGCATACATAGGGATATAGGGACAGAGAAAGCGACTTTGTTTTATACTATGTTGTGATATAGAGTGGTTATAATCAAACTTGTGACGGGGTGCAGCCGGAGAAATAAAAGCTCGTTTAGGTCACTTGTTTTTATATTTAAGGAATTAAGGCACAACTGAAACAATTATATAAAAAAAGGTAAATTACACTGAATACAAAACAATTTCACATTTATCACTAAAAACATATTATAAAAGGTAGGACTACTTACAATAGTGCCTTAAAGAAACTTATAGACTTAGAAACAGGAACTGGTAGTAAAGAATATATATACAGGAAACTTGTGAATTATGCTTATGAGCTTACTATACTTGTGAGTTTGTTAAAACTGCTCAGCACTATAAATATATTTAAATAATTTGCTATCGGTGAGTCAACCACTCTACGCGCTGACTCTGGTAAGAATAAACTTCGAACAAAACAAATAAACAGAGACAGACAGTAAATTTTAAAATAGGAAACAGAGACAGACAGTAAATTTAAAATAGGAAACGAAGAGAAAAGAAAATATGAAAAATGGCCAGAGAAGAGCGCAATGAAAGCAACGAGTCGCCAATATAGCTATGGCGCCTCGTTACAATACCCGCTCCCCCCTGGAAGAAAAAATCCTGAGTATAAAAAGGATTTTTTCATAAAACTATGTAAAAATGTGACCATTTTATATAAAAAAAAACACATCTTTAATAAAAATAGATGAGATGAGAATTGTGAAATGAGAAAATAAGGAGACCAGCATCCTTACATGCATCACTTTCATACTTCCAGAACATACTTCAGTCAACGGTCATGGTTGATTTAATAAGACAACCAGACTCCACGCGGTAGAGTATCCAAAATTATTGAATACTCAACTGGCTCCCTACATCAGTGAAGGCTTATTTAACCAGTCACAACCCGCTGGGTGAAAAATAAAAATTAGTGTAGGCTTGTTTAACCAGTCACAACCCGCTGGATGAAAAATAAAAATTAGTGTAGGCTTGTTTAACCAGTCACAACCCGCTGGATGAAAAATAAAAATTAGTGTTAGGTAGGTGTAGTGTTCAAGTTTAGACTGGTAGGAACCTCTGGATAGTCGGCACGGATTGCCTCCAGGAAAGTGCCTAGCCAAATCTAAGACTTGTATGTGGGATACACTGGAGGTACTCCCTCTCAGCACTGCCCGAAAGTGTTAATTGCACTGATCTGAGTGATATATTGACGCTCAGAATCAGCAACAATTTTGTGCCGGTTTCTTTCGAAACCGCGTATAGTTTCTTGTCTGTAAAATGTAGTAAATGTTGGGTAAAGTGTCTTGTAAGTGTTTTGTGTAGTGATGTAGTTGTATTGTCAACTACTATAAATTAAATAAAATGAGGATTGGGATGAGATGAGATGAGATGATTAAGTTAATAATATGGCCGATAAAATAGTGGGGGGCGACTAAGTCTTTTAGAATTTGGAAAAAAAAAATAAAATAAAAAAAATAAAAAAACACACACAACATACAACGATCTTCAAAAAATAGTTCGGTTCGCCGGTACTGGTTGACTGGATGGTGGTGTTCTATACACGTTGAGGCGCCAGTGTGACGGGGTGCAGCCGGAGAAATAAAAGCTCGTTTAGGTCACTTGTTTTTATATTTAAGGAATTAAGGCACAACTGAAACAATTATATAAAAAAAAGGTAAATTACACTGAATACAAAACAATTTCACATTTATCACTAAAAACATATTATAAAAGGTAGGACTACTTACAATAGTGCCTTAAAGAAACTTATAGACTTAGAAACAGGAACTGGTAGTAAAGAATATATATACAGGAAACTTGTGAATTATGCTTATGAGCTTACTATACTTGTGAGTTTGTTAAAACTGCTCAGCACTATAAATATATTTAAATAATTTGCTATCGGTGAGTCAACCACTCTACGCGCTGACTCTGGTAAGAATAAACTTCGAACAAAACAAATAAACAGAGACAGACAGTAAATTTTAAAATAGGAAACAGAGACAGACAGTAAATTTAAAATAGGAAACGAAGAGAAAAGAAAATATGAAAAATGGCCAGAGAAGAGCGCAATGAAAGCAACGAGTCGCCAATATAGCTATGGCGCCTCGTTACAAACTTACTATTTAAATCTTAAGTGTTGTGATATAAAGTAAGCTATTAAGAACTTACGTGGGAGGCCGCAGATGTGCGCCTCGTCGAGAGAAAACTCATTTTAAGTTTAAATTCCACAGTCAACGAAACTGTCGAGATTGTGTGGGATTTTATTGTTCCGCCTTTGGATTTCTACTCGATACAGATTCTGCTGAACATTGCAATGGAAACTGGGAACGACAGAGGAATGACAGACATTTTTTGAAGTGAAGCTTCTATACGGACGTTCGGGCAGCTCGCATATAGGCGCTCGCCACGCGGCCTGTCTATCCGTGCTAAGCGTCAGATTATACCGTTACACTAGAGCGTAACATTTTGCACCGTTACATGACATATGGCCAGCTGCCTTCTCACCTCAGTGTGCGTGGGGGGCGAGGCTTTCTTTTTGTAGTAAAACTTCTTTACACACGCTTTACTTAGGGAGTAAGCTGGTGAATGCGTGACGAGATCGTCACGAAGTGTGATCGGGCGAAGTGAACGGAAGTTGAGAGGGAGATATAACTTAGTGAAGAGAAAGAGGGAGAATTACGTATCGTATATTACATTTGGGGCAAAAGAGAGAGAGGTTCGAGCACACATTTTAACTCTCTCCTTCTCTCATAGCCAGTTACGTTTTGTTTATCCAATATATATATGGTGGCTATAACACAAGTCTTATAGTTTTTACTTTGAGCTAGGCTAATTGGTGTGATTGTAAGAAATATAAGAAATACTAGGGTAACGATTAGATGTACATACATATATCATACAAGTAATACAAGTAATTTTAATTGAAACACATATAAATAGACATGATTCAGGTACACTCACATCTGCCCTTTCCGTTACTCGAACCCAGGACCGTAGATGCGAAAGGCAGGATGCTGTCGCACTATACAATCATAGAGAACAAATAGTGGATAGACATTTTAAACGTTAAATAAATCTTCTTTTAATTTTATTTCCTTTTCATTTCCCTGGCTGTTACGAGCCGGCATTGTCATTAAAAAAAGTTAGTGAAGTGATCTTGTTGTGAAGCAAACACAGAGTATGGAAAGAAACGTCCCGAAACTCTTCGAAATAAAAAAGTTTCAAAAGCCAAATGATATTGAAGGGCAAATAGCAATCAATAAAAGATACTTGCCACAACGTGCATACTTGAAAAACGTACAAATTGAGATTATAACAAGATTTTATTTAAAAGTATTTTAAAAACGCACAAAAAAGTTAAAAACGAATCATATGAGCAAAAACGCGTGGGGTTGGGTCGTTTTAATAAGGAGTTCCTAAAAACCTACCAGATCCAGCATTAGATAAGCATGTTGAAATATTATATGACTTGTAAAGTGAATATATTTTATTTATTTATTTATTTAAACTTTGCTGCACACAAAATATGTACAAATGGCGGACTTAATGCCATTAGGCATTCTCTACCAGTCAACCGGAGAGTTAGAAACTGATAGCGTATTGGGGGTGCATTGAAAAGGTTAATAGAAAATGCTATGGACTACATAAACATACATACTGACATCATATATAATAAACTAATAAACATATATAAAATAATAAACTACTTAAATATCGATACACTAAACCAATATTAGTATTACTAGACATAAAAGTGAGATTTAGTGGAAAGGTTCGGAGTATTTAAAAGGAGATCGCGAACCAGTCGTTTGAAGTTTTTACATGTTTTTACCATGTTTTTACATTAACTCTTTTAATTTCACTCCGTTCTAAGATCGGTGTACCTGTCATTGTTCTAAACGTAACTTACCAAACTACATCCATCAACTACTTTTCGCAATCCATCAACTATTTCTCCTGTTATTCCGGGAATAGGGTTCAGCAACTGATTTTTATACCACACCTGCTCACAAAGTAAGTCGTCAATTGTGCAAAGAAGAGACAAGAAAGTACGTTTCTATTGTGATACAAATATGAGGGCGGTTAAGTTATATGAATCCCCATATGTGTGTATTAATAATAATATCTCTTACATTCACACCAATTAGCCTAGCCTAAAGAAAGCACTGTAAGGCTTGTGTTATGGATACAAGGGTAATGAATATACATACATAAATGATACATAGATATGTAATATTTATAGAAATATAAATATCCATGACCCAGTTACAAATGCTCGTATTCATCACACAAACATTTGTCCCTTCGGGACTCGAACCCAGGTCCATCGGTGCGAAAGGTAGGATCGCTACCATTGCACTAAACGGTCGTCGATATTCAATATTAGAAAGTAGTGTATGCATGTCCTGTAGACCTTTAAATTAGGCAGAACTTTGTACCTCATTTGAATGTCTTCTTGCCTTTGTGTCTGGTTCCTATTTTGTTAGTTATCCTATTTAACAAATAAATAAAAAAATAAGCACGTTCCAGGATAACGCGTACAGTTTACTTCACGGATAGTAGCAAATATAAAGTTTCTTTGCGTTAGAATTCGGACTTAACAAATTATAGAGGTTGCCATTATATATTTCAATTAAATTTAAATTTAAAGCCTTTTGGTGTAACGGTAACGATGGTAAATAGTTATGTAATGCCACAATGAGAGCAATAAAAACGCGAATGTGTGACAATTCGGAGGGAAAATAATGGATGCACCCGGTATTCCTGGTGGCTGGTTCAACGACTACGGTGGCTCCTCCGAAGGCTAGTTGAAGACCGTCAGCGACGTTGCACTGCTTCAGCGCGGGTTCGCCGGGTAAAATTGCACACGCGAACCATGAGATAATTTAAAGATGCGGAAAAGGCAAATTAAAACGTCAGACGACGTTACGGTGCGGATTGACGAATCTTATTTTTTTCCTGCGTTGGCGCCGCCTTCGTAGGTGCGGGAGTGGGGTGAAAGACGGGGATAGGTGTTTACTATATTTGCCAATAGATGGCGCTAACACTTTTATAGGTAGTCCCTTTGAAAAATTCTACGGGTCTATCAAGTTCGGTAGCTCAATTAGAAGATAAGAGGTAGCAAGAAGATTTACAAAATACAAACTTTTTTATTTTCTAAAAGACAAATTACAATTGTATTATGAACTGGAATCCCCTTTTAAGCTTATAGGCTTATGTCAGGAGACTCCACTCTCCCATAAAAGCAGGTTTTTTACTATTTATTTAGGTTGGTAAGTATTTTTTAAACATTCTTCATAATTATTTTAATTAAGTTAATCTATATTTAGGTTTAAGTTTAAGATAACTAACAAATATGTTTGGTAAAGCCTGTTTGGGTGTGTGTACGTTAATTTACCAGCGTTAATTTTGTTGAATTTAATGGAATATATTAAGCAAAGCCTCAGTTTGATTATAATCTTCAATTTTGAGCCAGGTTTAAGATTTGAGTTCAACCTTTAAATGACAGTCTTAAATCTAGCAGTCAGTAAGTATTTATATTTAAATAAAACCTTTTTTGCTGCTTTTGCTTAAAATTAATATTAAATCCAGACATTTCGACTCCTTTACAATAACCCTGATCACTGGTTGATTAAGGTCGTCCTCATATTCTACGACCTTCAGAATATTTTAATTGGGCACGTTCCTAACTGTTTAATTTTATACAATTCAATTTTTTTTTATTAGACATATTATATGCTAAATAAAACAAACGCAAAACCGCAAAAAAAAGGTTTTTATTTAAATATGTAATGTGTGCGGAAGTGACCTTAATAAGTTTTTATTTACGTATAAAGTACCCTTGATTATACTCTTCTATAACTGAAGATTATGAGTTTGCGGTGTTAGCTTTCGAGACGTTAGGGTTGTGATCGGCTGACATGAAGCGGTTTATGAAGGATATGTCGAATCGACTAATTCTCTCTTCAGGTGATCAGAGGGCTGGCAGCTATTTCGCACAGAGAATCAGTTTAGCAATTCAGCGAGGTAATGCTGCCAGTGTTCTGGGTACCATGCCCCAAATTGGAATTTTGGATGACATATTCTTTTTGTGAATGTGTATATAAATATTTTAGGGTTAATTTTTCACGATAAGTTTTTAGTTTGAAATTGTTCTATTTGAAAATGTAGTGTATCTAAATTAGTATAATGTTTTTATATAAGGTATAACTAAAATAATAAATAGTCTAAAAATAATAATGATATATATTTGTTTCGGTTAGAGTAATTTATACTTGAGTTTATATACATAAATATTTATAGGAACTTATATCTACAATTAACTTACAACTTAAGATAGTAAAATGTACAGCAAAAGTAATATTAGTATTTTATGAACTTTAATGTTAAATATTGTTCTACGAACGAACAGACATGCACACCCGAATTGCTAATAGCTAACTCCCTGCGACGGACCGGTCGGCGATCAAGGTCAACCGCTCTTGCTCGGGAGCCGGCAGTTTGTCAACGCAAACCGCCTCAGTGCAAATTACTGATTAGCGTCGAACGTATGTCCGTCGTATGCGCATAATTAGCTGTAGTTTACCACTAAACGCTTTTAGTATATATATGTCTGTTTAGTCCTTGTGAAGTGTTATAATACTACTGTGTGTTCTTTTATCTGTTCTCTGCTTTCTTCAACTTTCTCCTTCTGTGAATGTACTGTTATTTTTTATTCGTGTGTGTGGCATAAACTGTGGATTAAGTTATTCACCGGCTTTTATTTAATCGCCTATAACATACCACCGCTTCAAAAATAAAAACATTTATCCACCCTTGACATGATTTTATTAGTATAACTTTAATTAAAGGAAATGTTTCTTTTATTTTCCTCATAGGTGTAGTAAAACGTACTATGTTACATTCAAGAGATAGTACTATTCCTGATCTCGGGTAATTTAAACAGTACCCTCGACGCTAACTTTCTCCCCTCAATAAACAATGTTCTATTATTATGTAGATTACCAGCGAACGGTACCAATCCTACCTTTTGCGTTGACAATCCTGGGTTCGAATCTCGAGACAGATGTTTAAGCGATGAACACGAGCATTGATACCTGAGCCATGGGTTTTATATATATTTCTAAAAATATTATATATAAATTCACTGCCACAGTGTTCGACCCCGATGTACTCCGAAACTATTTAACCGTTTTGATGATTCGTTTTTCATTTTTACTGTATTTATAACATAGCAACGCGTAGCTGGGTCAGCAAGTGTAATATATATTTGAGTCTTTCTGTAACTCTAGTATCCATAACACAAGCCTTACAGTGCTTAATGCGGGCTACGATAATCTACACTAATATTATAAAGAGGAAAGATTTGTATTTTTGTATGTTTGCAATTATTTATCGGCTTAGTAGTTTTTCAAACTCAAAAACTACTAAGCCGATTTCAAAAATTCTTTCACCATTCGAAAACTACATTCACGCTGAATAACACAAACTATATTTAATGCTAGAAAAAATTTAAACAATTTTGCCCACCCGTGCGAAGCCGGGACGGGCCGCTAGTTGTTGAAATAAAACAGCACCCATCGCAATTTTCTAGTACTTTTCACATTTTTTCACAAAGTTCGGTAGAGCAATTAGGAGGCTCCTTGTTGTGTTATTAATCAAAGTGATTAAAATGAAACCTATCCTATGTCCTAAGTCACAAGAAATCCAGCAAAATGAAAAAAGACATCAAAATAGGTTGAGTTGTTTCAGAGTTGATTGCAGTCAAACACTGTAACAGAGAATTTATATATTTATACTAGCTGACCCAACCACGCGTTGCTGTGTTAAATTAAAATGATATCTATCCTATCTTTCAAGTTGGATCAAACTGCACACGGTGTACAAATTTGATTAAAATCGGTTAAGTAGTTTAGGAGTCCATCGCGGACGAACAACGTGACACGTAATTTATATATATTATGATATATGTCGGAGATGGAGACAGATTAGATTAGTTTGTTGAAGAATCAGTGCGTACCTCTGACGCGGTCGAGTTCCCAAAGTCTAATAATAGCAAGAGCCAAGGAGCTAGTACTCTCAACACTTACTCGTTTGAACATTCACTCATTCACTAGTGACGTCGACACTACTATCATAGACTTCCACTCCTACTTCTGACTCAAAGAATTGTCTATGGAATTTGCTTTGAAGCGGCGATAGATGGCGTTACTTAATTCAATACTCATGTAATTAACTCCCGTCATATATATATATATATATATATATATATATATATATATAAAATTATAAGCTTATTTCCAATGTTATATTAGATCGGAAAGTCATCGATCAACTCTGTTTAGGTCTCGACCACAACCCAGCTCGTAATGGATAAATGGAACAGTCTATCAGTTAATATTTAAAGCTCTGGAATTTCCGATGTTTGCTGTTAGTTGATCAAAATTTTGAGCATAGGATTACAGGATATTCATTGGCTTTCAGCGTTAGGATTAATTTTATCTGTCGTTGTTTTATATAATACTAGCTTTTACCCGCCGCTTCGCTTTTCTTAATGAAGACTACTGTTTAAAAGTTATATTTCTACCCTTCGAAACAGTACTTTTTTCTGGGTAAAAGGAACCGTATGTACTTTTCTGTGCTCCTGGAAAAGTGTATGCAAAATCTTATAGCAATCGATTGAGTAGTTAAGGCATGAAAGAATAACAAACCAACTCACTTTATTATTTATAATAGTAGCTAGAACTATGACGTTTTTACCTATGTGATATGTAACCATGATAGGTTGGGAAAAGGAAACTTCTTAGTAACACATATATTTAACATTACTATGTAATAAACATGCAATTTTAGAGATAAATCAGCAAAATTTACTGAATTAAAATAAGATAAATTTGACCTAATATGCTAGTCTATGAGACTGGGGTCACTATCTAAGAAAGTTGATATAAAGTGATTTTCCAAGCATTTCTAAACAAAGAATTTAGAATAATATAACAATAATTAAAAAAAAATATTTCCGTTTCTGCACATAACATACAGGATAAACAAACCCCCAAACTAGACTTAGCCTGTCCCTTGGGGGAAATATACGAGTAACATAAAAGATATTTAGGCCAAACAAGAAACAACCTATTAGATAAAAAAAGGAAATAACAAACATGCTATGTTTGTTATTACCTAAAAACTCTTCTAAAAGAATCTTCTAAAAATCTTCTAAAAAATCTTCTAAAAAAATGGAAGGATTGTAACAGCAAAACTTTTATCATAAAGAAAAAAAATTTAGTGAATGTGTGTGTGATATTTTATGATAGATAATAGGCGAATCATTCCAGTATTCTCATAAACTTTTCTGATTCATCGTATGACCAACTCATCAACGATTTGGAAACAAGTCTTTTCGTTTCTGGTATGGAGAGGTGAAGAAGATTCAATATTTTTAGGAGTTTGTTATATTAGAATAAAACACTTTTTTACGGATTTTTGCGCATATTATATTCTATATTTAATCCTGACGTTCGACTCCTTTACAGGAGCCATGATCACAGGATGACTAAGATGATGGTTGTCATGTATTTTCTACTACCTTCACAATATTTTAATCGGGCACGTTCCTAATTATCAAATTATTTAATAAATAAATATAAAATAAAATATGCGCAAAAATCCGTAAAAAAGTGTTTTATTCTAATGTGTAATGTGCGCAGAAGTGTAAGAACTAAATATGGAGTTTATTATATACAAACGTTGGCAGAAAGCCTCCAAAACGCTGTGCAAATTTTGTATGGACAGGGACAGTGGGCAGCCTAAAGACACGTTTTCCAATTGAGCTCTTATTGCTTAGTTTGATTGCAGAATAAGTGTTAACATCGAAATTTCATGGAAATGTTGACTAATATTATTAACTATTTAAAGGGCTGGTTATTAATCACTTTCATTTAAATGCTACGCAGATGAATGTACTTTATTTAATATTGCCTTTTACATAATCTGAATAAAATTTACATACAGCCGATGGAACGAGAGGAGACAGGACAATATGAAATTTATTTGCTCAACCACAATACGGATCTCGATATATTTTTATAGTAGCGAAAACTGGAAAAGCTTGCCAAGCCTGTATTTATTGGCAAGTAAATACAAAGTTGATTATTAAAGATATTCTTTACAGTAACAATTTGTTTAGATAAAAAATTTAGCGGCTTTATTATTATGTAACAAAAATATAATTACAAAGCTGTTTCTTTTTATCGAATGTTGGATACTTCTAAGTTTTACATTAGATTTTGTAGGTAGTTGTATCTAGTATATAAAAAGATTTAGATTTAGACTTAATGTGTATTTTTATAAATTACTTATATATTCTGCTTGCCATATATTTGATGTGATGTTAAAGGTTTGGTGACTATCTGTATTAAAATCTATTGATTGTTCCATATTACTTGCAAAATAAAATGTTTTGAAAGTTTATTTTCTGAAGCGCTATCTGGTGGCTAGATTCGACGAAATTGCTATTTTAATATACTCCCTGTTTCAACACCTGTGTCTAGAACTTTCATGACTTTCGATTTAATGGTAAAGTAGATGATATTTTGTGATATCTATTGGTAAGTTACTAAAAAGTGGATAATAATCAATACTTCTCTCTCTACTTGAAATAAAATAGCGCATTTTATGGTGATAGGTGATTCGAATCACTTAAGTTGCATCATAGTATTTGACTGCAATAAAAATATAGGTCAAACTTTCGTTAGTTTAACATTTTTAAACCAATTTAGGCCACACATTTTTTTAAAAATTAGAAGATTTTTAAAGGAAGTCATAAATAATATTTTCAATAAAAATTTCATGTACGACGACATGATTGAAACCTGCTTGTAAAGAGTTAATGTCAGTATAAGTTTTGATACGGCGAAACGTATTAAGATTTGACAGCTAAAAGTTTGTTTACTAGTAGGTGACGTCATGCACCTGCATGAAGGTCTTCAGCGTTTTGCGGGTTTTTTTTTTAATATGGTAAGCGTCGATGCGATCTAGACTGTAACGCATTTGCCTAGACGATACCTATTGACTCGTGACCTGAAGACTTGAATGTATTGACTGAATTGTATTTATCAAGAAACTCAGACTCAGGCAAAGAGTTCCACGCCTTAACGGTACGTATCACAATATTGGAACCAAAACGCTTATTGCGACTCTTTAGGCAATATTTATTCTGATAGTAATTTTACGATGATAGAGAAATTAGAAAAGAATCAAACAAATGCAAATGTATTATACAATAAGGAACTATATGAGGTATTTTGTAAAACCTGTCAAGTATCATATTGGTTCAATGATTTAGGATTGCGTAAAAAATTACACGTAAACAAAATGGAAAAGCACACTGCATAAATAAATCAATCGTTATTCCGAAGTGAATAACAGGGCGTTCCAAGATATTTCCAGAGAGTTTATGTTCCGTCGGCCTATTGGATTTGTTCGAAGCACATTTGGTGTTATCCTTATCTATTTTATTTGTTGAGGCGCTGTATTGGCTCTTGGCTTTGACGATATCATATTTGGATTAACGTTTTCATATTTTTTGGTGTTAGGTTGACTTTGAAGAGATTCCTCTATCCAGCTAAACATGTATCTTTTAATAGTGTGATCTTCAATAAAGTTTGTTTATTTATTAACTCTTTACAAAGGTTACAAGAGTATAATGCCATTGCGTCATAAAGAAAACAACGATGCAGCACCCGACCTCGATTTACCTAAAACATAGGAATTGCGTCAACCGCTGCATGAGGCGCCGACTCGACGCAATGTGAGACCCGAACGCCGCGAAACTTCGGTGCAATATTTCGGACGACAATTTTGTTTTGAAAGTAGATCGCTTAAGCTGCGAATTGACGATAAGTTTTTCGCATCAGTTGAACTGACGTCCATCCAAAATTTGATCGTGAGTGTCGAATCATCACTTCAGAGTTTAAACTGACGACGCACCACGTATCTTCGAGACTATCATAAATCCAACTCGGTGCGTCGCCCCAAACTGATCGTGAGTACATGATCGTCAATCCAACACAAACAGGTAGTACACTTCCTAACAGCCGATTGCAAACAGGAGAGCCGGAGTGACGCCAGCGAATGCAGAAATCGAATTAGCCTTAAACCATTTGGAGTGATACCACAGTTTTACATCTGGACTGACGCGAAAAACTGATCGTCATTGCCCACTCTTAAATGAGTGTACGCCCGCGCGGTACAGGGGCGCGGGGGTGTGGGATACAGAAAAAAGGGAAGGGGCGCACTTTTTTTTGATGTGTGATTGATGTAAGCCGCAGATGTACTCAACATCGATACAGTGTTTTGAGACGGAAATCCTTAAATGGACCTCAAGCCAAGAGTAGCGAGCCACCATGGTGGTTTTCTAGATGTACAGCATTCCCCATGATGGAGTCTCCGAACTAGCATAGAATCACTACGGCGCCTCTAAGGGTTCCGTCTTCGGATATGGTATGCCGTGTCGTGGGGCAGAGAGGCGCCCAGGTACGTGTCTGTATCTGGTAAAGCTACATGAGTGTATGTGTGGTGAGTAAAAGGGCGCAGTATGCGCGCCTGCCGCCCGCTCCTCACTCGATCCTCTTTGTATCCGTACCTATACAGCAAGATGGGTAATTTAAAGTGTTGGCAGTTTATGAAAAACTACGTTAACGAAAACCTATTTTGGTAAACGTCAGAAATCTTCGAAGAAACTTCGGAATAACAGAAGTCTGTCAATAAACGTATATATAACAGTACACTCTTTACCAAATAGACCTTTTAGAGACCTTGAAGCGGAATTAGTTTTCATTCAAAGGAATATAATTAATGCTAAGTAATTTATACACTGGTTTAATACTTGCTTACATTTCAAGCCAGGGAGTAATATTTCACTCGAGTAAAATATAGAGTTACATCTGATAGGTATTGCGGAACAGAATATTTTTACATATTAAATGGAACATTCTCACAATTAATCTTTGCGAATCGATAGAATGCGAGTTAACATAGGGTAACATCTGATAGAAGTTGAGGAACAGAAAATGTTTACATGTCAAACGGAACATATTCACAATTTTTTCAAAGTTATAAAATTGTGGATATAAAGCCAATAGTATCGATAATAAACTTCACTGTTGAGGGCAACACTAGACAATAAATAATTTATTATTCATTAATAATAACGTTTGCCAATATTTATTGTTCTTTAGCTTCCTTAGGTTTGTGTCGGCAAATATATAACCGATAGGACTTCAGTATTTTTATATGGCAGAATTATTTAATGGTTAAGTATATTTATATATTAATTCCATCGGAACCTTAATACTCTTAAAATTATTGTCAGAGAGGAATACTGCGAAAACGTAGTTGGTTCAGCTAGTAAAGTATATTATCGAAGTATTATAACTTTTCTTTTATATTATTTATATAAATACCGCGGCCCGTCCCGGCTTCGCACGAGTGTACAAAATTCTTTAATTTTTTTCCATTATTAAATATTTTTCCGTTAGCGTCACCTAGCATCCGGTAGAAGAACTACTTTCGGGTAACGCGTTGCTTTGGTAACATATATACAATGGAAATGATCGGGAAAAAGAGCGGACAGACAAACACCAAATTTGTAATCTTAGATTATATCGCACATACGGTGCTATAACATCACTTTAGCAAATGGGGAAGCATTTCAAAATTCAACATCCTAGTACAACGTATAGTTCTTCTCGACTAAAAAAATAAAATGATAATAATGAAACTACAACTTAGAAGCTCATTTCAAAGGAAAATCAAACAAAGTAAAGAGGTAGATCAGGTGTATTAACTCATACTCAGTTCAGTTACAGATATAACATAAGTGACGTTATAGCACCGTATGTGCGATATATATTGACTATAGACAGTAAATGTATTTAAACTTTTACTATATTGGAACTACTGTAGTAGTTCCGAACAACTCACAACAATTATTTAGTCCTAAACTAAGCTGAGCTTGTACTTTGGGTACGAAATAATGTATAGAATAAATAAGTTTATAAACAACCATGGTTGTTTATGTTTGTATTTGTGTCATGACTCGGGAAACATGCTAATATTCATGACAAAAACATATGCCCCTATTGGAATACGAATACAAGACCTTTGGCGCAGAAGATAGGATCGCTACCGTTGCACGCCCGGGGCAGTTTACAATTTTGCCGCCTCTGTTTAGAGGACTGCGCCGCCCCTTGGAACGTTCTTCCGGTGGGTACCACGTGCCTTATCTTTTTACCGTAGACGATGCCCAGAGCATTTGCAACCTCTGCGCCCCCCCTATTTACGCCACTGCTTTGGAGTGTCAAGAAACCCGAAGAACTCATGAAAACTATTAAGAGAAGAAAAGTAGCCTATCTGGGACATGTATTAAGACATGAGCGTTACCATCTTCTCCAGACTATAATGATGGGAAAAATTGAAGGGAAAAGACGCGTCGGAAGAAGGACAATGTCTTGGCTCCGAAACGTTAGGCAATGGACCGGTATCGCCAACGTAGAAGAACTATTTCGTCTGGCGAGGGACAAGGAGAGATATGCGGAGCTGACGGCCATTATTATTTTTTGTCTATATTCACATTCATGAATTCCGTTTTTCTCACAGGTTGACTGGTAGAGAATACTTTTAGCATTAAGTTCGCCTATTGTATCAATGTTATATTGCGGTCAGTAAAGTTTTTACATATAAAAAAGAATTAGTTTTTTAATTAAACCCAAGTTATGCAGCAAAAGCATCTTGTGTCTCAGATCCGAGCCAATACAGAAAAGTTTGTCTTTACATTGACTAGGCCGGGGATCTAACCCGAGACCTCGGGAGTGGCCTTACTTTTAAAATCAATGTGCAAAACACTCGATCTCCGTCGTCTTTCTATATATTGTATACCTCTAAAAGTGTCTCAAAATAAAGTCAAATTGGTCCAGAGATAGAGAATCACTGGGGCTATCACCCCTAATTTGTTCGTAGTATTCGAGTGATTAATATATTTTTAATTGATTTTTCTAACCACGATCTACAAGACATTTTTTATCACAGAAACATCAATTATAACGATAATTACTTTATTATTTTGTAAATGATAATACCATTTTTTTTACAATTTAATTAATAGATCGCGATATCGATAGTTCGACATCACTAGAAAGCGATACAAATACAAGTAGCGATACTTGTCCTATTCCCAAATAGTTTACGTGATACAACAGGAACAATTTGCGCCAGCATTAGTTCTCACGGCTGAAATATGAGCCGGAGAAATAATGGCAACTGGGGAAACTGTTCCTACTATATCTTCCCAAACGGGGAGTTTATGAAAACAGATTTTTATTGTACGATCGAAAACGTATCAAATCACTCACATCTATACTATTATATAATTTTGTAGGTAATATTTTTTGTACATTTATCTTTTAGACTAATTTTATTATAAATATTCGTTTTATGTATGACTTACCGAAAACAATCTACTATTTTTTAAATATTAGTTTGTCAGTCGTCTGTCTGTATGTTCTTCTTTAAGTTAAGAAAGAGCAGACCGATGTCATTGAAATTTGGTATACAGTGAGAACAAGTGATTGTTCAAATGATAGATTATATATTATATTAGTAAAAATCTTGAAGTCCTAACTAATATTAAAAATAGGAAAGTAGGTTTGTTTATAACACTGTCATGCCTAACGACTCAATCGATTAACATGATATTTTGCAAACACTTCATCTGGGGTACAGAAAAATACACTGGGTACCTTATATTCAGAAAAAAGTGCTGTTTCGGAGGGATAGATATATAACTTGATCTATAGTTTACATTAATGCAAGTGAAGCCGCGGGTAAAAGCTAGTTAAATATAAAAGTGGTCTTTATTAAAAAATCAAAAGATATATTGAAAGCGCAAAGTTTTAAGTGTTGTCGATTGTACCGCCCAAGGAAATTTATTGTTCAATAATGTAGATTGCTTTGTTTCATTGAATACTGGAATAGTTTGGACAGATGTGGCATAGGCGGGAGACAATGCCTGAATATCTCAAGGCAGCGAGCTGGGATGTTTTGTTTCTAATCTACATTAAGTTAATGTCATTGTAGTAACAATGACGGCTTCATGATGCAATGGTAAAGATCCTACGCCTGCGTCAAAGTTCCCAGGTTCCAATCTCGGTAGGGACACATATTTGTGTGATGAACATAAGTATTTCTTTAAAAATCATGTTCGTTTATATACTTTTATATATATTCCATATGTGTCATTTAGTACCCATAATATAAGCTCTGTTTAGTTCAAGACAATTTTTTTGTACGAAATATTTTTTTAACAATTTTGCATAAGCCCCATACGAATACTGGGTCATATTAATGGACACCTTTTATATTCTGTTATATCTATATACTCAGAATAAAATAAATTAAAAAGGAAAATATCTTAATAGTCATCCATAATTGAGTCATTCCTCAGATGCGGTAGAATTAGTGTTGGTGCGGTCTCACAAGACTCCGACTGAACAGGTGCGTCGTGGAGTTTCTTAGTTGGGGTTTGCCCACGCCTATCCTCCGTGCACTAAGGTGTGGTAGAGTCCCACATATTCCAGCCAGCCTTTGGTGGGGAATCCATGAAAGATTTTTGATTACATCAAAAAAAGGTGTGGTCGATTTCGTATAGATCTACTGCAATCACTGTGTCGAAACGGACTCCCTAATAGAGTCAAATTTTCTACGACACTGGTAGCGGAACCATTTTTCTTGCTTTATCCGAGTCCCGTTAAAGACGTTGACCTTTTCCAATTGGACATACACCTTATGACGACGACAAGGCGACAAATGACTGTCAACTTCGACGGGAGCATAGTCTAAAACCTAACCTACTGACTAACTAAATATAACCTAAATCTATTAAAAACTAAATTAACGTCCTTTCATTGGTATCAAAAACCAAAATAAGTTTTAAAATAAATAATGATAACTTTACAATAGATACAGTTAACGAGCATACAATGTTAGGTTTAATAATAGAAAGCCATCTATTTATTTTATGATTTAGCATTCACAATGCCATAAATCTATAGGACTTAAAATCCCACCCCGTTTTAATTGACTGTTACATATTTGAAAAGTTATTAATTTCGATGTCCAAGTTAGTTAACTTTGATGGAACGATAAAACTAGCTAACAGTAGAATACGCCTGTAAATTACGACACGTTTGCGTAATGGGGTTGCTTTATAGGCGTAATTGAAATCTCATTGGTAACTATGTTAGCTGAAAATCACATCGAAAAAATTCCGCGAATATTGACCAGCTTTATGTATGCATCACGAGAAGTAAAAAAACCTACATCGCAGTCACCGCAATAACGACTTGCTATGCACATGCATATGCATGGCTCAGTTATAGCGTCATCCTATGTGAAGGTGGTACTGACGCTCCAACTTTGTTAACAAAACAATATAAACTTGTTAGAATAATAGCTAACATAGTAAAAACAGGAAGCTGTAAGACTTATTTTGAGAAATATAATAATCTTACGGTACCTTGCCTCCTCCTCTATATTCAGCACTATGTAAATTTATCGAAATCACAAGAACTTCGGAACAAAATGAGAGGACGTCCTAAATAATCAATCTAAAAATAGAAATAAATTAAAGCTACCAGTTTCTAAATTAAAACATCATTCCTGAAAAAGTTGAAAAGTTTATAGAAATTTAAGATAAATTACTCGATGTAATAAAAACATCAATGATGAAAAACAATTTAAAATAACGACTAATCATCATCAAAACTGTTATTAAACTATTTATGAATATTTAGGAAATGTTAACTATTTTAATTGTTAGTTATTAAGATAAAGATAGACCAAGGTGAACTTTTAGGGACCAAATAGACGATGTCCTGAAAAAAGGTCTGGTCAAAAGCACCTTAATCAACGAGCGTGTATGAAAGGTCTGATGAGCGTTAAGGAAGTCAGAGATGTATGTTAGGAACGTGGAAAGCGAAAACCTGTGATCTCTACCTAACGCTGCAGGAAAAGGGCCCTTAAATAAATACACGAAATTACGCCCAATTGCGTGTATTTGTGTATTAAATACATAACCAATGAAAGTTTCTTCACTGAATTGTTATTGTGCCCATCAAGTTCCATAGGGTGTCTAATCAACCATGTATCACCTATTTTAACATATGGAATATAATAAATTATTGGGTATTTAGTATAAAATACATTTTTTCTTGAACATAAAATATTGTGTTCAAATTTAGTTCTTACACTTCCGCGCACATTACACATTAGAATAAAACACTTTTTTACGGATTTTCGCGCATGTTTTATTTTATATTTAATCCAGTCATCCTGTGATCACGGCTCCTGTAAAGGAGTCGAAACGTCAGGATTAAATATAAAATAAAACATGCGCATAAATCCGTAAAAAAGTGTTTTATTCTAATATTGTGTTCAAGTTAAAATTTGTTTCTGATAAATGTAGATTACAATGATATATAGGTTGACCGCTTAAATGTGTCTATACCGCGCGGTGAAGGGGTGCGGAGGTACGTTGACAAAGGGGCGTACGGAAAAAGAGGGGAGGGGGCACACTATACGCGCCTGCCGCCCGTTTACCGCGCCCTTGTACCGCGCGGGCGAACACTTCTTTAACACGTTCGCTGCGGCTGTAACTTTCCAATACTTTCCATTCGTTCGGTACGAGGCCAATACACCTGGTAATAAAACTTCCATTGTGCCGGCTTAAGGCTTATAGAACCTGTATCATTAAAGAAACTAATCCTTTTTTTGGCTTCCGTGCGGTGCCAGGTGTCTTAACCTGGTATTAAGGTAGGTACACCATTGATTCTATTTTAATAATACATCTTAGATATATATTCATCTTTTTCCTACACCGAACCAAATTGAAGTTATGCTTTCCGCACGACAAGGAATGGTATACTTTTCTTAGCCGCACTGTAAGCGAGACGTATACAAGATGTTTAGACCTGGTTCCACACTCAAGGTGTTAAGCTTTCAACCTATAAATAATATACTGTTTTTTTCCTTTGAAATTTGTAACTCCTTTTTTACCCCAATAAAATTATGAATTTACAAAATATCATTATTTTAAATTAATGAGACCTCAATCACATAGATATTACTTACCTAACCTCAATATCAACACCTGTATCCAATTTCTGGGTTATTTATAAAATAAAAGTTTGATTTAAATTTGGGAGATGTCTTTTAATACCTCACGATGTACCTACAGATTAAGTAAAACTATATACAACTCGGTTACAATATCTGTGGACCTCGCTGGAATGTCAAGCCCCTCCCCGTTCTCTTGTCACCTCCCCGCGCTCGCCCTGTCGCGTTAGTACGGTTAGCAGTTTCGTTGCCGATACGCGTCGTCTTGTTTTCGTCTTATTACTGCCATATTTTTGATCATTTCATTGTTACGTTTGGACTTTTATTGTTAATTTATTATTGCTGTTACGTTAAAATATTGTTTTTGTTGTTACGTTGAACATTTTTGGTTAAGTTTGGACTATTTTGACGATTTTTGATTATTTTTTTAGAATAATATTGTTTTGTGTAAATTAAATACTTTTTGTACTTAACCAAGATTATTTCATTTATTATTTTACTTGGAATTTTTTTATACAGCAGCGGCCGGCGACCGCCGTTAAAAAAATTTACTCAAAAACTATTGAGTTTAAAGAAAAAAATCACAAGGATAAAAGCGTTTTATTTTACGTTAATTTATCATATAAAAACATAAAATTTATCACATAAAAGAATAAAAGAGAAAAAGCTTAATATATTTTATTTATAGTTCATAATTATTATTGTTTACAATACTATCCCCATGATGCTTGTTTTGTGCACCTTACCGCTGACGTGACGTCATCAGGTCCACAGAAATTGTAACCGGGTTTTAGGTGGTCTCAGAATTAGCCAAACGGTAGAGCCCTATTAGGGCTACCCATATAAGTTCCAAGTTCCCTGTAAGTTCAAACCTGGATAAACAAGTGTCTGTCTGTAACCTGTGATTTTGTTACTATTTGTGAATACAAAAAATTATATAAAAGACATCTGTAAAATTTTCCCCATTTTCAGTGTATAATTTGAATGTTTCCAAGCAGAATAAACACCAAACTTGTACCTACACTGTAAGGTTTCGACGAATAATTACTGTCCTGGTTATTTTTTTTTACTCGTAAATTGATAGTTATACAAATAAATATATTAATTAATTAAAAAATTAATATATTTAAAACATTGTTGCCCATCAATATTTATTTATGATTATCTAAGTTCGTACATTAGTAATAAGTATTCATGTTGTAGCTTCCATCCTTTTTAGTATTATCTATGTATACCTACTAAAAATTGGACTTACCTTTTTGGTGATTATGAGGCCTTATCTGAAACGATAAAAACATATGTTATATTTTATATATAGGTATATACATAGAAACGCTATAAAAAGTAATTTCGTAATTTGTTATATATAAAAAAGCATTATTTTAATTATCCTCATCAGCTTTTTATTTACACTCTCACTTACATGTAGCTACAGTACTATAAGTGTCTGTTTCACAAACTGTGATTAAGATTTATCTTCTGGTTTATTTAAAAATGAAACTAAATTAATAATAAATAATTCGTAATAGGACTTTGTAAAACAGGCTCTAAATCTCATTTCTAAATCAACATGTTGTCTTTTGCAAAAAAAAACAAATAATGCTCTAACACTCAGGATATTGTTGGTCTCATGACGAATATTTATCATATCACGACAACAATATCATCAATGTAAATCGAAACATGTCTATATAAATTATCAATATTCTTAGGGATCTTCATCGTTCTCGTATAGGACCATCTAACTGGCCATTTTATTCATCTCTGGTCGTAGCGATATGCACAGCGTTATTTATTTTGCGGTAGTACCGATGAACGACGGTGACGCATGGAACTAGATAAAGCGCTCCACTGCTCAAAGTAAGTAATTGTTATCTGAGCTTTGACATCCGATCGTTGCAAGGTCTTTCGGTTAGATGATATATTTATTTTCAGCAAAGTTGCATGTAATTATTATTATTATTATTTCATTTATTTCAGGCAATGCCCATAGAATGTGTTAGTAACAATAATCTTAGACTAGGGTTAGTATAATACAATAAAACAGACAAGAAGAGACATGAAAACAAACATAAAATAAATTAAGCTGTGTGCAGCTGAACCCAAACCCGTGGTAGTGGTAACTCCCATCTGTCTATGAACACCCTAAGGATACCACTCGCGCTGTTGCGTAAGCGAGACAGTGCAGAGGCACAACGTTTCCGCATTATAGCAGCAAAACCATCTATTCCTGCTTCCGCGAACATATTAGATGCACTGCAACGCCTAGGCAGCCCCAGTAGCATCCTCAAGGCGTTATTATATTGGATACGGAGGTCACTGTACGCCCGCTGCGTATAGCTAACCCATAAGCTGCACGTGTGGAAGGATTGGCAATACACTTTGAAAAGTGTCAGCTTAACTGATGGCGTACACCGTGCGAACCTACGAGCCAGCATATTACAGCGAACAGCCAACGACCTACGTTCCCTCTCTATGTCCATATTATCTTTCATGTCTTCTGTAACCCAGTGACCCAAGTATTTAAAGCTCTGTACTCTCTTTAGAGGCTGTCCACTTAAGGATATTGTCGGTAAGCTGTTGTATATTTCCCACCCCGATGACTTAAAGAGAATCCATTCACTTTTACTGGTGTTTTACTTAAGTCCATGGGCTAACGCATATTTTTCACAAACAGATAGGAGCATCCTCAACCCACTTACAGAGGGGGCCAATAGGACCATATCGTCCGCATAACTGAAGTTGTTCATAGAAACACCATCTATATAACAACCAACGTTGGTACCATTGAGCTCTCCAATCAGTTGGTGCATATATAAATTGAATAAGAGAGGAGAGCTCAACCCTCCCTGCCTTACACCACATTTTTGATGGTAAATTTCAGAGTGACATCCCGCCCACTTCACAGAATTCTGCTGATTTTCATACCAGAACTTTAATATGGAAATAATTTCTTTAGGTACATTTGACTCAGTTTCAAGTTTACTCCATAACAAATTATAATTGATAAGGTCAAACGCCCTCGACAGGCCCAAACAGGTGTTTTTCTGGCAGTGTAGTAATGGACAGTCTGTTTTAGAGCGAATATAGCACTTTCAGTCGATAAGCCCTGTCTGAAACCAAACTGGTTATCATGAAGTTGTATATTATCAGCTAAAACTTTGTCCAACAGACTGTCCAATACTTTTGCCATAACCGTCGCCAGAGAAATTGGCCTATAATTGCAGATGTCAGACGAGTCTCCCGTGCTATTTTTTAACACAGTTATAACAAAAGTCCTAGTGAGTTCCGATGGTAAATATCTGTGACTAACACATAAACTGAAGAACATCGCAAGTACTCTCGGTAAGTGAGGACCCGCGTATTTTAGATGTTCAATGCTCAAGCCATCGTACCCAGGGGATTTCCCCCTTGTCATCCGTTGTATAACAGCTGCAATAGCTTTGGCAGAAAAGGCGACAGGGCGGTTACCGGTGGCTTCAGCATTACTCATTCGAGTCACCCCCACTGCAGGTGGTTCAATCTGAAAATGCTTACAGAATACATTGGCAATTTCAGACGTCCCCTGCACCCCCGCCACACTCACTGGAAGTCCCGCTCTATAGTTTAACTTGTTCGTATATTTCCAAAATCTACCAAATTGTTTATTAGTATGACACTGAGCTAACATGTCCATTTTAATTTGTTGCTGATTATACTGTACAAATTTTAATTTGTTTTTAAATATATTTCTTGAACTGCACATTAATTTGTATAGCTCACCTTTTTTAGGTTTACCATATAATAACCAATTTTGGTAGTGTAACCGAGCCACGCAATGAGCATGAAGCGGTCACAATAATATTTACATCTCAATGTAATTGTTACATTATGTTCGTCATGAAATGCTATATGGCGTCGATTTTGCAGATGGGCTTGCCGTTACGCTTATACCGATTCTTTACGTCACTAACGCTAACGCCATAGTCCCCAAGATTACGTAACGTAAAATGGTTATTCATAAACAAATGTTCCAGGCACATAAAGCAGCTGGAGTCAACCTCGTGCCAGGAGGCCCTTGTCTTGGTCAATGACATCTAAGTAATAATATACAGTAGTTAAAACATGCTATCTTCAAATTTTATCCGTTTTTTTTAATCTGTGTTTATCGTATGAGCAAATACCTACCTATGTACAGCAATAGTTTCTCATATTTTATAAGATCAAATGCGCTTGTCATGTTTAGGAACATTAATGAAGTATATTTTACTTTATGGGTATTAATTCAAATTCATAGACCATTAGAAATAAAGCTTGAATAGTAGATTTACCCTTTGCGCAAATGGGGTTTGCTCCAATTTTATTGAGGAAAAACATTAGTGTGTCCTTCATAGCTTTTTTAAAACTCTTAACTGATGTTGAGACAAAAACTGATGGTCATTAGTACTATCACTTTTTTGTTGAGAGGTTTTACAATCAAAAGAGTTTTCTGGACCACGTATATGCCTTACGCTACGAAAATGCCTTAGTGTTATAGAAATGAAAAATACAAAAATTTTATAGGCTACAAAGGCATCTTCAGAATTATGATTAGTGATAGAATTCTTACAATAATAATTTATTTAGTAGGTTGAGAAATTAGTTTGAGGATTTACTTACAAATATTTATAGTCAATTTTACGCAAACATGTAATATTTTGTGGGTAGAAGAAGTCTCTAACTTTCGCAATATATTGGTGTGGTATCTTCTTTCAGTTATTAGTTTATGTCATTTCGTAAATAAACCAATATTATGTTTGACTTTTCGAGTCCCGGCTCTATATTCTAATTCATAACGAACGAAGAGAGATATCACAGATGTTGCTTTTAGGAATTGATGGAATTTAAATAAAACCGTTCTAACCGGATTTACGGCACGTTTATTTTTTTTATGTTGAAACCCAAACGATCAGGGTTAAACAAAAGAAAAACTCCACTCCTTTACAGGAGCCATGATAATAGGATGACTAAGCTGAAACTACCTTATTACAATATATTCTCAGTCATCCTTCGATGAAGGCTCCTGTAAAAGTGCCGAAACTTCAGGATTAAATATAAAAGACGAAAATAAACTGCTCGTTAATACGGTAAAAGTGGTTTTATTTAAATGTACCATATGGGACAAAATCAAATACGTTGCTTAAACCCCAAGTAAGCATTAATTTTTATAGTTGTAATAACGACCACACACACTCAAATCCGAAACCAATTAAAGTGGGAATCAAACTGTACTACGCGGATGCCATCGGCCGATAGTATTATAAATCATAATTTTGAAAGGCATAATTTTAAAAGGCATTATTTGTTATAGCTTACTCGCTGATAATAAATAAAAATGTATTAAAGCTAACCTAACATGCACTATCAATTTATGCCTTTTGATTATTATGCTTAGTCTTTATGACAATCGAAATTATATCTTGCGATAGGTTCACGATCCGAACGACTCGTTAAATTTTCTCTTGGATCTAAAATCAGACGTTACGGGCTACTGACTCGAATATTGATGTATATCCTGTCTCCCTGAGATGCCTACGTATTAAATTCTACGTCGAAAGTCCGTAACCCTCAAGACCCCAATATACAATTTGTAGTTTATGTTCACGAGTATCGTTTATAAGTCTTTGGTAGTGGTAATAAATTCTACGTACGGACCATGAAGGAATTTCGTATTTTCTAGAAAATTATTATGTAGACGATCTATGTTTTCATAACATAAATACTTTAGAGATATTCCAGTTTACCTCGTGTAACAGATATTTCAGAAGCCAATTGTTTGGGGACTGTAAAATGAGCTCGATGTTGCGATTGCGGAGGAAAAGAAATTTTTTAAAGTGTCAGTCATGGGATGGATAAACACGTGCTTTATCAAGATGTTTATCAAGATCTCTAGTAAAATGTATAAATATTAGACAATATCACACATTTGTTCTTATCAAATTTACGTAGCTAAAGCACTTGGATGATGGAATTCAGAAACAACTACGGTACTACACTACACCTAGGATCATTGCAAAATATCCAATATATTCTATAGAAGAGTTCGTTTTCTGTATTGACCCGGCAAGGGATTCGAACCTCGGAGTGGAGTTACATTGAAAACCGGTATGCGAGCAACTCGATCACGGAGGTCGTCAAACATTTGAATGACGAAATTTACCCACATCGTTTCTATTGAGAAAGGTGCTCAAAAAGCTGGCAACGTTTCTACTTTGGATCTATACGTTGATCAAAGAAGCTTCCAGCCATTTTGTTTTCAGTCGTTTAAATTTAGCGGTCGGATTTCTTTGAAAAAGAGCTTGACTTTCATGCGTCATGGATCTCTAGTCTCCATACTCCATTTGCTATCTCGGACCTCGAATGACGTTACTATGAAATCCGATATGCGAGCCACTCGATCGTGGAGGACTTTAAAGTCCTTTTGTGCTCCATAAAACTCGTGAAACCGTTGACCCTGACTGTATTTTAAGTCGTTAGCACCTATCAATTGCACGTATACCATGTGGTACTTAGCTATTCCCATGAATTTCTTATCTATGTGGAATACTCTATTTGTATCTCCACTGATGAGATTGAATCTTACCTTTTTTAATTTTTAATGGGGTTGCTGACCCTAATCAAGGTTAGACTCCAAGACAGGATCTACGATGGAGCGAGCAAACTCAACAGTTCTCTTTTCACCCTGGCTCTGAAAACAAACTGGTTATAAGCTCTCGGATATACAGACGCAGGGAGAAAGTTCCACTCCTTTGTTGTGCGAATTATTAAATATGTTGAGAAGCGTTTGGTAGCCCGTAGTGCGTCTGCATGTCTGATGGAAGGAGGGCGATGGCGGTATGAGCGCAAGCAGTTCCTGACCGACAACTTTGCGGCGGTGAGTTAAGTGTGTGAACAAATGTTTAAGGTTTTCAATTAAAATACAAACCATTCATAATATTAAGAATTTTTTTAATCTCTGTACAATTTTTCGTCGTTCCAAATTAACGATTAACACGTTGAATTTACGTTCAAATACACACAGAATTTATGTGCGAGGTACTTTAAAAAAAATAATGAGTAAAATCGAGAGGTCCTTGACGCCGTTGCCTCCAATCGGTTTTATTAAATCGAGAATATATTCCCTCTTCGAAATCGAATTACCATGTTAGCGATGTAAGTGAAATCAGCATTGAATGATAAAAAGCAATATCGGGCCGTGATTTATATTAAAAAATATTGATACCATCATATTTTTTTCTTACAGCATTTAACTGTTTACATTTCACATCACACGCTCGGAAAAGTTTGATTTGTCATTCAATTTCTGCATGGAAAATTTCATTTTATCCGCTAGCGTGGAAAAGAGTTTTAAAATTAGTACCTTTCTCTTTAAATAAAAACACATGGTACGTTCCGAATCGTCTTTATAGTCTTTATAAGTTACATTATATTTTTATTTAAGTTAATACTATAAAACTCCCTTTTGGTTTCATTAAATGACTTTAGTTCCTTAAATTATAAAAACCACATGAATAAATAATATTTACAAAAGGTATACTATTTGTTAAGTATAAGAATTTAAAATGTATAGTGGATGAGATTTCATTACATAATGATTGTATTTCGGACCGCACACCCAAAAAAGAACTGTCAAAGTTCAAAGTGATATGTATTCTTAGTCAATTCACATTTAATTTAAAAACAATTTGAAAAAATACATTAAATATTACTAATTGTGGAAATTTCCCTTTTAATTTTCCCTTTTTGTAACACCTCTGGTATAATTTTAAACTTCTTATGTGTATATAATATATGTGTGTTTATCTCAATACACGTAATAAAAAATACTGCAAAATATTAAGCCTCCAGCTTATACAACACTGCCAAACAATTAGGATGAAATTTATTTGTAACTAAACGGAGTTTTTATCACAGAATGAAATTATTAATACGGCAATGGCAATTTCTATTTAACAGTGCAAATAAATATGAACCTTATTATAATGACTTCTAATTGATTTGCCATTAAAAGCTTCTTTATTACGATTCGTAAATATAACATTATTTCTAAAACACATTTTACGAATTTGGATTTTATAAGTATGAAGGTTTTACCTCTTCAAGTGAGTTGACGTTGGTTAGATAAGATGGCGCTAGTGGTCATTGTATATCATATATTTAATCCGCAAACAGTGACTTATATATCTTAGAGACCGGAGCATTACAAAGAATGGATTTTATTTCTTATTAACGTGTATTATTGCTATGATTACGTACAGCCAGATTTGGTATTAACATTCCACAATTAGTCATATAAAATATACATACACACATAGTAGGCAGAAATTACAGATATCCTATTTCCACAATCCTGAGATAAATCTCTCGCTTTTTCAACTCTCATCGGACCTTTCATACAATCTCATCGGGGAAAGGTACTTTTGACTTGACCTTTTAGCAGATCTTCTATCTGGTCCCTGAAAGTTCACCTTGGTTTGCCTTTCCGACATGCCCTCTTTACATGTCCGAACTATTTAATTACATAAAACACTCACATTGCTGTAATCACGTTCACAGAACAAACAACTAAATAAGAACACCAAATTTTTTATTGAGTCGTCAAAATGTACTAATAGGTTTATTAGATTAAGATAAATTTGACTTAAATCCTACTCTGTGAGGCCGGGGTCAATTATGAAAGTTAATCACGTCACTAATGGCGGGTTAAAATTCAGTACCTACCAAACTTTATCAGTCAAAACAAGGGTTTATAATTTTTGACGATACAAAGGGCACCTAATCCTAATTTCATTTGACGCACTAATTACTACGCCTAATTTGATATAAATTGCAAGTTTAAATATTTTTTTATCCGTAACATAATTATGAAAAAAGTTTGTGTGCCAAATGACAAATAGAACCAAAAAAATGCGTATGTCAGCTCCAACGCACGACTGGAGGATCTCCTTAAGAACGATTGTCTTTGAACATGGCATTCTGGCAAAGGTGAGAAGGTAATTCACGCTGGAACAATTGCTCATCGTTTGCCAAGCGCAAGTTCGGGTGTGTATGGAGTACTGTTCTCATAACACAAACCTTTAAGTGCTTACTTTGGGCTAGGTTAATTGGTGTGAATGTAGAAAATATTTATTTATTTATTTATCTTTGGGACGGTTCCGCTCAATACCAGCTGCAGCCGCTTCAGTCCATTGAGAGGAGAGCGAAGTGGCTTATTTTATATAGATCGACGGTCTTTTTATAAGAAGCGCAAAAGACTTGAGCATAGACGAAAGGTAGCTGGCCTATACGTTTTTTAAGAGCCACATTTCGGAGAGTGTGCAGCAGCATTGCACAACCTTGTTCCGCGTTCCCCATTTTTTCATCGGACAACTAGACTTACAAATAGGCGCCACCGTTATATTATTGATATACCATAGAGTTGCACTAAGCGTTGTGATTCCCATTTCGTGATACGTAGCTCTAAGGAGTGTAACTCTTTGCCTGAGACTGTGTTTCCTGACAAATATTATTTAGGGGTCTTCAAGTCACGAGTGAATAGGCAAGCACAAGCATCTTCCAGGAAAGCGCGTCACATCCTAGATCACATTATGTCTTACCATCAAGCGCCATAGTGGTAAAACGCCTGCCTATTTAGTATTTAAAAAAACAGGCACAGAAAACTTCAAAATGAAAGTGAAAGGTGCGAACGATTGGTTGTGCACTAAGAACGTTAAGCTTTCATTCGATCACTAAATTGTACTCTTCATACATTTTTTCATAACGGGCGCCTTAAGTTAAAATCAATTCTAAAGGAGTAAACTCCAATAATTCAGCGATTGAATACATACCCGTCAAAGCAACAATACAAAATATTACTCAACCGCTACTCGAACTCCTAACGAGGGCATAATAATACAGTAAATTTGAAACGGAAGTTGGCCTAATGGTGTGAAAAAGTTATTACAACGATAATCTAACTGTGGAAATAACGTCGGGGAAATAGTTCTCATAATGACTTTCTCACAGGCCCTTGAAACTTGACGCCTATGGCTCAACTGACAATTCACAGTATGATAAATTCGAACAGAGGTAAAGTTCACTATGTTGGGATTGTTATATAATAGCTCCAAGACGAATACTAATGAAAGTAAAAAAATACTTATGACTATAGGAAAAAATGTGTTTAGAATATTTTTCTTAAGTCCCTGTGAAAATCAGGTTGAGGACTTTCTAACAGGCCTTTGAAACTTGACGCCTATAGCTCAACTGACAATCCATAGTATGATGAAGTCGAACAGAAATGTAATTTGAGTTTATGAAGTATATTTGCTTGAATATGGTCACCATAAAGATGATTAACAAACTACATAATAAAATTTTCTGCTGATTCAAATATTTACGCCAGCAAAAAAATTCTTATTAATATTCAATAGAGAACAATATAATACGAATTGGTATTCAATAATGTCACAAGATAAAAATAACACACAATAAAATCAATAGAAATTGTAAATTTTAACTAATACGTATGATGTATTTTATTACTGAAATGGATTAGCTCTTGATCCCATCAAGTCCGGGGGCCATAACAGGATCCACTAAGGAGCGAGCTAACCCAGAAGATGCCTATTCGCCCTAGCTTAGAAGTACTCGAAAATACAGACGCAGGTAGAGAGTTCCACTCTTTAACTGAGCGCATTATAAAAGATGTTGAATAGCGCTTGGTGCGACAGTTAGGAATAGCAAACAAGAAAAGGTGGTAGCCTGCAGTGAGTCTGGATGTTCGAAGGAAGAAAGGTGATGGCGGTATGAAATGGATAAGTAAATTTTTCTCAGGTTGGTGCCTGAATAGATTGCTGAGATCAGACGCCGTAACATTTCTTGGGGTGGACCTGTACAATTAACGGCAAAAGACTGGAGGTAATAAAACAAATTAAGTAGTCTACGAAATGGGCAGCAGTGTTTCCAAAGTTATAGTATTTCACTGCGATCCTTAGCATGGAGGTTATAGCAAAATCCGTCCAGAAGTGGACGTGTATCGTCCAATATAATGTTAAACTTTTCCGTTCCTATATTCGCTTATTTAGGGAATTATTTTACTCGACTAAAGTATTAATGTCTCAAACCAAAAGATGTATCTATGTATCTAGCACTTGAAATATCTTAAGTTGCCGTATAACCGTTGCTTCTGTCCGATCTCTCCATCTCTATGATAAATATTCGCGTATTTTTCCATAATATATGCTGCTCTGGTTTGCTATGAACATAAAATCGTAGTTGAAAAGACAATTGGCTTTTTGTTAGAAACTGTTCAAAATTGAAGATTCTCCTTTCTATAGCACTAACCGGTAATCATATTTTGAAAACTTGTAATTTTAATTACCGATAACTAAACTTTTGACAAATTGTAGTTTACTCTTGTCAACTATGCGGTATTCATAACCAGGAGGTGCCAATTCAAATTCCGCTTCAAGTGAAATTTGTCACTTTTTTGAAGTAAATTTTGACAACCTCCGTGGACGAGTGGCATCTATACCTATTTCCATGCGAGACGTCACTCCAAGGTCTTGGATTCGTTCCCCGGGTGGGTCAATATACATATGAAAACCGAACTTTTCTGCATCTGTATTTCAAAGGACAGGTTGCTTAGCTATTTAATTTGGGTTCAGAAAAATATACCTGAAAATGATTATTCTATCTGTTCTAGTTTTAAATTTTATTGTCATTGTGAGGCAGTCTCGTGCACTAAGGGTTGTTTGGGGGCCCACCTAAAATATTTATCTTATTTTAATTTTATTATTGAAATAAAAATACAATTACTGGTATTTTGTGAATATTTCAAGTGCCTGCCTGTTGTCATTATTGATATCGAGCAAAAAAAAATATTTTGTTTTTAGAATTTGTTGTTATAGCGGCAACGGAAACGCATAATTTGTGAAAATTTCAACTGTCTAGCTATCGCGGTTCATGAGATACAGCCTGGTGACAGACAGACGGACGGACAATCAGCGAAGTCTTAGTAATAGGGTCCCGTTTTTAACCATTGGGTTCGGAACCCTAAAAATGTAAATAAAATATTCAAAGAAAAGGCACACAAGAAATGATAACAAAAAATCTAGCACGCAAATAATAAATTTTAAATAGAAAAAACATTAAAAAAATATAAAGAGCGGACGAATTAGGAGCCGAGACAATTTTTTCTCGTATTTTTCTATTAAAAATTTGTCTTATAAGATAGCATTGAATTACAAAAATAAAAATCATAAACTAACAGTTTAATAATAAAATATCAAATTATAATTAAAGCAAACTGTTTAACTAACCTCATATTTGCATAGCGTACCTTAATTGTGGTCGCTTCTACAAATACTAGTCAGACACACCAGACATCTTAATTAATACCTTTCTATAATTTAATTACATCTGATACCACACGTTAGTTACAGGGTTACATTAAATTAAAATAAACACTACCATTTTCGTTTTATTTCAAATTACATTACATAATATGAAGCAAAGCTGAGCTAAGAGCCCTAGCACACGGCGTATTTTGAACGCGCAGACGAAGCGCGTTTGCTGCGCCGTACTGCCGTCCTTACGATAAGTGCAATAAGTCGCGTTTTCGGGCAAATTGACTAACGTACAATTTACGTACAAATGTGTGTACAGATATAATATATTAAATAAAATTCCGCTTCATTTTATAGTCGTATAGTAAAAGTTTCAAGTCAATAGCTATTATAGTTACGATGATACACAAAACAACATAAATTAAATCTTTAATCGCAATTATTTCGAAAGTAGCTGAAACTACTTATTCTACTTATCGTAAGGACGGCAGCGTAGATGCCCGGTTTGCATTTGTATTATTTAAACGCGCTTAGAACGCGATACAAACTTGCGTGAAGCGTGTTCGAAACTCTTTTGAAGCGCGTACAAAGGGGAGGAGTAGGGGCGCGCGCTCACGCCACTTCACCGCCCGCGCCGCAGTTGCAATAATAAAACGCGGAAGGTACGAGCGGTTACAGCGCGTCTGTATCTGCGCAGTAGACGTGCGGTTCACGATCGCTCCATGAGCTTAGGTTACAAGGTTGCATTCGAATCTCTCTTGAAGCGCGTATACGCGCGTCATCTGCGCGTTTAAACACGCCGTGTGCTAGGGGCCTAATTCCGGTCGGCGTTATAACTTTTTGCCTGAATTGTTTGTCAAATGTCAAATATACGATCAGTCGAAGAAGCGAAAAGCAATTATCTTTCACCCGCTAAGTTAATAGCTTTTCAACATGTTGAGTTGACGACGAAACAGAATTTGGGCGTATCTGTTTTTTTAAGAGGCGTATTAAGCAACTAGTTGAACCACGCGTTGCTGTGTTATAAATTAAAATGAACCTTATCCTGTGTCTTAAGTTAGAACAAATCTAGCAAATGAAAAAAAATAGTCAAAATCTGTTGAGTAATTATTTTAATAGAAAAATACTAGCAGAAATCGACTCGGTTCACAAGTGAATTCTCAGGAGAGACTCGAACCCGCAACCTTTGGAAGTCTTTCTAATGTTACACCGTAGGCCAGCGTTGTCTCATCAATAAAAGGATTATCCTCTCGTATTCTAAAGAAACATTGTAACTAATGTTTAAGCAATCGATTAAGATGAAATAGTCATCTGATTTTATAATATTTTATGCTTTTTTTCAATGCTGTGTTATAAGATGAATTATTTTAATAGAAAAATACTATAAAAAATCGACTCGGCTCACAAGTGAATTCTCAGGCGGGAATCGAACTCGCAACCTTTGGAAGTCCGATTCAATGCTCTCTCAATCGAGCTAACGACCTTAAGATAGCATTGAAAAAATGCATAAAACATATAATTATTATAAAATCAGTTGAGTAATTCGCGGTCAAAAACCGAGACGGGGAATTTTTATATATACGTATAGATAAATATTTTGTTTAATCTAGTTTTATTCAGTTTTCGCATTATCGTTTTCGCTTCATTACTTTCACTCGAATTGATTGTAAGTACCTATTTCCGATAACGACAATAGTTCCATAAATTCATATTACCAGACCCACAAAACGATTTACTGATGCGAAAAAGAAAACTGCGTAAAAATAGCGAGGGATTGAATTATGGTGTCTGTAATGAGGGTATGGTCAATTCATGGTGTTCTTAAAGGGTTTTTTCTAAAAAAAAAATCTGATTACTTTATGACGACTCTTTGGTGCAACGGTAGCAATCCTGCATTTCGTACAGTCCTGGGTTCGAATCCCGGAAGGGTCAGATGTTTGTGTGATGAATACGAGTACCTGATTCATGGGTATTTCTATAAATATGTAATACCGGTGTATCATATATGTATGTCTATCCGTTAGCCTAGTATCTATACCACAAGCCTTATAGTGCTTGCTTTGCGGGCTTTGGGCTTATAATTTTAAGTGTTTTAAGTGATAATTAATTAAGAAATTAATAATTATAAATCTTTTAATTCAGACAATACAGTTAATTTTTGTCAGTAACAATTTTCTTATCCCTATGTTAGTAGCATTTTTTACTAATATAAAAAAAAAAATCAATCGACTGATATTATTAATTTGACTGATTAAAAATTGTCTTATTATGTTTAGTTCTTACACTTTCGCGCACATTACACATTTAAATAAAACAATTTTTTACAGATTTTCCGCATAATTTATTTTATTTACAGTAACAGTTACTCCTTTATATATTGTGAAGGAAAAAAAATGTATGACTACCTTTGCTTTGTCATCTTGTGATCACGGCTTCTGTAAAGAAGTCGAAACTTTAGGATTAAATATTAATTATGTGTAAAAAACCGTTAATAAGTTACTCTACTTAATTGTCTACATATTCTATTGTTTTAGAGCCTTATAATAAAGCCTTCTAATGTGATATGTTTTATTGTATTATATAATCTGTGGTTTGATGCTTGTGATCTCGTTTAATGGAACCTTAAAATTGTAATTATAATATTATTATTCATTCTTTATTATTAATGAAATATCTTTTTATTAGATAACCAATAAGACCGTCACCTATTAGGTGTATACATTCTTTTATGAGACACATTTCAAAGTGAAGTATTAATTAAAAGCTGCCTCGACATGCAAAAAAATATTAAGTTATCTAACATAGAGTTCAAAACAGAATAACTACTGATTTACAAAGTGAAAATATTGCAAACAAAACCCATTAGTCCAGCATTTCTATATCCTTGCAGGGCGTCACATATTTACTTCAAACTTCTGCTGTAACTCAACATTGTTTATTGCAAGTCATGTCAAATAATTGTGTTTTGTGACTTGCAATTAATATGTTATTATCAACTGCCTGTCATCTACGCATCTCTTCCTGTGAACCCTCATCCCCCTTGAAACGGAAATGTTAATAATTTTCCATTTAACTGTTCTTATGAAAATATATATTACATTACACAACACACCTCTACAAGCCATAATATATAATATTTATAATAAATGAAATGAATAACATAAATAAAAAGAGTGTTGTAAATGTATTGAAATATGTATATAAATAAAACTTACAAAGTGTATTAAGAGATGGCGCTGTACTCGGTCGAATTGCACTGGCTAAAAAGATATTTCTTTATATAGATAACCAAACATGTTTAATAGTAAAAAAAATAATTTATTGAAAAAAATTGATTCAATTTTCAAACTATTTGGCAGTTTCTTTTAGCATACATTACCTAACCAATAAGTTTTTAATCAAGCTAAGAGTTTATACAAAACCATTACTGCACCTCTTTCATTACACGCTACCCACACGGACACACTCGCACGACACAGTCAACATGTATTACTTTGATCCTGAGCTTTGATCTTATTAAATAAAGTATGACTCCAATTGGCTGTTTATATCTCTCTATATATAAAAAACTCATGTCACAGTGTTCGACCGCGATGAACTCCGAAACTACTATACTACTACCAATTTTGAAGATTTCTCTTTCATTTTCCTAAAATGGATCCAACTTAGGACACATAATAGGTTCCATTATAATTAAAAACACAGCAACGCGTGGCCGAGTCAGCTAGTTCTTTTGAAAAAACCATGAAGGTTTTTTTATAAAGAATACTACCAATGTGTTTATTTTCCCACGTTTTTCTTAGGTCGCTTTCTTGTCTGTCGTCTTGTCTGTCCGGTTGGAATGTTGTATCTCAATTTTGAGGCACTTTCCGACCACCTAGCGAGTTGAAACTTTCAGTGTAGCTCAGAACCCGATGACAATACACGCTTAAACAACTTTCAACTTTCTAGGTGCACTTTCAGGTCAACTTTCGGCAACTTTCACTTTTGTATGGGGCTTATCCGATTGTTGAGTAACACATGGTTACTTCATTGAGTTAAAAATTAGAAAGAATAAAATAATAATACTAGATTTAAAAATCTAGTATTTTGTTTGAATTTGTTTTATAGTACTTGCCTTCTTCCCTGTCCTTCAACCTTCTTGTCCATATATTTAAAAAGCCAACAATGCTCTTATATAACTACAAAACAAATGCCTCCAAGATCACAGTTCCGTTACGGAGGTAAATAAATCCAACTTATGCCAACTCCTGGCAGGTAATACAAGCCGTCAAATAAGTCACATGGAAGACAGTTCGATGGAAAATGAGGAGGAATGAGCAATAAACGAATAGAACCACTTGATAAGGGAAACTCGTATGTGCGAAGCGAATCGTATTTTACGATTACTGAGACAGATAAACGAGGCGAATTTATTCCCTGTTATTGATTTGGCAACACTAGAAAAACCCTGCAGTATTGTCGAATGGATCGATTTTTTGAAGCGAAGTTTCTACTAGGAGAGATCAAAAAGTTTGTGGAATGGGTGGGAAGACTGGATTAAATAGCAAATTTTTTTTTTCAAGCAATTACCCCTTAACCATAATACATTTCTCACATCGTTCATATAATTTGTTAATACCATCATAAAAAATGATTTGATCTTAGCGTCAAAAAATACTTAATAAAAATAAAAACTTAAAAAAAAAACACGTTTTACTACGGGTTATAGATGTACTAAAAAGGAGAAAATAATTTTTTACAAATGGACTAAAAAGATAATAATAAAAATGACGCATTATACTTGAAAAACTATTCAATGCCATCCACAGCATTACTATTGCATTGGTTTAGTTAGGAAGGGATTAAGGAAAGATAATGAAAATATTAATATAATATCAATAACGCTGTTGATCTAAATTACGCACCACGTTTTAATTTTTTGGAAATTTTTCAAATTCTGCGTATGAATGTTCAGAACAATACATAATATTCAATAAATTTTAGAATATTTGTATCGTAAATTTTCATTATTACCAAAAATTTATTTTTATCTTTTTAGTCCATTTGTAAAAATTTATTTTCTCCTTTTTAGTACATCTATAACCCGTAGTAAAACGTGGTTTTTTTAAAGTTTTTTTTTTATTAAGTATTTATTTAACTCTTTTTAGTTTTAAATTATCTGAATTGTGCCTACTTAGTTCTTCAATATATACATTTTTTTTTTATTTTTATTTTCATAGGAAAACATACAGTGACAATGTTACATTTTAGGTAATAAGTGTAAAAGACTATGCACCATTTACACGTTTTCGCATATAACAACTAAAGCTACGCTACACAGAAAAAAAAAGGATTCAAAGAAATATCAATAACGCTGTTGATCTAAATTACGCACCACGTTTTAATTTTTTGGAAATTTTTCAAATTCTGCGTATGAATGTTCAGAACAATACATAATATTCAATAAATTTTAGAATATTTGTATCGTAAATTTTCATTATTACCAAAAATTTATTTTTATCTTTTTAGTCCATTTGTAAAAATTTATTTTCTCCTTTTTAGTACATCTATAACCCGTAGTAAAACGTGGTTTTTTTAAAGTTTTTTTTTTATTAAGTATTTATTTAACTCTTTTTAGTTTTAAATTATCTGAATTGTGCCTACTTAGTTCTTCAATATATACATTTTTTTTTTATTTTTATTTTCATAGGAAAACATACAGTGACAATGTTACATTTTAGGTAATAAGTGTAAAAGACTATGCACCATTTACACGTTTTCGCATATAACAACTAAAGCTACGCTACACAGAAAAAAAAGGATTCAAAGAAAACATGCATGAACACGATAAATAAAATAAATATAAACAAGTTATATAAGCAAACACCTAAATACAATTAACTATCCGAACGGACAGTTAAAGAACCGGCGAACCATTTCTGCACCACAATTTTTTGCACATTTCGGGGGTTAGAATTAAATAAGTCTAAATCTGTAAAGTCTACAGCTCTATTGTATTCTATGGCTGATCTAATGAGGAATGAGTTACTACGATATTTTGTCGCGGATCGCGGCACGGCAAGAGATGCTGGTCGTCTTAATGTAGTTCTCGCCGGCACCTGAAGCTGAATATTCGAGAGAAGCTCTGAGGAGTCTAAATTGTTTTGAGCAATATTCATGAGGGTTTTTAAATCTGCAATATTACGCCTGATTTTCAAAGGTAAGATATGGTGCCTACGACATCTATCTTCGTAGCTTGGATCAAATCTTCCGCATTTATATTGCAAAAACTTAAGGAACCTGCGCTGGATTGATTCAAGTCTATTGATTGCATAATCATACTGTGGGTTCCAGACTTGCGAACAGTACTCGAGGACGCTGCGGACAAATGAGCAGTAGAGTACCTTAATCACTTTAATGTTGCAGAACTGCGAGCTAGACCTGAGGACAAATCCTAGGGCCTTATTAGCCTTTTTGACAACACTATCAACGTGCTTCTCATAAGTAAGTTTGGAGTCATGAATAACACCTAGGTCCCGGATTTCTTCAATCTGTTTAAACTCTTTACTATTGAGCTGATATTTGGTCAAAATGTTTTTCGGCTTGCGACTAAAAATTATGAAGTAGCATTTATTAATATTGAGGTCTAATTTATTAAGTTTACAATACCGCTCAAATGATAGTAAATCCTCCTGTAAAAGAAGGCCATCATGAATGTTGTTAATTTTTTTTAAAACTTTCATGTCATCGGCATATAACAAAAAATTGGAAGATTTAAAACAGGAGGAAATATCATTGATAAATATATTAAAAATCAATGGAGCGAGCAAGGACCCTTGAGGCACACCTGACGAGACGTTGTTCCAAGAAGAAGAGAAGCCATTTATGACTACGGCTTGGGATCTATTTTACCACGTTTTTCTTATCTCACTTTTCTTATTTGTTTGTCTGTCCGGGCAAAATCTTGCAACTTAAATTTGAGGCACTTTCCGATAAGCTAGAAAGCTGAAACTTTCAGGATAGTTCAGAACCCGATGACAATGCACTCTAAAGCAACTTTCAACTTTCCAGATGCACTTTCAGGTCCACTTTCGGCAACTTTCACTTTTGTATGGGGCTTATCCGATTGTTGCGTAACACATGGTTACTTCGTTGAGTTAATAATTAAAAAGAATAAAATAATTATACTAGATTTAAAAAATCTAAAAATCCCACGTTTTTCAATGTCCTAAAAAGAATAAAATAACCCTGCGGGGCAAAGCGAGGGGCCACTCAAAACGTGGGGGCGCATCTTTACAATAATCGGCATCAATGCATGTCATTCATCTCTTTAAAATCTCCTCTTAGTAATATGCGCCCCCACGTTTTGAGTGGCCCCTCGCTTTGCCCCGCAGGGTTATTTTATTCTTTTTAGGACATTGAAAAACGTGGGATTTTTAGATTTTTTAAATCTAGTATAATTATTTGACATATGAAGTAAACCATCTGTACAAATTTCCCCTTATTCCGGCTTTAAAGAGCTTTTGTAAGAGTATTTGATGATCAATACGATCGAAGGCCTTTTTAAAGTCAGTGAAAACCGCGTCTACTTGTCCTCCTGAATCCATACCAGAGGAGACAAACTCCGTAAAAGAAAGTAGATTCGATGTTGTCGAACGCTTTCTTAAGAAACCGTGCTGCTCAGGTATAAAGAAAGCCGTTAAACTGTTATAGACCTGATCATACACAATTTTTTCAAAAATTTTGGCGAAGATGCATAGTTTGGAAATTGGTCTATAATTAGTGACATCATTTTTATCGCTATTCTTATGGATAGGGCTAATAAAGGCTGATTTCCATATCCTAGGGACTATTCCTTCAGAAATGGACCGCTTGAACAAAATGGTTAGTGGTATAGCTAGCGAATCCGAGCATTTTACTATAAATGAGGGTGGGATTTGATCAGGCCCTGCACCCTTTGAAAGGTTAACGCTTTTTAGTAAATCTGACACTGTCTCTAATTCAATCTCTATGTCGCTAATGTTATTTATAGAGCTGCAGTCAGAAGCATCTGAATAATCGTCCGCTACATCATCAGTCGTCCGGAGGAACGTGGATTGAAAATATTGGGAAAATAGGTTACATATATCTTCACCGTTATCGGCAGACATTTCTTTGTAGTACATAGTAGATGGAAGAGCATTGGAACCTTTTTTGTTTGATTGAATAAAAGACCAAAGTGCTTTAGGGTTAGCAATAATTGATTCTTCCGATCGCCTAATAAACTCAACGTAACACTCTTGCTCTATACGTTTGGCTCTTTTACGAAGACAAGATAATGTTTGGTAATCAGAGGTGTTGCCATATAACTTATATTTACAATGAAATTTGTTTTTTTCTTTTAAAAGTTTCTTGAGCGAAGCCGAATACCAAGATGGATAAGAGCTAGTATTGACCAAACGATGAGGAATATATTTATTTCTAATGTCATGTAAATATTTATAAAAATCCGTGACTGCATCATCTAAGGAGCCTGTATTTCCCAAGCGGCTTTTCCAATCTATTTCGTTAAGCGATTTTTCAATTAAATCATAGTTACCTCGCTCAAAGAGGTATTTAACTCTAGAGTTAGTTTTAAGGGTGTTTTCTACAGTTAAGTTGATACAAATATTTAAAGATACGTGATGTGAGTCTTCGGGTACTAAAGGGTCGCTACAAGGGGTTACTGATATTTCTTTATTGCTGAGTGCATAGTCTAATATTCTACTGTTAATGTTTTTGCAATAATTATACTGAGAAAGATTACAAGAGTCTAGAGTATCAAAATAATATTGTTGTGTTTCACCTATTAAGCCTAAAGGTTGTAAAGGATTCCGTTCGCCAGACCATGGAACATTACTCAAATTAAAATCACCAGTAATTAAAAAGAAATCGTTAGGGCAGGAATTAACTATAAATGACAACCTATCCGTAAAATTACGTAACTGTATGTTGAATGAGTTCCCGAGATTTTCTTTACAAAGATACAAACTACATACATGCAGACAGGTAGTATTTTTTGATTTATTTAAGTTGATAGATACCCAGATGTCTTCAGCAGAAGAAGACCATTCTGGTCGGGCTATTGTACACAGGTTCCGTCGTACAGCTAACAAAACACCACCACCAAACTTCTCCTTCGTACGTAGGTAATTCCTGTCTCGCCTCCAAACTATATAGCGATCGTCGAAAAGCTCATTTTCACTTATACTATCCACAAGCCATGTTTCAGTAAGCGATATAATGTCATAAGAGTTCAGCAGCAAATTGCGTTTAAAATCGTGTGTTTTTGTGCGCAGTCCTCGAGTATTTTGATAGTATATGTTGAGCTCCGATAAATCAAACACAGGAACCACAAACTAAGCTAAATAAATAAAACTGATAGACCAACATTAAAAGAAGAACAGTAGACTTTTTTATCGAATAATTATAGTGATAAGTATATTTAGCAAGATATTCAAAATAATTGTTATAGCGTAAAATTGTGGGCAGTAACGCAGCTTTTTTAAAATAAAATATAATGCAGGTAGGCGTAACAATTACAAGCACAAACAGCACCGCAATAGACTCGGGCGTAATTATCCTTCTTACAAGCGCATAAGTGATAACAAGCTGAGCATTGATCGCATAAAAACGCGCATACGGTAACAAGCTGAAAGTATCTTTACTTACGTACGACAATCGGGCGCACATCCCGGATGGTTGACCTTGGTAAACCGGAGAACAAAGGACTGGTTCGATGCGTGCGGTTCTCAAACTATCCGTTGGGACAAATAACACAAGGGTAACTAAACTTATCAAGATAAATTTTGATATAATTAGACAATTTTTTGAAGATCTTTTTCGCTTTTGATAAAAAACACTGGGGTAATGTCAGATTTTCTTGCCATAATCTTCGAGTGTTTCACCCATATATATTTGAAATTGTGTTCCTTTGCCCGTAGTTTAGCCTTGCTTAATAGATTCTTATTCCGTGTCGTTAAATGATCATTGACATAAAAAGTTCCGTCCCTTGAAAAACCCAAGCTCAATAGATTATGCTGTTTATTCTTACGCGAATTTGTAATAAATTCCTCCTTTGTATATCGATTATTGAATGAAACTATTATTGGTTTCTCCGCATTGGGCATACGAGTTGGGATCCTGGCGATGTAGTTAATTTCTTCTTTTTTGACGTTAACACTGCTTAAAGCGCCGATTTTCTGAGCTATTTGGTAAAGATTTTCATTTTTTGACTCCGGGATTCCACGAATTTCGACGTTATTAGCTCTGGCCCACTGATCCCTGTTATGGAGCTCCTGATTCAGCCTGTCCACTTCAGCCTGTAGTGCCGGTAAGTCAGTGACCGCCTTTTCAATCTTTGTCACCCTTGCGTCTAGGGATGTTTAATATATATCAAATATCCAGACACACCACGTGGAGGTTAATTTAATTAAAGCCTAATTAAGTGGTTTTAGGATGTAAAACTGTAAAATATGAAATTGTTAGGTGAAACAAGCCTGTATACAAAATTTCAGCCAAATCGGATAAGAGGAAGAGGTCGAAATAAGGATCTCAAATTTTGACGACAAACCAACAGACCAACAGACAGACAAGTAAAGTTAAGTAAAACGTGGTAAAAAGGCCGAAATTGCGGACTTCCCCTCTTCATCGTCATCAAATTCTTTACCAAACAGCTCTTTTTTCATTTTTAAAAATGAAAAATGGTCTGGACTATAAGGAGGGTGTTGTAGTTGTTCAAAGCCGCACCGATCGTCGTTACATAGTTCTGAACCCAAATAAATTAAGTAAAGTACCCAAATAAAGAAGCTAAAACACTTTTGTTATGGAATTCAGATACAACGATGGTATCACAACAGCCAGAATTGAGCCATGTAGAAAAATGCCTTTTCTAGCCACCGATTGAACCCGGGGCCTCGGAGTGGCGTTACCACGAAAACCGGTAAGCCGTAACCGGTAACCGGTAAGACGAGATCGTCAGAATCAAATCATATGAGCTCATCTAAAAAAAATATATGAAAAAATATACCCTCAGTTGATATATTCGCTTTGATTAAAATGGATTAAGTCAAAATCCAACTGATGTATTACGGACGTGGATTCACTTGTATACACAAGAGCTTATGTTAACCATGAGGGGTTTGAGGAAAAACATACCGTATTTGTTTACCGCATCGTATTTTATAATCATATAAAAAGTAATACTTGAAGGATAAATCTAACAGTATCAGAAATCATTTACTTTTTTTCTAATGCCCAGAATGGGAGTTTTAAAAAATTAAAAAAAGCGTTTTTGTATCAGCTCCGACGAACCACTGGAGTTTACTCATTAAGAACGATTGTCTTTGAAAAGTCACAGAAAATAATACTACAGAACTTCAGATTAAAAGTGAAAAAACCTAACGCTGTTATTCGATCACTAAATTTAATATTCATATACCGGGCGCCTTATATAAAAATCAATTTTTAAGAAGAAAACTGTAGTTTACTTACTGTAGAAACTACGATAATAATCCCGTTCCAATAGTTACTAAAGTCGAGAACTTTTTAGTTTACTGCCAGAATGCATCAATAACTTTTTGATCATTTTGGCAAAATTTTGGACAGTTCCGTCTTAACAGTAAGGGAGGTGCGAGTATCTGTACAAAAGCGAGAGATTCAGTCAAGTGTTCAATACAGGTTATAGTATCTTTACATTAAAGGTGTCACTGATAGGATTATTACCATCTGGGGCGGACTTTCATCAATTAACTTAAAACTGGCCAAGAACATTAACCAATTTTCACGATTTGTGATCTCCCCTATTTTTATACACCCGAATTTTTATACTCAAATCATAGATGTGCCTCAGCACAACATACCTCGCTATAAAAATAATATTTTGCTATTCTTTGTCCAATGTAGGATGATACTTTTGACAGTTGACCATTATATAGATGGTATAAAGTTGGTATAGCAATGTCAAGCCAAACATAAGGATACAAACGCAACCTTAGTACGTAGCAATAAGGAAGTGACACCTGTCAAAAGTATCATCCTACATTGGACAAAGTATAATAAAATCAGGTCCTTACCCAATGTCAAGTAAGATGTCAATTAAAATTTATATTAAACTACAAGAATTCCTAAAAGCAGAAACAAATACTAATAAATTCATAAGGTCTTTGAAAAAGTTATTAATTTAAAAAAGTTATCCTTACTTCCTTACTAATATTATAAATCGGAAAGTGAGATTGTTTGTTTGTTTGTTTGTTTGTTTGTTCCGCTTTCACGCCGTAATTACTGAACCGATTGCTTTGAAATTTTGCAGACGTAAAGATAAAAGTCCGGATTAAATAATAGTGTACTTTTTATCCTGGAAAAAATTGATATTCCCGAGGAAAAACAAAAATATTGTTTGCTTGATGGATGGATTGTCGATGGCGCTGTGTTTCGTTTAAAACACGGTAAAACATTGCAAACGAATATAAACATGTAAATTTAGAAGCTAAATGATACGATAATGATTCCCCAAAAATGAGGAATTCCCGAGGGATGACGTACAATTTATTTTATCGCCTAAACTGTTTTTTTTACATCTACTTATATGTTGCAAACGAATATGAACATGTAAATTTTGAAGCTAAATGATACGAAAATGAATCCTCGAAAATGAGGAATTCTCGAGGGATGACGTACAATTTGTTTTATTGTCTAAATTGTTTTTTTTACATCTACTTATCTTGAAATCACTAAAGTCAACGAATTACTAATTGGTATAAGTATTAATTACGTTATTTAGTTCTTGAGGTATGCGATAGATGGCGTTAGGTGTTTTTTAAAACATGGTAACGATGTGTTTTTTAAAATACATAAGAAGTGGAATGATAGCTTACGCTATTTAGTTCTTGAGGTATGCGATAGATGGCGCAGGGTGTTTCTTAAAACATGGTAACGATGTGTTTTTTAAAATACGTAAGAAGTGGAATGATAGCTTACGCTATTGCTTTATACCGCAATATATCCGAATTCCACGCGGGCGAAGCCGCGGGCGGAAAGCTAGTTATTCTATAAATGAATATTTTGAGGAAAAAAGTTCTGAATGTCTGCTCCTCTACCCTTCATTGCTACGCCTTCCTTGAGGTGCTTGTGATAATTAGTGCTTGCATGTTCTGTTTAGTCACGAAGTCGCATGTTACGCAATTTATAAATAAATGAATATTTCGAACACGTAGCCGACATAAAACATAGACGCAAGGTAAGTTAGCATAAAGAAAAAAGACAGTGAGTTGTCGTTGTCATCGCACATACACAATATCAAGGCTAAGGCATAGAGAATGTTAGGGTTTATTTTTCGTCAGGGCAGGGACTTTTCTAAAATGAACACGTGGTTACTCCCATACAATAGTTTTGTAAGATCACAATTGGAATATGCATCGACAATCTGGAACCCTCAGTATTCTACCTATATTAAGTATATTGAAATAATGCAAAAGAAAATTTCAACGAGGTTAAAGTACAAATTTAACAGTTTGAACTTTGATATTGTATCACTATTGACTCGAAGAGAACGCAGGGATGAAGATTTTTTACGTAAAATTCTCAATAGTCCAATTGATTCTCCATATTTGCTAGATGAAATTAGACTGAAATGCAGACGGGTTAGTGTCCGGACAAAGCCACTAATGCCTGTCCACGGGTTAAGACAAGACAAGAGTGTTATATAAAATGTTAAGTAAAAATTTATATTTAAGATGACCGTTTGGTGCAGCGATCGTGCTTTTCGCACCGACATTCCTCGGTTTAAGTCCAGGAAGGCGCGTAGATGTTTGTGTGATCGATATGAGACCTGAGTCTTGGGTATTTATTTATATGAATGTAACATATCTATTGTCATATATGTATGTCTACCCTAATATCCATAACACAAGCCTTACAGTGCTTACTTTGGGCTAGGCTAATTGGTGTGAATATAAGAAATATTAATATTATTATAAGTTTAGTAAGTTCATGAGGAATTTCAAAGCGTTCTGGGTAACTTTCACCAACAGTTACATCATACGTTTAGGCGTTAAAATACATATAACATTGTTCCGTCCGTTTCACTTGCAAGTAATTGAATTTAATGAAACATGTTCATTTAGTGATAATTATTTGAAAGTCTCTCTTAGTTATTGCTCTATGGCGTTCTTATACCCTAGTCTCCATAACACAAGCTTTATAGTGCTAAATTCGGTTTAGGCTAATTGGTTTGAATGTCAGAAATATTATCATCAATAGTGCAAAGGTTAAAAATACATACATTTTAATAGACACACACACACAGCTCTATATAGTACAGGAAAAAATGGTAGATTCTCTATGTGTGCTTCTTACGTTAGAAAACGTTTGTACAGAGACACAGCATCAGGTTTCTTTCAAAAGATTTTTCCTTGGAATATTTCTTCATATCAAGGAGGTTTTTTTCAAACCAATGACCTCCAATTATTCAACGCCTCTACGATGACCGTCCCTTTCATCGGAAATTCTTAAATCCTTCTGAAGTCCCTTTATTATTGGAAACAGATTTTTTTTTCACTTCGGAGTTTCAAATTATTTCCGTAAACCATAAGTTTTACTCTCTGAATTTTGATACTAATATTTTTTTGTTTTGATTTCACGCACATTATTATATGGCAATTTGTGAATTATTTGCGTTATAATTCGATATAAATAAACAGATAAACAGAAAGATTTTTTTTTCATCGCAAATAGAAAAGCGCTTGACCATGGTAAGCGACGATGCGATCTAGGATGTGAGGTGCTTGCCTAGAAGATACCTATTCACTTGTGAATTTTAGACCACTAAACTGTATTTGTCAGGAAACAGACTCAGGCAAAGAGTTTCACTCCTTAGCGGTAAGGATTACAAAATTAGAACCAAAATGGTTAGTGCGACTCTTTGGTATATCAACCAAATAACAGTGGCGCCTTTTTGTAAGTCTGGTTGTCCGATGAAAAAATGAGGACTGTGGAACAAGGATGTGCAATTCTGTTGCACACTCTTCGAAATGTTTCCTTTAATAAATGGATGGGTTAGCTACCAACTTCAACCATATCAGATACTCTAAACATAGGTAGTTCTTTGACGAAAACAATTGACAATCGTTTGATGCAACGGTAGCGATCCTGTCTTTCGCACTGAAAGTCCTGGGTTTGAGTCCTGGAAGGGGGCAGTTGGCGGGCGAATACTCATTTGAATGGTCGACATATACTTCACGTTGACATTAGTTTAATTATTTCTTTAATGTAATATACAACGTATTAAAAAACACCCCGTAAAATGTAATAAATTAATTATCCCCTTCCCCTCCGGACTCGGACAGTGTCAGACGTGTTTTTGTGTTAATTTTGGTTAAAAATTAAAATTTTCATCTACAAAACTCATTCGTATAAATAGGAGTGCATAAACTTAAAGAAGTGGCGAAACGTAATGCGTAATTTCTACACGCACACCAACAAGCCACACCACACCTTTGCGACTGTTCTGTCGTGGTCACCGTACGTAAGTCAGCTGCACTTAACATCTAATTGTCCCATTCGCACACGCCGCCGCTCGCCCGCCTTCGAGACCGGACGGGTCAACATAGACTGGACGGAAAGCAAAATTGTACCAAAGTCTCGATTGTGTCCACCATAACAAGATCTCTGTCACCTATCGCCGTAAATCATTTTATCTTTTTATCTTTCTGCGATCCTAGTAACCAAGCACTGCAATACAATGTCACTAAGGCGCACTCCTCCAAAAGCGCTATCCCCCGCCGCGGGCCCAGCCCCCGCGCTCGCCATACCCGCCTCGCAACTTCAACAACATGCAGGATCTGACTCGGCGCTCGATACAATAACAACGCGTAACAAGCGTAAGTTTATATCGGAGGAAGAGTTATCTATGCGCTCTTTCATGAATGAGATTAGGCAAATGTTTCATGATTTTACTAGTGCACAAGATAATAAATTATTATGCATACAAAATTCTATGGCAACCATTAAAGATCAGAATGACGAAATTGTCCAATCCTTGAACTTCCTCAGTCAAAAGTACGACGAAATGCGTGAGGAACTCGAGTGCTTTAAAAACGAACAGAAAGATCAGCGAAAGTATATTGGAACTCTTGAAAACAAAATTGAGTTACTGGAACGGAAGTTAAAATCAAATGAAATTGAAATTCGGAACATCCCTAAATGCTCCAATAAGGAAACTAATCAAGTATTACATAAAACTTTTCAAGATATTTGCAGCAAGATTGGTGTTAACATAAGCACTGGGGAAATAAAATCCGTACAGAGAATTAACACAAAATTGGAATCGAATAAACCCATCATAGTGGACTTTTTAAACGCGTCAAGTAAAAATAACTTGCTTACTGGCTTCAAAATATATAACGGACAGAATCCAACAAACAAGTTAAACACCAAACAACTAAATATCAATGGTCCGGAGCAGCGCATATACATCTCGGAATCTTTGACATTTAAAGCAAAAAAATTATTCCGTATGGCACGAGATTATGCCTCTGAACACAAGTATCGTTTCTGCTGGACATCACACGGCATCGTATATTTAAGACAAAATGAAGGTTCAAGAGCATTGAAAATCAGCTCTGAAGACGATTTTCCGAAGTCTCAGGTTATACAAAAATGACTAAATACTATTTTCCATCCTATAGTTCTAAAAACCTTTTTTGTGTCATTGATGTTGTCATTTAGGAACTTTCTTTTTCTTTTGCATGTATTATGTTCTAAAATAAGCATAATTATTTTGTGTAATTCAACCGCCATTAGTAAAAGGCACATTAAGTCTAAATTTACGAAATTTTGTTATTTCATTTTAAACTATATGTTCTTAGTTGTTAGTTTAATGGATATAATTCTTAAAATTGAATCTAATACGCTTCTACACTCCACAGTAGTAGAAGCAGCAGTAGTAGAAGTATATTTGAATACATTAGCTTCTCACGCTTTGCTACCAGCTCATGTTCTTCCGACACGAAAAAACAATTGTCTCGACCACGTAATTCTGAAAACACAAAGTAGTGCTATTACCTTAGTGTTCGATTCCTACACCACAGATCATGCACCGGTGTTTTTATGTTGCAATTTGAATGTAAAACGAACTATTTATAATAATTTCTATTTTAAGGTTGACATAGACGCATGTAACCAGACTCTCAAAACAATAGACTTTACTCAAATTTGTGCTTGTGAAGACCCTGAACAAGCAACTGACTTATTGGTAGATATACTTTCTAAAACCGTAAAAACTCACTCTCGTCAGATACATATACCAAATAGGAAAAAAATTATCAAACCTTGGATCACGCCCGGGTTGTTAAGATGTATACGACATCGTGACAAATTATTGGTAAAAACAAAAAAGGATCCTGATAACTTGATTTTACGTCTAACCTTTAAAAGATATAGAAACTTCGTAACGAATCTCATAAAAAAGGTTAAGAAAGAGTATGAAAAGGCGGAATTTCTAAAAGCAAACAAAGACCCTAAAATTACCTGGTCTCTTATTAAAAAGATAGGGAATTATTGTAACCCAGTTAATAGGTCTGCGATTGAGTTAATCCCACCAACTTCTGATCCTCTATGTGCTGTCGACTCAATAAATCATTTTTTCGCAAACATTGGCGCTGAACTTGCTATGAAGATAGCAAACGCAAATGAACCCATTACCACAGCTAGCTCCTCTACATTATCAAGCCAAAAAGCGACAACTCCTGATAAACCTGATTCCTCGTTAAACTCGATGGCTTTTTTCAACACCGATTGTGATGAAATTCAACAGGTTATAACTAATTTAAAAAACACCTCATCAACTGGCTACGATGGAATACCCACCTCTCTAATCAAATCAGCTAAAAATAATCTAGCCCCGATACTTGAACACATTTTTAATTTATGTTTTAGCAAAGGTGTATTTCCCACTTCCTTTAAAAGAGCCCTCGTTCACCCTATCCATAAGAACGGTGACAGAGACAGTGTCGACAACTATAGACCAATATCTGTCCTTACTACTTTATCTAAGGTACTCGAAAAGATCCTCAATAACAAGCTTATCAGTTACCTAGAATCTAATAAGATCATTGCAGAAAATCAATTCGGCTTTCGTCGGGGCAAGTCAACTGAAGATGCATTGCTTGACTTAACAGAAACAGTTGCAAATAACTTCAATAGTAAGCTCAAAACTATTGGGATCTTTTTGGACCTTTCAAAGGCGTTTGACACTGTCTCTGTGCCTCTCTTGCTGGATAAATTGTGGCGTATTGGTATAAGGGGTCCTGTTCATGGTATCCTTAAAAGCTATCTAAGTGATCGGCGACAGTACGTTAAGATCGGCGAGCACACAAGTCAAGCTAAAGGGATTACTTTTGGTGTTCCTCAAGGTAGCGTTTTGGGTCCTACACTCTTTAACATCTATATTAACGATCTGTGCAAATTAAAACTTCCAGATTGTAAAGTTTTGGTCTATGCCGATGATACCACTTTTAGTTCAAGGTGAAGACTGGACTAAGGCTCGAGAAAGGGCTGAATTCGTTCTTAATAAAGTAATGCGCTGGCTTTCCTTGAACCTACTAACACTTAATCTTAATAAAACACGTGTCATTACTTTTGCCCCGACCATATCTTCCTCTGCTCCATCCTCTTTCTGCATCTCGGCTCATAAAAACCCTCCGCTTACATGCATAGACTGTACTTGCCAGAAAATTATGCGGGTGGACCATATCAGATATCTGGGAGTGTATGTGGATAGTGCTCTGTCTTGGAAGGAACATATACGTTACATAACTGGCCGTGTGAGGAAACTTATATACGTGTTTAAAAATCTCAGATCCGTTGTTGATTTTGAGACTCTAAAGAATGTATACTATGGCCTGGGACAGTCTATACTCTCCTATTGTATCTCGGTTTGGGGTGGTGCTGGGAAAACAGATCTACTTCGGCTAGAAATAGCCCAAAGAGCTGTGCTAAAAGTGATGACTCGCAAGCCCATCCTCTTTCCGACTATTGAGTTGTATAGTCTTACAGATGTTCTTTCGGTTCGCCAAATTTATCTTTTGCAAATTATCCTCCGAAAACATGCACATCTACCCTATGCACCTGAGCATCTCGAAAATCGGTCCATGAGAAGCAGACGTAGACCCTTAGCTCCTTGTAAAATACAGCCGTGTAAACTACTTATATCTAGGAGACACTATTATTACGTTGCGCCTATGCTCTATAATAAAGTCAATGCAACATTAAATATTTTTCCTTTAACTAAGAAAGAATGCAAATCTCGTGTCATTAAATGGCTAAAATCTCTCACATATATTGAAACAGAGAACCTTTTGAAAAGCTGTTTATGATCTTTCATATCATGTTTCACATATTTACGCACACACACACCCACACACACACACACACACACACCCACACCCACACCCACACATACACACACACACACACACACACACACACACACACAAATTAATTAATTATAAGTTGTAATTTAACTTTTCTTAGTACATTGCTAAAATGTAAATTTAAATTAGTCTAAAACTCTAAGCACTTTTTGTTTAATCTAAATTTAAGGAACTCGGCTTTAAGTTTTTCTGGAGGTGGGCGTTTGTGGCCGCGCCACAGTTTTATACTATAGCGGTCACTTACGAACGCAACATTTTGTTTGCCACAATTTTTGTTCCAATAAAGAATTTTTAATTTAATTTTTAATTTTAATATCAAAGCGAAAAATATTGTCAACTCTAGTAAGCTAGAACTGCATAGAACTGAAGTTATTATAGATTATTCAACAGAGTGTATCCTTTAACGGATTTTAAGTTTTTCATTCAAAACGGTTTGTAAACTGAATAAGAGGAATCATTGGCTTTGAAAAATGTCAAGTCGAAGAAAACCTTATGTTGTCAATTTCAAATCTTCTAATCGAAATCTTACAATTATTACGTGTTTAAACCAACCTTATTTCTAAAGTGGAAAAACAGCTATATTAGAGTTAGAAAAACTCTGAATATTACGATGTGACGTTATGCGTAGGCCATGAAGATGGCAACTGAAATGCCACACAAGCCATATCCCGGCGAGCGAGGTTGTACATTGAGCAAGGCGGAGCACACTTTGAGCCGTTTCTGTTTCGTTGTTCGTTACGAAAAAGTAAAATTTAGTTAAGGGTTGAAAGTGACCTAACATAAACTAAACATAGATATGTCAGGTTTTTTAACATTTTTTTAACTTGTAATATCGATTTGAGCGGCTTCTGTACATTTTATTATTGGCTCATGTCGTTCCGCGAATATTAGGTAATAATACACAAACCTTTTGTGTTATTTACTCTTTAATTAAAGGGAAATAGGGTTGTCACATAAATAAAAAAATAATATTTTTTGTGGCGGTAAGTCATATTGCGATACAACGATTTTCAAATATTGTAAATTGACTCCCTACAAGGGACCATCTGACCCCGTTTCCGCTTTACGGGTATTTTTGTAACACGTTGTATAGTATTTGAGATATTATATGAGATGTTATCGCTTCAGATTGTACATTAAATTAATATGGAAACTATATAAAATCAACGGAAAAGCATATGCCAATATGTCATGTCAAAATCCGCACATATTTTCGCTATCTATTTTTCAACTTCGGAATCTATTACGAGGGTAAAACGTCTGTCAGTCAGGGCGAAAGCTGCCACAACTTTATACGGGAATCAGTTTATCCGAGTTTGACACGACACGGCAACGTTGTCGCGGAATGCGCAATACATCATGCAACAAAGTTGCGTGCGACATTCAACTTGTCGACGATAAGGATTGAATATGACAGGCATCTATCAACGAATCTTATTCAGAGCATATTTGAGAGCGTAATAAAAGATATGCAATCGAATAAAACAACGGTTTGTCATTCTGTTTACTGAACTAAAAAGTTTAAGGATAATAATAATAATATTTCTTAGATTACACTTTCTTACATTAGCCTAGCCCAAAGTAAGCACTGTAAGGCTAGTGTTATGGATACTAGGGTAACGGATAGACATACATTTATGATACATAGATATGTAACATTTATAAAATAAAATATAAATACCTATAACCAAGGGACAAATGCTCGTATTAATCACACAGACATATGCCCCTTCCGGGATTGGAACCCAGGACTGGGTACGAAAAAGAGGATCGCTACCGTTGCACCAAAGAGTCATCATAAACTAATAAGACTTTTTTTTTTTTTAAATCTTTTAAGAACGCCATGAATTGACCATACCCTCATTACAGATACCATAATTCAATCTCCTGCCATTTTTACGCAGTTTATTTTCACATCAGTAAATCGTTCTGTGGGTCTAGTAACATGAATTTATGGAACTATTGTCGTTATCGGAAATAGGTACTTACAATCAATTCGAGTGAAAGTAATGAAGCAAAAACCAAAGTTTGAAAGCTGAATAAGACTAGATTGAACAAAATAACTATCTTCTATAATATATATAAAAAATCCGTGCGATGAACTCCAAAACTACTCAACCGATTTTAAATTTTTTATATATTTTTATCATTTTTTCAATGCTATCTTAGGGTCGGTAGCTAAATTAAGAGAGCATTGGACCGGACTTCCAAAGGTTGCGGGTTCGATTCCTGCCTGAGAAGGGAAAGGACAAACATGTGCCCCTTCCTGGAAACGAAAGAGAGTATCACTACCATTGCACAAAACGGTCCTTAAATATTTTTTTCGTTAAGCAGTTAGGAGGGTAACTAAGAGTTCTGTAGAGTTCTGATTAAAAACAAATAGGTATCTATTTAAAAATAAATAGGTATTTCGAATACCTTTACACTTGAGAACAAATAAATCAATATAAGATATAAAATCAGATACATTGTTCTAAACAATGTTGCTTTCTTAAATTTGTCGTTTATTCAGTTCATTGCAGTAACTTTTGTCAACTTTCAAGGCAAATGATGCCAACCCCATACAGCCTAGCTTTCAGTATTTTTTTAAATTAGATAGTGATGACTGATGATGAGAGTTATTTATAAAAGATAGATAATCAATGGATGATAAATGAATAATCCCTTTCCATAAGTTTCAGTAAAGGTGTAGGGTTTTACTAAAACCTCATAGTGGACTTTTTGGGAGAGCGTAAAAATGACACTTTCCACTGTTTTGTTTCACTTACGAGTACTCGTGCATGTATCTACACAAACACTTGAAGGTCAAAATACACCATTTTTACAAAATGATAACCACCACAATACAAAACATAACAAGAAAACCAAAATCACTAAAGTGACGCTTCCCGCTCCAACCAATTTCAAAATAAAAGTAAACGATACGATCAAAACTGTGATCAAAACAGTTTTGATCGATCACAAAATTTTACTTATCATATGGAGTACACTCCAAAAAAAAAATTTTATGTTCCTATCCAAAAGTATGGATCATGTTTCAACATTATAGAGAGGAATACAGTGAATTATTACCACTAAAAAAAATTGAATCTTCATTTAAATCATATAAGCACCCATAAACATAATAAAATCATATTATATAAATTATAATTTAATTTAAAAACAAACGCTCTCTTACACTTAGCACCATGTAATAATATTGACATTCTAGAAAAGTGTGGTTCTACTTTTAAAATTCCAAAAAACTGGTTGGTTGCCAGTAAAGTCGGTATACGGGCGAAAGTTTTACGTGACAAAATAATTTTAATGTGAATATTCATTCGTATAGTAGGAAGAAGGATGAAATAATAGTAACAATTTAAAACATTTATTTATACAAAGAATTATATTTAAAACATTAATTTATAGGCACGCGTCCCTTCCACTTTTTATGTCTGTCTCTCTCGCTCTTAGGCGGGCTAACCATGCCCGAGTGGAAGGGACGCGTGCCTCTCACTCGCTCTCATTGTAAGCGCATAACGTGAGCGGAGCGTAACGCAGTTTCTTGAAGTGTCACCCGGCAAACCAATTTATAAGACGTTGTCACGTCAAAAACTAGCAGAATTATCTATTTCAAAATATACGGTTGATATCATAGACCCTAAATCAATCTAGCTTCACCGATCCCTTATGATCAGTCAGTGTCTAAAGCGAGGAAATTAAGAACTGCCATTAAATCGGACCAGAGACCTGAATATGATCTCTTAGCCTGATGCGAGTTCAATCGTTAAAGTGAAACACCGCTATACTATATATCTATAGTGGCGTCCCTCTCCAACAGTGGACTGAATTCATTCTGCAAATACATTTTGTGTACTCTTCATACTATGGGTTGAGACAGGGTAGTAAAAAAAACATTTAAAAAATTGGGGTTTCTTTACATTGCAGATTCCACACTCAGCAGTACGATGGCATATTTAACTCAATTTTGGCCAATGAGTCCCTTCTGCGATCCACGGTGACCGTGCCTTTCATCGGAAATTCTTAAATGCTTCTGTAGTTCCATTATTATTGGAAACAGGTTATATTTTCACTTTTGAATTTCAAATTATTTCCGTTAATCATGAATTTTTACTCTCTGAATATTGATACTAATATTTTGTTCCTCTAAAGCAAGGAAATTAAATACTACCATTAAATTGGACCAGAGACCTGAATATGATCTTTTAACTTGATACAAGTTCGATCGTCAAAGTGAAACATCGCTATACACAGTCTATAGTGGCGTCACTCTCCAACAGTGGCACTTATAACGCGATATGAGATCATGCTAGAACTTCAGGATAAAATAGATATCAGATGTTTGCTAGCACAATTAGAGTAAATTCCGTTTCAGAATGAAGCGATAATTTTTGACACGACTATACTGAATGTAATGTAATGCATTTTAACACGACATGAATAGTTTACATGAAACTAAGTTAGCATCGTCCTGTCAGCCATATATCGTCAAGTGCTGAACAAAGGCCTCAAGGATCTTCACAACGACAGCTCTTGCGTTGCCCGCATCCAGTTGCTTCCCGCAACTTTCACCAGATCATTGGTCCACTGAGCGACCACTGCGATTTCTGGTACGTGGTCGCCACTCCAGAACTTTTCCGTCCCAACGGCCATCAGTTTTATGAGCTATGTGGCCAACGCATTGCCATTTAAGTTTGCCAATTCTGCAAGCTATTTCGGTTACTTTGGTTCTTCTACGGATCTCCTCATATCTGATTCGATCATGTAGGTAAGATAGCTTAGCAATAATTATTATAGGAATTCCTTGCCTGAGGTTGTGTTTCCTGACACATACAATTTAGGGGTCATCCTGTCACGAGTGAATGGGCAAGCGCGTGAAATTCTAGACCGCATCATCACTTACCATCAGGCGAGATACTGCTTACCTATTTACTATTAAAAATAATATCAAAAAGTCAGTATGAAGTATGATACGCAATATCACGCGTAACAGCGTGTACACAAGTAACAATAAAATCTATGTTTATCGTAAAGTACTGATGCAAGTTTATTAACAGAGATATGTAATGATACTATATAGACAACGTGATATATGGTATTTATTTCCAACTTCATTAGTAGCATTTGATGATACTTCTAAGTAAGTAAAGTTGGTGTTATGATAGCCTGCCAGACGTGTCAAATATAGTATATCCTTTATCAAATAGAAATAATCTAAAAATCTGGTAAAGTTACTAGTTAAATATTCATTTGCAACGCTACCTCAAAGGAATAATTAGCATAAATTCTTTCAGTACGATTGTACAGCCTTAATTATTGCTACAAATTATAGCTGTACTTACAACATTTACAGCAGTTTTATACCTTTATAAAATTTGTTGTTGCTTTGTTGAATAATCAGGGTATTGTACTTTTTTAAAGCTTTGTACTGTTTTCTAAGTTATAAGTCATTCAATTAGTTATTATTAGCTATGAATAGATTAGTAGAGACTTGGTTTTCAAATAAGGTAATCACGATACTGCGGAGTTCAAGCAGGAGTATCTTTAAGCATAGAAGAGTAATTTACGCGAAAGTATTTTTTATATCTTTTTTAATTTTATTTTTGACGTGACAACGTCTTAAATTAGGTTGCGGCTGGGAGTCACTTATGAAAAAGTGTAACGCTCGGTAACGTTACGATGAGTCACCGAACGAGAGAGAGGCCCGCCGAATGCCTTGCGTCTCTCTCCCACTCAACTATGATCGGTCTGCCGCGCGCATTGTGCAATTTAATTATATTCATATCAATAAATATTCTACCGAGAAAAAGACGTTGTCACGTAAAATCTTCGCCCGTAAAACCGACATTACAGGCAAAAAAAAAAAAAAAAAAAAAAAAAAAAAAAAAAAAAAAAAAAAAAAAACCATTTTTTTTTCATAATGCGCACAGCAAAGTAGTAGAACTAGGGAGTTCCACTACACGTTGGACGCAGGACTTACATGCAGAAAGGGCCGGTTTGTATTTCCGAGTACTTATGACTCGTCCGTTTTCAAAGCCAGGATGAATAGGCACCGTTTATTTCTCAGTCGATCTCCCTATAACGCTGTATCTTAACAGAAAAAGTAGGCATGCACTGTTGGCTTCAATTGGCTTCCATTGGCTGAATATTATTCATATTATTATATTTTCAACACTTTGCATGTAAGAAAAGGCAATACAATCGTTGGTGGTCCTCAAATTGTCTAGGCCAAGGCTTTAATAATAGTACTTCCCTTAAATTAAGTGCAAAAAATCAAGTAGAAAATAAACATTTTCAATTTTAATGCTTGAACTGATATTTTCAAGTGAATACGTCGCAAATGGAGTGTGGAAACTAAAGGTTGATACGACCCGAAAGTCAAGCTTTTTTCAAAGAAATGTTCGATCATTTTATTGAAGCGATTGGAGACAAAAAGCTGACTTTTATTTGGCACTAGTAAAAGTATAGTTATCCAACGAGGATACACTGTCAGCCTCTTGGGCACCTTTCCCAACAGCAGCAGTGTGGCTGATTTTCACGTTTTTAAAACTGTTTTCTAATGTTTCTTTTGTTTTATGTTTTCGTTTTTTACGTTTTTGTTTCCTATCTATGATATCTAGTTTAAGTACTAACTTAAATATTTCTGAATAGCAATATTTAATGACAAACATTGTATTCTAGTAATTTATCATAAGCCAAGGCACTTATTTTACTTACATTACACAAATTTCTATTTGCAAACCAGTGCGTAATTCAAATAAATGTTTTGATGAGTTTCCTCCCTCCTTGATTACCGAGATTCGGTAAAAAAGTTTTTCCCCGTTTTTAAATTATACGACTAATATGAGTTTTCATAACATTGCCGGCTTCTAAACACGGAAGATATGGTTTTTTCCACCAACTTCGCGGTCCGCATGTATTTCATTTGTACAGAAATTTCCTGCGATAAAAAATTGTTAAAGCTAAAGTTCCTAAGCATGTTTGAGAGAAAATGTTTCATTGAGTCCTAAGGTTTGTAAATATTTGATTCAACATTGATATAAGTAAATGAATTGAATACATTATTTGATAACGTTATTTTATTTATGTTTATGTATTTTCTCTCAATCGTCAACCGTTAACTGAGCTAATATTTGAACATTTGTATTTAAAGGAACAGGCTAATATCTTGTAGCAAGCATTTGAAGTTTTGTATTTGTATTTCTTTGGATGTAAAAATCTAGCAGTCCAATGCTGAAATAACAGAAATATAATAATAAGCTAATATTTGTTTGGTAGTCTTTTTCACTATTTCTGTATTCACCTTCAGTTTGCTTGTTTACCCGTTAAGTAGTGATTCGAGACATTTAATTTAGCCAACTTTAGTAGAATTGCCTATTTACGCTTGTGTTGAACTGACATGAGCATTATCACTCAACTAAGATCATTCGCCTTAATCATAGTTACTACATTTTTGATCGATCAGTACTAGTGATAGTGTTAGTGGCGGGCGTGGACCTATTTGCCCACCATATTTGACTTTTCTACTGTCTTCCACCAACATAGTTATTCCCCATATAATTAGAGTGCTTTTCCACCAAAGCTGTGCGAAGTGGACACCACTTAGTGGTGTGCGAGGAAAATTTTTACCAATAGCAGTGTGCAGCTAGGAAAATAAAGTTATTAATTTAAATCTATTGGTCGATTTTTTCCTCGAGGAACTCTTAGCTACTACGTAAACCTCTGGCGGAAAAGCACCCTAACTGTAGGGCCTAAGAAAATAGGGACATTAATTACAACTAGATGGCGCTGTAGCACATTACATCGCGTTATTTAAATTTTTACGTGTAGCCTCAAATACTTTTTAGTTTATTCAACGTTATCTCCTTGGCTGAAGTGTCACTCGTAGGTAACATGTGATGGTTAGGACACTACTTTAGGGGAAAAGTTGTCCATCTTAAATACCACTTTTCTTTGATTGGGGTATCTTGTGGTCCGTCCAAGGATGGCAAGAGTCATCTGCAACTGATAACATTCCAGAAACTTATAAAAAATTGTCTCCTCTCTATGCGTATGAAGCTCTTATCTCTTAGATTTTTGAAAATAACTTTATTGTTAATAATAGTAATACAAAACTATATAAGCCATTACTAAATAATAGCGTGCCTTCTGTTAATTTGCTAACTATGAAGAAATAAAACGTTATTCACTCGTTTGTAATAATTTTGTTGTTAATTTAAATAGCTTATTCCACGGAAATTCCTTCAATTCTGAGAATGTTGTCGGTGCCGTTTAAACTCGAAGTTACACGGGCAAAGTTTTTGTTGTCGACTCGATATAAGCGCGTTCCAGAAATACGTGACATCGTGAAGGTAATTCATATTAACCTATTACAATGTTGTCATTGAAAAATCATCATTGTTATCAACTAGTTAATATTTCTACAGCAGAGGTATATCCTCAAAATGCAAAAATACTTTTTTGATCCACCTAGTAGTTTATTTGGAGATTCTGATATCCTGAAAACGGAGTAAACAGTTTTGCAGGATTGTGTGAACTATAAGATTTCATTACAAGATAAGTATAGTAGTAATATGTCTTATGAATTCTCATAGAGTGAATGAAACAGTTCCAGAGGATTAAATTTCAAACACAAAAGATTGATTGTATTCGTGGGTTTATACCCACTATATGGCGTATATTTATAAATTCCTATATCAAAACACTAGGTTGATAAAATTAAATAATTAAAGTACAAAAGATAGGTGCTAATGACTCTAAACGCAGACAAGACAAACTTTATCCCCTTGATAAAGAAAGGGAAAGGAAATTGCGAAACATTTTTCGACCAAATAAACGTATAAATAAAAAAAAGGCCCCGCCGGATTATTTTATACTTTTTTTGTCACTGAAAACGTGGGATTTTTAGATTTTAAAATCTAGTATTATCATTTTATTCTTTTTAATTATTAACTCAACGAAATAACCATGTGTTACGCAACAATCGGATAAGCCCCATACAAAAGTGAAAGTTACCGAAAGTTGACCTGAAAGTGCACCTAGAAAGTTAAAAGTTGTTTAAGCGTGCATTGTCATCGCGTTCTGAGCTACCCTGAAAGTTTCAACTCGCTAGGTGGTCGGAAAGTGCCTCATAATTGAGATACAAGATTCCAACCGGACAGACAAAACGATAGACAAACAAACAGACAAGAAAGCGACCTAAGAAAAACGTGGGAATAATGTAAATAGGTAACACATAAAGCAGAATACACAAAAGCCAAGCACAAAAGGTCCCCATCTTAGCTCGTGTTATCAAGAGCATTTTAACGATCCTCTTAAAATAGGAGGTAAAATTATTTTTTGATCACCGGCCCTTGAGAAAGTTCCATTACAGTTTGTCATGCATAACAGAATATTGTTTTTTGTGGAAAATGTATGGTGACGATGTATAAAATTGAAAATGTCGTTGCTTCTGTTAAAGATGACGAGTAACCGGCCCACGCTTTTCTTATCAGTTAAAATACGACCTGAATAGGTCGTTATATAAAGATTTTCGACGATCCCGAAAACCTTATTTCAAGTTATTTTTATTTTATTTATTTCATACCCTCCGTAATCTAAGATCGAGTGCGCAAATCAAAATTATCATCATTCAACTTGATAATTTATATTTATTTACTTATCTCCCTTCATTACGGTTGATTACATTTGTATAAATTTATGTAAAACGCCATTCACACCCGTGACGTGTTTCAAAACACTCAATATCGTTCACAATATACGACTTTATGCCGCAGTCATTACGAGTTACAACGAAGGAGTGCCGGAAGTAAACACGATATATTGGAAGAGGGTGCGCCATGACAACTTGAAGGCTGTGATGTCGCTTCTATTAATAAGTGATAGAACACAAACAATTAGGATAATTGCAAACTTTTTAATTGTTTCCAGGCAGGTACACGGTACGCTTATGAACGATTACTTGTTGAACTTCACGTCGCTGTAATCGAAGTAACTCATGTTCCAGACCCTTGGGAAATACTCGGCCGAGAGTTCATGTATAGTTTTTTAACTTGAAATGCTTCTAACTGCTCTCCTAATAAAAATATACTTCGAAAGAGTGCAGATTGAAATAGAGGACGCGATGTAATCTTCTAGGTCAATCATCGAAAGGGCGACAAAAAACATTTTCTTGTTCTTCGGAAAGCATGTTTAGCCGTCGGGATAACACTTATCAATTAATGAAGTGGTGGTCTTATTCTAATTTAGGTATCGATAAATTCAAATTCAAATTCAAATCATTTATTTGCAATAAAAAGGGTTACATTCAGGTCTTATTTTAATATGTGATTGATTCTTAAGCCTATTTAACCATCAGGATGGCATGCAAATTAATTGGTTTACAACATAACAATAATAAAAAATATAAAACAAAAAATATAAAACAGACAAGGACATCATATAGACTTAGTCTATGCACGCTCTGGTTTATTGCGGTGTTCAAAAAATTCATTTATGCTGTAAAAAGTATTGTCAATAAGCCATTTTCGAAGTGCTTTTTTAAATTTATTATAAGACAACAATTTAATATGTTCCGGTATTTTATTGTATATTTTAATTGCCATGATTGGGGCGTTTGATTGATAACGATTAGTTTTAGGTATGGTATTTAGAACTATTTTATTTGGGTGCCTAACGCTTCTCTTTGTTATATCCTTCTTTTTTGTAAACGTATTGAAATTTTGTTTTACAAAAATACCCATTTCCAAGATATACAAGCAAGGTAAAGTCAATATGCTAAGTTCTTTGAAGTACGGTCTACATGACACGTCCGGTGCTATATTGAGTATTGCTCGTACGCAAGGTGCGTGTATAATTTCTTAGAGAATCATCATTATGTACCTGTACATAATGATGATTCTCTAAGAAATTATACACCTAAAAGCATTCTTTACTTAATTTAATTACATAAATACATGCCTTGTTCCGTGGGGGAAGGCTGAGATCATGGTATTCCACTTTCTACAATCCTGACATAAATCTCTCGCTTCTTCAACTCTCATCACACGTTTAGTACAAGCTAGTCGATGAAGGGTGCTTTTGACCTGACCTTTTTTCAAGACATCTTCTATTTGGTCTAGATCTGCCTTTACTGAATTGCTCATGATCATTTGCCTAATAAAGTCCTGTCGATCTGCTTTCGTCCATCATCTCTACATGCCCATACCATATAAGCATCCCTTTTTCTATCTTTGTCACTATATCTTCTTCTACACCATAGATTTATCTTATAACATCATTGAATTACAATCTGCCCTCAACCCAATGAGTTGAAATTTCTTTACGATTCCACACATCTCTTAAAATGTGGCCATCTTGACATTAAACTCGCAAAATGTTTTACTTTTTAAGATAAATATATTTATTGTTTGAAATATGATTACATTACAAAATATATTATTAAATTACAGTAGCTCAGCATATTTTACCGGTGCACTATGTGGAGGTGCCTAAGAGAGCTTGGCCATAAATACATTTTGTAAAAATCGGCGCAGGTACTTGTATTATACCTCAAACTATAGCTAAGAAGTTGATCTACTATATTATGTATAAATTATGTATGTAACTAGTACTTTTTTATAGTAAAGAGCATCTAAATACGATGATTGAAAAATTATCACGAAAACATCATAATTTGTATTTTTTTCAGGATGATTTTCTAGTAAGCTAGCAATGAAAATTATACAAGTATTATACCATTTTAGAAAGCTTATAATATATACTTTTTTTTGGTATACACAAATATGCTATATATTTATAAATATATTTACTAGAAATATTTATCTCATGACATATCATTTTTGCGTATCTGAAACTTTCAATTAGAGTTTTGACAGTTGCCGAAATTTGCCGAAGGTCTGTAAATGATGTTATTTGATAGGAAATTTAATATTTTTATACAGGAAGAAAAGAAAGTTGCAACTTCATTGCACAACATAATGCTATCTATCATAACATGAAATAGTAATAATTTCTTAAAAATACGTGGGCGAATCTATTTGTTTTATTAGTTGATATAGGTTACACTTGTGATATATTATTAATTGCGGTTTATGTTTTGATAATGTATCGAGTAATTCTCACCATTTTTAGTTCGCCTACAAAATAAATTATCAATAAAACACATAGGAAACCGAGTAACCACATAATGATAAATAGTTTTTATTCCCATACTTTGCACACGTTTCAAATCAGTTATTTAATATAAAATAGAGCATCTGCATACTGAATAATTACATACTGTTTTTCGTTCGTTATTGTCGTTATTAAAAGTGTATCTAACCACCTACTCTCTCGCAATGAGTGAATTCCAATGTACCAGACGCGACCTATGTCTTGTTTTGATTGAAAGTGACGGGAATTATGTTGTTGCTTTAACAAGTTATATACGGAATAATATTATCAACTTTTCTGAGGCAAATATCGCTAAAATTGTCGCGAGTGTACAAAAAAATCTTATTACGAACTTTCGTCAACGCTACACTAAATCTGGCAGAAATAAAGAAATTTTTTTAAATCAGAATAGCATGTGGTTGAATGCCACATTCACAGTAAATCTGGAAGATCCTACTTGTGAATCTGAACCTTCGACATCGACGGGGAAGCGAGGACGCCCTTCTAAAACCTACGAAGACAGTTCCGATAGAACACAAAGACGAAAAAACAAGGAGTTGCTTGAAACATGTGGCCTTGATTTTATACTGAATTCATATCTTCAAGGATTGAGATCTCAAGGGGAAACGGAAGAAGCATTCATTGTCGAAATTTTACGAGTATTACCCATAGATAAAAAAAGTGAAATACGTCAAAATCTTTTAAATGAACCGGCACATTTAACAGCGTACTCTAAAGATGAAGCTCTCAGTATTTTTATAGAGTTGGACCTTAACATGGCACAGTATGAAAAGATGAGAAATTGCTTAATTGCTAAGAACTGCGTATTATTTCCGTCATATAAATCAATTCAGGAAGCTAAAGGAATGTGCTACCCACCAAGATCAAGCATAGAAATTAATAATATTGCAGCAAAAATAAAACTGCAAGATCTGCTGGATCACACTATTGCAAGAATTTTGAAAATCAATGGTGTATACAAAGCTGGCAAAAAACATTTAATGCTGTATTCGAAATGGGGCTGTGATGGCTCAAGCGGACAAAGTGAATACAAGCAAGTCTTAACTGAAGAGGATGAGTTAATTTCTGACACAAATTTATTTATATCTTCATTAGTACCTCTGAAACTTGTTGATATTAATACAAATGAAACTTTGTGGGAAAACCCTGTTCCATCATCAGTAAGATTTTGTAGGCCCATTTTAATAGAATTTTCAAAAGAGACACCAGAGAAAACTACAAGTGTAGTTAATGAAATTATAGCTCAAAGAAACGCTCTCACAACAAGCTTAATCAATAAAAATGGTGAAAGTATTGAAATCAAACACACATTATTTTTGACAATGGTTGACGGGAAAGTGGCTCAAGTTTTGTCAGAAACTTCATCAGGTGCTGTATGTTCTATTTGTGGTGCAAGACCTACAGAGATGAACAATTTAGAAAAAGTACAAAATAAACCTGTTGACGAAAATTCTTATCAATATGGGCTTTCGACTTTACATTGCTGGATTAGATTTATGGAACTAATTTTACATATATCTTATAATGTAGGCTTTGAAAAATGGTCTGCTACAACGACAGAAAATAAAGATTTGAAAAAACAAAAGAAGACATATGTACAAAGAAGGTTCAGAGAAGAACTTGGTTTAAATATAGATAAACCTAAGCAAGGTTCTGGTAACAGTAATGACGGTAATACAGCTAGACGATTTTTCCAAAATTATCAGTGCACTGCAGAAATTACCGGTGTGGATGAGGAATTGATAAAACGATTTTATGTTTTACTTCAAGTTATGTCTAGCGGAAAAGTAATTAATGCTACGAAATTTGGACAGTATGCTTTCGATACAGCACAACGATATGTTAGTAAATATATGTGGTATTATATGCCATCATCTGTCCATAAAGTCCTAATTCATGGGGAAAGTGTAATTCGGCATTATTCAGTGTTACCTCTTGGACAGCTCTCCGAAGATGCCCAGGAATCAAGGAACAAAGACCAAGGCCGTAGCTAGGGGGGGGGGGCATTGTGGGGCATTGCCCTACCTTGAAATCACAATGCCCTACCTTAAAAATACCAAAAACTAAGATAAATTAGTATAATGCAATTGCTTTATAATTTTTATATATTTTATGCATTTTTCAATGCGATCTTATAAGATGAATTATCATAATAGAAAAATACTTCACTTCTGGAAAAAATTAAGGGATCAAAAAAAAATCCAAAATTTTGGGCAATTTTGAACAGGCCTTAACTTTGAGAGAAATGGACGTACAGGAAATAAAACAGTAAATTGTAGCTCCAAGTGTCTAGTTTTGACGTGACAACGTCTTATAAATTGGTTTGCCGGGTGACACTTCAAGAAACTGCGTTACGCTCCGCTCACGTTATGCGCTTACAATGAGAGCGAGTGAGAGGCACGCGTCCCTTCCACTCGGGCATGGTTAGCCCGCCTAAGAGCGAGAGAGACAGACATAAAAAGTGGAAGGGACGCGTGCCTATAAATTAATGTTTTAAATATAATTCTTTGTATAAATAAATGTTTTAAATTGTTACTATTATTTCATCCTTCTTCCTACTATACGAATGAATATTCACATTATAATTATTTTACCACTCAAAGTCGTTGTCACGTAAAACTTTCGCCCGTATACCGACTTTACAGGCAACCAACCAGTTTTTTTTTTAATTAGAACTTTAAAATGTTGTACCTTCCGCGGTTTTTGAGAAATCTTAGAAAAACCAGCAACAAAAAATAATTATTTTTTTTTGTCTACGGGCGTGAAATTTTTTTTTTGCGTAACCACTTTAAGGATCGGATAATTTGTTCATTTAGCTTTTATTTATTTTTTATACACCTTGATACGTCCACTTCTCGCCGAGATATCGGTCTTAAAATGGAAAAGGATCCTATTGTCTTTGATTATCGATATCTGAGCAACCAATGATCGCACAGAAATTTAAAGGTAGGTTTTAAAAACTTGAATGAATTCTCTTTAACGACTGCCTAATGGCATTAAGTCCGCCATTTGTACATATTTTGAATGCAACAAAGTTTAAATAAATAAATAAATAAGCTTTTCAGAGCAAAAAACGTGATACTTTAATTTTTTCAAAAATTCGAGCAAGTGAAACAGTTAAGTGGCTGGCTGGATTAATTTAGTTCTTTGTAGGGTTTTTGTGGAGATATTGAACTGTAAAAGGCACACTTAACATTAGCGGTTTCCTCAATATTTTCGATCCAGCGCTTGATTTTCCAAAAAACCACCAACAGCCCTTATTTTGTTGCATTTTCAAATTCATTTGACAAAAATAAAACAATTCTTTTTCGGAAAAGCAATGGCTAGTCTGTAAAGAGAATTCTTTCAAGTTCATGAAACCCACCATTAACTTTCTGTGCGATCATTCGTTGCTGAGATATCGATAATCAAAGACAAAAGGATCCTGTTCCATTTGAAGACCGATATCTCGTCGAGAAGTGGACGTATCAAGGTTTATAAAAAATAAATTAAAGCTAAATAAACAAAGTGCCCGATCCTTATAGTGGGTAAGCAAAACAATTTTTTTTACGTCCGTAGACTAAAAATTTAGACACTTGGAGCTACAATTTACTTTTTTTCTGTACGACCATTTCTCTCGAAGTTAGGGACTGTTGAAAATTGCCCAAAAATTTGGAATTTTTTTTTGATCCTTTTATCCTTTTTTCAGTAGTGTAGAAAAAATCGACTTGGATCACAAGTGAATTCTCAGGCGGGAATCGAACCCGCAACCTTTGGAAAGCCGCTCCAATGCTTGACCTAGAGGTCAGTGATATACATAGTGTTTGATTTAGGAGCCCGTGCTTCGAGGGCAGATCAATTATGATAAATTTACTACTTCCGCCCTACCTGTAACCAATGCTGCCCTACCTCAAATTAGACTCTAGCTACAGCCCTGACAAAGACTAAACGATTCAGACTTCATCATGCTAGAAAATGCTCTAGAGTAGCTACAAATGAAGACGTTTTACATACACTTTTGTACACTTCAGACCCTTACATAACAAGTTTAAGAAAACCTTCCAATAAAAAGTCTATGGAACTTATAGATGAAGCTGTAGAGCTAGTAGAATAATATAATTCTATGTTATTTTCTTTTTCTTATTATATTTAATTAATAAGAGTAATTTTATGTGTTTATTTTGTATTAATTATAACATTTAGGTCACATTGTTTAAAATTAGTAAATTTATGATAATTTTTCAATATTTCATGTTTTGTATTTTTTTACAATTATTAAATATATTTTTATATGCATAGACTGTATATTATTTTAAAGTACGTTTATCTCATATTACCTAAAAAAAAATCAGCTGTATATCTATAAAAACATGGAAGTTATAGATTTATGACCCGAAACCGACTCGATCTCCACATAGTGCGGTGGCCCGACATGCAAATCCAAACAATTAAATTCATTTGTATATGAATTAAACAAATTCAAATAGCATTCCTTTCATTCTAGTAAAGTCCAAAAAATTAAGAATTTTTATATTAACTCATATTTGATTTCTTGCTTGTGTTATCAAACGGAAAAGAGGAAATATTATATTTCTGTTGATCAAATGAAATATCAAAAAGAGGGTAGATAATAAAGTATTTATTTAGTGGCCAAAATCAGTTTATTCATCTAGGTCATGTATTTGCCATCAAAATGGAAAACTAAATATTCAAATGATCTAAATTTATATTGTATGATGATCCAACAATTAATATTCACACTTTACCAATATATACTTATCTTTGGCACAACGATTTGTCGTAATACAATCAGCTGAATATAATTCGATAAGGACTGCCGGCCGTCCGCCGGCTCCGAGCGTCAAGCAAAGAAAGAGAGCATCTGACTCAGTGCGAGGCATTATAAAGGCACCGCGTCACTCCACCGCCTGGCGGGGAGGTGACGTGGACCGATCGTGTTGTCTATGCTATGACAGGTAACACGTTAGATCAAAGACAATGATGAAAAATATAGTACTAAAAAGTGTACATAGTTAAATCAATCAATAAATCAATTTAGTAAATCAATAAATAATCATTTAAATATTAATAATGATAATGAATATGATTAAGTAACATAATTAATACACTCCGAATTATTCATAATTCTAACACTTGTATTTTCGTCCGTTCGTGTCATGCTTGTGATTAGTGAAAATGCAGCTCATACGTTACATGCAGCTTCGTGAGTAGTCTCGGCAAAAAACTGGAAAAATATGAGTTATTCCCATGAGTAAGAGATTCGCTGAGTTTTGTTGTTTTTGCCCATTGCCATCTCTGGTGCACACACGCTACTGAAATGAAACACTTCTTTACCGGATGAGTGACTGGTTTATTTGATACTTTTTTGTTTTATTTAATCCTGACGTTTCAAAAGAGGACTGGCTACTAAAGTTTTCATTCATTCCATTTCATCTGGTGTCATGTCAATACAAACTAAGGCAGATTTTCATTAGTTCTTTGTTTTACTTTGGATACTTTTTTGCATTGTTTTGTTTTTGTTATATATTTTAATAATCATTTTCTACTTAAATATTATGAAAGAGAATAACCAGTTATTGCTGTTTTTAAAATGAAATTTGAAGGAAAGTAAAATAAATTCTAAACTAGTGGCTTGATGATAACAAATCTTTCCAATGGAAAATAATCAAAAAAACGTATTGGGATAAAGATTATACAACTTTTTTACTATTTTTTACACGAATGAATCTTTAAACCATTGAAGCCAAAACGTAAGTACGAAATTTAAAAGTAAGCTTGATGTAAACAAGATAGGCACAGCCATTCTATTTCCTTTCTATATCAAGTTACAAAAGTTTCAAATTTGATCATTAACATCAATTCCGAATCGAGCACCGTTACCCGAAAATATCAACATTCAACAGTCTCTCTAAACATTTCATTATAATATCCAACGGCAAAATCCGATTGGAGTTCCATAGAAACACTTCTAATCTTAATCAAATGGTGTGCCCACAGAATAGCAATGTCTATAACGGCGACAAGGTGTGCCAGTGTGATGAAAATAAACAAGTCGAGCTATAGAGGGTAAAACGGTTAAAAGAAAACGAACTCTCACTTAACGATATAAAGACGAAGTTAGTTTGAAGTTTATCATTTAAAACATAATTGACGGTAAAATCTTTGGGTTGGAGTACATAATGAGGTTACAAAAGTGGGCGAAGTATTTCAATGTTGGAAGTGGCCTTAATTAAAAATATCTTCAAGAGGTTTACTGAATTTTGGTTTGGTATAACATTGAACACTATTATTAATATCGATTCAATTTCTCTCTTGTTAGCTGAGATAGTCAATTGAATAATAATATTAAATTTTAAGTTTAGTTTAATAAATACAGTTATTCACGTTTCAATCACAGCAAAGGATACCCAATAAGAAAGAAAATCCTTCATTATTGTTTTATCAGCAAGAATATTTCAAATATCATTTTTATTAATATTACTTTGTAAAGTGCAAGGGCTTTTGATCGAAACAACCCTTACACAAGTATTTTATTATAACTTAATGGAGCTGTTTCAATAGTGTTTCTCTTTAATAGAAATATTTTTCAACAAAAAATAAAATATTTTTTGCACGGTTTTTGCGCATAATTTATATTTAATCTTGAAGTTTCGCACGATGAAGATGCATAAAAAAATTATAGAAGTTGTTTTTATTTAAATGTTTAACGTGTTTGGAAGTAAAAAAACTAACAATATGTTTTGTGAATGAATAGTTAATTAATTTTGATATTATATGTTGACCTAATCATTGTTTGTGACATATTTTTAGGGATCTGTACCCAAAGGGTAAAAACGGGACCCTACTACTAAGACTTCGCAGTCTGTCCGTCCGTCTGCCTGTGACCAGGCTGTATCTCAAGAACCACGATAGCTAGACAGTTGAAATCTGACGCTTAGCACGTATAGAGTGTACGTGGGGCGAGCGCCTATATAAGGGCGGCCCGAACGTCCGCAGAAGAATACATTGGTCAAAATTATTTTATTTCAATTTGTTAAATAACAGGAAATTTTCTTTTGTTTCCCATTCTACTTTCCCGCTTTTTCTGAGAATGTAATGCATAATACTTACCGTCACATCATTACCCAACACAACTAACAATATTTTCCCCCTAAAAAACCGAAAACAAAGAGTGTGTAATCTAAATTCGCTTTCCGTGTACACATCTTATGCTACAAATGGGTTTCCCTTCCTTGACATGCACGAACGACTTATCATAAAGCTTTGTTAAAAAATGTGTTTTCTTTCCATTAGATTTCGTAAAATATGTTATGTATTGGCAAAAAAGAGTCTTTAAAATTTTATTTATTTATTTAGACTCACCAACAGTTCTTACATCCATACAAACAGTGGTTTTTTAAACATTTTGTTTTTAGCTCAATGTATAAATAATTATAGATAAGTACAAAATGTAATTTACAAGGACTTGAAGACAAAAACTATACTAAGACTTAAGATTACAATATTACATTGAACTTATGACCGGCATTCGAGAATGAGGCAACTAATTGAATAAAAAAAAAACTTCTTTTAAATTAAGGCAAGTTGTCCGAAAAAATATCAACACTTTTGGTTAGCGTTTCATGGAGTGGTGATTGGAGATTTCGGATTGGGTTTGAGGATAATGGAGCGCAAATTGTTGAAGAGCAAGCTTCACATCTTAGCTCACGGCCGTAAAGTGCTTGTCTGTTGGTCTTCTACAAAATGTGCTCAGAAGTTGCATGTGCTCATACCGCCACCTCCCTTTTTCCATCGGACATCCAGACGCACTGCGGGCCACCAATCTTTCTTGGTTGCTATTCCTAACTCTCGCATCAAGCGCTTCTCAACATAATACGCACAGCAATGGAGTAGAATTCCCTCCCTGCGTCTGTATCTCCGAGTACTTATAATCCGTTCGCAAGGGTCGCAGCTCAGTATAGTATTTACTCGCATCACGAGTATACTTCTGATTTTCAGCTACAATCAAAAGTGACTACAACGGAAGACGATGACCAGCAACATCGGTATGTATGATTTTTATTACAAATAGGCAGGTGCTTGACCACTATCTCGCCTGATGGTAAGCGACAATGCGATCTAGGATGTGACGCGCTTGCCCAGAAGATACCCTACACTTAATACCCCTAAATTGTAGTTGTCACGAAACACAGATTCAGGCGAAGAGGTCCATTCCTTGGCGGTACGTATCACAAAATTGGAACTAAAACGCTTAGTGCGACGCTTTGGTATATCTACCATATAATGGCGGCGCCTGTTTGATAGTTTGGTTGTCCGATGAAAAAGTGGGGACGACGGAATTTTTTTAAACAATCGGAGCTAAATAGTAAAATTTCCAATAATGAAATGTTATATGACGGAACATACTAATATACAAACGTACTAATATAATTATTTAAAAAGTTTAGCATATACCGAAATTAATTTTATTATGAGTTAATCTGTGATCGATTGGAATTATTACGGAGATTAATGTATAACATGTTAAATGTTTTAAAAAATATGCGAAGTTTTATAAGACTGATAATATTTTTACTATGACTAAAGATGGCGTTAATTATTTTATCGGATGAGCTAAATAAAGATAGATAATAAGAGGTATCTTTGTCTTCCCAACTTTGAAAGTACTTTTCCTTTTTGTAAGCTATTTTTGTTTATAAAGATTTTCAAGGTTCTATCCTTTATGAATAAGAATCAATGCTTTTATGTTTGTTCTCTGTGTTATCCGATTAATCAAATAGTAATGAAACTTTGGTAAGTTGTTGTATGCATGTCATGGAAGATTTATAAATATATATATAGTTGGAAAAAAGAAAATATGTACAACTCGGTTACAATATCTGTGGACCTCGCTGGAATGTCAAGCCCCCTCTCCGTCCTCTTAAAAAGGAATAAAAAAATAAAATAATAAGAGAGTAAAAGTATTATATATTTTATTTATAGTTCATAATTATTATTATTTACAATACTATCCCCATGATGCTTGTTTTGTGCACCGTTCCTAAGCGCTGACGTGACGTCATCAGGTCCACAGATATTGTAACCGGGTTGTATTGAAAAGCACGCCGGGTACATAAAGTAGAATAAAGGGATTTATTTTTAATACCTTAACTGTTCCACTGAATCAATTAAGAGATCATTAAAGATAAGCGGATTCAGGTGGTCGAAAAATTCCAATAAGAGCTTTATTGGGTTCTTTCTATCCAGGGGATTTCAGCAGGGGAATCTAATGGACCAAGAGGGTATAAATGCGGAGGCTATGTAATCTTTTTAGTAACTATAGTCATACATCTGATCTACACAGTAACTAATTTGACTCTAAACTCACATTTGAAGCAAGTTTTTTCTTTTTTTTTTTATAGTTTTATATATTTTTTGTATTTTTTTCTATGCTGTCCTATAAGATGAATAATTTGACTGAAATAAATCTAGAAAAAATCGACTCGGCTCACAAGTAAATTCTCAGACGGGAATCAAACACGCAACCTTTGGATTTCCGGTCCAATGGTCTCGCAATTGAGCTATCGAGCCTTCTGAACTTCCAAAGGTGGCCGGTTTGATTCCCTCCTGAGAATTCACTTGTGGGCTCAGTAAATTTTTTCTAGTAGTCTTCTAGTAAAATAATTTAAGTACTATTATTTTAGTATTATTAGTATTAAGTATTATTTAAGTATTAAGTTTAATTTGTTACAAAGATAATATTGATTGTAAAGTATTTTTATAATAATTTTATCTTTTTTTATTCTCTACAGTGTGTCCACTGAAGAGAAATGTTGATAGTTTGAAGATAAGTTGATGTTTTTGGAATGCAGAGAAACCACGTAATCAAGATAATTAAGTCATGTTCACTGAAAATAGGTATAAAATATTTAGGTAAGTAAAGTGGCTAGTCTGTTCTTTATGATAGTTGGTAACACTCTATTGAAAATAAAAATTAATTAATAAAGTTAACAATAACGAAAACATTTTTAACTTTTACTTCACTGTTTTAATATTTAATTAATTTGTAAACTAATTTTGTAATTTGTATCAATTGTATTCTTATTTGACATAATTATATCCATTGCTCTTCCTATTGTATATTAACGACCTTCCTCAAGCTACAAACCATTTTTGTACGTTGTTCGCTGATGATGTTGCAGTAGTGATCCCCAATTCTTACGAGTCTTTAAATGAATATAATAAAGAAATAAATGAAACTGTATGTAATATTATAAACTGGCTTACCCAAAATAATTTAAAAATCAATGTAACTAAAACAAAATACTTGCAATTCCACAATCAACGCAATAATAAGTTAAGTGAACTCTTGGTGGAATACAATGGTCAGTTGATTGGTGAAACTAAGGAGATTAAGTTTTTTGGGGATTGTCATAGGTAATAACCTTACTTGGAGGTCGCATATACATCGAGTGTGTGGTAAGGTTAGTAGCTCATCATATATGTTATGGCGACTCGTTAACATAACTGACTTGAAAACAGCTTTATTGGCATATCATGGGTATGTGGCTTCCATACTAAGATATGGAATGGTGATCTGGGGCAACTCGGCTGATATAGATCGACTTTTTATCGCCCAGAAACAATGTATTCGTTCTATTTGTAACATTTCACGAATGACCAGTTGCAAGCCTTATTTTGTGCAGCTGAAGTTATTAACAGTACCATCCATGTATATATTTGAAATATGTATCTTTGTTAAATCCTATCCAAGTATTTTTAATAAGAAGAGTGACATTATTCCTAATTATAAAAGAAGATACCCAAATAGACTTATATATCCAATGGTGTCCTCAAGTCTGTATAGTCAGAATTTTTATCCAATGGCAATAAAAATCTTTAATAAACTACCAAAGAACATTAAAGAATTGCCATTAAACTTGTTTAGAAAACAACTGTTGCAGCTTCTTCTGCTCAAGTGTTACTATGATTTAAAAGAATACCTAACTGACAAATTGTAATGAATTGCGAATTCAATTGTTTATAAGTGCATTATACCTCTATTTGTCGATATTAAAATGCTATATTACTGTTAATAATTTCAAATAAGGTCCCTGATGATGATAGTAATGTACGATTTTATAATTACGTAACATTATCTTTTATTCAGCAATTTAATAATGTAATATAATAATGTTATTTAATAATGAGATTTTCATAATTATTATTAAAACCAATCATGTAATATTTGCGTGCCAGTGCCTGGTGCAACACTTGATCATATATAATCTTTTGTAATAGCTTTTCTACAGTGTTTGCTTGCAAATAAATTATCTTATCTTATCTTATCTTATAACATTTATATACTCTACCAAGGGCGGGACATATTGATTTATGTATTCTACATTTTAAACCTTCACAAACTATGTTCCAAGTAAATAAATAATTCCATTTCATTTCAACAATTCGCGGACGCGTAAATATAGGACGCTGTAGTGGCTAGACAGAGTGGGTTTAGGTACGTGCAGCTTAAGACTACATTATCTGTATTAAAAATGCATATTTTTGTTTCTTTTATAGCTGACAATAGATTTATTAAGGATTTTTAAGTAAGATCTTGAAAATTCAATGCACGTGCTATTAATATACAGGGGACTGACAGTGTTTTGTTTAGAAGCTTCGAGTGACTAATAAATAAAAATCAAAATCCTAAATACACAACATTGACAGACAATGCATGTGCTATAGATGCAAGGGGTTGACAGTGTTTTGTTTAGAAGCTTCGAGTAACTAATAAATAAAAATCTAAATCATAAATAAACAACATTGAGAGACAATACATGTGCTATAGATGCAAGGGACTGACAGTGTTTTGTTTAGAATCTTCGAGTGACTAATAAATAAAAATTTAAATCCTAAATAAAAAACATTGAGAGACAATGCATGTGCTGTAGATGCAAGGGACTAACATTGTTTTGTTTATAAGCTTTGAGTGACTAATTCATAAATTCGTTATATAAAATATTGTGTTGAAATGCTTGTAAAGCAAGAAGCATGACACATCAAATCCTACCCGAGGAGAATTTTTACAAGACAGGATCTATAAGGCTAGGGACAAATGTAAGCGGAAAAACGTGACGGAATCATGTACGCATAATTTCACGGTTTTGTAGCACGTAGAAATATTCAGAAAGCGTCATATATTTATGGGAGAATTAAATCGCACGCAAGTAAAATAACCTAATCCAAAAGAAAACTTTAAAATTTCCCATACAAAATTATCCTATAAAAACCACTTTTTGAAATAAATGCCTTTCTTAACCCGCCAGTGGTGACGTAAAATCAACTTACAAAGTCGGTGACCCTGGTCTCACTGATCAGGATTTTCAAATCAAATTTATCTTCCTAATATTTACCTTTTATTTCATTTTGCTGATTTATTAAAACTAGCTGACCCGGCCACGCCTTGCTATGGTAACGTTAATTAGATGACCCGGCCACGCGAAACTTTGGTAACGTTAATTGATTATAAAAACTGTTATTCTTAGGCTTATGGTAACTATATATGGTGACAAACACGCAAAGTATTGTCATAATAAAATGTACTGATAGTATACATTTCCTAAATAACAAAACATGAATATATCTATAACTACAACATGTTTATTACTAGCAAAGGTAAAAATCACGCAAGCCATTAAAAAGCTTCTTTTATATATATATATATATATATATAAGTTAACGAACTCATAAGTGATGCCTAGATATCAGGCACGATTAGGAAAAATCATTAAGTATGAATAAATTTAACGACTATTTGTAAAAAGGTTATAGCCCAATCACGCAGCTATGCGGAATCATAGCACAAATCACATGAAAATGAGAAAAAAAATCTGTTTTTGTAAAACCCTGGTCTCACAGACATATATGTTACAGTTGGCGGGTTAATTACATTTATTATTAGTTTATATCAAAAAGTATTATATTTTATTAAAATGCTGAACCATTTGAAATAATTTTAAGTACAAAAACACCGAAATTATATAGCCAAAAATCTATCAAATCGCATTTTTAAATGGGTCTCTTTAATTCTGAGGATGCGAAATATAGACTGAGCACTACTGCCCGTGCGGTCGCGATGCTGATTCGTAAATTCAGCAACAGTTCAGCACATATATGCAGAAATTGCACATACCGACAACCACCAACTACTTTACACGTGTTTCGCTCCTACACGGAGCATCATCAGGAGCTGTTAGACCGTACAATACCGAACACTAATTCAGCACATTGTAGATTTGTAGTTCCAAACAATTGATACTTTCGCCATAGAACTGAAACAGAATTTCTACATGATTTGCTTAGATACGAAGAGTGGTTGAAGCTCCTGAAATTGTCCTTAGTATTTCCATACATTTGGTAAGAATCTAACGTAAAGTACATTGTTTTTTGATTTTTATATAGTTTTTTGTATTTTTAATGCTTCGTACGGATGCAATGCTCTACTATATTATGCATGTATTATACATTTAACGCTTCCTCTTGAATTACTCTATCTATTAAAAAAACCGCATCAAAATCCGTTGCGTAGTTTTAAAAATCTAAGCATAAATAGGGACAGACAGCAGGAACCGACTTTATTTTATATTATGTAGTGATGGGACCGACCATAAGAAGGTTCGAATCCCGTCTGAGAATAATTTGTGAGCCGAGTCGATTTTTAAAGTATTTTCGCATTTAAATAATTTATTATATAAGACAGAATTGTAAATTCAAAAAATATATAAAAGTAATAAAATAAAATGGCTGTTTTATCATAATGGATTATCCAAACATTTGTAAAAAGTGTTACTTTCGAATACGAGAGGATTTTGACGTTAACCTACAGCGTAACATCTAGACAAGTACTAGAAGATTTCTACAGGTGTTCAAAAGGCCCGGTAGCTTAATTGGGAGAGCAAGAAGAACTCTTGTTCTCATGGACAAAGATAACTTGTGTACGGAGTAAATTTTTCTATTAAAATAATTTATCAATTAAAGTACATAGTTTTTTTAATGAAGGTAAGTTACCAATTTTGCCACGCTATTTTGATTATTATCACTTGAATTATATTAAGTGCATTACAAATTTTCGCGTGACACGAAAACGTTAATAACAACACACTTAACGTAGTTTTTCAAGGTGCATGGAATGCTTTTTTTTCATTAATCGTTTTCGATAAGGATTTTTCACCGCGTACGATTTCGTGCTTACCATGATAATTTGCTAATTTTCTTAACTCTAGGGAACAAGTTTGCCCGGATAGCGAAAGGAAGTGGATTCGAATCCCGTCTGACACCTGACATTAATTGATTTTTTTACGTTAATTTCCTTTGGATATGAAAATCAAGAAAGTTAATATTTAGGAAATAAAAAATTTAATAATGACATAGCTGTTCCTTCTTATTGATTGTTCTATCGAACTGAGAACTTCCAAAAATACTGAATTGAATTTTTATAATTTTATATATTTATTGCATTTTTTCAATGCTATCTTATAAGATTAATTATTTTAATAGAAAATCGACTCGGCTCACAAATGAATTCCCGCCTGAGAATTCATTTTTTACATTTCACTATATATTTTCTAGTATTTTTCTATTAAAATAACTTACTACGAGTATATACCACAATCGATAGTGAAGATAGTAATACCGTGAACATGAAGAGCGCATCTAATTTTATTTATCATATTTCTATAAGATATAGAATACGCATGTAAAAAACGACCACGCCTAAAACCCCTCTGGTGGGATTTGAACTCACAACCTTTCACTATTCAGGCGAGTGCTACTGCTAAGCTACCGAGATGCTGGCAAACGCGTCGACGTTTACAAACGTATTTCAAATTTCTCTATGAGGTATACTACCTCACTAATGTTGATTACCATCACCAGCTATAATAATGTATTTTTTTGCATTCACAATGCTATAATTCTATAACATATATAAAAAAGTAGATACACTTTTATAGCTGGTTCCATCTTAATCGAATGTTTATTTTTTGTAAAACAATTATTGACAAAACTACTCTTGACGTTGAAGGAAATTAATTTTCAACATTGGTGGAACGACGACGATTGGTAGAAGTTGAAATACGTTTGTAAATTTCGACGCACCTGCCAGTGCATTATCAGCTTAAGATATAATATATATAAATTCCCGGTCACAGTGTTTGATCGCGATGGACTCCAAAACTACCCAACCGATTTTGACGAGTTTTCCTTCGTTTGCTAGAATTGTCACGATTTAGGACATCAATAGGTTTCATTTTAATTTATAACACAGCAACACGTGGCCGGGTCAGCTAGTTAACTATAGAAAAAACTACAAATACTACTGAAAACATTATATTCCTTCGAAGTAAAAGAAATCTTTGATTTGAACTTCTAAAAGCTCCTGAAAAGAGGTTCCTCAATAAAACTTTATCAATGCCGGATAGTGAGATGCATGGCAATTTGCTTGGTTTATTTAGCATCTCTAAATCTATCACATAATACGAAAGGGTGTTACCAAGCAGCTGCCTCAGATAAAACAGCACCATAATTGGACCTTAGAGATCGTTTGTGCGCAACCAAGGATAATAAAAAAGTACGGCTTCCATTATCAAGATTTATCATTCAGTTAACTTTTGGGAGACCATAAAAAGGTGGGTCGCTATTCGATTTGTCCTAAAGAGGCGATGAAAATGTATAAAAAGGTTTGATTCCTCAATGACGACCACCATTTTCTAAATTACGTTCTTTTGTCTTTGACCTTCCCTGCGTATATTAATCAGACAGTTTAATTGTGTGGCATTCCATTTTTAAATTTTTCGATGCCTATCTTTTGTTTTTCTTTATTCTATAAGGTCCACGGTAGCAATTTCTACCGATAGCCAACACCCCTCGTCAGTCTCTGGTAGCAATTGCTACCATATTCAAATTTCCGTGTGGCCTGTATTTTTTTTTTAAATTACGAATAAATTTTTGAGTTAAAGAGACCTAAATATTCTGTGGTGGATTTTTTATTAAATCAGTTTTACTGTAGTATTTCTTGTCTGGTCCTAGCTTCATTATTTAGCGAGAGATTGGATTTTTTATCTAAGAGGCCTTTTCACAATTCGCGCAACATTGGGCCTGTTGAGAGGGGTGGGGAGCGCGGTAGCGGACTGACAAGTGGTTATAATAAATAATCGATAGACATACATATATGATCCATAGATATGTAATATTCATAGAAATATTTATAAACACCCCTTTCGGGATTTGCACCCAGGACCGTCGGTGCGAAAGCCAGGATCGCTACCGGTGCACCGAACGGTCGTCAATTGTTTTACAATATTGCCTTTCGCATCGACAGTCCTGGGTTCGATTTTAAGGGTAGATGTTTGTGTGATGAATACGAGCAATTGATCCGCTGTCATGGGAATTTATATAATTCTATTAACATTACTTATTTATGTATGATATATGTATGTCTATCGGTTACCCTAGTATCCATAGCACTAGCCTTATAGTGCTTACTTTGATCTAGGCTAATTAGTGTGATTAAAGTTAATTTAAACTCACTTAAGACAATGCTACACTAACTCTAGCAGTGCGAATCTTTTACACAATATACAACTTAAAAGTTTTATTGAAAGGTGATGTTTTATTAGAAAAAGTTAATAAAACATTAAAACAAAAAAAACAAAAACATTAAAATCACGAAATAAAATGAAAGTAAGTTTTTCTTATTTATATATATTTAGTAGCTCAAGAAAAGAGTCATTGAAGTAAGAAACTTTGTAACACTTTATTGAAGGGAGAACAAAGCAACCATTGAAGAATTGCGTGCGGCTTCGTCTTTTGTACTAGATTTAACGAAATCCCAGCTTAGGACGTACCAAGCCATGTCAAGGGTATTGACTTACCCAATTCGTTCACTGACTAAGACACTATTTTTTATTTTCCCCCTTAAATGGGATTGAAAAACCCGGGAACTCCATTTTACGTTTTCAAATAAGACGTCACGTTCACTTTCAAAATGCAAATAAATCCGTAATTGGATTTACATCGAAGAATTGGCGTGTTTGAAGAGAACCGTTTCCTTCGCTTTAATTAACTTTGAGTAACAACCTTGGTAACAAGATTTCATAGTGTATTAAAAATTTTTGCTAGAGTTTTCTAGAACTTAAATGAGTCTTGCGGTCTTGCTTGTCTTGAGTCCGAATTAAATTTGTTTAATTATGCAAAGTGCAGTTCTTGGTTGAAATTTTCTTTTATTCGTAGCGTAATTTAGTAGCTGTTTATAGTGTAATTGTAGGTTGTGTAAGGTAAGCAACAAATAACATTTTAGTACTAAGACATAAATTAGTGTAACACAGTTTTTTAATACTTAAAAGTAATAAATGTTTAAATATATACCAAGTCCAGCCATAAATTCTGTTACGAATGAAAATCCAATTTTCTTTTATGTGGAATCTAATATTACTAAAACTTGTATGTATATATTTATTAAAGTCTCGGCAAAAAAACAAAATCCATTCGAAATGGCTACTTTTGGCTTTTATACACGCTTTTATCTGTCTGGCCACGAAACTATGAATTAACACACTGTGTCCATGGAAAATCCACTGCTTGCTCCAGAGATTTTCTAAGAGAGTCGATGTCACCGTGTCGTTTAGATCAAACCATGTCCTCTAAAACTGACCATAATGTCTAGTCTAATGGGTTGAGGTCTGGGCTAGATGAGGGCCAGTCTTTAGCTTTTTCATCCGTAAAGAGGATATTTCTGTGCCTATCACCTGCGTATCGTGATAGAAAGCATTTTGATCAAACCACTCTCTTTCATTGTTAAGATTGATTAAGGGCATGACCTCTATTTCAACAATAAGTACTAGCTTCAGGTCTTGTTTTATAATACGCGACAGAGTCCTAGAGGGAATCTTCATTTCTCGCGATAAGAATTTTTGCTTCCTAATGGGGTTTCAACGAATTCTGGCTTTAACAGCATTAACAGCCTTTGTAGTTCTAACAGCACGCGGCCGCCCCGATCTTTTATGGTCTTCGACAGAGGAAGTGTTGTTGTATCTGTTGATAGTACGATATACGAACATACGGCTGATACCAAGCTTTTGAAGTGCCTGGAATATGACCGACGGCTCCATACCCACTTTCTTTTCTTAAAAGCCCCATGCCATATTGTATATTGATAGGGAACACGGAAAAATATGTGAAATGACGCGAAACCGAAAGAAGTTTTTACAATAACAAACGCGTTCCAAATTCAAAATAATTAATAGTTGAAAAAAGAGAAGGTTTTATGTAGCAGTATTTATGGCCAGACTAGTTATACAAGGTTATTATATAAACACCATCCAATTTTTTTCTAGGCATAAGATATCATTCAAACACTTCATTTATGAAAAAAAATTGGGAGGTAAAATTTCCGCAAAAAAAAATTTTGTCCGAGCGAATTATTACAACAGCTGGTTACTGGCAAAATAGGTACTTACAGTTGAACGACCGACCGCCCGAAGCGCCCCACCGAGCTGCGCGCGCAAGTTGTAACGACATCGGCGCAATGAAATCAGTCAGCCGCGGACTTTCCGCGATGTACAATGTTGCGTTCACGCATTTACGTCGCATAATTATCTACCTAACGAAATGTGTTCACACTTGCAATTGAAATCGAGGGCGAAATTGAACGACGGGTTTATGTGAAGAAGGCCCAAAGCCTCGAGAACTTAAATATAAATATAATCCGTGCATTTAACGAAGTGACAAAGTGAAAAAACAAGTAATACAATAAAAGACAATGTTCATAAACGTGCAAGACTGTTTAGAGAGAAATTACCTACACTTTAAGGTAAAGTGATTGTTTTCAAACTTCATGTAAGTGTATTTTGTTTGGATTTTTAATTAATTATTTTGTTGGAGTAAAGCAAAATGTGTGCAGGGCGGCTAAGACTTGTGAAATTTTTCACAAAAATATAGAACTATTAATTATACATTTCTTTATCCTATCGTGTAAAATAGACAAAAATAACTTAGGTAGGTAGGTACTAAGGTTTTGGCACTGCATTTGTTTTTGCGATTTTCGAATTGCCTTTGCGATCCCTGTGTTTTTTTAGATTCTGTGGTTAAAAAACACCCTTTGCTTTACTCCAACCAATTACTCTACATAAGTTGATTAAATTTTAAAAAATGCGACGTAAGTGCCTAAGGTGTGGTTTACTTTTATGTTCATTTTTTATTTATTAAAAGTGTTATCGATTAATATTGTTATAATCAAAGAACAAATCAACTTATCTCTTCTTCAATTTGACGTTCCTATTTTTCTTCGTTTAAATTTGCAACTTATGAAAATCATTGTAATGTATCAATGAAATACGGGAGGGCGGGGCGGGGGTCGTGTAATCATCTGCTACAACACCGTGCGTAGCGTGACTGTGACAGCAATCGGTAGTTTTCCTCGGATAACTTTGTGTAGGCTTAACTTAATATTTTAGTACTGAGTGATATTAAAAGAAAAAAATCTTGTTTCGTTATTTTCCTCAAAGAATATAATATATAAATTTGGATGGTGTTTATAAAATAACCTTGTATAGTTCTAAAGTTAACTGTTAATTTCATAAAATTACAATTGCATTATACGATTAAAAATTATCCAACACTGAATAATTATAATAGAAAAAAAAACGACCCAGACCACAAGATACTCTCAAGCGAGACTCCAACCCACAACATTTGTATGTCCAGTCCACTGCTCTTCTAATTAAGATACTGAGCTTAGTTGGCACTCGTCTTGTAAGTTTTACTTTTTTGCGGTGTAGGGCAGCGTTGTTTCATCAATGAGAGGATTGTTTTCGTTCCGAAAGACATTTTTATAAATGTTTAACAATCGATCAAGATAAAATAGCCATTTATGATTTATGAGATGAGTCTCAGTGTGCGGATAAACTAATACTAGTTTTTGTCACACTGCTGTTAGCAAATCATAACGCTATGTAACTTTGTATTGTTTTCAAATAAATAAATATTTTTGCATATTCTGTGCTATCTTATAATATAAACTTAAAAAAATACTAGAAATAAAACTCAGCTCACAAGTTATTTTAAGGCGGGACTACAACATTCCAACGAGGATCCAATAATTCCAAATTTCTTCCAGTCGGAAAAGCGGGCATGCTTATTTCGTATACTTCCGCGCACATTAGACATTTCAATAAAACACTTTTCTACGGTTTTTGCGCATAATCTATTTAATATATAATCCTGACATTTCGACTTCTTTACAGGAGCCGTGATCACAGGATGACGAAGGTCGTTATATATTTTCTACTACCTTCACAATATTTTAATGAATCAAATTGTTTTTTCTTACCTTTTTTTTACTTTTTTTTAGTTCTTAAATGCGCTTGCGATCAAGCAACATTGATATACGAAGACATGCAGGAATTCAAATTCTCACACAAAAACACATACCCAATCATATACATAAACACAGGAATACACATAAAAGAAACTTAGCCTTGTGCTATATGAATAAGTACTGTGTAGTATTTATTCATATGGATTAATGTCTTATTCGGTAATTCATCCTAATCTAGTCTTCAAACATCTTACCTAGTTTAAATTTTTTTGCATAGACGTGCATTGGTTGTCGTAGACACTGATTGTTTATAAGTATTGATGATCGGTTTTCCCCAAGTGGGAGTTACCCCTTTTTTTTTTTTTCTTTTCCCAGTAGAAAATCCTTTATGGATTCGACCCGCCACGGATTGATGGCGGGGATATGTGGGACTCTCCCACACCTTAGCGCACGGAGCGTAGGCGGGGTATACCCGAACTAAAAAACCACTGGGACGTACCACCTGACTGCCTAGGCTCTGTGGGGTCGTTTGCGGCACTCGCCACTGAAGTGGGAGTTACCTACTATGAAGCCTTTTGGTTTCGGGTTCGACTCATTTGTGTCTTATTTCTATGAAGATTACTTATTATAATGGGATTTAAAAATCTATCCGTTACCCTAATATCCATAACATAAATTTACAGTAGTTACTTCGAGTTAAGCTCTAAATGAGGTCGTGAGTTTCTCCTCATCTTATGTAGTTTTGTTTTGTTTGTTTTGAATTAATAGTTATATACATATATCTATGCATTTGATAGAGGAACGTGGTCTCCTTTTCTTAACTTAAGCTATACTGAGGCAGATATTTTAATGTAAAACTTATGAAAAATATTTCTTATTTTGATCTAATGTAATACCAATTACACAGACACTATTTATTGTGTGCGTATGCGAGTGGCAAGTAAATCTCATTGTAGACTCGACATCTCTAAGATACTAATTTGAATCCGCTGTTGGGTCAATTTTTTTTTATTGTAAATAATAAAACGGTGGCGTCTATTTGTAAGTCTGGTTGTCCGATGAAAAAAAAAACGGGGGAACAAGGCTGTGAAATTATTCTGTCAATGCTTAAAACAAACTATTCCTCTGTCATTATGCGAATAATTTATTTTTTTAGATTTGGGCTATCTACACTCGAGAGCAATGAATCCGGGTCACTTAAAGAATCCTAAAAATCTCGGAAACTAAAAATGCTAGGTTAATGCAATAAATTGTATTTAATAGACAATGTAATACTCCTTAAATGAAGGTATTAAAACTTCTTAGTTATTGTAAAGTTATATCATAAAAAAAACAAATTTGAAAAAGGGCCACTTTCGAAGATGGAACTACGAAATTACAGCATTTGGTTTTGCTTTTGTTTGTAATCTGTCATTTATGTGGGTACATAAACCATGTTGATAGTGCTCTATATTCATTATTCAAGCTGAAATTATGTCGCTTACGCCTGAAGAATGCACCAGAATACTTACAATGCTGGAAACCGGCCGGAGTCAGCGCGATACAGCCAGGACTGTCGGTGTGTCGCTGTCAACAGTACAAAGAGTTCTCCGACGTTACGAAGAAACTGGTTCTAACCTACGCAGACCAGGAACGGGCAGAACCAGGTGTACCACAGCACGAGAAGACCGATACTTGGTGAACACCATGCTTCGAAATCGCTTTCTCACAGGAACTGAACTCACCAATCAGTTTCGACGCCTCGGAGGAAGTAACCCAAGTGCATGGACAGTAAGACGTCGGCTTGCTGAATCTAACTTAAAACCTTAGGGGTTTTTAGGACCGGCAAACGGCCCTAAACTGGAGCGTGGGCATCGTATTTCAAGACTAAGATATGCCCAGAGCCACGTAAATTGGAGTATTGAAGATTGGTCAAAAGTTATGTTCTCCGACGAATCAAAATTTATGCTCTACAAGCATGATGGAAGACACAGAGTGTATAGAAGACCAGAGGAAAGATTCAAGCAAGCATGCATCGAAGAAAAAGTAGCCTACGGTGGTGGGTCTGTACTTGTGTGGGCCGGAATTTCTTCTGAAAGTCGCACAGAGCTGGTGATCATAGAAAACGGCTCTTTAACTAGCGTAAGATATGTGGAAGAAATCCTCAATGATCACGTTGGTCCATTTATGGTCAATTTAGGTGAGGATGCTATATTTATGCATGACAATGCCCGACCTCATACAGGTAGGATTGTGAATGACTACCTTCAAGAGATGAACATTACTCGTATGGAGTGGCCAGCGCGCAGCCCGGATATCAACCCGATCGAGCATGCTTGGGACGAGCTAGGCAGATGCGTAAAACAACGAAACCCTCCCCCAATCACGCTTCGTGAGCTCAAAATTGCTCTCACAGAGGAATGGGAGAATATTCCCCAAAATCGTATAAGGAACTTGGTGTACAGCATGCCAAACCGCGTAAACGCAGTAATGGAAGCACGAGGAGGCAATACGAAGTATTAAAATTCAAGAAAATCGTAATAAAGTTCAAACATTTCATGTTTCCTTTTTTTGTTTTAAGGAGAGATCAGCAGTTTTTTTCTTTATGTAATTTTGTGTTAATAAAATGTATGGTGACTCATATTTTTTTTACTTTCATTTAAGGAGTATTACATTGTCTATTAAATACAATTTATTGCATTAACCTATCATTTTTAGTTTCCGAGATTTTTAACATTCTTTAAGTGACCCGGATTCATTGCTCTCGAGTGTAGTTCTACTATTTTTCTTGTTTTTAATTCACATAACACTTGTTACTGCTACTTACCTGGAAAGTTATTGCAACATCTTGTGATGAATAAATAAAAAAAAATTGTGAATTCGAAACCGAAAAACCACATAAGTTCTGCTTCAACGCAAACAACTTCATTTATTACGAGCAACTCTGTTATTCGTGAATATAAAACTGGCTGTTTTAGCAAAAACTCATTTAAAACTTTGTATGTAACAGTCGACTTTTTACGATTTCAAAATGAGTTCTAAACTAACTTTGCTTACTGTGTGTAGTATGAATAAACTACCTGCATTCGGTTAAAAAGTTCAAAGCAATAATAATAACAATATTTCTTACATTGACACCAATTAACCTAGCCCAAAGTAAGCACTATGAGGCTTGTGTTATGGATACTAGAATAACGGATAGATACATATTATGACACATAGATATGTAACATTTCCAGGAGTATAAATACCTATGACTCAGGTACAAATGCTCGTATTCATCACACGAACATTTGCCCCTTCTGGGACTCGAACCCAGGACCATCGGTGCGAAAGGCGGGATCGCTACCATTGCACCAACGGTCGTCAATAGCAACCCTACAATACACATATTTGAATTAAAAAAAAATCGTTACTTTTTTTTATTTTTTTTCCATTCCAATCAAGAATTTACGATGGAGCGAGCTAATCCAGAAGGTGCCTATTTACCCTGGTTTTGAGTTATAAGTACTGGGAAATACGTAATGACTAGCACTATATTTCGCATCCCAAGAGATGTTTCAAATTATAAATAATAAATTAGTGTTAAAAGTAACAAATGTTAATCTATAATTTAAGAACACAAATTTGTTGTTTGTGTGTTTGTTTGTCCGCTCTTTTTACCCATTGTATACGCGATACCATAGCAACGCGTTACCGGGTCAGCTAGCAACTGTATAACACACGTTTCTTAAATAACTGTCTATCTTTTTTATTTGCATTAGGAATCAAAACAATAATATATACACATAATTATAGTGTTATATCGTAAATCAGATATTATTCATGTCACTAGGCTGGGTGGGGGCATGAAGGAGAGTCCCACATACCATCTCGTACGTTCCCGACACGAGCGAATACGCAAAGCATTTCCTGCGAAAATAAAAAATAAATAAAAAAGGGTGCTATTCATTTGTAAAAGCCAAAAGATAAGAAAACATTAGATGAATTTATGAAGAAATAATAGTAATATATAATTTAATATTACTTAATATTTAAAGGAATAAAACTATTATTGTAAGTAAGTACAGATACTTGTTGACTTTGTTGTAATCAACGAAACAACGAAATAATGATATCATAACACTATTAGTATTGTCATAACAAAATAATTTTGTTTTTTTTTTTGTGGATTGTGTATGGTGACGACGTATTATATTGTAAATGTCGTTACTTCTGTTAAAGCTGACGAGTTTCTTGCGCCCATTCTTCTTGTCAGTTAAAAGACGTCCTGAATGGGTGGTAGGAAAAAATGTTGGACGATTCAAAACTACTTATTTTTAAGTGCATTTGAATAAAGTTATTTTCATTTTCATTTTCATTATTATGAACGAAGAAAGAACGAATACAATTATTGAAAATTGACTCTCTCTAGAATATATTTTAATGTATCGCCAAAAATATTTAGCTTGGATATGTTTACAGTCATTAGATTGTAAATAGCTCATATTATAAAGTTTGCTATGACACGGGCAGATATTTAGAGGTTTTGTAGCGGGATCTAGGATATTCAAAGGGACCCTGTTTGAAAATTATCGCTGTCTCATCAAGCACGTTCGGAAGTAACCAATCCTGACCAAAGTTCCGCGGGACAAAGATTGTTATCATTTTTACTGCTAAATATAGCTAAGCTAATTTATACAAATTCCAAAGCTTTATGGAATACAAATTTGCTTAAATCCAAAGTTTAAATTCCATTTCCCAACCTTGTCACGACGCCGTAAAACTCATTTCGTTTTGTCGTCGAATGTTGATAAATGAACTGATAACAGTGAACATTTTCGGCTAATGTATTTCTGATACAAAATAAATTATTTTAAACAATATTTAAATAAAACCACTTTTTATTAATAAATGACGGGTTTCTTCTTTTTCAATATTTAATCCTGACATTTCGACTCCTTTACATGAGTTGTGATGACAGGATGACAAAGATAATGTTTTTTTTTAAAGTGGTGAATCCTTCCTGGATGTTTATATTCTATCCTTTAAGGTACAGGCGAAGGTTCAAGCCATACTGCCAGTTTTTGCGTAATTTGTTTTCTTTATCAAATGATGATCGGAGCCGAATCATGGATGATAGATGATCAAATACGATCAATGAATATTGAAATATCCCTTTCCCTAAGTTTTAGCAAAAAGATGTACTGACTAAGATGTACTTCTGATACAAAATCAATTCTGTAAAACATTATAGTGCATTTAAATAAACGACGGGTATGTTCTTGTTTTATATATTCAATCCTGACATTTCGATGGTTAAGGTAATGCTTATATTCGTCCTTTTAGGAACAGGCGAAGGTCCAAGCCATACTGCCAGTTTTCGGGTAATTTATTTTCATCATTAGATGGTGATGATGACAACCGATTCATGGGTGATCAATGAATGAAAACTAAATATCGACATATCCCTTGTCTTAGGTTTCAATAAAGGTGTGTGGTTTTACTGAAATATCCCCGTCGACTTTTTCAGAGAACAGCAAAAGACAACTTCTTCAGCTTTGTTTCACTAGCCAACACTCTTGCATGTTCACAAACACTTAGTGGTTAATAATCCAACATTATTACGCTTACTAATATCCTTACTATTACTAATATCCACCACAATGCAGGTTTTGACAAGAAAATCAAACCACCATAGTGCCGTTTCGCGATCCCGCCAAGAAGTCGCTTAGGCAGTGGTCGTCACACATGTGACACTCCTTCTAATATTTTAATGGGATACATTCCTAACTACTATATTTATACATACATATAAACACGCCTTTTTTCTGCAGGGGTAGGCAAAGATTATCACTTTCCAGGATCCTGACATACATCTCTTCCTCTCTCATTAGACCTTTCATACAAGCTCGCGTTGCTGTGATAACGTTATTGATACAATGGAAAAAGAGCGGACAGACAAACACACAAACCACTGTGATCTTAGATTATAGACTAACGGCCCGTCCCGGCTTCGTACGGGTGGACATAATTCTTTAATTTTTTTCTATTATAAATATTTTTCCGCTAGCGCCATCTAGCGTCCGGTAGACGAACTACTTGCGGTTAACGCGTTGCTATAGCAACGTTATTTAAACAATGGCAAAGGAGCGGGAAAAGAGAGGACAGAAAAACACGCAAACCACTGTGAGCTTAGATTATAGATTTTGTATTTTATAATATCTACAATCAATTAAAAAATAAGTATAAATGAGTCCTGTATCTGGTAAAAGGTTTTATTTAAATGCGTTCGGAAGTGTAAGAACTAAATAATATTATGGTTATCAAAATTACAACTATTATTTTATGTGGTTAAGGTTGAAAGGGTTGTAACTAATATTAAGATATGAACCTTCATCTATTTTGGTACGGGTTATATTAATTATATTGATATCGTCGTCTTTTTGATCTACCCACATTAATTAATGCTGTAACTAGATAATTAATAATACTATTAGGTGACGGAAGATCAGAAGCGTTCTATCTTTTTGAGAATCATATCATTATACACTTAACTCTGTAAGCCAATAATCGAATTGGAAATATTTTCTTTCGTTCAAGTCACTTAAAATAACAAAATTTATGTTAAAAAAAAACTATGTAGAAAAATTTAGAAAAAAGAAAATACTTAAAAAAATATGGACAAATCAGCAATTATGTAATTTAATTAAATATTAACTTTAGAAATAATTACAACAATAGGGAAAAGGTTCAGTATATTTATGTAAGCAAGAGGTAACTCATTGGTCAATTATTTAATTATTTTTTATGTTTAAACTTAATTATGGATCTTATTTCAAAATATATACCGCTATAATAATATTCCATCATTATAATACACACTCATATCTACCAAAACACTAGTTTTAACCACTGAAGTGACGTTTTTCGCTACCGCCAAAAACCTCCCTATTATAGACAAACTAAAGGTTGGTAATAGACTAAGATTATGACATCAAATTTACTTTTTACATTAACATTTTATGACCTGGATGCTAATCCTTTAAGCCATGTCTCCATATTCAATAGTCTCTTTTCTCAATCAGATGATGATAAGAGCTCATTTATGGATTGTTGATAGGTAAACAATGAAATATCTTTTTCCCTAGGTTTCAGTAAAAATGTGGGGATTTACTGAATCCTTCCCGTCGACTTGATGAGAGACCGCAAAAAGACAATTCTCGCAAACTTTTTCACTTGCCAACATTCGTGCATAATCATAAATACTTAGCGTTTAATAATCTACTATTATAATACACTAATATCTACCAAAAAACTAGTTTTAACAACAAAACCAAAATCACTAAAGTGACGCTTCCAACTCCCGCCAAAACGTCCCAATTGTCTCTTCTCACTTTGACCAAAGACTATACAGAATTTAAAAAAATCACACAGGTTTACGTGATTGTCACATGAGGTAGTGTGTGTAATTTGAACTAATTTAATGTATTTCTTATACATATTATATGAAAATATAAGTTGTTTTCATTTCTAACCCTTAATTTTGACTTTACCAATTTACACACTTCACAGTCCGTGTAATTTTCCTGAAAAGGAATACAAAGTTTTTGCTTCACGTATTAATAAAGATATATGTGACTCTAAGTAATTTATACCCTAAACAACCGAGAAGAAACTTCTTACAGTGTATGTTTGGATAATGTTCGTTATATGCGTAAGAGGAAAGAGGAAATCCTTTTGTAAGTAACTCCTTTGATTACATTCGTACATAACGTTTTCTGAAATGAAATGAATACACGTACCAATTACACAGCAAATATTAGTGTACCTTTTAAAATAAAAAAAAGCACAATTAATCTCTTCCCGACAGAGTTAGAAGTATTTTTTTATCGTGAATAGGAAAGCGCTTGCCTTGAAGTTACCTATTCACTCTTGACTTGAAGACCCCTAAATTATATTGGTCAGGAAACACAGACTCAGGCAAAGAGGTCCACTCTTTAGCGGTAGGTATTACAAAATTGGAACCAAAATGCTTAATCCGTTTCTTTGGTATATCAACCATGTAACGGTGCTTCTTTGTAAATCTGGTTATCTGATGAAAAAATGGGGAAGACGGAACAAGGCTGTGCAATTCTGATATTTCTAAATATCTCCAGTCCGAGAAGTTGACTTCCACATTAAAAATATTTTTCAAAAAACATAGAATGCAGGAAAAGCGGCAACCTATTTTTAGGATTTGAGGAGTTTAAGAATAAACTACTAAAAAAAAATCAAATGAAGAATGATTATTTCACATCATTCAAAAGATAGGAAAAGCAATAAACATAAAATATATAAAGGATTGTTTAGTTATGACTTTGCTAAACATTACCTATCATGTTTTAGATAATTGTACCGAGAAAAAGGCGGCTATGCTCGTAATGGTAATGGTAATCTAACCAGCAGATGGTAGCTCTTATTATTGGAGGCCAAGACTCGCTTTGATATTGGCACACAATAAATAAATAAATAAAAATTCGGTATCTTAAATATACTTTTTATCATAAAGTAAGAATGTTGCTCACCTTAATTTTTTTTAATAATATTTTACGGGCATTTGATAAAAATATGGTTATTATGGTTTTTATGCTCTTCTCAGTGAAAGTAGATTTTTTTAAATTGAATATCCGAAAAACGTGATGTTTAAAAATATCATTGGTATTGCTGAGTAACAGAGTCATATATTTAGAAAAATAATCTACTATATGCAGTTAATTAATTTATACAAGCATAACTTAAATATGGTCCGTCGACCCGGATATGGAGTTCAAGTCTTGTTACATCAAACCCGGATTACATACAAAACCCAACAGCTACAAGCAAAGTTAGTAAGGATATATTTTTTAATTAACTACGGCAGTTCCGACACCCGAAGGCTTCCGAGTGCCATCTGTGTCAACCAATTACCTAACTCTTGAATATTTGATGAGGATCCTTTTTGCTCCAAAGCCTTACAAAGGAGATGGCGAGAAGAGACAATGATGAAACACCTCGATTAATAAACTTTTTAAGGGAGTCCGAAGGGTGCCCTTGCTGGACCCAGATTAGAGACGAAACTTTTTGGAGTTTTCAGTAATTTATTACCGACCAACTTGTTACCATGGTAACGATACGATCTGTTTGAGTTTGAATGAGCCATTGATTGAAGTGTTGAGTGTAAGGTGTTTATTTCTTGGTATTTTTTTTTATTTACTGTTAGCACGGCACGGCAACATTTTATTCTTTTTCCATCTTTTTTGACGCTCAAGAACGGCATTTGCTGAAGTGAGAAAATAGCATCGGTGCTATCGTGCTTGGCTGCATCAACGATGCGTTGCACAGCAGTTCCTGGACTGTAAATACGATTCGATACTGGCAGATGTGGTTCAACCTCTTTAAAAAGATGGCCTTAGACTGTCTGTTAACATTTCAGCGTTAACCCAAGCAGATCGAATACGATCCTCGCTGATTTTATAGATAGGGAAGAAGTACCTCTAGCAGTGACCTCTTCCCAATAATTTGACTACCGTTTAGCGCGACGGTAGCGTTCCTGCCTTTCGCACGGACGCTCCTGGCTTCGAGTAACGGAAGGGGCAGATGTTTGTATCATGAATTCGAGCATTTGTACCTGAGTCATGGATATTTATTATATATATTATATATGTATCATATATATCTGTCTATTTGTTACTTAAATTGCTTACTTTGGGCTAGGCTAATTGGTGTTAATGTGAGGAATATTAAAATAATGGATAATCACTGACCATTCTATAGAGTTAATATATTTTCCTTTAAGACTGGCAACCTAGTATTGAGTATTGTTATTTATGATATTTGTTATACCTATTCCAACGATCAGCGTTCAGTAACGATCATGTTGTACGGACTACTGCAAATCAACGTACTACACAAACAGTAAAGCTTTCTTAATCGATATTGGACTTTATGAGTCGGATTTAAGGTTGAAAATTGAGTACAGTTTACTGTAATATACCGATAGAATAAATCTCGGTGATGCTGAAATATGGACGCTAAGACGATATACTACGAAGTGTTGTCAATAAAAAATATATTGAAGGTTGTTGAAATGTTGATACGTATTGGTTCTCTGTATGTGGTAGGTTTTAGTGATAAAGAAAATAATAATGTTAATAATATTTCTTACATAACATCAATAGCCAAACCCAAAGTAAGCACTATAATAAACTAATAAACTCATAAGAACATATATAAACATCCATGAATCAGGTGTAAATGCTCGTATTTATCACACAAACATTTGCCCCTTCCAGAAGTGAAACCCAGGATCGAATACTGCCTGACTCCAAAATGGTGCGAAATTTCACCAAATGGTCGTCCAATAAAACAATTCTATTTTATTTTAATCTGATCTCAACCATGTGACAATGTTATTTGTTTAATAATTGTTATATCCTCATTATGCTAGAAACACGGTACATCATAAACTTTTTAAATTTAAAAATTTAAACACGTTCTGTTGAATATTTCTGAAAAAGATTTTGTATATATCACTATAACCTTAACGTAAATGATTTAATCCATACTTCTAATAATCATACTATTTTCCATGTATTTTCAAGTAAATTAAACACATTTTCAGTTCTTACACTTCAGCGCTCATTATTTATTTAAATAAAACAACTTATTTAGGGTATTTTGCGCATAATTTATATTTAATCCTGGCGGTTCGACTCCTTAACAGGAACCGTGATCACACGATGGCTAAGACAATGGTCATCATATATTTTTTTTCTTCAAAATATTTTAATCGGGCATGTTCGTAACTGTTAAAATTTATATAAATCAAAATTGTGTTATTTTGCATTCATTTAGTTTCTTGTAGTACTAAATTAAATGCAAAAGATTCCAAACGTCAGGATTACATATAAATTATGCGCAAAAACTATAAATAAGTTATTTTATTTAAATCAAACTCGTTAAGGTAAAATATTAATAAAATTCAAATAATAAAAAAGAAATGTCTATAGAAATTGTATCTAGTCAAATTGTACCAAGTTTTTTTTTAATCTGAAAGAAACATTCGCGAAACCACTGTAGCGTATACATTGGCTGCTTGTAAACGATCCCATCTTACTAAACGCGTTCTCCGTTCGGAAACTCATTTGCTCCTGGGGCTATCAGCTTGAACCAGATGCGTTCCACATTGGTTCGCTTTGATGATTTTTGAAGCGTGATTAAAGGCCTTCCTTAGTTTAAGAAGCAATACCCGATGCAATTTCAAGTACCTCTACACATTGTAATTGTGAAAATTGTATATCTATTATCTGATGTGAACTTTGAGAACACACGGATATTAAGAAATATTTAGTCTATTATTTCATATATGTCGCCGTAAAATTGTAAATCCCGTTACATTATAAATTATATCGCGAGTTTTGCTCACTATGGTCTTTAACTTTGATCTCATATTTGCCTGGCAAACGTGAAGATTATGAACCATTTACTATCGAGGAAGGCTTTTGTCCAGCAGTGGACGTGGCGATTTAGGTGATATTAAGAAGCAAAAGCTATTGGTATATTCATAAAAAAAATATATATGGCTGATACACCAAAGAGCCGCACTAAGCGTTTTGGTTCCAATTTTGTAATGCATAAAGAGGGAAACTATGCCTGAGTCTGTCCTGACACATACAATTTAGGGGTCTTTAGGAAACGACGGTGCAATCTTTTTTTTTTTATTTAGGATGGGTTTGCTCTTGATCCCAATCAAGCCATGACAGAATCCACGATGGAACGAGCTAACCCAGAAGGTGCCTATTCACCCTGGCTTTGAAAATAGACGGGTTATAAGTTCTCGGAAATACAGACGCAGGGAGTTCCACTCCTTTGCTGTGCGCGTTATGAAGGATGTTGAAAAGCGATTGGCGCGACAGGTAGGAATATCAACCAAGAAAGGGTGGTAGCCTGCAGTGCGTCTGGATGTCCGATGGAAAAAAGGAGATGGCGGTATGAGCAGATGCAGCTCTTGAGCACACTTTCCAAAGTACAGTCTGTAGAAGACCGCCAGACAGGCAACTTTGCGGCGATGAGCTAAGGTGTGAAGCTTGCTCTTCACCAATTTGTTGTACCCGATGAGCCTCTCAGCTCTGCGCTGAATCGTGTCCAGTGCAGCAAGTTGGTATTTTGCTGAGCCATCCCAAAGGTGGCAGCAATATTCCATGCAAGATCGGACTTGAGCTTTATAGAGTGCTAAAAAGCTGTCCTGGCGTGAAATATCGCTTGACCTTATTTAGGACGCCCAGCATTCTGGATGCAATTTGAGCTTTGGATTCGATGTTGGCGCCGAAGTTAAGGTCTGAAGACAACTCCATGCCAAGAAGCTCGAGGATCTAGGATCTTCGCATTAAGCGTTTTGGTTCTAATTTTGTGATAAGTACCGCTAAAGCATGGGACTCTTTTCCTGAGTCTTTGCTTCTTGACAAATAAAATTTAGAGATTTTGATTTTGTATTCATCAGGATAAATACAATTTAGGGATCTTCAAGTCACGAGTGAATAGGTATCTTTTAGGTAAGCGCGTCACATCCTAGATCGCATCGTCGATTACCATCAGGCGAGATAGCGGTCAAGAGCTTACCTATACACGGTAAAAAAAAATCGCAAAATCCGTCAACGACCATCTAGATATATAATGCGATTATGTATGTATTTTGCCTTTGTGAATTCGACTGCCTGAAAAGTGAAATTTTAATATATTTTTATATAAAACGATATTATCAAACATAACCATCGAACTTTATATCCTGCCAGCCATTTTGTTTACACACAGGTGTTAACAAAATGGCGAAGGGAACGAGTATGATCCATTTCCTCTTTTCCGTACTCCCTATCAATGTTTATCTTTAAAATGGAAACAGGTTTCGGGATTTAGGGCTTATTTTGTTTCTGTAAATACCTCATGGAAAGAGTAAATAAATATTTCATCAGTGTGTCGAATTTACATTGCGAGAATAACGACACGAAGTCAAGTAATTTATTTGATTTGGTGTTTTAGATTGCTGTGTTTAAAGTTGGATTTACTTTGATGTTATGCAAAAAGGTATATTTATTTATTCAACATAATTACAACTTAAGATGTAAAAATCTAGCAGTTGAAATATACGCAGTGATAGTAAGTAATTTATTCGATTTCGTGTCTTTTAAGGCTGTTTATAAAGTCGATTTTACTTTGATTGTATGCAAACAGTATATTGATTTATTTAACATGATTAATAATAATAACATTTTTTTATATTTACACCAATTAGTCTAGCCTTCTAAGGCTTGTGTTACGGAAAATAGGATAATACATACATGATACATAGATAAATTATATATATATACAGGGTGTAAATGAAAATAGAACACCTGCTTTAATGGGTTATCATTTATCGCAAATGTAACAGATTTGTTGTATCAGATTTTCAATTAACTAATAAATAACAGAGTTTTGAAAATAAGAAATAAAAAAGAGCGGAGCGCATCGCCTTAAATTTAAACGCGTGGGTCAACGCTGATTGACCGCGTTCATTGACCGCGTCACACGCGTAGGTATTTAATATTTTTATTTATCAAAGATGCCTAATTTTTTGAAAATAATTTAATAAATTCTCGCTCAGGTGAGTGAGAATGGACCGTGTGTACGAGTACCATCTTTAATCACAGTTCCACAATGTACGGTCAATAGCACGTCACGGTGAATGAAAGCAGCTCGATATTAGCGCTTACGCCTACGAAATAAAGCCGGTACAAAGTCCAAAGTGCTTCCTGCTCTTTGCATGATATGCTGTTGACTGTACTAAAAAAAATTAAAACCTACCTTTTTAATGTGCCGTTGTTATCACCTCCATTAGAGATCAATATGATTTCCACTTCAATCACCAGACAGCACTAAATACACTTACACTTTAAATTAAATGTTCAAAGTTCCTTTCCTGTACGGACACACACAGTCTTGCACGTGCATAGTCCATGCGGCGCTCGTAATCTTCCACCAATAATGCTTGCACCTTTGTAAACTTAAATGGATGTCGCGGCTGTTCATCCGTCTTTAGGATTTTGTGTACGGTGGAATTGTAGACTTCAAAAAGTCGACCGGCACTTCTTGTACTGTCCTCAGGATGTACATTAAAATGAGCGAGAATTGAATCCCTAACGTCCACGTCACCTATAGCACCGGAATCCACGTTGCGATTGGAAAAAACTGCCACGATCTCTTAAACGCTGAACTACGTTCACAATATTCTACCATGGGAGGGCACATAGTTATTATTGCGGTGTCCAAAATAGTCCAGATACAAACGCAATGCTTCACCAGAGTTCCCAACGCCCATTCCAAAAGCCAAAACCATATCCGTGTATTGGATATTACTGTACTGAAAAATTAGGCATAATTATCCGTAAATAAACACCACACTAATCACAAAATACATAGTACTTATCCAGAAAAGTACACACGAAAAAACTAGCTCATACGACACAATAAGCAAATCACGTCCGCGAATTGTGGTTAGTTTCCGTCAGTGTTACCAACTCTTGAAAATATTTAGCCTAAATTAAATTCAAATAACCCCTAAATTTGCCCTAATTACTTGGAAATCCCCCTTAAAATAAATTGTATGATATAATTTTGTTAATTTTTCATTTATAAAAATAAAGTACATTTATTACGTCAAATATTATTTCATTTTCATCTGGCGAATCAGATTTTATAAAGTCATACATGTTGACTTTGAATAAGCCTAATATTTTAGGAGATGGGTTGAATATTGTACAAGATCATTCATCCACCATTTCTATTGAAAATTCCAAGTACTGTACTTGGATTTTAAGTACACTAGATTTCACTAAGTCCGATGTCGCTAGGAAAAAAATTAATTTGATTAGCTAGTTAAGGCTGTCCCAGGGCCTATACTTTAAATCTTTAATTTTCTCGATAAATAAAATATTAAAAAATATGAAGGTTCACAAAAACCATAAAAATAACCCCAAACATATAACACCCCCAAAAATCCCATGTCGCTTATTTACACCCTAAATTTAGGGGGAAAACTTCTAAGTTGGGAACCCTGGTTTCTGTACACACACTAGCGTGAAATTTTAAACAAAGGTAGGGACTTTGCCTACCTAAAGGTGTGCACACATTGGAAAAATATTTAATAAAAGAAAAATTAATAACGTTTACTACAAACATTAACAATAAATGACTTGTTCCATCAATGTTATAATAATGCAATATTGTTATTTGTAGAATGTAATACATGTTTTTATATTATTTTCTGAGAAAATAAATTTCAAAACAAAAATTAAAAGTATGACCCTTAGGTACCATCAACTTACATCTGTTCTGCTATACGAGAGTATAGCAGAACATATTTTAGTAGTGGTTAATTTCAACAAAAAATCCAGATATTTTCAGAAAAAGGATCTTGTTATCATAAGGGTCCGTTTGTTTTTACTTTTGATGTACGGAATTCTAATAAAAAGTAAAAACTCTTTAATTTCAGGCTCACTTCAACGCGAACTAATACCAGAAACGTTAAATAAATTGATTGAGTCGATTTATTAATAATAAGGACATACCTAGGCACCCAAGCAAAATCTAAACTATGAATAGTAGTTACAAACAACGTCAAATGATATTATTTCTAATATCCGAATCCAAAAAAACACAAAATTACGTTAAATACGCGCCTAGGCACCTATCTACTATCAACAAAATATTTTTCTGATAAAAAAATAATGTATCCACAGCCTAATTTTAACGACCACTGCAAGCTCGCCTTTCGGCAAGATAAAAGGTACCTACGACAGCCTTACACATGCCACTCATTTCGCGGGCTGAACTTAGGAATTAATTTCAAAAGTATGATGTTTTAATTGGGGAAGATTGTTTAAATGTTTTTGTTTATTGCATTGCTACTGTTTTTGAATTTATTATGTTACGTTTAATGTATTGTAAAGATTTGTGATTTAGAGTATTTTCTGTTGTTATTAAAAACTTATCTAGGAAATCTACTTTTTAAAAACGATAAAGATGAAGATGTGTACATGCTGGTCGTTATGGTTAATTGAATACCATCACGTGTATGAACAAAACTGTCAATAAAATGGTCATAAGGTTTTTAATGACATTTCAAAAGTAGGTATTTAATAATATTCCAGTTAAGTTCGGCCCTGGATGGAGCTCGGCCCTGTGTAGAGTTGGGAAAAATTACTCGTAAAATGTGAATCAAATCACTAATTCAGACATTGGTATCAGAATCGACTTTTTGATTCGTATGAATATTAGAGCTGTTGCAAATCGTATGTATTCGGTACTGAGTAACGGGTGGGCCATTTTGTACCGACTAACGAAACGTTACACACAAATGCATTTCGTTACTCGCATTTTTCGTAGTATGGGTACCTACACTATTTCAGTTTACGCAAGTACCGTTGATGCGTGTATTTGTACGTTTGATGATCGTATATTTTACGCATGCGCGCGCTTATTCAGTGAATTTATAAACGTACGTTACAAAGAACGATGATTGTTTATTAAGTAAAGTATAATTTGGAAATTCGTCGTCCAAGTTTTTTACTGTTTATAAAATTGTATTGCGTATGTAGACAAAGTTTGAGATTGTAACAGAAACAAGGTAAGGAAGTATTTTATACAAATAAGAAATATGTATGTTTTTGTTTTTTATTATCGCGTATATCACGGTTTTTTGTTGTTATCTTAAAAGAGATGTGTCTAAATGATTCTAATGATATTAAATTGTTTCTTCGATTACAAAAGCTGTTAATTATCAAAAGTCTGGTTCAAAATACAGAAAAGTGTAAAAAAATTACCTGACTCAGCTTGGTATGTAACGCATAAGTATGTTTTCTATAAATCACGAATGTTGCGACGCCGCGACGTCATACTGCACTCATACGCAATACGATTCGATTCGTTGCTCTAACTTACACATAACATAGCATGTTATAAGGTAACTGAAGTAACGATACGATAGTAATAATTGTTATAGTAACGAATACATACGGGTACACTTTTTTTCGTTACTTTTACAGCTCTAATGAATATCATTGTTGTCAGATCGATTTCGATTTAAGATCAAAATGTGATTCTGACCTTAGTATCTTTCGGCCTGACTAAAATTATTAACTCTGCAGACTTGATAAAATTTGAAGGAGTCGATTAGAGAGTCAAGAAATCGAAACATTTCAATTGTTCACTATGCATTTACCCGTCACTAGTTCTTTTAGGTCAGCGATTGTGTGAGTGACACACACACTGAACATCTTGAGGTAGGTAAGTATAGGGTCAAGCTGAGGGGTCAAGCACCAGCTGATTTAAGGCGCAGTTTAATTCGGTTTGTCAATAACAAGGAATCGTTTTGGACGTTTATTTTCATAATTATACGAGCAATTAAAAAAATACCAATTACTGATTGTTAAATATCATTGATTCTATAGGATTTTAATAATTTTATTTTAATTACTGCAACTTAATTATGAAACTTTGAACTGCAATAACTCCGAAACGGAGAGTGATATCGCGAAAATTCTTTTTGTGTTTGAACACTGGAAGCCCATAGTTTTCACCATTTTAACAGGTGTTCTATTTTCATTGACTGGCGGTATATATATATATATATGTGTGTGTGTGTGTGTGTGTGTATGTATATATAAACTCAGGTACAAATTCTCGAACTCCTCACATAAACAATTGTCCCTTCCGGGACTCGAACCAAGGACCATTGCATCGGTGCGAAAGACGGGATGGATACACCAAACGGTCGTCGTAACGGTGATTACAACTTTTGCTATAAAAAAAGATGAAATATCAGAAATATAATAATTAAATATATTATATTATATTAAGACGACAATACTATTGGTACTACCGAGCTGGTCTGATGATGGAACTCGTAGGTAAGAAATAAATATATTATATTATATTAAGACGACAATACTATTGGTACTACCGAGCTGGTCTGATGATGGAACTCGTAGGTAAGAAATAGAACCCCAGGATACTTAATAAGAAACCCATAGAGTTTGTAATCATTAGAGGGACCTAAAACCTGAGAAAAGTTGTTTTTTTCTTGCATGTATATATATATGTGCAAGTTTCTTGATGAGACAAATACCAGAACTGGGTGAAATTCAGCTTTTTAGTTTTTATATCACAGTGTCTTACTTTACAGGTTGAAATAATAATAAAATTTTAAATATGTCAAAAAAATTATTGCTTTTTATCTTACCCCTGACGTACTCCAAAACATGTCTTACCTGAAAATGACAAAACATATTTTAATTTTTTTAATGCATTTAGTAGCGCACAAGGTACAAGATCTTTCGACATTGAACTTACAAAGCCATGTCTTAAATGAAATGAAAATAACTTAATTCAAATGCACTTAAAATAAGTTGTTTTGAATCGTCCAACATTTTTACTTACCACCCATTCAGGGCGTCTTTTAACTTACAAGAAGAATGGGCGCAAAAGACTCGTCAGCTTTAACAGAAGTAATAACATTACAATATTATACATCGTCATTATACACAATCCACAAAAAAACAATATTATTCTATTATCACAATAATAGTAGTGTTATGGTTTCATTACATCGTTGATTACAACAAAGTCAACAAGAATATGTTTAAAGTAAGCTTAAACATTGCAATAATATACAGAGAATAAAGCACAAATTAAAAAAGCATCACAATGATGTATGTTAAGTATATGTTAATAATACTGAAGGCAAACCCATCTCCCAAGGCAGCATCCGTTCAAGCGTATGACGCATGATGCAGCCATCGCTTCGCTCAACCATATCTTAGGGAACATAACGACCCGCACAACATGCCACCACCCGACAGATGTTATTTATTTAGTCATAGTTATTGACGCCTTTTGGGCTAAGGCGATAATATTGATAAAAAACATAAAATTAATCAGTTAAACCAACGCTTATTTTAGTTAAGTTAGAAATAAAGTTATATAACTGAGTGACTGCGATTTAACGAATTCGTAAATTTTACGTGGACTTTGAAATATATCACCCGTTTCTACAAACTTATCACTGTTTTGTTTGACAAACAACGCAACCTCCAATATATTTAGACAGGACAGTATGATATACGGAGAGATCTGAAGTATGGCTCACAAGATATATCTAGTGCTATATTAGAGATTGGTCTGACGCATCTCTTTTGAGCAACAAATAATTTCGCAATATCGGTGCCGTTACCCCAAATTACTAATCCATATCTTAAGACGGATTCCACGTAAAGTGGAGGGCTGGATATTCTAAGAACTAAATATTATGTAAAACACAAATTTCAATACCATTCTAAAGCGTTTATCATAGAAACTTTAAAAGGTAAACATAGTCCGATCTGAAGATACTTAAATTATTATTTATCGTTTCAACATTATTTTCTTCATTTAAATAAATTAAAGCAACAAAATATACGAGTAACTCAATATTGCCTTTACAAGCTTTAATGAATACTTTATGAAAATCATCCATATTAATAAACATTTTATTTTACACGAATACTTTATCTTCCGAGAAACAATAAGGAAAAGGCGATGCTTTTCAAAATGAATTTCAATAAACATTTTGGTAGAATCTACCTTTGCAAAATATTACATTACCGTAACATAATATGATTAATTATAAGAAAAAAATTTTACGTAATCCATATTGAATCATCGAATAATCTTTGACACCATCTAGTCTAAATAGGAGTCTAGGGTTAAATAAAAACCATGAAAAAAATCCGGTATCCATAAGATTGAAAATACGCGTATAAAACTAAGTGTTTTAGACATGAAGAGATGATGGACGAAAGAAGATTTCCAAGACAAAAAGACCAGGTCTAAAGTACACTTAACCGTCGATCTTGTATGAAAAGGCTGTGAGAGTTGAAGAAACGAGAGATGTATCAGGATCATGGTAAGTGGAAATCTGTGATCTCTACTACCCTGCGTTAAGGTGTGTTTTTATGTAATAAACAACCACATCTCTGAGCCCTCAGGTAGTTCGCCTTCCTATAATTGTTTTAACTTTTTATATATGAGAGATATTAAACTTAGCTTTTAAAGCTGTAAATACAACAATTATAAGTGTTGACAATATTCGAAATATCATTATTACTTAAGTCAAATAAATTAGTGTTATTCGCACATTACATAATAAGATAACACATTGAGAATAGAGTAACAAAATGAAATAAGAAAATAAGAATTTCAGAATGATAATTATGTCAAAATAGTAATGTTATAAAATAGTATGCAGATAAAATCTGATCCAATCAAGATCAAGATTATTTCTAAGCATGTACCGTATATTCTTTGTCGGAGAGCCAAAAATAAACAAATAATCGAAAATGTCTGACAGACAATTGAAAAAGAAAACACACGTATATATTCTCTTAGGACGTAAAGTTATACTTCTTCATCTAATAAAATCTGTATCATATCACATAAAACCCTTTACATTTTCCCCAAAAATATTTTTTTATGACACATAAGAAACTGTCATGCGATATATCGTTCAGAAACATTGAACTCTCATTTCGTGTCGTAACACAACAGACCTCGCGTTCGGGTTTCGTGGCGGCCATTTTGGAATAAATGTAATAACTTTAAAAAAATGTCGGTCAGACCCTATTATTGTAATAAACACAAGGTATTGTGAAAAAAGGTTTTCCTCGTGTGTTCCGAAGGATTGAATTAACTCGTGCGTTGGTTTTTTCTGAATAGATATAAATTTAATCATTGTGTAAAAGCAATACGATCTTCCCTAAAATATAAAAGGGGAATGGATTTATTTGTGTTGGATTATGTATGGAATGGTATTCTCTATAATTTTACATTATTTTTGTGTTCTTTCGATCAATAGTTGACTGTATATATAGTGGAAACAGTATGACTCACTAATCAACGTACAGTTGAAGCATCAGTGTCTATAATTATATCTAACCAAAGTTTTCGTAAATACGTGAGAGAGCGGCTAAGGATTTTTGGGAAGACAAGATAGAAAATAAAAATTTGTTAATTTTGAAGCTACATAGTATAATAAATAATTTTAATAGAAAAATACTAGATAAATCCATTCGGCTCACATATAAATTCTCAGACGGAAATACTCATAGTCTATTAAAATAATTTATCATATAAGTAAGAATTGAAAAGTGCAAAAAATATATAAAAATCACAAAACTAAGTGGCTGTTTCATCTGAATCAAATACGAGAGGAGGTTCCACTCATTGATGAGACAACGCTGGCCTACAGCGTAAAAAGTAGCAAGTTACTAAAAAATATTAGGCTATTATAATAAAGGTACTAGAAATTTTCATTAGCACAATTGGGAGAGCGTTGGACTGGACATCCAAAGGTTGCAGGTACATATGTTTTCCGCCTGAATAATTACTTAAATTTAAAATAGATTAAAATTAGGTTGTTCAAGGCTATAACAACCCATATTAAACATAAAAATAAAGTTGAATAAAATAAAAGAAACAATCATAAATAAAATACAATATAATTATTACAATAGTCTCTATATCCGGCGTTGCGGGACATGTCTTTCACAGCAATGCCAGATGTAGGGACAGTCCAGTCTACTAGAAACTAGCGTTGGAGGTGGCCTGAATACTGCGCACCAGGGAGGCTCCTCTTTTGCGCATAATTACCTGAAAGCAGTCGATATGTGACGTTGCAAATATACCCGAGGCGTTACAGAAACGAGACAGCCCCAATACCGCCCTAAGTGCGTTAATAAATTGGACACGGAGGGAGTTATACACATCCTATTAATATTTTGCCCACTGTATCCAAATATGTGCAGTATGCCCCGAAAAGATTAAACTTTCCATCTGTGAAAGTTTGCGCAAACTTACGAGCCAACATGTTTGCTCTCCTAGAGAATACCCTCCGTTCACGCACGATTTAGTATATTTTTATAGTATTTATTTATGTATTTATTATGATTAATTATACGGGCGATACCCAATCACATAACTAACACAACTGTGTTAACTAACAATACAAATACATTTTACAATACTAAACACATAAAACGATAAAACAGTACAATACATGATAAGTTATAAAGGATACCCACTTTCACAAAAAGACAAATATTTAGACTGTATAGCTCTCCAATTGTTTGCAAATACGTCACAGTCAGATTGCTGACACAGGAGTGCATTGAACCCGGCGTGCATCTGACAGACAGACAAGTGAACGTACGCTACAGTACGGCTCGAGGGGGGTGTAAACAGATGATGCTGACGACAGGTACGGCGCCGAACATAGTGGTCCGTCACATGAAGGCGCAGAAGTTACTCATGCAGCTCAGGGCATCCCCACCAGTCATGATTAAATCCTTGTGACGTCTTACCTCCAACGAACACATACCAAGTATTCCCAACAGGAATTTTGTGGGATATAGAAATGGGTAATAGCCACATACCCTCCTGTATAGATATCTCAAAAAGACCTGAATTTTTCAGTCATCAGCTTATATTTGGATTCATTCATTGGTTTCATGTGGATTCCACACACATGAACTTGTTTCTAATTTGTATATCTAGTTTAATGTTTGTATTAATATTTAATTAGTTTATTATACGCTAGTTTAACGTTAATGTATAAAAAAACAAATTGGATACAAAGATTATAATTTTTTAACGTGAATGCAAGTTATTATAGTCCAAACGTTATGAATGAAGGACAACATGAATTAGCATATATAGCGATATCTATTCTCCTCGCAATCCTCGGGGATAAATATTTTTTCAATGCAGAAGAGTAAATACGAGGAAGGAGATCTTTAATCTAAATAAGATCCGAAATACGTTTACTTTTTTTTAAATGTCTAGGTCACCTTTAAGTAGGAACTTTGATTTTATACCAATGTGAATAGCTTCTTGCCTTTGTTTGTGTCTAGTTGTTATTGTTTTAATAATTATAACATATAAAATACTCATGTTAAAAACAACCAAGCCTCCGAGCACCCAGATGTTTATTACAGGCTTAGGCAATAGGCATTAAATATATTATAATAATAACTAGCTGACCCGGTAACGCGTTGCTATGGTAACGCGTTGCTATGGTAACACGTTGCTATGGTAATGTTAATTGATACATTGGAAAAAGAGCGGGAAAAGAGCGGACAGACAAACACACAAACAACAAATTTCTGTTCTCAGAGTATATATTCTTACATTCACACAAAAGATATAGTAACAAGGATAGAACAAGGGATGCTTAGATGGTTTTGACATGTAGAGAGGTTGGACGAAAGAAGATTTGCAAGACAAGTCGGTAACGGCAGACCAAAGGAAACTATCAGAGACGAAATAGAGGATGTCCTGAAAAAAGGCCGGGTCAAAAGTACCCTTAACCGATGAACTTGTATGAAAAGGCTGAAGAAGCGAGAGATGTATGACAGAATTGCGGTAAGTGGAAATCTGCGATTTGCGATGCGAAAAGGCGTGATTTTACCACGTTTTTCTTATCTCACTTTTCTAATTTGTTTGTCTGTCCGGGCAAAATCTTGCAACTTAAATTTGAGGCACTTTCCGATAAGCTAGAAAGCTGAAACTTTCAGGATAGTTCAGAACCCGATGACAATGCACTCTAAAGCAACTTTCAACTTTCCAGATGCACTTTCAGGTCCACTTTCGGCAACTTTCACTTTTGTATGGGGCTTATCCGATTGTTGCGTAACACATGGTTACTTCGTTGAGTTAATAATTAAAAAGAATAAAATAATTATACTAGATTTAAAAAATCTAAAAATCCCACGTTTTTCAATGTCCTAAAAAGAATAAAATAACCCTGCGGGGCAAAGCGAGGGGCCACTCAAAACGTGGGGGCGCATCTTTACAATAATCGGCATCAATGCATGTCATTCATCTCTTTAAAATCTCCTCTTAGTAATATGCGCCCCCACGTTTTGAGTGGCCCCTCGCTTTGCCCCGCAGGGTTATTTTATTCTTTTTAGGACATTGAAAAACGTGGGATTTTTAGATTTTTTAAATCTAGTATAATTATTATGAATGTATTCACTAGCATGATAAGAATTGTGTTATGGATACATAACACAATTCTTATCATGCTTTTTATGTATCATATATGTATGAGTAACAGATACACATACATATATGATACATAGATATGTAATACTAGCTTTTACCCGCGGCTGCGCCCGCATTTTTTTTTCAATAAAAAGTATCTTATGTTACTTCTAATACCTTCAAGAATATATGTACGAAGTTTCATGATGATCGGTTTAGTAGTTTTTGCGTGAAAGCATAACAAACATACTTACTTACATTTATAATAGTAGTAGGGATTTATAAAAATATATACTCTGGTGCAAATGCTCGTATTCATGACACAAACATTTGCCCCTTCCGAGACTCGAACCCAAGACCATCGTAGCGAAAGGCAGAATCTCTAACGTTGCACCAAATGGTCGGATCAAAGCCTGTTTTTATTTTGCTTTTGCTTGTTAGTATATAATGTATCAAAAACTTTAAAAATATTATCACATTTTTATGTCTTCTATGAGTCATTTTTAAGTCTTTTTTTAACAAAGCTTAAAGTCGTCTTTAGGTCACTAAAGTTAATTTATCATTTTTTTAATCCAACTTAAAGTTAATTTTAAGCCATTCTTAAGTTGGCTTGGCCAAATTTTTGGTCATATTTTTTGATTACTTATATTATTTAGAGGACATATTTAATTATAATCCAGTCGATATGATAGCTTTATTTACATTAATATACCCTTTCTTGACACGGGGAAATGCTTTACGAATACCCCACCGTTGGGACGACGATGGAGTTATGATATATCCATTAAAACACCCCGTTTTACCTTCGTGCTATCCTTAAGCTTTGTGGGTTCCTGTTTAAGGATCGCCACTTTAGCCGGATGACTAGCTCGCTACGGGGCACCTAAGTCGAAAGTCGCTTGCACACTGCACGATGCCTATCGCTTCAGGCCACGCCCAGCTCCATTCATTCAACAATGGCGCGCTTGCGCAAACAAGCAAGTGAGAGCAGATTGACAGTTGACAGTACAGTAATTATTTCATAAAAGTAATGTCTTTTATTTAACTTGTTAATTGTTATGGGATGGTTGGGATCTACCTCCTAGCGGTCCACCCCGGGCAACGGCATCATGGACCAACTCGGCCCCTGGTGACGGCTGATGATCCCAGCGGCGGTGGTAGGCTCCGTATGGGGCCGCCTGGCTCGCGACCACCATCCTGCCGAAGTCCGCCGCCAAGCAGCTTTGCTTGTCGGAGGGCGGGAGTACCAGTGCCAATGGGGGTTGGTAATAAGTCAGTTGCGCAGCTTAGGACCGATCTTCATTTCTCTTTTTTGCCATAAATGATATAATCTTCTTCTTTTTTTGTTATAGCAACTTCATCTAATGCAATCTATGGCAAATATTGCTAATCTTTTAGTAGAAAAAGCACATATATTGGGTTAAAATTTGGTGCAATACTAGCACGTCTATCGTTTAAAACCGTCACTGTAAGTATGCCCGACCACAGTAATGTTAGTGACCCGACACTGCATGGAATGGTGCCGACAGTGGATCAACCCGTCCACTGCAGCGACCACTTCTACTAAGGAGGAGAGATGCGTTGGCGTCCTCTTCTCTCGCCCGTTCGGTGGGCTCCTTGCGCTAGATGACGTCCTCGCAGAAGGAGATCACCTCTTTGGAGAAGGATACCAACATTGAAATACTCCTGAAAGTTAGTCCGCCATATTAGGTCGGTCGGTCGCCATATTGGATTTTAATGACATCACATATTTAACCTAATTTCTCTTGTCATCACCTTTTAATTAAAGGCGGAAACACATTATTAAAACGCGACGCGACGCAACGTGTCGACACCCGATATAGGGTAAAGGCACCAGTGGTCAGCCTCATAACGACTTTTTGAAGTTTGAACAGTTGCCATTTCTACAGCATATGTCGGATAATGAAATGTACAGCATGATTGGATTTATTGTTTATTATAGTTTTTAAAAAATATATGTCAAATATCAGAATTTTACTAATAAAATATATAATTACGTTTAAACAAAAAATGGCACTTTGTCCCAGTGGACAGCCTCTAAAAACCAGTAAACAGCCTCGATGAACCCAGTGCTCAGCCCCTGTAAGTATGAAATATTTATGAAATGTATGTTTATAATCATTGATTATAAATATACATTTTATAACTGTTCCAGGTAAAACTTAAGTATTGCTTATAGATTCTCATACAAATAACCACATTCGTCCCTAAAAATACCATTTAAATAAGATCGTGGCTGAGTACTGGATTTCCAACACCCAGTGATCAGCCGCATGAAAAAATAATTTAAAATGTGGCTGATCAGTGGGTTTTTCGACCATTAGGAAATGTTTGTCGTACTAAATTTGGAAATTTATATTTATCGGTTCTAATGGTCGTCTTGTAATTTCAAAAATAATCGAAAAACTCAGTTATCAGCCCCGGGGCTGTCCATTGGATCATTTGTAAAAAAGTGGTATCCAATGGTCAGCCCCCTCAATTTATACGTAAAAAATCGATATTTTTATCAAAATTTAATATAATGTAATACATGAACTAATGTAAAAAGCTACCATTTAGAAAACACAATCACATTTCATAATAAAAATAGGTTCTTTCTTACCTGTTAAGAGAACACTACGTGTAATAAAAAATATGGCGGACTTGACACTATTGCTCTTGTCGTTGGACAGCACCGATATGAACGAGTTTATTTCTACCCCCTGATTCCCTGCCGCTCCTGTCGCGTGACACATTAACCAATAAGGAATCAGAGCGTCTATTTAAGTGCAAGTGATTTGTTCAATTTGATTATAGCGATATTTATGACCAATAAACGATGTAAAAGGCTGAACACTGGTGCCTGGCTGGCCACTGGTGCCTTTACCCTACACCGTGCACATTACCAACACGCGACGCCACGACATACTAGCAATTTCTGAATACAGAACAGCAGTGGAAGTGTATGGTCATGTACTATGGATTAACATAATTTATTATCTCTTGAAAACCGTAGGATGATGTGCGATCTAGTTTTTCTCTTTAAATTATTAAATAATAAGATAGATTGTCCAGTTCTTCTATCACAGATCAACCTTATAGTCAAGGCACGAGTACCCGCACGCTCCTCACGCCCCATAAAAATATTCGTACCACCACAATATTAGACTCGCAATAGCTATTTTGCTCGCTGTATGAAAACATATAACGAACAATTCTACAAATTACACCTGTTTTGTAACACATTGACTGGTATCAAGTCAGACATTTTCAATATATTTAAGTAAAATGCTAATAATGTTCGTTTTAATAATTTTTAAGTAAATTAATACTTATTTTGTTGTGTTGTTGCCTTAATCATAGATATTTAATAATAAGCTAATTCGTATTTTAATGTACTTTTAAATTTTGATTTAAACTAGTTTCTGTTCCTACATTTATGTACCTAATTAATATTGGGCACTCATTATTCTACAATTGATGTCAAAATCTTGTGTACTTTATTATTTCTAATGACTGTTTCGTGCCAGAATAAATAAAGAAAAAATTAATACAATAAATGCAAAATATAATAATAAATTGACATAAAGGCGGAAACACATTATTAAAACGCGACGCGACCCGACGAAACGCGATGCGTGTTGAGTTGAATCAAATGTATTGTTTTCTATAGACCAGAATCATACTATGAACACCCGACGCGACGCCATGCGCGGACACGCCACCCGATCCAGACGGGCCAGGTCGGTGTGTTGTCCATGGTGGGGGTAAACACGCCATCCGACGCGGCGCGCGTGGTATGTTTCTAGACAACACCCTACGCCACGCGTCAGTCGTCCGAGAACTGTCAAAGAGCATATACGAATTCTTTGACCCCATCCCTATTCTTCAAACTGTGAAACGGAATTTATGCCAAATTAATATTAATTCTTGCATTTATTTAACGAAATGACCGACGAAAAAATAGTTAAGGTGGTAAAACAATATCCTGTTCTATGACATTAATTTCGCTATATACAGCAATTATACTGTGAAAAAAAATGCATGGGAAGAAATTGCCAATTCAAGACCGTATGAAAACCCGATAGTACATCTTCAAGATAATGAAAGATTTCATATTATGAAATCTTTCATTATCTTGAAGTAGGTCTGGATACAGAATATGATATTCACCACACATACTTCTGTTTTGATTTATTTCATGTACCCTAGTTATACTCTTTTTATTGAGTCGTTTAAGTATCATATATGTACACAAAATTTTCATCAAATCTTCTTCAAAGTCTTCATCTGACTGTCGTTATTTATTAAATCCATTGTATATAACCATACACTTCCGCTGCTGTAAGCAAACTGTATTCAAAAATTGCTAGTATGTCGTGGCGTCGCGTGTTGGTAATGTGCACGGTGCATATCGGGTGTCGACACGTTGCGTCGCGTCGCGTTTTAATAATGTGTTCCCGCCTTAAATTCTGTTTGATAGTTTGAAGAATAGGGATGGGTCAACGAATTCGTATTCGCTCTGTGACAGTTCTCAAACGACTGACGCGTGGCATCGGGTGTTGTCTAGAAACATACTACGCGCGCCGCGTCGGATGGCGTGTTTACCCCCACCATGGACAACACACCGACCTGGCCCGTCTGGATCGGGTGGCGTGTGAGCGCATGGCGTCGCGTCGGATGTTCATAGTATGATTCTGGTCCATAGAAAACAATACATTTGATTCGACTCAACACGCATCGCGTTTCATCGGGTCGCGTCGCGTGTTAATAATGTGTTTCCGCCTTTATACTCATGTCGAAAGGTTCTGAAGAAAAAATAGTCCGCTATTTTGTGTAAGCCGCCATATTGGATTTTCAACGAAGTAACATATTTAACTGTATCTCGCTCGTCATGCCCTTTTATTTGATACCCATGTCGAGGATTTTAAAGAAAAAGGTTATTTTGTTTCGGCCACCATATTGAATTTAGAATGACGTAACAGATCCTACCGTATTTCACTCATGATACCCTTTCATATCATTATCATTACTAGGGAGTTCTATAAAAGGTAGTCAACCATTTTGTTGTGTGTGCAGCCATATTGGATTTACTATAACATGGAATACACATTTTTTTTTGTTATTCAAGCATTTAATCGCTAGATTTTTATATGTAAAGAAATAATTATAGTCAAAAATCAAATGGTCACTATATCCGTACCCTTAAGAAAAGCTTTGGAAAATTTGACGATTCTGTCAAGGTAGCTTTTAATTTGTCTGTCGATAGGTTAATTGGAAGGGCACTCACTCGGATAGCGAGGGATATGGTTTCGATTCTCGCTTGGCTTTAAGTTGATTGTTAACTTGTATTAATTTCTTTAGATATATAATATACTATTTTGCATTGTTTGCAAAATAGAATAGAATTGTGTTATTTTTATTTATGTTAAATGCCCAACTAAACCGTGTCTAACTATTTTAGGCCTTTGTCATTTAAATATACTATAACCGAATAGTATGCTTTATTTAACAGAGGAAAAGGTGTGTGTGTGTTATTTCCCACTGCACACACATACATGATTAACAAAAAATATCATAATTATATCTTAAAGTAGAAAACAAATCCTCCTTAGCCTTCATCATAATCATCCTTAGCAAAAATGTGTGTGCGTGCCGCAGCAGTATGCAAGGGTCGCAGCTCAGCATCGTATTTACTCGCTGACTCGGAAATTGCTGAATTTCAGTTACAACCACGCGTAACTAACAACGACTATGACCAGTAACATCGGTGTGTGTGATATTTTAAAACATATAATATATGAGCTCAATAATAACGTACTAAATAATGAACAATGTGTAACATTTTTATATATAAAATAAACGTTAAGTATATGTCGAAGCTAATCTATAATCTAAGAACACAATTTTGATGTTTGTGTGTTTGTCTGTCCGCTATTTTTCCATTGTATCAATTAACGTTACCATAGCAACGCGTTACCGGGTCAGCTAGTTCTATTATGAATTAATAAATCTGTAGTGAATATTATTAGGGACAATAAAGGACAAGTGAGTGAAATATTGATTAAAGAATTCCAGGATGGATATACAAGTTAAATAAAAGCCAACATTTCGTTCTCAATTGTTACTTCGTATAAGTCTAGGATATTCGGAAACCCCTTTGAGTACGTTTAATTACGTATTGAGTACGCTTAAAGAGATTTGAAAGTTTGACTGCTTTCTGTTAGGTGACCGGTCAAGATCAGAATTCTGAACCGACCACCCGTATGGAAGGTTAAAGTGGACCGTTGGGATCAAAGGACGTCCATTTCATAATTTAATAAAGTTACATAAAATATAGTTGATTTTCCTTTATATACATTTCAAATGTATGTCAAAAATGCTTAGTCCAAAGGTTATTACAAAGTATAAATACCACGATGTATAGATGTAATATGTATTGTTTCAACATAACACTACTATATAGCTATAAGCATTGGATAAATTATTTTAATAGAGAAATACTACAAAAACGACTCAGCTCACAAATAAATTCTCAGGCGGGAAACCCATACAAATGTTCTAGTATTTTTCTATTCAAATAAAATTCATCATATAAAGTAGCATTCATAATGCAAAAAATATATAAATATCATATATACCTAATGACTCTTTCATCTTAATCTTTGGTAGAGCATTGGAACGGACATCTAAAGGTTGCGGTTTCGATCGCCTGAGAATTAACTTGTGAGGTGAGTTGATTTTTGTAATATGTTTCCATTAAAATAATTTAACATATAAGATATATAAAAACTATAAGCATTTGATAATTTTAATGCTAGTTCTAATATGAGATACTCTTTAAAACATCTTTTGGGTGGCGGCAACGTGTTGCGGGTCGTTACGCTCCCTAAGGTATCGTTGAGCTAAGCGATGGCTGCATCTTGCATCATACTCGTGAACGGGTGCTGCCTCTGGAGATGGGTTTGCTTTAAACTACCAGTATTATCGATAATAACTTAACATACTTTTTTTTAATTTTAACTCTTAGTCTTGTTTATTCTGTATGCAATTATTGCAATGTATACTTTAGAAGTAATATTTTCCATACTGATATTATAAAAGCGAAAGGAGTATGTTTGTTACACTTTTACGCCTTAAACACTCGAGAAATCATCATGAAGCTTGCAGAAATTTTGTAAGGGTACAGAAAGGGATATAGGGTACTTTTTATCCAAAAAACTGTTTTACTCTGTATATCATTGCAATGTATACTTTTAATAAGTACGTAAAACATATTATTAACATTTATAAATAATCTAGTCTTACATAGCTCTACTATATAAAAGAAGGACTTTGTGGGTTTGTTACCATATATAGTTACCATAATTACCATAAGCCTTAGAATAACATTTTTTATAATCAATTAACGTTACCATAGCAACACGTGGCCGGGTTATACCAGAAACGGATGGCCGGGTTATACCAGCAACGCGTGGCCAGGTTAACTAGTCACTACATAGTATAAAACAAAGTCGTTTTCTCTGTCCCTATATCCCTTTGTATGCTTAAATCTTTAAAACTACACAACGGATTTTGATGCGGTTTTTTTTAATAGATAGAGTAATTCAAGAGGAAGGTTTATATGTATAATACATGCACAATATAGTAGAGCATTGCATCCGTGCGAAGCCGGGGCGGGTCGCTAGTTTACAATAAAAGAAAAGTGTAGAAACAATCTTCCTATAACCCAATACCTAAATAATTTTCTTTTAACCATATGAAATGAAAATTCTTACGGGTGAATAACTGTTCATATGTACTTATTTTTGATAGATGTCACGATGGCTATTTGGTATTTAAGTATTTGATAGAATCAAGCGATACTTGGCGAACGCAGGATTGCTGCCGTTGCACCAAATTAATGTAAGAAATAATAATAATATTTCTCATTTTCACACCAATTAGCCTAGCCCAAAGTAAGCACTATAAGGCTTGTGTTATGGATACTAGGAATAATAGACATACATATACAATACATACTCGTAGATATGTAGCATTTAGAACAAATGCTCGTATTGATCACGCAAACATCTGGGACTGGAACCCAGGACTGTCGGTGCGGAATGCAGGATCGCTATTATTACACCAAAAGGTTATTGGATAAAGAAATAAAAAATCGTAAGTTAGATAAAATAACTGTGTAATATACATCCGTTGAGTTACTGAATAAACAAATATATACTCTACAGATCAAACTGTTTTATTTTAAAGGTTGATTTATAGAATTTTATTGTCCACTTAAGATATTTGGTTCAGCAAATATATATTAAATTCTCAATGTGTATTCTACTACAATGTCATCATTTTTGTATGCTTTGTCTAAGATGGTATCTTAAAAGTTTTCAAACCTTAATGTGAAATTATAAATAGTGATATCATAATTCTAGTACGTAAAACTGCTTTACTGTTACTTTCCTAGAACATAAATTACTAAAATAACTGTTTCACCAGAAAACTAATTTAAGTGCGTCTAAAACTATGTTGCCAGTAATGAATATTCAGCGCAATTTTAAATGCAGTTTTGATGAATGTTTTTAATAACAAAACCCTGTTTCTGGTTTGCGCAATATTATGATGTATTTTAATAACATTTAAAATATCGTATATGGAATTTTATGAGTTTTATTCAAACTAGCAAAAATGTATCTTCGCTGCGAATTTGATATATTTTCCCTGGTGGAGAATAAAAGTTCGCTTTGGCTCGTCACATATTCGTATTTCATTTAGTCTGTAGAGAATACTTTTAAAGAGAACATAGAAAGCGATACTTGGTAGATATGAAAATGCATGTTAGCATTACATTAAAATAAATAAGAAATAAATATTGCTTATACACACCAATCAGTCTAGCCCAAAGTAAGCACGGTAAGGCTTGTGTTATGGATACTAGGGTAACGAATAGACATAGATATATGATACATAGATATTTAATATTCATAGAAATATATATAAACACCCATGACTAAGGTACAAATGCTCGTATTCATCGTACAAACATCAGCCTCTTCCGGAATTAGAACCCAGAATCGTTGGTACGACAGGGAAGCCCGCCACCGTTGCACCAAACGGTCGTAAAATATATAGGTTCTGTCTGTACCAGTGGCGTGGGGTGAAAAAAAAGGAAGGTAAAGCCGGACCAAAAAACGGCTAATGCGTAATTAAACAAAATATCATATTATAAAAAAATATGCAATAAATTACATACCTGACCTGAGTGTGTTCATGTGTTGTGTTAGTTTACCTTTTCCATAACTACGACGAAATGTTAGGTTTGGTGATTTGCTTGCGTTGCGTGCGTTGTATGCAATTTATCAGTTGTTAGTGTTCACCACCTTCACCATACATGACATCACTGGTATTATATGAACAGTGCATGTCGAGTATGATAAAAGTGGCTTTGAAAAAAGCCGTTTTAAGCACACGTTACTCGCACAGGGGTTATAATATATAGAAAAACAAGAACCAAAAATAAGTGAAACTTCACTTGCTGAACATATTCTACTAACTATATTATTACAAATGGTGAATGTTTTACTTAATTACGCGAAAATGGCTTAACGAATTTGGATGAAATTTGGCATGCATGTAGCCTTGGACACGGAATAGAACAATCAACATGGCCTGAATTCCACACATACGAAATCGCAGGCATAAGCTAGCAAATAAATATCAGTAGAAATATTGGATGTTTTTATTTTGTTACTTGTCGTTTGTCGTCTGTCTTCGCCATATATATATTCTATAACCCGATAAATTTACGTAAATTTTTTTTTGATAATTTATTTATTTATACATGATTTTAAATTAAAAATTATTTTATTTGTATTCTAACATAATTCTACGGTTTTTCTTTACGAAATGAGCCAGAATCCTTTCATAAAAGTCGCTTTTTTGTTGCAATTTTAACAATAGATGTTTTTCAATTGATATTACTCCGAGATTTGATAATCTTGCCTCACTTTGGCTGTTTCGTGTATAAGTATGAATCCGCTTCAATGCCGAAAACGACCTTTCCGCGGAAGCCACCGATACGGGAAGAGTCAAAATAATTTGACATAAAATTAAAAGCTGAGGAAAAGCTTCATTCAACGTGGATTTAAAAAGATATAAATAAAGTTCGTAAACATCTAAATTACTAATTGATGAAGTACTGTATAAAACTTTTAATTCGTTTTTTAAGGCGTGAAAATCAAATATATTTGGAAATTCGGATATTAATTTAGACACGCTTTCCTCAGGAAAACTACTACGGTAACTCGCGTATTTCGATTTGTTGACTAAATCAAGAAAAGTTAAGTTCTGAAAAGATGAATAACGGGAGTTTATTTGGCTTTTGATGTTATCTATTATTTCAACGAATAAACGCTTGTATTGTGTTTTTAAGTCAATTTCTGTATCCAGCCGCCGGCGTCGTCGTGGTGGTTCACAATATTCCTGAATACTACTGAAAATAAAATCAAATTGCTTTGAAAAATTTTCTGACATCCAAGATTGAAATGCATTTATTTCTCTAACTGAGGTTTCGATGTCGACTTGTTTGGTTTGAAGCAAAGCAAATAAAATGTCAGTTCTGGCAAAAATCTCCGAAAAAACATGTAAAAGGAAACAAAATTGCATATCTTCTAATTTACTTACAAACGACTCCGACATGGATACAGAATCAACATCCCACGATTGGGGATCATCTAATATATGATTAAACGTTTCAATCATATCTAACCTGCAATTAAATATAACATTAATAATGCGTGAATGATAATGCCATCGCGTTTCAGCTACTCCAGGCATACGACGGTCGGAAAACTGTTTTAAAAGATTTGACCGCTTCGACGATTTGTTGAAAAACCTGACAATTCCATTGATATGACCAAAAAATGATTTTAATTCCGAAATATTTTCCAAGGATTTGCTTAAAACCAAATTAAGTATATGAGCATAACACGGTACGAAACGTGCGAGAGGGCATTGACCCCGTACTAAAGACTGAACGACTCCGCGTTCACCTGACATAACGGCCGCACCGTCGTATGTCTGACCGATCAATTTGTCTTTGCATCGATATTGTTCAAGAATATTAAGCAACTGAGTCGCTAATACAGCCGCTGTCCGGCTTTCACTAACATCGTAAAAACCTACAAATCTTTCCTCCAGACCGTTTTCGGTTAAATAACGAAATATGACTGATAATTGTTCCCTATGACTAACATCTGGGGTTTCGTCTATCATGACTGAAATGAATTTAACTTGGCTAATCTCAGACCTAATCTCGTCTAAAATTACCGCCGCGATGCATTGTATAAGATCATTTTGAATGTCTCCCGAGAGACCGGTAAACACGGAGTGTGAATTAGATGAACATTGATCAAGATGAGAGTCTATAACGCTGTCGTACTTACTCAAATAAAACAATGTTTCTACATAATTGCCACGATTGTCTGAATTTAAGTTTTCACTATGGCCGCGGAAAGATAACTCCTGTTTTCCAAGAAGAACAACAGTGTCAATTAAACGTTTCATTAAGTTTCGATTACGCTCCACTTTTCGATTATGGGCTTCATAACTATTACCGAAAAATGTTTCTATTCTATTATTTCCAAAATCGTGTAATAATAAACAACTGCGTAAATGTTTTTCAGTTTGAGTATGTTTCCTAGCCGAATTTGTCAAATTATTAATGTCTGAAAAACCCGTTTTATTCCAAGCACTGTTTGTATCGGAAAACAACAAACATGGAAAACAAAATAATTTATTTAATTTGCAACTGCCCGTTAACCAATTGTATTTATCATACATAGAACTGTGAAAATGTTTGAAAAATCCGTCTTTACGCCTATAATCAATTTTTATATCGGGACAAGCCCGTCCATTTTTTATGATATATTTTTTATTTTCGAAAGATTGATTGGAGAACGAAGTTAAGTCATTTAATAAGTAATCTGTAAGACAACAGTCAATTTGTATCAATGCCGCCATTTCTCGTCTAACCGCGTCACGACAAATAACAAAGTTAAATAAACTATAAAGACAAACCTTTACGAGGAAACGAAACAAACTATTTATTACAGACTAACACAACACTCGGCAAGTAAAATTTCACTTATTTTTCTAATCTATTCATTCACATAAACAATAATTCACATAAATGCTAATTTATAGCATAAATTACCCGTGCTGACCGTGACCGCGTAATGAGTGATCTGTGATCAATCAAGCGAGTGTCAGCCTCAAGGTCGAGGTCGCGCGAAACTAGACGCTCAAGCGAAACGAAACCTTAACGTGAGACAAATAAAGATTGGTAGGCTATCCGAGATCGAGTTATCTATAAACAATTATTACGAGGCTTTTGCATGTATTTGTTTATGTATGTGTGAGTGATTTGCATACATTTGGCATTTGTAAATTCCCAATATTTTGATCGGGTTGCCGGAGCGGAGGAGCGCGTCGCACTTGTCGCGTCATATGATTGTAAACTGTGTTTGTGTGCGTTTGCTATTTCAAATACATTGCGTATCTTGTATACGGGATATAGAAGAATATTTTTACAAAGCGCGCAATGTAATTATGGCGTTTGCAATCCGAAAGCCGTTGAACTTCGGCTTACATTACAAAGCGGGGTAAGCTATTATTGAAAATAATAAAAAAATTATTAGTGATCGCCAAGGCAACCCGATGGGAATCGTGTTATATGCACGCGTCGCCACTGGTCTGTACATTCATTTTTTTGGCGAATTTTTTATGATAAATTGTCGATTTATGACTCACTTATACCAATACAACTATTTTTAAATTTCTGTCTGTATGTCTTTCTGTAAGTAAAAAACGTGTAAACCGATTTGAATGTAATTTAGTATATGGTAGAAACATGTAATCGCGCAAATGATAGGCATAAATATTATATCAGTAAGATCCTTATAGTTCTAATATTATAAACATGAAAATGAGTCTGTTTGTAACACTTTCACGCTTTATCTACTCAATCAATCAACATGAAATTCTGCATACACTCTACCAGGGGTAGAAAAAAGTATATAGGGTACCTTTTATTCAGAACAAACTACTGTTCCCGAAGGATAGCCGCGGGTAAAAGCTCGTTCAATATATATATATATATATATATATATATATATATATATGTTTCTTAGTGTTTTGTAAGTTTTGATCCCTACCACATGTTACTTTCAAAATATTCCCACCGAAGTCGTATGAGTTGCATAAAGCGATGCAACTTTAAGCGTAGTATGTTAAACTTTTAGAAGTCTAGTTGGAATTGAATCGGTTTTGGTAGTAGTTTTATGGGCAAATATGAAAATAGAATATATTCTTATCTATGACGGGAAGTTGAATAAACAATTTTATTTATAATTTTTATATTTTTGCATTTACAGTTTCCGCCTGAGAATAACTTATGGTACTGTCGTTATTTCTGTATTCCATGATACAAGTGTTTTATCTATAATTCAATATTAAAGCGCTTTAAATAATATCAATGTGATATTAAAGTTGTCCTGCGGATAACTTTTGTCATCAATTTTAATTTTATATTGCATGTGGTATGGCCATTTGAAAAGTTATTGATTTTAAGTTAAATGAAAAAATTAAAAGGTGACTTGTACAGAATTCCTCATACCATTAAGTCTGCCACTTGTAATTATTTTTTTACCGTGAATAGGTAAGCCCTTGATCGCTCGCCTGATGGTAGGCGATGATGCGATCTAGGATGTAACTCGCTTACCTAGAAAATACCTTTAAATTCATTCGTTTATTTCATTTATTTTGCATAATAAATGGAAAATAAATGAAATTATATGTTAATATGCCAATATGTCATGTTTAAATAATCCAATGATTTTCGTTTCCGTTTATCGTTATCAAACTCAATTACCAAACCGTCTATAATTCTAACCAGCATTGATGAACCCGACCGATCGTCCGTGAATTTTCGTAATTATATCAGTGACTATTAATGGAGTTTCAGTTAATTGTTTTAGTTATTTGCTATTAAAATCAGTGTGTGGTGTTAATATACAGACAAGTAAATACCTAATGGGTATTCATATATATTTATTTTAATATTACTTATTTATGTATCATATATGTAACTTAGTTACCTTAGTGTCCATAACACAAGCCTTAAGACGCTTAGTTTGGGCTTTGATAATTGGTGGGATTGTAAGAAATATTATATAATATAATAATAATATTAACTCCACATAATAGAGCAATAAACTTTATCCAACCTCATACAGCACCTATCTCATATTCCTTTAATTAAGAATTTTTCACATAGTAGCCCTTAAATTTGAACGTGTAGAAAATTTTGTCATTTATATATAACCTTGATATATATTATTACAACTTGAAATCATTTTTAAGAAGTTTAAAATTATTGGTTTCCTTCTTTCTAGTAAATAAAACAAAAATATTATATTCAAAGTACTTAATAAGACTAAAATATTTAAATCCTATGCTACGGTTGCTACGAAATGCTAAAGTTCGGTTGCTACGAAAATCAAATTTAGCAATATGCTATGGGTATAACTAATTGATTGAATGTTGTTTTGCATTTTGTTACCGCGCCAAATAAATAAATAAAACTAGGTAGGTACATTTTTTTAGCATTCACAATGCTCTATTTTTATAAGATCCAACCAGACGCCAACGGCTCGAAGATGTGGTTGTTTTTTATAGGCCTATTTTAAATTTTATATAACTATTTACAGTTTAGAATCTTTTGTGTAAGACTGGTAACTGTACTAGGTAAACCTATATTACTGATCACCGGGTTCTAACCTCATGAAATAAATAGTACAACAGTAGTTGACCCGGCCTCACGTTGCTGAGTTATAAATTAAAACGAAACCTATGCTATGTCCTAAGTCGGAGCAAATCCAACACTTGTGAATACAGGTGGGCATCTTCTTTCAATGTCCTAGCTGTGGGGAAATCGACGGTGATGATTTGCTGAATTTAGTTAGCATCTATAACATCACGAAAACTAATTTCATTTATAACACGGCAACGCGTGGCCGGGTCAGCTAGTTTATTTTAAATAAAACATAGTTTTTACAGAATTTATTTTATATTTAATCCTGACATTTCGATTCGTTAACAGGAGCCCTGATCACAGGATGACTAAGGCAATTATGCGCAAAAACCGTAAAAAGTTGCTTCATTTAACTGTTTAAAAACTAAAAAGTTTATTTCATTCGTTTACTAGCTGCAACTGCTGAAGTTATCATAAAGCATTCTTAACAATATACCGTCGACTTAAGAACCTCCTTATTCAGTTGAAAATTTATGTAGCCTAAATGACAATTATGCCTACTTTAATAATGTTTAGAGCCAAGAGAAATTGTATCAAAAGTACTAGCTGCACCCGGCATGCTTTGCAATCCATTTTTGCTGACTATACATATAATCCTTCCTTAGCATGTATTCAACAACTTAAATAAGTTTCATTTCAATCCAACTAATGGTTTTGGAAAGCATAGGGAATAAACATACTTACATTGATTTCATAATTTTTATATTTTATGCATTTTTTCAATGCTATCTTATAAGATAAATTATTATAATAGAAAAATACTAGAAAAAATCGACTCGCTCACAAGTGAATTCTCAGGCGGGAATCAATGGGAGGTTATTCCTCTCATGAAACAACGCTGACCTACAGCGTAAAATTAGAAAGGTACTAGAAAATTTCGACGAGGGTTCACAGCTTGGTAGCTCAATTGGGAGAGCATTGGACCGGACTTTCAAAAGGTTGCGGGTTCGATTCCCGCCTGTGAATTCACTTGTGAGCCAATTCGATTTTTTCTAGTATTTTTCTATTATAATAATTTATACTTACATTGATTTGTATTTGTAAAGACTAACCGTACCTGGCATGCTTTGCAATGCTCTTTTTTTAACTATGCAAATAAACCTTACCTGGCATATATACAACAACTTAAAAAAGTTTTATCACAATCTGATCAATAGTTTCGGAACGCAAAGGGAACAAACATTGATTTTAATATATAAAGAAGTTTTGTGATTTTCATTTTAATACAAAGGCAGCGGTATTACATTTCTTTATTTGATTTTTCATGTCTTATGGGTAAAATTCAACTGAATTTGTTACATCCTTTGAAGGGTCTATCTTCAGAGTTCCCTTGGGTTCGGTTGAGTTTGTATACAGAGAATAATGATTTGTATCTACGTGATGTTGACTTGGGAGTTATGAATAGATTCTACGTATATATTTTTAGATTTATAATTTTATAAGAAAGAGTTCGGTAATGCAATGCGTATTTGACTAGCGATTATATATGTTAAGCTACTTTTAGAATGGCTAGTTATTTGATGGGTGGCAAAAAAAAATTTTTGGGGTCATTAGCACTACTGTATGGCACTGTTTTCAAAGTACTAATAACACCATGAAGCTTCTTATGGCAAGGAATTATATTCACTAGAATCTTACTATTATATTGAGGTCCTTATTATTAAGCATTCACTTTGACATATTTCTATAAGATTAAATATGCCGAAAACTACAACCTCATCTCCGAGCCCTCAGATTAGGTCTGAACCTACGACCTTTAGCTATCGGGACGACTACTCAGACCGTTGTTGTATCGAGACACTGACCGAGAAAATAAATACATCATTTTCACTGTTTCATTGTATCGTATTTACTTTTTGAAATCGGATATAAGTTTTCACACTTCGTGCTAAAGAGTGCGGAAAAGCGAGAATATTGTGTCAAAACCTCCCTGTTTACCTGTACCAGATGTTTGCTCGGCAACGTTCACTTAGGGGCAGTTGGAAAACATGTCTCCAACATTTTGTTCAGTTTGTGTCACCATTTTCATAGTTTTATATTTCTCGTGTAAGTTTTGTCTTTTGTCCTTCCCCTTACTCGGAAAGTTTAAGAAGAAGCTGACTGAACTCTTTGTCAACGTCCTTTGGTCGCGGAAAATTGTTTCTTTTTCATGAATAAAAATTGTGTAGATGAGTAAATAAAAAATGGTAGGAAAGGACGAAGACTTTATATTCGACGGCGAATATTGTATTTCGTATTTGGGCAGTCGTTTGATATAAATACATATTTAAACAGTATTTGTTTCTGGTCATTATATGTTTTAGGCGACTATTGGTACAACGGTAGCGATCCTGCCTTTCACTTCAATGTTTCTAGGTTCGAATCCAGGTAGAGGCAGATATTTGTGTGATGAATACTAACTAGTATTTGTACCTAAGTCATTAGTGATTCCTGTAAAATAGTCAAAACTTCAGGGTTAAATAAAAAAAAACAAAATTAAATGCGCAATTATTCCTGTAAAACAGTCTTATATAAATAATAATATTTGTTGACTATATATTTGAATAAAGAATTTAATCTTTATTTTTATGAATACAAACTTGTATGATAAACTAATTTAACATTTTTAAAATATTGACTATTACACAAAAAATATTACAATGTATCTCACTGTACAATGTATCAATATATATGTTCAAATGATAAAATTTGACATAATTCTTTATTTATTTAATTATTGTATTTTTTGCCTTTACAATTCCACATATCTATGTAGGTATATGATTTAAAATGCGCTTGTAAAATATAAACACATCTCCGAGCCCTCAGGTAGGAATCGAAACTACGACCGTTCGCTATCCGGGCGAGTTTTGAAATTTACAAATGTATTTGAACTTCTACTATGAGCTGGTATCGTTCTACCAAAGTTTTTATTTATTTATTTATTTATTTAGGTAACAAACAGTCATATAGTGATTCTTAAAATGTAACATTGAAAACAAACAGACCTTAAAGTACCATAAATTATAACTAGCAATAACATAGTTGTGCGAAATTGTTTCAGATGCATCGATACGTTTTACAATATACCGAAAACAATCAAAACTAAAAAAAAAAAAAAAAAAAAAAATAAGAAACAATGCAGTAAAACCAAAAAAATATATATAAGCCTCAATTAATACCTACTTGTTAACAATTTTTATTTATATATATCAACTTTTACATATTAACTAATCCTTAAACATTTAAAATAAAAGCATACCAACTTTTTTCTTAAACAATTTTAACGAGTTTGAAAAGATATCCACCTCATTCAACTGCTTGTTGTAATGATCACAAGAACGTCTGAAAAAGGCATTTTTAGCATAATTAGAATGACAAGAGGATACATTAAAAGATTGTTTAGAACGTGAGGATATACGAGGTACTCTGAATCGAACTTTTTGTAGAAGATCAGCTGAATCTATATGATTGTTAATAATCTTATATAAAAATATGCTATCTAGATATTGACGTCTGGAGGTCAGCGACTGTAGATTGTGTCTTTTAGCACATTCATCGTAGTCTCTAAATTGAGCACCAGTACGATAATCAAGAGATTTTAAGAATTTCTTTTGTACTCGTTCTAATCGGTCTTTGTGAACTACGTACTGGGGATTCCATACAACACTTCCGAACTCCAAAATACTGCGAACGAAAGCGTTATATAATATTATAAGAGTGCGACTCTTAGTAAAAGGAATACCTAAACGAAGGATCAGACCCAACTGCTTAAACGCTTTAGACACTATTTTGTCAATATGTAAATAAAAATTTAATTTTGAATCCATCGTGACTCCCAAATCACGAATAGAATTCACACGACTAACACTACGGCCCGATATGCTGTAGTCAAACTTAAAAAGACTATTTCTACGATTAAAACTGATAACGTAGCATTTATCTAGATTTAGTGGCAGACAATTATCCTTGCAGTAACATTCAAAGCTACGTAAATCTTGCTGTAACATCTCACAATCATCATAACTCCGAATAATCCGATAGATTTTTGTATCATCTGCGTAAAGTAGATGATGTGATTTAGCGAAGCATGTACCGATATCATTTATATATAAAGAGAAAAGAAAAGGTCCCAAATGTGACCCCTGAGGCACGCCTGATGGAATGTTCAAAAATCTAGATCGGTATCCCTTAAGTGCGACTGCTTGACAACGATTACTTACATAAGACGTCACCCATCTTAAAAGATCACCGTGTATACCAACTCTCGAAAGCTTTTTAATGAGTAGAAAATGATTAATTTTATCAAACGCCTTCGAGAAATCAGTATACACCGAGTCCACCTGACATCCATCGTCTAAAGCATTCAAAAGAAAGTCTGTGTAAGTTACCAAATTGGTATTTACACTCCGACCCCTGAAAAACCCATGCTGCTCAGCTGCAATGATATGACGAAATTGATGTGTTAAAGAAGATGTGACAATTTTTTCCATTACCTTAGCAAATATACACAGCTTAGAAATTGGCCTATATTGCTTCACATTATGTTTGTCACCACCTTTAGATACAGGGGTCACCAGCGCCTTCTTCCACATAGTCGGAAAGTGACCTTCACTAATAGATTTCGTGTATATAATTGTTAATGGTACCGACAATTCACTGCACAACCTACGAATAATAATGGGAGGAATTTCATCAAAACCGGCACCTTTATTTGTGTCGAGTTGTTCAAATAACTTAGCGACAGCCTGCTGAGTGATCTCAATGGAGGACAAGTGAACCGAGGCCCGATCGCTACCGCTATTAATGGACTCAGAGCTATTATCACTGCCATGACATTCGAAGACTGAGTAAAAGTAGTCGTTAAACATGTTACAGATCGTTTCAGGATCAGTTGATGTATCATCATTAAATGTCATGTGTGCTGGGATGATGTTAGTAGATGATTTAGATTTAATGAATGACCAGAAATATCGCGGGGACGCTGTAATCTTTTCCTCTGAAAACGATACATAATTTTTATAACACTGCCTTTCTAGTTGTTTTTCCTTATAACGCAATGTCGAAAATGATTGGTAATCGCAGTCATTTCTATATTTTTTCCATTTCGCATGAACTTTTAATTTTTTACGAATTAATTTTATCAAGTTTCGTGAGTACCAAGGGGGAAACTGAGAATGGGAAGTGACTATCTTTTTGGGAATATACTTATGCATAAGTTTGCTAAAAAAATCATAAAAGTAAATAGTTGATTGTTCAGTGCTTAAAGTTGAAGGTTATCTACCTACAACATTGTAAGAAATATTTTTACTATATTGCTTTCATTAATGTTAATATGGAAATAATTTGACGATTTTATGGGAATGGGCAGATATTTGTGAGATGAATACAAGCATTTGGTACCTGAGTCATATATAAGATAAACATTACATATCTATGTATCATTATATCTATGTATCATAGTTAAATATTATATATCTATGTATCATTTATGTATGTCTATCCGTCATCCTAGTGTCCTTAAAACAAGCCTTACATTGCTTGGGCTGGTCTGATTTGTGTGAATGTAAGAAGTATTTGTTATTTTGTTATTAATAATAAAAAATAAAAATAAACCCTAGTGTCTATTCACTAGTTCATGAAACATCTGGGATTTTCAGTCCCAGCCGTGAAAAAACTTCGGAATTCAATAAAAACTGTTTCATCAGTAAGTGGACGAGTGTCAATCGTAAACTTTTTTATATGTAATATAGAAAAAAGCTTTTTAAGTAAAAGAAAACAAGACGTGTTTTGTACAAGTTGATGTAGGAATTGTAAATTATCTCAACTTAGTTTCAACATATGTAATAATACATTCAGAGATTTGCGGTAAGCTCCTATGCTTATCTTTATACCGCTAAGCTATTTGTTTTACTCCTAAAGTCCTCTGTAAGTTTGGAATCCTTGTATGTTTGCCATACCAAAGTTTGGTCAGGAATGATATACATTCGCGAGCAACCAAATCGACTCAAGCGAACAAAAATTATATTCAGTAACCAACACTTTTATTGAGTTAATACATGTAAGAAATGTAAATAATATAATTATAAGCACGACAATTATAAGCATCTACAGAATTCTAGACCTCTAGAATGCTGTTGATTATAATAATGATTTATAAATAAAAATAAATTACATAAACTCAAGAATTTACAATCAAACTAGTGGTTATCAGTTGATAAATGAAACCACTAGTTTGATTGTAAATTCTTAGCTTAGGCAAATTATATTGAATTACATAAAATTGAGGTAGATTAAATTAATTTCAAATAAATACATACATAAAAAATTTACAGAAAATTATCTTTACAATTTTGTGTAAAAGATGAGAGACGATCACCACTATATATGATTATAGAAAGTTGAAATTCGTAATGATTATTATCCATGCGCCGTGTGGAATTTTACTCACGTGGTGTAGGATAGAGAAAACATTAAACAGCAGGTAGTCAATACATTTATTTATTTTAATTGACCAGAAATAAAAACATCAACAAAATCTTACAAACATTATTAAACATTTAAAACTAAATTCTTCAGCTGCATATAGGTAAAAACAACATACATATATAAACTTATGTCTTTTCTCGAGGGGGAAGACATAGATCGCAGATTTCCACTTTTCACAATCCTGACTGTAATCTATGCTAGTGAGTGTTTAGTTACTGAAGTGAAAACTTCTTTAGCATCGTTGTGATTTGAAAGTCGATGAAACGAAAAAGCGACAGTCAAAAGAGACAGACATAAATTCATAAGATTTAACGTGGGAGCAAATGAGAAAGGAAGCATTATACAGTCTTTCTTTTAATACGTGTTTGTGTGCACATGCGTAATACAAAGCGTGAGAGAAGTATTATTTTTGAAAGTTCCACTTCTACCACATGTGAATTGCACACATGCATTTTTATTATTATCATAACAAAATTATGAATATAGCAGGCAGAATTGTAAAATTCTTAAGCAAGTATCTTGGTGTTTGAAAGTCACTCAACGATTAAGTGCAATTGTCTGTACGCTGTGATTGGTCGTTAGTCAAAGTGGAGTTTTTCGCCCCATTATTTGATACTGTAAAAGGGTTGTCTTGCTGTCAATTCAGGCATTATATTCCTGTTTGGGGAGGAGAAATAACTTCTTGCTGTTATCCTGCTAGTTTGATTTTGTGCTTGCTTACCTGACATACATCTCTCGCTTCTTTAACTCTCATCAGACCAAGTTTGTCGATTAAGGATACTTTTGACATGGCCTTTTTTCAGGACTTTGTTGTAATCAACGAAATAATGATATCATAACACTACAATTGTGTTTTTTTTTTTTGTGGATTATGCATGGCGACGACGTATTATATCGTAAATGTCGTTACTTCTGTTAAAGCTGACGAGTTTCTTGCGCCCATTCTTCTTGTCAGTTAAAAGACGTCCTGAATGGGTGGTAGGTAAAATGTTGTACGATTCAAAACAACTTATTTTAAGTGAATTTGAATAAAGTTCTTTTCATTTGATTTGATTCCTGAAAGTTTGCCTTGCTCAGCCTTTATCGACTTGCCCATGCACATTTGCCTCATATACTTGTCTTGTCAATCTTCTTTTGTTTTTTTATTTATTCTTTTTTTTATTTTTGTTACTATATCTTCTTCGTCACCACACCATATGCGACAACATGCATTAAACTAGAATGAGTTTTTTTTTTTTCTTTTCTCTTATTTAATTTAGGGACTTTTACACAGAGTACGTCAGTCAAATTGTTTTTTTATTTTTATTTTTTTGTACCCTTAGCCTTTCATTAGCACATCATAAATGTAATTGACGTAATTGAACGAGGTCGCATACAAGCCTGGCTGCATCTGATGCGGGATCCGCCAAAATACTTTGGAAAGCTCCCAAATCAGATGCCTCCAGGTCTAAATGACGAACAAGTCGCTGTCTCTCGCTTTGGTTTTTGACACATTCCATCAACAAGTGTTGCACATCCTCCACTTTACCACACGCGTCACAGTTTGGTGATTCACTTTTTCTCATTAAATGTGCAAACTTGTTACATGGAAAGTGTCCGGACCGTAGTCTGTGTAAAAGTACGACGTATTTTCTAGAAGAATGAGTATAAAACATTACAAAACTACAAAATGGGCAGCAGTGTTTTCCGAATCATGATCCTTTATCCTTCCTGCTAAACTCTAATCTACTACTCATTTTTGAAAGTCTTCCGTCTACCAATTGACGTGTTTTGCGTGGGATAATAATGTTTTTTACACACGGAATTTAACAACTTTTATTGAAGAATCCTTAACTTTATTAGTTTAGCAAATATATATATATATATATATATATATATATATATATATATATAGTAAACCAAGAGCAACCACTTGACCATTAAATTCAGACTTAAGTAGAAATATGTGTTTACATACATAACAATTATTTGGTGCTAAACTAAGCTAAGTGTACTATGGGTACTAAATAATGTATATAATACATAAATATACAAACTACCTAATCACTCGGGAACAAGACCTTTAGCGCAGAAGGTAGCATCGCTACCGTGACACCATGCGATGGTCAAAAAAAAAATTACAGCACATTCAGAAAAGATATGTTTTCGGGAAATAAAATTAAAATTCGTTTATCTAAAAAAGAGAGAATTATAAACGAAGTACCTATTTTATTTTGGTGCCAAACTCAATTTTTAGTATATATGTATAGTATATACATACTTCGAATGCTAAATAGCAAGTGAGAATTTTTATTCCAAAAATTGAGGTTGATGCATCTCAAATAAATCGTTTGTATATTGAAATTATTTCCCCCTTTTTAATTAATTATTAAATACATTACAGTTATGAAGTCGGTTAATTTTTTAAGTACTTTTTTATTTCTTATTTTCTTAAACTTCTGTTGTAATTGATAATGACTTTATCATTTCTTTGTTCGCGTACCCATACCCAATTGTTTCTGTCTTTATTTTCATTATTTATCAATAAAACATACATCATTTCTTTATTCCTCATAACGTTTTCTCAATAACTGATATACACCTATCTCTCTATTTCAAAAATTACTTAACCGATTTTAATAAAACTTGCACTGTCCTCTGAGTTGGATTATACCTAGTCAATCTAAAACAAAATTTTATGTCACCCAATCTATAGTTTTGAGATATAATAACAAAAACATACACTTATAAAATTTGGCACCCATATTTAGAAACTGGTATAGACTAACATAAAAAAAAATTTAAATCCTAACAATATTGCATAGCCTTCTTGTTTGAACGTGTTGCCCGCTTATAATGTCTCCTATCATTGTTACTAATAAGGCGATTGCCGATTATACTCCCAAGAATATTAGGTAGTAAGTTCTATTAAATACCCTCGAATTATTTACAAAGGAAGATATAAACGAGAATACTTATTGTAAACGAGATATTATAATGATAAGGTGAATTGCCATCTTCAAAGACATGGCACTGGAAACACAATTATATTGTGAAAGATATTCAAATAATATGTCTTCAATTTCCTCTTATCGAATGAGGGTAATTATGTTAATATAAAAAATAAAGGAATAATGGAATTTATGTCTAGTGTTCATTTATTTAGAGTTCATAATTACTTGTTTGGGTGTACTGACCTTTGGGCAATATAATTTTCGTCAAACACTTCCTAAAAAAATAACTTACCTCATTTTTCAAATGAATCTTTAGCAAATTTACATTTCGCATTACTTCACTTGGTTAATTTATCATTTGTCATCAGTTTACTATGTCAAATATTAAATTAAATGTTTACTAAGCAATCGCTGTATTTTGGGAAATATAATATTAAAAAAATACAAATTGTCACTTCACACACTTTACTTAAAGTGTTAATTTGGCAATTGAACATTTTAAATTATTATAATAGGAAGATAAATTACAAGATAACATTGAAAAAATTCATTAAATATATAAAAATTATAAAAAATTATCATTTTTTACTGATTTTAGAATACAGGAATAAGTACGTTCGGTTAGTTTATAACTAGACTAGCGAGCGAAACGCCAACGTAGCGTCAAAAATGAACTGCTCAAAGATTCTATATTTAGATTTTCTATATTAATTTGAATGCTGTTTTTTGGAAGAGAATGTTATGTTAAGCGATATATTTGACTATATAACACTTGTTAAATGAAAAATTGACAAGTAATTATTTATTTAGTTCTTACACTTCCGCGCACATTACACATTAGAATAAAACACTTTTTTACGGATTTTTGCGCATGTTTTATTTTATATTTAATCCTGACGTTTCGACTCCTTTACCGGAGCCGTGATCACAGGACGACTAAGCCATCCTTATCTTATCCTAAGTAATTATTTGTTTTGTTTTGCTCACTGAAAAATTGCGATAAGTTATTTTGACAATGTTTCTTTGCCTGATGAAAATTAGCGTAAAAGTTTGCTATGTGATATTGTGGGCAAAAAAAATTTTCGTTTAAAATTAGTTTTTGATATACCTAGCTATTACCATAGACAAAGCTGTTAACATTTAATTTTTTGATAATCTTTGACATTTTTTTCTATTTGTTTTAATTTGGTAAATTGTATGACTTGCTTATGTTTTGGAGGCTACTCTGTAAACTAGCATGTAATCTAATATAAAGAAATTGGATACACCCACGCCATCACGACATACATTATACTTCAGATGTAATTACATTAGTTTTTTTAATCTTTTTCTAGATATAAGTCATAGAGCGATTTTGCGTTGGTAACAGCTTTTCTAACACTAACAAAGGAAATGTGAACACAAAGAAAATTACAACGCAAGATGCTTTCAGCTTTTTCCTTGCGATAAGTAACTTTGCAAGCAAGACGGTGGCATTTCCATCAGTACTTTGTTAATAAGTTATGACGAGTTTTGTACCAAATATTATGTGAGTTGTTCAGTTCTTGAACTCTGTTATAAGAATTATCACTATAATTAAGCGAATTAACTTCACGTGAATGTGTTGTGTTGTTTTTATCCTTACTTCCATAATCTCTTGGTAAAACAAAACAGTTTTATAATTAAAGATTTTATTTTAATACTATATAATATAATTTTATAAAGCTTCATTTGTTTCGGGCGTCCCTAGACGGCTTTGTTTTTTTAACTTTTTTTATTTTGCGTTTAATTTTATTTTAATTACTTTGACATCTAAATAGTTTTATATTCACAGTGCATAATTAATGCTTTGAATCTATTCAGAAGCGTTTCTTATGGCACTTTAGTGTAAAAACGGATTGGCTAAAAAGCTGTAATCATATAAGTCGCACTTTAAACTTTTCAGACTGGATTCATACCTTACGTTTTTGTAAAAAGTTTTTAATGCCTGTATTGCCTCCCTAGAGCTGTTGAAACAGCTAAATCTAAATCTACTTTATAAGTTATATCCTTAAAAATACTATTTTCATCTTAGGGGTGATGACTGAAAATCGGTTTTTTACCGACAAGCAAAAAATACACACCAAGTATTCTAAATAAAACAGTTTAGACTAGCAATGGCGGAATGACTTTTACTTTTGAAAGACATACATGACATTAGATGGCGCTAGTAGTTACATATTTTGATACTACGTGTATATTTTAACAAGTATTGACCCTTCTTGCTGATCACACGTACATTCTTCTTTATTTCTATATCTTTTGTCATTGTGTTTATCAATTCTGTTTGCCTCTGTTCTTTTTGTCTTTAATTTAATGTTAAATGTATTACGTACGTATTACGATGTATTACGTATAACGTATGTGTGTGTCGTAGCGAATATGTGAAGATCGAAGCGTTAAATACTAGATTTTAAAATATAAATATCCCACGTTTTTAGTGACTAAAAAAGAATAAAATAACCCGGCGGGGTCAAGCGAGGGGCCACTCAAAACGTGGGGGCGCATGTTACTTATGGAGATGTAATGAGATGTATGATATGCATAGATGTTGAGAGTATTTGTAAAGATGCGCCCCCACGTTTTGAGTTGCCCCTCGCTTGGCCCCGCCGGGTTATTTTATTCTTTTTTGGTCACTGAAAAACGTGGGATTTTTAGATTTTTAAATCTAGTATTATTATTTTATTCTTTTTGATTATTAACTCAACGAAGTAACCATGTGTTACGCAACAATTGGATAAGCCCCATACAAAAGTGAAAGTTGCTGAAAGTTGACCTGAAAGTGCACCTAGAAAGTTGAAAGTTGTTTAAGCGTGCATTGTCATCGGGTTCTGAGCTACCCTGAAAGTTTCAACTCGCTGGTCGGGAAGTGCCTCAAAATTAAGATACAAAATTCCAACCGGACAGACAAGCAAACAGACAAGAAAGCGACCTAAGAAAAACGTGGGAAAAAAGCCTACACCGTTAAAGCACTAGGACGAAGATCGGTTGGCCGTCACCGATATCGATGGGGTAATGTGATAGAAGCGAATCTTCGCAAGCTTCAAGCTAGCCACTGGCGAGAAACCACACAAGACCAGAATAATTGGCGTTTTCTCGTATAAGCCAAGATATACTTTGGGTCGCTGCGGTAACGTAATGAGCAAGTATCTATCTATTTTGTAATGAACGTTTCAGAACTAATTTTAGTCACTTTTCTACAGTAAGCAGGATAAAATCAAAATACAATCGCCTGTCACACATCAATATTGTTATTGTTAACACATTCAAAAAATAAATAAACGTGCAGCGTCATATTTCAACAATGTAGAGGACTAATGTTGGTATTCAAATTTAAGTCCACTAAGAATAGACTAAAACAAATTATAATTTATGTAACTTATTTTTATTGTACTTAGATATCGTCCATTAGCTAACAACACCGCATAAGCATTTTTATCGACTTTACAGGAGATTAAAAAATCGATGGAATTTTAACTTACTTTAGTATAATAATAGTAAATACTTTAGTCAAAATTCCCCCGACTTTTTAAAATAGACAGTTTTCTTCTTCTCCTATAAAGTTGGTAAAAATGACTTATGCGGTGTTGTTAGCTCAGGGACGATATTTAGATTTATGTATATCATAATAAATTCCGTTTTTAGTTTGCTTGTATCATTAATAACACGCCCACTCTGTTTGCCCGTGCAATTCAATCTTCCTTTAGTTTCTGACCCTTAGACCTAAAACCTCAGAATATAGCGTAGGTGCAATCTGATAATCCTCAAGAAACTTATTCGCCCTTCAAACAGATTAAATTTAACCCTTACGAATACTTTCAACGTTCCTCTAAAAGATATGAAATTCTTAAACGACTGCTAAGTGAATTAAAACTTGCTTCGAAATAAAAGGGTAGGGGTCCCACTTTAGGATTATCAACGGAAAACTTTTACCATTACCCGATTACGCCTGAAGGAGTTTAGATATTTCATTTTGACTGATACGCAAAATTAATAAACAAATAACCAAATGGAATTTCATAATCGACTCGTCGAAGTTTTCTGTTCTTTTGGAATTACGGATTAATAAAATAATACAATATTCTTCTCTCGACACAAATCTTCGCTGCTCGGTATGTTTCGGACTCGTCCGGCCTCGCTTGATGTTAGGAAAAGAGTGAAGCCACAATCAACGCAACGGCAAACTTTAAGATTGCGAGTGGTTTAGTGTTGCCAGGCGAATTGTTGCCAGACAATTTATATACTTTAACATGTTTTATTTTTGATATATACTAACAGGATCAAGCGTTTTTTATTTATTTATTTTTAATAGGGATAATTCAGAGCACAAAGAGGATTGCTAATACCAAATTTTAAGGTGTAATTTAATAGGCCAATTATGACTATCCAACGATTTAGAATTCGGGCTCGAAATTTTGATACATTTTCACTATTTAAAAATTAAATAATACAACATTCCAGAACAAAACCAAGTAGAAAAAAAGTAAAAAAAAAGTAATTTACTCGCGGTAGTAGTGAAACCTTCAAAAATAATACGTACACGTATAGAAAATACCACGGTTTTTGTGATGCCTTCTCTCAAGCTTTGTTCTACACATGTAGACTAAAAATACGTATTAACACACACACATAATGCTTCCTATCTCATTTTCTCCTACGTTAAATCTTATGAATTTATGTGTCTGTCTCTTTTTACTGTCGCTTTTTAGTTTCATCGACTTTCAAATCACAACGACGCTAAAGAAGTTTTCACTTCAAAAAGTATTGACATCCAAGGGAAATCTTAGTCATGCAGCTAATACTATTATTATATAATAATAGTCAGTAATATCAATAATAAGCAATATGAATAAGATATAGTAAGTGAAGATAGAAAGAGATCATAACGACGCAATAACGCTATCTCATAACGATTATTACTGATTATACGAGGTGGGATATTTAATAAAAATATCCCACCTCAGAAATCACAAAATACAAGATCATGACTTGCAAAAGGTCGGAGTAAAGAGAATCTGAGCTTATCCAAGAGCCTTCATCATGGAGGCTTAACAAAGGCTGCTCATAATCTGCGCCTATCGTGGAATAAAAGGCTGATTAAGTCAACAGGCTTCGCGAGATGCCTACTTGACCTTGAAAGAATTGTCTTCAATATTCTAGTATCATTTTCGTTACTTTGTATGATATTGTTAGCTACGAAAATGAAGAGCTTTCTATTTCTTATTTCATTAATTATTGTTTGTCCTAGATAAAGTAAAATGGTGATATTTTTTACAAACACACCAATTTGCTTAGCTTGAATAAATGAAATGAAATAAAAAAGATTTATTTACTTAAAAACATATAGTACCAAAGGTAAATGTTGATCTCTCCCTTTAAGCTTATAAAGCCATTGTTGGGAGGCATCGCTCTTCCGTAATCATAAAAATAAAAAAAAGTGTCAAAAGAAGTTTGCGTGCGCTTGTGCGTGTGTGGGGATGTGTGTGCATCTCTCTCTCTCACTCTCTCTCTGTATGTGTATGTGTGTGTGTGTGTGTTTTGTAAGCTTAAGTACTTAAGTAGTTTACCCACGACTTTGTTCGCGTGAAATTTAAGATGTGTGGCCATATGTAAAAATTGTCCACCCGATCTTAGGTCAATCGTACATTGTATCTGTATCATCTATGTATAGTTAACCTTTTTTTTTTTTTTTTTTTTTGTTTTCGTAGAAAATGCATTAGGCATTCCACCGTGTCGGGAGAACACGGTAGATATGTGGGACTCTCCTCCATGCCTCTACCCGGCCGAGTGCCCGGTAAAGGCTTGGAGGCCTACCCACTAAAAACTACGGCGTCCCAATGCACATTGGAGCGGGTCGCGGGGCCCTTGGCCGGAATCGACCGTAACCCGCTCCAGTGTGGGTCCGCGCTCGTGGGCGGACCTCGCCTATGCTCCGTGAGGGACGGAGCAACGGGGTGAACCGTGACGCCCTGAACACCCCGCACGCCTGAGGGCCAAGTGCAATGCGACTGCCGGTCTCCCGCCCCGACAGCCGCTGGCCCCCTTTCGGTGAAGGAAGGAATAAACCACACCCCTCGACCGACACCGACCCACAAGGGACGAGACTCCCGCGCCCGTGATGATCACCCAGAAACGAGTTCCCGGGCGCCATCACAGGCGGCGCGGTTGCCCCGCCCAATGCAGGCCGGAGGCGGCCGAGGTGTGCTAACGGCCTTCCCCCCCCCCACCTCATCGGGATGTGCGTCCGCGGAAGCCCCCCGGAAACAAAAGTTCCCGGAGGGCTTCCGCGGTCGCCATCCCATCGGACCCCCTCTCGGCCACGCCGGGTGATAACGGAGAAAACTCCGGTATCACCCGTAGTTTCCGAAAGAGGCTCCTACCCTCGGGGGATGGTACCGAGGGTCCTCCTCAAGCGCTTCGCGAGCGACCCCCGCTCGCGCCCGCGCTTCCGGCATCTTCACGCCCCTCCCGCAAGGGAGGGGTGGAAGAGGCTCTCTCCCCCCCGAGCGTTTTTACGGGGGGGGTTGGGCACCCGACGGGCTGGGTGCCCCTACCTCCATGGGGTCCACCGGTGGTGGAGGGGACCTCCCCTTCACCACCGGTGGGTCGCATCTGCGACTCCCCATGGCGTGGTCGGCCGGCCGCCCAAAGGCGGCGCACACCGAGCACGCTGGCTCCCGGTTGCAGGTGGCGGCTGTGTGACCTGGTACTCCACACCTGAAGCACAAGCCGCTCCTGTCCTCCGCTGCCGGGCACTTGGGTCTCGTGTGCCCGACCCCCATACACTTGTAGCACCGCAGGGGCCGGGGTCCGAGGACCCTGATCTCCGCGGTGCTCCATCCCACGCGGAGCTTCTCCCCGCTATCCACCAGGGCTTTTGCTGCGATGATCGGCAGCCTCATCAGCATATTTCCCATTCCACTTGGACCTCGTCGTATTGGTTGCGCTTGGATAGCGCTCCTGTCGCAGCTCGCATTGGCCATCACCGCCTCTATCACTTCATGCAACTCGACAGAGTCGTCCAGGCCTGAGACCCGCACGTCCACTGTCCTCTCAGGCCTGCCGATCTTCGCGACATCCCCGAGTCGGCTCCGCAAGATTTCGGCGAGTGCATCCGCCTTTGCCCCGTCTGTTTCCGGCACTTTGATAATACGTGCTCCCGTCGCTGTGCTTCCCACCGTTACTCCTGCTTCGATGCCCAATTCTGAGAGGGACACCACCATCCTGGCCCTCTTCATAATATGGGCATACGTCTCACCACACTGCTCGGCTTCCGGCCGCATTACGACTGTCACGGCCGTTGTTCGTGGTGGAATGAGCCTCCCACTCTTCTTCTTCTTCTTGATGGTCTGGCCATCTGCGGGTTTCGACGCCACAACCTTAGCCGTTTCATCGGTTGCTCTCTTTTTCGCGCTGCGCTTCTTCTTTCTGCTCCCTGCCACCTCCCAGGGATTCTCCTGGGGGGGGGCAGGGGGCAGTACATTCGTCGTCTTTTCTCTGGAGCTGGGACCTGGTGGTGCCCCTTTCCCTTTGGCCGTCCCTTGGTGTGAGGGTTTGGTGGGTACGACAAAGCGTTGCGCCATCGCCTCGAACCTTTCGTCCATCGCCTTGTTGATCAGCTGCCGCAGGTCCTCCTTTGTTGGCAGATCTCCCCTTGGTCTCATCTCCGCTTTGACCTGCTCCATCTCGGCTTTTAAACCGGCCATCTCCTCTCTGAGCCCACGAACTGTCTTTTTCAGACGCTCGTTTTCCGCTTCCAGCTCGAAGAACTCAGGATCTTCTTCGAGTTCGCTGGCGGTGAACCCCCTGAACTCACTCAGTAGGGCCACTTGCTCCCGGCCTATTGCCTCTATCATCCTTCTCATGTCCGCTGGCAGCCCAGCGATCACGAGTTCAGTCTTCAACCTCTCAAAGGTTTCCTTCGACCTTGCTCGGTATTCCTTAAGGGCCTCTACCTGCTCGTCATTAAGTTGGCGGATGTTAGCAGTTGACGAGTCATCGTCAGCTTCGTCGACTTCCTCATCGCTCTTCGGCTTGTTTTCAACAGGGAACTTTAGCGTCCACCCTTTCACAGCTGGCTGGCTCTCCTCCTCTTTTGGTTCCAATTTTTGGCGCTTGCGTACTCGGGATTGCACGGCGGGTGCCGGCGATCCTTGCGCCAAGTCCATTCCGGAATCCTCTACCATCTCCATCTCCATCTGGCAACTGTTTTTATTCGGACTCAGTGCTTCGTCCTTCTCCTTTCTCCCTCCTTTTTTATTCATATTTTTATTTTTAGCTGTCTTCATAACTGGACCCACGAGTGCGGGAGATCTAAAGGTCCACCCAGGCAGAGATCCCGCCATACCTGGGCAACCGTACTTACGCCTGGGGGGTCGGGAGGTACCCCAGGGCGACCGCTAATGGGCCGACTGCGCTCCGCCGGCCACCTCCAAGAGGCGCCCCGACACCACGAATCCCAGTGCCGGGACTTTGACGATTTTTTATAGTGGTTTACTCCACGCGGCCCCCACCGAAGTGGCAGCCCCCGCTCCCGCACCACGTACGAGGTTACGGTTGGGCCGGAACCGATCCTCGGTTCGGAACACGCCCCGACTTGCCCGCTGACGCGAGCTGGGCCCGAAGGCCCCCTCGGGTGATTTTTTAAAGGGGTTGTCTTCCCCGCGGCCCCCACCAGAAGGTGGCGGCCCTCGGCTCTGCACTACGTACGTACGTGACGTACGTACGTACGTCGAGCTCCTTCGACGACACCAGACAGAACTGGCATCGCCTAAACTCCCCTAACTCGGCTACCGCTACCCGGGATACCCAGGACGCCAGCCGAGCTCCCCCCCTGCTGGTTTTGGTCCGCGCCGGCTAAGCCAGTGGCCCCCATATCTGGAGGCCCCCCTATCCGCCACCCGGGGGACGCGCCCGATGGCAGTTCCAGCAACTGCACACGGGTATGTATAGTTAACCTCGAAGTTACATGAAAAAAATACCCGAATGAATAACCTACTCCTTATTGAAGTTGGTTAATAATTAACTACATTTTAATTTCTATAAATAATGAGTATTTTCTGATAATTTAGAAACCCTACTATTAAAACCTCAGAAGTTTCATACAAACTTTGCCACCCTGTTTTACCCCCTTAGGGGTTGAATTGGGCAAAATCTCGTCTTAGTGAGTACCTACGACCTAAAAGGAACTCCCGTGCGAAATATGAGATTCCTAGCGCTTGTAGTTTTTTAAGATTTCGTGATGAGTGGGTAAGTAAACTTTTGCCTTTATATTTATAATAGATATGAGAATATAGATAGGTATATAATGTATATTATATACCCAAGATTCAGGTATAAATGGTTGTATTCATCACTGAAAAACTGTCTCTTCAGAAACTCGATCCCAAAGCCGTCAATGCATAAGGCAGGAGCACAACTGTTATATTAAACGGTCGTCAATAAACTATTTAATTGAACATAAGTTTTTGATATAAAAAAAAAAAAAAAAAAAAAAAAAAAAAAAAAAAAAAAAAAAAACTAGAAGATAAATAGTTACAAAACAAAAAATATGAATAATCATAATCGTTATCAAAATATACAACATCATTAATTAATCGGATGTCAACCTAATCAACCGTGTTTGAATAGAAACAAATGCAAGAACTTTTAAATAATTTATTTTAATAAAAATCTGACAAAATAAAACTGTGCTATAGCCACAGATTTTGCAGAGAACAGAAGAGTAACTTTTATAGCTTAACTAGTAATGAAAAAGTCTTTATGTTCTTAACATAGTTGGGGGCGGCGAAAGTAACGGGAGTAAACTTCACAAAAAATGTATATAATATTAATCTATGGGCAAAGGACAGATCTTATTAATTGATCTGCGATACACCTTGTTATTATATAATACATCAGCCACCCTAACTCTACCATCTGTACCTGGAAAGGTCTTAACTATCCTAGCCATTGGCTATTCTAAGGGAGACGTGTCTACAGTTTTAATAATGACTAAGTCACCCTCCTTTATATTATTATGCTGACTTTTCCATTTGGGACGGCTCTGAAGCTGTGTTAAATAATCTTTCGACCAAGATTTCCAAAAATCTTGTTTAAGTTTATTGCATAAATTCCAAAATTTTATTCGGTTAACTGGGACGTCCGTGAGATCAATTTCAGGAAAACTAGTTAGAGCAGTACCAATAAGAAAATGGCCGGGAGTTAAATATTGACAATCACTGCATTTGCTGACACTAAAGGTCTAGAATTTAATATACCTTCAATAACTGTATAAAGTTCCTCATATGATAAATTTAAGTTACCGACAACCCTTTTAAAAATAATGTTTAACACTTTTAACCCCCGCTTCTCAAAGGCCTCCAAACTCAGGAGAGTAGCTTGGAATGAAACTAAATTGTATATAATTAGTAGAACAAAAATTGTAAACCGCATCTCTATGAGCATTGGAAGCCTGGAGCTTATACAATTCTTTTAAATAGTTGTCAGTACCTTTAAACGTTTTAGCATTATCACAAAATATTTTTGTGGGCATGCCATGCCGCGATATAAAACGCTTAAGACAGGCTATGAAGGCATCAGTCGTGAGGTCTGAAACAAGCTCTACGTGAATAGTTTTAATAGAAAAGCACACAAAGAGGGCTTTATAGCTTTTTGTAATAATGGTTTTTTTATACGGGCCACTTTCATATTAAATGGTCCACAAAAATCAACACCGCCATGCTGAAATGGTCGCGAAGCTGTTATTCTCTCTAATGGCAGAGAACCCCTAACTTATAACCCTTGCATATAGGCAACAACCGTAAGCTTTTAAGGAAACATCAGAATAACCTATTAACTGTACAGAAGAAACATTTCTATCAATAACACACCTACTAGCAGTAATTTTATCCATTTGATTTAAACTCTGGGCAATTATAAATGGCATGACCATTTTTGTTACAAAATAAACAGTTAGTAACAGTTTTTATGACAACATTGGTCACTTTTGACGGCTGGGATTTATATTTATATGCACCTTCATAGTGGGGACTTGTAAATTTTATAACACCTTCATTGCAAGTGCTTTTAGACATTGTTGTATCTTCAAGAGCAGCTGCACGCTTTTCAAGAAAAATTAAAAAATCTAACATTGTTGGCATTGCCTCTGAATTTCTCGATAACTGATATGCTTGCTTAGTAATATGATCTAACTGTCTTATTAAAATTGAAATAAGTAGCATATCCCATTTATCGATGGGCTCCCCTAAGTTTTTTAATGCATGTAATTGCTGCTGCACCTGAGATACAAATGACCTTAAAGCCACAGACGTACCTTTAAATATTTGAGAGATGTCCAAAATTATATGAATATGATTCATAATTAACCGTGCCCTGTCATCAAACCGCTTATTCAATAAAACTAAAGCTTCCTTATAAGATTGATTTACCAATGGCAAATTAACAATGACTGCTAAGGCATCCTCTTTTAAATATTTTAACAAATAAAATAACTTTTGTACATCTGACAATGACCTATTATTATCAATTACTACCATAAACAGATCATTAAATGGCCTTTATTTAGTAAAATTTTTTTTCATCAAAAGTTGGTATTTCAATATTTGGTAATTTACATGAAGAAACACTATCACACCCTGAGACTTTATACAGAGTTGCTTTATGGCAGCATTGAGCTTAGCTAAAATAGAATAATATTTATCTTCTACCACACCTACCTCTTCAGAGTCCTTATCATCAATAGTTAATATATTTAATTTAAGCCGTGCAGGCTTCATATTCCGTATGGGTAGATACTAACTTTTGTTTCCGGGCTTCTAACATCTCGACACTAGCAGAGGACAGCAGATTCGGGTCATTTACAAAATTTTCGGTTCTTGTTATTATACCTTTGTGTTGTCCATGGGATACACGAAGCATTTTTAGTTTTTCTTGAGCGGGGGTTTCGGTTAAAGACATTTTTATAACACACTTTAATAACTTTTCCGATATTTGTTTACGTTTCTTGTGATCACTGTTTGTTTACTTACTACACTGACAGATGAGCATAGATTATAGACTACTGCCCAATAAGAATTCAAGATGGTCGCTTGCTGCCACGACCAGTCGGTAAAATAGTAGCTTGCCGCCTTACTGATGCATCCACCAATCAGAGCTCGATATTTAATGGCGGCTATACTTGTATGAAAATTTTTCTTGAAATCACAATTTAGTGAAAAATACTTATGTTTTCCACTCTTCTTTCTTGAAATGGTTTTCGTTTTGATAAAAACGAATTTGCGGGCCGGCGAGTAGATATAGCCACCCTCCGAACGTATTGCGACTCGATATGGACGAGCCCCGCAAAGTAAGCAAGCAAGCAAGTAAAATATCGAATTTCCACTGTTATACTTGTTTTTCACTTTACTCGAAGGACCACCCGAAGGACCACTTTGCCTATGTTTGAATAGAAACAAAGGCAAGAACTTTTAAATAATTTATTTTAATAAAAATCTGACAAAATAAAACTGTGCTATAGCCACAGATTTTGCAGAGAACAGAAGAGTAACGAAATTAACATTCTATTTTTAAATTCTTATTTTTTACTTTTTATAGCTTAACTAGTAATGAAAAAGTCTTTATGTTCTTAACAAACCGATTTTGATGATTTTTCTTCATTCTCTGGATTTGTTCCGACTTAGAACATAGGATAGGTTTAATTTTAATTGACAATAAAAAAAAATCAGTCGATTATCAAAAATCTTTAAAAATGTTTCTTTTAAATTGATTACAACGCTGACTAACAGTAGTAAAGAAGTAGAAAATACTAAAAAATGCACGGGTGTTCATAAGGTTCCATAGATCGATTGCGAGAGCAGTGGACCGGAAATCCAAAGGAAAAAGAAAAATGAAAATGCACTTAAAATAAGTTGATTTGAATCGTTCAACATTTTAACCTACCACCCATTCAGGACGTCTCTTAACTGACAAGAAGAATGGGCGCAAGAAACTCGTCTGCTTTAACAAAAGAACGACACTTACAATATTATACGTCCTCACCATACAAAATAAATAAAAAAACAATATTATTCTGTTATCAAAATTATAGCAGTGTTATGGTGTGAATGTGCTGAATTCCACCTCAACTTCCACCGCAAGTTAAAACTTGTCAGCTGAAGAGCCAAGTCGATATTTTCTAATATTTGTCTTTGAAAATAATTTATCATACAAAATAACATAACGGATATGAGTATATAAACATCCAAGACCTCGGAATGATTGATTAAAATAATTCAGTTTTCGGTTTGGACGGAGTTTCCCGTCAGACGAGGACAGATTGAGTAAATTCAATATCACATCTTTGAGTTTGCGTCGTCAACATCGTGATTTAATAATCCTCCAGAAATTATTTTCATTCGCAATGGATTTGTTTCTTCTCCTTTTATTGTTTATTTTTATTCTTTTTTTCTAATTCGAAAGGGTTCGCTCTTGATACCAATCAAGCCCGGGGGTTAAGACAAAATCCACGACACGACGAAAGACGAGCTAACCCAGAAGGTGCCTAATCACCCTGGCCTTGAAAACGGACGGGTTATAAGTACTCGGAAATACAGATGCAGGGAGAAAGTTCCACTCCTTTGTTGTGCGCATTATAAATGATGATGAGAAGCGCTTAGTGCGACGGGTGGTAGCCCGCAATGCGTCTGGATGTCCGATGGAAAAAGGAGATGGCGGTATGAACATATGCAGCTTCTGAGCACACTCGAAAATACAATCTGTAGAAAACCGACCGACATCCAACTTTGCGGCGGTGAGTTAAAGTGAGAAGCTTGCTCTTCACCAATTTGCTGTCACCAATGAGCCTTTCAGCTCTACGCTGAATCATGTCCAGTGCAGCAAATTGGTATTTTGTAGAGCCGTCCCAGAGGTGGCTGCAATATTCCATGTAAAATCAGACTTCTTTATCCCAAGTATCAACTTAAATAACACTCGAATTTTTGGACATAAAGAGATGGCGCTGACGTCAGCTTAAGCAATACTTGGTGAAATTCGAAGCGTTATTGGACGAGTATTCTCCTGGATAACGAAAAATGTAGGTTCAAGTTCCGTCTGACACCTGAGACAAGTTGGACTTGGATCATTTCTTATAGTAATTTCTTAAATAACAAAAAATCATAACTTCAATATATTTAGGAATTCTAGGATATAGTAATGTAGGATTATATGACTGTTTCGTTTTTGGTGTGCGTGTGTGAGGTGTGTAATATATGAATTATTAATTTTGATTCGGCTACATAGTAACGGATACGTCAAGGGAGAATCGAATTTAGCGTTTTGAAGATTATTAGGTCATAAGGAATTGATTTCATTACCATTGTTTCTAATATGATATTAGAAATATAACTAGCTGACCCGTTAACGCGTTGCTATGGTGACGCGTATACAACGGAAAAGAGCGGGAAAAAGAGCGGACAGACAAACAACAAATTTGTGTTCTTAGATTGGGAATACCGAAAAAACCAGTATACAACTGTAATATAAAGAAGACTGGCAAACTTCTATGTATTTTCAGACCTCTATTCAAAGAGCACGTTCATGGAAGAAATCGAATGATACTTGAAAAACACCGTTAGACTAACAATAAAATTAACTTTTTATAATTTATATATATTTTATGCATTTTCAATGCGATCTTATAAGATAAATTATTATAATAGAAAAATACTAGAAAAAATTGACTCGGGTCACAAGTCGCAGGTTCGATTCCCGCCTGAGAATTCACTTGTGACCCGAGTCGATTTTTCCTAGTATTTTTCTATTATAATAATTTATCTAATAAAATTAACTTTTGACTCATAGTTGAAATTATAGAGATATGTAATAAATAACCTAAAAATATTGAGGTTAGGATTTAAATAGTTAGTTTTTAGAACCTGTTGTCAATAGATACTTGCCAATTAAGACTGATCAGTTAAATGAATAGGTACATAAGTCTGAACATTTCAAAACGACTTGAAGATATATTAAGTTGGTTAGCATAATAAAAACTGCTCATTATCAATGACATTATCCTATTTGTCGCGTATTGGCAGCGCGTTTCTTTTTATTCAACTGAGCAATATTTGCACGTCTAATGCATTTTATCGATACGAACGCGCGTTGTTATCGTTTATGCAGATATTCAAAGGTAGAACTTTGTACACTTACTCAAATTCATACTTAAATTGTTTGTGACTTGCGTAAGTTTCGCGTTTATATCGATACAAGTTTACAAATGGCACTTGTCACATAGAAAATAACGTCTAAATTGTCCAGATTATTCTTTTTGTTTATTTGTGATCGTGAGTTTCGCGTCTTATTGTTGTGTAATAAGTCACATAGTTGTTGGTGCTAAAGGATTTAAGGTACAATTATGTTTGTTTAGAGCTAATTTATAATATAACTAGTCTGGCCATAAATACTATTTTAAATTTTTATTTATTTTGAATTTGGAATGCTTTTTTTTTAAAAACTCTTTCGATTTGGCGCCATTTCACATATTTTTTCGTGTTCATTATCAAATTATAATTAGGAATGGGGTGTTCAAGAAAATAGGATTGTAGTGATCGCCTTGCAAAAAGTGGGTTTGGAGTCGTCGGTCAGATTTCAGATACTTCAAAAGCTTGGTATTAGCCGTATGTCCGTATATCGTACTATCAACAGATACAACAACACTTCCGCTATCGAAGATCATAAAAGATCGGGTCGGCCGCATGCTGTTAGAACTAAAAAGGCTGTTTATACTGTTAAAACCAGAAACGAAACCCTATTAGGATGCAAAAAATCTTATCGCTAGAAATGAAGATTCCAGCTAGGACTCCATCGCGTATTATAAAACAAGACCTGAAGCTCGGTGCTTATCGTCGATATACAGGACGTGCCCTAGATCAATCTTTACAATTAAAGTGAGTAGATCAAAAATGCCTTCTGTCACGATACGTAGGTGAAAGGCACAGAAAGAGGATATTAGGATACCGATGAAAAAAAATTCACGATTGAAGAGCACTACAATAAGCAAAATGATAAAGTGTATGCTCACAGTTTTAAAGAAGTTGCTCAAATAGTCGGAAACGTACAACGTGGTTATCATCCTGCGACAGTGATGGTTTAGTAAGGCGTGTCTTATCAAGGCATCACAAAGCTACATTTTTGTGAAATAGGAGTGAATTCTTCAGCCAAAGTGTATCAAGAGACAATCTTGGATCGTGTTTTGAAACCTCTCAGTAATATACTTTTTGAAAACGTACCGTGGACTTTCCAGCAGGACTCTGCACCTGGTCACAAGGCACGAACTACCCAAGCCAGGTTTGAAACCAACGTTCCAGACTTTATAAGAGCTGAAGGCTAGCCCTCATCTAGCACAGACCTCAACCCTTTAGACTACAAATTATTGTCAGTTTTAGAGGAAATGGACAACGATACGGCGACATCGAGTCTCTTAAGAAATCTCTGGAGCAAGCAGTGGCGAAATTTCCCATGCAAACAGTGCGTAAATCCATAAATTCGTGGCCAGACAGATTAAAATCCTGTATAAAAGCCAAAGGTGGACATTTCGAATAGAATATTTCTTTATTTTTTCTGAGACTTTAATAAATATGTAAATATAACTTTTGATATTACATTACTTCATAAAAAAATGCATTTTCATTTGTAACAGAACTTATGGCCGGGCTAGGTGTGACTGTGTATTGCCATAAATTAAAAACAAGAATTACCCTTGGAACTTTTTGCGTTGTGATTTCAATATTAGAAACATAAATCTTAAAAATTTGGCTTACCCACATGGCTGTGTATGGTGTGCACTGAAAATTGCTTAAATTAAGTTGTTACCTGAAACAAATAACAATATGAGATGTATAAAACAGAACGATAGTATGTTTTCTTTTGTATAGCACCCGCCCCTCAATATATAACCTCAGAAAAAAACCGTGAAACTAAAATTTCAAATCATTAAAAAGTAAACTAGAATCATATAGTAGTGGTCGTCTTTCAACTTTTAAACAAAATCGTAAAGATAATGTATATTTTTATTGACGTGTATGTATTTATTTGTAATTAATTTCATCTACTATAATGTTTGGATTTTAATGTAATTCAATAAAATTTGTCTAAACACCAGTTGATAAATGAAACCACTAGTTTGATTGTAAATTCTTGAGTTTATATATATTTTTTTTAATTTTTAAAATCATAATTATAATTTACTACCTCTAGAATGCTGTCGATAATTGTTGTGCTTATAGTTCCATTACTTATAGGTCTCTAGTGTATTAACTCAATAACAGTGTTGGTTTTTGAATACAATTTTTGTACAAAACTGAAAATACAAATAGTTATATATCAGATAATAATGACGAAAGAGTGGTGACGATCACAGATTAAGTATAAAGAAAACTCGTTACTCTGTGTAATAACAAAGATTAGATTTTTACTGAAACTTCAAATAATATGTACTATTTTATAAAATCTTATCAATGATTATTAAAGTTTTCTGATATAACTATTTTTTCTTTTTTTAAACTACTAAAAGTGAAGGCTCATAATGAAACATCTTTACTAGACTCTATAATTGCCAAATAGGATATGCCCTAAGTAACAAAAAAACAAACAAGTGCTATAAAACGTGATTTATTATTTCTTTTTTGGCGGGAGCGCGAAAAGTCATTTTAATGGTTTTGGTTTTCTTGTAAATTTTTGTGTTGTGGTTGATATTAGTGTGTAATAACTGTGGGTTATTAACCACTGAATGTTTCTGAATATGCATGAGTGTTGGCAAGTGAAACAAAACAGTGGAAGGTGTCTTTTTCAAGAAAGCTTCGAGGAGGTTTCAGTAAAACCCCACTTCTTTACTGAAACCTAAGAAATTACTCAAGAATTGGCAATTCTACTTACTTGACACTGGCCAAAAATAAAGCAAAAGAAAAAAGATTTATTATTTATTCGTGAAAATCGTCCAACTCCGCGCAAAGACAAGGATAATCCGCATCTTTTGGTTCAAGCACTCATCTCTTAAAACCTGGAGCGGTGACTTTACGTAGTGATCGTGTATCATGATGTAAATTCAAACATCAAAAAAATAATAAATGGTTATTATTGATTATTCTTGATAACAATTTAATGAAAAATTATCAACAAATTATTATCTTAAATGCTTACACTGCTAATATAGTAGTGCTAACTAATTCTAAAACATTTTTTTAGTGAAAGAGTGAATAAATGTTATTCTGGATATTCAGTATATGTTCATTAGATAATTATAATGTGTACATTAAAAACAACAAGTTGTTGTTTCGTTTTTATTTTGTTTTCCTAATTTGTTTTAATTTTTCTTATAAATAAGGTGAAAAAGAATTGTATTACGTAAAATATAACTTAATTTTGTCAGTGTTTGTTATGATTGTAAATATTCAACTTACCAAAATTTGATTACGTGAGAATAATTCTGTCATAATTTTGGGCAATTGAATTTTATCACTGTATTTGGCAATAATTATTTTAAATTTATGCCAAAAACAAGATTTATGGCAGTATAATAATGTTTCAGAGTGAAATTATTAATTTAAATGGAAAATAATTCAAAATGAAGATTAAAAGAAATGATTTCACTCGAGCGTATCGACTTCCAGGAGCCAACATGGCGATTCCCGCCAACTTAATATAATCTATGGCAATTCCCGCCAACTTTGTGGAAAGAAACTTAATCTAAAAGTAGAAAAGTATATGTAAATTTAGTTTTTCTGGAGAAATTGTGAGAGTAACTTGAAAGATGAGTGTTCCTGTTAATTGGTATACTTCGAAATTAATAAAGTGTTTTCACTTATTTGTGACTTTTAAAAACAGGTCGAAAAAATATTCTTTGAAGAATTAAGTATTACTTAGGTGCTTTATAAGAAATTGAATCGTTGATATAACAAAATCTATACTTAAGGAAAACTTGTGCTGATAAAAATATTATAATATTATTAGATTGGTGTCAAATAAACTTAAATTAAACTTTGTATTTATTATTCTTACAATTAAAATATCTAATAACGTGTTATACGAAACGTTAACTTGTTAATAGAGTGCTCATAAAATACAAATTCATTGTCAATGACTACATGAATTGCTTAATCGATTGAATAGAAACATAATTAAATTCAACTTAATTCTAACTTAAAATTGGTTTCATAAAATCAAATGACTTTAATAGGTTCTTGAAACTATTAAGAAGCGTCCATTAAAAATTATCAATAATGATCAAGTTTCGTTTTTACTGTAAAGAGCTTAAACAGCTTAGAGTTTATAGCGTAGAGTAAAATTAAAATACTGCCAGATGTTAACGCATTTTTCTTAGAAATTTACACAAATATATAATATACACAAAATTGGAAAACATATTAATAGTCAAATAATAATAATCAGTTTTTTTTTTACATTCACACCAATAAGCCTGGCCTAAAGTGAGCACTTTAAGACTTGTATTATGGATACTAAGGTAACGGATATACGTACATACATATATCTTACATAAGGTAAAAAGTAATATTTAATGAAATACATATAAATATCCATCACTCAGGTACAAATGCTCGTATTTATCACACAAACAAACAACCTTCCGGGGCTCGAACACAGGACCATTGGTACGATAGGCAATACTGCTACCGTTGCAGCAAACGGTCTTCAAGAAAGGTTATCAAGGTCGAAGGGACGTTGAAAAACTATAACGTGAAGGTCAGAAAAAGAAAACCTAAAACACGCTTGCGAAGTTTTTGAGCATACTTATCTGCGAGAGACTACGTAATTTACTGCCTACGTCCACCAAAATTGCACTGAAGCAATCTATTTTACTCCCTATTCAAAATTACGCCGATGTCTGCTACCTTACTCTTTTATATTTGATTTCTATTTGACATTCGCAAATATAATTATATTCTCAGCTACGCTCTCAAGTGGCTTCCTATTTGCCGAAATACTCACACACTTAGGTACTCTAAAACATACTGTTTAATCCGCCGATTCCTCGCTATCTCTAAGACCGTTTTGAATTCCTTTATACATAAAACGTGTTTTCCTCGAAGTCATCAGAGAATCTTCAAAAGCAAAATGTATCACGGTCCCCAAGCTCGGTGGAAGTACATCCTCTTTCGTTGTTGAAAGTAGCACATGTGTTTACATGCCCAAAGCTATATCGTTATATTTTAAAATACCTATTTGTAGACTGAACAAAACATGTAATAAAAAAAAAAAAAAAAAAAATATTTCTTTCAAAATACTTAATGACTAAAAACATAGGGGTTGGGGCCTTCTTTTAAGTATAACAATACTTGTGCCAGAGGGCCCCGCTCTTCCATATCTTACATTATGTTAAAGAAAATAAAATAAACATTGAAATTAAATTGACAGGTAAATTAATCTTAAATCAAGTATGTTAATTATGTATAGTGTGTGTGCATGTGAGTGTGTGTGTATGTGTTGTGTGTGTGTGTGTATGTGTGTAAAGATATAATATAATACATATTTATATAAGGATTAACATTTTAAGGTATTCAGCATTTCTTCGGTCCTCTCATAATTTAGCCCTCTCAAGAAATCCGCTACTGCCACAACACAATTGCGATAGGTCTCTGGATAAATATTCAATATTTTATTTGTGTTGTTATACAAGTGTCCTGACATTGTATAATATTGTCTACTAGCAAAGTACGTTTTACATGTTTTTTGGGGAATAACAATATGTGCTCGTCTTCTGATTAGCAAGCCTGGATCATAGTTTAAGTATCTGTGTCTTCTGAGTACAGTAGACAAAATATACAGTTTCCTCACTGTTAGTAAATCGTTCAATTGATAAAGTTGCTCAGTGGGAAATCTAATTTTCTTAAAGGACATAACCTTTAGTAGTAGCCGCTGTGCTCTTTCAACTTCCAAAAATTTTTCTTTAGATGCTCCACCCCAGATAGGGATACAATAGGTAATTATAGATTGTACTAAGGCACAATATATGTATTTAAGTAGTTTTTGGGGGGCAACGTGTCTTAAATTCCTAAAATTCCAGGTGAGTTTCCTGATCTTATTTGATAAATTTTCTATGTGTGGATGCCAAGACAGTCTCTGGTCAATAACTACACCTAAGTATCTTGTTGATAACACTCGAGAAAGGAAAGGGCAAGTGCATTCATTCAGCCCATCTAAAGCCTGATTCAGACAACCATGTATTTGGATAGCAAAGTTTTCATTTGGTTGGGTACGGTTATTAATTGTAAAACAGATGTAATTTGTCTTAAGAATGTTAAGTGTAAGTAAGTTAGTTTTAAGCCAGTCCGCAACCAAAGCTAAACCAATCTCTGCATCACGCCTAACCCCCTCCCAAGTTGCAGCATTAAACACTATGGCAGTATCATCAGCGTAGGAAAAGATTCGTGCACCAGATAGGTTGAGTTTGCTTAGCTCGTTTATGTAAATTAGGAATAAGGTAGGCCCAAGCACACTGCCCTGTGGGACTCCATAAGAAATATTCAAGTCTGAACTTACATATTGTTCTATCTTGACAGACTGTTTTCTATCAGAAAGATAGTCCCTAAAGATGGACATCGGGTGTCCCCTAATACCAATGTTTTCCAGTTTATTCGTCAACATAGAAATAGAAACGGTATCAAAAGCTTTTTTTATGTCTAGAAATATAGTTATACATTTATATCCTTTGTCTAAGTTATCTGTGATTAGAGATGTTAAAGCTGTCACAGCATCTTCTGTTGATAAGCCACGTCTGAATCCAAATTGAGAGCTTGATAAAATTTTAAATTTATTTAAATAGTTAACCAGTCTATTGTTTAAAAACTTTTCTATAATTTTTGCAATTGATGTAAGAACAGATATTGGCCTGTAATTATTGATATCATCTCTCTTCCCAGCCTTGTGCACTGGTGTAATAATGGATTTCTTAAGAAGTGCGGGAAAGACACCTTTCTGAAAAGATAAATTAGCAAGGTGGCAAATGATAGGTGGCAACCTCACTCCCAACATACTTTAAGAAACTTGTTGAAATGTTGTCCCACCCAGGTGCGCTATCTGACTTTAAACCCATTAGTACGTTATATACCTCGTCATTGTCAGTATCTAATAAGACAAAGCTTGATTGACTAGAGTCATTTCTAAAAACAGAAGTATCAGTCTCAAGTTGACTGTGGCTACTCGGAGAGGTAACAATACTTTCTGCCAATTCCCTTCCAATGCCAGCAAAAAAGTTATTTACGTAATTAACTGAATCAATAGGAGAAGATTTTATATGTAAAAGTTCAGAGTTACCTTTTTTAATAGATTTTAGGTTTGTAATAGTTTTAATATTATTCCATAATTTTTTAGTATTGCTTGTAGACTTAGCTAACAGTTCCCGCTCATATTTCCTTTTAAGTTTTTTTATTAAGTTATTTAGAAAATTTCTATACCTTTTATAAGTTATACTTAATATAACGTTATTTGAATCACTACGAAGTTTTTTTTGCATTTTGTTTCGGTTATTACAACGCAAGATGCCATAAGTAATCCATGGTTTAATGATTCGTTGCTTTTTCGTTAGTAGTTTGACTTGAGTGCTATCCCTTATAGCTTTTTGTATTTTTTCTATCAACATATTCGTCACTAAATTAGGGTCATTAATTAACAGTAGGTCTAATAAATCATTTTCAATTAAGTGTATACGAGCTTTTTCAAAATCTATAGTATCTTTTGTTTTCGGACAATATTTTTGAGTTGACAAATTTGAGATTTTTAGAAATATCATACTATGATCTGTTACAGTTGCATTAATTACAGCTATTTGTATTAATTTCCTACAGATATTCATCTTTAATATGAAATGATCTAGGCAACTAATATCCCTAGTTGGTAGTGTGTGACCAGGTAGCATCCCATGCATATAGAGAGTATATTTAGATAATTTATTTTATTATTTCGTTCGTATGATTGTTCATTTTGCTTAGGAATGACGTTATGTTGATATCTCCTGTTAATACTATGTTTTTATTTGATCTTATACTTTCTAAGTGAGCATTCAGCGATTCAATAAAAATATCAGCGTTGATATTTGATGGTGACCTATATATTCCTAATACAGTAATGCCATATACCTTTAGTTGCATACTAGAAGCATGGCAAATATTAATTTCCTCAACTGTTGCTCGAATATTGTTCCTAACAAAAATGACAACCCCATCGTTTTGATTTATGTGCTTTGTAGTTGCATAAGACTTGTATCCTTGAAGTAGTTTTTCATATGTATTTAAATGAATAATTAGCTGACCCGGTAACGCGTTACTATGGTAGTATGTTGCTATGGTAACGCGTATACGATGGAAAAAGAGCGGACAGACAAACACACAAACAACAAATTTGTGGACTAAATTCTTTAAATTTTTCTATTATTAAATATTTTTCCGTTAGCCGGTAGACGAACTACTTACGGTAAACGCGTTGCTATGGTAACGTTGTTGATACAATGGAAAAAGAGCAAGAAAAAGAGCGGACAGACAAACACACAAACCACTGTGATCTTAGATTATAGATTACATGCATAGATAGAATCATGTCATTTTCTCGCAGGGGTAGGCAGAGATCAGATCTTCTTCTACTCTCATCAGACCTTTTATACAAGGTTGTAGGCTAAGGTTAGTTTTGAAAGAATAATCAGGTAATTAATAATCTTCCATTATAAAATGTTATCAACACCAATCAATATTTTTTTTTATTATTATTCAATTAAAGTTATGATACAAGACTACTACCTTAATTCACCGCTCCAGATTTTATAAGAAACCTATACAGCCTTCCTAGGCTGTGGCACTTACAAGGTGGTGTTTAGTCAGTACGAGTCTGACATAAACTCTCTTGCCGGCCGATGTGTCCATGATGGACTCACCACTTAGGGTGGAAAAAGAGAGCTTTTGGAGCAAAAGATGCAGATTATCCGGAGTAATATTTTTTATAATGATACCATACGGGTAACGATGTATAAAATTGTAAATGTTATTATTCTCTGTTAAAACTGACGATTTTCTTTCGACCTTTTTTCTTGTCAGTTAAAAGATCCGCAGAAAGCGTGGTAAGTTAAAAATTTTTGGATGAAACAGAGGAATTTATTTCAAATCCACCACAGTTACAATTTATAGTGATATGACTTGCAATTTTGACTCTTCACTCCGTAATATATAGCAATGAAGCATGTTGTTCAAGTTGCGAACTTATAACTGAGTGATTATATTACTTAAATCCGTTTCATGAAAATGACGATATTATAGTAAGTAGCTTCATATATAATAATAGCTCTTGCATTCATGGATACTAATGTAAACACAAACAAGTATATACGATACATAGATATGTAATATTTAAAAAAGTGTATATATAAACACCCATGACTCAGGTACAAATGCTTTTATTTGTATGAAATATGTGTTGTATTTGTGTGATAACACAAACATCTGCCCCTTACGGTATTCGAACCCAGGACCGTCAGTGCGAAAGGCAGGATCTAGTTACTTTTAAATCGCCGAATCTTACAACATAAACTACATGTGTTGTCATGTGTGTGTTGAATAATTTGCGAATTCCTCACTCAACCACAATAAAAGTTGGTGAACTTATGGATATTTTGTGAATCCTTTCAGATTGACGGAATATACTCACTCGTGGAATTCTACGATAAAATCTCACTTCTTTGAATTAACCCACAATACTTTGTGACCGTAAACTACAGTACTTTCAGTCGTCCCCAAAAACGCACAATAGCACTCCAAAAGCCTTCATCAAAGTCGTGCTTAATGGAAACAGTAATTAACCGCTGTGTGGGCGGTTAGAGTAAATTATGTAGACGATTGAACATAAATATTACATTAGGAAAACCAACGTTAACTAAAGTAATTTATACAACTGCACACAATAGATAATGTCTAAAGCAATTTTGCTAAAACAAATCAACTCGTCTAAAGTATCTAACCGAACTTAAACTAACAAATTTTCGCTGTTCGGTATTACTGGTCTTCCTATGTACTATGAAGAGATGGCAGTGATAATCTAAAAAACATTGGAAAAATTCAACTGTATATAATCAGGGATCTCTTGGTGTCCAGTTTTTCTATGCTAGTAACTGATAGATCGTGGGAGGCGGTGATAAGCATTTATGATTTCTACTATTATGAAGGTGTCATATCACAAAAGGAGACCAAACAGCAGACTAGGGGTAGGCGAATGCGGACAGGGAGAAGGAGATGAAGCAACCCAGAGGAGTCAAATGGAGATGGGGTGTCCTTTCCATCTAGGATATCCCGCCCCTCTTAATGTGATTACAACTTCGATTCTTCTTTTCGGATGGAGTGACTTGGTGAGACAAGCCAGTGGTGGATGGGGTAATCTGATCGAGGGCATTGCACACGCTTTGCACATACATGACGTCTTATTGTATCTAGGCATCGCACATCTATGGAAAAGGAAGTCTATACCCGGCCAGAGTGGTGAGGGCAATACGTGGGCCACAAAAACTAAAAAACGAGGAGTGTTACGACGGAGTTTTTTAGCAGAATATGCCGCTATCGTTACACTATCACACGGGCCACACGCGACAGCCACAAACAACGCCACTTAAAGCTTGAAGCGGCTACAAAGGTAGCTAAATCGCGTGACAGATACATGTGGTCGGTAGGAGACACTAGCGGTGGGTGGCCACTAGTTTTTTTAACCCATTTCTTGTTGTATCGTAATAGACTCTGACGAAGAATCTTTCATTGTGCTGCTGCTTATGTATGAATTCTGACATGCGTGCGTTGCCTTCGTTTAGAAATGGTTAACTGAAACAAAGGGAGAGAGAGGTAGAGAGAGGGCTATCGCGCGAGTGGTGTGAGTCTGCTTTTTGTGTTGGCGTTAGTGGGCGGTGCTGGCCACAAGAAGCAAGCGGCGACTATTTGTAGCATGTAGCGACCACCGGCGTCAAGTTAATATAAGCATAAAAACGATAGGACATATGTGTGGCCAGCCTTATTGATGCATTCCTTGGCTCACCAAGCCGATAGAAAGAAGTAACATAATTTCCTCTCGACAAAATACAATTAGAAGTTTTAACCACTTGTCAATATTGAAGTGTAGAGCAAATTTCATTTGACAAACTGTGTAAATTCGGTAGTATAAAATGTAATCGGGCAAGTCCTTAATATGTTAGGAATTTATCTTATAACACCTCTTTACAGATAACTGTAAAAGCCACACAGTCTATTACTAAGCGTTGTTTAGATAAATTTTGTAACAATGAAAGAAAGCAAAAAAAATATTTTGCGAAACATCATCCAATATCCATGATTAGAAATTTTTCATTTTCATTAGCTTTTGATGTTTCTATGGTTAGAATACAAACTTCTCTTTTTGGTGGATAATAAGAATTGGCCACCAAGTTCTAGAGTGGATTGGTAGGTAATTACGAATGCAAATGCAGCCGAGACACAAGGCTTACCGTGCTTACGAAACACGAAGGAGACCCTTAATTCACCCTTGCGAAACTCACTTAATCTACACAATATTCGAACACGCTAAACTAGCGATTTTCTCGACAAAAGCCCTTTTAGTTTATCATATTTCTCTCTAAAACGATATATTCGTTCGCTTTCCAACTGTCCTAAATTTTAGAAACCTCCCAGCAATGAGTTCGCCGATTTTCTATCTTTCCTTTTATATCTCAATGTTGAACTCTAGTGTAATCCTTTTCACCCATTTGTTCACCGCATTCGCAGATTCTACGTAACAAAAAAGGTTTCATCCGTTTCCAACTCCTATTTTGCTCGCATTAACATCACCCGGAGTAGATTTAGGTGGGCTGTATAATATTTTCACGACGCCATTGCCGCACATTGTCCGACAAGCTTATGGCATTACAAATTTGCCACATTACTACAGCGCGTACGTAGGAGTTTTTATTACAAATCGGTTTGTAGGCTGTTTCGTTTTATTTCAATACTAAAGCATAGTAATAAATTTACTAATATTCTGTCCTTACACATGAAATTGGCGTTTTGTCGTATTTGACACCTTGATATGAAATGTCTCCTCTTTGGTCAAGAATTCCAAATTCAAATTTATAAATTTATTAAGCTGGGACATTTGAGTTTCGAATATATCAGTTTTTGCTTTGGCGTCGCTCTTTACGCACAAAGACAAACATGGAATGTTGATATATTTACGAGTACGGGTTCTACCATGGCACCATTTCATATGTAAGGACCTAATATAATAGTAAGAAAATAAAGCCGTGGAGTATCCCGTAGACTAGCATATAACCAACCCTCCATACTTTATACGATTCTCCATTGTATTGCATTTATTTTAAAATTACACAAAGACTTTCCAATTTTATTTATTGGCATAAATAATTATTTTTCCTGCAACAAACTACAAGTCAATTATAATTTCATGAAGTCACAGAAAAAAATTCTTAATTTCTTTATAAAAATCTTAGGCGAAAGATGTTCACTGCTGGGCGAAAGTCGCTCAAAAAATGGGGGTTTGTTGTCATAATTTTTACGATTGGAAGGCGAAAGATTGGAGAACGCTATGTAAGACCATAAAGCGAAAACCCTGCTACCCATTTTCTGATCTACTAGAGGCGTATAATGATCACCACTTAACAGTAAATGTGAAGGGTTTGTGCCGTTCTTGTCTGCCGGATATCGTACGACAAAAATGAAAATGCACTTAAATTAAGTTGTTTTGAATCGTCTAACATTACCTACCACCCATTCAGGACGTCTTTTAACTGACAATTCTATTATTTTAAGAAGCATAAGAAACTCGCCAGCTTTAACAGAAGTAACGACATGAACGACGTCGTCACCATACATAATCCACAAAAATGTCACCATATATAATCAATAAAAATGCTAAGATTTTTTGGCGACAGATTTGGTAGTTATTTTCTTTCCTCCAATCCTCGTTGACACTTACTGTATCTATATTTCTTTTGATTCTTATAATTTTATATCCACCATTAGCTATAGCAAATTATATATTTACAGTTCTCTTCTCAATACACACACCATTTCATTTTATCCTTATTTATTCTTTTCCCTTCAGTTCGCTTGGAGGATATTGTTGTTTGACAATAAGGCTGCCTGTTTGATTTCCTTTCTTTGTTGTACTTGTCTTTATCTGTGTACTATCTGTACACTATATAAAAAAAGTTTGAAGGTTTGATCACTAGTTTCAAAACAATGGTTTAAAACCAGTGATTAAACATTCAAACTTTTTTCATTTCAATTCCAATCATATGCTAGTTTTGTTTGAAAAAAGTATTGACCATTTTAAAAATTATATCATGGTTAAGTATAACTACGCGATTAAGTCGCTAAGCATAAAGCTGCGCTAGCACCATAATATTGAAGCGAAGCGTAATACCTAAAAAAAGTTTTTTTTTTTGTTTCGATGGAAATTTTTACGAATTTCATAATTCGGGCTCCGTCACAATCTGGTCCTAAACTCGGGAAGTTATGGCGTAACAGACAATGCGCAATTGAAGCTGATCCATGAGAGCTTCACTCGCTTCGCTCGCTCCGCTCCAATAAATAACGCTTTATTGCCTGTCGCACCAAGCGCTTCTCAACATCTTTCATAATGCTTACAGCAAAGGAGTGGAACTCCCACCCTACGTGTATATTTCCGAGTACTTATAACCCGTCCGTTTTCAAACCCAGCATGAATAGGCACCTCCTGGGTTAGCTCGTTCCATCGCAGATTCTGTGTTGGACCCCGGGCATGATTGGGATCAAGAGCAAACCCCTTAAAAATACCTTAATAATGATACCGCTTTCTTAGTCTATTTTATAAATTTCACTTGACTCCTACTTTCTGAGGTGCATTCTGCCGATCATTGCCCATCTTGAGCTTCTCGGTATATCTTTGTCACCAACTCTTAATTTTGGCTCTTTCATTAAAAGCAAGGCTCAAGTAGTTTCAAAAAAACTTGCCATTCTGGTGAAGGTGAGAAAATACTTACAGTTGCTCATCCTTTACCAAGAACAAGTTCGATCGTGTATGGAGTATTGTTCTCATCTTTGGAACAGTTCCGCCCGATACCACCTCCAGACGCTTGAGTCCATTGATGAAAAGCTCAAAAGCCTTAACCGTAGACGGAAGGTAGCAAGCCTGTCCGTTTTTAAAGGATACATTTCGGAGAGTGTGCAGCAGAATTGTAGAACCTTGTTCCGCCGCCCCATTTTTTCATAGGACAACCAGACTTACAAATAGGCGACACCATTATACGGTAGATATACCAAAAAGTCGCATTAAGCGTTTTAGTTCCAATTTTGTGATACGTGCCGTTAAGGAGTGGAACTCTTTGCCTGAATCTGTGTTTCCTGTGACAAATACAATTTAGGAGTCTTCAAGTCACGTGTGAATAGATATCTTCTAGGCAAGCGCGTCACATACTACATGAGGTTTTACTGAAACCTACTCATATACTTCTTGTGAGAGCAGGAAATGACAACTTCCGCTGCTTTATTTCACTTGCCATCTCTTGTACATTATCACAAAGTGATTATTGAGTGTTTATTAATCCAACATTATTACACACTTATATCCACCACAACATAAATTTCAATAAGAAAACCAAAACAACTATAGTGAAGCTTCGATGAAAACAGTTCTGTTTCAGGCATTTTTTTTTTCTTTTTCGACTCAGACAAAGGTAAAAGGTTATTCTGCAGAACTTCGTTTTTTATTTGAAAATAGATTGAGACAATACAATGTGGGTCATAGGTACCTGGCAAATACAATTTAGGGATCTTCACATAACGAGTTCATATGTGTTATAAGTTAAAATGAAATTTAACCAGCAAAATGAAAAAGAATCATCAAAATCGGTTGAGTAGTTTCAGAGTTATTCCCGAACATAAGTCGTGACACGATATTTTCTGAATATAAGTTTAAATAAGACTAGCTGACCCAGCCACGTATTGCTGTGTCTCATGTATTATGATTTACAATATTTTTTTTATTATAAATTAAACTGAAACCTGTCTTATGTCCTAAGTCAGGACGAATCCAGCAAAATTTAAAAAAAAAAACATCAAATTCGAATGAATAGTTTCGGAGTTCATTACAGTCTAACTGACTCGGCCACGCGTTGCTGTGTTATAAATGAAAATTAAACCTATTCTATCTTTTAAGTTAGATCAAATAACAGATAGTTACGAAGTTTGATCAAAATTGGTTAAGTAGTTTAGGAGTCCATCGCGGACAAACAACGTGACACGTAATTTATATATATTAAGATAAGATATACATATATTTTGATAAATAACAATGGATAAGAAGTATGTACCACGTTTCTTTCTTATTCAGATACTTCCCTGCATGTTTTGTAGTGTATGTTAATGGTAAAACCATTTTTACATTATTCACCCTTTCAGCATCTCGTTTTGTGCGGCGAGTTTCACGCGTCGATACTGCGGGAATTATCTTTTCACGCGAGTGGGCGGGTGGGACCTATCAGTCATGTCAACCCGACTAATGATTGATGGTAAGCGGACTTGTTACGTGATGCTATTTTTAACTTAAATAAAATAAATATTTAAAAAATAATATTTAAAAACATTGTCATGTTTTTGGAACAGTTAATAATGATTAGTAATATATAATAATATTTTTTTTTTACATTCACACCAATTAGCCTAGCCCAAAATAAGCACTATAAGGCTTGTTTTATGGGTATTAGGGTAACGTATAGACATAAATATATGATACATAGATATGTAATTTTTATAGAAATATATATAAATATCCATGGCTCAGGTACAAATGCTCGTATTTAACACACAAATTTTGATTTTTTTTTTCATTTTGATGAATTTGGTCTAACTTAGGACATAGATTTTAATTATTTTAATAATAATGATTTTAATAACAACACAGCAATGCATGGCCGGGTCAGCTAGTATATATATATAAAAATTCCCTTTCACAGTGTTTGACCGAGATAAACTCTGACATTACTCAACAGATTTTGATGATTTTTTTTGTCATTTTACTGGATTCGTTCCGATTTAGACTATAAGATAGGTTTTACTTTAATTTATAATAAAAAAATACAAATTATAATAACTGAGCTACAGCAACGCGAGCCTGGGTCAGTTTTATTAAATATTTAACATTGAATCTTGTTCGCAGTGAGACAATTATAATTTGTCAAGATTAAAGCGTGAAATATCGAATCACATTTCCGAATAAATATACTCACTTATTCATAGTCATGCCTGGAGATTCTTTTTCCGGGAACAAGATTACGCGAAAATGTACTGATTTTGTGAAGGAAAAATACTTGTACCGACCGGACTAAAGTAAACAGCTTATGCTAACTCAGAGGCGACAGTCTGTAAGACATAGTCAGCAAGTAACGAATTATGTAAAGTATACAATTCAATATTTTGTTGGCTGTAATATAAAATAGGAGAGTACTTGGCTTGTTAGAGCTGTGTAATTTAATACGTATTATGAAAAACAAATTAACAAAATCGGTTGAGCAGTTTGGGAGTTCATTTTAGTCAAACACTGTGACAGGGATTATATATATATATATATATATATATATATTTATATATATATATATATATATATATATATATATATTTATATATATATATATATATATATAGAGAAGATAATGAACAATTTTTGAGATATTTTCATAAAACTTGTGAAATTGTCTAAAAAAACATTTTTCTTAAGACAATTAATCATACATGCTCTGAATCCAAGTTAAGTAGCTGAAGCACTTGTGTTATGGTGTTTCGAAACAACGACGGTACTACAACGCCCAGATCCGAGACAATATAGAATAACACGTCTTCTACATTGATTCCGGAATGGAGTTTCCTTGGAAACTTGTATGGGAGCCACTCGACCACGGAGGTAGTATATTTAACACTAGCTGCACTGGCCATGCTTTGCAATGCTTTTATATGTATAATATAACTGACTTCCCTTGCATGGGATGACATTTTTCTGACATGCAAACAACAACTAAACAAAGTGTTATTAGAATCTGATCGAAGCTTTCCGAACGCATAAGGAACAAAACGTAGATTTTTATAAAAAAAAATAAGAAAACTGTCCCAATCTAGAATATTAAGTTTTCGTGTTGACATATTTTGCTGAACATCGCTAAATTGTTTCTTATAGTCGTAGTAGTTCGATTATATCCAAAGTTAATCTACACTAATTTTATAAAATGGAAAGATTTGTATTTTTGTATGTTTGCAATGAATAAACTCAAAAACTACTGAGCCGATTTCAAAATTTCTTTCACCATTGGAAAGCTACATTCACGTTGAGTAACATAGGCTATATTGAATGCTAGAAAAAAAATTAAAGAATTTTGTCCACCCTTGCGAAGCCGGGACGGATCGCTTAGTTAATAAAATAAAATTATGTAGCTTACCTCCGCAAAAAATCAAACAACATGCACCGCCCTCTCGCCGAAAAATAAACGCAGATACCGCAGTCACCGAGACACCTCACACCTTCACCAACTATTCGACAGGAGTTTTGCTCCCACACGGAGCATCATCAGGAGCTGTTAGACCGTGCAATATCGAGCACTTAGTGATTGGTTGTGCTTTTTTGCGGAAGTAAGCTTCATATCTGGAATTCCGTGAAGAAATCCAAAAAACACTCAAGAATATTACTTAATTTTGAATAGTTTCAATTTTAATAAAGATGTATATATATCGTATCAAAATTCCAATTATTTTAGCGAAGTCTCTCGCAATCAACGGGGCTACAGGCTTACAATGTATTTGTGAAGCTATATTGAATTTAATTACGTCTTTGGGTCAAACAATACCTTCACGTTGAACAAATGACTTTCGAGTTACTAAATATTAGTTTTTGAATACACTATAGAAATTAACTATTTTAATATTAGAAGTAAGGTCAAACCTTAGACTTCATGATATAAGGAATTGTACTTTATTTACGGCCGCTTGGTGCAACAGTAGCGGTCCTACCTTCTGTGCCAATGATCGCGGTTTCGAATTCTGATGGGGTAGTATCTTTGTGTGATAAACACAATATAATTTTAAATCATTTAATTAAATTCAAACAAAAATCAAACTTAATAGCTTTATAATTTACTTCCTCTCTCCTATCAAACTGCCGTGCCCAACAGGGCCCATAAAAGATTCAAAATATTTTTATGTAATATCTTTAAGTAACATTATGGAGTGCAATAAAGAATTAAATTGAATTTAATCCCGAGTCATGGTCGTTTATATACTTATCTTGCCATACGTTATTTAGCACCCATAGTAAAAGCTATAATATTTATATTAATAATGGGACACAGATTATTTTCCAACTTAACCTGGCCAGTGATTGAACCCGGATCCCTGCAGGCCAAAGGCACTTGCGGTACCATAAATGATCACTGTGCCACAGAGGTCGTTTGATTGACACGATCAGCAAAAACAAAAACGGCCAAGTGCGAGTCGGACTCGCGCGTCCGTACCATATCTAGCTAGTTTATTTCCTATTCCTATCAATAATTCACATCAACACAAACTAAATTTTTTTGATAGGATCTAGCGTTAATGGCGGAAGTCCATATCCATTAATAAAACAAAAATACACTTAGTGCTCGATATTGCACGGTCTTACAGCTCCTGATGATCTTCTTTGGGGTCGAAACATGTGTAGGTAGTTGGTGAATGTGTCAGGTGTGTCTTTCTCTGCATTTCTTTACGGTAGGACGGACAGTGTATTACGCGTTTTTTTGCGGAAATAAGCCACAATTTTTTGTTTTATTAATAGCTTAAATTTTCATAATTTTCACTCTGGAAATGTGCAAACTATTAGTCTAGCAGTACACTCAATTGTCAATAGTTAAACCAAATAGTAATTTCCCCTTAAAAAATACTTTAGCTCTGTTTTAACTTTTTATGTCATTTTAACTTTGTTCTATAATATTTGAAAGCAGGGCAAGCTCACTCATTGAGTTGTAAGTAAGCGAACTCTGATGATTATCTATATTTTTAAAGACATCTTACAAATGACATTCAGTAAATTCAAAATTTTCTTATTTAATATGTTATTAGACAAAAAAAATATAATAATATTGATGACTTTATGAATGACAAATTGTAAATCGCTATTGCATTCGTTTTTTTATTATTATTTTTATTTTCTTGCATCATAATTTTTTTTACTTATTATATAGAATAACAAATTTTTTATCATGCTTATTTTGCTGCTTACTTTTTATTTAATATACTGACATCTAATTAATTCTATATATTAATAAAATTTAACTACCAAATCGTATGTTTATAGGCAAAATGTGTCGGTCATTATTATGCGTGATATCTATTGTATCCATTCTCTTGCAAATAAAACTATCTATCTGTCAATAGTTTCACATTAAAATCTAAATTTGTATTATACGCTGAGTTGGGGCATATCACTTGTGTGAGTCACATTACCTGAATAGGATTTTGTCATAAAATTAACATTCCATTTTACGACATAAAAAACACGAGATAGAAAATGTATATATTTCAGCCTTAAATCAATATTAAATCTGTTTAAATTGAAGCGCCCCAATATATATAAAAAATATTCAATAAACATTTTTTTTATCGTGAATAAAGCGCTTAACCGATATCACGTCGGATTGTAAGTGACAATCCGATCTAGGATGTAACACGCTTGCCTAGATGATACCTATTCACTCGTGACACGAAGACCCCTAAATTGTATTTATAAGGAAACACAGACTCAGGCAAAGAGTTCTACTCTTTTTCATTTAGAGCAGCTTACATTGCGTTCTACGCGGAGAATCTTGGCATTTAATTCCTTAAGCAATTCTCATTGTAAACTTGGTTAGTCGAGTTATCGCTTGATACGTATGAGACAGATCAAGTTGTATAAAAATTAACATAGAAATAGGAGCCATCTTATGGAGCGAAAATTGTATTTTGGGTCGACACTCACTTGAAAGCTCACTTGAGCGTTTAGATTACCACAAGGGGTTAACGGGAATATTTATAATATAAGCCGTCATCGCATATATTGTTCTGATCTCCAGTAGCTATGTTAAGGAATTCAGAAATAACGACGGCACCACAACTAGACCCGAGGTAATAAGGAAAAGTTTGATTTTTAAATCGACTCGTTCAGGGTTCGACCCTGGATCGTCGAAGTGGCGTTACCACGCAAGTCTTATTGCAAGCCACTCGTCCACAGAGGTTGTTAATATGTTTGACAGATTATTAATATTCATAAAAAGAATTGGCTCGATGACGCAGTGGTTAACACCTTCGCTCTGCGACCTCGGAGTTTAACCAACTTTCACAAAAGCCGGTCTTAAGTTGACCATAGAGTTGCAATGCTCCGTGCTTTGGAAGACATGTAAAGACGTTGATATTAGCAGCATCTGCAATCCTTAGAACCTCACAACCTGCACCTAAAATGCTTAGTCGCTTGTTGCTATGGGTTATTATAGATTTTTTCCTATCGAGGATTCATTTCTCTTAATAGGAGATCAATCAGCATAATGTAATAGATTTTAAATGTATTACATAACAAAGTAAATAGATTTAAACTTAAGCCCTAGCCTTAGTAGATTTCACCGGATGACGAACCGTAGATAGGCCAACGTGGTAGGTAGAGTGGGGCAACGATCTGGTAAAGGTCGCGGAAAATAATCGGATGCAGGCAGCGAAGGACCAACAATTATGAAGATCCTTGGGGAAGGTCTATGCGTAGAAGTGGGCGTCGTTAGGCTATATGGTAGTTTCTACCACTATATTGAACATATTTATTAAAGAGCAAATATATGTGGGAAGTTATACACAAAAAGTCGACGCAATGGAACAACTAAGTATTTTATTAATTATAAATAAATAAGAGAAGTAAATGGCCTGTTCTGCTGCTTAGGCACACATCTATAAATAGATTTAATTATAATCTAATGTAAATACAAATTTAAAGCCGAAATTCGAATTGAATGACAAACTTAAGGTTATTCGGCAAACTGAAAACAATAAGCAAACTTCCAAGAATGCTAAAGAACTTTATTTGTTGATCGTTAATCTAGCAAACTGATTATTCCCCGGTTTATTAATCACATAAATGTGAGTTTCGATGAATTTTGGTTGAAATATCAAATTTCGCTTTAGATTGTAAATTGCTAAAGGCTTATCATAGTTTCTCTATTATTATGGGTTTGATGATTTTTTGATTTCCTATGAAATCGGTAATCTTAAATAGTATAGTCAAAAGTAAAAGCCATCAACTGATAGTTTGGAGATAAAACAGTAAATAATTAATAAGAAAAATCAAGTACCTCGTTTATTTTAATAAAAAGAATAATATTTTCTGGCGCACCAATATCATCAATACAGTAATAACTTATGGTTATTAATAATATTAATAATCTTAAATAGTATAGTCAAACGTAAAAGCCATCAACTGATAGTTTGGAGATAAAACAGTAAATAATTAATAAGAAACATCAAGTACCTCTTTTATTTTGATAAAAAGAAGAATATTTTCTGGCGCACCAATATCATCAATATAGTAATAACCATAACACCTTTGAAACCGTTAGGCTCTTAGAAAGAAATGGGGACAACTGCAGCGATTCTGTAGCTCCATAAGTATGTTTTTAACCACATGCTTCAAACTTTCCTAGTGTAGTTGAAATTACATAAGTGAAAGCGGAGGCAGAAACATGTTTTGCTTAAAGCCTATATTTGGTTCAAGCACCATTTAATGTCTAGCCCAAAATAAGTACTGAAGGGTTTATGTTAAAGACACGAGGGTGATGAGCCTTACATATATTTTACATAAATAAGGAATTTTAATTGAAATCCCGACTCAGGTGTTCCTGTCCCGACCTGACAATAGACTCAGGTACATTTGTACCGACCATTAGACCACAAACATCTGCCTCTTTTAGGATTCAAACCCGTGTCGCTGAATGAAAACTATTTAGAAAAGAGTTGTTGTTTATTTAAAAAATATATATATATATATATATATGTATATATATATATATATATAATACAGGCTTCATACATATTACTAATATTCCCGTGATGCCTTCGTAAGTGGTCTACGTCCGAAGTACATCGGCGAGGATCTAACTGGGTCCGCTAGCTGACATCTCAATCGATGTTCTATGGCCGCCTTGATTAAATAAGTGCTATAGGAGAGTAAAGAAAAGGGTAGCTACCACAATCAATTCGACCGAGCTCGGTCCGCTTCGGATTGAGTTGATATTTCAGCCGATGAGCTATGGCCGCCTTACTATTATGCATATAAGTAATTATTACTTATACGGATTTTATTTCTTAGAAAATAAAACAATAACAAAAAAGCTACTGAAATTCTATCTACCGATAACCTTTGAAAAAGGGTAACCTAAATTATTAAGTTAAAAGTTTGTGCCTGGCATTGTTAGTATAAAACGTAATATAATTGCTATAACACTTTGTGATCCATATTTAACTCATCTTCAATCTTTTAACCTTTCGTAAGTAAAACAAAGTCATATGGGTTTTTTTTACTTTCAATCCTATTACAAATGAATAGAGTTAAATATCTGTATTCATTCAAATTTCATTTACATGAAAAGCTAAACGAATCTTGGAACTAAAACAATAGACAGAAGTTTGGAAATCTAAAATTAATGTTTTATCTCTTATAATGAAAATACTTGTTCAGTAGGTAACTTTATTATTAATATTTAAACTACCAATATTTGAGATTAAAATTTACAAGACGTTAATTAAATTATTTAGTTAGAAATTTATTGTTTGTGCTGAAAGTGTGTAGATATTAATAGAATGAAATACTTACTGAATAACGAAACGTCTGCGGCCTTGTTTATTTAATCCTGATGTTACAATTCCTTTACAGGAGCCGACTCAGTGATGGCAGGAAAATCTCCCCCCAATTAGGGAACTTATTATAGGAATGGGGAAAATTGAGAAGTAACATTTTTTAGGGGGAATAGTCGGAAGGAATAACACTTATTTTAAAAGTTTGGAATATTATTACTAATTCTTTAAGGCGTAGAATGATTTTAAAGAAATGATGGAATAGTTTGCACTGCATATTTTCGCTTTCACTTATTGTTTGGTTGTGATGATATCAATATTAATAAAATGAATTCAGCAATAGTTGTTGTTCAAGCGCATAAAATATTATACGCGGCATTAGCGCCTAATCTTTCATTAATAGCAACGCATTCATGTCGAGATTGTCGTAACACTAATTGTATAAGGAAATTGGAATTCTCTTCACTTGTCATTCTGTCGCCACGCGGTCGACACCAAAAATAAACGTTCAAGTTCTATATTATAAAACCAAGTTTTATTTGCCACCTATATGTAAGCAAAAACATATTTTGGTGGCCCATGAGGGGAAACTAAAAGAAGAACCAAGAAATAATATTAAATTTTGAAGACGGCGAATGTTCTACAAAGTCGCCGAGCTAAGTTGCAAATTCTAAATCCAAGGGAAAGGAAGCTAACTGTATCAAGAAATATCAGAATAATTCTACTAGCGAGCAGTGATATTAGCTAAAAATCACATCGCCAGGAGCAGTTCTACGAAAGATAAGTGTCCTTTCCTTTGTCCATACTAAATCCATTCATCCAATTATTTCCATCTTTTTATCCGATTTTTACAAAAAGAAATTATAAAATAATAATAGTTTCACGAATAATATCATTATTAATTCATTTATTTGTGCAAATAAGGTCAATTAATCGCTTTTATAGTCTAAATTAAGCGATTTTTCACGAATTTAAGGTCATAATTATCTACCCTCCTTATAAAATAAAATCAATTATTAGTGTATAAAAAATTGAAATAAGTACTAAATCATTAATTAACATCAAGTTACTAAGTATTTGTGCCTTTGTATAAGTCTGAGAATTAATTTTCTTTCTTTTTTCAAATTCAAAGTAGTAAAAGAAATCTCTTTAAGAAATAAAAAAAATCCTAAAGTCTAATCACATAGCATAAACTAAACATTCTTTGCAATATTCATCATTTATTCTCAAGCAAGCAAGTACAAATCATGTTTGTAATTGTAAAACTTAATCAATAATTGTAATATTTTGTAAATTAGTAAATTAGTGTCAGATTTGACAACTTGCCGAATTAGTATTTATTTTAAAGGCAAATCACTGGTCGTTAAGGATTGGCATTATTATGCTTAATATTTACATATATTTGCCGGAAATTTCAGGTTTTATACAATTCAAGTATACAAGTATTACGTCGCCGCAGCTGTTAATTGTGACGGGTGGTGTAAAATAACGGATCTGGCGCCTGGGTGTTGTCATCGAAGTGAGGAACGTGAGCCATACACTTTATTATTTATTCTATGTTAATCAGCTTGCACTGAGTGAATTTGAAATTTTTATTTTCAAATTATTTGCATATTATTGATAACGATGCCTGACGAAACGGTTTCAAATCAAAGCACTCTTGCACTAAAGGCGTTAAGAGAATTAATTGTCAAACGTAGTTCTATTAAGGGACAGATAACAAAATTCAAAAATTATCTACTTAAATTAACACAAGAATCAGAGTTAACTAGCGTGCAATTAGCTGAGCTGTCTTTGAGACTGTCTCGTTTCGAGTCGTTGTCAGTCAAGTTTGATGACTTGCAGAGTCAGATCGAGGTTATAAATTCTCAAAATATTTCAAGCGAGCTTGATGAACGGGATGACTTTGAACAAGACTTTATTTCGGCTATTGTATCCGCAAAAAACTTAGTTGACAACAATTCCAAGGCTTGTTCAAGCCATGACGACACTATTTGTCATCGCGATCATCAAGATTCCGGATTGAAGTTACCGCAAATACAAATTGCAAAATTTGACGGCGCATACTTTCGTTGGTTGGAGTTCCGTGACACATTTGAAAATTTGATTCATAACAATGATCGTTTGACACCAATTCAAAAATTTCATTATCTAATTTCTTATTTGACGGGAGAAGCGGCAAGGATTATTTCAAATTTAGAGGTTTCTTCAGTAAATTACGATCAAGCATGGAGTCTTCTTTGCAACCGCTATAATAATAAAAGAGTTTTGATAAACCATCATCTTAATTCCTTATTTAGTATAAGGCCGCTTCCACGTGAATCAGAAAAATCGTTGCGTTATTTAGTGGATCATGTCACAATGAATTTGCGTGCGCTATCTAGCTTGGACCAGCCAACGGACAAGTGGGATATACTCATAATATATATTCTAACTTCAAAGTTGGACAGTCTTACCTTGACCAAATGGGAAGAGTATCGCAACAATCTTGATGCGGACGTCCCAACTTTGTCACAATTTTATAAATTTATAATAGATCGTGCCGATGTTCTGGAATCTATAAACCGTAATAAGCATGATATCAACCCCACAAGAATGGCTCCAACATTTTCTCGCAATTATCCAATATCACATAATCAAAAACAAGATCACGTCACCAAATCATTTGCTAGTGTGCATAGTAAGCAAGGTAATCACAAGTCTCGCATATCGTTTTCGTGCATTATATGTAATGGAAATCACAAGATTTATGATTGTAATATATTTAAGGCAAAGAGCATCGAGGATAGATTAGCAGAAGTGGCAAAATATAAATTATGTAGTAATTGTTTAAGGCAAGGACATCCTGTGAGCGAATGTCGCATGGGGCCTTGTCGTGACTGCAACAAAAGACACAACAGTCTACTGCACAAAGATAGCGCAGTAAATAATTCGGAGGGACACGCTGATGTAGCTGTAAATTTTTCTAAAGAAGTTTCAGCGCACGTTATTTTATCTACTGCCATAATAAAGGTAACCAACCCTAAAACTAAAAAATATGAAACGGTACGCGCATTATTAGATTGCGGCAGCCAATCATCATTTGTAAGTAAATCATTATGCGATAAATTGTTGCTTACGTCAAACACAATTGATACCCTAAAGATCATTGGTATAGGCAACAATGGGGCTAATGTAATTAATGAAAGTTGTAATATCCAAATATCATCATTAAATACTCATTTCAATGTGGTGCTTTCCTGTTATGTATTACAAGACTTAACCGGATATTTGCCAAAAACACCAATTGACATACAGGCGATACGTTTACCTAAAGATATTAAATTGGCGGATCCCACATTTTATCAGCCGGCTAAGGTTGACGTCTTAATAGGTGCAGACGTTTTTTGGGATATATTAGGCAATGAACAGCGTTCTCTTGGTAGCAATAAGCCAAAATTAAGGAGCTCTAAGCTTGGCTGGTTAATTTCTGGTCCCATGGGATCACTTGATTCTAAAGCAAATAATGTCACCCACTGTAATCATGTTTCGGTTACAGATGAACAAGAAAATATAAACGCTATGCTTACAAAATTTTGGAATATAGAAAATGTTCCTAGCAAAAAAATTTTAAGCAATAATGACAAGTATTGTGAAAGACATTTTTTAACCAATACAACTAGAGACGAATTCGGTAGGTTTTCAGTGAAATTGCCGCTAATCGATACACCGGATTGTTTAGGTGATACATACAAAATGGCAAAAAGGCGTTTTTTAAATTTGGAAAAAAGGTTTCGAAAAAATCCTAAGTTAAAACTGGAATATGCAAAATTCATTCAAGAATACGGTGATTTAGGTCATCTTTCACAATCTTCAGTTGATATTCCGTCCGATAAATCGTATTTCTTATGCCATCACGCTGTGTACAAAGAAGACAGCGAATCCACTAAGTTAAGGGTAGTGTTTGATGGCTCTGCTCCTTCGTCTTCCGGCTACTCATTAAACGATATCCTTATGGTAGGGCCTAACGTCCAAGATTCTCTTTTCTCCATTTTGTTACGCGCAAGACAATATAAATTCTTGTTAACCGGGGACATTGAAAAAATGTACCGACAGGTAAGTGTCAATTCCGAGGATCGTGATTTGCAACTAATACTGTGGAGAGAAGATGAGTCCCAGCCCATTCGTACATTAAAATTGAATACTCTCACTTATGGCACCGCAAGTGCGAGCTATTTAAGTACACGATGTCTCATGCAATTGGGGGATAAGCAGGACAATAAAGAAATTCAACTCATCATACAAAAAGATTTCTACGTCGATGACTTGATTACTGGGGCAAATAATAAGGAAATGCTGCTTTTTATATTAAATTCTGTTAAAAAGACATTATCCGAGGGTTGTTTTAACTTAAGGAAATTAAAAAGTAACTTGCCTACAATTTTTGATGAAACAAATTTAAACGCTCATGGTGATTTAATAATCAGCGAATCAACCAACACTCTCGGCCTTGGGTGGACACCATCCACTGACACCTTTCATTTTCCAGTAAAAGGTTATTTTTATGATAATGAGGCACAAGCGACCATAACAAAAAGGACAATAATGTCTAAATCTTTCAGATTATTCGATCCCCTGGGATTGTTAAGTCCAGTTGTGGTGCAACCCAAAATTTTACTACAAAAACTTTGGCAATTAAAAATTGATTGGGATGAACCTGTACCCCATGATATTAAGGATAGCTGGAATAAATTTGCCAGCAAATTGGATTGCTTAAAGAAATTACATGTTCCAAGATTAGTATTATGTGATTCAGCAAAACTTATAGAGTTACATTCATTCAGCGATGCCTCACAGTGCGCATATGGTGCATGCATTTATATGAGGTCACTTTGTAACAATAATGAGGTTACAGTCAAGTTACTGTGTGCTAAATCTAAAGTGGCACCTTTGAAGCCAACAACAATTCCACGTCTGGAACTATGCGCTGCGTTGCTGGCGGCAGAACTATCCAAATCTGTTTTAGATGCGCTTAGGTTTAAACCCGATAAAATCACGCACTGGGTCGACTCAACAATAGTGCTCAGTTGGATAAAGAGTGATTTATCGAAACTCAAATCTTTTGTAGCTAATCGTATAAGTGAGATCGTAGATACAACGGATGCGGCAGCGTGGCGTTACGTTCCCACAGAATTGAACCCTGCTGATCTAATATCTAGGGGCGTACAAGCCAATGATTTGGTTTCTACAAATTTGTGGTGGTTAGGGCCTGCGTTTTTGCTCAAACCTGAATCCGAATGGCCAGTATTAGCACTCAGCAAATGTGAAGGTTTACCGGAAGTTAAATCAAATACAGCTGTAACGTTTGCAGTGGAACCTGTAATAGATTTCGAAAGATTTTCACAATTCAATAGACTTCAAAGGGCATTTGCTTATTGTAAAAGGTTTATACATAATTTAAAAAACCCAAAGCACCGACGTGTTGGAATTTTAACAGCTGAGGAAATAAGCGAGTCATTTGATAATCTATGTATCATTGCACAGGCTCAATCTTTTTCTACTGAACATGAATTATTAACTAAAAATAAACCGTTATCAGCTAAATCTCGGATTTTATCATTGTCACCTTTCCTGGACGAGCAAGGTGTCATTAAAGTGGGGGGAAGGCTCGATGCATCTAATTATACATATGAAAAAAGGCATCCCATCCTTCTACATGCGAATCATCGCCTAACAAAACTGTATTTTGAATGGGAACATTTAAAAAATATGCATGCAGGCCCGCAGCTATTATTAGCGATAGTGAGGGATAGAATTTGGCCAATTAATGGGAGACATCTGGCTAGAAGTATTGTTTTTAATTGTAAGCGCTGTAAACGTGTGCGCGGCAAAACTCTGTGCCCAAAAATGGGCGATTTACCTTCTAATAGAATAAATCCAGACTTCCCGTTCTTGTCGGTTGGCTTGGACTTTGCGGGACCATTTTACACTGTTAACAGGAAAGGACGGGGCAGTCGTTTAGTTAAGTCTTATTTATGTTTATTTGTTTGTTTACGCTACAAATGCGTTCACTTGGAAGCGGTTAGTGATTTGTCAAAGGATGCGTTTATCATGACTTTTAGAAGATTTGTGTCACGAAGAGGAAAACCAATCGAAGTATTATGCGATAACGGTCGCAATTTTGTGGCCGCGGCTAAGGATATAGAAACTTTTTTAAAGGCAAACATTGAACCGCTGACTGATTTTGCAAGTCAGCAAGCTATACAGTTTAAATTCATTCCTACCTACACACCTCACTTCGGTGGCATATGGGAGGCAGGAGTAAAATCGGCAAAGTACCATGTTAGGCGCGTTGTTGGTAATAGTCATCTTACATTCGAAGAACTATCGACATTGTTTGCACAAGTCGAATCAATCTTGAACAGCAGACCGTTATATCCTTTATCCTGTAGTCCTAATGATTTCCTAGCATTATCTCCTGGTCATTTTTTAATTGGACGACCATTAACTGCGTTACCTGCGCCTGCTCTGGAAGAATACAATGAAGGCAGCCTAAATCGTTATGCTCGGCTTGAAAAAATAAGACAGCACTTCTGGCAGAGATGGCAGACCGAATATGTTGCTGAACTGCAGCAGAGAACAAAATGGAAAGGTAATATGGACAAAATAAACATCGGTGATTTAGTACTCCTAAAAGAAGACAACACGCGTCCTCTGTGTTGGCGGCTTGGACGCATTGTGCGGTTATTCCCGGGGCCTGATGGAGTTTCAAGAGTTGCAGATGTTAATACCATCCGAGGCTGTGAACGAAGATCCCTTGTTCGACTTTGCCCTCTTCTTTCTACAAGTACTTAAACGGTTGAAAGTTACCTTTCAACGAGGCCGGAAGATGTTCAAGCGCATAAAATATTATACGCGGCATAAGCGCCTAATCTTTCATTAATAGCAACGCATTCATGTCGAGATTGTCGTAACACTAATTGCATAAGGAAATTGGAATTCTCTTCACTTGTCATTCTGTCGCCACGCGGTCGACACCAAAAATAAACGTTCAAGTTCTATATTATAAAACCAAGTTTTATTTGCCACCTATATGTAAGCAAAAACAGTTGTAAATCGTATTTCCTCTAGGAACAAAAATTTTTTCTAGATGAAATTTACCCTTTGTCTTTTTGTTTACCCCTGTAAATATAAATACATACATACAATCACGGCTTTTTCCCGCAGGGGAAGGCAGTGATCACAGATTTTCACTTTCCACGATCCTGACATACATCTTTCCCTTCTCCTACTCTCATTAGACCTTTCATACACCCTCGTCGGTTAAAGGTGCTTTTGACCTGTCCATTTTCACGGCGTTTTCTATTTGATCCCTGAAAGTTCGCTCTTGTTCTAACTTTATCGACTTGCCCCAACACATTTTCCTCATATATTTGTCTTTCATCCATTTTTTCTATACGTCCAAACCATCTTAGCATCCTTTTTTCTGTCTTTGTCACTATATCTTCTTTTACACCACACCACTCTCTTATTATTCGCTTCATTATAAGTTATATCTCTACTAATATTATAAATGTGAATGTAAGTTTGTTTGTTATGCTTTCACGCAAAAACTACTAAGCCGACCATCTTGAAACATCGTACATATATTCTTGGAGGTATTAGAAGCAACATAGGATATTATTTATTGAAGAAAAAAACCGCTGAAATGCGGGCAAAGCCGCGGGTAAACTCTAGTAAAGAATAAAACCGAGATAACTTTCAAGTTGGAAAAAATGAACATGAAGGCTACAAAAGTATACGATAAAAAAAGGACACCGGAATGGGCAATCGCCAAGTGGGATCCTTAAAGAAATCTAATGGTAATACATCCATCGTTGGAATGTTTGAGACTTCTATGCAAGACTGCCGACATATTTGCCTTATAGGAAACATGTATCTTACCGCATGATTTGCCATTTCTGAGGACAATTGATGACAACTTCACTTTTACTGGAAAATCAGCCGTAGACACTTCTAAAGGTATACTCAGAGGAAGACCTTTTGGTCGAGTGGCACTATTATGGAGGAAGTCGGCGTTTCCGTGTGTGTCAGTAGAGAATTGTCATAGTGTGCGCTTGGCGGCTATTAAGATACTTTTCGATAATGGAAAAGCGGTGTTAGTGACAACTGTGTTCATGCCTACTAATGAGTGATAAAACGGCGGAAATTTACAGACTTCACGGAATGTATGAGTGAAATGAGTGCAAAAGTTGAAACGAATGATATCGAAATGGAATTTGTACTCGGAGACTTCAATGCGCATCCCGGGGAACAATTTTCTCATGAACTTTTAAACTTTTGTTTTGTACAGTCGTGGTCATGCACTGACAAGGAAATTTTACCTAACGATATCTACACTTATGTGAGTGAGACACACGGCTTTTGCAGATGGCTTGATCACTGTATAGGCACAAGCACAGCGCGGCGTACTGTGGTCGATACTTCAGTTTTATACCGTAATGTGTACTGGTCGGATCATTATCCTTTGTTGATTGAGTGTAATATGAATAAAATTCAGTTTAAAGTTTTAACCTGTAAGTTGTCAATTGGGAGAGCATTGGACCGGATTTCCAAAGGTTGCGGGTTCGATTCCCGCCTGAGATTCACTTGTGACTCGAGTCGATTTTTTTCCAAGTATTTTACTATTATATAAATGTATATTATAAAATCGCATTGAAAATGCATAAAATATATAAAAATTAAAAAGCCTAAATGGATGTTTCATCTTAATCGATTGCCCAAACATTTGTAAAAATGTTTCTTTCGAATACGAGAGGATGTTCCTCTTATTGATGAAACAACTCTGGCCTACAGTGTAAAATCAGAAAGGTACTAGAAAATTTCGACAAGTGTTCACAAGGCTCGGTAGCTCAATTAGGAGAGCATTGGACCAGATTTTCAAAGGTTGCGGGTTCGATTCCCGCCTGAGATTCACTTGTGACCCTAGTCAATTTTTTCTAGTATTTTCTATTATAGTCATTTATATTATAATATAAAATACATAAAAATTATAAAACTTGTAACCTCAACTCAATCCGTTAATAAAATTAGGTGGGGTGAAAAAGATCATGACTTGTGTAGTAATAGATTACGTTTAAAAGACTTTATTGGAGATTTTTCTGAATTGGCTAACAAAACATGTTCTAATGTCGACCATAGAATCAAATTAATAATAGCTATTGAAAAGTTAAATATCTGGGCCACTGGGTCACTGACAACTTGTCAGACGCTGTGGATGTGGAGAGGGCGTGTAGGGCGTTGTGTGCTCGCAGATTTGCACAGTGTGGTATAAGTAAAGATAACGCTTTTCAAAGCTTACTGTCAATCTTTTTACACCTTTTGGTCAACTATGCGCAGAGGACATATAACGCTCTATGCGTCCAATATAATAATGCTGTTTGTTCGCAGAGGCGCGAACTGATTGTGTCTACACGAACATCAGAAAGCGCTGCGCCTCGCTTTATGTACGCGTGCGTAGCAGCTCGAAGAGCATCCTGAGCACCTTGGCTGACCGGTGAGATTTCCCACTGCTGCGCCGCTGGCTGTAGCTCCATGCCCCTACCTGTAGCTAGCATAAGAGCTGGCTCGGTAGCTTAGCTAATTATTTTTCGTTTTTTTGTTACTAAAATTTTAGAATGCATTATTTATATCTGAAATAAATAATAATATTTTTAATTGTGATAACAAAATAATTTTCTTTTTCTTTTTTGTATTATGTATGGTGACGACGCATAATATTGCAAATGTCGTTACTTATGTTAAAGCTGACGAGTTTCTTGCGCCAAGACGTCCTGAATGAGTGGTAGGTAAAAATGTTTTAATCCTTCAAAACAATTGATTTTATGTGCATTTGGTTATAGTTATTTTCATTTCATTTCGACACACGTTCATCATCAGGGGCTTAGGCTTAAATTACATTTTTTTTCTGTTTGCTTGGCTTTTTATAAGAATAATTCTATGGAACACAATCACACCAATGGCAGAAGAGAGAAATTACTAAAATAAACAAAACACTATTCTTAAACATAAAATAATATTCTATACACCTTGACTAGTATTATAAATACAAAAGTTGGTTTGAATTCGTAGAAATATAACTTTTAATCGATCTACATCAATGCGAGCTAAGTCCCTACAATGTAGTAACTTCATAAACCAAAAAGTTTCCAATAGCGAAGGGACGCTACAATAACAAATAAATTGATTAAAAAAAAACATTTATTTTCAGGATTAATGGTGTGATTGCTTTAGTTATTTTTATAAATAGGTGATAAATGAATTGAATATATTGGTATGATCTTAACTAAAATGTGAAGTAACAAAATTCAGATAAGACGAGAATACCATTAAAATGTATCCTCAGGGATATGTTCACGCAAATACAATAAGGCATAATCCTGTCGACTTAACCTTTAATTAAATATATAGACCTATCTGTGATAAGCGGATTAACTTAATCCTAAGACAAAACTGTCTTCCCTGCTAAAACCTTCTCTTCGGTGAATGAACACGATACAACGTATCAGAAAGAGACAGAAAGTTATCTCCAACCAAGTAAAGGATCCAAAATCGAGAGATATAATATCCAATCAATCTATAAGGATCACAGTCGCAACGTATTACGTCCAATCACAAAACAGCGGCTAAATCAAAGGTGGCATTAGCTGAGTTATTAGCAACCTTATTCCCTTACATGATGTAGCAAAAAACTAATGAATATCATTAATCATTGGAGAATAGACAGAACTGGTGTATAGTGAAGGGGTGTATCGGTATATAATCAAGTGCATTATTTATAGTAATAAAATAATAATTATTATTATATTCACACCAATAAGCCTAAACCAAAGTAACCATTGTAAGTCTTGTGTTATGAATACTAGTGTAACAGATATACATACATATATTATCCACTTGTCTCAAGCTAGTCCGCTACCGTGCGCTCCACTCCTCTCAACAGTTCCAATGCTGCGCGAATTGTGAAGAAAAATGTCGGACTCTTAGATAAAAATGCCATTTTCTCGCTAAACAATGAAGATAGGATCAAACAAAAAATACTACCGTAAAGCTGATTATATAAAGAATCCACCATAGAATATTTGGATCTCTGTAACTCAAAAATTAATCGTAATGAAAAAAACAGCAGGCCACGCGGAAATTTAAATATGGTAGCAATTGCTACCAGTGACTGACGAGGGGTGTTGTCTATCGGTAGCAATTGCTACCGTTTATTGACAAATTATACATAGATATTGATAGAAATATATATAAATACCCATGACTCAGGTTCAAATGATCGTATTCATCACACAAACATCTGTTCTTTCCGTGATTAGACCCCAGGGTCGTCGGTGCGAAAGGCAGGATTGCTACCATTGCACCAAACGATCGTATGAAATGGTATTTATTCCCTAAAAGTAGAGAGTGTTACTTCATATTATACTCTGTCTATTTCGCCAACAAAGGCATGTATTTTGAAAAGTATGCTCAGGAGCTGCATTTGTTTTTACCACCATCTCCTTTCTTCCGTCGGACACCCAGACGCACTGCAGGCTAACACCCTTTCTTGGTTGCTACTCCTATCTATCGCACCAAGCGCTTCGCAACATCCTTCATAATGCGCACAGAAAAGGAGTGGAACTCCCTCCCTGCGTCTGTATTGCAGAGAAATTATATTATCCGTCCACTTTCAAAGCCAGGGTGAATAGGCACTTTCTGGGTTAGCTCGTTCTTTCGTGGATCCTGTCTTGGCCCCCGCGCTTTATTGGTATCAAAAGTATCCATTCTAAATAAAAAAATGTGGAATTTTATTAAAAAATGTCACGTAATTGTAAGCGGATGTCTTTAGTGAGTACACATTATTTTCTTATAAAATATTCAATGCAATTACTTCAATTCAATTAGTTATAAAATAACAATACAAAAATAATTATGATTATTTTCTTAACTAAGTAAAACATTTTATTTAAAGCCAGTCAAAAAGCTTTCACCTACATATTAAGGTAATATTAAATGAAAGTTAAGGAATGTTGCAATTAATTATAAATTATGACACTTCTGGGCTGCTTCTTCTTTTTCGCATTTTGGGTAAAAACAGCAAAACAATTATCACAACTTATGATCATTGATGATATCGAAAATTAAGCAACTGACCCAATTCGGCTCGGGCGTAATTGAGCCGAGCATGTTATAACCAATACGCACGTATATCGTACGATGTTTTATAACACATTTGCTTAGTTACTTAGTTTTTTTTTTTTTTTACAAAATAAATAAATATTTCTTACATTCACACCAATTAGCCTAGCCCAAAGTAGCACAGTAGGGCTTGTGTTATGAATACTAGGCTAAAGGATAGACATACAATTATATGATACATAGATATGTAATATTCATAGAAATATATGTAAGCACCCATGACTTAGATACAAATGCTCGTATTCATCATACAAACATCTGCCCCTTCCGGGATTCGAACCCAGGACCGTCGGTGCGAAAGGCAGGATCGCTAACGTTGCACCAAACGGTCGTCCAAATTTTTTAATTATCTTATTATTATTAAATAAACTCAATCTGTGAATGTACACTGTTGCTTTCCCGCGATTTTAACGAGCGGGGATTAGTTCGAAATTTGAATAGCAACAGCGAGCGAAATGGCAAATAATGCTGTTATGGAATTTGTATGGACTATAACTTAACTATTTGCTTTGATAACACACGCGTTTGTTATGACCCGCTTTACATATTTAAAACAGGTGGAATTACATCAGCTTTACGAGCAAAGGTGTTGTAAAAAAGAATTACCATCTCGAAATCTTCCTTGTTTTGGAAGAAGTCTTGAGTTGTTGGTTTCGGATGCATCTTCTGTCATTGGCACCTAGTATTCCTACTATTTATATATATTTCTATGAATATCACTTATTTGTGTATTGTATATGTATGTAAATCTGTTACCCTGGTATAACACTGAAAATAAAGGATACACTGAGGCCAGGCAGTATAAAGCCCGTGACCTTTGCCTTTTAACTGGTAGAATTTTGATTGGTTTACTACCATAGAGAGCTGTCAGCTGTCACTCAGTGAGACTAACTGACATTGATTACTGCTTCTGCAACAGCAATTAATAACGTAAATAATACACCTAATTAAAGAATTATTATTTACCACGACCACAAAAAACCACATAAATAAAAGTGGCATGGGCCACATTGAAGCACTTTTGGCTCCTTTTTTGAAGTCAGTTAAATACAAGTCATTACCAACAATAATATCCTAAAAATTGTAGCAAGCATTAGAACACCGTCATCATAACCACGTGCATTACATTCTGGATTGTTCCGTGTGTTACCTGCCACAATAAACCCTTATTTATATATAATCGTGCATACTGGCATCATTCATCAACTGTGACATAGCCGTATATTGCTGATATGGCGACTGGCATTTTTCGTAGGATATTAACTTGATGGGGTCGTCAACATTTATAATGGATGTTTGTACATAAAGCTTGTTACTGTTTTTGTCCTGATTAAGTGGTAATAATTTATTTGATTCTAGTATAAGAAATTGACTTTTGCTTCATCACATGTTGTGTCCATCTAAATTATAATAAAGCGCTTTCATTTCTTTATAAAAAGAATATCAAATTTCACGAGCATTTTTTTTTAAATAGGTATTACGCGTACCTGTACTTGTGTATATTACTCGACAGAAGTTATATTTTAATATGATTAATATGATATCTTGAAGTTAACCTATCCACTTTAACAGCTAACCTATTTTATAACGCTTTTCCATTGCATTCTGCGTGCACAACTACCGTTACATGAAAAGTTTCACCCTCAATGCGCCAAAAGAAGTATAAATTCAAAAAAATTTACTCGGTTCATAAGTGATGCTGAGGCGGAACTCGGACCACACAACCTCTGGTCTGGTCCAATGCTCTCCAAATTGAGCTACCGAGCTTTAGTGAGCACCCGTCGAAATTTTCTAGTAATATTTACAAACAATGTAGTTTCGGAGGGCTCTTAAAGCTTGCCCGAACCTTATCAGATACAATGACTGGTCATTACTCGCTAAACAAGCACCTTTCTGACATAGGTGTGAGGCAGAGGAGACTCCACAGCATGTACTCATGGAATGTACAAGTGTGGCAGAGCAATGGGCACAACTACTCCAATCTCCTGCATCTCTTCCTGAAGTTTGTAGTAGCCTGAAAAGGCTGCTAGCATTCTGGGATGAATTGTGTTGGCTGGAGTAGGAGGAGAATGGGTTCTCCTACACGCAGAATGGTCCAATCACGATGCTAAGTGCGGATATAGCCCCGTCAAATGAACTACTTTTTTCGCTGTAGGCGAACTCCATCAATGAGAGGAATATCTTCGCTTGAGAATAACTTGTGAGAATTTTTTTTCATAAAATTAATCATATAAGATGGAATTATTGAAAATTCCAAAATATAAAATTGATAAATTATATTCCGTATTTTTTCTTTCCATTATCTATACTAATATTATAAAGCTGCAGAATTTGTTTGTTTGTTTGTTTATTTGAACGCGCTAATCTCTGGAACTACTGGTCCGATTTGAATGATTCTTTCAGTGTTGGGTTAGGGTAGTCCATTTATCGAGGAAGGCTATAGGCTATATATTTTTCAAAATTAGGGATCTGTAATAAAATTGCTATTTTGTAACACAAGGTGTAAAATTGAAAACCCCTTTTTTTGCGTGCGCTGCAAAAACTATTGACAATAGAACAAAATGATGTACTACGGGTTTGTAGATCCCATTAAGACCTACAAAAAAGTTGGCGAGAACATATATCTAAGGCAATAACCGATTTTGTGTTCAAAATAATTATTAAATCGTCTGAAGAAAAAAAAACTACGTTAAATATGTATCGCAATATTAATCTTTATCAAAATTAAGCATTATGTTATCAAGAGTATTTATGTAGAAGTAAAATACTTTTTGTTTCATCTCAATCGGATATTTCGTTTAAAAGTTATCACGCGTGTAAGATGTTAAGAGTTGGTACCTTTTAATGAGTTATGGGCCATAGAGTTTTTTATCAACATAAAAATAATCTTTTTCGAAATATATTTGTTGATGATTGTAAGTATAAGATCTTTGAAGAGTATAATAAATACATTTCTAAAAAAACTCTGCTAAGGAAATCCACGCGCGCCTTATGCAAGAAAGACAAGACGCATGCAAAAGTGTCGGGATCTCATTGTTATCTACACTAATATTATAAGGAGGAAAGATTTGTATTTTTGTATGTTTGAAATAAACTCAAAAACTACTAGGCCGATTTTAAAAATTCTTTCACTATTGGAAAGCTACAATCACGCTGAGTAACATAGGCTATATTTAATGCTAGAAAAAATTTAAAGAATTTTGTCCACCCGTGCGAAGTCGGGACGGGCCGCTAGTTAATTATAATTGGTATGTAAAAACAAGAGCAAAGCCAAATCAATGCAAAAGTGATATATTAACTTTAAACAACGTTAATTTTATTATTCATATATAGGTAAATTAATCCACTCTTAAAAGAAAAAAAATCTTTTAAAAGCGTCTTTGGTAATATTATTACAAATTTAGGCAAACAAAAATGCCTACGGAATTGCGAGTTCCATTTGTTAGCAGTTAATTAAGACTTCCAAGCATCTTTTCTTAATTTAATGATAGGTATACTTTTCACGTTTCTAATTAAAAGCTTTTTAAAACACAAAAAAATGCGACAAAACCTCTCATCTTAGGTACACGCAACTTCAACACAGTTTTGATAGCAATATGTAGATTCTTTTTGTTATAAAATTATAGCCTTTTTTTCTGTTAAAAATTTTAAAATTTCAATTTATCTGATTTTTCTATGTTTTAATCGATATTATTAACTTATTTTTTACTATGGCAACTTTGTAAACCGGTTATGTGCATCATTTGCTGCGCTATGATTGGTTCATGTATTTTACGTTGTTTTCCCGCCAACAGGCTAAGGAGGTTAGTCGGTGATAAGCCATTCTAAGCTTGGTGTCCGGAAGTAACGAATGTTTTTGAAATTATCACGTAATCTTAATCTCTTGGTGCCAGAAATATAAGTATTGTTACACCACTTTGATTTTATTCCATTGAGTCCCAAATTCCTGAATCATTATTTTCTACAATTTCTCAGATTTTCAAACCTCTTGAATATTTTTGTGATAATAGTTATATTAAAGAGATCAATGTTTTTATACAAAAAAGGTTAATATCTTTATGTTGAAAAATGTTCCCATATATGATAAATTATTTTAATAGAAAAGTGCTGGAAAAAATCGACTTAGCTCTCAAGTAAATTCGTAGGCGGGAATCGAACCCTCAACCTTTGGATGTCCGGTCCAATGCCCTCCTAATTGAACTACCAAGCATTTTGAACACCTGTCCAAATTTTTTAGGATATTTCTCCTTTTTACGCTGTATGCCAGCGTTGTCTCATTAATGAGAGTAGCATCCTCCCGTATTCGAAAGAAACATTTTCACAAATGTTTGGACAATCGATTAAGATGAAACAGCCATTTGGTTTTATGATTTTGATTTTAAGGATTCGATTTCCGCCTAAGAATTTACTTGTGACCTGAGTCGATTTTTATAGTATTTTTCTATTTGAAATAAATTTCTTTATATATTCAATCTTATCTACGACTTCAATACTATACATTCACAACCCACAAGATTCTGCAAACCTCTACATGAGATAAAATCCCAGAGGACGCTGTCAGGAGCGCAGGTGTTTCGTCTAATCTTAATCGGAACTTTTTTTACTCAATATTTTTCGAGACGACCCTTCATTTTAGTACATTCTACTTAAGGGAGTTGGACGAACCATATGATAGATAAGAGTATCAAAGAATGAGAAAACAAAATTTTGGTAAAAGTGAAGAAAATAGTAGTATGAGTATCAAATTAGCTAAAAAGTTCAACGGTGTCGTGTTAAATGCGCTTGATGTAAGATTGCTGACGTTTTTTCACAGAAGCCGAAACGTCAGGAGTAAATATAAACTATGCAGAAATCATCCTATAAATAGTAATTTTATTAAAGCTGAAAATATTGTATTTAGTTCTTACACTTCCGGGCACATTACACATATAAATACAATAACTTTTTACGGCGTTTGCGCATAATTTAATAATAATAATAATATTTCTTACCATCATACCGATTAGCCTAGCCCAAAGTAAGCACTATGAAGACTTGTGTTATGGATACTAGGGTAACGACTAGACATACATATATCATACATAAATAAGTAATATTTATAGATATATATATAAAAAGCCATGACTCAGGTACAAATGCTCGTATTTATCACACAAACATCTGCCCCTTCCGGGACTTGAACCCAGGACCATCGGTGCGAAGGCAGGATCGCTACCGTTGCACCATACGGTCGTCAAATATATTTATATATAATCCTGACGTTTAAGGCAATGGTCGTCATATATTTTCTAATACATTCACAATATTTTAATCGGGCATGTTCCCAACTGTTAATAAATTAACTGAAATTAAATAAGTAACATTAAATTATATTCATTTATATACTCGCGTACAAAGAAAATCAAATAGGCTTAACTCGTGTGGTATTTCATGTGAAACGTAATTTAAATCAGTGATTAATTAAAGGAGATGGAACAGTGTAAGGAAGACTTTGTTAAATAAAATCTTATAAATCATTTTCTGCTTCATGAAGTTTTTAAATAACTTTGGAGTTTGTTCTTTTATTATTTGAAGGGGTTGGAAGGATCGTAATAAAATATATTTAATTAAAAAGTCGATTAAGAACTTGTAAAAGAAGTCAATGATAGTCTACAATGGGAAGTTTCCTGATTGTATTATCTTTAACCGAGATTTCAGTGTGATTTACCGATGAGGGCGTATTTATAAAACTTTTTAAAATAAATTTGGCATAGAATATATTAAATAATATATTTTATACTCGACTCACAAATTAATTACAGGCGATACTCGAATATTCAACCTTTAGATGTCCGGTCTACTGCTCTCTCAATTGGGCTATATCATAAAAGATAGGATTGAAAATGCAGAAGAATCATAAATTAAATAGTATTTTATTTTAAAACATTTGTAATAATGTTCCTTTATGCGAGGATTTTCTTCTCATTAAGGAGTAACGCTGGCCTTCAGCTTAAAATATTAAAGAGTTTTAGAAATTTTTGTCGGGTGCTTACAAGGCTCGGTAGCTCAATTGGGAGAACAGTGGACCGCACATCCAAAGATAGCGGGTTTAAGTCCCGCCTAAGAATAATTTGTGAGCAAAGTAAATATCATATAACAAAAATATAAATACAATTAATTATACTTAGAAGGACGGAAGTATGTAGCAAATATACATGATGAGAAACGATACGAGAATCAACAAAATATATTAAATCTGAAAGTTTGTTTGATCATACCAATTTCCGGAACTACGAGAGGGATTTAAGAAATTCTTTTTGCATTTTATAGCCCAATCCACGAGAAAGATTAAAGGTTCTTTAATATCACGTAACGACTCTTAAGGGCCGAGCGAAATAAGAAAAGGCCGCTTTGATGGCTCGACATACCTAGCAACTATTGCCAATGGCAGCTTTGACAGCAGCTTACTTGAGTTTTTAAAGTTTAAGGTTCCCACTCGATCGGTGCGTAACCAACAGTTGTTTTGTAAACAGTCTGCCAGGAATAACGTTACACAAAATATTCCATTAAGAAGAATGTGTTCATTTTATAATGAAATTTGCTCTGAGTTTGATATATTTAATTGTAGCATCAATAGTTTTCGTAAAGCACTTTTACCAAAATTGCAACCTCACACTTAGGCTACTTGGCACGCTGTTTTGAGGGTTTTTCATTGATTTTTACTTCTTCGTAAGTGTTTTTCTTAAGCTGTCCTGTGATTGTATTGTTTAATGTATTATTGTACTATTTATCGTATTGTCTAATTTAATTGTAAATAAATTTTTAAAGTGCTGTGCACAATTATAATTTGGCGCAGACACGCTCGATGATAATCGTAAGTCTGTTGTCTGTAATTGTGCCTTTATGAAAATAAATAAATAAACTATACGAAGAAACAGTTAAAGTTATACATATACTGTCGTCCGTTAAGGTAGATGTAGGTACGCTAGAGTAATTACTTGTAACAGAACAACGAGCCGCTCTATGATAAGTTCTAGTGTATCACCATTTCACGAACCAAAAATCAAGCACGCTCACCGTTTTGTTACAATCTAATTATACAAACCAACGAGAGTATTTCGTTTGTGAATAGTTAAGCGTTTGACCGCTATCACGCCTGATGATAAGCGACAATGCGATCTAGGATGTGACGCGCCTGCCTAGAAGATACCTATTCACTCGTGACTTGAAGACCTCTTAATTGTATTTATCAGGAAACACAGACTCAGGCAAAGAGTTTCTCTGTTTAGCGGCACGGATCACAAAATTGGAACGAAAACGCTTAGCAATTTTTGGTATATAAACCATATAACATTGACGCCTATTTGTAAGTCTGGTTGTCCGATGAAAAAATTGAGCTTTTACCTGTATTGTACCATTCGTAAGAACGTTAACTCTTATAAAGTGTAGTCAGCCTTATGTGTGTCTCCAGGAACCTCGTGTGTTTTCCAAAAACCTCATGTTGCGGCATCTTTGATCTACCGCTCTCTCTGTCCCGCACCACGCATGTATGTATGAGTGCATCGACGAGTATTTCAATCATTCGCCGTTCACACTGTGTGAACAACATAAAAACACTTTTGCTAACCACTTTTTCCAGATTAATTGCGCTAAATTCATTTTTTTTCTTTGTTTTTTTTTCAATATTTAATCTTCAAGTTTCCACTTCTTTACAGGAGCCGGGATCACAGGATGACTAATGCAATCTCGTCATACATGTGCTTCATAACTGATCAATTTATACAAATAAAATTGTTTTGTTTTGCATTTTTATTTTTCCTATTATATGTACGATTACTGTAAACTAATATGTTTACCACCAGTCCCAAAATCAGAAGGCCCTTCTCAGAATTGACGAAAGAAACTTGCACAGGAGGGACCAAACTCCATCTTGCTTATATTATTTACAAAAATAGCTAACTATATCACAAGGTCTCACAGTGTGTATTTGGCGATATTAATTTATAAATTAGCTCATAGTAAAATGCACTTGTAAATTTCGACGCGTCTACCAGCGTCACGGTAGCTCAGCGGTCGCCCGGATAGCGATAGTTTGTAAGTTCGAAATCTTGAGGACTCGTCGATATGGCTTTTTTATAGTCGTATTTTATTCTATAGAATTATGGCATTGTGAACGCTAATAAATAAATAAATACAAGAAAGTCCAAGCTATGTACCAGCTAGCACAGTGGTAGAATTTGGTTTGGTTTTGCATTCTCTTTGCTACTATTCTTTAGCGAGTTTTAAGTATTAGAGTTTTTTCGTAAATAAGATAATGTTACTTTTTGATATGGCTCATGTTAGTTTTGACTACCTGCTACTGGCAACACTAGCGCACGCAGTGTGTAAATAAAATATGTCATAATAATCATAATTCGTAATCATAACATAACCTAATGATGTTTCTGTGAATGCCTTACAAATAGTAATTTGATATTATAACCCCTTGTAATTATGTTGAATGTAAAAGGAATACCATCTCGATTCTGCGTGTAGTGTACTTTGTGTAAAGTATTAGCAACCTAGATAAGAAATGCTAATTTTGTGATGATTTTTTGTGATAACTTGATAAGTACATACTTCCAACTTTAAGTATTTAAAATACTTACGTTATCCAATAACTTGTAAAAAGGCAATGAACTTTTAAACGCCAGAAGGTAATAATTTGTAATATCAGTAAGGCTTATTAGCTTAGGTACGCTATCGAATTTTGTGTACATAAAACTATATTAACAAGTGAGAGCCGTCAGAGGTGATAGAAAGTTATCTTACCATAAACTCGGTTCTTTGTGCTGTGATGTGATGTGAGTGTATAGAGTGTAGGGCTACCAAGATTTTATACCAAATAAATAAGATATTTTCAACTACCTCTTTAATTTCCACGTCAGTGTCCTTGAATGTAGTAGTTAGAGTTTTGATGGTTTGTTTCTTTGCCTATTTAAGAGTTTACGAAGATATTATCAAAGTATCATGGAACTTGCCTAAAATCGATCTATTAGGTAATCCGTTCTATCAGCGTAAAGATTCAAGGAAACAGCAATTCAGAATTTAACGTTTTTTTAGTATTGTAATAAAAGGAGCGAGGGCTGCGCTTGCCGCGGTGCGGTTCGTGGTACCACGCGGATCAACTGTGCGCGATTATGTCAACTTTTAATTGAAGATAGTTTGATTATTTTTATAGTTAATAGGTGAGCCATAAAAAAGGATTACGTATTAGAAATGACAATAAAAGTTATAAATTATGGGCATGGTTAGAAAATAAAGCAAAAAAAATTTTTTTTTAAATAAAATCCTTGCTAAGCGTATTCTTTACACTTGACCCAACCACTCCACGAAGTCCGGGCAGGTAATTTGCTTCCATCTTATATATATAATGTTATTATGTCCAAGGACAAAAAAAGTGAAAAATGTTAAGGATGTATATCATGAAACCCTGCACAAGACACATATTTGTAGAATAGAAAAAAATATGTCGTTCGATTATAGAAAAGAGGCCTTTCCATGATCTCTTAGCACGATATAAATATGATGTTCAAAGTGAGACACCGCTATACGAGGTCTATAGTGACGTCTCTCGTCAACATTGGAATTTGAATCGCGATAAATGGTGATGGTCACATTCATACAAGCTGGGGAGTAACGCTAGAGGACTGTAAGAATATATTTTTGGAAGAGGTTCCGTAGATTTTGTTTTACTCTATAAAGTTTTAATCAGCGTCTAAGTTGTTCCCTTCTGTTTTGAAATCGTCTGTTTTAGAATACCCAGTAGACTTGAACGGCGTTGTCGTAAAAAGGAACTGTTTTGCATACCTTGTTACTCCAAAAATGTGTTCGCCAACCGCGCCTGTAAACTTTATAATAAAAACATGTTTTTGGCAGATGTGGCTGTATAAAACGACCATTTAATACCTGGTAATATTATCTATGGTTAGGTGACATTGAATACGTGTTAAATATTGTTCAAATTTAATCACTTATATATGTTGTCATGGTCTAAAGTGTCAAATTTCTCCAATTGATTTGCATCTTAAAATTAAATACATATAGAGTTTAATTTATCAAATCAAATCTGACAGTTAATGGTTAGTTGACGTTTTGCTGTGCTGTGAGATTCGCTGAGTGACGAAATCTTTTGCGATGTTCAGTGCTCGTTGGCTGCGAGGTATGTCTATTTGGTTAACTTAAACTTAAAACACTACGACATAATGTTTACAACGTGTAGACACGACAGGCTCAACACGACTATTATGACAATCATTAAACAAAATACTTTCGTTCTGCCTCCAATTTTGAATACACTCGAGAGCAATGAATCCGGGTCATTTAAAGAATCCTAAAAATCTCGGAAACTAAAAATGCTAGGTTAATGCAATAAATTGTATTTAATAGACAATGTAATACTCCTTAAATGAAGGTATTAAAACTTCTTAGTTATTGTAAAGTTATATCATAAAAAAATCAAATTTGAAAAAGGGCCACTTTCGAAGATGGAACTACGAAATTACAGCATTTGGTTTTGCTTTTGTTTGTAATCTGTCATTTATGTGGGTACATAAACCATGTTGATAGTGCTCTATATTAATTATTCAAGCTGAAATTATGTCGCTTACGCCTGAAGAATGCACCAGAATACTTACAATGCTGGAAACCGGCCGGAGTCATCGCGATACAGCCAGGTCTGTCGGTGTGTCGCTGTCAACAGTACAAAGAGTTCTCCGACGTTACGAAGAAACTGGTTCTAACCTACGCAGACCAGGAACGGGCAGAACCAGGTGTACCACAGCAAGAGAAGACCGATACTTGGTGAACACCATGCTTCGAAATCGCTTTCTCACAGGAACTGAACTCACCAATCAGTTTCGACGCCTTGGAGGAAATAACCCAAGTGCATGGACAGTAAGACGTCGGCTTGCTGAATCTAACTTAAAACCCCTTAGACCTGCAAACGGCCCTAAACTGGAGCGTGGGCATCGTATTTCAAGACTAAGATATGCCCAGAGCCACGTAAATTGGAGTATAGAAGATTGGTCAAAAGTTATGTTCTCCGACGAATCAAAATTTATGCTCTACAAGCACGATGGAAGACACAGAGTGTATCGAAGACCAGGGGAAAGATTCAAGCAAGCATGCATCGAAGAAAAAGTAGCCTACGGTGGTGGGTCTGTACTTGTGTGGGCCGGAATTTCTTCTGAAAGTCGCACAGAGCTGGTGATCATAGAAAACGGCTCTTTAACTAGCGTAAGATATGTGGAAGAAATCCTCAATGATCACGTTGGTCCATTTATGGTCAATTTAGGTGAGGATGCTATATTTATGCATGACAATGCCCGACCTCATACAGGTAGGATTGTGAATGACTACCTTCAAGAGATGAACATTACTCGTATGGAGTGGCCAGCGCGCAGCCCGGATATCAACCCGATCGAGCATGCTTGGGACGAGCTAGGCAGATGCGTAAAACAACGAAACCCTCCCCCAATCACGCTTCGTGAGCTCAAAATTGCTCTCACAGAGGAATGGGAGAATATTCCCCAAAATCGTATAAGGAACTTGGTGTACAGCATGCCAAACCGCGTAAACGCAGTAATGGAAGCACGAGGAGGCAATACGAAGTATTAAAATTCAAGAAAATCGTAATAAAGTTCAAACATTTCATGTTTCCTATTTTTGTTTTAAGGAGAGATCAGCAGTTTTTTTCTTTATGTAATTTTGTGTAAATAAAATGTATGGTGACGCATATTTTTTTTACTTTCATTTAAGGAGTATTACATTGTCTATTAAATACAATTTATTGCATTAACCTATCATTTTTAGTTTCCGAGATTTTTAACATTCTTTAAGTGACCCGGATTCATTACTCTCGAGTGTATTTCTATTCTGGGGCCCTACCATCAAGTCCTATAGTGATTCAAGTTAAGCTTAAGCAAGTTCTAATATTTTTCTTAAAAGTAATTAATAGTAATTTGTACCATATGCACAGTACATAGGTATATGTTATCTTTTTGCTTATGATGAGAAGAGAACACAAAATTAAGGAACAAGTAAGTACGATTCTTAACTAAAACAGAAGACCAAAGGAAATCCCATTAATTTGTTGTTATTAAATTTAATCCTTACATTTCGTTGTTTTCGCCAACACAAAAGCACTTTATATTTGAGGCCTAGCAACACAATTATAAAATGAATAATGATATTACATATTAACCAAATTTTCCTACGTATGTAATAACAAAATATCATTTATATGGTACTTAACCTTGATATCTTTCGCGCAATGTTTTTATTCTAACTAATTATAACTAGAATGAGTTTGATGGATAAAATAATGAATGATGTGATAAGAAAGTGGTGTCGTGTGAAAGAAGATATAGTGACAATGATATAAAAACGGATGCTTAGATGTTTTGGACATGAAGAGAGGATGGACGGAAAAAATATTCACAATACAAGTTTATGAGGCAAATGTGCATGGGCAAGTCAATAAAGGCAGATCAAGACGAACTTTCAGGGGCCAAATAGAGGATGTCCTGAAAAAAAGAAACGGCCAAGTGCGAGTCGGACTCGCGCACCGAGGGTTCCGTACAAACCTGTATATAAGGTATATAAGTAAAAGTTCACCCATCACGACAATGGAGTCATAGTTATGGTATTTTTATTGCAAAATGAAGATATAACAAAAAAATTTAAATTTTCGGAGTTTTTCCTTTATATATGCTGTTAAACATTGTTTCATGCCAAATTTTAAGATTCTTGATCGACTGGAAGACCCTTTAGGTTTTGATTCCTTCGCGAGTAGTTGCGAGTTCGAAAATATGCGGCTTAAATTGCTTTTTCTTTTGATTGCGTTGACATAAAAGTTTGATTTTGTTACAGCTTAAAGGTATTATAGACCTGAGTATTTGATATGAATTTCAATTTAATACCTTTACGCGTTCATGAGAAAAGAGGTAGTAACTTTAAAATTTCCAATAATATTTTTTATTATATGTTGTAACTAAATATTTACGGTTTTTGCAATTTTCTCTTTATCTGTATTATAAGACATTACTTCGTACCAAATTTCAAGGTTCTAAGTCTACGAGAAGTACCCTGTAGGTTTTGATTCCCGTGCGAGTTTCGAAAATTTGCGGAAATTTGTGGCATAAACGTCTGTATCTTTTGATTGCTTTGGCTTAGGAGTTTGATTTTTCACAGCTCCAAGGGACAGTAGGCCTGAGTATTGGATATAAATTTTAGTTTGATACCTCCACGCGTTCCTGAGAAAAACGTTCTTGACAGACGGACGGACGGACAACAAAGTGATCCTATAAGGGTTCCGTTTTGTCCTTTTGAGGTACGGAACCCTAAAAAAGCCAAAAGGTCCAGGTCAAAAGCGAGAGATGTATGTCAGGATCATGGAATGTGGAAATCTTTGATCTCTGCCTACCAGTACGGGGTAAAGGCTCGATTGTATGTTAATACATACAATCACGCCAAAATAAATACTTTGGCATAAAATAAAAAGGCATTCATTATAAGACAACATATTTGGTTAATTTTTTGTCTATTATAAAAGCTAGCAAATCTATAATCTAAGCTCACAGTTGTTTGTGTGTTTGTCTGTCCGTTCTTTTTCCCGCTCTTTTTCCATTGTATGAATAATGTTACCATAGCAATGCGTTAACCGCAAGTAGTTCCTCTACCGGACGCTAGATGGCGCTAACGGAAAAATATTTAATAATAGAAAAAAATTAAAGAATGTTGTCCACCCGTGCGAAGCCGGGACGGGCCGCTAGTCTCTAATGTAAGATCACAGTGGTTTATGTGTTTGCCTGTCCGCTCTTTATCCCGCTTTTATTCCATTGTATCAATAACGTTACCATAGCAACGCGTTAACCGCAAGTAGTTCTCCGTCTACCAGACGCTAGATGGCGCTAACGGAAAAATATTTAATAAAATAAAAAAATTAAAGAATTTTGTTCACCGGGACGGGCCGCTAGTTATATCAAATTATGCTATCCAATTTTCTGCCAAAAATTCCAAAACAAGGTGAATCTACTAAATAACGAAAAGTATTATAAAGCCAGATAGATAAATAAACAAATTATTGCTCACATACTGTTAATATTAAACCACTGTAAGTGATAGGCTTGAAATCAATTATTAATACATAGATAAAGGAACTTAATAAGAAGGCCATGTCAAGAACATGAGGTCACCAACATCATCGGAAATACATTGATGATAATTTCTTCTACAGTACTTGAATGACAAATATAAAACCAATTATTTATATACAGATAAAATTACTAAATAAAAAAGAAATATCAAGAACATGAGGTCAGCAACATCATCATAAATACGCATGCGGAAATACATTGATGATATTTTTTTATTTATTACAGTACTTGAATGACACATAGAAAACCGATTATTCATACACAGATGAATGTACTAAATAAGAAAGAAATGTCAAGAACACGAGATCGGCAATATAATCATAAATATACATGCGAATATACATATATAATTTCTTCTTCATTACAGTACTTGAACGACATAACGACTTAATTTGCTTGCCATCTGCGAAGGTTAGATTTGTAGAAGGATGTATTACGTGCTCGAAATACCAAAACCACGTTGAAAGGAAATTCCTTATTCTGTATGGCACCTAAAATGTATAAGAAACTACAAAAGAAACTGAAAGAGGCTAATATACTACATTTCGTGGGGAATTGTTATCAATATTTATAAAATAGCCTATTTATTATACCTTCACTGAATTTTGGACTGACAAGTTAAGTTTTTTTATAGTATTTGCATTTAAACAAGTTGTCATTCATTTTGATTGATTTACTGATTTATAAGTTCTCTTGACTTAATTTACTGACATCGTTTATGAAAAAAAAAAAATATTGTTGACATTTTTATTATAATTTGCTGACAAAGCTTTTTTGGATTGTTAATTGAATTTATCATTGATTTTCAAATTGTTGTACCCATTGATGACCAGACGTAGTGATACATCGTATTTTTCATCATTCTGTATTTTTACTGTGTCTTGAAATAATTAGTTTTTAGTTTTATAAAAAAATAGTTTTTATAAAAAAAAAAACATCTCCCTATGGTGCAAACAGAAAGTTTAATGTTTAATGCTAGATTTTTAAATAATAATAAATAAATTACGCTTTATTGCATACACAGATAGGATACAGAAAAAGACAAGTACAACAAAGTAAAGTCTTTTTAGCAGTCTTATTGCTAAAGAGAAATCTTATCCAGGCAACCCTGGATGGAAATAATGTAAAGATAAAAGGATAATATAAAAAAGGACAAATGGAAAAATACGAGTATACCGTACAAATAAACATAGCTAATGGTGGATTTAAAATAATTGGATAAGAGAGAACTATAGATATAAATAAGGATCGGTGGAAAGAAAGGAAAAAGGAACTTCCAACTCTGTTGCTCTTTGTTGTCTGAAAAGGATCCAAAAATTATCACGTTTTATAAAATCAACTATACTTCTTGCTATAAACAGGTTGATTTGCAGGTCTTTTACAAGAAAACACCTTTTTCGATGATCAGTGGCTCGATACTGGTTTTCATAGCAATGCTACTCCGAGAAAATCGAACTTTTTATATTGGCGCGGGACTGGGAGTTGAAGTACCGTAGATGTTCCTACATTCCATAACAAAGGTGCTTTAGTTACTTAACTTGAGTACAGAACAATGTATGTAGGCTCGCCAGATGCCCCGTATTTTACGCGTTACCCCGTTTTTTCGACTGCAAGTTTATATAAACTCTTAATAACTAAATTAAATACGGGGCAACAGGTTTGCGTATTTTTTATCAATTTGTTGAACAAAACAGAGAATTTACTTTTCGACTAATAGTTTACGTAAATAAAAAAAGAATTTGTTATAAATCAAGGCTACTTTAGTTGTCTTCAATAAAAAAAACTCGTTAACCAACATTGAAAAAACCCGTTTTTTCAATATTGGTAACACTTAAACGTAACGCCGAGTGCTTTGACTGACAGACGTGTATCACTGTGACATGGCACATATACGGACTAATAATGTTTTTTTAATCTAAACTTTATTTTATTTTATATATAAATTGGTAAATTTGTTGACTTTGATTAAAAGTAATTAAATCACGCAATGCTAGGTAGCAACCCTAAATATATGTGATGTTGTATAATATTTATTTATAAGCTAAGCTATTAAGAAGGAATCCAATAAGTGTAGTAACAATTTCCACACACAATGTATCAGTTGATGACAGCCTCCATAATGTAACCTGTTATAGGGAACGAGGACGCCATTTAAATGTACATGATTTTCATTATTTCGGAGAGCACCCGGTTCCCGAGATGATGGCTTCGACAGATATTAAAATTGATAGATTATACTGGATACTGTATCTTAATAGGGAATAGAATTTTCTCATGTTTCACCTTTTGGAGAAATCGTTAACGTATTATATGTATTTTCTTTAACCTTTCAAATATCTGTGTTTGCAATTATTTGGTTTGATACATTACTGAAACAAAGCAAATAATTGCTAAGAATTTCCACTACACGCATTTGTCGTATCGGTAACATACCTGTCGATACATATTGGTGCAATAGTCATGAACTAGATGGCTTTACTTGTGTCAAAACTCGTACGGAATTCACTTCGTTAAAATTTGTGACATTCGTTCGTGGATAAAATTTTGTAAAATACAAATAAAATATAAAAAAATACACAACTGTTTCGAAAACTGTGGCGTAGCATTATGCTTTAATAAGTTGAACAATTGTTTCAAGGCATTTCATTCATCCTAGAGGAACAGTATAGTACAATGTAACATATCTGTAACACTCCCTTTTTTATGATTTTCTTCACATAAAAGAAAGCGGAACAAAAAAGTACGTGTTTTTTTATTGAGCGAAGCTCTCTTTTAGGCATCTCACAAATTTCGCTTGTCTCCCTCCTGCTACTTAACGGTTTAACACATTCGAACGAATTTTGGCATGAACATACATGATAATAACTTGACGGACATAGGCTATATAAAAAAAATATAGACATTACCATGGAGGAATAATCACCGAAAGAAAAATTCAAAAGCTGATCACAGCCAAACCGCTAAGACTACATTGATGAAATTTGGCGCCAAAACTCACATCGTGGTCGTGACTAATGTGCAAAAAAAAGTTTTGAAGTCAGACATACCATCGAGGAATAATCACCCTTCAAAAATCTAATTGCTTCGCTCAGTATTTGTTAACAGGAGCATGTATTGCAGACCTAGTTTATTTTTACCTTCCATAATAACAAGTAATTAAGAAAATATTTGTTGTTTAGTAATAAAGGGTTAAGCAATTTGATGAAAAAGTTTTGAAGTTATACTTCGTTTGTCGCGTTTTGTGAGAATAAAATTGAGGTACGACAATTCAACAATATGAAGTTGGCAATCAGACATAATTAATAGTATATATTTATTAAACTAACTTAACTCATATACAAATTAGAACTAAAGTAACCAACTAAACACGTTGTATCCAATAAAATAGTAAATAAATAATTTTATAATAATTATGCATGTCCTATAATAAAGCTTATTTTTTTTTTTATATATTTGTCTCAGATTATTTTAACATTTTTGCTACTTTAAATATATTTTTCTTAGCTACGTTATAGAATTATAGCTTTAAACGCTCTTACTAACAACGCTACTGCTAACACATCAATATCTTTTAAAACAAAAGAAACTTTGTCTAGAATAACGTCAAGTGTCTGTCGGAACTTCACTCATATCCCCTCGCTTATCTTCGAAATAAGCTATCGAGACATTGACATATTTTCTTATTAGTTATAAAAAATTGTCGAAATATAAAAATTAAACAATAAAACGGTTAACTAACAAGAATATATTATGATAACACTGTATCATTTATGATTCATTTTTATTATCTAGAAGCTACTTTTTTATTTTAGCACCTATATTTCGTTTAATCTTATATTCTCTATGTAACAATGAAATATTTTCATTCATTTCAGCTGAAATAGAGTTGTGGGAGTTTACCATTGTCCTTTAATGGTAATCGGTGGGTTATGGTGTTACAACATAAAAAAAAACTCACGTAGTTAGATTCAGAATAAATTTGTTAGATCTCCACAACGTAAATTTACACTGTCTAAGCTTATATCTCCAAAGACACACACTGCAAGACTTAGCAATGTTGTTAGCCTCTTGTTGCAAATAATAAAAGTAAGATGGAGGTCGGCCCCTATGCCCAAGTTTCTTTCGCCAGTTGTTCTCAGAAGTGTCACACAATTTCCGTACCGGTGGTAGACTAATTAGTGTACAGTAATCGTGGTGACAATTTAATAACTAAATACAATGCAAAATAAAACAATTTTGATTTATATACATTTTGACGTGACAACGTCTTATAAATTGGTTTGCCGGGTGACACTTCAAGAAACTGCGTTACGCTCCGCTCACGTTATGCGCTTACAATGAGAGCGAGTGAGAGGCACGCGTCCCTTCCACTCGGGCATGGTTAGCCCGCCTAAGAGCGAGAGAGACAGACATAAAAAGTGGAAGGGACGCGTGCCTATAAATTAATGTTTTAAATATAATTCTTTGTATAAATAAATGTTTTAAATTGTTACTATTATTTCATCCTTCTTCCTACTATACGAATGAATATTCACATTAAAATTATTTTACCACTCAAAGTCGTTGTCACGTAAAACTTTCGCCCGTATACCGACTTTACAGGCAACCAACCAGTTTTTAACAGTTAGGAACGTGCCTGATAAAATATTGTGAAGTTAGTAGAATATATATGACGAACGCGAATGTGATAACAGCCCCTATAAAGGAGTTGAAGCGTCAGGATTATAAATTATGCGCAAAAAACCGTGGAAAAGTTGTTTTGTTTAAATAGTTACATACATCAGACAATTCTGAAGATTGGCAATAGATAACCAATCTCCGCAATTGATGATATTATTTATGACTAGCTGACCCGGCCACACGTTGCCGTGACTCAGTTATTATAATTTGAAATATATATATTTTTTTAAATCAGCAATAGCCCGCTCACGCGTTCTAAGCCCGCGCGATAGGCAGCCTTTGTGATATTGATTCGTTGGCAGGAGAAGTGGTGGAAGGCGCTCGACGTGACGGAACAGTGGTGGGATGCGCGTGAGCTGTGCGCGGTACTGGACAGAACTTTTACATTGCAACATTACTTTACTTTTCTAAAATATAAGAATTTTTCTTAAAATAAAAGAAGCCTAAGTTACTCCTTATTACATCAGCTACCTGGCAATGGAAGTCCCGTCAAAATCGGTCCAACCAGAGATTAGCTGGAACAAACAGACAGACAGACAGACAAAAATTGTAAAAAATGTGATTTTGGTGTATGTATCTATATATTCAAACCATTCAAACAGACACTCCAATTTTATTTATATGTATAGATAACTATATTTCAAATACATCTTATGTTCCGAATTAGAACTAAAAAAAATTACTATTTGGTTTTAATCTATAAAAAAATAACATTGATATTTTTACTTTGTATCATAAGATCTGTATAACAATATCTATCGGTTTCATTATATTTGTTTAACGAAGCATTAAGTTACATTCAGACCATTTCCTTTTACCTGAATATAATAAACTGTCGACACGAAAAACCATTTAGAAAAGGTTTATATTGTGCGGGATTTTTATGTTAAATGTAGACAAAGCAAAGAAATTATCCCACCCAAAACATTACACGATGGCGCTGACGTCAGCTTAAGAAATACTAGGAAAAATTTGACGGAAATATTATTGTTAAGTTATTGTTAAGCAGTGGACTGCAAAATTTATAAGTTTGGAAGTAATTATTTTTAGAAAGAAAAAAATTATTTGCAATGGCGTTGGTGTCAGGTTAAGAAATTCTTGGAAAAAATCGACGAGATTGTCATAATGTTAGTTTTGTAACATTTTACGTTACTTTTAAACCTTCTAACGTCACCTCCATGTTACATGAAATGATAAAAAACAATATACACGTACTGCCATTTGAAGACACAAATAATGTAAGAAGTCCATGCTACGTACCGGCCAGCTATAGAATTTGGTTTTGTTTTGCGTTCAAGTTAAATTTAACGAAGTCCACGGTTTTAGTCGTTATCTATACAAAAAAATATAATTAAAAAAAAAGACAACTTTTCTACAGATTTTGCGCATAATTAATTTTATATTTAATCCTGACGTTTCGACTCCTTTACAGAAGCTGTGATCACAGGATAACTAAGGTATTAGTCGTCATATATTTTCTACTATCTTCACAATATTTTAATTGGGCACGTTCCTAACTGCTCTTATAATAACTTACCTAATTTTTATATAAATCAAATTGATTTATTTTGTATTTTATTTAGTCTCTAAAATAAGATAATGTTATTTTATTGTGAAAATGTTAATTATTTTAACTATCTCGTATTACTTTTGACTACTGGCTACTGGCAACACTTGTTTGTCAAGGTCTTGGTAGCTCATTTGTAAGATCGGATAGCGAGGGGATGCCTGATAGTCTCCATCTGACACCTGAGACTAGTTGCCTTTTTTCTAGTAATTATTTCTTATGATTTAATCTTTCACTTCCACGTACATCACACATTTGATAAAAATCACTTTTACCTGTTAAATTGAGCAGCTTTATATCCAATTCTGACATTTCGAAAATATTGTAAAGGTCATCCTTAGTTAAACATAAATTATGCGCAAATTATCCAGTGAAAGTAGTTTTTTTTTTAATTTTCTATAGAGGTTACGTGTATTTTTATAAACCACATATATTAGCAATATATCATCATCATATTCGTTTTAAGATGCCATCTGCTTAGCTTAGAATAGACCTTAAGGAAAACCTATATCAATTGGTCCTAAGCTGACCAAAAAATAATAGGTATTGCTTTGTAAATATCTCCTCACAACACTTTCTTGAAGAACACTTAAGTACATAACACTGACAGATATCATCATCACAGCAGTCTTACCAAACGCTCTACAAGGGAAAGACCTACCCAAAGGATCTGCATAACAATCTGTGCTTATTTAAATAACTTTTTTAAGGTTTTTGCGCATAATTTATATTAAATCTTGACGTTTTGACTCCTTTACAAGAGCCGTGATCACGGAATGACTAAAGCCTTGTACAAAAACCGTAAAAAAGTTTTTTTTTTATTTGTAATGTACCCGGAAGTGTAAGAACTAAATCTGTACCGAGTTGCGTACATCGAACAGCTTTCTACGACCTTGACCACTCCTCCACCCAGTGGGGGGCCTACTCATAGCAACTCATTAGGAGACTAACGACATAAAACAGCGGACTTAATTATAGACAACATAAAACAAAACTAAAATGGCGTGCTGTTCGATTTTTGACAATAATATCGTATGATTCATGTTTTAGTAGATTAAAGAATCTTTACCGTTTATCATTATTTATCTAACACGTGGAAAACTAAATAATAGGTTAAAAATACAATCCACATACTTTTTGCACCGACGTTTCTGAGTTCCAATCCCGGTAGGGGCAGATGTTTATGTGATGAATAGGAGCAATTTACCTGAGTCATGGATGTTCATATATTCCTATATATGGTACGGTTCTCAAACATGATTATCTTCGTCTCATTTTAATATTCGTATGGGCTTCCTGGAATGTATCTAATTCGGTTGCTATGGCATAAATAAATTTTATTTCCGACAAATTTCTTTGATGTTAATACCACGTAATGTGCAATAAAACCTCATTATTTTTTTCCGTGAATCCGTGAATGAAGACATAATAAAGTTTTGATTGATTCTTTCTTTCCTTTTAAAATAAAAAGCATGACTTTGATTGACAATTTACTTTAAGTATGAATTTTTTACTGTTGGCAACTTTTTGGCCGAAAACGTCATTATCCATATCAGGTTGTATATGTATGAATTAAGAATGGCTGTTTTTGTCACATAAATAAATAACATTTTTCAATTTTAAAATTGATAAGTGAATATCCTAATTATATTATGACAATACTTTGTGTGTGTGTTTGTATATTGTCAGTAAAAGCCTATGAATAACATTCAAGAAGGCTAAGGACGGTTAGCTTTATGTGTAGTCGTAGAACCGAAACGTTAGCACTATTCATTTCGGTACAGCGACATCTAATTTAATAATAAAGATATAACCACAAAGAAATAAAATTATAATTAAAACTTCATTCTATAACAAATAGGTAATATAAAGGAAATTTAAACAAACTTAAAAATTATACTCTAGGCACTAAACTAAATAAAAAATATCGCACTAATCTTTGCTCGTAGAACATATATGCTCAGAAGACTAATTTAGCGTTACCTCGTTTATCATAGTATGGGCACTAGATGATACTAGTTTCATCGTGGTGAAAGGTATACTATAAGTTCGTTTAAGTTACGGTTTTTTCTTTGGTTATTGATATGGGGATAATAGCATTTGGATGTTTTATAATGAAATTGCATACTTCAATAATGTAAATAGATGTAACGTTCAGAATATTATGCTCAACAAAATGCGGGATTCCATTTGATCTACAATAATAATTGATATTGCCATACCTAATATCAATAACATCACGAAAACCATAAAAGAAAAAGCAAATAAATATGGATATTTGAAGGTCTTGAAGTTTCCAGAATATGGAAACAGGATAAAGTTTTTACTGTCCCAATAGTAGTATCAACTACTGGGGTTATACAGAAACACATATAACATAGCCTTAAATTATTAAATATGAATGATAAAAATAATGTCGCATAATACGGATTTTTTTACGGACGGATTATGGATGAAAATCCGGCAAATTAACTATAATGAAGTAGAATACCGAGAATAATAATAGTCATAACAAGTTTTAGACCCGTAGTGACTGATAGTCACCATTAAAAGCTGCCAGCATTAAAATCTGAGTTAATAAACGCATAATAATAAAATTTCATATACATTGTGTAATGGATACTAGGGTAACGGATAGACATACATATATGATACATATTAATAGAAATATACTCAGCTACAAATGCTCGTATTCATCATACAGACATCTGCCCGTTCCGGGGCTTAAACCAAAACCGTGGGTGCGATCACTACCGTTGCACCGAACGATCACCAAAGTTACATGTTAGTAAGTATCACGTATCCTTTTATAACACAATACTTTTGTCGTTTATACACTTAAAATAAATTGTTTTGAATTTTCCAACATTTTATCTACCACCTATTCAGGACGTCTTGTAACTGACAAGAAAAATGGGCGCAAGAAACTCGTCAGCTTTGATATAAGTACGACATTTACAATATTATACGTCGTCACCATATATAATCCACAAAATAAAACAAATTAATCTGTTATCACAATAAGAGTGCTATGGTCTCATTATGTCGTTGATTATGACAAAGTCAACAAGCATCTGTTCTTAAAAAGTATCTATACAGAGAATGAATGACAAATTTGATAACACTTAGAAGTTAAAAGAGGGTGTCAAAAAAATCTCGCTGTCGGAAATTAAACCCCCGTCTCGTTACAAAGTAGGTTAAGGGCTAAGAATATGGATAATATCTCATTGACCCGCTTTGCTTTGCTTTGTCAAAATTTGACATAAAGTCCTACTTAATATAAACCTTTACTAAGCGCTTTTTCGTGTCGGCAGCTTATTGTATTCGGTAAAAGGAAATGGTTTTTATCAAATGCAACTTAACGCTTCGTTCAACAAATATAATGAAGCGGATATATAATATTAAATTAATCTTACGGTACAAAATTATATATATATCAATAAACATTTTTGTAGCTTACATTAAGCAGATAGTTTATTTAGTTAAAATTCAGTTCATCAGATTTGTGAGTAATATTTTTTATCGTTATATTAAATATTATTATTAAGTGTTAGAGTTAGTTATTCTATTACTAATCTTTACAATCTTAGTCCGTTTGGTTGTTACACTTCCGCGCACATAACACAGTAGTTAGGATGATTTAGTCATCCTGTGATCACGGCTCCTAGTTCCGAATCGAAACGTCAGGATTAAATATAAAATAAAACATGCGCAAAAATCCGGAAAAAAGTGTTTTATTCTAATCTTAGTCTGAATATATTTAACTAAATAAATATAAGGTTATAAGGTTAAGTCTAACTTTATAGACTGTGGAGAGAAAATAAATGTATTCTCATTTTTATAAACAATATATATTATTGGAAACAGTAGTAGAACATATCAAAATTTGCGCTTATTTCATATTTTAATGTTATAATTTTATTTTGAAATTAAACTTTATACGTATCTGTTATTTATTAATTATGGACATATAAGTTACAGATATAAAGGCCGACAAAATGTGATTATATAAAAACAAAAAATAATTTTTAAATAAGATATAAAAATTTGGCATTTTTAATTGCTCAGAAGAACTTATTTTGAAACGTTCCACTACTATTTCCGACAGACCGCGATGAACTCCGAAACTACTCAAGCGATTTTAAAGATTTTTTGGATTTGTTGCGGCTTAGGACATAGGACAGGTTTCATTTATAACACGGCAATGCGTGGTCGGGTCAGCTAGGGAGAATTTTATTGATGACATCAAACAGTAAATATATTTAATTCAAATTTAGAATATGAGATGTATTTGTGACGTAATCCTAATGGACCAAGAGCCACTGACCAATTTTAGGTGGTCGTTTCAAAAGTCACTAAACTTTCTACAGTTAATCCTCTATATCCACTAAAAATGAAAAGCCACTTCTGGCAGCCCAGTGTGGCCGGGGTAGACTACCCTAAAATTTTAAAGAGGGTAAGAAATAAGTTTTATTTTAGTTAAAGTATCAGTCATACAATTTTAGGAAATTACTTTCGACAGTATTTTGTCTTCATGGGATTTTTTCCAGAGCATTTACATCTCTCCTAATTGTTGCCAGAACGCTATAATTATTTATAAAATAAAAATCCATTTTTGTCATTTCATCAGTCTTCAAAATTTAACAGAATAAATAAAATAAATAAACAATTAATAATATACAATGCCAGAACGAAATTCCATCACCAACAGTCTGCCAGAGCGAAAAACGTGAGAGTGCAAGTAAGACAGTAATATGGAAACCTGCGAGTTAGAGTGAGAACTGGCTCTTCCTCTATAAATAATATAATAATTAAAGGAATTTGCCAATATTCTCAATTTTTGTTTGAAAATAATCTTACAAAATGTAAAGTTAGATTGTGGAGAACAAATAAATTTATTCCTTATCTTATATACGAGACCGAGTTTTTTTAACGTTGCAACACTAAAACAACTCAACCGATTACCATCAAAGGAAATTAGCGAACTTCCACAACTTGATTGCAGCTGAAATGAATGAAAATACTTTATTTTTACACACAGAATATTAGCCTAAAGAAATATAAAACTATACAAGGCACTACAGAAATATTTATTAATTATGAATATACACACAATATAGCCCTTAAAATATTATATCCCACAATTAAATCAATTAACCTAGCCCAAAGTAAGCACCTTAATGCTTTTGTTATGGATACTAGGGTAACGGATAGACATACTTATATGATACATATGTGATATTCATAGAAATATATATAAAATAACCATGACTCAGGTACAAATGCTCGTATTCATCATACAAACATCTGCCTCTTCCGGGATTCGAATCCAGGACCGTCGGCACGAAAGGTAGGATCGCTACCGTTGCACCCAAGGGTCGTACTAAGAATGTTAAAATTATATGATCCAGTTAGGTATAGGAATTAAAATAACTTAAACTAAACATAACAATACATATAATTTTAAAGGGTCAGGTCAAAAGTACCCTTATGTGGGGGCGTCGCGCCATGCATTTTAGCTGCGCAAGCTTTTTAGAATATAATAAGCAACGCGCCCGCGCCTCACCAGTCGTCCCGCGCTAACCACCTAGTTAACCGTGCAAATTGTATTTCTTATTATTTTCGCGCAAATAAATTCGGTCAACGTAGCGACTCTTTTATTTGTGAAATCAAACATATTAAGTAATAGGTGACCCGATAGACCATAACCAACACCTTAACCGACGAACTTTTATGAAAGGTCTGATGAGATTTGAAGAAACAAAAGACGTATGTCAGGATCGTTGAAAGTGGAAATCTGTGATCTCTGCCTACCCCTGCGGGAAGAAGCCGTAATTGTATGTTGGTCGCAGAAACAAATGCTTGCACTCATCACACAAACAGGATAAGATCTTTGGATTGTTGCACTAAGCGGATGCCGACAATATATTTAACTTCTCACTGTATGTAAATATCGAATCAAAAAGTGCTCTCGAAAATCGATTATACAATGTGTCCCGTCACCAGTGTCGGAGCCTTTAATGGTGTCAAATATGGCATTTTTTATCGACAAATTGTCCCTCAAATTTTGTTTTTCTCTTACGGCCTCCATTTTGGTAACCAAGACCTGGACTCTCATACTAATTCAACCACCACTACTCATGTAAATGTCCTATCAACATTAAAAAGGTATCATTTGATAGCTAAACATGTAGACAACAGTTACACAGCCATCATGTTTCAATTGTCATGGAATAAAAAATAGAAAAAAAAAAAATTAAAGAAAAACAAATAGATTCTCTTTTGTATTTTTTTAATTAATGGTTTTTTGAGAAAAACCAAATTTGAGAAGCAATTTGTTGATAAAAAATGCCATATTTCACACCATTAAAGGCTCCGACTCTGGTGACGGGACACATTGTATAAGAGCTTTCAATTTGCGAAACAAAAAACTCAGTTCGATCATAAACTTTCTTTTTTACTCTTCAAAGACTCACGAGCGACCTTTCATTCAATGATACGTTTGACGATGTAGCAAGTTCGCAAAAATCGTATTCTATTCTATTCGAGTTCATTTCTCTTTCATTTCATTCGATAAAGATGGAACTTTGTTGCTGCTGAAAAATTAAAATCCTGACCATAGGGATTGCGGATAATCTTTGTTGTATTCTTTCCGTACTTTTTCTGTCTTCCCCACGTGTTATCGATTGAATATAATGAATCATCTTTTTTGGGTTAAATAGGGTGGTATACAATGGTGGTACACGGATCAGTCACAATTTTGACGCATTGTAACCTGTTTAGCCATGAAAACATAACATACAAACCTAATTTAACGTTTTACATCATTATAAAATGTGTACTAATATAACAATAAACATTAAATTAAATAGCTCAGATGTGTTGATAAATATGAAAAATTTATACAAGAACTACAGGAAAATTAGAGTCAACTAAGTAGGTTAGTGTCAAGTATATTAAGCAACAATAATGACAACTCAAAAAAATAAAAATAAAATAATATATATAAAAAGCGATATTAATACTCGAAACTAGAATAAACTTGCTGTTCCAAGTTTAAGGCTTCAGAAAACTTGAGGCTCATTTTTGAACAGAGGTTTGACTTTTTATAACAAAGTTCCACACAAGCTGACTGAACTACCCTTAGAAAAAGGTTGTTAAAACATGAACAAAGGGGTTTTTGGCTTTTTGATCGTACCAATTTATTATTATTATTTTGTTAGGATAGAAGGTAAATGGATAAAATCCGTTCTATGTAATAGTAATAGTAATTTTTCTTATAGTTATTGATAGTAAAATGTATCTAATGTAAGTACATAAAAAAGGGAGAAAAAAACAACTTGCCAAGTTTCTTGCCGCTTCTTTTCGGTACAAGGTCTTCCAACGCAGGACTTACGATGCCATGGCGTAGCTTTGACCTTCAATATAAGCATTGTAAATGCTCATAATGAATAAAAAGTATTTTATTTAAAAAAAAAGAGGTAAAAAGACGTATCAGAGATGAATTGGAAACACCATTGATCCAATTGAAAAAGCAACTTAGTGGGACAAGTGGGTTGATTGCGTCTCAGTAGGACTACTGTTATTATTTTTTTTATTAGCAGATGGTGGCAGTTTTTTATTCACAACCCTGTTTGTTAAATTAAGGCACTAAATTCTACTTTTTTTTATTTTTGTCTATCTATTTGTTTCTCTGTTTAACCTTCTGTAAGTCCAGAACAAATTGACCGATTGCAACAATTTGATATATTGTAAGAACAAGTTATGGCGCAAATGATAAGTTATTTATCACATCGCTAATTATATTTAACTTCTAACTAATGTTATGAATACGAAAGTGAGTTTGTTTGTTACACCTTTCACATCTCTATTTGATAAATTGAGGCGGTCGTAGCGCAATAAACATAGACCCATTCATAGCACAAGTATTAAGGTTACTACGAACGTAGACCTATTCGTAGCACAAGCATTTAGCTTACTACGAGGTTTTAATAGTAATATTAATAATATATTTCACTCATTGTTTATATAAAAAAAATGAGATCACATAAAAATCTTCAACTTTTATAACACATTTATTTATACTTTATTGCAAAGGCAAGTGGTGGACTTAATCCCTTTTTTAGGTCTTCGCTACCAGTCAATCAGAGAGATGAGTACAGAAACAGGAAAAAGGCGGTGCATATTTATTTTATTTAAATTATTGTAAGTAACCAAATACAACTCAATACTAAGAAATAGATATATACTTATACAAATAAAACATTATATAACTAAATTATATACATCTATACATATTATAGTGTTTGACAGCGATGAACTCCGAAACTAAGCAACAGATTTTGACGATTTTTCATTTTGCTGAATTTGTATCGACGTAGGACATAGGATATGTGTCATTTCAATTTGAAATAAAAAAAAAATATTGCAAATTATTATAACTGAGCTACAACAAAGTGTCGCCTCGTAAGCTAGTACATATCTATACATATAAATAAAATTGGAGTGTCTGTTTGTAATATTGAAATAACCGTTTTTTACTACATGCATATGAATATATATATACGGTACATACACTAAAATAACATTTTTTACAATTTTTGTCTGTCTGTCTGTCTGTTTGTTCCGGCTAATCTTTGAAATAGCTGGACCGATTTTGACGAGACTTTTATTGGCAGGTAGCTGATGTAATAAGGAGTAACTTAGGCTACTTTTATTTTAGATTTTTTTTTATAAAAAATAAAATTACTGTGCCACGGCAACGCGTGGCTGGGTCGGCTAGTATATAAATAAAAATTCAAATAATATATTAACATGTGGAAGAAAAACAAATACAGTTCTATTTTGTTTAGTTCCATAAATTATCAAATTTAATTATTTCTCTGATAAGCAAAAAGGATAAGGACGGACAGCCATTTACAGTTCCACGCAGACCTATTAAAATAACAGTAACGCTATATAGAGAAAGTGGGATGTTTCAAAACAACGTACTATCGTTAACATATTATGGTTATATTTCCATAGGGATTGTGTGCTATAAATGCGTATATTTGTCTTTTAGTGTTTAGCTGAGTAAAGATATTCTTTAATTATAAACTAAAAACAACTTGTGTCTATTAAATGAAAATATATTTTTTTTTAACGTTAAACTGTATATATACACTACTAGGTTGATGCAGTCGCTAAGCATAAAGCATTGTAGCGAAGTGTGACACAAAAAAAATCAATCATGTTTACTTCATTGTAAAATTCCATAAGAATGGCAACTTTCAAAAAGCGCGCCCTTTTTGTTTTAATATGAAATCCCATAGAGCCAATGTTTTTTGGTAATAACTTTTTTATTTTTGTGATTTTCGAAATTCGTCACGATCTTCGATTCGATCAAACAAAAAATATTAAAATTGGTTTAGAACTCGGGAAGCTACGGCGTAACAGACGTCGCTTTATTGAAGCTGCTCCAATAAATAAGGGAGAGCCGTGGACCAGACATCAAAAGGTTCCGAATTCGCGTTCTGTCTGTCTGAAAATAAATTGTGAGCCGAGTCAATATTTTCTAGTATTTTTCTATTATAATAATTTATCTTATAAGATCGCATTGAAAATGCATAAAATATATAAAAAATAAAAACTATGTAAATTCTAATTCTTCTTATATTTCTTCCAATATATTTTATTTAATATTTTTTTAACAAAATAATACTAAAAATATTGACTCGGCTCACAATTTATTTTCAGACAGAACGCGAATCCGTAACCTTTTGATGTCTGGTCCACGGCTCTCCCTTATTTATTGGAGCAGCTTCAATAAAGCGACGTCTGTTACGCCGTAGCTTCCCGAGTTCTAAACCAATTTTAATATTTTTTGTTTGATCGAATCGAAGATCGTGACGAATTTCGAAAATCACAAAAATAAAAAAGTTATTACCAAAAAACATTGGCTCTATGGGATTTCATATTAAAACAAAAAGGGCGCGCTTTTTGAAAGTTGCCATTCTTTTGGAATTTTACAATGAAGTAAACATGATTGATTTTTTTTGTGTCACACTTCGCTCCAATGCTTTATGCTTAGCGACTGCATCAACCTAGTAGTGTATATATACAGTTTAACGTTAAAAAAAATATATTTTCATTTAATAAACACAAGTTGTTTTTAGTTTATAATTAAAGAATATCTTTACTCAGCTAAACACTAAAAGACAAATATACGCATTTATAGCACACAATCCCTATGGAAATATAACCATAATATGTTAACGATAGTACGTAGTTTTGAAACATCCCACTTTCTCTATATAGCGTTACTGTTATTTTAATAGGTCTGCGTGGAACTGTAAATGGCTGTCCGTCCTTATCCTTTTTGCTAATCAGAGAAATAATTAAATTTGATAATTTATGGAACTAAACAAAATAGAACTGTATTTGTTTTTCTTCCACATGTTAATATATTATTTGAATTTTTATTTATATACTAGCCGACCCAGCCACGCGTTGCCGTGGCACAGTAATTTTATTTTTTATAAAAAAAAATCTAAAATAAAAGTAGCCTAAGTTACTCCTTATTACATCAGCTACCTGCCAATAAAAGTCTCGTCAAAATCGGTCCAGCTATTTCAAAGATTAGCCGGAACAAACAGACAGACAGACAGACAAAAATTGTAAAAAATGTTATTTTAGTGTATGTACCGTATATATATATTCATATGCATGTAGTAAAAAACGGTTATTTCAATATTACAAACAGACACTCCAATTTTATTTATATGTATAGATATGTACTAGCTTACGAGGCGACACTTTGTTGTAGCTCAGTTATAATAATTTGCAATATTTTTTTTTATTTCAAATTGAAATGACACATATCCTATGTCCTACGTCGATACAAATTCAGCAAAATGAAAAATCGTCAAAATCTGTTGCTTAGTTTCGGAGTTCATCGCTGTCAAACACTATAATATGTATAGATGTATATAATTTAGTTATATAATGTTTTATTTGTATAAGTATATATCTATTTCTTAGTATTGAGTTGTATTTGGTTACTTACAATAATTTAAATAAAATAAATATGCACCGCCTTTTTCCTGTTTCTGTACTCATCTCTCTGATTGACTGGTAGCGAAGACCTAAAAAAGGGATTAAGTCCACCACTTGCCTTTGCAATAAAGTATAAATAAATGTGTTATAAAAGTTGAAGATTTTTATGTGATCTCATTTTTTTTATATAAACAATGAGTGAAATATATTATTAATAATAGGGGTTAAAGTATGAAATTGCCGTTTTATTGCAATAGGTTCTTTGAATTGACATAGAATCTTCATGGTTTGAGGTTTTCGAATGAAACTTTTTTTAAATGGTTTCTATGATGTTCTTTTTTTAAAAAATGTAAAACATTTGAATATCGACTTTCAATTGTTTTTGTTATTCAATTTAGACAAGAAAGATGGATACTGCGAAAATTCGAGTTATTTTTGAATACGAGTTCCGACGCGGAACTAACGCGGCAGAAACAGCCCGCAATATCAATGCTGCGTTTGGAGAGGGGTCTACTAATGAACGCACCGTGCGATTTTGGTTTAAACGCTTTCGTGATGGAAATTTCGACTTAAAGAACGAGCCACGAGGAAGACCGCCCACACAGGTAAATAACGATGAATTAAGAGAGATAGTGGAAGCCGATCCTAGTCAAAGTACCCAGGAATTAGCGGCATGGTTTAACGTTACTTTACCCACAATATTGACTCACTTGCGTCAAATCAATAAAATAAAAAAATACGAAAAATGGGTGCCTCATGATTTGACTGATCTGCAGAAAGAAACGCGTGTTGAAACTTGTGTTGCCTTGTTGAACCGGTACAGAAATGAAGGAATATTGGATCGAATTGTAACATGTGATGAAAAGTGGATTCTTTATGATAACCGGAAAAGAAAAATGCAATGGCTGACCCCAGGTCAAATGCCACAACAGTGTCCTAAAGCAAAACTTACCAATAAAAAGGTAATGGTAACTGTTTGGTGGTCTCAGCATGGTGTTATTCACTATAGTTTTCTCCGATCTGGTCAAGCAATAACGGCAGATGTCTATTGTGCCGAACTCCGAACCATGTTGACAAAACTAGCAGTAAAACAGCCCCGACTCATGAATCGATCTTCACCATTATTGCTCCACGACAACGCGAGACCTCACACAGCACGAGAAACCATTTTGACCCTTCAGGAACTGCAGTTAGAAACCATTCGTCATCCTCCGTATTCACCAGACCTTGCTCCAACGGACTACCATTTTTTTCGTGATTTGGACAATTATCTACGTGACAAGAAGTTTTCTTCCCAGGAGGCAGTACAAAATGCTTTCACACAGTTTGTGCAGTCTAGATCGTCGGAATTCTATCGCAAAGGCATTAATGACCTTCCCATTAGATGGCAGCAATGTATAGATAATAATGGCAACTATTTTGATTAAATAAATTTGTTAAAAATTTAAAAAATAAACAATATAGATTTTCAGTACAAATCGGCAATTTCATACTTTAACCCCTAATATTACTATTAAAACCTCGTAGTAAGCTAAATGCTTGTGCTACGAATAGGTCTACGTTCGTAGTAACCTTAATACTTGTGCTATGAATGGGTCTATGTTTATTGCGCTACGACCGCCTCAATTTATCAAATAGAGATGTGAAAGGTGTAACAAACAAACTCACTTTCGTATTCATAACATTAGTTAGAAGTTAAATATAATTAGCGATGTGATAAATAACTTATCATTTGCGCCATAACTTGTTCTTACAATATATCAAATTGTTGCAATCGGTCAATTTGTTCTGGACTTACAGAAGGTTAAACAGAGAAACAAATAGATAGACAAAAATAAAAAAAAGTAGAATTTAGTGCCTTAATTTAACAAACAGGGTTGTGAATAAAAAACTGCCACCATCTGCTAATAAAAAAAATAATAACAGTAGTCCTACTGAGACGCAATCAACCCACTTGTCCCACTAAGTTGCTTTTTCAATTGGATCAATGGTGTTTCCAATTCATCTCTGATACGTCTTTTTACCTCTTTTTTTTTAAATAAAATACTTTTTATTCATTATGAGCATTTACAATGCTTATATTGAAGGTCAAAGCTACGCCATGGCATCGTAAGTCCTGCGTTGGAAGACCTTGTACCGAAAAGAAGCGGCAAGAAACTTGGCAAGTTGTTTTTTTCTCCCTTTTTTATGTACTTACATTAGATACATTTTACTATCAATAACTATAAGAAAAATTACTATTACTATTACATAGAACGGATTTTATCCATTTACCTTCTATCCTAACAAAATAATAATAATAAATTGGTACGATCAAAAAGCCAAAAACCCCTTTGTTCATGTTTTAACAACCTTTTTCTAAGGGTAGTTCAGTCAGCTTGTGTGGAACTTTGTTATAAAAAGTCAAACCTCTGTTCAAAAATGAGCCTCAAGTTTTCTGAAGCCTTAAACTTGGAACAGCAAGTTTATTCTAGTTTCGAGTATTAATATCGCTTTTTATATATATTATTTTATTTTTATTTTTTTGAGTTGTCATTATTGTTGCTTAATATACTTGACACTAACCTACTTAGTTGACTCTAATTTTCCTGTAGTTCTTGTATAAATTTTTCATATTTATCAACACATCTGAGCTATTTAATTTAATGTTTATTGTTATATTAGTACACATTTTATAATGATGTAAAACGTTAAATTAGGTTTGTATGTTATGTTTTCATGGCTAAACAGGTTACAATGCGTCAAAATTGTGACTGATCCGTGTACCACCATTGTATACCACCCTATTTAACCCAAAAAAGATGATTCCTATTAAAATAACAGTAACGCTATATAGAGAAAGTGGGATGTTTCAAAACTACGTACTATCGTTAACATATTATGGTTATATTTCCATAGGGATTGTGTGCTATAAATGCGTATATTTGTCTTTTAGTGTTTAGCTGAGTAAAGATATTCTTTAATTATAAACTAAAAACAACTTGTGTTTATTAAATGAAAATATATTTTTTTTAACGTTAAACTGTATATATACACTACTAGGTTGATGCAGTCGCTAAGCATAAAGCATTGGAGCGAAGTGTGACACAAAAAAAATCAATCATGTTTACTTCATTGTAAAATTCCATAAGAATGGCAACTTTCAAAAAGCGCGCCCTTTTTGTTTTAATATGAAATCCCATAGAGCCAATGTTTTTTGGTAATAACTTTTTTATTTTTGTGATTTTCGAAATTCGTCACGATCTTCGATTCGATCAAACAAAAAATATTAAAATTGGTTTAGAACTCGGGAAGCTACGGCGTAACAGACGTCGCTTTATTGAAGCTGCTCCAATAAATAAGGGAGAGCCGTGGACCAGACATCAAAAGGTTCCGGATTCGCGTTCTGTCTGAAAATAAATTGTGAGCCGAGTCAATATTTTTAGTATTATTTTGTTAAAAAAATATTAAATAAAATATATTGGAAGAAATATAAGAAGAATTAGAATTTACATAGTTTTTATTTTTTATATATTTTATGCATTTTCAATGCGATCTTATAAGATAAATTATTATAATAGAAAAATACTAGAAAATATCGACTCGGGTCACAAGAGAATTCACTTGTGACCCGAGTCGATTTTTTCTAGTATTTTTCTATTATAATAATTAATCTTACATTGTTTTGTTCCAAAGTTTAATAGAAAATACTCGTGATATGTAAATCAGAAACAACACCCAGCCCTGATCCAATGCGAAAAAGTCAATTTTCTCTAGTGACTCGGCTGGGAATCGAACCCGGAGCTCATAGTAGCATTATCATAAAATCTGTATTATATTTTTTATTGCACTTAAATTGACAACAAGTAACTTTGACAGGTAAATTTTTTGGCAAAGGTGGACTTAACTTTATAAGAGATCTCTTCCAATAAAGAATTAGTGTCTTCTATGAAAGGCATTTGACCGTAGATGTAAAAAAAACGAATGTCCTTTAGACCACCACATGACTGAAGTAAAACTTCTTTAGCTCCATCTGTCCAGCTGTGTGAGAGAAATAGAGAAAGGAAATGTATGCTCACACCTCTCCCTCATGCCCCTACAGTAATATACGAAACATAACTCTCTCTCTTTCTATCTTCACTTACTTATATCTCCCTCTCAACTTCCGTTCACCTCGCCCGATCACACTTTTCGTAACGCTCTCGTCACGCATTTACCATCTTCCCTCCAAACGTGCGAAAAGAAGTTTTACTTCATATAGCAGCATTTTAATTCACCTGCGCTTGTATAATTTCAGAATAACACAAAAATGCTATTTGCTCTTGAAATCACCCTTTTACCATACTTCAGATATCATATCGTCATCAAAGATACATTCGGTGGTGCAATTATGACATACGGAAAGGAAAAACGGTATTTTGGGAAAGGAACTCGCAACTTTTCTTCCTGTACATAAATATTTATGATGTAGCAACCATTAACAGAGTAGGGAGAGTCAAAGGGTATATATACCATACAGAAGCTTCTCTCATCATAATAGCACTTCAAGTAAATTGCACGCATAATTTTCAAGAAATATAAAGAGCGAGATAAGTATCCTCTTAACGTTTTTTGTTAAGATCGAAATTGTTACATCTTTACTGCTATATAAATCTGTAGGCTCTGTCAGTACATTTATTTTTCTGGACAAATGTTATGAGAAATATTCGTTTTATGAATCACTGAATCTAATTCTACTATTTTAAATTTTTTTGTCTATCTATCTGTATGACTTTCTATAAGTCAAGAACGAATTTACCGATTTCGATAAAATTTGGTACATATTAAGAACACGCAAATACGCAAATGAATAGTTACATATCATATCGCTAAAAGTCCTGTAGTCCTAACTACCTCCTATTATAAATACGAAAGTGAATTTGGTTGGTTATAATTTTACGTCTTGATTATTCAATCGATCGTCAGACAATTTTGCATACACTTTGCCATACACGTTTCAGAGCGATAGAAATATGACTTATAATCGGTAGGCCATATAAACGCGAGCGAAGCCACGGCTAAATGATAGTAGTATCAGTAAATATAATAACAATATTTCTCACATTCACGCCAATCAACCTAGCCCAAATTAAGCACTATAAAGCTTGAATTATGGATACTAGTTTTGAAGCGGCCCATCGGTTGAGATGTAATCTGTCAACCAAGGTAACCGAATTCGAAACTCGCCGATGTACTGTGTCGATATACGACGTGTTACGTTATTACACAAGCATTATCATTCCACGAGATATCTAAATTATGACTAGAAAAATTTTACATGTCTCAGATATCGATGGGACTCAAACCCACATCCTCTCATCCCATATTTCTTGTTATTAAAGCATTTTTTCTTTTAATTTTTACAGTTCCGTATCCAAAGGAACCCTATTCCTAAGACTCCGCTGTCCGTTCGTCTGCCACTAAGCTGTATCTTAAGAACCGTAATAGTAAGGCAGTTGAAATTTTCACATTTGATCTATTTCTGTTGCCACTTTAACTATATAACTATATACTAACTACTATACTTTATCTATCAATACTAAAAATACAAAATAAATTAAATATTTAAGGGGCTCCCATACAACAAATGTGACTTTTTTTGCTCGTTTTTGGTCGATATTGATAATGGCAACAGGAAGACGCTTTCATTGAAATTACAAGAACAGAATATCGAGTTATATTATTCACTTTAGAAATAAATAATTAAAATAAAATAAAATATATATTTAACGAACGTGATTTTCTATTTCCGTGATGAACTTTACTTAACTAAAAGTTTGTACGGAACCCTTGGTGCGCAAGTCCGCTTCGCACTTGGCCGTTTTTTTTTTTTTATTTGTATTTTAAATTTGTTTTTTTTCCTTCGGGTGGGCTCGGATATGAAACTGTTTTCTTAGCCGCATTTTAAATCATATTTCTATAAGAGAGAAACATTTTTAATGCTAAAAAGTAAAATCAATTCATTATTGTAGCCGTTCTATCTTAATCGATTGTGAGATACTAGCTCATAGTAGAAGTTTAAATGCTGTTGAAAACTTCGACGCGTCTCGGCCAGCGTTTCGGTAGCTCAGCTATCAGAGCACTCGCCGGAGAGCGAAAGTTAATGGTTGGGTTGTGATAGTTTTTATGGGCGCATTTTAAATCTGTTTGATTTTTTTATCTGAAGAAATTGTTAAAACACCTAAGACAATTCGAAGAAAAAATCGAATTGTCTTAGGTGTCAAATTACATTTTATAGTTCGTTTACGGTTGTATAAAATTTTTATTTTAATGAATTAATTAGTTAGGAAAGTAGCCGACTAAAATGTTAGAGGGTAGTATAACAGTTACGACGACAATTACTTTAGTCATTCTGTGATCACGGCTCACGTAAAGGAGTCGAAATGACAGGATCAAATGTAAAACCAAGAACAAAAGCATAGCTATCCCGGTTTAGGTGGATTTATTTTAAAGCATTTAAGCTGATGCGGAAATATATTTGCTGTTTCATTGATCCTATTGTGCGAAGAAATTTATTTGATATTTTGATTTTCATTCTTAGATGGGCTACACACGATCACTTGTAACTGACAAAACTGATATCCCTTGTGCCCACAAATTTTACTATTAACTGTAGACAAATTATTTCATTCTCAAGCTATCATTGGATGACGTCGCTTTAACTCGGTTTATCGAAATTTAAAAATAAATTTGCAACGATAAAAAAGGAAAGTTGATATCTATGAACAAAAAAATGTTCCAAAGCTTTGGCTTAACTATCTCAGAATGAGTAACGAAACCTACTTAAGTTTACTCTCGCTAATGTTTCCACTTAATAAAATAAATGAAACAGTCCACTTTTTCGCTAGCCTTAATTATTTCACAACACGCACATTTTCAACAGAACAGTTCGTTCAATCTAGTTAGAAAATATGTATAAAATATAATCATAAATATAATTATATTTATTTATATATAATAATAAAAAAACCGTCAGTTTTCTCCCACACACGAACTTTAAAACTGTACAGTATTTACTGACAGTTCAAAGTGATAATGTGTTAACACCTTTACGTAATGTAACTATTTCTGTATAATAAAATGTTTTATACGGACAACTTGTTTATTCCGTACGTAATTCAGTTTTGTTACGTTAATTTTTTCATGTGGCAAATAAATTGTTACTATAGTATATTTATGTTAATACTTTGAAGCGATTTCTTCTGCCAGCATTTTGGATAATTTTCTCAACGGAAAAATCGAAGCGAAGAAGCGAAGAAGCAGATTTTTTTTTAATACTTGTTATTTACAATATGTCTTTTGCCTTACTAATGTTTTAGTTTAGGTTAATAATCGTTTCTCTTTATAGTATGTTGTTTAAGTTTATAAAATAATTTACGAGGATATTTGGGACCTTAAATGTTGCTTTGCAAAAATATAGATCCATTTGCTGTTAAGGTTAGTTATCAATTCTACTTTATCGATGAGACAATGCACAAATATTCAACATCAATTAAACAGGCCATCTGTAAAAACTATATATTTATAAGTCTGGTAGTTAAAAATCGAAGTACCCATTTATTATAATTAAAATAAAAAAATCAAATTACTTTTGTATAAATATAATAACTAGCAATGATATTGTCATTGCTAAATAAAATATCAAACGCTTTTTATGCATGTGCTTTTCTTTATATATGAAAATTCCTAATAATATGAAAAATTTTCAAAGCTGGTTTAAAAAATTAAATTATGTAAGTGGATCCAAGAAAATATTTTATTCAAATTGATTATAATAATAAGTAGTACTTAATGCTGTACGATTTTGATAGTTTATCTCTTATGTTATTTTATTCTTATTATTAAGACATTTTTATTATAAATTTGTCTCTTGACATCGATTTATATTAATATTTAGTATCACTAAATTTAAATCAAATTTGCTTGCTATGTTTATGATCAGCAAAACTTACGCAATATAAAACTTTGTGCACAAACCTCATACCATGTTCTATGCAAATAAAAGTTATTCTATTTTGTTCTAAAGTCAAAGGCTGAGAACTATTGGTTTGTTATATTTCAGAACAAAAAACGAAGCAAACATTGTCGTCAACAATAGCACAGTGAAAAGGCACTCGCATTCCTCGGTATTCCATACTCCTTAGAAACGGTGCATTCTCCCTGAACCACTTCAGTTTCGCTTAGAATTAAAAGAAATTTGCTTTTGCTACATACGATTTCTTTGCAAATAATGCTTATTTTCTTAAAAAAGATATGTTAGTAGAATTTAACTTAAAAAAATTAACTTGTCTTAAGAGTCACGTGGGATTCGAACTCACTCCCTCTCGCTATCTAAGCTGAATCTCTATTTGATATGCACTTGCCTGTCTCCTGGGACTATCTCTAGTAAATATTGTTTAGATATAAAAATAGAGCAAGGAGAAATTTTGTTATTAAGCATTTAACTGCGTGAATAATAAAAAAAGTCGAAATACTTTTTTAATAGCTCAGAAAATATGTTTTTCTTTAATTTCTAAGCCACAGAAGTTCTATTCTAGAAAGTATATTAATAAGTTAAAAAGTCCATTTAGCGAGCTCATATCAAGAGTGAGTTCTTTTCCATCAAATCGTATAAGTGTAGCTGTGTAAAATTAACTAAAAGATAATGACTAGGTATGTTATTTAAAATAATAATTATATAATTTAATTGCACTCAATTATAATTGAGGTAATTTAGGGAAAGCTTTTACAGATATGAAAATGAAAGTGCTTTTGATATCCTAAATGTATTAAATTCAATAAGTGGATAAATGTATGTGAAATTGTGAACAAAGTAGGTATTTTTCCCACGTTTTTCTGAGGTCGCTTTCTTGTTTGTCTGTCTGTCTGTCTGTCTGTGCAGTTGGATTCTTGCAACTCAATTTTGAGGCACTTCCCGGCCACCTAGTGAGCTGAAATTTTTGGATCAAGTCAGAACCCGATGACAATGCATCCTAATATAACTTTTAACTTTCTACGGCCACTTTCAGGCCAAATTTTGCGAAATTTCACTTTCATATGAAAAAAGTCATAGCGACTCATGGTTTGCTGTAATTAATTAATAAATTAAAAAGAATAAAATAATAATAACGCAAGAAAATTAAAAAGAATAAAATAATAATACTAGATTTAAAAATCTAAAAATCCCACGTTTTTCAGTAACAAAAAAAGAATAAAATAACCCGGCGGGGCCAAGCGAGTGGCCACTCAAAACGTGGGGGCGCATCTTTACAAATACTCTCAACATCTATGCATAACGTACATCTCATTACATGTCCATAAGTAATATGCGTAGTACTAGTATTATTTCTTTTTTTTATTTTATCATATATAAATAAATGGTATTATTTCTGATATCAATCATACACAGATATATAATATTCATAGAAATATATATAAATACCCATAAATCAGCTACAAATGCTCGTATTCTTTATATCAACATTTGCCTCTACCAGGACTCGAACTCAGGACTGAAGGTGCGAAAGGTAATCGTTACCGTAAAGGTAATTGCACCAAAGGGCGTCAAACCAAACTTTTCGCCACAACGAGCTCTGATACCTATAGTATATACAGTGTCGTTTACTACAATACGCATAACCTGTGTTTTACTTATAAAAAAAAATAACGGTAAAATACTTTAACTATTGCCGAAGGTACTAATTGAAAGAATTGAGTTGTCGCAAATAGAAATAAATTTTAGAACTTTTAAGGATTCTATAAATGATAAAAACGTTAATTAAATAAACAGTCATCATTTTCTGGAAAAAATTGTAATATATATTTTTTTCATTATGCCATATTTAGTTTCTGTTTGTCGTAATCTGTTTTTATTTTTATTAAAGAAACTTAAAATATTATATAATTGCTATTTAAACGAACATTTACAGTTGGGAATGACTCTACATTGCAAGGGGAGCTAAACCGAGATTTGAAAGTGATTAAAATCCCCTTGTCGTACACCAACATTAACATTAAAGAAGAAATTATTCAACAAACAAGAAAAACACGAAAATCGAGCGACCAATGTTGTGGATGGTCGGTAACGACGTCCATATTGCTGCTACAGTTGGTAGCAACGACTTCGACCTACATTCTGAAATGAGCGGGAAGACTGAACTCGGTTACAGCAAAAGTATATTTCTCTGCGAGTTTTTCTGTAATACAACAAACAATGTTTGAATAAAATAATATTTTTACGGATTTCGCGCATAATTTATTTTATATTTAATCCCGACGTTTCGACCCTTTCAAATCGGGCACGTTCCTAATTAGTTATCCAGTGATCACGGTTTCAGACAGGAATAAATATAAAATAATTTTTGCGCAAAATCTGTAAAAAAGTTGTTTTATTCAAATGGGTAATGTGCACTGAAGTGTAAGAACTAAATACAACAAACAATCACATTGTGATGTGTGGACTTCTGTCATATAAAAGTTAAACCATTCTTCTGTATATAAAAAATCCTTGTCACAGTATTTGACCGTGATGAACTCCGAAACTACTCAACCGAGTATTATGTTATTTTTATCGTATTTCTGGATTTGTTCCAACTTAGTACATAGGATAGGTAACACAGCAACGCGGGTTTTTATGCTGCCGGTGCATCATAAAATGACATAATACTAATATTATAACACTGAATGCAACTGTGTACACTACGTAATCTCTGAACAGTATTTGTTAAAGACTGCTTGTTCTGTGGAAGGATATAGGATTTTTACCCACAAGATAAGACAGGATTTTAACTGAAATTACAGCTTCTAAGGTTTAATATTAGTTGAGAAAGTTTGGCACTTTGCCATGAATTAGTAAGTATACTTAAGTTCACTTAGGCTTAAATATTATCTATATATTGATTTTAATTTTAATTTAACCACTTTTCAGTCCACGGTAGCAATTGCTACCATATTCAAATAACCGCGTGGCCTACTGTTTTTTTAATTACGATTAATTTTTGGGTTACGGAGATCCAAATATTCTGTGGTGATTCTTAATTTAATAGGCTTTACGGTAGTATTTTTTGCTTGGTCCTTTATGATGCTTTATGAAAATAGCATTTTTATCTAAGAGTCCGACGTTTTCTTCACAGTTCGCGCAGCCTTGAAACTGTTAAGGGGGTGGGGCGCGCGGTAGCAAATAGGCAAGTGGATAATGATATACCGTTTTTAATTTCATGTTTAATGATGATATTATTGATGTATTTAATGACGACGATAAATGTATTATTTTTATTGGTAAAACTAACGGCCCGTCCCGGCTTCGCACGGGTGGACAAAATTCTTTAATTTTTTTCTATTATTAAATATTTTTCCGTTAGCGCCATCTAGCGTCCGGTAGACGAACTACTTGCGGTTAACGCGTTACTATGGTAACGCTATTAATACAATGGAAAAAGAGCGGACAAACAACAAATTTGTGTTCTTAGTGTTTAATTATGATAAAAAATAAAGCAAAATAAATCTAAAAATATATATTTTTCAACATTTTGCAAAAATTTAAGTGTTTGGTCTTGGAGTATTTATCAGACCAATCTTTGGGCTGATGGGTACTATGTGATTAGTCACTCTTCTATTGCATGTGTTTTTTGTGACTCGGTACTTATTCAAATTAACACATGGGTTTTATATATATATATATATACTAGTTGACCCGGCCACGCGTTGCTGTGTTATAAATTAAAATGAAACCTATCCTATCTTTAGTGATAGTTACGAAGTTTGATCAAAATCGGTTAAGTAGTTAATGAGTCCATCGAGGACAAACAACGTGACATGAAATTTATATATATTAAGATAAGATATATTTGTGGTGGTATCAGTGGGTGAAATTGTTTTGTTAGTGCTACAAATTTACTCTTAATGCACTGTAATATTATTATGATAAAAAAGTATTCTAGCTTAAATTCAAATATATATACTAACTGTTGTCCTTTGTATACCCTTGATCACCTAGGGGTATAAAATAGCCTACGACCTCATATACTCAAGCCTATATACAGAAAAAAGGTCAAGCCGTTTCGGATGAATTAAATAAGAAACACTATTACACGAGATTTTTATATATTAGATACTATCTGACCCGGTCACGCGTTGGTGTGTTATAAATGTAACATATTCTATGTCCTTAGTCGAGCAAAATGAAGAAAGAATCATCATAATCGATTTTGATTCAGAGTCGATCTCAGTCAAACATTGTGACAGGAATTTTTTATATGTATATGTGTGTGTGTGTGTGTGTGTGTTTGTATGTGTGTGTGAGTGTGTGTGTGTGTGTGTGTACTTATATAAAAAATATATTAGTGACCTACCTACAAATTTGGAATAATGTAAGTTTAATAAGAACATGATCACGTTCATGTTTTTTATTTTGCATGCAACTGAGCCGAATTATCGATAGATCGAGCTTTTAATCTATTCGAATTTTAAATTTTACCAAAAATTTTTTTTAGTATTTATACGGTCCGCTCCAATGTATGGCTAGCAAAGTTTTGTCTTTAGCAACTGTATTGACCTAGTAATATAATACTTTATCTTTATTGTTTAAACACATATTCAACCTAAAAACTGCACTTAAGGAAATCTGTGCAAGAGAATGGCATCTGTACCAGGAGATCTGTATTCGGTTAAGGATAAGTAAAGATAACGTTGTGCTACTGTGTGAATATAATAAATAAGTTCCTACATAATGAGTGATCGGGTATGTGTGTGCATTTGCATGTGTGTGTGTGTGTGTGTGTGTGTGTGTGTGTGTGTGTGTGTGTGTGGGTGGGTGTGTGTATGCGTATGTGTGTGTAAACTTGGTAATAAACCTGTTTTAATTAATACTAAAGTGTGAACTTTGAGAACACTTACAAGAAAGGCATGAAAAAACTTCATCGCCAACTTTTTGATATTTTGTCTTATGTTATAATAAGGAAAATATCATAAAGAGAATCGGTAAAGTCTTTAAATATTTAAATGGTCGTTTCTTGATAATATAATAAAATATACATTTTGTTTTATGATATTTTATATATAACGGCGCGCGAGTGAATTTAATCGATTCGTGGGGATATTTCCGAACGATTGTTGTAATTTTTGATTTGGAGGGGGTAACACCGGATGGGGTTGTGGGTGTCGTGGCGGCGTTGCTGTCACTTGTCGTGTGGCAGCTCCGCGGTGCACATGTGCAAATCCATCGGCTCTAAATACAAGTTTATTATTTACATCGTTAACTGTTTTGCTAATATTTTGTAGTGATAATTAATTATATGTTGATTGTAATAGTCTGGCGTTCTTATTTTAATAATTAGTGCACGTTTAAAGATGATAAATAACGAAGAGGTAACGGATCGGTCATGTCAACCGCTCCTGCATCCGTTATATATTTTTGCATTTTTCGATGCTATCTTTTATGATAAATAATTTTAAATATAAAAGTACTAGATAAAATCGACTCAGCTACGAATTTATTCATGAGAATTTTTCTAATTTAGCAATATTTTAAATTTAGTTCTTACATTTCCGAGCCTAACGTAAATTTAAATAAAACCTGTAACCATGGCTTCTGTAAAGCAGCCAAACCGTCAGGATTAAATGCAAAAAAATAAACTCGTCGTGAATCCGATATAATTGAATTTTTACATGATACGATACCTTTTTTATGTTCTCCGTTCTACTAGGGATTAAAGTTATTTATAGCTTATATTGTGTTTAATCTTAGTGGAAAATTCACTTGAGGCACAACCGTTATGTAGAGGAAAAACCTCGAAAACCTTTTATTGAGGAGCGGAACAAATAATTTTGTTGTACTCGACAAAATTCTCAGATTTTTCCTGCAGTAAGTAATTTCGAAATGTCTCGGCTAAATGTGAAAATAGCAAGAGGTCTTGTTTCAATTGAAATTACTGCTTTTGTTTTTTATAAGACAAAATAAATAAAGTTTTCATTCTTAGTAAAAAAAAAGAAGAAAATAAAGAAAGAGAGCAACACATTTATTGGCTTCGCAACATTATGACGTAATTTATAATTTTATAACATAATAGAAGGTAAACAATTAGGAAATCATAAAATACATAGTATGTGTCAGCTCCGACGTACGACTGGAGTTTATTGCATAAAAATAATTGTCATTGAATATGCACAGAAAATAATAAAAGGAAACTTCAAAATAAAAGTGAAATGAAGTTTAAAATAATAATATTTCATACATTCATACCAATCAGCCTAGCTTAAAGTAAGGACTATATGATACGCAGATATGTAATATTCATAGAAATATATATAAACACTCATGACACAGATGCTCGTGTTCAACACACAAACATCTGCCCCTACCGGGACCGTCAATGCGAAAGACACCTAACAGTCGTTATCGATCGACCAGATAGATCATTATCCAGTCAAGGAAAAAGTGCTCATAATATAAGGACTTTGATATATTTTATAAGATATAAAATACGCCTGTAAAAAACAATCACGCCTCTGAGCCTTCAGGTGGCCTGAACCTGAACAGTACCTGAGCTACCGAGACGCTAGCAGACGCGTCGAAATTTACAAACGTATTTCAACTTCTACTATAATCTAGTATCGTTTTACTTGTGTCGAACGTTATCTACCTTCAACATGGAGAGTGATATTTTAATAAATATTAAACATTCGATTAAAATGGAATGAATTAAATTTCTATTATCTCGGAGTCGTGGTTGTTTTCTACAGGCGGATTTTATATCTCGTCGACAACGTTGATAATATGTTGAAATTTGGCGGTATGATACAAAAAATAACAATCTAATAATAAGTGGTTGTAAGCTCCTTTCTTCGAGATACAATACACGTCTTCTTTCATGTCGCATTTAATCTTGACTTTCGTTTGTCCTATTTTAGGAGCCATCTTCAAAAGATATCTAAGTTAACGGTTTAAAGTTTTTCATGCATAAAAATGATCTTGCTATTACTTTACGCAGCTAAAAATAGAGTTGTATCTTATATTTCTTCATAGGTCACATTTAGACTACAATTTTTAAGCTGGATTTTTGAGCTTATTGTAAAGAAACGGTCTTATAAAACGAAAAACCTTTCTTTAAACGTATGTTCAAATCCCATTTGATTAGTGAAAATGCTATCTTTACGTTTATTGTTAATAATTTCATTTCTAAAGGGAGTGTTTATCAGACCTTATAAATAACGACCGGACCTACTAATAATACACTATAACATTTATAAAGAAGGTTAAGGAAGGGCGGTTAGTAGACAACATAAGTATAGTCCTTTGAGCTCTTCAACCGTTAGTAATAATGTATTACCCTCTCCAACTCATGACCAAATACTGTAATTTAATATTGATTCACATAATGCTAAGTATTCCTGCCAAGTTATTACCGAGCCCGCAATATGGCGTAACTTCTTAAACACAAATGTAATTTTACGCAATCTATTATTTAAGGTTTTGATACGTTGTTTGAACGAGTGAGTTTCATATCTTATAATACCCAGGTATTTTGTTTTCCCTGTCATGTCGGCTTCAGGAAATAGAAAGGTTCATCGTGTGTGTTCTACAAAAGTGTTTATGTTATAATGAGTTAGTTTGAATGAGATCAGTTTTTGCAAGAAAAAATTATAAAGTTTGTATTTTCTGTAGATTATGCTGTAGACATTTAGTAACAACAGTGAGTGCACGTTGTGTATGCTTGTAGATTTCTTCTTTTCTCATGCGGCGCTTATCAAGTTTTATATTACAAAGATCATGTATATAAATAAAAAAGGTGCTAAAATACCTCCTTAGGGAACACCAAAGACTGTCTTATTCTATTTATAACTCATGATATTGTCGATCTCAATGCCTATATATCTTTTATAAAGCAATTGAATATTTTTTACGAGCTTCTCAAATATCTAATCTTTTTTATGCAACAGAATAGAGGTTTTAACTGTATCAAGAGCTTTGACCGATACAAAAAGATAATTTCGGCCTAGTGACCTCTATTGAGGTTTTGGTCAACTTTATCAGTTAGATGATGTATCAGTAGAAGTGTTGACATTACTAAAGCCAACCTACGTCGCTAATAAATTCACTCTATCCTCTAAATTATCTGACTCATTCCTTGTATATATATTATTTACTAACATTATTTAGACCGAGGAAAGAAATAGATCTCGAATGCTATAAAATTAATACCGAATTCTGCAAAATATTTATACACAGGGAAAACTTAAGCTTTTTCGAGACATTTTGAAGAAACGTCTATAGATAGACATCTTGGAAAACCAGTAAGAGGTGGTAACAAAATGAGCCTGTTCAGCTTTTTTTGTGTATTTTTGTTGTAGGTAATTTTGACTTTCTTTAAGAAACAATTCCTTTAATCTCGGTATATTTTATGTCATTTGTAAATTCTAATTTTAATGAAATGTAATTTATCTCTATTTTCATACAACGAATAAAACCTAGCGTAATCCAGGGCTTAAGTTTGAATGGTTTGTTAGTCTATCAAATATTTATTTTATTCTTTTTTTCTTTAGAATGAGTTCGCTCTTGATCTCAATCGAGCCCCTGGGGCCAAGACAGGATCCACGCTGGAACAAGCTAACCCAGAAGGTGCCTATTCATCCTGGCTTTGAAAATAGAGGGGCTAGAAGTTCTCGGAAATACAGACGCAGGGAGGGAGTTAATATCCTTTGCTCTGCGCATTTGATGTTTAAAAGCGCTTGATGCGACAGGTAGGAATAGCAACCAAGAAAGGTTGGTAGGCCGCAGTTCGTTTGGATGTCCGATGGACAAAAAAGGAGATGGCGGTATGAGCAAATGCAGCTCCTGAGCACACTCTCCAAAGTACAGTCTGTAGAAGACCAACAGACAGGCAACTTTGCGGCGATGAACATCACAATCACGCCTTCTTCCCGCAGGGAGATTCCTACTTAACACGATCCTGACATACATCTCTTACTTCTTTAACTCACATCAGCCTTTTCATACAAGCTCGTCGGTTAAGTATACTTTTGACCTGGCCTTTTTTCAAAACATCCTCTAGTTGGTTCCTGAAAGTTTGCCTTGGACTAACGTTACCGACTTGCCCATGCACATTCGCTCATCTTCTTTCGACCATCCTCTCTATATGTCCAAACCATCTAAGCATCCCTTTCTCTATCTTTGACACTATATCATCTTCCACACGACACCACTATGTTATCACATCATTCCTTATTTTATCCAACAAATTCACTACAGCTGTACTTCTTAAAGCTCTCATTTCCACTGCATTAATTATACATTCCTTTTTTTCTGCTCAGCCCAAGAATATTAGATACAACATGTAAAAGTGTAAAACATCAGAACTGTTAACTGAAGCGAAGTAAATCATCATTTAGTTTATTTAAAACTTATTTAGAGCCAATGAATTCTAGTTTAGGTAATTCACAGTTTAAACAACTATTTCAAGTGCAAGTTAATATAGTTACTTTCATTTTTATTTATTTCATTTCTTCATACAATTAGTATGAATACAGATATACTTTTGCAATTTCCACACTAAAAGCTTTTGATTCTGATTCGAATAGCAATCTCGATATTAAATCACAAATCATACTTGTTAACAATAAATAAAAAATAGGTCAAAGATAAATCTTATTTATGGCGCTTTTAGCCCCCCCCCCCCCCCCCCGTAATCAATCGTCCATTTCAGCCATTATTTTTGCTGTCCAGCAAAAAATTCAGCCAGTTCGTAGCACCTGTATTATGGTTGTAAGGCTTTTTGAATCAAAAGTAGGTAGTATTTTGCATTTTTTTTTTCTTGGGGCAATATTGAATTTTGAGATTAAGGAACTTGTTCTTCACAGTGGCCAGGCCACAGGTGTAGGTTGATTCACGACATAACTTGGCCGAAAGGCATGAATAGCTATAGAAATACTCTTTCGCTTGATATCAAGTCTTTTCTATTGACCGCTGTAATTGTCTGGCTATTTCTAATCTATATTTGTTTTACATTAACACTGACGTTTTTGAATTCCATCCAGTCCTATCTAACCAAATGGTTGCTTTGAGCGATACCACCGCCCATTGTAACACTATTTTAAGTTTCAGTTTTTACCTCAAAACGTCAGTATTAAATAAAATAAAAAAAATCTGTTACCACAATAATAGTAATTTTATGGTTTCATTCGGTAGCGGGGTTAGGGTAGGGCACGGTGGGGCGATCGCCCGGGGCGCCGCACATAAAAGGGCGCTTTAAAGCTGAAATTTTTCAACTGTTCAGTTAGAGTAGTGGACTAGAATTGCAGTTCGGAGGTGCCGAAGAAATCTCGCCCAGGCGGTCGGTAGTGCTTAAACCGGCACTAGTTTCAATCCATCGTTGATTACAACAAAAACAAAAAGTATCTGTTTTAAGTAAGTATCCTTAAACATTGCAATAATATACGGAGAATAAACGACAAGTGTAAAAAACAACTACAAGTTTAAAAACAAATTTAAGTAAAAAAAGTACCTACTTCAATATCGGAAAAAGAAGTTTTCTCTACAAACAATGCCTTGTCGATATAAATACAATTTTTTGAATCTTGAAACATTTTAGCCTAAAATCAGTTTAATTTGGTGTTATCAATTGATTGTTTTTGTTCATAGTTACAGATCTCAACATTGTCTGATTTACTGCTTAAACTGATTTGAGATCTAAAACGTTTCGAGATTCAAGAGGTTTTTAATGCTAGCGATTCTGTTTTATTTGTAGAGAAAATCTATTTTTCAGACACTGATGTGGACGCCATATATCTTTTAAGTGTGTTTATCATTCCTTCCAAAAGCTTTTTTCAATCTTATTAAGATAATTAATCTTATTTATTCTTTTCACCCCAGGTTGCCTAGAAGAGATTGCTGTTTAGCAATAAGGCCACCTATCTGTATTCTTTTATTTGTTATTTTTTTCTCTCTGTATCCTATCTGTGTGTGCAATAAAGCGTAATTTATTATTATTTAAAACCAAAATAACAAGAAAGGTTATTATTTTTATTGTTATTAGGTTTATTTGAGATTAAATTTATTATTATTATTAAAGGGGTATATTCAATGAGGTATGCGAATTTTATCATTTTTCTATGGTCATGGTAGCGTTATAGCCTCTGTGTAAAAGTTACTCGGTCATTTTCGATAACAATCTATAATTAACTATTGTTACCAACACAATAACAGTAGATAAAATCTGTTTGAATAATGCTTTTCATTTGGTTTACACTCAATATTTTGATACGCTGTCTCATATTTTGTTTTTTCTCTTCATTTTAATTCCTTGTATTTATAGGTTATTAGAATCCTTAAAATTAAATAGTTAATTTTGTTTTTTTTTTATAAAGTAAAAGCGTATTTTTTATAGAAAATATAGCTGGTTCCATCTTAACGAATGTTTAATATTTGTTAAAATATTACTTTCGACGTTAAAAGTAGATAACATTCAACATTGCTTTAACGATTCTAGCTAATAGTAGAAGTCGTCTGCCAGCGTTTTGGTAGCTCAAAGCTCAGAGCCTTGACCCGAATAGCGAAAGGCACTGAGGGCTCGGATGCGTGGTTGTTTTTTCCAGGCGTATTTTATATCTTATAGAAAATATATCATTGTGAATGCAAAAAAATAAATGAAATGCGTTATTATGTTTTGATATTTAAGGATTTAATTAAATTTTTGAAGAAAAAACTTCTTGTGTTGTGCACATTTTGAGATGGGTAAAAAATGTTAAACTCGCGTCAGGACACGTGATCTGATCGAAAATTCGTAAGACTAAGGGCTGAGTGATAGCGTGACTGTGCGTGTGTGTTTGTTGTCATGTTTGTGTACGATAGTGCAATCAATGATATTGTGTTTTACCACATAAAGTACTTTTATGCTGATAATTAAAGTAATTCGTGGGAAATTATTCCCAAACCATTCCAAAATATCAAAACACAACACACAATACACAACGTTAATGTTCATATTTTCACTTCTGCCGGCACTCCTGGAATGCAACCCATTGTTTTTTTTCATAGAAAAACTTTTTGTCATACTTTATATTTAATCTTGACGTTTCGACTCCTTTACAGGAGCCGTGACCACAGGACTACTAAGGTAATGGTCATCATACATGTGCTACCTTCACAATATTTTAATCAGGCACGTTCCTAACTGTTAAAATATACACAACATCAAAATAGTTTTATTTGCATTTTGTTTAGTTTTTAATCATCAAGACATCACATACATTATCTTGAACCCAAGCTAAGGAGCTAGAGCACTTGTGTTATGGTTATTAAAAACAACGACAGTACAAAAACACCCAGACCCAATATAGAAAAGTCCGTTTCTGCTAACCTAACCTAACCTAACCCAACCGAGACTTCAAAATGGCGTCACCATAAATAATATAAATAAATATTACACAACATAACATATATTATTCTGAACCCAAGTAGCACTTCTTCTTCTTCTTGGAGTGCCTCTCCACTACTGGAGGTTGACTGTCAGCTCTGCGTATCGCTTCTTGTCTCTCGCGAGGCGAAAAAGTTCCTCTACGTTGTTGTTACCGGTCCATTGCCTGACGTTTCGGAGCTAGGATAACTTTCTTCTTTCGACGCGTCTTTTCTCCTCAATTTTACCCATCATAATTGTCTGGAGGAGATGGTAGCGCTCATGTCTCAATATATGTCGTAGATAGGCTACCTTTCTTTTCTTAATGAGTGTCATGAGTTCTCGCGATTTTTTGACACCTCGTAGAACTTCGTTCGTGACTGATTCGCACCATTCGACGGTAAAGCCACATTTCTAAAGCCTCTAGTTTTTGTAGCACAAGTAGCACTAGTGTTATGGAATTCAGAAACAACGACGGTACCGCAACACCCAGACCCAAGCCAATAAAAAAAGTTCGTTTTCCAAATTGACAAATTGGCCGGGATTCCGCATCCGGGACCTCGGAGTTACATTACCATGAAAACCGATACGTAAGAAATTCGACCATGGAATTCGTTCCATTACAAATGGGTATTGAAATTTACATCAAGACTAAATCCTAAATCGAACCTAAACTGTAGTGGCTAATTAAATCAGATGTCGGTAATCACGCCAGACGGAGCATAAATCTTACCCTCATCATCATTCGGTGGTAATGCTCAGATAAATTATCCGATAATATCGGCAGCTTATCTACGGTAATATTATTAGGGCGTTAAGCTTACAAGTACTCATATCTCAACAAGGATCGGCTATTTCGTTTTTATTGATACTCTTAACTTGTTGTTTATTTGTAAGTTTGTATATTTGTTTGTATTGTTTAGTAATAATAATATTTCTTCCATTAACACCAATTAGCCTAAACCAATCACTGCAAGGCTAAAATACGGATACTAGGGTAACGGATAGACATACATATATCGTATATAAACATTTAAAATTCATAGAAATATACATAAATACTCACGACTCAGGTACAAAGGCTCGTATTCATTACACTAACATTTGCTCTTTATCTTTGTTTGGAACTGTGATTTTTACCCACTTCATAACGTCATATTCATTTTAATATTTTGCACACTTATCAGAGTCCGATGACAAAACAGTGATAATTTTCCCTTGTTTAAATTTCATCAATGATTAAAAAAAATACGAAGAACTATAAAGATTATAAAAAATAGGTAAAAAAACTTTTTAAGTTAAACGGTTTTATGTTAAATACAATAAAACACAATCGTTGATTAAAATGTTTGTTTTAATTTTGTTTTTATTGTAGACAATTGACGTGCCCCACGGTTTTATTTTAGTCTAGTCTATGCATATGTTTATAATTCCCACGACTGTATCTATTTTATTATTGTTTGGTTTTTAGTACATTTATCTTAAACATTGCAATGTATGTTTAACATAAAACCGTTTAACTTAAAAAGTTTTTTTTTACCTATTTTTATTTTCTAGTTTTTAGTTTTTATTTCGCATTCTATTTAATTCATTAAGTGCTTCATTATTGCAAGGCTTCTTGCTCGTTAGTTTATTGCAGTCCAACTCCTCTATGCATAGTTAAGTTATCCGCCATTTTGTAGAGGCCACCATCTTGGATTTTAATTTTATATAGTACATTGTATTCTAGTGGTTGAGCACTTTCATTTGATACCCATATTGATGGAATTGATAAAACTTACGTTATCCGCCATTTTGTAGCGGCCGCCATCTTGGATTTCAATTTTTTATAGTATATTGTATTCTGCTTGTTGAGCCCTTTCATTTGATACCCATATTGATGGGATTGATAAAACCTACGTTATCCGCCATTTTGTAGCGGCGGCCATCTTGAATGAATAATGATAATGAATAAACATAATTGTATTGTCACCAAAACCCAAAGTGTATACAAAATTTCAGATTAATCGGTTGACAGGAAGAGGGTGAAATTTGAATTACTAAATTTGACCCAAGAATAATATAATAAAACAAACGGGGTGAGCTAAATAAAACCGTTTAATAAATGACATGAATTATGACAAAAAACACACTTTTAAAGTATATCTAACTAAACATTTGAAAATAAGTTACAATTAAAAAAAAAACGTAAAATACGATTTTATGGTTAACCGAACTAAAAGGTAACAAATAAATTTCAATATGACAATTATGTAATAAACGAGAAAATAAGGTCATTGTAAGTCTGGTGTTTTGAACATTGTATCTTCTTACAATAACTCTGCATTTCGGAATAAAAATAGGTATCTTGGTAATAAATAAATAAATAAAAAACACAACAACCGACATCGAGCACCTAATATAATAATAGGAAGAATAAATAAGAGTAAATATATATTTTATATAACATATAAACTCTACCTAATTAACATTATGTATAACTATATATTAAATAAATATAATAGATAGTTACTGCTTCAGACGATTGTCAAAATTTAACAGGTAGTTTCTTGCTCTGCTTTGCACTTCAAAAAAGATGACGCCACATTTTTTTCAAACGTATACCTACAAGTGTATATTCTAATGACTTTAAGAAAGATGTTCCACAGAAGAATAGGATAAACGAAAAATTAAGCCGACATTGTATAAAATTACTTCCAAAAAATTGTTTTGATGATAGAACTTTATTAATATTTTAAATCCTGTAATTTTAGAAAATTGGCAAAACATTTGAACATGTTGTATAAGAGCCATCGCAAACTGGGCGACTTGTCGCCGCTTCTATTCGCTGCGTCTTGTCACGGCGTTATCGTTTACATTTGCCGTCTTGTCCGCCACTATAGTCCATTTTTTTTAGCATTAGAAATTATGTAAACAAAGAAGCAGTGGTGGCTAACCTTGTGCTGGAGACCACTTGGACCGGCCTCAGGCTCGTCCATTGTTAAACAGATTAAATAACAAATAACAACAAAAACAATAGAAACTTAACAATAAACCAAAGAAAATAGTCAAAACAGATAAATGCAGACGTTGACATTTGCCGCTATTGTTGCAAATGGCGGCCATGTTAAGCGACCATTTTAAAAATCACCTAATATGGTACGTATTACAACATCGGCATTTACTTTTTAATATTGTCGTGTCAAACTGACCAACGTTACGTTGCACAAGTTTACAACTTCTGCTTCTTAAGGTACTTTTTAGTGTAAACTTTTCACGATGTTACGTTTTGCTTGTTACATTATATGTGTACAATAAAGTACCCAAATTTTGTTCTTTCTAATGCTAAAAAAAACGGACTAAAGACGCGGCGACAAGTAGCGAGCGCGCGCGAGTTCCCTAGCTTTTCATCGCGACTCCGCGACTGTGACCCCAAGTGTGCGAAGCTTTGAACAAAATATATGAAATTGTCGGCCGCAGCCTGTCCTCGCGTCTAGTCGCCGAGCTGTCGCTGTCGCGTGTCGCCTAGTGGGCGCCTACACTGAAGCATATCTGTTTATATTTCATCATGTTTCCGATGAAATATTAACATATTTATCATAACATATTTAAATGTAGGATGATTTGATTTCTGAGAAATCCGCAATCAGCTCTTTAACGAAAACCTCTGAAAGCGATTGGTGTTTACTTATAGTTTCGTAAATTAACGCTATACATCTAGGAATTTACTTAGTTACAGTATCGAAACAAGATATGTATTTTTTTAACGATGATGTGAACTAGTTTTACACATGCTAAAAGATAAAACTATTTTTATTCAATTGAGTGTTTAAAATGCGTGTATTGAATGTCAATAGCTACTCCACGACTTAGTAAGTTCAACATAGGGAGACCTCAGCTTAAAATGACAGAATAGAAGAAATCGAAAGCAACTCGACAAGGGCTGATTTTTTCCCTTTAATGAGAAACAGGATTGTTTTAAATTAAGGAATCTATTCTAGTGCTTGTAAAAATACATTAAAAAATTTAACTTTACAAAATATTAATTTAAATCCTAAAGCAAAGGCTACTAAATCCACTCCTTTGTGTTCTTCAAATAATCATTAATTCTGTTATAATAGTTTTTATATTACAAATTAGATTTGTTAACATAAATCCGGTAAATGGATGTTCTTTAATAAATACTGATATGGTATCATTTGTTTTATTCTTAAGTGGTACATTGCGATGAACAAAGGGGATATAAATATATAGTGTAATAAGTAATACTTACGTAACAATAGATGTATTTGACTAGTTTGTTGCTTTGTTTGTTGTAAGAGAAGAAAGAAATAACATAATGTTTTAGACGAAGAAAAAATTAAATCTACGTCTTGATTGCTAAAAGATTTTAAGGAGCAAGCAATCTCGGGGAGTGAATTTTACATCGCATAACCTTATTTCTGAAAATATTGTTTTGATTATGGAAATATTACTATTTTAAGATTCAAAATGAATTGACAGTTTCATATACTCTCAGTTAAATTACCTTAATATACCTTTATATGCCTGAAATTGGTAAAATATGCTGGACAATATTGTATATTCTTTATTTATATGGATGGCATGCACTTGGAAGGAACAGGTAAAGAAATCAGTTGGTGAGCAATAGTAATTAGAAGGAGAACGCAAAGTACTTACGCACTACGAGTGAATAATTATAACAACGTCGTCGTCTCGTCATCACAGCTAAATGACGCCCACTGCTGGATGCGACCTTCACCAGATTGTCGACCCACCGAGTGGGAGGCCTGCCTATAGTGCGTTTTTCAGTCCGTGGACGCCACTCGAGAACTTTTCTGCCCCAGTGGCCATCAGTTCTACGAGTTATGTGCCTCGCCCACTGCCACTTAAGTTTGGCAATTCTGCGGGCTAAGTCGGATAATTTGGTTCTGCTACGGATCTCCTCATTTGATCACGCAAGGAAACTCCGAGCTTAGTACGCTCCAGCGCCCTTGAGACTTTTTATTAGGCCTATAGTAAGGGACCACGTCTGATGATAACAAATATTATTATACAATTAACGTGGTAGGCGACGCAAGGAAATGAGAATTTAATGAAATAGTCGTGGGAGCAAAGATTCTTAAACAAAGATAAAGCACTAATTGCGCAAATTTTACTGATATTTAGCAATGAGATCGTGTTTTTTAGCCAAAGCTTTTTTATCTATGATCATAAATATGAATAGAGCACAAAATGGCGGCAAGTTAAAATTAAATAAAAATCAATCCGTGTCCTAAGTTAAATGCAAGTCGATTCGTAATTTTCAATAGTACATAAAATTCTAAATAAAAACCATTTTCTATTGTCGTTTGTTAAATTGCTAAATTAAAATAAAAATTACAAAGTTGCATAGTTTTGTAATTTTTTGTATCTTATTTAAACTAAACAATCATTAATCAAAGGGAACAATTAGGTGCTTCATACAAAAAAGACAAATATATAAGTTTTTTAATCGCAAGGTTTCTTATACGATAAACTTTGGTAGAAAAAGATGCTTGAAAACTTGACTCGTTTCACAAGTTAATCTCAAGTGGGACGCGAACCCACTACCTTTGGATATCCGGTCCATTGCTCTCCCAATTGAGCTACCTAGTCTTGTGAGCATCCGTCGAAATTTTCTAGTATTTTTTACAATTTAACGCTGTAGGCCAGCGTTCTTTCTTCAACGAAAGGAACGTCCTCGCATTACAAAGAAAAACTTTTTTATAAATTTTTAACATCGATCATGATGAAACCGCCATTTAATTTATGATGTAATTTTTTTTTCTAAAACAGAAATAGAAAAATGTTACAACTTAAAGTTTACAGATATAGCAACTGTGGTTTATTGGGCTAAAAATTATAATACCATCGTTAAAAATAGATCTTTTCAAATTTCATAGTCCCAGTTTTTTATACAAATACATTAGGACAATGTTTGACAAATAGAAGGATTAGGAATGCTCGTTGGGTAGCTGGATCATGTTTATTTCAAAATCCAAGTCCGCGATAACGAGTACACCTCGAGATAAATGCCCTTTTATCTGTGTCGGCGAAATGCTACCAGAGCCGAACAAGGATTATGCCAAGGGCGATACAATTCCATGTATAAGATCGTGTTTGTTGAGTTATCTATCTGGAATAATGTATTTTTTAAATGGTAAAAGATATTTTGTACTTAGGTTACTCGAAACATTTAAACAGCTGTACAAACATCTTCTCTCTTTTTACATTATTTTAGTATAGGTTGAGAGCCCTTTGTAAGAGTTCTTTTCTGGAATTCATCGTGGGTTTTTGGGACTGCTGCTTTATGGAGAACTGTTTTCATAGCCTATGGCTGATCACATCAAGAGTATAACGAGTAGTGGCAGTTAGGACTGGTCCTTTTTCTGATATTGTTTAAATAAAAAAAATGTTTTTAAAGTTAATTTATATTAAATTCTGACTTTTTGACTCCTTCACAGGAGCCGTGATCACAAGATGACTAAGGCAATAGTTGTCATATATGTAACTGTTGAATGTTATATAAATTATAATTGTTTTATTCAGTTTTTAAATTGTCACCACGATTACTGTACACTACTGAGTCTACCAATAGTTCGGAAATTGGGAGGTCCTTCCGAGAAGAACTGGCGAAAGAAACTCGGGCAGGAGGACCGACCTCCATCTTATTTTTATTATTAAAATAGCTAACTACAACAGTAGGTCTTGCAGTTTGGGTCTTTGATGATATTATTTTTTAATTATTGGATCCCAAACAGGTGGAACGCTCCAACCTTCATCTTTATTGAAATTAGGATTTTTCCTGATTTCCATAGCCTCGCGTAGCATTTTAGGAACAAATCTTTATTCCCTAGCGAGAATTTGAGGTTTATCAAATCAAAAATTTCAGACTCCAAGCAGAATTGCCAACATAAACGCGCGAACGCGATTTACATTGCCGGCCTGACTTTGATTTACACTACGTGCTTGGGTAAGACGTTCCATTTCACACTAACTTATATTGTCAAAGAAGTAAACGCGCAGATTGCAATGGCTCCCACTACTAACATTTGTGCGGGTTGCCAGAACACCATTCTTAAGAAAAACGAATACCTTTTATGCTGTGTCTGCAAATTAAAATACGACGTCGTTTGTGCCAATGTCAAGAACTTCTCTTCGATGGCAACGCATCTCAAAAATAGCTGGAAATGCCCCGAGTGTCTAAGCAAACTTCCTAAATCAGGCAACAGCAACACACCTATTCGTACGTCCGTGACAAGGAATGATGTGGAAGAGCATTCAGAAGCTTCTCCGGAACGATCTTATGTCACGGAACGTATAAAACCAGGCAAGGTGTCCGCTGATTGTGCTTCTAATTATACTTCGGACGAAAGACTACGTGAATTAATCAGACAGGAAATAACGACTTCCATTCATTCCGCTATAAAGAAATCTGTTACAACAGAGTTAAGGAATATTCACGAGCAAATAGTAGAATTTCGCGACTCCATGTCCTTTATTAATACGCAATTTGAAGAAATGCGGGTTTTGCTTGAGGAGAAATCTGGTGTCATTACTGAGTTAAAGTCAGACAATGAGCGGTTAAAAGCATCGGTGGCAGACCTCACAAACCGACTGAATATAGTTGAACTGCATATGCGTGAAACTAACATTGAAATTAATGGTTTACCTGAACACAGATCTGAGAATTTAGTTGATACAGTTATGCAACTTGCTAAAGTCCTGGAAAGTCCACTGACTACTGATGACATCGTACATGTAACTAGAGTCGCTAAATTACACAAGGACACCGCAAGGCCTAGAGCTGTGATCGCCAAGTTGAGAAGCTCTCGCCTTAGAGATACTGTACTTGCCGCTGTGTCTAAATTCAACAAAAAAAATGCCCAGGCGAAATTAGCATCTGGCCACCTTGGTATTGGTGGACCACGCAGTCCCGTTTTTGTTAGCGAGCATCTTACTCCTGCGAATAAGTCGTTGCATGCCGCCACCCGAAAAAAGGCTAAGGAGATGTCTTACAAATTCGTCTGGGTGCGCAACGGGCGCATTTATGTGCGACGAAATGAAAGTAGCCAAAGTATTTTAATTAGATCTCTCGACAACTTAAATTTAATCATCTGACTTTTTTCTCTCTCTCTTTTGTTTTTATTGTTATGTGGATAATGTTGCGGTGTTTGTAATCAACAGTGTTTAATTTATATTATCAAAACGTCCAAGGTCTTCGGACCAAAACTAATGAATTACTTAGTAACATTCTAAAAAGTAGTTACAGTGTTATTGCTTTGACTGAAACGTGGCTGAACCATAAAATATCAACTAATGAAGTGGTAGATGACAGATATATTGTATATCGAAGAGACCGTTTATGCTCTAGTGACTCTAAAAAAGATGGAGGCGGCGTTCTCTTGGCTGTTTCTCGAGGTATATCTTCTGCTCGCTTAAAGAACTTGAAATGTGATGACATCGAGTGTATTTGGGTAAAACTGCACATTCAGATGGACGTGACAGTGAAAAAATTAATATTGTGTGTTGTATACCTTCCTCCACCAGTCAAATTGGAGGCGCTGGAGCAGTTTCTTAATAGTGTCGAACTTGCTATGGATCTAGCTGATGATATTGTAATAGTAGGAGACTTTAATCTTGGGTCTATTCATTGGAGCTCCAGTGTGGACGGAAGCACTTTAATTCCTTCAAATTACAATTTTAATTTAGGTTACTCATTTGTCGACTTCTTAAACTCTAATGGCCTGCATCAACTTAATAATATTAGTAATAGCAATGACCGCTTTTTAGATTTAGTTATTAGTAATGTGCAGGGTGCATTTGTCACGACTCCAACTGATGTTCTAAGTAAGTGCTACAATATACATCCTTGCCTCCAGTTAAACATACCTTACTGTAAAGTTAATTATATAAGACAAAGACAAGTTAACGCTTACAATTATTATAAAACGGATTTTAGTAGCCTGGAGCGCGAGTTATTGGATGTAGATTGGCAGGACTTGTTCTCGAATTGTGTAGATGTTAACAAGATGGTCTCGAGATTTTACGATGTGCTCTATGGACTCATAGCCAGGTTCGTGCCAAAACGGAATCTTCGCAAGCGTAAATATCCCAAGTGGTTCAGTAATTCCCTTATCAAACTCCTGGCGGAAAAGGATAAAATTCGCAGAAAATTTTTGAAATACCGTAACCCTAGGGATGAGATTGAATTCCAGCTACTTCGCAGCCGTGGTCATAAACTTTATAATGATTGTTATAGAGACTACATTCAAGGCATAGAAGCTAACATTTCTACGAATCCAAAGGCTTTTTGGAGCTTCATCAAAGACAAGCGTGGTGGTCACTCCTCCATACCGGCTGAAATGAAGTTAAACAATGACGCCGCCTCATCTGGCCCTGATATCGCGAATTTATTTGCTCGTCACTTCTCATCAGTTTATTCCACGGGCGACCCGGGGGGTCGTTAAATTATTCAGGTCTTGGTCAAGACTTTCTAGCTAAATTAATGTTTACAGAATCACAGGTGATTAAAAAAATTAAAACTCTCGACCTGGCTGGGGGTGCTGGACCCGACTCCATCCCCCCTTTGTTGGTCAGGCGCTGCATGCGCGGAATCTCCTTGCCTTTGACATCAATTTTTAACAGATCGCTTGAGGATGGTGTTTTCCCCCAGGAATGGAAAAAAGCACGCATTGTCCCTGTTTTTAAAAAAGGTGATAATACTTCTGTAAACAATTACCGACCCATCTCCATGCTTTCTTGCTTTGCGAAACTCTTTGAAATTATGATTTGTCCTGTAATCTCCAAATTTAGTAGCAGTTTCATCTCCGTTCATCAGCACGGCTTTACAAGTGGTCGTTCTGTTCTTACTAATTTGGTACCTTTTGTCTCGGAGCTTTGTGAGAATGTTGATGGGGGACTCGAGGTTGATGCTATTTACACCGACTTTAGCAGTGCCTTCGATAAAGTAAACCATACAATTCTCGTAGACAAACTAAGTGCTCTTGGGATTGGGGGATCTTTGCTTTGCTGGTTCGAGTCATACTTACGCGATAGAAAACAGGCAGTTGTCCTGAGTGGTTTTCAGTCAGACTGGTTTTATGCTACGTCGGGTGTACCCCAGGGTTCCCACTTGGGACCTTTACTTTTTCTTATTTTCATAAATGACATCACCCACTGTATTAAAAATTGCAAAGTGTCACTATTTGCTGATGACCTGAAAATTTACCGACCTGTCCTATCTCCTTATGATAGTGAACTCATTCAAGCCGACCTTAATAGAATCATCGCTTGGTGTGGGGCTAATTGCATGACTCTCAATGTGCGCAAATGTTTCCATATTAAGTACTCCAGGAAATTAAAACCACTTGTTACTAGGTACAAGATCAGTGGAGAAACACTTGTCGAGGTTAAGGTTATTCGGGACCTTGGTGTTCATATTGATAGTAGACTTAAATTTGACATTCACATAAATGCCATCATTACCAAGGCTTCTAGTATGCTGGGTTTTATTAAACGAAACACCAAAAAATTCAAGGACATTAGGATGAAAATTCATCTGTATAATGCGTTGGTTCGAAGCCATCTTGACTTTGCTTCTTGTGTTTGGAGTCCATTCTATAGAGTGCACTCACAGCGAATCGAGAGCATACAACGGGCCTTCACGAGACACCTAGCATTTCTATGTAGTGGATTCTCCCACCGTCAACCATACAGCGAACGTCTTGCAAAGTTTAACATGTGTAACCTTCGTGACAGAAGACAGTTAATGGATATGTGCTTTCTATATAAAATTCTTAATAGTCATCTAGATTCTTGTGACTTGCTGTCACGTCTATCCCTGTCAGTGCCTCGCAACTACCCCAGATACCGCATGTCTAAATTATTTGCTACACCATTTGCTCGAACCAATCTTGGGCTTCAGTCTCCTTTGGCACGAATTTCCACAGAGTATAATCTTTTGAGTATTGCTATTCCTGATCTAGATATATTTTTTAACAACTTTAAAAAATTTAAATCTTTGATTTTAGAGTATTCATCGGGCCTAACTTTTCGCTGATGGGTACTTTAGGATTAGTCACTGTAAAGTTCTGCAGGTTTTTTTTTTCCACTCTTACGTAATGAATTAAACGCAAGTGTTATGTACGCCGTTATTTTGGTGCATATCAGAATATTTTTTTAGATTAAGTATTGTAATGTTGTATTAATATGTACCATGTGGCCTGTACTTATTTAAATAAATAAATAAAATAAATAAAAAAAAATATATTGGTTTGGCCCCTCGAAAGCATGCTCACACACTGCAGACTGCATTTATTTTCGCACCTATGTTTTATGTTGGCTGCATGTTCTTTAACACGCGTCCCTATTCTTCACTTCTGATATTGTTTGTTTTTCTTGGAGCTATTAGCGATCGCAAAAGAGTCTCCGACAGGCCTCTCGTCACTGGATGGATTGAAAATCTAAACAGCTCTTATTAAAATTATAATAATCATATTTTCCACATTGACACCAATTAGCCTAGCCTAAAATAACCTCCTCCTGCTGAGATCAATCCAACTGATAGCCCAATCAGCTATTCAGCGTGTGCATTGTGAAAAACCACCAACTAACACTGAATTTTAAAACCAACCTTAGCGTTACCATCGCAGTATAAACTCATAATATTTATCTTGGCTACTGAAATCATAAACTAATCGGACGATTAATCGAACATAAAACAGGGCAGCACTGTGATGATGCTGCAACATTCATTTATCTATAATTGAAAAAAAAAGATTCTTCCCTCTCCTGGTTGCTGTGCCCAGTAGAGTCTCTAGTGATCTGTATATTTTTATATTTAACATCCTTGTACAATATGGTTTAAGCAATAAATATTGAGTATTGGAAATAAATTTTCTTTGCTCACCGATTCGCTGACGTGGCTTCCTAAAAGGTTTTAACGAAATCGCAGGCGGAACCTAACCAATGCGCAGTACACTAAGGAAAAAAATCTTCTCAATCCGCCCCTTCTGGTGATATATAACTGGTACGTGCTGGACGGTAACAGGCATTTCATTTGGCAACGATATATACGACCAACAAAGAGTTTTATCTACCGCTAATGTGCGATACAATCGAGCAAACCACCCGTGCTTAGCGCCTGTTTCCCGTAAATCGCTCAGGATACGGTATTTTAATTATGTAGCAGATTAATGGATGAAGGAATTGGTGTGTACATAAATTTGACACGTTCTCATTGTGCAGAGGAAAAATGACTTCCGTATGTTTAGTTCTTTAATTTCCGCGCCTATCGCATATCTAAATAAAACTTTTTTAAACCGGATAAACGCAGAGTATATTTTTTTTTATTGAAGCCTGATATTTCCAACTCTTTTACAGGAGCCGTGATCACAGAATAACTAAGGTAATCCGGTAACGTTGTTTCGGCAAAAGTGATTTTATTCAAATGTATATTAGGTGCAAAGTTGTAAGAACTTAAAAAAATAAAAATAAATGTATAATAACAAAATATATTAATTCTTCTTGTATTATAAAAAGGCACGTTCCTAACTTCTATATTTATTATACAAATAAAATTATTTTATCATATCAATCATTATTGTAAACTACTGAATCTATCACCAGTCAAGAAATTGGAAGGTTCTACCGAGAAGAACAAGCGAAACAAATTTGGACAAATGAATTGGAGGTGAAGATGGAGGCATTCCATCTTGTATAAATTATTTTCACAGGTTATATAGATTTCATCTTGGTCATAATCATGTACTTCTCAGTTCCTTAAGATTAAGCCGGACATCATGGTGTGTTCGAATGTGACTTGCAAATCCGAACTTTAACTTGTACACTAATCTATATTAAGTGTATGTCATGTTTAGGATACGATAGGACTGACATAGATAGGATATGTAATGTATTTAGACAAATGAAATAGATAATAAATAAAGAAATGTTCGTTGTATTGTGCGATCTGTATTAATAAATTCCAAAATATGAAAAAAAATAATAGATGTTATTGTGCTTCTGGTTTTTTATTACCACGTTTTACTTAACTTCACTTGTCTGTCTGTTGGTTTGTCTGTTGGTTTGTCGTCAAAATTTGAGATCCTTATTTCGACCTTATTCCTCTTATCCGATTTGGCTGAAATTTTGTATACAGGCTTGTTTCACCTAACAATTTCATATTTAATCAGTTTTACATCCTAAAACCACTTAATTAGGCTTTAATTAAATTAACCTCCACGTGGTGTGTCTGGATATTTGATATATATTACATGTATATATTGAAGAACTAAGTAGGCACAATTCAGATAGGTAATTTAAAACTAAAAAGAGTTAAATAAATACTTTATAAAAAAAAACTTTTAAAAAACCACGTTTTACTACGGGTATTATAGATGTACTAAAAAGGAGAAAATAAATTTTTACAAATGGACTAAAAAGATAAAAATAAATTTTTGGTAATAATGAAAATTTACGATACAAATATTCTAAAATTTGTTGAATATTATGTATTGTTCTGAACATTCATACGCAGAATTTGAAAATATTCCAAAAAATTAAAACGTGGTGCGCATTATAGTTGAAAAACTATTCAATGCCATCCACAGCTTCACTATTGCATTGGTTTAGTTAGGAAGGGATTTAGGAAAGATAATGAAAATATTATTATAATATCAATAACGCTGTTGATCTAAATTACGCACCACGTTTTAATTTTTTGGAATATTTTCAAATTCTGCGTATGAATGTTCAGAACAATACATAATATTCAACAAATTTTAGAATATTTGTATTGTAAATTTTCATTATTACCAAAAATTTATTTTTATCTTTTTAGTCCATTTGTAAAAAAATATTTTCTCCTTTTTAGTACATCTATAACCCGTAGTAAAACGTGGTTATTTAAAAGTTTTTTTTTTATAATTTTTATTGTCGTAGCTTATTATTTGAATTTAATTCCGAGTTTGCATCTAATTAATATTAGTATTTGTTCGGGAAAAATTGTTAAAAAAAAATTATAAATACATGCATAGGTCTTAAGAGTAACAGCTCAATGTATGAGGTTCTTTATTTGTCTATAAGTTTAATCAATTCGAAGGTAAACCGGCCCGTTTGATCCATTACTGCGGTAGTGCACTATTGTATTTGGTTGAATAGCACCAGCGAGTACATATTTTGTCTTGGCTGGACAACAAGAGGTGTTAGGGAAATTTATGGTTTAAAGACCTTATTTGCTTGTAGTAGAACTCGTTCTTTTTTCTTACTTTTGGTGTTGAATTATGTTTCATATAATAGTAGTAATAATAATATTTCATATATTCACACCAATTAGTCTAGCCAAAAGTAAGCACTGTAAGGTTTGTGTAACTTGAGTAACGGATAGATATACATATATAATACGTAGATATTTAATATTTATAGAAGAATTGTATATGAATAACCATGACTCAAGTTCAAATGCTCGTGTTTATCATACAAACATCTACCCTTTCCGGGAGTCGAACCCAAGACAATCAGCGCGAAAGGCAGTATATTGTTGTGTTGTATTTAAACTGAGAAGGCCTGCAAAATTTGTTTTATTATCTGTTTTATCTGTTAGAATTTATATATTTTTAACGTGGTTATCATGCATATAAAATGAATCGCCGAATTGTTTTAACCCTATTTCTCATTTGGCGCACAATAGCTTAATTGATATAGCTTGCTGATTAGTTATGGATAAAAAAATATCACACCCCAACTTAACTGCAATGAACATAAAATTATGTCAAGTGCTTAATAAATCGACAAATTATTGGTGTCCTTCATGGTCGAGTGCCTTGCACACAGATTTTCGTGGTGATGCTTCTCAGAGGCCCCAGGTTCAGTTCAACTGCACACTATCGTGTTAAACCTATCCCAGGCGTCCCTTGATCACAAAAGCGTGCGCAGTTGACACGAGCTAAGCACGGGTTGGTTGAATTGTGTAGTGATTCAAAGGCATGCGGATTTCGCGAGACCAGTGTCGTCAGTTGAACACGGAAAGGAAATACGCAATCCTGACGTTTAGACAAAAAATTTTTCGAAGCCATTTATCGTGGTGACTTATTTCATTATCGTCTTATAGCTAATTTCGATGGATTTCGTTAAATTCGGTATAATTTCTATAACTACTTATAAAAAATAAAAAAAAATAAACTCATTTTAGTTAACACTATAGACACTATTTCTATTATTATTATTAAGGTAAAATGGACTATTGAATTCCATTATTCTATTTTAAATATAAGCATATAAATAATATACTAAATTACCTTACCTTTTAGCGATGTAGTGATTATTCTATGATCTTGTTGTACCTGAAATGATATAAAAAATAATATTAACATTTTATATATACAATTTACTTAACCTTCGAAATCAAAAGCTATTTAGCTGCGCTATTGAGCTCCTTTAGGTGTTATTGATAATACAATATAAAAAAATTATAAGGTCATAATTCATTCTGTTAAAATACCGTGTAAACACGCAATGTACCTCAATACAGACAAGTAAGAGCTCATATTTTATAAGAAATATTTGCCTCCAGTTCTATGTTAGTTTTTACACCGCATTTATACTTATCTTACATCTTACAAAATGTAATTATTTTAGTAGAGCTACATGGAAAACTTTAATACATCCATGTTACAAACTTGTTTAGTGTAGGTAAGTTCAGATGCATGCCACAATAACGGGGTACATAACATTCGCAGATAAATATTAGTTTAGTAACAAATAAATATTATTCGTAGTATACTGGTATGATTATTTATAATCGTTACACAATAACTCTGGAATACACCACATTATTAACCGTACTACAGAATAAGTATCAACAGGTCGATTTTACGTCTTAACCGAACCGAAATTAAATAAGATAAACTTTATTTAAATAGACTTAAAATTTTAATAATAGGTGGTATTATTAATATTCAGGACGTCTTTTAACTGACAAGAAGAACGGGCGCAAGAAAATCATTAGCTTCAACTGAGGTAACGACATTTAGAATATTCGTCACCATACATAATCTTCTTTCTACCATCCTCTATACATGTCCAAACCATATAAGCATCCCTTTTTCTATCTATGTCACTATGTCTTTGTCCACACTACACCACTCTCTAATAAGTGCAGATTATATGTTGAGTATACATCATAATGCAGCAGAAAAAGGGAGAAATAAATGTTTTATACTTTAAAATATCTAAAAGTAAATATGCTAACTATTAAAAAACAGTTTTCAAGTTGGTATATTTTTTTGTCTTTTGTTCAAATATTTTTTGAAATAATACCCGATGACATTCTTTAGAATTTCACGGTTATGCCAACGACGCGTTTTCTTAGTGACATACTTGAGTCTTTATCTCAAAAACTACGAAATCGGTTTTGTTAAAATTTGCACAGTTGTGCTAAAAAGAATTTTTGCAATTCAGTCATAGTTTTTGAGATATGCGGAGACAAATAAGAAACATATAGGCAATTTATTTCATGCATTCATGTTTAAGAACTGATAAAGATTAATATATGGAAATCCTGTGTAATTCTGATAATGATATTACATACATGGGTCCCCTTGGTTTATAACCCCTATTTTGAAGTTGGTTAAAACCACTCCATTCTGACAAATTTAAAATCCTAAGTATTCTTGTCATTTCAAAATTTAAACAGAGTTCCTAATCGTGCACGAGCACTGCGGTTTAAACGTCAATGTTTGGGTAGATTTGCTGTCGACAAGTTCAGTCGACACATTTACCTATATCAATTTGACGTACCCGAAGTTCAGTGTGAGAACTTTGATACAATTCCGTGTATTACAACCGTTATGGTTACGTATTGGCCATTAATGTTTGTCTCTTGTACTGTTCAGATCATAATTTATGATTTATGGCAACATAGTTAATCAGTCATGATAAGTTACCGCTTACGAGTTCACATATGTATTCAGCATAAAACACGCAATAAACATAGATTTATTGACAAGGCGGTGTCACTTAGTTTCGGAATATACTATCCCAATACTTGTAAATGATTCTGGCATCAAGCCAGCTTGAATTTCTGTAGCAAAACTTACGTGCATCTTGATGCACTGTATATTCATGCATCAAGGCTCATTTTTGAACGGTGATATGTTACATCTGCAAACAATAGTGCATCAGTTTCATGGTCTTTTGCATAGTTAAGATTTTTATGACGATAATTTCCTGTTGGTTGCATATTTTGCATCGATGTTGCGTGTTTATTTTACTTTAAATAGTAGTTCTTAATTTCAAGGTCACTTACACCATACCAGGTAGGTTATTCAATCACCTTTTTTTAAATCACATTATAACTACATTACTTGAGCCAAATTTGTAAATGTGATATTTCACAACCAAAATTGTTCGTTAAATCGCTGCATCGGCGTACATCTAAACGCAGTTTTTCAATAGATCGACTTTAAAAATTCAGTAAATTTGTAGTGTAAATAGTGAGATCAATAGAGAGATTCAAAGAATTAATAAAATATTTGTCATCACTACATCAAACTGAATAATCATGATCAGATTTAGTTTTATTTACTTCCACTTGATGCCGTGATTATGGCTCCTATAGAGTTACCGTATGGTTTTTGGAAGAACAGAATATCTCCAAACCTTGTAAGGGTATCAGAAAAGGGTATCAGACTTATGATGCTGGAGTAATTCGCCTTCCGTAAACCACAAAATGAGAAGAAGCTTATTCCAAATCTTACTAAGATCTCTAACCCTTTGGCAAACGTAAAGATTGTGGCATAAACCCTTTTTTTCGGAGGGTTCCATTCTTCATCTTTCAGCTGATGACGATGACATTAACTATATAAGAAAAGTAAATGATTAAACGTAATTCTAAGAGTATGCAACAAAATTGCACAACCTCGCATTCCCTATTTTTTCATTCGACAACCAAAGTTACAAATAGATGCCACAATTATTTGATTGATATACCAAAGAGTCGCACTAAGCGTTTCGGTTTTCATAAGTACCGCAAGGAGTGGAACTCTTTGCCTGAGTATGTGTTTCCCGACAAATAATTTAAGGGTCTATAATTTTTATATATTTTATGCATTTTCAATGCGATCTTATAAGATAAATTATTATAATAGAAAAATACTAGAAAAAATCATTGGACCGGATTTCCAAAGGTTGCGGGTTCGATTCCCGCCTGAGATTCACTTGTGAACCGAGTCGATTTTTTCTACTATTTTTCTATTAGAATAATTTAATTTAAGGTTCTTCAAGTACTTCTGATCATGCGATCAGTAGTCAGATCGTCGCTTACCATCAGGCGAGATAAGAGGTCAAGGACCTGCCTAGTTAGTTTTAAAAAATAAGACTTATACCAACATCTCATCAGTACCACGTTATAAAAGTAAAGTATTTGCCAAATCTCTAGTGATATTCTTATTTAACATTACCCATTCAAGAAGATACTAATGGAAATTCACAGTACTCAAGTTACGACTGTTGATTGATGAGACGTGATTACGATCGTTAAGCTTGCACACGTGTCACTTTAAGGGTGCTCCTAGCATAACTGGCATATCAGGTGAATAAAGGCATTGGCTGTTACATGTCGAGCAAAAATTATGCGACAAGATGTAAAAATAAACTAAGTTATAACATTATGCTGAGCGAATATTTGCGAATGAGGAAACCGTATTCGGTAAACACTCTTTGATGTTTTTTTGTTCTCTGAATGAGGTATAAGAGAAAGTCGGATTTAGTAACATTTGGTGTAACGGTAGCGATCTTGCCTGTCGGACGGTCCAAGGTTCGTTTCCCCAAAGGGTCTTCCAAAAAATTAAGGCGGTATCAACGCTGAATAGTATATTATGTTCGAAATGCCTGTAAAAAAATTTAAAAGACATTTAATAAAATTACTATTTGATGCAACTGTAGCGATCCTGCTTTTAGCACTGACGGTCCTGGGTTCGAATCCCAGAAGGGGCAGATGATCTTGTGATTAATACGAGCATTTGTACCTGAGTCATGGGTATTTATACACATTTTCATCAATATTACTTATGTATCCATAGTAACCATAACACAAGCCTTACAGTGCTTACTTTGGGCTAGGCTAATTGGTGTGAATGTAAGAAATATTATTATTATTACATTACTGATACCTATATTCAAGCGATTAACAGTATTGTGTAATGGAAAAGTACCATTATTTTTAAAAGATTGACTAAGTGAATCCTAATGCACGTATTTTTTGCTCCAAAATCTCGTCTTTCATTTTTGTCACAAAACTCTCCTATATACAAGTTGATAAAATGTCTCATATAATAATGGAACAAAATAGAAGACACATTTCGTAAATATATTTTACTCTTCTCAAAAGAACATTACAGAAGATAAGATATATAATAATATTTATTTATTCACCCCAAATTAGCCTCTCCCAAAGTACTGTGAAGCTATAGTACTCTAAGTAAGTATTATGTCACAATGTTTGACCGCAATGAACTTCGAAACTACTTCACCGATTTTTATGATATTTATTTTATTTTGCTGAATTTTTTCCAGCTTAGGACATAGGATAGGTTTCATTTTAATTCATAACCAAAAACATTTTTTTTTTGCCAATTATAATAACTAAGCCACAGCAATGAGTGGCCGGGTCATTTAGTTTAAATATAAATAAACATCCGTGACTCATGTATTCATCTCACAAATATCTGCCTCTACTGGGTTCGACTTGAACTCAGAACTTCTTGACTTTGATAAATATATATGAATAAAATATTAAATTTATTTAAAAATAATGGGGAGGAACCCTTTATTAACTACACAGTTAAGAATCTCAAACTTTATAACTTTACTAACTATGTCTGGTTGTCAAAGATTTTTTTTCTTGTTTGCAAACTTAACTAATTCTATGTTAAAAGAAAAATACTAGAATAATTCGACTCGACTCACATGTGAATTCTCGATTTCTTCAAGTATTTTTCTATTAAAACAATGCAAAAAAAAAGGAAAAATGTATAAAAATTATAAAAAACAAAATTGTACATAATCAAGATTCGGCGAATATTGGTGTTCGCAGTAAATAAACTCAAAGATATTTCTCCTACATATATGTATTATGAATCACTTTGGCATATTCAGACATAGTTTGTAACTTCTGACTGCAAGTATAGCAAAGTAGCTACCAAGTTTGAGTTTGAATTCAGTTTGTGCTCAAACACAAACTGAATTTAATGACAATTATTAATCATCGCTAACCCTTATGCTGACATATTCTGAATTTGACACCCATTTGACACAGATATGGGACATTAACAAGTTTTAGATGTAAATAGTTGTGAAGTCATGTAATTATCACTTACTGAATCAATTTTCAATTCAATTCAGAAATAATTTGCCTCTTTTTTTTGTGTTTTGTTTTGTTTTTATTCTGTAGTTTCCTTGTTTGCCAGTTCTTTTTTTCTTTTGTTTATTTTTTGTGTTTGTATGTTCACTCACATTATATAACGTCCATCGAATAGATTGACGGCGATGGCCTGATCTCCCTTTCCTGTTTTCCTACGTTAGGAAGGCCTTTATCTCAACAGCACCTTAACAATCTGATACAACTTGACGTTTTGCGCCTGTTTTGCGACTGGAGGTTATTAAATTTGTTTTAATCCAGCCACTCCAGCTCTATCAGGAACGCTAGAAGTACTTTCATTTTATCCAAATAATAAACTAAGTGTTCTCGAAGATCATTATAACCCATTGTAAGATTTGATCAGTCTCATAAGAAAAAGGAAAGAAAATAATGGTTTATTTAGTTGTTTGCCTAAACACGGCCTTAGGTATCCACATATTAATAATTTTAATACACAACGTAACCTAATCCAAGATAATTAATGGTAGAGCGTTGGTAATTTTACCTTCGATGGTTAATCAAGCGTAAGTAAGTAATTGCGATATTTGTTTTCGGATCAGAAGACAGTCTAGGGTATCGCTACATCATATTATATCATTAAGATATAAATCGGTTGGATGTGGATCTTGACTATTCCGACCCATGGGTGTTTCATGAACTCATTAATATATTTCCGCATCACTGACTTGTTTCACGTTTGTCATTTCCTTGTGTTAATCATTAACGGTCAAGTTATGATGAAACTGCCATATCTAACTTTGGGGAAAAGCTTCTTAATAAATGTAGATATAAGAAATATGATTAAGTTATCAGACTTATCATATAATAATAATATCGCTGGTTTGCGAGAATATCGACGCAACTCCAAAATTTGTCAAAATGAACTAAATATGCCAAACGATTTTATATCTTTGATATCGAAAATTTGAAAATCTCATTCAAAAATCAAAAGTTTTTAGTTCCGTCTCTATTCTCGCAAACCAACGATATATCTTAGATACATGCCAATCAGCCCAAAATCAGCATTGTAAGATTTGTATTTGGATACTAGGGTAACGGATTGACATACATAGATATATCATATTCATAGACTTATATATAAATATCCATGACAAATATGGTAGATGTCGGTTGGTGCAAAGGCAGGTTCGCTACCGTAGCACAGAACGGTCGTCAAAATATACAACAACATCACATACTAAACCCAGAGAAGCTAAAGCGCTAGTGTTATAGAATTCAGAAACAAAGACGATACCATAACATCCAGACACAGCAAAGAAAAGTTTGGGACCTTTGAGTGGCATTATTTTGAAAACCTGTACAGTCACTTGACCACGACGGTATTTCCAACTCGAATTACTTTAAATTGAGAAAATAGGAGGTACTTCAGAATCATTTCCTTTTAAAACGCAAGTATTAATTTCAAATTAATTTACCTGTCCTAGTTTACTGAGGCCTTTCATATTTTTTTAATTACGCACGGGTGGACAAAATTCTTTAATTTTTTCTATTATTAAATACTAGCTTTCCGCCCGCGGCTTCGCCCGCGTGGAATTCGGTTATATTGCGGTATAAAGCACAACTATAAGAAAACTTCTCATTCCCACGGAATAATCTAAGAAGCGCAATGTAACGCTGGATACAATTAGTTGTTAAACCAAAACTGAATGGTACACTATATTATATGTTTTCCCTTGTGGAGCAAAAACATGCAGATTTTGGGCACTGGAAACCCGGGAACACGCTACATAGAGCTGACCATGCGAAAAACAATGTTTTTCCAAGTGTACTCCAGCAACCCTTAGAGTTTGGCCTTGTACTTTATTAATGGTCATTGCAAATGAAACCCTCATAGGAAATTGTAGTCTTTTAAATTGAAATGGGAGGTCTGTTGGAATAATCGGAATCCGAGGAATGAGTCATTTAGTGAATCATTTAGCTTCAAATATTACATGTTCATATTCGTTTGCAACATAAAAGTAGATGTAAAAAAAAAATTTAGACGATAAAACAAATTGTACGTCATCCCTCGGGAATTCCTCATTTTCGGGGATTCATTATCGTATCATTTAGCTTCTAAATTTACATGTTTATATTCGTTTGCAATATTTTACCTTGTTTTAAACGACACACAGCGCCATCTACAATCCATCCATCAAGCAAACAATATTTTTGTGTTTCCTCGGGAATATCATTTTTTTCCAGGATAAAAAGTACCCTATTATTTAATCTGGACTTTTATCTTTACGTCGGCAAAATTTCAAAGCAATCGGTTCAGTAGTTACTGCGTGAAAGCGGAACAAACAAACAAACAAACTCACTTTCCGATTTATAATATTAGTAAGGATTTTTCCGTTAGCGCCATCTAGCATCTGGTAGACGAACTACTTGCGGTTAGCGCCTTGCTTATTGATACAATAGAAAAAGAGCAAGAAAAGGAGCGGACAGACAAACACACAAACCACTGTGATCATAGATTATAGATTAATTGGACTCCATCATACATAACTGATGTTAAATAATATTATAACCAAAAGTGATCCTTTCTCTTGCGGAATTTTCAACTAATTTATAACTAAGTATCTTCCCTTTGACTGCTTGAACACAATCATAATAGGCTTACAGATACGAGTAGTTAAATACCCGAAAATATTGAATTCTGCCAACTAATTTTTGAACTTTAAGTCTAACCAGTAGAACTCAACTTCAATTGTGAAAATCGTATTGTTTATAATGGTTTATACAGAGACGCCTGTAAAGTCACGACCAAAAAGTTGTACAGTAGGACCAAGTCACACTAAATCGGCCGAAAGCAAAGAGACAACAGTAAAGAAAAAATAAATTTATATAATATGAAATGGTTCTATAGTGTCCATATCTCGTATTATTTGTGGCTGTACATTTTTTTATATAGTAAATAGGTAGGCGATTGATCACTATATCGCCTGATGGTAAGCGGCGATGCGAATTAGGATGTGACGCGCTTGCCTAGAAAATACCTATTCACTCGTGACTTGAAGACCCCTAAATTGTATTTGTCTGGAAACACAGATTCAGACAAAGAGTTCCACTCCTTAGCGGTACGTTTCACAAAATTGGAACTAAAATGCTAAGTGCGACTCTTGGGTATACCTACATACACGTACGTACTACGTACATATTATTATTAAGTTGTTTTCATCGAAACTGGTTGTTTTACTAATATTAAAATCAACTAAATCTATCACTTTAACATATGACTGTTATCAACGCTAGATGTAGTAAAAGTTTAATCCTGCCTAACCCGAGGATCAGGCTGACAAATCATTCATAATCCTAATACAAACCGTACATCAGCGTACATAGCATGATTTTAATAAATCGATTTTACTTTTGTTTAATCTGAGAGAATTCGTAATATGTTTATTTTTATTAAAATCTTGCTGTATCCGATAAGCAACGCGATTTTTTTGCTGGCTATATCTAAGCATTTTTTGGCATACATACAGTGCATTTACTTATTTGGTTTACCAGTAATTGTTACACTATGAATATATTTATTTATATATACACAAAATTGTGCATATACAATTACATTACACACACAATGCCTACTTTACATTTGTTGTAAAGCTTACAGAGCAGGGGAATTGGAACCATACAGTTCTGCGGTGGAGATAGAATGTTGTGTGAATTGTTTGTTATACTTAGTTATCTTTGTATTTATTTGTAAATTTCGGAGTTAATGAAATATGGTAAACCAAATGAAAAAATAAAAAAACAAAAGTGTAGCTTTTGACGTGATAACGTCTTATAAATCGATGAACACCGGCTGCATGCACGAAAAAGTATAACGTTCCGCCTGAGCCGAGCGTGCAAGCGAGAGCGCGTAACAAGCGATAGAGAGGCACGATCGGCCTAAGCGTTCGACCTGTGGCGTATCTATCTGTCTTCCACTTCATAAAGTTAATTTATCGAAAAAAAAAATTTTCAAGTAACTCCTTCTTTGTATTATACAAAAAAATGATAATTCAGTGACACTAATTCTACTCAATTCATAAAAGTATGCAATTTTTCATCAATGTCTTCTTATGACGCTATCACGTATAATTATCGTTCGTAAATTAACTTTACAGACAACCAATTTTTTCAGCTGTGTTACAATACAATTTCAACATCGTTATAAGTTCAGTATCAGAACAATTGGAAATCCAAATCCAAGTTAGTTAACAATACAAATTTCACTCTGCTCTGTGTGAATACTCTATAATTATAACTATATTATAAATATTACATTTAAATAAATACATATTAGATAACATACACATTGTTCTGAACTCAAGTAGCTAAAGCACTTGTGTTATGGAATTCAAAAACAACGACGGTACCACAACACCCAGACCCAAGCCAATATACAAAAGTTCGTTTTTTACATTGACTCGGCGGAGATCGAACCCGGGGCCACGGAGTGATATTAACATGAAAACCGGAATGCGAGCCACTCACCCACGGAGGTCATTCTCTAGTTCAGTTTAAAGATTTATCCAATTATCTCATAATATTTTAAAATGTTCCACAACTGATTTTAACCAAAGCTATTAGGAATACTGCAATAAATATTGAAGCGATATGGGTAGTAGTTAATCATAAACTTACATGCTCAAACGACCCGAATTTTGGGACCCACAAAAACTGGCACCCATACATTAGCTGTCAGCAACCAAAGCCGTACAAACTGGCCCGGAAAATGTAGTGGAAACATACGCACATATAAATCACGTCAATTTGGGCAACTCTGCGCAATACAACTCTATGAGCAATTTAAATAAAGATAATTTAATTCAAATAAGTTGTTTTGAATCGTCCATCAATTTTATCTACATTCAGGACGTCTTTTTAAAAGACAAAAAATACGGGCGCAAGAAACTCGTCAGCTTTAACAGAAGTAACAAGATTTACAATATTATACGTCGTCACCATAATTATGTGATAAAATATTTTGAAATTAAAAATAACATCGTTCGAATATCGACTTTTCATCCATGTTTTTTGACGGCTAGGATAATTAAATAACAGGGTTTCATTAAAAAATTGTTATGCGCCGGGAAAATTTGCGTGCTATGATTATTATATATAACACATGCTCCAGTAGCTGTGACTCAGTTATTATAATTTGCATGGAACTAATGCAGAAAAATGAAAAAATACTCATAAACATCGGTACTCCACCGATGTTGAGACCGATGATGATAGTTTCGGAGTTCATCGCGATCAAACACTGTGACAAAGAATTTTAATATATATAGAATAAATTGAAATTTATCCTATGTCCTAAGTTGGAACAAATCCAGCAAAATGAAATAAAAATCATTAAAATCGGTTGAGCAGTTAATAGCGGTCAAACACTGTGACAGGGAATTTTTATTTAAATAGATAGATATGGCCAAATCCGATCGAGTCGTTTGATCGATTTCAAATAGCATTTATTAATGAAAGTCCTTATAAAGCAACTGTCTACTGTTGGTGTAACAAATTTAAACGTATTCGTCAAACTATTGGGACCAAGAAAGGAGTGGCCGTCCTTCTACGTGAAGAAAACATGTTGGCAGTGAAAAATTGATTCAAGAAAACAGGCGAATTACGAACGAAGAGATTTACCATAGATTGCAGATTGGATCAGGAAGCGTTCACGAGATTCTGCATGAGCACCACGAGTGACAAGGGTAGTTTCGAATTAAGATAAGGCGCGTTTACGACATTGTGACAGGTGATGAATCCTGGATTTATTAAAAAGATCCAGAATCAAAGCGTCAGGCGACAATTTAGCTGTTAAACATATCAACGTAGGAAAAAATTTAATCGTCCGGTTTTTTTACTTTTCTAGCTGGTGTCGATTTCAAACAAATCAAGGCAATAAAAACACTGAATGGTAAATTACATTATTTAATGAAAATATTTTACCCATATCAATAGGTTTTTCACTCGCTAAAAACTTTCTGAGTATCCCTCGTACAAGATGTACGTCCACCAAGACCACTAAATGGACATAATTTTACGAATTACGGTCTTTTCCTGCGATCTATAACCCTTTGGCCAAGAGCGGAGATGGATTTCATCCAGCAGTGTATGGTTATTAGCTGAGATGAAGTATAGTACTGTTGTACTTATAATTCACAGAAACTTTTTATAATTAAATATTATTTATAGGTGATAAAATGTATCTTCAGCTTATTTTTTACCAAATTATGGTGATTATTTTGATAACTTCTCTAAATAAAATCAAGAAGTGTCTCAGAGAAATATAGAATCCTAAAGAATATTACAAATAAAGTCGATGTACGTGTAATAACTGCCTGTGTTTGCCACTGAATTGAGGAAAAGGAAATATTTTCAGAGAGATAGGTATTTTGTAATGTGTACGCCTTTTGAGATAAATAATTGAATGGCAACATTTAGCGAAACCCAAGCTTGGAATTACCTTTTCATTATTCCTTTATCACATCATTTCAACTGCTGTTAAGTAATGATAAAGGCCAAAAGATGTGCTTTACCCAGACTTCTCCACCACAGAGGGACTGGTTATCTCACCTTCAAATGTTCTGACATAACAATGTTTTAAATCGTCGTTAGAGCGGTAAATTTAGATAAGATGGTGGTAGCTACCCGACTGGCTAAAAACAAGCTTTACCACCAACCAAATCGAGTACAATTATCGCCCCGGAACGAACCAAGGATTACGTCAAATTTGAGGGCCAGACCAGTATTGTAGAAAGAGAGACAATTGAAATATGGATATTTCTCACACATAATAACTCATAAGTCGATAGCGTTATCGAAAATATCGACCTATTCGTGACGACCGTTTGGTGAAACGGTAGCCATCCTGCCTTTCGCACCGACGATCCTGGATTCGAGTCCGTAGGAGAAGATGTTTGTGTGATGAATGAAATAATGAAATATTTCTATGAATTTTTCTTATTTATGTATCAGATATGTATGTCTGTCAACAGCATCCATAACACAAGCCTTACATTGCTTACTTTGGGCTAGCTAATTGATGTGAATGTAAGAAATAAGAAAGAGCTTCACCGTTATCAAGATTTGTACTTAGTAGTGATAAGTACTAGTAACGATACTATCGATGCCATTGTAAGTAACTCAATATCGATACTATCCATAGTATCGTTAGATAAGTCGGAATTATAGATATCGATTTATTAAGAATAAGTATCAAGTATAAGTAAACATTCATTTAAGTGATTTGGTGCACTTTGATAAGCTATCGATACTATATATAGACACTAAAGTCAGGCAACACTAGCAAGTATACTACAGAAGCGGACGTGGGTGTTCGTACCTGGCTTTTGGCCCAGGGAAACATAACTAAATTAGGCTTTTATTCTTCAATAGGGCAAACAAAACTGCCTCTCCCCCCAATTTTGACACAGTTTTTGTATACGTTAGTCTATACCAGTTGCTAAAGATGGGTGCCAAATTTTATAAGACCATGTAAATATATATGTTTACAAATATATACCGCATATCTCGAAAATCAATTTTTCAAAACAAATTTTTATTTCTCCCTTTTTAGTAATTACATAATTAACTTACAATTTTGAAATCGTTTTAATTATTTAAAATTGCCTTTTTAAATTATATGTACAATCGATCAAAAATATTTTTGATATTCTAGTTAACTATTGGTAAGCTACGGATGGATGGTTAAGAATGGATCCTCGTCAACAGTATATTAGCGAGGGTCGACCTCGGTTGGCTGACTTCTCTACAAATGGACTTCGTCCGTCTAGTTTTATAAACGTAATGTATTTTATGATAAAAAGACATTACTTCCGTGACTCTGAATCCAATATACAATATAACAGTATTCCCCCGACTTCCCTTCGGTTTCCACTAAATTATGGCAAATCCGTTTATTTAGTAGCAACACTGTCAATTTAGCTGGGTCGGGCCGCCACCGGATTTGCGGTCAGGCCAGCTTGATTGGTATTCTACTTCTGTACTGCTTATACCACAAGGGTTGCCACTAACTTAAGATTCTTTTACTATAATTAGGTTGCGTTATTATATTTTTGTAGCACAATGGAACTTTTTTGTATGAGGAACTTTTTTATTTTTATATTACGCACAAATATGAAAAGAATATAATGTCATTATTTATAATATTTCTTATGTCCACACCAATTAGCCTAGCCCAAAGTAAGCACTATGTGGCTTGTGTTATGGATATTAGGTAAACGTATAGACATACATATATGATACGTAGATAAGTAATATTCATAGAAATATACTTAAACACCCATGACTCAGCTATAAAATGTTCGTATTCATCACACAAATATCTGCCCCTTCCGGGATTCGTACAGTCTGTGCGAAGATGTGTCATGTTTTGTCTTGTTATTCTCCAGTTCTAATTTGCAATGGCGGTTACTTTTGCTCAAGACTCTATTTAATATTTCATTGCATTTATCTTCGTTTCATCTACTTCATTAGAAATTTTTAACATAATAGTAAATAATTTAAACTAGAAACAACATTTAAGAAACAAATATAAACCTAAACTTAAACTTAGGTAAATATTTTAACAATATTATGTCTCATAAGTCAATTTTTTTAATACTATAGAAAAATACTGTAGAAAATCGACTCGGCTCACAAGTCAATTCTCAGGCGGAAATCGAATCTGAAACCTTTAGAAGTCCGGTCCAATGCTCTTCCAATTGAGCTACGGAGCCTTGTAAACACAAACAATTTTTTCAGTACCTTTCTAATTTTACGCTGTAGGCCAGCGTTGTTTTATTAATGAGAAGAGCATCCTCGGGTATCCGAAAAAAACATTTTTACAAATGTTACAAAAGAAATATTAAAAAAGGTGAGAATCAGCTTCGCCGCTGCTGCTGGAAAAGGTGCCCAAAAAGCTGGCAGCGTTTGTTCATTGGATAGCTATACTTATATGATGGCCGAAAAAACTGTCAGCTCTTTTGTCTCCAGTCGCTTCAATTAACACGGACATTTCTTTAAAAAAGGGCTTGGCTTTCGGGATTTTTCTCCACATCGAAGGGAACAAACATGTAACTGCTTGCAATACTTTTGAACTTTGCGAAATTGTAATTTCACGACCGTTTGGTGCAAGGGTAGTGGATTCTGCCTTTCGCACCGACGGTCCTGGGTTCGAATCTTGAAGGGGCAGATGTTTGTGTGATGAATACGAGAAGCATTCTTAGTAATATGGTAAATTCTATTTCCGAGTTCTTAACCGATTTTAATATTTTTTGTGTGGAATCGAATCAACCCTTATAAGATTAGATGGTGACGAATTTTGAAATTCGAAAAAATAAAAAAGTTATAACCAAAAACCTTTAGCTCTATGGGACTTCCTGTTGAAAAAAAAGCGCGCGCTTTTTGAAAGTTTTCATTATAATGAAATATAATGAAAACTTTATATTAACATTATTTTATTTGAAAGTTTATATTAACATTATTGTTTTTTTTTAGCATAACGCTGCGCTCCAATGTATGGTGCTAGCGAAGCTTTATGCTTAGCGACTACATCGGCCTAGTTACTGATCTTCAAGAGATTTGAGGGATGAACATTATAATTTCAAAAGTTAATATCACTAATTAAATATATAAAAATATGTAGCTTATAAATTAGCTTCATGTTTTTATTTTATTAATGGATATAAACTTCCACCAAGTAATGCCTGATTATATTTAAAAGAAAATACACGATTTTCAGTGTTGCAATTATATAAATATTATAATTGCTAAAATTTGGAAAATGGGTTAAAGCTGCCGCATTCGATTGCTGTGAATGATAAAATCATTGTTAAAAAACTTTTTATATTTTTCGCATGAAAATTTAAATTTTATTTTTATTTTGAATGGGTTCACTCTTGATCTCAATCAAGCCCAGGGGCCAAGACAAGATCCACGATGAAACGAGCTAAATCAGAAGGTGCCTATTCACCCTGGCTTTGAAAACGGACGGGTTCTCGAAAATACAGATGCAGGGAGGGAGTTCCACTCATTTGCTGTGCGCATTATGAAGGATGTTGCCAAACCTTTAATTTTATTTCTTATTTTCAGTTTTTTTATAGCTGGATGAGGGTAGCGCTGGACTGGTCATTGTGAAGATCCTTGGGGGACGTCATTTAGCTGAGACGACGAACGATACCTTTGACTACAATACTGATTTTTATTAAAAATTTGGTTCTAATGTATAATAGTCTTTTCCTAGGTATATACGTAATGTAATGAATGTCGAGCCATCTAAAACAGTGATCTCAGTACATATGTTTTTGTTATATTTTGTTTTGCTTTTTTTACTGTAAATAGGTAAGCAATTGACCGAAATCTCGCTTGATGGTAAGCGATGATGCGATCTAGGATGTGACGCGATTGCCTAGAAGATATCTATTCCCTCGCGACTTGAAGACCCCTAAATTATATTTTTCAGGAAACACAGACTCAGGCAAAGAGTTCTACTCTTTGCGATACGTATTACAAAATTGGAACCAAAACGCTTAGTACGACTTATTGGTACGTATCTACCATATAACAATGGCGCCTATTTGTAAGTCTGGCTGTCCGAAAAAAAAAATAGGGACGGCGGAACAAGGCTGTGAAATTCTGCTTAAAATATTATAACTATTATTTTTGGTTGTCCTTAGATAAATTAATATTCACCGCGTCGTATGCCAAATGCATTTACCGTTGAGTTTGGAGCGAATTTGTAGTAAAACTCAATTAAAAATTTACGTTTCGAAGGGTGTAACTGGGTCACCCTACATGTGCCTACATTAAATAATTTTTAATAAAGCCCTTTATTCTAAACTGCGCCATTAAATGCGTACAAGAAATGTGTTGTTGGTTTTGTCTAACGTCTCGCAGTTCAATGTGCCTTGGCATATGCCTCCTTTAACATTTTTAACTGGTTTATTTCTTACATTTCCGCGGACATCACACATTTAATTAAAACTACTTTTTAACCCTTATGCGACCATAGGATGGTTATTTCCCATCACAAATTTGTCCACGAATCCATTTTTCCTTTTTTACCGTTAACCCTTGGCATGCCTAGTAGGGTCTTTCAGACCCACACCAATGCATGATCTGTTATGGTTAATTCAAATTTGAATTGCGCGCTTCACCGTACTTAAAAGATATATAAAGTTTGTTAATTTTTAATATTACTTTTATTACTATATCTTGTTTACGCTTTGGAAATACTTGTCAAAGCATTAAAACACCCTAAATAATAAAATTTATGGAAAAAAAGAGTTGAAAATCTAGGTCTGACAGGCCCACCAGGCATGGTGTAAAACATTTAGCCACCAGGCATGCCAAGGGTTAAAGGTACATTAAAATACATTGAACGTATCCTTAGTTCAACATTTACTTGAAGTTTTTTATGGCGACACTTATTTGGTATGGTTGGCCAAAGTGAAAATTTGTTAGTAGCTATGGCCGAATAAGAGTTAACTGATATTTGCGCATTCTTTTTATTTAATCCTGACGTTTCTACTCCTTAACAGGAGCCGTGATCACAGAATGGCTAAGGTAATGGTCTTCATACATATGCTACTCCACGATACTTTAATCGGGCACTGTTAAATTTACACAAAATGACGATCGTTTGGTGCAACGGTAGCTATCTTACCTTTCGCGCCAATGGTCCTGGTTCGAATTCCGCAAGGAGCAAATGTTTGCGTGATAAATAAGAGCATTTGTACCTGAGTCATGGATTTTAAATATATTTCTATAAATATGACTTCTCTCTATCATGTATTCAATCCGTTACGTTGTTATAAATATAACATCAGCCTCACAATGTTTATTTTGGGCACAAATGTAGCCCACATTGGTGTGGTAAGAAATAATGAAAAAAAAAAAAAAAAATATTTAGTTAAATATTGTTCGCTACACCAGTGAGAACACGCAAAAAAATTTCAGCTTTCATACTTTAACGTATGTCTGGCAGGCACTGGCTCTCACTCTATGGCGGTTCACACACTAGAGATGCGTCCCGCCGCGGTGCGCGTAGCGACAGAAAACGCGCCCCCGCGCGGACGCGCAGATCTGCCTAACTTAGCGGTGTAATCTGCTTTCCCGCGCAGATTTTCAATACAAGTTGACCCTACTTCTTCACGCCCCGCGCTCCCGCGCAGAATCTGCGCGCGGGGCGCCTTTCGGCGCGTTCCCGCGTCGCGTCATAGGCGTGTTTTCTATATTAATTGAGATTCTTGCATACAATAATAAAATCTGCAGCCACGCGCTACGCGACGGGGCGCGGTGCAGTGTGTTAACCGCCTATGTCGTTTGTTAATAAGAAAAAGGAGCCGCGATTGAATGGAGTACGTACGATTAAAAAGTAGGTGTAATTAAAGTAGTTATACCTACTAGACGACAGAGATAATGAGCAAACGGTGCGGCGAGTGAGCGAGACAGTTCGCGAACATTGTTCGAGAGTTATGTCGACTCCATGCGATGATTCTAGAACGATCGCGACTGCGTCGTTGTATATTTAAACCCGAGCACGGTCGCGTAATAATCAGTACTGATTTTGGAAACGATCAAAAAAACTTGAAAGTAATCTTTGGAGCGAATTGAAGAGTGAATTAATAAGCGACCTCAGCCAGTTACTGGACTATTATGAACTTGGTTTACGCACGCGACTGGGATATTTTGCGACGGCATTGAATAGATAATTTCTGACAACCTCGGCGATTTATTGAACGATTTGATTTAATTAGCGAAAATGTTTTGGAACTTTATTTGGAAAGTTATATACTGTGTGTATATTATTTAACTAATTAGATCTTTGAATTAATTGGTTCATTTGACTATCCAAAATCCGCAGCTTGTAGCAATATAATAATTAACTGTTTTTTCTTTATCGATTGTTGGATACTTATAAAAGTATTACATACGATGTCATAGGTAAATAATATGATGCCTAGAACATTTATAGATGGCGCTGGCGTTAACTTATGAAATACTTGGATATAATTGACGTCTCTGTCAAAGTTTCGGTAGCTCAATTGGAAGAAATAAAAATAAAGCGTTTAAATGTTTAAATACCAAAAAATATTATATATATATATATATATATATGTATACATTATTGACAAATAATATTTTTCGTTAATATTATTAATGAATGAACTTCAGCAGTAAATTATACGTTTTTTAGTGTTGCAACACTATATTATACAACGTTTAAAATTAGAAAGTCAAATCGGAGCAAAGGACTAAAACTGCCGCAATTGATTGTTGTGGTGAATAAAATATTTGTATGTTAGTTTCTTAGTAATCCAGAACGTGTTTTTAATAATACATTTGAGAAAGGTTCAAAATACTAATTGCTCTATACATCATTGTTGATATGTATGGTATATATGGTTTTTGGACGACTGTTTGGTGCAACGGTAGCGATCCTGCCTTTCGCACCGACGGTCCTGGGTTCGAATCCCGGAAGGGGCAGATGTTTGTTTGATGAATACGGGCATTTGTACCTGAGTCATGGATGTTTGTATATATTTATGTATTATACATGTATTATCCATATCCGTATATGTGGTATCCGTAACCCTAGTATCCGTAACACAAGCCTTACAGTGCTTACTTTAGGCTAGGCTAATTGGTGTGAATGTAAGAAAAAATTATTTATTTATTTATTTATTGTGTATACTGTCTGAGTCAAGTAATTTACAATGTTTAAAAAAAGCAATATTCAGTGAAAAACATATTATATATAGTTCCCAAAATGGACTGTTTATTTATAGCAATAAATATTATAATTAATTCACTAAATAAGCAAGTATATTATGCATATCTAGATAACATCAAGCCCCCAATTCATAATACATGCAAGGCATAACCCAACACAAGAGGGGTAGGAGTACGGACCCATATAATCGAACAGAGATTAACACCTTTTTTGTTATTTTTGTTAGTATACTGTACTACTAATTTTTTATTATTATTGTTTTTTTTTCAATGCTGTTTTATAAGATAAATTATTTGAATAGGAAAAATACCAGAAAAAATCGAAGCGGCTCACAAGTGAATTCTCAGGAGGGAATCGAGTGCCGATTGAGGTACCGAGCCTTGTGAACAACCGTCGAAGTTTTCTAGTACCTTTCCAATTTTACGCTGTTGACCAGCTTAATTTTTTTTATATTTAAAAAGGGGTCGCTCTTGATCCCAATCAAGCCTGGGGGCCAAGACAGGATCCACGATGGAACGAGCTAACTCAGAAGGTGCCATTCACCCTGGCTTTAACAACGGACGGGTTATTAGTTCTCGGATATACAGATGCAGGGTGAGAGTTCCACTCCTTTGCTGTCCGCATTATGAAGGATGTTGAGAAGCGCTTGGTACGACAGGTAGGAATAGCAACCAAGGGTAGGGTGGTAACCCGCAGTGCGTCTGGGTGTTCGATGGAAGAAAGAAAATGGCAGTATGAGCAAATGCAGCACCTGAGCACACTTTCTAGAAGACAATCTTTAGAAGACAGACAGACAGGCAACTTTGCGACGATGAGCTAAGATGTGAAGCTTGCTCTTCACCAATTTGCTGACAATAATAAGAGGAACATCCTCTCGTATGCGAAAGAAACATTTTTACAAATATTTGTGCAATCGATTATAATTTTATATATATTTTGCATATTTTTCTTCAGAATTCACTTGTGAGAAGAGTCGATTTTTTTTCTATTCAAATAAATTATCATACTGTATTACTGTTTAACAAGTGTATATCTTGTTACGTCTACTTCTAAAGCCCTGTCAGAATACCCGCGCTTTCGTCATTCTGTCCATCTAATGACGCTGAGATAGGATTGAAATTAGCCTTGCACTCGTTTGTTTTTTTAGTTCTTATGTTTTTTGTTTTAATAATTGTATATGTATTACTTATGTTTTGAGGTTAATAAATGTATTTATTTCTTATTTTTTTCTTTACGAGCATTTAATATATACGTATTTACCTAATACTATGTAATAGTCATCTATGGGAATGTTTTACAACAAAATGAGGTTGTGACGTGTAATAAAATTATATAGGTAAATTAATTAATGTACTTAAATAAAATGACTTACCGGATAGGCGACGTGTTATTTCCTTTTTTTATATTGTCCAAAAATTTATTATCCGGTAAATGTTTTAGTTAAATGTGCGATAGGAGCGAAAATCTAAGAACTTATATATATATACTTAAAAAAAAATATTGTGACATAATGTAGAGTTTTCAGAATTCCTTTTACAGTATTTAAATCGGTTATCATGTTGTAATTTATTTGTAGTGAATATATAGAATTTTGACGAAAAAACTGGTTGGTTGCCTGTAAATTCGGTATACGGGCGAAAGTTTTACGTGACAACGACTTTGAGTGGTAAAATAATTTTAATGTGAATATTCATTCGTATAGTAGGAAGAAGGATGAAATAATAGTAACAATTTAAAACATTTATTTATACAAAGAATTATATTTCAAACATTAATTTATAGGCACGCGTCCCTTCCACTTTTTATGTCTGTCTCTCTCGCTCTTAGGCGGGCTAACCATGCCCGAGTGGAAGGGACGCGTGCCTCTCACTCGCTCTCATTGTAAGCGCATAACGTGAGCGGAGCGTAACGCAGTTTCTTGAAGTGTCACCCGGCAAACCAATTTATAAGACGTTGTCACGTCAAAAAGGATAGTGTTCGTGAAATCTGCCAAAGTGGTAAGGGGCTTACTCGAGGATCTTAATTTTTTTTAACACAATTAAATATATTAAAAATTATTTTAAATTCAGCAATCGTATGTTTTTGATGTTGTCCTCAATAACGATTAACAATTAGTTTAGCGATTATTATAATTATTATTTATTTACAGGAGCTATAGTTAAGTGCGAAACATAGTTTGCGATTTTTATTTATTTTTTAACGATCACCATCGCTATTTTCAGAGCATTTAAATGAACGTTAACAGAATATATGGCTACTCAAAAGTGAAGAGCCTAGTTAAATATCTGCTTATTCGTATGTTTCAGAACGCTTGAGATTTGAACGTGGTACTACGTTGTGCCAGCCGTGTACAAAATCGAAAAACTTTTGCAATTCCATCCTGCAAGAGACGACTAGGTCAGCACTCTCCGTTACATCGCATGTGTACATTTTATAATTCAATGTGTTTGGTATTTCATATTTTCATGGGTTCTTTCGTCACCGCCAAGCGTCGTAATAATATGGCTCTTTCTGATGTTAAATAACATAAAATAAGTAAGTTTTTATTAGGAAATTTATTTATGTAGAAGTTAGATTTTGTTATTATTATTATTTGCTTTATGGTAGTTTATATTGTTTTTTTTTATGCATGCTGTGCTTACATCTAGCAGGGTGAATCTTTGTAAGACGATACAATGTAAGTTAGTTTTAATATGTTATTTGATTGTACCAGGTTTTGTAAACCAAAAAAAATAAAAATAAAAAATACTAGCCTAATGGTTGGTTTGGTTTAAGGCGATAGCATCAAACAACTTTAGAATAATGTAAAAAACGCATCTTATATGGCGTAAGCTGGTTAATACAAGCTGGATGATAAAATAATAATTTAAGCATGAGCTCATCTATTTTGTTACTTTGAATAATCAATGGCTTTATAAATATATACGAATTACAATCGTCAACCAAAAGAAATAAACAAAAACTGGAAGGTTTTGTATTTGAATACTTTTGTAACAAATCTCAACGTAACAGAGAGGTTTTACAGTCTCACGACTTTTACGAATGCGTTGTGAAGCAAGTTAAAATAACACTGTATAACATTAAAATAGAGTCTCTCACCTTTTTGATGATCACTAAGTTTTAATAATATTATACTGGTCCGGAATAACATCTCAATACAAAAAAAATGGTTTCAACAAAAATGAACGCATATTAACAATGAAATAATAACAGATCTTTGTAACAGGCGTATTATTACGCATTGGCAGTGAATCAAAACATTAATTTAGACTTTGTGTACTAAAAGGATTGCAAACTAAAGCGAGCGTTCAGTAACAAAAAGGTCGCAAATTTTTTTACATAGCGGTGCAAAAAGTTTTCTTGTCTCTGTTCGACGGTGAACTCCTGTGACAGAGGCAAGTTATTAAATTCCATAGGGATGTATCTTTATTTGGGACACGTATCAGTACAGAATAAAGGCTTCTGATATTCAAGACACGACCTACAAAGAACAATGCCGTGGTTTATCTTATTTGTAAGTTACATTAGCGGTTTGTTTGGCAAATAATATGAAATGCATAATAAACACGTAGTTTAAAAGAAAAAACAAATTTAACCATAAATCAAAACTACTTTATACAGGCGACAAAATGAATGATTAGCGCGATTCAAAGGCTACAGCGCATTCTATAATCGTAACAATCAAGTAATTTATTCCATGACTATTTATATCATGTGAGTTTAATAATAAAACTTAAAGTTAATGCGACTTGTACAACCAGACCACACAGAAAGTTTTCCAATAAAAATTCTAAGGTAAGGTAAGGTAAGGTTCTAAATCTAAGGTCCTGCTGTTTATATATAAAAAAAACAATTCTTACCACCGTTCGAATTTCAAATTTCTCTCTACATTTTTGGAAGCTAAATTGAATTATTGTATCTCATTGAAAATTAGATCTGCGTCGGGTACATTTTCGTGCGATGTTTTTTTATGATTTTCAAATGTGGCCAAAACCGGAACGACTCATTTGATCTACTTCAAATAGCATTTATGGATGAAAGCCCTTTTTAAGCAACCATCTACCGTTGGCATAACGAATTCAAGCAAGGCTGTCTAACTTTGGGGGATGAACAAGGGAGTGATCGTCCTTCGATCGCTGTCACCGAACAAGCCAGCACTGAAAAAATAATTTTAAAAAAACAGGCAAATTACCTACTGTTATAACCCTATTTAATTACTTCAACATGCTTACCTAGTTATTTCATTACCTGTATTTTTCCATAATGTACTTTCTGCTGAATCGCGTTGTTTTCTACTATATTATTTTGTCAGTTAAACTGCAGTTAGACTCTGGAGCTCGCGAAAAGAGGAACCATTCCTGCTCCCGCACACAGGATCAAGCATTCGATTGGTTTTAGTAGTTAATGGTAAAATGTATTTTTTTATATATTTTTTGCATTTTTTTTTTCAATGTTATCTTTTAAGATAAATTATTTTAATAGAAAAATACTACAAAAAATCGACTCGGCTCACAAGTGGATTCGGGAATCGAAACCGCAACCTTTGGAAGTCCTGTCCAATGCTCTCCTAATTGAGCTACCGAGCCTTGTGAACACCCGTCGAAATATTTAGGAAGATTTTCACGACTAATTTCGAGTGAGAATGATAGTTTCACGCCGGGTGCTGCAAAACCTTACCCAGAAGCAGGTCCATATGGAATGGTTCCGTGTCATGATTAATGAAGCAAGTCATCTCGGCGCGTTTGCGACAGGTGACTGACTTATCTTAAATTTATCACTACGATCCAGTAACAAAGTGTCAGCCGACGGTTTGACTGTTTCAATACAAAACGCCTGACAAAGTGTAGCGATCGAGAAGTGCATGGAACATTGTGGTCATTTTTTTTTTCTTTGACGGGGTATCTCGTGTCGATTCAAAAACAAAATCAAAGAAGCATCAAAACTGAATGGTTTTTTTTAAATCGTGAATAGGTACGCCCTTGACCGCTAACTCGCCTGATGGTAAGCGACGATGAGATAGATGTGATGGATGTAACGCGCCTGCCTAGAAGATAACTATTCATTCGTGACTTAAAACACAGACTCAGGCAAACGTGGGAATTCCTGTTCAACATACCAGACAAAGTATTGGTTCACTCCTCTTACTGTCCTGAAATGGCATTATGTGATTTATTTATTTATAAACATGCATGTCTTACAAGTTAACATATGACACCATCTAAAACACTCGAGGGCTAGTATTACAACTAATTAATTATGAAATATAAAAATCCATTTATCACTCGATTTAGATTAATTATATAAAATTTAAAAATATTTATAATAAATTCCAAATTATATAAACTAGGTCAACTTACAAATAGAAAATAAATGAAGATAAAATAATAAGGAAGTATTACATTTTGTTAGTCCATTTATAATATACATTAATGTCAATATTTAAGTTAACATGTCACAATTTAAAATGTTACGAAATACATAAGAAAGATGTCCCAAATTATCCGCGAAAAAGTCAATTTCGTGTGCTGAGCAAGTGTGTTCCTAATAGTACGTAAGTTACGGTTACTGGGTCACTTCTTTTATTCGTTAAATTAAAAAATAAAAACAACTGAAAGGGATAAAGTTTTGATCGCCAGGAGAAGAGATAACGTGATCGATTAAAAAATCTTTTGACGATTGGTTTATATGAAACCTTGTATAGGGGCTGGTGTCTCTTTTAAAAGATTCAATAAATTTTGATTTTCAGTTTCTCCAAACTGTACGTGTGACCCACGAATATATCTCAAATGGAAAATAATAAGAATTGATGTTGTAATACAAAAAACATTCATTCATATAAGGGCGTTTGAAAAAATACGACACATGCCTCTTTATTTAAAACTAGCGGCCCGTCCCGGCTTCGCACGGGTGGACAAAATTCTTAAAATTTTTTCTAGCATTCAATATAGCCTATGACACTCAGCAATAATGTGCCTTTCTATTGGTGAAAGAATATTTAAAATCGGTTCAGTAGATCCCGAGATTACCCCTTACAATTTAAAAAATATACAAACACACAAACTTTACTTTTTTATAATATTAGTATAGATAAATCTTTTATCATCGTGGAATAAAATATCTAAGTGATTGGCAACAGTTATAAAAAAAGTTTGTTATACAAAATATGCTATAAATATTGAGCATAGATAGTATAGATAGTATATATATTTACGTATAGATAGTATCTTATCCGTTCTATTCATTTGTATCCTGTAAACATCTAGGAGAGTGCGTAATATTTATCGGACAACCTAACTTAGAAATAGGTGCCACCGTTATATGGTTTATGACACGATTATATGGTAAAAACCCGATTGTTGGTTAATCTTAGGTTTTAAAATTGCTACGAATGTTCGAAACACCTTAAATAAAATGTAAATAGTCCCCATCGATCCCACACTAGCAAAAAAATTATAGACGGTGAAAGTTCGCAATTATTAAGTATAAGACGTTTTTAGTCAAACGATAAGTTTATAAAAATAGGTCAGACAAAAATTGTAGATCATGTAATCTTTATAGAAAAAATCCCTGTCACAGTGTTTGATCGCGATAAACTCTAAAACAACTTACACAACTTTTTTCATTTTACTGAATTTGTGCCAACTTAGGATATAGGATAACTTTTATTTTAATTCATAAATATTTTATAATAAAAATAAAATGTTTACAAATTAAAATGAAAAGAAAGGTATTCGAAAGAAACATTTTTACAAATGTTTGGGCAATCGATTAAGATGAAACAGCCATTGAAAAAAAAGCATAAAATATATAAAAAAATATAAAATCGTCTCTACATTTTCTCTCCTAAGCGTCACCGTTTCTGTTGTGGTGCGTTAGTTGTAGCGGTAAGTATAAATATCTATATTTAATATGTAAACCTATATATACTCTGACTAGCGGCCCGTCCCGGCTTCGCACGGGTGGACAAAATTCTTTAATTTTTTTCTAGCATTCAATATAGCCTATGACACTCAGCACTAATGTGCCTTTCTATTGGTGAAAGAATTTTTAAAATCGGTTCAGTAGATCCCGAGATTACCCCTTACAATTTAACAAATATACAAAACACACAAACTTTACTTCTTTATAATATTAGTATAGATAAGTGTGTGTAATATCTGATCTTTGGAATATCAACTTGTGTTTCTTTTACCCAGCCGAACCTCTATTTTTGGGTTAACATGATCGGGCTAGTAGTTTAATTAATTTAACAATGGCCAATGATAGAAATATCTCTCTAGAATTTATTTGCATACTATTTATTAACAGACAATGAATGACTTTTAAAATTATTCCATTTTGTATTATAGTCTATTCAAAAGCTGATTAATATTCATTTCTATTCTATAATTGCTGATTTTTGTTTCAATTAAAATTAACGGACAAAACATTTTTAAGGACTTGTTTATAATCAGACAGATAGACTTGAATGCTTTGTTATAATTTTACAAATATATCATAAAGAAATTGCAAATATTAAAATGGATTATCATATTTTCAAATAAAGATTTGAATAATATATTTTTATAAATTATGCTTGCCAAAAATTTAGTGTACCGTATTATTTAGTCAGTTAAGTTAGTAAGTCTTAATGTATTTACATATATCAAGACTAAATAACTTAACTGACTAAATAAATATGTAATTAAACTTTGGAGAAACCGTATATTTTTCGTCAAATTTTCTCACTGTCGTCACCTTTGAAATCTGAGTAAAATAAAAATACTTTTATTATTCGTTGTTTTTATAATTTTTTCCTATTCCTGTTTTTTATTTATTTGTTTACTGGTTGTAAGTCCTATAACTTCTTAACAAATAATCTTATTTTTTTTATTATTTAAAAATACTTTATTATCTTAATAGACAGACGATCACAGTTTGCGTCAGTTTCTTTTTTAATTGACAACATACTGACCTAAAAATATGTTGCGTACAGAATGTGCTCAGGAGCAGCATGTGCTCATAACGTCATGTCCCTTTTCCATCGGACATCCAGACGCACTTCGGGCTACCGCCCTTTCTTTGTCTTGGTTGGTTGCTATTCCTACCTGTCACACCAAGCGCTTTTTAACATCTCTCATAATGCGTACAGCAAAGGAGTGGAACTCCCTGCGTCTGTATTCCCGAGTACTTATAACTCGTCCGTTTTCAAGGCCACGGTGAGTATGCACCTTTAGGGTTAGCTCGTTCCATCCTGGATTCTAAATAATAAATAAAAAGATACGCTTAAAGGAAAAAGACGATCTCTGATCTCTTTCCTAGTGGGCCACCGTGACCAAGGAGCTAGAGAAAGCCCAATTATCACATTCGGTAACCCAGTTATGCACGAAAAACCGTAAATAAGTTGATTTGTTTAAATTTGTAATGTGCGCGAAAGTGTAAGAACTGAAAGAGAAGAGAGAAGAGAAGATTGATTAAGCATTAATTATTGTTAAACTGTTTGTCGATCCTAGTAGTTTATTAAAAAAGTAAATATAAAAATTAGTCTATTATTCGAGTATTGGTGTACTAATAATGAATAAAGAAACAATAGGTTAATCAACCTTATTCACAATTAATTTTTCATTCTATTACCAACTCGAAATCCAATAATTAGACTTCAATATAATGTGAGTACATTTCTAATAACAAGATTAAGTACAATCGCCAACGTAATTAGAAAATATTTTCATATAGTCTCATTAATTGATAATTACTTTATTACTTTTGTTTCTATGTGGAATATGGCCTATGTAATATGAAACGACTTTGATGAATTAACATGCGACATCAATTCAGGAAAGATATTCATCATTTCTACGATAATATATCAAGTTACGGCGTGGTAGCACGTGAGGGGAACAAATTAAAATTAATGGAAATTACTTCCGACAGGCTCATAATAAACGTTCTTATTTAATTTGTAATAGAGTACCTTTCTCATTTGCTTGCTACTTTGCTTCTTAACGATCTATATGAGACTTTTCCTATTAAAAAAACGCAATTGAAGACGGACGAAAGAAAATTAATAAGACAACTTTATGAGGCAAATGTGCATGGGCACGTCGGTAAAGGCAGACCAAGGTGAACTTTCAGAGAACAAATAGATTTCTAAAAAGGGCAAAGTTAACAGCATCCTTAATGTTGATCTGATCTATCTGACTGTCTGATGAGAGTTGACGTAGCGAAAGGTGTATCTAAGGATCGTAAAAAGTGAAAATCTGTGGAACGGGGAAAAGGCTTGAATGTATACAAGGTGTCCCAAAAAAACCCGTAAAACGGAAACGGGGTTAAATGGTCCCTTATAAAGAGTCAATTTACAATATTAGAAAACCGCAGTATCGCAGTATGATTAACCGCCAAAATTATTAACTTTTTTTTCATTTTTGTATCAACCCTATTTCCATATAATTAAAGAGTAAATAACACAGAATTTTATGTACATTTTTGCCTAGTATCTGCGGAATGACAGAGTCAATAACAAAAGCCGCTCAGATCGATATTAACAATCAAAGAAAATGTTAAAATACCTGACACAAGTACTTTATGTTAAGTCTCTTTCAACCTAAACTAACACTTACTTTTTCGTAACGAACAACAAATAAACAGAAACGGTGACGATTGTCGTCACGAAGAATTCGCTAAACATGGTTCATACCGAGTCTTGCTGCGGCTAGCCTCGTACTCGTGGTTGGCTCTTCTTCAAAATGCTGCAACACTGATTCAGCCTGTCTGGGATCGAGTGTGCTTGGACGTCCAATTCCAGTGGTCCGATGAAAGGACCCGATGGAATGTAGGCGTCTTGATATGTTGAGAAAGCATTGGTACGAAGGTAGCCTTCATTGTTCAACGGGGGTCTACCACCAATAAATCGTTGCCGATACAGTTCGCAATCACGATTTAAGTTGCCATCTTCATGGAATACACATATCATCATATCATAATATTTAGAGTTAGAAAACACAGCCATTTTTTTTACTTTAGAAATAATGTTGGTTTAAACACGAAATAACTGTAACATATCGACTTGACGTTTTTCGAAGCCATTAATTCCTCTTATTGAGTTTGCAAACCTATTACAATGAAAAACTTAAAAATCCTTTAAAGAGAACACTCTGTTAAATAATCTATGATAACTTCAGTTCTACGCAGTGACAGCTTACTAGGGTTGACAATATTTTTCGCTTTGATAATTTATTCCATTTTTACGGGGTTTTTGTATATGTCGGAAGATGTAGACAAAAATGTCGCGCTGACTTTCATTACAATATAATAATTATTCAACATCCTTCTACAAAGAGAGGGCAAAACGCCGATTTTAAGTATTTCTTTAATAAATATTTACAAAATCTGTTTATCCGGATTTGCGACTGGTATTGTCATGGTGATTATATTAAATCCTGACGGCTAAACACAGGATCATCCTATGATCATGACACTCCATTAAAGATGTGGAAAAATCAGGATTAAAATTAGAAAAAAAATAAACGCAAAAGATGACGTTCTGTATGTGACTATGCTTCGAAAGAATTGTTATGGACTTCTTGATCCAAAGAAGTTTTTACTACATGAAAGTCAACTTCGATTTCGTCTTGAACTTTCAAATTTTTATAAAAAAATTATAACAGTTATGAAACTCCATAACCATCAAAGATCAAATTGACCACTTTTGGAAAATGTAGGAACAGTATATGTTCGCTATTGACTCAGCGGAAAAAGGAAATGCTTCCGCTAAGATAAGTGGCTGTACAAGGGGATCGCGTCCCAAGTGTTCTGCGTTAGAAACTGTTTAATGTACATAGCTATGCTTTGCGTGCTCTGTAATGCTTTTTTCTCTGACATGCCTAAAACTTACCAAAATGTTGTTACAAACTTTTGAGTACTTTTGAGTTTTTGCGAGACAGGGTATAGACGCACTGCTTTTTTTATTTCACATAGCACTTATTTTGTAAATATTATATATAGGTCCAATCCCAATTACCGAACTGATGGTAAACTCAGTAAATTATATTAATCGTGTATACAATAATTAAATAAAACATTCTTAATTTGAATAAATTTTAACAGTAAGGAACATAAGATATAAAATACGTGTGTAAAAAACAACCACGCCTCCGAGCCCTCAGATGGGATTCGAACCCACACACATTTTTTACACACGTATTTTATATCTTATAGAAATATTGCATTGTGAATGCAAAAAATTAAATAAAAAACATAGTAAGGAACATGCCCGATAAAAATATTGTGAAAGTAGCACACGTACGACAACCAGTACCTTAATCGTCTTGTGATCACGGCTCCTGTAAAAGAGTCGAAACGTCATGATTAAATATAAAGTATGTGCAAGTATGAGCAAATATCCGTTAAAAATACTTAAAAAAATTGCTTAACACATATTATTTTTCAGTTAAATATTTAAATAACAGATAATTATATAAATAACATAGCGATTTCAACATTGCTTGATACTTGTAAAAGTTATAGGTAAGTAATAGTAGGTAGTTATCTTAAACATGAAGAGATGGCGACGATGCTCAGCTTAAGAAACAATTGGTAACAATCTCGACAGCTCAATTAAAACAGCACTCGCCCGGATAGCAAGAGATTGTTGATCTCAATAATAAAACAAAGCATGCTTTAATAATAGTTTCACGCCATCTGTTGACAAAAATGGTGTACCCTATTTACCTAAAATATAGCACGGTCCTCACTCGTTACTGCTGACCGTACGGGAAAAGGGTCAATGGTGACATGAAGCACCTTTTTTAAGACCATCATAAACTAAACATTTACGCTCTGATAAGCATGCAAGTTTGCACTGAAGGTATACGTGATATAAAAAGATTTCTGACGGACGATGACCGTTTGGTGCAACGGTAGTAATCCTGCCTTTTGTACCGACAGTCTGGTTTTCGTGTCCCGGATGGGGCAGTCGTTTCTGTCATGGCGAAAACTTGTACCTGAGTTACGGGTATAAATATATACATATAAATATGAAATATAAATATCTATGTATCATTTATGTATGTCTATATCGTTACTTGTATCAATAACACAAGTCTTACAGTACTTTGGGCTTAGCTTGATCGGTCCTCCTGGTCGAGTCTCTTTCAGTTGTAAGCTATGCTAGCAATTATCATTATCAAAACGAAACAATTATTAAATGAGTATCACGGTGTTTGAAAGTTACTAAACGATTACATGTAATTGGCCGATTGCGGTGATTGATCGTGTGCTGTGATAGGTTATTTGTCAAAAAGTAAGGGTTCCCTCCCCACCATTTGTTGTTATAAAAGATTTGTCTTGCTGTCAATTGAGGCATTATACTTCGGTTTGTCGACGAGAAATAACAGCTTACTGTTATTCTGCTAGTTTGACTTAGTACTTGCTTACAAGTCAGTTCTTCTTGGAAGGGCCTCACAATTTCCAAACTGGTGACTACTGAGTCTAGTAGGGTACATCGTGATCGTAGTGAAAATTTAATAATTAAATAAAATGCAATATAAAACAAATTTGATTTATATAAATTTTACAGTCAGGGACGTTCTCGATTAAAATATAGTACAGGTAGTGGAAAATATATGACAAACTTTGCCTTAGTCATCCTGCGATCACGGCTCCTGTAAAGGAGTAGTAAAATTAAGGATTAAATATTATTAATGCACAAAAAATCGTAAATGATTTGTTTTATTTAAATAAGTAATGTGGGCGGTAGTTTAATAAGTATATAAATATTATTAATATAAAATAATATAAAATATGAATCAACATCTAAATCTTTACGCCGTTAAGTAGACTGTAGAAAGTTTCTTCAAACTCGCTTCATCATCATCATGAATTGCGGTTTTGATTGCACACGTTTCTAACTACTAAATTTTTACAATAAAATCGCTAGTTTTATTTTTATGATAAATTTCTAGTTAGTCTACTAACATTACAGAAATTGTCAGGCCCTTTCGTAAAGAACTGATGAAAGAAATTCTGACAGAGCGACAGACTTTCACTAACCACACTAAATGACTATTTCTCGCAGTGTGTTGGGTTTGAGTAGAAGATATTATTTTATTAATCATGGGATCCCAAGCAGGTGGAACGCAAATCTGTATTAAAATAGGATCTCTCCTGATCAAATACCAGGATTAAATATTAAAAAACATGAATAAATGCGTTTGTTCGGTATGAGTGGTTTGATTTTTTTTCCGCCATCACCTTTTTTTTTATCGGGCACCTAGACCACCTTTTCTTGGTTACTATTCCTAACCGTCGCAGAGATCGCTAATTAATATCGTTATAATGTACACAACAAGGGAGTAGAACTTCCTCCCTGCGTCTATATTTCCGAGAACTTTTAACCCATCCGTCTTCAAAGCCAAGGTGATTAGGCACCTTCTGGGTTAGCTCAGTCCTTCATAAATTCTGTGTTGGCTGTGTTTAAATTCTGGGTTGAAATCAAGAGCAAACCCATACAAAAAACTGTTTAAATGTTCAGGGTTCGAAAACCAAGATTTTATTTTTTGGGACGAGTACTTTATAACATAGAGCCAGACAAGCCCTCTTCAGAACCTATTAGTTAAAAAATATCACTATCTACAAAACAAATTTCCTTCAAAAATATAATAATGATATTTTTTTATTGCACAAAAATTAGGAAAAGTACAGGTGTAATAGGCAAATCGAGTTAACACATTTTCCAGAGGTTCCCAAACTAGGCCATGCCTATATCTTGGGAGACATCTTAACCGATTACCTTGCGACCCGAATTCCCAATACCCACTGAAAGAAACAGATTATGAGAAAAAAACAAATCGACGACTAATTAATAAAAAAAGAAATATATGTATCCGATTATAACTTGATGTTGTTAGCTGTCAATAACCATTGATAGATTCACCTACAAGAGGTAGCTAAGAGCGAAACCTTGTTTATGACGAGCCAATCGTGTTGTATCCTTTTATGGGACATAAAAGGGGATTGGGTGACCCTTCGCCCAATGAAGCAGTTGCTACGTCATAATTTCCTGCCTATACTGCTCGAAAATACAGAATTACGTATGTATAATTTTATTACAATATTACTATGCATGTATAGTCGTTTTTGTTTTATTACCTTATTAGCTGACCCGGCCACGCGTTGCTGTGGTTCAGTTATTATAGTTTGTAATAAAAGAATATTGTAAATTTAAATGAAACCTATCTTATGTCCTAAGTTGGAGTAAATCCGGTAAAATGAAATAATAATCATCAAAATAGGTTGAGTAGTTTAGAACAATACAATACAATCCGGTAAAATGGTTTTATTCAAATGTGCGATATGCGCGGAAGTGTAAGAATTAATTTTTGTATTAATTGTTAAAATTAATATATGTATATGGCAAATGACTGTTTCAAACGGATAAGGCCAATAGCAAACATTTAAAAGTATTTATTTAACACTTATCATTAGAGACGTCGCCATTTTTGACAAACTAGAGATTAAATGTTTCAATTATCGCATTAATTTTGCAAAATGGGATGTAAGAATATCTATTTAATGTTATTTCTTAAAGACTTTAAACCTCGCACCAAACGCTTCACAACATATTTTTTAATGCGCACAGGAAAGGAGTGGAACTCCCTCCCTGCATCTGTATATTTGAGTACTTATAACCGTTTTCAAAGCCAGGATGAATAGGCACCTTCTGGGTTATCTCGTTCCATCGTGGATACTGTCTTGACCTCGGGGCTTGATTGGAATTAAGAGCGAACCCTTTAAAAAACCTACATTCCATAATAAAAGAAGATTTGAAGCGAAATTTCCTGTTTGAATTAGAAATTACACATATAAAATTTATATATTTAGTACGGTTTACCAGAAAAGCGTGTTTCTTAATTTTTAACTATAATTTTGAATGTGTAAGCGTATATCCCCTGTGGACTGTACAACGATTTTTTTATTAACAATGAAAACGTGGAAGCGAGTGGTTTGTCTTTAAAACTGTTCATGTAATTAATATAATTCTTACATGAAATTCATTCATAAGGAACATTGTTTTAGTCGACTATTGAAAGCGATCGATTGTGAACTGCCTTGAATTGTGTGTCCATCAACGTCAGATGCAGACAGACCATTATATTTGTTAATTAAGAAGAGAAATGTTGAAAGCATTCATTTAAATAAATATCCCAATGTTTTTATTTAGTTTTCGAAGCAAAAGAATTGGGGCTATCTCATTTGTATAAAGCGGTTTATTACGAATATAAATACATTTATTTGTAATAAGATTGTTCAACAAGTAACTGAACTGACTATAGATAAATTATCGGAAATAATGATCTTTTTTATAAGAAGCTCAAAGTTCTTGAGCATATACGAAAGGAAGCAAACCTATCCGTTTTTATAGGATACATTTCAGAGAGTGTGAAGCAGAATTGCATAACCTTGTTCCACCGTCCCCATTTTTTCATCGGACAATCAGAATTACAAACAGGCGCCATCATTACATGGTTGATATACCAAAAGAGTCGCACTAAGCGTTTTGGTTCCAATTTTATGATACGTACCGCTAAGGAGTGGAACTCTTAACGCCAGAGTATATGCTTCCTGACCTATACTATGTAGGGGTCTTCAAGTCACTAGTGAATAGGTGTCTTCTAGGCAAGCGAGTCACATCCTCGATCGCATCAGGAGAGACATCAGCAGAGATAGTGACCAAGCGCCTGGCCATATTTACTATGAGATTTTTTTATTTGTTAAAAAACCCTTTTGAGCAATGGCTGTTACAGAATTGATGATAAATAACTATACTGCTGATTAATATTTTCTAAAGTTATTTTTCCTTATGCATTTTTGCAGGCACTTGAAACATTTCCGTATGTTTAATAAAGTTGCCCTGGGCGAGTTTTTTTGCGTCTTTTTCTCGGTACAAGATCTTCTGTCGATCTTCTTTCGTAGGACTTACGAAGCCCTGGCATAGTTGTCGTCTTTAATAACACAATGTAAATGCTTCTACTGAATAAATAATATTTTTTCAATTTATCTTTAATAAATAAGGGTCAATGAGTTAAAGAAGTTATCAGGGTATAAAGCATTGTGTAATGTGTAAATTACAGCTTCTGCCCCAGTTATAGTCCATTTTTTTTAGCATTAGAAATTATGTAAACAAAGAAGCAGTGGTGGCTAACCTTGTGCTGGAGTCCACTTTGACCGGCTTTAGGCTCGTCCATTGTTGAATAGATTAAATAACAAATAACAACAAAAACTTTTAACAAAAACAATAGAAACTTAACAATAAACCAAAGAAAAAATTCAAAACAGATAAATGCAGACGTTGACATTTGCCGCTATTGTTGCAAATGGCGGCAACATCGTCTAGTACTTTTTAATTTTGTCGTGTCAAACTGACCAACGTTTCGTTCCACAAGTTTGTAACTTCTGCTTCTTAAGGTACTTTAAGTGTAAACTTTTCACGATGTTACGTTTTGCTTGTTACATTATTATGTCTACAATAAAGTACCCAAATTTTGTTCTTTCTAATGCTAAAAAAAACGGACTGTAGTTTAAAAGAAGTTCATTCGATTCCAACTTGAGGAGAATTTTTAATATAAATTCTCTGTCACAGTGTTTGACCACGATGAACTCCACAACTAATCAACCGATTTTGATGTTTTTTTTTTTATTTTGCTAGATTTGTTCCTAATAGAACATAGGATAGGTTACATTTAAATTTATAATACCGAAATAATATAAATATTTTTTTTGCATTTAATGTTAAAAAACTGTGTGCTATCGTCAAATACCCCATAGGGACGAAGTTTTTATCCTATTGGATCAATATTCAATTTATATATCCATATTACTTGATAAGGTTCGATAGATTATTTATAAACTTTTGTATTAATCATTTATAAAAAATGGTTGTTGACATAAAATAGGAATTTGAACCTGAATCATGGGTATTTTTATGTCGGACGATGGTTTTTAACTATCGAGTGGGCGTTCGTATGTTAGTGTTGGTTAATATCGGGTCAAATACCAAGTTTCAAGTCAACATATCGAGACAACTACAATTCTTATATTAAATCGGTAACAAAATATAGTCTGCCCCAATCCAATTTGATGAAAATTTAAAGAAAACCGTTTAATTTAAAATTATCACACTTTCTGTCACTAAATGATATAAAAACACATACATAAGTAATAAGAAGGTTTCAACGTGTATTCCACTAATTTCTTCCAAAGATCATTGTTTGTTTAACATATTCAAAATTTATTTGAAAAATTTAAGACAAAAATTGAAGAGTTCGCATAGTGTTTGACCGTAAAAGTCTATCAGTTAATTCAATTATTACTTCAAATAAATCGATTATGAAACGAATACGCGGTAATGGACATTATAAATAATATTTTTTTAGTATATGAGGTACAGTTACTGAAGAGCGTCTGCTCGCAGCGCTGGATAGGGCGAAAATGAGTTCAACCGCTTTAACTTCAACCTAAACTCTGTACAGTACCGCTAGACGGCGCCTGCTTTCGGAAACAACTTCAGTCAGGTCATGAGTATGGAATCATGACCTTAAAACAAACGTGATCATGATCACGATCCCACACATAAATATTTCTTTAAATATTACATTATAAGTGCGTTCAGCCCAAGATTGCGGAAGTTAACCAACTTTCGCAAAGGTGGGCTTCGGTTATGTGACTCCTGTAATGAGTAATTCCTGTACAATGCTAACTAGTCTCAAATACAAACCTTCTACGATGTTTTATTCTGGGACTGAGTCCTTTTTCAAGAGCATCGGCAGCAGCCGTTAAATTCCCTACGGAATTGGGTCCATTTCCTCGAGTTTCCATGTTTTTTATCACTTTTTCACTTGTTAAATCAAATAAATTTTTGCATTGACACCACATATTTCTATGATACGTTTGGGGACGTAGTTATTTTTTTACAGGATAATTTTATAAATTTCCCCCTGCACGAAAAAAGCGTATATTTAGGCAAAAGAGAAATTTTTTTACACTATTGGCATGTTTGTTATTGTTGTTACTATAGTAACGAACAATTATAACGGAGATGTACGATGACTTCCTCTCTGTAGGCAGTAAGTAAAACTTAGTGATTCCTTGCTCAGTGGGCTGTAAGCGTAGAGGAAGGAAGATAGCGATCGCTATACTGCCGCGGTCGAGTGTAACGCTTTTTTTTAATATACTCGTAAAGTTTTTGCCAGCTAGCCCTTGTCTCCCATACGTAACTCCTCCAAAAATATTTAAGTCAAGTGATTTTCAGTCCGTACATTATAATAGTCAATAGATGATGATAATTATATGTATATTAGCTTTCTCCCACGGCTATGCTCGCGTTAATGTAAACTACCGATTAAAAGTGATATTTCTTTCAATCGGAAACAGTACTTTTTTCTAGGTTAAAGATACCCTATGTACTTTTCTGTACCTCTGAAAAATTGTATGAAAAAGTTCATGATGATCGATTAAGTAGATAACACTTGAAAACGTAACAAACAAATCCACTTTCATATTTATAATATTAGTTAGAATTTAAGATTTATACCGATATAAAATATAACCTATCTTTTGCCCGATCACATGGTTCTTCCCATATATCATCATAGAAATCGGTCAACCCTTTCTTGACTTGTTAAAGAACAAACAGATAGACGGACGGATAAAATTTAAAAAAAAAGGTAAAATTAAGTTTAGTGGGTCATAAATCAAACATTGATCATAAAATTTGTCCAAAAATAGATGTACAGACAGAACTTACAGATTTATATAGATATGATATATAGCTTATCATTTGCGCAATCGCATTTTCTTACCCTATAACAAATTTAATCGAAATCTGACAACCCGTTCTGACTTATAAAAGGACATATAGAGATAGATAGGCAGACATTTTTTCAAATAATAGAATTGGTGTAAGTGAGTCACAAAACGAATATTTATCAATAAATGTACAGACAGAACCCACAGATTTATTTAATGGTATAGATGTAAAGATAATAAATTCTAAAAAGAGTATATAAATTTTAATAAAAATTTTGATATTGACATTTTTCACGACAGCTTGCGTAAATCTAATTTAAAAATATTGCAGACCCATAAATGAAAGTAGCTACGTAGAAAGTAGTATTAATACATAATGTTATATAATTTGGCCTTTCTGTTTTCCTTTTTTGTATGAATAAACAATTTTAATATTTTAAAACTGTTATTAATTAACCTTTTGTTATAATGCTGTGCAAATCTATTATAGTTATATGCACTAGGTATGTAATGTGAAGTGATACATATATATTTTAATGTACTGTGTATATAATGTTGATGTGCCAAAATAAATAAATAAATAAAATAAACATCCCTTTGCTATTCAGTCGAGTCTTCTTCCAAATTAAGGTCGTTTCAGCTCAATTGGAAGATTATTCGATCGGATATCAATAGTACGATGAATACAAACAGATAAACAATTACAATTCAATAACTTCTCATGAGTTGACTCCAATTATTTATGTCCAAATTATGCAAAGCTTGTATTTTTGAATAAGGCGTCGCTTGGTGGAAGTCTGTATACATTTATAAAAACAATATCCCACCGAACTTGGTCTAACAGCTCTTAATGATGCTCTGTGTGAGGTCGAAACACGTGTAGAGTAGTTGGAGAAAGTGCAAGGTGTGTCGCTGTTTTGGTGTTTGACAAATAGAATTTATTTGCCCACCCGGGGCGGGCTTTGTATAGTTTTGCTTTTATTTGCAATTTCTTTGTTTTTATTATAAAAACTTGTTATCAAAAATGTATATATATACATACATAGATTACCTATAAGAAATTCATTTAACAGAAAAAAGATATTGCGTGCCTATTCGTTGTCACAAAAAAAAATCTTATTTTTCTCCATTCGCTACTTCTACCTAATAACTTAGCTTATCCGCAATGTTACTAAAACAGTTTTTTCTTCAAATAACATTAAAATGGTATTTAGTTCTTACACTTCCACGCACATTTCGCCATTAATTTCTGTGGTCCTGTGATCACGTCGGATCGTCACGAGTCGAAACGTCAGGATTAAATATTAAATAAATTATACGCAAAATTAGTAAAAAAGTATTTTATTTAAATGTTCATTGAAATGGATTCATTTAACGGTTTATTTATATTTAATCCTGTCGTTTTAAGTCCTTTTTAGAAAACTTGTTGACAAGATTGCGGAATGTAGAAAACAAATCGAAATAAAACAATGAAAAAGCAGCTTGGACAACACGGAATATCAATATGATTGCAACATCTTAAATATAAAAGAAACGAAAATGTAATGAGGAATTCAATTGAGGGCTTTCTCTCAACACTTTATATATCTCCTTTGTGAAAATACTCAACATTCTCTTCAAAACTGAATTACGAATTGCCTTTGCTGAAATGAATATCTCTATTGCATGTAAATTAATATTCTGTAACAGGAAGTGTACGTTGCCGACGTGATTTTAATCTGTTACGGTACCAAACTCACAATAGCAATAAAAGAGTTTTTCTTTCTGTTCTGTGGTACTACTTTTTTTCTTTAAAAATAAAAAATAAATCGGTTCTATTTTTATTTAACAAAAAGTTTACGAGAACTTTTTGATCGCCCAGCCGAAAGTCGGCCATCGAAAACGTAGTGTAAATGAAGATAAAAGATAAATGGTTTCTATTCAATATGAGTATTTACAAAGTGTGTATTGGAAGTCAAAGCTATGCTATTGCTTCAAAAGTTCGGGGGACCTTGTATACAGAAGAAGCTGCAAGAAACTTGGTAAGGGCCGTTTTTTCCTCCCTTTTATTATGTGTTACATTACAAAGCCATAAAACATTTAAGAATACTTTATTTAATACCAAGACGTATAAGAAAAATTTCCAGTCATTGCATAAAAAAAATACAACCTTTGTAAACATATCATAAAATTAATATAACACGCTAACCATCTTCATATTTCTCCTTCAACTTCTTAAAATCTAATAGGGTTTAACTCGTTTTGAAATATTTGAAAAGGCAACAAGAATTTACTTTCGACGTTCAAACATTTCAAAACTCGTTGAACTTAGTTTAGGTTTCATTAATTACAACGAAATTATTTGGCGCTGACTGTGTACAAATATTTAACGGTACCACTAAGCGTCGGTCGCCAGTAATTGAAGACAAACATTTAAGTGTGTGTGACAATAAAAAAGATTTAATTAAACCACCACCCCTATTGATACTGATTCGCAATTTTATTTTATATTTTCTTCGGTCTGCTAATAAAATGTATAATAATTACACAGGCCTGCAAAATGAGGGTCATAACTTCCTCTCTGTATTTTGGTGCGCTGATTACGAATATGTACTTAGTTTTTCTCCATTACCTCCAGATTTTTCAAAAAAGGTACAGATACAAAATAGGAAAAAAATCACAAGTTTTCATATAAAAAATATATATATTTAAAGAAGTTCATTACTTTTAAGTCAAAAAAACTTCTAAAATATAATTATAAAATATAATAATTGCTAGTCTAAATTACATGTAAATTTTATTTGTGGAACCTGGTCCTTTTTTCCTGGAAGCTTCGGTTGTGCGATTTTCGCTTAAATTTCCGTTTTGGATCGTCGCGCTTCAATAACCAACAATAGTCCGCCATCATGCTAGTATTCCATCTTCCTTGAAACCGGACTTCAAGCTCTTTCAAATCTTGGTGAAACCTTTCGCCTTGTTCTTCGCTAACGGCTCCTAGATTTTCTAGGAAGTATTCAATGTGCGAATTAAGAAAATTAAGTTTAATGCTCATATTAAAACCCATTACACCAAAATTTGTATCCAGTTATGTCACAACAACAAAAGTATCAATCTTTAACATGGTTTTTGGCTCTCTCCATAGCAAAGGCGAAATGATTTTGGAGCTATTTTTCTGTCCTTTTGACCACTTGCGAAGTTCTAATAAACAAGTCGTTCAAATTTTATGAGGAGTCCAAGTTTTGTCTTGGTTACTTAAAACGTATCCAAAATAACTTTAGTAAATATTTTTCACTAAGTCTGTAATGCTGTTTAATTTATGGTGCTAAAACATAGCACCATAAATTTTCCGCAAATATTACATAAACTATTCGGAGAATTTAAACAACTTCGCGATGACATTTTAAAGTTTATGTAGCAAGATGCGCAGTTCAACTGTTAATTTTCTAAATCAGTGCGGATACTAAAAAAAAAAAACCCTTTGGTTTATCTTTATAACACCCTTTTCTAATAATATTTACAACAATTTGGTAATATTTACCTAATCATTATGTATGAATGAGCTCATTACTAAATTAAGCCAAAATACCCCTTTTTCGACATGTTTAATGTGAATTACTTATACTCATTATTAGCTTGCATAGCTTTTATATTATATTAAGTTCTTACACTACCGCGCACATTACACATTTGAATTTTACAAATTTGAAACACTTTTCTACGGATTTTGCGCATATTCTATTTTATATTTAATTCTGACGTTTCGACTCCTTTACAGGAGTTGTGATCACAGGATGACTAAGATAATGGTTTCATGTATTTTACTACCTTCACAATATTTTGATCGGGCACGTTTCTAATTGATATTTTTTTTTATTTCAAATTGTTTTATTTTTACATTTCATTTAATTATTAAATTCTCACTACGATTACATTATATGCTACTGAGTCTACTACCAATTTTGAAATTGGTAGGCCCTTCCGAGAAGAACTGGCGAAAGAAACTCGGGTAAGGGGACCGACCTATAAATAAAAAATGCGCCAAATCTGTAATAAAGTGTTTTATTAATATTATATTAAATTAAAATTATATCAAATGACGTCAGACTAAATGGTATGATCGACCCAAGTTAAAAATTCAACGCTATTTTAAACCGGTAAAAGTGGTGTTATTTAAACAGCAAGAATGGTTTGTTTCTATTATTTAATAGTTTGTTTTTTATACTTTAACTAGCAGACCTGGCCACGTATTGCTGTGTTTTAAATAAAACCTGTCCTATGTATGTCATAAGTTGAAACAAATCTAGAAAAATTAAAACAAAACATCATAATCGGTTGAGTATAATCAGAGTTCATCGCGGTAAAACACTGTGTCATGGATTTTTTATACAAACAGATGACTAATGGGTTGTTGATTTTGGTTTCAACCATCAATATTGATGATCGCATTTTATCTTTATCTCTTATATCGTTTATTTCTATAAATCGATACATGACTGCTAACATTATTTCTTTATTTTTTATACATATCTGTTCTGTAGTCGGAATTTGCTAAAAGACACGAAAACCTATCGAATAATATCCAAGTGGGTGAACGTCGACGATTCAATAATCATTAAGACTCCCATTTTCATATTTCAAATTGACTTTCCAATTTGTTTGTGATTGGAAAACTTGGACTTATTTATTATGCAGCATTTTGTTACATTCGGGAGTTTCGAATACAATTTAGAGGATTAAGGGAAACTCAAGTAATTAAAAAATATATAAAAAACCGTTGAAATAAATTCTTTTATCTACTCTGATACTATAATACAAAGATTCTAAAACTGAAAACAAAATGCTTATGACAAACATTACGTACAGGCCAAAAATAATAAAAAAAAAAGTTTAATTACGATACAGGTCTTGTATGGACACCTGTATCATAATATAACTTTTTAATCATAACGATACACCTATACAACCTCCAGCTGGACCAAGGAGGTTGAACCTCTACTTTAAAAAGGTTTCAATGAACGAGTCCGCGACGACGCAACACGCATTCACAATCGATGTTTGCACCTTGGCGCCAACATTTGACATTTAAAAAATCTTTTCAATATTTAAACAAAGTTTGGTTTTGTTTGCAACATTGTTTTACGTAATAAAGTATGAGAGTAGATAAAGTAGTGTATGACACTGTACATAACTTGGTCTTATAACACTCGTGTGATACTATAAAAAAACTCGCCTACGGCTCGTTTTTTTAAAACACACTCATGTTATAAGAACCCTTATTATGCAACAGTATCATAAACTACTATTATGTTTCACCATTTAAGAGTCTCGTTAATATTAATATTCAGATGACTTAAATTGCTTTTTAAATCTTTTGGATTTTATCATTTTAGATAGATAAGGGCTTTACCGCTATCTCGCCTAATGGTTAGGTTAGCGACGATGGAATATAAGATGTGACGCGCTCGCCTAAAAGATACCTACTGCCTCATGACTTGAAGACCCCCTAATGTTAAATATCAGGAAGCACAGACTCAGGCAAAGAGTTCCACTCTTTAGCCTTAGGGATCACTCTCCTTATTCTTTTTTTAGGCGACGCTTCTATGCAGAGGTGTAGCCGCTCGCATATATGTAGGTGCTCGCCGCGTGGCCACTCTATCCGTGCTAAGAGTCAGATTTGACTGTTGCACGAAAGCGTCAGATTTAGTAACGTTACACGTATATGTATATCGTGTAACGTTACTAAATCTGGAATCAGGAGCCTTATGTAGGGTGCGTGGCCTTCTGTCTCGATTTCACTCATGTCAGTGTAGGTGGCTGGCGTGTCTCTCTCTCTCTCTCTCTCTCTCTCTTTTTCTACTCTATGTATCCACGCCAGTCACTTTTGAAAATCCGTTGCGATCAGCTGTTTTTTAACGCTTAGTTCTTACGCTTTATACTATTAATGCTCGCTTCTTTCAGGCGTCCCTATTTAAAAAAAATCGTTGCTACCCATTTTGTGAGCCGCAGGTGGTGAATGGACAAGTAAACACAGTTTCCAATTGAGTCAGTTTTGAAACATACATACAAACATGCCCTTTCTCTCAGGAGTAGACAGAGATCACAGATTTCCACTTACGACGATTTTGACATCTCTCGCTTCTTTAACTCATCAGCCTTTTCATACAAGCTTTTCTTTTTACAGAACCTCCTCTATTTGGTCCCTAAAAACTTTGGTCTGCCTTTACCGACTTGCCCATGCATATCCTAATTTGTCATAAAAATGTCTGGAGTCTTAAAAATATATTGCACTTTAAGTCATTTGAAATAAATAAAAAATTACGCTTACAGATATATTAAAAATTCAAGTAAGTACTATCTACTATTAAACACTAATTGATTTGGTCATGGACTTTGGGTGATGCAAAAATTTCCTAAAAAAGTTAGTTTTACTATTTTCTTAACCTAAAAATCTTTACCTAACATTTAAGAATATATTTAAAAAATCGGCCCTGCCGTTTAAAAGATGCGCTCTTCAACGAACAGCATTTGTTTTTTCATTAACATAAACGTCAAAGACAAAGATCATTAAAGAGAATGTACAATTTTAAATTATGTGCTTTATTTCGGAAATCAGGAAAAATGTATTTCAAGCATTCATCAATCATTATTGTATTCAATTTACAAAGAATAATTTAGATCGGTTGATAAATGAATTTGAACATTTGAACGGATATTATGACCTACGATTATTCGTTCGTCGAATAAAAAATCAATTCCTTTGTTTAATCAGAGCATTGTCTTATTACAATAATTCGACATAATAACGTTTTGAATCTTTCATTTCATATTTGACAAATTTATAAAAAAGAACTTTTACGTGGCTTATAATAAAGCTATTGAAATTAGATACTTTTGTTGGTTTGATTGCTTTTTACGTTTCTACATTTCGAATATTATTGGAGTAATACTTCTGTCAAAAATTCTATAAACTCTTCAAAACGTAAATGTTTGTTTGTGATTTAAACATTTGATTGCTGTATTTTTATGTCTAAAGAAGTGGTTAAGAAAAAATCATATTAGCTTTACAAATATCACACAATATATAAATAAGAAACTACTTTGATACTATTGTTATTTCAGCAGTTGACTGCTAGGTTATTTTAATATAAAAAAATTACAAAAAAGTCAACTAATTTTGGGCGAGTGTTTTTCTAATTCATAAAGGTGGCGATCAGAAAAGACTGGCAAAAAAAAGAAGATTGTACCCACAAAGAAGAAGAATATTAGTAAACCATACCATGTTATTAGGCAAATGTAAAATAATGCTATTTCTTGTTTTGAACGTAAAATTAGTGTTGTTCCATGCGTAAAGAAGCTACCCAAACAAAAAATGTTTATTGACTCGTGGAAAGTTTCGCGAAATAGACAGTTTCTTTAAGTTCTTATATTAGTTGATAAAATATTCAGTTCGAAGCTTTCTGAAAATTAAATTAACTTCCCCTTGTCAACAATTCGAATTTTCTTGGAAACGTTAGTTGTAAATATGCTTGACGAGACAAAAACAAAAATATAAAAAAAAAACTAAAATATACCTTATTAATTCTTTAGTCTAAATCTATGAAATATTTCAGCCTTATTGTTTTACTCCAGACACTTTAAAAAATACCTTTAGTTTTTCATAAGTAATTTATAAATTTTATCAAACAAACACTTCGGGGCGTCTCGTCTATGTTGTAACTAAAATACTTGAAATTTATGATTTTTTTAATATTATATCATGCTCACCTTCGAAGGTCTTCTTATAAATGTCTTGAATGTCATAAAACAGAATCATAATCTGGGCCCTAATTCGTGGGCGTAACATTGACAAATGAGTTTGTTTTAGAACATGAAGACTCAGCGCTGTCATCAGCTAAAGAAATACATGGATAAAATCGACGAGTCTTTTAAAGTCACGATAGCTTGATTACAAGTGCACTCGCACGAATATCTAGGAATATGGGCTTTAGCCACCTGACATCTCATATTATGAGAAAAGTTTTCTTTTGTAAATAGGTAAGCGCTTGACCGCTATCACGCCCGATGGTAAGCGATAATGCTATCTAGGATGCGATGATGCTATCTAGAATGTGATGTGCTTACCTAGAAGGCACCATTTGACTCCTGACTTGAAGACCTCTAAATATATGTGTGTATGTCTAAATAAATGTATGTGTTTCCTACACAGACTTAGAGGCACGGATCACAAACTTGAAGAGTGCTACTCTTTGGGACATCAATCGTATCCTGGTGGTGCCAACTATTTGTAAGTTTGGTTGTCCGATGAAAATATGGGGATGACGGAACGCGGCTTTGCAGTTCTGTTGCACACTTTCTGAAATATATCCTATAAAAACAGATAGGCTGGTTACAATTTGTCTATGTTTAAGGCTTTTCAACTTAAACATTAATAATTAGAGTATTTTGTTTCAAACACTCACGATAACTTACATTGGTATAAAAAAAAATATTTAAAGTTTTGTATATTGCGATATTTCGGTGCAGTTGCATGCAATATCGTCCCGAAAAATTTCAATTTTCCTTTATCGTATCATATCATTTCGTCGGTGATGATAACACTTGCAACTATGCCGATATATTGGAGTCTGAAAAATTAAGAAGAATTGCAAAAAGTCTTATATGAAATTGTTTCTCTATGGTAGCGATTATATTTTGTTTTTATAAAGTCCATTATTGTATATAATATCCATACATAAGATGAAGTGTATAAGTGAGAAACATTAGTAAATCTACACCCATCATACGTCTAAGAACCCTACCGTAGCTAACAAAAGAGCAGATGACCTTGAAATTACTGAACCCATTCAAAAAGAAAAACCTCAATCAAATCGGTTTACACGTTTAAGCACAACGGTGTCACAGACAGTCATTTATCGGTCAAACTTATAAAACCCCTCATTTTGAATCAGGGGTTAAAAAAGATAACGCGTCGAAACTTAATATAATATCGTATATCAAATCGTAGCACCAATGTCACAAACATTGCTTAAATTATACTACGGCGCTACGAAAATGTAGCATCGTAGCACTAGTCGTACTACGGTCGTAGGCGATAAAAATTCTATATTAAGGTTTCACATATTAAAACGTTACAAAGTAAATTTTTTATTCGGTTAATATTATTTTGGGAAATAATTCTTGATCACCTATGAGGTTTTGCTGAAGTTAGCGATCAATAGCCGAGCGTTACGCATGTAGGCCTTTAATCAACACTTCCTGATATAAACTTCGTCATTATCTACACAAGGTGGAACTTTCGTAATTATCAAAATTAAGGGAAACAGTTCGTTTGAAGATAAAAACATGATTAACTGGTTTATTACAATTGTTTATAACGAGATAACTGCTAATTAATTTTTAAGATAAGTAATGAATTATAATTAAGCGTTTATTTGACATAAACTGACGCTTCATTTTTCAAAAGAAATATTCACACTTTGACTGAAATTTATTTGTAAAATGAGTAAGTGGACTTCAAGATTAAAATTAAAGTAAGGTAGCGATTCTGTTAAAGCGCCAAAAGTCCTAATGTCGAATCCTGGTAGACGCATTATAGCGCAATGTATTTCTCAGTAATGTGGATGAACAGGTATAGATAGTTTAACTCTGATTCAAACAGTTTAGCTATATTTATCAATTTCTTAATAATTAATGATATTTTTTATTAAGTAAATAATTGGTAAAATTGGTTCGGAAATATTTATTTTTGTGTAATAAATGGCACACTTTACTTTGTCAAATAAAAAAACTAAAACAAATTAAATTATTATATTTAAATTAAGTAATATAAACATTTAAAATACAAATTCAACACTCAAACTTAAAATGGGCAATAAATTTTAAAATACAACGGTAGCGGTCCGATGGCCCTGGGTTCGAATCGCGGAAGGGGCAGATATTTGTGTGATGAATACGAGCATTTTTACATGAGTCCTGAGTGTTTAAATATATATTTCTATCAATATTACATCTATGTATCCTACAGTCTACCCATTATCCTATTATCCAAAACACAAGCCTTATAGTACTTACTTTGAGCTAGGCTCATTAGTATAAATGTAAGAAATATTATTATTATTCTTTCGATGGCTGAAACTTATCTTTACTACAATATTTATAGACGACCGTTTGGTGCAACGGTAGCGATCCTGCCTTTCGCACCGGCGGTCCTGGGTTCGAATCCCGGTAGGGGCAGATGTTTTTATAATGAATACGAGCATTTGTACCCGAGTCATGGATGTATATATATATTTCTATGAATATTACTTATTTATGTATGATATATGTAAGTCTATCCGTTACCCTAGTATCCATAACACAAGCCTTAAAGTGCTTACATTGGGCTAGGTTAAATGGTGTGAATGTAGAAAATATGTCCTTCATTAATGTCAAGAACAGGTTAAGCAAATTCGATGAAATTTGGTATATGGTAAGAACATGTGATAACGCAAATAGGCTATATATTATATCGGTAGAAAATATAGCCTTAACTTATATTATAAATACGAAAGTGAGATTGTTTGTAATACTTTCACGCCTTAATTACTCAATGGTTTATCATGAAATTTTCATACACTTTGCCAGTACTTTGAGGGATGGAATTACAACTTTTAATCGGTAGTCTACATTAACGCAAGCGAAGCCGCGGGTAAAAGCTAGTTGTACATAAAACTTTAACTTTTACTAAATACTACTTCCCTATTTAAAATTAATTTAACACTATTGAAGTGATTTATTAATTATATTCGGCATACGTGTTTCGTTTCCGTATCAGTGACTATCTATACATAAACTTGGTATTCCCGGCCGGTTTTGCAATGCTTGTTTTTGCTGACCGTACATAAACTTTCTCTGGAATGCATTTAACAAGTTACCGAAGTTTTGTTCCAATCGATCGATTACTGTTTAATTGAGACTAATATATATATATATATATATGAGAACAAGGTAAGATACGGAAAGACTAAACTAGCTCGGTAAATTTTCCACTTCCTTTTTTTTTTTCGACCGTGTGGTTCGACGGTAGTGATCCTGAATTTTGCACCGATTGGTCCTGGGTTGAAGTCATGGAAAATTAGATATTTGTATGATGTATGCGAGCATTTGTTTTGTATATAAACTTCTATGAAAATTACGTATCATTTTATCATATCTATGTATGTCTATCTGTTATTCTAGTACCCATTAAAAAGTAAACATGGCTACCTTTTTTAATGGGTTCGCTCTTAGTCCCAATGAAGCCCAAAGGTCAAAACAGAATCCACAATGAAGCGAGCTAACCCAGAAGGTGCCTATTCATCCTGGCTTTAAAAACGAACTGGTTATAAGTTCTAGGAAATATATAAACAGGGAGGGAGTTTCACTCCTTTGCTGTGCGCATTATTAAAGACATTCAGTAGCGCTAGGTGCAACAGTTAGGAATAGCAACCAAAAAAGGTAAGTAGCCTGCAGTGACTCTGGATGTCCGATGGAAGAATGGGATAAAATAATCATTGTTGTCTGAAAATTTAGGATTGTTTATTTTCGTCACATTAGATAATTTTAAAATAAAAAAAATGTGTCCACATAATATTCGGTTTGAACTTATAGAAATATGATACTTATGCGATATAAGCATTGTATACTAATTCAAATTAGATATATACGGTTGGAATATTCAATGCGCATTGCCAAATCGCCACAAATTAACCACTGGAGTTCATGTGTGGATAAACATCGTATCCTATTAAACCCAATTGTACAAGACTGCTCTATATTTGAGCACGACTTCAGTACATTTTATAAGTATATACGACATTCTCTACGAGTACCGACAATAACACATCCATCTATAGAAATATATGAAATAGTAAAATAAAACAATTGGATTTGTATAAAATTTTAACAATTACAATTAGAACGTGTCCGATAATAATATTGTTAAGGTAGTAGAAAATATTTAACGAACTTTGCTTTAATCATCTTGTGATCATGTCTCCTGTAAAGAAGTCCAAACGTCAGGATTAAATATAAAATATTTTTTTCGCAAAATCCCTAAAAAGATGGTATCATTCGAATATGTGAAAATTAAATTAAGTATTTAAAAACCCCCAACACAAGAAAGAAAAGTGAACATATGTCTGTGTTTTATATTGCTCATTATTACATATAACTACCGTATAAGTTGGGCGCGTCACATCCTAGACCGCGACGTCGCTTACCATCAGGCGAGATAGTGGTCAAGCGCTCACCTATTTTCTTTTCGAATATATCATCCTTTTTTTATTCTATTTCTAAAGCATTTCTGACGTATACAAATATATATAAATATAGATAAACGCCCCAAATAAATAAATATAAAAAAGAAGAACGCGTTAAGTTTTATTTTTATTTTTTAGATAGTACTTTTTAAAACTCGTTCATTCGTATAGTAAATCTTAGTAGTACAACAAAAATTTTCTTAAATGTTCTACAACTATGTAACGGAACATATAAATTACAGAGACTATTAATTAGGTAGTTAATACGAAATATTTCAAAGTTTTCATAAAAAAAAAAACTATCAAATAACTGTTAATACAACTCGAAAATTTTAAAGGCTATTATATGTTTAAATATTTTTTTGCGTTATGGAATTGAGACACAACGATGGTACCACAACACCCAGACCCGAGGTTTTTCATATGAGCTCGTGTCTAGGTAATAATTTAATTCTGTTTTTTTAAAGAAACATAATATGCATTGTTCTCAATCTAAATAACTAAAATTCTTGTTTTTTATATAATTTTTTGCATTCACAATGCAATATTTCTATAAGATATAAAATACGTGTGTAAAAAACAACCACGCCTCCGAGCCCTCAGATGGGATTCGAACCCACGACCTTTCGCAATCCGGGCGACTGCTCTGACCGCTGAGCTACCGAGACGCTGGCAAACGTGTCGAGTTTTACAAACGTATTCCAACTTCTACTATGAGCTAGTATCGTTCCACCAATGTTGAACGTTAACTACCTTCAACATTGAAAGTAATATTTTTACAAATATTAAACAATCAATTAAGATGGAACCAGCTATAATTTTGTTTTTTATTTAATTTTTTGCATTCACAATGCTATATTTCTATAAGATATAAAATACGTGTGTAAAAAACAACCACGCCTCCGAGCCCTCAGATGGGATTCGAACCCACGACCTTTCGCAATCCGGGCGACTGCTCTGACCGCTGAGCTACCGAGACGCTGGCAAACGTGTCGAATTTTACAAACGTATTCCAACTTCTACTATGAGCTAGTATCGTTCCACCAATGTTGAACGTTAACTACCTTCAACATTGAAAGTAATATTTTTACAAATATTAAACAATCAATTAAGATGGAACCAGCTATAATTATGTTTTTTATTTAATTTTTTGCATTCACAATGCAATATTTCTATAAGATATAAAATACGTGTGTAAAAAACAACCACGCCTCCGAGCCCTCAGATGGGATTCGAACCCACGACCTCTCGCAATCCGGGCGACTGCTCTGACCGCTGAGCTACCGAGACGCTGGCAAACGTGTCGAATTTTACAAACGTATTCCAACTTCTACTATGAGCTAGTATCGTTCCACCAATGTTGAACGTTAACTACCTTCAACATTGAAAGTAATATTTTTACAAATATTAAACAATCAATTAAGATGGAACCAGCTATAATTATGTTTTTTATTTAATTTTTTGCATTCACAATGCAATATTTCTATAAGATATAAAATACGTGTGTAAAAAACAACCACGCCTCCGAGCCCTCAGATGGGATTCGAACCCACGACCTTTCGCAATCCGGGCGACTGCTCTGACCGCTGAGCTACCGAGACGCTGGCAAACGTGTCGAATTTTACAAACGTATTCCAACTTCTACTATGAGCTAGTATCGTTCCACCAATGTTGAACGTTAACTACCTTCAACATTGAAAGTAATATTTTTACAAATATTAAACAATCAATTAAGATGGAACCAGCTATAATTATGTTTTTTATTTAATTTTTTGCATTCACAATGCAATATTTCTATAAGATATAAAATACGTGTGTAAAAAACAACCACGCCTCCGAGCCCTCAGATGGGATTCGAACCCACGACCTTTCGCAATCCGGGCGACTGCTCTGACCGCTGAGCTACCGAGACGCTGGCAAACGTGTCGAGTTTTACAAACGTATTCCAACTTCTACTATGAGCTAGTATCGTTCCACCAATGTTGAACGTTAACTACCTTCAACATTGAAAGTAATATTTTTACAAATATTAAACAATCAATTAAGATGGAACCAGCTATAATTATGTTTTTTATTTAATTTTTTGCATTCACAATGCTATATTTCTATAAGATATAAAATACGTGTGTAAAAAACAACCACGCCTCCGAGCCCTCAGATGGGATTCGAACCCACGACCTTTCGCAATCCGGGCGACTGCTCTGACCGCTGAGCTACCGAGACGCTGGCAAACGTGTCGAATTTTACAAACGTATTCCAACTTCTACTATGAGCTAGTATCGTTCCACCAATGTTGAACGTTAACTACCTTCAACATTGAAAGTAATATTTTTACAAATATTAAACAATCAATTAAGATGGAACCAGCTATAATTATGTTTTTTATTTAATTTTTTGCATTCACAATGCAATATTTCTATAAGATATAAAATACGTGTGTAAAAAACAACCACGCCTCCGAGCCCTCAGATGGGATTCGAACCCACGACCTTTCGCAATCCGTGCGAATTGTGAATGCAAAAAATTAAATAAAAAACATAATTATAGCTGGTTCCATCTTAATTGATTGTTTAATATTTGTAAAAATATTACTTTCAATGTTGAAGGTAGTTAACGTTCAACATTGGTGGAACGATACTAGCTCATAGTAGAAGTTGGAATACGTTTGTAAAATTCGACACGTTTGCCAGCGTCTCGGTAGCTCAGCGGTCAGAGCAGTCGCCCGGATTGCGAAAGGTCGTGGGTTCGAATCCCATCTGAGGGCTCGGAGGCGTGGTTGTTTTTTACACACGTATTTTATATCTTATAGAAATATTGCATTGTGAATGCAAAAAATTAAATAAAAAACATAATTATAGCTGGTTCCATCTTAATTGATTGTTTAATATTTGTAAAAATATTACTTTCAATGTTGAAGGTAGTTAACGTTCAACATTGGTGGAACGATACTAGCTCATAGTAGAAGTTGGAATACGTTTGTAAAATTCGACACGTTTGCCAGCGTCTCGGTAGCTCAGCGGTCAGAGCAGTCGCCCGGATTGCGAAAGGTCGTGGGTTCGAATCCCATCTGAGGGCTCGGAGGCGTGGTTGTTTTTTACACACGTATTTTATATCTTATAGAAATATAGCATTGTGAATGCAAAAAATTAAATAAAAAACATAATTATAGCTGGTTCCATCTTAATTGATTGTTTAATATTTGTAAAAATATTACTTTCAATGTTGAAGGTAGTTAACGTTCAACATTGGTGGAACGATACTAGCTCATAGTAGAAGTTGGAATACGTTTGTAAAATTCGACACGTTTGCCAGCGTCTCGGTAGCTCAGCGGTCAGAGCAGTCGCCCGGATTGCGAAAGGTCGTGGGTTCGAATCCCATCTGAGGGCTCGGAGGCGTGGTTGTTTTTTACACACGTATTTTATATATTATAGAAATATTGCATTGTGAATGCAAAAAATTAAATAAAAAACATAATTATAGCTGGTTCCATCTTAATTGATTGTTTAATATTTGTAAAAATATTACTTTCAATGTTGAAGGTAGTTAACGTTCAACATTGGTGGAACGATACTAGCTCATAGTAGAAGTTGGAATACGTTTGTAAAATTCGACACGTTTGCCAGCGTCTCGGTAGCTCAGCGGTCAGAGCAGTCGCCCGGATTGCGAAAGGTCGTGGGTTCGAATCCCATCTGAGGGCTCGGAGGCGTGGTTGTTTTTTACACACGTATTTTATATCTTATAAAATTCTTGTGTTATGGAATTTAGAAATAATGACGGTACCACAACACCCAGACTTTCTATAGGAACTTTGGTCTGGGTAATTATCTATTTCTTTTTCATTTATTTATTAGAAAACATCACATCATCTGACCCCAAGGTAAGTAGCTGAAGCACTTTTGTTCAGAAAAAACGATGTTACCACGACACTTGAACCAGAGTCATTTTTCATTTCATTTTCATTTCATTTTCAGAGTCAGTATAAAAAAGTTCGTTCTCTACATTGAGCTGTCTACACAAGCCAGCGATTGAACTCGGGATCTCGGAGTGGACTTCCCATGAAAATCGGTATGCGAGCCACTCGACAACGAGTTTCGTATTTCGTAATAATATTATTCCCTTTTGTAAATTAATATACTTCTGTTACAACCAAAGCCTTTTTTATATTCTTCTTGTCAGTCTGAATGAACAGATGGTATATCAACTATATAACAGTAGCGCCTATTTGTAAGTCTGGCACAAGACTTCAATTATGCTGATTTTCGAAATATATCCTAGAAAAACGGATACCTTCCATCTATATTCGGTAAATATAGGTACAATAAAATTGTAGACAAATAAAGAGGTATAGTAAATAGTACTGCTGTTGTTTTTTAATATTATAACACAAGTGCCTAAGTTAACTTGAGTTAGGTTTGTTGTAAATTAAAATACTTCCGTTACAACCGAAGCTTTCTTTCCTATTCTTATTGTCAGCTTCACTGAACAGGAAATAGAATGGTATGCTCAAAATGCTTTTAAGTGTATTTTAATTAAAGATTTTTCCTTCTATTCTTTGCTCTCAGTGGGGGCAAAGTCAATTTTCAGCTTTTTGTTCTCCTTTATATTTTTCGGTTTTATTTAATTTTTGCATCCATTTATGGTAACGAAACAATTTTTAAAATATTTATTTTGTTCTAAATTTTTATTCTTATGTACCGATCAGCTCAATGTCAAATCAAGGGTAAAGCTTGATAATGAAGCTACAAGAGCAAAGTTAAATATGACTTCTGATATTTTACAGGACTAAGATAAACGATAATATACGTATTTTTGTATTTCCATAATAAAATATTTTATTTCTTTTCTGTGTAAGTCTATTTTTGGTGTAATCCTGTCAACCTGTTATTTGAAGTATTCAGTTCTCGTACGTTACATAGTCTCATAAAACATTTGAGTCGAAACGTCAGGATTAAATATAAAGAATGCGCAAATATCCATTAAGAAGGTTTTTTTTATTTAAATGTATTTTAATAAATACATTTATTATTTAAAATAGTAAAGATTTTGTTAAATGGCGATATAAAATACATCAATGAAATTCAAATTCAAATGCTTTTAAATAAGTTGTTTCAAAACATCCAACATCATTACCTACCAATTCAAAAAGTTTTTAACTGACAAGAAGAACGGGCGCAAGAAACTCGTCAGCGAACAGCAGTAACAAAATCTGGTCACCACACATAATCCACAAAAACAATACAATTCTGTTATCACAATAATAGTAGTTAATGGTTTCATGACATCATTAATTACAACGTGTCTGTTTCTGTTTTGAATATGTGTACTAAAACATTTCTATGTTATAGAGAGTATTGACAAATTTAGAAATTAACTTAATTTGTCTTCACCTTAATAGGGTTTAAAAATATTGGGGTATATATTCGATTTAAAAATTTTAAAACTTCAAATTTTCTTAAAGATAATTTTCATGAACAAAACTTTTTCTATTTCCTTCGCAATGCTGATGAGTGTTCTTCGAATAAAGCAACCGAAATCTTGAAAGACCCGTCGAACTCATTGGTGTGAATGTGAGAAATATTATTATTATTAAATAATCTCTTTAGATATAGAAATCTTGCAGTTTAAAGGTTAAATAACAAAAAAAGGTTAAAAAAAATAAAAATTGTAATAAAAAGTAAAAAAAAAACAATATGACAGTTAAGTAATTAACGAGAAAGCAGGTTGAAGATCGCAGTAAAAGACGTGAAGTATTCATATCCCAAATGTATCTAAAATTATTATAATAAAATAATTAACTTAACTAAATTGTTAAGCGAGACTCGAACCCACAACCCTCGCTTTCAGAGCAAGTGCTCTGAGCTACCAAAATCGTCGAATTTAACCAATTATTTTTAAATTAATGCCAGCGCTCTTCATATCCTAAGTATAATTATTTCAACATCCAGTGTAACACTTTTACAAGTATCAGTACGTGTCATCGTTGTAATACTAAACTTCATTTTTTAAATAAATGATCCAAGTTAAATATGACGCTGGTGACATCTTAAGAAATACTTGTAAAAAGTCGGCGAGTCTGTGTCTCGATAGCTTAATTAGAAGTGCACTCGTTCGCCTAACTGAAAGAAGTTAATTTTTTTCAATTGAAATAATCTCTTTAGATGTGAAAATCTAGCACTCTGAAGGTTAAATCACAAAAAATATAGTTTAAAAATTCAATAGTAATTAACGAGAAAGTTAATATAATTTTAAGAAAAGCGTAGGGTATTTGATGTTGATTGTTGTATTTTTTTATTAAGGTATTACAAAGATACCTCACTATTTATATTTCGAAATGCAGAGTTAGTGTATCAAGAACGTCGTGCAAAGCACCACACGTTTTTGTTATAACGGTTATAACATTATCTTCTCGTTAATTACTCAATTGTTTAATTGTAAAAAAATATTTTTCACTATTTAGTTCGATTTACCGCAAAAGCATGATTTATTGTTATTTTTTTTAACAATAATTTATTTTTTATTTTGTAGTTCGATCTACTTTAGAACCGTGAATTTTTCCATGATTTATGTCATTTTGGTATGATTTTTCAGTTTTTAGTATTATTTTTTTTTCGAAATTTCGCGGACGATATTAAAAAAATCGTTTCTTAATTTATTGCAATATTTGTATTGTCATCGTTCTGAGATGAGTGTGCAAAATTTCAAATTATTACTTACTTACTTTACTCTTTGAAGTACGTGAAAATCCCTTTAGAAAAATCCGTTACAAACAAACATACAGGTGAAGTTAATAAAAGCATGTTAAAAAGTAAAAAAATGATAATGTATTTATTATATTAGAGCACAAAATTAAAGTTAATCTAAATAAATCATTAAATAGATATCGAGTAAAAAATATTCCAGATAAAAAGATATTTTCCCTCATTTGTATTAGAGTCAGGTATTTATAAGTAAATTTGAAATGTGTTATTTTTTCTCACTTCTTAAATTTTACGAGTACATATCAAACTTTTTGCTATAATATCTTTATAATCTACCTAGAAAATAAATAATAATATTTCTTACATTGACACCAATAAGCCTAGCCTTATGATATAGGTACTTAAGTAACGGATATACATACAAATATTATAATGGATGTTTAATATTTAAAGAAATATATATAAACTCAAATAATATTGAGTGTTGTAAATTGTTTTTACTTACTTCGTGATAGTTAGTAATAATGAAATTTAACAACGTTATAATTAAGCACACAACTAAAGTAATCTCTTTTCTCATTCTAATATGGTCCTAATATTACTTACACATTTCTTACTTAATAATTTCTTAAACGGCATTAATTTATTGTGCAACTTTTTATATTAACTTGGAAATAATATTCACTCAGACAAATATTTCTTAATTAATTTTAGTTAAAATATTAGAAAATTTTGTGATTTTTATTTTATTTATTTAATTAATATTTAATAATTTAAAAACTTGTATTTAAAAATTAATGTGCTATTTTATTGTGCTATGTGCTTACTTTACTTACCTTATATAAGAAAGTTTTAATATTAAAAACTGAACAAATACATATGTTTTAATAACTTATTAAAATCCGTCAGAACCAAAAAAAATATTGCAATTAAAATGTATTAAAAAATCTCCACTCACCCCAAAAAGACTAGCATCACAAAAAAAACACAACACAAAAAAAATCTCACTCCAAAAACAACACACTCGCTGAAAAGTTTTCACGCCTGAAATTCAGTAGCGATACCGACAACCGACCGCTTCAGAGTTCGGCCCGTTACTGAAGGCTTGTGAGCTTGTACTGGCTACGTAGCGCGCAAGGCTTGGTTTCACATGTAAATTGCCTTTCCTAGCGATTTAAAATGTATTTTATCTGAGCGTGTAACTGAATTGTTTGACCGCAAAAAGTAAATAATCAATTAATTAAAAATTCCTTTTACTGATTGATAAGAAAAATAATGTGAGTACCATTAATATGAACGTAAATATTTAGTAAATAATACTTACAGAGAAAAGGGGGGGCGGGGATGGATATCTATAGTTATCCTAAATATATATATAAAAAATTCATATGTATATGTCATATTGTTTGACCGCATCGAACTCCAAAACCACTCAACTGATTTTAATAATATTTTTTGTCATTTTGCTGGATTTGTTCCACCTTAGGACATAAGATAGATACCATTTATAACACAGCAACGAGTGGCCGTGTCCGACAGTAAAATTTTAAATACATGAGATAACTGCTACTGACCATCATGAAATTTTACATACACATATTGTAGCGGTACAGAAAAGGACAAAGGGTACGTTTCTCCTTTAGATAGAAATATGACTTTTCATCGAGTGTAAATTTTAAAACTAGAAGAACTATGTTCATATTTACTATTTCAAATATATTTATTTAATAAACAACACTAACTATAAGTAAATACAATATTTTTAGAGAGATGAGGAAAAGTTATCTACCTATAAATAAACATTTATATGAATCAACATTTTTAAAAAAAATAAGGTGGCGTAATTGTAACTTTATTAACAGAAGTTAGTTCCTAAATTTAAAACTAAAGTAGATGGCACTATGCGAATCTGAATTGCTCATTACTTTCGATTATACAAAAGTTTGAGTGCTCATGGATCATGTTATATATCATCATACTGGCAAGGTTTTATAGTTCCTTTTTTTTGTAACCAAAATTATATTGACAGACATTCTTTACAAATATTATTAACAAATATTATTAATAACAAAATTACAACAGATCACCACCGCCGTCCCCAACCGATTGTCGGCTGACCTGAACCTCATCTTGGAGGCACAGGAATCAGCCAAACGTAGAATCACTACAGATCCTTCAGGTCTACCCCAGTCCTCTCAGATGCCGACTGGTCCCCCTTCTAGGAGCCAGCCGACTTAATTTCATCATCACGACTGACCCCCCTTCTGGGAGACGGTCGATTTTTCTATGCGCTCTCTCATCTAGGTGAGTAACGCTTGCGCCGTCCCTCACTTGGGGGGCGGTCGCCTCAGACGACGGTTTATGACCTTCTCCGGGTGCAAGCCAACCTCTGGTGGTGTTTAGTCAGTACGAGTCTGACATAACTCTCGGGCCGGCCCGAAGTATTCATCTCCCCGTGTCCGGAGGGAGCATTTTGCATAAAAAAAACAAAAAACACCGCCGTCGAGCTAGAATACTATTAATTCGGTACTGGATGTCGTGGGGTATTCTCCTGTTTAGGCGATATGACCAGATCGAGGTCTCTGCCTTTTCATTTACGAATGGATTTGGTTTCAGCCAAAGCCGGCGGCCAAGACAGGTTCGATGGAGCGAACTAACCCAAAACAGAAGGTGCCTAAACACCGTGACTTTAACGGATGAGTTATAAGTACTCAGAAATACAAATGCAGGGTGGGTGTTCCACTTCTCTGCTGTGCGCATTATAAAAGATGCGTACTTGTAATAAGTATGTTGTTAAAATTTGTTGACTACACCGTGTTCGCTGCTTTTATTTCACTATACCGCCTCCAGATTTGTAGTTTGTATCGTTGTAAAGTTGGGTGAGCCGTTTGTAAAATCTTATTAAAGATCAAGAAAAAATTATTAAGTTTTAAATTTAAGACGGGAGACACCCTAAATATTAAAAATTGTAACGTAAACCTTTGCCCCAGGTGGAATTTAAAACATTAGCTAATCCAGACAGACGCAAATATCGCTAGGCTACTAAGACTCACTGATGTGAATTTCTTGAACAAACAAATAACAATATTTCTCACATTTTCACAGAGAAGCCTAGTCGAAAGTAAGCACGTAAAATTCCTGTGAATTTTAACTGTGACTGTTCACAGTCAAATACTGTGACCGCGATGAATATTGAAAATACTTAACAATTTTGATGTCTTTTTTCATTTTGCGGGATTCGTTACGACTAAGTATATAGGACAATAGGTTCTTTTCAAATTTATAATATTTTTTTTGCTGAAAGACAGCAACGCGTGGCCGTGAGCTATGTGGTAAGTTAATATAAATATCCTTCTTAAGGAACTTGCTAGAATTTATCATACAAATATCTGATACATTTAGAGCTCGAACTCAGAACCGTCGGTAAGAAAGTCAGCATCACTGTCATCGCACCAAAAATTTGTACGTTAGTATTAATATTTATTACAGCATCTTTTATAATGCTAAAAAATAAAAAAGGTTTCAATTACTTATCAAGTACAGTTCATACCAGATATAAGTATCTTGGAGGTTTTCTTGATATTAATATCTATGAATATCACATATCTATGTCTCAACTATATATATATATATATATATATAAATACTATTTAGTTATTAATACTATGGTAACGTTTATTTATTTATATATATATATATATATATATAAATAAACGTTACCATAGTATTAATAACTAAAGCCTTACAGTCAGTGCTTTCTCTTATTTTATAAAACATTATCCATCCATAAATCTCAAACTAGGCAATTAATTAATAATTTCCTCGAAATCTAACTACATCCAAAAATTAGTTTTGGCTGTAATTGAACAAAGAATGTAATATTATAAGAAAAGAGGATTCTTTTCACTTAGTTTTCTTTTTTGTCTAATTATTTGGTAGCTGTATGTTAAAATTGAATATCAAATTGAATTTTTTTTTACTCTCACGGTCAAAGTTAAAGTGACGAGTTTTCATTTTATTATTTGGCGATGTATGGACGTTGACTCTAATTTGATAATAGAACACAGACAATACCATCTGTAGAAAAAAGGTTTCGCAGACATCGAAATTTATTGTTAAATTTCTAGTGTTTTATATGAGAATTCATTTGTATAAATTCTTGAGTTGAAAATATTTTTTGTGATATACACAATAAAAGAAATATTGAAAATAACTCAACTGCATATCTATAACAAAATTTAAATTATGATATTTCTGCCAAAAGTTCAACTTTATAGTATTTAAATCAAACTTTTAAAATGGGCGATATTTTAATATAATGCAAATATTTATTCGGAGAAAACTTTTCAAATAACCGTTGTAATAAATACGCCATTAAAAATTTTTAACTAATTAAAATTATTACAACGTTAACATTTATATGTAATTTTGAATAATATATTTTTATTTAATGATTTTGAATTTCAATTTAGAAAGCAAGCTATACACCTTAGCTCCTCGCCGCAAAGTAGGCTGTCCGTCGGTCTTCGACAAAATGTACTTTGGAGAGTGTGATCAGGAGCTGCATTTACTCCTCTTCTCCATCTTCCATCTTCATCATCATCATGTTCCATCTGACGCGTTTTTCATAAAAATGTATTTTAAATGATTTTTTAATTTTGATTCAATAGTTTTGTAAATTTGGATACTCAACTACATATATTCAGACCGACGTTCTGGGTTCGAATCCCGGAAGGTACAGATGTTTTTATGATGAATACGAGCATTTGTACCTGAGTCATGGATATTTGTATATATTTCTATGAATATTACTTATTTATATTATAATGTATGTCTATCCGTTACCCTAGTATGCATAACACAAGCCTTAAAGTGCTTACTTTGGGCTAGGCTAATTGGTGTGAATGTAGGATATATTTATTTATTATTTATATACATTTATAAGTGTGAATCGACGTTATAATTCACAAATCCATGTAAGAGAATAGAGATTTTTTCCTATTATACTACGCGAGGCTAATGGGATCAGGAAACATCCACATTTCAATAGAGATAAAGTGTGGAGTATTTCACCTGCTTAGGATCCCATAATTAATAAAACATGATTCAAACCAAAACAAACACTGCAGAAAAGTGTGAAAGTGTTGTAGTTAACTTTCAACTTTTGTCAAAAGTTAAAAGTTTGTAGTTTACTCTTTGTAAATAATAAATGTAAGATGGAGGTGGACGGAGGGGTGTCCGAGTAATTTTCGGTAGTTCTTCTCAGAAAAGCCTTAGAATTTCCGAACTGGTGGTAGACTCAGTAGTTTAAAGTTATAAAAGAAATAATAAAATAACTACATCAATAGAGAAATAAACAATTTTAGTTGTATAAATTGTAGTCAGGTACATGATCACGGCTCGAAACGTCAGGTTTAGATATAAAAATAAGAATTAAAAGAAATCTTATTCCTGTAAATAAGAAAGAAACCGTCGTGAATCCGTTAAAGGTTATTTATTGCTATAATTTTATCTTTACAAATAAAACCACCTCTATCGGATAAACGACGTGTTTAATTTTGTTTTTTTTTTTGTTTTTTTTTATATTTAATCTTGACGTTTTGACTTCTGTAGTGGAGCCGTGATCACAAGATGACCAAGGTAATGGTTTTCAGTGGACTTAAATGATAAGACTTTTAAAATGACGGAAAATTATTTTTTAAAGAGGGCAATGATACTATGAATATAGTTTCTTTTACAATTTTTTCTGTTTTAATGATTTATTGTTTCAAAATTAATACGCTTAGCCAAGAAAAGGTGGATATCAAATCTTCTTTCTTTAATGATATTTATTACAATGGTATTCGTCCAATAATATCTAACACTTTGTTTGTTCAAATAGGCATTCAATGCGTTTATTGAAAATAAATAGCTTTGCTTTGTAAACTGCAGCTTCTGCCAACGAGAAGCCGCAAGAAACTTGGCAAGAGCAGTTTGTTTTCTTCTCCATTTTTATGTAATATATAGATTAAGGAAACCTTTCTTATATTGCTAGTCTCAAAAAGATTTAAAAATAATTTGTCATAGATAAAGAAACTAAATTATTTGAATAGAAAATAACTAAAGAAATCGACTCGGCTCACAAAGTTATTCTCAGGCAAGACTCAAACTCAAAATAATTTGAGAGAGCATTGGACTGAGCCAAGTCGATTGTTTCTAGTATTTTTGTATTGAATAATATAAAAAATCATATAAAAAAAGAAAGTAAAGATCTTACATATGGTTGTCGCTAAATATATAAAACGTGTTACAAAAAACCCCGTAAAAAATGTAATGAATTATCAAAGCGAAAGATATTGTCAACCCTAGTAAGCTGTCACTGCATAGAACTAGTGTTATCATAGATTATTTAACAGAGTGTACTCTTTAACGGATTTTAAGATTTTCATTCAAATAGGTTTGCAAACTCAATAACAGTAATTAAAGGTTTCGAAAAACATCAAGTCCAAAAAAATCGTTTATTGTCAATTTTAAATCGTCTAATCGATATCTTACAATTATTTCGTGTTTTAACCAACATTATTTCTAAAGTGAAAAAATTACTGTCTCGGTAGCCAGCGTCTCGGTAGCTCAGCGGTCAGAGCAGTCGCCCGGATTGCGAAAGGTCGTGGGTTCGAATCCCATCTGAGGGCTCGGAGGCGTGGTTGTTTTTTACACACGTATTTTATATCTTATAGAAATATTGCATTGTGAATGCAAAAAAATTAAATAAAAACATAATTATAGCTGGTTCCATCTTAATTGATTGTTTAATATTTGTAAAAATATTACTTTCAATGTTGAAGGTAGTTAGCGTTCAACATTGGTGGAACGATACTAGCTCATAGTAGAAGTTGGAATACGTTTGTAAAATTCGACACGTTTGCCAGCGTCTCGGTAGCTCAGCGGTCAGAGCAGTCGCCCGGATTGCGAAAGGTCGTGGGTTCGAATCCCATCTGAGGGCTCGGAGGCGTGGTTGTTTTTTACACACGTATTTTATATCTTATAGAAATATTGCATTGTGAATGCAAAAAAATTAAATAATAACATAATTATAGCTGGTTCCATCTTAATTGATTGTTTAATATTTGTAAAAATATTACTTTCAATGTTGAAGGTAGTTAGCGTTCAACATTGGTGGAACGATACTAGCTCATAGTAGAAGTTGGAATACGTTTGTAAAATTCGACACGTTTGCCAGCGTCTCGGTAGCTCAGCGGTCAGAGCAGTCGCCCGGATTGCGAAAGGTCGTGGGTTCGAATCCCATCTGAGGGCTCGAAGGCGTGGTTGTTTTTTACACACGTATTTTATATCTTATAGAAATATTGCATTGTGAATGCAAAAAAATTAAATAAAAACATAAATTACTATGTTTTCTAACTCTGAATATTACGATTATGATGTTATGCGTAGGCCATGAAAATGGCTACTTAAATCGTGCTTGCAAACTGTATTGGCAACGATTTATTTTATGACGATCGTTTGGTGCAACGGTAGCGATCATACCTTTCGCACAGACGGTCCTGGGTTCGAATCCCGGAAAGGGCAGATGTTTGAATGACGAATGCGAGCATTTGTACTTGAGTCATGAATATGAGAATATTACATATTTATGTATCATATATGTATGTCTATCCGTTACCCTAGTATCCATAACACAAGCCTTACAGTGCTTACTTTGGGCTAGGTCAATTGGTGTGAATGTAATAAATATATATATATATATATATTTATATATATATACATATATATTGATGGTAGACCCCGAAAAAGTAAGTGTAAGTTAAGGTTGAAAGAGACCTAACATAAAGTACCTTTATCAGGTCTTTTATCATTTTCTTTGACTTGTAATATCGATCTGAGCGGCTTCTGACAATGTCAATTGTTCCTTTGCAAGCACTGCCATTCGTTAACTAAAACTGCGTGCAATATTTACAATTCATGTTTCCCTAAAACTACTTAACACTACAAGTTTTATAGGTCGACGCGGTACAGGGGCGTGAGATTTCAGCGACAAAGTACGGAAAAAAGGGGGAGGGGGCGTACTAAACGCACCTACCGCCTGCTCCTATCTCGATCCCCTTTATCACCGTACTCCCGCGCCTCTGTACCGCGCAGGTGAACACTCACTTAAGCGGTTAAGAAATATGATTCCTAGACAGATCGAAAGCAATTTTATTATTAACATATGGTGGCATTGAAATAGACAACCGTTTGGTGCAACGTCAGCGATCCTTCCTTTCACACCGATGGCCCTGGGTTCAAGTCCTAGAAGGGGCAACTGTTTGTGCGATGAATAAAAGCATTTGTACCTCAATCATGGGTTTTTATATATTTATATAAATATTACTTATGTAGGTATCATTTATGTCTATCCCTTACCCCAGTATCCATATTACAGCGCAGCGCTACAGTGCTTACTTTGGGCTAGGCTAATTGTTGTAAATGTAAGAAAAAAATATTAGAAATTATATTTAATACTAAAAATTGACCACTTGAGGCTTCACAAATGGATGGCAGCGCAGAAGTCGAGACAATAAAAAGCACCTTAATTTTACATGTTTTATATAAAAATTCCGTGTAACAGTGTTTGACCGCGATAAACTCCGAAACTACTCAACCGATTTTGATGTTTTTTTTTTATTTTGCTGGATTTATTCCGACTTGGGACATAGGATTGGTATTATTTTAATTCATATTAAAATACAGTAACGCGTGACCGGGTCAGATTGTGTTTTATATTTTTTAAGTAGTCGTTCGTTCTTTATTAGTCTTGAGATCCCTTTGGTTGACATAATGTATTTATTCCTAAAATAGTTTGGCATAATGAATTTGGCATATTTTTTTGCATAATATTGCTTAGTCATAATTGATTTTTAGCAGCATATGTATTGTGGCATGTAGGTCTAATATATTTATGCATAATAATGATTTGCACAATGTTTTTAGGCATAATGTATTGTCGCATAATAGAATTGTATAATAAAGGTTAGGTTAAGTTAGTTTTCTACTTGTTCTTCTTCACTATACTATCGCATTGGTGAACAACTGTAATGGAACTTGTAAGTTTGGTTGAAATAATTAATAGTATTAATATTTTTTTGAAGTTTCCATATTTTCTTTGTAATGGCGCATGCAACTGTGTTGGTCAAATGTGTTATGTACGCTGTTAGGATGGCACCCGTTTTTCTATTGGTGGGGGTCTGCAGGATATCTGAAATCCTAACTTCACTGTTCCTTATATTGGGGTGTCTTATTTCCCACTGATCGAACTCATGTCAGCTTGTTGGTCGCCCAACGGTGGCGTCCATTCAGATAAATTATTTCAATAACACAACCAGTGACACCATGTTTCTTAGATTTAAAGGGTTAAGTAATTCTCCGGTGTTCACTCACATATATTATCATAAATTTTCTAAAAAAACCATTTCATTTTAATTAATTTTTTTTATTCATAAGAAAAACTAATGTCTGAATCTGGCTCGAAGGACCACAATGTGCCCTAAGATTGTACTAGAATTTCTACATTACTGATTTTTATAGGTGTCAAAAATGAAATCACAAAAGAAGCTCGATAAAATAGCAAGATGTTATTATACCACAATAAAAACAAAACCAAAGCGCCTGTCATAATTACACAGCCCTATTCATGATTATAAAGCAAAAATAATTTAATTACGATCCAAACATGGCTAATTGTTTTTATTCTTGCATTGCCAAGGCTTACATAATAGAAAGATAGAGATTACTCGACAAACTGTTCTTTTTTATTCCTGTAGAGTAGACCATCGGTCTATTTTCAATATAAAGTTGCCAAGTTACCATTTTTACGTTTATGAGTTTTAACTGAATATATTTTTATAAAATTAGATTTGAACCTTTACATGAAAAAAGCGATTAACGATCTTTATAGGTACATGGTTTGAAACCGTTTACTTATTTGAAGTTTGTTGTTCTCAGAGCAATTATATAAAAAATATGATATGAATTTGAAATTTTTCAACGCAGTTTTAAGTGTCACGATGTGTTTTCTCAGAAATGTTATTATTATAACTATGCAATAAAGTTTAATTTTATTTAATACACCAACCTTACTAAAATAGAGGAACTATACGAAATGAATCACTGTATTAGCAAAAATTATACTAGATTTAAAAAATCTAAAAATCCCACGTTTTTCAATGTCCTATAAAGAATAAAATAACCCTGCGGGGCAAAGCGAGGGGCCACTCAAAACGTGGAGGCGCATATTACTAAGAGGAGATTTTAAAGAGATGAATGACATGCATTGATGCCGATTATTGTAAAGATGCGCCCCCACGTTTTGAGTGGCCCCTCGCTTTGCCCCGCAGGGTTATTTTATTCTTTTTAGGACATTGAAAAACGTGGGATTTTTACATTTTTTAAATCTAGTATAATTATTTTATTCTTTTTAATTATTAACTCAACGAAGTAACCATGTGTTACGCAACAATCGGATAAGCCCCATACAAAAGTGAAAGTTGCCGAAAGTGGACCTGAAAGTGCATCTGGAAAGTTGAAAGTTGCTTTAGAAAGCATTGTCATCGGGTTCTGAACTATCCTGAAAGTTTCAGCTTTCTAGCTTATCGGAAAGTGCCTCAAATTTAAGTTGCAAGATTTTGCCCGGACAGACAAACAAATAAAAAAAGTGAGATAAGAAAAACGTGGTAAAAAGGAAACTTTAAATCTCGTTTAAGTGCTAAAGTTACGGCTACTTAATCTTGAAACATTTGATTTGCGAGAAATGTTACTTCCGTTTCTTTTAGTGAATCTCAAGTAGAATTAAAAATCCAAGGCAACGTTTACCAGAATGCATCGTGTAAGGGCAGTTGCGACTGAATTTTATTATTTCAGTTCTGTGCCGTCGGCTTGACCTTACGGAGATCACCCTATCATATACCTGTCGTACGAGCTTGTGTTTCGCTAGTGAGAGAGAGCGAGATAGCCTATGTGGGGCCAATGCCCCGCTCGAGTGCCGGCTGGGCGCGAAAGCGAGTAGGAATCGCGCTCGCGCCGTATCGCCAGTACTCTGTTATATTCCGTGTAGTACACTTGTGTGATATTCGTGTATTCATCCAGACATTCGTTTGCGCTGGAATGGTGAGTAGATGGACAATTTAACCTTTTTAGTTCATTCTAGTGAGAGTGAGAAAGCTTATGCGCCGTCGACCATTCAATCCTGCTAACGATGTTATCGTTGGATTGTTATTTTTCAAGGCGGTTAATGTTTAAGTATGTAGATGCATATGTTACGTGAATTTTTGTGTTAATATTTTATTTTCAGAATTACTGCAAATCGTTTTTAAGTTTACTTTTAAGAGATAACCTCGCTACGGCGAATATCTCGGTTGGGGAATTTTCTTTTGTAAACAGTTGCCGATTTTCAATCGCTACTGTTGGCTATCAAGGCCTAACAGCTGGGTAAGGTCCCGTCATCATTTACGGCTCACCACCTACAGCTGCCGGTCCGCCATTCGCGGCCGTAGCAGGCTCGTCACACGCAGCCGATTGTGCGGCCTGCCACCCGCAGCCGTCGACGGCCCACCGCCCGCAGCCGTCGGCGGCTTGCCACCCGCAGCCGTCGGCGGCTCACCACCCGCAGCCGTCAGCGGCTCGCCACCCGTAGCCGTCAGCGGCTCGCCACCCGCAGCCGTAGGCGGCTCGACGCCCACACCCGTCTGCAACTGTTGACGGCTCGCCACACGCATCCGTCAATCACGCTCTGTTGCAACCTTTGAAAGAGTCAGTTGCATTGAATAACTTGTAAACAGCACGTTTGCTCTAACTTTCTCTCGGTGCTTGCCAGTTGCGGTGTTGTTTATTTTTTTTTGGGGGCTTTGTGAAATAAAAGCAAAGAATCGTTTGCTAATTGAGCTCATGATTAACTACATTAATTGTCTTATCATATGACACGATTCCTTTTGTTGCTACAGATGGCCGAACCGGCATCATTCATTACGATGGGTGAACTGTTGGAGGAGTGCGGAGAAACTGAAGAGGATGACGTTATTCTTGATAAAATCAAGGACGTCGCACGGCGTTCACTTCCAGACGGTTGGCTGAATTGGAAAACTTTGAATCCGTCGGAGAATGATCTTTTCGGTGATTTTATAGATCCCCAAATATTAAACAAAATTCGTTTCGCATTACCCACTATGGATTGCGTAAGAATTTTTCATCCGGATGTTGAGTACATTGCTGAGAAGCCTTTTAGGGAATTGAAGGTCTCCATGCTTAAATGGGCTCTTTGTAGAGCATTAATAATAAGCCCTCCTTCGATTGTGAACAGAGTCAAAGGTTCGGTCGCCCAAGCGGAGATTTTCCTAAGTGCGATCAGACCTTTACGTAATTTCATCCTCACAAGAGGAGAAGTTTGTCATCGACTACGTCCTGAAACGGAAGAGGAGGATGATTGTAGCTTAGAACCGGAATTTACGCCAAAGCGAAGTCGGGTTGACTTGCTAGAGGATAAAGTAGAGAAATTGTTTGGTCAACTTAATAAGAAATTACACCTACATACAATTACACCTGCGCTCGTAGAGCTGAGATAATTGAATACCGAAGGAAAAGCTTCAAGCCAGCTAACGATTTTTTAGCCTCAAAATTGTCTCAAATCCCTCCTTCCGAGTCTCACTTGTTCGACGAGACACGTCTTGACGACTTTATTAATAAAAATGGTGGTTTTTTTCGAGTATTCCGTTCCACAAAAAGACCTTTGCAGTCTTGTTCAACTTTCAACTACTCCCAGAATAGCCAGAAAAGGCCAAGATTCGACAGTAAACACACTAAAAGATCGGAGTGGAAAAAACCACAAGCCTCTACCTCTTCACCATTACAAAAATCAAAACCAAAAAAAGATAAATCTAAAATACCGAAAAATCATCAATCAATCATCAATCGTTTAGAAAAGACAAATCCTACTGACTTTCGCTTCAGAGGCGGACAACTGGCTCAGTTTGCACACGTATGGAGGAGACTAGAGGCCCCAAAATCTATCCAAAGTATGATTATGGGCTACGGAATTCCTTTTATCAAAACACCGCCCCTTACCCGCCTCTCAAAGCAAAATTTAAAAAAGTTTGCTACACCCCCCTCAAAAGAAATGTCCATAGAAATAAGAAAAATGCTGAAAGAGGGAATTATAGAGAAAGTCGCTGGGGAAACGGGGTTTACGTCGAGAATTTTTTTAATACAAAAGTTAAACGGAAGCTCGCGTCAAATCATCAACCTCCGTCGATTAAACCGTTACCTCAAACCAAAGAAATTCCGGCTGATAAATCTGTCAAAGGTACCAAAATTCTTGCTGCAAAACGATTTCATGTGCAAAATAGATATTTCTCATGCCTATCTTCATGTGCCAATAAAAAGAAGTCATCGCCGATTCCTAACTCTCAGTTACGAAGGAGCCTACTATCAATTGACTTGCCTGCCGATGGGGCTAGCCAGTGCGCCACTAGCTTTCTCAAGGATCACAAATTGGGTGGCAAGCATTCTTCGGGCAAGAGGAACGAGGGTAATCGTCTATCTGGACGATTTTCTTATCGCCCATCAACAACAGACAGTTCTTCAGAGCCAGGTAGAAGACGCCTTGAAGCTCTTAACAGAGTTAGGCTGGAGCATAAACTGGAACAAATCAATCGTCAAGCCAACAAAGTGTCTAGAGTTTCTAGGAGTGAAATTCAATACAGAAAGAAACTTGAAGAGTCTTCCAAAAAGCAAGGTGACAGATTTACGTTCACACCTAGACATTGCTGTTCGCTATCGGAAATGGAACTGGGTCCAACGGACGTCCTTGCTCGGAAAGCTCCAGTTTGCAGAAGGGGTGGTTCCCTTGGGTCGACTCTTTTGTCGAAATTTGCAAAGGGCGAGTCGGAGGTTGGAAGAGTTCATTCCAAAGAAATCGTTTCCCCTGCCTCAAGAAGCCGTAGAAGAATGCCACTGGTGGCTAGCCAATCTGATAAAACCGAGCTCATTAATAGAAAATGCACCAAGCTTGTTTGTAACAACCGATGCCTCGGACTCAGGTTGGGGGATACAACTAGACCAGCTCCATCTGTCAGGATTGTGGACTCCCGTTCAAAACCAATGGCACATAAATATGAAAGAACTATACGTAGTTTTCATAGCCTTAAGAAAATATCGACTTATTCTCAAGAACAAGGTGGTTATGATTCAGGCAGACAATCGCACCATGATAGCATATCTACGAAACCAGGGAGGCACGAAATCTCTGAAGTTGTTCCTTTTAACGAAGAAAATACTTCTATATGCAAACAAAATGAATACGCATCTGATTCCATATTACATACCAGGGAAATTCAACACCATAGCCGATCGATTATCCCGCAACACGACGACACAACAGACTGGCACCTACGAGAAGGCACAACGAAGAAGATATTCAGCCAATGGGGATACCCACAGATCGACCTATTCGCGACTCTTCATTCCAAAGTTGTGCCTCGGTATGTCTCCAGATGCGACAGACCAACAAGCGTTTTACGTGAACGCATTCAGCAGGAACTGGGAATTCGATCTGGCCTGGGTATTTCCTCCACCACCATTGATTCCCAGGGTCATTCAACATCTGAGTTGCGCAAAAGGAACATACATGGTAGTGGTGCCCAGATGGTCGAGAGCGTTCTGGCGGACAGCGCTCAAAAGTATGTCAACAGCAGCACCAATCGTGTTGTCGAACCTTGCAGACCAACTGATAGACCTCGCCACACAGTTTCCTCCCCCGGAAGTAACGTCAATGACTTTGGAGGTTTGGAGGGTTCGGGGTGGAATAACTTAGTTAGCAGTTTACCCGGCGAGGATGTAGAACTTCTTACATCGGCATGGAGAGATTCTACCTGGAAGACTTATACAGGAGCTTGGAAGGATTGGGTTAAATGGTGTAAGGAAAAGGACTTCAGCCCAAATGATCCAAGCCCTAACCAAGTAGCAAGTTACCTTAGTTACCTTTTTAGAATAAAAAAGTTTGCATATAACACAATTTTGGTGAGAAAATCTGTTATTGCTACCTTTACTAATCCAGAATCGGTTCGTAACGTTGGTGGTCATCCAATCGTTAAAGCTATGTTAAAAGCCATTTCAATAAAGTTATCTGAGAAATCAATTCCACGTTCACAAGTTTGGAATCTCCAGGATGTTATTTATTGGCTTAAGAATAATCCGCCATTAGAAACAAGTCTATTTCAAATTTCAAGATACTGCGCTCTTTTATTGCTTATCGCTTCGGGCAGAAGAATACATGACTTGACTTTATTACGCATTGACGATCAGCATTGTAATGTCCAAACTGACTCGATCATGTTCTGGCCAGCTTTCGGTTCAAAAACGGATCGACCTACTAGAAGGCAGTCTGGGTGGTTGATACAAAAGTCGGACAATTTAGATTTAGACATGGTAAAATGGTTAAAGCTTTTATTACAACTGTCTTCGTCTCGGCGAGAAGCCAAAATAGGTTTGGACAATTTATTTATTACTACAAGAGGTGAGGTTAAACCGGCCTCTAGGACTGTGATTGCTAATTGGATTAAGCCAGTGTTCATCGAATTGGGGTTAGAAGTCTCCCCAGGATCAATCAGATCAGCGGTAGCTTCTTATAATTTTGAAAATAACTTACCTCTAGATGATTTGTTAAAGAGAGGTAATTGGCAAGGCGCGTCAAATTTTTTCAAACATTATTATAAATCGGTTTCTGCACCTTCGCTACATTCCGATAACAATCTATTAAGTTCCTTTGTACCAATTTAAAATTACGAGGAAAATTTATTGTACGCTTACCAAATATAGTATTAGTTTTTGTAGTTCCTAGCGAACCCGTTGAAAGTTCCTTTTTTTTTTTTTTTTTTGTTTATGGTTGTTATTGCTCTATGACTATCGTACATGTCCCTCGTATAGTCTTTTATTTTAAGTTTTTATGATCTCATAGTTGGCTTTATTGTGTTGTGTAATTGTTTAATTTTGTTATAATAAATTTTGATTTTTAATGACATCAAAATTTCTAAGTTTCATTTCATTTCACCTTTTAGTGTCACAGTACGCTATCTAGTGCCGGCAGATACCAAACAAGTCTCCGTAAGGTCAAGCCGACGGCACAGAACTGAAATATAACCGTTTTCTACCCCATAGGGAGGAAAACGAGTATTTCAGGTCTTGCCTAGACTTGACCTGGAGCAAGTCCCTTGCCGTCCCTTTGCTTCATACTTCCGACTAGGTACTGGCGATACGGCGCGAGCGCGATTCCTACTCGCTTTCGCGCCCAGCCGGCACTCGAGCGGGGCATTGGCCCCACATAGGCTATCTCGCTCTCTCTCACTAGCGAAACACAAGCTCGTACGACAGGTATATGATAGGGTGATCTCCGTAAGGTCAAGCCTAGGCAAGACCTGAAATACTCGTTTTCCTCCCTATGGGGTAAAAAACGGTTATATTGTTGCCATGCACAGTGGATTGTAAATTGCATTGGCAAACATTTATATCAATAAACATCTTGATCATCGATAAATTTCGCTTAGCTCCAACGATTCTATATTTTTATTTGTTGGTCACAGTTCCATTCTAAACCCAAGAAATTATTTCTAAAAGGAAAATTAGGAATGGTGTGATAAGAAAGTGGTATGGTGTGGAAGTAGATATAGAGACAAACATAAAAAAGGGATACTTAGATGGTTTGGACATGTAAAGAGAATGGACGAGAGAAGAATGTGAAGGGAAAATCGATTAAAGCTGACCAAAGCGAACTTTCAGAAACCAAATGGTTCTGAAAAACGCCGTCAAAAGCACTCTTTACCGATAAGCTGGTATGAAGGGTCTGATGAGAGTTGAAGAAGCGAGTGATGTATGTCAGGATCGTGGAAAGTGATAGTGATCGTGGACTGTGATCTCTGCCTACCCGTGTGGGAAAAGGTAAAGTAAGTTAATTAGTAAGGTTAACTTAAAGCTCTGATCAGCAAATAATAAACAAATTTATGGCTGTTTTTTTATAAATTTTAACACAATGCAGGTTGAAACGAAGGTTGTAGTAGTACCTACAATATGAAGATATGGCCCAGGCATCAGCCTAAAAGTACTTGGATATATTTGACGTTTCTGACAAAATTTCGGATTTTTGGAACAGTACTCGCTCGGATAATTAGGGAATATGCATTCGAGTCCCATCTGCCACCTGAGACAAGTTGATTTTTTCCACCAAAGGTTTACCGTGTCTTCGAAAAAGGTCAAATTAATTTTTTTTATTTGCAGAATATAGGTTTACAATAATTGGTGTTGATTTACAAGATTTGAGTACTGTATTCTTACCCAAAGGGTGTGCAAAGTTGATTTTTACACAGGTCGATGTGGTAAATTCTGATCACCTATCCAATGACCGACCCTTACGAAAGTAACTTAACACCGAAATCTAAGGTCGACCTTGCCTTCGAATTTATTACTTAGTCTTAAGACTATAACAGGTCTAGATCTTTTATTGGAACATAATTCATTGCTGTTTTTTGTTATTTAAGCATTAAACAGCCAAAAAATCAAATTATCTGCAGTGTGTGGTTAAAATCGAACCCATACCTCCTCGCTATTCGGAGGAGTATTACTTCAATAGAGCTACCGAGACCTTGACGAATTTGCCATTTTTTTAAATATTCTTTCTTTTTTAAATAGAATCATTTATTTCAAAAATGTAGTTCAGGATTGTTATGATGAAAAACGTCACTATTGTTAGTAGCACAACGTTTCTACTCCTCTATAAATTAGGTATAGTAAAAACAAAATAACAGCAATCAAGCGAACAATATAATTTACATAATTGTTTCCCTAACATACTGACCTCGAATATTGGAATACATATTAAATGAAATATACTGTCATTTAGATAATTTCAATAATGCAAAATGTTATGGCAATTCAAATAATGGGTCATTAGAAAAAGTCACATTCAGGTTCTCGCCCAAGCTCATCTGATTCTGAAGTTATTGCTGACAAACGTCACATACTTCTTGTTAGCTTCTGCAAGGGAACGGTACCCGAAACCCGAAATAGTTCGTCCATGAAATAGGGCGATTCGTTGACACAAATCTCCCGGTCTGGCTTTATTCTTTTTTCATGTAGTATGGGTAATGGCAAACAGATTGAACAGTGCGAATCTTCAAGGACTATCTCCGGGATAGAAAGCAGTTTATAGATTACAGGATAGAAAGCAGATACGGCTACTAAATTTCAGACTCATATCCGACTCCCTCTGGTGTGACACAGGACTCGATAATTAGGCCATTAGTATGTTCAATCATGATTAATGATATTACAGTAAAGTTGTATGCGGACGATTCGTAGCTGTTTGCAGAGGTAGATCGTTAACACGATTGCGAGCACATTCAACATTGACGCTTTGTATTTGTGGAGGGAACGTTATAAATTACAACTTATTATTGGAAAATGCTTTGTAATGACTTTCAGTTGACAACGGTAACCTATTTGGTATTTTGGTATCGAACCGTATTGTGAAGTGGTGATATATAGCGCACTTATTTTTAATTTTCAATGAACATATCTCAACACTTACGAAAAGTTTCCGTACATGTGACTTTCATGATTATGCAGCCGTTGAACTTCTTTAGCCTTGTTAAAACAAGTTAACTAGTGCATGTGTATGGAACCAATATGAGCTAAATACATATATACTTATTTAGAACGCCTTTCTGAGGTACTATTATAAAGACCTTTACAGGTACTATCCCTTTTGTAACTTTTTGTTAGGCAGCCTGGGAACGAATTCGCTTAAAGTCCGGAGGATGATGAATAGGATCTCTAAAGGCCTTAAAATATAGCTTGGGCTAATGGATCTGCCTGAGGCAGTGGAGCAGCTTTATACACCTGCCAAGTACCTAAATTATATTCTTTGAAATTAGTTCATTTGAAATGAAACGTACACGTCAATGTCGCCATCAATAATGTCGAATGAGAAAATCATTCGTTTTCTTTTGTATTCTGTTTGCAATACTAATAAAGAAACGTCCAAATCATTCCAAGGATTTGTCATTGAGAAACTCCTGTAATAAGTAATAGGCTTTGTCACCGAGTAATGCGACCAGACGTTATTAGGTCTTTCTTGCACGCTTTTAAGGTAATAGGTTTTTACTGAAGATTTTGTGAGCCATTCTAAAGAATTTATAATTAACGAACGCAATCAGTTCTTGTATGTAAACCTGAGCTGTAAACGTATTTGGAAGGGAGTCGTTACCTAAAATAAACAGGACTACTTCTTAGATGTATAACAATATGATCTCTTACATTCTCACCAATTAGCTTAACTCAAAGTATGCACTGCAAGGTTTGTACTATGAATACTAGGGTAATGGATAGACATATATATAGTATAATAGATAAATTATATTTATAAAAATATATATAAAACCCTACGGTACAACTGTCATATTCGTCACACAAACATCTGGCCCTCCTGGACTTGAACCCACGACCGTCGGTGCAAAAGGCAGGGTTAAAAACGAGGTTTTGTTCGTTGCAGATACGGACTGTATGGACTGTGTAGATAGTGATGTTCTACCTCTGGACTTCCCCACTTTACCCTATTTTTGGGATACACTGTATTATTGGTAAGAAAAAACTAATTTTATTAATAGCAATTCGACTTTCGATAAGCAAAAATTTTCTGTAGGTAAAACTTCGTATGAAAGTTAAAAAAAAACTTTGTAGTTCTGATGCCAGAAAAAACTGCGAATGCGCGATGCAGGTTTATAAAACTCGATATAAATTATTATAATGCTCTCCCAATTGAGTTACTGAGCCTTTGGGAGAGATGCCAATTAGGAGAGCATTGGACCGGATTTCCAAAGGTTGCGAGTTCGATTCCCGCCTGAGAATTCACTTGTGACCCGAGTCGATTTTTTCTAGTATATTGCTATTATAATAATTTATCTTATAAGATCGCATTGAAAATGCATAAAATATATAAAAAATATAAAACGATATAAATTATCTATCCTCTTTATTTCGGAAAAAGAAAAGGAGGAAGGAAAACTTTGTTTTATCCCGATATTTAAGAAATATATCTTAGGAAGTATCGAGCAGTCACCCAGCTATTAAATATTGTTAAACAATTATAGAGAAATACATAGTAAACTGAAATAGGAAGGCCATATATCAATAACACATATAAAGTATTAATTATGTTAAATATTGCGACTTTGGTACCAAGAACATGATATTAATATAAAAGAAATATATAATTATAATAAAGACAAAATTGTTATGCAAATAACTTATTGTTGAGAATAAATTGAATAAATACTCTAACACATGGAGTGAACTTAAAATACAAGAAAATAATAATATAGAGTGCTACAAAGGGTGTTTTTAATTGTATCGTGTTATACAGACCTAATATGATTATTCCATGTGTTTTTGTCTAAGATTATAATATAAGCGCTTCTCAACATCCTTCATAATGCGCACAGCAAAGGAGTGGAACTCCCTCCCTGCCTCTGTATTTCCGAGAACTTATAACCCGTCCATTTTCAAAGCAAGGCACCTTCTGGGTTAGCTCGTTCCATCGTGGATTCTGTCTTGCCCCCGGGCTTGATTGGGATCAAGAGCAAAACTTTCCTAAATAAAATAAAAAATCTTCATGCAAATGCACTTAAAATAAGTTGTTTTGAATGGTCCAACATTTTTACCTACTACCCATTCAGGACATCTTTTAACTGACAAGAATAACGGGTGCAAGAAACTCGTCACTTTTGACAGCAGTAACGACATTTATAATATAATACGCCGTCACCATGTATAATCCACAGAAAAATAAATTTTATTCTATTAGCATAACAAAGTTAGATAATTAGTAAATATACTAAGTTATGGTTGTAAGTTAAATTTTCTACTTCTTGGTAAGCTGAAACATGGACACGTGCACATGCACTTTTTTATCCCGCCTTCCAGTTAGGCTCGAAGGACCAATGTTCGGAATGGAACTAATAAATTATAATAGATTGAAAATCATAGATATATTTGATTAAAGGAACTAAAAAAAGCCTAACCCATTATTTCATCGGACAACCAAACTTACAAATAGGCGCCACCATTTACTGGTTGATACACCAAAGAGTCGCACTAAGCGTTTTGGATCCAATTTTGTGTTACGTACCGCTAAAGAGTGGAACTTTTTGCCTGAGTCTGTGTCTCCTGACAAATACAATTTAGGGGTCTTCAAGTCACGAGTGAATAGGTATTTTCCTAGGCAAGTGCGTCACATCCTAGATCGCATTGTTGCTAACCATCAGGCGAGATAGTGGTCAAGCGCCTGCTTATTTAGTATAAAAAGGCAATAACTAAATAATAATATGAGTATACTCGGCTTGATGAGTTGATGATTGTGAATTTTGTATAAAAAATCGCTAGTAAATAAAAAATATTCCAAATATTCTAAGTCTACTATAAAATGCTGATGAAACGATGTAGCGCTTACTCGTACAAAGTGTCTGTTTTATATAAGTACATTACAATATCATAATTTATTATTACAGTGCAATTAGATACAAGTTAAGTTTGTTTTATTTACATTCTTATAACTATATATGTATGCAATAAAAAAATAATTGGGCGTTTAAATAAATCCTTTCACTGGATAAGTGACGAGTAATTTTGTTTTTATAGTTTTTATTCTTGACGTTTTGACTCCTTTACAGGAATCCTAATTACAGTAATGTAATGGTTTAATTTAAAAGTTCGTAAGAACTTAATACAATAATTAGACCTTTCAACGTTTATTGCATTTTCATGAATAAAATTTAATCATTTATCTCGGTTTCGATTTATGCAAATGGATTGCTATTCTAAAGCCATTGTGATTTATGTTTGCATAGATTAGCTTGACGTCGGTATTTTGTTGATATGTTACCACAGCGTGAAATCGAGTGTTCGTTTAACGATCACAAAAAAATTACAACATTCTCTTAGGCTGTTTTCTTAGGTCGTATATTTTTTTAAATGTTAAAATTAATGAAATAAAAAAAAAATATTATACTTTTGACTGCATAGTTAGAGGTAGTTGAGTTACAATAATACTAAATGTACAAATTAAAAATGTGCTTTGGTAATACTTTTGCTTTTACAAATGTATAAGTATGCATAGTTAATCATCCGCTTACCGGATACTGCCCCACAGCGTAGCCCAGCCGCCTAAGGTGCCGGCCTTGATCAAATGCTTTCTACCCATAGTGGTCGAGGACTTGCCCAAATGGCCCGCGCACTTCAAGCGGTTGCACAACATCTTGGGCCACGCGTCCCTATGGGAGGGGTAATCTTTTCCTATCCAAGACGTCGGGTTCAAAGCCTTGCAGGTCTACCTGCTTAATACCGCCAGAGCTGAATCATCCATATACTGAATCGGCCCTCCGTGGCCACCGACACGTCCCTCATGGCCGAGGCGCTTGAGCACATGGCTATGAAGTCCGCTTAGTACGGGCCAAGCGTGACCGCCCCGGGTGTATGTGCCATGCTGAGCTCGAGCACCTCGGGCGCGCTGGACAAATGCGCCTCTTTCGGATCGACAAGCTGCTAGACATCCCAGGCGTCGTCATCAAGGCATAGGCATGGCCTACGTAATCTCCGAAACTTCTCAACCGATTTTGATGATTTTGCTGAATTTCTTCTGACTTAGGACATAGGTTTAATTTATAACACAGAAACGCGTGGCCGGGTCAGCCACTATATACAAAAATTCCCTATCACAATGTTTGACCGCGATGATCTCCAAAACTACTCAAACAATTTTGATGATTTTTATTTTGATGGATTCGTTTCAACTTAGGACATAGGATAGGTTTATTTTTTTTTATATGTAAGACATTGTAATTGAGATGCGTGGCCGGTCAGCTAGTTAAGTATAATTTACAATAAGCAGTTAAATGAAAATATGTAATTTTCATGATTAAGTAAGATTTTAAACTTGTTTATGGTTAATAAATGAAAAAAAGCTTTTTATCTACTCTGATACTATAATAAAAAGATTCTAAAAATGAAAACAAAATGCTTATGACAAACATTACGTACAGGCCAAAAATAATTAAAAAAAAGTTTAATTACGATACAGGTCTTGTATGGACACCTGTAACATAATACAACTTTTTAATCATAACGATACACCTATACAACCTCCAGCTGGACCAAGGAGGTTGAACCTCTACTTTAAAAAGGTTTCAGTGAACGAGTCCGCGACGACGCAACACGCATGCGCAATCGATGTTTGCACCTTGGCGCCAACATTTGACATTTAAAAAATCTTTTTAATATTTAAACTAAGTTTGGTTTTGTTTGTAAAATACATAAGTTTTTGTGTAAAAACATGTCTGAAAGCGGGGATAGTGGTGATTGAACACCACCAGACATTCTGGAAGCTGCGTCAAACATGACCATGAACCTGTTGCCGGCGAAATCTAGGAGCAACTATAATAAATGTAACCACGAATTCATGGAATGGAAAATGAATAAAAATGCTACATCATTTTCTGAAAATGTGTTGTTAGCGTACTTTCAAGAGTTATCTGAAAAATATAAAGTGTCAAGTATGTGGGTTAAATACTCCATGATTAAAAGTACACTCAATATTTCCAGCGAAGTTGACATAACTAAATAAAGCAAGCTGATTGCATTTTTGAAACGAAACTCACAGGGATATAAAGGGAAAAAATCCAAGACTTTTACAGCAGAGCAGATAAATAAGTTCTTAAATGAAGCCCCAGACACATAATATCTCTTCACAAAGATATTTTAGTTGTTTATCAGTTAACCATGTACATTTTTTTTGTTAATATTGAGTTAATTTACCGTAAATATATATCTATGAGTTGTTACAGATTGCACTAATGTTTGGTATAATGGGTGCTTGCCGACGGCAAGAGTTATACAACATACAATTCAAAGATGTTGAAGTCTTCGAAACTACACTATTGATCAAAATAAGAAAAACTAAAACCAAGACGGACCGCTCTTTTACCGTTATTGGGAAATATTATGAACAATGCAAAAAATACATAGAGCTACGACCAACTGAATGCAGCAATCCCAGTTTTTTTCTTAACTATATTTCCGGAAAATGCACGACGCAGAGAGTTGGCATTAACAAATTTGGAGCTTTAGGCAAAGTTATTGCCAGCTATCTTCAACTTACCGACACCGAATTGTACACAGGACACTGCTTTCGCCGAACATCTGCGACCTTGCTAGTTGACGCTGGTGGAGATATAACGGCACTAAAGCGACACGGTGGCTGGAAGTCAACGACAGTTGCAGAAGGCTATATAGATGATTCAATGACTAACAAGATCGCTGTATCCAATTCAATACTTAACAGTATTGAAAATAACAGAAATGAGGTCAACATTATCATACCCTCTCTGAGTACCTCCAATAACGCTTCCTGTCCGGTTCAAATTCAGTTTCATCATTGTAATATTCAGAACATCAATAACACTAGTTTACACGGTTTTCATACCCCAGCTGAAAGTTGTTATTTTATTTTGTGTTCAGGTAGAACTATCCAGAAAAAATAATAAAAAAATTCTGTCACGTCTGGTTTAAAAAATATTTATTTTCTTGAAGGGAAATACAAAAATTTTAGGATTAATACAAAAATAAATTAAAAATGACTAATTTTTGCTTTCTTTGTATAGTTATTTGAATCAGTTTCTCTTATGATAGACCAACAGTAATCCCCTAACATATTTTCATCCCAAAATCCTTGATGTCGTTCTTCGAAAGTCCTTAAATCTTGGTGGAAACGTTCACCCTGTTCGTCACTCATACTTCCTAAGTTTTCAGGAAAAAAATTCAGATGAGAGTGTAGAAAGTGAATCTTTAATGACATGTTTACTCCCATATCATGAAAGTTTTTCAATAAATTGTTAACAATTTCTTCATAATTTTCACTTTTTTATTTCCCAAAAAATTTTCTACAAGCATTTTAAATGAGTTCCAAGCAGACTTTTGGAAGGAAAACTTTTTCTCCTGATGACCACTGGAGTAAGATGATTCTACAGCTTTCGCAAAACACATGAGGCACCCACTTTTTATCTTGATTTGCAACAGGAAATCCAAAATAATGAAGATATGCAGTTTTTAACGAATCTACAATAGGTCTTCTCTTTTTTGAAAATATAAACTGTCCACAAACATAACAAAAACGGTCAGAACTTTGTTTGCACTTTCTGCTAGCCATTTTAAATCAATCCAAAGCAAAGTAACTGTCGTTTGAAGCGAACGAATAAACAATAAAATATCACCACCACGTCGGGTAGTTAAAAAAAAACAATTGACGGCAGAAAAAAATTCCGACGTGATAAAATATTTCTGCTAACACTTTTAGGTTTAGGGAAGGTAGATTAACATATTGACATACATTCGGTTCGGGGTATAAATAAAAAGTAAAATTTTGTAAACTAGTGTAATTATTACAAGTAAAAATAAATTTGTTGTTATATTCAACGTTTTATTTGCAATATTGTTTTACGTATTATAGTATGAGAGTAGATAAAGTAGTGTATGACACTGTACATTACTTGGTCTTATAACATGAGTGTGATACTATAAAAAAACACTCATGTTATAAGAACCCTTATTATGCAACAGTTTCATAAACTACTATAATTCCACCGAACGATAATAATACATCCACACCAATTAGTATAACCTCAAGTAAGGACTATAAAGCTTGTGCTATGAATATTGAGGTAAGACATACACATACGATACATAATTATGTAATATTAATAGAGAGATATATAAACTAGGCGATGCAGTAGCTAAGCATAAAGCTACGCTAGCACCATATATTGGAGCGGAGCGTAATACCTAAAAATAGAAAAAAAAAATTGTTTCGATGGGAATTTTTGCGAATTTCAAAATTTCAAAACTCCGTCACTATCTGGTCCTGTTGATTCGATTCCACACAAAAAATATTAAATCAGTTAAGAACTCGGGAAGTTATGGCGTAACAGACATTGAAGACAATCCATGGGAGCTTCGCATGCTCCGCTCCAATAACCATGACTTATCATCTGCCACTTCTAGTACTCGGAGACAGGCTCCCTGCCGTTGTACCAAACGGTCGTCAGTGACAATAAAATGTTCACCTTATTAGGACGCTGAATATTCATATGGGTCTTAAACGTTATTTAATTTCAATTATAAACATCTCAAATTACATTCTATTACTTATACGTTTACAAACAGTATCGTAATCCGACATTTCAGTTAAGAACGTTAAGTCTTTGTAGTTACTTCGTAATTTATGTACCCTTACGAGAATTCTACTGGTGGATCAAAAGGAATTGTTTCTAATACGTACGATTATTAATTTTGATATTAAAGTGTTTTAAATGATGTAAGGAACTTAAGTTTTAATTTTTGATTTAAAAAAAAATTAAATGTGGAAGTTTGTGGATGAAAATATATAATAACAGTCATCACATAGACTATATATTAGACACTGTATAGCCATCTCACCCAGACTATACATAAAAATCTTACGCTTTTTTAACGCTACGGACGTTTTTTCCCGGCTAGAGTACCCCTCAGCAACGCCCCATAAGGAACTTCGTTCCAAAAACACAGTTGAAATTTCGTTTATATTAATACCAATATAAGTGAACATGTAAGTTTAATACTTAAAAAAATTATAACCAGAAAAAATTCAACACGTCTCAGTCGTCACGAGGGAATCAAACCAAGTTCTCTCGCTGTCCAGGTGATTCTTCTTACATAGATGTTTGTTTCTTTACATCATTTATTTTTGTAGGTGTTTTGTAGTTTGTAATAAGTATTTATAACTATAACAATACATTCTTGTATTACAGATAAATAAATAAATAAATTTTTCTTACTTTCACACCAATTAGCCAAGCCTTAAAAAAGCACTGTAAGGCTTGTTTTATGGATACTAGAGTAACGGATAGATATACATATATGATACATATGTATGTAATATTCATAGATATATATAATAAACACCCATGACTGAAGTACAAATGCTCGTATTCATCATATAAACATCTGCCCTTTCCGGGATTCGAACCCAGGACCATCAGTGCGAAGGGCAGGATCGCTAACGTTGCACCAAATGGTCGTCATATCTTCTTACATAGGTATCTGTTTATTAACATCAATAATTTTAGTAGGTATCTTGTTATTTATTTATTACTAGCGACCCGTCCCGGCTTTGCACGGATGGACAAAATTCCTTAAATTTTTCTAGCATTAAATATAGCCTATGTTACTCAGCGTGAATGTAGCTTTCCAATGGTGAAAGAATTTTTGAAATCGGCTTATTAGTTTTTGAGTTTATTCATTGCAAACATACAAAAATACAAATCTTTCCTCTTTATAATATGAGTGTAGATCAGTATTTATAACTATAACAGTAAAATTCTTTAGCTAACTGTCATCTTGCTTTTGGATAAAAGACTAAATCTTATCACTAATATACACACACAAACCCCGTAATACAAATGGAAGTACTCCACCTTTAGATAACTTATTTTTTGTTAGATTTTTTATAATTCATTAATTTTAAAGCCGAACAAAGGATGCCGGATTTGTATTGTTTGTCACTTATATTTACTACCATGTTTTTGGAAATAAACGCTTATCTTATCTTATCCTGCAACAATCGAACACATCATCTTCTATATCCGTCATATTACGATACATCACAACTGTTCGTAATCAACAGTTCAACTCACGAACCAGTACAATGCAAAGAATGATTCGGAAAATGTATGTAATTACGCCAGAACAGCACAAAGGAGAGCTTCACATAAAATAAATTTTATCACTTTCTGTTCCGAAAATAGCTTTCGAATTGCGCGTACTGTTTAAACCCTCTCTTCAGTAAGTGCAAAATCTGTATTGTACATCACATAATCCTATTTATTAGTTACACTTCCACCGTTCAGACATTTAAACAAGAATTCATTTAAAACACCTTTTTAAAAACAAGCTTTTAGATCTAACACTGCCGCGCACACATTGAAATAAAACAACTTATTTAGAGTCTTTCTCTATATTTAATCCTTTGATTTATATAAATTTTAACAGTTAGGAATGTGCCCGATTAAAATATTGTGAAGGTAATAATAAATATGTGACGACCATTGCCTTAGTCATCCTGCGATCATGGCTTCTGTAAAAGAGTTAAAACGTCAGGATTAAACATAAACTACCTGGCGTCGCACGGGTGCACAAAATTCTTTAATTTTTTCCTATTATTAAATATGTTTCCGTCAGCGCCATCTAGCGTCCGGTAGATGAACTACTTGCGGTTAACGCGTTGCTATGGTAACGTTATTGATACAATGGAAAAAGAACGGGAAAAAGAGCGGACAGACAAATACACAAACCACTGTGATCTTAGATTATAGATTTAGGGTCTTTCTTTATATTTAATCCTTTAATTTATATAAATTTTAACAGTTAGGAACGTGTCCGATTAAAATATTGTGAAGGTAGTAATAAATATATGACGACCATTGCCTTAGTCATCCTGTGATCACGGCTTCCGTAAAGGAGTTGAAACGTCAGGATTAAATATAAGTTATGCGCAAAAAACCTGAGTTGTTTTATTTAAACAAATTTTTATTATTACTTGTTAATAGAACGAACTAAAAATTCAAAAAACTAATCGAACGAAAACAAACTCGAAAGGATTGTGTCGTTTTATTGCGGAGTTCCTAAAGCCACCTTCCAGTTCCAGCACCAGATCATTACATTGTCATGCGATATACATATGCATGTATATCGCATGACAATGACGACCGATATCTGTAATGAAATCTTGTAAGTTAAAATTAAGCATAGCATATTTGAGTTGAAATTCAGCATGCATATGTATATCGCATGACCATCTCATTCATTGGCACTCACTTCCCGGATTCAGATTGAGTGGAAATTTAGCATGCATATGAATATCGCATGACAATATCACTCATTGACAGGTGAAAGTAAATAAAAGTTTATAACGAAAGTAACGTTCCAAACTTTATCTCGATGGATTTTTATCATAGCAAATAGGTAAGCGCTTGACGGCTATCTCGCCAGAGTGTAAGCGACGTTGTGACCTATGATGTGACGCGTTTGCCTAGAAGATTTCTATTCTCGTGACTTGAACACCCCTTTATTGTATTTGACAGTAAACACAGACTCGGGTAAAGATTTCCACTCTATATCGGTACGTATCTCAAAATTGGAATCAAAAGGCTTAGTGCGACTCTTTGGTATATCAATCATATAATGTTGGCGCCTATTTGTAAGTCTGGTTGGCCCATGAAAAAATGGGAACATCATAAACTCATTCGAGTTTTTCTGACAAAGTCGTCTAAATCAAACATTTTATACATTACTACACAGATATACACTATAACTACATTTATGTATTCAAAAACTTAAATAGATATTTTAAATAGTCAAAAACGACCACGATTGACGACTGTTTGGTGCAACGGTAGCGATCCTACTATCCAGAAGGGGCAAATGTATGAGTCTTGGGTATCTATATATATTTCTATAAATATTAGATATCTATGTATCATATATGTATGTTTATCAGTTCCTTAGTATCCATAACACAAGCCTTACAGTGCTTACTTTGGGCCCAGGTAATTGGTGAGAATTATTTTTTTTTTTATAAAAATAGATGCATTGCAATCTTTACTAATATTATGAAGGCGAAAGTTTGTGAGTGTGTATATTTGTTACTTGTTCACAAAATTTGATATGGAGTTGCAGCTGACACCCTGGATTTACATATAGGCTACCTTTTACTGCGGCAAAATATTTTTACTAATATTATAAAAGTGAAAGTTTGTGAGTGTGTATGTTTGTTTGTTTCTTTTTCACGTCTAAACGGCTGGAGCAATTTTAATAAAATTTGATGCACAATACTTATTTGGTGTGATGAGATACTTAAGGTTTCAGCAAGCTTCGTTGGCTGTACCATGTTTATATGACTTCAATTATGTAAGTTTACTATTACTTGACAGATTTTACATAAAGTATGTACGCGCGGCTAGTCACCTGTCGTGAGGTCGCGTAGCGAGCGCGGTTGGCTGGACGGCCACCAGAACGCGGGCCGCACGGATGGCGGGGGGCACATCAGAAACTACGCTGACCCGCACGGGCAGACACGTGGGGCAGACGATTTATAATTTTTTTGTATTTTATTTTTCGACTTTTAAACAAAAAGGACATACTTTCGCACAAACGCTTCTCGAGGCCGGCGAAGATCACATGCCGATGAATATTAACGACCAAACAACCTTTGACAGCCTATTTAGCAATGTTGTTAGCTCGGAAGATAACCTTACTATTGAGGCATTTCCGAGTTTACAAGAAAACCTGGCTAACGAGGAGTGGTTGTGCGAAAGAGCTATCATGGTGCCCAAAACGAATTGGTAGGAAAAATTATTAAAAGAATATTAGAGCGAGTTCCAGGTGAGGTGAGGACCTACATGTCAATAGACACGGTGAAGACAACTGACGACGCCACTATATACCCTGTAGAGTCCTTAAATTCCCTCGACTTGTCAGGGGTACCCTCCACAAGTTGGAACTCAAAGTTGGTGTTCCTGTCATACTGATGCGTAACCCGGACGCGCCCAGACTGTGCAACGGCACTAGGTTACGCATTACAGAGCTGAGACGGCACATCGTCCAGGCCACCATTCTTACTGGAGGGGCCAAAGGAGAGACGGTGTTGATACCCAGAATCCCTATAATACCCACAAATTTGCGCTTCCAGTTCAAACGCCTACAATTTCCTTTAAAAGTGCTTTCTCTATCACAATAAATAAAAGTCAAGGACAAACTCTAAATGTAGCTGGCATTCACCTGGGCACCCTCTGCTTCTCCCACGGACAACTGTATATGGGTTGCTCACAAGTGTCGAGAGCAAGAAGTCTTATTATTAACGTACAAAACAATAAGTCCCGCAATGTTGTTTACCGGGGTGTGCTGCAGTTGAATGATTTCTAGTTCTCTACGACCCGAGACAATAAACAATTACATAAAACAGCATCATCAACTCTCCCGTTCTGTCAGTCATCGAATTTTGCGAATTCATCTTTCCGATGCTCAAATTTAAATAATTTTGCTTCTGAAAATTTGAATAGTTACTTATTATTTACTAGTAATAGACAATTATTTTTTCCTAATAAACCGCGGGTAATACCGCGGGGCACAACTAATACAATCATATAACTCACTCTGACATACTCAATACTTAGTAAATTATGGCATTAACCACAATGTACATAAAGATGTTAGAATAATAGGGGTAAAGGTCATTGTGGACCCTGTCGGGCACAGCAATTTGGATGAGAGGGCGAGGACCCTTCACAATAATTTTAGATAAAATTTTAACTGATTACATTTCGTACAGACTTAATTTAAGTATATAATTTATAAAGTGTGTATTTAACTTATTTGAGATGTGCCAGCGAAGCTCCCATGGATCAGCTTCAATGACAAAATGTATGTGAAGCCACATGAGTCTTTGAATTCTAAGCCAATTTTCGTATTTTTTGTAACGAATTGAACCAACAGGTTTAGGACTAGATCGCGACGGAGCCCGATTTTATAAAGTTATGACCAAAAACATTGGCATTTTGGGATTTCCCATTGAAATAAAAAGCGCGCGCTTTTGGAAAGTTTTCATTCTTATGGAATTTTAAAAATTACCAAAATTATTGATTTTTTTTTGTATTACGCTCCGCTCCAATATATGAAGCTTTATGTTTAGCGACTGTATCGATCTAGTTATTGCTAGTATTATATATTTTTTATCACTAATCATGAATTTATTAATTCAGTCTAATATACATATAGTCATTACTTCAAATTTTTGTCATTTGGTTATTCTTGGACGCTATAGAAACTAATATTTATTCATTAATAAATAGTTGTGTAATGTTTTCATTTCATTTATTATTTGATTATAAATTATTATTGTGTTTTTATTATGATTTTTTTAGTGGTTAGCGCGACATAATTGTGTCCTTGTTGACAAATAAAAACTTACAAATAATTAATGCAAATCCGGTGCATTATGTTCTCACTCTATAACGCACTAATATTTATATTTTAATGTATTTTTTTCCATTCACAATGCCATATTTCTATACGATTTATAGCTTGTTCCATCATAATCGATTCAAAACATTTTTAAAAATGTTACTTTCGATGCTGAAGTTAGTTAACTTTCAACATTGATGAAACGATACTAGCTCATAGCAGAAGTTCAAATTCAAATTCATTTATTTGCAGAATATGGGTTTACAATAATTGGTGTCGATTCACAAGATTTGAGCGCTGTATTCTTAACCAAAGGGTGTGCAAAGTTGATTTATACACAAAATAATTAAAAGAATGTACCTAATATAAAACACACTTGAGAAATACTTATATTTAATAAATGTCACATAATAATCATAATCAGTTTAAACGCCAGGGTCACATAGATATTCGGTCAACTTATAATAGGCTTTATTTATCAAAAAATATTTAAGTGCCAATTTATAATTCATCAAATTATCAATTTCTCTTATACCTTTCGGCAACTTATTGTATATTACTGGAGCAATACCATAAACATTATTTCCAAATAAAGCAGTTTTATGTGGTATTTAACACAGTTTCTCATTATGCCTCTTCGAAGAAAACTTAACAAATAATTTCATATTCGACTTAACAAATACACATACTTCAAATATATATATTCACGGTACTGTCAAAATTTTTAATTCTTTGAAGTAGGGACAACAGGAGTCGGTAGGGCGAAGTCTACAAATTGCACGAACACACCTTTTTTGCGCTTTAAAGACGCTTTCTTTGTTAGACGCGTTCCCCCAAAAAATAATGCCATATCTTAGGATCGATGCAACATAGCCATGATATGCCGTCATTAACGCAAATCGATTCGCAATCTTATTGAGCATGTATAAGGCATAAGAAAATTTACTCAACTTTTCACAGACGTAATTAGTATGGGTTTCCCAATTCATGTTACTATCAATATAAATTCCAAGAAACTTAGTAGTGACAACTTCTTCTACTTGTTTTCCTGCGTGCTGTATTTTGACATCAACAGTTTTCTTACTTTCTCTTTGTTTAAAAGTCATCAATTTTGTTTTATCCAAATTTACAACTAATTTATTATTTCGAAGCCATTTAAAAACTTTATTAAAATCAATATTTATTGCATTTTCATAATCTCTTGCATCATTACATTCAAATATTATCGTGCTGTCATCCGCAAACATCACCATCGGGCGTTGTAAAGAGTTCGACAGGTCATTTATATAAATGAGAAATAATAATGGACCTAACACGCTACCTTGTGGGATGCCACTAACCATTTCCCTTGGCTTCGATGTATAATTCTTTTCAAATTTAGTTCGGCAGCAAAACTTCACAATTTGTGTTATATTTCGTCTGGAAGTGAGATAGGATGTTATGAGCTTAAGAATATTACCACGTACTCCATATTTATACAATTTATCTAATAGTATTTTGTGATCCACTAAATCAAACGCCTTTGTCATATCCATATATAAGCCCGTAACCTGTATCCCTGAATCCATGCAAGTAATAATTTTGTTTACATATTCAAATATTGCCATATCAATGCTTTTATTTCGACGAAAACCTTGTTATTCTTTAGCAAACAAGTTATTAGTCTCAAAGTAGGTATAAAGCGAATTGTATATAGTTTTTTCAAATACTTTTGCAAGAACTGACACAAGTGCAATCGGTCTATAATTCGCTATGTTCTCTCTGTCATTTTTTTTTAAAACTGGTTTTATAACGGTGACCTTTAAACTGTCCGGGAACGTTTCATTTTCAATGCAAAAATTTATAATATGAGCCATTATTGGGGATACAATGTCATTCACATGTTTTAAAAATTTTGTATTGATTTCGTCAAATCCAGTACTATTAGTAGATTTCAGTGATTTTATTATATTAAAAATATCTCGTGGAATTACCGGTGTCATAAATAATGAATTTCTGTTATTAAATGTCAATGTTTTGTCAAATTCAAGTCTTATATTATTTAATATCAATGTACGATCAATAAAAAAGTCGTTAAAATGCTCAACAATATGTTTTGGATCAGTAATAGTATTGCCACTTACTTTGATTTGTTTTATATCTTCTCTGGGAAAATTTCTTTTTGATCTATTTATGATTTGCCATGTTGCCCTTGATTTTCTATCGGAATTGGTAATAAAGTAGCTGTTTTGTGACTTTTGAGTTAATTGCACAATTTTATTAAAGCGTTTAGTATAATCCTTTAACTGAGTTTTATTCAAGTCATTAGGCTTTTTCCTGTACTTATACAGTAGATCTCGTTTCCGTTTACTGCACGTTTTAATTCCTTTGGTCACCCATTTTGGTTTAGTGGCAGTGGGTATTTTAATCACTCTAATAGGAAAACAGAGATCATAATATAATTTAAAAGTTTCATAAAAATATTCAAAAGCTGTGTTTGGATCGTTGGTTGCATATACATCATTAAAACTTAGATTCATAAAACTCTCCCGAAATTTGTTCATATTGTCCTTACTATAGTCACGTCGCTTAACATACCAGAAGGGAAATTTACAAGTTTTCTTAACTGGACATTTAAAAACTTGTGCATTATGATCTGACAAAGTCAGTTCGGTCGTTTCATATTTAGCGTTACGTTTAACGTTATGAATAAAGTTGTCCAAACATGTACCACTAGATGGGCGCGTCGGCGTCTTAATGCCAATATATAAATTATAACTTTGTAATATTATAAAAAAAATCTGTAGTCAATTTATCGTTCGTTAAAATATCTATATTAAAATCACCACATATTATAATTTTGTATTTATCTTTGGAACAGTATTTATGTAAAATATCATTAAGTTTATAAAAGAAAGTATTTATCTTATTTAGATTCCGTCGAGGAGGTCGATATATACATAGAATTATAATCCTATGATCGACTAATTGCAAACCACAGCATTCCACTACCCCAGAAATACTTATTTTAGCTAAGTCTTTTAGTTCTTTATATTTATAAGAATGTTTTATTAATATGCATGACCCACCATATCTATTTGACCTACAAAAACAAGCACCAAGTACATAACCAGGTAGGCAAAGTTGTTCTTTATAATTTTCAACCATGTTATGTTCCGTAATACAAACTACATCAATATCCCTACCAGAATCAGCCATTTCAGATAGGCCAACACAGAGCCTGTCCGACTTTCTAATCAGGCCATCGATGTTCTGATGAAGAAAATAAATGTAATCAAACACGAAAAAGATTATTTTTATTTTCGTTAGTTTGTTCAATATCCTGAGATATAGTTTTTCCGTCATTCAGATAAAAAGATAAATTGTTTGGATCATCAAAGTCTGTTTGAATGCATTTACTCTCACATATTACTAGACGATCGAGATAACTATAATTTAAATCATTGTAATTTTTTAATTTAATCTGAAAATCCAAGCGTAACAACTCTCTAAGCAACCAGCGACATAAGTTGTTTGTAAAATATAAACCTTTTGGCATATTAGTGGTACTATACATTAGATCGACAAACGATAGATTATTATGCTTAATACACATATATCTCATCTCACTATTCAGTTTGTCTACATAAATATTGTTATTATAAGGCACCTCAGTCATTATTATATTTGTGTTAGTGATAGAACACAGCATATCATTAACAGAGCTTTGAGAGATATAAGGATTACATTCATTAGTTCCTCCTATTATAACCACAAAATCATTTTTACTTAGTTTCGATATATCATTGAGAGCCGGTTTTAATATTTCTCTAAACTTAGCACCAGATTTCCAAAAAGATAATACTTGATATTTAATTCCAAGAAGTTTTTGTAATATTTTTCTGACATTTTTTCCCTGTTGTTCCGCCAAAACGATAACTTTCTTTTTCCTCTTGAATTCTTCTTTATTTTTGCTGTCATGTTATGTTTTTTCTTTTCCAAAATTATGTAGAACTTTTTGACGTGACAACGTCTTATAAATTGGTTTGCCGGGTGACACTTCAAGAAACTGCGTTACGCTCCGCTCACGTTATGCGCTTACAATGAGAGCGAGTGAGAGGCACGCGTCCCTTCCACTCGGGCATGGTTAGCCCGCCTAAGAGCGAGAGAGACAGACATAAAAAGTGGAAGGGACGCGTGCCTATAAATTAATGTTTTAAATATAATTCTTTGTATAAATAAATGTTTTAAATTGTTACTATTATTTCAGCCTTCTTCCTACTATACGAATGAATATTGACATTAAAATTATTTTACCACTCAAAGTCGTTGTCACGTAAAACTTTCGCCCGTATACCGACTTTACAGGCAACCAACCAGTTTTTCTGTGGTAACTTCATTATGAGTACAATGTCTATTCAAATTAATTGGATTTATTTCGTAATATTTCATATTTTCGGGTACTTTTTTAGGAGATTTCGGCGTCGTATTAAGATTTCGACATATAGTTATTGTGGGGTGTCAAAAATTGTTTATATTGTGGCGTCGAATCTTTAACTAATGTTTTTAGAGTTGTCATAGAAATTTCTTTGGCTTTCAGTATTTCTCTTAGAGAACTAATTTCACTGTTCAAATTTTCGATTTCATTATCGGCAATCTTTAATTTTTCTTTAGTAACTTCTAACTCCAGTTTAAGGTCATAAGTAAAGTTACTATCGATATTCATTGTATCACTCTGGATGCTCATCATTGTGGCATCAAATATTGTTGAATTGGCTACATCGACTTCATCATGTGTGATTATTGCAGATAAATTATGTTCAGAATGTGAGCGAGTCATTTTATTGCGTAATGTCACATTTGAATCCATTTTATATATTGTGACAAAAAAAATCAACAAAAACAAATTGCATTGCATATGGATCGCTTGCAAGGATCGAACTCGTGCCATCCGAGATAGATAACATTCGCCGTGCGTCTTAGTTCTATGTACTCACGCTATGCGCTGTCATGCGGGTTGAGATAAATGGCAAAAATATGTATCACTTCGTTCAGATAGTTTGAATTACTAGTGGTTGTTACGGATGAGTCATGCGTTGTTCAAATTCACTGAGTCACTGTCCTCATATAGCACTTTTTCGTAATTTTATGGATTAAATAGTCTTTTTTAATACTGTTTTAGTTTAACTTTTACTTTTTACTACAATTTCCTTGTTTTTTAATTATATTAATCTATAAACAAGTCACGACTTTGTTATGAAACACAAATATTTTGTTTTTATTATTCACTTTTTTCACCCTTTTCATTCTTATCAATAAAATTGGTTGATCACTTCACTATTTACATTGGCAGTACTTTTTATGACATAAATATTAATGAGTTAATTTTAAATTATTTTTAAACTACGGAGCCCATTAGAGCGTGGCGAAAGCAGCGCGCGCGGCCGGGCGAACCTGAAGTTGAAATATGTTTGTAAATTTCGACGCGTCTGCCAGCGTTTTGGTATTTCAGCGGTCAAAGCACTCGCCCGGATAGCGAAAGGTGGTAAGTCCAAATTTTATCCGAGGGCTAGGAAATGTGGTTATGATAGCTTGATGTGCTGTCTACTATACACACCCCGACCTCTGCCGGAGAAGCAAAAAAAAACCTCGCCACCCCGTATCGAACATATTATGACAACGCGCAGCGCAACGCCCCGCCGGCGACGACCTGTAGTTGCATTTATATAATACGTAATTATCCATCCATTATGTAAATATATGCAAGCAACCAACCAAGTAAATCTATAATCTAAGATCACATTGGTTTGTGTGTTTGTCTGTCCGCTCTTTTTCCCGCTGTTTTTTCGCTCAATTACGTTACCATAGCAACGCATTAACCGCAAGTAGTTCGTCTACCGGACGCTAGATGGCGTTAACGGAAAAATATTTAATAATAAGAAAAATTAAAGAATTTTGTCCACCCGTGCGAAGCCGGGACGGGCCGCTAGTAAATAATAAATTTTTTTCTTACATTCACATTCACACCAATTAGCCTAACCCATAGTAAGCACTATGTAAAGTGCTTGTGTTATGGTCACACAAACATCCAGCCAGCCCCAGCCCCTTCCCTTTCGCGATTCGACATTCCTTTGCACCAAATGGTAAATAAATAAATCAATCAATCAATTTCTTTGACGTATGACGTACAGTACTTCTTAGAAACAATACTCAAAAAGTTATAATATAGTTTTGTGGCCCTGAAAAGGGCCTTTTACATTGGTGTAGTGCGTATCAAGTAAAGTGTACTGCAATGCAATGCAATGGTGGTTTTTTCTCTCGATTTTTTCTTAGATTTATTTGTTTAACTTATGGTGTCCAACTGAGTTGTATCCCACATGACTTAAAACTGTGTCTTTTCGTCCGATGACATAATGTTTAATAAACAAACAGGAACAAATAATTTGAGAGTCTCTTAAATCAAAGGTCAGTTCTCCGAAGCAACATGATTTTATTACTTCATACAACTATTATTTGCATTACACTAATCTAAACTTACAATAACACTCCTTAACCTACAAAGTATTCACTTATCGACGATCCATCACAGAATGTCTACTCGCGTATCACGCCCATAACCGGTCGCCATTTTTAGTTTCCTTTGCTGTTTAGTCAAAACACTTACTTCTCACTCGCTTATTAATACAACTTGCCAATCGACCGACTTTTCAATAATAATTAAGTAGAACTTTGTAATCACATAAATTGGGTAAAAATGATAAATAGTTAACAATAGGGAACCCTAAACGAAACACTTAGTATGTAAAGCAGCTAACAACGATTTAACTTAAGTAAAACTTGCTCTATAAATTTATTTGTGCAACAGCATTAAAAATTTCAACAGCATAGTTCAAGTTTCGTAGAATGCAATAAATTGTACCCCTTTTCGTTTTATCTCTTGTACGTTTCGTGCATTTATACTATTTTAGGGATCCTCTGCGAATTTTTTTTTTTTCGTTTGTATTTTAGCACTAGTTGTTATTTGCAAAAAAATGAAAAATATTATAATAATTTATCTTTCTTGTTCTATCACACAGATAAAATACATACAATTATTACTAAACCTAAAAACTGCACTTAAATAAATCTGTGCTAGAGATCTATTGCCAGCAAATACATAATTTTGTGCTATAAATACAACAAATAAGTTCCTATATAATGAGTGATTGGGTATGGTGTGCATGTGCATGTGCGTGTGTGACCTGTGTATGTGTACTCTTGTATTTAAACTTGAATACGAGTAGTTAATCATCAATCAGAACAAGTCATTTGTTCGCAGCTTATGTGTTAGTAATAATAATTTTAGACTAGTGTTATAAATATATATAAATACATCATATTAAGCATTCAAGCTATGTCCAACTGAAACCAATCCCGTGGCAATGGTAAATCTCTTTTGTCCATAAAAACCCCAAGGACTCGTACTGTTGCGTAAGCGAGATAGCCCAGAAGCTGAACCACGAAGCTTGTATTTTTACACCATGATTTTGCCCGGATGTTTCAAGTATAATTTACATAATTCAAATGAGTTTTCGTTTAAATTATTTGGCAATTCAAATTTTATAGAAACGTTGTGTACATTTCAATTAAAACGGGATTAATATCATGTTTTATTTATTTTGGAAACTCTGATATTTCAGTGCAGTTGTATGCGCCATCGTCACGGAAGAACGGAATCTTTGTTATAGGCAGACGTATTAATCTACTAAGAGTCTTAGTCTTTAATAACACTCGATAATGGTACCACTGTCTGTAAGCTCTACGATGCTATCTATGATACGGTTGATATACCAAAGAGTCGCACTAAGCGTTTTGGATCCAATTTTGTGATACGTATCGCTAAAGAGTTGAACTCCTTGCAAAAATTTGTGTTTCTTGTCACATATAATTTAGGAGTCTATTAAAAGACGACTGAATAGGTATCTTCTAGGCAAGCGCATCACATCCTAGATCACATCATCGCTTACCATCAGGCGAGACAGCGGTCAAGAGCTTACCTAATCACAATAAAGAAATACTATATATAATTATACGCAGCTTTTCACTATCTATAAAGCTCTAGTCCGATCTTGCACGGAATATGGGAGCCACATCTGGGACGGCTCAGCAAAATACCAACTTGCTACATTGGACACGATTCAGCGCAGAGCTGAGAGGCTAATTAGTGACAGCAAATTGGTGAAGAGCTAGCTTCACACCTTACCTCCCCTCCGTAAAGTCCCTATAGTGACAAAGATAGAAAAAGGGATGCTTAGATGCTTAGATTGGATTTGTAGAGAGGATGGACGAAAGAAGATTTGCAAGATAAGTATATGAGGCAATTGTGCATGAGCAAGTCGATAAAGGCAGACCAAGGCAAACTTTCAGGCATCAAACAGAAAATGTCCTGAAAAATGGCCAGGTCCAAAGTGCCTTTATCCAACGAGCTTATATAAATGGACTGATGAAAGTTGAAGAAACGAGAGATGTATGTCTTTATCGTGGAAAGTGGTAATCAATGATCTCTGCCTTCCCCTGCGGGAGAAGGCGTGTTTTTATGTATATATACAAAATTATAGAATATTAATATATTTATATATTAATATAAATGAATACTTGAGTTAAGATAATTGTTATATTGTTTTATATCATAAGATATTTCTGTGCCCCTACGGGGTCACATGTTTCTCGTCGCGATAATGACTCCATAGAACGTCTCGTGGTGCAGGGAAAAGTTGAGGGCACCAGACCACGTGGTAGATCACCAATGAGATGGAAAGACCAGATCAAGGCCGCAACTAAGTGCTCGGTTTATGAATGTACCCGGAAGGCTGTAGACCGTGATGAATGGCGCCGTTTAACTAAAATCATCACTCATCGTGATTCACAATGATGACCACGACCACTCTGGTAAGAGTGTACCGACTAAGAAGACGGGGTCACATGTACTCTACTCTTGTATGCTATTCATCATCAAAGTGCAAACGTTCCCATTGTGACATGCAATAAAGAAATCTGAAGATGGTGAAACCGCACTTTTTTGGTCTTGTGTATAAAAATATATATATAAATTAAACCAGTTATATATATATATATATATATATATATATATTATTACCTATTATCTCTCTATCATAGTGTTTGACCGCAAAGAACTCCTAAACTACTAGGCCGATTTTGATGATTTTTATTACCACGTTTTTATTAAATTGCTGTCGTTCGTATCTATCCTTCTGTCTTCCCGCAAAATTTTCTAACATTATAACTCAAATTTAAACCACTTCTGATGCTCCTAAAGAGCTCGCTCGCTTACGCAACAGCAAGAGAGAGATGACCACCAAGTACCATCACAAAAATAAACTTAATAGTTTATTAACACCTATTTAATCCTTGAAATTTAATAAATCCTCGGATTAATCCTTGGATTCACGTTAAAATAAATAAAAGTAAAAAATGTTTTTTCTTCCCAGAATTCTAATGGAAAATTATTTTCCCGGAATGATACAAATTTCAAAGATATATGTTCAAGTACTATGATATAATATGACTCAAAACGTAGGGCGATTTTCAGGCTTAGCTAATTCAAATTCACTCGGTAAATTCGTTTTCACGCGTTTGGCTGATATGTTTAGTATTTACAAACAATGAGTTAGAAAATGAATGAATTAAAATAAGCCTGAAAACCGCCCGCCCCATTTTTTTTTCATTTAGCTGAATTAGTTCCAACTTAGGACATAAGATAGGTTTCATTTTAGTTTATAAAACAGCAACACGTGGCCGGGTTAGTTTGTATTAATATAATGTAATGTAATATTAGGCAGCTAACTATTACAATCCAATCTATCATCAATAATTAATGAAATTACATACGCTTTGGACGGGTACTTCGTAAAAAAGATATTAATATGTCTCTTATTTATCAATTAATTCGATGGAGACGTGATTATCTATAAAAGATTGATTGCCATTGTGACGTTTAGCTCTCGTACGGATAGGACTTCTAATGGGTATATACTACCTATATAGTTGATACTATGGCAGGGGCTCCAGTTATTAGTTATATTGTTTTGTGCAGTGGTAGCGTTCCTGCCTTCAGCACCGACGGTCCAGGTGATTATATTGTAACTAATAGAAAAAACTTATTCATACAAAGCACTTTATTTATATATAAAACTTTGATAAAACCAATAGAAATGGCATACAAAAAGAATATACATAGAAAACGGTATAATAAATTCTAAAAACCGGCCAAGTGCGAGTCGGACTCGCGCACGAAGGGTTCCGTACAAGCTTTTAGTTAAGTAAAAAAATCAGGTTGGTTGTATGGGAGCCCCCCTTTAATATTTATTTTATTTTAATTTTATTATTCGATTGCTTTTTTTTGTCGTGCCTACCTTTTGCCATCATGGATATCGAGCAAAAAAAGACAAAAAAATCGCGTTTATTGTATAGAAGCCCACCTTAAATATTTATTTTGTTTTTAGTAATTTTTGTTATGGCGGTAACAGAAATACATAATTTGTGAAAACTTTAACTGTCTTGCTATCGCGGTTTTTGAGATACAGCCTACTCACTGACAGACGGACGGACAAACGGACGGACGGACAACGAAGTCTTTGTAACAGGGTCCCGTTTTTTACTCTGTGAGCACGGAACCCCTAAAAAGAGAACAAAAACGTTCAGCCAGGACGGTTCAGGAGTTCCAACAGATTTTGTGATGAATACGAGCAGTTGTACCTGTGTCATGGGTATTTATATATATTTCTATCAATATTACTTATATAGTTTCCTTAATAATAAATAAATAAAAAAAAATAAAAAAATAGGTATCATTTATGTGTGTCTATCCGTTGCCCTTGTATCCATAACACAAGCCTTACAGGGCTTACTTTTTTGGTGCGAATGTAAGAAATATTATTATTATTATTATTATTATTTGTATTCATTCTTCTGTGACAAAGTCAGTAAATTTATTTAGTTTTATCAAAAGATTCTTTAGTTACGGTTAATAAGGTGTAATTCTCGATAGTTCGATAATTCTCATAGAATACGTACTCTACTTCCATCGCCCAAGACGGCAATATCAGACTCAGGTAATTTTGTATCATATTTCCATAAAAAATAACATACGGAACCCCGTTAATTAAATCCGTTCTAACTTAGCATTGTGTTTTCACTTGAGACTAAACTCTGTTCTAGAGAATCATTAAATATCAACTTAAACTAAGAAACTTTTACATGAGTTAATTTAAATAAGACATAGTGTTTGAAAATATTCTTTGTGGAGTAAATTAAACGTAAGATAAATTATTATATTACAATTTGAGTAGAACTTCAAATTGTGTACAACACTTTAAATTTAAATTGTTCATACTTATCCATATATCAGGTATGTTTTTAAAAGTAAACACCTTTTTTTGGCTTATCGTATTTATGTAAAAAATATACTCTGTTTATATGCTTTTGAAAAAAAAATTAATTGCATTTATATAATTAAACTAATTCATTTTTTTAAATAGGCTGACGCCTGACCTATATGCGACTATATGTTCAGTGAGCAAAGAAGGGATCAATCAATTAATCATTTATTTGAAAGATCATTAAGATTAAAATATGTAATGTTAGAGATTCGGTGAATAAGCACCTTCTGGGTGAGTTAGTTAGTCTTGACCTAAGGGCTTAATTGGGATCAAGAATGAAAAAATGTAAAAAACGAAAAATGGTAATAGTAGTTTATGATACTGTTGCATAATAAGGGTTCTTATAACATGAGTGTGTTTTAAAAAAACGAGCCGTAGGCGAGTTTTTTTATAGTATCACACGAGTGATATAAGACCAAGTTATGTACAGTGTCATACACTACTTTATCTACTCTCATACTATAATACGTAAAACAATATTGCAAACAAAACCAAACTTTGTTTAAATATTGAAAAGATTTTTTAAATGTCAAATGTTGGCGCCAAGGTGCAAACATCGATTGTGAATGCGTGTTGCGTCGTCGCGGACTCGTTCATTGAAACCTTTTTAAAGTAGAGGTTCAACCTCCTTGGTCCAGCTGGAGGTTGTATAGGTGTATCGTTATGATTAAAAAGTTATATTATGATACAGGTGTCCATACAAGACCTGTATCGTAATTTAACTTTTTTTTTTATTATTTTTGGCCTGTACGTAATGTTTGTCATAAGCATTTTGTTTTCAGTTTTAGAATCTTTGTATTATAGTATCAGAGTAGATAAAAATATTAGCCTTTAGGCATAAAAGGCATGCAGAAATATAGAAGACTATTATATTTCTTTTATTAGCATTCACAATGCCATATTTATTTTAAATTTAATAAGTCTATACATATACATCTCCGAGCCCTCAGGTAGCTGTTTTTGATCTTATAATGTAATCAAAATTAAATAAAACTTATTCAAAACCTAAATAAGTATTTTAATAAAATGGTCTAAAAATAAGTTTCTTTTATGCATAATTTTTTTTTAACTGCCATCCATTTAGCACGTCTTTTAACCGACAAGAAGAACTTGCCCAAGGGCTTTTGTCAGCTTTCACAAAAAACAATACCAGATTTATAGTTTGTTATATAGTTGATTACAACAAAATCAACGGGTATCTGTTTTAAATATATTTATTAAAAACTATATCAATATTTTTTGTTTTAGTCATGATTATGGTGGACTTTCTGGTTAGTTTAATTATTAAATTATCGATTTTTGTCTTGAGTGTCACAAAAATTCTTTACTCTAACACTCACACCCAAACGCACACACGTTCACTCACGCACAGACACAGACTATACCACACATTTTTATAAGTTGTAACTTAAACCTAAATACAGATTAATTGAAACTAAAATAATTATAATAAATGTTTAAAATAATTACCAACCTAAATATAACCTATTTAGCCACTTGTCAGTCCACTCCCGCGCGCTCGACAGTCCCAATGCTGAGCGAATTGTGAAAAAAAAAGTCGGACTCTTAGATAAAATACTAGATTTAAAAAATCTAAAAATCCCACGTTTTTCAATGTCCTAAAAAGATTAAAATAACCCTGCGGGGCAAAGCGAGGGGCCACTCAAAACGTGGGGGCGCATATTACTAAGAGGAGATTTTAAAGAGATGAATGACATGCATTGATGCCGATTATTGTAAAGATGCGCCCCCACGTTTTGAGTGGCCCCTCGCTTTGCCCCGCAGGGTTATTTTATTCTTTTTAGGACATTGAAAAACGTGGGATTTTTAGATTTTTTAAATCTAGTATAATTATTTTATTCTTTTTAATTATTAACTCAACGAAGTAACCATGTGTTACGCAACAATCGGATAAGCCCCATACAAAAGTGAAAGTTGCCGAAAGTGGACCTGAAAGTGCATCTGGAAAGTTGAAAGTTGCTTTAGAGTGCATTGTCATCGGGTTCTGAACTATCCTGAAAGTTTCAGCTTTCTAGCTTATCGGAAAGTGCCTCAAATTTAAGTTGCAAGATTTTGCCCGGACAGACAAACAAACAAATAAGAAAAGTGAGATAAGAAAAACGTGGTAAATACCATTTTCTCGCTAAATACTGAAGCTGAAGCCAAAAACAAAATACTACCGTAAAGCTGATTAAGTAAAGAATCCACCACAGAATATTTGGATCTCTATAACTCAAAAATTAATCGTAATTTTTAAAAAACAGTAGGCCACGGAGAAATTTGAATACGGTAGCAATTGCTACCCTGGACTGACAAGAGGATAAGTTTATAAGTGTATTGAATAAATTAATTATATTAAGTAACTGCACTTTGCTTAATAAAATAACATAAATTTGGTGATTACAGAAATTAACGTAGGGATCACACCAACACACAGACGCAAACACAGACTATACCACACATATTTGTTGTGTATCTTAAACTCTTACCTAAATATAAACTACTTGATACTAAAATAATTATAATGAATGTTTAAAAATACTTGTCAACCTAAATAAGTAGTAAAACACTTGCGTTTATGGAATAATGGAGTATCCTGACACAAGCGTATAAGCTTAAAATGGGATTCCAATTCCTAATAGAATTGTAATTTGTCTGTAATTTTAATTAATTTGTCTGTAAATATATTATTATTTGTATTTTTACTTTCTAGTTTCTCCTGCACTCATAGAGTAAATGTTATCATTTCTTCCCGTTGAAAATAATATGTTATATCCAAAGAAATTGTTATTAGAAAAACCCGAACCCACATCACTTCGCTATTCGGGCGAATTCTCTTCTTAAAGCTACAGGAAACCTTAACACACCCGTCGAATTTTTCCAATAATATCTTATGCCATCGCTACAAGAGATGGACGTTTTAGCTATTTTTTGAAAACCGTTACGTAACGGTTTTGAAGTTTCCATGGCGTTATCAAAAACCGTTTTCGGATTTGGTTATCACTACCGCGGTTAGCTAACATAAAACAAGTTTTTGTTTTAGTTTTATATAATTATGGTTATGGAAATTTCTCTTCATGCTTTCACTAGGCTCTAGTAGGCCTAGTTTGTTAAAATTGTAATGTATGAACTAACAATTTTAATGTAATATGAATAAATGAGAACTTAAAATGGCACTTATGGCGCATTTAAAATTTGTCATAATTACAATAATTTTAGGTTAGATTATGTTTTGATTATTTTTCTGATCATTTATATTATTTACAAAAGATTTGTTTCTGTTATTGCTTTTATCACTCTTTTGGCGCATTTACCCGATCGTGACAAAGCGGCGTGGGGCGCGGCTTTCAGTTTTGGTTTCGTTATATCAGTTTTGTTATCGCGACCCCTTCTTGACAGCGTGCATTGCGTTGGTTATGAGAAAAACGGTTTTATGTTTTGCGGTAACATTATGTTTCGGTATGAAATTCAAATTGGTTTTTAGTTACGTTTTGGTATGAAGTTCTCATGCCTAATCTCTACATGTTTTAGGGAATAATAATAATAACTCCTACATTCACACCAATTAGCCTAGCCCAAAGTAAGCACTATAAGGCTTGTGTTATGGATAAAGGATAGACATACATATTATAGGAAACGCAGGATCGCTACCGTTGCACCAAACGGTCGTCTAAGGTACCTAGAACATAGAGTGTATTACTTTTACAAGAATCCATACTTTGATAACGAAGAAACAGCTACGTATTTATTATAATGAAAAAAAATCTACTTGTTTCGGTTGTCCAACCATTTTTTATTTAGTAATTTGGATATAAAAAGCGTGCAGTTAAATGCTTTAATACCTTTACATAAGTCTCTTTAGATCTTAAAATATAAGTGGTTAAAATAACAAAGGCTCCAGTTAAAACAAAGGATCAATATGAATCCTATTAAAATGACTGTTGTCTTATTTTCAACATTGTTTTATCTCATTATTATTTTTCCATTTTTAGAAAACCTTTGTGTACTGAGGGCTCTCGAATCAATTTTCTATCGCAAACGCTTATATTGTGGAATGAACTCTTCATCTAGGCAATTTTTAGATTTAAACATAAATTTCTTAAAGAATTATTAAAATTATACTAGATTTAAAAAATCTAAAAATCCCACGTTTTTCAATGTCCTAAAAAGAATAAAATAACCCTGCGGGGCAAAGCGAGGGGCCACTCAAAACGTGGGGGCGCATATTACTAAGAGGAGATTTTAAAGAGATGAATGACATGCATTGATGCCGATTATTGTAAAGATGCGCCCCCACGTTTTGAGTGGCCCCTCGCTTTGCCCCGCAGGGTTATTTTATTCTTTTTAGGACATTGAAAAACGTGGGATTTTTAGATTTTTTAAATCTAGTATAATTATTTTATTCTTTTTAATTATTAACTCAACGAAGTAACCATGTGTTACGCAACAATCGGATAAGCCCCATACAAAAGTGAAAGTTGCCGAAAGTGGACCTGAAAGTGCATCTGGAAAGTTGAAAGTTGCTTTAGAGTGCATTGTCATCGAGTTCTGAACTATCCTGAAAGTTTCAGCTTTCTAGCTTATCGGAAAGTGCCTCAAATTTAAGTTGCAAGATTTTGCCCGGACAGACAAACAAACAAATAAGAAAAGTGAGATAAGAAAAACGTGGTAAATACCATTTTCTCGCTAAATACTGAAGCTGAAGCCAAAAACAAAATACTACCGTAAAGCTGATTAAGTAAAGAATCCACCACAGAATATTTGGATCTCTATAACTCAAAAATTAATCGTAATTTTTAAAAAACAGTAGGCCACGGAGAAATTTGAATACGGTAGCAATTGCTACCCTGGACTGACAAGAGGATAAGTTTATAAGTGTATTGAATAAATTAATTATATTAAGTAACTGCACTTTGCTTAATAAAATAACATAAATTTGGTGATTACAGAAATTAACGTAGGGATCACACCACATGTACACCCAAACATGTGTGTTTGGGTGTACATGTGGTGTAACACACCAACACACAGACGCAAACACAGACTATACCACACATATTTGTTGTGTATCTTAAACTCTTACCTAAATATAAACTACTTGATACTAAAATAATTATAATGAATGTTTAAAAATACTTGTCAACCTAAATAAGTAGTAAAACACTTGCGTTTATGGAATAATGGAGTATCCTGACACAAGCGTATAAGCTTAAAATGGGATTCCAATTCCTAATAGAATTGTAATTTGTCTGTAATTTTAATTAATTTGTCTGTAAATATATTATTATTTGTATTTTTACTTTCTAGTTTCTCCTGCACTCATAGAGTAAATGTTATCATTTCTTCCCGTTGAAAATAATATGTCATATCCAAAGAAATTGTTATTAGAAAAACCCGAACCCACATCACTTCGCTATTCGGGCGAATTCTCTTCTTAAAGCTACAGGAAACCTTAACACACCCGTCGAATTTTTCCAATAATATCTTATGCCATCGCTACAAGAGATGGACGTTTTAGCTATTTTTTGAAAACCGTTACGTAACGGTTTTGAAGTTTCCATGGCGTTATCAAAAACCGTTTTCGGATTTGGTTATCACTACCGCGGTTAGCTAACATAAAACAAGTTTTTGTTTTAGTTTTATATAATTATGGTTATGGAAATTTCTCTTCATGCTTTCACTAGGCTCTAGTAGGCCTAGTTTGTTAAAATTGTAATGTATGAACTAACAATTTTAATGTAATATGAATAAATGAGAACTTAAAATGGCACTTATGGCGCATTTAAAATTTGTCATAATTACAATAATTTTAGGTTAGATTATGTTTTGATTATTTTTCTGATCATTTATATTATTTACAAAAGATTTGTTTCTGTTATTGCTTTTATCACTCTTTTGGCGCATTTACCCGATCGTGACAAAGCGGCGTGGGGCGCGGCTTTCAGTTTTGGTTTCGTTATATCAGTTTTGTTATCGCGACCCCTTCTTGACAGCGTGCATTGCGTTGGTTATGAGAAAAACGGTTTTATGTTTTGCGGTAACATTATGTTTCGGTATGAAATTCAAATTGGTTTTTAGTTACGTTTTGGTATGAAGTTCTCATGCCTAATCTCTACATGTTTTAGGGAATAATAATAATAACTCCTACATTCACACCAATTAGCCTAGCCCAAAGTAAGCACTATAAGGCTTGTGTTATGGATAAAGGATAGACATACATATTATAGGAAACGCAGGATCGCTACCGTTGCACCAAACGGTCGTCTAAGGTACCTAGAACATAGAGTGTATTACTTTTACAAGAATCCATACTTTGATAACGAAGAAACAGCTACGTATTTATTATAATGAAAAAAAATCTACTTGTTTCGGTTGTCCAACCATTTTTTATTTAGTAATTTGGATATAAAAAGCGTGCAGTTAAATGCTTTAATACCTTTACATAAGTCTCTTTAGATCTTAAAATAAAAGTGGTTAAAATAACAAAGGCTCCAGTTAAAACAAAGGATCAATATGAATCCTATTAAAATGACTGTTGTCTTATTTTCAACATTGTTTTATCTCATTATTATTTTTCCATTTTTAGAAAACCTTTGTGTACTGAGGGCTCTCGAATCAATTTTCTATCGCAAACGCTTATATTGTGGAATGAACTCTTCATCTAGGCAATTTTTAGATTTAAACATAAATTTCTTAAAGAATTATTAAAATTATACTAGATTTAAAAAATCTAAAAATCCCAGATTTTTCAATGTCCTAAAAAGAATAAAATAACCCTGCGGGGCAAAGCGAGGGGCCACTCAAAACGTGGGGGCGCATATTACTAAGAGGAGATTTTAAAGAGATGAATGACATGCATTGATGCCGATTATTGTAAAGATGCGCCCCCACGTTTTGAGTGGCCCCTCGCTTTGCCCCGCAGGGTTATTTTATTCTTTTTAGGACATTGAAAAACGTGGGATTTTTAGATTTTTTAAATCTAGTATAATTATTTTATTCTTTTTAATTATTAACTCAACGAAGTAACCATGTGTTACGCAACAATCGGATAAGCCCCATACAAAAGTGAAAGTTGCCGAAAGTGGACCTGAAAGTGCATCTGGAAAGTTGAAAGTTGCTTTAGAGTGCATTGTCATCGGGTTCTGAACTATCCTGAAAGTTTCAGCTTTCTAGCTTATCGGAAAGTGCCTCAAATTTAAGTTGCAAGATTTTGCCCGGACAGACAAACAAATAAGAAAAGTGAGATAAGAAAAACGTGGTAAAATAAAAAATAATATCTCACCAGTTATAATATTCTTGGGAACACACCGTAATTTTTAAATTAATTTTATAGCAGTTGTTTGAATTAGATGATAACAATGTTTTGAATTTAAATAATCTACTTTTATCGGATAATTTATATTTAATACCGACGTTTCAACTCATATAATAGTTCTATAATTTTTTTATATATTTTATGCATTTTCAATGCGATCTTATAAGATAAATTATTATAATAGAAAAATACTAGAAAAAATCGACTCGGGTCACAAGTGAATCTCAGGCGGGAATCGAACCCGCAACCTTTGGAAATCCGGTCCAATGCTCTCCCAATTGAGCTACCGAGCCCTGCGAACACTCGTCGAAATTTTCTAGTACATTCCTGATTTTACGCTGTAGGCCAGCGTTGTTTCATCAATGAGAGGAACATCCTCTCGTATTCGAAAGAAACATTTTTACAAATGTTTGGTCAATCGATTAAGATGAAACAGCCATGTTCGATCTATAATTTTTTATATATTTAATGCATTTTCAATGCGATCTTATAAGATAAATTATTATAATAGAAAAATACTAGAAAAAATCGACTCGGGTCACAAATGAATCTCAGGCGGGAATCGAACCCGCAACCTTTGGACATCCGGTCCAATGCTCTCCCAATATAATATAAAAATCATATAATAGTTCCTAATGACTCATTAGGAGTTGAAACGTCATGATTAAATATAAATTAAACGCATTTTATAAAAGTAGTATTTTTTAAATGTGTGATGTGCGCGGAAGTGTGAGAACTAAATGTTTTGTATCTGAAAAGTTCTGCTTGTCTAGTACAATTTAACTTGTTGTATTCTAGGTACTACTACTGGTAACATCGATTGCAATATTTAGTTCTTAGACTTTCGCGCACATTACACATTTAAATAAAAAAACTTTTTTTGCGGTTTACGTTTACAGTTTGATTTACATAAAAAAAAATTACAGTAAAGAACGTGCCTGATTAAAATATTGTGGAAATAGTAGAAAATATATGACGACCATTGCCTTAGTCATCTTGTGGACACGGCTCCTCCAAAGGAGTCGAAACTTCAGGATTAAGTATAAAATAAATTATGCGCGAAATCCGTAAAAAGTTGTTTTATTCAAATCAAATGTAATACATTTACGAGTATCGAACAATCGATAATATCGATATGAATGTGGGTTCGAGTCCCGCCAGACGCGGGACGAGTTGTATTTTTTTTGTAGTAATTTCTTTAGAATATTTTTTTGCATTCGCAATTCCATATAGCGAAAAGTTATAGCTTCGAACCCTGAGGGATCGGAGATGTGGTTATTTTTATAAGTATGTTTTAAATATTAATTTCTTAAGATATAAAAATCTAGCAAGGTAATTCTTAAATAATAGAATAATAACAATGTTTAGCTTTCATAGCCTTGAAAACATTATTGGAGTAGTTTAAAGCTTGGATTTGGCTTGATTAGGCGACAGTTATTGCCTAATAAAGGTGGTATATTTGATTAACGCGAAAGTTTTACACAAAGAATATATAATCTTTTTATATAAAAAGTTCCTGTCACAATGTTTTACCGTGGTGAACTCTGTAATGTCTCAAACTATCTTGATTATTTTTGGCATATTTCAGAATATGTTCCGACTTAGGTCATAGGATATTTTTCATTTTAATATATAATCAAATATTTTTTTCAAATCAAACTGAGGCACAGCAACGCATGACCAGGTCAGCTAATATATCTTATCTTATCTATATGAAAATTCCCTGACAAAGCATTTAACCGCGATAACCTCCAAAAGTACTCAATCGATTTTAATGTTTTTTTTTTCATTTATCTGGATTTGTTCCGACTAAGGACATAGGATAAGTCTCATTTTAAATTATGCTCAAACATTTATTTTGGAAATTATAACAACTGAGCCACTGCAACGCTTGACACGGTCAGCTTGTATATTAATAAATACTTGTTCTTTTAAACGACAATATTATTTTTCTGCCTAAATCTCGGAGGTAAGGTTACAAAAGATATATTACCCAAAAAAACAAAATTAAACAGTCAGTTATAATTTCACAAGCGACCGATTAGACACACTTTCGTATTAGTTTTTTTTTTTTAAGTAAAATTGTAATCCTGTTGTCACAGATCAGCGCGTACTGGTATCGAGTGACAAATGACACTGGGATTTCTTATGTGATAGGTTTTCGGAAAAACATTGTAATAATTGCGTAAATTTATTTAATACTTAACAGTAATTTTTGTCTCAATAAAGCCCTGTTAATTGGAAAAAATATATATCTCTTAGTCAGCAATTTAAAATTAGCTCGAAAATAGCCGGTCACATGACATTTGCCTGTGACGTCACATCACATAAAATGCAATTAGTATTATATGAAACTCTTATAAACACTGTTTTGTGTGATGTGACGTTATTCGCTTAGTCATGGAGGCCCGCGATTCGATTCTTGTTACCAATAGATAAAAAATAAAAAAACATCTTGCAAAATTATTTTTAGCCACCAAGCTATTTTTTTAGCATATTTCATAACTTTCATGACCACTATCAAATACCGCAATGATCAATCAGGATGCTAACATTTTTATTTTAAAGCACGTGTTACTGTTACGTATATGACGAATTTACAATAACTTCATTATTAATAAGAATTTTAGTAAGTTTATCGTTCAGCAGTAGACGTAATTAAGTAAGATCCATTCCAATAGTGAAATACTATAAGCTGTTAATGCTAAAGATGTCTTAGTAGTTTTACACGCGTTTACCTCATATAGTAAAGATAACATGACTGCACATCAACCTACCACAAAATCTACTATTATATACTATTTTCATTACTCTCTTGATCTCAAAAGGTTGAAGTCAATCCAAAAAATTTGAATTTGTAGCGAAGGTTGATTTTCTATAACAATTTAATGCTAAACAAGTGAACCGATTTATATCTAAATAAAGAAGTTAGAGTGAATATTTATTTATTAAAGTTTATGAGGTAAATGTGCATAGGCACGTCAGTAAAGACAGACCAAAGCGAACTTTCAAGGACCAAAGACGTCCTAAAAAAGGCCAGGTCAGAAGTACCCTTAACCAACGAGCTTTTTTAACGGATGAGAGTTGGAGAAACAAGAGATGTATGCCAAGATCAGCAAATATTGAACCTTTCCATAGAATCGAGTAGACGCCAGTGCCATCTCTATGTGTTGTAGGTATCTACTTCTACATACAACAGCTAATATTATAATATTTCCAAAATTGATAACCCTCCTGACACCAGATACAAGTCGATTTTAATCTATTTATAATTTCTTTGGATATGAAAATCTCTAAATTAAATATTAAAACGTTGATAATACCTTTTCATCGTTTTTTGTGTCAACATAAATGAAAATTTTAATTAGCTTAAGTTTAATTCCAAAATTTAATCTGTCGAAAAAGTAAAAGTATAATTATCATTCCATTTAACTTTCATTTCAAATAAGTACTCGTAAGTGGACGATTTTCAGATAGTGTTAGAATTAGATAGATTCCAATATCGCGTGACAACAAAAGCGTCACGTCACTTATTTAAACTCATTTGTTTTTTACAGCCCTAAAAAAGTTGATCCCCGAAGTGGCACCCTGGAGGCTTTAATGAGTATAATAGGATTTTTATTACGAAAAAGTTACATGCCTCTAGGGTTGTCAAACTTTATAAACTAGTAATATTTACAACCCTTTTTATAATTTATATATATTTTATTGCATTTTTCAATGCTATCTTTTAAGATATCATTGAAAATGCAAAAACATAGTTATGTTAATAGAAAAATACTAGAAAAAATTTACTCGGCTCACAGGTGAATTTTCAGGCGGGAATCGAACCCTCAAGCTTCGGATGTCGGTCAATGCTCTCCTAATGGAGCCTTGTAAACACTCGTCGAAATTTTATAGTACCTTTCTAATTCTTACGCTGTAGGCCAGCGTTGTCTCATCAATGAAAGGAATATCTTCTCGTATTCGAAAGAATCATTTATAAATATGTTTGGACAATCGATTAAGATAAAAAAGTCATTTAGTTTTATAATATTAAATATTTTTTTCATACTTCAATGCAATGCTAACTTATTTTGATAGAATAATACTAGAAAAAGTTGACTCGGCTCACTAGCGAATTCACAGGCGGGAATCGAACCCTCTACCTTTTGAAGTTTTAATTAAACACTTTTTTAAAATCATTTTCATGGTGTTATTTATATCAGTGCCATTTTTTGAAGTGAAAACTCCTTGGCTCAATTGGGAGAGCATTGGACCGGGCTTCCAAAGGTTGCTGGTCCGATTCCCGCTTAGAATTCACTTGTGAGCCGAGTCAATATTTTCTAGTATTTTCTATTAAAATAATTTATCTTAAAACTAACTAACGTACCTAACGTAACTACTACATCTAGCATAAAGTAAATAAAAATGTAAATATTACATGTAAATTTCTTTTTTATGTAATGTATAATTTATTTGCGAAGCCAATAAAGGTCTTTCTTTCAATGTTTTTGGAGTGCAGAGAAACCGCGTTACACAGATAATTAAATTTTACTGAAAATATAGGTATAAGATAGTGAGCTAAGTATAGTGTCTAATCCGTTCTTTATGACAGTTGGTAGCACTCTAAGTAAAAATATAAATAAACAAATGAAATAAACAAACCCCCGCCGCGCAAATGTATGTCGTTATAGCTACAGTCAGACTGCGTATTTGCAGTTTAAACTGTACAAAAAGTATTTATTATTTACGTGTGTGGACAACCCTTTAAGATCCACCTTTGACGGCAGTCGCTTATGTAAAGCAGACTGAAACTTTAAAGGGCCACCCGCGATATGAACCGGCGTCGTAACCTTCCAAATGTTTACTTCGTGCTTTTAGGCGAGCTTAGACACAGATGTACTTTATAATATGTTTTGTTTAAATTTTGTTTCATTATAAAAACTGTCTCAAAGACCTTACTTGATTCCAACAATTTTGAGACCATTTAATCATATTGTTGGCCATAGAGTTAAGGAAACAAGTTCAAACAAGAAAGGACCGTTAAAATAAATTGAAATGAAAAAAACAAGTGTGCAATCCACACGTGGTAAAGTGAAACTTTCAAAAATAATACGTACACGTATACAAAATACCACGGTTGTTGTGATGCCTTCTCTCAAGCTTTGTACTACGCATGCGCACACAAACACGTATTAACACACATACATAATGCTTCCTATCTCATTTTCTCCTACGTTGAATCTTATCAATTTATGTGTCAGTCTTTTTTGCTGTCGCTCTTTCGTTTCATCGACTTTCCAATCACAACGATGCTAAAGAAGTTTTCACTTCAATAACTTTATACAAATGCACTTAAAATAACCCATTCAGGACTTCGTTTAACTGACAAGAAGAATGGACGTAAGAAACTCGGTAGCTTTAAAAGAAGGAACGACATTTACAATATTTTATGTCGTCACCTCACCATACATAATCCACAAAATTATTATGTTATCACAATAATAGTAGTAAATGGTTCCATTGCATCGTTGATTACAACAAATTCAACAAGTATCTGTTTTAGGTAAGTATTACTTTATATGTAATATAGTTTTTTGTTCCATAGATTATCAAAGTCAAAACAGATACTTATAAGTGTTACCTCCGGGTTGCGAATTTATTCGTCTCAGCCAAATGATCTCTATTGGACAAATGCCTCCCCCAAGAATCACCTCAATGACCAGTCCTCGCTGCTCACATCTAACTGCATCTCGCTACCTTCACCAGATCGTCGGTTCACCGTCTTCCGGTCCGTGGTCGCCACTCTAGAACTTTTTTTCCCCAACGGCCATCAGTTCTACGGCCTATGTGCCCCGCCCACTGCCACTTCAGTTTGGCAACTCATTAATTTAAAAAAAATTAAGTAACAAAAACTCAATAATAACTTTAACTCAATTGTTTGATATAAATTTCCAAGAAAGTAATATAAATGATAGCATTTATATTACTTACTTAGATATTTAATCAAAGGAAACAAGGCCCGTCCCGGCTTCGCACGGGTGGACAAAATTCTTTAAATTTTTTCTAGCATTCAATATAGCCTATGACACTCAGCAATAATGTGCCTTTCTATTGGTGAAAGAATTTTTAAAATCGGTTCAGTAGATCCCGAGATTACCCCTTACAATTTAACAAATATACAAACACACAATACATACTTCTTTATAATATTAGTATAGATATACGGTGGCGTTGGTATTGCAGCTTTCAAGCGGTCGGAATAATACTAGAAAAAGTTACTTCTCGGTTATCGGAATCAATCACAATCTTTAGAAATATAATACAATATTAATAGATCTAGATAGTATAATAAAAAAATAAAAAAGGTGTAAATCAGCCCCACCGCTGCTGTTGAAATAGGTGGCCAAAAGGCTGACAGTGTTTCCTCGTTGGATAGCTGTACCTTGGCCGTAGAAGCTACAAAATCTTTTGTCTCTAAAACTTACAAAATAGTTGCTACAATTAAACAGGCAGATATTTTAAATAGAGAACACTTGTATGATATTCAGAAACAACGAAAGTACTACAATACTAAGATCTGACGCAATATAGAAAACAATTTTTTCTATATTGATCCTGCTGGGGATCTCACCTGGGACCTTGGAGTAGCTTTATCATGAAAACCGGTATACGAGCCAAGCCACCAAAGAGGTCGTCATAAATTATTAGTGATTTTTAGTTTTTCTTATATGTTACGGCTTCGTCTTCAAACAAGTTAATTTTTATCAGTTCAGTGCATTGCTATTGTAATGAATCGGGTGTAACGTTTAATTTTAACATTAATCTCGCGTCTTCCTCACTTGCCTGTCAACGCTCTTGCTAACGCCCACACAATACAACAAAATTTAAGAAGAAATTTACGGACTTTTGATACACAAACAGTTTTTTTATAAACATAGGTAGCATGGTGTACTGAAGAGACCTTTTAGATCATAATAATAGCAGAATTGCACATTGCCTTGTTCCGCCATTCCCATTTTTTATCTGACAACTAGAATTACAAATAGGTACCACCATTATTTGGTTGATATACCAAAGAGTCGCTAAGCGTTTTGGTTCCAATTTTGTAATTCATACCGCTAAAGAGTGGAGTTTCTTGCCTAAGTCTGTGTTTCCTTACACATACAATTTAGAGGTTTTTATGTCACGAGTGAGAATAGGTGTCTTCTAGAACCAAACCCGTCACGTCCTAGATCGCATCGTCGCTTACCATCAGGCGAGATAGCGATCAAGCACCTACCCATTAGCAATAAAAAATGTCGGTTAACCAAGTAGTGTGATGATTTTGTCTGCCATAAAATATGTCAAGCCTCAGGTTAGTTTTATGATAAGCTTTAATTGGGAATATTAAAATTTCGGAAGCTTCTTTTTTAATTTAGTTTTAAATTAAATTATAACTTTAAATTGTATGGCGGAATAGCCATTTGCCTTCGCCTCGGTGAAAAATGATCATGTCAAACTTGTCAAAGTATGGTTAATTAATTAACTTTAGTAAAATAATTAAAACTAAGATAAGAGAGATTGGCATTCAATAATAGAAAATGGAATTATCATATAATTTAGAAATATTTTTATGAGATAATTTCAAAATTTTGTGATCCGTACCGCTTAAAAGTGTAAATCTTTGCCTGAGTCTGTATTAATATCTTCACGTAAAGAAATAAAGAAAAAACATTTATTGACACACATATACATACAGAGAGACACTTCACATCACGAATAAACATAGGTCGACCGCTTAAATGAGTGTTCTCATTTAAGCGATTGACCTAACACAAAAAAGTCAAATGAGATTTACTTTTATTACACTAAGTAAGGTCATCGTGGACTGCCCTTTTCCAAATTTTATGAACAAAGTCATAGAATACGTCAATTTGGTCACTGACTTGGTTAAGGATTCTGGATAAACGAGGGATGGAGGAATTGGCACCCATAATAGTGGTCCTTAATGGGGGACAGATCGGTGTGATAGGCTTACGCGGTACTTTAAATAGAGATAGCAGTATTGGACAGTTTATTCTACCGCTAAGCACTTTGTAAGTGAATATCAAATCAAAAGTGTCCCGTCTCTTGTCCAGTGATTCCATCTCAAAGTATCTGTGTCTATCTCTATATCCTTTAATGTTTTTGGCTATTCCTTAGGAGTACGCAAGGTGCCATAAGAATCTCTTTTATATTATTTCAAGGCGAATAATATGAGTTGAATAAAAACGGTTTAAATCATCAGCATAAAAAAGGGGTTGCGTATTTAAAATAATTTGGTAGGTCGTTTATGAAAATATTGAATAATATTGATCCTTAATCCGAACCTTGAGGTACACCAGAGAGGGCTCCACGGGATGTGGAACTTTACCTATTGACGACCACATAAAACTTCCTATTTACAAGATAAGATTTTATCCATTTTAACATAGATCCGGTTATAGCAATGAACTTCAATTTGCCAATGAGCACTCCATGGCAGACTTTGTCGAAGGCCTTACAAAAATTCGTGTAAATTATATCTATCTGTTTCTGGGAATCAGTTGCTTGTGATATAAGATTTTCAAAACACACAAGGTTGGTATTAATTGACTTCGCCTCCACAAAGCCATCTTGATGATCTTAAGGAGCTGTTTACAGTGATCTCAAGTAATGGGACAAATCAAAGATTCCAAGATCTTCGCGAATATACAAAGAAGTGAGATTGGTCAATAGTCTTTGACACAAGCTACGTCTCCAACTTTGCGTATCGGTAAAATTTTAGCCATTTTCAACATATCTGGAAAAGTTCAAGATCTCAAAGAGGCATTATTGATCAAGTACAGTGGTTCAGTAAGGCTATCAGCACAATGTTTATATAAACAACAGGTTTCATTAATTTATTTATATAAATTTGAACAGTTGGGGACGTGTCCAATTAAAATATTGTTATGGTAGTAGAAAATATATGACGACCATTGTCTTAGTTATTCTATGATCACGGTAACTGTAAAGGAGTCAAAACGTCAGGGTTAAATATAAATTATGTAAAAAACCCCTCAATAAGTTATTAAATTTAAATGTGTAATGTGCTCACAAGTGTTAGAACTGAATAAATTTTATTGATTTTCATGCAGTGATGCGTTAAAGAATAGCTTAGTGTTTATTTGCATTTCTTTATTTTACACATATACTGTCTCAAAGAGTGCAATAAATCTCTACCAACGATAAAAGATGCAGTCATGCGTGATATGTCCAAATGAATCCAATTTTAAATAGAACATTTTGTTTCATAATTCTAAGAACACGCGATGTTTGCCTAAAAGTACTGTAGCAAATATAACTAAATTCGTTTGATAACGTTTGAAATAAATAATTCAAACAAATTGGCAGAATTTAACATACTAATATTTTTATCAAATTTGAATACAGTACCTACAGTTGTACAGATGGCTATCTGATATAATGTTTTATAGCACCAATGAATATTTATGTGGGAAGTGATGAAGCAAAACGTTTATCAATACTTGTATATATCCAATAAAATGACCACTTGGTCTTGGTGTTGTTCCATAACACAAGTGCTCTAGCTACTTGGGTCCAGAATATTTTTTTTTTATTGCATAAAGTTGGCAAACAAGCAAACTGCCCACCTGATGGTAAGTGGTAACAGTCACCTATAATACATGTGGCTCTTGTGAGATTCGCAGCAAAAACTGCAACCCCCACAAGAACCACAGTGTACGTTGCCAACTTGTGACATAAGATGTAAAGTCAGTGTACCCGGTATTTTCACTGCCATATATTACCCTTCAAACCGGAACACAGCATGCAAGCACTGCTGCTTTGCGGCAGAAATAGGTAAGACGGAGGTACCTAAGCAGACGACCCTGGTACAGAGTCTCCCTCCAGTAAATGTAATGCATGTGATGTTGCCTTATATTAATACTAGCTGACGCGTTGCTTTGTTATAAATTAATATTAAAACTATTCTATGTCCTTAGTTGAACAAATCCAGAAAAATTAAATAAGAAACATAAAAATCAGTTAAGTAGTTGCGGAGTTCATAGCAGTCGTACACTGTAACACGGAATTTTTATATTTATAATTTTATATTATTAATATTGCTCGTAGCCTGTATTTTGTAACATTTGATATTAAAATATGTCATTTAATTTTCGTTTAAAAATACATTTTAAAATATTGTTGTTATCTAAACATTTAGCTGATATATTTTTATATTTTAAGAAATTATAACAAGAAATCATTTAACATATCTCTGGAGTCATTTGACAAAATACACGCCATGATAGTGAGAGGGTATGAGTTTGAAATCCCATCTGAAAGATAGACATATTTAACTTTTGCTAGTAATATTTTTTATAATTTTCATAACGTTAAAATTTGTGATATTTTCCTGACATAATTTTATCACGCTTTTTAAGATGGCGTATTATATTTGAATGTAACTCAATCTATCATGTCAATGGCTAATAAGCTTTACTTTTATTATTTATTAACTCAGAACGTCGTTATATATCACGACCGTTTGGTGGTCCTGCGTTCGAGTCTCGGAAGCGTGAGATGTTTGTGTACGAGCATTTGTACCCGAGTCACGGGTATTTATATAGGTTTCTGTAACTATTACATATATGTGTATTATATATGTGTGTCTATCCTAATCCCTAATATTCATAACACCAGCCTTGCAGTGCTAGGTTGATTGGTATGAATTCAAGAAATATTATACCTCAATATTAAGGCTGCGCAGTTGACTTGCCAATATTATTATTTAACAAATTATATCAAAATGAAATAAAAATTAAACCAATAAATAAAGAATGAATAAATACTTTATAAAAAAAAAACTTTTAAAAAACCACGTTTTACTACGGGTTATAGATGTACTAAAAAGGAGAAAATAATTTTTTACAAATGGACTAAAAAGATAAAAATAAATTTTTGGTAATAATGAAAGTTTACGATACAAATATTCTAAAATTTATTGAATATTATGTATTGTTTTGAACATTCATACGCAGAATTTGAAAAATTTCCAAAAAATTAAAACGTGGTGCGTAATTTAGATCAACAGCGTTATTGATATTATATTAATATTTTCATTATCTTTCCTAAATCCCTTCCTAACTAAACCAATGCAATAGTAATGCTGTGGATGGCATTGAATAGTTTTTCAAGTATAATGCGCACCAAGTTTTAATTTTTTGGAAATTTTTCAAATTCTGCGTATGAATGTTCAGAACAATACATAATATTCAATAAATTTTAGAATATTTGTATCGTAAATTTTCATTATTACCAAAAATTTATTTTTATCTTTTTAGTCCATTTGTAAAAATTTATTTTCTCCTTTTTAGTACATCTATAACCCGTAGTGAAACGTGTTTTTTTTTAAGTTTTTTTTTGATAAAGTATTTATTTAACTCTTTTTAGTTTTAAATTATCTGAATTGTGCCTACTTAGTTCTTCAATATATACATGTAATATATATCAAATATCCAGACACACACGTGGAGGTTAATTTAATTAAAGCCTAATTAAGTGGTTTTAGGATGTCAAACTGATTCAATATGAAATTGTTAGGTGAAACAAGCCTGTGTACAAAATTTCAGCCAAATCGGATAAGAGGAAGAGGTCGAAATAAGGATCTCAAATTTTGACGACAAACCAACAGACAGACAAGTGAAGTTAAGTAAAACGTGGTAAAAAAAATAAAAACAATACCATTTTATTACCTTTATTTGTAACTGCAAAGGAAACTTTTGCTCTTAAATTAACCTCAGTAATTTTTTATAAAGTGTGCAAATGTTTAAAAAAAATTGTCTTAGTTTTATGTTGTGGTTTTATTGATATATTTATTTAGAATAGGCCTGTTACAGTGCTTTACAATTGCTTTTCCCGTATTGACATTGATTCCTGTTATAAACAAAATATAAATAATAAACTACAAAGACAAAATAACATATTAAACTTTTTTCAATTTGACGATAGACTATACAGAGTTTTACAGTATGTGTGTATGTGTCAGATACGGTAGTGTGTGTTATGATAATTTTAACCATTTAAATGTACTTTTGGAGTTTACTCTAAGAATTGAGTTTCAGATAAGGCGCCCAGTATGAAAATATATTAAGAGAATCAGTGATCGAATGAGAGCGTTACATTTTTTGTGCGGAACTTATCATGCGTACTTTTCAGTTTTATTTTGAAATGTTGTTTTATTGTGTTATTATTTTCTGTGCCTGTTCATAGACAATCGTTCTTAAAGAGTAAACTCTAGCCGTGCGGCGGAGCTGACGTAGATACTTTTTTTAAACATCTCCCTTATTATATTATATATAGTTGAGTTAGTTAGTTGAGTACTTCATTGCGGTCAAATACAGTGACACGGAATTTATATGTATATATACCGATTATGATGTTTTTATTCCTGGATTTATTCTGACTTAGGACATAGATTAGGTTTCATTTTAATTAATAACAGTAATGTGTGGTCGCATCCGCTAGTATCATATTAAAATATTAGCTTTCTGAACTCCTTCTCCATATAAATATAAACTTTAACTGTGTCAAATATCATATTCCTTTTCATCCGTAATTTTCTTGAAATTGTGTAGAAAATTACCGCTTGGATTTTGATTTAAATATAATAGATTTATCACTGTGCACTGTGCATGTTCTCCATATAGAATTTATTTGAAAAGTTTGATGCTTCAATGGCATCATATATGAGCTCTTTTGTCCAAAGTCATATGTAATCTTTTTTACAATATCAATTTGATTTTTTGTTTTTTAATTAACTTCCTTGGTATAGTTATTTTTGGTGTTTCAGTTTCCAGCTTTTTAGGGATAAGATTTCTTGCAAATATAATATATTGAGAAATATTATTAACTTGATAATCACTTTGCATATCAAATTGGCATTGTTGATACAAAACATCATTAAGGGTTTAGTAGGAACATCTATATTCGAATAAATAGAAGTCTTCAAAAAATCAAAATCAAAATTGTTAAAAGTTGTATGATGAATATAAGCATTTGTACCTTAGTCATGGTTTATATATTTTTCTATGAATATTACATACTTAGGTATCATTTATGTATGTCTATTCGTTATTATAGTATCCATAACACCAGCCTTACAGTGCTTACTTTGGGCTGGGCTAATTGGTGTGAATTTTATATTTATTGGATTTTACAGTGAAGTCAAATACGTGGCATATGTTGGTTCTTTAACATATAATAGGAGTATCTGGGGTCCAAATGTAAGAAGATATAATATTTTTTTATTTAAAAGCTTATTTTAATGGTATGGTCTCAAATACCTAGTCCAGTTCGTAATCTGGAAAAAAGTATTTAACATTAGAAGTTACAGTAATACAATACGACACACACTTACTTAATACTTAAAACACTTACATATACAGTAGACTACTAATCTTAACCATTATTGCTTTTAATTTGTGTAGGTTTGGCATTGGTCCGGACTTCCAAAGGTTGCGAATTCGTTTCCCATCTGCGAATTCACTTGTGAACTGTGTCGATTTTTTTTGTATTTTTCTTTTAAAATAATTTATTATTATTTCTTTATTGAATATGTCTAAGAAAATAATATCAAGACATATCTTGAAAATAAATGTCTTTCACTTTTCTTCATTCGTTTTGTGCGAGTTTGCCATACTCACTCAACAAAGTACGGTAATTTGTTATTTTCTACGACCTCCTATCAGGTGAATGGAAAAAAAGAGTTGCCTCTATAAGCCTTAAAAGAAAATAAACTGAGTCAGGGTAAGTTGTTCATAATCTCACTTTCTATAATCTTGTGATAACAGATTTTTTTGTGGATTATGTATGGTGGCGACGTATAATATTGTAAATGTCGTTACTTCTGTTAAAGTTAGACGACCGTTTGGTGCAACGGTAGCGATCCTGCCTTTCGCACCGACGGTCCTGGGTTCGAATCCCGGTAGGGGCAGATGTTTGTATGATGAATACGAGCATTTGTGCCTGAGTCACGGGTATTTATATATATTTCTATGAATATTACATATCTATGTATCATATATGTATGTCTATCCGTTACCCTAGTACCCATAACACAAGCCTTACAGTGCTTACTTTGGACTAGGTTAATTGGTGTGAATGTGAAAAAAAAAAAGCTGCAGAATTTCTTGCGCACTTTTTTCTTGTGAGTTAAAAGACATCCTGAATGGATGGTAGGTAGAAATGTTGGACTATTCAAAACAACTGATTTTAAGTGCATTTGAATAAAGTTTTACTCATTAAGTACTTAAATTATGAGCTAATATACTAAATACAACGTGCATATCGGTCTATATAAGTGTCCCATCGACAACTATTATCAGCTGTATGGTCCTAATCTTACTTCTTATTTTGTAGACTTAGAATTACATGCCTAAATAGCACATTCACGAAAGGGTTAAAAACGAAGCGAATAAAAGTGTAGGTGATCAATCTTCGCCTTCGTTATACGCCCACTTGAGAGTCTTAAACTAAACATATGGATAACGATGGATTACTGGAATGAAACTGGTTATATTTTTTCTGTAACTATTACATATATGTGTATTATATATGTGTGTCTATCCTAATCCCTAATATTCATAACACCAGCCTTGCAGTGCTAGGTTGATTGGTATGAATTCAAGAAATATTATACCTCAATATTAAGGCTGCGCAGTTGACTTGCCAATATTATTATTTAACAAATTATATCAAAATGAAATAAAAATTAAACCAATAAATAAAGAATGAATAAATACTTTATAAAAAAAAAACTTTTAAAAAACCACGTTTTACTACGGGTTATAGATGTACTAAAAAGGAGAAAATAATTTTTTACAAATGGACTAAAAAGATAAAAATAAATTTTTGGTAATAATGAAAGTTTACGATACAAATATTCTAAAATTTATTGAATATTATGTATTGTTTTGAACATTCATACGCAGAATTTGAAAAATTTCCAAAAAATTAAAACGTGGTGCGTAATTTAGATCAACAGCGTTATTGATATTATATTAATATTTTCATTATCTTTCCTAAATCCCTTCCTAACTAAACCAATGCAATAGTAATGCTGTGGATGGCATTGAATAGTTTTTCAAGTATAATGCGCACCACGTTTTAATTTTTTGGAAATTTTTCAAATTCTGCGTATGAATGTTCAGAACAATACATAATATTCAATAAATTTTAGAATATTTGTATCGTAAATTTTCATTATTACCAAAAATTTATTTTTATCTTTTTAGTCCATTTGTAAAAATTTATTTTCTCCTTTTTAGTACATCTATAACCCGTAGTGAAACGTGTTTTTTTTTAAGTTTTTTTTTGATAAAGTATTTATTTAACTCTTTTTAGTTTTAAATTATCTGAATTGTGCCTACTTAGTTCTTCAATATATACATGTAATATATATCAAATATCCAGACACACACGTGGAGGTTAATTTAATTAAAGCCTAATTAAGTGGTTTTAGGATGTCAAACTGATTCAATATGAAATTGTTAGGTGAAACAAGCCTGTGTACAAAATTTCAGCCAAATCGGATAAGAGGAAGAGGTCGAAATAAGGATCTCAAATTTTGACGACAAACCAACAGACAGACAAGTGAAGTTAAGTAAAACGTGGTAAAAAAAATAAAAACAATACCATTTTATTACCTTTATTTGTAACTGCAAAGGAAACTTTTGCTCTTAAATTAACCTCAGTAATTTTTTATAAAGTGTGCAAATGTTTAAAAAAAATTGTCTTAGTTTTATGTTGTGGTTTTATTGATATATTTATTTTGAATAGGCCTGTTACAGTGCTTTACAATTGCTTTTCCCGTATTGACATTGATTCCTGTTATAAACAAAATATAAATAATAAACTACAAAGACAAAATAACATATTAAACTTTTTTCAATTTGACGATAGACTATACAGAGTTTTACAGTATGTGTGTATGTGTCAGATACGGTAGTGTGTGTTATGATAATTTTAACCATTTAAATGTACTTTTGGAGTTTACTCTAAGAATTGAGTTTCAGATAAGGCGCCCAGTATGAAAATATATTAAGAGAATCAGTGATCGAATGAGAGCGTTACATTTTTTGTGCGGAACTTATCATGCGTACTTTTCAGTTTTATTTTGAAATGTTGTTTTATTGTGTTATTATTTTCTGTGCCTGTTCATAGACAATCGTTCTTAAAGAGTAAACTCTAGCCGTGCGGCGGAGCTGACGTAGATACTTTTTTTAAACATCTCCCTTATTATATTATATATAGTTGAGTTAGTTAGTTGAGTACTTCATTGCGGTCAAATACAGTGACACGGAATTTATATGTATATATACCGATTATGATGTTTTTATTCCTGGATTTATTCTGACTTAGGACATAGATTAGGTTTCATTTTAATTAATAACAGTAATGTGTGGTCGCATCCGCTAGTATCATATTAAAATATTAGCTTTCTGAACTCCTTCTCCATATAAATATAAACTTTAACTGTGTCAAATATCATATTCCTTTTCATCCGTAATTTTCTTGAAATTGTGTAGAAAATTACCGCTTGGATTTTGATTTAAATATAATAGATTTATCACTGTGCACTGTGCATGTTCTCCATATAGAATTTATTTGAAAAGTTTGATGCTTCAATGGCATCATATATGAGCTCTTTTGTCCAAAGTCATATGTAATCTTTTTTACAATATCAATTTGATTTTTTGTTTTTTAATTAACTTCATTGGTATAGTTATTTTTGGTGTTTCAGTTTCCAGCTTTTTAGGGATAAGATTTCTTGCAAATATAATATATTGAGAAATATTATTAACTTGATAATCACTTTGCATATCAAATTGGCATTGTTGATACAAAACATCATTAAGGGTTTAGTAGGAACATCTATATTCGAATAAATAGAAGTCTTCAAAAAATCAAAATCAAAATTGTTAAAAGTTGTATGATGAATATAAGCATTTGTACCTTAGTCATGGTTTATATATTATTCTATGAATATTACATACTTAGGTATCATTTATGTATGTCTATTCGTTATTATAGTATCCATAACACCAGCCTTACAGTGCTTACTTTGGGCTGGGCTAATTGGTGTGAATTTTATATTTATTGGATTTTACAGTGAAGTCAAATACGTGGCATATGTTGGTTCTTTAACATATAATAGGAGTATCTGGGGTCCAAATGTAAGAAGATATAATATTTTTTTATTTAAAAGCTTATTTTAATGGTATGGTCTCAAATACCTAGTCCAGTTCGTAATCTGGAAAAAAGTATTTAACATTAGAAGTTACAGTAATACAATACGACACACACTTACTTAATACTTAAAACACTTACATATACAGTAGACTACTAATCTTAACCATTATTGCTTTTAATTTGTGTAGGTTTGGCATTGGTCCGGACTTCCAAAGGTTGCGAATTCGTTTCCCATCTGCGAATTCACTTGTGAACTGTGTCGATTTTTTTTGTATTTTTCTTTTAAAATAATTTATTATTATTTCTTTATTGAATATGTCTAAGAAAATAATATCAAGACATATCTTGAAAATAAATGTCTTTCACTTTTCTTCATTCGTTTTGTGCGAGTTTGCCATACTCACTCAACAAAGTACGGTAATTTGTTATTTTCTACGACCTCCTATCAGGTGAATGGAAAAAAAGAGTTGCCTCTATAAGCCTTAAAAGAAAATAAACTGAGTCAGGGTAAGTTGTTCATAATCTCACTTTCTATAATCTTGTGATAACAGATTTTTTTGTGGATTATGTATGGTGGCGACGTATAATATTGTAAATGTCGTTACTTCTGTTAAAGTTAGACGACCGTTTGGTGCAACGGTAGCGATCCTGCCTTTCGCACCGACGGTCCTGGGTTCGAATCCCGGTAGGGGCAGATGTTTGTATGATGAATACGAGCATTTGTGCCTGAGTCACGGGTATTTATATATATTTCTATGAATATTACATATCTATGTATCATATATGTATGTCTATCCGTTACCCTAGTACCCATAACACAAGCCTTACAGTGCTTACTTTGGACTAGGTTAATTGGTGTGAATGTGAAAAAAAAAAAAGCTGCAGAATTTCTTGCGCACTTTTTTCTTGTGAGTTAAAAGACATCCTGAATGGATGGTAGGTAGAAATGTTGGACTATTCAAAACAACTGATTTTAAGTGCATTTGAATAAAGTTTTACTCATTAAGTACTTAAATTATGAGCTAATATACTAAATACAACGTGCATATCGGTCTATATAAGTGTCCCATCGACAACTATTATCAGCTGTATGGTCCTAATCTTACTTCTTATTTTGTAGACTTAGAATTACATGCCTAAATAGCACATTCACGAAAGGGTTAAAAACGAAGCGAATAAAAGTGTAGGTGATCAATCTTCGCCTTCGTTATACGCCCACTTGAGAGTCTTAAACTAAACATATGGATAACGATGGATTACTGGAATGAAACTGGTTATATTTTTTTATTTTTATGAAATTAAACATTTTATTGTAAATTTGCTGTTTATTATGAAATTAATCGGCGCCTTACTCTGCTTTTGTTTGTTTGTGATACATTGACTGATATATTGCGTTAAAAATAAACTTATAAACTACCCACATACCTTTTTGAAGTGAAACTTCTAATAGTCGGGGGTATTAGAATTATTTCTGTTACGAAAAAGCTTGAGGGCCGCTTGGAGGGGATAGACGATATATTGCGTGGTGAGAGGCGGCAGCGGCGGAGGGAGGACGACGGCTGTATTAGATTAAAAATAGTATTAAAAATAAATATATATATAGAGGTGTTGACCGTTGAAGTTTCACTTCTACGTGGTACTTTATAAATTATTTTTATTGGTCAGAACCGATAAGGCGTTAAATTTTTTATACATTGTTATTAGTTTAGCTGTTGGCTGAAAATAACATAAATAAATAAATATAAAGAATTTTATATAATTGGTTTAACTTGTATCGTTGACGATAGTTATTTTATAATAAGCCAAAAAGCTTTGAGCATAGACAGAAGGTAGCTTGCCTATTCGTTTTTTATAGGACGCATTTCAGAGAGTTCGCTGCAGAACTGCACTGCCTTGTACCGCCGTTCCCATTATTTTCGTCGAACAACTAGACTTACACTGACTGACTAAGCGACACCATTATTTGGTTGATACACCAGTGAGTCGCACTAAGCGTTTTGGTTCCAATTTTGTAATCTGTACCAATAAAAAGTGGAAATCCTTGACCGAGTCTGTGTTTTCTGATACATACAATTAAGGGGTCTTCAAGTCTCGAGTGAATAGGTATCTTTTAGGCAAGCGCGTCACAGATTAAATCGCATCATCGCATACAGTCAGACGAGATAGCGGTCAAGCGCAATTAAAAAATCATAATAGAAATTGCAAATAAAAAAAAAATCTAGATTATATTAAAAATGTTACGTTTCAAGCAATAATATGTAAAATTAAAAATGTAAATTTAATTCCATAACCGACCATAAACTAATCTAAATAAAAATTATCCTATAAATCTTTGCTCGTAGGTAATGTGCCCAGAAGACTGATAACGTTACCGCATTATAAATTTGATAAATGTATTACCACATACATTGTTGTGAACTCAAGCAGCTAAGTACTCGTACGTATGTTACGGAAAACAAAACATTTTATATCGTGAAGTGGCGACGGCTGTTTTTCTTCCTTTAATTGTATTTTACAGGGTTTTTGACGTCATAACGTCTTATAAATTAATGAACGCCGGCTGCACGCACGAAAAGTGTAGGTAACGTTCCGCCTGAGCCGAGCGTGCAAGCGAGAACGCTGAATACGCGATAGAGAGGCACGATCGGCCTAAGCCTTCGACTTGTGGCGCATCTATCTCTCTTCCACTTCATGAAGTGAAAAGTTAATGTTTTCGTCTGTTTATTACAATAACTTTATGTTAATTTAACGAAATAAAATAATTTTCAATTAACTCCTTCTTTGTATTATACAAAATAATGTAATAATAATAAAAGTAAATTCATAAAAGTATGCAATTTTTCATCAATGTTTTCTTATGACACTATCACGTAAAATTATCGTCCGTAAACTGACTTTACAGACAACCAATTTTTTATTTTTAATAAGCTTTCCAAGTGCCAACATAGTGCCTAATTAAGAAAAATCTGTTTTTACAAAAGTTTAAAACAGTATAGTTATCATAAAAAATATTATTCTTTTAGAGAAAAGTATTTTTTTATATTAATAAGTGTACAAAAATCATCAACTCCACGATTTCTATTTCTTGTATATATTCTTTAATCGACAAATCGATTTCTTAATTCTGACTTTGTTTCTTCTTTATTGATTATTCATGAACTTATTTACTTACTTTACTTACTTTATTGATTGATATCTTGAACTTGATATTATCGGTAGAACATGAAGAGAAAGTTATAATATTAAAATATTAATATAAAAATTAGGGAGTACTCCCATAAAAAAACACATTTGTTATTAGTGTGTAAATTATAATGTTGATGCATTTACATTCTTAATTCTAGACTTATAACCAAATAAGTTGTAGAATTCTAATCGCATGTTGTGTGCAATTAGGGTACAAAATGTCATACTAGCTACACACAGCATGCTTTGCGATGCTCTATTTTTGCTGACTATACATATAAACCATCCCCGGCATTTCTTTTAATGGGTTCGTTCATAATTTTTTATTTTTTTTTTTTTTTTATTGCTGAAAGTTGGCAAACAAGCAAACTGCCCACCTGATGGTAAGTGGTAACAGTCACCTATAATACAAGTGGCTCTTGTGAGATTCGCAGCAAAACTGCAACCCCCACAAGAACCACAGTGTACGTTGCCAACTTGTGACACAAGATGTAAAGTCACTGTACCCAGTAATTTCACTGCCAAATCTTACCCTTCAAACCGGAACACAGCAATGCAAGCACTGCTGCTTTGCGGCAGAAATAGGTAAATAGGTAATTCCCATCAAAGCCGGGTTCCAAGACAGAATCCCTGATGGAACGAGCTAACCCAGAAGGTGCCTATTCACACTGGCTTTGAAAACGGACGGGTACAACAAGTTAACAAAATTTCATTACAATTTGATCAATGATTTTGGAACTTCGGAATTTCGAAACGCATAGGAAACAAACATACAAACATTAATTTTCATTTATTTATTTATTTATTTATTTACTTAGGTCTACTCACAGCTTATGCACTAAATACATCATTACTTACTTAATTATCTAATCTTAACTAAGTACATAAACTACTTACAAGAAGACACATCTTGCTTTTAATATTATGATACAGACTTAACTTACCAATTATTATTCAATGTACGAGTATTTTCATAATTTTAATTTTATAATTTTAAGTAAAAATGAGATAAACAATATTTGACAAAAGTGGTCTTTTAACTGTAATTAATAATGCCACTGTTGTATAACACCTTGCGTATGCTATTGGGAGAGTCTTGAAACACGTCAATTAAGTCCGAATATTTATTTAAAATTCGAGATAGACGTGGGATGGCTGAATTGGCACCTAAGACCGTGTATCTAAGAGGAGGACAGAGTGGTGTTATGGGCTTTCGAGGTATCCTATACGGGGCTCTAAATTTGAATTGTGATAGTAGAGTGGGGCAGTTGATTCTACTTGTTAAGATATTACTCAGAAAAATTATATCCAACTGATCCCTTCTATTTTCGAGTGACATCATTTTAAAACATTTTAATCTCTCCCCGTAACTTTTAATTTTTTTATGCAAGCCTTTAGAATACGCAAGATGCCACACAAACTTTTTCTGCACTCTTTCAAGTCGAAGAGTATGTGTTGCGAAATGTGGGCGCCATACGACACTACCATATTCCAAAATACTCCTTACTAAAGAGTTATACAATAAAATTTTTGTTTGCGTATTCTTGAAGATCTTTGCATTTCTTATTACAAACCCTAGCATCTTCGAAGCCCTTTTAACTACATTATCTACTTGGGAAACGAAAGATAACTTTTGATCAAAGTATATACCAAGATCCTTCACACTCTCTGAAGTTTCCAATGCAACACCTTGAAGATAATACTGAGTAGCAGTGAGGTTCATTTTTCGTGTAAAATGAACTTGTCGGCACTTTCTTGGATTGAGCAACATACCGTTATCAGTGCGCCAGTCAACAAGATTATTTAGATCATCCTGCAACTTCACAGCATCGTTATCTGTTTTTATCTGTAGTCCCATCTTTAAATCATCTGCGTAAAGGAATGGAGTGGCATAGTTGAGATATTTTGGCAAATCGTTCACTAGTATGTTGAACAAGATTGGTCCCAGATGCGAACCCTGAGGTACGCCAGACAGTATGTCACGATAACTAGAGCGATATCCATTAATCACAACCTGAAATTTTCTATTTGTAAGGTAGGATTTAATCCATTTTAATAAAGAACCCGTAATTCCCCACGAATTCAATTTCCCTAACAGCACATTATGATGCACCTTGTCGAACGCTTTGCAGAAGTCTGTATATATAACATCAACTTGCCCATGTGAATCAATTGCCTGTGATAAAAAATTCTCAAAACATACCAGGTTGGTGCAAGTAGACCGTGTTTCAAGAAAACCATGCTGATGGTCTGTAAATATTTGCTTGCAATGACTTCGAATTACAGGACAAATAATTGATTCAAGGACTTTGGCAAATACACAAAGTAGGGAAATTGGTCGATAGTCATCAACACAAGATTTGTCTCCACCTTTGTGTATCGGTACAACTTTTGCTAGCTTCCAATTATCTGGGAATATCCCCGACCTTAGTGATTCATTATAAATAATATATAACGGTTCAGCTAGGGTTTCCGCACACTCTTTAACAAACATAACCGGGACTTCATCGGGACCGTGACTTTTGCAAGCATCTAAATTCTTTAACTTCTGCAAAACGTCGTCTAAACCAATAAAGATTGAATGCAGGTTGTTATTGTGTACTTCTTCCTTATTTACGTTGTTGCCGCTATTACCATCCGAAACATTGTAGACAGAAGCAAAGTTGTCAGCAAACAGCTCACATATATCTTTGCCACTAGAAGCTGTGCAAGTTGCAGTGTGCATTGTCATGGGGTATGAGCTGTTTCCCCTGCGTTTTCCTTTTATAAAAGACCAGAATACTTTTGGATTTACTTTTATTGATTCCTCAACCCCGCTCAGATAATTTCGGTAGCATATTGACTCTAACTTTTCACATCGGCTTTTCAACATTTTCAATGAGATTTCGTCTAAAGGGTTTCTAAAATTTTTATACCGTAACCTCACACGATTTTTCTCATGTAATAATTTAATGAGATTTTTTGTATACCAAGGAGGGTATTTAGATTTAACTGGGTTCTTTAAAGGGACGAACAGGTCTATGGATTCTCTTAAAACTTCATAAAAAGCCTTCAGCATACCGTTGACATCTGTATTATTCAACAAAATATCCATCCAAGAATTACTTTTCAAAAATTCATTTATGCTACTGTAATCTGCCTTATAAAAATTAAACCTTTCAATATCACGGTTGTAGAGTAAAGTTTTTACATTAAAGGTAGTTAAGGTTATCTCAAGAGGAGGATGGTGAGGGTCTACTTTGGATAGGATATCAGTGGCAGTTTGGATTTGACAATCTTGTATATTAGATAAAAAGAGATCCAGAATATTGCCACTCTTATTAGGAATTATATTAAATTGATCTAAGTCATTGAATAACATAAAATCTCTTACTAAAGATTCAAGAGATGACACATTGTTGCTTACTTGCTCATTCCAGTTTATTTGACCTAAATTAAAATCTCCCACAATGCATGCCTTACCCTTGACATGTTCTAGGGCAAGATTGCAGTTACACAAAAACATATCCAAAGCTGCTATGGTTACAGGTGGAGGTAAATAAACAATACAGAATGTAACCTGGCGAATGCCCCTAGTAGCTGGAATGTCAACAGTCACCCAAAGATCTTCATAAGTACTCTCCCATTGGTTATTTCTATAAGAATTAAATTTTTTTGAGATTGCGAAAAGAATACCCCCTCCGTCACTTTTGTTGGTACTTATTAAATCTCTATCCCTACGATAGACTACATATCGGTTATCGAATAATTCACTATCAAACACAGTGTCATTTAGCCAAGTTTCCGTGAGTATGATAACGTCGTAACAACTAAGACTTAAATTTCTAATAAAATCAATTGTTTTGGTTTTAAGACCACGGACATTTTGGTAGTACATGGTAAAACTAGACATTATAGAAGGTTTAAATTTAAAAGAGAATAAAATAATATAAATTACTTAAGTTTTCTTAAGGTCTCTGAGTCCTTGATCAGAATAAAAGCTGACTCATCGGTCTTCCGCATAAAAACTCGTCCGTTTCTCACCCATACATGTTTATAGCTCATCTCTTTCGCTTTCTTTCTGGCTGCAGCATGTAAGGCTTTATTAGTTATAGAAAGATGTTCTACCACGTAAATTGGACTTTTTACGCCAGACATACCTATGTGAGAAGTATTCAACTTATTGTTCGGATTCAGTTTGTTATATTTTATAACCTTAGCCAGTAAGTTATCCCGGTGTTGTGGTGATGACATTTGAACAACTATTGATCTTGGGCGTGTGCTAGACTTATCTAGTTTTGATACTCGCGTGCAATAATGGATAGTTTCTTCTTTTATATTATGACCGACCGTGTTAGCAATTTGCATGATTAGGTCCATAAGTTTTTCGCCTCTTTTTTCTGGAACACATTGTATCTCCAAATTATTTGCGCGTGCATTTTGCTCCAACGTCTTTACATTGCCTTTTAATAATTCAATATTATTCCGCATACCCTTGTTTTCCTCTTTCAGTGCGTTAACTATCTCGGACATTTCTTGATATCTGTTTATATTTGAATAGAAGATAGGTATGTTTCTGCTGTAATTGTTTTCTTGCCTTAATTTTTATCATGTAACTGTGCCCTAAATAAATGTTCTTCATTCTTGTAGTGATGTGACAATCACAAAATTTGTATTTTTTTAATATTTTGAACTATTGACGATAATTATTAAATAATCCACATATAAAATATCGCCTACCGAATGTGAAAAAATGAAAGTCTCAACTTGCTTATTCATATAAAGCTCTGAAAGCCAGCTACGCAGTAACTTTGCAATTTTACGAGACCTTGTATCGAGATATGTCGAAGGCGAAACAGAAACGACTTTATGAGCACTTCGAAGTTGAAAGAATGATGGTAACCATATCTTGATGCACTTAGTGAATCCTGAGTTTTATAGCGCAGTTTTTCACGTGTTCGGATTTTAAAAACCTTTGTTGTCGACTGGCTATACAGAAATTGAAAGAAAATTCATTAAAAAAGAGATAGAAAGCGAGACAGAAGGTCCCCACATCAGTGTGCTTGACCTATATATATCGGGTAACGGTACTAAAGCTGACGCTCTCGTGTAACGGTAATATCTGACGCTTAGCACGGATAGAGGGGCCGCGCGGCGAGCGCCTATATGCGAGCGGTCCGAACGTCCGTATAGAAGCTTCGCTTCAAAAAAATATTCACTTAGGTAAGCGAGTCTGACAGTCGATGTAATATAGGTAATAAACTTGATCAAAGATAAACCCTAGCAAAGCAAAGAAATCTTTTCATCATACAGACACTTAGCTACTCAGCCAATGACTCTAGTACAAAATTAAATGATGGTATTAAGTCCGAGTCCCAGAAGGGGCAGGCATTGTGTGATAAATAGAATAGCGTTTATTCAGCACAAATAATACATTAGCATTACATTATAAATAAACAATTATTTTTATGCCGAAACGGTCACATCTCAGCACATGTCACCGCCTGAGCAGAGACGCTGATTTTCAGATGCAACCTTGGGATGGTGTTAGATGTCGTAGTGTGTAAATACGAGAATTTGTACCTGATTCATGGGTATTTATATATATATATATATATATATATTCCTTTATATTATTTATTTATGTATGATTTAAATGTCTATCCGTTACCCTAGTATCCATAGCACAAGCTTTACAGTGCTTACTTTGGGCTAGCTTAATTGATGTGATGGTAATATTATTTATCATACAAACATCTGCCCCTTCCGGGACTCAGACACAGGACCTTCAGTGTGAAAAACAGGGTTTTTACCACAGCACTAAAAAGTCGTGACTAAAATTACCATTGTCTTGTCTTTAGTTTGATAAGCCACAAAAAAAAAAATATGTCTATGAAAAGCCCATTACTAGAATAAACGATAAATTATAAAAATAGTAATATACAAAATGAACTAATGCCTCTTGGCAATAATTTTCTAAAGTGTAACTTTAATTAAAAAGTTTCTGATATGATAACTGTATATGGTAATGTAAAACCATTTGGAACATCCAGTAATTAGATGATGATCACACGAGACTCTTTTGGCATTTAAATTGGGCAACTATAAGTTGCTATTGCTATTGCGAGGACAAATGTTGTTTGTTTTTTTTAACTCCTTGAAGCCCAGCTTTGTGTTTAATGCGTTATTTCTCTCTCTCTATCGGGGAAAAAAATATCATTCAATCAAAAAGAACCATTACCAAAGTCGTAATAACGAGCTTAAGAACGTAATATGCGCTTTAGAGCATTATATAATGCTCGCTTTTAGGTTTCGTGGTCGCGCGTGTTAGATTTATTAACTATAAAGTATGATAATTAAGTATTTTACACATGTTTTCTTGTTTACCTTAAAGAAAAGCATCTTTTGCTTGATAGTTTGAGTGATTTTATTTTGTTTTCAATAAGAATCATATAATTTACCAAAGCAAAAACCAACCTTTAAGTAATCTTAACTCTGTTTTCATATATCCATTAATATCTCCAATTTAATCAGTGTGTTGTATAAATAACCTTTACAATTTGTTCCTATTAAGTTATTTTTGCAATTAAAAGATTAATATCCTAGTTAACCTCTTTAAACCTCTTTTGATATAATTAATTCATAGTCAATTTGAAAGAAATTGTTAAATAGAGCCAAATGAATGACGTCAGAGAATATCGTCCGATGTGACGTCACTTGTTTGTCACCGCCTATAAAAGACTGTGATCCGGTTGTACTCGGCCCACTTGCTTCGCAGCAGCCGCACGGCACGGACCTAAGCTGAGTATACAATTATTTAGTACATGATAGGAAGACATATTATGTACCGTTTGTGTGTTGGTATATAGGTACAATATGTTCTTATTATCGAACCTAGAATTAAATTAGTAAGGTATATACCTTGCTTTGTTACTTGATATTTAAAAATGTTTTAATAAGGTTATTTTGGATAGCTCCACACTATTTTACTAAATGTTTAAGTAAATGAAGTTATTGTGGGTAGTTTTCTGTTCCACTAAATTTTGTTGATAAATGTTATAATAAATGTAATTCCATGACATTCTTCTTATTTGCTTAAATCATTCTATGATTATGATGATTTAAATGGGATTAAAATACTTTTTTTTTGTATTCTGCCTTTTTCTTTTCTCTATTTTTTTTAACTTAATCTCACACGCGCATGATATAATGCTCTCGGGTTTTAAGGAGTTAATAAAAGAAACCGGACAAGTGCGAGTTGGATTCACCCACCGAGGATTCCGTACTTTGTAGGTACATAATTATAAATAGGTTGAGACTAGCAGTTTTTTCCGAGATTTTCCCGATATCCAGTTCCAAAACCTATAGATATAATTAAGACTATATTTTTTAATATTTAATTACAAATGTATAGTTTTCAGATTTTTCCCTGTACTGTAGTAAGTTGCCAAATTTCGTAGTTCTAGGTCAACGAAAAGTACCTTATGAATTTTGATTCCCGTGAAAGTGTCGAAATATACTGCTGTGTCTTTTTTATGTCAACTTAGAAGTTCGATTATTTCACAGCTTTAAGGAACTGTAGAACTGGGTATTAATTTCAACTCAATACTTCCACGCGTTCTCGAGATAAAGGGTCTTGACCGACAAACAGACAGATGGACAAGAAAGTGATCCTTTAAGTGTTCCGTTTATTTCTTTTGAAGTACGGAACCCTTAAAAAAGTCATATTTGTAACCACCTTATACGCAAGTAAGATCTTATAAAAATACTTATTTATATATTTAGTTCTTACACTTCTGCGCACATTATGCATTTAGATAAAATCACTTTTTCACATCGGATTTTGCGCATAAATCTATAATATAAGATCACAGCGGTTTGTGTGTTTGTCTGTCCGCTCTTTTCCATTGTATCAATAACGTTACCATAGCAACGCGTTAACCGAAAGTAGTTCGTGTCGCGTAGGTGGGTGCTTAAATAAGAGTACCACACTCACGGTTCACAAAATATCTATTCTCAGGGTTACTGGGTCTATTAGCCCGGCGGGTAGTTTGCCTTCGTCCCAAACTTCCCTGTAAGGCGGCCATAGGTGGAAGGCGGCGCGATCCAATGGGACGCGCAGTGACGCGATGGCAGCAGCTTGCTGGTGACGACAGTGGTATCACAAACAATGACGTGCAAGTGATGACCATGGGCAGTTAATCCGAATCTTGATCCCTGAAATTTTAGATAGATATACGCAAGACAAAAGCAAATTTCAGTGTGGCGATAAACCATTTTTAATAAAATTTTGTTTGATAAAAGAAATAATAATTTATACAACGTTACATTCGTCAACCGGACGCTAGATGGCGCTAACGGAAAAATATTTAAGAAAGGAAAAAAATTAAAGAATTTTGTCCACCCGTGCGAAGCCGGGACGGGCCGCTAGTCATAATCTAAGAACACAAATTTGTTGTATGTGTGTTTGTCTGTCCGCTCTTTTTCCCCGCTCCTTTTCCATTGTAACAATAACGTTACCATAGCAATTAACGTTACCATAGCAATAACGTTACCATAGCAACGCGTTACCGGGTCAGCTTGTCATATTTAATACTGACGTTTCGACTCCTTTACTGGAGCCGTGATCAGTGGTTTTATACTTACTATTATATTATTCTGGGTCATGAAACACGAGCATTTCACGGAAAATTTGTTAAAGTATAATATTCTCCCTGAATGAGTAGAGAACTTTTACTTCTTTCTACTAGTATCAATGCTTTCGCTTATTAACCTATGGATTACTGATTAGGACTCGAAGATATTTAAGTAAATATTATGTTACGGTTAATGATCGTCTGTGTACCGAAATGATTAGGATTTTGGCGTATCATCGCCACCTTATTTTTTGAAAATACTCTTAAAACAAATCTAATTCCATAAAACATGTTAAAAAAAATATGCGTATCAGCGCAAACGCGTAACTTGAGTTTACTCTTTGAAAACGATTATCTCAAAATATATATAATAGACAAAGGAAGTAAATGAATACATATACCTATTTATTCATATTAATTTGACAAAAGATATTACTTAATTACGGTATTATTATTTATATATGCAGGAGCGTCGAAAGAGGCTTCATAGCGGTCTTGGCTTTCGCTGTCCATAGTGGGCGTTATAACGACAGGAAACTAATGAAACACGAACGCCCTTGTATTTTCCAACGTCTTATTATTTAATTCGTTCACAATTTTAGACAAAAGCACAATTAAGAGCCAATAAATTAGCACGCGTGTACTTCGAGCAACGGCCGTCCCAAAACGTACTACCACAGAGTATAGAGTGACGGTCGCCATTGCTCGCAGAGCCACCTGCTACTTTATTCGGGGTTACCCGCTCATATTTTAATATTATCGATTACAGAATCGAATGACACTAAATCAACATTGGTAAATCGAGTAATGATTAATAATGAATCGTAATGTAATTATTAAGTAATTCGCACTATAACTAAACCATAATGAGCGCTCCGTCATATATATATATTTTTATTATTTATGAAGTTTTACGTGTATAATGAATGCTATAGTGAGAAAGAAAGAGAGAGAGAGAGTAATGTGTACTTGGGACTGAGGAGCGGGGAGCGCTATAAGTTGTGCGAGTATATTACGCAGAGGAAATGTTACCCTTCACTTTTTGTTAACGTTTGATTTTACTACCCATCTATTTTTCATACCATGCGCTACATATGAAACGATTCTTTGGGAGCTCAACTCCAAATATAAAATATTATAAAAAAAGTTCTTTTTATCGGAGACTAAGACTCACTTTGGGTGGCAGCGCTTGCAGTAGTAGTGAATTTAATATTTTTAAAATAAAACAAGCTTTTCACTTTTTTTTTTGCGTAAAATGTATTTTTCATACTGACGTTTCGACTTCATTAACAGGAGCCGTGATCACAGGAATAAGGCAATTGCATAGAAGCGTAAGAACTAATTTTATTTTGTTAAAATGCCATATCTGTATTTTGTATATTGCAACCGACGACAAACTTACTGTCAATTTGAACACCTTTAAAGTGGTTATTTTTAAAGTAGAAATTACAGACTCACTTCATAAGTTGAAATAATTTGTTCTTTTTGATGTTTCTACGTAAAACATATCGAATTTTCAATGTTCGAGCAAAAATGTTTTTAAGTAATTGGGAGTGGGACTAAGTAAAAAAACTGGTAGAGACGATTCTAGTTTAAGGGGGAGAAAGGACTGCTCCTATTTCTGTGTTATATTTATTTTAGTTATAGAGTGTTTCGCCTTCTTTGATATTCAAATCATTTGTGAGAAATTGATAAAACAGTTTATAGCTTAAGTAGATTTATTAAGTGTTTGAGTTTTTTTATGAATAAAACAGTTAAAGGTACAAATGTGTGTCAACCGACGTTATAGCGCGTGTATTAAAACTATAGGTCGACCACTTAAATGAGTGTTCGCCTGCACGGTACAGGGGCGCGGGGATACGGCGACAAAGGGGGGTACGGAAAGAGGGGGAGGGAGCGCATTATGCGCACCTGCCGCCATTTTGTCTCCAGCGGTCGATCTATAGGATCTTTGTAGAACTTTGCAGCCCTTTAATTGTCAATCCATTAGATAGAGGTCTTAATTAGATAACAAAACGAAAGGAAATCGCGACGTAGAATACAGGCAGCGCCATCTGTTGGTAAAAAATAATAAACTGTAGTTTGTTTTTGGATATTATGATTATATTTTTTAAGTCTACAAGTGATAATATATTTTAATATCAAACATATTTTTTTTAATGGCTCAAAAGAAATATTGAAAGAAATCTCCGTCGATTTTGTGCAATAAAAGTGTCCCGTCTGTGTACTGTTTCGACTGATGTTATATATTAAATTGAAATATCAAAGTTTATTGTTAGTTAGTTTCCACAGTTGAACTTTCGTTTGAATTATTAGCACTTTAGTTCGGATTTCAAAGTTTCACGTACAAGTGGCGGCCGATATTAATGCGAATAATTTTAATGAGAGTTCTAAAATAATTTCGGTATTATAAAGTAGTTGGGATATTAAGGCCTTCTCTGCTGTATCTTCTTTATTATCATCTGTTTTTAATGTAGGAGTACAGCCCTTTCGTCTTGATAAAAACGTTTGGCCTATTACCATTGGATATATGACCGTTTTCGGAAAAATATTGAATTAATTTCCTAGGTTTATTTTACACCTATTAAAGTTACTTTTTCTTAAAGTAGCGTAGTAATTTAGGGGCAAAATAGTCATTTGTTATGCAAGGCTGCAAAGTTCAGTTTTGGCCGCGAGTTACCTCTTGAAACTTGAGCTAGCAAAGGATTCTAGGATTAAAGATAGAATCCAAAGCGTAGCGAGGGTTACAAAGGTACGATATTTAATTTAAATTTGTTATTTAATTTAAAATGATTATTCTTTTTAATATTTTTGCTTTTTATTTTACTTATTTGATACTGAATTATATTGCTTTATGCTTGACAATTCTATTGGAGGTTGTTTAAATTGAAAATTCTCATTGGATAAATATGTTGAATTAAAAAATTAAATTAATAAATAAATTATACCAAATTATTGCATGCTGTCAGACAGTAAAATATGTGAAACTAATAATGTAATCTTTTAAGTACAAATATTTTAAGCAATAAAATATTATTATGATTATGATATGCTAAAAATTTTGCTGTTGAGCAAAACACAAATTTTCACCTTACTACAGCGAGGAACATTATTAGGTGCAAGAAAAACAGTTTAAATTAAATTATTTAAATTAAAAATGAAAAGTAAAATCGCTATAATTAGTAATGTTGATTTTTTTTTTAAATTTGGTTTCTATTTAATGTGAATTAACTAAGAATACCATAATCACTTCGACAGTTCTTTTTCGGGTGCGGTCCGAAAACCAATCATATGCTATTAAATGTCACCCACATTACATTTAAAATTCATATAATAAATAGCATATTGTTTTTGTTTTTATAATTAAAGGAGGTAAAATAATTTAATAAAACCAAAACGTAGTTTTATAGTATTAATTTAAATAACAAAAAAAATGTTACTTATAATGACTATAATGACGATTCAGAATAGAAAGGTTCTAATTTCGGAAACGCTTTTTAACGCGGATAAAATGCAATTTTTCACGCAGAAATTGAATGAAAAACAAAACTTTTCCGAGCGTGAGAGGTGAAAAATATATTTTTGGCTGGTGTTCGCTTAAGAAATACTTGCTAAATATTCGAAAGGAATATCAAAGTCTCGGTAGCTCATTCGGAAGAATACTTTATCGGATAGCGAGGGAATTTGTTTTCAAGTCCAGCATGACTTGGGAAAGTTGAATTTCTTCCAGACATAAGTTCCTGAGATTAATAATCAACGATTTAAAGTAGTTTAGCTGACGTTGCTAAAATATCGAATGTCCTTTGAGCTTATGTCGAAGGTAGCTTAAGTAATTTAAGGTACATCCAGACCTTACTTTTAAACTTTAACGTGCCTTTGTTAATAGGTCCTTTGCGCAGGTTTATGATTAAATTCAAAGGACAGCCGCGAGTTGCGGCAAGGGTTTGGGCGGTTTTTGATGTGGTGTAGCAGCGTTTTGTTGGACCATGTTTTTACTTCATAATTCAAAGCCATGGGGGTTTCTAAGGACCTGACAGCTCTTTGTGCTAGCAAATATTTAACACTGACCTTGTGAGGCTTCTCTGCTGCGGGATTTATTAAATATTCTTCATATAAATCTGAATTCTAGTGGTTGTCCGCTACTGCGTATGCATAAAATAAACTTACATCGTATTTACTTAAACTTTCTGAAGGGACGTATGATTATTTTTCCGGGAAATGCTCTTGCTCAAACAATCTTTATAGTAATTTTCATTCAAAATTAGTTAAGCTGTTTTACCGTGAAAACTGAACAGTCAGCAAAAATACTATAACATTATTCATTTGTATAGATTATTATAAATGAAATTTCTGCTATAAAAAGGTTTAAATAGATTTTAAGTTCTTTCAAATTAACTCACTCAAATCAAGAAAAATAATTGCTTAAGAATTTAAGCATACACTAATATAAGATTTATGAGTTTCTTCATTAAAAGTGTATTACTGCATAGGAGGCAAGTCTTGGGTGCGAATACCAAATAGACCATAACATACCTCACGACACCGGCCCAGAGTAAACTAGTAGACGCCAACAGATGCAGCTGAGACAACATAAGGGTATAATGAACTTTTTGACAATGATGACATGGTTTATAATTATAACATTCGTTATCATCAGATTATTGGTATCCTCTGTTAGAACGGTTACTGTTGGAGAAAAGGGTTTCTTTATGGATAAGAACACAGTATGAAGAAGGGAGAGGAGCTTGAAATTGCTATGATTGCAAATGGTCGATCGCGGGTATATGACTAAATATTGTATTATCATAAACAAAGGAGTTCATCATTGGTGCTTTAGAAGGAACGTGGATCTGGAGGGTTGAAGATTACAGCAGAAGACAAATAACTCGGAAGGCACTATTCCCATTTTTTTGATTACGCGAGACGCCCTTAAATGTGATGGGTTATACTTTTTCCAATGTATGATACTTTTGACAGTTGACATCTATATAGAGGGTATAAAGTTGCTTTTGCAATGTCAAACCAAACATAAGGAAACAAACGCAACCTTAGTATGTAGCAATAAGGAAGTGACACCTGTCAAAAGTATCATCCTACATTGGACAAAGTATAATGCTAATTTCTGCTGCATATGCAGGGTTTGTAGATGGACTCCATTTTTCCAACAATGTTCAACATCGATTTCTACAAATTCATTAATATACTCCAAAAAGTTGTTTCAATTATTATTTTAAATCATTTTCATATATCACTTTCACCATTCAATTCCAAACCAATAAAAACGTTATCCCCAGCAGTCATTAGTATCTTTAATACCTCGCTCGTTAAAAGTCTCAAATGCCCGTATCTTTTTATCTGTTGAACGAGCAAAACAAAAAAATTAAGTCATTTTGCACAAATGAAAGACATTTTTGATACTAAACGTTTTACCAGTTCGTAACAAGTTTAGATTAGAAATATGCCAATCACACAAAACCTTAATCCTAGGGTAAAGAAATCTGACGTTGATTTTACCCTGGAAAGCGTTTAAAATCCCCTCGTCCTAGATAACGAGACGCAGAGAGGACATCAATATATTATATGGGAGGGTGCGACCATTTTCATTTTATACACAACATATATTTTAGTTAAAGTATTTAAATTTGTATAAGGCGTGTGGTGTCTTACAAAGTAGAATAGAAGCAAGCCTTTACACTTAATACCACAAAATGGGCGTTTTACGAATTATGTTCATCTACTACTTTCTTCAACCCGCCGCCGTATTCCCTTCCCACTCTGCTCGCTATGCAGTCCCATTAAAACGTTTAAGTTCTGTTGATGATTTAAAAAAAAAAACGTGTATATGTCCTTATTTACGCACGTAAGAAGTTATAATTATTTAGCGTGACAAAAAAAAATAACTATATATTTCCTCCCGTGTGCCAGTACTCTTTGTTTGTGGAAAGAACGATTTTATAAAAAAGACATTAAATGCAGTTAATAACGGTTTTTTAAGTATAATTAACTTAAAGAGGCTTTAAGATTAATGCACTTAAAAAGTTTAAATTGTAAACAAATAAAAAGAATAAACACCGACAGTTAACCTTAAAGGAATAAACGCACATAAAAAAGATAATAAAATTAAAACCACTTTTATCACGATTATTATATAAAATTGAACTTATAATATTATATAAATTATTATTAACCACCATATATAATTTCAAATCATACACATGTACATTTTTGTTTACGTATGAATATATGTAGTTTATATCTCCATTGAGTAACTACCTTGAACATGGTTATCAGTTCTCACGAAAATTTGAGACAATTAGCGGCCAACTTCATCCTGTTGCTTTTAGGTGTCGGTGTGCAAGCGCATCGTAAAAATTCACTTTAATCATTTTTCTCAAACATTTTGGCTTGTTTGGGAATATAGTATAACTACAAATATATAATATATATAACTAGGCATATTATTGAGTTATTGGATTGGAGTGAATTTCAAAAAATATGTGTATCTGAGGGTATTTGAATTTTTGGTTTAAGTAATAATAATATTTCTTATATTTTACATCAATTAGCCTAACCTAAACTAAGCATTGTAAGGTTTGTGTAAATAATACTATGGTTACGGATAGATATTAGACATAGATAGATATGTGATAATCACACAAGCGTTCTGCCCCTTTCGGGACTCGAACCCAGGACCGTCGCTACGTAAGGAAGGATCGCTAACGTTGCACCAAACGAACGCCGAGTCGCCTAGTAATTTGTTTGGCGAAGACATAATATATAAATTGAACAAAAAGAATTACACACATGTATAAATTTAGTTCTTCATCAAAACCTCCATCTTACTTCCCTGGATCTTCATCCCCAAGCGTTACAACTGCTTGGGATCAAATAATCAAAAAATTACTATCTCCAAAGACACACACTGCAACATCTAGTGATGAAGTTAGCTCTTTTTGCACATAATAAAAGTAAGATGGAAGTCGGTCCCCGGTCCGAGTTTCTTTCGCCAGTTCTTCTCGGAAGGGATTGACCATTTAGGACCATTGCCTAAGTCATACTGTGATCACGACTCTTGTATAATAAATAATGTGCAAAATCCGTAAAAAAAGTTGTTTTATATGTGTTTGAACATGTATAAAATTCTTTAACTCTAAAAAATAACAAGAAATGAAATTATATTAGGCAGTATGCTAATAATTTTACTAGCTTTCGCTAATAGACTTAACAAACGTAAAAATTAAAAAGAAAAGTAAAACGACTGTTCTGTATATGTTTGATCTTTGACAGGTAATCTACTGCCATTGGGCGAGCTCAAGGGGAGTCAACGCGGTTTAATCATAGCCAAGTATAGCCTCAGTTTGAGCGTCTCTATATTAATATTACAGCCACTATCTTGGGGTTGGTCAGGGAAATTCACGTTTTAAAGATATATTTGTAGAGATCAAAGAGTTTAGGGGCTTTAACAACGATCCCTTAGAAACATGGTAACAAGAATATTGTGGGATATAATTTTGATATATCTTTGCTGGGAGTTAATAATAACACTTCTTATATTCGCGTTAATTAGTCTAGCCTTTGAAGCACAGTAAAGCTTGTGTTATGGATATTAGGGTGACGGATAGATATACCTATATGATACATTCGTATATACACAAACATGTGCCCCTCCTGTCACTCGAACACAGGACCGTCGCAAACGGTAAGTTTATGAGCTCGATGGTAGAGTGGTTAGTATATTTGGCCTGTAAACGAAGAGGTTGAGTGTTTTGAGACGAACAGTCATTGGTTGGGAGACCCAAAAGCTTTCTCATACTTCGGAAGATATGTTACACACACTATTTTACCGTTTGGTCGGTTATGGTACATCTTCCCTACGTATATTTAGTTCATATAAAACGACTATATGTGACAACCATTTAGTGCAATGGTAGAGATCTGGCCTTTTGTAGCGGTCCAGGGTTTGAGCTCCGGAAGAGGTAGATGAAACCCCAGTACACCATATTGTACCAGTCAAGGATATTTATTTATTTCAACTTAATTAAACAGGTAAATTATTATAATCAATTTATCTTATAAGATCGCATTGAAAATGCATAAAATATATAAAAAAATATAAATTTAATTAAACAGGGTTTTCCCAATTACAGGCCTTACAGTGCTTACTTTAGGCTAGGCTTATGAGTGTGAAATTAAGGCCTAAACCTAAATGATGGAGAGATCAATATGAAGATTGTGATCATTTCAGATTTCATAGGAAGCTGTTTCACACTCTCCTCTGTCTTTCTTCCTTCTATCTATTACTGACGACATGTTAGTACAACGATTGCGATCTTTACTTTTGCATCAAAGGTCTTAGGTTCGAATCTTAGTAAAGTCATATGTGTTATGATCATAAGCCTTTGTTCCCGACTCATGGTTTGTTATTTACTTATTTATGCACTCTCCGTGGATTCAGTATCCTCAGAGTAAGCTATGCTTGTCTAAATAACTTTGGTGAGTTGTTCAAAATTTTTTTTTATTATCTACCTGCACTCGTAACTCATTAATTATTACAATTAGATCTTAAGCGTTATCATTATTAATCTTTATTTTGCATGTATCTTATCTGATGCTGTATTTATTTTGCTCAACATTATTGACCACTTAAAATCATTTAGCTCTTACACTTCCTTGCACATTACAAATTTAAATAAAACAATTTATTTTTGTTTTTTTGCGCATAATTTATATATGAATTAATGTATGAATATAACATTTATATAAAATTTTAACAGTTAGGAATGTTTAGTTCTTACACTTCCGCACACATTACACATCAGAATAAAACACTTTTTTACGGATTTTTGCGCATGTTTTATTTTATATTTAATCCTGACGATCCTGAGATAGGAATGTGCCAGATTAAAATATTGTGAAGGTAGTAGAAAATACATGATGACCATTACTCTTGTAAAGGAATCGAACTTCAGGATTAAATATAAATCATGCGCAAAAAAACCATAAACAAGTTTTTTAAATCAGTTTTAGCAAAATATTTGATGCGGATCAATCTGTATTGAAGGATTAAACATTAAGATGCTGCGTATCTGATTTTATACTTTACCTAATAATCGGAGTAAAAAGAAATCTTTTCTTTCGGCGTTGATGCTGCGCTGCGATTTGGCAACTTTGTGCACTGTACCGCGCATTTTATAATAATAGCCCACTTACAAGATATCGCTTCTGCAAAGTATGCACACGGCTCCGCTTCTGGTCTCAATGACCTACTCCGATAGTAAGTAGAATGTTGAAGACGTTTTGAGATTCCTTTCCTCATAGAACTGATTATTACTCCACGTGAAATGAATCGAAGCAAATCTTGGCTGCGTTGTAATAATTATTTGCATTCTCACACAAGAAAATGAAAAAAAAATAAGTGAGCGTAACGCGGAACGCTTAAAAGCAATAAAAAACTAAGTTATACTTACAATATTTAGTACCAAATCAATGAGACACATGCAGGCATGCGTACACGCACACTCTCTAACACACACACACACACACACACACACGCGCGCGCGTGCGCACACACACACGAACACACACACACACACGAACACACACACACACGCACGCACACATATACACATTGATACGTCCGATGATTTCTTAGTTTATAGCTACAAGATAGTGCTATGTGCTAATGCAATACGATATAAGAGGGAAGGATCTGTCTCCTAGAATACAGGTTTACCTAAACTAGGGGGCAGAGTATTATTGTTTATGTTTAGCATTGTACTTTGAATAATGTTTGTAAGATTATTGTTTTTGTGCTTGTTACATGCCTTCCACTCGCTCATTTCGCTGACCGGACGCTTTACCCCGACCCAGTTAATTTTAGGCATCAACATGCGACGGCTACGGATTGCTGACAACGTACAACGTGAACGTGCAACGTGACCGCGCCGCTCCCTAGCAATAGGCACTTTTTATTCTAACATCGAATAAATTGTCGCGTCTTAGTTTAAATTACTGTAATAATTTTTATATATAATAAATATAGTGTGAAAATTTTGGTTTTTTTTTACATCCTTCGGCTGTAGCCTTCGTAATTGGCGCAGTCGGTAGGATACTCGCGGGCCGGTTCGCGGGTCGTTTTTCGTTCTTCAAAAACCAAAATCCGCGTTCGCGTAGGCCCGGGGGCTTCCAAGCACCGCTGCCGAGTGTCCGAATCTACACGTCGAGCTGCAGCCAGGAGTATCAAGAAATCGATACCGTAAAAGAGGCCAAAGATGCTGTTTATGTAAGTACATTAAAATCTTTTAGTGTCTTGCTTTCCTTACTTTATAAGTCCTTTAATTTTTCCAAGATTTCCTATCTAAGGCAATTCGGGAGTTCTAGGTTAAGTATTTCGTCTAGATCGAGTCGTTACGATTCTAATAGAGATTTAAGTTTAGATAATAGTTTAAATAATTCCGTGGAGACCAAGATGGCTAGTCTAGAGTATATCTTTAAGGCCCTCCGCCTGGTTCCCGATTTTGATGGGAACCCGAACATTCTTACACGGTTCATAAAACTCTGTGACCAATTAGTTTCCGAATTTATAGACACTGACCCCGATAACCAGTTAGTTAAACTGTCACTTCTAAATGGTATACTTAATAAAGTAACAGGTCCTGCCGCCCGTTTAATAAACACGAACGGCATTCCTTCTGATTGGGCCGGCATCCGCGCGGCTTTAGTTAATAATTTTGCAGATCAGCGCGATGAGACAGCTTTATACAATGATTTGGCCATCTTATCGCAGGGCTCTGGGTCACCCCAGGAGTTTTATGAAAAATGTCAGAATCTTTTTGCAACCATCATGAAATATGTCACTTTGCACGAACTACAACTATAGAATCTAAAAGAGAACTTTATAGAAAACTAACTTTGCAAGCCTTTTTGCGTGGTTTGAAGGACCCGTTAGGATGTCGCATTCGTTGTATGCGCCCCGAAACAATGGAAAAGGCTCTCGAGTTCGTACAAAGTGAATTAAACACCATGTATTTACAGCAACGAAATGAACACTTACCAGACAAAAAGTGGCAAGTTCAGACGCAAAACAGTCAGCCTAGATTGCAACCTAATTTTTTCAATATGCCACCCGCTAAGCCTTTTCAATTTAATATGCCGGGTCCATCAAAACCACAGTTTATGTCACCTGCACCACATCAATTTAGGCAGAATTTTGGTCAAGCGTATCAAGCCGGCCCATCTCGTACTCAGCAGATGTTCCGCGCTCCACCCCCGAATTACAACCCGAATAATGCGTTTAGGATGCCACCACGCCCTACGCCGCAGTTTACGGCACCACAGCCTCAACCTCGGCCTATGAGTGGTGTCAGCCATTTTGTTTCTAAACCGTTGCGTCCGAACCCCTTCGGCAATAACGCGCACGACTGGACCAAGCACGGAAATCCTTCACCTAGCAATTATTTTAAAACTAGGGAGATGAATTTTAATAACTGTGTTGCTTATGACAATTCATGTTTTGACTATTATTATCCTGATTATTACTGTGGTGATGAGTCTTACGATCATCCTGAATATTATTTAACTGACGAGTCTCAATCTTATAACCAGTATGATCTTGCGGCGCAAGATGATTATTATAATACCGAACAGGCTCAGTTACCTGCTAGCTCTACCAGTGATAATACTCAGGATTTTCAACGGGAACCCAAATCAGACAAGCAAAAATAGAGGTTAACTTACAAACCCAACGTCAGCTTCCGTACTTACAGATTCAAAATCCTCCATTAAAACTCCTTATAGATACGGGGGCAAATCAATCTTTTCTCAGCCTTCGTGCAGTAGATAAATATTTCAAAGACGTATCCTTAGATTTCAACCCATTTGAAGTGTGTAATGTTCATGCAGTAACTCGTAGTGATTATTCTATTACGATACCATGCTTTTTGGAATTTAATGACACCAACCCCGTAACATTTTTTGTATATAATTTTCATGATTATTTTGATGGTCTAATAGGGTCCGATTTATTAGATAAGTGGGAGGCCACTATCGATTTTAAGGACAAAAGTCTTAAAACAAAACATGCTTTGAATGATATTAAAGTATATGATTCGCGGAATACAAATCTATATGAGGATATTATCCCAGCGGGATCATCAAAGCTAGTTCGGGTCCCCATTAACATTCAAGATGGAGATGCCATCATTAACGAGCAATCTATATCGAACTGTTTGATAGTGGAATGTTCAACAACCGTAAAGGATAATCGTGGCATCATAGAAATTCACAACCATACTCGTAATGATGTCATCTTCTCTATGGACCGTCCAGTCCAGGCTGAAGCTTACGTCGGAAGCGCTCAACCGGACGCGTTACCAGATCGGGTTAAAGCAGTTTTATCGAAACTCCGTACTAGTCACCTTAATGAAGAGGAAAAATGTAACCTTGAATCACTTTGTTCGCAATATGCCGATGTATTTTACTTAGAAAATGAACCCTTGACCTTCACGAACAAAATAAAACACTCTATTAAGACGACTGACGAAGTCCCCGTGTATACAAAAAGCTACCGTTACCCCTTTATCCATAGGCAGGAAGTTCAGGAGCAAATTAACAAAATGCTAGAACAAGGGATAATTCAACCCTCGGAATCAGCCTGGAGCTCTCCTATTTGGGTCGTGCCAAAAAAGGCTGACGCCTCGGGCAAAGTGAAATGGCGCATCGTTATAGATTTTCGAAAGCTTAACGAGAAAACTCTCGATGATAAATATCCTATACCTAATATTGCTGACGTCTTAGACAAGTTGGGCAACTGCCACTATTTTACAACTCTTGACCTTGCCAGTGGCTTTTATCAGGTCGAAATGAAGCCTGAGGATGTCCCCAAGACCACCTTTAGCGTTGAACATGGGCATTTTGAATTTTTGAGAATGCCCATGTGTTTGAAAAATAGTCCATCTACCTTTCAACGAGTGATGGACAATGTGCTAAGAGACCTTCAAAATACTATCTGTCTCGTTTATCTTGATGATATCATCGTTTTTAGCACATCTTTGCAAGAGCACATAATAAATCTTCAAAAAGTCTTCCAAAGATTGCGTGAGTCCAATTTTAAGATCCAAATGGACAAGTCAGAGTTTTTGAAGTTAGAAACGGCATATCTTGGGTACATCATCAGCAAAGACGGGATCAAGCCTAATCCCGATAAGATCTCAGCAATCCAAAACTATCCGTTACCAAAAACTTCAACTGAAATTAAAAGATTTCTCGGACTTTTAGGTTACTATAGGAAATTTATCCCAGACTTCGCTCGTATAACGAAGCCCATGACGCAATGCCTTAAAAAGGGATCTAAGATCACGTTTGATCAAGGTTACGTCGAATGCTTTGAAAAATGTAAAACCCTCCTTGTTAATGACCCCATTCTTCAATATCCGGATTTTGCAAAAGATTTTCTCTTGACCACAGATGCGAGCAATTTAGCAATTGGAGCTGTACTTTCTCAGGGTCCCATAGGCGCCGACAAACCGATCGCATACGCTTCAAGAACGTTACATACTAGTGAAATAAATTATAGCACGATTGAGAAAGAATTGTTGGCTATAGTTTGGGCCACCAAGTAATTCCGTCCTTGTCTCTTTGGCCGAAAATTCAAGATCTTAACAGATCATAGACCCCTTCAATGGGTTATGTCACTAAAGGAACCTAATTCCCGTTTAACGCGTTGGCGTTTAAAATTAAGCGAGTACGATTTCACTGTTATATATAAACAGGGAAAATTCAATACGAACGCAGATGCGTTATCTCGTATTGAGTTACATAATGATGAAACAAGCTCTATTATTGTCAATCCATCAGAACACCCACCTTCTATAGTAGAATCCACAGTAACAGATGAATCTCGTACCCTCACGACTCATACGGATGCCGAAAACCCCATCTTAGAAGTGCCCATAACAGACGATCCTCTCAACAAATTCCATAGACAAATTGTCTTTACAATAGTAAGCGATATAAAAGGGCGACCTAAATTATCTAAACCATTTGATAGTCACACTCGAACGCATATTCAGATTACAAAATCCAATCTCGAGCAAGACGTCGTGGATGCTATAAAAGAATTTGTCAACCCCAAAGTTAAAACAGGAATATTAATTATTCCCCCTTCCGACATGTACTCGATCATCCCCGTAATTCAAAGCAACTTTAAAAACTCGGCTATGAACCTTGTCCTTACAAAAGTTGAATTATCCAATGTCAAAGATTATCTGAAGCAACAAGAAATCATTCGTGGATACCATGAGGGTAAAACCAACCACCGCGGTATCAACGAATGTTACTTGTCCTTGTCAAATCGTTACTTTTGGCCACGCATGCGAGAGTCCATTATAAAATATATTAATGAATGTACAATATGCGGTCAAACTAAATACGATAGAAATCCGGTCAAACAAAAGTTTAATATAGTTCCTCCACCAACCAGACCATTCGAGATAGTTCACCTTGATCTTTTTAGCGTAGAAAATCAAAAGTATCTCACTATCATAGATGCTTTCTCAAAATACGCACAAGCGTATTATCTTCGAGATGCAACAGCAGTTAGTGTAGTTCAGGCTCTTTTACTATTCAGTACTCATCACGGTGTCCCAATAACAGCAGTGACCGATCGTGGCCCCGAGTTCAATAACCAGCTGTTTTTAGAATTCGTTAGACTGCATAAGATCCAACATCACAAAACGCTGGCTTACGCACCAAATGAGAACGGTATAGTTGAGAGGTTACACTCTACTTTACTGGAACACATACGGATTTTAAAACTTAACCAGAAAGGGGAACCAATAATAAATTTAATGCCTTACGCAATTCTAGCATATAATAGTAGTATCCATAGTTTTACTAAGTGTAGGCCTCTCGATATCATAACAGGACATTTAGACCCTAGTGATCCTTTAGACATCAATTTATCTGAAAACACAATGCAACAATACATCCAGGATCATCGTAACAGAATGCTCAAAGTCTATGATATACTAAATGAATCATCATTACATAACCGTACTGTTTTAATTGAAAACGCCAATAAAGATCGCGAGCCGGAAGCTGACTACTTACCTAATCAGCAAGTTTTCATCCGCAATCCCTTAGCGAATAGACAAAAAACTGCTCCACGGTACACTGTAGATACAGTCTTAGCTGACCTACCAATACATATCTATACCAAACGAAAACATGGCCCCGTGGCTAAAACGCGTTTGAAGCGAACCCCTAAATCCACACACTTGTTACAGGACTCTACTTCTCACCCTGAACCTGGCACGAGCGGAGGAGATAACATTAACTAGTCTGGAGGATGGATCCGGGATAGTGCCCTTTATTTTAGGCTCTTCTAAGATAATTTCTCATTATCACTCATTTCTACAAGTAATAGATCTAGAAAATATCGAAACCAACGTAGAGGCTGTAAAACATCAAATGATTGCTTTATCCCCAGATTTACATAACGAAACCAAATCACTATACGAACCTCATATTGAATACTTACGTTCAAAAATTGATAAGATTACTGAGCAGCTTAGAACATTTCAACCTACTCGCGTTAAAAGAGGGCTTATCAACGGACTAGGGCCAATCGTAAAAAGCATTTCGGGAAATCTCGACTATACAGACGCGATACATTATGATAAGGCCATTAGAAACTTGCAGGAAAACGAAAATAGGTTAGTAGCCGAGATAAATAACCACATTAGTTTAAATAAAAATTGGGCAACTGTTAACATGATTGCAATTAAAAAGTTAGTCGAAAATCAGAACAAAATACAAGCGTTAGTTAATAATGTAATAAATAGCGATGCTGAGCGTGAAACAGAGCTGGTAAAATACGCTCATCTCGCGCAGTTTCTTATAATCTTAGGAGATAACATAGAGTCCATCTCAAACGAACTCATGAGATTAGAAAATTTAATGGGTTTCATAAAAGCAAAAAGTACCCATCATTCCATGCTAAAACTAACCGATTTTAAAGCGATAAAAAGTAGATTACAGGAAATATACAATGAAAAACAACTATTAGACGTCAACTTTAGGGAATATTTCGATGTAGTAAAAGTAGGATACAGTAACCGAAGCTTAGTATTAGTATAAGTTATCCCCTACTCCAAATAGATATAATAATGTCCTTATTCCCGCGCAACCCTTCATAGCAATTCACGATGAAGACTTTATGTACATAGAGACAGAATGTCCGAAGTACAGCCTCGGGTATCTGTGCGAAGACAACCTTAACCATCAGTACGCAGCCCAAAACGATTGCATTCAACACTTAATTATTACACAACAGCTATCGGAGTCCTGCAAGTCTACCAAGATCATCATGCAGACAGGAGCCTTGGAACAGTTAGATGACAGAAATTACATCATAAGCCTGCCCATACCTACAAAAGTACGCCTATTATGTACAGAAAACCAATATAGTCTAATACACGGAAGCTACCTAACTACGGTTCCTAAAGGGTGTTCGCTACAGACCACTGATTTTACCATCATCAACGTCGATGACCGTATTAAAAGACAAGTCCTGAAAATAATGAACTTGGCACATGAAGACCTGGAGCCAATGGAAGCCAGTAAGAAGTTAATCAAGCTCAATTCCATCAATCTAGAGAAGCTGCGCACCAGTAATACAGAAGTTTCACTTGAAGCCCCAGTCTCTACAAGTAACTATCAGAGTGACGTCATATACCATACTACAATACCGGTAAACGTCATCTTGTTAAGTGCAAGTGCACTTATCATTGGTCTAACACTGAAGTACTATCTGAAGAAAAACACGTCACCGATACAATCTGAAGCTGAACCTATACCGAAGTACACGAAAATAGGAAAGCCCATAAAAATCCAGACATATCAGCGCTATTCTCCCGAAATCCTGTCAAATAGTCGCTGATCTTCGGGAGGGAGGTGTTACATGCCTTCCACTCGCTCATTTCGCTGACCGGACGCTTTACCCCGACCCAGTTAATTTTTACGGATTGCTGACAACGTACAACGTGAACGTGCAATGTGACCGCGCCCGCGCACCGCGCCGCTCCCTAGCAATAGGCACTTTTTATTCTAACATCGAATCAATTGTCGCGTCTTAGTTTAAATTACTGTAATAATTTTTATATATATAATAAATATAGTGTGAAAAATTTGGTTTTTTTTTACATCCTTCGGCTGTAGCCTTCATAATTTGCTATTGTTGGACAATAAATTATTATTATTATTATAAAAAAAAAAAAAAAAAAAAAAAAAAAACGTGTGAAAGCGAGACAAACTCTCAATATGTGAACTAAGCTCGCTTAATATGCTCGTGTGAATGTAAAGTGTATGTAACGGTAGTTTTTCTAGCTTTCGAGCCAAAGGTCTCTGGTTCGATTCACTAATATGTTTGTCTAATTCTTCAGTATTGTCCAAATAGTGGTTGTTGTAATACGAATTTGTATTTTCCATATATTGTATAGAGTATAGAGTCATTTATTTGCGAAATACTGAGTACATTAATACAGTTTAGAAATAATAATTTGGCAGGTCTACAGTATTTGCCTTTTTAATGTAGACATGCAAATATTTAGGTAACAACAATTAGATTAAATAATAATAAGGAAAATAAAATTATCAATACACTGTCAAGAAATTTTATGATCTAAGTACTCCTTAATCGAGTAAAAACCCTGTTCTGCCAGTCGAGAAAGTAGAGATTTCCTAAAAATATTTTTCTCTATGAGTAGATCTCTCAAGTTGGGTGGTAACTTATTAAATTTGTTTATAGCCATGCAGTAAACATTATTTCTAACAAGTGATAAATTGCTTTGTGGCGTACATAATTTGTTCTGTCTACATTTACGTGCGTTAGCATTTTTTTGATAGTGCGTGACAAAATATTCTGGGTATCGTTTTACAAAAAGACATAATTCGGCTATATACATACAGAGTAATGTTAATATTTAACCACTTGTCAGTCCACGGTAGCAATTGCTACCGATAGTCAACACCCTTCGTCAGACCCTGGTAGCAATTGCTACCAGATTCAATTTCCGCGTGGCCTGCTGTTATTTTTTTTATTACAATTAATTTTTGAGTTACAGACATCCAAATATTCTGTGGTGGATTCTTTATTTAATCAGCTTTACGGTAATATTTTTTGTTTGGTCCTAGCTTCGTTATTTAGCGAGAGAATGACAATTTTATCTATGAGTCCGATATTTTTTCACAATTCGCGCAGCAGAAAGACTGTTGAAAGGTGTAGGGCGCGCGGTATCGGACTGAGAAGTGGTTAGTACAAGACATGGTCAGTTTATAATTAAATAACTGTTGTAAGCAGAGCCCTTTTTTGCTGAATATTGCTGAATATTGCTGAATTTGCTGAATAAACCTTCCTTGGCATGCATGCAATAACTTTAAAAAGTTTTGTCACAACTTAATGGTTTCTAAACGTAGGTATATGAAACAAATATAGACATTGAGTTTTTGAAGTGAAATCTTCTTTAGCATCTTTGTGATTTGTAAGTCGATAAAACGAAAAAGCGACATTAAAAAGAGACAGGGACATAAATTCATAAGATTTAACGTAGGAGTAAATGAGATAGGAAGCATTATGTACGTGTGTTAATACGTGTTTGTTTGTGCAAGCATAGTACAAAGCTTGAGAGAAGGCATCACAATAACCGTGGTATTTTTTATACGTGTACATATTATTTTTTAAAGTTTCACTTCTACCATGTGTGAGTTGCACATATGCTTTTTTATACAATATGTTAAGAAAACCCTTCCGTCAGTTTCAGTCCGATCCGTGAAGGAAAAAAACAAAAAGGTATGTATGATAATACTAAAAGTACCTTTACGTTATAAAAAATAACCAAATCGATTTAGATTAGACAGACCCTTAAGCTCTGAAATAAGCTTATCAACAACAAACTTCACTTATAAAGATAGTGAAAAAAAATTGTTGCGAAATCCGAACAAACTTGCGACTTACTAAGAAAGTTAGTTTATCTTTAAGAGCGCGTTGCTAAGCGAAAATCACCTTTAATGTAATTTTAAGAAGTTTCTGTTATTGAATAGATATAACTAATATTCAATACTTTATTGCTTTTTCACAAGCTTTTATATAAAGCACGGTCAGCAAAAAAGAGGTGTACCAATTTTGATTCAGATTCCTTATTTAAGAAAATATCAGTAAGGTTTTTATTTATGGTTTTTAAATTTTCGCATTTTGAGTGGTATATTCTATGACAAATTACAAAAAAACTAATATAAAAATTCACTCGGCTTACAAGTTATTCTCAGGCGGGACTCGAACTCGCAACCTTTGGATGTCCGGTCTACTGCTCCCCAAATTGAGCTACTGAGCCTCGAAAGCACCCTCTGAAATTTTCTTACACTTTTTTTACGCTTTAGGCTAGCGTTGCTTCATCAATAACAGGTTTATTATTTTAAAATTGCTTCATATTCGAATAAGATAAAATAACCATTTAATTTAGCTACAATTGGCCTACTTATAACATACAATGGACCTTAGCATACGTTGCTACCTTCCAACATTTTAATTGTTCAGCTTCCTATAGGTCGATTTCTTAAATTATGTTCGTCCGCGCGGTACAGGGGTGCGGGGGTACGATGACGCGGAGAAGCGGGTGAGGAACGGGCAGCAGGCACGCATAATGCGCTCTTTCTTCCCTTTGTCACCGTACCCCCCGCGCCCCTGTACCGCGTAGGCGAAGACTCATCTAAGCTTTCGAATTATAACTACACAGTGTATAAAAGTTCTTAGAATACTATGCGATACTATTGAGATCCCGAAATATTAGGATGTTGATTAAATTCAAATTAGGGTTTCAATAGAAATGAAGATTGGCGCGTTCCACCTGCTTGAGATCTCAGAATCAATAAATGTTATAACCTAAAACTAAAGCAAACACCGTAAAGTAGAGTTTTTGTAAACAATAAATGTAAAATGGAGGTCGCTGCCCTTGAACACTTTCTCTCGCCACTTAATCGACCGAATGGTTTCCCAGTTTCCGAACTGGTGGTGGAATCAGTATTAACAGTAAATAAAATGAATAATAAAACTTTTTTTTAATAAATTGAAAAGTAAGAATGTGCCTGATATATAGAGAACATTTTCAATAAATACAATTTCATTTGTTGCTTGAATTTCATAAATTATTTTAGATAGAAAATGAAATAATATCTGTTCTAAAAAGAAAATTGACGACTGACTTTTATGAATCAAAATTTCGAAGGTCTATTTTCTTTGAATGAAATACATAGGTGTATAATATAAGTGAAATATCTTTAAATTTAAATAAGTCGGTGTGTGATGCAAAAGTGAAAATAATATTTTTTTAATTATAAAGTTACTTTCTATTAACCAATATAAATAATGTCATTTTATTAAACTTTTAGTGATCTCTAGTGACTAAGTTTTAAATCCCGAAGGGGCAGCAAATATTTTGTTGCATTTGCATTTGTACCTGAGCAATGGGTATTTTTATTTCTTTGAATATCTTAATATATATAAATTACGTGTCACGTTGTTTGTCCGCGATGGACTCCAAAACTACTTAACCGATTTTGATGATTTTTTTTCGTTTTTCCGTATTTGTTCCAATTTGAATTTATAATAAAATATATTGCAAAAACCGAGTCACAGACACGCGTGGCCGGGTCAGCTATCTACCCATTACCCTAGCATCCATAACACAAGCTTCACAACGCTTACTTTGGGCTACGACAATTGGTGTGAATATTGATAGGAACATGAGTTAGATACCAGGACAAATAACAAGGAAGATTCTTTAGTAATCCACATTTATTATCATATAATTGCAATCATTGATTATAGTTATAAATGCACTTTTCAAATTACAAATTCATTGACACTTCCAATAGACTTCATCAATTATTAAGATAAATCATAATTTACAGTTAGCACTTTTTCACTTTTCGTTTATAAAACTATCTTTAATAACTAAAAGCTGTGACCAATACTACTTAACACATTTTAGTAAAAGAATACTTTAACAAATAATATTATTAATATACTTTCACTAAAATCCTTTACCAATAACTGCTACTACACTAGAGCAACTAGAGGCACTTATTTTAACAAAATACTTATCTTTTATAAGCGAGAAGAGTTCACAACATCACTATCTTTATTCAACTGAATAATACTTTTGCTCACATTTAATCCTCTATTTTAAACTTGTAAGGTATTATAAAAATCCCACAGAGTATTTTCCTTTCCACTGCTGCCGTGAAAAAAAGTCAGTCAAAAATCGTTTCCATCCCCTTATATAGTCGATTACAATAGCATCATGGCGCTTAAAGCGCGAAAACACCAAATGTCAAAATGTCGGTGTTGTTACCGGTTACATGATAATAATATTTTTATGATCAGGTGTAAAGTAAGTACATATGTTATGAAAGCAATAATAATTATCTTTTTAAATTAAATTTAGAATTATTGTGATAATGATTTGTGCAATTAATAAGAAATAACATACACTAAAATTTCTAATTGCTGCATTTACATTTCTCATATAATTTTCCTTTTTATTTCTTAGTTGTTAAAATACCGCCTTTTGGCCATATTTTATTACGAAATTAATAGTAATTTATTATGTATAATATATTTTTTTGGATAAATTAATAATAGTATCTTCTTTTAAAAGTATTGTGAATAAATTCCTAGGATTATGGTATCCAATACAATGTTTTATAATAGTTTTTAATGTATTTTTAATTACTAATATGAAAAATAAGATTATTAAGTCACATTTCATAACAAAATCAACTATAATTATAATGATTTATAACAATATGGAAAATATTATTATTATAGACGGATCATGAGACGTGAATACGAAATCAATGATTTTATGCCAACTGTTAGTGCAGTGCGCACAAACAATCGTATTGCACCAGAGACATCACATCAAGAAATTGTATTTAGCTAATGCTTACAGACATTCGACAGCTTATTTCAGCTTGGCTGAACTTTGCAAGATAGTACTTAGGTTTAGATTGCCTTGTCTGTGGTTTGTGATGAGAAAACATTTAAATTAAGTTAGCACAGACGTCTACATCTTGCATTATAAAAAATAACATAAAAATGCTTTTTATTCAATATGAGTATTTAAAATGCAGTTAATTAAAGCCAACAACTATCCATGGCTTCGTAAGTCGGGACTACGACGGGAGACCCTAAACCGCGAAGAAGCTGCAAATAACTCGGTAAGTTTTACTTTAAAAATTGAAGAAATATTTCTTAAGCAAAATAGTCTATACTAATATTATAAAGAAGTAAAGTTTGTGTGTTTGTATATTTGTTAAATTGTAAGTAATCTCGGGATCTACTGAACCGATTTTAAAAATTCTTTCACCAATAGAAAGGCACATTATTGCTGAGTGTCATAGGCTATATTAAATGCTAGAAAAAATTTAAAGAATTTTGTCCACCCGTGCGAAGCCGCTAGTATTTTATAAAATAATAAAGTAACAAACTAACTTTCCCTCCAGCTAAGTATATTATTATTTCTGATAAATAAAATAAATATTGGTTGAAAAACTCTATACATACCAAATTAGGATTTAGAACTTGCTGAATTTCTGGTATTAAGTAATTTTAGAAATACTGTTAGACCGGCTATTTACAATCCTCTCTGGATTTTTGTTATGATTCGATTTGTCTGATTATTCTACGACATGATTATTTAACCAAACTGTCAATAGAAAAATAAAATACAAATTATGGATATCTGTAAGCTGTCAACGTCAAATAACGAAACGATATTGAAATATATTTTACGAAAAATAAAAGGTAAAAAACATAATTATAAACCTTCGGTAATAAATTTGGTACTATGAATCTCATAAACGTTTAATTTTGGGTTCTTATTAAAATTTAAAATATATTTATTAAAACTAAAATTGAAGCTTAAATGTAGATTTCTTTCTATACAGAGAGATAGACATTCAAAGCCTCCACTTAATAATATAAAATCTTTTTAAAATATTAATATTAAACGGGACTAAAAGACATTTCGGTAGACAGCTTATTACACAGTTTGAGCAGGCTAGTCTCCTGCTACCTACATTAGGCTGTAACTCCACTTAAGCTTTGCAGGTAAAATAATAGCTAGATTATATTTTTTTACTTAGTTTGAATAGGCGAAAGAAAGCTTATGCCTATGCTTATCTACCATATTCAGAAATATACAGGTGTTACCAAAAAGGCTTTAAAGTAAATTATTTTAATAGAAAAATACTAAAAAAATGGACCCGGCTCAGAAGTAAATTCTTGGGCATTATCTATTAAAATATTTTATCTCATAAGATAGCATTGAAAAAATTGCATAAATATATAAAAAATATAAAGCCTTGAAAGTAGTTATTATATATGTTTAACTAAATGATAGACTTAACATTTAAAATAAATATTACGGCAGGCATTCGAAACCCACATCTCCCTCGGTATCCGGGTTAATACTCTTCCAATTCAGCCACTGAAACCTTTTTTTCTAAGTATTTTTTAAAATGACGCCAGCGCCATCTCTTTCTATTCTTGGTACTAGAATTTCCAGCATCGAATGTTATAATTTCACAAGTATCGATAATCGATAAAGAAGTTACAGCTATGTGATTATAATATTTCTGTTATTTAAGAAATTATTACAAGAATAAATTCAACTAGTATTCAGTTTCAGGCGGCCCTCAAACCCGTATACTATTGCTATAAAAAAAAAAACCAAATTACGTTATTTCATAGGCCCTTGTGGGCACTTATAATCGTCAATTTTACAAAATTAATAAAATATTCAACTATAATAAAGATAGCCCGTGCGCTAGCGCAGTAGTAGCGCTAGTACATCCGCGGAGTTGATGCCGCGCATGTGCTAACATGAGAAGAATCGGGCAAGAAACTTATGTGCCAAAACTCTTGGTGTGTCAAAACAAACAAACAAATCTGGGTGTGTACTCATCATTTAACTCCTATGTGACTTAGTATTCCTGTTAGTTTATCATTTTACTTATCACTACTTTCATAATTATTTTAAATATAATCGCATTCACAATCGACACGTTGTAAAGTATCCAAGGTTTTGCAATTTGTAGTTTATAAATATGGGCATTACTCATCCACATGCTATCGGCATCAAACAGTTTTAAGGCCAATCAAGTATAGCAGTATATAGTATAGTATAGCACACGGAATGAGTTATCATGTCTTACCTTTTGGAAAACAAAACTATCCAGTTTTTCCAGAAAAAACAAGTAAGAGTACAACAAACACCAAGACAACAATACACATGACGCTTTGCACCGTGACTTAGACTCGGTTGCACAGTGTCACAACTCCGGATGTGAAGGTCAAACACATCTAGTTGGTGGAAGTGCAAGGCATGTCGCTATCTTGTCTGTGGTCTACATATGTATATGTGGAGGCGTGCGTTTGCAAATTTTTTCAGTAGTAAGCTAGATTTTTTGTGTTTATAAATGGATTCAAACTTCTGCTAAGAGACGCCAGATTCTATCAAATCGAGTTCACTATTTTATCATAAAGTGATTTTATATTTATTGGTCGTGTTCTTTTATTATCGGGAGATTTATGGATTTAATATTTTAAATGATGTCACTTTGATTTCGTTCGAAAACAACATGTAAGCTTTTGTGTTATCTTAAGTGCTACTGTGTTTTGAATATTAAACCTAAACTCGCTATCGCCCTGCCTCATCAGTGGACCAGCGTCTTTAGATCAAACGAAGATGTGCAGCTTCCCATGCTTGAAGTATTTTCATATCCAGCTAGAATAAACTTGGAAGTTGGCGTGCACTTATAGTAGTATTGACATAGCTCTTCATGCATTTCCCTTTGTACGGCAGAACCGTATATACAATGAAAAAATTCGCTTTTCCTTAAAAGATTGAATACGTATTCGTTTCCACTTATAATATTTATTTTTATTAAAGAAGATATTTATTGTGTTAGTAAGGTGTGTATTTTATTTATTTTTATTTTATACAACAGGCGGATTTAAATCAAGTAGCATTCTTTACTTGTCAACCTTTGGGAAAACGAGACCTCTAATTATGAGTATTGATTGAAACCTGCATAATATACTTAGTACAGTTACTTTATATATATATTGATTATACTAATTATATTGTTGTGATTCGTCAACAAAGAAGTTAATTTTTTTAATGTTATATTAATAAAACTGTAACTCCTGACTTTATATAAAGCACCGACAGTCCTGGGTTCGAGTCCCGAAATTGGCAGATGTTTGAGTGATGCACACGAGTATTTGTACCTGAGTCATGGGTGTATATCTATCTATCTATACATATATTAAATTTTTTGCCCTACCAAACCATTTCTGACGCAGGATGATGACCAAGTTGTACCTTTCCAATCACTTGAGCAGCTTCTTTAGAACTGTGAGCGTACACTTTATCATTTTGCTTATTTTAGTGCTCTTTAATCGTGAAAAGTTTTCATCGGTAAAAAGGATATTTCTGTGCCTTTCACCTGCGTATCGTGACAGAAGGCATTTTGATCGATCCACTCTCTTTAATTGTAAAGATTGATTTAGGGCGTGTCCTGTATGTCAACGATAAGTACCGAGCTTTAGGTCTTGTTTTATAATACGCAACAGAGTCCTAGCGGGAATCTTTATTTCTCGCGATAAAATTTTTCTGGTTCCTAATGGGGTTTCGAAGAATTCTGGCTTTAACAGCATTAACAGCCTTTGTAGTTCTAACAGCACGCGGCCCCCCGATCTTTTATGGTCTTCGACAGAGGAAGTGTTGGTGTATCTGTTGATAGTACGATATACGAACATACGGCTGATACCAATCTTTTGAAGTGTCTGGAATATGACCGACCCGACGGCTCCATATCCACTTTGTGCAAGGCAATCACGGCAATCCTATTTTTTTTAACATTCTATTCCATATTGTAATTTGATAATGAACACGAAAAAATATGTGAAATGGCACGAAGTCGAAAGAAACAATAAACTTAAAAAAAAAATTAAAATAATAAACTCGTTACAAATTTGAAATATTTATAAAGTTAAAAAAAGAAAAGGTTTAATGTTACAGTATTTATGGCCAGACTAGTTATAAAAAGGTCTAAAGAAATATCCATAGAATATCTCATTCTGAATCTCAGATACTTAGCGACCATCATTCAGTATGAACAGAAAACTGAATGGGTTGCAGATTACTCCCGTCGTCGGCAACAATGGCCATTGTTTCTGTAGATGCTTGGTGCTATTGTCGCTCATTAATAGCTCGATGTAAAACATCGTATTTAATTCGTCGTAAAAGGTTATCTAAGGAATTCGTTACAAAAGACGTTGTATTACTTAATATTTCTTGAGTACAGACATTGTCTTGGTTAAACATTATGAAAAAGCGATATGTTTTACAATAATGTGCTTGTCTTAATTGTGAGAGCACTCGCCCGGATTATGAGAGGATTTGGGCTCGTTTTATGCTTATTAGTTATAAGTATTATTGTGGTGACTCTTTATTATTTCCTTTTCCAATAATTTGTAAAACAAAACATACAGTATTCATTTACTCAGATTTGACTCAGAGAAAATCTTTTGAATATAATAGATTCCTCGCCGCGGCTTTATGGCGGGGATACGTGACTACTCCCCCACTATTGCGCATGGAGCGTAGGCGAAGTATACCACACGTCTGCCGTAACACCTGTCTGCCGTGGTTTAATGGTTTCTCTTGGGCAGTCAACACTACGAGCCAGGGCAGACGGCCCGTGGGCTCCTTTACCTCCCTTAAGAACATTTAAAAATATATTTAGCAATTTGTGTATATTTGAGTCAATAAGATATCTATACTGTGAAAACAGTAGCACTAGCCATTTGGCTGTAAAACGGATAAACGGACACGTGAATGGCAGCAATAGAACTCCGTTTGGACTTTTTGTATTCGGGACTTTAAAAATATATTCTTCCGGTAAAGGAGGACGTAATTAAAAAATTATAATACCATTTCATCAATTCTTATTTTCTACAGATACACCAAGCCTTGGACTGACGAACTGGTAAAGGCCGCAGGAAGCACCTGGATGTCCTTTTGGAGGAGGCCTCCCCAAGCCTTTATTCAGCAGTGGATAACATTCGGCTGAGATGATGACACCAAACCTTATGCAGTGCAGTATCAAAAGATCTCCGTAACGATTGGTCCTGCGATATCCACGCCTTCCTTCCCAAGACATTCACCAGATTCTATGACGAGCGTTTGGTGTAACGGTAGCGGTGACGGACCAGGCTTCGAGTCCTAGGAACCTCCTCTAATTTTCGCAGCAAATATGGTTTACTTAGCTGGTAACTCTGTAACTACGAGCCCAGGCCAAATAAATGACAGAGTGTGGTGATTTGGTGATATATATTTTTTTATTACAAATAGGCAAGCGTTTGACTGCTATCTCACCAGATGTAAGCGATGTCGCGATCTAGGATGCTACGCGCTTGCCTAGAAGACACATTTACTCATGACTTGAAGACCCCTAAATTGTATGTTTTAGGTTGTAGTGTTTTCATCTATCTGCATGAATTTTCTTAATATACAGCAGGTAGTATTGTTGCTTTCTGTAAAGTATTAATGATGCTGGGTTTAAGGTTTATGATGTTTAGGCTTGAGCGGAGATTAGTCGGTACTAGACTCGTCGTAGAAATGACTTTTTCTTGTTCACATAATGTGATTGTTATTGTTGTGGGTTTCTTTAATTCAGCTTTTAATGGTAGCATTTATAATCACTACGGGTCTAAACCAAGTAATGTAGTTATTATTATTTTAAGTAAAAATTAGCTGACCCGGTAACGCGTTGCTATGGTAACGCGTTGCTATGGTAACGCATTGCTATGGTAACGCGTTGCTATGGTAACGCGTATACAATGGAAAAAAAGCTAGGAAAATGAGCGGACAGAGAAACACACAAACAACAAATTTGTGTTCTTCGATTATAGATTCTATACATACAATTACACTTTTTTCCCGCAAGGATCACAGGTTTTCACGACGATCCTGACATACATTTCTCACTTCCACTCTCATAAGCCTTTTCATACAAGCTCGACTATCCAGGGTATTTTTGATCTGGCTTTTTTTCAGGACAACCTCTATCTGGTACCTGAAAGTCCACCTTGGTCTGTGTTTACCGACTTGCCCATACATATTTGTCTCATATTATTGTCTTATCAATTTTCTTTCGTTCACGCTCTCTACATGTCCAAACCAAAGAATGTTATACCTATATGAATTTCGAAATTTTACAATAAAAATAACTTAAGATTGGTTATTACTCGCAGGCAAAAAATCTAATATTTACTTTTAAACTTATAAAAATCACTTATATCCCAATAGAAAATATTCGAAAAGTAGAATTGCCAAGGCGTCTAAGTTAATATTCCAGTTAGTCACCGTCTGGCGGTGGTTGTACAGTGGTCCGGCTAATTTTGAGTCTCCAAACTTGTGGAAAAACTCGCTCTGAGTGAAATTATTGGCTTCAACAAGACTACTTTGCTAGGAAATCAGTTTAGAGGAAGGTAATTTTATCTCGAGACGTCTTCGCTAAAGAATATTTATGTTTTCACTTAACTTTCTCCTGTAAATAATATAACATTTTTAAAATTGTAATGTTTTGTATTTATTTATTTTTTTAGCAATCAATGCCAAATTTCTATAAAATTAAATATTCCTATAGAAAAATCCCTCTTATCCGAGCCCTCGGGTGGAATTCCACCTTTTGCTATACAGGCGAGTGTTCTGACCACTTAGCTCCCGAGACTCTAGTAGTCGCGTTGTAATTTACGAGCACATTTTTAACTTCTACTATGAGCTAATTATGGTAGTGAGCTGGTCGTAGGTTCGAATCTCACCTGATCGCTTGGAGATGTGGTTATTTTAAAGGCGTATTTAATATTACAATTTTTTTTATGTTGAATCCATAGTAATTAAATCAGTAGCCGTGACGTACTTCAATAGTTATGTATAAGCCAAGGCAAGTTACCTATTTAGATAAGGAAAAAAGTATTCGAGAGTATCGGGCGTTTCTTATCCATATCCAATTATAAAAAGAAAATATATGATTCCTTTCGAAATGGTCCGATTGTTTTGATAAAAACATTTTTGGTAGAATAATGTATAAAAAATATCTAACTCAAAAACCTGCAGTCTATATAAATTTATGCTTTTAAATTTTACTTCTAAGAAATATAAGAATATAAGTATTATATGAAGAAAAGGAATCCCTTCATCAAAACATGCAAGGTGCACCGCCATCCCTCCTTCGAACAAGCGCACGACATATGTATATACATACAGGGTTAGGCAGACATCACAGATTCCCATTTTCCATCCTCGCTTCTTCATCATCTCCTCAGGCTGTGACGGGGTGCGGCCAGGAGAAATGAAAAGGTACTGGGTCGTCACTTATATTTTTAATAATTATGGAATGAAGATACAACTGAAACAATTATATAAAAAAAGGTAAATTACACTGAACACAAAAACAATTTCACATTTAACACTAAAACATATTATAAAAGGTAGGTAGCCCTACCAACTTACAATAGTGCCTTAAAGAAATTTATAGACTTTTATATAACAGGAACTGGTGGTGCAGAATACAGATACAGGAAATCTTGTGAGTTATACTTATGAGCTTATTATGCTTGTGAGCTTATTATAACTGATCAGCACTATAAATATATTTAAATAATTGGTAGCGATGAGTCAACCGCTCTACGCGCGAGAATGAACTTTGAGAACAAAACAAATAAAAAGAGACAGACAGTAAATTTAAAAACAGAAACCAATTATCAACAGAAACCAAGAGAAAAAGAAAATATGAAAAATGGCCAGAGAAGAGCGCCATGAAAGCAACGAGTCGCCAATATAGCTATGGCGCCTCGTAACAAGGCCTTTCATATTAGCTCTTCGGTTAGGAGTAGGTACTTTTTTCAGGACATCTTCGATTTGGTACCTGAAAGTTAGCTTTGGTCAACCTTTACTGACTTACCCATGCATTATTGCCTCATTTGCTTGTCTTGTCAATCTTCTTTCGTCCATCGTCTCTTTATGTCCAAACCATTAAAGAATCCCTTTTTAAATCTTTGTCTTCAAGTCACGTGTGAATATGTGTGAATAGGCAGGCGCATCAAATCTTAGATCGCGTCGGCGCTTACCATCAGGCGAGATAGCGGTCAAGCTTTTACCTATTCACAATACTACACACACACACACACGCATGCACGAACGCACGCATACACACACACACACATATACACACATATGGCCGGATACCAATACGGTCATTGCAAGTGTCCGTTCACCATACTACTGTTGATCAATATTTAACCTTACGGCCGCCTCACGTAAGGTTTCTTTTGGTAAGCTACTTAAGTCCGACGGGCCCAGTTTGTTATTTTTTGAAACCACCTTGCTTATAGATGGGGAACATTACATATGTTTTACTTCATTTTCGCAATGATTTTTCCATAAAAAAGAAATACATCTAAACGTTTTATATTCTCTCACAAAAGTAATACAGGCCAACTTGCATAAATTAAAAGACCAAATCCAGCGTGTCCAACTTTAACGGATCAGGGTCCATGTGGCAGTGAGAGGCAATGAAAGAGCGGTAATGCGAGAGAGAGCGAGAATTTAAATCACATTATGGCTTCGGTCCAATCTCACACGTGAAGCGGCAGATAAGAGCAACCACGATTGCGAGGTGGGACGGCAGATATATGAGCGAGGACACGGCCACAGTACAGAACAGTAGGTTATCTAAGGCCGCCCGCCGAGTTATTAGCCTACTCTTGCGTTGATCCCCAGGGTTGTGACTTTTACTTTTAGTTAATATTTTCGAACAAGCAGCACTTGATCTAAATTTATGTAATAAAAAGCATATTATGATTGAATATTTGTTTGCGAAATCGTTATTGAGGCACCCGAAAACACTACAATATATTTTTCCCCTTTTTGAAGTCATGATACTCGTAATAATTAATATTATGGTAAGTGGCCGGCGAGAGTTGACGATCGCGAGCGGTCATGTGACGTACGCGCATGCTCACAGTCGCGCGGCACAGCCCGTACTGCCGCTACCTTATTCCCCCATATATTATGCTAGCGTGTGCGTGAAATCGCGTGCCGACACGGCGCGCGGCGCGCACGCACACATTCAAACCGAGAGCGGCACGTTTGTATGAAGATATTTTACTGTTCTTTACTGTGACACGGCGGCTTCCACGCTCTGCCTGCCAACAAGAACTCTGAGAAAAACGAAAAAACAGATAATTCTTAAATTACAAAAAAAATATAACTTTGTAATACGTGATATATCAAATGCCAGACTTAAAATACAATTCACGTACCAATCTCTTAAAAGCAAATTTGTTACAAGCTTTCCACATATTCCAAGGTAAAGAGTTTCAAAGACAATATGCAGTGACCGTAAAAGATTTAGAGACGGAATCGGTGTAATGAGCAGGCGTTTGAAGAATACGGTGGATACTAGAGATAAGGTCAAGTTGGTGAGAGGTTCCCAGAAACTGTAATCTAGACTTCAAGTATTATTGATAGATTGTCGTTCTTATTGTTTCTAATTATAAGATAAATTTGTTTTTATTGTTTTAAACTTTCATGGTCACTAACATTATAGTAATATAAGTTATTTGCGGGATTGTTACCATGTACCTTGTTATTCAGTCGCTCCGTGATCATGGCACTTGCAACAGTGCCGAAATATCGGAAACTCAATAACAAGGTACATGGTAACAATCCCGCAAATAACTTATATTACTAAATTTGTTCTTTTTTATTTGGTTTGATTTTAATTGTATTTGTATTTATTGCGATTAAGTAAATGATCCTTGATAGTCGAAATGAATAAATGATGATAAATAATCCTGAAAATAATAATATTATTTCTTGCATTCACACCAATTAGCCTAGCCCAAAGTAAGCACATAAGGCTTGTGTTATACTAGGGTAACGGATAGATATACATATATGACGACTGTTTTTTACTGTGCAACGTGCAATTAATTAAAAGAAAATAATTAAAGAATTTTGTCCACCCGTGCGAAGCCGGAACGGGCCGCTAGTCTATACTCTAAGAACACAAAGAACAATGGCGAACTCCCATACATCATTTTCTTTCACCTACAATTGATGCGTCTGTAGATTAAAAAATACTAAAATGATCAACCATTAATTCCTAAAATTGCGTGTGTTAGATTTTTTTATTTAAGAGGCCAGGAAAAAAGATATTAAGCTTCGAAGTTTTTAAGATTAAGTTACGGTAGTGTTGTCACAAAATCGATTATATCAATCGATAACATTCATTCTGATTAATAAACAAATAGATATTATCAAGACCAACGTGTTTGAAAATGGATCTATTATAATTTGTTATATATGTAGGTAATGAGGTATGCAATGTTGTTGAAATTAATAGGTACCTATCGTTTAAGTCGCTGCTGAAGTGTTACCTACTATTGATTAAATTCGATTTTGTCGCCGTAATCAATATATATATACAGACAATTATGGTAACCTTTTTCTTTTAAATTCAATCAACGTCTGTTAGAATATCATCATATTTAACCACATTATTAGCAATGCTATCGTTACTAATAGGTCGCTTAAAATGCACTCGATGCCGTCTTATTTCTGCCTGTTGGTAGCTACTTAAATAATAAGTAGAATTATAATATACTCATTAAGTAGGTGAGTATGTTGCACCTGTTTCACGGGAGAAAAAAATAGCAGTGTTGCTATAACAATGTTGCAATAAAAGAAGAAAACACTAAACATTTCTTAATATCAGTACTTGATTTATTTTTATATAACACAAAGTATAGAATAGATATAGATTATATTAATAAACAGTTAATTGAACTTATCAGGATATCATGAAACCGATTTTTACATAACTCGAACAATTATAATAAAATGGCAACACGAAAGAAAATGGTACCTATCGGAATTTCGATGTTTCATTTAACAATCAATGATATGTCCCAAAAAGCAGTGTTTTTTATTCTGGATCTTACTAGTTATAAGCTTTTGATGTAAAAAAGTAGAAAATTATTTCATTTCGTTCTGTAGAAAGAATATTTCAAGACGGTCAAAAATATCTCAAAGAATATTTCGCCATTGTTCTTTGTTGTTTGTGTGTTTGTCTGTCCGCTCTTTTTCCCGCTCATTTTCCATTGTATCAATTAACGTAACCATAGCAACGCGTTACCGGGTCAGCTAGTGTATTTATTATAATTATTATTATTAAACCGTAAACCCATTTTTATGTGGTTAAGTGAGCTATATATATAGCTATACGTGTGCTAAATTTCATGTACCAGTATTATCTTAAAAAACTATTTTAGTATTTGTGTTTGAGCACCAAACTAAAAGTGGATTATTATTTCAAAAAGACTTAAAGTTTGTATTAATCAAATTTCCTAGGAAATTAATAAGATCTTAATTCAGTGCAATTAAATTCTCATTAACCCCTCTAAGCTGTACTGTGACCGTTTTAAAATGTTTCCGCGAAGGTATTTAAACAACAATTTACGTCTGCAATTGTGAAATCGTGTAATTAAAGTCGTACTTGTAAACGCTAAATAGAGAATTATTAAAACATTCAAAGTAGTAAATTGACTGGAAAAATGTGAATATTTCTCTTTTTAAAGCTATTTAGTGTAAGTTGATATTGAGTTGTATTGTATTTTAAGTTGTTATTTAATATAAAATAAAAGCCAACAATTATGTAAACTTTTATTGCAAAAAAGATTTACCCGCGGCTTCGCTCGCGTTAATATAGACTGTCAATTAAAATTTATTATTCTATCCCTCCGGATCAATACTTTTTTGATATAAAAAGTACCCTATATACTTTTCTGTACCCTTGGCAATTGTATGCAATGCAATAGAAATAGGCGTTACTTTGCGGTTTTTTAATGGTGTATGTGAACTTGTTTGGTATGGTAACGTTATTGATACAATGGAAATAGAGCGGACAGACAAACACACAAACCACTGTGATCTTAGATTATAGATTCATTTATAGCCTACCATTTGTGCTATCAGATATTCTTATAAAATACTGAATTTCTTCAAAATCAAGCAACCCGTTCTTGACTTTCAAACATACAAATAGACAGACGGACAAAAATTAGAAAAATGTGCATTGGTATCACCAATACACAAAAGACAAATACTATATATATAGTTATATATATTATAGCTAAATATATAGTTATAAAAATAATGTATAACATTTCTTACATTCACACCAATTAGCTTAGCCCAAAGTAAGCACTGTAAGGCGTGTATTTTTGATACTAAGGTAACGAACAGACATACATATAACATACATAAATAATTAATATTTATTGGAATATATAAATACCCATGACTCAGCTTCTTGTATTAATAACATCTGCCCCTTCCGGGACTCAAATTCAGGACCATCGGTGCAGAAGGCAGGATCACTACGGCAGCACCAAACGGCCGTCAAAAATATGTAGGTATATACAATTTTTGTATTCATCATAGAACATATATACATCTAGATGAAAAAGACTAAAGATTTATGCTATTTTGTAAAGTGGGTATACAAACAATAGAATACAGATTTGTTACAAATAAACAGGAAAATGTTAAGGTTAATTGTTTTTTTTTTAATTACAATGAATACTCTGCCTTTATTTGCTTTTCGTGTAGACAAAGCCTTTGTTGTAAAAAAATAAAAACTAAATCATAACACTTACTTATTTAATGTTATCAAAGATTTTACTTCGACGACCGTCTGGTGCAACGGTAGCGATCCCGCCTTTCGCACCGACGGTCCTGGGTTCGAATCCCGGAAAGTACACATAGTGCTATATGTTTTATTTTATTCTTATTATATTCCAAATCAATAAAAAAGCTATAGGTATAATAAATGAAATGTTTTTAAATAATAAAATCAATTTTAATCGCCATGTTTTCAATCACAATTTTCGTTTACACAAATTTCCCGTTTTCAAGAAAAACCTTTAATTACTTCAGAATTTTTCTAACCACCACAAACCGGATTCTTTCGCTGCTTCTGGCGGATCATTTTTCAAACGCGTCCTTGTTCACTGCTGCCAGTTAACTGGAGTTAATTTATAATGATTTTTTGTTTTGTTCCCCGCGAACATTCCGTCGGATTCTTCAACAGTTTTTCCCTATATATTCGTAACAATTTTTCGTCTGTCACACCTCGAACCGTTCTGGGAAATTTATGGTTCAAAGTTTTTGTTACAGAGATTGCATCATGGAGCGGAAGTATTTTTTAATAGTTTGGAATGTTAGGAATATAGCTAGATGAGACGATATTAGCTAAGGGAAGAGTAAGTTCAAAAGGAGTAAACAAGTTACCTACTTTATTTCAAGCCTTTTACTAGGCAACGGGTCATAGCACGCCATATGGAGCAGTAAGGATTCGTAAGTTCCAACTTTTAAGCACGGAGGTGCTCTTCTCACACATAGTGATTCCTTGCTCAGTGGACACACAGACATACACAGAAGCGCACATGCATATACGCATAAATAAAATATATAAATATATTTTTCTTACATTCACACTAATTAGCCTAGCTCAAAGTAAGTACTGAAAGTCGTGTGTTATGGGTACTAGGGTAACGGATAGGCATACATATGTATATGAGACATAGATATGTAAATTTCATAGAAATATATTTATAAATACCCATGACTCAGGTGCAAATGCTCGTATTCATCATACAAACGTCTTTCTGTCAGGACTGTCGAAAAGAAAGACAGAATCGCTAGCGTTTCACCAAACGGTCGTCAAACGGCAGGGCAAGCAAGCACGCTTGCACGCACGCACACACACACACACACACACACACAGACACACACACACACATACAAGAAAAAATGTTCTCATAGACATCGATCTATCATCATGCATTATCTTGCAACTGCAAAATGACAATCGAACATTTTGTTTCCAATCTCAGCATATAATCTTATTCACATAAACTCACTTTTATCAGATACCCCCTCATTTTTGTTATATTAAATATAAAAAAATAAGACTAAACACGTCATGAGACAGATAGAAAAGGTTTTATTTAAATTTTGGGAGGGCAAGTGTTATAATTAAATAAATACTGTTATGTATTTATTTTATTTTTAGCATTCACAATGTCATATTTCTTAAATAAATGAAATAAGCCCATAATAAACAACCGCGTTCTCGCGCCATCAGATAGGATTCGAGACCCGACCTTCCGCTACCCGCTCGAGTGCTCTGAAATAATCTTATTTTAATAATAATATAAAACACAGACTAAATATTTAATATCAACTCTAGAGAACAAAAGAAATCACCAATAGAGAATAAAACGGTTGATATAACTGATGGACAGACAGACAGATAGAAGAACTACAAATTGGTTTTGCAGCCACCCGATAACAACCCAATAAAACTCAATAAATGGCTGGTTTATCTAATAGAAAACTATCTTGATCGTAGAAACTGCGATACTTTATTTCGTGAAAACAGGTTTACTATATTTAGTTCTGTTTTTATATTGAATCCTGAAGATAGGCTCTCTCATCTCCGCTCCGACAGACCGACGGAGGTCGGTCTTAAAATAAATAAATAATAAATATTTCCTACATTCACACCAATTAGCCTGACCCAAAGTTAGTATTGTAAGGCTTTATGGATATGGATGTTATGGATACTAGGGTAACGGATAGACATACATATATGATATATGACATCCTGTCTGAATTCTTTTTACCAGTTCTTTTCGAGAAAGCCTCCCAAATGCTTGCAGTAATCGAAGATATGATAAAGTGACTAAACTTTTGTCAAACAAAAATATGTAACTTACTTCGGAAAAATCCAAGCAGTGCTCCGAGAAAATAAATGCAGAAACCACACTCACCGACACCTTCAACAACTACTCTATACGTGTTTCGTACACTCACGATGCATCATTAGGAGCTGTTGGACCGTGCAATATACACTAAGGTACGATTCAGACCGACCGGCCCGCATCGGCTCGGACCGGAACGGATGCGCGGCAGCCACGGGAGCCGACCGGAGCCGACCAGAGCCGTACGGCCGACGAGGAATGTATATGTGGCAGAAACATGAACTTTAATTTCTTGTTACAAGTTTCAATTTCCTTTACCGCATTGTGAAATGCCTTCCGGGCCGGGCCGATGCGAGCCGGTCGGTCTGAATCGTACCTTAGTGGACAGCGTCGACAATCGGCGGTACACTTTACTAGGATTTGCGGAAGTAAGCTACATATCGACGGCGAAGTGCCAATACCTCGTAACCGAAATTCGTCGAGAAATTAACTTTTTTGTAATTTCGAATTAAAATTCGTTATTTGAATGTTTTAATGAAATTTCCTAAGCGTATTTTCATCGCAAGTGTATCAAGTAAAAAAATAAATAAACAAATTTTTCAACCAATTTTTAGCTTGTCAAAAATTGACGTTTTATTCAGCTTGTGTATTATTTTGAATTTAGCAGTTAGGAGTTATTGGCACTTCGCCGTCGATATGTATGTTTTATTACTGGATATGGACTTCCGCCAAGTAATACCTGATTCTATCAAATAAAATAACTAAAATTAACAATATTGATGTGTATAAATTTTAAAGTTAGGAACACATTCTTAACTTTAAAATTTATACACAGCCACGTACCTGTACAATAGGGCACACCCTATTGTACAGGTAATTGGCTGTTCGCGCCCGTGTATGCAATGCGATTCGACTGACCTTTTCTTTTTTGGTAATAAGCAGCTTAAATGCGTCCGCGATTAGTTTTATATTCGCTCACTCACAATTTACGTATAACTACGCAACAACGTGCTCCGTTATACTTTGTGATAAACTAGATAAAATTTGGAAATCTTTTTGAAAAACCTTTTAATTTGAAGACTTGTCAACTTTTTACCCAAACAGTGGCACATTTAGGACGACACTCAGCTTAGTCATCTTGTAATTACGGTGCCTATAAAGAAATCGAAAAGTTACAATTAAATATAAAGTATGCGTAAATAAAAAGAAATGTTTTATTTCGACAGGTTTTAAATTATCAAGCGTTGGCTTTTTGCTGTCCTTTTATATAAAAACGAATACAACACAAATAAGTGTCGTTTCGCGATCTGACAATAAACGTCGTGTGACGTGAACAATTTCAAGAGCATAGTGAATTTACAGCAGTATATCTCGATTATAATAAAAGATTGCGATGAAGGGTAAACCGATACGTCTGTCAATAACAGCAACCCGCAAGAAACTTCAGTTTTTCCGTGACACAATAATCCCGTTTCGATTAATACTCATGGCCAACAAAGGTTAGAATAATATACAGATAACAATTCAACATGACATTTAGTGACTCTAATGTCTGCAGATACTGTCAAAAGGAAAAAAAAAACACCCAAAAACCTGCTATACTACTATGAACCCCTAATTTATGTTATTTAAGGACAACCAACAAAATATACACCGTTACAATATTCATAAACATTCTCCAGTACTAATTAGGTGCTATTTTAATTACAGGTCGCCACTGCATCCGCAACGATCCCTGCGGAACACCTGACAGATTAGAATAAGACTCAGACACGTACCCATTTATCACTACACTTGATATTCTGTTTGCGAAGTAGGACCGGAACCACTTCAACACTTGCCCGCTAACTCCTGTGGAGTTCAACTTATCGATAAGTAACTGGTGATTTACCTTATCGAAGGCCTGACTAAAATCTGTGTAAACTACGTCGACTGGAATACGCTTATCAACATAGTTGATCACATCGTCCACAAATGATGTCAGATTAGTACAGGTCGATCGGTTTTCAATAAATCCATGTTGATGCAGATAAGGCTTTACAAGCCAGGACAAAATGAGCACAATTAAGGACTCGAATACTTTGGCGAATACTGGCAATATGGAAACAGGCCTATAGTTTTTAATATCATTTTTAGAACCTGATTTATGAATTGGTATGACGGGATACCATCACAACCAGCACCCTTATATCGATTTAATTTAATAAGTTTATCTTTAACATCATCCACTGATAATTTAATTGAGGACAAGCTTTTGTTTGTTTTATTACCGATCCCTTGAGATAAAGACGCAGCATACAACTGGGATAATATACATATTATTATCAGCCTGTTCAAACTGAGATAAAAAAAAATTAGACATCACATACATTGTTCTGAAACAAGTTAACACGTTCGCGGACGCGCCGGCTATAGCAGTAATCAGTGACTTACTCAGAGTGACGCGTCGGCCATACCCTTTTTTTCATTTCGTACTCAAGGGGTACAACGGCTTTACCAGATGGTTTTTCGTACTACCACCGTATAATTTATCATCAAGTGCCCCCAATATGAAAGTTTCAAATCGCTGGGTGTCATATAACATATCTTTTTTCACCTACAAACGTGTCACTACTCGTAACACCTTGTGTGCGCACGCACAATGACGCGTTTGTCATAACAGCGACAATTATATGGCAATTTGCTCACTCGATCGGCGAGTGGCCTGTGGAACGGAGGTGTAGTGAGTGTGTTTCGCAGGTGGTTGCTATACTTGCTATAGTGGAGAGTTTACTTAATTTATCTCAATAAATAGGAATAAATTATTACTAATATTTAAATTCAAATATAGTAATTACGATAACAACAAACATTTAATACAATATTTGCTATAAATTCGCCTGTATGTTTGTATTATGGGATAGTACAAACATATAGCTTTGGCCATCTGAAATATTGCTGATCAAGCTTGGTTACCGATAACGTTTTGTCTAATGGCTGTTAGTCCTGGATAATAGTCGTTTATGCAACTGCTTTACCAAATATTCATTTACGTTTACCTTGAGTGAAAAACTAATAGCATTGTGAACAGGTTTATGATTATATTTTATAATGTGATTTTGTTGATTAAACATAACTAAGTCTATCCAACATCAGTCTTGTCATATCACTCGCTAATTTCTATGACATTATCTATTTAATTTTTCAGATTTTTTTTCGCGGACATTGTCTTTCAGACAAAACATCAAAACAAAAATTTGATTGTAAAAAAACTACCTGTCAGTTGCGAAACGGCTAAAGCAGGCTAAGGTTATAGCCGTTGTGATTTTGTTTAGGTATATACTTAGTAATTTTCACCAGCGACGATGCGGCTAAAGCATTCCATACAAAAATTAAGTATTAAAGTGGCGTTGAAAAATCCAACCGAGTGTCCGCGAACGTGTTAATTAGCTCAAGCACCTGTGTTATGGAATTCACAACTACGGTACAGGAATTTCCAGACCCATGCCAAAAAAAACTAAATAAATCGAAACCGGTATCTTGGATTGGCGTTACCATGAAAACCGCTAAACGAACCACTAGACAACAAAAGCCGTCATATAACAAGATTCTGGTTTTCTTAAACGCTTCCAGGCTAAAAAAATACTTTTACTTGGAGGCAAGTCAGAATAGCTTTTCCAGATCGCTGTGACTACAGTTCCAATTGAACTGCATAAACTTAAACTTACATATATAAAAATAATTATAACTTTTGTATTAATAAAATAATTACATTTGCTATGTTTGTATTTAGCGACCAGGGTCAGTAAAACGTGACCATAAGTTATATCGTCTTCAAATAAGCTTGTGGCGTTCTTAACTACCAGCGCAAAACACTTAACATAATCTTACTGTGTTTGGGAAGGATGCCAGACTAACTGAAAGCATAAATAACTAACCTTAATTTAGTCGTTATGTTTGCATAATATAAATTCAGAGTGGTAACTTCTCATAAGTTAATATTTTTATTATTACTGTAGCAAATATTTGGTTACATTTGAATGATACGATGATAGATGATGTGTTATATTACTGTGGTTTTATGATAAGAAACTACCGTAACAGAGGAATGCGTTTATTGCACTAGATAATTATTGCACTAATTACATATAGTAAACTATTTAATCGGGGGGTAAGGGATCACCTTACCCTAAGATTAATGAAAAAAACTACAAAACTTCAAAGTTCCAACTGGTTATATCAAAAAAAATAAAATTACTCAACTCGGCGTTAAACTTATTGTATAAAAAAAAAACAAAATAACAGTCTGCACGAACTCATCAAAAAAAGAAATTATACAATAAGAACATACTATTTTTATTAAATACAGATTAAACTAACACTTACACACTACACAACATAACACCGACGGGCACATAGTAAGTTGGGTGAGAATTTAATTTAAAAGAAACCTATTAATTAAAAACGTTCACAGAGGCTACTAAATAAATTGAAATTAAAGTAAATTGTAAAATTCCAACTAGTATGTTACCAGTCGGGTAAGTAAAGTAAATAACTAACTAAATACTATAAATAAAGGGAAATCTGTACTCCTCAAATAACAAAATAAAAGGTGGGATGTTGGCACGTTTGGCTGATCTTAATCGTTAAACAGATTCATCAGACAGACAAAAAACTAGATTTTAAGGAAGGTAGCACTTGTACCTCCTCCAACAAAACTACTACTATACTACACTAACAACAAAAAAATAATTGATCATGTCAAACTCTAACTCACCTCACTTCTAACCCATATCAGCTGGCCAGCTGACCCGGCCACGGTGCGTGGATGCCACAGCTAGTCCCCCAAGCAAACAACCTCGGATAAGGGCGAAGTTTCACTAGGCGAGGCGGACGCCTCCAGCGATTGAAACGTTTTTTCATTCCAATTGACTTGGGAATATAAGAATGAGCAAGTCATTATTCCCCAGCGGCTGAACCACAAAACCAACTAACTACGGACACGTGGCCTATAACAGCACACTATTATTGAAACCAAATAACTGTACTATAAAACTGAAATTCGTCATGTATCATACTATCAGGCTTACCGTTAACAACTGCACAATGTTCTACACACAATGATACGGGATCCTAATCAATATTCCAAACACCCACTGCAACGCCTTCAAATATATAATTCTCCTGTAAAAGAATACCCCATAACAATAGGCAAAAAGATTTCAATGCGTAATAATCTCATACTCAACTACGTACCCGATGGAAGAAGGTCTGGTAACGAGACATAGACACCACAAATCACCACGACATTGGAAGCCGGGAGCTCCCATCCAACCTCCAACAAGATTCGAGCGAAAAATGGCGGACGCTAACCTGCCGGCCGGTGATGAGCAGAATCCTCCATCATCCGTTCAAAAACCGTTCACTTCCCAAATATAACAATTGATTCTTTATTTAATTTAGTTTTCATTTCAGGTCTTTCTCCTCTTGAAAGATTCACAATTAACATAAAAAAAGAAAAAAAATCTGGAAAACGTTTGACCCCAAAGGCCATCCCTGTAACTTCCCGCTAATTCTATGCTTTTGCGATCAAAATTCCACTCAATATAATGTTTCTGAGCTCTTCGAGCTAGAAATATAATTTATATGTTTAGAATAGCTATTCTATGATTTTGAGCTCTTTTAGCTTAAAGTTTGACGAAAGACGATTTTTAAAATTTTCGAACTGCCATAACTTTTGAATGAATCAACAGATTTTACGCGGTTGGCGGCAATTGATGTAGATTTTCAAACTTTTAATTTTTTTTAGTTTTTTCAAATTATACTGGTCAAAATCGGTCCAAATTATCAGGAAATCTAAGTTTGATGAAACTCTTTGGAATGCATTTAGTTTAACCTCTTATAACTTCGGTCAAAGTTATAAGAGGTTTACACACACACACACACATACATACATACATACAGACATACAGACACCATCGCGGGAAGGGTCAGGGAAGATTCCTAAGGCCTCAAAACGTCGAGATCTGTTGAAAATTTTTGCGGGGTAAAAACAATAACTTCCTGATTTTTCGAAAACCTTCGTTTTTCTTAGCAGGAATTTAAAAATAATAAAGCATCAATAACTTTTCCACTAGCAATAATGAATGAACACAACAGGATCGAAACTTGACTTTGTAATCTGAACGAAACGACCTGATTACGTTTCACGCTTAACACTATTTTGTCCACTCCACAACCAAAATATTTTAGGTTTAACTTAAAGTAAATATTTGAATTAAATTAAGTAAAAGACTAGGGAATTTACATAAGATGTGATGTAATAAACATACATTATTATTATGTTAAACTTAAATAAACTGAGATAAACCAACAAAGTTTTGTTTACCGGTCCTTTGAAGCAGAACGCAAACAAGTCACGTGAACTCACTGTCAGGACTAGCAATGTCAAAAGTTAAATGTTTGTTTACATATTATTAAGAATTTGTAAGTTTAAATAAGATAGAATTACTGTAAAGTCTGCTAGTCTTATAGTAGTGAATAAAATAATGCAATATGAATGGTGGCTTACGTCACAAAACAATATAATGACTCATTAACATGACAACTGTTGAAAGATTGGTAAGTTTTCAATAGTGAAAAAACAGTATTACAATATCAATTATTGCTTAAGAGTTCGTAAAAGTTCACTGCAACCGACAGAATTAAAAAAACTACCTAATGTGCTGTAAACCGCACGAACATTGACATAAGTTTTTATGCCTGTTAAAAGTTCAGAAAATTGGCTACACTTGAGATACTTGGAAATTTAATTTACAGATATTGGCTTCCATTCACGTATATAGATTTTTAAGGCTTGTAATGGAATATTTGTTTATTAATTCTATTCACCAAAGTCAGTATACTAATACAGTCATTTATTAGCTTATGGTATCCAGGTGGAACAAACACTTAGAGGCAAATTCAGCATCTTAAATAATGTACTTACATTGAAACGAAGTCGCTATATTCATTCACTAGTTTGCATAATCTAGCTATGGGTAAAAAAAAATGAGCCACACAGTTTTTCGAAGAGGCATGTGAAAAGGAGTAATACTATAATCTTAACATTGAGTATTGACTATTCTTAACTTTGAGTCAACTGGATTGGAATCAATTAGACGTGACAGTATACAAGTGGGCGTACACACGCGAACATCCGGTTAAATGGAAAATCTGTCACGACATATATCACACTCGCCGACGCTTCGACAACTGCCAAATGACACGACGAAAGCCAGTATTTTAATAATATTTATTTTGAAAATGCAACGATCACATGGTTAATATTTTTGCTATCCCCTCATGGTATGGTAAATATTTGAATCTCGAGTGAGTCCATTTTAGTAGTACATCGGTGAGAATCAAACTTGGTCTGTTTCTTTCTTTCTTTTCAACTGATTCGAATAATTTGAGACAGTGAAAAAGAATTTTAAATACATTTATGTGATTAATATTCTTAAATAGTATATCTTGAATTGTTTATTTATTACTTGCAGACAAATACTCTAATCTTACGTGTCCTCTATTTTCCTTTGAATACGCCACTCTCCTTTTCCCTTTTTTAAGGTGTATCAGTTTTTTTTATATATATTTATTAAGTTTTCGACGAATGATAAAATGTAATTTTATTTGACTATCTCCTAATTAGGGAGTCACAAATTAATAAAACAATATATATAATTATATATGTATTTATAGTCTCATGCAGTGCATATGCAGGAGATGACAATTTTGTTTTTAATTTGTCTTTGTCTATATCCAATTTAATTTGGTGTCTATGTTTAAGCCTAGTAAATTGAAATTATTGACACATTCTGATTTGTTATTAAATTTATAAATAAGTTTTTTTGATGTGGGTGAAAAGAAATAAATTTTGTTTTATTTAAGTTTCTCTCTAAGTTATGTTCACCAATTAAGGGTTTTATTCAATATATTGTTACGTCATCAACGAACAAAATACACGGTTCATTCAAAACCTTCGGCAGGTCTATTATGTAAACTAAAAACAAGAGAGTCTTAGGCACCCCCTTGTGGTGTTAAGGCATTATTATTTTTAATATCAAATCGAACTCTATAAACTTTTCTACTCATATGATTATAATATTCGATTTGGACATATTGCTGTCTATCTTTTAAATAAGAGATAAACCATTTGTGAGCTGTATTTGGGATACAATCAGTTTATTAATATTTTATGTTGCACACGGTCATACGCCTTGCACATACATATGTAGCAATATTCGAATAGCATATTTTTAATGTCCAGTTACTTATTATCGTTTGAATGTGTTTGAGAAAAGCTAATAAAGTTGACTGACTGTAATTATTTAGGTCACTCTTTTGGTTATTCTCATGTAATGGTAATCACTGTTGTTTTTAATGAGTTAAGATAAACTTCTACTTGCAATGATTGACTCCAGGACTGGTTCGCTGCATTAGACATCGAGACAAATTACACAAAAAGTCGAAAAAATATCCTAATGATAACATATTACTGTTAACTTACACAAGGTACCGAAACTTCTGTAACAATCTTCTAAAAAATATAAAAAATAATTATGAAAGGAATGAACTAATAAAAAATAAAGGAAATACAAAAGGTATGTGGAATACAATAAACCATATAACAAACAGAAAAAAGCCTTCTGTTATTGCAGCAGAATTACTTAACCTAACAAAAGAACCAACCGAATCAATAAATCTAGTAAATAATTTTTTTGCTGAAGTTGGTGCGAAGCTTGCCGGGGATATTCTGAACAAACGATCTGCGGAAAACTTTGGATTGCATATGGATGAAACAGAAAGTGCATCTCAGCTAGAGTCAATGGCACTTTTTCCCACCGATTGTTGTGAAATAGAAAATATTATCAATAACCTGAAAAATAGTTCAGCTGCTGGTATCGATGGAATACCAACGCTAGTAATCAAACGTGCTAAGGAAGCCTTAATTTATCCGCTCACTCACATATGTAACCTGTGTCTGTCTGCTGGTGTATTTCCAGATGTTCTAAAGAGAGCATTAGTCCATCCTATATATAAAAGCGGTAGCAAAGACTGCGTTGGAAACTATAGACCGATTTCTATATTAACTGTGGTCTCTAAAATATTTGAAAAAGTTCTCAATCGTAGACTTGTCGATTTCTTGCAACATAATAAAATTATTGCACGAAACCAATACGGTTTCTTGAGAGGGAAGTCTACAGAGGACGCTACTTTACTGCTGACTGAAACTGTGTCTAGACATCTGGATGGGGGCTCCAGGGCTATAGGTGTGTTCCTTGACTTGTCAAAGGCATTTGACACTGTTCATATTCCTTTGTTGCTGGAAAAAATGGAGCTGTCTGGTGTACGTGGACTGGCTTTGAAAATTTTTCGCGACTACCTATCGAATAGAACTCAGGTCGTAAAAATAGGTAATTTTGTCAGTGAGGAAGCTACTCTTTCATTTGGTGTGCCACAAGGGAGTGTCCTGGGACCTACCCTTTTCCTGCTGTATATTAATAGCTTGTGTAAAAAAGACATACCCTATTGCGAAATTTTTACTTACGCAGACGACACAGCGCTGGTGGTGTACGGCAAGGATTGGAATGAGACTCGCTCCCGCACTGAGGAGGCTCTCCGTAGAGTAATGCAATGGCTGAATCAAAATTTATTGACACTAAATATTGAAAAAACTAAATACCTCACATTCTCACCTAGCGTCGTTACACAACCACCTAGCGATTTTCAGGTAAAAGCTCACATGTGTCATTCAAAAGTAAATTGTTCTTGCCCTGAACTCTTCAGAACACCCTATATAAAGTATTTAGGTCTAACAATAGACAACTTACTAAAATGGGGGGAGCACATAAAAAACTTGACTGGTCGCATCAGGAAATTAATACCCATTTTTCGCAGACTAAGGAACTCGGCAGATCGTGATACATTACTTTGTGTCTATTATGCATTGGGTCAAAGCTTGCTCCAATATTGCATCGTTGCTTGGGGTGGAGCTGGAGTTGCTACTATGCTACCTTTGGAGCGAGCCCAAAGGGCTATTTTAAAAGTGATGCTTGGAAGACCACGTAGATATAGCACTGCACTTCTTTATAAGGAGTGTTCCTTGCTTACAGTGAGGCAACTTTTTATCATGCATGCTATATTACGAATGCACAAAAACTTTAACCAGGATATAATGCGTAATCGTAAAGGTAAAAGAGTTTGTTCTACTCAACCTCACAAGACCTCCCTTGCTAAACGCCATTTCTATGTCATTGGCTCACATATATATAATGTAGCAAACAGAACGAATGGGATAGTATCATTGTCTTACTTTAGGTGCAAACGGAGAATTTTCCAATGGTTGTTAGGTTTAGATTATATTGTAACAGAAGAGATCCTCTCAAAACACAACCTTTAGGAATATAAATTTTGCCATTATTATTATTATTAAGTCTTTATAAAATTACACAACAAGACACTCACTTTCTCCCACGCACGCACTCACACACATACACTCGTACACGTAAACACAAAAACACACACACTAGGTAAAATCTGTTTTCTTTGTTTGTTATTAAATTTTATACTCTTATTCCTTCACTCTGTTTAAAAATCAATTTAGTTTAATTTATATATTTTTTTTTTTTTTTTTAAGAAATTTTATATTAACTTTATAAAAGACTGAGAAGGGCGATGTTGACAGCTGTGACACAGTTTTTACTAGTACAGCTGTCAACGTATAATATGTATGTGTCATCTTGTATATTTTAAATAAATAAATGATTTGATTTGATTTGATTTGAATGATTGATTGACAGTGAAAGAGATGGTAAGTTCGACCGCACATTCACAATCAAATGTGAGCGTAGTTCATCAAAACCGTCACTTCTAAATTTATTTAATACATTTTTTTTTTGTAAAAAAAATAATGCAAAGAAGTTATTAAATATTTTTACGATATCTTGTCGGTCCGAATGTTATTTCCTTATTATTCACTTAGGTACTTAAAGTTTTACATTACATTTTACTTTAATCGTCTTTTATTAGTTTTTTTATGAACTATTCTCCACTTTGCATTTTCTTTATTGTTAAATTGTTTTATTTTTCTATATTTTTATTTAGTTATTGAATTCTCACTACGATTACATTGTACACAACTGAGTCTACTACCAGTTCGGAAATTGGGAGGCCCTTCCGAGAAGAACTGGCGGAAGAAACTCGGGTAGGGGGACCGACCTCCATCTTACTGTTATTATTTGCAAAGAGAGCTAACTACATCATCAGGTCTTGCAATATGTGTTTTTGTAGGTATTAATTTATTAATTATTGGATCCCAAGCAGGTGGAACGTGGAGCGTTCCACCTTCATCTCTATTGAAATTTGGATGTTTCCTGATTTCAAAAGCCACGCGTAGTGTCCTAGGAACAAGTCTTTGTTCTCTAGCGAGAATTTGAGGTTTATCGATACGAATGTAGTAGTTTGGCCCCTCAAAAGCATGCTCATACTCACACACTGCAGACCTATTATCGCGCCTACGTGTTCTATAATGCGCGTCCCTCTACTTCTCTTTGTTTGTCCGATGTATGAGAGAATACAGTTACAATCGATTTTGTAGACACCTGCTGCCTGGAGGGGTATATTGCATTTGACCGGTCGTAAGAATTGGTTAATCTTCCTGGCCGGTTTACAATAAGTATTAATGGAAACCCGCTTCAGAATGTTCCCAATCTTGTCGGTGACCCCCTTCATGTAGGGAAGGACAGCAGGTTGACGTTCTACTGTGGCTGGTTGGTGCGGCCTCTGTGACGTAGTCTTGGTACTCGCAACTTTTTATCTTGTAGTACTCGCTTGTCATGCTGAAGCTCAGCAGTCAGATATTGTTAGTCACAGATGCCGCGAGTTCTCTGAAACAAAGATTTCCCTACGGTAGCCAACTGTATAGGATGGTGGTGAGAGTCACCATTTAAATATCTATCTGTATGAGTTGTCTTTCTATACACTGTATGACTAAGGGTTTGATTCAGATGCCTGCTGATTTGAACATCTAGGAAGGCTATTTTATTGTCTGTCTTTAGTTCCATAGTGACATCAATGCAATCTTGTACAGGTAAGCTTGTGAATAGAGATTGAACATCGAAGCTAACCATAGTTTCATCATCAGTGAGATGTAGGTGTTGTATCTCACCAACAAAATGGTAGGTATGGTGCCTTACTTTGTTTCGATAACAGAAACTCGTCAAGCCTATTGCTTACTATTTTATAAACATCAAAAGTAGCTGTTACTCATTATCATCCCATAAAGAGAAGAGTAACTCTTTTCTTGACTATTGTATCTACCCCCGTTGTCAAAAGAAATATTTCAAGGGTCGTCATCCATTTGTCCCAGCGTAACCCCAGTGACATCGAATTGTCATCGCATTGCAATGGTTCTACGATGGCAGGCTGAACATTTTAGGCGACCCAGAACAATGTCTGTACGCCTTTATTTTGCGCCCTTGGCGCCATTGAATATGGTGTGTCATATTTATGCCTATGCATTATAACGAATTTTACGGTAACACGCCCAACTTTCTTTTTAACATGTTATCAGCAGTCTGTACTTGTAACTTTACATCTATGCATACTGGTATTGTATTATTCATTGTTTGGTTTTGTGTTTCACAACAAGAGACCTATTTTTGCCATCTAACACTATTAACTCTTTTACCTTTTTTACCTACTTCTTATAAATTCCAAAATTTGTATAGTGTATGAATACACCTTGTATGTAATTTTTTCAATAAATTAACATATTTTTGGAGCCACATAAAAACAATATTTGGTAAAAGTTATTGTTTATTTTATATGTGTTTTCCTACTGGAAATTATTTTATTAATAATGATGCCTGATGCTCATAAATAAAATGTATTGGTATTTTTGTTGATTTATTGTCTCTTATAGACTTGTGTAACTCAGTTATATCTTGGATATGCCACTCCGGATATATATCTAATGATTCCGTTCAAAATTCTTAGCATATCCAGTATATCCAATCCAATCACATGGATCAACTCCAAATCATTTGGTCTAATACCGGCTGACTAACTACATAACAGATATCGACAGCGAAAGCGTCGATCGAAAGACATGGGGCGCCGAAAACGCTTTTTGTGTTTTCTGTGTTTTTAGATGAACGGTAAAATTCTTAAAAATGCAATACTGCTGATGCTGCATTCGCTCTGACTGGTGGCAAGCGTCATTATTAGCGAAACAAGCGCTGCATAAAGTTTTGTTTCTGTAAAACGGTAGCAAATTTAAGCGCTTCATGCGCTCTTATGTTGCGAAATCTTATTAGTCTGGATTTAATAAACAAATGCGGATATTGATAAATATATATAATTACACTTTAGTTGGATATATGGTATGATTTGATATGGTTTGAAAGAATTAAACTACTAGTCCGGATATATTTGGTGGATATGGATATACTAACTGGATCTATATCTTTTTTAGAAAGAACATAGAATAACTCCAATTTTTTCCAGAGTCACCTTACGCATGTCTAGTCCCTTACCCCGTACGGTTAAGAGTGTATTCAGAAATAAATTAACCAGCGAATATTCATTTTATACCATTTCCAAATAACATACTTTGCCGATAACATTAAATCATCTAGATTGACTGTAGTTCGATAACTTTAAACTTAAATACAAGATTTTTTTACATATATGACGGCGAGGCCTTACGCCGGTCATCAGAATGCTCTTTATTATCCAAAAAGAGTTGCAGCGATCTTCAAAATAATAACGTGTATGGATGTAGGATAGACTTCTTTATTATTTAAAACCACTTGCAGTCTAAAATCGCAAATGATGCACGAGATTTCAATGGATGAAAAACGTGGTGATCACCAAGATGGCGTGACAACCTCCCTGCATGGCGGTCCAACGAAAAGTAACGTTCCCGCTCGGTATAAGCTATGAAGTAAAAGTTATACCTTTATAGCGTGCTAACGGTCACTATAAACTAACCGTTTCATGCTTATTGCATGCTAACTAAACGTTTACACTTATAGCACGCTGACAGTCTGTGCTTCTCAAGTCATCTCAGAAACGTTTAGTGTTGCCAACTTGCAACGCCTCTTTAAGGTCACGCCATCTAGGATTTCACCCAGGTACTAACCTGACGTTTTCCATTTGATAAAATCGTACCTTGTTAAAAATCCTTACGGACAAACATTATTTTAAGATTAACCTCTAGAGTTTAATTTAATCTAATTGAAATAATCGAATGCTTCGACATATATAATATTACTAACCTAACCTATAAGCCAATGAATATCAAATTCAGAAATAACATTTCAAATAATACCAAAAATATTATTTGTTTATTTCAGTCATAAGTGTAAAATACTAATGTCTTTTAATATCACTATAAAAGATGAGATAGTTATCGTAGGTATTTATATATTTGAATGTCTTTACAACGATTTCATTCTAAATCGATGCCCCTTGGCAAAATCACACCTTTGTGCACCTTGTTACCATTGTTGCACCTTGGCAAAATCACACCTTTGCGCACCTTGGCACTATTGTTGCACCTTGGCAATATATTCTTGTACCCCTTGGTACATGTCTTTTCAAATTAATATGTTGTAGAATATCCACTTCTCTGTATAACCTTTATATAAGTTTTGACGTAATAACCATTCAAATTCATATCGTTGTTTCAGGAATATAAGAAACTATTTAAAAATCTATTTTTTTTAGTATCATACTATGTTTAATTTAACCCGTGTAATGCAATGTAATATTTAACCCGTTCAGGGTTACTATTAACTGAATTAAAATCTCGATCGATTTAAATCGTAAGTAAGATTAAGTTTGGTGTGGGTAGGTAGCACAAGCCAGAATTATTAAAAGCAAGAACAAGACATTAATTACTAGATTAACATGGCAGAAATAACCGTGAAGGTAATAATAATCTCAACACATACATTATTCAATCGAGTGCTTATTACAAGGTTATAAAGATTTCATTTATAGCAAAATAGGATGATTTCATATATTTTCTTTTCTTAAAATAAAATAGTTATCAATAATTACACAAGTTTTTTAGAATTGCAATTAACACTGACGTTATTCAAGTTGATATTTACATTGCTATAGTCAATGATTTTTCAACTCTTCTTAGAATCAAGTGGATAAACTATTAAAAATTTTATTTGTCTCAATACTATGAGACAGCTTTTTTTGCAGATGGGTTCGTTATCTCCCTCCTTTGATTTGATTTTCATGAGACATGTTTCTCTATATACCACTTACTTGGAGGCTCGTCGCCACGTGTGGTGTCCTCCGTTACTGTCAGGGTATCCATCAAATGAAAGCAGAAGTAGTTTCACCAAGCAGCACACGTACGTCCGCACCGGCCGACGGTCGAGCGAGCAATGCCTCTCTACCGCCGTAGGCCGTGCGTACGGGCGTGTATCGCTTGCACTTTATTAATACGTCACAGGGCTAATAAATAGGATTTTATTGCACCTATAGTCCATTTTTTTTAGAATTAGAAATTATGTAAACAAAGAAGCAGTGATGGCTAACCTTGTACTGGAGTCCACTCTGACCGGCTTCAGGCTCGTCCATTGTTGAACAGATTAAATAACAAATAACAACAAAAACTTTTAACAAAAAACTTCAACAAAAACAATAGAAACTTAACAATAAACCAAAGAAAATAGTCAAAATAGATAAATGCAGACGTTGACATTTGCCGCTATTGTTGCAAATGGCGGCCATGTTAAGCGACTATTTTAAAAATCACCTAATATGGTACGTATTACAACATCGGCATGTACTTTTTAATGTTGTCGTGTCAAACTGACCAATGTTTCGTTCCACAAGTTTGCAACTTCTGCTTCTTAAGGTATTTTTTAGTGTTACCTTTTCACGATGTTACGTTTTGCTTGTTACATTATATGTATACTAAAAAAAACGGACTATAGCAATAAGTCAAATAATACGAATAGCAACAGCGATCGACGATTTAGTCACATTTTCGATATATGTAAGACGCATGTTAACGCGTGATTGTGACGTCATAGTGTATCGACGCAAGCCCTGGGGTTCTACAAAGGTTAAGAAACGGACGTGTATAATTATCATACGTAAAATTACCACTATTTAACCAATTATTTTCATAAAAGTCAATTTTTTTAATTCTCGACATATAATTACGCCCGAACACCACCAACCAAGTATGCACTAGATTGTGATAAACTGCTATTTTCAACGTGTTTGCCTTATTAAACCCGTAGTAACTTTCAGAAGCTGTTTTCACAGAACCAGAAATAGCAGGATTTTATCACCAATATAGCCGAAAGAAATTCACTGCTGGGTGGAAATCTTCTCTGAAAATTGGGTGGTTTAGCCATAACTTTCACGCTTGGCAGGTCGGTTGGAGATCGCAGTAAAATACCGTAACTGGAAAATTAACTCACTGACGCAAAGTTGATTGTCTGTCGGTCTTCTACGGAAAGTACTTTGGAGAGTGTGCTCAGGAGCTCCATGTGCTACCTATATATATATATATAGCTCCATATCCTTTCTCGGTTGCTATTCCTACCTGTCGGTCCAAGCACTTGTCAACATCTTTCATAATGCGCACAGCAAAGCAATGGAGTCCTAGTCCCTTTTTCCGACACCCGTGTAAAGGGTTATTGTCATTTCGATTTTACTAGAAATGACAGTGAGATTAAAAGATAATATGAAAATAAACACCTTTTCAGTGTTCGTAAAAAACATTTCATTTTACTGGTGTAAATGTTCAGAACGTTAATAAAAATGATCCACGTATGCATGTTACCGACATCCCTACCCACAACGATACGTACGAAAAACAAATTGACGGCAACCTTGAGCAATTACTCTGTCCATGAGGTATTTTGTGTTGCTTAATAGTAGGTGCATTTATAAAGCAAGACTTCTATGTAAAAGATACTGTCTCAAACATCAAACAGTCTTAGTAGTGATAAAATATTCATGCTGTATTATTCGTTTATAACTTTACTCAATATTTAGTAAATTGCATATTTTTCAATGAAAATTTGTTATCACAATTTATTACTCTAATGAGTTAAGTTTATTCTTATTATTAAGCAAGCAATTATTGATAAGATTTATTTTTTCTATTCCATTATAAATTCTTATTGTTGATATCAGTATCAATTTGCTCTTTAGCATAGGCCTCCCCTAGACTCTGCTTTACTCCTATCCCAAACCTCAAACATACTATAAAATATATAAATAAAATATTAAAGGAAATAGACCCTATTTTTTAAAATAATTTTTCAAAAGGCTTAAAAAGGTGATTTCAAACAATTTTCTTAAGAAACTGCTACTGCTATTAATAAGTAAAGTTCATTGAACCTTAACAGAGTTTCTTATAGACTTTGCATTCGTAATTTCATTGTAATTTTGAAATTACTATATGACTGACATATTATTTATTTTTTTAATATTTTATGAATCACTTACCGATATTCTCGTTAATTAGTTAATTTAAAGCCCGATTTATTATTATTTTCCAAAAAAACTCCAAGGACGAATATATATTCCTATAAATATAACAAGTCTATGTATCATATGTGTATGTCTATCCTTTACCCTAGTATCCATGACAAGCCTTACAGTGCTTACTTAAGTCTAGGCTAATTGGTATAAATGTAAGCATTATTATTATTTTTACCCATAAAAATTCTTCAATTAACAAGGTTATCTTGTATTAAGTCCAAATTCTTTGACAGTAGTTTGTTTGATTGTCAATGGCCGAATAGTGATATTTCGCAGTAATTTATACCACCTTTATCTTATATCTACAAATTAATATTTAGATTGATTATATTTCTACCTGTTTGCAAAATTCAGTCGGTTAAGGAGTAATCGAGTTAATCGTTTGGTGTCCAGTTTTTAGTAAAGAAAAATAGTCATAAATTAAGATCGAGAAGAGTAAGGGACAAATATTGATCCTTGGGGTACGCAAATAATTCTGGGAATTCAAGCAGTCTCACTTTTTTTAAAAAGAACTTTTAGAATACTGATTTAGAATAATTTGTAAAAGGCTAGCTGAAGTGGTAGAGATACCAAAATGTTCCAAATTCTTTAATATCGTTAAGTGATTAACGCAGTCGAATGCCTTAGAAAATTACATTAAGAATTGTCTTGCCTTCAATCAAGAAAGTGTTTGAGAAGTGGAACTTTAGCATCAGCATTACAAAGTATTTATTTATTCCTTGGTAGCAACTTTAATAAAACCGCATTGATTTGCATACAAACATGTTATTAAGTGTAAAGTGAGTCAATAATTGCAAAGAATTTAGTTTTTTACTTTTATTGAACGATGAGATTATAGAAATTTATTATAAGTAATCTGGGTAAATTTTATTACTAATATGTATCCCCATTCGATAAACTCACAACTGTGAGATGTCTCAAACATGTAAATTTAAAAGTCCAATAATAATATTGAAAGGAAAATCATAAAAAAGCAACAAATGGGGAAAAACTTCATGTTAAAGCATTATGAGGATCAAATAAACTGACTGATTTTGACAGGAAAACGTAATACGCAGCGGTTATTTCGCAGAGGAAAATAATGATTAAATTTCTCTTAATATTGCTACGGATGTTCACCTAATATTTAACTTATTTGGTAAAAGGTAAATTATATTGCTACATAAGGAACCATAAGCTGAAAATATAATAACGACAGATTCAATCTCAACAGGGTTTGTGGATGTACTATGGATATTGAATGAAGCACATTACAGTCTGTTAAATGCGAATTTAATTTTCGAAGCTATTAGGGAATATTATTATATTATTATCGTTCCATCGTGAATTCTGTCTTGGCCCCCGGGCTTGATCGGGATCGAGAGCGAACCCATCCTAAATAAAAAAAACCTTAAAAGTTGCCATTTTTATCATCGCAGGAGGCATTAGTAAATTTAACTAAATAAGATCAAGTTACATAAAAAGTAACAGAAAAAAAACAATAATTTTACGTGCACACTGATTTTTCGAGGAAGTTTACGGCTAGAAGGATTAGCTGTAAAAATTTTAATAATAATATTTCTTACAACCACACTAATTAGCCTTGCCCACAATAAGCACTATAAAGGCTTGTGTTTTGAATACTAGGTAAAGAATATCAAAGATAAAATACAGTTACCGTAATTTAGAGACGGAATCGGCATAGTGAGGAGGCGTTTGAAATATTTGGTGGATATTAGAGCAAAGGTCAAGTTGGTGAAAGGTACCTAGAAACTGTAACCTAGACTTATGGTATTATTTATAGTTTGCCGTACTTGTTGTTTCTAATTGATAGATAAATAATAATCACACCAATAAGCCTAGCCCAAAGTAAGGCTTGTGTTATGGATACTAGGGTAACGGATAAACATACATAAATTTTCATGTAAAAGTGATATTTAAAGAAATACAAAAAAATATCCATGACTCAAGTACAATCGTATTTATCAAACAACATCTGCCCCTCGAATCCAGGACAGTCGGTGCCATTGGCAGGATCGCTACTGTGCCATTACATGATAATATTCTTCTTCCTATGAATTTATATCACGCATGTTTTGGTCAGCTACATGTTCCGTATAATTTTATTTGGGCTGGGCTCTCCTAGCCCAGTCACAGTCTGGTTTGTAGACTTGATAAAAAACATAAAAATTTTGTCAACCTTCTTGGGTGATGTAAGTAGAAGAAGTAAGTATTGATGAATAACGGATTCGAAAAGTCATTTATAGTTTTAAGCACTTGAAGCATTCCAAGGGGTAAATATACAGTTACTAATACAATAAATAAGTCAACAAATAAAACAAACGAAAAGCAGAGTGACTCATAAAAATACAAATTAACGATCAAATTCAAATTACTACGGTACCTATCAGATACGGTGCTTATCAGATCAATGTCTGATTGCTTGAAGATGACGTTAAAGCTATTGCTCACACGCAAAAGATAAAAATTTCGACGATTGTTTGTAGATGCAGATGTTATGTATATGGTGAAGAAGAAGGTATTATAGGGGGATTTTTAAATGGCATAGCGTCAGCAACGCTATGTCTTTTCACTGTTGTCCTGATCACTAATAATTAATTAGAACTTCAGTAGATTTTTTATTATTTTATTTTTCAATTAGACAGAGTAACAGTGTATTTTTATTAGGTCCGTACTTTCCGGCGGCCTCAGCAAGAAGATCTGACGACGGGCGTCATTTTGTATTGCGAATAAAATCGAGTGTACGTGTAAAATCAATTGTGCTTTACCTTAAATGTTCATGTTACATTCTTTTTGTTAGAAATCGATTAAAAATAATTTTGTAACAATTAAAAACAATAATTTATAAATAAAATTAAAACTTCAACAATGTCTTTGTTACTTTCATTCAGACGTTACTTCCGCTTTAACGGTTTATCCGAATAAACTTCACTTAAAATGATTTATAATCTTTTTATATATTTTATGCATTTTCAATGCGATCTTATAAGATAAATTATTATAATAGAAAAATACTAGAAAAAATCGACTCGGGTCACAAGTGAATCTCAGGCGGGAATCGAACCCGCAACCTTTGGAAAGCCGGTCCAAAGCTCTCCCAATTGAGCTACCGAGCCTTGCGAACACTCGTCGAAATTTTCTAGTACCTTCCTGATTTAACGCTGTAGGCCAGCGTTGTTTCATCAAATGTTCGCAAGGCTCGGTAGCTCAATTGGGAGAGCATTGGACCGGATTTCCAAAGGTTGCGGGTTCGATTACCGCCTGAGATTCACTTGTGACCCGAGTCGATTTTTTCTAGTATTTTTCTATTATAATAATTTATCTTATAAGATCGCATTGAAAATGCATAAAATATATAAAAAATATAAATCTAACATGGCTGTTTCATCTTAATCGATTGACCAAACATTTGTAAAAATGTTTCTTTCGAATACGAGAGGATGTTCCTCTCATTGATGAAACAACGTTGGCCTACAGCGTTAAATCAGGAAGGTACTAGAAAATTTCGGTGAGTGTTCGCAAGGCTCGGTAGCTCAATTGGGAGAGCATATTGGACCGGATTTCCAAAGGTTGCGGGTTCCATTCCCGCCTGAGATTCACTTGTGACCCGAGTCGATTTTTTCTAGTATTTTTCTATTATAATAATTCACTTAAAATTTTGTTTGGATTAAAAATCAAATTCCATATAATTTAATTCTGATTTTAAACAATAAGTAATTGATTAATAATTTATTTATTTAAGGAAATAAACAGCACTTATAATACCTATGATATGTGTTTAATTAAATATTGAATTAGCCAAAAAAGAATTTACAACTATTAAAAAATTGATATGAAACAAATAAATTTTGTGCTAACCTTATTAATTCAAGCAGATTATTATTCAATAAAAAAACTAAATAAGTAACTTTTTAAGCATTTCTTATGCACATGCATTGTTTTGTTATTGTTTCTCCCTGTTTTAAGGTTTCTCCTTTTTTACACGTGTCGGTCTTCTTTTTTTAAACTAAATAGCCAGGCGCTTGACCAGTATCTCGCCTGATGGTTAGCGACGATGCGATCTAGGATGTAACGCACCTGCCTAGAAGATACCTATTCAATCGTGACTTGAAGAATCTTAAATTGTATTTATTAGAAAACAAAGACTCAAAGAGTTCCGCTCCGTATCGGTACGTATCACAAAACTGGAACCAAAACGCTTAGTGCGACTGTTAGGTATATCAATCATAAATTGGTGGCACCTATTTTACAATCAATATCCGCCTTGCGCCGATACATATTTTGTTTAATAGAAATCCACACCATCTTTGCGAGCTCCCTTCTAAGGCTCTTCTAGCCTAAGGCGCTTTCTATAACAAGTCACTTAAAGTTACGCGAAGATTCTCGCGTTATTCAACCACAGCCTGCGGCGTTTTCTCGTTCATCACCTTTATAAAAGAAAAATATATGTCAGTCACAAACCAACCTGCCCTTAAGCGACGTTGCGTCACCGCCGGATATTGACGGCTCTTCCGGAACACGTAGCAGATTCCTATCAGCGGTCGTCTCCGAGCAACTTGGCAACCATTTTCGATTAGTTGTCCAATATGAGTTTGTGGGAACTTGAATAACTTGCCGATAGAGGATAGCGAAACATTAATAATAAGAGGAGTACTTTTCCTTGTGTGAGGTTATTTTTATAAGGAAAATAATGTAATAATATTTCGGATGATTTTTATAGTTGGCTGATTCGTAATATAATTGGTTTATATTACGAATCGTATCGGTTTTTGGTCTTAACATATGGTTATATGATAAATTATTTAATAGAGAAACACAAGAAGCCTTTCTACTTTTTTTATGTTTCATCTTTATCCATTGTCCAAACATTTGTGAAAATGTTACTTTTGGATACGAGAAATTTGTTCCTCTCATTGATGAGACAACGCTGGTGTATAGCGTAAAACTAGAAAGGCACTAAAAAAATTCGACGGTTGGTCACAAGGTTCGGTAGCTTAATTGGGAGAGAACTTGACCGGATATCCAAAGTTTGCGGGTTTCATTCCCGTGTGAGAATTTACCTGCGAGCTGAGTCGATTTTTCTAGTATTTTTTTTAATAATTTATAATATAGTTACATTGACCAAATTTTGATAAATTGGTTTGTGAGCGGTATGTGAAGGAAAATCTTTTGGGAGGCATACTTTTAATAGTTATGATATAACTCTCAATACAAATCAAAAGGTATAGTACTCGTTGCAAGTTATAAGATTTTAAACATTCTATAAGTAGACCGTCTGAATGGTACGTGATACACAAGAGGTGAAATGCGCATAGGACAGGTTTTGAGATATATGACGTTATAGCAGTTAACAGTTGCTATTTTTTAATAAAAATAAAAATTTAAAACGGTAATCGTAATGAAAAGGTAAAATGCTGAAATAACAAAGCCTGTTAACGGGGTATTTCGCTCCATGAAGTTTCTTAAGATTAGAAGTAATACGATTAAGTTGTTCTAATTTGGGTAACATTTAATAATGTAAAAGAAAGAACCTAATGATTTCATTGAACTACAAATATAGCGCGATTTAGGCGACTACTGGCGATATCTTGTTTTCTACATATAAACTAATAATACATACATTGCATCTTAACAAAGCCCCTATACCGCGCGGGCGAACCTTTAGAATAGATTTTTTAGTATATTTTTTAACTGCTAAGTTTGCATGTTAAAAGAATATAACAAGATAAATGTTAAATTGTCAGGCAGGACATAGGAGATATTTTGAACTGTTTTTGTTTTTATTTTTTACGCTCAGTATCTAATTCATTTTTTTATTTTACTTTTTAGTTGTTTATTTTACTATTTAACATATGGTTTTTTTCTCTTCATGTACAAATAATTTGTGTCAATATTTTTATCAAATAATAGGGGTTAAAGTATGAAATTGCCGTTTTATTGCAATAGGTTCTTTGAATTGACATAGAATCTTCATGGTTTGAGGTTTTCGAATGAAACTTTTTTTAAATGGTTTCTATGATGTTCTTTTTTTAAAAAATGTAAAACATTTGAATATCGACTTTCAATTGTTTTTGTTATTCAATTTAGACAAGAAAGATGGATACTGCGAAAATTCGAGTTATTTTTGAATACGAGTTCCGACGCGGAACTAACGCGGCAGAAACAGCCCGCAATATCAATGCTGCGTTTGGAGAGGGGTCTACTAATGAACGCACCGTGCGATTTTGGTTTAAACGCTTTCGTGATGGAAATTTCGACTTAAAGAACGAGCCACGAGGAAGACCGCCCACACAGGTAAATAACGATGAATTAAGAGAGATAGTGGAAGCCGATCCTAGTCAAAGTACCCAGGAATTAGCGGCATGGTTTAACGTTACCTTACCCACAATATTGACTCACTTGCGTCAAATCAATAAAATAAAAAAATACGAAAAATGGGTGCCTCATGATTTGACTGATCTGCAGAAAGAAACGCGTGTTGAAACTTGTGTTGCCTTGTTGAACCGGTACAGAAATGAAGGAATATTGGATCGAATTGTAACATGTGATGAAAAGTGGATTCTTTATGATAACCGGAAAAGAAAAATGCAATGGCTGACCCCAGGTCAAATGCCACAACAGTGTCCTAAAGCAAAACTTACCAATAAAAAGGTAATGGTAACTGTTTGGTGGTCTCAGCATGGTGTTATTCACTATAGTTTTCTCCGATCTGGTCAAGCAATAACGGCAGATGTCTATTGTGCCGAACTCCGAACCATGTTGACAAAACTAGCAGTAAAACAGCCCCGACTCATGAATCGATCTTCACCATTATTGCTCCACGACAACGCGAGACCTCACACAGCACGAGAAACCATTTTGACCCTTCAGGAACTGCAGTTAGAAACCATTCGTCATCCTCCGTATTCACCAGACCTTGCTCCAACGGACTACCATTTTTTTCGTGATTTGGACAATTATCTACGTGACAAGAAGTTTTCTTCCCAGGAGGCAGTACAAAATGCTTTCACACAGTTTGTGCAGTCTAGATCGTCGGAATTCTATCGCAAAGGCATTAATGACCTTCCCATTAGATGGCAGCAATGTATAGATAATAATGGCAACTATTTTGATTAAATAAATTTGTTAAAAATTTAAAAAATAAACAATATAGATTTTCAGTACAAATCGGCAATTTCATACTTTAACCCCTAATATGATCTTAGTTTGAATGACGAGAACCCAATAAAAATAAATAATAATAAATAAAATAAATTCATAATATATAAAATTTTAAAATAACCACAAGTCAATACTTTAATATTTAAATATTTTTTTTTCATTTTATGCCAACCTGTTTAAAATTATGGAAAGCTGTTTAATGTTAGAAAGAGCAATAGCAAGAAAAAAAGAAGGCAAGAAGTTGATGTGAGCCTTCAAATTTTATCAATACTATCTTATTTTAATGGAAAAATACTAGAAAAAATCGACTCCGCTTACAAGTGAATTCTCAGACGGGAATTCACATGTGAGCCATTCACATGTGTTTAAATTAAAATAATTTATCATATCAAAAATAATTAAACACTTTAAATCCTCAATGTGTAATAACTAACATGAAACCGTAATATCTGTCCGTAGCCTTTGCTTCTTCTGCGTCATTAATTCCCGATATCTTTGTCGTAAATTCTGTTTCTTTTGTGCAATTAATTCATGCTCTTCAGTGGAGTCATTAATTAAAATGCATAAGATGGTGGGCAAATCTGACGGGGAAACCGCAATGAATCATCGCCACCCCAAAAACTTTGCAATATAACCGTAATTTATTAAAGAACATTTTTATGGTTTCTTTTGGTACATATGAAGTTACTTACTAGCTGATTTGAGAGATTTTATCCTGCTTTTAGCGTTACGCTTGAGTTTTTTCCTATTTTACAAATAGGAAAAAAAAACTGTCACTTTTAAAACGAAAAGTAATATAGCTGTACTATTTACGTACGGATTAGGCTTAATGAAAAAGAAAAAAACTTTATTCAAATGCACTTAAAATTATTTGTTTTGAATCGTCTAAAATTTTTACCTATCACCCGACCTCCTTTAACTGAAAAGAAGAATAGGCGCAAGAAACTCGTCAGATTTAAAAGAAGCAAAGATATTTACAATATTATACGTAAACATAATAAATAATCCACAAAAAATGCACAATTATTCTGTTATTACAATTATAGTAGTGTTATGGTTTCATTACATCTTGATTATCACAAATTCAATAAGTGTAGTACAGATGTAACTGCTGATCATGCAACCTACTTTAATGCCCGGCCTTTAGTAATAAATCATATTAGGTCGGCTACAAAGTCTTTTCGCATATAGTATGTATAAACTTATCATAAAATATCTTTGGCTGTACTATATCTGGCTGGTTTTCATGACATTAAAAAGGTGACATTTCTAAAAAACAATCATATTAGAAAAATTTTCTTTCCCACTAATTTTATTTGTTTTTCTTCCTGTCAAAATGAGCGATTCGAAAGAAAAGCGAAAAATTTTATTACGAAGAAGGAAAAAATGCAACGCAAGCCGCAAAAAAAAAATTGTGACGTTTATGAACCTAATGCAGTGTAAGTGAGAGTAGCACACAGTTGGTTTAAGTGTTTTCAATCCGGGAATTTTGATGTTAAAGATACACCTCACTCTGGTCGCTTTGTTACTTATAAAATGGACACTATTTTTGAAAAAGTGGACCAAGATCGGTATATCGACATAACTGAAGAACTGGGAATCGACCACAAAACAGTTTTGACTCATTTGAAAAAAGCTGGGTACACAAAAAAGCTCGATATTTGGGTGCCACTCACTGAAAGAAACCTAATTAACCGAGTACTCATTCGCGATTCTTTATAGAAAAGTAATGAAGCCGAACCGCTTTTGAAGAGATTGATATTAATTTAATTGATATTTATTAATTTATTTGGAATTTAAGTAATAGACAGGGTCTGGTCTTTCATCACGATAACGCTAGACCACGTACATCTTTAGCCACTCATCAAAAATTAAGTAAATTTGGCTGGGAGATGCATCCGCCATATAGCCCTGACTTTGCACCGTCAGATTTCCACCTGTTTCCGTCTCTTCAGAATTCTTGAGGCAGTGTCAGGTTAACATCAAGAGAGGACTGCCAATACTACTTGTTGCGTTTTTTTGATCAGAAGTCTCAAAATTTCTACAGCAACGGGAACATGAACCTACAAGATGGCAGTAAGTCGACGAACAAAATGGCACATATATACTGTAATTAAATGTTAATTAACTTTGAAAAAAAAATGACGAATTTTCATAAAAAATGCGAAGAAACTTTTTCCCCAACCTATTAATAATTAAGTTAGTTGGTTCCTAGCATTACTTAATAATAACTGTTACTATTTACTTATTTGATAAACTAGACTTCTTTTAAGTATTTTAACTTTAAGACTTATCTTCTATCAACTTTACTACCAGCTTACTTTACACTCTTCAAGACCCTTACAATATTTGTTGTAATCATCAGATGAGGGGTAAATATCCTATGGATAGAAAAACGGATCCCTTTTTTTGCATATTTTGATTTCTATATCTAATTTACTTTGGCAAAAAAAATCAAAAGGCATTAATTGATATGAATTTGTTTAATTTATTTCAAGGGAAAATTTTCAGATATCGAACAAAGTAATGTTTATGCCTGAACCCAACTAAATTTGTGCATAACATTATATAGGAACGACAACTATCAATGTTCAAAAAAAGGAGTTAAAAACTTTACAAATATAAAGTATTCGTTTGTTTAAAAAACTTTATTTTACAAAGTTGACTGTGACGAGACATTTATCAGTAAGGCAGTCGCCAGTGATCAATTAAAAAAGAAACAATTAAATTAAACAATTATATTATATCATAATGTGAGCATATATCATTACGAACATATTCTTTGCTACGGATTGCAAAGTAGCACGCAGTATAATCGTTCCTTGTATTATATCCATCAACTAAACTGCTATCAAATACTAATCAATTCACTAATACATCAAACCCAAACCCATGAAAGTAGCACAAAACTCTCATTTAGCTTCGCACCTTCAGAGTTACTATACCTAAATAATTGAGACGACCCGAATAATCTTTAATGCGCACAACGCATTTCATACTCAGTGATCCCACAAATCTACGCTGAATTGCTTCTATTCTATTGATATTAATGCTTAAAATCTTCATTTATTATCATCTAGCATAACAGTCTATAGTTTCACTTTTTATGATGATGGTAAACGATGATGCGATCTAGGAAGTGACGCGCCTGCCTAGAACATACCTATTCACTCGGGACTTGAAGACTCCCTAAATTGTATTTATCAGGAAACACAGACTCACGCAAAGAGATCTACTCTTTAGCGGTACGGATTACAAATTGGAACCAAAACCGTATAACGGTGGCATCGATTTGGAAGTTTGGTTGTCCGATGAAAAAATGGGGATAGCGTAAGAAGGCTGTGCAATTCTTCTGCACACTCTCCTAAACGTTTCCTATAAAAAAACTGATAGGCTAGCTAGTTACGGTTGCCGACTCTAGCACCGAAGACCGCCCACGCTCTATCTTTTAGTACCCAGAGTTGTTATTGTAAAGTCTAGACGCTTGATCAGCAGAGCGGATGCAGATAAGCTCTCAATTCCTTGTATTAACTAAAACAATTCCATAGAACACATGCAAGCCTGTGTAAAACCTGCATGTGTGTGCAAGTCTATAAATAGATGTCAATTAGCCGGTAAGTTAGTCTTAAGCAATTCTCTGTAATGAATATACATATTCTACTTTAAATTTGTATTTTTAAAACGTCCTCCGTGTCGGTCAAAAGTTATCTAGCTACCTTCCGTCTATGCTCAACGCTTTTAAGCTGGACGTTTTGCCTTTTTTTCAATTTACTTTTATAAACTTTTTCCGAATTTATTTTATTCGGTGGATTGCTACGGTAACGGTTTCTGACATTATTTTTCTGTATTTCACTTAAATAAATAATTCTTTGACATCAAAATAAGAACATGAAAAGTTGAAAATAAAGATGTCAGTCCCACAGTTAAGCATAGAAAATGCTGACTAGCCATCACCCGCCCGCTGGCGCTATAAAAATATATAAAAAATAATCATATTTAATAACTTCTGCCGCACGTCCATAAGTATACGCATGCTTTTTCATATTATGTTACATGTTTATTTCAATAAATTATGAAGAGGTGGCGCTTATCCTCAATTCGAAAAAACATTTGGAATGGTCTATTACGGTCTCGGCAGCCCAATTAGAAGGGCAAGTCTTTGGATATCAATTGGTTATCGATTTAAATCCCCTTTGCCATCTGAAAAAGTTAATACCTTTTAACTTCAAATTGCTTTCGATATTGGAATCTACCTGTTAAACGATCAAATAAGGAAAATATATTAATAGTTAAAAGATCAACATTAATATCTTTTATTGATGACAATTTTTTAAATGTAGCTACTTCTTATGGACTTTTGTATATCCTTCATACTAAGCTCATGTTGAAGAAACAAACTTTTATCCCCACCAGGATTCTAACCTACAATCGTGAGCGCATAAGAATAGTATTTCTTACATTTACACCAATTAACCCAGCCCAAGTTTTATAAGGCTTGTGTTATGGATACTAGGGTAAAGAACATAGATATGTAATAATCAGATAATATATATAAATACCCATGACTCAGGTATTATGCTCGCATTCATCACACAAAGATGACCAGTACTGTTGCACCAATTCACCAAAAAATAATTTATTGTTTGTTTATTTTTAATCGAAGAGGATTGAGTTCAAATTCCAGCTAATTTAGATACCCATAAAAGTGTAGCATTAAAAATTATTGGCCAATCGAAGCCCTCACTCAATGGGCTATTACGAGAGTTAACGTTTCAAATGCGACGAGCTGGGAATCATGGAGCCATTCTCGTTTTGAATAGAATGCGTCGCCCGTTTTTGCACCAATAACCTCGAATCGCTCCGCTTTTGATTCTGTTGGGATTTCGAATGGTTGTAATCCCGTATGAAAACACACAGCCTTTTGCTAAGAAATTAGGATATCGGATCTAACTCTATTCAATTCGTACTTAATTTTCATTTTTGCATTCACAATGCCGTATTTCTTTATGATACATATTTATACACGCGTGTACATGATTTTTTATATGCGTATTTTATATCTTATAAGTAAATGGCACTGTGAATGCAAAAAATAAAATAAGAAATATAACAGTGCCCGAAAGAAGCGAAGCTTTATAGTGTAAAGCATAGGCACTAAGCGTTGAAAAACTACGATTAATACGGTATATTTTATAATCGACAAAAAGGATAAACGAAACAGCTGATCGCAACGGATATTCAAAAGTGACTGGCGTAGATGCATAGAGTAAAAAAGCGATAGAAAGCCACGCGAATCACTTACACCGACGAGAGTGAAAGCGAGACAGTAAGCCACGCACACTAAGGCGGGAAGGCAGCTAGCTCCTATATATATCGTGTAAAGGTAATCTGACGCTCTTGAGTAACGGTGAAATATGACGCTTAGCACGGATACAGTGTAACAAACATTCTAGCTGGTTCCATCATAATCAAATGTTCAATATTTGTAAAAATATTACTTTCGATGTTGAAGGTAGTTATACTAGCTCATAGTAGAAATTGAAATAAGTTTGTAAATTTCGACACGTCTGCCAGCGTCTCGTTAGCTCAGCGGTCAGAGCAATTGCCCGGACAGCGAAAGGTCGTGACTTCGAATCCCACCACAGGGCTGAGAGACGTGGTTGTTTTTTACATGCGTATTTTATAGCTTTTATTACGTTTATGAAATCGGAGCATAGAAAACTTTAATTTTCGGGCAAATCAAGATAAAAAATAACAAGTTGAAACTCGTGCAATTTCCTAACTATTCCTACATACAAATTAGAAGAATGCCAAAAGCCTGAGCAGAATAAATGTTACATCTGGGGGTTTGTAGTAGATACTCCTTTTCTTTGTCTTATTATTTTATATCTAAAATATTTTCCACTAGAAAAACTAAATATATTTATGAGCCCTTACTCATAGTTTTGCAATTTCTCCGACCACTAATAATTACACTGCAATACTTACACGCATACCAATACCAAGCCTAGCCCAAAGTAAGCACTGTAAGGCTTGTGTTATGGATACTAGGGTAACGGATAGACATACATAAAGGATACATAGATATGTATGTTTTTTGAAATATATATAAATACCCATGACTCAGGTAGTATTTATCATACAAACATCTGCCGCTTTCAGACTTGAGTCTAGGACCGTCGATGCGAAAGGAAAATCGCTTCCGTTCACTTAAACGCTCGTCAATCAAACAAACTTTTTTCTAGTTCATAGTAGAAGTTGAAATACTTAGTTCTTACACATCCGCGCACATTACATTTTATTAACTATTGTGAAGGTAAAATATATGACAAACATTGCCTTAGTCATCCGGTGATTACGGTTCTTGTAAAGGAGACAAAATGTCAGGATTATATAGGATAAAGTTATTTTATTCCTAAGTTGAAATACGTTTGTAAATTTCGACACGTCTGCTAGCGTCTCGGTAGCTCAGGGGTGAGAGTACTCGCCCGGATAGCGAAAATTCGTGGGTCCGAATCCCACCTGAGGGCTCGGAAGCATAATTGTTTTTTTTATGGCGTATATTTATATCTTATAGAAATTTTTATCAACAAAAAAGTCCAGTTATCCATAACTGAGACAATAATAATCGCACAGTTAATCCATTTAAAGTAGTATGATGGTTCTTAATATTTTTAATTATTTGAGATTTATTAATAAATTTTAAATATTTTATGCACCTCGTATTTATATTTTTAAATTGGCAACACAGTTGCTAATCTGTGATGAGTGGATACCTCAGTCAATCACGTGCAAAGGTAAGCTGGAACAAAACGATTAATCATTCGAGTGACAACAATCATCATTGTGTATCTATTTTGAATAAAAAAACCGGCCAAGTGCGGGTTGGACTCGCGCACGAAGGGTTCCGTACAAACTTTTATATAAGTAAAAAAATCACGTTTGTTGTATGGGAGCCCCCTTAAATATTTATATTATTTTAATTTTGTTATTTATTGTGTAAGTAAAAATATAGCTGGTTATTTTGAGAATATTTCAAGTGTTCTGTTGCCATTATAGATATCGAGCAAAAAAGAGCAAAAAAATCGCGTCTGTTGTATGGGAGCCCCTTTAAATATTTATTTTATTTCGTTTTTAGTATTTATTTTTACAGCGGCAACATTTACATACTTTGTGATCAACTGTCTAGCTATCGCGGTTCTTGAGAAACAGTCTAGTGACAGTCAGACGTACGGACAGACAACGAAGTCTTAGTAATACGGTCCCGTTTTTACCCTTTGGGTACGGAACCCTAAAAAGATGTCTTAATTAATTATGAAGTAGTTTTAATTCAAGAAACTTGCAACCAGATTTAAGGAAATGCACCAATTATTTGTCGTCCATTCTCTGAGAACACTCCTCATTCCCAAGTTTGCATCTACGAGCACGGTCCGTCAACTGCACTAGTTCCTCAAATTAGTTCCACTTTGTTGACTTTAAGTTTATCTGATTCCAACTTTGTGTTTGATTAAACTGTTTGCTTGATTAAGTCCATTTCCTTATCGTATTTTGCTAGACAGATATTAAATGAATTAAGCGACTATTATATCTACATCTACACTAATATTATAAAGAGGAAAGATTTGTATTTTTGTATGTTTGCAATGAATAAACTCAAAAACTACTAAGCCGATTTAAAAAATTCTTTCACCATTAGAAAGCTACATTCACGCTGAGTAACATAGGCTATATTTAATGCTAGAAAAATTTACAGAATTTTATCCGCCCGTGCGAAACCGGGCACGTCCCTAACTGTTTAGGTGTCGCAACGTCATGATTAAATATAAATTATGCGCAAAAAACCGCAAATAAGTGGATTTATTTCAACGTTGAAATGTATTAAATACTTTTTAGTTCGGTTTGCCATAAAAGCATGTTTCTTAAGATTTTTGATTTAAAAGTGTGTAAGTAGACAATTGCTTGAACATAAATTAAACCTTAAACCAGTAACACAGTATGCAGCTGCTCCATAAATATTTCAAATGAAAACAGTGTGACCGCAGGCATCGTTGCCGCAGCGAGCAAAGCGCCCTGAACGTGACATTGCTAGTGAATTCGAAACAGTCTTTTTGGGTTTCCGACTTGCACGTTTTCCTTTCTAAGAATAATTTAACTACGAAATTTATACACTTGATGTTTAAGAATATTATTAAATAACTATAATACTGTCTACACAAAATAGTAATGTTGGAATTTTTTTACTAGGTCGATGCAGTCTCTAAGCATGAAGCTTCGCTAGCACCATATATTGGAGGGGAGCGTAATAACTACCACTACTACCATAGAGCTAATGTTTTATGGTCTTAACTTTTTATTTTTGCTAATTTCAAAATTCGGGTCACAATCTGGTCTTAAATGTGTTGTTTCGATTCCACACAAAAATTATTAAAATCGGTTAAGAACTCGGGAAGTTATGGCATAACAGACATTGCGTCATTGAACCTGGTCTTTACCAGGTTCATCTATTTGGTCCCTGAAAGTTCCTCTCGGTCTGTCTTCACCGACTTGCCCATGCACATATGCCTAATAAATTTTTTTGTGAATTTCGTCCACCCTTTCCTTTTTTTATACTGAAAATTGTTTTAATATCAAAATCTCTTACCGTTATTCCCGATGCCCATGAAATCGACTTACATATTGTGGTAATTTGAAGCCCACGCCTTAACAGGCTTTGTGTGCCCAATTTAGGGGTTTTCCGGAAGCCCAATTACTCACGTATTCTCGTCCCATTGTATGGCTAATAAGAAAATGTGCCATTTACATACTGCGATTCGGGAACGCACAGATGAGGGAAAGGAGCCATAGTGCATTATAACATTTGACTTCTTTGTCAAGCATGACTTATTTGCATTTTTGATTAGACAAACTTTATGTGCTATTTGACACATCAAAACATGAGTCCCTTTTCATGTACAAACAGCAACAACCTTAACTGCCCCTGTCACGTGACTACCAACTTTTTGAAAGAAAGTGAGAATAGATATATGACGTCTTCATAAATGTAATTTTTATTGTAGATGTGTGTATAACGTTACAAAGTTTTGAAATGAACCATAATAACTGAAACTAATACTTTTTTCTAAGACCCTAATGAGTCTCGCATCAAAAAGGTGGGATTGTTTCAATTCAATAATAAGAGTAATGTCAGAACAATCATTGTCAAATTTCCGGTCGCTCGTTTGGAATTATTGGTTTTATCTTTTTTTTTAGTTCTTTCCTTTCTTTTAATTTAATTTCTTTAATAAAATGCCGACCCGACTATCTTACTTTGAGAGGGTCAGAATTGTAACTTTAAGACTAACTGGTATGGGAGTTGTGGAGATCTCGCGGCAGTTAGGTATTCATGTAAATAAATTTTACATCACCTAAAACACTTTTCCGTACACAGAAATAATGTTTGTAGACACCAGCTGTTTCTATTTGTAGAGAAGGTCGGTAAGCCAGTGGATCCAGCGGTTCGAAGAAGGTGGTGACAAGGCTCTTCGAGACCGTCCTCGCGGGGCAAGAGCCCAGGTGACTACGGAGGCGGAGGATGCAACCATTATAGCCACCCACTCTCAAGATCCCTTCCACCGCACTCGCGATTCAGCGGTTCAGTACCGTGTATGTTTGACACGGTCAAAATGTGATGTATTTTAAATTTTAGTATGAAATACAACGGATTCAGCACTAAGGTATTATTTTATCTTTAATTGCAGATATCAATCCAGACAGTGCGGCGTAGGCTCAATGAAGGTGGCCTACACCATCACATACGAGGGCTGCACTAAAAGTATCGGGAATCGAATATTTCCACTGTTCCTGTCATATTAAAATCTTTTTAATTGAAAACTCCTTGGTTTCAAAAACCGAATATCGTTTATTTATTGGAAAAAAAAAAGATTCTCGGTCTAGTCACAAGGTCTTATCAAACTTGTTTAGTCGTTGAGAAAATGGAATTAACTCGAGAAAAATCAAGAGCGATGATTTATTATGACTTTCGAAGTGGTTTAACACAAAAACAGTGTGTTGATCGGATGCTTTCTGCATTTGGTGATGAAGCCCCAAAACCACAATTTATCGTTGGTTTGCTGAATTTTAACGTGGACGTGTCAAGCTCAGTGATGTTCCCCGTCAAGGTCGTCCAAAAACTGCAGTCACCCAAGAAAACGTTGAAGCTGATTGAGGACATACCGCGAAATTCAGGCAACTTTAGACATTGGCTCATGCCAATATCTAATACAAATAATCTTGCATGAACAATTAGGTGTAAAAAAGTTGTATTCCCGATGGATACCGCATTCGCTCTGTGAAGAGTAAAAAGCGGCTCGCGTTACTTGGTGCGTCAGAACTCTCGAAAGATTCCATGCAGGATCTTCAAATGCTGTATACAAAATCGTATCAGGTGATGAATCCTGGATATACGCGTACGAACCCGAAACAAAAAACCAGTCACGAGTTTGGGTGTTCGAAAATGAGTTAAAGCCAACAAAAATTGTTCAATCACGGAGTGTTGCAAAAAAAATGGTGACCACGTATGTCTCCAAAACCAGCCATGTTGTGAATATTCCTCTTGAGGGACAAAGAACGCTTAATGCAGAATGGTATGCTAGCATTTGTTTGCCACAGGTCTTTTCTGAACTCCGTAAAGAGAACTGCAACCGCCGCATCATCCTCCATCACGACAATGCTAGTTCTCACACCGCGCACAGAACAAAAGAGTTTTTGGAGCAAGAAAACATAGAATTATTAGACCATCTGCTGTACAGCCCCGACCTAAGCCCTAATGATTACTATACTTTCCCTAAAATAAAGAATAAATTGCGTGGTCAGAGATTTTCATCACCTGAAGAAGCTGTAGACGCCTACAAAACGGCCATTTTGGAAACCCCAACTTTCGAATGGAATGGTTGCTTCAATGATTGGTTCCATCGTATGGAAAAATGTGACAAATTTTGCGAAGAATACTTCTAAAAGCAATAAATACATTTTTAAATAGTAAAGTTGTGTCACTTCCTTGATTCCCAAAATTTTCAGTGCCGCCCTCGTACCAGCCCGAAAATTGCCACTTACACAACATCTGTTTTTTATTACTGTTGGTCCCAGTTATCTTCGTATAATAGCGATTTTTAAAAGGCAGAAGGCACAAACGGTTGGTTCTTCATAACAATGTTTGAACATTGTTCAAACATTGTTATGAAGATTATGAAGAGAAGAACATTCTGCCTAATAAGGCAGAATGTTTGCTTCGGCATATCGTTCATTTTGGCGGCGATATCAATTTTTTTTCGTTCTTGTCCGACTTAAAAGATTTATCCGTCCAATCAAACTTATAATATCGAAGACAAAAGGCGATTCTATCTTCTTTGTGCTTTTGTGTAAAAAAGGTTTTTAAAGTTTATAATTATATATTGCTACAAAAAAAGTGTTGATTTTTTATTTTACTTTTAGTCAGACTGGCGAACAAATTATTTACGCGCTTTTCGCTCAAACATTATAGTAAAAGAATAGGTATATGTAATAAAATATTATTTCATATTGCACTACAAAAATTGGAATTTTTACTTTCTTCACTTTCGTTAACCTGAAATTTAAAAGCAGGACACATTTTGAACCTTAAAATCATTCTAATCTTTGCATTTCGAACAACGAGGTCTTTGAACAGAAAAAGATACGCTGTCACAGATATAAAATTCGAGTAGAATTGAATAGATTACCGCATGTTAGAAAAATTATTCCTTCATATTTTAAATAACAGAAATAATAAAGTTTTCGGAACGGAGGCAACCATATGCGTGGTGGAATAAGAGCTAAGGACAAACTACATAATGAGGTCGAGTTTGGCTATGATCCTACTAATATAATCAGAAAAGATTTTGAGTTAGAGTCCCAGTAAGGACAAATGTTTGTGTAATAAAAAATCACAACATTTATGCGCTATTTCGATTTATTTATTTGTTAAGTTAGTATATGCTTTATTTGAGTTATATAATGTTAATAATAAATTTTTATAATGCAAGTATAAGAAATCTTTATTATTATTTGCTTGCTGCATCTATACCTTTCTAATTCTATGGATGCAGGATAAGTAAAATTAAATTTTATCATTATTTCATCCAAAAGCATGCAACGGACGTTGCCGTTGCTAATTGTTTTGGAAGAGCAGCAACAACTGAAAGCACGTCATCAGGCATGTCAAGACTCTGCGTCATGCAGTGACAGTTCTCTGGCGCCAAGAGACACACACCAAACACACAAAGATACTATGTCATAAAAACTTTAGTTTTTGTTATAAAGTTGACATGAGAAAAATAATTTCAGCTCTTTCTACCTTTCTGTCTGTTGGGTCTTGAAGGGGCAGTTAAGAGTGTTGCTGTTTGTACATAATATTAGATCGGTCGAAATTTTTAATGTTCTTTGGAAGTGACGTTTCTCTGGTTGATACAAAAGAAAAAATAAAAAAAAATCAAATAAAATATAAAATAGTACACACATAAAAATAAATTAAAAATTTAATCATCAAAGCATAAGACACCTCATTTCTGATTCGATCACTTAGGGAAACTTCGAGCATATCACGCTGCATCGCCTTTTGGGTGACCTTGAGACTTCTTATTACACCTATAGTAAGACACCACGTCTACATTCGGTTTTAATTACGCATTAATATTAATTAGAAATATTATTATATTATCAACAAATCTATAAAAATAGACATAGATCTGTCATGAATCGTAATGGAAATAAATATACTTTCATTGACTTTCAAATCAGTCGTATCGTGTAAATGTGACCATGTCATTTTCTTGCTGACCAAACTGCGTTATCCTTCCTCTTACTAACTTCTGAATATATTGTCCTTTGAGTATTACTCTTGTTCAATTCTTTTGATATTTATTACTTCACTATTATCTTGTTTGATTCAACGAGTTTATGATATGGAGTCGATTGTTAAGTATGGAACTTTGCTTACTTTTTGTTTACCTGGAAACAATTTTTCTGAACGATAAAAGGTATACATATAAAAATACTAGGTTTAAAATCTAAAAATCTCACGTTTTTCAGTGAAAGTTGCCGAAAGTTGACCTGAAAGTGCACCTAGAAAGTTGAAAGTTGTTTAAGCGTGCATTGTCCTCGGGTTCTGAGCTACCCTGAAAGTTTCAACTCGCTAGGTGGTCGGGAAGTGCCTCAAAATTGAGATACAAGATTCCAACCGGACAGATAAGACGACAGACAAGCAAACAGACAAGAAAGCGACCTAAGAAAAACGTGGGAAAAAGACTCGAAGGACCGAATAGTTGTGTTGATTGTGTGATAAATGATTAAATGATAAGAGTTATGTTCTAAGGATGTGATGTAAAGGAACCCTAATATTAGTATTTCTTAAATTAACTCCAATTAGCCTAGCCCCCGGGTCGACAAACATAATGTCATATATTAAATGACACATAGATATATAATACTCAAAGCAATTTAAATTTAAAGACTCAGGTACAAATGGAATTATTTATCATACAAACATCTGCCTCTTTGCGAAAGGTAAGTCATAAAACTGTCGTAGAATCCAAAACTTCGTGTTTACAGAAATGGATTTATTTAAATCAATGAGCGCGTGTGAATAAAACCGCAATTTTGCATCTCATAAATAAACACTACTGCAGACTACATATTTCTAAACTTTATGGTAACGTTAAATAATGTATGCGCGGTGAAATAAACCGAGAGTGTGGAAGCTGCTTTTCAGTCTCTGTTAGATTTATGTGTAAGTACTAGGTGCAGATTTTTAGCGGTAGTTTCGCTTTCATCTTTACTTTATGAGTATCTAAATATTTTGTCTAAAACTTCACTGATTTTGTGTTAACAATTTATTTTGTTAAATAATAATCATCCGATAGTATTAACTCTGCTGATTTATAAATAATATTAGTTTAATAATTTTTATTTATTTTTTGCATTTTTCAACGCTATCTTATAAGATAAATTATTTTAATAGAAGAAATACTATAAAATGCTAAAAAATACTAAAAAATCTAGAAGAACTAGAAAGTTTCGACGGGTGTTCACAAGGCTCGGTAGTTCAATATAACACGAAATAATTATAAGATACCTATCGATTAGAAGATATGAAATTGACAACATCATGTTTTTCGACTTGTCGTTTTTTGAAGCTATTAATTACTCTTATTGAGTTTGCAAACCTTTTTGAATGAAAAACTTAAACTCCATTAAAGAGTACACTCTGTTAAATAATCTATGATAACTTCAGTGACAGCTTACTCAGGTTGACAATATTTTTCATTTTGATAATAATTTATTACTTTTTTACGGGGTTTTTGTAAAACGTCTTATAGAAGTTAAAAAACATTCTTAAAACTCAAACGATTATATTAATTTTAATGTAAATTAAATGAATCTAGGACGCTTAATCAAATACAAGACAAAAACTAACGTAGTATTTTTGAAAGTTGGCTTCTAAACTTGAGTTTTACATACCTATCCACTCGGCCTGTTTTTTCTCTCTCAACAGTCCCAATGCTGCGCGAATTGTGAAAAAAAGTGTCATAATCTTACAATTAGATAAATATAAAATTTTCTTGCTAAATAATGAAGCTATTACCAAACAAAAAAAAACTACCGTTAAGCTGATTCAATAAAGAATCCACCACAGAACATTTGGATCTCTGTAACTCAAAAATTAATCGTTATTTTAAAATAAACAGCAGCCCACGCGGTTATTTGAATGTGGTGGCAATTGCTACCGTGGACTGACAAGTGATTATTGAGATACCAAAACCAATACTCAAAAGAAAAAGTCTATCAAAAGATAACAGTTTCAGACAAAAAACTAAATGGTGACCCTCACTTACATTCAAAACTACTGCTTTCTTCAATCTCTGGTTAGGTTTCTTATCACTGTTAAGTTATAATTAGTAATATAATAAATAACAATTAAGTACCATTCCTACCAGTTATTAGTTTCAAACTAAACTAAAATAAGATGTTTTGAATCGTTCAACATTTTTATCTACCGATTTAGGACGTCTTTAAACTGACTAGAAAAATGGAAGCAAGAAATTCGTCAGCTTTAACAGCAGTAACGACATTTACAATATTATATGTCGTCACCATACATAATCCACGAAAACAATATTATTCTGTTATCACAATAATAGTGGTGTTCTGGTTGTTCATTACATCGTTGATCACAAAAAAGTCAACGAGTATCTGTTTTATGGAGCCTTAAACATTGCAATGTTATACAGAGACGTTAGACATCCATTTCTAGACGTCAGTCTTCCCAAATACTAGATTTAAAAATCTAAAAATTCCACGTTCTTCAGTGACTAAAAAAGAATAAAATGACCCGGCGGGGCCAAGCGAGGGGCCACTCAAAACGTGGAGGCGCATCTTTACAAATACTCTCAACATCTGGGATTTTTAGATTTTAAAATCTAATATTAATATTTTTTTCTTTTTAATTATTAACTCAACGAAGTAACCATGTGTTACGCAACAATCGGATAAGCCCCATACAAAAGTGAAAGTTGCCGAAAGTTGACCTGAAAGTGCACCTAGAAAATTAAAACTTGTTTAAACCTGCATTGTCATCGGGTTCTGAGCTACCCTGAAAGTTTCAACTCGCTAGGTGGTCGGCAAGTGCCTCAAAATTGAGCTACAAGATTCCAACCGGACAGACAAGCAAACAGACAAGAAAGCGACCTAAGAAAAACGTGGGGAAAAAGGGGATGTGCCATAATCTCCGCGCTTGGCAGGCGAATTGGAGATCACAGTAGAAGACCAGAATCTGGGAAATGCTGCTGCCTATTTCGTGGTCTTCCGAAGGTGTATGATGTACACCTTCAGTAACATAACCCTTTAACGATATACTTGAGTGTAAGGAATTGGTGCTGAACAGCTCTGCCAGATACGGCATTCATTATGCTTATCACACCACACACACGTAGCACTCCTGGGGGGAGCTACGTAAGTAGTAGAGGTCAGGCCTTAAAGGTGAGGGTAACCCATTTTCTAGGCAAGCGCGTCACTGCTTAGATCGCATCGTCACTTACCATCAGGCGAGATAGCGGTGAAGCGCCTGCCTATTTAGTATTAAAAAAACCCAATATTATGGCTTTACCAGAACCTACGACCATACAGATCATAAGACAAAATCCCTACCGTTGTACCGATCGTCTTCAATATCATTATGGAAATTGTATTATTGTTTGTTTTTGGGGCCGTTATTAAAGTTAATAGTTTTTTATTTTAAATAGGCAGGCGCTTGACCACTATCTCGCCTGATGGAAAGCGACGATGCGGTCTATGATGTGACGCGCTTGCCTAGAAAATACCTATTCACTGACTGGAAGTCCCTACAATTATTGTATTTGTCAGGAAACACAGACTCAGGCAAAGAGTTCCAGTCCTTAACGGTACGATCACGAATTTGAAACCGAAACGCTAAATTATTCAAAAACTTTAAAGTGATTACTTGTTTTTTTGGTTTCATGCGTCTATTGTCTGTTTTCGGATTCCCGAAATTTATGTTAATTTATGTTCCCTTTAATTAATGATTGACAAAATTTCATCAAATGTTTGATTTGACAATTCTTTTCAACCGGCATGAAGACATTCGTAATTAAACATTTGTTATATAAAACATCCATTTAAATCACAATTGCTCTGTAACGATTCCCCGAATCATATTAATTTATGTCAAGATGAAAGTCATTAATTTTATGTTGCGGCATTCAATGCCTGAACTCAAACCACAATTACCCAAGTTAAAGATGTTGTTAACAGATTTAGCTACCTTAATAAGAGAGTTTTAACATTTCAATATTTAATATAAATAATATTTATTTATTTATTTATTTATTTATTTATTTCTTTACAATCAAGACTTGGTACACAAACATTTTTTTGCGTTAACAACTGTAGAAGTCAGAGACTGTGTTACAGTTATTAGCGCCCACCTCATTAAGGACAAGCAACATGATTATAAATATACTGTCGTGCTTACTATATAACTTATTTGACTAGACATTATTATGTTATGTTAATATGCGTGCGTGCTTGTGTGTGTGTGTGTGTGTGTTTGTGTGTGTGTGTGTATGCGTGTGAGATTTTATTTAAACTTAACGTTACAGTACACTTATTTAATCAAAGATTCCGCAGTATCATAATCAAGCGCAAGAAGCCATTCAGTCAAAATCGCCTTACATTTATATTTCGAAAGAGGGTAAATATTCAGCTCTTTATTTACTTTATTATACAAGATTGAAGATATATAGTCATAGTGATGTTTTATCAATATTATTCTAAATTTCCGAGTCTCACAGACTTTATGTTTCCTCCTATTTTTTACTAAGATAGAAGGATCATAGGGAACATCTACATGTTTGCGCAAGATAACTTGTTGGACAAAAAGTTTACGGACAGAAAGAACTTCCCAAAAAGAGTAAATTAACTGTGTCGAGTATCTAATGGGCTTAAAAGCCATTACCTTCAAGACAGCTCTCTGTGCCCTTTCAAGAGTCAACATCTTTGTCTTACCGGCCCCACCCCAAATCGTGATACAGTACGACAAGATCGACTGCGCCAGAGCAAAGTATGTAGTTCTGAGCGTGGCTAGATCAACAGACGTGCGCAACCTACTGAAGACAAAGATGAGCTTCCTGATTCGCGCTGTCAATGACCGTATATGTTCCGTCCATTGCATCGAGCTGTCAACTATAACACCCAGATATCTAATACTGTGTGTGCGAGAAATTGAGAGGCAAGAGCAGACATTGCTGGGGGACATGCTACAATTATGTACAGTTAAAACAAATCTCGAGTCTGGCTGTGAGGACACTTGTGGCGCAAAAGTGATGAATTTTGTTTTATTCAGGTTGATAGTCAGAGAATTACTTGATAGCCACATTGAAAGAATATAATGAATTTAATCTTATAAATGGTATTTTTATAAAACCTGTGTTTTCAAGACGACTGCTAAGACGGAGCTCATTAGCAGTACATAAGGCATTTTAATAAAACAAAGGAAAAAAAAGTTTTGATGAAATTCGCTTCGGTAGGTAAGATTTACATTCAGACTTATGAAGTTTGATTCGGTTCACCAGATAGACATGAGACGAGAAAAGAATTTCTGCAACAATCTTTTTCTGTTTTGATGATCAACGTGGTCCTGTTTCATGGTGTTGCTATTTCGAGATCCCAGACGTATCGATTAAAAAAACGTATTATTCCATTTCGCTCGATTCTGGGTGTTGTTGTTCCGTTATTATTTCTGATTTTCATGTCACAAGCTACTTAACTTACTTTAGCTAGATATTAACATTTGGCCCAACAGGCAGCCTTCGAGAAGTCGTCATCAAAGTGAAGGCGCTTGGAGTGTTTCTGGCAGAGCTGGGATGGCTGAAGTAAAACAAGCCAAAAACACTCTCCAGACGCAAAATAGGAGCACAAGACGTCGAGTTGCTGAAATCTCCCGTATACTTGTAGAAGAAGAAAAAGCTATTAACATAGCATTTTCTGTGGTTGTATTTCTTTTATTTGTTCCAAAACTGATCAAAAGTCTTTATAAACACTTTACGAGAAAATCTGCGCATAGTCATTGCAAGCGAAAATGAGCCATTTTTCTTCCTCGCATAGTAGAAAGGTATTGAGTCTTACAACGAAATATGCCATAAAAGGCACAAAATCGGCAACGTTGTTTTTCTGAATTCTGGTATTACACTGCGCATTCCAACCTACCAACCTGTCAAGTGGTAAAAGTTTTGAAAAAGTCTTCCATCCAACATTTCACGTCTTCCGCCTGAGATGATAAAACTTTTCGAAGACAAGAACACTATGATTGAACTGTTACTTTACACCATGGACAGATCCGTCACGTATTTAACGAGGAAACCGGTACATCCATCAATTGATTGGGCCTCAGCGACGGAGGTGGTAGCAGACATGCCATCAATATTACAAATGACTTATGACCTATAACGGGTTATATTCACATACATATACGCATATTGTTATTTCTCGTATTATTTTTTATAATTATAATAATTTTATACTTTCTATTACTATTATTTTTATTTATTATACTATTTATAGATATCATAACTTTGCACTTATTATTAGTAAGGGAAACTTATAATTAGCCCACTATTGATAAATATCTTTAGTTGTAGTTTAGTTTATAAGTTATTAAAATTGTTGGTTACCTAAAATAAATGAAAAGATAAGTAGGTACAAAAATGCATTTAAATTCGACATTTTCAATTTTCGCGCGTCTTTTGACGACAATGCAAGATGCGATGTTAGGTCAAATGTATATGTCGCAGTAAGATAGATAAAGCCGTAATATAGTTATATCCCTAGGGATATAATTATATACCGTAACATAGTTATACGAAAGCGATTCATTACTATCTCACTAGGAATATAGTTATAAAACAGTCCATGTTTAGTGATATACTTATACTACTAGATTAAGTTCAGTGTTATAAATATATTACTTGATTAAGCTTAGTGAAATAGAAAGCTACCATATATAATTAAATAAAACAATATTATTATATTGGTTTTATCTTTATCTAAAAAATACACTACAATGATGCAAATAGGCGTAATCTGCCCTTATAAAGCAAAAAACACTGGTTTTCAGGTTTGTTACCTTGTACATTATATTAAAAATAAACACATTTGTTTGAGTTATTTTCTTTTAACTGTGGTATCTGTTACTTTAAATTGTGGCATTAAATATCAATGAATTAAAAGTATAATACTGTCAATTGATATTCAAATTTTCATTAAATTTAGTCATAATTCATGTAATTCATATTACAAATTCATTTGAAACTATGGAAGTGATCACAGATTAAAAAATTTACTGGTTAAAAACGTACTACTTGTATTACCCATGTAATTCCTAAACAAACCTATAATGTCTAAACAAACCTATTTCTCATATCAACAATGAAACAAGGTTGTCTTAGAAACTCAGCAGCCTTCAGATTAGGCAGCTACAATTTTTCAGATAGATATAATGATGTAGACCTGTTTTACAAGTCAAAAGAGTTCCTGCCAAAGGAGACAGACTGGCTGACAGAATTCCATACAACTCGGGTCTAGGGTTTAACATAATAAAAAGATTTGTGATCTCAAATATATGGTATTACTATATAGTTTTACAATTTCATAGTAATATACAGGACATTAGAATAGCTGGCTTAAAGTACTTTAAATATTTTAACGGGTGTTCACAAGGTTCGGTGGCTCAATTGAGAGAGCAGTGAACCGTGAAAGATTGTGTGTTCCACCGGAGAATAGTTTGTGAACAAAGCCAATTGTTACTTTATATTTATCATATAATATGGCATAGAAAGTGCCAGAAATATAAAAAAAACTCATACATTAGTATTAATTAGTGTGTGTTATTATCATTGTTATTTAATTTTGATCCGATATTACGGTGCAGTTAGATGCGCTATCGCCACCGAAGAACATATTCAACGGCGTCGAAATATCGGCACCTAAAAAAATTGGTTGTCTGTAAAGTCAGTTTACGGACGATAATTTTACGTGATTGCGTCATAAAAGAATATTGATGAAAAGTTGCATACTTTTAGGAATTTAAATTAATTATTATCACTGAATTATCATTATTTTGTATAATACAAGGAAGGAGTTAATTGAAATTTTTTTTTCGATAAATTAACATTTAGTTGTTTTAATAAACAATGGAAGACACATTAACTTTTCAACAAATTGAACGCTTAGGCCGATCGTGCCTCTCTATCGCTTGTTCCGCCCTCTCGCTTGCACGCTGGGCTTAGGCGGAATGTTACACTTTTTCGTGCGTGCAACCGGCGTTCATCGATTTATAAGACGTTATCACGTCAAAAATTATAAAAAGGTGTGTATCAGCTTCGACCCACGACTTGAGTTTAGTCTTTGAACAGGCACAGAAAAAAGGGAAAAAACTTCATAATAACAGTGAACGGTGCGCATGATAGGTTGCCCACAAAAAAAGTTACGCTGTCATTCCCTCACTAAATTTTACTCTTCGTATTTTTTTCACACCTGGCGCCTTACAATTCTTAAAGAGTAAACTCCAAATATACGTTGAAAATATACGCCTCAAGTAGAACCCTAAGTCACGTTTACCAGTTTTATTTTATGTCGTAAGTTTACAGTGTTCATACCATAAAATATAATTATTCGTTGTGTCCTATCTCTCCACAATACACACCTTAAAGACAACAGTTAACGTGTATCTCAGTCTTAAATGTGGGATTATTCTTACGCAATCGCATGATATTTACGACGCTGTCGCTCCCTGAATAAGAAGACTGTAACAATGCGTTTATGGACCCATTAAAGTGATACTGAATCCCAGTACACGTGTATGTTATTCGTGTTACAAAATGCAAATATTACAGTTATATTCGATGTAATTTAGGAACACAACAGCTAGATTTTTGTTCTTTGGATTCTTTTCTAGAAAAACAACTATTCAATATCCGGCCGAATCCCCTACCAATTGAGGCATCGAGACATTAACAGACCCATTGAAGATACATTATTTTAATAGAAAAATACTGGAAAAAATCGACAAGCATTGAAAAAAGTACAAAATATATAAAAATTATAAAATCCATTGAAGTTTTTTACATACTTCTTAAGCCGATGCCAGCGCCATCTATTATGTTCTAGGTACTACTACCTACAACATCGAACGTAATACTTTAACAACTATCCAACAATCGATAAAGAAGTAACAGTTGTCATATTTTTTTGTGATTTAACCGCTTAATTGCTAGATTTTCATATCAGACGAAATTACAAGAAAAACATTGCTATGATTGTACATAGCACCTTAAAAAATTATATTGTATTTTATCTACATACTTTTACCCAAACTTGATAGTACACGAAAGAGCATCGAAGCCAAACTAATAAAAAATAATTGCTTACCTCTGCTTTACAAATATTCAATGAAACTCAATGATAATACTAGCAGTTTTACTACTGTTGCCTGCTAGTTTTGAAAACATAATAAAAGTTTAGTGACTATATTAACGTGTATAAAAAGTTTTATACGAAACATTTGTAGAAATGTTTCTTTCGAATGCGAGAATATTCCTCTCATTAATGAAGCAACGCTGCCTACAGCGTAAAAAAGTGAAAAGTACTGGAAAATTTTGACAGGTGCTCACAAAGAGGTAGCTCCATTGGAAAAGCAGTGGACCAGACATTCAAAGGTTGCGGGTTTGAGTGCCGCCTGAGCTTGTGGGCCGAGTAGATTTTTTCTGGCATTTTTCTATTAAAGTTCATCATACAAGATAGCATAATAAATGCAAAGTATAAAAATAATAAATAAGTTTTTTCGACCATATTAACTTGAGATTTAATTGATAATAGGTATGTAATCGCAGTGGCGTCCTCTAGATGTCGCCCTAAGCGTTTTGGTTTTAATTTAGTGATACTTACCGCTAAGGAGTGGAACTCTGCCTGAGTCTGTGTTTCCTGACAAATATATTTTAGGAGTCTTCAAGTCACAAGTGAATAGGTATCTTCTAGGCAAGCGCGTAACACCCCAGTTAGCATCGTCGCTTACCATCAGGCTATTTAGTATAAAAAATAGCACTCACCCTTCTCTATGTCTTTTCTATGTGTTCACTGTTGTATTCAATAAATATTTGATACTACAGTTTAAACATTTCCTATAGTCTTAAACTCACAAATCTAGTAGCTGTACATTTATATAGAAGTAATAAATATTAACCATAGCTTTATACAGACGACGATCGTTTGGTGCTACAGTAGCTATCCAACCCTTCGTGCCGACGGCCCGGGGTTTAAATTCCGGAAGAGGAAGATGTCTGCGTGATGAATACGAGCATTTGTACCTGAATAATAGGTATTTATACATATTTCTATAAATGTAACATACCTATGTAACATATATGTATGTCTATCCGTTACCCTTATATCCATAACACAAGCCTTATTGTGCTTAAATAAAGCTAGGCTAATTGGTGTTAATATGAAAATATTAATATTATTATTCTGCTATATTTCTTTGCCACACATCTGTATGTACGGTAGAGTCTTTACAACGTATATAAACAATTTTCTTTTCATCGATATTTTGGTGTTTATTTGTTTTTCTACTTTATTTCTTTGTAGTTTCATTTTCTATATCTACGTCAGTGAATATATGTAGGTAAATTGAAATATATAAAGTATATGAAATTCAAAAAAGCTGAAGCGACGAAAGGATAAAACGTTTAAGGGTCGTTTTTGTACAGCGAAGAGGTTTTACCGTCTGACCATTTACTATTATATTTAAAGGACTAAAATCTATATTCTTAAAAGTAAGTGCCTAAAGCTTAAATGTTATGCGATTTACTTTGAACCCAGTTAAATTAAGCAGAAAAAACGCTGAATCCGAATATGTATAAAACTCAACGACACTCTAAATAAGGTTATATCTCTTTTCCCTTTTAACTGTCGAATGTCTAATCAAGTTAATTTTCATTTTATTTTATATGGATTTGCTCTTGATCCCAATCAAGCCCGGAGGCAATACAAGATCCACGATGGATCAAGCTAACCCAGAAGGTGCCTATTCACCCTGACTCTGAAAGCGGACGGGTTATAAGTACTCGGAAACACAGACGCAGGGTGTTCCACTCCTGATGTTAAGAAGCGCTTGGTGCGACTGGCAGGTATAGCAACCAAGAAAGGGTGGTAGCCCGCATTGCGTCTGGATGTCCGATCAAAAAAGGGAGATGGCGGGCGGGGCACATGCAACTCCTAAGCACACTCTCCAAAGTACATTCTGTAGAAGACCGACAAGGTGAATAGGCACCTTGTGGGTTAGCTCGTTCCATCGTAGATCCTATCCTGCCCCGGGGCTTGATTGGGATCAAGAGCGAACCAATTAAAAAAATTATCTTATACTTAAATTGGAGGTGTAAAAAAAACGTCAAGTCAAGGCAATCATAAAATATTACCATTTATGAAGCAAATTTTGACACTCGCAAGGGGAACAAACTCTATAGGGTACTTCCCGTTCACCGAATCATGAAATTTGGCATCAAGCTAAGTCTTATAGCACAAATAAAGTGAAAAATCTGAAAACAGTTAATTTGACAAAATATCACATAAAACAAATTTTTTGTGAATGCAAACATTCTATTTGCAGTTGAAATGTATTGGAGTTCATATATTTTAAATACAAAGTTTGTTTTTGGGTTGGAATCAAGAGCATGGTAGATCTATAACATTTTCATCATTAGAGCTTTCATGGATCAGCTGCAACGACGCAATGTCTGATTATAATAATTTTTGTGTGGAATCGAATCAACGCATTTAGGACCAGATTGTGACAGACCGAATTTTGAAATTTAAACATTTAAACAAATAAAAAAATTGGTTGCCTGTAAAGTCGGTATACGGGCGAAAGTTTTACGTGACAACGACTTTGAGTGGTAAAATAATTTAAATGTGAATATTCATTCGTATAGTAGGAAGAAGGATGAAATAATAGTAACAATTTAAAACATTTATTTATACAAAGAATTATATTTAAAACATTAATTTATAGGCACGCGTCCCTTCCACTTTTTATGTCTGTCTCTCTCGCTCTTAGGCGGGCTAACCATGCCCGAGTGGAAGGAACGCGTGCCTCTCACTCGCTCTCATTGTGAGCGCATAACGTGAGCGGAGCGTAACGCAGTTTCTTGAAGTGTCACCCGGCAAACCAATTTATAAGACGTTGTCACGTCAAAAAATTATGACCAAATAACATTGGCTCTATGGGATTTCCCATTGAAACAAAAAGCGCGCTTATTTAATGTTTTCATTCTTATTGAATTTTAAAATTTACTAAACATTATTGAATTTTATATTCTATTTTTTTAGTATTATGCTCCGCTCCGATAATGGTTTTAGGGAAGCTTTATGCTTAGCGACTGCATCGACCTAGTACGGTGCAAACTCCGCGCTTTAAATATCCGTAACAGGTCCATTGAATGTGCGTAAATGTATAAAGGATACTTACATTTTTACAGATAATATGAAAATCACATGAGGGAGTTAAAGTAACGTGTCAAATTATTTATACCTATATCTAACATCATTAATGGGATATTGTTTACAAATCTATTAAAATCACATTGAATTAAATCATCGCAGTAATTATTAAAAAAATCACAAAGTACGATCAATCTAAAAATATTTTTAAAAGTCACCACTTATCAGGCCTTATCTTTATATTAAATAAAATTTAAACAATATTATCCAAAATAATTAGAGGCGAAGTTAAATTAAAACTGTATAATTCGATAAAATTTAATACATAATTAATTATACAAATTTATCTTTGCAATTCAGATGACTCTTATTATGTTTTAAATAACGATTATTTTACTTAGATTGCTACAAATTTGTTTCAAGAGGTGGCATTTGTTTTGAGATAGATTGGCGACCCTTACAATGGAGATAGCCTATTTGTTTACAATAAAGTTTATCTACAATTTGTATTTTGTCTCGTTGGAACAGCGGCAACAGAGGAGTTATAATAAAATAAATAAAGAATTCAATTTCCATATAAGACATCCGGTATGAAAAAAATTGAAGAGTAAAATTTAGTGAGCGAATGACAGCGTTACGTTTTTTTTAGCAACTTATCGTGCGCACCATTTGCTTTTATTATAATTTTTTTTATTATTTTCTGTGCCTGTTCAAAGACAACCGTTTTTAAGGAGTTAACTCCAGTTGTACGTCGAAGCTAACACACACACTTTTGAAGTGAAGCTTCTATATGGATGTTCGGTCCGCTAGCATATAAGCGCTCACTGCGCGGTCACTCTATCCGTGTTAAGCATCAGATTTGACCGTTACACGAGAGCTTCACATTTAGTACCACTACACGATATATATAGAAGCTAGCTGCCTCCTCACCCCAGTGTGCGTGACCTTCTGTCTCGCTTTTACTCATGTCAGTGCGTGTGGCTGGGGTGGCTTCCATCTCTTTTTTAACGCTTAGTTCGTACACTTTATACTATAAAGCTTCGCTTCTTTCGGGCGTCCGTAGACGGCACTTTTTTATATTAACAAGGGCTCGTGTTGGCTTAGTATTATATCAGGCTATACCCGCGAGTACTCGCGCCCACGGCCACGGTGACTTATATGACTTTTAGACCGGGGTTTTTACAAAAACTGGAATATTTTTCTTATTTTTATGTGATTTGTGCTATGATTCCGTGTAGCCGCCTGATTGGGCATTGCCGTCTAATAATTAGTCGTATAAAATTATGGAGGCTTATATTCCGGAGTTTTAGTAATGACCATGCGTCACCGACTATGTACATATTTAAAAATTACTGTGTTTATCCATCAATTTATCCTATACTTATTTTTTTTATCATTCTTTGTGTCTAGGCATAACTTATGATGTCGTTAACATAAATTTTATTGTAAAAACATTTTTGACAATATTAGGTACATTACATGTAGGAAGGACCGTTTGATGCAATGGTAGCGATCTTGCCTTTCGCACTTACGGTCCCGGGTTTAAGTCCCGGAAGGGGCAAATTAGTGAATATGAGCATTTGTACCTGCGTCCGCGCATATCACACATTTAAATTAAAACAACTTTACCGTATCAATTGTGCATAATTTATATTTAATGCTGTCGGTTCGACTCCTTTACAGGAGCCGTTATCACAGAATTTAATAAACATAAATTATACGCAATTTCTTCTGTATAAATAGTTTTATTTAAATATATATTATTAGTTTATTACGTGTTTCCGAAATTAAAAAAAAAACTATTAACCAAAATGGTGATACTAATGAGTAATGCGTTCGGTGACGAACTATATTATAATAAAATAATATATGTCGGATCTTAGTCATGATCAGGGTTGCTTTAACGTCATGAGTCCGTACTAATACCTCTCTGAAGTTACTCCGGAACGCAGGCGCCGTCTAGCGGTACTGTACAGAGTTTAGGTGGTGGTTGTTGTTGTAGTGGTTGAACTCACTTTCGTCCTAACCAGCGCTGCGAACAGTCGTTTCCTAGGAACTGTACCGCGTCCTATACTACTGTGTTACCGATTTGTAAATTGCAGTTTATTCAAACATCTCAAACAATAGTTGCAAACTATGGCCGAGAATAATTCTCAAGAAATGCTCCCATGCCCGACATATATTTCCAAAAGTGCTGATTGACAATTGATGTTACTTTGCAGTTAAATGGTGTTCAAGTCCAAATTATTTTATTTTATTTTAGTCAGAATACCAAAAGCGTGTCTTATAAAAATAATGGATATAAAACTATCTATAAAATAAATATGCTCATACCGCCATCACCTTTCTTCCATCGGACATCCAGACGCACTGCGGGCTACCACCCTTTCTTGGTTGCTACTCCTACCTGTCGCACCAAGCGCTTCTCAACTTCTTTTATAATGCGCACAGCAAAGGAGTGGAACTCCCCCCCTGCGTATGTATTTTCGAGTACTTATAACCCGTCTGTTTTTAAAGCCAAGGTGAATATGCACCTTCTGGGTTAGCTCGTTCCATCGTGGATTCTGTTTTTGCCCCCGGGCTTGTTTGGGGTCAAGAGCGAACCCATTCTAAATAAAAAAAAACAAAGCTATGAAACTGAGATAAAGATTTAGGTAAAACAATGATTAACTTTTTACAAAAGAAAAGAAAAAATGTTACGATAAAATATAATAGAATAATTAATGAAATTGATATTATCTATCGATAAACAAAACAGCGACATAAAATTACTTTTTAAGCACCCTATTATGATTCTTTGAATATAATATTCAAATAGAAATGAACACCCGTATAAACATATTGAGAATTCCAGACGAATGTTGAGAATGGAAAAGTTTTTTAAGAGAAAAAATCATTTCATGAAAGTGACAAGGAAAAGATGGTGAAGTCGTAGTCTGTCTGAGCAAGTTAAGAATAAAGATTATTTGTACTATAAATGTTTACAGAAAATTGTTTATAACTACATAAGTCTGGGAATATGTCTTAAAAGTAACAAATAACACAAAACAGACTATTGAATTTACTTATTTTTGCGTATGCTTGTGATTATATGTGTGTGTATGTGTATAGGTATGTGTATGTATAGGTTAAAGGAGGTTAATCTATATACCTATATAAAAATTTATATTATATTATTTATTTATTTATTTAATCAGTACTGCCACATGGTACATATTGATTCATTGTTAATTAATTATACATTTGTTTTTTTGTTCAGACATGCACCACACTTAAGGCGTACATAACATTCAATATATTACACAATCATTGTCAGAAATATAAACAAAAATATAAAAAATAATAAATTAAAAGTTATTTATAATAAAAAAATATTAGACATTATTGGAAAACTAATTACAAACATCATCATAAAAAAATAAAGGACATTACATTAAAAAAATACAGTTAGTTACACACAAAATTATAACAAAAATAAATAAAACAATGATTACACCCAGCAAGACTAGTCAAAGCTATATTACATTACATTATATTTTTATTTTGCTGCGACTTTGGACATTTCACTTTATAACACTGCAACGTGTGGCCGGCTCATATCAGCTAGTATATCTATCTATATATATATATGATAATTCGAATCATCCGAATTATCCGAATCCGAAACTACTCAACCGATTTCGATGATTATTTTTACATTTAGCTGCGTTTGTTGCGACTTAGGACATAGAATGGGTTTTCTTTTAATTTAGCTAATCTACCGCAATGTGTGGCCTCGTCAGCTAGTCTTTAAATAAATTATTTAAGTGTTAAAATATATATGATTTAACGTTTCATTTGGCAAAGGACTCACTATCGTCATAACTTGTTTAAGACAGTATTACACTTGCTCAGAGTTAGGTTATAAATATTTAATTTATAATTTATTAAAAATTATAATACAAGGGTATAAATAATAAAGCTTAGACACAACAGTACTACACTTTTCCGCTTTGAAGACTCTTTATGTTGAAAAGTCCAATTGGAACCAGGAGAACAGATACAAATTTACTAATTTTAATTAAACTTAGTGATTGTTTTTATATAAAACAACTTTTGAACGCATATTTGCGCTTACTTTATATATAATCCATATAGTTGGCTCTTTGTAGTCAGCTACACTTTATACTTAGGTCTTTTGCAAATAAGGAAAATAAGATGTAGGTCGATTTTGTGCCAGTTTTTCTTGAAAGGTCCTCCCAATTTCCGAACTGGTGGTAAACTCAATAGCTTACAGTAATCGTAGTAACAATTGAATAACTAAATAAAATGCTACATAAAACAATTTTGATTTTTATAAATTTCAACAGTTAGGAACGTGCCCGTTTTAAATATTGTGAAGGTAATACAACAACCACCACCTAAACTCTGTACAGCACCGCTAGACAGCGCCTGCGGTCCGGAGTAACTTCAGAGAGGTCATTAGTACGGACACATGACGTTAAAGCAACCGTGATCATGATTAAGATCCGACATATATTATTTAATGATAATATTTCAGTTAATAGTCTTTTTTTAAATTTCGAAAACACTTAATAAACTAATAATATTTATTTAAATAAAACAACTTTTACAGAATAAATTGCGTATAATTGATATTTAATTCTGTGATCACAGTTCCTGTACAGGAATCGAAGCGTCAGGATTAAATATAAAGTATTCGCAAATATCCGTTTAAAAGATGTTTTATTTAAATGTTGATTGCCCGCCCATTAAGAATTGTGTAAGAATTAAATTTTTGATCGTTGTCTTAAACTAGAGTTTGAATTAAGACGGAACTAGATAACCAGATAGACCAGAGGTACGAGTATAAGTTAAATATGGTAATTTAGAGAAGGATTATTTTTTTTAATCTTACTAAATTTTTAATGCTTTTCTGATTGTGTTACTTAATATCATCTTAATAAATCTCACTTTTCTATTTAACATTGAATCTCATATTTTTATTTCCAGTACGTTTGGCCGACCAAGACTTGGTACGTTCAAATAAAAATACCTCAAAGCTATTGCGAGTATTTGGGGGCTGAAACTGGTTTACACACTTTGAAGCAGAAACCTGGTTTAAGAACCTGGTCGCGTAAAAACGCACCATCCCTTCTATATTCTCATGAAGTAAAAAAATAGTTGCAAGTATTTTAGGACCTACTTTTTGGCGCTGATATTTAAAACGTTACTCACAACGCAGCCCTGGTACTGGATTTTGCAAGTATGACTCATGTCTAAACTTTTTTTGCGCCCCTGGCAACATGGGCAACTTCCGGACGCGGGGGATGGGGATGGTGAATCCTGGATGGATACTCCTGCCCGGCTTCGGAGTTATGTCAGACTCGTACTAACTAAACAGCACTTAGACCAGCCTTGAGAGAACCGCGGCGGCGCAGATCATGTCTAAACTGGAATTTGTAACCTTTATATCACTGGTCCCTATCAACAATTAAATTGGCACTAGTCCCTATCAACTACCGTTAGTCAACGATAGATATTTTAGATATAAAAATGTATCTAATGATCAATTATATATATTTTGGCCATTTATTTTGAATGAAATAAAGAGGTTATTATTATTATTATTACGGAGTTTCGTTTATCTTAACTTTATTACTGGTAGAAATAAATAAATCGCTAAGCAAGCTTGTGTTTCGGATACTAGTTAAACGAATAAACACACACACACACTCACACACACATACACGAGTGTGTGGGTGTAATATAATATAGAAAATTATTTTAAATACCTACCTATGACTCAAGCACCAATGTTCATATTCATCACGCAAGCATCAGCCTCTTCTAAGGCTCGAATCCAAAAGTGTCGGTGCAAAAACCAACATTGCTACCGTTGCATCATCTTATCAAACAAATAAAGAACTTCAAATAAACAGCTCAACAGATTTTTGTTCCGCTGAATATAAAACGATATGCAAAGTTGTTTGACAAATCTTATCGATTCGTCAGTAAGAGGAGATCGTTGCATGTGACATGTTATAGCAGAAAAACAACAAACTATAAAAATAATGAGTGCTATGGAGAAAATGGAATATGTGAGACCAAGTACGTATTTTGGTTTTGATTCTTAATTTAAACTAAACACAAAATGGCGGCAAAATAGGTCTAAAATACTTGAGATGCGATAAGCAAAAATAAAAATATGTTTAGGGAAGTCGATGCTGATCTGTTTTAAACAAATTCTCTTTGTTTTTCTATATTTACAATTTAAAGTAAACCAGGATAATTATTTTACAGAAATAACTTTATTAATGCAATTGTGTTTAAACTTTTTAGCAAACTCGATGATTCATTGCTTCCTCAGAAATTAACATTAAAGTTCCCGCAAGGCGTTGCTTAATTATAAACTGAAAAAAAAACATTAAAATCGGTTAAAAACTACTCAGTTTCGGAGTTCATTGCGGTCAAATACTGTAAAACTTTTTGCATTTTGCAATGTTACCTTATATTATAATATTGAGAGAAAAAATTCAAGAAAAAATCGACTGAAATGAAATGAAAATAACTTTATTCAAACGTACTTAAAATAAGTTGTTTCGAACATTTTTACCTACCACCCATTCAGGATGTCTTTTTACTGACAAGAAGAATGGGCGCAAGAAACTCGTCAACTTTAACAGAAGTAACGACATTTACAATATAAATACATAAACCACATAATAAGAAAAAACAAAATCATTTTGTTATTACAGTAATAATAGTGTTTTGAAGTTATGATATCATTCTTTGTTGATTGCAACAAAGTCAACAAGTATCTATTTTAAGTAAGTATACCTGAATATTGCAATATCATACAGGGAATGAACGACAAAACTTAAGAAAGCAACAAGATGTATGTTTATTATTTTCTGAGACTACTCCCAAGTAAATTCTCAGACCTGAGAATCTGTCGATTTTTTTCTAGTATTTTTCGATTAAAATAATTTATCATGTTCATTCCTATTTTTTAATATTTTTTATAACATATTATCCCAGAACAATGTTATTTTACTGATACTTAACAAACAGAAAATAAGATATAAAATAACAAATAAAAACAGAAAATGTGAAAAGCGGAAGTAAATAAAAAAAAATAGTATTTGTAGAATATACCAACGTCGCACAATATTTTGCTAATTATGATAAATAAAAACCCCCGACACAAAAAACATAAGCTACCTTTAAAAAGGAAAAAAATAATAAAAGAAATTTAATCCTAAAGTACCTATATGTATTAATATTTAAAAAAAAACTTCGCGTTCGGGGACAGCATGTGACACTAATTAATTAGGAGGGGTCCCCGAACGCGAAGTTTTTTTTTTATTATTAATACATACTTATACATATAGGTACTTTAGGATTAATTTTCTTTTGTTTTTTATGTTTCTTGTGTCGGGGGTTTTTAAAATTTTTGATTTAATTTTTAATTTTATACTTTTTAAAGGTAAACATACTTATAATATCTCTGGTTAAGTTGTAAATACAAAGGTTCTTGTCGATTTCAAATTCATTTGAGACCCCACTTGAGCATATTTGCAGATATTCGGTTTTTCTTCCCCACTTTAACCCCCCATAACTTTTAAACGGCTCAATCGATTTTCATCAAACATGTCTAAGAACACTTGTCCGTAAAACACCTGTATTACAAAAAAAAACTAAATTGAAATCGGTTCATTCGTTCGGGAGCTATGATGCCACAGACAGACAGACAGACACTTTAACCCCCATAACTTTTAAACGGCTCAATCGATTTTCATCAAAAATGTCTAAGAACACTCGCCCGTAAAACACCTGTAATACAAAAAAACTAAATTGAAATTGGTTCATTCGTTCGGGAGCTATGATGCCACAGACAGACAGACAGACAGACACGTCAAACTTATAACACCCCTCTTTTTGCGTCGGGGGTTAAAAATGGGTAAAAATATTTTGGACTTTCTATATGCAACAAATAAGTGCTTATTTTCTGTGCACGGTAAATAAAATACATGACTTAACAATATTTGTATTAAATCAACTCATCTGTCATTTTTTTTAACGCCAGAATAATTTCGCTCGAGCGTAACAATGTCCACTGTTATTATTTTTATTAAAGAGTTATATAAAATTGATTTCATATTTTATCATTTACATTAATCTGGCTCTATTGTGTGTGTGCGTGTGAAAGTAGTGTAGGAACGGTAATACTTGATATTTATTATTTTATTATTTCTCAATATAAATAATATTGTTTTCTTCTTTTTAGTTCAATTTGTAACATATTCTGTCAATAACAATTTGCATATTATTAAAGTTTGTTTTAGTATAGATATTTAGAATTTTATTAAATCAATGTATACAATACAATGTCAATAATATATTTCGCTACAACAACAGTAGAAAAACACTGGGAATGATTGTTTCATTAAAGTTTATTCCTTAAGAATTGATTTTCATATTAGGCGCCCGGTATGAAAAACATTTGAAGAGTAGAATTTAGTAAGCGAATGACAGCGTAACGTTTTTTGTATGCAACCTATCGTGCGCATCTTTTAACTTTTATTTTGTAGTTTTGTTTTGTTATTTTTATGCCTGTTTAAAGACAATCGTTTTACGGAGTAAACTCCAATCGTGCGTCGGAGCTGACACATACAGTTTTGGAACGAAGTACCTTATGGGGCGTTGTGGAGAGGTACCCTAGCCGGGAAAAAACGTCCGTAGCGTTAAACAAAAAGCGTAAGATTTTTATGTATAGTCTATGTGGGATGGCTATGCAGTGTCTAACGTATAGTCTACGTGATGACTGTTATTATATATTTTTATCAATAATTGTAAATAAAATAAAGGTGCTAAGATAATTTTGTAATCATTTTCTCTATACCTCGAATAGAACTTAAAATTAATATTATTATAATAAGGAACTTCGTTCCCATCTGGTGTCCCACGACACCACACGACTTTTTATTTTTTATTTTAATATCTGTTTTTTGTTCAGTAATTCAATTTTCAAATAAAGAGTAAAAATAATATTATTTTTTACATTTACATTAATTAGCCTAGCCCAAAGTAAGCACTGTAAGGCTGTTATAGTTACTAGAGTCATTTAAAGATCTGCCCTTCCCGAGATTCGTATTCAGGACTCTTAATGCGAACGGCAGGATCGCTACCATTCCACCAAATGGTCGCAAAAGAGTGTAAGAGAGAGTGACTTTTGAAAGTATTCTCTCATATTTGTTTTCGACATTAATTTTGTCATACCGCAATACAGTCCACTAATTTCGAATCGCCCGCACAACCAGGTACTATTTTTAAAGTTCTTCACTTGCAGAATATTTGATTAGGTATTATGAGTCACACATCCAAATAAATAAAACATATTTAAATCATGAAATAAAATAAACTTCCTTATTCGGGCAATGATTTTGGTGATAAAAATCAACCTACCATAGATATTAACTGCCAAACCATAGATTACACAATCTGAGGCTTTATTCAGATTAGTAGAATTTTATTCAGTTCTTACAATTGCGTGCCTTATTTCTATAAGATTTCGATTATTAATATCTCCTTAAAATTTCGACGTGACACGGAAAAGACACGTATAGAATATATAGCACGTAGGAAGAATTTATTAACATAAGTTCTATAACAACTTACTTATATATATTTATTTATTAAAACAGAGACTGTTTATCTCAATAAACTACGAATTTTGTTCTACCTACAAAAATGATTGAGTCCCAAATTAAGTACAGCTAAACAAATGCTACCAGCCTTTTTGGCACCTTTCTCGACAGCAGCGGTGAGGCTGATTTTCACCTTATTAAAAATTTTTTTGGCTTGAAAATTGGAGGTGGCCCTGTGAAGAGGTTCTTATTTAAATATAAGACAAATTATAAAATATAAAATATTGATATTGTATAAAAAATTGGATTTGTTTACTTAATAAAATATAGAAATATATATTACAAAAATGAAAAAGTATTATAAAAATTGTTTATATATTTAAAACTAGCTTTCCGCCCGCGGCTTCGCCCGCGTGGAATTCGGTTATATTGCGGTATAAAGCACAACTATAAGAAAACTTCTCATTCCCACGGAAAAATCTAAGAAGCGCGATGTAACGCTGGATACAATTAGTAGTTAAACCAAAACTGAATGGTACACTATATTATATGTTTTCCCTTGTGGAGCAATAACATGCAGATTTTGGGCACTGGAAACCCGGGAACACGCTACATAGAGCTGACCATGCGAAAAAAAATGTTTTTCCAAGCTATCATTCCACTTCTTATGTATTTTAAAAAACACATCGTTACCATGTTTTAAAAAACACCCAGCGCCATCTATCGCATACCTCAAGAACTAAATAACGTAACTAATACTTATACCAATTAGTAATTCGTTGACTTTAGTGATCTCAGGATAAGTAGATGTAAAAAAACAATTTAGACGATAAAACAAATTGTACGTCATCCCTCGGGAATTCCTCATTTTCGGGGATTCATTATCGTATCATTTAGCTTCTAAATTTACATGTTTATATTCTTTGCAATATTTTACCTTGTTTTAAACGACACACAGCGCCATCTACAATCCATCCATCAAGCAAACAATATTTTTGTTTTTCCTCGGGAATATCAATTTTTTCCAGGATAAAAAGTACCCTATTATTTAATCCGGACTTTTATCTTTACGTCTGCAAAATTTCAAAGCAATCGGTTCAGTAGTTACGGCGTGAGCGGAACAAACAAACAAACAAACAAACTCACTTTCCGATTTATAATATTAAGTAAGGATTATTTAAATAGATTATGGGATTTATTACTTTTAAACAAATATTGTAAAACTACATGTGAATATATACATTTTTCATTTATTTATTACTAGCTGACCCGGCCACGCGTTGCTGTCGCTTAGTTATCATACTATGCTATTATTGATTAACATTATTCAATCCTTTGTAAAAAATCTAGCAAAATTAAAAAAAATCAAAATCGGTTGACTATTTTCAGAGTTCATTGCGGTCAACCACCGTTACAGGGAATTTTTAGTTAACTTATGTTTTAATTTAGGTTTGTACTTTCTTTTTTATTTTGTATCTAGTTTAAGCTTACAATTATGTTAAAACATTTCTTTTGATTAGCTTAACTTGAACAATGGGTACTTAATAACTTATAGAATACACAGATAAATATTCCTGATTCGAACCCAGAATTTTTGCGGTAAAAGGCAGAATCGCTACCATTACACCAAGTGACATTTTTTTTTGTTTAACAGCTATAAAATTGTTCTTCTTTGTATAGAAATACGTAAGGTGTAAGAAAATAAGTTTTTTTTTCTAGGTGGTCTTGGTATACGTCATGTGCAGACATTTTTACTGTTTCTCGCTATGGTCTTCGCTTTCACGATGAGAGTCAATATGAGCATAGCTATCGTCGCGATGACTACTAACATCACGGGGGGTGAAAAAGATTTGGTGAGAATAAATATTTTTATTTATTTCCTCTACAATTGGGTGCCTAAAAACTTAAGCTAGGTACAATTAAATTGACACTACTAAAGCCCAAAGATCGTGAGGGACTGGAGCCTGAAATATGTTTCCAATGAGAAACCTGCAGCTACAGGTCACCAGGCCCTCACCATATATGAATATACATATGAATATGTAAAGAAATTATTACTGGAAAAATATTCAACTTATGACAGACACAACAGATGTCACGGGATTCGAACTCACATACCTCCGCTATCTGAGCGAGTACTTTTTGAATTGATAGGTCAGAGAGATCATGATAGCCTCGTCGATATTTTCCAAATATTTTTTAAGTTTCTCTTCATGTTTTGGTACCTACAACATGGAATGTAAAACTTATAAAAGTATCCAATAATAGACTTGACGAAGACCTGCTTTTTTTGTTGATGAAATGTGAGCGGAATTACTACCTGAGAGTTGAGGTTTGTAATTCTTTGAATATGCACAACGTTGGTTTTTTGACCAACTTCCGAGCTAAGCAATTCTCAGATGCAGCTAAAACTATTGTCAGCTTTGCAATGAATAGCCTTAAGATGATTTAGTGACTAAGATTAGGTTGAGATGGAGCTAATATGTTCGAATATTGATCAAAGCTCACAAAAAAAGAAAAGAAAGACTTGCTTTTACCTGCGGCTTCGCTCACGTCAATGCAGACGTATGCCGGTGAAAAGTCGTATTTCTATACCTCGGGAACAGGACTTTTTTCTGGATAAAAGGTATCTATATATATTTTTCTGTACCTTTGGCAAAGTGTATGCCAAATTTTAAGATGATCGTTTGAGAAGTTAAGGCGTGAAAGTGTAACAAACTCACTTTTGTATTTATGACACTAGTAAGAACTTTAAGGTTTTTACCAATTGATATAGCCTATTATTTGCGTAATTACGTATTCTTACATTATACCAAATTTTATCGAAATCAGTCAACCCGTTCTTGACTTAATGAAGGTCATACAGGTAGTTTAGCTTTTTACCGATATGATATAAAGCCTATCATTTGTGTGATTACATGTTCTTACCATGTACCTAATTTCATCAAAATATAACTCATCCTTGACCTAATGAAGATATACAGACAGACACACAAAATTTTAAAAATACTCGAATTGATATCAATGAGTCGAAAAACGAATATTTATCCTAAATTTTGTCAAAAACAAGTACAGAAAGATCCTACAAATTTAGATAGTAATATATGTATATTTTTATGGCTATGAACTTGAACAACTGTGGCGCACGTTGCATTATGATATATTCTCAATCGCATTTAAACAATGGATATATTTTTAAAAGAAACTCAAATTGGAAATCTATCATTAGGAGATGAGCTGGTGTATTAGTTTTAATATTAGTTTTAATCAACAAAATTGTTTTAAAATACATACATAGGGATAGGCAGAAATCACAGATTTCTGTTTTCCACAATCATACATCTCTCGCTTCTTCAACTCTCATCAGATCTTTCATACAGGCTCGTCAGCCAACTCTCATCAGATCTTTCATACAAGTTCATCAGCCCGCTCTCATCAGATCTTTCATTCAAGCTCTTAAGCCAACTCTCATCAGATCTTTCATACAAGTTCGTCAGCCAACTCTCATCAGATCTTTCATACAAGTTCATCAGCCAACTCTCAGCAGATCTTTCATTCAAGCTCTTCAGCCAACTTTCATCAGATCTTTCATTCAAGCTCGTCAGCCAACTTTCATTAGATCTTTCATTTAAGCTCTTCAGCCAAATTTCATCAGATCTTTCATTCCAGCTCGTCAGCCAACTTTCATTAGATCTTTCATACTAGTTCATCAGCCCACTCTCATCAGATCTTTCATTCAAGCTCTTCAGCCAACTCTCCTCAGATCTTTCATACAAGTTCGTCAGCCAACTCTCATCAGATCTTTCATACAAGTTCATCAGCCAACTCTCATCAGGTCTTTCATTCAAGCTCGTCAGCCAATTCTCATCAGATCTTTCATTCAAGCTCTTCAGCCAACTCTCATCAGATCTTTCATACAAGTTTGTCAGCCAACTCTCATCAGATCTTTCATACAAGTTCATCAGCCAACTCTCAGCAGATCTTTCATTCAAGCTCTTCAGCCAACTTTCATCAGATCTTTCATTCAAGCTCGTGAGCCAACTTTCATTAGATATTTCATACAAGTTCATCAGCCCACTCTCATCAGATCTTTCATTCAAGCTCTTTTGCCAACTCTCATCAGATCTTTCATACAAGTCCGTCAGCCAACCCTCATCAGATCTTTCATACTAGTTCATCAGCCAACTCTCATCAGGTCTTTCATTCAAGCTCGTCAGCCAATTCTCATCAGATCTTTCATTTAAGCTCTTCAGCCAACTCTCATCAGATCTTTCATACAAGTTCGTCAGCCAACTCTCATCAGATCTTTCATACAAGTTCATCAGCCAACTCTCATCAGATCTTTCATTCAAGCTCGTCAGCCAACTCTCATCAGATCTTTCATTCAAGCTCGTCAGCCAACTTTCATTAGATCTTTCATACAAGTTCATCAGCCAACTCTCATCAGATCTTTCATTCAAGCTCGTCAGCCAACTCTCATCAGATCTTTCATTCAAGCTCGTCAGCCAACTTTCATTAGATCTTTCATACAAGTTCATCAGCCAACTCTCATCAGATCTTTCATTCAAGCTCGTCAGCCAACTCTCATCAGATCTTTCATTCAAGCTCGTCAGCCAACTTTCATTAGATCTTTCATACAAGTTCATCAGCCCACTCTCATCAGATATATCATTCAAGCTCTTCAGCCAACTCTCATCAGATCTTTCATACAAGTTCGTCGGTTAAGGTTGCTTTCGACCTGGCCTTAAATAAATGAGGAATAATGTTTATTTTGCTTTAACAGATACAGTGTATACAATAATATTCAGCATGTTTTTCCAATTTCTGGTATTCAAATAATTATTATGGTATGCCTTTTGTCAGGACAACTTCTATTTGTTCTATTTGGTCCCTGAAAGTTTGCCTAAGTCTGTCTTTAAAGACCTTTTTTTATTTTCTTCTCGAGGGGAAATGCTTTACGCATACTCCACCGTTAAGTGGACGGTGGGCGTCTTTAACGACCAGCCTAAACACATTTGTTTCATAAACTTGTCTTGTCAATTTTTTTCGTTCATCCTTTCTACATGTCCAAACTGTCTAAGCATCCCTTTTTCTATCTTTCTCACTATATCTTCTTACATACGATATCGCTTTCTAGACCGCCCTCTTCTCGGTTGTTTTTTTTTTATCGTGAATAGATAAGCGCTTAACCGCTATCTCGCCGAATAGTGAGTGACACGCCTACCTATAAGATACCTATTCACTTGTGACTTGAAAACCTCAAAGTTGTATATATCAGGAAATATCTATCTGATTGTGTAAATCAGGCAAAGAGTTGCACTCTTTGGCGGTACGGATTACAAGATTTGAACCAAAATGCTTAGTGTGACTGTTTGGCATATCAATCATATAACGGTGGCGTCTGGTTGTCTGATGAAATAATGGGGACGGTAGAACGAGGCTGTGCAATTCTGCTGCGCACTCTCCAAAAAGTATCCTATAAGAAACGGATAGGTTAGCTACCTTCCGTCTTTGCTCAAGAAAAAACTAGATGCATTCCAAAGTTAAAAAAACTTGGGATTGATATCCTCAACTCATTGGCAATATTTAAACATTCAAATCAAAATATAAACGATGGTTTATCGCAATGTTTAGTTTATTACGTTTTATTTTTATTGCTTGCGCTGATAATGTATATTTTTTGTATCGCTTATAAAGTTCCTCGTGATTTGATCTCGTGACCAAACTAATGTTTATAAAAGTGTTTTACGATAACATATATGATAGCAGAATTTTACTACCGTTTGGTGCAACGGTAGCAATCCGGGCGGATTTTGAACCAAACTGTCCTGGATACGAATCCCGGAAGCGGCAAATGTTTGCACGATGAATACGAGCATTTGTACCTGAGTCATGTCGGGTCTTTTATTCTATGCATATTAAATATTAATGTATTATATATGTATGTCTATCTGTTACTCTAGTATCCAAAACACAAGCCTTACAGTGCTTACTTTGGGCTAGGCTGATTGGTGTGAATGTAAGAATTATTGTTATTATTTGTCAAATTCTATATTCGGGTGGTAGTGCTGCCCGAAAATCGATAGTATCGTATCGTAGTATCGATATTATTGATCCAATTCACTCACACTATCTATAAGTAGATGGATACAACATTTAATTCCATTTTCAACACGCAAATAGGTACTTTAAAGAAGAAGAAGAAACAAGAGATGTATGTCAGGATCATGGTGAGTGAACATCTTTGATTTCCGCCTACCTCTGTAGGAAAAAGGCTTGATTTTATGTATGTATGTTTTTTTCATTTATTTATTAACGTATTAAAAATAAATTACATTGTATTGTTCAAAAACAGTATATAGAAATCCACAAAGGTTTATAGCAACGCTGTTTAAATGTAAACAGGTACATTGATTACATATAAAAATGAATTCTCGCTAAAGTGGTGACATCGTCTTTTTTACCATTTCATATTGTAGTATAACATTACAAAATTTCCATTGAGTTTATAAGTCCACATGTTTCAATGTTATCTACCTCTCGGGGTTATGACCTAATATACGGTAATAAAACCGACAAGTAATCACGGGACTTATCAACAATGTAAGTCGTAAAATTAAGAAAATGTCATTAACTTATCACTTCACATTTGCTTAAGGTCAGCACTTTTCTATGTTTATTCTGGGACATTACGTAACAGTTTGAAATTGTGGTCATAAGTACAGGAAATTAAGGACATAGCTATATTTTATCGTTCTTACACTTCCGCACACATTACACATTTGAATAAAACAACTTTTTTACGGATTTTGCGCATAATTTATTTTATATTTAATCCTGACGTTTCGACTCCAGTATAACTATACTCCAGTTACTATATCAGTAAAAAAAGTTATTTTATTCAGATATAGTTATATTGTAAAATTGCTTAAGGAATTTTCAGATATTTTACAAATGACCATATTTAAAAATTTGCTTCCACCAGTTTGATAAAGTGGTGATTTTGGTAATACTACAATACGATAACACAAAGTATTTACTATACATTTATTTCCATTTTTCCCATATATTATATATGTATTGATGCTTATCGGAATAAAAGTAAATTTCTAAAAATTACTACCTTATATCTTCTTAACCTTATATATTAGGGAGACCTGAGGCCCTACCATCACGTCTTATAGCGATTCAAGTTTAGCTGTTAAAAAGAAACGCCACTATAGACTCCATATAGCGGTGTCTCACTTTGACAATCGAACTTGAATCGCGCTAAAAGATGATGGTAGGCCCTCTGATGACATTTCCGCTGACTGAAATGTTCTTTAAAAAATATACCCAAAGATCAAATTTTCAAGGAGTTAATCTGATTAAAAGGCTCTGCTAAGAAAACTAACAATTAAGATTTAAAAAAATGCCCCAGGCAGTTACAGACCATGATGTAGTAGTCACCAAAGATGGTTTACTAAAAGACGATAGAATTAAAGAAGTATTTATTAATCTTTATTTCAATAGAACCATGCATAGCGAAGCCAATCGGGGAACCACGAAGCTGATTTCTCACCACATATGAGCGAGACAGTTAAGCGGTGTGCGAAGCAAAAATCAACCAACAGCTCACGAGGCTAATGGCTAATTTATCTTCCATATCTCTAGGGGAAAACACTCTGAGATGAGGTAATTTGACAAACCAACAAATGAAAACCCAAACATAATAAATCGTCAAATAATTACTGTACAACATAGTTGTCAGTATAAAATAAACATAGTAGAAAGAGCCGTGATCACAGGATGACTAAGGTAATGGTCGTATATTCTCTACTACCTTCACTATATTTCAAATGACAAACACAAACAGACAAAATGAAACAATTTAATTTATTTAAAGGAACGTGCTCGATTAAGGGAGTCGAAACGTCAGAATTAAATATAAAATAAATTATGCGCAAAATCCGTAAAAAAGTTGTTTTATTCGAATGTGTAATGTGCGCGCAACTGTAAGAACTAAACAGTAGATTTTTTATTAAAAAATAACTAACTATTGTTGTTATTTAAGATTTTAAAGCATTTAAGTGCTATATTTTATATCAAAATTAATTATTACTAGAAAAATCAGCCTCTCTTAGCTGTCAGACAGGGCTCGGCAGCAGTAATATATGGCTATTTTTCTAATAAATGTCAATACGTTCCGGAGTGTGGTGTACTTCATTCCTGGCTTAGTACACCTTTGGGGAATCATTATATTTGTTATCTACTGATGTTCACAAAAGAAGTAGCGGGCTATTCCCAACACAAGTATCTTGTAAATACTTACAGGGAAACACTCAGCCAAATATTCTTATAATATAACTTAAATAAACGCATTTTAATTTTTGGAGTAAAACTTCTTTACGGCTTATAGTGGGCATTGACGATCAGTTTTTCGTAAAACTGTGACGTCACTCCAAATGGTTTTAGGCCAACTCGATTTCCGCATTCACTGGCGTCACTCCGGCTCTTCAGTTTTCAATCGGTCGGGCTGTTAGGAAGTGTAGTACCTGTTTATGTTGGATTGAGGATCATGTACTCACGATCAGTTTGGCGCGACGCGCCGAGTTGGATTTATGATAATCTCGGAAATAGGTACATGGCGCGTCGTCAGTTAAAACTCTGGAGTGATGATTCGATACTCACGATCAAATTTTGGATTGACGTCAGTTCAACTGATGCGAAAAACTGACCGTCAATTCGCAGCTTTACGCACGCTGGTAAATGGGTGACGAGAGCGTTACCAAAAAGTGTGATCGGGCGAGATGAACGGAAGTTGAGAGGGTGTTATAAGTTAGTGAAGATAAAAGGAGAGAGTTACGTTTCGTATATTACTGTTGGCAAGAGAGAGAGGAGCCCACATTTTCCTCAGTCGTATGGTCCAAAGCACTCTCGTTTTTTTTATTTGAGAAATGGTATATGGAAGAATTAAAGTCTCCTTTTACGACACCCTTGCTACTTAGTGGCCTTAGTGTGAAGGGTTGCTACTATTCTGCCATATTGGCCACCATACAGCTTACATCTGCCTATAATTATAAACAATATGTTCATTTTAAAATATATTAAAACTCGGATACAAAGTTTCAGATAAAAGTCACAATTAAAGAAATTACAAAGAACAAAATTCCAATTAACGTTTAAATGCTAATTGATGAAAAAGTAAATTAGATCCTATAGGAGATACCGGCTTTTAAGGAGAATTCAAATAAGAAAATTAATTAATTGAAAAGAGAAATAATCAGATGGATTGGCATTAATTTTGTTAATTGCTTTTCTAAGTTAGAATTCATATTAATTAATAATTAGCCCATAGAACTGTTTAGCTTTTCTTGTTTTTCTCAAAAGACTTACGCTTTGATCATACTCTTTATAATTTTTATTTTTTTCCTATTAACTCAGAACTTCTAATGTTACATACATTTTGAGACCTCTAGAGTTCAAACTACTAGAAAACTAAACTATTGTTACAGACATGATCACGTCAAAATACAATTGACAAATAGGTTAAGTTCTTCGAAGTATTTTGAAGTCAGAGAAGTTGAAAATTGACTGTACATCGCTCGGTATTCTTTGAGGTGTTTCTTCACTTTGAGCAAATTCAAGCGTGATAAGCCATTGTATCTTACGTTCTCGCTTTAGAACGTTTATCATAAATATAAAATTATTACTTCAGGTAGAACAATTCTTTAGTAATCACTTTTATTCGTATTCATACAAATAAATGACATGTTCAAGATGTCAGCTACCTCTGACCTAATAGATTGGTATGAGATGATTAAGATAATGTGCCAAGAAAAGGTAATGTCCACTTTACTCATCGACTATGATAGTATACGTGAGTGTACAGGTAATTTTGGGTATCTGCAATATGGTTGTCTTATCCGTTCAGATAACTAGTCAACTAACTAGGTACGTACTGCATGGACTAAAGTTCATTTGAGTCCGCTTTTCGTAAACTTATTATAAATTAAATTGGAATATATATTTTTGTGTAGAGTTCTGTACAGTTGCATGAACCATCGCCACGAAAGAACTGAAGTCTCCGTCATAGTCTCTAAATACACTCGATACCGGTACCACACCACTGACTGCAAATTCACTATATACTCAAAACTGTTCTGGATATAAGTCACTTTTTGTGTTGTATTGTTTTTACACAAACGGACTACTGGATTCCATACACTCGACAATTTAAACCCTTGAACGATTGAAAATTTTATGTTTGATAATTTCAATTGCTTCCCTGACCATCCTTTTTAGTAAAGTTCTAATGCAATAATCTCAAAAAAAAACGTGGTAATAATGTTGATTTCTAGTACTTTTCTTTTATTTACGCTGAAGATCAACGTTGTATCCTCAATGAGAGGAACATCTTTTTGCATTCGAAGAAATTTTATACAAATGTTTGGATAATCGATTATGATAAAACACCCATTTAGTTTTATGTTATATATATATATATTTACACATGAGTCGAGTCGATTTTTTCTAGTATTTTCCTATAACAATGATTTAACAACATTTTGTAAACTTGCTTATTATGACAATGTAATCTTTTTTGTATTGCTTTTAAATAAAAGACTTCTAAGAAGAACTAAAAGAAAAAATTTGAAGCCTTAAAAGTCTACATCATTGTGATAACATAATGTATTTATTTTCCAGGAAGAACCAACATATCCTACATTTAATTGGTCACATACCATCCAGGCAGTGATCTTGTCTTCCTTCTTTTGGGGTTACGTGGTCTTGCAAATCCCAGCCGGGGCACTAGCCAGACGATTCGGTGGGAAGGCTCTGATTACCGTGGCAGTGTTCGTCAACTCTTTGATATCATTCTTCTTACCCATTGCCGCTATTTACGTAAGTATTTTTTTAGGTACCCCTCATTTTCCTATTTAGTTTTTACACTTCCGCGCACATAACACATTTTGAATACGGATTTTGTACGGATACATTTTTTACGGATTTTGTGCATAATTTATTTTATAATTAATCCTGACGTTTCGACTTCTTTACAGGAGCCTTGAACACAGAATGTCTAAGGCAATGGTCGTCATATATTTTCTACTACCTTCACAATATTTTGATCTGGCACGTTCCTTAGTGATAATTTTTGTATATAAATCAAATCGTTTTATTTTGCATCTTATTTAGTTATTAAATTCTCACTACGATTACATTGTATAATTCTGAGTCCACTACCAGTACGGAAATTATGAGGCCCTTCCGAGAAGAACTGGCGAAAGAAACTCGAGTAGGGGAACCAACCTCCATCTTACTTTTATTGTAATTGTAAATAATAAAAGTAAGATGGAGGTAAAAATTTTATTTAATTATAAAATAAATTATGCGCAAAATCCGTAACAAGTTGTTTTATTTAAATCATTTTCCTTTTGGATGTCGGCTTACAATTATTTTACGTCAGAAGTCAGACTGTTTTGGTGGAACACGAATTTGTTATCAAAACTTTGCTAATCTGCTGTCGTTCTTTGGAATTTTAAAGTAAAATTAATTATTCTAGTGTGCAGAAATGTTATTGTGTTGGATTTAGAATAACAATATCTTTAATATTGCTTAATTATTTACTCAGATTACTACAATCCTTTCGTTTTTTTCTTTTAATGTTAAATGTGGTTAAAAATCAAATGGAGGTTTCTACTTACGAAGAATGATTGTTGAAAGGCACGGCAAAATTACTAAACCTCCTTGTGGAATTATTCACTGCCCCTACACTGCCCCTATTTTGTATGGTTTTTTGTATATACTTTTTATTATATTTCGTTTTCCTCAACATTTTCAAAGTTTATGTTTTATATAATGTATATATTATATACAGAATTTTTTACATCGTTACAATGTGCAACAATATTACAGTTACTTGTAACACGCCAGTTTTTTTTTTGTTTCGAGTAATTTTTTATCTCTAACTGCAACCGTAATTTCTTAGCCTAATCTTCATCTTATCCCTAACTCAATTACTAACCACATTTAAATGTAAAGAGTCTTATGATTTTAATATATATTTTTTATTTATCATTACCATCTTGTAAGATAAATTATTACAATGGAAAAATAATTTAAGTAAACCGAGTCGATTTTTTCTAGTATTTTTCTATTAAAAAAAATTATGTAAAGAGTCATCAACACCAGTAAAGTTTTAAGCATTTTTGAAGCAAAAATATCAAAACACCCCTACGAGCACTAGCATTTTAAATATAATAATAATGTATTTATTTATTCAAGTAACAAGACTCATTTTGTTAGTTATAATTTTACTTATCCTATGTTAGTATCAGTGACAAAGAAGAGAAAAAAAAATAAAAATAAAAGAACAATTTTTTTTTCTTTTTTTAATCTGCCCTCATGCAGTTCATTCCCATGATCCATGAGCCATATACCGGCAGTCCAGTCTGCTAGCGATCATTCTCAAGATGCGCAGATGCTCAAGGTGCATTAAATGCGCAGACGACGCGCGTTTTCTGCGTTGTAAATGCCCCAATTTGCGTTTGTATTATTCAAACGCGTTTATATCGCGTTTTACGCGATACAAACGCGCGTGTGAAGCGCGTTCGAAACTCATTTGGAGCGCCACGCTCACGCCACCTCACCGCAAATGCCACAGTGGCAATAATAAAATGCGGAAGGTACGAGCAGCTACAGCGCGTCTGCATCGCTGTATCTGCGCGTATACGCGCAGTAGACGCGCTGTTCACGATCGCGCCCTGTGCTAAGGTTACAAGGTTGTTTGAAGCGTGTATATGCGCGTCATCTGCGCGTCGTCTGCGCTTTTATAATAGCCGTGTGCTAGGGGCCTTAAGCATATTATCATAAATTTCATTAATTATACTACAAATTAAGTATTTCAATAGAATACAAAAAGTGGCTTGAATTTCTTTTATGAGGAAAATTAATCAGTGGGTTTTTCTTTTAAGTTTAACGTTATTCATATCAAATTAGTTATACATAAAAGCGCTATGGTTTCTCAAAAGATTTTTGATGCTGACCTAATTTCAATGTTTATTCGTCGTGACTCTGCTGTTTTCGTGTATTCAGCGGAATTTTTATTTTTAATTAATGACGCAGATTATGAAATCTATTTTGTGATGGTGCAAAGTTTTTCAGTTTACTATACTAATTGGCTATACGGAAATATATTTTTTCAATAAGACAAGAAGATGGTTTAGTAAATTATGATTATTGTTACAAATCTACTACTAATCTACTCTGATTTAGGTTTGATCTGGGGTGATCTAGGATAGGTATCATAAAGAAACCACAATGCAATCTACAGGTGAATAGTAGACAAATTTTCTTTAAATACATAGGGTCTTTTCTGCTTTATCACACTCATTTTCTCTACAACAGCTTATCATAGACCTCGTTCATATACCGTTCTCCATTTACTGAATGGAAAGATGGCATTCGATAACAAAAGAAATTCAAAAACAAAATCACAGTTATCATTTAAAACCTATGACTACCCTTGAATTTTTATCCGACATAGATCAGTCTTTAAATGTAGAATGTCATGTTTTATCATTCCCTGAGGAGTGCGGAAAAATTATAAATAAATACAATATTAAGGGTCTCAATGTAAATATTCGCAGCATGCAGCAAAACTTTGACAGTTTTTTGATTACTCTTGCTAGACTTAATACTTTATTCGACTACATTGTTCTAAGTGAATGCTGGATAAAAGAATCTTCCATCATTAAAAATATTGATGGTTATAAATCATACAGCACAAAAAAATACATTAACAAGGCCGGAGGTGTAACCGTGTATGTGAATAACAAATGGTCGGCTAACGTAACTGAGCCTGATATAGATGATGCAAATGTTTTATGTGTTGAAATTCCAAAAGTCGTCACATTATTAGGTATATATCGTTCACCATCTTTTAAAAATCCCTCAAGATTTTTGTCTTCATTGGATCAAAACCTTAACTCGCTCATAGGTACGCCGTGTCTTATTGTGACTGGCGATATCAACATCAATATCATTGGATCCTCTATTTATGAAGAAAATACAAACACCTATCTTACGCTTTTAGCTGAACATGGATTAACACTGAGTGTGGACAAGCCTACGCATGGTGATTCCTGTATAGATCACATATTTGTTCCTTTCAACTCCCAAGCGGAAACGATAGTATGTCCCACTGATCTTACGGATCACAGTATTACTATGTTAGGTATATTAACAGAACCTTTAAAACCACACAGTAGAAACAGAACAAGGCTAAAAGTTGACTATGATGGTCTTAGGTCGGAACTTGAAAGCATTGACTGGTCTGTTTTAAATGCTTCTTCTCTCGACGCTATGGTATCTGACTTTACATCTATTCTCACAAATTCAATCTCAAGATACTCTAATGCAATCAAAGTGACCCACTCCAAATATAACATACAGCCTTGGATTACTCCGGGCTTAATACGTTGCGGGATACACAAGGACAAACTACACATATGTGTGTGATGATGCGATAAAAAGATTGATTTATTGCAGATACAGGAACTCCTATATACAACTTCTCAGAAATCTCAAAGCAGAGCACGATGGCAAAGAAATAAATAAGAATAAAAAGGTACCCAAGAGGCTTTGGCGGTGTGTAAATCAAGTGTCTCATAGACCATCTAAAAAAGCGAATAGCTCACTGGAAGGCATTTCGAGCATTAGGGGATCTCTGGAGTCATCCCTAGAGGCATGCAATGAATATTTCTCAATGGTGGGCCAAAATTTGGCGAATAATATACTACAAAAACTAAATGAAACTCAAGAGTCCCTCATAGAGAAAGTTAAAATCAAACAAAAAGTGACAGACTCGTTTTTCGTTGCCCCTACTGACCCTGTTGAAATACTCAGTGTCATAAAAAACCTTAAGTCCGATAGCTCGCCTGGTCTCGATAACGTAAGCAACGTCATACTCAAAAGTATAGGACATTTACTAGTAGAACCTCTATCGACTATTTTTAATTTGAGTATAGAATCTGGTATATTCCCAAACGCCTGGAAGACTGCTGCTGTGATACCTGTATTTAAATGTAGAGAAAAGGATGACCCCAGCAATTATCGACCAATTTCCCTTCTGGGTAGCATTTCCAAGCTGCTTGAACGCATTATAAATAAAAGACTCGTAGCTTTCCTTACCAAAAACAATGTTATTAGCGACCGCCAATTCGGATTCCGACAGGGACGATCTTGTGAAGATGCCGTTACTCTTCTCACGAACACCGTAGCCTCTCACTTAGATAGGGGGTCAAAGTGTATCGGTGTTTTCTTAGACCTCGCTAAGGCATTCGATTCCATATCAATCCCGATTCTGTTAAAGAAAATGGAGGCCTATGGCATCAGAGGAAGGGCTCTGAGTTGGTTTTCAGATTATCTGTCGGGACGTCGTCAGTGCGTCAAGATTTTCGACGCGTTAAGTGGTTTTAAACCAGTAACTTTTGGCGTTCCACAGAGAAGCATTCTGGGACCTTCTCTGTTTCTGCTTTATCTTAACGATTTCGCGTCTCTGCTGATAGTAAATTCAGAAATCCTTTGTTACGCGGATGATACTGCGTTTATCTTTTACGGCGGGTCTTGGCCTGACGTCTGTCGAAATGCTGAGAGGGGCATGGTGACGGTATCGAGTTGGTTGCAATAGAACTTATTATCTCTCAACATTTCAAAAACAAATTTTCTGTGCTTCCACAAGACTGCTGCGTCTGCGCCCTTCTCGTTAACCGCCCTGAAGATCCACTCAAAAAACTGTAATTTCGAAGTACTAGGAAATACTTGCGATTGCATAGATATCGGCCGGTTAGAGTCTGTCAAGTATCTAGGTGTGATTCTTGACGAAAAGCTTACATTTAATGCGCATGTTACGGAAACGTGTAGGAGAGTGAGAAAGGTTATGTACGTAATGAAGAACTTACGTGAAGCAATCGACGGTAAGATTCTGAAAATAGTCTATATGGCTCTTTGTCAGTCTCTGATAAATTACTGCATTCTGGCTTGGGGCGGTTCATCATCTTCGGTCCTTCTTCCTCTTGAAAGAGCTCAAAGGGGTGTATTAAAAACAGCGCTTAGAAAACCTCTTCGGTATCCCACTGACGCTTTATACGAAGAGGCTGGTGTTTTGAGTGTCCGGAAGTTGTACATCGTTAGGCTAGTGTCCGCCGTCCACAAAACCGTATTAAATTCAGACAAATATGTCGAGTTGTCAAAAAATCGCATCTTTAAGCTACCCAATATTCGCACGGCTACTTCGTTTGCTCACCATTTTGGAATCTTTCTGTCTTCCTTTATTTATAATAAATTTGCTAGTGTTTGCAATCTTAAAGATTGTTCTGTAAGGGAAACCAAAACTCTAATCGCCAATACCTTACTGGAGTTTAGTTATTTAGAAACTGAAGATGTTCTAAAGGTCATCAAATAAGACTGCAGCAATCTCACACACACGTACACACATAATGCAGGCACACCATGCACACGAACACACACATCCACATTTCCTTTTTTGTTTTATTTTGATTTTATAATTAGGTTGCTTATACCTCATTTCATTTAAATTATTAACAAATGGTGTCCTATTTTGCCGCAATTTGCTATGTAAACCGATTACTTTTCCCACAGGACAGGCTATGCCTAGTGTGGGGAATAGAGATCTTTGTATGTATAAGGCTTATTGAAATAAAGATTATTTTATTTTTTTATTTTCTTATACATAATATGAACAGAAACATTAGCGCGATGTAATCTAGAATAGCACCATCTATTATCAGGGTGTGGAATTAATAATGCAGACAACATTGTAAACACTTGTCAAATATATCATTCATTTGTAACAAAAGGATGTTTGACTACAATGAAAATATAGATTGAACTGTTAACTTAATAGTATAGGTACATTTTTTAAACCAATTAAGAACACATATTATTTAAAAATGTTCAAGACTGTTATAAGGAATCATTAATGAAATAATCAAATTTTCATGTTCAACCACGTGATTGAAAATGCACGGAATTGGCTGAATGGCGGAGTGACGTCACTTGCCTGTTTACAGTAAATGTCAGTCTATGTTTTACGCATGACTATTTCACAGATAAAAGTTTGTTAACAAGTGACGTCATGACATGAAGTTACGTGCATGAAAGTGTCTTTGGCGTTTAAGCGGGTTTTTGTTCATTTAAACTTTGATGGTGTTTTTATAGAAAATAGAGAAAATAGCAAAGAATTTATCAAATGGCAAATATTTTTAATATAAGGTACTATTTGAGATATTTTCTTAAATCCTGTCAAATACTCCATTATTATTATTTTCTAATTGGAACACCACAAATATTAACTAGCGCAAACTGTATCTTTTTATTTGGTTTCAGTTAACAGTTTTATCAACTATTAGTTCAGTGAAAAAAATACAAGAAAATTCTTGTTTCCAAATGTGTTTACTTGTTTTTTTAATATATTTATTTTCTAGGAAAACATACATAGTTTAAGACTTATAAATAACACATATTGCGTACACCTATAACAATTAAGTTTTCACAGATATATAACATAACAACAACTATATATTTATTGAAATGTAGCCGGATCAGCTAGTCTACGTATATAAAAATTCCCTGTCACTTTGTTTGACCGCGATAAACGCCGAAACTACTCAAACGATTTTTACATTTTTTTTTTCATTTTGCTAAATTTGTTCTAATTTAGGACATAGGATAGGTTTCATTTGGTTCATGACCAAACAATTCTTTAATGTAAATTTTAATAACTGAGCCACAGCGACGCCGGGCCGAGTAGTTTCGGAGTTCATCGCGGTCAAACACTGTGACAGGGAATTTATATATATAAAATAAATATGTATAAAAAATATACACAAAAAAGAAAGATACGAGTATATATATATATATATAAACATATATGGTGCGTCCTTGTCTCTACATGAAAATATAATGATTGTCGTCTTATGTATACATATATGTATGTGCAATGTTCTGAGACAATACAATTACCCTGGAAAATTCAGGTAAGGAAAAAAAGACACGTAAGCACTTTTATATTTTTAGGGTGGTTGGCAACCGGTCTGTGCTTGCCGTATTCTTCAAGGTCTGACCCAGGCTTTTGTGTATCCTTGTATGCACCACCTTATCAGCCAATGGATACCATTAGAAGAAAAGGGTCTTCTTAGCATCATTATCTATGCAGGTTGAAATTTTCAGTTTAATATTTTTGTTTTTAGCATTTTATCTTTTGTTATTATAATAATAATAATATTTCTCAGATTCACACCAATTAACCTGTAAAGAAGTCGAAACGTCAGGAGGAAATATATAGTGATGAATTAATATCTGAATGAATGTCTTAAAATTATTTTTGCATGCTGATTACTCGGCGAAACACATAGAACTGCAATTTATTTATGTAACATGTATTTATGTCCGTGTTTCTCAGCCATTTAGTTCGCCGTTCATACTAATTTTATATTTATGGTCAAGCAAGCTTTTGAAATAAATAAATATTCTTGAAATTATTATTTCATATATGATATTCATATATTATGATATTCATAACTCACATAATGACCTCTCTACTGCGGCAAAGACCGTAGAATGGGCTTTATCTTTCGCTGTGAATTTGTGGGTCCTAACGATGAGTGTCTTTATTCCAGGTGGACAATTAGGTATTGCTTTACAATTGCTCGTAGGTGGATTGGTTGCCTCAGCTTGGGGTTGGCCAGCTATCTTCTACACCAATGGTACTTTAGGCACGATATGGACAGTTGCTTACCTTACTTTCGGATCCGCCAGTCCAGAGCAGTCCAAAATAATATCTGAAGAGGAGCTGGTTTACATACAAAAGTCGTTGGGAAGAGTTGGTGAACAAAAGGTGGGAATAGTGGTCTACTTCGTCTTCTTGTATATTTCTTAAATGAAATTGAACAGAAATGGGCGTTCTTTGAACATGGCTCCGGAAAGAGAGTCACATCAAAATTGAACATAACTTAAGTCATATAAGATCGTAGCTTAGCGATCTCATATTTTGATTGCTACCAAATAGGAAATATTGGCTATTTTTATGAAAAAAAAATTAACCTCATGAAATATTACCATAACACAATAACAGTATATATTTATCAAGAAACTTCAATTATTTAAATAAAAAAAAAATAAACTAGAAAAAATATCAATTCGTCTCCCGCCTGATGATAATGATGGTGACCAATGAGAGTTCGTTTAGTGTACTAATACTTACAATTAGCTCACGTTCACGCCGTGACTTTGAATCAAAATGCTTGTTTCAATCGATGAATTGTTTGGTAGTTTGTGCTTAAAAGTAAATAATAACTACCACCCTTATTAATTGCCAATATAACTTAACGTTTTGGGTTTTTGTCAATATAAACACGTAATAAAAAAATAAACAGAAAACTGGTAATTTCATAATTCATCATTATTCAGCCTCTTCCTCCATTCGTCAGGTTTGTCTTACCCCAAAATCAACTTTTTGGATATTATTCATAAAATATGTTTTTTTTTAAATATGCATATTTTTCTATTTCTTATATTTGATAATAGGCCCTAGCAAATTTAGTGCATTTAATTTTTTTATAATGTCCAACACATTTTCCGACAAAACTCCTTGAATGGATGGTGGGTAAAACATTTTGGATTATTCAAAAGAGGTTATGTTGTGAGAATTTAATATTGTTTTTATTTTCATTAATTCATCCCGGATAATTTCTTCTTTGGTAAAAACCTATAAATTCGGTTTTATTATACGAGTAGTTATTTCTGATACCCTCACATGTAGCCGGTTTTGAGAAATTTAATTTTTACTAGAATTAATTTTTCAATAAAGTTCCCACCTTTTTCCTTACCCCCTTTATCGCCGTACCCCCGCGTCCCTGTACCGCACGGGCGAACACTTATATAAGCAGTCGACCTATAAATGGAACACGTAAATAATGTGATTCTTCATACTGTACATTTGGTTTTAGCATCATCCGGTTCCATGGAAGAAGATATTCACTTGTCTCCCATTTTGGGCCGTAATAGTGACCCATTGTGGCCAAAACTGGGGATTCTTTACACTCATGACTGAAATGCCTTCTTACATGAGTAAGGTTCTTGGCTTCGAATTGAAAAGTGTAAGTATTCACAAGTGTCGGACAAAAGAGAAAGGGAGAGAGAAAAAATTAGTTTTTCGTTTGAGAAAATATTAGTCGTTTTTGTTGTAACGGAATCTATCTTGCCTTAGCACAAAAGGTCCTGCATTCAAATGCTAGTCATCGTAATAATAACAACTATGTTTGTGTGGTGAACATGCCTTTGATTTCTATGACTGTTTTTTATTTCATTAATGTATGTATTATTATCCTGATTTGATTTCATAGTACAACCGACAACATATCAAGATATACAGTTTAACAAATCTAAATACTATTATTTTTAGAACGAAACTTCGCTACGTTGATATATTTGAATGTTTCTATGATTTTATATATTTTTGCATATTTTAATGTGTGTTTTGCATATCTTATGTGATACATTAGTTTTAATAGAAAAATACTAGAAAAAATCGACTCGGCTCACGAAAGAATATTCCTCTTATTTATGAGACAACGCTTGCGTTCAGCTTAAAAATAAGAAAGGTACTAGAAAATTTCGACAATTGTTCACAAGGCTCGATTCCCGCCCGAGAATTTACTTGTGAGTCGATTTATTCTAGAATTTTTTATTAAAACTAATTTATCATATATTATAATATCGGACTTCCACTTATTGCGCGCGGAAAACTTGAATTTGTATATAAAACAAAACACGTTTTGTGGATAACTTTACAATTACAAAAAATTGCGCCCATTATTCTTGTCAGTTAAAAGACATTCTGAAGGGGTGGCAGGTAAATCGTTGGAAGATTGGAAATAACTTATTTTAAGTGCACTTGTATAAAGTTAATTTCATTTTCAAAGAGTAAAATGATGAAACATAGATCAGTGAAAAATTCCAATAACCCACATCACGAAGATAAAAAACAAATAGAAAAGAAAACCAATTTATACGTCTATCAGGTCAGGGTGACTCTGGAAATAGCTAAATGTTTGTTTCACCCTATATTGGTCTGTCTACAACTCTTTCTATTTGGCGAATCGACAATCAACAGGAGCTAGCAAACCATTATTTTTGACATAGAAAAAGCTGTAGTTTTTTGATGTTTGTAGTTTTTCTGTTTTATATATCGACTAGCTTTTACCCGCTGCTACGCTCGCGTTAATATAGATTAAAAATTATATTTCTATCCCTCGGGAACAGTTACTTTTCTGGATAAAAGGTACCCTTTGTACTTCTATATAGCCCTGGCAAAGTGTATGCAAAATTTCATGATGATCGATTAAGTAGTTAAGGTGTGAAATATACTGTCACAAACAAACTCATATTCGTATTTTTAATATTTGTTAAAACTTTAAGGTTTTTACCAATATGATATACAGCCTATCATTTGCGCGATCACATGTTCTTACTGTGTACCAAATTCCATCGAAATCTGTCAATCCGTTCTTGATTTATAGAAGAACATACAGAAACAGACATATGGACAAAAATTTTAAAAATACTAGAATTGGTAGCGGTAAATCAAATATTTATTATAAAATTTGTCCAATAAAAATAAATATACAGACAGAGTAGATTTATTAGCGCCTGTTGGACATTGAAATAAATTGTCTTTTATCAGATATACGACGCAAATGCGTAGAATAAATATTCTTATTTTTTTATATTTAATCTTGACGTTAATCTCTATGATATATAAGATAATCTCTTTAATAGCAACCATTTATATGATGACATACATAAACAGGGTGTTAAAAATAGTCATATTATTTTTTATGTGATATTTATATTACAATATTTTTGTGATACAATTTGTGTGCCTTCCGACAGACGAGATTTTTGGTAACCCATCCTTTGACCTTTAGTTAAGCTATCCATGAGTTCCATATACATGCATTCGAAAATGTTATCTTTTTGTCATATGATACTTTTTAATTCGTACTCAATATAAACTTTTTAATTCTTTAACTATAGTACTAAAGTAATACAATAATATTTACAACAATAAGCCTTGCTAAAAATAAGAACTGTGAGGTTTATGAAAGTGATATAATTTATTTGCTTTTGAATAGGGTATAAAAAAGATCATTGACAGTTACAAAACCGTATTCAAGTGTCAGTGTCACCTATTTAGCTTGAGGCAAAATGATTAATATTTAAATTATTGACACTATTATAAAGAATGTCAAAGTTAATTATGTAACAATAATTATATGAAATTCAGAATTACATGTCAACATATAAAAAATGTATTTTACATATCAAAAAAATAAAAAAAAAGATTACATGGTAAAAACTAAAATAAACATGGGGAAAAGTCAGATATGAAATAACTTGTTTAAAAATTGGTAAATTGAAATAGATATTGAATCGTTGTTTTGCACATATCACGTTCTCTTTTCTGTAATTGAACTAATTAATTGAATGATTGAACACTGCACGTAAATTGTTACTCAACAGTTATGAAGTATTTTTATAAGTGAAAACTATTTTGGTAAATATAAAACTTAATTTGCGAAATCCAACTGTGTCATTAATGCTGTTTGTCTTCCAAATGAAAACAAAACTCCAAACAATTTAATTTAACAAAAAATTATAGCTAGTTTTTTTTTATTAAAAAATCCTAAGCGGAATAGAATAATTTATCCATTAGCCACCTTTGCAGCTCAAACTTAAACCTATTGAAGTAATTGTAGCATGGGGAATCTTATTATAAATTAAAATAACCATTTTTTTTGTAACGTGTGCTATTGGGCACTATATCAATGACCAGCCTATTACCGTTCCTTGTATTGTGAAACATTTCTTTTGCAGTTATAAATTTGCTTTGATTAGATTTCACAAATATGGTAAAAAAAAACGTAAAGACAGTGTAGTGGCAGAATGTTTAAATATTTCTAAAATAGCTTATACGACATAAGTTGTTTCAACTACAGCATGAAAAATATAAAAAAGGGAAGCCTTAAAACCAATATGATATAAAGCGAAAAAGATATAGAAAGCCACGTCAATCACGCACACTGGCATAAGTGAAAGCGAGACAGAAGGCCACGCACACTGAGGTGGGGAGGCAGCTGGCTGGTAACGGTTTCTAAATTTGATGCTCTCGTGTAACGGTAAAATCTGACGGCACGGAAAGAGAGGTTGCGCGGCAAGCGCACATATGCGAGTGGCCCGTATGGAAGTTTCGCTTTAAATAATAAGATACATAGAAATATATATAAATACCCCGAACTCAGACACAACGGCATATTCATTACACAGACATCAGCTGATCGTACCAGGACGAGAAGCCTGTTTAACTTTCCAGTCACGATCACTCCCGTTTGATTAGACAGCCTTATATTATGTGTTATAATTTGTATATCTGAAATCTCCAGAGATTGAAGTAGAGAGATTGATTCGTACTTGCATCGCGATATACATAACATGGACATGCCTCTCCGGAAAGTGCCGGTATTATAGGATTAAAGTTATTATGATAAAAGTAGTATAGTAATTTAATATTTTACGTTGTATTATTAATTAGGACCATTTTTATTTTCCAGTTTATTTAAAGTCTAAAATCTGCTTATCTCTATATTTATAATTACCTTTCACAGTGTTTGATCGCAATGAACTCTGAAAGTAATCAATCGGTGTTGATGTTTTTTTTCATTTTGCTGGATTTGTTCCTACTTAGGACATAGGACAGGTTTCACTAATAACACAGCAACGCGTGGCCGAGTCAGTAATATATAAATGTGTATGAGTGTCTGTGTGTGTGTATGCGCGTGCGTCTATGTTTGAGTTTTATAGAAGAGACTTGGGATTAATACTGTTTTTTTTAATCAAGAACAGCTAGCAAGTATATATACCAAAGACAAGGCAAAAATAGATTTGAGAACTTATAAACTACAATGTTCTCTTTTTCTGTCAAGACAAATATTTTATTCAACTCATAAATTTAAAATAGATCTAATTGGAGAGGAGTTAGCTCCCATGGATCAGCTTCAATGACAAAATGTATATGACGCCATAACTCTATGAGATCTTAGTTGTTTCATATTTATGTAATGAATCGAACCAACAGGTTTAGGACTAGATCGTGACGGAGCCCGAATTTTGAAATTCGCAAAAATAAAAAGTTATGACCAAAAAACATTGGCTCTATGGGATTTCGCATTTAAACGAAAAACACACGCTTTTTGAAAAATTTTATTCTTATGAAATTTTTAAATTTACTAACCATTATTGAATGTTATTTAGGTTTTATTTAATCATAAAACCGTTATTTTATGCTAAAAAGTTATTTCAAAAATTATTACTGAATAATGATCTATCATTGATAATTATATTACACTCCACTCCAATATATGGTGCTAGCGAAGGTTTATGCTTAGCGACTGCATCGACTTAGTATCATATTTATATTTAGGGCCCGTTTAAAAATAGTCAAGAATAGAAATTCTGTTCCATTTTAAAATCAAACTTGAAGTCTATGCCCAAACATAGATTGTGAAACAGGAATTTTAAAACCTTTAAAAATTTCAGAATGGCGTACTCTCATCCCTTCCGTACCTGGCTATGTACTGTCTGAGTTTCCCAATGGGGTCAATGACCGATTTAATACTAAAGAAGAACTGGCTCAGCATTTCTAATACAAGGAAGCTGTTCAACTCCATAGGTTTGTAGTATCTTCGTTAGTAGTAAACAACCAAAATGTCCTATGGAAAGTCATTGAGATCGAGGAATTTAACCACTTACCGCGACCACAACCACCATTACTGCCTCTGCATCTTACAAACCAAAAAAAAATTTTTTTATGCCCCCACTTTTCTTAGTTTTCTTTTAATTATACATATTATTCTATTACACCTGAACCTAGCACGCCCCCATAGTTGGGAAGTTCTGCTTTAGACTGTAGGACTTGGAGATAAATTGCAAAATTACAAATGCAGTTTAGAAATATCGGGTGATAATAAAATTTTTTAGCACAATACCCACGCTTTGAAGACTGTTTGGCAATCACAGTAAAGGACCATCATTCGGAAAATGTTACTGCTTGATTTGTGGTCCACAGGAGGTGTATGATATTAATAATATAATACAATAACAATGTATTCAATAAATAATTCATTTAATTGCCAAAATACAATTTAATTGCATAATTTTATAGAAAGACATGACCCTGGCGAATTTATCGATGAACAAATATTTCCAAAATTTCAAATGTTCAATTCACTTAAAAATGTAACTGTAAATCCTGTAAGTATTATTAATTAAGAAATAAATTATATTAAACTATAAAAATGTCATATAACGTCACATTACAAACTTAAATGTCAAATCTATATATATATATATATATATATATATATATATATATATAAGGTGGAATCAAATTAACTGCCAGGACTTCGTGGAGTGGTTGGGTCAAGTGTAAAGAATATGCTTAATTAGGATTTTATATTGTAAAAAAATAAAAGCCTTTTTCGTTTTTTTTCATACCATGACTTCATTTTATTACTTTTACTGTCATTTCCTATACCTAATCGTTTTTTCCAGTTCACCTATTAACCATAAAATAAATCAAACTATCTTCAATTAAAAGTAGGCATGATCGAGCACAGCTGATCCGCGCGGTACAATGAACCGCAGCGCGGCCTTCGCAGCGCGCGCTCCTTTTATTACAACACTTAAAAAAACGTTAAATTCTGAATTGCTGTTTCCTTGAATAATTATTTAAACTCTGATAGTTATAACGGATTACCTAGGTACCTAATAGTTCGAGTGTAGGCAAGTTCAATGATTCTTGGATAATATCTTCGTAACTCTTACATAAGCAAAGAAACAAACCATCAAAACTCTAAGTACTACATTCAATGACACTGGCGTGGAAATTAAATAAGTAGTTGAAAATATCTAATTTATTATACTGTATAGTAAACACTTACGAGTTCCAAGTAGGTTTTGGTAGCCGATAGTAATATTAGTAATCTATCATATTCCTTTCCAATGCGGCAGGACCGCGAGGTCTACCAGCGTCGTCGGTCGCCGGTGGGTCGAAGCGGCTATGTTTACGGAATCCATACAAAGCGTTGTGTCTACCTCTTATTTTCTCAAACCTTTCTTCATGCCGTCTTACGGCAGTACTGAACACCTCATTACATTCACGGTAGCAAAACACCATTTCCATGTACTCCTGGTTAGTATGACGAAGCATGATTAACATCGGTTCACTTACGATACCACACAACAAAAGACGTGGACGCTGACTAGAAAGCGACTGCGATTCGCAAAATTATTGCTTGAAGCACAGATGTATACCTACTTGTAAAGCATGGCTGAGTGATTGTTTAGGGCGTCGTTACACCTTAATAATATGTTGATTAAACATGTGTCTATAAGACTTTTTAGGCTTCAATTTTCAATTAGATTTGATTTAAAAAGGTAAATACAGATTTTTCTTTACTATAAAAACAAGTAAAACTGAGTTCGGAAACAAAAAATCATATTCGTGTTTATTATTTTAGAATATAAAATTAGTGAAAACTATTTTAATTTTTTAGAAGTATTCTTTCGTAATTGTAATTTCGGACTAAGCTAAACTAAGCTAAACACTAAGCTAACTAAAAAAAAAGAATGCAAATTGGTTGAGAATTCGTTTTTAGAACTATCCAATATTTATAGAAAATTATCGTGAAAACATCACTACCTCAGTTGCCTACACTCTACTAGTTATGTACAACTGCTAGTTATGTACAAAGCACCTATCAACTTACTATACAAAAAGTGAATACGTAAGTTTGATTGAATGACAGCACCTAATTTGTCTGAATAATTTGCTCTATTTTTAATTAATTTATTGAGTTCGACTCATAGAATGCGTGTTAAATTTACATTCATATTTAAAGATTACGTTTCTATGAAGTGAAAAAGCAACATCCAAAAATCGACAATGTTTATAAAGTGTAGTCAGCCTTATGTATGTGTTTCCGAGAACCCCGTGTGTATTTCCAAGAATCTAATGTTGCGGCATCTTTGATCTAGCGCTCTCTCTGTCCCGCACCCAGCATGTACACCTACTGTGTGTGTGTGCATACGCCAGTATTGCCAGAATGTTATTTTTTAACAGTTTTAGTTATTTTTGACCGTTACATGTTACTTCTATGTTTAACGATTCTAAATGGTACTTTTACTAACAAGTAAGAATTAACTACTAAAATTGAAAAAAAAAAACAAGCTACACAATTTAAATCAAAACACTTTTACCAGATTAATTGCGCATTTAAATTTCTTTTTTTTTTCAATATTTAATATTCATGTTTCGACTCCTTTACAAGAGCCGTGATCACAGGATGACTAAGGTAATGGTCGTCCTGCATGTGCTTCCTTACTGATCAATTTATACAAAACAATATTTTTGTTTTTTATTATATCGATTACTATAAAACTAATGAGTTAACCACCAACTCCGCAATCGGGAGGCCCGTCGCAGAATAACTGGCGAAAGAAACTTGCATATGAGGGACCGAACTCCATCTTACTTATATTATTTACAAAAAGAGCTAACTATATCACTAGGTCTCGCAGTGTATGTCTTTGCAGATATTAATTTATAAATTGGGTCATAGTAAAATGCACTTGTAAATTTCGACGCGTCTACCAGCGTCACGGTAGCTCAGCGGTCGCCTAGATAGCGAGAGGTCGTGAGTTCGAAATCCACTTGAGGACACTGCGATGTTGTTTTTTATAGTCGTATTTTATTTCATAGAACTATGGCATTGTGAATGCTTATAAATAAATACAATAAAGTCCAAGCTATGTACCATTCAGCACAGTGGTAGAATTTGGTTTTGTTTTGCATTCTCTTTGCAACTAGACAAATTTAGCGAGTTTTAAGTATTACAGTTTTTTTTTTCTAAATAAGATGTTACTTTTTTAGACGTCTCATGTTAGTTTTGACTATCGGCTACTGGCAACACTACCGCACGCAGTTTGTAAATATGTCTTAATAATCATAATCATAACATAACCTAATGATGTGTCTGTGAATGACTTAAAAATAGTAGTTTGATATTATAGCATTTTGTAATTGTGTCAAATGAAAAAGGAATACCATCTCGATTTCTGCGTATAGTGTATTTTGTGTACGGTATTAACAACCTAGATAAAAAATGCTAATTCTGTGATGTTTTGTGATAACTTGTTAAGACATACTTCCAACTTTAAGTATTTAAAATACTTACGGTATCCAATAACATTTGTAAAAAAGCAATGAACTTTTAGCGCCTAAAAACTATAAACTAGGTTCTTTGTGCTGTGATGTGATGTGAGTGTATCGACTACCAAGACCTTACACCAAATTCACCGAACTTGTAAGTGTTTCCTATACAGTATAATAAATTAGATATTTATTTAATTTCCACGCCAGTGTCACTGAATGTAGTATTTAGACTTGTGATAGTTTGTTTCTTTGCTTATGTAAGAGTTACGAATATATTATCCAAGAATCATTGAACTTGCCTACAATCGAACTATAAGGTACTGGTTTAACTACAGTACAGGCTTTACCTAATAGTGCGATCAGAGTATAGATAGTTATTAAATGAAGCAGAAATTCGGAATTTTTTAAGTTCAACGTTTTTTTTAAGTGTTGTAATAAAAGGAGCGCGCGCTGCGATCGCCGCGCTGCGGTTCATTGTACCGGACGCATCAGCTGTGCGCGATTATGCCTACTTTTAATTTGAAGATAGTTTAATTTATTTTATAGTTAATAGGTGAACTGAAAAACAGATTAGGTATAGGAAATGACAGTAAAAGTAATAAAATGAAGTCATGGTATGAAAAAAAACGAAAAAAGCTTTTATTTTTTTACAATATAAAATCCTAATTAAGCATATTCTTTACACTTGACCCAACCACTCCACGAAGTCCTGGCAGTTAATTTGATTCCATGTTATATATATATATATATATATATATATATATATATATATATAAAAATTTCCTGTCACAGTGTTTGGCCGTGATGAACTCCGAAACTTGTCAAATGTTTTTGATGATGATTTTTATTCATTTTTCTGGGTTTCTTCCAACTTAGGACATAAGATAGATTTAATTTTAATTTGTGATAAAAAATATTAACTATTATAACAGAGCCACAGCCACGCTTGGCCGGGGCAGCTAGTATGATCATAAATTTAAATTAAATTAAATTAAAATTTAAAATGTGTAAATCTGTTACATAAATGTCAAGACGTGCAGTTACAATCTAAATGTTAAAAAAAGTATGTAATACAATAAATCCCAATGTCAAATAATATTACTAGATAGATGTCAACAATTCAAATCGTCGTTTAGTAATTCATTGACAAAATAATAAGTTTTTTCTACCAACAGATTATATAAATCAATTTTAAATTTATTATAGGACACTCGAGTTAACATATTTGGTGATTTATCAAAGAAAGTAATTGCCATGCAATATGCATTTTTAGAATATTTAACTATAATCTATAATCTAAGATCACAGTGGTTTGTGTGTTTGTCTGTCCGCTCTTTTTCCCGGTCTTTTTTTCATTGTATCATTAACGTTACCATAGCGTTGACCGCAAGAAGTTCGGCGACCGGACGCTAGATGGCGCTAACGGAAAGATATTTAATAATGGAAAAAATTTAAAGAATTTTGTCCACCCGTGCGACGCCGGGACGGGCCGCTAGTCTATAATCTAAAAACACAAATTTGTTGTTTGTGTGTTTGTCTGTCCGCTCTTTTTCCATTGTATACGCGTTACCATAGCAACGCGTTACCGGGTCAGCTAGTATTACTAATTTATGTATGAACTATGTATGTCTATCCGTTACCCTAGTATCCATAACACAAGCCTTACAGTGCTTTAGGCTAGGCTAATTAGTGTAAATATAAGAAATATTATTATTATAATAACCGTACACCTCCCGAAGACCTTACGATATGGCCTTAGCTGCGACCTCAAAGGAGCAAAGTAGTGGAACTATCTCCCTGTGTCTGAATTTCCGAGAACTTATAACCCGTCCATTTTCAAAGCCAGGGTGAATAGGCACCATCACGGTTAGCTCGTTCCATCGTGGATTCTGTCTTGGCCCCCGGGGCTTGTTTGGGATCAAGAGCTAACCAATAATAAAAAAAATCTCAATTCCTTCTATCTATCCCTTTCCATACTGAAGTAACATTTATTATGCTTACAACAATGTGCATGAAAGAAGACGATTACATTTGGTAAAATAATAATAATAATAATTCTTACATTCACACCAATTAGCCTAGCTCAAAGCACTGTAAGACTTGTGTTATGGATACTAGGGTAACGGATAGACATACACATATGATACATAGATATGTTATATTTATAGAAATACTACCTGAAACGTAGAAACTCGATTATCCAGCCCTCAGTTATACCGCGACCTTTATACCTACAAGTAAAATTTATGCAAGCATGAACGCGTCGGAGCTGGAATTACCCCACCCACGCCCCGTGGGATCGCTACCCCACGAGTTTCGTTATTATTTACCACAAATACCCGCTTGCTTCTTACATTCGATTATCTGGAATTTCGATTATCCGAATGTCAACAATTAGTCCGGTTAATCGAGTTTCTACTGTACTCGGTTAATATTCTTCACATTTTTCTTCAATATTGTAGTCTTCTTCGAATTTATTTCCAACAAATGAAAAAAGTAACTATTATTTTACAGGGCTATTTGGACCGGCTATAACTTTGATTGGACTCTCGTATACGTCATCTGATAATATAGTACTAGCTGTCATCATGCTTACCCTATCTGTTGGTATAAACGCGGGGCAATTTGCTGGATATATGGTGAGTAGTACCACATATACCCCTCATGTATCGTGATAAATATCAACTCATAAATCATTGAAATTCACAAAAATATTACATATAAAGGAATAATTGCTATCACAAAAAAAATTATTTGTTGCAAGAGCTATTAAATAATGCTTCACTGTAAATAAGCACTGGTTACCTTATTTTTTACCTCCACCATTATATGGTAGATATACCAAAGAGTCGCACTAAGCGTTTAGTTCCAATTTTGTAATACGTACCGCTAAGGAGTGGAACTCTGCCTGAATCTGTGTTTCCTTACAAAAACAAATTTAGGGGTCTTCAAGTCACGAGTGAATAGGTATCTTCTAGGCAGGCGCGTCACATCCTCGATCACATCGTCGCTTACCATCAGGCGAGATAGCGGTCATGCTCCTGCCTATTTAGTATTAAAATAAAAACTCCACCCAGTTTGATATGCTTTATAATTTAAAATTGTATACTTTTATGTTAAATTGATTACACAGGTCTGCAAAAAAACAAAAAAGTTCAGCTGCATGAGATATTTTTGCTGAATTATATGTTTTATGGTACGCTGATTTCAAAAATGACTTCTATTACTCTCCATCACGTATAGTTTTTTTGCAAAATGATGACAAAATTTTGAGAAAAATCAACTATTTATTACAAACACACTGCATAATATTTATCACAACCTGTCAACCAATTGTTTTATTTAATTTATACATTAATTTATGTTTACTCTCTTTCCTTGTGAAACCTTTTTTTCTTTTTTTGTTGCTTCTCCGAACTCGTTTTTGGTTTCCTTCTTTGGTTTCTCGCTTAGGCATCCAACAGTAGTTCGCTAACATACTGACATCCAGTCTTCCATGGTAACGTCTATATCTATAACGTAACGTCTATAACGTCTATATCGCGTACATCTTGGTGAAATCTTTCCCATTGTTTTTCACTGTAGGCGCCCAAGATTTCATGAAAATATTCAATATGGGAGTGTAAGAAGTGAACTTTTAACCTCATCTTGCACCCTTGAGCCTTATACGCAGCCAGCATGCGCTGTACAATACTTTTATATTCGGGATCCTTAATATTGCTCAAAAGCACTTTTTTTTCCCATGCTTCTTTTTCGATTGATTCAGGAAAGTGGGATTCAGGAAGGAGGGAGGTGATCCAAGATCATCAAGTATTAATTTGAAGTAAGCAAAATATACCTTCTTCATAAAATCACTTAAACTTCTTTCACTGTATATTCACCACAAATATAACAGAAGCTGTCCAGAGAAATAACACAACCTCTATGAGCCATAACAATTATATAAAAACAAGAGCACAGTAGCGTTTGAATGCTGGATTTCAACTGAGTGTAGCAATATAGAGTCAATGGACTTAGTCTGTTAGAATAATGCAACTGCACGTTTGCACTTGCTTGCAATTGTTTACGTCCATATTATTTTGTCTCTATTCCTAGATAATTATACTATTAAGGTAAGTAATCCTAATGTTAATTAAATTTGAAGCTTAAAAAAAATTTAAACTAAACAAGAATTTACACAAAATAAAAATATAAAAATTAGTATTGTAAAAAAAATTGCTGTGATGGAATTTTTTTAATATTTTTTTCGGTTTTGGGACGTCAAAATCTATAAGAAAATGTATAAAAAACCCATGTAGTTTTTTCATTGCAGACCTGTGTTATTTTAATTTTTGTTTTCTTTTTTAAAATAATTTTGTCATATTATTATTATTTTATAAATTTTTAAATAATGTATATTGTGATGCCCTAACAGGGTCCATGTCCTGGTAAATAAAATTAATTGAACATGTTATCTTTCACCACATGAACGCAATAATTAATTTTGACTTTGACTTTGGAAAAAATCAACACTTAATAAGGACAACTTGCAAAGTAAAAAAAGCTATTCTAAATAAACGAGACAACAAAATGTGACCAACTCGGCTGCCTTACAAAAAACGCAGAGCAATAAATCAAAAAAGCCAACTTAGCAGGCCCGGTTGAAACAAAAGGCTTTCGGACCGAGAGAAAATTTCGCCCTGTTTATTTGTAATAGGAACAAGAAAATCTTAAATTTAGATTTTAATATCTAAGTATATGTTCTAGTCAATACTTATCACAACTTTTGTCTGCAAGAGTCAGACAAAAACGTAATTATAAAGGAGCGAATGAGCTTGTAAGTGCCTACGCTGGCGAATATGAAGTTAATAACTTCATAGACAAAAGAAATATAATTGTGAAAGAAAAAAGTTCAGTCTTAATATTTTCTATGGACGTCAAATATTTTTTTAATATATCGTATTATATAGTATTTTTAAAGAAAACTATGGTACAGCTAGCTTAGAGAAAATAGCAATGGCCTTTGACGTAGTGGCTTATTGCAACGACTCCTATAGTGAAGGGATCGGTTCAGTATATCAAAACTTAGATATCTATAGGTCGACCGCTTAAATGAGTTCGCGCGGTATAGTTGCGTGAGGGCACGGGCGGGGGGTAAGGAAAAAGGGGGTACCCTTTTTCCGGGGTTAGGCGATAGGGGGCCGTACCCTCGCACCCCTGTACCGCGCGGGCGAACACTCATTTAAGTGGTCGACCTATATCGACCACTTAAATGAGTGTTCGCAATACAATCACGAACTATTATAATAAACATGACGTCGCCTGCCAATTACCACTCTTTTGGGACGTGATTCCTCTTGTGGGCTACGTGTGGTATATTTATTCATTTATCTAATTAATGTTGTACGGAACACATAGCTGTTAACAAAATGTATAGTTTTAACATCTCAGCCGAAAGACTGCTGGACGGCAACCAAACTTGCCAGATATAAGAACATTATGCCGTTGTCTTCAAGCTTGGCAAACGGATTGAAGATCGCAGTGATTTAAATTCGAAAATCGCTGCTGCCCTTTTTGTGGTAGACGGGTGGTGTATGGTGATCACCTCCAGTACCATAAGTTGCTTGTCTTTTAAAATAAGTATTTTACTCTGCCTGATTAACACACGGCTTAGTTTTCACATAAAATACATAAAAAAGAAACCAAAGTAGAGATATTATTTTGGGTAAAATTGAAGTATATTGAACTTATCCCAGAGTAATTACAAACAATCCATATTACGAGTATTCGATGAACTTTAGTGGACAATCTATGTCAATAATTTTGGGAGCAAAAACATGAATCGATGACCACACGTCGCACAGCAACGGGTTTAAGAATAAACATATTAATAAAAAGAATAATAATAATGATTATAAGTTCATACAGAGAAAACCAATGGCTTAACTCCAGAAAATGAGGGCGAGACGAAGGTTTTTTAAGGTCACCCATTAGGGACCGGTGAGACTTGGTTAATCTTCGCAATTATAATCAAAACGTGCAATAGAACATGTAATAAAGCTCCCTAGTAGTTCATTGAAATCTTCCTTTTAAGTTCTATTCTTTGTGTTTATTATTTTTATATCTTCTCTGATTCTATACATGTAAGTTGGTAAAAAATTGGAAAGATGAATTATCGAATATTCAAATCGCCAGATTTGTCAATTATGACTCTAGAACACTTTGATTCACATTTAATTTATATCAAACAAGGGGGGGGGGGGGGTTAATTTTGCCATCAATTTACTGCTAGTTATTAGCATAATATCACTAAGACTGTGTTACGAAAGCAACACTTGTTATTTATATAACAGAATTCATAAGGTTAACATAAATGAGCTTTTTGCCATCCTTTTTTTAGTTTTAAAGCTCTGATTTTTCCGTGCAGTTGCAAGTAAGTATCCATGATGATTCATAGACGAATTCAAATTTTTGAGGGTAGATGCTAAAGGCAAACATATCGGTCTACCATTAGTTGCAGTTATTATAAATATATTATAATAAAATAAACACTAGATACTAGCACCACTGCCTGTAAACTCATTATTCTCTAAAAGCTGTTCACAACACACGACACAATCTCAGATCGCGAAACAGCACGTTTTGTATTATCTTGTCTTTGCATAAAAGCAAACCTCAAGATTGAAATTTTTGAGATCGGCTAATTCAGTCGTGTCTCAGGCCATTCCTAATATGTAGTGGTGTTCTGTTAAAATAATCTGAGAGTGAAACCAGGAAAATATAAAACAATATAGGGTCCCCTTTTTTACCGGACAACCTGACTTATAAATTTTCGTACAAATAAGCGCCACCGTTATATGGTTGACATACAAAAGAGTTGCACTAAGCGTCTTGGTTCCAATTTTGTAATCCGTACCGCTAAAGAGTGGAACTCTTTGCCTGATCCAGTGTTTCTTTATAAATACAATTTAGGGGATTTAAAGACACGAGGTATCTTCTAGGCAAGCGCGTCACAGCCTAGAACGCATCATCGCTTACCATCAGGCGAGATAGCGGTCAAGCGCTTACCTATTCACGGTTAAAAAAAGTTTTTATACGACCCTAAATAGTGCTGCAAAGTATTCTACGTTCATACGTTACACTATGCTAAAATTTAATGTAGGTCATAAATATGAATGAGCCATTCGTTCTTTGTGCAATGATTAGAAATGTTTTGTTGCCAAGAAAGACGCTTTCAGGCTTTCCTTTACTTATGAATGTTGCGTTACTTTGCTCTCAATAAGATTCCAAAGTTGAGAGGCTTTATATTTCAGCAAACTTTGTCATTGTTTCAACTTTTTGATGCCGATGCTTTTGAATTATTTCAAATGGAGTGGACATTTGTATTTTAAAAGGTTCATTTTCAGACAATTTTAGTGTCCAAAAGCTTAATAAACTGTTATCTAAAACGCAGGTGCTTCGTAATTATGAATATTAATTCATTTAACTTTGTAAAATATTGCTTATATAACTCCATGTCTGCTAAGTAGGTACTTTGTTAGTCTATGTGTATAAAAATTTGTTCCGACTTGGGACATATAATAGATTTCATTTCAGTTAATAATATTTTTTATTGCAAATTGTAATAACTGCATTTATTTATTTTAGAATTATAGCATTGTGCATACAAAAAAAAAATATACACCAATAAAGGCAACGAACTTTTATAATGCGCACAGCAAAGGAGTGGAACTCGCTCCCTGCGTACAGACGCATACTTCGTACATTTCCGAGTACTTATAACCTGTCTGTTTTTAAAGCCAGAGTGAATAGGCACCTTCTGGGTGCTAACCCAGTAGGTGGCGTACAATCCATGGTGAAACGAGCTATCATTCCATCGAGGATTGGAAATTGGCCCCCGGGCTTGATTGGGATCAAGAGCGAACCCATGCTAAATTAAAGAAAGAACAGAAGTTGTATCAAATCGCCATTAAAAACATAATTGTAAGACAAGGTATGGTAATTATTACAAGAAAAGATTTAACTTGTCTCACGTGCCTGACTGAATCCATATCTCTACGCTATCCGGACAAGTACTTTTTCAATTAAGCCTCTGAAACCTTGTCAAACCCGTCTAATCTTTCTTAGTAAGTTTTCAGTTGACGACAGCGTCGTCTCTTCATGTTCAGTCACATCGAGTGTAACAAGTATCGCACAACCAATAATAAAAACAGTTATGTAATTATCAGAGGTTTTTTTTAATTCAAGCAAGCAAGCAATACTTAGAACATGATGGCGCTGCCGACAGCTTAAGAAATACTTGGGAAGATTCGACGTGTCTCTCAAGGTCTCGGTAGCTTGATTTCACGTCCCTCCTGACGACTGAGTCAAATTGATTATTTTTCTAGCAAAAATCTCTTTAGATATAAAATAAAAAATATATTAGCAAGGTATGGTGTTACTTAATAGTAATGAACAGATAGGCCATTCAATGCCATATTTCTGTAAGATATAAAATATTGTGGGCTACCACCTTTTCTTAGTGGCTATGCCTACCTGTCACACCAAGCGCTTCTCAACATCTTTTATAATGCGAACAGCAAAGGAGTGGAACTCACTCCTTGCGTCTCTATTTCCGAGTACTTATCTATAACCCATCCGTTTTCAGAGCCAGGGTGAATAGGTACCTGGGGTTAGCTCGCTTCATAGTGGATCCTGTCTTGACTCTTGACTTGATTGAGATCAAGAGCGAAACCATTATATAAAAAATAAACTTATAAAAGACACATGTCGAAGCTCTCATAATCATTGTGAATGCAATAAATAAATTAAAATAAATAATTACAGCTGGATCCATTTTAATCGATAATTAGATATTTGTAATAATATTACTCTTGTTAAAGGTATCATCTTCAAAATTGATGGAACGATACTAGCTGATAGTAGAAGTAGAAATACGTTATTTTTTATTTGGAATGGGTTCGCTCTTGATCCCAATCAAGCCGGGGGGCAAAGGCAGAATCCACGATGGAACAAGCTAACCTAGAAGGTGGTGGTGGAAGGTTCACCTTGGCTTTAAAAAGAGACGGGTTATAAGTACTCGGAAATACAGACGCAGGGAGGGAGTTCCACTCCTTTGCTGTGCGCATTATAAAAGAAGTTGAGAAGCACTTGGTGCGACAGGTAGGAGTAGCGACCAAGAAAGGGTAGTAGCCTGCAGTGCGTCTGGATGTCCGATGGAAGAAATGTGATGGCGGTATGAGCATAAATGAGCAAATATGAGCGTAAATTTCGAAGCATATGCCAGCGTCTCGGTAGCTTAGCGGTCAGAGCACTCGCTCGAATAGCGAAAGGTCGTAGGTTCGAATCCTACCTGAAGGCTGGGAGATGAAGATGTCTTTATGACTCTTATTTTTTATTCTTTAACAGTTGGTCCACATTGACTTGGCCCCCAACTTCAGCGGCATCTTGATGGGCATCACCAACTTCTTGGCCAACATCATTTCCATCATCGCTCCACTCGTGTGCGGAATCATCGTCACTGATGAGGTACCCAATCGAAAACTTTTTCCTTAACAGGAGTGATCACAAAGATAGAGATATGATAAAGATAATAACGTAATGACGATTCTTTTAAAAAAGTCGAAACGTCAGGATAATATATAAAAAAATTGAGCCTAAGTCTGTGTTTCCTGACAAATACAATTTAAGAAATACAAGTCACGAGTGAATAGGTATCTTTTTGGCAAGTGTTAGAAAGCGACATCCTAGATCGCATTGTCGCTTACCATCAGGCGTCTACCTATTTACTTTAAAAAGAATGCGTCACTAATCCAGTTAAAGTACTTTTATTGAAATAAGACTCATATTATAAATAGTTTTTGTTTTTTTTTATATTACTTTTCTTTTATCTTTGTTATCAATGCATTTAATATGGGTTATAATCGCCTGATTTTTTTAAAAATAAATAAACATCATTATATTTGAAATGGCTCATTATAAACAGGGTGTTACAAAAAATTTACCGGTCAATTTTCTTTATAAACTTTGTACGTGAATTATGTAGAGCAAGTATAGTTTTCTTTCTCTCTCGATTAAGTCTTTCTTCAAACGAGAACCGTCAGCTAACTTTAGCATTTAAAAAGATTCACCTATTTACCTTTTTATTACAGAAAGACCCAGGTGAGTGGCCGAAGGTGTTTTTCGTGGCTTCAGGCGTTTATTTCTTCAGCAATTTGTTCTTCATTATATTCTCTACTTCGGAGAGGCAACCTTGGAATGAGCCTAAGGACACGGATGTTGGTGCGTACGAATTTTATATTTAATAGTTATTAAAATGCTGTCTGTAAATATTTATTAAAACCTATCTGCAACTGGCATGCTTTGCAATGTTTTTTTTAAAGATATTTTTTTGCTGACTCTTGTTTAGTTCGAAACTTAAGATTGCTTTTTTATAAAGTGATTATTTGGTTAATTATGTTTATATTTTGCATTTTCAATCCCTGAGAAAAATTTCTGAGTTTGATAGAAATTTTTCTAGTTCGTTTTTTTTTTTTTTATTTTAAATAGATATTTTTTATATTTTATTTTATCTTTTTGGTTTTTTATTTGTCTTTTTTATATTTACCTAATGATTTTTTATATTTTTTCATTCTTACAGAAATGGAAGCAGTCACAGAAGAGAAGAAATGCTGACGAATGTGAAACTTAAAGCTTGTTAAATTATTATATTTTTAGTATATTAGTACCTGAATAAATTTACAAACGAATAAAACCTCGATACATATTGTTTTACTATTTAATTAATGATAACATTACGCACTTGATAGTCGTAAGTAAAATTAGAATTATAACCACTTCAAAATTAAGGGTAAAACTATGCAGTCGCTAAGCATAAAGCTTCGCTAGCACCATATATTGGAGCGGAGCGTACTACTAAAAAAAAGAAAAAATATTCAATAATGTTAAGTAAATATTAAAATTCCATAAGAAAGAAAACTTTCAAATAGGCGCACCTTTTTTCAATATGAAATCCCAAAGAGCTAATGTTTTTTGTTCATAACATTTTTATTTTTGTGAATTTTAAAATTCGGACACATTCTGGTCTCTCCGTCACAATCTGGTCCTAAATGTGTTGATTCGATTCCACACAAAAATTATTAAAATCAGTTAAGAACTCGGGAAGTTATGGCGTCACAGTCATCGCATCATTGAAGCTAATCCAATATTTTTTATTATTATTTAATATGAGCATTTACAATGCGAGTATTGGCTTCATGAGTCCTACGTCGAAAGACCTTGTAGAGAAGAAGCCGCAGGAAACTCGACAAGAGCCGTTTATTTCTGCCTTTTTATGTGTTACATTACAAGAGTTTTGGCACATGAGTTTCTTGCCCGATTCTTCTCATGTTAGCCCCTACGTTCGGAATCGGTCGCTCGTGGCGATTACATGCGCGGCATCAACTCCGCGGATGTACTTGCCGCTAGCGCACGGGCTATCTTTATTATAGAAGAATATTTTCTCTATTTTCTTAATATTCACCGATATGGTAGTAGCCTTTGTTCATGAATGCGTTTTTAACAACCTTTTCAACCTTTTCACAGGGTATTTCAGTCAGCTTGTGAGGAACTTTGTTATAAAAAGTCAAACCTCTACCCAAAAATGAGTCTCTTGTTTATTGAAGCATGTAGATTATTAATTGACTTATGTTCTGTCGTGTCTGGCATTTGACAATTTTTATTGACAATTAACTAAGATTCAATATTATTTTTCCGGTTAGTTCACTTGATTGAACAGAGTGAAATTTTACATTTTTATAATCTTACTAATTGGACAGCGTGTTTTTTCCTAATAGTGCGATTTAACAATCAAGGTCGAATTTTAAATTTCTGCTATCCGATCTTTTCGTGTTAAATATTATATCTATTAGGGAAATAGATATTTAAATGTTCTATTACGTAAACGAGTAGCCAATATCTATCTCAAACAAAAAGGAAACTTAATTCACTTTCTCTTTTCTATAAAATTTAGAGTACAATTTCAACCAGCGTTACGGTTTTACAAAAATACTAAAATTGCATGCCACTGATTGTGAGAGGTGATATACAAAACTTTTATTCATGAAATTTTTACCGAGACTCACGTCGCTGAAGATTTAGAACTCTACTACATTAACCAATAGACGATATATAGATCAAAAGTAATTCGAACAAATTTTACGATCTAATTATATTATAATACAAAATGAAAAAAATCCTGTACTTTAACGTTCCAGTCCACTCTTATTCAGAGTCTTAAATTGTACCAATAGGAAAACAAAGTCCACATTGTCCAACTGTTAGGACTAATCAGTGAAAAAAGTGTGTTAACAAAAAGTTCTTTTTAGGTATTCGAATACACGTCTTTGCGACGAAACGGACGAGATGTCGTTACCGCTAGCAACAACAGAGTTTCTTACACACAAAACTTTATTAACACTATCTTCTTGCTTTATTTTTTTTCAAAGCGTTTTAAAAGAGTATGACATGCTCTCTTAGTACATCTCTTGGGTGGTGGCATGTGGTGCGGGTCGTTACGTTTTCTAAGATAGGGTTGAGCGAAGCGATGGCTGCATCATGCGTCATGCTCGTGAACGGGTGCTACCTCGGGAGATTTTAACATTCAGTATTATTGACTTATTTTAAACATTCATCTTGTTGCTTTCTTAAATTGGTCGTTTTTTGCCTGTATGTTATCGCATTGTTGAGGGACACTTAGAACAGATACTTGTTGACTTTGTTGTAATTAACGAAATAATGATATAACACCACTATTTTTGTAATAACAAAATAATTTTGTTTTTTTTGTGGTTTATGTATGGTGATGACGTATTATATTGTAAATGTCGTTACTTCTGTTAAAGCTGAAGAGTTTCTTGCGCCCATTCTTTTTGTCAGTTAAAAGACGTCCTGAATAGGTGGTAGGTAAAAATGATGGACGATTCAAAACAACTTATTTTAAGTTGACCTGTTTTCCTGGTCGTACCACTAACTCGTTCTATTAGTAGCACGAGATGGAATTATCATTTCCTGTCGTTCGATTAAACGATTACTATGCTACTACAGATTTTATTATAAATAATATTAATATGGTAAAAATACAAACATACGTTCTACTACGTAAGTCTGTAGTCCTACTTAAACCGAATCGAACTGAATCGATAATATAGCTATCTCTTTTACACATATAGTAGGTATATATTTCTGATATAAAGATATATTGTCTTGTACCGTGCTAAGTAATGAGGGAGTAGCTTGTCACATGAAGTACGTTAATTACTTCAAATGTTATTGAAGCTGTATTCTGTTTATATTACAAGACGTTCACAAGTTTCTGCTCAAAATGACATAAAGTTTCAACATGTTACAACAAACATTGGATTGGACGTGCGTTTCGCAATAAATATTTACACTTGAAAGAAAACTTTGTTTGTTTTCAAAACATTGGTACACATACTGATAATACTCGTGATGTTTTGTGTTTATTTCGCTTTACCACAATTTTTATCTTTTTTTGTCATTAAACTGAAGCGTTTTGGCGTCGCAGAAAAAGTAAAATTGAAAAGACATTTTGAATATTATTTTACATATAGATTACCAATTTCCTGACACATACAATTGAGGTGTCTTCTAGCCAAGCGCGTCACACCCAAGATCGCATCGTCGCTTACCATCAGGCGAGATAGTGGTCAGGCGCTTACCTATTTACAATTTAAAAAAAAACTTGAAGACGGTTTGGTGCAACGGTAGCGATCTTGGTTTTAGCACACTATGTCCTCAACTCGAGTTCCGTAAGGGGCAGATGTTTGAGTGATGAATACGTGCATTTACTTGAGTCATGGGTTTATATATTTCTATTAAAACTACTTATTTGTCATAAGACTTGGATGTGCGGGCGATTTAAAAATTAATGGACTGTATTGTGGTATGAGAAAATTAATGACGACAACAAATTATATGATAGGAAGATGAAAGGAGCACGATACCTTGACCGCCACGTGGTGTGAGGTGCTGGAAACTGCCGGGATCGCCCCTGGGCTTTGCTGTTCTTTATAAATAAATTCTGTAGTTCCTAAGACATCCTCCTGATAAAGTGACTTTAAAAATATAACATTTAATTTTTTGTTATAATCATCCAAGAAATTAAACTGCTTTTCCATAGCGTGATAGGTAAAAGGCAATTTCTATGTACATAAAATTTTCTCGAGCAAAGGTTTTAAATATTTTTTAACATAACTTATATATTTTTTTATAAACCGTTACATTGAAATCGCGAACTTTTTATAGAACTCTTCAAGTTCTGCAACTTTTATATCAAAAAGTATTTTAATATCTCTTACCCTGAAGGCAGCATTCGTAAAAAACGCATTCTTTGCTTGTGTAATAATTAAACACAAAGAGCTTTTTTATTTTATCGGGATATTGTAAAGTCCAAACTGAAAATTATTTTAAAATATTTATAACTAGCTTTTGCCCGCGGCTTCGCTTGCGATATATTTGATTATGAGTGAATGAATGAATGTCAAACTCAGTAAATAAAAAAAACTCTACAAATCTTCTGTATAGACAATATTCTTCACTAATCCAGGTGCCAAAACCACTAAACTACTGGGCGCGCTTACTCGTGAGCAAGCTACGTAGAAGTGGCTAAGAGATAAGCTGTTTTCTCTTAAATCTATCCCAGTATATTTGAGTGTTTTTCCTTGACACTTGTCATCGTGAAACAGAATTTGAGCGGAAACAGCAATCGCTCAAACTGAAACGGAAGATCCTTTGGTATCGAAGGAATTCGTGGTATGAAGACAGTTGCTATTCCAGTGGAAGCCACTGCTAAAACAATGCCACGAGTTCTCCTAATTTTAGCTAAAATCAAATTGATCAAACATGTTTTACCCATTCTTCCTGGAGCATCAAAAAATACCCTGCCCTCATTTGCTCCAATGGAAGTAAAATTTTTATTGTAAATTAATTTATGTTCATTATTCAAAGACCCTTTATTATTTTTTACAGTATCTTCTAACGCTCCTATGTCGTAACTTGTTTCCTTGAGAAACTCTTTATTTTCGAATTGCTCGGGTTTGTGGGCTGAGGAAATCATATTCTTTAAGATATTGACCGCCTAATGCTCACATGGCATCTTCTATTACCGATAAGCATTTATTTTATGCCATGTCTTAACCCCATAAAGGGTTAATTTTTGAAAGACCCTGAAACAGATATTTGCTTATTTAGTTAAAGGATTAACCTCACGATTTTGGTACTCCATGCAAACTTTGAACCCTTTTTATCCCTTTAGGGGGTGAGTTTTGGAAAAATTTCTCTTTAGCGCACGCCTACATCATAAAAGCTGTATGTGTGCTAAATTTCAATGCAATTCGTTCAGTGGTTTGAGCTGTGTGTTGATAGATCAGCCAGTAAGTAATGCTTGCCTTTTATATAAACAGAACAAGAAAATATTTTCCGAAATCGGATAAATAATCAAGACGAGCGTGTCCATTGATTCAGATGTCAGTTTTAACCCAAAAACACCGTGTCTGATCCTTGCTGATGTACTACGGACTTGGACGCGTAACAAAAACGTTTAGCTTACGTTATAGAGAATATAAATAATATTTTAGACACACACACATACACAAACAGATATACATACGCACACAAAATTCGTATATAACTTTCAATTTTATTTTATTACTCAGCAACTTCATTATTTTCTTTTCGTTGTTTGTAATAATCCGAGCGTATGAACGGAGCCTTTAGTGTGTTATCAGTTTTCGAGTCACGTAAATCATAATTGTGATCCTCATCAAGGAATTGGAATCTCTTCTTGAGGTAAAAGGGTAAATAAGTCAATACCAAGAGAATGGATTTCGAATATCGATTGATACGAGAGGCTTTTAACATTCTTATCGATGTAAAGTCATTTGAAAAATTTAAATAATTCTCTCATTTCAAAACGAGTACCGGAGAATTTTTCAGCGCAGCCAAGCAGGTACACATTGTGATTCGATCGGGGGACCACGGTATTTACTTTCACGAGAAATCTGCACATAAATTGCAGAATCTTATGAAAGTTTAAATTGTATTAATATGGAACGAGTGGCGATGAAATGGAGCTACACTTGATTCAAGTGAAACAGCATAAGCAGTACGGAACTTGCGTATAATTTAATGATAGGTGTTCACTTTTGATACATAACACACTTTAATAATAAAATATTTATTTATTTAACTAACATGAATCATTTTGTTAGTTATAATTTTACTTATCCTATGTTAGTAACAGTGATATAGTGAGTTTTTTTTTTATTCTGCCCGCATACGAGTCATTTCCGCACAACACCGGCAGTCGTTGTGCATCCATGAGCCACATGGATATCGTATATATCGTCAGTCTGGTCTGCTAGCAATCATGCGCAAGATGGGAAGGAAGTTTTCTGCATTGTCGCATAGAAGCAGTCTACCCGCCGTTTGCAAATATTCCCATTGATCTACAATATCGGGGCAAATCCAACAGCACCTGAACGCATTGTTAAATTAAACTCAAAGAGCACTACAACCTTAAGAATAATGTTTCTTACATTCACGACAATAAGCCTAGCCCAAAGCAAGGACTGTAAGGCTGATATTATGGATATATATTAAAACCGATGACTCAAATACAAATACTCGTACTCCTCACACAAACATCTGTCCTTTCCAAGACACGAACCTTAGACCATCGGTGCGACAAATAGGATTACAAAAAATAAGAGGTTCATTTTTGTGTAGATGTCTTAAGTTTTATAAGTTGTCACACCATAGCATCGGTAATCGGCTTAGCCGGTAAAAGTTTTATTTGAAGATACTGTAATATTACAGTGATGGGGAAAATGCTTGGCTTCAGTTTTCGCAAAGAGACTTTCTAAAACCTTATTAGTTTTATATTGACTTTTATTAACTTGTTTTTTTCAGCTTCAGTGGCTCAGAGGGCTGATTTTTGCTAAAATGTCACATCATGTTACTTTGCCTTATTATATATATACTTTGCCTTACTATATTGCCCTTACTTGATGATTACTCAAAAAACAAACATGCGTGGATATAATGACATTAAACTGCTAATTAATATTTTGTAAAGATATTATTTCTAATTATTTTAAAATTACAAGTGCTCGAAATTTTTTTTAAAAACTTCCGAAGTTTTATTAATTTTATTCAAATAACATTATGATTATAATTGAGCTACAGACACCTTAAAAGACTCGTCAATTTATCCTAAATATATCTTAAGGTGTACTAGCCAAAATCCATTTATTCTTACATTACTGTTCCATTCTACACTGAAGCAGGAGGCAATACTTTCTATCCGATTGCTTGCTTGAAAACGGAAAATATTTGTGCAGTTGCATCAAATTAATGCAAGACAGCAGAAAACGAGGCATCGTAACGGAAATTCAAAGGAGCAAGGATGTATTTTTTAAAGGTTTTTTTTACGTAAATCTATTTACCCGATTAACGAAGAAGAAAGAAGAAGAAGAAGAATTTCTTTTTTCGGGTTTATTCTTTTTTTTATTGAATCCCGACATTTCGACTCCTTCACCGGATCAATGATTATACGAAATAGGTAATGGTCGTTATAAATGTGTTAACCTACAATATTTTAAACCGGGCACGGTGTAACTACTACATTTTTTTACAAATAAAATTGTTTGTTCTATTTTGCATTTTGTTTAGTACATTATAATTGGGAATTACTGAGTCTACCTCCAGTCTGTAAATTGAAAGGCCCTTCCGAGAATAACTGGTGAAAGAAAGTCGGATAGGTAGGGATCGATCTTTGTTTTACAAGTATTTTACTTAGCAAGAAATATCAAATATTTTTATGTAGAAATAATGTAATTAGCCTATGTTGTGGGTTCCTCTTTCAAAGTCGTTTTGTGAACATAGTTACAAATTGAAATAAAAGTTATAAATTGAAATACGAAAACGAAGGAATCGTTAGGCATGTTTCAGGATTACTTTGTTTTGCCTTACATAGCATCACATCTACGCCCCATTTTACTAATACTACAAGTCTTGCTTATTCAAAACTCTTTATGTAGCTGTTGATGACGAATGTGGACTGTATTTTTGTATAGGCTGGTTGGATTGGAGTCGAATCGAAAATCAGTTCTTCTTTTACCACAAATATATTAGGCAATAACTTTGTCACTTTACAGATGATATTAAACACAATTAAGACTAAACTGTTAATTATTAACATTAATTGCTACAATTAAGCTTTTTGTAGGTTCGTACGTTGGCAGTGCCGTGGACAAGAGAGAGCGCCAACCATAAACATTAAAAAACTAGTATGTTGTGTTGTCAACAGTAGCATTACGACTCGGCCATAAAACATTATTTAAAAAGTATTTATAAAATTAACATTGAAATAACGTTTCAGCTGAAGTTTTTGGACCATGATAAGCTGCGTTTAAGCTGACTAACTATTTTTTTTTTATTAACATCAATTAGGCCAAAGTAAGCACTGTAAGACTTGTGTTATGGTTACTAGAGTAACGGATAGACATACAATAATAAGTAATATTTTATAGTAATATATAAAAACACCCATGATTCAGGTACAAATGTTATTGACCATATCAGTGAATTCACGAAGGCGGCAATATTGACGGTGTCATATAAAATTTAGTAAGTATTTATTATATTGGAAATTATTATAGTTTTGTATACTTTTTAAGGTTTTAACTTGATTTTTTTTAAAGTTTTTTAATCACTTCGCTAACTTCGCTTCGCTAGAAATAGGGTAACCTGTAATGATAGATTGTAAGTTAAGTTATAAATAAATATTCCTCACACAAACATCTGCCTTTTGCGGGACCCGAAAGCAGAACCGGTCGGTGCGAAAGGAAGGATCGCTAACGTTGCACCAAACGGTCCTCAAATTAAAAAAATAACATTTGGAAGATCATAATTCATAATGCAAATTAAAACCGTCCATTTGATAGTCATATTCCTTAATTAAGGGATCTGTGTAATCTTGTTATAACGTATCAAAGAGCGATACGGTAACGGTTGAACGAGTTCTACCTGTGGACATGGGTCTGCTTTTGATTACTAATTCTATTTACTTTTATTTCGCACATTACTTTGATTTATTTCAATTATTTATGACACATATTAATCGAATGCTGCTTGTCATCAAAATATTTGCAATAAGACCACCGTTCAATAGAAGACTGTATGAAACAAAACAAGAAAAAAAATGAGTTTGCTTTAGACCACACGACCGAATTAAAACTTCTTTAGCTTCATCTTTATCTATATATTAGATATACGAAACGTAACTGGCTATGAGGGAAAGAGAGAAAGAAAATGTGTGCTCGCACCTCTCTCTTTTGTCCCTACATTAATACGAAACGTAACTCTCTCTTTTTCCATCTTCACTAAGTTATATCTCTCTCAACTTTCGTTCGCTTCGCCCGATCACACTTTTCGTAACGCTCTCGTCACGCATTCACCAGCTTACTCCCCAAGTCAAACGAGCGTTTTATTTCAAAAATAATTCTTACTAAGTTTCTTTCCAGTTTCTCTCAGTACAAGGCCTTACGTAGTAGATTTATGAACCGTTGGCGTAGCTTCTTAAGCTTCGAGATGGCTTGTGAACAAACCAAACTGCACTTATCAAAATTGCACAAACGCAATCCCTTTACTCCCTATTACTCAGTCGACTACTGCCATAATCTTATGGAGGAACAGCTTAATAAGCTTGCGCTTTAAAATGTTTGTGTTCGATTCATTTGGCTTGCGCAAATACATATGACCTCAATTTCATTTGTAGCTCAAGTGGCTACCAAAATTTTGTATTTATACAATGAACCTTTTTCTTACTAATTCCGTATGTATGTATGTATGAATGCTACATGGGTATCCGTCACCTTACTATCCATAACACAAGATACAGTGGTTACCTTGGGCTAGGCACATTAGTATGAATGTAAAATATATATATTTTTTTTATTTTGGTTTAGTAAACTGGTAACCTTTGTTAAAACTTGTTACTACTATATTTGTTTTTAAATTAATTTTATTTTTTTGAAGCGTCAGTAAGAAGAGACTAACACAGAAAATTTATAAGATTTAACGTAGGAGAAAATGAGATAGGAAGCATTAAGTACGTGTGTTAATACGTATTTGTGTGTGCATGCGTAGTACTAAGCTTCAGAGATGGCATCACAACAACCGTGGTATTTTGTATACGTGAAAATGAAAACGAAAAATGAAAATGAAAATAACTTTATTCAAATGCACTTAAAAATAAGTAGTTTAGAATCGTCCAATATTTTTACCTACTACCCATTCAGGACGTCTTTTAACTGACAAGAAGAATGGGCGCAAGAAACTCGTCAGCTTTAACAGAAGTAACGACATTTACAATATAATACGTCGTCACCATACACAATCCACAAAAAAAACAAAATTATTTTGTTATTACAATAATAGTGGTGTTATATAATTATTTCGTTGATTACAACAAAGTCAACAAGTATCTGTACTTACTTAAAGTAAGTATCCCTGAACATTGCAATAACATACAGGGCATAAACAACAAATTTAAGAAAGCAACAAGATTTATGTTTAGTATTAGTCAATAATACTGAAGGTTAAAGCAGATCCATTTCCCAAAGCAGCACCCGTTCACGAGCATGACGCATGATACAGCCATCGCTCCGCTCAACCATATCTTAGGGAACGTAACGATCCGCACCACATGCCACCACCCAAGAAATGTATTAAGAGAGCATGTCATACTCTAACTACAAGTAATAAATTAGTTTAAAAAAAATAACAAATGCTAATGTTGTATGATACAACCTGTAATAAATAATGTCATGTTGAAATGACACATATTACTTCCATGCATCGCGATCTATTAAATAGTCGTTGACCTTGTAATAACCTTTGGACATGAGCTTATTTTTTACATATATTTTAAATTTATGATAAGGCAAATCTACTATACTTTGTGGAACTTTATTAAACAGTGCTATACCTTTCCCCAAGAAAGAGCCTCCTGTCTTTTGAAGTCTAAATCTTGGAACGAAAAGTCTATTCTTATTTCTGGTGTTAAAGCAATGTACGTCGCTATTTTTGACAAAAGTATTGTAGTGTTTTCGTACATAAATTATATTCTCATAAATGTACTGTCCCGCCACAGTAAGAATATTAATTTCCTTAAAAAAGTCTCTGAGAGAATACCGAGGCCGAAGGCTGTATATTGCGCAGACAGCTCTTTTCTGTAATACAAAAATGCTTTCAATATTAGCAGCTGAGCCCCCAACAACAACCCATAAGACATTACACTATGAAAATAACTAAAATAAATTAACCTTGCCGTTTCAATATTAGTTAAAAGCCTTATTTTTTTTACAGCATATGCCGCAGAACTGAGTCTACTTGACAAGGCCTCAATGTGTGTACGTATTATTTTTGAAGGTTTCGCTTCTACCACGTGTGAATTGCACACATGCTTTTTCTTTACTTTTGTCTATATTGTTATCTTATATGCTATATTGCGTTAATCTTATCTGGCAGAGGTCGTCTTGAACAATAAGACGACCTCTGTAACTCCATTTACTTTTTTCAGTTCGGTAATTTTCTCAATATCGTGTTATTAATATATTGTAATAACATATTGTTTTGTAAGTACAAAAGTTCATGAACACTAACATTAGTATTTATGAAAACCGGTTATTTCCTGTTTTTAATTTTTATTTTTCTCCAGATTCCAATATTTTGGATCAGTTTTTTTTTTTATTTGATTAGGATTGGTTAGTTCTTGATCCTAGAAAAGCCCGGGGGCCAACACAGAATCCACGATGGAACGAGTTAACCCAGAAGGTGCCTATTCACCCTGGCTTTGTAATGGACGGTTTATAATTTCTCGGAAATATAGACGCAGGGAGGGAGTTTCACTCCTTTGCTGTGCGCATTATAAAGGACGTTGAAAAGCGCTTGGTGCAGCAGGTAGGAATAGCAACCAAGAAAGGGTGGTAGCCTGCAGTGCGTCTGGATGTCCGATGGAAAAAAGGAAATGGCGGTAAGAGCAAATGCAGCTCTTTAGGACACTCTCCAAAGTACAGTCGTCAATCGTGTCCAGTGCAGCAAGTTGGTATTTTGCTGAGCCATCCCAAAGGTGGCTGCAATATTCCATGCACGATCGAACTTGAGCTTTATAGAGAGTTAACAGCTGTCTCGGCGTGAAATATCGCTTGACTTTATTAAGGACGCCCAGCTTTTTAGCTGAAAATCCTGCACCATTGTAATGAAACATCAGTCTTAAAGATTGAGAGATATTGTATTGTAAAATGAATATTTTTTTTTCAATGTTGTGTATTTTTTGCTTTAATTTCCGATTATTGTTTGATATGAAATTATATATACACGATATTACCAAACCCTTTTAAAGGATTAAGTCCCCGTCTTAAACCCGCACGCTTACTTATATCTTAAGGATATACCCGTAAGTATAGTATCCGGCATATATGTTGGACCTGGTTTTGAAATCACGTGACATGCGCAGTAGCAAGTTTAGGTACATTATTCACTACTGTGGATGTCACGTGATTTCAAAAGCAGGTTCAACTTATATGTCGGGAACTATAGTAGAAAAAAACTAAGCTGGTCGATTTTAGGTTATTGGCAGCTACATAACAATAATAATAAATATTTCTTACGTTCACATCAATTAGCCTAGCCCAAAGTAAGCACTGTAAGGATTGTGTTATGGATGCAAATGGATATACATACATATATTATGTAAAGATAAGTTATATACTTAAATTTACTAAAAACAGACTTTTATTTGCTTTTTAAAAGTTTATTTTCCTATAATGACAATACCGTTATAATACAAAACTAAAGATTCGTAAAGTGATATAACTATAAACGTAAAAGTGACACTTCGGGTGGTTTCTACTCAAAATATTAATAAAATGTTAGCAAGAATATAAAAAGATTAAACGATAAACCTAAGTTGATCGAGATGTGACCCATTTTTAAATGTCTTATATAAAGCCAAACATTTAAAAATAAAGCATGTGTCAAATTCACACCTGGTAGAGGTGAAACCTTCAATAATTTTGGTTTCAAGATAATGAGACGAATGTTAAATTTCGGGAAGAGGATAAGTGTAGGTTTTAGTAATGATAATAGTGATACAAAGCTAGATAATTATTTTACATTTTATTTGTATTATTACATTTTCGATAAATGATACAAGAGGTAACTAAAGTAAATACCACGAACATAAGAGACACTGTATAATGCTTCCTATCTCATTTTCTCCTACGTTAAATCTTATGAATTTATGTGTCTGTCTCTTTTTCGTTTCATCGACTTTCAAATCACAACGATGCTAATGAAGTTTTCACTTCAAAAACTTTAAACGCATTTTCCTGATAAAAGTGATTTTGGTTTTGTGACGGTTTGGTTATTAGGTGCGATATTATTGTTACATCTGTGACCATTTTTTTAATGGTATTGCTTATAGCTGAGAAGGTGACACTGCTTGAATAATAATAATAATATCATATGATGCTTTTAATTTTTACTATGTTTTAAATTTATAAATTATTATGCTTTATTTTGGAAGCATTGTCAATTCAAAATGCCTCATTAGTTCAAAGTAATGGTGAAATAGAAAAAATGCTGCAAGATAGCAAACGTCAGCAAAGTGAACTGAACGAGAAGGTGCTAGAACTGGAGAATAAATGCGTCAATACTCAACTGCAAATTGAATCACTTAAGGAACAAGTTGATACTCTAGAAAGAAATCAGTCAAAATCAATGCTTGAAATAAGGAGTGTCCCAAAACTGGATAATGAAAATATTCAACAAATTATTAAAAACGTGTTGGTATCTGTGGGTGTTATACCGGATGATCAGAGCATACATAAAATTTATCGTAGAGGAAAAGGAAACGCACCCATAACGGTGGAATTTGCGAACACTGAAAAAAGTATGAAATCTTGAAGGCAATTAAAGAATACAACAAAGAAAATAAAAATAATAGGTTAAATACAATGAATCTTGGATTCAAAACGCCGTCAGTTCCTATATATGTATCAGAACGCTTAACGACAAAAACAAAACTATTATTACGATTAGCTAAAGAACTTGTAAAGGACGGTGTTTTCAAGTATTGCTGGGTAAACAATGGTTCAGTAATGCTTAAAAAGAGTGAAGGTGAAGATCCAATCCGAATAATATCCAAGAGGCATCTGGAAGAGCAGCAGCCTAAATCAATTTCAAGTTGACTATGCAAGTTCGGTTCTCCTTGTCCAGTTTTTTTATACTCAGTTTTTTTATCTTTTATTTTATGCATGCTTTGTTTTTTCAATTCCTTTCTTGTTGTTTGCATTTCAAAATCATTTCTAGGACTAGTTTATAAGTGTTTCTCAGTTTCGCACAATAATTGTCTAATAATAGCAAATATTCATGTGACTCCTTGTATCCCTCAAAAGGGTTCAAAGAGATCACTTATAATTATGTTATCAAGGGGTCATTGTTCCGACACATGCTTTCAGCTCAACCCGTGGTCATTTGTAAGAAATTTTGTTTTTCTAATAACTCACTTTTGTCTGATCACCAATGTTAAATGGCATGCAGAATATTAGCTCTGACATTGACAATGATGTCAATGTTGGTTTAAAAAAAATGTCAAAACTATTAGATATCTTGGTATAACCTTAGATCAAAATATGAACTGGAAACAACACATTAACAATGTAAGCAACAGAATGAGAAAGTTAACATGTATATTAAAAAAAATACGATATCTTAATGACTTACCCACAATAAAATGTGTGTATTATACGTTATGCCAGTCTATACGTACGGAATTACAGTATGTGGTGGTGCAAGCAAATCTCATCTAATACAGCTTGAACGTGCTCAAAGAGCAGTTATCAAAGTTGCTAACTTTAAACCCTACCGCTATTCTACTAAAGCGTTGTATCAGGAATTTGTAGTATTAACTAACTGTACGTCAATTGTATATAAAAAATATCATTTTACAAAAACATAAAATTGTGCCACCTCCGACCATATCGACAAGGCGTTATTACACCGTATACAAGGTTCCTTCGTTTAGAACTAGTTTCACCAAAAAATTCAATAATTTTCTGGGGCCTTCTATATATAATAAGTTTTGCGAAAAATATCAAAACATTCGAAATATATGTTATTATTCTTGCAAGAAACTCGTTGAAAGTCATCTACAAAAACTTGATTATGAAGACACGGAATGTTTCCTGAAACCCTGGAGATAAATATATATGCAACAAATATATTTGCTATTGTGAAATTTATTTTATATAAATAATTCTTGATAATTTTGTGCTGAGTTGGTTTTCGTTGATTTTATTAATTAACTTTGGTAGTATAACTTATAAAATGTTTATATTAATACTAACTTGGTAGTCATGTAACTATATAACAACACTGAAATATTTTTTATTTTATTTTTGAACTTGAATAACTTCACATTTGTTTATCTAATTTGTTTGCATATACTGTACTAGCTAAGCTACGTCGACCAGTGAATAAAGAACTATAGCAGTATACAGTCGCGTTACTAACACGTCTCAACAAATGCTGGTTATTTAGGACGGTGTCACTAACTTGCCGCAATACAATTTTTAAAATTAGTGCGGAAGGTAGTTTGTCATTGTTTTCTTCTGATACCACCTATTATAACAAGTCTGTGTGAAATAAAATAGTTAAGCATGTAACTTTATTTACAAAAATGCTTTAACAAAACTTTAACATACAGAATATTGTAAAAGTTGACTGACAGTGTAAAAATATGTCATCTGGTTGGTATGTACAATATCAGTTATTTTATTTTTCTCTTTTGTTATCAGATAGAAGATGTAAAACTTTTTTGGCAAATAAACATATTATTATTATTTTTAATTAAATATTTATTAATACATTGGTAGACATTTTAAACATTGTTCCACCAATGTTGAATGTTAACTACCTTCAACATCGAAAGTAATATTTTTACAAATATTAAACATTCGTTAAAATGGAACTAACTATACTAATTATTTTTTTAATAAACGCGCCATATATCAAGTAATTCTCTGTTTGAACACATTCCAAATTATACTAGACGAACGTCACCCATTAAAATCACATTCATTTAAAATTAATTCAAGCTTAACAAACACCAAAACTTGAATTCAATTTAAGCTGAGAATGAATGTGGCGGAATTTAAATGTTATTTATTTAACCGCATAAATTTAGCGTATAAAACTTTGTTAGTCTGGCAACACTGTTGGGTATTCTCCATGATAGTTTAAAAGTGTGAAAATTAACTTTGCATGGAATACACGACGCTGTTTATTGTCCATTCTACGGGTGTTAAGTGGTGACCCTATGTGAAGCCTTAATTATTAAACTAAGCGTGGAAAAGCTGTTATATGGTTGGTTAGTTTTTATTATGTGCAGTGTTACGTTGCAGTATTGTTAATGGAAAAAAAATGTGGCTGTCAGCTACGACGCACGACTAAAGTTTACCCCTTAAGAACGATTGTCTCTAAACAGGCATAGAAAATAATGAATCGATCACTGTATTGTTCACCTCATATTTTTTTTATTCCGGGCTATTGAGCTACCTTGCCTTGTGAACGCCAATCGAAATTTTCTAGTACTTTTCTACCTTTACTGGGTGTTCACAAGGCTCCGCAGCTCAATTGGGAGAGCATTAGACTGGACATCCAAAGGTTGCGGGTTCGATTTCCGCCTGAGAATTTACTTGTGATCCGAGTCGATATTTTTAGTACTTTTCTGTTTAATCAATTAATGTTATAAGATAGCTTTGAAAATTGCTAAAAATGTATAAAAAAATCATAAAACTTTGTAAGTACTATATTTTTTATCATAAATAGGTAAGAGTTTGACCGCTATCTCGCCTGATGTGACGCGCTTGTCTAGAAGCTACCTACTCACTTGTAACTTGAAGATCCCTAAATTGTATTTATCAGGAAACACAAACTCAGGCAAAGCGTCCCACTCTTTAGCGGTACGGATCACTTAAAATTGGTACTTTTATATACAATTAAAGGAACTTTTACTAGATAATAAACACTGACATAAGAACTTGAAACCCTGAGATGTCACATGGGACTCCAACCTTCAGTTCCCCTCTATCCAGACGAGTGCTCTTATAATAGAACTACTGTGACTATCGGAGCATTATACCCTTGTTATGTGAACTAATGAAAACATTTGGAAATTATATCGGAAGTATGGAGTTTTCTATGGTGTCCCATAGCTATAGGGATAATATAGAACTAATTATAAGCACATAATTTCAAACATAGTACGTCCGACATTCTAAATATTAAATGACCTTTATCACAATGGTATAAGGTAGCTCCAAACTTCAAAGCGTATATGGTTTTACATTCAGTGACTCTACATTACTACTTAACTTCTGGTAAAGGATTTCAAAGTCTGTTTTCAAAGCTAGGGTGAAGAGGCACCTTCTGGGATAGCTCCTTCCATCATGGATCCTGTATTGGCCCCCGGGCTTGATTGAAAACCAGAGCGAACACATAAAAAAAAAGATTAGATCATTTTCAATTTCTTATAATATTTCTTTAAGGAAAATGTGTTTTTTCGTGGTCTTTGGGTTGTTTAAGTCCTTTATATCTTTAAATCTATGTCAATAAACACATTTCTCCTAACGTTTGGTATTTTCGCCAATCACAGATGCTTGGCTAGCGTTCCCAACACAAAAAAACTTTGGTTACAACAAAAGCTAAGCCATATAGTGGCTACCGGTTTTTATGGTAACCGTACTCCGAGGTACCGGGTTTGATTCCCGACCGGTTCAATGTAGAAAACAAACTTTTCTATATTAGGTTGGGGCTGGGTTTTGTGGTACCGTCGTTGTTTCTAAATTCCTTAAAACAAATTCTATAGTTAGAAGTTGGATCCACATACAGAGACACACATACATACAGACACACACACCCACACAGAGAGAGAGAGAGAGAGAGAGAGAGACACACACATACGTGTGTAATATAAGATTGTTGAAGTTATACTTCTTTAGGTACGTTATGAAAAAATTATGAGTGAAATTTTAAGATGCGCGCGCATCACTGTGACACAAAATTATCATGTTGAAGTTGGCCGCAAAAGTGACATGGAATAAACCAGCAGGATGAAGTTGGCCGCTAATTATGAACAATAGCTAACAATAATTTATATAAAATTATAATAACAATTTTTCTATTATATAACAACAATATAACAATTTCATTTAAAAGTGGTTTTTATTTTATAAACTTTTTTAAGTGCCGTTATTGATTTGAGGTTAACTGTCGGTATATATTCTTTTTATTTGTTTATAATATAAATTATTATTATTTTTACATTACCATTTGTTAAACAGTTTATTTTAATGTTTTTTTGATATATTACTTGATTCTGTATACAGATATATATAAAATCTGTTAATCTTTTGATGCTTCTTACTGATAACTATATAATTAATAAATTTACCTTTCTTTTCACACACAAAGAATACGAGCACACGGGAGGAAAATTTTAGTTATCTTTGTTTAGTAACGAAAAAGAAGTATAACTTCTTACGTACATACATAAGTACGCACAACGGTTTTATTTCTGATTTTCGAGGAACTAAATTTAACGAATGGTCACCTCTCGTAGTAGGTACGTTACTACGATAGTTGAAATATGAATTTGGATTCATTGAAATATTCCTTAAGTTTTATATAACAGGATCGCAAGGGTTAAAATAGATATTTATATAAAATATACGATTGTAGGAATATAAGAAGTTTCCTTATCTCTCAATACTTTGAATGTCAACCACTATAGCGACGATAAAATATTAATGGTTATTGCCAATAACATTAATGATTCAACCTTCAGATAAACGGCACTCAAAGAAATTTACTATCGGCTATGTACATGGTAATTCTTACTACACCTATATAATGGAATGATCTTTTCAACAGATAACCCAGCAATTAAGTGATTGATAGAATTAAGCTTCTGCCAACAAACTGCTTTGCAGTTTGGCGACATTATTTGAGTAGATTATTGATATAACGGTAGAAATCCTGCCCTTTGCACCGTCCATTCTAGGTTCGAATTTCGGAAGGGCTAGATGTTTGTGTGATGAATAAAAACATTTGTACTTGAGTCATGAGCATTTATATGAATATAACTTATCAATGAATGTATTTAGTTTGGGTTATTTATCCTTTACCCTAGTATCCAAAATACAAGCCTTACAGTGCTTAAAGTCCGTTCATCATAACTTGTCCCATTTGGTAAACAATCTTGGCACAACTTTTTAACAAAATCACCCATTTAAAAATAAAATAATAACAAAGTCAATAATCTATTACAATATATCGTTATTATAGACTGAAACCCATTGAATCTAGTTGTCAGTTGATTTTTAATGCTGCATTTTCAATAAAAAGGAGTGCCAAGATTGTTTACCAAAAAGGACAAGTTATGATGAACAGACTGTAGTTTGAGTTGGGCTAACTGGTGTGAATGTAAGAAATATTTATTTATGATTTATTTATATAAGATTTATAGAAACAACAATATCTAGATTACTTTCGCAAAAAAAACAAAAAATACACCGCCCGACGATATCGCGATAAATGAAGATATAGCAAATTCTAAGACAGCGACACACCTTACACCTTCACTGGACTAGGTGCTCGGTATTGTACGGTCTAACCATTTCTGCTGATGCTCCTTGTGGGGCATTATTTATCAACCTGCTATCGTCATCAAACTGGTATGAGGTTGGTCAACATGTAATGTCCTACGGACTGTTGCTGTGGGGGTCAGCTGCTAATATTAATAATATAATTGTTGTGCAGAAAAGAACAGTGCGCGCTATTTATAACTAAAGATCTAGAGATTCTCTTCGAGAATTATTTAAAGAAATTAATGTACTTACAGTGCCTTCCCAATAGATAATATTATCTATGTAAAAAAATTTGGAACATTTTTTTTTTAAATAGTGATAATCTTTCGTTCTACACTAGAATTAAAAATAAACTCAACTGCCTTTAAAGAAATTTGAAAAATTTTTAAAGCACCTAATGAGCAAAAGCTATTACAGAATTGGTGATTATTTGAAGGACGAAATGGCGTGGAGTTAATGGCCTTCGATTTAAGAAAACTATACTATTAATACATTTTTTGTAAAATAAATTTTTCTAATGCATTTTTACAAGCACTAGAAAAGCTTTCTTAATTTAAAAAAAATCTGTAACACACTAAAGAGAGAAAAAATATAGCCCTTGCCGAGTTTCTTGTGACTTTTTATCGATACAAGGGCTCCCGTCGAAGGACTTACGAAGCCATGGCATAGTTGACTTTCAATAAATGCATCTAATGCTTATATTGAATAGAACGCATTTAATCTTTATCATGTAACAATTTAACACATCCTCCTTTTCCGAAAAACAAAAATATTATCTTTCTTCCGCTTACAAGAAAGATGCAGCACAAATACTTCAGACGCCAAAACAGCAACACACCCAACGCTGTGCACCGTGAGTGTTGCATGTTGTATGTTGCATTAGTGTTGCATGGTCTAACAACTCCGGATGTAAAGGTGAAACACGCGTAGATTAGTTAGTGAAGATAAAAGGTGTTTCGATGGGGCCAGTCTGGCAATCGCCACCTTGGACCATGGCGAAACAGTCTTTCGTACTCCTCACGAACGATGCTTGGGTACACCTGAACATCTCCTCTTTAACCACGATACTAGCCACTAATATCATCTGAGCAAGCTTCACATCTTAGCTCATCGCCGTAAAGTCGCCTATCTGTCAGTCTTCTACAGAATATACTTTGGAGAGTGTTTGAGAGCTGAATGTGCTCATACCCCCATCTCTCTTTTTTCGTCGGACACCCAGACGCACTGCGGGCTACCTCCTTTCCTTGGTTGCTATTCCTACCTGTCGCACCAAGCGCTTCTCAACATCTTTCATAATGCGCACAGCAAAGCAGTGGAACTCCCTCCCTGCGTCTGTATTTCCGAGTACTTATAACACGTCCGTTTTCAACACCCAGGGTAAACAGACACCTTCTGGGTTAGCTGTTCCTGGATTAGCTAGTCTTTGCCGTTTAGAAGAAATTGATTAAACGAGGTGGTAAATATAGCTTAGCTTAGAATAAGCAGTGTACAAATATCTTAGCTCGTAGGCCGCCCAGTCAATACGTGTAGGTGGGGTCAAATGGAAGCGTGGCTTTAATACTAAACGCGGGACGCATACTAATCGGGGGATAGCTGGGACACTTGGTGTTGTGTTATATGACTATGGGCTTATCACACAACTTTTGAACAGTGTGGACTGGCAATTTATAGAGTAACTACCTGTTAGTTTCATGACCTGAGAGAGAGGTGAGAGGTTCTTCTACTTATTTATTTATTTATGGAATAGGTACTCCAACCGTATAAATATTTATTTACATTGCTTAAAAGAAATGATGCTGACATTTCTTAAATATATACCTATTATAGGTGTAAACAGCATTTACAATCTTTCGTATTGTGATTACTTACTACAGATTATAGATATTATGTGTTTTATAACAGTACAAAAAAAATGTGTATTAAAAATCAAATACAATATCAGTTAAAGTCACATATATCAAAAACCAAATATTAATACTTATAGCTAAAGTTATGATTATATAGAATTAAAGTAAAATACATCGATTACTTTTTATCCTGTGTCTAGCAACAGCAGAACATCGGTCTTAAACTTAGGCAATAATAAATAATAATAATAAATAAATAAATATTTCATACATTCACACCAATTAGCCTAGCCCAAAGTAAGCACTGTAAGGCTTGTATTATGGATACTAGGGTAACGGATAGACATACATATATGATACATAGATATGTAATATTCATAGAAATATATATAAACACCCATGACTCAGGTACAAATGCTCGTATTCATCATAAAAACATCTGCCCCTACCGGGATTCGAACCCAGGACCGTCGGTGCGAAAGGCAGGATCGGTACCGTTGCACCAAACAGTCGTCTTACAAACAGGCAAATAATGTAACATGTCTAAAACCTTAATTATTTTTTTGAAAACATGTTAAGGAGTCAAAACGTCAGGATTAAGTATAAAATAAATTATGTGTAAAGTGTCAAAACTAATATATGAATTTGATATTTTGACATTATTTTTTTTCTTCGTGACTTTAGGATTTAACTACATTAGTCATTTGAAATTAGAATTTAATAAATATCATTAATGGACAAAACATTTTTAAGGCATAACTTTTAACGGCCATCAAGATTTATTTTCAATGGAATGTTATATTATTATAAATAGATTTTATAGAAATTACAAATAATGGTTTCAATTAAGACATATTAAAATTTATATTTATTATCATTGAAAATTGAATAAGCTCATTGTTATAAAGCATGTATAAAGCAGTAGAGATAAATCAAAAGGAAATTAATAATAAAAAGGCGTGCGTCTATTAAGTACGTGCGGTTGAAGTTATATTTTATTATTAATTTTTTAAATGGGATATCTTGAAGTTAACCTATTCACTTTAACAGCTAACTTCATGGTTTTCGTTTGTTTTCATTGCATGCTGCGTGCGCAACTTCTGTTACATTAAAATTTTCACTCTCAATACGCCCAAGACAGACACCAACAAGACAGACACAAGAAGCAGACACCAGACATTTACCACCGACAGCATTTCCTGTCCTAAGCTGTCTGGCATTGGCTTGGAGACATTTTTGTTTGGGCAATGCCATGTGTAAATAAAAAACTCTGTTACGGCATGCCTGACGTCTTTCTAATAGCAATATTTGCGGTTCATCGATTTGCCCTGTGATTATTATTATTTTGTAATAGCTGACCCGGCCACGCTTTGCTGTAGATCAGTTATTATAGTTTGAAATATTCTTTTAATTGTAAATTAAAATACAACCTATCCTATGTCCTAAGCTGGAACAAATCCAGCAAAATGAAAAAAAAGCAGAAGGTTCACACAAAATCAACCTCAAGGAAGTCTAAATTTATGTATACGGAATGAGACCTCATTTCGAACAATTTATTATTTAAATTATTAGCCTCTTGCTAGGTAATATTTTTCTTCCATAGTAGTTTAGTGTTTTTCAATTAATTCAATATTCGAGAAAAGCTAAAAGTAAAATAAATGTAAGATTTCATATATTTTATTAAATTTTAATTTCTAAGACCCCATGTTTCTTAGTGAAAATTTATCTTTAACATCGACTGCATTTATTAGTAAAATAAAATGGCGGGAGTAATTTTTTTAATTTTTTAGTTGGTTCGATTCCTGGTTTGGAGAAGCTTTGTGAGAATTCTGTGAATGCAATAATTTTTTTTTTAAATAAAGAAACGTTTCATTTAAGTAAATTGATATGCTATTTTAAACATTTAAGGTACTTCCCCTAAAGGACCCATTTTTTTCCACTCTGTATATATAAATTATATTCATTTTATCGATACGTCTTTGAGAACGTCTGTCCCCTATATATTGCATTAAATATAATTTGAATTATACATAATTATACTCTTAACAATTTTAAGATATCAAAACCATCATCTTCTTGCAAGGTAAATTTGACCCACTTCCCGGTTTCCGATTGAGATTGATCCATATGTATAGCACGTGACAATGCAATATAATGGTGACATTAAGCTGATAAAATGCTGGAGCTGGAAGGTGGCCATAAGAGCTCGGTAATAAAACGACACAACCCCATCAAGTTTGGTCTTTTCGGGTTATAAGTTCGTTTCATTAACAAACAATAATAAAAGCTTGTTTTAAAAAAGGTGTTTTTAAACTTACATCTTGTTATTTCAGTTACATCCAGTTATATTTCAGCTAGCCCAGAGTAAGCACTGTAAGGCTTGTGTTATTAATACTAGGATAACGGACAGACGTACATATATGAGACATAAATATGTAAAATATAATAGAAATATATATAAACACTGTTAGAATATAAATTTTATAATAGGCATTATAATGTATGTTTGCTTCGCCATATATTAAAAAAAAAGTTTTCGTGTCTATGCCGCTAGAGGGAACTTTTCTCACCCTTTTTAAACGCTTCGTTGTATTGTAACATGTTTTTTACAATAAAATAGAAATCGAACCCAATAAACACCCATGACTCAGGTACGAATGCCGGTATTCATCACACAAACATCTGCCCGTTCCGGGATTCGAACCCAAGAGCGTCGGTGCGAAAAGCAGAAAACCAAACGTTCTTTATGTATAGCGTTGTATTAGATAATAATTATTTATAAATTCTTATTTATTCGCATTTATAAATACAGTTGGTTGAAGGTACAGGCGGTTGACCGAAATTAATTGGAAGAAAATTGCTTCGTATTTTCCGGTTGAGTATCAACATGGTTTGAATTAAAATTGGAATGAGTTTTCAGTTTGTGGTTGAGATTTTTAAGTTGTTTGGGAGATTTTTGATGTTTTTACTTAATATTTTATTACATTTACAATTGGGATATTAAAACAATTTATTGAATTTATTTATTACGACAATTAGTTATTTCAAATTTGAAGAAATCTAAAGTGTTATCTATTAGGCGCGTTAAAAAAAAATGATGAGAGTGAAATTTTAAGATGCACGCACATCACTGTAACACAAATGTAACAGGTTGAAGTAGCCCGCAAAAGCGACATGGAATAAACCAGCAGGATGAACATTATAACAATAATTTTATTATAAAGTGGTTTTTATATTGCAAACTTTTTTAATTGCGTTTATTTATTTTAGGTTAACTGTCGGTATGTATTCCTTTTATTTGTTAACAAGATAAATTATTATTATTTTTACATTATTATTGGTTAAACAGTTTATTTTAATGGTTTTTGATATATTACTTGATTCTGTATATAGATATATAGAAAATGTATTAAACTTTTGATTTTTTTCACTGATCACTATATAATCCATAAATTTATCTTTCTTTTCACAAACAAAGAGTAGTGGCACACGGGAGAAAATTTTTTGTTATCTTTGTTTAGTTACGCTAAAGAAGTATCACTTCTTACGTCCGTACATAAGTACACGCAACGGTTTTTTTCTATAAACTTATCATTGACAACTCTTGAAAAACTCTTGCATAGTGTAAAACAGTTTGCCAACAGTTTGCCAACAAATAACTTACTTATATTATTATAATTATTACACTTATCAATATTTTTTTATTACTACTTTGAACAAATTTTGGAAATTTATTATGAATTTTTTATACTTTTATTTGCTTTCCCGAATAACGGAGTTTTGAATGGAATTTCGGTAAGGTTAAACGGTTTTTATGTCTTAGATTAATTGTACCGGTGTAGCTCTTTAGGAATAAGTGAATGTTATTTCTTACGAATTTGCAAATTTACATTATATAAAGTGAAATGAAATGAAAATAACTTGCAAATGCACTTAAAATACGTTGTTTTGAATTGTAGTTGTTTTAAATTGTAATTGTAACCTACGATATTCAGAACGTCTTTTAACTGACAAGAAGAATGGGCGCAAGAAACTCGTCAGCTTTAACAAAACACAAAACAATATTATTCTGTTTTCACAATAATAGTAGTGTTATGGTTTCATTACATCCGGTATTACAACAAAGTCAACAAGTATCTTTTCTAAGTAAAATCCTTAAGCATTACAATAATATACAGGGAATAAAAGACAAATTTAAGAAAGCAACAAAGATGTATGTTAAGTACATATAAATAAGTCATCGTTAATGAGTTAAACGCGTGGTTTTTTGTTTATTTTTAAATCTAACGTTCAACTCCTTTACTAGAGCTGTGATCTCAGGATTGATCCGTTAAAACTGGTTTTATTTAAATATTTGATAGACACGGGAGTGTAAATAAAAACAACTATACAAGTTAATAATGTTTCTTACAATCACACTAATTATCCTAGCGCAAAGTAAGCACTGTAAGACTTATGTTACTGATACTATTAGTTATCCTAGTTAGGGTAGACATACATATATGATAAATAGATATATTATATTCAAAGAAATACATTAAAATACCCACAACTCAGGTACAAGTGATAGTATTTATCAAACAATCATCTCCGCTTTCCGGAACTCGAACCCCGGGCCGTCAGTGCGAAAAACAGGATCGCTACCGTTGCACCAAACGGTCGTCGTGGCTATCGATCCTATCGATTTAGTATACCTTTCATATAATTTCTTTTTGCGACAACGATTTTTAATAAATCCGCCAGTTGATATAGCTGTCTTCGATTCAATAACTTTTCGAAAGAACGAACCACCTGAATTTGTTTTCGAAACAACGTCGAAACAACGATATTCGAAGCTACATATCAAATCCAACATAACCTGCGTAGGCATACGTGGATGGTTAGAACCAGTTCTCATTATGAAGACCTGGGCCATAATATTATATTCATTAACGATGTAAGAGATACATACTTATTTTTATTTCCTTTAAAAAAGATTACTCGCCCGGATAGCAAGAGGTTGTGGGTTCGAATCCGGAAGGACATTTAAGATGAGTTAATTTCTTCCTAATAATAATTTCTTAAGTTACAAATACTTTTTTCAAAGCGTTACAGTAGGCACCAACCACGATTTATTAACGTTCTTTGTGACAATGAATAAAGAAGCATAACCCGATTACTATTAAGTCCAAATTTGTAGCACGCTGATTCACTTTTGAGTTGAAAGAGTCAGCAATTCACCCCCACTTGTCCAGATATATTGGAACTTTTCCAAGAGTTTTGCTGAATAGGATTGTTTACTTGACTTTTTTAGGCTATGCTTTGTGGGAGGTGTCCAAAGGACGTTTTGTTATTAAAGATTGGGTGTTCAGAATTTCAAAATTATGATAGAAGATTTTGACTATGCCATTAAGTTTTCGGAGTTTATTCATTAAGAATTGATTTTCATATAAGGCGCCCGGTATGAAACTCATATGAAGAGTATAATTTCGTAATCGAATGACAACGTTACGTTTTTTGTGCGCATACTATCGTGCGCACCTTTTACTTATATATATTTTGAAGTTTTACTTTATTTTTTCTTGTGCCTGTTCGAAGACAATAATTTTTAAGGAGCTGACATACACATTTTTTGATAAACAATTTTACAGTTGCATGTTGTCGCTGCTCAAGTAAAATTTAACGCTATTTGTTAAAATTATTCCTGATATTTCAAATCTTCTCATAATGCATGTTCACAGGATGACTGAAGTAATGGTGGTAGAAATTGTGCTATCACCGTCCAACATTTTAATCGGGCACGGTCCTAACTATACAATTTATAAGACAATTTATTTAATAGAAAAATACTGGAAAAATCGTTTAGGCTCAAAAGTGAATTCTCGAGTGGAAATCGAATCCTTAGCCTTTGAAAGTCCGGTTCAATGCTCTCCCAATTGAGCTACCGAGCCTTATGAACATTCTAGTCATTTCGATTCGATTTGAAATTTTCTAGTACCTTTCTAATTTTACTCTGTAGGCCAGCGTTGTCGTATCAGTTAGATGAACATCCTCACGTATTCGAAAGTAACATTTTTACAAATGTTTTGTCAATCGATTGAGATGAAACCGCCATTAAGTTGCTATCTTATAACATAAACTATTTTCATAGAAAAACTAGAAAAAATTGACTCGTCTGTGAGCCGACATCCGTCGAAATATACAAGTAAAAAAAAATCGACAAGTATTCACAAGGCTCGGTAGCTAAATTAATTAATAGCATTGGACCAGACTTCCAAAAGTTGCGGCTTCGATTCGGACTTAAGCATTCACTTGAGAGTCGAATCCATTTTTCCTAGTATTTTTCTGTTAAAATAATTTATCACATAAGATGGCATTGAAAAAATACATAAAATTATAAATAAAAAACACATTATTAAAAACCTTGCTTTAAAGTTATGAGTCCGGCACCATTTTGGATTTGGGATGCGTCTTCAAAAGAAGAAGAAAAAAAGCGTCACTCAGGCGGAACCCGCTATCTACTATCTAGCGCTACCTTTGGGTGTCTACTGCTTTCCTAATTGAGCTACCGATCCGTGTGAGTACCCGTTGAAATTTCTATTTTTTGTTGAATCTTCCATGGTGATGATCAGGAAACCGCGTATAAATGAGACACCGAGCTGAATGTATGATTTTTATTACAGACACACACTGTTGAATCGTACAATAACCTTCCGAAACTAAGAATGTTGTTACCCGTTCTAAAGACCAGCCAGGACTCGCCTCTTAGTTTTCGTAAAGAATGGCATCATAGCGGAGGTAGGGAAATATCCGCCAAAAATGCTCTCTTATTATTGGTCGAGAAATCAGCCAATTAGCGTTTCTCGGAAGTCGTTTTCAAACTGAAAACAACTGTAAACTGATATTTACAAAAACAAGTATTATTAGTATAGTATTTTTAAGAAATGCTTCGTTCTTGTATTGAACTTACTGTAATTCTTAACAAGCAAGGTTTTCAACATGTTATAGAGAGATTATGCTGGTATACCTCTCGCTCCTACTTCTACAGCATATAGACTGATTACATAACCTTTTCTTGTTAATTTATTTAGGAGGATATAATATTTGTTTTGTTTCATTGCGTGGTCTTTAGGTACGTTTGTTCCCACGGCACGGTAAGCCTACGAATACCTATGACTTGGGTACGTAAAAATTTATAACTTTTAAAAAGTCCTTCATAGTACAAACAGTATTCATCTAGAAAAGTGAAATCCGATTATTTCTACTAAATTGGTAAACACCATTATAACGCATTTAATACAGATTTATATGAATAAATGAAATATTTTTGAATTAACATAAATCTTCAGTCGACTTAATTATTAGTAGAAACCACTTAATCTATTAGTAGAAACCTCAACAAAATCCCGAGGGTGATTTCGGAGATTAGCATCAATTACAAATAGGATGAAACACAAATGCTGGAGAAGACTACAAAAGGTAAAATGATAAAATTAGACCTTAGTATAAATAAAAACATGTATTTTAGAATATTTCGTATATAAGTTACGTATCATATATACACATTTTACTGGAGGAGACTCTGTACCAGGGTCGTCTGCTTAGGTACCTCCGTCTTACCTATTTCTGCCGCAAAGCAGCAGTGCTTGCATTGCTGTGTTCCGGTTTGAAGGGTAAGATATGGCAGTGAAATTACTGGGTACAGTGACTTTACAACTTGTGTCACAAGTTGGCAACGTACACTGTGGTTCTTGTGGGGTTGCAGTTTTGCTGCGAATCTCACAAGAACCACATGTATTATAGGTGACTGTTACCACTTACCATCAGGTGGGCAGTTTGCTTGTTTGCCAACTTTTGCAATAAAATATATATATATATATATATATTATATATGATGTGGCCTACCCGGCCACGTGTTGCTGTGGCTCAGTTATTATAATTTGCAATATTTTTTTAATATTAATAAAAATGAAACCTCTTATATGTGCTAAGTCGGAACAAATCCAGCAACATTAAAAAATAATGAAAATTCCCTTGTGTTTGATAGATTTGTTCCTACTTAGGACAAAGAAGAGGTTTAATTTTTATTTATTACCCAGCAACGCGTGGCCGGGACAGCTAATAAAGATAAAAAATTCGCTATTACAGTGTTTGACCGCGATGAACTCCGAAACTACTCAAGGGATTCTGATGTTTTTTTTTCATTTTTCTGGATTTTTCCGACTTAGGACATAGTATAGGTTTCATTTTAATTTATAATAAAAAATATTCTAAATTATATTAACTGAGCTATAGCAACGCGTGGTCGGGTCAGCTAGTATATTATATAAGCCAATTAAACAAACATACATCACAAACAGATACTTTAATTTCTTTGTATAAATGTCGACAATCGATTTTATCGAAACTGGACTGTCGCTTGGCTATAATTTTTCACTAAACTCATACATTTCACTTAATATGCAAAGTTGTACACCAAGTGACATTGTCACATAAGTAACACCGGAAGTGAGGTCAGTAGCTCAGTGTTGTAATGAAGATCACGTTACGCAGTTATCCTGTGACCTGCTCCGATGTCAAGTCAAGGTTCGCTTGAAATAAGGTCTTAGAACTTCCTTCTTTATTCAAAAAGATGCATAATACTCTTCAAACAAGGCTTACAGACTTACAAATAGGCGTCACCGTTATATGATTGATATACCGAAGAGTCGCACTTATCGTTTTGGTTCCAGTTTTGTAATATTGTCGCACTGGACCCTGACCCGGCTATAACACAGGATTAGAGGAGCAGAGTTATATAAATAAATAACAAATGAAAATTCGTTGTAAAATTATAAGATTTATTCTAAACACCAATAAAAAATAGTTATTTTCATGCATTAAATTTAGAACACAAAAGACAAAACATGAAATTACTAAAACAAGAAATAAAATATGTCAATATATCTATTTTGCTTAGCTTAAAATAATAATCTTAACGTATTAATTTATATTTCCAAATACACTTATAGAAATTAATTTAGAAGCAAACGTAAGTTTACGATAACATACACCAAACTTATACGACGACCGACTTGCAGGGAGAATATTAAAGCATCATACCTTAAGTACCTGTATTTTAAACTAGGTATGTAAAGTAGAGAAAGATCTCGTTCAGACAAACGACCACCTGCTTGACCACACTCGCTTCACGTTATCAGAACAGCTGAACAATATATATTGCTTACATAAGATACCGAAAAATATAAGGAATCCCAAATTACATTTAATAAATTATCTAACTTTTGCATACATAACCTTATAAAATATAATTATTTTGCGCGACAACAACGTACATAATAAAACCCCTCTAACACTTTGCAAAATAAGTTATGGAGTTATGGGTGATTATATTTCTATGTCATAGCTGAAATATTAAAGAAAATGTTTTCCAATTACCTAATACACTATTATATAATGTTTAATATTAAGCATTCTATAGTGGCATCCCTCTTCAACAGTCAAACTTGAATCGCATCAAGAGGTGATGGTAGGGCCCCAGGAGCTGCATGTACTCATACTGCCGTCTCTCTTCTTCCATCGGACATCCAGACGCACTGCAGGCTACCACCCATTTTTGGTTGCTATTCCTACCTGTCGCAACAAGCGCTTTTCAACATCCTTCATAATGCGCACAGCAAAGGAGTGAAACTCCCTCCCTGCGTCTGTTTTTCCGAGTACTTATAACCCGTCCGTTTTCAAATCCAGGGTGAATAGACACCTTCTGAGTTATCTCGCTCTATAATACCTATATCTGTGTATTATATTTGTATGTCTATCCGTTACCCTTGTATCCGTAACAAAAGCCTTACCTTGCTTACTTTGTGTTAAACTAATTGGTGTGAATGTAAGAAATATTATTATTGTTACTAGTTGACCCGGCCACGCGTTGCTATGGTAACGTTAATTGATTATAAAAACTGTTATTCTTTGGCTCATGGTAACTATGGTAACTATATATGGTAACAAACACACAAAGTATTATTATAATATAATGAACTGATTATAAGACTTACTGTGCAATGTTTGAGTATGTCCAATTAAATTGGCTTTTCATTAGCTTCTTAAGTACTACTTAACAATAAAACAAAACTTGAACGTTGGTTGAACATATTGTTTATTCGAGCGAAATAGACATTTAATTTCAATAGGACAACAAACAAACATTTAAAACAATACTTTGAATTCTATACACTTTTGATGTGTGGAAATAAGACGATTTTCAATATTCATTTCTGTTTAAATGCAAATCACTAAATTTTGAGTTCTAAAGTCTAATAAAAATTAAATATCAAATAATAACGCTTATAACAAAGAACCGAATTAATTTATTTTATTTCTGTGAATTTAAATTTGCTTTTGGTCGTCACTAATAACCAGTAACACTCTAATTGGGAATAAAAACTTAAAATTTTTATGTGGGGTCGATCTGCCTCAGCATTTTGCCTCTGTATAATGATCAGTGGTCGGAGTAGGTATATTGATTTTAGATACTTGCGTCATGATATCATAACATGGACATGCATTTCTTCCGGAATGTACCGGAGTTTCCAAAAATTTGGTAAATAGAGTAATAAAATAAAAAACCATATGTAAGCAAACAAAATTGTTTATTGTGAATACAAATAATCATTATTACAGTTTTATTAAAAACAATTATTTTTAATCCTCATCGGTTACAATTTCTACATTTTGATTTTCTGTCTCTATACAATTAAAATAAATAACTATAATTTTTTCAATATTTTAGATTTTTAAGCTATTTCTTTTAACATCTAAGATCCATTTGTAAGTGGAAAATGATCGTTCAACATCTGTAGATGTCAATGGAGCGAATTTGAAATAAAGTTTCTGATTATTTGCTACGCTTTTTTCAATACTCTCGCTGTATTCTCTAATTGTATCTAAATCTGGATTTCGTTCCATAACTGATTCTATTTTATTTTTTATATTCTCATTATTGCACTCGTTAAGCGTAGCCCTTACTTGATCAAATACTAAAAGTGAATCAGCTAGAGATAAATTTTGTTTTTGTAACTCTTTTAGGGCTAGTAGTATAATAGAGTAATTTTCTTCGATATATTTTAAATCATTTTCTAAATTTTGTTTTTCCAAAATGTTTTTTGCGTTTCGTATGGCTATAGCATCAGAACTGCTCAAGCAGGATAAAACTTCTTTTATTTTATCTAAATGTTGAGCGTAGTAAGATGTTGCCTGTAACCAAGTACCCCATCTGGTAATGACTGGTTGCGGAGGCAACGGTAAGTCAGGATATTTTTCTTTTAAAATGTTTACCCTACTAGGAGCCTTTAAAAATACTTTTTTAACATTTGATATAAGAATATCAATATCGTTGTATTCTGACCTTATCTGCTCACTTACACGATGAAGAGCGTGCGCCAAACATGTCACATGCTTCATTTCAGGTAAGTAATGTTTTAAATTTCGCCCTGCAGATAGCATGTACGCGACACTGTCAGTGCAAAGCATTAAAATATTGTCAACTTTCGCTTCAAAAGTGTTTTGCCATAAATTTTCTAGACATTGCAGTACAAATTGTGTTATTGTTTGTCCATTTACTGCTGTTAGCATTTTACAAGCAATCAAATAAGGCCGGCCTGCACTATTACTAGGATGCAATGGTTTTATTAGGAAATTGACTATGTATCGACCAAAAATGTCTGTTGTCTCATCCAGCGATATCCATAGTTTCTCATTTTTATTAATTTCATAAATCGAATTGATTTTATTCCTATAAAACTTCTCCAAATAAACTTTTCGTAACTGTGATTCGTCAACCACTTTACGATTGGTACAAACGCAACAACAAGTACTGCACATATATTTCTGAAAAAACTCTTTGAACGCTGGATTTTTCATTTGCGACCAAGGAATATTGCATAGAATCAGGAACTTAATGAGGTCGAAGTAAAATTCCTCTTGCGGTCTCTTAAATTTTCCTTGATGTACAGCGCCTTCAATGTGTTTGGTAATGTTGCCTCTATTCACAGCTTTCAAATGACTTTCACACTTTGTACAGTATATAGTGCCACTAGCGTTATCGTAAAGTAGCTCAGGATAGTGCAATAACCACTTTAGCACTGTTTCAGCCTTGACCTTTGCCATATTTATTTATATGTCACCTAAAACAATGATTTAAATTTACAATATATACATACACAACTGTAAAGTCGATAATGAAATTCTGTTTCATATAAAGTGATTTTTTTAACTGAAGCGGTGATAGCCCTGCGGTGTGCGTACCGGACTCTCATGCGCTATGATGATTGCTATAAAGTGATATTTTAACTGTTTCCAAGTTCTAAAACCTTCTTAAATAGTGAAAATAATTAAAACTTACCCGTACAAAAACAACTTCAAATGGGCCCAATCCAAGAGTAATAAATCGATGTCCGTAGTTATAAGCCAAATTCGTCGTTTTAAGTAGATTTCAGAAGACAGTACACAAGCCAGGGTCAAGTCAAGATATTCACAACACATAAAATAAGCGCACTCCACGAACCGAAATAAGTGAGTGAGCCACTTGGTCTGGATGTCGGTGCGAGCATTGTTTTCGAACAAACAGTCAATGAGTCATCCAGGATACTTGATTCTAATTGGTCAGATGCGTTGAGCATAGACATAAGAGGACAAAAGACCCTGTTTGCCGGATGTCGTGTGTTGAAATGAATATTATTATTATATCATTTTATAAATGAGAGCGAGTGAGAGGCACGCGTCCCTTCCACTCGGGCATGGTTAGCCCGCCTAAGAGCGAGAGAGACAGAGCGAGAGAGAGAGTGAGAGAGATAGGCATACACACCGGTTCATGTCTTGCGCTTCTATTTCGCTTAGGCGGTGATATATGAAATTCAGTGCGAGATTCTTTGTATAAATTAATGTTTTAAATATAATTCTTTGTATAAATAAATGTTTTAAATTGTTACTATTATTTCATCCTTCTTCCTACTATACGAATGAATATTCACATTAAAATTATTTTACCACTCAAAGTCGTTGTCACGTAAAACTTTCGCCCGTATATCGACTTTACAGGCAACCAATTTTTTTTACTATTAAATTCTGGCCATCTACGCCACTAGCAGCATAGCGTTGAGAGTATTGATACATTTTTAACTAGTTTCATGTAATAATTTCGATGTTTCGGTATTTTTATCATAATAATCCGGAAACTCGGAGGCGTATCCATATTAACATATACGTTTGATGTCAGTGACCTTAATTCAATATACCTACTCCGACCACTGATAATGATACAGAGGCAAAATGCACAACAACCGGACAGAATGGAGACAGAGGCGCTGTTATTCTGAAAGAGAGTGAGACAGACAAAAATAATTTTAATTCCTTATAATTTTTTTTTCCTGACTTTCCTTGTAAGCACCAAAGTATTCCTTGCTAGTATTTGTTAGTTGTCGTTGTGTTATATATCTGTGGAAACATTATTTTATATGAGTATTCAATATGTATGTGTAAGACTAAAATCATGAATATTTTCTCCAAAAATAGATAGATAAATAAATAATCTTTACCTGTACTAAATCAAATAAAAAGATAAAATAAATTCCCAAAAACATAAAAGCTTGTTAACAAAATTTAAGAAGCTCAATGGTTAATGGGTTCAGATTATGATGGCGAAGGTTAAACAACAATCCGCAGATACCCGGTAATCAGATGGGTGACAAGAAAATTATAAATAATAATGATAATATTTCCTAAAAATATCACATCAATTTGCCTTTTTTATCGGTTATTAACCCGCGGCGGCAATGGCAGCTCCGCCGGCGAATCCAGGCCTACCCGATGGCGCCACAGGAGTCGTTACTATGTTACGAGTCATGTGGCGCCACCGGTATACCTACTAAATCCCCACGTGTGCCCTACACTATCCTTCGGCCTCGTGGGTCCCTTTTTAGGAATAACTACTTTTGCCGGACAGCCGTCCATCTACAGGCCCCTTCTCCTTCAGATAATGCCTAGGCGCGACTTCGTCCGGATAGCGCTGGACGGCGGACCTGCCCGTCTAAGCCGCAGCGACTTCCGACATGTCCGGTAGGTCCTCCGGTCCTCCCTCGAGTTGAGGGCTAGGCCCCTACAGCTCTGCCATCTCCTAGCATTCTGCTCAGGAGAAGAGGGGTGGAGACAGCGTACACCAATTAGCCTAGCCCAAAGGTAACGGATAGATATACATATATAATACATAAATACATTATATTATATTGATGTTAAGATAAAAGGCCAAGTTAAAAGCACCTTTGTCCAACGAGCTTGTATGAAAGGTCTGATGAGAGTTGAAGAAGCGAGAGATGTTTATGAGGATCGTGGTAAGTGGAAATCTGTGATCTCTGCCTACCCCCGCGAGAGAAAGGCGTCATTTTATGTAGGTATATTGTATTTCAGAAATGTATGTAAATACCCATGACTCATGTACAAATGCTCGTTTTTATCATACAGACGAGGTGCGAATGGCAGGATCACTACCGTTGCACCGAACGGTCGTCATTTGTTATATATTAATAAATACATTGGTCACTTAATAAATAAATAAATAAATAAAGTCTTTATTTTCTCACCACAAACTCTTACTTCAATACTTAACAATACAAATCTTAGGCTAAGTTTGCGTGATTCTGATGCCCGAAATAGGTAAATAGAAATTACCCGTTAGTACAGGTCATCAGGCTCCCACCATCTTGGAAATCCGAGACAATCAAAATTTAGTTACAAATAACAGATGGTATGACTAGTTTATAATAAATTACAGTTACGTGCATTACAGATACTTTTTTTTTAATTTGTTTATGTATATGGTTGCGTGTGTATGTGTGTGTGTGTGTGTGTGTGTGCACGCGTGCGTGTGTGTGCGCGTGTGTGTGCGCGTGTGTGTGCGCGTGCGCGTGTGCGTGTGTATGTGCGTGCGTGTGTGTGTGCGTGTCTGCGTTTGTGTATGAGTACGATGTAGGTACTGTATGAGTAGGTGGCTGAATTTCTGGTGCGTATGGAAAGATATGTCTATATATCTGAGAAGAACAATGATTTTTACTTTAAGGGCCCAAGCAGATTTTCTGTGTCATTGTAGGATAGCTGCTGTAACCACTGCGAAATTTTCTTTTTGCACGAATGTCTTGGGAGGGGATAGACTGAAAGACGCGAGTTGATTTTATTATAAAGGAAGCTACCGAGAAAACAATAGAAGCGATGGGCAAATTGTTACATCCATATTTTTATCGGAGTTTACTCCACAAGAACCGATTTTCATATAAGGCTCCGCTATGAAAAATATGAAGATTAAAATTTAGTGATCGAATGACAGCAATAGTTTTTCGTGCGCAAGCTATCGAGCGCACCTTGCACTTTAATTTCGAAGTTTTGTTTTAACATTTTCTTTGCCTGTTCAAATGCAATCACTGTTAAGGGAACTCCAGTCGTGCATCGCATTTTTTTTAATATTATTACTTTTTAGGGTTCCGTGCCTCGAAAGGAAAACACGGAACCCTTATAGGATCTCTTTGTTATCCGTCCGTCCGTCCGTCTGTCTGTCTGTCAAGACCCTTTTTCTTAGGGACGCGTGGAGGTATCAAGCTGGAATTTATATCAAATACTCAGGTCTACAGTCCCTTGGAGCTGTGAAAAAATCAAACTTCTAAGCCAATGCAATCAAAAGATCCTTCCGTTTATGCCGCAAATTTTCGACACTCGCAAGGGAAACAAAACCTACATGGTACTTCCCGTGAACTCAGAATCTTGAAATTTGGTACGAAGCCACGTCTTATAGCACAGATAAAAAAAAGTTGCGAAAACCGTAAATATTTAGTTACATCGTATAATAAAAATATTTTTTAATAATTTACTTTTACTTATATTTCTTTTTTTTAGGATAAGTTTGCTCTTGATCTCAATCAAGCCCGGGGGCCATGACAGAATCCACGATGGAACAAGCTAACCCAGAAGGTGCCTATTCACCCTGGCTTTGAAAATAGACGGATTATAAGTTCTCGGAAATATAGACGCAGGGAGGGAGTTCCACTCCTTTGCTGTGCGCGTTATGAAGGATGTTGAAAAGCGCTTGGTGCGACAGGTAGGAATATCAACCAAGAAAGGGTGGTAGCCTGCAGTGCGTCTGGATGTCCGATGGTATACCTACAGGTTTGTAAGGAACCCTCGTTGCGCGAGCCCGACTCGCACTTGGCAGGTTTTTTATTTATTCTTATATTATCTTCGTAACAATGTTGAGAAATACTTGGCTTCAATATAGAGAGAATATAAAAAATAAGTTTGCCAAATTTCTATAGAATTGACTACTCTATTGATTACTCTATTTGATATTTCAAGTCATGTCACGCAACAGACGTACTCGACGAAATCGTCTCGATTGCCGATTGTTTGAAGCAAAATTGCTGCCATTACGTCAGTCGTATAGTCGTTACCTCTTCTCCTAAAGCAACGATTTCACACACAATAAGTTGAGATACGTATTCTGCACGAGTTTCAGTAGATAAATAAATATTCATTGTTTTCATTTATCTTACTTGTTGTTTTATTTTTGCATGTTTGTTATATATTTAAATGTTCCGTCTCCCGCGTAAACATGTCCCGTCAGAATACCAGTGTTGCCTCGACACGCATTCGTGTCGTAACAACACAAGCTGAGACAGGGACCTGATTGACCCGTTGTGTTTTTTCTTTTCATATTTTATCATAACTTTATTTTATTATACATGCACTGAAATTTTTTATTTGTTCAATTTATTTCATGTGTTGTGTTAGTCAGTAAATATTTCTCTTTCTCTGTCTCTCTCTTTCATATATGAGATAATATTACATAGATCGAAGTTGTATGTAAGTGTTGATCAGGAGATTGCATTAAAATGCCATAATTTTGTTAAACCTGCCACCCATTTTGCGATTTTTATTGATGTGTAACATCTTTCCTCTCGCTTTCCTGCAATTTGTGGGAGGGATTTCGTGAAATGGGACGGAAGTGTGTAACAGGAAGTCACAAAAGCGCGCGCTATTCGATTTGACAAATGAGCGCGCGGTTTTAGAATTGACCGTCAGATAGTACCAACCAATTTTCCGAGAGGTCGGTACTGTTAGCCATCAGCTGTGCACTTAAGTTACAGTGTGGTAAGTGTAAATACGGTGTATAAAGTTTGCTGTTATATAAATTAATTTATATACTTCAACTACATAAATAAACATTGAATGTTGATAATAAGTCTCAATAAAGTGCAGATCATTGGAAAATGTTACACATCATTTGCGACTACTGTAAGGCTCGCTCGTGTTTTAGTTGCATGATCGCAGTAACACACGATAATTTACTTAAACCTGCCACTCATTTTGATTTTTATTTGTTGCATGGTAATTGCCTCTAGTATCATTAATCGCCTTAAGTTTGAAGGATTTGTACTATTCTTTTCTGCCGAATACCGCACGTCTAGGATATATTACAATCAAAGAAATACAAAACTTTTTTTATCTTGCCCAAAACGCCAGCAAGATAAAAGATATTTACTTCTTAAACTTCCGTGCACAATTCACACTTAAACAAAATAACTTATTTAGGATGTTTTACGTATTATTGACATTTAATCCTGACGTTTTGACTCCTGAAAAATAGTCGAAACGTTAAGATTAAATATAAATTATGCGCAGAAATTGTTTTATTTAAAACATACAATATGTCGAAAGCAAAGAAAAAATGTCAAGCACTGATACAAAATTTACACATTTGTCAAAACATCTTATGAAGTGAGGCAAAAATATAATTATATCAAATATAATCTATATATAAAAAATCCTTGTCACAATATTTGACCGCGATGCATTTTAAAACTACTCAACCTATTATGATTTTTTGTTAATTTTCCTGGATTTGACTTAGGACATTTTAATTTATGACACTGCCACACTTAGTCGGTTTAGCTAGTATAATACAAATAACAACAATAATTGTGGAAATCGTGTTTTGAACCATAAAAGAATTGCATCATATCAAAAAGAATAAGAATGGTATAGATTCGTAACCGTACAGGTTAGCGAACTGCAAAAAATGTTGTACACATAATGTCAATGACTTGCTTTTTAAGTCAATTTAAATAATAATACTTCATACAATCAGCCAAGCCCAAAGTGAGCACTATAAGGCTTGTGTTATGGATACTAGGGTAACGGATACACATACATAAATCGCATATTAACAAGTAATTTTAATATAAATTTATATAAATACCCATGACTCAGGTACAAATGCCCGTATTCATCACACAAACATCCGCCCCTTCCGGGATTCGAACCCAAGACCTTCGATGCAAAAGGCGAAATCGCTACCGTCGCACCAAACGATCGTCAAATTATTATATTTTTATTATTAATATTTATCGTTACATTCACGCATTTGTATCTCATATCCATACGTCTGCGTTGACATCAATTTTATATTTGATTAAAACAACTTTTCGACTTCTATACAGTAGTAGCCGTGATCAGAGGAAAAATTATGTAGTTTGAGAGAAATAAACTTTTAACTAAATTACCACACGATTAGACAAATTCTTAGGCAAACATCAAACAACATTAATTGATTAATGAAAACAGAACCTTATGTCCTGAAAATAACTGGCAATAAAGCTGAACAATGGATCTCGTCAACTAACAAGGATGATGGCGCGCCGGGTGTCAGTGACATTGATTGACGATCACACGAATTATTTTGACGATAAGCTACATGAATACATTCAAAATGCCTTTTTTCTGATACAAAATATATTTTTAGTAACCCTGCATTTGTGAGCTTGGTTACGCAATAAATTTAAAACATTGGCTATTACATGATTTAAGAAGCTTAATAATTAAGTGCGTACTTCATTAAGCCTACAATTAAGAAAGTTAATTTTTAAAGCACTAGAATAAAGTAGTTTTAATGAATTTCTGGATAAAAATACCCTCTTTCCTTTTTCGTACCCCTGACAAAGTGTATGCATAATTTCATGATGATGGGTTAAAAAGTTAAAGCGTAAAAGTGTTACAAACAAACTTATTTTTATAATTTTCATATATTGTATGTATTTTTTCAATGCGATCTTATAAGTTAAATTATTATAACAGACTAGCTGACCCAGCCACGCGTTGCTGTGGCACAGTAATTTTTTTTATTAAGAAAAGATTTTTTTTACTTAAGTCATCCTGTGATCACGGCTCCTGTAAAGGAGTCGAAACGTCAGGATTAAATATAAAATAAAACATGTGCAAAAATCCGTAAAAAAGTTTTGTATTCTTAAAGATTTTTTCTAGAATAAAATTAGCCTAAATTACTCCTTATTACATCAGCTACCTGGCAATAAAAGTCCCATCAAAATCGGTCCAGCCATTTCAGAGATTAGCCGGAACAAACAGACAGACAGACAGAAAAAACTTGTAAAAAATGTTATTTTGGTGTATGTAATGTATAAATATTCATATGCATGTAGTAAAAAACGGTTATTTCAATATTACAAACAGACACTCCAATTTTATTTGTATGTATAGATAAATACTAGAAAAAATCAGGAATATCGGCGGGAATTCCCGCCTGAGAATTCGCTTGTGACCCGAGTCGTTTTTTTCTAGTCTTTTTCTATTATAATAAATAAACTTATTTAGGTATTTACAATATTAGTTAGGATTTGTGATGTGATGTAAAGTATCATCAGAAATCTATTAATGCATTGATGAACCATATTGGGGATGAACCACAACCCCAGTACGTGTTGATAGACGTGGAAAACTATATTAGCTTATAACTTAATTTTAAAAAAAAGTAGCATAATTCACCTTAGTTTCAATTTCGATAATGAGTTTTTTCTATTTATTTATTTATTTAATTGAAAAATAAAAACAAGAGCCAACTTATTTCTATAATAATTTTACAACTTAAATTTGTTAGGCCAGATCTGTTATTCATAGTAGAGATAAAGACAGAAATCTTCTGAAAATTTTGATATTAATGTAAAATATTTCATCTACAGCAACAATTGTTGTAATGTAAAATAAATAAAACTTAAGTAATAAAATATACAAATATAGAATTGTAGACATATTCTAATTGAGTCATATAAAAGATATGTACTTGAAGAAGTTAAATATGTTACATAAAAACTAAGGTATATGAAAATCTTTAATTTAAACAAAACACTTTTTTACGGATTTTGCGCTTATTTTATTTTATATTTAATCCTGACGTTTCGATTCCTTTACAGTTAACAATCGATAAAATAGAAACAGCCACAAAATATTATATTTTTTGTTATAAATATTTATTAAAACTGAGTAATTTCCATTTCTTTTTATTATAGAGACTCCTTGGTCTGTTGTTGCTCAAAATTGTTTCATTTAGAATTTTAATTTGATTCATATAAATTTTAACAGTTGGAAACGTGCCTAAGACACGTCAGGATTAAATATAAAATGCGTAAAAACCCTTAAAAACGCATCAGTGTAAGAACTATAAAAATATATAAATTTATCTGCTGGATAGCAAATTAAACGTGTCACGATCATTCCGAAGTTATATCTCAATGAAATTTCCCTGTATCATAGCTGCTAATGGGCTAAAGAAGATATAAATAGTCACAAAAACGGATAACAAACTTGAGAGATCGTGACTTGGTTAGTAAAGAGAGGAGGAAGGAATAGCATTGCGGTTTTAATACAAGCCGTGGGTACTTAATTAGCAATATAAACAATGCACATTGCATATAGATTGTAGCATTAGAATTTTGTAATTAATTGAGCCGATTGTTGAATAGGAAAATATGAAACCAAGTCACATTGACATCGTAAGAGTAGATAAAATATTTATGAAGTAAAAACTTTTTAAGCAACGTTGTGATTTGAAAGTCGATGAAACGGAAAAGCGTTAGTAAAAAGAGACAGACACATAAATTCATAAGATTTAACGTAGAAGCAAAAGGAGATAGGAAGCATTATGTACTTGTGTTAACACGTGTTTGTGTGCGCATACGTAGTACAAAGCTTGAGAGAAGGCATCACAACAACCATGGTATTTTGTATACGTGTACGTATTATTTTTGAAGATTTCACTTCTACCACCTGTGGATTGCACACATTTTGTTTTTTTTTATTCAATACGAGTCGGTGCGAAAGGCAGGATCGCTACCGTTGCACCAAACGGTCGTCGAATTAATTACTTCTTTTATAAATATAACATAGTAATTTTGAAAGCTTTAATAGTTCCATATAGAGAACAAATACCCATCATTTTTAACAATCTATAATCTAAGATCACAAATTTGTTCTTTGTCTGTCCGCTCTTTTCCCCGCTCTTTTTCCATTGTATCAATAACGTTACCATAGCAACGCGTTAACCGCAAGTAGTTCGTCTAGCAGACGCTAGATGGCGCTAACGGAAAAATATATAATAATAGAAAAAATTAAAGAATTTTGTCCACCCGTGCGAAGCCGGGACGGGCCGCTAGTATGCTAATAAAAACAAAAGCCCTGTTAAGGCATTGCAAATTGCTTACAAAACGAAACATTTTATATCATGTTGATACTAGATAAAGATAAAGAGATAAAACAGTTTTTATTCTATACTAGCTAACCCGGCCATGCGTTGCTGGTATAACCCGACCACGCGTTGCTGGTATAACTCGACCACGCGTTGCTGGTATAACCCGGCTACACGTTGCTGGTATGGTAACAAACACACACACATACACAAAGTATTGTCATAATATAAAGTGTAGATGTAGATAGATGATCATAAACAATGCGTGTGTTATGCGTCATAGCCACGCCAAGGCTTCGTTAGTCCTACGTCGTGAGACCTTGTACCGAGAAGAAGCTGCAAGGAACTCGGCAAGGGCTGTTTTTATCTTACTTATATTGTGTTACATATATAAATACAAAATTTTTTTTTTGCTATCCAGGTTAATGCTCTGACCGTAAAGCTACCGACGCTGGTGGATGCATCGAAATTCACAAGGGCATTTCAACTTCTACTAAGAGCTAATATCGGATAATTAGCGCTAATAAATTTCGACTAGTCTACCAATATATTTTGTAATAAAAATAGTTTTTTGAGACGAAGTTCCTTATGGGGCGTTGCGGACGGGTATCCTAGCCGGGAAAAAACGTCCGTAGCGTTAAACAAAAAGCGTAAGATTTTTATGTACAGTCTATGTGGGATGGCTATACAGTATCTAATGCATAGTCTACGTGATGACTGTTACTATATATTTTTATAAATCATTGTAAATAAAAAAAAGGTAATAAGTTTTGTAATGTAGTTTCTTTGCTTTTTATCGATAAAAAATCATAATAAAAAAGAAAACCCGAATAATTATTTTCTTTATACCTTGAATAGAACTTAAAATTAATATTTTTATAATAAGGAACTTCGTTCCTATCCGGTGTCCCACGACACCACAGGACTTTTTTATTAATATTCTAAACTAAACGTACCCAGATAAAGATGAAAAATACACAAAAAAAAAACATAAATAAAGGTTTGAATAAGTAAATAAGTGAAAAACCCTTTTTTATAAAAGACAACTCTCTATTTGAAAATGATTCATCGCGTTATTAGAGCTGCGCCGTTTATGTATGATTTATTTTGAATAAATCAATAACTGGATAAATTTTATACCATTTTTATAGCAATATATTAACAAAGTCTAAAAACCTTAGAATGTAAGTAAACATGTAAAAACTCATTTTATTTTTAATGACGTCAGGCATAAATAATTTAATTAAAAAATAGATACCAATAAAAATACACAACAAACCACTTCAGAAAAAATTGACATTATTAAAAATACTTCTTGATCTTATTAATTTTTAGGAGACTTGAAAATTCCGACACAACCCGGCCGCCCCGGAGCAAAAGGTAGGATCACTACCGTTGCACCGAACGGTCGATGGATCGATAAATTATGACCATGGACCAGAAAACGCAGTGTAGGCAGGCTTCCCACTCGGTGGACAGACGATCTGGTGAAGGTTCCGGGAAGCACCTGGATGCGGGCAGCGTTATTAACTTTATTCACATTCTGCACACATGACATACATTTACAAACATTAAGAAAAAAAATTAAAAAAAATACAGTGTGCAGAAGGAAATGGTCGAACCAGATAGCTCGACGCTGATTTTCTGTCGTGTCAACATAGGACGAACAAAAATATTGCAATTAAAACATAAAAATCAGGTATATTCTAAAATAAACAAATATTAAAAACCAAAAGAAATAAATATACAATGAAATTAAGACAAAAATTAAAACAAGTGAGGCTTACAAAAAAAAATAAACACCATAAGTAGCTAATTTCGTTGTGGAGATCATTGAAATGAAATGAAAATTACTTTATTCAAATACACTTAAAATAAGTTCTTTTAAATCGTTCAACAGTTTTACCTATAACCCATTCAGGACGTCTTTTAACTGACAAGAAGAATGGGCGCAAGAAACTCGTCAGCTTTACCAAAAGTAACCACATTCAAAATACTGTACGTCGTCGTCATACATATCCCTGGTCTTCCTCCCTGCGTCTGTATTTCCAAGTACTTATAACCCGACTGTTTTTTAAGCCAGGGTGAATAGGCACCTTCTGGGTCAGCTCGTTCCATCATGGATTCTGTCTTTGCCCCCGGGCTTGATTGGGATCAAAAGCAAACCCATTCTAAATAAAGAAAAATATAAAAAAAACAATGGACGAAAACTACTGACGAAAAAACGAAAATAACAACATTTACTATTGAAATGAACACAACAGACGTATAACAAAATTTTACTTTTACAGTAAACGGAATGTATGTAGTACTATCATTATAAATACAATAAATAGAAGCAAGGCCATTAACTCCACGCGTTCTTGTAATTAAAATAATCACCGTTATTATCAGCCTTCCAGTATAAGTGTATTTTTAGTAACATTTTTAATCTTTTCAAAAGGTTGTTCACTAAAGACAAATATATTCTATTTTAGATTGTCAATTGTTATGTGTCCTTCACTTTTCGTAGGTACTTATGCGCAAATAAATGGAATGTTCTTCACTTAGATCCTACATTTGGGAGCAAAACAACATATAATCACGGCTTTTCCCGCAGCGAAGGCTGAGATTACGGATTTTCACTTTCCACGATCCTCATCAGATGATCTGGATAAGGTCGCGGGAAGTAACTGGATGCGGGTAGCGCCAGACCAGTCGTTGTGGGGGGAGATCCTTGAGCAAAGTATATATCTCCTTTTTTATATAAAAATACATGTTACAGTGTTTGACTGCAATGAACTCCGATACCAATCTACCGACTTTGATGTTTTTTTTTCATTTTGCTGGATTTGTTCCAACTTAGGACATAAGATAGGTTTCATTTTATTCATAAACAAAAAATATGAAAATTATACTAACTGAGTCACAGCGACGCGTGGCCGGGTCAGCTAGTAAGTATATATTATATTCATAGTTAAATGGCTTATGGACTGTTTTTTTGGGGCTCAGCTACCATTATTGAAGATATGTTTATTCTAAAAAGGTCGATACCCGCCATATACAACCTGCGAGCCTGAGATTCTCTTCCACAACTTTTTAAAGAAATTAAAATATTAATCGTGTTTCAATATATCTATGAAAATATTATGTATGTACGTAAACACTATGACACTTTCATAAAAAAGCGCGAAATTCATTTAATTAATATCCGAAACGAGAATAAAATTGTTGTTCCAAGTTTCAGGCTTCAAAACAAGATGCTCGCTTTTGGGTAGCGGTTTGACTTTTTAAAACCAAATTCCACACAAGCTGACTGAACTACCCTTTGAAAAATTTTGAGAGGTTGTAAAAAGGCACTTATGAACAAAAATTATAACCATGATTATTTGAAGGACAATAATGCAATGAAATATATAATAAGAATGAATAATAAAACTAAGATGGAGGTTGGTCCCCCTTTTTCTTTCTTTCGCTAATTCGGTGGTAGGTCTCATTAGTGTAGAGCGTAATCGTAGTGAGAATTGTATAGCTAAATAAAATGCTAAATAAAACAATTTGATGTATGTAAAAAAATTAACAGTTAGGAACGTGTCCGATTTGAATATTGTGAAGGTAGTAGAAAATATATAACGAACATTGCCTTAGTCATCCTGTTATCACAGTTCTGTAAAGTAGTCGAAAGGTGAGGATTAAATATAAAATAAATTATGGGGAAAATCCGTAAAAAGTTGTTTTATTTATATTTGTAATGTGCGCGGAAGTGTAAGAACAAAATATTTAAAAAATACTTATCATCAAAATTACGAATTAATTTTTTGTATGTGATACTTATAAAAGAAGTATGGTGACCATATGTACGTACGTACAATATCCTCACACAAAGCGATTATCTTCTTTTATATATGTCATCAGTAGGATATCGGGAAGGCTTACAATGCATAACCTTCATCAGGAATCGTTGGATTAAAAGCAACTGTCAAAAACTTTGTTTCGTAAGCCCTTAGCGGAAGTACAATAAACCATTACAGATGGTGCTTAAGTTTGGATGCCCCGTAACCATAATAAATAAGACCTTTAGTGCACAAATATGAAATTATATAAAAATAAAATAATAATAATAATATTTTTTACATTCATACCAATTATTCTAGCCCAAAGTAAGCACTATAAGGCTTGTGTTATAGATACTAGGGTAACGGATAGACATGCACATATCATACATCATGATTCACGCACAAATACTCGTATTCATCATACAAACATCTGCCCCTTCCGGGATTTGAACCCAGGACCATCGAAAGGCAGGATCGCTACCGTTGCACCAAACAATCGTCAGTAGTATAATACAATGAAAATTGGTAAAATAAGGGTTGAAATCTGGGGGTATGAACATTATATATTTTTTTTATAAATAATAAATCTCATAGTAAGTTTGCATAATGTATATATACTTCCAATATATGTATTAATAAACTTATACCTTTTGACACCTGGTACAAGACTTAAGGTGGGTTTCGAACGCACGGTCTTTCGCTATCGTAGCGAGTGGTCTGACCCCTGAGTTACCGAGACGCTGGCAGACACGTTGAAATTTTGCATGTGCCCACGCAAGGAGGCGTGGTTGTTTTTTACAAGCGTATTTAATATTTTATATAAATACTTGCTGACCCGGTCACGTGTTGCTGTGTTATAAATTAAAATGAAACCTATTCTATATCCTAGATCGGAACAAATCCAGCAAATCAGAAAAAAAAATCGGTTGAGTAGTTTCGGATTTCATCCTGGTCGAACACTGTAACAGGCAATTTTAATATACACAGACGGCATTGAGACCTTACCTTTATTAGATCGGTGTCCCTGCCCGAGTTTCTTTCGGCAGTTCTTCTCGGAAAGGAATTTCCGAACTGGTGGTAGGTTCAGTACTGTAGATCGTAATCGTAGTGAAAATGTATAAATACGAGTACTAAATAAAATGCAAAATTAAACAATTTTGATTTTATTAATTTTAAAATTTAGTAACAAGCCCTATCAAAATTGTGAAGGTGGTAGAAAATATATGACGACCATTGCCTTAGTCATCCTGTGATTATGGCTCTTATAAGGGGCGAAACGTCAGGATTAAAAATAAATTAATTACAAGAACTAAATAAAATTAAAAACATCAAATATAGCGGTAAAATGCTTTATTGAGAAGATAAATGATATCTACAAATATTCCTATCTTGAGATGACCACTCATGTTAATAGGTCATATTGCCAACACTTATCAAGTATTACTAAGCAATTGAAAATAACTAAATATGTCGAAACATACGAACAGTGTCAATAAATATTTTAATATTAATTTTTAACCTACTAAAAAAAAGGAGAAAGTTCTCAATTCGACTGTATGTTTTTTTTTGTATTTTTGTTACACGATAATTCCACCAATTATGAATTGATTTTGATTATTCTTCTTGAAATTATACTTCTTTTGGTGCGCTGACGGGGAAATTTTTAATGTGACAGAACACGCAGAATACTTTTTTTTTATTTGGGACGGCCCGTCCTGCCATCGCACAGGTTTACAAAATTCTTTAAATTTTTTCTAGCATTAAATACCCTATGTTACTCAGCGTGAGTGTAGCTTTCCAATGGTGAAAGAATTTTTGAAATCGGCTTAGTAGTGTTTGAGTTTATTCATTGCAAACATACAAAAATACAAATCTTTCCTCTTTATAATATTAGTGTAGAGTGGGTTAGCTCTTGATCCCAATCAAGCCAGGGGGCCAAGGCAGATTCCACGATGGAACGAGCCTACCCAGAAGGTGCCTACTGACCAATTTGCTGTCACCGATGAACCTCTCAGCTCTGCGCTGAATCGTGTCCAGTGCAGCAAGTTGGTATTTTGCTGATCCATCCCAAAGGTGGCTGCAATATTCCATGCAAGATCGGACTTGAGCTTTATAGAGAGTTAAAAGCTGTCCTGTCATGAAATATTGCTTGACCTTATCTAGGACGCCCAGCTTTTTAGCTACAATTTGAGATTAGATTTTAATGTTGAATTCGATGTTGGCGCCATAGTTGAGGTCTGAAGACAACTCCGTGTCATGAAGCTCGAGGCTATCGGACACAGATACAGATGAAAAAAGCAACACCATGAAGTTAGCTGTTTAAGTAAATAGGCTAACTTCAGGATAAGTACACGCACGCTTTTTTATTGTTTACAAATATACAATCACGCCTTTGTCCTTTAGGGGTAGGCAGAGGTCACAGATTTCCACTTACCGCGATCCTGATATTCATCTCTCGCTGCTTCAACTCTCTTTCATACAAGCTCATCGGTTAAAGGTATTTTTGAACTGGCCTTTCTTCAGGATATTTTCTTTCTCTTCCTTTTTGGTTATAATATATATACAATGTGTCCCGTCACTAGTGTCGGAGCCTTTAATGGTGTGAAATATGGCATTTCGTATCGAAAAATTGCCCCTCAAATTTGGTTTTTCTCAAAAAGCCAATAATTAAAAAATACACAAAAAAGAATCAATTTGTTTTTTTTATTATTATTTTTTCTATTTTTTATTCCATGACAATTGAAACATGATGGCTGTGTAACTGTCGTCTACATGTTTAGCTATCAAATAATACCTTTTTAATGTTGATACGACATTTACATGAGTAGTGGTGGTCGAATAAAAGTATGAGAGCCCAGGTCTTGGGTACCAAGAAAACGAAATGGCGGCCGTAAGCTTTTTAATTAGAGAGAGATGAGAGATTAGAGCTTTTTGAGTGATCAACAAAAACAAAAATATTTACACAGATAATTTTTCGGTTTGAGGTTTCCTTCAGCAAAAGTTTTTGATGAGGACTCTCATTCTTTGTTCTTTACTGTCATCACAGAAACATGAACCAAGGGCAAAATTGCGTTTAAAAATTATTTAGCTGAGTCAATATAGAACAGTTCGTTTGCTACATTGACCCAACCGGGGTTCGAACCCGAGATCACAGAGTGGCGTTACCATGAAAACTGGTATGCAAACCACTCGACTATGAAGCCGTCTAAAATGAATTTAAGTATCACCTTGGTAAATTTTTGTTATGTTATGTTTGTGATTTGAATAATTATAATAAACATATATTTTTAGATGATAAAATTGCATCCATATTTGTAAGCAATCTTATAAAAAGATAGCATTGAAAAAATGCAGAAAAATATATAAAATTAAATGGCTGTTTCATCTTAATCGATTGCCCAAATTCGAATATGAAAGGATGTTCCTCTCATTGACGAGACAACGCTGGCCTACAGCGCAATGTTAGAAAGGTACTGGAAAATTTCCACGGGTGATCACGAGGAGAGCATTGGACCGGACTTCCAAAGGTTGCGGGTTCGATTCTCGTCTGAGAATTCACTTTTGAGCTGAGTCGATTTTTTCTATTATTTTTCTATTAATAATTATTTATCTTAGAAGATAGCATTGAAAATGCATAGAAATGTATAAAATTATAAAATATTAGTAAAGGACAATGCCGATTTTTGTATGGACTTGTGACCCGAAATGACCAGAGACGATACAAACAAATATAAGTAGCTAAAGCCTTCTAGATTAAGAATTCGTTGGTTTCAGTTTAATTTTCAGATTTGTAATGGAGAAAAACAAACTTTTCTGAAAACATAACCTAACATTTCAATACGTATTTTATAATACTTGAATTAGTATTTTGCCTATTATTACGCTCTTATCTCATACTAATCATGTAAAAGAATCGAATAAAACACTATGTGACTATAAACGTCTTCTTTTCATGACTCATGACTGGTTTAAAGATTTATATTTATGAAGATACCTATCCTAGTTTTTTATCCATTATAAAACTAATAATTATTTATCATGCAATGTAATAACCATTACATTGCATCGGTAAAATGTAAAGATATAGATAAAGTATGCATGTAAGAAGACTTTCAAGTATGTACCTATGGGAAACCTCCCAAAGGTACATACTTGAAAGTCTTCTTACATGCATACATACAGCTAACGCCCGTCCTGTAGGAGGGGTAGGCAGAGACTGGAGTCTTTTTATCAATACAAAAACATACTTGCTTTTACATTAAACTAAGTTCATAAAAATCAGATGTGTGTAATACATACCTATGTAGTACACATATCTGATTTTTATAAACTTAGCTTTAAATTGCAAAAGGAAAGAAGAAAATTGCTATTATTCACTGTTTTTAATAAAACATTGCATGTTATTAGTTCTCATATTTTATTCTCTATATATATAGTACTCTTATGTTGTTGAGTTTCCAATATTCAATTAGGAATAAATGGTTCAACACATTGGATATAATCAAATAAGGCAGTTCTTAAAATAAAACACCTGGGGGAAATATAAAAAAACTTTGTCACAGTTTTAAGCGCTTAATTTATATTTAATCAAGACGTTTCAACTTCTTTTACGGGAGCCACGATGTTTAAACTTCTTTAGAGGAGCCATGATGACAGGATCATTAAGGCAATGGTTGTGATATATGTTCCACTACCATCACAATATTTAAATCAGTTATATTCATGCTATTTCTCTATGAGCTCTCACAAAGCAAGCATGAGAAAGAAAGTTGGCCGGTCTCACCTATAAAATAATGGAAGTGCTTTATTTAAAGTTGTGGCATTATTTTGTGTTTTTTTAATAGTCACATTATATATATGAATAATAAAATGTAAATTATACATATGTGAACATTCATAGAAAGGTGTCAATGAACAACTAAATAGGAAACAGGTCAATAACATAGAAAAATGTATTGAAAAGATTCATAAGGGGATTTCTGGTCAGATGCAACACTTCACACATGGCAACTGTTTAAGAAACTATGACAATAATATTAGCAGATTAAGTAATAATAATAGTGGCAGATATAGGCAGTACTTACAGTTCTGCGATGATGCCAGTATGAAGCAATGGATGTTTGTGGACTGCTTTCTAATATGTCTTCTAACACAACCAACAGATCCTTCACAACCAAAATAAATACTGGCATGCCCATATTGTCTTTCTCTCGAGTTGGTTGCAATGAATCTTTCAATGAAATCATGACAGGCACCACAAACCAAATCCGATATCTGTTTACAAAGTATACAAAACATTTTATTTTTGAATACATACAGAAATATATTTAAAATTTATATCTTAATAGTGTGTGTGCGTATGCAAGCATCTGTAACTAAACCTTTGATAATTTACCTGAAATGTTAACCATTCGGCCAGAAGAGAATTCATGTTCTTAAGGTATTTTGGAATGTTAATACTGATACAAGTTGGTCATTTTTCACTTATTGTAAATCTAAACACTCTGTTAGCGAACTATACTAGCTACAAATAGACTTTTTCTAAGTAATAGTAAAGTAATAGTACAATATTATACAATAACAATAGTATAAAATACTTTCAATGACGCTAACCAACCATACGTCACTTTTATTTTTTAATAAATAATGTCGTTTGGCTTATAGCGGTTTTGGTCTCAAACGGTGAAATGATTATATATTATTTCCTTATAAAAGGAAAAAGAAACATATTTAGGCTATTAATATATGCATATATTTATTTAAATGTTTGTTTAAGTATGTAAATATATTAATCAAAAATAAAGGACGGCCAAAATGCTGATATCCAAAGCCATGGCGCAGTAAAGCAATATCACAGGGAAGTGCTTAGTAAACACACAACTTTTTATTGGTTTTTAGATTCGTAATCTGCTTTTAGATAAGTTCTATACGTTAAATATTGTATTTTTATTTTTAAATTGAATTAGTAATAATTTCATTCTTGGTCATTTCCGGTCACAAATCGAAATTGTCCTTTATAACAAATGAGAAAAAGATAAAATAAGAATATGTTCTGACTAAAAAAATATATAAATATCAGTTTTTTCAAGTTTTTTTACTAGCTTATGATAAAAACAACGATAATTTAAACTAATACTCATAAATTTGATTGTTTATTTAAAATTATACAAAAAATATAAAAAAAAATCAAATGTCATTGATATACCACAATTTTTCGAATTAAAATGTATAAAAATTATATTAATTTACCTTATAATAAAGCCTTTAAAAAAATGCATAAAACAGGAAAATTATAAAATTAAAATGTATTATTTACCACAACAGAACGCTCTCTTTCCGATTCTTCAGTTGACTGATAGAAACAGTGTCTTTTATGTGCAATAAAGTTGATACAATGAATATATTTTATTGTCACATTTCCACTCGATTAATAATTACAAATTTGATTTGATTTGCTGAATCTAAAATTTTCTAAAAGTTTACTTTTAATTTGAAATTTTCATATAAATTCTATGTAGAGACTTTCAAGAGCTATTGTTACGAGTTTATAACTCGTATCAAAATTATTATTGAGTTTTAATCAAAATTATTAATCTGCTTGTGAATATATACTCTATACTCAATTATTGGTGGATATTTGATGATTAATGAACCGATAAAATAGAAATATTAAGCAATTTAAAATATAAAATAAAATTATACCTAAATATCAAAGTTAACAACAAAATTAATTAATTTTTATTTTGTGATGTTACAATATGTATCTTTAAGATTGCAATTCGGTTTGCAAATTCACGTTCTTATTGTCATGCGACCACAGGTAAGCAGGACAAATTGTGGAATTGTTTTTCCTTCTATTGCATGTTTCTATTATCTATATTCTATAAAGTAATGTTTTTAATTATAAAAATAATTCAATAAACATCATGAAATTATATTTTTTAACATTTTATTATCTATTATTTGCTTTCGTATTACATTATATGTCTTGTGAATCAATAATAAATTAAGTTATATATTCAGAATTTTGCAAAGCATTACAATTTATCTGAGTGTAAGCGAAAAAATGACGCATTTTTTCATAAAACGTTTTTTAAACGAAATTTTATATAATTTTTATAATGACATTAAAAGTAAAATATTGTAATGTTTCTTACGTTCATACCTACCATACCACAAAGTAAGTACTGTAAGGCTAGCTTGATAATTATACAATCTTCAAGCCTTTCATTTGAAATAAATATTCCAGTTATTTTTATTTAATATATTTAAACTTATATTCTTTACGTTATTATGTTACTATAGTAACAAAAACAGCAAAACTGGTAAATGAAAAAGAAAAAATAACTGTTACCTGATTAAACCATCATATTTAACTAATATGTCTTACCAGGAAGTTTTATATCTATAAAAAACACAATGACTTTCAAGAGTCAAGAGCATAAAAATCTATTATTATCTTAGACTTTTTCAACCAATATATTTATTGTATTTACTTTATATTTTGGCTAATTTAAATTTTTGTACTAATATATTATTTTCCAGAATGAAGTATTGTTACATTTCCTGACAAATACAATTGAGGCGTCTTCAAGTCACTAGTGAATAGGTATCTTCTTGATAAGAGCGTCACATTCTAGATCGCATCGTCGCATACCATCAGGCGAGATAGTGGTCAAGCGCCTTCCTATTTACAATAAAAAAGTTTTATCCTACAACTTCCGAAAGCATGGCCACATCACATTTCAAGTGCATTATCTCGATATATAAAAGGTTAACTCACACCGAGGTAGCATACTTAGCGAGAGCGCGTACGCCGCGCTTCCTGATCACTCGAGGTGATGCAAATATCGATAATCACAATCGAATCGAAATCGAAAACCAAATAGTGCTTCCCGCCAAAAAGTTCCGAAACCGAAATCGAGACCAAAGAGTTTACATTCTTTTTTTTAATTTATAAATATAAATTATAACTGTTTAAAAATAGAACTGTTTTAGAACAATTTCGAAATCTTTGCAACTATCGTATCTTTTGTTTGGAGGTTAAAGTGTAGTGATAAAAATGAAGATGGTTGATAGTTCCCAAGATGATACTGCCCCAAAACCAGGTAAGTTTTTAAATAAAATAAAACAGAACACAATTCAACATAACACTTTAATATATGTTTATATATATATTACTTATTATATGAATTAAATATATAATATGACCAGATGATTCAGCCACGCGTTACTGTGGCTTAGTTATTATAATTTGCAATATTTTATAGTATAGATTAAAATGAAACCTAACGCAGCAAAATTAAAAGGAAAGTCATCGTAATCGGTTAAGTATTTTCGGAGTTCATCGCGGTCAAACACTGTGACAGGGAATTATTATATATATATATATTGTATTTTCAAACAATAGCAAGGTAAAAGCTGGTATATTGAATATGCTATCAAACTATTTTTATTCTACCGAAAACCGGATTTTTAATCCAAAGGAATTTAAACTTTCAATGGTACTAGTCTACGTTCACCTTTCAATGTCAACACTAAAATAAGGTACATATCGCTATTAAAACGTTGTATGTTAAATCTGTTTACTAAATTTATGCAAATAACAATATAATTTCACTGTTCTATATCTTAAATATTATTTCATTTATTTATTCATTTAAAATTTATGCATACAAAAAAATATCAAAAAATAATTCTATAACACAAGCATTACATAAGGACACAACTTATTTCAAAAAAATATGAGAAAGGCAGTGTGTATGTACTTCGAGAGTATATAATTATTTTATATCATGTTTATATTTTTTTTATAATGCTATTTATTTATAAACAAAATATATAAAACTGTAATTCAGTGTCCAAGTTAATTAAAGAAACTAATTAAATTTACAAGAAATGTTATCTTATTTGATTTTGACGGCTGCTCGCAAGGCCCGGTAGCTCAATTGAGAGAGCAGTAGACCGGATATCCAAAGATTGCGGGTTCTGGTCCCACACACAAACACACACACACACACTCAACATATATATAAACTCAGACTAAAGTACAGATGCTCGTATTCATCACACAAACATCTGCCTTTTAATCTCGAACCCAGTACCTCCGGTGCGAAAAGCAGGATCGCTTCCATTGCACGAAACAGTCGACGTCGATTCAAAGGAAGGTTGAAATTAGTTCCGGAATCGTTTGATGTCGCACCGGATTCTTAATTTTCCTGTTTGCGACAGCAAATTATGTTAAACAGCGTTGTTGATAAGTATTTGATAACAATCGTCCTCAAGGGAGAATCTTGCAACATTCGCTGTACAATCAGCGACAAATCTAATGTGACAACAAGACATTTGTGTAGTATGAATAAAGTACCTTAAGAACAATGTACGTGATAGATACGATTATTACGGTTGTACACACATTATACATTACCATTATACATACAAAGAAAATAACAAAAAAAATCATGTCACAATCAACATTCCTTTGTGCAGCAGCAGGAATGGGGTAAAAATTCGATGAAAATAAAAAGTTCTCCAAAGAATAGGTGACGCACCGCTTTTAAGCCTTCAACCTGGCTGATGAGGGCGTAAGGGATATGAAACAACGCAAGTCAGTGTCATATATGTTAAATTGTCAAAGATAGTGGAGTTAGAAAAACATCAAATAAAATAGAAATTGCTAGAAAAAAATATTTAACATTTAATATCATTAATGGGTATAGAATCTCAAAAAAAAAATAATAATAAAAAAGCATGTGTGCAATTCACACGTGATAGAAGTGAAACCTTCAAAAATAATATGTACACGTATACAAAATACCACGGTTGTTGTGATGCCTTCTCTCAAACGTTTTACTACGCATGCGCACACAAAAATGTATTAACACACGTTCTTAATGCTTCCTATCTTATTTTCTCCTACGTTAAATCTTATGAATTTATGTGTCTATCTCTTTTTACTGTCGCTTTTTCGTTTCATCGACTTTCAAATCGCAACGATGCTATAGAAGTTTTCACTTCAAAATAGAAATGTCAGTAAGAAAAAATATAAATGTAAATAAATAAAACAATATAATACGCCTTAATACAGAATAGGTAGATTTTTATGAAGAGAAAAAAAGAGAATACACCGTGGCACCATTAAGCGACACCAAGATGCTGTAGTTGTAATATGTGGCACTTGTGATTTTTTGTGAGGATAAACAAGTTGTAAAAATCTCGCAGCGGAGGCGGCAAATCATTCCAGCACTTGGTGGCCTGGAAACGCAAACTACCCCCGAATAGTACGGTCTGGTGACGGTAATATGAGAATAGAACCCGAACTGGAGAATTTTAATTTATTAAATAAATATTCCTGCTTGCGATGCTTCAACACACGTTAAATACAAGGCATGTCAGATGTAGACGCCTTCGCAACTCCATTTCTGTGTTAAATTATTTTAATAGATAAATATTTTTAAAAAATTACTCGGGTCACTTATTCTCAGGTGGAAATCGAAGGCGAAACCTTTGGATATCCGATCCAATGCTATTCTAAATTGGAAGGTTGCTGGTTCAATTTATATTAAATTAATTGATTATATATTATAGCATAGAAAAATACATTAAATATATTAAAATTCCAACAACAAAAACTTCCAACTTTGCGACCCGTACTGCTAAAGAGTGGGACTACTGTTTCCTGACACATATAATTAGTGGTCTTGAAAAGAGACCATGAAATTCTGTCAGCATTCCTGTCTTTTAAATCACCGATATGGTAATAGCCTTTATTCATGATTGCGTTTTTGATACCCTTTTTAAATTTTTCGAATTGTAGTTCAGTCAGCTTGTGAAGAACTTTGTTATCAAAAGTCAAACCCCTACCCACTTAGTATAGATAGATATATATAAATGTCTGCAGGTCAATCTGTTTGCCAACTGCAATCAGGTCTACGATATTGTTGATATTCTCTTGTATCGACTAATTAGATTGATTGCTTGTGTCCACAAGAGATAGCACCAATTTGCTTATGTGCTTTAGTAAACAGTAGTTCCTATTAGAAAACTCATTTACATAATAATTATGTTTCTCAGATTCACATTAATTAGCCTAGCCCAAAATAAGGTTATGGATACTAGGTTAACAAATAGATATACATAAACGATACTTAGATATAAAATATTTATAGGAATATACAATGTGTCCAAACACCAGTGTCGGAGCCTTTAATGGAGTGAAGTATGGCATTTTTTTATCGACAAATTGCCCCTCAAATTTTGTTTTTCTTTTACGGCTGCCATTTTGTTTTCTTGGTAACCAAGACCTGGGCTCTCATACTAATTCGACCACCACTACTCATGTAAATGTCCTATCAACATTAAAAAGGTGTCATTTGATAGCTAAACATGTCGACAACAGTAACACAGCCATCATGTTTCAATTGTCATGGAATAAAAAATTGAAAAAAGTAATTAAAAAAAAAGGAATCCTTTTTAACATTTAGAGAAAAACCAAATTTGAGGGGCAATTTGTCGATAAAAAATGCCATATTTCACACCATTAAAGGCTCCGACACTCCGACACATTGTATTTTATTACCCATCACTCAGGTACAGTCACACAAACATATCCTCCTTCCAGGACTCGAACCCAGGAATTTCGGTACGAAAGGCAGGATCGCTACTGTAGCACCACTTGGTCGTTAATAGAAAATTACTTACATAAAATCAGGGGTAGGCAGAGATCACAGATCACTTTTCTCGATCCTGACATATATCTCTCGCTTCTCATCAGACATTAAGATCTTCGGTAAAGAGTGCTTTTGACTTGTCTTTTTAAGGACATCTCCTATTTGGTCCTTGAAAGTTCGCTTTTGCCTTTACCGACTTTCCCATCCAAATTTGCCTTATATACTTGTCTTCAATTATATTTCGTTAATATTTTTTACATGTCCAAACAATCTTAGCATCATAAGAATACAGCAAACAAAATATTAAATAACAAAAATGAATAAAAAAGTATTTACTTACAGTTAAAAATGCCCGTCCTAATCTTCATATGGCTAAGATTTGATCTGGGCATCAGTCTCGAAATTAGTGTGCGTACAAGAGTATTTTAAAAGCGCCGTCGATACGCATTATAGAAGGGGAGTAAGTTTTATACAATAAAGACAAACGTCATAATAAAGACAAGAATACGAGCATTTGTACCTGAATAGTGGCTATTTATATATCCTACTAATATTATAAATGTGAATGTAAGTTTGTTTGTTATGCTTTCACGCAAAAACTACTAAACCGATCATCATGAAACTTCGTAGATATATTCTTGGAGGTATTAGTAGTAACATAGGATACTTTTTATTGAAAAAAAAATTGCGGGCAAAGCCGCAGGTAAGAGCTTGTATTTCTATAAATATTAGGCATATATGTATCATATATATGTATATCTATTACCCTAATATCCATAGCAAAAGCCTTACAGTGCTTACTTTGGGCTAGGCTAATGGCTGTGAATGTATAAGAGTAAAAAAAAGCGTATACTATTATGAAGCCAACATGTTACTGTATCAACAATTCTTCTATACTAATATGAATTTCAGATACTAAATAAACTATAGAAGCTTTTTATCTAATAGTAGGTCATAACAGAGTTTATATTAATAAACTTTTAAAAAGTAACGCGATTTGTTTGGGAATTGTTGTGTGAATTGTTACGAATAAAAGCTGTGAATATTAACTAAAAATTTTCCTTATTATTTTTCCTACCTCATATCCCTATTTTGCAAATTCTATAGTTTAGTTACCTAACTTCAATTTAACTTTTTTCCTTAAACATTCATTGATTGGTCACTTTATTATCTAATTTTGGAAAAATGTCTTCAGGATTCCCAATTACTCTGCCACCTAAGTTGTTATTAAAAATAACAACTTAGGTGGCAGAGTAATTGGGAATCCTGAAAATAAGAAGAAAATAAGGTAACAATAAGGTTATAATTTTATCATGCTTTGGTTTATGATTGTAAATTATAATTATTTGTTTTATAAAAAATTTGCTTAAAACAAAGTTAAAAATGGAATTAAGTGATGTGAAACAATAAAAATATACTATATTAAATTAATTTAAAGAAGATGAAAGTGCATAGTTGCATTTATTAGTCTGTAACTGCAACATGCTTTTCGAAACATGAAAAAGATCGATATAATATTTTTTGGTCGTATTTCTGATGGATGACACTTGCAAAAACGAAATTACAGCGGAGAAAACCTATTAGTGCCAAAATGATAAAGTGCCTAGTATTTTTTCAAAGATTTTTTGAATGACAATGTTGTAAGACAATCTCTCATTTCAGCTGACAGCGAATTCTACGACAGAGGGATGATACCAATACCAATTTTCAATCAAACACACGGAATCTCTTTTAAATAGAAAAAAATTGCAGTATATAAGGCATTTGACAAAACGAAAAATGTTGATTGAGTTTAAAAAATTCGCTAATGTGCTTACGAATACAGCTTTCTGGCCATATTTGCTAGAAAGAAAAAACCTGGATGTTTGTCGACATATTATTTTAAAATAAGATAAAAATAATTAAACCTTTATTTCTGTCTTAATGGTACGAATAATTACTATTAATACTTTAATACTATATTTGGCACTTGAATTTTGTTTTAGAAAGATTGGTATCGTTAGAGAGTATCTTTAAGTCCGCGTACTTTTAGGAACTTTTTGGTAAATATATGAAGTAGTGTCTAGAAATCATATACTTAGATATATAGTATATTTTAGCGGGCACACAGCGCATAGAACTGGTGGCCATCGGGGCAGAAAAGTTCTCGCGTGGCGACCACGGACCGGAAGACGAAATGTAGGCCTCTCACTCGGTGGACCGACGATCTGGTAAAGGACGCACCTGATTGCGGGCAGCGGGACCACTCATTGTGGACATCCTTGGGGGAGGGCTTTGTCCAGCTGTGGACGGCATTTAGTTGAGACTACTTGGATAGTATTTTTTTTGTTTTTTATCCAGGCCATCATTCGTAGTACTATTAACAACAAGTACCTTTATTTCAAACAATTACTACAGAAAATGACATGCGTAACTAATCACTTACAAACTTCCAAACATGTTGATTATAGTTATTTTTAGTATCACCAGTTATATCGGTTTTCCTACATACTTTCCGATAGTCATTCTCAGATCAAGAAGGGTCATGATTGATTACAAAATTGATTAATATATCAACAAATTGTTTATGAACAATATTCTCAGTAATAAAGTGACCTTCCGTAATAAATTCTTCACGTAGGTACATCAATTATTGCTGCGAAAACGTGATTTACAGTATGATAATATTATTTTGAAAAGATCTGCTGCGCAATTCTGTAACATACAATTTCTATGTCGAGCTTGATAATTACAATGTTTGAAATAAAATATCTGTAAGTAATATCTTTAACGGACTCGAGCTTGTGCTACGAAAGGCACGTGAATCTGGTCTTGACTGTGGTGGGTCAGGGCCTAATAACCCTAGGATGTTATCATACATTTAAAATGCATGTGCTCTAATAGTTGAAATATTAAAAATGATGATAAATTAAATAAATCCACTTTAACCCGGTTTGATTGGGAATTAGACTATGAATTTACTGTGACCATTACCTTAGTAATCCTGTGATCATAGATCCTGTAAAGGTGTCGAAATGTCAAGTTATTTTATTTATACATTTTCTTTAGTAATCGTAGTGAGAATTCAATAACTAAATATAAAGTAAAAAAACCAGAATTTATTTATATAAAAAATTTTACAATTAGGAACGTGCCCGATTAAAATATTGTGAAAGTAGTAGAAAATACATGACAACCATTATCTTAGTCATCCTGTGATCACATCTTGTGTCATCAGGAATAAATATAAAATAAAATATGCGCAAAATCCGTAAAAAAGTGTTTTATATAAAGATGTAATGTAAGCGAAAGTGTAAGAACTAAATAAACTTACAAAGTCCACTATCTTCTTTTACCATAATAGTAATATATTCGGTTTAACAAATAACATAAAGAAGATAAGCACTTATCGTGAAAACATGTGAGTGACACTTGTAAAATGTTTATGATGCTGTCATCTTTTGACGTATCGTCATTATGGACTAAATGAGAGGTATTGGCTATTGATTGTAATCCTTGTGTACCATCTGTATACAATAAATTAGCCAATTACATGTAAAAATAGTTGGGTGTAAAAAGTGTTAGTAACGGAACCTTTAATATTATCCGTTGTTGGCCTTACTGGGTTTTATTTTGACATTTTATTTAAATGTAAATATAAAACCTAAATGAGAATTTAATAAACAAATAAGTTATTAAATTCTCACTTATTATTATTAATTTATTAATTATTGGATCCCAAGCACGTGGCACGCTACAACCTTCGTGTCTGTTGAAATTACGATGTTTTCTGATTTCAATAGCCTCGCGTAGCTTCCTAGGAACAAATCTTTGTTCTCTAGCGAGAATTTGAGGTTTATTGAAACGAATATAGCGGATTGGCCCCTCAAAACATGCTCACACACTGCAGACCTATTATCGCGCCTATGTTTTATGTCAGCTACGTGTTCTTTAATGCGCGTCCCTATACTTCTCTTTGTTTCTCCGATGTAGGAAAGACCACAGTTACAATCAATTTTGTAGACACCTGCTGCCTTGAGGGCTGCCTGCCGCCTATATTGCACTTGACCTGTCGTAAGAATTGTTTAATCTTTCTGGCTCGTTTAAAGTAAGTATTAATGGAATTATGGCTTCAGAATGTTCCCAATCTTGTCAGTGACTCCCTTCATAAAGGGAAGGACAGCATGTTGACGTTCTACTATGGCTGGCTTGGCGCGGCCTCGGTGACGTACTCTTGGTACTCGCAACTTATTATCTTGTAGTACTCGCATGACATGCTGAATCACCATACTGTAACAATTATTGATACTGAAATAAGTATTTTTTTTTCATATATATGCAGTTTCATGCTAACCCTTCTGCGTGTTTTACATTGAGCAAAGTTTAAAAAGATCCTTTTAAATATTATGAGTCTTACTTAATTTTATCTAGAAACAAATATAAACTTGCCGATCTAAATTTCAGGCTTCGTAGAATTTTTAATAAAGGCTTAGTTTGGATAGATGTTTAATTTCCAATAATCTTATTGGCCTACCTTTTAATAAGTTTAAAAATATTGTTAGGATGAATTAACGCTGTTACAATATCGGCGATTATTCGAAAGACAGGATTGCGATGAGCGAATAGTCTTGTTTCCCTTTATGCTTCTTTAATGAAATTACTGTATGAAATGCTTTTATTGTAATAGTATATTTTTCTTATACGTCTTGTGTAGTACATGAATAGCCATCTTAAATGTTTTATGAGCATGTCAGACTTAATTAAAGGTGAAAAAAACAGTCTTTTCTATTGTGAATTGGTAGGTGCTTGACCACTGTCTCGCCTGATGGTAAGCGATGATACAATCTAGGATGTGATGCGTTTACCTAGGAGATTATTCACTCATGAGTTGAAGTGAAGACCCCTAAATTGTTTCTGCTAGGAAACACAGACTTAGGCAAAGAGTTCCACTCCTTAGCGGTGCGTATCATAAAATCGCAACTAAATCGCTCAATACGACTCTTTGGTATAATGGTGACGCTTATTTGTAAGGTAGGTTGTCTGGGGACGGTGGTACTAGGTTGTGCAATTCTGTGCCATCTATGCTCAATGCTTTTGAGCTTTTTATAAAAAAGATCGTCATTACCGATGAGCCTCTCGGCCGTCCTCTCAATGGGCTCAAGCATGAAGCTGGTATTGGGCGGAACCATCTCAAAGATGAGAACAGTACTCCATATAGCATCGAACTTGTACTTGGTAAAGATTGAAGTGTTTCTTGCGACATTATAGTAATATCAGTTATATACGGGATAGTTACCACGTACCTTGTTTTTATTGAGAGTCCGATATTTCGGCACTGTTGCAAGCGCCATGATCACAGAGCAACTGAAGTAACTGCGGGTAGGCTGTTATTTGCAGACATATCGGTCTACCCTCCGACGAAGTCTATTATTGCGTTCGATACCCGTACCACTGTTCACATTCTCATTATTCACTTGAAACTGTCCTCGACACACAACACTTACAGTATTAAAGCGCGACACGACACTTTTTTGACTATTTCGGTTTTTACACGTACGAACCACAGGATTGCGACATCTTCGTGGTACCAGGTTTCCCGACGTAGGAATTACCATGGTGTAACTGTTGACGTTCAATACACGAATTTTAGATGCTCATATTACATAAAAGGTATTCTGTCTTTTCTTTACTTGGTCTTACGTCTAGTATGTTTAATTATCCTAACTTATTTTGATTTAATATTATAATTATTTAACTTACAGATGAGGCAACAGTTTTAACAGAATCATTATCTAAGACACTTTCTTCAGGAATATTTCCTTTAGTTGTCAAATTATGGTCTATCTTTATGGTTATTAAGATAAAATGTGTTTTAACAACTTTTCTTTAAGTTATATTTTGAATTGTATTAGATTGAAGAGTGATGGCTACTTCATGAAAAGCTGTAAAAGTATACTGGCTTATTAAGTTAAAAGTTAGTCTCGGCTTGAGGTGTAAAAATAACATTTAATAGACGATCCTTGTAATGTAAAGAGCTTCATAACAAAATGTTGTAAAGGTTTGGTTGAAATTACAGACCTTGTTATAATTTACATAGACTAATTTTTATAGACTGCAAGCTTTATGAATATCATGAAGCTACCAATGGTTTTAGGTTTCACTAAATGAAAGCAGAAGCTAATCACGTTGTCACTATTTTTATCTATTTTATAGGAGAAGTAGTGAATTTAAACAATATATTCTTTGACGCTCCTTTTATTTTGATTGGCACAAATGTAATTTGTGTTTTTTATTTAAATTTTTTGCATTCACAATGCAATATTTTCTATAAGATATAAAATACGTGTGTAAAAAACAACTACACCTCCGAGCCCTCAGGTAGGATTCGAACCCACGACCTTTCGCAATCCGGTCCGCAAACTATATATAGCAATGATTTTAGTCTTACATCCTGTCTGACAGTAGAATATGTGATCCTCTTTATCATATATATAAATAACATCCCTATGTGTACCAAAGGGAAAAAATACGAGGACAAGTTCAGAGGCCAATATCTTTTTCTTGAGCAAAAAGGCCTTTATTAACATGGTATTGAAGTCCTTTCTCCAAATTTATAATAAGATGTAAAGCTGATTGACAACAGCTGTGCGGAGAAGGTTGCATTTGTATGCAACACATCACATATACTGGTACAAGCACCGGCAGTTTTGCCTAATCTATAATATTTAAATTAAACAACTTTTTCAGGGTTTTTTGTGCATAATTTATATTCAATCCCGGCGCTTCAACTTCTTTACAGGAGCTGTGAACACAAGATGACAATGATCGTCTTATATTTTCTTATTCCAAATAAAAAAAAACCTTGTGTGCAATTCACATGTGGTTGAAGTGAATCCTTCAAAAATAATATGTACACTTATACAAAATCCCACGGTTGTTGTGATGCCTTCTCTCAAGCTTAGTACTACGCATGCGCACACAAACATGTATTAACACATGTATATAATGCTTCTTATCTCATTTTCTCCTACGTTAAATCTTATGAATTTCTGAGGCTGTCTCTTTTTACTGTCGCTTTTTCGTTTTATCGACTTTCAAATCACAACGATGAATAAAAAGTTTTCACTTCAATAATTTTGATTTATTAAAATTTAAATAGATAAGAACGTACCCGATTAAAATATTGTGAATGTAGTAGAAAAAATATGACGATCGTTGCCTTAGACATTTTGTGATCACGGCCACTGTATAGGAGTAGAAACGTCTGGATTAAATATAAATTATGAGCAATTAACTCAAAATAAGTTGTTCGATTTAAATGTGTATTGAGCGCTAAACTGTAAGAACTAAATGCTCTATAGTAATTTTAATTAGTTTTCAAATGTAATTTACTTTAAGTTAACCTTGATTAAAATAAATTAAATTAATTTTATATTAGAATATCGAGTGATCGACTCAAGTATAAGGATTTTAATATGTCAAACTTCGCAACTGACTATTCACGTTTGTAATTGGAAGTTTGTAATAAATAATTAATTAATAATTTAATTTGAAACATTTTCTGTTTTTATAATATTATATAAGGCGCAGTGGTTCGGTATAAAACGGTAAACGGATAAAAAAAATGTATTTTCTCGGGCTCTTTTATGATACAATAAGCCATTAATTAGCTTAAGCAGTTAATATTTCTAATGCCACAAATATTGCACTGGAATAGTGCCAAGATTGTATTAATTATAAGTATTTTTAAGAGTACTTAAGAGGGCCTGCAATCTAGTTCAGATACCAGTCTCTCCACAGTCTCGTATTTGTTACCTTCACAGCATGGTAGCAATTAATTTTATTTTTGTAAAAAGATTGTGTAGAGAAGGAAATAAAGATTTTTTTATTATATTTTATTTTTTTCTAATGAATTACTACCTACTTGTGCTACAAAAGTTTCTTAATCAATGGTAAGCGACGATGCGATCTAGGATCTGATGATTCTGCCTAGAAGATAAATTAATTTATATTTATCAGGAAACACACACTCCACACTTTGGCAGTACGGATTAAAATAGGAACCAAAACGCTAAGTGCGACTCTTTGGTATATCAACGATAATAACGATGGCGCCTATTTGTAAGTCTGGTTGTCCGCTGAATTTCTGTAAATACAGAAATAATGTCCTATAGTGGGATCTAAGGGCTAAGAATGACTACTTTTAGCTACAGAAGGCTGACGTCATCAATTCTAACAAACGAGCATTGATAGCGTAACGTTAATGACGATGACGTCACTGCCTAGCTGTTCACACCAACATAATAGAGCAGATCAAACGCAGGGCCGAACTTGCACAATCTTTTCATGCTGACAATGATTTAAATAGAATTGTTTGGATAAAATGGGAATCATAATGGTTACTAGAGAAGTGTTTTTACTCGGTGCTAGAATTTTTATATTATAAGGAGGAAATTTGCTTGACAATATATATAATTAATATTGCAACTTGATCCTGACTTATATTGAACAATTTCGAATTCGAAATAAAAACATAATTTCGAAGATTATGTAATATATCTTTATTTTTTATTTTCCAAATTTGTAATATATTTTAATTTTCATATTTATATTTAATTTTCATATTTATATTGTAATTTGAAGTTTTAAAATTGTTTTTTTTTAATTTATACTTTTAAATAACTTTTGCTTGTCAATATATTGACTAAATAAAATGGAACTATAAGAATTTGTAACATCTGCATTGTACAACATATTAAATTGAATTGTTGAATTGTTGTTGTACAACATATTTAATTTCAATTGAATTGAGTTACATATTATTTATGCATTACCGGCCAGCAAGTTATGTCAATTGTGCCAAAAGTGTATGAGCCAAATGACAAATAGAGAGATCAAAATTCGGAGATTCGGAAATTAGCGTAGCCCAAAGAAAGCACTGTAATGCTTGTGTTATAGATACTAGAGTAACAGATAGTCATATACGATACATAGATATGTAATAATGATACGAATATTTATAACCATTACTCAGCTACTAATGCTTGTATTTATGACAGAAACATCTGACTCGTCCGGGACTCGAAATCAGAACATCGTTGCGAAAGATAGGATCGCTACCGTTGCAGTAAATATCTGTAAAATCAAATGAGTGTTTAAATAAGAAGTAGAAGTGATATTGTACAAATTTTCTAGCACAATCTGTGTGTTAAAAAATAAATAATAATATTTGAACTTATTTGCCGCATATAGTTTTGTAATTTTATTTAATATGCATTTTTAAACTACCTATTTTTATAAATACTTTTTAGAGAGTTCTCTTATAAAAGCATTTAATATGAATATTATAAAAGATATACATAATTTAATATTGTATCTATGACTTTTCTTATTAAGTGTATTGAATTCAATTACATTTTGTCCTTATAAAAATAATAACGCAACAGCAATGTAATCAGACACATCAAAGTAACAGCTAATGCTTAGTTAAAATGGAGTAAGCTACTTTTTTCATAAACTTAATTGAATTGAACACGATAACTTAAAAATAGTTGGTTTTTTTCATAAGTGTTATTAGTTGAAAGCTTATTACGAACAGAAGCCGGAGTGTAACGTTTAAATGCGTAAACGTTACTAATGTATTTGTTTTAATATTTATATAACTCATCTAAATAATAAAGAAATAAGGTCTAAAATTGAAATATTAACTTGGTTAAACTTTACACATTTTAAACATACGTAAATGTGATATTTGGAAAATGTATTGCGTTTAATAATAAGATCACACCATGCAACTGATATGCGTTTAGAGAAATTTAAAAAAGAAAAAAATAACCATTACGAACCGGCTATTACAGAATTGATGATTATTTGAATGACAAAAAGGCGTGGTGTTAATGACTTTCAGATTTATACTTCAAAATTAATGCTTTATAATGTTAATATACTTATTTTTTTTTCAAGCGCTTAAAAAGTATTCTTAATTTTAAAAAAATTGTAACACAATAAAGGGAGAAAATCATAGCCCTTACTGAGTTTCCTGCGGCTTCTTCTCGGAACAAGGTCTCCCGTCGTAAGACATACGTAGCCGTGGTATAGTTGACTTTCAATAAAACCATTGTAAATGTTCATATTAAATAAAATGCATTTAATCTTTATCTATAACTCGGCTAATCCTGCCCTGTTGCTCATTAGTATGGTAGCCCTCACAATAAACTTTTTGCATCGCACTTCCAATAGATTCAATTGTTTTCTAGGTTCCCTTACGTCGAATATCTGAAGAAATTTTTCATTATCTGTTCTAGTTTATGTAAGCACTAGCTAACCTGGCCAAGCATTGCTGTGTTATAAATTTAAATGAAACCCACCTTATATTATAAGTTGTAACAAATCCAGCAAAATGAAACAAACATCAGATTCGGTTGAGTGATTTCGGATTTCATCGCAGTCAAAATCCGTAACACAGTTTTTTTTACATATCGACGGCGCAGTGCCAATAACACCTAACTGCTAAATTCAAAATAATACACAAGTTGAAAAAAACGTTTAATTTCTTGACAAGCTAAAAATTTGTTAAAAAAAGATATATTTATTTTTTAACATGATGCGCTTGCAACTGAAAATACGCTTAGGAAATTTTATTAAAACTTGCAAATAACGATTTTTAATTCGAAATGACAAAAAAATGAATTTCTCGACGAATTTTTTTCATCTTGGCACTTAGCTGTCGACATATAGATATGTTTTTAATTGGGTTGGGTATGGTGTAGCGGCATATCTTCACACTTAAAGGTTTCTTCTCATTATACTGCTTTTAGTTTGAGAGTAACTGAAGTTTTATATGTTTACTGACGTGCAATGTTCAGAATTAAAAAACCATATAGTACAACTAAAATATATAAGGATGCAAATGCAAATGTGCACTGTTAGGCAACTATATATATATTACAGTCTATCATTAAAGTTCATAAGGGCTGTTATATAAACCCGGCTATTCTTAAAAAGCGTAATCCATACTCTGTCATAAAACTACCCTCAGCTAGAACACTATTTGCTAGACAACAATTCTCGATACAATCCATCTTTTTGTATAATAAAATAAATAGAATTAAACATATCTTTGCAATGTCGGTTATTCAGTGTAAGAAAACTATAACAAACTGGTTAAAGGAACTCGACTATAATCAAATTGAGCGGCTGCTCCTGCGGTGAAATGGTCCCGATCTTTTCACAGTAGAAGTAGCTGCTCACTATGATACATAGACAAACACAGTAGGTACATTATACTAGACAAATACAAAAATAATCCACATAGTGCACACACAAAATACACACACACACATATACATACATACATACACGATTTTGTAATACTATTATTTGTTAAAGCTTTCTCATAGCTTATAAATGTAATCATGGTTCGAAAGAGCTGGCATCTTCTAATACAGGTTTTTTTCTAACTAAAAAGGAGACTCCCAACCCCTGTAATTTACTCTATAAGCTAATAACGACTTTTTAATTTTTTTGAATATATTTTTTCTCTTTATTAATTTGGGGTGTGGTGTTCTAGACCTCAGACACCTACCTTGCATACTTTTGATTAATATAAGTTAAAGCGATAAGGTTCTACAGTGGCTTAGGTATCAAACCATTGCGGAAGTACACGCTTCGTTTAAAATTTAGATTTTATTTTCAACAAAATTCAATCTATTGCTACACTCAGTTCGACTATGGAATTGTCAAGGCCATAACAAATTGTAACTACTATTACACATTCAATAAAACCATCGGAACTATGTACACAAAGGAAGTTAAAATCACCAGTCACTATAATTAAAGAATGATTACTGTTAGTGGAAATATTATTGATGAAAATCAACAGATTAAAATTTTACATAACCGCTATCTGAAATGGTGATGCAATTTTAACTTTTTAGCAAATCCAAAGTACGAGGGCCACCTGGAAGTAGTACCCGTTTAGGATAATAAATTAAACCAGTATATAATTACTTAACATTTTATTTGAACTTACACTGCATCTCTTCGTAATCACCTTCTCAAATTTGAGGTCCTATCTTAATGATGATAGAATTTTGTTCTTCATATTTATGCGCCGCCATTGTAATCACGGCTTCTTTAGGTCCTTAGCATCGATGTGATTTGAAAGTCAAAAATAAGATTTAACGTAGGAGAAACTGAGATAGGAAGCATTATGTACGTGTGTTAATACGTGTTTGTGTGTGCATGCGTAGTACAAAGCTTGAGATAAGGCTTCACAATAACCGTGGTATTTTGTATACATGTATGTATTATTTTTGAAGGTTTCACTTCTACCACGTGTGAAACGCACACATGCTTTTCTTTATTTTTAATGAGTTTGATGTTGATCCCAATCAAGCCCGGGGGCCAAGACAGAATCTACGATGGAACGAGCTAACCCATAGCACAGCATCAAATCAGCTCCATAATACTGAATTGTCAGGCGATGTACAAATGCATGCAAATTTTCAGATCAATCGGAAACTGGGAGTGGGTCAAATTTAACTTACAAGATTTAATTACATACACCGGGACAGATAAAAGTAAATGGGTCGTTCTTCTTTTTTACCGACAGAAACGACGTTTTTCTGTTTTTTTGCTTTTTGAACTATCCATAATTGTGGTTTCTGTGTGGAATAAGAAATTGCATCTGTGTTGTCATTAGGACTAATCAAAGTTTCCTTTGCGGCAAATATTAATTCTTTTTTAATGTTGGTTTTTTAAATAATTGTGTGACAAAGTGGCCTTTTCTGTTGAGACCACATTTCGGTTTACCACTCTGTCACGGCATTCTACGGAAAACAAACGAAAAAATGTGTTGGTTGGTAAAAATGAAAAATTACATAATATTAATAGATGAGAAAAATATGGACGTTTATTCGAACCGAATTAAAAAACCGTAAATATCAATACTCCAACGAGATGCCATAATAAGACGAAGAACAGACCATTGTCGGTAAAAAAGAAGAACGACCAAAATAAAAGCTTGTTAAAATTGCAACTAATTTATGTAACTAGTTAAAAAAATAGAAACTATTCGATATTAATAACCTAACCACAAAATATTTGGGAAATATTATACCTGTTTTTATTAAATAAATATTTTATCAACGTGACTAATGGTGACATTTATAACCGCAAAAAAAAGTGAAACAATACCTCACTTTTTAATCCAGACATAATATTCAGTGATTTCGATGAATTATGCGTTGTAACGCTGATCTCTGCATTTTCAATTCTGATTTATCTCTATTAAAACGTAAGCATGTCCAACACAGCTAGCGTTGGCCATGCAATGAGTAATTCCCCATTTTTCCTTAAAACTTTTGTGTAGCTTTTACACATCAGACACGAGATAAATAGCCTTATTCATTATCTGCAATAATGTATGTTTTTTAGTTTAAGTAATATTTGCTTTCCTAACTGGGTATAATATTGTTTGTAATCCGTTTAAAAGGTTCATGTATAAAGTATAAAACAATTTATAATAGAAATCAATATTTTTTAACTTAATAAGGCATTCTACTTAAATAATACATTTGATAAAATATTTCAATATTTGCACGATCGTTTGGCACAATGGTTACGATCCTTTCGCATCTACCGTCCTGGGTTAGAGTCTCGGAAGGGACAGACGTTTGTGTGATGAATATTGGTACCTGAGTCATGGGTGTTTATGTATATGTATTTGAATTAATATTACTTACCCTTTCTCTTCGTCTTCTCTTCTATCTATCCGTTACCCTAATATCCATAAAACAAACCTTTCAGTGCTTACTTTGGGCAAGGCTAATTGGTGTGATTGTTAGAAATACTAGGTCCATCCAGTTACTAAGCATAAAGCATCGCTAACACCATATATTGGAGCGGAGCGTAATACTTAAAAAAATAAAAAAATTCAATAATGTTTAGTAGATTAGATAAGAATGAAAACTTTAAAAAAACGCCGCATTTTGTTTCAATGGGGAATCCCATAGAGACACTTATATAACACCACGAATAAAATACTGAATATTTATCCAAAGACTTATCGCAATTGTGTTATAGCAACAACAGATTTTTTGAAATATTAAAATAATAAGAGGCAAGAAAGCCTGAGAACCCCAAAATGTTAATCCTTATATAAATATGTATTTCCATACACTCGCACACACACACACGCACACAAACACACACATTCACCCCCGCCCCCCCGCCCCCCCGCCCCCCCCCACACACACGCACCATACACCAGTACCAATTTTGAGTTTTATTTTACTGTTTAATATTTTTTTTTAGTAATTGTATGATATGGAAAAGTAGAGCAGACAGAAGTATGTACCCCTATGTTTCAATGTTGTTAATAATTTTATAAATAAAACTATTTCTTTTTTATATATTTGCAAGCCAGCGATGGCGAAAATTGTAGGAAACGGAATACATTGTATAACATATTTTTATGCAGGTCAAAGAAATAAATATTATCTCATCTAACTGCTTAAAACTCATTACAAATTGTCGAAAAACAATCTGTTTCGATCCAGTACTCATTTGATCCATTGATCATGTAATAAAATGTCCCATGTTTGCTCTCTACACTGTTGATTTGGTCTTCATTACGTGACTGGCATTTTTATTGTGAATTTTCACGAGTGTATAGCACAATACAATAGCAATTAATCTTTTTTTTATTATTTTATTCGTGCAACATGTAATCATTGAAAAATTGTTTTTGTTTGCGATTTAGACTGGATATCAATTAATTAAAAGTGACATATGATATTTATTGCGAATAGCAATTCTATGAAAACACCAGTAGTCTTTAAAAAAAATAACACCTATATTTTTATGATTCTAACACAGACAAATGGCTTATCTGTACAAAGTCCATTAAAAATACGATTTTTTTACATAAACTCTCTGGTCGTTGAGCAGATATATTTAAAGCAATTTTTGCTTCAAAACATTTAGCCTTTTTTATGCGTCTGAGCAAGTGCTCTTTCGTTGTATACCTCCAAAAAAGAATTGAAGGTAGTGTTTATGGCGAGAGATGGCGCTGATTTGCAACTTAAGAAATACTTGGAAAAATTCAACGTGTCTCTCAAGGTCTCGGTAACTCAATTGGGAGAGCAATCGCCCAGATTTCAAGAGGTTGCGAATAAGTCTAACCTAACCTGTCGCCCGAGAGTGATAATTTTCTAGTAAAAATTTCTTAACTTTAACTAATTTTTAAATATTTTTACGACTCCAAACGGTATAATTGAAAAAGGAAAAAAATATTATGAATTTAAACTTTTGTATTATTTTTCGTAATCTATGGTATGAAAATACCAGTAAATTATGAAATGGAAAAATTATATCTCGCCTCCAATAAATAAAGCATCCTGGACAGTGAAGGATGCGTGATTTGATTGCTGTCCGAGGTAACATGATATACTGTGTAAATAAAACTACTTTAACGGCATTATATTTTGTTTTTGAAGTGAAAACCACTTTAACAGCACTGTTATTTGAAAGTTGATAAAACAAAAAAGCGACAGTAAAACGAGAGAGACACATAAAGTCATAATATTTAACGTAGGAGAAAATGAGGTAGGAAGCATTATGTACGTGTGTTAATATGTGATGAAGATGGATACAGATGGATGGATCTTGGGAACTGCTTATTTTTTAAACCAGATCGACGAAACTACACATGGTTTTTTTTGAAAAAGTTTGTTCTTTTGTGCTGGTATTTACCCCCAACGCAAAAATTATCATTAAATTGCTTTTGTTTGAATTATTTCTTGGTCGAGACTGTTATAGGCTATGTTTATTAATCAGTTTTTTGAAAAACTAGCATTTATGATTAAGCGTTTCATTTTTTCATTCAACTGTACTTCATTGTATTTAAAGTCCGTCTTCTCGCATTTTCTCGGTAAACACTGGCGCGCGCCGTGCGAATACTTCAACAAGTTACAACATGTCGTAACAGATATCACTATATCAGCGGTCGCTAAGAATACACCGCATCAGAACAGATCTTTACGATAAAACCAGTTTTACCCAAATGATATCGGTATATGAACCGGTTTCAAACATATTGATATACACTATCGCCAAGTAATGCCTGATAGTATCAGATTTTTGATTAAGATATATACGTTTATGATTTTCGAAACACAAATAAGCAAGAAAAATCGATTTAATAAAATGATTGACATCGATTGATTACAGAGAATGAATCGATGGATAAGGGTATTGTTGGTGAATAATGTACAGTTAACTGTTAACACCTCAAGCTATACACTTCAGTTTTTCTATCTTCTTTATGTTATTGTAATAGAGATCATTTTAAGACTGCTTAATTTATTACAACAACCTTTTCTTTTTCCTGATATTTGAACGTATTAGTAAGAGAATACCAGTAAAAATTAGGATAATAATTAAAAAGAATTAATTGCAATTTAGGGCTATGGAACTTTTTTCTGAAATCCTTTAAGCTTAATTCTAATTTTTTTTATTATTCTATTCTTTATTCGATTCTATTTTTATATGAATGAAGGTACGATAGAAGTTGTAGAATTTATCTAAGACATATTATTACACAGGGTGGCCTAAAAATAGGGTAAAGGCAGTCTAGAGGTAGAGCATCACTTGGGCTTAACTCTATGTATAATCCGCGATTATCAATAGTTTACGAGTTGATTTTATTACATTAAATATTAAGCTAAGCACTTGACTAATTTATTTTTTTATAAATTAAATAAGTAGAACACAGAATAAAGCGCTTAAAAGGTTTGTCAAGAAATATGAAAAACATCATACCCCAAAAAGCATAAAAAACGCTCAAAAACTATAGTACGAAACAAATCATATGGGGGTGACGGTTAGCCCTAGTGATGCTCTACCTCTAGACTACAAAATTTTGCACAGAATCCAGGTATTAAATGACCTTAACAAGTGAGAAAATAGTTAAAATAGGAAAACAACACTAGTTCTAATGATAAGGCAGCGTGGACCTAAAAGAAATGAATTGCTCGTTCTCTGAATCGTTGTGTAATATACACAATTTGTAAGACATTTGGCGATTTTATAAGAGTTTTGGCACATGAGTTTCTTGCCCGATTCTTCTCATGTTAGCCCCTACGTTCGGAATCGGGTCGCTCGTGGCGATTCCATGCGCGGCATCAACTCTGCGGACGTACTTGCCGCTAGCGCACGGGCTATCTTTATTATAGAAGAATATTATCTTGATTTTGTAAAATTGACGATTTTAAGTGCCCGCAAGGGCCTATGAAATAAAGTTATTTTGATTTTTTTTGATTTGTTCTTTCTCCTGCCATTCCTTGTAAGCATTGTGTTATAAATGACACAGTTCCGGTCACATCTTGAACAAAGTATTGTTTTATATTAGTAATAATATTTATTAGTTCATGTTATTTATATTCTATTTATTTAAAAAATATTACGCATTTCAATAATAACGTTGATGAGAAAGCAATGTAAATAAATACTCCAAACAAAATAAAACATCGAAAATTTAAACAGTGACTTTACGTGAGCCATATGTGTCTATAATATTTTCTAATACATACATAGTAAATTACTAAAACCTAAAATCACTAAAACTAAATTAAAATATAATATAAAAATAAAGAATATAAACTTTGTTACAAAAAAAAAAGAGACACGCATAGCAAGACCTGATGTTGTGTAGTTAGCTCTTTTTGCAAATAATAACAGCAAGATGGAGGTTGGTTCCCCTGCCCGAGTTTCTTTCGCCAGTTCTTCTCGGAAAGGCCTCCCAATTTCCGAACTGGTAGTAAACTCAGTAGCATACAATGTAATCGTAGTGAGAATTAAATAACTAAATAAACTTATTTGATTTATATAAAATTTTAACAATTAAGAACGCGCCCGGTTAACATATTGTGAAAGTAGTAGAAACTATATGACGACCATTACCATAGTCGTCCTGTGTCAGGATTAAATATAAAATAAATTATGAGGGAAACCCATAAAAAGTTGTTTTATACAAATGTGTAATGTGCGCGGAAGTGTAAGAACTAAATACCTTTTTCAAACATAATAATTATTATTTCCAGATTAATTGTAGATTTCGCAGAAGCTTCTGGGCTAAAAGAGCTATAACTTCCAGATCGCAGTGACTACAAAAACTTTAACGCGAGTCCACGCATTCGATACTCGTTATCGAAAGCGTTACAGACATCTATGAACATTCGTAGTTCCTGATGGTTACCGCTAGGGGCGCTCTAACAAAAATCCATAGTAATATTTTACGCAGACGATATCGTGTATCGATGCATAAACTAGCACTAAGGTCTCTGTCCCACAAAATTTACTTTTTTATTTTTTATTTAATTTCTATTTAATGGAAATATATCATTTTACTAATTATTACTAAATATTTATTTATTACATTTCCGCGCACATAAAAAAATAAATAAACTGTTTTTTTACGGATTTTGCGCATAATTTGTGGGTAACATAATGGGTGAAGGAGCCGTGATCAAAAACGTGATAAACAATTTGCTTTATATAAAAATTTTAACAGTTAGGAACGTGCCCGATTAAAATATTGTGAAGGTAGTAGAAAATATATGACGACCATTGCCTTAATCATCCAATGATCACTGCTCCTATAAGGAGACGAAACGTCATGATTAAAAATAAAATTAATTATGCGCGAAATCCGTAAAAAATGTTTTACTAAATAGTTTAATAGTAAAATAAAGTCAAATACATGTTTTTTTATAAATGCAGAAAACAAAGCACTCGAATACCACAAATTACATTTCATCCGGAGTACACAATACGCTCGTTTTGTTCCAACTAACGAACGCGTAGCCATTTTGAATAAATATCGTGACTGACAGTGAAAACAGAACAGACGTGCCAACATTTAGCTATGAAATAAAAGATGACCTCACAACAAAATCAAACATTTAATCTCAGAATAATGCGTATTTTCTGTTGAATTTTCCAATAGGGGAAAGCAAAGAATGCAAACCCCATACAGCCTAGTCTTCAGTAATTTCTTTTTTAAATTGTCTAATATAAAAAGGTTTGAACTCTGTTACCCTAGTATCCATAATCCACGCCTTACAATCTCAGAGTAAACAGGACTGGAGTAGCCTTTGCCTAACATTACCCCTCTGCCAAATGCACAAGCATCGGATGCCTGTGCGTTATATAAAACTAGTTGAGCCGCCATTTTAAAACCACAATAATCAGAACGTCTTACCGTGCAGAGCTCCCACGAGAATGCCTGCCTGTGCTGTTTTCTAATGTAAAAAAAATTCGAAAATATCTAGTATGCAGAAAGATGACGTCACCATTCATTTGTAAGTATAATTTTTAGGATTTGATTATTATTTAATTCATAATTTCATGTTTTAGCAGACTACAATTTCAAATTTCGCGCTCAAAGTTCGTTTGATGACGTCACGGCCGCACTCCCCACGAGACTACTTAGGGTTGACCATTATCGCATTTCAATTAATTAAGACAAAAATTAGAAAAAGTTTGTTGGTAATAAATAACTGTAATTTTGTATTAATTAATTACCAATTATAATTTTGTTTTAACAATGTACGTTGCGTGTTTATTTTTAGTTTAGTATTAAGTACATACCTACACTTTTGCGGCTGCTTGAAGCCTATTCTTTGCCACACAACATGGAAATATAAAATAATAAATTAAAAAAATAATCAAACTATTTGCCCTTTTATTCATGCTGGGCGGCGCTCATAAACATTAAGAGTACTAAGGCTGTATATACTTACAGTCCTTGACTTCATAAAAAGCACGGATAAAAGGGTACCATCGCCTAACCAGCACACCCGATCATTTCCGAGAAACCAAATTTTTTTTCGAGCCACAGGACAAATTGTTTTTATTTTGTAATCAGCAACCCTTATTAATTTGTACAATATTTATTTGCACAATAGTGATGTCAACTACATCGATATTGAGATTTTACGAGTGAGTAATGAATGATTGAATGAATGCAAGTAACATACTTAAATTGAAAATATTTTTAATTTAAATCTATATGTCGCAGGGAAATTGTATAATTCCGCAGTTTACATTCCGCGTCATCAGTTTAAAAAACACATACCCTATTCTTAGTTCTTTTTCATAACGATCATAAAACACAGCTTAGATAAATTAAAGTTTGTTTCGGTAATTATTACCAGGTATTAATGATGATTTCAAATTAGAATAAGGTATGTCATTTTAAACTGATGACGCCGTATTTAAAGTGCGGAATTATACTATTTACCTGCGATATTATACATACGAGAATAAAACTGTAAAGATATAGCATAAAATAGGTCAAGTCCACCTTAAACCAAATGGCTAGTAATGAGCGAATAGGAAGCGAAATCACTAATTTTTGAACATTTTGTCTGTCTGTATGTATGTTTGAGCACGCATCACGCAAAAACTACGCGACGGACTTTGATGACATTTTAGTATGGTAATAGCTAATCAACATTTAAGTTAAGTTTTTTTATTAATATTGTAGCATTTATAGCTCCTTTTAAAAACCGGCTTGTCCAACTGCAATACTTCAAGATACTAGGAGTAAGGTATGTGGTGCCAAAAGTCCTTTGTACATAAATGAAAGCTATTGGAAGATAGTATTGCAGTATTAAAATTAGAAATGATCGGTATGTGTAGTTCAGGCAAATATACTCTACCTCTAGGCGGTATACTAATTGTTGGTATTTATACTTTAAGCTTTGACATGCCCGGAAACATCTAATTTTTCATATTCAGTTTTCCCAAAGAAAACAGCATACGAAAAAAATGGATTCATGCTTGTAATAGGTAATAGGGCATCTTGGGCATCTTCAAGAACAAGTACTATATGTTCCATACATTTTGAGCCGTCTCAGTTTCAAAAATTATCTAACAATAGAAGAAGATTAGTTGCCCATGCTGTGCCAACGTTATTCTCGAATGATCCTCTTAGTTTATTATATAACTAGTTTTGTTTCAAATAGATATCAACATGTTATATTATAACAGTTTTAGTTTATTACATTTAAATGTATTAATTTTAGTTTAAAGAATAAGTTGAAAAGGAAATACCTGCAAAAGGTGGTGTAAGCAAATCGCAAAAAAATACAAATAATCAATCGGTCAAAGTAAAAATCTGAGAAAACTAACTATATTCACTATCGCTTTGTTAAAAATAATCTTTCAGTGTTCCTCCTTTCCATTATGGTTATACGCGAAAGGGTCCACAGTGAATTCTATATTTATAATAACACCTATTGTAAATATCTTTTAAATGCAATAAACTATTAAGTTTCAATTTGTATTTTATGGATATAGCCTTCGAAACTGACTGTTGTAGCGTGTAATTAAATTAATTTAATTTTTAATACATAATGTAGGAATACTAACGCAAAGTTTATTGGATTCCCATGGATCAGCTTCAATGGCACAATGTCTGTTACGCCATAACTTCCCGAGATCTTAACCGATTTTAATATTTTTGTGTGGAATCGAATCAACAGGTTTAGGACCAGATTGTGACGGAGCCCGAATTTTGAAATTCGCAAAAACCCCATCGGATTTTTTTTTCTTTTTTTAGGTATTACGCTTCAATATATGGTGCTAGCGTAGCTTTATGCTTAGCGACTGCATCGCCTAGTACATTCATTCACTGAACGAAACTGATTTATCGATATCGATATTCTCGTGCTATGTCATGTCACTTCTCACACATTGACATTCGTGTGTTTGAATAGAACGTTAACACACTATTTTAAGCACGTGTGCGTGTATTTTAAATATGTTTGTCGTATTATGCATGTGTGCGTTTGTAAACACGCAAAGAGTTTTTGTTCCTGTGTGCTGGCATTGAATGTAGTAGTAACCTCACCCCCCCGCAAAAAATGGCAGAAAAATATGTACGAGAAATTGACTAATGGCTACTCCAGTCCTGTTTACTCTGAGCTTACAATGCTTACTTTGCGTAAAACTAATTATTATGAATGTCAGATTTTTTATTATATGAATGATAGATGAATTAAATATTAAATAATAACTTTCCCTACGTTTCAGTAAAGGTGAGTAATTTTACTGAAATCTACCCGTGGACTTCTTGAAATAGCATGAAAAGACTATTTTCGATGTTTTGTTTCACTAACTACACTTGTGCATGTTCACACATTTAGTGGCTAATAATTCACCTTTATTACACACAATTATTCATCACAACACAAGTTTTAACAAAAAAACCAAGCCACTAAAATGATGATTCCCGCTCCCGCTAAAAACGACCCTAAAGGGTCTTTTTATATGATTTTATTATTTCATAAATACAAAAAAATAACAAAATAACGTACAGATAGATTGTCTATGAATTTACCATGTAAAGTTTCTATTTCCCTTTTGAGGCATCAGACCCACAAAAATTATGCATTCGCATATAACTAAGAAAATATTATAAATTAAGAAAAAAATACAACTTTCAAATATAATTCATAGAATTGTTTAAATATATATAAAATGTAAAAAACAGGTAATATAAATTTATTTATAACAACCGTAATTTAGCGAAAGCCAATCATATTATTCAGTAAACATCTTGAGATAAAACTCTCGACTGGTATCTCACGTAGATAATAAAATGAATTGCTCTCAGGATAAAATTGATAAAACTACAAGCACATATTTTATAGCGAAAATGACCCTTAATACAACGGTATTAGGTTGTTAATTTAGGCTAATAACAAAATTTAGTATTCATTTAGATTTATTAAATGAGAGTATGTCAAGTGCTAGCTGTTATGGTTTTACGTTTTGAAATTTTCTCAAGATTAGTTAAAGTACTTTTAAATTAAAAATAGTAGGGTATTTGCTACAGTGAGAATATAGGTCAAACGGTTGTTAACTCAACAGGAATTATTATATTTAAACCAATTTAACTCAAACATTATTATTAAAATGATTTATAATATTAGATTAAAAGAAATCTTCAATAAAATAATTCAAATTTCATATTATTAGTTCTTACTCTTCCGTATACGTAATCCATTTAATAAAAAATATATATATATATATATATATATATGTATATATATATATATATATATAAGCGCATAGTAGTTGGGACCCCATCGTTAAGAAATGAATATCTCCAAAGACACACACTGCCAAGACCTAGTGATGTAGTTAGCTCTTTTTGCAAATAATAAAAGTAAGATGGAGGTCGGTCTCTCTGCCCGAGTTTCTTTCGCCATTTCTTCTCAGAAGGACCTCCCAATTTCTGAACTGATGGTAGACTCAGTAATTTACAGTAATAATTGTAGATATAAAATAAAATGCAATATGAAACAATTTCGGTTTATATAAACTTTGACAGGGACGTGCCCCATTTAAATATTGTGAAGGTAGTAGCACATCTTTGACGACCATTACGTGAGTCATCCTGTGATTAAGCTTGCTGTAAAGGAGTCATAACTAATATCTGATAAAAAGTTGTTTTATTTGAAACTAGCGGGCCGTCCCGGCTTCGCACGGGTGGACAAAATTCTTTTAATTTTTTCTAACATTATATATAGCCTGTATTACTCAGCGTGAATGTAGCTCTCCAATGCTGAAAGAATTTTTGAAATCGACTTAGTAGTTTTTGAGTTTATTCATTGCAAACATACAAAAATATTCTTCCTCTTTATAATATTAGTGTAGATTTCTTGTTCGACCGTGTAACTGAAAACGAACGAGTTTGGTTGAATCTGGAGCGACGTCACCTGCTTATTTACAGTAAATGTCAGACTAAGTTTTTGTACGGCATACCGTATTATGATTTGACTGACAAAGTTTGTTTACTAGCAAGTGACGTCATAACATTGAGTAACCTTCATATCTTTATCGTTTTAGCGGATTTTTTATTAATTTTAACGTTAATGGTAGTTTTATAAAAAATAGAGATTTTTTTTAATGATATTTAATAAATAATAATATATCATTATTATTATTTATTATCTATATATATATATATATATATATAAATTTCCTGTCATAGTGATAGACTGCAATGAACTCAGAAACTAGTCAACCGATTTTGACGATCTTTTTTTTCATTTTGCTGGATTTATTCCAAATAAGGACATAGGATAGGTTTCATTTTAATTTATAACACAGCATAGCGTAGCCAGGTCCGCTAATTATACTATAAAGAACTATTTAAGATATTTTCGTAAAACCTATTGTGTTAAGACGGCTGTACTGTTATTGGAGCGGAGCGAACGAAGTGAGCGAAGCTCCCATGGATCAGCTTCAATAGCGAAATGTCTGTTACGCCATAACTTCCCGAGTTCTTAACCGATTTTAATATTTTTTGTGTGGAATCCAATCGACAGGTTTAGGACCAGATTGTGACGGAGCCCGAATTTTGAAATTTGCATTCCATAGAATTTTTTTTCTTTTTTTAGGTATTACGCTCCGCTCTAATATATGGTGCTAGCGTAGCTTTATGCTTAGCGACTGCATCGCCTAGTATATTCTGTGCCAGCACCTTGCTTGCTGTTAAGGGTTAGGTATACTCTCCGGGCCATGGGACTGGATGTCTCGGTCGATAAGACCGAATGCATCTACTTCCATGGCCCGAGGAGAGCCCCACCGGTGAGGGCCAGGGAGGTTGTGCTTGATGGGGTGAGGCTTCCAGTGCTTCGCCACATTAAGTACCTGGGGTTGCTGCTGGACGCTCGCTGGGATTTCAGCGAGCACTTCAAGCAGCTAGCCCCCAGGTTAGTGAAGGCCTCCCTGGCCTTAGGTAAGCTCCTGCCGAACGTCGGCGGCCCAGGTACCACGTGCCGCCGACTGTACGCGGGGGTGATCCGGAGCATGGCCCTCTACGGGGCCCCGGTGTGGGCAGAAGCCGTAGGGACCAAAGGAAAGGCAGATCTCCGGCGGTCCCAAAGGGTGATCGCGGCCCGCCTCGTACGAGCGTACAGGACGGTGTCGCGATCGGCGGCTTGCGCGCTCGCAGGTACACCACCGTGGGAACTGGAGGCACGTGACCTACGGGAGGTGTATCTGCGAAAGGTGGAGGCTCGGGTGCGAGGAGATGGGCTCGCACCCGAGGAGGCCCGGCGAACCACGAGGGATGCCGAAGAGCGGCTGATGAGGGAGTGGGAGGAGTCTCTCATCGACCCGCCATTTGGGAAGCGCACCTTCGAGGCACTGAGACCGGTGCTTCGGGAGTGGTGCGCTCGCCGCCAAGGGTCGGTGACCTTCAGGCTGGCGCAGTTGTTTACCGGGCACGGGTGCTTCGGTAAATACCTGCACCGGATTAGAAGGGAGCCGACCCCATCGTGCCATCATTGCGGCGCTGCGGAGAACACTGCCCAGCACACCCTAGAGGTGTGCCCGGCGTGGTTTCCTCAGCGCGGCAATCTTGTCGCGGCGATTGGGAGTGACCTCTCGCTCGCCGCCGTGGCGCGAGCCATGGTGACGAGCGATGGGTCCTGAGAGGGGGTGGCCTCCTTCTGCGAGGACGTCCTCTCGCAGAAGGAGGCCGCCGAAAGGCGGAGGGAGGAGGACTTAGACTCCTCCCTCATAAGGCGCAGGCGTCGGGGGAGAAGGTGGCAGCGTTATGCCACCCGCATCCCCATCTAGAGGATGGAGCTCCGCTTCTCCTCTAGAGATGCTCCAATGGCGGAAGGGGCACTCATTCTGCCTGGGTGTCCACCCCCCACGTGAAAACGCACGAAGGGGGAGAGGGTCTCTTCCCACCCTTCCCCGCTGGGAAGGGCTTAGGGTCAAGAGGCCAGTAGCGCAGGCTCGCGAGATGAATGCGCTCGCGAGCGGAATGCGCTTGAGGAGGACCCTCGGGAACGGCTTCCCCGAGGGTAGGAGCCTCACTCGGAAACTACGGGTGATACCGGAGTTTTCTCAGTTATCACCCGGCGTGGCCGAGAGGGGGTCCGATGGGATGGCGACCGCGGAAGCCCTCCGGGAACTTTTGTTTCCGGGGGACTTCCACGGACGCACATCCCGATGAGGGGGGGGGGGGGGGGGGGAAGGCCGTTAGCACACCTCGGCCGCCTCCGGCCTGCATTGGGTGGGGCAACCGCGCCGCCTGTGATGGCGCCCGGGAGCTTGTTCCTGGGTGATCATCGCGGGCGCGGGAGTCTCGTCCCTTGTGGGTCGGTGTCGGTCGAGGGGTGTGGTTTATTCCTTTCCTCACCAAAAGGGGGCCAGCGGTTGTCGGGGCGGGAGACCGGCAGCTGCATTGCACTTGGCCCTCAGGCGTGCGGGGTGTTCAGGGCGTCACGGTTCACCCCGTTGCTCCGTCCCTCACGGAGCATAGGCGAGGTCCGCCCACGAGCGCGGACCCACACTGGTCCGGGTCGCGACCACACAAGTGGTGCGAGTCCGGCAAGGGACCCCGCGACTCGCACCACTGTGTATTGGGACGCCGCAGTTTTTAGTGGGTAGGCCTCCAAGCCTTTACCGGGCACTCGGCCGGGTAGGGTCATGGAGGAGAGTCCCACATATCCATCGTGTTCTCCCGACACGATGGAATGCCTAATGCCATTTTCTGCGAAAACAAAAAAAAAATAATAATAATGGTATACTCAGCGACTTTTTTAGTGGCGGTAGGACACCGATTTCGTTATAAACATTCTTTTAAGGGTTCCGCACGTCAAACGGAAAAAGCGGAACCCATCCGTCGATCCGTCCGTCTGTCTGTCAAGACTCGGGATTACAATCTCGGGAACGCGTGAAATTATCGAGTTGAATTTAAAACCATATACTGAGATCTACAGTCCCTTGAATCTGTGAAAATATTAAACTTCTGAGTTAACGTAAAAAAAGACATGACCGTTTATACCACAAAAAACGTATATTTGCACTCTCAAGGGAATAATAATATGTAGAATATATCCCGTTGCCCTAGAACCATGAATTTTGGCATCAAGTAATGTTATGCAGCACAAGTAAACCCGAAAACCGTAAATTTGTAGTTGCATAATTAAAAAAAAAAAGATTATAAATTTATTTGCAGTTGGTAAGTTAACTGCGACCTGTATCGATGTATGGGGATAGTTTTACAAAGATAAAGTTAAGTTTGTAACTTAATCCGTTTACCTTTTCGTTAGAGCAATATTCGGTAATTTCATAATTTACTTAACTAACGTTTGTACGGAACCCTAGGTGCGCGAGTCCGACTTGGACTTGGCCGCTTTTTTATTGTCTCCTTGTTATTCCACATTTATTGTCGGAATCAAGACCCTTTGGAATGTACCCGTCGGATTGGTAACCAAAAATTTACTACCTCGCTTTGCTACGTGCTTTAGACGACAATTAAAGCTATGAGGTTGTTAACAAACGTTAATTCGCATTGGGCCCACAACAAACATTAATCCGCATTGGACCCACGTATTGTATTAATACCTATTTTCATTGTAGGTATTTCTATCCCCAGTAGTGGGGACATTATAAGCTGGTTATAATGACAGGAAAGGGCGCGATAATTAATTATTCGCAAATTCACTTTTTTTGTCGTGAATAGGCAAGTGTGTGTGAATAGTCAGAGTGGAGTCACCGTTAAAAATCATGCAATACACTCCACCAATGAGGTCATTAATCAAAATAATCTTCTTTTCTTCATAGATCGGTTAGTCGGCATGCGGCATCTCATCGCGTTTCTTCTGTTCATGGCCACCACAGTATCGTATGCAACTCGAGTCAGTATGAGCCTGGGAATCGTCGCCATGACCAGTCCAAATGACTACGATCATCCGGTAAGTATTTTTGAAGCGAAGCTATATATAATTAGAAGCAATTATTTAATTTAGATAAAAATGGCATATTCTTCTAATCTGGAGCCAGTTGACTTACAATTTTAGATTAGAGTATACAGAAGCATTATTCGTAATCACGAAACAAAAGAAAATGTCTAGAAAAGTCAAGATTTGTAGCAACAAGAGAGAAAAAAACCATCACAGGGTATAAATTTTATCGTTTTTTTAATGCTAGATTTTTTTTAAATATATGACTTAGATTTTTATATGTTTTTCTGAAATCTTATATGAATGAGTAAGTCTATCACCCGCATTCGGCTTGACGTCGGCTTCTGGGACACCCTGTATAAAAATCTAGGAATTAAAAGATAAATAAAAATATTTATTTAATTATGAAAGTATAAAAAAATGAGGAACTTAGATTGATAATAATAAGTTTTTTATTGCATCAAAATATGTTAACAAGAATAACATAACAAGAAAATGTCCACTACAATTTCATATTAAGAAAGTAATCTAGCTGAGGTCCCCAAACAAAGCAAGCTCGTTTCTTGGAAAACCAGATGGCTGTATTAAAATAGAAGTTACATTTTTTTTAATATAGAATTAAAAAATAAAACATGCAAGTAATAACAAAAGCAAGACTATGACTCTATAGTACTATTAAAAGTGGGATTGCTGGTCCCAAATTGTTCCAGACATAGCAATTTAGAATTTGACAGTTTTCAGTAGGTAGAAAAAATGTATCAATTCTTACGAGTTACCCTATTTAGTTCTTGCCTTGCTTTAGTCATGCTGTGATCACGGCTCCTGTAAAGTAGTCAAAACGTCAGGATTAAATTTAAATTATGCGGAAAAAACCTAAAATCAGTTTTTTTTATTTAAAAACTTCCCTATATCAAATTTTGTTATATGAAGTAAACTTTGCAATAAATATCCTGTGCTAATCCTGTACTTCTATGTCGGTTCGAAAGGGTTGATCTTTCGACCTTCAGTTGGATGAAATCGTATCCATTTTTACCAACCAGCAAAAAAGCCTAAATTCAGCTCCAGTATATCAAGTCACAAGTCCTATGATACCGTCCAACCCCCACAATGAAGTCGTTAAAGGTACGTGACGGAAATCGAAATGCTTCTAACGATCCGTACGCGGTGTCACATCGAAAAATCATTGCTTGCACGTTTGGAATAATTGATGTTCAGTTGGCGACTGTAGAACCAGTCAGAAATGAAATCAGACGCAACAAGAAAAAAAAATCTGTTACTAAATCAATGTTTTCGTATTTGATCCTGACGTTTCACCTTTCAAAGGTCGTGTGCATGATCATGACAACCATAACCTGTAAGCACGGCTTTTGAAAGAATCAAAACTCTGTAATGACGTAAAAGTGACGATTTCGTGATCTAGTAATGATAATCAGAAATATTAAAGCCAATTAAATGTATTTGTTTATCACTAATCATTTAATTTATTTCAATTTAAATTAATCACAAGATAACCTATAAAACCGCCACCTTGGCTGATATATGTAAACAACCTGTTAGCCCTTCATGCTGAACAATTTTCACCTTCAAATAATCGTATTGTAGAAAGGAAAGAGTTTTCTACTATGTACAGTTATATATTTACAATTACGGAGCATGTACAATATTTACAATGAAATTTATTTTTACAATTAATAGTAGAGCGTCGGAGGAAAAATCAGCATGACATAGCCGTCATCATGTCAAGAGCGGTCATAAACAATTTTAGTATAAAACCTTTGTGGCAGTCGCTACATCACTCCCCCTCCGAACACGCAGGTAGCTTTACAAGAAACGCGCGGGAAAGCGAACTCTGCGTCCAGACTTAGTCTGTTTAGTTGCATTACCGACATCTTTGTTACTGTCACTACTCACAGGTTCAGGAATATCCCGACTGTCAATACTATTGCGGTCAGTTTCTCCCAGCAAGTAGGCTGGCTTAAGACGATCGATCGAGACATTAATTTGTTTCCCCCCGACATCTAATCTGTAGTATTTGGAATGCCGTTCCAATATTTTGTAGGGACCAGCATAAGGGGGTTCAAGTGGTCGTCGTACGTAGTCCAACCGCATGAAGACGTGAGATGTAGTAGCGAGGTCTCGTGGTAGGTAGAACGGACCTTTTCTGTGCCAGGCTGTCGGTTTCGGAGCCAGCTTCGACATCTGCAGGCGAAGTCGCGCTGCGAAATCAGTGATGTCATCCGTGGTATCATGTTCTGCTGGTGCTAAAAACTGCCCAGGTAGACGAAGGGGCTCGCCATATACTAATTCTGCAGCCGATGACTGGATGTCGTCCTTCCATGCACTGCGTATACCCAGCAGTACCAAGGGAAGAGCTTCTGTCCATTGCGTAGTGTTCTGACACATAATAGCGGACTTTAGTTGGCGGTGTAATCGCTCGATGATGCCATTCGACATGGGGTGGTAGGCTGTGGTGCTGAAGTGATGTGCGCCCACCAGCGACGTCAACACCTTGAAAAGGCGCGACTCGAACTGGCGACCTCTATCCGTGGTGATCTTGAGCGGACAGCCAAAACGAGCTATCCAGCCCGAAACCAAAGCGGCTGCGCAGGTCTCCGCGGTGATATCGCGAAGTGGAACTGCTTCAGGCCATCTTGTGAATCTGTCGATGATCGTCAGACAATACCTGTAATCACAAGAAGGAGGTAAAGGTCCTACGAGGTCGAGATGGATATGAGAGAATCTCGACGATGGATTTGAAAAGGATGATAAAGGAGCGTGAGTATGACGGGTTACTTTTGAACGTTGACATTCCAAACACTGCTTTGCCCACTCTCTACAGTTTTTGCGTATCCCTGGCCATACGAATCTCTGTGTCACCAGTCGCACTGTAGCAGTTCGTCCCGGGTGACACAAATTATGAATGCTGTTGAATACCTGACGTCTGAATTGTGAAATGACATACGGTCGAGGTGTAGCAGTAGAAACATCACAGAGTAATTCTTGCTTAGAATCAGGTAGCATGACATTTTTCAATTTGAGTGCTGTCCCTTTTTGAATCCAATAATTCCGAATCGACTTTCTGCGTTTGAGCTAAACCTTCGTAATCAATTGCTACTGTGACCTCTTCTACTCGAGATAATGTGTCTGCTACCACGTTTGTTTTTCCCGGTATGTATCTTATATCTGTAGTGAATTGCGATATAAAGTCGAGATATCTGTATTGCCGTGGTGAACAATTCTCTTGGTTGGTGTTGAAAGCGTAGCTAATTGGCTTATGGTCTGTGTACACGACGAAACACCTAGCTTCTATCATGTGACGAAAATACCTTATCGCTTCGTAAATTGCCAACAGCTCTCGGTCATAGGGGCTGTATTTTTGCTGCGATGGTTTCAGCTTGCGAGAATAAAAAGCTAAAGGTTGCCAGTGACCGTTATTTCGCTGTTGTAGTACAGCTCCAATTCCGGTGTCTGATGCGTCTGTCGTGATTGCTAATTCAGCTGAAGGATCCGGATGAGACAGTAATGTAGCCTGAGAAAGCGATTTTTTGCAATCCTTGAACGCTTGCAGCTGTTCTGGTGTAAAATTGATGGGGCTTGATCCTTTGGTCTTAGGTCCGGCTAGCAACTGATTCAGAGGGGCTTGAATTTGGGCTGCTTTAGGAGTGAATCGACGATAAAAATTTAACATGCCTAAAAACCTTCTAAGTTCTTTCACAGTTTTTGGCGTTGTGAACTCTTGGATGGCCTGAATTTTGGTGTCCAATGGTCGCGTTCCCTCTGCTGATACGCGATATCCAAGAAAAGTTACCTCTGGTTTGCCTAGTACACACTTCGACGTGTTAATCAAAATACCATAGTCTCTCAGGCGACTGAAAAGCTGTCGCAGGTGGTCTTTATGTTGAGCTTCTGACATCGAAAACACCAGAATGTCATCGACATATCCGTAACAAAAATCTAGGTCCCTTAACACCTCATCTATGAAGCGCTGGAACGTCTGTGCAGCATTTCGAAGACCAAACGTCATGAATGGGAACTCAAAGAGACCAAACGGAGTTGTGATTGCAGTTTTGGCTATATCAGGCGGGTAGACAGCAATTTGGTTGTAAGCCTTTACTAAATCAATTGTAGAGAAGATGGAACATCCTGACAGCTGATGCGAAAAATCTTGAATGTGGCGGATTGGATACCTATCCGGTATAGTGCGTGCGTTGAGTGCCCTATAGTCGCCACAGGGACGCCATCCGTCATCCTTCTTCCTGACCAAATGAAGAGCTGAAGACCATGGGCTATCAGACCGTCGCGCTGTTCCACAGGCCAACATATCGTCAAACTCCTTCTTAGCAATTTTTAAGCGCTCTGGATCTATACGTCTGGGTTTGCATGCTAACGGTGGCCCTGGCGTGGTTCTGATGTGATGCACAGTGTTATGTTTAGGTTTTCTAGGCGTACCTGCTGGGCGAGTCACTTCTAAAAACTCACGCAATATTGCGTGGTACTCGGATTCACCAGAGACGGCTTTCACGGATGAAATGTCTACGCTGGGTTCTCGTTGCACAGCCGCGACAGACATTTTCGTAGTACCGTCAATAAGGCGCTTTTGTCTGCAATCAACCAATAAATTATAAAAACTCAAAAAATCCATTCCAATTATGGGCTTCGACACGTCGGCAACAATAAAATTCCATTCAAAATTTCGTCTTAGCCCTAAATTCAGTTGTAATCTGATTGGTCCATAAGTACTGATTATGGTGTTGTTTGCTGCAGTCAACTGATATTTTGATTTAGTGCAAGGCGCCTTTGTATGTGACCGGGGAAATACACATAAATCAGATCCAGTATCTACCAAAAACGTCATTTTAGAAGAACGGTCAGTTACGAAAAGGCAGCCTGAAGGTGGGAGGCAGTCGTTGGCCGCTATTTCCGGCTGCCTGGAGAGTTTTCCGACATACGAGTATAATTGCAAGGCTGGATACATTTTCTTGCTCGAGCACCATGTGTGAAATGATACCAACAATGAGGGTGGTCGACAGGTGGTTGGCGCGGACGTGACTGACTGCGTTGAGATTTGTAACCTCTATTTGACCTTCCCCGCGAACGCGATCTAGGGCGTCGGTCTAGCTTGCTTGTTAATGTAGCTACTTGGCTGGTCAATTCACTTATCTGCTTAGCCATTAGCTGGAACTCTGCTAGTGAAGGACCTCCCGCAGACGTGCTGGCCACTTGCGGGGGCGAAGGCGCGATCTCATGCACCTTATCTGCTAAGTCTGCTAATTTATCAACAGGCAAGTCATTCTGTGAAGCAACAATGGTTTGAATGTTTGACGGCAAACGGCTAGACCACAAGGTTTTCAAAAATTCGTCAGGAACTGAAGGTCCAGCTAGGTCCTGCAAACGCCTTAAAAATTGCGAAGGCTTCCTATCTCCTAGGTCCTCATGCATTAGTAAGCGTTTCACCTTTTTTTCTTGTGAAGCTGACAGGCGCTTGATAAGCTCTGACTTCAGTTTTTCATATTTACCGGTCTCAGGAGGGTTTCTAATTATGTCTTTTACTTCTACAGCGTACGCATGATCTAATTGAGCAGTCACGTAATAGAATTTTGTCGCGTCGCTTGTATTTTTGTATTTTTTACACAGATAACAAAACCGTAGACCCGCATTATACAATTCTACGTTTACCTGATGTTATAAAACCTGAAGTTTGCTCAAAAACCTAAAGCCTATCGTTTAAGACCTAATATCTTGTACCAAAAGATCAGTAATACACACTAAAACCTGTTCCTGGAAGCCATTACATTTGTATCGAGAAAGATCTCAAGACCTTAACGAAATCCATTATACAGATTACTTAATCTTATCTTAAGTACGTGGGTTTTTATTATCTGTAAGAATCAGCAATAGCCATTTGGAGAACCTCGGAGGTAATTTTTACAGCATCAATGAATTTTGTAATAAAACCTTATATGTTATTTGAATAAAACCGCATTTTTACGGATTTTGCGCATAATTTATTTTATATTTAATCCTGACGTGATCACAGGATGACTAAGGCAATGGTCGTCATATATTTTCTACTACCTTCACAATATGTCATTATTTTACTGTTTTGAATACTAATAATAATATAACTTTATTATCTCCACACAATAATAAGGTAAGAGGGAATTTCCTAGCATGAAAAAAAAATATGAGATCCGTTACCGATAACTAGGACATAAGATTTGCAGTTAGAAAAAATATATATTTTTAAATATTACAGGTGTTCGAATGGGAGCGAAGTATACAAGACACAATATTGTCGTCCTTCTTCTGGGGCTACATCATGCTCCAGATCCCAGCTGGTATGCTCGCTGGCAGATTTGGTGGCAAGTTCCTGGCTTTTGGGGCAATGACTTGCACTGGAGTTATCAATCTGCTGGTGCCTTTTGCAGCTAAGCATGTAAGTTTATTACAAGATTAGTATTTCCAACTACCAACATTCATTTTCTTTATTTTTTAAGCATAGTCACATGGGATAAAATTGATATTTGATTGTAATAGTACATATGACACCCTAAAAAGGTGTTGGTTTTCCCTCCGGACTCGTGGGAGGGAGGTGGTGAATCCTACAAGGATAGTTCGGGTCGGCCCGAAAGTAATGTCAGACTCGTACTGACTAAACACCACCGAGATGTCCTAGCTAGTAGGAGCGATCACACCCAGGGTGCCGGGGCGACGCTGAGGGGGTTGGCAGAATGAGTGACTTATGTACTATAACAAATTATCTTTATATTTTTTTTAGTTATACTTTATTTTACTAAATTAACTAAAGGTGTATTTATTGCTATGAAATAACTGATAGTGATTTTTAAATGTAAAAGAACAATATTTAGGAATTGTTAATTACGTAATATATAATGCACTTCCTTTATTTTCGTTTTTCATGTTTGTCATGTCGTCATGTCATGTCAAACAAGTCTGGTGTCAAAGACAAGATCCACGATAGAGCGAGCTAAACAAAGGCGTATACTTTGATTAATTGATTAATTTTGTTGTAATATTTTTTTAGATACAATATTACCAGTTGAATGTTTAAAAAATATATAACAAATTATTATTTTTTAACTTTCATGGCTGCTTCCTTGAAACAGGATCATTAACTTGACTTTGTTGTAATCAACGATGTAATGAAACCATAACCCTACTAATATTAATAACAGAATAGTTTTTGTGGATTATGTATGGTGACGACGTAATATTGTAAATATCGTTACTTCTGTTAAGACTGACGAGTTTCTTGTGTCCATTCTTCTTGCCAGTTAAAAGTCGTCCTGAATGGGTTGTAGATAAAAATGTAGGACGATTCAAAAAACTTATTCAAAGTGCAATAAAATAAAGTTATTTTTCATATCATTAATTTTTTGAAGCTCCAATATTCGACAATTTTCTTTAGCGCATATTATTTATATAGAGGCTCATTAGTTTGTTTAACAAAAAGTTCTGTTATATCTTTAATAGCACTATCTTTTTAGGGTTCCGTACGCAAAGGGTAAAATGGGATCCTATTACTAAGACTCCGCTGTCCGTTCGCCCGTCTGTCAGTCATTCTGTCACCAGGCTGTATGTTATGACCCGTGATAGGTAGACAGTTGAAATTTTCACACATGATGGATATCTGTTGCCGCTATCACAACGAATACTAAAAAACATAATGAAATTAATATTAAGAGGGGGCTCCCATACAACTAACGTGATGTTTTCCCTCGATAAACTTAACTGAATATTTGTACGGAACCGCACTTGCCGGCCGGTTTTTATATCTTTTATCACAACATTAATAATGGGATAACTTTGAGATGGTCTCAATTTTGCAGCCCGGGATAATTGACTTTGAGAACAATGATTGCTTCTTATATTATAGATTATAATGTAGCAAGAATAGAGCTGTAATACTCGATATTATCAATTAATTGCTTAATATAAGCCTCCTCATCAGTAATCGGTTATATATTAAACGTAGTCTTAGATCGAAAAAAGAATTAGTTACACAAGTCAACTACTGTAATATATATAATTATAATACTGAAACATCTTTATATATAAAAACAAATTAATGATTGTTTTCGAAATTCAAATGTATTAGCTAAATGGATTTATGATATTCTTAACCAAAGAGGAGATATTTCAGATCAAAGTGGCCAGTACGACAAAACGCAAATTTAATAATGTTCGGACATAATATTACATTTCCTTTTAACTCCTTGTGATAAGCTAAATGCTTGAGTTACGAATGATATACGTGCGTAGTACATCGGATAGCATCGCATCGCACTAAGTTTGCTCGGGTTAAAGCTGAAATATTTAACCGAAGCTGCGATCCACTTTTTTTCGCCGTGAATAGGTAAGAGATTGGCCACTATCTGATGGTAAGCGACCATGTAAAATAAGATGTGACGCGCCTGCCTAGAAGATATTTAAAGAAGTGACTTAAAGACCCCTGAATGGTCAATTATCAGGAAACATAGACTCAGGCAAAGAGTTCCACTCTTTGGCAATACGGATCACAAAGTAGGAACCAAAGCGCTTAGTGCGACTCTTTGGCTTATCAATCATAAAACGGTGGCGTCTATTTGTAAGTCTCGTTGTCCGATTAAAAAATGGGGACGGTGGAACAAGGTTGTGCAATTCTGCTGCGCACTCTTCGAAATGCAACCTATAACAAATGGATAAGCTTCCTAACCTTTCGTCTATGCTCAAGGCTTTTGAGCTTATTGTAAAAAAAAATTGGTTGCCTGTAAAGTCGGTATACGGGCGAAAGATTTACGTGACAACGACTTTGAGTGGTAAAATAATTTTAATGTGAATATTCATTCGTATAGTAGGAAGAAGGATGAAATAATAATAACAATTTAAAACATTTATTTATACAAAGAATTATATTTAAAACATTAATTTATAGGCACGCGTCCCTTCCACTTTTTATGTCTGTCTCTCTCGCTCTTAGGCGGGCTAACCATGCCCGAGTGGAAGGGACGCGTGCCTCTCACTCGCTCTCATTGTAAGCGCATAACGTGAGCGGAGCGTAACGCAGTTTCTTGAAGTGTCACCCGGCAAACCAATTTATAAGACGTTGTCACGTCAAAAGATTGTCATTGCCTATGAGCTTTTTGGCCCTCCTCTCAAGGACGCGACTCAATATATCGTTATCCAGTAACCCGCCTTACAACCGTGCCGCAGCTGTTGACTTTCGAATTCTGAATTCTCATATTTAAGGAAGTATTGAAGTAACGCTTGACTTGGGGAGTAAGAGAGAGTTATTATCATATATTATTGTAGGGGCAAGAGAGAGAGGTGCGAGCACACTTCTTTCTCTTTTTCTTTCATAGCCTGTTACGTTTTGTTTATCTGATATATATAGAAGGAACCTAAAAAATTTTACTTCAGTTATATGGTATAAAGCACAGTTTTTTTTTGTTATCTTAACCTTTAACCTTCATCAAACTGGGGTTTTATTGTTTAAACAGGATATTTCATTAATTCAATCCATCTCCATTAAGTCAGTCATAATTCTCCGGGTTAGGTATAATTAGAGTTTATGGTACCCGAACTGATTTGCTGGAAAGACGTAAGTTTTCAATTCTGATAGAATTAAATTATTTTAATTATCGTTGTATGAAGACCTTGAATAAAAAGTTTTCCTCGTCATTGCGATGATTTTTTTCTATGATCGCCATAGATAGAAAATCGATAGCCGTAATAATATTTTTAAATATTTCAAGACTTTAATTGTAAAATATATAACGAATTTTTGTTATAAAATCACTGACTTTGATCTGACACACAATCATGTGTTTGTGTGTCAGTTCACAGTCAGTGAAAAAAGTCAGTAAAAAAGAGAGTGTCTGTGTATGTACACACACACACTCTTTTTCATGTAATCGTGATCAATATTTCATTACACTTTTCAATTATTAAGTACAGATCCTTACGATTATTACGTCTACAATACCAAACAACAAAGTAACAGACATATGGTTTGTTTAGTTCTTACACTTCCGCGCACATTACACATTCGAATAAACACTTATTTTATTTAAACATAATTTATTTTATATTTAATCCTAACGTTTCGACTCCTTTACAGGAGCCGTGATCACAGGATGACTAAGATAATGGTCGTCATATATTTTCTACTACCTTCACAATATTTTATGATTAAAAAAATAAAAATAGTTTGTTCCTGTGTTGTGTGCGGAAAATTGCATTTTATATGTCATATTGACTAAATAAATATTTTCCGTAATATTTTTTTTTGGAATCTTACTTAATTTCATATACGATATCCACAATTAACGGCTTAGTGGTAATGTACACCCAGTTTGTTATGATTATCGTCTTATTTATATTAACAAATTAATTACTACCTACAAATGAAAACTTTTAATTCGATTTTTGTTTCATGTATCCGCAAAATAATTTTGTATAAAAATCTATTTGCAGAACAATTTTATCAAAATATAGCGCCATATTCTGTTAAATATAATTACTATTTAAAACTCTTATTTCCAACTTGAATTATTTTTTTTTTCAATTCGAATATTCAAATTAATTTAGCATTTAGAAGAATTTAGATTTTAGTATTTAGAAAAGTTCTAAACGTTAAATCATTATAATTATTATTTACCTTTAGTTCTTATTTTAAGTTAGATTACAATCTAAAGTTTATTAAATATATGCTATCATTGGTGCTACGGTAGCGATCCTACCTTCTGCGCCACCGGTCCCGGATTCGAATCCCGGTAGGGGTTTCCGAGTCATAATCGTCTTTAATTATGTATTATTTATATTATTTAGTTCAAGTTCTGCTTAGTTTGGGACTAAATAATTCTAGTGAATTGTTTTAAATTTATTTATTTATTATAATTATATTATCATTTAAATTTAATAGCGTTTGCGCAGCTGAAATATTTTAACAAAAGAAAAAACAATGAGAAAAAAGAGAAAATCGCAAGCCAATGTCACTCCTCATAAATCAGTGGAACCCTTTACTAACATCAAATTATAACAAAACTAAAACGCCCCATAAAAAGGGGCGACGTCCCGAAACTCAGCACTGCTACAATGGAAGAGCCAAATAAATTTCCAGAACGGGTAGAAAACGAATTTAAAAGAAAACCGGCCAAGTGCGAGTCGGACTCGCGCACCGAGGGTTCCGTACAAGAAGCAGAATAATCATATATGACTGAATACATAAAAAGCATATTTATTTTTGCGGAGCTACTTAGAGTACAGAGTTTTAAAAGGTTATATTATTTTTGAGCTAAAAGGTTATATTTTTGGGTTGGGGATAGTTCCGTTAGGGGTGGAATGGATTTGTTAGTCCATATAGTAGATAAAAAATTTTTTTTTGAAATTTTTAGTTCAAAAATGAAAGGGGCCGAAAATTCGCCTCATTGACCCTCCTCCTTTATGGTCGCAATTTTTTTTGTGATGCAACAACAAATTTGCTGTTTTCGGATTTTTTCCTTTACTTGTGCTACGTTATGTTAAATGTCATGATTCTAGGTCAACAGAAAATACCCTTTATATATTGATTACATTGAGAGTGTCGAATTATACGTTTTTTGCGGCATAAACGGCCGTATCTTTTTTCACGTTTACTTAGAAGTTTGATTTTTTCAAAGCTTCAAGGGATTGTAGACCTGAGTATATGATTTTAGTTTTTCACGCGTTTTCGAGATAAATGGTGTTAATAGACAGAGGACGGCCAACAAAGTGATCCTTTAAGGGTTCCGTTTTTTCGGTTTGAGGTACGGAACCCTAAAAAGAGAGGGAATTGTCAACCGAGCCTGCGGGCGAGTAAAACAAAGTGAGCTAATATATCAAGACAGATTATTGAAGCTAACTGATGACAAAAGATTAAGAATTCATTGCTTTAAGCCGATAAAATGTATGGCTGAGGTAAGACGGGAGATTAACCTCTCAGGGTGTGAATGATGTTTCCTGGAGGAATTTGCTTTTCGGATTTCGATTAATGGTGTGTTATATCTCACGGTCATTAGATTGACTAATAACCTCTAAATCTCACGTTTAGTGCAACGGTAGAGATCTTTTGCCTTCCGCATTGACGGATTTTGTGATGGATACGAGCATTTGGATCGGAGTTTAAATAACTTTGTGTCTTTTTTATTATTTGAATTGGTTCACTGTTGTTCCCAATCAAACCCGGGGGCCAAGATAGGTTTCACTGTGTATCTATTTATCATATATATGTATCTGCATATCTTTGTATTATTATATTCTAGCTTTTACCCGCGGATTCGCCCGATTTTTTTTTTTAATAAAAAGTATCCTATGTTACTTCTAATACCTCCAAGAATATATGTACGAAGTTTCATGATGATCAGTTTAGTAGTTTTTGCGTGAAAGCATAACAAACAAACTTACATTCACATTTATAACATTAGTAGGAATAGATTAGTTGCTGTGGTCTCTTTTAATTGGAGAAGAGTAATTGGCTATCTTTCTTCTATTCTTCTGAATCTCAACAAAATGTGTGAACATCTTTCCGGCAAGCGTCGCTTAACAGCAGGTGAGATCGTGGTCAAGCGCCTACTTACTTAGTATAAAAAGAAAAATTAAATCTGCAGGCTTACAAAGATTATGCAAACTAGCCAGGCGAATTTAAAGAGACCACTAATAAAACGAAGCACAAAATAAAATGTACGCCCCTGGGGATCGAACTTATTTATTTATGGCAGGAAAATGCGTTACCCCCTACTATGTCGTCGAGTTAGCAGAGAAGTTATGTTTGGCTTTTCTCCATCCTCCCACCAAGCCTAATGCCCTGTAAAAGTTGAAAGTATACCCACCAAAAACCTGAGTACGCACCTAAGTATATTTAGATTTCTCAAATGTTTCTTTGTTTGTGATATCAGGCATATGTTCAGAGATATTGTTATTGCAAAAGATCATTAGAAAATATTCTTTGGAGAGACAACCATGATCAACCAATTAAATGTTTACAACTAAATACTACTGCATATGGACTAAAAGCTTCTTTTATGGCTACAAGGAACTGCAATGAATTAGTATATAGGTAAAGATTCCCACAAGCTGCGTCTGTCATTTTAAATTCAACATTATGTTGATGATGTATTGTACACGAACATTGGCTTTAACTCAATAATTTAGGAAAAACAACAGTTTATCGAGCAATTTTTAATAGTATTTTCTTTCTGCACAAATGGTCAGCCAAAAATTTGAGTAGACATGTCTGAGAATCAGCAGTATTTTGGAGACAAAGTGTTTCAGAATAACATCAAAACTTTACGGCTGAGTCTTGAAATAATCTCAGATTCGTTTAAGTTTACTCCTCCATCTCAGCAATCAGCAAAATTTGCTTACACAAATTAATAAAGATAAATAATAATTTGTGTAAGCAAAATTTTTGACCCTTTGGATTTAATTACACAAATTTTAGTTCAAGCCAAAACAAATCATGCAAAATCTTTGGACTCTGTTCCCCCGCGTCAATTGCAAAAATCCTTTTAGCAAAGTTAATAATATCCAGCCTATCTAGTCAAACCTAAAGTACAATCAATAGGATTTTCAGGCGTATCAAACGTAGCCTATGGTTGCACAATCTATTTAAGATGCACAGATAAGAAAGTTAATGTAAAAATATCATTATTATGCCCAAACGTTTTTGCCTTTTGCCGCAGGAATCCGGCAGATAAAAGTCTCTTAAGGCTTCCTGTGAGCTCCAAATGTAAAACCGATGAGTAGGTCATTGCACCAAAGAGGTGTTGTTCAAACGGTAAAAATCTACATGGCCCTTAGTGACAGATTTTAAAGACACTGATTTTTTAATTTTAATAGTAACCATCTTTTCAGCCGAAAATTTGTCCTAGCTTGACGCAAGGGCGGATAAATCCATAATTTCTACGCTTGCAAGGGGTTTATGACAACAATGCAAGACCTCCTCCTCGACGAATTTATGTAATAAATTGTGTTATAAACGTTTTTGAAAGTTATTAGATTGTTAATATATAGTTATTTATTTTTCATTACAAAAAGGCACCGATTTTGATATTTGTGTTCAATTAGGGTAGGGAAGTCTTTTTGTAAAAAAATATAATAATTGTAAATGTCTCTTTGTTACCTGAATAGATAAGTAAAAAAAATGTCTGTAACTAAATTTAAGGTGCTTACTCACCGACTTCAAACTACTAAATATATCTTGATATTATTTTTAGGGTGATTGGATGGCGGTGTGTGCCTGTCGTGTTGCCATGGGTTTGACTCAAGGTCTTCTCTACCCCAGTTTACATGGCTTGCTGGGTCACTGGGCACCAGTAGCTGAACGTGGACGACTGGGCACCTTTGTATATGCAGGTGAAGTCTCAAATATCATTTTTAAATTATCGAATAGTCTTTGTAGGCACTGTTACCCAATTAATGAGAACAGTGCTGGAAAATGGAAGTAATTTAATGCAGCTCCAGAGGTGGGTCCCAGGTGTATCAAAGTCTATTCTAATTAAGGTCACAGACGTTAGATAGCTAACCTATCCGTTTTTATAGGATACATTTCGGAGAGTGTGCCTCAGAATTACACAGCCTTGTTCTGCCGTTCCCATTTTTTCATCGGATAACCAGACTTACAATTAGGCGCCACCGTTATATGGTAGATATACCAAAGAGTCGCACTAAGCGTTTAGTTCCAATTTTGTAATACGCACCGCTAAGGAGTGGAACTCTGCCTGAATCTGTGTTTCCTTACAAAAACAAATTTAGGGGTCTTCAAGTCACGAGTGAATAGGTATCTTCTGGGCAGGTGCGTCATATCCTAAATCGAATTATCGTTTTCCATCAGGCGAGATAGCGGTCAAGCGTTTTCCTATTCACGATAAAGAAAATCATTCAACAATTACAATTTGAAATATGATTTCAAATATTTTTTTGCTAAATTGAAAAAATAAATGGTTTTTATAATGCCAGGGGACACTGTATTCCTTCTGCTTCCTCATTATTTTTAAGTGAAAAGCAACATCCTTTTTCTTTTTTAAAATGGCGAACATTTTCGTATTAACAAGCTATCTAAATTTCTGGTGAATTTAAATTAAATAAGTAATGACGAAAGGTTCGTTTCGCGACAGGAAAATGTGACGAGAGTAAATACTTTGTTTGTTATATCTTTTTTACTTAAGCTTGGTAATTTTTAAATATTTGATTCTTCAATAGTATAGCACAAATAGTAATATACTTTACCCAAACCATCGAGAGGAATTTCAAGTGCAGTCGGTCTTTTAAGACTAGTTATTTGTTCAAGTATGTAATAACCGTTGAAAAAGTGATTTGTTTAAGTTTTCTTGTTCTTATTTCAGTTCCGAAAAGTTTTAAAAGATGGCACTACTAGTCTAATGTATCACGCTATCGTTTACAAACAGGCGTTAATAAGGTCTCGAGCCAATACAATGTTATTTAGTATACGTTTTTATATATAGTTGTGATTTAATATGACTTTAATATTGTTTTGTTAATGTTAACTGAAAGTAGTAGATTTTATTATATTAATTAATTATTATATTACTAAAAATAAAAGATTAAGTGTTGACGTCCGTTTGATTGAATTAAGAAATACTTGGTTAAAATTCGACGGATTTGTATAAGTCCTAAAGAGTACTCGTCCGGATAGCGAGAGATGCGGGTTTGAATCCCGCCTAATACTGGGAGTTGTATTTTTTCTTGTAATAATTTCTTTAGATATGAAATATTAATTTCCAAAATTGTTTAATTAATATCAAAAATACTGCTACCACCATACATTAAAGTTTAACCGATGTCGTTATTTTAAAATAAAGTGTAAGTGAATTGAAAAACTTTTCTCTCGGGCAAAAGTTTCCCCTCTACAATATAATCTGCCACACTCATAATTTTCATAGTTTAAGTTTAAACAGTTTTCGACTAACTTAACTGCTGAAACTACGAAACTATATCCAGAGACTTCTTAAAATATTTTTCCAAGAAATTGTCATTACTAAGCCTTGCATTAAAAAAAAAATTATTGGTTTGGACAAAAATGTACATATTCTTAAACTACTCTGCTCCTATTGATTGTAGCGTGATGAAAAGTATACTACAACCTGCCCAGGAGTATGAAGAATAATTGTACCAAGTTTCGCTAAAATCCGTCGAGTAATTTTTGTTTCTATAAGGAACATACAGACAGACAGACAGACAGACAAAAATTTTACTGATTGCATTTTTGGCATCAGTATCGATCACTAATCACCCCCTGATAGTTATTTTGCAAATATATTTCATGTACAGAATTGACCTCTCTGCAGATTTATTATAAGTATAGATAGATAGGGTAGAGACACCAAAGAGTGCGCATTTCGTAAACTTTTATTTATTAAAAAATGAACATTAACAAAACACTTTGTACTTCTTATTATAATTAAACTTTGGTCCTTTAGGAACATAATTTTAAAAAATATTTTAAAGAAACTATCTAAAATCAATTAAAATCAGTCTTAATCTTAATACTAGTCCCGTGCGCAGTCTTAGGGCACTGTGTTACAAAGAGTAAGCAGTGCCAACCCTTCATACAAGTTAAAGGTTGAAAATGTAAAAAAAAATTAATCGAGCGCGTCAGCTTTCGAAGGCGATGTTAAGTGAACTTGAAAAAATCTATTATATAATAATCTGACGATTTAGATGTGACGCAAACTCGCGGCCATTATTAGAATGTGCAAAAAAAATCGCCATCTTGAACTACTCAAGCGCGTCAGATTAAGATATATACGGTTTATCTTTATGCTCTGTACGTGTTGTCTCATAATCTGACGATTACCTGGAGGGATGCGCGTAATCTGACAATTATATATTTTTTTTTCATTTTTCTAAATCATGATACTTAATTAATTGAAAAGCTCAAGAAATATCATGCAAATTAAAAATGAATGAAAGAGTAATAGAAAGAGAAATAGTGAGAGAGGAATAGAAACGCGGAGAGGGGAATACAGGCATCGCGTAGTCGCACGAATTAAACTTTATTGATTAATTTTTATTACATCCGCTTGTGGAAATCGTCAGATTATATATTTCTCATAAATCTTGATCTATTCCCATCAAAATAAAAAAAAATTAACCACGCTCGAGAATGTCAAGATGAGATTATTTTTTAACTTTGTAGCCCTCCCCTTTCTTTACTTCACCCTTAAATTGTCAGATTAGAGGAATATACACGTTTTAGCATGTAACTAACTCCCTCTACCTTAATATGACGCGCCCGAGAATTTCAAATGAACATTTTTTTTTTTACTAATCTGAGGTTCAGGTCGATCGAAAGTCGATTTGGAGGACAAATTCAGATGGTCTTAGGCCTTCTGGATCGGAGGAAATAAGATGGTCGTAAGCCACTGTGCTCCCGATTAAAGAGTTTTAATCGTAGTTAAAATTAATAACCAAATAAAATGCAAAATAAACAAATTGGATTTATATAAATTTTAACAGTTAGGAACGTGCCCGATTTAAATATTGTGAAGGTAGTAAAACACATATGACGACCATTGCCTTAGCCATCCTGTGATCACGGCTTCTGTAAGGGAGTCCAAACGTCAGGATTAAATATAAATTATGCGCAAAAAGCCGTAAATTAGTTGTTTGTTAGATTAATCCTGTCTTTCCAGGTGCTCAACTCGGCACAATAATAGAAATGATGACAGCTGGTTTGCTGTCAGCCAGCCGCTGGGGTTGGCCGTCGGTCTTCTACGTGGCAGGCGCCTGCTGCCTCACGTGGTCCGTGCTTTGGCTGACCTTCGGAGCCTCCACTCCCAGCTCAAGCAGGTGGATATCGGAGGAAGAAAAGAAGTACATTGAAACTAACGCCGGTTCTGATGAGTTGACAAGCAGTGTAAGTACAGAATTGACGACCGTTGGTGCAATGGTAGCGATCCTGCCAATCGCACCGACGGTCCTGGGTTTGAACCTGGAAGGGGCAGATTTTTGGGTGATGAATACGAGCATTTGAACCTGAGCCATGGGTATTTTATATATATTGCTAAAAATATTTAAATCTATGTTTCGTATATGTATGTATATCCTAGTATCCATAAAATAAGCCTTATAGTGCTTACTTTGAGCTAGGATAATTGGTGTGAATGTAAGAAACATTATTATTACTATTATTAATTTATTGTCACAAAAATAAATAATAATCATACATTCACACTTTACTTCTAACAAATAGCCTGTCACAAAGTTAACCCTATAATTTTTTTACCTACTACCACCAAAATTGCCCTAGCACAATCCCTCTTGCTTCCTATTCTCGATTATGCCGACACCTGCTATCTCAATCGCACAGAGGAACAGCTGAATAATCTTGATTCAAAACTTTTGAATTCGTTTCATATTTGACCTACGCAAATATGATCATGTTTTTCAATTACGCTCTTGGCTCAATTGGCTTCCAATCCGCCTTCGCCAGAATACTCACATTCTTAGTCTTCTTTATAATGTTTTGTTCAATCCTTTGTCCCCGCGCTATCTTAAAGCGCTATTTTAATTATCTTCATAGTTCAACCACACTATCCCTGAGGTCATCAGAAAATCTGGCGCTCTGAATTCCCGCTTACAATACTACCTTTTATAGCCGTTCCTTCGCGGTTTAGGCTGTTTGTCTTTGGAATTCTCTTCCAGTTTCCATAAGACGAGCGCAATTTGTTTCTGTTTTAACTAATTTAGTTAAGACTTACTATTTCTCACAATAGCTGGGTAACTGCTCTCTATCAACTAGACATTGATATGCATACTATTTATGTATGTATATTATACAATGAATATATATTAATATTTATATTAAATAAATAAATAATATTAAATAAATAAATATTTCTAACATTCACACCAATTACCCTAGCCCAAAGTAAGCACAGTAAGGCTTGTGTTATGGATACTAGGGTAACGGATAGACATACATATATGATACATAGATATGTAATACTCATAGAAATATATATAAACACCCATGACTCAGGTACAAATGCTCGAATTCATCATAAAAACATCTGCCCCTACCGGGATTCGAACCCAGGACCGTTGGTGCGAAAGGCGGGATCGCTACCGTTGCACCAAACGGTATTTATAGTATATGTGTATATTATTCTGCACGGTAATATTTATTTAAGTTTTGACGCTCGTTATTGTTTTCATTATTATACTTTGTCCAATGTAGGATGATACTTTTGACAGTTGACACCTATATAGAGGGTATAAAGTTGCTATTGCAATGTCAAGCCAAACATAAGGAAACAAACGCAACCTTAGTACGTAGCAATAAGGAAGTGACACCTGTCAAAATTATCATCCTACATTGAACAAAGTATAGTATATCTCCTTAATTATTTCTTCTTTAAGTTAGCTATAGCTCTAGCTTCCGCTATAGCTATAGCTCTAGCTTCCCAATTCCATCCTCTCCATCCTAACGTTATCTGGAAGAGACGTTGCAATAATTCCGCCGATTGCTAGACGTCAGTTTTAAGCAATTATCTGTGTTTGTGTATCCCTCTGTTTTTGTGGTGTACCTAACCAATAAAGTGTTTTTGCGTTGTAAGTACCTATGACTAAAGTACAAATGTTCGTAATCATCAAACATCTGCCCCTTCCGGGACTCGAACCTCGGACCGTCAGTACAAAAGGATCATTACTGATTACCCTAGTATCCATAATACAAGCCTTAAAGCACTTTGGGCTAAGTTAATTGGTGTGAATATAAGAAATATAATAATTGTTATAAATTTATTTCATACAAGTAGGTAACGTTACAATATCTCAATTCATATTGCATTTATGAAAATATTTTTTAAATGATAATAAGTACACTATGAGATGCGATTAAAGTCGAAAATCGATTCATTAAATATGTATAAGTATTTGTCTATAATAGTTCTAGCAAAATGTTCCTTAAAATTATGTTTTTTTTTTTCAGGGCATGCCCATTCCATGGAAAAATATTTGTACTTCTCTGCCGTTCTGGGCTATACTGTTTGCTCATTGCGGTCAAAGTTTAGGCTTCTGGACACTCCTGACCGAATTACCTTCGTACATGAATCATGTTCTTGAAGTAGACTTAAAAAATGTAAGTATTTATGTTTTGTTTTTATTGTTAAGTTTTCCAAGGAGGAAGGCAAATGGTACTGATCCCATACAGCCTAGTTTTTACCTATTTTTTTTTTATTAGATGATGATGAATAATGATGAAAGCCATGAATGATAGTTGATCAATAAATTATTAATAAATAGTGAAAGGGATATTTTACTAGGTTTCAGTAAAGGTTTAAAGGTTTTACTCAAACCTCCCCGTAGTCTTCGTGAGAGAGCAGGAAAAGACAAATTTTACTGATTTTTTTAAAATTAACAACACTTGCATGTTCACAAACAATAAGTGGTCAATAATCCACCATTATTACGTACTTATATACATCACAACATAAATTTTAACACGAAAAACCAAACCACCATAGTGACACTTCCCGCTCCCGCCAAAAGTCCATTTTTTTTTCTGAAGTGTTCTCATAACGCAAAAGCAAAAGCTACAAAGCCCATCCAGCCTTGTCTTATACATATTTCTTATCTTATTTAGATGATGTTAGCTGATTTATGAATGTTGAATGATTAACACATGTAAATACATTATGAAATAGCTACTTTCCCTAGATTCAGTAAGTGTGTGGTGTTTTACTGATTCCTCAGGTCTATCTCTTAACAGCGCTTAGGGTTGTTTCACTTGCCTTAACTTATTAACTTAGTGCTTAATAATCCATCACTATTATACATCAATACCCAATAAAAATTTAACAACATAAACCAAAATCACTAACGCTTTCGTAAACGTTAACCTCAATTCAATATTTTTTTTTGCCCCTCATATGTTACTGCAACCTCAGCCGGAAGACGAAGAAGTTTCTTCAAAAAAATATATATTGTTCTGCCCGATTTTATTCAGCCAGTTTTTCTCGGAAGGGACTCCCAATTACTGAACTGGTAGTAGACACATTAGTATAAAATGTAATGGTAGTGAGAATTTAATAACTTAATAAAATGCAAAATAAAACTATTTGATTTATGTAAAACTTTCACGATCAGGAACATGCCCGATTAAAATACTGTGAAGGTAGTAGTGAATATATGACGATCATTGCTTTAGTCATCCTCGAAACGTTAGGATTGAATTTAAAATAAATTATGCGCAAATACCGTAAAAAGTTGTTTTATTCAAATGTGCGCGGAAGTTTACAAACTGAAAATATAAGAGTTACTCCATAATCTCCAACCGAATTCACAAGCGGGCTGGAGATGACAGTGAAAGACTTTGATTCAGAAAAATTTCGTGGTCTACGGGAGATGTTTGATTACTATCTCCAGTATATCAGTTGCTTCTTACAACACCCTTAAGGGTGACGGGTCGGTGCTATTTCAGGTTTTATTTCTTAATAGATACGGACGACATTATCTCAACCTACCAAAAACTTTGAAATTACATAATTGATACTGAACTTTCTGTATTGGACTTTATACTGAAAATCGATAAGGACGACGGATCGATGCTATTTCACGCTTTATTTTTTTATAGATACGTACGACATTACCTCAACCTACCAAAACTGTCAATATTCTCAATTGATATTGAACTTTCTGAGTTAGACTTTAAACTGAAAATCGAACGCAGAAATATGAGTTTTGTTTGAGCTGATGTGCTGTTACATGCATATAATTATACTATTATTTTAACTATTATGGACCACTGCAAATAATTAGTTAAAATAGTGCTGAAAACAACAGTATTGGCAATAGGTTTCCTGCTTGATTTTTTTTATTGTATAAATCGTTAAATCAAGTCAGTTTTAACAGAAATATACTTTAAACAAATTTTGTAGAATTATTTTTTGTTAAAAAAATCGCCACTTTACTATTGGTGAATCTACATACATTGTAGCCGACAATTCGATTAAAGCCGGTAAACACATTACTTCATGTCATGTGACGTAACATGACATGGAAGGCGCTCAGTTTGTTTAGAAATTTACTTTCGTTTACAACCCGGTTACAATATCTGTGGAACTGATGACGTCACGTCAGCGCATAGGTACGGTGCACAAAACAAAAGCGCGGGGAGGTGACAAGAGAACGGGGAGGGGGCTTGACATTCCAGCAAGGTCCACAGATATTGTAACCGAGTTATATGCATAATTTTTAATTGAAAAAATATTTCTTAAAAACTAAAATAAATTATCGTTTTTAACGAATACCGTCAGTTTATTACTTATTTGAAGAATATATAATTTTTTTTAAAAGCTTTTTTTTAATTACATGCAAGAAACCTTATTAGAAAGATTATTATCAATAATGAAATAAAGTTAATAATCAAAATATTCAGCTTAAGAAGACTAATTAAGTTATTATTTTTTAATAAATATTTTAATTAAGTTATTTTAAATTAATTAAGTAGTACGTCTGTCATGTATATTTAATTATATACGAGAGAAACTGTTCTTGTCCCGTCTGAGATTAACTTGTGAGCCAAGCCAATTTTTATACTAGAAAAAAATACTACGAAAATACTAGAAAATTTCGATTTTATAACTCTTACTTTTAGATTAAAGCAACAATGTTTAAATGCGATTTTAACGCAATTGGTTTCGGAAAAAAAGGGATAATTATTAATTTAATGCTTTTTCTGTAAAACATGATCTAAATTTGAAGTCATTAAAGTCTTAAGAAAGACAGACATGTACAGACCTCCTAGTGAGGTAACGTAATTTCGTAACTTCCAAACTCAATTTCTCAAGAATATTAACAAATGTTACTTGTGGTTTCGCATAATTTGGTTTTGTCATTATTTTGACAGGCATAATTTTAAGTCATTATTTAATAAAGTCTACTGTCTGGTAATGGATGAAAACAGGTTCCCCTTGTTTTGGCATGAAATTATTTGGCTGAATATTGAAAGGAACAATTTTCAAAGGCATATCTACTATCTTCACTATATTTTAGTGGAGGACGTTCCGAACTCTTAAGATTTATATAAATAAAGTTGTTTTATTAAGGTAACTCTCTTACTGGTAGTAGTCAAAATATATCAAACCTTAAATAAAAAAAACCTTTTTACAGTTTTTCGCCAGTTCTTCTCCCAATTTCCGAACTGGTGGTAGACTTAGTAGTGTACACTGTAATCGTAGTGAAAATTTAATAACTAAATAAAATGTAAAATAAAACAACTTTATTTATATAAATCTTAATAGTTCGGAACGTGCTCCATTAAAATATAGTGAAGATAGTAGAAAATATATGACGACCATTGCCTTAGTCATTCCGTCATCGCGCCTACCGTCTCCGTAGCTCAGCGATCGGAGCTCTCGTCCGGATAGTGAAAGATCGTGAGTTCAAATACCACCAGAGAGCTCAGAGATGTGGTTGTTTTTAAAAGCTTTTTTTTACTCTAACCTGTCCAGAGGCCCTACCATCATTTCTTATAGCGATTAAAGTTTAGCTGTTAAAAAGAGACGCCACTATAGACCGCGTATAGCGGTGTCTCACTTTGACAATCGAACTTGCATCGCGCTAAAAGATGATGGTAGGCCCTCTGGTATCTGTAATGAAGTCTTGCGAGTTTTTGACCCACTTCTCGTTTTCCGATTGAGCTGATTGCATGCATATGTATATCTTATAACAATGCAATATTTTGATGACATAGAGCTGATTTCATGCTGGAACTGAAAGGTGGCCAGAGGAACTCTGCAGTAAAACAACACAGTCCCATCGAGTTGGGGCTCGTTTGATTAGTCTTCAAAACATTAATAAGCAATAATAAAACTTGTTTTAAAAAAAGATTTATTTTTAATGGAATCTTGATTATGGCTTTCTTTAAATATCATAGAAATATGGCATGAGAGGTATGGTAAATGGTAAAAAATAAGATAAATACTTGAACTAATTTTAACTCCATTTCTTTTCAGAATGGTCTCCTGTCTGCGTTGCCCTACTTAGCCATGTATATCCTGAGTTTCGTGTTCAGTTGGTTTTCCGACTTCTTAGTCAATAGGAACATTATCACTTTGGTCACGTCGCGAAAGATTTTCAACACAATCGGTGGGTACATTTGCTGAACAGCTTTAGAATATGCACCGGCTGTATTTTATGCATTCTGTACAAGCCATTTTACTGGTTGTTAAGTTGTTACAATTGTGGTCTATTGCACTTAAGGATGAGAGAAATAACTTGAGGTTTAATATTGAGATATACTGGATAGTCTGAAAATTAAACATTGAGAAAATCTCAGGCGGAATTGTAGAAGATATATGTTTTTTGGAAGACACACAAAACTTAACATAGTTAAGTCTCACAGACATTCAAACATGAATTTACGCTAAAAAGTTAAAAAGATATTTTTTATATTTTTTTTCTGTTTGTTTTTAATATCTGTAATGGCTAAATTGATGTTCATAAGCTCGCTTGCAGATAGCTGATGTTATAATGAGTAACATAGACTACTTCCACTGGTTGTTCAGCAAAAAATAAGGGCGTTGTTAAAAACGTTGAGTTGTATATATAGGTATGTTTATTAGTGTAGAACACTACCAGTAAAAGTGAAATGTGCAAAGGAGAATGCCCATGGCCAGTACTTTTGTAAGATGATTTGTGTCACAATGATTTTGAAACGAAAAAATCGACTATAATATTTTCAGCCTTTCAGCTTTTAATACTATTCCTCTTGGGATTATTATTCTCAAAATAATGAGTAATGCAAGTAGGTAACCGGACATCCGTTTAAATGCTACTAACCAAAATATTTTGTCATTGATGTATGAGTTGGGCCAAGGTGCAAGAGTAAATCAAATCGATCGAATAATAATTAATTATTATTTGTGTTAATATTTTTAACTATCTCTATATTAGTTAAAAATAAAGATATTTTATGTAAAATGTTATTATAGAATTAGTTACGTATCAATTAGGTACTTGTGTTGTAGCTATCACTCAACTTTCGTCGGTATTCTGTGGTTGTACTTGCTGGCGTGTTATCTTTAAATTATTAAGTAATTGTACTTCCGTATTATAACTTAAACACATGCCGCCATTTAAGTTAGGCATGTGGTCCCGAAATTCATTTATAATTAATATTTTGGTCGATCATTAACTAATTAAAAGCTAGATATCAGGTTAAGTCTAAAAAAGTTACTGATTTTGGAATTTCCGCTTTACTATCATTTATAGTGAAATGCAGTCTGAAGAGTGTAAAGTGTCATTGATCACTTATTTAATGTTTACTATACGAATGACGTTTCACGTATTCAATGGGTTAATTTACCTGTATTTTAAATAAAATTATTTTAATGTTATTATTATAAAATAAAAATTGTTATATGTGTATATATATATAAATTATTGTTAACCACCATATATAATTTAAAATATCACAGACACACACACATACACACACATACATTCATAAATATTTGAGTAACTACCTTAAATATCGTTATCAGTTCTCACGAAAACTTGAGCCAATTAGCGGCCAACTTCATCCTGCTGGTTTATTCCATGTCGCCTTTGCAAGCAACTTCACCCTGTTACTTTTATGTTACAGTGATGAGCGCGCATCTTAAAATTTCAGTCTCATCATTTTTTCATAACGCGCCTAAAGAAGTATAACTTCAAAAAAGTATTCCACTCCTAATAAATCATCGTCAGTCTTCCTTTACGTACTTATAAAATTTGTATTGTGTGAATTATCAGCATAAAATGAATACACCGCGTTCACCACAAGACCTTTGCCCTATTACAGTTATTATTTTGCATCGTGTGGAAAGCTTATATATTGTTTATAATTGGTTTTAGCTTTTTGGGGCCCAGCTGCTGCGTTACTTGGATTATCGTACTTACCCGCTAATAACTTAGCGTTGGCTGTCGTCATTCTAACTATCACGGTTGGCCTCAACGGCGCCCACTACGTCGGTTTCATGGTAAGTGAGACTTTTACATATATTTCATTTAAGTATTTGTGTCTGTTTGTGTGTGTCTGACGAAAATATGTAACATCGATTGACCTGTATCTAGGCAATATAGAAATGACTTTGTCAAATGAAGTAATCAGTATTAAATTTACTGTCTGATAAAATCACTTTTAATTGTTGAAATGAAATGGAAATAACTTTTTTCGAATGTTATTTTGATAAGAATTTAACAATTTCATGTTATATGCTAATATCTTCTAATAATCTTTTGAGTAACATAAGATTTACAAGACATAAAAGCAACCACTTAAATACTTGGCAACCAAAGCTCGCTACTAACCCTGAAGTAAGACATCGTTTTATTTAATTCTTTCTTTTTGATTCGCGTTTTTGTGTGATATGGAATGGAAATATCATTGCAATTTGACATCATGACACACACACATCATTTATGTTTTTATTTTAATAAGAGGTAGTTTTTATTGCCAATAGTTTGCTTTATTGACAGTGTTTATGAACTCAAGGCAGATATTTCATTGGATTTTTTTTTATTAAGAGGTGGTTTTACTTGATCGTAAATTTGTTTATAAAATGTCATATATTAAATAAAATTAATCAACTTATTTTAAATGAAGCATTTATCGATAAGACATGTCAAGTTTGTGTTTAAATAACACGTGTTATTTGATTTAATTAAATGTTTTGTATTATAAATTATTTCTTAAAAGTAAAACGATTCTTTGAAATACTTGTAAGTAAACTACAGAGTATGCAGCTAATTTCGTTGAAAGACCATATTAACGCTACTGAGTAAGTGAATTAAACTAAGAGTTTAGAGTCAAGTATTTTCGAGACTCCTTTGAAATCTGACGGTATTAGATGCTACAGAAACTGAGTGGCGCTAAAAGAAAAAGAAAACCAAAATGTAATGAGAACCATAAGTTGACTTGAGCATGTAGGTAAGCATTTATTTAAATATTAAACTTGCAAAATGGAAACATGAGATTAGTAAAGAGTAACAAAAATATTATAAAATCTATTCTTTTAATTGTATAGTCACAAAATAAAAGGAATTACAATTTTTATCACATTCATAGGAATGAAAAAAATTGTTAGTAAATATAATGGGTATTCAGATTCAAGTTATGACGACCGGAACGTATGTTAGGTACTTAATTAGATAAGGATTAATGCTGTATTGTTTAAAATCGCTTCGTAAATAAGCCATTATTTCTCATAAAAAGTAAAGTATAAAAAATGGTTATTGTGGGTTATGTCTAAGAGATCGACATATACCAACTGGGACTTGGTAGTCCTTTTTAAGGTGTACAATACTGTAGTACATTATTTTGATCTATCTCGTAGGGTTCAGCCAGTGTTTGCAATTTAAGCGCAAAAAATGTGTTTATCACAATAGAAACCTCTAAAATTATCTTTTATGCATATATTATACATATAAACGTTCCTCTTGAATCACTCTATCTGTAAAAAAAAAGGATCAAAAACTGTTGCGTAGTTTTAAAGATCTCAGGATACATAGGGACAGACAGACAGAGGAAATGACTTGGTTTTATACTATGTAGTGATGATGATGATATACCAACGCATTAAAAAAAAAATTACTAAATACTATTACTGAAGAAGATTTTTTATTTAATGCTTGCTCCTCTCTCTTCCCTGTTGCTGTGCTAACAAGGTACATAAGATTCTTTAGTACCATAAGTATATTAAGTATTTAGCCGGCTCACCATATCTCATGTAATCAAAACAAAACAAAAAAAAAGCTTTGAAAAATCAAATAAAGTTGTATCGGGTCTCAATCGTTTTTGATTAATATTTACTTGGCTATATCACAATATGTGTTTATCATCAGAACATAATCCTACTCTTACACCGACTATGACAATATAAACATGAACACTTTTTTATTTGGTACTAACACAGGACTTTTAATATACAATACAAAAACAGTAAAATTAAAACTAAATTACATAAATAGAATAATCATTAATATCCTAAAAATTTAAAACAAATAAAATTTTTCTAATAATAACTTAATATGTCCCACGTCTGTACTAAATGGGTGATCAATTCAGCTTATGTCAGCTTAAGGGTTGACGCTGATTTTCAATTGGCCACACCTTTCTTTTTGACACACGGACGCCCCCGCAGTGGGTAGTATGTAGTCAGTATAATTAAAAATTGAACTGCGCATGGTGCGCGGCATCTGCAATGTCATCCTTACAACAATATCATCTGTATAAAGTGTTGATTTCTTTTCCAGCTATCTCACATAGATCTGTCTCCAAACTTCGCCAGCACATTGATGGGCATCACAAATGCCAGTGGAGCCATTTTCTCGGTTATGGCACCTTTGAGCGTAACTGCAGTTGTGAGAGACGAGGTAAAAAACGCGTTTATAATTATGATGTTACGCCTTTTCTAAATCAAATCGATATATAAACTATTACCTATGCTATACTTGATACGATTTTAAATAATAGTTATTGGACTAAGATTGCGTTGCAGTTATGTTTAGAATGTAATATTGGTTGAATTAAAACTTCAATATTGATATAAAATTAAGTTCATAAATATATTAAACTTATTGACAAACTTCTAAATCTTCTACAGAAACTTGCGTCGGAATGGAGGAAGGTATTCTTCATATCAGTCGCCATGTACTTTATGGGAAATTTGTTCTACATACTCTTTATATCCGGCGATGTTCAGAGCTGGAATGAACCACCTACTAATGGAGAAGTTGGTAAGTAGTCTTTATAACGCGCTTTGATAAATACATGAAAATAATTCATACTTGAAACGTGAGATTTAAAAATAGATATAGGAGAATACTTCAAGAAACTTTAATAATATTATTTATTACCTGATTATTTATCAATATCTGATAAATTATATATATTACTAGCTGACCCAGCCACACGTTGCCGTGGCTCAGTTATTATAATTTGCAATATATTTTTTTATTAAAAATCAGCAATAGCCCGCTCGCGCGTTTTGAGCCCGCGCGATAGGCAGCATTTGTGTTATTGATTCGTTGGTGGGAGAAGCGGTGGGAGGTACAAATAGACACTGCAATTTTATTTATATGTATAGATTATATATCATAGCAATAGGATATTTATTTCAAACCGACGGAACAGTTGCTCCTAATAGCTTTATTTTAGAAAGGCGACAACCTCAAACGATACGTAAACACTTGTTCGAGCAGCCCTGGTGAAATTTAATCAACATTACCGTCCTTTTTTCTGTTAATCGTCGTTTCAACGGTAGCAATTCTGGCTAACGCTCTAACGATCTTGAGTCTGATTCCTGTTACTGGATATTCGTGTAGCGGGAATTAACATTAGTTATTTGATCTTTATAGTATTGTCAAGTGTACTATAAGTGACTGCATATTAACTTAGGCACGCAAAAATGTCAATTATATGAACCAAATATTAAAATAAAAAAAAACGAAAATATATTATTAAAGCTGATTTCATCATAATAGCATGTTTAATATTTGTAAAAGTATTCCTCTTGATGTTGAAGGTAGTTGACGTTCAACATCGGTGGAACGATATTAGCTCATAGTAGAAGTTTAAATACTTTTGTAAATTTCAACGCGTCTGCTATCGTTTCGGTCACTCAGCGGTCAGAGTACTCGCCCGGATAGCGAAAGGTCGTCCTACCCGAGTGCTCGGAGGGGTGGTTGTTTTTTCACAGGTGTATTTTATATCTTAAAGAAACATGGCATTTAGAATGCAAAAAAAAAAAAAAAAAATGAACCTTCCTTCAATTTTATGTTGAAACTATAAAGTTAAATTATTATAATAGAAAAATACTAGAAAAAATCGACTCGGGTCACAAGTGAATTCTCAGGCGGGAATCGAACCTTTGGAAATCCGGTCCAATGCTCTCCCAATTGAGCTACCGAGCCTTGTGAACACTCGTCGAAATTTTTCAGGACCTTCCTAATTTTACGCTGTAGGCCAGCGTTGTTTCATCAATGAGAGGAACATCCTCTCGTATTCGAAAGAAAAATTTTTACAAATGTTTGGTCAATCGATTAATATGAAACAGCCATTTTAGTTTTATAATTTTTATATTTTGTGCATTTTCAATGCGATCTTATAAGATAAATTATTATAATTAATCTGATCTTATGAGATAAATTATTATTATAATTATTATAATATAAAAATTATAAAACTATAAAGTTGTATGTAATTTAAGAAAATTCGACTGTTAAAGTCGAAAAAAAAAAATTAAGATTTATCGTATTTTAATGTTACAAACAAAATATGAAAGTTAGTTTCACGTATATTAAAGTGATGTTATTCTTACAAAGTGTAATTATCAGGAATTAAATTTAACACTTCTTTTCAGAAGAAGGAGTGAAGAAGAAGACCTCAAACGTATCAATAAGAAGACCTAGTATTGGCGAACAGAAGTTCTGATCACCTAAGCATTTTTGTTATAGACTAGTCATATATTTATCTGTATTTTTTACCATTTCACAATGTCCCCCATAAATAATCCATGCCAAATTGCACAAGAGTTACAAACGTATTCAAAAATCTTCAAATCTAAATTTGAATTTATTTTTGTGGAGTATCAATAGTTTATTGAAAATAAACACAGAACAAACAAGTAGTTTCAAATAGACATTTTATAATCGTGTAGTTGAATGAGACTGTCAAGTTTTAAAGTAAAGACATCATAAATTTTTACGCTCGCGAGTTGAACTGAAAAGTTGTACGCAATTTCAGTAACAGGATTTATTTGTTATCTGCGCACTGTGAAAAACAGTTGATCACAGATTTTTTTAACAAGTGTTACATGAGAAAGGGTCTACCTTTTTTCGCAGAAATTTAAAACTCATAATTTTGGAATGCATACTAATCATTTGGCAGAATTTGAAATAGCTTGCTGGCTGGTAATGATTTAAAAAAGACCTAACCTAAACTAACCTGCAATGTATATCAATTTATGCCTTTTGATTAGTATGCCAAGTGACTTTCAGTGCAACAAGATTCTGCCAGATAAAGAGTACCTCATGGGAAGACGTAGTAAAGATGTAAATAAAATAATTTGTTTATTTATTTAATGTAAGTCTATTTTTTAGTGGCGTAATATTCCAATACAACAAAGTAACAAATAGATTAATTAGAAAACTATGTAATATTAAGAGTAACGAGAAATGAGATATAAACTCAATTCTGAATGAACAATTGTTGGTTTCTATGATTTTCAAATTTCGACTAGGATTTTTAAAGACATATTTAAGGTAATGAAACCAAAGAATGACCCCGAGTAAAGGAAAATGTTTTGTGGTATATATTTCTAATGTAAGTTTACATAATGTAAATAAATTATTTTAATAATTAAAATTGCATGAAGTTTTATTTTATTTGTTTATACAGTTATCGTCAAATATAACGAAACAAGGCGTTCTTATAGTAACCAAGGTATTGGTATCTAGTGACCAAGTATGTCAAACAACGTATTGACATGAAAAAAAGCTTTGTTTCATTTCAGAAAATACTATAGTAGAATTCGTTATCTATTTTACGACGTAAGTTGTTTCTTTCTTACTTTTGTTACTTTACTTTGTTGTACTATGTATAGTGAATGTATAGTCACACATAAAAGTGTTTAATTAAATGTAGAAACACAACGAAGGAAATCATATTATAATCGCCATTTAAAATTTATTACTAGTGTAATCTGTATCAAACTGCCGACAATGACAAGCAGTATTATGAATGAGTAGTTTCCAGCTTCTTAAGTTTGTCGCAAAATGCGAGTCGTGATTTTGGACCTAATCGTCATTTAACTCCGTTGGATCAGTAGATCTCCAGCATTTTCCGAATGGTGGTCACTGAGATCTAGAACCCATTTGCCAAACGCGAAAATAATGGTAAAACTCCCCACATGCAAGATGAACCTTCCGTCGATCAGTGGACGTCTTATCGATGGTGAAATCTAGGAGCTGAAGTCATATATAGTATAAATAAATAAATATAAGACATCACATCCAGACATGCGGTAGCATGTCAAGCCAAGTTCAAGAAACAGAACTGGCGAGCCGCACCGTGTGTTATATTACACGAACCATTTGGAGCCACTTTTGACCCCCTCATAAATCAAAAACTATTTCACAAAAACTTATCAAATTTGTCTCATGTATTGAGACTTGCGAGATACATATGTGTTCTAAATTTCATAAGCTTATCTCAAACGGTTATTTAGATATTAATGTCCAAAAATGCTCATTTTTATCATTGACTGACTGACTGACCTATAGATCAAAACTCTAACCCAGTTCCAGATGACCTAGAGAGTTAAAATTTGGTATGCAGATAGGTAATTAGATGAATACAAAGGAATAAATAAAAAACTGGCAATTTTTAAATAATTAGATTCTATTATGAACGCTTAACATAAATACCTAATTAGTTTTGAATTTGTCCTTTTAAAAGGACCCACGGCGTTACGAGGATATGACTTACCTACAAAAAGTAATGATATCCCAATCAAAAACATAAATGTGAAATGAGAGCCAAGTTCAATATTATGATAAATGCCTTGGTTGTTGACTTCAACGACAAAAGAAGTGAGATCTTAATGGGTGCCAAGTTCAATGGTCAGTCCTGAAATGTATTTATAAGTAACAGTATAACATATCATATCTTCTTATAACATAAGATAATGTATTGTAGCCTAAGGTCTGTCTTGGCTAGTTTTTATAAACCTACCTACCACCTACCTTCGATCGCTAGTTTCTACCAACAATCCAAATTTTCGGAATTATAAAATAAGAACCGACAAATACTTGTAGGTTTAGAACTTGCGAAGGCTATAATTCATATATGAAAACTAGAGACTAAAGAAGATATGATATGTTATAGTGTTACTTATAAATACATTTCAGGACTGACCATTGAACTTGGCACCCATTAAGATCTCACTTCTTTTGTCGTTGAAGTCAACAACCAAGGCATTTATCATAATATTGAACTTGACTCTCATTTCACATTTATGTTTTTGATTGAAATACATTATTCCGGAGCCAAGTTAAGTAGCTAAAGCACTTGTGTAATGGAATTCAGAAATAACAACGTTACCATAACACCCCGATCCGAGTCAATAAAGTAAAGTTAATTTTCTGATTGACCTTATTTTCTGATTTTGTACTTATTTCTGTCCATAAAATACCAAACCATATTTCTACATGAGCATCTGAATTAATGTTGAAAGTTGAAAACACTATATGCGTGTCTACTCTGAATATTGTATGAATAAAAACGAAATTGAGCTGCATAACTGTGATTATTCCCTCATGCACCATATGGCTATGTTATATTTGGCGTAAAAATGATGACACCATATTGTTGTCTTCTTTTCTTAGAAAAATTGAAAACTTTCAAATTTTGTTCGTGACTGTACAATTCACTTCTTTATTTAATGGAAAGATATTGTGTACAAACAAGTTATTGAAAATAATGGGATTGTTATATTTACTGCCATTTAAAAACTGTTATCTCGTATACTTTTGAAAGCTTTGGAGTTAGTAGGTTAGTGTATTTTAAGTGCTGTACAGAAAGCTATTATAAATATTTCTGTAAAAGTTTGTTCATTCTTTTTTTAAAACTTACTTACTTTTTTGTGTAATTAGGTCGTCTTCACATAGTTTTTTTTTTGTTTTTTTTTGGTAAAATAGTGTAAGACTTCTATTTTATTGTCACGGTGTACCAATGCCGGTAAATCTGTAGGTTCGATTCAGAGTATATGATTTTATTCAATCCAAGAAAAGTATTAAAAAATCAAATATTTTTTGAGGTAATCATTGTAACAAACTTATACTAAAAGCAAAATAGTTTAAACAAGTATGAACCCAAACTAAAACATAAAGCAAATGAAATAGTAGTAAAATTGTTTTAAACAGGTGAAAATCAGCCTCACTGTTGCTGTTGAAAAAGGTACAAAAGGCTGACAGTTTCTTCGTTGAATAGCTATACTTAACGTTGCCCGAAGAAGCTGTCGGCTTTTTTGTCTTCACTCGCTTCAATTAAACGGCTGGACATTTCTTTGGAAAAGAGCTTGGCTATCCAGCTTCATGAACCCCAGCAAGGGCTGTATTTGTGCTAGATTTTTTTTTTGTAATAATTTCAAAATTCACCTTGAGTTTTTCGGTGTAAGAAGACGACCTGGATGCTTCTAAAACTCACACTATATTGACGAATTTTATTTCTTTATATAAAAAGCATTTTCAAGAATATATTTGTTCCTGTCAGTTGAATATTCGACCAACGTGAAGATGAATGAAAACCAGAGATTTGAGTGGGTAGGTCGATTTACTTTATGCCAAATTTTAAAAAATTAAACTTGCAAGTTGCAAGCTATTTTAATAGGTTTGGAGACTAGCCCTTCAGTAGGTAGGTCTTGTAAAAGTTGCGCTTGTAGAAATACAACTTCATCTTAAGCATAAATTGAGTGCTCCCATTTCATCTCCAAATTCAAACGAAAAAATCCGCTAAAAAAATATCAACGTAAACATATTCTGAACTTATTTTAATTGAGTCCCCAAACTCTGCAGCTTCACGAACATTCTCGGTATGTTTAATTAGATGCCAGAAGGTTCACATACAACATTATTTAATTAACAAGACAAGTCGCGTCTGTATACACATGTTACAACTCATTTTATTTAAAGTACAGAATTTCGTGGATTTTGTAATTAACTGCATACTTTATACGTATTTGTATAAAATAATAAAAGTAAGAAAAACCTTTATCATAATAATAAAGTAATTTATTTCAGATATTATATGAACAATAACAATGAGAATGTATCACACCAATTAGCCTAGCCAAAATAGTCAACAAATCTTTAATATCGAATTCAAAACTGAAGGTTTTATACGGACCGCTCACCCGTGCTAAGCGTCAGATTTTACCGTTACATGAGACCGTCGGATATAGTGCCGTTATACGATATATATAGGAGCCATCTGCCTCCCCACCTCAGTGTGTGTGGCCTTCTGTCTCGCTTTCACTCATGTCAGCGTGCGTGGCTAGCGTAGCTTTCTATCTTATTTTCGTTTTATACTATAAAGCTTTGCTTCTTTCGAGCGTCCCTAGATGGACATGGCGGATTTCGAGCGTACTTACACCGCTTTAAGCTCATAGATAATCCATCTTGTCAGCAAGGACATCTTTCACATCGTGCTGGATTGCCCTCAGCACATCGTCGATAGGTACACTCTACAAAAGAACTCAAACCCACACTCAGCAAAGATTCCCTAAATGAGATTATGAGGAACAAAAAAGGGAAAAATCATTATGACATATGCCAGAGGTATAACAAAAAAGAGATAAATAGGAATAAAAATAACTAGTAGAATCCCTCCGAGCCCTCAGGCTCGCTATCCGGGCGAGTGCTCTGACCACTGAGAATCCCACCTGAGGGCACGGTGGCAAAGTTGTTTTTTACACATGTATTTTATATCTTATAGAAATATTGCATTAAGTCATAGTAGAATTTAATTAAGTCATAGTACAAGGGACAAAGAAAAATTGTGATATTAGATTAAGTGTAAATATTAATATTAAGTAATAGGTAATGTATTACACTATTAGTGTTAAGGGTATGTGTAAAATAATGTTTTGGTAGATATTTTGATGACCGTTTGGTGCAATGATAACGATCCTGCCTTTCGCACCGACGGTCCTGGGTTCGAATCCCTGTAGGGGCAGATGTTTGTATGATGAATACGAGCATTTGTACCTGAGGCATGGGTGATTATATATACATATTTCTATGAATATAACATATCCATGTAACATATATGTATGTCTATCCGTTACCCTAGGCTAGGCTAATTAGTGTGAATGTAGGAAATATTTATTTATTATATTTATCTATATGACAAAATTGCATTAGCATGCAAAACAATTGTAAAATGCAAGAATAAAGTCTTGACGCAAAACGGAGAGCAAATTGAATAAATTATTAAAACAAAACTCCCCGTGAAGTAACCCGCTTGCGGGAACCCTTAAAAACGCATCCTTTTATTATAATTAAATATTTTTAACATATAAATAACTATTAGACTTCATCACATTCATTATTTCGAACCCAAGTAGCTAAAGCACTTGTGCTATGAAATTCATATAAAATGGCGGCACCAGAACACACCAGACCCGAGCCAATAAAGAAAAGTATGTTTTTTTACACTGACCCGGCTGTGGATCGGGCCCGGTGCCTCGGAGAGGCGTTACCATGTAGCATACATTTTAAGGCTCATATAAGTGGTTTAATTTAAATAATTAAACCACTTCTACCGGTTTCACGACTATTTTATTCTTCTATTGTGTCTACGGTTACTGTAAACCAAGGCTGCTCGGCGTTAGCATTTTTGGCGGACCACTAACCACTTATTTATCTAATGAAACCAAGCCGTCAATGATCCGCAAAAATTCATATTTTAAGTCTTGGCGGGAATTTCTGAATCTTGCCTGCGCGGGCCACGCAAAATGGGTCGGTGTGCCATTGTGTGGCCTGCGGGCCTATGATTGAGCAGCCTTGCTGTAAACTATTGAATCTATCATCAGTTAGGAAAATGGGAAGCCCTTCCGAAAAGAACTGGTAAAAGAAACTCGGACGGAGATACCGACCTCCATCTTACTTTTATCATTAAAAATGATATTGACATTAAAAATGGTTATATTATTGACCTTTGCAATTATATCCCAAGGCCTTGCAGTGTGTGTTTTTGAAGATATTAATTATGAAATCGCATGGAGGTGGAACGTTCTAACTTTTATCATAATTAAAACTTTGACAGTTTGAAACGTGCCCGATTAAAATAAAGTTCGCGACGGCCATTGTCTCAGATCAGATTAGGTTAGGGCTATGAACTTGTTCTTAGTTCGGGTATACCTCTGCCTACGCTCCGTGCGTCATAGTAGAGGGAGTCGTTCGTATCCTTCAGTAAATAGAGAGTTTTCCACTGGATCAAATAAATGTTTCCATACATTAATGCTAATAAAAACTCTGCCTATTGGCATATATATAAAAATTCCTGGTCACAGTGTTTGACCGCAATGAACTCCGAAACTGCTCAACCGATTATGACGATTTTTTTTCATTTTGCTAGACCAGTACTTTTTGGAACTTTGGATTACATCTAGTTTTTTTCAGAGACGGAAGGTCTTTAATAGGAAGGCCTATCCGTTTTTTATAGGATATTATTAGGAGATTATTTTTAGGAGAGTGTACAGCAGAATTGCACAGCCTTATTTCGCCGTTTCCATTTTTTCATCGGACAACCAGTACAAATAGGCGCCAACGTTACGCACTAAGCGTTTTGTTTACAATTTTGTGATTCGTACTGCTAAAGAGTGGAACTCCTTGTCCAAGCCTGAGTTTCCTGACATATCCAATTAAGGGATCTTCAAGTCTTCTGAGCAAGCGTGTCACATTCTAGATCGCATCATCGCTTACCTTCAGACAAGATAGCGGTCAAGCGCTTACCTGTTAACAATAAAAAGAAAACTGTTCCAAGTTATGACAAAATATGTTTCATTTATAACACAGCAACGCGTGGGCGGGTTAGTTAGTTATTCTATGCTATAAATAATGTGACGCTAAATAATCATTGTGCAATTCAGAAGTATGCGTTATGCTTATATGTAACCTCCGCTTGCAGGCAGCCTAAGTCAGCATTTTCCCCACCAAAAGCAGCGGTTAAAATTCAAGTGGTGTGACGGGCGCCGCACTCAAGTGTTTTCCATTCCAATTTCCCCGGGAATTTCCCGTCGGAAAATTACGATCGACGCCACGTCCTATTTCTGTTCAGACGTTGCGTTACCCTTAAGTATTAAAATATTCACTCTTACCCCCATTGTAAAGTCTCTTCTTTCACATAAAGAAAATGAAAATCATTAAAAATATATTGATATTTATAAAGTATTTATGTCACTAAGCAGCATTATGCTATCGAGCCTTTTTATTGACCTTTGCAAAAAATCATTTTCTGCCCTTGGAAAGGCGACGCGATATTGCAGATTCATTATTTCTTTCGAAAATCGCTTCAGGTAATATAAACTGTCTAAACTTATCTCTTAATGAAAAATTTAAAAACTCCCACTAAATCTGTTAGATTTAATATCTGTTGTGCGTTCCCTCTGCATCCTCAAATTATCGTTCGAATTCATTCTTATGGCGTAGATGTAGTAGCTTTAACGCAGCATCGCGTCGGGCCTATTTGGATCTGTTTGCAAGAAGCGATGCTTCGGTAAAGGCTTCGGTAAATAATAAGTTTAATATTCTTTGCAACTCCTAAAATTAAAGGTGTAACCATACTAAGTTATTATTAATAATAGTGCTCATTATAATTATGTAATAAGCTTTGTGTTGCTAAATAAATAAATATAATTTAGATTAATAACTTTTGTTAAGGAGTGAAGACAGTGTTTAGTGAGTACTTATTCAGTACTAGCAGCCCGTCCCGGCTTCGCACGGGTGGACAAAATTCTTTAAATTTTTTCTAGCATTCAATATAGCCTATGACACTCAGCAATAATGTGCCTTTCTATTGGTGAAAGAATTTTTAAAATCGGTTCATTAGATCCCGAGATTACCCCTTACAACTTAACAAATATACAAACACACAAACTTTACTTCTTTATAATATTAGTATAGATATAGTATAGATGTTTGAGATCTTGTCAGTCCCTCCTTTGACATATGGCAAACAAACGGTTTGTCTGTCTACTCTGTGTCTCTGGTGTCTTAGTTTGTGTCTGGATGGAAAGTGTTCCTTGTATCCATTACTCTGTAAGACTCGACGTACATGCTCCAACTCTTCTTGAAGTCATCACACTGGTAATATGCACGGTTCTTCAGTGAAGTCACATTTAAGATGTTAAGGGTGGTGATGCGAGGACGCGTTAAGATAGCCGTCAGTGTGTGCAGGTTTATGGTAAACGGAATGACCAAACGAACCGTCATTCCTCGCCCGAATCTTCACATCCAGAAAGGCCAGACTTCTGTCTTCTTCCATCTCATAGGTGAAGTTAATTTTAGAATGAATACCATTTAAATTTGCCAGGTGAGACTCAATATCATCTTTGTTACCCCTTAATAAACAGAAAACGTCATCCACATAGCTTTTCCATAGTTTTATTTCTGTGGGTGCGGTGATTAAGGCTTTTTCTTTAAAATGTTCCATCCATACATTGGCAACCACAGAAGCCACGGGGCTGCCCATTGCGTTTCCATCTATTTGGAAGGTAGTACTGGCCCTGATATATGAAGTAATTCGTCGACAAACAATGATGCAACAGCTTGGCATATACCTTCGGGGTGTCATTTTCTTGTAACTTAACCTACATCACTTCAAGACAATCTAAAACGGTACATTTGTGAACAGCGATTCCACGTCAAAACTGACCATCAACTGATTTCCATCTACCATGTTTTGGTGCAGGATTTCTATGAAATGGCGGGAATCCTTTACAAACGACGACGTTCGTCCTACTAATACGTTTGTAAAATTCGACACGTTTGCCAGCATCTCGGTAGCTCAGCGGTCAGAGCACTCGCCCGGATCGCGAAAGCTCGTGGGTTCGAATCCCACCGCTCGGAGGCGTAGATGTTTTTTACACGCGTATTTTATATCTTATAGAAATATTGCATTATGAATGCAAAAAATTAAATAAAAAAGTAGATTCTTTGAAGTCATAATATTTTGTTATATTTCTAATTAATTAAATAAAAGTTTCACCTTTATAATGGAAGTGTTAAGAAAGAGTGTTGATAACCAGCTTGAATTAATTGGTCCAGAACAATAAAAAAGATAAAATTATTTTTATTTGCAATGCGTTTATTGAATGTCAAAGCTATTATTACGCCATGGCATTGTAAGTCCTCCGTTGGGAGAACTTGTACCAAGAAGAATCCGCAAGAAACTCAACAAGGGCTGTTTTTTCTTCCTTTTATAATACTTATATTATATAGTTAAAAGCATTTACGAACTCTTTTCTTGCACTTTCGAGATGCATCTGAAAAAAATACTATTACAACGAACGGATTATATACAGTATTGTCATTCAAAACATGAATAAAGAAAAACAAAGCTACTAACTCCACGCATTCTTGTTTCCAATATAATTACCTTTTTCTTTTTCAATTGTAAATAGGTAAATGCTTCACCACTATTTCGCCTGATTGTAAGCGACGATGCGATCTAGGATGTGACGCGCCTGCTAGAAGATACCTGTTCAATCGTGACTTGACAACCCCAAAATTGTATTTGTCAGGAAACAAACTCTGGCAATGAGTTCCACTCCGTACGTTACACAAAATTGGAACAAAACAATACAATTATCACCAATATTTTTAAAATTTTGTATATTTTTTTGCATTTTATCAATGTTTTTTTTTTTATAAAATAAATTATTTTAATAGAAAAATACTAGGAAAAATTGACTCGTCTCACGAGTAAATTCTCAGGCGGAAATTAAAAAACTGACTATAAATAGCTGCTTTATCTTTATCGATTGCCCAAACATTTGTAAAAATGTTTCTTTCGAATACGAGAGGATGTTTCTCTCATTTATGAGACAACGTTGGCATACAGCGTAAAAGTAGAAAGGTACTAGAAAATTTCGACGGGTGTTCACAAGGCTCGGTAGCTCAATTGGGAGACCATTGGACCGGACCTCTAGCGGTTGCGGGTTCGTTTACCGCCTGAGAATTCACTTGTGAGCCGAGACGATTTTTTCTAGTATTTTTTTATTAAAATAATTTATCATAGCACCAGAGATGTGTTGATAGATATGTTAACAGAGTTTTTTATATTTTTAAACTTTTCAAAGGGTAGTTCAAAAAGCTTGTGTAGAAATTTGTTATAAAAAATCGTGAAAATGTAATTTAAACTAGTCATTCTATAACACGCAAAGAGATTTTTTGTTTTACTATTCTTTTCCAAGTCGTCTTTATGGGGGAAACTCGATCTTGCAACCGCACGCCATTTTCTTTCGTCCCTTATTGTCTAAAAGTGTCCTTTCGCCTCTTATTACGGTACCCAGATGAGCAGTGAATGGGGAGCTTTCGTTTTCTGAGGTTAAGTGAATTCACAACAGACTGTCATGTCTTTTGTTATGTTACTTTTGATTTTCCTCACGGCCGTATTAAACGTTTAATTAACCTTAATAATGCCTTCAAGATAATAGTTACTTTACTTTAAGTAATTAATTTGGAATCCAAAAAAATAATTTCCAGGTGTCACTATAAAAATAAAAGTGACATTTATGTGTTTTTTTAATTTTGTTGACATAAGTATTATTAATTTGTTTATAATTATTATGTTAACAAAAAAATCAATATTTTAATAATTAACTATTAGCGGCGTGTCGCACACGTGACACATTTGTACACCATGTTTGTGGTAGAGTGCATAGTGGAATCGCAGAATAACCTAATACCACAATCATTGTATTGTAGCACTGTATTCTTACAGCGAAAAATAATTTGATTTCGCTTATACAATATATTTCCATTATTCGTGTGTTATTTTTTATCGTGAACTAGCGACCCGCCCCGGCTTCACATGGGAGCAATGCTGATACTAAATAAAGTACAAAATGTCTTTATAAACAACGTTCACAGCTTTTTGTCATTATGCATTATCGCAACCGCTATGACCCTGCATTTTGAATCTGTAACATCTTCAAAAATATTCATTTAAATTACATGCTGTAAAGGGCCATATTGATCTATATTAAATGCACAATGTATTTAAGGTACTTATTTGGATAAGGATGAATGCTGTATTGCTTAAAACCCCTTAGTAAATAAAGCATTATTTCTCGTAAAAAGTAAAGGATAAAAATGGTTCTCGTGGATTATTACTAAGAGATAGACATATACCGTTTGAGACTTTTTTGTACGTATTTTTAAAGTGTACAATACTGTAGTACATTATTTTGATCTTTTTCGCAGGGTTCAACCAGTGTTTGCATGTAAGCGCAAAAATCGTTTGTTTACGACATCACATCAGAAATCTCTAAAATTATCAGTGTTTCTCTACTTTATTATGCATGTATTTTACATTTAAACCTTCCTTTTGAATCACTCTATCTATTAAAACATTGCATCAAAATCTGTTGCGTAGTTTTAAAGATCTAAGCATACATAGGGACAGAAAACAGGAAGTGATTTTGGTTTATATTATGTAGTGATAGGTAAGCGCTTGACCGCTATCTCGCGCAGTGGTAAGCGATGATATAACGCGCCTGCCTAGACGATATCTATTCACTCGTAACTTGAAGACCTACAAATAGTATTTACCAGGAAACACAGACTCAGGCAAAGAGTTCCACACTGTAGCGGTACGTATTACAAAATTTGAACCACAACGGTTAGTGCGACTCTTTGGTATATCAACCATATAACGTTGGCGTCTATTTGTAAGTGTGGTTGTCCGATGAAAAATGGGGTCGATGGGACAAGGCTGTGCAACTCCGCTGCACACTCTCCGAAATGTATCCTATGAAAAACGTATAGCCTAGCTTCTTTCTTCTCTTCAGCTTATTATAAAAATGTTCGTAATTGCCGATGAGCTTCATGGCCCTCCTCGCTATGGGCTTAAGCGTCTGTAGATGACAACAGTACTCCATACACGATCAAATTGCGATTGAGCAATTGTTACGGCGTGAAGTACTGTCTCACTTTCGCTAGAATGCCAAGTTTTTTTTTTGCATTTCCAATGCAGTAAGCATGTATGAAAAATAATAGAAATAATCGATTGTTTTCATAAGTTATTCTCAGACGGGACTCGAACGCGCAACCTTTGGACATTTGGTCCAGTGCTCGCCTAATTAAGCTACCGACCTTTGAACCGTAGAAATTTTTCTAGTATTTTTTTATACGAATATTACAAATATTTAGATAATCGATTAAGATGAGATAAACATTTAATCATGTTTTATATTTTTTTATTTTCAATATTATCTTGTATGGTACGTTTTATATAATACTAGCTTTTACCCGTGGCTTCGCCCGCAATTTTTTTTTCAACAAAAAGTATCCTATGTTTCTTCTAATACCTCCAAGAATATATGTACTTACAAAGTTTCATGATGATCGGTTTAGTAGTTTTTGCGTGAAAGCATAACAAACAAACTTACATTCACATTTATCATATCAGTAGGATAATCTCAGGCGGGAATCAAACTCGCAACCTTTGGATGTCCGGTCTACTGCTTTCAAATATTCCAGTAATTATAAGAATCGTTTGGTGCAAAGTAGCTATCCTTTCGCAACGACGGTTCCGGAAGGGGCAAATGTTCTTATAATGAATAAGAGCATTTCTACCTGAGTTATGGTTATTTATTAACATTTTCATGGATGATGAATATTTGTATTTCATTTATGTATGACTATCCGTTACTGGTGTGAAATATTATTATTAAAATATTGATTCTGACAAAAAAGTAAATAATATATTTATATGGATACCATTTGGTTTCGCAGAATTATTACTTTAACTTTGTTACTTGATAAATTCATAGCTTTTCTTTTGATTTCGTTTTAATTTGAACCAATGAAATACTCAACATTAAAATATAGCTCTTATAACGTTGAAAAGATTTTTCTAAGAAAAAGGGTTTTTTTTCAGATTTTATTGGACCCAGTCGAATGTTTTAAAGGCACTCTTCAGTACTGAAAACTTTTTTATAGTTAATTTTATTTCGGTAAGAATATTAACAAGATATAAATACATTACTAATACTAATATTTCAGGAAGAAGAGCCCAGATTTTTTATCCCCGGTCGCTTGGTATAGTATGGTATTTGGATATCAACATATATTTAAAACGGAAATTTACATATATGGTTATTATTTTCGGATTCAAAAGAAATTTAATATATTAGTCTAAAAAAAATTGTCTGTAATATTACAGATTATAAGAGAAAATTATCAGAATTAACATTCTTCACAATATTATTAGATTATGTTTTCGTAAAGCTAAGACCATTATTAAATCAGTATTACTGGACTGGAACTATCGGGACTCGGAGGACATATTTGCAAGTATAGGATAATTTTGATAACGTGATTTAAGGGTTAAACAATGGTCTGAATAGATTTGGACAGATATTTTGGCATTCTGCCTTCTTCTTTAAAGATTTTCCCACGTTTTTCTTAGGTCGCTTTCTTGTCTGTTTGCTTGTCTGTCGTCTTGTCTGTCCGGTTGGAATCTTGTATCTCAATTTTGAGGTACTTCCCGACCACCTGGTTTGTCTAAACAGACAAAAGTTACTTATAGAATATTTTTTTAGGAATGTATTCACCGTTTAAAACCTATTATTACTAGGTTATGTCGTCCCAGCTCCTCTGTGAATTTGGAAAAACTGGAAAATTTTGACCTGTGCATGCTATTAAAAAAGCGTTTCTAGCTTCTTTCAAGCCAGCAATCTCAAAGTTTGAATCTTAAAATTATTGATTGTATTTACAAGTCGTAAACAAGAGCTCCAATAGATGTGTAGCGTAGCCTAGTGTGGAAATTTTAGTTTCAAGAAACCTACTGTAAGAATTTTCATGGAATTAAGAATTTTATTTCATTATTTTATTAATAGTATTTACAACACGTAAACAAGAGCTCCAATAGTTGTGTGAAAGCAGCAAGCTATTTATTTCTTTTTTTTTAATGTTTCTAACTTCTGAAGTTGTAACTTAGATTTCCTCCGGGGTTTCATTCTAGCTTTAACTGGGTTAAAAGTTTAAAAACAAATTGCTATTACGTTTTAGTTCGTTGCAGTGTGATTAATGTTTTACTGCGAACGTACGATTTGTTTTATATTTCAATACCCACACACACATATATATATATATATATATATATATATATATATATATATTTCAGCTTCTTTCTCGGATTATGGTAAGGAAGATTAAAATACCGGTTCTAATTATATGGATCGATGGAGTCAGACAGACCTCTGTCTGGTTTTGAATCCTACCTATTTTGAAGTTTTTAATATTTAGTATTTTTGTTACAATCACATCGATTAGCCCAAGCCAAAGTAAGCACTGTAAGGCTTGTGTGATGGATACAATGATAACGGACAGATATACATATATGATAGATAGATAAGTAATATTAATAGAAATATATATATAAATACCCATGAGTCAGGTACAAATGCTCGTATTGATAACACAAACCCTTCCGGGACTCGAACCCAGGATCAGCTGTGCGAAAGGTAGGATCACTACTGTTGCACCGAACGGTTTTTTAATTTATAAAAGCGTCCCCTTAAAACCTTTTTTGCAGCTAAGAAAGCTTGCTTCAACGCTAAAATTAAAAACCTCTTTTGAAACTCTAATGCAAAATGAGAGTATCTTCAATTTTATACATAGAAGTGCTGTTCAAGGATGAACGTTCAGTAGGTCAATAAATTAATTATCGTATTAATAATTATTACCCTAGTATTCATAACACAAGCCTTATAATGCTTATATAGGGCTAGGCTAATTAGTGTGGTAACTTTTTATTTTTATTTATTGAGAAACAAGCAATAACTTAATGCAATATTTACATTTTCATATTGCTTAAAATATTAACCTATAGTTTCCTAAATAATATTTATAAATTTAAAAGAAACAACTAAAAGATATGAAACTAAATACATAGTAACAACAATTGAATGCAACTACTCCTAGTGTACCTAGTGTGCTCGTACCTGGTCTGTGGGCGAAACATCGCATACCTATCAATCAATCATAAAGATCTGTGGTTGTGTACCCACAAAATTATAGGTTCAATTACTAATTTATGACAATGTGATAAGCAATCTAGAACAAAGATAATTAATAAATAAAAAAAGACAACAATGAAGTTAAACGATTTTCTACTTATGTCTGAGTTTACAAATTCAGCGATGTGCTTCTTAATATGATGTGGTGGTAGCTTAATCAACTAATAATTAATAATAATTAACTGTATAAGAATATTAAAAGGTTATTAATATCAAAAATTTTAAACAATGGTTACTTAACACAAGTAAAACAATGTTAATTAAAAAAGTATTTATTATTCATTTTTAATGTCCCCTTTTTTGTAGCTAAAGAAGTTTATTCCAATGCTAAGATTAAAAACCTCCTTTGAATCTCTGATGCAAAATGAGAGACACAAATTTTATACATCGAAGTCCTGTTCAAGTATGAACGTTCAGTAGTTAATTAAATTAATTATTTTTTTAATCTGTGGTCGTTTTGTAACGAGGAATGTAAGCCTGGCATCTTATCTTTTTAACACCACAACCATGGCAAAGAAAGGTTTTAATCAATTTCGAAAATTGAGTCCGTATTGGTTTCGTATTCGGCTATAAAAGAGGATTATGTTTTAATTTCTTAGCTAACGCTAAGCTTCTTTGTTAATATTATAATTTTAATATTTTGTTAATTAAAGATATTTTTTTCTAGTATTTTTCTATTATTATATTTTATCTTATAAGATAGCATAGAAAAAATGCATAAAATATAAAAATATCAAACTAATTTGCTGTTTCATCTTAATCGATTGCCTAAATATTTTGTAAAAATCTTTCTTTCGAATACGAGAGAATGTTCCTCTCATTGATGAAACAACGCTGGTCTACAGCATAAAATTAGAAAGGTACTAGAAAATTTCGACGAGTGTTCACAAGGCTCGGTACCTTAATTGGGAGAGCATTGGACCAGATGTCTAAAGAGAGAATGAACGCCTGAGAATTCACTTGTGATGTGAGATTTTTTCTAGTATTTTTCTATTCTAATAATTTATCTTAAAAGTGTGTGTATGTAAAAGTGATTTACAAAATTTAATTCATACTTTCAGCCTGAGATGATCTAAATAAATAAAATATGTAAAGTATATATCTATTTTCATGAAAATGGAGGAGTAATAAATTTGACATAGTTAAAATTGATACGTAGAAGAAGCGCAAAAAGTTAATATTTTTATATTTAAAATTCGTCACGAATAGGTACATAGAGATAATTAAAATAAACGTTACTTTGACGACTGTTTGGTGCAACGGTAGCGATCCTGCCTTACGCACCGACGATCTCGGGTTCGAATCGCGGAAGGGGCAGATCTTTGTGTAATGAATATGAGCAAATATACTTGAGTCATAGGTATTTATATATATTTCTATAAATATCATATATCTATATACCATATATGTACGTCTATCTGTTACCCTAGTATCCATAACACAAGCCGTACAGTGCTTACTTTGGGCTAGGCTTATTGATGTGATAATATGAAATATTACTATTTGTTTATGGTTAACTATTAATACATGAAATAGTCTAACTGAAAGTCGAAAATTCTTGTAATATAATTTTTACTAATACCGTAATAAACCTAGCCCAAAGTAAGCTCTGTAAGTTTTGTCTTATGGATACTAGGGTAACGGATAGACATACATATATGCGTAATAGATGTGTAATATATGAATATAAAAATATCACCTTATGCTATCGCAATAAAGATCTTTATATTTTCAGAGTGTAACACTTGATGTGGTGTCAACTGTACATTATATATATAATGTACTCACATACATAACTTTAAGCACCGGAATATTGGCTTTTAAGTTAATCGGGGAGGAAGATGAATGCGAATGAAAGCACATACATTTTAGCGACACAAATTCAAATGTTGGCGACGACTAAGAATTTTGGGAATATTTTTCAGTGTTACACAAAATTCGATTCTAATACCAGTCAATTACAACTTTGTTTCCAAACGCCTACTTTACATATCCGCTGTGTCGTTTCCAATCCAGCTTTGAATCGTTTCCAAGCAAAGCTGTCAAAAGGATAATACGCTTACTTCTGAATGGTAGAGGTATAAGACTTCCTTCCCGCAAGCACATACTAAGGAATTGAAAATTGAAATCCATTCTTCCAGAGTTAAAGCTTATAAATCACAGTTGGGAGTACGATTTAAATAATAACTCTTGAGCTGCTCCGTTCATAGAATAGAAACTTACAGCTGAAGTTGACAAGGCGACGGTAACAGTTCTATTGTTGAAGCGTGTGGTAATTATTGAAGAATATCTAATATACACGCGATATGGTCCTTACATATGAAATTGACGTATTGTCGTACTGGCCATTTTAATATGAAATATCTCCTTTTTGGTTGATAATTCCAAATTCAAATTTATAAATCCATTTAGCTGGTCCATTTGAGTTTCGAAAACAGTCATTTATTTGTTTTTTCCTGATTAGTTTTCTTTTTGACGTCGCTCATATCGCGCAATGGAAAACATGAAATATCGCTATATTTACAAGTACAAATTCTACCGTGACACCAGTGCTGTAGAAACAGCTCGAAGGAATAACTATGTTTATGGCAGAGTCCCAAAAGAAAACACGGTATGTTTTTGATTCCAAAGTATTCATTCTGGAAATTTCGACCTTCAGAACAAGCCCCGTGGACGGCCGGAGATCAAAGTGGATAATGAAGAATTAAAGGCTATTGTGGAAGAACAGATTACCATTTTTTCCGGAATTTGGATAACTTCTTATAAGAAAAAAATGCAATGCTGATGTGGCAGTCTAAACCGCCTTCAGAGAGTTTATTGATACTCGCCCCCATTGTTTTTTTTTTGTAAAAGTGTCAATGAACTATCTATGAGATGGCAAAAGTGCATAGATAACAATGGTGCATACTTTGGTAAAAGAAATATATTTAACAAAAAAAAATCTAATCCGAAGAAAACGCCAATTTCATCAAATCAAAACTGTCTAACTCTCACGGTTCTTGTGATACAGCGTGTCATTACAGACGGACAGAAGGCAGGACGGACGGACAGTAATAGGCTCCTGTTTTACCCTTTGGGTACGAAACCCTAAATAACTCGCTTTAAACATATTAAATCAAGATATAAAGTCCGTAGACATTATTTGCATAACAGCGCATAATTATCCGGTCAAGAAAGACTATTTTTAGTACCTTACTTTAAATTTAAACTCACGAGAAAATGTGAAGCGAGCCAGCGAGTGCTTGTATTTTAATAAGAAAATGGATATCAGTGGAAAGCAGTGCCAAAAACTGCTAGTTTATCTATTTCTGGTACTATAAAATGTATTTGTAGCGTGTATATATTAGGTTTACAAGAGGAAAGGATTCTTTGATTTATTTTATTAGTTTTAAATTTTTTGTGCTACTACTAACTATATTTACCTAATATTAGTAAGAAATGATATGATAAGAGAGCGGTGTGGTGTGGAAGAAGATATAAGGACGAAGATAGAAAAAGGAACGCTAGGATGGTTTGGACATCTAGAGAGGATGTACGAAAGAAGATTGACAGGCCAAACTAGTAGGCAAATATGCATGGGCAAGACGGTAACGGCAGATTAAGGCGAATTTTCCAGGATCAAAATAGAGATGCCGTGAAAAAAGGCCAGGTTAAAAGCCCTCTTAATCGCCTGTATGGAAGATCTCATAAGAGTTGAAGAAGCTAGAGGTGTATTTCAGGATCGTGAGAGTGGAAATCTGTAATTTCTGCTTATTCCTATAGGGAAAAGACGTATTAGTAAGAAAATTATCTTAGTATATTTTTTGGTACTAGCTGACCCGGCCACGCGTTGTTGTGTCTCAGTTATAGATGTCGCTGTACCGAAATGAATCGCGCTAACGTTTCGGTTCTACGACTACACATATAGCTAACCGTTCATAACCTTCTTGAATGTTATTCTTAGGCACTATGGTAACGCGTATACAATGAAAAAAGAGCGGGGAAAGGAGCGGACAGACAAACACATAAACCACTGTGATCTTAGATTATAGATTAAAGGATATAACCTCAAGATAGTTATGCCTGAAGAAGTCATTATTTACAGTCCACCTTTTTATAACTATAATAAACATACAATTTTTATAAGAAAGGGTAGCGCGTCATCTTCACCTAACATATGGGACAATTTGTTTTTCTTTTATTAAAATAAATTATCTTGTGTTAATATAATATATAAACATTTTAGAAGTCAAAGGAATTTTATTAAATTTTTGATCTCATCTTAGTAATATGAACAGTCTGATTAATAAGTAAAAGCTGTCTAGATATTTTTGCACAAAATTTAATATGAAGTTACAAGGGTTAGATATTAGATTTTTGAATGACAGACCACGAAAATATGCTTCATAACACAATATCATATACGACTTAAACGACGTGACAATTCTAAAGAAGATATTAATAAAATTTAAAGCTCGATATAATAAAGCTTATTTTTTATCAAATTTATTTTTTTCTCTGTATATTTTAAAATTTTCGCATTATATATTGTGAGCATCTCATAATTAATTTTGGTTTTTGGTAAGACTAGAATAGAAGATATTTGATACTTCTATCAACTCTTTAAAAGTATTTTATTCTGTTTGCATACTATATTATATTTATAGGACTATATGTTATATTGAGGGTATGTTTTTCATATATAGTTAGAGATATATGCGTGTGTGTGTGTGTGTGTGTGTGTGTGTGTGTTTACAATTTATTTAATGTAACGCCAAAAGGAATCGGTTGTACTTTCCTTCTTAATTATCTCAGTTATTTTGTACGGATCGATCTTCATGTTGTGACACAGCATGGTGTGTGTCAATCTCTGTCCAGCGTATCTTGAACATGTTTTTATTAGGTGAGGTAAGTTCTGCATGGTTTGATTGTCACAGGGGTAGGTTTCATCGTTGGTTATTTTGAACTGGTGCAAATATGCAGCCTTATTTATTAGGTGAACATAGCTACTAAAAGAAGTTAAATGTTAGGATTACTACAGTCTGTCTTGTCATCGGTGTCAGCCCGTTGAGGCAAAGCAATATGATCAATTTTCTTAACAAAATGGCATTCTGCTATAAAAAATTACAACAAAAAACTTTTCATGCTTATTTAATTAAAAATAATGGGTATTGCTTATCATGCTTATTTAATTAAAAATAATGAGTATTGCTTATCATTTGGGGTTAATTCGTTTCTGAAATACTATATGACTTTGAGCTTAATTTCAAAATCAGTTTTTAGGTAATAATCTTGATGCATGTAAAACATAAAAACTACTCGTAGATACGATAAGAAACGCGTTTAGGAATTTGTTTACAATTATTTAATTTCATTTTATGAAGGCTTGGAAATGAAAAAAGCCAAATAAATGCGTTTTTAAATAAATATGAGTAACTGCATTGTGTTAGCAGAAATGCCTTAAATATGTTTTTACATTTCTGGGCCTATTACACGTTAAAATAATAAATATTTTAAAATAAACCCTGACGTTTCATCTCCTTTAGAGGATTCGTGATCGGAGAATCCTATTTATGTAATTAACCCTTTTAGTGCCAAGGAGCGCCGTCACGCAGCACTCGCTAGTTTTGAAAAATGCCAGCTTCGCGATAGCGCTCCTTTTGACAGTTCACTTTTGGCGTTACGGCCGTGTTACCGTGTTCGTATTTTTATTTATTATATTGCATTCTAACCATCTTCAATCGTATATTTTTATATAAACATCGTTCATATAACTCTTGTTCATATAAATTATCTATAAAAATGCTCTTTTTTACCTGAATTTTTAGCATATATTGGTAAAATATGCATGGCACTAAAAGGGTTAAAGCATTGTTCATCTAGTAAAAGTGTTTTTTTTCTAAAATATGGTTGATAATCATAAAAAAATACACTTTTGCCTAACGGAAAATATATATACAAAATTGTTTGTTAAAAAAAACGAATTTTAGATAATTACCTAATATAGTAAGGTTAATTAATAAAAGAAAAATATGTAGCATACTTCCGCAAAAACAAATGTTACACCCATCTGCAAATAAATGTAGACAACGAACACACCCTAAACCTTCACCAACTACTTGTGAAGGAGTAAGGTGTGTATTTTTGGTTTACTAATTGATATAGACTTCCGCCAAGTAACGCCTGATTCTATCAAATAGTAAAGCGTTTTATAACAGTTTATTATCTTAAGTATTAAATGCTGAATAACTGGCCATCTGGGTTCGCATCGTTGCCAAAATGCAATCGTTGCCAAGTGAACGTCGAATTGCACGATATGTTACATTTTATTACAAAAGACTCCTACTTCAATAACATCGTATACCTTTTGGATTAAACCATTGTCAGTTCGCATGATTTTATTTATAATTTGACGAATACACCAAGTATTCGCAACGGTAGCGATCCTTTTTTTTTTTTTTTTTGTTTTCGCAGAAAATGGCATTACGCATTCCATCGTGTCGGGAGAACACGATGGATATGTGGGACTCTCCTCCATGCCTCTACTCGGCCGAGTGCCCGGTAAAGGCTTGGAGGCCTACCCACTAAAAACTGCGGCGTCCCAATACACTGTGGTGCGGGTCGCGGGGTCCCTTGTCGGACTCAGCCGCGGCCCGGACCAGTGTGGGTCCGCGCTCGTGGGCGGACCTCGCCTATGCTCCGTGAGGGACGGAGCAACGGGGTGAACCGTGACGCCCTGAACACCCCGCACGCCTGAGGGCCAAGTGCAATGCGACTGCCGGGCTCCCGCTCCGACAGCCGCTGGCCCCCTTTCGGTGAGGGAAGGAATAAACCACACCCCCCGACCGACCCCGACCCACACAGGACGAGACTCCCGCGCCCGCGATGATCACCCAAGAACAAGTTCCCGGGCGCCACCGCAGGCGGCGCAGTCGCCCCGCCCAGTGCAGGCCGGAGGCGGCCGAGGTGTGCTAACGGCCTTCCCCCCCCCACCTCATCGGAATGTGCGTCCGCGGAAGTCCCCCGGAAACAAAAGTTCCCGGAGGGCTTCCGCGGTCGCCATCCCATCGGACCCCCTCTCGGCCACGCCGGGTGATAACGGAGAAAACTCCGGTATCACCCGTAGTTTCCGAGTGAGGCTCCTACCCTCGGGGAAGCCGTTCCCGAGGGTCCTCCTCAAGCGCATTCCGCTCGCGAGGCATTCATCCCGTGAGCCTGCGCTACTGGCCTCTTGACCCAAAGCCCTTCCCAGCGGGGAAGGGTGGGAAGAGACCCTCTCCCCCTTCGTGCGTTTTCACGTGGGGGGTGGACACCCAGGCAGAATGGGTGCCCCTTCCGCCATTTGGGGCGTCTCTAGAGGAGAAGCGGAGCTCCATCCTCTAGATGGGGATGCGGGTGGCATAACGCCGCCACCTTCTCCCCCGACGCCTGCGCCTTATGAGGGAGGAGTCTAAGTCCTCCTCCCTCCGCCTTTCGGCGGCCTCCTTCTGCGAGAGGACGTCCTCGCAGAAGGTCCCTACGGCTTCTGCCCACACCGGGGCCCCATAGAGGGCCATACTACGGATCACCCCTGCGTACAGTCGGCGGCACGTGGTACCTGGGCCGCCGACGTTCGGCAGGAGCTTTCCTAAGGCCAGGGAGGCCTTCACCAACCTGGGGGCTAGCTGCTTGAAGTGCTCGCTGAAATCCCAGCGAGCGTCCAGCAGCAGCCCCAGGTACTTGATGTGGCGAAGCACTGGAAGCCTCACCCCATCAAGTACGACCTCCCTGGCCCTCACCGGTGGGGCTCTCCTCGGGCCATGGAAGAAGATGCACTCGGTTTTATCTACCGAGACATCCAGTCCCATGGCCCGGATGCGCGCTAGGGCCACCTCCGCCACCTCCTTGGCCCGGCGGCGCGCCTCTAGGTAAGTCGTCCCTCTCGCGGCGATAAGTGTGTCGTCAGCGTAACACACTATCGCCGCGCGGGGGAGGATCGTCCCCCTGAGGAGCCAGTCGTACCCCATGTTCCACAGGAACGGACCCAGAACCGCTCCCTGTGGAACACCGCACGACATGCTCCTCTCCACCAGCTCCCCATTCGAGTCGGCGTACAGCACCACCCTGTCCTGCAGGTAGTGCTCCACGACGACCCGGAGATAGGGGGGAAGCTGGTGGAACCTCAAGGCGTCCCTGATCACCTCGTACGGCAGGGAGTTCAATGCGTTGCGGATGTCCAATGACACCGCAAACACTCCCTGCCCCAGCCGTTCTGCTGTGTCGATGACATCCCTCAGGGCTAGGATGGCATCGACCGTGGACCGCCCGCACCTGAACCCGAACTGTCGCTCCGATAAGTTCGAGCCCAGGGCCTCCTCAAGGTGCTGCACGATGCGCTCGGCAATGATGCGCTCCAAACCCTTGCCGAGCACGTCGAGCAGCACCACCGGCCTGTAGGCGGAAGGCAAATCTGCCGGACGCCCCTCCTTCCTCAGCAGGCAGAGTCTGCCCCTCTTCCACTGCCTAGGGAATTCCCCCCTCTGGAGACAGAGACTGTACGTCTTGCGGAGGAACTCCCCTAGGTGCTCCTGGGCAGTGGGGATTACTCTGCCTGGCACTCCGTCCGGCCCTGGCGCCTTCCGCTGGCCTTTGAGGCGGTCCATGACCATCTCCACCTCCTCCGTGGTCACCGGCTGGTATCCTGGCGGCTGCTCGCGAGGGATGGGTGGGAGGACCATCCTGGGCGGGAGGATCGGCGACGTCTCGGGGAAGAGGCCCGACACCACCCTCGCCAGAAGCTCTGGCTCCAGCATTTCCGTCGCCGGAGCCTGGCTCTTCAGCTTCTTCCTGACCGTCCGGTAGGGGCGGCCCCACGGGTCCCTGTCGAGAGTCGACAGGAACTCGTTCCAGGCCGCGTCCTTCGCCTGTCGGATGGCCAGGTTGAGCCGCTTCTTGGCCTCCCTGTAGGTGGTGGTCAGGGCTTCCTCCTCGCCCTCCACCCTCCTCCGTCGCCGACGGCACCTCTGCAACGCCCTCCGTGCCCGAACCCAGGCTGTCCTGAGCGACGCGATTTGGTCAGACCACCAGTATACGGCGGTCTTATCGGGTCGCCCAGTCACCTTCGGCATGGAGGCGTTGCAGATTGCCGTGAAGGCCTCCTTTAGCCTCCCCACCCGCTCCTCGACCGTCCATCCCTCGCTGTCTTCGTCTTGCAGCCGCCAAGCCTCCACCACCGCCGCCTCCTCCGCCAGGTCCCTGTTTAACCTGGCGAGGGCCCATCTGGGGAAACGTGACTGTGTTCCCCCCCCTGGGCGCCCGCCAGGTCCACCCCTCAGGTCGGCTTCATACCTGATGTAGGGGTGGTCTGACAGGGACTCCTCCTCCGATAGGACGCGCCATCCGGAGATCTTGGGTGATAGCGATGGGGTTGCCAGGGTGACATCCACGCGGGAGCCCCCGCTGCCCCTGACGCAGGTGAAGGCGGTGCCCCTATTTAGCACCGCCAGCCCCATCGCTATCACCCAACTCGCCTCCACCACCCCCTTTGGATCGTTCGAGGGGTGGCCCCACGCCTGGTGTTTCGCGTTGAGGTCGCCCCCGAATAGGGGGGCCAGTCTCCGGATGACGCGTCCCATCCCATCGACCCACCGTTGGAGCTCGGTGAGGGCGCGATTGGGCGAAAAGTACGCCCCCACCACGGTGATGTCCCCAACTGACGGCTACATACCCCGACCCCCTCTCAATGAGCGAGAGGGGAGGGGAGCCGACCGCAGTTGTGGGGACGACGATCGCCACCATCTCATCTGTTGATGAAGCCCAATTGTCCCTCGGAGGGGAGCAATAGGGCTCCGAGATGATGGCGAGGTCGATGGACCACTCCGCCAGGTGCTGCATGAGGAGGTCCTGCGCACCTGTGGAGTGGTTGATGTTCGCCTGTAGTAATCTGTATTGGCGTGTGGGCATTATTGGGCCAATACAGATACTACCTCCATGGCCGTTTGGGCCTGTACCGGTCGCGCCCCAAAGGTCTTAGGGAGAGACTTTCCCTTGACCGCCGGGGCCTTACACGACTTGCCCCCCATTACGTGGTCATGGGGGCGCTTCAGCGACCGGCAGAGCGCACACTTCGGGTCCGCCTGGCAGTTCCTCGACTTGTGCCCGGCCTCGCCGCACCTGTAGCACAAGGTGCTGCGATCGATGCTGGCCGGGCAGAGCGCTCCGGTGTGTCCGGGCTGGAGGCACCGGAAGCATCTTAGGACGCGGGGTTCCAGTACCCTTACGTTGGCGACGGTCCACCCTACTCTGATCTTGCCCTCTTGGGAAAGCTTTTTGGCCGCCTCGATCGGGCATTTAACTAGCACCGTTCCGAGGCCGCCGGGGCCCTCTCTTATATCGCCCACCCTCACCTGGTCGGGCGGGCACCCACCTTTGGCGGCGAGAGCAGCCTGCAGATCACTCGGCCCGGTCGAGTCGTCCAGGCCGCTTACTCGTAGGTCCACAGTCTTCACGGGCCTGGAGATCGTCGCTGCGTCCTTTAGGACCTCTTTTAATTTTGCAGCAAGGCCATCTGCCTTAGCCCCGCTGCCCTCCCCACCGACCTCTATGAGGCGTGCCCCGGATTGCGTGACTCTGATTCTTACGTCAGTAATCCCCAGTTCCCCGAGTTTGACCTCCCTTTTCGCCTTATCTATCGCTTCGGCGTATGAGGCTCCCTTTTTCACAGCCTCCTCGGGGATCGACAGGACCACTGCCGCCGTCTTGGGTGCCACTAGCTTCGGCATCGATGGTTTGGTCTGGGCCGGTTTTGGCCCAGGTCTCGTTACCGCAGGCTGAGCCGCCGCCTTTGCCTGTTTGGCGGGGACCTTCTTTCTGACCGCTGCCGACCAGGACGTACTCGCCTCCGTGGGTTGTCCCGCCTGTGCCGAGACCGCCGTTGTCCCAGCCGTTGATGTTTGCTCTCTTGCCGCCCTTGCCTCTTTGGCTGCCATCGTGCGAGGCTCCACCTTTCTCTTGCCCTTGTCGGCAGCGAGTGGCGGTCTGTGGCTCCTCTCCTGGAGCAGCCTCCCGAACGGTAGCGATCCTTCCTTTCGTAGCGATAGTCTTGGATCCATGTTCCGTAATTGGCAGATCTTTGTGTGATTAGTACCTTAGTCACAGGAATTATTATTATTGAAATGCTAACATATTTAGACTTACACATTTTTGTTAAGTAAGCCCGGGTGTCAAGATAGGATCCATAATGGAACGAGCTAACCCATAAGGTGCCTATGCAACCTGCCTTTAAAAACGGACTGTTATAAGTGCTCGAAAGGGTGGTAGCCCACAGTGCGTCTGGATGTCCTATGGAAAAAGCAAAAAGGCGGTATGAGCATAGCTGCTGAGACCACTCTCAAAAATACATTCTGTAGAAAACCGCCAGTCAGGCAACTTTGAGGCGGTGAGCTAAGGTGTGAAGCTTGCTCTTCGCCAATTTTAATATCTATGTGATAATCTTATAAGTATGTCTATCAGTTACCCTAGTATCCATACCACAAGCCTTAGAGTGTTTACTTTGTTATGAAAGTTGCTTAGTCTCCTCAACCGCATGTCAAATAGGTCAACCACTTTGCCATAAAATTCCTTTCACTAACACACCACGAATAAAATGTTTGAATGATTTATTCAGCACCGAATACACTACACAAATATTACGTTTCTTATTCCAATATTGACTCAAGGAAACTATAAAACGCCTTTTGAAACTCCAACATTGCGAAAAGACGAGGAAATAATTTTTAACAAGTTGAGCGGTGTTTTATTGTTGCAAAAATAATGTATAGAACTTTTAAAAAGTGTTAATATTTAAATTGATAAAATTATACATTTGGAGTCAAAATGCGACTCCTTAACAGGGGTCGTGATCACAGAATGATGGTCGCAATTAGGCAATGATCGTTCTACATGCTCTACTACCTTCACAATATTTTAATCGGGCACATGCCTAACTATTAAAATTTTAACAAATCTAAATTGTTTTATTTTGCATTTAATTTATCACACAAACTCGTATTTATCACACAAACTTCAACCGATTCCCGAAGGACCCAGGACTCAAGAACCCAGGACTGTCGGCAGGTGCGTAAGTCATAATTAGTGCCATTGCACCAAACGGCCATCAAAGTATGTTAGTAAAAACTTCTAAATATGTTAGTTGAATTATTTCCAACAGTTTAGCCGATTCTGACCTCCTCTAACATGCATCTGTTTCCAAGAAGCGATGTGTTTTAAAATTCCATCAAGCTCAGAAAGTAAAATGGAAAAATAATATGTACCCTATTCCCACGTACATATGCATTCCAATTTTCTACGCCGCAAGCCTAAGAAAATGAGAAAGTAATGAAATATCCATGAATATTCAAAGACCATTCGCGCTACGAAATTGGCTTGGAAAACTGCTTGTACTTACCTACTATGAGCAACATTAAATAAGTTGTTTATTATCATATTTTTTGAAGTAAAACTTCTTAATGCACGCTTGACTTCAGAGTAAGCTGGCGTGACGAGAGCATTACGAAAAGTGTTATCGGACGAGGTGAAGTTGAGAGAACATATATATACATACATATAGATGGTGTTAAAGAACTTTTACTTCAGTAGTGTGATGTAAAGCACATTCGTTTTTTTATTAGATAGATACAGGCGTTACTTGGCGGGTGGGGGCCTAGTTACCTGTAGGTAGTTCAGGTTCCTCAGGAACTTTTTTCAGGGACTAGTCTCTTCCACAAAGTTGTAAATTTTTTAGTCCTTAGCTTTTTATTGTGAAGAGAAATAACAACTTTTATTATTATTATTATTATATATAGCTTTTCTTTCTCTGGCAATCACGTCAAAACTACTGAATCTATCGTTATGAGACCATGACCAATAGTCGCGGGAAAATCTTTAGATGGTTTTAGACTACTTATTTTTTGGATTCGATGGACCCTTTACCTTTTTGTTCGATTTACTTTTATAAACTTTTTCCCGAATTAATTTTATTCGGTGGTTTCCTATGGTAACGGTTTTAGTCATTATTTTCCTGTATTGAACCTAAATAACTAACTCTTAGACGTCAAAATAAGAAAGTGAAAAGTTTAATAAGAAAACTGATGATGTCAGTCCAACAGTAAAGTGTTGAAACTTTGTTTGTATGCTGACTAGCCCTCACCCACCCGTTTCGCTTAACGCAAATGGGTTGATTAATGAGAATCAAATACAACAAAATATAACAATGAAAAGAAATTATTATTAGCCCAGAAAAGCGGGTGGGTGAGGGCTAGTCTATTCATAAAATATATAGCTTACTTCCGAAAAAAACAAGCTTAGATTTAGTGCTCGATATTGCTTGGTCGCAAATTTTTAATTGAAAGAAATGTAATTGAATAATATTGCTATAGTTGTTAATATGTTAATAATATAATGTTAATAATTATAAATATGCTATCAATAATAAATGCTATTTGAATGTTATTGAATTGCTTGGTCTAACAGCTCCTGATAATGCTCTGTGTAGCGAAACACATGTAGAGTATTTATTTATTAAATAATAAGCAACACTAACATTGCGTTAATACAACATTAATACAGAGTTTATAATAAGTACTGTACCTATAAACACAACAATTACAAGTGTCGACAGCATTTTAAAATTATAGGCGTGATTTAAAAATTAACATAAATAATACCTACATATTCGACAACTTCCCATTAGAATTTACTTATTAACTAATGATTTTCTAATTATATTGAATTGAATTATTTTGATTACATTGAATTATATTAATGTTCAATCATAACAAATAGATAAAATTAACAAAAAAAAACCGACTCCAAAAATTACTCTACAATTGCAAGCACCACTAAAAAGTAAAAAATAATATTTTTTTTTGTCTATTCTATGCTTTTACTACATTAATACTACTAGTTATTTTTGAAGTCGGTGCCAGCAATAATCTACAAAAAATATATATATTGTATTCTTCTCAAATATTTTGTTGTATTTGTTGTTAGTTAATTAATACTTAAATAATTTGAATACTGTAAGTTTATAACGATAATTTGCTGGCACCGACTCCAAAAATAACTATTAGTATTAATGTAGTAAAAGCATAGAATAGACGAAAAAAAAATATTATTTTTAACTTTTTAGTGGTGCTTGCAATTGTAGTCAGTTTTATTTTTTGTTAATTTTCTTTTATTTCTTGCTTTTTAGTGCGTTATTTTGCAACTAGTTTTTTGAAGAATTTTTTATTTTTATTTATTATTTAGTTTGCTATAAACACCGAAATCGTTATATGTTACCTATGATATAAGAACAAAATGGGACCAATCTGAAGGTATACTCTTTCAAATAAAAAAAGTTTTTTCCAAATCGGTTTATAATTGACAAAGCTATGAAGTAACAAACATTAAAAAAAAATACAACCGAATTGAGAACCTCCTCCTTTTTTGGAGTCGGTTAAAAAAAGATAAGTTGAATATTACAAATAAACGAAATAAACTTAAATTAACTTGTTTAGAGTAGTTAGTGATCAATAATCCCTAATTATTATACACTAATAAAACCACAACTCAAGTTTTAACTTTTAAAAGACAACCAAATCCACTAATTCACTTTTCCCACTCCCGCCAAAAAGTCTTTAAATCACATAATACGTTATTGGCACAGATAATTCAACACCTAAAATTTCATTGCGTTTTTAAGTAAAAAATCATAATAATACAATAATTACAGTGGAATTTAAACAGTATTTTGCGGCTCATAAAGCGTTTCGGCGAGATATTTCAACGAATTCCACGTGTCGCTTTAAATTGAGCGGAACGGCTTAAATGGTTCGTCCTTGACGTTTTAATTATCCCAGGATCAATTTGTAGTGTACTCAGTTTGTATTAAAAAGTCTACATGATTTAGAGTGTTTGAGGAGCGAGGGTTTTTGGTGGTTAAATGATAAATGGGAACTAAGTAATTTTAATGTAAAAATTATATGGTTACTAGCTGACCTGGCCACGCGTTGCTGTGGCTCAGTTGTTATAATTTGCAATTTTTATTTAATTTTAATTAAAATGAAACCTATCCTTTGTCCTAAGTCGGAACAAATCCAACAAAATTAAATAAAAATCATCAAAATTGATTGCGTAGTTTCGGAGTTCATCGCTGTCAAACATCGTGACACGGACTTTTCATATATTATACAGATAGATGTTAGAAATAACAATAAAATATATTTTATTTCTAGTTGATATATAATTGTCGTTTCTTAAGCATTTGTGGTTAATTCATTAATCTATCATCTTACATAGAAGAGATTTAAGGCAAACAAAAAACGTAGTTTAATTTTTGTTTGGATTTTAACAATACTAAAAATGTTGATAACTTATTTTATTTAAAGATACTAGCTGACCCGGCAACGCGTTGCTATGGTAACGTTAACTGATACAATGAAAAAGAGCGGACAGACAAACACAAAAACAACAAAGGACATCATTCAGGCTTCATACAAATTTGGGCTAATTTTTTTTTAGCCGGCCAACAAAAAATAATTAAATTTTATCATAGGTATAATTATAATAAACATTTCGTATTATGACAGTAAAGCTCGAAACCTATTGGTTGAGATGATAATTGGTCTCAAAGTATTTATTTTATTACCTACGGCTTGCACCCGGCTTGCGGGGTGAGCTCGTGATTTCCAGGTAATCAGTTATTGTTAATGGTGTGCGAGCGAGAATACGTTACAAGTACATTTACCTGCCGAGAAGTGTGAGCAAGAGGCATAATAGGTATGCGAGCGAGAAGACGTTACAAGTACCTACATTTACCTGCCGAGCTGCAAGTGTGAGCAAGAGGCAAAATACACCTACTTAGTCCTTTTCGTACTTTCGTTCGTTAGTTTTCCATGCAACTCTCGTTACATCGGACGGCTACTTTCACTGTTTTCGTGGTTTTTAACATTGATTTTGTTTTGTTTGTTGTTTTAATTATCGTTGAGTTTTTGTTTTTGTTATACTGTTTTTGTTAATCATGGCACATATGTTGTGTATTAACTGTCGTGAACCATGTGAAGGTCGAAGGACTTACACGTGGATTTCTCGGGAAGAACAGCACATCGACATAGCTCAGATTATTATGGAGGAGCTAATCGCGAGACAGGTATGTAATGCAACCTTTTTTACATTTAAGTCATAACTAGGTACCTACTCTGTGATAATAACAGATCGTCGATATGACATCATGATCAGGACTAGGTGTCGCGTTGAATTATTTTGCTGAAGTACCTACCTTCCTTCAATAAAGTAAAATGTATACTTAAGTTCTTTAGTTAGTACTATGAAAGGGTTTTTTTATAAAGTACATAGGCTTACATCAGTGATAGAAATGTAGACAAGAACCTTTGAAGGTATAGGGAAAGATTTTTATTATTATTATTATTTTTAAGTAAGATTTCTACTTACGAGTGTTTATTAGTATTTCATCGACTCTCTGTTACTGCCACGAATTAACTATTTGTTGTTCTTATTTATTTGTTAGTATTTTTATCGGCGCTCTGTACAGATCTTAAGTACCATAATATGGTATAGTGCCCGTCTAAGTTATAGCCGGTTTAAATGTAGGCATTGGCTCTTGCCTACACTCAAAACTATTTCAAAAGTTTTGAAATAGTTAGTTTTGTGTGAGTACGGGCACGAACATGTTATTATTTTTGTTAAGAAGTCCTTTGGGAAAGATTCGTTTGTATTTAACTTGTAGAAGGTGGGTTTACAAAAATTGTTTTTTTTTTTCAGAACGAACCTACCGACGTCATTTGCCGACCTTGCGGGCAAAGAGCTGAGAGGACGTTTCATCGGCGTATACGCGAGGCGCGTCAAGATGATGACGTGTTGCCCGATGAGCCTATTCAGCAACAAAGCCGTAATCATCCAACAATGACCTTAGCAGGATTTGTACGTACTCCAAACTCAACGACTGCTGCTGCTCACACGTCATGTGCATTGTGTGGTACATGGGGTTTGCCAGGCACGAGCCAACGATACACATTCCCGCCGAAGGTTTAGAAGATATTATTGTAAGGCCAGGAGAGTTGTAAATATTGAATAAAAATATATGAAATGAAAATAATATGCATTATAATTAATAAAAAACCTGTACATAAACGCCTGCATGGAGAACTAACGAACGAAAGTACCTACGAAAAGGATTAAGTGGGTGTATTTTGCCTCTTGTTAACACTTGTAATTTGGCAGGTAAATGTACTTGCATCGTCCTCTCGCTCGCACACCATTAACAATAACTGTTTACCTGGAAATCACGAGCTCACCCCGCAAACCGTAGGTAATAAAATAAATACTTTGAGACTGATTATCATCTTAACCAATAGGTTTCGAGCTTTACTGTCATAATACAAAACGTTCATTATAATTATGCCTATGACAAAATTTAGTTATTTTTTGTTGGCCGGCTAAAAAAAAAATAGCCCAAAATGGGTGATGTCCTTTGTGCTTTTAGAGTATATACTAGCGGTCCATCTCGGCTTCGCACGGGTGGACAAAATTCTTTAATTTTTTTTCTATTATTAAATATTTTTCCGTTAGCGGCATCTAGCGTCCGGTAGACGAACTACTTGCGGTTAACGCGTTGCTATGGTAACGCATTTACAATGAAAAAAGAGCAGACAAACAAACACACAAACAACAAATTTGTGATCTTAGATTAAATATTATTTTTTTAACATATTGTCAAGTTAAGATAACAATGCATTTTATCGGTTATTGCAGTAATGCACTATAAATATTTTAATTATTTATAGTGCATTACTGCAATCATTATTAAATTATCTTTTACGATTTCAAAATAAAGTCACTAATTTATTTTTTCCCACGTTTTTCTTAGGTCGCTTTCTTGTCTGTCGTCTTGTCTGTCCGGTTGGAATCTTGTATCTCAATTTTGAGGCACTTCCCGACCACCTAGCGAGTTGAAACTTTCAGGGTAGCTCAGAACCCGATGACAATGCACGCTTAAACAACTTTCAACTTTCTAGGTGCACTTTCAGGTCAACTTTCGGCAACTTTCACTTTTGTATGGGGCTTATCCGATTGTTGCTTAACACGTGGTTTCTTCATTGAGTTAATAATTAAAAAGAATAAAATAATAATACTAGATTTAAAAATCTAAAAAGCCCACATTTTTCAGTGACCAAAAAAGAATAAAATAACCCGGCGGGGCCAAGCAAGGGGCCACTCAAAACGTGGGGTCGCATGTTACTTATGGAGATGTAATGAGATGTACGATATGCATAGATGTTGAGAGTATTTGTAAAGAGTAATAAGTTTACTAATTATTTTCCCGATTTAAATGTTATGAAATCTGCATTTATTTATTGGAATAAAATTATTTTGGGATTTAGGAGTGCAAATACCGATTGGATTAGATGATATTGCTAAAAGTAATTTTAACCATAACGTAAAACGTTATATAGGTATAATAGTCTCTAAGATAGAGACCTTGGTGTCCAATGTCCGCCTAAGGCATAGATTAATTTCATGGTTTATTTTTAAAACATTACCTTAGTTTAAAACTGTAACTTGTAAAAAACCATTTATAATTCATAATATTTATTTGCTTTGAACATCATTTTTAGGATGGTTGCACAGTTTGGTGTGTACATAATTTTTCGCCTATATTTAAAAGAAAAAAAATAAAGAAATGTCAGGCGACATTGTACCCTTACCTTGAAGTTTTAAAGTTCACATTAAAAAGCTCTTTCTCTCTCTCAAGTCTGAACGACGTCTTCGCTTTTATATGGTAGTAAAACCATCATGTTTTCCCATAATTCAAATCATGGTCTTCACTTAAAAATGCACTTAAAACTCTCAAAGACTCATCAAACATTTCAAGAGTCGTCAATGAAATAGCATACTCTAAAAACTTACAGAATGAAGCGATAAGTTTTCTCATGAAAAAACTGTAAAATTGCGATCATTTTAAAGCAAAAATTTCAGTATCCGTGTATAGAATTTGTATGAAAGAGTAATTCTTTTTTTATTGTAAATAGGTAAGCGCTTGACCGCTATCTCGCCTGATGGTAAGCGACGCTGTGATCTAGGATGTGACGCGCTTGCCTAGAAAATACCTATTCACTCGTGACTAGAAGACCCCTTGACACAGACTCAGGCAAAGAATTCCATTCACTCTTTAGCGGTACGCATCACAAAATTGGAACCAAAACGCTTAGCGCGACTCTTTGGTATGTCAACCATAATACGGCGGCGCCTATTTGTAAATCTGGTTGTGAAAAATAGATGAAAAATGGGGACGGCGGAACAAGCCTGTGCAATTCTGCTGCGCACTCCCCGAGATGATTTTTAAAATAATTTGTATAACGACTTTAGCATTATAATTCTTATATGATTATAATTAATTTGCATAACACGCAATTTGACAAAACAAGTGTCTTTTAAAAACTGATACGTATTAACTTTATATACCATGTTTGTGCACCCGTGTACAACGCCCACCCTGCACCATAGGTAAAGATGCCTCTGCATGTAGTAGATATATCACCGTCACTGAATATGATCTATTTGGTATATCTGGTATTTCTCTCATCTTTTGTTCCGTTTATCTTTTGCATTGAATTGCATTGTGAATCGTAGGGCTTTTCAAAATTTTCTACATTATCTATATATATATATATATATATATATATATATATATATATGCCCATCCGTTACCCTAGTATTCCTTACACAAGCCTTACAGAGCTAATTGGTGTGAAAGTGGTTATAAGAAATAATATTATTTTCACCTTAGCAGCTCAAACATACTGTATTCCCTGCTTAAAAAGAGTGAGGGAAATGCGTTTTCCCTCACTGAGTGAGGAAAATTGATTTGAATTTAGAATGCTGCGAATTATCATTTTGTACGAAACACGTCATTCGAAATTCGATTTATTAAATGTCAAAAAATACGGACTCGAGTCAAAATCAAATCGCAAACTCCACGGTGTCACTTCCTAATAAAACTATACATTTTCAAAATGTAACTTTTAATAACTGTAATTTTAAATTTTAATAGATATTTAGTTTTTGCAAATATATGTGGTTTCATTTTAATTCATATTGTTTCATTTATATCTCTAATAATGTTCTCACTGCTAAGGTGAAAAGTTGTATGTGTCACGCGAGAGAAAAGTTATTTCCATCTCGTGCCTTTGAATCCCTCGCGACGCTCAGGATTCTAATGTAGAATCACTCGCTGACGCTCGTGATTCAATTATTAGAATCCTTCGCTTACTCGGGATTCAAAATTAGCACTCGCTTGAAAAAACCAACTTTCCTCTCTAGTTGAACAAATAACTATTGCAGTGATAAAATCTTAACACCGATCGATTACAGTTGGATGTAAATGAAAGCTAGTGGCATTAGAAATAATGATCATTTCCATTAAGTTTTATTGTGTTACTGTTAAAACTTGATACAACTCTACGGTTATATAAATCGTCGTGGAATTGAGCTGAGAACCTAAAAAACGCGAATCCAATTTAGGACAATATCCTTTCTGTGACAGAACGCGGAAAAAGTCGTAAAGTTGGGCCAAAAAAACAAAAACGGTTTATCGCTAAGCTTCGCTTAATTTGTTTGGCTCTCTTCCGGATATATATTTTGTGGGGTATCCTTTTGAGCAGTCAACATACACAGGGCCGTTTCTTCTTTTTTGAGAAATACTATTAAAAACCAAAAAAAAAATTGCAAGAAGTTATAAACTATGAGGTTTTTGTATGATGTTCCTCGTACACATAGACATCAAAATAAATTGTTCTTAGTTAATTAATAAATAAAAAAAAACTTTATATTCACATTTTTTAGTTTGTTTGACGTAATAACATCTTATAAATCGATGAACACCGGCTGCATACACGAAAAAGTGTAACGTTCCGCCTGAGCTGAGCGTGCAAGCGAGAGCGCGGTACAAGCGACGATCGGCCTAAGCGTTCGACTTGTGGCGCATCTATCTCTCTTCCACTTCATGAAGTGAAAAGTTAATGTGGCTTCCATTGTTTATTACACCAACTTTATATTTATTTATCGAAAAAAATTAACTCCTTCTTTGTATTATACAAAATGATGCTAATTCAGTGATAATAATCCAATACAATTCATAAAAGCATGTATTTTTTCATCAATATTTTCTTATGACGCTATCACGTAAAGTTATCGTCCGTAAACTGACTTTACAGACAACCAATTTTTATTTTATTATATCTAGGTATTAATAATATTGTATTATAATCATCTCTCAATTGATCTCCTTTGCAGGAGCCGTGATCACAGGATGACTACCAAGTAAAGGAGTCGAAGCGCAAAAAACCGTAAATAAGTTGTTTTATTTAAATATGTACATACATGTAAATGCGGAAGTGTAAGAACAAAAAAAATGTCGCAGAAGACTCAGTATTTCCCAATACAGCATAGCATAATTTGAGTGCGATTTTATTACACTTAAAGTGGCATTACGCAGTATGAATAAAAGAATTTGGCATCTCATGGAAATCCTGTTTTATGACCAGTGTGTTACGAGTTGGAGGCGTGAGGGAAAGTTTTTACGTTTTGCAGATACGAAAATACATTTTACTTGCTAAACGATTTTGGAAAGGGTATCATCGACGTAGTCTGCCGTCGTAGGAAAGAAGGGCACAACTAACATTTTTTTCAAAATTGAGTTATATACATATTTAGAATCAGAAAAAAAAGGCTCATCTGCTCAATTTTTTGTAGAATTTTATCTTCAAGGAATTCGGAGATACAGTAGGCTTAAAAGGCACAAATGACACTATATATTAATGTTTATAGAATGAAAAGACACATTTATTTACCATTACATTGAAAAGGCACAAGTGACAGAAGGTTACATGGAGTGGGCAAAACACTGGGAGTCTTATGGCACAAAGCTATTGCAGGGAGAAAAAAGGAAGATATAATAAGCTGCTTTCAAGCTTTTTTCCTTGAAAACCGGAACTGCAAAAATGTGATTTCGTGGCTGGATAACTGCGCGGCCCAAAACAAAAATTGGTGCCTTTTTTCCTACTAAGTATATCTAGTCAATTCTAAAAATTGGGATTCCATCGCCTAAGCAGAAGCTTTCTCCACGAGGTATAACATCTGAGAGGAAATCAGTTATACTTTCAAAGCTTGGGCCACTCATGCCTTACAACAGAAGATGTTTTTGGGAAACCCTACCCGTTAACGACAGTTCAGCTGATCTCGCAGATACTTATGAAGACTGAAATCAAAGACTATTTTAAATGTTGGAGTCCCAGAAGAAAATTTGTTAAGTTTTGTTTTAATTATTTGGATAAGAAATGGCATGATAATAAATATGTTTTCTAGTTTATTAAACTTTCTTCACATGATTGTTTTTTTTTGTAGAGAACATTAAGTCAATTTACATTAAAAAGGCACAATTAGACAAATGTGCCCTTTCTTAGACACAATGACCATGAAGTATTAACCAGAAAGGTCTTATTTGGTTAACTATGCCTTTTCTTTGTAATGAGTGGTATTTTTATAAATATTTCTTTTTTTAAGTTGTAAGGAATGATAGATGTGCCCTTCTCTCGTACGGCGGCAGTAGTGTTGACGATATGTTTATTGATGTTTAGTATATAGAATCGAGTCTATTTTATATTTAGTCAAGATATCATTACAAGAAAAATTCTTGTCTCTCATCCCCTCACTATTTTAAATCTGTCGAATTCTTCAAATCTTTCGTAAGGCCATCTCTTCATATTCTACGTACCACCTACAACATCGAATGTCATACTTTTACAAGTTTCCAACGTTCGATAAAGAAAAAAAACTATGTTTTAATTATTTATTTTGTTACTTGAGCAGTTAACTGCCAGATTTTTATGTCTAAAGAAAAAATATCTTGAAAGTAAAACTGAAACGTTAACGGATTGCGGTTCGAATCCCGCCCGATATGTCGCTTATTTTTGACAAATTATTGTATTCTAAAAATACTTGAAAAAATCGATTCGGTTAGCAAGTTTTTCTAAGGCGAGATTCGAACCGGTAAACTTTGAATGTCCGGGCCAATGCTCTCTCAATTGAGTAACGAGCGGTGCAAACACCTGTCGGAAGTATTTAAGTACTTTTTTCTCCTTTTTCTACTTTGTCTCATCAATGAGAGGAATATCCTTTCATATTAAAAAAAAACATTTTTACAAATGCTTAGACAAATTATTAATATGAAACAGTCATTTAATTTGATGATTTTTATTTATTTTCTGCATATTTTGAATGCATAATTTATAATAATTTATAATTTAAGATAGCATTGAAATATGCAAAAATTAATAAAAAATCATAAAATGAACATTACATTCTCTTAGAAATAGGGCATTGTGAATGCAAAAAAATAATCGCATTTTTAAAGCTGGAAGTTTAATATTTGTAAAAATATGACTCTCGATGTTGAAGGTGTGGACATTTAACATTTAGGAACGATACTAGCTCACGATTGAAGTTTATAAATTTCAACTCGTCTGCCAGCGTCTCGGTAGCTCAGCGGTCAGAGCACTCGCTTGCAAAGCGAAGTCAGATACCGAAGAAGGTAGCGATCGCAGGTTCGAATTCCACCTGAAGGCTCGGAGGCATGTTTTTTTTACAGGCGTATTTTATTACTTATAAAAATATGGAATCGTGAAGGCAAAAAGTAAAAAAATATACATAGTAATAAAACAAATGAATTCGATCTGAATTATTTGTTAAGTTGCGCCGCGTATACGCAGCGTCGAATCGCGACAATCCTCTTTGATGTTATCTCTAAATGTTGGTCATATTATCTTCCACGCCATTGTTTCTGTCGCATTCTGCTTATTCTCTGCAAGGCTGACTTTATGCTGGTTGTCGCAGTAAATTTCGCGAGGTTCACTCTCTACACTATAGCGGATGTACAAATTATGTAATTTCTCTTGAAGTCGAATAACAGGAGCGTGCAGTTTATGGAAATACGAGTCTAGTTTCGTACATCTGTGCAGCACTTTATGTTGTGAACGCGTGACAATATTGTACTTTATTTGTAATAATATGAGTCTGAATGTTTTTTGTTTTTGGGGCTTATTGAAGTTTAACTCTTTGAGAATCATTTCATATATAGCACACGGTATGAAAAATAAATGGATAGTACAATCATATGTTAACAATAAGTGAAAGGTCACATTTCCTCTGCGTAATATACTCGGACATCTTATAGCGCTCCCCGCTCCTCAGTCCCAAGTCCATATTTACTCTCTCTATTTCTTTCTCACTATAGCATTCAGTATACATGTTAAATATCATAAATTTGTGTTTAACTTGAAGAATAGTCCTTAAATTATAATATTTTGGAGATAAAATAAAAAAAATAAGCTATATAAATATCTTTTTCTGTATTTAAGAAATCAGTATAAAATTTACAACAAAAATTTCAACTTCTGGAATCTTACTAATAAAAAACAAAAAAAATGCTGATTAACACTTATTTTTAACTTTTTGGAATAACAAATGTGATATCTTTAAGAAAGTATATGTAAAATACTAGATTTAAAAAGTCGGTTTTTTTTTTTTTTTTTTTTTTTTTTTTTTTTTTTTTTTTTTTTTTTTTTGCCTGTAAAGTCGGTGTTACGGGCGAAGATTTTACGTGACAACGTCTTTTTCTCGGTAGAATATTTATTGATATGAATATAATTAAATTGCACAATGCGCGCGGCAGACCGATCATAGTTGAGTGGGAGAGAGACGCAAGGCATTCGGCGGGCCTCTCTCTCGTTCGGTGACTCATCGTAACGTTACCGAGCGTTACACTTTTTCATAAGTGACTCCCAGCCGCAACCAATTTATAAGACGTTATCACGTCAAAAATCAAAAAACCCCACGTTTTTCAGTGACCAAAAAAGAATAAAATAACCCGGCGGGGCCAAGCGAGGGGCCACTCAAAACGTGGGGGCGCATCTTTACAAATACTCTCAACATCTATGCATATCATACATCTCATTACATCTCCATAAGTAACATGCGCCCCCACGTTTTGAGTGGCCCCTCGCTTGGCCCCGCCGGGTTATTTTATTCTTTTTTGGCCACTGAAAAACGTGGGCTTTTTAGATTTTTAAATCTAGTATTATTATTTTATTCTTTTTAATTATTAACTCAATGAAGCAACCATGTGTTAAGCAACAATCGGATAAGCCCCATACAAAAGTGAAAGTTGCCGAAAGTTGACCTGAAAGTGCACCTAGAAAGTTGAAAGTTGTTTAAGCGTGCATTGTCATCGGGTTCTGACTTGCTCCAAAAATTTCAGCTCGCTAGATGGCCGGGAAGTGCCTCAAAATTGAGTTGCAAGAATCCAACTGCACAGACAGACAAACAAGAAAGCGACCTGAGAAAAACGTGGGAAAATTATAAAGAATCTTAGTATTAATCACTATTAACACCGTCATCTGCGCAACCGCCACAAAAAAAAATATATGTTTAGGGCAGATGAATTTGTTGCATCTTTGACAGGTATGGGTTCCTCTTTATCCATTATTCAAATATAATCTAAAAATAACGAAATATAATGTAATACGTAATAAGGTAACAATTAAATAAACGAAATAATCAAATAATTAACTCAACGTAATTGGCATGAAATGGTATCATCGAATGTATAGTTGGGTCATATTTACCTTTGTTGTTTGACCGCGTCTATCTTCCTGTGCAGGCGCACACCGTCTAAGTTGAAACGAGGGAGGCGGGACACTAACTGCAGCTACTGAGAAGCGTGGTAACGTTACACTATTATTTTCCTAAATACCCGCATTTAAAAAAATCACGGGTCAACCTAGCAGACGCCGCAAGAACCTAGAAGAAAGCAAATTATTAAAAACTTTGTTGCCATATATAAAAGCACGCGTGTTATATAGTTTATTATTTACATAAGGGAAGATTATATTTATATTTACTAAGTTGGTTACGAGAAGATTTGACACAGTTAAATTATTCCATATTTTTCTTGATAAATAAACATATTTTCAGGATGTAAATATCTTTTCTTTAACGTCTCTTCATTATACATGTTAAAAACATACATTTTTTGTAGCAAAAACATGCTATCTGAATTCACGGAGTTTCCCCTAAATATAAATCCAGAAGTAAGAAGAAGATAGTTTCATAGATAGATTACGCATAGTTTTTGAATGGAATCGTTAATGCTTCCGTTTATTTTTTGATTGTGTTTTGTAAACGGCAGAACGTGCTTTTTTAAGTGTTTATTCCATAAGGCCGACCCGTGGACTTTATATTATCCGATACTTTGTAATTGCTTAAGTGTCAGTGGGCGGGGCACTTAGCTTGTAGAACTGATGGCTGTCGGGGCAGAAAAGTTTTCGAGTGGCGACAACGAACGGGAAGACGAAGCGTAGGCAGGCCTCCCACTCGGTGGACGATCTGGTGAAGGTCGCGGGAAGCAACTGGATGCGGGCAGCGCAGGATCGCTCATTGTGTAGATCCTTGGGGGAGACCTTAAGTATTTAGACGATTAATTTTTATATTTAAGGAAATTATTTCAACCAGTCTCCGGTGCCATTCGGGACCGAATCGACATCCCTCGCTATCTGGGCGAGTAATCTTTTAATCGAAATACCGATACTATGATAGACCTGTAGTTTTCCAAACTGTTTCTCAAGCTGACGCCAGCGCCATCTCTTTGTATTCTAGTAACTACCTGCAACATCGAAAGTTGTTCTTTTACAAGTATCCAACGATCGATAAAGACGAAACATCTTTGTAATTACTATATTCTTTTGTTATTAAAACAGATGAATCTAATACAATCACATTTTCCCGCAGGGGTAGGTAGATATCACAGATTTCCACTTACCACGATCCTGGCATACATTTCTCGCTGCTTTAATTCTCATCAGCCTTGTCATACAAGCTTTTGTTGTTGTTAAGGATACTTATGACTTGGCCTTTTTCAGGACATTACTTACTTAGTCCCTGAAAGTTCGCCTATTAAACGTATTTTAAACGTTCTTTTAGAACCCTATTTACTTACTTCAGACTGCTTACCTAGTTATTTGAGTACTTTTATTTTCTATGAAATATGTTTGTCAATTGATAGTCAATTAGACTTTGGAGCTTGCGAAAAGCGGATCTCCCGCTCCGCACACAGTATCAAGGGTTCTTGTGTTATTTTGAATCGAATCGCTTTTGATCCCATCAAGCCCGGGAGCTAAGACAGGATCCACGATGGAATGAGCTAACCCAGAATGTGGCTATTCACCCTGACTTTGAAAACAGATGGGCAATAAATACTCGGAAACCCAGAAGCAGGGAAGGAGTTCCACTCCTTTGCTATACTCATTATGAAACTTAAAAAGCGTTTGGGGCGACAGATAGGAACAGCAACCAAGAAAGGATAGTAGCCCGCAGCGTGTCTGGATGTCCGATGGAAAAAAGGAGATGGCGGTATGAGCACATGCAGCTCCTAGGCACACTCTCCAAAGTACATTCTGTAGAAGACTGACAGACAGGTAACTTTGCAGCGGAGAGATAAGCTGTGACGATTGCTCTTCACCAATTTGGTGTCACTAATAATCCTCTCAGCTCTGCGCTGGATCGTATCCAGTGCAGCAAGTTGGTATTTTACTGAGCCGTCCCAGAGGTGGCTAATATTCTATGCAAGATTGGACTTGAGCTTAGTACAGTTTTAGTGGTAAATAGTAGAGTAAAGTATTGTGTACCTTATTTACGTCCTAAGAAAAGTGTATTATTTTTAAAGTCAACAAGGCCACCTTACAATAGGTCCCATAAAATGCATGGGCCAAGAGTATAAGCGATCTTTTTATTAGTTATTATGCTATTTGATCTTATGTAGAAAACCTACACATGCCAAATAAGATCTAAAAGTAATGATGAATATTCAACACTGTACCATAGCGCTCAGCGGGAGACGTATGCTACGCGGGGCTAAGGACTCGTTGGCTGTGAGAGGTATCTTGGATATCTTGTGGACTTAATCACTTTTACTATTGATTACAGAAATAGGTTCTGTATATTTAATAAATTAAATATACAGTAATATTTCTGTTATTGGAATCACATAAAAATATGACTACGCCCAACAATCTTGACACGAAGAGTATACTTTTTTTATTATTAAGAGTAATATTGTTGGAGCGGAGTGAGCGAAGCTCCCATGGATCAGCTTCAGTGGCGCAATGTCTGTTACGCCATAACTTCCCAAGTTCTTACCCGATTTTAATTTTTCTTGTGTAGAATCGAATCAACAGGTTTAGGACCAGATTGTGACCCGAATTTTGAAATTCGCAAAAAGTCCCATTGATACAATTTTTTTCTTTTATATATGGTATTATACTCCGCTCCAGTATATGGTGCTAGCGTATCTTTATGCTTAGCGACTGCATCGCCTAGTTTTAGCGGAGCTCCCATGAATCAGCTTCAATTACGCAATGTCTGTTACGCCCTAATTTCCCGAGTTCTTAACCGATTTTAATATTTTTTGTGCCGAATCGTAATTCGATTCGAGAGAGAGGTTTAGGACTAGACCCGAATTTAGAAATTCGCAAAAATAAAAAAGTTATGAAGAAAACATTAGCTCTATGTGATTTTCCATTGAAACAAATCCCATCCCATTGAATATTTCTAAACATTAATGAATATTTATAGTATTACTCTCCGCTCCAATTTATGGTGCTAGCGAAGCTTTATGTTTAGCGACTACGTCGACCTAGTATTAAAAGTAATTATATTTTATTTCTGACGACCATATACATATGTATTATCTTAAATTCTTTTACGACTTCTATGATATTGATAAACAAAACTCTATTGCTTAAACTTCAAATAAGTTCCTAATAACTTTCTACACCAAAAAGTTCTCATAGCGCGTGGCCGCTACATTACCAATGTTTTTTATTTAAATCAGTTTATATGATAAGCTCTTTTGAAAACTGCAATATTTTTAAAATCCCATCGCCTTTGTTTCCGAAGCTCAATGTGTTCGGTGTTTTTTAGCAAAATATTACAGTCACTCGTCTGGAATAAAATTTGTTATGCATTGGTATTTGACAGAGACGTTTTTAACTTTGTTGTGCGATTTTGGATGTTGTGTGTCCGCATATATTTGATCTTTATTATCCGTTTTCAATTTCGTCGTATATGTTTTTCTGTATTCATTAATATTAGATAAACTAATATTAAGTATACGAAATGAATATTGTAATATCTTTGGCTGTGTCTGTGTTTCTTGACAAATACAATTTAGTACTTCAAGTCACGAGTTAATAGGTATCTTCTGAACAAGTGCGTCACATCCTAGATCGCATTAGGCGAGATAACTGTCAAGCGCTAACCTATTTTTTATAAAAATAAAAACGAATTGGCGCTACCATGTTATTGTAATGTCATTTGAATGACATATACAGTATGTCTGGTCACCGAGCTACGACCTGTTAAGGCAAAAAAATTTGATAAATTTTATCAAAAAGTCCACAAAAATAATTTTATAAAAAAAAGTCTAACAACGAATTTTTGCGTGCTTGCTAATGAGTGTTCCTATTATCGGGATAATTTCGCTTGTAAAATAGTTACAATTCCTAAACTTAACTTAGAGCTAGGTCTTGATATCAGTCTCTGTCTAATGTTTACTAAGTCTGGTTTCTCTTTAATTTTTAAAAACTTATTATTTTATTAGAAAAACACTAGAAAAAATCTACTCGGGTAACAAGTAAATCAGGCGGGGATCGAACGCACAACCTTTGGTTGTCCGGTCTTATGCTCTCTCAATTGAGCTACCGAGCCTTGTGACCGGACATCCAAATGTTAAGGACCTCTAACATTGACAGATAAGGCTTAATAACATGAAACAGTAGGAGAAAAATGCCTTATTTTTGTGGATTTGTCGATAAAATTGAGGTTGGAGACCGGTAACCATACAGACAGGTGAAGAGCAAGCTACAAACCTTAGCTCACCGCCGCACATACGAGTATTTACCCAAAAAACCTGGCCAAAAGTCGAAAACGGAAAGTATGATAAAACTTGTCGCAACCATCTCTTTTCGACAGACAAATAACCGCTTTATAACATGGTACTCCTCGCGCGCCCTTCACTTCTCAGGAGTGGTTCACAGGTAGTCGAAACTTAGTCTTCACCTCGTGCGGTCTATTGTTTTCTTGAGCCTCTCGTTTTTTCTACGAATTGCACACGCAATTTTAGTTTTATGTGTTCAGTTAGTGAAATGGATATGAAAAGTGAAGGTATTTATTTTTATTATAATTGCATTACAATAAATTTATCTCCATATCAAATATTTTTTATGAATTATTAAAAACTGATATATTAAAATAAGGTGTTATTGTTAAAATTTCTTAAACAAAAGCGTTTTTGTTTAAGTTCCGGGCATGTCCGAGCTGTAGTGTATTATTTTCTATATAGTATAGGTCATTCCTAATAGAATCACAGAAAAAAATATACCGCTTTATTCCGCCATCTTGTTTGCCAGATATTAAAAGGCAGCTATATTAAATTTGGTTTTCTTTGTGGTTTTGTAATAAATGATCTTTTATCTACAGGTTCCACTGACGCTTGTAAGAATATCACTAAGAAGCAGTTACATGAGTTCATCAGACAATGTCCGAATAAGAAAATAGATTCAAAACTGTTATTTTTGGAATAAAAGGTAGCCGAATTGACTAAGTGCGGGACACTAATATTATATAGGGATAGTAAAGTTAGCCAGTTACGACATTATTTAAGTTATTTCAAGAGTGAATTAAAGCAAAAATGGGCAGCTGCAAGTATAAGCATGAACGCTTATAACTTGCAGCAAATCCGGTCAGCCGAGGAAAAGAGAATTTTAAAAGAGAAACACGAGGAGATCCAAAAGGTATTTCGTGAAGAAATGGGACTTTTGGTAGATATAACAAAAGCAGGTTTTGGAAACACTAACGATGGTAACACATCCCAAAGATTCCTTTCTGATCCAGAAGCTGCTGCCCGAATTACAGGCATAGACTGTACATTAATATACAAATTTAAAGAAATCCTGGAAACTATTTGTAGTGGCCACATGATTGACAAAATAAACTTCAAAACCTACGCATTTGAAACCGCTACCCTGTACATACAGCTGTATGGTTGGCATGCGATGTCACCCACTGTACATAAAATTTTAATGCATGGTGCTACTGTCATTGCACATACAATACTGCCAATTGGGTTGCTGTCGGAAGAGGCTGCTGAAGCCCGTAACAAGCATTTCAGACTCTATAGCCTAATTTTCACGAAAGTTTGATAGAGTAAAATGCAATAAAGATATATTAAAACGATTGTTACTTACCTCCGATCCATTTTTAAGTAGCAACCAAAACCAACCTCCTAAGAAAAGTAAACCATTCTGTCCGGATACTATAAATTTTCTACTTGATATGGGCAACAAAGAAATCGAATGCAGTGACGTTGAACAGAATGATGGAAACGAAGAATCTGATTTTTATGAATAATTATCGTAGGGTTAAGACTGCTACTTGTGATTATGTACCTTTTTAAATAAAAAAAAAACATTTTAAAACAGTATCCGGTTGTTAATTAATGCAGCTCCACAGAATATATTACACATAATAATTATGGCCAGGTTTTTTGAGTAAATACTCCACTGTGCGCCGTAAGGTTGCTTGTATGTCGGTCTTCTACAGAATGTACAGAGTGTGTGTGAAACCAGTAACCCTATTTAGAGTGTGTGTGATGAATACGAACAATTGTACCTGAGTCGTGGGTATTTATACATATTTCTATAAATATTTAATATCAATGTATCATATACTAGCGGCCCGTCCCGGCTTCGCACGGGTGGACAAAATTCTTTAAATTTTTTCTAGCATTCAATATAGCCTATGACACTCAGCAATAACGTGCCTTTCTAGTGGTGAAAGAATTTTTAAAATCGGTTCAGTAGATCCCGAGATTACCCCTTACAATTTAACTAATATACAAACACACAAACTTTACTTCTTTATAATATTATTTATTCATTTATTCATTTATTCATTTATAATTGCGTTACATGCGATATTGATAGCAGTCTAAATACATTGTTTCTAGGCTCTAAACAATCGCATGTACCTTGATAGGCACAGCAACAAGGAAGAGAGAGGGGCAGACATTTGTTAAAATTTATCTTTAAAATATTCGTCGACTGAGTAGTAGCATTTTGTAATTAAGAGCTTTTTTAAAGTATTTGTAAATTTATTTATATTGGTTTCAGCTTTTAAATATTCTGGTAATTTGTTAAAGACTTTTATAGACATTGAATATGGTCCGGAACTATGTAGTTTTAATTTAGAAGTTATTTGCACAATATTATTGTTGTATCGCGAATTGTAACATCGAGGGGCGTCTCCTATCTTCACATACAAGTATGCTTGCTTTTTCATAAATTTACATATTTCTAATATGTAGATGCCAGGCAAGGTTAAAATATTGAGGTTTCGGAAGTGTGGCTTACAGCTTTCTTTTTGTTTTATATTTGTTATTATTCTAATACATTTTTTTTGTAATATTAATAGATTATGGGCATCCACACTGTTTCCCCATAGTATTACCCCGTAGCTTAACCACGCGTGGGCATGGGCGTAGTAGGCTGTGATTGCTGTGCTTAAATTCGTTGATTTTTTTAATTCTCTTAAAACGTATGTAAATTGCGATAATTTTGTCTTTATTTTTTGTACATGGGATTTCCAATCAATGTTTGAATCTATATTTATACCTAATAGAGAGAAATTGGGGACGCATTCTAGTTTTGTTCGATTAAATTCAAGATTAATTATTAGATCAGATTTTTGTCGCGGCTTAAATTGCATTATTTTTGTTTTATTAAAATTAATTTCCAAATTGTGATCATTTAACCATTCCTTAGTTGTATTTATAAGATTTGTAATTTTTTTATTTAAGTTTGTGCTGTCATTGCATGAAAATAAAAGGGAGAAATCGTCAGCAAACATTATACAAGTCTCATTTAAAACTTTAGGAAGGTCGTTTATATATATTAGGAACAGGGCACATCCAAGAACGCTACCTTGGGGGATGGAGTCCTTCACATCTTGCGCCTGCGACCTAATAGATTTGATTTCCCGTGAATTTTTGTGAATGCTTTCGATTTGAACGTATTGTGACCGGTTGCTAAGGAATGAAGTAAACCACTTATGTGCTACGCCACGTACACCTATATCATGGAGTTTTTTCAATAGAATATTGAATTTTACTTTTTCATAAGCCTTCGTCATATCGAACAAAATTCCTATTGCATATCTCCTGTCATTAATTATGCTCAATACTTCTTTGATGTATTGGAATGTTGCTAAAATTGTAGAACGATTCCTTCTAAAACCGTATTGAGCATTATCAAAAACATTAAATTTCTCACAAAAGGATTGTAGTCGCTTGAACATTGCCCGCTCGAACACCTTAGAGAGAACCGATAAAAGCGCTATAGGGCGATAATTATTTATGTCAGTCTTGATATTACTTTTATTTCTTTTATGGATTGGCTTTATAATCGCTACTTTTAATCGATCCGGAAAAGTACCTTCAACAAAAGATTGGTTTATAATAAATGTTAGTGGAGGGACTAATTCTGCAGCACACGTTTTTATTAGTGTGGACGGTAGCTCATCGATGCCAGAACTAGATTTCGACTTAAGGTTTCGCACCAGGGACATTACCTCCCGTTCGTCGACTGGGCTCAAGTAAATCGAGTTGACCGAGGGCTGCTCGACGGGCCGGCCCTGTGGCGGCGAAGCGGCGCGTGCGCTTGTCGCACAGGTCGCTCGGCCGACTGACGCGAAATGGGCATTGAAGGCGTTTGAAACCTGTTCTGCATCCGAGGATAGTTTGCCGTGGATGTGCAGTTTAATATTTTCATATTTTTTATGGATAAAGTTTTGTTTCTTTCGTTCATTTATTATCTGCCACATACATTTCATTATATTGTTTGAGTGTTTCATTCTGTTTATTGTTTGTAGTTTTTTTGACTTAATAATTATTTTCTTCAAAAGTTTCTCATATTGTTTAAAATGATTTATTAAAATTTTGTTTTTTGAATATAAAGTATGGACTTTGAGTAGTCTTTTATGTCTGCAAGATTGTTTGATGCCTTTAGTAAGCCATGATTTTTTCGTATTATTGCCAATTTTTAAGCGTTTTCGCGGGATGCTACTTTCCAATATCGTATGTAAGATTTTATTTAGTGATTCATAGTTTTCATTTACTGTATTATTATTTGATATGTGGTCTTTCCAATCAATTTTTTGTAATTGTTGTTTAAATTTATTAATATTTTTATTGTTGTATATTCGTTTAATAATAAAATAGTAATTTAAGTTTTTTATTTTTTCCGTAATGGGTATATGAACTTGTAAGAATGAGCATCTATGGTCTGTAAAACCCAATTCTTGTACCCCTGTAGTCATTTATTTAGTAAAATTTGTGAATATTAAATCTAGGCATGTTGAGCTATTTTTTGTTACACGTGTAGGTTCTTTTATGTGTTGTATAAAATTTGATTCTAACATAAAATCAATAAGTTCTGCGGATTGTTTGGATTTTTTTAACATATTAATGTTGAAATCGCCACCTATGACTATTTTCTTATTATTATATTTTTTTAATAAATAATTTAAAATTTATTAGTATAGATGTATGTGTTTTCATTACACTACTTTTAGGTGTGAGTTTAGGAAATATTATATCATCTATTTATGATTACTAATACTAACATTGTTCATCTGGCGCGTCGGCATCAAACAAAACTTTCAATGAATAAAAATTATTTCTTTTTTATTTATAGTGATAATTAGAATGTACAATGTTCTCTTAGCTTGGATTTAAATGTATTAATGTGATCACAATTTTATTGAAGTGAAAACTCTTTAGCGGCGTTGTGCACCTTTTGTGATGGGTAAACAATGTTAAACTCGCGTCAAGACACGTGACCTGAACGGAAATTCGTAAGACGGAGGGCAGGGCGCTTGCAGGAGTGTGCATGTGTGTACGTAGTCATATTTGTGTACGATAGCGCAATAAATGAATATTGTATTTTACCACATAAATTATAGTACTTTTGTACTGATAACTAAAGCAATTCATGCGAAATTATTGCCTCACCATTCCAATATATCAAAAATGCACAACGTTATTGTTCATATTTTCAATTTTGCCGGCACCCCCGGAGTGCAACCCGTTGTTTTTTTTATCCTTTTTTTTTTGCATCCATAATGCCATTTTTTTACAAGATTTAAAATACATCCGACCGGGCAAGTACTCTGACCGCAGAGCGTGATCAGAGCACTTGACCGGTTGAGCAAAAGGATTCTTACCTGAGGGCTCGAAGATGTGATTGTTTTTCACAAGATTATTTCAAATCTTGCGCCTAAATTTTTCAGTAATAGGTTTACAAGGAGCGTATTGCAAAAGCGGTTACTATACTTTATAAGTATATTCGAACCTTCAATGAACATTAGCCTGTAATAAACGACAAACCAATCCGATTATCATGAGCCTTCCGGTTAACGACCTATTTGCAAACGCTACAGCTAGTGTTGATAATAATATCGATAATGTTGATATCGATATTTCACTTTCACGTTCTTTCTATAGGGTAAAAGCCGGATAGTTGCCTCAGACGGATACATGCCTCAGTTTTGAATACGCTATGTTAGGTATGTTGGTGGCATTAGCGGTTGATTATGATTGGAAGTGTCCCCCCTGCTGACCTAGGTTTCATCTAAACCGTTAAAGTAGGCGCACGTGTTTTGTCCGTGTAAGCAAAAATCTTCCGCGGTGAAACTTTGACAGCCGTCGAAATTATATTGGTACGTCTTTACTATTAAATATTTTTGTTATTAATTGTAGTTTCAGTCAACCTTTGTTTTTTAACATGCATTAGAGTTTAAATAACAGTGCTCATTAGGTTTTATTGTTAAATAGATTTTATTTATTTCGTAAATAGAAAAGGCAAGTATCCGTATCAAAAAGGATAGTTGCCCTGTTTACTTTTGCGGATAGTTGCCCTAGAGGCCTTTTTTTTTTTCTTTTGGTGCTATTTTTAACTTATAGTGACTTGTTTTTCAATAAAATAAGAACCGAACAAAAACCAATCAAAGGAAGAAAAGGCAAAAAATCGATCAGAGTGGCTGAAAAGATATTAAAAGTGAAAAACGCTAATTCAGAAATATTGCGCAGAATGTTTTGATTTACGATTTTACTAAATCGAAATCAGATTGGATTTAATTTAAGATGTGTCAAATGTGGTTGCATGAAACTTGTTCTACATTTAAAAACCATTGCATGAGATGTGGAAAGTTAAAAACCCTGGCTTCTGGTGATAATTAATGCTAATGCCAAAGTTGAATAACATATTTTTCTATCTTTAAATTAAATAATAATATTTCATTATTACCTAATCCAATTTAAAATTTCGAGACTATTTTTTGTAATTTTATAGTTTCATACTTGAGGACAGAGCACTGTTTTAGAATGTAATTAATATTGTGGTAAATACTTAATAAAGAATCGCAGTAAATAATAAAGGCTTACTGTAACTTAAATACTTAAAATTACTTGAAACTTATCTAAAAGAAACATAGAGAGGCGTCTATCCTTACGCGAGGCAAGTATCCCCCGAAGCATTTTTAACGTTAGGCTACTATCCGCTATAGTAGGCAACTATCCCCTTTTTGAGAGGTCAAATAAAACAGGATTTACTCGAAACATATATTAACTATGTTTACAAAAATAGGCTGTTATGAAAGATTAAAGACCTATGTGTTAATATAAACGTCGATTTGTTCTTAATAAACATATATATTTTAATTATGGAGCTTTTTTGAAAAGTAGGGCAACTATCCGGCTTTTACCCTACTTACCCTGTATCGATGCTGGAATACCTTGAAATATAAATATGACTCCTTAACATAACGTGGCATATCTATAAATAAATTTACAGGCTTTTACCTGTAGATGTTTTGGGGTGCTAGGTTGGATATCCTACCTCATAATGTAAGCACTTACAAAGTCAAACTAGCAGAATGACCAACAGCAAGAGGTTATTTCTCTTCCACAAATCGAAGTATAATACCTCAATTGACAGAAAGACAAACCTTTTATAGCATTAAATAGTGGAGGTAAAACCCCTACTTTGACAAAAAACTAATCGGTCAATTACACATAATCGTTTAGTGGCTTTTAAACACCATAAAACTAATTTAATAATTATTTAATTTATTTTTTATAATGCTTTTTATTATTATTTTATAAAAAGCATTATCATAATTTTGTTTGATAATAATAATTACTGAACAATTGCTAGCAAAGCTTACAATATGTGCTGAATGAATGGTGAAAACCTTAATATTTCGTGAACCATGTCGGCTTTGAAAGACAAAAATTGTGTCGCTGAGGTCATCATCATATCAGCCGTACGACGCCCACTGCTGGACATAGGCCTCCCCCAAGGATCTCCACAACGATCGGTCCTGTGCTGTCGCTGAGGTAACTCTTGTAAAATCGTGCGTTTTTTTATACTTTGAGTTGTTAGACTTGCGACATTGTCAAAATGCTGGACGACAGTGGTTTAGAAGTCACGTTGCCATTGCAACAAACAGACGTGTGGAAAAGACGAGTGGTACTCACAGATCCCACTTATTTCAGTATTTGGTCTAAAAAGTGAGTAGTTACATTGATTTAAAATGCAATGTTTCTAGAATATACGACGACTGTTTGGTGCAACGGTAGCGATCCTGCCTTTCGCACCGATGGTCCTGGGTTAAAGTCTCGCAAGCGGCAAATGTTTCTATGATGAATACGAGCATTTGTACCTAAGTCATGGATTTATTTATATATATTTCTATAAATATTACATATATATGTATCATATATGTATGATATATCTATCCCTTACCCTAGTATTCATAACACAAGCCTTAAAGTGCATACTTTGAGCTAGGGCAATTGGTGTGAACGTAAAAAATATTATGTAACGGATATACATACATAATATGTATGTATATCCGTTAACCTAGTATCCATGACATCAGCCTTATAGTACTTACTTTGGGCCGGACTAATTGGTGTTAATGTCAGAAATGCTGCTTTATTATTAAAAATCAACATAATATTTCTTACATTGGACGCTGTTAAGCATTCGTGTGTCAACCCACAGAAAATCGGGTTTTGAGTTATGAATGCAGTTTTAATTATTAGATCATAAGATTTACGATAGTGCAATCCATTTTATTGAAAAAAAATCGCAGAATATTCTAGAGTACAAAAATCGTTATTGCTTATTTTCTAAATTAAGATTTGTATTTAGCGTTTATGTCATAAGTGCCTTACATTATTAATGCCAAAATCTAATGAGACCACAACAAAAAGCAATAATGAGTTATAATGCGGCTATTGTAAAAATGCGTATATCGGATGGTGGATTACAACATACATGCAATATTGGGCGAGCGCGGCGGTAGCTGAGGAAGGATGGTGGGGCGGTAAGAATTGCGCGGGCTTGTTGACCACACCAACACGTAAGTTTTTTATTAATTTTTGACATAAATCTTATTAGATGTGTTTAGAAATTCATAAAATGCGTATTATGATGACGAAACGATGTAGTGGAAAATATAGTTTTGATCAGTTCATCTCTAAATTCAACGAAAAACAGTTTCGGCTAATCTAACCTCAAAACACATTTTGAGTTTGAGGTTAGATTACACACTCACTAAAAGTGAGTTTTTAGAAAGTAGGCAATTTTAATTCGTAAGTGCTTGGATATTTTCATTTAGAACCATTTTATCCGGATACGGCAAAGATAAAAAGGACGGTTATAATTTTAGAAGTGTATGTATGTTTGTAGATTTGTTCGCGTGGGTTCGACTCCCACACGAAAAACATAAATTACATGAACGTCGATATTTGTTCTAGGTGTGGGTATTTTATGAGTATGTATTTAAAAATAAAAGATAGGGTAAAAGACCCAGTCCTCAATTCCGTGTGCACCAATTTCTAACACTTCGATGCCAAGTGTAAAATACTTAACTTTAGTTTATGATATGTTAAACTAGCACAGTGTATTACAATTAAAAAATTTCATATTTTTACATGTTGTAAATAGTTGGTAAAATTAATTCAATGCAATAAGTACGCAATGGACCATCAATAATATTATACTCTTGTTTAACTTTTACAATCTTCCATGAGTTTTTTTTATTTAGCTTACTAATATTTGTGTAGAAAATATAAATTGTTGGTAATTAATTTACTGAATTATAAGTAATTTTTCGACTCTGAGCGGCCATAGAAAATAATATTGAAAGTGATAGTTTACTAATCCCTCGAGAAAACCAATCTACTGTAAGATCAATTCATTCTAAAAACCTTTTGCAATTTTTTTTAGATGATAATGACTGCATTGCAGTTTTAGAAACGTCTACTGATTTGTCTCAAAGCGGTTCTCAATTGAACAAGAAAGGAAGAAAGAGAAGGGGCAGGAAAAGGAAGCATGAGAGTCAGAACAGAGTTATAAAAAAGCAAAAAGTTAACACAAACCAAGATTATATTAACACCAAAGGAGTAAAGATTAAGAAGAAAACTTTTTGTGGTAGTAATTTTACATGCAACTGTCCCCTAAAATGCACGGAAAAAGTAGAAGTAGACAAAAGGAAGCGTGAATTTGAAAACTACTGGAAATGCGGTAACTTCGCTGCTCGATGTGCAATCCTCCAAAAAAATGTAGCCGAGCAAAACGTAAATAGATGTTACGTTCAAGGACGAAGCTCAAGACGGAAGTTTACAAGAAAATATTATATTACTAGTGTACTAGTTTGCAAGAAATCATTCTTGAATACCTACCAAATTAGTCAATCACGGGTTGATATTGCATTAAAGAAAAAAGAAAAGCAAGAAATAACAGATAATAGAGGAAGCAGCGGTGGAAAAAATAAAACTTCTACAGAGAAGACAGAAGAAGTAATAAGCTTTATAAAGAAATTTCCGAAATATAAATCGCACTATTGTCGATCACAATCAGATGTCAAATATTTAGCTCCAAACTGCAACCTTCAAAAGATATATGACTTGTACACTGAAGAGCATTTAGATCCAGTAAAATTAAGTATATTTAAGAATATATTTTACGGACATTTTAACTTGCGTTTCAAAAAGCCCCATAAAGATACTTGCTTGAAATGTGACATATTCCAATCAAATAAGCAGGCAGCTAATAGAATTCAATTAGAAGCCATAGAGAAAGAACATCAGATGCATTTGGATCACGCAGCTTCTTTAAGGAAACAAATGAGAGAAGATTTACAGCAAGCAAAGACAGATATTGAAACTGAAACCATTACATTTGATCTGCAAAAAACGCACAACTTACCTTGTTTATCAACTGGTGTTTTATACTATAAACGGCAGTTAAATTTCTACAATCTAGGCATCCATTCTGGCAGCACAGGTAAAGCTTTTTTTCATACATGGTTGGAACATGAAGCGGGACGCGGAACTCAGGAAGTGGGCTCTTGTATAAATAATTTTATTTCAGAGGAGTTAAAACCTACAGCTACGCATTTAATTTTATGGGCTGACTCTTGCGGTGGTCAAAATCGGAGCATCAAACTAATTGTAATGTTGCTTCATATACTACTAAATCATGACAGATTGACTAAAATAACCATCAGATTTCTTCAATCGAGTCATACATTTCTGCCAAACGATTCTGAGTTTGGTGACGTAGAGTGTCGCCTTAAAACAAATTTCCGGCTGTATACTGATCTGGACTACATTAAAGTCATGGTAGAGTGTCGAAGAAAGAACAAATTTACTGTTAAAAAAATGAATAAAAGTAAATTCAAGTCTGTAGGACCTTTGCTAAAAGCTATTACTAATCGGAAAATTGATTTAGATAAGAATAAAATTTCTTTGCTCAAAACTTTTCAAATTGAACTTAAAAAAGATACTCCTTCCATGATGTATATAAAATCTACTTTAAATGAAACCCCTAGGATAGTAGACTTGTCCAAAAACAAAAAAATGGAAGATATGCAACATTTTAAAAATATTAAACTGCCTCCGTTATGGCCAAATGGTAAGGAATTATCCAGCAGCAAAGTAAAAGATCTCAAATATATTCTTAAGTTAATACCAGAAGATTGCAAAGAGTTCTATAGCTTCTTGGATACTGTGAGGTCTGCTGAGTTTGAAGATGATATCGAAGGAATTGGGAGGACGTTTGATTATGCAATAGAAGAAAACGAATAAGACTGATTGTTACTCGTATTGATCACCAAAGATCTCTGAATAAGTACAAATTTCAAATATTTATAATGAAGCTATAATGAAGAAAAGAAACGGAGAAGTTTTATTTTGTTGTTTTTTTTTATTTAAGTAGAACGTAATGTTCTTAGAAGTTTTAAGTTATAAAAAAGTGAGCAAGAGAATAAGACTCACAGTAGCTAATTTCAATAGATTTGTACCATATGATGGATACAAAAAAAATATTGGTTTTATTTAAAAATATTGGTTAAGATTTTTAAATAATTGAAATAATATTTAAAGTGTTTATTTGTCGTATTTCTCATTTTCAGCAGAACCTGTTATATGATTCAAAACATGTTATAGCAATTAAAACAAACTTTAAATAAATAAGTACATTAAAATTTTAATATGTTAGCAGTTTATTTTATTATATTTTGACGTGACTACGTCTTATAAATTGGTTTGCCGGGTGACACTTCAAGAAACTGCGTTACGCTCCGCTCACGTTATGCGCTCACAATGAGAGCGAGTGAGAGGCACGCGTCCCTTCCACTCGGGCATGGTTAGCCCGCCTAAGAGCGAGAGAGACAGACATAAAAAGTGGAAGGGACGCGTGCCTATAAATTAATGTTTTAAATATAATTCTTTGTATAAATAAATGTTTTAAATTGTTACTATTATTTCATCCTTCTTCCTACTATACGAATGAATATTCACATTAAAATTATTTTACCACTCAAAGTCGTTGTCACGTAAAACTTTCGCCCGTATACCGACTTTACAGGCAACCAATTTTTTTAAAAATGAGAACTGATATTTATTTTAAAACAACAAATCAGAATTGTGCATTAATGTGTTAAGGCACATAACACATGAATGCTAAATGTAATAAACCCTTCACTAATTTAAGCATCAATCATTTTTATGCTCTTTCTCTTTAATAATGAATTTATTATAATATATACATTTATTTTATTAATCTATGCATTTCAACAAAAAAAATGGTATCGCATAACAATATTTTTTTGCTTAACATAAGCGAAAAAAGAAGATTGTTCTAAAAAAAAATTAACAGCTGATTACTCAAAACTAGCTTGGTGTGGGTTAACACACGAATGCTTAACAGCGCACTATGGGGTATTAGAAGCAAAAAACCGGTCAAAAGTCGAAATCAAAATTTGTACCCAATTAGTAAATGAACCTTCATTTCTCATTGTTGAATAGTTATGACGTCACGCCCCGATCACCTTACAAGTGTCATTCAATTTTGTTTGCCCCTCCGACAGTCGGAATTTAGTCGTTGTTCCTATCGCACGTCTTTGTTCTCGTCGCTTGTAAAAACGGAGTTTTATTAACCGCTATTGTAAGATTTCTGAGAAGTGAAGTGAAGTTTTTTATAATGGATCTTGAAGATCGAGGTATGTACTGTATTTTAAAACTTATATTCATTTGTATATCATTCATATAAATATTTTTTTTAATTTTATTAGCAAACATTAAACTTAGCATAAATTATAGTTTTATTTTTCCTTTTTTAGTGTTTTAGTTATAAAGTTCGGATAGGTTCGGTCAAAAATGATAGCACAAATATTAGCCTATCTTGTGTACTATCATTTAAACCAAAAACATAATCCGCCAACATCCGCCTTTTCGAAATATAGTTCTTTATATGAAACAGTAATTTAGGTACTAAATTTAAAATATTTTTTGTCCTCATAGGATTTGAAGAAACTGTCCGGGAGAAAAGTAGGACAGATCTCTACAACTATATAAAGCAAAGTTCTGGACGATTACTTGATGACAAGTTCGCATACATGGAGGATTGTGTCATTAGGGAAACTAATTGTCCAACTGAAAAAATAAGTAGTCTCAAAAAGGAATTGAAACTGTTCAAATGGCAGTTCAGACAAAAATGGACGGCGGCATCGTACAAAGAAGAAAGATTCCTCCAGAACAATGCTAAGTGGCTTACAGGTACTATAAAGTTATCGGCCTGGGTAAAACAAAAGACTGGTCGGCCGCGGCCCTCAAAAGAGTTTGGGGAGTTAAGTGATCGCAGTAAACGGCGCAAAACAAAAGAACTCCGGGCGCAGGTACCCGATGCAACGTTAACATATGCTGCTCAAATGAGTCTAAGAGCCGCAGGAAAAAGCGATGCTTCGGCTATCATAAAAGAAATTACCAAGTCCCCGACTAGAGCATACAAAATACGTAAAGTAATCACACAAAACAAAGAAAAAAATATACAGCGGTTATCAACAATGGAAGCCTTATCAATGTTCGTAGAAGCAGGTTTGTCTCGAAGTCAGTACAATGTGATACGCAGTGCTAGAAAACAGCTCTATCCGTGTTATTCTTTGTTACAAAAAGCGAAAGCTGATTGTTACCCTAAGCCTGAGTCATTTCATGTCACTGACACATGTGCTGAGATTAAACTGCAAGATTTGGTAGATCACACTGCTTCACGGTTATGTACATACCTCGAAGAAGTTTTGAAAGGACTTTCAAGTGAAGAGAAGGAAAATTTAAAACTTATATCAAAATGGGGATGTGACGGATCTCAACAGACACGGTATATGCAATCCTTACAAAATACGAACGAAAGCTATGACGATGCAAATATATTCCAAAGCTCGTTTTTGCCTTTGAGATTACTTGTTAGTCATAACAGCCAAAGTAAAGTCATTTGGCAAAACCCCGTCCCGTCGAGTCCAAGATTTTGTAGACCTATTCGAATCAGATTTGTGCATGAAACTAACGACATCACAAGAAATGAAATTAGTTATATAGAAAGTCAAATTGAAAAATTAAACCTATCTGAAATATTTTTGAATAGTGAAGTGATAAAAGTAAAGCATCTGTTTTTATTTACTATGGTGGATGGAAAAGTCTGCAATGCGGCAACTAATACCCTATCAACAATGCGTTGCTATATTTGCAAAGCAACATCAAAAGATTTCAATAAATTAGAAACAAGAAGAGAAGAAGACCCTGCGACTTTGAAGTTTGGTCTTTCAATATTACATGCGAGAATAAGATTATTTGAATCGATTCTACATTTGGCGTACAAATTACCTACACAAAAATGGCAATCAAGGTCTTCTGCTGACAAAAAAATTGTAAATGAGAATAAAATACGTATACAGCAACAATTTAAAGAAGAAATGTCACTACTAGTAGATGTACCAAAAGCTGGTTTTGGAAATACTAACACAGGCAATGTATCAAGACGATTTTTCTGTGATCCTGAGACAGCATCTAGAATTACCGGAGTAGATTTAGATTTGATAAAAAGGCTTAGAACTTTGTTAGAGGTCATTTCAAGCGGTCACAGAATAGATACCGACAAATTATCAACATTTTGTAAGGAAACTTCAGAAATTTATGTGAGACTTTACGGATGGTATCCCATGACGCCTACACTCCACAAATTGTTGGTTCATGGACCTACAATAATAAAACATGCCATAATCCCTATAGGCCAGCTCTCTGAAGAAGCGGCAGAAGCGAGAAACAAACACTTTCGGCAATACCGTACTGATTTTGCTAGAAAGTTTTCAAAAATATCTTGCAATGTGGATGTACTAAATAGGCTTTTATTGAGTTCAGACCCATTGTTATCGTGTACGCGATCAAGATTTATGAAGAATAAGAAGCCATTCACAAAAGAAGCATTGGAATTTCTTATACCAGAAAGTGATGATTCTGAAGATACAGGAGCACAATATACGACAACGATAGATGAATGTGATATATCTGATGATAATGAATTTGACTAATATAGTATTTTGATATATAAAATCTATTGTTTTAATACCCTCTACCCAGTAACATTTTACTTTATAATTTATTCTTAGATAATATTAAAGGTACGCTAAAATAATCAATTTTAACGTACCTGAGGGCAGTATAGTAATCGCCATTGAGCAAAAATAGATAAAATATGACCAATTTATCAGTTTAGGTAGTTAGACCATAAGAAATAGTTTTGGCCAGCTTTTTGTTACAAATACCCCACCGTGGCAGCGTCTATATATGATACATAGATATGTAATAATCATAGGAATATACATAAATACCTATGACTGAGATAAATACTCGTATTTATCACACAAACATCTGCTCTTTCCAGGACTCGAACCCAGGAACGTCGGTGCGAAAGGCCGGGTCGTTACCGTAGCACTAGAAGGTCGAATTCTCAAATAGAAGTAAGAGCCTCTGCTGGCACTTAGTGGAAAAGTGACGTAAGTTTGAATCCTAAGACGTCTTGTTTCAAAACTATTCATATCGGAAGTGCGAATTACTCGTAACTGTTAAACTCAATAGTTTACCCAAACTGAAAAAAACGTAAAATTGTTGCAACAAAAAATACGTTTTGGAGATGTTACTGACACATGCGAATAATTGATATAAAACTCACAATGACAAAAAGTTATTTTTTTTTTAAATTTCAAATTGTATTGATATTTCGTCATCGATATAAATACTATCGATACTTATCACCGCTCTCTACTTCCAAACCTTCCCTTTGTATCTACGGGTAACAGGAGTCAATAGAAACTCTTGTCTTATCCATATTTACGAAGTACATACGAATTTGGCATCTATTTCCTCGTGATATGTTCTTTTAGAAAAAATATAACCTGTTTTGTGTATTTGTTTTTGTGTAGCACCTTTTCGTATTGCGTGTTTATATTGAACAATATAGTCTTTGTTTTAAGATTAATGGGAAAATAGTCCTTGAAACAGAAAAATAAATATTATCCAATATCAGTTGTTCCTTTCTGATATTTGGTATGTCATATCCCAATTGCGAATTTCATAAGAATTTTTAAATCTTTACCTGTAAAATGGCAATTTTTTTGGGTTACCCTTATAGGATCACTTTGTAGTCCGTCCATCAAATCGTAAAATCGTCCATAAAATCCGAGTATCCGAGACTCCTATGGATCAACTTCAATGACGCAATATTTGTAACGCCATAACTTTCCAAGTTCTTAACCGATTTTAATAATTTTTATGTGGAATCGGATCAGCACATTTAGGACTAGATTAATTTGATTACTAGACTTAAAGACTTGAGGACTAGACTTATATTGAAATTCACAAAATTAAAAAAGTTATGACCAAAAACATTGGCTCTGTGGGATTTCCCATTGAAACAAAAAGCGCTCGCTCTTTGAAAGTTTTCATTCTTATAGAATTTTATTTTTTTCTAAACATTATCGAACTTGTTTCTGTATTATGCTCCGCTCCAATGTGCAAGGTGCAAGCGAAGCTTTATGCTTGGCGACTCCATCAACCAAGCTAATACAAATGTAGGTATGTTAAAATTTGTTCATATCTGTCGAAGTTTTTTGTGTAAGCAACAAGAAGTCAACGTGATGAAATATGTCATCATTGAACTATTAGCCCTACGAGCTTATGGCTCCTTTCGCATAACACTTCATTTATCATCTCGACTGAAGCCTCACAATATGCTGTAATCCTTACGCTTAGTAGGTAGTACTGCAATCTTCACATAGCACACACATAGACACACACACACACAGCAAGGAGAACTGATAGCCGTTGGGGCGGAAAGGTTCTCGAATGGCGACCGCGTTCCGGACGACGCTCAGTGGGTAGGCCCGCTACGAGGTGGACCGATGATCTGGTTAAGGTCGCGGGAAAACGCTGGATACGGGCAGCACAGGACCGATCGTTGTGGAGATCCTTGGGGGAGGCCTATGTCCAGCAGTGGGCGTCGTACGGCTGATATGATGATGATGATGATGATGATGTAGTGTGTGTACGAATATGTTTAACACACACATCTCTCCTCATATATAAACTCAGGATAGTACTCAAATAAATGAGTTATTAATCGCAGTCAGACGTGTTATTATTTACATCCCGAACCGCCACATTGCATGGCGACCCTGCCAGTGCTGCCTATCGGCGGCGCTGCGCAGACGGTTATTTTATGTGAATAATGTAAAAAATAAATAATACATTTTTGGACAATAAAGGTGATGTGGGTGTAATATATAAAGGACTTAAATATAAACTATAATAAAAAATAATGTTTAGCTAAATATCAATTAATAGTATGTAACAAATAAATTCTTCAAATTACCAGATGGATAAATAATTTTATGAACAATTAATAAAATATACATAAACTCTAAATTGATAAATGTGAAATAATTATTCGTTGCCGCGTACTGTGTTGCTGCTGTGATGCTGATGAGGTTGGAGATCAAAAGCATAGTGCCGGGAGACGATGGTGTCGGATGTGGACCAGCCGGCAGATGATAGTGTCAAAGGGGGTCGATGCAGCAGGGAGCTGAAGAGTTAACCAACAGAAAGTGGCCAACCAGAGGACTTCGGACACGATTTAAATTTTTTAAACATTATGTGGAATATTGTATTTTTTTTTCCCGCTCTCTTTAGGAGACTCTAATTTTGGAATTTTAATTTACTTGTGGATGGAGTTTCATTTAAAAATGTTGTTTTTAGGAAATTAATTATTACTTATATATTTTTGTTACGGTTTAACTTTAAAAGTTTTGAAGAATTTATTATAAATTGATTAAGATTTTATTAAGTATTTACTCTTTTTTTTTAAATGTTTAGTGGGTATACGAAATTCGAATATTCATTTTAGTTTCTGTTTTAGTAATTAATAATCCAAAATAGTGATTAGGTAGCGAAAATATATTGATTTTAACTAATAGTATTCTTATTCTACTTTTTTTTCTCATTCATTTTGTCCTGAATTTGTAATTTTATTAACTTGTTCGAGTTTAAATTTTTAATATCTACGCAATTCCATTTAATAAGTACCGGTAGAAGACAAATTTCTAATTAGAAGTGATGCAATCATATTGTTTTGATAAACCTAACGAACAAGGTATTGGAATGTAATGTGTTGTATTTCGATATCGGTAGATTACAAAGAGGTACCGCAGCTGCATTTATGCAAGTTGATATTTAGGTGAAGCAGTAACGTTAAACTTGTCACAAAATATCACACGAGTTCGCTGGTTAAGCTGTAATATAAAACATTGTTTTAATAGGAAAAAATAATGAGTATTAATTTGGTGGAAAAAAAACTTAAAGGAACTTACTTATTAATTTTGGATGTGGAAGTTTATGTTGAGGTATGATTGAGATATTTATGTTTGTGGAAATTATACTTAAATGTGGTTTGAAAGGGAAAAGTTGGAGGAAAATTTTGAAAAAAAAATCAATGATTAGAAATAAATCGACGGAATAGGTAGGTTAATGTACTCGTAGCTGTATTTAAAAATCTTTTTGTAGCTTTTAGTTTGCAATTAGGTACAGCATGGTTTAGGTGTAGGTAATGTGATGCGCTTATTTATGAAGGATTTGGAATGATGATAAAGATTTATTTATAGAAGTTAGGGAATATATGGTCTATAAAGTTTCACATGCGATTGGACTGATCACCTAAGAGCGATGAATCTTTTATTTATCTTATATTCAATTTAGGATTGTTAGTTTCTTTGATAGGTTTTAGAATGAAATGGTTTAGAAAAAGCTCGATTATACGGTACACATTAAAGGAGAGGTACTATAGGGATCAGGTCCTTCAGTTGCATCAAGGTGTGAACGAGATTCCCCTTTGAATCCTGTTTGGAGACAAAATTAGTATGTGTCTTAATTCATGACCCTATTAATTAATAATGGTACATACATGTGGTGTCAGATCCTTCCATTCGATCATGGTGCGAACGAGATTTCCTCTGTGAGATAAGTTGGAGTCTAGAGACTTAAAACTGGCCCCATCAATGATTAGGCTGTGCGTACAGTCCAAATGGAAGTTGTCCATTTTTATATTATGTATTAAGATGATAAAGTCGACTATAAATAAATATGATAAAATATGTACCAAATAATGATGAGTAAATAAAAATGAAAGTACGCCGGCGCCGGGCGAATTATGATTATGTGAGTACCTAGCAGGTGATGTCAAATGTGTCGATAGTGAATTATGAAAATGAAGTTTATAACGAGCAAGAGTAGGATTTAAAGTAAAGAAAAAAATATGGGAATATTTTTATTGACACAGGATAATTTAGATAAGAATATTGAGAGATAGGAATATTACAAAATAGGAGGTTATGTGATAAACAAGAAAGATTTGAGATTGTTATTGAAAGATGATGAATGATTATAAATTTGATGAAATGGTTTGAAGAAAGGAATATTTTTGTTTGTAAATGATGATATATAAGATATATGAAAGATGATTTTTTTGATAAAAGGGTAAAATTAAAGAGAGGAATGATTTCATAATGAAAGTTTCATTTAAGTATGTTAGCGAAAATAAACTTGATGTCAAAGTTTTATTTGTGATAGAAGAATAAATAAATAAATAAATGTAAAGTGTTTTTTAAAGTTGAATATTTTATTCAGTTACCTTTTTTTTCTTAACTATTGAACAAAAGAAAAGAGGATTTTTTTTTAAAGTGAAAATATAAAGTTTTCATTATTATTACGAAATATGAGTCTGTGCAATCTACTTATACCAGTATAAATTGAGATTACATGTATAATGTACTAGAGTAATATAATGCTATTATTGTAATGTCTTTTTTGTATTTGAAATTCAATAGGAATTTTATAACATGAAAGTTTAAAATTGTTAGTTTATCAGCAACAGTGACATTAGTAAAATAATTTAGTTATTTATTTAGCTTATTTTTGCTATCAAGAATTATATATAAGGTAGTATACGTGATTTGTAACAATATTAAATAAGTAAAATTATTACGTAAAATTATTTGAAATGCAATTAAATTTTGGGTGTTCTATTATAATTCAGATTCAGAGATATATCCGTTATTAAAACAGTATACTTTGCGTATGTTAGAAGCATCTTGGAATATGCCTGTACCATATGGTCCCCACTATATACTGTTTATAAAAATCGACTTGAGAAAATCCAAAAAATCCAAAAAATCTTTGTCAAGCACCTTAACTACCGATGCCGTAAGGGTCACTTGTCTTATATAGACGGTTGTAGGGAACATAGGATTTTACCACTTGAACAGAGACGTTCATTAATGGATATGTGTTTTCTCTATGACATTGTTAATAGTAGAATAGATTGTTCAGAATTAGTGGCCAAGGTGAAGTTTCGTACACCGAAGTACCGCACTCGTCACACACCCTTACTGCATGTTCCTAAGCACCACACTAATTATCTCAAGAACTCGGTACTTCCGCGTATTGTCTGGGCATACAACGCTCATTTTGACAAAACTGATATTTTTACAGACACAAAAAATAAACTCAAGAGAGAAATCAACAAAATGTTACAAGACAACCTTTGAATATTATTATTTATAATACCGACATAGAGTTTATTATAAACTCATTTGCAAAAAAAACGGGCACCTAAGCAATGAACCATTTTAAATGTTAATATTGCTTTGTTTGATAATTATAAGTAGTTTTATCCTCACAATTTGGTAAATTAATAAGAAAATAATCGTTTTCATCAGTATTTCATAAAATTTTGATACAATTTATGGGAAATAATGCTAAACCTCACTAGTAGTGTATGTTCGCTAGTAGTGCATATGCTCATGAAGTAAAAATAAAAAAGTTTTGTTTGTTTGTTTTTCTTTAATAAAGTAAAAGCAGATAAATGTTTAGTATCGAGTGTGACCCCCTCTAGCTAAAATCACAGCTTGAATTCGTCTGGGCATGCTAGCGAGTATATCCCGGATACTTGCTTGCGGAATACGTTCCCACTCCGCAGTAATCACATTCTTCAGCTCTCTGATGGTCTGCGGAGCCGGTTGTACTGATCTCACACGCCGTTTCAGAACGTCCCAGACATGCTCTATGGGATTGAGGTCGGGACTTCGAGCTGGCCAATCTAAACGACGAATGCCGACCTCTTGCACATACGCTTTAACATCGCGAGATCGGTGGGCGCGAGCATTGTTGTCCATAAAAATCGAGTCTTCACCTAGAGCGGATAATGCGGGTTGTGCATGAGGAATTAGAACTTCCGTTATGTATCGATGCCCAGTCAGTGAGCCGTTTTCAATGAAGACTAACTCTGTACGATCCATTGAATTTATTCCTGCCCAAAACATAACAGAGCCCCACCATAAGGTGTGATTTCTTCGAAACATGCCTCTGCAAAGCGTTCTCCTTGTCTTCTTAGCACTCGCCGACGTCGATCTTCACCGAACAGAGATATCCTGGCTTCATCAGAGAACAAAACCCTATTCCAATCTTCTTGAGTCCATGATTCACATTTTCTAGCGAACCTAAGCCTGCGAACTCGGTGCTCACGGAGTAATTTTGAGCCGTGGGCCGGGCGGTGACTGCGTATATTGGAAGCGAGAAACCTCTTCCTGACCGTCCATAGACTAATATGCACATTTCTTACTTCTTCGAGGTTGTTCTTAAGATCCACATTCGAAGATTTGCGATTTCTCAATGCGCGACTCACAAGAAAACGATCATCCTGTGGTTGGGTACATGGTTTTCTTCCAGAACCAGGCCTTCTCTCGACGGAACCAGTCTCCTGATATCGCTGCCAGGTCCTTTGGACCGTCGAGCGACTAACATTTAGCCTCCTAGCCACGAAGCATTGGCTGAAACCCTCTTCAAGCAGCGCGATAATTTGGGTAGCTTTTACCACTTTATCTACCATTTTTGATACAGCCAAACAGCAATAAATAAAGCTTTGACAGTCAAGGATATGAAATTAATCGATGAAAATTGAATAAAAGTTATAAAAGTCGATGTTAACTTCTGGAACTTCGCGCCAAAAATGTAAGATAAAAAGGGGTTTTCTGTAAAAATGAGCATCAAATGAAAATTTGAATTTAGAACGTACTTTTTTAAATACCACGGCATTTTTAAAACCGGCCAGTAACGTGTACAAACGATTGAAACCTTTTTTGTATTGTATCTTTTTAAAGATGAATGAAAATCAAAACCGCCCGTTTTTTTTGCAAATGAGTGTATTATATTATACTATATTTACATTTATATTTTATTTTTATAATAAGTATATACCTATTATTACGACAAAAAGTATATATGTATATATCGGGATGTTGTTATTTACCTAAATGAAATTAATATTTTGCTGTTTTTACTAAGAGACTATTTTATTTAAAGAAATAAAATAAAAGGGAATTGTCAACATGGGTACCTATTTACACAACAGCGATTGCTTATCGTTATGTTCATTTTATCTTCTTAATTATGTTAAGTGTCACCTCTTGTTATTAATTATTAAGAAAACCTGTTATTGGCCATACTTCTAAATGTTAACTTGCTGTAATTTAATATTTAAATAACGCTGTTGGTTTTCAAATAAATAAATAAATAAATAAATAAATAAATAAATAATACAATTTAGATTTTCCTAAGATGTCATTTGCATCAAATAAATTTTATAATATATGTAATAAGTAGGTTATACATACATGTTTTGCTTAACAATAATTCGGTAGGTATTTCAAAATGTTATAGTGTTCATGTTTCAATGTATCTTAAAGTAAATAACTTGGTTTTTATTGTTAATACTAATATTTTAACTATGAATTTATATATTCCGAATATTTTAAATAAGTAAATTTTGTGTAAATTAAGAAAAATAATATTGTATAATCTTCGAAATTTGTTTTGGATAAAAATGTAGTACTTATTCAACTACTTAATTTTATCACAAATTTTAGATAAAACTGTGTACCTACCTACTTACTAGTTAAAAAAAAATTCTTTTACGTTATTTTTTTTTCTTCTTTTTTTAGGGGGGAGGTGTAGTGTGTGTACGAATATGTTTAACACACACATCTCTCCTCATATATAAACTCAGGATAGTACTCAAATAAATGAGTTATTAATCGCAGTCAGACGTGTTATTATTTACATCCCGAACCGCCACATTGCAATGATGACTGCAATCTTCATGCAGTAAAAAACATAATTTGGAAGACGCTACTGCCCATTTTGTAGTCTACCGTATCACAAGTGGTCTTTTAGTTCAGCCTTAAATGTGGACGATGTGGTTCTATTTTACTTTGCCTAACGTCTCACGGCTACAAGTTGCTCAATTTAAAAAGTAATATTATTTCTGTTAAGTAATTCATCCCACGTACATTTTGTCTAAAATTGTAAATGTTAAATTCAATGTTCAGCATTGATTTACAAAACCTTATTGGTATCGTCTGAAGGACCGAACTATAGTAAATTGTTAGAAGATTGCTTTATTCATGTATTTTCTAATATCTCTACCATTGATCACCGTAGACTACGTAACAGAGATACAATGATATGATTACGAATAACGATAGATGGACTCTTGGATACAAGAGGTTGGATAATATCTCAACATAACAAGGTTACTGATCTTATTACGTTGAGTTATCCGTAAACATTATAAGTTCTGATGGCCGTGGAGGTAAAGAAGGGTTTTTCATAAATGATATCACAATCGTTCAAACCTCTTAAATCTGTCCTTCACTACAATATGTTTTACTCTAGACAAGATAATTTCCAAAAATAATTAAAACTAAATATGATAAAGATATTTCTTATAGGAAGTCTTAAGTAGAAAAGTCTTAGACAGATAAATTATAAAAATACAACTAGTAGAGATAATATTATTTGTTTTGGAGCCACAGAAGCAAACTATAATATTTATTTAAGATAAAACTACACATTTAATAACTACGACTGCTAAGGTTCGACATTATGACGAAATAAACTTGTGAAGTGAGTCTGGAAAGACAAGAAAATTGGCGTTCAAATATGATTGACAAAGATAAAACTACAGTGGAACCTGTGATGAAAGATCCACCTGAAGATTTTAATGGTAAGCTTAACGTTTTCTTACTAATGCTATTGACGTATACAGATAAACTGATAAATCTGAAGACAGTTCTTTACCTTCAGATCAACTTGTATACCCACCAAAGCGGGCAAACAGTTGATATAAGTATTACCGTAAGGTTATAGATGTAACCTGTTTATCTCAATAACGGGAATACTAAATTAACAAAAAATCTTTATAGGTACTTAAATGGCAAGAGTAAAGAAAAGGTTATTTTAGAAAACTTCGTGTAAAATTGACAAGCGCTGTTATCATATCAGTCGAAAGGTTGCCACTGTTGGTAGGAAGCGCTAAAATAGCGGGTTTGATGTTGATATTATCTGGGAGATTGAAGAAAAGACCATAATTTGGAAAACTCTGTTGCCCATTTTATGAAAGTGAATTATGATAACCTTAGTTACCTTTTCCTTTGACTTAAAAGTTAATTTACTTCCCCAACAGGAAGTCGTCGATGTCCAAATCTGTGTGCCAATTACCCTGCCGGTATCTGAAGCCATATATCCCCGCAAAAATGACGATAATATTAAACTTTTCCTGAATTCCTTATGGCATGTCGGGAACACTATTTTATCGGACAGCTAACAGACTCGACAAGCGATGTTAAATTTAATCATTATGCAAAAACCTCAGAATTTTAGCAATTGTAATAAATAACATTATATATGACAGTTTCAGGTTGGGGTGCAAGGCACACACAATGCGTAATAATGTTTTTCACCTTGACTGTGGCGTACAGTATGAGATCTTGCATGGGGGTGGCTCTGGTCGCGATGGTCCAGAAAGATATAGCTGTGCATCAAGAAAATTTTACTTTGAATATTGAAAATCAAACAGATTTAGTCAACGGAAGTTTTGTTAGTATAAAAAACGACGAAGATTCAGAAGCAACTGGATTCTTCAATGCGTTGATGTTGAGTCCTCCGGTGAGTATCTATAATCTAAGATCACAAATTTGTTGTTTGTCTGTCTGCTCTTTTTCCCGCTCTTTTTCCATTGTACAGACGTTACCATAGCAACGTGTTAACCGCAAGTAGTTCGTCTACCGGACGCTAGATGGTGCTAACGGAAAAATATTTAATAATAGAAAAAAATTCAAGAATTTTGTCCACCCGTGCGAAGCCGGGTTGGCCCGCTAGTATTTACAAAAAACCTAGACCGAACGTTTGAAAACAAATATCGTTATTTACTAAACCTTTCAATTAAATACATGAGATAACTCTTTTATACGATTTTATTCGGTTTTACTATAACAAAGCAATTTTATTGTTCAGTAGAATCAATTGAAAATTTTAATAGCATCTCAAATGACGAGGTAAGTTGAATTGGCTACCTCCAGTACAAAATATGCGACACATTAGCGCTCAACACATTTTTAAAGATAAATTATTTTAATAGATAAATACTAGAAAATATCGACTCGACTCACAAATAAATTCTCAGGCGGGAATCGAACCCGCATCATTTGGAAATCTGGTCCAATGCTCTCCCAATTGAGCTTCCGAGCCTTGTGAACACCCGTCAAATTTTTCTAGTACCTTTCCGGTTCGACGCTGTAGGCCAGCGTTGTCGCTTCAATGAGAGGAACATCCTCTCATATTCTAAAGAAACATTTTTAACAAATGTATGGACAATCGATTAAGATAAAACAGCCATTAAATTTTTAAATTTCATATGTTTTTTGCATTTCAAATTATTTTTTTTTTTAATATAAAATTATAAAAGTTAACATAAATAAAGTTTTGCTTCATCGTCACATTCTTATTTTTAGGGTATTAATTTTACTTCGCATCAACTTAAATGAGAAAATTTTAATGGACCAAGCATAAAGAGTAAATTACTTTTAAGAAACTTCGTGTTTTGAATCATTAGAATAAAATTTTACTATTACAACTAGGTCAATAAAATCCTTTATTCCATGGTTTTTCTAGTATCCCAAGTTCAACTGGACAAAAAAGACCCAAGATGTGATATTATCGTCGTTTTTCTGGGGATATATGGCTCTTCAGGTACCGGCAGGGCAATTGGCACACAGATTTGGACCTCGGCGACTTCTAGTTGGGGCTCTGACCTTGAATTGCATTATACCCATCATAATGCCTATTGTCACTTATTATGTGAGTATAAGATACTTACTCAATGCTAACTAAAATAAAATCAACTTGTAAGTTGATTTTCTAGTAACCATTTCTTAAGTACAATAATTTAGTAGTAAAGAGGTTAAATAATAAAAATATAATAATTACTTAAGACCATTTTATAAGTTTATAAAAAGTTCCGACGAAATACACGTCCGGGTAAGACTGGAGAGTGCGCGCGTTAAATGCTGTTTTAGGTAATGGGTAAATATTAAACTGTTTGTCAAATGGATTATATTAACTAAAATGGAACAACGACTAAATTCCGTAACTAAATAAATTAGAAAGGTACAAATTTTAAATGTTTCCTATTTCTAGGAAGAGATTTTTTCAGGGAGGGTGGATATGTGCAGTGTTGTGCAGAATAGGCCAGGGCATGAGCCAAGCTTGCATTATTCCTGGATTTCACACATTTTTCGGGAAGTGGACGCCTCTGCAGGAGCGTAGCCGATTGACATCTATGGTTTATGGAGGTCGGTTTAAATATAACAGTCAGTTATTGTTTGATGGTACTAGAAGATAGTACAGATATTGCGCTTTAAGCTCCGAGTAGAATACTTTCAGTATCCCATGCTTGTTTAGACTTGTATGGTGACACAATGTTATGCGAAAGAAGATTTCCTTAAAAAATACAAGGGGTGCTGATATTTTTAAATGATAATTTTTTTGTTAACAGTAACAGTACAGTAAAAATCTTTGGGGGCTTCAATTTTGTAATTTGGATAGTTAAAATATTACCCTTGTGCTTATAAGACTAAAGCTATACGATCAGTTTTTCGCGTCAGCTGAACTGACGTCCATCCAAACCTTGATCGTGAGTGTCGAATCATCACTTCAGAGTTTTAACTGACGACGCGCCACGTATTTCCGAGACAACCATGAATTCAACTCGGCGCCAAACTGATCGTGAGTGTGTGATCGTACATCCAATGACGTCAGTTCGCTCGCAGCGCCCGCGGTGAATGAGCGTGTTGTTGTCTAACTATTAACTCCGATGCTAAGAAATGAAGAGTGGCAGTCAATCTCTAATGAGGGCTAATAGGTTCTCTCATATTTACATCCGGTTTAGCAATATATGGAGTTACCTGTTCTAAAAGCTTCAAATATGTCAAATTATTATAATAGAGAAGTACTAGAAATAATCGACTCGGGTCACAAGTAAATTCTCAGAATCGAACCCGCAACCTTTGGAAGTCCGGTCCATATCTCTCCAAATTAAGCTACCGAGCCTTGTGAACACTTGTGTGTGTCGAAATTTTCTAGTACCTTTCTGGTTTTACGCTGTACGCAAGCGTTGTCTCATCAATGAGAGGAACTTCCTTTCGTATTCGAAAGAAACATTTTTACAAATGTTTGGACTATCTAATTTTTACTTTTATATACTTTTTGCATTTTTCAATGCTATCTTATAAGGTAAATTATTTTACTAGAAAAATACTAGAAAAAATCAAGTGAATTCTCAGACGGGAATCGAACCCGCAACCCAAGGTTGACATGAGCGAATTAATCCCTTTTTTAGGCCTTTCTTTCTTATTTTTTGGTGAGTATAAGGCAAGAAACAGTAGCCGCAGTAAGAATTAAAGTTTCTTCTTCGGAATTTAATTTTTTTCGACACAAACAGGCAGTACTCCTCCCAACAGCCCGGCCAATCAAAAACTGAAGAGCCAGAGTGTCACCAGTGAATGCGGAAATCGAGTTGGCCTAAAACCATTTGAAGTGACGCCACAGTTTTACATCTGCACTGAAGTGAAAAACTGATCGTCAATGCCCACTTTTAAAGTAAACTAAACTAAAACTTAACAGCTTCACAAATAATGATATATATTATTTATTTGCTTTATATTTGTTACTTAGCCTACTAGTGTCTGGCAAATTTGTGCAACCCAATCATGGTTAAGCAACGTTCAAGGTGATAATGACTGCACCAGCCAAACCAATCTTTGGCAAAACTGAGTGTATGTACACCTAGGAGTTTTAATTGAGTAGTTCTTTCAACCCTTTCGGACGCTGGTTAGGAGTCATGGACTCCTTCTTACAATAACTATCGGTAGAGGCTGATAATGGTTTCTCCTTGTAAAAAATGGATTGCTACCGTTGTACCTAAGCAAAATAAATCCTTTACAATTATTGTCTACTTTACAGGTCAAGCTATTGGAACTGTATTAGGTTTGCCTATCACTGGTTTTATAGCATCCTCGTTTTTGGGATGGCCGGGTCTATTTCGTTTTTATGGGATTCTTTCTGGAATCATCGCTGTTGTTCTGGTGTACAAATTCGCTGATTCACCAGCTCAGCACAAGACGATTTCTTATCAGGAGAGAAAATATATTGATGATGCTTTAGGCCAAAGGATTAGCCAGGTAAGTTAAGTATTATGAATGGAACTTATATTTATGTTTAAACATAATTGTAATCCTATGTTTTGTTTAAATTACACTAGTGTTTCTTTGAAGGAGTAGTCAGAGTCAATGCTCGGCCTATTGACTGTAGAAATATTACAATATTTCCACGTTTCATTTCACGACACTGCAAATATAGTGAACGTGGTAAGTGTTAAAGTTGACGCTGATTTTTGTATTGTTAATCTGTGCTATTTGAAGACATGGTTGCTTTTCAGCTTTATTAAGATTATGAATATCACAATTTGTTTTACATAATATATTACCATTACATAACATAAATTAACGATACCATTATATACCATTTATTAATTTATATTTTGAAACACTGAAGAATTACGACAGGATGATGATGACTGTTTAAATAAAAATATTAATTTGAAGACAGCAAAATGTTAATAATATTATACACGAAAGGTTTTGTTTGAATTTGGATTTTGTAATTTTCAGAAAGCTTTGCCAGTTCCATGGAAGAAGATATTAACAAGTCGTGGCATGTTGGCAATTGTATTTGCTCACATTGGTAATACTTGGGGACAGCTGACGCTCTTCTCTGAACTCCCGTCTTACATGGACAAAGTTATGGGTGTGAATTTAAAAGCGGTAAAAAAATTTGTTCTTCTGTTTTGTGATTCTGTGTTGAATTTTATTTACTTAAAATACAAGTGACACCGTATCTTAATCTTTTCCTCATAAGCACGATAAGGAAAGAGGAATATACTTAAACATAATAAAAGAAACGTGCAAGTATAATAGAAAGATATACTACTGTTATTTCTTTCCTTCTGCAGTTATTATTTTAAATATGTCTTGAGCATTGTCGACGGCTTTTCTTTGTACAACAGAATGGTCTACTGACTGCTCTTCCATTCATGGTGATGTGGTTTACCAATTTCTTCTTCAGTTGGCTAACCGATATGCTGATTGTGAAGAAATACCTGAGCGTTACAAATGCCAGGAAAGTAGCCAATTCATTAGGTAAGCAGAAATTTCTTTTGATATATTATCTTGTTTCAGTGCATTGTTTTGCCCCATGGCGTCCTATAAATAAGACCACAGAGGAGAAACATTTGATAAAGTCCCATCCCTTTTTGATTCAAAGAAATGATACTTTTTGTGTACTTTTGGATGAAAACCGCAAAAAAATCTGTATGAAATAATATATCCTTAATAGAAAAAATTACATCAGAGAAGACATGAACATATTCAAAAGTTTAATATCATAAAAAGCTATTACCTTCTACTGATCCATGGCCACATATTAATTGAGTGTTTAGATTTCAAGTAACCGATTTGTAGTTTTTTTACTTTTAGACATGTTTTACCTGAATCTGTGTTTCCTGACACATAAAATTTAGGGGTCTTTAACTTACCAATGATCTTCTAGGCAAGCGCATCACATCCTAGATTGCATTCGCTAGTCGCTTACCATTCTATTATTAAAAAATGTGTTAAATAAAGTTTTCTTGTTGGAAGTTTTTAAGATGGAAACAAGTAATGGGACTATGAAAAAACAGCGATAATTCGTATTCTTTAAGAGTATTTATTGTGAAAGGAACATAGAGAGGATACTATATTATTTTCTTTTTGATATTTTTAAGGTTCCATTCCGTCATCTATTGGATTCCTCGCACTCGCTTACGCACCGAGAAATATTTACGTCGTTGAAACTATCTTAGTACTGATATGTGGATTCAAAATAGCTTCTCATGTGGGATTTCATGTAAGTCGTATTATTGTACAATGAGTATTGGACACGAAAAGATTGAGATGTCAAAAAAGTTACTATAATTGGACGCTGATAACCAATAATGTTATGATACCCACAAAAAATCGAATGCATGGTTATTGTTGTATTCTGATAATACATACATTAAATCACGCCTTTTTCCCGCAGGAGTTGGCAGAGATCACAGACATACATTGCTTCTTCAACCTTCATCAGACCTTTCATACATTCGGTTAAGGGTACTTTGACTGGCCTTTTTCAAAACATCTACCATTTGGCCCCTGAAAGTTCTCCTTGATCTGGCTTTATTGACTTGCCTATGAACATTTGCTTCATATACTTGTCTTGTCAATCTTCTTTTGTCTATCCTCTCTACATTTACAAGCCATCTGTTCAAGCATCCCTTTTTCTTTGTCACTATATCTTCTTTTCACCACAAAACTCTCTTATCACATCATTACTTATTTTATTCTGATAATACTTCACGTATTTGATATTATGCAATAAAGTTTCAACTTATTTATAACAAATAAGTACGGTAAAAATTATGTATATATTTATCACAAATGGGAAACTGCGCATACATCATTTACGGATACGCCGTCAAGCTTCTTAACAGTATCGACAGTCACAGTAACGCCATATGTCGTCACAATAACTAGTTGATTATTTTGGATTCTCTTCGATAGCTTTTTAAGTAAATTAATGCTCATTTTGAATTAAAAGCATTTTACCTTTATCTGTATATAATGTTTGAAAATTATTTAATTCAATAAAAGACATAATTTGAAGGATTTTATAAGAATATTTAATAGTTTAAGTGACTGTTTGATTCTTTCTTTATTATTGTATTATTATTCAAATGACCTCAAACTTATTAAAATTTAGAATTAAATAATTTTAAAAATTCATCATTTTAGAACGCATACTTCAACATTTGGCATAATTTGAAATAGCTTGCTGGCTGGTAATGAATAAATAAATACCTAACCTAACCTAACCTGCAATGTATGTCAATTTATGTCTTTTCATTATTATGCCAAGTGACTTTCTGCACAACAAGAAGGCTTAAATTTTCGAAAACTTGTTTGTAAAACATTTTATTTTCTTTTACAAGGTGAACCATGTGGATATTGCTCCGAATTACGCCGGCACAATGATAAGTATTAGCAACTTCATATCCCATATGTTTGGTTCACTAGCACCTATAGTGGCTGGATTTATTTTAACTGATCCCGTAAGTATTTTAACTAAACCTTATTTTACAACTTATGTTAAAAAAAAATAATTCGGTAACCTACAAGATTGACCGCTGAGCTCTTGTAAATTTCTACTACTAGCGTCTTGGTAGCTCAGCACTCAGAGCACTCTCCCCATAGGGATAGGTTGTGGGATAAAATCCCACCTGAGGACTCAGAGATGTGATTATCTTTTATAAGCGTATTTAGAATCTAAAATAAATACAGGAATACGGTCATACTAGTAATTATTTAGAAAATCCCTTATGAAGAAATAAATAATTTTATTAAAATAACTTTCAAAAAAGTTTTTGATAAAGCTTACAAATATCATAGCTTCAAAGCACTGTATAAATAGCTGTGAATAATAAAGAAATTTAGGTTCAGCGCAAAGCCAAAAGCTATAATTAGGTATAATATTTCTTGCATTCCAACACACTTGTGTCATAGCTACTAGAATAACGGATAAATATACATCAATAAATATAAATATTCCATGTCACAGTGTTTGACCGCGATGAACTCCGTAACTACTCAACAGATTTTGATGATTTTTTCATTTTGCTGGATTTGTTCCAACTTCGGACATAGGATAGATTTCATTTATAACATAGCACAGCGTGGCTGGACAGCTAGTATAATATACATAATGATAGTGCTAAAAACTTAATACAAATCAATAAATTACAAAAACATCTGACACTTACACCAAACAGTCGTCAATCTTACACAATACCTGTCGAGAACATTGTGCTTAAAATTAAATGGAGTTTGATTTACCAAAGCAAATCAAGAGCGAATAATCGAGATGAAATAGTCAATTCTTAACTTCAAATAAACTTAAAAACTGGAAATATCGGGACTCCCTGGAATAACATGTTTAGGATAATTTAGATAACGTATTTTCAGAATATATCAATGTTCTGAGTATTTGGACAGATAATTTGGTATTTTTTGTAGAGATTCTTTTGGATAAGAAGGATGTCACAATTTCAGCTTAAATTTGAAGTGGGAACAATTCTATCCCCAAGTTTTCGCATTTGTTGTGGGAAATCTCTATCTGTGATTCCATAAAGATGAACTCTCATATTCGTCCGTAATTTTAAATTTTCAATATCAAACCATAAGAGAGATGATTTCAAGCATGCTTTGATGATATCTGCTCGCATACCTCTGTCAATGACGGGTTGAGTCTGTCGGAAATCTCCAGCAAATACAAAAGGAATCACGCCCATAGGAGCAGAGGAGTATCTTAGATCTTTTAAGATTCTGTCTACGGCCTCTATATGTAGTTTATGACTCATGATGCATTCATCCCACATTATCAATGAGGCGTCTATAGTAATTTACCAAGAGGGACATTTTTGCGAATAGAACATGTAGATTGTTGCTCAATTTTTACGGATAGTGGAAGTTTAAAAGTAGAATGAGCAGTTTTCCCATCCTCTAAGACATTTGTGGCGTGGTACTATATTTTTTGAAATTGGCAAGGCGGGTAGCGGTGGGGAGGGCTAACTTTGAGAGAGACATCACGACGGACGGTAGCTGAATTAACAAAGATTGAAAAAGTCAAAAATGTTACTTAAGTTAGATGGTTAATAATATTGGTGGTCTTGATAATTATTACACCCATGATAATTTTTGAGTGGTTTAGTACTTGGTAATGGTATAATTCAAATAGTATTTGCAGGTACGTCATTTATTAGGATAAAGATTAATACTCAGGTACAATTAATATGGCCTAGTTTGTACAGGCGTTGCTATTGTATAAGTTGACATAAAAAGTAGTTTTTGTGTCATAACTCTAATAGTTAGACATAAGGTATTGCGGACTTTTTTTGGATATTGATGTCCTCTATACAACTGTAGTACATCACTTTGCTCTATTGTAAATAATTTCCGCATCGTACGCGATATAAGATAATTTTTTGGTATTTTTTCACACGTTGGGCTACATTTTCAAAGATTTCATACTGATCCCTAACTTTTTTTAAATATTCTATCGCATACGTTAATCAGGGATAATATAGAATTATAAATGTGAAAGGATTTTTTAAATCGGTCAAGTAGTTTCAGAGCCTATTCAATGCAAACAAACAATCAAATCTTTCCTCTTTATAATATTATAGTATAAATTAAAAGGTGATGATTCGATCATCACAGTCCATGTCATAGTCGAAGATAACAACGTTATACTTCTCTTTTAGACCGATCCCGCACTTTGGAGAAACGTATTCTTAGTTGCCTCAGGATTATACTTCTTCACCAACTTAATATACGTGGTGCTTGGAACAGGAGAGTTAGCTGAATGGAATGATCCTCAATACGAAAAAGTTGCCTTGGATGAGAAAAGTGGAAACGACGAGAAGACTGCGACTACAGAAAGTCATCAGCAAGTGTAGTGTTGTAAACGAATTGTAAAAGTCGTGACTATTAATATGGTAGTTAATAAATACTTTAAGATAAAAAGAGAGTGTATTATCTGGTGGGGATTTAATATATCTCTATAAGACTTACTCTATAAGTCATCTGATGTTATCTAAGTGTAGGTTCAATATTAAGTTTTTTTATCAAATAACATAGATGGAAGTAATTCAAATCAGTTTTATTATGCGATAAAAAATAATACAATGAAACAAAATATAAAATAAAAACTTAGTGATAGTTATTAAAAATATAAATGTGCTCACTCACAATAATGTACTCCAAAATAACTCTTCGCATTCTTTTTTTTTGTGCCTACTGGACGATGGGAAAATATAATTCATATAATTGTGTGCGTGGTACCTACACAAGTAGGCAGTTTTTAACGATGTATATTGTATGTACTTACGCAGTTGTATAATTGCTTATAATCCGTCTGTTTTCAAAGCCAGGGTGAATAGGCACCTTCTGGGTTAGCTCGTTCCATCGTGGATTCTGTCTTGGCCCCCGGGCTTGGATCAAAGCGAACCCATTCTAAATTTAAACAAAAATCCATATATGTATATAAAAATTCCGTGTCACAGTGTTTGACCGCGATGAACTCCGAAACTATTTAATCAATTTTATTGTTTTTTTTTTCGTGTTGCAGGATTTGTGCCAAATTAAAGGATAGGATAGGTTTAATTTCAATTTATGATATTTTTTTTGGTAAATTATAATAATTGAGCCACAGCAACGCGTGGCTGGGTCAGCTAGTTTTATATAATTTTTGCATTAGAAAAAATGTTTCGAATACGAAACGATATTCCTCTCATTCATAAGACAACTCTTGCCTAATCCGATTCCAAAGATTGCGGGTTCGCATTCCGCCTGAGAATCACTTCTGAGTCGGTTCGATTTTTTCTAGTCTTTTTTTATTAAAATAATTTATCTCATGTGATTGTTGTTAATGAAAATGAAAATGAAAATAATTTTATTCAAATGCACTTAAAAATAAGTAGTTTTGAATCATCCAACATTTTTATCTACCACCCATTCAGGACGTCTTTTCACTGACAAGAAGAATGGGCGCAAGAAACTCGTCAGCTTTAACAGAAGTAACGACATTTACAATATAATACGTCGTCACCATACACAAGCCCAAAAAAAAAACAAAATTATTTTGTTATGACAATACTAATAGTGTTATGATATCATTATTTCGTTGATAACAACGAAGTTAACAAGTATTTGTATTTAAAGTAAGTATCCCTGAACATTGCAATAACATACAGGGAATAAACGACAAATTTTAGAAAGCAACAAGATGTATGTTTAGTATTAGTCAATAATACTGAAGTTTAAAGCAGACCCATTTCCCAAGGCAGCACCCGTTCACGAGCATGACGCATGATACAGCCATCGCTGCGCTCAACCATATCTTAGGGAACGTAACGACCCGCACCACATGCCACCACCCAAGAAATGTATTAAGAGAGCATGTCATATTCTAACTAATCATACTCTAATATTTTGTTGTTGAGTTAAGTACAATAATTGCTTAGATGTAATTGCTAAATTATAGGTATATTCTTGTAAGTAATAATGTTAGCTCTAATGAGAATATAAGATTTTAAATCCAAACCTTATGCGTTTGAAACATCATTCAACTAACCAGGTTTTTTTTATGAATATGTTTAAATGTCTGTAATTAGAATTTTTAATGTATTAAATTAATTTTAAAAGATATTAAGTTACTTTTAAAAACACCCAACATGCCTGTTTGAGGCAACGCAACGGATGGTCGGAGAAGGAGCAATTTCTTCACTCAGCGCATAAGTCAAAGCTTGGCTATGAAAAGAAGCAATGCTGCCAGTCTTTTCAGTTGATATATTTTATTTCTGTAATGTAACTCGTCTAATTTATATCTATTTCATATAATAAAAAAAAACTGTAAAATATATACTTATTTAAGTTTAAAAAGGTTTATTAATTTTTTTGTAACCCAAATGCATTTAATATTGTAAAACAGTTATTTTTTTAAATCAACATGTAAGCGTGTCATCAGATTTACGCAGACTGTCAATCTACAAGACATGTCTTTTATAAAATTGTTATGTTTACCTTAAAACTGTTTGTTGTAAAATTGTTAAGTTTGGCGTAAACATACACATATTTAAAACACTATAAAATACAGTTTCATTATTTTATTATTATTAATCATTTTGTATTTCAGACATTTTAATTCACATTCAGTAAAAAAGATTAAATTATTTTAAATGCATTATTGTTTGTATATATTAATTATTAAATTTATTAAACTATGTTAGTATTGTTAGTTCCTTTAATGCTCATTTCAAGCCTATCACTATTTCCACAATGTTTTTGGAAAGGACAGTCAAATCTGGCAGCAAAAACATTTAAGTTGCTGTTGCCTGAATCACGCAGTCGCCGAAGCAATGAGCCAGCTATTTTACGATTCATTGCTTATTGATTATCGTATGGTCTTCTGCAAACATACGTGAGGCACTACACCACTTTGGTAACCCTAGCAACATCCTAAAGGCATTATTGAACTGGATGAGCAGGGTACTGTAGGATCGTCGCATATGACTCACCCACAGGTCGCTAGAGTAAAAAGAAGTACAATAGGCTTAAGCATAATTTAAATATCGGTCGTACAACTAGCGAACCTGCGTAATATCTTACTGTTGGAAACTGGAGTCTAAAATTGACAATATTCTGCCTGTATTTTAGAGCTCTAGTCCTTCAACTGTCAGTCAATTGAATTAACTGCGGGCTACTACCCTCTCTTGGTTGCTATTCCTACCTATCGCACCAAGCGCTTCTGAATTTCTTTTATAATGCGCATAGAGGAGTGGAACTCCCTCCCTACTACTGTATTTTCGAGTGCTTATAACCCAACCATTTTTAAAGCCAAGCACCTTCTGGGTTAGCTCATTCCACCGTGAATCCTGACTTGGCCCCCAAGCTTGATTGGGATTAAGAGTCATATGACAGGGAGACAGACACACTACATAGACACAGCACGTATTGGATCTCCGGAATACAAAGCAATTTCCGGTTTGTAAGATAACATTGGTGGGAAAAACATTTTTGGACAAACAAAAAAGCAAAAACTATCTGGAATTTTCATGTAGTCCTGAAATCCCATTATACTAAGCCACATTTACAGATTTGAATACCTGCCATTCTCTTTTTCATTTTTATAAAATACCTTCATCACAATATGCATGGTATATGCCTTCCTTTAAAAATAAAAAAGATACAAAAGTATTATGAATGATGCCGCCAACAACTTGTGTTCTTAACATATTCCTTACACATTTATTGCAGCGAAGCTTCCATAGCGCTCGCATATATGCGAGCGCTCGCCGCGCGGCCATTGTATCCGTGCTAAGCCTCAGATTCTACCGTTACACGAAGTGTCAGATTAAGTACCGTTACACGATATACACTCATTTGCAAAAAAAACGGGCGGTTTTGGTTTTCATTCATCTTTAAAAAGATACAATACAAAAAAGGTTTCAACCGTTTGTACACGTTACTGGCCGGTTTTAAAAATGCCGTGGTATTTAAAAAAGTACGTTCTAAATTCAAATTTTCATTTGGTGCTAATTTTTACAGAAAACCCCTTTTTATCCTACATTTTTGGCGCGAAGTTCCAGAAGTTAACATCGACTTTTATATCTTTTATTCAATTTTCATCGATTAATTTCATATCCTTGACTGTCAAAGCTTTATTTATTGCTTTTTGGCTGTATGAAAAATGGTAGATAAAGTGGTAAAAGCTACCAAAATTATCGTGCTGCTTGAAGAGGGTTTCAGCCAATGCTTCGTGGCTAGGAGGCTAAATGTTAGTCGCTCGACGGTCCAAAGGACCTGGCAGCGATATCAGGAGACTGGTTCCGTCGAGAGAAGGCCTGGTTCTGGAAGAAAACCATGTACCCAACCACAGGATGATCGTTTTCTTGTGAGTCGCGCATTGAGAAATCGCAAATCTTCGAATGTGGATCTTAAGAACAACCTCCAAGAAGTAAGAAATGTGCATATTAGTCTATGGACGGTCAGGAAGAGGCTGCTCGCTGCCAATATACGCAGTCACCGCCCGGCCCACGGCCCAAAATTACTCCGTGAGCACCGAGTTCGCAGGCTTAGGTTCGCTAGAAAATGTAAATCATGGACTCAAGAAGATTGGAATAGGGTTTTGTTCTCTGATGAAGCCAGGATATCTCTGTTCGGTGAAGATCGACGTCGGCGAGTGCTAAGAAGACAAGGAGAATGCTTTGCAGAGGCATGTTTCGAAGAAATCACACCTTATGGTGGGGGCTCTGTTATGTTTTGGGCAGGAATAAATTCAATGGATCGTACAGAGTTAGTCTTCATTGAAAACGGCTCACTGACTGGGCATCGATACATAACGGAAGTTCTAATTCCTCATGCACAACCCGCATTATCCGCTCTAGGTGAAGACTCGATTTTTATGGACAACAATGCTCGCGCCCACCGATCTCGCGATGTTAAAGCGTATGTGCAAGAGGTCGGCATTCGTCGTTTGGATTGGTCAGCTCGAAGTCCTGACCTGAATCCCATAGAGCATGTCTGGGACGTTCTGAAACGGCGTGTGAGATCAGTACAACCGGCTCCGCAGACCATCAGAGAGCTGAAGAAAGTGATTACTGCGGAGTGGGAACGTATTCCGCAAGCAAGTATCCGGGATATACTCGCTAGCATGCCCAGACGAATTCAAGTTGTGATTTTAGCTAGAGGGGGTCACACTCTATACTAAACATTTATCTGCTTTTACTTTATTAAAGAAAAACAAACAAAAAAAACTTTTTTATTTTTACTTCATGAGCATATGCACTACTAGCGAACATACACTACTAGTGAGGTTTAGCATTATTTCCCATAAATTGTATCAAAATTTTATGAAATACTGATGTAAACGATTATTTTCTTATTAATTTACCAAATTGTGAGGATAAAACTACTTATAATTATCAAACAAAGCAATATTAACATTTAAAATGGTTCATTGCCTAGGTGCCCGTTTTTTTTGCAAATGAGTTTATATAGGAGCCAGCTGCCTCCCCACCTCAGTGTACGTGGTCTTCTGTCTCGCTTTTACTCATGTCAGTATGCGTGGTAGGCGTGGCTTTTTATCTATTTTTAACACTTTGTTTAAAGCTTCGCTTCTTTCGGGAGTCCCTAGATGGCATTGTTTTTATCTAAATGGAATGATTAATAATTAACATTGTTGTAAATGCTGACTTAATCAATACTTCTAGGTATTTGACGACCAATTTTCCTGTCCTGGGAAGTATCGGCGGGGATATGTCTCCTTTCCGCCATCGCGTACAGAGCGTAGGCGAGGGATTCCACACTGTGGTGTACCCTCAACTTTTCCAGAGATCCAGTGGGATGATTAGTGGTACGTTTATTTTTACCGAACTTCACTCACTTATTATTTCATTTTCAAAATCCATAATGATTAAGTAAAAAACTATGAAATTAGCTCTCAATTAAAGAGAGAGAAATAAGGTTAGTACATAACAAGCCTTGTACAAACAAAACTGCTACCGACAAATGCTAATATAATTCCACACTAATGCAGAAACACTATTTGTTCAAGATAAAATAATACTTTTAATGATATTTACAAATGTTACTTAACGCGATATTTTAATGTGAGACGAACGGCATAGTGGATGTGTAAACACAGGTGATTTAAAGTTAATTGGAATATGAGTGAAAAAAATAATTTCATTGATAAAGCTAAATTAGAGGTTCTACCAGAAGATTATAATGGTGAGTAAATGTTTCCTAATTCGCTTAATAGCTCGATCACACATACACACAGCATAGACACAGCAAACTAATAAGTCTACGGAATACAAACCAATTTCCAATTTGTAAGAGAAGATTTGTAGCCAAAACATTCTATCTAGAGTTTTCATATAGTCCAGAAATCTCATTATACCTAGACACATTCACAGTTTTAGGTGTTTACCAGTCTCTTCTATGTCATGAAAAGCTGTATCTTAATGCCCTTAATCACCACTATTTGGGTTATAAATATAAATAATAGATATACTCTTATTTTAATAATATAAGATATTATTGCTAATTGGCAAAAATAGGACACAGGTTCAAATTCATTACCATGTAACCAAAGGTTGAAAACACCAAATTAATGATTCTCAGCTTCACGTTTGTTGTCCACTACAAATAAATAATAAATAATCCAATCACTTATGAGAAACATTAAGTAGATAGTAATCAAAAGTAAGCAAATGTCATAGAAATAAGCGTTCCAAAACTGCGTTGAAAGGAAATAGCTTTTTCTGTATGGCACCTGAAATTTATAATAAACTACCAACGAAACTCAAAGGCTAACGTAACCTCATTTCGTAAGGAATTTTTATCACTATTAATAAAGAAAGCCTACTATACCTTAACTGAACTTTTGACTGAGAAGTTGTAGTATTTGCATTTTTGATGTGTTGATAGCAATAATCTACCTACGACTAGGATGAAGTAGTTAATTTATACAAAGTGACATTAATTTTGACTGATTTAGTTATATATTTTTTCATATTATAATTGTTGTTTTATGATTTTTTCATTATTTTTCAGGTTTATTTCATTAACTGACATTGTTATAATATTTTTTTGACGTGATAACGTCTTATAAATTGGTTGCGGCTGGGAGTCACTTATGAAAAAGTGTAACGCTCGGTAACGTTACGATGAGTCACCGAACGAGAGAGAGGCCCGCCGAATGCCTTGCGTCTCTCTCCCACTCAACTATGATCGGTCTGCCGCGCGCATTGTGCAATTTAATTATATTCATATCAATAAATATTCTACCGAGAAAAAGACGTTGTCACGTAAAATCTTCGCCCGTAAAACCGACTTTACAGGCAAAAAAAAAAAAAAAAAAAAAAAAAAAAAAAAAAAAAAAAAAAAAAAAAAAACCGACTTTTTTTTAATTGTATAAGATGATTGACATTTTAATTTTGAATAAAACACTTTTTACGGATTTTGCGCATATTTTATTATATATTTCATTCTATTTGCAATTTAATAAAAATATGCGCAAAATCCGTAAAAAAGTGTTTTATTCAAATGTGTAATGTGCGCGGAAGTGTAAGAACTAAAAATTTTAATTTTTTATATAAGTCACATACTTAAAACTTTGAATGCTTGTTTTGATTTGGATATATTAACAACAATGACTCTGCACTTCCCGTAAGCAACGTCTTCCATCACCATATCGTCTGTCCACCGAAACATGTGTCCTGGTGCTATACACACAAGGTTCAAAATAACAGCTAATCTGAACATTCTTCACAGTTTCAGGTTGGGGTGCAAGACATACGCAATGCGTGGTTCTATTCTTCACCTTGGCTATCGCGTACAGTATGAGATCTTGCATGGGAGTTGCTCTAGTAGCAATGGTTCAAACAGACTTTATAGATTCCCACCAACTTAACGATACTTTGAATTTAATGAATGATACCAATGCAGTTAATGGAGATCTATATAAAATAGAAAAAGAAGACTTTAAAGTAAATGGATTTTTCAATGCATTGATGTATATCAATCACGAACTGCAAAACTACCAAAATTATCATTTATATTAAAATATAAATGATAATTTTGGTAGTTTGCAGTTGTTTATATCACGAACTGCAAAACTACCAAAATTATCATTTATATTAAAATATTAAGTTAATGCCTATACAGTGAATATTTTTGTCTAGCGATAAACAAAACACTTATCATATATATATATAAATGAATTGCTGTCCGTTAGTCTCGCTAAAACTCGAGAACGGCTGGACCGGTTTGGCTAATTTGGTCTTGAATTATTTGTGGAATTCCAGAGAAGGTTTAAAAGGTGAATAAATATAAAACTGTCTTTTATTTGTCGATTGAGGCAGTACGACGTCTGTCGAGTGAGCTAGTAGTTAATATATAAATCCCGCTAAACTAATTTTGCGGGGATTTTTCCGCACTTAAACACTTGATTGGGCCATTGTGCTTGGGTTGTCTTTCCACTCCAGCTATTCCAATTCGTCCCAGAAGGTTAGCAGCCCTTTCAGGCTACTGTCGTCTTCCGAGTGTGATGTTGGGGACTGGAGAAGCTGTGCCCGTAGATCATATAGTAAATCGTACAAATAACAAACAGTAATTATTTTAAATACTAGCGGTCCGTCCTGGCTTCGCACGGGTGGACGTTTTTTTTATTTTTTTATTATTAAATATTTTTTCGTTAGCGCCATCTATCGTCCGGTAGACGAACTACTTGCGGTTAACGCGTTGCTATGGTAACGCATATACAATGGAAAAAGAGCGGGAAAAAGCGCGGACAGACAAACAACAAATTTGTGATCTTAGCTTATAGATTCTAATCATTTTGTTTTCGATGTACGCTTAACTTGCTAGGACCAAATTTTCTTTTAATTATTGAAAAAAATGTGTGTGTCATCTCAGACGCATGACTGGAGTTTACTTTTTCAGAACGATTGTTTATGAACAGGCACAAAATAAAATAAAACAAAACTTTAAAATAAAAGTAAAAGGTGCGCACAAAAAACGTAATGCTGTCATTCGATCACTAAATTTTACTCTTCATATTTTTTTCATAACGGTTGCCTTACATGAAAGTCAGTTCTTAAGAACTATACTTCAAAAAGTTGATAAAAGCGGAATTCAAACCCGATCCTTCTGTTATCAAATCACTACATTTTATCAGGGCTGCAATATTCACCTGAGATACGCCATTATTAATTGTACACTCATATGTTGATCGTTGTGATTGCAAAAATGTAGAAATATATAAAATCGACATTTTGACATTGTACACCGTAAAGAGTATTTAAATGATAACGTTTTATCTGATTCGTATTAGATATGAGATAGCAATATAAGCTTTTACACATAAATGAGCAAGAATTGAGTCAATGCAGCTTTTCCTGGGTTTAGGTTGCGTACGGATGATAAAAAACCGGCCAAGTGCGAGTCCGACTCCCGCACGGAGGGTTCCGTACAAACTTTTAGTTAAGTAAAAAAATCAGGTTTGTTGTACGGGAGCCCCCTTAAATAATTATTTTATTTTAATTTTATTATTTATTATTAAAGTAAAAATACAACTGAGTATTTTGTGATTATTTCAAGTGTCTACCGGTTGCCATTATTGATATCGAACAACAAAGGGAAAAAAATCGCGTTTGTTTTATGGGAGCGCCCTTTAATATTTATTTTATTTTTAGTATATTTTGTTATAGCAACAACATAAATTCATAATTTATGAAAATTTCAACTGTCTAGTTATCGCGGTTCTTGTGACAGATAGACGGACGGACGAACAGTGAAGTCTTAGTAATAGGGTCCCGTTTCTATGGAACCCTAAAAAACGAAATCCATAATATTTATGTTATTCTGTTCTTCTGATTATTTCTATTTATTTCTCTGTAAAGTTTTCTTATATTTACGATTTTAAGATTTTTGGAATTCCTATTCTATTTAAAATGATAATATTTAAAAGAAAAATGAAATAAAAAAATCGACTCAGCACACAAGTTATTCTCGGGCAGGACTCATATCTTTGGATATCCGGTCCACTGCTATATTGAGCTCCTAAGCTTTGTAAGCAAATTTCGTTCCTCTGATTGAAGAAACAACACTGGCCTAGTCGTAAAAAAGTAAAAAGGAGTATAAAATTTCATTTTAACTAGCGGCCCGTCCCGGCTTCGCACGGGTGGACAAAATTATTTAATTTTTCTATAATTAAATATTTTTCCGTTAGCGCCATCTACCGTCCGGTAGACGAACTACTTGCGGTTAACGCGTTGCTATGGTAACGTTATTAATACCATTGGAAAAGAGCGGACAGACAAACACACAAACCACTGTGATCTTAGATTATAGATTTATGAACACTTTTGACACCAGTACTATTGCTTTCGCGTTTTATTATACTTACCAAAACCACTTCTTTTTAACTGTTAGAACTTATAAACCTCGAATAAAGAAATATTTCTCTTGATCAGTGCTAAAAAGTCCATCTAATATCAAGTATACCTGGAAAATTCATATTTAGTTCTTACACTTACGTGCACATTACACATTTGAATAAAACAACTTTTTTACGGATTTTGCGCATAATTTATTATGTATTTAATCCGAACGTTCAGACTCCTTCCCAGCCGTGATCACAGGATGACTAAGATCATGGTCGTGATTTATTTTCCACTGCCTTCATAACATTTTAATCGGGTACATTCCTAATTGTTAAAATTTTATATAAATTGAATTATATTATTTAGTTATTAAATTCTCACTACAATTACATTGTTTACTACCGAGTAATTTGGCCTCCCAATTTCCGAAATTGTAGTAGACTCGGTAGACGCCAATTCTTTCGAGAAGAACCGACGAAAGAAACTCGGGCAGGGGGACCGACATGCATCTTACTGTTATTATTTGCAAAAAGAGCTAACTACAGGTCTACTCATCAAGTCTTACATTGTGCGCTTTCGTGAGGATTAGATATAAATTAAATTATGTGCCAAATCCGTAAAAAAGTTATTTTAGTAAAATAAAAAAAATATGATAATGATTTTTCTTTCAGTACCCAAAGTTCAATTGGCCAAAAAAGACGCAAGATCTGATATCATCGTCATTTTTCTGGGGATATATGGCTCTTCAGATACCAGCTGGTCAATTAGCGCACAGGTTTGGCACACGACGTCTTCTTGCTGGCGCTTTAATGCTTAATTGCGTCATATCAATATTGATGCCCATAATTTCTTATCACGTGAGTACAGTTGTAAAAAAAAGATAATTTATCGTATTTAGTTCTTACACTTCCGCGCACATTACACATTTGAATAAAACACTTTTTTAACGGATTTTGCGCATATTTTATTTTATATTTAAACCTGACGTTTCGACTCCTTTACAGGAGCCGTGGTCACAGGCAGTGGGTCGACACTGCCTTGAAACGAATCCTCGGGAAATTAGTTTATTTAAAATACTCTCTTATTGTTTTGTAATTAAGGTCTCTATTTCATTGAAGAGGTTTCGTCAAGACCTGAAACATGATTAGTACCAACCTAAAATAACGAACATTTTAACATTTTAATGATGGCGGTACTGGAAAAAATGGCCGATATCTCATTATCTGACGTTTGGTTTTGAGATAACTTATTCAAAAGTTCAAACTGATGAATATTCGCTATTTCACTTTATGTGTGATTTAGAGACCATTGCACCTATTTTATTTTGTGCTTTTCCTGTTACATTGTCTTGTGTTGTGCAGAGATTGTTGTGTAAATATTATTTTCTCCGTCTCTGTTAATAACCTAATATCATACCGGTAATCTCGCTTTACTTGCGTGTAAATTGGTGAGATACTGAAGGTAACATGGAAGTTAAGCGTTACAGAAAGTGTACGATTTGTGGTATGCAACAGTTACCCAAGTCGGGCATACTTTTTGCAAGTTTTCCTCTCGACCCTGATCGGTAAGTCTAAACTGGGTAGTAACTATCTATCTGAACTTTCTTAAATTACTGTAGTTCAGTCATATCATATATATTTTTAGTAACAAGTTACCCATTCAACCCACATGATTGACAAATTATTGATTTGAAAGCAAGCTTTATATTTGTCTAATATTATTGTCATTCTAACTTTCATGTAAATAAAGAACAATTATTTTCATCTAAGTCATTCTTTATAGAAAGAACGTAATAGAAATTGACGAACTTTTTTTCAGATGCCGATTGTGGGTTAAGGCATCAGGCATTGAAGACTTTGCTTATGTGCCAATTGAGAAATTACACCAAAATAAGTTTATTTGTGGTACTCACTTTGCCAGTGAATGCTTCAACGAAAAAGGAAATCGGTTGCTTAACTCTGCTGTGCCAACTGAAAAACTTACTAGACCATATTTATCTGATGACATTTTAACCGAGTTTCCTTTGCATGTGAAAACATATTATGAAAAGAAGTCAGGTTAGTAACAATTGAAAAATTCAGTATATATGTATATATATCACATTTTTTTTACATGTGTACAATACAGTATATGACATAGAATAATCACAGAAATCTGATCATTATAAATCACAATGGTTCTAAAAAAGTTCCACTCCAAAAACTAAATAATCATTTTTTAAGATTATCCCCATTGTCTTCACATTTTTTATAAAAAATGTAATGTGAATGTAATAACTGTTATTAGAGTTATTAATAATAAGTTATTGTTATCCATATTTAGTAGGTGTGCTAGCATAAAAGTATCTATAAAAAATATTCTAAATTTAATTTTTCAGGTGAACTAATTGGTAGTTCCAAGTTGGCAGTTAAAACTATCACTGCAGAAAATGAAGAAAAGGATAAAACATTACAAGGTATATACAAATAATTATTTCAAATCTGTATGTCCTTCTATAAGTTAAGAACGGGTTCATTGATTGCAATTAATGAAATTTGGTATATTGTAAGAACATGTGATTGTGCAAATGATAGCCCATATATCGACGGCGAAGTACCAATAACTCCTAATTGCTAAATTCAAAATAATACACAAGCTAAATAAAATGTTTAATTTCTTGACAAGTTAAAAATTGTTTGTTAAATTTGTTTATTTTTTAACTTGAAGCGCTTGCAACTAAAACTATGCTTAGGATATTTCATTAAAACATGCAAATAACGAATTTTAATTCAAAATGACAAAAAAGTGAATTTCTCGATGAATTTCAGTTAGGAGGTACTGGCACTTCGCCGTCGATATCATATTGCTAAAAATCTTTTAGTCCTAAATAATATTATAAACCCAAAGTGAGTTTTTTAAACTTTCACGCCTTAACTACTTAATTCATAATCATTAAATTTTGCATACACTTTGCCAAGGGTACATATGGTACCTTTTATCCAGATAAAAAAGTACTATTCAAGAGATAGAAATAAAACTTTTAATTGGTAGTCTATATTAACATGAGCCAAATCTAGTAATAAATATTCACCAACAGCCACCAAATATGATGGGGAAATCAATACTGGTAGCCTAATTAATGTTTAATGCAGACCACCTGGAAAGCGAAAGTTATGTTATTTGATTTTGGTCTAAAAGCCCTTTGTTCAGTTTTTTTCTACAGTTTTTTTTATAAATAATGTTTTTATCTTTATTATAACATACCAAAAAGTATCTCGGTTGAGTATTTTAGGTAACAATAACAATCATGTCACTGTATTATAAATTATATAGTTATGTTGGTGCATTTTATGAATAATATATTTATAAACTTTCAGGGGAATCAGTCCGGTCAACTGATCACAATCCATGCAGTGTTAATGAAGTAATACCAATGCCATCAACTTCTAAAGCTCCCTCACATCTGACATATAAAATAAAAGAAGGTAAAAGAAACTATGTAATTCAATTAGCTCCAACATTTAATACATAATGGCTATTTGGGATGCTGTTGTTAGCACTGGGAAAACTGTGTTATAAAAACAGTATATACTCTGTGGAATGATCTGACTATTTAGCTAGGTACAGCAAAGAATTTGTAATCCCCAGTTTTTGCGTCGAGGGGGTTAAAATAGCTAATACTCAAGTGAAAATGCTATAAACCCCTGTTTTTGGTTCAAGGGGGTAAAAATAGCAATTAATCAAAATGCTATACTGCTGGCGACCCCTGCAATAGTCACGAGTCAAACCCTGAGACAAATGACATGTTACAGCATAAAATAGTGTACCTATGCATAATGTTTATTGATAATTATAGCATATATGTAGTTGACTTTAACAGAAAACACCACAGAAATAATATTTCTTTAATCATAATGTATGTTGAAGGAATTTATTGGATGGAACAGTAATTTATATTATTATGATGAGATCTAAAATAAATATCTATATTAAGCTTAGATTTAATTTTGCAGAGAAAAGATCTAGGCCAGATGCTGATGAAGTATTTGTTCAGAGCTATAAGAGATTTAAAAAAACAAATAATGCAATTGGTAAGTAAATTGAAATTTATGTAACCTTGTGACAAAGAAAGTATTTTAGAATGCAATTGTAACACTTATCTGTGCTATTTTGCCATTTGGGCTCACTTTTTCTATTGAAATTTTGTCAACACTTGGTGCTTGCATTCCTGAATAACATTTTTTCTTTGTATTTTAGATTCACATAGCACTTCAACATTTTCTCAAATAATTGGTTTTAATAATCTGAGATTGTTATATATTAATTCATTTGTATATTTATTGTCTTTATTGTTTTTTTTTTCAAATATATTGTTTGCTTCTTTTACTACTATTTGTAAATAATGTGAGCACCAAGAACTGGCAAATACGATAGATGAAGCAATACTGGTAGCCCATATTATACTTAAGACCATCCTGATAGTGAAAGAGCACTTCGTTTCAGTCTGAAGTACTAGCTCTTTTTTCAGTGTGATTTATGAGATATATATGTAGGTATATATATACCTGAGATCTTGTAGACTAGCGAAATAGCCACTTTAAATTATTATACTACTTATTAAGTAGAATTACATTATAAATGGATTATATTTTTTCAGATTTAAGGCCTTTAACAAAGAGGGAAGAAAAATTAGTAAAACGACTAGAGGAGTCTAAAGTCACTTTAAGGAGGATGGCAAATTTAAAGTTAGATTTTGACAAGTTAGACTCCAAAGTCCTTAAATCAATTGTAGAAAATGCAGTGAAAAACTTAAAAAAAGCACCTCGTGGCAATCGTTGGGATCTAAGAAACAAAATCTATGCTCTCTCGATTTTCAAGCGCTCTCCTAAGGCATACCGCTACATGCAACAAATGTTACCATTGCCTAGCACGAGAACACTTCAAAGGATGTTAAAAGAAATTCCTATGGAACCAGGTATTCATGCTATGGTAATAGATGTTTTAAGGAAGAAAGCTCAAGAAATGGATGATAAAGATAAGTATTGTGTCTTATTATTTGATGAGATTGCCTTGAAAAAACGGTTGATATATAATGAATCACTGGATAAAGTTGAAGGATTTGTTGATCTTGGATCTGAAGAAAGTATGGGCAGAAAAAATAAAATTGCTGGACATGCTTTAGTTTTTATGATCCAAGGTTTAAAACAAAAATTCAAACAGCCAGTGGCTCATTATTTTGTTGAAGGTACTATAGAAAGTGAAAAATTAGTAGTACTGATAAAAAACATTGTGAGAAGTATATATGAAGCTGGATTTATTGTTGTTTCAACCGTTTGTGACCAAGGACCTACTAACATAGGTGCCCTGAATTTATTAAAAAAGTTTGATGGTCTGTCTATAGAAGCAAACTACTTTTTTGTTGAGGAGAAAAAAGTTTTTATAATGTTTGATATTCCTCATCTTTTTAAATCAGTCCGAAATAATTTTTTTCAAGCTGGTGTTATGGAATATAAAGGAAAAAAGGCCAAATGGCAATATTTAAAAGAAGCGGAAGAGAGAAATAGGAACTTTTTAAACTTTAAGAAAATCAATCAAACAGTTGTTAACCCAACATATAAAACTAAAATGCGTGTTAAATTTGCAGCTCACGCATTAAGCAACACGATGGCTGCAGTCTTGAAGATGATGGCGTGGAACAATTCTCATTCAGAAGAAATCATGGAAACAGCTTTTGTTGTTGAAGAAATGGACAAACTTTTCGACTGCACTAATGGACCAGCGTCACCAAAAGATGTAAAAAAAGGAATCCGAGAAAATGTATCAAAAAAGACTAAACATGAGGAATCTTGGAATTATTATTTAAAGTATATTCCCACAATAAAATTTTTGAAGTCAGATTCCCAATTACGTTTAAAAAATGTACGTTGCATTAAGGGTATGGAAATATCTTTGAAATCATTAAAAAGTATTTGGAATCTTTTGAATGAAAAAGCAAATTTTAAATATTTGAATTTACGCCAACTTAACCAAGGTTCCTCAGAAAATCTATTCGGGAACATTAGACAGCACAGCGCAACAAACAGAAATCCAACATGTACTCATTTTAATGCAGCTTTAAAATCTAGTATAATATCTGGTTTAACAGACCCACACATCCGTGGCTCGAATTGTGAAACTGATTATAATAAGTTGCTCATAAGTCATCAAGAATTAAATAAAAATGCGAAGTGTGCATCTGAACAGAAAGCTATACAACAGAAACAGAATTCCAACATTGACACTGATGTTTGTTACCCTGTGCTGTCTTTGCCTGACGAATCGGAAATTGAATATATTGAAAGTTCTTTTTGTAACTTTGAACAACAACCAATTGTATATGTTAGTGGATATTTAGCTGCAAGAGTTCTTGATAAATTTAACTGTGAAGATTGTAAGCTTTCTTTAAAAGAAGAAAATCCAAATCTAGATGATCCATTATATAAATTTATTTCTCTTAAAGAATGGTGGCAAGATAAGATATCATTAACTTATCCCAAGAAAGAATTGTGTGTTGTAGTTAATGAAGCAAAGCAAATGTACGAAACTAAAATTTTGCTTGAGTTACACCAACAGCATATTGCTCAATATTGTACCTTGCAACTAAGCATCTGCTGCAGTATGAAGTGGTTTAAATGCAATATTCATTCGAAATTAGTAAATGAATATTTATTTAACTTTTTAAGTAAATTGTTCATTAGAAAATCATGTAAAGTTATCAATGATGACTTTGTTAAATCTGAGAGCGATACTACAGATAAAATTAAAAAAGCACAACAACAAAATAAAGAAAAGTAATTATATTATACATAGTATTATTTTTTGTACACAATATGGCAGACGGAAGATCGATCATAGATTTTAGAATAATTATATTATGTACAATATCCTTATTCGTATCTTTCTGTCTTCCATGTTCTTACCTTACCTCTTATCTGAAATTATTTTCTAAAGCCGGTCCACGAAATGGAGGTTATCGATATGGAGCTACAACACTATTTTCGATAATTAGTCGATAAATCTGCCATCACTAAGGTGCCAAATAGTCAAGTTGGCCATACTGGCTCAGAGGCTGGCAAGTTAGTGTTATGATATTGGTATTAGTTCCGGTACAGTTCGAGTGAGCTCAGCCTGAAGTACTAGAGTGCCGTCTCTTAAAACGTAGTGATTACATACTCTTTGGTCACAGGATGACTAAGATAATAGTTGTCGTTTATTTTCTACTACCTTCACCATATTTTAATCGGGCACGTTCCTAATTGTTAAAATTGTTTTATATAAATCAAATTGTTTTATTTTTACATTTTATTTAAATTCTCACTACGATTACGATTACAAGGAGTCGAAACATCAGGATTAAATAAAAAATAAAATATGCGCAAAATCCGTAAAAAAGTTCAAAGTTCAAAAATTAATTATAGGTTGAAAACAATAGTGGAAAATTAAAATTATTTATTTATTTCTCATCACAAAGTTTTTTTCACAAGTAGTTTTAAGTAAGTAGGTTCTAATGTAATATTAGTTTAGATTTGAGTAAAAAAACTGTGGGAGATTAATGCTTAAACTAAACATAGAAATGTCTGTATAACAGGCCACCAGGATCCCATCTCTCAGATAAGCAGAGTTAGTAGCAATATTCAGTATTTAAAGGAAACAAATTAGCATAATTAAAGCTTAGGAACAAGGTTGTTTTACAGGAATACATAACAAAAGAACGGAAAAGATCTCTGTAAGTTACTTAAGGCTTTTGTACGTAATTTTGTACATTATGAAAAGTAGTCTACTGAATAAGTAGGTGAACTGAAAACATTGATAGCATTACTCATATTTGCAAAACAAATTAAAGTTTTAAAACATCTGTTACTGATTAGTTATTGGCGATCGTTTGCTGCCTTTCGCATCGATGGTCCTGGGTTCGAGTCCCGGAAGGGGCAAATTATTAATTAATACGAGCATTTGTACCCGAGTCATATGTTTTTATATTTCTATATATATTACATATTATGATTTTAATGAAATTATTGATATTAATTATAAATTGCGCAAAATCCGTAAAATTGTGGTTTTAAATGTGTATTGTACGCGGAAATGTAAGAATTAAAAATTTTAGGGAGGTTGGATTTGTGCAGTGCTGTGCAGAATCACCCAAGGCATGGGTCAAGCCTGTATCATTCCTGGATTTCACACATTTTTTGGAAAATGGACTCCTCTTCAGGAGCGTGGAAGACTGACGTCTATGGTCTTCGGAGGTAGTACAAACAATATTTTCTTTTGTATTTAATTTTATTATTGGCGTTCATAATGTGATATTCCTAGATATAAAATACGCCTGTAAAAAACAACTGCTTCTCCGAGCTGCAAATCAGTTGAGCCATTCCGATATTCATTTCGTAGAACATTTTTGGGCGTTAATTTGCCAGCCTCTATGATAAGCATGCTCTATAATGGGTATGGTGGGTCGTTAGATGTTCATTATATGTCCCTGGTGAAATTGTAGAACACCATAATCGATGCTCATGGTAGTTGATAGTGTTTCTGTTTTTCTCTTTTTTATAGTCGGTGTATTTATGTATTATGATGTATATATTAGTATATTGTATAGTTTGGCCTTAGGATGTTTGAAGCATGCTGTGTACAACTATAAGTGACTGTGCAATTAGTCTAAGTAATTTATATTATATTTAGTTATGACAAAAATATATGACGACTATTATCTTAGTCATCTTGTGATCAAACGTCAACGTCAGGATTAAATATAAAATAAATTATTTAAATGTGTAATGTGCGCGTGTTAGAACTAAGTACTTTAAATTTTAAAACATTTTTGTAAAATTATTACAGTCGTTAGTGTCCCTAATTAAATAAATAAATATGTTATAGAAAATCTTATTTTATTTTAACTGATAACTATACTTTACTGTTTTCTAAATGGTCTTTTCAGGTCAGGCTATTGGAACAGTATTAGGTTTACCTGTCACTGGATTCATATCGTCCTCTTATTTGGGATGGCCTGGGCTATTCCGCTTTTATGGGTTGCTATCCGGTTTGATCGCCATTGTACTGTGGTTCTTGCTAGCTGATTCACCGGGTAATCATAAGACTATTTCTATTCAGGAGAGGAGGTACATTGAAGATGCTTTAGGGCAAACACATGGCCAGGTTAGTTTATTAAATCCCCTCATCTAGCTCAGATCTCAACCCTTTAGACAACGAGTTATGATAAGTTTTAGAGAACATGGCCTACTTTAAAAGACACGGTGACATCGAGTTTCTCAAAAATTCTCTGGAGCAAGCAGTGGCGAAATTTCCCATGGAAACAGTGCGTAAATCCATAGATTCGTGGCCAGACACATTAACTGTATGAAAGCCAATGATGACCATTTCAAATAGATTTTTGTTGTTGAGGCTTTTATAAATATGTACATATAAGTCTGAGTAATATTACAGTAAATTCATTACTTCATAAAAAATCATTTTCATTTGTAATAAAACTTTTGGCCGGACCTTATTATTATTAAACATTTAACAAATTGTACATTATTAGTTTGTCAAAACCACTGTCACATATTGTTATATGAATATTATATACATCATCGCTAACGAGTAATAGTAGGTGGTAGTTTCTTTGAAATGGCTTCCAGAATCTTTGATAAAGTTCTAACAAGCTTAAAAGCTTCGCAATAAAGATATTTAAAAATCGCCTGCAAGCATAACTTATTGACAAAGCTTATTACACGGTACAGGAATTCTTAAATGACAAATCCTTTAAATAACTTAGACGTGTTTCTTTTCTAATATTTCAAATATTATAATAAACATTTAACATATTATTATTGACTGAAATTTGTTATTATATAATATGTTCTACTTTTATTTAATATTTTATTGACTATTTATTTAATTTTGCATTTGTTTTGATTTTTGTATTAATTTTATTTTCTATTTGTATATAAGGTGGAAATGTAGAGGTACTAACAACATATTTTTGTTAATTGGCTAATATGCAAGCATAAAAAACTAACTTACTAGAATTTACCATCCTCGAAGTAAGCTCAGCATGCTTAGTTACAAATCGAAGTTGACGGCTACCTAATTAGCAAGTTATTTATTTTTAGACACGAAATATTTAATTACCCTATAATACAAATCTAATATATAAAATTCTCATGTCACGGTGTGCATAATTTAACTACTCCGAAACGGCTCAACCGATTTTCGTGAATCTTAACGTGCATATCGGCTAGGGTGGAGAATCGGACAACATCTATTTTTCATCCCCCGAAATGTTAAGGGTGGTCCCTTAATTTTTTTTTTGGACATAATTTTTTTTTTTTTTTTTTACGATACATCATACAAAATACATACAAACCTAAATTTTCACCCCTCTACGATTAACTCCTATTAACTAAAAAAATGTTTCCTAGAAATAATATAGATAGCAACATGTTTGCCGGGTCAGCTAGTAATATTATATGAATAAATGAAATCATTATAATATAATGTTAGATATATCAAATAGTCGCACTAAGCGTATGGGTTTCAATTCTCTGAAACATACCGCTATGGAGTGGAACTCTTTGCCTGAATGTGTTTCCTGACAAATACAATTTAGGCGAGGTAGTAGTCAAGCGCCTACTTATTTACTATAAAAAATAACTAAGTAACCACTTTTAAACATTGTCGTATACCATAGTTGTAATACTGACTTTTTTCTTAAGTGATATAAAGTTTGATTGAAATTTTCAGAAAGTCTTGCCAGTACCATGGAAGAAGATATTACAAAACTCCGGTATGATGGCTATCATTGCTTCACACGTTGGTAACACTTGGGGACAACTGACACTTTTCACTGAACTACCATCATACATGGACAAAGTTATGGGTGTCAATATTAAAGCGGTTAGAACTTCGTTTTATTTTATTTATTTATTTTATGGCTGGGCAGGGAGACACACGAGTAGTGGTGATGATGTTCATCGGAAAGCCTTAAACCTACACCCGCGTCATAACTCTCGGGATCTACTTGGAGTTTCTCTTTCTGCCACACGATGCAAGAAAGTTCATCCCGTCTCTTTAAACTTTGTTGCACACAAAAAATATCTACAAGTGACGGACTTAGTGCCAATAGGCATTCACTACCAGTCAAATGAAGAGTTAGAAACTGATAGCGTATTGGTAATGCATTGAAAGGGAAAATAGAAAATAAAAGGTTTAGACTGCATAAAAATACGTTAAATACATTTAATATCATATATAACGTAAAACCCACTTATATATCCATATACTAGATCTATATACGAGTATATAGAAATTCCCTGTCACAGTGTTTGACCGCAATAAACGCCGAAACTACTCAATAGATTTCGATGATTTTTTTCACTTTGCTGAATTTGTTCCGACTTAGGACATGGGATAGGTTTAATTTTAATTTATAATTCAAAAAATTGCAAATTATAATAAATAACCAACAGTAATGCGTGGCCGGGTTAACTCGTATACGATAAAAGTGGAGTCTACCTTTTTTCACAGAAATTTAAAATTCATAATTTTAGAACGCGTACTAATTATTTGGAATAATTTGAAATAGCTTTCTGGCTGGTAATGAATAAAAAATACCCAATCTAACCAAACCTGCAATGTATGTCAACTATGCCTTTTGATTAGTATGCCAAGTGACTTTCAAATGCAATTATGAGTTAGGAATGGCTACCATAAAAGTGAGAGTAGGTGGATAAAGTTGGAGAATTCAAAAGAAGATCGCGAACCAGTCGTTTCAAATAAAGTATTATGTGTGAATGACCGAAATTTCCTGTTATCCTACCAATCATTTGTTTGATTTTTTGTTTGACCAACAGAACGGTTTGCTGTCTGCACTTCCATTTATGTGTATGTGGTTCGCCAATTTCTTCTTCAGCTGGCTAACAGATATGCTAATTGTGAAGAAATATCTGAGCGTCACTAAAGCAAGGAAGCTGGCTAATTCATTAGGTAAAATTATATGTATTAGCTTGTAAGATAAATGATAAAGCAATTATTTAATAGATCCATATGAGGGACCACTCATATATTACGTCACATGAATTTTAGGATCATAACACAAGTTCTTTAGCTACTTGGGTTCAAAACAATTTATGTGTTTTTGTCTTATATATATTTATTGTAACTGTTTTTTTAGGATCTATCCCATCGTCTTTTGGATTAGTTGCACTCGCTTACGCGCCAAAAAATATTTACGTTGTTGAGACCATATTGGTGCTGATTTGCAGCTTCAAGACCTCTTGTCAAGTTGGATTCCAGGTAATTTCAGTTTTTATATTAATAAATGTGGCAAAAACCACTCAAGAATTCTATAACAAATTAGATATTTAACATCCTAACGTCTTTTACGTATTAAATTTAGAACTACGCTTATTCAAAATTGGTATCCTTTGTATTAGTGTATGTAGACAAAAATATTTCATTTTAAATTACTTTATAATTGAAAATGTCATAGAAATATAAAAAAAATGGTTGTCTATAAAGTCGGTTTACGGACGATAATTTTACGTGAAAGGTTCATAAGAAAACATTGATGAAAAATTGCATGTTTTTATGAATTAAATTGAATTATCATTATTTTTATAATACAAAGAAGGGGTTAATTGAAGATTACATTTTTTCGATAAATTAACATTTAGTTGTTGTAATAAACAATGGAAACCACATTAACTTTTCACTTCACATTATAAACAGTACACATGTAGGTTGTGTGCTCCCGCTGTCACTCTTCTACTCGGACGCATCGGCTGATGGAGTGGGAGAGAGATAGATGCGTCATAAACTGAACACTTAGGCCGGTCGTGCTCCTCTATCGCTTTCGCTTGCTCTCTCGGCTTAGGCGGAACGTGACACTATTTCGTGCGCGCAACCGGCGTTCATCGATTTATAAGACGTTATCACTGTCAATAACTTGCGACTTTCTGCAGCTGCTGCAGCAGCCCCGGCTTCCTTCGATGTAGCGGCTACATGTGATGGTACCATGCTGTCGACAACAGGCGACAATTCCATTGTATCTGTGTTTTCAGTGATGAGTTCTCATAGATAACAATCCTGGATAAAAATTACTATTTTATTCGTTAATATGTGTACGTGTTTTACATTATTTATGATAGTTTTTTACAATTTCAGGTCAATCATGTGGATATTTCTCCAAATTATGCTGGTACAATGATGAGTATCAGTAACTTTGTATCGAATATATTCGGTTCCCTGGCACCTCTTGTGGCTGGATTCATTTTGACTGATGCTGTATGTATTTTGGATGTAATTCCACTCTTTAAGTTCAGTATGATTTTAGATATCATTAGGTCACTGTATTGTTATATTTTATTGTTTTAGTCCGACCCCGCTCTTTGGAGGATAGTGTTCTTAGTGTCAGCAGGATTTTATTTCTTCTCAAACTTGATATACTTGATGCTTGGCACTGGAGAACTTGCTGATTGGAATGATCCTCCACAGTATGAGAAAGTTGCTTTGGATGAGAAACCTTCTAACAACGATCAGAATGATCTAATGAAAGATCATCATGCTGTGTAGTTAATTCTGATTATTTTACTACCAACTCATTTGGAAAGGCTATACAAAATGATGCGAAAAGGAATCAACTAATTTTGATAAAGTGCTAATACACAAAATGATTTTTTTTATTATTAAATTTAAGGGTGAGACGTATACAAATTTGTTTTCATTTAGACTCTACATATATTAATATTATAATGGCAACTCATAACAGAAATAACAATGCCAGTAGATAATCGTCAGTTTTTATTTCTTTAGTTTACCAGATATTGGTAAGATTGGTACTAAATTTCGATTCAAAATAGAGATGTATGCTACCGCGGATGTTTCCTTAACTAATGCACGAGAATCACAATGTAATTTTTTAAGGGATTAGTTTGTAGGAAACCCATGTCACATTAATTGTGTCGTGATTTAGAATGTTCATATAGTCGAATTTCGCATTTATCAATTTAAAATTTCTCCAAGTACATTGGTATTTTTGGTTTATACCATTTCTTCGATGAAGAAACCTCAGGCTAGGTCAAGAGCTATCCTCTAGGTACAGCTAGCCTGAATATGTTTTAACACTTTAGTATTAACCATATTAAATGTTTTTTTTCTGTTTTAGTTTATCGTTCGTTTAGCTATACATATCCTTACCGTTGGACTAAATTAAATTCGTTTTTTGCTATATTTATAATGAGGAATGAACAAATAGATAAATGCCTATAAATCATTGGCATAAGTAGAAAGTAAAATACGCGGAACGATGAATTCCAAGGCTCGAGAATTTCATTAAGTGTAGATACGATTCCGTTTCAGAAGCATCTCAAATATTGAGATTGGAATTAAATGTTTCTCTTTACATTTTACCTGGGCCTTGTTTTGGATGCACATAGTTAAAATATATATGTTGTTTTTATATACAATAAAAGCGTATATTTAAAATATTATGTAGTCCTAAAATAACCTTACCATAAGAAACAATATGTTATGAAACATACAACATAAGAAACAATATATTGTCTGGTACAGGTGTTAAACACTTAATAGAGGAATAAAGGTTAATAATTGTTATGGGTTATAACAGATGTAAATAAATGATTAGCAAAGTGAACACAGTTTGATGTGGACTCAAGTATTTATTTAGTAAAGCAGTAAACATACAAACACAAGTGACACAATAACAATATACAATAGCTAAACGACACTGTTGTTAGGTCCATATTTGAAACTATCTGTACGTCAGTAATGCTTGGTAACGAAATATTTTTTATATTTTAAATTGGTCGTTCTACTTTTTTACCGACAATGGTCTGTCCTTCGTCTTATTATGGCATCTCGTTGGAGTGTTGATATTTACGGCTTTTTAATTCGGTTTAGGTAAACGTCCATATTTTTCTTATCTATTAATATTCTGTAATTTTTCATTTTCTCCAACCAACATATTTTTTCGTTTGTTTTCCGTAGAATGCCGTGACAGAGTGGTAAACCGAAATGTGGTCTCCACAGAAAAAGGCCACTCTGTCATATATTTAAAAAAAAAAATAACATTAAAAAAGAATTAATATTTGCCGCAAAGGAAACTTTAATTAGTCCTAATGACAACACAGATGCAATTTCTTTTAAATTCCACACAAAAACCACAATTATGGATAGTTCAAAAACCAAAAAAACAGAAAAACATCGTTTCACTGTCGGTAAAAAAGAAGAACGACCCAAATATGATAAATTTCCAATATACTGGCAAGGTGTTTGGTGCATGATGATATTTAAGAGTTAACAAAAGTAACTAATGATATTGGAGGTAAACACTTTCTTGAATCCAAAATTTTTGGCAGCGTTTTCCGGACTATGGTATTTTACTGTGATCGTTAAATCGCTTGATCGCTAAATTTAGAGATTATAGGAAAATCATCCTTCAATTTTTGGGGGATCCTTCCATCCAACAGTAGTCATCAATTGAATGAAATGATTGCAATGACTTCAAATATATTATTATTGTTGTTAACCCTTGTATTATGACCTGACCGGACAGGTAGTATATAGAAGATGCTATTTAAAGACAGTAAATCTTCAAGCAAAATATTTTTATTGAACAGCTAGATTTTTATGATAGACACTCTTTTGTTAATTGTTAAGATTTCATAAAATAATTTGCCATAGGTACATTTAACCTTAAGTACTTTTATAAATCATATTATAGACAAATTGAATCGTGATTTTCGAAAACTAAATATTAATACTAAATTGCAACTCCAATCTTAAAACCTTTTTTGGACATTCTGGCTTTGTTAACTCTGTTTCAGATATTGCTAATTTTTTCTTTGTAGCATTAGAGATGCGAAATGTAGTTGCAGATTACTCAGTCAAATATTCTACATTCAATTCGGTAAAAATACCAAATCTTACTGTTTCAAACTTTCATGATCACTGATCGTGCAATTGACATTATTTGTAGTGATATGCGCCAAAACGGTAACAATAGTTGCATACACCATGAAGAACTTCAGAGCCTCGATATTAATACGGCAGAAATTTTATACCACATCATTGTATAACTTCTTCTTGAGAAAATCTTAGCTTTACAAAGAGGTATCTGTCTAACTTATTTGTGATATTTCGAACTTAAATTTTGTGTGAACATGCAATATTGCACCTTTCTTTCATATTGCGCACAGCAAAGGAGTACAACTCCCTCCAAGACTCTGTATTTTCTAGTACTTATAACCCGTCTTTTTTCAAAGCCAGGGTGAATGGGCACCTTTTGGGTTAGCTCGTTCTAACGTAGATTTTGTCTTGGCCCCGGCATGATTGGGATCAAGACCGACTCTATTCAAAAAAATACCTTACAATTTTTCTTTCTCTTTTTTTCTTAATAATACTAATTTAGTATATAAAAAAGTGTAGTTTATCTACTCTTTATGAAATATTTACTTTGTTCGAAAGATAAGTAAGATAAGTCTTTACCATCAATCCGATTCCCATCTTTTTTTCTCAAACTCTATTTTTTAATCTGTCTGACCGCTAATCACTTTTCAAATAATAATGAAAATGCCATCATTTGTTGTGTAGAAACTCGCAAATAACATAATTTTGTGCAATTATAGTAAAACGCAGTAAACTGTTATAGGCGTCGCAAATGTAATCTTCTTACTATTATTGTAACTTGTTATGAACCGTTGTTAACCTAAATAAAGAAAATGCTATATCTCAGCAATTCCATATTATTTCTATATTATAATTATACTATAATTCTATTGAACTTAGAATCTCAAATTACTACTGAATTCCAGTCAAAAGGTTTTATTATTGAATTGATTTTCATTTGTTTCTTTTTCGCCAAATAAAAAATAATTGAAAAACCTTATAACAACGCCATCTATTAACTAAAGGCGTACTTAAAGTTGTGAACAGCAAAAGTGATGTTCCTTTTTCTAATTAATTTGTTTCGAGGAACCCAATATCAATTTAAAATCCTTTCCCCATAGCGTTTTCATTACAATCCACTGGCAGCTTAGTTCCAAGCATCGAAAGGACAGCGCTAATTTTTCAGACTCAATTTCTCGCAACTTGATGTATGTCCGGCTTCCTAATGGTGTATTCGAATAAGTATTTTTACGTTACACGTTCTCTCCCGATTTTATGCCGTTTTCCCTTTTAAATTAACGAGGTTCAGAAAGGTTATTTGTTTTGTTAATGGTGTGTGCAACATTTAAGCAGTTTGATTGCTTTTTACGACTTTTGATGTGTGAATTTCGTGCTTGATGTGTTCGGTTTGTTTTTAATCAATAACTTTATCGATAAACCAAATGGGTAAATATATATTTTTAGAATTCACAGGCAATTCTTAAAAGTAAGAACAACTATTACATTTTTGTTTTTAAACTGCTACATTTGTATATCTAAAGAGAATTTTTACTAGACAAAATTCAATTTCAGTTGGAACTTGGACCTATGATCTGTTTCTATCTGAGCAAGTAATCCACTAATTGAGCAACCGAGACCTTGACAGATCCGTTGAATTTTTTCAAATGTTTCTTTAAATTCTGAAGACCGTTTGGTGAAACGGTAGCGATTTATCTTTCGCACCTACGAGTCTGGGTTCGAATCCGGGAAGGGGCAGATGTTTGTACGATGAATACGAGCATTTATACTTGAGTCATGGGTGTTTATACTCGTATATATGCTATGTATTATATTATTTATGTCTATCCGTTACGCTAATATCCATAACACAAGACTTACAGTGCTTACTTTGGGCTAGGCTAATTGGTGTGGAAGTAAGAAATATTATTATCATATATAAATAGCATGCCAAATTATAAGTAATAGTCTCACTAAATAAAACATTGCAAGAATGACACAGCAACGCGTGGCCGGGTCATCTAGTTTACAATATAAAAAAAACAATATGTTAATTAAATAATTCAAACGAGCGTAAAACTTGCTGAGCGAAAAGTTTGTTATTCTGAAAATAAAAGATAAATTATTATTTTTATATATGACCCTTAACAAAGCGTTAATTGAACTACGGACTTACGCCATGGCGTAAAGTGTGTAAAAATAAAGTGTAAAATAAATAATCATAATTGGTTGAGTAGTTTCGGAGTTTATCACTGTCAAACACTGACAGGGAATGTTTATATATAGATTGGTAAGTGCTTGACCACTATCTCGCCTGATGGTAAGCGATGGTACATATTCACTCGTGACTTGAAAAAATTGTATGTATCAGGAAACAGACTCAGGCAAGGAGTTCCATTCTTTAGTATTGAAGTAAATAAAAATAGTAATCTATTCATACATATTTATAAATTTATCATTCATTGACTAAGAGTAGTATTCCTGAGAACATGACGTGTCAGCTATTTGTTAAAAAGCCTGAATACATAGAAGTAGCAAAAGCTCTTTCCATTTACATATGGTAATGTTGAAAACTTACTATTTCGTCTGAAAGAACTCTAGTAACAAAATTTGTAACTAAACTCGTTGAAATAAGGTTTATTATCATATACAATTCGTTAACCACTGGTAAAAACTCTGGTTCGTTAACTTTGAGATATTTTAGCATGGAATCTATTCAAAGCATATAATATCAGAATTAACAAATTTCTATGTTGTAGAAATTTTTTCGCTTTTTTCGTCGTTGCTATGTACTTTCTATTATTGTGATAACAGAATATTTTGGGTTCTTTTTGTGGATTATGTATGGTGACGACGTATAAAATTGTAAATGTTAAAGCTCACGAGTTTCTTGCGCCCATTATTTTTTCAGTTAAAAGACGTCCTGAATACGTGATAGGTAAAAATGTTCGACGATTCAAAACAACTTATTTGACGGACATTTGAATAAAGTTATTTTCCATTTACATTTTCGTTCAAGTTAAGAAATTTTATTCAATTTTAATAATTTGAAATATTCGTTTCAATGTTTTACTATTTAAGTATTTAAATGCTTTATCTCCTCCTCCTTTTCGGGGTGGGTACTATGCAAAATTCATTATATGACAATACTGTTCTATATAAAAGCCACACTTTTTACTATAAAATAATGTTAAAACTATACATGGAAGAATTAGTACGTGAAAGCAGGTCCACGATAATGTAGACAATATTACCCAAAGTATTAATCACTATGGAACCAGCAGGTTAACCATAGACCTAAGACTGTTAATTAATAAATCGATATATATAAAAATTCCTTGTCACAGTGTTTGACCGCGATGAACTCTGAAAGTACTCAACCGATTTTGATGATGTTTTTCATTTTGCTGGTTTTTGAAGTGAAAACTTCTTTAGCATCGTTGTGATTTGAAAATCGATGAAACGAAAAAGCGACAGTAAAAAGAGACAGACACATAAATTCAGAAGATTTAACGTAGGAGATGATGAGATAGGTAGCATTTTGTACGTGTTTTAATACTTGTTTGTGTGCGCATGCGTAGTACAAAGCTTGAGAGAAGGCATCACAACAACCGTGGCATTTTGTATACGTGTACGTATTTAAAGATTTCACTATTACCACTTGTGAATCGCACACATGTTTATTTGCTCACTTAGGACATAGAATTCTTTTAAATGTGCAACACAGTAACACGTGGCCGGGTCAGCTAGTAATATATATGCTTTATTTACTTCGACGATCGAATTTTTATTATTTAAATGAACTTTTTACTCTGACTTTGTTTTTCATTAAATAATGGTTATTAATGTATTAATTTTATTTTTTGCATTCACAGTGCACTAAAAATATTGAAAGTCGTATTTTAAATATTAAATGGTTATATTTTATTCAAGTAGACTTACCGTCTGGTTGATAATTAGAGTACAGTGAGGAGTTGTAGTGGGTATGCCCGTCGGTGAGTCCCGCCAACGTCCACCCAACGGCGTAGCGTAAAGCATTTCCCCCGTCATAAAAAAGGATGGTCTCGTATAAGTTTATTTAGAATATCATGATGAAGTACAATATTGTATACGGGAACTCTTTGACGCATAATGGTATATGCAACATGATTAAGGTACAGTTAATTATAATACAAACAATAGATGTATTAGTGCCTATCGATGGTCAGCTGATTATGGAATTTGAAGATACTTACGGAACTGCTTATAGCATTCTTACCATGGTAAGATTATTTATAATAAATAGTGAACATAAATATATTTAACGGATCTCTAGGTTATCCGTTATTTTTAACGTGTACTTTTAACGGAAATAACAATACCTCTCCCCGGTCCGACTACCCGAGTTTCTTTTGTCAGTTCTTCTCGGAAAGGCCTCCCAATTTCCAAAATGGTGGTAGACTCAGTAGTGTACACTGTTAATTATAGTGAAAATTTAATCACTAACTAAATGCGAAATGAAACAATTTCGATTGGTATAATTTTCAACAGTTAGGAACGTGCCCGATTAAAATATTGTGAAGTTAGTAGAAAATATATGACGACAATTGCCTTAGTCATCCTGTGTTTACGGCTTTACAGGAAAGGAGTTTAAACGTCAGGATTAAATATAGACTATGCGCAAAAAACCCTATAAATATATTGTAGTGTATAGTTTTATCGGCATTTGAATATTCCCGCTAATATAATGTTTTGTTATTATTTTGTTTGTTTTTCTATAGTTTTTAATTTTTATCAACATTTATTTGATTTTAAAACATTCTATTATATTGCTTAATTTGGCAACTCATCCGTTTATGCCTGCTGTGTACTCTATTAAGGGTTAGAGTGTAATACATATTTAAGTTAATTTTATTATTATTTTAATGGATTAATCTACTGTAAACTGTTTATGTACAAAATAAATATTTTTTAATTATGGCAGGTTTGTCCCATATTTAGGTCTGTTTCACACTCGTCTAAACGCTATCAGTGCTCGTTGTTCAGGGGTGGGTGATTCAATTCGAAAATTACAGCCTTCGTCGGCTGTACTTCGCGTTGAGTTCCCTCCATCGCGTGTGCGGCTCCAGTTCGAACGATTACTTTATTGCGCCTTCCATGATGTCCTAAATAAAAGGATTGCTGCAGTAATCATTAGAATGGCATTGAGAGGGTTTTTAACAGAACTTGCTTGGTTGCTATTCCTTAAAGTCACATCAAGCGATTCTCAACATTTTTTATAATACGCACAGCAAAGCAGAAGCCTCTCTAGCCCAAAAAGAGCCCGTGTGAATCATTAACCTAGCGCCCTCTAGTAAGTGTGTGGTCAAAACGCACATTACCATAAAATGTCAAAACTTCCTAGTGGATAATTTTTTTTTTATATAGAAAATAGGCATGCGCTTGACCACTCGCCTAATGGTAAGCGACGATGCGATCTAGGATTTGACGCGCTTGCCTAGAAGATACCTATTCACTCGTAACTTGAAGACGCCTAAATTGTATTTGTCAGAAAACACAGACTCAGGCAAAGAGTAGTAGTCTATTGTTAGAAGAATAAATTGAAAGTCGATTAAAACAATTAGACATTTTTGATGCCATTTTGCGCTGACTAACTGTATTTAGAACTATACAGGGCAAACAACCCTAACAAGCCAAAACGTATACATGTCTATATGGATTAGATAAATCAATAGCATACATCAAAATTGTAAACAAAACGACATTCTGTTTTCACTCGATTGGCTGATCGATTATTTTGTATGGAGCGTAAATTTTTTTACAATATACATTTACATATATTGAAGTGATTGAAAATGCTCGGCGCCGCCTAGGATGGCGGCGCCTATGTGCAACGCACACCTTGCACCATAGGTAAAATTGCCTCTGAGCAAATGAGTGAAATTCCATTCCTGCGTTCCTGCTTATCACCCATTCGTATCCGAGGCTAAGTTGATTAAACAAATTCTGGGTTAGATCGTTCCAACGTAGATCCTGTCTTGAAAATTCAAAACATATTGGGTTTTTTTCTATTAAAATAATTTTTCTTATAAGATAGCATTGAAAAAATGCATAAAATATATATAATTTTGCATAAAACTAAATGTCTGTTTCATCTTAATCGATTGCCCAAACATTTGTAAAAATGTTTTTTCGAATATGAAAGTAGGTGTGTTCCACTCATTGATGAGACAACGCTGGCCTGCAGTAAAATTAGAAAGGTACAAGAAAATTTCTACGGGTTCCCAAGGCTTGGAAGCTCAATTGGGAGAGCATTGGACCGGACTTTCAAAGGATGCGGATTCAATTCCGGCCTTAGAATTTATTTGTAAGCCAAGTCGATTTTTTTTAGTATATTTATATTTTATAAAAAAAGGGTATCAATTCAATTCGTATGTATATAATGTAGTCAGAAATGCACAGTATTTGGTATATAAGTGTACTAGCGTTTAAAAATATGTGACAAATTGCATAATGTATGTACGTACGTTTGTCCTCGCATATATCAATGACTGTGTGTCGGATTGCATACATAATTTTAATTTGACTAAATATAGTCCAATTTAAGGAACTGTTTACGTTTTATTTAAAAAGAATCAATAGATATTTAAATATTTATAGATAGAAAATTAAGTGCATATTCATTAAAAAAAAAGTTGATTTGTCAAGGTAATTCTAAAACATGTCATTATGAATAACAGTTTAGTGTTGCATGCAGACGACCGTTTGGTGCAACGGTAGCGATCCTACCTTTCGCGCCGACGGTCCTGGGTTCGAATCCCGGAAGGGGCAGATTTTTGTATGATGAATACGAGCATTTGTACCTGAGTCATGGATATTTACATATATTTCTATGTATATTACTTATCTACGTATCGTATAAGTATGTCTATCCGTTACCCTAGTATCCATAACACAAGCCTTACAGTGCTTACTTTGGACTAGGCTAATTGATGTTATTGTGGGAAATATTATTATATTATTATTATATTATTTTAGGTTTATCTTAAAACACTGTATTATTTAATTAATATACATTCTAAGTCAGCAAAAAAAGTTTTATTCGTTTCAATATTTGGAATAGATTGTCACTTAGTACTTTATTTCAACTAACTGAGAGTTAATAAAATACAGTTTTGAAGTTGATGTTATTTTATCAAATTACTTTTTACCATCACTTATGAACTAATCCTTATTCTTATAATTCATTCATTTCAGTAAAAGACGATCAGCTTCTTGAGCTAATAGTTACGATAATTGTTTAAATGTGTGCACATTAAATATAATTAAAAATAAAAAATCCTACAAAATAGCATTGAAAATGCAAAACTATATAAAAATCATAAACGGTTTCATTTTAATCGATTTTCGGAACATTTGTAAAAATGTTTCTATATGTATGATATACGTATGTATGTCTATCCGTTATTCTAGTATTCATAACAAAAAACTTACAGTGCTTACTTTGGGCTAAGCTTATTGGTGTGATTGTAAAAATGTTTATAATTCTGTAAACTGACACTTTTCGGTGATTTGGTCAACTAGTATAAAAGGTTGCAGGTTCGATTCCCGCCTGAGATTCACTTGTGACCCGAGTCGATTTTTTCTAGTATTTTTCTATTATAATAATTTATCTTATAAGATCGCATTGAAAATGCATAAAATATATAAAATTATAAATCTAACATGGCTGTTTCATCTTAATCGATTGACCAAACATTTGTAAAAATGTTTCTTTCGAATACGAGAGGATGTTCCTCTCATTGATGAAACAACGCTGGCCTACAGCGTAAAATCAGGAATGTACTAGAAAATTTCGACGAGTGTTCGCAAGGCTCGGTAGCTCAATTGGGAGAGCATTGGACCGGATTTCCAAAGGTTGCGGGTTCGATTCCCGCATGAGATTCACTTGTGACCCGAGTCGATTTTTTCTAGTATTTTTCTATTTTAATAATTTATAGTATAAAATAGTTATACGGCTAAATAGAAGTTTTATTATGCTGTCTACTGTACCGTACAAATTAAGTAGTTAAGACATCTTATCGTATATAAACAAACAAAAACTTCCACATTTATCTACACTAATATTATAAAGAGGAAAGCTTTGTATTTTTGTATTTTTGCAATGAATAAACTCAAAAACTACTAAGCCGATTTCAAAAAATCTTTCACCATTGGAAAGCTACATTCATGTTGAGTAACATAGACTATATTTAATGCTAGAAAAACTTTAAAAAAATTTGTCCACCCGTGCGAGGCCGGGACGGGCCGCTGGTAATATTAGAAAAAAGTAAATGCTAAATATAATTTAATATTATTACTCCAGGCGGACTATTTTCTAAGGAAGTTATTTTTAATATCGCTACGTTTTTAGCATGCTAATAATGTTATTGCTTTAATTATGAACTGCATAAAAAGTCTCTAATAAAGCTCTTAACAAGAGAATTGTTATGGCGTCACGTCGTTTATTTTGTTGTTTGAGAGTCAAGTGTTGGTTGGACAGAATATTAAAAAGGACGGTGAAAGCATTCGAGAGTTATACGGTTGCTTTCGATTTAAAGCTAGTTCTTTTATCCTTAGTTATGTTAAGTATTAGGTTGGGGAATAAGTTCGTTCGGTTTTTTTCGAAGAGGATTATTTAAAGTATTTGTTTGTTGTTGAGCAAAGTGTTTGTATTTATTAGACAGTGCCTTTTCTGCTCTACAGAACTGTGTTATTTGTTTTTCGAATATTTTTAGTTTTTCCTATTTTCTGGGCTTCGAAATGGAATACCCAGGTGACAAAAATCAGCATTTTCGACATCTACGTTTCTTCGCTTTTCATCGGGGTCAAAAAGCAGCTGAAGCCGCTCGTGACATATGCAACGTGTATGGAGAATGTGTCATAGGTGAGCGCGCAGCACAGAAATGATTTGCAAAGTTCAAAAATGGTGACTTTGATCTCGAAGACATGCCTCGCAGTGGACGACCTGCAGAATTCGATGTCCTCATCGCCTTGAGGTGCGATACACGGGGAAATGCTTGAACGGAACGCAACAGTCAACAAGGAGCTCTACGCCGTGTAAATGAGGCTATGCGACTGAAAAGACCTGACCGACAAGGCCAAGTCATCTTGCTCCACGACAACGCCAGACCCCATGTTGCACAAGTCGTCAAAACCGCACTCCAAGAGCTCGAATGGGAGGTTCTTCAGCATCCACCGTACTTTCCGAACCTTGCGCCAACAGATTATCAGCTTTTCCATTCCTTGTCGAATCAAATGAGGGGTGTTATCTTCGACGGCGAAGAGGACCTCAAAAACTGGGTCATCAACTTCTTCGACACCAGACCGGACGATTTTTGGCGGAACGGCATCAACAAATTAGTCGAGAGGTGGGAGGAGGTTGTAAACAGTAACGGCGAATACATTATTGATCAATTTATTGTTATAATTATTGGTTTTTGTTAAAAGAAAGCACTTTGAAAAAACCGAACGAACTTATTCCCCAACCCAATATATCAATTGAGTGAATTAACTGTAGTCATTTTCTAACCAGTATTTTTTATGATACATTTTAAAAGAAATAATCCATTTTCTATTGTAGTAAATAGACAGGCGCTTGGCTATAACTATCTAGCCTGATGGTAAGCAATGATGCGATCAAGGATGTGACGCCCTTATCTAGAAGAATGAATAGATTAAGTTTTCGGTATCGGTAGCTCTCCGTCATAGCACTCACCCGGGTTGCAGAAGGTCGTGGTTTCGAATTCTGCCTAAGGCGTTGGAGATGTGGTTGGTTTTTTATAAGCGTATTATACGTCTTTTAGAAATAGGGTATTGTGAAAGCAAAAAGAAAACACATACAAAAATAGAGTTTTAATTATTTTTAAATATATGTTTTACAATAACTCGTTCCTTATGCTCTATAATAAATAAGGCTAATTTAATTAGGCACTCTAATCAGTTTGCATAATTTGATATACATCGGAGGTAATGTTAGGTTAGATATTTTTTTATCTATAAGGAATCAGTAAGCTATTCCAACTATTTATTTATTTAAGCATAACTCATATTTTATTAACTATAAGATATAAGATATATTAAATTTAACATTTATAAGTCTTGACAATCTATAATTATATAAAAATGACTTATGTTTTTTTATCTATGCTGGATTTGTTCCAACTTAGGATATAGGATAGGTTGCATTTTAATTACCAATAAAACAGCATCTGTGCAAATCACACGTGGTAGAAGTGAAACCTTCAAAAATAATACGTACACGTATACAAAATACCACGGTTGTTGTGATGCCGTCTCTCAAGCTTTGTACTACAAATGCGCACACAAACACGTATTAACACACGTACATAGTGCTTCCTTTCTCATTTTTTGCTATGCTAAATCTAATGAATTTAGTTGTCTGTCTCTTTTTACTGTCGCTTTTTCGTTTCATCGACTTTCAAATCACAACAATGCTAAAGAAGTTTTCACTTCAAAAATATTGTAAAATATAATAACTGAACCACAGCAACGCGTGGCTGGGTCAGCTAGTAGTCTAAAGATCAATATCACGTAAGTCAAATAAATCAAACCTGTAATTGTAACCAGTATAACCGGTATTATTCATACGGGTAGGCACTTGAAATTTTCACAAAATACAACTGAGGTATTTTTACTTTTATAATAAATAATAAAATTAAAATAAAATAAATATTTAAGGGTGGCTCCCATACCCGTGTGCAGTTGCTGGAACTGCCATCGGGCGCGTCCCCCGGGTGGCGGATTGGGGACGGCCTCCAGATATGGGGGCCACCGGCTTAACCGGCGCGGACCAAAACCAGCAGGGGGGGGAGCTCGGCTGGCGTCCTGGGTATCCCGGGTAGCGGTAGCCGAGCATGGGGAGTTTTAGGCGATGCCAGTTCTGCCTGGTGTCGCTGAAGGAGCTCGTAACCCTGCACATAGTGCAGGGCCGAGGGCCGCCACATTAGGTGGGGGCCGCGGGGACGACAACCCCTTTAAAAAATCACCCGAGGGGGCCTTCGGGCCCAGCTCGCGTCAGCGGGCAAGTCGGGGCGTGTTCCGATCCGAGGATCGGTTCCGGCCCAACCGTAACCTCGTACGTGGTGCGGGAGCGAGGGCCGCCACTTCGGTGGGGGCCGCGTGGAGAAAACCACTATAAAAAATCATCAAAGTCCCGGCACTGGGATACGTGGTGTCGGGACGCCTCTTGGAGGTGGCCGGCGGAGCGCAGTCGGTCCATTAGCGGTCGCCCTGGGGTACCTCCCGACCCCCCAGACGTAGATAGGGTTGCCCAGGTATAGCGGGATCTCTGCCTGGGTGGACCTCTAGACCTCTCCCGCACTCGTGGGTCCAATAATGAAGTTATCTAAATCCAAAAATCCGAATAAAAAAGGAGGGAGAAAGGAGAAGGACGAAGCACTGTGTCCGACTAAAAACAGTTGCCAGATGGAGATAGAGACGGTGGAAATGTCCAAAAGGGACATGGCGCAAGGATCGCCGGCAACCGCCGAACAATCCCGAAATCGCAAGCGCCAAATGTTAGAGCCAAAGGAGGAGGAGCATTAACCAGCAGGGAAAGTTTGGACGCTTAAGTTCTCGACTGAGAGCAGGCCGAAGAGCGATGAGGAATCTGACGAATCTGACGATGACTCTGCCACCACTAATATTCGCCAGATTAGCGAGGATCAGGTGGAGGCACTTAAGGGATACCGTGCGAAAGCGAGAGAAACCTTTGAGCGGCTGAAGATTGAACTCGAGTTGTCCGGGTTATCGGGGGAATCGAGGAAAAGAGTCGAAGCGATAGGCCGGGAGCAGGTGCTCTTTTGAGTGACTTCAGAATGTTCACCGCCCGAGCTCTTGAAGACGACGAAGAATATTTCGAGCTGGAGAAGGAAAACGCGCGCCTAAGGACCGCAGTCCAGAAGCTTAAAGAGGAGGTTGCCGGTTTGAAGACGGAAGTGACGGGCATGAAAACTGAAATGAGACCAAGTAGAGAGCTGCCGACAAAGGAGGACATGCGGCAGATGATTGACCAACCGATGGAAGAGAGGTTCGAGGCGATGGCACAACGCTTTGCCGTACCCTCGCACCATGGGACGGCCAAAGGAAAAGGGGCAGCACCAGGCCCCAGCCCCGGGGAAAAGACGATAAATGCACCGCCCCCTGCCCTCCCCCAGGAGAATCCCTGGGAGGTGGCAGGGAGTAGGAAGAAGAAGCGCAGCGACAGCAAGCGTGCTACTGGGACGGCCAAGGCTGCGGCGCCCAATCCAGCGGACAACCAGAGTGGCAAGAAGAGAAATAGGCGTGGGAGGCTCACCCCGCCACGAACAACGGCCGTGACAATCACGATCCGGCCAGAAGCCGAGGTGTGTGGGGAGACCTATGCCCACATTATGAAGAGGGCCAGGACGGTGGTGTCCCTATCCGAGGTGGGTATAGAATCCGGAGTGATGATGGCAAGCACAGCGACGGGGGCGCGAATTCTAAAAGTGCCGGAGGTAGACGGAACAAAGGCAGACGCACTCGCAGAAATACTGAGGAACCGACTCGGCGACGTCGTGACGATAGGCAGGCCTGAGAGAACAGTGGACGTGCGGGTCTCAGGCCTGGACGACTCTGTCGACCTGCAGGAAGTTGTCGAGGCGGTGGTGGCCAAGACAAACTGTGCCAGCAGCGCCATCAAGGCGCAACCAATCAGACGAGGCCCAAGCGGAATGGGGCATACGCTGTTGAGGCTGCCGATCACCGCAGCAAAGGCCCTAGAGGAGAGCGGAGAGAAGCTCCGTGTTGGTTGGAGCATGGCAGAGGTTAGGGTGCATGCCCCCCGACCCCTGCGGTGCTACAGATGCATGGGGATCGGGCACACAAAGCCCAAGTGCCCATCAAAGGAGGACAGGAGTGGCCTATGTTTCAGGTGCGGGGCGCCTGGCCACATGGCCCTCTCCTGTAAGCGGGAGCCGGCATGCTCGGTGTGCGCCGCCTTCGGGCGGCCGGCCGACCATGTTATGGGCACTCGCAAGTGTGACCCGCCGGTAATGAAGGGGAAGTCCCCTGAGCCGGCGGGTTGTACAAGTGACGAAGAGGCGCGGGCGCAAGCGCTGGAGGCGCGAGTCCAGGCGCCAGAGGGGGAGGGGATGTCCGAGTAGTCGGCATCCCCGAAGGTAGGGAGCGCTCCCTTTCCCCTTTCAGCTGAGAGGGAGACGGGTTGCGCCCAGGTTCGGGAGTGCGGTTGCGGGAGCCCCCCGAGTATTTCTGTCCCGGAGGACTCCCGCAGGCGCAAAGGTCCCAAGACGGATGGACGTGGGGGAAGTTTTCCCCCATCTCCACCCGTGAAGGCCAGCGGGTGCTGGGTTTGGTAGACCAGCACCCGCATTGCACCGGTCTCCAGGCGATGCGGGGCACTCAGGGTGTCACGGGGTGCTCCGCAGCTCCGTGCCCCCCACGGAGCGGAGGAGGGTCCGCCTAGGGCGGACGCACACTGGTGGGGATCGTGGAAAGAATCCTTACACGATCACATAATCCCCACCAAGGTGTTAGAGGTACACCGCGGTGGTTTAGTGGGTAGGCCCCTGCGCACCAACCTGACGAGCTTTTATCGTCGGGTAGATCCGCAGGGGAGAGTCCCACATAACGTATCCGCTGTTCTCCCAAACGGCGGCGTATGCGTAAAGCATTCCACGCGTCAAAAAAAAAAAAAAGGGTGGCTCCCATACAACAAACAAACAGAAAAAATTTTTACTTAACTAAAAGTTTGTACGGAACCCTTTGTGAGCCCGACTCGCACATGGCCGATTTTTAATTGAAGCATGCGAGCAACGCAAAGGGAAAAAGCTCAGTGATAACTTCGTTCTGAGAGCAAAGCACTGATTTTCAGCTGCTACCAAGAGAACGCACGAGTCCATATTTAATGTCCACAAAACTTAAATAAAAAACGTAAAACCCTACACAATAAATATCATACTACACTCATTTGCAAAAAAAACGGGCGGTTTTGATTTTCATTCATCTTTAAAAAGATACAATACAAAAAAGGTTTCAATCGTTTGTACACGTTACTGGCCGGTTTTAAAAATGCCGTGGTATTTAAAAAAGTACGTTCTAAATTCATATTTTCATTTGATGCTCATTTTTACAGAAAACTCCTTTTTACCCTACATTTCTGGCACGAAGTTCCAGAAGTTAACATTGACTTTCATAACTTTTATTCAATTTTCATCGATTAATTTCATATCCTTGACTGTCAAAGCTTTATTTATTGCTGTTTGGCTGTATCAAAAATGGTAGATAAAGTGGTAAAAGCTACCAAAATTATCGCGCTGCTTGAAGAGGGTTGCAGCCAATGCTTCGTGGTTAGGAGGCTAAATGTTAGTCACTCGACGGTCCAAAGGACCTGGCAGCGATATCAGGAGACTGGTTCCGTCGAGAGAAGGCCTGGTTCTGGAAGAAAACCATGTACCCAACCACGGGATGATCGTTTTCTTGTGAGTCGCGCATTGAGAAATCGCAAATCTTCGTATGTGGATCTTAAGAACAACCTCCAAGAACAAAGAAATGTGCATATTAGTCTATGGACGGTCAGGAGGAGGCTTCTCGCTGCCAATATACGCAGTCACCGCCCGGCCCCCGGCTCCAAATTACTCCGTGAGCACCGAGTTCACAGGCTTAGGTTCGCTAGAAATTGTGAATCATGGACTCAAGAAGATTGGAATAGGGTTTTGTTCTCTGATGAAGCCAGGATATCTCTGTTCGGTGAAGATCGACGTCGGCGAGTGCTAAGAAGACAAGGAGAACGCTTTGCAGAGGCATGTTTCGAAGAAATCACACCTTATGGTGGGGGCTCTGTTATGTTTTGGGCAGGAATAAATTCAATGGATCGTACAGAGTTAGTCTTCATTGAAAATGGCTCACTGACTGGGCATCGACACATAACGGAAGTTCTAATTCCTCATGCACAACCCGCATTGGCCGCTCTAGGTGAATACTCGATTTTATGGACGACAATGCTCGCGCCCACCGATCTCGCGATGTTAAAGCGTATGTGCAAGAGGTCGGCATTCGTCGTTTAGATTGGCCAGCTTGAAGTCCCGACCTCAATCCCATAGAGCATATCTGGGACAATCTGAAACAGCGTGTGAGATCAGTACAACCGGCTCCGTAGACCATCAGAGAGCTGAAGAATGTGATTACTGCGAAGTGGGAACGTATTCCGCAAGCAAGTATCCGGGATATACTCGCTAGCATGCCCAGACGAATTCAAGCTGTGATTTTAGTTAGAGGGGGTCACACTCGATACTAAACATTTATCTGCTTTTACTTTATTAAAGAAAAACAAACAATAAAGCTTTTTTATTTTTACTTCATGAGCATATGTACTACTAGCGAACATACACTACTAGTGAGGTTTAGCATTATTTCCCATAAATTGTATCAAAATTTTATGAAATACTGATGACAACGATTATTTTCTTATTAATTTACCAAGTTGTGAGGATAAAACTACCTATAATTGTCAAACAAAGCAATATTAACATTTGAAATGGTTCATTGCTTAGGTGCCCGTTTTTTTTGCAAATGAGTTTATAACAAATAAAAATAAATTATGATTATTAAAGAAAATATATGAAAATGAATTAATGACAAAATAGATTAAATTAAGAAGGTAGCCCAATCAGTTACTGAGTACAGGGTATTGAAAACGGTTGTTAATATTTCTTTTTTAATCAAGGCTTGTTGATAAAATGCCAAACCGGGTACGAGCTCCAAAGCCTAGTGGTTAAAGCGAAACTAGGCAATCTGTATTATCTCATCACATTTTTACTGATTCAACACTGTTTAGATTCTTTATTTTTCCTTCATTAATTAAGCACTGACAATACACCGAATGATTTATTTCTAATGAATGTTAAGAATACGAGCATTTGTACCTGAGTTATAATACTAATAATATTTGTTAGAATTACACCAATCAGAGTAGCCCAAAGTAAGAATCGTAAGGCTTGTGTTGTGGATACTAGGGTAACGGATTGACATACATATATGATACATATTATATTTATAGAGGTACTCATCACACAAACAACTATTTGCGTCGCCCTTCTCTAGAGGGGCGGTTGCCTTAGATGAAGGCTTCTGACCCTTCACGAGTACTAGCCAACCTCAGGTGGTGTTTAGTCAATACGAGTCTGACATAACTTCGAAGCCGGGCCGGAGTATCCATGGAGGATTCACCACCTTCTTTCCCCGAGTTCGGAGGGTGCCTAAGTTGCCAGGGGCGCAAAAAAAACACAAACAACTGCCTCTGCCGGGATTCGAACCCAGAACCGTCGGTGCGAAGGGCAGGATCGCTACCGTTGGACTAAACTATTTAGCGTTGGAACGGACTTCCAACGGTTAGGGGTTCGATTCGTGCTTGAGAATTCACTTGATAGCGGAGTCGAGTTTTTCTAGTATTTTCAAATTAAAATAATGTATCTTATAAGATTGTTTTAAAAATGCACAAAATATATAAAATTAATAATTTACTTCGAAATTCATTCAATTCGTAAACAATTTTTTCGTCGTAAATTCCTGCCAAAGGAGATTGACGACTAAGATTATGATCGCGAGAAACGTATAAAGTTTGCGAAATCGATTTCTTTTAGAATTGGGTGTAAGTTTTAAATGTGTATACCAGTATATCAAGTTCTGATGACCTCCGTTGTGAAGTGGCTCTTATACCGGTTTTCATGGTATAGCCACTCTGAGGTACCGGGTTTGATTCCTGGCCGGATCAATATAGAAAACGAACTTTTATATATTGGCTCGGGTCTGGGTGGTAGTACAGTGGTTTTTTCTGAAATCCATAATACAAGTGCTTTACCTACTTAACTGGAGTACAGACTATCGTTTTGTTTTGTTTTGTTATCGGCAGACCGACAGCTAAATCAATAACAATAGTTAAAAAAATTAACAGCTGAAAGCCAATTACAGGTCCTCACCAATGAAAACAGTTTAAAATTAATGTTAAGCACGTAAAAGGTATATATAAAGGGTAAAATTTCAATACGTACACAGTAATACAGTAAGTAGTGCAAGGTTCAAGTCTACGAATCATAAGTAAACAAAATAGAGTAAGTCCAAGACCAGCCTCACAAAGAACCACAATAAACAGATTACCAAACAATTGCATAACTTTACAAAAAAAATTAAAAATCTAAAAACCCAAGTTTTTCAGTGACCAAAAAAGAATAAGATAACCAGGCGGGGCCAAGCGAGGGGCCACTCAAAACGTGGGGGCGCATGTTACTTATGGAGATGTAATGAGATGTATGATATGCATAGATGTTGAGAGTATTTGTAAAGATGCGCCCCCACGTTTGGAGTGGCCCCTCGCTTGGCCCCGCCGGGTTATTTTATTCTTTTTTGGTCACTGAAAAACTTGGGTTTTTAGATTTTTAAATCTAGTATTATTATTTTATTCTTTTTAATTATTAACTCAACGAAGTAACCATGTGTTACGCAACAATCGGATAAGCCCCATACAAAAGTGAAAGTTGCCGAAAGTTGACCTGAAAGTGCACCTAGAAAGTTGAAAGTTGTTTAAGCGTGCATTGTCATCGGGTTCTGAGCTACCCTGAAAGTTACAACTCGCTAGGTGGTCGGGAAGTGCCTCAAAATTGAGATACAAGATTCCAACCGGACAGACAAGACGACAGACAAGCAAACAGACAAGAAAGCGACCTAAGAAAAACGTGAGAATAACCAATTACCAAACAATTGCATAATCTTACAAAAAAAAACAATCAACAGTCATTTGACTGACATTTAGGCATTTGCCTATTAGTAAAAAAACTTATCAATCATTAATCGCTTCACCGATGCAACGCTAGCGATAAACAGGTCAATGTCAAACTGTTTGGATATTGCGTTCAAGCTATTGCTCGCACGCAGAAAATACGAGTGTATGTGATGTTGTCTTTTATTTATTACTAGCTGACCCAGCCACGCGTTGCTGTGGCACAGTAATTTTATTTTTCTAAAATAAAAGACTTTTTCTAAAAATAAAAGCAGCCTAAGTTACTCCTTATTACATCAGCTACCTGCCAATAAAAGTCCCGTCAAAATCGGTCCAGCCATTTCAGAGATTAGCCGGAACAAACAGACAGACAGACAAAAATTTAAAAAAATGTTATTTTGGTGAACGTACCGTATAAATATTCATATGCATGTAGTAAAAAACGGTTATTTCAATATTACCAACAGACACTCCAATTTTATTTATATCTATAGATTAATATTTATATCAATCGGTCAGACTAATTCTTTTAAATACTATGTCAATTTAAGTTCAGTGGTACTAAATTTTGTTATTTATTTAATAATTTAATTTAAAGAAAACCATTTATAATTTTTATTGCCATTATTTATAAAAACTAGTTTTCTCACACCAATCTAATGTTTTCGTAGAAACAAAACGATAGCGTGTTTTAAAATAACAGTAGCAACAGCATTCATTAACAACTATAATCAGCTAAATTTCGCTAAATATGAGTAAAAATGTAAAATTAAGTAAAAATATATATTTTTTATATAACATTGATTGCACACGCGCTGCTGTGACTAAGTTATTATAACTTAAAATAAAACCTATCCTTTGTCCTCAGTCCGAAGAAATCCAGCACAATAACAAGAAAGTCACATTGTTTGACCGCGATGAACTGCGATAATACTCAACCGATTTTATATATTGAAGAATAAATATCATGATATATATTGTGAAATCTTTGTAAATAAAAACCAAATATATCACAAACTGAGTCAATAATGGAACAAGACAAAAAAATACGAACAATAAAATCGAAGCAATATGTTTTTAATACGTTATAATGTCAAAACTTGTATTTCAAATAGTCAATTGGTAATATATTTTATAGAATTGATAAGAACTCAAAAATACTTGTTTTATAATAATTAAAAAAAAGTAGAGTAATATTATGAAGCAATTATTGGTAATTTAAATAACCACAGTAAATATAAATATTAGTCATCTTTATATATATAAATTACGTGTCACGTTGTTTGTCCGCGATGGACTCCTAAACTACTTAACCGATTTTAATCAAATTTGTACACCGTGTGCAGTTTGATCAAACTTGAAAGATAGGATAGATATCATTTCAATTTATAACACAGCAACGCGTGGCTGGGTCAGCTAGTAATATTATATATTGTACTGAATTCTACATATATAAATTATTCTAAAAGAAAAATACTAGAAAGAATCGACTCGGCTCACAAGCCATACTTAAGCGGGATTCGAACCTGCAACCTTTGGATATCCAGTCAGCTCCCGAGCCTTGTGAACACCTGTCGAAATTTTCTAGTACTTTTCTACATTTTTCGCCGTAGCAAGTAGGCAAGTAGCAAGTAAGTAAAGCACTTGTGTTATGGAATTCAGTAACAACGACGGTACCTCAACCCCCAGACCCGAACCAATATATAAAAGTTCGGTGAAATAAAATGAAATGAACTTTATTCAAATGCACTTAAAATTAATTATTGTACATCTTCCAACTTCTTTTTCTACTACCCATTCAGGACGTCTTTTAACTGACAAGAAGAATGGGCGCCAGAAATTCGACAGCTTTCACGGAAATAACGACATTTACAATATTATACGACTTCACATTACATAATCTTTTTTTCTAACTTTTCTAACTCTCCGGTTGACTGGTAGAGAATGCCTAATGGCATTAAGTCCGCCATTTGTACATATTTTGTGTGCAACAAAGTTTAAAATAATAAAATAAAATAAATAAATAAATCCACAAAAAAACTATAAATATCCGTCATACAGTAACAGTTATTAAAAAAACAAAGTTTTTGGAGTGGTATTACGGCATATCCCGATTGAAACGAAAAGATTAAATCGCTGCCAATCCTTTTGTACATATTTCGGAAGAGTTCCATTTTCACGTACAAAAGGTTGGAGATAAATTGTGATATTCTGAAGTCGCAACCGTTCAGAAGGCAGGAATAATAAAAAAAGAAAATCTTCGATGCCGCATTGCATTGCAACGGTTCAGTGCTAGGGTTGACACTCTTCACAAAAATCTAATAAGATTTTAACACAACTTTTACCAAATTAATTTTGTTTTATATTTAATCCTCTTGTACGCGATCGCCCGTGTACGCGATGCGATTTGATTGAACCTTTCCATTTTTTTTAATAAGCAACTTAAATGCTGCAGTAAGTTTTATATTCTCACACTCACAATTTTATGCTTTACTACGCAACAACGCACTCCATTATATATTGTTACAAAATACATTAAAATTTGGAAATCTATTTGAAGAAGCCTTTGATTTGAAGACTCACATCAATCACATGCCCAAACACGTTTTGATTCCTTTACAGGAGCCGTGATCACAAGATGACTAAGGTGAACAATCCAGTAGAATGGTTTTATTCAAATGTGTGATAGGCACGCACATGTAAGAATTAATAAATTTTAACACATAAACGATATTTCTTGTATAGTTTAATTTGTAGAATTAGAAAAATATTTTTAAAATTTTTGTTTTTAACACTAAAAGTATACTTATGTAGGTGAAAATATAAGCGTTGATAAAAATTGGGATTTTAAAATATTTTAAATTTCGTTAAACTGTTGCCGTGATTTGAGTGGCTGCCTTTTTAATAAGTTTTCTTTCTATCAATTAGCGATATATTTTGATAGTACATCGAAAGTTCTGATAAACTTTCATTTTTAATACAGGCTATGGGTCAAGTTGTTCATAAAGTAAAGCGAGTACTAACGTGGGCTCAATCGAAACAAAAACATTCAGCTTGGTCTCTGTGCAAATACACCACCCATAAAAGCTACCGGTGGCTGTTACATGCCTCCACATTGGCTAAAGAAAAATTTGTTGGTAATTGACAGAATTAATAATACGCATTGTTTATTCTGTTGCACTATGAGGAGTAGCGCTTTCGGCCTATGATTGCGGAACTCAAGCAACATTCTCAAGGACGAGCAACGCAGTCATGTAGGATTCTCCTCAAGTCTTCCACCTGGGTTAAGCACCCTCAAAAAAAGAAGCGAAGGTTTTTAGTATAAAACGAAAAATAGATATAAAGCCACGCCAGCCACGCACACTGATATGAGTGAAACCAAGACATAAGGCCACGACGCACACAGAGGTGGGGAGGCAGCTGGCTCCTATATATATCGTGTAACGATATTAATCTGATGCTCTCATGTTACGGTCAAATCTGACACTTAGCACGAATATAGTGGCAATAAGCGATAAATATATGTTACAGCTAATTATAACAATATATTGTAAATTTGTTTGTGGTCAAAATATGTATCATTGAACTGTATGCTGTTCACATTTTAGTTTTTTTAACCCTTTTTAAACAAGATAAAATATTTTAATAGAAAAATACTTACGCAATCTTTAAGTCCCGATCGGCATTAGGAGAGCATGGGACCGGGCTTTCAAAGGTTGCAAGTTCGAGTCGATTTTTACTTGTATTTTTCTATTTAAATAATTTATCTTATAAGCTAGCTTTGAAAAAATGCAAAAAATATATGAAATTATAAAACTTTCTTAAATAATTTAATTATAATATTTTCCAATAACTCGTAAGTGACACCCCTAAGCAGTGCATCGCACACTCACGCCCAGACATCGAACCTGGAATAAGTGATGAGCCGCGCTCTGGGACGTTTCTCACAATCTTCGCTCCTCTTGATATACGGGGGCAGACGTGCGGTTTACCGGAGCGAATGTACCCGTCAAAACTTACTTTATTATTTTCGAAGTTGTATTCTGTAGAACAGAAGAGTTCAAATAGATACCATATTACGATAAAAAAAATAAAAAACTGACAGTAGCATAATTGGAAGAACATTCGCCCGGATAGTGAGAGGTTATGGGTTTGATCCTGCCTGATTCCTGAGATAGGTTGAATTTTTTTGATCAAAAATTGCTTTTCATATAATAATTTACAGAAATAAGATCCATTATTATATAAATTATTATATAGTTCATAATTGGCTACTTAAGCGTTTTTTAGCGCCCGGCGTGCTTTGTTGTTTGCTTGCCATAAAATCCAAGTAACCTTATTTACTTCTAACAACATCAGCTGTCTGTTAGTGAAAGTCCGTTGAAATAGACTCAGGGATTTGAAAGTTAACCGGAGCAAATAGACCGGCAATAAAATTAAAAAAATATTTTTTGTTACAAGTGCCGTATACATATTTATTCACATGTGTATTTAATTATTCGTAAAAAGTTTTTTATTGAAGTGAAAACTTCTTTAGCATCGTTGTGATTTGAAAGTCGATGAAACGAAAAAGCGATAGTAAAAGAGACAGACTCATAAATTCATTAGATTTAACGTAGGAGAAAATGAGATAGGAAGCATTATGAACGTGTGTTAATACGTGTTTGTGTGCGCATGCGTAGTACAAAGCTTGAGAGAAGGCATCACAACAACCGTGGTATTTTGTATACGTACACGTATTATTTTTGAAGGTTTTTTACTAACTACCACGTTTGAATTGCACATATATTTTTTTAATACATGCAGATATATATTAGGGGTTAAAGTATGAAATTGCCGATTTGTACTGAAAATCTATATTGTTTATTTTTTAAATTTTTAACAAATTTATTTAATCAAAATAGTTGCCATTATTATCTATACATTGCTGCCATCTAATGGGAAGGTCATTAATGCCTTTGCGATAGAATTCCGACGATCTAGACTGCACAAACTGTGTGAAAGCATTTTGTACTGCCTCCTGGGAAGAAAACTTCTTGTCACGTAGATAATTGTCCAAATCACGAAAAAAATGGTAGTCCGTTGGAGCAAGGTCTGGTGAATACGGAGGATGACGAATGGTTTCTAACTGCAGTTCCTGAAGGGTCAAAATGGTTTCTCGTGCTGTGTGAGGTCTCGCGTTGTCGTGGAGCAATAATGGTGAAGATCGATTCATGAGTCGGGGCTGTTTTACTGCTAGTTTTGTCAACATGGTTCGGAGTTCGGCACAATAGACATCTGCCGTTATTGCTTGACCAGATCGGAGAAAACTATAGTGAATAACACCATGCTGAGACCACCAAACAGTTACCATTACCTTTTTATTGGTAAGTTTTGCTTTAGGACACTGTTGTGGCATTTGACCTGGGGTCAGCCATTGCATTTTTCTTTTCCGGTTATCATAAAGAATCCACTTTTCATCACATGTTACAATTCGATCCAATATTCCTTCATTTCTGTACCGGTTCAACAAGGCAACACAAGTTTCAACACGCGTTTCTTTCTGCAGATCAGTCAAATCATGAGGCACCCATTTTTCGTATTTTTTTATTTTATTGATTTGACGCAAGTGAGTCAATATTGTGGGTAAGGTAACGTTAAACCATGCCGCTAATTCCTGGGTACTTTGACTAGGATCGGCTTCCACTATCTCTCTTAATTCATCGTTATTTACCTGTGTGGGCGGTCTTCCTCGTGGCTCGTTCTTTAAGTCGAAATTTCCATCACGAAAGCGTTTAAACCAAAATCGCACGGTGCGTTCATTAGTAGACCCCTCTCCAAACGCAGCATTGATATTGCGGGCTGTTTCTGCCGCGTTAGTTCCGCGTCGGAACTCGTATTCAAAAATAACTCGAATTTTCGCAGTATCCATCTTTCTTGTCTAAATTGAATAACAAAAACAATTGAAAGTCGATATTCAAATGTTTTACATTTTTTAAAAAAAGAACATCATAGAAACCATTTAAAAAAAGTTTCATTCGAAAACCTCAAACCATGAAGATTCTATGTCAATTCAAAGAACCTATTGCAATAAAACGGCAATTTCATACTTTAACCCCTATTATTTTTTGTAGTCCGATCCTCACCGACGTGCTACGATGTAAAGGGATAACTAGAATATTAATAATGTTTCTATAGCCTAATACACTTATATATTGTTTATACAAAAAATGACCAGCTCGTAGAATTCATCAACGATACGTAGTTCGCCTAAAATGACAGATAAATTCTGATACTTGATTCCTAAAAATGCTAATACATTTTACATGTGTAATGGAAACCGGGAAGAAGTTCCAAAGACGAGAATCCTGAATGGTAAAGGCGTAGAGCGTGGTACTCTGATATTAAGAGCAATATTCTCTCATGACCGCCAAGAAAAGGCATTTGATGTATAAAGGAATTAAAATTTCTTAGTATTGTCTGATATATATAATAAACACTGTTGTCTGTAAAGTCAGTTTACGGACGATAATTTTACGTGATAGCGTCATAAGCAAACATTGATGAAATATTGTATACTTTTATGAATTGAATTGTTATCACTGAATTATCATTTTTAATTGAATTTTTATTAATAGATTATCATTAATTTGTTGCAATAATCAATGGAACCATATTAACTTTTCATTTCATTAAGTGTAAGAGAGATAGATGCGCCACAAGTTGAGCGCTTAGGCCGATCGTGCCTCTCTATTGCTTGTTCCGCGCTCTCGTTTGCACGCGGAACGTTACACTTTTTCGTGCGTGCAGCCGGCGTTCATGGACTTATCACGTCAAAAACTTTTCGTTATTGTATTTTCGATGCTATCTTATATGATGAATTATATTAATAGAAAAACATTACACTAATGTTATACAATCGATACGATTTTGTTGTATATTTCAATTAAAATAATTTAAAAACTAAAACTTGTCACTTTATTATCTTTCTTAAATTATTTATTTAACCAAGTCAATATCAAGTTTTCCTTTATGGCATCTAAAATAATGAACATAAAATGGCCAATGGAGTTTATCTTATATGGACATTTCCTTGTCATATTCATCCAGACAACAGATGTACGATTAAGACGGTGGGCCAATTTGAGTTCCATCGACAAAGTCTGTAATAAATATTGAAATTGTAGCATAAGAAAGTAATTTTTAAACAAATATCACAAAAATGTGAATGTTATTGGAAGTTTGTTCTTTGTCTTGGGAGTCTTTTTACCCTCTCAGCGGAGTCCACTGCCGGATGTATGCCTCCTCAAAAAATTGGGAGATATTGCCATAATCTCCAGGCTTGGCAGGTAGGTTGGAGATTGCAACCATTATTGGGAAAACAGTGCCGCCTATTTGGCTATTCTGAAAGTGTATGGTGGTTACCATCAGTATCATTAATAATCTTACGTGTGTATTGATTTACACGTTTTATCAACATTACTAACACATCAAAAGATCATAATTCAGAAAACATTTATGTCTAGTCTTTCGTCTACTGTGTAGGGTGAGTAGGCATTCAGTATCATTAATTGTAACATTGTTCATAATCTTTTGTTTATACATGACTGGAATCTACATAATAATTGGCATACAAATGTCTATATTGTTCTTGAGTCAATATAATACATCCTCTCATAATATATTAAATAGGTATATATCGGTAATAATAGTTTTTACATTTTAGCGTCGTGTGGACTAGCGGCTAGTCCACATGAAACTAAAAGTTTTGGTCACAGATCTATGACATCTGATGTGATGTCTGACCTGGTATCCCCGCAATAATGGTTCAACCCACCAATCGCTATGATATCGACTCCCAATACTTCAATAGATGGAAATTACTAATTTTCAATATTTGAAGCACAAGTACTGCTTAATTTGGAACATGCAATTGCTAACTGTTCCATAATTTATTATTCGTTTATATCAGTCTTTATTTTTTAGCAACTTTAGTCTAATCTGTGGTCAGCAATAACCACCTACTCCAGCCACAAATTAATTAAATGACAGACAAAATCACGGGAAAGGCAAATCCCGGATTAATGAATATCAGATTCGTACACATTTTATGGTACGAAAGGGTCCTCCTCAACTTGGCTATCGAGTTACTAATTTTTTTATTTCCTAATTGGAAAGTGAAATCGATCAATCAAATTAACAGACTGCCGCAGTTGCATTGCCTTCTTTTTTAAGATTCATATTCATTTTTTAAAATAAGTGCTTATAATCTATGGATTATTAGCAATAGATGTATGACATTTATGCCAGCATCTACGTCGAATTACCACTTAATACGAACAGCTGTGAGATACTTAAATTTAAAGCTTTGCCTCCAATGAATTGCAGATTGTAAGTACTAACAAGACCTTTAAGTCATTAAACCGCATCTCTTAAATGAGAAGTTACGACGTACATCAGCTCACGAGGGTGCAATCTCTGGTTTTAGTACTAGCAATTGCTATTATAGTCCTGAGGACAAAGTTTATTATACGATCTATCAACTTGTAAAACTTTTAAACCAAATGCTTAGAGCTTCAGTTTTCAGAATCACAGCCATTAAGGTTTCAGTTTCTTAAAGCCTTTTCAACTACATAATATTTTAGCAGTAGCTTAGATGATCAGGGGAGATGCATCAAGACTAAATCTAATAAAGCACCAGATATATCTTACTAGTTTTCCGACCGCGGCTTCGCCCGCGTTGAATTCGGTTATATTGCGGTATAGAGCACAACTATAAGAAAACTTCTCATTCCCACGGAAAAATCTAAGAAGCGCGATGTAACGCTGGATACAATTAGTTGTTAAACCAAAACTGAATGGTACACTATATTATATGTTTTCCCTTGTGGAGCATAAACATGCAGATTTTGGGCACTGGAAACCCGGGATCACGCTACATAGACTATTCCACTTCTTATGTATTTTAAAAAACACATCGTTACCATGTTTTAAAAAATACCCAGCGCCATCTATCGCATACCTCAAGAACTAAATAACGTAACTAATACTTATACCAATTAGTAATTCGTTGACTTTAGTGATTTCAGGATAAGTAGATGTAAAAAAAACAATTTAGACGATAAAACAAATTGTACGTTTTCCTCATTTTCGAGGATTCATTTTCGTATCATTTAGCTTCAAAATTTACATGTTCATATTCGTTTGCAACATATAAGTAGATGTAAAAAAAACAGTTTAGACGATAAAACAAATTGTACGTCATCCCTCGGGAATTCCTCATTTTCGGGGATTCATTATCGTATCATTTAGCTTCTAAATTTACATGTTTATATTCGTTTGCAATATTTTACCTTGTTTTAAACGACACACAGCGCCATCTACAATCCATCCATCAAGCAAACAATATTTTTGTTTTTCCTCGGGAATATCAATTTTTCCAGGATAAAAAGTACCCTATTATTTAATCCAGACTTTTATCTTTACGTGTGCAAAATTTCAAAGCAATCGGTTCAGTAGTTACGGCGTGAAAGCGGAACAAACAAACAAACAAACAAACAAACTCACTTTCCTATTTATAATATTAGTAAGGATGAGCCATCCTTCAGATCACTCGATAAGACACTGCCCTGTCTGTAAATATTAAGGGTTGCATTGTTTGTCAAACAAAACAGTGATAAGTTTGTAAAGACAGGACAAAATCCCCACAGACTTGTAATATGTATATACTAATCCCTAAAACGAAGAAATTTCTAAAACTTAGAATTAGTGTTGAAATATTTGTATGCTATTGTGATAGGACTAAATAGACCATGAGGTCAGAGTTAAAATCTATGTTATTTATTTATTTAGGATGGGTTAGCTCTTGATCCTAATCAAGCTCGGGGGCCAAAACAGAATCCACGATTGAACGAGCTAACCCAGAAGGTGCCTCTTCAGCCTGGCTTTGAAAATGGGCGGGTTATAAGTTCAGGGAGGTTGTTCCACTCCTTTGTTGTGCAAATTATGAAGGATGTTGAAAAGTGCTTGGTACGACAGGTAGGAATAGCAACCAAGAAAGGGTGGTAGTCTGCAGTGCGTCTGGATGTCCGATAGAAAAAAGGAGATGGCGGTAAAAAAATGAATTTATTTATTGAAACTCACTTTAACTAGATTTTTAATCTAGTTAAAGTTAAAGTCATGAGATCTCTGTAAATTATTTATTTACTCGGCTCACAAGCAAATTCGCAGTCGGGAATCCGCCACCTTTGGATGACCGGTCCAACGCTCAAAATATAACATTAACAATTACTAACAAACTTGCTAACGGTCACTTATTGACGCCAATATCAGAAATCTCTTTTTAACAATATTTGATATGCCGCATCCACTATTCAACTACGCACTGTGAGTTTAATTCCATGGTCGCTCGGTCATGCATTCACTTTGTCATTTATTATCTACCCGACACTTTATTGTTATTTCTTTATAATTTTCTGTTTGTAATCTAGTAGGCTCATACTAATTTTTGTTATTAGTTGAAAAATGTTTTCTCGGTAAGTGAATTATTGTAATTCTTTTGAGAAAAATAAAATTCTTTTTAACAACACGCTCTCCCAATGATGGTAAAATAGTTATTCCTACTGTCATTCCAAAAAAGTTAAAAAGTTTTTAGTTTGTAGCATTTCATACAATCTGATAATGACGATGAAATATCTTTATAAGTTTTTGGCCACCAGTCCAAAAGTTTCTTAGTCTCCACAATAATGTTCCGAACACAATAACTACGAGAATAAGCTCAACAGCTTAAGCGAACCAGTTACATTTAATAGAAAAGTAAAGCATTCGCTTAAACTTGTGCACCAATTACTGCACGAACTAACACTCGTGAAATACCTTTGTCGCTTATTAGAACCGCAGTATTAACTCGGTACACTCGTGATAGTTTCTCCTATTATCTAAGCGTCATCAACTCTAATTCCTTACAACGCTACCCATGCTTGCGGAAGTTTAACAAAGGCAATAATAACGGTACATCTCAACTACAATGGGCTTGGAGAAATTCGAATTCCGTATAAGTATCTATATAGGAATGACAACATACGAGCTGAATTACAGAGCGACATGCATTGCTGATTTTTAAATTAGAATTATTTTGATTTGACTATACCTGACGGATTTTTGACAAAATGATAAATAAATTATATTAATACAAAAATATTAGGAAAATTCGACTCCGCTCACAAGTGAATTTTCAGGCGGGAATCGAACCCGTAACCTTTGGAAGTCCGGTCCAATGCTCGCCCAATTAGTTTACAAAGCTCGGTAGCTTTTTGCTAGTTTTGCACCAAACGGTGGTCATAAAGAAACAATAAAAAAAACATTTATTGACACACACACACAAAGAAAGAGAGAGAGAAGACAAGAATAGGAGGAGAAATTAAGTAATAATAAAATACAACATTTCTCACGTTCACACCAATTATCCTAGCTCAAAGTAAGCACTGTAAGGCTTGTGATATGGATACGAGGGTAGCAGATAGATACGAGGGGTGATCCAAAAGTAATGATAATGAATATTAAACAACATGATTATAGTTATTTTTTTATTTTATTTTTCTACATAGCCCCCTATAATAACAAGTAAATACATTTAGTCCATCTTCTTTCTACGAGTATATGATACACAAATATTTTATATTGATAGAAATATATATTTTATTTACGAAACTTAAAAACTACTATTTGAGGTCACAACAACCATGCCTGGGAATCTAACTATTTATTATTTTATCTGTCTACTAATCTACAAGTTTTGCTTTTCCGTAACCAATTGCGAGCCGTGTGTATCTCTCATATATAGCTGTTGTTACGCCAACTTGGCATTGTTTCGATATGCATAAACGCTTTACTGCTGCAGCAGATGTTTCGTCGGGAGTCGCCTAATCTGTATAGGGGGACTCATCTATTTCACGAATTAGCTGCAGTGGAATTTGATTTAGATGCATTTGCGGTTCTGGAATGTTCTAATTGTTTCTATTATTTCTAAATTATAGGTCGACTTAGCTGTGTTCGGTACAGATGTTAAACGATCTTGTAACATTCGCATAAGTTATAGGTCTTCATAGTTTGTAAGTTTGACTTGCTTTTGTACGTACCGATATCACTATTACTAGATTCTGATACCTACTTACATCTGTATCAAATAATTATTATATTTTTTAAATAAAACAACTTATTAAGGGTTTTAGACGTCATAACGTCTTATAAAACGATGAAAATTGGCTGCATGCACGAAAAAGTGTAACATTCCGCCTGAGCCGAGCGTGCAAGCGAGAGCGCGGAACAAGCGAAAGAGAGGCACGATCGGCCTAAGCGTTCGACTTGTGGCGCATCTATCTCTCTTCCACTTCATGAAGTGAAATGTTAAAAAATTTCCATTGTTTATTACAACAAATTAATATTAATTTATAAAAAAAAAACAATTAACTCCTTCTTTGTATTATACAAATTAATGATAATTCAGTGATTATAACTTAATTCAATTCATAAAAGTATGCAATTTTTCATCAATGTTTTCTTATGACGACGTTGACTGACGTTTTGACTCCTTTACAGGAGCTGTGATCACAGGTTGACAAAGGCAACGGTCGACATGTATTTTCTACTACCTTCACAATATTTCAATGGGCACGTTTATATAAATTTCAACAGCTAGTAACATGCTCGATTATAATATTGTGAAGGTAGTAGAAAATATTTGTCGACCATTGCCTTTGTTGTCCCGTGATCACGGCTTTTGTAAAGGAGTCGTATTAAATATAAATTATGCGCGAAAAACCCTTAATAAGTTATTTTATTTAAATGTATTCTGTGCAGCAAAGTGTAAGAACTTTATTTAATATATTTTTTGTTGTTTATGATACATAGATATGTAATATTCATAGAAATATATATAAATACCCATGACTCAGGTACAAATGTATTCATCACACAAATATCTGCCCCGGAACTTAAACGCTACAGTTGCACCAAACGATCGTTGAAAATAACATTAAAAGTAATCAATCCAGAAAACTTATTAGAATTTTTTCCTCCCCTTTGCTTTGGGAGATACGGTAAGCCATTACGCCTGAATGCATCTGCAGTCATTAACAATCAACAAACCGCAGTGGGCCCACGTGGTGAAGAATGAAAAACACCTCAGGGAAAAGTATCATAGCCTGTATTTTTTATAAGGACGGTGTGAACCCTGGCAGTGGTTACGAATATTCTTAATTCTTAAGCGCATGCTTATTATGCTTTGAGAATTGTTGCTATAAAAATATGTAAATAATACCGTTGCTTAATATAATATTACTCATTTTGTTATTAGTAATACTTGAAAGGGCTGTGCACTGGATTGATCGAGGCTGTTTATGGGTTTTTAGATGCTGTCCAGTGGGACAAAGTGCCATTTTTGTTTAAACCTAATTATATATTTTATTAGTTGAATTATTGTTTCTGACGTATATTGTTTAAAATCTATAATAAACAATAAATCCATTCATGTTGTACGTTTCATTATCCGACGAATGCTGTAGAAATACCAAGCGTTCAAACTTCAAAAAGTCATGACGCTGACCACTGGTGCCTTTACCTTAATGAAGATAAATTAAGTTTAAAAATGATGTTTTTTAGAGATTCAAATTATCAAATCTTGCGAATCCGATAAAAAGCCATATAAATATATTATTTTTAGTATCAATCAATTTGTCATATTCTTCTTTATAGAAATACAATAAAAATATTGTATATATTTCAAATTATTTACACAAACCAATAATAGTGTATAGGCAAAACGGTCGATTTAAAAACTTACGATCAAATATAAATTACAGTTTAATTAATTTTTAGATGCATCTATAATATTGGTAGTTATGAGACAAATTTAATAAAGTTTTCAGCTCGTCGGCATAATCAAAAGCTATTCTCAGTAACTTTAAGAAAAAATACATATGGATGTTTTTCTCCTGTTTGCTCGATGCTGAAACATTGTAATTTGTTATTTCAAAATAATAATTTAAATATTTTTGTGAATCAAAAACTTCCTTTTAAAAAACAATTTTGAACTGTTGTATAAATAATTTTTAGTTTTAGTTTTTAGTTTTTTTTTCTATTATAAATAATGTCCTAATTTGAAGTATTATTAAATAATTAATTAATTATGTACGGAAATGAAAACGTCTTCTACGTATAATAATATTGTGCTTATCTTTAAGTTAAATGCATATACGAGTATGATACATTTTCGCTAAGTGCTGTACTTTTAAAGTAACTTATCTTTATGTATTTAGTGGGTAAGCCTTATTAAATAAACAAATAGTAAACTATTATACAAACCAGCTCATAATCAATAATTGATGAAGTTGTCGAAACTTGTAAGCCTCTTACGATTTAAGCTGTAGAGCTTTCTCCAAAACTTACAACGATTTTATCTACATCAGGTGAGCACAGATTATGTTAATGGTTTCTAATATTATGTACTCTGTTTTAAGCATTAAATAATGAGGTTGGTGAGGCTCAATGGCACAGTAAATATCAATCTATAACAGTAGGGTAACTACGTACGATCGATCGAAATGAACGCATTCCCGCCTCGACAAGACCCCTGAGCGTCGCAGAGCTGTCAGTAGTGTTGCCAGACTATCTATAGCATTTCTATCGATATTTTCATCTGAGAAATAACGTACCTACCTATTATCAATAGATCTGTTTTATAAAACGCTCAAAAGCCTTAAGCTTAGACGGAAGGTAGCAAGCCTATCAGTTTTTGATAGGATACATTTCGGAGAGTGTGGCGCAGAATTGCACAATCTTGTTCCCGTTTTCCGCAGTCCCCATTTTTTTATCGGACTTACAAATAAGCGACACCATCATATGGTAGATATATAAAAGAGTCGCACTAAGTGGTTCGTGATAAGTACCGCTAAGGAGTGGAACTCTTTTCCTGTATCTGTTTATCTTGACAAATACAATTTAGGGGTCTTCAAGTCCCGAGTGAATAGGTGTCTTCTAGGCAAGCGCGTCACATCCTAGATCGCATCGTCGCTTACCATCAGGAGAGATAGTGGTCAAGCACATACCTATTTTCTATAAAAAAACAGACATATCGATACTGTTGATAATATCGATACTATAGATTTTGAAGCGAAGTTTCTTTACGAAACTTTGGGCTAAGCGTCAGATTTTACCGTTACATAAGAGCGTCAGATTTAGTACCGTTATCAAAGAGTTCTACAGAATATATAGAAGTCATTGACCGCTACACGATATATATAGGAGTCAGCTGCTTCCCCACCTCAGTTTGCTTGGTGTTCTGCTCCAAGCCATCAGTCCCTACCGTTTGGTTATTTTTAATAAAGGCGTTTTTTCAATCTTATCAAATAAAGATTTTGAATAAGAAATCATGCATAGAATAAAGAGAAATAAGAAAAAACGTTTTGGTAGGAGCGGGAAGCTTCACGTTAGTCATTTTGATTTTGTACATCACGCCTTTTTCCCGCAGCAGTATGCAGAGATCACAGATTACCACTTTCTACGACCCTGATTTATTTCACTACTTTCTCTCGCTTCTTAAACTCTCATAAACCTTTCATACTAAAAGACTCTTCGTGGAGTTCAATAATTTTTTGGTGGGCAGTTCATTAAAAGACGGAAAGAAATAATCAAACCAAATACCAACTTGCTGAACTGGACACGATTCAGCACAGAAATTAGAGGCTCATTAATGACAGCAAAATGGTGGAAAACAACCTTAGCTCACCGCCGCAAAGTTATTTGTCTGTCTGTTATTAATAGACTATACTTTGGAAAGTGTGATCAAAGTATAGGAGGAGCTGCATGAGCTTATTCTGCCACCCTCTTATTCCATTAGACGTCCAGACGCACTGCGGGCAACCAAGAAAGTGCGGTGCTTTTCTTAATTACTATTCTTAGCTGTCGCACCAAATGCTACTCAACATCTTTTATAATGCACACAGATTGGAGCTTTCTCTCTGCGTCTGTATTTCCGAGTACTTATAATCAGTCCATATTCAACGCCAGGGTGAATAGCTACCTTCTGGATTATCTCGCTCCATCGTTGATCCTGTGATGGCCCCTGGGCTTGATTAGGATCGAGAAAAAAACTATTAAAAAAAGAAGGAATGACTTCGCCACTTAATTACAAACTCATTATTTTGTCTTTATTACCACAAATACATAAAACGATGACATTTGTCACTAATTTTGCAATTCCTGTAAAAGACTATACTTGATGATGTCCTTCTGTAGTCGCAGTCTTCTCGTCGCTTCCACTTTTCTCATCTAAGGCAACTTTTTCGTATTGTGGATCATTCCATTCAGCCAACTTTCCTGTTCCTAGCACCACATATATTAAGTTGGTGAAGAAGTATAATCCTGAGGCAACTAAGAATACGTTTCCCCAAAGGGCGGGATCGGTCTAAAAAAGGAGTAAGTCATTGTTATCTCTATTAACTACCGTAAAATCGTTGGCTTTTAAACTGTGACAATAAAAATAAAAATAATTATGTATTTCTTGCAAATTCTTCTAGTGGGTTTCTTAAACACACTAGACTAGGCATGTATTCTGGGAATCTTATTGTAAGGAATTACCTTTATAGAATTATGGTGGCTAAATTATTGACAAAAGATCAGATAACAGTTAACAATGTCAATATAATGGAATAGTTATATCGTAACTTTTGTCTTCGTATTGTGAAGTTTAAAAAAATAATGGCCAATTAATCGTCCAAATATTCAGAACTTTGATAAATTTTGGATATTCGTTATCAAAATTACCCTATAAATGTATGTCCTGCGAGTCCCGATAGTTCCAGTTCAATCCGAATTCAATTTAATTTATTTTCAAAATCTGCTGAAATATCGAAATAAACTCAAGCTTTAGAATAATGTTTAATTAAAATACTTACGGGATCAGTCAAAATAAATCCAGCCACTAAAGGTGCTATTGATCCAAACAAATTGGCCATGAAATTGCTAATACTTATCATTGTACCGGCGTAATTTGGAGAAATATCCACATGGTTCACCTTGTAAAGAAAATACAATGTTTGAGAAACAAGTTTACAACAATTTACATTGAAGCCACTATAGATATTAGTTTGAGGTCATTTGTGTAATAATAAAATTATTTAGAAAAGATCAAATAGCTACTCTCCCTGAAGTAACTTTTCTAAAAAAATAAGATGATATAAGACAATTTATTTTTACAGATAAATAAAAGATGCTGATTTGAGATTTAGTTTCAGATTTTATTTATAGATCATTAAAATAAAGATAACATAAAAATAAAAATGCTTTAAGTTCAATATTAGCATTTACAATGCGTGTATTGTAAGTCAGCAGTTACGGCATGGCTACGCCAAATCCTACGCAAAGACTGTTTTATTCGTTTTTATTATATGTTACATTACGAAGCTATAAAAAATTTAAGAAAACTTTATTTGTATTAGGAGTACTAAACGGTAAATGTAAATTTTACTAATACAATAACCAGATTTCAATTACAAGAAATAAATAGAAGCAAGGTCATTAACTCCATGTGTTTTTGCGTTTTAAATAACCGATATTGTTATAAGCGTATTTCTAACAAAATAATTAAACTCCTTACATTCTGTGGAAGTTTGTTATAATAAGGCGGTTAACACACTGCACCGCGCCCCGTAGCGGTGCGCGTGGCCTCAGATTTTATCATTGTATGCAAGAATCTCAATTAATATAGAAAACACGACTATGACTTTTTGGAGAATAAATATTTCATCAATTGTGGCAGTTGAGCCCCACAACAACACCCCATGGGTTATTTATTACACTTATGTAAGTCATTTGCCTTATTTTTAACAGCATACACCGCAATACTTACTCTGTCCAATAAGGCAATATGAGGATCCCATTGCAGTCTTGATTCTAAAGTAATGCTTAAAAACTTAGTGGAATTAACAAGTTCGACTGCTTTGCCGTTCACATTTATTGGTGTATTGACCTGTCTGACATTACACAAAGTTAATGTCAAGATCAAATAAAATCGATAACGCAGTATTTGTCGTTGTCATTAATTACAACTCTAACAGTTTCAATATTTCCCATTATTATAATTAGACGCTAATAAGCAATATAAAGTCAAACCACACGAATTTAATTTCGAGAAAATGACGCATAAAATATCATACAACATCGTTATAAGTTCGTTTGAAAAAATATGTGAAGTCTTATACTATTTTATTGTGACGACAGATGGCGTTACTTTGACTATCGATCGTATTAAGTAGCGAACGGATTTCCGTACACATCATTTGTAAATATGCCTTCAAGTATATGATGTGTACGGAAATCCGTTGTAAATACAAGTACTCATATCATCATTTAGTATAAATATCAATAAAATTAAATTTGTGGTTTAATCAAACTTCTTATCATTTCTTATCAAATTAAACATTGTATGACAATGACTCGTACGTGATGAATGTGCGATTTCCCATTCTTTGTAAAGTAATAAGTACTTCAAGTCAAATACGTGAAATATTATCAGAAGACATAAATTTTGGGTTGACAGCATTATTGCTTATCAGTAGCCAATTATAGTAACTTTTTGCCATCATGATCTTTGTCAATATTTGATTCTGTTGTACAATAATATGACTTACATAAAATCCCACATGAGCAGCTATTTTGAAACCACATATCAGTACCAAGATAGTTTCAATGACGTAAATATTTCTCGGTGCGTATGCGAGTGCAAGGAATCCAATAGATGACGGAATATAACCTGAAAACCATCAAAAAATAAAAATATAGGATTTTCTCTATGTTCCTTTCATAAATCTTTTAAAGCATACGCATGAGCGCTGTCTTTTCGAAGCCCCATTTCTTTGTTCCATCTAAAGAACCACAAAACAAGAAGTTTTATTTAACACCTTTTTTTAAAGAAAAGGTAAGCGCTTGACCTCTATCTCGCCTGATGGTAGGCGATGATACAATTTAGGATGTGACGCGCCTGCCTAGAAGATACCTATTCACTTGTGACTTGAAGACCTCTAAATTGTATGTGTCCGAAAACACAAAGTCAGGCTACACATACCTAAAAGTAAAAAAAAAACTAATCGGTTATTTCAAATCTCTCTGTTTATCCAAACAACCTATTAATATGTAGCCATGGATTAGTAGAAGTTAATATTTCATAATAATATTAAACATTTGGTTGATTGGTTTGTTTAGGTTGGCATTAACATCCTTTCCTCTTTGGGCAAAATAATCCAAAAGTTTTCAGAGTCGTTTTTTATATCCGTATACACCCAAAAATATCATTTCTTTGATTCGAAAAAGGGATGGTACCATGTCAAATAGTTTTTCTTTCTGGTTTATTTATGGGGCAAAACAGTAGTACTACGGAAACAAGATAATATATTGAAAGGAATTTTATTTACCTAATGAAGTGGCTACTTTCCTGGCATTAGTAACGCTCAGATATTTCTTCACAATTAGCATATCTGTTAGCCAGCTGAAGAAGAAATTGGTGAGCCACATCACCATGAATGGAAGAGCAGTCAGCAAACCATTCTGTTGATCAAAGAAAAGCCTTCGATTGTGCTTACAAAGTATTTATAAGGAAAAATTGCAGAAGTGACTAAATAACAGAATTCTGTATATCTTTCTATTACGACCGTTTGGTGCAACGGTACCGATCCTGCCTTTAGCACCGATGGTCCTGGGTTCGAGTCCCGGAAGGGGCAAAAGTTTGTGTGATGAATACGAGCATTTGTACCTGAGTCAGGGGTATTTATATATATTTCTATAAATATTACATATCTATGTATCAAATATGTATATCTATCCTTTACATTAGTATCCATAACACAAGTCTTACAGTGCTTTCTTTGGACTAGGCTAATTAAGTTGTTGCATAAAATAGTTCACTCCAGAATTGATTGCTCGAGTTTGTTGTTCCAAATTAATTTTAACATTAATTACAGATTTCGTCGACCTAAACTATTCAGATTGGAGGTTTTTAAAAATAACACCTCATTTTACAATCCTCTAGTCAGAATGTGCCGCCTGTACGATGTATTATCGTCGCAAAACCCGGAAATCGACATTTTCCAGCGCAATTTGTACTCGTTTCGCCGTAATATAGATAAAACACTGTGCCTATTTTAGTTTATGTTTAATATTTTAGTATATGTTTAATATTATATTTTAACGGTACTTCAGCATTCCCAGTAATTTAATGTTTTCTAATTATTTTGTTTTTTTTTCCTATCATTTACAATTTTTATTAACAGTTATTAGATTTTAAAATCAATATAAATTGTAACAATGACTTTAATTTTAAACAAATAGCGTATATTTTGTTTAACTCATACTCACTCACTGTAATTTTAATTTTATTCCGTAATTTTAAATGTACATATTTAAGTTTATGTTGTTAAATTTGGTAACTCATCTGTTTATGCCTGCTATGTACACTGTTAAGGGTTAGAGTCTAGTACTTAAGTAATTTAAATTATTATCATTTCAATGGATTAATTAACTGTAACCTGTTTGTGAACTAAATAAATTAAATTAAGCACAGGCAAATGTGAACCTTTACTTTTTGTTAACGTTTGATTTTACTACCCATTTATTTTTCATACCGTGCGCTATATATGAAACGATTCTTAAGGAGTTAAGCTCCAATAACATGAAAAAAATAATATTTCATTCAAGGTTTCACTTAATTGTGTGAGTGGAATAACAAAATCTTTTACCGCTTTTAAATTCACACCCATAACTTTGTCCATGTAAGACGGGAGTTCAGAGAAGAGCGTCAGCTGTCCCCAAGTATTACTAATGTGAGCAAATACAATTGCCAACATGCCACGACTTGTTAATATCTTCTTCCATGGAACTGGCAAGGCTTTCTGAAAATTACAAAATCCAAGTTCAACCAAAACCTTTCCTCTATAATAGTAGGAAAATAACATTTGTTTCAATAGTTCGCTGTCGTAATATTTTTATTCAAACAGTCACCATCATTCTGTTTTATTCTTCAGTGTTTCAAAATATAAATAAATTTATGGATGGTATCGCTGAAATTTATTCTGTAGCAACACTGTGACTGGCACGGACAAATCAAAATAAACTACGTAACTTTTAAAGTAGGGAAAAAGTTAGATAGGTCAGAGAGGACGAATCGGGCTGAGTTGGCCTGCAGCGTTAGCGCAGTAAAGACGTCTAGTCTACAATAATGTTAAGTTATAAAAGTTTATTTAAAGAACTGAAATCTTTTGTATAGAGCTATTGGACGATATAATCCGTATCAGATTTATAAAAAATCACAAATTGTGATATACATAATCTTAATTTAGTTTTAAAAGCAATCAGGCCCTTATATAACATAGATAAACTACTAAAATCAGCGTTAACTTTTACGCTTACCACGTCCACTATATTTGCAGTGATATGAAATGTAACGTGGAAATATTGTGATATTTTTATAGTCAATACTCCGAGCATTGACTCTGAATACTCCTTCAAAAAAAAAGTAGTGTAATTTAAACAAATCATAGAAGTATATTCATGTTTAAACATAAATATAAGATTGATTCATAATAAATTATTAACCTGGCCATTTCTTTGGCCTAAATCCTCTTCAATATATTTTCTCTCCTGATAGGAAATCGTCTTGTGCTGAGCCGGTGAATCAGCGAGTTGGTACATCAGAACAACAGCGATGATTCCAGAAAGAATCCCATAAAAACGAAATAACCCTGGCCATCCCAAAAACGAAGATGCTATAAAACCAGTGATAGGCAAACCTAATACTGTTCCAATAGCTTGACCTGTAAAGTAAACAATAATTGTAAAGGATTTATTTTCTCTAGGTGCAACGGTAGCAATCCCTTTTTTAAAAGGAGAAATCCGATTTATCAGCCCCTACCGATAGGTGATTTGCAAGAAGGAGTTCATGACTCCCAACGAGCGCAAAAACTTTGGAAGGACTATCCGAATGGAACTCCTTGATGTACCCTCAGTTCAGCCAAAGTTTGGTGGGGTAGATGCAGGCATTATCACCTTGAACGGTAGCGATATCAACATCTATGCTCATTTTAGGTTGGACGTTGCTTAACCGTGCTTGGGTTTGTAGTATTCCACTCCGCAAGTTGCCAAAATCACAAAAAAAAATTTCGACAGCACAGACATTGTCTAACCACCGGACACTGCACATCAGTGCTCTGAACTATCTATCCTTTTAGGTAATACTATTCATTGTTAGTTTATTATTTCTGATGTCTTAAATTGATTATGTACTTCTTTAGTTCGTAACTGTAAACTCTATTTTGTGATATTTCATTATAATTAGTGTCTTATAAATATGCTCTATCCAATTATATTTCTAATGCATAAACTATTTATTTGTATAGTATAATGCTTTGCTGGAATTATAATAACGTATATTTCATACGGAATTAACGGCCACCGTTGTATCTGTTGTTTCTCATACAAGAACTCCCACATACAAATCACAAAATAGAAGCCAGCAATTTTCAAAATGATTTTATAATGTTTACTATATAACTTTTGAACAAAAGATTTATCATATATGAAAATGCCTACATCATTCCTTTTATTTTTAAGGACATCGTATACGCAATGTAACTCACGTATTGGACACCTAATACTGTAGGTTACAATAAAAGTTGAAACAAACACGGGATACTGAAAGTATTCTAAACGGAACTTATAGCGTCATACCTGTACTATCTTCTGGTTTCATAAATTATCTTTTTTCATTTATACCGACCTCCATAAACCATAGATGTCAATCGGCTACGTTCTTGCAGAGGGGTCCATTTCCCAAAAAATGTATGGAATCCAGGAATAATGCAAGCTTGGCTCATGCCCTGGCCTATTCTGCACAAAATTGCACATATCCATCCTCCCTGAAAAAAAAATACTACATTCTCACGGAAACTTGAATATTTGTATTACTGTAATTTATTTATTTATTATATAAGTACAGGCCACATGGTATATATTAAAACAATTATATAATACTTAATCTAGAAAAAAAAACTGATTTACACCAATATAACGGCGACCATAACATTAACTAAAAAAACACATATAAAAGAAAAATACGTTAAACAAATCTAAATCAACTCAGCAAAGGAGTGGAACTCCCTCCTTTGTGTGCGCATTATGAAGGATGTTACGAAGCGCTTGGTACGATAGGAATAGCAACCAAGAAAGGGTGGTAGCGCGCAGTGCATCTGGAAGTCCGATGAAAAAAGGAGATGGCGGTATGATAGGGTCCCAATCAAATGACACGTTCCAGAGACCATCTTTTTAAATTTTGAATATTAAATTTTTTTAACACCTTCATGGCCTTGTGGTATCTAGAATAGCACTAACTCATCACATTTTAGGTTTTCGGAAAACACGAGAAATTATTGGTACCAAATACTTCTCGAAGAGCCCAAAATGGGCAGCAGCGTCTTTTGAATTATGGTCGATCACTACGATTTCCAAACCGCCTGACAAGTTTGGAGATTATGACGAACCCCTTTTTGGAGGAAGCTTCCATCTATCAGTGGATATCCTTCAGCAAAGATGAATAGCTTCACGAAGCATTATCTAAACAAGCCTTTTTGATTTATAATATCTAAAATATTGATTGGGCTCTTCAAAAGTGCTCACACACTCCAGGCTTACTCGTGGGTGTATTTAATCGGCATTTTTATATACTTATGAAATAGTGGTAAATTGTTATTCTATTTTTATTATTTAACTGCTTAACTACTAAATTATGGATACTGGAAAATCAACTTACAAGTTGATTTTATTCTAGTAAGCATTTCTGTAGTCTCTTGTACTCACATAATAAGTGACGATAGGCATTACCATTGGTATAATGCAATTCAAGGTCAGAGCCCCAACAAGAAGTCGCCGAGGCCCAAATCTGTGTGCCAATTGCCCTGCCGGTATCTGAAGAGCCATATATCCCCAGAAAAACGACGATAATATCACATCTTGGGTCTTTTTTGTCCAGTTGAACTTGGGATACTAGAAAACATGGAATAAAGGATTTTTACGACGAAGTTGTAACAAGTGTGTAATAGTAAAATTTTATTCTGACGATCTCAAAACAAGAAGTTTTGTAAAATTAATATATATTAATATTTTTTCATTTGAGTTGTTACGATTTCAATAAGAATGTGATGATGGAACACAAGAATCAAAAACATTATTTATATAAACTTAATATTTTCAAATATATTTAACGGCTTATATGTTACGATGATTGCACTGGTACCTCTGTACCTCTTTCCAACATTTCAACATAGTTCGTCCTTTGCGACGATCACAATTTCTACCACCCGGACATAAATTGTTGTGTCATAGAATGATTAAATAACGGTTTTTTTTAAATTTACAAATTAGAAGTTTATTTATAAAACTGACTGCCTCCAAATGTAGCCTTCAGTATTTTTAATTAAAATATTTAAAGAAAATTTATCTTCAAAATTTTTGACAAATATTCGGTAAAGGTTTTTCACATATACAATCGAAACTCACCGGAGGACTCAACATCAATGCGTTGAAAAATCCCGTTACTTCTAAATCTTCGTCGTTTCTTATACTAACAAAACTCCCATTGTCTAAATCAGTTTCATTTCCAATATTAAAAGTGTAATTTTGTTGATGCACAACTATATTCTCTTTCTGAACCATCGCTACCAGAGCCACTCCCATGCAAGACCTCATACTGTACGCCACAGTCAAGGCGAAAAACATTATTACGCATTGTGAGTGCCTTGTACCCCAACCTGAAACTGTCAAAATTAAAAAAATAATAATTTCAAATGCCAACAAGGTGTTTCGCACTATAATGAAATGTCACAGCGTTTATCCGATTGTTGTCCGTTAGAATAGTCTCCCAGGCATCTTTAAGTCTTTTCCATAAGCATGTCAGGAAAAGGTAATTCATCATACTGAAGGTAATCAGTATGATGAATTACCTTTTCCTGGTAAGGTAAGGTAAACCTTCCATAGACCAAAAAATGGGCAATAGCGTGTTCCAAATTATGGTCTTTTACTCAAATCTCCGAGATAATAAAACAGAGAACTAGACTTCCTGAGAAGCAGAGGATCATTCTTGGGCTTCCTTCCAACAGCTGCAGTCTTTCGACTGACATGATAACAGCTCTAGTTAGTTTTACAAGAGGTTTTCTAAAGTAATCCTTTCCTTACTCTTACCATTTAAGTATAATTTTTTTTGTTAATTCTTTGTGCCCGTTATTGAAAAATAGTTAGGACCTATAACCGTAAAACTCGTCAAAACTTTTTGCCCACTTTGTTAGGTACGAGTATAAAAGTGGATCTGGATGCAAAGAACTGTCAAAAGATTTATCAGATCACCTTTTGATGGTGATCGCTATTGGTCGCAGATGATCATAACAAAGCCACTGGGTTTTGGGACGGCGAAATCCTTAGTTGGACTAAAACAAGAGAAGCGAGTCTCCGAAATAGTTTTATAGATCGACGGCATCTCCCATGGTATAGATTCACTACGGCGCTCTAGCCGGAAAGGGAGCACAGGGTGGCATAGGGACCTTACCTATAGTGCGCTGTGTCGTTGGGTATTCACACACACGACACAGCGCACTATAGGTAAGGATTACCTGTGTACATCAATAGCAGTAGTTAGAAAACATTGCCTTACCATTAAAATCTTCAGGTGGATCTTTAAGCACAGGCTCCACTGTAGTTTTACCTTTGCCATTCATATTTAAATGACGATTTTCTTGTCGTTTGTTACTCACTTCACAAATTTATTTCGTCATAATGTCAAACCATAGCAGTCGTAGTTATTAAATGTGTAATTTTATCTTAAATACATATTATAGTTTGCCTCTGTGGCTTCTCATCAAATAATATTATCTCTACTAGCTGTATTTTTAATATTCATTTATCTAAGACTAGAAGTATGTTCTGCCTTGTTAACATTTTTGACGAACTTCCCATGAAAAGTATTTTAATCATGTTTAGTTTTATTTAGCAAGCAGAGTAAAATAGCCCCACACCGTATACACTTAAGGCTGAACTAAAAGACCATTTGATATTCCGTAGACTACAAAATGAGCAGCAGTATTTTCAAAATAATGGTCTTCTATCGAAAGTCAACCCACCTGCTAAACGTAAAGATTACGGCATAATGAGAGGCTTCGGTCGCGTAGATGTGGACTAAGATGATAAATGAAGTATTCCAAAAAAGAAACTACAATCTCCTAGGGCTAATCATTGTATGATGACATATCATATCAAGTTGATTTGCTGCCGCTTACACAAAAAAACTGCGACAGAATTGATTGAATAGTAACGAACCTACATTTGTATAAATAAACTCGGATGTAAGGTCAAACCACTACTACTTTTTATCAAGGTACATAAGTTAATTATAAATTATTTAGCCGTTTTGACCAAGTTTGGTTTTAACAGTACTGCTTTCATTGTCAGTATATGTGACGATATAAAATTTTGCAATATTTACATTTCATTTCGTCATTTATATTTAAATTAAATATAAAATTAAATATATTATATCATGCTGTGCAATCACCATTCTTCTCAGGTATAACCATTGACCACAGATAATAAATATGGAATGCATTATAGTCCCACTTATAACATCTACTTCAATGATTGAATAAGAAGAGTTTCCTGGACGGCTGCTTGGAGTAACACTAGCTTTTCTACTTTCTGCGCCAAAATTTCTGGTTTCATAATTTGTTTTCGTGTCACAACCATCTATATACTTATTTATGTATTCCATTCGTTCTTTAGTACCTGTAGTTGTGCTTGGTTTGCGACAAAACGTTTTATGTGTATGGTCAAAATTTAACATTTATTTTATTATAAAAGAATTAAAAGATTCAGAGAATATCAAAACATTTATTACACCCTAGTTCGGCTCTGTCGTTGTTGATAAAACAAAAATTTGTAGCGTACTTTCGGAAAAGCCAAGCAAAATGCACCGCCCGCCCGCAAATAACAAGCAAGAAACCGCAGACACTGACACACCATACACCTTCACTAACTATCCTACACATGTTTAGCCTCCACACGGAGCATCATCAGGAGCTATTAGACCGTGCTAAGTACTCGATCCGGATTTTTTTTTATTCATGAATATGGACACTCACCTAGTAATCCCTGATTCTATTAAAAAAAACTATCGTTGTTGTCTTAGAGTTTGTCAATTGTAAATTCGTCATCCTTTTTGGTACAAAATTTAGTATTCGAAGCGTTTTCGTTACAAATAAGAACAGTACAATGTAATATACATATATTACAATGTAATATATATGTAAAATAAGCTATAAAGGTTAAAATTTACTTAATCAAAAGCTTTGCTGAAGTCTTAAAAAAACGAACTTACTGATAGCTCATTATTACCAATGTGTTAACAATTTAATACAATATATAATTGTATCCAATAATCATTATCTCAATCACCAAAACAAATATTTATATTGATTAAGGTTAAAAAATCATTTTTTAACATATTTTAACTTTTCATATCAGCTGATGATTTTTGATTAAAGAAGGTTTCTTTTAAGTATATTTTATGAAGTTTTATATTATCAACTTACTCTAAGCTTTTATCTTACAAACATTTATTTAAATCTTGTCATAAATGCCGTATAGCATGGTAAATATGATGTAAAAAATCTTATCTTTTAACAAGAATATTATGCGAATTAACTATAGCTAGCTAGCTGTAGCTTTCCAAAATTTGCTTCCAAAGCACGGGCAATTTAGTCTGTGAAATATCACCTCATTAACATAACAAACAACCGCAGATCTTACAGCGCTAATTAAATTTCAAACCACGGTTCTTATTATATTTCAAAAAATAAGCATACACTTATTGTATAGCCCCAAACTTAGAAGAACTTGTACCATGATAATATTATCAGAAATGATTCTCGAAGGTTTTCTCAGCTGAAGTTACCAATGGGCGGAATTCATTGCGAAAAGAACCGATGGCTGTTGAATTCGAAACTTTTTGGTAAAAGCGGGAAGATTCACTTTAGTAATTTATACATTCAAACAATCACGCCTTTTTCAGGCGAGAGATATCAGATTTCCACTTTCTACAATCCTGAATTACGAGTACATCTCTCCCTTCTTCAACTCTCATGTACTTCTAACAGCAAAGCCTCTTGCAACCCAATAAATTTATTTATTTTTATTCATTTATTTAATTAATTACAACGGCAAAACCACTTACAGTAATTAACAATAGTAAATAACAAAAGGTATTATAAAATAAAATAAGCAAATATATAAAAGCAGTCATAAACAGGTTGACTCTGGTTCAAAGTCTTCACAATAGGAAAGACAACGTTTTAAAATAACCTGCCAATTATCCACAAACACATCACACTCGGGTTGGTTAGCAAGGAAAGAATTAATTTCAGTCAGTATGCGGCTAAGAGGAGACTGCGTACGAATATATGTACACATACATCTACCGTACACAAGATTTTTCCCCGAATGAGAAATATACTTAATCTACATTTTTTTGTAACCGCCCGCACTTAGGATGTTCGGAGAGGTGCTCGGGGCCTTTGACGCTCCAATCGCTAAAGCTACAGGACGGATCATTCGAGATTATTAGACATACGTCCATATATTTTTCCTTTTGTGATTTTTTTTTATAGGTAAAGTACCTATAATTCGAGATTATTAGACATACGTCCATATATTTTTCCTTTTGTGATTTTTTTTTAAAGGTACTTTATTTTTTTATATTTTCAAAAACGCCCACTGACGGTCTAAAATTGTGATTCTCATCAGACCTTTCATACTAGCTCGTCGGTTAAGAGTGTTTTTGATCTGGCGTTTTTTCAGGACAACTCCTGTTTAGTCCCTGAAAGTTCGCCTTGTTCTACCTTTTGCCGTCTTGCCCGTTTTGATTTTTTGCAAAAATGTAATATGCCAGATACTAGTGTGAAATAATGGTAGTTTTTTAATCATTAAGTGTGCGTGGCACATACGCGGGGATTGGTAAGTGAAGAATAACAGTTGAAGGTGTATTTTCACACTCTCACATGATGTTCACAGTTTGAGTAATTCACCACACTTATACCGAAACTAAGGGAAAAGGTGTATTTCATTGTTTATTCATTATCCATTAATCATCTGTCATTGATCAGCTCTTATTATCATTCATCGTCATCATCTCTAAAAAAAAGAAATTCCTAGAAAAAGACGGTTGCTTTGATTTCCTTAACTTACGGGAATATTACATGAACCTTTTAAAGTACCTAATGACTCTTGAGTGTAAAAACATAATATAATTTTGGTATTGCTCTTTGCATTTACAATCGCATATTTCTATAACATTAAATAAGCTTATAAAACAACCACATATCCGATATCCCATGTTTTTTTATAATCGTATTTAATCTAATATCAGTTTTTCCAAGTAAATGCAAAATATTTTTTATGTAATTTTTTTATATTCAACTGGTTGAAAACTGATATTTTTAATGTGTATATATAATTACAATAATAAAACGATAAGAAAAGGATTCAATACAAGCTTCATTACTGGTTACATCAAAAATTTACTCGAAACTTGCAGCATTGTCAGCATCCAAAATATACGGCATATTTTTTTCACATTAGTATTGATTTAAAGTATGTACCAATTATGATACAAAATACATACTTCTGCTTAAACTAAGTTTTTATACTGTCACGTTCACAACAACATGTATAATTAATCATGTTTATTTTGGGAGGCATTTAGAAAATAAAATGCATTAAAATTCATTGTATACACCTACGTCTTTTCTAAAAACGTCTAATACAAACTTTTTCAATACATCAACGTTAAAAAGGAAAAAAAGAATAATCAAGCCCCTCCTTGCTCCAAAGTGAGGTAAAAAACAAAATTAGGTTCGGTTCTACCGCAAAGTTTTGCTGCAGTTTTCTTAAAATTATTTAATGAAAATACGGTGGCTGCAACTTTTCTAAGGTAAGGAACTTCTTATGGGCTTTTTTTGCTTTTTAATGTTCTCGGTCGCCTCGTCTGGAGTAAATATTAAAAACTGAAGTGAAAATATGTTATAAGACGCTGTTGAGTTGATTTTTTATAAAGCTATAGATAGAAGCTTTTTATCCATTAAGAGACTTATTTGTGGCACAAAGGTCTTGATTTCATTAATCTATATACAATATAAAAAATTCTCATCACAGTGTTTGACCACAACGAACTGCGAAACTACTCAATCGATTTTGATGATTGTTACAACATATTTCTGAAATGTTCTGTATTGGAACATAGGATAGGTTTCATTTATAACACAGCAACGCGTGGCCGGGTCAGCTAGTATCTATGATTTTGTGAACATCAGGATGACGGGTGACGTCAATAAACAGTAATTCTATACACATGAAAGCAATGTGAGCAATGTGCTTTTAAAAAATCCAGAGTTATTTCCTGAGCCGCCAGCCTGTTGTCAGAATGGCGGGTGTATTTTTAATACGTGCAAATTACTTGCTATCTAAGGATAAAAACATTACCGTAGCAATGTGCCCGAACGTACCAAAAGCAGAATCAGATGCCGTGATAGGTCTTAAAGTAAGTTTGAAAATAAAAATTCAAAATTTTAACGCCTGCTAATTTCATACAGGAAACTTCGGTGGCATTAATGTTTCTTTACATTATTCGTCAGATTTTAGGGACCAAATAGTTGTCCTGAAAAAGGCCAGGTTAAAAGTATCCTTAACCGACGAGTTTGTATGAAAAGGCTGGTGAGAGTTGAAGGCAGGCAGGATCGCTACCGTTGCACCAAACGGTTGTTGTATATGCGTGATAAAAAGCCTACTAATATTCATATTTCACATACCCATGGACTCAGGTATAGATGCACATATTCATCTCATGAACATCTGCCTTTGCCGGGAATCGAATTGTCGATGCAAAAGGAAGGGTCGCTATTGTCACCTAACGATCAAAAATAAAACAAAACATATACTTAACTTATTACAATATTTTTATTCGAGTCACTTTAAAATGGAGCATTATATACAAATTGTAAGATGTTTACTGCTTAAATGTATAATAAATTACTTCGTTATTTAAAGATTGTACTACCAGTTCATAATTATAATATTGTCAAAATATAATTACATAACTACTTATAGTAATCAATATTTGTAAATAAATTCAAGACTAGACTTCATAACACTAAGAAAATACAGGTAGGCATATAGTAACTGTGTGTTTTTAATTATATACAGTTCAGTTTTTCCTTATTCACACCACTTTTTCAATTTTCTTCTCTGTAGCGTTTTCTGAAACAACAAAAAAATTTAAAAATACTAGAAAAATGGACTCAGGTCACAAGTTTTTTTTTCAGGCGAGAGTCTCACCCGAGACCTATGAAAAGCTGGCCCACTGTTCTCCCAGTTAAGTTACCGAGCATTGTGAGCACCCGTCAAAATTTTCCAGCAATTTTGCCAGCATTGCTTCATCAATGATAAGAATATCCTCGTGATCGACAGTAACATTTTTACAAACGTTTGACGAATATATTATAGTTCTTATATTTCTTACAATCATACCAAGCCTAGCCCAAAGTACGTATTGTAAGGCTTGTGTTATGGAAGATAAGGCTTCGGTCATATATATGATCGAAGAGATAAGGTAACGGATAGACATACATATATCATACATAAATAAGTAATATTAATAGAAATAAATAAATAATTACCCATAACTCCGCTACAAATGCTTGCTCCCTTTCCGGGATTCGAACCCAGGACCGACCGTGCGAAAGGCAGCAAACAGTCGTCAAAAGTAAGTAAAGAATATATATATATTGAAGAATTTCCTTAATAAAATCAGTACGTGAAAGCTTTGTATCATTACCTTTGCTATCAGTTTCGTCTTCCAATGGTTCATTCCATGTCTGGGTCTTGCTGGTACCAAAGATGATGAAGACCAGGTTTGTAATCAAGTATATTCCAGAAGCCAAGTAGAACACGATCTTCCATTGTTCTGGGTCAGTCTAAAATTGAAACAAAGAATAACCTTTCGTGAACCATGTGGGGTTTAACAGACCCCGGTGACACAAAAAACCTTGTAAGTTCGGAAGGCTTTTTCAACTATCTGAGTAGCTGGAACTGCGACGTTGCTCAACTGCTTGGTGACAAATGTTTAGTAATCGTATCACAGATGCAGTAAACAGACATGCGCAAAATACGTTTGGGTCCCACGTAGTTTAGGACGTCTAAAACCTAGTAGTTATTTTGGTATGAAACACTGTCTTTTAGAATATTCATTTTTTTCGACTTATTTATATGCCTTATTATGTTTTTTTTTTATATTGTGGAGGTTGTGCTAAAGAAATGTCTATGTTCTAGTTCATAAAATATTAAATCGTTTTGTTTCTTAGTTGTGAAAGATTACAATGTTGATTATTCATTTAAGATTTGTTTTATCATTACCCCAAAATAGACAGAAAACTGTATTTTGCAATAAAATAAACAGATATTAATAAATAACGCATTATAATTCTTGTGGTCTGAAAACCCCACATGATTTGTGATGTAATATTTATGCACGTGCTATTACATACTATAATGACCTTAAAAATGTAACGCCTACAAGAATATGCAGGCAACGTATCTCGATTTACAAAAGGTGCTGCTGCATTTTTACGAGGGCCATCTGAATATAGTACTCCTTTGGGAATATAAATAGAATTAGTAATATATTTACAAATATTAACGTTTTATTCATAAGAACACTAGCTAACCCAGCCACTCGTCGATGTGGCTCAGTTATTAGAGTTTGCATATGAATTAAAATAAAACTTATTCTGTGTCCTAAGTCAAAAGAAAACCAACAAAAAGCAATGAAAAGCGGTTAAGTAGTTTCAGAGTTCATCGCGGTCAATCACAATAACGCGAAATTTTTATATATACTTTATTATATTAAACTTTTTTAAACTAATTCTCTACGTAGTCACCTTCCAACTTTCGGCAATTTTCGACATGCGTGACAAGTTTTTGTATCTCAGCCTCATAATTATGCGCTACCAGGGTGTTAAAATAAGGAGTCACAGCTTCTTTCATTTCTTTGTCTATTTCAAATTTATTTTCTGCGAAAATCTCCTTTAGTTTTGTAAACAGATGGTTGTCTGTCGGAGCAGAGTCTGAATTAAAAGTTCCATTGGAATTATTGTAATTTAATCTTAACTCTAACTACTCAACCGGTAGCGTTTTCTATTTTCTTGAATATTATTAATATAAACAACGCAATCAATACTAGTGAGACGTTTCTTTGCACACAGTCAGCGAATGTACAACTGAACGTATTAGAACTTGTCCGGCGGCTACTCTATTTGCCAGCGCTCTTCACTGCGTAAACGGGTACTAATTTTCGGATGGCCCTCGCTAATAAGGAGTAAAAAAATAATATTCGATGTTATTACTGTGGCAATATCTCCAACTTATCTCAGTGGAACTATATTATCTTGAAATATTATATTGTAATAATAGACCTTATGATTTTGTTGTTAAAATTTCTTTTGTCTCGTTTTGATGTGTAGCATTTCTTCCTTATCATTGCGTAACAACAAGAAGTATAATAATGCTGATTTAAGCTATGGCAGCTAACTCAAATTTTACCTGATCAGTGAGGATGACACCGGCTGCAAGCGGTGCTATTATGGAAACAATGTTGGCGATGCAGTTGGTGATGCCCATCATGGTGCCGGCGAAGTTGGGAGCCATATCGATGTGGACTAACTGTTGAATGATTATTTAAAGCATCAGTGGGTCAAGCACAAAAGATAAAATAAACGTTTGTGTCCTGTAGTAATTAAATTAAAAGAGATAAAAATATGAATATATTTAGTTCTCACACTTCCGCGCACATTGCACGTTTAAATGAAACTACATTTTTACGGTTTTTGCGCATAATTTGTATTTAAATCTGACATTTCGACGTTTTAACAGGAGCCGTGATCACAGGATGACTAAGGTCATAGTCGTCATATATTTTCCACTTAAGAACTTATCCTATTTTAATATTTTAATCGGGCATGTTCGTAAAAAAGTTGAAAAGTTGAAATAAAGACAAGAAAATTATAACAGTGTAAAATTATACTAGAGTCAACGACTTTAATTTGTAACTAATAATGGAGACGCTGTTATTCTTAGAAGTCTATGAAAAATTAAGCTATAAAGAGATAGAAGATTCTACATGCAATAATTCTTTTATTACTGAGAATTTGACGGAAAATATAGATAAAGAGATTAATGACAAATATACAATCTTCAAGAATTTGGATAAGTTGACTGTATATTGTAGAGTAGAGGGTGTACGATAGGGGTTTAGGAGGAGTAGGTAAGTAGGTTTTCCAACTAGATAACAAGCGAGTTACGCTAATCCGAGTTGAATTCGCTAGTTAACAAGTAATCAGGGGTATAAATTTAGAATGGGTTCGCTCTTGATTCCAATCAAGCCAGGGGCCATTACAGAATCCACGATGGAACGAGCTAACCCAGAAGGTGCCTTTTCACCCTGGGTTATAAGTACTCGGAAATATAGACGCAGGATAACTAAATATAAAGGGAACACATACCAAATATCCTGTATAATGCCCTGCATTCAAGCCCACGACTACCGTCAAAATGGCGACGGCTATGGTGACATCAGCGGGTGCATATGACAACCCGATGAGCGCAACTGCTGGTCCCCATTCACCTATTTATAAAAACTGATTAACACCGGCACCCAAAAACTATTGTGTACCTCGAAATTGCTACGTGTTTTTTTTTTATATCTGCCAGCTTAATCCAAATTGATAATTAACAAATATTAACGTTTATACCTAGAGCAATGGAACGGTGCGAAGAAATATCCGATAGTGTTTTGTTAGTTAGGAAATGGCAACAACTATTTAAACCTTTTCACATATTAGATCAAGCTGATTGTGGTTTTATTTTTACCTACATGAACCATAATTATAGCAGAGCCAGAGCAATTTTAGGGCAATTAAATTGCACAAGAAAAAGCCATGGCTTTGCATTCCATTTATACAATTGTCCTAATTCTGCACCCCAAAATCTGCAATACACGTGATTCGATGAATAAATAACCTTTATATAAAACAATTTTGAGTTATTAAACTGTATGATAACAGTTCATCAAATACTGCCTAACTTTCAGTGTACAAATTATATCGTCAATTTCTTTGCAAAATGATTATTAATAATTATTACTACAATATGTCTGAATTTAGATATCAAAAGGGGGTAATCCAAAAAATAACATATTTTTATTGAACATATACTTGGACTAAGTAAAAGCAGTTTTCATCAAGATAAGACCTCAAATCAGGATGAACAATAACTGATTGTACAGCCATTGAGCAAATATTGGCTGAATAAATAAAATCAAACTATAATCTGACTACACTTTGATGTCTGTTGTTTATATTACCATAATCAAAGGGAGCAAGACGACAATGAATGAACAACTGAAGTATAACAACGTTTTCAAATGTATCAACAGTTATTGTAATATCAATGTATTTACATATACAATCAGCGATTTTAGTTATTATATCTGAACAGTTTACACTACACATACCGCGACGTCAGTATTAAGTTCAATACGCTCAATATTAACCCGTCAACGGTGACTTATATGTCTGTGAGACCCCTGTTTTACAAAAACAGGAATTATCGTATTTTCATGTGATTTGCGCTAAGACTACTTATAGCTGCTTGATTGGGAATTGCTATTCGATAATTAGTCGCATGAAAATATGGAGGCTTATATTCCAGAGTTTCAGTGTTACCTGGTCGTTGATGACAGAGCGTCACCGATTATGTATTTTATAATTTGTCTATAAATTTACTCATACTAACTAAACTTGATTTTATTGTGAAAACATTTTCAATAATATTTTAAATTAAATGTATAAAAAGAAGCATTTTAATGGCTTGCATATTTTTTAGCTTTGCTAGTAATAAAACTAATTTTAAATATTTTTATGTTTTATTATAAAGAAAATGTATACTTTTTATTTAATCACCAAAATGTAATAATTTTATTTAAAAACCCTGGTTTGTGAGGCCGGGGACACGAAATAAGAAAAAGTTTAAGTTTATGTTTAAGAAAAGTTTATTTCACGTCACTACTGGTGGGTTAAACAAAACGTCATCGAATTTCCTTAGAGTATAATAGTATGAATATTGCTCATTCATTTTTTATTTATTTATTTAAATTCTAATAAAAACCCATTAGTTACAATGACTACAATGTCAAAATTTTCTCAATAAACTACCAATAATAATAATAAGAATGTCACAATTAAATTAAAATAATAAGCTATGACAATAAAAATACTAGGAGCACAATAACTGTATTTAGAAAAAAAAATCGAAAATTTAAGTCTGACCTTGGAGTATTTATCTAACTTTGTGCTGATGAAGATTTTAAGATTAGTCACTCTGTTCTTTTGCGTTTTTTTATTCTTACGTAATTAATTTAACGCAAGGATTATGTACGCCGTTATTTTGGTGCAAATCAGAAATGTTTTTTTCTAGATTAACTATCGTATTACTGTTTTAATATGTACCATGTGAAGTGGCCTGTACGTATAAAAATATACTATTTTTAATTTGCGTCTAATCAACTGTATTAGAACAGTAAACATCTCAAATATCTGGATTTCCTTCAAGACACTCCAAAAAGCAACGCTTACAACTCAATCAAATTATGTTGTATCGGGTGCGTCGTCAACGAAGCGGTTCACACAATATCACAATCAAATTCTTACCTATACAGTTGGAAATTTTTCTACAAGCAGTGATGCTCAGCCATTGTTTCTTTAGTATATAATCCGAAAGGAATCCCAGTGGAAAACTCATCAGATACATAGCCAGGTAAGGGAGAGCTGACATAATTCCATTCTAAAAAGAATTGTATTAATTAATTATAATGGAAGTAGTATGTGCTGATTCCGAGACTTGAACCCGGGGCCATTTAGATTCAAAGCTAGAGTCACTACCGCCCGGCTATTATTCACCATTTACTTATTATAGACAAGGAACAAGTATCCCTGAACTCAAAGATGACGAGATAAATGTCGTAGTTGGCAGTTGCTATTTGGAAATAAAACTGCATGATGTTAAGGTAATTATTTCAAAGCCGTTTGTGAAAAGAGGTCACACGACAGAATTGTATTTAACTCAACGTGCAATGGTACCGCTTTACCTTAACTTTTCACGCCGACGGTCCTGGGTTCGATTCTCGGAAGGGATTGATGTTTGTGTGATGATTACGAGCATTAGTACCCAAGTCATGGATATTTATATATATATTTCTATGAATATAACTTATCTATGCATCGTATAGGTATGTCTAGCCGTTGCCCTAGTACCCATAACACAAGTTTTAAGGTGCTTACTTTGGGTTAGGCTAATTGGTGTGATTGTGAGAATTCTTATTATAGTCCACTAATATGCAATACAGTAGCCTTTCCCAAAAAAAAGGGTTCTGCCATAATCTCCTCTCTTGGTAGGTGAGTTGATCGCAGAAATGACCATGATTTCCATAAAACTGCTGCCCATTTTGTGGCATACGGTAGGTGTATGATGATCAACTAGTAACATTAGTCGCGTTTACACCCACGTGGCAAGAATTGTATTATTGGAGCGGAGCGAGCGAAGCTCCCATGGATCAGCTTCAATGGCGCAATGTCTGTTACTCCATAACTTCCCGAGTTCTAAACCGATTTAAATATTTTTTGTGTGGATTCAAATTAACAGGTTTAGGACTAGATTGTGACGGAGCCCGAATTTTGAAATTCTTAAAAACTCCCATTGAAACAAAAAAAAATATTTTTTTAGGTATTACGCTATGCTCCAATATATGGTGCTAGCGTAGCTTTATGCTTAGCGACTGCATCGCCTAGTTATTTGACAAAAAAATAACGGTTGTTTAGAATTATTCAGCATTGCATTTTTTGACAATCGCTTGACAGTCAACCTAAAAATATTATGTCCAAACACAAAGGTTTTATATCAAATGCCAACTTTGTAAAATATTCTACAGCTGCTGTATGAACTAAGTTTCCTTTTGAGTGCCATTAAATTTAATCTCATAACGTGTCATGTGATAGATTCTTGTCTTAATCATTATTACTCATAATAGTGTGGCCATTGGGTTTTTACGCCACAACAATGTCTTTTGTTTATATAACTGCACTGTAGAGGTATTATAGCTATTGTTATCCATAGGTTTCTGGTTCAAATCCGGTTCGAAGTACCATAAAGATGTATGATCCATATACCTTTAACTGATGAGGATAATGATAAAAACACTGGTCGAATTGATAATGTATATTAATTTGAACCAAATTATAATGATCTAGCTAGGATTATGACTAATTTTGTTTAATTAGAAATAAATAAAATTAGAATTTATAAAAAACTTTATCTGAGTGAAAGGGATTTGGAACTGGACACTTGATTGTACTGGTCACTTAACTTTAGATAGTTACTTCATTGATCAATTCATTTAACACTGTTCGTCCGTCTGTCGTGAATACAAAGACAAAAAGAATAGGGCGCCTCTTTCATTTTCTCTCTCGCTTCCACATACATACATCTCACTAACATTTCCTACGTTCCGTTGCCCACACATCTTATAATTTTATATTACCGTGAAACTTCCACTCACCGCTGTAATGTCGACTCCTAGGATCTGCTTCATATACGAAGGTATCTCGGTCATTAGAGTCCAAAATCCCCAGTTCTGACCGCAATGTGTGATCATCAACGCGAGGAATGGGACGGATTTGAATAGCGCCTTCCATGGCGTTTTCAGTTTCTGCAAAAGAATTTATACAAATAATCTATTCGTCTTTTGTTTGTCTTGTCAAGTAGGTATTACAATTAGATCTGTGTCTGTGGCATAGTACTGTAGATCCCTAGTAATCCGGCCCCTGTCTAATCCGGTGCCTCCTGTAATCCGACATGCCTATCACTGTTGAATGTTACACAAACATTATTTTGGCAAATCTTCACTAATGCAGGTAATACATGATTGAACAAGTTACAACTTGTACGCACCACAACTACACTGCATTGTGGTCGATGCGTGTTGTTTTTATTTAGATTGCTCAGTTTTAATTTAACTATATATGATAGGGGAGCGGTCTAGCGTGCGTTCATTGCTTACCAGTTCAGATAGAATCTTATCATTTTGATCTGTAATTAGTCAAGCTACTCTGCTACTCTGTTTTATAAAATTCTGGACTATAGGGGATCTTAAGAAGTACTATATAATCCGCCAAATTCACTAGACCGACACCACACTGCAAAATATTTGTCGGATTATCGGGGGTCTATTTAATTCTGAAGCCTTTTTATGTATGATTTTTCATATATTTCTTTTGCATTATCAATCCTTTCATATTTGATATCAGGAAAAATCGACTCGGCACACGGGTTATTCTCAGTCGGGACTCGAACCGAGTTTTGTCTACTATAAAAAAATTTACTAGTACTTTTTTCTGTAGGCCAGCATTTCTTAATAAGAGGAATAACCTCTCGCATTTGAAAGACAAAAATTGTCTCATAATTACAACCTTAGGTTTTAGTAGTTATGAAAACTTCGAACACTTAAATTATTAATGGTTCTTAAAGGAAGAGTGTGTGAGTAAGTTTTCGGAGGGCGCTCTTTATGTTAGACCACAGGCTGCACGTGTGACAAGATGTACAAAAAACTCGAAACGGAGTAATTTTAACTTCACTTGAACAACCTGCATACCTTCAGACCAACACACACTCTGTGACTGACAACGCTTTCCGTTCTATATCTTCCTTTGCAAATACTGATTGCGAATACAAATCGTCTATTTAATTCAATACTGAATAGAGGCATGTCAGAAACTTACTACTATAGACAACTTTAAACGTATTCGCTTTGTTTTGTTTGAAAACTTTCTTGTCAGGACATATTTAGTTTGTTACACTTCCAAACCTCTTGTTTATTCTAATAATATCGGATTTTATCGGATACATGACCCGTTTATTGTTTTTTTCATATTTAATCATGGCGTTTCGACTCCTTTATAAAATTACTAAGGTAATGGTCGTAACTTACAACGATTTCGTCAAGCATGGTCCTGATTAAAACAATAGAAGGTAGTTTGTATAACATATATGACTACCTGTGATGGCTCCTGTAAAGTAGTCAAAACGTTAGGATTAAATATAAATAATGCGCAAAATCCTTAAATAAGTTGTTATATTTAAAGTTCTGTATACTTCGTAAGTAGAAAGCAAAGGTATGTGTGTGTGTGTGTATGTATGTATGTATGTATGTATGTTTGTGTGTGTGTGTGTGTGTGTGTATGTGTGTGTGTGTAGGTAGTAAAAAAGTATATCCAACCATATTAAAAAACGGTGATGACACTGACGCCGTGACGCTGTTTTTTAGACGCAGGCTTAATATGAATGTATACACACACAGATAGGTGCAACACAATTCCGTGTGCACACATACACATATTTTACGATAGAGTCGTACGCATATGCTCATAACTTTTAAATTTCTGTTTCCATACACACCTTTTGTTCACCAATATGGCCAAGTGACGTCTCGATGTAAAGCTTTTCCTCCTCGCTGATGATGCCTGAAGTCTTCGGGGATGCTGAACCGATGAAAATGTAAATAACTACCCACACGGCTCCTAAAGTGCCGTTGACGTAAAATATGGCTGGCCAACCCCAATACTGCGCTATGTAGCCCGAAGCAATAAGTTGGATTGCTGTTCCTAATTGGGCTCCTAAAAACGAAATAGTAGTTATTATCATCTAGGTAAAATCCAGGTAAAAAATGACGATGCTTGGGTGCCTGGAAGGGGATATTTGTGTGAGGAATACGAGCATCTGTACCTAAGTCATAGGTATTTACAGATATTTCTATAAATATATGTATTTCTATCCGTTGCCCTAGTATCCATAACACAAGCCTTACAGTGCTTACTTTGGACTAGGCTAAAAGGTGTGAATGTAAGAAAAATTATTGTTATAAGCAATTTTATATTTTGCTTCAGTCATCAGAAAGCAGTAAATCCTGCATAAATTAAAAAAAAAATGAATTTCTATATTTCCGCCTCCTCAACCGGGACTTGAAACCGGAACCAGCGCTTCGAAAGGCAGAATAGCTACCGTTGCATTAAATGGTCATCAAACAGCCGTCAACGGTAGTGTCCAAGTTACATCAACATCATAATATTTCAAATTTGACGCATTTTTAATAGAAAAGTGCTTTGAAGTTAAACTTGTACCCATTGTGTCCTGTATCCATTTGACTTAAATATATTTAGCAAGCTTTGTATACTTCGTTTGGGAGAGCAAAAGCGTATAGGTAGCAAAAATTAAGATCCAACAATAGAGAAATAAGCCGTTTTAGAAAATATGATGAATATCATTTTAATTAGTGTTGATTATAATATAATTTGGGAATTAAACAAATATGCAATAATATTTTAGTAGGTGGATTTTGACAGAATCTGGTAGCTCATCCGGGAGGAATACATCAGAACTGCACTTTTCCCCAAAATTGCCATGCCAAAACAATTGTAAAGTGATGTTGATATTATACTACTAATCAGTAAATTCCAGAAAAAAAATAACAGTGTCGTCTACGTGACGCTCGAAAGAAGCGAAGCTTTAAAGTATAAAGTATAGAAACTCAGCGTTAAATGAAGTAACTGGTGTTGTTGCATAGAGTAGACAAAGTGATAGAAAGCCACGCCAGCCATGCACACTGACATGAGTGAAAGAGAGTCAGAAGGCCACGTACACTGAAGTGTGGAGGCAGCTGGCTCCTATATACCTATATGATGTAACGGTACTAAATCTGACGTTCCCGTGTAATGGTAAAATTTGACGCTTAGCACGGATAGAGTGGCCGCACGGCGAGCGCCGAACGTCCCTATAGAAGCTTCCCTTCAAAAACTACAATTGTGACATTATTCTATTGCATGAGCGAGGCGTTAATTGGCGGAAGTCCATATCCGTTAATAAAAGAAAAATAAGTAACTTAGTTTTGCGAAAAACAAACAAAATGCACCAATCGTCCACCTGCAAATAAATGCAAATACCACACACCAAGACAGCGAAACACCTTACACCTTAACCTACTACTCTTCACGTGTTTCGCTCCCAGACGAAACATCATCAGGAGCTGTTAGAACATGCAATATCGCTCACTATCTTAGTGCTCAATAGTGCATTTTGTTTAGTTTTTAGTAGTTTTAGTAAACTATAGTATTTAAACTAATATATATTTATAACATTAAGGGTTTGGAGTTCTGCAAGTACATGCACTAGGTCCACTGTTGTTATTACAAATCTTTGTTGTTTTTTTAACTTATTAATATTGACAAAAAAGTAGTTGTAACATAATTATATTAATTGCTTATTGCAAACCCAACATCGCTGCTCACAAATTATTAATGATATATTATGTTCGGGAGCTCATCATTGAGCAAGTTACAATGTTAGTTAAGTTCAAAACCTGTTTTGTTTATTTATCACTTAATAAAGTAATTTTTGATAGTTACATTGAATTATGACAAACCAGAATATATAATAGTTCCTAGACGACTCTTCTCTTCGAGTGGGATCCATTTTCCGATTATATTGTGCATTGAGGGGAACAAAAACCCTTGGGCCAAACCTTGCACTACACGACAAGCACACACCAACTGCCATCCTCCCTGAAAAAAAAATGGAGTTTATTGGAGTTTTACTCCTTAAAAATCGTTACATATAAAGAGCACGGTATAAAAAATAGATGGGTAGGAAAATCAAACGTTAACAAAAAGTGAAGGGTCATATTTCCTCTGCGTAATATACTCCCCGCTCCTCAGTCCCAAGTACACATTTACTGTCTCTCTCTTTCTTTCTCAATATAGCATTCAGTATACATGTAAAATATCAGAATAATAAAAAAATATTTAAATAATAAATAATACCATAATTTAAGTAATATATTTTATCAAATTAATATGAATAATAAATTCATTTACTTCCTTTGCCTATTATATATATTTTAAGATAATCGTTTTTAAGGAGTTTAACTTCAGTCACGCGTCGAAGCTGACACGCATAATTTTAATTTTCAAAATTTGATACCATATGATATTACTGATGCTCCTGCATCACAAAGAAGGAGGTTACACGGTCAGCATTTCAACAGTTTGATCCATCATTTAGGTGTGTCCATCAAGCATTTTTACTGTCAAAATACTTATGAAAACTCAAATATTTTGGTAATTTTCCTAAATCCACCCGTCAGTTAAGTCTGATGGATCAAATTGATGAAATACTAGTACAAATAACTTCCATTTACTAGATTTAAGTTGACACTGTGAAAATGGTTAATAGTTTTTACTTGTACACCACTGACAAATTTATGACTAAGAAATCTAATGTAGGTAATATATTCGATATGTAACTGGTTATATTGTTACTTACATGTATGTAATAGTTTTAATTTAATATTTGTATGCCGACATGTAAGCTAAATGTGTGTTTTTTAACCTCACCTTCCAATGCAATGTACCACATTTATCGCAAATAAAAATATCTAAAACCGATGGCATGCCCTCCCTCTAAAGTACTGGAGGTTCCTAGTAGTAACACAAACTTTTTGCTCAATTCCTTCTCACTGAAAGCTGCGCAGCTTTGGAAGAGACTGCTTAAAATATTACAAGAAACCATCCATTTAATTATTAAAAATCAAACTCAATTTATTTGAATTTATCACAATAATATAATAATATTTTATGTATTATTTATATATTTTCCCTCTTGTATTTATATAAGTAAGTATCTGTTTACTTTGTAAATCATCTATTATTCGTACGTCTATTTTTCATCTCAGTCAGTCAGTCATGACCACAAATTATGTAGGTTGACAAGAAAAGATCTTTTATAGATAAATCCATCTTGGTAAGCAAAGTAACTTAAATTTGATACTCATTCTAAACATTGTGGAAAAAAAGAATAGATATGATTATAACATTGCATACAAGAATTTATTTTTAATATAATAACTGCAAATAATTACTTGATATGTATAAAGTAACTTTATAACTAAAAGTTCCACTCTTTAGCGATACGTATCACAAAATAATTTTTTCCATTTTTCCATTCTGGCCTACGGTATAGATAGCATTGAAAAAATGCAAAAAATATATATATATTTTTTTTTTTTTTTTTTTTTTTTTATAGAAAATAGGCATGCGCTTGACCACCATCTCGCCTGATGGTAAGCGTCGATGTGATCTAGGATGTGACGCGCTTGCCTAGAAGGTACCTATTTACTCGTGACTTGAAGACCCCTAAATTGTATTTTTCAGGAAACACAGACTCAGGCAAAGAGTTCCACTCCTTAGCGGTACGTATCACAAAATTGGAACCAAAACGCTTAGTGCGACTCTTTGGTATATCCACCATATAACGGTGTCGCCAGTTTGTAAGTCTGGTTGTCCGATGATAAAATGGGGACGGCGGAAGAAGATTGTACAATTCAGCTGCACACTCTCCGAAATGTATCCTATAAAATACGGATAGGCTTGCTACCTTCCGTCTATGCTCAAGGCTTTTGAGCTTTTTATAGAAAAGATCTTCATTGCCGATGAGCCTCTTTGCCCTCCTCTCAATGGACTCAAGCGTCTGGAGCTGGTATCGGGCGGAACCGTCCCAAAGATGAGAACAATACTCCATACACGATCGAACTTGTGCTTGGTATAGGTTGAGCAACTGTTCCGGTGTGAAGTATTTTCTCACCTTCGCCAGAATGCCAAGTTTTTTTGAAGCCACTTGAGCCATGCTCTCAATGAAAGAGCCAAAATTGAGAGTTGGTGACAAAGACATACCTAAAAGCTCAAGATGGTCAGTGATCGGCACGGATACACCTCGGAAAGTAGGAGTCAAGTTGAAAGGACTCCTTTTAGCGGAGAAAAGACACGCCTGGGTCTTTGCCGGATTGAACCCTACTAGATTCGCATCGCCCCATTCGGAGACTGCCTGCAGAGATAGGTTCATGAGGCTAACCATCGCCTCTCTATGACGCTGGATCTGTTCAGCACTGGCTCGTGCATCAGACATATAGGTCTCTACAACAGTGCTGTCATCTGCGTACCCCAAAATACCGGGCAACAGCAGGTCATTTATATGCAGCAGAAAAAGTGTTGCAGAGAGAATGGAACCCTGAGGGACGCCGGCATTGATAGCCAAATGGTCAGACGAGCTGCCGTCAATGACAACTCGTATTGACCGATCTCTCAGGAAGTCCGATATCCAGACACACAAACCACCATGGGAAGACCATATGATGGAAGCTTGCCAATAAGGCCCTCATGCCACACCCTATCAAAAGCCTTCGAGATATCAAGAGAGACGGCAAGCGCCTCACCGTGCCTCTCGATGGCTTCGCTCCATATGTAAGTGGCGTATGCTAGAAGATCTCCAGTAGACCGGTTCCGGCGAAACCCATATTGCCGGTCACTAAGGAGGTCATTTTCTTCTAGATACGACAGGAGCCTGTGGTTCAGTACACGTTCCATTATCTTGCAGAGAATGGACGTGACCGAGATGGGCCTGTAATTGATAGGATCAGCACGACTGCCCCTTTTAGGCACAGGTTGCACGTTGGCCAGCTTCCAGGACTTTGGCACTTGTCCTTTAGCCATAGATAACCGATATAGGCGTGTCAATACCGGAGCTAACTCAGGAGCGCAAGTCCTTAGTACTATGGCTGGTATACCATCCGGACCACTGGCTTTATTCACGTCCAGTTCCCGCAATGCCTTTCTGACTTCGGTTTGTCTTATACGAATTTCAGACATAAAAGTCCCACATCTTGACAAACCGGAAGGTACAGCATTGCCAGGATCCAAACGCGAACTTTCGGCAAATATATCCGCCTTTTCCTTGGCCGTGTGTGCCAATGATCCGTCAGGTTTCAGCAAGGGAGGCACTGAGGAACGGCAGAAGTTACCCTCGATCGACTTAGCCAGGGACCAAAACGCTTTACTACCCGAAGGGTAAGAGGCAAGCTTCTTCCCAATGCGGCCTATGTGATCGAAGCGAGCTCTTTTTACAACCTTTTTGCAGGACTTGGCGGCTTTGTTAAAGGCTTTCTTCTTTTCGCGCGTATCAGTAGCTTTACGGGATCGAGCTTCAACCCAGGCCAAATATGCTTTGTGTTTAGATGCCACCGCATCACGGCATTTGGCATTATACCACGGGTGAGCTTTGCCGGCAAGTGATATGTCAGAGAAGGGAACAAAATACTCCATACCCTGACGAAGCACATCGGTCACAGCATCCGCGCAAACTGAGGGGTCGCTAGAAGAAAAGCAAACCTGCCGCCAAGGATAAGATGCAAAAAAACAACGCATCTCATCCCAATCTGCTGATTTAAAACGCCAAACCCGCCGGGAGCCTTTTGGGCTTGGGTCGGTCGGAGAGTACACTGACATGGCTTCCACCACACAATGGTCAGAACTGCCAAGGGGTGGTGTAACCGACACCGAGTAACTGTCGGGATTTGACGTCAGCAGAAGGTCCAAGCAATTAGCTGTATATAATTATATAATGTCATTATTTCAAGAAATACTATAATTAAATTGCCGCGTACTCTCTTAAAACTAATATTGTTGTTACATGTTTGTTAAATATTTAAAAGAAAATATTTTGAAGAATTTTATTTGGACATCAATCTGATTATAGCTAAGCTAGATTAGTACACAAAGTGCTTTTAGCCTTAGTAAAGTGGAATTCATATTTTATGATAACACGGAGCATATCAACGAACCACTGCGCAGAATTCAAATTTAGTGCCTTCAGTAGACTTAATGAATATATCAAAGTAAGTATCAAAGTGATCAGATAAAGCCCTTTTTCGCTTATAAAATGAACGTTACTTTATTAACTTAAGTTCTTCTCAGATGATAATCCAAGCAGATTTCTAAGAAATTTCCCCAGTTTGGAAAAATAACACTTTTACACACATCGAGAGATGAGAGTTTGTGTTGAAACAAAATATTTATCATCCTGAAAATGTTTCTTAAGTGAGCCTGAAATCATTACTTATACATACTTATATTATTTACACTGCTGCTTATTTTAAAAGATATTGTGAACATAGCAAATTACTTCACAAAGAAAGACGAGTGTTTACACATTTTTAATTTCCTAGTTCAAAGCAATTGGGTGATATTAGAAAGAGACGACTTCCGTGGTCCAGTAGCTCGTATATCGGTTTCCATGGTAATGCCACTCAGAGGTTTTCGGTTGGATCCCCAGCCGAGTCAATGTGAAAAACGAACTTTGGTTTGTACTAGCGGCCCGTCCCGGCTTCGCACGGGTGGACAAAATTCTTTATATTTTTTCTATTATTAAATATTTTTCTGTTAGCGCCATCTAGCGTCCGGTAGATGAACTACTTGCGATTTACGCGTTGCTATGGTAACTTTATTGATACAATGGAAAAAAAGGGACAGACAAACACACAAGCTACTGTGAGATTATAGATTGGTTAGGGTCTGGTTGTTCTTGTAACGTCAATGTTTCTGAATTCCATAACACAAGTGCTTTAGCTACTTAATTTTAATTCGGAACAATGTATATCATGTTTCTAATATTTGTGTATTTATTTGCATTTTTATATTGTCACTCTATAGAAGATGTACAGTATATGGAAAGTGGAGCCAGAAACAAAAGACAAAAAAATTCTATATGTCTTCAATTCAACTTCACTGTTCTCATGAAAAATGCATCGCTGTGTATGAAATAATCTTTATAAAAACACTTACATATTTAGCTCCTATAGGCACGAGAAGTGATGCAGCGGAATTGATGCCAATGCAAAAGCAGAAGAGAAGTTTGCTGCCGAACCTGGCTGCCAGTTCTCCGCCAGGAATCTGGAGAACCACGTAGCCCCAGAAGAAGGAAGACAAGATAACGCTCTGCCGCTGACTGCTCCAGTCGAACGACTGTAAACAAAAATGACACGTGTATCTTTATATGCAAAACTCAAATTGAGTTAAACCCAACTGTACTAAACTTAGTTCAAGAAAATACACATCAAAGGTCAAGTTTAAGCACTATAGTCCGCTCGCGTTAAGAAAATAGTGAGTCATCTGTGCAACTACAGGATAAGGGTGCATTCACAGTGGAGTAAAAGTACAAACATTTTTTAAACAATATCTTCCCTTTCGACTAACAATGTACTATTATCCTGTTTATTGAAATCGAAACCAAGCTCGTGCAATATTTTATGAAGTGTAGTACGTTTGAAAACAGGATTATCTTCGTCAGCTTCGCAAGTTATAAGTTCTTATAAGTTAAAAATAGTTATGTGACAATTTGACAGAGGCAATTATGTTTAGCTCTGAGTACGACTTTGATTTATTTACCACTGGTATAGCATTCGTTAAACAAATAAAAAAAATAAAGCTTGGTTAGCACTATTTTAAGTACACACCATTATGAACTATAATTTACCAATATAACTATGCTTTGTCTTTTTAGTTCCTCTTTTGGAATGAATAAGTATTTTCAGAATTCATATGTAAGCATTCCTATAAATAATAATAATAATTCTTAGATTCACACCAATTTCATTTAGCCCAAAGTAAGCACTGTAAGGCTTGTGTTATGGAAACTAGGGTAACGGATAGACATACATATATGATACATAAATAAGTAATATTCATAGAAATATGTAAATACCCATGACTCAGGTACAAATTTCGGGACTCGAACCCAGGACCTCTGGTGTGAAAAGCAGGAAACGGTCGTCATTTATTCTCTCGAAACACATTTGAAGGTCTTTCCTTTTTCCTTAACAATATATCGACGTAGGAAAGCATATTTGCTGTAAGTAGACAAAATACCTAAAGTGACTTTTTACTATTATTAGAATCAGAAAAAAAAGCCACATCGAATGGCCCCGGTCCTGTGTCTCTACGATGAAAAAAAAATTACATACGCCGTTGAAAACGCCCGTACTTATATATTTTTAGCAAGATTAAAATGCTGTATGTAGACCAAAATCTAGTCATTTTAGACATTTTGTACTTACAGCAAAAGAAAGACTGTATTTTTTGCCTTACAAATACTTACTTCTTCCCATTTAGAAACTTAACGCTACTTACAGCATTTCTGCGGCGTGTGATTTTTAGATTCGTTTACTTACAGCATTTTTAGGGAACCTACAGTTTTAGTTTTTGTCATTTACAGCAAATCATCACGTATTTGCTTTAAAAGCTCACACCACATAATGCATTTTGTGTAATCATTTTTTATTTCATTTTACCGTTACGCCATTGAAAAAATTATAGTACTTTGAAGTTGTGTTTGTGTTACCGCATCGCTACCGGCTCCGCCCGCACCCTTAATTCCTTGTACAACATTCTGTAATTGTCTCATATAAGCGTGGCATTTGATTTGAAACGTCGTGTGTGCTGGGTGTCCGTAATAAGTGGTGTGATTTAGATTGAACCTGAGTATTTTATCACGAAAACGTAAGTAAATTTTCCGAATGATTATTATCAAGTGTCGATAAGTATTTACGTATTGTATCTTAATCGAAACCATCTAATACAAGCAAAGATATTTGTATTCTGCCATAATTAGGTTTAAGCATTTTTTCTAGGTAATTTCAAAGTATAAAAACGATTAATTTACTTGTCCTTCTATAGATTTTTTATGAATATCGTCACACCTGTAATCCCTGACGGAGTAGGCATTTCACCGACGTATTTAGTCTCCAATGTGACTAGTGGCGAACAAACCAATATACTACCAGCACAAATCCGGTTACGAGCTGCAATTGAGGAAGTTTCACAACAGTAAAACCACAATTATTACACTTTACCATAGCCGGGAATCGAACCCGGAATCTCATGACCTATAATCAGCAATCACTAGGCAAACGAGGGTAACAAGATATTTTTTATTTTTTATAAACTGCCTTGCTTATTTTAGATGGCGAAACGCAGGGAATGGATGGACGAATTGAGACCTCTTCAAGAAGACATTGTTGAAGAGCATTCAAGAAAGAAACCTACAATACAAATATTAAGCAACGAACTGTACCTACAAGGCAATTTAATACATAGGCGCGATAATAAGTCTGCAGTGTGTGAGCATGCTTTTGAGGGGCCAAACCACTACATTCGTTTCGATAAACCATAAATTCTCGCTAAAGAACAAAGATTTGTTCCTAGGATGTTACGCGAGGCTATTGAAATCAGGAAACATCCTAATTTCAATAGAGACGAAGGTTGGAGCGTTCCACCTGCTTGGGACCCAATAATTAATAAATTAATATATACAAAAACACACATTGCAAGACCTGATGATGTAGTTAGCTCTTTTTGCAAATAATAACAGTAAGATGGAGGTCGGTCCCCCTGCCTGAGTTTCATTCGCCAGTTCTTCTCGGAAGGGCCTCCCAATTTCCGAACTGGTAGTAGACTCAGTAGTATACAATCTAATCGTAGTGAGAATTTAATAACCAAATAAAATGTAAAAATAAAACAATTTGACTTATATAAAATAATTTTAATAAATAGGAACGTGCCCGATTAATATATTGTGAAGGTAGTAGAAAATACATGACAACCATCATCTTAGTCATCTTGTGATCACGGCTCCAGTAAAGGAGTCGAAACGTCAGGATTAAATATAAAATAAAACATGCGCAAAAATCCGTAAAAAAGTGTTTTATTCTAATGAAACAATTAAAGTTCAATTGAGCAGCCTCAATAGTGCAATGCCGAAATCAAATTTATATTCGACTAAGCTACCAATATCCCAATAAATATATAATGACTTAAAAAAATTTGTGGAAAAAAAATGATTCCAAATATGTACGCCAAAGAATACTTAGGTTTTAAGTACAGCTGTAAAACAAATGAAACCGATGAAGATGACTGAAAAAAAATGTGAATGATTCGCGATAGCATAATTTTAATATCATTGGTTTATTTACTTTTCCTTCAATATGTTTTTGATTGAACACAATGTCTTCATGTAAAGTTTCAATTATAATTGTATTTTGTTACATCTTTCGTTCTAAAATAAGGCGAATTGCCACTAAGTTTCCGTTTTTTACTTTTAAATAAATATTTTTTGATTGGACACAATGTTTTTATTTGCATCTTGCGTTCCTAACTAGGTTTAGGGCCTTAGTTTTTATTTTGAATATTTTATTTTTTTAATGTTTTATCTTCTTCTATCTTATATATAAGAGAAAAAGACTTTTTTAATTCATTGTATTGTTGAAACGAAGTTCTGGCAGTATAATTAGAGTTTCAAATTTTGCTTTCAACAATTTAAAAGCCCATAATTTTTTTTTACCATTTACGACATTTTATTTCAACCAAACATTACATTACCAACTGACCCACTGCATTTCTAGATCTAATCATAATTATAAATGTATTCTTACATCTTAATTGCAGTACCCAAATAAATAAATTTACTGCATACAGCATATTTACCGCCTGTAAATTGATAATATTTCCATCTACGCGTACATTTTTCTTCCTTAGTTACAGCGTTTTAAAGGTATGTAATTTAAAAAACTGTTTGCTGTAACTAGCCAAACACGTACTTATAGTAACTTTGGATAAAAAAATTACATTGCAAATGGTGACTGGCAGTTAAATAAACCTATGTTCCAAAAATGGTAGCAATATCATGGATAGGTCAGACACTATTAATTTTTTTCGGAAATTAATAAAGTTTTTTGGCTCTGGTGAACAATTGCAATATGTCTACTTACAGCAAATATGCTTTCCTACGTCGATATGTTTACATTTCCATTGCTACAGTCAGTGGGGTTTGAGGACACAGTGAGTAGTCTTTACTAAAACTTGATGATAATTTATGACGGAACTGGAGGTTTGTCATTTGTCATGCCATGTCATTGCTGTTAGCGCCATATCATGATATTCTTTAGTGATGGGGTGATGTTTCCAAACGTCGATAAAAAAATTGTATTGTTATAAAACTTGTCGTTCTTTCGAGAAAATGAAAACAATTTAATTTTTTCGATTAGCGCCTTCACGTTACCTCTTCACGATACAAGATCTCCAGATGTTGGACTTACAAAGCAATTTCTCTTCTTTTATTTCTAAGTTATTGAAATATATTGAGGCTTCCGATGTGTGTTCCTTATAAGTAATGAATTAGGATTCATTTCGATAATAACATTTCTTACGTTCATACCAAAAAGCCACTTTAAGGATTGTGTTATGGATACTAGGGTAATGGATCAACATACATTATATGGATCGGTATACATAGATATGTCCTTTCCGTGCTCGAAGACCATCGAACAGTGGATCATTCCTTTACAAACAGTAGGACATACTATTGGCGGTGATAATTTCTTTAATCGGAAAACTATATATGACGCATCAATCAATTTTAGCACAACTTTGATTACCCCAACCCTAGCCTGTCTCATTGATATATCAACTGTTTGACTTAAGTTTCATTTAACCATGAATAGGTAGGCGCTTGACCGCTGTCTCGCCTGATGGTAAGCAACGACACGATCTAGGATGGAACGCGCTTGCCTAGAAGATACCTATTCACTCGTGACTTGAAGATCCCTAAATTATTTTTATCAGGAAACATAGTCTCAGGCAAAGAGTTCCACACGGATCACTAAGTTGGAACCAACACGCTTAGTGCGACTCTTTGGTATATCAACATTTACAAGTTTTCGTCAATATCAGCCTGTCAAACCGCTTGTATGGACACTTTTCACTGTGCATGGATGCGAAAGGCAGGATCGCTACCGTTATACCTAACGATCGAAATTTGTCAAGTTATAGTGCCGTTTTTAGAGTAATTTACAAGTAAATTACCGAGCTGTAAAAATTACGAAAAACACGCACATTGTTTACGATAAAAGTTTTTTTAAATTTATTTAGGATAAATCCTAAAAATCTACATAATGCATGTTATCAATAAGTTACACAAATACGTTGTCTTCGAAAGCTGGACTGTTTAGTATTGCCATAAATTAAATATATACAATTAAATACAATAATAAAACATTTAAATTACTGACTTGACTTAAATAACTGACTGACTTGATGACTTTTTGACTCATTTAAAGAAGGCACTATTAAATATAAATTATGCACAAATAGCTAAAAAATACGCCTGTAAAAAACAACCACGCCTCCAAGCCCTCAGGTTGCATGGTTGTTTTTTTGATGTGTATAAGAACTAAATATAATACAGTTATTGTTGAGCTATCACTACGATACTTACAGTGTTATTCCCAAGTGATGAGCGACTATAGATTTTAAAGACTGGTTCTTAAATATACATACTATTTATATTTAAATAATTTATCATATTAAAAAATTGCAAAAAAATTAAAACTAAATGGCTGTTCATCTTAATCGATTGTCCAAACATTTGTAATAATGTTTCTTTCGAATACGAGAAGATGTTTCTCTCATTGATGAGACAACGCTGGCCTACAGCGTAAAATTAGAAAGGTACTAGAAAATTTAGACGGGTGTTCACAAGGCTCGGTAGCTTAATTGGGAGAGCATTGGACCGGACATCCAAAGGGTTCAGGTTCCATCTCGCCTGTGAATTTACTTGTGCCGAGTCGATAACATATTCTATTAAAATTATTAAATCTATTAAAAGAAAACTTGCAGTTTAATGTTTTTTTCACGTTTAAATCTTTATGTTTGAAGTCATCCAAAAATAGAATGGAGAATTTTATTAGCTCAATTTAGTTTAGAACTGAATATCTGGTAAAGGTAATAGAAGACAATTTAATAATAGAAATATGATAAAATAATGTAGAGTAACTTGCAGATAAATTAGTTTAGTACCTTTTTTATGTAGGTCGTAGGGACTAGGTTGGAAAGGACTTAGGCGAGCTCTACGCAGATGACTTGCAGGAGGTGGCGTTAAACAGACCCAGGTTAAAACTCTTATTATCGAAGCCCAAGATTCACTTTGGGTCGCTACGCCAACTAAGTTTGTTAGGTAGGTACTTTTATGTATTCAAATATTTAAGTTAATATAAAAATAATAAACTTTTAGATCTGATATTTTTATCATGCAATGAAAAGATCATTGCATTTTTTTGTTACTTACCTACACGTTTAACAGCTAAATTGGTTTTTAATGCTTCTTTTGCCAGAACGTAGATTTTCTATCGATAGTTTTAATAGCCTATTGGTTACCTTACAATACTATCGATACTTTTTTTTATTCATAGATAACCGCTTGACCACTATCTCGCCTGATGGTAAGCGTAAAACAACTATTTACTCGTATCTTGAAGACCCCCAAAATTGTGTTTGTCAGGACCACAGACTCAGGTAATGAGTTCCACGCCTTAGTATCACAAAATAGGAGCCAAAACGCTTAGTGGGACTTTTTGATATATCAACAGTATAATGGAGCGCTTTTTGTAACTATGGTTGCCATACGGGGATTAGGGAAGAAGGTTGTGCCATTCTGCTGCACACTCTTCGAAATGTATCCTATAAAAAATGGATAGACCAGCTACCTTTCGCCTATGTTCAAGGTTTTGGAGCTTTTTATAAAAACAATTGTCAATTCTGATGAGCTTCTTAGCCCTCCTCACAATGGACTCAAGTATTTGGAGGTAAAGTTTGAGCAACTGTTCCGAAGTAACCGCTCACCTTCGCCAGAATGCCAAGCTTTTTAAGCTAATTGAGCCTTACTTTTAATGTAAGAAACAAAATTGAGAGTTGGTGACAATGACATACCGAGATGCTCATAATGGTCAGTGATACACCTCGAAAAGTAGGAGTCAAGTCGTTTACTATCGTAAACAGAATAATAATGTCAATATCGCTATCGATTGTTTGGTCATTTTTAATGGGAATTATCGATTGGTCGATAGTCGGTTTGCCTCCAACACTATTTTATGCACTTTTGTTTGTAGGATCAAGAAATGATTTTCTATTCATAAAAAAATATGTTATGAATGTTGTGTCATAAATATAATGATTTATGTACATTGAATATCAACTTGAAGATCACTAATCAGAAACACTTGAAATTCTATAAACAATAGAGCCGATAGAATGGCATTTTATAACGGTAACTAAATATTTACAACTTGCTTGATATTATAAGCGAATATAATATAACAATAATATTTCTTACATTCACACCATTTAGCCTAGCCCAAAGTAAGCACTGTAAGGCTTGTGTTAAGGATACTAGGGTACCGATGGACATACATATATGAAACATAGATATGTAATACTGATAAAAATATTTATAAATACACATGAGTCAGGAACAAACATAGTCGAAACTGGACCCATCGGTACGAAAGGCAGGAACGCTACGGATGCGAAAATAAAATTTAAAATTATACTTTAATGAGAAAACTATGAGATATATATTTTGTGCCGTCATATAGGCAAGTAAAATTGGCAAAAATATTTGCAGAACTGATCCCATATTTACCCGTTCCTGGTAAAATACATCAAAGACTTGTGTGTCTTATTGATTAGGTTTTTAGTATCCTATTTAAATAAAATCACTTTACCCTACTAACGTCGTGTTTATTTTTGTTTTTGTATATAATCCTGATGTTTTGAATCGTTTACAGAAGCCGTGATTACAGGATGACTAAGGTAATTCGTTTTTAAAATTACCTTACAACATTTTTTTTGGGCACGTTCCTTATTACTTAATTTATTCAACTTTTATTTGCGATTTATTAAGTTATTAAAAGTTTTTATTTACTTTCAACTGTCCTGGTGTCTGTAAATCTAGCAAGTTAAATTTGACCCATTTCGCGGTTTTTGATTGAGCTGAACGCGTGACTATGCAATATTATGATGACATGAAGCTGATCTGATGCTGGCGCTGGAAGGTGGCCTTAGGGACTCCTCAATAAAACGACACAACCACATCGAGAGTAGGATTAACTTTTTAGTTCGTTTTATTAACAAGTAATAATAAAGATGTTTTTTTTTAAATAACTATTTTGTTTTATTACCGCTACCTTACTATAAACTACTGAGTCTACCACCAGTTTAGTAATTGGGGAGCCCTTCCCAGACGAACTGGCAAAAAAATCTCGGGTAGGTGAAGCAACCTCCATCTTACATTTGTTATTTGCAAAATGAACCCGCTACATTACAACGTCTTGCAGTGTCTTTGTTGAAGATAATATTCTATTATTAATGGGTTGCCAAGCAGGTAGAATGTTCTAACCTTCATCTCTATCGGAGTTAGGATATTTCCTGGCCCAGGAACAGGTCTGTTTTTAGCAAGGACTTGTGATTTATTAAATCTAATGTAGTGGTTGGACCCTTCAAAAACATGCTCACACACTGCAGACTTATAATAGCGCCTATGTTTTATGTAATGTTATATAAATTTATAAGATAACAAAGACCCAATGGTTTTAGTATACAATTAACTATTTCATCTTAGTAAATTATATAAAAAAATGACTTAACCCTAGAAACTGGGTACCCTTTATCTGTGCAGAATCTTGTTGCACAGAAAGCCACTTGGCATACTAATCAAACGGCATAAATTGACATACATTAATAGGTTAGGTTAGGTATTTCTTTATTCATTACCGGTTAGTAAGCTATTTCAAATTATGCCAAATCATTGGGATGCGTTCTAAAATTATGAATTTTCAATTTCGGCCAAAGAAGGTAGATCCCTAGAAACTAAATGGCTAATCAGCGGACAGTCCCCACAATTAGCTATACGTTCCATAACACTGATGCGGCTGACCCAAACCCGACGCAGCACTGTCGACCCGAAACAACAAAAACACAGACTTTGTCGTCGTCGTTGTGAGTTATGTCGGCTAATGTTCCTTAACGCGCCTCTCTACACTTCTCTTTTATAGTGGGCATTGACGATCAGTTTTTCGTAAAAATGTGACGTAAAACTGTGGCGTCACTGCAAATAGTTTTAGGCCAACTCGATTTCCGCATTCACTGGCGTCACTCCGGCTCTTCGGTCTCCGGTTTTCGATCGGCCGAGCTGTTAGAAAATGTACTAACTGTTTGTGTTGGATTGATGATCATGTACTCACGATCAGTTTGGCGCGACGCGCCGAGTTGGATTTATGATAGTCTCAGAAATAAGTGGCGCGTCGGCAGTTAAACACTGGAGTGATGATTCGACTCTCACAATCAAATTTTGGATTGACGTCAGTTCAACTAATGCTAAAAATTGACCGTCAATTCGCAGCTTTAGAGGTTTTGATTAAATATGTTACAGGCGCGGAAGTGTAAAAACTAAATATTTAGTTCCCTAATTAAAACGTCAGGTATTTAAACATCACCAGACGCTTGAGTCCAATGAAAAGAGGGCAAAGAAACGCATTGGAACAGACGATCTTTTATAAAAAGCTCAAAAGCCTTGAGCATAGACGAAAGGTGGCTAACCTATCCGTTTTTTATAGGATATAATTTGAAGAGTGTACAGCTAAACTGCACAGCTTTGCCCCACCGTCCTTATTTTTTTATTGGACAACCAGACTTACAAATAAGCGCCACCCTTATATAGATGATATACTAACGAGTCACACTAAGCGATTTGGTTCCAATTTTGTGAGTTGTAAAATCTTTGTTTGAGTCTGCGTTTCCTGACAAATACAATTTAGGGGTCTTCAAGTCACTAGTGAATAGGTATCTTCTAAGCAAGCGTATCACATTCTAGATCGCATTGTCACTTGCCATCTGGCGAGATAGCGGTCAAGCGCTTACCTGTTTACTATTAATAATAAATCAGGACTCAATTTGTACTTGAAGGAATCTAGTCTTAAAATTAAACTTAATTCACATCACTATTTTATAATCAGACACTTCTGCTTTCTATTTCTAAATGACGGCTGGTTTATTCAGGTGGCAATGATCTAGGTACCTTCGAAGCTAAAAGGTCAAGTTCAAGTCGCGTAAGTGGCAGACGTTTTTGTGATTAATACTAGCATTTGTAATTAAGTCACGACTTTTCATATTGCTATGTTATTAAGTTAGTTGTATATAATGTAGGTCTATCCTAGCTTGAGAGTGCTTACTTTGGGCTAGGCTGATTGGTGTGAATGTAAGAAATATTACAATTATTATAATTGCATTATTTAGTTGAACTTATTTAAAAAAATTCTTTGACTTATGGTGTAACCGTAAATTTCCTAGAATTGTCGTTTTAATTGTAATATTAATATTTGGTACACTCACACCAATTAGAATAGCCTAGCAGTACTAGGGTAATGGATAGACATACACAAATGATACTTAGAAATTTAATGTTTATAGAAATGTATATAAATTAAATCAATATAATATTTCTTTAATTCTGCGTGCAACGGAATAAGAATCAAAATCTTTTTTCGTGATATGTATGTTAATATTAAAATGGTATTTTTTATGTAGTTAATACCTAGGTACTACTACATTTCCACATAAGGTATGGTATACAAATAAAAAACACTTACCAATACAAAAAAAAATTATTAAAAAAAATTGTGAATCATTATATGACAAGAATATTATATATGTTAAAAAGACACATGCCCAATGTCCATGTACAGATATTCTTATTCTGAGTAATAAGCTTTGCCAAAAAAATTGGAATTTTATTAAATATTCTGAAGTTACGTTCGCGGCTTTTGGATTGGCTGGCGAAGAAGCAAAAGGGTTTATTATAACGAAACTCATTTTACTATTTTTTGCATACCTACTCGTTTTTTTCTATTTTCGCTATTTTTTCATATTTGTACTATTGTAATACGTAAAGTAAAAAATTGTTAAATATTCACAAGTATCATTCATATCTACATCGATTACAATACCTAAAACATCATCTTTTAGTTATCTGCTATATCATTTAGAAGTGTCTCGTACACATGAAGTATTCATAAATTTCATTCAAAAGTAATAGGATATTTTACTGATTTAATGCAAGCTAATAGTAAAATCGCTAATATATACTCACTGTTACTCGTTTCAGATGTTTAATTTTAAGGCATTAAAAGTGGAAACAAAAACACTATAAAAAAAAAATATATAATACTTTGTTTTAAATCCGCCATAGCAGAAGAGCGCGAAAAACCATAGAGAGAAAAACTGTGTTCTCGTGTCTCACTACTTTCAAAGCATGTTGACGGCGCTCATGACGACAACATAATTGGCCAATGAACGGCGAGAACCGTAAAGAATCGATGCAGCTAATTGGTTAAAGTAATCAACCAACAGTCGCGTTACACTGTTGTAATGAGTTTAAATATTTTCAAAGTAATATTATGTAATTACAGTATCACTGTTCAAACTACGATAAATACTCTTGAGATTTACTTATCGTTTGTGATTGTGAATTTTCTAGTTATTTCAGATTGAATGAGCTCTAAATTCAGATAAAATATTCCTCAATCTTCAAAGGAGTTTAGAAATATTATCTCTTTATCGAAGCTATGCGATTTCGGGTTGATGAATATGCCAGCCCCTTTAGTAAAATGTAAGAACATAGTATAATGTATCTTAATCAAGATGGCGGCGACTGATTAGTTGCGACGGTTAACCATGCGGTGACAACCCTCCCTTCGCGATAATTGTAGAGTCTTCATTTGCACAAGATATCTGGTTAGATATGTTGAAAATTGTTCTGAATAAATTCTTTCTATACTCCCATCTTTTAATTACGACTAAATATTTGTTTATTAAATTCTTAATATAGAAAAAAAATATCGAAATATTTGCCTGCAATGTAATATTTAGGGGTCTTCAAGTCACGTGGAGTCAGGCAGGCGTGTCACATCCTAGATCGCATCGTCGCTTACCGTCAGGCGAAATAGCGGTCAAGCGCTTACCTATTTACGATTAAAAAAAAATATATAAACCAACGCCTTTTCATTAAGTAGGCTAACAGAATCTCACATAACGCCGCCTTTTTCTAAGTATGTATAAAAATATACTTAACTAAAAACATTAAGATTCTTAAGATCTTGAAGAGAAAAAATAATAATCCGGTGAAACGTTCTTTCGGTGAAATAAGCTTCGATTTTCAATTTAGAGTTCTGAGCCTTTTAGTGCTTATTTTGTGCTAGATTATTTTTTCATTGGGTTCGCTCTTGCGAGATAACCAAAAAGGTGCTTATTCACCCTGGCTTTAAAAACGGACGGATTAAGTACCCGGAAATACAGACGCAGGGAGGGAGTTCCATTCCTTTGCTGTGCGCATTATAAAAGATGTTGAGAAGTTGTATAAAAGGTAGGAATAGCAACCAAGAAAGGGTGTGGCTTTAACCACACACATATATTTCATTTATGCAGACACACCTAGCTACATAATATTGTTTTTTGTTTTTTTTTAACCTTGACACAGGGTGTGTTTTTATGGTTTATATTATTGATAGTTTTGGGTTGGGGATAAGTACAAATACAAATACAAATATCTTTATTGCATGCCACAGTGAAATTAATCTAAATAGTACAGAGCTACCAACTCTGTACTATTTAGATTAATTTAATCAATGCACATAAGTATACATGTGGCGTCCTGTAAGGACGTAGCAATGTAATATAACTTAACACTAAATTAATTTAAGGACACTATTTTTATCAGATAGGTTAGTTGGATTATTTATATTTATTTTCAAAATATTCGCTTAGGCTATAAAAACAATTGCATATTAGAAAATTCTTTAGTTCCTTAATAAATAAAGTTAAGTCATTTAATTTTTTTATGTAGTTCGGTAAGTGATTATATATTTTTATTACCATATAATGGGGGCTCGATGTTACTAAATGGAGTTTAGAAAAAGGTAATAATAAATTATTATTTTTGCGATCATTTCTTTTAATTACTGAAGCTGGTGCCAACGGGAACAAATTTTTGTGTTTTCTAACAAATTTACATGCTTCTAATATGTATATAGAAGTTAGTGTGAGAATTTTGTGTTTAGTGAAGTGAGGTCTGCATGACTCTGTTTGTTCAATATTGGTAAGGATTCTGATGCATTTCTTTTGGAGAATAAAAATTTTATCTACGTCAGAGGAATTACCCCACAGCACCAGGCCGTAGGACATAACAGAATATGCATACGAATAATAAGCAGTAAGAGCCGTCTGGAAGTCTGTTACTCGCTTAAGGTGTAGAAGAGCATATAAAAACGAAGATATTTTTTTTGAAACTTTTTGGATGTGTGATTTCCAGTTCAAACCAGAATCCAGCTCCACACCTAGCAAAGTAGCAGCGCTCACAGATTGGAGTTCAATGTTCTCATGACTATAAGAAATATGTAGAGGGGGTTTTTGGTAGGGTTTAAATTGCATAATTTTTGTTTTATTTAAGTTTAATCTTAAGTTATGGGTATCCAACCAATTTGTGATTTTCTCTAGCACTAATTTTAATTTAATTTCGACCTCGTTAACGTAGCTACAAGGAAACATGATAGAGATATCATCCGCAAATAGTGTGCAATGTCCGTCTAAGATGGTAGGTAGATCATTTATGTAAGTCAAAAAAAGGATGCACCCAAGGACGCTACCTTGAGGAATAGAGCTGTTTACAGTGACTTTATTTGACTTTACGTATTGAATTAAACCTGTTTCTTAATTTATGTTTTGAAGCTCTACATACTGTATTCGATTGTGTAGGTACGACACAAACCATTTATGGGCATCGCCTCTAATTCCCATTTTGTAGAGTTTGTCAAGTAAGGTTTTATGGCAGACTCTATCATAGGCCTTGCTCATATCGAGCAAAAGTCCTATACCGTATTTCTTACTATTTATTTCACCCATAACATTTTGGACATATTTATAGACAGCTAATGATGTAGAGCGATTGTTTCTAAAAGCGTCTTGATTCTCATGTAGTATTTTAAATTTTTCAAAAAAGTTGTATAGGCGCTTGGCCATAGCTGTTTCAAATATTTTTGCAGAAATGGGAAGTAATGCAATAGGTCGGTAGTTGTATGTCACTAGTTTCACCTTTTTTGTAAATGGGTCTAATTAGAGAAATCTTAAGCGCGTCAGGGAATACTCCTTCCGAAAAAGATTGGTTTACAAGAAGTGTGTGTGGAATAGTTAAAAATAATTATACTAGATTTAAAAAATCTAAAAATCCCACGTTTTTCAATGTCCTAAAAAGAATAAAATAACCCTGCGGGGCAAAGCGAGGGGCCACTCAAAACGTGGGGGCGCATATTACTAAGAGGAGATTTTAAAGAGATGAATGACATGCATTGATGCCGATTATTGTAAAGATGCGCCCCCACGTTTTGAGTGGCCCCTCGCTTTGCCCCGCAGGGTTATTTTATTCTTTTTAGGACATTGAAAAACGTGGGATTTTTAGATTTTTTAAATCTAGTATAATTATTTTATTCCTTTTAATTATTAACTCAACGAAGTAACCATGTGTTACGCAACAATCGGATAAGCCCCATACAAAAGTGAAAGTTGCCGAAAGTGGACCTGAAAGTGCATCTGGAAAGTTGAAAGTTGCTTTAGAGTGCATTGTCATCGGGTTCTGAACTATCCTGAAAGTTTCAGCTTTCTAGCTTATCGGAAAGTGCCTCAAATTTAAGTTGCAAGGTTTTTCCCGGACAGACAAACAAATAAGAAAAGTGATATAAGAAAAACGTGGTAAAATATCAGCACAGCTTTTAATTAATTTTGAGGGAATTTCGTCAATGCCAAAAGAAGATGTATTTTTGAGATTTTTAAGAATTTTGTATATTTCCGTAGGTTTAGCATAGTAGAGGAAGAAAGATCTTTCTGTTGAGTTTATTAAAGTTTTATGTTTGCTTTTATTTGAATGAGATGAATTTGAATGTCCAATGGAGGAGAAGAAGTTGTTGAATTGATTCGCAACTTCTTTTGGATCTTTTATTATTTTGTTATTTGTTGTTTTAATATGTATATTATTTTTATTTTTACCAGTATTTTTATTAGTTTCTTTGTTTATAATTTGCCAAGTATAGGATTGGTAGTGTAAGAGTTGTAGAGATTGTTATTAGTATTTGGGGATTGTAGTAAAAAAGGGGGTGTTTTGGTGTTTTTTGTAAGAGTGTTAATATTAAAGTGGGGGGTAGGTGAATATATTGGAGTTTGGTAATTGTTTAGTTTTTTATTTTAAAAGGGTATAAATATATAGATTTGTTTGTGTTAAGGATTTTTATGTTTGATGGTATTTATGTTATTTAGTTATTAGTATATATAAGGTATAAAAGAGAGATAGGAAAAGTTGGTATGTTATAGTGTTAAATGTTTTTGAGGTGGTTTATATTAAAAGTTGGTTTTGGGTGGTTGGTTTTTTAAATAATGTATATTATGTTGTTTTAATTGGGGGTTTGAGTGGAGAAGGTGTTGTGAGTTGTTATTATTGAGTGAAGTTAAGTAAGATAAATCATTAATAGTAGTATTTGTAAGTTTGTGGTGTATAGAAGTAAGTTTTATATTAAATAAATTTTTAAGTGTAAATTAATTTTGAATAGATTAGTGGTATAGAGTTGAGTAGTTGAAAGTTAAAATTTTATATTAAAAAAAATAATTTAGATTGTTTAGTTTATGGGATAAGGTTAGGTAAATTAGGGTAATGGTTTAGTTATTTTTTTTTTATTTGTGTCCTTGACACAGGGTCAAGGGCCTTCTGAGTGATTCATTGCTTATATTTACAATGTTTAAAATATTATTTACTGAAAGATATGCTAACATATATGAGGACCGTTTGGTGCAACGGTAGCGATCCTGCCTTTCGCACCGACGGTCTTGAGTTCGAAACCCAGAAGGGGCAGATGTTTGTATAGCATTTGTACCTGAGTCATGGGTATTTATGTATATTTCTATTAATATTATATATCTATGTATCATATATGTATGGGTATCCGTTATCCTAGTATCCATAAGCAAAAAATGCTTATTTTAGGCTAGGCTAATTGGTGTGAATGTAGGAAATATTATTAGAATGGGCGTTTTTTTTACTCAGCTTTTAATGCTGGTGTTGATAGTCAGATCTAAACCAAGTAATGACTATAATATTTCCCGGTCTTAAACTATATTAAAGTTGATTTGCCGGATCTCGGATCCATTTGTAAAATAATCCAAACTATACGACAGGTATTTAATATGGCTGCTTTCTGCAATTTAATGTATAAATTATGATTTATATTATTATTATACCCAGTTTCCACTGAGTTACTTACATTTTCATTGTCAGGGTCTGTCATAGCGACGATGGCCATGCTCATATTAACCCGCATCCCAAACGCCAACACCATGGCCAGGAACAGCATCAGGGATTGGAGATGCCGTACTCCAAGACATGCCTCTGAGAACAATAGAGAAGTATATTGAATAAGAGTAAAAACCATATATTCGCCTTAAATTCAACGCATGTAATATTTAAAAATGCTTTTTATGTCTTTTTTATAGTTTTCTTATAGTTAGCGACGATTCGATCTAGGATGTGACGTGCTTGCCTAGAAGACACCTATTCACTGGTGACTTGCAGACCTCCAAACTGTAATTGTAGGACACACAGATTTAGGCAAAGAGTTCCACTCCTTAGCGGTACGTATCAAAAAATTATGGTATGGTAGAACCATATAACGGTGTCACCTATTTGTAAGACTTATGTGGGGTGAAAATAACTTCAAACGTACTTAAAATAAGTTGTTTTGAATCGTCCAATATTTGTACCTACACTCATGCAGGAAGTCAGCCATAATAGTGCAGAAATGTACTGGCAGACCATACGTAAAGAACTTGTAGACCAGCTCTTTAAAACCCTGTCTTAAATGTCAAGGCTAGTAGCGACTGTCTCGCCGCGCTATCGATAGCGCCACGCTATCTTCGGTTTAAACTCGTATTATATAATTTATAAGATAGTTAACTTTCAGGCATTCCTATGACCTTGAGGTGAAATAAATAAGAGAAACACATACATAAAATTACGCCTTTTTCCCGCAGGAGTAGGCAGAGATCACAGATCTCCTCTTACTACGATCCCTACATACATCTCTAGCTTCTTCAACTCTCATTAGCCTTTTCATACACGCTCGTCAGTTACGGGTACTTTTGATCTAGCCTTTTTTGCGTACATCCTCTATTTGGTCCCTGAAAGATCGCCTTGGTCTGCCATTACTGACTTGCCCATGCACATTTGCCTCATATATCTGTCTTTTTAATCTTCTTTCGTCCATCATGTCATCTACATGACCATCTAAGCATCCCTTTTTCTATCTTTGCCACTATATCTTCTTCCACATCATACCAATCTCTTATCAGATCATTCCTTACTTTATCTATCAAATTCACTCCAGCTATAATAGGACGAATAATCTTTCGTGACGATGGCGCAGTTATATGTGCAGAAATATCGGAGTCTTAAATATAAACAAAAAGTAATGATCCCGTTTTAAATTATATTAGTGTTATCAATTGAGAGGTAATAGGTTCGAAGGTACCTATCTGCAGGAATAATTTGGTTACCTAAAAGACGTGCATTTGCTTTGATTATTTATCAAACACTAATTACAAATTCAAATATTAGTGGATTTTATTTATTGAGAAATAAGGTTTTCACAAATCACATTGATATTTTGTATTAGATACCATTAAAATTTAAAACACAAATAAAAGAGGTGGTAGTTATTAGTCTTAATTTCTTAGGAACTAGTTGCATTTTTGTCGCTCTCCAAGCACATGACACCTGTCTGGAAGAAAAGGAAAGTAGATACGGGAAACAATTCCGCTGCATATTTTTTTAATAAACCTCTGGAATGCTGTCTACTACACTAGCTTTCGGGACATCGAGTGACTGCGATTCCGCACAGAAGTTATACCACCTAGATTTCATATCAGGCTTTTAGAGCCATAGTGTATCAGTGTATGTGCAGTGCTTTGCAGCCAATGATTCGGAAGTTAGCTGTAAAGAGTTTTGCTGTAATGTCGGTGGTAGCGAGAGCTAGCAGATATTATTTTACGCAGCCTTGGCCATACGCCAGTCGCTATGGAACCCGCGGATGCATTGAAATGAAAATAAATTTATTCAAATGCACTTAAAAATAAGTTGTTTTGAATTGTACTACATTTTTACTTACCACCCATTAAGGGCGTCTTTTAACTCACAAGAAGAATGGGCGCAAGACACTTGTCAGCTTTAACAGAAGTAACGACATTTACAATATACACGACGTCACCATATATAATCAGCAAAAAGACAAAATTATTCTGTTATCCCAATTAAAGTAGTGTTATGGTTTCATTGCATCGTTCATTACAACAAAGTCAACAAGTATCTGTTTTAAGTAAATATCCTAAAACATTACAATAATATACAGAGAATAAACGAAACAATTTAAGAAACCAACAAGTATATGTCAATAATACTGAAAGTTAAAGCAGACCCATCTCCAGGCACCACCCGTTTACAAGCATGACACATGATGCAGCTATCGCTTCGCTCAACGATATATTAGGGAACGTAACAACCCGCACCACTTGCCACCACCCAAGAGATGTTTTAGGAAAGCATGTCATGATCCAACTACCAGTAATAAATTAGTGTTAAAATTTTGGGGTGGTTGGGATCTACCTCCTAGCGGTCCACCCCGGGCAACGGCATCATGGACCAACTCGGCCCTTGGTGACGGCTGATGATCCCAACGGCGGTGGTAGGCTCCGCAAGGGGCCGCCTGGCTCGCGACCACCATCCTGCCGAAGTCCGCCGCCAAGCAGCTTTGCTGCGTTCCGTCGGAGGGCGGGAATACCAGTGCCAATGGGGGTTGGTAATAAGTCAGTTGCGCAGCTTAGGACCGGTCTTGATATCTTGGCTATGCTGTACCTGGTAACTCATTCTGGAGGGTAGCTGGATCCGAAGCACGGTTTAAGCCGCTGGCCGACCGCAGTTAGTAGGAGGCCCAACTAGCGCGCTAGCTACGCGTGAAAGGCTGCCCCGCCAACTCGCGAAAAATCCCGAAATGCTCCACCGTGCCAGTTGGCGACTGGACGGGAGGACCCGGTGGCCATTTCGGGGGGGTTCGGGCGTCCCCGCAGTCTCCAGGTGAGTTCCCTTTTTTGGTCAGCTTAGCCCAAGAAAACTTCCTTTGGTCGACTAAGTAGCGTCTCGACTAAAATCCTTCCCCCCAACATTCACCATTATGAAAAGTAAGAATAGGAAGAATCTAAAACAGCGGCTGCACTTCCTCCCATTTAAAGTGCACCTTGCGAACATTAGAGGACTGCACTCAAATCTCCATCCGGTCCATTACCATCTGGAGACCGAGAAGCCGCACCTATTCTTCTTGACGGAGACTCAGATAGCAACCCCGTCGGACGTGGCGTACCTCAACTACCCTGCTTACACACTTGAGCATAAGTTTAAGATGTGTGCAGGGGTCTGTGTGTTCGTCCGCAATGACATAATAATATGCTATAGGCGTCTCCGATGCTTTGAAAAATCCGGGTTTTCTGTTATCTGGCTTCTGGTGGACACAGGGGTAGAGAAGATGCTCTACATCTGTGTCTACCGATCGCACAGTGGTGACCGGGAGACGACTCGGCTCATAGATTACCTCACAGAGACGGCAGACTTGGCAGCTCAGCGATATCCAGCGGCGGAGCTTGTTTTTCTGGGGGACTTCAACGCTCACCACAAAGAGTGGCTGTTCCCATACCAGAAAACTGACCATGCTGGGAGAGAAGCGCGACGATTTGCCCTAGCGCTAAATCTTACCCAGCTGGTGGATCAAGCGACGCGAATTCCAGATATTGCTGGCCACACACCCAATTGTCTTGACCTACTGCTGACAACTGATCCACACAAACATTCGGTATCGGTCTCAGCTCCACTGGGATCGTCCGACCACTGTGTGGTGAAATCCGTATCAATCTGCTCTCCTCCAGATGATAGCCCTAAGGGCATGAGGCGAGTATGGCGTTACGAGTCAGCAGATTGGGACGAGATGCGTATTTTCTTTGCTTCTTACCCCTGGCGGCAAACTTGCTTCTCTTCAAGCGACCCTTCGTGCACCGCTGATGCGATCGCGGATGTAATTCGGCAGGGAATGGAGTATTTTATTCCATTCTCCGACATCCCGCTCGGTTACAAGTCCCGACCTTGGTATAATGCGGCCTGTGCTCGTGCTGAGGCCCGAAAACAATCTGCTTACCAAGCCTGGGTGCAAATCCGCGATCGCGGGGTTCGTGCACGGAGAATTCGAGCGAAGAAGAGAGCCTATAATTCGGCCGCCAAGTCATGCAAAAGGGTGTTACTAAAGGCGAGATTCGACCACATCAGCAGAATAGGGATGAAACTGTCTTCCTATCCGAATGGAAGTAAACAGTTCTGGTCCCTCTCGAAGTCAGTCGAAACGAATTTCTGCCGTCCTATGCTACCGCCATTGCTGAAATCTGACGGGTCACTGGCCCATTCTGCAGCTGAGAAAGCAAGTTTATTTGCCTCTCTGTTTGCGAGCAATTCCCGTCTTGACACCGGCTCTCAACAACCACCAAACATACCTCGCTGTGATTCTTCGATGTCGGAGATCACAATTCACAATAAGCAGGTCCGTAGAGTCTTACTTAGTCTGGACGTGAATAAGGCCAGTGGTCCTGATGGCATACCAGCAAGAGTGCTGAGGTACTGTGCGCCTGAGTTGTCTCCAGTGCTAACACGCTTGTATCGCCTCTCTCTCAACACAAAAACCGTCCCAAAATCCTGGAAGCTTGCCAATGTGCAACCAATACCCAAAAAGGGTAGTCGTGCCGACCCATGCAATTACCGACCGATCGCCATCACTTCCATACTCTGTAAGGTTATGGAAAGAGTGCTGAACAGCAAGTTGCTCTCATACCTAGAAGACAACGATCTCCTCAGTGACCGTCAATATGGCTTTCGCCGAGGACGCTCAACTGGGGATCTTCTAGTTTATGTCACGCATTGCTGGGGCGAGGCCCTCGAGATGCACGGCGAAGCACTTGCCGTGTCACTTGACATCTCGAAGGCTTATGACAGGGTCTGGCACGCTAGTCTGCTGCGCAAGCTTCCTGCGTACGGTATCCCCGCTGACTTTTGCAGTTGGATAGCCGACTTCCTGACTGAACGATCGATCAGAGTAGTTGTCGATGGCTGCTCCTCTGACTCAGTGCCTATTGATGCCGGAGTGCCTCAGGGGTCTGTTCTTTCTGCGACGCTTTTCCTGCTGCACATCAATGACCTGTTAATACCAGGAATTGTTGGGTATGCAGACGACAGTACTGTTGTAGAGAGATACCTGTCTAGCGCAAAAGCCAGCGGCGAAGACGTGATGTTCATGAGAGAGGCCATGGTTGAGCGAATAAACCAGAGGCTAAACTACGTTTCCCAGTGGGGCGATAGTAACCTCGTTAATTTCAACGCCTCCAAAACACAAGCGTGTCTTTTCACGGCAAAAAGGAGTTCCTTCCACCTCACTCCTACTTTCCGAGGTACATCTGTACCTGTGACCGACAGCCTCGAGCTTCTTGGCATGGAGTTGTCTTCAGACCTTAACTTCGGCGCCAACATCGAATCCAAAGCTCAAATTGCAGCCAGAATGCTGGGCGTCCTAAATAAGGTCAAGCGATATTTCACGACAGGACAGCTTTTAACACTCTATAAAGCTCAAGTCCGATCTTGCATGGAATATTGCTGCCACCTTTGGGATGGCTCAGCAAAATACCAACTTGCTGCACTGGACACGATTCAGCGCAGAGCTGAGAGGCTCATCGGGGACAACAAATTGGTGAAGAGCAAGCTGCACACCTTAGCTCATCGCCGCAAAGTTGCCTGTCTGGCGGTCTTCTACAGACTGTACTTTGGAGAGTGTGCTCAAGAGCTGCATCTGCTCATACCGCCATCTCCTTTTTTCCATCGGACATCCAGACGCACTGCAGGCTACCACCCTTTCTTGGTTGATATTCCTACCTGTCGCACCAAGCGCTTTTCAACATCCTTCATAACGCGCACAGCAAAGGAGTGGAACTCCCTCCCTGCGTCTGTATTTCCGAGAACTTATAACTCGTCTATTTTCAAAGCCAGGGTGAATAGGCACCTTCTGGGTTAGCTCGTTCCATCGTGGATTCTGTCATGGCCCCCGGGCTTGATTGGGATCAAGAGCAAACCCATCCTTAATAAAAAAAAAAAAAAATGAACAAAATATGCTAATTGGAAATGGGTCTAATGGCTGTATGACACAACAAGTCATAAATAGTGTTATGTTGATTGAACGATTCATATTACTTCCATGCATCGCGTTCTATTAATAAATCGTGGCTTACGATGCACTGAGTATCAAACTCAATGTAAACCATTTTACATAGCTTGGAAGCCTCGTTGAGCCTTTCAACGCATAAATTTCTTGCGTTTATGAATCCCCTTTCTCTGTCACTCTCCTCCCTTTGTCGTCGTACCCCCGCGCCCCTGTACCGCGTGGGCGAACATTCGTTTAAATAGCCTACCTATAAGCATGACCAGTGTAGCAACTTTTTTTGTTTAACAGTACAGTTTTTTAGAAATGTATCTTATCTAATTAAATTTTAACTCTAAAGCTGAATACAGAGTTTTATAACATTTTATGTGACTAAAACAAAAATAGGAAGTAGGTATAGAATAATTTCATTATGTTGCTTTTTGAAGTGAAAACTTCTTTAGCATCATTATGATTTGAAAATTGATGAAACGAAAAAGCGACACTACAAAGAGACAGACATAAATTCATAAGATTTAACGTAGGAGAAAATGAGATAGGAAACATTATGTACGTGTGTTAATACGAGTTTGTATGCGCATCCGTAGTACAAAGGCTGAGAGAAGGTATCACAACAACCGTGGTATTTTGTATACGTGTACGTAATATTTTTGAAGGTTTCACTTCTACCACGTGTGAATTGCGCACATGCTTTTTGTTAACTTAAGCTTCACTAGCTTAATCACTATGTTCAACATATTGCAATTTTAGATAAATATAAGTATTACAATGTAGACTTTAAATCTCGGAGGCATTCCCTTATTACCTGGTCACGGAGTACACATCAAGATCTAAGCGAATGTAAATTCATACAGCACCCATTTTCAAACAAATAAAGCACTTTGAATTGCCAAAAAATCGATATGTTTTGTTATATCAGATTACAAACACAAATTTTGAAAATAGTTGAAATGAAAATTCGTTAATCATGCCATCAAAATTACATAAGACATGCCACTTAAGATAAAATGTAAATATGCCAATTGTAAGATTAATCTTGTTTTACGTATGCGTATTGCCTTTATTTCGTGAGGAACGTGACACTTTGACAGTTACATTGAAATGTCTCACATGTTTCCTTGATAACATATATTGATAAATATTTCAACACACGCTGTTTGAAAAAAAAAACGTAAATATAGTAAATAGTAATTTTACTTTAAAAACATTGGTCTAACCATTTCATGTAATCAAATTGTTGAGCTGATACTCAATATTGTATTGGTTTCCCACAATATTTGTTCTTAAACAGGTATTTACGTAAGTACATCAGGACCCTCTAGGGCACAAGAAATTAGGAGAGAGGAGGTTGCTTATTATTTAATTGTCTAAAATCTCATTAAAATAATGGAATGGTTTTAATTATTTAAAATCATTAACGTCATTAACATCATTAAAATCCATTCATTAACTCTATTAAAATTTTTAAAACTTATGAAAAGAGAACAATTCATTATTTTCAAAATCATATATATATATATATATATATATATATATATATATATATATGATTAATTTGGAATATGGGAGCATTAGTCTGTTCCCTGTTTTTGGCTTAGGGTATATTTTGATGGTAGGTCTGGTCTATTTGTATAATATTCAGGATTTTTTTAACAAATTTATCAAATTTATTTGGTCAAGTGTGTTTCGAGCAATGTGTAATGTAGGATTCCGTACTTTCCCGTCACCAATATAAAAGACCGTTTTGTGCAACGGTAGAAATCCTCCCTTCCTATTATTGGATTGTTAATTCATTATTATATAACTAGTTTTAACTGCATGCTGAATTATTTGACATTATATACTTTCTTTTATATTTTAACGTTTGCATGCCAGTAGCTGGAGCAACACGTGAACATAAGCAATTTTATACATCTTTTGTACCGTGTTTTAAATAAATAGACTAACAAATTATCTCAGTATTTGTTTTTATTCGTATGAATTTAGTATATTCTTTTCTTTTTTCTCCAATGTTTCATGTCTATTGTTCGTTAAGTAGTAAAACCATTTGACTGTGACAGTTTGCAACTTAACCACGTCATATATACAACAAACACTGTTAACTGTTGCAGTCTAACACAACCGTTCAGTTAGCGGTGATAAGAACACTCGACTTTAAAGAAATATAATTTAAGACAATGCCACATACATTATTCTGAGTTAATTAGTTAAAGCACTTAGACCCGAGCTAATATAGAAATAAAAATATTTCTTACATTCTAACGAATTAGCGTAAACACTGTAAAGCTTTTGTTATGGATTGATTTATAAAAGAAATGGGTGGTGGAGGAAAATGGGTTTAATAGCAAAAGAAACAGAGTAAACCTCATGCTAATTACATACCAAAGTGACAAGTCACAAGAAACAAAACAAATAATGAGAGAAGTTATAAATAAGAAACTTAAAAAGTAGTTTATAAAATAACCGGCCGGTCTGAGCCAGTCGGTAACACTTATAATATACACAATATGTAATATTAATAGAAATATATATAAATAACCATGACTCAGGTACAAATGCTCGTATTCATCACAGAAACATCTGCCCCTTCCGGGACTCACACAGAACCGAAGCCTCGAAATGCAGGGTCGCTCACGTTGCACCAAACAGTCGGTCATCGACTCTACCGGGGATCAAACCCAGGTCCTCCGAGAAGCGTTACCATGTTGTAAAACATGTAAACCACTTGTAAAATATACTACTTTGAGTCTTATTATTAGCTGAATGGATTTTTTTTTATAAAAATGGGTTTACAAAAGTCACCCTCGCCCTATTCCTAATTTAAGCATAAGGTACTTTTAATTTCTTTCGAAATATTCAATTCAATTGTTTTTAGTATACTCAAATAAATAACAGCTCCTTTTTGCTAAGTATCTCTGAGCTAACGAATGTATAAAGCAAACTGAAAGAGATTCCTTTCTTTTTGACTATGGAACCCCAAAAAGAGTATCTGAATTACTTTAAAAGAGTTTCGAATTCGAGGCGCGATAATGTTTATTCAAACATTCAACTTCCTACCATCGTATGTAATCACATTGTTAAATCTTTCATAATTTTATATCACCTACGGGTGTAGTATGTGTGTTGATTCCAATCTCACTATGGAAAAATATAACTATTGACATTAATAAAAAATAAATATATACTCATAAAAATACGAAAAAAAAAATTTTTAAATGTTCAATGTGAAAGAGCATGTAATGTCTAATTGTTGGTAATTTTAATTGTTTTTAATTCTAATAAATTGCAAATTTATTATGTATTCCTTTATTAAATATAATTTTACGTTTAACGGAAATGTGATTTCACTGATTTTTTAATTTCTCTTAGTGTTTTAGCTATGCTGTATAGCAATCTATAGCAGTCATACAGTTATTAGCACTTATTTATTACTGGTTGTTAGAATATAGCATACTCTTTTGAAACATCTCTTAGGAGATGGTGTAACGCGGCGGGTTTTTACGTATTTACGTTAACTTGAATATGGCTGAGAGGAGCGATGCCTGATTCAAGAGTCATGCTCGTGAACAGGTCTGGTCTAAACTACCAATATTGTCGACAATTACTTAACATATATTAATATATTGCTTTTTAAAATTGTCTTTTATATTTATTTAAAACAGATACTTGTTGACTTTGTTGTAATGAACAATGAAACCATAATACTGCTATTATTGTGATAGTAGAATAATATGTATCAAAATGGTAACGATGTATAATATTGTAACTGTCGTAACTTCTGCTAAAGCTGACGAGTTATTTGCGTGCGTACTTCTCAACAATCAAAAACGTTCTGAAATTTATCTTAAGTTCATTTTAATAAAGATATTTTTTATTTTCATTACATCTTTCATTTTCTCTAGCAGACTATCACGTGTTTTATCTAATAACGTAATATCATAATCTTGTAATGTGACAGGCAAGAAATGATTTTGATTTGAATGATTTGATCTTGATATGATCTGGTTATCTGTCACTGATTAATATACTCAAATAACAAAATTTTTCTTATAACAAACTCTTTGATTTTTACCACGTTTTTATTAACTTGCTTTCGTTCGTGTCTGTCCTTCTGTCCGTCTAACTCAAAACTATACCACTTCTGATGCTCCTAAAGTGAGAGAGAGAGAGACCACACGTAGATCATGGATGACAGTTCATTATTCAGTCATCACCAACATAAACTCAAGAGTTAGATAAACCTCAATAAATTAATTAAAACACCTAAATAATCCTTGAAGAAATTCAATAAATCCTCGGATTAATCCTGGGATTTACTTTAAAAAATAGAAGTAAAAAAATATTTTTAAAAACCACGTTTTTATTCTCAGAATTATGATGGAAAATTCTTTTCCCGGAATCATAAAAATTTCAAATATATATTCAAGTACCATGATGTAATATGACTAAAAACGTGGGGCGGGAGCTTTTCAGGCTTAACTAATATAATTCACACATTTCTAACTCGTTATTTGTAAATATTAAACATCTCAGCCAAACTCCTGAAAACGAATTCACCAAGTGACTAATAAAATTGAAATGACATATTACCTATCTTAGGTCTATAAATTGTATTTATTTTATTTGAATGATAACCTTTTTATTTATTTTTCTCAATACTGTTCCTTGAGTTTTGAAATAAGTGTTTAATGAATACATATTCTTTCGTAATTTTGTTAGAATGCTTTCTGCGGTAACATATAATTGTAAGTGCATTTAGCTCTAAGGAATTAATTGTTCAGTTTTTTATATAAATAGTTTTACCGTTACTTAAGTTTCAAAATTATGTAATGTATTAGATCTTTTTTATAACTATTATTTTTGGTATGAAAAGGTCTTTAGCATCGTTGTGATTTAAAAGTCGATGAAAGGTGAAAGCGACAGTAAAAAGAGACAGACACATAAATTCATAACATTTAACGTACGAGAAAATGAGATAAGACGCATAATGTACGTGTGTTAATACGTGTTTGTGTGCACATGGTTGAGAGAAGGCATCACAACAACCGTGGTATTTTGTATACGTGTACGTATTATTTTTGAAGGTTTCACTTATACCACGTGTGAATTGCACACATGCTTTTTGTATTATAAAATTGCTATTGTGTATATAAGTTATCTCAAGTTATATCATATTTATTATCGACTGAAGTCTTTTCAATTGGTCAATGTATGTGCGGTCAGTTATTTATTTTCTTTTGTTAATTAATTGAACTATAGGTCCATTTATAATTATTTGTTCATAATCATTTGTTTAATCATGACCATGGAGGTAAGAGAGAAGGGGAACGATCGGTACGTGCTAAATCTTTAGCCCGCCTGTACCTGAAAATTTGTAGAATTTATAGTTCATTTTTCAGTCACCAGCCGCGCTGCCGTCGGTAAGTAGTATCTGCGAAGTTAGCTGCTTATGACTACAAGTAGATGAAGTTAGTTGAATAATGTACAGATTTAACAACAGCCCTCTTTTATGTAGACAACTTAGCGATCGCAGCGCCTCACTTATTTTGTCCATATTTCTGGGACACTAATTTCTACAGCGATCGTTCTCCTTCTCTCTAACCACCATGATCATGACCATATATTTCTTAATAAAAATAAATAAAAGTCACTTATGTTGGTGACCCTTTTAATATATACATTCTTTATTTTCTCACCACAAACTCTTACTTTAAGCCTTATCGTTACTAATCTTAGCTAAGTTTGTGTAAGACTCATCCCTGAAAAATGACCCGTGAGCACAGGTCATCAGATACCCACCATCTCGGAAATCTGAGACAATCAAGATCGAATTTAGATGAGATGGTACAATCAATAGAATTTGAGTGTGTGTGTGTGTGGGGCGTGTGAGTTCGATTTACTGTATGAGTAGGCTGCATTTCTGATACGTATGGAAAGATTTGTGTGAGAAGAAAAATGAGTTTTACTTTAAGGGTACAGGCAGATTTTCCGTGTCATTGTAATGTAACCACTGCGAAAAAAAATATATACAAAAAGAGTTCATTAGGTACATCTTGCAGTCTTTATATTTGGTATTTTATTATAAATAATAATTGGATAGAATAAAGTGTAATAGTGTTAACTTCTAGCATTAATAATTGCCATTTGAAACACCTTCAAGTATGAAGGCTTTTTTATAATAAATAGACAGGCTCTGTACCACTATCTCGTCTGATGGTAAGCGACAATACGATCTAAGATGTAACGCGCCTGCCTAGAAGATACCTATTCACACGTGACTTGAAAACCCCTAAATTGTATTTGTCAGGAAACACGGACTCAGGCAAAGAAAAGAAATTCTACCTTAGCGGACATTGCTTAGATCTATTCTTATCTGCAACTTTATGCTTTGCACCAATTTAGAAGAATAATAATTTTAAATATACCAACAATAAAACTTACTTTTGTCGACAGTTTGGTGCAATGGTAGCGATCGTGCCTTTCGCAACAACGGTCCTGGGTTCGAGTCCCAATATAATTTTGTTACCCTAGTATCCGTAACACGAGCCTAACAGTGCTTACTTTAAGCTATACTAATTAGTGGGATTATTATTATTATTAGCAAAAACCACAAAAACCTGCAATAAAGTGTCGGTTTCAAATTGAGAATTATCTACATAAGATTAAAGTTGTTAATCAATCAAAGAAAGGACGTATTTTAAATTGGACTAACTAAGAATTTCCAAAGATAAAGTATTGTACTTTTTTCTTCTTATATAATTAATTTTTAATTGTTCTGTTAATAATTTGGTTAATTAATGTAATTTTATTTGTTTGTAAAATAATTCATTTAAAATATAATTGTAAAGTAAAATAGAAACTTAACTAACGATTGAAAATAATTCATAAAGTTAATGTAGCTAATTACTTTTGACAAAACAGTTATTTTATCAAAGGGACAATGAAAAATGGCTCAGAAGACAAAACTCTGAATATATATTTCAACTTTTTTTATGAATTATCTCATTGCGTAAACGCAATGTGAGCAGAATGGAAACGTTATTGGTGGCGTAATTTTTCTCTTATTATTAATTTTTAAGACAAAAAAAAACATTTTTAAGTTTTCTTTTGTTTTCTTTTTTGTCGTAACTTTTTATGGTTTTAATTTCTTTACTTTTTTTAAACAAAGATATTTCTCAATTTTATTTAATTTAAATTTATAAGTTTACAGATTGTAGAGTAAAAATGAAGAGACATAACACTATATTAATAAATCATATTTATTTTGACAAGGTAAATAGTAAGCAGCTAATTTATCATAATTCATAATCATTGCACTTAAGATATAAGGAAAAACTTACTTGGCCTTTTTACGACGTCTCCTTCTTCAGAAGTCATAGTGTAAAAAAGAAACAAAAAAAAAAACAAAAACTAGTCACATAAAACCTGTTTGCAAAAAAAAGTAAAGAGGTTTGTTTTATAAAGGTTGAATACGAATTTGAATTAAGAACGGCGCGAACACGCTTCGCGCCCGTTCGTTCGCGTTGTGCAGTTATCAATCAATATGGTTTTATTTATTTCGCGATCACTATCAATACGGTTGATCAAAGCAAGATCATGAGCTGTACTGATTTTTTTCTCATACATCTGTACTACGTTCTAATGAGCGGATAGTCGTCTTACTTGCGTTCACGCTTAAACACGTGTAAATAGAAAAAAACTCGTAGAGTCAGCAAAGTCCCGGTTTTTTATACCATTATTTGGAAATATTTATATTAGATGGAATCCTGGGACTCTTGATTTTGAGGGTCACATCACAGCATAATAATAATAAAAATAATACTTCTATCATTCACACCGATAAGCCTAGCCCAAAGTGACCACTGTAAGGCTTGTGTTATGGGTACTAGGATAACGGATCGGATTAGATATATGATTAAATATAGAATGGACATATAAATACCCACGACACAGGTACAAATAAAAATCCTCTGTCCCTTCCGGGATTCGAACCCAGACCCGTCTGAGTGAAATTCTGGATCACTATCGTTGCTCCAAACGCTCGTCATTAATATATATTTCTATAAATATTACTTATTTATTTATCTTATAAGTATGTCTATCCGATACCCTAGTATCCATAACACAAGATTTACAGTGCTAACTTTGGGCTAGGTTAATTGGTGTGATTGTAACAAATATTATTATAATTATGACTGAGGTACAAAGGTAGTATTATTATAATTTGTTTATTATTCATCAAATAAACATCTGCCCTTACCGGGACTCGAACCCAGAACCGTCAATACGAAAGGCAGGCTCACTACCGTTGCACCAAACGGTCGTCAAATTAAATCATTTATTATGATTATCTTGATGACAATAAGGGCTTTAATCCTTTAGCTTTAAATAATTCAAATAAATATTTGTTGAATTTGTAAACAATGCTTATATTGTGATTCATTATGCATTGTTCTTAATATAATCAGAACTATAGTCTTTCAATTAAAAAACGCGCTGTAAGCAGATTTTTTATTCGCTTTACAAATATATATGTTCTGACTTAGTTGAGATACGAGATAAGGGTTTCCTGGTTGAACCAAAACATTGCCTTCGGAGTTTCAAGGTTGTAGGTAAGGTAATTATGACCGTTTGGTGTAAGGGGTAGACTGCCAGAAGCGGCAAATGTCTTCTACAGATTGTATTTTGGAGAGTGTGCTCAGGAGCAACATATGTTCATACCGCCATCACCTTTCTTCCATCGGACATCTAGACGCACTGCGGGCTACCACCCTTTCTTGGTTGCTATTTCTACCTATAGCACCAAGCGCTTCTTAACTTCTTTTATAATGCGCACAGCAAAGGAGTGAAACTCCCTCCTTGCGTATGTATTTCCAAGTACTTATAGCCCGTATGTTTTTAAAGCCAGGGTGAATAGGCACCTTCTAGGTTAACTCGTTCCATCGTGGATTCTGTCTTTGCCCCCGGTCGTGATTGGGATCAAGAGCTAATATAAAAAAAAAACTAAAATAAAAAAAAATGTTTGTGCGATGAATACGAGCACTTGTACCCGACTCATTGGTTTTTCTATATATTTCTATTAATATTACATATCAATGTATGAATAAAATAACTTTAAAATATTTAAATTTGTTTTATATTTAATCTTGACCTTTCGACTCATTTACAGGAGCCGTAATCACAGGATGACTAAGGTCTCCAAATATCTTCTACTACCATCACATTATTTTAATCAGACACGTTTCCCCTGTTAAAATATTTTTATTTATAGGTATAAAGATTTGTAATGTTAGGATTAAACATAAAATAAATTATGCGCATAATCTCTAAAAAAATGCGTGCGTGGAAGTGTTAGAACTAAATATATCTTTGTATCATATATGTATGTCCATCCGTTATCCTAGTATCCATAACACAAGCTTACTTTGGGCTACGCTTATTGATGTGAATGTAAGAAATATTATATTATATTATTATATTAAAAAAATGAACTTATTTCGGGTATCTTTACTTTTACAATTGAGCTACCGAGATCTTAACAAACCAGTCTTATTTGTCCCAAGTATTTTTTAAGGTGACGCTAGCGCCATCTCTTGATGTTTTTAGTATTACTACCTACAATATCGAATGTAATACTATTTTATGTATCGAAAAAAATCACTTTCACCGGATTAGTGACGCATTTAATTTTTTTTTGTATATTTAATCTTGACGTTTAATATAAAAACACTAGGTAACCGAACCACGCGTTGCTGTGGCTCAGTTATTATAATTTACCATAAAAGTTTTTTTAAAATGGTTTTAATTTAAAATGAAACCTATCCTAAGTGTTAAGTCGGAACAAATCCAGTAAAATAAAAAAAACTCATCGAAATCGGTTGAGTACTTTTAGAGTTCATCACGGTCAAATACTGAGACACAGGACGGCTTCTATAAAGGTGTCGAAACATCAGAATTAAAAATAAAAGAGGAAGTTTTATTTCAATGTGTGATAGGTGCCTTAGTACAACGGTAGCGATCCTACGTTCTGCGCCAATGGCCTCGGATTCAAAGCCTGGTAGAGGCATATGTTTGTGATGAACATAAGCACTTGTTCCCGAGTCAGGCTGGGGTTGTACTATGGTCGTTTATATTCTTATAAACGACCATAGTACAACCCCAGCCTAGTTTAGGACTAAATTATTGTTTTGAATTGACATTTTTCATTATTTTGCCCATATATACTTTTTAAAATTAGTGAATAAACAATTTACCTGAGGAAATGTTATCTATTATCATAGTGCCAGGGTCATCTGTGAGTACAACTCTTGCAAAGAGGTTATGATGTCATTAAACAGTCGTTTCCTTTTCCGGTAAAAAGAAGAACAGTTTTATTGTATAATCTCTATAGATAGAGGAAAAAAACTAAGACGAATGTAATTATTATATTTTTATCTTGAACTTGACTGCTCGGCCTAGAATTTGCGTAACCTTCGATTACTGGTTTGGTATGACGGTTTGTACAACAAACTAAACACCAAACTAAGCACCCGCACATGATGAAGAACTCTTTATTTCTTTTTACTCAACTGACCAAAATGAAGTGTAATATTTTTGGAGCTCCATGTATGTATGTCAGTTTTTATTGTTATTTCCAGTGGTCTTAACAGTAGCGATTTTTAAGACTGAGTTTTTCAACGGATTAGCTCTTGATCTTAAACAAGTATTTTTTTTTATTACCACGTTTTTCTTATCTCACTTTTCTTATTTGTTTGTCTGTCCGGGCAAAATCTTGCAACTTAAATTTGAGGCACTTCCCGGCCACCTAGCGAGCTGAAATTTTTGGAGCAAGTCAGAACCCGATGACAATGCATCCTAAAACAACTTTTAACTTTCTAGGTACACTTTCAGGTCAACTTTCGGCAACTTTCACTTTTGTATATGGCTTATCCGATTGTTGCGTAACACATGGTTACTTCGTTGAGTTAATAATTAAAAAGAATAAAATAATAATACTAGATTTAAAAATCTAAAAATCCCACGTTTTTCAGTGACCAAAAAAGAATAAAATAACCCGGCGGGGCCAAGCGAGGGGCCACTCAAAACGTGGGGGCGCATGTTACTTATGGAGATGTAATGAGATGTATGATATGCATAGATGTTGAGAGTATTTGTAAAGATGCGCCCCCACGTTTTGAGTGGCCCCTCGCTTGGCCCCGCCGGGTTATTTTATTCTTTTTTGGTCACTGAAAAACGTGGGATTTTTAGATTTTTAAATCTAGTATTATTTTATCAATCGGTTGGATTTTTTTATCGTGAATAGGTAAGCGCTTGATCGCTATCTTGCCTGATGGTAAGCAACGATGCGATCTAGGATGTAACGCGCTTGCCTAGAAGATACCTATTCACTCGTGACTTGAAGAGTATTTTGGATAAAACACTTTTTTACGGATTTTGCGCATATTTTATTTTATATTTAATCCTGACGTTTCGACTCCTTTACAGGAGTCTTGATCACAGGATGACAAAGACAACGGTGTTCATGTATTTTCTACTACCTTTATAATATTTTGAATCGGGCACGTTCCTAATTGTTAAAATTTTTATATAAATCAAGTTGTTTTATTCAAATTGTTTGAAGAGTATTTATTAGAAAACACAAAGGGTTTTTCGTTTTTCAAATACCTTTTCTTGTGTAAGTAATGTCATAAGCAATTTAAACTTCAAAACAAAGATATATAACGTCTAGTAATCGGATAATTGGTGAACTATTTTAAACATATTTTTTGTAAATAAAATATGAGACAACAATACATACTTTGTCCAACCCAAGTCAAGTGGCTAGAGAACTATCACATATTAAACTCAGAAAATTACGTTACCCCTTCACTCAGAGCCGAGCCATATAGAAAAGTATGTCTCATTCCACGGAGTGGCGTTACTATAAAAATACTAGACAACCGTGGCCGTCAATTGTTTTGGATTTCAAGTTAGAAATAGTGTTGTGGTGGATGATGGTGTGCTGGGCCCTTTAAGCGCTCGTAAACAGACAGGTGTTTTGGATTCAGTAAATCCTCATAAATGTACTGAATTAAGATAAACAGGTTATTGTCATTGATAAACCATCCATTGATCATCAATAATTCATAAATCAGCTCTTACCTCCTTTATCAAATGAAGGAAAGAAATAACTAAAGATTAAAACCAAACAAAATTCGTTCGTTGCATTCACCAAAAAAACAATAAAAACTCTTTGGAATATTTCCATACACTAAATACTCTGTAACGCGAAAGTTTGTCGATAACGTTAACCAATTAGCTGCATCAATTCTTCACGCACCTCGCCTCTCATTGGTCCCCGGTGCCGTCAACACGTTTTCTAAGTAGTAAGACACGAAAAGATGATTTATCTCTACGGTTTTGGCCGCGTTTTCTTATTATGGCGACATTTTTACTATTCATAGAAGTTTTGTAATTTGGATCGTTCAAATTGAATGTGTAATGATTTAATACGAATTAAATGAATCAGACTAGTCCTGATATATTAAGCAGACATGAATATACTAACTGAATATATATATTTTTTTTCGGAAGTATATAGAGTAACTCTTATCACTATCCGAACACACTTTGCGCATGTAAAAGAAAAAAAAGAAAAATTATTGACACAAGCACACTCAAAAACAGAAAAAAAATAAGGGACGAACAATGTAAAAAAAAAACAAAAGTAAAAAAAAGATTAAAAATAATGTGTGTGGTCAACAAATACCCTGACTCAGCATTTTTGCCTGTGTCCTTCACAGCTGGGCAGAATGAACACGTCTAGTTTATGAGAATTTCTACTTTAGGCTAACTAGCGAAATGGTAGAACAAAGTGAAATATTGACGAATATCGTAAACAGTTAGTCAACTACGAATAGATACCTAATCATAATAAATAAAATAAAAAATTCCAAGTGACACGTGATTAAATTAAAAACTAATCAAAGTCTGAAATATATTTAACAATGTCAGTATACTATTTGATTGACTCCTTTGTTCTGTTAATAGTTATTTAGTAAAAGGTTCCTTGTACGCAATCCATACTTAAATTATATGAATGTGTGTTTGTTTGACCTTGTTTTGTCCAACAATGGAGGGACAGAAACCGATCGGTGTGTCTATAGGTACAATCTTTGTATGAAGTGTTTTAAATGGTCTTTTTATACCAAATAGGCAGGCACTTAAACACTCTCGCCTGATGGGAAGCGACGATGCGATCTTGGATGTGACGCGCTTGCCTAGAGGATACCTATTCACTCGTGACTTGAAAACCCCTAAATTGTATTTATCAGGAAACACAAATTCAGACAAAGAGTTCCATTCTTTAGCAGTACGTACCACAAAATTAAACGCTTAGTGCGACTCTTTCGTATATGTACCATATAAAGGTGGCGCGTATTTGTAAGTCTGGTTGTCCAATGAAAAATGGGAACGGCAGAACAAGGTTGTGACCGTATATATTTTTTCTGACCGTATATAAAGCTTTTCTGGTATGACTACAATAAATTATCAAAGTTTGAACTTCAGTGATGAATGAAAACTTTCATTTGAATAAAGTTAATTAGGTACCATAAAAAACAAAGTTATTTATATATGATTTTTATATTTTTGCATTTTATATGATACCTTATTTGATTTTAATAAAAAATACTAGAAAAAATTTACTCAGATCAAAAATTCTCAGGCGATCGATCCCGCAAACTTAAGATGTCTGTATCACTGCTCTCCCAATTCAGCTACCGAGCCTTGTGAGTACCCGTCAAAATTTTCGAATACGAGCAATTAAACGCACACACAAAGGTTGCGGGTACTAATCCCGCCTAAGAATAAATTGTGAGCCGATTGGAGATTTTCTAGTATCTTTCTATTAAAATATATATAAATAAATATCAATATTTTATGTTGGTTCACCATGCATTTCAAAACTTTTCAGATTTTGATGAAACTTTCTTAAGTTATTGTATGCAGGGAAGGTTTATATGAATAGTCATCAAAAACATATCAACAAAAGGAGGATTGAAAAGCATGCCGGATACAGATAGATTATCAAAAAATATTATAATTTGAAAAAGTAATTTAAATATATTATGAAAATAACTTTGTAGTGTTGAATAAATTGAAGAAAAGTTTTCTACACTAATAGAGGAAAGATTTGTATTTTTGTATGTTTGCATTGGATAAACTCAAAAACTACTAAACCGATTTCAAAAATTCTTTCACCATTGAAAAGCTACATTCACGCTGAGTAACATAGGCTATATTTAATGCTAGAATTTTGTCCACCCGTGCGAAGAGGGGACGGGCCGCTAGTATATTTATAATAGTTGCAACCGGCATGCTTTTATGCTGAATTTTTTTGCTGATTAAACATGTAAACCTTCCTTGCCATACATACAAGAACTTAACAAAGTTTCATCAGAATCAAATTAATGAGACAACAAACATAAAAACATTGATTTTGTGTATACTTATATAAGTATTCAAGACACAAATTACTCGAGACAATATTACATAAAAAACAATCTTATTACAAAATCTTGATATCCTAAAAGCAAAACAGATTAAAGCATTTATAATGATTGAGGAAGGAAAACATAATAATTCCAAGGGGAATTCTGCGTTATCGAATGTTCAATGAACTTGTTTTCGTTACGTAAGTTTTAATAAAGCCATATTTATTTCTTCAAGAATCTCCAATAATGAATACACGGTACACACTTAGAATAGTAGAAATTTTAAAATATTCCGTTAATTATAGAAGAACACAGTGTGCTTGCTGATAATGGCAATGTAAAGAAAAGTCTGTGTCAGCACCCACTGGAGTTTACGAACGATTCTCTTTGAATAGACATAGAAAATTATAAAACAAAACTTCAAAATAAAAGTTAAAGCTGCTGGCGATAGATTTTTTTATAGTGAATAGGTAAGCGATGATATGATCTAGTATGTGACGCGCCTGCCTAGAAGATACCTATTTACTAGTGATTTGAAGACCCCTAAATTGTATTTATCAGAAAACAGAGTATCGAGAGAAGAGTTCCACTCTCTAGCGGTCAAGCACCTGCAAATTTAGTATAAAAAATGCTAATTAAAGTTGAATCATTAATTTCAACGTCCTTAAGATTGGAAGCCAACATTAGAGGTCACAATGGCGCAGCAAGCTCAGTAAACTATTACGGAGATTAAGAGACTGTTAAAAGCACTAGTTATCAGGTAGATTTCAGTAAATTAAAACAATTATTCCACGATTAAACTACTACGAATCACAAAATTGTGTTTTGACACGCTACCACCGTTAAAGCCAAGAATTAACCATACTTAATATTTTATCTAACATTATTTACCACGTATAAAGTCGACAAATGCGAATTATATTAAGTTTTAATATCATAAAGGTGCATTTGATAAAAATGGTACAACAATGTTATCATAATACACTTTACAATATATATTGTAAAGTGTATTGAACCAGTACTTTTGTTTATTTTTTTACTTTGTATATGCTTTTTAATAGTCTTTTTTATAAATAAATAAATAAGTAATGCTAACCATTATCACAGTATTCCCATAGTTTTTAATAGGTTTTAATTATATTGGGGCACTTTCTTGTTTAAATATGTTTACTTTTGACTGTATTGGTACGTGGATATTATATCAAGCTTAACACTGTAAAAATGAAATTAACTCAATGACAAAATGACATAACGTAGTTCACGGCAATTAACTAAACCATAAAAGGATCATTTTTATTTTGAAGACTTTGGTATAGCAATTTGGAACACAGCGTAAGAATGGTTGCGATAGTATTTCGTCTAACACTGCCTAAGCCTGTATAAAACATAACAGTAGCTTTAATAAAAACGACAACATTTTTTATGTAAGCTACTTTGTAAAGGGAAATTCCTCAGGGCAAGGTTAATTTACCTCACAGTTTGCGATCCAATGTTATTAAATGTAATAAATTATTTCATGATAATATGGAATCAACGTCCTCTATAATTTGGAGACTTAAACATTCACATTGTTGAGATATTATTTGCAAAGTGTAGAAATCGCCACGGTCTATACTTACTGTGATATCATCATTTAAACTGAGTAACTTTCACAGGTATACAAACCATCACTGACGCAGGATACGTTGTAGCTTTCCGACCACTTGAGCAGCTTCTTTAGAACTGTGAGCGCACACTTATTGTAGTGATCTTCAATCGTAAAAAAAAATTCAACGGTAAAGAATATATTTTTGTGCCTTTGACCTGTGTATCGTGAGAGAAAACATTTTGATTGATCTACTCTCTGTAATTGTAAAGATTTAACAGCATTAACAGCCTTTGTAGTTCTAACAGCACGCGGCCGCCCCGGTCTTTTATGGTCTTCGACAGAGAAAATGTTGTTGTATCTGTTAATAATACGATATACGAACATGCGGCTGATACCAAGCTTTCGAAGTGTCTGGAATATGATTGTCGGCTCCATTTTGTGCTAAGTGGGTATGGATGTATAAATTATAATGTTTTTTCTCTACGTGTCTGAAGTATCAAATAAATATATTTTCTATCTTTTGATCATTGGTAGAATAAAACAAAGAATACAGTGCAGTGCTAGCTTACATGCAACAATTCAAGAAATCTTAAATTTGTATAATTTATGCACTAAAATATTTTAACTTCAGAGCTTTTAATAGAGAGTTGTTTATTCAGAGATAGAAAGGGAGATTGTGATAGTGAGAAAGATGTAAACATCTTGGAGTTGTTGATCTGAAGTGTACTAATAGACTGTGTCTTAGAACCTAAGCCATTGATTTTGGTACAATTTGGTCAAAGAAAAAGACAAGTAAAATGGTCCTATTCTTTTTTTGGTTTTTTTGCTGATACTTGCGTAAGTGTGAGAGTAAAAAAACAAAAAATTAAAAAATCACATATTATTTATTTATATTCGTCATACTTGTTTAATTAACTTAATAACAATTTTCATATATCTAATAGCCTATTCTAATATTAGCTGTATTATTCTAAGCCAGCGCGACAATAATGAAAGTCACTCTCAGCAAAACATATTTCGTTTTGAAATATTTGTTTTCATTACCGTATGATTGTTTAAAATATATCTCGCGAGATTGCGAACTGACAGTAAATTATGAACTACTCAGAATGAAACAAATGAATGTTTGATAGTTTATATATACATTTTAAATTGTGGAATTTTAAACGAACTTACACTTTCTGACAGGTTTCGATTTGACGGATTTTATTACTCGTAAAAAGTAGACTATAAACCGTCTCCGATTGTTCTTTCTTTATAGAATTCAAAAAAGGAGTCAGTTGAACAATATTACTGATTTTTTTACAATGAGCTACGTCTATCAATACATTTCTATTAGACTATATTAATAACCACTTAGCTTAGTTCACCGCCACAAAGTTGCTTGTGTGTCGGTCTTCAACAGAATGTACTTTGGAGAGTATGCTCAGGAGCTGCATCTGCTCATACCGCCACCTCCCTTTTTCTTTTAGACTGCGGGCTATTGTCCCCGGCAAATAAGTTGAACATGATTTTGAAATCACGTGACATGCGCAGTAGTGAATAATGTACCTAAACTTGCTACTGCGCATGTCACGTGATTTCAAAATCATGTTCAACTTATTTGCCGGAGACTATACCATCCTTTGTTGATTGCTATTCCTACCTGTCGCACCAAGCGCTCCTCAATATCATTCATAATTCGCACAGAAAAAGAGTAGAACTCCCTCTCTGCGTCTGTATTTCCGAGTATATATAACCCGTCCGTTTTTAGAGGCAGGGTGTATAGGCACCTTTTGGGTTAGCTCGTTCCATCGTGCATCCTGTCTTAGTACCCGAACTTGATTGGGATCAAGAGCGAACCCATCCAAAATAATAATAAAAAATTACAAACTAAGGCTGTCCGCAATCAGAGGCTGACATATTTAAAGATCTAATTGTAAGTTTAATTAAAGTACAATTTTAATATAAGTACATAATAATAATGTTATGAAAATATATATTTTATTATAGATCTTAAAAACCAGACTTTTTAAAACTTTTAAAGCCGTCAGTTTATATTTAATTATAATAATGAAACAATATTATAGAGAAACGATATTGTTTAGAGAATAGAAGAAAGTCTTGTCTCATTCTTTTGCCTTTAATTACGTTTACTAATAACACTCACAGTTAAAATTATTTTAAATCTTCCTAGACATATTGGAAAAATTAAATCGAACAAAAAATTTGAAAACCTCATAGAGCAGAAATAATTAAACCATACCGTGATTCAATTACGCACAGTGCCATCTATCGGCGGAGTGCGTAAGCTTCAATTATACTATCAACACGTAACATGTTGTTCTTGTCACAACAAAATGGCCGCGACTTGTATAGAAATAAATTAGTCTTCACCAAGATCTAACACACGTTGTTACACAACATTTTATCTGTCCTTTGCTAGAATTTTAAATTAGAAGCTACCAATTTATTTACCTACCTTACATATATATTACTTTTTAATTTACTATATAACCTTTGGTATTTTACTTCTGAAGCGCCACCTGAAATTAATTAATTTAGCTCTAAAACTTCCCCGCTTATTGCAAAATAATACTAAACCACTTAACCCGGATTAACGACGCGTTTACTTTTGTTTATAATATTAATAATATTTTTTACTTTCATACCAATTAGCCAAGCCCAAAGTGGGCACTGTAAAGCTTGTGTTGTGGATACTAGGGTAACGGATATACGTACATTAATGGTCATTCTTTTTTGGCTTACGAAACGGGGTACAACCCATTTAATCTAGACATACAATATCTTTATAGTTACAATTCGAGAAGGACGACTACATAATGTGTTACTACTCTGCTTTACCATCTTCTCCAGACTATAATGATGGGAAGATTGAGGGGATAAGACGCGTCGGAAGAAGGAAAATGTCTTGGCTCCGAAACGTTAGGCTATGGACCGGTATCGCCACCGTAGAATAACTGTTTCGTCCGGCGAGGGACAAGAAGAGATATGCGGAGTTGTCGGCCAACTTTCAGTAGTGGAGAAGTACCGCAATAAGAAGACTCTTCTTTAAATACTATATTTTCAATTTGCAACATAAACATTACCCAAAAATGACAGATGTCAATAGAATTATACAAAAAAAATACCTATGACTCAGGTAAAAATGCTCGTATTCATCACATAAACACCTGCTCCTTCCGGGTCTCAAATCTAGGACTGCTGGTGCGACCTTTGGACCAAACAGTCGTCGATTATATAATAATTAATCCTGACGTTAAGTATTTATTGCGTTAAATTAGTCATCTTATAATCATGAAACGATTAAATATAAAAAAAAAAAACAAAAATAAGCGCGTCGTAAATTAAAGCTCTTATGTTATGTGATTCAGAAACTGAACCCTGGACCTTTGAGTTGCGTAAACCGGTAAGCGAACCACTCGACCACGGGGGTCGTCATATTAACAATAATACATTAGTTACTATAAAACTTAAATTCAAATGATCAATAATGACATGACCGCGAAGAAATCCGGAATTACTCAGTCGATATTTTTTCATTTTGCTGGATTTTTTCCTACTTAGGACATAGGTAGGGAATGCAATACCGGGATACCAGGATCCCGAAATACCAGGATACTGCACTTTTTTTTCGGGATCAGTCCCGCAAATAAATCGAGCGGGATCCCGCGGGATTAATTCGGCTCTAGAATCGAGAAAGATTTCTGCCAATGACGGACGGGGACATGGGTAGGGCGCGAGGGCTGTGGCTTTCTTTCACGCGCGCAGCGTTTGTTTAGGTATTTTCCGTCAGTTATAATTTGTAATTGTGACGTATCCTAATAACGTGCTTAGTTTTATTTGTTTTAGTGATTTTATTAGGACGATTTGACTTTTCTTGTACTATAAACAGTTAGAAAAGCGTTCAATTATGTCGAACATTGTTTATAAAGACTTTGACAGTTCAGTTATTGTATTAAAATACTTTTTAATGGCGGAGGATTCACAGACGGCCAAATGCAAGTTGTGTAAATCAATTATTTAAACCACAGGTCGTTTAACTAAGGGCTTACATGTTCATTTAAAATCTTAACATAAGATTTATAGCAACTTTTCAGCGCCAGGAGAGGCATCTCGACCAGGTTCAGCGGTATCGACGTCGACCTCTAATAATCGGCACCACCACCTTCTCCTCGAAGTCCCCAACCTACACAGGACGAGTGTTCACAAGACTGTCCTCATTACAACTATGCATTTATGATACAGGATTTCTCTCTTTTCTCAATGACTTTCAGAATCATGCGGGATTCCGCAAATACCAGGATCCCGCGGGGCTTAGATCTCTCAGTCCCGCAAATACCTGGATTAAATTTTTGCTGCGGGATTGCATTCCCTAGACATAGGAAAGATTTTGTTTATATACAACAAAATATTGCAAATAATAATAATTTTTAAGCAGTTTCATACAGTGTTTTATAGCAAATAAATTATTTCAAATAATTTTAATTATATAATAAGTGCATTTAAAAGAGAGATTCCCTTATGCTAATTTACTATAAAACAATAATAGTCTGTAAAAACAGTTTTTATTCACAATATACTCGTGATTATATTGATTATCTAGCTCAGCCTATTCACTTGACCCAACCATCCCGTCATATTATCAGGTTATAAGATGGTTCTTCATATTAATACGTACCAGTCAATTGTCTACATTCGTTGTTTAAGTCATTCCATGGCTGTCTATCGCTTGTACCGAATATAATGAAAACGGTGTTAGTAATGAAGTATACTGCAGCTGCTAAAAAGAAAACCAACTGCCATTCTTTTGGATCAGTCTGAAAAGCAAAGAAGCAAATGATAAACAATATGCAGTGTGTCAGCTTATTACGCGGTGAGGTATAGCGAGATTTTAACACATAATTGTTTTATACGCTTAGTTGAATTATATTTTGAAGTTCAACTTTTTTTGGCGCGTTTAGCTGGGAGTAAATTTGAGAAATGAGCGCGCACACCGTTACGGTAATCCGACAATATGAAGTTGGCCATCACATATTTTACTGACTAAGTTAAGCGTATATCCATGTGGCACTCCAATTAACCAATAAATCCCAATGTGTATTTATGTAACTACTATTTAAACAGAAAGAAAAGATAGCAATTATCTTTTCTCCCATTAATTATTTCGACCCAAACTAAGCAGAGCTTTTATTATATAACATACTGAATATATATATACATATAGTCAAAACAACCACAACTCAAAGCGAATGCTTATACTCATCACACTACTATATGTCCCTGCCTGGATTTTTCACTCCTGGGACTCTAGATAGGACTGCTAACGTTACACTAACAGGTGGTCGCCTTCACTTACCTTATCCTCAAGAATAGCTCCAGCTACTAAAGGAGCAATGATTGAAACGATGTTGGCAGTAAAGTTGGTGATGCCCATCAAAGTACCGGCGAAGTTTGGTGCCATATCGAGATGCACTAACTAAAACATAAGCATAAAAATATACTTTAAATTGATTGATAGACAAACGATAGAAAAATCAGAAACAAATCCTACACAAATGAATTCGTGCAAAATAATCGCATAGATGATATTGTGATTTAGTTAAATACAGACAAATTCATTTATATTAATTAAATATTAGACAATGACACATATATTTTTCCGAAGCCAATTATCTAAAACTCTTGTGTTATGGATTTCAGAAACAATGACAGTACAACAACACTAGACAATAGATGGAATTTTTTCATATGACCCAAATAGAATGTACACCCTACCATTAATCCCGTAATGTGGCCAGCATTAACACCAACTGCAACTATCAATAACAAAACCGGAACGATAATATTGTCGTTAGGTGCACAAGCGATGCCAATGAGAGCAGCTGCCGCACCATAAAAACCTTTAACAAAGAAATGAATCATTTATTTCAAAATCGTTGTCAATTGTTTTGAAATGTGGTCACATTTTACAGTGCTTGTCTTGTGGGAAAACAGTTGCATCTTGCTATAAAGTTCGATCAATCATCGCTCTCGGTTCGAGAGTAAGTGTATGTTTTTCTTTTAATTTAGCATGGATTCGCTCTTGATCCCAATCAAGCCCAGGGTCCAAGACAGAATCCACAATGGAATGAGCTAACTCAGAAGGTGCTTATTCACCCTGGCTTTGAAAACAGATGAGTTAGAAGTACTCGGAAATACAGACGCAGGGAGGGAGTTTCACCCCTTTGCTGTGCGCATTATGAAATATGTCGAGAAGCGCTTGGTGCGACAGGTAGGAATAGCACCCAAAAAAGGGTGGTAGCCCGTAGTGCGTGTGGATATAGATATAGATATATATATAATATAAAATGAATTTAAATTTACTTACATACCAATAGAGTTGGAGAGTTTTCTGGAAGTGCTTAAACTAAGCCATTGTTTTTTCAAGCAGTGGTCAAGGATAATTGCGAATGGAAAACTCAGGAAAAACATCATCAAATACGGGAGGGCCGATAAAATTCCATTCTGAAAATTTTAAGTATCATACAACTCGATGGTCCAGATAAACAATTACTAGCAAAAAGAAGTATACACTATAGAACCATGTCACACTAAATATGCAAAAAACTAAGAAACAACAGTATAGAAATAAGTAATCAATGTAATGTGACACGGTTCTACGGTGTGTATATCTTATTGCTCGTGACTGAACAAGGTATAGTTATTTTTTTTTTTTGAAAAACCAATAGATTTAGTAATAAGTCTTTGGTAAAGCTTATTACAGGTTTCCCCTTAAATCACCCATAATATTTTTTGGACGTGTCACAAGTAATTTAGAAAAACAAAGATGACAGTCATGAACCTTAACAGAATAAACTGGAATTAAGTTAGGTAATACCAAAAATATGTATTAACAGAAATGTGACTAGGTAATTTAAAATGAACAAAAAATTTGACAGAAAAAAAACAATTATCTCAAAAATAAAATTTTCTTAGGAGAGCAGTTTTAAAATTTCTTTTACGCATTTTTGAAACGTTATATTTATTCAGTTTTGTAATTTTGATAAAACATAAAATTGTACACTGTGACCTTGAACACTAAAACGTCGAAAGTTTTAAGTTGATATCCTATTCATCCGAGTCAACAATTATCAAAAGAGCTGTAACAACTAATTATATTATTCTGGGGTCATTATTATTCTGTCTTACCATTGCTTTAGCTAAAAAGTTTATATATTTAGGAAAACGTGATTAAAATTTTACAATAGGCAAGTTGAAAACTTGTCTTTTGGTTATGTTCTTTTAATATAAGTAATCCTTTTCGGTGTATTAGGATAAAATACTGTAGGTACTGTAGCGCCCTACGCGCGCTCCGGGATCTTTATCTCGTTAATTCAAACGGCTTATTTCACTTTATCATTTATTATTTTATTAATATAATACAACTCCGATTACACTCTCAGACACTACTGGTGATTCTCCTATGTTCTCTAGCCTTCAGGAATATTCTATATTTTAAAAGGGTGACATTCCTTGCCATAAAGCAAATATACGTAAAGAGGTGGAATGCGGTGTCAGATGCAAGGAGGTCACCACATTCCCCCCGTACCGTTAAAAAAATAATTTATCTAACAGATAAATATTTTTTCCAAATCACCAGAAGTTCACTAAACATTCTACTTCTTAACTACCTGCCTATCTGGGAAACTTTAACACTTGACATGACGGTCTTTGCTACTAGACTGGCTCTTACAACCTGATCCATGAAAAAGATTATGGTTGGAAAAACCCTATACTTTCAAAAACCCAGAGAAAAGGAAAATACACGTCATGTATATATTTGCGAATTATTATATGCCCTTTAACATTATATTTAAAATTCATCATTTAAGACTCGGGCTATATAATACCTAACTCCTTTTCCTTTACTGGCCACATAATTAAAAACATTTTGTTCTCTAATTAGTCTGTGGTCTAAGATTTGTCAAATCTGACACAAGTCATTACAAAACTATATTGAAAATTATATTAAAATCTTTGTGAGAAGCACCAAAAATAGAAAAGTGAACTCAACAAGCAACAAATTACTTGATGAGCGGATCACCTCAGAGAAGACAAGTACGTAATTGTTTTCATTACGTAGAATTAAAACGTACGATACCATTCATACTTTATATGCACAAATAAAAACTTACATTATTTGTTTGTGTTATAATGCATGTTATGGACACGAGAGCCTTTAAATTCCACAAAGAAAACTGACAGTAAAACTGCGAAATATTTAAAACTTTACCATCAAGTTATCATTTAAATTATGCCTACCTCACCAAACCCACCTATACTCTTCCCAACCAAACCAGCATGATACCTGTCAGACACCAAAACCTGACATCCACTCCTTATGGGATAATTGGACCTGGTACCACTACATAGTTTTCCTACGAAATGACCAACTCACAAGCCTATCTCCTATCTCCTATCATATTATAATAACATTTACTTTCATAACAAAGACCCTAGCTAAAACGTTTTTTTTTCAGTGTTCATGATGATTTGTGCTAGTATGAATGGTCCATTTGTCTACTCTCTTCAGTGATCACCTCCAGTCTTAGTTGAATGAGTAATCAGCATCTCAGGAACCATGGAACAAGTTATAAAGCATCAATACAGAACAATTACAACTATAATACAAGTTTACAACAACAGGAATTCCCAACATTATCAAGATTATCAAATCTTATTGAGAGATTAACCATTAATTAAAATAACTGAGCAAAACATTGTTTTCCTTTTATAGACTAAGTGAGAAAAATTCATATAAGTAATCATAATAACATATATATTACAAAACAAAACTTTTCTTTATAACATCTAATTCTAATTTAAATCTAATCCTAACTTCTATTAATTTTAATTTTACGAATGGTCCATTCAATGTATATTTTAAAATATACTTATCTTAATCTAAACAGTTTTAATCTATTCACATGAACTAATAGTTTTTGAGAAGTACTCAGCTTTTTTATCATATAATTGTTATTATCAAAGCATCGCACAATTTTATAGGGACCTTTGTATTGGCAACTTAATTTATTGCTTACTCCAGTAACTCTTTTCGGACAATGTAATAACACTAATTCTCCACTATTATAAATCAAGGGACATGCCTTTAAATCATATATATGTTTTTGTTTTAAACGCGCTTTATATAAATTATGTCTCACTTTATCTATACAAATTCCATGCCTATATTGTCTTTGTACTAAATTTAATGTCTGCATATTGTGGTTTAAGTTCACATCAGAAGCCATTACTGGTTCCCTAGCAAAGACAAGAAAATATGGGGAATATTTTGTCGAAGCTTGCTTCGCACAATTATATGCAAATGTCACCATTGGTAATTGTGAACACCAATCACGTTGTCCAATATGTGTATATTTAGACAGCATATTGAGTAAAGTTTGATTAAATCTCTCTACCAAACCTACTGTTTGAGGCAATTTGTGCCATGGCACCTTTACTTTTACCTTATTCTTGTCTGGACATTGAGGGCGACTATTAATTATTCTAATTTCTTCCAATTGTTCCGAAATTATTTTATATTGTTCACTGGACACTATATGGTGACCTATGAATCGGAACTTCATCAATAGTGTCTATTTTAACTTCCATTAAATTACATTTGCCAAGCTCATTTTTATCAAATGCAAAACCTGACCGATAATTCATAAGTAAATTATTCAATTCATCGCGCTCATTAATAGGTAAGCCTTTAAATACATTGAATTCTGTTCCATTGTCTGCGACAGATGATTCAAATGTACATTTATCATTTTCCGACACTAAATTACAAAAATACAAATAATCGCTTTTCGACAAAATTTTCGTCGCTGACTGTACGACCTCAATGGTGTTTTCAATTCTCAAAACTTCCGACTTTAACATAAATTTACAAACCACATTATTTATCTGCACTTGACCATTCGTGAAATTTAACAATACATCATTTTGATACAAGAAATCTTGTCCCAAGATCATGTCTTGACTTATATTATTTACAACATAAAAACTATGAACAAATAAGACATTTTCTATTATAATATGCAATCTTATTTTACCTAGAACATTCAAGTTCACACCATTGATTGCCTTCAGATTCAGAACACCGGCGTCAATTATTTCTCCGAACATATCCGCCAAGGACTTTGATATAACCGAGACTGATGCGCCCGTATCAATCAAAGAACAAATTATTTTATCCCGACACATTACACGTATAAATGGAACGAACTCACGTTTTTGAGGGGTTTCTTCTTGCTGTGATGGCGATTGATCATTCCCTTGAATAACATCAACCGTCTCCGCTCGTTTGGGTGCGTGCGTCCAGACACGTGCGTTTGTATGGTCCCCGGCTGCATTTCCCTTCGTAGATTTAGATAGATAGATAGATAGATAATACGTTTATTCCAGTTGTACACACATAATACATTGCCATTATATAGTCTAAGAAAATAACAAAATAAAATAAATAACAACCAAAATTGGCAGGTACCTGTGTGCAGCAGCAGGAATAGGGTCAAGGCTCGATGCAAAAAACAAATTCACCTGGAATTAGGTGAAGCACCGATTTTCAGCCATCACCCTGGCTGATGGGGCGCAAATGTGATGAAACAATGAAAGTCAGTGTTATATTATGTGTACAATCAAACTGTCAAAGAGAGTGGAGTTAGAAAAAAAAAAGAAGGAAATAAAATAGTAATAATAAATATACTACAATTTGGTCGAGATAATTAGATAATAATTATAATTCAATTAATGGGTACAAAATGTAAAACAGTAAAAAATAGTAAAATCAGTAAGAAATAATATAAATGTAAATAAGACAATATAATAAGACTTAAATTAGAGTGGGTAGTTTAAGTTATGATATGGTAGTTATGATATGGTAGTTATATTATGGAGAGAAAACACCGTAGCTCCATTAGGCGACACCAAGTTGCTGTAGTTGTAATAGGTGGCACTTGAGATTTTTTCTGAGGATGAATACGCTAGACAAATCTCTCAGCGGAGGCGGCAAATCATTCCAGCACTTGGTGGCCTGGAAGCGAAAACTACCCCTGAATGCTACGGTCCGGTGACGGTAATATGAGAGTAGAACCCGAACAGAACGCGTCTCGTACCTACCTAACCTTTTGGAGAATTTTAATTTCTTAAATAAATATTCCGGCTTGCGATGCCTCAACACGTTAAATACAAGGCATGTCAGGTGCAGACGCCTTCGCAATTCCATCCTGAGCATACCTGCCGAATTCAGAAAAGGTGTAATGTGAGTTCGAGGAGGCACGCAAAAACAGAACCTGCAACATGCATTCTGCACGCGCTGAATCAAATGCCGCGTTCTAGCCAATAAGCGAGGACCGATCACAACATCGCCGTAATTGAGTTTTGAGAGTATTAGAGACTCACATAGCATGACACGAACACTCTCAGTGAGAAAATTCCGAATCCGATAAAGAATTTTCAAGCGATACATGCAGTTCCTGACCACATTCAAAACATGGGTCTCAAATCGCAGAAAGCCGTCGAAGACAACTCCGAGATTACGCGCCTCCTGTACCCTCTCTACGGCCTGGTCACCAATAGTCACAGTGGGCCCACAATTTATCATTTTGCTAATTTGCGCTTTGGTACCCAACAGCATGAATTTGGATTTAGAAGGATTAAGCAAAAGCCCATTCTCCCGCGACCAGTCTGCAAGGCGTTTCAAATCGTCATTCAATTTCTCCGAAGCATCATGAATAAATGACGGCTTTTCAGAGACATCAAGTTGCAGGTCATCCGCATAGCAGTGATATCTGCAATTTTTTATCACTTTGGTGAGATCGGCAGTAAAAACAACGAACAGTAATGGTCCGAGAATAGAACCCTGAGGTACACCGCGCCCAACCCTTCTGGGAGCAGATAAATTATTGACAGAACCACTCCCATTGTCCACCAATTTTACCGACTGGTACCGATTTGATAGGTAACTGGCAAACCATTTCATGGCCAAGTCATCCAGTCCATAAAACTGAAGCTTGGCCAAAAGAAGAGAAATGTTTATGCTATCAAAGGCACGGGAATAATCCAGCAAAGCGAGGATAGTACCGTGACCAATGTCCTGTTCTGACAAAATATTGTCAACAATATCGAGTAGAGCCGTAGATGTTCCATGTTTTTTTCGAAAGCCCGACTGCAGGACAGGAAACACGTTGTTACATTCGAAGTATTCAATTAACTGCATGTAAACAGCCCTTTCCAAAAGTTTGGAAAGGAACGGTAATATGCTAATAGGTCTGAGGTCCTTTAGTTCAGATGGATGAGTAACTTTGGGAAGCGGCGTTACGAGAGCATGCTTCCAATTGGCAGGGAAAATGCCAGATGTTAGGGACAGGTTGATAATAGCGGTAATGGTACTCAACGTACATGGAAGGGTTAAGAGTATCATATCTCTGTTCAGTCCATCGCACCCTAAAGCATTTGATTTAATAGAAATGATAAACCTAGCAACTTCAGTTTCCGTGACAGGCCTCAGGCTAAATACTGATCCACCATGGCGATGTGACTCAAATGATACGACTAACCGAGATGACACATCATCACCACCATGGAAATCCAGAAAATGAGAGTTAATGGCATTGGGATCGTTGAAAGTGTTAGGCAGACCATCGTCCCGACATGGATCGGTAACAACCGTATTTTTAATGCTCTTCCAAAACGACTTTCCGTTTCTCGCATGCGAGTTTACAAAATGATTAAAGTAGGCACGCTTCTCCGATTCCAAGCCGACCTCTACCATCCTTTTCAGATCTTTCCATGATGCTTTGTCCTCATCTAATCTACTAGCACGATATTTTTTAAGAGCGTGGTTGCGCATTTCCATCATACACCTTAATGTGTCAGTGATCCAAGGAAAGGATTGATTGGATCCTATCCTTATTGTCTTAAGTGGGGCATGCACATCAAACAAGTAAATCAACATACGTTGGAACCGGTCCACCATCTCGTTTACTGTCTTCAAACGTGCTATCGACGCCCAATCCATTGCATTTAAATGCGTATTAAAATGGTCGACGTTAATTTTCTTAATTGGTCTGAAGGACATGAATCGACTTGGAACCTTAGGTAAGGGTAACATTAATCATACAGTGACCGAGAGCACCAGCGATATGCGAAACTCCTACATCCAGTGTGCGACAGTTTGTACAGATCAAGTCAATGAGTGTCTCCGTCTCAGTCGTAAAATGAGTCGGTTCGGTCACCACCTGCTCGAGATCTATATAATTTAGAAACTGTATAAGTTTCCGTGTCTCACTAGAATTTTGATTAAGTAGATTTATATTAAAATCCCCTAATAAGACGATAAAATCATTTCGACCAAAAAAGGTAACAGATTCAGTCAACGCCTCCAGAAACACATCAACGCTGACCCAGTGAGGTCTGTATGCAGTCCCTATTGCAAAAGTGGACCCATTTATTTTGGTAGTAAGCCACATCTGCTCAACGTCGGCCTCCGGATGCTTAATATAACGAACACGAACATGACGCTTGATGTAAAAACCGACACCCCCTCCCCTGCCGCCGCGCATATGCAGTGGTCGAGGAGTATGACGCAGTCGGTAACCAGGCAAGGATGGCGCGCGCGCTTGCTGTCCCGCCGGTAGCCACGTTTCATTTATAGCGACAATGTCTGCATCTGTCTGAATCATTGATGCTACGAAATCGTCATGACCAGTATTTAATGAACCTGCATTAAAAAGACCCAATTTAAAATTATTTATTGAAGGCATTTGCATTTGGAATCAAAAGCAAAGCAGTTGCAATAAGAAAGAGTGAAAAGCAGGTAAACACAGTAAAATATGTTTAAGACAGTACTATTCATTAATACTACCAGTATCATTATTCGCTTCTGAAGCGTGAGGTCCTGCATAATATTAATGAGCACGCATATAATAGGCATGGAACTTAATATAATAAGAACTGTACTATGTATAATCGATATGGAAATATAATCAAATATAATGTTATAAATTAAATTGAATAATAATGTCAACATGAGTAATAGTAATAATATTAATAAGTTAGATGGCAAATGAAGATAGTGGAAAATAGTATAAAAAAGATACATTACACATTTAATTGAGTATGTCAGAATGATAATCAATGAAAAAAAATTAATGCAAAAATATAGTAATAATAAATATTTTAGTGGAATATCACGCAAATAATAACAATTATAGTCTAACTTATTAGAAAGAAAGAAAGAAAGAAAAATATTTATGAGCTGATTTGATTGAATTAGATAGGTTAATTATATTAATGTATTTTCTTCTCTGATGACCACAAACCAAAATTAATATTTGCACTTCTGCTGCACACAGGATCAAGCCGACACATTTAAAGTACACAAATTTTAAGAAGTCAAACATACTATAACAATAAATGGTACAAACAAACAGCACTAAGTATATTACTAAAGCAAAGGGAAATCGAAACGATATCTGCAAGTAACCCATTTCAAGCCATAAAAAGTAATAACTAACTATTATTAATTTGGTTATAATTTTTAAAAAGTCAGAAAAATGAATGTTTTTAATATATGATACTATTACAAAGGCAAACAGACTCGACATCACATTTAAATTATACGATTTTAAATAATGTTCATATTTAAAACAGACAATGAATTCTAAAACAATAATCAACAAAATCCTTAACATATTAGACCTCATTAGTGCTAACGGCACCCAAACCAAAAACCCTGACAAGATCAGCTTGAGTACGAAGACGATGCCGGGGAGCGTCCTGAGCTGCATGTTTTCGGGCGAATATCTTCCCGCCCTTTGTCCAAATGAAGCGCCAGCCCTGCCGCATTCCAGCATCACGAGCGCGACGAAACAAAAGACGATTAGCACGCATCAAGCGCTCGTTGATATAAAAGCGCCGCGGATCTCCAGGAAGATCGAGGCCATCAGTGGTGGCTCCACGGCGTACCCGGGCAGCACGCAGCAGTTCATCACGCGCTGCACGTCGCACCAGCCGGACCACAATGGGCCGCGATCGTACTGCACTACCGCCAATAGCATCGGGTAACCGGCCGACACGAGAGGCACATACCACATCCTGCTGCTCCAAACGAACGCCTAGCTTGTTGGCCAGGGTCATCACAATATGGATTAGACCCTCCCCTTTCTGCTCTGGGATGCATGTGACTTCCACATCATTCATGAGTAACTCCTGATCACGCTCATCTAATTCAGTTTTCAAGGCGTCGATCTTACTAATTAGAGCTGAGTCACCACTGGCGGCGTCGAGGTTCGTACCACGTCCCTCCAGCTCCTCCAACCGTGTAGACAGCGAGTCCAATTTGTTTTCGCAAGCAGCGACACGAGATAGAAGAGCATTCAGCGTGTCATTAAAACTTTTCACCTGCAGACGCGTATCACACATTTCTCCACGAAACAAGCGCATTTCTTCGATGAGAGTTTGCAAATCGATTCTATTTCCCTGTACTTCATCCAAAGCTGATACCGGTCTCCGCTCCTCAGGCGGGCTCTTTACCGAAGCTCCACGGTGACGCATAACTTTATCGTCACAACTACGTACTGGTGTGTTACTATTGTCTCCTTTTGGCTCCTTATTCTTGCAAGCCTCACACTTCCAGTTGAGTCGATGTTCACCGGTCAGAGTATTCCTGAATCGTGGTTCCGATACATTCGCACAGATCAGATCAAAATAATCTGAGCAAATACAGCATCGTAAGTATTGCCTGTCCTTAATAATTTGTAGACATCCAGCACACTTAATTTTTCCAGGGGCCATTTTTTATATATTTTCGGTGGAAAAATCAAATAAATAACAAAAAAAAATAAAAATGAACAAAACTAATAAATAAAAAAATAAGTAGAAGAAAAAAAAGTATGTCGCCCCTCAGGATCGATCTTGTGAATTACTACAAATAGAGTCTACAAAGGCGGCGCGGCAGTGTGACACCACTAGCGTCTTTGTTTAGCTGACAAATTGAAGATACACTATTGAACAGCAAATATGTGCAAACAGTAAAATGAAAGGTCAACGGCCGCTCAAGGTCAAAACACAGCTGATTAATTCACTGCTAACCGTCAATGGGCAAAATAAATTCACTATTCACACCACAGTCACTATGCACTCAATAAGGTACCATATATCAAATTAAAGATTGTTTCGAGCTGAATAAATTGATATAACTTTCAATGATAAACACTGACTTTTATCAATTATTTTTTGTATTTATATACGGAGCGTTAATGAAACACGTCAGGACGGTTTAGAATCGCCCCGCGCCCCTCTTGTGATTGTGGTCTGGGTCTAAAATTGTAACGGGTCTGGGAGTAATTTGGTTGAGGGTGAGGAGGATTTGACACAGTCCCAGTAGGTCCGACAGTACGTCCATTTGGCTGTACTTGAAACCTGTCGTCGCCTGCTCCCCCTTGCATATGCATAGCTGGTGGTACAGTGGCCGCGTAACCACCAGGCCTCACGTTCCACGAGAGTTTCCCCTGTGTAGTGGAGTCAGCAATACCATGACTATACATATCTTTTAACTGTTTCAACACCTTTTTTAGGTCGGCCTTCGTTGCATATAACTGTGGGCTAATTTTTCTTTTAAATGAAATTTACAATTTTTATAAAATGTTGGATGAAACACACTTCATCAATCGCAGATCCAGCTTTCGATGCGAGGCTCTCTAAAGAATAAAAGAATGTTAACGCATCTTCCTCGTGACCCTGTATACGTGCAAAAAAATTGGCGATCGGGTTCGAAGTTGGAGCAAACTCATCAGTGATTTTCTTCTGTAAATCTAAATACGAAATCGTGTCTGACAAGGTCAATCTATAAAATAGTAACGCTGGACCCTCCAAATAAGCCCCCAAAACAAACTTCTTCGCCTCCGCGTCGTATTTATTCACCGCAGCTACAACATCAAATTGATTAAAAAAATCGTGCACATCACCAGATAGTCCATCGAATCGCTCCATGATGACTTCTTTGCTTCTTTTCTTCAAAGTACGCCGTTCAATATAGTATAAACGCTATACGCTATACTGTATACTTTATATACGTTAGATATACGCCGTATTATATACTTTATACGCATATATACTGATATACCCGGCGCCTCCACCATGTAGCGCCCTACGCGCGCTCCGGGATCTTTATCTCGTTAATTCAAACGGCTTATTTCACTTTATCATTTATTATTTTATTAATATAATACAACTCCGATTACACTCTCAGACACTACTGGTGATTCTCCTATGTTCTCTAGCCTTCAGGAATATTCTATATTTTAAAAGGGTGACATTCCTTGCCATAAAGCAAATATACGTAAAGAGGTGGAATGCGGTGTCAGATGCAAGGAGGTCACCACAGTACCCATACATTTTTTAAACAGAAACTTAACAAATATGTTTTATGGTGAGTTATTATTAATGATACGGTTGGTCTTGAGAATGATATGTTGTATATACTCACAGATTTTATATCCACTCCGAGCACCAACTTCATGTATGATGGTATCTCCGCAAGCAGCGTCCAAAATCCCCAATTTTGTCCGCAGTGTACAAAAATCAAAGCCAGAAATGGTTTTGAAGTTAATATTGACTTCCAGGGTGTATTCACCTTCTGTAAATTGGAAATGAGAAACCAAAATTTTGCTTAAAAATCATTATATGTAAAAATTCCCGATTACAGTGTTTGACCCCGTTTAACTCCGAAACTACTCAACCGATTTAAATGTTTTTGTTCTGGATTTGTTCTGACTTAGGACATAGGATAGGTTTCTTTTTAATTTACAATAAAAAAACAACTGCAAATTATAATAAGTGAGCCACAAAAACGCGTTGTTGGGTCAGCTAGTATTATATATAAACAAACAAATTAAAGACAATAAAAAAATTACTTGGTATTCTCCTTCTGTTTCCAATGAAGAATGTATGTATTCTCTTTCGTCTGAACTTATCAACAAAGAAGATTGTGGTGAAGAGGATCCCCATAGTACGTAGAAGACAGTCCAGATAGCACCAAGGACTCCCACACTGTAGAAGATCATCGGCCATCCCCAACGATCAGCTATGAACCCAGCTGATATAAGTTGCAAGGCCGTGCCTAAATGAGGTCCTATGGAATAAAACATAAAGGTTTAATTATTAGAAAAATACTGGATTACGATTGGATAGGATAATTTACATATAATTCACTATTTCAAATTCTTCTTTGCCTCAAATCATGTCAAGTTGCAAGTTGCAAGCTGCATCTGCAATCGTCAGCAACAAACCATGAAGAATATCTGTGTGTGACTTTGTCTTAGCTCATATTAGTGATATTTTTTTGTTTATTGAGGACAACTTACAAAATATACACCTATATACGATAGTATAAGTATTTAGATATATAATAAAAAAGAACATTACAACAAATTAATCAATTAAAAGAGAAAAAATAATTGTTAATAAACAATACAGTTAAGGCATAATAAATTAAGATTGTGGTGATTCACTGTGAATTTTCACAAGCTCAAAATTTTTTTTTTTTCATTGTTAAAGATACATTAACAAAAACATATCATTACATAACAATCTAAATAAAACAGAACTATTTTTAAAATTCAATCCCAATTACAATTGTTAATATAAAACACCAGTAAACCAATACCTTATTTACCTTAACCACTAGTCAGTCCGCTACCGCGCGCCCCACCCCGCGCCCCCACCCCTCTCAACAGTCCCAATGCTGCGGGAATTGTGAAAAAAATATCGGACTCTTAGATATAAATGCCATTTTCTCGCTAAATAATGAAGCTAGGACCAATCAAAAAATACAAGCATAAAGCTGATTGAATAAAAAATCCACCACAGAATATTTGGACCACTGTAACTCAAAAATATCGTAATTAAAAAAAACGGCAAGCCACGCGGAAATTGAATATGGTAGCATTTGCTACCAGGGACTGACGAGGGGTGTTGGCTATCGGTAGCAATTGCTACCAGGGACTGACGAGGGGTGTTGGCTATCGGTAGCAATTGTTACCAGGGACTGACGAGGGGTGTTGGCTATCGGTAGCAATTGTTACCAGGGACTGACGAGGGGTGTTGGCTATCGGTAGCAATTGCTACCAGGGACTGACGAGGGGTGTTGGCTATCGGTAGCAATTGCTACCAGGGACTGACGAGGGGTGTTGGCTATCGGTAGCAATTGCTACCAGGGACTGACGAGGGGTGTTGGCTATCGGTAGCAATTGTTACCAGGGACTGACGAGGGGTGTTGGCTATCGGTAGCAATTGCTACCAGGGACTGACGAGGGGTGTTGGCTATCGGTAGCAATTGCTACCAGGGACTGACGAGGGGTGTTGGCTATCGGTAGCAATTGCTACCGTGGACTGACAAGTGGTTATTTAAACAGTTGACAAGCTTCGAACAATTATTTTATGAAAATAACATTACCGGCCCAATCTAACAAAGCAGTAACAATAGATAATAATTTAATGAAAATAAAATTAATAAGCGAGTACTAATCAATGAGAAATTATATCCAATTAAAATAACATTTATAATGATATTTAGTAAAATCCGTCTCTTTACACCTATTTGGACTAAGCAACAATATATTTGAATAAACATGTATTCAAAAAGTTTTGTCAATATAAGACCGTTTAAAATAATGACCTCCACAGTTTCTTTGTTGAAGAGTTGCTTAAGAAAATCTGTTGTTTGTTTGTATAGCTGCAGTAAGGTCGTTGTTATTGTGTTTACAAAAGACGTACAGTTACATCATCGAGTAATATTAGTTTGTACATCAATTCTTACGTAATTTTCGAGATAAAATTTAAAGAAACATTTTCACTTTCCACTAAAAATATTTTCCTATGAACTGAATCCTGCAATTCTTGTATTTTCTTTTTTATGGACAGTGTTTTTTTCTATAAATATGGCACGTAATTTATAAATAAGAATATCAAAACAACCCCGAAAAAGTGTTAAATTTTTAAACATAAAATAGTGGAAACTAAATATACCATTTGTTGGATAAAGGATAATTTTCATGAAGCGAAATTTCATTAGTCTTGAACGACTGCTACTAGCATTATTTACAATAACTTAACATACATGTTTCAGTAAATTATCTTTTATACTCTGTATGTCAAAGAAATATTCAGGTATACTTATTTAAAACAGATACTTGTTGACTTCGTCGTAATAAACGATGTAATGTAATCATATCACTACTATTATCGTGATAACAGGAATAATATTCATTTAGTTGATTATGACAAAATAAATAAAAAAAATCAAATTTTCTTTATTTTTCATTAAGGGTTTGTTATTAAAAGGGTTGTGTTTGTAATTTACATGTATGGTGACGATGTATAATATTGTAAATGTGGTTACTACTGTTAAATCTGACGAGTTTCTTGCGCCCGTTTTTCTTGTCAGTTAAAAGTCGTCCGGAATGTGTGGCAGGTAAAAACGTTGGACAATTCCTAACAACTTATTTAAGTGAATTTGTATTGCTTTTTTCATTTTCACTTAGAGTAAAGTAGTGTCTTATTAAGTAGTACAAATTACTGTCAGATGCATTATTTTCTAATACAATCAAGCGTGGCATTGCTTAGCAAGCGGCCCCATAGCGAAACCTACGTACTATATCTTTTACACTCTCGTTTTCTGTATTATAATGAATATATCGCTACGGACTTCTTAATACATGTGATGTATTGCTTACCAGCATAAGCAAATTGTCCAAGTCTACTCTTCTCTTCAACAGGAACCCATTTGCCAAGTAGATTATGCACAGAAGGAAACACAACTCCTTGAGAAATACCTTGCAGTACACGGCATATGCATATCAATTGCCAACCACCCTGAAATTGACATCCAATAGGTTATCACCTACCTGGGCCTGCAGGAGTCGGGCTTGGGAGGCCCGTCCCCTGCACTGCACAGGCCTTAGCTGACGTCGAGCGTCCCACACGTCCATGGACGCTCCTTTATTCTCCAATTCCCGGTTTCAGGGGAATATAAACGGGAGGCCGCGGTAGTGTCCGCAAGAGTTTCAATGTCCGCCCAATGTCATTGTTTCGTCGAACGACCTATCCTCTGATGATGAGGAGTGGTTCGACGAACCAATGGCACTAAGGTGATTGAGGGAATGTCGTGGAGTTTTTAGTGGGTAGGCCCCTGCACATCAATCTGACGAGCTTTTATCGTCAGATAGGTCTGCATGGGGTGAGTTATGGACAGAATAAGAATAGAAGAATAATTTATTTTGCTAGAAACATGTTTACATAATAATTACCAACATGTTTCGCTGCACATACAGCATGAAAATTTATTGAAAAAAAAATATAACTAATAGATGCCAAAAAATACAACAAAAAAAAGTCAATATTCAATAAGTCAAGAAAATGTCAGAATTACTATAAAATACTAAATATGCTGTTAAATAAAATAATACAAAAATGTCAGGTCATTTATACATTACAAAAGTTTCTTATAAAATAAATTACAACAAATTATATCATATTAATATAGACTGTTAAAGATAAACCACAGTCAATAGTTTTGATTCATAAATTCTTTAACTGTATAGAAGCACTTCACACAGCCATTAAGTGAGCTTGGTTTAAAAATAATTAAAAGGCAGTTCGGTCTACCATCTAACGTTGTCTTTTATTACAATTGATACAGATGATCCCTATTTATAGTTATTACTAGAATAAAATAGGTTTTTTATGCTTAATATTGTCTATTTTTCTCCACGCGTCAATAATAGCTTTGTTTACTTTATTATTTGCAGTTCAGACAAAATATATTAAAGCCTAAATGATGTGATTAGGATTTGTATAAAAAAAAGTAAATTGAAAAGCTTTAATGTTTCGCAGAATCGTTTGTTAAACACCTATTTCTATTTAACAGATTAATTTTTACTTATGAACAAAAAAGATAATAGAAAACACTTCTTGGTATTGTATTCAAATTTAAGTGTTTAAAAAAAGTTTCTATTTACGAGAATAATTGGTTGCACGCTCTGACACAGAATCAGTAAGTACTATAACTAAAATATATCTTTAATTTTATTCATAAACTAGCTTTTACCTGCAGCTTCGCTCACGTTAATATAGACTACCAAATAAAAGTTATATTTCTATGCCTTTGGATCAATACTCTTTTCTGGATAGAAGGCACCCTATGTACTTTTCTGTACCCTTGGCAAAGTGTACGCAAAACTTCATAATGATCGATTCAGTAGTTAGGCGTGAAAGTGTAACAAAAAAACTCACTTTCGTATTTATAATATTAGTTAGAACTACGTGGTTTTTGGCGATATGATATTTGCGCAATTGCATCTTCTTACCGTATACCAAATTTCAACGTAATCGGTCAACCCGTTCTTGAGTTATAGAAGGACAGCTCATTTGCGCGGTCAAATATTGTTGCCATATAATAAAATTTCATCGAAATGGTTTATCTCTTTCTTGACTTATAGAAGGACGTACGAACAGACAGACAAATGTTAGTCAATTAATGAATCATAGAACGAATATTTATCATAAAATTCGACAAAAATATGAGTACAGATAGAGCCTACACATTCATATGATATACGTTAATATTACAAAGAGAGAAAACGGAATATGCAAAGTATATTTTACATTCAACCCGAGATGTTAGTATAAATTAAATAAAAACGAGTAGGTAATGATAAATAAATAATATGATAATAACAGATAGTAAAAGTTGAATAACATCCTGAGAAAAAGTGCCTTTTTATTGATATGAAATCATAACGCCTACACATCTGTTTATGTGTAGGCGTTATGTCTTCATGTCAACTCAATGATTATAAGACTGATTCAGAATGTCGGCATTAATCTTTTTACCGTCAGAATTATTAGAGTTAAGAGGATTGAACTCGACGGTAAACATTTCGTTATTTGATAGAATCAGGCGTCACTTAGAGGAAGTCCATATTAATAATAATATCTGGCTTACTTCCGCAAAAAAACAAGCGAAATGCGACATCTTTCCGCCCGCAAATAAAGAACTTACCTTCACCAACTACTTTACACGTGTTTCGCCACCTACACGGAGCATTATCAGGAGTTTTTAGGTCATACAATTATGAGCACTAAGCTCGTACTCATAAACTCTAATGTTGCATGATTTGTAGAAGTAGGCTAGATATTTTTATTTTTATAAATTAGCAATTATTTTTCATATTTCATTTCTCTAAATCAGAAAACTTTCCATTTTTATATAAACATCAAATTAAATATTTTTAGCTCACTTCCACGCACATTACACATTTTAATAAAACAACTTCTTATGGTTTAGAAGAAAACAGTTAAAAAGTGGAAGAAGATACAATCCAAACAAAGATAGAAAAATGTATATCCAAACCATCTGTTTGGACATGTAAAGAGGATGGACGAAAGAAGATTGACTAGACATATTTATGAGGCAAATGTACATGGTCAAGTCGGTAAAGGCACTCAAAGGACAACTTTATGGGAAGAAAAAGAAAATATCTTAAAAAAAGGCCAAGTCAAAAGTAAACTTAACCGACGAGCTTGTATAAAAAGACTGATGAGAGTTGAAAAAGCGGGAGATGTATGTCAGGTTCCTGGGAGGTGAAAATCTCTGCCTACCCATGCGGGAAAAAGGTGTGATTATATGTACGTATGTATGTAAAAAGTGCTGTGCTAAGTATTCCGTGTGTTTGGCAAGAAAAAGCACTTGAGAGCGCTTGTAAGAAAAATGGCGATCGCTAAGCGATGGCGGATTGTGTCAGCGCAACTGAAGTTAGCAAACGTGTCCTGGCCGAAAACTGAAAAGTTTGTTTTTCAGCGCTGGTAAGCGCTCGCAAGCGCTTTTTTCTAACAAACTAAATATTAATACATAAAGTGGGTAGTTTGTGATGTAGGAAAAATAATTAGTACTTACAAAGTAGGCACAAGTAGGTATGACCATCACGAGAACAGAGTTGATGGCTATAGCTGAAGTCAGCAATAGCTTCGCACCTATCCGGTCTGCCAGTTTGCCACTAGGCACTTGCAACACTATGTAACCCCAGAAAAAAGATGAAAGGATTACGCTCTGTGTGCCAATGCTCCACTTGAATGTCTGAAAAGGAATTTATAGAAAAAGCAATTATTAAAAGAAATGTTTACTATAAAAAACAACTTGTTTTAGGTTTTGGGTTCGCTATTGATTCCAATCAAGCCCGGGGGCTAAGAGAGGATCCACGATGGAACGAGCTAACCCAGAAGGTGCCTAGAGGGGTTATAAGTTCTCGGAAATACAGACGCAGGGAGGGAGTTTCACTCTTTTGCTGTGCGCATCATGTAAGATGTTGGTGCGACAGGAATAGCAACTAAGAAAGGTTGGTAGCCCGCAGTGCGTCTGGATGTCCGATGAAAAAAAAGAGATGTCAGTATGAAGCTCCTGAGCACACTGTCCAAAGAACAGTGTGTAGAAGACTGTCAGACAGGCAACTTTGCGGCCATAAGCTAAGATGTGAAGCTTGCCAATTTGCTGTCACTAATGAGCCTCTTAGCTCTGCGCTGAATCGTGCCCAGTGCAGCAAATAATTACTACTGACAACATCCGATTTAATATTTAACCCTAGAATGGATTCGGTGTTACCTATCCCCTTATTGCATTCGGTTGGTGTCAAAATGACACTTGCTACACATTGCCCACTTTTCTCTTCTTTTACCATGTGTTTCTCAGAGGAATGATAAAGACATTATGGACCAAGTGAAAAATGTAATTTTGCTTAATATGTAATTATTAAAGTGGGGAATGGTGTCATTTTGACCCACCGAATCCATTCTAGGGTTAAAAGTATCTCATAATCGCTTAGAAGAAAATAAAACAAATAAAAATTATTTCTCGATTCATATCGTCTCGCTATCCGTGCAAATACTTTTCCATTTGAGCTTTCGAGATTTTAACAGATCCGTCCAATTTTTTGCAAGTATTTTTCAAGCTAAAGTTTGGTTGCTTGTATAGTAAACACAATAAAATATAAAATATCTTTTAAATTTTGATAAGATATAAAAATCAAAAATTTGAAGAAAAATAATAGTTAGCTTTTCACAAAATCTTCATACAAAATGAAAATGAAAATAAATTTATTCAAATGCACTTAAAAAAAGTTGTTTTGAATCGTCCATCATATTACCTACCACTAATTCAGGACGTCTTTTAACTGACAAGAAGAATGGGCGCAACGAACTCGTCACCTAAACAGAAGTAACGACATTTACAATAATATATGTCGTCATCATACATAATCCACAAAAAAACTAAATTATTCTAATAATAGCGGCCCGTCCCGGCTTCGCACGGGTGGACAAAATTCTTTAAATTGTTTCTAGCATTCAATATAGCCTATGACACTCAGCAATAATGTGCCTTTCTATTGGTGAAAGAATTTTTAAAATCGGTTCAGTAGATCTCGAGATTACCCCTTACAATTTAACAAATATACAAACACACAAACTTTACTTCTTTATAATATTAGTATAGATTTATGGTTTCTTTACATCGTTGATTACAACAAATTCAACAAGTGTCTGTCTTAAGTAAGTAAGGGCAATAAAAAGACCTAATATTGAAGACTATGGTTCGCTAATTAAATAATGAACTTACATCGACCACTTACGCTATCGCCAGTGGTGTCTGTCATAGCAACAATAGCCAAACTCATGTTGACCCTCATGGCGTATGCTAGAAGTAAGGCGAAGAAGATCAGCACTATTTGGGCATGACGAACTCCGAACAAGGCTGAAAACACAATAATAGTAGACACCATCATTATATATTCTGCTGGTCTTGTTCCAACTTATGACGTAGGATAAGTTTCTTTTTATTCATAACCAAACAAAAATATGCAAATTATTTTAACTAAGCAATAGAAACGCGTGGCCGGGTCAGCTAGTATATTATAAATATTGGAGTGATCAAGAGTAATTAATATAAAAATAAGAGTTTCAGAAAAATTTAGGCGATATTCTAGCCATTTAAATAAAACCACTTTATCCGGATTCGCGTTTCTTTTTGTTTTTTAAAGTTTATTTATTTATTTATTTATTTATTTATTTATTTTCAAGGGAAACATACATAATTTTAGACTTATACACAACACATATTGAATACACATATAACAATAAAGTTTCCACAGATATTTTACACATTGACAACTAACAAACACTAGCAAGAAATACTATGACATTAACAATGAAAGTTAAGCAAAAAAAAAAAAATATACAAGAGTAATCAAATTAAAAATTACGACTGTTTTCTGATACTAATTTAACCTGACCTTTAACCTGCCCATACGACAAAGCAAATATATCAATCTGAGAAAAAATACTATTATAAGATTTGCATGCACGAGTTAAAAAGTTGTTCCTACCATAATTAGTATGCATTGCAGAAGTACAAAACAAAAACTTATTTCTAGCACTTATCCTTTGGCATCGGAAATTTATTTCACTCAAAAGTGGTATGGAATCGATCATATTATGTATGATTTTATATAATAACATCTGATCCCTAACAGTACGACGAGATTTTAAGTCAGAGTCTAAACGATACAAAATGGAGGCATCACCGGCTGATCTGAAATGGATATGCTTCAAAAATTTATTATGAATTTTTTCTATTGATTCTACATAAATATTATACTGTGGATTCCAAACTGTTGAGCAATATTCCAATATTGAGCGGACCAATGAATTATAAAGTATAATTAAAGTTGAAGGCTTTTTAAAGTCTTTGGTGATTCGTAAGATAAAACCAAGCATCTTATAGGACTTGTCTACTGTTTTCTCAATATGAGATTTAAAAATTAGTTTTCGATCCAAATGTACGCCCAGGTCTCGCAACTCGGTAACTCGACATATCGACACATTATTCATTTTATAGTTAAATTCTAAAGGTTTATTTTTCCTGGAAAATGTTATTACATTACACTTATTAATATTTAAGAACAATTGATGTTTTGAACAATATAAGTATAGTCTATTAATATCTTCTTGTAATAGCTCACAATCATGTTGGTTCTTAATAATTTTAAAAATTTTCTTATCATCAGCAAACAAAAGTATGTTAGAGTGTTGAAACTGCAAAATAACATCATTTATATATATATTGAATAAAAGAGGGCCGAGGTGCGAGCCCTGGGGGACACCCGAAGATACTGGTAAAAACGAAGAACAGTAGCCTTTAACTGCTACTGCTTGAGTACGATCACGTAAATAAGATGCAAGCCAACGCAAGAGGTCACCGTGCACACCGATGTGTTCTAATTTTTTGAGAAGGATTTCATGTGATATCTTATCGAAAGCTTTGGAATAATCGGTGTACACGGCATCCACCTGAAAGCCCGCATCCATCGCTTTGTACAGAATATCAATATATTCGCATAAATTGCTCTCTGTAGATTTTCTGGTCATGAAGCCATGCTGCTGGGTTAACAAAACGGGTCTCATAATGGGGTAAATAGCATCGCATACAATTTTTTCAAAGAGCTTGGGTATAGTATTAAGCTTGGATATCGGACGATAATTTCCAATATCATGTTTATCACCTGACTTAAACACAGGTGTAATATAGGATTGTTTCCACACAAAGGGCATCACTCCCGTTCGTAATGAAAGATTAAATAATCTAAATAGCGGCTCAGATAATTGCTTATAGCAAAAATTCAAAAATATTGGGGGCACTCCGTCGGGACCAGCGCCTTTATTTATATTGATATCTTTTAGGTATGACTCAATTTTGGCTTTATCAATAAAAATGTCGTTAAGATTAATCAGGTTATTTTCTCTTTTGACATCCGTAAGACAATGATTAGACTGACTATAGGATTCAAATACCGAGTTGAAATACCGATTAAACAAATTACAAATGTCCTCGCCGCTAGATGATCTCACATCTCCAATAAACATTGAATCAGGTAAATCATTCAAATTTTTTCTTTTTGATTTAACATACGCCCAAAAGTGTTTACTATTGTGAGCGATCTTGGATTCGGCATCAGATATAAAATTATTGAAACACTCTTCTTGTAACACCTTTTGCCGTTCCCTGAGTAGTCTGAATGTATTATAATCATTTACGCGGCCATATATTTTCCATTTCCTGTGATATTTTAATTTTTCATTAATTGTTTTTATTAGTGCTCGATTAAACCATATAGGATATTTATTTTTGGTATGAATAACTCTAACAGGAACAAACTTAATTATAATATTATTGATTATATTATAAAAAGCTTTAATGTTATCATTAATATCATTCGATGTAAAACATTCATCCCAATTTATATTAGAGAGAGCGTGATTAATATCATCATAATTAGCTGACTTAAACAACATAACAGACTTGGTGTTTTGGTTAAGTGATTTCTGTTCACGAATCGAAACTTTACAACAAAGAGCTGGGTGGTGCTTATCCTCAGGCACAAGAGGCTCAGAAGCAAATACACTACAATCCAAGTTTGCAATAACCAAATCAAGCACTCGATTATTAGCATTGCAAACCAAATTGAACTGTTTAAAGTCGTTTATGGATATAAAGTTTGATAAATCATTTACACAGTCTACATTAAAATTACCAGCAAGATTGGCAAATGAAACATTTTGAACAGGTAACCATTCAGCACGAGGAATGTTAAAGTCGCCAAAAATAATATAATATTCACCCTGGTCTTTGAGAGCCTTATTAGAGATATGTTCATAAAAATTACGTAAAACTTCTTTTTGAATATTACATTGCGGAAAATAACACGAGTACAAGTGATAAATGTCTTTTGATATTCCATTTAGGGATAAGGTGACTGAAACAATTTCAGCACCCGAATTATGAACAGGAACAATTACAGAATTACATACATGAAATTTTCGATGCACAGCTATTAAAACACCACCCCCCATTCTATCACCCCTGACAGCATAGTTTCGATCGCATCTGTAAACATTATATTGGTCGAACAATTCCAGATCAAAGACTCCCGGTAGCAGCCATGTTTCGGTTATACAAATAACATCGTATTCATTAAGTAACACGTTTTTATAGAACATGCTTATTTTGGTACGCAACCCTCTGACATTTTGGTAATAAATTTTCAATTTATTATCCATTTATAAACAATTTAATATAATAATTCATATAGATAAAACTAATAAAATAATAGCGTACATTATCAATATATAATTTTAAAATTTTAGGCTTACAAAAGGAATCTACGAAAGCGATACCACCACTATAAAAAATAGCAAAATCAAAGATGCATGAATAATAACAAAATATCAATGACCGTTTAGTAACATATAAGCTAGGAGTAGAATATACAAAACAAATAGTTTCAAACAAATAAATATAAATTAAAGCTCCTATTTTATTTTGAATAAATCATTTGTGGAGTTAATGTGTAGTACAGGACTACTTTCACTTTGACGCACCATAATAGTACAATTTTTTACCCACACAAATTTGTACTTGCAGTCTTTAGCCTTAACTTTAGCTTTATGAAGTAGTAATTTATTAGAAGTTGTTAAATGATCGTTAAAGAAAACCATAGAGTTGTCGCCGGAAAACCCAATGTCACTAGCTTTCAAGTTCTTCAACTGACGTACCCTACATAAAAAGTCATCCTTAAAGTATCGAGACATAAATCGCACAACTATACGTTTAGGCTTTTTATTGTCTTTTGATAACGACGCAACACGGGTCACGAAGTCCATATCAGTGGGAGCATTAAATAGTATCCCCGCTTTTTTTGCCAGATTGTCGATAATTACAATCAAGTTCTCATTTTTCTTCTCGGGAACTCCGCATATTTCAATATTCGAACGTCTGGCCCATTGATCTCTTACATTGCTCCCACTCTCCAGTTTATTATAGGAGCTTTTCAGTTGGGCCATATTAGTCGATATAATATCTACAGATTTTATAGCTTTTTCTTGGATGTCCATCTGTTTCTTGAAGTCTTCATATTTACCGTTTATAAATGAAATAGACTTCTTAACTTCCTTCATTTCATCTTCTATTCGCTGAAATTTCGCATTTAATAGATCCTTGAAGCTGGCTTCCAAACTCTTATGCAACTCTGCAATTTCCTGTCTAATTACCTCGCGCAAATCAAACGAGGAAACTGTGATTTGACCACCTGTATCACTAGTTTTAGCCCCAGACAAAGGATCTGAAACAGGTTTCTTTTTTTTGAGACGTTGGGTGACGGTATCATTAGTAGCTGATTTCGGTGCCCCAGAACGCACAGGAGTGTCATCACCTTTCACAGCCCTTGGCGTTATGGCTGTACAAGTGGGACACGTCCAGTTGTTTGTATCAATGGAGGAAACGTTGTTACTGCTCGTTGGGTCCACACATCCACGATGAAACACTCCACCACAATGACTACACAACAAAGCCGAGTCCTCATCCATCGATCCCTCACAGCAGGAGTACATTTTTATATAAAATTCTTAGAGGCACAAAATTAAAATATAATATTATTACTGCACCATAATAATAATAATAATAATAATTCATTTATTTGCAAGAATATGGATAACAGTAGGTGATACATAATAATAACCGACATATTCTGCTGATAATACAGCGCGCAAATGTTAAATTGGATAGTACATTTAGTCAAAGACTGTCTCTCTCGAGGCGTACATTAAACATGACGAATGATAATAATAATTCATGGCAATTAATTATATGACATTATTATTAGATTAAAATTAAGCAAAATAAGTATAATAAAAAGATATTGATCTAAACCACAAGTTAAACAAAAAAAAGAACATCCATGCAAGTCAATAAGATTAAAAACAAATTCATTCAAAATTATTATAAATAACAATTTACAATTTATCATTCATAAAGTCATCAATATCATAATAATTTTTATCCAATAACATATTAAATAAGAACTTTTTGAATTTACTGAATGTCATTTGTACCATATCGTTAGACAATTTATTATAAATACTTATAGCCATACAGTAGCAATTATTTGAAAACAAACTTAGTCGTTGTTTTGGAATACATAATTTGTTACCACTTCTTCCCCTATAATTAAAATCACTTTTGATACTGAAAAGATCAGGATGCTTTTTCACAAAAACACAGATTTCAAATATGTACAGACAAGGTAGCGGCAACACTCCAAGAGCTTTGAATAAAGGTTTACAACTATCCAAGAATCCTGCGCCACAGATCGCTCTTATACATTTTTTCTGTAACTTAAAAGCTCGATTCATTTCAACCGAATTTCCCCACAGTATGATACCACAGCGTAATACCGATGCCACGTAGCCATGATATGCCATCAACGCGGCAGTTTTCGAGACAGTTTGCCTAATTCTGTTTAAAGCATATACGAATCTATCGAGTTTATTTATGAGGACGTTTATATGTGCTTTCCAATTCAAGTATTTATCTAGCGTAATACCTAGAAATGATATAGTATTGACTTCTTCAACTTCTTTATTTTTATATTTTATGGCAAGTTTCATTTTATAACTATTTTTAGTTTGAAAGTAAATATATTTAGTTTTAATAGTATTTATTTGTAGATTATTATGTTCTAACCAATCTACTACTTTGCCGACATTAGTAATTGTGTCAGATTCTAAGTCCTTCCTGTTTTTACATTTTACTACTAGTGTTGTATCGTCTGCATACAAGAAACAATTTTGGTTAGTTGCATTTGGCAAGTCGTTAATATAAACAAGGAATAGCAGAGGACCGAGAATGCTTCCCTGTGGCACACCGAATTTATTATATCGTAATTCAGAAGTGTAAACTGATTTTCTTTTACCTGAAATTTGAGATATTTGAACACACTGTTGCCGATCTTTTAAATAACTTTCTAACCAAGCTAAGGCATTTCCCCTAATACCACATCGTTCAAGTTTATGCAATAGGATTTTGTGTGAAACAAAGTCAAACGCTTTCGTCATGTCTAAAAAGACTGCCAATGTATTCAAGCCTAGATCTAAATTTTGTGTGATACATTTTATAAGTTGGAAACAGGCAAGTGTTGTAGAGCTAGCTTTCCTAAACCCAAATTGTTCCTGTTTTAACAGTTTTTGTGACGTTAAAAAATAGTAAATCTTTTCTGACATAACTTTTTCAAATATTTTAGCTAATATCGGTATTAAGGTTATCGGTCTATAGTTATTTATATCGTCATAAGCTCCGTTTTTGTGAATTGGTTTGACGATGGTTTGTTTTAGTCGTGACGGAAAACAACCCTCGACAAGTGACAAGTTAATTATATGAGAAAGCGGAACAGATAAATATTTGGCACACTTTTTCAATATTACTGTGGTTATTTCGTCATAGCCTGTTGAATTAGTATTTTTCATACCCTTTATAATTTTAAGAATATCGTTATCATTTATAGGCGTAAGATATATAGATTTAGGAAAGATTGGAATGTTTATTTCATTATTTATGTTAATGTCAGAATTGGGTTTGTTGGTCATATTTATAAAAAAGTCATTAAATTCATTACATATTTCTAAAGGATTTTCAATACTCTTATTTTTTATTGTAAGTTTTTGTATTTGTCTATTAGTAATTTTACTTGATGTATCACTTTTTATTATACGCCAAGTTGTTCTGCACACATTGTTTGATTGAGCAATTTTCTTTGTATTGATAATTTGAAGTGCTTGTTTTAAACACTTCTTTAAAACTTGGGAATATCGTAAGTATTTCTTTTTATTTGACTTTTTGTTAGAAGCGGATAAGCGATATTTTAAGTAGAGCCTTCTTTTAACAATGCAACTCCGTTTTAAGCCTTTAGAATACCAGCATTTTTTATTAACTTTATTTACGAATTTAATTGATATGATGGGAAAACATAGTTTGTAAAACAAAATTAAATAATTATGGAATAAATTGAAAGATTTTTCCGTGTCCGTTTCTGTAAGTACATCTTTAAATGAAAGTGAACTTATGCAATCGATAAATTTTTTAACGTTTTCCTCACTATAGTCTCTCTTTTTTTCAAACCAAAACTCTGGTACCTTTCTATAATTATTACTTCTTGGAATTTCAAAAGTTATACTTTGCCCCTTATCGTGATCCGATAGACACAAATTATGTAACTTTGATTGAACATTTGTGAGATTACTAGAGATCAAATCTAAGCAAGCATTTAGACGTGTAGGTTTATTTATATGATTTTTAATGTTGTGGTTTGCAAGAATACTTACAAGCTCGCTTGTATTTTTATTATCTAGTAACACATCAATATTCCAGTCACCACAGATAACAATATTTCTACGTTTACGTGACAGATTATGTAATAATAGTTTCAATTGCTTAAAAAATAATTCTAGATTCGAAGATGGTGTTCTGTATACGCAAAATATCAATAAATTATATTCTGGGATTTCAACTGCACAGCACTCAAATACATGATCCATTGCTACTTTAACCTCTACTTTTTTGAAGTCAATATTGTTTTTCAATAATATACATGAACCCCCCCTACGTTCATTTCTACAGAAGGACGAAGCAAGCTTATAATTGCTTAAATATAAATTTTTCTCAGAACCTTTCTTAATAAAAGTTTCTGTTAAGCAAATTATATTGATATCCTCGAGTTCTTGTTTTAATTCATTCATAGTTATTTCAAAAATGTCACATTTACTTAAGATACTAGCTATATTTTGATGGAATAAAATGAGCTTTTTTTTTAGTCGTGTTTCCGAAAAAAAGTGCTTTTAGGAGTCATGCTGTGGAAGAAATGTGGTATCGTTAATTGTTTGTAAACCTTTGCTGTAATTTTATTGTCAGTCATATTATCACAATTATTGTGTTTCACGTGAAAACGACTTAATAAACATTTGATTTTCTGTGGATCAAGATAATTAATTTTATATTGCAAAAAGTCTAATTCTATATTTATTTTTGAGCACAATTGATTTGTATAATGATGATAATTAAATTTAAATTTTCCTTTTGTAGATATGTTACTGTTACATAATTCCATAAAAGTACAGTTTTTATGGTTTCTTAAAAACAAATTCAAGTTATAATTCAATAAGTCTTTGTTTAGATATGGGTTAGTCTGAATGTTTACGATAAAAACTTTAAAATTTCTTAGTTTATATAACGCAATACCTAGTTCAGAAAATAGAACATATGGATTTGTATCATTTGTACCAAGAGCTAAAATAACAATATCATCTTTAGAAAGTTTTTTTTCCAAATCATCACAACTGCTTAAAATTTGGGAACAGTTCGCATTTTGCTTGATTACTGATGATATTATGTAAGGGTCGTCTGTTTTGTGGTTACGGCTATGATGTAGCTTTATTGATAAGTGTCTTATTTGCTGGTCACCCAGTATAACAACTTTTCTCTTTTTTTTCTCCATTATAACACTGTTCGTCATTGTAGTATCTTGACTGCTCGACACATTTATTTTACCGAAACATTCTGTCTGGTTTCTACTAGCGTTATCTATTTCCTTATATCGTAAAGTTTGATGGGGACTTGACATGATACTTGAATTAAATATTACTGATTTCTCATAGCACAAAGGTGAAGTCCGTGGTATGGAAGAAATTTTAATAATTCTGCGTCTTACTGGAGTCATACTTTTGCTAGTTTGACCAACGTTTAATGTGATTTTCTTTAAAATGTCAATTTGTTGTTGCTGTTTTCTAATAATTTTTTTGAAGTCATTATTTTCTATGTTCAAATTCTCAATCTCCTGTTCGGCCCTCTCTAAGGAGCTTTTCAAGGATATAATTTCTTGCAGGTGTTCATCGCATTGTGAAATATCATCATTTTGAATATCACTTTGAATACTCAGCATTGTTGAGTCAAGTATGGTGGAATTCAATAAATCGTTGTTTGTATTTGCAACAGAGAGATCTAAATCAGATTGGGATCGTAATAGACGTCGTCTCATAGTAACATTTTCCATTCTTTCTTTCTATTAGATACCTTTCCTCCTCCCTTTTTATTCTTTTTGCATTAAATATCAAGTCAATCAAAAAATAAAAATCAAAGCATAAAAGAAAATATATAAAGTGATAATGAAAAGATAAAAACCAATAAAAAAAAAAATGCTCAGGATCGATCTTCGGACTCACAGCTTACAAGCGCTAAGTTTATGTGTATGGCATAGCAGCCGTCGAACACTCACGGTAAAAGCCGAAATTAGCAGTCAGTATGGCACTTGAAATTTAAAATTTCTTGATTGCCGTTTTGATGACTCATGCGCAAGGAATTTTTTCACACTTTTTAATTTTTATCACTGAATATACATATTTTAATATACGTATTTTAACACTCTAAATTGTTGTTCTTGTTACTGTTTATTAAGTTGCACTATTAAGTTGTTTAATGATGCTATATTTCGCATTTTAGAATTACTGACAAACACTATTTGATATCTTCTGGTATTTATTTAATTACAAAGCAGTTTTAGTTATATATCGTAATCACTTAAGTCACTTCAGTTTATAAACACAACTATGTAGAAATTGCAACAAAATAAGCACTTTTCTATTTTTAATCTAACTTTCACTGCGGAGGATATGTTCACGTGACGGCCGCGCGGCGCGTATCATACAACATAAAATTCCCAAACTGTATACAATTTACCCCAATATGGAAGCATAAATTTTCAAGTGGTAACACTAGGTAAGTGTCAAAGTCGAAACTCGGTATGTCAGTTGATTTTGACAAAACAATTTTTTTTAAGAAATTGAGGGTACTTATAATAGTTTCATCTTCACCTGTGACAGTTCGCTTCTTGTAATCTAAATATGGTAGAAATTAATCACTTATCTCGTGTGTTCTCGCGTGTGTAAATCGTAGACAACAAGATCACAATCCAATCACAAATACTACTTTACTTTAAAATCACTTTAAGTACGATTCAACGTGTAATTCTATTTATTTATTGAAAAAATAATCAGACTAATGTTTAAGTTGCACTGGTGTTGACACAGATTGGTGAAGTTAAGATAATTTTGGTAATTTAAGATAACTTATGATGAATTTATGAATAATAATTTAGTTTTAGATTTTTTATAGCATTGGACCGGACTTTCAAAGGTCGCGGGTTCCATTCCCGCTTGAGAATTCACTTGTGAGCCGAGTCGATTTTTCCTAGTATTTTCTATTATAATAATTTAGTTTAACACTATGAGCAATAACAATAGAATGTGTTGCCAGCTATTTCTATATTATGATTTATAGGTGCGACAAAAAGCGTAAAATTGACAAAAACATAACAACTGACTTGACTATTATTTACTTCACACCTACGCGCATATCGTACACTTCAATAAAATTACTTAACCTGGATCACTACACATTTAATTATTTTTTATACTTAATTCTGACGTATCGTTACGAATGACATCCTTAGATCACGCTTCCAAAATAGGAGTCGAAACGTTAGGATTAATTATAAAAAGGACAATACTTACACTTCAGCGTACATTACACATATAAATAAAACAACTTTTTTAACGGTTTCTTGCGCATAATTTATATTTAATCCTGACGTTTCGACTCCTTTACAGGAGCCGTGATCACAGGATCACTAAGGTACGATTCAAAACCGACCAGCCCGCATCGGCTCGGCCCGGAACGGATGTGGACGCATCCTGCGGCAGCCGTACGGCTGCCGCGGGAGCCGGTCGGCTGCCGCGACTGCCGTATGCGTGTTGCGACAGCCGACAGCGCCCGCGGCATGTGTAAACACCCTGAGCGCCCAGAAGTGCTGCTTGCATTACGCTGTGTAGACGCCAGAGAATTTTATTTTAAAAATGGTGGAATGGGATGTAGTATTACTTGCCTTTGCATTAGAGGAAGAAGAAAATAATGAAAAATTAAAGAATAAGAAAAGACGAATTTGGGTCGATCCTTTATGGTAAAAAAGATGTGATTTCGGCGAGTTCCATACACTTTATAGTGATTTGATATATAAGTGAAAAAAATCCATGATTACTATCGAATGGATTACGAAAAGTTTGAACATTTAGTAAATCTTCTTCGACCTCACATAAACAAACGAAATACAAACTACAGATGTACCATTTCAGTTGATACCATATTTGCATGAACAATAACTAATAGCTTTAGTTATTGTTCTGAGCGTTTGACAGCCGCACAGCTCCGAATTGACCCAACGCATACCGATGGAGCTGTCGCGGTCGCGGTATCCGTCAGGAGCCGCTCGTATCCGAACGGCGCCGAAAGGAGCCGACAGGAGCCGACCGGAGCCGACCGGCGCTACCAGAGCAGAGCAAATATGAACTGTAATTTCTTGTTAGAAGTTTCAATTTCCTTTACCACATTGTGAAATGCCTTCCGGGCCGGGCCGATGCGAGCCGGTCGGTCTGAATCGTACCTTAGACGCTCCTCCTGTGATCACGGCTCCTTAAAACAGCTGTTTTTATTTAAAAAAAACAAGAATAAACGTGTCGTGGATAAAGTAGTTTTCTTTAAATGTACGATAGACGCGGATGTGTAAAAACCAAATAGTATTCTGGCTAGTTGTAATGTTTTTGTCAATTTTACTTTTTCATTTGCTTGAGAGAAACAGCTGTTAACACATTCTATTGAATGACAATCGAAGAATGGAGCAATGGCTCATAGTGTTAACTAAATAATTCAACAATTCAGTTTTTTTTTTATTTAGAATGGGTTCGTTCTTGATCCCAATCAAGCCCGGGGGCAAAGACAGAATCCACGATGGAACGAGTTAACCCAGAAGGTGCCTACTGAACCAGACTTTAAAAACAGACGGGTTAAAAATACTCGGAAATGCAGATGCAGGGAGGGAGTTCCACTCCTTTGCTGTGCGCATTATAAAAGAAATTGAAAAGCGCTTGGTGCGACAGATAGGAATAGCAACTAAGAAAGGGTGGTAGTCCGCAGTGCGTCTGGATGTCTGTGATATTCGCTTTGAATGTTTAATACACTCCCAAATCCAATCCTTACTTCCTTACTAATATTATAAATCGGAAAGTGAGTTTGTTTGTTTGTTTGTTTGTTCCGCTTTCACACCGTAACTACTGAACCGATTGCTTTGAAATTTTGCAGACGTAAAGATAAAAGTCCGGATTAAATAATAGGGTACTTTTTATCCTGGAAAAATTGATATTCCCGAGGAAAAACTAAAATATTGTTTGCTTGATGGATGGATTGTAGATGGCGCTGTGTGTCGTTTAAAACAAGGTAAAATATTGCAAACGAATATAAACATGTAAATTTAGAAGCTAAATGATACGATAATGAATCCCCGAAAATGAGGAATTCCCGAGGGATGACGTACAATTTGTTTTATCGTCTAAACTGTTTTTTTTACATCTACTTATATGTTGCAAACGAATATGAACATGTAAATTTTGAAGCTAAATGATACGAAAATTAATCCCCGAAAATGAGGAATTCTCGAGGGATGACGTACAATTTGTTTTATCGTCTAAATTGTTTTTTTTACATCTACTTATCCTGAAATCACTAAAGTCAACGAATTACTAATTGGTATAAGTATTAGTTACGTTATTTAGTTCTTGAGGTATGCGATAGATGGCGCTGGGTGTTTTTTAAAACATGGTAACGATGTGTTTTTTAAAATACATAAGAAGTGGAATGATAGCTTGAAAAACATTGTTTTTCGCATGGTCAGCTCTATGTAGCGTGTTCCGGGTGTGTAGCGGGTTTCCAGTGCCCAAAATCTGTATGTTTTTGCTCCACAAGGGAAAACATATAATATAGTGTACCATTCAGTTTTGGTTTAACAACTAATTGTATCCAGCGTTACATCGCGCTTCTTAGATTTTTCCGTGGGAATGAGAAGTTTTCTTATAGTTATGCTTTATACCGCAATATAACCGAATTCCACGCGGGCGAAGCCGCGGGCGGAAAGCTAGTAATCATTATAATCTACAGTTCTATCAATAGATCCTGACTTCAACAAAAGTATATGTAATATTATAAATACAGAAAGAGGCTTTTGTGATATCTATACATATAAATAAAATTGAAGTGTCTGTTTGTAATATTGAAATAACAGTTTTTTACTACATGCATATGAATATATATACTGTACATGCACCAAAATAACATTTTTTACAATTTTTGTCTGTCTGTCTGTCTGTTTGTTCCGGGTAACCTTTGAAATGGCTGGACCGATTTTGACGAGACTTTATTGGCAGGTAGCTGATGTAATAAGGAGTTACTTAGGCTGCTTTTATTTTAGAAAAAAATCTTTTATTTTAGAAAAATAAAATTACTGTGCTACAGCAACGCGTGGCTGGGTCAGCTAGTTATAAATATAGGATCCACGTTGGAACTAGCTAACCCTCGGAAGATCATCGTTGCAAAGGAATGTTTGTAACATTTGCTTTTCGGTAGATATTAATTATCTAGTTTAAGGAAAATTTTTTGTCAGAGATTTTTTTTTTTTGCATTCTGCCGAATAAATATATTTGAATATTAATTAAGACAAAACTATATTTATCTTTAATATGTGTGAAGTCCGGATAGAACTAATTATTTATGTTATTATTAATTTCTTCAGTAACTTATTTTATGTTAGGATTAATTTCTTCAGTAACTTTGGCTTGGGATAGGACCAATTTATTTTTCTTGATATTTAGTTTAAAGTGACAATCTTATTATGAGTTTTAATTAAGTGGCACTACTTAATGTAATAGAATATCACCACTTCCAAACGCAAACCAAACATAACGTGAGCTGCTGAAATTACTTCATCATCTTTGTGTTATTAAACGATGTTTATTTTATATAATCAATATTCTTTTTGTTTAATGATGACATTGCGGTGCAGCAGTAGCGATCCTGCCTTTCGCACCGATGGCCTGGGTTTGAGTCTCGGAAGGGTTTGTGTGATGTAATGTAATGTTTGTGTGATAAATACGAGCATTTGAACCTGAGTTATAAGTATTCATATATATTTCTATCTATGCATATAAAAAATCCCTGCCACAGTGTTTGACCGCGATGAACTCGAAACTACTTAACCGAATTTGATTTTTTTTTTTTAATTTGCTGGATTTGTTCCTTTAGGACATAGGATAGGTTTAATTTAAATTTACATCACATCAACGCATAGCCATGTCGGCTTGTATTTCTATGAATAGGAAATATCTGTACATCATCATAAAAGCCTTACAGTGCTTACTTTGGTCTAGGCTTATTGGTGTGAATGTAACAAATATTATAATTAATATCGTTATTAGTATTAAATAGTTAATCAGCCTTGACAATTGTTATTTTCAATATTGCGTCCCCGTGTACTACAGAAAATTTAGAAACTATTAATGATAACATGAGTTATTAGAAATTTTAGTATTGAGTCATATATAAAATTTAATTACTGCCCATAAAATTATAGCTGATAAAGAGAATAGTTGAACGTTTTTATATAAAAATTGTAGGTTTCCTAACAAGCAAATTTAATAGGTTTTACGCTTTGCAGTAGCGTTTTCAGCTTTTGCTATTTACCATATGATAAAATCATATAAAGATATTTTTATTAGGGAAAATCTTGTTAGTAGTTACCTAAAATACAGTAAGATGGCGCTAATATTCGTTTAAGAAACACATACAACACACAAAAAAATCTACTGTCTAGGTCTCGGTATTTTGTGATTGGAATTGGAAGAGTAGTCGTTCGGATAGAGAAAGGATGTGGGTTCGGATCCCTTATATATACCATTACCTTATACAATGTATCCCGTCACCAGTGTCGGAGCCTTTAATGGTGAAAAATATGGCATTTTTTATCGACAAATTGACCCTCAAATTTGGTTGTTCTCAAAAAGCCAATAATTAAAAAATACACAAAAAAGAATCTATTTTATCTTTAATTATTTTTTTCTATTGTTTATTCCATGACAATTGAGACATGATGGCTGTGTGACTGTTGTCTACATGTTTAGCTATCAAATGACACCTTTTTAATGTTGATAGGACATTTACATGAGTAGTGGTGGCCGAATTAGTATGAGAGCCCAGGTCTTGGTTACCAAGAAAATAAAATGAGAAAAAAAAAATTTGAGGGGCAATTTGTCGATAAAAATGCCATATTTCACACCATCTAAGGATCCGACACTGGTGACGGAACACATTGTATGAGGTAATGGTATATATAAGGGATCCGAACCCACATCTTTTCTCTATACGAACGACTACTCTTCCAATTCTAATCACAAAATACCGAGACCTAGACAGTAGATAGACCGATTGTTTTTTTTTGTATGTATGTGTTTCTTAACACATACATACAAAAAAAATCGTAACGTTATATTAGCCACCATATTGCTTAACTATATTTATTCTGAATATAATATTTAAGCTCATTTTAAGTAAACTGTGAGTTTTATGACAAATAAATATTCTTTGAACCGCATACAAAGCTTAACTACTAATAATAATATTAATTTTGCTTACACCAATTAGCCTAGCCCAAAGGCTTGCGTTATGGATACTAGAGGAAGTGATTGACATACACATATTTATATATGGCACATTTACAGAGAACAGATAGAAAACAAACAATAATATATATTAAGTATATTTTAATTCAATATCACACATTCTGTGTTTTGGACTGTTTGTGAAACATTTTTTCTGTACCATACATCGGTATTTATATTTAAGATAAAAATGCTATTATTCAAAATGAAAAGCCACCATGATTTCAGTTACCAACACATTTAATAATAATAACATTTCTTACATTCACACCAGTGAGCCTAGCCAAAAGTAAGCATTGAAAGGCTTGTGTTATGGATAATGGGGTAACGGATAAACAAACAAAAATTATACATAAATATGTATTTTTTATAGAAATATATATAAAAGTCGTGTGGTGTCGTGGGACACCGGATAGGAATGAAGTTCCTTATTATAAAAATATTAATTTTGAGTTCTATTAGACGTATAAAGAAAATAAATATTCGGGTATACATTTTTATAATGGTTTTTTTATCGATGAAAAGCAAAGAAACTACTTTACAAAATTATCTTAAAACATTTATTTTATTTACAATGATTATTAAAAATATATAATAACAGTCATCACGTAGACTATACATTAGATACTGTATAGCCATCCCACATAGACTATACATAAAAATCTTTCGCTTTTTGTTTAACGCTACGGACGTTTTTTCCCGGCTAGGGTAACCCTCCGCAATGCCACATAAGGAACTTCGTTCCAAAAACAAAAAAAAAATCAGCTACAAATGCTCGTATTCCTCACACAAACATTTGTCCCTTCTGGGACTCGAAGCCAAGTGCTTCAGGTACCAAGTTCGCTACCGTTACACCAAACGGTCCTCCACAACAATTTCATTTACTACAAATAAAGAATTTTGAAGCTTAAATATCAATGGTATATCTGAAAACTCACGCAAACTCCTCGGTCGAGAAGATCCAAAACAAACAATCGATACACATCTCACAACACGGCTCTTCAGTTTGTATAACATGATACACGTTATGCGCAGGCGATCGCAAACTGTTACTAACGTTACAATGATCGCTTATCGAACCACCAAGGTCGAAATCACCTTTTTTTTCGATCGCCTCGTTACATTGTTTCTTTTTTATTGACATTGTTTTAAATGACGGTTTGATCTATTTTCGTAACAATAAAAATAATATATTCATTTAAATGTTTTATTAGATTTTGTTCACGGCGCCACTAAACTTACAAATAGGCGCCACCGTTATATGGTTGATATACAAAAAAGTCGCACTAAGCGTTATATTCCAACTTTGTGATCAGTGCCGCTAAAGAGTGGAACTCAATACCTGAGTCTGTTTCGTGATAATCACAATTTAGGGGTCTTCAAGTCACGAGTGAATAGGTATCTTCCCATAGGTGTCCTATCCTAGATCGCATCGTCGCTTACCATCAGGCGAGATAGTGGTCAATCTATTTACCTTTAATAATTTAATTATTATTATTAATTTTTCTTGCAATTTTCAATGCTATCTTATATGATAACTTATTATTATAGAAAACATCGACTCGGCTCACGAGAAATCTCAGGCGCGATTCGAACCCACAACCTTTGGATGTCCGGTTCAATGCTCTACCCATTGAACTGCCGAGCCTTGTGAACACCTGTTGAAATTTTCTTGTACCTTTCTAATTTTACGCTGTAGGCCAGCGTTGTCTCATCAATGCGAGGAACATACTCTCGTATTCGAAAGAAACATTTTTAAAAATGTTTGGGCTACGATTAAGATGAAACAGCCATTTATTTCAAGATTTTTATATGTATATACATATATTTTTGTATTTTTCAAAGTTATCTTATATGATTAATTATTTTAATATAAAAATACTATAAAAAATCGACTCTGCTCACAAGAAAATTCTCAAGCGGGATTTGAACCCACGACCTTTGAATGTCCGGTCCAATGCTCTTGTCATTTTATTTTGTTATTTATATTTAATCCTGATGTTTGTTATGATCACGGCCTTGTATGTAACCCATAACATATTTAATATTTTAATAACTATAAAATAAAAGTAGAAACGGTAATCTATTCTTATTGAAAAGGTGCTAATAAATCCACTTTCTAGGAATACTACCGTTTGGTGCTGTTGTAGTGATCCTGCCTTTCGGACCGTCGTCAGTCGGTCCTGGGTTCAAATCCCGGAACGGGCAGATGTTTGTATGATGAACACGAGAATTTGTACTTGAGTCATGGGTATTTATCATATATGTATGTCTATCCGTTACCCTAGTATCCATAACACAAGCCTTACAGTGCATTGTTATGAACTAGGATAATAAATGTGATTGTGATAGATGTTATTATTATTTTTAGTTATTATTATATTATTAATCTGTTTTTTTCTGTATTGTATTCGAACTCATGAAAAAGTAAAAATCTGTAACACATTAAAGGGAGAAAAAATAGCACTGATTTTCTTGCGTATTCTTCTCGGTACCAGGTCTCTCGTCGTAGGATTTACGAAGCCATGGCATTGACTGTCAATAAATCCATTGTAAATGCTTCTATTAAATGAAAAGCATTTTATCTTATCTTTAAAAAGCTTTAATTCTTTTATCATTTTTTTGAAATCACATTTCGTATCGTTAAATGTCACGCATGTATTTCAGACCATCTGTGACATTTTAAGTTTATCGTACGAATCTGGAATTTGTCGATTACGTAACTATATTGCTATCAGTTGATAACTTATCTAGTCGGAAAGGTAAATATTATTCTACTGCGAAATCATTATTAAAGGAACTTTCGAAAGTAGGTGACAGCTGGAAAAAAATATGATAACATTGATATTAAATAGGCAGGCGCTTGACCACTATCTCGCCTAATCGATCTAGGATGTAACGCGCTTGCCTAGAAGACCCCTAAATTGTATTTAACAGGAAACTCAGACTCAGACAGAGTTCTACTCCTTAGGTTGTTGTTGTTGGTATGTAATACCTAGAATATGAAGAGATGGGGCTGACGTCAGCCTAATAAATGCTTAAATTAGTCTGTCAAAGTCTCTGTAACTCATTTAGGAGAGTACTCGTACGAATAGCGATGGAATTTTGGTTCGAGTCCCGCCTGACGCCTAAGTTTTTTTTTATTTTTTATTTATTTTTTTATTTATTTATTTATTAGTATGGACCATCAACAGAATTTACATGTTCTTATACTAAACGGAAAAAAAAATGGATAACTGTAATTAGGTGCATGCAACTCTACTTAAAGATAGCCACAGCATGCGCCATTAATAATTAGGTAACAGTCAGTGTTGCTAACTTAACTTAAACTTATTATATTTTAAAACAATTCAGGATTTTCCCCCTGAAAACTGGTGAGCTGTTTTGAAACAAGTCCATAGTTGTATCTTTATTGACGAATTCCCCATACAATCTAGCTAGCCTAGCTAATAGGGAGTGGTGTCCCAAGTTAGTCCTATAGGTTTTGTGTGTAAGTAAGGGTGCTGGATAGCGAGGCAAACGTGGAGGAACCCTAAATTTTACCAGTTCCAGCAAACCTGGACTATGCAAAGAACCATTTAGAAGATTATACAAAAATAACATATCATGCATCCTGCGTCTGTCGGTCAATGACACTAAATTGTAAGTTGATTTACTAGAAATCATTTTTATGGATACTTAATTGGAAATATCTTATGTCATTATTATTATGTTATGAAAGCCAGCGGCGACGACGTGATGTTCATGAGAGAGGCCATGGTTGAGCGAATAAACCAGAGGCTAAACTACGTTTCTCAGTGGGGCGATAGTAACCTCGTTAATTTCAACGCCTCTAAAACACAAGCGTGTCTTTTCACGGCAAAAAGGAGTTCCTTCCACCTCACTCCTACTTTCCGAGGTACATCTGTACCTGTGACCGACAGCCTCGAGCTTCTTGGCATGGAGTTGTCTTCAGAACTTAACTTCGGCGCCAACATCAAATCCAAAGCTCAAATTGCAGCCAGAATGCTGGGCGTCCTAAATAAGGTCAAGCGATATTTCACGCCAGGACAGCTTTTAACACTCTATAAAGCTCAAGTCCGATCTTGCATGGAATATTGCTGCCACCTTTGGGATGGCTCAGCAAAATACCAACTTGCTGCACTGGACACGATTCAGCGCAGAGCTGAGAGGCTCATCGGGGACAACAAATTGGTGAAGAGCAAGCTGCACACCTTAGCTCATCGCCGCAAAGTTGCCTGTCTGGCGGTCTTCTACAGACTGTACTTTGGAGAGTGTGCTCAAGAGCTGCATCTGCTCATACCGCCATCTCCTTTTTTCCATCGGACATCCAGACGCACTGCAGGCTACCACCCTTTCTTGGTTGATATTCCTACCTGTCGCACCAAGCGCTTTTCAACATCCTTCATAACGCGCACAGCAAAGGAGTGGAACTCCCTCCCTGCGTCTGTATTTCCGAGAACTTATAACCCGTCTATTTTCAAAGCCAGGGTGAATAGGCACCTTCTGGGTTAGCTCGTTCCATCGTGGATTCTGTCATGGCCCCCGGGGTTGATTGGGATCAAGAGCAAACCCATCCTAAATAAAAAAAAAAATGTAAATTTGAAACATTGGACTTTTTCAATTTTGGGCATACTTTGTGGAACCATAGGCAACATCAGTAGTCCAGCCTGATGTTGATCTTGCTAAAGATGCTGTTGATGTAAATAAAAATAAAACAAAGTGAAAATTATGTTTGTATTATCAGTTAAAATGTATTTCTATCAATATTGTTAAACCAAATTAATTATACGTGGAACGGAGCAAAGCAACCTATACGCTTCAATCAATCAATATCAAGAGAAATTTAATTCCCAGAATATGTTTAAACATAATCTTATTAAATTACGTTCCATCATGAAAACCAGACTGTGCTGTCTCGCTGATGGCAGGGTGACTGAATGAACTAAGCATTTTCTTAATTATAACGTTTACTTGAAATTTTAACAAGGAATTTACAATGGTATTTTTGTGATGCGTGTTTATTTTTGACATAATCGGGCCTGAAGTTTTTTAAATCCTGAAAACATTCGCTTTTATGTAGTGGTTTCACAACCGATATTTTTAAAGCGGTTAGAAAGTGGCCTAATTTTATTATGTGTGTCAATGGTGTTATTATATGAATTACATTTTTTTTTATAAAATTAGTTCCAAGACCGTCGTATTCTGTTGAATTTGTATTCTTAATCCTTTTTATTATTTTTTTCACCTTATTGTGATAAATATAGACTGTTTGGCTGATAAGGGATCCGGCTTTTCTGCTAGTTAAACTCATTAAATGTCCATTGAAATTTTACATATTTTATTCATATTATAAGTATTGTTATAAGCATTTGATTTTATACAATTAATTTCTTGCTTCAATTTAAATTTTGTTTATTGTTGTCTAACAAATTTGACTCTTATTCTAGGAAAACATTATTGAAATAACAAAATATTAAGGTAATAGAAGTTATTGAGCGAAGCTCTCTTTTAGGCAACTCACAAATTTCGCTTGTCTCCCTCCTGCTTCTTAACGATTCAACCGATTCGAACGAATTTTGGCATGAACATACATGATTTTAACCTGACGGTCATAGGCTATGTAAAAAAATATAGACTTTACCATCGAGGAATAATCACCTTTCAAAAATCTAATTGCTTCGCTCAGTATTTGCAAACAGCAGCATGTATTGCAGACCTAGTTAAAAGTTGACTCAGTGTTTCTCTCGTAAAGCTTCCTCAAAAGATAGAGACGATATATAGCTCAGAATTTTTGCAAAATATTACAAAAATTCTTTACTCATACGACGCCTATTTTTGTCGATTTGTAAAATTCGAAAAAGGAAAACTATCTTTTACAAGGTAATCTTGTATCTATCAAATACTGGCAATGACAAGATTAAAAAAAAAAATAGATTCAATTAAATTATAATTCGAAAATATGCATGGAACCTCATTTTCGATTTTATGCTTATCAATTTTTTTTGACAGTGATCAATTGTTAATAATCGTAAAAAATGGTAAGAAGAATAAAATAGACTCCGCGTTCAATGTATATTTTAGAATCGAATTTAATTCGACCCACTCGATTTCGATTGAAACCAGTTTTTCAATTTTGTCGTTTCCAGTATTTGATAAATACAAAATTAATTTGTAATAGGTAGTAATTTTCAATATACATTCTTGCATTCCATATTATAGAATAGCCGATTTTTTATCTATGCCATTAGAATCAGCCCTTTGTTCGGTTTGTGTTAAAAGACTCTTTATCAAGGTACGACTTAGATATTATAATTGTCAAGCAGTGAGATGATAAAAGGTTATTTTGTTCATAGAATATATAACATGATATGGTCTCGGCGTCCTTACTAATAACAATATTAATTCTCATATTCACCCCAATTAGCCTAGCTCAAAGTAAGCAAGGCTTATGTTATAGATACTAGGCTAATGGATGTACTTACAGTTTATAGGTAAGCCTCATTCAGGACTCTGGTACAGATTCTCGTTTTCATCACACAAACATCTGTCCCTCCCGTAACTAAAACCCGTGATCGTTTGGCTTTGAAAGTAAAATCAATCCCACTCGGCCCAACAGGTCGTAAATTTCCATTTAAGTGAACAAATAAAATAATAAGATAATACGCTTTTTGATCAATTTAAGCATTAACATTGCATTTATTGAAAGTCAACTATGCCTGTTTAACCGAAAAGAGGCCGCAAGAAACTCGGCCAGATATTTCTCCCTTTCATGTCCTAATTTTTTTTTAATTAAGAAAACTTTTTTAGTATTATAGTTGCATGTACGAAGACCGAAGCCTTTATTGCAGATCAAGATGAAAGTGACTTCAGAATTAGAAGATCGATAAGTTTTTGTGCATGTTTATGAGTTTTACTTTCGCGGTGTATCTGGAGACCTGAATCCATCCATTTGGCGAGTTTACACCAGCTGACAAGCTGGATGATAATTCAGCTCCTGCATGATAATTGATAGTTGAAAGTTTAAGGGACGTCTAATGCTATTAATTAGAAATAATTGAAGGTAGAAATCCATATTCATTAGGAAATCAAAATATTCAGCTTGCTTTTGCAAAAAATGCATATTCGCAAACGGTAAAATTACACGAATATCGACAGTTATCAAAACAAATATTTTATCTTTATTTATTTATTTATTTATTTATTTATTTAAGGAACACAAACAGCGTATTGTACAAAAGTTATCTTACAAGCTAATATGCCAAAATGTTTAGATCTAGTACATACACAAATAACATGTGTCCACAACATCTTCCATTCTATTATTTCGTCTTACTTAACTACCTATATCGACTTATATGACATAACAAAATATTTGAGCATTAATAAGATATATATTTATTACAATAGATACAGCATCGTCGTTACTCTAATTTACATTTGCTTACAAAAGTCTTAAATTGTGCTTGTTTTCTACAAAATATATCTATATTGCTAAAATTAGCCTTGTTTAAAAAGTTATATGTATTACACATTCTTATTAATGGCGAATTGCTACCAAGATTTGTACGACATCTGGGCAAAACAAATATATCTGTAATAGGTCGTCGTAGTGGTGGAGGTCGAATTGAAACTTTTAATTTTATTCTTTCCAACAGTACAGAATCACTAATTTTTCCACTCATTATTCCGTGTAAAAAACGTAAATCGGCTATTTTACGTCTTTTGGTAAGTGTTTCTAATTTATATTGCCTTAATCGCTCTGGATATGGAGCTCTCTTCCTAAACCCATACTTCCAGCACAAGTGTCGTGTAAAAGATCGCTGAATAGATTCTATACGCTGTGAATGATTAGAGTAGAGAGGATTCCAAATGACACTTGAAAATTCTAAAATACTTCTTACAAGGCTTTTATACAACATAAGACTAGTTGTTACTTTCTTAAATTGTTTGGTATGTCTTTTAATAAATCCTGCTATCTTTGCAGCTTTGGTAGTTATATTATCAATATGAGAAACAAAATTTAAATTCCTATCTAGCACTATACCCAAATCGCAAATAGTTAAAACTTCTTCTAATTTTTTATCATTGATAGCGTAAGCAGAATCAAAGTACTGGTTTTTACGGGTAAATTTAATATGGAAACATTTAGATGGGTTAAGGTACATGTTGTTGTTCCGACACCATAGTGATACAGCGTTAAGATCATCTTGTAAACTATTATTATCTACGATATCGTTAACCTCTCTAAATAGTTTAAAATCATCAGCATAAAGAGAACAATAGCTATAACGCACATACTTAACTATATCGTTGACAAATACAATAAAGAGCTTAGGGCCTAAGAGCGATCCCTGAGGTACACCTGAGAGAGAGTAATAAGTATCGGACATAAATCCATTTACCACTACATTTTGTGATCTGCCTGTAACGTACGATTCAAACCAATTATACAATGAACCATTTATACTATACGATAACAATTTCTGTAGCAGAATACGATGGTCGACTTTATCGAAGGCACTAGAGAAGTCGGTATATATTACATCTACCTGAGATCCTTTATCAACTCGGTCACAAACGTGATCCAAAAAAGAGACTAGATTAGTGGTAACAGACCGTCCTTTCATAAAACCATGTTGTTGAACTACAATGTGTTGGTCTATGTGACTACATAAAACAACGCTAATTAAAGATTCAAAAATTTTTGCGAAACAAGATAAAATGGAAATTGGCCTATAATTCATAATATTGGATTTAAAAAAAAAAAAAAAAAAAAAAAGATTTCTTTATAGACTGCTCTACAAGTATTTCCTCTCATGGAGCATCATCAGGAGCTGTTAGATCACGCAAGGTTTGATGCAGATCGATGCTGGTTATTGTCAGTGCATCTTGCATGATTTGCGAAAGTAAGCTGGATATTTATTTAGGCTTTCTAATTAAACCGGAAACTTTCAAGAGTCAGCTTGTCTTAGATATCAGAAGGTACTTGAATTCGCAGCCTTTCGCTAGACTAGCGACTGCTTTTCTAATACAGCTACCGAGATATTAAAAAAAACTGGTAAATTATTTAGAGTGGTCATCTTTTCATAATCTATGTGACTAAACCATAACATCGAATATAATATTTTATCCAGTACCATATAATCGTTATTATACCTAGTACAAAACCTAGAAGTGACAATTAGTACAAAACCAGAAAGTGAAATGCTTGTTTAATTAACTCGTACAAGTGTTGGTTTTAATAGTAGGGCTGACGTCTAAATGGAAAATGATTTTATACGCATTTTCTTTGTGAATTGCAACCTATTATCAGGATCAGCACAAAAAATATCCAATTTATTGCGACCCGACACTGGCAGCTGTCTTGACCAGAGAGCAGCAGTCCTCTATTTTAATAGTCTCTGTCTTTTGTTCGAAAAAGAACCTCTTAAGTTGCTATTGATATAAGATTGGTCTCCAGTATTGTCGAACTAGACGAATCGATTATTGAATAAAATACAAATACCTTGTAAATACATATACAAAAATCTTTATTCGTTGTTTCACACTGATTTGAAATCAGTGTGAAACAACGAATTTTGTTCGACATTGTCGAACATATTAATTTATAATATGATCATAATATATTAATAAGTTCTTACATCATATTATAATTAGTTCTTCAAATAAAAAGCTTTTTTTTACACATTTATATAAAACCCATTTTAAATTCCTTTTGGGGAGCCGTGATCACAGTCATCCTGTCATCAATCACCCTGTGATCACGGTTCATGGAAAGGAGTCGAAAGGACAGAACTAAATACGAGTATAAAAAACTAAAATTAAATGCGGTAAAAGGGTTTTCTTTAAACATCGTAACATCAAAATAAGAGGCCTGCCCATAGGTAGTGACTGCACTGAGTAAGCGAAGGATCTTATTTTTAAGATATTCGCATAACAGTGGAAAAGTCACTGTAGCCACAGATGGCAGATATCTCCCTGGACTCTTATTTATAGCGAAGACCTGACGGGAAATACGCGATTATGTATATGGAAGCGGAAACCTTTTGGGTAGTACGCACACTCAAGTGAACTCTGAGTTTGAGTTGGGAATGATTGCTCTGAGAATTATAAGCCTCATAGCTAACTTGTGCAGACGATTGGGAAAAATCCCTCTAGATATCAGAAGTAGTTTCTGCATTCCTTGGTGGGTGGGTTGTAAGACTCAGTCTAATATGACCACTTTTACCACCTTTTTCCATCGGATATCCAGACGCACTGCGGCCTACCACACTTTCTTAGTTGCTATTCCTACCTGTCGCACCAAGCGCTTCTTAACATCTTTCATAATGCGCATAGCAAAGGAGTGGAACTGCCTCCATGCGTCTGTATTTCCAAGTACTTATAACCCGTCCGTTTTCAAAGCCAAGGTTTCCTTCCGGGTTAGCTCGTTCCATCGTTAATCCTGTCTTGGCCTCCGAGCTTGACTGGGATCAAGAGCGAACCCATTCTAAATAAAAATAAAAAACCACTGGTCTAGCTAGGCATGTACTAAATGATAAGATACTGGGGGAAATATATTCACTGTGAATAAAAAAGGGACCCGTGTGGCCATAACTTTTTTATGGGTCAGTCCTGTAATGAGTGATTACGTGGCGTGGTAATCATAGTCGATGGGAGTGGATGAGAGCCCGGACACTGTTACGGAGAAAACTCATTACCATACGAGTCCCTCATCATATTTTAAGGGCTTTAAAAGTGACGTGGGGTAGTTTTTAATTTTATATTGCGTGAAAGCTTTTAGGGCTCTCATGTAATGGGCTAATGAATACGAACTATTTTAGAGTTAGTACTCATTATACAATAAAGCGAAGAATTGTTTATTGTGTGCTGTTTGCCGAGAGCTTTCATTTTTATTTTTAATTGACTTCAAGAAAAGGAGGAGTTTTAGATTCGAGTGTACTTTTTAGTGGACTGATTTGATGATTCTTTTTATATTCGGAATCTGGTGATTGTCATATGTATTGTCATATTTTTGCTTATTAAACGAATAGACCGTATTTTGAGTAGGAAAAAAATAAATTGGCTGTAAGTTGTAGATACAAGAATATGTAATTATTTTTTTATATTTTTTCTTTTAGAAAGGACTTTTGAAAGCATTTTATTTTTTTTATTTGCTATATTCCTTATAGATTTGGATTGAAATGAAAATTGACATAGTCTAGGTTTAATTATATATGCTTACATTAGATTCAAACTGATAAACAATTTTGAGTTCCTTTGTTATAAATAATAAGACACAGTACTTCGTGACGTATAACATGATTGTCGAATAACTACAAATAAATTTGAACCTTATTTTTGTTTTATTTTACTTATTTATTTAAAGAGGTTTATTGACGATTAAATATAAAATGGTAAAAATATTCTAATTAGTCTTAATCTATAATCTAAGAACACAAATTTTTTGTTTATGTGTTTGTCTGTCCGCTCTTTTTCCCGCTCTTTTTCCATTGTATACGAGTTACCAAAGCAACGCGCTACCACAGCAACTCGTTACCGGCTCAGCTAGTGCTAATAATAATAACAAATTACGCTTTATTGCACACACAGGTAGGATACAGAGAGAAAAAAGAAAAAAATAACAAAGAAAAGTATACAGACAGGCGGCCTTATTGCTAAACAGCAATCTCTTCCAGGCAACTTGGGTGAAAAGAAAAAATAAATATAAAAGGATAATAATGAAGTGCGTGCGCATATTGAGAGTAAAAAAAGTAAATATATAATTTTTAAAGGTAATGGTTGATATAAAATAAATAAGTTAAGTAAGAAATAAAGATAAAATAACGTTAATAAATATCGGAGGAAAGGAAATAACTTTTAACTCTGTCGCGAAAGGATCCAAGAGTTTGTGTCTTTCTGATATCCTCTGGTAGTGAGTTCCATAAACGGACAGTTGTAACAGTAAAGGAATAGGAAAAGAAGTAGGAAGAGGGCCGTGGAACTTTCAGGGAAAGGTTAAATGCTAATTATATTCTCTCCCAGTCTACCTTTCGGAAAAGCAAATTTAAAAGCGGTATAGGTACAATGGAAATAGATATACTTAAACTTACCAATTTAACTTACTATTATATACAACAAATACAATACGTTAATATATTAAACAACATACACAAACCACATATTATATATATTTAGGTTTTCTAAAAAATTAGAAAGAAAATAGGAAATAGTAATAAGATAATTAGAAAAAGAGGAAGAAAAATAAGAAGAATTCTTCTAATTTTTCCCGTTATAATATAAGACTTTTAATATAACTTGTCAGTGCGTCTTCTCTTTAACTGCAAGAAAATACATACACAGACTTTATAGAGTTTTTAATCGTTAACTGTTAATAAAGACTGAGCTTTGAAAACATCAGAGTTGACTACGAATAAGGTAAAAGATGTCGTATTAAACTGGATGACTAATTATACAAAACGTGGTAAAGTGTATTAAAACGTAATTAAATTTGCACGAACTGATGTAAATGTGATTATGCGAGAAGTCGTATTAGACGAAGTAGTTTTACTATAAACTTTTTGGAATTAACACACATTAGTGTAATTGGTGAGAGAAACTAACATTTAATAAATTCGAATGTCTTTATTTACCAGAATACAAAGAAAAAACAAAAAGTGCCGTCTAGGGACGTCCGAAAGAAGCGAAGCGTTATAGTATAAAGCAAATTTAGTATAAATCGAAAAAGAGACAGAAAGCCACGCACACTGACATGAGTAAAAGCAAGACAGAAAACTACGAATATTAAGGCAACTGGCTCCTATGTTTATATCGTAACGGTATTAAACGGTGTAACGGTAAAATCTGACGCTTAGCACGGATAGAGTGGCCGCGTGGCGTGCGCCTGTATACGAGCGGCCCGAATGTCAGTATAGAAGCTTCGCTTCAAAAAAAAGCTCTTACAACAAATTTTCTTTGAAGGAGATAAGTAACATCTACCGATAAAGTCTCCACTCAGCATGTTACAAACAATTTGCAACGCTGATCTCCCATAGAGCCAATACATAAATGAAATGATATATTATACCTATTAATCAATAATTATCTAATATATAAAATTCTCGAGTCACGGTGTGCGTAATTGAACTACTCCGAAAAGGCTTGACCGATTTTCGTGAATCTTAGCGTGCATATCGGCTAGGGTGGAGAATCGGACAACATCTCTTTTTCATCCCCCTAAATGTTAAGGGTGGTCCCCTTTAATTTTTTTTTTTTTTGACATTTTTTTTTGTTTTTAGTTTATTATGATACATCATACAAAAATACATACAACCCTAAATTTTCCCCCCTCTACGATCAACCTCTATTTTTTATTTATTAATTCAAAACTTTTCCTAGAAATAATATACATGGCAAAACAACGTTTGCCGGGTCAGCTAGTGTTATGTATGTGTATGTGGGTACGTGTGAGGGTATTCTGTAACTACTGGAAATACATCAGTGTACTCTAAACCGCCGGTTGTTTCACTCGCTCCCTTGGCTATCTAACATTGGCGACGAGTTTAACGGTCATAATGTCTTCACAGTTCGGTATTTTAAGTGCGTTTGACCATAATATGCAGAATTGGAAAGCATATAAAAGCAGATTACTGCAGTGGTTCATCGCAAATGATAAAGACAATAAAAGTGACGCCATGGGAACGAAGAGGCGAGCCATATTATTGAGTGCACTCACAGAAAGTACATACGGCCTCGCCGCTGATCTAGCCTTGCCCAAAGAATTACAAGACGTGCCCTTTCAAGACATACTGCAGTTACTGGATAACCATTTTACACCCAAACGTTTTGGGTTCACGGAGCGGCATAATTTTTATACAGCAACTCAACTCTTAGGCGAGTCTCATACTCAGTGGGCGGCTCGACTTCGAGGACTTACGGCCCATTGTAGATTTACTAACGTTGAAGAGGCACTACGGGACCGCTTTATATTAGGAATGTGGATGTGTGCGGAGAAAGAAAAATTATACGCCCAGGAGTTATCCGATTTAACGCTCAGTAAAGCAGTGGAGTTGGCAGAAGCGACTAGCAGGGCGAGGGCGGGTGTCGCCGCCGCTACCAGCACTTTCTGTGCCGATAAGGAGGAGCAATTGTTTAAAATTGCGAAAAGTGATAAGGTGCGCGCTAAGGAACGGTGTTCGGTGTGCGGTTATTTCAACCATAGATCGTCGGAATGCCGTTATGCAAAATTTGTGTGCAGAAAGTGTAAAAGTGTAGGTCATTTGCAAAGAATGTGCGGTAATAAAGTTAATTGCGTTAATACCGCGAGCGGTGACGTCAGCGAAGACGATGACGGTAAGTTAATTAGCATTCGTTCTGTAAGAGGAGAACCCTTGGTAGAAACCATTTCAATAAACGGGTTGAAACTTAATTTTGAAATTGATAGTGGTTCCGCTGTAACGGTCATATCGGAAAAAATGTATAGAGATCATTTTAATGACGTGCCATTGTCAATTACATCAAAAAAACTTATAACCTACACGGGAAGTAAAATTTTATGTTTGGGTACCGTTATTCTACCTGTTTTATATTAAGGAATGGAACATACTATTAGCGTATATGTAGTGGAGAATGGGGGGCCTCCTCTGTTAGGAAGAGATTTTATCTCTCTGTTTAATTTACAATTGCTTCAGGTAAAAAATTGTAATATGTTTAATATAGCGGACTTTGAAAAGCTTTATCCGGATTTATTTTCCGACAAGTTAGGAACATTTAATAAATATAAAATCAAATTGCCTTTAAAGGATAATTCGAAACCAGTTTTCATTAAAGCGCCCCGTCGCATTTGCGTTACGCGAAAGAGTTAGCACAGAAATCGACAGGTTAGTACAGTTGGGTGTATTAGTACCAGTGGAGCATGCAGAATATGCGTCGCCTATTGTACCGGTGGGTGCTTAAGCGTAATGGCACAGTTAGGTTATGCGCTGACTATTCTGTTACAATTAACAAACAGCTTCTAGTCGATCAGTACCCTCTGCCTACTATTAAGGAGTTGTTTTCGAAGTTACACGGAGGTCAGCAGTTCACAAAACTGGATTTGTCCATGGCTTATACACAATTTGTTCTAGATGATCAGTCACAAATGATAACGTGCATCGACACACACCGCGGTCTATATAAATATACGCGTCTCGTCTTTGGTTTAGCTAGCGCCCCAGCAATATTCCAGCGGGCTATGGAATGTGTGTTGGCCGGTATAGAAGGAGTTTCGTGTCTAATGGACGATATACTGATAACGGGGGTCAATAAGGTTCAACATTTAGAAAGGTTAAAGTTAGTACTTTATAGATTACAAAAAGCTGGCTTAACTTTACAAAAGGAAAAATGTGAGTTTTTTAAAAGTGAAATTAGCTATTTGGGTTATATCATTAACAAAGACGGATTAAAAAAGTCACCGGATAAAGTTCGGGCCATTCTTGAAACACGAGAACCTACAAACATAGTACAGTTGCAATCGTTTCTGGGTTTAGTAAATTATTATAGAAATTTTGTACCGAATGCCTCTAGTATTCTAGCTCCCTTGTACGAGCTTTTAAAAAAGGGCTCAAAATGGAACTGGAAAACTGAACAAAAATTGCATTCGAACGTATAAAAAAATATTTGTCTTCAGATCTCGTTCTGACTCACTATAATCAGAAGGCAAAATTAATATTAACCGTAGATGCGTCGCCTAGCGGTTTAGGTGCAGTATTATCGCAAGTGGATGGAAGTGTGGAAAGGCCTATCGCATTTGCATCTCGTACTTTGAACGCGGCTGAAAAACACTACTCCCAAATACAAAAGGAAGCAACGGCTATAATCTTTGGCGTAAGACGCTTTTACCAGTATTTATATGGTAGGTCGATTCCTTTTATTCTTCGCACTGATCATAAGCCTCTAATTTCCATTTTCGGTCCACATAAAGGTATTCCGGAAGTATCCGCAAATAGATTACAAAGGTATGCAATGTTTTTAAGCGGATACAATTACAATATAGAATACATTCGTAGCAAGGACAATATAGCAGACTATTTGTCTCGTTCTAGCTTGCCCGACCCGCTCGCCTTGTCTCAGGCGCAGGTGGGCGGCGACAAAAGTCGGGAGAGGGGTTCGCATCGCGCGCGCTCTCAAGCAGATGATGACGCAGCGGCAGTGACAGACCGCGCCGCTTTCGTATGCTTTGTTCTCGACGGAAGTTTGCCGATAACAGGGATATAATTACGCGAAGCGACGGTTAAAGACGCGGTTTTAAGCGCAGTAAAAAAAATTATATTACAAGGCTGGCCGAGAAAAGTAAACGATTCACGACTTAAACCATATCATTTATGTAAGTCACAATTGGCTTATGAAAATGGTTGTATTATGCGAGACCACAAGCTTGTAATTCCGCAAGTCTTGTGGGATAGGGTTTTGTCGGAACTACATAAAAGTCATTTGGGCATAGTTAAGACCAGAGCAGAGGCACGTTCTAGAATTTGGTTTCCGAAAATAGACGAGTCAATAGAAAGAATGATAGGTTCGTGTGAGCTGTGTATTCAGCTTCGACCGTCACCTCCGCGCGAGCCTGTATCGCCATGGTAACGCTCTGACCATCCATTTGAACGCGTACATTTAGATTTCCTAGGCCCCATTAATGGACACATGTACTTAGTCATTGTCGATGCACACTCTAAATGGGTAGAAGTTTATAACATGAAAAATACGGCTACGTCCCTAGCGGTTATTGAAAAGATGTGTGATTTCATTTCCAGGTTTGGGTTACCACGAACTTTAGTAAGTGATAATGGCACGGCTTTTTGTTCAAGGGAATTTAAAAACTTTTGTAAATTAAATGGAATTTCGCACTTGACTTCCCCTGCCTATCACCCAGCAAGCAATGGGCAGGCAGAATCGTATGTCAAAGTTGTAAAAAGGGGCATAAAATTTACAAGTTTATTAATAAACAAAAAGGAAAACTTTGCTAAATTTATTTTGTTAAAATACTTAATGGACTATAGAAATTCCGTTCATTCTACCACGGGATCTACTCCAGCTCAAATGGTATTTGGGCGAAAAATAAGGTCGCGTTTAGATCTAATTAACCCTGCGTCGTCATCGATGACGTCACCTGCTGTTACTGATAATGTTTGTGAAAATAATCAATGTACGCAAAGGATTAAAACTAATAGAACAATAAGTGCGAGCTATGAAGTTGGCGATTTAGTATTATATCAAAAATTTTGTAATAAAAACCAGTTCAATTGGAATAAGGGAATAATTAATAAAAGATTAGGTCAAGTCATATATTTAATCAAAGACATTGTTACATCGCAAATAATAAAAAAACACAAAAATCACTTAATGCGTTACAAGGGGACATTGGACAGTCTAGATAAAAATAGTACTAACTTAAATGCGTATGATATGTACTTACCATTACCGCAGCCACTGATATCGTCAACGCCACCATCACCTCCAGCGCTCACTTCTTCAGAAGCAATGCTGCCGCCTTCGATGCATACCTTGAAAAATCGTACCCGGGAGGATGACTCTTCAGAAGAGATTCAGCCACTAGTGGATTCAGCTGGGGTGGTGAGTGAAAAGACCCAAGGCACCACATCAGAAGGTGAAGACGAGTTCCAGGAAGCTGAAACAGCTATTTTACCAGATGCAAGTGCTAGACCTGTTCGCCGGAACCGTCCCCATATAGATTATAAGAAGTATTTTTAGGATGTTTGTCAAATAGGGGTGGGAATTGTTATGTATGTGTATGTGGGTGCGTGTGAGGCAACTTGATGATGATTGAGAAGAGTGATTCTGTAACTTACTGGAAATACATCAGTGTACTCTAAACCGCCGGTTGTTTCACTCGCTCCCTTGGCTATCTAACAGCTAGTAATAAATAAAACAATGATCATATATTTCAATAAAACTTTTTCTTTAGGGTTTTTTGCGCATAATTTATATTTCATCCTATTTACAATAAAAAAATTGTTAAACGTTAACAAAATAATTTTGATCTTGTCGCAAATGATGTATGAGATGTAATGAATAGGAATTCAAGAGCTAATATCAATGATACGGTTACACGTTGCTATTACGAGCTGGTAGGCGTGACAACTGATATTTGACTTTCCTAATTAACGCTTGACGACCGTCTGGTGCAACGGTAGCAATCCTACCATTGGCACCAACGGACCTGGTGTCGAGTCTCAGAAGGGGCAAATATTTGTTTGATGAATACGAGAATTTGTTCCTGAGTCATGGGTATTTTTTAGTAGATAGATAGCCGCTTGACCACTATCTCGCTTGATGGTAAGCGACGATGTGATCTAGGATGTGACGCGCATGCCTAGAAGTTGACGTTACTTGAACACATATATATATATATTTTAATACATAAACTAATATATTTCAATGAGTAATACGTATCTATAAATCAATAAATTCCGGAAAAAAAATATCAACTCCTAAATCAAGCTGAACTTGAACTATAGGTGCTAAATAATGTATAGAATACATAAATAAGTATATGAACGACCATGACTCAGAAACAATTGCTTATATTAATCATAGTACATACGCCAGTACCAGGATTCGAACCCGGGCCCTTTGGCGCAGAAGGTAGGATCGTAAATAAAACAGTTTTTTACGGATTTTTCGCATATTTTATTTAATATTTAATCCTGATGTTTTGAGGGGCCAAACCACTACGTTCGTTTCGATAAACCTCAAATTCTCGCTAGAGAACAAAGATTTGTTGCTAGGATGCTACGCGAGTGTATTGAAATCAGGAAACATCCTAATTTCAATAGAAACGAAGGTTGGAGCGTTCTACCTGCTTGGGACCCAATATTTAATAAATTAATACCTCCAAAAACAAACATTGCAAGATCTGATGATGTAGTTAGCTCTTTTTGCAAATAATAACAGTAAGATGGAGGACGGTCCCTCTGCCCGAGTTTCTTTCGCCAGTTCTTCTCGGAAGGATCTCCCAATTTCCGAACTGGTAGTAGACTCAGTAGTATACAATGTAATCGTAGTGAGAATTAAATAACTAAATAAAATGTAAAAATAAAACAATTTGATTTATATAAAACAATTTTAACAATTAGGAACGTGTCCGATTAAATTATCATGAAGAAATTAGATGACAACCTTTATCTCATTTATTCTGTGATCACGACTCCTGTAAAGGATCGTCGAAACGTCAGGATTAAATATAAAATAAAATATGCGCAAAATCCGTAAAAAAGTGTTTTATTCAAATGTGTAATGTGCGCGGAAGTGTAAAAACTAAATAAGTCTTCGTGTATCTATATATCATTTATTAATTTGTATATCCATTACTCTAGTATCCATAATACAAGCCTTACAGTGCTTACTTTGGGTAAGGCTAATTGGTGTGAATGTAAGAAAAAATATAATTACAATATAGTTGTACACTTGTGTGAATACCATTTCTGTATTGAAAAACTTCATCAAAAAATTGTTCCCAAAATATCCGCAATGCTATTTCCATAGTTGTCAGATTTCGAAGTGTTCCAACAGTTTTCGGAGTTAACAATGAACGCTAGCGTTCATGTTCACGTTACTGCCACAACTTTGTAACACCCTGTTAACTTCAACTTGAAACGGAAACAAAAGCCTTCAAGTAAGATTTCATCTACGATGGGTAGAGTCAGCATCCAACATCACTTTACATATTAAACAATAACGGAACCAAGTCGGGAAATTTGCGGGTTTGAGTTTCAAGAAGCGCATATTAAGCGGCATCCGTAGAATATCTAAAAAAACGGTCAAGTGCGAGTCGGACTCGCGCACAGAGGGTTCCGTACAAACTTTAAATCAAGTAAATTATAAAAGTACCTAACATTGCTCTAACAAAATGATCAACGGATTGAGGGACAGACTGCAAATAATTTTGCAATCACAATAAAGTATTTTTTGTATTTGATATTGCTACATATTTATAGTTTTCAGATTTTCTCCTTTACTTATGCTACATGACATCCCTTCATGCCAAATTTCATGATTCTACGTCAACGGAAAAAACCCTAAAATTATGATTCTCTTGAGAGTACCGAATTATACGTTTTTTTCGTATCTTTTCTTTTTCCGGTAACTTAGAAGTTTGACTTTTTCACAGCTTCAAGGGACTGTAGACCTGATTGTGTGACAATTTCAACTCGAAGTTTCGATTGTGTAGTTTTTTCTGTCCTTTGTTTTGTCTTGTTGTCTACATTATTAAGGGTTGCACAACAGAATTATATGTTAAAGTTTGTGCCAATTAATATTATTTTTGATGCATGTGCCAAAACAAATAAATAAAATAGGCAGACGGACGGACAACAAAGTGATCCTATAAGTGTTTCGTTTTTTCCGTTTGAGGTACGGAACCCTAAAAAACACCAAGTTTTTACACACTTATTTTATTATCACAAAATTTACTAATAATAATTATTTTCAGAAAAAAGCTATAACATAAACCTGCCGTATAGTAAGAAAATCCATGCAGATTGATGTAAACGCGACAACGATACGCCTCTTGTCAAACATGTAACTGAATCACCACACCCTGTAATTTACTTGGTCTAGGCTCGTAGTTACAAAGCAAACCAGCTTAATATCATAATATGCTCTGAAAAAATATTTTTACGAAAATAATAATTATAAAAAAAGTTATATTCACATTAGCGTAGCGTAAAAAGCTTAGTCTTAAAGTAAGCACTGTAAGAGTCATGTCACTGATACATAGATATTTATTATAATATATGTAATATTCAAAGAAATATATATAAATACCAATGACTCAGGATCAAATTCTCATATTCATTACACAAACATCCGACGACCGTTTGGTGCAACGGTAGCGATCCTGACTTTCGCACCGATGGTCCTGGGTTCGAGTCCCGGTAGGGATCCAGAAGATACCTATTCAGTCGCGACTGGAACACCCCTTAATTGTAACTATGGAAGGAAACACAGACTCAGGCAAAGAGTTCCACTCTTTGACTTCCTGCGACTCTTTGGTATATCAACCAACAACCAACCAACAATGGTATTTAATGGTGGCGCCTATTTGTAAGGCTGGTTGTCCGATGAAAAAATGGGCACGGCGGAAAAAGGCTGTGCAATTCTACTGCAATCTGTAAAATGCTAAAACGGATAAGCTTGCTACCTTCCGTTTATATTCAACGCTTTTCAGCTTATTATCGTCTTAAAGATCGTCATTGCCGATGAGTTTCTTGGCCCTCCTCTCAATGGACTCAATCGTCTGGAATTGGTATTGGGCGGAACCGTCATTAATATCTCATAAATATTAATATAATTCTCATGAATATCGAGTAAAAGCTAATTGAAATACTTCTAAGTTAACTTGAAGGCTAAATTGTCCAAGGGCGATTTCTTGTTGATTGTACATTGAAACATGCTACGTTCGGAAGTTGCCAAAGTCGATCATTTCATTCGTGACGGTGACAATTTTCGGAAGTTCAACATAAGAAACTCTTGAAGCTACCTTATTAATTTTGAACTTAGTCGCTCTTATGTGAAACAGTGCACGTAGATACAAGAAAAGTTTGAATGTTGCTGTACTTAATATGAATCGGAAAATATTAATATTTCGTGACAATTTCACTGAGAACAGGATTGATTTTCATATCGAAAAATAATATTTTATTAGTCCCTTGCTACCTTACAGTAGGCGGTCAAAGAAATAAGTTGAAACATATAATATACTAGCTGACCCAGCCACGCGTTGATGTGTTATAAATTAAAATAAAACTTATCCTAAATTTATATATATATATATATATATATATATAAAGATAGGATATATATATATATATATATATATATATATATATATATACACTCGCGAGCAACCAAATCGACTCAAGCCCTAACTCTGAGTATAGACTCTGTTTTCAAGAAAGTTATAGGAGATATTTTTAAAAACTATATATCATCTGAAAGCTCCAAACTGCAGCTTTAATAAGATATCACCATTATCAATATCCGTTCATTATCTTTGTAATTAATGATATCTAAACATAAATACAGGAAAAACAGGAATTTGTGAGAAGATGTTGTGGTTGGGTATTTTAGAAATAAAAGAAAATTGATTAAGAAAATACATAACAATTTAATAAATCAATACTTGGTATTCCCCCCCCTAGCCCTAATCACCGCTTGAAGTCGATTCTTCATTGATCTGATCAACTTTTTGACGTCCTCTTGAGGTATGTTAACCCACTCTTCCAACAATGCTGCCTTTAACTCTTCCACCGTCGAAGGGGCTTGATTTCTGGCTCGTACTCTTCGTTTTAACTGGTCCCATAAATGCTCGATCGGATTCAAGTCTGGACTGAGCGCAGGCCAGTCCATTGTACGCATCTGGACTTCATCCAAAAACTGCTGGGTAATGCGCGCTGTATGACAACGAGCATTGTCGTGCATTAAGACGAAGTCCTCGCCGACAAATCCTTCATAGGGAACAACGTGTTCCAGGAGAATATCGGTGATGTACCGATCAGCTGTAAGCCCGCCTCCTCGGCCTCCACCAGGCACGAAAACGAGCTCCGTCTTTCCCTCTAAAGAGATGCCGGCCCACATCATACAGGAACCACCGCCATATGCTACTGTTTCAGCGAAACAGCATTGGGCAAATCGTTCGCCCGGACGCCTGTAGACTCGGCCTCTTCTGTCGTTGCCATGCAGACACATTCTGCACTCGTCAGTAAAGAGAACCGACTGCCATTGGGCAATGGTCCAATTGACATGCTCTCGAGCAAACTGAAGACGCGCTTGTCGGTGGGCTGCAGTCAATTTGGGCCCCGTCGCAGCCCTTTTTGGAGTGAGATTGGCTGCTCTCAGTCGTCTTCTTATTGTCCACTCGCTTACAGCTACACCACGAACGTGCCTGAGTTCTTGTTGAACATCAACACTCGTCAGATGCCGATTGCGCAGCGATGTTGAGACAATGAAACGGTCGTCTCTGTCAGAAGTACACCGGTGGCGGCTGGTTCTTGGTCTTCGATTGAAGGCACCGGTCTCTCGAAATCGTCTGTAGACCCGGGACACAGCAGACTGGCTCAAGCGAAGCTGGGCAGCGACTACTCGCTGGCTAAGTCCTTGTTCCAACAAGGCAACAACTTGAGCGGCTTCTTCAGGTGTGGTATCCATGGTAACGTGGAAAAAATGATTGCAATTCTCGGAGATGTGTACATGTCAACTTGTGATAAGCGACTGATAAGGTGTGCCGGTTGCGAGAGCTTTTATAGGGGTGGCAGTTAGCGCAAGTCGCGGATAGCGTAATGAGCAAAACGACTCATAGTGCTATTGATGTAAAAATGAATGCGTTAGATTTAAAAAAAAAAACAATATTAGTGTTTTATGAAAGCTTGTATATTGAGCTTTCTAATGACAGTCTTTTTTTATAAATACCTTGTATACTTTACGTAAAAACAAAGTTTGTAAGCAGAATGAGGGCTTGAGTCGATTTGGTTGCTCGCGAGTGTATATATATATATATATATATATATATATATATATAACAAGATATTTACGAAGTTTGATCAAAATCGGTTAAGTAGTTTAGGAGTCCATAGCGGACAAACAACGTGACACGTAATTTATATATATTAAGATAAATAGATATGGTAAGGCTTTGGACCATCACCACAGAATCATATTGTTAATATATTTAGATATAAAAAGATACCTTAGTGTCTTGAAAATAAAGTGAAAATTAGCAATTTCATCAAAAGATTGAATCACCACAAACTCATGAGAGCGTGTTGAAGTTTATTATCATTTTACTCCCTATTGTACTTACAAAATAGTAGATCAGTACAATAAAATTATTGGATACACATATGAAAGAGCAATGGTGGGCTTAATAAACGAATGAAATTTAAAATTACTTAAAATCAATTAATTAGTCATATACCAGTAATTACTACATACTTTTTCTGTTTTAAATAATTGATAATCAAATAAATCCTCTATATAACTATTGACATATAAACAATATGCTTAAAACCTGAGAGAATCAAAATTACAGCGAAAATACACCTAAATGATCATTTAAAGAAATAAAACAATTGTTAGTGTTATTATGAAAAAAAAATTGTCTTTATATCAAAATATATTAGAAAAATCTAAACAAATAGATCTCGATAAAAATATTTGACTGATCTTGATGATAGTGAAGAGGCTGCCAATATAAAAATATTGATAGTTAGATCTGTGACCGTGAATGATAGTGACATTTTTCTAAAAACAAGACAAAAGAATTGCTTGAAAAATTGTATCAATTCTGTTTTTTAAATCAATATTATATTGAAATGACATCAGAAGAAGAAATCGTTCTGAAAAAACCTAGTGAGTATATTTACGAAACTGTGAAGTGTAAAATTAGATAGTTATAAAGAGGTAAACTGTCGTCCGTTAACGAAAACATCGCTAAGCCACATAATAATTATTTGAGATATGAGTGAAAAAATGCAGAAACTATTTAAAGTTGATATTTTTGCTAGAACTATGTCAAAAACTACAAGTAATAGAACATACATAATTAATCACGCCTTTCCCCGCAGGGTTTATTAGAAATTAGATTTCCACTTTCCACAATTCTAAAATACATCTCCTGCTTCTTCAACTCAGACCATCAGACCTTTCATACAAGCTTAGCGGTTAAGGCTACTTTTGACTTGCCCTTTTTCAGGACATCTTCTACTTGGTTTTTGAATGTTCGCCTTATTCTATTTTCAACTCAAACCATCAGACCTTTTATACTAGCTTATCGGTTAAGGGTACTTGTGACCTGGCCTTTTTCAGGACATCTTCTATTTGATTCCTCAAAGTTCGACTTGTTCTATCTTTACCGACGTGGCCATGCACATTTACCTTAGAAACGAGAAATACGATTATAAGGCAGATCGAAAGAAATTATTTTTTATGCCGGCATTAAAAACCACAAAGCGCCCCGTGAGGCTTAGCGATTTTTTAGCTAAGGTACAACAGTAAGGTACATCGTTTTTTGTATCTTGGAGTCGACTGAATCAGAAAACAACCATAAGACAATTATTTAAATCTTTTTAAAGCACTGTGTTTGCTGGCGACTAAAAGGGGGAATAATTACAGAAGATGACAGGTTTGCAGACGGTTTTGTGCAATGGTAGCGAAACTGCCCATCGCACTGACTATCCTTAGTTGAAGTCTCAGAAGGGGCAGATGTTTACTAGATGAATACGAGCATTTGTAACTGAGCTATGGGTATATATATAATTATTAATATTCGATACCTATGTATCATATATATACGTCTATCCATTACCCTAATATCCATACCACAACCCTAACAGTGCTTTCTTTGGGCTAGGCTAATTGCTAATATTACTTACCCATGATTTAATAAAAAATATTACATGAGACGACAGATTAATAATAACACTTTAAATAATTTTATTTAATAAGTTGGAAATTAAAGTCTATTTAGGTCACACTTCTACGCATTTTTTACAGTATTTAATATTTAATTCTGATGTTTCGACTCATTATTTGAACCTTGATTACAGTATGACTACGGAATCCAAAACAATTAAATAACGAAAACAAAACTATTTTATTTTTGAATATTGAGTAGTTCGGAAAAAGACCGTTAAAAAAATTGCAAAGTATTACATGTATGACGGTCATTACCTAAGTCACCATAATGTAATGATAAAGTTAAGGTAAATGAAGTAGATTAATGAATATTATTGCTGAAAAGTCAATATGAGCCGTGATCACAGCTTCTGTGAAGAAGTCGAAACGTGAAGCTTTAGTATAAAAAAGAAAAACACGTCGTTCAACCCGTAAAAATGGTTTTATTTAAATTTGAACCTAATTGTTATACCTCGACGGGTAAAATTGGTTTGTACAACACTATGATGTCAAATTGTATTGTTTTCAAAATGTAATAGAAACTATCTTCTATAAACGGAGATTAAGTTGCTGACAACTTATCAGCAGCAAAACAATAAGAGACGTACGCACTTTGACAAATGTTTCACAATTTTGAAGTGTTTGATATCTGAACATCAATCGGGGTTATGTAATAATCTTTACATATATATTATTGTCCTGCATTCATGTCACTGAACTTCTGAACAACTAAAGCAATTATGATGTAACTTTTTGAGTGTGAGATTGAGTGGGTTCCTAAATGGTTTGGAATATTAATAATTATATTTCTAACTTTCACAGTAATTATCCTAGCTCAAATGAAGCACTGTAAGTCTTGTGTTATGGATACTAGGGTAAAAGATAGACATATATGATACATAGATATGTATAATAGAATTATATATAAATACCCATGACTGAAGTACAAACACTCGTAATCTTAATAGGATACAACACGGAGAGTGCGCAGCAGAATTGCACAGCCTAGTTCCACCGTCCTCATTTTTTCATAAAACAACCAGACTTACAAATAGGCGTCATCGTTATATGGTTGATATATCAAAGCGTTTTGGTTCCAACTTTGTGATCCGTACCGCTAAAGAGTGGAAACTCTTTGCCTGAGTCTGTGTTCCGTGATAAAAACAATACAAAGGTCTTCAAGTCACGAATGAATAGGTCTCTTCTAGGTAGTCGTATCACATCCTAGATAGCATCGTGGCTTGTCATTAGGCGAGATAGCCGTCAAACACTAACCTATTCACGGTAAAAGAAAATCATCATCTGTGTCTACTAAGAATTTACACCCTGTCTGTGTAAAAGGCTGAATAGCTACCGTTTTGCCAAACTGTCGCCAAAGGACATCATTCAGGCTTCATACAAATTTGGGCTAATTTTTTTTTAGCCGGCCAACAAAAATTAATTAAATTTTATCATAGGCATAATTATAATAAACATTTCGTATTATGACAGTAAAGCTCGAAACCTATTGGTTGAGATGATAATCGGTCTCAAAGTATTTATTTTATTACCTACGGCTTGCACCCGGCTTGCGGGGTGAGCTCGTAATTTCCAGGTAATCAGTTATTGTTAATGGTGTGCGAGCGAGAATACGTTACAAGTACATTTACCTGCCGAGAAGTGTGAGCAAGAGGCATAATAGGTATGCGAGCGAGAAGACGTTACAAGTACCTACATTTACCTGCCGAGCTGCAAGTGTGAGCAAGAGGCAAAATACACCTACTTAGTCCTTTTCGTACTTTCGTTCGTTAGTGTGCCATGCAACTCTCGTTACATCGGACGGCTACTTTCACTGTTTTCATGGTTTTTAACATTGATTTTGTTTTGTTTGTTGTTTTAATTATCGTTGAGTTTTTGTTTTTGTTATACTGTTTTTGTTAATCATGGCACATATGTTGTGTATTAACTGCCGTGAACCATGTGAAGGTCGAAGGACTTACACGTGGATTTCTCGGGAAGAACAGCACATCGACATAGCTCAGATTATTATGGAGGAGCTAATCGCGAGACAGGTATGTAATGCAACCTTTTTTACATTTAAGTCATAACTAGGTACCTACTCTGTGATAATAACAGATCGTCGATATGACATCATGATCAGGACTAGGTGTCGCGTTGAATTATTTTGCTGAAGTACCTACCTTCCTTCAATAAAGTAAAATGTATACTTAAGTTCTTTAGTTAGTACTATGAAAGGGTTTTTTTATAAAGTACATAGGCTTACATCAGTGATAGAAATGTAGACAAGAACCTTTGAAGGTATAGGGAAAGATTTTTATTATTATTATTATTTTTAAGTAAGATTTCTACTTACGAGTGTTTATTAGTATTTCATCGACTCTCTGTTACTGCCACGAATTAACTATTTGTTGTTCTTATTTATTTGTTAGTATTTTTATCGGCGCTCTGCACAGATCTTAAGTACCACTTCAATATGGTATAGTGCCCGTCTAAGTTATAGCCGGTTTAAATGTAGGCATTGGCTCTTGCCTACACTCAAAACTATTTCAAAAGTTTTGAAATAGTTAGTTTTGTGTGAGTACGGGCACGAACATGTTATTATTTTTGTTAAGAAGTCCTTTGGGAAAGATTTGTTTGTATTTAACTTGTAGAAGGTGGGTTTACAAAAATTGTTTTTTTTTTTTCAGAACGAACCTACCGACGTCATTTGCCGACCTTGCTGGCAAAGAGCTGAGAGGACGTTTCATCGGCGTATACGCGAGGCGCGTCAAGATGATGACGTGTTGCCCGATGAGCCTATTCAGCAACAAAGCCGTAATCATCCAACAATGACCTTAGCAGGATTTGTACGTACTCCAAACTCAACAGTGCACTGCATTTTTGAGCATTGTCAAAATATTACCAGGCTTAGAATACCTAACGATATCATAATTCGTATGATTGGGCGGTACAATCTACTAATACCAGAAAATGCTCGCGTTTGCGAAGAACACTTAGCTTAGAACCTTTGGTATACTCTACCTTTACAAGACAATCTCATAGAAGATTTTACTGCATCTGAAATAGTGAATGCTCTGACGATTATGAGAAATCATATTACAACAGACGTGTTAAACTTCGAGACATACGAAGTCATTAATACAAACGAGTTTCATACTTGGACGGGACTTACTCACGAACAGTTTTCCGATCTACTCGTAAACACATCCAGCCTAAATAATAATCGTCAAAAGAAGACAATACTGGCCGCTGTATTGGCAAAACTAAGAACAGGAGACTCTAATGCCAGACTTGCTTTAGTGTTTAGAACGAGCGAATCCCGTTTTCAACGAATGTTAGCTCTAGGTCGTGATGCATTGTTGCGTGATTTTGTTCCCTTGCATGTTGGGTTTGACCACATAAACAGGGAACAAGTGGCTCAAAGGAATTTATTAGTACCTGAAACTCTATTTGGCAATCCAGAAAGCCCTTTGCCACAAAGAAATGCTATAATAATAGTCGATGGTACATATATATACAACCAAAAGAGCTCGAACTATTTTTTTCAACGACAAACATATAGTCTTCACAAATATCGAAATCTGACCAAGCCGTTCTTGTTTGTTTGCTGTGACGGTCATATAATTGACGTAACGGGCCCGCACGCCGCTTCAACTTCCGATGCAACAATAATGAATGCAATTATTGAAAATGAGGAGAGCATATTTCATTGGTTTTTCAGACTGGGTGACGTATTTATCTTAGATCGTGGCTTTAGAGACGCGGCCTATCCTTTACAATCACATGGATATACAGTACATATGCCAGAAACGAAAAATGCAAACGAAACGCAACTTACGACGGAACAAGCGAATAAATCCAGACTTGTGACTATATGCCGCTGGGTAGTAGAAATAATCAATGGACGATTCAAAAGAGATTTTCGCTTGTTAAGAATTGTACACAGCAATCGCGCCTTGCATCATATGATGGAATATTTTAAAATCAGTGCAGCTTTATTAAATGCCTATCATGTGTTGATTGTGGACAATGTAAGGGCTCCAATGTATTTAGAAATAATACGGGAAAGGGTTAATGTACCGAATACATTGGCGGATCTGGTGAACAGATACAATTATAACTGAAGACGTGCTCCGTTTCGTTCAATTAACGTTGATGCGCTTGAGGTTCAATTCCCCACATTGACACAAGAAGATCTTATCCTTTTTGCACTTGGTGTATACCAAATAAAGCAAGCTAGGAGTTACTATGCGGAGCATTTGCAGCCAAATGGTATGTTCATCGTTGAACTTGGCGACCAATTACCCACAGAACACATACGAGAGCTAGAAGGAACAGACCTTTACGTATTGCGCGGTAGAATCCAGTCCCGACATGTCCGTTCACGTTCGTATAACGTTTATATTGGCATAGATAGGGCTCTCGAAGGGCGACAGGCTATAAAACACTATTACTGTACATGTAACATTGGCCGAAGAACCATTGGCTGCTGCTCACACGTCATGTGCATTGTGTGGTACATGGGGTTTGCCAGGCACGAGCCAACGATACACATTCCCGCCGAAGGTTTAGAAGATATTATTGTAAGGCCAGGAGAGTTGTAAATATTGAATAAAAATATATGAAATGAAAATAATATGCATTATAATTAATAAAAAACCTGTACATAAACGCCTGCATGGAGAACTAACGAACGAAAGTACCTACGAAAAGGATTAAGTGGGTGTATTTTGCCTCTTGTTAACACTTGTAACTCGGCAGGTAAATGTACTTGCAACGTCCTCTCGCTCGCACACCATTAACAATAACTGTTTACCTGGAAATCACGAGCTCACCCCGCAAACCGTAGGTAATAAAATAAATACTTTGAGACTGATTATCATCTTAACCAATAGGTTTCGAGCTTTACTGTCATAATACAAAACGTTCATTATAATTATGCCTATGATAAAATTTAGTTATTTTTTGTTGGCCGGCTAAAAAAAAAATAGCCCAAAATGGGTGATGTCCTTTGCAAATGGATGACAGATGGTGTTACAATAGAGAATTCTTGTTTTAAATAAATACAATTAGAAAGATGTTTATGTAATAAAAAAATTCAGCGTGGATACCGCTCACTACAATACTATGATCCAAAAATAGAGATAAGATAAAGATAAAATGATTTTTATACAATACTAGCAAGCCCGACCACGCTTTGCTGTATTATAAATAATAATGAAACTTATCCTATTTATTTATCATCGCGGTCCAACACTGTTATGGAGAATTTATATTAGAATGCATCTATTAAACGTCAAAGCTATACCAAGGCTTCATCAGTCCTACTTCAGGAAACTGAGAAATCGTAAGAAAGTCGGCAAGGACTATTTCTCTCCCTTTTATTATGTGTTACATTACAAAGTCATAAAAGATTTAAGAAAAAATTTCTTGTACTACCGATTCGTACAAAAAAAACTAATACAATGAAAAGTAGAATCAAGGCTATTAACTATTGATATGGTAATAGCCTTTGTTCTTAAGTGTACAAAATATTTCAAAGGGTAGTTCAGTAAGCTTGTGTGGATCGTTTTTATTGAGAGTTAAACCTGTACCCAAAAATTAAGTCTTGTTTATCGAAGCCTGAAACTAGGAACAGCAAGTTTTCCCCACGTTTTTCTTAGGTCGCTTTCTTGTCTGTTTGCTTGTCTGTCCGGTTGGAATCTTGTATCTCAATTTTGAGGCACTTCCCGACCACCTAGCGAGTTGAAAATTTCAGGGTAGCTCAGAACCCAATGACAATGCACGCTTAAACAACTTTCAACTTTCTAGGTGCACTTTCAGGTCAACTTTCGGCAACTTTCACTTTTGTATAGGGCTTATCCGATTGTTGCGTAACACATGGTTACTTCGTTGAGTTAATAATTAAAAAGAATAAAATAATAATACTAGATTTAAAAATCTAAAATTCCCACGTTTTTCAGTGACCAAAAAGAATAAAATAACCCGGCGGGGCCAAGCGAGGGGCCACTCAAAACGTTTATTCTTTTTTGGTCACTGAAAAACGTGGGAATTTTAGTTTTTTAAATCTAGTATTGTTTTGTTTATAACTTATTTTTGTTTCTAGTATTAATTGTATATACATTTTCCCTATAGCTTAGCTTTTACTATAGGTCGACCGCTTAATTGAGTGTTCGCCCGCGCGGTACAGGGCTTGGGAATTCGGCGACAAAGGAGGGTACGTAAAAAATGGGCAGAGCCCGCTCCTCACTCGATTCCCTTTGTCACCGTACCCCCGTGCCCCTGTACTGCGCAGGCGAACACTCATTTATGCTAGAGATCCAGACGTGTTTAATCCGGTGAGATTGGTTTATTTAAATCTCCTATAAAATTTGGAAGTAAATTGCGTTTTTTATATCCTCAGAGGCATGTCTTGGAGTACGGCATTTACAAACTTTGATGCTGTTCCTGGCATTGATATTGGCGTATGGAATGCGTGTCAATATGAGCATGGCCATCGTTGCAATGACAGACTCTGACAACGAAAATGTGAGTAACTCAGGCTTATAATAACGCTAGGATTTCCTTTGCTTCTTTACTAAAAGTTAAGTCAAAGACCAATAGAAAGCCGGCGTTCGCAAACGCCTCTAATCTCCCACTACGTTATACTTTTCTAGAAACAATTTTAGTTTGAAGGCAATAAATTTATTGAAATTGAAATGAAATTTGAGTACAATAAAAACACAAAACATGAAAAGTTAACTGTTACAGTCTTAAGGGTTGTAAGTATTATCGAAACATACTCGTAGAATCAATATCACTGGACTCTGCACTAGGGTTCCCTGTGTCGTGAAGACCAGTATTCGTGATTAAATTAGCATGTAGTTTGTGTATTGTTGTGTGTGTGTGTGTGTTATTATCAGGGCTATTGGGGCGAATATTCTACCAATTGAGCTACCGAGACCTTGAAAGACCATACGATATATCGATACCTCCTAAGTATAATGAGTCAACTGACATTATTGTAATTTTATAGGAGAGCGATTTGAAGGCAAATCGTTTATATTTTTATGAAATCAAACTAATACGAAACAAGTTAAATGTTTTTATAATAAAGATTGGAAGCTCTTTCTTTGGTATAAAATGATTTGCTGATTTTTGTTTTAAAATGACATTTTATGTAGATGATTGGGTATACGCCGGCGCGACTTAATAGCATAATGGTTTAACTACCACTTATAATCATATACGTTGTACATCAAAATGGTTAACACCAAAATATTATGAAAATGATTGTGATTTTGTTAATAACATCTTACTTTTGGTTGTTTTTGGGACTTTCTGTCTCACTTAATATAAAAATCTTGAAATTACATCACTTGACTCATTATACTAGGAAAGTTTAGCTACGTTAGCATTTGAAACTTCAACGTATACTGGACTAATGTAATTTACCTAGGCGTTTTAATTAGTCATTTTCTTTCTAATACCTTACGAAATATGTGATTAATACAGGCCAGGAAGAAGAAGTAGCATCATAAACAAAAAACCGCATTTTAAAGAATCACAATGTATTTTTCGCTTCAATTAAGTAGGACAATATTTCTAAACATTGTTCAACTTGTAATTTTTGTAAGGTAAAAACCTAAGGTAAAAACCTAAGTAAGGTTTTTACCTTACAAAAATTACAAGTTGAACAAAACAACAAAAACAAATTATAAATGTTGTATCATTAAAGTTTCATAAAAAATCTACAAACAATCAATAAAACTAAAACAGATACCTTCTCCATTAGGTCAATAAATATAATAAGAAACAACTAAAAATGGTAACTTATATTAAACAATGTTAATACAAAGATTTCAAGGTACATCTGTACCTGTGACCGGCAACATCGAGCTTCTGGACATGGGGTTGTCTTCAAACCTCTACTTCGGCGCCAACACCGAGTCCAATAAGGTCAAGCGATATTTCACTGGACAGCTTGTAACTCTCTATAAAGCTCAAGTCCGAACTTCCGAATATTGAATATTGCAGTCACTACTGGGACGGCTCAGCAAAATACCAATATGCTGCACTGGACACGATTCAGCGCAGAGCTAAGAGGCTCATTAGTAACTGCAAATTGGCGAAGAGCAAGCTTCACGCCTTAACTCACCGCTATAAAGTTGCCTGTCTGCCGGTCTTCTACAGAATATGTATTTTGGAGAGTGTGCTCAGGAGCATATGCAATGCTCATATCGCCATCTCCTTTTTTCCATCAGACATCCAGACGCACTGCGGGCTGCCACCTTTTCTTGGTTGCTGTTCCTCCCTGTCACATCAAGCGCTTTTCAACATCATTTATAATGTGCTCAGCAATGGAGTGGAACTCCCTCCCTGCGTCTGTAAAATCCGTCCGTTTTTAAAGCTAGAGTGAAAAGGCATCTTCTGGGTTAGCTCATTCTATAGTGGTCCCTGTCTTGGCCCCCAGGCTTGATTGGGATCAAGAGCGAACCCATTAAAAATGAAACTCTAAAAAGTCTAGGCCAGGTATATTAAAACTATTTTTGGCAAGAGACCTCTAAAAAATAGCTTTATTATTTAACAAAATAAATAAAAATATTAAAGGTTAACCAAATTAAAAATCAGTCTGAATCGCTGTCATCAGCTCCATTAGATTTAGTTGAAATCAAATTATTCAAAAAAAAATTGGTTGCCTGTAAAGTCGGTATACGGGCGAAAGTTTTACGTGACAACGACTTTGAGTGGTAAAATAATTTAAATGTGAATATTCATTCGTATAGTAGGAAGAAGGATGAAATAATAGTAACAATTTAAAACATTTATTTATACAAAGAATTATATTTAAAACATTAATTTATAGGCACGCGTCCCTTCCACTTTTTATGTCTGTCTCTCTCGCTCTTAGGCGGGCTAACCATGCCCGAGTGGAAGGGACGCGTGCCTCTCACTCGCTCTCATTGTGAGCGCATAACGTGAGCGGAGCGTAACGCAGTATCTTGAAGTGTCACCCGGCAAACCAATTTATAAGACGTTGTCACGTCAAAAATTATACTTCTCAGGAATCACCAGCGTCTTACAAGGATCCATTAAGTGTTTATGCTTATTTTGGTCAATAAGAATCGGTGCCTGATAAGCTAAAGAAATATTATGTATATCTAAATTCTTTGCCGAATATCTTCTGTTAATTTCTCACTGCATTTTTCTAACAAGTTACGGGGCAAGAAGTTTTCATAATCCTCTTACCATGTACTCTTCTGTTTCTGCTGACAAATTCCAAAGTTCTACTAACATTACATTTCTTCTCCTGATCCTTCCATTTTTATGAAAACTTTCTCTTAGCCTACCTTTACCTTTTTTAGTGATAGAAGTCCGCTTACGACGTTTGACGTTATTGGACTGAGTATGTGATATCATTAATGTCAGATGCAGGCGATCGCAGGACTATCTATCAACTCGAAATTAACAGGTGATGGAGCAAAAGAATCATACGGCAATGGAACTGTTACTCCATTACCATTGCCGTATGATTATTTTGCAATAATTTACAATAATGCTATTCTGGATGGGCGAATTGCGGGAGTGTTTTCTATGACTGATAGCGATCGATCACCATTTTGAGTTCTATTATCACCATTCGATACCCAAGGCGAGGAGCAAGAAATATCATCCGGAAATAATATGGAAGAAAATATGGAAGAAATAAAGAATATCCTTACTATCATTCAAATCAACATCATCAAGTATTTATAGCTCCTCTTCCGTAAAATTTGCATCAGGTGGCAATGAAGAATAAAACAAACAATAATTTAAATAAGAATATATACACACACAAGATTTCTTATTTTTTTCATCAAATATGCCAATACCAAGTTATAAAATATATATAAAAAAATAATAACACAATTCACAAAACAATATCAAAAATTAAATTATTACATTATTATAGCCAGATGAGTCAAGTGTCTGCTTTATAAAGTTTGTTCGCCGTGTACTGATGTAACTGTAGTTGTATCAGTATACGGTATACTAAGCGACGTGAACAACAATTATGAAACAAAAATAACAAAATTGCACTTATACATATAAATGCAGATAACTTACCATCTTTATCCCTATTTTGCATTAAATCAACGATTCGTGTGTTATTGTTTAACGCATCATTGGTATTATTCACATTAACATTGAGTAAATCTAAAAATAAAAATATTCACGCCCTGTTTGACTGCAGTATGTCCCCCTCACGCCCCGCGTACACTAGTACAATGTTACCTGGACCACTATACAAAGTATGATTTTAACTGATGTTGAAATTGATTTAGTATACGTCAAATTATCTCGTTAATTATTGCTCTTTTTTAATTTTTTTTAACACTATCATTAAGATCATGGTTTATTACGTCCGTTTATGGAAAAATAACAAAATACCTAAATTTGTTAGATGACTCAGTATACTTAGGAGTTATCGATATGTTACATACTGTACGCAGAAATATTATTGGAGCTCCAATGGATCAGCTTCAATGAAGCAATGTCTGTTACGCCATAACTTCCCGAGTTCTTAACAGATTTTAATATTTTATTGTGGTATCGAATCAACACCTTTATGACCAGATTGTGACAGAAGACCGAATTTTGAAATTCGCAAAATTAAAAAAGTTATGATAAAAATCATTAGCTCTATGGGATTTCCCATTGAAACAAAAAACGCGCGCTTTTTTAAAGTTTTCAATCTTGTATATTTTTAGTATTACGCGCCGCTCCAAAATATGGTTCTATCTAAGCTTTATGCTTAGCGACTGCATCGACTTTGTTATTAAATATACATATATTACAAGACATTTTGGTAAGCATTTAAGCCGCACCACAAATCCTCACAGGGTTTATCTAAGTGACGGCGAGTCGCTATTTATACGTTGCTTAGTTGGTAAATAATACTGTTTCGGCTTGAGTTTGAACATTTTAACATTTTGTTGCTACATTTTCTATAATTCAGAAGGCAATTTATTTAAATAAAAAGGTATTAAGTAAAGTCAAATAGCGACATTGAGAGGTTAATGATGAATACAAAACTTAAACTTAAAATAGTGTTACAGTCTTATCTTTTAAACTGATTTCTGCTAGATAACCTTTGAATAGACAGGATTGGGAGGAAGCGTAAGAGAAGGTGGTGTAAACAAGTAAAAAAAAAAAGATATAATTAATCGGATATTAACAATAAAAATACATACATACGTATACTCAGAGTAAACTCTGAGATACGTATATAACTAGTCTGGCCATAAATACTGTTACATAAAACCTTTTCTTTTATTACTTTTTAATTGATTTGAATTTGGAACGCGTATATTAATTTATAAAAAAAAATTCGATTTCGCGTCATTTCACATACATTTTTCGTTTTCATTGTCAAATTACAATATGGAAAGGGGTGTTAAAGAAAATAAGATTGCAGTGATCGCCTTGCACAAAGTGGTTATGGAACCGTTGTTCATATTCCAGACACTTGGAAAGCTTGGTATCAGCCGTATATCGTATTTTTTTTTTTATTTTTTTTTTATAGAAAATAGGCATGCGCTTGAACACTATCTCGCCTGATGGTAAGCGTCGATGCGATCTAGGATGTGACGCACTTGCCTAGAATATCACTCGTGACTTGAAGACCCCTAAATTGTATTTGTCAGGGAACACAGACTCAGGCAAAGAGTTCCACTCCTTAGCGGTACGTATCATAAAATTGAAACCAAAACGCTTAGTGCGACTCTTTGGTATCAACAGATACAACAACACTTTCTCTGTTGAAGACCATAAAAGATCTGGGCGGCCACGTGCTGTTAGAACTACAAAGGCTGTTGATGCTATTAAAGCTAGAATTCAATGAAACTCACTGAGACTCTGTCGCGTATTATAAAACAATACCTGAAAGCTCGGTGCGTATCGTCGATATACAAGACATGCCCTGAATCAATCTTTACAATTAAAGAAAGTGGATCGATCAAAATGCCTTCTGTTTCGATATGCAGGTGAAAGGTACAGAAATATCCTATTTACCGATGAAAAAAAAAATCACAAATGAATAGCGCAATAAGCAAAATGGTAAAGTGTAGGCTCACAGTTCTAAAGAAGCCGCTCAAGTGGTCGAAAAGATACAACGTGGTCATCATCCTGCGTCAGTGATGTTTTGGTGGGGCGTGTCTTATCAAGGCGTCACAAAGTTACATTTTTGTGAAAAAGGAGTGAAAACTTCAGCCAAGGTGTATTAAGATAGTCTTGGATCGTGTTGTGAAAACTTTCAGAAAATACACTTTTTAAAATGTACCATGGCCTTTCCAGCAGGACTCTACACCTGGTCACAAGGTACAAACTACCCAAGCCTGACTTGAAACCAAGGTTCCGCACTTTATAAGAGCTGTAGACTGGCCCTCATCTAGCCCAAACCTCAACCTTTTAGACTACACGTTAAGGTCAGTTTTAGAGGATATGGCCTGCTCTAGACGATACGGCGACATCGAGTCTTTTAAAAATCTCTGGAGCAACCAGTGGCAAAATTTCCCATGGAAACAGTGCATAAATCCATAGATTCGTGGCCAGACATATTAAAGGCCTGTATAAAAGCCAAGGGTGGCCATGTCGAATAGAATATTTTTTATTTTTTGCTGAGTCTTTAATAAATATGTACATATAAGTTTAAATAATATTACATTACTTAATAAAAAAAAACTGCATTTCCATTTGGAACAGAACTTATGGCCGGACTACATATACATAAAGATATCCATAATTTATATTTAATCCTGACTTTTCGACTCCTTTACAGGAGCCAATGACTAAGGCAATGATCGTCATATATTTTCTACTACCTTTACAATATATTAACGGGTCACGTTCCTAACTGTCATAATTTATATAAATCATAATTGTTTTACTTTGCATTATATTTAGTTACTAGCGGCCCGTCCCGGAATCGCATGGGTGGGCAAAATTCTTAAAAAAAATTCCAGCATAAAATATAGCTTATATTATTTAGCGTAAATGTAGCTTTCCAATGGTGAAAGAATTTTGAAATCGGCTTAGTAGTTTTTGAGATTATTCATTGCAAACATACAATAATACTAGATTTAAAAATCTAAAAATCCCACGTTTTTCAGTGACCAAAAAAGAATAAAATAACCCGGCGGGGCCAAGCGAGGGGCCCCTCAAAACGCGGGGGCGCATCTTTACAAATACTCTCAACATCTATGCATATCATACATCTCATTACATCTCCATAAGTAACATGTGCCCCCACGTTTTGATTGGCCCCTTGCTTGGCCCCGCCGGGTTATTTTATTCTTTTTTGGTCATTGAAAAACGTGGGATTTTTAGATTTTTAAATCTAGTATTATTATTTTATTCTTTTTAATCATTAACTCAACGAAGTAACCATGTGTTACGCAACAATCGGATAAGCCACATACAAAAGTGAAAGTTGCCGAAAGTTGACCTGAAAGTGTACCTAGAAAGTTAAAAGTTGTTTTAGGATGCATTGTCATCGGGTTCTGACTTGCTTCAAATTTCAGCTCGCTAGGTGGCCGGGAAGTGCCTCAAAATTGAGTTGCAAGAATCCAACTGCACAGACAGACAGACAGACAAACAAGAAAGCGACCTGAGAAAAACGTGGGAAAAATACAAATCTCTCCTCTTTATTATATATTAGTGTAGATTAAATTTTCACTCTGATTACTGTACACACTACTGAGTCTGAGTTCGGAAATTGAGAGGCCCTTAAGAGAAGAACTGGCGAAAGAAATACGGGCAAGGGGACCGACTTACATCTTACTTTTATTATTATTTTTTTTTTAGTAAAGAAGTCAAATCTTCAGGAATAAATTTATATTATGAGCAAAAAAGCGTAAACAAGTTGTTTTCTTTAGAAATCTAATGTGCACGGAAGTGTAAGAACTAAATATTCTTTTTTTATAGTCTTACGACTGGAACAGTCAGCGGCAGAGTGTGATCCTGTCTTCCTTCTTCTGGGGCTACATAATACTGCAGATCCCCGGTGGAGTAATGGCCGCCAGATTCGGTAGCAAGATTCTCTTTATACTCAGCATCGGCATCAACTCTGCTATATCACTGCTTATACCTTTAAGCGCTGAGGTTGTAAGTATCAGGGGATGATGTCCCCATTTTTTCATCAGACAAGCAGACTTACAAATAGGCGCCACTGTTATATGGTTGATCTACCAAAGAGTCGCACTAAGTGTTTTGAGAGTGAAACTCTTTTTTTTTTATAGAAAATAGGCATGCGCTTGACGGTAAGCGTCGATGCGATCTAGGATGTGACGCGCTTGCCTAGAAGATACCTATTCACTCGTGACTTGAAGACCACTAAATTGTATTTTTCAGGAAACACAGACTCAGGCAAAGAGTTCCACTCCTTAGCGGTACGTATCATAAAATTAAAACCAAAACGCTTAGTGCGACTCTTTGGTATATCCACCATATAACGGTGTCGCCAATTTGAAAGTCTGGTTGTCCGATGAAAAAATGAGGACGGCGGAACAAGGTTGTGCAATTCAGCTGCACACTCTCCGAAATGTATCCTATAAAATACTGATGGCATGCTACCTTCCGCCTATGGTCAAGGCTTTTGAGCTTTTTACAGAAAAGATCTTCATTGCCGATGAGCCTCTTGGCCATCCTCTCGATGGACTCAAGCGTTTGGAGCTGGTATCGGGCGGAACCGTCCCAAAGATGAGAACAATACACGATCGAACTTGTTCTTGGTAAAGGGTGAGCAACTGTTCCGGTGTGAAGTATTTTCTCACCTTCGCCAGAATGCCAAGTTTTTTTGAAGCCACTTGAGCCTTTATCTGTGTCTGTGTTTTCTGATAAATACAATTTAGGGTCAAGACACGAGTGAATAGGTATCTTCTAGGTAGACGCGTCACATCCTAGATCGCATCATCGCGTACCGTCAGGCGAGATAGTGATCAACCGCTTACCTATTCACGTTAAAAAAATTAAGGAATGTTTAATTTAAAATCTGCCACATGTTTATTGGTTTTTATCTATAGTAATAAATTTATTGCAACTATAATTAATAAAAATAATATTTGTTTTAGCCTCCCTGCAAAGCAGATATAAAGATAGATTATAGTATAAAAGACTTTTTTACTGTATAATTGATGCTATATTTTATCAGTAACGTATTCTTATATATTAGATTTTTTTATTGAAAATTTGGTTTGGTTTGGTTTAAATATGATAATATTTTATCACTTTTTAAATTTTCCATATCTTCTGGTTTGTCAAATTTAGCTTCTACTCAACTTATTTGTAACAACTTACAGTCATGAGCAAATCTAATACAATAAATTCATAAGTTAAATGTATATTTCCGATTTAATTTATATTTTTGCATCGTCATTAAGGATCAAGAGCTTACCCTTCCTAAATAAAAAAAACGTCTATGGAGTGCCTACGTAGGTCGTCAAAATAATAAAAAAAAAAAATTAATAGGGAGGCTGGCAATTGGTGTGCACGTGCAGAGTATTGCAAGGTTTGTTCCAAGGATTCTTGTACCCGGCAATGCACAATACTATAGGAAAATGGATACCTCTGCAAGAAAAGAGCCGCCTGGGAACCTTTATATATGCAGGTTTGGAAACATTTCAATTTAAAGTTCTTACGCTGTCGCGATTTAATACGAAATTAAGATTTATTTTTTATGGTTTTTATATCTTTTGCATTTTTAATGCATTCTTATATGATAAATTATTTTAATAGAAAAATACTGGAAAAAATCAACTCGGCTCACAACTAAATACTCAGACGGGAATCGATTGAGATCGATCAATTGAGCTTACCGAGCCTTGTGAACAACCGTCGAAGTTTTCTAGTGCCTTTTTACTTTTTACACTTCAGGCCAGCGCTGTCTCATCAATGAGAGGAACATCCTAAGAGGATGTTCCTCTATATTTGAAAGTATCATTTTTACAAATGTATAGACAATCGATTACGATGAAGCAATTAGTTTTATGGTATTTATATATTTTGCATTTTTCAATGCTATTGATGAGACTAAGCTGGCCTGCAGCGTAAAAAGTAAAAAGGGGCTTTTGATTCTAGGATTTTTCTATTAAAATAATTTATCACATAAGGTTTATTTTAGTTAAAAACATAATAATAATGATAAATTACACTTTAATGCACATACGGAAAGGATATAGTAAAAGACAAGTTTATTAAAGAACAGTATACAAAAATGCGGCCTTTATTTCTAAATAGCAATCTCTTCCAGGCAACCTTGGGTGAAAAGAATAAATAAAGATAAAAGGGGAGTGGGTGCGCTATTCTATTCTATTCTTGTATTTTGTTTGGGAACCCAAGCAGGTGGAACACTCCAATCGTCATAATTCTTGAAATGAGGACTGAATTGCCTCGCGTAGTATATAATAAGTATAAGAACAACTGTCTGTTTTATACCAAGGATTTTGAGCTTATCAAATCTAATAGAGTAGTTGAGCTGTTCACATGTTGAAGATTTATTATCGCACCTGTGTTTTATGTTGGCTTGAAATATTTACTAAAATTTAATGAGAGTATCTACGTAACAACAATTAAAAAAATACTTGAATCTTGGTTCTCGAAAGAAAATGTGTAACATTTAAAACTTTTTAGCTATTACAGAGTCGATAATTAATAAAGTGACAAAAATGCTTGAAGTGTCTTATGCTTATTTTATATTTTCATACTAATAAATAAGTACTGTATAAAAATTGTTTATTGTTATAGTAAATATTTCCCATACGTGTAGTGGAAATTGGTACCCTGGTTGCTCGACTAAAATGGCAATGGGCCGGACATAAACCCCGATGAAACAACAACAGATGGTCGCACAGAAACCTTCCCTGGAGACCTCGTACAGGAAGCAGAAGTGCCGGCAGACCACCTACCCGATGGTCGGACGACATCAAAAAGACGGCAGGGTCAACCTTTACCAGAATTGCCGCTTAAAGAGCATCTTGGAGAGCCATGCAAGAGACATATTTTCAGCAATGGATGAGAATAAGAAGAAGAAGTTAAAATTCAAGAAACTGTACATGCTCATTTACCTATATAAAAATCAATGTTTCTTTGCGTTCCGAAACCATTAACCAGCCTGTGATGAAACTGTTAAGATGGTGTAAGCATACCAGTGAAGGTTTATATGTATAGTAAGCAAAAAAATATTAGCAAAACAAGCATTGCAACGCATGTCAGTCATACTAGCTGGTATTACATAAATGCATATCGATTGTTTGGTGCAACGTTGCAACTTTTGCACGGACAGTATTAAGTTCGATTCCCGAAAGGAGCAGATGTTTTTGTGATGAACACGACTTCAGTCATGATTATTTAGTTATATATATTTGTCGGATCCGGTCATGAGTACGGACACTAAACGAAACGCAAGCGCGCCCTCCAGCCGGCGAACATAAGAAACTACGATGTCGTATCCGGTCATGAGTACGGATACTAAGCGAAACGCAAGCGCGCCCTCTAGCCGACGAACATAAGAAACTACGATTTCCCGCGCTTCGACAGAGTCGTGATGCTGTCAACATGCGAGCTCCGATTCACTTTCTATCGAGTCGCCATCAAGTGAAGACGTCGTCATGAAACTGTCCTACGTTTCGCTAAGTGCCTTATTAAAACAAGTTTGTTACGTGTTACGTGGTTCTTAATACTGTGTCCAAAACTTACAACATCTTCTCAGTGCACGATTTCTACTCTGCCCATGTGATATCGGAAGGTTCGGACCAAAATCCTGACGTTCCCCCCCGACATATTTTTATTAAAGATAAATATCTATATGTTATTTATATATTTCTATTCGTTGTCCTAGTATCCATAACTCAAGCCTACAGTGCTAATCCGACCGTCGGCAGTGCACAGTTTAGCGAGTCTGGGGGATGCCCAGTGTGTACCCGGGCTTCCCCCATTCAAAAGGGGGCCGTCAAGCTGCCTGCCGGGGTACCACGTGTTGACTACCACAACGAACTCACGCATCCCAACGACTGCTGAGAGGGTGCACCGAGGGGTTTTAGTGAGTAGGCCCGCCAGACTCACACTCTGGCGGGAGAGTCTCACATAACTCCACTGCCCACCCAGCAGTAGGGTATGCGCAAAGCATTTCCCCTCGCTAATAAAAACCCCTACAGTGCTAAATTTGGGTTAGGGTAATGGATGTTATGTAAGATACATTTTTTTTTTGTTTCTAGGTGCCCATCTTGGAACAGCTTTGCAATTATTGGTGTCAGGCTACATTGCGCAATATTTTGGTTGGCCTGCTATCTTTTACACTAACGGAATTTTAGGGGTCACATGGACAATTATTTACATGTTCATCGGTTCAAGCTCTCCTAAGACCTCGGGCATTATAAGTGTGCAGGAAAAGCGTTACATTGAGACGTCGCTTGGACAAATTGGTGAACAAAAGGTAGAAAATGTATTGAATATTAAGGCATTTTATTTTTTATTAGGATAAGATAATTAGGAGTAGGAATTTATAATTTCTTTGATATATAATGAAAACTTAAATTACGATAACAATATTTCTTAGTATCTATATACGAGTATATAGGGCGACCGTCTAAATGAGTAAGCGCCCTTATGGTACGCGGGCGGCAGGCGCGCATAGTGTACCCTCTCCCCCCTTTTTCTGTACCCCTCTTTGTCGCCGTACCCCTGCGCCCCTGTACCGCGTGGGCGGACTCAAGACTCATTTAAGCGATCTACTTATAATAAGACATTCTAGACACTAGCGCAACTTGCATTAAATATTTTATATTTTTCTTGCATTAAATTTTATTTTCTAGAAATTAAAAACCCCATGGAAGGCCATATGGACATCCGTTCCTTTTATCTCACTTATTTGCGCTCACTGTAGTCAGAACTGGGGATTCTGGACTCTCTTGACTGAGACGCCGTCATACATGAAACAAGTACTTGGGGTCGATATAACAGCGGTGGGTATAATTAATCGTTTATATAGTGAAATTAATATTAAAACTTTTCCTTTTAAAACCTGGGGCCCTTTAATGCGATTCAATTTCGACTGTTGAAAAGAGATGCCACTATACCGCGTATAGCGATGTCTCACTTTGACAATCGAACTTGAGTCGCGCTTAGAGATCATGGCAAGGCCTCTGAATTGAGAATAAGATAAGGAATCTTCTAATAAAACGCCTAAATAAATAACACAACATGACTTTGTTTTCGTCTCTTTTTAGAACGGTATAATGTCAGCACTACCTTTTCTGGCTTTGTACGTGATAAGCATACCATTTGGTATTATTTCCGATTACACCTTGAAGAAACAATGGATTAGCATTACTGCTAGCAGAAAAATATCTAATTCTATTGGTAAGTCTCTTTGATTTACAATTTTCAGGTAACAAAATTTGATGACCATTGAACAAGTCTTATGACACTATGAACTGATACTAATTATGGTTGTGGCAGTGAATCAGATAGCAGGGCACATCAGGTGCAATTTGGAAATCTCTTACGAATCGACTGGAACTGATATTTAAGAAGTAATGTGGAACCCAAATTTTAAAATTCTCTGAGAAGTAACATATGCATTGATTCAATAGGAATTTAAATTAAACGGGTTATTCAATCAGGTGATCCAAGTTACTCTATCTCAACAAGAAACCAATGGATTATGACTCACCGATATTATTTGTGTTGTAACTGTTATTTATGACAGAAATTCAGTTATTTAGAACCTCACAGTCCAAAACACTGTGTTAGCACATGAAACTTCGGTTTCTTCAAATATCTTCAAAGGCGTTAAGACGCTGTTTCTCACCAAAGGTATTAAACAGAACACGACCTTTCTTGTATTACCATAGAGGACGCTGCTTGTCACGAAGAGCAACCAATATGAGGAGGCAACTATGCGTCAGTACGAAAGCCGCATATCATGTGTAAATGTTAGAATGTCTAACTAAGATAATTCAAGTGTAACCATACAATTTATTAAAAATTATACCACATTTCATTTACACAAATAGATACGCAGGTTTCAGTCACTAACTCATTGTTAAAAATAAAAGTAATTTTAGGCGTGTTTTGTGTATTTTTTTAGGACAATGGGGACCTGCGATTGCCCTTATCGGATTGTCATATGCTCCCGCTGACCCCATCAAAGCGGTCGCAATTCTAACAGCCGTTGTGGGCTTGAGTGCTGGACACTATACAGGATTCATGGTAATAATCATAATTAAAATCTTTATTTTGATATAAACACGATACAATTTCAGAAAAGAAAAAAGTTCAATATGTTTTGCAAAATACTTCAGCATCCAAAAAGGCAAAATACATTACAGAAACCAATAAATTATCCTTAGCTTAATAATTGAGTCAATAGTACTTAAATATATTTTAGACTATTTTCCATGTGTTTAATGTCAATATGTGCGCTATTATAGTTCGACCGTTTAATTGAGTCTTTCAAAAGCACATTCAAAAATCTAGCAAAAGAAACTTTTTCTGGCAATCATAGTTGAAAAACTTTTTTGTCCATTTCACTGAATTTGTTTTGCAATAAAGTATCATATATTTAATTATCAAATTAATTAGCATAGCTATACATATGCTGTGCATCTACTTAATACTGCATATATAAGAAGCAGAAATGTCTGTTGGATACAGCAATAATATTTAGTTTCATCTAACAGTTGGTCCATATCGATATGTCTCCCAACTTCGCTGGCTCCCTGATGGGCATCACAAATTTCTTCGCGAACATCGTCTCCATCATCGCGCCACTTATAGCTGGACTCATCCTTACTGATCAGGTAAAATTAACTACAGGCGATATGTCTAACACAAAGGTAATAATATGAAAATATAACTTCTTTCCTTATCACATGCGCCCTCATCAGTAGGGTGATGGCTGAAAATCGGTGCTTCTCTTATTCATTATTATGATTTTTTTTGTATCGACCGCATTATCTATTTGATTTTGTTATTTTCTTCTAATTGCCTTTGAACGGGATTGTTCTTGATGTCAATCAAGCCCGGGGGCCAAGACAGGATCCACGATGGAACGAGCTAACCTAAAAGGTGCCTGTTTTTCCCTGGTATTAAAAACGGACGTATATAATGTAACGGCAGTACTTAGAAATACGGACGCAGAGAGGGAGTTCCACGCATTTGCTGTACGCATTATAAAAGATGTTGAGAAGCACTTGGTGCGACAGGTAGGAATAGTAACCAAGAAGTAGTAGCTCAGAGTGTGTGAAAACGAAAGATGGCGATATGAGCATATACAGTTCCTGAGCACACTCTCCAAAGTACATTCTGTAGATATGACATTATATACTTGTGTACACAAATCGCATTTAACGTATCTATTTATCTATCTTAAATAATCTAGGCTATGTAACATTTCTAAGGTGAGGGACATCGATTGCAGTGATAAAAAGTGTGCAACTAGTGACAGAGTAGAGTCAAAAGGTGGAGAAGTAAATGGGACTTGGGTACGTGTTAAGAAAAGGCAGTAGTTCGTGGTAACATGTTGTATTGTCAAATGTTACAATACAATAATATAGAGATTAAATCAATTCAAATTTGTTAAACTGAGCTTATAGAAGACATCAGCGATATACGTCATGTTGCAGTTAGGCATTTAAGTTAAGGTACAAGTGTAATATACGACTATACTGAATGTGGCTGGTACACAAGCTGGCGGGAATTGGCTTAGTTTTTATCACAAGACTCGTCATTGAAATAAAATACTATTTTCTGAATAATCGTCCCCTCAGGCGAAATAAGTTCTTCAAAAAAACAAAGAGGATTTTGAAATCAAAATCAAATCAATTTATTTAAAGGAGAAACAAAGCCACATTACGGTTAGTAACGGAGGAACTTAAAGCTATGTTCGTAAATGATATATTAATTTATTTTAACAAATTGATTAATTGATAATATATAAATAAATAAAGTCAAATTGCCCAAAAATTTAATTAAAATATATAAATGAAGGTTATAGCAAAACTGCTATAACCTTCATGCTTGCTAACGGATTGGCAATCGCAGTAAAAGACCAGCATAGTGAAAATATATTACTAGGAATATACAATACAATATAATGGAACCTCCCTCTTCATATAAGGGCTCTTTAAATAAAAAATAAAACTAATCTACTTAATTGATTTTATTTAAAGTAGTAAACGATTGCACAGTAAGAATACAAAAAGAATAATGGAGGAATAGTGCTGCCATCCATACAGTAATACGAAAAAGGATGGACAACGATACTGTGGCTATTCAGCCAAGATCAAAATTTTCAATTGACAAGTTAACACTCTCTGCGTCTGTGTTTCCGAGTACTTATAACCCGTCCATTTTCAAGCCAGGGTGCATAGACTCTCTGAGCTAGCTCGCAAAGCTGCGCATCGCAGCTATTTTCAAAGCTGCTTTGATATTTAGTTCTTACACTTCCGCGCACATTTGAATAGAACAATTTTTTAGGGATTTTGTACATATTTTATTTTATGTTCAATCCTGATTTTCATCTTTAATCTTGACTCCTTTAGAGGAGCCGTGATGGCTGATGTGATCCTGTCATCATATAAAATTATGCGGGAAATCCGTAAAAAAGTTGTTTTATTCAGCTGCTTAAATGTTTGATGAGAGATGGTAGTCGCATGGTCACAGAATAAATAATATTACTATTTAGCATCGGACCACGATGTCCTTTTGAGTTGCACACCTATGACAATAGGCTTCAAGTGTCGAAAGCCGTATCTCGAAATAATTTCAGGAATTCGTAGTCAGAGTGATATTAAATTTTGCCGTTTTAGAATACGGAAATGGAATTTAATATTTTTCATAGAAGTCGTGAGTTACAATTTTATAAGGTTGTTAAATATAAAAATGCTCTTAGTTCATTGCACTTAGTATAGGTCATTTTTGTACAAATGATTCTTATATATTATTCGTACGTTTTACGTTAAAAAGAAGTAAAACATACAAATAAAATATAAGAATTTCATTTTGTTTTTAATTTTAATGATCACCAACTTTCATTATCATCCCGAAAGACGTTCTGAATGGAAGTTACTTCCAAAAAAAATGGTAATTTGCCATAATCTCCAAGTTTTGTAGGCGAGTTGAAGAATAAAGTAAAATACAGTTTCGAAAACACTGTTTATGGTCTATGGGAGGTGTATATGATACCATCAGTATCAGCCGCCTTTTACGATATACTTTAGTGAAGAACTTCGCAACCAGGGGGTCACGCCCCCGAAAGGGGTGTTGAGAAATGTCACGGGGGGCGTAATAGGTACGTTTGCATTTCCGAAAAAAATCAAATAAGTAGGTAAATAATTTAATTAATATAAAAAATGTGTTTCTTATTTTTGTTGAAACTTAATTAAGGGAGGCATTAAATTGTTTTTTGGATCAGAGAGGCTCGGCGAAACAAAGGTTGGTAAACCCTGCCTTAGTGTGTAAAGGTTGACCGCTTAAATGAGTGTTTACCCTAGTTAGTAGCGTAGTTGTGTTTTACAGGCGTATTTTATTTATAGACATATGGTATTGTGAATGAAAAATATCAAAATTAAATACCATTCGTAAAAATATACTTTATGCTTCAGACTGATCCGGATTTGTGGCGAATAGTATTCTACCTTTCTTCTGGGGTATACCTCGTCGGGAATTTGATTTACGTCGTCTTTGGGACTAGCAAGATACAAAAATGGAATGATCCAGAATCCAATGAAGATGCAGTGAAGGGTATGATTTTTTAATAAAACTACCATATTTTATTTATGTAAACGTTTAAAAATCAAATATAAAAATCTCGTGTCACGTTCTATGTTCGGGATATACTCTGACACTACTGAACTGATTTCGATGTTTTTTTTCATTTTTTTGGATTTGTCCCGACTTAGGAAAACGAAGCGTGGCGAGTCAGCCAGTAAAATATAAAAACACAGTGTCGATAAGAGAGAATATTAGCTATTTTTTATTAGTTCAGTCATTTCAGGCATTTTAAAACCCAATTTACGGAAATATTCCTAGTGAGCTAAATTTTTTGTATACACCTTTATTACGGTGTTGTAATGAAAATGTGAAAACTCGACATTGATATCGTGCCGACAAAAAGTTATAAAGGTCACGAAACTCAGTTTTCCGCGAAATTCTCGCGACCTAGTTAGTGCAGTCAATATGTAAGAAAAAAATTCGAAATCTCCGAAAAATGACAAACCGGGATTTGACGACGTGAATCGTTAGGGGGGCAAGTAATAAACTTAATGTCAGATTTCCGAAGTCCTCCCTCCTGCTGTTTTTGAGAAAATCCAACAAATTTTTGAAATGCATTTATCTCAGCAAGTAAAAGTGCTAGCCACCTGTTTTTTTTTTTAAATTAAAGAGGACACTGAGGACTACACTTTTTGTTTCATTGAAGTGACGTCATCCGACTTGAAATGCAAAAGCTAGGTGGCGCTAAAGTTTGAAAAAAGTGGTTTTTTGCTATTTTCATTATAAAATATTTTTTTTGCAATAATGTTAAGGAAAACGTTGTTTGTCACAAATTAGCTACAACTTTTGTTTAAAACTTTTTTTCATAAAACTCACAGATTTCAAACTATAGGCGAAGAAGTGGAGTAATGTTAAATAAAATGAAAAAAGCTTCAACAATTTTTTATTGTTGCCATAATCCACAATAATAAAACTTGAAGAAGAATTAAAAAACTAAAGGTTAAATTGATTTTTACTTATTTAATTTTTGCGCTGTCAATAAGAAATAGCAAAAAGTTAATACAAAATATTTACAAATTCATCAAAAGTTAAAGCTAATTGCAAAAGGGGTAGCGAGATAGGAATGGTCCAGCGGCCCCCACCGGATTCGCAGGAATCGAACCTTAATTCTCGAGGAGAATCGAAAACATTTTTTTTTTTTTTTTTTTCAACCCAATGGACCCAACCGAAAACCCCATAAGCGCGAAAAATGTGTTCTTTAGATATTTTAATTTTTTTCGAGCTTTTAAATTGTTTTTAAAGAACTCGAAACGCATCTAAAAATTTGTTGGGGTGTGTATATGTTACCTGAATTTTTTCAGATTTTTTTGACAAGAATATGAATATGTGAAAAATTAGTTTGAATGCAAAAAAACTTGAAAATTACGTTATTTCGAAGGAATAAGTCTATGGTTTTTGGGTTTATTTTCATTTTTAGTATGGGTGCCCAATAGCATTGATAGCGACAGTCTTCCTCTTTCAAAAGAGCCTAGTTTGGTTGAAATTAATTGATTCCTGTGAGCGGGGCGATTTGTTGAATAAACCTCGAATTTTTTTTTTAATGATTCTTCGACAGAAAAGAAGTGTTTTTATTACAGAACGTCGACACTATGGAAATTAAATCAAAATAGGGGTTTTGGAGGTTGCCAATTACGAATTTGATGTCAAAAAAGATATTTGACTTATGACAGCTGTCAAAAACGCTGTCAACAATAAGCCGAATCAAACATTTCCGTATAACTGTCTCAAAATGTTGTATATATAGGGGCTTTCGACGTAGCTGATAACGGATTTGATACCAAAAAACACTTTTGACGTATGACAGCTGTCAAGAATGCTGTTAGTAATAAGCCACATTATTTATTTTTCAACATTTTTGTATAAAAGTCTCAATACGTGATATATAGAGGTTTTCGAGGTCGCTGATCACGGATTTGATACCAAATAACTTTTTTTTGTTACTTATAATATAAAATTCTATATTAATTAAAATTTAATGTGAATTGTTACAGAAGACTCACCGGAGAAGATGGAAAAAGTATAATTTATAGTGAAATATTTTTTAAGCAAAAGTTGAAAAAGAAATGGTACACACCGGCGGGAATCGAAGTGAAATGTTTCGCTATCCGGGCATTGACAGTGCGCTACCAAGATTTTTTTATTTATTTAAAGAAAAAATGTGTCTTCAAAGTGGTAAAAGAATGATTGATCTTTTGTAACTGCATAGAAAATATTAAAAACTTTTATTTATATTCTGAAAAGTGTATGAAAGAATATGTAAAAAACGGCTCCAAATCCCGCCTGAGGTGGTTGTCTCAACACAATAAATGTTTTTTTCAAAAGGGAAGTAGTTTTATTTATCCATATATCTTTTATGTCTCCATCTATTTAAATAACAATTAAATACTCGTCGTAGCTCAAAGTATAATAGCAATTAAGAATAAAATTGCAGTTTCTGATAGTATCTTTCCTGACACATACAATTTAGGGGTCTTAAAATCACGAGTGGATAGGTCTCATCGCTTACCATCAGAGGGGATAGCGGTCAAGCGCTCACCTATCCTCTATCTATATGTATAAATAAAAATCATTGTTTGTATGTTTGTTACCTATGCGTACCGAAACCACTTTGTAAGTTGTAGTAAGCAAAAACATCAACATAAAAGAGCATTGTAAAGCATGTCGCGGCAGCTAGTTTAGTATAAAAACAGAAATAAGATTACTAAAACTCTTGCTTTAATGAATTAACTAACCACTATATACTTTAGGCCATGCTAATATGGGACTTTGCACTGTAGCTCGACCGCTTGCCGCGTGGGAGGATGGCGACAAAGAAGGGGTACGGAAGAAGGAGAGGGGGCGAACTATGCGCGCCTGCTGCCTGCTCCTCCCTTCGCTGTACCACAGTAAAGAACAGTAAAATATCTTCATACAAACGTGCCGCTCTCGGTTTGAATGTGTGCGTGCGCGCCGCGCGCCGTGTCGGCACGCGATTTCACGCACACGCTAGCAGAATATATGGGGGAATAAGGTGGCGGCAGTACGGGCTGTGCCGCGCGACTGTGAGCATGCGCGTACGTCACATGACCGCTCGCAATCGTCAATGAGAATTTACTTTACATTAAGAAATAATAATAAAGCGTTCCGGACGTGCAGAAACCGGAGAAAAATTTTCTCGGTATTAAATTTGTAACTTAATATAATAAATGTTATGTGAATAAAGGCTTTTTATTTTTACTAAATTTATAAACTGGTAAAATATTCAATCATAATATGCTTTTTATTACATAAATTTAGATCAAGTGCTGCTTGTTCGAAAATATTAACTAAAAGTAAAAGTGACAACCCTGGGGATCAACGCAAGAGTAGGCTAATAACTCGGCGGGCGGCCTTAGATAACCTACTGTTCTGTATTTACTGTGGCTGTACCCCCGCGCCCATGCACCGCTCGGGCGAACACTCATTTAAGTGGTCGAACGTTAATACAACAAGCGGTTGAAACACTTCAATGGTTCTTACCATTGAAGTGTTTCTAACAAAAATGCAGAAAAGAGAGTCGTAGAGGCTATCTTGTTTTCGTATGAATAACACCGTTGGCTTGTATGTTTCCTAAAAATTGGGATATAATAAGACATGTTTTCAAAAAGTTTTCAAAAACAAGCTCTTATTATTACTTGTTAATAAAGTTAAGATTTCACCCGATGGGGTGTGTCGTTTTATAGCGGAGTGCCTATAGCCGCCTTTCAGCTCCAGCATCAGACTCTGGTTACCATGTAGGATCAAACTACTCATCAATACGAATTAGAAGAGCCCAAACTTGATGGGGTTGTGTCGTTTTATTACGGTGCTCCTATGGCCAACTTCCAGCACCAGCATCAGATCAGCTCCATGTCATAATAATATTATATGGCACTATATACAAATGCATGCAAATTTTCAGTTTAATCGGAAACCGGAAAGAGGGTTAAATTTAACTTGTAAGATTTCATTACAGACACCGGGACAGGGGAAGTAAATAAAAGCTTGTAAAAACGGGGCTTCTTGAATACTTTTAGAAGAATTAGCGGTGCTATTACCACTTTACTACATAACATTCTTAAAAAACAATTAATGTTTGACTAAATGAAAAATATTTTATGATTACACACAGATAGGCGGCCTTACCGATTACAGCGATCTCTACCAGACAGCCTTTGGATGGAGAGAAATAATGCAATTAATGATGTACACGATATCAAATCACGCAAATCAACTTTTTGGCAACCACGGGTCAAAACACCGTGATGAGCCTTGGATACAAAAACGTTGAATTTTTAAATAATTTAAAAATTTAACTTTGTTTCTCTCTTCAGGCAGAAAAATCTTTAAATTCAATTGACGATCGTTATGTGCTACGGTGGCATTCCTGCCTTTCGCAGCGATGGTCCTGGGTTTGATTCCCGGAAGGGGCAGATGTTTATATGATGAATTCGAGCATTTGTACCGAGCATGTGTGTTTATATTGCCATTCGCAATGCATAATTTCAATTGCCATAAAGACACTTTACATACTAATCAAAAGGCATAAATTGACACGCTTTTTAGGTTAGTATTCGCTGTGTGCGCGATGACAGCGCCTCTAGTGACCACAATTATTGTGGACTTGAGTTCTGTCAAATAATGGCAACTGGATTGTTTGATAACGATTTCCGGATTGTTTTTCAGCGAAATTAAATAAAAATATCTAAAAAAGTTGGTGCATATTAATAACCGATTTTCCTACCTTAACAAAAAAATGGTATGTTATAATACGTACGGGATTTGAATCGCTAGAACATGATATATATTTCCAACCTCAAACTATGCAAAAAGGAAAAAATAGTATTAGAACAGCATGTGAGAAACGTTGAAGAGCTTAGAACCAACGGACAAAGCTACTTAATATAAGCTCTGATAGACAAACGTCTTTACTGTTACACATAATCCCTTCGAAACATCATTTAAAGTGAGTTCATATCTACTTATTGAAATTGTATTTTTGACATTTCAATAAAACACAAATAAAACAATTTGATATGCATAAAACAATTTTAACAATTAGGAACGTGCTCGATTAAAATATTGTGAACATGACAACCATTATAAAAAATATGTGCAAAATCCGTAAAAAGTGTTTTATGCAAATGCGTAATGTGCGCGGAAGTGTACGAACTAAGTATTGTATTTTTGAGTTAGTGCACCTCAACTTATATTAATTAATTTAATGTTAATTTTAATTCCAGATAAATGATGAACGTGTCGTTACGAATGTTAAGTGCGAGAGTGTTTATATTCAAAGTGGCAAGTGCAAACATATTGCTGCTTTGATACATTATATCAACACAGAAGAAAGTTTATCAAAAACAAGTAGCGAACAACAATGGGAAAAACTTTTCCCGCCTGTTTCTACACTTTATAACACTGTGACCCATATCGCGAATTTTAACGTTTTTTCTCAAAAATTCTTAATAGCGTTAGTATGAAATTGTATGAAAATATTGCAATTTGATACATGACAGTCCAGAGTTATTTCACATTTCTGTCACATCGCGCGCTGCGATCGATTTGACGGTCCCCACCACCCACTTTGCACATAGCGAATAGGTATTTTTTTATTTTACCAGCCAGCAAGTGGGGTTAAATTATGCTATATGATTAGTATGCATTTTAAAATTATGCCTTTTAAATTTATGCAACCTAATATGGACCCTATTTATATAAATCTGGGTCGTTCTACTTTTCTACCGACAATGGTCTGTCCTTCGTCTTATTATGGCATCTCGGAGTAATGATATTTACTGTTTTTTAATTCGGTTCGAATAAACGTCCATATTTTTATTATCTATTAATATTATATAATTTTTCATTTTCTCCAACCATCATATTTTTTCGTTTGTTTTCCGTAGAATGCCGTGACAGAGTGGTAAACTGAAATATGTTCTCCATAGAAAAAGGCCACATTGTCACATATTTTTTTTAAAAACCAACATTAAAAAAGAATTAATATTTGCCGCAAAGGAAACTTTAATTAGTCCTAATGACAACACAGATGCAATTTCTTTTAAATTCCACACAGAAACCACAATTATGGATAGTTCAAAAATATATAAAAATATATAGAATATTTAATATAAAAATATTCAATATTCTTGTATCAACTATGTATGTCTATCCGTAACTCTAGTGTCCATAATTCAAGCCTTACAGTGTTTACTTTGGGCTAAGCTAATTGTTGTAAATATATGTTATTATTAATAAAGAAGAATACCGTTGCTACCAGCAGCGGTAATATATTATGCCAAATAAATATTGGCTTACAGAAATTATTAGGTGGGATTAAAAGGTGGCTACTAAACCTTTTTTGCGTGATAAATGCATAATTTTCTAAATTCATTACCCCATATATAAAGGGGAGCTTTGGAAAAGAAAAGTGATGCCAGTACACCTTTGCTAATACTTATGCATTTGTTTTATCTACATAAAAAAATGAGTTCGTTATTTTTTACAGGACTAGGCGTATAGAAAAAAAATTGTGAAGTTTTCTATACGCATTCACCACCTTAAGAAGTGTGTTTTTGTTATTATCTTTTATCGTACTAGGATCTTATCTTTATCAATTTTCTCACTCTCAAACATATCTTATCCTAAAAGCTATAGTACAGTTAATAGCAAAAACCAAATATTTTTTTTTATTAGTTTGCTTTTTTCCTGACAAATACAATTGAGGGCTCTTCAAATCACTAGTGAATAAATATTTCCTAGGCAAGCGCGTTTTAGGCGAGAAAGCGACCAACCAAACTATTTACTAAAAAAATTAAATAATATTCCCGCTTATCTCACATGATTATTTTTGAAATGAAAACTTCTTTAGCGGCCCTGTGAACATTTTGGGATGGGTAAAAAATGTTAAACTCGCGTCAGGACACGTGACCTGATCCAAAACTCGGGAGACGGAGGGCGCTTACGCGAGTGCGTGTGTGTTTGTTGTCATGTTTGTGTACGATAGCGCAATAAATGAATTTTGTATCTTACCACATAAATGATAGCACTTTTATACTGATAATTAAAGCAATTCGTGCGAAATTATTCCCTAACCATTCCAAAATATCAAAAATGCACAACGTTAACGTTCATGTTTTCACTTCTGCCGGCACTCCCGGAGTGCATCCCGTTGTTTTTTTTTTTATCTCGGTCCATTTGATTTGAACCTAAAATTGATATGAACCCAACAGTTTGTTATAATAAAAAATATACAATTGATTTAAAATTAGGACATTTTGTTATCCAATCCAATCCAATGTAGTATAAACAATACAAAAGAGGTTAAAAAAAATGAGTAATAGAGAAATCATAATAAAAAAAAAATAATGTGCTTCACACTAATATTTCTATGGTTTATATTATTGCTACTCTGGTAATGCATAGACATGTATACATTTATCTTATACACTCATTTGCAAAAAAAACGGGCGGTTTTGATTTTCATTTATCTTTAAAAATATACAATACAAAAAAGGTTTCAATCGTTTGTACACGTTACTGGCCGGTTTTAAAAATGCCGTGGTATTTTAAAAAGTACGTTCTAAATTCAAATTTTCATTTGATGCTCATTTTTACAGAAAACCCCTTTTTATTTTTGGCGTGAAGTTCCAGATGTTAACATCGACTTTCATAACTTTTATTCAATATTTATCGATTAATTTCATGTCCTTGACTGTCAAAGCTTTATTTATTGCTGTTTGGCTGTATCAACAATGGTAGATAAAGTGGTAAAAGCTACCAAAATTATCGCGCTACTTGAAGAGGGTTGGAGCCAATGCTTCGTGGCTAGGAGGCTAAATGTTAGTCGCTCGACGGTTCAAAGGACCTGGCAGCGATATCAGGAGACTGGTTCCGTCGAGAGAAGGCCTGGTTCTGGAAGAAAACCATGTACCCAACCACGTGATGATCGTTTTCTTGTGAGTCGCGCATTGAGAAATCGCAAATCTTCGTATGTGGATCTTAAGAACAACCTCCAAGAAGTAAGAAATGTGCATATTAGTCTATGGACGGTCAGGAGGAGGCTTCTCGCTGCCAATATACGCAGTCACCGCCCGGCCGGCGGCCCCAAATTACTCCGTGAGCACCGAGTTCACAGGCTTAGGTTCGCTAGAAATTGTGAATCATGGACTCAAGAAGATTGGAATAGGGTTTTGTTCTCTGATGAAGCCAGGATATCTCTGTTCGGTGAAGATCGACGTCGGCGAGTGCTAAGAAGACAAGAAGAACGCTTTGCAGAGGCATGTTTCGAAGAAATCACACCTTATGGTGGGGGCTCTGTTATGTTTTGGGCAGGAATAAATTCAATGGATCGTACAGAGTTAGTCTTCATTGAAAACGGCTCAATGACTGGGCATCGATACATAACGGAAGTTCTAATTCCTCATGCACAACCTGCATTTGCCGCTCTAGGTGAAGTTTCGGTTTTTATGGACGACAATGCTCGCGCCCACCGATCTCGCGATGTTAAAGCGTATGTGCAAGAGGTCGGCATTCGTGGTTTGGATTGGCCAGCTCGAAGTCCCGACCTCAATCCCATAGAGCATGTCTGGGACGTTCTGAAACGACGTGTGAGATCAGTAAAACCGGCTCCGCAGACCATCAAAGAGCTGAAGAATGTGATTACTGCGGAGTGGGAACGTATTCCGCAAACAAGTATCCGGGATATACTCGCTAGCATGCCCAGACGAATTCAAGCTGTGGTTTTAGCTAGAGGGGGTCACACTCGATACTAACCATTTATCTGCTTTTACTTTATTAAAGAAAAACAAACAAAAAACCTTTTGACGTGACAACGTCTTAAATTAGGTTGCGGCTGGGAGTCACTTATGAAAAAGTGTAACGCTCGGTAACGTTACGATGAGTCACCGAACGAGAGAGAGGCCCGCCGAATGCCTTTTTAAAAAAAAGGTATATCCTTTATATTTGAGGTATGAACCCAAAAGCTTTATTTAGCTTATTTTTAATATTATATATTTTTATTTATTGTAAAAATTATAAAAAATGGTTTAATTACATTTTTAATTTAATTTATTACGTATATATATATATATATTAAATATTTAATTTATTAATATAAATTTATATATATTTAAATATTTAATTAATTATATATTAATAATATATTAATAATTATTTAATTTATTATTAAAATTAAAAATATTATATATATTTCAATGATTATAGATTGATTTATAATTTATATTAATTTTTAATATAAATATTATGAATTAGAGAGAGAGAAAATATTAAATATTTAATAATTTATAATAAATATTTTAATATAAAAAAAAAAAAAAAATCTATGCAATTTTTATTACTTATAAATAAAAATTATTATAGTTTATATAATTTATTATAAATTTATTTTACATATAAATTTTAGTGTTTAATTTTAATTATTTTAATAATAATTAATTTTAATTAATAGTAATTAATATTAAAAATTTAAGAAATTAAGATTTAGTAATATTAAAATTAATAACTAATTTTGTGCCAGCAGTTGCGGTTATACAAAAATTAAATTAAATTTTATTAATAATTAAGTAATAATTTTATTTTAGTAATTAATTAAATATTAAATTATTGAGTGAAATTTTAATTTAGTTTAATTTAATTTTATATTATGATTTAATAAAATTTAATAATAAACTAGGATTAGATACCCTATTATATAGAATTTAAATAAAAAATATTAAAATAATAAATAAGTATTTATTGAAACTTAAATAATTTGGCGGTATTTTAGTTTATTTAGGGGAATCTGATTAATAATTGATAATTCACGAATAAATTTACTTAATTAATGATTTTGTATATCGTTGTTAAAAAAATATTTTTAATAAAAAATAATATTTTAAAATTTAAATAAAAATTTAAATCAGATCAAGATGCAGATTATAATTAAGAATATAATGGATTACAATAAATTTATTTAAATGAATTTTAATTTGTAATAATTAAATGAAGGTGGACTTAAATGTAATTTTATTAAGTTTATTATAATGATTAAAAATTAAAATATGTACATATTGCCCGTCGCTTTCATGAATAAATTGGAATAAGTCGTAACAAAGTAGAGGTACTGGAAAGTATTTCTAGAAATAACAAATTAGAGCTTGAATAAGTATTTCATTTACATTGAAATGATAGTGAAAAATCATTTAATTTGAGTGTAATAATTAATAAATTAAAAATAATTAAAGTATTTGTAATATTAAAGGGGGGTTTTAGTATTATTAAGAAAAAAATATTAATTTTATAGTTAATTAGTATTGTGAAAGAATTTTGAAATAATTTTAAATATTAATTTATTAAAAAGTAAATTTTATTTATTGTATCTTGTGTATCAGAGTTTATTAAAAAAATTATTTAGGTTAAAATATTTCTCGAATTAAAAAGAGATAATTAATTATAAAAGTTATTGTTTCATAAATATTTTAAATAATTAATTTGAAATGAGATGTTAATCGTTTTTTAAGATATCTAGTTTTTGACGTGACAACGTCTTATAAATTGGTTTGCCGGGTGACACTTCAAGAAACTGCGTTACGCTCCGCTCACAATGAGAGCGAGTGAGAGGCACGCGTCCCTTCCACTCGGGCATGGTTAGCCCGCCTAAGAGCGAGAGAGACAGACATAAAAAGTGAAAGGGACGCGTGCCTATAAATTAATGTTTTAAATATAATTCTTTGTATAAATAAATGTTTTAAATTGTTACTATTATTTCATCCTTCTTCCTACTATACGAATGAATATTCACATTTAAATTATTTTACCACTCAAAGTCGTTGTCACGTAAAACTTTCGCCCGTATACCGACTTTACAGGCAACCAATTTTTTTTTTATTTTTACTTCATGAGCATATGCACTACTAGCAAACATACACTACTAGTGAGGTTTAGCATTATTTCCCATAAATTGTATCAAAATTTTATCAAATACTGATGAAAACGATTATTTTCTTATTAATTTACCAAATTGTGAGGATAAAACTACCTATAATTATCAAACAAAGCAATATTAACATTTGAAGTGGTTCATTGCTTAGGTGCCCGTTTTTTTTGCAAATGAGTTTATAAATAAATAAAAGTCATAGAAATATATAACGTGTATATATATAGAAAAGTGCTTGAATTCATTACAAAAATAATTATCAATACCGAAATTCGAATATTCACTTGAAATCTTGGACATACGAAAGAATTTTATTTTTATATTTGTTGACTTCACAAAAGTTTTATTAAGTCATGTTACTTAAGAAAATAAATAAAAAAATCAAAATTACTTCCTTAACTCACTAATCGTCAAGGCGATTAAAAATGTAATTTAAATATCATCCAATCTGCAAGGAAATATTTTTTTTGCAATATTAGCATTTCCAATGCGTGTATTGATCGTCAAAGCTACGCCATGACTTCGTAAGTGTTGTAAAATTAATGGATGGATAAATACAAGTATAAATATACGTGTATAAGGAAAATATAATATTGACAGACGTACAAAAGAATTACATTAGATTTTGGTTTAAAAAGATTTGTCAAAGTCATATAGAATTTAGATTACATAAAGGAACTAAAAAGTATTAATATAGTAGGTATACAAAATAGTATTCCAATAGTAAGTCCTACGTCGGGAAACCTTGTACTGAGAAGAAACCGCAAGTAACTCGGCAAGGGCTTTTTTCTGCCTTTGTTATGTGTTACGTTACATAAATAGTTATACATTTAAGTAAACTTTACTTGTTCTACCGAAATATATAAGAACAATTTACTATTACAAAGAAATAAATTATTCAGTGAATGAAGTAAGAACTCAAAAGTAAACCTATTGAAAACAAAAATCAGCGAATGATTAAAATAATTCAAATCGATTATCTAGAAAATTTTCTTCAGTTAGCGATAAAATATTACTTTTAAACGATTATCTTTTGCAGTAGATTGTACAAGCTGTCAAAAATCTCGATATTATGATTGTGTTTACACCTTTACCGAATAAAACACGCCAAAAATTTACAAGAAAATAGTAGGCCTCATGAATAATATGCAGTAAACTTTTCTTAAAATAGGTAATAGAGTTCTTACAAGATGGTTATCAAAGAAAATGGCGACGGACCTCAGAGTAAGTGTTTTATTTTATTTTATAAAAAATATTGTTTTAAGTATGGAAAATACGAGTATAATAACTAAATAAAGTGCAATATAAAACAATTTCGATTTATATAAATTTAGAATTTAACAATTAGAAACGTGCCAGATTAAAAAAATGTGAAGGTAGTAGAAAAAATAATGCCTTAGTCATCCTGTGATCACGGCTCCAGCAAAAAATATAAATTATGCGCAAAAACCGTAAATAACTTGTTTTATTATGCCATCACTCTACTGGGCATGAGTCGATGAAAAGAAATCTTACCAATGTGATTTTTTTAGAAAAAACAGTGGGGTTTCGTCATCTCCAGGTAGTGCTATGGTTCCTTGCTATGACATTGGGATTCATATTCAGAGTGAACATAAGCATGGCCCTTGTTGATATGACGGATCCAAGCAACGAAGATGTAAGTATGTTAATTGTATATTGTACTAAGTATTTTTTTTTCAGGCTCAGTTATTTGAATTTCTGTGGCCGCGGTGAATTTGTAAGCGGTGTTACTGTTTCATCTCTGCCTAAAATTATTCTAAATAATTATTTAAACATCGAGATTTCAGTAAATAGTTGTTGAAATTTAATAATGTACAAACAGTGAACGTTTTTATTATGATATTTTGTCGCCTACATTGTTAAAATGAGTTTTAAGTTAGTGAAATTATAAGATACAAATCATTAAAAGTTGTCCACCGCCACCTGATAGTGTAGTGAATCATCATACAAGTGCAAAGGAGTTTCGTGCGTCGCTGGTCGTTGCGCGCACCCCACAAGGTCCAGAACCGTGTGCTGCGTTGTGCGACGAGTGAGTGACGTCGCTCTGCTACCGCTAATGCGCATGCGCCGCCGCGCCTATAGATTAGGCACGCACAGAACAGACACTCACCGAGCACTTGATCATTGCCTCTGAGAGGTTGCAGCTAAGATTTTTTTTTTCCTTCCTGATTTTTTTTTAAAGTACACGTGAAACAATGAAGTTTGCTTGTTGCAATTTGACTTCGGATGATAGAACCGAAACGGTAACTTGCATCAAATGTAGAAACAATTTTCACTGTCAATGTATTTTCCCTACTAAACATAAAAAGGATTACTATCATATTTATAAAAAGTCTTGGTTGTGCCCTAAGTGCGCTGCCGCTCAACCTAGACAATCCAGAAATGATAATACACCTATTAAGTCTATTAGTGGCGAGAACAAGGCTGCACATGTGAAAAATATTACAGTGAGAAGGGGTAGTTCTGTGTCACAGGAACAAGTGCACCTCTCTAATCAAGAGGACATTAACACCAAAGATATTTCTGCAACGGGTCAGGCTGTAGGAGATCTACCTGAAATGATAGCTAAACAGTTTAAGCTCTCATTACGTGCCGAAATGCCTGCTATATTAAGGAAGCTTTTAGGCACAGAGTTGAAAATGTTGGTTATCAAATCTCGGAACTAACTTCATCTGTAGAATTTTTGAATAAAAAATATGACGATGTCCATGAGCTGGTCAAATCACGCGAGGAGGAAAACAAGAAACTGAGGGATAGCAATGAGAGACTTTAGGTCACGGTGAAAGACTTAAGTAAACGCATTTCGGCCTTGGAGCAGCATGGACGTGAGGCCAATGTTGAAATACATGGACTTCCCGAGTTTAAAACTGAAAATATTGCGCAAACAGTGATCCAAATTGGTAAGGCGGTTTCTCAACCCATAGAAGATGGTGATATATTGTCATGTTTTCGTGTGGTGAAGTCAAACAATGACATTTCTCGTCCACGTACCGTTGTTGTAAAGTTGCGTAGCAGTCGCTGTCGCGATACTCTACTTGCGGCTGTGTCTACCTACAATAAAGCCAATAAAACCAATAAACTAAACACTAGCACAATTGGCATTGGTGGAGACAAACGACAATTATATATCAGCGAACATTTGTAACCTGAAAAAAGGTCTCTTCATGCAGCGACCAGAATTCGAGCAAAAGAATTGTCGTATCGTTATGTATGGGTACGCAATGGCAAAATTTATGTCAGGAAAACTGAAACTACTCAGGCTAAGCAAGTCCACAGCTTGGATTGTCTAAAAGCTTTGGAATAAAGTCGTTTATGAGCCTGCTCAAAGGTAATTACATTATTGCTACCATCATGCTCACAATCTACTATCAAAACTTGAGAGGAATGCGGACAAAAACGAACGATGTCTATATCAAGGTGCTTAGTTGCAATTACGACGTAATCATCTTTACTGAGACTTGGTTAAATGAACATATTCACAGCAACGAGATTTTTGACAATAGATATATAATATATCGCCGCGATAGGAGTAGCTCTGAGTCCAGCAAAAAAAGGAGGGTGGAGGCGTTTTGGTTGCTGTCATGAAAACACTGTCAAGTATTCGTCTAAAGCACAAAGAGAGTGGTTGCGAGGATCTTTGGGTGGCAGTCGATGTAAATTTTAACAGAACATTTAAAAAGCTTCTTATTGGCGGTCTATACTTGCCGCCACCAGTGAACGTGAATCATCTTCAGCAGTTTCTTGTAAATGCTAGTGATGTTATTAATGAGTTTGATAGTGTAATATTGATCGGTGATTTTAACATGAGCTTCATTTCTTGGAGGGATTTGATATATTAACTGCTGAAAATTATCATAACAACCTGGGATTTCTTTTGGCTGACTTCGTGTCTCTGTCAGGCCTTAACCAAATCATTTCTGTAACTAATAACCAGGGTAGGGTTTTGGACTTAGTTTTAACAAACTTACCATGTAAAGTCCGTAAACCTAATACTCTTCTAAGTAAGCTGGATCCTTTGCACCCCCAACTAGAAATTGTTACAGAATTCGATGTGGATCCTACATTTAAAAACTTAAAAAATGTTTCTAGAGTAAATTACAATGTTTTTAAGGCTGATTATACTCAAGTCCTGTCTCAGTGCTCTAATGTTAATAAAATGGTTGCAATATTTTATGAAAAAAATAATTTAATTATAAAAAACCACGTGCCTCAACGTAAAGCTCGAAAGGCTATGTTCACTTGGTTCACTTTGGACTTAATTAAATTGTTAAAGGAAAAGGAAAAGCTCCGACTGAAGGTTCGCAAGTATGACAACCCGCGGGACAGGTTTGAGTTTAAGATAATTAGAAAGCGCTGTAATAGGCATATTAGAGTTTGTTACAGAAATTACATTAATAACGTGGAATGTAACATTAAAAAAAATCCGAAAGCTTTTTGGGCGTTTGTCAGTAGTAAAAAAGGTGGCTCCAATAATATACCGTCAGTAATGTATAAAGACTCCAGCCATCAGGACTTCGCTTCAAACGGGTTTGATATCGCAAATTTATTTGCTTTTCATTTTCGAGGGTCTATAACAAATCGCAATTACTTGATGATTCTCCATCACTCAATGCAATAGATTCTGCAACTTTGTGCTATCCTCTTGATCGGATAGTTATTAATGAAAAAGCTGTGCTTAAACTCTTGAAGCAGTTGAATCCGAATAAGTCTATGGGCCCAGATGGTATTCCTCCACTTTTCATTAAGAGATGTGCGCGATTTTTGTCACTTCCGCTTAAGGAAATTTTCAATAAATCCTTATCTTCAGATGAATTTCCCTCTGTTTGGAAGGAGACACGAGTAACACATGTTCATAAAAAGGGTGAAATTGATAACTTACAGAATTATAGACCAATCTCTATTCTTTCTGTTTTCTCCAAAATTTTTGAGGCTGTTATTTGCCCAATCATTACAAGCCACACTAGGAACCAAATAGCAGTAGAGCAACATGGGTTTCAATGTAAAAGATCGGTTTTAACTAATCCTACATCTTATTTGACTATTTGAGGAACATTTGAGCCGTAGCTTTCAATCTGTAAAGACGTATTTAACCTCAAATGCGATCGGTTGTACGTTAAGTTTCTAAGTTTTCTATGATTTGTGAGTGTAGAGTGTAGTAAGTGTTGTGAAATTAATTGCACTTAATTTAAATGATAAAAGTTTAATAGTTTAAATTCGATCAATGGTTTATTATTTTTTTGTTATTTAAGTATAAAGTAGTAAGTTATATAAATATCTAGATATATATAGATTTATTTAACTATAATAGAATATGTCTTAGGAATAATGGAGGACTCGCCTCGATGAATTCCGCCTGACTTTTTAGCCCTCGGGACAGTGACAAGTGACCTTACTACAGAGATAAGTTAATCTTATTGAGTAAATTTTTATTTTATGATTTGTTAATTTATACTTAAGTAATACATGAAATACGAAGTAAGGGCGGAGAAATATTTTATTAAACGGTTTTAGTTATTTTATTATTTATTCTTGGGTCAAATTTAGTAATTCAAATTTCACCCTCTTCCCGTCAACCGATTAATCAGAAATTTTGTATACACTTTGGGTTTTGGTGACAATACAATTATGTTTATTCATTATCATTATACATTCAAGATGGCCGCCGCTACAAAATGGCGGATAACGTAGGTTTTATCAATCCCATCAATATGGGTATCAAATGAAAGGGCTCAACAAGCAGAATACAATATACTATAAAAAATTGAAATCCAAGATGGCGGCCGCTACAAAATGGCGGATAACGTAGGTTTTATCAATCCCATCAATATGGGTATCAAATGAAAGTGCTCAACCAGTAGAATACAATGTACTTTATAAAATTAAAATCCAAGATGGCGGCCTCTACAAAATGGCGGATAACTTAACTACGTATAGAGGAGTTGGACTGCAATAAACTAACGGGCAAGAAACCTTGCAATAATGAAGCACTAAATGAATTAAACAGAATGCGAAATAAAAACTAAAAACTAGAAAATAAAAATAGGTAAAAAAACTTTTTAAGTTAAACGGTTTTATGTTAAACATACATTGCAATGTTTAAGATAAATGTACTAAAAACCAAAAAAAATAAAATAAAATAGATACAGTCGTGGGAATTATAAACATATGCATAGACTAGACTAAAATAAAACCGTGGGGCACGTCAATTGTCTACAATCGTTGATTAAAATGTTTGTTTTAATTTTGTTTTTTAATAATTAATATAATATGCCATGGCGACGCGACGACGCATAGATTTTTTTTAATGGGTTCGCTTTTGATCCCAATCAAGCCCGGAGGCCATGACAAGATCTACGATGGAACGAGCTAACCTAGAAAATGCCTTTTCACCCTGACTTTAAAAACGAACGGTTTATAAATACTCGGTTATACAGATATTTATTTATTTATTTTATTTTTGGCACATCAACATTATATACACAGTACATTAAAATACACTCATTTGCAAAAAAAACGGGCGGTTTTGATTTTCATTTATCTTTAAAAAGATACAATACAAAAAAGGTTTCAATCGTTTGTACACGTTACTGGCCGGTTTTAAAAATGCCGTGGTATTTTAAAAAGTACGTTCTAAATTCAAATTTTCATTTGATGCTCATTTTTACAGAAAACCCCTTTTTAAACCCATTTTTGGCGTGAAGTTCCAGAAGTTAACATCGACTTTCATAACTTTTATTCCATATTTATCGATTAATTTCATATCCTTGACTGTCAAAGCTTTATTTATTGCTGTTTGGCTGTATCAACAATGGTAGATAAAGTGGTAAAAGCTACCAAAATTATCGCGCTACTTGAAGAGGGTTGGAGCCAATGCTTCGTGGCTAGGAGGCTAAATGTTAGTCGCTCGACGGTTCAAAGGACCTGGCAGCGATATCAGGAGACTGGTTCCGTCGAGAGAAGGCCTGGTTCTGGAAGAAAACCATGTACCCAACCACGTGATGATCCTTTTCTTGTGAGTCGCGCATTGAGAAATCGCAAATCTTCGTATGTGGATCTTAAGAACAACCTCCAAGAAGTAAGAAATGTGCATATTAGTCTATGTACGGTCAGGAGGAGGCTTCTCGCTGCCAATATACGCAGTCACCGCCCGGCCCGCGGCCCCAAATTACTCCGTGAGCACCGAGTTCACAGGCTTAGGTTCGCTAGAAATTGTGAATCATGGACTCAAGAAGATTGGAATAGGGTTTTGTTCTCTGATGAAGCCAGGATATCTCTGTTCGGTGAAGATCGACGTCGGCGAGTGCTAAGAAGACAAGAAGAACGCTTTGCAGAGGCATGTTTCGAAGAAATCACACCTTATGGTGGGGGCTCTGTTATGTTTTGGGCAGGAATAAATTCAATGGATCGTACAGAGTTAGTCTTCATTGAAAACGGCTCAATGACTGGGCATCGATACATAACGGAAGTTCTAATTCCTCATGCACAACCTGCATTTGCCGTTCTAGGTGAAGTTTTGGTTTTTATGGACGACATTGCTCGCGCCCACCAATCTCGCGATGTTAAAGCGTATGTGCAAGAGGTCGGCATTCGTCGTTTGGATTGGCCAGCTCGAAGTCCCGACCTCAATCCCATAGAGCATGTCTGGGACGTTCTGAAACGACGTGTGAGATCAGTACATCCGGCTCCGCAGACAATCAAAGAGCTGAAGAATGTGATTACTGCGGAGTGGGAACGTATTCAGCAAACAAGTATCCGGGATATACTCGCTAGCATGCCCAGACGAATTCAAGCTGTGGTTTTAGCTAGAGGGGGTCACACTCGATACTAACCATTTATCTGCTTTTATTTTATTAAAGAAAACAAACAAAAAAGCTATTTTATTTTTACTTCATGAGTATATGCACTACTAGCAAACATACACTACTAGTGAGGTTTAGCATTATTTTCCATAAATTGTATCAAAATTTTATCAAATACTGATGAAAACGATTATTTTCTTATTAATTTACCAAATTGTGAGGATAAAACTACCTATAATTATCAAACAAAGCAATATTAACATTTGAAGTGGTTCATTGCTTAGGTGCCCGTTTTTTGGGAATTTATATATATATCATTCCATATTACATACCTAGTGCATATAACTATCTTAGATATGCACAGCATTACAACTTAAGGTTAATTTACAACATTTTTACAGCTCTTTCTTACATTATAAAAATACAAATAAAAATGAATAAACAAAAAGAAAACAGAAAGGACTTTATATGTAGATATGCACTTTATTTGCAGTAAAGTTTTGTACGACGTGAATGGAACACACAGTTCTCTTCGCTTCTAACCAAACTTGCCTCCATAGATATAATTTAATATAGTTCATGAAATAATGGTTTTCTGAATTAAAAAGTGTGGTGCCTTTTTAAACAAAAAAATAATACATGTGTGCAATTCACACGCGGTAGAAGTGAAACCTTCAAAAATAATACGTACACGTAAACAAAATACCACATTTGTTGTGAAGCCTTCTCTCAAGCTTTGTAGTACGAATGCGCTCACAAACACGTACATCATGCTTCCTAGCCCATTTTATCCTACGTTAAATCTTATGAATTTATGTGTCTGTTTCTTTTTACTGTCGCTTTTTCGTTTCATCGACTTTCAAATCATAACGACGCTAAAGAAGTTTTCACTTCAAAAAATGTAGGGAATAGGCCTCTGGTGGGAACCGGATTATACGCCTTAACCCTGGCGAAATTCATCAGTAACGATAATAATATTGCTTATACTCACACCAACTATCCTAGCGCGAAGTAAGCACTCTAAGGCTTATGTTATGGATACTAGGGTACTCGTATTCATCACACTAACATCCTGCCTCTACCGGCCCCTGAACCCAGGATCGTCGTTGCGAAATACAGGATCGCTATCATTGCCCAAACGGTCATCAAATTCGTTAATAAAATCTACTATTTTCGCTTTATCAAATTGCTTATATTTATTAACAGGTATTCTGAAATTCTAAACATCTATCTATATATCTATCTTTTTTCCTGACAGAGTGTTTGACCGCGATGAACTCTGAAACAACGTAAACGATTTTGGTTGCTTTTGTTTCATTTTGTTGAATTTGTTCCGACTTAAGACAGGATAAGTTTTATTTATAACACAGGAACGCTTGACAGGGTCAGCTCGTAATAATATTTAATAACATTTATGTTGTTTTCACGTTACCATGTCACACGGCTCAAAAGGGATCAAAACGTCGGGATTAAATAAAAAAACATGACTTTAAGTGCTATTTTCACGTTTTAAATTATTAGCGATCCTTTTAATATTGTTTAAATTCAATGAGTGAACAACACGAAAGTTATTAAACTAAATATAGAATAATATATTATATAGAATTCTCATATTTGGGACGGTTCCGTCCAGTACCAAATCCAGACGCTTGAATCAATTGAAAGGAAGACCAAAAACTTATCGGCAAAGATCTTTTTAATAATAAACTAAAAAGCCTTAAACACAAACGGAAGGTAGCTAGCCTATCCGTTTTTTATAGGATAGATTTCGAAGAATGTGCAGCAGAATTGCACAGCCTTATTACGCCGTACCCATTTTTTCATAGGACAACCAGACTTACAAATAAGGGCCACTGTTATGTGGTTTATATACCAAAGAGTCGCACTAAGCGTTTTGGTTCCAATTTTGTGACCTGTACCGCTAAAGATTGGAACTCCATGCCTAAGTATGTGTTTCCTGACACATACAATTTAGAGGTCTTGAAGTCACGAGTGAATAAATATCTTCTAGCTAAGCCCGTCACATCCTAGATCGTATCTTCGCTTACCGTCAGGCGAGCTAGCGGTCAAGCGCTTACCTATTTAAAATAAAAACGGTACTACTAGTGCTAAAATTTAATATAGAAATACGGTGGTAATGTTTCTATATAAACAAAAGTATATTTAAATTATACCTTATCATATCACACTAACACTTTTGTGATCCTTCGAGCCGGATTCGGATCCAACTTCACTCAAGAAAATTACTTTTGATTTCAGGCTTTTGACTGGTCTGTGAGCTCTCAAAGTACTATTCTGTCCTCATTCATGTGGGCATACGTCGTCAGCCAGTTTCCAGCTGGAGAATTAGCTGCCAAATTCGGAGGCAAAATTCTTCTCATAATCTGCATTCTGAGCAATGTCATCGTTTCATTTATTCTTCCGACATGTGCGTATTATGTGAGTATGAATGAATGAAAATGAAATGAATGAAAAATACTTTATTGTTACACATACAAATATACAAATAGCTTAAAACAATATATATATATAGAACGAAAGGGTGCTACAATAGGCGGTCTTATCGCTTAGAGCGATCTCTACCAGACAACCTTTGGGTGGAGGGAAATAAAGCTATTTAGAACAGGGGTGTGATGCAACAAAAGAAAAGAATATAAATATATATATATAGGATCTTGAAAATAACCTTAAAAAAATACAATATCTAAAAAATACTTAAATAAATACCTAAGTACATAAATCAGAATAAATAATAATACATACACAAATATCCAATAAGCTAAATTTACAAACAAGCAGCTTAGCAGTTATTGGGAAAGATAAAACTTATTAAATCTTTGAAAGTAGTTATTGACTGAGCTGGCCTGATCGAAACTGGAAGTGAATTCCAGAGACGAATAGCTTGCACAGTAAAAGAACAGTTATAAAAGGTAGTACTATGTGATGGGGTTAGGAGGCTTAGATTTTCTGATGACCGAAGGAGATAAGAGTTTGCACACTAAAGGAAATGAAAGCGTTCTTTAAGATAACGAGGGTAAGTAGGATTAAACAGTATATTGTAGAGGAGTGAAAGTATATGAGCGTTCCGGCGAAGTCGAATAGGAAGCCACTTGAGCTGATAGCGATACTGAGAGACATGATCATATTTACGCAAGCCAAATATGAACCTTATACAAAAATTCTGGAGACGTTCAAGCTTGTTTAGCTGGTCCTCCGTTAAGTCAAGGTAACTGGCGTCAGCATAATCAAGGACAGGGAGTAACAGGGATTGTGCGAGCGCAATTTTAGTGGCAGTCGGTAAAAAGTTACGTAGTCTCCGCAAAGATGACGCAGATGCATACAACTTACGGCTAATGGCTTGGAGTTGCGGTCCCCAACTCAGTGTACTGTCTATAATTATTCCTAGATTAAAAAAAAAAAGTTCTTTATCATGGATGAAGAAACCTATTTTAGGATTTGTTTTTTAAAAATATTTGCATATTGTTAAACTAAACGTAATTTATGGTTTAAAACGACCTGAATTATAAAATTTCTTACTATTCATTCAATTCTGCAATTTAAAAACTGTTACTTTATCGTCCTTAATTTTTTGTTACTTTCATCAATTACAATTATTTTATTAGTAAAAGTTTATGCCCGTCCAAATATAAATGTAAGCATGACTTATGAATTTGAGCAATAAATAACGATTTAGATCATAAAAGTCCCTTCAGTGCTGGCATTAAAATATTCAATAATTTATATGGAGATATAAATGCTCTGGATTTATCAAAAGTAACTTAATATACACTTTGGATGAGTGCTATTAACATGCAAATTATTACATTTCCCACCATTCATCTGTTGCACAACTAAGCAAATACAGGCATGGCATAAATAATAATATTTAATCATTCCATATTCCTATTCTTATTAGTTTTGATAACACTTCTTCGTATGATGAACAGGGTGGTTGGCAGTTGGTTTGCGTATGTCGAGCTATTCAAGGTTTCGGACAAGGAGTACTTATGCCATGCATGCATAATCTCATCGGAAAATGGTGCCCATTAGAAGAAAAAAGTCGCCTCGGCACTTTTGTATACGTGGGTAAATATCGTGTGGTATCCGGTAAAGTAGAATAGCACCACCACATTGTACTTAGTGTCGTAAAAGGGACAAAAACCGAATGTCCTCACTGTACACTTCCCGTAAACCCCAAAATAGGTATCTGCGTTTTCTGAATTATGATCTTTTACTCAAACATGGAGATTATGGCAAATATACTTCCATTATCACCCAACTATTTTTGGGAAGGTTTTTCTCTTAGCAGTGGACGTCCTCTGGTTCAAATGATGACAATGATGATGAAATATAGAGGAAGACTGATGAGGTGTCGTAACATTAAAATGAAGTTATTAGATCGACGACAGTGAAGATAACTCCATCAAAATGGATGGATGAAATTGAAAAGACTAAGATTATCACAAAGTCCATATAATACAACTGGTTGCTCGAGGCAAACAGAGCAATTGTTCTCTTTGCCCAAGGAAATGAGAAAATAATGAAAGTTCTTTTATTTCCCCTATTTATAGTGTAAGAGACATCAATGTTGTTTTAAAATAAGGTCAGAACTGCAGAGCAGAGAGACTTTATTCTTACGCCACGTGTTGACGAAGTATCCAAACTGTTTTCTGAGTAGATATTTATTGTTTCCGATATAAAACGCTTCATATATAGTAAACATAATACATAGGAGCAGCAACTTTACCATGTCCGTAATAGTGTTGGAAAACGTTGGACATCGATATTTTCATTTCTTCTCGGGAAAATATTTTCTATTTATATTTCTTTTAAATTTCAGGAGGGTTTTTTGGCATGGGTTTTCAGAATTTTGTATCAGGGTATATAATTAATGCTTGGCGTTGGCCCGCCATATTCTACGTAAATGCTATCACCGGACTAGTCTGGTTGGTTCCTTTCATCATATTTGCTGCTGATTCGCCGCAAACATCTAGATGGATTAGTAAAGACGAAAGACTTTATATTCAAACTTCTTTAGGTCAGATTGGTGAACCGAAGGTGAGTAGAAATAATAATTTTCTGTCTTTTTTTGGCTAACCTAAAAATGTTTGTCCTCAATATTTCCCATTTTTTTTTCCCGGCAAGGCTTAATATACAAGCATCTTTTTCGGTTTATTTTAGGGTTTTAGTTTAGTTTAACATTGTGCTTTGTTATATATTTTGGTCTTAAAACATTGGGAGGATACAATTACAAGAATTTAATTCCTTTTGACTTTTTTTGCAGAAACTGAAGACTCCATGGAAGAAGTTATGGACTTCCATGGCTTTCGTTTCATTGATAGTGGCCAACTGCGCTCAGAATTGGGGTCTTTGGACATTGATGACTTTAATGCCCATGTATTTGAGTCAAGTACAAGGAGTAAATATAAAATCGGTAGGTTTGATCACGAACATATTTTAAGATATATAGAATAATCGATCGTTTGGTGTAACGATAGTTGATCCTATCTATACACCAAAAGATTCCAAATTCTAAACTATTAGAATCATGTATTTGTATAATGAATATAAGGATCTGTTCCCGATTCGTGGTTTTATATATTTATATATCTATTCTATCTCTTAAGTGATATCCATTGTTTATCCCAATTTTTATTTAGTTTGGGACTGAACGATTGACATTAGTTATCCGGAATTTATTTCTGTTTGCTATTTATCTTTTTTTTTAATAATTTTTTTTGTTTCCAGAATGGTTTAATGTCAGCAATACCTTACATGGGAATTTTGATAATGAGTTTTCCGTTTGGATACATAGCAGATCTCATTATAGCAAAGAAATGGCTGAGTCTGACGGCTACAAGGAAAATCTCAAACAGTATCGGTATTAAAAGTTTATTTCGATGGGCACATTTATCGGTTTACTGAAGAAGTTTGTATTTTACGTTCCCTTCACACCCTGTAAACATTAAAGATCTGTAATGCCAAAGTATTCATCGTAATAACTACCTTTTGAAAATTTTGATAATTATATCAATCTAAACAAATAAAAGTTTAATTTCTAGTCGTTTGCGCTAACTCCATTTGTAACAGTTTAAAGTTACTGACTAATAAAAAATATACTTTCATCATCACTATCCACCTTCTTAATCTTATACATTAATCTTATACATTAACAGCAGTGAAAAGTCGCCGGCTCAGCATATTTCACGGCGACCACGATAACACTGACGCTGTGACCCTGTTTTTCAGACGGAGGCTTATAGATAAAAATAACATCAACATTATCCAGCGCAAGAACACCTAAGACCTTAAGATTTACTGGTAATTTGGAGGTAACTTCATCAAAACTTTCAGGTGCTTTCGGCCCTGGCCTCGCGCTTATTGGATTATCATACGCGCCTGCGGACATCACTATTGCAGTTACCCTTCTGACTCTCGTGATGGCTTTGAATGCAGGGCATTTCTCAGGGTACCTGGTAATGTTGCGTAGTTATTTTATTAATATATTTTCAAGAATTTTTAATTTATCACAGATATTTTCTTATAAAATACCTTTTGTGTGTATGTTTATTTGTATGTGTGTATGTTCGTTCAAATTAAAGAGCACTTGCCGTATTCGAATTTTTTTAGGTTAGAGACCCGTCTGACTCCTGATAAAAGTTGAATATATCTAGCTACGTTGTCATACCTAGAAAAATGAAATAATTATTGATTTTATTAAAAATATCGGGACCCGTAAATGCATTTATTTTTAGTTTTACCAATAATACTTAAGAGTTTAATTAGTACCAATTTAAAATAATGCGCGACCTTACAATTATTAAGGTGAAAACTGAAAATCAGTGATTTTCTCCAAGAGTAAAGAATATGCTGCGTTTTTTTTTGCAAAGCTACGACCCACATCGGTCCATCATTTTACTTTTATTATTATTTTTAGTTGCTTCAACAGACAAATTCGAAGACCTGGTATGAATATATCGATGGATAGATAATCACTGAAAACTAAGTTTTCTAACTTCTTTCAGCTTGGTCACGTTGATATGGCGCCGAACTTCGCAGGAACTATGAGTGGCATAACAAATGGTTTTGCTAACGTTCTGTCCATATTCGCTCCATTGGCGGCTGGTTTTATTTTGAAAGACGAGGTGAGATTTCTTGTTGGAAGCTTTACACCGGAATCGAAGTGGATCTAAATGTTAGCAAAATTAGAATTTTACACCACGCCTATGAATTAACAAGATGATAAAAGATCTTAATTAAAATCTAAGGCCTCGTGCCATCAGTATCACATAAGTCCCTTTGAGGAATTACCCATGGAAGAAAAACCTTAAACACATCCTTAAATCGCGATAATATTGCAATTGGTTAGAAAAAATGAAAACGTTAGAGCATATATCACAAAATGAATTATAACATATTCTACCCTTTTCTTAAATTGTTATGATCCATAACAGATTAATTCTTTGTTCTAGTACTGCTTTTAGGTACAAGATGGCGATATTATCGATATAGTTTTAAGTTTTAATAAAAATAACGTAGGCATTAATATAAGATAATGATAAAATGATTTTTATTCAATACTAGCGGCCCGTCCCGGCTTCGCACGGGTGGACAAAATTCTTTAAATTTTTCTAGCATTAAATATAGCCTATGTTACTCAGCGTGAATGTAGCTTTCCAATGGTGAAAGAATTTTTAAAATCGGCTTAGTAGTTTTTGAGTTTATTTCAAACATACAAAAATACAAATCTTTCCTCCTTATAATATTAGTGTAGATAACAATGAGATCCCGACACTTTTGCATGCGTCTTGTCTTGCTTGCATCAAGCGCGCGTGGATATCCTTAGCAGAGTTATTTTAGAAATGTATTTATTATACTCTTCAAAGATCTTATATTTACAATCATCAACAAATATATTTCGAAAAAGATTATTACAGGATTTTATGTTGATAAAAAACTCTCTGGCCCATAACTCATTAATAGGTACCAACTCTTAACATCTTACACACGTGATAACTTTAAACGAAATATCCGATTGAGATGAAACAAAAAGTATTTTACTTCTACATAAATACTCTTGATAACATAATGCTTAATTTCGATAAAGATTAATATTACGATACATATTTAACGTAGTTTTTTTTTCTTTAGACGATTTAATAATTATTTTGAACACAAAATCGGTTATTGTGATTAAACCATGATAGCTAGATATATGTTCTCGCGGACTTTTTTGTAGGTCTTAATGCATGATTGAACATCAGAGCTACGCCATGCCTTTTTATATACGGATCTTTACAAAAGCTGTAATAAAGACAATATTTTGCTATGTTTATAATATGCCTATCTTCGTATACAATTGGTTTAATTGTCATATTAAAAAAAAAAAAACGCTTAAATTACTATTTTATTACCGTCAATATGGTTTTGCTTTCCAAAATCATATCCATTAAATTACCTTTTTTGAATTTACAAACTTATTTGTATACGAAAATAATTAACTTTTACACAATTAAGCAATAATAATAATAATAACATTAAAATGACAATTCCAAGAAATTTGTTAGAAGCAATATACTATATTGGTTGCAATGTATACCTATCTGATAAATATATTACTTATCGATATCTATTATTTACGCGTTATCAGGTGCATTACTAATTGAGTAGCGGCAATGACGGAAGGCATGCTTTCAATAATTTGTAGGTATTTTAGAAACTTCTAGAAAGCACAATGAAATCTACTCTTTAACAACTCAAAAATAAGGTCAATTTAATTTTTTAATTTCCAAGAATTCAATATAATCAATTTACAATTTTAATGAAAATAGCAGAAAATATGAATAACAGATGGTAAGTTATGCCTCAATTGAATAAATAAGTCCTTGGACTATCATTGTTACACCAAACTGTATGAAAACTGTAAAACTGTAAAACTGTATGAAACGGCATTTTTCTATTTTTTGCCATATTGTTTCGCTTAGAGTTTGCGATCCCGACTGAGTAAGCAGCAGGGCCCGATCTAAGGGGGGGCAAGCCGGGCATTTGCCCAGAGCGGCAAAAATGCAGGGCGGCAAAATTGACTTATTCCTATCTTCCAACTAAGCCATTAGCCATTTACCACCCAAGTTTGAGAATTTTATGCGCCACCCTCCAAACTACTTCAGGTTGGCTAGTGGAAATATTTAAGTATTTTACTTAACTGAATTATTTTAGTTCGAAAGAAAGAAAGAAAGAGTAGGGATCCGTAAAAAGTACCGAAACCTGAGTAGTGTTGCTGGAATAAACACAACCTCTTTTGTGTTTTGATAGATTTTATTTATAAAAAGTATTGTATGATTTCGTCATCTGTCTGTCTAAAATTTACATTCTAATAAACCGAGTTCAATATAAACAATCTACTTAAATCCGGGTATTTTCTACAGGTTGTGGACCTACAACCTCTTTTCTACAAGTATCGACGACCTCCGTGGTCGAGTAGTGTGTACACCGGTTTTCATGGGTACGCCACTCCGACGCCCCAGGTTTGATTCCCGGCCGAGTCGATGTAGAAAAAGTTCATTAGTTTCTATGTTGTCTTGGGTCTGGGTGTTTGTGATACCGTCATTACTTCTGATTATCCATAACACAAGTGCTTTAGCTACTTACATTGGGATCAAAGTAATGTATGTGATGTTGTCCAATATTTATTATATATTTATTTATTTATCGATACTTTCATATCGATACTAAGTATATTTGGATACGATACTTTGTTCCGATATTTTGAGGTATCGATACTTTTATAAGTACTCGATTTTTTTAACAAAATTTAAGTCACATCATTAGATTTGGGTCGTAGCGGATTACCCTTCTATAGACAATGGTTTATGTTTAGAGCGTGTGTTGCCAGTTTCTCGTGATTGGAACCTATTCTCCTATTTAGTAGATTTATTTTGATCAATTTACTAAAAAATGATTTAATACAGTTTAATCCTAAATTTACTTTTTTACTGTTGCTCTTGCTTTTGCTAATATAGCACAAAGGAAAAAAGGCCCATACGCATCAGTGAATCGCAATAGGTCGATGATGATAATAAAGTTGAAAGGTACATAACCATGTCGATAAAAAAATATATCACTCCATCCATTCAATAGTTCCTGTGAAATTTTTCAAAAGACATACATCGTATACTTATAGTAACATAGAAACACTTATAAACTTTCGCAAAGGTTACTTCTTCAGAAGGCCCAAAATACTGAAGTGAATATTGTAGGTAGGTATAATCCTAACAGTATGACGTATTTTATGTAGGTACTTGTATACTTAGCATCCCCCAACAAAACTAACACATGACTTATATGGTTTTCTGTAAGTAAAGGGCGGCGAAAATGATCTTTGCCCTGAGCGGCAAAATAGCTAGATCGGGCCCTGGTAAGCAGAAGGTCTAAGAGCGCGGAGTTAGGCATACTATAGTTTACGCGGGTACCGCCCACTTGCAATTTCTACTCTTTTTTACTGTTCTGTGATGATAACCATTTGAGCAGCAGTCGGGAACATCTTTATGCTTAATGTTCCTTTAAAAACATGAAAAAATCTTTAATAACTAAGAGGCGTTAAATTAGAAAGACGCATAGAAATATCAAGTTGATAATTATATTGTTACGACGGAGGGCTGTCATTGTCGTTTGTTACCTTCGAAAAAGGAGCCGCGGTAAAATCGTAGTTGTAATAAAATTAGTTATACCTACTAGACGACAGAGATAGCGAGCACGCGCGGTGTCGCGAATGAGCGAGCCGGTTCGCGAACATTGTTCGAGAGTTAAGTCGGCTCGACGTGATGATTCTAGAACGTTCGCGACTGCGTCGTCGTATATTTAAAGCTAAACGCAGCCACGTAATAGTTCTGATTTCGGAAACGATAGAGGCGACTTGAAAGTTATATTTGGAGCGAATTGAAGAGTGAATTAATAAGACAATTCAGCGAGTAACTGGACTATTGTGAACGTGGTTTACGCACGCGTCTGGGATATTTTGCGACGGTATTGAAGTTATATTTTTTGACAACTTCGGCGTATTTATTGCATATTTGGAGTAAATTAGTCAACGGAAGGTGTATGAAAGTTACCTTAGTATCATTAGTCTCCGTTTACGAAATTTTACGAACTGTTAGTCCACACAATTTTTTTTCAACACTTGCAATAATGTGCGTAAAATGCAGTTAGTTTTTTTAGTTGTTGAATATTGATTCATTTACACTTGTACATTGTATCGAAGTCAGCGACCGAATGCCGCCCTCCAGAATACGCCGCAGACGATAAGCCTCGCCAAAGTGGCGGGACAAAGGTCTGTGCCTCAATCGAAAGGCGGGAATGCATCTGATTGGCGCCTTTGTATACTGCACATCAATATTAGTCAATAGCGCTTCCATTAATTACAAATAACAATTATAAACCCTCAATTATTAAATCGACTACAATATAGACAGTACATTTAAAAATAAACTAATAGTCAAAACTTTTTACAACATGAAAGAATATTTAGAATTTAAATTGTAACACTGCATTTTTCGCATTTTTAAATTAGACGACTTTTGCTTAATATTTTAATTGTTTCTTCATCTTCTGTATGTTATGTACTTCTAGTATAAAGGACATTTTCTAATCGTGTTCAAAAGCATCGTGTTCACAAATGGCAAATTGAACAATGTCCTTTGTAAAGATTATATATATAAATTAATAATTATGGGGCATACTCGGTATAGTTAATCTATAATCTAAGATCACAGTGGTTTGTCACTCCGCTCTTTTTCCCGCTCTTTTCCCAATGTATCAATAACATAGCAACAGCAAGTAGTTCGTCTATCGGACGCTAGATGGCGCTAACGGAAAAATATTTAATAATAAAAAAATTTAAAGAATTTTGTCCACCCGTGCGAAGCCGGGACGAGCCGCTAGTCAGTTTTAATATAATAAAATGATTTCGAATTAATTTAACAGAAACAAAACACTGTATAAATAATACAAGCTTATTATACACTGTTACAAAGCATCAAGGCTTTCGAAAGTACTTTTTTGTTTTTAAATAAACGTATTATGCTGTTACAGACAAATCCTGATGAATGGCGCAACGTATTCTACTTGTCATCGGGCTTATACATTGGATGTAACATTTTCTATATTATCTTCGGTAGCAGTGAGAGGCAGAAATGGAACGAACCAGAGGCAGAAAAGACGTGTATGTATAATAAGTACCTACCTATAGTTATTTGTTATGCAGGCTGTAAAGTTGAGATTTGGTCGCGAGTTACCTCTATTGAAACCAGCGCGCTTGAAAAAGTTAGGTTTGTCATTCAATTTCTGCGTGGGACATTGCGTAAATTGAAATTGTGTTTCTGATTAAAGAAAAACACATATTACGTTAGTACGTTCGGAATCGTCATTATAGTCTTTATAACTTAAAAAATATTGTTATTTAAATTTATACTACAGTAGGTACTCCGTTTTGAATTTTGTTGTTAAATTATTTAGTTAGTAATTAATAAGTAATAATTAATTAGTAATTAGTTCCTTCTATGGTTAAATATTACACATTTAAGAACATATGAAAAAAAATTTTCAAGGTTCTCTATGGTATTCCTCCCTGTAGTGAGGTGAAAAATTGTGTGCTTCGCGCGGCAAAAAAGTTTTAAGCGATTCGCTACGCTCGTGGTTTAATCCTAGAATCCTTCGCTTGCTCAAGTTCAATAGAGGTAGCTCGCGGCCAAATCTCAACTTTCCAGCCTTGCATAATAAATAACTACTATTTTACTAACCTTGCATTGATGAGAAGTCTTAAATCTTACTTCGGAAGACATCGAAATGCAGCCGCAAGAAACACGACTTTTTATTTCAATCTTTGAATGTTAAACAGTTTCTTAAGGAAACTTGCACTATATTATCAAAAGGCGTATTAAAATATTCCATTTACATAAATCAAATTCAGTATGTATTAGCTGTCTCTGATGACCGTTTTTATTCTAAGTTCACATCAGTTGCCAAGTAATGGAACCACATTCCTCCTCCAGTAAGAATTTCCCGGACATTTCAATAATTCAACAAGCTAATCTCAAAGTATTTTATTGTACACCCACTTAAATAAAGTATCTCTTTGATTTGTAGACAATTATCAATAACAGTTGCCACGCTAACTCAATTATCTTACAATTAGTTTTAAAGCATAGCATAATAAATACTATTATGTCATCTTAATTAAAGTCCTTTCATAAATAACAAAGCAAATTAATAAGCAATTCACATCTATATATTACTAGGCGATGCAGTCGCTAAGCATAAAGCTACGCTAGCACCATATATTGGAGCGGAGCGTAATACCCAAAAAAAAAATTTTTTTGTTACGATGGGAATTTTTGCGAATTTCGAAATTCGTCCGTCCGTCAGAATTTGATCCTAAACCTGTTGATTCGATTCCACACAAAAAATATTAAAATCGGTTAAGAACTCGGGAAGTTATGGCGTTACAGACATTGCGTCATTGAAGCTGATCCATGGGAGCTTCGCTCCAAAAATTCATTTATGTTTTGGGTCCACGAAAGACCAAGGAAGCAAATGAATGCTTGTAACATATGCCGGGTGGAGACCTTTTCAGTAAGTGATATCTTATTTAGTCCAAGGGTAATGGAATGCAAAAGTATTCTATGTTTATCTGCTGAATAAAGATTTTTGAAATCCTGTTAAAACTCAATGAGCGGTCGCGGAAGAACCTTCACATTAAATTTTTTTCTGATATCGACCATAATTTAACAATCATTTCATTGTTTCAGGTGAATCCACATAATATTACATCCAAAGAATTTTGTATAAAAATTTAAATAAATAAGTTATACCAGAAATGTTGTATTTATTTAATTTTAATATAATTTTTTGAATTCACAATATCTTCAACTTCACCACATGGAGGCGTGGTTGTTTTTATATCTTATATGAATTATAGTTTTAATTAATTGTGGTAATTAAGAAGCTTGACCTGAGTTAAAAAATCCTAACAGAAGCCAAGGTAGTACGCGTCATCGATATTAGTCTGCAGCATATGTATTTATTGTTTCAAAGTTAATTATTAAAAACATCAGAAACTGCTGCACAATCCAACGTACGTGAAACTGAACTGCGGTTAGTTACTATTCCTACTTGTTGCACCAAGCGCTTCTCAACATCTTTTATAATGCGTACAGCTATAGAGTTGAACTCTCTCCCTGCGTCTGTATTTCCGAGTACTTATATCCACCCATTTTCAAATCCAGGATGAATAGGCACCTTATGAGTTAGCTCTTTCTTTCTTGAATCCTGTTTTGGCCCCCGGGCTTGATTAGGATCAAGAGCAAACACATCCAAAAAAACTTTTTTCTTCGCAATATTAAATTCAGAATTTCATCATATTTTTTTAAATTATTTGATCGACCGCAAACCAAATTATTAAAATACGCCCACAAGGTTATAAAAGCACCGATTAGAATTATTCCGGATTAATCAATTCACTTTAATAAAAATGGCTATCCATCAGATCGGGGTGGTGTTTCGGATAAGTGGGCCGATGAAGATGAATTGTGACATCAACTCAGGGATATCCATTAATCTATGGTTAGCGTGAATAAATCATATTCGTCTGTAGGAGTAAATGATGGGGTACAGATGACTCTTGTGTTTCATACATTAAATATGACCCTTTTGTGAACAAGAGCTTTTGAAATGGTGCGTCATATCAAGGCAGTAGCAATTGACGCATTTCAGGAGCGTTGCCAAAACTATTTACGCATGTTATTGTTTTTAATGATATATATACCAAGGAATAGCATTAAGCGTTTTAGTTCCTATTTTGTGATACGTACCGCTAAAGCGTGAAACTCTTTGCCTGAGTCTGTTTTTCCTGACAAATACGATTTAGGGGTCTTCAAGTCACGCGTGAATAGGAATGTTTGAGGCAAGCGCATCACATACTCGATTGCATTGTCGCTTACCATTAGTCGATATAGTAGTCAAGCTCCTACCTATTTACTATGAAAAAATCATACTTTTAGCCACAGATCTAGCATTCTTAATATCACTTCAATCTAAAAGTTGTCTGGTCCACTTTTAGCGATAAGGCCGTTCATTGTTACACGTTAGTTTTATGCAATTATCTGTTTGTGTATCCTTTAGTTTTTGTGGTGTAAACAATAAATATTTGTTGTATTGTATATTTAAAAATGCTGACACCGTTAAGGTTTTGCCCATGGATAAAGATATATCATAGGAAGATTGGACTTTAGCATGGCTCGTTGCACTATGAGGATTAGTAGGTTCTAACGATTGCTTAGGGAGCAAGAACTAACTATATGATGCGACGATCAATGGTTGCGTGCAACGGTAGCGATCCTGCCTTTCTCCACGACTGTTCGGGATTTGAGTCCTGGAAAGGGCAGATGTTTCTGTGATGAATTCGAGCATTTGTTGCTTACTTATGTATCATATATGTATGTATTTCCGTTATACTAGTATCTATATCACAAGCCTTACACTGCGTAGCTTGTGCTAGGTTAATGGGTGTGAATATAAGAAATATTTTTATTGTTGTTAATGTGCCTTTCGACAAATGGTGTTGGACACTTATATGATGTGCATCCTTTACGAAAATCATAATTCGAACGCGCTAACAACTACGTCTCTTGGATTATTTAAAATAATTCAAGTGTATTTATTAACTTAAAAATCAAACAAGACAGTATCTTTGTTAATATTTAAAAAAATGTTTGCAATTACTTTGCAAGATATTACGACAAGATAAAATGCCGAAGCATTTCTAAACTTAAAAGTTGACTGATACGGTTTTAATGAAAACTTAAGACAATGGATTACGTTCGTTTCATAAGTGTTCTTAAAGCGTTTATATAACATTGTGAAACGTAACACTACATGACTTTGAACTCGCCAAGTTGAGAAGCAATCAAGTTAAAAGGCTTTCTTTGTAGATAAATATCAGTTCACACTATTCTTTGATGAATCACTAACAAAAATGTTGCTGCTTCGTAATTAAGATACATTTATAGACTTTTGGCGGGAGCGGGAAGCGTCACGTTGGTGGTGTTGTTTCTCTTGTTGAAATTTGTGTTGTGGTAGATATTAGTGCGTAATAATGGTGGATTATTAACCACTAAGTGTTTGCAAGTGTAACAAAGCAGCAGAAGTTGTCTTTTCCTGCTCTCTCAAGAAGGCCACGGGGAGGTTTCAGTAAAACCCCTTAAAAATACATAAATATATAACTGACAATTATACTTACTTGACACTGGCTAAATACACAAATCGTGCAAGCCATAAATAAAGAGAAGAAGAGATACACTTATTAATGACTACTTAAGTGAATTTCTAAAAGCGGTTTTTGCATTCACAAGTCACTATCATTATGAAAACTATTACCTGGCAATGCTTTTCATATAAGCAGGTTGACGCTGTATTGTGGCTGGTCTACGTCTAGCTGTGAAAATTCCGAGTCGTAGAACTTATGTATTTTTTATTCTTAATAATAATTAAATATTTGACATCCAGACAACATTAATATACTAACATAAATATAATTTTAACTGCAAGCAACACCCTTTTTGCGGAATAAATATATCTTCAATATTGGCAGCTGAGCCCCACAATAGTTGTCAATGCTGACGGTTCCCGGCTCACTGATAACTATACTTTCGTTGTATGTATTATGAACGACTACCGTTTGATTCGCCTTTGACGTACCCCATATTTCCTGTACCTATGGCGACACAGGTACAGGAAATCAAGAGAGTTATGTAATAAACGTTCTAAGAAAAATCGTTCTCTATATCTTTTACATGTCTCCTTACATTTCTATTTTTTGTTGTAAATCAGGCAGCTGTTATATGGTAACAAAGTTTGCAATAGTGTATTATAGTACATTAACGCGTATCGTCGTGTTAATACCAAGAATGGAGTCCTGAAGTCCTGCAGAGTAGAATGAAGCACCCACCCTTCATATTTATGGGTGGATTTGCGGGCGATTCATAATGAGTGGACTCTATGTCAATACCGAGTTACTAGGTAAGGGAAAATAAATGTCGATAACAAATATGAGAGGAAGATGAAGAGGGCACCTTGACCGCCACGTGGTGTGAGATGCTGGAGGCTACCGGGGTCGTCCCTGGGCTTTGCTGTTCCTTATTGTTACGCACACGAGGACACCGTCACATAAAACTATAGTTTATTGGAGGGGTTCCCATTCAATTTAATTTTTTTAAACTCGGTCATGGGGTACCATTTCATACAAGAGATTTTTAATTCTAAAAAACCGCAATAGATGACACTACCATTAACATTTGTAAATTATAACACTTCACATGTTTAGAAATAAGACGAATTAAGTAGAAATATTAAGATTAAAATAAAGACTAGCATATTTTATATATGCAACTTCACATCAACCTTAATTCGACTCCTAAATTTGAAGATAAGAAACACCATAAATAATCAATTGAGAATACGAAAGTATAGGCTACATGTGACTACATTTCAGCTATGAGGCTTACAAAGTGTTTTGCAATTGTGGCGCTAGATGGCGGTTAACCGAAATGAGATTGGCGCGCGGCTTGCACACATTCGTCGAAACTATTTGAGAGAAGCATCCCATTCTCTACTAAAGACGTAAATAACACAGATACATCATGTAGGCTCAGTTGGTGAGCTTGCTTAAAAGTTGAATGTTTCAAATTAATTCAGTTTTTACATTCAGTTTTTTATTGAAGTTTTCCTTATCTTTTGAAGTTGGAAGAAATCTCCAATAGGAGTTATCTATGCACAGTGTTTTATGGAAACAAAAAAATTTACACCTTAAGGTTTTTGCATAAATCGATTATTTATACCCTAATAAAGGCAAGAGTTCAATTTCCGGATCACTTTTTTCAGTAAAAAACTATATGAAGTAGTGAAGTTCTTAAAATTTGCGCATAAAAAAAATTAACAATTTAATTTCTTCAAAAGACGGTTCCATCTCTGTCCATTTGATATTTGACACTTATAATGGCAATGGATAAGGAATTATTGAAGGCATAATTTCTCAATTTTATTTTATTTATAGGTGTCCTACTTTCTGAGTAATATATATTTTTTTTAATTTTATTTTTATTTTTTCTTTCCAAAAATCGGCAAATGTGGAACCTGGATTTAGTTTAAAGGTTCTAAAAGCCAAATTCTATCACCCATAAAAATCATGTCCCATTTTTGCGGTTTGAGGAAGTTATGATAGAATTTACATAAAGGTCAACTTTCATGATCTAGGGTTGTCACAAAGATCAACTATGTATTAAATGAAAATGTTTCATTGTTTGTTAATTGATACCGTCAATCAATTGAATAAATTAACAACACTTATAGACGAATACAATATACTAACATATACTACCTTCTTAATGTAGATGTGTTAATGTAGGAATACTTTATGTATGGTCGACCACATCTTTAATTTTGTACCTTACACGCCAAACGGTCGAAAAATAAACTATGTTGATTGAAATAATTTAACACACATACACACATCCTAAACTTTAAACGAGCAATTCTTGCATGTACCTATATAAATATATTGGTATGTAGATCTCGCAAACATCTGAAGACAAGGGAAATCGCTTAGAATGTTTTCGACGTTGGCTGATATTTGCCATAGAAATAAACGGGTCTGACGATTCTAGGGCATGGTGAAAGAGGTCCGTCATTGTGGTTCTTCTATTCATTTTTCGGCAATGATGCTCTCTGTTTGGACGCCAGAATTTATTTCAGGACTCAGTCGCCTTGTAATGAGGTGGATAGGCTGGGTATCCTCTCCTATTAAGATCTTTCCTTATTTGTTTACATGTTTCGTCACTTAACTGTCAATCTATTATCTTATAAGAGCTTCTTTAGGCGTATAAGATTGTGGCTTTGCCGCTTTAGGAGTAGGCTTAATGTGCCTTTCTACATCGCTCGAAAAAATACTAGTGGCGAAAACTTTAACAATTTTACCAGTGGCTGAAATGGGCCCGGTGAGGTATAGTCTTTGGCTATGGCTCTCAGTAGGTTGGGTAAGCCCTTCACAGTCAGGTCACAGACCCATACGGTGGCAATACGGTGCCATGGGCCTGTGACCCCGCGAAAAAGTAATTTCTCATACAAATCAAACTTATCAGTTGATCGCATCTTTAAAAAAAAATGCATTCGATCAGAAAATAAAAGCAAAGTACAAAGTCGCGGGCATAGATCAGTTAACAGGTATGTACCTATTTTTGTAACAAAAAAAACTTAGAAGTAAGCAGGCATGAACTTGTGTCTAATTGGGTCTCCGAAACACACACAAAATAAACAATTAATAGTTGACAGATGACTAGACCCGGAAACGAAAATCGATTTTCTCGTTTAAAAATAATACACAAATAAATATTTTAAAAATTTTCGTTCGAGATCAAGTTCGGTGACAACCCTAGCATAAAAATTTAAAAATGAATATCTTCTTATCGCCGCAATAGTGTGACGTGGCTCATTTATGTATATATTTTTTTTTTATTAGTATTTCTATCTAAGTTGTAGGTTCCACTTTTTCGTTTTTAGGGAGAAAAATAATAAATACGAAAAACAAAAAAAAAATGCTGCTCCCAAACCAAAGCATTTTTAAGCTAAAGAAACGGGTTTTATGCGTGTGATTATGTCCGATTGACACATATTTATTTGTTGTCTTTTATCTACTCTCACATCGTAAAATTAAAAATATAAAACTCAAAACGAGTTTATATTGACGAATGAAATTATATTATATAACACTAACAATATAATTATATTATATTCATTATAACACTATTTCTCTAACAAAATAATGTTATAATTTTTTTTTCATTACGTTTCGATTACAGACCATTGATACAATACTGCGCCAATTCGTATAGCACTATTTCATTTGTGGCTGCACGCGCTTTGGCGCATGCGCGGTAATACCGGGAATTTTGGCGCCATTATACGTTTACTTGCAATTCGTTGTTGTGTTTCGCTGGATAATTATTATTGTTTATTAAAATGACTGATAGTAAAAGTGAAGAAAATTTAACGCCGCCCGACATTTTAGAGACTGCGGCAGCAGTCAGTCTTAATCTACTACCGGTAAAGTCATTGTAATATACAAAATGCTAACACTTACAATAACCAATAAATAAACTGTATCAATCTCTATCTTTTATTTGATATATTTAATGTATGAGATTAGATAAAGTAGTGTATGAAACTGCACATAACCAGGTATTACACACTCGTGTGTTGCTTTTAAAAAACTCACACTCGTGTATAATACCCCTCATTATGTAGCAGTTTCATAAACTACTATTCTATTCAATTTCTATTCATTTTATAAAAAAATATTTTAGATTTCAAAGGTCACGATAAGTTCATGATTTTTTTTCTCAAAAAGTATTTGAGTTAGACTTTTGGGAATTGAACTCATACCTTTTTCGGGTATAAATAGTCTATTTATGTAAAAACCAGAAGGTGTAAATTTTTTTGTTCCATAAAACACTGTGCTATGTTAGGTGGTTAGCCCAATCGCAAAATAATTAGTTGGCCCAATCATGAAATCCTGAAACTCTTTAAGATGGTTGACATTTTATCGACGAATAAAATAACTGTGTAGGTACGTATATGTGATAGTGACAAATGTTTTGTCCATCAATAAAATGCAACCATACCTATTACGGCCACGGGTGTTTTCAGTAACAACTGCACCAGTTACTATTTAAAATACCTAAATCATACATTAAATTTAAAAAGTCTGAGTGAAGTTTTATACGCAAATAAACTTTGTGATCATGAAAGCTGTTCGATCTATGGAAAGGAGCCTTACTCTTAAAAGGCAAATTTATAATGCTACAGCTCAAATTGATTTTATTTTGATATATATTCGTTTTATTTTGTAACTTGTAACGCATCCCCTATGATTTACTAATTACCATTCCATATTCACGGTTTCTCTATTCGCGGCATATTTTTGGAACGTTAAACCCCGCGACCGTGAATAAAGAGATTTTACTGACATACGAAACCTCGATTGATTACGCATCGACCAACGTCCGTGAGTAGGCTATATAACGAAGCGCCATCTAACAACAACAAGCGACAACCGTATTCTTAGTGTCTCACTAGATGGCAATACGTATCGTGTTATTTGTGTTCTCACTAGTGTCATCTATCGTAAAATAGAAGGAAAGCAATATAGCCAGTTGAAAAGCCAGTTTTAGGGTGATACCATTTTCTTGTACTAAGTGGTGTCTCTGTATATTATCTACTTTGTGACTCGGTGCACGCGCACAAGCGGTCATCTGTAGTTTATTTTTTTTGTCCGCATGTTGGCCACATTGCGGCATGATTTGCCACCAATAGATGGCGCGGTAGTCTCACTCTTCAATATGCGAGACAAGGTATATGCGAAAGGGAAATGGAGTAAATGGAGGCTTGTCGACCGAACTAATCAAAATTACAAAAAACACAAGTAAAGAACGTGGCACATTCAAATTTGATACTGACGTAACCGATGGGTGTCGTAAAAAGCGACTAATAATACTAAAGGTGATCACAGACCTGCAATATACCATAACTGGAAATTATGGAGAGACTCTTCCGTCTTCCGTCCAGCAATGGACGCCTTTTGCCTGATAATAAAGAAGAACATAATACGAATTTCAATTAGTCAAAGAAATTCATAGAAGTTGTTATCCTAAAATGTGGACATATAATTGTACTTATATACGAGCGGATAAGTGGTTGTTCACAAACAAGACCAACGAGTTAACGTACCTTGCGAAACACGAAGCGAACACCACTTAAATACGTTCACAAAAGTTAAGAAGCGTTAGGTACCCAGATAATATAGTTCTTAATACCATACCAAAAACTAAACGTTACCAATCAAATAAAAAAGAAAATATCTTAGAATCACACCAATTAGCCTAGCCGTAAGAAAGTAAGAACTGTAAGGTTTGTGTTATGGATACTATGGTAACGGATAGACAAACATAATTATATCATACATAAATAAGTAATATTAATAGAAATATATATAAATACCCATGACTCAGGTACAAATGCCCGTATTCATCACACAAACATTTAAGTTAGATCGGTTGAATCGCTACCGTTGCACCAAATGGTAAAATGCAACAATAATGTCAATTAAAATGTTTAATGAAATACCGGGACATAATCCTTATCCTTATCCTTACTAATATTATAAATCGGAAAGTGAGTTTGTTTGTTTGTTTGTTTGTTCCGCTTTCACGCCGTAACTACTGAACCGATTGCTTTGAAATTTTGCAGACGTAAAGATGAAAGTCCGGATTAAATAATAGGGTACTTTTTATCCTGGAAAATATTGATATTCCCGAGGAAAAACAAAAATATTGTTTGCTTGATGGATGGATTGTAGATGGCGCTGTGTGTCGTTTAAAACAAGGTAAAATATTGCAAACGAATATAAAAATGTAAATTTAGAAGCTAAATGATACGATAATTAATCCCCGAAAATGAGGAATTCCCGAGGGATGACGTACAATTTGTTTTATCGTCTAAACTGTTTTTTTTACATCTACTTATCCTGAAATCACTAAAGTCAACGAATTACGTATAAGTATTAGTTACGTTATTTAGTTCTTGAGGTATGCGATAAATGGCGCTGGGTGTTTTTTAAAACTTTGTAACAATGTGTTTTTTAAAATACATAAGAAGTGGAATGATAGCTTACGCTATTTAGTTCTTGAGGTATGCGATAGATGGCGCTGAGTGTTTTTTAAAACATGGTAACGATGTGTTTTTTAAAATACGTAAGAAGTGGAATGATAGCTTACGCTATTTAGTTCTAGAGGTATGCGAAAGATGGCGCTGGGTGTTTTTTAAAACGTGGTAACGAAGTGTTTTATTTAAGATACGTAAGAAGTGGAATGAATTATATGAATTTTGTATCTAGCGTTCATCGCGCTTCTTAGATTTTTCCGTGGGAATGAGAAGTTTTCTTATAGTTGTGCTTTATACCGCAATATAACCCAATTCCACGCGGACGAAGCCCCGGGCGGAAAGCTAGTAATATATAATTCCAAAAGAAACAAATCGTAAATGGGTGAAAACAACTCTTTTTACAGCGTAAATAAATTTCGTGAATACCTTTATAAATGTGATCGTTCATTAAACCAAATATTTTGAATGCTAACATGATAGAAAATAGCCTTAAGAATCACCATTTTTTTGGACACCTTTTTCAACAGCAGCGGTAAGACTGGTTTTCAAGCTTGTTAGTTTTTTATTTTTATTATTTCATTATATCTAGATATAATTAATATTTTATTATTATATTTCATAATTGTATCTGTAAATAATTAGAACTGTGATGTCTTATAAATATATATTTGAATGTTGAAATAAATGTATTTTAAAATAAGATCCAAATGTAATCCTATTTAATACGAATGAGTAATTTTAATTTGAAGGAAGTTGTGATTATAACTGTTTCAGTCACACATGCGACGACTGGTTGTGAGTCAAATCAAAGCCATAACTGTCTAGACACTCGTAAAACTAAAAAGTAGCAATTTAAAAATAAAATATTTCGTCTCAATTTAGTCGTCTGCCTTAATCGCTAACTGAAGCATAAAACTTTAGCTGTAGAACAAAGTTGGCAACATACTTAACTTAATGGAACACACCTTGGGGATCAAAGAGGTTTATGAAATATTTACTCCTTCCATATAATACTTTTCTGTAACGAAATGAAAAGGAGTAAAGTAATAAAAGTCTTGAGAGTGTCAATCTTTGAATTCTCTGTATGTATGAATATTTTCGTATTTAAAGGAGACTGTTAGATTATCTATTTATTATGAATTTATCGTCGACTAAATAACGAAATACGAAGGAATACGACTTTATTAAACTTTCATAATGTGAAGATATATATCAAGATGTAAAATAACACGAACACAAATATGATCCAATAAAAGAACTCGAAGATGAAGATACATCAAAAGCTTTCAAAAACGACCAGATATTTACGATGGCAGATGTTCAGTTACGGAATTTTAAAGCGAAACTTATATATGGACGTTCGGGCTGCTTGCATATCGGCGCTCACCGCGCGGCCACTCCATCCGTGCTAAGCGTCACACGAAAGCGTCTGATTTAGTACCGTTACACCTCAGTGTACGTGGCCTTCTGTCTTGCTTTCTCTAATGTCAGTGTGCGTGGTTGGTTATTCTATAAAGCTTCGCTTCTTTTGGGCATCTCATGATGGCACTGTTTTTTTTATAAGACTACTATGTAGTTGACCCGGCCACGCATTGCTGTGGCTCAGTTATTATAATTTGCAACATTTTTTTTTTGTTATAAATTAAAAGTGGCCTTTGAGTGGGAAAATATCCAGCAATCATCAAAATCGGTTGAATACTTTCGGAATTCATCGCGGTCAAAGAGGGATTTTTGTATAAATAGTGTGAGATTAAATACATATATAATGTGTGTGTTTTATATTGATTCATTAAAATTATTGAATAATTTTATAAACATCGAGAGAAATGCAGACAGTAGTACACGTTTGCGCCGTGCGAATTGCTGGCGAATATAATAGCCGCTGGACAAGTTCTAATACCTTCAGTTGTATATTACCATTTACGTGCAAAGTTACGTCTTGCTGGTATTGACTGTGTTGTTATGTAAAAATTGATAACGTTCAAGTAAATGACGTAACGTACGTGTAACGAGTATAATATGCTTGCTAGGAACAATAATAAAGATATATTTCACGACTCTGCCCCGCTTCAAATCTAAGATACTGGAATCATTCAAAAAATTATTTCTGAAAATTACTAAATTTATATATTAGTTCTTGTTTTGTAGTTTCATTTAATGCTCTGTGTTTAGCAATAGTTCTTTTTTTAAGTCGATTGTTAATATTGCAATTAATTATTGACTCTACCTACTTTTATAAATTGTACACGCCTGTAATTGATGTACACATCAGATAAAAACTGTTGTTGTATATTTACAGTGTGTCTTAAATGTGTATGCTGTTTGTGTGTTATAAATAAATAAATAAATATTACCAATATAAGATTAATGAAATCTTTATTTTCTCATCACAAACTCTTAGTTTTAACCGTATCGTTACTGATCTTAGCTTAGTTTGTATTAGATTAATTCCCAAAATAGGTAAATACTTACCCGTTAGCACAGGTCATCAGGCTTCCATAATCTCGGAAGGGATTGAGGCAATCGAGATCTAATGGCACAAATAGGGAACACCGTCAGTTGTGAAGTTAGAACTGCAATTTTCTGCTACTTCACTGCTGGTTTACTTCATGACCCGGTGGGACACTCAATTCCGATGCATATTGAACGACATTGACCGACACCGCTCATACCGATATCCTTTTTCCATTTCCATCTATTTCTACCTGTCACACCAAGCGTTTTTCAACATTCTTTATATAAGCTCAGCAAAGGAGTACAACTCCCTCCCTACGTTCGTATTTCAGAGTACTTATAACCTGCATTCGATATACTGGTTTACAAAGTAGAACGGTATTCCATGCTAAAAACTACCATAACAATATCGGCTGATAGTGTTTCGTATGAAATAGCAGTAATTTTCCTTGGATATCGGTTCTTATAATGTGATAAGCTTGTAAAGTTTCGATATAACGACTCTGTTAATGGGTAACTTACTGGTAATATTCTATAGAGCTTTCTGTAAAGAAAAATAAGTAACTAACTATTCATTGAGTTAGAAAAACAACCCGGAAATCATACTTTTTTTATAAATAATAATAAAGTAGAGAATGATACAGTTTCTGATTACGTGGCTCGAGCTATAGTACTGTTTTAATTATAAGTTGCCACAGCATGCAATACAGGTTTCAATGTATATGCAGATGCCGTTAATTTTTCTATTTTTTACCAAATAGCAAAACCAGGGTGAATAAGCATCTTCTGGGTTAGCTCGTTCCATCGTAGATCCTGTCTTGACCCCCAGACTTGATTGGGATTAAGAGGGAACCCATTTGTAATAAAAAATATACTATTTAGAACAAACATAAGACACGAATCATCTCGGACGGTATTTTTATTTAGTTATATGGTATTTTTTTTTGACCGCGTTGAACTCCGAAACTATTCAACCGATTTTGATGCCTTTTTCATTTTGCTAGACTTGTTTCAACTAAGGACATAAAATAGATTCCAATTTAATTTATAACACAACAAACATGTCCTAGTTAGCTAGTAATCTATAACCTCAGATCACAAATTTGTTGTTTGTCCGTCCGCTCTTTTCTCGCTCTTTTTCCATTGTATACGCGTTACCATAGCAACGCGTTAACCGCAAGTAGATCGTCTACCGGACGCTAGATGGTGCTAACGGAAAAATATTTAATAATAGAAAAAAATTATAGATTTTTGTCCACCCGTACGAGGCCGGGACGGGCCGCTAGTAATATATAAATAAATAAATATTAGACAAGATCACATACATTGTTTTGAATCGAAGTTTAATAGCTAAAGCACTTGTGTTATAGAATTCAGAAACAACGACGGTACCACAACACCCAGATAGAAATATAAAACAGGAAAAGGTCCTTTGCCGGGGATCAAACTCAGGACATTGAAGTGGTATTACCATGAAAATTGGAGCCACTCAACTACGAAGGCCATCAAAATATATTGATCTTATTCCAGTAACACCATCTTTCATCATCTAGTTTTTTTCAGTACAATTTTCAAAGGTGACAGAGCGTCATCTATACAAATTTAGGCCTAGGTTGTATCAAGGTAATAGTACTATTATTTATAAGGTAAAGCAATAATTAATTATACCTGAAAATATGACTGATTTTGGCTTTCTGGAAACTGAGATAAAAGAGATTATAGAAGTCATCAACAAATTACAATGAGTCAGCTTATTTTTAAGTAGGATTAATCACATGGGCCGAAATATTTTTAAATATTTTTATTTTTTGTTTTTAATGGTGATAATTATAATAATATTTAGTTTATTTCCCCTTTAATAGGGATATCGATTTAATCTTTGATATAATATATCTATCCTAATAAAATTATGACAATACTTCGTGTTTGTGTGTTTGTTACCATATTGTCAGTAAATAACAATATCATATCAGTTTGCAAAAAGTTCAACTTTCGAACGCTCACGTACATATTTTGAGTTAAAATCAAGTTTTGTTCTACGCAGCAACAAGCACGTTCCGGGCAGAGCATCAGCCAGCGTACACTAGTATATATAAACTCCGAAATTACTCAACCCATTTTTTGATCATTTTTTTCACTTTAGGATATAGGGTAGGTTTCATTTTAATTAAAAGTATAAAAAAATGCAAATTTCTATTACTGAGCCACAGCAATGCGTGGCCGGGTCAGCTAGCAAATCTATATGCCGCAGCATTGCCACAGTGTTGCCTGTATTATATCCAATCAATCGTCCGATTAGTTAATTTAAACGCCTTCTATTGAGAAACGACATTGACATGACTGACGGAAATGACACTTGGGTAAGGTCGATATAGCGATAGACTGGTCTTCCATCTTGCCAGTTAAAAAACGTGCTTTGTAGGTAAAAATGTTGGACGATTCAATACAACTTCTTTTAAGTGCATTATTAAGTTATTTTCATTTCATTTAATTTCTAAATATAATTTTGGATGTATCTCCGGTAGGAAAAGTAAGATTGACTAATATTTTTAATAGTACAATTTTAAATAAAAAAAAAACTGTATTCTTCATACAGAATTGCCAGCACGCATCCCGGATCATAACCCGATCGAGCATGCTTGGGACAAGCTCCAACAATGCGTAAGATGGCGAAATCCACCCGACATGCCGCTTGGAGTGCCCAAAATTGCTCTCGTAGAATAGTATTTCTCAAATGTTTTAAGATAAAATGTTTTTTCTTTAAGTACTTTTAAAAAAATACAAAGTTTCAAATAAATTATATTTTTTCCATTTAAGAAGTATTTAGATGTTAAACAAGATTTTCAGGTATCTTTATGTGACTCACATTCACTGGTCTTGAATGAAATGATGAATAATGATGAAAATGAAATGAATGAAAATGAAAATGTATTTATAAACGAAAGCTATTACATAAACAGACATTAAAAAGCTCACATTGACAAAATAAACTTCAATTTGTTTTAATAATAAAGAGATAAGAGGTTTTCTCAGATAAACTATTAAGATCTGAGTATAAAGCTTTTCCTTATCATATAACATTTATTTTCTCTTCATGTGGCGCGTTATCATGAGGTTGTTTAACAACACGACATATAATAACCTAGAAACAGTTTTGTCCTTACAAACGGCCGTAGTATCTCCACTATCTGTCCCGATTGTCTCTTCCTTACAAAAGAGTCGGTTAAAGGTAAATTTCAAAAAAAATAATATAAAAATCGAGTGTCACAATGTAGGTTCCCAGTGAACTCTTCACCAACTCAACCGATATTGATGAAAGGTATTTATGTGTAATTTGGTCCAACTGAAGAGATAGGATAGTTTTTATTTTAATTTATAACACAGCAACGCGTGGCCGAGTCAGCTGGTAAGATATAAAATACAACTTTAAAAAACAAAAACGTCTCCGCTCAGCTGGGATTTGAATCCACGCTTTCGCTATCCGGGCGAATGCTCTGATAGCTGAGCTACTGAAACGCGTTTGGCATAGCGAAAAGTCGTGGGTTCAAAGTCTCGCTGAAGGCTCAAGGACGTGGTTGTTTTTTACAGGCGAATTTTATATCTTATAGAAATACGGCATTGTGAATGCAAAAAGTGAATAGCATCATATATTTTAGAAGATGGGAAGACGTCTACCATATACCAAGGCACCCTTTAACAGACATCTTTAATTTACGTCACTGTAGAACTAATCTGCGTATGTGACTTACAATAATTTAAAAGATACTTATATCGACATCTGCAAGATTGCGACCACGCGTTTAAAAGAAAGTGTTTGGCAACATTCGATTGCAATAGTTGAATTATGTATCCTGTTGTTTAAATTCTAGAAAATTTCCAATGTAAATTTATTTAAATGTAAACTTCTTTAAACTTAAAATATTAAACTATTGTTTTTAAAATGTTATGTAGGTACCTCCTTTTTGTAATCGACAAATAATAAGAATTGTTGTATTTGCTTGTAAAGACATGCTTTTTACATGTGTCACCCAAAATAAGCTTTTCATTGCAATGTATAATTGTATGTCACTGGCGAATCTGTTACAATAAATAAATAAATAAGTAGTGTAAAATACTCAGAAATGTCGTAAAAAGCGACTCATCTAGTGGGAGTAATTACTGTACACCTCGCGTAGAACAAAAAGTAGACAGCAGCGTTTTGCGAATAATTATCTCGAATTTGCTGATACGCGTAAAGAATACAGCAAAGGTCTTTTAGGACCTCTGTCTAGTAGAGATTGCTCGTCGGCAAATATAATGATATCTCATAACATTACTTAGATCTTGCATATTCTTCCATTGAAATGAACCACATTACTAAACACTTACACACTAAAAAATAATCGTTCATTGTATTCATCACATCGGCCTCACACTACTCGCTGCTTGGCCTCTCCCAAGTATCATCATAACAATGCGTTGCCCGTATAGAACAGCTTTTTGCGATCATTAAATGACGCGTTTTCATGCTCCAATGGCCATCAGTTCTTATCGCTATGTATCCCTGCTCATTGACCCTTCAGCTAAGTCATCCATTGTATAATCTTTGGTTCCGTGGATTATTTCTTTTTTATCAAGTTTATGAAAACAACATTTAAGTCGTTAACTATATGTAAACAGAAACCTAAATAACAACTTACTACCTTAATACAATACCGTAGTCACATATTTCAGGAACTGTGATTACAGAGTACTATGTATTTAATAGAATTAGGGCGAAAAACAAAATTATCTAGCTTATAGTAAAAGGTCTAACAACTCCTTATTATGTACCGTGTGGTGGCGAAACACGTGAAGAATATTTGGCAAAGGTGCAAGACGTGTCGCTGTCTTGGTATTTGCGCGTATCTTGCTCCTTGTTTGTTTTTACGGCAGCAGGCTTAATAATTTTATTTTTAAAGCTTTTAGAGCTACTATTGTACCTTTGTCATTCTTAGTGTCCCCTTTCAAATTTCAGATCTTTATCATTAAATATTGAAATTCACCTTTCCATTTTTCGTTTTTTGTCCATATTTATTCTAACCGTCCCCGTGGACCGCTTCTGCCCGACGGAATATCACTTCGTAGGCCGAGCTCGCTGTGCGATAACGCTGAATATATCCCCTAAATATCCCAGGAAATATATAACAGTACTTATGTCTATTCGAATTGTATAAAATCACGTAAAATATTAAAACAATAAAACTACACATAATTGTGAGTCGAAATAAATATTGATCAACATGATGAACGACACATGTAAGTTAATTATCTTATTTTTAAAATTTAAATCATTATCTGTTTAGATCACGCGATGGTTACCTGAAGAGATGTAAAGTGATGAGACCAATATACCATATTTAAAATAGGAAATCCAAAGTGAAGATCTCCTCACCTCAAAAAGACGTACAGCTTTACTTAATAAAAATTTAGTAGTTTTGCCATAATCTCCAAAGTGTCTGCACGATGATTATTTCGAGTATCATTAGTCGTCTTTACAATACTTCTGAGTTTGAAGGGTTGACGCTATTCTACTCTGCTGGACACTATATGGCGTAGATCTTCCTCCGGATTAGGTAATATTTTCCTGGGGATCGCTGACCGACTGAAGGGGAGGAGGTCGAACTTTGTACAGATATATAGTACATGCCTTAAATACGAATGCGCAATGTATGGTCGCTGTGGAGCTACCGCCATCTGCGATACTGAAGTATAATATAATTTGGTTGAGTTCACTGCTGGGGTAATATACCATAAAAGAACAATGGTAGGACGGGTGATTTTCCATTTTTCCATAAGGCGCTTTCTGGAGCTCGAGATAGTATTTTTTGGCCACCCTGATAAAATTTGCTTTACCTCCACAGTTGTACCAAAACACTTATCATTACGCCATTGGCTCCTGCAATAACCATTGAATCGGTCATTTCAAAAACCTGTAAAGTCAATTTTTTTTCCAACATGCTTTTATAGCTAAAAATGGTTCCGGGGATGAGTATTCTGGGTGAAAACCATGTAAATCGATACATTCCTTCCTCTTTCAATAAAACCATGTGAAAGACGTTCATTGCATAAACAACATTAGTAAGTGACTTAAGAGGTTTTTGCATGAACTAATAGATAGGTAGAATACGTCCCAGGAGAATACATTGATTTGGTTTAAAACTCCAGCTCAACATTTTCAGTCATAGAACTAAAAACTAAAGATATTTTGGAATTTAAGAAATGACAAATTTGTACAAAAAACATGTTAGTCACTGAAACTTACGGAAAAAAGTCCCAAAAGGCTAGAAAAAGTCACTCGCACCTTCGACATACATGAGTTTTCAGTATGATTCAGATCAAAAAGGTACTATCATAGCCGAGGAATATATTGATAGATTGATTAAACATTCAATCTTATTAATAAAAAAAATTACAACTTTTGTTTTACATCCATCAGCCAAAGCCTATTATTTAAAAGTGCCTACCAATAAAAAAATAGACGAGTTAAAAAAGTTCAGGATAGCATTCTGGAAGAGCATATGCCAATATATAACAACATTTTAAGCTGGCCAACTGCAAATGTTAAAGATGATCCAGATGAGAATTATGGAGAATTTGACTATGTCCCTTAAAGATATTAAAACATGACAAATTAATACATGTAAATGTTAATAAAATTATTCCTTAGTGTGATTTTCAATAGTAAGCAATAAAAATATGATTAGTACGATTGTTTTGGTTAAATCATATACCATCTAACCCTATTTTTCGCTAAAACAACATAATTTAAGAACAGTTTTCAGGTATTTTCATTATTTCTATTACTAAAGTGTGAAGGTTATTTCTTATTTTAATTTTTACCACTCAAATACTAAGTTAAGCATAAAATCTCATATATCATATAATCTCTTCACAGTTTGATCCAAAAAGCCTTTGACTTCTCGTTTAAAAAGTTTGCTATGAAAAGCGTTCGGATGTGCGCTGAATTTTTCCACTGTCCCCTTACATTCAACTGCAAATATACCTGCTGTCATTTCCATTCTTCAATTACTACAAAACAAAGCGAGACCCTAGTTGCGATTCCAATTTTGTCATACTCTCAAATAAATCCTTACCTTGTTCAGCTATGGGCTCAATTTTCGCTGGCAAAGGTTCAGTAATATCTTGGGAAATATTATATACGGTCGTTGGAGAATGTGCTTGTCTTGACATATGATATTCGAGTAAAAAAGGAGCGATTCCCTGTAAATAGTTGTGTGCCAACTTTGGAGTAATTGAATAATTTTATGATCTCTGAAAATCGCTTATTTGTATATTGTTTTTAGCGCGTTTAGCGTACGAGTGAGGAGAATGAGGAACCTTTTTTTTACCGAGAATAAGTAAGCGCTTGACCGCTATCTCGCCAGATGGTAAGCGACGATGCGATCTTAGATCGTGTGACGCGCCTGCTTGGAAGATACCTATTTACTCGTGAAACTCGTTTCAGGAAACACAAACTCAAGCAAACAGTTCCGCTCTTGAGATGATGTATAGCTACAAAAATTGTCATGTATACCTTCTTCGTGCTTCGGTAGACAAGTGAAACAGTTGCTCCTTACATTTGGTTACATTTGTACACCTGAGCATCCACAAATCCACAAGGAATAATCCCCATACACTATACTAATTCTTAAAAAAATATCTGTATATCCCAACAGTATTCCACCATTAGTGATGATGTAAAATGCTATTACTTTGTGGACAAACTAATAACCCCATTATGTCTTCTGCAAAAGAGGAAAAAAAGGGTCAATTCAAATTAATTCGCTTATATGTTGTGACCACAATGAAACTATGACAGAACAGACTGTTGCATAGGAAATTATGTTTAAGATTTAGATAACAAACTACAAATTCCAAATCAAGGTCTTTGATTATTTATCTTGTCTTATAAGATTATTATAAGATATTAAATATGCCTATAAAAATTACGGCTAATGAATAAAAATGTTTTTGTTAATTTCACCGGCCATTGCTATTTATATAAACATCAGTAATATGTTTTCTTTGTCTATAATGATTAAAGCATCAACGTTATTTGATTTAAATATATCAAACAGTCCGCGACTGGCGTAGATATATTTAAAGTACCAGAACTAACGATGTTCACCGCTGTTGCTGAGGTTAATCGGTCGGGACACTTAGTAACCATGGTTTGTCATTATACTGATTGCATATCTTGGTATTGTAAGTAAGTATACAATCCTAAATGGGTGGTAGGTAAAAATTTTGGACGACTCAAAACTTTTTTAGGTGGATATCAATTTATAACGTTATATATCATTTTAGAACGACGTCCTTAGTCGGACTTTTGTTGTCACTTAATTAACCAGCTCTCCTGAAATCAAGCGGTAGCTTTTTGGATAATGGTAAAAGATGGGATGGAATGTAATTGGGACAAGGTTCTTCTATGATTTGTGATGTGACCTGTACACTCTGGCATTGTTACACGTAGCCGTTACGTCGATCAAAAGCCGACTGGTCCGAAAGTCTGAATATATGCAGCCTTTTCAAACGGTTGTATCTTTTCTGCTTCGGTGTTTTATTTATTTTATTTGTCACAAAAACAGATTTACAGCAATGACATTTATACACAAAACGCGGGGCGGGCGCTAATTTAATTCTCTACTTTTCTAACTAATCATCTATGATCTACGTGTGCTATAATTTTGTGCTGTAATTTTGAGCTCTTTATAGGCATCAGAAGGGTCTTATTTTAAGTTATAACATTAGAAAATTTTGCGGACAGACACGAATGAAAGCAAGTTAATAAAAACGTGGTAAAAATGTAAGTCGTAAATTTATATTTAATAATAATTGTAATAAAAACTTACAAAAAATAATTAATGTAAAATTCACATAAAATTTAATTGTACCTAATGCAAAATTAATTAAATTAGAATGAAACAACTTTTTTACGGATTTTGCGCATAATTTATTTTATATTTAATCCTAACGTTTCGACTACTCTACAGGAACCGTGATCACCAGTATCAAATAAATAGGTTCAAAGAGTTTATTTCCCATAAAAACACTTGGTTTACACAAAATGAGAAAAACATTTTTTTTATACATAATAATATTGGCTTATGGCTACATTTAAAGCAACGGATTCTTAAAAATAAAAACAAAAGACTGGCCGGAAACGTATACACAAATTAAAATTTTCTTTATGTTACATCCAACAAGTAAAATTCTTCTTCACACATACACAAACATATACATACATATACATACACACATATATACATACATACATATACATATATATTATATACATACATACATACATACATACACACACACACACACACATTAGGTTATTTTTAATTTTAGTAGGGTTTCAGATTCCGCTATAAATTTCTTAAGTCTATTCTTGAATACATTTTGACTATTGCATTCCTTTATGTCATTTGGCAGTTTGTTATACAGCTGTACTCCCTCAAAAAGTACAGTTTTTTCCCCGTAACTAGTGCGCGCTTTTGATAGTTGAAGTTTGTTTGCGTTTCTTAAGTTGTGTTTATTCACTTTCTTATGTAATAATATATTGGATTGGATGGAATTAGTACATATATTCCTAACGAGAATACAAGTGTAGTATGCATACAGTTGTTTAAGATCAAATAATTTAGTTTTTTCGTATACTTGTTTTGTTCGGGTTAGATAATTATAACGAAACAAAATTTTAATAATTTTATTTTGAAGTCTTTGTAACGGGTTTATATAAGTTGCAGCCGCCGATCCCTATATTTCAATTAAATATTCTAAATGTGATTTCACTAAGGAGTTATAGATAATGTTACGTACTTTGAATGGTATTAAATTTGTTATTTTATGTAATGCGCCCAGTAATGACCTCAGTTTCGTTTTGATATGGTCAATGTGCCATTTCCACGTTAGTTGTTCATCTAACCATAGTCCGAGATATTTTTCTCGGTAGGATCGTTGAATTGTTACGTTGTTTATGGTTAATGGGGAGAAATCAGGAATGTGTTTATGTTTATTTTTAGGACTAAATAACATGTATGAGGTTTTAGACGCATTTATCGTTAATAAGTTGTATTTTAACCATTCATTTAGCACATCAAGGTCTCTTTGAGCACTTCTTATGATATCGTGTATGGATTTTCCGAAATAGAATAGACATGTGTCGTCCGCGTATAATGTTATATGTCCGTGTAGTCCTATATTAGCTATATTATTAGTGTAAATTAAAAAAAGCAAAGGGCCAGCTATCGAGCCTTGTGGAATGCCGTAAGTCACGTGACGTGAGCCACTAGTGTAATTACCTATTTTCACTACTTGTTGCCTGTTTTGTAGGTATGATGAAAATATATTAAATGCCGCTCCCGTGATACCTATGTTATTTAACTTTTCTAATAGTTTCCTATGACTAACTGTGTCAAAACATTTCTTAAGGTCAATGAAGATGCCTAACGCTAGATTTTTTTGATCAATGTTGGTTTTTATTTTCGTAACCAAATCCACCGCAGCATTTAGTGTACCTGATTTAGGTCGGAAGCCGTACTGTTGTTCTATTAGTAGCTTTTTTTCCGTAACGTATGTGTTTAAGCGATCGTACAAAACTCTTTCGAATAATTTTGAGATGACAGGGAGAACCGATACCGGTCTATAATTACTAGGATCACATTTGCTCCCTAATTTATAAATGGGGCTAACCTTTGCAATCTTCAATGAATCTGGGAAGACACCGCGTACTAAGCATTCGTTAATGCACTCAGTTAACCTATCAACGATTACATCTCTCAAACCTTTTATCGCCTTAGTACTAATCCCATCCAGACCTGTACTTGTGTTACTGTCTAGGTTGTCAATAATTTTTGAAATTTCGGTATTGGTACAAGGACTTAGTTCACTTAACGTCACGCTATGTGTATAGTTACTTTCGTACATTAGTGTATTCGCGGTGTTCTCATGGTACGATTTTGGTATTTTGTTTGCTAAGTCAGAACCTATTGTCGAGAAAAAAGAATTAAATAACTCACAGATCTCCTTACACTCCGCGATGACACGTCCTGAATCCGATCTTACTTTTGAGGGAGTACCACTGTTATTGACTTTATTTAAAGATAAACTGTTAATCAGTTCCCACATCTTTCTTGGCTGACTTTGATTGGTACGAAATAATGTAAGATAATAATTTTCCTTTCGTTTCCTAATAAGAGTTTTTACTAAATTTCGTTGCAAAATTAAATTCTCTAAATTTTCCGCCGTTGGGTTGCTTTTGTTTTGTTGATATAATAGGTTTCGTTTATTTATGGAATCCATAATATCTTTAGTAATCCAGTCTTCGCGGGGTGGGTTTTCATACTTGATTTTATCTATTCTACTCTTATGTATTTGTTCTGTAATTAATCTCTCAAGATAGCTGTAGTCGTTTGTGTCGTTGATGTTTTCTATTCTTAAAAAGTTGTTGCGCAATTCATCGTAATCTAGTGCTTTGTAGTGTATCTTTTTGTTCACTTGTAACGGTAGGCGGCCAATTTCAACATAAAGCTGCTTATGATCGGAAAGTGATGATTCAATAATCGAAATGCTGAATGTGTTTATGTTAGTACAGACATGGTCCAATATGGTACCTGTTGTGCTAGTTTGACGAGTGCTATATTTTTTATCAATTTTGTTTAAAACTCTGTATCCAGCCTCTTTTATTTCGTTCAGGTATTTAGTCTGATCACTGTCCGCGGTGAGTAAATCGATATTGAAGTCACCAAACACAATTGATCTTTTGCGCCGTTCTAACTGCGAAGAATATTTGTTTAAAAAATTGTTTATATTTGACTTTCCTGGTTTGTAAATTGCTCCAATATTTAATGACAGTTTATCTATGTGAATCCATAAATAATGACTTCCATCATCCGATAGTTCTTCTGTTATTTCGTATTTTATACTGCTGTGAATGTATATCGAAACTCCACCGCCCCTCCTTTTTTTTCTATAATTATAAGCATGCTCGTAGTTAGGTAGCTTATATAAGTTAGCGTCACTTTCTGAATTTATCCATGTCTCACTAAATATTAAAATATGTGTAGTCACAAGTATCGTTCTTAGTACACATTCTATTTCTTCAAACTTACCCGCTTTGCGAATGCTGCGTAAGTTTGCATAAAAAAACCTTAAGCACGATGAATGAAAAGGAATGTCTTCATATTTGTTTACTATTTGATGACTCAATCCACATAATTCGTCTGTACATTTTTCATTCTGTATAATGTTAGTTACATGATTTTTTTATTATTTATGTTGGTAATGATTGTAGGTTTCCCTTTTATGTACTTAATTTTAAGGTTTTTTTCGCCATTTTCCAGCCGCTTATTTAGTTCCTCCTTTAAACTTTGTAGAAATTGCTTTTGTGTCGGTGTTTGATCAGAGTACATACATCTGTATATTATCAGGCAGACTTCCTTTGTTTCTCAATAAATACTTAGTAGTTTCAGCACTACTAAAGTATACTTTAATTGGACGATTTTTGTCTGTTATATATTTTCCCAATCGCGTTGTTTTAATAGGTTAAGGGCAATCTTTGTGTAATAATGTTAGTAATTTCATAACTTATTCATCATCGTAACTTCGCCTAGTATTCGAATTTTTATCTTTTTTTTTCCAATATACCGACAAATACAATATTTTTTTCTCGCTCGCAGCGCGCTTTTAATTCTAGGATGAGGTTTTCGTGATTAACGACTGGCGTGTTCGGCGATAGACCTTCCATGCATTGTTGTTTTTTAATATTAGTTAATTCATTTTGGATGGTTACTATTTTTTCTTGTGTAGTAGTGTTGTTCGAGTGTATTTTGTCTATTTCGTCGTTCAAATGATTCAGATTTTTGCTCAAATAATAAGTTTCCTGTATTCTCAAATTTTCTGTAGTTAACTTTATTGTTTTAATTTCGTTATTAATTTCAGATATTTCATACTTTATTTGTTTCAAGTTTTCGTTCTGTGTTTTAAAATTTTGCCAGTTATCACAGTTTTATTTTCTTCATTTATTATCTCTTCAACCTCGAATACATGGCCGGTCTCGAATAGCTTTTGACATATTTTGGCCACGCTGACGATCATTATTGATAGACCGGAATCCATATTTCATAACTTTAATCATATTCAAAAATAATATAATTGAAGAGATAATTTTGTTTACATAATTGTAAGCACGATGACAGGAAACTTATTAAGTTTCCTTTAATGTCCGCATAGTGTCCCTTTTATCGATTTAGTATTGCCACCTATAGTTTCAGCACATTTCCTATAGCTATTAAATGAGGAAACTCTGCCAACATTGTTAGGTGCCTTTTTTGTCGAGTGGGAAAGGCGCCTTATGCATACCTTGTCGTTGGTTATACGACAGGGTTATGTGGTGTTATCTTTTGTCCCAGGTTACACCGAGTGGGTGCATGAAAGCCTACCCATTAAAAACCACTGGGTGTGCCCTCTACTACCGGTTGTGGCGGCATGGGGTGCTTATTGGCATGCAACAACACCCCACCCCGGCTGGTCCAACTACCTAGACCACATTCTGACGAATCGGGAGGTGCTCGAGCACACTTGGGCACCTCCCCAGACGGGCGAGGCCGTGCAAAGCGGGTGGAGGACTACCCTGTCCCCACCCGCTGGCCTCGTTAGGGGGAAGAAGACGGTCGAACCGCCGTCTACGACCCGGCCGTCTGCACCTGAGCAAGTGCGCGAACGCATCGTCTTCGCGCTCCCGTTCAGCGGTCTCCTTCTGCGATATGATTTCTTCGCATAAGGAGACCATAGTCTCCCATGACCTTTCACCGCCCAGCATGGCTTTGAACACGTTGGGCAAGGAGAGTCATCTCTCACCACAGCAATGAGAGTGCGGCGCTGGCGACTCCAGGCGGGGCACACCTCTAGGGTGTGCTGCAGTCATGGCACATTGGAGTCGCCTCCCTCCCGACTCGGTGCAGCTAGCGGTCCGGTTAGCACCTACACCAAACGGAAGGTGAGCGAGCCGTGCCGCTGCGCAACCCACTCACGCAGTACCGGTCGTACAGGAGCCATAGTCTGGCCCCCGTGCGTTAGGTTCTCCAGCTCTGCATCCCACCGCTCCATAACGGCGTTCTGCGCGTCTCGTCTTACTCTTTCGACCTCCTCCAGGGTTGGGCGTTCACCTCGCGCCCTAGCTTGCACCCTGTACTGGTATGTGTCAGCCAGCACCTCCGGCTCTAGCTCCCAAGGCTGAACTTGTTAGGTGTCTACCTCAACAGCAGCGGTGTTGACTTTGACCTTTTCTCTGAGATTGTTTTCAATATTTCCTTTTGGTCTTTTCATGATTTAGGTTTATATTTGTGTCTTTTTTATTATACAACTTAAATAACAAAAATTAACTATTTACGCAAAGTTATAAATCTTGAATTTGTTTTTAGTCCTGAAATATTTACTAAGAAATCTGACATTTACCACACAGATCTATCACCGTACCACATAATGAGGGACCGGTTGGGTTCCTCATAGCGTTTAATACTGACAAATGGCATGGTAAGCGTTTTAATGATCGCATAAGACCCAAAACCCCCTGCGGCGTCTGCTTTAAAATATCATCAACTGGGAAATTACATCGTCCGTAAAGATTTATATTTTAAACAAAGCTCTTTGGATGAAAGTGTTCACTGCAAATTATTGACTTCACTAAATCAAAGCAATTAAATCCTCGAAGCTTCATGGCGTAAAGACCTGTCATTGGAGCGAAGATCTATTAAGACCGTATTCAATAAGTTTCCTATTAAGTTCATAGATGGCGCTGTGTAATTCAGACGTGTGCTATGGTTTCGTCTTTGTATTTTGTAAATCTCTTAAATCATTGCAGATCAATCCTCGAAGCTGGATAGCAAAAAGATTTATCATTGTAGCTAAGACCTGTTTAGACTTTATTTAATTAGTTTTACTGTTTAGTTAACAGATGACAGATGTGTTAAGCTGACACGCACTATTGTAACGGTCTGTTGCATTAGATAAGTACCTGTGATTTTTTGGAATAATTACCTCTCCCCTCCACCACTTGGCTTACCACAGCCGAGGTATGAGTCTTTGCAGCTCTAAGGCACCCCGTGCTCTCTTTCCGGCTAGAGCACCGTAGTGACTCTATATCGATTTAGAGTTTGCCTAATGGGAGATGCCGTCCGTCTAGAAAACTAGTACAGTAGCTCCCCGCTTGAGGTTCCGTATAAAGATTTCGTAACTTCAAAACCAAGTGGCTTTGTGTCGGTCATCTACGAATTACAACAATCACATATTAAAAAAAGGAATTAGTCCATTGAAATGTTACATTGGCTGAACATTTTTTAGAGGACGCAATTTTATTTAAAAAATTTGGTCAGATCAATTTAGAGAAAAATCTTCAGAAAGAGATTCTCTACAAAATTGATCTCACCTAATTTTTTGATAAAATCAAAAGAAAAAAATATATAAAGCAACAAAGGAAATTTTTGACGAAATTTTTTGAATTTTTTGCTTATAACTTTTTAAATTTTAAGTTTATGATAAAAAGTCATAAAAAAAATAATTGTAGGCAAAGCGATTTGCTACAAAATATGTCTTTACAAATTTTCTGTACAATGGATTGTTTTGGTGATATAGTAAAAAACGTGTTTTAACCCTTTTTCCAAGATGGCGGCTGGGGGGCAAGGGCGCCAACCCATCAAACTTGGGTTTAAGCTTGTATTGACCCCCCTACATGTCCCATAAATAAAATTGCGTCCTCTAAAAATTGTTCAGTTTGGCCTTTAAATTGTAACATTTCAATGGACTAAATAAAAACCCTATATACACTCCTTCAAGCTCGTTCAACTCGTTCGTTTGTGGTTTAATTGTTGACATTAACACAAACCGCAATTGAAGCAGTTCTAATACAATCTAAGGGCAATAAACAAAGACCGTTTATTCTTATAGTGATAAATCTTTTCAGCACTTCGGAAAGTACGTTGTATTTGCAGTCGTTAACCACCGATCAGCATGAGGTTTGGTTATTGTTTTCTTAAATTTATCGTCTAAACTCTGTATATAAATGCAATACATTGTTATGCATAAAAGATTCAACTAACATTTCGTCACTTTCATATTAAAGTTTAAATGCAATTATTTCTGCAGTACTTAATCACCAGGAAAGTTATTAAGATAATAAGTCCAATATTTTTAACTGTATTAATACAGCAGTATACAACTGTATCAATCAATTTCAATACGAGAAAACCTTTTAATTGAGTTAACATGGATGAAAAAAATTGTCGCTTGGATCTTTTATGTATAACAGGGTCCTTATAACAGATTTTGTTGGCTTTGTTGTAATCAACGATGTAATGAAACCATAACACTGCTATTACTGTGATACAGTCCGCGAGCCGAGCTTTGCATTTGTGTGAGTGTACATATATAGTGTAGGTGTGACATCGGCCTAGAGCGCGGCCGATTAATATTTATTCAATGTTAATAAAATTAAATAATCGATTATTGCAAAAAAAACGTTTTTTTTCTATTCAAAATCCTACAAGCTTTTCATATTACAATAATAAACCTAAGAGATTCATATTAACGATTAACCCTTAATTCGACGGATCATTTTTTTTTTTAATGTGAAAAGTTGTTACTAATTTTGGTTCTTAGCTTGTAGGGTAGGCTAATGTACCCTAGAAAAAATATATTAAAAAATCTACCTTTTTCAATTTCCTGTTACAATTACAGCACCCAGAACTCTAGATATAATAAATGGACTAGTTTTTTTCATTCAACGGCAAGTATACTGCACGACGTCGAATTAAGGGTTCAAATTAAAAATAATATGACTAAAAAAGAACAAATTCAAAACTAAAAATGAAGGCAAATGTTCTTTTAAACTGTCAAGGTAAGGAATAATGAAACCAAATATCATTATTGATACAAATTCCCACTATCAGTAAAAGTTTTATTATAATAAAAATGAAATGAGTACCCTAACAAAATGACAACCTTATTGTCTTAAAAACTAAAATATAATTCAAATAAAAAAAAACAACCGTTGTGTGTACTTACGTAAGAAGTTATACTTCTTTATCGTTACTAAACAAAGATAACTAAAAATTTCCTCCCGTGTGCTCGTATTCTTTGTATGTGAAAAGAAAGATAAATTTATAAATTATATAGTGATCAGTAAGAAGCATCAAAAGATTAACAGATTTTCTAAATATCTGTATACAGAATCAAGTAATATATCAAAAACCATTAAAATAAACTATTTAACCAATAGAATTGTAAAAATAATAATAATTTATATTATAAACAAATAAAAAGAATACATGCCGACAGTTAACCTCAAATCAATAAACGAACTTAAAAAAGTTTATCAAATAAAAACCACTTTTAAATAAAATTGCTATATTGTTATTATATAATATAAAATTTTCATTATATTTTTATATAAATTATTGTTAACTACCATATATAATTTGAAATCACACACACACACATTCATAATTAGCGGCCAACTTCATCCTGCTGGTTTAATCTATGTCGCTTTTGCGGCCAATTTTAACATGATAATTTTGTGTCACACTGTGTCGCACTATGTCGCTTTTGCGGTCAAGTTCAACATGACATTTTGTGTCACACTATGTCGCTTTTGCGGCCAACTTCAACATGATAATTTTGTGACACATCTTAAAATTTCACACTCATCATTTTTTCATAACGCGCCTAAAGATGTATAACTTCAAAAAATTGTCACAAATGTCCAGTCCTATTTTACATTTGACTAGTATTAAAATAAAATACTTAAAAAGTAAACGACAACGTTTTGCTCTCAAAACAAAAATAGTATAAAGCAATTCTTCGAGTTTTTTCATTCGGCGCATAGATTATGAAAATCGATTTAAATGCGTAATCAATTTATTAAAAATCGATTAATATGACTTTGAAAACCGTTAATAAAAATCGATTATATGAAAATAATAATCGATTAAAAGAAAAATCGATTATTTTTTAACACTCCTACTCCGTGCACCTTCCGCACTTCACCTCTTGTACTGGTTGCAGCGTAACGTGTTTCTGAATATTTTATTTTGTGAAAGATTCGTTAGTGAAATGGCTGCTAACACAAGTAAACAAAGAATAAGAAAACCTTTAAATAGCCAAGTGTAAGAAATTTTGTGCAATTTAAATAAATATTTTAAAGACGTAAACGATAGAGACATGTCAAGTGTCACTACATCTGCCCAATTGGTAGCAACATCGAAGGGGATTCCTCTGTCCACTGTCAAACGCGTTTTATTGGAAGGTAAACGTGTTTTGGAAGATGGGAGCAAATTTAAATCTCCGAAAAAGACCAGATGTAGAAAAAATTCTATTTATATTGACGATTTTGATAAAGCGGTAATTCGAAGAACTATTCACAACTTTCACATTACTGATAAAGAAGTACCAACTATGAAGCGAATACATGAAAAGTTGAAGGCAGATATAAACTATCCAGATTCAATTTGGTCATTACGTAAAGAAGTGTCTCTTTTAGGATTTAATTGGAAAAGGACAGAGGACAATAGGAAAATTCTAATGGAAAAACATGAGATACGTTATCTTCGTATAAATTTTTTGATGAAAATTTCCGAATATCGCACTCAAGGCCGGCCAATCGTTTACACCGACGAAACATATATAGACACGACTCACACTTCTTCGAAACCTTATTCTGATGGCAGCACTTCTGGTTTGAAGAAACCAATTTCCAAAGGAAATCGTTTAATTATAGTCCATGCCGGCGAACAGGACGGTTTCATACCAAATGCACTTCTGATGTTCAAAGCAAACCAAAAAAGTGGTGATTACCATAATAATATGAACGCAGAAAACTACACAAGATGGTTAAAAATGCAACTAATTCCAAATCTAAAGCCCAACAGCGTTGTGGTGGTAGACAATGCATCTTATCACAATTCATTAGAAAATCCCGCTCCCAACTCAAATGGTCGTAAACAAGACATGATTGACTGGCTTAAGAATCACAATATCGATCATTCTACATCGATGCTTAAACCACAACTGTATCAATTGGTACTGCAAAACAAACAAAGATTTATTGAATATAAAATTGATACATTACTCAGAGAACATGGACACAGCGTTCTTCGTCTACCACCCTATCACCCGGATTTCAACCCAATTGAAAACATTTGGGCTATGATAAAAGGCTACGTTGCGAAAAAAACCGTGTCAATGAATATGGATGTAATAATGAGGTTAGTGACAGAAAAAGTTGGCAGTATCACTGCACAAGAATGGAAAAATGTATGCGATCATGCAGTAAAAGAAGAAAATAAGTTTCATGGTCACGACGCTGTACTTGATGATTTATCGGAACGATTCAATATTAACACAGTCGACACATCAGACGAGAGTGAAAATGAAGATAAGGAAAATGATGAAGATGCAATGTCCGATGTAGAATAATTTTTATAATTTTTTCATATTTGAATTGTATTTGTCGATTACTAATAATAACATTTATTTTTAAAAGATTTTTGTCTGACTCTTCTTTTACAGACCACTCACACAAATGCAAAGCTCAGCTTACGCCTCGCGGACTGTAATAGGATAATATTGTTTTTTTTTTATTATGTATCAAAAAAAACAATATTATCCTATTGATATTGTAAATTTCGTTACTTCTGTTAAAGCTGACGATTTTCGCCCGTTTGTCCTGTCATTTGAAAGACGTCCTGAATGGTAAGGGTAGGTAAAAGAGTTGGACAATTCAAAGCAATTTATTCTCAGTGTACTTTCAGTACTCATAAAATAAGGTCTTTCCACAAGTGACTGCTGTGTACATTAAAATAAAGATTAAATTTCGTGATTTTGAAATAAAAATCTTATTACGAGATTTCTAGCTTCTTAGAAAAATATACCAAAACCCCGCATGTGAAATAAAGCCGGAGAGAATCAAAAATTTTTTATTCTAAGTTTTAATGAATTTTAAACGAAAAGAATGATCAGAGAAAATATTATTATAATCAAGTAAGAGTATGAGAGTAAAAAGGTGAAATCAATATTTAATATATCAGAAATTGTTTCAAAATATACATTATTTTAAGTCGATAAATTATTATTATTATTTATTACAGATATAAAAAATCCACACTAAAAAGTTACAAGAAATGTTATTCTAGTGTATACTTTGTATGTGTTTTATTACTTACTAAGTAATAAAACACATACAAAAAACGCTTAATAATTAGCTAAGTCGCCGATGCAGCTCCTGTACAACAGGAGCATGAAGCTGCAGCCAGCGGCGCAGCAGTGGCGAATTCCACCGGTCAACCAAGGTGCTCATGATGCTATTCAAGCTGCTGCGCACGCGTATCCAAAGCGAGGCGCAGAGCTTTCTGATGTAGTAGTGTAGTGTAGTTTAGTGTAGAAACAATCAGTTCGCGTCTTTGCAAACATTGGTGACGCAGTACAATGGCGCGGCGTGTTTTTACTATATAAATAATAAATATGGTGGTCAAACTAAGATGAATAGATTTCAATAGAAGTAGTGAAAAATTTCATGCTGTAATACCATACAACTCTTTCACTTTGAAATAGCTGTGTATTTTCGTTTTATATTTGATTTTATATGCCGGTTTCTGTCCGGGTGTCTGTAATGATAATTTCCAAGTTAAATTTGACCCACTTCCCGGTTTCCGACTGAGCTGAAATTTTGCACGCTTCCAGTTCCAGCTGACCTGATGCTGGAGCTGGATGGTAAACAAAGGAACTTCGCAATAAAAAGATCGAGTTTGGGCTTGCTTGATTCGTTATGGACAACCGTTTTTGACGACCGTTTGGTGCAACGGTAGTGATCCTGCCTTTCGCACCGACGGTCCCGGGTCCAAATCCCGGAAGGGGCAATGTTTGAATGATGAATACGAGCATTTGCACCTAAGTCATGGTTGTTTTTATATATTTCTATGAATATTACATATATATGTATAATATATGTAAATCTATCCGTTACCCTAGTATCCATAACACAAGCCTTACAGTGCTTACTTTGGTGTGAAAGTAAGAAATATTTATATTTAAATACTTTGAACCTTTATGGTAATCAGGGTTTATTTTATGAACAAGTAATAATAAAAGCTCGTTATTAAAAAGTTTTTTTTTACAATATATAACTTATTTTGAGTAAATTTTTATTTCAGTGAAATTTGTCCGATTATAATTGGAAGGTAGAGTACCACATGTACGACGACTAATACAGTCACAAAAACAAAAATCCAATCAAAATTAATGCTAGTTAAATCCGGTGGTTTATCATAATTATAATAAATTGGTTTTATTTAAATGTGCGGTACCAAAAAGTAAGAGCAAAGGGCAAAAAAAAAACCTTCCACCTGTTTCCACCTTTTTAATTATTATGATAGATTAATATAACCTACTTAATAGCACAAGAAAGTAAGTAAACTTAGTGACACAAAATAAGGGAGTAATAAATCCCTGCTAAGCTTATTGCGGCTTTTAGTACAAGGTCACCCGACGTACGACTTAAGGAACCAGGGCTTAGCTCAACTGCCACGAACAGATATTATACGGTGACACGTTCACAGTACACGTACGGTAACATGTACATGTCCATGGGTTGTTGTGATATAAATTGAAATGAAACCTACGCTATGTCCTAAGTTGGAACAAATCCAGTAAATTAAAAAAAAATATTCAAAATCAGTTGAATAGTTTCGGAGATCATCACGGTCAAAGATTATGACACAGACTTTATATATGTATATGTATACATTAGCTGTTGCGGCTACGCGTTGGCGTAGCTCAGTTATAATAAAATTTGCATTTGATTTATTATACTGTTACGTGCTAGGGTTCGATAGATTTGGAGAGAAAGACCTGCTGACTCTTTTGAAGACTTTATACACTAAGCACTAGGTCCAACACCAAGCACTAGGTCCAAACACTAAGCACTAACAATGTCCTAGGTCGTAGCCAAGTCGTAGGTTTCACTAGTATCACTCTTGATCACTGGTTTTCACTTCGAAGTCACCTCGAAGGTAGCTCAAACTGAACTGACTCGCTCGCTTTTTTTTTTTTTTTTTTTTTAACGTGGAAATCCTTCTATGGCTACGCCACTTAAGAAGATGTTATGTCAGGCTAGACTGACTAAAACCACGCCCTACCTAAGTAGTCAGCAGGTACCTTTAGCCGAAGAGGCTGTAAAAGGTTTAATCTAAGCGACCGCCTCGGCGAGGCTCCGGCGGCGCAGCGCCGCACTAGTTACAAACTAGCGCATGCGCGAGAGAGCGTCCCCCACCCCGAGTGGGTGGAGACCGTGTAAAATGGGATCGAGCTGCATAAGGCCGCTCCTTATTGTAGTCTAGACTAGCTAAGACCTAAGTACTAGCGTTCGTGTGAGCCATAGAGAGGCTTTCCACAGCGAGCGATAGTGAGTCAGGGGCGTCTGTCAGTACGTGTTTGGGTCTGCGATAATAATGAGTGGATGGGCGGGGTGGCTCGTAAGCCGCGGCCCCGGAGATAAGTGGATTAGAATGCCCCTCCGCGGCTTTGAAAAACCGCTCGGAGCATTGCTTTAAATGGGATTGAACCGTGGGAAGGGTCAGGTCCCTGTGTAGGTCCGCGTTGCGGACGTACCAGGGTGCGTCTGTTGCCCTACGACAGAAGATGTTTTGAGTCGTCTGGATCAATTTAATCAAATTAGGGTTGGTGTGCGCGAAAACCGGCGCCGCGTACGTCATAACGGGTCGTATGCAAACCTTATAAAGAGTTAGTTTATTTCTAACGGACATTTTGCTCTTCCGACCTAACATACAGTTAAGACGGCTTAAGTAAAAGCGAGCACGTTTAGTTACTCTGCGGACATGCGGGCCGAACGTGAGGCCTTTGTCGAGAGTAACTCCTAAGTATTTGGTGGAGCGGTGCCACGGTATCGGGGCACCTTGTAACCTTAAGGGTCGGGTTCCATCTGGGACCACGCGGGACCTACGTTTTACGTCAAAGCCGACAGCCACACTTTTGTCGGGATTGACGTCTATTCTCCACTTGCGAAACCAGTCGCCAAGTTGTGAGATAGAGCATTGAAGTCTCCCTAGTATTGCCTTATGTGACGACCCTTTAAGATAAAGGGCGGTGTCATCGGCGAATAACGCTAACTCTGTGCCGTTAGTTGGCACTGGTATGTCATTAGTATAGACACTGTAGAGCAGCGGCGAGAGGGCCGACCCCTGCGGCACGCCCGCTCGGAGCGGTCGCGGGGACGAGAGGGTGCCTTCATAGCGGAAGCGGAAAGCGCGATCGCGAATGAAGGAGTTTAAGAGTTTTACTAACCGGTCAGGCGTATCTAACTCGTATAGTTTGTAAATGAGACCGTCGTGCCAAACTTTATCGAAAGCTTTGGCGACGTCAAAGAACACAGCTACGGTTTTTTGTTTGCGTGGGATAAAACCGCTGAGTATATACTCAACAATTCGGTGAACTTGCTGCGGGCAGCTGTGTTTAGCGCGAAAGCCGAATTGGTGGGGAATTATTAGATTATTTTCGAAAAGATGTGCTTTCATGCGTGAAAGTATTATCTTTTCGAAAATTTTACCCATAGCCTTTAGGAGGCTTATGGGGCAATGATTTGCCGGTTGGTCTAGAGCCTTGCCGGGCTTGGGTATGCCTATAACGATTGCCTCTTTCCAGGCGGCTGGAAAGTAGCACAGATCGAAACAAGCGTTGATAATAACTGAGAGTAAAAGGAGAGCCTTTTCGGGGAAGTGTTTGAGCGCCTTATTTGAAATACCGTCGGCGCCCGGTGCTTTGCGGGGCTTAAGGCCCCTTATAAGGGATTGGACTTCGTCCACCGAAGTGGTGAACGGAGGGTCATCTGTGGGAAGCGGGAGGGAGGTCCTGCTTCGGACCTCTTCCTCTACCGCCCGGATGTGATCCGGGTCGGTCGCTTGGGTGCTGGGCGAGCATTGAGAAGCAATGCTGTCCGCGAAGCATTCGGCTTTTTCGTCGTCCTCGAAGGCTCGAGTGCCATCGGGGCGGGCTAGCGGTGGGGTGTGAGTGATAGCATCACTACGAAGTGCTCTGGCCACTTGGTAGTAAGCTACGTGCGAAGGGCAGATGTCCGCCATGAGATCATTCCATCGGGAGTGTCTCAGCTCGGATACTGCGTCCCTAACTTGGCGCTGCAAACGGTTTGCAGCAGCCCTATTTGAAGGGGTAGGGTAGTACTTAGCATCTCTAAGTGCTTTATTTTTGGTTCTAATCAGGTCACGAACCTCTGGCGGAAGTGGCCTATTAGGTAGTACGACTTCACGCGACTGTTCAGTGACTGTTGATTGAACCAGACTGGTGAAGGAATCGATGGCGGCATCGATCTTACCCGGGTCATCTAGTTGACCGGGAGAGAGGACTAGATTGGAGAATGGCTCCTCTAACGCGGACGCGAGCGAGGTTTGATAGCCTTTCCAGTTAGTGACTCGCTCGCCTCTCTGCGGCTATTTATATGGGCCGAGACGAGCCCCAGACCATTCCAGTAAGTTCCTTTCTGGAACGTACCCGATTCGCGCGAACGTGATCGGTCGTGTCTGGAAAGTTCGCGCATGTACCCGGTCTTCGAGACTATACTTCTATATAGTTCCGCGCTAGTTTCTTCGTGCTTTGTGTGTTCGTAACAATACATTTGGGACCCTTTGCGTCCGCGCATTCTATTGGACCCCAGATTAATGTTTGTGAATGCGTTAGTTTCAAAACGTTTTCAGTATACAATTTTTAAGTTTGGTTTAAAGATATTTATTCTTATAAAGACAATATTGTCACTTACATGAGAACATATTGACAAAACTTATTTATTAATTCGCGGTCGTAAAAGTAAAACAAAACATTAAAGCGTATTACGAAACTTAAATAATAGAAAGATTTGTTAAACGCCTTTTTTGACTCAATTTATTTATTATCAATTATGTCCTGAATAAGTTACAAAGAGCAACCTACTTATGTAAAAGATTCAAATGCCTATATCCAATGTTAAAGATAAGTTCACATTTTCTATTCCTTCTTCGTCGTCGAAAATGCAATTTTCTCAAAAGTCGACCAAAGCCTTGGACAGAAACATAGGTGAGCGTTGGGCTTTATCATTTTTTATTACCCTAAACCCTTATAGGAGGGTGCCCTCGTCCTAATATTACAGATACTTCTTATCGAACAGAGAGAAAACTCTGCTCCTAATAATAGGTAGCATTTAAACTTATTGAGATGCCTAAGGAAATGTAAATACTTTTTTCTTTAACGGCACTTAACATTTTTTCTTTGAATTCAACACTTTGGAGTTTTGAGACCTCTGTGTATAGCCCAAGCAACCTTTCAAACACTAGTAAATTTATTTATTAAAACGAAAAAATGAAATATGATTTATCTGGCAATGATCTTCTGAAAGGAAGAAAGGTTTTCTTTATACCCTAAAAATACCCTATATGTTCGTTTTTTCTTTTTACCTAATAACGAATCATTATCTAGGCTTAAATGTGACGGTTGGTGTTATTCACATGGCGTAGTAAATAAGGAATAAAATACATTAATACCTGTATAACAATAATAATTGCTATTACCGACGATTTGAACCAAGGACCGTTGGCGCACGTCACTGAAAGCTTTGTCAGTCTTTTTGAAATAGTTTATTTTATAGTTTTGTTTGAAAATATTAATAAATTTTGTACTTTTTGTAAATAATATCAAACTATTATTTATGTGGCTTTTTCTGCGTCATGTTAATAAATTATTACTGTTACTATAATATTCTTAAGTGGTTTTTAACTATCCACTGAGTTACCCCTAATAGCCGTGTAGGCCTACCGTTGCTCCAACTGATCCTCAAACTGACATCAGCCTAGAATGTTGCTGTAATTCCTAAGACAGATAAGCATGTGATTTTATTATCTAAACGTGCCACTTTTAGAAACTCTCTGTTCGATTAGGAGTATATGTACTAATATTCTTGTCTTCTTTGTGTAGCCAAAAATTCGTTCTGAATGCATTACTTACCGTTCGAAAAACCCCTAATGTAGGTTCCTTAGGTGCCGAAATGAATATTGAAAATACGTTCTTAGATTTGGTTATTGTTGTGGATCTAATGGTATTCAAAAAGTTCTATTGCGTCAGGTAATTTAGTCTTTTTTTATTTAGTTGTTTTAGTTAATAGGACTTTGACTTTGACAACGGCCCTTGCACATCAGGATTTCAATTTAGTATGCACAAAATACAAAAAACTTGGGCTCCAATTAAATCTAGTTTGTACTATATATGCTAAATAAAAAATAGAATACTTCTTCTTCTTCAGCCTTTTGCCACCCAATACTGAGTGTAGGTATCCTGCATAGCCCGCCTTTCTTCCCTGTTCTTGGCCTTCTTCTGCCAACAACTTTGCTCAGATCCTCGATCTACCTTCCCCACAGTCCGACGACCAGTTCTTGGCCTCCATTCGAGCACATTCTCCCCCATCTTCCATCCGTTCTTCGCCCCATGTGTTCCGCCCATTTCCACTTTCTTTTGGCGATTTCTACGGCTATTTCGGTAAGTTTAGTTCGTATCCTTATTTCGGTGTTTCAAACTTAGGCCCGAAGAGATGTCAGTACGCGTTGAGTAGTTGTGACGGAAGCTTGCGCTCAGTCGATCCGATAACTTTAGCTACCCACAATGGTAAATAAAAAGTGTTTTAAATGTAAAAAAAATGTTACCAAGAAAACTCCTGGGTTGGAGTGTAGCCGTTGTGAAAAAGTGGTTCACGCTGATACTACGTGCTCTAAGCTTTCTAATAAGCAGCTTAATACCATTCGTAATTCTCCTGGTATTGAATGGAGTTGTGAAGACTGTTTGGAGAACGTTTCAAGGCGCTCATCCTTCATCGTGCCGGAGGACGTTGAAGATGATGATGAATCCGAAAGTGGATTAATTTTAGGTTCTCAAGCGATCGACACAAAAAAATTAATTAGAGATATAAGCTGTGAGTTAAAGAAGACCTTTAAAGAAGAAGTTAGATCTTTGGAAACATCATTAGAATTCCTTAGTGACCAAATCAGTTCAATGGAGCAATCCTTAAAAAACCAAGACAGCAAAATAAAAGATCTAGAACACAAAAACCAAGACTTGTATAATAAAAACAAAAATCTTGAGCTCCGGGTGAGAGTTATTGAGCAGGCAAATCACCAGCTCGAACAAAAAACCCTTTCATCCTCCATAGAAATAGCAGGGATACCAGAGATGCCTGCTAAAAATATAGGAAGCCTATTGGAAAGGGTGGCGTCAAAGCTGGATGTGGAAAAGTGCAACATACAAACGTTCCAGCGTTTATCAGGATCAAAAGCTAAACCTGGAGCGTTACTTGTGGAGATGAAGACCAAAGAAGCTCAGATACAGTGGATAACCAGTGGCAGAGAGAAGCATCTAACTGTGGGTTCCATCATTTCGGATGTGCCAATATAAAAAGCCGATCAACGAGTCTACGTAAGAGAAGCTTTATGTAAAAATACAAAAGTACTATTATTCAATACCAAAAATCAGTTGAAAAAAACATTTAAATATATTTGGTGTAAAAATGGTAAAGTGTTTGCAAGAAAATCAGATAATAGTAAAATATTCTTAATTCGATCACTACAAGATTTAACTGAAATTGAGAATTCTACTAAGATGTCTTAATTCGGTTTGCACCATTTAAAAACTAATTTTATTCATTACAATGGATAGTAATATTACTGAAATATTTGACTGTTTAACAACTACAGACTTTTTAAAGCAGCTACCTACAAAAATGCATATAAATATCTCGTGTATACACATAAATATAAGATCTGTCATTAAGAACTTTAATAAGCTGTTACTAACATTACATAGTTGCAAGTTTCCTTTAGATGTAATTGTGGTTACTGAAGCTGGAATATCAAATAAGTTGGTTAATTTATATAATATTCCAGGATACAATATGTATTATAAACTAAGAGTAAATAGGAAGGGAGGCGGAATCATAGTATATGTAAAAAATCACTTAAAATTTACAATGTTAGAGAGTAAATCATTCACATTTGAGTCCCTAGTAGGCTTGTTAAAACTAGACTCTAATCAAGAGATGATATTGTTTGCTTTGTATCGACCTCCTTCCACTAACACATGTTTATTTGCTAAAGAGTTAATTAGATGTATCTCGAAATTCGATATTGGGTTAAACTTTTTAATGATCGGCGACACAAATGTTGATTTAAAGTTACATACGTCATACACAAACTCTTATCTAGAAACGGTTAGCGGATTGGGACTGATGTGTGGAATCACCGATTATACTCGAATCGAAACAAGGAAAGGTAAAGTTACAAAATCATGCATAGACCATATATTTGCGCGGTTCCCTACATCATGTCTCTACTCGGCGGCGCTCGACACAGTACTGGCTGACCATCGAGCCGTAATTTGTTGTGGCGTTACCGGTTCCGAGTCTCCGGAGTGCGAGCAAATGCAGGGTGATTCTCAAACAACAATTAATCATGGTTTATTATATAAAGAATTGAAGTCTGTAAATTGGTCGTTGACTAATGACATGAAATGTAGTAATGACATTTATAAATTTATTAAAAATTCTATTCAAGAAAAAATTGAAATAGCTTCAACTTCAATAACTTGCAAAAGTAAAAACAAACACTCTAATAAACTACCTTGGATAGATGATAATGTAATTAAGCTGCGCGAAAAATGTGAGATGCTCTTTCATTCCTGGAGGAAAAGTGGGAACGATCCTTTGTTACGGTTACAATATAATAAATCCAGAAATATGTTACACAAAGTTTTAGAAAAGAAAAAGAATTCTTATTACATGAATCTAATAAAAAATAACTACAAAGACTCAAGAAAGGTTTATCAAATACTTAATCACATGATAGGTCGTGTTACTCGCTCCATTGATGAAGTAATACTCGGAGCATTTGATGCTCAGGGTCTCAATGTTAAAAATATAGCTCAAAATTTCTCGCTACAGTTTCAAAAGGCTGTGCATGATATTATTCCAAAATACTCAAGTCCAATGAATGTTGATATCTATGACGAAGCAAATAACTCCAGTATATTCTTTCAAAGAGCCACAGACAATAGAATTTATAATATCTTGAAACGCTTAAACTCAAGAAAGGCTCCAGGGGCTGATAATATCAGAGTTTCTTATCTAAAGACTATAGGAAAATATGTATCTACTGCACTAGCTAACTTAATAAATTGTAGTATAAAAACCGGCTTATATCCTGATCAACTTAAGCATGGTCATGTGAGGCCAGTTTATAAAAAGGGAAAATTTAGTGACTACTCTAATTATCGCCCAATAACATTGCTTTCCTCAGTGGACAAGATAGTGGAAAAATATATTTGTGAACAACTTTACATGTTCATATTCGTTTGCAACATATAAGTAAATGTAAAAAAAACAGTTTAGACGATAAAACAAATTGTACGTCATCCCTCGGGAATTCCTCATTTTCGGGGATTCATTTTCGTATCATTTAGCTTCAAAATTTACATGTTCATATTCGTTTGCAACATATAAGTTGATGTAAAAAAAACAGTTTCGACGATAAAACAAATTGTACGTCATCCCTCGGGAATTCCTCATTTTCGAGGATTCATTATCGTATCATTTAGCTTCTAAATTTACATGTTTATATTCGTTTGCAATATTTTACGTTGTTTTAAACGACATACAGCGCCATCTACAATCCATCCATCAAGCAAACAATATTTTTGTTTTCCCTCGGGAATATCATTTTTTCCAGGATAAAAAGTACCCTATTATTTAATCCGGACTTTTATCTTTACGTCTGCAAAATTTCAAAGCAATCGGTTTAGTAGTTACGGCGTGAAAGCGGAACAAACAAACAAACAAACAAACAAACAAACTCACTTTCCCATTTATAATATTACTTTACTTTACTTTAATTAGTCCTAATGACAACACAGATGCAATTTCTTTTAAATTCCACACAGAAACCACAATTATGGATAGTTCAAAAATATATAAAAATATATAGAATATTTAATATAAAAATATTCAATATTCTTGTATCAACTATGTATGTCTATCCGTAACTCTAGTGTCCATAATTCAAGCCTTACAGTGTTTACTTTGGGCTAAGCTAATTGTTGTAAATATATGTTATTATTAATAAAGAAGAATACCGTTGCTACCAGCAGCGGTAATATATTATGCCAAATAAATATTGGCTTACAGAAATTATTAGGTGGGATTAAAAGGTGGCTACTAAACCTTTTTTGCGTGATAAATGCATAATTTTCTAAATTCATTACCCCATATATTAAGGGGAGCTTTGGAAAAGAAAAGTGATGCCAGTACACCTTTGCTAATACTTATGCATTTGTTTTATCTACATAAAAAAATGAGTTCGTTATTTTTTACAGGACTAGGCGTATAGAAAAAAAATTGTGAAGTTTTCTATACGCATTCACCACCTTAAGAAGTGTGTTTTTGTTATTATCTTTTATCGTACTAGGATCTTATCTTTATCAATTTTCTCACTCTCAAACATATCTTATCCTAAAAGCTATAGTACAGTTAATAGCAAAAACCAAATATTTTTTTTTATTAGTTTGCTTTTTTCCTGACAAATACAATTGAGGGCTCTTCAAATCACTAGTGAATAAATATTTCCTAGGCAAGCGCGTTTTAGGCGAGAAAGCGACCAACCAAACTATTTACTAAAAAAATTAAATAATATTCCCGCTTATCTCACATGATTATTTTTGAAATGAAAACTTCTTTAGCGGCCCTGTGAACATTTTGGGATGGGTAAAAAATGTTAAACTCGCGTCAGGACACGTGACCTGATCCAAAACTCGGGAGACGGAGGGCGCTTACGCGAGTGCGTGTGTGTTTGTTGTCATGTTTGTGTACGATAGCGCAATAAATGAATTTTGTATCTTACCACATAAATGATAGCACTTTTATACTGATAATTAAAGCAATTCGTGCGAAATTATTCCCTAACCATTCCAAAATATCAAAAATGCACAACGTTAACGTTCATGTTTTCACTTCTGCCGGCACTCCCGGAGTGCATCCCGTTGTTTTTTTTTTTATCTCGGTCCATTTGATTTGAACCTAAAATTGATATGAACCCAACAGTTTGTTATAATAAAAAATATACAATTGATTTAAAATTAGGACATTTTGTTATCCAATCCAATCCAATGTAGTATAAACAATACAAAAGAGGTTAAAAAAAATGAGTAATAGAGAAATCATAATAAAAAAAAAATAATGTGCTTCACACTAATATTTCTATGGTTTATATTATTGCTACTCTGGTAATGCATAGACATGTATACATTTATCTTATACACTCATTTGCAAAAAAAACGGGCGGTTTTGATTTTCATTTATCTTTAAAAATATACAATACAAAAAAGGTTTCAATCGTTTGTACACGTTACTGGCCGGTTTTAAAAATGCCGTGGTATTTTAAAAAGTACGTTCTAAATTCAAATTTTCATTTGATGCTCATTTTTACAGAAAACCCCTTTTTATTTTTGGCGTGAAGTTCCAGATGTTAACATCGACTTTCATAACTTTTATTCAATATTTATCGATTAATTTCATGTCCTTGACTGTCAAAGCTTTATTTATTGCTGTTTGGCTGTATCAACAATGGTAGATAAAGTGGTAAAAGCTACCAAAATTATCGCGCTACTTGAAGAGGGTTGGAGCCAATGCTTCGTGGCTAGGAGGCTAAATGTTAGTCGCTCGACGGTTCAAAGGACCTGGCAGCGATATCAGGAGACTGGTTCCGTCGAGAGAAGGCCTGGTTCTGGAAGAAAACCATGTACCCAACCACGTGATGATCGTTTTCTTGTGAGTCGCGCATTGAGAAATCGCAAATCTTCGTATGTGGATCTTAAGAACAACCTCCAAGAAGTAAGAAATGTGCATATTAGTCTATGGACGGTCAGGAGGAGGCTTCTCGCTGCCAATATACGCAGTCACCGCCCGGCCGGCGGCCCCAAATTACTCCGTGAGCACCGAGTTCACAGGCTTAGGTTCGCTAGAAATTGTGAATCATGGACTCAAGAAGATTGGAATAGGGTTTTGTTCTCTGATGAAGCCAGGATATCTCTGTTCGGTGAAGATCGACGTCGGCGAGTGCTAAGAAGACAAGAAGAACGCTTTGCAGAGGCATGTTTCGAAGAAATCACACCTTATGGTGGGGGCTCTGTTATGTTTTGGGCAGGAATAAATTCAATGGATCGTACAGAGTTAGTCTTCATTGAAAACGGCTCAATGACTGGGCATCGATACATAACGGAAGTTCTAATTCCTCATGCACAACCTGCATTTGCCGCTCTAGGTGAAGTTTCGGTTTTTATGGACGACAATGCTCGCGCCCACCGATCTCGCGATGTTAAAGCGTATGTGCAAGAGGTCGGCATTCGTGGTTTGGATTGGCCAGCTCGAAGTCCCGACCTCAATCCCATAGAGCATGTCTGGGACGTTCTGAAACGACGTGTGAGATCAGTAAAACCGGCTCCGCAGACCATCAAAGAGCTGAAGAATGTGATTACTGCGGAGTGGGAACGTATTCCGCAAACAAGTATCCGGGATATACTCGCTAGCATGCCCAGACGAATTCAAGCTGTGGTTTTAGCTAGAGGGGGTCACACTCGATACTAACCATTTATCTGCTTTTACTTTATTAAAGAAAAACAAACAAAAAACCTTTTGACGTGACAACGTCTTAAATTAGGTTGCGGCTGGGAGTCACTTATGAAAAAGTGTAACGCTCGGTAACGTTACGATGAGTCACCGAACGAGAGAGAGGCCCGCCGAATGCCTTTTTAAAAAAAAGGTATATCCTTTATATTTGAGGTATGAACCCAAAAGCTTTATTTAGCTTATTTTTAATATTATATATTTTTATTTATTGTAAAAATTATAAAAAATGGTTTAATTACATTTTTAATTTAATTTATTACGTATATATATATATATATTAAATATTTAATTTATTAATATAAATTTATATATATTTAAATATTTAATTAATTATATATTAATAATATATTAATAATTATTTAATTTATTATTAAAATTAAAAATATTATATATATTTCAATGATTATAGATTGATTTATAATTTATATTAATTTTTAATATAAATATTATGAATTAGAGAGAGAGAAAATATTAAATATTTAATAATTTATAATAAATATTTTAATATAAAAAAAAAAAAAAATCTATGCAATTTTTATTACTTATAAATAAAAATTATTATAGTTTATATAATTTATTATAAATTTATTTTACATATAAATTTTAGTGTTTAATTTTAATTATTTTAATAATAATTAATTTTAATTAATAGTAATTAATATTAAAAATTTAAGAAATTAAGATTTAGTAATATTAAAATTAATAACTAATTTTGTGCCAGCAGTTGCGGTTATACAAAAATTAAATTAAATTTTATTAATAATTAAGTAATAATTTTATTTTAGTAATTAATTAAATATTAAATTATTGAGTGAAATTTTAATTTAGTTTAATTTAATTTTATATTATGATTTAATAAAATTTAATAATAAACTAGGATTAGATACCCTATTATATAGAATTTAAATAAAAAATATTAAAATAATAAATAAGTATTTATTGAAACTTAAATAATTTGGCGGTATTTTAGTTTATTTAGGGGAATCTGATTAATAATTGATAATTCACGAATAAATTTACTTAATTAATGATTTTGTATATCGTTGTTAAAAAAATATTTTTAATAAAAAATAATATTTTAAAATTTAAATAAAAATTTAAATCAGATCAAGATGCAGATTATAATTAAGAATATAATGGATTACAATAAATTTATTTAAATGAATTTTAATTTGTAATAATTAAATGAAGGTGGACTTAAATGTAATTTTATTAAGTTTATTATAATGATTAAAAATTAAAATATGTACATATTGCCCGTCGCTTTCATGAATAAATTGGAATAAGTCGTAACAAAGTAGAGGTACTGGAAAGTATTTCTAGAAATAACAAATTAGAGCTTGAATAAGTATTTCATTTACATTGAAATGATAGTGAAAAATCATTTAATTTGAGTGTAATAATTAATAAATTAAAAATAATTAAAGTATTTGTAATATTAAAGGGGGGTTTTAGTATTATTAAGAAAAAAATATTAATTTTATAGTTAATTAGTATTGTGAAAGAATTTTGAAATAATTTTAAATATTAATTTATTAAAAAGTAAATTTTATTTATTGTATCTTGTGTATCAGAGTTTATTAAAAAAATTATTTAGGTTAAAATATTTCTCGAATTAAAAAGAGATAATTAATTATAAAAGTTATTGTTTCATAAATATTTTAAATAATTAATTTGAAATGAGATGTTAATCGTTTTTTAAGATATCTAGTTTTTGACGTGACAACGTCTTATAAATTGGTTTGCCGGGTGACACTTCAAGAAACTGCGTTACGCTCCGCTCACGTTATGCGCTCACAATGAGAGCGAGTGAGAGGCACGCGTCCCTTCCACTCGGGCATGGTTAGCCCGCCTAAGAGCGAGAGAGACAGACATAAAAAGTGAAAGGGACGCGTGCCTATAAATTAATGTTTTAAATATAATTCTTTGTATAAATAAATGTTTTAAATTGTTACTATTATTTCATCCTTCTTCCTACTATACGAATGAATATTCACATTTAAATTATTTTACCACTCAAAGTCGTTGTCACGTAAAACTTTCGCCCGTATACCGACTTTACAGGCAACCAATTTTTTTTTTATTTTTACTTCATGAGCATATGCACTACTAGCAAACATACACTACTAGTGAGGTTTAGCATTATTTCCCATAAATTGTATCAAAATTTTATCAAATACTGATGAAAACGATTATTTTCTTATTAATTTACCAAATTGTGAGGATAAAACTACCTATAATTATCAAACAAAGCAATATTAACATTTGAAGTGGTTCATTGCTTAGGTGCCCGTTTTTTTTGCAAATGAGTTTATAAATAAATAAAAGTCATAGAAATATATAACGTGTATATATATAGAAAAGTGCTTGAATTCATTACAAAAATAATTATCAATACCGAAATTCGAATATTCACTTGAAATCTTGGACATACGAAAGAATTTTATTTTTATATTTGTTGACTTCACAAAAGTTTTATTAAGTCATGTTACTTAAGAAAATAAATAAAAAAATCAAAATTACTTCCTTAACTCACTAATCGTCAAGGCGATTAAAAATGTAATTTAAATATCATCCAATCTGCAAGGAAATATTTTTTTTGCAATATTAGCATTTCCAATGCGTGTATTGATCGTCAAAGCTACGCCATGACTTCGTAAGTGTTGTAAAATTAATGGATGGATAAATACAAGTATAAATATACGTGTATAAGGAAAATATAATATTGACAGACGTACAAAAGAATTACAATAGATTTTGGTTTAAAAAGATTTGTCAAAGTCATATAGAATTTAGATTACATAAAGGAACTAAAAAGTATTAATATAGTAGGTATACAAAATAGTATTCCAATAGTAAGTCCTACGTCGGGAAACCTTGTACTGAGAAGAAACCGCAAGTAACTCGGCAAGGGCTTTTTTCTGCCTTTGTTATGTGTTACGTTACATAAATAGTTATACATTTAAGTAAACTTTACTTGTTCTACCGAAATATATAAGAACAATTTACTATTACAAAGAAATAAATTATTCAGTGAATGAAGTAAGAACTCAAAAGTAAACCTATTGAAAACAAAAATCAGCGAATGATTAAAATAATTCAAATCGATTATCTAGAAAATTTTCTTCAGTTAGCGATAAAATATTACTTTTAAACGATTATCTTTTGCAGTAGATTGTACAAGCTGTCAAAAATCTCGATATTATGATTGTGTTTACACCTTTACCGAATAAAACACGCCAAAAATTTACAAGAAAATAGTAGGCCTCATGAATAATATGCAGTAAACTTTTCTTAAAATAGGTAATAGAGTTCTTACAAGATGGTTATCAAAGAAAATGGCGACGGACCTCAGAGTAAGTGTTTTATTTTATTTTATAAAAAATATTGTTTTAAGTATGGAAAATACGAGTATAATAACTAAATAAAGTGCAATATAAAACAATTTCGATTTATATAAATTTAGAATTTAACAATTAGAAACGTGCCAGATTAAAAAAATGTGAAGGTAGTAGAAAAAATAATGCCTTAGTCATCCTGTGATCACGGCTCCAGCAAAAAATATAAATTATGCGCAAAAACCGTAAATAACTTGTTTTATTATGCCATCACTCTACTGGGCATGAGTCGATGAAAAGAAATCTTACCAATGTGATTTTTTTAGAAAAAACAGTGGGGTTTCGTCATCTCCAGGTAGTGCTATGGTTCCTTGCTATGACATTGGGATTCATATTCAGAGTGAACATAAGCATGGCCCTTGTTGATATGACGGATCCAAGCAACGAAGATGTAAGTATGTTAATTGTATATTGTACTAAGTATTTTTTTTTCAGGCTCAGTTATTTGAATTTCTGTGGCCGCGGTGAATTTGTAAGCGGTGTTACTGTTTCATCTCTGCCTAAAATTATTCTAAATAATTATTTAAACATCGAGATTTCAGTAAATAGTTGTTGAAATTTAATAATGTACAAACAGTGAACGTTTTTATTATGATATTTTGTCGCCTACATTGTTAAAATGAGTTTTAAGTTAGTGAAATTATAAGATACAAATCATTAAAAGTTGTCCACCGCCACCTGATAGTGTAGTGAATCATCATACAAGTGCAAAGGAGTTTCGTGCGTCGCTGGTCGTTGCGCGCACCCCACAAGGTCCAGAACCGTGTGCTGCGTTGTGCGACGAGTGAGTGACGTCGCTCTGCTACCGCTAATGCGCATGCGCCGCCGCGCCTATAGATTAGGCACGCACAGAACAGACACTCACCGAGCACTTGATCATTGCCTCTGAGAGGTTGCAGCTAAGATTTTTTTTTTCCTTCCTGATTTTTTTTTAAAGTACACGTGAAACAATGAAGTTTGCTTGTTGCAATTTGACTTCGGATGATAGAACCGAAACGGTAACTTGCATCAAATGTAGAAACAATTTTCACTGTCAATGTATTTTCCCTACTAAACATAAAAAGGATTACTATCATATTTATAAAAAGTCTTGGTTGTGCCCTAAGTGCGCTGCCGCTCAACCTAGACAATCCAGAAATGATAATACACCTATTAAGTCTATTAGTGGCGAGAACAAGGCTGCACATGTGAAAAATATTACAGTGAGAAGGGGTAGTTCTGTGTCACAGGAACAAGTGCACCTCTCTAATCAAGAGGACATTAACACCAAAGATATTTCTGCAACGGGTCAGGCTGTAGGAGATCTACCTGAAATGATAGCTAAACAGTTTAAGCTCTCATTACGTGCCGAAATGCCTGCTATATTAAGGAAGCTTTTAGGCACAGAGTTGAAAATGTTGGTTATCAAATCTCGGAACTAACTTCATCTGTAGAATTTTTGAATAAAAAATATGACGATGTCCATGAGCTGGTCAAATCACGCGAGGAGGAAAACAAGAAACTGAGGGATAGCAATGAGAGACTTTAGGTCACGGTGAAAGACTTAAGTAAACGCATTTCGGCCTTGGAGCAGCATGGACGTGAGGCCAATGTTGAAATACATGGACTTCCCGAGTTTAAAACTGAAAATATTGCGCAAACAGTGATCCAAATTGGTAAGGCGGTTTCTCAACCCATAGAAGATGGTGATATATTGTCATGTTTTCGTGTGGTGAAGTCAAACAATGACATTTCTCGTCCACGTACCGTTGTTGTAAAGTTGCGTAGCAGTCGCTGTCGCGATACTCTACTTGCGGCTGTGTCTACCTACAATAAAGCCAATAAAACCAATAAACTAAACACTAGCACAATTGGCATTGGTGGAGACAAACGACAATTATATATCAGCGAACATTTGTAACCTGAAAAAAGGTCTCTTCATGCAGCGACCAGAATTCGAGCAAAAGAATTGTCGTATCGTTATGTATGGGTACGCAATGGCAAAATTTATGTCAGGAAAACTGAAACTACTCAGGCTAAGCAAGTCCACAGCTTGGATTGTCTAAAAGCTTTGGAATAAAGTCGTTTATGAGCCTGCTCAAAGGTAATTACATTATTGCTACCATCATGCTCACAATCTACTATCAAAACTTGAGAGGAATGCGGACAAAAACGAACGATGTCTATATCAAGGTGCTTAGTTGCAATTACGACGTAATCATCTTTACTGAGACTTGGTTAAATGAACATATTCACAGCAACGAGATTTTTGACAATAGATATATAATATATCGCCGCGATAGGAGTAGCTCTGAGTCCAGCAAAAAAAGGAGGGTGGAGGCGTTTTGGTTGCTGTCATGAAAACACTGTCAAGTATTCGTCTAAAGCACAAAGAGAGTGGTTGCGAGGATCTTTGGGTGGCAGTCGATGTAAATTTTAACAGAACATTTAAAAAGCTTCTTATTGGCGGTCTATACTTGCCGCCACCAGTGAACGTGAATCATCTTCAGCAGTTTCTTGTAAATGCTAGTGATGTTATTAATGAGTTTGATAGTGTAATATTGATCGGTGATTTTAACATGAGCTTCATTTCTTGGAGGGATTTGATATATTAACTGCTGAAAATTATCATAACAACCTGGGATTTCTTTTGGCTGACTTCGTGTCTCTGTCAGGCCTTAACCAAATCATTTCTGTAACTAATAACCAGGGTAGGGTTTTGGACTTAGTTTTAACAAACTTACCATGTAAAGTCCGTAAACCTAATACTCTTCTAAGTAAGCTGGATCCTTTGCACCCCCAACTAGAAATTGTTACAGAATTCGATGTGGATCCTACATTTAAAAACTTAAAAAATGTTTCTAGAGTAAATTACAATGTTTTTAAGGCTGATTATACTCAAGTCCTGTCTCAGTGCTCTAATGTTAATAAAATGGTTGCAATATTTTATGAAAAAAATAATTTAATTATAAAAAACCACGTGCCTCAACGTAAAGCTCGAAAGGCTATGTTCACTTGGTTCACTTTGGACTTAATTAAATTGTTAAAGGAAAAGGAAAAGCTCCGACTGAAGGTTCGCAAGTATGACAACCCGCGGGACAGGTTTGAGTTTAAGATAATTAGAAAGCGCTGTAATAGGCATATTAGAGTTTGTTACAGAAATTACATTAATAACGTGGAATGTAACATTAAAAAAAATCCGAAAGCTTTTTGGGCGTTTGTCAGTAGTAAAAAAGGTGGCTCCAATAATATACCGTCAGTAATGTATAAAGACTCCAGCCATCAGGACTTCGCTTCAAACGGGTTTGATATCGCAAATTTATTTGCTTTTCATTTTCGAGGGTCTATAACAAATCGCAATTACTTGATGATTCTCCATCACTCAATGCAATAGATTCTGCAACTTTGTGCTATCCTCTTGATCGGATAGTTATTAATGAAAAAGCTGTGCTTAAACTCTTGAAGCAGTTGAATCCGAATAAGTCTATGGGCCCAGATGGTATTCCTCCACTTTTCATTAAGAGATGTGCGCGATTTTTGTCACTTCCGCTTAAGGAAATTTTCAATAAATCCTTATCTTCAGATGAATTTCCCTCTGTTTGGAAGGAGACACGAGTAACACATGTTCATAAAAAGGGTGAAATTGATAACTTACAGAATTATAGACCAATCTCTATTCTTTCTGTTTTCTCCAAAATTTTTGAGGCTGTTATTTGCCCAATCATTACAAGCCACACTAGGAACCAAATAGCAGTAGAGCAACATGGGTTTCAATGTAAAAGATCGGTTTTAACTAATCCTACATCTTATTTGACTATTTGAGGAACATTTGAGCCGTAGCTTTCAATCTGTAAAGACGTATTTAACCTCAAATGCGATCGGTTGTACGTTAAGTTTCTAAGTTTTCTATGATTTGTGAGTGTAGAGTGTAGTAAGTGTTGTGAAATTAATTGCACTTAATTTAAATGATAAAAGTTTAATAGTTTAAATTCGATCAATGGTTTATTATTTTTTTGTTATTTAAGTATAAAGTAGTAAGTTATATAAATATCTAGATATATATAGATTTATTTAACTATAATAGAATATGTCTTAGGAATAATGGAGGACTCGCCTCGATGAATTCCGCCTGACTTTTTAGCCCTCGGGACAGTGACAAGTGACCTTACTACAGAGATAAGTTAATCTTATTGAGTAAATTTTTATTTTATGATTTGTTAATTTATACTTAAGTAATACATGAAATACGAAGTAAGGGCGGAGAAATATTTTATTAAACGGTTTTAGTTATTTTATTATTTATTCTTGGGTCAAATTTAGTAATTCAAATTTCACCCTCTTCCCGTCAACCGATTAATCAGAAATTTTGTATACACTTTGGGTTTTGGTGACAATACAATTATGTTTATTCATTATCATTATACATTCAAGATGGCCGCCGCTACAAAATGGCGGATAACGTAGGTTTTATCAATCCCATCAATATGGGTATCAAATGAAAGGGCTCAACAAGCAGAATACAATATACTATAAAAAATTGAAATCCAAGATGGCGGCCGCTACAAAATGGCGGATAACGTAGGTTTTATCAATCCCATCAATATGGGTATCAAATGAAAGTGCTCAACCAGTAGAATACAATGTACTTTATAAAATTAAAATCCAAGATGGCGGCCTCTACAAAATGGCGGATAACTTAACTACGTATAGAGGAGTTGGACTGCAATAAACTAACGGGCAAGAAACCTTGCAATAATGAAGCACTAAATGAATTAAACAGAATGCGAAATAAAAACTAAAAACTAGAAAATAAAAATAGGTAAAAAAACTTTTTAAGTTAAACGGTTTTATGTTAAACATACATTGCAATGTTTAAGATAAATGTACTAAAAACCAAAAAAAATAAAATAAAATAGATACAGTCGTGGGAATTATAAACATATGCATAGACTAGACTAAAATAAAACCGTGGGGCACGTCAATTGTCTACAATCGTTGATTAAAATGTTTGTTTTAATTTTGTTTTTTAATAATTAATATAATATGCCATGGCGACGCGACGACGCATAGATTTTTTTTAATGGGTTCGCTTTTGATCCCAATCAAGCCCGGAGGCCATGACAAGATCTACGATGGAACGAGCTAACCTAGAAAATGCCTTTTCACCCTGACTTTAAAAACGAACGGTTTATAAATACTCGGTTATACAGATATTTATTTATTTATTTTATTTTTGGCACATCAACATTATATACACAGTACATTAAAATACACTCATTTGCAAAAAAAACGGGCGGTTTTGATTTTCATTTATCTTTAAAAAGATACAATACAAAAAAGGTTTCAATCGTTTGTACACGTTACTGGCCGGTTTTAAAAATGCCGTGGTATTTTAAAAAGTACGTTCTAAATTCAAATTTTCATTTGATGCTCATTTTTACAGAAAACCCCTTTTTAAACCCATTTTTGGCGTGAAGTTCCAGAAGTTAACATCGACTTTCATAACTTTTATTCCATATTTATCGATTAATTTCATATCCTTGACTGTCAAAGCTTTATTTATTGCTGTTTGGCTGTATCAACAATGGTAGATAAAGTGGTAAAAGCTACCAAAATTATCGCGCTACTTGAAGAGGGTTGGAGCCAATGCTTCGTGGCTAGGAGGCTAAATGTTAGTCGCTCGACGGTTCAAAGGACCTGGCAGCGATATCAGGAGACTGGTTCCGTCGAGAGAAGGCCTGGTTCTGGAAGAAAACCATGTACCCAACCACGTGATGATCCTTTTCTTGTGAGTCGCGCATTGAGAAATCGCAAATCTTCGTATGTGGATCTTAAGAACAACCTCCAAGAAGTAAGAAATGTGCATATTAGTCTATGTACGGTCAGGAGGAGGCTTCTCGCTGCCAATATACGCAGTCACCGCCCGGCCCGCGGCCCCAAATTACTCCGTGAGCACCGAGTTCACAGGCTTAGGTTCGCTAGAAATTGTGAATCATGGACTCAAGAAGATTGGAATAGGGTTTTGTTCTCTGATGAAGCCAGGATATCTCTGTTCGGTGAAGATCGACGTCGGCGAGTGCTAAGAAGACAAGAAGAACGCTTTGCAGAGGCATGTTTCGAAGAAATCACACCTTATGGTGGGGGCTCTGTTATGTTTTGGGCAGGAATAAATTCAATGGATCGTACAGAGTTAGTCTTCATTGAAAACGGCTCAATGACTGGGCATCGATACATAACGGAAGTTCTAATTCCTCATGCACAACCTGCATTTGCCGTTCTAGGTGAAGTTTTGGTTTTTATGGACGACATTGCTCGCGCCCACCAATCTCGCGATGTTAAAGCGTATGTGCAAGAGGTCGGCATTCGTCGTTTGGATTGGCCAGCTCGAAGTCCCGACCTCAATCCCATAGAGCATGTCTGGGACGTTCTGAAACGACGTGTGAGATCAGTACATCCGGCTCCGCAGACAATCAAAGAGCTGAAGAATGTGATTACTGCGGAGTGGGAACGTATTCAGCAAACAAGTATCCGGGATATACTCGCTAGCATGCCCAGACGAATTCAAGCTGTGGTTTTAGCTAGAGGGGGTCACACTCGATACTAACCATTTATCTGCTTTTATTTTATTAAAGAAAACAAACAAAAAAGCTATTTTATTTTTACTTCATGAGTATATGCACTACTAGCAAACATACACTACTAGTGAGGTTTAGCATTATTTTCCATAAATTGTATCAAAATTTTATCAAATACTGATGAAAACGATTATTTTCTTATTAATTTACCAAATTGTGAGGATAAAACTACCTATAATTATCAAACAAAGCAATATTAACATTTGAAGTGGTTCATTGCTTAGGTGCCCGTTTTTTGGAAAAGAATTTATATATATATCATTCCATATTACATACCTAGTGCATATAACTATCTTAGATATGCACAGCATTACAACTTAAGGTTAATTTACAACATTTTTACAGCTCTTTCTTACATTATAAAAATACAAATAAAAATGAATAAACAAAAAGAAAACAGAAAGGACTTTATATGTAGATATGCACTTTATTTGCAGTAAAGTTTTGTACGACGTGAATGGAACACACAGTTCTCTTCGCTTCTAACCAAACTTGCCTCCATAGATATAATTTAATATAGTTCATGAAATAATGGTTTTCTGAATTAAAAAGTGTGGTGCCTTTTTAAACAAAAAAATAATACATGTGTGCAATTCACACGCGGTAGAAGTGAAACCTTCAAAAATAATACGTACACGTAAACAAAATACCACATTTGTTGTGAAGCCTTCTCTCAAGCTTTGTAGTACGAATGCGCTCACAAACACGTACATCATGCTTCCTAGCCCATTTTATCCTACGTTAAATCTTATGAATTTATGTGTCTGTTTCTTTTTACTGTCGCTTTTTCGTTTCATCGACTTTCAAATCATAACGACGCTAAAGAAGTTTTCACTTCAAAAAATGTAGGGAATAGGCCTCTGGTGGGAACCGGATTATACGCCTTAACCCTGGCGAAATTCATCAGTAACGATAATAATATTGCTTATACTCACACCAACTATCCTAGCGCGAAGTAAGCACTCTAAGGCTTATGTTATGGATACTAGGGTACTCGTATTCATCACACTAACATCCTGCCTCTACCGGCCCCTGAACCCAGGATCGTCGTTGCGAAATACAGGATCGCTATCATTGCCCAAACGGTCATCAAATTCGTTAATAAAATCTACTATTTTCGCTTTATCAAATTGCTTATATTTATTAACAGGTATTCTGAAATTCTAAACATCTATCTATATATCTATCTTTTTTCCTGACAGAGTGTTTGACCGCGATGAACTCTGAAACAACGTAAACGATTTTGGTTGCTTTTGTTTCATTTTGTTGAATTTGTTCCGACTTAAGACAGGATAAGTTTTATTTATAACACAGGAACGCTTGACAGGGTCAGCTCGTAATAATATTTAATAACATTTATGTTGTTTTCACGTTACCATGTCACACGGCTCAAAAGGGATCAAAACGTCGGGATTAAATAAAAAAACATGACTTTAAGTGCTATTTTCACGTTTTAAATTATTAGCGATCCTTTTAATATTGTTTAAATTCAATGAGTGAACAACACGAAAGTTATTAAACTAAATATAGAATAATATATTATATAGAATTCTCATATTTGGGACGGTTCCGTCCAGTACCAAATCCAGACGCTTGAATCAATTGAAAGGAAGACCAAAAACTTATCGGCAAAGATCTTTTTAATAATAAACTAAAAAGCCTTAAACACAAACGGAAGGTAGCTAGCCTATCCGTTTTTTATAGGATAGATTTCGAAGAATGTGCAGCAGAATTGCACAGCCTTATTACGCCGTACCCATTTTTTCATAGGACAACCAGACTTACAAATAAGGGCCACTGTTATGTGGTTTATATACCAAAGAGTCGCACTAAGCGTTTTGGTTCCAATTTTGTGACCTGTACCGCTAAAGATTGGAACTCCATGCCTAAGTATGTGTTTCCTGACACATACAATTTAGAGGTCTTGAAGTCACGAGTGAATAAATATCTTCTAGCTAAGCCCGTCACATCCTAGATCGTATCTTCGCTTACCGTCAGGCGAGCTAGCGGTCAAGCGCTTACCTATTTAAAATAAAAACGGTACTACTAGTGCTAAAATTTAATATAGAAATACGGTGGTAATGTTTCTATATAAACAAAAGTATATTTAAATTATACCTTATCATATCACACTAACACTTTTGTGATCCTTCGAGCCGGATTCGGATCCAACTTCACTCAAGAAAATTACTTTTGATTTCAGGCTTTTGACTGGTCTGTGAGCTCTCAAAGTACTATTCTGTCCTCATTCATGTGGGCATACGTCGTCAGCCAGTTTCCAGCTGGAGAATTAGCTGCCAAATTCGGAGGCAAAATTCTTCTCATAATCTGCATTCTGAGCAATGTCATCGTTTCATTTATTCTTCCGACATGTGCGTATTATGTGAGTATGAATGAATGAAAATGAAATGAATGAAAAATACTTTATTGTTACACATACAAATATACAAATAGCTTAAAACAATATATATATATAGAACGAAAGGGTGCTACAATAGGCGGTCTTATCGCTTAGAGCGATCTCTACCAGACAACCTTTGGGTGGAGGGAAATAAAGCTATTTAGAACAGGGGTGTGATGCAACAAAAGAAAAGAATATAAATATATATATATAGGATCTTGAAAATAACCTTAAAAAAATACAATATCTAAAAAATACTTAAATAAATACCTAAGTACATAAATCAGAATAAATAATAATACATACACAAATATCCAATAAGCTAAATTTACAAACAAGCAGCTTAGCAGTTATTGGGAAAGATAAAACTTATTAAATCTTTGAAAGTAGTTATTGACTGAGCTGGCCTGATCGAAACTGGAAGTGAATTCCAGAGACGAATAGCTTGCACAGTAAAAGAACAGTTATAAAAGGTAGTACTATGTGATGGGGTTAGGAGGCTTAGATTTTCTGATGACCGAAGGAGATAAGAGTTTGCACACTAAAGGAAATGAAAGCGTTCTTTAAGATAACGAGGGTAAGTAGGATTAAACAGTATATTGTAGAGGAGTGAAAGTATATGAGCGTTCCGGCGAAGTCGAATAGGAAGCCACTTGAGCTGATAGCGATACTGAGAGACATGATCATATTTACGCAAGCCAAATATGAACCTTATACAAAAATTCTGGAGACGTTCAAGCTTGTTTAGCTGGTCCTCCGTTAAGTCAAGGTAACTGGCGTCAGCATAATCAAGGACAGGGAGTAACAGGGATTGTGCGAGCGCAATTTTAGTGGCAGTCGGTAAAAAGTTACGTAGTCTCCGCAAAGATGACGCAGATGCATACAACTTACGGCTAATGGCTTGGAGTTGCGGTCCCCAACTCAGTGTACTGTCTATAATTATTCCTAGATTAAAAAAAAAAAGTTCTTTATCATGGATGAAGAAACCTATTTTAGGATTTGTTTTTTAAAAATATTTGCATATTGTTAAACTAAACGTAATTTATGGTTTAAAACGACCTGAATTATAAAATTTCTTACTATTCATTCAATTCTGCAATTTAAAAACTGTTACTTTATCGTCCTTAATTTTTTGTTACTTTCATCAATTACAATTATTTTATTAGTAAAAGTTTATGCCCGTCCAAATATAAATGTAAGCATGACTTATGAATTTGAGCAATAAATAACGATTTAGATCATAAAAGTCCCTTCAGTGCTGGCATTAAAATATTCAATAATTTATATGGAGATATAAATGCTCTGGATTTATCAAAAGTAACTTAATATACACTTTGGATGAGTGCTATTAACATGCAAATTATTACATTTCCCACCATTCATCTGTTGCACAACTAAGCAAATACAGGCATGGCATAAATAATAATATTTAATCATTCCATATTCCTATTCTTATTAGTTTTGATAACACTTCTTCGTATGATGAACAGGGTGGTTGGCAGTTGGTTTGCGTATGTCGAGCTATTCAAGGTTTCGGACAAGGAGTACTTATGCCATGCATGCATAATCTCATCGGAAAATGGTGCCCATTAGAAGAAAAAAGTCGCCTCGGCACTTTTGTATACGTGGGTAAATATCGTGTGGTATCCGGTAAAGTAGAATAGCACCACCACATTGTACTTAGTGTCGTAAAAGGGACAAAAACCGAATGTCCTCACTGTACACTTCCCGTAAACCCCAAAATAGGTATCTGCGTTTTCTGAATTATGATCTTTTACTCAAACATGGAGATTATGGCAAATATACTTCCATTATCACCCAACTATTTTTGGGAAGGTTTTTCTCTTAGCAGTGGACGTCCTCTGGTTCAAATGATGACAATGATGATGAAATATAGAGGAAGACTGATGAGGTGTCGTAACATTAAAATGAAGTTATTAGATCGACGACAGTGAAGATAACTCCATCAAAATGGATGGATGAAATTGAAAAGACTAAGATTATCACAAAGTCCATATAATACAACTGGTTGCTCGAGGCAAACAGAGCAATTGTTCTCTTTGCCCAAGGAAATGAGAAAATAATGAAAGTTCTTTTATTTCCCCTATTTATAGTGTAAGAGACATCAATGTTGTTTTAAAATAAGGTCAGAACTGCAGAGCAGAGAGACTTTATTCTTACGCCACGTGTTGACGAAGTATCCAAACTGTTTTCTGAGTAGATATTTATTGTTTCCGATATAAAACGCTTCATATATAGTAAACATAATACATAGGAGCAGCAACTTTACCATGTCCGTAATAGTGTTGGAAAACGTTGGACATCGATATTTTCATTTCTTCTCGGGAAAATATTTTCTATTTATATTTCTTTTAAATTTCAGGAGGGTTTTTTGGCATGGGTTTTCAGAATTTTGTATCAGGGTATATAATTAATGCTTGGCGTTGGCCCGCCATATTCTACGTAAATGCTATCACCGGACTAGTCTGGTTGGTTCCTTTCATCATATTTGCTGCTGATTCGCCGCAAACATCTAGATGGATTAGTAAAGACGAAAGACTTTATATTCAAACTTCTTTAGGTCAGATTGGTGAACCGAAGGTGAGTAGAAATAATAATTTTCTGTCTTTTTTTGGCTAACCTAAAAATGTTTGTCCTCAATATTTCCCATTTTTTTTTCCCGGCAAGGCTTAATATACAAGCATCTTTTTCGGTTTATTTTAGGGTTTTAGTTTAGTTTAACATTGTGCTTTGTTATATATTTTGGTCTTAAAACATTGGGAGGATACAATTACAAGAATTTAATTCCTTTTGACTTTTTTTGCAGAAACTGAAGACTCCATGGAAGAAGTTATGGACTTCCATGGCTTTCGTTTCATTGATAGTGGCCAACTGCGCTCAGAATTGGGGTCTTTGGACATTGATGACTTTAATGCCCATGTATTTGAGTCAAGTACAAGGAGTAAATATAAAATCGGTAGGTTTGATCACGAACATATTTTAAGATATATAGAATAATCGATCGTTTGGTGTAACGATAGTTGATCCTATCTATACACCAAAAGATTCCAAATTCTAAACTATTAGAATCATGTATTTGTATAATGAATATAAGGATCTGTTCCCGATTCGTGGTTTTATATATTTATATATCTATTCTATCTCTTAAGTGATATCCATTGTTTATCCCAATTTTTATTTAGTTTGGGACTGAACGATTGACATTAGTTATCCGGAATTTATTTCTGTTTGCTATTTATCTTTTTTTTTAATAATTTTTTTTGTTTCCAGAATGGTTTAATGTCAGCAATACCTTACATGGGAATTTTGATAATGAGTTTTCCGTTTGGATACATAGCAGATCTCATTATAGCAAAGAAATGGCTGAGTCTGACGGCTACAAGGAAAATCTCAAACAGTATCGGTATTAAAAGTTTATTTCGATGGGCACATTTATCGGTTTACTGAAGAAGTTTGTATTTTACGTTCCCTTCACACCCTGTAAACATTAAAGATCTGTAATGCCAAAGTATTCATCGTAATAACTACCTTTTGAAAATTTTGATAATTATATCAATCTAAACAAATAAAAGTTTAATTTCTAGTCGTTTGCGCTAACTCCATTTGTAACAGTTTAAAGTTACTGACTAATAAAAAATATACTTTCATCATCACTATCCACCTTCTTAATCTTATACATTAATCTTATACATTAACAGCAGTGAAAAGTCGCCGGCTCAGCATATTTCACGGCGACCACGATAACACTGACGCTGTGACCCTGTTTTTCAGACGGAGGCTTATAGATAAAAATAACATCAACATTATCCAGCGCAAGAACACCTAAGACCTTAAGATTTACTGGTAATTTGGAGGTAACTTCATCAAAACTTTCAGGTGCTTTCGGCCCTGGCCTCGCGCTTATTGGATTATCATACGCGCCTGCGGACATCACTATTGCAGTTACCCTTCTGACTCTCGTGATGGCTTTGAATGCAGGGCATTTCTCAGGGTACCTGGTAATGTTGCGTAGTTATTTTATTAATATATTTTCAAGAATTTTTAATTTATCACAGATATTTTCTTATAAAATACCTTTTGTGTGTATGTTTATTTGTATGTGTGTATGTTCGTTCAAATTAAAGAGCACTTGCCGTATTCGAATTTTTTTAGGTTAGAGACCCGTCTGACTCCTGATAAAAGTTGAATATATCTAGCTACGTTGTCATACCTAGAAAAATGAAATAATTATTGATTTTATTAAAAATATCGGGACCCGTAAATGCATTTATTTTTAGTTTTACCAATAATACTTAAGAGTTTAATTAGTACCAATTTAAAATAATGCGCGACCTTACAATTATTAAGGTGAAAACTGAAAATCAGTGATTTTCTCCAAGAGTAAAGAATATGCTGCGTTTTTTTTTGCAAAGCTACGACCCACATCGGTCCATCATTTTACTTTTATTATTATTTTTAGTTGCTTCAACAGACAAATTCGAAGACCTGGTATGAATATATCGATGGATAGATAATCACTGAAAACTAAGTTTTCTAACTTCTTTCAGCTTGGTCACGTTGATATGGCGCCGAACTTCGCAGGAACTATGAGTGGCATAACAAATGGTTTTGCTAACGTTCTGTCCATATTCGCTCCATTGGCGGCTGGTTTTATTTTGAAAGACGAGGTGAGATTTCTTGTTGGAAGCTTTACACCGGAATCGAAGTGGATCTAAATGTTAGCAAAATTAGAATTTTACACCACGCCTATGAATTAACAAGATGATAAAAGATCTTAATTAAAATCTAAGGCCTCGTGCCATCAGTATCACATAAGTCCCTTTGAGGAATTACCCATGGAAGAAAAACCTTAAACACATCCTTAAATCGCGATAATATTGCAATTGGTTAGAAAAAATGAAAACGTTAGAGCATATATCACAAAATGAATTATAACATATTCTACCCTTTTCTTAAATTGTTATGATCCATAACAGATTAATTCTTTGTTCTAGTACTGCTTTTAGGTACAAGATGGCGATATTATCGATATAGTTTTAAGTTTTAATAAAAATAACGTAGGCATTAATATAAGATAATGATAAAATGATTTTTATTCAATACTAGCGGCCCGTCCCGGCTTCGCACGGGTGGACAAAATTCTTTAAATTTTTCTAGCATTAAATATAGCCTATGTTACTCAGCGTGAATGTAGCTTTCCAATGGTGAAAGAATTTTTAAAATCGGCTTAGTAGTTTTTGAGTTTATTTCAAACATACAAAAATACAAATCTTTCCTCCTTATAATATTAGTGTAGATAACAATGAGATCCCGACACTTTTGCATGCGTCTTGTCTTGCTTGCATCAAGCGCGCGTGGATATCCTTAGCAGAGTTATTTTAGAAATGTATTTATTATACTCTTCAAAGATCTTATATTTACAATCATCAACAAATATATTTCGAAAAAGATTATTACAGGATTTTATGTTGATAAAAAACTCTCTGGCCCATAACTCATTAATAGGTACCAACTCTTAACATCTTACACACGTGATAACTTTAAACGAAATATCCGATTGAGATGAAACAAAAAGTATTTTACTTCTACATAAATACTCTTGATAACATAATGCTTAATTTCGATAAAGATTAATATTACGATACATATTTAACGTAGTTTTTTTTTCTTTAGACGATTTAATAATTATTTTGAACACAAAATCGGTTATTGTGATTAAACCATGATAGCTAGATATATGTTCTCGCGGACTTTTTTGTAGGTCTTAATGCATGATTGAACATCAGAGCTACGCCATGCCTTTTTATATACGGATCTTTACAAAAGCTGTAATAAAGACAATATTTTGCTATGTTTATAATATGCCTATCTTCGTATACAATTGGTTTAATTGTCATATTAAAAAAAAAAAAACGCTTAAATTACTATTTTATTACCGTCAATATGGTTTTGCTTTCCAAAATCATATCCATTAAATTACCTTTTTTGAATTTACAAACTTATTTGTATACGAAAATAATTAACTTTTACACAATTAAGCAATAATAATAATAATAACATTAAAATGACAATTCCAAGAAATTTGTTAGAAGCAATATACTATATTGGTTGCAATGTATACCTATCTGATAAATATATTACTTATCGATATCTATTATTTACGCGTTATCAGGTGCATTACTAATTGAGTAGCGGCAATGACGGAAGGCATGCTTTCAATAATTTGTAGGTATTTTAGAAACTTCTAGAAAGCACAATGAAATCTACTCTTTAACAACTCAAAAATAAGGTCAATTTAATTTTTTAATTTCCAAGAATTCAATATAATCAATTTACAATTTTAATGAAAATAGCAGAAAATATGAATAACAGATGGTAAGTTATGCCTCAATTGAATAAATAAGTCCTTGGACTATCATTGTTACACCAAACTGTATGAAAACTGTAAAACTGTAAAACTGTATGAAACGGCATTTTTCTATTTTTTGCCATATTGTTTCGCTTAGAGTTTGCGATCCCGACTGAGTAAGCAGCAGGGCCCGATCTAAGGGGGGGCAAGCCGGGCATTTGCCCAGAGCGGCAAAAATGCAGGGCGGCAAAATTGACTTATTCCTATCTTCCAACTAAGCCATTAGCCATTTACCACCCAAGTTTGAGAATTTTATGCGCCACCCTCCAAACTACTTCAGGTTGGCTAGTGGAAATATTTAAGTATTTTACTTAACTGAATTATTTTAGTTCGAAAGAAAGAAAGAAAGAGTAGGGATCCGTAAAAAGTACCGAAACCTGAGTAGTGTTGCTGGAATAAACACAACCTCTTTTGTGTTTTGATAGATTTTATTTATAAAAAGTATTGTATGATTTCGTCATCTGTCTGTCTAAAATTTACATTCTAATAAACCGAGTTCAATATAAACAATCTACTTAAATCCGGGTATTTTCTACAGGTTGTGGACCTACAACCTCTTTTCTACAAGTATCGACGACCTCCGTGGTCGAGTAGTGTGTACACCGGTTTTCATGGGTACGCCACTCCGACGCCCCAGGTTTGATTCCCGGCCGAGTCGATGTAGAAAAAGTTCATTAGTTTCTATGTTGTCTTGGGTCTGGGTGTTTGTGATACCGTCATTACTTCTGATTATCCATAACACAAGTGCTTTAGCTACTTACATTGGGATCAAAGTAATGTATGTGATGTTGTCCAATATTTATTATATATTTATTTATTTATCGATACTTTCATATCGATACTAAGTATATTTGGATACGATACTTTGTTCCGATATTTTGAGGTATCGATACTTATATAAGTACTCGATTTTTTTAACAAAATTTAAGTCACATCATTAGATTTGGGTCGTAGCGGATTACCCTTCTATAGACAATGGTTTATGTTTAGAGCGTGTGTTGCCAGTTTCTCGTGATTGGAACCTATTCTCCTATTTAGTAGATTTATTTTGATCAATTTACTAAAAAATGATTTAATACAGTTTAATCCTAAATTTACTTTTTTACTGTTGCTCTTGCTTTTGCTAATATAGCACAAAGGAAAAAAGGCCCATACGCATCAGTGAATCGCAATAGGTCGATGATGATAATAAAGTTGAAAGGTACATAACCATGTCGATAAAAAAATATATCACTCCATCCATTCAATAGTTCCTGTGAAATTTTTCAAAAGACATACATCGTATACTTATAGTAACATAGAAACACTTATAAACTTTCGCAAAGGTTACTTCTTCAGAAGGCCCAAAATACTGAAGTGAATATTGTAGGTAGGTATAATCCTAACAGTATGACGTATTTTATGTAGGTACTTGTATACTTAGCATCCCCCAACAAAACTAACACATGACTTATATGGTTTTCTGTAAGTAAAGGGCGGCGAAAATGATCTTTGCCCTGAGCGGCAAAATAGCTAGATCGGGCCCTGGTAAGCAGAAGGTCTAAGAGCGCGGAGTTAGGCATACTATAGTTTACGCGGGTACCGCCCACTTGCAATTTCTACTCTTTTTTACTGTTCTGTGATGATAACCATTTGAGCAGCAGTCGGGAACATCTTTATGCTTAATGTTCCTTTAAAAACATGAAAAAATCTTTAATAACTAAGAGGCGTTAAATTAGAAAGACGCATAGAAATATCAAGTTGATAATTATATTGTTACGACGGAGGGCTGTCATTGTCGTTTGTTACCTTCGAAAAAGGAGCCGCGGTAAAATCGTAGTTGTAATAAAATTAGTTATACCTACTAGACGACAGAGATAGCGAGCACGCGCGGTGTCGCGAATGAGCGAGCCGGTTCGCGAACATTGTTCGAGAGTTAAGTCGGCTCGACGTGATGATTCTAGAACGTTCGCGACTGCGTCGTCGTATATTTAAAGCTAAACGCAGCCGCGTAATAGTTCTGATTTCGGAAACGATAGAGGCGACTTGAAAGTTATATTTGGAGCGAATTGAAGAGTGAATTAATAAGACAATTCAGCGAGTAACTGGACTATTGTGAACGTGGTTTACGCACGCGTCTGGGATATTTTGCGACGGTATTTAAGTTATATTTTTTGACAACTTCGGCGTATTTATTGCATATTTGGAGTAAATTAGTCAACGGAAGGTGTATGAAAGTTACCTTAGTATCATTAGTCTCCGTTTACGAAATTTTACGAACTGTTAGTCCACACAATTTTTTTTCAACACTTGCAATAATGTGCGTAAAATGCAGTTAGTTTTTTTAGTTGTTGAATATTGATTCATTTACACTTGTACATTGTATCGAAGTCAGCGACCGAATGCCGCCCTCCAGAATACGCCGCAGACGATAAGCCTCGCCAAAGTGGCGGGACAAAGGTCTGTGCCTCAATCGAAAGGCGGGAATGCATCTGATTGGCGCCTTTGTATACTGCACATCAATATTAGTCAATAGCGCTTCCATTAATTACAAATAACAATTATAAACCCTCAATTATTAAATCGACTACAATATAGACAGAACATTTAAAAATAAACTAATAGTCAAAACTTTTTACAACATGAAAGAATATTTAGAATTTAAATTGTAACACTGCATTTTTCGCATTTTTAAATTAGACGACTTTTGCTAAATATTTTAATTGTTTCTTCATCTTCTGTATGTTATGTACTTCTAGTATAAAGGACATTTTCTAATCGTGTTCAAAAGCATCGTGTTCACAAATGGCAAATTGAACAATGTCCTTTGTAAAGATTATATATATAAATTAATAATTATGGGGCATACTCGGTATAGTTAATCTATAATCTAAGATCACAGTGGTTTGTCTCTCCGCTCTTTTTCCCGCTCTTTTCCCAATGTATCAATAACATAGCAACAGCAAGTAGTTCGTCTATCGGACGCTAGATGGCGCTAACGGAAAAATATTTAATAATAGAAAAATTTAAAGAATTTTGTCCACCCGTGCGAAGCCGGAACGAGCCGCTAGTCAGTTTTAATATAATAAAATGATTTCGAATTAATTTAACAGAAACAAAACACTGTATAAATAATACAAGCTTATTATACACTGTTACAAAGCATCAAGGCTTTCGAAAGTACTTTTTTGTTTTTAAATAAACGTATTATGCTGTTACAGACAAATCCTGATGAATGGCGCAACGTATTCTACTTGTCATCGGGCTTATACATTGGATGTAACATTTTCTATATTATCTTCGGTAGCAGTGAGAGGCAGAAATGGAACGAACCAGAGGCAGAAAAGACGTGTATGTATAATAAGTACCTACCTATAGTTATTTGTTATGCAGGCTGTAAAGTTGAGATTTGGTCGCGAGTTACCTCTATTGAAACCAGCGCGCTTGAAAAAGTTAGGTTTGTCATTCAATTTCTGCGTGGGACATTGCGTAAATTGAAATTGTGTTTCTGATTAAAGAAAAACACATATTACGTTAGTACGTTCGGAATCGTCATTATAGTCTTTATAACTTAAAAAATATTGTTATTTAAATTTATACTACAGTACTCCGTTTTGAATTTTGTTGTTAAATTATTTAGTTAGTAATTAATAAGTAATAATTAATTAGTAATTAGTTCCTTGTATGGTTAAATATTACACATTTAAGAACATATGAAAAAAAATTTTCAAGGTTCTCTATGGTATTCCTCCCTGTAGTGAGGTGAAAAATTGTGTGCTTCGCGCGGCAAAAAAGTTTTAAGCGATTCGCTACGCTCGTGGTTTAATCCTAGAATCCTTCGCTTGCTCAAGTTCAATAGAGGTAGCTCGCGGCCAAATCTCAACTTTCCAGCCTTGCATAATAAATAACTACTATTTTACTAACCTTGCATTGATGAGAAGTCTTAAATCTTACTTCGGAAGACATCGAAATGCAGCCGCAAGAAACACGACTTTTTATTTCAATCTTTGAATGTTAAACAGTTTCTTAAGGAAACTTGCACTATATTATCAAAAGGCGTATTAAAATATTCCATTTACATAAATCAAATTCAGTATGTATTAGCTGTCTCTGATGACTGTTTTTATTCTAAGTTCACATCAGTTGCCAAGTAATGGAACCACATTCCTCCTCCAGTAAGAGTTTTCCGGACATTTCAATAATTCAACAAGCTAATCTAAAAGTATTTTATTGTACACCCACTTAAATAAAGTATCTCTTTGATTTGTAGACAATTATCAATAACAGTTGCCACGCTAACTCAATTATCTTACAATTAGTTTTAAAGCATAGCATAATAAATACTATTATGTCATCTTAATTAAAGTCCTTACATAAATAACAAAGCAAATTAATAAGCAATTCACATCTATATATTACTAGGCGATGCAGTCGCTAAGCATAAAGCTACGCTAGCACCATATATTGGAGCGGAGCGTAATACCCAAAAAAAAAAAATTTTTTTGTTACGATGGGAATTTTTGCGAATTTCGAAATTCGTCCGTCCGTCAGAATTTGATCCTAAACCAGTTGATTCGATTCCACACAAAAAAAAAAAAATCGGTTAAGAACTCGGGAAGTTATGGCGTTACAGACATTGCGTCATTGAAGCTGATCCATGGGAGCTTCGCTCCAAAAATCCATTTATGTTTTGGGTCCACGAAAGACCAAGGAAGCAAATGAATGCTTGTAACATATGCCGGGTGGAGACCTTTTCAGTAAGTGATATCATATTTAGTTCAAGGGTAATGGAATGCAAAAGTATTCTATGTTTTTCTGCTGAATAAAGATTTTTGAAATCCTGTTAAAACTCAATGAGCGGTCGCGGAAGAACCTTCACATGAAATTTTTTTCTGATATCGACCATAATTTAACAATCATTTCATTGTTTCAGGTGAATCCACATAATATTACATCCAAAGAATTTTGTATAAAAATTTAAATAAATAAGTTATACCAGAAATGTTGTATTTATTTAATTTTAATATAATTTTTTGAATTCACAATATCTTCAACTTCACCACATGGAGGCGTGGTTGTTTTTATATCTTATATGAATTATAGTTTAAATTAATTGTGGTAATTAAGAAGCTTGACCTGAGTTAAAAAATCCTAACAGAAGCCAAGGTAGTACGCGTCATCGATATTAGTCTGCAGCATATGTATTTATTGTTTTAAAGTTAATTATTAAAAACATCAGAAACTGCTGCACAATCCAACGTACGTGAAACTGAACTGCGGTTAGTTACTATTCCTACTTGTTGCACCAAGCGCTTCTCAACATCTTTTATAATGCGTACAGCTATAGAGTTGAACTCTCTCCCTGCGTCTGTATTTCCGAGTACTTATATCCACCCATTTTCAAGTCCAGGATGAATAGGCACCTTATGAGTTAGCTCTTTCTTTCTTGAATCCTGTTTTGGCCCCCGGGCTTGATTAGGATCAAGAGCAAACACATCCAAAAAAACTTTTTACTTCGCAATATTAAATTCAGAATTTCATCATATTTTTTTAAATTATTTGATCGACCGCAAACCAAATTATTAAAATACGCCCACAAGGTTATAAAAGCACCGATTAGAATTATTCCGGATTAATCAATTCACTTTAATAAAAATGGCTATCCATCAGATCGGGGTGGTGTTTCGGATAAGTGGGCCGATGAAGATGAATTGTGACATCAACTCAGGGATATCCATTAATCTATGGTTAGCGTAAATAAATCATATTCGTCTGTAGGAGTAAATGATGGGGTACAGATGACTCTTGTGTTTCATACATTAAATATGACCCTTTTGTGAACAAGAGCTTTTGAAATTGAGCGTCATATCAAGGCAGTAGCAATTGACGCATTTCAGGAGCGTTGCCAAAACTATTTACGCATGTTATTGTTTTTAATGATATATATACCAAGGAATAGCACTAAGCGTTTTAGTTCCTATTTTGTGATACGTACCGCTAAAGCGTGAAACTCTTTGCCTGAGTCTGTTTTTCCTGACAAATACGATTTAGGGGTCTTCAAGTCACGAGTGAATAGGAATGTTTGAGGCAAGCGCATCACATACTCGATTGCATTGTCGCTTACCATTAGTCGATATAGTAGTCAAGCTCCTACCTATTTACTATGAAAAAATCATACTTTTAGCCACAGATCTAGCATTCTTAATATCACCTCAATCTAAAAGTTGTCTGGTCCACTTTTAGCGATAAGGCCGTTCATTGTTACACGTTAGTTTTATGCAATTATCTGTTTGTGTATCCTTTAGTTTTTGTGGTGTAAACAATAAATATTTGTTGTATTGTATATTTAAAAATGCTGACACCGTTAAGGTTTTTCCCATGGATAAAGATACATCAAAGGAAGATTGGACTTTAGCATGGCTCGTTGCACTATGAGGATTAGTAGGTTCTAACGATTGCTTAGGGAGCAAGAACTAACTATATGATGCGACGATCAATGGTTGCGTGCAACGGTAGCGATCCTGCCTTTCTCCACGACTAGTGTTGCCCAAATTCAGTCTTGGTCTTGCAGTCTTGGTCTTGTTCTTGCGTTTTTGCAAGACCAAGACCAAGAACAAGACCGCGTATTTTTAGCAAGACCAAGACCAAGACTGACCGTGCAAGACTTGAGCAAGAACAAGACTAAGCCTGCAAGACTCTTGCGTCTTGCAGCTAGGACTTAGCGCTATTTCACGGAGTAGTTAGGTGTAACAGTTCGGTGTATAGGTACGCTTAGGAATTCTATGAGACGCAAAAAACTGTATCAAAGAATATGAAAAACTGGATCTATGCGCATTACGACTAATACCATAAACACAAAGTAGATAATATACAGAGACACCACTTAGTACAAGAAAATGGTTACACCCTAAAACTGGTTATTCAACTGGCTATATTGCTTTCCTTCTATTTTACGATAGATGACACTAGTGAGAACACAAATAACACGATACGTATTGCCATCTAGTGAGACACTAAGAATACGGTTATCGCTTGTTGTTGTTAGATGGCGCTTCGTTATAGCCTACTCACAGACGTTGGTGGATGCGTAATCAATCGAAGTTTCGTATGTCAGTAACAGTACCTACATTAAAATATCTTTATTCACGGTCGCGGGGTTTAACGTTCCAAAAATATGCCGCGCATATAGAAACTGTGAATATGGAATGGTAATTAGTATGGAATCATAGGGGATGCGTTACAAGTTACAAAATAAAACGAATATTTATAAAAATAAAATCAATTTGAGCTGTAGCATTATAAATTTACCTTTTAAGAGTAAGGCTCCTTTCCATAAATCGATCAGCTTTCATGATCACAAAGTTAATTTGCGTATAAACCTTCACTCAGACTTTTTAAATTTAATGTAGGTATTCCTTACCAAGCGGACCTATGAGTAGTTCGATCCTCGTCGATGTACTACGAACGTAGAACCACTCTATTACCACGAGGGGTTATATTCTTTTTTTAACTTGCTTTTGTATTGTGTCGGTAAGGTTTGTTTTAATTGACATTAGTCCACTTGGTCAAATCTTTCATGAAAGCCGCCTGGGCATATACCAGAACTCAAATAATGCCGCTACTTTAATAAAAGACTGAATCTCTTTCTATTTACTGTTTTCATCCTCGAATAATGAAATTTTTAGCCGCGAATACAGGAACTGTGTTGCAATTTTTTCTCTCTCGGATAAGGAAACCGTGAATGGGGAACTTTTACTGTATTGACGGAACATTGCGAACGATTTTAGGAAACCACTTTCTTAGCTATTCTAACTATGTATTTTTTACTCATGTTTGGCTCAGGTTTACGAACGTGTCGCGTATTATACCTACCTATTTGGAAAATTGTTTTTTTGTTTCAAATGAAACTAAAAAAAAAACTTTCTAGTTTATTCCTTTGTTATCAGGTCAGGGCCAGGTGACGTGATCCTGGAGAAATTGAGGGAAATAAAATATTAGAGGCACACCTATCGAGATTTAGGTATTTTAAATAGTAACTGGTGCAGTTGTTACTGAAAACACCCGTGGCCGTAATAGGTATGGTTGCATTTTATTGACGGACAAAACATTTGTCACTATCACATGTACGTACCTACTTTTCAGTGACTGAGAGTTATTTTATTCGTCGATAAAATGTCGACCATCTCAAAGGGTTTCAGGATTTCATGATTGGGCCTACTAATGTACTTCCGATTGGTCTAACATAGCACAGTGTTTTATGGAACCAAAAAAATTTACACAATACAAATTGAGGTTTTTACATAAATATATTATTTATACCCTAAAAAAGCATGAGTTCAATTCCCAGAAGTCTAACTCCAATACTTTTTGAGAAAAAAAATCATGAACTTATCGTGACCTTTGACCTATGAAATCTAAAATATTTTTTATAAAATGAATAGAGAGTGAATAGAATAGTAGTTTATGAAATTGGTACATAATGAGGGGTGTAAAACCTAGTTATGTGCAGTTTCATACAATACTTTATCTAATCTCATACATTGAATATATCAAATAAAAGATAGAGATTGATACAGTTTATTTATTGGTTATTGTAAGTGTTAACATTTTGTATATTACAATGACTTTACTAGTAGTAGATTAAGAGTGACTGCTGCTGCAGTCTCTAAAATGTCGGGCGGCGTTAAATTTTCTTCACTTTCAGTATCAGATATTTTAATAAACAATAATAATTATCCAGCGAAACACAACAAAGAATTGCAAGAAAACGTATTATAGCGCCAAAATTTCCGATATCACCGCGCATGCGCCAAAGCGTGCTCAGCCACAGATAAAAAATGAAAAAAATGAAACAGTGCTATACGAATTGGCGCAGTATTATATCAATGGTCTGTAATCAAAACGTAATGAAAAAAAAAATATTATAACATTATTTTGTTAGACAAATAGTGTTGTATTAATTTTTTTTAATTTCATTACGATATACTATTTGTAAAGTTCGTCAATATAAACTCGTTTTGAGTTTAATATTTTGAATTTTACGATGTGAGAGTAGTTAAAAGAATATATATTTTAATAAATACTAGCGACCCGCCCCGGCTTCGCACGGATGCAATGCTCTACTATATTATGCATGTATTATACATATAAACCTTCCTCTTGAATTACTCTATCTATTAAAAAAAACCGCATCAATATCCGTTACGTTGTTTTAAAGATTTAAGCATACAAAGGGATATAGGGACAGAGAAAGCGACTTTGATTTATACTATGTAGTGATGAGTGAATCGGACATAATCACACGCATATAAACGCGTTTCTTTAGCTTAAAAATCCATTGGTTTGGGAGCAGCATTTTTTTTATTTCGTATTTATTATTTTCTCTCCCTAAAAACGAAAAAGTGGAACCTACAACTTAAATAGAAATATACATAAATGAGCCACGTCCCACTATTGCGGCGATTAGAATATATTCATTTTAAAATTTTTATGCTAGGGTTGTCACCGAACTTGATCTCGACGAAAATTTTTTAAATATTAATATGTGTATTATTTTTGAACGAGAACATCGATTTTCGGGTCTGGGTGTTAACTGTTAATTGTTTGTTTTGTGTGTTTCGGAGACCCAATTAGACACAAGTTCATGCCTGCTTGCTTCTAAGGTTTTTTGTTACAAAAATAGGTACATACCTGTTAACCGATTTATGCCCACGACTTTGTACTATGCTTTTATTTTCTGATCGAATGCAATTTTTTTTTAAAGATGCGATCAACTGATTAGATTGATTTGTATGAGAAGTTACTTTTTCGCGGGGTCACAGACCCATGGCACCGTATTGCCTCAGCAGGGGCTTACCCAACCTACTGAGAGCCATAGCCAAAGACTATACCTCACCGGGCCCATCTCAGCCACTGGTAAAATTATTAAAGCCTTAGCCACTAGTATTTTTTCGAGCGATGTAGAAAGGCACAATAACCCTACTTCTAAAGCGGCAAAGCCACAACCTTATACGCCTAAAGAAGCTCTTAATATGATAATAGATAGACAGTTAAGTGACATGTAAACAAATAAGGGCAGATCTTAATAGGAGAGGATACCCAGCCTATCCACCTCATTACAAGGGGACTGAGTCCTGAAATAAATTCTGGCGTCAAGTTAAAGTAGACGTGGTGCACAAAAAAGGTGCCAGCAGGTGATGAGATTTACCTAGATCGATTTTAAAATCGAATGAATTTCTAAATCTAAAATTCATCACAATCGTTAGACCCGTTTCCGAGAAACCAATTACATACCAACATATTTATATAGGTACATGCAAGAATTGCTCGTTTAATGTATAGGATGTGTGTATATGTGTTAAATTATTTCAATCAACATACACTCGGCGTCAAAAAAATCGCACCTCTAAGAAAATCACGTTCAAATGGCATTAACTCTGGATATGCACATGCAGTCGTATTAATTATAATTTTATTTAAAAGGTTACTTAATTAACTTAATAAAAAAACATTATTTTTCATTATCAAATAAAACCTAAAGCAACAAATAAAGGGTCACAAAAATTCTAAGGAAATTTTGCTGCTCGGGAGAGTCGCGAGTTGCGCTAACTTTGTGGGTATAAAGAGGTCAACACGGGTTCAATGTGGGTCATTCGCTATTAAACCGTTGAAGGGGACACACGCACTGATTTTACTGAAGAAAGAACATCTGGAAAATGGACACTACAGCTGATGAGGCCGCTCAAGTGGTTGCACTACTGCAAGCAGGGGTGCGGCAGTGTGATGTCGCCCGGCAACTGAATCTGAGCCGTTTTTCGGTTCGTAGAGTCTACCAGCGCTTTTTAGAGACCGGTGGCTATATCCGGCGACATGGGTCCGGTAGACGTCGCTGCACTTCGGAAAGAGACGACCGGTTCGTTGTGTCGTACTCTTTGAGAAATCGCTTCTCAAACGCTGTTCAGCTGCAACAGGAGCTCCAGGCAGTTCGCAGACGCACCGTGAGTGTATCCACGGTTAGAAGAAGACTGAAGGAGAAGAACATAGCAGCCCGCAGAGCTGCTACAGGTCCAAAATTGACTGCAGCGCACCGACGAGCCCGCTTGCAGTTTGCTCGCGACCACGTCGATTGGACCATTGAGCAGTGGGGAGCTGTTCTCTTCTCAGACGAGACACGAGTGTGTCTTTTCTGCAACGACCGACGAAGAAGAGTATACCGGAGGCAGGGTGAACGTTTCGCTCAAGCCTGCATCCAGGAGACGGTGGAATATGGAGGCGGATCCTGCATGTTCTGGGGCGGTATGTCGGCTGCCGGCAAAACCGACCTGGTCTGCGTCTCCCGGACCGGAGGTGCTCGCGGACAAGGGTCGCTGACTGCGCGCCGCTATATCACAGAGATCCTGGATGTGCATGTGGTCCCTTTTGCCGAATCTTTTGGCGAGGGGTTCACATTAATGCACGACAACGCTCGCGCACACACTGCAGCCATCGTGAACGACTTCCTGCGGAGGTCCCAAATTCCTGTGATGCAGTGGCCAGCGAGAAGTCCTGATCTGAATCCGATAGAGCACCTCTGGGACCATCTTAAACGTAAGGTTCGATCTCGGGATCCGGCTCCTTCGACTCTAGAGGAACTCCAAACCGCGGTGATTGAAGAATGGGGTCTTATCCCTCAAGAAGAGCTCCTGAAGTTGGTGAGGTCTATGAGGGACCGTATGGAAGCCGTCATCAGGGCAAGGGGGGGTAACACTAGATTTTGAGTTAATTTTAAGACACTTTTTGTACATTTTTTTTGTAAATTATCGATTATTAATTAGGACTTAATTAAGATTTTTTATTATTTTTCAAATTTTTATGCTTTTTGTATAATTTTAATTAAAAAAAAGATTGCACTTAATTGTTGTTTGATGCTCCTTTTTGTTACCTTTCTAATGATACCTAACACTATCCTCTATATAAGGTTTAGGAATTTTTGAATAAGATTTTTATAAGGTGCGATTTTTTTGACGCCGAGTTTAGTTTATTTTTTCGACCATTTGGCGTGTAAGGTATAAAATTAAAGATGTGGTCGAACATACATAAAGTATTCCTACATTATCACATCTACATTAGGTAGGTAGTATATGTAAGTATATTGTATTCGTCTATAAGTGTTGTTAATTTATTCAATTCATTGACGGTATCAATTAACAAACAAAAAATGAAACATTTTCATTTAACACATAGTTGATCTTTGTGACAACCCCAGATCATGAAAGTTGACCTTTATGTAAATTCTATCATAACTTCTTAAAACCGCAAAAGTGGGATTTGGTTTATAGAACCTTTCTATACTAAATCCAGGTTCCACTTTTGCCGATATTTGGAGAAAAAAAATAAAATCAAAATTTAAAAAAATACGTATTACTCAGAAAGTAGGACACTTATGAATAAAATAAAATTACGACATTTTGCCTTCAATAATTCATTATCAAGTGGCAAATATCTCATGGACAGATATGGAACCTTTTTGGATAGAAGAGAGATGGAAGTCTTTTGAAGAAATTAAATTGTTATTTTTTATATGCGCAAATTTTAAAAACTTTACTACTTCATATAGTTTTTTACTGAAAAAAGTGATTTGGAAATTGAACTCTTGCCTTTATTAGGTTATAAATAATCGATTTATGCAAAAACCTTAAGGTGTAAATTATTTTGTTTCCATAAAACACGCCATCTAGCGTTACAATTGCAAAACACTTCGTAAGCCTCATAGCTGAAAAGCAGTCACATGTAGCCTATACTTTCGTATTCTCAATTGATTATTTATGGTGTTTCTTATCTTCAAATTTAGGAGTCGAATTAAGGTCGATGTGAAGTTGTATATATAAAATATGCTAGTCTTTATTTTAATCTCAATATTTCTACTTAATTCGTCTTATTTCTAAACATGTGAAATGTTATAATTTACAAATGTTAATGGTAGTGACATCTATTGCGGTTTTTTAGAATTAAAAAACTCTTGTATGAAATGGTACCCCATGCCATAAACATACCTACATAGCGAATAAAAAAATATCCATTAAAATCAAACTGAGTGCATGCATAGTTATGTTTTAACCATCGGCACTTTGATAATGCGGCATCAAAGGTTTTGTACTTACTTCTCAAAGAAATTTGCTGCTTTTCGGAAGCACATGGTTATAATACACGCGCCGGCGGCTTCTTTTGAAATCATATACAACAATCGTTGCCGCCGCGCCGAAATCACAACATTTGACACTATTTGATTGCCGCCACAGGGCGTAGGCGTAGGTATACTCATGCAAAATAATTTCGAATTTTAAGAGTACCTACAGGTGTTCCAAAGAATAAATAAGTTTCAGAGTGCTTATAATGAAAATGAATACATTATACTGATCACGCAAGTAGTATTATGATTAGAATAAAATGGTAAGGATAGGTAGTAGATGTCATAATAATTTATTCTAGTAAGTATATATTATAATATTGATTATATGGTTTTAAACTAATTACTTAGGTACTATTATTGTACATTTAGTCATTATATTTCTTAAGTCTTTACAAGAAAAAATAGCAAAAAAGTGTTCAAATATCACCCGTTTGATAAATATTGTAGCCACTTTTAAATATACTTGAAACGTGTAAAAAAATTCTACATAATTAATAAAATAATATAAAAAGCGTAGGTACTTACCTACTAATAAAATAAAAAGCCTGCGATTTATTATTAGTAAATAATCACGGCAGCCGAGAGTGTGTCTCCACTTTTGAATACATAAATCATAACCAGATCACTAGAGCCACTTCAAAAAAGAAATTTGTAATTCCTAGGGTTCAAAATTATTTTGGTGACAGAACTTTACAGAAGCGTATACCATATCTTCTTAATTCGTTGCCCGAAACTATTAGATGTGAAACGGATAAAAATAAATTTAAAAAAATATTAAAAGATTATCTGATGACTACTATTTAACACAACAATTGTATGTTTTTATTTATTTTTTTGCATTCACAATGCAATATTTCTATAAGATATAAAATACGTGTGTAAAAAACAACCACGCCTCCGAGCCCATCTGAGGGCTCGGAGGCGTGGTTGTTTTTTACACACGTATTTTATATCTTACAACAATTGTATCTTATTATTATCACCGCTAAATTTTCCTTCAGTTTGTTGTAATTCAGTCTAAATCCAATTATTGTGCACTTAACTTTACCTGATACAGTTATAGTTGTATTATATACCTACATAATTATAATTATAAGCTAAGAGACTAAAGATCCCTCAGTCAAACCGACAAGTCGGTTTTGTGGGACTAAATTGTATCTTTGTATTTTTTTTTCTTGTATATGAAATAAATAAATAAAAAAAAATAAATAAAAAAAAAAAAAAAGTATTTACAAGCAGTGCCCGCGACTTCGCCCACGAAGAATAGTAACTTTGGAGGTATAGTGACGTTCAGGATTTATTTATTTATTTTAAAACTTCTGTCATCAAACATACAAACAAACTCTTCAGCTTTATAATATTAGTATAGATTAGTATAGATGTACGCCAAAACATTCACTTATATGTAAAGAATAGTGATTGGCACTAATTCTTTACATATATTTTATTCACGCGTCGCGTCTGTACAAGTAGGTAATAATCTGTGTTTGTACGCCGCACGCGGCATCGTTTGATTTGCGGCGGCATCCTTTTAATAGAGCCGGCACGTGGCGAGGCGGCGCGGTAGAAAGCAAGGAAACGTACTATAAACAAAGGAATTATTTTAATTCCAGTCATTTCCAATTGAGCTGTGCTTCGAGTCTAACTTAATAATTGTTTTTACTAATTCTTGTTGTTTTCTAAAAACGTATCACGTGTACAATTTAATATGAGTGACGAAGATTCAAATTATTCTAGTCCGAGTAACGAGAGTTTGAGTCACAGATCTAAAAGACCCAAAAGCAAATTTGAGGAGTTTTTCGAAATAATTCATGCATCCCAAACTGCCTTGTGTAAATTGTGCCAACATAAAAAGACTGAAATAAAAATGAAAAACAGAAACACTTCAGGCTTAAGGAAACATCTAATATCTTTCCACAAAAAGGAATCACAAATATTTCTTCCTGTTAAACCAAAATTAAGTGGAGATATCACAAGCTTTTTAGTAACCGCTGGAAGAAGTGGACAGGTAAGAATATATTTTTTTTATATGAAAACTCCAGGAACTCAAAAAAGTCTTTTTTGAACAAATGACTTTAAACTGACTTCGGAATATTTTATAGATATTGATAAAATAGTAATACATAGGTACATATTTCGCGTCATTTTTAACAATGGTCGAAATTGTCGCTACGGGAATTTTAACTCCGCGTAGCTGTTCATGCGATACTTTCAAAAACGCCATTAACTTACGTAAGTATTTTTGAGTTAGTGGTGTTTTCATCTAGGGGTGCGACATATTAAGTATGTAATTATCGTCTTAAATATTTTTATAAACACCTATATTTTCATTTGTTTTCATAATCGGCCAGTAACAACTAAGTACTTTATTTTGGTAAATTACAGTACAGTGCAACCTTAATATAACAAATGTCAATTTAACGATTTTCTCGATTTAACAACAACAAACCTCCTCCTCCTAAACGCTCAAACCTAGTATGTTTTAAATAATAACACAAGATTTATTGTTTTATTTCAGTCGGAAAACAGCAGTGACAACATCACGACAGCTACAGTTGATTGGGTAGTGAAAAAATATCTTCCCTTCTCATTTTTCGATGACGAAGCTACACAAGTATATTTTCGACGTATTTGCCCTAATATGGAGTTTCCTAAAAGGTCTACACTTAGAAGGAAAGTCAAAGAGCGATTTGAAGAGCTCCAATTTAATCTCAAGGAACGACTTCAACAATTATCATCTAAAATGTCATTTACCATTGATGGGTGGACGTCAATTGCTGGTAGGAGTTACTACGGGGTTACTATGCATTATATAGACAACGAATGGAAGTATCGATCTGTAGTTCTTGATTTTATACCATCACGCGGTCGACATACTGGGGAAGATATTGCAACGATTTTCCATGAATGTTTATTGGAATATGGCATAATTGATAAAATACAAGGTATCACGGTGGACAACGCAACTGCAAATACCAAATTTATGTATGAACTGGGCAAACAGTTGCCACACTTTGATTCAGACAATCAACATTTCCGGTGCTTTGCTCACATTTTAAACCTTGGTGTACAAGATTTATTAGAGACCTTAGCATTACACTGTGAGTCTGACACTAACGCGCAAGATCAGCAGTATGAAGACTATGCAGACGAAACTGAGGAAGATGAAGAATATGCACCAAATATTGCTGACTCGCGTACATCTGTAACAAAGTTACGCAGTATTTCCAGTAAAATAAAAAGAAGTGAGATAGTGAAGAAGAAGTTTCAGTCTGCTTGTGAAGCAGCTGGCGTGCCATCAAATCTAAATGCCATTCTTGACTGTCCAACAAGATGGAATTCCACACATGATATGATTGGATTTGGTTTAAAAGTGAGAGCGGGCATTAACATATTGTGCAGTTCTGTCACCGAATTGAATGATTTTCAAATCACAGCTAGTGAATGGCAGGTACTCGAAAAATTACATAAATTTCTAATAAACTTTAAACTTTTAAGTACAAAACTTGGTGGAGACAAATATGTTACATTACCGCTAGTCATTGTATCATTCAATCTCTTGCTAGATAAAATTGAATCCATGGTAAAACAGTTAGATGAGAAACCTAATCGATCTGAAGTGGATGAAAGGCTCATTCTAGCTTTCCAAGCAGCTCGAGACAAAATGCTTAAACATTATAAGAAGAGCAACTGGATTTATTGTACTTCTTTAATTTTAGACCCAAGGCATAAGGCTCAGACTTTTGACCTGACAATGTGGGGGAAGCAACTTAAAACAGAAAGTCTGCGCAAGTTCAATGAACTTTATGAAGAATATAAAAGTCTACACTCACTGAACAAATCTCTGGAATTGCCAAGAAAAGAAAATAAAGTATGTGATGAAGATGAAGACATTATAGACTTTGATAAACTCTATGAATGTCCCTCGACGTCATCTGGATCTTGTCTTCAAGGCTTAGTGATAGACGAGTTGGAGGAGTACCTGAGAAAACCAAGAACTGCCAGCTCGGAAGACATTTTAGATTGGTGGAGGACGCATGAGACAGAGTATCCGACTTTATCGAAGATGGCCCGTGATTTTCTCTCAATACCTGCAACTTCAGTACCTGCTGAGAGATTATTTTCTAAAGCATCATTAGTAATTAGAAAACATAGAAATAGGTTAAGTGATGAGTCAGCCAGATGGTTACTTTGTATTAATTCTTGGTCAAAAGAATTGATATAAAGTAACATAACCTAATGATAAAGCTGTTGTGTACTGTTATGTTTGATTTGTGTTGTATTTTATTTTTGATTGAAATAAATGATAAATCATAAAACTCTTTTATTAAATTTCATGCAAGTTGAGGGTTCAATCTCTTTCTAGACAGACATTGTTATTTAAAATACAGTCAAGTTATTGTAATTAATTTGTTTTTTTACATGTTTTAGCAAATGTAAGCTTATAAATCATAAATGTTTATTAAGAAACAGTTACTTCCATGGAAAACGACATATAGGTCAGTTGATTTTTCGACTTTCTTATCAAATCTTCAGTTATTTATTAATCTGATTGATCTTTACTATGGCTATGTTAATTCAAGCTCACAATGTTCCAATTCTAATACGTTTTTCTAAGATTTAAAGTAAACTTTAATAAATAGCAATAGACTAATAGGTAATTGCAAGACTTGCAAGACTCTTGCTGCAAGACCAAGACCAAGACCAAGACTGCAAGCGCAAGACCAAGACCAAGACCAAGACCAGGTGTATTGGCGCAAGACCAAGACCAAGACTGGCTAAGTCTCGTCTTGTTCTTGCATTTGGGCAACACTATCCACGACTGTTCGGGATTTGAGTCCTGGAAAGGGCAGATGTTTCTGTGATGAATTCGAGCATTTGTTGCTTACTTATGTATCATATATGTATGTATTTCCGTTATACTAGTATCTATATCACAAGCCTTACACTGCGTAGCTTGTGCTAGGTTAATGGGTGTGAATATAAGAAATATTGTTATTGTTGTTAATGTGCCTTTCGAAAAATGGTGTTGGACACTTATTTGATGTGCGACCTTTACGAAAATCATAATTCGAACGCGCTAACAACTACGTCTCTTGGATTATTATAATAATTCAAGTGTATTTATTACCTTAAAAATCAAAAAAGACTGTATCTTTGTTAATATTAAAAAAACTTTTGCAATTACTTTGCAAGATAATATGACAAGATAAAATGCCGAAGCATTTCTAAACTTAAAAGTTGACTGATACGGTTTTAATGAAAACTTAAGACAATGGATTACGTTCGTTTCATAAGTGTTCTTAAAGCGTTTATATAACATTGTGAAACGTAACACTACATGACTTTGAACTCGCCAAGTTGAGAAGCAATCAAGTTAAAAGGCTTTCTTTGTAGATAAATATCAGTTCACACTATTCTTTGATGAATCACTAACAAAAATGTTGCTGCTTCGTAATTAAGATACATTTATAGACTTTTGGCGGGAGCGGGAAGCGTCACGTTGGTGGTGTTGTTTCTCTTGTTGAAATTTGTGTTGTGGTGGATATTAGTGCGTAATAATGGTGGATTATTAACCACTAAGTGTTTGCAAGTGGAACAAAGCAGCAGAAGTTGTCTTTTCCTGCTCTCTCAAGAAGGCCACGGGGAGGTTTCAGTAAAACCCCACACATTTACTGAAACCTAGCAAAAAATATATAATTATATAACTGACAATTATACTTACTTGACACTGGCTAAATGCACAAATCGTGCAAGCCATAAATAAAGAGAAGAACAGATACTTATTAATGACTACTTAAGTGAATTTCTAAAAGCGGTTTTTGCATTCACAAGTCACTATCATTATGAAAACTATTACCTGGCAATGCTTTTCATATAAGCAGGTTGACGCTGTATTGTGGCTGGTCTACGTCTAGCTGTGAAAATTCCGAGTCGTAGAACTTATGTATTTTTCATTCTTAATAATAATTAAATATTTGACATCCAGACAACATTAATATACTAACATAAATATAATTTTAACTGCAAGCAACACCCTTTTTGCGGAATAAATATATCTTCAATATTGGCAGCTGAGCCCCACAATAGTTGTCAATGCTGACGGTTCCCGGCTCACTGATAACTATACTTTCGTTGTATGTATTATGAACGACTACCGTTTGATTCGCCTTTGACGTACCCCATATTTCCTGTACCTATGGCGACACAGGTAGAGGAAATCAAGAGAGTTATGTAATAAACGTTCTAAGAAAAATCGTTCTCTATATCTTTTACATGTCTCCTTACATTTCTATTTTTTGTTGTAAATCAGGCAGCTGTTATATGGTAACAAAGTTTGCAATAGTGTTAGTGTGTGGCAATACATATTCGAGTATTGAAATTAATCACTAACGCGTATCGTCGTGTTAATACCAAGAATGGAGTCCTGAAGTCCTGCAGAGTAGAATGAAGCACCCACCCTTCATATTTATGGGTGGATTTGCGGGCGATTCATAATGAGTGGACTCTATGTCAATACCGAGTTACTAGGTAAGGGAAAATAAATGTCGATAACAAATATGAGAGGAAGATGAAGAGGGCACCTTGACCGCCACGTGGTGTGAGATGCTGGAGGCTACCGGGGTCGTCCCTGGGCTTTGCTGTTCCTTATTGTTACGCACACGAGGACACCGTCACACAAAACTATAGTTTATTGGAGGGGTTCCCATTCAATTTAATTTTTTTAAACTCGGTCATGGGTTACCATTTCATACAAGAGATTTTTAATTCTAAAAAACCGCAATAGATGACACTACCATTAACATTTGTAAATTATAACATTTCACATGTTTAGAAATAAGACGAATTAAGTAGAAATATTAAGATTAAAATAAAGACTAGCATATTTTATATATACAACTTCACATCAACCTTAATTCGACTCCTAAATTTGAAGATAAGAAACACCATAAATAATCAATTGAGAATACGAAAGTATAGGCTACATGTGACTACATTTCAGCTATGAGGCTTACAAAGTGTTTTGCAATTGTGGCGCTAGATGGCGGTTAACCGAAATGAGATTGGCGCGCGGCTTGCACACATTCGTCGAAACTATTTGAGAGAAGCATCCCATTCTCTACTAACGACGTAAATAACACAGATACATCATGTAGGCTCAGTTGGTGAGCTTGCTTAAAAGTTGAATGTTTCATATTAATTCAGCTTTTACATTCAGTTTTTTATTGAAGTTTTCCTTATCTTTTGAAGTTGGAAGAAATCTCCAATAGGAGTTATCTATGCACAGTGTTTTATGGAAACAAAAAAATTTACACCTTAAGGTTTTTGCATAAATCGATTATTTATACCCTAATAAAGGCAAGAGTTCAATTTCCGGATCACTTTTTTCGGTAAAAAACTATATGAATAAGTGAAGTTCTTAAAATTTGCGCATAAAAAAATTAACAATTAAATTTCTTCAAAAGACGGTTCCATCTCTGTCCATTTGATATTTGACACTTATAATGGCAATGGATAAGGAATTATTGAAGGCATAATTTCTCAATTTTATTTTATTTATAAGTGTCCTACTTTCTGAGTAATATATATATTTTTTAATTTTTATTTTATTTTTTTTCTCCAAAAATCGGCAAATGTGGAACCTGGATTTAGTTTAAAGGTTCTAAAAGCCAAATTCTATCACCCATAAAAATCATGTCCCATTTTTGCGGTTTGAGGAAGTTATGATAGAATTTACATAAAGGTCAACTATCATGATCTAGGGTTGTCACAAAGATCAACTATGTGTTAAATGAAAATGTTTCATTGTTTGTTAATTGATACCGTCAATCAATTGAATAAATTAACAACACTTATAGACGAATACAATATACTAACATATACTACCTTCTTAATGTAGATGTGTTAATGTAGGAATACTTTATGTATGGTCGATCACATCTTTAATTTTGTACCTTACACGCCAAACGGTCGAAAAATAAACTATGTTGATTTAAATAATTTAACACACATACACACATCCTAAACTTTAAACGAGCAATTCTTGCATGTACCTATATAAATATATTGGTATGTAGATCTCGCAAACATCTGAAGACAAGGGAAATCGCTTAGAATGTTTTCGACGTTGGCTGATATTTGCCATAGAAATAAACGGGTCTGACGATTCTAGGGCATGGTGAAAGAGGTCCGTCATTGTGGTTCTTCTATTCATTTTTCGACAATGATGCTCTCTGTTTGGACGCCAGAATTTATTTCAGGACTCAGTCGCCTTGTAATGAGGTGGATAGGCTGGGTATCCTCTCCTATTAAGATCTTTCCTTATTTGTTTACATGTTTCGTCACTTAACTGTCAATCTATTATCATAATAAGAGCTTCTTTAGGCGTATAAGATTGTGGCTTTGCCGCTTTAGGAGTAGGCTTAATGTGCCTTTCTACATCGCTCGAAAAAATACTAGTGGCGAAAACTTTAACAATTTTACCAGTGGCTGAAATGGGCCCGGTGAGGTATAGTCTTTGGCTATGGCTCTCAGTAGGTTGGGTAAGCCCCTCACAGTCAGGTCACAGACCCATACGGTGGCAATACGGTGCCATGGGCCTGTGACCCCGCGAAAAAGTAATTTCTCATACAAATCAATCTTATCAGTTGATCGCATCTTTAAAAAAAATGCATTCGATCAGAAAATAAAAGCAAAGTACAAAGTCGCGGGCATAGATCAGTTAACAGGTATGTACCTATTTTTGTAACAAAAAAACTTAGAAGTAAGCAGGCATGAACTTGTGTCTAATTGGGTCTCCGAAACACACACAAAATAAACAATTAATAGTTGACACCTAGACCCGGAAACGAAAATCGATTTTCTAGTTTAAAAATAATACACAAATAAATATTTTAAAAATTTTCGTTCGAGATCAAGTTCGGTGACAACCCTAGCATAAAAATTTAAAAATGAATATCTTCTTATCGCCGCAATAGTGTGACGTGGCTCATTTATGTATATATTTTTTTTTATTAGTATTTCTATCTAAGTTGTAGGTTCCACTTTTTCGTTTTTAGGGAAAAAATAATAAATACGAAAAACAAAAAAAAAATGCTGCTCCCAAACCAAAGCATTTTTAAGCTAAAGAAACGGGTTTTATGCGTGTGATTATGTCCGATTGACACATATTTATTTGTTGTCTTTTATCTACTCTCACATCGTAAAATTAAAAATATAAAACTCAAAACGAGTTTATATTGACGAATGAAATTATATTATATAACACTAACAATATAATTATATTATATTCATTATAACACTATTTCTCTAACAAAATAATGTTATAATTTTTTTTTCATTACGTTTCGATTACAGACCATTGATACAATACTGCGCCAATTCGTATAGCACTATTTCATTTGTGGCTGCACGCGCTTTGGCGCATGCGCGGTAATACCGGGAATTTTGGCGCCATTATACGTTTACTTGCAATTCGTTGTTGTGTTTCGCTGGATAGTTATTATTGTTTATTAAAATGTCTGATAGTAAAATTGAAGAAAATTTAACGCCGCCCGACATTTTAGAGACTGCGGCAGCAGTCAGTCTTAATCTACTACCAGTAAAGTCATTGTAATATACAAAATGCTAACACTTACAATAACCAATAAATAAACTGTATCAATCAATATCTTTTATTTGATATATTTAATGTATGAGATTAGATAAAGTAGTGTATGAAACTGCACATAACCAGGTATTACACACTCGTGTGTTGCTTTTAAAAAACTCACACTCGTGTATAATACCCCTCATTATGTACCAGTTTCATAAACTACTATTCTATTCAATTTCTATTCATTTTATAAAAAAATATTTTAGATTTCAAAGGTCACGATAAGTTCATGATTTTTTTTCTCAAAAAGTATTTGAGTTAGACTTTTGGGAATTGAACTCATACCTTTTTAGGGTATAAATAATCTATTTATGTAAAAACCAGAAGGTGTAAATTTTTTTGTTCCATAAAACACTGTGCTATGTTAGGTGGTTAGCCCAATCGCAAAATAATTAGTAGGCCCAATCATGAAATCCTGAAACTCTTTAAGATGGTTGACATTTTATCGACGAATAAAATAACTGTGTAGGTACGTATATGTGATAGTGACAAATGTTTTGTCCATCAATAAAATGCAACCATACCTATTACGGCCACGGGTGTTTTCAGTAACAACTGCACCAGTTACTATTTAAAATACCTAAATCATACATTAAATTTAAAAAATCTGAGTGAAGTTTTATACGCAAATAAACTTTGTGATCATGAAAGCTGTTCGATCTATGGAAAGGAGCCTTACTCTTAAAAGGCAAATTTATAATGCTACAGCTCAAATTGATTATATTTTGATATATATTCGTTTTATTTTGTAACTTGTAACGCATCCCCTATGATTCCATACTAATTACCATTCCATATTCACGGTTTCTCTATTCGCGGCATATTTTTGGAACGTTAAACCCCGCGACCGTGAATAAAGAGATTTTACTGACATACGAAACCTCGATTGATTACGCATCGACCAACGTCCGTGAGTAGGCTATATAACGAAGCGCCATCTAACAACAACAAGCGACAACCGTATTCTTAGTGTCTCACTAGATGGCAATACGTATCGTGTTATTTGTGTTCTCACTAGTGTCATCTATCGTAAAATAGAAGGAAAGCAATATAGCCAGTTGAAAAGCCAGTTTTAGGGTGATACCATTTTCTTGTACTAAGTGGTGTCTCTGTATATTATCTACTTTGTGACTCGGTGCACGCGCACAAGCGGTCATCTGTAGTTTATTTTTTTTGTCCGCATGTTGGCCACATTGCGGCATGATTTGCCACCAATAGATGGCGCGGTAGTCTCACTCTTCAATATGCGAGACAAGCCTCCATTTACTCCATTTCCCTTTCGCATATAAAGGGAAATGGAGTAAATGGAGGCTTGTCGACCGAACTAATCAAAATTACAAAAAACACAAGTAAAGAACGTGGCACATTTAAATTTGATACTGACGTAACCGATGGGTGTCGTAAAAAGCGACTAATAATACTAAAGGTGATCAGATCACAGACCTGCAATATACCATAACTGGAAATTATGGAGAGACTCTTCCGTCTTCCGTCCAGCAATGGACGCCTTTTGCCTGATAATAAAGAAGAACATAATACGAATTTCAATTAGTCAAAGAAATTCATAGAAGTTGTTATCCTAAAATGTGGACATATAATTGTACTTATATACGAGCGGATAAGTGGTTGTTAACAAACAAGACCAACGAGTTAACGTACCTTGCGAAACACGAAGCGAACACCACTTAAATACGTTCACAAAAGTAAAGAAGCGTTAGGTACCCAGATAATATAGTTCTTAATACCATACCAAAAACTAAACGTTACCAATCAAATAAAAAAGAAAAAAGCTTAGAATCACACCAATTAGCCTAGCCGTAAGAAAGTAAGAACTGTAAGGTTTGTGTTATGGATACTATGGTCACGGATAGACAAACATAATTATATCATACATAAATAAGTAATATTAATAGAAATATATATAAATACCCATGACTCAGGTACAAATGCTCGTATTCATCACATAAACATTTAAGTTAGATCGATTGAATCGCTACCGTTGCACCAAATGGTAAAATGCAACAATAATGTCAATTAAAATGTTTAATGAAATACCGGGACATAATCCTTATCCTTATCCTTACTAATATTATAAATCGGAAAGTGAGTTTGTTTGTTTGTTTGTTTGTTCCGCTTTCACGCCGTAACTACTGAACCGATTGCTTTGAAATTTTGCAGACGTAAAGATGAAAGTCCGGATTAAATAATAGGGTACTTTTTATCCTGGAAAATATTGATATTTCCGAGGAAAAACAAAAATATTGTTTGCTTGATGGATGGATTGTAGATGGCGCTGTGTGTCGTTTAAAACAAGTAAAATATTGCAAACGAATATAAAAATGTAAATTTAGAAGCTAAATGATACGATAATTAATCCCCGAAAATGAGGAATTCCCGAGGGATGACGTACAATTTGTTTTATCGTCTAAACTGTTTTTTTTACAACTACTTATCCTGAAATCACTAAAGTCAACGAATTACGTATAAGTATTATTTACGTTATTTAGTTCTTGAGGTATGCGATAAATGGCGCTGGGTGTTTTTTAAAACTTTGTAACGATGTGTTTTTTAAAATACATAAGAAGTGGAATGATAGCTTACGCTATTTAGTTCTTGAGGTATGCGATAGATGGCGCTGAGTGTTTTTTAAAACATGGTAACGATGTGTTTTTTAAAATACGTAAGAAGTGGAATGATAGCTTACGCTATTTAGTTCTAGAGGTATGCGAAAGATGGCGCTGGGTGTTTTTTAAAACGTGGTAACGAAGTGTTTTATTTAAGATACGTAAGAAGTGGAATGAATTATATGAATTTTGTATCTAGCGTTCATCGCGCTTCTTAGATTTTTCCGTGGGAATGAGAAGTTTTCTTATAGTTGTGCTTTATACCACAATATAACCCAATTCCACGCGGACGAAGCCCCGGGCGGAAAGCTAGTAATATATAATTCCAAAAGAAACAAATCGTAAATGGGTGAAAAACAACTCTTTTTACAGCGTAAATTAATTTCTTGAATACCTTTATAAATGTGATCGTTCATTAAACCAAATATTTTGAATGCTAACATGATAGAAAATAGCCTTAAGAATCACCATTTTTTTGGACACCTTTTTCAACAGCAGCGGTAAGACTGGTTTTCAAGCTTGTTAGTTTTTTATTTTTATTATTTCATTATATCTAGATATAATTAATATTTTATTATTATATTTCATAATTGTATCTGTAAATAATTAGAACTGTGATGTCTTATAAATATATATTTGAATGTTGAAATAAATGTATTTTAAAATAAGATCCAAATGTAATCCTATTTAATACGAATGAGTAATTTTAATTTGAAGGAAGTTGTGATTATAACTGTTTCAGTCACACATGCGACGACTGGTTGTGAGTCAAATCAAAGCCATAACTGTCTAGACACTCGTAAAACTAAAAAGTAGCAATTTAAAAATAAAATATTTCGTCTCAATTTAGTCGTCTGCCTTAATCGCTAACTTAAGCATAAAACTTTAGCTGTAGAACAAAGTTGGCAACATACTTAACTTAATGGAACACACCTTGGGGATCAAAGAGGTTTATGAAATATTTACTCCTTCCATATAATACTTTTCTGTAACGAAATGAAAAGGAGTAAAGTAATAAAAGTCTTGAGAGTGTCAATCTTTGAATTCTCTGTATGTATGAATATTTTCGTATTTAAAGGAGACTGTTAGATTATCTATTTATTATGAATTTATCGTCGACTAAATAACGAAATACGAAGGAATACGACTTTATTAAACTTTCATAATGTGAAGATATATATCAAGATGTGAAATAACACGAACACAAATATGATCCAATAAAAGAACTCGAAGATGAAGATACATCAAAAGCTTTCAAAAACGACCAGATATTTACGATGGCAGATGTTCAGTTACGGAATTTTAAAGCGAAACTTATATATGGACGTTCGGGCTGCTTGCATATCGGCGCTCACCGCGCGGCCACTCTATCCGTGCTAAGCGCCACACGAAAGCGTCTGATTTAGTACCGTTACACCTCAGTGTACGTGGCCTTCTGTCTTGCTTTCTCTAATGTCAGTGTGCGTGGTTGGTTATTCTATAAAGCTTCGCTTCTTTCGGGCATCTCATGATGGCACTGTTTTTTTTATAAGACTACTATGTAGTTGACCCGGCCACGCATTGCTGTGGCTCAGTTATTATAATTTGCAACATTTTTTTTTGTTATAAATTAAAAGTGGCCTTTGAGTGGGAAAATATCCAGCAATCATCAAAATCGGTTGAATACTTTCGGAATTCATCGCGGTCAAAGAGGGATTTTTGTATAAATAGTGTGAGATTAAATACATATATAATGTGTGTGTTTTATATTGATTCATTAAAATTATTGAATAATTTTATAAACATCGAGAGAAATACAGACAGTAGTACACGTTTGCGCCGTGCGAATTGCTGGCGAATATAATAGCCGCTGGACAAGTTCTAATACCTTCAGTTGTATATTACCATTTACGTGCCAAGTTACGTTTTGCTGGTATTGACTGTGTTGTTATGTAAAAATTGATAACGTTCAAGTAAATGACGTAACGTACGTGTAACGAGTATAATATGCTTGCTAGGAACAATAATAAAGTTAATTTCACGACTCTGCCCCGCTTCAAATCTAAGATACTGGAATCATTCAAAAAATTATTTCTGAAAATTATTAAATTTATATATTAGTTCTTGTTTTGTAGTTTCATTTAATGCTCTGTGTTTAGCAATAGTTCTTTTTTTAAGTCGATTGTTAATATTGCAATTAATTATTGACTCTACCTACTTTTATAAATTGTACACGCCTGTAATTGATGTACACATCAGATAAAAACTGTTGTTGTATATTTACAGTGTGTCTTAAATGTGTATGCTGTTTGTGTGTTATAAATAAATAAATAAATATTACCAATATAAGATTAATGAAATCTTTATTTTCTCATCACAAACTCTTAGTTTTAACCGTATCGTTACTGATCTTAGCTTAGTTTGTGTGAGATTAATTCCCAAAATAGGTAAATACTTACCCGTTAGCACAGGTCATCAGGCTTCCATAATCTCGGAAGGGATTGAGGCAATCGAGATCTAATGGCACAAATAGGGAACACCGTCAGTTGTGAAGTTAGAACTGCAATTTTCTGCTACTTCACTGCTGGTTTACTTCATGACCCGGTGGGACACTCAATTCCGATGCATATTGAACGACATTGACCGACACCGCTCATACCGATATCCTTTTTCCATTTCCATCTATTTCTACCTGTCACACCAAGCGTTTTTCAACATTCTTTATATAAGCTCAGCAAAGGAGTACAACTCCCTCCCTACGTTCGTATTTCAGAGTACTTATAACCTGCATTCGATATACTGGTTTACAAAGTAGAACGGTATTCCATGCTAAAAACTACCATAACAATATCGGCTGATAGTGTTTCGTATGAAATAGCAGTAATTTTCCTTGGATATCGGTTCTTATAATGTGATAAGCTTGTAAAGTTTCGATATAACGACTCTGTTAATGGGTAACTTACTGGTAATATTCTATAGAGCTTTCTGTAAAGAAAAATAAGTAACTAACTATTCATTGAGTTAGAAAAACAACCCGGAAATCATACTTTTTTTATAAATACTACAACTTATAAAATTTACACAAAGTAGAGAATGATACAGTTTCTGATTACGTGGCTCGAGCTATAGTACTGTTTTAATTATAAGTTGCCACAGCATGCAATACAGGTTTCAATGTATATGCAGATGCCGTTAATTTTTCTATTTTTTACCAAATAGCAAAACCAGGGTGAATAAGCATCTTCTGGGTTAGCTCGTTCCATCGTAGATCCTGTCTTGACCCCCAGACTTGATTGGGATTAAGAGGGAACCCATTTGTAATAAAAAATATATTATTTAGAACAAACATAAGACACGAATCATCTCGGACGGTATTTTTATTTAGTTATATGGTATTTTTTTTTGACCGCGTTGAACTCCGAAACTATTCAACCGATTTTGATGCCTTTTTCATTTTGCTAGACTTGTTCCAACTAAGGACATAAAATAGATTCCAATTTAATTTATAACACAACAAACATGTCCTAGTTAGCTAGTAATCTATAATCTCAGATCACAAATTTGTTGTTTGTCCGTCCGCTCTTTTCTCGCTCTTTTTCCATTGTATACGCGTTACCATAGCAACGCGTTAACCGCAAGTAGATCGTCTACCGGACGCTAGATGGTGCTAACGGAAAAATATTTAATAATAGAAAAAAATTAAAGAATTTTGTCCACCCGTGCGAGGCCGGGACGGGCCGCTAGTAATATATAAATAAATAAATATTAGACAAGATCACATACATTGTTTTGAATCGAAGTTTAATAGCTAAAGCACTTGTGTTATAGAATTCAGAAACAACGACGGTACAACAACACCCAGATAGAAATATAAAACAGGAAAAGGTCCTTTGCCGGGGATCAAACTCAGGACATTGAAGTGGTATTACCATGAAAATTGGAACCACTCTACTACGAAGGCCATCAAAATATATTGATCTTATTCCAGTAGCACCATCTTTCATCATCTAGTTTTTTTCAGTACAATTTTCAAAGGTGACAGAGCGTCATCTATACAAATTTAGGCCTAGGTTGTATCAAGGTAATAGTACTATTATTTATAAGGTAAGGCAATAATTAATTATACCTGAAAATATGACTGATTTTGGCTTTCTGGAAACTGAGATAAAAGAGATTATAGAAGTCATCAACAAATTACAATGAGTCATCTTATTTTTAAGTAGGATTAACCTTCCGTATACGAGGTGGGGTATGACATACCCCAGCGGTAAAAAAATCGTTGCAACTTCTATACAAAAAAAAAGCGCATCTTGGTTTTCTCAGTAGCTGTAAATGCGACGTTGCCGCTCCGATCCGTGTGAAATATTTAGTCCTGCGTCTGCCACAAATCGTGTGACACGTGCGTAAAGTGCGCTTGGGTATCACACACCCCACCTTGTACGGCGCGTGACCCAAAAGGTAAGCACAACTACTTTTGTTTTTTAATCATTTATATGTTTATTTCGGCGTTTAACGTGATGAAATATTGTTTTCAGGTAATAGTTTAACTAAAACATGTCTCGATTAGCAGAAGTAGATATATTACGAGCACTGACAGAAGAAGACGATGACGACATTGAGTCAGAACTAGAATCGGATGGTGATGCAGATCATATCAGTACTCAAAGCAATACAGATAGTGAAGTGGATGCTGACATACCGTCTTCGGATTCAGACAGTGATGACTTACCACTCTCGGAGTTGCAACAAGCTAGTCATACAGAATATTATAAAGGTAAAGATGGGGTAAAATGGCAAAAAAATCCATACAGGCTTACAGTTCGCACCAGAGCTGAAAATATTATTTATCATCTACCTGGCGTAAAATCTGTTGCGAGAGACAAGAAGTCACCTATTCAGTGCTTTTCTTTATTTATTACTGATAATATGATTGCTGACATCGTGAATTACACCAATGAGAAAATTCGTTTGCAATCAACTAACGACCCACAAAAATCTGAAACAACACTGACAGAAATGAAGGCACTGTTTGGTTTGCTTTTTCTATCTGGTTTAGCGCGTTCTAGTCGTCAAAATACAATCGACTTATGGGCCACAGACGGTACAGGAATGGATGTGTTTCGAGACACAATGTGTAGAAACAGATTTGTTTTTTTACTGCAAAATTTGAGATTTGATAACGTTTCTACACGAAGTGAGAGAATAATGATAGATCGATTAGCCCCGATCAGAAGTATATTTGAACAATTTGTAAAAAAATCTCAAGATGTTTACATTCCGTATGAAAACCTTACTTTGGATGAAGAACTAGTAGCCTTTCGAGGACGTTGCGGTTTCCGCCAATATATACCATCCAAACCAGCAAAATACGGCATAAAAATTTATGCTTTGGTGGACAATAAGACCTATTACACCCTAAATATGGAAATATATTGCGGCAAGCAACCTGAGGGTCCTTATGCTATTAGCAATAAACCCTACGACGTAGTTGATCGAATGGTACAATGTGTTTCACAAACTTCACGAAATATTACTATGGATAATTTTTTTACAAGTTACGAGAGCACTAATCATTTACTGAAAGATCATAAACTGACTGTAGTTGGAACCTTACGTGCTAATAAAACTTGTATACCACCTGTATTCAAAACCAATCGTGAAGTAAATACTACAAAATTTGGATTCCAAAAAGATATTACAATCCTATCCTATGTACCAAAGCCACGTAAAATGGTGTATATGATGTCGTCTTTGCATCATGATAAAGAAATCGATGTTGAAACAGGAAGTCAGCAAAAACCAGCTATTATTACATTTTACAATCAGACTAAAAGTGGCGTTGATGTTGTCGATAAATTATCGAGAACTTACGATGTTTCACGTAATTCTAAGCGTTGGCCTCTGACGATATTTTTCGCTTTACTCAATCATGCTGGTATAAATAGTATGATTATACACATGTTCAACAATGGCATCGAGAAAAATAAAACTAACTTGAGAAGAAAATTCATTCGGGAATTAGGTTTGTCTTTAGTAAGACCCCACCTAGAAACAAGAAGGCAGAACCAAAGACTTCCTAGGGAACTGCGCCTAAGAATTGGAAAGTATTTTCAAAGACCGCTTGAAAACTTACAAGAACCACCGGCAAAAAGGCCTAATACAATGCAAAGATGCTCACTTTGTCCTAGACAAAAAGATAGGAAAACTAGGTACATTTGTAAAAAATGTAATAAGCCTATATGTATGGAACATGCAGATTTTTATTGTCAAGACTGCGGAAACTTAAGTGATTAAGATCTGATTTATTATTGTTTGTTTTTACTAAATTGTTATTGTTTAAAACTAGTTATATTGTAGTCTTATAAATTAAGAAGACTGTGATTCTAATATTATGTGCCATTTGATTTTAGTACTCAAGAAAAGACTTAAAAGATTATAGTTTGAAGAAAAAGTTAAGTTTTTGTACTTTTATTAATTAAAGTCTATTCTAATGTAAAAATTTAATTTGTTTTACTTAATCCAATTCATTATTAGATATAAAAATATATTTATTATTATTTAACAATCTCAAATATCAATTATGCTAATTTTACTACCTTTTATATTTGGGGTATATCAAACCCCACCTAGTATAGCATGATGAGATTAGTCACCTCGTATACGGAAGGTTAATCACATGGGCCGAAATATTTTTAAATATTTTTATTTTATGTTTTTAATGGTGATAATTATAATAATATTTAGTTTATTTCCCCTTTAATAGGGATATCGATTTAATCTTTGATATAATATATCTATCCTAATAAAATTATGACAATACTTTGTGTTTGTGTGTTTGTTACCATATTGTCAGTAAATAACAAGATCATATCAGTTTGCAAAAAGTTCAACTTTCGAACGCTCACGTAAATATTTTGAGTTAAAATCAAGTTTCGTTCTACGCAGCAACAAGCACGTTCCGGGCAGAGCATCAGCCAGCGTACACTAGTATATATAAACTCCGAAATTACTCAACCCATTTTTTGATCATTTTTTTCACTTTAGGATATAGGGTAGGTTTCATTTTAATTAAAAGTATAAAAAAATGCAAATTTCTATTACTGAGCCACAGCAATGCGTGGCCGGGTCAGCTAGCAAATCTATATGCCGCAGCATTGCCACAGTGTTGCCTGTATTATATCCAATCAATCGTCCGATTAGTTAATTTAAACGCCTTCTATTGAGAAACGACATTGACATGACTGACGGAAATGACACTTGGGTAAGGTCGATATAGCGATAGACTGGTCTTCCATCTTGCCAGTTAAAAAACGTGCTTTGTAGGTAAAAATGTTGGACGATTCAATACAACTTATTTTAAGTGCATTATTAAGTTATTTTCATTTCATTTAATTTCTAAATATAATTTTGGATGTATCTCCGGTAGGAAAAGTAAGATTGACTAATATTTTTAATAGTACAATTTTAAATAAAAAAAAAAACTGTATTCTTCATACAGAATTGCCAGCACGCATCCCGGATCATAACCCGATCGAGCATGCTTGGGACAAGCTCCAACTATGCGTAAGATGGCGAAATCCACCCGACATGCCGCTTGGAGTGCCCAAAATTGCTCTCGTAGAATAGTATTTCTCAAATGTTTTAAGATAAAATGTTTTTTTCTTTAAGTACTTTTAAAAAAATACAAAGTTTCAAATAAATTATATTTTTTCCATTTAAGAAGTATTTAGATGTTAAACAAGATTTTCAGGTATCTTTATGTGACTCACATTCACTGGTCTTGAATGAAATGATGAATAATGATGAAAATGAAATGAATGAAAATGAAAATGTATTTATAAACGAAAGCTATTACATAAACAGACATTAAAAAGCTCACATTGACAAAATAAACTTCAATTTGTTTTAATAATAAAGAGATAAGAGGTTTTCTCAGATAAACTATTAAGATCTGAGTATAAAGCTTTTCCTTGTCATATAACATTTATTTTCTCTTCATGTGGCGCGTTATCATGAGGTTGTTTAACAACACGACATATAATAACCTAGAAACAGTTTTGTCCTTACAAACGGCCGTAGTATCTCCACTATCTGTCCCGATTGTCTCTTCCTTACAAAAGAGTCGGTTAAAGGTAAATTTCAAAAAAAAAAATATAAAAATCGAGTGTCACAATGTAGGTTCCCAGTGAACTCTTCACCAACTCAACCGATATTGATGAAAGATGGTATTTATGTGTAATTTGGTCCAACTGAAGAGATAGGATAGTTTATATTTTAATTTATAACACAGCAACGCGTGGCCGAGTCAGCTGGTAAGATATAAAATACAACTTTAAAAAAAAAAACGTCTCCGCTCAGCTGGGATTTGAATCCACGCTTTCGCTATCCGGGCGAATGCTCTGATAGCTGAGCTACTGAAACGCGTTTGGCATAGCGAAAAGTCGTGGGTTCAAAGTCTCGCTGAAGGCTCAAGGACGTGGTTGTTTTTTACAGGCGAATTTTATATCTTATAGAAATATGACATTGTGAATGCAAAAAGTGAATAGCATCATATATTTTAGAAGATGGGAAGACGTCTACCATATACCAAGGCACCCTTTAACAGACAGCTTTAATTTACCTCACTGTAGAACTAACCTGCGTATGTGCGCCCCACTCTGTACCGGTGTATGCGGACTTACAATAATTTAAAATATAATGATATCGACATCTGCAAGATTGCGATCACGCGTTTAAAAGAAAGTGTTTGGCAACATTCGATTGCAATAGCTGAATTATGTATCCTATTGTTTAAATTCTAGAAAATGTCCAACTTAAATTTTTACAAAAGTAAACTTTGTTAAACTTAAAATATTAAACTATTGTTTTTAAAATGTTATGTAGGTACCTCCCTTTTTGTAATCGACAAATAATTAGAATTGTTGTATTTGCCTGTAAAGACATGCTTTTTACATGTGTCACCCAAAATAAGCTTTTCATTGCAATGTATAATTGTATGTCACTGGCGAATCTGTTACAATAAATAAATAAATAAGTAGTGTAAAATACTCAGAAATGTCGTAAAAAGCGACTCATCTAGTGGGAGTAATTACTGTACACCTCGCGTAGAACAAAAAGTAGACAGCAGCGTTTTCCGAATAATTATCTCGAATTTGCTGATACGCGTAAAGAATACAGCAAAGGTCTTTTAGGACCTCTGTCTAGTAGAGATTGCTCGTCGGCAAATATAATGATATCTCATAACATTACTTAGATCTTGCATATTCTTCCATTGAAATGAACCACATTACTAAACACTTACACACTAAAAAATAATCGTTCATTGTATTCATCACATCGGCCTCACACTACTCGCTGCTTGGCCTCTCCCAAGTATCATCATAACAATGCGTTGCCCGTATAGAACAGCTTTTTGCGATCATTAAATGACGCGTTTTCATGCTCCAATGGCCATCAGTTCTTATCGCTATGTATCCCTGCTCATTGACCCTTCAGCTAAGTCATCCATTGTATAATCTTTGGTTCCGTGGATTATTTCTTTTTTATCAAGTTTATGAAAACAACATTTAAGTCGTTAACTATATGTAAACAGAAACCTAAATAACAACTTACTACCTTAATACAATACCGTAGTAACATATTTCAGGAACTGTGATTACAAAGTACTATGTATTTAATAGAATTAGGGCGTCACTTAGAGAAAGTCTAAATCTATATATCATAGAAAAACAAAATTATCTAGCTTATAGTAAAAGGTCTAACAACTCCTTATTATGTACCGTGTGGTGGCGAAACACGTGAAGAATATTTGGCAAAGGTGCAAGACGTGTCGCTGTCTTGGTATTTGCGCGTATCTTGCTCCTTGTTTGTTTTTACGGCAGCAGGCTTAATAATTTTATTTTTAAAGCTTTTAGAGCTACTATTGTACCTTTGTCATTCTTAGTGTCCCCTTTCAAATTTCAGATCTTTATCATTAAATATTGAAATTCACCTTTCCATTTCTCGTTTTTTGTCCATATTTATTCTAACCGTCCCCGTGGACCGCTTCTGCCCGACGGAATATCACTTCGTAGGCCGAGCTCGCTGTGCGATAACGCTGAATATATCCCCTAAATATCCCAGGAAATATATAACAGTACTTATGTCTATTCGAATTGTATAAAATCACGTAAAATATTAAAACAATAAAACTACACATAATTGTGAGTCGAAATAAATATTGATCAACATGATTAACGACACATGTAAGTTAATTATCTTATTTTTAAAATTTAAATCATTATCTGTTTAGATCACGCGATGGTTACCTGAAGAGATGTAAAGTGATGAGACCAATATACCATATTTAAAATAGGAAATCCAAAGTGAAGATCTCCTCACCTCAAAAAGACGTACAGCTTTACTTAATAAAAATTTAGTAGTTTTGCCATAATCTCCAAAGTGTCTGCACGATGATTATTTCGAGTATCATTAGTCGTCTTTACAATACTTCTGAGTTTGAAGGGTTGACGCTATTCTACTCTGCTGGACACTATATGGCGTAGATCTTCCTCCGGATTAGGTAATATTTTCCTGGGGATCGCTGACCGACTGAAGGGGAGGAGGTCGAACTTTGTACAGATATATAGTACATGCCTTAAATACGAATGCGCAATGTATGGTCGCTGTGGAGCTACCGCCATCTGCGATACTGAAGTATAATATAATTTGGTTGAGTTCACTGCTGGGGTAATATACCATAAAAGTACAATGGTAGGACGGGTGATTTTCCATTTTTCCATAAGGCCTCGATACGGCCTTATCATCATCAAAGGTGTAACGCGCTTTCTGGAGCTCGAGATAGTATTTTTTGGCCACCCTGATAAAATTTGCTTTACCTCCACAGTTGTACCAAAACACTTATCATTACGCCATTGGCTCCTGCAATAACCATTGAATCGGTCATTTCCAAAAACCTGTAAAGTCAATTTTTTTTCCAACATGCTTTTATAGCTAAAAATGGTTCCGGGGATGAGTATTCTGGGTAAAAACCATGTAAATCGATACATTCCTTCCTCTTTCAATAAAACCATGCGAAAGACGTTCATTGCATAAACAACATTAGTAAGTGACTTAAGAGGTTTTTGCATGAACTAATAGATAGGTAGAATACGTCCCAGGAGAATACATTGATTTGGTTTAAAACTCCAGCTCAACATTTTCAGTCATAGAACTAAAAACTAAAGATATTTTGGAATTTAAGAAATGACAAATTTGTACAAAAAAACATGTTAGTCACTGAAACTTACGGAAAAAAGTCCCAAAAGACTAGAAAAAGTCACTCGCACCTTGGTCATACATGAGTTTTCAGTATGATTCAGATCAAAAAGGTACTATCATAGCCGAGGAATATATTGATAGATTGATTAAACATTCAATCTTATTAATAAATAAAATTACAACTTTTGTTTTACATCCATCAGCCAAAGCCTATTATTTAAAAGTGCCTACCAATAAAAAAAGACGAGTTAAAAAAGTTCAGGATAGCATTCTGGAAGAGCATATGCCAATATATAACAACATTTTAAGCTGGCCAACTGCAAATGTTAAAGATGATCCAGATGAGAATTATGGAGAATTTGACTATGTCCCTTAAAGATATTAAAACATGACAAATTAATACATGGAAAATGTTAATAAAATTATTCCTTAGTGTGATTTTCAATAGTAAGCAATAAAAATATGATTAGTACGATGGTTTTGGTTAAATCATATACCATCTAACCCTATTTTTCGCTAAAACAACATAATTTAAGAACAGTTTTCAGGTATTTTCATTATTTCTATTACTAAAGTGTGAAGGTTATTTCTTATTTTAATTTTTACCACTCAAATACTAAGTTAAGCATAAAATCTCATATATCATATAATCTCTTCACAGTTTGATCCAAAAAGCCTTTGACTTCTCGTTTAAAAAGTTTGCTATGAAAAGCTTTCGGATGCGCGCTGAATTTTTCCACTGTCCCCTTACATTCAACTGCAAATATACCTGCTGTCATTTCCATTCTTCAATTACTACAAAACAAAGCGAGACCCTAGTTGCGATTCCAATTTTGTCATACTCTCAAATAAATCCTTACCTTGTTCACCTATGGACTCAATTTCCGCTGGCAAAAGTTCAGTAATATCTTGGGAAATATTATATACGGTTGTTGGAGAATGTGCTTGTCTTGACATATGATATTCGAGTAAAAAAGGAGCGATTCCCTGTAAATAGTTGTGTGCCAACTTTGGAGTAATTGAATAATTTTATGATCTCTGAAAATCGCTTATTTGTATATTGTTTTTAGCGCGTTTAGCGTACGAGTGAGGAGAATGAGGAACCTTTTTTTTACCGAGAATAAGTAAGCGCTTGACCGCTATCTCGCCAGATGGTAAGCGACGATGCGATCTTATGCGTGTGACGCGCCTGCTTGGAAGATACCTATTTACTCGTGAAACTCGTTTCAGGAAACACAAACTCAAGCAAACAGTTCCGCTCTTGAGATGATGTATAGCTACAAAAATTGTCATGTATACCTTCTTCGTGCTTCGGTAGACAAGTGAAACAGTTGCTCCTTACATTTGGTTACATTTGTACACCTGAGCATCCACAAATCCACAAGGAATAATCCCCATACACTATATTAATTCTTAAAAAAATGTCTGTATATCCCAACAGTGTTCCACCATTAGTGATGATGTAAAATGCTATTACTTTGTGGACAAACTAATAACCCCATTATGTCTTCTGCAAAAGAGGAAAAAAAGGGTCAATTCAAATTAATTCGCTTATATGTTGACATGACATGTCGCTATGACAGAACAGACTGTTGCATAGGAAATTATGTTTAAGATTTAGATAACAAACTACAAATTCCAAATCAAGGTCTTTGATTATTTATCTTGTCTTATAAGATTATTATAAGATATTAAATATGCCTATAAAAATTACGGCTAATGAATAAAAATGTTTTTGTTAATTTCACCGGCCATTGCTATTTATATAAACAGCAGTAATATGTTTTCTTTGTCTATAATGATTAAAGCATCAACGTTGTTTGATTTAAATATATCAAACAGTCCGCGACTGGCGTAGATATATTTAAAGTACCAGAACTAACGATGTTCACCGCTGTTGCTGAGGTTAATCGGTCGGGACACTTAGTAACCATGGTTTGTCATTATACTGATTGCATATCTTGGTATTGTAAGTAAGTATACAATCCTAAATGGGTGGTAGGTAAAAATTTTGGACGACTCAAAACTTTTTTAAGTGGATATCAATTTATGACGTTATATATCATTTTAGAACGACGTCCTTAGTCGGACTTTTGTTGTCACTTAATTAACCAGCTCTCCTGAAATCAAGCGGTAGCTTTTTGGATAATGGTAAAAGATGGGATGGAATGTAATTGGGACAAGGTTCTTCTATGATTTGTGATGTGACCTGTACACTCTGGCATTGTTACACGTAGCCGTTACGTCGATCAAAAGCCGACTGGTCCGAAAGTCTGAATATATGCAGCCTTTTCAAACGGTTGTATCTTTTCTGCTTCGGTGTTTTATTTATTTTATTTGTCACAAAAACAGATTTACAGCAATGACATTTATACACAAAACGCGGGGCGGGCGCTAATTTAATTCTCTACTTTTCTAACTAATCATCTATGATCTACGTGTGCTATAATTTTGTGCTGTAATTTTGAGCTCTTTAAAGGCATCAGAAGGGTCTTATTTTAAGTTATAACATTAGAAAATTTTGCGGACAGACACGAATGAAAGCAAGTTAATAAAAACGTGGTAAAAATGTAAGTCGTAAATTTATATTTAATAATAATTATAATAAAAACTTACAAAAAATAATTAATGTAAAATTCACATAAAATTTAATTGTACCTAATGCAAAATTAATTAAATTAGAATGAAACAACTTTTTTACGGATTTTGCGTATAATTTATTTTATATTTAATCCTGACGTTTCGACTACTCTACAGGAACCGTGATCACCAGTATCAAATAAATAGGTTCAAAGAGTTTATTTCCCATAAAAACACTTGGTTTACACAAAATGAGAAAAACAATTTTTTTATACATAATAATATTGGCTTATGGCTACATCTAAAGCAACGGATTCTTAAAAATAAAAACAAAAGACTGGCCGGAAACGTATACACAAATTAAAATTTTCTTTATGTTACATCCAACAATTAAAATTCTTCTTCACACATACACAAACATATACATACATATACATACACACATATATACATACATACATATACATATATATACATACATACATACATACACACACACACATTAGGTTATTTTTAATTTTAGTAGGGTTTCAGATTCCGCTATAAATTTCTTAAGTCTATTCTTGAATAAATTTTGACTATTGCATTCCTTTGTGTCATTTGGCAGTTTGTTATACAGCTGTACTCCCTCAAAAAGTACAGTTTTTTCCCCGTAACTAGTGCGCGCTTTTGATAGTTGAAGTTTGTTTGCGTTTCTTAAGTTGTGTTTATTCACTTTCTTATGTAATAATATATTGGATTGGATGGAATTAGTACATATATTCCTAACGAGAATACAAGTGTAGTATGCATACAGTTGTTTAAGATCAAATAATTTAGTTTTTTCGTATACTTGTTTTGTTCGGGTTAAATAATTATAACGAAACAAAATTTTAATAATTTTATTTTGAAGTCTTTGTAACGGGTTTATATAAGTTGCAGCCGCCGATCCCCATATTTCAATTAAATATTCTAAATGTGATTTCACTAAGGAGTTATAGATAATGTTACGTACTTTGTATGGTATTAAATTTGTTATTTTATATAATGCGCCCAGTAATGACCTCAGTTTCGTTTTGATATGGTCAATGTGCCATTTCCACGTTAGTTGTTCATCTAACCATAGTCCGAGATATTTTTCTCGGTAGGATCGTTGAATTGTTACGTTGTTTATGGTTAATGGGGAGAAATCAGGAATGTGTTTATGTTTATTTTTAGGACTAAATAACATGTATGAGGTTTTAGACGCATTTATCGTTAATAAGTTGTATTTTAACCATTCATTTAGCACATCAAGGTCTCTTTGAGCACTTCTTATGATATCGTGTATGGATTTTCCGAAATAGAATAGACATGTGTCGTCCGCGTATAATGTTATATGTCCGTGTAGTCCTATATTAGCTATATTATTAGTGTAAATTAAAAAAAGCAAAGGGCCAGCTATTGAGCCTTGTGGAATGCCGTAAGTCACGTGACGTGAGCCACTAGTGTAATTACCTATTTTCACTACTTGTTGCCTGTTTTGTAGGTATGATGAAAATATATTAAATGCCGCTCCCATGATACCTATGTTATTTAACTTTTCTAATAGTTTCCTATGACTAACTGTGTCAAAACATTTCTTAAGGTCAATGAAGATGCCTAACGCTAGATTTTTTTGATCAATGTTGGTTTTTATTTTCGTAACCAAATCCACCGCAGCATTTAGTGTACCTGATTTAGGTCGGAAGCCGTACTGTTGTTCTATTAGTAGCTTTTTTTCCGTAACGTATGTGTTTAAGCGATCGTACAAAACTCTTTCGAATATTTTTGAGATGACAGGGAGAACCGATACCGGTCTATAATTACTAGGATCACATTTGTTCCCTAATTTATAAATGGGGCTAACCTTTGCAATCTTCAATGAATCTGGGAAGACGCCGCGTACTAAGCATTCGTTAATGCACTCAGTTAACCTATCAACGATTACATCTCTCAAACCTTTTATCGCCTTAGTACTAATCCCATCCAGACCTGTACTTGTGTTACTGTCTAGGTTGTCAATAATTTTTGAAATTTCGGTAGTGGTACAAGGACTTAGTTCACTTAACGTCACGCTATGTGTATAGTTACTTTCGTACATTAGTGTATTCGCGGTGTTCTCATGGTACGATTTTGGTATTTTGTTTGCTAAGTCAGAACCTATTGTCGAGAAAAAAGAATTAAATAACTCACAGATCTCCTTACACTCCGCGATGACACGTCCTGAATCCGATCTTACTTTTGAGGGAGTACCACTGTTATTGACTTTATTTAAAGATAAACTGTTAATCAGTTCCCACATCTTTCTTGGCTGACTTTGATTGGTACGAAATAATGTAAGATAATAATTTTCCTTTCGTGTCCTAATAAGAGTTTTTACTAAATTTCGTTGCAAAATTAAATTCTCTAAATTTTCCGCCGTTGGGTTGCTTTTGTTTTGTTGATATAATAGGTTTCGTTTATTTATGGAATCCATAATATCTTTAGTAATCCAGTCTTCGCGGGGTGGGTTCTCATACTTGATTTTATCTATTCTACTCTTATGTATTTGTTCTGTAATTAATCTCTCAAGATAGCTGTAGTCGTTTGTGTCGTTGATGTTTTCTATTCTTAAAAAGTTGTTGCGCAATTCATCGTAATCTAGTGCTTTGTAGTGTATCTTTTTGTTCACTTGTAACGGTAGGCGGCCAATTTCAACATAAAGCTGCTTATGATCGGAAAGTGATGATTCAATAATCGAAATGCTGAATGTGTTTATGTTAGTACAGACATGGTCCAATATGGTACCTGTTGTGCTAGTTTGACGAGTGCTATATTTTTTATCAATTTTGTTTAAAACTCTGTATCCAGCCTCTTTTATTTCGTTCAGGTATTTAGTCTGATCACTGTCCGCGGTGAGTAAATCGATATTGAAGTCACCAAACACAATTGATCTTTTGCGCCGTTCTAACTGCGAAGAATATTTGTTTAAAAAATTGTTTATATTTGACTTTCCTGGTTTGTAAATTGCTCCAATATTTAATGACAGTTTATCTATGTGAATCCATAAATAATGACTTCCATCATCCGATAGTTCTTCTGTTATTTCGTATTTTATACTGCTGTGAATGTATATCGAAACTCCACCGCCCTCCTTTTTTTTCTATAATTATAAGCATGCTCGTAGTTAGGTAGCTTATATAAGTTAGCGTCACTTTCTGAATTTATCCATGTCTCACTAAATATTAAAATATGTGTAGTCACAGGTATCGTTCTTAGTACACATTCTATTTCTTCAAACTTACCCGCTTTGCGAATGCTGCGTAAGTTTGCATAAAAAAACCTTAAGCACGATGAATGAAAAGGAATGTCTTCATATTTGTTTACTATTTGATGACTCATCCACATAATTCGTCTGTACATTTTTCATTCTGTATAATGTTAGTTACATGATTTTTTTATTATTTATGTTGGTAATGATTGTAGGTTTCCCTTTTATGTACTTAATTTTAAAGTTTTTTTCGCCATTTTCCAGCCGCTTATTTAGTTCCTCCTTTAAACTTTGTAGAAATTGCTTTTGTGTCGGTGTTTGATCAGAGTACATCTGTATATTATCAGGCAGACTTCCTTTGTTTCTCAATAAATACTTAGTAGTTTCAGCACTACTAAAGTATACTTTAATTGGACGATTTTTGTCTGTTATATATTTTCCCAATCGCGTTGTTTTAATAGGTTTAGGGCAATCTTTGTGTAATAATGTTAGTAATTTCATAACTTCTTCATCATCGTAACTTCGCCTAGTATTCGAATTTTTATCTTTTTTTTCCAATATACCGACAAATACAATATTTTTTTCTCGCTCGCAGCGCGCTTTTAATTCTAGGATGAGGTTTTCGTGATTAACGACTGGCGTGTTCGGCGATAGACCTTCCATGCATTGTTGTTTTTTAATATTAGTTAATTCATTTTGGATGGTTACTATTTTTTCTTGTGTAGTAGTGTTGTTCGAGTGTATTTTGTCTATTTCGTCGTTCAAATGATTCAGATTTTGGCTCAAATTTTCTGTGGTTAACTTTATTGTTTTAATTTCGTTATTAATTTCAGATATTTCATACTTTATTTGTTTCAAGTTTTCGTTCTGTGTTTTAAAATTTTGCCAGTTATCACAGTTTCATTTTCTTCATTTATTATCTCTTCAACCTCGAATACATGGCCGGTCTCGAATAGCTTTTGACATATTTTGGCCACGCTGACGATCATTATTGATAGACCGGAATCCATATTTCATAACTTTAATCATATTCAAAAATAATATAATTGAAGAGATAATTTTGTTTACATAATTGTAAGCACGATGACAGGAAACTTATTAAGTTTCCTTTAATGTCCGCATAGTGTCCCTTTTATCGATTTAGTATTGTATAGCTATTAAATGAGGAAACTCTGCCAACATTGTTAGGTGCCTTTTTTGTCGAGTGGGAAAGGCGCCTTATGCATACCTTGTCGTTGGTTATACGACAGGGTGTGGTGTTATCTTTTGTCCCAGTTTACACCGAGTGGGTGCATGAAAGCCTACCCATTAAAAACCACTGGGTGTGCCCTCTACTACCGGTTGTGGCGGCATGGGGTGCTTATTGGCATGCAACAACACCCCACCCCGGCTGGTCCAACTACCTAGACCACATTCTGACGAATCGGGAGGTGCTCGAGCACACTTGGGCACCTCCCCAGACGGGCGAGGCCGTGCAAAGCGGGTGGAGGACTACCCTGTCCCCACCCGCTGGCCTCGTTAGGGGGAAGAAGACGGTCGAACCGCCGTCTACGACCCGGCCGTCTGCACCTGAGCAAGTGCGCGAACGCATCGTCTTCGCGCTCCCGTTCAGCGGTCTCCTTCTGCGATATGACTTCTTCGCATAAGGAGACCATAGTCTCCCATGACCTTTCACCGCCCAGCATGGCTTTGAACACGTTGGGCAAGGAGAGTCATCTCTCACCACAGCAATGAGAGTGCGGCGCTGGCGACTCCAGGCGGGGCACACCTCTAGGGTGTGCTGCAGTCATGGCACATTGGAGTCGCCTCCCTCCCGACTCGGTGCAGCTATCGGTCCGGTTAGCACCTACACCAAACGGAAGGTGAGCGAGCCGTGCCGCCGCGCAACCCACTCACGCAGTACCGGTCGTACAGGAGCCATAGTCTGGCCCCCGTGCGTTAGGTTCTCCAGCTCTGCATCCCACCGCTCCATAACGGCGTTCTGCGCGTCTCGTCTTACTCTTTCGACCTCCTCCAGGGTTGGGCGTTCACCTCGCGCCCTAGCTTGCACCCTGTACTGGTATGTGTCAGCCAGCACCTCCGGCTCTAGCTCCCAAGGCTGAACTTGTTAGGTGTCTACCTCAACAGCAGCGGTGTTGACTTTGACCTTTTCTCTGAGATTGATTTCAATATTTCCTTTTGGTCTTTTCATGATTTAGGTTTATATTTGTGTCTTTTTTATTATACAACTTAAATAACAAAAATTAACTATTTACGCAAAGTTATAAATCTTGAATTTGTTTTTAGTCCTGAAATATTTACTAAGAAATCTGACATTTACCACACAGATCTATCACCGTACCACATAATGAGGGACCGGTTGGGTTCCTCATAGCGTTTAATACTGACAAATGGCATGGTAAGCGTTTTAATGATCGCATAAGACCCAAAACCCCCTGCGGCGTCTGCTTTAAAATATCATCAACTGGGAAATTACATCGTCCGTAAAGATTTATATTTTAAACAAAGCTCTTTGGATGAAAGTGTTCACTGCAAATTATTGACTTCACTAAATCAAAGCAATTAAATCCTCGAAGCTTCATGGCGTAAAGACCTGTCATTGGAGCGAAGATCTATTAAGACCGTATTCAATAAGTTTCCTATTAAGTTCATAGATGGCGCTGTGTAATTCAGACGTGTGCTATGGTTTCGTCTTTGTATTTTGTAAATCTCTTAAATCATTGCAGATCAATCCTCGAAGCTGGATAGCAAAAAGATTTATCATTGTAGCTAAGACCTGTTTAGACTTTATTTAATTAGTTTTACTGTTTAGTTAACAGATGACAGATGTGTTAAGCTGACACGCACTATTGTAACGGTCTGTTGCATTAGATAAGTACCTGTGATTTTTTGGAATAATTACCTCTCCCCTCCACCACTTGGCTTACCACAGCCGAGGTATGAGTCTTTGCAGCTCTAAGGCACCCCGTGCTCTCTTTCCGGCTAGAGCACCGTAGTGACTCTATATCGATTTAGAGTTTGCCTAATGGGAGATGCCGTCCGTCTAGAAAACTAGTACAGTAGCTCCCCGCTTGAGGTTCCGTATAAAGATTTCGTAACTTCAAAACCAAGTGGCTTTGTGTCGGTCATCTACGAATTACAACAATCCCATATTAAAAAAAGGAATTAGTCCATTGAAATGTTACATTGGCTGAACATTTTTTAGAGGACGCAATTTTATTTATAAAATTAGGTCAGATCAATTTAGAGAAAAATCTTCAGAAAGAGATTCTCTACAAAATTGATCTCACCTAATTTTTTGATAAAATCAAAAGAAAAAAATAAATAAAGCAACAAAGGAAATTTTTGACGAATTTTTTTGAATTTTTTGCTTATAACTTTTTAAATTTTAAGTTTATGATAAAAAGTCATAAAAAAAATAATTGTAGGCAAAGCGATTTGCTACAAAATATGTCTTTACAAATTTTCTGTACAATGGATTGTTTTGGTGATATAGTAAAAAACGTGTTTTAACCCTTTTTCCAAGATGGCGGCTGGGGGGCAAGGGCGCCAACCCATCAAACTTGGGTTTAAGCTTGTATTGACCCCCCTACATGTCCCATAAATAAAATTGCGTCCTCTAAAAATTGTTCAGTTTGGCCTTTAAATTGTAACATTTCAATGGACTAAATAAAAACCCTATATACACTCCTTCAAGCTCGTTCAACTCGTTCGTTTGTGGTTTAATTGTTGACATTAACACAAACCGCAATTGAAGCAGTTCTAATACAATCTAAGGGCAATAAACAAAGACCGTTTATTCTTATAGTGATAAATCTTTTCAGCACTTCGGAAAGTACGTTGTATTTGCAGTCGTTAACCACCGATCAGCATGAGGTTTGGTTATTGTTTTCTTAAATTTATCGTCTAAACTCTGTATATAAATGCAATACATTGTTATGCATAAAAGATTCAACTAACATTTCTTCACTTTCATATTAAAGTTTAAATGCAATTATTTCTGCAGTACTTAATCACCAGGAAAGTTATTAAGATAATAAGTCCAATATTTTTAACTGTATTAATACAGCAGTATACAACTGTATCAATCAATTTCAATACGAGAAAACCTTTTAATTGAGTTAACATGGATGAAAAAAATTGTCGCTTGGATCTTTTATGTATAACAGGGTCCTTATAACAGATTTTGTTGGCTTTGTTGTAATCAACGATGTAATGAAACCATAACACTGCTATTACTGTGATACAGTCCGCGAGCTGAGCTTTGCATTTGTGTGAGTGTACATATATAGTGTAGGTGTGACATCGGCCTAGAGCGCGGCCGATTAATATTTATTCAATGTTAATAAAATTAAATAATCGATTATTGCAAAAAAAAACGTTTTTTTTCTATTCAAAATCCTACAAGCTTTTCATATTCCAATAATAAACCTAAGAGATTCATATTAACGATTAACCCTTAATTCGACGGATCATTTTTTTTTTTAATGTGAAAAGTTGTTACTAATTTTGGTTCTTAGCTTGTAGGGTAGGCTAATGTACCCTAGAAAAAATATATTAAAAAATCTACCTTTTTCAATTTCCTGTTACAATTACAGCACCCAGAACTCTAGATATAATAAATGGATTAGTTTTTTTCATTCAACGGCAAGTATACTGCACGACGTCGAATTAATATGACTAAAAAATAACAAATTCAAAACTAAAAATGAAGGCAAATGTTCTTTTAAACTGTCAAGGTAAGGAATAATGAAACCAAATATCATTATTGATACAAATTCCCACTATCAGTAAAAGTTTTATTATAATAAAAATGAAATGAGTACCCTAACAAAATGACAACCTTATTGTCTCAAAAACAAAAATATAATTCAAATAAAAAAAAACAACCGTTGTGTGTACTTACGTAAGAAGTTATACTTCTTTATCGTTACTAAACAAAGATAACTAAAAATTTCCTCCCGTGTGCTCGTATTCTTTGTATGTGAAAAGAAAGATAAATTTATAAATTATATAGTGATCAGTAAGAAGCATCAAAAGATTAACAGATTTTCTAAATATCTGTATACAGAATCAAGTAATATATCAAAAACCATTAAAATAAACTATTTAACCAATAGAATTGTAAAAATAATAATAATTTATATTATAAACAAATAAAAAGAATACATGCCGACAGTTAACCTCAAATCAATAAACGAACTTAAAAAAGTTTATCAAATAAAAACCACTTTTAAATAAAATTGCTATATTGTTATTATATAATATAAAATTTTCATTATATTTTTATATAAATTATTGTTAACTACCATATATAATTTGAAATCACACACACACACATTCATAATTAGCGGCCAACTTCATCCTGCTGGTTTAATCTATGTCGCTTTTGCGGCCAATTTTAACATGATAATTTTGTGTCACACTGTGTCGCACTATGTCGCTTTTGCGGTCAAGTTCAACATGACATTTTGTGTCACACTATGTCGCTTTTGCGGCCAACTTCAACATGATAATTTTGTGACACATCTTAAAATTTCACACTCATCATTTTTTCATAACGCGCCTAAAGATGTATAACTTCAAAAAATTGTCACAAATGTCCAGTCCTATTTTACATTTGACTAGTATTAAAATAAAATACTTAAAAAGTAAACGACAACGTTTTGCTCTCAAAACAAAAATAGTATAAAGCAATTCTTCGAGTTTTTTCATTCGGCGCATAGATTATGAAAATCGATTTAAATGCGTAATCAATTTATTAAAAATCGATTAATATGACTTTGAAAACCGTTAATAAAAATCGATTATATGAAAATAATAATCGATTAAAAGAAAAATCGATTATTTTTTAACACTCCTACTCCGTGCACCTTCCGCACTTCACCTCTTGTACTGGTTGCAGCGTAACGTGTTTCTGAATATTTTATTTTGTGAAAGATTCGTTAGTGAAATGGCTGCTAACACAAGTAAACAAAGAATAAGAAAACCTTTAAATAGCCAAGTGTAAGAAATTTTGTGCAATTTAAATAAATATTTTAAAGACGTAAACGATAGAGACATGTCAAGTGTCACTACATCTGCCCAATTGGTAGCAACATCGAAGGGGATTCCTCTGTCCACTGTCAAACGCGTTTTATTGGAAGGTAAACGTGTTTTGGAAGATGGGAGCAAATTTAAATCTCCGAAAAAGACCAGATGTAGAAAAAATTCTATTTATATTGACGATTTTGATAAAGCGGTAATTCGAAGAACTATTCACAACTTTCACATTACTGATAAAGAAGTACCAACTATGAAGCGAATACATGAAAAGTTGAAGGCAGATATAAACTATCCAGATTCAATTTGGTCATTACGTAAAGAAGTGTCTCTTTTAGGATTTAATTGGAAAAGGACAGAGGACAATAGGAAAATTCTAATGGAAAAACATGAGATACGTTATCTTCGTATAAATTTTTTGATGAAAATTTCCGAATATCGCACTCAAGGCCGGCCAATCGTTTACACCGACGAAACATATATAGACACGACTCACACTTCTTCGAAACCTTATTCTGATGGCAGCACTTCTGGTTTGAAGAAACCAATTTCCAAAGGAAATCGTTTAATTATAGTCCATGCCGGCGAACAGGACGGTTTCATACCAAATGCACTTCTGATGTTCAAAGCAAACCAAAAAAGTGGTGATTACCATAATAATATGAACGCAGAAAACTACACAAGATGGTTAAAAATGCAACTAATTCCAAATCTAAAGCCCAACAGCGTTGTGGTGGTAGACAATGCATCTTATCACAATTCATTAGAAAATCCCGCTCCCAACTCAAATGGTCGTAAACAAGACATGATTGACTGGCTTAAGAATCACAATATCGATCATTCTACATCGATGCTTAAACCACAACTGTATCAATTGGTACTGCAAAACAAACAAAGATTTATTGAATATAAAATTGATACATTACTCAGAGAACATGGACACAGCGTTCTTCGTCTACCACCCTATCACCCGGATTTCAACCCAATTGAAAACATTTGGGCTATGATAAAAGGCTACGTTGCGAAAAAAACCGTGTCAATGAATATGGATGTAATAATGAGGTTAGTGACAGAAAAAGTTGGCAGTATCACTGCACAAGAATGGAAAAATGTATGCGATCATGCAGTAAAAGAAGAAAATAAGTTTCATGGTCACGACGCTGTACTTGATGATTTATCGGAACGATTCAATATTAACACAGTCGACACATCAGACGAGAGTGAAAATGAAGATAAGGAAAATGATGAAGATGCAATGTCCGATGTAGAATAATTTTTATAATTTTTTCATATTTGAATTGTATTTGTCGATTACTAATAATAACATTTATTTTTAAAAGATTTTTGTCTGACTCTTCTTTTACAGACCACTCACACAAATGCAAAGCTCAGCTTACGCCTCGCGGACTGTAATAGGATAATATTGTTTTTTTTTTATTATGTATCAAAAAAAACAATATTATCCTATTGATATTGTAAATTTCGTTACTTCTGTTAAAGCTGACGATTTTCGCCCGTTTGTCCTGTCATTTGAAAGACGTCCTGAATGGTAAGGGTAGGTAAAAGAGTTGGACAATTCAAAGCAATTTATTCTCAGTGTACTTTCAGTACTCATAAAATAAGGTCTTTCCACAAGTGACTGCTGTGTACATTAAAATAAAGATTAAATTTCGTGATTTTGAAATAAAAATCTTATTACGAGATTTCTAGCTTCTTAGAAAAATATACCAAAACCCCGCATGTGAAATAAAGCCGGAGAGAATCAAAAATTTTTTATTCTAAGTTTTAATGAATTTTAAACGAAAAGAATGATCAGAGAAAATATTATTATAATCAAGTAAGAGTATGAGAGTAAAAAGGTGAAATCAATATTTAATATATCAGAAATTGTTTCAAAATATACATTATTTTAAGTCGATAAATTATTATTATTATTTATTACAGATATAAAAAATCCACACTAAAAAGTTACAAGAAATGTTATTCTAGTGTATACTTTGTATGTGTTTTATTACTTACTAAGTAATAAAACACATACAAAAAACGCTTAATAATTAGCTAAGTCGCCGATGCAGCTCCTGTACAACAGGAGCATGAAGCTGCAGCCAGCGGCGCAGCAGTGGCGAATTCCACCGGTCAACCAAGGTGCTCATGATGCTATTCAAGCTGCTGCGCACGCGTATCCAAAGCGAGGCGCAGAGCTTTCTGATGTAGTAGTGTAGTGTAGTTTAGTGTAGAAACAATCAGTTCGCGTCTTTGCAAACATTGGTGACGCAGTACAATGGCGCGGCGTGTTTTTACTATATAAATAATAAATATGGTGGTCAAACTAAGATGAATAGATTTCAATAGAAGTAGTGAAAAATTTCATGCTGTAATACCATACAACTCTTTCACTTTGAAATAGCTGTGTATTTTCGTTTTATATTTGATTTTATATGCCGGTTTCTGTCCGGGTGTCTGTAATGATAATTTCCAAGTTAAATTTGACCCACTTCCCGGTTTCCGACTGAGCTGAAATTTTGCACGCTTCCAGTTCCAGCTGACCTGATGCTGGAGCTGGATGGTAAACAAAGGAACTTCGCAATAAAAAGATCGAGTTTGGGCTTGCTTGATTCGTTATGGACAACCGTTTTTGACGACCGTTTGGTGCAACGGTAGTGATCCTGCCTTTCGCACCGACGGTCCCGGGTCCAAATCCCGGAAGGGGCAATGTTTGAATGATGAATACGAGCATTTGCACCTAAGTCATGGTTGTTTTTATATATTTCTATGAATATTACATATATATGTATAATATATGTAAATCTATCCGTTACCCTAGTATCCATAACACAAGCCTTACAGTGCTTACTTTGGTGTGAAAGTAAGAAATATTTATATTTAAATACTTTGAACCTTTATGGTAATCAGGGTTTATTTTATGAACAAGTAATAATAAAAGCTCGTTATTAAAAAGTTTTTTTTTACAATATATAACTTATTTTGAGTAAATTTTTATTTCAGTGAAATTTGTCCGATTATAATTGGAAGGTAGAGTACCACATGTACGACGACTAATACAGTCACAAAAACAAAAATCCAATCAAAATTAATGCTAGTTAAATCCGGTGGTTTATCATAATTATAATAAATTGGTTTTATTTAAATGTGCGGTACCAAAAAGTAAGAGCAAAGGGCAAAAAAAAAACCTTCCACCTGTTTCCACCTTTTTAATTATTATGATAGATTAATATAACCTACTTAATAGCACAAGAAAGTAAGTAAACTTAGTGACACAAAATAAGGGAGTAATAAATCCCTGCTAAGCTTATTGCGGCTTTTAGTACAAGGTCACCCGACGTACGACTTAAGGAACCAGGGCTTAGCTCAACTGCCACGAACAGATATTATACGGTGACACGTTCACAGTACACGTACGGTAACATGTACATGTCCATGGGTTGTTGTGATATAAATTGAAATGAAACCTACGCTATGTCCTAAGTTGGAACAAATCCAGTAAATTAAAAAAAAATATTCAAAATCAGTTGAATAGTTTCGGAGATCATCACGGTCAAAGATTATGACACAGACTTTATATATGTATATGTATACATTAGCTGTTGCGGCTACGCGTTGGCGTAGCTCAGTTATAATAAAATTTGCATTTGATTTATTATACTGTTACGTGCTAGGGTTCGATAGATTTGGAGAGAAAGACCTGCTGACTCTTTTGAAGACTTTATACACTAAGCACTAGGTCCAACACCAAGCACTAGGTCCAAACACTAAGCACTAACAATGTCCTAGGTCGTAGCCAAGTCGTAGGTTTCACTAGTATCACTCTTGATCACTGGTTTTCACTTCGAAGTCACCTCGAAGGTAGCTCAAACTGAACTGACTCGCTCGCTTTTTTTTTTTTTTTTTTTTTTAACGTGGAAATCCTTCTATGGCTACGCCACTTAAGAAGATGTTATGTCAGGCTAGACTGACTAAAACCACGCCCTACCTAAGTAGTCAGCAGGTACCTTTAGCCGAAGAGGCTGTAAAAGGTTTAATCTAAGCGACCGCCTCGGCGAGGCTCCGGCGGCGCAGCGCCGCACTAGTTACAAACTAGCGCATGCGCGAGAGAGCGTCCCCCACCCCGAGTGGGTGGAGACCGTGTAAAATGGGATCGAGCTGCATAAGGCCGCTCCTTATTGTAGTCTAGACTAGCTAAGACCTAAGTACTAGCGTTCGTGTGAGCCATAGAGAGGCTTTCCACAGCGAGCGATAGTGAGTCAGGGGCGTCTGTCAGTACGTGTTTGGGTCTGCGATAATAATGAGTGGATGGGCGGGGTGGCTCGTAAGCCGCGGCCCCGGAGATAAGTGGATTAGAATGCCCCTCCGCGGCTTTGAAAAACCGCTCGGAGCATTGCTTTAAATGGGATTGAACCGTGGGAAGGGTCAGGTCCCTGTGTAGGTCCGCGTTGCGGACGTACCAGGGTGCGTCTGTTGCCCTACGACAGAAGATGTTTTGAGTCGTCTGGATCAATTTAATCAAATTAGGGTTGGTGTGCGCGAAAACCGGCGCCGCGTACGTCATAACGGGTCGTATGCAAACCTTATAAAGAGTTAGTTTATTTCTAACGGACATTTTGCTCTTCCGACCTAACATACAGTTAAGACGGCTTAAGTAAAAGCGAGCACGTTTAGTTACTCTGCGGACATGCGGGCCGAACGTGAGGCCTTTGTCGAGAGTAACTCCTAAGTATTTGGTGGAGCGGTGCCACGGTATCGGGGCACCTTGTAACCTTAAGGGTCGGGTTCCATCTGGGACCACGCGGGACCTACGTTTTACGTCAAAGCCGACAGCCACACTTTTGTCGGGATTGACGTCTATTCTCCACTTGCGAAACCAGTCGCCAAGTTGTGAGATAGAGCATTGAAGTCTCCCTAGTATTGCCTTATGTGACGACCCTTTAAGATAAAGGGCGGTGTCATCGGCGAATAACGCTAACTCTGTGCCGTTAGTTGGCACTGGTATGTCATTAGTATAGACACTGTAGAGCAGCGGCGAGAGGGCCGACCCCTGCGGCACGCCCGCTCGGAGCGGTCGCGGGGACGAGAGGGTGCCTTCATAGCGGAAGCGGAAAGCGCGATCGCGAATGAAGGAGTTTAAGAGTTTTACTAACCGGTCAGGCGTATCTAACTCGTATAGTTTGTAAATGAGACCGTCGTGCCAAACTTTATCGAAAGCTTTGGCGACGTCAAAGAACACAGCTACGGTTTTTTGTTTGCGTGGGATAAAACCGCTGAGTATATACTCAACAATTCGGTGAACTTGCTGCGGGCAGCTGTGTTTAGCGCGAAAGCCGAATTGGTGGGGAATTATTAGATTATTTTCGAAAAGATGTGCTTTCATGCGTGAAAGTATTATCTTTTCGAAAATTTTACCCATAGCCTTTAGGAGGCTTATGGGGCAATGATTTGCCGGTTGGTCTAGAGCCTTGCCGGGCTTGGGTATGCCTATAACGATTGCCTCTTTCCAGGCGGCTGGAAAGTAGCACAGATCGAAACAAGCGTTGATAATAACTGAGAGTAAAAGGAGAGCCTTTTCGGGGAAGTGTTTGAGCGCCTTATTTGAAATACCGTCGGCGCCCGGTGCTTTGCGGGGCTTAAGGCCCCTTATAAGGGATTGGACTTCGTCCACCGAAGTGGTGAACGGAGGGTCATCTGTGGGAAGCGGGAGGGAGGTCCTGCTTCGGACCTCTTCCTCTACCGCCCGGATGTGATCCGGGTCGGTCGCTTGGGTGCTGGGCGAGCATTGAGAAGCAATGCTGTCCGCGAAGCATTCGGCTTTTTCGTCGTCCTCGAAGGCTCGAGTGCCATCGGGGCGGGCTAGCGGTGGGGTGTGAGTGATAGCATCACTACGAAGTGCTCTGGCCACTTGGTAGTAAGCTACGTGCGAAGGGCAGATGTCCGCCATGAGATCATTCCATCGGGAGTGTCTCAGCTCGGATACTGCGTCCCTAACTTGGCGCTGCAAACGGTTTGCAGCAGCCCTATTTGAAGGGGTAGGGTAGTACTTAGCATCTCTAAGTGCTTTATTTTTGGTTCTAATCAGGTCACGAACCTCTGGCGGAAGTGGCCTATTAGGTAGTACGACTTCACGCGACTGTTCAGTGACTGTTGATTGAACCAGACTGGTGAAGGAATCGATGGCGGCATCGATCTTACCCGGGTCATCTAGTTGACCGGGAGAGAGGACTAGATTGGAGAATGGCTCCTCTAACGCGGACGCGAGCGAGGTTTGATAGCCTTTCCAGTTAGTGACTCGCTCGCCTCTCTGCGGCTATTTATATGGGCCGAGACGAGCCCCAGACCATTCCAGTAAGTTCCTTTCTGGAACGTACCCGATTCGCGCGAACGTGATCGGTCGTGTCTGGAAAGTTCGCGCATGTACCCGGTCTTCGAGACTATACTTCTATATAGTTCCGCGCTAGTTTCTTCGTGCTTTGTGTGTTCGTAACAATACATTTGGGACCCTTTGCGTCCGCGCATTCTATTGGACCCCAGATTAATGTTTGTGAATGCGTTAGTTTCAAAACGTTTTCAGTATACAATTTTTAAGTTTGGTTTAAAGATATTTATTCTTATAAAGACAATATTGTCACTTACATGAGAACATATTGACAAAACTTATTTATTAATTCGCGGTCGTAAAAGTAAAACAAAACATTAAAGCGTATTACGAAACTTAAATAATAGAAAGATTTGTTAAACGCCTTTTTTGACTCAATTTATTTATTATCAATTATGTCCTGAATAAGTTACAAAGAGCAACCTACTTATGTAAAAGATTCAAATGCCTATATCCAATGTTAAAGATAAGTTCACATTTTCTATTCCTTCTTCGTCGTCGAAAATGCAATTTTCTCAAAAGTCGACCAAAGCCTTGGACAGAAACATAGGTGAGCGTTGGGCTTTATCATTTTTTATTACCCTAAACCCTTATAGGAGGGTGCCCTCGTCCTAATATTACAGATACTTCTTATCGAACAGAGAGAAAACTCTGCTCCTAATAATAGGTAGCATTTAAACTTATTGAGATGCCTAAGGAAATGTAAATACTTTTTTCTTTAACGGCACTTAACATTTTTTCTTTGAATTCAACACTTTGGAGTTTTGAGACCTCTGTGTATAGCCCAAGCAACCTTTCAAACACTAGTAAATTTATTTATTAAAACGAAAAAATGAAATATGATTTATCTGGCAATGATCTTCTGAAAGGAAGAAAGGTTTTCTTTATACCCTAAAAATACCCTATATGTTCGTTTTTTCTTTTTACCTAATAACGAATCATTATCTAGGCTTAAATGTGACGGTTGGTGTTATTCACATGGCGTAGTAAATAAGGAATAAAATACATTAATACCTGTATAACAATAATAATTGCTATTACCGACGATTTGAACCAAGGACCGTTGGCGCACGTCACTGAAAGCTTTGTCAGTCTTTTTGAAATAGTTTATTTTATAGTTTTGTTTGAAAATATTAATAAATTTTGTACTTTTTGTAAATAATATCAAACTATTATTTATGTGGCTTTTTCTGCGTCATGTTAATAAATTATTACTGTTACTATAATATTCTTAAGTGGTTTTTAACTATCCACTGAGTTACCCCTAATAGCCGTGTAGGCCTACCGTTGCTCCAACTGATCCTCAAACTGACATCAGCCTAGAATGTTGCTGTAATTCCTAAGACAGATAAGCATGTGATTTTATTATCTAAACGTGCCACTTTTAGAAACTCTCTGTTCGATTAGGAGTATATGTACTAATATTCTTGTCTTCTTTGTGTAGCCAAAAATTCGTTCTGAATGCATTACTTACCGTTCGAAAAACCCCTAATGTAGGTTCCTTAGGTGCCGAAATGAATATTGAAAATACGTTCTTAGATTTGGTTATTGTTGTGGATCTAATGGTATTCAAAAAGTTCTATTGCGTCAGGTAATTTAGTCTTTTTTTATTTAGTTGTTTTAGTTAATAGGACTTTGACTTTGACAACGGCCCTTGCACATCAGGATTTCAATTTAGTATGCACAAAATACAAAAAACTTGGGCTCCAATTAAATCTAGTTTGTACTATATATGCTAAATAAAAAATAGAATACTTCTTCTTCTTCAGCCTTTTGCCACCCAATACTGAGTGTAGGTATCCTGCATAGCCCGCCTTTCTTCCCTGTTCTTGGCCTTCTTCTGCCAACAACTTTGCTCAGATCCTCGATCTACCTTCCCCACAGTCCGACGACCAGTTCTTGGCCTCCATTCGAGCACATTCTCCCCCATCTTCCATCCGTTCTTCGCCCCATGTGTTCCGCCCATTTCCACTTTCTTTTGGCGATTTCTACGGCTATTTCGGTAAGTTTAGTTCGTATCCTTATTTCGGTGTTTCAAACTTAGGCCCGAAGAGATGTCAGTACGCGTTGAGTAGTTGTGACGGAAGCTTGCGCTCAGTCGATCCGATAACTTTAGCTACCCACAATGGTAAATAAAAAGTGTTTTAAATGTAAAAAAAATGTTACCAAGAAAACTCCTGGGTTGGAGTGTAGCCGTTGTGAAAAAGTGGTTCACGCTGATACTACGTGCTCTAAGCTTTCTAATAAGCAGCTTAATACCATTCGCAATTCTCCTGGTATTGAATGGAGTTGTGAAGACTGTTTGGAGAACGTTTCAAGGCGCTCATCCTTCATCGTGCCGGAGGACGTTGAAGATGATGATGAATCCGAAAGTGGATTAATTTTAGGTTCTCAAGCGATCGACACAAAAAAATTAATTAGAGATATAAGCTGTGAGTTAAAGAAGACCTTTAAAGAAGAAGTTAGATCTTTGGAAACATCATTAGAATTCCTTAGTGACCAAATCAGTTCAATGGAGCAATCCTTAAAAAACCAAGACAGCAAAATAAAAGATCTAGAACACAAAAACCAAGACTTGTATAATAAAAACAAAAATCTTGAGCTCCGGGTGAGAGTTATTGAGCAGGCAAATCACCAGCTCGAACAAAAAACCCTTTCATCCTCCATAGAAATAGCAGGGATACCAGAGATGCCTGCTAAAAATATAGGAAGCCTATTGGAAAGGGTGGCGTCAAAGCTGGATGTGGAAAAGTGCAACATACAAACGTTCCAGCGTTTATCAGGATCAAAAGCTAAACCTGGAGCGTTACTTGTGGAGATGAAGACCAAAGAAGCTCAGATACAGTGGATAACCAGTGGCAGAGAGAAGCATCTAACTGTGGGTTCCATCATTTCGGATGTGCCAATATAAAAAGCCGATCAACGAGTCTACGTAAGAGAAGCTTTATGTAAAAATACAAAAGTACTATTATTCAATACCAAAAATCAGTTGAAAAAAACATTTAAATATATTTGGTGTAAAAATGGTAAAGTGTTTGCAAGAAAATCAGATAATAGTAAAATATTCTTAATTCGATCACTACAAGATTTAACTGAAATTGAGAATTCTACTAAGATGTCTTAATTCGGTTTGCACCATTTAAAAACTAATTTTATTCATTACAATGGATAGTAATATTACTGAAATATTTGACTGTTTAACAACTACAGACTTTTTAAAGCAGCTACCTACAAAAATGCATATAAATATCTCGTGTATACACATAAATATAAGATCTGTCATTAAGAACTTTAATAAGCTGTTACTAACATTACATAGTTGCAAGTTTCCTTTAGATGTAATTGTGGTTACTGAAGCTGGAATATCAAATAAGTTGGTTAATTTATATAATATTCCAGGATACAATATGTATTATAAACTAAGAGTAAATAGGAAGGGAGGCGGAATCATAGTATATGTAAAAAATCACTTAAAATTTACAATGTTAGAGAGTAAATCATTCACATTTGAGTCCCTAGTAGGCTTGTTAAAACTAGACTCTAATCAAGAGATGATATTGTTTGCTTTGTATCGACCTCCTTCCACTAACACATGTTTATTTGCTAAAGAGTTAATTAGATGTATCTCGAAATTCGATATTGGGTTAAACTTTTTAATGATCGGCGACACAAATGTTGATTTAAAGTTACATACGTCATACACAAACTCTTATCTAGAAACGGTTAGCGGATTGGGACTGATGTGTGGAATCACCGATTATACTCGAATCGAAACAAGGAAAGGTAAAGTTACAAAATCATGCATAGACCATATATTTGCGCGGTTCCCTACATCATGTCTCTACTCGGCGGCGCTCGACACAGTACTGGCTGACCATCGAGCCGTAATTTGTTGTGGCGTTACCGGTTCCGAGTCTCCGGAGTGCGAGCAAATGCAGGGTGATTCTCAAACAACAATTAATCATGGTTTATTATATAAAGAATTGAAGTCTGTAAATTGGTCGTTGACTAATGACATGAAATGTAGTAATGACATTTATAAATTTATTAAAAATTCTATTCAAGAAAAAATTGAAATAGCTTCAACTTCAATAACTTGCAAAAGTAAAAACAAACACTCTAATAAACTACCTTGGATAGATGATAATGTAATTAAGCTGCGCGAAAAATGTGAGATGCTCTTTCATTCCTGGAGGAAAAGTGGGAACGATCCTTTGTTACGGTTACAATATAATAAATCCAGAAATATGTTACACAAAGTTTTAGAAAAGAAAAAGAATTCTTATTACATGAATCTAATAAAAAATAACTACAAAGACTCAAGAAAGGTTTATCAAATACTTAATCACATGATAGGTCGTGTTACTCGCTCCATTGATGAAGTAATACTCGGAGCATTTGATGCTCAGGGTCTCAATGTTAAAAATATAGCTCAAAATTTCTCGCTACAGTTTCAAAAGGCTGTGCATGATATTATTCCAAAATACTCAAGTCCAATGAATGTTGATATCTATGACGAAGCAAATAACTCCAGTATATTCTTTCAAAGAGCCACAGACAATAGAATTTATAATATCTTGAAACGCTTAAACTCAAGAAAGGCTCCAGGGGCTGATAATATCAGAGTTTCTTATCTAAAGACTATAGGAAAATATGTATCTACTGCACTAGCTAACTTAATAAATTGTAGTATAAAAACCGGCTTATATCCTGATCAACTTAAGCATGGTCATGTGAGGCCAGTTTATAAAAAGGGAAAATTTAGTGACTACTCTAATTATCGCCCAATAACATTGCTTTCCTCAGTGGACAAGATAGTGGAAAAATATATTTGTGAACAAATCCACAACTTTTATAAGAAACATAAAGTAATTTATAGAAACCAATACGGATTTCAAAGAGGGAAAAGTGCTGATGTACTTTTATCGTGTTTTACTGACAAAGTGAACGAACATCTTAACCATAAACGACAGGTATTTGCGTTGTTCATAGACTTCTCGCGAGCTTTTGATACACTCAATCATGAGCTGTTGATAAGGAAGCTGGATCATTGCGGAGTCAGGGGGCCTCTTTTAACATGGTTTAAAGACTATATTAGCAACCGAACACTGGCAGTTAAAATTAACAATCAGCTAAGTGACTCTGTCAAAGTGACACACGGTACAGCTCAAGGATCCGTATTGGGTCCTCTCCACTTTCTGACCTATGTTAATGATATGAGCTCTTGCATTAAAAACTGTATGTGTTTCCAGTTTGCTGACGACACATGCCTCATATCGGCAGATAGGGATCCAAAAAAGGCTCTGTGTCAGTTACAATGCGACTTTGACGCCATAACCAAGTTGTGCCACGATTCTGGATTAGTTATAAACCCAAAAAAAACAAAATTACTCCACATCGTATTGCCCTATATCCGACCAGCGCCTATTCAGAATCTGATGGCCCATAATTATTCCTGTCTCCATTCATCCAGTGACAGCATCTGCAACTGCCCTCACATAGAAAATTTAAATTCTCATACATATCTTGGCTTAAAAATCGATAAAAAGTTTAATTGGGGCCTTCATATTGCTCATGTCTGCAATAAACTTAGACAATTTCTAGCAAATATGACTATTTTAAGGACTCGAATACCCTTTAAAGTAAAATTAATGTTATATAACGCACTTGCTGGTTCATAAATACGTTATGGTTTAAGTAGCTACGGACGAACTTACAAAACATACACAAATCTAATTTATAATCTCCAATTACGAATAATAAAAACTATTGTAAGTAAAAACATCAAAAAACAACATTCTTCGGATGAAATTAAATTATTTCAACTATGTGAAATATTACCTATCCAATTTCAATTTCAGAAAAACATTTTAAATGAAAACTTTTTCAATAAAAATTTAAAAAAATTGAATCACCCTATATTTACTCGTGGGATCGCTCGAAACAAAATGCTTACAACAAAGGCGAATAATGTCTACGGCGAAAGAACTACCGCTTACCTCGTACCGCGCTTGATAAATCAACTACCCGCAGATCTTGTTGATGGTTTGACTCAATCGAATTTAAGGTACGAATTGAATAAGTACTTTTTCAAGACCTTTTTATGCACCTAATTTGCTTCTTGTAAAAGAGTTTATCAACTTGATTTCTTTTTTCTAGTGTATTTATTTTATCTTAACGCTTGCTTTAAACAGCGTTGCTATAAACCTTTGTGGATTTCTATACGCTGTTTTTTGAACAATACAATGTAATTTATTTTTAATACGTTAAATAATAAATGAAAAAAAAAAAAAAATGAAAAAAAAAAATGTACCCAATATAGCCCGTTCCATTCCCCTCTGTGTGCATAAATAAGTAAATAGAAAACCATGGATCGATAACAATACATATACGCGTACCAGCTTTAAACCCAAAACCTTTGACGTATAGGAAGGATCTTTACATCAACCGGTAATCAAAATAGTACTTATTACATTTGCAGCTACTAGCGGCCCGTCCCGGCTGAACACGGGTGGACAAAATTCTTTAAATTTTTCTATTATTAAATATTTTCCGTTAGCGCCATCTAGCGTCCGGTCGACGAACTACTTGCGGTTAACGCGTTGCTATGGTAACGCATATACAGTGGAAAAAGAGCGAAAAAAAGAGCGGACAGACAAACAACAAATTTGTGATCTTAGATTATAGATTCAAGCATTTAACTACTAGATTTCGACGACCTTTGTGGTCGAGTGGTTCGCATACCAAATTTAATGGTAATGTCACTCCAAGGTCCCTGGTTCGATCCCCAACCGGGTTAATAAAAATGAGTTTTTGTCTATCGGCTCGGGTCAGGGTGTTGTGTTACCGTCGTTGTTTCTTAATCCCAGAGCAGTGCCGAACAATGTATAGGATGTTGTGTAATATTAATATTTTTATATATAAAGATTTTTTTACGAGGATAAGTTTAATATGTCCGAGTTTACTCTAAATTGAGAGAATGCTCGCCCAGATGGCGGGAAGTGGGTTCATGTCCCGCCTGACATCTGAAACAAGTAGAATTGCTGAAGTTATAAATTTTCTTTGAAATTGTTATTGACAAGTAACAGTCACAAGCAGGCATCAAAACGAAGTCAAATTTTACGAATTTATTAAGTCCTTTTTGCGACGTAAATTTCACAAGAATTCGGAATATCGTGACATTAGATACTTTTTACGCGACCCTGAGAGTTCTTCTGACCTTGAGTCGCGTTATTCTAAAAAACCTTAACTTAATTTAAAGAGCATCTCGAAATCAGTTCAGTATTCATGGAATACAATAACGCAAACTAACACGTCTATGCCGTGAATCAGAGCTAACTAATCATGATGGACTATTTTTATTATAACTTAAAAGAGTGGATGCGACCCACAGTCTATCGAATACGGTATTGCCAGTGCCCCCAAAATTTACCTAAGAGTAAGAAAAAATATTTTAATAGAGTTTTATAATATTTTCTATTAAAATAATTTATCTTTTAAGAATTATAAAATTTACCGAAGAGAGCTTATTCAATTAGGGAACATAAACAACGTATTGTACATCTTTTTTAGATACATACTTGTGAGAAATTTAGGTGTAGTATATATACAAATGATATGTCTCCACATCATCTGTTCTATGATTTCATCACACTTAACTTTCTATACTGACTCATAAGAAATAACAAATTATATTTGATCTTACATCAACAAATACAGGGTGGCGCAATAGAACCTACAAATTGCATCTTTTTTTTCGCGGGGTAGAGAGCGCGGGTGTGTGGGGGACCTTACATCGTTTGGTAGGCGCGCTCATGGAGTTTGAGTCGGTATGAGTCACTTCGAAGGGAAGCGTCGCGCATTTTGCGTACGCGCATTTTACGACAACTCTCGTTCATACATCGTTACCAGGCGACTTTATTGTTCGGAATATGGACTACGGCGAATTAGTGAAGCTCCGAGTGCTAATTTGATTGAAATATGGGTGAAGCGTTTCGAAGAAACCGGTTCAACGTTTAAACCAGAAGCAAAAGGTCGTCCAAGGACATCTAGGACCGAAGACAATATTGAGAGAGTTATGCAGTCGGTACGAGAAAATCCACAAATGTCTACTCGCAAGAGATCGTCGGTCTTACAAGTGTCGCGACGAAGTTTGCAACGAATTTTAAACTTGGATCTTAAACTGCATCCACACAAGCTGCAATTAACACAAGAATTGAAAGAATCCGATTACACAGCAAGGCTCGCATTTGCTAATGAAATGCTTAATCATTTTTCCAATTTTGACAACATACTCTTCTCTGATGAGGCTCATTTCCATATCAATGGCTTCGTAAACCGTCAAAATTATCGTTACTGGCACAGTGAGAATCCCAAACTCAAACACCAGAAACCACTGCATAGTCGTAAAGTGACAGTATGGGCCGCAATCTCTGGCAGAGGAATAATTGGTCCTTTTTTCTTTGAAAATGCGCGGGGACAAAACGTCACTGTTAATACAGAACGCTATGTTGCGATGTTGGAGAGTTTTTTTACTCCAGAGCTTGGAAATTCAAGACTAGTGAATTCAAGAACTTGGTTTCAGCAAGACGGAGCTACCTGTCACACTTCGAATGACTCCATGGCGGTTGTGAAACAGATGTTCCCTGGCAGACTGATTTCGAAAAGAGGTGATATCCCATGGCCCCCACGAAGTCCAGACTTAACGCCTTCTGCCTTTTTTTTGTGGGGATACCTCAAACAAAAAGTCTACAGCAATAATCCGAAGAACATCGATCAGCTAAAAGAGAATTTCCGTGGTGAAATGACAGCAATTACACCAACATTATTGAAGAAAGTTTTCAATAATTTTCATTTGCGGTTAGAGGAGTGCCGTCGTAGAGAGGGTCATCATTTGGATGATGTAATTTTTAAAAAATAAACTTCAATTATAACATTACAATGCCTTATTTTTATATTAACTCTACCTTTTGTATATATTTTTTAATATTTTTTTTAAATATGCACGTTCTATTGCGCCACCCTGTATATACCACCATCATATTATGTTACTATATGTTAAGTATATGTTTATATACAAAAATTCCCTGTCACAGTATTTGATTGCTATGAACTCCGAAACTACTCGAACTATATTTGAATTTGATGGATTTGTTCCAATTTAGGACAATGAATAGATTTTATTTTAATTTATAATCAAACAACTGAGCCTCAGCAACGCGTAGCCGATTCAGCTTGTATACATATAAATTTCCTGATCGTATATTTCACACATGATTTTCTAAATTCATTGTTGTTACAATAAACACAGCATCAACATTTATTTATAGGACGGTCAACAAGACCTCACTTATTACAGGCATATACATAATTTTATAAGACACACTTCAAAGCGACGCCTTAATTAAAGACTGTCTTGATACACACAAAAGTGATTAGCAAGTGAACATAGAGTTTAATATAGAGATTGCAAACACACAGACAGAGAAAGTGACTTGAACTGACACAGGGCAGTTAACAGCCCTACGATGCAGACATCTTGGGATTAAGTTAAACTCACTATACTTTATCCAATGTAGGATGATACTTTTGACAGGTGTCACTTCCTTATTGCTACGTACTAAGGTTGCGTTTGTTTCCTTATGTTTGGCTTGACATTGCAATAGCAACTTTATACCCTCTATTTAGGTGTCAACTGTCAAAAGTATCATCCTACATTGGACAAAGTATAATGCGATTGTTCTGGTCTCACAGCATACTTATAACTAAAGAGATATAAACTTAGAAAAAAGTCTGGGTATGACAAATAGATCAATATCTGTACGTTTAGAGATTTTATTGCACAATTTTTGCATACTGTTAAAAGATGAGAAATGCTCTAGATTACTTTTAAAATGCCTCATTTTAAACAAATTGTATTTAGTTCTTACATTTACATTTAAATAAACCAATTTTTATTTAAACCTGACGTTTCGACTCCTTTACAGGAGCCGTGTTGTTTTATTTAAGCAAATTGTATTTAGAATCACGTGGAAACTTGTAAGGAGTAATGAATGAATGAAAGGACAACCCAAATAACCATTAACTAATTTTTGTTCGAAAAGATAAGTGTTTCTGAGAAAAGTAACGGTTCTTATATGTATCATACTAGCTGTGTGTACGCTCTTCTTTTTACTGGCTATATTTAACCTTCTCTGGAACGCTTATCAACTTACCAAAGTTTCTTCGCAATCCATCAACTACTTTTCAAGTTGTTGTGAAGCAAACGAATGGCAATTGATTTTAAGATATATTTACAAATATGCTAGATTAACGTTTGAACAAAAACAATTCTATATAAGCTTGAAAATAATAATATAACTACACTATAATTTCACTAAATGAAAATATTTTCTCAATCTTTGCTTGTTGATAATGTGGTTAGAAGACTGGTAGCGTTAACTCTTTGTATTATTGTCAAGCTTAATCTCTGAGCAACTTTCAAACTAGCCGGTCACCTGACATCTCAATATGTTTTTTCTAAGGTCCTTGTATATTTGGGTACGTGAGCCCCGGACCCCACGTACCCATTGTTTCAACTCCAATCGGTTCAAATACGTAGTTCTTACTTTAACTTGCATACGTAGTGTTTTTTGAGGTCTTCATGCAGAAGTTGCGGCGGCACAAGTTTCGTGAAAGATATGTCGGAGCTAGAGTAACCATGAAAGTTGCGTCTCACATTAAAGGCCATTTTATCTTCCACGGAACAAAATTCATACCATCAGGTCTTTTGCCATCGTCTCGAACTATACCATTCGGTTCTAGAATATGTGGTGCAGACGCGGTGACAATAGTTTTGCGAAAGATCTCATTAAAGTTGCTGTGTGAGGGTATACGACCCGCAGATCTGCTGCATGATAGACCGTGAAGAACTAATGGTCTTCCATTAGGTCTAGTCGTAGGTAAGGGGTCCTCAATGTCACCAAGCGGCTAAAGATTTGGGGAGGTACAGTTTGTCCACAGATGTGAACAGGCTGCAAGATGGAAGGTGGATTATTAAAGAGGTTACTAATGGATGGGTGAGAATATAACTGACAGCCAAAGTCCCGACTCCCATTACTACGGCTACGTTATGGTGATTACCTCCAGTACCATTAGTCGCCTTTTACAGCACCAGTAAGTGTGAAGACCTGGCGCTATTCTAGTCTTCCGTGCTTCAGAAGGCATACTTCTTGACAACTGTGGCCATTTGATTGAGATGCTAGTTCTGAACCAAGCAGAAAGGAGTGCTTGGTTTTAGACGACGACGTTTAGATCAGACGGGACTACATTCGTCCAACTAATAATTCTTAAAATAAAACACTGAATAAATGTTATTTTGATAACATTTAATATAAAACAAACCAATATATAAATCATTAACATCAGTCTCAAATACTTTTCTTTAACTTTTATAATTACAGACTGTGAACAACTTTTAGCTTCATCTGAAGCTGCCTTTCTTTTATTTCCTTCTTGTTTCTCTTCCTTCTTTTCTGTCTTTCTGTCGCTCTTTCTTTCTAAACTCTTTTCTTATTATGTTTTTGCTCTAGGCTGAGAAGTATATCTGGCTTCAACCCCCAGACGCATCAGCGACCATTATAACAAACCTGAAACTATAAAAACCTTCATTTTAAAATTTGAACCAGTTACCCAATCAAATTTAACAAATAAGATAACGAAAAAATATATACTGGAGGTGATCATTGATTTGATCCCTTAGGTCAAAAAGAGCGACAGTGTTTTGCGAAATATAGTATTTTTACTGCGATATCCGACCCGCCTCCTAAGCGTGGAAATCATAGCAAAATCCCCTCACGTTTTGGAAGGAGTCTTTCGTCTAGCAGTAGACGTCTTATGGCTAAGATGAAGCTGCCTCAGACGGTCAAGACGTTTCAGAGAATAGCTGGAAGAAAAACAATAACAACAACAATAGACAGGTTTTTCTTTATAAAATGATTTCAATTTTATTTATTTGTATAGATTAATAAATATAACTCAATAAAAAGCGAAGTTAAAATATAAGTTTATTCTGTTCTCCTGTGGAACGTCCTTCGCTTGGACACCTGAAAGTCGACCAGTCAGTATGCGTAATTTTTACAAGCGAAATGCGAAAATTTCTTTTAGAGCAAGAAGCTACCTATTCAATTTTAACAATCACCCTTAACAGAAGTTATCGTTTGTATTTACTTCATATAAATTTATTTAAGTAGAATTTATATATATATATAATTTATTCTACGTATTATTCTAATAACTCATTTTTTATACTGGTGGTGCAACGTACTTCTTATTTGTCTCCAAATCACTCTAAGGTTGACTAGTAGAAAATGCTTAAGGCATTAAATCCGAATTTGATTTTTCGCACAAAGTATAAATAAAAAATGACTAATGTAACCACGTGAGGGCACCATATCTCCATCATAAAACTTAAAAATTACAAACGAATGCGCTATCATTTTTCTCGCAAAAACCAAAAGTTAATATAGCCTTGTACTTTGTATTTAAAATTATCTATTATTTATTTATTAATAACATTTATCTTGAAAAATAGCCTGAACTAACCGAGTCATTGAGTGAGTCAATTATAAGCAGAAATCCATTTACTACGAATACTAAATACCTATAATGAAACACTTGTCCCAGATACTAAAAAGGAATTTATTTATAGTTACGAACGTGTTTTAAGTATCGGTATGGTAAAATGTTCATGATATAAATATACCATTTTCTTAAATCTCCAATTTTGATTTTTTGATGTTCTGCGGCTTCAGCGAAGAATGCCCTAAAATATATTATTTTATAAAACCATTGTTATTGTTTTTATTTTATATTTTAATCACTTCGTCTCAGTTAAATGACACTTTGGCCTGGAAGCCTTTGTCCACTGCTTTTATCACGTTTATTATATTAAATTGTTATAATTTTTCCCAAATGCGCCAAAATAAATATAACATCAGAAACGCAATGGCGATAATCATGCATCTGACTTTTTCTTCATTCGTCGTTCTAATTGTTACGACTTAAGTCTTTATTTTACCCGTAGTACCTATTTTTTCCTCACTGACAGATTTGTTGTTTTTTTCTTTCTCGAGCCTTCTATGATTTCCACTTGACCTCTAACTATTCTTACAAGTTTGACTGTTTTGATGTTCTTCGATCCTAGATTACTTTGGTTACATTGCTATCCCGCATAATAATAACAAATTATTATGATTAGCTTGCTATTTCGGTGAAGGTTAAAATGTTCATAACTTATCTTTAAATCCAAATAAACTGTGGGACAAGGACAAGCATCAGGTGAGGCAAACGAATATTTCCTTAAATATGTATATTGTGCAAAAACAAAAGCCGTACAAAAAAGAACAATTTTGAATAAGAAAAATTTACAAAAAAAACAACTATTTTGAACATAACTCTTTTTGCTTTTCCTCGTCAGATCCTACTTCAAAATAATTCTTTTGAGTCTTTTGAATATAAATCTATTCAAATTCACTTCAATTATGTTACTTTGAATCTTCCCAAATTATTAACCTACTACCCGTTTAGACTTTTTTCAACTCACAAGAAGAACGAGTACAAGAATCCGTTCAGTGTTAACTATGTCCCCAATAACTACTACATTATGATACCATATTTTATTTATTTATTATAATTATAACTATAACTATAACTATTATATTATATTATAATTATAACATAAATAAAATTATGTTTAGAAACATTATTTTGTACTATTATAAAAGTGCGATGGGATCGACATCATCAAATTATGACCAATGACCCGTAATTCAATAAATAAAAATAAGCGAGTCGAAATAAATTAATGCCAATCAAGTTTGCGAACTATCTTATCTCATAAAATAATATTAATCTAATCACTTCCAGACAGACTTAATTTATCATGACCGATGAATGTCACTGTGAATTTTTCTTCTGTTTATTTTAATGCTATTGCCAATAGAAGATTATGAAATTGTATTTTTGAAGTGAAAACTTCTTTAGCGGCATTGTGCACTTTTTGGGATGAGTAAAAAATGTTAAATTCGCGTCAGGACACATGACCTGATCGAAAATTCGTAAGACGGAGGGAGAGTAGACCGCCGGCGCGGCGTAGGAGAGGAAGTAATATCCTCTCTTTCTACCACGCGGCGAAAATGTATGCTTACTTCTGCTGTTTCGTTTAAGCGGCGCAGGGCCCTTGCGCGAGTGTGCGTATGTGTTTGTTGTCATGTTTGTGTACGATAGCGCAATAAATGAATATTGTATTTTACGATAATACTTTTATACTGATAATATAATTAAAGCAATTCGAGCGAAATTATTCCCTAACCATTCCAAAATATCAAAAATGCATAACGTTAAAGTTCATGTTTTCACTTCTGCCGGCACTCTCGGAGTGCAACGCGTTGTTTTTTTTAGCCCAGCTAAGATGTATAAGGTGGAAATAATAAACACTTACTTTACATTAAACCTTGTAATAAAAGCATGTATTATAACTGCTTAATTGTACGCTAGAAAACTTTGTTGGAATTCATCAGGCTATGCGCACTATATCACACGTGGACCGTTCTTATTTTGAATCTCTGAAGCTCAGATATTTAACCTAAACTCATTATCATCATCATGACACAATGTGATGGCTCCCCAAAAATAAGGGGATGAAGGAAATCTCCACGCTTGGTAGACGGGTTTGAGAACCCATAGAAAATTCCATAACGCGGAAACCACTGCTGTCTACTCTATTATTACCTTCACTAGAAATAATGAAGAAAATTGCTATTGTAATTTGCAATATAACCAAATAAACTCGACCTTAAAAATAACAAAGCTGTGTGCTACCAATTATTTAAAATAATTTATTTTGAAGTCAAAAGCGACATTTTGAGTCAATCTTGGAAAATAATGAGTTAGGACCATCTTGAACCCAATTAAAACCAGACCCTTCATGGGTCTTGTAAAACTTGAAAAGTTATTACTTACACTAAACTTGTTATCTCTGTTCGGGTCGCGATGTGTGTGGCATATTAAACATGGCAAATTTACTTATAATTTACTATTTCCTGAGGTTTAGGACACGTGATTACGCGGTCAGAAATTTTTCGGATAATCACATTGGAAAGTAGGGAGACAAACTTGATTTGGAACAAATGAACTAATTATAAACTTCTATTGTTTCAATGGATGTGGTGTGTGTTCTACGGCAGAGTAGAATTGCAAACCCTTCAAACTTAAAGGTGATACTGAAGATAATTAACATACTCTTATTGTAGACTATTTAAAAGCGGCAGCGTTTTTTGAGAAATACGTTCTTTTACTGTCGACTTCAAACTGCCAGCCAAGGTGTAGTTTATAGCAAACCTCTTTTTTATTGGGCAGGTACTATACAACCGTTTCGGCTGAGATGATAATAGTCTTTATAGAGTAGGAGTACATTGCGGTTTATAGAAAAAGCGCAACAAAACTATAGGTATGTAAAACAGGATTCCATTAAAAAACTTTTTTTTTAATCAAGATTTTATTATAACTTGTTAATAAAACGAACTAAAAAGTCCAAATTCTATGTGGTTGTGTCGATTTTCGGAACAGTCCAGTTCCTGCATCAGATCCTGGTTACCGTTTAGGATCAAAGTACTCGTCAATACGAATCAAACGAGCCCAAACTTGATGGGGTTGTGTCCCCTTTGCGTAAAACTATTTTCCAGCTCCAGCATCAGATCAGCTCCAAGTCATCATAATATATAATAAATAACGCAATACACATATGCATGCTAAATTTCAGCTAAATCGTTAACCGGGAAATGGGTCGATATCGGTCTGTATATCTTCTATATCTATATTTATCTATATTTTAATAGAAAAATACTGGTTAAATCGACTCAGCTCACAAATGAATTCTCAAACGGGAATTCGACCCGCAACCTTTGGAAGTCTGCAATTGAGCTACCGAGCCTTGTGAAAACCCGTCGAAATTTTCCAGTACCTTTGTAATTTTACGCTGTAGGCCAGCGTTGTCTCATCAATGAGAACATCCTCTCATACTGGAAAGAAACATTTTTGTAAATGTTTTGACAATCGATTAAGATGAAACAGCCATTTAGCTTTTTAATTTTATATATTTTATTGCATTTCTTTATTTCGATGCTATCTTAAAAGATAAATTACTTTAATAGAAAAAACTGGTAAAAATCCACTTTCTAATTTTACGCTGTAGGCGAGCGTTGTCTCATCAATGAACCACATAATGGAGGTAACTCGCGGTTGAAACTCAACTTTCCAGCCTTGCATATCAAATAACTATTATTTGTGATATCAACTATCCAATTATAAATCTATGGTTTTGTTTCAAATAAAACCATAACTTCGTAGGTTTGTAAGTGAAATAGGTGGATGTGTAGCAGCACTTTACAACAGTATCAGAAGCAAGTTAGAATATGATGATTATGACCGGCAAAGCGAATTAAACTAATTTTCCTATCATAAAGATATCCTCGTGCTCAAAAACCTAGCTATTCGGGGACATTTACCTATCGAGTTAATCGGCAAATAACAACTTATGCTATGCGTCATTATACCAACAATAGGTTATTTCTGGAAAACCGTTAAACATCACGCAGTAGTATAATCTTTTTATATATTTATATTGCATATATAAAAAGATTATACTACGATACGAGCAGTAGACGTATTTTAGCTTAGATGATAAAGGGTCTTTCTATTCTTAGTCTTAGTGCTATTTTAAAGGTATTTACGATAATCTAACATTGTCGCGACTCATGCTGTGATGGGCGCAGGTGCAATTTTCACTGATTACGATGCGGGATTTAGCGATTAGGGCTGCTACTTAATAGTAAAATACAAACTAATTTAATCGATATTTATTGGAAGTAAGACTTTCTATAGTAAAATGAGACTGATATGTTGAAAAGAAAAAGTCGCAGTGAGATTGAATTGCGTCCACGGAACTGAAGAGTAGTTAGAACGTTTATCACTGAATTATCACAGAATTTTCCATGGGAAAAAGACATCGGTGAAAATATAGACTAGCTCTTTCAAGTCAATTTTCCTACTGTTGGTCTATTTTTGGATAATTTGATTTCTTGAATGGCGGTGTGTAATTTACGAAGACCTATGTTTTGAACAGAAAGACTACTCTCTACTTACTTTCGATTATGTAAATGTAAATAAACGATTGTGATTAATAATTTATACTATGTTTTTGAATTAAGAGGATTCTTCCTTAAGGATTTCTGCATTCTTTAGATTTTCGTGTGCTATGTCTATTCGTCGATCATCTTCCTATAATAGCTCAACCTTAGCCAATGAATTTAAGACAGGACAGAGAAGTAGTTCAAGAGTTTTTTCTTTGTATGGGTTCGCTCTTGATTCCCATCAATCCCGGGGGCCTAGATAAGATCCACGATGCCTATAATTGCCGATAATTTAAAAGATGCCTTTTCACCTTGACTTTGAAAACGGACGGGTTAAAAGTACTCGGAGATACAGACACAGAGGGAGTTACACACTTTAAATCGTATTTAAAGGAAAAAGGAAAAGGAAAAAACATTTATTGACACACGCGCACTTAAAGAAACAGAGAAAAAACAAAATAAGGGACAAATAAAGGAAAAAAAAATTTAGTATTTCAATAAATATATTTAGTATTTGCTCGCAAAACCCTAAATGGGTTAATGATAATTCAGTTTTGCTATCGGATTTCATTCTAATAACTCCGTTATCTAAGATAGCTATTCGATACGATTAAATATATATATTCGTATATAGGCGATTTATGAGATATTTTGATTTCACTAATGATAGTGACAATGTATCAGATTTGTGTTGTGATCTTTTTGACTTTAGGTAGTTGTTATAGTTTCAGGAGAGCATTTGATCATGAACTTTACGAAACGGTACTAGATCCAGAGTTGTGTGAAGTTCAGTTGGATATATTAGCTAGCACCAATCTTGGTCTGCTGTGTAAGTTTCGATTTGTTCCATTATTATTCTACTCAAATTCCTGCTTTTGGAGTAAATCATATCTTATTGTTTTAAACTTCCATGGTCACTAACGTAATAGTAATATAAGTTATTTACAGGATTGTTACCATGTAACTCATGCTCCGTGATCATGGCGCTTGCAACAGTGCCGAAATATCGGAAACTCGTTAAAAGTAAGGTACATGGTAACAATCCCGTAAATAATTTATATTACTATACATCATATATTTTATGTTACTTATAACGAGGATCCAATGCACGTAGCATTTTTAAATTTATTAGGAATTAGTATGTAATTTTTGGGAGCCATTCGCAATGCATAATTTCAATTAGCATAAAGTCACTTGACATACTAATCAAAAGGCATAAATTGACATACATTCCAGGTTAGCTTAGGTTAGGTTTTTTTATTCATTTTTTAGCCAGCAATTTATTTCAAATTATGCCAAATTCTTGGTATGCGTTCTAAAATTATGCTTTTTAAATTTATGCAACACAATATGGGCCCGTAATTTCTGGAATCAAGACGTCTGACGTTTACCTTACCCTAATCGTCCTGTGATCACGACTCCTGTAAAGTAGTTGAAACGTCAGGATTCAATATAAAAAACAAGACTATTTTTATTTATTTATACTTTATGCACAAATTGTACAGAGGCGGACTTGATGCCTTAGGCATTTTCTACCAGTCAATCTTATGGTGATGTGGAGATTAGTAAGAGATAGGGTGTACGACCTGTGTAAAAAAAGGGAATAAATTATGAATTATTATAATAAGTAGAATAAACTAATTTATATATAAATACAAATATATACAGATAGACTCTACTGAAATAAGTACTATGATTATATACATGTTATGAATCCGGTCAAAATGGATCAGTAGAAGTATTTAAATATGAGATAGGCGCGGAAGTATAAAGCAAAAAAGAAGAAGTTTTTCTGTATTTGTCATAAGATGGAACTAGCTTGAAGTTTTTCGTAATTAAGGAATTCTATGTTTTCTTTTATTTACTTCAAAGAGACAAAAAACCTTTATTAAATTTTGTGCATTAACTGAAATTTCATTGCAAAATAGTGCATAAGAAATATGACACACTTAAAGAAGATTAATTTCAAAGACTGATTCAGCGGATAAGTTATTTTAATCGGTCATCTTTATGACTCAATATTATCTATAAAACATTTCCAAATTTATCAAGATATCGCTATCATATTTCCAATCGCCGTGCATTTCATTACATTCATACAATTAGTGATAATGTAGCATAATGACATGAAAATTCCATTGTCGTATTAATGACGCATATCACGTGCATTGAACATTCAAAGAACTTACCTTGCAGAGACACTTATCAATAAATAAAAAACGAGGTACTTTAGAAGTAAAACTTCTTTAGCTCCATCTATTATATATTAGATATACGAACCGTAACTGGCTATGAGAGAAAGAGAGAAAGAAAATGTGTGCAAGAAAGTGTGTGTCGCACCTGTCTCTCTTGCCTCTACAGTAATATAATAAACGTTACCCTCTCTCTTTTTATATTTACTGACTTATATCTCCCTCTCAATTTCCGTTCGCCTCGCCCGATCATTCTTTTGGTAACGCTCTCGTCAAAAAAATCACCAGCTAACTCCCGTCAAGCGTACGTTTCACAAGTTTTATTTCAAAAATAGTTGAAATAACCTTTATTTTTTCTTTTACAAAGTTTTCGACTCCAGCGGGAAAATTCCGAATGGAATAGCAACGTCCAACTTGAATGACCTGGGTGCCTATTATCAATGTCTGGATATCGCCACACATGTAAATGGCACATTCATCGAAGGAAAGTACAGCGGTATCTTAATCCCTTTGGATCAAGAAATACAGATCCCTGAGCTACCACCAATACCAGAATTACCAGATTTACCAGGATTACCGAATATAACCTTACCACCGCTGCCTAATGAATACATTCAGCAGCATAAGGAGATTTCTAATATGCGACAATGGGCCACTATGCTCACTGGACTTGGTGAACCGGTTATTGCCAATTATAAAGATACAAGCACAAGGTAACATCACACTACATTTATATTTATTATATCATCTAACATCAAATCATAGGTTTAGCTGTTTTATAAGGTTGATGACCTCATGAAATATAGTGTCTTGTAATTATAAAGTTTTAAGAATGTCATTATATATTAAAACCTCTTATAGCGGAGTACAGCGCCATCTATACTTTACAAACGCAGACAAAATATCCATATAGTAACAAAATGGCGCGGCTTGTTATATCTTAATATATATAAATTACGTGTCACGTTGTTTGTCCGCGATGGACTCCTTAACTACTAAACCGATTTTGATGATTATTGTTTTTAATTTTTCTGGATTGCACAGCTGCTTAGCTGGGTCAGCTGATATACAATAAAATGAACCTTTAAAAGTAAGGATACTTTGACAATCATATTTTATATATTATAACATTTACAGCATAGAGATATCTCTAAGGTTGTGATATGTTTGAAATAAAAATCTATTACTAGCTACTTGAGGGTAGTAAGTAGTCTTTGAACTTATTTTAAACTGACAATATTTTTCTGACGTTTGATGATACAGCAACAGTGATAAACGTAGATTTAGTTTGATGAATAATCTTTTCTGAAATGTTAATTTTGTTATATGTAACTATTATATTTCACAGAACCACATTCAAATAATGACTGATAATCTCTCCCGCAGGACATTCCCAATGCTAATCGCAGCCCAAGGTAATGCGATGCTCGGTGTCTGCGTACCCAAAGTGTGTACTACAACAGAAGCTGTCAATTTCTTTCTAAGACGAATTCCATTTCTCAACTTTAATTTCATTGAATATTACTATCGTTTACCGGAGGATAGACCATTTGCTCCAGCAGATTACGTCGCTTTGTAAGTCAATTATATTTAAAAAAATATATGTTTCTATGATTCGTTATTTTTGTATCTTGCAATTGCAATGATATCTTAAAGGTTACAATTTTAAAGAAAATTATTAAAATAAATATTTACAAAAAAAAAATACTTAAAAAACAAGCTTTTGTTATAGCGTGGTAAAAAAACTGACTATGTGTTAAAAACTAATCAGACAGAATCCAACGAACGTATTTTCCCGAATTTGATTGGGTTGCATACGGATATTATCTAGGAACAAAGTTTTCATCAAGAGGAATCAAACGAACCCAAACTCGATGAAATTGTGTCGTTTTATTGCGGAGTTTCTTTGGGCACCATCCAGCTCCAGCATCAGATCAGCTCTATGTTATCATAATATTGCATTGTCACGCGATATTCATGTCATTTATATTAAATATGCCATGCATATCATGACATATTTAATCTCAATAGGAAATCGGGAAGTGCGTCAAATTTAACACGCAAAATTTCGTTACAAACACCGGGACTGGTGAAAGTAAAAACAGCTTGTAAAATTTACTTAATAGAAAATTTCTAAAATAAAACTTGATAGGAAATTTCGACGGGTGCTCACAAGGCTCAGTAACATGCAGTCCACAGCTTGTATTCATGGAATGTACAAGTGTGTCAGAGTAATGGGCACAACTGGTCCAATCTTTTTCATCTCTCCCTAAAACTTGCAGTAGCCTGAAAGGGCTGCTAGCATTCTGGGATAAATTGGGTTGACTGGAGTAGGAGAAGAACCCAACACACGCACAATGGCCCAATCACGAGGCTCAGTGTGGATATAGCCCCGTCAAACTAACTAACTAAAGCTCGGTAGCTCAATTAGGAGAGCAAAGGTTGCGGATCTGATTCCCACTTGAGAACAACTTGTAAGCTGAGTGATTTTTTTTTAGAATTATTCTATTAAAATGTTTTTATGATTGTTTATTTTGTGTAAGTCTACGTAGTGGTATATCATTCAAGAATTTTAATTCACTAACTTTATCAGCAATGATTTTTTGTTGACTTTTTGTTGACTAATTGCCGATGATGTGTTAATTGTCACAAAGAAAAATTGTTTCTATTATAATGGTATAAAGATGGTTGCGCTTATTGTTTCAGCGTTATTTTTTCTGTGATTGGATTACTCGTCATCGCCAGCACTAGCTATGACTTATACTGCGTCTGTGGTCTAAATTGTCGTAAGTACAACTTTACTACTGGTATCGACTATTTGTATATTTGCGAAATAATTGAAATTGGCATTTGAAATCGAAGGGGTGAGGTGTTTAAGAAGTGTGTTGTTTACAAAATATGAAAAACTTTTTATCTGATATTTGCGCATGATTTATATTTATATATAAATCCTGATATTTCTACTCCTTTAAAGGAGCCGTGATTAAAGGATGATTAAGGTAATAGTCGTCATACATGTGTACTGTGCGACTGTGAAAATTTTATACAATTCAAAATGGTTGATTTTGTTAACGATTACTATAAAATACTGAGACTATCACCAGTTTAATAAATAGGAGGTCCTTTCGAGAATAACTGGCGAAAGGAACTCGAATAGGGGTAAACTAAATAGATAAAATAACATATCGATAGATCGATCTGCTGATATTGATGGCACAATTTTCATTGTGATATGTATCCTTATCATTCAAAAGGTGATCAAGTATTGTTTCTGTTTATTAATTTACTTATATGAATAAAATGTCACAAATACATGAAAAAATGTTTGGAATCCGCAGTTTATAGATTGCTTCAGGAATAAAAATTTGAAAATTAGACAGAAACCTGTTTATAGTGATCTCAGCGATTATCTCTGGTGTAGTCTTAATATTATTTCAATATCGACGACTAAGACATTCATTTTTATTTTTCATTTTTAAGATTTCTTGAAAACAATGCCCCATGCAATTTAATTTATATTTAACCTCAAATAAAAATATTTTGTCCAGTAATCATTCTCTTTAAGTATCGTTTTCATAAATATTGTAAACTAGATGACGTGTACCCACTTTGATGGGTGTCAAAAATTTTCATCACAGTAAAATATAAACTATATTACTACGGAATAACGTAGCTTTCTAATTGCAAAAGAATTCCAGTTCCTTAGTTTCAGTGTTTATTTCCAACAAAAGCTAAAACAAATAAGAGATGGCATCAGCTAAAAACATTTGGAATGGAATATGATATGGGTTCTTTTCTCTTATCTTTTCTAGTAATGTCTCTATACACAGAAAATTAGTAACTAAATTTATTGTATCTTTATAACAGGACCAAACAGAATGCTCTGCGCCTTTTCTGTGTATACGAATAGCCGCCGCTTTTTGACCTTCAACTCTGCACCTGAGTCTTTGGAGTGCGTGGATGGCATCAGAGCTATCTCCATGATGTGGGTAGTCGTTGGGCATACCTACTCTATGACTTTACTTGGCTTCATACAAAACATTCCACAAGCTCTTGAGGTAAGTCATACTTAAATCTGTAAATAAGAAAAACCGGTTCACATATTTTTTTGGTAATGCACCATTTGGATATTAATAATTTAGTCAATCAATTCCTTAAATATCGTAATTCAGTTCTTACACCCACGGGCACACTACGCATTTCAATAAAACAACTTTTTTACGGATTTTGCGCATAATTTATTTTATATTTAATCCTGGCGTTTCGACTCCTTTACATAAGCCGCGATTACAAGATGACTCAGGATTAAATATAAAATACATGGTGCGCAAAATCCGTTGTTGTTTTATTAAATTTAATATAGTAAGCCAAAGTGAATATTTACGGAACGGTTTTCATGCTTAAACTATTCTGAGGTCCCGGATTCTATACTTGGCCGGGTTAATTTAGAAAACGAACATTTCTATATCGAGTCGGGTCTGGGTGTTTTAGTACCGTCGTTGTTTCTGAATTCCATAACACAAGTGATTTAGCTACCTGAGTTCAAAACAATGTATGTGTTGTTGTCTAATATTTATACGCTCACACACATAGACACACAAGTACCATTCTGTTTTTGATTCCATTTTTCTGTTTCGTTCTTTACGTACCTATTGTATAATATGGAAGACCGAGGTCTTCTAGCTCAAGTATGTAATACTTCAGAGTACGCCCCAGTTTTTTTTGTTTTTTTTTTCGATCATCAATATCTAGAATTTAAAGAACTGTAAAATAAGAAATATTTGATAAATATTTCACTTGATGGATTTGTTTTGGTTGTTACAGTTCATGAGATTGTTTACAAGCACCTGGGTTAATTCTGCACCATTGACAGTGGATACATTTTTCTTGTTGAGTGGTATCCTTGCAGTATACAGCACTGTTGGAAAAATTAATAGAGGTATGTTATTGTTTAATTTTGAATAAAAAAATGAACAGTGCCGTATAAAGACGCTTGAAAGAAGCGAAGTTTTATAGTAAAAAGCGTAGGAACTAAGCGTTAAAAAAAGAGACAGATAGCCACCCCAGCCACGCACACTGAGATGAGTAGAAGCGAGACAAAGGGCCATGCACACGGAGGCGGGGAAGAACTGGCTCCTATATATATCGTGTAACGTTACTAAATCTGACGCTCTCGCATAACGCTTAGCACGCATAGAAAGGATGCGCGGCGAGCGGCCCGAACATCCGGTTAGAAGCTTCGCTGCAGAAAATTGATTAGACTGAGGTGAATGCTGAGGGCATATCATGAGCTCTTAGCGCGATGGAGGTTTAATTCTCATAGTGAGACACCACTATAGGCGGTTTATAGTGGCGTCTCTCTTTAACAGCTGAACTTGAATCGCAATAAGAGGTGATCATAGGGCCTCAGGTGGCTGAAAATCTATTTTTTTTTACGGATTTTGCGCATAATGTATTTTAGATTGAATCGTGAGTCATCCTGTGATCACGGCTCCTGTAAAAGAGTCGAAACGTATCGATTAAATACAAAGTATACGTAAATATCCGTTAAAAAGTCCTTTTATTTAAATGTGTAATGTGCACGGAACAATTAAACACTTTTAATAACATAAAAAACTCAAGCAAAAAAACTCCTGTCAACTATTTTTAACTTGTTTTTAAATTAATAAATAAGAAAGGAGAGCTAGCAAAATAAAAATATGTAATAATTTACAATATTCTCGATAAGAAGATACTTTTGAATTTACAATATCTTCGTAATTACAGGAAGATTTCTGAGAACAGTCCATTTGTTCTACATCCATCGCCTGATGAGGATGTTCCCTCTCCTCGCTACTGTCATCCTGCTCCAAGCTTCTGTCTTCAACTACGTCTCCGATGGACCTTTCTGGCAGAACGTAGCTCACGCAACCGAGAACTGCCGACAGTATTGGTGGTCTGCCTTACTCCATGTGCAGAACTATGTTAACCCTCTAACCATCGTAAGTGATCTAATAATTTTCTATTTTAAACTTAAGTCGACGTGCTTATGGAAAAAAAATATTCTTCGTCTTAAAATAGCAATTTTGTCTTGTATTCTTCTCTTTAATTGTCATACTTTTGTGGAGTTTACTCCTTAAGAATTAATTTTCATATAAGGTGCCCGGTATGAAAAAAATATGAAGAGTGAAATTTTGTCATCGAATGAGAGCGTTACGTTTTTTATGCGCAACCTATAGTGCGTTTTGAAGTTTTGTTTCATTATTTTCCGTGCATGTTCAAAGACCATTGTTTTTAAGGAGTACTTTTTACAGGAGTACACAAACTTTTTTTTATTTTCACATGTTATTAACAAAGGCTGAGAATTGATTTATCAACCTATTTAAATGAATTTAAAAATAAAATAACTTTATTGAAATTCACTTAAAAATACGTTGTTTCGAATCGTCCAACATTTTTACCTACCACCCATTCAGGACGTCTTTTAACTGATAAGAAGAATGGTCGCAAGAAACTTGTCAGATTTGACAGAAGTAACGACATTTGCAATATAATACGTCGTTACCATACATAATCCACAAAAAAAAACAAAATTATTCTATTATCACAATAATAGTAGTGTTATGATTTCATTACATCGTTGACTTCAAAAAAGTCAACAAGTATGTGTTTTAAGTAAGTATCCCTAAACATTGCAATAATATACAGTAACTATATATATACACTAGCGGCCCGTCCCGGCTTCGCACGGGTGGACAAAATTCTTTAAATTTTTTCCAGCATTCAATATAGCCTATGACACTCAGCAATAATGTGCCTTTCTATTGGTGAAAGAATTTTTAAAATCGGTTCAGTAGATCCCGAGATTACCCCTTACAATTTAACAAATATACAAACATACAAACTCTACTTTTTTATAATATTAGTATAGATATATCCATATTGTTTCAGTGCATACCACAAACTTGGTACCTCTCGGTTGACACACAACTCTACATATTTTCTCCAGTGATACTATTCTGGCTGTTTGGATCACGGAAGTTAGCTTGGGCTGCACTATGCTTCATCCTTTTATTATCTTTGGTGTCAGCTACAGTATACAGTTTCCTATTTAACTTCAGTGCAGCTCTTGTTCAACCCAAGTGAGTCACTTTATCAATTTTAATCTTACTGTTCGATATCGCACGGTCTAACGACACCTGATGATGCTCCGTGTGTGGGCGAAACACCCTTTATATGGCAGAATCTTATTGCGGAGATAGTCACTTGGCATACTAATCAAAAGGAAGAAATTGACATACATTGCAGGTTAGGTTAAGTCATTTTTTGATTCACTACCAGCCAGCAAGCTATTTCAAATTATGCCAAATGAATTTTAAATTTCTGGGAAGAAAGGTAGATCCGTGGAGTATGTTGCTCTTTACGGTATCTGCATTTAATTGAGTTGCAATTTGCTTATTTTAAGTGGAAGTAAGCTATATTTCCTTATTTTAGTAAATAAGAATAAATTTCCGCCAAGTGACGTCTGATTATATAATTTACTATATCAATTGTATTTAAGAAAGATTTTTAAAAACATCGATGTTATGACATTAACTATTTAGTCTAAAACAACAAAAACTAAATAAGGATAATATTACAGTGACATACATACATATATTTTAATCACAATATTTGGACCTATGATCGATTGTTTCACAGTATGGTTCACTAACCACTAGACCAGTTAGTCGTCATCATCAGACGTTTTTTTATGCTGTGATATCATTGCATTTGTCTTTATGGAGTTTACTGCTTAAGATTTGATTGATTAAGATTGATGTTTGTCTCCGAATATCTCAAAACTATAAGTCACTGCAAGAAACTTTTTTATTTAGATTAGATATAGCTCAGCTTAGAGAACTGTATAAGTTTTATCAATGTCAGTTCATTATTTTTAGAGATAAACGGTGAAATTCGTGTCATTGACAAAATAACGTATTTGTAATGCATTGCTTCAATTTATCGAAACAAAAGACAAAGAAAACGTTTATTCCAAATATTGAGACTGGAACCGCCCTCAAAAAAATCTTATTCTTACATTCACTCCAATTAGCCTAGCCCAAAGTAAGCACTGTAAGACTGATACTAGAGTAACGGATAGATATAGATATATATGTAATATTTATAGAAATATATACAAATACCCATGACTCAGGTCCAAATACTCGTATTCATCAAACAAATATCTGCAAACCCTTCTGAGAGACAAAGGCAGCGGACGGTAGAGTCGCTACCATTGTATCAAACGGTCGTCGTTATGCTTTTAGACTTCCGTTCTGATTTTTTATGAACTTTAATACAATTTGATATATTTTTCAGCCGTATCCTAGAATTCGCAGACTATCTTCAATATTATTACTTCAATACGCTGACTCGAGCGCCACCCTTCTTTGTTGGAATGATTTACGGATACATTCTCCATTTGTACCGCGGGAAAAAAGTCAGGATTTCAATGGTAATTTTTTTTTCAATACGAATCAGTAACTGTATTATTTAGGTTATTGAATTGCTTATTTACTCATTAAATAGCTTGTTTCTTTAATGAGATATAAAATACACTTGAAAAAACTACCCTGCATCCGAGCACTCAGGTGGGATTCGAATCCACGACCTTTCGCTGTCCGGACGAGTCCTCTGACTGCTGAGCTACCGAGAGCAGACGCGTTGAAATTTACAAACGTATTTCAACTTCTACTATGAGCTAGTATCGTCCCACCAATGTTGAATGTTAACTACCTTCAACATCGAAAGTAATATTTTTACAAACACTAAACGTTCGATTAAAATGGAAACTGCTATAATGGTGTATTTTTTTATTTTTCGAATCCCACCTGAGGACTCGGAGGCGTAGTTGTTTTTTACAGGCGTATTTTATATCTCACAGAAATATTGCATTGTGAATGCAAAAAATAAATATAAAATACATTGATTCTTAAATATTAAAAAAATATAGTTTTCTGAGAAAAGACCTTTAGTCAGGTTGATATATGCTGTATGTGGCCACCAAAGGACTGGGTATCTATTGGTGGCATTGCATCTCTTTGGGGTGATGCCTGACTGTACTCAGGTACACCGATCCGCGGAGGGACCGAAGCGGGCCATCCATCGGGCCGTAATGGTGACTCCCAAAAAAAACCCACAAAGCCAAACAAGTGAAGTACAGCGAAGGTTTTAGTTGGTATAGCCGCCAGATTTACTGACGGGAGAGTCCCACCGTCCACCCAACGGTGGGGTATGCGTATGGCATTTTCCCTCGAGAAAAAAGGTTGATAGATGTTGGGTTCTGATTTTGGGTTGGAAATCCCTGCTTTGAGGTTTATGAGCTTCATAGCTGGTTTAATTCGCTTAGGTACAGTACGCTTTCTAGCGGGCGGTTGTAAGAACCCCATGGGATGGTAGAAGTAGTATCTAAAAAAGTAGAAAAAAACTAGAGCTTGTAGAGTTTTTGCAGCGTCATCTTAGTTCAAGGTCACCCGACGCAAGACTTACGAAGCCATACCATAGTTGTTGACTTTGTGGCATAGTTGTAATTAAAATGCTCTCTTACTTTTCTAAACTTTTATTATTTTGCTTATTTCAGGTCACTGTTGCCTTTTTCTGGTTCCTCGGCTTTGCTTTGATGTCTTTCTGCGTATTCTCCATCTATCCAGTCATGCAACTGGAATGGTATGATCAAACCTTTGACAACTTCCTTAACGCTTACATGAGAACGTTATGGTCACTTGGTCTTGGATGGATGATCTTCGCCTGTGTTCATGGATACGGAGGTAAAAAAAAAAAAATTTTTTTTTTCTTATATTTCCAGCATTTATTTATTTCAATTGTTTCTGGGTCTCTTGTAACAAAAGCCAGTTCTCTGATACAATGCGATTTTATTGCATCATGCAATTATTATTGACACTACAGTAAAATCCCTAATGAATTTAAAAATATTAATAATTTAACATTATTTAAATATCACAATTAATATATCATAGTTTAAAGGACTTTGAAATTAATTATTATATAAATCTTAAAATATTATTATTTCTGCTATAGAATTTCCCAAAGTTTACTGACATGAAACAAATTATTATATTAATGGATATTACGATACAATACCATTATAACAAGTTATGATATTCAACATAAGTTTGAATAATATATTAAAGATTTTTAGTTAATTTCATATAGATTTATTTCTGAAGTAAAATATTTTTGCACATGATCAAACGGGGCTCATATCTAGGAATTGGCAATGTCTCTTAACAAACTCACACAAACGTCTGCACTAATCGAAGGCCCGTCACCTAATGCCAATTTCAATTTATTTGCAATTCAAAATGTTACAAATTTGGTAGATAAGGTCAATGATACAATACAATTTAAGACCATGTTGGGCGCAGCAATTCTAAGGAGAGATAATAATGTTATGATACAAAAATATATTTAAAATATTAATTAATTATCAATTTTATAATAAATGATTCAATTAAATTCATTAATGTCATGTCATGTTGTATAATATTATAACACTTAATATTAATTTAATAATCAGTTTACATATTTAATACTATCAATATTATTATATTTATTTAGACACATATTTAGATATATACTCATTATCTGTATAATATGTTTTATGAAATAATAAAAAGTTTTTTAAGTGTGTTTCCGGTCGCCATTTCTGGCGGGAGTTCAAATAGCCATCGTTGCTTATTAGTCTAAACAATTACTTATTTTTTACTTATTTACGACTTTTTTATATATGACTTATCAATCAACTGACTTTTCAATAATAATTTAGTATAGCTTAGTAGTCATATAGATAAGGTTATAATGACTATACATTTACGATATACAACCATGTCATATTAAGTTCTGAAATAGACTGTGATCAACATTGAAGTAAATAGAAATCATAAAATGACACAGTTCTCTGATGATTCAATTTTATTAATCGTGATTATATTGATATAATACTGTTGGTGATGCCAATGTTTTTCATTGATGCCCAATCTGTATTTTTTATCTTATCTTTAAATGAATAATACTTTTCGACTATTAAATAGTGATAACCCTAATACCGTCAAATTCACATAATAATTATATGTGTAGGTTATTTAGATAAGTTCTCATCTGTATAAAAATTAAACCTATAATAATAGTAAACCCGTTTATATTTTGAAAATTCGTCTTTTGAAGTGAAAACTTCTTTTGGCATCGTTACAATTTAATAGTCGATGAAATGACAAATCGTCAGTAAAAAGAGACAGACACATAAATTCATAACATTCAACGTAGGAGAAAACGAGATAGGAGGCATTATACAGTGTGTGTTTGAAATAAAAAAGCGACAGTAAAAAGAGAGAGACACATAAATTCATAAGATTTAACGTAGAAGATAATGAGATAGGAAGCACTATGTACATTTTGTGTGCGCATGCGTAGTGCAAAGCTTGAGAGAAGGCATCAAGGAAGGAAGGCAAGGTTTAAATGAAACCACGTGTGAATTGCACACATGCTGTTTTGTTATTTTTTGCTCACATTGACAAGTATTATTATAAAAATTGTGAACCTCATCTTCAAATTTTTTTTCGGTCCATTGATACATATTTATCATATATACTGTATATTCTTCTTGTGAAATAACTCTCCCTCCGTTTTACGAATTTTCGATCAGTTCACGTGTCTTGACGCGAGTTTAACATTTTTTACCCATCCCAAAAAGTACACAATGCCGCTAAAGAAGTTTTCACTTCAAAAAAATGCCTTATATTTTATTTATAAGCGCAATATTTTTTTAATATTTTCAAATATGACTTCCAGGTCCAGTGAACTGGTTTCTTTCATTAAGGATGTGGAAGCTACCAGCTCGGTTATCATACGCTATGTACCTGATCCATCTTCCTATAATCATGATAGCAAACAGCAGCTGGACTCAAACACATTTCTTCAGGAATGGTGATATTGTATGTACTTTTTAAATAAGACGTAATTTATTTATATTTATATTAATTATAACTATAAACAATAAAAAAATACTAAAAATTTTTAAAATCGCCTTCTCCGTTGCTGTTGAGTTGGTGCCCAAAAGGCTGGCAGCGATTCCTCGTTGGATAGCTACAGGTCGTCCGCTTCAATGAGTATTCGCCCTTGCGGTACAGGGGCGCGGGTGTATGGCCATAAAGGGTGATACGCAAAAGCGGGATGGGGCACACTATGCGCGCGTGCCGCCCGCTCCTCACTCGATCCCCTTTGACCGTACTCCCGTGCCCCTGTACCGCAAGGGCGAAGACTCTTTTAAGTAGTCTAACTATATACTTTACCGTTGACCGAAGAAGCTGTCAGATCTTTTGTCCCCAATCTCTTCAATTAAAAAGGTGGATATTATTTTGCAAATGAGTTTGGCTTTCGAGCCCCATGAACCCATAGTCTCCACACCAAAGGGAACAAAGATGTAACTGCTTACAAGGGCTACATACTTTGAGACTTTGCGGAGACGGCTCCTTTGATGTAGCGACTACACGTGATGGTGATGGAGTGTCGACACAGGTCGCGTCTCAAATTAAAAATAGACCTTGTTGCCAGGGAACAAGGGTCATGAGGTGGTGCTTCCGACATAGAGATCCACAAGGCTGCAGAACACTGTGACAGCACAACGATGGATTTTAGCGGGTACCTTTGGTGCCACATGACTCGTCACATAGTGATGACTCCTGTGCCGCCATCGGGAAGACCTGAGGCCTTACTATCACCTCCTATCTCGATTCAAGTTCAGCTGTTGAAGACAGACGCCACTATAGAACGCGTTCTATGGAGGCGTATAGGAGGAGGTCATACGCGTATAGCGGTGTCTCACTTTGACAGTTAAATTTGCATCGCGCTAATAGATCATGGACTCATTCGGCGGCGCTATCCACGTAAATGAGCAGTTAATAATGGGAATTTTGCCCTCGTGAAAAAGGCCTACAAGCGTCATGCCTTGAAATTGTGTGATTTCGTCTTTATTAACCAATAATTATTTGTATTTTTTTTAGATTTACCGGTTTATGTCTGATCTGTTGCTAACCTTCATTGCCGCATTCATCTTATGCATCCTGGTTGACGCTCCTTTCTCCACATTACAAAAACTGCTTATCGGAGGAGGTATGCACCTTTGAAAGATCTTAGTTTGTATAAATAATAATATTACCTACAATCACACCAATTAGCTCAGCCCAAAGTAAGCACCTTGAGCCTTGTGTTATTGATACTAGGGCAACGGATAGAGGTACTTATACTATAGGTATATAAATTATGTAATGATCATAGAAATATATGTAATTAACTATGGCTCAGGTAGATATGCTCATATTAATCACACAAACATCTGCTCCTATCAGGATTCGAACGCAGGACCGTTCGGCGCGAAAGATAGGTAGGTAATTTAATTGAGGGTGAAATAATTATAGGCCTTTGCTTGTCTAATTTGCATTAAAAACAGTAGATTATTTTCTTTTTTTGGGACTATTTGCAATCCCACATGGATTGCGGATGGAGTTGACGGTTAAAAGTGACGGCTTAGTATATCAGTTTATTTCGAAAAAACATCCATATAATAAGGAAAATCACATACATTTTCAAAATCCAAGGTCAGCTAAAGCAGTTGTGATAGATCTTTAGAGACAACGAAGGTACCATAACACCCTGACCTGAGACAATATTGAAAATATAGTTTTCTACATTGCCAGGGATCAGATTAAAACAGTGCGTCTATAAAAATTGCAATAAATGTTATTGACGGCTGAAAGAGGCTGCTCAGTACATCAGTCTGTGTCGCACATATTAATAAAAATTAAAAAAAAACTTATTTCAACATCTGTTATAAAACTGCAAATCAAAATAATTTTACATATTATAGGTATGTATTGGATCAAGGATGGCTGACGTAGACATCAAATTATTTATTTTACACAAAAAAGGAACATTAGGTATTCTTACAGTAATACCGAAAGCAAACACTAGATGTCACTATAACAAATAATTTCTAACAAACTAGATCATGCTTTTTTTACAATACAAGTCAAATTCTAATTATTTCGAACATAAAACTAGATGGCGCTAGTAGCCATTAGAACAAGGAGCTAACGGAACAACCCTTTCCGACATATGTATTTGTCACCGAAATATTTTTAAAAATAATTGTTTTTATTATTTTTCAGGAAAAACAAGACCGTTGAAAGCCAAAGCAGAATCTCAAGAGAAAACAATTGAAAAAACCGCTTTATAAATTAACTATCTAAATTATGATATACCAAAGACTGATTTGTTAGAATAGAATAACGAATAATGATTTTAGATGAGTTGAGTGGATTATTTTATGCTAGCTACTTATTCATGTTGTGATTTTATTAGAATTAAAAAAGTCACTTAAACTATGTGACGAGGCATTTTTTTTACATTATTAGTGATAGAGCACTACATTGGAGCCACAAAGACCCTATAAATTCTCTGAATACCCGTGTTTTTTATCTTTTTTATTTAAAGGGGATTTTGTAGTAATTTTATGTGTCAGTCGTACCTTAACTATAAACATATAATAATCATACTCCCAAGCTATAAGGCTTGTGCTACGCATACTAGGGTAATGGATAGAAACATATGTATGATACTTTATTTATGACTTACCAACGCTATATAAACACATTAAAAACTACTCTTTTTAAATATAACCCTGCAAGTAAATACTGAATTCAAATAAAGTAATTAAGTTAATACTTGAATATGTAATATTAAAAGAAATATATATAAAATACACATGACTCAGGTACAAATACTCAAATTGAAAATGGAAACATTTGCCCCTGTCGGAACTCTCATCTAGGACCGTCGATGCGAAAGGCAGGATCGCTATTGTTAAACCGTTAAAGTTAAGTCGTCTGTATATTTATTTTCAAAAATTTATAGCGCTAAACTGTCTATCGCAATTCCTAGTATCATGAAAATGTAGAAGTTTAATAAAGTAATAAGAAACAATGGTTTGAAGTATTATTTTATTTTAAATCTAAGTATCTGCTTACAAAATCGAGTGTAATATTTGACAAATATTGAAAAATCTATAACCATGCTATGTAATTATTATATTTTTACGCTTCTCTTAGCCCACAAAATGCAAAGCAGTGTTTACAAAAAAAATTCACTAAGATATAAAATACGTGTGTAAAAAACTTTTTACACTTTACGTTGTTACTTTACTTTTACGTTGTTTTTTACACACGTATTTTATATCTTATAGAAATATTGCATTGTGAATGCAAAAAAATTAATTAAAAACAAAAAATTTCACTGTCATCCCACTCGGCTGTCAAGCAAGGCCTAATCTTTCCATATTTTGGGGAAGTCATAGTTGTCAAGAAAGGGGTGTAGCCTGCAGTGCGTCTGGATGTCCGATAGAAAATGGAAAAGTACTTTTTTTTTTATTTATAATGGGTTTGCTCTTGATTCCAATCAAGCCCGGGGGCCATGACAGAATCCACGATGGAACGAGCTAACCCAGAAGGTGCCTATTCACCCTGGCTTTAAAAATAGACGGGTTATAAGTTCCCGGAAATACAGACGCAGGGAGGGAGTTCCACTCCTTTGCTGTGCGCGTTATGAAGGATGTTGAAAAGCGCTTGGTGCGACAGGTAGGAATATCAACCAAGAAAGGGTGGTAGCCTGCAGTGCGTCTGGATGTCCGATGGAAAAAAGGAGATGGCGGTATGAGCAGATGCAGCTCTTGAGCACACTCTCCAAAGTACAATCTGTAGAAGACCGCCAGACAGGCAACTTTGCGGCGATGAGCTAAGGTGTGAAGCTTGCTCTTCACCAATTTGTTGTCCCCGATAAGCCTCTCAGCTCTGCGCTGATTTATTTACTATTTTGCTGAGCCATCCCAAAGGTGGCAGCAATATTCCATGCAAGATCAGACTTGAGCTTTATAGAGTGTTAAAAGCTGTCCTGGCGTGAAATATCGCTTGACCTTATTTACATTCTGAAATTCACATAATTTCTGTCACTAATAAGCCTGAAAAAACTTGCTTGCAAAGTTAAGAGGCTGCAGTCCCAAAGACATCTAGCTCGGCAAAAGTATTTGCTTTTAAGGTGAGTCAATCACGGATATGGATACACTATTCGTTCAAATAACTTGCAGAGATCAATATTTTTGGGTTGTGATAGCCACGCTGCTACGATGTGGGTTAAACGAAGGACCCGATGTCAAAATTAATTGTTTAGTAATAAGAAGTTTGTTTAGTTTAGCTCTACCGCACAGCCAATGTTTTTTGTATAACATAAGTACTTTTGTAAACAGAAGAAGCCCGATGCATAAGAAAAAGAAAATGCATTGGGTATAAACAGTTTTCACGCTAATGTAGAAGCTTAATTTTATGTCTTAAGAAATTACGTAAGACAAGTTAAATTTTTCATGTAAAAAAAAATACATATAACTAAGAATTCAGCAGCTAATAATATAACAATGATGACGAGTTGTTTTATAGACGCTTTTTATATTTAGTACTTATAATCTGTCCGTTTTTAAAGCCACAATAGAACGAGCTCAGCCAGAAGGTGCCTATTACACTATTGGGTTAGCTAGTTCCGTTGTGGATCCTGTCTTAGCCCCCGGGCCTAATTGGGATAAAGAGCGAACTCATTCAACTCGACATGTAGAGTCGATGGACCAAGGAGATTGACAAAACAAGTAAAAGGCAAATGTGCATGGGCGAGTCGGTAAAAGTAGAACAAGGTAAACGTTCAGGGACAAAAAAGAAGAAATATATCCTGAAAAAAGGTCAGATCAAAAGTACCCTTAACCGACGAGCTTGTATGAAAACTCTGATGAGAGTTGAAGAAGTGAGAGATGGATGAAGAAGTCAGGATCGTGGAAATTGAAAATATATGATCTCTGCTTACCCCTGCTGGATAAAAAACGCGTGATTGTATAAATGTATTAAAAACTAATTACTGTAAGTACTGTAAGTGTGCTCTATTGTTTCTGTCATCTACGATTCCTCCCTTAAAAAATGGAAGTCAGAGCTTTTTAGAGTTGTGGGGTTATAATGGTATTTGGGTGTTTTATCATTTAATTTGGAATTTCGGAATTTAATAACACTTATCATAATAAACAAATTATTGTGTAAAGATTGAATCTATAATAATGGAAACTTTATGTTCACATATTAAAAAAGTTCTAGGTCTCTTTGTTTTATTTATTTTTTTATATTTGTTGCATTCACACCGATTAGCCTAGCCCAACGTAAGCACTGTAAAGGCTTGTGTTATGGATACTAGGGAAACGGATAGACATACATATAAGATACATTAATATGTAATATTCATAGAAATATATATAAACACCCAACACTCAAGTACAAATGCTCGTATCCATCATACAAACATCTGCCCCTTCCGAACCCAGTCGGTGCTAAAAGCAGGATCGCTACCGTTGCACCAAACAGTCGTCGAATAATTATTAATATTTATTTATGTTTATTTATTTTGTATGCATTTCGTGATGTCACACAAAATGGCGCATCAGTCAACTTGCGTTTTTGACCATCTACTATGCAATTATAGTATTATTATGTTAGGTTGAATCTAATTGAAAGTGGTTTGCATTGAAGTAGTAGACAGTGACGCTACATTTAACATCTCATGACTTGTCTTAGATAATTAAGACTTAAAACAAATAGTGCTTTCCTTCGGTATCTGTTTTGGGATTATTTTGAAATAGCAACTTTATGCTACAACATTTAAAGACGAAACTTCTGTAGAGCATGTTTCATGATAACATTTGACAATGGTATCATAATAATATTTGTTTTTTATAACATATGAAATTTGCAAAAGAAATATATAAAAGTAGCATAATTTTAAGGAAAGTTTTCCTCGCGAAAACTAGTTGAATCCGGTTAAAATATTAGTGGAAAAGAAACATGTAAATATGAGGATGAAAATAATTCTTTTAGAATTCCGCAAATCAATATCTTGGTGGCAAGAGATATCAAATCAATGTTAATTCTAACATCAACGCAAACAAAAAATTTAAATTTATATACGTAATTTGATACTTGCAAGTAATTGAAATAGATCTTTGTCCTGGAACCGCAGTCTAAGTAATATGCAGGGGCTTTCTTCAGTTGACGCTGGTTTTGGGTCCTAGCTCTCTTCCCGAGCTGTTTCTAGTGGAGGAATGCCTTCATGAGGTTATTTTTACTTCATAATTTAAAAAAATAGACAGCTAGTCTAGATTTTATCCTATTTTTGCACATGTTTATTACAAACTAGCGGCCGCTCGCGTCTTCGTCCGCGTGGAAAATTGCAATATTACAATATTTTTTTTTAATAAATTTTTTTTTTCTAAAATAAAAGTAGCCTAAGTTACTCCTTATTACATCAGCTACCTGTTAATAAAAGTCCCATAAAAATCGGTCTAGCCATTTCAGAGATTAGCCGGAACAGACAGACAGACAGACAAAAATTGAAAAAAATGTTATTTTGGTGTAAGTACAGTATATATATTCATATGCATGTAGTAAAAAATGGTTATTTCAATATTACAAACAGACACTTCAATTTTATTTATATGTATAGATAATAGTTATGTATCGATGTAGAAAAATAAATAAATCTTTGACAAACACTACGTATATGATGCGGGGGCATCTCGGCGTGGGAGCAGCCACTCCATTTTTATGATCCGATGTTCCAAATGAAACATATCACTAATTTGGAACTGCACTGATCCAGATGCATTTAATCCAAACGGGTTATGCGTAAATTTTTGCTCTAAGACGTCTTAGACGACTCTTAAAGGCGTCGGATCCCAAAAATATTTGACATAACAACGTTATTTAACAAGGGGATACAAAGAACGAGTTACAAGAGGGTTTCTTTAGCTGACGTTGTTGGTTGGAAATCGAGTCCTATCTCTTTTCCCAAACTGCTTCACGTGTAGGTACACCTCCTAGGAAGTTTTTTTTTTAGATCTTGTTTATTAGATTTAGATTTAGTTTTAAAAGTATACATGGTTCGCGAAGGTACAAAACATATAGTTTTGTAAGTTTGGCCCATAAAGTGTTATTATTGGTCATTGTCACATCTGGGTTCGAAGCAAAAACTGGTGTAGAAAAAGATGGTATACAGAAAGAGTGACAGAGAGACAGTCGAGTGAGTGGAAATAAAAAAACACCTTTATTCAAATACACTTAAAATAAGTTGTTTTGAATCGTCTAATATTTTTACCTATCACTCAATCAGGACGTCGTTTACCTGAAAAGAAGAATGGGCGCAAGAAACTCGTCAGCTTTAACAGGAGGAGCTACATTTACAATATTACATCTTCACCTGTCGTCATTATTCTATTATCACAATAATATCAGTGTTATGGCTTCATTACATAGTTGATTACAACAAATTTCACAGGTATCTGATTTAAGAAAGTATCCTTAAACACTGCAATATTATACAGGGAATAAACGACAAAATATATGAAAGCAACAAAGATGTATATTTAGTATATGCCTATAATACTCAGCTTACGAGCATGACGCATGATGCAGCCATCGATTCGCTCAACTATATCTTAGGGAACGTAACGACCCACACCACATGCCACCAACCAAGAGAGGCGCATCATGGCTGCTCACAGGTCCTCGCCGAAGCTGATTTGCTCAACGGTAGACTGCACCTTGCGCAGCATGTCCTCCAAAGGGATGTTAAGTTGAGGCGCCTGTAGGCTAAAGCAGACGTTGGCTTGGCAAGGACAGCTTGATTTGGGAGGTAGTAGAAAATATATGACGACCATTGCCTTAGTCATCTTGTGATCACGTCTCCTGTATAGGAGTTAAAACGTCAGGTCATTAAATATATATGTCGTATCCGGTCATGAGTACGGATACTAAGCGAAACGCAAGCGCGCCCTCTAGCCGGCGAACATAAGAAACTACGATTTCCCGCGCTTTGACAGAGTCGTGATGCTATCAACATGCGAGCTCCGATTTACTTTCGATCGAGTCGCCATCAAGTGTAGACGTCGTCACGGAACTGTCCTACGTTTCGCTAAGTGCCTTATTATAACAAGTTTGTTACGTGCAACGTGGTTCTTAATACTGTGTTCAAAAATTACAACATCTTCTCAGTGTACGATTTCTAACTCTGCCCATATGATATCGGAAAGTTCGGACCATAATCCTTACGTTCACACCGAAATATATGTAATAAATTATTCGTAAAATACGTAATAAAGTTGTTTTATTCAAATGTGTAATGCGCGCGGAAGTGCAAGAATTAAATATGACGTTTTGTTTTCAAATAAATTTAATATTTAATGACCCAACAGCGTCTTTTAAAATAAAGAATCGTGAATCTGAATCGAACCATCACACACTACAAACAGACACTTTATAATGAACAGTCAACATTAAAGATATTGAAGGTAGCTGTATTTGCTTTTCTATATTTAAGAAAACAGATAGCACCTATCGTGCAAGTATTATAATTAATATTGTTGTTTCAGATACAACTACTTGTCACTCAAACTCTCTGATGTGTTGCTAAACAATAGTTACCCTTTTGCTTTCAACATAAAACACATTATTGTCTGTACTTAGTTATATATATTTATATTAATAAGTACTATAATTTTAATATTAACAATGAGTCTAGTTCATTACTTGATGTAAAGTGATGGAGTGAGGTTAAAAAATCTACTAAAATGACGGAAGAAAAAATTGCATCAACAATCCCTGCATCAGGAGATGCCACAGGCATGCCAAAGAAATGTAAGTACGTTCAGTTTGGTTATCCTTTTATCAGGCAAAGCCACCAGTTGTTAAAAAAATGTGCATTTGGCAAGCAACCTGCTCGAGGTTGATTCAGAATCCACCTGTTTAAGCTTCAAATCTGAATCGACTCGTATTGCTAATATTTTCTAATATAGCTTTACAATTGAAGGGAATAAATCAATAAATATTTCTTACACTCACACCAATTAGCCTAGCCAAAGTAAGCACTACAAGGCTAGTGTCATGGATATTTTTTTTTTTTTTTTTTTTTTTTTTTTTTTTTTTTTTTTTTTTTTTTCACTGCTCCTCTAACGTGGTGATCAGAGACGTTGATCGGCTAGTTTTCTCTTTCATTCCAGTTCACGCTGTTTTTCCTCTCGTACTTCCATACCGCATACACAAGTTCATTCATCACCTTTCATTCTATAACGGGGGGGTACACCCCGCCTATTTCTAATCTTATTTTAATATCTTTATTTACAGCTGGGTAAATAATTTGAGGCTTGGTTTTCCAATCTTTGTTTACATCAAATCTGTTTGCTGTTGTTATAAATGCTTCGTTGTTGTTCACATTGTATTGTTGTTTATTACATACTATGCTTTATTCTATTTTATCCTGTATTCTAGTTTATTAACATTCTTAATTTTCTTCTTTCCATTGTATCTTATACTCTAATTTATCTTTCTATGATACATATCTGTTTCATCTTTAGTTTTATTACAATTTCTGTTACTATATTTAACTATACTTTTACAATATTGTGCTTGTATATGGTCCTTATTCTTGGACGATGGTCCTTGTTTTCTGTCTCATGAAATTGAGTTTACAAACATTGTTCTTATTCTACCTTAATTATTGTTCTAATTTTTACTTTCTTAGACTCCTATTTAACATTCTTGCTCTTATTCTCTATTATCTTATTCTAGTTCATGCCTATTACATCTTATATTCTATTACATTTCTCATTTCTGCATTTCTTTTCTTTTATTTTGCGTACTTTATAGTTTGGGCTTATGTATAATCTTAATATTACATGTCAATCTTTTTTACTATCCATTTTCCAATACATTCTTAATTCTAAGTTGTATAATGTTAATTGCTGTTATTGCTTATTTATAATACATAGTATTCCACTTGTTTGTGAATCCTATTTGTATCTTATTCTATTGCTTTACATTCATGTTATATTACCCTTACTGTTTTACAGTGCTTTCTCTACTACTTATTCATCTATTACATTGTTCTTAATTTATTCTACTTTACTTCTGGTTATTTTACTGACCTATATCCTTGTATTCCATTCTATTTTTATTCTTTTATATCCTAAGGTAAGATCTTATTTGGATGCACCTTTTTTATTAGCGTTGCTATGTTTTATATACCTTCTTATATGCCGTTGGTTCTTTTGTTTTATTTGGCCTGAAGTTAATTGTTCTTAATTCAGTATATGTAACTTTATTTGCCTTCCTATTGTCTTGGAATTTATATCCATATTTTCCCTTGTTTACACACTTACTAATTACTACTTTTGTTTATTTGCTTTAATTATCTTGTTTGTAACCTATTTTAATGTCTATGTATCTATATTTTATTCCTATTTCGCTACTTTTTATATATCTCTGGGATATATATTGTATTTGCATTCTTATCTATCTTTATTTGTTACCTTTTATTTTTATGGTTAAATTTGATTTTTAAATCATTAAACATCAAAATTTATTCCTATTTCCGGTTCTGTTATGTTCGCGAACGGGTTCGTATCGTCAGGATATTCTCCCGTTACGCTATCTGTTTGCCAGTGTTCCGGTGTTTGTTGTTTTTGGTCAAGTGTTTGTAATTTGTGGTGTTTTTTGGTGTGTGCCTTGTTGTTGTGTGGGGTGTGTGGATCTGTTTCCTTAGGAGTATGCTGTCGTGGAACGTGCCAAGTAGTCCCATTTCCTCCTCGTGGGGCAGTCCTGGCTGAAGGCGTCATGGTCGGTCTGCAGCGTCTTTGAGTGCGCACAGTTGCGGCACCCCGGTTCAATTCCCGCCATTCTATCGGCACACTTGGCGCGTAGATGGGGGCCCCCGCAGTGACTGCAACTGTCCACACTCTCCGAGCAAAATTTCCTTCCATGGCCAAATGCCAAGCATCTGGTACACTGTATTAGGGGCGACTGGTCCTCCACTCTGACCCTCTGCAGGTCAAGGTGGAGGTGACCAGTCTCCGTCATTCTTCTCCAGATTTTTGGCTTAACCTGGATCACCACATGGGAGGCATTCGGATCTCTTGTTCGCCTCCTATATTTTATGGCAATTTCTTTTTCTTCGGCCGTGGTATCTTCAAACATTTCTTTGTTTTGGTGGTGGATGGCGGTAATAATTTCTTCGTCAGTATTCTCTGCCAGCACGTCCTTGAGGAGGACGAGCGGGTCTTTGTTTTTGACGTCGGCCACCTCCAAATTCTGTCCTTTTGCCAACAGCTTATTTTTAAGTTTTTCCAGTTCCTCTTTGGTGCTGCATCCAATTATGACTCGCTGGTTTTTAGCTTTGCGCACTCTGTCCACCCTGAGTCCCGATCCTTTGGCGTCCGCTATGCCCTGCACCATCCGCCGCACGTCCTCGGAGGTGTGTATTATCTCCTTGGACGACACTACGATGGAGTGCAGTGCCGGGGGCATCGAGGGTCCCTTCCCGGGGTCAGCGCGGGCTGTCCGCTGCACTTGGTCTGCCCTCGCCGGTCGCGGAGCGGGGTCTCTGGCTCTGGTCGACATGGCTCGCACTGCGTCTTGTGTTTCCGTGGTCAGCTTCGCAACTTTACCTATTTCTTCTACTATGCTCGGATTTTCTTTCTGCCAGGCCAGGACATAGTCGACCTTCTCGAGGATTACCTTTTGGCGAACATTGGACTCTTTCGCCAGCTTGCTGTTGGCCTTGAGTTGATTTATGATTTCGCCTTTTTCCTCGATTCCGTCCTGGGCTGGTGTCGTTTCACGGGTTGGTAATTTGTCTAAGACGTTCACGGTGCGTTCTTGTGCAAAGGCCATCTTTGCCATACTGTTGGCTAGACGGTCAATTTTTTCGTCCGCTTTTGTTTGTAATTTCAGCATGATTTCTAAACCTTTGTCTACCGTCGCATTTCGTTCCTGGTAGAACTTTACCAAGGCTTCCTCAAGCAGATGTGTCCTTTTGTCAATATATTCTTCCATCGTACCAAATGACCGTTCTGTGTCGTCTCTGGTCTTGTATTTTTCTACCTGGTGTTGTAGTTCTCTGACCTCTTTGCCCAGCTGGAAGAGTATTTTTAAGCTCGCATCGGCCGTTTCCTCGAGCCATTGCTTTGGTTCCCTTTTCATATTGGAGCACAGCTTTAACTTTTCAGGGATGGCTTCCATACTGCCCATTAGCTTCTGCAGTAATTCGCCTATTTGTACTTCGTTTTTGGGCTTTGGTTCCCTCTCATATTTCTCCCGGATATCCAGGGATCTACGTTTCCTGCCGGGCCTCCTGATGAATGTGAGTCCGGGGTCCTGGTTTGGTGACGAGGTTCCGGGGGAGTCTGAGTTTGTGCTCCTTGTTGGTGTTACTCGGCTGGCTGCTGGAGTGCGATACATCCTGGTTTTGTGCTGTGTGTATTGTGATTCTGTGTGTGTATGTGGTTGTGAATGGCGTGTGTGTGGATATGTGTGTGTGTGTATATGTATAGTATTGTGAGATTGTTGTGTACTGTTTTAAGTGTATGTGTGTGTGTGTGTGTATGTAGTCGCTTGTTGTGTTTTGTGTGTTCTGTGTTTTAATTTTTGCTTTTTATTTTCCAGGTGCGGTTTAACTAGGCGGGGTGTGGGGAGCAGTTTCGTCTGATATTAAAAAGGTAAGTGAAATTTTTATTCAAGTTTATATCAAGATGTCAACCGCACTTACCGCTCAAGGTAGGTCTTAAAACTAAAGCTAATGCGTACTCTCAAGAGAGAAGTGCACATATATGTCAATCATGGAAAATAAATTTTTTCCGTTAAAACGCGTCAAGTTTTTTGTTCTTTTGGTCAAATTGCAGGCTAGTTGCGCCGCTGCGATTCGGTTGGGCCTAATGTACGATTTATTTGGAAAATTTTAAGCGAAAAAAAAAATTTTTGAAAAAATATTTTTTCTCCAAAAAATCAAAATCTGTTGGGGCAGATTTGTGCGTCTTTTGACGCTCTTTAAAATGAATGGTCGCACGCCTCTGTGGGACTCGTATTACCGGAGATATGCCCTCCTGAAAATTCGGGGGTGAGGTACCGGGGGTGCGGGGGGGTGAGGTGGGGGGGGGGGGGGTTCGTGGGGGTGCGATTTATGGGGTCGCGGATCAGGGGGGGTCGGGGGGGGGGTCAGGGGGTTGGGGGTGAGGTACCTTTACCTCCCAGACTCTACAAAAAGACAAAAACTAAAAAATAAGAATACAAAAATTTACAAAAATTACAAAAAATTTTTTGGGGGGGGACTCTTACCGCCCAGGCACTATTGTGGTAAGGTGCCCCTACCTCCCAGACACAATTTAAAAAAAATAAAATTACAAAAAATGACAAAAATTTACAAAAATTTTTTGGGGTACTCTTACCGCCCAGGCACTATTGTGGTAAGGTGCCCCTATTTCCAAAACGCAAATTTAATTAAAAAGTGCAAAAAATTTTACAAAAAATTTTACAAAAATTTTTGGGTTACCCTCACCGCCCAGACACTATTCGGATAAGGTACCCTTACCTCCCAGACAAAAGCAATGAGATAGTATACAAGAAAAAGTTTACAAAAAGTTTTGGGGGCCCTTACCTCCCAGACGCGATAAACCAATAATAAATAAAATTTTAAAATCAAAGTTCCGATTAAAAGGGTACCCTTATCACCCAGACTCTACGCAAGGAGTACAATTTACTGAATATTAAAAGTTAAAGACCTGTTTGATAATAAATAATTTAAAGTCTAACTGGTAAGAACATAAATTGATGAAGTTAAGAATTTATTGGTTGAGACCTGTGAGATAAATTAAGGAAATTTGAAATAATGACATGAAAAGAAACATAAATTAATGAAAAGCTTAAAGAAATTTCGCAATAGTCACTTTATAAAGTTGTTTTGCGGTCGATCTGGATCTAGACTTTCAGACTATCCTCAATAACTGCCAATGTACTGGTCCCAGGGGAACCGGGGCAAGACCTGCGGACAGTCTGAGAGCCGGCGCGTCCTCTAGGATGACTTTGGTTCACCTGATGCCACCAGCCCCTAATTTAGGGGATGGCTTAAAGGTTGTGAAAATATAGGTCAACCGCAAATCAGCTGTTTTAACACTTTTTAGAGCTTTATATTGTCTGAGATTTAGAGCACCTGTAGGGGAGGGGGGGTTTCACTGGTTCCCGAAATTCCAGATCCGGGAACACAAGGATGTAATTCCGACAGGGTTTTAAAACTTTTCCGGGGTTCTCACTTTAATGTTTTGTAAATAAGTTTTAATTAAATTTTGATGCTAATTTACTCGATAACTATTAGGCCTAAAAATATGGTTCGAACGCTAAAATTGGTTTTGGGGCAAGCCCTATCCCGTTCCGTTGAAAAAACGGGCTTCCCTCGGGATTTGGGGAAGTGGTTTTCCGTGCCGCGATCTCCGGCCAAGTTATTGGTGCGGTTGTTACGAAACTTTGGGGGGCCCGCGCTCGGAATCTATTCAATTAATTTTTATAAATGCTTTTACACTTGATTGCTGGAATCACCCGGATTCTTGTGCACTAAATTTTTAAATTTTTACCTTGTATTATTAGCTATATTATAGATTTTTCCTTAAATACACAACTGAATAATCTGTTTTTCCCTTAGTTCCCTAGCACTTTTCCTAGATTTTCTTACGGCATACACTGGCTTTTGCCCTCACTAATCTTAACTTAGCTTACTATAAGGGTGGTCACCCTCTACCCCTAGATATTGGCCCTTTCGTCTTCTGAGTGAAGGGTCACTTCCGACGGAATGACCAATATCCCGGAAGTTTATGTATAAAAAATTTTGAGAGTTTTTATGCTCGTCTATTACGAACCTATTTATTTATTAAAAATTTAAAAACTATGGGTCATCACTGAAATTTACTTTCAAAAAATTCTTTAAGTCTCAAAATTTTTTCTATAGCTATGGACCTTGATTTCTTGGGATCCAGTGGGCCGATCTTCGTGCTGAAGGTGTCAGGCTGCTCAGGGCGATGTGGGCTGCAAGGTTGTACTGCAAGCTCCCGGCTCCTCCCTCGGGAACTGGTACCACGTGGCCACGTGGTTTCAGTTTTTTCCGGTTTTCTATCCTTAATCCTGCTCCAAAAATTCCGGAAGAGGTGTCGATTGATAGAGCTCGAGAAGCCGCTTCTGATAGCAATTGAAGATTCTGGTGTCACCGCTTTACTTTTTGCAGCGTCTCCGCTTGAAGGCCAAAACACGTGCCGTTTTTCGGTTTATTGGGGATAACTCCCTCAATTCTTGACTGATTTTTGTATCACTAGCACCAACACGTAGGGCTCGACGGCCCGCACACACTGATATACAACACTTGTATTTTCGCACTGTTTATCCTATTTATCGGATTTTTCGGCCGCGGAGAGGCGCAGAAACGTGGCGCTCGGGGCTAAGGGTGCGGCGCAACTTGTCATGGATATTAGAGTAACGGATAGACATACATATATGATACATAAATATGTAACAATCATATATATATATATATAAGCACCCATGACTCGGGTAGAAATTCTCGTATTCATTATACAAACATCTGCCCCTTACGGAACCCAGGACCGTCGGTGAGAAAGGCAGGATCGCTACCGTTGCACCAAACGGTCATCATGACAAGGAATAATATACAAACTTAATCAAGGTGTCAAATATAAGAAAAAAGTTACTGTCAAACATTCAGTTCGAAATAAAAGTGAAAGTTGCACACGATAAGTTGCGCACAAAAAACGTAACGCTGAGATTCGATCTCAAAATTTTACTCTTCATAGTTTTTTCAGACCGCCTTTTATAAAAAAATATTATTAAGGAGTAAACTCGAAACAAAAATTCTGAAACTATATCCCAAAATAATGCAGTTGCCATTAAACACTAGGAAATCAGAAACAGCGAAGATACTGTTAATACCAAATTGACTTATCAAATAATTAACAAATGTTGTAATTTGAAATTCTTACTTACGCTTTGAATTAAAATTTAATCTAAGGAATTAGATATTTTGGGTTAATTAATTGGGTTAAATACACTTCATTAATCAGGCCGGGAACCATCTACCGAGATACAACAGTCTCAAAATATCAGAAAATTATCAACTAAGTTATTAAGTAAATAAAATGATAAATATTACTCTAGCAAAACATAAAACACAAATTCCTTGTTTCATGTTATTAGCATTTATGAGACTACTCTTCTAAAAAAGTAAATGTTCAGATAGAGCCTAGAGATTTATATAGTAGTATATATATTTCACTTTTTTTTTCACATTTTTTATTAAAATAGGTTCTTTTTTACAAATTACATACTCTAAATATTTTTTTTATTACTTTTGGTTTTCAATAATTTGTTGTGTCTTTTAATCGAATGATAAATTCTAAATCTAATATAAAGTTTTTTCCAATGGGAAACACTCACATGGCATATGAAATGTACAATCTTGCAAACGTGCTAATATGTCATTACCAATATTAACAATTTGTACATGAAGATCAAAATATTCGCTTTGGGAATGATACCTCTCCCACTTGCGAAATCCTGCGCTCCGATTCAATATATATTTTCCAAAAAAGTTATTGTAGGTATCTATTCAGAATTACTTACACAATTTTACCGAAATATGTGGTATAATTTGCCGTAAAATATATAATAATGAGTATTGAGTAGTTTTGATTATAGAGTTGTATACCTTTCAATCTACATAACACATTATAAATATAAATTAAGTTTCAAGTACAAACTTACCTAGTAGACTCCTTGGGATAGTTAAAATAAGAAATATTTTTAGTCTTTCTATTATTATTCATGCACACAGTACAATGTACAACCATATTCACAACACTTTTTAAGTACTAAAACTAAAATATTACTACGTATTATGTGAGAAACTCGAAAATAAAAACAAAACACGTACAACGTTCGAGCGTCGCGTCACGCCTGCACGCCCTGAGATTGACCACTGGCTGATCTAGTTTGAAGCGGTTTCGGCTTATACGTGACAAGCGGCCAGTGGTCACGCACACACACGCGTTGCACTTGTAGTGATGTACCTATCACAGCGCATTCGTATGTAGCTTTGTCTCTGTTCAGTTTCTTTACTCATGTGATAAGACGACTCACGATGCAAATAAAGTGCTAAAACATGATGTTTATGGACGATGATTTGGATTCTGGAAGGTTTATAATAATATCAAGTATGATAATATATAATATCTTTGAATGACTATAGCTGTTTTAATATTGATAATTTATATATATATAGAAACGTTATTCTTTACAAAAAGCACATATTATTATTAGTTACAGAAAACAATTACTTAAGGTCAGCTTATCTTAAAATTTTCGGTATCATTAAAATGAAAAATCTTAAGTAGCCTTTGAATACAGAAAACTTTTCGCCTCATGATGAATTGGAACTTTTCAGAGATTAAGAAACTAACGTTTTTATAGACGAAATACGAAAAAGGCCGTTTTAACTCCTTTAGTATGCTAAGAGCTCCACTGTGTAAATGTCATCTTTGCACAAAACGCTTTAAAATAATGTGGTACTTTGCCATTGTCAATAAAATTAAGATAACCTTATTTTCTTACCAACTTAACAATGTCACATGTTTAACTACATTTATTTTTTTCAAAGATATGCAAAAATATTGGGATCCATCCAACCCGATTAGTGATGGTTAGCATACAAAAACACAGAGCAAATCTGCAAGCAAACATATTAGCTCTACCGAATAGCATCCAGAGCTCTTCTTGTCGATGTTGACACCTACTTAGGAGCATCGTGGCCTATTTTAAAAACTAGTATTTTTGGTCTTCTGAAGGTAAAATTAAAGAAACTATAAAATTGGATACCCTTTAAATATTTAATTAAAGATTTGAACACAGTCAAACACAACGTTATTTGTATATAACTTTGTTTTTTCATTCACGATGCCATATTTCTATAAGATATAAAATTGGCATGTAAAAAATAACCATACCTTTAAGCTCTCAAGTGAGATTCGAAACTACGACGAACGATGACCACTACCAAAAAATAACATTAACAAATAAATAAATAAATATTTCCTACATTCACACCAATTAACCTAGCCCAAAGTAAGCACTTTCAGGCTTGTGTTATGGATACTAGGGTAACGGATAGACATACATATATCATACATATATAAGTAATATTCATAGAAATATATATAAACATCCATGACTCGGGTACAAATGCTCGTATTCATCATACAAACATCTACCCCTTCCGGGATTCGAACCCAGGACCGTCGGTGCGAATGGCAGGTTCGCTACCGTTGCACCAAACGATCGTCAAATTAAATTAATATTTGAAAAAATATAACTTTCGTTGTTGAAGGTAATTAACTTTCAACTTTGGTGGGACGATATTAGCTCATGGTAGATGTTCAAATACGTTTTTAAATTCTGACACGTCTGCTCGGTAGCTCAACGGTCAGAGCACTCGCCCGGATAGCGAAAGATCGTGGGTTAGAATCCCATCTTAAGGTTTAGAGGTAATTTTACCTTCTTTCCTGAGTTGGCTGGTAATACTTAAATTTATGTTGTAAATTTGTTATAAAAGCTTATAATACACTTAATTTTACCCCTTGTACAATTGTAATAAATTATTATACCAATAATATAATTTTATTTAGTCCTCACACTGCCGCACATATTACACATTTAAATGAAACAACTTATTTAGGGTTTGTGAAGGTAGTAAAATATATATGACGACCATTACCTTATTCATCATGTGATCACAGCTCCTGAAAGGTGTCGAAATATCAGATAATCCTGAATAAGTTTTTTTATTCAAATATCATTTTATATAATAACTTAAGAACTCACCTAGAACAGTCGAACGGTCTAAATACATGTCGTCCAGGTTATATATGGTTAATAACCGTGAAATATATAGGAGGAAAGCATAAAAGAATGGCACATAAGATAAAATAATATGATACCCTGGTCTACACTAGGGATGTTGCGGATGTATTTTTTTTCACATCCGCGGATGCGGATGCGGATGCGGATTTTAAGAGACTCACATCCGCGGAAGCGGATGCGGATGCGGAACTGTACAAAAAACCTAAGTTTTGGTTTGGTAGGGTAAAAAGCAGTAATATTTATCCTTTCTTTATCTATATATTAAAAATAAAATTGGAGTGTCGGTTTGTAATATTGAAATAACCGTTTTTTACATGCATATGAATATATATACGGTACATACACCAAAATAACATGTTTTACAATTTTTGTCTGTCTGTTTGTCAGTGTGTTCGGGCTAAACTCTAAAATGGCTGGATCAGTTTTGACGGGACTTTTATTGGCAGGTAGCTGATGTAATAAGGACTAACATATGCTACTTTTATTTTTTTTTATATTTTATTTTAGAAAAATAAATTAATATTGCCATGTCCAAGTACTGTCCAGTACCGCGCGCAACTCTCACCACTTCTCCCACCAACGAATCAATGCTGCCTATCGCGCGGGCTCAGAACGCGCGAACGGGCTATTGCTGATTTTTAATAAAAAAATATATTGCATGGCCGGGTCAGGTAGTTTAATAATAAGTGAATTACCATTACTGATTACTTGTTTTAGTAATGAAATTTAAATATGGAGCATTATATTTAATGAAAAGTAGAATGGCCGCCTTTTCTGACTCCAGTCTGTTTCGCAAGGGTTCGTGTATTAATCCTGTGCTACTAAATAACTATTCACTTGGAACACTGGCTGGTGGCGCTTATAAGAATTTGCGTGCTTTTTTAGGTAACAGTTTAAACTCACTTTGATTAACACTCCACCATTTAAGAGGACTCTTATTTAAATTAATTCACTTTTTATTACGGAAAGTAAGTAACTTCTTCTTGTGAATTGTGTCAGGGCTGACAATTTCTGGTGTTTCCTGACTCTCCTCAACATCACTTGATAAATCGAGCATAATCGAGATCACTAATTAAACAGGACTGACATCCTGTAACCTGAGGTCTCTAGTCGTTCCGTTCTGTTTCCATGAAATCTGTCATTCTCATTTTCTTCGCTCTTTCGGTACTTGGAGATATTGTTCGAGAAGCCAAGATGTCTTCCGTGTTTCTGTTAATCTTCAATATACCTAGGTTACACTGAAAATGTTTAGAAAATGAAAAACGGCTTAATGTAGAAAGTTGCCAATACTTTTATTGTTTTTCGAAGTAATCTCTCTACACATCGTCGCATCCGATGGAACCACTGAGAAAGCAGTGGGCCCATTCTTCCTTAGGGGTCTCTTCTATGGCATTTTCGTACGCTTTCACCGCATCTTCAGGGCTCGTAAAGCGAATTTTATCTTTAGTTCTTGGGAATAAATAAAAGTCGCAGGGCGCCAGATCAGGACTGTATGGCGGATAACTCATTATCTCGACACTTGCCAAATATTCAACAGTCCGTTCTGCGGAGTGCGCTGAAGCATTGTCGTGGTGAAGTAGGATCCTGCTTCGAAGGCGCTGCTGTCGAATTTTTTCAAAGACAACAGGCAAACAGCGATTGACATACCAGTCTGCAGTAACTGTCCTTCCATTTTCTAGCACAACTGTCGCAAAATGACCATTCCGACCAAAGAATGAAGCAATAATCTTTTTTCCTTGACTTCTTCCTTTCTTTACCTTAGCTGGCCGATCCTTGAAAGGAAACACCCACTGCGCTGATTGTCTTTTGGTTTTGGGTTCGTAGCAATATATCCAGATTTCATCACTTGTGACGATGTCAAATACAGCATTTGAGTCACCGCCGTTGAACTTATCTAATATTTGGCGACGCCAGTCAATGCGAAGGTGTTTCTGGTCGTCGGTTAAAGTATGGTACAAAGCTTCTGGACACCTAAATGTTCGTGAAATTTTTTTTTGAACTTGACTCATACCAATGCCTAGGCTTTGAGATTGCTACGTCCACGCTTAAACTCGTTAAACTAATTGTAAATAGTGGCACGAGATGGGGCTTCATTAATAAATGCTAATCGCAGCCTATCATAGCTTTGTTGTTGAGTAAGCCCACAACTAAAGTCATTATAAATCATTGACCGAAAGTTTTCTCGCGTTAGGTTCATTTTCACTTGTAACAAGAGTTTTAGATTTGCCGCCAATTCCCAAAAACAAATGACAAATGAATGCAATATACTACATTAGGTTACGAAAAAGTTCTAAAATTGAAATTGAAAAAGTTTTCATTAGCAATGTTTCTAACTGGTCAGTTCTAAACATTTTCAGTGGTATCCACGTATCATCTTTAATCTTTTACTCGGCCGACACGCGCCACTCGCCGGCCCCTCCCCTTTCTTTCTTGTCGCATCCGCATCCGCATCAGCTCCGCATCGATTTATGCGGATGCGGATGCAGATGCGGATGTCTAAATCGATGCGGATGTTCCGCATATGCGGATGCGGATGCGAATATTCGCAACATCCCTGGTCTACACATGTAGCTCACGCGCTCAGAGACGTTTTTACCTATGGTGCAGGGTGTGCGTTGCACACGAGCGCCGCAATCCCAGGGGTATCGTAATGGGGAAATCGTAAAAATTGGACTCTCCATACAAAATGACCGATCAGCTGATCGAGTGAGAATGGAAAGTCGTTTTGTTTACAATTTCAAATACCAAAACTGACAAATTGCTTTAATCGATTTTCAATTTCATCTTCAAACAATAGAGTTTATTATCCACTGGGGAACTTCGACAGTTTGTGGTAATGTGCTGTTATTTGTACCCATTCCATCTTAACCTCGGGTAATGATCAAGGGCGGATCCAGGGGGAGGGTCATGGGGGTCATGACCCCCCCCTGGGCTGGGTCCAGTGGTCTACCTAGGTAGACCACTAATTAAAATTGTTAAACAATGTTTCTATATATTTTTGTCACAAGATATATTTAATGTAAGTACCATCAATATTTAATTAATTTAATATAATACTTTGTATGATGGCGAATGCATTATTCGGAAACGAACGAATTTAAAATTTTAATTTTATCGCCCCATCTTTCATCTTCGTGTGACACTTGCGCGCGCTGTGTTTCGACCTTGGACTATGGATAGCAAAGGGCATGAAATTCTGTGAAAAATTTGTGTTGGTGCTCTAAGATTGCCACAAAAACTAGGGACACCGCATCCAAGATTCCACACTTATTATGTTTTTTTTATACAATTCATTAAAAAATTCAATGAGAAACATAGAACTGTAAAATGTATTCACAAATAATGCTCACTGACTAATATTTTAGTGCGATCACACGGTGCTTTGTAATGGCAGACTGGATGCAAATATTTGTGCCGTAGTTAATACATTGCGAGTCCATATGTATACTTAGTCTGAGGTTTCGACTTACTTATAGCAAGATCTACCTAACCTCAATCGGAACGACTAAACTTACTTCAATCAACTTTTAAAGTTAATAAAGTATAATACTAAGTTAAAAAGCTTTCAAAATCACCTGTGTGAACTTGGCACCCGACTATGGATTTTTTTTTTTTTTTTTTTGAAAGATTTTTATTAGTAGTGGATAGTAGTGAAGTTATTTTCGTTAGTAGTAATGCCAAAAAAAATAAAATAAAAACATAGTAAAAAAATGTCATCCTCGAAATTAGAAGAATCTGTTTTTTCCGGTTGTTTGTCATAGATAAACGTTAGAAGTGGATTGAAGTGCAATTTTATTCGTTAGTAGTAAAATAGAAAAAGTAAAAAAAAAATGTTTCGGAGTATTTTTTAAAAACGATTTTATGACGTTAATACTGTTTCAAGGCTTATACAATTACTACTAACGCTAAACATGACGGGGGATGTTAGTAGACGTTAGTAGTGAAAGATTTTTTGATAGTAGTAAAGAAAAAAATTTACAACGAGCACTTTAGTTGAATCAAACTTGTTTTGGAGCGATATTTTCTGGACAAAGTCTGTTTGAAGATGAATACGATTACTACAAACGTTAGAATTGAGTAAGGGGTGTTCGTAGAGGTTAGTAGTGGAAGAATTTTTGATAGTAGTAAGGAAAAAAAATTACAACGAGCACTTTAGTTGAATCAAACTTGTTTTGGAGCGATATTTTCTGGATAAAGTCTGTTTGAAGATGAATACGATTACTACAAACGTTAGAATTGAGTAAGGGGGGTTCGTAGAGGTTAGTAGTGGAAGAATTTGTGATAGTAGTAAGGAAAAAAAATTACAACGAGCACTTTAGTTGAATCAAACTTGTTTTGGAGCGATATTTTCTGGATAAAGTCTGTTTAAAGAGATAAATACGATAACTACAAACGTTAGAATTGAGAAAGGGGTGTTCTTAGAGGTTAGTAGTGGAAGAATTTTTGATAGTAGTAAGGAAAAAAAATTACAACGAGCACTTTAGTTGAATCAAACTTGTTTTGAAGCGATATTTTCTGGATAAAGTCTGTTTGAAGATGAATACGATTACTACAAACGTTAGAATTGAGTAAGGGGGGTTCGTAGAGGTTAGTAGTGGAAGAATTTGTGATAGTAGTAAGGAAAAAAAATTACAACGAGCACTTTAGTTGAATCAAACTTGTTTTGGAGCGATATTTTCTGGATAAAGTCTGTTTGAAGATGAATACGATTACTACAAACGTTAGGATTGAGTAAGGGGGGTTCGTAGAGGTGAGTCTTGAAACAGTAATAACGTCATAAAATCGTTTTTAAACAATACTCCGAAACATTTTTCTTTTTTTTCTTTTTTGCTACTAACGAATAAAATTGCACTACAATCCACTACTAACGTTTATCTATGAGAAACAATCGGAAAAAACAGTTTTTTCTAATTTCGGGATGAAATTTTTTTTTAATTTTTTTTTTTGGCATTACTACTAACAAAAATAACTTCACTACTGTCCACTACTAATCAAAATCTTTCGAAAAAAGATAAAAAACCAAATTTTCCAAAGTCGGGTGCCAAGTTCACACAGGTTTAAAATTCTAATATAAGGAATAGTGTTCTTAAAAATTTAGTTAGGTAGGTACAGTACTTACATACATTAATAAAATACCTTCTTTTTACCTGTATCAATTATTATTATCAAAATTTAGTTATTACTTCTTGTGACTTGACCAAGACTATTTGACCCCCCCCTGGCGCCAAAGCTGGATCCGCCCTTGGTAATGATTGCACACGGGCTCTACATGAGCTAGAGATGCCTCTGCATGCGCTTACTCGTGTTAAGAATTGATATAAAACGTAGCTGATCTCAAATAACCAATTTTTCAGATTTTTGTTTCGGTATCCGGCATCTTCAAATGGTTTGCATGTGCCTCACCACAATTTCACTTTTCATCGCTCGAGGCAGCATGGGGGTTGCTGTCTTAGCCATGGCCGACGAACACAGGAAAAACGACACCACAGTTACCGTAAGTGCAGTTCAATAGTTGTATATTCTTAGAGCTCATGCATATTTCTTTTATTTGTCTCCAGTTTTGGATCTATTGCTTTTACTAATACAGCTCAATGGTGAATATATGTACATTACTAAAACTAACTTCCAAAAGTACTGTGGTAACCTCCTGCGTCTATGACACCGCATTCCACCTCGTTGCTTGGATATGCTTTTTGGCAAGGAAATTGGCAAGGAAGAATATTCCATATTTAAAAGGGTGACACCCTTTTAAATATGGAATATTCTAGAAAGCTAGACGAACATAAGACGATCACCAGTAGTATCTGAGAGTGTAACCTGAGTCGTTGTAAAGAGAGTTGAGTAATGGATAAATTATATTATTATAGAAGTAATACCTAAATGGTTTAAATTAACGTCCCAAGTTCCCAACGATCCCGGAGCGCGCGTAGGGCGCTACGTTACTGACTCTTCTTAATTTCCAATAACCTTTTCAATATCTGACTTCCTTATTAATGAGGAGAAAAAAGGAATTATTATAATATAATATTTTATTGAACTCTTTTGGCAAGTGATTTTGTCAGACTGTTGTAATAAGTTTTGTGAAGCGAATTAGGAAAATTCATATTCTAATCTATGTATGTGTATGAATGCTTAAACTTTATTTCAAATATCTGAAAACTAAAATGTAGAACTCCATTTGTCAATTTCAATTATAAAAAAATAAGTGACTTAATTTAACGTTGTTTTAGTTGACGTTTAAATGAGACAGTGAATTGCAATCCCGTAGTATAAGGAATCACGTGAGCGTGATGCGTGAGTTTTACGAAATAATTCAGTATTTAGTTTCTTGTATTTTCAAGAAGTTTCTTTAGTAAGTAGTATTTATTGTTTACAGAAACGAAAAAAAACAGGTCTTCTTATTGATTTACAAAAAACAGTTTCACATATTTCTGCCTTTTACGGCGTATACACATTTAATAGGAATGGACAGGAAAACTAAAGATATGTATTTTTTACTTATATTCAAGGTATTCTTGAATGCGGTAAAACATTTTTTTACTCACCATTCTTTAACTTTTAATTGGGGATGTTATATTTAGCCCTGCAAAACGCTTTTTTATAATTTATATTGCGCAAAACTAAGTTATAGAACTCCCGTATCTATATTCTCGAGTGCACATAGTCCAAAGGCTTTTAGAGATCGAGTGAGTAGGTTCCTCCTAAGCAGTCTCGCTATAATGTCTGCTTCCTCTTATACCTAAGGTTTAAGGGAGAAGGGATGAGAAGAGGCCGGGATGTAGTTGAGGAGGTCCAGGATCAAATCCATTCTAGATGGGAGAAGACTGTAGGGTGACCACCAACGGACCGGGTATCCGTTGGTGGCATTGAACTCATCTCAATAGTCTGTGGTGATGCCTGACTGTACTCAGGCATTACCGATCCGAAGCAGACCAATTACCGGGCCGTAGTGGTGAATCCTAAAAAGGGTCCCACAGGGCCACCGGTGAAGTAGAGTACAGTAAGGGTTTTAGTGGGTATGACAGCCATTACCCGTCAGCCTTTTACTGACGGGTAAGTCCCACATAACCACACCGTCCACCTAGCGGTGTGGTATACGTAAAGCGTTTTCCCCGACAAAAAAAGTGTTCAAAATGTGGCTAATTTTAAGTAAAAAGCAGCAAAATAATGATTGTTATAAAATTATAATAAAAACTAATTCATATCACAGATATACGATTGGGACAAGAAAACTCAGAGCATCATTCTCTCATCGTTTTTCTGGGGATATGTGATAATGCAAATACCAGCTGGACTACTGGCGAAGAAATTTGGTGGAAAACCAATTTTGATGGTTGCTCTTCTAGTCAATGGATGTTTGTGTACATTACTACCTAATTTAGCTGCTGTGGTAAGTTTAGATCTCTAAGGACAGTTCTACAGCATTACAGTTTTACGATTGAGAATATTTCATATTTCAACCCCCTGTTTTCTTTGATTAAGATATAAAAATACCTAAAAAACTTTAAAACCTGGAATACTCAACAAGAAAAGAAGATAAAATCAGATAATAAGTAACAATTAATAATACAGAAACGTGCCAATTCTATTGAATCAGAAAACCAAAAGCGGCCTATCCCCCATCTGTTAACTTATCTAAACGAATGTAAATTCGACACATTGAGAGCCTAGCGTTGACTTATCTTCTGTCTACAGGGGGGTTGGATGATGGTGTGCGCCGCACGAATGGTGATGGGGCTTGCACAAGCTTGCTTGTTCCCTGCAAGCCATACTTTGCTCGGGCAATGGCTGCCACCGGAAGAACGGACGAGTATATCTGGAATGGTTTATGGAGGTTCCTATTTTGATAACATAATTATATCCCATATCTCTCATCAAACATCAAAATCATCACAGCCTGTAATTTAGATGCCCTAAACTCGTAATTATAGAGTTACTCTACTTAAAATAAATAATAACAATTCTTATATTCACACCAATAAACATAGCCTAAAGTAAGCATTGAGGCTTGTGTTATGGATACTAGGGTAACGGATAGACAGGATATGATACATAGAGAAGTAACATTCAAAGAAATATATTTATATATATGTGTACCCACGACTCTGGTATAATTGCTCGTATTCATCACACAAACATCTGCCCCTTCTTTGAACTTTCTTTGGTGCTAAAGGCGGGATCACTACCATTGCACCAAACAGCCTTCGAAATGTAGTAACATATTTTTTTCAAAGACTGAAGACTTTTAATTTCTTGTTATAACCATATGAGTTACAATTAAATAAGTAGGTATTGCAAATTACAGTGAGCAATAGTAGTGTTAGTATGACATATATACATAATACATAATTCTATATAAAATATCTTCAATGTTTGATTTAAGCCTAAAATCAATCTTTGTTATTGAGTAAAATAACGAATCAGGGCACAAAAGTCAGAAGATGCTATCATCCAAATACCATACATTAAAGAACTTATAAGTTCTATATTCTTCTATATGCCATACAACCGAGTAAGGCAAGACATAATATTTCTAGACCGAGAGAGTGGCACATAAAACCGGGTGATTCTGACATTTGGTTGGGCTGCATCTGAATAAAATAAAAGTCTTTTATTTTATTTAAGCTAATATGGTAACTTAGTTATCAGAGTAAAATACATTTTAACGTCGACTTTTAGCAACACCTGGCCGCCCTGATATAATATTTTTAGTGAGTGTACTGGTACCTGATATCTTTGTTTAGTTTGTAGCAGTTGGGTAGTCTAGTACCTACCTACTGCCAAAAACATTTAAAAACTGTTAATTTGAACTGTGTTGAGAATATAAGTACTTATATAAATATAATGAACAGTTTTGTTTTAGACTTACAATAAAATTAAGTTATATATAATATCAATTTAATGCCAATGGTCGATACTATTGAAACTAAAACGAATTCTAACATTTTTAACAGGAGTACAAGTTGGGACTATCATTGCTATGCCAGTATCCGGATTATTAGCAGAAACCTCTCTGGGTTGGAAACTCATCTTCTACGCAATGTCTGGCCTCCTATTTTTCAATGCAGGCATATGGTATTGGTTCTCCGCTAGTACTCCTGCTGAACACAAAATGATCAGCAAAGAGGAGAGACATTTCATTGAGACTTCTCTAAATATCAGTGGAACACAGGTCGGTAATTATTCTTTATTTTTTTATGAATTCGTTCTTAATCCTAATCAAGCCCGGTGGCCAAGTCAAAATCTACGATGGAACAATATAACCCAGATTGGTGCCTATTCACCCTGGCTTTGAAAACGAACGGGTTATAAGTACTCGGAAATACAGACATAGGGAGGGAGTTCCATTTCTTTGAATGGAACATTTGAAAGATGTTGTGAAAAGCGCCTGGTGCGATAGGTAGGAATAGCAACCAAGGAAGGGCCACAAGGGAAGCCCACAGTGTCTAAATGTCCGATGGACAAAAGGAAGAAAGAGATAGCTGTATGAGCATATGCAGTACCTCAGCACACTCTCCAAAGTACATGCTGTTGAAGACCTACAGAAAGGCAACTTTGTGGCGTTGAGCTAAGGTGTGAAGCTTCTTTTTCACCAATTTGCTGTTACTAATGAGCCTCTCAGCTCTGCACTGAATCGTGTCTAGTGCAGCAAGTTGGTATTTTGCTGAGTCGTTCCAGATGTGGCTGCAATATTCCATGCAAGATCGGACTTGAACTTTATAGCGAGTTAAAAGCTGTCCCGGCATGAAATACCGCTTGACCTTTTTTAGGACGCCCAGCTTTTAGCTGCAGTTTGAACCTTGGACCTGAAGTAGGTCAATAAGTTTTCCAAAAAAAGTACTTATATGACAGAATGGTCATTGAATTCATGTATAATATCTAAGACGACCTTTGAATATATCGCAACATCTCTTGCATACTTTGTCGTATGACGAGGGTCGCAGAGGATTAAGAAAACTGTATAAGTCACACAGTATACACTTCTGCGAACATTACACATTTGAATAAAATAAGTTTTTTACGGATTTTGCGCATAATTTATTTTATATTTAATACTGACGTTTCGGCTCTTTTACATTAGCCGTGATCACAGGAGTTACAATGTAATCGTAGTGAGAAATTAATAACTAAATAAAATGTTAAATATAACAATTTGATTTATAGAAAACTTTAAACAATTAGTAACGTGCCCGATTAAAATATTGTGAAGGTAGTAGCAAATATATGACGTCCATTACCTGTCATCCTGTGATCGTGGCTCCTGTAAAGGAGTCGAAACGTCATGATTAAATATAAAATAAAGTAAGCGCAAAATCCGTAAAAAACTTATTTTTTTCAAATGTGTAATGTGCGCGGAAGTGTAAGGACCTATACAGGTTTTTCTCAATCATCGGCGACCCTCGTCATACGACAAAGTATGCAAAAGATGTTGCGATATATTCAAAGGTCGTCTTATATATAAAAGCTAAATTCAATGACCATTCGGTAGTAACCTATTATTACCAACAAAATAGTATTTATGAGACGTAATATTGCTGACTCAACAATGTTTGTCAAAGCAAGTTCATTTAAGTCGCAGTACTAATGTGACCATAATAATAATAATAATAAATTTTGGTCGATTCACGATAATTATTCAGTCCCAAACTAAGCAAAGCTTGTACTACGAGTACTAAATAACGTATAGAATACATAAGTATTTAAACCAGGATTTGAACCCAGGACCGTCGGCGCAGAAGGTCGCTACCGTTGCACCAAACGGCCGTATACTTATACTTTACACTGTTAATTTATTTCTTTGATTATCAAACTTGAATGAGCATTTTTTCTTTCCAGAATGCAATGCGTACTCCTTGGAAAAAGATTTTAACTACAGTACCACTGTACGCCATGTTAGCGAGTCACATGGCTAGTGCCTGCAGCTTCGTTCTGTTCTTTGTGGATATGCCGACGTATCTTGAAAAAGGATTGCAAATATCATTGAAGAACGTAAGGTTTAAGTTAATAATTTTATTTGTTATATTATATTACTTATTCTGTAGATTTTCACGTCCGCCTCGTGTGTTCTCTGGGCAGAGGCGTATTTAAAGATTTGGCGCCCCATTTAATTATGAAATTATATCCTAGACCTCCCAATCCGGCCCTGTTTATACTTGACAGTTGACTCAGATAGGATCATTTAAATAGTGAATAAAAACAAAGAATATCAATTTCTAACAATGATTGCGCAACCTTTACAAACACTGTTATATAAAATCATGTCACTCTTACTTCTATACGACACAAAAGTTCTTATCTACGAAAGCTTTTTATAAATGAAAATATCTGAGTGTTTTAAATACAAATTTATTGCTTTTATTACAAAAGAAATCAGCGTAATATTAAATTGTTACAACAATTGTGTACAAAAACAGTTTTGTTTTCCTCTGACAACCATTTTTTTAACCTTTGTCTCTAAATGTTTTTTTGTCTACAGAGTGATGAAGGAATCTAAATAAATTTGTAATATTTTAGATAATGGTTCCCTAGCAGCTCTGATGATAAACGAAATAAGAAATGCTGTGAATTAAACAAGCAGTTTCACCTCATTTTGTGTATCATTTAGTACATAAGCATTCTGATCTAGTAATTCATTCATTTTTAGAGTGCAGCACTGTCAGCTCTACCATATGTCGGTATGTGGATTGGCAATATCGGATCAACATTTCTAGCGGAAAAGCTTTTGAATAAAAAAATACTTTCCATAACCACGTGTAGGAAGCTTTTTAATTCTGTTGGTAAGTTGTCAATTAACTAAGTCTATTTCTTTCTAGAATTGACAAATCTTGACGTAAAAGGACGTTAAATATTCGTAAACGTTGCCAATGTATTTATCATCATTCCATATCATATTTATATATGACAAGCGGCCCGTCCTGGCATCGCACCGGTGGACAAAATTCTTTAAAAAAAATTCTATTTTTAATTTTTTCCGTTAGCGCCATCTAGCGTCTGGTAGACGAACTACTTCCGGTTAATGCGTTGCTATGGTAACGTTATTGATACAATGGAAAAAGAGAAGGAAAAAGAGCGGACAGACAAACACACGATTTAAAATACATTCCTTCAATCACGCCTTTTTTCCGCATGGGTAGGCAGAAGTCACAGATTTCCACTTACCACAATCCTTCACTTCTTCAACTGTCATCAGCCTTTTCATACAAGCTCGTCGGTTTAGTTATTTTTGACCTGGCCATTTTTGAGGATCTATTTGGTTCCTGAAAGTTCGCTTTGGTCTGCCTTTACCGACTTGCCTATGCAAATTTGTCTCAGATATTTGTATTGTCAATGTTTTATCGTCCATTCTCTCTACATGTTCGTTTAAAATATGCTTGTATATAAAAACCAATCTCGGAGTCCTTAGGTGGGATCCCACCTGAGGGCTAGGAGATGAAGTTGTTTTTTACTGGCGTATTTTGAATCTTTGTTTCTAAGTTAATATTTAGATTATGTGAGATAGGTACAGCCTTTGTTCATTTGAAGTGTGATGCTCGTAGACTCCATGCGACTGGCAGGCACTATCTAAATAAGTCAACAAGACGACTGTTTAGTGCAACGGTAGCGATCCTGCCTTTCGCACCTATGGTCCTGGGTTAAAGTCTTGGAAAGTAAATATTTGTGTGTTGAATACGAGTGATGAGTATCAGTGTATATTTCCATATATATTACATATCTATGTATTATATATATATATATATATGTCTATCCGTTACCTTAGTATCCATAACACAAGCTTTACAGAACTTACTTTGAGCTAGGCTAATTCTTGTGAATGTAAGAGATATTACATTATTTTTATTAATTATTAATGGGTTAATTTTGTGCATATAACATAGTAGCCTTTACTCAAGTTTGCTTACGTTTTTATATAAAGTTTGTTCATTCTTACTTGTCCTATTTGGCAAACAATCGTGGCAAAACTTTTTAACGAAATCGTCCATTTAAAAATAAAATAATAACAAAGTCAATAATCTATAACAATAAATCGTTATTAATAGACTGAAACCTATTGAATCTAGTTATCAGTTGATTTTAATGCCGCCTTTTTAATAAAAAGATTGTTTACCAAATTGGACAAGTTAGGATGAACAGACTGTAAGTTTCTAAAGCCGATCTCTTCAAGTTCTTGGTACTACTACCTAAAACAGTGAACGTAATACTTTTCCTAGTAACCAATAATTTATTTAATTTTTTGCATTAACAGTGCCTTATTTCTATAAGATATGAAATACATCTGTCAATAAAAGCGTCTAGGTAGCTCAGCGGTCAGAGCACTCGCCCGAATAGCGAACGGTCGTGGGTTCGAATCCCACCCGAGGGCTTGGAGGCGTAGATGTTTTTTACAGGCGTATTTTATGTCTCATAGAAGTATCCAATAATTGATAAAGAAGAAGATAAAGAGACGGCACTTGCGTTGGCTTAAGAAATACTTGAAATATTCAACGGGTAAGTCACGGTCTTCGTAGCTTAATAGGAAGAGTATTCAACCAGGTGTGATGGGACGTCGGTTCAAGTCCCGCTGAGGCAATTTAAAATTTTTGTAGTTATAATTTCTTTAAATATCAAATTTTAGCTTTATGAACTGCATATTTTTTGGAAGAGGATTCCCTAGTACTATAGTAATTACTTTAGATAAAATCTGTTCTATTCTCATTTAACAATGACATACGCATATTGCTACCCTCTATTTATTTTAGGAATGTTTGGTATCGCTCTTGGTTTGGTGGCGCTTTCATTTTTGGGTCCGGAGAACAAAGAAGCAGCCATCCTAACAATTGTCATTTCTTTGACTATGAGCGGTTTCACTGGCGCTGGGTTTATGGTTTGTAAAATTTTTGAATGATTAGTGTTAAGTTTACCGTCTGGGTAGTAAACAATTAGGTCAGAGTCTCAAAATGTATCAAAATGCAATCACCTTTGACACTTTGCTTTGCAAGTAGTAATATAGAGTCTAAATAAAGTCCCATTTCAGGCATCTCTAGGGTGAAATTGCGCCGAACCCATAGACCCTATCTTGCTGCTGCACACAAGAACATCCAGTAATAATTTATGTTCTAAATATTTTTATTTTGAGGATCATTTTTTTTTGTGAGATATATGTATATAATGCATCAAATCAACCAATATATCATTATTATTATTATTACTAATTTTATATAACAAAAAACAATAACTCAGGTTGTTACTATTATATTTACAAGCGGACCCGGCCACGCGTTGCTAAAGTAACATTAATTGATGACCCGGCCACGCGTTGCTATGGTAACGTTAATTGATTATAAAAACTGTTATTCTTAGGCTTATGGTAACAAACACACAAAGTATTATCATAATATAAAAAATCACCGCCTGCCCGCAAATAAATACGGATACCGAAACGATAAGACATGGACACACCTTACACCTCCACCAACAACACGCGTTTCTCCCCCACACGGAGTATTATTAGAACCAATTATGAAACAATTACTCTTTCAGGTGAACGGTTTGGATATTGCTCCCAACTTCGCCGGAGTATTACTGAGTCTTACCAACTTCATCGCCAACTTTTGCAGTATTTTAATGCCAATTGTTACCAGTTTTATCTTACGGAATGATTCGGTTAGTATTTTTCCTTTTTTTATTTACATAATTTATTATCTTATTTCAAGTCAATCACGATAATATGAGGAACATGATAATCTTTTATTGCACATTTTCAGTAATTACAAAACACGTCGATAAAAATATTTAAAGAGTTAGATTGAGCAGAATTTTATCCCAATAAGTTCAGTCGGCTTATTTTTCTGTGATCTCAAGAGTGCCTATATTAATATTGGCGTAAAGAGTTTTCATAATCCGAAATTCTGCGTAATACGAAAAATGTGTTAATGGAAATGATATAATAGCTTTGTAAACACTACTGAATATGACAACATAATATTTAGGAGCAGGTGAAGTTTATCTAATTTACAAGATAAATTAGTTTAGTAATCAACTTAATAAATAAACGTCTACTTACATTTTGATATAGTTAGATAGCTGATGTTCTTTGGTTAGTCCGTACTAATGTCTTATTTTAAGTCCTTTTGCAACAGGATCATTGCCGTCATTACAAAAGGAAAGTTAATAAGATTGATTATTTTACCCATTTTTTTAAACCTGCCCTCTCTTCCTCCAATAATTTCATGGGTCTTGAAGTCACGAGTGAATAGGTATCTTCTAAGCAAGCGCGTCACATCCTAAATCTTATCGCTGCTTACCATCAGGCAAGATTGCGGTCAAACGCTAAGCTATTAACTCCAAGAAAAAGTGGATAATAATATGCCTTATTAACATTTTATACTAGCCATATTCTAAAGAAACTTATGTTAACCTCTTATTACAGACTGACGTCAGCCGGTGGCGAATCGTGTTCTTGATAACAGCTACAATATCCACGGCCGGAAATATTTTCTACCTAGTCTTTGCCAGTTCTGAGCTACAAGAGTGGAACGATCCAAACTACTTTGACAAAACGAAGGCAGATCCAGGTACATATTGTTTAATTAATGATATCAGAAACACAGAAGACGCTTAGAATTGTGTTGATGTATTACATTAATTGCTAGGAGGAGTACTGGATCCTTAGTTTGTAAGTAGGCTATCTTGAGATGCAACGGGTTCAGATGGTAAAAAAGATAGGAATCTTGTTTTTATCACAGGATTTTTTTAAATAGAAATAATTTGATTTCTTTTATGATTTTTTGCATTATGTAACAAAACACTTCGTCAATGTTAAAATATTCTAAGTAAAACCCTATTCCGCCCATCTCTTGAGTGAAAATATTACCTACCTAGCCTAGACCCTATCTTGCTGCTACAAACAGATACATCTTTATATCCATTAAGCATTCGTGTTCAATGCTTAATGGATAGAAATGTTTTGAATAGAAATGATTTGTTTTTTTTATGATTTTTTTTGCATTATGGTGTCGCATGCTGGGTGTATATGCCTCATATTTGGTTTACCTTAATATGATCAGACTTGCGCATTTAACTCAAGTAACTGCCTATTCGAGGGTGCTGGAATGTCCATATTCTCTCCATACTTTATAGTATCCCTCTTTATCCAACTCACCTGCCTATCTCAAATCACTTAGAAATTTTGCAATTTTTTCAGAGGAACTAAAGAACTTGAGAAAAAAAGAAAAAGCGGAGGGTAAAATAAATTAGTGAAAAGTGAAGAACTTCCATTTCAATTATTTTTATTATATTAAATACTCTTATTGTAAAAGATAAACTCCCTTGTTTCCTTTATGTCTTTTGTTATGCCAATGATTTTAAGTTCCAAGTTTCTTCTTTTATATATCAGCCGTCATAATGGCAACCAGCCAACTTTACAAAATGGGAAGAATTTGTAATCATCAATAAATAAAGGAGTGGAACTCCTTCATTTTGTCTGTACTTCTGAATAAAGATAAAGTGTACTGTACATTCTACTACAGCGTTGATCCTTGGAGATCTTGGGCTCCGGGCTTGATTGGGGTCAAATGCGAACCCATTAAAAATAAAAAAGGCAACTCTGACATTCTCCCATATAGTGAAAAATGAAAAAAATGAAAAATGAAAAAATATTTATTCAGTATCTTTTAAAAACGTACATAACTAGTGGCTGGTGTCCTCTTTTAAGTATTAAACCTGTGTTAGAGGGCCCCGCTTCTCTTAAAATTACAAAAGATACATGTTGTTTCAATAACCATTTCTTACTTAATGAGTGAATGAATACAAAACAAAAAAAATAAAATAAAAATAAAACAGATAGTAGAAAAAAGGTTGATACATAACACTAGTATACAAAAAGATTGCTGTAACTTATAGAAAATAAAATAGTTCATTTGTAAATAAAAGTAATAGTTACAAGTAGTCGAGTGATGTCAAAATAAATGTTATTTCATTCATATTTCATTTCATAGTCGACCATCGTCCACCAGCATGACGCATGAGTCAATGATAGCTTTGGTCAAACATATTTCGTAGAAGGTATCGACTGCACCACCGAAGATAATGTTGAATTTGTTTAATCATATTTTTTGTAACATTAGTTTCCACCACAGAAATATGTTTTACGATAGTTTCGTTTTTATTTATGTACAAAAACCAATATTTGTAGACTCCCATGTTAACTAAAGATGAAAATAAAATATTTTTTACAATATGTGCATTAACAATGCGTGTAATGAATCTCAAAGCTATGTCATGGTTTCGTAAGTACTACGAGAAGAATCAATAAGAAACTTGATGTTCACGCGCAACAACACAATGACGGCCGATGGACGACGATGGAACCCGAGGCGGCACCACGGCTGGGGGGACCGCCATCTGCAAATTCGGTTATTGACACACACCTCTTATAGACGACGACGCGACTGAACCTTCGCTAATTATTCGATTTTTTTTATCTTTTTATTTAAATTGTACTCAGTTGTAATAAAACCGAAGAATAATAATTTCATCATTGAATTCGCCCTGCCCGACCTGTAGACGACCCTCACCATCAACACCTGACAAGGGTTATTTTTTCCCCTTTTATTCTGTGTTAAATTGTTAAGTTAGTGTTAAGTAAACATTTTTATATATCAATAGGTACGCGCTTGACCACTAACTCGCCTGATGGTAAGCGACGATGCGATCTAGGACATGATGCGCATACCTTTAAGATACCTATTCACTCGTGACCTGAAGACTCCTAAATTGTATTTGTCAGGCAGAGTTCCACTGCTTAGCAGTACGTATCACAAAATTTAAACCAAAAAGCTTAGTGCGACTCTTTGGTATACCAACCATTTAATGGTAGCGCCTAATTGTAAGACTGGTTAAACGATAAAAAAATGGGGACAGCGGAACAACTTTTCTTGTTCTACCAAAACGTATTAAAGTCATTCATATTCATTAATTCATTGCTAGTCACATTGCATAAGATGTTAGATATAGTGTAGGAACAGTGTGACACGTGAGAGCACAGCAGTATTACAATTAACAATTTAGTAAAAATTTAGAGCTTATCGGTAAAAAATCCCTCTTAACTGTAGGCCTTATTTACTAAAAAGTTTATGAGCTTACATTAGCTTACGTGGTTGGTAGTAAATTACTATATTTCGGAAGGCAAAGGTGACGTAGTCAACACAGTCTTGTCTTTAAATCTTTTGTAGTAAATTACTATAGTTCGGAATTAGTTATCTATTTTAAAAGTGCATTTTTATTGCGATTACTTTATTTTTATTCTGTGTACTTGTATGTATATTATTTTTTGTTTTTGTGCGTGTGTGTCCGTACCGTACGTCATGAGGCCTTGCCAGAATACCAGCGCTTCTGCGCCACTCTGTCCATTTTAGACTGACGCAGACGCATATGCTGATGCAGGGTCCGAATTGGCCTCGCTGTTTGTTAAGTTATGTAATGTTTAAATAAATGTAGTCTTTGTTTTAGTGTTATTATTTTTGTTAAATTATTTTTATGTTGTGAGTTCTAACATGTATTTTTTTTTGCGAAGCCAATAAAGGTGTTTCTTTCGTTCTTTCTTTCCTTCAAAAATAAATTGGAAATCTTGGACGCACCTTTTCTCTCGGCAGCTGTTACTTAATTTTGTCTGTTTTGTAAAGAATATAATATAAAATGGCGTTGTGCATATTCAACAAGGTACTTAATGACTTACATATATTTACATATTTTAAGCTGAAATGAAGATAATGAAATTTTATAATGGACAAAATGAATTGTAAAATCGCTGGCTGACTTCCTTAATGATATAATTTGATGTTTTTGTTTTATATTTGTTATTATTTGACTTTTCTCATATCATTTTTATTTAATTACTAGCTGACCCGGCCACGCGTTGTTGTGTCTTAGTTATAGATGTCGCTGTACCGAAATGAATCGCGCTAACGTATCGGTTCTACGACTACACATATAGCTAACCGTTCTTAGCCTTCTTGAATGTTATTCTTAGGCACTATGGTAACGGGTATACAATGGTAAAAGAGCGGGAAAAAGAGCGGACAGACAAACACAAAAACCACTGTGATCTGAGATTATAGATTCGTTTTCAGGTTTGTTGATTGTAATGGTGTAACGAAACTTTATGGTTAAATTATTTTTTCATATTAAACTTTATAATTAAAAAAATTTGCACTTCAAAATCACGTTAATAATAAAAGTATTATGTTGTCCTGAAATATGGCCAGGTCAAAAGTACCCTTAACCAACGAGCTTGTGTGAAAAGGATGATGAGAGTTAACATTGTTACCAGTTTATTATAAAATACAAAAACGAAAAAGTACTTAAATATAAAACATTATATTTTTTTACTTATTATCTATACCAACGGGAAGTAGAAAATGATCGCTAGATCTATTGGAAATCAGATAGATTATAGTTAAAAAGGTACGTAGCTTTTTATTCATAAGGTGTACTATTTAATATTTTTTGAGATGCGTGACTAATCAAATCCTGTTTGCAATTTTTTAAGTTTGCCTACACTGGTTTTAATTCTGTTGAAAAGGAAAGATAACATGCATATTTATTATGTGCAACTCTTATTCCATTCATAGAAAACGAAGAAGGAGAGCTGGCAATAGTCCTCGGTCACCCATACCATTACCAATCTATCCAAAAATCAATTACTTCCCGTTCAATGGAACGGGAGTTATAGGTATACCGCTGAATAAGTGTTCGGCGACCAAGGGGATCGAGTAAGGAACGAGTGGCAGGCGCCCATAGTGCGCTCCTTCCCCCTTTTTTCCATACCCCCTATGTCGTCATACCCCCGAGCCCCTTACCGCGCGGGTATAGGCTCATTTAAGCGGTTGACCTAGAGAGTAACATTTAGGAAGCAATTAGTTTATGGTTGCATAAATAATCTATATTAATAGGTAAAGGCAGAAAGTATAATTTTTCCAAGTATTTTTTTAATGATCAGCATCAGTCCTTCAGACTTAGGGTGTCATTATTTTACTTAAAAAATTGGAGATCATCACCATATAGCTCCCATAGATCATTAAAGTGGCAGCAGAGTTTTTCAAATATTATATTACAAGCCTTATTTGATTCTATCAAATAAGGCTTGGCTTACTTAAAATAATGTATCATGAATTCCATCTGGTGACCCAGTGAAGGTTATGTGTTAAGTCAGTTACTGTACAATGTTAATAGTTCCGCCTTGTGACGCTCTTAAGAAAAGACCTATGTCCAGGTGTGGACTCGGTTGATGATGTTCAGATGTTTGACATGCCTTAAAATGTCAAGTTACACTCCTGGAAGAAAATTTTTTATATGTTGTAAAAATATGTCGCGTAATGGATGGCTGACATAGACATGAAAGGATTATGTTGGTGAGCATTCACCTCATTATTACTATCTGCCATTGTCCTGGGCGTAACTGGGTAACCCGAGTAATATCATAGAATAAAACACGATATAATTTGTCAGTATCTCGCTCGGAAACAGATTTCCAGTCTTTTGGTTATATTGCGACAAAAACTATGCTTGCGTTTCCAAAACGAACCGTTTCATAGCCCACTCCCCACTTGAAGGCTTTATTCATCTAGCGATAGCGATAGCGTGCGTTTCCGAACTAGATATTTTATTTTACGCCAGTACCAGAGCATTAGGTATTCTTAAAATGGTTCTAAAAGCAAATACTAGATGTCACTGTAACAAATGATTTCTAAAAAACTAGAGGACACTTATCACAATACAAAAAAATCATTTGAGTTTAAAACGAAATCAAAACAAATTATAATAATTTTATTAATCAAACTGGATGGCGCTAGTGGTCTTTAGAATAATGTGCTGCCGGCACATTCCATTTTCGACAAATATATATCTGCATTGGTCAACTTTTTGTGCAAGTAGTTGAAGTCGTCCCAAGGCTGCCGTTCACTGGTGGCGAAGATAATAAAGATGATTGCAGTAAAGGTACAGATCACTGCTATCAAGAGGAATACAATGTGCCATCCGCCAACGTTAGTCTGGAAAAAGGGAAAACGTTGAAGAGAACTAATCCATTTAAAAACAGATCAGTACTTAAGATTTATATCAAAATTAATTAATATCCAGGGACTTTATTCTGGACATAATTTTAATTTACGTAATCCAAGCATTATTAATATATAAAATAGATATTGACAGTCTAAATTTTCAATAATAATATATCATAGTTGCACCTCTTAGATATTCCAACAAATTATACTGATCTTTATTTTCTAGAATACAAGTTACCAGTTCGTACACAAGATTTAGTATTCAGGCTGTTTGCAGGCATATAAGTTTTGGTAGATAAATGCCTTTGTACTCTATTTGTATAATTTTACTATTAAAGCTGTGCACTTGAAGCCTTTTTGTCAATTTTGATTGAAATAAAATATATAATCTGTAGAGCCCGAAATGTAAAATCAAACAATCTGAACGCCTTACCCGGTCATGATAAACGGTGCCAGACACTCATTGCAAGCAGGATTTATTCACAAATTCAAAGCTGGTAAGTACGGAGAGAATTATACTAGGAGTTTTGCAAAAGATTAAAGTAGTAATTAAGTCATCTAACATAGAACCGATGAAACCGGACATATTTGGTAAAGAACTGATAAGTGCACTCATGTTCACTTTTTATTAAAGGGACAACACGATTTCAGACCCTTGTAACCCATGTTTCCTACTAGTAAAAATCCCATTCTGAAGAGGAAAGACATTGTTTGTTTTTTAAAATGGAATAACGGGAGATGAAAATCGTGTCTTAAGTATTGCAGTGTCAGGTATTTCACAAACTCTCAATATTTATTTATCTCAAAAAATATTTCAATATTATATCGCTTACCATCAGTAAGCGACTGATGCGTTCTATGACGTGACGCGCCTGTCTAGAGACCTCTTTTGTATTTATCAGGAAACACAGACTCAGGCAAAGAGTTCCACGAGTTAATCAAATTGCTACCAGTCATTTTAAAGATTATCAAAAACGCTTATGTGTCCATCTAATGAACGATTCTAATTCAGCAAGATTAGAATGACTGTGCTGTTTAAAAAACGCAATAAATATTAAAAAATTGTAAGAATCTTACCGGATCATTTTGTAAAATGGTGCTCGTCACTATAGGTATAACAGCGCACCCCGCTGTGGCAACGAAGTTGAGAAGAGACATTATTACGCCAGCGTAATTCGGTGACAAGTCCAATTGATTGACCTTGAAAAATACACGTAGTATTACAGAGAAAATCTAAAATTTGGTTGAATTTATTAAAAACTAGTCAAATAAATTATTGGAAAATTAACGTCATCATGCCTTATCATCCATATATTTAATTCCTTGTCACAATTTTGACCGTAATGAACTCCGAAACTACTCAACCGATTTTAATGTTTTTTTTATCATTTTGCTGCATCATTTTTTATCATTTTGTTGCGTCTTAGGACATAGGTTAGGTTTCATTTTAATTTATTATAACATAGCAAGGCGTGGTCGGGTCGGCTAGTGATTATATCAAATAAAGAAATGTGGGTGGATGTTATCTTCGAAATCATACCTGGAATAAATAAATAATTAGTGACTACCTTTGCCGTACTTTAAGTGTTCTTAGTATATCAAACTATATACTTTACTTTTCTCTTCGTTAAAATATGTTTACATTTTTTCGAATGTGGTTCTACGATTTTCTTTGTAGTTAATGTCGAATAACCATATTCGACATTAACTACAGTATTTACAATACTATTTTCAGCAGTTTATCCAAAGGTAACACAAAAGTGCTATTTTCCATCAAGATCTTAAGCCTAAGATTTACTTATGAAGCACCTTATTCTGATATTTTGTACTTTAATACAGTAAGTAAATCTTGTAAAGCTCACCAACAGTTCGTAATAAGTAACTGATAAAAATTAATATCTCTAAAATAAGTTGAGATATTTCCAGTTCCTCTGTAAGAAGTAGTGTGAATGACAAACGGACACAGTATTAACATTAACAGAATTGCACTTACAACACAGCCGGCTGTACTGCATCCAATCATAGTTAAACACGCGACAAGTGTTAAAACGACCAGTAAGGTATTTTCAGAATCCAAGAAAGAAAGTACCACCATTCCTGCTGCAGTTCCGAATAAAGCTGCAAACAGAAAAGAAACAGATATTGAATGAATTATTGATAAAAGTAAATAGTGTCAAAGATGATTTAATACCAACAAAAAACCTCATGTAAGTTTAGTTTTACAGATCATAGTCGTCTGTTAAGTTTCTTATTTTAGACTAAGCAAATGCTATTTCAGTTTAAGATTTTGAAGTGTTTAATTGTGTGTCTCACAAGCCATTGAGATAAATGTACCTAATGCGCAAAGGGATTACGCCTCATAATTACCAAACTTTGTGTTAAATTAGATTTATGTCTACGACGGTATTGTTATTCTTATTAGATCTAAATATTAATTACTCTTAATCTTCGTCAGCCTATAAATCGAGTTAGGTTAAATACCAAAAGTGGGACATCCAAACTTCTTTTTCATATCTTGTTCTGGAACTGAAAGGGAAGTGTTGGAATATGGACTTAATATTATCCATCATGGAATTTATTTGTGGTATCAAGCTCGAGTATCATAATATCTAAACAAGAAATTCCTGTATTTTTAAAAACTTTTCATTTTGGTATACTTCTCACTAGGTCTATTTCTCCCCTGGGCAGTCGCTAATGCGATCCACCGACAATGAACAGGAAAGCCCCTGAGCCGATGGATCGCGCCTGCGATAGTGGGGGTGAGGCGCAGATGCAATCGGATGGTAGGGGATTTATGTCGGGCGTTGAGATTCGGGCATCTGCCCGAATCTCCGAAGGGTGGGGAGCGCTCCCTTCGTCACCTCAGTAGAGAGGAGAACGGGATGCACTCCTTCGAGATGTCCTTCGGGGCTCTCGCCAACGCAGGCGGAGAAGGGGAACGGAGGTAGCATAAAAACGTATTGCCTTCCTTCTCCATGGCAAGATCAGCGGAGCAGAATCGCCATCGGGCACTAGACAGGGTGGGGGAATGGAAGGGAGTCCCACATAACTGCGCCACTCACCCGCAGTATACGTAATGCATTTTACTTAGTATTAATAAAAAAAGTCCATTTAACCCTTACGCATTAGGTGCACCGATCTAAAAGACTCTTGATTTATAAAAATATGAACGTCTGTTTTACCATACTGACCTATGGATTGAAATAGTTTTCGACATGTTGTCAATGTTATCAAACCCCTGTTGCATAACTGTTCAGACACGAAAGCAGCTGTCGTACTGCCGAACAGCATTCCAATGTAAGGAAACGCAGATAGCAAAGAACTCTGTAATAAATTACTCATTAATATGCATCTCCCCACATCTTAGTTCGTGCGGTGACATAGTGGACCCTTTAGTTAGTCAAGGCCTATCATGCAGCAAAAGTCTTGGTCGTATACGGCGACAGAACAGTCTGAATAACATCATCTATAGAACTCTTGTTACCGCGACTACAGCAGCCATTCTGTAACCCAATGGCGTGATACAAGACGATAGAAAGAGGCCTGAACGTATAGTTTTGGTTCCGTGGAAAATGGAGCTGCCTTTTGTTTAGGACGCAACTTGCGTTGATACTCTAGCTCCGGCTCTAGCTAGGGCTTCTGCAGAAGACCTCAAACGAGACAAGTATGCAAATTTAAATACGAACTATAACATAACCTTGTGGGGTTGAAACAATGGGCCCTTGGGGTCCTAGGGTCCACGAAATATAAAAGGTTCTCAAAAAAAACCTTATCGGATAATAGTAAAGCTAGTTCATACTTTACCCAAAGAATAAGCTGAAAGAGAACGAAAGCAAATTTTAGGGAATATATTTTATTTATTTAATTTTGTGTACATAATGCGCATACATATACAAACTTCTACAATGAGCTAGTATCGTTCCATCTATGTTGAAGCTTGTCTACCATAATATATCATTTTTTATGTTAGCTTAGTTTATGATTGTTTTCTTCAAACGTTATCATATAGACAACTAAATAAAAAAATATACTTTTTATGCATACGTACTTGTTATAATGAATGTTAACAATGCATCTAAATAATCACGCATGCGGTGAGTTGTACTTGCAAAATTTGATTAATCTCCCTTACCCTACAGTCCTGCACTGAACACGAACTCGTCTTTGTGTTTACTGGGAAAAGTCTACTACTCTTTTAATATTTTAAATGTGAAAGTAGAATGTCTTTTCTTTACAGCCCAAAGGCGTCTGGACCTAACTGAGGTCCCCCAGAAATGTGGGTTAAGGCATAGTCTCCTCGCTTGGGAAACGGATTGGAGATCTGAGTAAAACACCATAATTCTGAAAATACTGCTGCCCACTTCTAGTATTATTAGTTGCCCTTTACGACCCCCTTAAGTGTGGAAAGTTAGTGCTACTCTAACCTACTGGTCACCACATGGCTTATAGTATCTGGTAGAGTAAAAAAACACGGTTGTTTATTCTCAATGCATGCCAAAAAGGTCTGAATTAAATTTGGCGCCCAGATAGAATTTTACATGGATTATAACGTTATTATTATAAAAATAATATAGAAACGTCTGATGAGAGTTGAAGAAGCGAGAAATGTACCTCAGGATTTGTGATCTCTACCTACCCCTGCGAGAAAAGGCGTGATTATATATGAATTTAAAATTGAAGTGTACCCCGGGAACTTAGTTCTAATGACTTACCGAGACAAATAATTCAGCACGTGGAACCAGACGGACACTAGTCGTTAAATTTTTTTTTTTTTTAAAGTAGCTGTTCAGAAGTAAAATGCATTCCGATATTTAATTCCTTAAATACTAAAAAGCAAGTTAAAAGCTACTTACACTCTTTAAGGAAATTCCCAGGCCTTTATCTAAGTATGTTGGCATGTCGACTAGAAAGAATACAGTTGTGATAGCAAAACCAAAATGCGGGGCGAGGAGAGCCCATACAGGCTTGGACTTTAGAATTTGTTTCCAGGGCGTAGACGGTTTTCGTTTCTATAAAATTAAATAAATTTCTTCTTATCCAATTAACCCTTCCACAAAAAATACATCGGAATGTCAGTAAAACTCATAAGTGATGGATTTTGAAATCAGAAGCCTATTTATTATAAAAAAATGTTAAATTGATGTGACACTCATTATTTTTTTATAAGTGAAATTCTTGAACGTATTATTAAAAAAAGAAAAGGATCAAATATTGTATAACTACATGCACACATCGTCGATAAAGTCACATTGTCCCTCTAAATCTAAACCTACAGTCCAGCTGAAAAGCGTCTACTGCTGTACGGAGGCTTAGAGGGGTTTTACCATAATTTGCACGCTTAGCAGGTAAGCTGAAGATCCCAGTAAAATACTATATTTCGGAAAAAGCTGTTTCCTTTTTGGTTTACTAGAGGTGGTGTACAGCTTCAGTATCATTAGTCGTGCCGTACCCTTAACTGTGAAGAGCTGGTGCCTTTCTACTCATCCAATTATATTAACTGTATGAATCGTTATTTTAATTGGCATACGCTTGCACTAAGCGATTTGGTTCAAATTTATTTGACTTTTTTTTTTATTTCGAATGGGTTCGCTCTTGATCCCAATCAAGCCCGGGGGCCAACATAGAATGTAACCCAGAAGGTACCTATTCACTCTGGCTTCTAAGCAAGCGCGTTACATTCTAGATACGTATGTCATTTACCAACAGGCGAGACAGCGGTCAAGCGCTTTCCTATTTGGTGAAGATAGCTCATAAAAATCCTAAGTTAATATTAACACATTTTAAATTATCCTGTTTCAAGTACTAAGGAGTTATTGTCACTTCACTGTCGACGCGGCGATCATAATTGGAATATGTTCAATATTCAATGATAACACATATTATGGCAGTTTGGCAAGAACTTACCGACTCTGAAAGATTAAGGTCAGCTTCAATATATTTCCTCTCTTCTTCACTGATCCAGCGATGTTCTCTTGGGCTGCTGGCACTGAGGAAATACCAAATTGCTAAGTTGACGAGCAAAATGGCATACATAGTATAAAATATTAACTTCCACCCTATAGAACTCTCGGCGAGGACGCCGCATAATGCCATCGCAGCAATAGTTCCAACTTTTGCCCCTGTGGAAACCAAAAATTGCCAAATTTTAAAAACAACACGTTTGGCAACACAATTATAGATATATTATTGATTTATCTACTTGTTCGGTTGAGTAAGAGCATTATATTCAACACAATTATGTTATAGTATGATGATACATCTAAGTCTCAGTTATAAAAGGTTCCAATGCTTTTTGATCCTCAAACTTTAATCCACACTAACCGTTGCGAACCATTGTTAGTCATTTAATTATTAAAAAAGAGTCCCGATATTAATACCTCTTCCTTTACTGTTCACGCTCTTTATGGAACTCATTACCAGAGGATAGCAGAAAGGCTTAAACTCTTGGTTCCTTTCGCAACAGTTAAAAGTTATTTTCTTTCGTTCACTCTCTATTGACGCTATTTCACCTTTATTCCTTTCTTATCATACTATTATTTTATATCCACTTCTAACTATAAAGATTATATATTTACATTTTTCCTCTCAATATTCGCACCAATTTTACTATTATATTTTCCTTTTATCTTTATTTATTTTTTTCCTTCAAGGTTGCCTGAAAGAGATTGCTGGTCAGCAATAAGCCAGCCTGTATATATACTTTTCTTGGTTATTTTTCTCTGTATCCTATCTGTGTGTGTAATAAAGCGTAATTTATTTATTATGCAGGATTAACACGGGTCGATTTTTGTCGTGCGGCTAGTCGCTTCACAAATCGCCTCACCAAGCCGCATCGCTAGCCCCTTTACACAGGTGACTAAAATCGCACGCGGCTCGGTCATTTCCTTCGAAAATAAATAAATAAATATTTCCTACATTCACACCAATTAACCTAGCCCAAAGTAGGCACTTAAGGGCTTGTGTTATGGATACTAGGGTAACGGATAGACATACATATGTATATCATACATAAATAAGTAATATTCATAGAAATATATATAAACATCCATGACTCAGGTACAAATGGTCGTATTCATCACACAAACATCTGCCCCTTCCGGGATTCGAACCCAGGACCGTCGGTGCGAAAGGCAGGATCGCTACCGTTGCACCAAACGGTCGTCAAAAATGTTGAGCAGAATAGGTGTTCGTGCCGGAATTGAATTAGTTAGTTATTCAATTATTGAAATGAACGCTTTACACGATCGAGTTTAGTTACCAGCCGCATGCGGCCGGTCGCCGTGCGGCCAAAGTCGGAGTCGGATTAGACGGTCGATTTTTGCCGTGCGGTGGAAATCGTGCGGCATTAGTCACCCGTGTAAGCCCCGCTTTATATATCATATCAAATTTATCTTATTATAACGACCTCATTATTTTTCATTGCAACGCCACTCAAAGGTCCCAGGTTCGATCCCCAGCCGGATAAATGTAGAAAACTAACTTTTCTATATTGGCTCGAGTTTGGGTGTTGTGGCACTGTCGGTGTTAACGACAATATAACGCATGAGGTTGAGTTAGTTGGATTCAGAACAATGCATGTGATGTTGTTTTATTTATTATTTTTAATTTATTCATAATAAATATTTCAGGGACCGAATAGAGGTGTCCTTAAAAAAAGGCCAGCTCAAAAGTACCCTTAACCGATGAGCTTGTATGAAAATGCTGATGAGCGTTGAAGGAGCTAGAGATGTATGTCGGGATCGTAGTCGTCGTTCGATCGTCGTTTTAATTATGTATGTATATTAATATTCACCCCCGAAAACAATGCCAATACAGCTTGTCCTCTCATTAGCTGGTAACCACTGTCCCAGTAATGTTTGAGTCGCGGGAAATAAAAAGGCTTGAGTCAATCCTATTACGGCTCTGCCAGCGCAAACTAACATCCATCCACCCTGAAAAAAATATAAGAACGTAGTTTCAAATTATTATATATGCACTCCTGTACATTTTGGTCTTATCCTAACATTATAAATAAGAAAGTGGTTTTGGTTCGTTACATGTTCACGCCTTAACTACTCAACCGATCATCATTAAATCTTGCATTCACTTTATCAAGGATACATTTTATCGAAAGTACTGTTACAGAGTGATAGAAATATGGAATGAAAATAACTTTATTCAGATGCACCTAAAATAAATTGTATTGAATCGTCCAAAATTTTTCCTAGCACCCATTTAGGACGTCTTTTAACTGACAAGAAGAATGGGCGCAAGAAATTCGTCAGCTTTAACAGAACTAACTCAATTTACAATATTATACGTCGTCATCATATATAATCCACAAACAACATTATTATACAGATTAATATAGTAGTATAGATGACAGTTCAGTTGTAATATTTTTAAAATGATTTGTAAATTACATATTCAAAAGCGCAGAAGGGCCTTCGTCAGAATTCATCGTGGGCGCACGGGTGAGTAATGAAAACAACTATTCACTTGGGCTACAACATCTTTTTAATTCGCTTCACAGTTTAAACTATTTCGGGTACAATCACTTTTTAATAAGACCATAACACTTTTTCAAACGATTATAATTTACACTAGGTAATGTCGCAGATAATCACACGGAAATTACAGGCTTTAAAATCAACACAAACTAAGTTAGAATCTACACGGATTAATACGATGGATAGCGATTCGTCGCAGACGTGCTGCGCTGGCTGCAGTTCGTACCAAAGTGGAGTTTTAAGATGGCCGCCCCGCTACCATCGACACAACGCTCTGCTAGAGTGACATTGACAGCTCACGTCACTCTCGACACTGACATTTCTGTGAGGCGCCGTCATATTATAATCATGAAGTCAAATAAAGTATTTATCAATCAAGACTTACCCAAGAAGCTAATGAGGGCATCAAAAGACAAATAATTCCATTTGCCAAGATAGCGAACGTTAGTGTGGGTTTTCCGCCAAATCTTCTGGCTAGTATACCACCTGGTATTTGCATTATCAGATAGCCCCAGAAGAAAGATGCCAGGATCATACTTTGAGTACGTTTGTCCCAGTCGAAGACCTGTGAGAGCAACTTTATCAGACTATCACACTATCTAGTTCTTACTCTTAGCGCACATTACACATTTGAATATAATAACTTTTTTACGGATTTTGCGTATAAGTTATTTTATATTTAATCCTGACGTTTCGACTCCCTTACAGGAGCCTTGATCACAGGATGACTAAGGCAATGGTCGTTATATATTTTCTAATACCTACACAATATTTTATTCGAGCACATTCCTAATTATTAAAATTTTATGTAAATTAAATTGTTTTATTTTGCATTTATTAAGTTATAAATTCTCACTACTATTATATTGTATACTACTGAGTCTACTACTAGTTTGGAGTCGAAATGCCAGGATTAAATATAAAATAAATTATGCGCAAAATCTGTAAAAAGGTTGTTTTATTCAAATATCACGCTATCGTTAAATCGCTTTAGTTAACACAAAAACTAATTCCGTCATCACAGCCAGGGTGAATGGGTTAGCTTGCTCCATCATAGACCCTGCCTTGGCCCCCGGACTTGATTGGGATCAAGAGTGAAATCATTCAAAATAAAAAAATATATATATGAGGTGTCACGTGGAGGAATTAATATAATTAATTAATAAACAAAATGTAGCTTTTTTTCCACACAAATAAGCTAAATGCAGCAGTGTCTGCACACATAAGTTGCATCTTTACCAACTACTCTACACGTGTTTCACCCCCACACTGAGCATCATCAGGAGCTGTTAGACCGACAATATCGAGCACTAAGTTCTTGTTTATTGCTCTTGCTTTTTTGGAAATATATAGGTTATGTATTTTTGTTTTAATAATTGATTCCTTCTTCACTACTTTTATTTTTTTATTTAATAAATAATAATAATAAATATTTCTTACATTCACACCAATTAGCCTAGCCCAAAGTAAGCACCATAGGGCTTGTGTTATGGATACTAGGGTAACGGATAGACATACATAAAACATACATAAATATGTTATATTCATAGAAATATATATAATACCCATGACTTAGGTACAAATACTCGTATTTATCATACAAACATCTGCCCTTCCGGGATTCAAACTCAGGACCGTCGGTGCGAAAACCTAAACTAGACTAAACCTTCTTTATCGATTGTTTGATACTTTTAAAAATATAACATTCGATGTTGTAGGTAATACTTAGAACATGAAGAGATGGAGCTGGCGTCAGCTTAAGAAATACTTTGCCCCCCTACTCGAGCCGAGGAGCGTCAGAGAGGCAGACGTCATAACGCCATGGTCAATAAAATTGTGTAATACAATCAACATGTCTTTTAGAAAAGACCAGGTCAAAACCACCTTTCACTGACGAGCTTGTATGAAGGGTCTGATGAGAATTGAAATGGCGAGAGAAGTAAGTCAGGATCGCAGAAAATAGAAATAAGTGATCTCTGCATACCCCTAAGGGAAAACGGCGCGGTTTATGTATAAACAACGTGTACTAACTTCAATATCAGTGGAGTCACTCCGTCGAACATCCGACATAGCAAGTACTGCTATACCCATGCTGGCTCGCACTACAAAGAGTGTAACCAAATTGAACATCATGCAGGCCACTTGCACATGGCGTATACCCCAACCGTAACCTGGATTCAAAAGATAAGGTTTAATTTTAAGTAGAGCAAAAACAATAAAAAATAAGTTATACAATTGGCTCTCCAAATTTTCTTTAGTAAACAAAAATATCATTAAATGAAACAACTTTTTTACGATTATTGCGCATAATTTATTTGATATTAAATCCTGACTATTCAACTCCGTTACAGGAGCCGTGATCACAGGATGACTAAGGCAATGGTCGTCATATATTTTCTACTACCTTCACAATATTTTAATCGGGCAAGTTCCTATATATTAAAATGTATATAAACCACTATGGTGTTGTTAACTTTTGCAAATAATAAAAGTAAGATGGAGGTCGGTTCCCCTGCCCGAGTTACTTTTGCCAGTTCTTCTCGGAAGGGCCTCCCAATTTCTGAACTGGTGATGGAATCAGTAGCTTACATTGTAATCGTAGTGAAAAATTCATAACTAAGTAAAATGTAAAATTAGAATTTGATTTATATAAATTTTAATAGGAACGTGCCCGATCAAAATATTGTGAAAGTAGTAAATGACTATTACCTTAGTCATCCTGTGATCACAGCTCCTCTAAAGGAGTCGAAGCGTCAGGTTTAAATGTAAATTGTGCGCAAAAACCGTATAAAATGTTTTTTTTTTAATGTGTAATGTGTGCGGAAGTGTACGGTCTAAAATTATTATTATTAAAATATGGAATTAACTAATAGAATAAGAAGTTACAATTTTAAATAAAACAATTTTTTATCGGATATTTGCGCGACATATTCAATACTGACGTTTCGATTGCTTTACAGGAGCCGTGATCACAGGATGACAAAATATTTTATTCGGACACGTTCCTAACTGTTAAAAAGCCCAATAAAAATAATGTGAAGGTATAAGGCCAGCCGCTTAAACGAGTGTTCGCCCGCGCGGTACAGGGGCGTGGAGGTACGGCGACAAAGGTCGATCTTTTAGTAGCAAATGTATGATGGCCATTGCCTTAGTTATCATGTGATCACGGTTCCTGTAAAGAAGTCAAAACGTCACAACATAAAATATGCGTCAGTACTTATCCGATAAAAAAGTTATTTTATTTAAATGTGTAATGTGTGCGAACGTGTAATATGACTCAGGATTTTAAATGACACATTTGTTACAAGAGCTGTTTAAAAATATAAAAATCAAGATAAGAATTGAGTAATAAAAAACAGAAATTATTTCGAGATTTCCGCGTTTTTTCCATCTTTAAAGTTAATATTTTAGTTTATTACGGCGAAAGATTTCGTTGTTAACAGGCTGGTCGTAAATACTTGGAATGTAACTTAAATATCTATACATGTATTACGATATAAAAAATATAATATTTAAATAAAATCTCTTTATCCGATTGTACGACGCATTTATTAGTATCTGTTATAAAATAAATAAGTAAGCGCTTGACCGCTATCTCGCCAGATGGTAAGCGATGATGCCATCTGGGATGTGACGCGCTATCAGTGCACTCGTGACTACAAGACCCCTTAATTTTATATGTCAAGAAACACAAAGTCAGACAAGGAGTTCCACTCTTTAGCAGTACGGATGATAAAAGTAGAATCAGAACTATTTCTACGTCTATTCTACTATCTACGTCGTTCTATTTGTACGTCTGGTTATTCTCCAAAAAGTATCTTATAAGAAACGGATAGGCTAACTAATTTCCGTCTATAAAAAGCTTTTAAGCTTATTATAAAAAAGATCGTCATTGCTAATGAGCTTCTTGGCCCTCCTCTCAATTGTGTCAAGCGTATGGAGTAGTTTAGGAGGAACCATCCCAAAGATAAGAACAGTTCTCCATACACGATCGATCTTGCACTTGGTAAAGATTGAGCAACTGTTCTGACGTGAAGTACTTTTTGTATTTAATCCTGTTTCGACTCCATTACATGAGCTGTTATGTCAAAAAGACTAAAGCAAAATAAAAAAAAACAAAAATAAACGCCACATAAATCCCGTTAAAGTTGTTTTATTTATGTAAATTTGCGATTTGCGTGAAAGACTAAGAAATAAATAATAATAATATAAATAATTACTATATCAAAAAGTTTCTCCTACTTTTCTGTAAAGTACTCAAGTATATCAACTAAAATCTACTATAATTATATTTGTTGTATTTAGCTTTATACAAAACACCATTGGGTAACATCTTATGATCTTCAAACACTTATGAAAGATTTCTTTAAATTTCAGTTAGTATAATATCTTTGTTAAGGTTAAATTATTCATCTATGTATTGTTAAGTACAATATTTAAGGAGGAAGATGGTAGATTCCAGTATATGCATTCTAATGTACTATAATTTAACTAAAACAACTAATTGTTTTTTGTGCATAATTTATATTTAATCTTGACGTTTCGACTCCTTTACAAGATTCTGTGATCATGGCTCCTGCAAAGAAGTCGAAACGTAAAGATTAATTATAAATTATGCGCAATAAAACCATAAAAAATTGTTTTATTTAAATGTGTAACGTGCGCGGAGGTGTAAGAACTAAATATTTAATTAAACTTCTTAACTTTAGGTTTATAGAAAACACCTTTGCAAACATTATACGATGGTATAAAATAAATCAACATGAAAGAAAACGAAGAATCTGTACTGTAGTTTATCAGATTCTAAAGATACTAAATTCAGTTTTACAATATTACATTTCCAATCCCCACACTATTAAGCTCAGCCTGTCCTATGGGGGATGTACACGATTTACAAAAAGGCAAACTGAACACAGCATCTTGTTACGTAACAAAGTAATGATAATAAAAAGCCACAAGAAGCAATAATAGTATCTATTATCTAATATTAACCAAGTGTGTGTTGTGTGCGTATCCACCTCATTACATTATTGGTGACAGCCCTTTTTGTTTCTCGAACACTTATAAATATAAAATGGCAAATATATGCAAGTCTGTTATATATCAATGGAAAAAGAAAAGTTCACCTTATAAAATTATAAAGAAAAATGAATAATTACTTTTGACTTTTTTCGGCGAGTTGCCTTTTTCTACCAAATTTTCCAACGCAACTTTTTCTGCAGACATTTTATATTCGTTTCACTTCACATCACAACAATTGAACAATTAAGGACCAACTAATACGACAAGTGGAACAAATTTGGCAACGACATTTTCGTTATAATTAAAATGCACTTTATATTATATAATATAAAGTTTGAATTAGTTTGATTTGGGCTACGTTGTGATACGCGCTATTATCATATTAAATAAATAACGGAACAGACGAAAGAATTAACAAATATTAGAATCTGTGTTTAAATGCTACTAATGCAATGAAAAAATATGTCTGTGTTGAACTTACTTGTTGAGGGTTCCTTGAATTAAGCATATAAAATGGTTATTCAGATCAAAGACTCGTCCGGATAGCAAACGTATAAATGATGATTGATGTTTACTTTGCTCAGAAAAATGGTAAAATATTAACAGATAGAGCGTATAGTAAATAACACGTAGCCGACATAAAACATAGGCGCTATAATAGGTCTGCAGTGTGTGAGCATACTTTTGAGGGTCCAGAACACTACATTCGAACCTCAAATTCTCGCTAGAGAGCAAAGATTTGTTCCTAGGATGCTACGCGAGGCTACTGAAATCAGGAAACATACTAATTTCAATAGAATCTAAGGTTGGAGCGTTTCACCTGCTTGGGATCCAATAATGAAAAAAAAAAAATCTCCAAACACACACATTGCAAAATCTAGACGTCTTTAGCTCTTTTTGCAAATAGTAACAGTAAGATGGAGGTCGGTCCCCCTGCCCGAGTTACAGTAGTATACAATGTAATCGTAGTAAGGATTTAAATACTAAATGAAATGTAAAATAAAACAATTTGATTTATAATAAAGAAATGAAAATTAGGAACGTGCCCGATTAAAATATTGTGAAGGTAGTAGAAAATATATGACGACCATTACTCTAGTTATCCTATATGATTACGGCTCCTGTAGAGGAGTCGAAACGTCAGGATGAAATATACAATAAGTTATGGGCAAAAAATCAGTGGATAAGTTTGTTTTATTCAAATATCAGTTTATAAAGTAAATTGGAGATGCCATAGAAAATGAAATATCAAAATTTTATTGATTAATTACATTATACTTTGTCATTGATATATTCGTCGATCGAGTAGTATGCTTTGTCAACCAGAAATTTATTTATATTTAGTTCCGCACACATTACACATTCGAATAAAACAACTTTTTCACGGATTTTGTCCATAATTTATTTTAAATTTAATCCTGACGGTTTGGCACCTTTTGGTCGTCATATATTTTCTACTACTATCACAATATTTTAATCGGGCACGTTCCTAATTGTTAATTTTTTATATAAATCAACTTGCTTTATTTTGCATTTTATATAAACTAGCTGACCCGGCCACGCGTTGCTGTGTTATAAATTACACACGAACAACAACAACAACGAAGGTGCTGCCGACTGGCGTCGTACTCTATTAATAGTTGACTTTGACATTTATAATAACTGACAATATGGTAACAAACACACACACAAAGCATTGTCATAATATAATTAGGATGTATATAAAATTTTAACAATTAGGAACATGCCCGATTAAAATACTACGCCCATTAAGAAAACAGTGTTGTCAGAAACACCGGTGTCGTATCTATCACACTATAATATATCTTGATGCCTCTTACTGTTAAAAACTTTGTAGTTGCTTATGTTCTTTTTTTCAAAAATAAACTTAACCCGAAGACATAAAGCGAATGAAGTGTTAGTAGCTGAAGATCTTTGAAATGCAGTTTGTTTTAACTGACACATAGAACGTATGCCTTTTTTCGTGCCTTAAACTATAGTTCCTTATCTGTGAAATCTCAGAGTGCCTCTGTAATAATCTATGTTTAGGCACTACCACCACCACTTTCTTGGTTACCATTCCTGCTTGTTTTACCAAACGTTTTGTAACATCCTTATGGAATTTTCCCCCTTTGTCTTTATTTCTGAGAAATTATAACCCGTTCAATTTCAAAGCCAGGGTGAATGGTGAATAATGCCTACCATAGATCCGGTCTTAGCCCCCGGGCCGATCAAGAGCAAACCCATTCTAAATTAAAAAAATGTTTAGACATCAAATTCTAGTTTAAAATGGAAACAAAATTTGTGGAAATTAAAAATTAGCAATGATAATTTGAACTTTGCTAGATTTTTCAAGCAGGCCATAAATAAAAATATGATTTAAAAGCTATTTTAGATTGATTAGTTGAATAAAACACTTGTCGTGACAGACTTAATTATTAAACACTGTAGCTTGTAAGTTTTCAAATGTATTTTCGCCATGCATTGCAGTGCCGTATTTAAAAATAATTTAAATTTTATCGTGTCCTCTGCAAGCTTTTTTACACAAGACAAAGCAAAAGTTATTATGTTATTATATATAACATTCATAAATAATGAATACGGAATCCAAACCGCATAATATTCTCTTTTACTTAAAGATTACTTTATTTGCTTATATTAAGATAACGTGTAACATGATACAGCATCATCCATCTAATCACAGCTTTATTCCGTAGAAAGAAAGCGTATTTTACATTATCATAAAGTTAAATCGATGATTTGATACTGATTCGCCTATTTAATTCAGCGTTGTTTCTGTTATTGTCATATAGTAATGTGATTGCATACAAAATGTTGGAGGAACACAATGAAAACGCCAAATTGCAAGAAAAATTTGAGCCAGCGGACACAAACAAAAGTAAGGAAGCATAGTATTATGGAACTTAAATATTAATAATATATCTTCTGATTTTATTATTGTACAAAATTATTTAGAAATTAAATAAAGCAGTTTAATAAGACAAAATATAATAAACAATATTTTTTTCCGAGTACTTATAAGCCGTCCGTTTTTAAAGCCAGGGTGAATATGCACCTTCTGGGTTAGCTCGATCCATCGTTGATTCTGTCTTGGCCCCCGGACTTGATTGGGACCAAGAGCAAACCCATTCAAAATAAAAATAAAAACAATCTATAAAAGATTAACACTAATTTGAAATTTATTTATATTTAATTATTTTTTATTTTAGTTCATTTAATTAAATGTAATTAAATGCAATGTAATGTAATGTCTTTTAATTTAATTTATTTACATTTATGTTGTTGTATGTGTTCTTCTTTAATAAGTGAATCAATTAGTTGAGGATTAATTTTATTGCATTATTATCTTTAATCAAAAATATTTAAACACGATATTTAACTTTACAAACAAATGAAAAAAAAATATTTAGCTTTTTGAAGCTTTAGGTAGCTCAATCGGAAGAGCGTTACCTGATTAGCAAAATAGTTGCAGGTTCATGTCATTACAGATATGAGACAGTGTACTTTTAAAACCCAAAATATAAGATATTTCAAAAGTACCCTTAACTGACGAGTTTGTATAAAAAGGCCGATGAGAGTTGAAGAAGCAAGAGATGTATGTTAGAATAGTGGTAAGTAGAAATCTGTGATCTCTCTGCCTATCCATGCGTAAAAAAGGCGTGATATTATGTTTTTTTTTTTGAATGGTTTCGGTCTTGATCCCAATCAAGCCCTGGGGCCAAGACTGGATCCACGGTAGAACGAACTAACCCAGAAGGTGCGTATTCACCCTGTCTTTAAAACCGGCCGGGTTTTAAGTACTCGGAAATACAGACGCAGGGAGGGAGTTTCACTCCTTTGCTGTGCTGTGAACTATGTTGAGAAGAGCTCGGTGCGAAAGTGCGATATATGTATGTATAACTTAATAACCAGTAATTATTATTATCTGATAGATTACTTTTTTTACTTTCACCTGTCCTGGTGTCTGCAATGATATCTTGCAAGTAACATTTGACCTATTTCCCGCTTTCTGATTGAGCTGAAATTTTTCATACATACGTATATAGCGTGACAATGCAATATTATAATGACATAGTGCTGATCTGATGGTGGAGCGGGAAGGTGGCCATAGGAACTCTGCAACAAAATGACACAACCTAATCGAGTTTGGGGACATTTGATTAGTTTTTTAACTGTTCAGTTCGTTTTATTAACAAGTTATTATAAAAGCTTGTTTTAAAGTATTTATGGAATCTTGTTAATGTTTACTATTGTGTAATAGTTCTAAGGTTTAATTATTTACCGAAGATTTCTTTGCCGAAATATTGTGTTAATAATTTTGTTTTATATTTCAAGATCTTTATTATAAATATATTCCAATTTAATTTAACCGTTATAAATTGAACTTATATCTAGATCGTTTTTATTATATTTTAAATGTGTCGGAAAATATAAAAAATATAATTCTAGTTTTTCTAATAAAGCTAGTTTCACCGAAATATTAAATACAATATAAAATATAATATTTCGGTGAAACTAGCCTCCGGATAAAAATACTTTGGTTAACAATTCCGTGGCATATGATAATAATAATAATAATAATTCTTACATTGACACCAATCACACTAGCTCAAAGAAAGCATGATAAGGCTTTTGTCGTCAATACTGGGGTTACGAAAAGACATACATATTTAATAAATATATTGATAAATACCCATGACTCGGGTAGAAATGCTCATGATGATCACAACTCGAACCCAGGACCGTCGTCGGTGAGAAAAGCAATATCACTACCCTTGGATCAAACGGTCATTGTATTAATAAATATAGTTTTAAGTTAAGACATTTTTGAGTAATATAATAAAAAAAAATAAACAAAAATACCGACTCCAAAAATTACTCTACAATTGCAAGCACCACTAAAAAGTTAAAAATAATATTTTTTTTGTCTATTCTATGCTTTTACTACATTCATACTAATAGTTATTTTTGGAGTCGGTGCCAGCAAATTATCGTTATAAACCTATAGTATTCAAAGAATTTAAGTATTAATTAACTAACAACACATACAACAAAATATTTGAGAAGAATACAATATATATTTTTTTTGTATATTATTGCTGGCACCGACTCCAAAAATAACTATTAGTATTAATGTAGTAAAAGCATAGAATAGAACAAAAAAAAATATTTTTAACTTTTTAGTGGTTCTTGCAATTGTAGAGTAATTTTTGGAGTCGGTTTTATTTTTGTTAATTTTTTTTTATTTCTTGCCTTTTACTGCGTTATTTTGCAACTAGTTTTTTGAAGATTTTTTTATTTTTATTTATTATTTAGTTTGCTATAAACACCGAAATCGTTATATGTTACCTATGATATAAGAACTAAATTTTATGATATGAAAATAATATGGGACCAATCTGAAGGTATACTCTTTCAAATAAAAAAGTTTTTTCCAAATCGGATTATAATTGACAAAGTTATGAAGTAACAAACATTAAAAAAATACAGCCGAATTGAGAATTTCCTGTTTTGGAGTCGGTTAAAAAAGGATTTATTTTAAGTGCACTTATATAAATATATTTTTAATTTTCTGTAAGGTTACGGATGGGGTATTCGACACCTGCAAATGGCTTGTATAACACTGAATTTGGTATGTTTGATCATCGCACGAGCAAGCATGGGAATAGCAGTGCTGGCGATGTCAGATACACACCAGAATGCTACAGACATACCGGTAAGTTAATGTAAAACATGAAAACTTATAAATTATAATAAAAAAAAGATGCAAGCTTTTTAGTTCTTACACTTCCGCGCACATTATACATTTAAATAAAACAATTTATTTAGGGTATTTTACGCATAATTTATAATTAATGACTGAAGTTTCGACTCCTTTACAGGAACCGTGATCACAGGATGACTGAGGCAATGGTCGTCATATATTTTTTACTAATTTCACAATATTTTAATCGGGAAATCCGTTAATATTTTTATTAATCAATATTGGTTTATTTAGCATTTTATTTAGTTATTAAATTTTCACTACAATTGCGGTTTATCCTACTGAGACTACCACCAGTTCGGAAATCGGAAGAAGTTCCGAGAAGAACTGGCGAAAGAAACTCGGGCAGGGGGACCGACTTCTTGCAAAGAAAAAAAGTTAGATGGAGGTTTGGTCGCCCTGTCCGAATTTCTTTAAGTTTAATAACAAAATGAATAAACAAATAAAATAATACAAAAATCAATATCGAGCACCCCACGCTTTTCTTACAATAAGATGAATTTTCTCGTCAGTTCTTTAATTGTTTTATTAAAATTTATTTTTTCACTTTTTAGTTCGAATTACCAAAAAAGCGTGTTTTTTAAATTTTTTTTTTAACGTCAATCTACTATAGAAGCGACAATTTTCATAATCCATGTCATTTACGATAATTTTCTACTTCTTGATATTTTGATATATTTTTCCAAAAAAATTTGCGATGGTATATTTTTTTTTATATTGTATTGTCATCGTCTCTGGTATGTATGCAAAATTTCAAATTAATCTGACCTTTTGAAGTGGGTAAAAATCGCGTCAGAAGATTCCGTTGCAAACGATATTTTTTGTTATGCAAGGCTGCAAAGTTGAGTTTTGGCCGTGAGTTACCTCCATTGAAACCTGAGCAAGCGAAGCGAGGGTTTCAAAGGTACGAGACGCTTAAAACTTTGCTGCCGAGCGAAATACAAAATTTTTTACCTCACTACAGTGAGGCAAATTTTGGGGTGTAAGAAAAACAGTGAAAAAAAAATTAAAAGAAAAATTGCTACCATTAGTAATGTTAAATATATTTTTTTAAATGAGTCTCTATTAAATGTTATTTGACTAAGAATATCATAATTACTTTAACAGTTCATTTTCCTAAATCCAATCATATGAAATTATGAAATCTTACCCAACATAAATTTAAAATACTTACAGAAAATAGTGTATTCTTAATAAAATAAATTCTAGTTGTTTTTTTTAATTAAGGGAACTAAAATAATTTAATAAACAAAAATAAAGTATTATAGTAATAATTTAGATAAGAATAAAATGTAACTTATAAAGACTATATCGAAGATTCGGAATGTACCATGTGTATTTTTCTTTGAATAAAAAGGTTCTAATTTTAAAACACTTTTCAATAAAACGAAATTTTCCTCGCAGAAATTGAATGACAAACCAAACTTTTCCGAACGTGTGAAGTGAAAACAAATAAACAGGTCAAGTCAACAAAAGCGTGTTTAAAACATTACACAATACCCTTTGGACCCTAAATACCAAAACAAATTATTGTCAAAATGACAAATTCTCAGAAACACCCAATCACAAAATATAATATAATGCCTGAATAGTAAAATGGCGAATGAATCACTATTGCGTAGAATAATGAAAGTAAACCTCAATAAGTGGGGTGTATACTTACATAATAATTAAAACGCAAATTCATATGAAGATTGGGGAAACGTATAAATGATGCTGGCACCAAATATTAAAATATTTAATATATCTTTAATGAGTTGATAAATGAATATTAAGTAACGATTCCTTTGTTACAATTCTTTAGGAACTCCTCATGTTACATTGTCATAGCTGAACTACTACTCATTTGAGTTATTCAGTTTGAGACTTGATAATGCCTTATATGTGACGTATAAAAGATAACCTGCAAAATGCACCTATTTATAATATTTTTTTGAACTGCAACCATACATACTTTGGACACTCAATAACATTATTGGGATATTTTCGTCAGAAAAACCCATCATTAATACATGATTTATTCAAAATATAAACAATTTTGGTAATAAATACTGTAACTGCTCTACCTATTTTGGATACGCAGAAGCAAAATATTGTCTATTCATTGTTGAATATTCTTTTCGTCAGAAATACCTATTACCAATACGCGACTAATCAAAATGCAAACAGTTTTGGTAGTAAATACTTCTACTGCTCTACATATTTCAGATACACAGAAACAAAATATTGCCAATTCATTGTTGTTGTTTTAGTCAGAAAAATCCATGAGCAATACATGATTTTTCAAAATGCAGTTTTGGTCGTAAATAAACCTACAGCTCTACATACTTTGGACACTCGGAAATAAAATATTGTCTATTCAGTTCTTACACTTCAGCGCACATACCTACATTTAAATAACACAACTTTATTAGGGTTTCTGCGAATAATTTATATTAAATCCTGACGTTTCGACTCCTTTACAGGAGCAGTGATCACAGGATGACTAAAACCGTAAAAAAGTTTTATTTAAAATATTGTGTATTCATTCTTTAGTATTCATTTCGTCAGAAAGAAAGGTAACCAACACGTGACTATTTAAAATGCAAGAAATCTTGGAAATAAAGACTCTTCATAAAATAAAATGAAACGACAAGCAAAATATTGTTTTCTTTTTGATTATTTTTTTATTTTAAATGCACTTTAGATTCATTTCGCCCTCCTGAATCTATAAGGGTACAAAGATAGATAGGTGTATCTGTAAGATACACATCAAATATTGCCTGTCTGTCGGTCTTCTACAGCATGTACTTTGGAGAATGTGCTCAGGAGCTGCAGCGATTTGGATGCATTTTGTTTATTCACTCTTTTTTATAATAAAAAGTTTACAACTTGACCGCTATCGCGCCTGATGGTAAGTGACGATGCGATCCAGGTTGTGACGCGCTTGCCTAGAAGATACTCATTCGCTGGTAACTTGAAGACCCCCAAATTGTATATAATAGGAAACACAGAATCAGGCAAGGAGTTCCACTCTTTAGCTATACAGATCACAAAACTCTTTGCGAGACTCTTTGGTATATCCATCATATAATGGTGGCGCCTATTTGTACGTCTGGTTTTCCGATGAAAAAATGGGGATGGTGGAGTAAAGCTGTGCAATTCTGCTGCACAATCTCCGAAATGTATCCCACAAAAAAGTATAGATTAGCAACCTTCTGTCTATGCTCAAGCCCTTTAAGCCTATTATAAAAAGATCGCAATTCTTTGCTGTTCTCATTTGTTTATATATATATCTGCCTTTGATGCCAATATAGTATGTCTAAAATTGCTTTTACTGCATGATAAAGCATAAATGAAAGTAAGCGTGTTTGTATTTAATCTCAAACATTATACCACTCACTACAATCATCAAGCAGACACTAACTAAATAGTAAATGATAAGATACATTTTGATTTATTAAAAGTATTCAGTGACGGTTATCTTCTTGGCATTAGGAATAATAACGTATTTAATGGCGTCAGGTATGCGGTTAAGGTAAAAAAATAACAATGAAAATTATGGAGGCAAGAAAATAATATGATTAACCGCTTGGTGCAACGGTAGCGATACTACCTTTCTCACCCACGGTTCTGAGTTCGAATTCCGGAAGGGGCCGACGTTTGTGTGATGTATACTAGCCATGACTCAGGTACAGATTACCTGAGTCAAGGCTATTTATAGATATATTTCTATGATTATAACATATTTATGTATCATATACGTATGACAATCCGTTACCCTAGTATCCATAACACAAGCCGTACAATGCTTCCTTTGGGTTAGGCTAGTTGGTCTGAATGTAAATATGGGGTATCTTGGATTCACTGAATATTATAAGTCTCTTCGTACTTTGGGTTATCTATATGACTGAATGCTATAAACTGAAACTACTTTGTGGTGGCCTTACATGGTCAGTTCGTAGGAAGATATGCGAAGCTGAACTGAGCTCTTTAGATATGAAGCAGTTCTTTTGGCCATGACGAGAAGCAGGAACAGGTCTCAATTCTGACATCAACCTCCTAAGCTGAGCGACAAACTCTGAAGAGTCAGTAGTCTGTAAGTTAGATTGAGGAACTATCATTTCACCAGGAAGACGAAGGGGTTCTCCGTATAGAAGTTCAGCTGCTGAAGTCTTCAAATCTTCCTTCACGGCTGAACGTAATCCTAGTAGCACGATAGGCAAAGCTTTAATCCATGGTTCTGTACGACACATCAGAGAGGCCTTGAGCTGCCTATGGAGGCGTTCTACCATACCGTTGGCACATGGATGGTAACTTGTGGTGCGTAACTTTTTGGTACCGAGAAACATCATAAGCCTACGGAATAAGTCTGACTCAAATTGACGCCCCTGATCTGTCGTGATGCAAGTAGGAACCCCAAATCTCGCGATCCATCCGACTAAAAGTGTATCGGTGGTCTCTTCAGCAGTGATACTACGCATAGGCCAAGCTTCTGCCCATCGCGTAAATCTGTCTACAGCGGTAAGCAGTTAGCGGTAGTCTTCGCACACGGGTAATGGGCCTACGATGTCAACGTGTATGTGACTAAAACGACCAGACGGTGTATCAAAGTTGCCAAGCGGAGAAACTGTATGTCGCGTAATTTTATTTTGCTGACAAGGTATGCACGATCTAGTCCACTGTCGCAAGTCTTTACGGATAGAAGACCAGACAAATCTATCTGCAATAAGTCGAGATGTGACACGAATGCCAGGATGACTAAGATTGTGAAAATTTTCGAAGTATTTTCTACGCAAGGGTAAGGTAAGAAACGTTCGTGGCTTGCCGGTGGAAGTATCGCAGATCACTTTGATGTCCGTACCGGGTAAGCAGATGTTTTCCAGTTTGAGGGAAGTGCCGTTTTCAAGTAGTTCTTGAAGCTCTTTGTCATCTTTTTGGGATTCAGCAAGGGCTGAGTAGTCGTCTTCAAGTGAAATTGACTCAACCCTTGATAATGCGTCAGCCACGACGTTATCTACGCCTTTTATATATGCGATATCAGTCGTGAATTGCGATATAAAATTTAACTGGTTTAGTTGAACAGGAGGCAGTTTTTCACGTTTCTGTATAAAAGCATACAGGAGGGGCTTATGGTCTGTGTATATGGTGCAATGTTGAGCTTCCAAAATATGTCGAAAGTATTGCACAGCTTCATATACAGCCAAAAGCTCTCTATAATATGCGGGCCAAAGTGTTTGGCGACTAGTCAATTTCTTGCTGAAGAATGCCAAGGGCTGCCAATGTGTGCCAACGCGTTGTTGGAGGCAGGCTCCAACCTGTGTACTTGACGCGTCGGTGAAGAGGCCAAGTGGGACGTCTGGAAGTGGATGAGCAAGCATGGTGGCCTGGCTAAGGCTGTCTTTGCATGCTTTAAAAGCATTTTCCAGTTCTACAGTCCAAGGTACAGGTTTGGAACCCTTGAGCTTTAAATTAGTCAAAATATTTATCAATGGTGTTTGCATTTCAGCAGCGTGTGGTAGAAAACGTCTATAATATTTAATCATGCCCAGGAATCTTCAAAGACCCTGGACAGTTTTGGGAAGGTTATACTCCTGGAGAGCAGATATTCGCTCTGATGGAGGAGCAGATCCATCTTTTGAAATTCGGTATCCCAGGAAGGTTACTTCTTTTGCTCCTAAAACGCACTTTGCGGGGTTGATGACAATGCCGTAATCAGCCAACCTTTGAAATAGGGTGCGCAAATGGCTTTTGTGACTGTCTTCATCGGGAGAGAATACTAAAATATCGTCTATGTACGGAAAACAAAAGTCCAGATCTCTAACAATCTCATCCATAAATTGCTGAAAGTTTTGCCCAGCGTTACGCAACCCGAACGTCATAAATGGGAATTCAAAAAGCCCGAAAGGAGTAATAATCGCGGTTTTGCAAACGTCCTCGCTGAAAACAGGAATTTGTTGGTAAGCTTTAATTAGGTCGAGAGTGCTAAAAATAGTAGAACCAGCGATGTTGTGACTGAAATCCCCAATATGACGAACGGGATAGCGATCCGGAACTGTCCGAGCGTTTAAAGCACGATAATCTCCACAATGACGCCAAGAGGAATCCTTTTTGGGAACTAAGTGAAAAGGCGACGACCAAGGACTTTTAGAAGGTCTTGCGGTGCCATTTTTGATCATATCGTCAAATTCTCTTTGAGCGATCTTGAGTTTTTGTGGGCCTAGACGTCGTGGACGACAAGAAACCGGAGGACCATCCGTCGTTTTAATATAATGCATAGTATTGTGCTTTATATCTCTATGCAGGCTATTACACGACCTCCCGTGTAATAGTAGGGAATTCGGAGAGAATTTCACTAAAAGGTGATGCTGTAGAAATTGAAATAGTCTTTATACTTGGTTGGTCATGTGAAGCAACAGAAGTTGGTGAAGAAAGACCGGTGATACCGTCTAAAAGACGCTTATTATGACAATCAGGCAGCAAATGGTAATGAGCGAGGAAATCTGAACCTAATATGGGCGTACTAACATCAGCTATGACGAATTGCCAGCGAAATTCTCGTCGTAATCCAAAGTTAAGATTAAGAGATACACATCCATAGGTTTTTATTGTGCTGCCATTCGCTGCGCTGAGCTCGTAACTACTGACGGGAGTTTTATTGCTTAAAATCTTTCGTGGGTAGCAACAAAGGTCAGATCCTGTATCAATCAGGAATCTGACTTTTGAGACTTCATCTGTAATAAATAAGCGGCGGCTCGAAGGTGTGCAGTCAGTTGCTGCCATCACTGACTGAGCTTGGGGTTTTCCTGTGACCAGCTGCATGGGCTTATACACTTGTTCGCCTTGGCTTTAAAAGTCTTATGATACCAACAGTATTTACCTGTTGGTGATTGAGAACGGCTTCGAAATTGCATTCAGCCCCGGCTCATGGATCGGTTTCGTCCGCGACTAGGTGGGATGTGATGGCAGCGACATAAGCAGTCAACTCTTTCATCTGTAAAGCATGCAGTCCCAGAGGATCATTCGGGGTTGCAAGTGAAGGCGAAGTCGCAATACCCGAGGATTTGCTGTCAACACCTGAAGTGGAAGGCCCCATATTTGATGCGGAAACAGCGTGCACAAAGTTATGCGCAGTCGTTGCAATTCCAGGAACAACTTCCAAAATTTTATCGGCATCTGCTGCAATATTGTCAAGTGAGTCAACTCGAGCTGCCAGTAGAGCCTGAAGATTTTGTGGTAAGCGCCGCATAAAAAGCTGTCGAAGCATACCATCATCCGTAAGAGTTAGTTAGTTAGTTTTACGGGGCATTTTCCGCACTTAGCCTCCTGATTGGGCCATTGTACGTGATTGAGTATCCGTAAGAGTATTTCCTGCTAAAGAACGAAGGTGTCTTAAAAATTGCGAGGGTTTTTGATCCCCAAGCTCGGAATCTGTTAAAAGTTTTATAACGCGCTGTTCCTCTGACTGTGACAAACGTCTTATAATTTCACTTTTTAAAAATTCATATTTGTCTGTAGCCGGTGGGTTTGTAATAATATCTTCATTTCATCGGTAATTTTAAAGTCTAATTTTTCTATGACGTGGTCATATTTGGTGAGATCTTTTGTGATGCCTGCTCTGCGAAAATGTGATTCAACATGTGCGAACCACATTGCGGGTTTTTGGTACCAAAAAGGTGGTATTTTAGGCGCAATCGCAGCAACGGAAGACTCGCTTTTGACAACTGGAGGGCTTGTCTCAGTATGTGACGGCGCAGGTAGTGGCTTGTTAAGGCTAGCTCGCAGTGCTGCATTTTCCTGCAGTGCCGTTTGAAGTTGTGCTGAAAGAGTATCCAGCTGAAGTCGGAGCTCCGGATCCATATTGGGAGTATTAGTTTCACTGTCAGAAATGGTTAGAAGTGTCGCAAGTTAAGACCGGGTGCAAATGTAAAAAGGTTAAAATCGGTTAGTTGTCACAAGTGAATTATAATTTATATGGTGTGACAGTGCTCAGTTCCCCTAAAAGCATAAAACCAAAAGCAATGTTTTGATTATTAACATATACCAAAAACGTCTTAAAATTATTTTAACACAAATAATAATAAAAGAAAAAGAACCGTCATTCAAAGATAACCATAGACCTTAAATCATATACTCATATGCTAGCACCTTAAAATTCAAGAAATAGCAAAGTCACAATATTACACACACAACGGCATATTTATAAAAACAAAAAAAAATTAGTATTGTTAATGCAAACAAGAAACAAATTTTTAACAAAATTATTCATGCTAACAGTATACAAAAATTAAGACCAAATTCTCAATGGCAACAACAAAGTATAAATCAGACAATGTAAACAAAGAATGAAAATATTTTTCAAGCTAGAACATGCAAACAAAACTTAAAATAACTTGCAGATAAACTGTTTTTCTCATTAAAGATTAATAATGAATTATATTAGTAGTATTAGTATATAAAGAAACTGCACCTACCCATTCTATACTTATTAGTAAGCTTAGAGTAATAAAATGTTTTAACATTTGTTAATTATAAAAAAAAATGTTAAGCATAGTAATCAAAGAAAAAAAATATTGTCACTACAATAGTTCAAAATTAATGTCTGATGGCACACTTGAAGTTTCATGCAATGTACTTTAAAGTTGTTGACCCACATTCAACACTGAATAATAAACTTGCACTTGCGAAGAAAGCAGCAATGTATGTTGAAGTGCACTCAACCAGCATTGTACGAGGTACCAGTGAGCAAAACGAGCCATTTTGTGAGCAAAAAACAAAATGGCTCGTTTTGCTTATACTTAATAAAAAAATATATAATGTTTTCTGTTTCTGTAGGATAAATTATGTTCCCATGCAGACCGAAGTAGAGATGTTTTATCTGGAAATGGTTTGCCCTATACTGGTAGTGTTGTAATAGGTATTAGCTCAGTCTTCTTGATGTTTTGGAGTACTTCGATTTTGACTGTAAGCACGAAATATATATAGATTCTTGTACCTTTATTTGATGCTCGAACCTTTTCCAATACCAAGATGTGTGGCTGTGTTGTCCAATTACTTAAAAATCTTCTGTAGCAAGCAGAGAGTGTGTTCTGCTCGGGTTCACCATTATGGGGTATCTTGGATTCACTGAATATTATAAGTCTCTTCGTACTTTGGGTTATCTAGGTATATGACTGAATGCTATAAACTGAAACTACTGGAAGTTTTATCATACGGTTTTAATCAATTAGCACAGTAACTCGTTAGTAAAGTTAGTCGTACAATTTGTTAAACTTTTGCGGGGCAAACTTCTTTTTCTTCTCTTGACAGATTACAGATTGACATTGACATTTTGTGAATAGCTGCGTTCAGGTTTGCTGAACGCCGCCACATAAAAATATTATTTTTATAGATAAAAAGCAACTTGGATGACAGTTATTTATTCATTCAAATCAATTACAAAAGTAAGAACACATCAACTAGCCTAGTCCAAAATAAGCACTGTAAAGTTTGAGTTATGGATACTAAGATATGTACTATTCAAAACCTGTGTATCAGTAGTGGGATTAATAGGCTAACGCTGATTATGATGGAAGTGGTAAATACGATTGTCGAGTGTCATTGAGCTTTTTTCACAGGTTTATGACTGGGATAAGAAGACGCAAAGCCTTATCTTATCGTCCTTCTTCTGGGGCTATGTGGTGATGCAAATACCATCAGGTATAGTGGCGAAGAAATTTGGTGGGAAACCTATAATGATATTTTCCATATTATCAAATGCGATTTTATGTCTTCTGGTGCCGACTTTAGCTGCTTTGGTAAGTCATACGAATTGGACATTTCGTCTATAAAAGATTCTGGTATTCGAAATTCTTTTCGAGATTAACGATATAACTTAAGGATTGTCATAAAAACAATCATTAATTTCAAACGCATCATTGTACTTACATATTTCATTAAATATAAAAAACATATTTAATTAGAAAATTCAATAAACTTTAAAGTACCTACATACAATTTTATGATTTTGAGTTTTTCAATGCTATCTTATATGACAAATTATTTCAAAAGGAAAATACTTGAAAAATCATCTAGGCTCACATGGGCTCAGATCCCGCCTGAAAATAACTTGTAACCGAGTCGATTTATTCTAATATGTCTCCTATAACATAATATAATTTATATCATTTTACAAAGAGTGATGAACTACCATAGAGCTTCATCACCTTTGAACCACCACAGCGCCAACGCACCCATAATAGTGCTCATGCTGCTCCAAAATTATTTTAGTAACAAGTCGCTTCGCTTGCTGATGATCATAAGAAGATAAACAGATCTACTACGTTACCCATTTTAAAGTCATTTCAAATACCGCAAGGTTGGGCGCAAGGTGGTCATGAGTAATCACAATATATAGCTAATTAAAAAGTAAGACCTGGTCAAGAGTACTCGAAATTGCTGGGCATGTTTGAGGACTATGATGACACTGGAAAAAGCGACAAATACGTGTAAGGATCATAGCAGATGGAAGAAAATTATACCTGCTTACCCTTTTGGGACATTTGACATTGCGACATTACAAGACCAAACGACGCATTGACTTTTGTAATTATCAGTTTTGGATACTTAATTATCGTCAAAGATGTAAACCCGAAGCCCGAAAGTGAAGTGAATGGCGTGACAAGCAAAATACAGCCACAGCACTTTAAAACAAGGCTTTACATAATATTGCTACTCTCAGCAGCGATAAGCTGTTATCTCCTACCGTTTTGTCCTAAGAGTGACATCAAAATTCAAATTAGTTCTCATTTGGTACTTAATTAAATATTCACATTTATGCTGCAAAGCCAGATCATTTGAGAATTTCCTTTAGAAAGAGTTTTTTTTTAATCTTAACTGAAAATATGCTGCGTGGTTCTGGCAGAATAAAAAAAAAAAAATAATTTATTTATTTGCGAGAATATGGATAACAGTAGGTGATACATAATAATAACCGACATATTCTGCTGATAATACAGCGCGCAAATGTAAATGTACTATCCAATTTATAGTACATTTAGTCACAGACTGTCTCTCTCGAGTCGTACATTAAACATGACGAATGATAATAGTATTAATAATTCATGGCAATTAATTATATGACATTATTATTAGATTAAAATTAAGCAAAATAAGTATAATAAAAAGATATTGATCTAAACCACAAGTTAAACAAAAAAAAACAACCATGCAAGTCAATGCAGATTAAAAACAAATTCATTCAAAATTATTATAAATAACAATTTAGAATTTATCATTCATAAAGTCATCAATATCATAATAATTTTTATCCCATAACATATTAAATAAGAACTTTTTGAATTTACTGAATGTCATTTGTACCATATCGTTAGACAATTTATTATAAATACTTATAGCCATACAGTAGCAATTATTTGAAAACAACTTTAGTCGTTGTTTTGGAATACATAATTTGTTACCACTTCTTCCCCTATAATTAAAATCACTTTTGATACTGAAAAGATCAGGATGCTTTTTCACAAAAACACAGATTTCAAATATGTACAGACAAGGTAGCGGCAACACTCCAAGAGCTTTGAATAAAGGTTGGATAGTTGATCCAAGAATCCTGCGCCACAGATCGCTCTTATACATTTTTTCTGTAACTTAATAGCTCGATTCATTTCAACCGAATTTCCCCACAGTATGATACCATAGCGTAATACCGATGCCACGTAGCCATGATATGCCATCAAAGCGGCAGTTTTCGAGACAGTTTGCCTAATTCTGTTTAAAGCATATACAAATCTATCGAGTTTATTTATGAGGACGTTTATATGTGCTTTCCAATTCAAGTATTTATCTAGCGTAATACCTAGAAATGATATAGTGTTGACTTCTTCAACTTCTTTATTTTTATATTTTATGGCAAATTTCATTTTATAACTATTTTTAGTTTGAAAGTAAATATATTTAGTTTTAATAGTATTTATTTGTAGATTATTATGTTCTAACCAATCTACTACTTTGCCGACATTTGTAATTATGTCAGATTCTAAGTCCTTCCTGTTTTTACATTTTACTTCTAGTGTTGTATCGTCTGCATACAAGAAACAATTTTGGTTAGTTGCATTTGGCAAGACGTTAATATAAACAAGGAATAGTAGAGGACCGAGAATGCTTCCCTGTGGCACACCGAATTTATTATATCGTAATTCAGAAGTGTAAATTGTTTTTCTTTTACCTGAAATTTGAGATATTTGAACACACTGTTGCCGATCTTTTAAATAACTTTCTAACCAAGCTAAGGCATTTCCCCTAATACCACATCGTTCAAGTTTATGCAATAGGATTTTGTGTGAAACAAAGTCAAACGCTTTCGTCATGTCTAAAAAGACTGCCAATGTATTCAAGCCTAGATCTAAATTTTGTGTGATATATTTTATAAGATGGAAACAGGCAAGTGTTGTAGAGCTGGCTTTCCTAAACCCAAATTGTTCCAGTTTTAACAGTTTTTGTGACGTTAAAAAATAGTAAATCTTTTCTGACATAACTTTTTCAAATATTTTAGCTAATATCGGTATTAAGGTTATCGGTCTATAGTTATTTATATCGTCATAAGCTCCGTTTTTGTGAATTAGTTTGACGATGGTTTGTTTTAGTCGTGACGGAAAATAACCCTCGACAAGTGACAAGTTAATTATATGAGAAAGCGGAACAGATAAATATTTAGCACACTTTTTCAATATTACTGTGGTTATTTCGTCATAGCCTGTTGAATTAGTATTTTTCATACCCTTTATAATTTTAAGAATATCGTTATCATTTATAGGCGTAACATATATAGATTTAGGAAAGATAGGAATGTTTATTTCATTATTTATGTTATTGTCAGAATTGGGTTTGTTGGTCATATTTATAAAAAAGTCATTAAATTCATTACATATTTCTAAAGGATTTTCAATACTCTTATTTTTTATTGTAAGTTTTTGTATTTGTCTATTAGTAATTTTACTTGATGTATCACTTTTTATTATACGCCAAGTTGTTCTGCACATATTGTTTGATTGACCAATTTTCTTTGTATTGATAATTTGATGTGCTTGTTTTAAACACTTCTTTAAAACTTGGGAATATCGTAAGTATTTCTTTTTATTTGACTTTTTGTTAGAAGTGGATAAGAGATATTTAAAGTAGAGCCTTCTTTTTACAATGAAACTCCGTTTTAAGCCTTTAGAATACCAGCATTTTTTATTAAGTTTATTTACGAATTTAATTGATATGATGGGATAACATAGTTTTTAAAGCAAAATTAAATAATTATGGAATAAATTGAAAGATTTTTCCGTGTCCGTTTCTGTAAGTACATCTTTAAATGAAAGTGAACTTATGCAATCGATAAATTTTTTAACGTTTTCCTCACTATAGTCTCTCTTTTTTTCAAACCAAAACTCTGGTACCTTTCTATAATTATTACTTCTTGGAATTTCATAAGTTATACTTTGCCCCTTATCGTGATCCGATAGACACAAATATCGACCAAATCAAATATCGAAAAAAATATCGACCTGTCACTATGAAAGATGTTATAAAACCCAGGTATTCACCATACAGCTCCCCAAGATCACATAACGTGGCATCTTACTGAGATCAGCAATCCGCCTGTCTAGCTAGAGGTTATGGCAAAGCCTCACCTTTTGAGAAGAAGGCCTCCGTCTAGAAATGAACTTGTTTGGCTGTTGAAGAGAAAATGAAACAAATCGCCAGCCAGACACGAATTGAAACCCCACCCTTTGTTTTTGTGTAAGAAACAGTGAGATATGAGGTTTGAATTCCCGTCTCAGACAGATGATTGTTATCCATAGCTTTATTTGTCAATTTAGATATATGTTGATTGTAATTGCAAAAATATAAAAGTTTTCTAAAAATCTATTCTAAATGTCTACACTAATTAAATTTTAGTGTGTTATTTCCTTTAATGGCTGCCAATGTTTTGTATATCTTTTATTATATAATATTATCAAAATGAGAAGCATCGTATATCAGAAATCAGAGGCTGAAAGCAGTTACAACTGGATTTGAACATTGGATCGAAAATCATATTGCAAATTCGGAAATTAAACAATTTTCGCAAGAGTGGGTCGCCGGAATATCCTAACAATTTATTATTATGAGTTCCTTTAAGCTTTGCAAATAAAGCTGTCCTATCTTATTGGTTCCGACTGTTTCTAAAGTTGTTAGCACAATCACAATCCACAAATTCACTTTGGACCCACCTGGTAGACTATTGCCTATTGTCCCTAGAGTATTTACATCCACAAAGAAAACCTATCAATGAAAAGGGGGATTTAGGGGATTAATATTAGCTAATATCCCTCTGTATGAGATTATCTGACGATGATATTTATAATATACGCAATTGCAGATTAAATTAGTTGAAATTTTCTCCCTGACATTTGAAACTTTTTCTGTGTAAATCTTTCCTTTTCTATAGTAACGGTATGACAGCAATTCATTTAATATTCTCTTAATCATTATTATATCAACATTATGACGTCTGAGAAAAGCCTTCCCTAAAGTTCTCTGTAACGATTAATCTTATTCACCTTGACTTTTTGACGAAAAGTTAAAAGAGTGAAGACAATTTCCGCCAAAATATATTTCAAGTGATATAATTTCTTTATTTAATTAAAATACTTTCTGTATTTCAGGGTGGTTGGGTGTTAGTATGTGCTGCTCGAGTTACTATGGGACTCACTCAAGCGTGTTTGTTTTCCTCAACCCAAACGTTGATTGGGCAATGGGTGCCGGCTAGCGAGAGGACTAATTACACTGGAATAGTATTCGGAGGTGCGTATAATACTGCAACGAAATATAAAAATTCAAAACGAAAAATTTCGAACGTATTTGGATATAATGAAATCCCGTTTTTTTTATTTTCAATGGGTTTGCTCTTGATCCCAATAAAGCCCAGGGGCAAGACAGGATCCACGATGGAACGCGCTAGCCCAGAAGGTGCCTATTCACCCAGACTCTGAGAACAGACTGGTTATTAGTAATAAGTATTCGGAAATTAGACGCAGAGACGAAGTTCCACTCCTTAGCTTGGTTGACTTGGTGAATAGCAACCAAGAAAATGGTAGCCTGCAGTGCGTCTGGATGTCCGATGGAAAAAGTTTCGTTCACAATAGCTGTGCCCTGTTATTTTACCAGCAGATTTCGTTCCTGTGGTGATATCGGGGTAAAACGTATTTTGTGTTCAAAGGGTATATTATAAGCATTAGTGAAAAATAATATCAGATTTAGTAGTTCTGATAACCTACCTCCACATATAAACGGACTTATTTAATGCACTTCCTCTTCTTTTTTTTAATCTTGAAGTTATGACCTCTTTTCAGGAAGTGTCTTCACAGGATGCCCAATAAAATGGTACAAGCATATTATGACTATGTCCAATATTTAAAGTAAAACTTCATTAGACGCGACTCGAGTGTAACTCAGAATTTTTCTGATAAAAGTAAAGCTTTGTAGTCTGTATTCAATTTAGATAGCTTCCGCTGTTTAAAGTCTTTACGCACGATTGAAATCAAACTTCCTTGACGTTGATGATACATATTACTGAAACGAATATGTATCATATACGTCAAAAAAGCTTTACTTCAATCGTGCGTAAAGACTGCAAATATAACAGTCACAGAAAATTTTATTTGGTACGTCTCTAATCATACAATATATTTTATATCAAATTATTATAGTTCATTCAGTATCAACAGTTCGAAAATTGAGTAGCCTCTATAGGAAAAACTAAAATGGTAGTAGATTGCTTATGATAACAATTACCTTATTTACCCGAGGACACGACTGCAGGAACATAATTATGAAAGAAATATAAAAATGTTTTGATTATCCCTCAAAATTATTTCATGTCTATAGAAAAAAATGTAACACATAACAATTTGGGTGCAACATATATATCACTTAACATAACATCGCTTACTACAAGTAATAACATTATTGACACTTCGTATCACAGATGGCGCTAGCTCCAAGAAAGCGTGTTAGTTATTTCTAAGGCATATATACAATATATGTAGAGTTAGACCTACATTGGTCGAAACAAGGTTCCCGTGTATATATATCACCTAGCTACATGAAAGATCTTCCGTTTAGCCTTCTATTCATTCTTCCCTATTGATTTAGGAAGTCTGGTATTATTAAAACGACCCGCAAGGCTTCTTCTTCACATTGGCTTCAATAGTTTTAATGAATATTTGCAAATTTTTCCTCAATATGCATAGGCTGCAGCATTATGGTTTATTGCTTTGTGGTTTGCAGGTATGCAATTGGGAGTAATTATTGCTATGCCTCTCTGTGGCTTCCTCGCAGAGACTGCTATGGGATGGAAGCTAATATTTTACGTGACATCTGGCATTTTAATTGCTGACTTAGCAATTTGGTGTATCTTTGGTGCTAGCTACCCAAGAGAACATCGTTGGATCAGTGAGGAAGAAAAGCAATATATAGAAGCTGGCCTTAATGTTTCAAAATCTGTAAGCTTGAATTTTGGTTATCCGTATAATATTACTATTTGGATAATTTTGTGTGAGATTTCAGGTGAATCTCGAAACGCGAGCAAAATTAACGCATACGGATACAGATGTTATTCCACAACTTTTTTTTAAGTATTAATAAAATTCTCTGGATGTATAAGCACCATGAGTTGGTTATGCTATGCTTGTTTTATAATACGAACTAAATTAGTTACAGTTTATGTAGAGTGATCGGCTTGTAAATCAGATAATTTATAAAAAAAAAACCATTAAAAAAACCCTTAACAATTAAGATAAGAAACTAAAACTAACCTAACTTACCTTAGTTTTCACTCTGGATTGATGTTATAGTCTATGCCTAAAAATGAAGCTCCATGTACCGGAACATTGCTTGTTGCAGTCTGAGATCCACCTTATTAAGGAGACATAAGAACATATCTAATTTAGTTTTCTGGGTAATAATAATATTTCCTGCATTTATACCAATCAGCCTAACCAAAAGTAACCAATTTCTATAGAACTTGTGTAAGGCATACCAGGGTAATAGATAGACATGCGTCGAAGTTATATTCCTAGAAATAAATATATATGAAGTGAAATAAAATGAAATTAACTTTATTTAAATGCACTTAACATTTTTGAGTCTTCCATCATTTTACCTACCACCCAGTCAGGACATTTTTTAACTGACAAGAAGAATGGCCGCAAGAAACTCGTCAGCTTTAACAGAAGTAACGACATTTACAATTTAATATGTTGTCACCATAGGTGATCCACAAAAAGCAAACAAATATTCTGTTATTAAAATAATAGTACTGTTATGACATAATTATTTCGTTGATTACAACACAGTCAACAATTATCTGTTTTAAGTAAGTATCCCTCAACATTGCAACAACATACAGGGATACTATATGCCTCAGGTGCAAATGCTCGTATTCATCACACAAACATTTTCCCCTTCAGGAAGTTCCGAGTTCCTGAAGGGGAAAATGTTTGTGTCATGAAGTTAGAGCCACTTCAGCTAGGCCAAATGGTGTATATATTATCAACACCATTACGATATAAGGTACCTAGTTGTTGTGCTAAAAGTAGCATATAAGCATAGATAAAAGAACGAAGTAGTTATCCAGATTTAAAAACATTTTTGATTTATAGAATTTCATTTTATTGTTAATTACATTACAGCGTCGTCCACCAACGCCATGGAAGAACATTCTGCGGTCGAAGCCAGTATGGGCCCTGCTTGCTCCCCACTGTGCATTTGCAGTATGCTTCGTATTTTTTTTCGTTGATCTTCCAACATTCCTGGAAAAGGGTTTAAAAATTTCATTAAAGAATGTAAGTGGTTTTTCAACTTATTTAATACAAAAGAGCTTGATGACGCAATGGTTAACATGCTTTGTTTGTGATCTTTGATGAAATTAAGTTTCTCAAGTGAAGTATTGTTTTTTTTTAAAATGGAATGTTTTGAATTCTTGAGATCAATAATTTTATGGGTTTTTTTGCAACATTCGTCGGATTAAACCTTATTAAGTTAAAAGATTTGAGTCCTAAAGTCGTATTGCGACAACACACAATCTCACCAAATACAAAAGCATATGAGCTCTCATTTCCGGAATTAACCCATTTATAAGTCTTGATCAAAAAGGACTTTAAAGTCTCGAGTCTTTCCCAACACTAATGCTAGTTCAATAGTGACTTTACTGTATAGGATTGTAGCTGTGATTAACGTCTTCAAAGAATAGGCGGTCCTCAATTTAAACATAATTTTATTGTAACTATTAAGCAATTCCGAGTTTCAGGGAACATCAATTCCCTGTGTATCCCACCAATCAACTGGTCGAGGGCCGAATCTTTTAGTGTGTTCACCAATAAGGAACCTTAGTCCCCAATGTAAAGAGTTAATTATGCTGATCAGTAATCACAAAGTAACCACTTCATATATTTCACAATTTTTTTGTGTCAAGTCAATTGGTTCTTTTATAAGTGCTTGCCAATGGAAACATAGCTTTCAGTCACCAGACTGTTTGTTTTAGATTAATATTTTATATGTGTTTTGTTACAGAGTGCGCTGTTATCAGCATTGCCATACATCGGCATGTGGTTTGGCAGTTCTTTGTCATCATATGTCTCTGAAGTTATTTACAATAAAGGCTTGTTAAATTTAACAACTTGCAGAAAACTGTTCCAATCTATATGTAAGTTTGTTTTCTTGTCACACAACTTTCGCTCTTTAACTTATGAATTTAGGATTTTATGTACAATAACATAACTAGTGCACTGCCGTTCATAGACCTCATTAGAGTAACGAGGAGTGGTTGTAAATCATTTGCACGCGCTGTATACTTCCTCAAGTCATCGGTCCACTTGTTGGATAGCCATAGGGTTCATCAGTTCTACGAGCAATGTAGCTTTACAGAACTGATCAGAAAGTGGTTCTTAAATAACATTATTTTATGTATCATCCTTTAATCGTTGATTCCAAATAATATTCCGATGACCACTTGAACAACATGTACGACACTTTCGAATTTCTGCATTCTATTTTCAACTTAAAGTCAAACATATTGTGGCAGGTTAACATGCTATTGTTCGTATACATTTTTATGTTTATTTATTTTTCCTGTACCTTGAATGAGCATTAATAACATTTATTTTCTCTTATTAATACTGCCTCGCCCTTTTATAGTAAAACAATCATGTATCATTGTACTTTTAGGAAAAAGTCCCTAACCTATCAAGGGAAAATTGAATATGCTTAAAATAACAACTCAATTATTACTGTTTACATTTATTTTGTGTTGTGTTGTAGCTTTATTCGGCATCGCAATAGCTCTAGTGATGCTTTCCTTTTTGGGTCCGGCAAATCAATTTTTATCTGTAGCAACACTGGTGGGTTGTTTAACCATGGTTGGATTCAGCACAGCTGGTTTCATTGTAAGTAGAAGAATACTTCGGTCATCTATTATTTTACTATTTATCATATATTTTATATTTAAAGGCAATTTTGGATTATACTACGCCCTTACTTAAAGTGAAAGATAAAATGCTTTTTATTGAATAGGAGCATTTACAAAGCTAGTATTGAGCGTCACCAGCTACGCCATGGTTTCGTAAGTCTTACATCTGGAGACCTTGTACCGAGAAGAAGCCGCAAGAAAATCGGCAATTGCTGTTTATTTCGCTTTAAGTGTTAAATTATTTAGTAATAAAACATTAAGGGAAACTTTTCTTGTATTTCTAAAACATATATGATAAAGTACACATAAAGAGACATATGGTAAAATAAAATGAACGGTTTATATACAAAAAATAGAAACAAAGCAATACTCTCTACGTGTTCCTGTCTTTATAAACACCGATATTGTAATAGACTTTGTTCTTAATTGTCAGAATGTTACGCCTATGCAATTAAAGGTCCTGTCAAAATTTCTTTAAAACATTTTTTTTATTATGAGATATAATCTTCTAATATATTGTTTCTCTTTTTGTTTAAGATCAACCAATTGGACTTGTCGCCCAATTATGCTGGTGTTATAATGTCTCTACTAAATTTCATCGCAACTGTTGGTTGTGCTCTGATCCCAATAGTGACAAGCGTTATTTTACGTAACGATCCAGTAAGTATGTTTGTCAACGATACTTTTATGGTCATACAAAATATCTTGGACAAAATATGCTGTATTAAGTAAGATCGCTTCCACTTGTAAGCACATACAAAGTCAAATTAGCAGAATAACAGCAAGAGGTCATCATCCACAAACGGAAGTATAATGCCTCAATTGATAGCAAGACAAATCTCTTGTAACATCAGATGGTGTGGAAATAAACCCTACTTTGACAAATAACCAATCACCGCAATGAGCCAATTTCACGTAATCTTTTAGTGACTTTCAAAAAAACAAGATACTCATAATGGTATAATGGTACTCATATTCATAATTTTGTTTTGAAAATAATAATTACTGAACTATTGCTAGCATAGCTTACATACTGAAGTAAAGTTGATATAATAAAACAAACATAAGACAACATCACCTACCTACTTCTGAACCCAAGTTAAGTAGCTAAAGCACTTGTGATCTAGGGTTCAGAAACAACGAAAATACTGACAAAACAAAGCTATATTAAACTGACATTTTGAAGAACTTTGAAGACACAAAGACAAATGAGCTACATTTGGCATTAGTTTTAAATAAGTTATCTGAAGTTGTAAAGTACTATCATTTTACAGACGACGTCATTTATTTAATTGTTTGGTAGAATTCATCGAGTTCTAAGGAACAGAAAATGAAACATGGAAATCCTCATTGCATTTGTTTTCGACATTTGAAAATCCCAAGATTTAAAGATATCTCTCATATCGATCGTATGTTCCTGACTAAAAATAAAGATTATCATTGTAATAATGTAATTTTGTTCTTACAGTCTGATGTTAGCCGATGGCGTATTGTGTTTCTCCTGATAGCTGTTTTATGTGTAATCGCCAATGTTCTGTACCTTGCTTTGGCCACCAGCGACCGACAACCCTGGGACGATCCCAACTACGTAAAGAAAATATTGGATGACCCAGGTTCTATATTCACTAATATGTTAACTACACAAATATAATTAGTACGATTAAAAAGTCTAAATTTTATTCATAAAGTTTCAATAACTATATAAACTTCATGGACCAAGGATATTTTGGAATAATCTTTTTGTAATATCATTTTTCTAGCTTAGTTTGCTTTCATTTATAAAGTTTCTCATGAAAAGTAACTGTTGTTAAAACTTGTCCCACTAATAGCCAATGGAAAGACTTAAATTGATTATATTTATCACATCTCACTAATATAATAAATATAAAAGTACTTTGTTATTTATACTTGTAAAAGTATAACATTCGATTTTGTAGTTAAATAGTTACCTAGACCATAAAGAGGTGGCGCTGGCGTCAGGTAAAATAGTACTTGTAAAAATTAACGGTTCTGTCAGGGTTTCGGTAGCTCAATTAAAAGAGTACTCGTCTTGACAGTGAAAGGATGTTTGTATGTTTGAAACTCAATTACTCAAAAAGGAATGAACGTATTTATTTAAATAAAATTCAGCACGCATATAGTTTATAACCTTTGTGTTTCTATTTAATTTTTTGCATTCACAATGCAATATTTCTATAAGATATAAAATACGTGTGTAAAAACAAATAAACCTCCAATTTATTACACACGTATTTTATATCTTAAAGAAATATTGCATTGTGAATGCAAAAAATGAAATAAAAAAACTATTATTATAGCTGGTTCCATCTTAATCGATTGTTTAATATTTGTAAAAATATTACTTTCGATGTTGAAGGCAGTTAGCATTCAAAATTGGTGGAACGATACTAGCTCAAAGTAGAAGTTGAAATACGTTTGTAAAATTCGACACGTTTGCCAGCGTCTCGGTAGCTCAGCGGTCAGAGCACTCACCCGGATAGCGAAAGGTCATGGGTTCGAATCCTACCTGAGGGTTCGGAGGCGTAGTTGTTTTTTACACACGTATCTTATATGTTTTAGCCTTTATTAAAACAAAAGACACTTTTCATTGCGGAAAATAAATATCTATCTTGGTAGCGATAACTTTTTTTGAATATAGGTAGAAATATTTAGGTCACCTCTTTAGATTTTCAGATATTTCTTCCATTAGCTTTAATATTATGCTTATCTTAAAATTAAATTTTTAATTTATATTTTGTTTTCAGAGGAGTTGAAACCAGTTTTAAAAGGCGATTACAGCAAAGAACAAGTAACTGAAAAATGAAACTAATAATCGGTTATGTATTAAATATTGTAACTTGGTTTAAAATTTGTAAATAATTTTGAGTAGTGCGATCCAGTCTTAATTTGTAAATAGTATTTTTAAATATAGTTATAATAATAAATACATTCAAACTCCATTCGTATTCTTATTTCTTTTAAAAATTTTAGTTTCATAGAAAATTATTAAAAAGTTTCTATGAAACTAAACTTTTTAACAACAAAATTTTATGCAGCGCTTGTTTCGCTAATAATGACGCTTGCCACCTCAGTCAGAGCGAACGCAGCAAACAGCAGTAATGCGTTTTAAACTCAGAGTAAACAGGACGTTTTAAAGAATTTTACCGTTCATCGGAAAACATCATTTTGTTCCTGTGTGCTGGCATTGAGTGTAGTAGTAACCTCACCCCCCCGCAAAAAATGGCAGAAAAATATGTACGAGAAATTGACTTATGGCTACTCCAGTCCTGTTTACTCTGAGGTTTTAAAGAATTTTGCCGTCCATCGGAAAACATTTTATCTAGCGTTTTCGGCGCTCTATGTACTTTCGATCGATGCTGTCGCTGCTGTTCTGTAGTTAGTCAGCCGGTGATTGACCAAATGATTTGGAGTTGATCCATGTGATTGGATTGGATATACTGGATATGCTAAGAATTTTGAACGGAATGATTAGATATATACCCGGAGTGGCATATAGCTCCAGGATATAACTGAGTAACACAAGTCTATAAGGGACAATAAATCAACAAAAATACCAATACATCTTATTTATTAGCATCACACATTATTATTAATAAAATAATTTCCAGTAGGAAAACACATATAAAATAACGGCTTTTACCAAATATTGTTTTTATGTGGCTTCAAAAATATGTTAATGTATTGAATTACATACAAGGTTACAAACAAACATTATACACTATTCAAATTTTGGAATTTATAAGAAGTAGGTAAAAGAAGGAAAAAGTGGGGTAAAAAAGTAAATGGGGTTAGAAGACAGTTCCGTTTAACATTTCTTATAGTAAAAGTAGGTATACTCTTGTTGTCGAAACACAAAACCAAACAAAAAAATAATACATACTGGATGCATAGAAGTCAAGTTACAAGAACAGACTGCTGATGACATGTTAAGAGGAAAGTTTCACACACCATATTCAATGGCGCCAAGGGCACAAAATAAAGGCGTACAGACATTGTACAGACAGACATATTGTCGCCCAAAATGTTCAACCTGCCATCGTAGAACCATTGCAATGCGATGACAATTCGATGTCACTGGGGTTACGCTGGGACAAATGGATGACGACCCTGGGAATATATCTTTTGACAACGGGGTTAGATACGACAGTCAAGAAAAGAGCTACTCTTCTCTTTATGGGATGATAAAGAGTAACAGCTACTTTAGATGTTTATAAAATAGTAAGCAATAAGCTTGACGAGTTTCTGTTATCGAAACAAAGTAAGGCACCATACCTACCATTTGTTAGTGAGATACAACACCTACATCTAACTGATGATGAAACTATGGTTAGCTTCGATGTTCAATCTTTATTCACAAGCTTACCTGTACAAGATTGCATTGATGTCACTAGGAAGAGACTAGAGGAATCCAAATCAAACCCTTAGTCATACAGTGTATAGAAAGGCAAGACTCATACAGGTAGATATTTAAATGGTGGCTGTCACCACTATCCTATACAGTTGTCTACCGTAGGGAAATCTTTATTTCAGAGAGCTCGCGGCATCTGTGACTAACAACATCTGACTGCTGAGCTTCAGCATGTCAAGCGAGTACTACTGCGAGTACCAAGACTACGTCATAGAGGCCGCGCCAAACCAGTTACAGTAGAACGTCAACCTGCTGTCCTTCCCTACATGAAGGGGTCACTGACAAGATTGGGATCATTCTGAAGCGGGTTTTCATAAATACTTACTTTAAACCAGCCAGGAAGATTAACCAATTCTTACGACCGGTTAAGTGCAATATACCCCTCCAGGAAATCAGGAAACATCCTAATTTCAATAGAGACGAAGGTTGGAGCGTTCCACCTGCTTGGGATCTAATAATGAATAAATTAATACCTACAAAAACACACATTGCAAGACCTGATGATGTAGTTAGCACTTTTTGCAAATAATAACAGTAAGATGGAAGTCGGTCCCCCTGCCCGAGTTTCTTTCGCCAGTTCTTCTCGGAAGGGCCTCCCAATTTCCGAACTCAGTAGTAGACTCAGTAGTATAAAATACATATACAATGTAATCGTAGTGAGAATTTAATAACTAAATAAAATGTGAATATAAAACAATTTGATTTATATAAAAAAAATTAACAATTAGGAACGTGTCCGATTCAAATATTGTGAAGGTGAAATCATACATGACATACATACATACAAATACATGACAAACATTATCTTAGTCATCCTATGATCACGACTCCTGTGAAGGAGTCGAAACATCAGGATTACATATAAAATAAAATATGCGCAAAATCCGTAAAAAAGTGTGTTATTCGAATGTGAAATGTGCGCGGAAGTGTAAGAACTAAAACAAGTAAGGCATATAAAAATATACAAAAATAAAAAATAAAACAATTTAACAATAATGAAATGTGGAATATAGTTCATAAAAGAACTAATAAAAGACGATTAAAGAAAAATTAAAGTAAAACTTTAAGTACTTAAGTGAATAATAAGAAAATATCATTCGGACCGAAAATATAACGTAATAATATTTTATAATTTCTTTGAATCAATTGGCGAAGCAATATTACTAGTTAGCGGCAGCGGTGCCCTCGTGCTTTATCCCCGCCAAAATACAAAGAAACTAACCCCGGTAGATATTCATGAAATACGAAAAAAAATAGTATTTAAAAAATTATAGAAGTGACAGTTTTGATGAACTACCGTCACATTTGATTAGAGAATGTGCGGTCGAACCTTTTACCTTCCCTTTCACTGTCAATAAATCTTCGCAAGAATAAGTTGACTAATTAAGACTAATTAAGAACAACAGTGATTACCATTACATGAGAATAACCAAAAGAGTGACCTAAATTATTACAGTCAGTCAACTATATTAGCTGTTCTCAAATACATTAAAATATAGTAAGTAATTGGACATTAAAAATATGCTATTGGAATATTGCTAGATATGTACAAGGCGTATGACCGTGTGCAACATAAAATATTAATAAACCAGTTGTATGCCAAATACAGCTCGCAAAATGTTTATCTCTTATTTAAAAGATAGACAGCAATATGTCCAAATCGAACGTAGTAATCATAGGAGCAGAAAATTTACAGAGCTCGATTTGATATTAAAAATAAAAATGCCTTAATACCACAAGGAAGCGCCTTGGACTCTCTTGTTTTTAGTTTACATAAACGACCTGCCGAAGGTTATGGATGAACCTTGTATTTTGTTCGTTGATGACATAACAATATATTGAATAAAACCTTTAATTGGTTAATTGAACATAACTTAGAGAGAAACTTGAATAAAACAAAATTAATTAGTTTTCACCCACATCAAAAAACTTAATTATTTTAATAACAAATTAGAATGTGTCAATAATTTCAATTTAATAGGCTAGACAAATTAAAAACAAAATCGTCATCTTTTGCATATGCTCTGCATGAGGCTATAAATATATAATTATATATATTGTTTTATTAATTTCTGACATCCCTAATTAGGAGATAGCCAAATAAAACGACATCTTATCAATCACAATCAATTATCTTAATAGGGTAGTTGGCATTCAGTTACTTCAATAGGGGTTCGTGGGTTCGTGGGTACACTGAGTGAGCTCACTTTAGTAATACCTATACCAATTTTATCCGTATGAATCCTTTATTAGCTTTTTAAGTTATATAGCTTGTAATTAAACAATATTGTTAAAATTGAAATAAGTAAAAGGAGAGTGGCGTATTTAAAGGAAAATAGAGGACACGTAAGTTAAAAGTATTTGCCTTGCAAGTAATAAAACATAATTAAAAAAAGACCTCTTAATTAAATAACAATTCAAGACATAATATTTAAGAATATTAATTACATAAATTATATTTATTATACTATAAAATTAAGTATATAATTATACTTAAAAATATTTTTTATTATCTCAAATTATTCGAATCAGTTTTAAAAGGAAGAGGTGTGATGTATTAATAAAGGTCAAGCGACGCACGCGCGTACGCACGGCCTACAGCGGTAGAGGGGCATTGCTCGCTCGACCGTCGGCAGGTGCGTTTGGCGTGTGCTGCTTGGTGAAACTACTGACTGCTTTCATTTGATGGATACCCTGATAGCAACCGAGGACACCACAGGTAAGATAACTTTTTTGGGGTCAACTAAAGGCGGGTACTTGACGTTATTGCTTCCTGGTTGATACGTAACTCTTGCTAGCCAATCCTTCTTAATATAATTATCTGTCATTGATCGACTATCCCACAAGCACAAAAAACAACAATATTTTGTGAAGAGCCACCCTGCAATCCAAAAAGGATAGCAATAATTTTGAGGTCTCTACAAATTGCCCAAGTATATTGTTTGTAATTAATTAACTTCAAAATCAAGTCCATAGTATCATATGTTTCTTTTATAACTACAGAATGAGCTATTGGAATACAGGGTTTTTTATAACCGTTAAGTCAATAAAAAGGCGCCATTCAGATCGATGGATCGTGGCGTATATCAAACTCGTTCATGAGACCTTCAACATTGTGACATACACATAAAGATCCTCCCATTTTGAAATATTCTTTAAAAAGCTCATTACGCTTTCTAAATGAAGACACTGTCACACCTTGTGATAAAAGATTCCATTCTTGAAGCCTAGAACCCAATATAACCTAAATCTGTAGCTAAATCATTCAGTTCGCATTGGTTTATAAGGTGGGGTGTTAATGTTCCTGAAAGTTCAAATGGAGGATCTTCAAGTATGTCTGGAGTAGGCGTAAACGTTTTTTCTGTGCTAATTGAAGATGATGAAGTGGATGGTGTACTTGGTACAGGATAGTTTTCTCCGTGGGGAATAAGTCGCGATTCTGATGACAAGTTTGGTTTTTTAATTTTATTCTTATCCTTCTTCGAGTATCTGGAGACATTTACCGTGCAAAAATAGCAATCATTTACATGATTCGAAGGCTCTCGCCACAGCATAGGAACTGCAAAAGGCATTTTCTTTTGTTTACCTTTTATCCACTTCAGAAGTCCTATGTAACAAGAAATACAACACATTTGAGGTGTCCACGACTTTTCAATATCTCCAATTGTAAATCCAAAATAAGCTGCTTTTATCTCTTCCGTAATTTCTTTTAGATTTTTAACTACATAACATCTGCACACGTAACAAAATTTATTTGGTGGATTTTTACAAGATCTTCTTTGGTATCTAGCCATATTTTTATGCACAAAACGCCTTAACTCAATTAACTAACTTAACTTTATGTAACAACACGAAAATAACTTGTTAAATCGAAATATTCCAAGTACTAATTCGCTAATGCTAGCGAAATATAAGACCTGTTACACCACTTTCATGACTTGATGGGTGAAAGGTGAGGATAGTGCAACAAAAATATATGATTACTGCTCTGGTTGTTAAACCTTTGTTCATTTGTGTTATATTTTGGAGAGTGCTCAGGAGCTGCATATGCTCATACCGTCATCACCCTTTCTTGGTTGTCATTCCTACCTGTCGCACCAAGCGCTTCTAAACTTCTTTTATAATGCGCACAGCAAAGGAGTGGAATTTGTATTTCCGAGTTCTTACTCGTACGTATAACCCGACCGTTTTTAAAGCCATGGTGAAAAGTTACCTTCTGGGTTAGCTCGTTACACCGTGAATCCTGTCTTGACCCCCGGGCTTGATCGAGATCAAGAGCAAACCTATTCAAAGTAAAAAATAAAATGTAACGTATGTAATGTAACTGTAACGAGTCCTGGCTGGTGGTACACTTAGATTAGACCATTGTCTAAATAAGTTTGTTTTCAAATGTATTTTACGGAATAGTACTGGACAATCAACAGATCCATTAACAACATTCAAAAGGCAGGAGGTGTCGCTAATGTTAAATATTTAAACAAAAACACATACATATAATCACGCCTTTTTCCCGCTATATATCCACAATCCTGACATACATCTCCTGTTTATTCAACTCTCATCAGACCTTACATACAAGTTCGATGGTTAAGGATACTTTAAACCTAGCCTATTTTCAGGTCATCTTCTATTTTGTCCCAAAAAGTTAATTTTAGTCTGCCTTTACAAACTTGCCCATGAATATTTGCCTTATTCGCTCAGTTCGTACAGTCTTGTCAATCTTCTTTCGTCCATTCTCTCTACATGTCCCAACCATCTAAGCACCCCTTTTTCTATCTTTGTTAGTTTATCTTCTTTCACACCACATCTTCTCTCATCACATCATTCCCTATTTTATCTATGAAATTAACTCCAGCTATACTTCTTAAAGTTCTCATTTCCGCTCCATTACTAAAATTTATTGCGTGCTGACATTTGGAAAAGTGGGTTGACGATACAATCAGGCATTTGAGTAGTTTAAAAAGTTAAGTAGGTAAAAATCGGCGAAAGAATCAATTAAAAGGTTGGTTGTAGGGTGTCCTACGCTGAGATGACATGTCATTATATCTGATAAGATAACGTTAATAATTTGATAGATAAAAGGAGAGGTTAACAATAATAACAACCTATTTTATCTGTGAGTAATTATAATTTATTGCACAAATTGGATTTCTCACAATATTAATAATACGATTAAAAAAAACTCATTAATCTAGTAATCATCTGACTCGTACATTCATCATATGTGTATAAAAATAACATTTCTTACATTCACACCAATCAATAAAACCCACAGAATCGTAAGTATTTTTGTTACGGATACTAGCGTAAAGCATAGAAATGCATATATTATACATAGATATGGTACATTTAAAGAAATTTATATAAATACCCATGATTCAGGTACAGTCACGAGCAATAAGGACTTTTTGCTGGTGTACACCTCTTATTGCCCGTGACTACACAAATACTCTAATCATCGGATCAGAAAGCAAATCAGAGCAAAAATCAAAATTGTTACCGTTGCACCAAACGGTCGTCAATCTTTGTTTCTGAGGGCCCGAAAAGCTATTAAATATTTGGTCATCAATATATCACACTAACCATTCAAACATATTTAAACATATGCAGTGACTCCCACCGTGCTGTTCATAAACTTGGTAATATCAAAATAACTATTTTCTGGAAAGGTTTTTGTATATCTTTAGCAGCATCCATTAGTATCGACATACAACTCTGTCGATTGCGTAGGCAGAGATCTAAGCCAAACTTTTATTATAAGAGTTAAAAGAATTAATATCGTGGTGTAAAATTTTCATCTCTTGCTTGCTAAGGGATTACTTACTGTGAGATAGTTTTGCGTATAACAATTGTCAATCTATTTTGAACTTTGTGGTGCATTATGAAAGTTTGATTTGCTTTTACAAACTGCTTTATGTGAAAACTTAATTACTATATGCCAATTAGTTTGACACTGTCTTCTCCACCGCTAAGGTGTGATATAAATGAAAAAAATTGTTGATAAAAATATTGAAAATGTTCAGAAAGAAAAAAACGAACCGGCAGATGAAATTCCAAGTAAGATTCGATAACCTTTTGTCATTTTAAGTAAAATTCTAATAACCTAAAAATTAATCATTTCCGGTAAAAAAATCTTTGTGTTGTTTACTTCATCAAGATAAAGACAGCCTAATTTGCGGTCATTTGAACATTGCTATCATGTTTCATTCTTTCAATGCACTTTAAAGCTTCTTTTCTATTCTAATATAAGTTTCATTTTCTTGGGCTTTTTTTTTATTTACTGTAAATATATCGGATTTACTTTACCTATAAATAATAATCTGGAATCCATTTGGATATTATCAAAAATACGTGGATATGTTGGACAGAGATAGTTTCAGTGGCAGCACACTGGTGAAGAGCAAGCTCTACACTTTAGCTCATTACCGCAAAATTGCCTGTCCGTCGGTCTTCTACAGAAAATAGTGTCCAAGAGCTGCATCTGCTTATACCGCCATCTCCCTTTTTTTCACAAAATATCCAGATACAATGCGGGCTGCCATCCTTCTTGGTTGCTATTCCTTACTGTCAAACCAAGCGTTTTTCAACATCTTTTACAATGAGTACAGGGAGGGATTGAAATTCATTGCGTCTGTATTTTCGAGAACTTATAACCCGTCCGTTTTCAAAGCCAAGATAATTAGGCACATTCTGGGTTAGCTCGTTCCATTGTGGATCCCGTCTTGGCTCCCAGGCTTAATTGAAATCAAGAGCGAACCCATTCAAAATAATAAAATTCTTGAGTCTTATTGAGTTAAAGATCCTATTTGCCGGTCATACACAAAACTTTTAAACAGATATTTACACAGATTCTCAGTGCTATGATAGAAGATGGCATTTGTAACAATAACTTCAATTGTAAAAATGCCCAGCACTTGTTTTTGGAGTGCTTCAAAAACGTGAGAGAGCGCCAAACTCTGATAACTGCCATGAACATGGACAAAATAGATTTAGCTTGCTTAGTGAAACTATCTCCAGTTCAGCCAAATACGTTTGTGATATGGTCAGTTATCGGTGATCGATGCCCTCGCAATCAATCAACGCTCGTACTAACATTTTTGCACATGATGCTCAAAAATTTTAAGGATGCTTAAAATAGGTACATCAAATTGCTTCTAAGCACGATCATATTGCTTCTTTTTCAACATCAGCATTGTTTTTATCTTCTTTTGTGTGTTTTTTATTGACAAATACGTGAATAATGGTCTAGCTTTCATAATGAACCAAACAAAATTGTATTAACATATTTATATAATAGTATATTGTTTAAATTGTTTGTTGATGACAATAACAAAATCCCAAAGAAATTGTTGTGCCCTTGCAGGGAGTTACATGGATGCTTTATTTATTTTCATGTCAACTTCTCATTTATGTATTGTAACATACATTAAATAATTTTGAATTTTATCTCAACTTGTCAAATTACAGGGACAAAGCTTGACTTTGAGTGCCTAGAATTATCCATAACAATAAAAATAATAATAATATTTCTCACATTCACACCGATTAGCCTAGCCCAAAGTAAGCACTCTAAGGCTTGTGTTATGGATACTAGGGTAGTGGATAAATATACATATACGATACTTAGATATTTAATATTTATAGAAATATATATATAAATACCCATGACTGAGGTGCAAATGCTCGTGGAATACAAAATTGGAATTCTATTAAGGAATAAGAAAATTGCTATTCCTACCTGTCGCACCAATCGTTTCTCAACTTCTTTTATAGTGCGCACAGCAATTGAGTGGAACTCCCTCCCTGCGTCTGTATTTCCGAGTTCTTATAACCCGTCTGTTTTTAAAGCCATGGTGAACAGGCACCTTCTGGGTTAGCTCGTTCCATCGTGGATCCTGTCTTGGCCAAGGGTTTGATTTGGATTAAGAGCGAACCCATTCTAAATAAAATAAAATGGAAAATATTCTTCCAAAAAGTATATGCCAAAACAATGAGTTCCATTTCAATATACTACGCGGATTCACTCTTTACCCAAGCGTTTAGTAACCCTAGCATTCAGCAGAACCACTTACTCAAAAACGCTAACGTCATTGTTAATATTATTTTAAATAGTTAAGTAAATTATGATTGTGTCCTTGTGGAGTGCGATACCGCAAGTGATAAACGCTTTCCGCAAAAGATTGCGGAGGTAAATAGGCGGCATCTTTGGCAAAAGCTATATTATTCATACCTACTAGGTAGGTATCTATGATCCCTAGGGTTAGGCAGACATCATAGATTTCCACTTTCTACGATCCTGATATACGTATTTCGCTTCTTAAACTCTCATCAGATCGATCATAACCATTCATTAAACTTTATAATTAGAGAGCTATATTAGGTAGCCAAGAACAATTATTATCTCAAGTTCTTCAGTGCTTCGGAAAACACATTAAGGGTACAAACAGTTTTCTTACCAGAATATTTTTTATGAGTTCGAACACTATGGGGCTAGGTTTTCCGTGGCTTTTTAAACAAAACTTATCCTTAAAAAGTCAAATATCAATTAAGACAAGTTAAAAGGGTGTTTTGTAGTTTGTCAAAATGTGTGCTTATTTTGGTGTACTTTCAACAGTTAATAATTCCAATATTGTGATAAGTACCGCTAAGGAGTGGAAACCTTTGCCTGAATCTGTGTTTCTGTCTATCTTCTGGGCAAGCGCATCACATTCTAGATCACATCGTCGAGTTCCATCTGGCGAGATAGTGGTCAAGAGCCTGTCTATTTAGTATAAAAAAATCAATGGCAAAACTGCCCACGAAGAAAAATGTTCCATTGATTTTGGCTTTTCTTCCATAACTACCATTCTTCTACAATGGAAGCAAATAACAAAGAATTCTACAACAGCATAGTGTCATAACGTTTCGCGACAAACATCATACGGATCGCTCCGTTTTTAACTTGCGTTCTTATTCTCATAGCAAAAACTTACCCCCGGCACTTTTAGCCCCGCTCTCTTATACGGCATCGATATTAGAGTGAGAGATCGGCAAACACTAATAGAAATAAGTCCTCATTATGAATGTGTTAGTGTAGGCTTTAATTCAGTTCAATTATTTATTGCACTCCATAATGTTACTAAAAGATATTACATAAAAATATAATGAATTAATTATGGGCCCTGTTGGGCACGGCAGAGTTTGATAGTGGCTTCCAGTGTTCTTGCACACAATTGCGCCAAGTGTATGCTGTGTCTGTATATCGAACACTAAAATGACGTTATACTGGACATACGATAAATTATTTCAATAAAAAAATACCAGAAAAAATCGACTCGGCTCACAAGTAAATTCTCAGGCTTATGAGCCGAGTCGTATTTTCTAATGTTTATTCTATTCAAATAATATATTCGTAGTTTTTATTCTATTAATATAATAATAGCATTTAAAAATGCAAAATATATAAATATCATAAAGACTGGAGATATGTTTAGAGAAAGGTAAGAGAAATGGATCAGAATAATAACAAAAGTGGTATCCAAGAGACGGTAAAAAAAACAAAGGCGGACAGACGAAAAGATGGGAAGATGATCTAAAAAAGGTGGCTGGTCCAGTATGTATAAGAGTTTCAAAGAATAGAGAAAAATGAAAATCTTTAGAGGAGTCCTATATCGAAAGACAAGCTGTTTCTGAAAATAACGATCCGAACTCTGATAATTAAGAATAATATTTTAGCAAATTCGTTAACTAGATTAGAAGAATGTTTTATAAGTTTAACAGTAATAAAGGCTAATTTTAATTAAGTGTGGGCTTCCAGTGTTATTGAACACAAGTACGTAAGTGTTTGCTTATATGTATCGCGAACCACAAACATAATACATCAGAAATATAAAAATAATGTGAAGATCATCAACCTGTGTATTTTTTTTATATGTATGTTCCCAAGATAAAGAAACCTTGTTTTGTAATTTAATACGCATATAGTCATCTTATATCTTAACTATACTACTTCTTAATATTTTAACAGCCCGCGACAAAAGTATTAGTGCGATCAAACAATGATGCTACTTCAATGCGTAAACTTTTATAATATTATAACAATTTGACATACATGAGATTTGCCAAAATTGTAAAGAGGACGTAAATGTATAAACTACCTTTTATGATAAAATGTATTGCATAATAGTCATTATTTATCACGATAACACCAGAAACGTTACATGAAGCACTGCTTAAACATAATAAGCTTACTTTTTGTAATCGCAGTATAATGTTAACATTAAGCAACTGATCAGTGCTTTTTGGCTTTGTATAATTCTTCATATCTTTCTTCCATCGGACATTCAGACGCACTGTCGGCTACCCATTCTTAGTTGCTATTCCTAGCAAGCGCTTCTCAACATCATTTATAATGCGCACAGCAAAGGAGTGGAACTTCCTCCCTGCGTCTGTATTTCCGGCTATTTATAACCCGTACGTTTTTAAAGCCAGGGTGAATAGGCATCTTTTGTGTTAGCTCGTTCCATCGTGGATCTTGTCTTGACCCCCGAGCTTCATTGGGATCAAGAGCGAACCCATTCAAAATTTAAAAAATAATCTGGAGTTATAACTCTACCAATTCCACTGAAAAGCATATACACATTACTACCATAAACAGTTATACTGGTAACCTTTCAAACTTGATTATTTTTTAATACTTCTATGCTTATTTTAAACAGGATATGGATGGGGCATCCGTCACCTGCAAATGGCTTGCATGACCCTCAATCTTTTGTGTTTGATCATCGCGCGAGCCAGTATGGGCGTAGCTGTGCTGGCGATGTCGGACACTCAACACAAGAACAACACAAATATAACGGTTAGTTATAATTTTAATAATCCTAGTGTTAAGTTGTATAAGTTGAATAATCCTACCGAACCTAGCAGTTTTAGTTTTACCTAATGTAGCGCGGCGACTGAATCGAAGTCACCGCAAGTCATGTAGTTAGAATTAATCTTGCAATTTTCAGTGCATTCCGTATCGGTTAATGGGACGGATGTACTCCCTAATATTTAACCCATTAACAATTTATTTAACATTGTATACAGTAGTTTTAGTGACGCTTATTATAACAGAAGATTGAGTCAAAACTTATACAATATCAAAGTTATATTTTTAATAACTTTTTACATCAACATCCCCTTTAAGTACACACCCGCTCATCCCCGAACACCTGGTATACTAATATCCCTTAACAAACTGAATAATGATTTCTTCGTCCATATAAATATAAAAGCTAAAAGTAGCACCATTAAAATCGTTTCCTTTTCGCATTATCTGAACCTACTTTTCAGTTATGTATATACATATGTCTATCAGTTATCCTAGTATCCATAACACAACCCTTACAGTGCTAATTTTGGGCTAAGGTAACTAGTGTGTATGTGAGAAATGTTAAATTATTAATATTATGTTGAAAACGTCATGGGCAGTCTGCATAATTTTATTAAGAAATATTTGGCACATTTGTAAGGATGAAGGGGCTTGTATTATGTCAAAAAACTCCACGTTAAAAAACCCAAACCCTTCTTGACGGTTCATACATATAACAACAATCTATTTGAAGCCGTTTATGAACATAGCTCATGAAAAAAAACTTTTGTGGTCGATATACGGCAGTTTGTTTTGGGAAAATATTATGAATTTGTTAGGCCATGAATAATGAAGTGGTTAGGGTATTTAGACTATAAAAAGTGTATAAGAATTTTGTCCAACATAAGTGTTATGGATAACTGCGTAACATGTTTTACAGTATATAAAATATCTATTCTACCATGTATTAATATTTTGTTATTTTCATTCACACTGCCATATTTCTATAAGATATAAAATTCCCCTTTAAAAAACATATTTGCACCTTATAAAAATATGTAATTATAGCCTTAATTTAAGGCTGCCTCGACATGCAGAAAAATGTTTCACAAGCTAAAATATAGTTCAAAAAGAGACCACAAAACCATTGATTGATAAATTGAAAACATTGTGAACAAAGTGTCCTGAACCGATCCATGGCAGCTGCACAGCCCTACGATGCAGTCATCTTATGATCGAACTAAACTCACTAGTGCAACTGTCATGGTCTCACATTATACTTACTTATGTAACCTTTGTGAAGGGTAAATAAAAAAAATATAAAAATAAAACATACAAAAGCAACACTTTAATTCATCGTTGATAATAATTCTCTCCTAACCAAAGATAAAAACCCATACATAAAATTCAAATTTGTTTCAGGTCTACGATTGGGATAAGAAGACGCAGAGTCTAATTTTGTCATCTTTTTTCTGGGGGTATGTGGTGATGCAAATTCCATCTGGTATACTGGCGAAGAAATTTGGTGGAAAACCAATTCTGCTAATATCGTTACTGTCAAATGCTATAGTCTGTCTTCTAGTACCAACATTAGCAGCTCTGGTAAGTCAGTTAAAGAAGAGAGAACGAAGGAAACTCCTTTATTGGCTTCGCAAATTTCACCTATAACACTTAATCACAAAGAGTACACCAACATAACATCTACCATACATAAGTGCGAGGCCAATACAGACCCTGCCTCAGCATAAGAGTCTGTTTCATTCCAAGATGGACAGAGTGACGCAGAAGCATTAGTATTCTGGCAGAGCCGCAGGATGTACGGACGTATACGTACAAAAAATATACAAGTACAGAGAATATATAGTAAATAATAAAAAATTGAGAAAAGTAATGATAATACAACTTAAAAAAATAGTTCTATGCTTAGTGGAAAAGAAGAGAGAACTTTGTGTGTTTTAATCACATTTAGTTTAATGTCATAATAAGTTGTGACATATCTTTACTTATAGTAATCATTCTTAATAATATGCTAATCTATGAGACACGCATATGATAATATAATTTGAAGATTTCTTTTCTAATTTAAATGTGACACTATATAGCTGTCCTTAATAGATTTAATAAAAAAATGCAGTTGTCACTTGGAATGATGAAAAGATTCCAATGATACCCCAAACATCAAATCAGTTTAGGCTGAAGATAAGCTGGAACAAATAGATTCACAAACATACATATATGAAACTTTAGCACATTATACATCTTTTTTGGCAGCAGTCAAGAGACTAGCTTTTTTCTCTTTATTTTATTTAAAGGTTTTTACCTTATTATGAGGTATACTAGGTCGATGCTGCCGCTAAGTATAAAGCTTCGCTAGCACCATATATTGAAGCAAAGCGGATTGGTGGTTTCAAAAATATAAGCTCTAGACAGTTCGATGTAAATATGCTGAAGCTCGAAATGTTTATTTTTGCGACTTTCAATTTTCTCCGTCACGATCTAGTCCTAAACTTGTTGGTTCGATTTATTACAAAAATACGAAAATCGTCTAAGAACACATAGACCTATGGCGTCATATACATTTCGTCATTGAAGCTGATCCATCCAAGCTAATTCACGTCCTTGATGTTTAAGTGTAGCTCGTTAAACAATTATTCTCTCTTCTTTTCCTATTCTTGACACAACACATCAGCATAACATATGTTGATTTAAAATCTTTATTTTTATAAGGGTGGATGGATGTTAGTATGTGCGGCAAGAGTCACCATGGGTCTAACACAAGCGTGTTTATTTCCATCAACGCATACATTGCTTGGTCAATGGTTACCGGCGAACGAGAGGACGAACTATACTGGCATTGTATACGGAGGTAACATAAGAATAGGTTCTGAACCACTTGCCAGTCCCTGGTAACAATTGCTACCATATTAAAATTTCCACGTGGCCTTCTGTTTTTTTATTACGTTTTTGATTTACTGAGATCCAAATATGTTGCGGTGGATTCTTTATTTAATCAGCTTTACGTGAGTATTTTTTGTTTGGTCCTAACTCCATTATTTATCGAGAAAATGGCATATTTATCTAAGAGTCCGACATTTTTTTTTTTCAAAATTCGCGCAGCATTGGGACTGTTGAGAGGGGTGGGGCGCGTGGTAGCGGACTGACAAATGGTTACATTTTTGCATAAAATATTAATATATAGAACATATAAATTCCAATAAATTTTCCACAAAATATATAATAAATATAACAGTAATGATGATATTGGATTTTTTATTTATTGAAAATGCTTTACCACATATCTTTAAACATTGAAATATTAGCATACAAACATGACTAGACTAAAAGACCTTTATAGGTGAATAAGGCATTTTTTTTCATTTACTAGCTGACTAAACCATTGATATTCTTAAGATAACTTATTATAAAACAATTTTAAACTTTACAGGGACACAGTTTGGTACAATTATCGCTATGCCCTTATGCGGCTATCTTGCTGAGACTTCACTAGGATGGAAGCTTATTTTTTACGTAATTTCCGGAATATTGGTCGTTAACTTGCTGATTTGGTACTTCCTTGGTGCTAACTGTCCAAGAGAACATCGTTGGATCAGTAAAGAAGAAACACAGTACATTGAAGCCGGCCTTAACGTTATGGGATCCGTAAGTTATTTTTTATGATATTACCTAATATTAAATGCTAAGTCAGGGACTTTAATGACCTAATACAGTAGTTTTAAAGTTTTATATTTTTACTAGTTTAGCTCGCGTTAATGTAGACTGCCGATTAAGGGTTATATTTATATCCTACGGGAAAAGTACTTATTTTAAGGATAAAAGGTAGACTTTGCACTTTTCTGTACATTTGGCAAAGTGTGTGTAAAATTTCATGATGATCAATTTAGTAGTTATGACGTGAAAGTGTAACAAACAGACCCACTTTCATATTTTGAATGTAATTAAGGACTATAAGATATATGATATATAGTCTATCATTTGTGCGATTACATGTTCTTAAGACAAACCAAATTTTATTGAAATCGTTTAACCCGTTCTTGACTTATGGAAGAACATACAGACAGATAAAAACTAAAAAAAAAAGGTAGAATTAATGTCAGTCAGTCATGAAACGAATATTTATCATAAAATTTGTCCCAACATAAATGTACAGACGGAAGCTACAGATTTATATAGTATTAAAGATCACGACTGTTTGGTGCTATGGTAGCGAGTCCCAGAAGGGCGGATGTTTGTGTGATGAATTCGTGTATGTATACCTGAGACATGGGTATCTAATATATATAGATACCCATATATATTTCTATGAATATTATATATGTCGAAGAATAGGGGAAACCCACCTTTTTTAAAATAGGCAGAACCGCTGGCATATCACTATACCACCGGTTCTTCCACTACAGTAGCAAAGCTAACCTAGCAACCGCCTAAACTAAGCGTTATCTTATTGCAGCATTATTCATTAATTCTATTCAGTTCGAAAAGCACATCCAAATGGATCTAAAGTTATTTATTCTATTAGTTAAATAGTGATAATAAGTAAGGGGCATCAATTGAATACCAAAAACACAATTTAAAAGGACCAAATTTATTTCATAATGTGTTCACGACGAAACGATTCGTTTATCTGTATAATAGCACCTATAACGAAAATTAAGTAATTCATAAATGATTAATGTGAAGTTCTGAAAATAGTGTAGTTCAAAACGCATGTTCGCAGATAGCAGGACTTGCTCCTTATAGGTGCGCCAATAGGACGATCGCATTTCTTCCTTTCGTCAAGTGTGTTTTACGAGATTAAGAATAGTTTATTTTAGTTACGTAATAATGTTTAGATTGTACTATATTTCTCTAGTTAACCTTTATTAATAAAAATATGATGAATGGCCTATTTATTAACCTGAAATACATAGAAACATCCCGCTCGCCTTCCGCCATGCGACTGCGGACGACAGAGGCGAGCGGGGCAGTTTATATATGACCGAGGCGGGAGGCGAGGTAGAATAAAAGAGCGCCCGCGCCGAGAGCAGCGCCACTCGCTTCCCGCTCTCCCTATGATGAATATCGTATGTAATTATAGTAAGTATAAATAATATTAACTAGAAAATAAGTCGTAGTCATAAGAAAATGTGCAAATAATGTAATAAATAAAGGCGAAAGCACTTGCGGGGGTGAGGTTCGGAGGCCCAAAATGGGTTGCCCCACCTTGGATGGGTCACCCAAAAATATCGAATAAAAGACGGGCTCAAATCAATGCAAAATCACTTCCGACCGAGCTTCCGATCCAGCCTAGAAACAAGCAAGAAGAAGAAACCTGAAGCCTCCGAACCTCACTGCAAGCTTAAGAAAATCAGCGACTTTTCCTTGCCGAGGCTACCCTGCTGACGTCACCATCCCTACGGCGCCATCCGACATTACCATCGTCCATCACCACCCAAGTTATACAGTCCACCCTAGTGGGGTCTATGCCCCACATTTTGGTCCTCGTCGAAGCCGGATCACTGAAACAGCAAGATGGTAGTCACCAGAAGTAACCTCGGGAAAGAAGAGTCCACCTCGGAAGAATCGGGCAACACAACAACGACCGGAAGCGGCGAAACCGGCACCACACACGGAAGCGAAGAAACCGGTACTACGTCCGGGAGCGGCGAAACGGGAACCACGTCCGGCACGGGAGCGACCACAACCGCCACGCCCAGCGTGGGGGGCCCGGCCGACACATCGGGGCTTCAAGCCACGCCCGCCGCCAGTACAGCCACCGTCGTGGAACGACATTCCACAGAATTGATGCCGCCGCCGACCGCCCGAGCCGCCAAACCCGCTCGGTCACGCCGATCAGGAGCCCCCAGCAAGAAACTCCTCGCGGAGTTGGGGGCCAGAGAGAGGCTAGCCGAGTTGGAACTGAAGCGGATCCAGGCGGAAACAGAATTGGAGAGAATAAGACAACAAAGAAGAGAAGCAGAAACATCGTCCGAAGAATCGGGAGAAGAAGACGATCTGGCACCACAACGAGTCTCAGATTGGTTCGACAGACAGCCGACGCAAGAGGATCGACTGTCCCCTATGAAGGAGACTGCAAACGCAACGACGGCCCCTCGGAGTACAGCGAGAGAAGTCAACGGAGTCAAGCAAGGACTGGTTGTCTGCGCCCGGGAAAAACGCAGACAACGGGAAAATGATGAAGAAATTCAGTCCAGCAAGAACCCCACGATCGACGTCACTACGCTGTCCGCCGCGTTAGCAGAAGCAATCTACACCAACAAGTCGAAGAGAACGTACGTTACGGAACTGCCATCGTTCAGCGGTCAACCACAAGAATGGCTGCACTTCAGAGCAGCATTCAACGAGTCGGCGGAGAGCTTCTCAGCAAGTGAGAACGTCGCCAGATTAAGAAGAAGTCTACGGGGAGCTGCCTTGGAAGCCGTCAGCGCCCTCCTGATCAGTCAGCCACCCCCCGAAGATATAATGAACTCGTTGGAAAGAAGATTTGGTCGACCCGATGCCCTGCTCCTCGGCGAAATGGAGAAGATGAAGACTCTCCCCCGGCTGACCGACAACCCACGCGACCTGTGCGTGTTCGCCAGCCGTGTAGCTAACACTATAGCTACCGTAGAAATACTCAAGCGACCGCAATACCTACACAACCCGGAGATATTGCGACTCATCATAGAAAAAATGACGCCGATCCTACGCAACAAGTGGTACGATCACGCGGCACAAGATGAAGACACGCCCGAACTTAAGAAGATGGCAATGTTCCTCAACAATGAAGCGGACAAGTGCGCCCCCTACGCTCCTCCCGAAGTAAACAATGAAGTCAGAGAGAAAATTATGAAGAGGAAGATCGAGCGCACATACGCCGCGACACCCGAAGCCACACCGTTCAAGCCTAGCGAGAAGTCACCGTGCCCGTGCTGCAACGAGAAGCATCAGCTGACGACATGTCCAAGATTCATCAAGGCAGACACGAACGAGCGATGGGAGATAGCGAAGAAGAATCGCATCTGTTTTCGATGCTTATCAAGCAAACACCGCCGCATCGTGTGCAGAGCGAAGCCCTGCGGTCTCAACGGATGCGTCATGCGACACCACCGGCTGCTTCATCGTGAGAGAGCGACACCGACCGCGGCGACAACGCCGCCCGCATCACCGTCGCCGATCAAGCCCGAACAAGTGATCGCCTCAGCGATCGATCAAGTTGCATCGAACACAACCAACACGAGCCGCGCGTACTTGAAGATAGCTCCGGTCACCCTACAGGGCCCAGAAGCCACCGTGAATACCTACGCACTGCTCGACGAGGGAAGCACCGTGACCATCATCGACTCAACGCTCGCAGACACGCTCGGCCTTCAAGGACCCAACGAGCCACTATGGGTACAAGGAGTGAGCGGGACAGAGATAGCGCACAATAGAAGCAAGAAAGTAAACGTCAGCATCGCGGGGAGGCACAACCGAGGCAAACCGCACATCTGCAGCGCGCACACCGTCACAAGTCTGGACTTCGCCACTCAAACGATAAGCGAGCGGGAGGTGCAGAACTGCGCGCATCTAGAGGACATCAAGCACGAGCTTCTATACACTAACGCCGTCATCAAGATACTCATCGGTCAAGACAATTGGGAGCTGATCGTATCACGTGACATACGGGAGGGCCGGCGCGACCAACTCGTGGCTTCGAAGACTCAGCTGGGTTGGGTGCTACACGGCTGCCGCTCCTCACACGCGGCCCCCGTAGCCTACTGTTGCACGCATCTAACTCAAACCCGCGAAGCAGATAACATGGAGGAAATGATGAAGAAATACTTCGCGCTTGAATCACTATCGATCGAACCGAGAAAACAGAAAAGCGATCCCGAGCTGCAAGCCCTCAAGATATTAGAAGATAAAAGCCGACGTCTCCCTAACGGTCGGTTCGAAACGGGTCTACTGTGGCGAGAAGAGGGCACCGACATACCGAACAATCGATCGGACGCGCTCAAGCGTCTACACACACTCGAACGAAAACTCGATCGCGACGCCGATCTCAAGAATAAGTATGAAGAACGAATCGGCAACCTACTAGCGTCGGGCTACGCCGAACGAGCAGGGACGCCCCCTAGCGACAGAACGTGGTACTTACCTCACTTCGCGGTCTGCAATCCAGAAAAGAAGAAAATAAGAGTCGTACACGACGCCGCCGCTAGATCACACGGACGCAGCCTCAACGACATGCTACTCCCCGGGCCCGACCTATTACAATCTCTACCCGGCGTAATCATGCGGTTTCGGCAGCGAGGCGTCGCCGTGTCGGCGGACATAAAAGAAATGTTTATGCAGATCAAGATCCGTGAAGAAGACAGGGACGCACTCCGTTTCCTGTGGAGGGACAACCGGCGGGAGGGACCCCCGGAGGAGTACCGCATGACCTCCGTCATCTTCGGCGCGTCGTCATCACCATGCACGGCGCTCTACATAAAAAACAGAAACGCAAAGGAACACGCCGCCGAGTATCCACGAGCCGCGCGCGCGATCGAAGCAAACCACTACATGGACGACTACTTGCACAGCTTCGACGACGTAGAAGAGGCAAAACGGATCACCAAAGAAGTCGACCACGTGCACAGGCGAGCCGGCTTCGAGCTACGCGGATGGGCCACCAACGAAAAGGACGCAATCAGCGCCGTCGTCGCACTAACAGAGCGAGAGGGAAACACAGTCGCTATCGGCGGGAGCGAGACGGAAAAAACACTCGGCCTACTATGGGATACAAAAGAAGATTGCATACGATTTCGCCTCAACACCGCTAAGGCGCCACCCGAAGTACTCGACGACCTGCGACCACCGACGAAGAGAGAAGCGCTCAGCATCATCATGTCCATCTTCGACCCGCTAGGCCTCATCTCACCCGTGACTACGCCGGCGAAACGAATAATGCAAGACACGTGGCGCTACAAGACGGACTGGGACGAAGCCATACCGGAGGAGCTACACGACAGATGGAGCGAGTGGCTACGACGGCTACACGACTTAAGCTACTTTCGCATACCGAGGTGCTACGACGCCGAGCCTGCCGCTTACTACGAGCTACACACATTCGTAGACGCCAGCGAAGAAGCTTACGCCGCCGCAACCTACTGGCGGATAACGCGGAGCGACGGCAGCATCAAAGTCACCCTAGCAGCAGCGAAGAGCCGCGTCACGCCCACGAAACCCATCTCCATACCCAGGTTGGAGCCCCAAGCAGCCGTCCTAGGAGTTCGATTAGCAAGATCGACCGCAGAAGAGCACGAGTATGAAATAACTCGCAAGACATACTGGAGCGACTCACGGACCGCGCTAGCATGGATACGCGCCGAACCACGCACATTCAAAACATTCGTCGCTCACCGAATCGCCGAAATAGAAGATTTAAGTAAGAAAAACGAGTGGCGGTGGCTGCCGTCAATCGACAACGTAGCCGACGACGCAACCAGAGCGACACCTACCGACTTCGACCCGCACCACCGATGGTACCACGGCCCCCGGTTCCTGTATCAACCCGAAACAACCTGGCCCGTGGAGAGTAAAATAGCGAGCGAAGCGACCGGTGAAGAAAAAGAAAAGTGCAACACACTACAACCGCGCTCCGAACACAGTCATCTACCGAAAATAGAACGATTCTCTAAGTGGACACGTCTCTTACGAGCGACCGCGCGAGTGCTACAGTTCATTGACCTCTGTCGTCCAAAGAAGCAAACAGTGGCAGCAACACGCAGAAAACGAACAAGAGCCGCTGAAACACAAGACGCAGTTTGGAAAAAATCGAACCCGAGACCCCGCAAGCCCGACGATTTAACCACTCCACCTGCGCGTCACAACGACTTCATATTGTTAGAAGCGCGATATTTACTCGCAGCGGAGAAATCGTGGATACGCGCCGTTCAAGAAGACAGCTATAGTAAAGAGATAGAACGCATACGACGCAGGCAAGAACCCGACAGGAGCGACCGACTCGCCGCGCTAAGTGTATATATCGACGAAGACGATATAATACGACTTCGCAGCAGAATAGCGGAGGCCAGCGACGTCGAGGAAGAAACCGTCCGCCCGGCGGTACTGCACGGAAAACATAGCTATACGAAGTTATATATAGCCCATATACACGAAAAGCTACACCACGGCGGCACGGAAATAGTAGTAAATGAGTTACGTCAACGCTTGTACATAATGAAGATAAGACCTACGGTTAAAGGAGTCATCGTTCGCTGCGCCACCTGCCGACTGAAAAAGGCGAAGCCCGCCGCGCCCTCTACCGGAGATCTGCCTGCGGCGCGCCTCGCTCACCACGCACGCCCGTTCACCTACACAGGAGTGGACTATTTCGGCCCACTAGAAGTCACGGTGGGACGACACAGAGAAAAAAGGTACGTCGCGCTCTTCACGTGTATGACGTCACGCGCGGTACATCTCGAGGTAGCCGCATCGCTCAGCACCGACTCTGCAATCGCCGCCCTTCGCCGTTTCATAGCGAGGCGAGGCTGTCCGACGGAGCTGTGGAGTGACAACGGCACCGCATTCAGAGGCGCCGACCGGGAGCTCTCCGCGGCGATCAAAGAGGCCGCCGCTGCACGACACATCAACTGGCGTTTCCTGCCCCCGGCCGCTCCTTTCATGGCCGGGGCATGGGAGCGTATGGTGCGCACCGTCAAGGAAGCCCTGCGCGCCACTCTGCACGAACAGCGCCCCAGCGACGAGACCCTGCAGACACTGCTCGCCGAAGCCGAAGCGACCGTGAACTCCCGTCCACTCACCCACGTGGCGGTGGGCCCGGACGACCCACCTGCGCTCACACCCTTCATGATCCTGATTGGGCCCGACTGTCATACTCCGGCCCCCGGCGCCTTCAACGAGTCCGACCTAACTGCGCGTCATCAGTGGAGACGCGCCCAACAGCTCGCCGACACCTTCTGGCGCCGCTGGGTGCGAGAGTACCTACCGCTACTGCAAAACCGGCGGGAGCCCTCCAACGTCGGCACCCCTCCTGTCATCGGCGACGTGGTCATCATATGCGACTCGAACCTACCTCGCAACACCTGGCCGCGCGGACGAGTTACGAAGACCTACCCCGGCAAGGACGGAGTTGTTCGAGTTGTGGACGTCACCACCAGCAAAGGACACGTTCTGCGAAGGCCCACCAAGAAGATCGTCGTTCTACCAGTAAGATCGCAAGGCGACGGCGGGAGAAATGTTCACGACGAAACGATTCGTTTATCTGTATAATAGCACCTATAACGAAAATTAAGTAATTCATAAATGATTAATGTGAAGTTCTGAAAATAGTGTAGTTCAAAACGCATGTTCGCAGATAGCAGGACTTGCTCCTTATAGGTGCGCCAATAGGACGATCGCATTTCTTCCTTTCGTCAAGTGTGTTTTACGAGATTAAGAATAGTTTATTTTAGTTACGTAATAATGTTTAGATTGTAGTATATTTCTCTAGTTAACCTTTATTAATAAAAATATGATGAATGGCCTATTTATTAACCTGAAATACATAGAAACATCCCGCTCGCCTTCCGCCATGCGACTGCGGACGACAGAGGCGAGCGGGGCAGTTTATATATGACCGAGGCGGGAGGCGAGGTAGAATAAAAGAGCGCCCGCGCCGAGAGCAGCGCCACTCGCTTCCCGCTCTCCCTATGATGAATATCGTATGTAATTATAGTAAGTATAAATAATATTAACTAGAAAATAAGTCGTAGTCATAAGAAAATGTGCAAATAATGTAATAAATAAAGGCGAAAGCACTTGCGGGGGTGAGGTTCGGAGGCCCAAAATGGGTTGCCCCACCTTGGATGGGTCACCCAAAAATATCGAATAAAAGACGGGCTCAAATCAATGCAAAATCACTTCCGACCGAGCTTCCGATCCAGCCTAGAAACAAGCAAGAAGAAGAAACCTGAAGCCTCCGAACCTCACTGCAAGCTTAAGAAAATCAGCGACTTTTCCTTGCCGAGGCTACCCTGCTGACGTCACCATCCCTACGGCGCCATCCGACATTACCATCGTCCATCACCACCCAAGTTATACAGTCCACCCTAGTGGGGTCTATGCCCCACATAATGGTGAGTTTTAAGAATCACAAAATTCAAAGAGAAATAAAAGCTAGTCTGAATAGACTGTACTTATTTTATTCCAAATCACAAAGGTCTTACTTAAATGTGTTAGCAGCTCGAAATTCACAATAAGAATGGCCCAAAAATTCGTACATCTAGCATTATGCATCGCCATCTTTCCCGCCAACACAATTATCAGGTTAGAGGGCAAAAGTGACGCTGCAAACGCCTTAGTTTACACATTAGCGAGCAAAGGTGGCGCTGCAAATGCCCGAGTTTACTTGATTAAAATAATAACTTTGAGAAAACTCAGTAATAATCTTTATCGCGCAATTTCTTAATTCCTTTCATGATTTACAATGCTAGATTGCTAATAAACAAAAGCCAGATAAGCAATAAATAGAAATAAGTGACTTACTTGTCAAAACACCATAGTGGTTTTGTTAAATAAAACAATCCTCTTAATAAAAATTATCCGTAAAGTCACAATTTAGTTTTTGATAACAATTTCTTAATTAATTTCTTATTAAACAAAGCTTGTTTCATTAGGACGAGAGATTAAACTAAACAATCTTAAGAAATAAGTGTTTTACTTTGAAACATCATGGAAACACTATGATGTTTACTTAATCGAAACGATTCATCTTTATGAAATAGTTATTCGAAGAAGCATGTTTTATTTTTTTTTAAATAAGCAGGATTTTAAAATTACTTTGGACAATCGTAAGCTATCACATTAATTCAATCAAATAATTGCCTCGAAGTGTGTTCGCGGCGACATATATCTATGTATGTGTCATATTTAGGTATCTAAATCCGTTACCTTAGTACCCATAACACAAGCCTTATACCTATTGCTTACTTTAGGCTAAGCTAATTGGTGTGAATGTAAGAAACATTATTATGGTTGTTTTTAACCCAGCATTAAATGCTGGCATTGAGAGCCACTACGGGTCTGAAAAAAGTAATGAATATTGTTATTACTGTTGCTATTACTAGTATTGTTATTATCTTTATAATATTTATTCATTACTGTAACTTTAGTTAGTTACAGCAAGGAATGTTGCCGTAATATGTAATCGTTCTTTGTGATGTATTTCCAGAATAGTCCACCTACACCTTGGAAGCAGATCTTGCGGTCGAAACCAGTTTGGGCCCTTCTCGCTCCGCAGTTCGTCTTTATAGTCAGCTTCGTGTTTTTCTTCGTTGACATGCCAACATATTTAGAGAAGGGGTTAAAGATATCTTTAAAAAATGTAAGTATTTCAAAGCTTTGTTTCATAGAAACTTTGCAATATTTCATTTTATAACCGCTAACGCGCACCCTACCCTCAACAGTCTCAATGCTACGCGAATTGTGAAAAAATTTCGGATTCTTAGATAAAAAAGTCAAGTTCTCGCTAAATAATGTAGCTAGGACCAAACAAAAAATACTACCGTAAAGCTAATTAAATAAAGAATCCACTACAGAATATTTGGAACTCTGTAGTTCAAAAATTAATTGAAATTAAAAAAAGCAGCAGACCACGCGGATATTTGAATATGGTAGCAATTGCTACCGTGGACTGACAAGTGAATAAAAGACGCTGATGTGTGAAAACCATTTCGACTTTGTCAAATACAGATTTATAAGTTAAGTAGGTATAAATGAAATTATTATTTTTGAGTAGTTAAGCATTTGACTGATAGATTTTTAAATATTACTAGCTCACCAGGCCAAGCGTTGCCGTGGCTCAGTTGTTATAATTTGCAATATTTTTGGTGATGATACATTTAAATTAAACTTTTTCTTGGTCCTAAATCAGAAATCATAAAAATTCCAGCAAAATAAAATAATACACATCAAAATAGGTGATTTCGGAGTTCATCGCATTCAAACACTGAGAAATAGAAATAGATGTAGATTACTAAATTATTATTTGAGGACCATTTATTGCTCACCACCGTTGGCTTTCGCACCTACGGTCATGGGTTCGAGTCTCGGAGTCCCAGAAATGTTCGTATTATTACGAGCATTTGCATCTGAATAATGGGTATTTATTTATATTTCTATGTGTCTATGACACGAGCCTTACAGTCTTCATTTTTGGTAAGACTAATTTATGGGAATAAACATAATATTATTATTTATGTTTTTTTTCTAAATCTTCTCTTTGTTTTGTTCACGCAAACTTTTTTTAAAATTTACAACCAATTTTTTTAGATATAATGGTGAGTAATAAACACAGTTATGTAACTAACAAGTTGTTTATAATATATATTTATTGTTGCAGAGTGCCTTGCTTGCGGCTTTGCCATACATTGGAATGTGGTTCGGGAATACTTTCTCTGCCTACTTATCGGAGAAAATTTACAACAAGGGCTGGTTAACATTAACCGTTAACAGGAAACTCTTTCAATCTATATGTTAGTCTCAATTTTAATCTATAATGAATGAGAGTTTGTTTGGTACATAGAATATATAACACAATTACAACTTGCCAGTCCGCTACCGCGTCCCCACCCCTCTCAACAGTCCATATATTACGCGAATTGTGAAAAAAAAGATCGGACTCTTAGATAAAAATGCAAGCTATATAGCTAGGACCAAACAAAAATTCTATTGTAATAATTTATCTTAAGAAATATTACCGTAAAGCTGATTAAATAAAGAATCTACCACAGAATATGGATCTCTGTAATTTAAAAAATAAAAGAAAACTCCTGCCAGGCACTGTCGAGGGATGTTGGTTATTGTTAGCAATTCCTACCGTGGACTGACAAGTGGGTTGTCTTACGACAAAAATATGAACAACAACAACAAAAAAAACACAATAAATAAAAACATAGAGACAGTGCCAAATAGGACTCTGCTCAGTATGCTGCAGATGAGTGATTAAACGACCATCAATTTGATGAACAAAACTGTAGGTTTAGATGTGTTTATATTAATAAACACATCTAAACCTACAGTTTTGTTATAATTATTGAATAAGTAAAATAAATAATAATTGTTGAAATAATTATTATCCTAATGGATAATAATTATTTCATACACTTTTGCGTCTATCACATATTTAAACAAACCCACTTTTACAGGAATAATGTCGCGTTTATTTTTTTTTTATAACGTTTCGACTCATTTACAGGAGCCGTGAAATCAGGATGAATACGGTCGTCACATATGTGCTACTTTGGAATATTTTAATCGGGCACGTTCGTAACTGTTAATTTTTTCTAGTTGAAGACGAAACGTTAAGATTAAAAAAAATCTATTTAATTGTTTTTTCAAAAAATATTTTTTTATTAAAAAAAAGAACAATATTGAATACGTAACTGATATTGAAAAAAAACGACTCACTTCACAAGTGAATTCTCATGCGGGAGTCGAACCCGCAACCTTGCCAATTAAGCTAGAGATTGGGGGCTCACCAATAGGCAGAGCATTGGACCGGACTCCCAAAGGTTGCGGTTCGATTCCCGCCTGAGAATTATTTCAAGTTTTCTGAGTAACCTCTTTTTGTATATGACCATTCAACTCATTCAATATTTTGATTTAATTTTCAGCTCTCTTTGGCATTGCTATAGCGTTGACGGTGCTTTCTTTCCTGGGTTCAGAAAACAAATCTTTTGCTGTTGTGTGTTTAGTTGCATGCCTAACCATGCATGGATTCAGTATAGCTGGTTTCATAGTAAGTTGGATATATCAAAAAAAATATATACAATAAAAAAAAATCAACTTGTCGTAAATGGGATTCGAACCCACATCCCACGCTATCCTTAGCTTAGTATATAAACACTTAATAAGTATTTATATGTGGTATTAGTTGATCCTCATTTCTATCTTTAAAACTAATTTTGAAAAAACTGTTTATCGGATAATTGTATGCATTTTTACGTAAGATTCAATATGGAATGCGCTTTTGTATCTGTATTAAAGTCCAGCAATTTTGGAATCCGAAATTTCAGTATTTTTATGATATTCCAAAATGAAGGCATATTTACAGAACGACAGTACGGTAATTTATTTTATACAACATAAATCAGAAGGTATGTTGACAGATAAAGAAATATTAACTCAGATTTCAATGTGTAACATTGTGATTATACTTGTTGTGATCCACATAACTCATTTACAATATAAAAAAAATAATTTATAAACTCAATACCTTTTTTTTTTATTAACCTAGCCATCTCCTTCAGTTCGTTCAGTTTATATGTATATAAACATATTAGTATCAGAGAATAAACATAATTAAACGTACTTCAGTTTCACGATTCCGAGATAATTTATCAAATATTATTTTAAATCTTTTCCTTCCTAAATCAGATACATATGCATCCGATAATCCGATTAATGTGTATCAATAACAATGAACTTCAGGTCCAGAATCACTTATGTTATTTTTTTTTTGATAAAATATAAAATGCGCATTTAAAAATGATCACGCCTCCGAGCCCACAAGTAGAATTTAAATCTTATGAAAAAATACAAATAACTCGTTCCATGTTAATCAAATGTTTAATATTTATAAAATTATTACTTTCGATGTTGAAGGTAGTTAACTTTCAACATTGGTGGAACGATACTAGCTCATAGTAGGAGTTGAAATACGTTTGTGAATTTCGACGCGTCTGCCAGAGTCTCGATAGCTCATCGGTCAGAGCCACAGAACAACGATCGGACACACCGCCCTCGCGCGCGCCCCCCCAGGGTGACACACATAGATATCAAAGCTCTGTGGTCAGAGCACTCACCGGGATCTCTATCCCGGTGAGTGCTTCGTCGTCGTCGTTCGTTCGGGGTTCGAGTCCCACCTGAGGACTCGGAGGCATGGTTGTTTTTTACATGCGTATTTTATATATTATTGAAATAAGGCATTATGAATGCAAAAAATAAATAAATACGTTATTTTTTTTTCTAGGTGAACCAATTGGATCTTTCGCCGAACTATGCTGGAGTTATAATGTCCTTGTTAAACTTCGTAGCTAACGGTGGATCTGCTGTAACTCCAATAGTAACAAGTTTCATATTACGTAACGATTCGGTAAGATGAAATATTCAAGTTAATCTTTTGCCACACATATTGACACATTTTTGATAGTTTGTATCTGATATTAATTTTGACGGAGTTTTTGAATTTTTATATATTTTTTGCATCTTTACAATGCTATCTTATAAGATAAATTATTTTAATAGAAAAATACTAGAAAATATCGACTCGGCTCACAAGTGAATTCTCTGGCGGGAATCGAATCCGCAACCTTTGGAAGTCCGGTCCAATGCTCTCCCAAGTCGATTTCCGCTTGACGCTCAAAATAAAATTTTATAGTATCATGAAACAAGATATAAGTAAAATAAAGTTTTTCAAACTTTTATTATTATTTTTTATTGCGAAGTTCCTATAGCCACCTTCGAAAGTTGGGAAGTGGGTTAAATTTAACTTACAAGATTTCATTACAGACACCGGGACTGGTGAAAATAAATAAAAGCTTGTCAAAATCCCTTATTATTTAAAGGGATTATATATAATATTTTTTTCCTTAACCCTGGAGTGGTCGCGCGGACTACATATGTAATCCACCTATACAAAATCGATAATTTCTCAAAATTGGTATGTGTTGACTTGTTGCGTCTCTAGGTACTTTTAAATGAATGATCAACAGACGCGCTCGCTCGACGCGCAAGCGCCGGACACGCGCGGTTGTGTCACAGGAGCACAGTGAAACGTGAGGACCACAATTATAATCCGCGCGACCAATTACGTAAGTATTTTTTTTTATTTATTTATTTATTATATTTTCCTTTATTTTAGATAAATATGCCTATTTTTTTGTTTGTATCATATTATTGTAATATGTAGGTTGTTTTAGAATAAAATGGATTATCGACGTGATGCACTGATTGAGTCGTGGCTGGCTGAAGATGATGTCGTAAACGACGCTTATGAAGCTGAGTCAAGCTCCGACGAAGAAGTTGATCATTTGAACATTATGTGTCTGTCTTGTGCAAAAAATAATATTTAGATTTAAGTTTCTTTCATTTTTTTATAATGATCTCAATTAAATTAATTCATTTGATTTTTGTGCCATTTTAGAGAGGATTTTTGATATTGTTGATTATTTGTAACACAGAAGTATTCATTAGGTTTTTATGGCAATATTTAGTTAAGCAAACAGTACTGATTAGATTTTCATTACATTAATAAAGATTCTATGTATTTTTTTTTTTATTTCAATTTATATGTGGACTACGTACCTGTGTAGTCCGGGCGACCACTCACGTAACATTTTGGGGCGCGACCACTGCATGGTTAAGTACATTAAATATATAACCGTTATATACCATACCATATCAAATTGCAAAGACAGAGTGAACTTTGTGCAGCAGCAAAAATAGGGTCAAGCCTTATGCAAAAAAATTCACCCCATGCGCTTATTTCCAGCCAATAACCTGGCTGATGAGGGCGCAAGTTATAACGAAGAACAAAAATTAGTTTAATACAGTACCCTAATACAATTGAATTGTTAAGTACAGTGGTATTAGAAAAAAACCTTGTGTTTACTTATGTACGCACGTCCAAAGTTATACTTTTTAAATGAGATACCTTGAAGTTAGCCTATTTACTTTAACAGCTAACTTCGTGGTATCGCTTTTTCAATGCACTCTGCGTACGCAATTTCTGTTACATGAAAAATTTCACCGTAAGTGTGCCAAAAGAAGTATAACTTCAAAAAATAGAATACCTTGATAAAATTAGATAATAATAATAGTACATTAAAAGGAAGCAGACTGTCAAATATCATTAATAATAGAAATGCCAGTGAGAAAAATAATGGTATTCAATAAATTAGATAATATAATACAAATTAAATTAAAACGGGTACTAATGTAAAAAAAAGAAACAGAGAAACACTAAGTTGCTGTGGTTGTAACAGTTGGCACTTAAGACTATAATCATTATTACCTGTTCGAGAGCGCAGCGCCATCTAGTGTGCACGCTCGTAAACGGTCATCGAGTGATCCACACCAAACAGACACCCCCACGACACGGCGTACCATAGCCGAGGTCCGAGCCTTTAGTTAGAGGCACCCTATGGCACCCTGTGCTCCCCTTCCGGCTTGAGCGCCGTAATGACTCTATGCTGGCTTGGGGACTCCCTCGTGGGAGATGCCGTCTAGCTAGAAAACTACTATGGTGGCTCGCTACTCTCGGCTTGAGGTCCATTGAAGGATTTCGCCGTCTCAGAACCCGGTATCGTTGTTAAGATCATCTGCGACCAACATCAATTACACCAAAAAAAAAACCAAACAGACAAAAAGCGACGCCCGCCATTGCGATTTTTTGAGACACCGATCGTGGATGCGCCTTTGTACACATTAATATTTTTTATTAGTTTTTCGTTCACTTTTCGCACTCCCACCAGGAAGATACTAATATTCAATATTACCTAAAATATTTAGTTCTTACACTACCGCACTCATAACACATTTGAATAAAACATCTTTATTACGCATTTTGCACATAATTTATTTTATATTTAATCCGTTTCGACTCCATTATGGAAGTCGTAATTACAGTATGACTAAGGGTATGGTCGTTATATATTTTCCTTTAACCTTCACAATATTTTGGTTGGGTGCTTTCAAGTGTTAAAATTTTTATATAAATCAAATTGTTTAATTTTCCTTTGCCATTAACCATTGCCTTAGTCATCTTGCGATCACGGCATCTGTAAAGGAGTCGAAATGTCAGGATTGTTTTATTCAAATTACCTAAAAAGTAAATAACTTTCGTGAATGACTTTTGTGTCTTTATTTTCTAGTCTGATATCAGCCGATGGAAGATAGTGTTCCTTTTGATGGCAGCGATGTGTGCTGTCGGTAACGTGATCTATCTATTCTTAGGAACAAGCGATCGCCAGCCTTGGGACGACCCTAACTATGCACAGAAAAAGATGGCAGACCCAGGTAAAATAATGAATCATATCGCGATCCACATTTCATCACCAACATCATCAACCATTTGTCCCTCTACTAAATCAGAGTCAATCCGTTTCAAATGAAATGAAAATAACTTTATTCAAATTCACTTAAAATAGGTTGTTTTGAATCGTCCAACATTTTACCTACCACCTATTCAGGATGTCTTTTCACTGAAAAAAGTAACGATATTTACAATATACCTCGACACCATACATAATCCACAGAAAGAACACAATTATTCTGTTATCACAATAATAGTCGTGTTATGGTTTCATTACATCGTTGATTACAACAAAGTCAACAAATAGATACTTGGTTAGTAACTTAAAACATTGCAATAATATACAGAGAAAAAACGACAAATTGATTGATTGGATATAAACATAAAAACCATAAACCCATTACTCTGTTCAAGATAGGTGAGTATAAACCATTACAAAATCTCCTCATAATTTAGCCTTCAAAACGCAAGTTTGAGGGTATCTCTTACAAAACCTATCAAGTCAATAATCGTCGTTTATCACTTACTAGTGTGTTTGTATATATGTGTTTTTATATTATTTTTATCTTATATTTGCGGTAATTAGTGTATTAAGTTTATTATTTGTTATCTATTTAGACGCATTCATGAGTTTTGTTTTTCCCAACGGATGACTAGTTTGAAAGCTTGCTTGCTAAGTTTTCTTAACAATTCGCCAGAGTACAAGTCTAATATTGTGGTCAACGAAGTCTTAAAATTAAATAAATCTTTAATATCCAGAATCAGTGATGTAACATTCCTAGTAAAGTAGGAAAGGATATGAATAATTTCCTTAGGAAGCCATCAGTAAATTTTAAAGTTCTTGAGAGGTGAGCACATAGTGAGCAGGGCATATCAGAGCTATAAGCAGATGATATTTCAATTTTAATAATTTTCAGAAGCAACGATTGCTCAAAGGTTTAACATGATTTTACCAGTAACTTAGAAAAGAAAAAAAAATACATGTAGTTTGGCTAATCTATACATACACTTCAATAATGAAGAAGTCGTCTTGGTTGAAAATACATAATTGATTTTATATTACAGTAAGTTCACAAATACAATGAGATTCTTAAAAGCCTTATCAAGTAAAAGGTTAAGCGGCATACGCTGTTAAAAAAGTGAGGCCATTGAAATAGCAAACAAATTCTATTAGTTATTTTCATAGTGTAATGTTGTGGAACTCAGCTACAGCAATACGCATATGCATAGTGAAAACATTTCAAGGCTACAAAAAATCTAAAATCAAAAAACTATCGGGTTTTCTCTTGCTTGCTACACTCTGAACACTAGCGTTAGGAGGAAACTTACAATATAGTAAGCTTGCCCAGAAGCTATATAAGTCTTCAGGTGATATGCTGTCGGGAAAACAGTCGCATACAGGTTATTCCACTTCTTTGCTACGCGTATTACACCATATCCAATCGCGGAATATTAACCAAGAAGGGATATAGTCTGTAGAAGTCCAACAATACAGGCAACTTCACGGTGGTTGACAAGGCTGAAGGCATTTGCAAAAACATCTTTTTACACTGGTGAAGCATATACATAGATTTTTTCCTATTTCCTATGTCTTTTTATATAGATATGTGTGCATGTATGAGTGTGTGAGGAGTATACAAGAAATGTTGTTATTCTAAAGCCAAATGCTTTAAGTAGTAGCTTCGAATTATTAACTGCTTTATTTATTTATTTACAGAAGAATTGAAACCGGTTCTGAAAAATGGAAAACAACGACAAGGAAGATGAAACTAAATGTAATTGTTGACAGCAACCAATCACTAAGACTGTATAATAGATTAAAAGAATTGTATTAAATAAAAGAAAAACACATATCCAAGCTATTGTAACTCGAAAGAAGTTTAGATTCATAAAATCTCTGTAATTTATTTGCTTGTACAATAAAAACTTAATATTTTTTCATATTTTAGTTGTTTGTATTTATATTTAAATTTTCCAAGTACTTTAGCTGTTTTATGTGCTACTATGTATATCGAATGTTATATCGTTTACAAATATCCAACAATAAATAAAAGAGAAATATAAATGTCATTTTTAAGGATTTAATTATTACTGGAATAATTTATTTAGATATAAAACACCTATAAATCGTTAGAAGTAGCTATGAAGTAAAAGGTTTGCAGGCTCTTAAATTGGGAAAGATACAAGGTAAAAGAGATTGCGAAAGAGACAACCCTACTTAATGTCGCGGTTACTATCTAGGAGGTAAATGAGTAACACTTCGTACCACTTAATTCTAATTTAAATATAAATATAACTTTATGTATATATATATATATATATATATATATATACTTAGAGATAAAAGAGGTATCCTCTTGCAAATATAAATGCATAAATAATTATTTTAACATGCCTCTTATAACATTACCATTAGAGTCAAGTAAAAAAAATTGTGTTCAGAAATGCCCTCAAAATAAATGTAATTAAAATAAAATAAAAAATATTAACCTGCATCAAAATAGTAATGGACTATCAAAGGGCAAACAATTAGAGATGGAATTATTCATGAATTCAAAACAAATTGACATTTTGTGTATTACAGAACATTGGCTTGAGGGATGTGAACTCATGTTTAGTTTCAATAATCACAAGGTTGGTAGTTCATTCTGCAGAGTCAACACAGTACATGGGGGGTCACTGATTCTTTTAAACAAAAATTTAAAATTTAAAGAACGGAAAGATATTGTGTCTCTCTCTGTAGAATGCATAATAGAACTATCATGTATAGAACTTGAGCAACTCATTGTGGTATGTGTATACAAACCTGGTTCCTCAGCTTATGATAAATTTGAGGAAATCATGGATGAAGCCTTGAACAAATTGAGTAGGTCTAAAAAATACTTGATTGTGTGTGGAGATATTAATATTGATCTTCTTACAAAGAACAGTGAAACCTATAAAATCTTAAATTTATTTAAATCACACAATCTTTTCAACTTATTTATGGAGCCTACTAGATTCTGTAAAACAACGTCAACCTGTTTAGACAATATATATAGTAATCTGGTACCTGTAAGTAAGAAAGTTATTGCAAACTTAGATTCAGACCATTGCGGGCAATTAGCTTGCTTCAAAATTGTCACAGAACAAGTCAATAAACGTAAAATTATATGTCGACCAGTAACTGCTGACAGATTGAAACGTATAGGGATTGAATTATATTGTAAACTTCCTTTTCTATCACCGGATATGTCACCAAATGATATGTATAATATATTTTTTGAGTCATTTTGCAACCAATTTAACAAAATTTTCAAAACCAAAGAGATCACTGTTACTGATAATCCAGTGTTTAGCGAATGGGCCACTGCAGGAATACACAAAATTAGGCAAAAATTGTATGAGCTGTACTCAGAAAGACAGTTTAATAGAACGGAATCTTTCAAAATTATGTTAAGTCATACTCAAAAATTTTTAAGCAGGTTTGTCAAACTGCAAAAATTAAATATATTAGTTCTCAAATTTATAATAGTACAGACAAAGATTTGACTTGGAAAATTATAAATGCAGAGACTGGCCGAACAAAAGCTTCAGCAAATAATTATAAACTTAAAATTGACGGTAAATTTATTAGCTCAGACTCAGATATTGCGAATGAATTTGAGAAATTTTTTACTCGAATTCCAGTAGATTTGACAAGCACTTTAGGCTCTTCCACCCCCATTGCAGAATCCTTGTTGAAAGAAAATGTTCCTTGTTGTAATACTGTATTTAAATTTAATTATGTTAGTAAACGTAACATCATGGACACTTTCAAATCGTTGAACATAAAAAAAAACTGCCGATCTCTGGGGAATATCTGTATATATGGTAAAGAATGTTATTGAAATAGTTGCTACACATTTAGCTTTAATTTTTAACAACTGTATTGATATAATATCTTTAATGTGCGCCTGAGTTTGCAGATACGTGGAACTTGCGTTGGTTAAGTAGTTCAAAAAGTTAAGTAGGTAAAAATCGGCGACAGAATCAATTAAAAGGTTGGTTGTAGGGTGTCCTACGCTGAGATGACATGTGACTATATCTGATAAGATAACGATAATAATTTGATTGATAAAAGGAAAGGTTAAAAATAATAACAAACTATTTTATCTGATGAGCAATTATAACTTTTTGCACAAATTGGATTTCTCACAATATTAAATCGAAGGAAACCTAACAAATATCGTTACAGAGGCATTTCAGCTATTAATAAAAATAATGATGGAAAGTTTAAGGCGGTCGAAAATTTGGTTCCGATATTTATAACAAAAGTACATGAGGATACGTCTGAAACGGACATAACGGAATATATCTACAGCAATACGCAGGAAATGGTTACGTTGGAAAAAATCACTTCCAAATATGAAAGATAATACAATGCCTATAATTTTTTTGTTAACGAACACAAACTTTCTATATTTTTAGATTGTAAACTATGGCCGCAGGGTATATAATATTTCGGAGATTTGTTAATTACAGACGAAAAACTATAAGTAGCGATAGCGGAAAATCTGCATTCGGCTCTAATCCAAGACAAAATAATGGACAAAATAATTAATAATAATAATAACACATATAGCTTTGTTACTTTTAACTGTAAAAGCGTAAAACGTTCCGTGGAGCACATAAGGCAGCTATGTGGAATAGCGGACATAATTGCTTTATAAGAGACATGGTTGCTGCCTGACGACATAAACATTTTGGACACAATTAGTGACGAGTTTGGATGCACCGGGACCTCAGCAGTGGATACAGCGGCCGGCATGCTCCGGAGTCGTCCGTACGGTGGCGTCGCACTGCTTTGCAGGAAATGCCTGTTCCAAAATGTGTCAATAATACGGAGCACCAGTTCGCGAGTGTGTGCTATAAAAGTGTCGATAGGTCAAAGGTCATTTATAGTGTGCAGTGTATAGATGCCTATGGATAGTGCTGTTAACTTGGTTGAATTTACGGATTGCCTCGGTAAGGTGAGTGCTATTACCTCTACGGAAAATGTAGAATTTGTATATATCCTAGGTGACTATAACGCGCTCCCAAACGAACCTTTTTGTCGTGAATTGTTATCCTTTTGCGCTGAGTTAGACTGGATTTGTGCGGACATGGATATATTAGTTACATCCTCGGACACGTTTACCTTTATAAGCGAAGCTAACGGGGCGAGGCGATGGCTAGACCATTGTGTTGTGACGAAGTCTGCTATGAAGACTATTACTAATATTTATGTTAAACATGACATTCTGTGGTCCGATCACTTTCCTTTATTTGTGCAAATTAAATTAGACTTCGTTAAACCTATGCATTGTAATATTAATAAATTATATAGTAAAGTACAGTGGGGGGAGAGACAACCGCACCAGATTGAATTATATAGAAAATTGTGTCATGATTATTTGAGGCTCATTGACTTTCCTAGTGAATTAAGTACATGTTCTGACTATATTTGTAATGATTTGACCAATAGATGTGTTATTGATGACTTATATAATAAAATTGTAGATGCATTATCACGCGCAGCTGCTGATAGCTACGCTCACAAACACGTTACTAAGAAAAAGTCAGTTATAGGCTGGAATAAATACGTAAGCGAGGCTCACAGAAACGCAAGGAGTAAATTTAATAACCGGGTATTCTATGGAAAATCTAAATCTGGTTGGATTTGGGATGAAATGCAAGAAAGTCACAAAATGTTTAAGAGTCGGCTAAAATGGTGCCAGAATAATAGGGAACAAATAAAAATGGACATAGGTACTTGCTTCTCATCACGCTTATAATGATATTAGTAATTTTTGGAAAAGTACTAATAAGCTAAACAGTAAGCCGGGCGTTCCTGTGAGCGTTGAGGGCGTTACTGATAAACGGTGTATAGCAAACATGTTTAAAGATCATTTCACAGTCAAATCTCCCTTGGGGCCTCCGCAGTCTCGGAGTGTGGAGGGATGTCATGGTCAGGAGCTGAGTACCATAATAACATCTCAGAGTGTCAGAGAAGTAATTAAATCAATGTCTCGAGGAAAATCTCCTGGTCATGACGAAATAAGTATTGAGCATCTTAAGAACGCTGGAGAACATTTGGCTAGATTACTGGCGATGTTTTATAATCTTTGTATTGGACACTCGTACTTAACTTCTAGCATGATGAGGACTGTGGTGGTGCCAATTGTGAAATGTAAGACTGATGACACTAGTGGCAAGGGCAATTATTGTCCTATTTCGCTTGCAACTGTTATAGCAAAAGTGCTTGACGGTCTGCTTGGTGCTCAAATTGATAAGTATATTACAAGCAACTATAATCAATTTAGATTTAGAATGGGGCTGTCTACAGAGACTGCAATATTGAGTTTGAAGCAGACCGTGAAGTATTATACAGACCGTAATACAGCCGTATATGCTTGCTTCCTCGACCTGTCGAGGGCGTTTGACCTTGTTAGCTATGACATCTTATGGCAAAAACTGGCCAATATTTCAATGCCACGTGACCTTGTACATGTGATAAAATTCTGGTACTTAAACCAGGTCAACGTAGTTCGGTGGTCGAGGGAGTACTCAGAGCCGTACAGATTGGAGTGTGGAGTGAGGCAGGGGGGGCTGGCCTCTCCCAAACTTTTCAATCTTTATGTAGATGCATTGATAGGAGAGCTCAGCGGTACTCATTTGGGCTGCCACATCGACGGTGTCTGTTTAAATAATATAACTTATGCGGATGACATGGTACTGCTGAGCGCTTCTGTCTGTAGGTTGTCGCAGCTCATAGCTATATGCGAGCGGTATTCCCTTAGCCACGGTCTTATATACAACGTGAAGAAAAGTGAAAGTATGGTCTTTCGGGCTAGAGGGAAGTCTGTTGATAATATCCCATCAATAAAACTTAATGGTACGCCTTTGAATAGAGTAGAGCAATTTAAATATCTCGGACACTTAGTGACATCTGACCTGAAGGACGATGCTGATATTGAGAGGGAACGTAGGGCGCTGTCTGTTAGAGCCAACATGATCGCCCGTAGGTTTGATCGTTTTTCGAGGGATGTCAAAATCACTCTGTTCAGAGCGTTTTGTACGTCCTTCTACACGAGCAGCTTATGGATAAATTACACCAAAAAGCAGAACAGTGCCCTGCGTGTCCAGTTCAATAATGCATTCAGGATGCTGCTGGGTCTTCCTCCCTACTGCAGTGCATCGGGTATGTTTGCCGAATGCCATGTGGACTGTTTTTATACAGCCATTCGCAAGCGGTGTGCATCCCTGGTGAGCAGGGCGCGGGCGAGCCCAAAGACCATCCTGAAATTATTTTCCGATCGTTTTGACTGTCAGTACATGAACCATTGCTATATGATACATGTACTGACTAACAAAGTTTAATGAAGATTATGCAAATTATTATTATTATTGTTATATTATTATTATTATGATTAAAAAAAAATGCAACGTTATTTATAAAATGTTATATCTTTAAATGTCATGTAATGATCCGTACAGTCACGAGCAATAAGGTGATACACTATGAAGAACTATGTCATATTACATAAATTATTAATTTCTATATGGTTGACTTTGCTGGTGTACACATCTTATTGCTCATGACTATACAAATACTCTAATCATCGGATCAGAAAGCAAATCAGAGCAAAAATCAAAATTGTTACCGTTGCACCAAACGATCGTCAATCTTTGTTTCTGACGCTCCAAAAGCTATTTAATGTTTGGTCATCAATATATCACACTAACCACTCAAACATATTTAAACATATGTAGTGACTCCCAACTTGCTTATTCTTATAATACTTTCATAAACTTGGTAATATCAGAATAACTATTTTCTGGAAAAGATTTTGCATATCTATAACAGTATCCATTAGTATCGACATACAAGTCTGTCAATTGCGTAGGCAGAGATCTAAGCCAAATTTATTATAAGAGTAAAAATAATTAATATCGTGTTGTTAAATTTTAAACTCTTGCTTGCTAAGGGATTACTTACTGTGAGATAGTTTTGCGTATAACAATTGTCAATCTATTTTGAACTTTGTGGTGCATTCTGAAAGTTCAATTTGCTTTAACGAACTGCTTTATGTGAAAACTTGATTACTATATGCCAATTAGTTTGCCACTGTCTTCTCCACTGCTAAGGTGTGATATAAATAAAAAAAATGGTTGATAAAAATATTGAAAATGTTCAGAAAGAGAAAAACGAATCGGCAGATGAAATTCCAAGTAAGATTCGATAACCTTTTGTCATTTTAAGTAAATTTCTAATAACCTAAAATTAATCATATCCGGTAAAAAAAATCTTTGTGTTGTTTACTTCATCAAGATACAGACTAAGCCTAATTTGCGGTCATTTGAACATTGCTATCATGTTTCATTCTTTCGATGCACTTTAAAGCTTCTTTCCTTTTCTAATATAAGTTTCATTTTCTTGGGCATTTTTTTTTAATTTACTGTAAATATATCGGATTTACTTTACCTATAAATAATAATCTGGAATCCATTTGGATATTATCGAAAATACGTGGATATGTTGGACAGAAATAGTTTCAGTGGCAGCACACTGGTGAAGAGCAAGCTTTACACTTTAGCTGACTTACGGAAAATTGCCTGTCCGTCGGTCTTTTACAGAATATAGTGTCCAAGAGCTGCATCTGCTTATACCGCCATCTCCCTTTTTTCATAAAATATCCAGATACACTGCGGGCTGCCATCCTTCTTGGTTGCTATTCCTACCGATCACACCAAGTGTTTCTCAACATCTGTTATAATGAGTACAGGGAGGGATTGAAATTCATTGCGTCTGTATTTTCGAGAACTTATACCCGTCCGTTTTCAAAGCCAAGATAATTAGGCACATTCTGGGTTAGCTCGTTCCGTTGTGGATCCTGTCTTGGCTCCCAGGCTTAATTGGAATCTAGAGCGAACTCATTCAAAATAATCAAATTCTTGCGTCATATTGACTTTAAGATCTATCCTATTCGCCGGTCATACACATAACTTTTAAACAAATATAATGTGTAAGACATGAAACACAGGCGCAAACTTCTCAGTGTTATGACATAAGATGGCATTTGTAACAATGACTTTAATTGTAAAGGTGCTCAGCACTTGTTTTTGGAGTGCTTCAAAAACGTGAGAGAGCGTCAAACGCTGAAAGCTGCTATGAATATGGTCAAATTAGATTTAGCTTGCTTTGTGAACCTATCTCCAGTTCAGCCAAACACATTTCTGATATGGTCAGTTATCGGTGATCGATGCCCTCTCAATCAATCAACTCTTGTACTAACATTTTTGCACATGATGCTCAAAAATTTTAAGGATGCTTAAAATAGGTACATCAAATTGCTTCTAAGCACGATCATATTGCTTCTTTTTCAACATCAGCATTGTTTTTATCTTTTTTTGTGTGTTTTTTATTGAGAAATACGTGAATAATGGTCTAGCTTTCATAATGAACCAAACAAAATTGTATTAACATATTTATATAATAGTATATTGTTTAAATTGTTTGTTGATGACAATAACAAAATCCCAAAAAATTTGTTGTGCCCTTGCAGGGAGTTACATGGATGCTTTATTTATTTTCATGTCAACTTCTCATTTATGTATTGTAACATACATTAAATAATTTTGAATTTTATCTCAACTTGTCAAATTACAAGGACAAAGCTTGACTTTGAGTGCCTAGAATTATCCAGTACAATAAAAATAATAATAATATTTCTCACATTCACACCGATTAGCCTAGCCCAAAGTAAGCACTCTAAGGCTTGTGTTATGGATACTAGGGTAGTGGATAAATATACATATACGATACTTAGATATTTAATATTTATAGAAATATATATATAAATACCCATGACTCAGGTGCAAATGCTCGTGGAATACAAAATTGGAATTCTATTAAGGAATAAGAAAATTGCTATTCCTACCTGTCACACCAATCGTTTCTCAACTTCTTTTATAGTGCGCACAGCAATTGAGTGGAACTCCCTCCCTGCGTCTGTATTTCCGAGTTCTTATAACCCGTCTGTTTTTAAAGCCATGGTGAACAGGCACCTTCTGGGTTAGCTCGTTCCATCGTGGATCCTGTCTTGGCCAAGGGTTTGATTTGGATTAAGAGCGAACCCATTCTAAATAAAATAAAATGGAAAATATTCTTCCAAAAAGTATATGCCAAAACAATGACTTCCATTTCAATATACTACGCGGATTCACTCTTTACCCAAGCGTTTAGTAACCCTAGCATTCAGCAGAACCACTTACTCAAAAACGCAAACGTCATTGTTAATATTATTTTAAATAGTTAAGTAAATTATGATTGTGTCCTTGTGGAGTGCGATACCGCAAGTGATAAACGCTTTCCGCAAAAGATTGCGGAGGTAAATATGCGGCAACTTTGGCAAAAGCTATATTATTCATACCTACTAGGTAGGTATCTATGATCCCTAGGGTTAGGCAGACATCATAGATTTCCACTTTCTACGATCCTGATATACGTATTTCGCTTCTTCAACTCTCATCAGATCGATCATAACCTTTCATTAAACTATATTATTAGAGAGCTATATTAGGTAGCCAAGAACAATTATTATCTCAAGTTCAGTGCTTCGGAAAACACATTAAGGGTACAAACAGTTTTCTTACCAGAATATTTTTTATGAGTTTAAACACTATGGGGCTAGGTTTACCATGGCTTTTTAAACAAAACTTATCCTTAAAAAGTCAAATATCAATTAAGACAAGTTAAAGGGTGTTTTGTAGTTTGTCAAAATGTGTGCTTATTTTGGTGTACTATCAACAGTTAATAATTCCAATATTGTGATAAGTACCGCTAAGGAGTGGAAACCTTTGCCTGAATCTGTGTTTCTGTCTATCTTCTGGGCAAGCGCATCACATTCTAGATCACATCGTCGAGTTCCATCGGGCGAGATAGTGGTCAAGAGCCTGTCTATTTAGTATAAAAAAATCAATGGCAAAACTGCCCACGAAGAAAAATGTTCCATTGATTTTGGCTTTTCTTCCATAACTACCATTCTTCTACAATGGAAGCAAACAACAAAGAATTCTACAATAGCATAGTGTCATAACGTTTCGCGACAAACATCATACGGATCGCTCCGTTTTTAACTTGCGTTCTTTTATACTTATACGGCATCGATATTAGAGTGAGAGATCGACAAACACTAATAGAAATAAGTCCTCATTATGAATGTGTTAGTGTAGACTTTAATTCAGTTCAATTATTTATTGCACTCCATAATGTTACTAAAAGATATTACATAAAAATATAATGAATTAATTATGGTCACGGCAGAGTTTGATAGTGGCTTCCAGTGTTCTTGCACACAAGTGCGCCAAGTGTATGATGTATCTGTATATCGAACACTAAAATGACGTTAGACTGGACATACGATAAATTATTTCAATAAAAAAAAATACCTCAAAAAATCGACTCGGCTCACAAGTAAATTCTCAGGCTTATGAGCTGAGTCGTATTTTCTAATTTTTATTCTATTAAAATAATATATTCGTAGTTTTTATTCTATTAATATAATAATAGCATTTAAAAATGCAAAATATATAAATATCATAAAGACTGGAGATATGTTTAGAGAAAGGTAAGAGAAATGGATCAGAATAATAACAAAAGTGGTATCCAAGAGACGGTAAAAAAAACAAAGGCGGACTGACGAAAAGATGGGAAGATGATCTAAAAAAGGTGGCTGGTCCAGTATGTATAAGAGTTGCAAAGAATAGAGAAAAATGAAAATCTATAGAGGAGTCCTATATCGAAAGACAAGCTGTTTCTGAAAATAACGATCCGAACTCTGATAATTAAGAATAATATTTTAGCAAATTCGTTAACTAGATTAGAAGAATGTTTTATAAGTTTAACAGTAATAAAGGCTAATTTTAATTAAGTGTGGGCTTCAAGTGTTATTGAACACAAGTACGTAAGTGTTTGCTTATATGTATCGCGAACCACAAACATAATACATCAGAAATATAAAAATAATGTGAAGATCATCAACCTGTGTATTTTTTTTATATGTATGTTCCCAAGATAAAGAAACCTTGTTTTGTAATTTAATACGCATATAGTCATCTTATATCTTAACTATACTACTTCTTAATATTTTAACAGCCCGCGACAAAAGTATTAGTGCGATCAAACAATGATGCTACTTCAATGCGTAAACTTTTATAATATTATAACAATTTGACATACATGAGATTTGCCAAAATTGTAAAGAGGACGTAAATGTATAAACTACCTTTTAAGATAAAATGTATTGCATAATAGTCATTATTTATCACGATAACACCAGAAACATTTCATGTAGCACTGCTCAACATAATAACCTTACTCTTTGTAACCGCAGTAAAATGTTCGATACAATTTTCCTATACAAGATTTTAAACACATTAAGCAACTGATCAGAGCTTTTTGGCATCGTTCTATTATCAGTTCGAGTTCGTCTTCATATGTTGCTCAACAACCAATGTCCCCCACGATGGCCAAAATAATTCACCAGAAATTCATTGTATTATTTTTCCACCAACGTATGCGTATGCCAGTAGAATGTAAGAAACAGGTCTTAAAGCAAGACTCCTCACAATTTTAAACAAAAATTTAAACATTAACCTATTTCTACACAATTCATCTGCTAAATACATTTAAATTTTGTGCTTTTTTCCTCTTGCTATTTTAAGGGTTCCGTACCTCAAAAGGTAATTTAGTGCGGCCACAAATGGGGCTATGGAAAAAGCGCGGAGGGGGCGCACTATGTTCACCTACTCTCCCACTCCTCTCTCGATCCTCTCAGCTATAAGACTCATTTAAGCGGTCAACCTATAAACATGCTATTAAACTTAAAGGCTGCCATGGCTTGTTCTAACATAAAGCTATTAGTAAGCAAACTACAAACTTTCAATGATATAAATTTTAATACTCGACAAATAGGGACTAATGCTTTCCGTGAAATTCCGCAGACCAAAAAATGGGTGTCGTTTTTCGAATTATGGTTTACTACTACGTTCTCCAATCAACCTACAAAGTGTGGAGAAATTGCACAAAAACCCTTTCTTTTTTAGAAGGGTCCCGTCCTAGTAGCGGGTTAGCTCGTTCCATTGTGGATCTTGTCTTGGCCTCCTGGCTTGATTGGGATCAAGAGTGAACCCATTCAAAATAAAAAAATCTGAAGTTATAACTCTAGCAATTCCACTCGAAAGTCTTTACTACCATAGACAGTCCTACTGGTAACCTTTCAAACTTGATTATTATCTAATACTTCTATGCTATACTTTAATCAGGATATGGATGGGGCATCCGTCACCTGCAAATGGCTTGCATGACCCTCAATCTTTTGTGTTTGATCATCGCGCGAGCCAGTATGGGCGTAGCTGTGCTGGCGATGTCGGACACGCAACACAAGAACAACACAAATATAACGGTAAGTTATAATTTGAATAATCCTAGTGTTAAGCGGTATATGTTGAATAATATTGTTTAAGTTGAATAATCCTACCGAACACAGAAGTTTTAGTATTACCTTATGTAGCGCGGCGACTGATTCGAGGTCACCGCAAGTCATGTAGTCAGAATTAAACTTACAATTTTCAGTACTTTACACATCGGTTAATCGGACGGATGTATTCCCTAACATTTAACCCATAAACAATTTATTTAACGTTGTATACAATAGTTTAAGTGTCGTTTATTATAACAGAACATTGTGTTAAAATTGATAGAACATAGAAATCATATTTTTAACAACTTTTTACATCAACGTCCCCTTTAAGCACGCACCCGCTATACTAACACCTGGTATACTAACATCCCTTAACAAACTGAATAATGATTTCTTTGTCCATATAGATATAAAAGCTAGTAGCACCAGGAAAATCGTTTCCTTTTCGCATTATCTGAACCTACTTTTCAGTTATGTATATACATATGTCTATCAGTTATCCTAGTATCCATAACACAACCCTTACAGTGCTAATTTTGGGCTAAGGTAACTAGTGTGTATGTGAGAAATGTTAAATTATTAATATTATGTTGAAAACGTCATAGGCAGTCTGCATAATTTTATTAAGAAATATTTGGCTCATATGTAAGGATGAAGGGGCTTGTATTATGTCAAAAAACTCCACGTTAAAAAACCCAAACCCTTCTTGACGGTTCATACATATAACAACAATCTATTTGAAGCCGTTTATGAACATAGCTCATGAAAAAAAACTTTCGTGGTCGATATACGGCAGTTTGTTTTGGGAAAATATTATGAATTTGTTAGGCCATGAATAATGAAGTGGTTAGGGTATTTAGACTATAAAAAGTGTATAAGAATTTTGTCCAACATAAGTGTTATGGATAACTGCGTAACGTATTTTACAGTATATAAAATATCTATTCTACCATGTATTAATATTTTGTTATTTTCATTCACACTGCCATATTTCTATAAGATATAAAATTCCCCTTTAAAACACATATTTGCACCTTATAAAAATATGTTATTATAGCCTTAATTTAAGGCTGCCTCGACATGCAGAAAAATGTTTCACAAGCTAAAATATAGTTCAAAAAGAGACCACAAAACTATTGATTGATAAATTGAAAACATTGTGAACAAAGTGTCCTGAACCGATCCATGGCAGCTGCACAGCCCAACGATGCTGTCATCTTATGATCGAGCTAAACTCACTAGTGCAACTGTCATGGTCTCACATTATACTTACTTATGTAACCTTTGTGAAGGGTAAATAAAAAAATAAAAAAATTAAAACAAACAAAAGCAACACTTTAATTCATCGTTGATAATAATTCTCTCCTAACCAAAGATAAAAACCCATACATAAAATTCAAATTGTTTCAGATCTACGATTGGGATAAGAAGACGCAGAGTCTAATTTTGTCATCTTTTTTCTGGGGGTATGTGGTGATGCAAATTCCATCTGGTATACTGGCGAAGAAATTTGGTGGAAAACCAATTCTGCTAATATCGTTACTGTCAAATGCTATAGTCTGTCTTCTAGTACCAACATTAGCAGCGCTGGTAAGTCAGTTAAAGAAGAGAGAACGAAGGAAACTCCTTTATTGGCTTCGCAAATTTCACCTATAACACTTAATTACAAAGAGTACACTAACATAACATCTACCATACATAAGTGCGAGGCCAATACAGACCGTGCCTTAGCATAAGAGTCTGTGTCATTCCAAGATGGACAGAGTGACGCAGAAGCATTAGTATTCTGGCAGAGCCGCAGGGCGTACGGACGTATACGTACAAAAAATATACAAGTACAGAGAATATATAGTAAATAATAAAAAATTGAGAAAAGTAATGATAATACAACTCAAAAAAATATCTATCTATCTTCTATGCTAAGTAGAAAAGAAGAGAGAACTTTGTGTGTTTTAATAACATTTAGTTTAATGTCATAATAAGTTGTGACATATCTTTACTTATCTTAGTTATTGTAATCATCCTTAATAATATATTATCTATGAGAAACACATATGGTATTATAATGTGAACATTTCTTTTCAAATTTGAATATGACACTATATAGCTGTTCTTAAATGATTTTAATAAAAAAAATGCTTCTGTCACTCGGAATGATGATAAGATTCCAACAATACCCCAAACATTAAATCTGTTTAGGCTTTTAGAAGATAAGCTGGAACAAAGAGGTGCACAAACATACATATATGAAACTTAAACATATTACATATCTTTTTGGACCGTTTTGTAAAAAGTCTGTTTTTTTTTTCTTTTTATTTAATTTATAAGCTTTTACCTTATTATGAGAAAGACTCCCTCGTATTTGGAACATTCCAAAAGCATGTCCTGGATAGCGTGAACAGTACTACAACCTCCACAATTTGATGAATCATTTTCCTCATGTTTAAGATGAACGAGGTGATCAAGGATAAGTATAAAAAAGAAATGAGAATGCGATCTATAGTATGAATAGTAGACTTTTGCGCTTTTTTGAGTTTTTTGCGCCCCTGACAAATGACGGAATTTTAAAGTTGGATCTTTATCCAACTTAAAAATTCCGTTATTATAGTTTCCGCGTCATTACCCGAACGAAGTAGAAGTGATGCTATTATGAATTGTCTGTTAGAGTTAATATTATAGAACCACAGAATTTTCGGGGCTACAATTTTGAAGTAATACATCAGATTCCTTTATCTTTTCTCCTTTCATCAAAATATTCTTTAAATCTTTGACAACATAAAATTATGGCACATCATGTTTGTCAAATATTATATTTACATATAAAAATCGCAAAATCATGCCACAGATCAGTTGTTATGAAAAATAATTGACGTAGTCTGTTACTTTTTCCTAATTTTATTTACAAACACGATTCAAAATCACCTTTTCCTAAATTACGTGTACCAAATTATATTCTGCTTCTGTTTTTGGTTTATTAATTCTATCTTTTATTTCTACTCTTCGTTATTTTCTTTATCTTTCTTTCTCCCTTATTAAACTATTTCATACCCACCACTAGCTCTATCAAATTATACATATATTACACTTGTCCTTTTAATGGGCGCACCCACCTTTATCATTTTGTCTTTCTGTGTGTATTTATTACTCTTTAATTGAGCAACCGAGACCATGATAGACCTGTTGTTGAATTTTCTCCAATTGTTTTTAAGCCAGATGACTTAGAATAAGATGGCTTGAAGAGATCTTCATTTTTTAGATAACTACAACATCGAGTGTAAAAAAATATTTTTTTTACTCTATATATTTATTTTGGGGCTTTTATCCATATGGATACGCTAGCCCCAATGTATCTTTTTACAATTCCAAGATGGCACAGTTAAATTAGGTGTTGAAAACAATTTATGATATGAAAAGAGAATCATTGTTTAGCATTTGAATTAAGCTACAAATTTTTGCCGCACCCGGTTTAGGATTCGCTTATGCGCTTTCAACTAGGTCGATGCAGTCGCTAAGCATGAAGCTTCGCTAGCACCATATATTAGAGCTAATAAGTAATACAAAAAAAACATAAAAAAATAAAATTCAATAATGTTTAGTAAATTTTAAAATTCCATAAGAAAAATTTCAATAATTTCGCGTTTCTTGTTCTAATGGGAAATACAATGCGAGCCAATGTTTTTGGTCATAACTTTTTTATTTTTGCGACTTTCAAATTTCTCCGTCAAAATCTAGTCCTAAACCTGTTGGTTTGATTTATTACAAAAAAATACGAAAATTGACAAAGAAGTAATAGTTATGGAATTATATACATTTCGTCATTGAAGCTGATCCATCCAAGCTAATTCACGTCCTTGATGTTTGAGTGTAGCTCGTTAAACAATTATTCGCACTTCTTTTCCCATTCTTGACACAATACATCAGCATAATATATGTTAATTCAAAATCTTTATTTTTATAAGGGTGGATGGATATTAGTCTGTGCGGCAAGAGTCACCATGGGTCTAACACAAGCGTGTTTATTTTCATCAACGCATACATTGCTTGGTCAATGGTTACCGGCGAACGAGAGGACGAACTATACTGGCATTGTATACGGAGGTAATATAAGAATAGGTTCTTAACCACATGTTAGTCCACGGTAACAATTGCTACCGATACCCAACACCCTTGTCAGTCCCTGGTAACAATTGCTACCATATTCAAATTTCCGCGTAGCCTGCTGTTTTTTTTATTACTATTAATTTTTGAGATACAGAGGTTTGGATGTGGATTCTTTATTTAATCAGCTTCACGTTAGTATTTCTTGTTTGGTCCTAGCACCATTATTTATCGAGAAAATGGCATTTTTATCTAAGAGTCCGACATTTTTTTCAAAATTCGCGCAGCATTGGGACTGTTGAGTGGGGTGGGGCGCGTGGTAGCGGACTGACAAATGGTTACTAGATTTTTATTTGTACATAATTTATATACTTATTATTCTATTGTTTAATAGATAGAAATACTATATAGATAAAAGAGTTTGTGTCCCCTAGTAGGCGTTCAAAATCAGTCTTTGTACTAGAACAATAAGCCGAACCGGAATCTCAGGCGGGAATTCAATTGTGAGCCAAGTCGATTTTTTCTAGTGTTTTTCTATTATAATAATTTATCTTCAAAAATACCTTAAGTATTACTTTCGCATATGTACGTTTTTGCATAAAGTATGAATATATAGAACATATAAATAACATAAATTTTCCACTAAATATATAATAAATATAACAGTATTAAGATTTTGATTTTTTATTTATTGAAAATGCTTTACCACATATCTTTAAACATTGAAATATTTACATACAAACATGACTGGACTAAAAGATCTTTATAGGTGAATACGGCATTTTCTTTTTCATTTTCATTTTTATAACTTTTTATAATACAATTTTGAACTTTACAGGGATACAATTTGGGACGATTATCGCTATGCCCTTATGCGGCTATCTTGCTGAGACTTCACTAGGATGGAAGCTTATTTTTTACGTAATTTCCGGAATATTGGTCGTTAACTTGCTGATTTGGTACTTCCTTGGTGCTAACTGTCCAAGAGAACATCGTTGGATCAGTAAAGAAGAAACACAGTACATTGAAGCCGGCCTTAACGTTATGGGATCCGTAAGTTATTTTTTATTATATTACTTAATATTAAATGCTAAGTCAGGGAATTTAATGACCTCATACAGTAGTTTTTAAGTTTTATATCATCACTAGCTTAGCTCGCGTCAGTGTAGACTGCCAATTAAAAGTTATATTTATTTCCTACTAGCTTTTGCCCGCGGCTTCGCTCGCGTTAAATTCGGGGTAGCACAGTTTCCCCTTTCCTGAACACAGAAGAGAACTCGGAACAGAATTTTACCTACACGTTATTTATTTTATTTCAACACCGCCATCTGTTATTAATTTTTGAACTAAACAATTAAACCTATCGTGAACATAATATACAATAAACATTTCAGCGCCATCAATCAGAATCCATGAGTTACACTTATTTATGTTTATAATGTTTATTTTATCAAAAGCTGATTGATTTATGGTAAGATTAATTGTTTTAATATTGTATTATTTAATTCGTTTTAATTAAATTATTTTATTATTCGTTTGTATTAAAGAACCTGTTCTAATTTTGCGGAGTCTCACACACATTTCTATCCCCTATTTTAGGGGCTGGGGGAGGATTTCTAAAAAATGGCAGGTATTTTCGTTAGTAACAAAGTGTCTGTGTGCCGATTTTAGCTTCCTGCCTTGAAAACTGCGAAAGGTCTCATATAAAATTTCACCCCCCCTTTTAAGGGGTTGGGTGCGGATTTAAAAAAAAATGATGGGCGATTTTTTTGGTAGTCATAAATAGTCAGCATACCAATCTTTAGCTTTCTACCTTGGAAATTGCGGAATGCTCCATACAAACTTCCACCCCCCATTTTTGGGAAGTTGGGGGTTAAAAAGAGGCAAAAAGTAGCCTATATTACTCTACATTACTTCAACTATCTCCACTTAAAAAATCACGTGATTTCGTCGCTCCGTTTTGCCATGAAAGAAAGACAAACAGACAGACACACTTTCCCATTTATAATATTAGTATGGATAGGAAAAGTACTTATTTTCAGGATAAAAGGTAGACTTTGCACTTTTCTGTACATTATTTATATATATATTTCTTTGAATATTATATATCTGTGTATCATATTTATTTATCTATATACGTTACCCTAGTATCCATAACACAAGCCTTATACTGCTTACTTTGGACTAATTTATTTGGTGTGAATGTAAGAAATATTATTATGGTTGTTTTAAACTCAGCTTTTAATTCGGGCATTGAGAGCCACTATGGGTCTGAACCTAGTAATGAATATTGTTATTATTGGTACTATTATTGTTATTATATTTATATTATGTATTCATTACTGTAACTTTAGTAAGTTTCAGTAAGGAATGTTGCAGTAATATGTAATCGTTCTTTGTGATGTATTTCCAGAATCGTCCACCTACACCTTGGAAGCAGATCTTGCGGTCGAAACCAGTTTTGGCCCTCCTCGCTCCGCAGTTCGTCTTTATAGTCAGCTTCGTGTTTTTCTTCGTTGACATGCCAACATACTTAGAGAAGGGGTTAAAGATATCTTTAAAGAATGTGAGTACTTCAAAGCTTTGTTTCATAGAAAATTTGCAATATTTCCCTTTATAACCACTTGTCAGTCCGCTACCGCGCGCCCCACCCCTCTCAATAGTCCCAATGCTACGCGAATTGTGAAAAAAATGTCAGACTTTTAGATGAAAATACCATTTTCTCGCTTAATAATGTAGCTAGGACCAAGGAGGTATTAATGAAATTAATATTTTTGAGTGGTTAAACATTTGACTGATAGACTTTTAAATATTACTAGCTGACCAGGTCAAGTGTTGTTGTGACTCAGTTGTTATAATTTTCAAATAAAAAATGTGATGTGAAATTAAAATTAATCTAAAATTAAATCGGAAATCATTAAACATCCAGCAGAATAAAAAAAATACATCAAAATAGGTTGAGTGATTTCGGAGTTCATCGCGGTCAATTACTGTGACAGGGATTTTACACATATATATTTATATATATATGTATATATATATATATAGATTTTTAAAATATTGTTTGAGGACTGTTTGTTGCTCACCTACAGTCCTGGGTTAGTATCCCAGAGTCCCGGAAATGTTCGTATTATTACGAGCGTTTGTACCTGAATCATGGGTATTTATTTATATTTCTATGCATATTAAATATGTATCAAATATATATATCCGCTAGCCTACTATCCACAACACAAGCTTTACAGTCCTCATTTTGGGTAAGGCTTATTGATGTGAATGTACGTAATATAATTATTATAAGTCATATTTTTGTAAATCATGTCTATGTTCTGTAGACGCAAACTTTTTTTTAATTTACAACCATTTTTTTGGATATAATGGTGAGTAACAAACACAATTATATAACTGTCAAGTTGTTTATTAATATATATTTATTGTTGCAGAGTGCCTTACTTGCGGCTTTGCCATACATTGGAATGTGGTTCGGGAATACTTTCTCTGCCTACTTATCGGAGAAAATTTACAACAAGGGCTGGTTAACATTAACCGTTAACAGAAAACTCTTTCAATCTATATGTGAGTCTCAATTTAATTCTATAATGAATGAAAGTTTGTTTAGCACATATAATATACATCACAATTACACCACAACCACTTGTCAGTCCGCTACCGCGCACCCCACCCCTATCAACTTTCCTTATGCTACGCGAATTGTAAAAATAATGTCGCACTCTTAGATAAAAATGCCATTTTCTCGCTAAATAATGAACCTAGGACTAAACAGAAAATACTACCGTAACCCTGATTAAATAAAGAATCCACCACAGAATATTTTGATCTCTGTAACTTAAGATTTAATCATAATAAAAAAAAAATAGCAGGCCACGCGAATATTTGAATATGGTAGCAACTGCTGCCATGGACTGACGAGGGATGTTGGCTATCGGTAGCAATTGCTACTGTGGACTGACAAGTGAATAAGACCAAATAATGAACAACAAAAAAGAACATAAAAAATTAAAAACATAGAGATAATGCCAAATAGGCCTCTACTCAGTATAAGCCGTGACAATGCAAGTCAACACGGCACTGTTATTCTGTAGATTAGTGAATAGGCGATTATCAATTTAACGAACAAAACTGTTGATTTAGATATGTTTATATTAGGATCACAATTAGTTCTTACACTTTCGCGTCTATCACATGTCGTCAGGAGCTGTTAGACCGTGCAATATCGAGCACTTATATTGTATTCCTTAAGTTACATAATTTTGATTTTATAATGGATATGGACTTCCGCCAAGTAACGCCTCATTATATCAAACACTTGTAATTCTATCAACATCCAATTCACGATTTCATTATGCAACAAAAGTTTATTTTTAATTATTATTGAAATAGATAAGCGCTTGACCACTATCTCGTCTGGTGGTAAGCGATGATGCGATCAGGGATTTGACGCGCTTGCCTAGAAGATACCTATTCACTCGTGACTTAAAGACCCCTAAATTGTATGTGTCAGAAAACACAACGATAGATTTTATATATTTTTTGCATTGTTTTCAATGCTATTCTATAATAAGTTTAATTATTTTAATAGAAAAACACTAGAAAAAAGTGACTCACTTCACAAGTGAATCCTCAGGCGGGAATTAAAGCCGCAACCATCCCAATTAAGCTAGAGATTGGAGACTCACCAATTGGGAGAGCATTGAACCAGACTTCCAAAGGTTGTGGTTCGATTCCCGCCTGAGAATTATTTCAAGTTTTCTCATTCATCTCTTTCTGTATGTGACCATTCAACTCGTACAACATTTTGATCTTATTTTCAGCTCTTTTTGGCATTGCCATAGCTTTGACGATTCTTTCTTTCCTGGGTTCAGAAAACAAAACTTTTGCTGTGGTGTGTTTGATTGCATGTCTTACCATGCATGGATTCAGTACAGCTGGCTTCGTAGTAAGTTGCATATATATAAAAAAAATATTACAAGAAAAAATAAATTTGTCGCAGATGGGACTTGCTATCCTTAGCTTAATATATAAACACATAGTATTTATATGTGGTATGAGTTAATCATGAATTCCATTTTGATAACAAATTTGAATAACAACTATTCATCGGATAATTGTATGCATTTTTACGTAAGGTTTAGGGCTGGCTTAATTTGAAATGCACTTTTGTATCCATCTTAAAATTATTATTTTCTATAATGAAGGCATATTTACGTACCTAATGTTAAAAATACAAATACAAATATTTTTTTATACAAAATAAATGAGAAGCTACATCAAAAACAGACTGATAAAGAAATATTAACTCAGATTTCAGTGATCATAGTTTCAAACTAAAATCATACATATTAATTAAACTTGGTGTAACCCACGTAACATTTTAGCCATATACAACAACTTAATTTATAAAGTAAATTACTTTTATTAATTATTTTTAATTCAATTCACTTACGTCATTCTGTATACACATGTTAGTATCAGAAAAAAACATTATTGAATATACCTCCGATAACTTTAGCAATCTCAAGATTTTTTTATTGAATATTAATTTAATAATCCGCTTCTATACTTGTCTACCTAAAAACAGTTATATATTTTCGTTGATAATGCAAAAAGCTTGGTAATGACTAATTTAAAAGGAGAGTAGAAACACCTGTTGTATTTTTTATTACTACGTCATTGTCTGATTAAACTGTAAATATATTTAAAAATTTAGGTGCTTTAGTACCAACGGGACGACGCCATTAGCTTTTAGAACCTATACGCGCAAAATATCAATTTTGTTTTTTTTGTAGTTACGCGTTATTAGTAATTGTTGGTTACGCAGTATTGCAGTAACGATGAACTTTAGGTCCAAAATCGCATATCTTAATTCTTTTTTAAGGTGAACCAATTGGATCTATCACCGAATTATGCTGGAGTCATAATGTCCTTGTTAAACTTCGTAGCAAACGGTGGATCTGCTTTAACTCCTATAGTGACGAGCGTCATATTACGAAACGATTCGGTGAGATGATATATTTAATTTTATCTTTTGCTACTCATATTCACTCTTTTTGTTTGTTTATTCTTTATTTTCAGTTTCAAAAGTTACACAGGAGATAATCCAATAACATTTAAATTCAACTAATTAAGCCGTATACAAATGGCATACTAAAATTTAAATAAATTTGTTAGCTTTGATTTGATATTTATTTAACAAAATTATAAGTTGTCCTGAAAAAAGATCAAAAGTACCCTTAACCGACGAGCTTGTATGTAAAGTCTGATAACAGTTGAAGAAGCCAGAGATTCATGTCAGGATCGACGAAAGTGAAAATCTGTGATCTCTGCCTAAAAAGCGTGATTGTATACATAAGAACGCTCAAAATATCTCTTGACAAATCCCTTATTGTTAGGAAAGATAATAATAATTAATACTTTAACAGCGAAACATCTTTTTGTCTTTAATTTCCAGTCTGACGTCGGCCGATGGAAGATAGTGTTCCTTTTGATGGCAGCTATGTGTGCTGTCGGCAACGTGATCTATCTATTCTTAGGAACAAGCGATCGCCAGCCTTGGGACGACCCTAACTATGCACAGAAAAAGATGGCAGACCCAGGTAAACTAATGAATCATATCCCGATCCACATTTCATCACCAACTTCAATGGCCATTTGTCCCTCTACTAAATCAAAGTCAATCCGTATGAAATAAAATAAAAATAACTTTATTTAAATGCACTTAAAATAAGTAGTTTTGAATCGTCCAACATTTTTACCTACCACCCATTCAGGATGTCTTTTAATTGACAAATGTAACGACATTTACAATATACGTCGACACATAATCCACAAAAAGAATAAAATTATTCTGTTATCACAATAATAGACGTGTTATGGTTTCATTACATCGTTGATTACAACAAAGTCAGCAAGTAGATACTTGGTTAGTAACTTGAAATATTGCAATATTATATAGAGAAAAAAACGACAAATTATTTTACAAAATAGGTATTATAGTATGGATGAAAACATAAAAACCATAAACCCATTACTCTGTTCAAGATAGATGAGTATCAACCATTATAAAATATCCTCACAATTTGCCTTCAAAAGGCAAGTTTGAACGTATCTCTTACATCAAGTCATCAGCTTATCAAGTCACTAATCGTCGTTTATCACTTACTAGTGTGTATTTAGGTATATGTGTTTTATATTTTATATTATTTTTATCTTATATTTGCAGTAATTAGTGTATCAAGTTTATTATTTGTTATCTATTTAGACGCATTCATGAGTTCTGTTTTCCCAACGGTTGACTAGATTGAAAGTTTGCTTGCTAAGCTTTTTTCACCAATTCGCCCATAGTACTAATCTAATAATGTGCTCAATGAAGTTTTAAAATTAAATATTATAATTTTAACATTCCTAGTGAAGCAGGAAGGGGTACGACATAATAATTTTCTTGGGAAGCCATCGGTGAACTTTGAAATTGTTGAGAGGTTACTTTGAAGTGGTTGGTTCAGAAGCAACGACTGCTCTGGCGATGTAAATAGTGCACTCTCAAAGGTTTAACATGATTTTACCAGTAATATTAGAAAAGAAAAAAAATCATGTAATTTGCATTACCTAATGCAAGGCAGGCTAATCTATACAGGTTTAAATTTTAATTACCATAAAAAATGGAACGCGAAATTTAGGAAAGCATCTAAATTATAAATACGCGAATAATTTTTTTTTTTGAGTAATAATAGTAAAGTTATTCAGTTTTTATAATTGCGGAAAATATCGCCAAATTTACAGACAACATACATTGTATTCAAGGAACTTCCGTCAATGAAAACGTATCACACCCTCTCAACTGAAAATGAACTTACTGTACATAGCAATAAGGTAGAATATATGCTAGCAAGCCGCCCCACTCCCGCTCAAGCACCAAAAATGCACCGATAGGTAAATACTCAATTAATGAATCAGACTTTTCTTTCATACTTTATCGGGCGTGGAACCTATAAAATTTCGTTTAGATAGGTATTAAGTTAACAAAATAACATACAAAAATTTATTTAGAACATCAATCATTAACCAAAATGCAAATAGGTCATTAAATTATTCATATGTAAAAAGATTATTTTTATGTACATTACCTGCTCACATTAAAGTCACTGTAATTCAAGTATTTCATTATTTGTTCAAAGTGTCCTCCTTTATTTTCAATACACACACGAGCCCGTTTTAATAAATTTCCTTTTAAAGAAATTATTACGTTTCTTTGCATTTTCACTGTATTAAAGGCGTCCATTATTCGCTGTTTTTAGCACTTTAATAGTGTCAGGTTCACTCACATACACTCTACGCTTTATTTCACTCTATAAGACAAGGTCTAAAGGTGTAAGGTCTGGTGCGCCGCGGCCGATCCATAGGTCACTGAACTCTTCGGTGAGGTACTCTCTCACATCACGATGGTAACGTGGAGGTGCACCGTCTTGTTGAAACCACAATCCTCTCAAGTTCGCCAGTGGAATGACATCCAACATAGTCGAAACCATCGTGCAGAGTAGATTCAAATAGGTTTCGCCCGTGAGTCGGCATTCAATAAAATATGGACCGATGATTTCTCCGTTCAATATTCCGGTCCAAACGTTTACACTAAACCTATGTTGAAACGAATTCTCTCGCGTGAGCATAGGATTCCTGTATGACTACCAATGTTCACGCACGTAAAATGAGCCATGGTCTAGGAGCCGTCGACAAGCACTTAACACTGTACTGTAGTTTGGCTGTCGAGCATTCGGGTTGTTACCCTCTCGGTACTTCCGTAAAGCCGCCGACACATTTTCACCGCACACAAGTAAGCACGAACCATTATGACATATTCACGAGTTGTAAACTGATAAGCCATGATTTCATTATGTACTTAACGAGTGTAATTGATCGATCACAAACGCGTATGCTCACAGGCCGACTGACGAGTGGTAACTAAGTAATTAGGTCAAGGTCAAAGAAATGGTTATGTTCCCGGCATTTAAGTTGAACATGATTTTGAAATCACGTGACATGCGCAGTAGCAAGTTTAGGTACATTTTTCACTACTGCGCATGTCACGTGATTTCAAAATGCCGGGATTATACACGTGTAGAGTGGTGCGGGTTAGGGATATTCGATATACATCGATGCATTGAAAACATCGATGTTTACAATGCGATGCATCGAATCGATCCAATGTTTTGAAATGCTTTCGATATACTCGATGTATCGATGTTTTTTGCATTCACGATGCAATATTTCTATAAGATATAAAATACGTGTGTAAAAAACAACTACGCCTCCGAGCCCTCAGATGGGATTCGAACCCACGACCTTTCGCTGGCCAGGCGACTGCTCTGACCGCTGAGCTACCGAGACGCTGGCAAACGTGTCGAATTTTACAAACGTATTTCAACTTCTACTATGAGCTAGTATCGTTCCACCAATGTTGAACGCTAACTACCTTCAACATCGAAAGTAATATTTTTACAAATAGGTATTAAACAATCGATTAAGATGGAACCAGCTATAATTCTGTTTTTAATTTAATTTTTTGCATTCACAATGCAATATTTCTATAAGATATAAATTCAAATCCCATCTGAGGGCTTGGAGGCGTAGTTGTTTTTTACACACGTATTTTATATCTTACCAATGAATTTCATAAAAACTCAAGTTTAACCACTAAAATTTTGCCTAACATCTTTTTCCCTATTTGTTTAATTAAAAATGAAAAGTTGATGATTCAATAGTGGACTGGCATGTGATACAGGCTGGTGACAATCGGACAGCGAAATCTTAGTAATAGGGTTCCATTTATCCACTTGTCAGTCCGTTACCGCGCGCCTTACCCCTCTCAACAGTCCCAGTACTGTGCGAATTATGAAAACGATGTCGGATTCTTAGATAAAAATGCCTATTTCTCGCTTAATAATTAAGCCAGGACCAATCAAAAAATACTACCATAAAGCTGATTAATAAAGAATCCACCACAGAATATTAAGATCTGTGTATCTTTAGGACGGTTCCGTCCAATATCAACTCCAGACGCTGGAGTCGAAGGCGAAGAAACTCATCGGCAATAACAAACTTTTTAATAATAAGCTGAAGGGCCTTGAACATAGACGGAAGTTAGCTAGCCTATCCGTTTTTTATAGGATACATTGGTGTGCCGCAGAATTGCACAGCCTTGTTCCGCCGTTCCCATTTTTTCATCGGACAACCAGACTTACGAATAGGCACCACCTTTATTTGTTGGATATACCAAAGAGTCGCACTAAGATTTTTGGTTCCAATTTTGTAATACGTACCGCTAAAGAGAGGAACTCTTTGCCTGATAAATACAATTTAGGGTCTTCAAGTCACTAGTGAATAGGTTTCTTCTAGGCAAGCGCGTTACATCATAGATCGCATCGTCACTTACCATCAGGTGTGATGGCGGTCAAGCGCTTTCCTATTCACGATAAAAAAAAAACTCAAAAATAAATCGTAATTTAAAAAAAACAGCAGGCCACACGGTAATTTGAATATGGTAGCAATCGCTACCGGGACTGATGAGGGATGTTGACTGGCAATTACTACCGTAGCTTGACAAGTAGTTATACCCTTTGGGTGTGGAACCCTAAAAAAGTACTCGATGCGTACAAAATATCGATGTTTACACCCGATACATCGAAAGACATCGATGTACAGTTCTGATTTATCGAATCGAGAAAAACATCGATGTTTTTTCCAAAGTGGACACCCCTAGTGCGGGGGAAGGGCGCAGCGGGGCAGGGGCGCGGCGGCGGGGGTTTAATGTTTGCACGCGCCAGGATTGGGTCATTGCGCACCGATACATACCTATGTGTTAGTTACGTATTCAATAAGATAGTAAAGTCGTAGTAAATATTTGAGATAGACCATTTTTTAAGTTTTTTAAGGATAAATTAGTTCATGTTTTTTTTTGCGCTTAAACCTAGGTCTATAGTATCAGTAGTCGATACTGATAACGCAGTTTAATTTTTTATGGTAATTATATTTTAATCGTGTATATATTATAATCTTAATAATATTACAGTGAGTTTACAAATACAATGAAATTCTTAAAAGCCTTATCAAATAGACAAGCGGCGTACGCTGTTAAAAACTAAAGCTTTTAACTGATAGTGAAACGGCAAATTAATTATATTAGTGATTTTATAGTCTAATGTTGTGGAGCTCAGCTACTAATAGTGAAAACATTTTAAGGCTACAAAAAATAACTGTCTGCAAAAAAAATAACCTTTAGCCCAGACATTCTCTCAGAGATGTCACGTATTTGTATTTTACCTCCACAGCGAATTGTATGTAGCTAGTTTAATTACTTCAAGATGCAGTTGAATCGCTCCCTGTCGTGTGTAGGTAAGTCTCGTAGTGTCAATAAGTAAATGCCTAAATGAACTTTATTGAGGTCAACTTTACCTTCTCGTTGATATCATAAGCTTACACACAAAATTTTTTGCGGCGGCATCTACATACGGATATATCGTGTCATCGTAGTTTCTAAAACATGACAACAATATAGGTACAGAAATTCTTCGGGCTAGATCTAGTCCGGATCTTTTCTTTAGCTTTACTTTAATACTCATTCATTGTATATTTGTATTAGCTTTCGTGGGGAAACTTAATTAGATTGATTTGTTTTGTCCACTATATTCAACTCACCCTCCTTCCCTTAAGCTCCGCAATCGCAGATTCAACACGCTCATATTGTCTATCAAACCATAAGGCTCCTCGTCTAATAGTAATCCTAGCTTTTACGCATTTTCACACGCCGGTGGGCGTACTAGTGAGACGACGCTATATCATATTGTTTGAATAATATCCTGAACCATTTTTTCCCTATTTACTGATTTATCGCAAATTTTATCACTATTTATTTACCATATAACTCAGAGGCAGAGTAAAGTCAAGACCCTTGTATAAAAAACCCTCGTTAGGTTGTGAGAGAATACCTGTATTTCACTTTATACAAACAAATGCATCTTTTTATTTGAAATGTATGAAATGAAAAAAGCTTTATTCACAAACTGCACACATAACATACTGTTACGTGCTAGGGTTCGTAGGATTTGGAGAGAAAGACCTGCTGACTCTTTTGAAGACTTTATTCACGAAGCACTAGGTCCAACACAAAGCACTAGGTCCAAACACTAAGCACTAACGATGTCCTAGGTCGTAGCCAAGTCGTAGGTTTCACTAGTATCACTCTTGATCACTGGTTTTCACTTCGAAGTCGCCGCGAAGGTAGCTCAAACTGAACTGACTCGCTCGCCTCTCTGCGGCTATTTATATGGACCGAGACGAGCCCCAGACCATTCCAGAGAGTTCCTTACTCGAACGTACCCGACTCACGCGACCGTGATCGACCGGGTTGGATGACTCTAGAAAGTTCGCGCATGTACCCGGTCTTCGAGACTATACTTTTATATAGTTCCGCGCTAGTTTCTTCGTGCTTTGTGTGTTCGTAACACTACTCCCCTCTTAGAGATGCTCGTCCCGAGCATCGTTGTAACTGCCATGGTAGCGCGCCAGACGGTCTATGTGTACCACTTTGAAAGTCCCTCTTGGTTGCTTTTGAATCCTATAAGTCACATCATTCAGTCGGGTAACCACTTTGTATGGACCGTCCCACTTGGTCTGCAACTTTGGAGATTTCCCTTTCCGGCGAGTTGGGTTATGTAGTCACACCAGTGACCCTTCCTCGAAGCCGCTCCTGTTCGATTTCCGGTCGTATCTGGTTTTCATTTTCTCACTTGACTGTAACCCATTTTCCCGGACCAAGGCGTGAATATAGCGCATTTTTTCCCTTAAATCGCAGACATAATCTTGTACGGTGTCTGGTTCCTCCGGTGACCCTCCTGTCAATAGATCTACAGGTATTCGTAGTTCTCTACCGTAATTGACATACGCCGGGTTAGCTTTTATGCTCTCATGCTCGGCGGTTCGGTACGACAGAAGGAAGAGTGGTATATACTTGTCCCAATCCTTTTGTTTGTCGTCTACCAATTTGGTGTCGGCTCCTGGGTGTGCCTTCCTGACGAGTTTTTCAATTTCCAACGCCCATTGTTGCAGTTTTTCTCCTGAGCGTTGGACTCTGTCACGCAGTTGGGCACGGAACACGTGCTCCAGGTGTCGCTCCCCGTATCTGGATTCCAGTGCCTCCATCAGGTCTTGGAACCCATTTCCGGTATGTGGCAGTGCTTCCAGGACCGACAAAGCTTGCCCTCTGAGCGCAACAGTGAGAGCGGTCAGGCATTGTTCTTCCGTCCATCCGTTGGCAGTAGCAACAGTCTGGAATTGCTGACGATAAGCGTTTCAAGAAGTAGTACCGTCGTATGGCGGGACTTTCACTCTTGGTCCTTGCGCCACTCCAGTAGTTCCACTTGACATTGCAACTCCCGTGGTTTCAAGGCGCACTACTTTCTTTTGTAGTTCAGTGAGGCCGGTTTTCACATTTTCAACATCCAATCCTAACCCGGTAACTCGTTCTTCCACTACGTCGACTTCTCTACGAAGCTTAATCACCGTGTCACTAACATCATTTATAGCTTGAAGCGCTTTTTCTTGTTGCTCTTGAATTGTAGTCAGCTTGCGTTCTTGTGACTCTTGCAAAGCGCCGAGCTTGCGTTCTTGTGATTCCTTTATTGCCCGAATTTCAGCCGTTTGCAGTTCCAATAATTCAATTAAACTTCCTAATTGAAGAGCCACTTGAGGGGCTGTAGAAACTTCGGTGCCGCTGGTAGGCGTGGCTTGTCTGGCGGGCGTGGCCTGCCTGGTGGGCGTGGCAAGGTGGGTGGAGCCAGTGGGCGGGGCTTGAGCCAAAGTGGGCGGAGCCTGAGGGGCGTGGTCAGTGGGCGGGGCCTGGTGGGCGGGGTCAGTTGGCGGGGCTTGGCTTGCAGTGGGCGGAGCTTGGTCCTCAGTGGGCGTGGCCTCCGCAGCTCGTTGTGCCCTTGTCCTGACGCCCTCCTTGAAGTCCTCTCTCGGAGTCAATGGCATCTCCAAATCACACTTCTGACACCAGTTGTTACGTGCTAGGGTTCGTAGGATTTGGAGAGAAAGACCTGCTGACTCTTTTGAAGACTTTATTCACGAAGCACTAGGTCCAACACAAAGCACTAGATCCAAACACTAAGCACTAACGATGTCCTAGGTCGTAGCCAAGTCGTAGGTTTCATTAGTATCACTCTTGATCACTGGTTTTCACTTCGAAGTCGCCTCGAAGGTAGCTCAAACTGAACTGACTCGCTCGCCTCTCTGCGGCTATTTATATGGGCCGAGACGAGCCCCAGACCATTCCAGAGAGTTCCTTACTCGAACGTACCCGACTCGCGCGACCGTGATCGACCGGGTTGGATGACTCTAGAAAGTTCGCGCATGTACCCGGTCTTCGAGACTATACTTCTATATAGTTCCGCGCTAGTTTCTTCGTGCTTTGTGTGTTCGTAACAATACATATACAAAAATTAAGAAAGATGGGAAAAAAATACAGTGTGCAGAAGGAAATGGTCACGACTCAGCATATATGTCGAACCAGATAGCTCGACGCTGATTTTCTGTCGTGCCAACATCGGACGAATAACAATATCACAATTACATACACAGATACAAATTCACAATCACAATAACATACAAATCAGACATGTTCTAAAATAAATAATTATTTAATAGCTAAAAAGCAAAACAAATATACAATGACAATAAGCAAAAATTACAACGGGTGAGGCTTACAATAAAAACAAGTAAATTAGCAACATAGATAATACACACAACTTTATAAAATTGAATAATTATCTGGACCACTAAAAGGAAACAATAATAATAATAAGAGGCTTGTCTTCGCCACCATCTTAGACAATACTTTGAGTAAGCAATAACTCTTTATATCGTTTTTTAAACGTATATTTAGATACGCAATGGTGGCGGAAGATTGTTCCAACACTTCGTTGCCTGTTAGCGAAAACTGCCTCTAAAAGCATGTGTTTTATGGTATGGTGTTGCCAAAAGTTCCCACCCAATTCTGCGCGAGTTGTAGTTTTTAGGTTTTTATTTGAGAAAGGATTTCTATATAGTTGCCATTTGTTCTATTGGACATGACGTAAACGGATAAAAATATTTTTGAAGCGAAGCTTCTATACGGCTGGCATGAAAGCGCATGCCACACGGCCACTCTATCCGTGCAAAGCGTCAGATTTCACAGTTATACGAGAGCGTCACATTTAGTACCGGTACATGATATACTCGTATATAGGAGCCAGCTGCCTCCCCACCTCAGTGTGGGTGGCCTTCTGTCTCGCTTTCACTCAAGTCTGTGTGCGTGGCTTTCTATCTCTTTTTCGCTTCATATTATAAAGCTTCGCTTCTTTCAGGCGTCCCTAGACGGCACTGTAATTTTTTTCTATTTTATTCTACATGCAATACTAATTTATATCCCAAACCGTTATATGGAACAAAAACAAAGGATCTTAAGTCATTGATACGAGAAAGCAATTTTGTCATCATCAAGGTCATAGGTATCTTCTGGAAGATTTTGGTAAAATATGATTTCCATTTTGTTTCTTGCCACTAGATTCAAGTGAAAAGATACTATGTAATTTGATGGATGCCGTCATATTCCAAACAACAAATGACAACTATCGGGTTTTCTATTGCTTCCTACACTCTGAACACTAGCGTTAAGAGAAAACTTACAATAGAGCAAGCCTGCCCAGAAGCTATATAAGTCTTAAGGTGATATGCTGTTGGGAAAAAAATTGCATGCAGGATATTCCACTTCTTTGCTACGCGTATTACACCATATCCAATCGCGGAATATTAACCAAGAAGGGATGTTAGCCCACGTGAGCCTATTCTTTTGGTGGTAAAAAGTGGCACGTTAAAGAAGCTCTTGAAGTATAGTCTTGAAGAAGTTCAACAATACAGGCAACTTCACGGTGGTTGATAAAGCGGAAGGCATTTGCAAAAACATTCACTGAGCTGCCACCTTTTTACACTGGTGCAGCACATACATATATTTTTGCCTATTCCCTATGTCTTTTTATATAGATATGTGTGCATGTGTGAGTGTGTGATGAGTATACAAGAAATGTTGTAATTCTAAAGCCAAATGATTTATGTAGTAGCTTTGAATTAATAATTGCTTTATTTATTTATTTACAGAAGAATTGAAACCGGTTCTGAAAAATGGAAAAAACTATAAGGAAGATGAAACTAAATGTAATTGTTGACAGCAACCAATCATTAAGACTGTATAATAGATTAATAGAATTGTATTAAATAAAATAAAAATACATATTCGAGCCATTGTAACAAGAAAGAAGTTTAGATTCATAAAATCTCTGTAATCATTTGTTTTTATAATAAAAAAATAATATCTTTTCTTATTTTATTTGTAATATATTAAATTTTCCAAGAACTTTAGGGGACGCCAGCACCATTTGTTTATGTTTTAGGCGCTACTATATCGAATGTTATAACTTATGCAAATATACAACAATTGATAAAAGAGAAATATAAATATCATTTTTATATATTTGGATTTTTAAGGATTTAACTGATAGATTCTGATAAAGAAATGATTACTAGAATAATTTATTTAGATATAAAACACCTATAAATGAAATTCTAGAAGAAGCTATGAAGTAAAAAGTTTGTAGGCTCTTAAATTGAGAAATATACATGTTAAAAGAGATAGCGAAAGAGACACCCCTACATATGTAAAGAATATTCACTTTTCGCTACACATAATTCAGAAAAAATATATATACAAAAACTAGCGGATCCAGCAGACTTTGCTTTGTCAACCGCGTTCATTAGTGAACTTAAATCATTTTGGGACCCACAAAATATTCTCAAAAAATCATCCAGACCTCCAAAAAAGCCAGCCATTTGGGAGGAATTGAATTACAAAGTACGTAAGAATTAATATATATTAAAAACTAGGGTAAAGCGGGAGTTCAGAGGTAGCACATCACTAGGGCTATCTAAATCACTCTCATGTTTTTCGTAGTTTTTAAGTTCTACATTTTTTTTGACAAACCTTTTAAGCATGATTGTTTCTACATTTTCTTGTGACGTATCAGTATCCAAAGCACCATAATTATTTTAATTATGGTGCTAAGCTAATTTATAAAAAAGAGCCCGAACTCTGTGTTGTGTCCTTTTATTGCGTTCCAGTTTCAGCATCAGATCAGCTCCATGTCATCATAATATTGCATTGTCACGCGATATACGTGCAAATTTTCAGCTTCATCGGAATCCGGGACGTGGGTAAAATTTAACTTGCAAGATTTCATTACAAATCAGAATTTATTACAATCAGGAAGTAAATAAAAGCTTGTGAAATAATTACTCATGCAAATATTATAAAACTCCGTCATGAATCTTTTTATATGGGTAATTCTTTTAATATTATGTATTATAATGTATAATACCTATGTTATATATTCGTATTGTTTGTTACACTAGTATCCATAACACAAACATAAAAATGTATTCTTTACGCTTATCTCATTGGATGTAAATGTACGAAATGTCATCACTATTATGTTTCTAAACACATAAAGTAAACAAATATATGCATATAAACGTCCATTCTCTGTTAGTATATCAAAAATTATTAACAACTTCAACAAATATAAGTCAATTTCTTATATTACAACTGAAAGTTGATCTCAGTGCTATTTTAAGAAAGTTAAAAATAGAAACAGTATTATGCAAAAAGGTTCTGAAATAAAAAAAATATGTTTTTTTTTTTTTTTTTTTTTTTTTTTTTTTTTTTGCCTGTAAAGTCGGTTTTACGGGCGAAGATTTTACGTGACAACGTCTTTTTCTCGGTAGAATATTTATTGATATGAATATAATTAAATTGCACAATGCGCGCGGCAGACCGATCATAGTTGAGTGGGAGAGAGACGCAAGGCATTCGGCGGGCCTCTCTCTCGTTCGGTGACTCATCGTAACGTTACCGAGCGTTACCCTTTTTCATAAGTGACTCCCAGCCGCAACCTAATTTAAGACGTTGTCACGTCAAAAGAAGTACTTAATAAATGATCTCGTGAAAAAAAAAACTCGAAATCACGGACAATCGGAAAATAGAATATGAGGGTGATTTGGGTAGCCTTGTGATACTCTCTTTTTAGATATTTTTTGGGACACCTTTAATATTTTCACATTCACAAGATATCCACTAATAGATGGAAGACGTCTATAAAAATTGGGGGTTGCTATAATCTTTACGCTTGGCAAGCAAGTTGGAGAGCGGAGTAAAAGACCAAGAAGAATTTGGACACCGTTGCTGCCCTTTTCGTAGTCTATAATGAAGCCTGTAAGTATGAAGGATTGGTTCTTCACTTTTAGACACCACACGACAACCATCTGTTTGACTTTTATAGACGCTTGTAATCAGTATGAAATAATAACTGAATTTTAGTTTGATCAGATACAGAACTTAATATGTTAAGTTCATTTATAATTTATGAACGCACTGTATATAAAATGATCTTTATTACAATAATATTAGGTAGGTACAGACGTCAAAAGTGGTACTTCCCATCACGGACACAGGACAGAGTGAAGGTACAACGAGAGGTTTTAGCGAGTATAACTTTGGCGTGAAGTGATGACTCCTGTAGCGCGATCGGGGAACCCCGGACTCATTAGGAGGGTTCCCACGTCGCTAAGCAGTTAATAATGAGAATTTGCGCCCGCAGAAACAAAAGTACAGACGTCAAAGCTTCGCGATGTCGACTATTCAAGTGTGAACAATGGAACAATAATTAAATTTTAATTTAAGTACAGTTTGTACTATTGTTTCGTATTTATTCACTGTAGTAGAAACTGTTTTGGCATTGTTAGTTTTAAGTTAAGTTTTCAGTACCAAATTAATAGATTTTTTTCATTTTTATACCAATTGGTGTTATTCAAACCGAATATTTACTATACATTTGTTAAAAGTCACCAACTATGCCATGATTTCGTAAATTCTATGTCGGGAGATCTTGCATCGAGAAGAAGACTCAAGAAACTAATCAAGGGCGGTTTTCTTCTTTAAATATGTCGCTGGTTTGCGAGAATATCGAAGCAACTCAAAAATCTGTCAAATTGAACTAAATATACCAAAGATCTTAAATCTTTGATATTTTATCGTTCATAGAGACTAAACGCACATATCGCGCCACCGATAGATCGGAAGAGATACAATTACAATTTTTGGTATGCGATAAAAGATTTAATAAGAAATTTGAAAACCTTTTCTAGAAAATCAAAAGTTTTTATTTTCGTCGTTATTCTCGCAAACCAGCGATTTTTCACAGATTTTTACAATTAAGGTAACCTTTCTGGTGCTGCTTTTCTTTACGAGAAACATTACGAAATTTCCATTAGCAGTATATTCTTATAAGTATAGTAAATTACCTCCACGAATTTTTGTCTTATAATTGTCAATTTTTTAAAAGCCGTTAGTCATAAGTGCTATTTCACATTTGCTTAGTTAATTTTGATGGGCCGTGAACGGTCGTTAAACGATAATGGTAATCATCATACGCCTCCCGTAGAACATAAACTTGAGAGCAGCGTATTTAGAATAACAGTCTTTTCATGTTTTTTTTTATATATTTTTTGTATTTTGCTATGCAATCTTATATGATAAATAACTAAAATACAAAAATACTTAAAAAAAATTACAAGGCTCACGAGAAAATGTTACTCTCAATAATAAGACAACGCTGGCCCACAGCGTAAAAAGGAGAAAGGTACAAGAAAATTTCGACAGGAGTTCGCAAGGCTCGGTAGCTCAATTGGGAGCGCATTATACCGGACAGCCAAAAACTGCGGGTTCGTTTCCAACCTATGAATTTACTTGTGAGCCGAGTATTAATTGTAATGGGATTTTACCATGTTTTATTTTGTCGCCATTGCATGCGCAATCGTCTCGGAAAAACAATATACATACATATATATGTGTATATATATACTAGCTGACTTGGCCACGCGTTATTGTGGCTAAGTTATTATAAATAGCAATATATTATTATTGTAAATTTGAAATTATGTCTTAAGTCTAAACAAATCCAAAAAAAATGGACTAAAAACCATCAAAACCGGTTGAGTAGAGTCACAGTTAATTGCGGTCAAACATTGTGACAGGAAAATTTTATATAAATACCCATGATTCAGGTATAAATGCTTCGTATTCATCACACAAATATCTGCTCCATTGTGCAATCGAACCCAAGCAAGACTTCCGCTAAACCACAAAGTCGTCAATGAGTAACATATTGCTTTTGAAACAGAAAAAGTACATTTTATTCTCCCAACATTCGAAGTACTTTTAAGTTTGAAACATATTTTTAACGAACTTGTTTCGTATTTCAAGTCACGATGTGGCTGACGAACAATCCTATCAAAACTTGAACAACGTGACTCCGAACGTATTTACAGCAGAGGTTGTTTCATGAACTTTGAGTTGTGATTTCTACATTTTCCAGTTGACCTGATGCTGACTGCATTGTTTCTTATACTGCATAACTTTTTTGATTTCTTTTAAATAAAAATTACATATCAATAAATTGCGAATTATTCATATTTAATGCTGACGTTTCGACTCCTTTACAGAAGCCGTGCTCATAGGACTAAGATCATGGCCGTCATATCATAATAATATTTTAAATAGCTACGTTCCTGTTTACTTATACTTAGTTATTTGGTCGTTTATTACTGTAAGCTAATGAGTCTACTACCTTCTCGGAAATTGAGAGGCCCTTCCGAGAAGAACTGGCGAAAGAATCTCGGGCAGGGAGACCAACATACATTTATGATTTACAAAAAGAGCTCGCTGTACGACAACTGCCTCTTGTGGGTGTTTTGTATAGGGCTGGTGTTCGTGACGGGCGATAACATCAAAGAAACAGGACTTACAGTACAAATCGTATATTTCTCTGTTAATAGGCGGAAGACGAGAGATAAATTTATGTTGGCATACGGCAGTTAATCTTACCCTAAATTCTAATACCAACACTCACTACAACACTAAGTTTCGGAGTATACGTCTTTAGTTGAGATTAATTTATTTACTTAGGAGCCCAAGTAGAACTATTCCCTTAGTCTTCCAGTTCACAGTTCTTGCAAAGGAGTCAAAACGTCAGATTAATAAAAAAAAGGATCAACACTTCGTAAATCCAATAAAAGTGTGCTTATTGAAATAGAAGTATTTTATGATTTTTCTGTAGTTTTCACAGATATAACAGAAAGATCACGACTCCTACGAAACGAATCAAAACGTCAGGATTATATATAAAAGAATAAGATTGACGCGTCGTTTATCTGATGATTTAAATGTGCGACAGGATGATAACTTAAAGCAAAAATAAAAACACCAAACACACACAGCCTATTTTTAGAAAAATATTCAAAAGGTCAACAATTATTTATTTTAAAGTTATTTCAAATCATTGCCCAATTTACACAATTAAGTGAATAATTTTGGAAAAACAACCAGATGAAGCTATCAGTCTTCTTATCGCATAACATACAAGCAAAGATTTAGGGGATGTTTTTGACGTGACAACGTCTTATAAATTGGTTTGCCGGGTGACACTTCAAGAAACTGCGTTACGCTCCGCTCACGTTATGCGCTCACAATGAGAGCGAGTGAGAGGCACGCGTCCCTTCCACTCGGGCATGGTTAGCCCGCCTAAGAGCGAGAGAGACAGACATAAAAAGTGGAAGGGACGCGTGCCTATAAATTAATGTTTTAAATATAATTCTTTGTATAAATAAATGTTTTAAATTGTTACTATTATTTCATCCTTCTTCCTACTATACGAATGAATATTCACATTAAAATTATTTTACCACTCAAAGTCGTTGTCACGTAAAACTTTCGCCCGTATACCGACTTTACAGGCAACCAATTTTTTATTTGTTCAATTTAAGTGTACCTCCAGTTAAAGCCCCGCTTTTGAAATGCGTCACACATATTCGTCCAAGAAAATACTGACGAATTATATGCATTAGGAACAAACGAATTGCATCTTTGTTAAACCGGCTTCTAACCAACTCTAACAGCGTCCTGTCAGTCACTGCGTGCAACATGGTTTATTTTGCGTCCCTGGTAACTTGGGCACCCTCCGGATGCGGGGAAGTTATGTCAGACTCAATGACTGATCAAGAATTCTTACCGCCCTAGGCTAATTATCGCGTGCTATTTAAAAAATTAAAATTTCTTGTTAAATTCAGGGAGTCGCAAGTGCATTTAGTTTTAGTGTTTTATCTCGGTCTAGTTGAATTGCATGTAGGGTAGATGCAATGATGCTAGATTAGTGCATGCGAAGACATGATCTTAACGCGCCCCCCCTCGATTCTCGCGCCCTAGGCTGCAGCCTAATTAGCCTAAGGGTTAATCAGGGCCTGGTCAGACTCGTACTGACTAAACGCCACCTGAGGTTGGCTTGTACCCGGGAGGGGTCAGAAGCCTTCATTTGAAGCGAATGTAACATGGACTATTCCATCCTTAAATATTGGGTGGGACAATTAGTCCGAAGCCTACTGACGTAGATTAAGGTAACTACTACCATTTCTCTGAACCATTTGATGACCAAATGAGTATTATTATTATTCTAAAGTTTCTTTAAATATTCGTATCTTGTAATTATGACATTTGCTATTTCATAATGTCAACTTAAATAACATATACTGAAAACCTAAATTTACGAAAAATTGCGTAAATAAATGTTACTAATTACTACATATTATAACAAAAAAAATTAACAAACTGAAAACTAAACTTAATAAAAATTCCTTAAATCTGTGAACGTAGGTAATGAGTCCAGAAGACTGGTAGCGTTACCTCGTTGTATCGCCAAACTTATTCTCTGGACAAGGTACAAACCAAATTTCTATCACTTAACCTCTCGACAAGTTGTTTTGGGTCTTTAGAAATTCGTTGGGCCCCAGGACCCCACGGGCCCATTGTTTCCACCCCGTACGGTTCAAATATGCAGTTGGTACAATTTACTTACCTGTATCGTTTGAGGTCTTCTGCAGTAGCTTCGGCAGCACCAGCCTCGAGACAGGTTCGAGAAAGATGAGTCCAGGCTTAAGTGTCCACTCAAGTTGCGCCCCACACCAAAGGCCGTCCCATCTTCCACGGAACCAGTAATACCATTAGGTCTCTTGTCATTGTGTCGCATTAAACCATTATTGGTTAATTTATTTTTTTCTATGAAAATGACCGATAAATTTTAATTAACTAATCAAGAAACTAATCAAGGGCGGTTTTTTTCTTTGAAATAGGTCACAAATTTTTAAAATTAACAAAAGGCCACCAAAACGCTAAATCACCTCAATGCAGGTTACTAGATATCATGACGTCATCATCTTGTAAACAAGCTTTTAATGGTCAAGTCTTGATACGATACATAGCACAAAAACTTAGTCTGACATTTACTGTTAAGAAGCAGGTGAAGTCTCTCCAGATTCATTTATTTCCGTACAATCACGTGGTCGAAGACAAAATTTTAATTATTTTATTAATGATTTCTTATAAAAAATAATATATATTTTTAAATAATGTTTGGGCTAAATTAAGGTTTAGAAAAATGTTGTTGTTAACGACAGTGTGATCTATATTTTTATTGTTGTTAAATACTCTGTTGTTATCTATAAGTATTATATTGTAAAATTAATACATTATTCAGTATAAAGACAAAAAAGGTTGGTAACCTTATAAATATTTTTGAACAAATGTACTTTATGTTTGCATGTCGTCTGGCGCGCTTTTCTTTAACCCCTAATTGGGTACGTCTAAAATCTACCGTACCCGATCACGTTGGGTATTTTAACACCATAAGCCTCTTATTGTCTCTGCTACTTCGTTAAGACCCTTCCCAATGAATAAAACACCTAAAATGTATTATAAAATATGTATATTGCCATAATATAATATATATGTCACGTTCATATACATTTTATTTTATCCCTAATAATCAAAATGGTAATGTATTTAAATGATATTATGTTAATATTGAGTTGAAAAGGTTAAAATTCGATATCAGTGAATGCCTAATGCTAAAACATCAATTAGCCAAGAGTAACGTAAGCTTTGTAAGGCTTGTGTTATGGCTACTAGGGCAACCGATAGACATACACATATGATACGTCGTTGGTTTATGCACTCGATTGCCCCGCGAGTGCCAATTATATATCAAAATAAAGTTAGTGCAATTACGGCATCCTACACGGGCAGTTTCATTTATCATCCCCGAATTTATCAGTATCAATATACATTATCATTTATTATCAATATTTTATGAACTATACAAATTTGTTTATTTTTTTTAGGATGCCGTAATTGCACTAACTTTATTTTGATATATAATTGGCACTCGCGGGGCAATCGAGCGCATAAACCAACGACGTAAGCATACGTCACTTAACAATATTATTGCATAATTAATTATGATATTTATAAAATTGTACGGTTCCGTACAGCTACCGTCGCATCAAATGGACGTCACCAAATGATCAATAATGAAATAGATTAAAGGTAAGTATTTAGCTTTCAAAAATATTGATTTTAACACATAATTTGGTTAATAGTATGTTGGTAAGTATCTTTTTATAATCAGTTATTAGATTAGGACCTTCGTTGCGAAATGCAGGATCGCTGCTATTGCACCAAGCGGTCGTCATGTGTATTTTTTATTTATTTTATATTTGTATTGGTTTTGTTTTGGTTTAATAAGTGAATAATTATATTGTATTAATTAATTAAATAATATACTTAATTAAATACTTAATTGTATTAAGTGTTATTTTATTTCAATTGCAACGCCTTAACAGGGTTCATGCTGTGTCAAAATGTATACTACATTTTATCTATTTATCGCTTATAATTATAACTTGCTGGCTGACGACCGTTTGGTGCAACGGTTGTGATCCTGTCTTTTACACTGACGGTCCTGGGTTAGAATCCCGGAAGGGTCTGAAGTTTGTGAGATGAATACGAGCATTTCTACCGGAGTCATGGGTAGTTGTATGTATTTATACAATTTTAAATTTAAGCTTGCTTGCCTCAACGACGCTAAAGGAAGATCTCAACGATTCCTTTTCTTTGTACTTTGTAATAATGTAACAACATTATGACGGTTCCCATTAATTTGTCTTACATTTTTTGGGAGAATATTTAAAGTGTTAATTCTAAAAGGCAAATTTTGATATTACTTGGTCGCTGGTAATGTATAAAAAATATCTAACCTATCATAATATCTAATCTAACATGCAGTCTATCTTTATATATATAAAATCCCTGTTACAGTGTTTGACCGCGATTAACTCCGAAACTACTTAACTTAACCGATTTTGACGATTTTTTTATTTTACTGTAAGTGTTCTTACTTAAGACCTAGGATAGGTTATATTTTCAATATTTTTTATTTTTTTTATTGTGATAAATAATAAATAAGTCGCAGCAACGCGTGGCCGTGTCAACAGGATGTTATGTCAAAGTTGAAATATAATTTTGCCGACCCGAATGAAAAAAATATTCGAAAGAAAGATATCCTCTTTATGACCTGTGAATTGCAATAAACCTTGTAAACTTTGAAACTACCCTATGTGACTATCAAAGGGTTAAGAGAATAAGAAAAAACTTCTTAATTCTGAAAACGTGTAGAGTTTAATCAAACACTTATGACTCTTCATTACCTTATCTCAATTTTATCTCCTAGTTTTATAACTACTGTTGAATACGTGACGGTATCTTAATTAAACATAAATATTGTAAATCATGAGAATTTTCAATGCCAGACAACATTTTCCATTAAACTAAGAATGGGTTTTATACCATACTCTTATAATAAAAGGGTTTAAAATACATTGCTTTGGATGTTGTGATATATTAGGAATAGCTGTTTATTTCAATTAAACAGGTGTGTACCTCTGTTTTTATTTGATACAACACTAGAAATAGTATTGATATAGTGATGCGTCGAGTGAAAGTATCGATATTGATAGTTCGGTTAAAAGCAGGATAGTTTTATCGTTTTTTTATACTTTCAACTATTACATACAATACAGCATATATAAAATATCTTGCTTTTTATTATCTTATATTATCATTTACTAATTTGCATGTGTTACCTTAAACAATTATATAATATATTTGCTATAGTATAATACTTATTCTGTAGGTTTTCACGTCCGCGCTGTTACATGTAGGCTCGTGCATACGTGGGTAGGAGCTGAAAATCAACAAAACTAATGAATAGTACTTAAAAACAGTTAATTTTTTTAAACTTTAACATATAAGTATCGACATTTCGACAACACTATCAAATTACAGATAAGAAACCGTATGAGATGTGTTATTATCAAGAACACAACATTATTATTTTTCCTACTAACTCAAGTGTTTTGTGCATAGAAAATGTGTGAAATTGTATTAAAATTGAAATGGATGTGGAATTTTTGAGGTACCAATACGAAGATCGACACGATGGAGTCATCTCAAAGAGCAGTAAGTAAAACACCAACTCCTAAAAATTTTTATAAAATTTACTAATTACTATTTGAAGCGTCAAGCTTGAGCAACAAAAAATTTGGTGTCCCTGGAATTCGTCAAATGTAGTTAAGCTTATGGCGACATCTACATACCGCTACATTAAACAATGCTACATGAAGTAACAAGATTTAAACTCAGTTATACAGGTGTCGCTAGATCCAAGAAAAATCATTAGAGACCTACATCGTGCAATAAAAATTGTAAAGTTTTTAATATATAAGAAACAATAATGATCTTGACGTTTTCCGAATATCATAACCACGTTTTAAGAAAATGCTCGCGAATACGAAATATACATATCCTTGGCACGTATAATGTACTTGTTAATGTCTCGATGGGAGTTCTGAGTCATTTTTCATTTTCATTTAATTTTCTTTTTGTTTGTTCGGATTTGCTTAAATTTGATAATAATGTAAATAACCAAATTATTGCCATAAAAGATTATATTAGCTCATAGTCACTAACATATATTAAGATGGCTTCTGTTATTTAAGCTTTTATTTTTATGCTTTTCGTGGCAACCTTTGAGTAAGGCAACACTTAGTTTAAGTTTTTATTAAGTTTTTGTTGGCTGTTCAAATAAATAAAAAAATAAATATATTATATCAATTTCGACGCTCTATAAGTCCAGTGGAAGATTTACCTTTGGCTTTTCATATGTGGTTTTCTACAATTTTCAAAACATTGTAATAGAATATTGCTTCAAATGAGATTATACGAAATCTAACAGTTAGGTAATGAAATCCCGAATTGGTTAATGAATGAATCGAAATGACGGACGGACAAGGTCGATCCACTTATATTATTATCAATATAAGCTGCTAACCCCTACAGCAAGAGGAGAGACACACTGTGAAGATGGCTGAAGTAAACCATTCTTCCTGTTCCAACATCAGATATGAGCCTTATCTTTTTAACGGCATACGCAGCGGAACTAAGTCTTTTTGACAAGGCGTCAATACGGAAATCCCACTATCGTCTCGTTTCTGAAGTGATACCCAAGGCTATAGGTTCTATGAATTTGTTAAGGGAAATATTTAAATGATCCTCAAAAGAAATGATCACCTAAAAATACAATTGGTAACCTAAGGTTAGGTGACGTTTCGCGGCCGATTCCGGTAAGGGGCCACGCGACCCCCACCAATGTGTATTGGGACGCCGCAGTTTTTAGTGGGTAGGCCTCCAAGCCTTGACTGGGCACTCGGCCGGGTAGGGGAATGGAGGAGAGTCCCACATATCCATCGTGTTCTCCCGGCACAATGGAATGCCTAATACCATTTTCTGCGATAAAAAAAAGGTTAGGTGACGTTGCCATTTGTATTTTTAAAGTGAAAACTTCTTTATCATAGTTGTGATTTGAAAGTCGATAAAACGAAAAAACGACAGTAAAACAGACACACACATAAATTCATAAGATTTAGCGTGGGAGAAAATGAGATAGGAAACTTTATACAATGTCTCTTTGAAACGGAAAAGCGACAGTAAAAAGAATCAGACACATAAATTCAGAAGATTTAACGTAGGAGAAAACGAGATAGGAAGCATTATGTACGTGTGTTAATACGTGTTTGTGTGCACATGCGTAGTACAAAGCTTGAAAGAAGGCATCACAACAACCGTGGTATTTTGTATACATGTACGTATTATTTTTGAAGGTTTCACTTCTACCACGTGTGAATTGCACACATATTTTTATATTTTTTGACGATCAAGTACTATGTTTTTGATGATCATTTAAATATGTTCCATTTGTTAATAACCGTATTTTGGTGTTATAAATCAATTTTATTTTTCAGCGGTTAGGATTGGTGTACGTCACCTCCAGATTGCGTATATGGTTGCTTGCTCCGCTGCTATGGGTGCGATACGAGGGAGCATCGGAATTGCTGTCATGACTATCAATGACTGCTCAAGACGCAACGATACTTATATACAGGTCTGAGTTTATCTAATGATAAAAGAAAATTCCAGGTGGGTCATGGCGACCAATAGTAGAACTGAGTACATACAGGGGTTGTTAGTCGGCAAACGTTTACGGCACTAGGCTGGTTGGGAGCATGGAGTATAATCCCCAATGTTTTCACCGTTCACCCGCGGCGAAGTTTACGTAAGGCATTTTTACGTATAAAGAAGAGATGGATCATATCAGCATATTTCATTGGTATCTTTAATGCAACCATCAGTTTCCACTGAAAGAGCATAAACTTAATAAGGAAAACACCAGACAGACAATGACATAAGAGCAGAATAGTGCTAATATGGACCTTAATGTTGTAATGGTTGGGATTTCATTTGCAATTGCAGAGGTTAAGCCATTTAAACATTAGATTCCGATAAAAATTCAAGCTATTTCTAAAAAATTTAGAAAATTTATTCTTATTATCAGCACCTTACAGCATTTGACTGACTTATTGAAATTTTGTGTTTAGCAAGAAATATGATCTTATTAATCTTCAATGACTGCATTATCCATTTCTCCCATGCACAAAATTCGTCGTGAATAACGGTATTTATACAATTTTGAAAACATGTCTTTCGTTAGGACGGTCACAGTAGGAGTTGGCCACATGAATCAGCCCTCAAATACTTTGGATGACAAATATCCCTGTTTGCATCCATAAGAAAGCTGTGCTCTGCTCCAACAGTCAAATTAGTATGCTAATGGTTTATTTATTTTATTTATTAAAGAAGAATTTAACTGTTATTTTTTCGTACCTTAAGGGTATACACTAGGGAAATTCGAAATATCTCTGAAAGACGCTGAGTATCAGCGCCATTTATTCGTATTCGATCATCGTTATAAAAGAATTATGCCTTTCTTGCATACCTTTGCTGTGATGCTGTCAAGTAAATCCCACTCATGATTAAGATTTTGCATTAAAAATTGATATGGTTATGATACATTATCGACTTCTTTTAATATGACAGAAAAAAATAACTAATCCTAATGTAAATTCCAGATTCACGATTGGAATAAGAGAATACAAGGGACCAACCTGTCTTCCTTCTTCATTGGATACGCAATTCTTATTGTGCCAGCGGAATTGATACTGAGAAAGATCAATGGAAAAGTGGTGACAACCTGCATTCTTGCTACCAACGGAGTGTTATGCTTGGCTATGCCAACCATCGTTAACAGGGTACGGTCGAAATTAAATTAAATATATTACGTTCATCATCATTCTAACCAAAAGACATCCACGGCTGGATCCCCCAAATATTGGGGAAGTTCTACTATAACGTTCACGTTTGGAAGATCGGTTGGAAGACCATAATTCGGAACGCTGCTATTCATTTAGTGGTCTACCATAAGTCGCCTTTGACAACACCATAAAAGTGTCAAGGCTTCTGTCGGACACCACGTAACACCAATTTTTTGAAATAAATGTCATTGGTCAATATAATTGTCAACGCTACATTGTTTTATACCATCATCATGGTCACTGACATTAGTAACCATTAAAACGGGATCATTACCACTTCATATTTTCCAATATGGAAGTTTTAAAAACCTACCTTTAATTAATGCTTGCTGTCAACGCTGTTTTTCAATGCAGTGTTCATATAAATTTTAACTCATCTAAGCTCTTCAAGGAGAGGATGCTAAACGATAGCGCAGTGACCATAGCGTTTGGTCTGTAACTGCATATGATAAATTTGCATGGATGATCATCAAATGAGATGCCAGAAATTATCTTGAACTCGTTAATACTTCAACAGGCACCTTAAATCGTTATTCATATTTTTGTAACGTATAGAGCTAGATCTTTAAAGCTGACGACGGCAGTTCTTGTCTGGAAGATGTTAACAGTAGGTACTTTCTTTTAAGCAGTGCATTGGTTAGCTATTATTAAGTACTGATTTAACTTAAATGAAACTAAGAGTGTTAAAATTACTTAACGTAATGTGAGGTCGATATTCCAATAAATGTGAAAGATGAAGCAGTCGAACTTGTTAACTCCACCGTGTTTTTAGGCATTAATTTAGACTCTAGGCTGCAATGAGATCCTCATATCGTTGCCTTATCGGGCAGACTTAGTTTCGCGGCGTATGCTGTAAAAAATTAAGGCTAATGACTGATATTGAAACAGCAAGTATTATTTATTTTAGTTATTTTCACAGTATAATGAATTATGGTCTGTTGTTGTAGTGCTCTCTCGAAACAAGGGTCGTAGGCGCCAAATACAACTAGAGGCCTATGCACACTTCGTTTTCTAAATCGTGACATATACGTTCTATATACAACAATGGAATTCCAATGGATAGATGACGACACCATAATGAAAGTTTTAACACTTCCGTGCACATTATTTATATAAATTTGAACAGTTATGCACGTGCCCGATTTTAATATTCTGAAGATAGTAGAAAGTACATATATGAGGAGCATTCCTATAGTCATCCTGTGATCACGACTCCTCGGAGTCGAAACGTCAGGATTAATTGTAAATTATGCGCAAAGAACCCTAAATAAGTGGATTTATTTAAACTATAATTTTTAACTTTCATTATGGTTTAAATGTGCTCAACATTTTGTGCAATACCGGAAAATAGGCGTAAGACGTATTTCACACTTGATGTGAATTCTTTTCAGGGTGGATGGATTGCAACTTGCAATGCCTTGTTCATGATGGGGATGACACAAGCATGCCTCAACCCAGCCAACCAACATCTCTTAGAAAATTGGTTACCGCCAAATGAAAAGTATTTTTACAGTAGCTTAGTATATGGAGGTAAACTTTTTTATTAATACGAGTATATTGCGAATGCTAAAAGAGATTACTCTTAAAGAATATTAACAATGGCTCGGCACTGATTTTGTAATTCCTAGATGAAACTTAGGATACAGTCGTAACTATTTATATATTGAAAACATATGAAATAATAAGTTGTTTCTTACAGTGATTTGAACCAACCTAGTAAGCACTTCATTTGTTCCTGTGTTTCAAAGAGGATGATGATTTTTTAAGTTTGTTCAGGATTAGGATTATATTTGAAATGGTTTGATTGGATTTTCAATTTATCTGATTTATGTTCTTTGTTTTCTAACTTGTCAAAAATCAAACCAATAAAGAGATAAAATTACCGACTGATTATTAAAATAAAAAACATTAAAACTGTGCTTCAAACTATTGGTTAGCACAATAGGTTCCCTATAATAAGTTAGGCCAACTAAGTCTTCTTTTTTCTATCATTTGAAACTTTGTTACTGCGTATGCCAATTGGCTTGCTCAAGTAATGGTTGACTGTGTAGTACAGTTTAGAGACAGTACAGATATAAAGACTTCTAACCTTTCGTGGACCATGTGGGGTTTAACAGACCCCATTGACACACAAATCCTTGTAACTATTAAAAAAATTGGGCTTCTTTTTCGACACTTTGAGTAGCTGGAATTGCGAAATTGCTCAACTGCTTGATGTCAAAAGTTTTGTAATCTATTTCCAACGCAGTAAGCAGACATGAGCAAAATACGTTCGAGTCCCACAGACCCCACGTAGTAAGAGACGTCGTCTAAAAACTAGTAGTTATTTTAGTATGAAACTGTCCATTTAGAATTTTCGTTTATTTCGACTTATTGATATGCCTTTATGTCATTTTTTTAAATTTAAGATAAATATCGGAATTTGAGAACTAGAATTATTTTTGATAAGAGCAGAACCGGTAGCTCCTTCATAGCCACCGGTTCTATATATTGGCTGATCCATAATACCTAATATAATTAAAGAAACTTGTCAAACACTAATTCGTAACATTTATAAAGTGTAATTTTAATAGATTTTAATCACTAATTAACAAAAGAAATGAAAACCAATTAAATTAACGTTTTTAATTGAACTGACAATCTCACGCCTATTCTAATTTGTACTAAATTGTAATATTCTAATTATAACTTAAAACTGAAAATAATTAAATCAAAACTAATTTTGGAATTGACCGGGCTTTTGAATGAGCCAATGGCGTTGCGTCGACGTTACAATCAGTTGAGTTACTTATAAGTTAGACAAGACTTCTTTGAAAATGAGTGGTTGTAAATAATGAATTAAATTAACAATCCAAATAAATTGATTACGCAATTATAAAAAAACTATAAGCCTTGAATAAATAACTATTAAGTTACTTCTCAAAATGTCATCTATTTACACCTTTTGTTGTAAGCACTATTATTTGAAATAATCGAAAACAGAACAGGTTGAAATGTATACAAAACTAGTATTGAGATTTTAAATCTTAATTCTATGACTTAAACGCTTATAATAGTTGTAACAATTTATTAAAACATTGTTGCTTCATGCTTGCGGCGACATATACGATAAGAGTTATATTGTGGAAGTTGTGCTGCAGAAGTCTATGTTTTAGTTTATAAAATATTACTATAATTGGTTTCTTAGTTGTAAAAGATTACAACTATGATTATTCAGCGTGAGTTTGTTTTATCATTACCCATTAATAGTCAAAAAACATTATGTTCAAATAAAATAAACAGATATTAATAAATAACGCATTCGTTGCCCTGATAATTCTTGGGGTCTGATAAATCCCACATGATTTGCAATGTAACTTTTATGCACGTGGTTCACGAAAGGTTAATTGTATAATAAATCTATTTCTTACCTAAATCCTAGGTCTCCAGCTTGGGGTGGTGGTATCCCTATACGTTGCTGGAATTCTATCTGAAGCGAGATTGGGCTGGGAGTTAATATTCTATTCCCTAGCGATGATGGCTTTATCCATGGCGGTTATATGTGCTGTGCTGACGGCCAGCGCGCCTGGACGGCATCAGGCTGTTGGAGATGAAGAGAAGGAATACGTTAAGGATGCACTGAGTTTGTATAAAAAGGTATGACATTCAAACATATCTGACGAAACCACACAAACGGACACACACACAGACTCTTACGCACAAATAAGTAAAATAAAAATATTTCAATTGGTTTTTTATCGTTATTTGTTACCTTACCTGTTATGGGTATGAAGATTAGATGGTTTGGACATGTAGATATGATGGATGTAAGGAGATTGACGAAACAAGTTTTGGGAATAATTATTGCATAAATGAAGATTATTATTATATGATTTGACCGTATCCTCTAGCAAACTGAACAGATTTTTTAAATTTTTACGTTAATCATCGGTAAATTCTAATATGATCATCTGTGTGATTATATTAGACGCCGTGTTTTCGTTAGGCTATTAAAATTTTATTATCACTACCATAGTACTTCATATTTATGGTCAATAGGTCTAAATTACATTTTTTCAAAGTTTTATGATTTTCGGATTTGTAGTTAGTCTATATACTGGAGAAATAGGAGCGAGGGGTATACCAGCAAAATCTCACTATAACCTGTTGCAATAACTTGGCTTGTTAAAGTTACGAGCATTTAAAGCTGCATTAGCAGGTTCACACCAGATTTAGCTGGGCAGGGAGAGAAACACAGAGAGTTTTTCTTTCTGCCACATGATGAACCCGGCATCCTCACGTTGTAATGGAAAGATAAGAAGTTCGTCTCTCTCTTTTTGCAAATTTCAATGCTATATGCCTATATAAACATATTAAAAAAGTTATCGTCGAAATTTAATAGAATAAATATTTGTTATAAATAAATTTCTAATATTTTTCTATTATTGTTTATCATCTGGGATAGATGATTGAATTGCAACTGAAAATGCAACAATATAAAAATTAGGTATAAAGTTCTAGATTCTATTTGAAATATTTTTGGTGTGGTGCTCAAAACACGGGTGTTTTGGGCGGTGGCGTGTGCTTATGCCGCTAGTAGCTATATATTTGTATTTTATTTGTAAATCATAAAGGTCTAGATCAGGACTTCCCAACCAGGGGGGCGTAAAGAATTGTCAGGGGGGGCGTAATAGGTACGTTTGCATTTCCGAAAAAAATCTATTTAATTATAATTAAATAATTTATATAAAATAATAAAATGTCTTTCTTATGTTTATTGAAACGTAATTAAGGGGGCCATGAATTATTTTTAAGGTTCGTTGAGGCTATGCGAAACAAAGGTTGGGAAACCCTGGGCTAAATTCTTTTTGAAATATTTCAGAGGGCAGTGAAGATGCCTTGGCGTGTGGTGCTCAAAACACGGGAGTTTTGGGCGGTGGCGTGTGCTCACGCCGCCAGTAGCGCCATCTACGTATTTTATTTGACTGAAGTACCTGCATATCTGAGCGTCTTGAATGTCTCCATCAGGGATGTAAGTACTTTCATTTTTCGTGGTTTTGTTATTTTAATGTTGAATAAAATGACATTGTTTATTTATTTGGAACATAGTTTGTCAAGATTGGTATGCATAATACGTAGATAAATATATCCCTACCTTGGTAGAGCATGTAAATATTATATTAATGTCAAATTTAAATACAATTAAAATTGATTTACACACAAAGTAAGATAATTTGGTCAATCAATTTATAAACAATAGTTTATAAGTCACACAAGATAAAATTGTTTTATATTTTGTATTTAAAGAATTCATATAGTGCATAGTTCTATTTAAGAAGCCACGTCTTCGGTTTCTTTTTGAATAAAATGTAGTTGAATATTGTAATGAACATAAAGTAGCAATTAAAACCAAATATATTTTGTAAATGACATATTATAATCTATTAACTGATGCAACTTTCGCCAAGATAAATTCGTCCAATGGGGGACTTAAAATTAATTTTCTTATACCATTTTCTTTATACATAATTCTTTGATCTATTGACATTTCATTTACGTGGACCTTCTGTATTAATAGTCGTTTAAATTAGATATAAAATATGCCTGTGAAAAATAACTATGCCACACCTGAGTGCTCGGAGGCATAGTTGAATTGTAGTGATGTATTTTATATCTTATAGAAATATTGCATTGCGACACATTCTACAATCGTTTAAATTACTAAATTAATGATTGATAATACAGATAAAATTAATATAAACCAATTAGCTTAGCCCAAAATAAGCACTGTAAGGCTTGTGTTAGGTATAGTAGAATAACAGATAAACATATATATTATATATTGTTAGAAATTTATATATAAATACCCATGACTTAGGTACAAACGATTGTATTCAACACACGAACCCAGGACCATCGGTGAGAAACGCAGGATCGCTACCGTTGCACCAAGAGGTTACCATGGCTACGTATCATTGGTACCTTATTATGAATTAATTAAATGGTGAAATCGGCACGATTTTGAAAGAACTTTAAGACTGCAAAAGAAATGGATCCGCGCTGTTTGTAATGCAGGTTATTTTGCAAACCACTATTTCTAAAGTAGGGGATATGAATTCGAGTTCCGCCAGACACAAGATGATTTTTTCTTGTAGAAATTCCTTTTGATATAAACATCTAGCTGTTAAATGCTTTAATAATAAAAACAATTAACACCTAAAGTTGAAACGATCGATACAACAATACACTGTTAGACGAAAGGCTCCTTCTTTAATAGAGGAGGACCATGGTAGGAGAAATGGAGATTCTAGTAAAATACCATTTACATGAAAATGCTGCCGCCCATTTTATGGGTAACGAGCGCTGAGGTTTTTGTTAAATATTACTCACATATTTCAATTTTTTTCTAGTGCGCCTTCTACACTTTACTAGCAGTGGTAGCGATGTGGGCACTTCACGTAACCACTGCCCCTACGATCGATTGGCTAACCAGACTCGGCATCAACCACCTCTTCAACGTCACTTACTTCAGAAAACTGGTCAATGCCCTTGGTAAAGCATAATGAACAATATTATTAATTTAAACTGTATGAATACCAGTACTTTACTATTTGATAGAATCAGGCATTACTTAGCGAAAGTCCATATCCATTAATAAAGCAAAAAATGTAGCTTACTTCCGCAAAAATCAAATGCATCGCCCGCCCTCCCGCAAATAAATGCAAACAACGACACACCTGGCACCTTTAACAACTACTCTACTCGTTGTTATCTGTGTGTTTGAGTTCACACAGACCTTGTTGTCTGTATTTGAGTTCACACAGACCTTGTTGTCTGTATTTGAGTTCACACAGAACTTGTTGTCTGTATTTGAGTTCACACAGACCTTGTTGTCTATACAGACCTTATTATCTGTATTTGAGTTCATACAGACCCTGTTATCTGTGTGTTTTAGTGCACACAGACCTTGTTGACTATATTTGAATTCACACAGACCTTGTGGTCTGTGTGTTTGAGTTCACACAGACCTTGTTGTTTGTATTTGAGTTCACACAGACCATGTTGTCTGTGTTCGAGTAAACACAAACCTTGTTATCAGTGTGTTTGTGTCATTATCAGAGTGTCTGCATTTATTTGCTGCATTTTGCTGGTTTTTGCGGAAGGAAGCTACATATATTTGTTTTATTGTTTTATTTTTGTAGGCTCCGATATTTTAGCTTAGTTGCATGCACTATAGTTACGGAAGAACTGAAGTTTTTTGCGGGTAAGTGTTATAAGCAGAAGATTCGATCTGCCCTCCGTCGTATTCTTTCATTATACTTGATACCGGTACTGCTGTCTGTACTGGTACCATTATCTGTAACCGTAAAAGTTTAAAACAATATATTGTGCACAATATTCTAGTATAACTGTATATGTAGCTGTAGGTTCTAATGGGGCATAACGTTGTACTACTTTTAGTGTATAGTGCTGTCCATGGCCATTAAAAATTACAAAATTTTATAAGAATTCAAATGTGATGATAATGTGGACCTTGTCCGCAAAATCATTTTTTTTTATTTTATAAAAAGCTTCACAATCACATTAATATTTTTTCTTTCAGGTGCTTTCGGTGCAGTGACAGGACTAACCATTCTACCCAATTTAGCAAACAATTGGGGTAATGTGTCTATTACGGTATTAACTGCAACCCTCGGGTCAGTCGGTTTTCAGTTCTCCGGATTTCTGGTTAGTTGGAACACATTCGAAGTTTAACTGTTCCTAGTTTGAGGACTTTAGATAGCATATTGATACTGCTGTTAGACCACTGATTAAATGGGATCCTTATTTTATTAAATTATTATTATTTTAATAGAAATATACAAAAAAAATCGACTGAGCCTAAATTGTGAGTCGAGTCGATTTTTCCATTAAAATAATTTATCAATTTTATTCAATTCTATTGTTCGATCCTCTGATGGAGCCAGACGGTAGATTGTATTGGGTTTGTAGAATTTACCATCATAGAGATTTTAAATTGGTGTCAAAGCCAGTCAAAAGATCCTTATCAATTGAAAAGTTACGTTACGAGAGAATAGGTACCTTGTAGGCAACGTCACATCCAAGATCACATCGTCGCTTACCGTCGCGAGATAGTGATCAAGCACCTACCTATTTATTACAAAAAAGATAATGGGTAAAGCTTATTCTGTATATTTATTCCAGAAAACCCTTCAGGATATGTCCGAGAACTATCATTCTACGTTATTATTGATGACAAGTTCCATTGCTGGTTTAGTTGGCGCATTTGTACCGGTAGCTACGGGTCTCATAATCAACGAAGATGCGGTAGGTATTGTTTTGTTAACCATACATACATTAAATCACGCTTTTTCTAGCAGGGGTAGGCAGAGATCACAGATTTCCATTTACCACTATGCTAACATCATCTCTCGCTTCTTCAACTCTCATCAGCCTTTTCATACAAGTTGTCGGGTACGGGTACTTTTTGTTATCGACTTATGAGAAACATTTCTAATAACTTGCAAATTTCGAGCATAAAATTGCAAATTTTGAAATTGTTGTTGTCTCATTTGTTAACAAATAAAATACAATCCTACATTCACACCAATTATCCTAGCCCAAAGTAAGCACTGTAAGAGTTACACGAAGTTCTATTACCTAAAATTAGGTTATATTATAGACATATGGGTAATAAAAAGACATACTTATATAATACAACGGTTAGTAACATTTATATAAACATATATATATACTAGTTGACGGTCACGTGTTGCCGTGTTATAAATTAAATAGAAACTTATCCTACGAGTATGTCCTAAGTTGGAAAAAATCCAGCAAATTGAAAAAAAAATCGTCAAAGTCGGTTGAGTAGTTTTGGAGTTCATTGCGGTCAAACACCGTGACAGTTAATTTTTATATATCTAAATATACCCATGATTCAGGTATAGCTGTAATCATCACGAAAATGTCTGCCCGTTATAGGACATTAACCTGGAAATCTATGGCTATCAATTCTGGTCGTAATAAAAAAAGAACTATCAATATTTAAAAATATAAAAATATTGTTACTTTAAATAGTACTTCGAATAACGTCGAATTTATTACAAGAACCTTATTTCAAATATATCTCTGCCAAAGATTAGTCTTTGCAACTTTCAGCTTGACCTCATTCGTTTGTCCCTTGTTTAGTGATGTATCCGTGACTGAATAGACATATCGATAGTAACTTTATCATTTAGAAACTAGTGGATAATAGGTTAACCACATGCTTTACAATAAAAAAAAGAAATAGCTGTAATTGTTGAATTTCATTTAGATAAATATTGCATAGATATGCAATAATAAATCAATCCCAAATGAAACAGCATTCATGACTTACAGCCTGGTTTTAGTTTGCCAAAGTATTTAATTAAGGTCAGATATAAGTAAATAAATGACACATTTAAAAGATATAAAATATGCCTGTAAGAACAACGTCTTCGAGCCCTCAGGTGGGATTCGAACCCACGAATTTCGCTATCAGGACGAGTACTGTAACCGCTGAGCTACCGAGCTGGCAGACACGTTGAAATTAACAATTGTATTTCAACTTCTACTATGAGCTGGTATCGTTCCACAAATGTTGAAAGTTAACTACCTCTCTTGCGGCTTCTTCTCGGTACAATGTTTTCTGTCGTACGACTTATGTAGCCATGGCTTACTTTTTGACATCCAGCAAATGCATTGTAAATGCTCATATTGAAAAAAAGTCTTTATCTTTTATTTTTTATCTTTATAGTTATCGATAATTGTAACAACTCTAATCCGCTCGACACTTTGACACTTTAATATCTTAGGGCTAACTTTTTATTGCTGACTGAACTAAGCGAAGACGCGCTTAGGATCAAAATTATAATATAAAAAGCATTGAAGCTTAGGAACTCTATTAACATAGTAAAACCTTAAAGAATGTGAGTTATTTAAATTGCACTTGAGTTTTATTTATTTATTCAGACCTGCCGTATGGTACATATTAATTAATTATAAATAAAATACATTTTGTTATGGTTCTGATATGCACCACAGTTAGGGCGTACATAACATTAATTAAATCGCAAAATCATCTTAACACAAATGCCATTAGGAAAAGTTAAATATTAAAAAATATTTTTAAAAACATCATGGGATATTGTTGGCAAACAATTACAAACATCATCATACAAAAATAAAATAAAGGACATTACATTAAAATACATTTTTGAGTTACGCATGAAATTATATCAATTCTTTGCACAAATTTTCAAAGTTCAAACCATCGCCAAACACATCGAAGCCCTCAATCTTATTTGTTAGAAGTTAGTGTTACAGAGTTGACTGCTAAAATAGAAAGTAGACGCTTGTACCTTTGTCAACGTGATCTTGGGAATTTTACATAAAACGGTCGTTCTCTATGCTGTACTGAAAACGAGTGTCTTGCGCCGAAGTAGATGAGTTTCTCACTGCTATTCTTTTGTTTTTTAATTTAATTTTTTGCATTCACAATGAAATATTTCTATAAGATATAAAATAAAAGATATAAAAGCTATTCTTTTGTTTTTTCTCAAACCTCTAAAATATTCCATTATTGGGACCTAGGACAGATGGTGTAATAAGTAGGCAGGATCACTAGCATTGCGCAAGCCGGTCGTCACTAGAATAGACATCTTAATTTAAAACCAAATAGGCGTAAAAACAATGTTAATACTTATATTATTAATTCATAAAATTATTATTATTAAAGGACGGCTTAGTGCCCTTTCAGAGATGGACGCTTGCATTATAGCACTATCCACGTCCAGCCTTTCCGCAAGTCTACTTCGACTTGACGACCGATTGGTGCAACAGCAGCGAACCTGCCTTTCGCATCGACAGTCCTGGGTGCGAGTCCAAGAAGGGGCAGATGTTTATGTGATGAAAACGAGCATTTGTACCTGTGTCATATTTTTATCAATTTTACATATCTATGTCGATAATATGTACCTATGTCTAACCGTTATTCTACTATCCATAACTCAAGCCTTACAGTGCTTACTTTAGGCTCAATTCATTGGTGTGAACTGAACGTAAGAAATATTATTCTATTATTATTCTTACCTGTCTAGCCTTGTGAGAAGGCGTGAGTTAAATTCCTGTCCTCTCAAAAACATTTTTTTTACAGAACTCTCTTATGAGATGGAGAGCCGTATTCCTTATTCTTGCGAGCATCTATGCATTTGGCAACATCGTGTACACCATCCTAGGAAGTGGTGAGAGACAGAGATGGGACCAGCCCAGGACACGCCACAAGTTTGGATATCATAATAGTAAGATCTATTTATTACAACACAGTCAGAGGCAATTTTATTAACAATCGTCATAATAGTTAAGTGTTGTCATTATCAGGGCCAGATTTGGGGAAGGGCAACTGGTAACAAACTAATATTCAATGAACACGTCAAAGCCCGGCAAGAAAGACTTAAATATTTATAAAGGATTAAGTAGAGCCACGCCTGGCTGTTGCAGACTGACTTATAAAAGAAAATCCTGGTGAAAGAAAATTTCTTTAATTTTTTTAAAAATTTTAGTTTAATAGCAAAAAACAGAGAGATAACCTACTGCAAAACTACTACCAAAGTGTCAAGTGACAAGAACCAAACAATTGCTTTCAATTGACAGAATTAATAAAAATAAACTGAAAAAAAAGCTTATAAAATAATCGGCCAGTCTGGCCCAGTCCGTAATACTGGCAATCAATTTTTCTGGCAGTGATCAAGCCTATAATTTTATATGCACCCAGCGTATGGTACTACTTGTACCTACCATACGCTGGATGCAAGCCACAAAAATAGTCACCAGGAAAGCTCTTAACGTTGTGCAGCGAGGTTTTGCGCAAAAAGTCTTTGAGGGCACTCTTGCGGCTATCACGTTTCTGTAGTGCATCAGGGATGTTTGCAGTCACGTCAGTCGACAGTGTCCGTGCTATTTTACGAAAAAGGCCGGATCCTTGTTGCGTCGAGTCCGTTGCAGCTCTATCAGTGTTTTGAAAAGCATTGCCGACAGTGTGTACTGTCCTCTATTGGCATACATGTGTATTGTTACCAACTCTTTTTTAGTTATTCATACCTAACAGAGGATGTTAAATTCGAAGTTGCTAACAACAGCACATGGATTATTGTTGTCCAAAAAATGTACGATTTTATTTTATTTGTTCATTAATTATTAAGGAGCAAGCCGTTCTTATGGACGATGGAAGACGGAATGGGCTATAAAACCCTTTTGGACCTAATGTGGATTGATAAGTGTTAAAGACTCCAAATGTTACCGGGATCAAGAGTTCATCCTGCCCTTCAATTAACGTTATACCTCAATATAATAAAGTACTGTTCATCCATCTGATACCCGGCCTTTGAGAATGTTACTTAACCTCCGCAATTTTAGTTTGCAAATACTAACTGTTCCGTCATCAAGATCCTATTAACAATACAAAACTACATCGCCGTTTCTTCCTACGGGATTTTCGTTTGTAAAAAAGGTCTTATAGCCCTAATATTTGGGACAAAGTTTGAGAACGATGAGTTTAAGTGATAAAAGAATAGAGAGAAGAAAGTTCTTTAGAATCAATAGACAAATACTAAAATGATGTAACAATAACACAACTATCTTTATACTTACCGTTATTTCTTTCTGAAAACTACTCACCACCAGAGATATTAGTCTTTACACTACTAATCAGCCTCGGGTGAAATCAAAGCAAGTAAACCCTACAGAGTTTCAAAGGTTAAGAAACTTCAAATTTCCTAGTATTTACTTGTTCAATGACGATCAACTTACATACTGCTAAACAGAAGAATGATTAAGTAGGAGCTGAAGACTATTTATGTTTTTGTGTATAAGAAGGTCTTTAAAAAATTGCGTTGACAATATTCTCAAAGTGTTGACCGTTGGGGAAGAAAGGTTTTCAAACTGCGATCATGAATTAGATAATGCTACGTGGGTACACCTTCCACTAGCAGGATTGATGACCTGGTGAAGGTTACGCAAAACAGCTAGGACGTTTAAGTACAGCAATTGTCTCGTAACAGCTAATAAAGATGAAGTTCCTCAAATTAAAAAAGGAATAATTATTGAAAATAAACAAGCTAGTCTTAAGTCCCTTGTAACATCTGAGTATAGAAATGTGGTCATTTTCACACTACAAGAGTATCATTCTTTGCTGCAGTAAGTGCATTTTTCGTCACCAAAGTAACAAGTCACTGGGTGCATAAAAAATTAGTATAACCAATTTATTCGCAAAGTCTACGAAGGTTATTCTTTGCTGGTTTCAGATTATGATATTCAGATACTTCGGAGAAGCATACTGGAAAGCTCTTTATATATTCATACTTATAAAGTAAACGGTTACAAATATTGAAGTCAATTTGAATAAAAAAAGTTAAGAGGCATGAGCATCTTGGCACAGAACACGAATCTTATGTTCTGTCAATCTTGGTCGACCTCTTCAGTGTTAATCAAAAGCAATGGTTATAAAGTTTACAGTTCTAAATATTAAATTAGTGGAAAATATAACTATATAAGTAACAATTTATTGTTCTTCGAATTTAAAATACTAGAAGGAGTAAAAGACAAGAAACGATTTATTTGAGTTAGGGACTTTTTTGTTTGAAATAGACTTAAGTTAGAAAATTGTAACGATAACCCGTTTATTTGAAATTGTTGCAGTATCAAATCAAATGGAGCTTGAAGATATGGCCAGTCCTACGATGACAGTACAGAAAAATTGTGAATAAAATTATCTTTATTATTTTGATAATTTAAATAAATTAACGTGATTTAAAAAATATAATGGTTATTTTTATATTCACACAAACTTTTTTATGGATTTTGCGCATAATTTATTTTATATTTAATCCTGACTTTTCGGTTCATTTACAGGAGCCGTGATCACAGGATGCTGGGCACGTTGCGGATTTAAATATTGTGAAGATAGTATAAAATATATGACGAATATTGCCTTAGTCATTCTGTGATCACGGCTCCTGTAAGGAGTCGAAACACCAGGACAAAATATAAAATAAATTATACGCAAAATCTGTAAAAAGTTGTTTTATTTAAATGTGTAATGCGCGCGGAAGTGTAAGATCTAAATATTTTATATAATTTAAATAAAGCTTTTTTTTATTTTAAACAACATTTTTATTGTTCATCATATTTTTGCTATAGATTTCGTATTACATATTTATTTAATTCACCACGTGATAGACAATTAACGACAATTGATAAATTAGAATCAAAATGAAACATAAATATAATTTTTAGTAAAGGACAATGCCGATTTTTGTATGGACTTGTGACCGGAAATGACCAGAGACGATACAAACAAATATAAGTAGCTAAAGCCTTCTAGATTAAGAATTCGTTGGTTTCAGTTTAATTTTCAGATTTGTAATGGAGAAAAACGAACTTTTCTGAAAACATAACCTAACATTTCAATACCTATTTTATAATACTTGAATTAGTATTTTGCCTATTATTTCGCTCTTATCTCATTCTAATCATGTAAAAGAATCGAATAAAACACTATGTGACAATAAACGTCTTCTTTTCATGACTCATGACTGGTTTATAGATTTATATTTATGAAGATACCTATCCTAGTTTTTTATCCATTATAAAACTAATAAGTATTCATCATGCAATGTAATAACCATTACATTGCATCGGCAAAATGTAAAGATATAGATATAGTATGCATGTAAGAAGACTTTCAAGTATGTACCTATGGGAAACCTCCCATAGGTACATACTTGAAAGTCTTCTTACATGCATACATACAGCTCACGCCCGTCCTGTAGAAGGGGTAGGTAGAGACTGGGATCTTTTTATCAATGAAAAAACATACTTATTTTTACATTAAACTCATAATAAATCATAATAATTAACGGCGTTGCCGTCACATAAACATAGGCTCTGTGCTAAAACTCTGATTAAAAATAATAAAAGTGTTCGTGAAGCAAAAATACTACAAAATATCATTTAGAAACGTAAGAGATATAAGTGCTATCGTTATCAAACAATAAAGCTTTCCAAATACGAAAATAACGAAAAAAAATAAAAAGTGGTTATAAGTGAATTAAAATCAGTGGCAAAACATTCATTTGGAGTAATTAGAAATAAAAATTTTACAGTGGAAACATTATAAAACACCAAAGTGCTAAATTAAAATAAAAATTAGTTAAAAATTGTTAAATCAGTGCAAAAAATTCTAATTGATGACTCATCTTCAACGACTTTCATACAACTTAAAATTGAAGAGGATATTAACTATCAAATTTGCCACCTCGGTTAAGTCGCCGGCAGCCGCGACGGGCAAGGAGAGACTCTTGAGTTGTGAGGCCCGAGAGCGATCCTGCGGTGGTCGTTTTCGTTTTTTGGTATAGAAAATATTTTCTTAACTTATCATCACCCATATTAACAGCCCGACACCTCTCTTGCGTATAATGGGGCCCTCTGCAATATGTGCTGGTTTCCATAACACAATAACAAGAAAAAATGAATACCTTGTGTGTATTATGTGCAAGTTTATATATGATGTCGATTGTGCAAACGTTGGTTACAAACGATTTTCTTTGATGGAGACGGCTCATAAGTTCTGTTGGAAATGCCCCGAATGCCGTAGCAAAGTTCCTAAAACAGGCAATACAAATACGCCTATTCGCCCATCATACACAGCGCCGCAAGGTGACAATGATAATACTGAAAGCCTTGTATGCGAATCCCCGGCTGATTTTGCTAACGTCACTCACCGTCATAAACAGATTTTATCTTCTGCTAAGACAGCCGGTTCTCATTATTGTTTATCTGAGGAATCTTTGAGACGTATCATTCAAGACGAATTAACGGCAACTCTGCAAGTAACAATAACTAAGCTTGTCACGGCCGAATTAACCCATTAGAGGTCAAATAAAAAGTACTTATACTTTTTTAAAATTATTTTTATTTTCGTATTGACATAAGACCAAAAAAGCACAAAGTACAAGAAAAAATACAAAAATTATAATTTTCATGAAATTACAGGGGTGTACTCAATTGAGTACACTGACCGCCTAAGTATGAAAATTTTCGAAACATGCTTTTTCGACACAAAGTGTTTTGAGGCATTTCTTACACTGCCAGCGCACCCTTGAATGACAAAGAACACATCGAAGCTGCTTTTCAATTTTGGCGGGATAGTGTCCAACGCCATCTTGAGGGAGGCCTTCGACTATTGATGCTGCCTGGCGCAATGTTCTTTGTTCACCCTGCCGTAAATAATAGCGTGCGATGTGACGGCGGAACATGAGTTGGTCCATAGGATTATCATGACACATTACATGTAAACGCCACGAATTAGAAACAGCCATGTCTAACATGTAGGTAAATAACACCCACCACCACTTTTTACCATGAACAGTAATTCTATATAATGAGACAGACTGGTCGAGTTCATCTACACCTCCCATATTTTTATTGTAAGTTTGTAATAAACGTGGTATTGCTACGTCTGTCTTCTCCTTCTTTATTGGACACCATCGTTTTACTGTCCCTAGCGGTTCAATGGTGTCGTAATTGGTTGCCATGGTACACACACTATTATCTTTCCACCTTACTAATAAAATTTCACCTTCCTTGTCAAACCTGTAGTCATAAGTGGCACGTTCTTTCTTCTTCATTTCCTTTGTGCTAGTCAGTGGACATTTCTTCGTTCTGTTTTCTCGTACTGTTCCCGTAGCACAGTAGCCTAGGTTTTTCAATTCTAGTAAAAGATCGTAACTTGTGAAAAAGTTATCAAAAAAGACTTCATGATTAGTTGGGGTACAATTCAGTTTCTCCAATAAATTTTTTACTACGCGGGAACCCAAAGGATCAGGAGTCAGTGACTGCGATTTTCCACAGTAAAAATCGAATGAGTAACAGTATCCAGTCGAACTGGCCGCTACCCAATTTTTGTATCCAAAACGGACTGGTTTCCCACGAATGAATTGTTTGGCAGGATGGTGGCCATAATATTTCACCATTGATTCGTCGACAGAGATACAATCATGAAACACTCCCCACTGTAAAAACTTCTGCATAAGTTTGTTTGCCAACGGTCTTATTTTGAACATTTTATCGTTCGACGTTACTGCTAAGTCGTTGTCTACAAGATGAAGGTTTCTTTTCACATCTCGAAATCTATGCCTCGACATGGCTTTTCCCACTAATTCTACGCCTATATCTTCATCTAAAGACCAGTACATTGGTTCTCGAGGTAGCTTATGGTACCCAGATAATATCAAAATCCCTAAGAACTTTTTCAAACCAGAGGAATCCAGTTGAAACTCATGTCTATTGTGTTGATAAGCGTATAGTTTGCTATTGGATATAATCATATCAACAATATCATTATCAAACAATTTTTCAAATATTTGCACAGGGTTGAGGCCCTTCAGTTCTTCACAAATAGCACTCTTCCTGTTTGAGACTTCGGAAGTACTCTGAGAAGTTGAAGAGTATGTAGGGTTACATTTCCGCCAGGTTGGTTTCGGGTTAGAAGTGGATTGGCGGTTAGCATCTAGTCGTCTTCTTTTTGACGCTAGCGGTTCATCATCACTGTCGTCGTAATCACTATTTTCGCTACCACTATCGTTTCGATTTATAAATACCTCAATAGTTCCAGGTACGTCTTGCGGTATGAAACATGCCGCCATATCCTCATCTGCACCTTCCTCTTCATCAGTCAACGCACTTGGATCAGGTGGTATGATAGCCAAGTCACAGTCATCATCATCGCTATCCTGTAAAACGGCTTCAATAGCTTCCTCAAGCCCCTTGTAGCTCTTTTGAGCGGTAAATTTCTGTTTATTCATTGCAAGGAATCTGAAAAAAAAAACACTTATTTTACTTATGTATGTTGTCATTGTACTCAACCGAGTACAGTAACATTTATGTGACCCTAGTTTTATTTTAGTAATAAATAATTAAATGTACTGTTCCTTATAACTTACTCTGATATGCATTTTATACCAATGACTTGAAAAAAACAACTTATAAGCAGTAATTATTTAAAATAATAAAAAATCATTTACTTACCTCCTCAATGTTTCGGTGACACAACTTCAACTGACACTTTTTATATAAAAAAATCACACTACCCTCATATTTTTTATTAAAATACTTGAACAGTGTTATGATGAAGTAAAATAACAAGGTCACCCACGTAAACTTTATAAGATCTGTAATTTACACATAGGGATATGACTGTACTCAATTGAGTACAGTGACTTCTAATGGGTTAAATTGTATCAACGAACAAGTTTCTAGTATTCGTGAATCCTTATCTTTTATGAATGAAAAATATGAGGAAATGAAATCATCCCTTAGCGAAAAAACTTCAATTAGAGTCTGATAACGAAAAACTTAAGGCTTCTGTTGCAGACCTCTCACAGATGCTGAATACGGTTGAGTTACATATGCGCGAGAGCAATTTAGAAATTAACGGGGTGCCGGAACACAGGGCTGAAAATTTGGTTAACACCGTGCTTCAACTAACAAAAGTTGTTAATAACCCTTTAAATGCGGAAGATATTCAGCATGTCACAAGAGTGGCTAAAATAAACAAGGAGAGTAACCGACCCAGAGCGATAGTTGTAAAGTTGAAAAACTCTCGTCAGCGTGATTACATATTAGCTGCTGTCTCAAAATTTAATAAAAAAAATGCCCAAGATAAGTTGGCTTCAAATCACCTTGGAATAGGTGGTACTCACGTGCCTATTTTTGTGACTGAGCATCTCACACCCGCCAACAAGTTTCTTCATGCAGCGGCAAGAAAGAAAGCAAAAGAGGCATTGTACAAGTTTGTATGGATTCGGAATGGGCGCATTTATGTCCGAAAGGATGAAAATAGTCAGGCCCTTCTAATTAAGTCCTCTGAAAGCTTAAAACTTATAGATTTATAATGTTCTGTGTGTACAACTGTCTTGTTACGGAGTTAATTTTATAACATGTTTAATTTGTATTATCAGAATGTTTAGGGACTTCGTACGAAGACCAATGATTTGTATAATAATGTTTTAGCTTCCAATTATAATGTAATAGCCTTAACCGAAACCTGGCTAAATGTAGGTATTGCCTCAGATGAAATAATTGATGACAGGTATATTGTGCACCGAAAAGACCGCGTTTATTCAAATAACACAAAAAAAGATGGTGGCGGGGTACTTTTGGCTGTTTCGCGCGACATTCCTTCCACTCGTATTGAGTCCTTAGAACATGATATTGAATGTATCTGGGTTAATTTAGGGTTTACTTTAAATCGAAAAGTCAAGACGCTTACAGTTTGCGTAGTGTATCTGCCACCTTCTGTTAAATTGGAGATTTTAACACGGTTTCTTGCTAATGTTGAAATAGCGATGAATCAGTTTGATGACGTTGTAATCGTGGGAGATTTTAATTTGGGTTTTATTGAGTGGAGATCTGAAAAGGGCAGTAATTATATGTTTCCTTCAAATTACAGTTCTAGCCTGGGTTTTGCTTTGATAGATTTTATGTTGGCTAACAATCTACATCAATTTAATAGCATCATCAATGCTGATAATCGCTTTCTGGACTTAATTCTAAGCAATGTATATAACGCACATGTTACTAGTCCGCTGGAAATCTTAAGCAAAACTTATAGAATACATCCTAGCTTACAACTAAACATTCCTTATTTTGACGAATCCAGCTTGAGACCTAAAAAAGATCTAGGATTTAACTACTACAAGGCCAACTTTCCAAGCATCTTGAGTGGCTTGAGATCGGTTGACTGGTATTTGCTATTCTCGAGTTGTGAGAATGCTAATGAGATGGTCTCTATATTCTACAATATTATAAATGAACTAATATAAAAATTCGTGCCAAAACGTAAGATCTACAAATCTAAGCATCCCGTTTGGTTTAGTCGTGGTCTTGTTAAGCTCTTGTCAGAAAAAGACAACGTACGTAGGCGATTTTTGAAATATAGAAACCCTAGGGATGAGCTGCAGTTTCAGTTGCTTCGTCGTCGCGGTCACAAGCTGCAAAGTAAATGTTATAGTGATTATTTGAACAAAATTGAGGAGATTATTCCCAATAATATTAAAGCTTTCTGGAGTTTGGTGGTGGCCATTCCTCTATGCCAGCAAGAGTAAAAATAGAGAATGTGGTGGCTGACTCTGGCCCAAGCATCGTTAGCTTATTCGCTCGTTACTTTTCTTCTATGTATGCCACAGATTGCTCTGAGTCCTTTGAGACATTCTCACCTGGAAAAGGCTTTTTGACTAAGTTAACATTTTTGGAATCTGATGTTTTGAGAGTTTTAAAAAAACTTGACATAACAAAGGGAGCGGGGCCCGATTCTATTCCTCCACTTTTTATAAAGAGGTGTATGACGGGTTTCGTTTTACCCCTTACCTTGATTTTCAACAGATCTCTTTTAGATGGCTTGTTTCCTGACGAATGGAAAAGGGCTCGCATCGTTCCTGTCTTCAAGAAAGGAGATCGTACCTTGGTGAGTAACTATCGACCAATCTCCGTACTTTCTTGTTTCGCGAAAGTTTTTGAGTCTCTTCTGCATCCTGTTATTGCTAGCCTTGTTAGGACTAACATTTCTGATCGCCAGCATGGTTTCATTTCTGGACGGTCTGTTCTTACCAATCTGGTTCCCTTCGTCTCAGATCTATCGGAGGAAATGGATAAGGGCTTGGAAGTGGACGCCATTTATACTGACTTCAAGAGTGCATTCGACAAGGTTAACCATTCCATTTTGGTGAGAAAACTTGATGCCCTAGGTGTAGGTGGCCCCTTGTTGAAATGGTTTCAATCATATTTGCAAAAGAGACCGCAGGTGGTAGTAGTTGATGGTTATCAGTCTGACTGCTATTACGCTGATTCAGGTGTTCCCCAGGGTTCTCATTTGGGGCCATTGCTTTTCCAGTTGTTTATCAACGACATCACTGTTTGTATTAAGAACTGCAAAGCTTCGCTGTATGCTGATGATTTGAAGATTTATAGGACGGTCAAGTCTCATGTAGACAGTGATCTTATTCAAGACGACCTCAACAGGATAAGTGATTGGTGTGTGGCTAATTTTATGACTCTAAGTACTGACAAATGCCTTCATATCAAATATTCAAGAAAAAGAAAATCTTGTGAAACAGCTTATATGGTCAATGGCGTAAAGTAGGTGAGGTTCGGGATTTGGACGTAATCATTGATAGTGGACTAAAGTTTAAAACCCACGTTGATGCGATTGTCACAAAGGCGGCCAGAATGCTGGGTTTTATAAGGCGCAATACAAAGTATTTTAATAATTTGAATACAAGGATTTTACTTTATAACTCATTGGTGCGTAGTCATTTAGAGTTTGCCTCCTGTGTCTGGAGTCCTTTCTACAGCGTGCACTCGCAAAGGGTTGAAAGCATCCAGAGGGCTTTCACTAGATACCTTGCCTTCCACACTAGTGGTTTCTCTCACAGGCAGCCATATGTTCAGCGATTGGCTAAATTTGAACTCACTAGTCTTTGCAGTCGTAGACACCTATTGGATATGTGTTTCGCTCACAAGGTCATAAGTGGACATGTGCAGTGCGATGATTTATTATCCCGAATGAAGCTATCAGTGCCATTTAATTACCCTAGGCATCGTTTAACCAAGACTTTTGCTTTGCCTTTTGCCAGGACAAATCTGGGTTGCCAGTCTCCCCTAGCACGAATTTGTAGGGATTATAACTACTTTTCTAATAAAATATCAGACCTCGATATATTTGGAGACAATTTCTATAGTTTTAAGCGAAAGCTTGTCAGCCTCTTTCAGAATATTTAATGTTTGGTATGATTTATGCTTGTAACTTGAATTATAATTTTCTTGTTTTTCTATTTTATTTTATTGAATGAATATTATTTTTCAGTACTAACTTTGCTTGTGTACCCCAATGTAATATTATTATTATCGTTTTATCAATGTAATTAAATTAAATGTTAAATTTCTTTCAAACTATTTGGATGAATTTTAAATTTGTTTGGTTTGATTTTGTTATCATCTTTTCTCTTTTTTTCTTTTGCTAATTTAATTTAATTTAATATAATTTTGGCGAATGTTATGTACGCCGTTATTGTGACATACATCAGAATTCTTGCAACCTTTGTTAAATCCATACAATTGTGATAATGTAAGTCATGTGGTAGTACTTAATAAATAAACAAAACAATAAACAACTAAATTCATAAAAATCAGATGTGTGTAATTAATACCTATGTAGTACACATATCTGATTTTTATAAACTTAGCTTTAAATTGCAAAAGGAAAGAGAAAATTGCTATTATTCATTGTTTTTAATAAAACATTGCATGCTATTAGTTCTCATATTTTATTCTCTATATATATAGTACTCTCATGTTACTAGTATTATATTATAGTACTTTTATAGTACTCTTTTTCTAGTATTTTTCTATCATAATAATTTATCTTATAAGATCGCATTGAAAATGCATAAAATATATAAAAATTATTAAACTCTTATGTTGTTTAGTTTCCAATATTCAATTAGGAATAAATGGTTCAACACATTGGATATAATCAATTTAGGCAGTTCTTAAAATAAAACACCTGTGGTAAATAAAACAACTTTTTCACAGTTTTAGCGCATAATTTATATTTAATCAAGACGTTTCAACTTCTTTTACGGGAGCCATGATGTTTAAACTTCTTTAGAGGAGCCATGATGACAGGATCATTAAGGCAATGGTGATATATGTTCCACTACCATCACAATATTTAAATCAGTTATATTCATGCTATTTCTCTATTAGCTCTCACAAAGCAAGCATGACGAAGAAAGTTGGCCGGTCTTACCTGTAAAATAATGAAAGTGCTTTATTTAAAGTTGAGGCAATATTTTGTGTTCTTTTAATAATCACATTATATATATATATATGAATAATTAAATGTAAATTATACATATGTGAACATTCATAGAAAAGTGTCAATGAACAACTAAATAGGAAACAGGTCAATTACATAGAAAAATGACATAACATAGATTTCTGGTCAGATGCAACATTCACACATGGCATCTGTTTAAGAAACTGTGACAATAATATTAGCAGATTAAGTAATAATAATAGTGGCAGATATAGGCAGTACTTACAGTTCTGCGATGATGCCAGTATGAAGCAACGGATGTTTGTGGACTGCTTTCTAATATGTCTTCTAACACAACCAACAGATCTTCCACAACCAAAACAAATAGGTACTGGCATACCGATATTGTCTTTCTCTCGAGTTGGTTGCAATGAATCTTTCAATGAAATCATGACAGGCACCACAAACCAAATCCGATATCTGTTTACAAAGTATACAAAACATTTTATTTTTGAAGACATACAGAAATATATTTAATATTTATATCTTAATAGTGTGTGTGCGTATGCAAGCATCTGTAACTAAACAGTTGATAATTTACCTGAAATGTTAACCATTCGGCCAGAAGAGAATTCATGTTCTTGAGGTTATATTGATATGGAATGTTAATACTAATAACACAAGTTGGTTCATTTTCCACATACTGTAAATCTAAACACTCTGTTAGCAAGCTATATTAGCCACAATATGTACAACAACAATAGTATAAAACACTTTCAATGACGCTAACCATACGTAGGGATCCGAAAGAGTATCGATACCTGAGTATACTCGATGCTTTGGTTACGATACCAAGTAATTTAGTATTAGATACTTTTTAATACGATACTGAGTAAGAATCGATACTTTTCATTGTACTCGATACTTTACATGGTAGTCAAATAATCATTGCTTGTGGTTTCTATGTAAGGTTTAATTATAAAATCTGTTGGTGACATCCCAAATGATATAAAGAAGGCCCCAGAGATGCACGGAAGGTAAAGGATTGCAATACCAGAATCCTTTACGATAGCAAGTCGGTTCTACAAGTTTCGTGTAGCTACCGAGGCACCTTTTAAATCTAGTTATCCCCGACTGCCGTTTATGCACAGGATGCATGGTAGTGAAAAAAACAGCCTCCCGTCTTAATGTAAAGTGAAGAAGTAGCCCACTATCGGGTGAAATATCTCGGGTCGCTAGCATGGCAGTCTCCGGGAAGTTTTGACCAGAGTGATGGCGCTTTTTTAAGTGCGTTTATTGATTTGAGGTTAACTGTCGGTCGGTATGTATTCGTTTTATTTGTCTATGGCATAAATTATTATTATTTTTACATTATTATTGGTAAAACAGTTTAATCTAATGGTTTTTGATATATTACTTATTCTTTATACAGATATATATAGTAAATCTATTGTACGCATGTTTCACCCCCACACGGAGCATCATCAGGGGCTGTTAGATCGTGCAATAACGAGCACTAAGTGCACTAAGTGTGTAGTAGTACTCGTTATTGCACGGTCTAAGAGCTCCTGATGATGCTCCGTGTGGGGGCAAAACACGTGTAGATTAGTTGGTGAAGGTGCCGGTGTCTGCGGTTTCTGCATTTATTTGCGGGCGGGCGGGCTTCGCACGCTGCTTGAGTTTTGCGGAACTAAGCTACATATTTTTATTTATAATTTTGAAGTCGGTGCCAAGTAAATGCTACAACAACCCTACTACAATATCAAATTACACACTAGTACACACAATATTTATAACTACTATATATTCACATTAATATATTCACACTAATATATATTCACATTAGTATACACAATATTATTAAATATATCAAAGCAATAACAAAACAGTAAAAGTATTAGAAAAATATATGAATCGGTACGTACTAAATATCAAAGTAACTTTTTAAATATTATGTACCTAAGTACTGGCTTTACAAAACTACTAGTAAGATTGATAATATCTATACACAGTTATTGTTTAACTTGGCACCGACTTCAAAATTATCAAATAATTATATAATCATTTCTATTGAATGAAATGGAAATACGTATTACTTTGTGCGAAGTAAATTATTTTTTGCTTTATAGTTTTCTTTTTGAAGTCGTTTTTTTTGTAATTTATACTTTATATCAAACAAACAGTATTCGATACCTGAGTAACTCGATACTTTTGATGCAAGTACGATACCAGTATCGATTACCTTTCTTGCTATTGTTCTCATGAGTATAGTATCGATACTTTGGTTTCGATACCATACGTCACTTTTTTTTAAATAAATAATGTCGTTTGGCTCATAGCACTTTTGGTCTCAAACGGTGAAATGATAATATATTATTTCCTTATAAAAGGAAAAAGTACCATATTTGGGCTATTAATATATGCATATATTTCAAATATATTTATTTAAATGTTTATTTAAGTATGTAAATATATTAATCAGAAATAAAGGACGGCCAAAATGCTGATATCCAAAGCCATGGCGCAGTAAAGCAATATCACAGGGAAGTGCTTAGTAAACACACAACTTTTTATTGGTTTTTAGATTCGTAATCTGCTTTTAGATAATTTGTATACGTTAAAAATTGTATTTTTATTTTTAAATTAAATTAGTAATAATTTCATTCTTGGTAATTTCCGGTCACAAATCGGCATTGTCCTTTAGATGTTAAAATATTTGAATAGAAATATACTAGAAAAAATCGACTCGGCGCAACAGGCCTACAGCGTTAAAAGTAGAAAGGTACTAGAAAACTTCGATAGTTGTAACTCAATTGAGAGAACATTGGACCGGACATCCAAAGGTTGCGGGTTCGTATCCAGCCTGAGAATTTACTTGTGAGCCGAGTCGGTTTTTTCTAGTATTTTTCTATTAAAATAATTTATCTTATAAAATAGTACTGCAAAATGCAAAATATATAAAGACGCATCAATTTCTATGTACCATATAAATAACACTGAATAAATAAACACTGACCTTTACACATACGAAATTACTTGTCGTGCTTCTTGCTTCCCGGTCGACAGAACCCTCTCTTTTGTCACCCGATATGTACCTGTGTAATCCAAGTCTTGGTATTATCTCATATTTTTTGTATTTATCTACACATAACGAACAACTACAGCGGAAACCAATTGTTTTCTAGTCTTAGGATTAAACTTAATAAAAACATCACGACTGCAGACTTTACGTTTAATAACAGTTAGGAGAGGAGAAATTAGATTTAAAATACTAGGAGTAATTAAATAACGTATTTTTTAAACAATATTAATTTAGGACTAAAATTGTTTGAATAATGGAAACCACAATCACAGATTTTATTAAAAACGTTATATATAATCAAATAAATTTTCACCTAGGCCAGCCTAAGCAAATTTTAATAGATATTTATAAGTTTAATTTTGTGAAATATTAATTATCTTAAATAAATTCTGTTATCAATGTGTTCAGGAGTAAAGCATTTAATCCCTGATAAAAACTGATTTGATTGACACTACTCGGAAAAAGTTTGGAATTTTCTTAGAAAATATAAATTACACCTACTATAACTTTCTGTATCAAACTGATATGCGAGCGTGTAAAAATAAGCATTTCTAAACGTCTAAACGATATTACTTTTTTATCCGAGAAAAAAGAAAATAACAACACGGGACACTAGTGTGCTACGTAGTTAAACATATATAAAATTAAATAAAGTTTTATGTTTCATTTAATAATAATGATAATTTTTACTTTATTGCACACCAGAAAACATTACATAGAAATTAACAGAAAAAAAACGTATACAAAAGGCAGTTGCTAAGAAGCAGCCTCTTTCAAGCAGACTTAATCAAGAAAAATAAATATAAATGCAACGAAAAGAGATAGTTATGTACATGTTTTCTTTTTAATTGTGGCGGCAAGCAGTCATGAGTTATAACGTAGCTCTTAACAAATATAATTATATATAAACACCTTCAGTGCCAACAACTATGTAACTTAGTACACAATAAGACGAGAAACGTACGCTTACAAATTAACAAATAAACTGGAACAAATCCAAAACAGTACAATAAAGACATAATTACCTATATGTCAAGTGTCATTTATTAACGTTAGTGTTAAGGTTTTATTCAAAACTCTTAAAGTAATGTTTAAAATTCAGTTATATAAGTGAACTTTTTATTGTACTTGTGAGCCACATGTCAGTCCACGGTAGCAATTGCTACCATATTCAAATTTCCGCGTGACCTGCTGTTTTTTTTTATTCTATTAATTTTTGAGTTATAGAGATACAAATATTCTGTATTGGATTCTTTATTAAATCAGTTTTACGTTGGTATTTTTTGTATGACCCTAGCTTCATTATTTATTTGAAAATGGCATTTTTATCTAAGAGTCGGACATTTTTTTTCACAACTTGCGCAGCATTGGGACTGTTGAGAGCGGATTGACAAGTGGTTAGTGTAAGGTTAAATGAAGCAATAATTATGTCTTGAAATATTAAACAGTAAAAAAGAAATAGAATTTAATTTAACACTAATAGTATAAATGTAATAAAAGATTTAGAAATGAGTATTTTATTATTTTGAATGGGTTCCCTCTTGACCCTAATCAACCTCGGGGCCAAGATAGGATAAACGATGGAACGAAATAAACCAGAAGGTGTCTATTCACCCTTGTTTTGAAAATGGACGGATTATAAGAACTCGGTAATAAAGACGCAGGGAGGGAATTCCACTGCTGTGTTGTGCGCATTATAAAAGATGCTTAAAAGCGCTTGGTGCGAATGCGTGAAGGAATAACAACGAAGAAAGAGTGGTAGCCCGCAGTATAGTCTGGATGTAAGAAGGAAAAAGGAAGATGGTGGTATGAGCACATGCAGCTCCTGAGCACACTCATCAACTTTGAGGCTTTTTGATAGAAAAGCAAGACGGGAAATACTTATAATGAGGTAAGAGAAAGAGTATTAAGATTTTTGTGACAGAGAATAAAACGCGATCGGTCCCACTGATATCATCCCATTCTCGAGCACAGTGTGATCTAAGAGCATGAAGATTTTTTTAATTTTGACAGTCCCCAGCGTTGAACCATAACTAATAAATTGTCAATAGAGTTTAAATCAGCAGACCAAGCGGACCATTGAATAGGATAAGGGCTACGGTGCAGGTTGAACCACGCCATAGTAGCACGGACCGTGTATATCCGTGCATTATCTTGAACGTAGTTAATGTGTGAAAACTCGGGCTCCGTCACAATCTAGTCCTAAACCTGTTGGTTCAATTCATTACAAAAATACGAAAAACGGCCGAGAACTCAAAGAGTTATGGCGTCACATAGATATCGTCATATACATATCGTCATTCAAGCTGATCCAAGGGAGCTTCGCTCGCTCCGCTCCAAATAATGATCGTTACAAGAAATAGTAGAGGAAGATGAGAAACATTTTTATAAACAGTATGGACAAACTGGTAGGAACACTATCGCATTGTATGTGAGATGAATAGTGAGCTAGTTGGGTTTAGTTCGAAAGTATGGCACACGGTGAAATTAACAAATATTGAAATCCGTTTAATGTTGGCATAAAGATGTGTTAGTTTTGAACAATTTTGGGGTCTTCAAGTCACGAGTAAATTATCTTCTAGCCAAACGCGTCACATCCTCGATCGCATCGTTGTGAGATAGTAATCAAGCGCTGTCTTATTTACTAGAAAAAAATATTATCTGTTGTAGAAACCAATGTTAGACATATAGATCCACTGCCTTTAGAGTTACTTTTTTTCTATGTTGTCACATAAATGTTTATTGTGTCAGAAGTTTTGTTTCTTTCTGTTCGTTCTGATGACTACTGATGATCCCAGCTTCATAAAACTCAAGTTACATTAGACAGCTTTTCGACCTTGCGCAATCATATATATAATTGAAATCAACTGTTAGTCAAAATAAACATACTGTAAGTCAAAATAAACATATTGTAAGTCAAAATAAACATCCTGTACTCGTGACTCTGAGCTATTTGACGATATGTTTATTCGGTCCTTATCAAAAATACTGGTTTCAGACCGCCTACGCATGCGTCTATTTATCATCACGTTTGATAGTGAAAACCTTTTCATTCCACCTGATAATAAGAAACGGTTTTGTTAAGACGTAAGCTAGTTAGTTTGTGACGGATGTTGACTGTCACATGTTAAGAATCTTCACACTTATTAAAAAAAAACCAGCAAAAATCACGTTTGTTGTAAGGGAGCCTCTTTAAATATTTGTTTTATTTTAATTGAATTATTTATTTTTAAAGTGAATATATAACTAAATATTCTGTGAATATTTCAAGCGTCTACCTGTTTCCGTTATCGTGGAAAACAAACAAAAAAATGACGTTTGCTGTATGGGAGCCCCCTTAAATATTTATTTTATTCTATTTTTTAACATTTTTTGTTACAGCGGCAACAGAAATACATCATCTGTGAAAATTTCAACTGTCTAACTATCACCGTACATGGGATATAGCCTGGTGATAGACGGACAGCGTCTTAGTAATAGGATCCCGTTTCACCCTTTGAGTACGGAACCCTAAAAACTACATTATATTGTAAAATACTATTGGAATGACAATATCAGCTGACGTGACAATTATGATATAAATGTAAAGACTAATAATGATATATTGAAATGTATTGTAATAAATTGACTGTTAATAATATATTAGAAAAAAAATAACGGTTGTATTAATATATTAATTAAATGTAGTAATAATAGATAACTGAATAGGACTGTACTTTGAAGAGTGTGCTCAAAAGTTGCATTTGCTCATACCGCCATCTCCTTTTTTCCATCGGACATCCTGACGCACTGCGGGCTACCACCCTTTCTTGGTTGCTATTCCTACCTGTCGCACCAAGCACTTCCTATCTCGCTGCGTCTGTATTTCCGAGAATTATAACCCGTCCGTTTTCAAAGCCAGGGTTAATAAGCATCTTCTGGGTTAGCTCGTTCTATCGTGGATTCTGTCTTGGTCCCGGGTTTGATTGGGTTCAAAAGCGAACCCATCCTAAAAAAAATATTTTTTTAGTATTTGTTTAATATTGATAAGCATATGGTACATAAACAACGTGTTACAAAAACCCCTTTTCATTCAAAAAGGTTTGCAAACTCAATAAAAGGAATTAAGGGCTTCGAAAAACGTCGAGTCGAAAAAAGGTTATATTATCAATTTCAAATCTTATAATCAATATTTTACAGTTATTTCGTGTTTTAACCAACATTATTTCTAAAGTGAAAAAATGTGGCTATGTTTTCTAACTCTGAATGATACGATAAAATGTTATGCGTAGGCCATGATGATGGCAACTTAAATCGTACTCGTGAACTGTATCAACATCAGCATCAGTGGAAGCTGAATGTGTGGGGTGGTATTTATGACGGGCATGTCATCGGTCCTATCATTTTGAGATCACGTCTGAACGGAGGAACCTTACGTTTTTACAAACGGAATGAGAAGAAAAAGGATATTTAGTAAAAATGTACATAAACATTCTGTGCTATTTACTCTTTAATTTTGTGGAAATAGGGTTGGCACATACATTTTTTTTATTACTTTCGGTGGTAAGTCATACTGCGATACTACGGTTTTCAAATATTGTAAATTGACTCTTTATAAGGGACCGTTTAACCCCATTTCCGTTTTACGGGTATTTTTGTAACACCTTGTATATAAAATAAATTATTTTAACACATAACTATTTAAATCTTAAATTGAAATTTTTTAAGCTGTAATAAGCATTTGAATTTAACTGTGTTTTCTAGGCCAAAATGGCATAATATTTTTGTACTAATCTTACGTGTTCACCAACATTTGCAGCCATTTTCTGAGTGTTAAATTTATCTAATTCTATTAGCAAACCGATTTGAATGTAAATATTTTTTCTTTCTTTAAAAAATGTCAAATTAATATGCATTTCCACACATTTGTGAACTAAAATAATGCATATTATGCAAAAAAATTAAACATGAATTACTCATAATCATTAACTTAATAAACATAAACGGGGACGTCAGAAAAAAGGTTCCGCGCAATAATTTAATTTAAACAAGCTAAAATAAAATTCCTAATAATAAATTAGGTAAATATACTCAAATCATTGTAACTAAAGAACATACTGATAATGTTGATTACGGTGTATTTACTTTAGGAGGTGCTACTTGTTTTAATTCCCAGACAAACAAAGATGATATAATTTGAAATGTATTTTTATCTGCAAAAAAGTAGTTTATAGGCATGTGCCATTTACAATCATAATGGGGATAGAGAAAGTTGTGTACTCTAGCATAGCTGAAGCAGAAGCTGAAAAAAATCAAGGTAGAATAATTTAAGACGTTGCTTATTTAGTTGCTACACTCTCTAATCTATCTATTAAATAAGAACTTTTAAAATGGATATCGAAGATTTCATTTTAATATTTTCTTTTGATCTCTGTCGTTTTACCTCCTTTTAAGGACCCATAATGGCTAAAGTTATTGTTATCGTAAGTAGGATGATCCCATCCAATATTTTGACGGGTAGAATCCTATTCAATTTATCCAAAACTTAATTTTGAATATGTACTTTTGTGTGTTATTCTGCCAAATACTATAGTTATATTATTTATGATTGCGTTAGTGGAAAGTTTTCATTTCTTTGTTTTGCTTCTTTATTTATTTAAGAGACTTCTGGTAAAGCATTTAAACTCAGTTTCATGGTTATTTGACAGTACAAATTATTTTAAGAGATAGATATTTGAGATTTCAGTTGCGAATTTGTAGATCGACAATGGGTCTTTGGATATGGAATATGCCAAAATATGATTTATCGATTTATTATCCTGTTTCTTTTGAATTCGTTAACCACATTCTGCCAACAAATGTAGCAGGTTTTAGCAATACTTTTCGATACATATAACAATGAGGGATATTGATGTATATTAAGTTCTTCTTTACAGATGGGATATCATCAGGAAAAGCTCCACAAAAATTTGGCGTTCGCCATGTACAAGTATTTCTGATGTTTATAGGCTTAAGCGTTGGATATTCCATGAGGGCGCAACTAAGCGTGTCTATGGTAGCAATGACCAATCATGATTTTGATAAACTACCAACTGTATCGTGCAATATAACAGAACATAATTCAACTTTTGTTGAAACCGATGTTGAAATCATTGACTGTAATGAAACTAGTGAGACACATCTAAGTAAGTGGAGCGTTTACAGGGTAAGTATTTTTTCTATTTCTTTATTGTGAAAGTGCCTTTTTTTGAAATAAATGAACTCTAATTCTATGTTTCCCAGGTTTAGACTTCAAAAAACAAGAGACAATTTTTTTTTGGCAAAGTTTTACTTTTTATAATAAAGTTCCACACAAGCTTGTATCTATTTTTTTTAGTGACAAAATTACATTCCATTTGCGAATTTATTTTTGTCTAGTTTCTTGCCACCTCTTCTGACATAAGGTCTGATTCCGTAAGACTTACGGAACATGGCGTAGCTGTTGAGATTCAATTCACTCATTGGAAATGGTCATATTGAATAATATGACCATTTATAATAATAATATCTTTTATTCAGACTTATAGCTGGGACAAACCAACACAAGAGATGATCCTATTTGCCTTCTTTGTTGGGTACACCACTATGATGTTACCAATGGGTATAATAGCGCAGAAATATGGAGGAAAAATCCCAATTTTGGTGGCCTTGGCAGTGAATGGAGTGGTTTCTATATTGACACCATGGGTGGCGATTTTCGTAAGTTGATCTACAAATAAAAAGTTGATGATTATGGTTTTATATATTTTTTATGCATTTTCAATGCGATCTTATAAGATAAATTATTATAATAGAAAAATACTAGAAAAAATCGACTCGGGTCACAAGTGAAATCTCAGGCGGGAAACGAACCCGCAACCTTTGGAAATCCGGTCCAATGCTCTTCCAATTGAGCCACCGAGCCTTGTGAACATTCATCGAAATTTTCTAGTACCTTTCTTATTTTTACACTGTAGGCCAGCGTTGTTTCATCAATGAGAGGAACATCCTCTCGTATTCGAAAGAAACATTTTTACAAATGTTTGAGCAATCGATTAAGATGAAACAGCCATTTAGTTTTATATATTTTTTATGCATTTTCAATGCGATCCTATAAGATAAATTATTATAATAGAAAAATACTAGAAAAAATCGACTCGGGTCACAAGTGAATTCTCAGGCGGGAATGAATGAGTGAATTCCCGAATTAGTTGATGATTATACTATTCATTAATGTGACAGAAATATGTCGCTTACTTCCGCAAAAAACAAGCATCAACAACACCCATTTAGTGCTAGATATTGCATAGTCTAACGGCCCTTGATGATGCTTTGTGTGGGGGCGAAACACGTGAAGAGTAGTTGGTGAAGGTGCCAAGGTGTGTCTGTGTCCGTGTCTGCGGTATCTGCACTGCGATGCACTTAGCTTGTTTTTTGCGGAAGTAAATTACATATTTTTGTTTTATTAATAAACTATCGACCAGCCCTGGCTTCGCACGGGTGTAATGCTTTACTATTTTATGCATGTTTATACATATAAACCTTCTTCTTAAATACGTTTTTTAATAGATAGAGCTATTAAAAAAACCGAATCAAAATCCGTTGCGTAGTTTTTTAAGATCTAAGCATACATAGGGACAGGACTGCGGAACCGTTACCATCAAAAGACACACTACTTTAAGTCGTAGGCCTTTCCTAAAAAGAGAGGAGTTTTGCAAGATTTTCACGTTTGGTAAGCAGGTGGGAGTTCTGAGTCTGTATTTCCTGGAGTATACAATTTAGGTGCCTTCAAGTCACTAGTGAATAGGTATCTTCTATGCGTGAGTCACACCCTAGATTGCATCATCGCTCACCATCAGGCGAGATAGCGTTCAAACGCTGACCTATTTACCATACAAAATAATCATACGTCACCTTTTACGATAGCCATAACTTTAAAGGACTCTGCCGGACGCCACTTGGTGAAATAGTTAGAAATTAGAGTTGCAATATAGTTTGAAAATATTATCAAACAAGGGGGAGCCTTTATAAATGACGTTCGACATTGCCAAAAAAAATAGTTTATATTTTACTCGTTAGTGAAATCTGACGTGGTCCCTTACTATGGGCCTAATAAGAAGGTTCAAGGTCACCCAAAGAGCGATGGACTGTGCTATGTTTCTCTATGTGATCGAATCAGAAAATAGGAAATCCGTAGGAGAACCAAAGTAACAGACATAGCCTGAAGAAATGCCCAACTTAAGTGGGTGGGGCACATAGCATAGCAGCCACGGACACGAAATGTAGGCATGTAAATGTTGACCGACGATCTGGTGAAGGCGGGAAACACTTGGATGCGGACAGCGCAGACCGGTCATTGTGGAGATCCTTGGGGGAGGCTTTTGTCGTCATTTGGCTGAGACGACGACGAAATCTAAACATCTATACTTATATTTAATTTTTGTTCTTTTCTCTTTTGGTTTTTTATATTAATTTAATATTAGTTCATATTACTCTATTATCACCCTTCATAGTAACTTAATTCACATTGTTGTATTTTGTGAACTCGTGCAAATTCAATTAGAATAAATACCTACTTATTTCTAACATTTTTCCAGGCAGATTGGATCGGTGTGTGTATATGTCGGTTACTGCAAGGGATGACACAAGCTGCATTTTTCCCGAGCATCCACACTATTCTGGGGAAATGGGTTCCTTTGAGTGAGAGAGGACGACTTTCTACGTATGTTTATACTGGTAAGTAATATTATTATTAAATTCTTGTGCACAATTGTATTTTTTAAAGACCATTACTAATGCGTCAAACGCATTATTAATGTTCCTGTTAACCTCTTCTGGTAAGCTAAACGCTTGTGCTACTAGTGGGTTTACGTAGTACATCGGCGAGGATCGAATTGGGTAGGCTTGGCTTAAAACTGAAGTCTAAAGTGATGGTATACTACCTCCTTAACAGGCAATTTTTGAATTCGATAACTGGATGGTAATCTGCTTGGAATTTCATATATTTCATTAGTTTTCTGTTAGGTTTGTTTTCATTCCACGCTGTCTACTTTTAAAAGCTTTTATTTACTTTTACCTTTACCGGTGTCTGCAATAAAATCTTGGAAGTCAAATTTGACCCACTTCCCGGTTGCCGATTGAGCTGAAATTTAAAAAGGCTTATGTTTACTTCGTGACAAATCAATATTATGATGACTTAAAGCTGATCTGATGCTGGAGATGTAAGGTAGCCATGGGTACTCTGCAATAAAACGACACAACGCCATAGAGTTTGGGCTCGTTTGATTTGTATTGTTGAGTACTTTGATCGTATATACTAACCAGGGTCTGATGCTGGAGCTTGAAGGTGGCCATAGAAACTCTGCAATTAAACTACACAAACCCATTGAGTTTAGGCTTTTTAACTTTTTAGTTCGTTTTATTAACAAGTAATATTAATTACTTGTATTTAAAAAATATATTTTTTTTAACTCATCTCTTGTTCTTCAATAGTGATACAAGAATTTAACCATAACTGTAAATTTTACGGATTTTTGCGCATGTTTTATTTTATTTTATATTTAATCCTGACGTTTCGACTCCTTTACAGGAGCCGTGATCACAGGATGACTAAGTAATGTGCGCGGAAGTGTAAGAACTAAATATGTAAATTTTATTTACTAAATTAAGATTGCATACCATTTTTCTTTATTTGTCTACTACGCTCGGATCTAGATGGTGAGCTGATTGCGAAGATACTTGCCATTATTCAATTTAAAGATTCAGATACAAGGATTATTTTATTCCTAGTTATTTCTCTGGTAATATTATCTCCCTTAAAGCACAAAACTGGAGCGAATTACTTTTCAAACGGAATACAAATTATGTATATTTTATAGTTGTTTATATTTCAAATATTAAATTGTCCATTACTGATAACCAAAGAGTTTCGTTACAATACCTAAAATCTTTTAAACTTTTGTATGTATTATCAAACACACGTCAATCAACTTTTACCTAAATACTCAACACAGAGTTCAATTTCAGTCGCTCAAATATTTCATCTTTTAAGTGCTGACGTTTGTACTAAGGAGTTCAAAAGCAGAAATAGCCGGTTTAATGCCTCACGTCTGCTGTTATTAACTAAAGTCGGATAGGTAGTCTGGCAACGAGCTTGGGCCTAGAACCCGGCGCTGTTATGGATGATTCGTGTAGCTCCGGCGAACCTACCCACTAAAATTCCGCGCTTAACCCCACATCACCATTTGGCCTCATAGGGAACCTCATACCCAAGGAAAGCTTGGCTACTCATGCGTCACGTCTAATTCACTGGATTCGTTTTGTTCGGAATCAAGCAACTTGTAAGATGGCACGAAACTCTATTTTACTATGTTGCACAAATTTCACACAATTCCCAACAGTAGGTACTTCTCTATTAAAGGTAAGACTCATTCGATGGCTCGGAATTCTTCATGTCAGTCATATGTTAAAAAGTTAACATTTGAAATGGCGGAAGCTATCTAAATAGACTATAGACTACAGAGCGTTCCTTGCGTCAGAAAAATATCTTATTGACACATAGGTATTCGTGTCAGTCATATGTTAAAAAGTAAATATTTGAAATAGCAGAAGCTATCTAAACATATTATAGACTAAAGAGCATTACCTGCGTCAGAAAAAATCTTATTTACACATATTCGTGTCAGTCACATGTTAAAATGTTAATATTTGAAATAGCGGAAGCTATCTTAACAGAATATAGACAAAAGAACGTTACTTACGTGAGAAAAAAATCTTGAGGTACCCTCAAGTTGCGCCTAAAAGAGTTTTACTCCAACAACTATCTAGCAAAAGATGCCGAAATATGGCCTCCCAACGTCAATGTGATAAAAAAGATTACTGTTCTTGGTATACAATAATATACCAAGAACAATTTGACAATGTAAAATTTATGAACAAATGAAGCCTATATAGACATGTAAATTCAGATATCTAATGGACAATTTTTGATAATCATTTCCCAACTAAATTTGAATATTACTTATCTTCAAATGATAATTCAGTTCATGAAGATCAAACAACGATAAACACAAAAGGATATTTTGAATACTGTAAATTCTCAATTTAATTACAATTTGAGGCCTAGTAACCCGACTGCGCTAGAAGGAGGGTTATGTTTTTCGAGAGTATGTATGTATGTATAATTGTTTTGGCACGCTCTACGGCCTGAACGGCTCGATGGATTTTAGCTAATCGTTAGATAGTATTTACTGTGAGAGTGACACTGTTACCAAAATGGCGGATTTTTGGCGCCAAATTCAATGAGTTAGGTTTCAGGGTATTACACTCGATCGGGCGGTTGTGGACCTCAGCTCACATATATTAGCTAAAGATCAAGCATATGTAGCTCCTAATCTATTAGTAATAGTAATCTAGTTTTTTTGACTACTTTTGACTTTTGAATCTCCCACATGGTCAGAATTCTTTAATAGAGCTTCAACGTTTACGAGAATATTATTCTATCAACTAATAACTTAATAATCTGCGTAATCTTAATGTATTGCTTGTCATGTGTATATAGTATGTCATGAATATACAAACTCAATCTCTTCGACGTTGTTGTTGACAATAAAAGTTAAATGATTGCTGACTTTAAATAAATACACTGTATATGTTGATTTTTAATCATTCTTTTTCTATTTGGTACCACCGATTTCACATAAAAAAGTCTCCATGAAATTATATGTACAACTTAATTTAAATGCGTTGAAAATTTGTCATCTTGAAGTCGGGAGTCATTTGGGTTGAAAAATTATTAAGTGTCTCGAAGTTATAAATTTTTGAGATTTTTCCTCTTATTTTGTGTGTTTAAGCGAAAAGTTTGCTAACTCATAAATTGGCTTCTCTAAGATTCATCTAACTCCCGAAAAACTTAATATAACATACTTCGTACGCCTCTTTATAAAATTAAAATTTCACATTAGTTTCTATGTGACATAGCTTACACAAATTAATTTAATGAGAAATTAGAAAAGTTAATAAACAAATTAAAAATTGAAAACCAAACATAAAATATATTTAACATGAATACATTAAACAAAACTACAGAATCAAAGGAACTTAAAAAAAACATTTTTAATTACAACTTCATTTTAATGGTTTTGTATACTGAAATAAACCAATCAATTTATTCCGAGATTTAATTATTCAAATAACTTATAAACATTATTAATCCTTCAAACCGAATTTTCAAAACAATTCTGCTAATTAAGTACATTTCTCCAATAAAGCGCCGAAGTTGTCAGAAATTATCTCTTCAATATCATCGCAGTATTACTCTTACATTCGCTCCAAAGGTTACTTTTAAGACGCTTCGATCGTTTCCAAAATTAGAACAATTTATTACGCGGCCGCGCTTAGCTTTAAATATACAACGATACAGTCGCGAATGTTCTAGAATCATGGCGTCGAGTTGACATAACTCTCGAACAATGTTTGCGAATCGTCTGGCTCACGGCACGTGCTCGTTATCTTCATCGTCTTATTTCCCTTTTTCTAACGTCGAGACGCACTGCGGCCTACCACCCTTTTTTTATTGCTATTCCTACCCGTAGCACCAAGCGCTTCTCAACGTCTTTCATAATGAGCACAGCAAAGGAATGGAACTCCCTCCCTGCGTCTGTATTTCCGAGTACTTATAACCCGTCTCCTGGGTTAACTCGTTTCATCGTGGATTCTGTCTTGGGCCCCGGCATTGATTGGGATCAAGAGTTAACCCATTCTAAATAAACGCCTACTTTTTATACCTACGCACTTCGTTCCATTACCGCGACTGCTTTTTCGAATGTTTTTATAAACAAACGATCGTGGGCGACACTTCACAGCCCTCAGTCGTAACAATACGAATACCTGTAAAAATGATTAAAATGGATAGATCACATTACAAGAGATCAAAGACTGTTATCTTGAGCCTCTATAATAGGTACCAGCCGTATAGCGTAGTTATTTAACTGCCAAAAATTATGAGTATTTGCTGAGTTCTGTAGCTTCATTTCATATTTCTATTCCTCCATACAATGTGGTTACAGAATTTTGAAGTTGTTATTAATTCAGGTAACTTATCCAAAAGAGGTCCATTGCTGGACGGAAGAAAAATCGGAGGTCTTACCAATCCGTAAGCTTGGCAAAGGAAAAGAGGAAGCTGTAAAAGACCATCATCGGAAAATATAGCTGCCCATTTTGTGGTTTTCGGATAGTGTATATTGATTACTTCCAGTATCATTAGTTGATTTTACAATACCCTTAAATTAATATATTAATAAACGCGGTATAGCGAATAAATAAGCTACAAGGTGTTTTGTCTTTTTCTTTCGAAAGTTTGTCTGAACATGACAGAAAGAGACTCACCTTTGAGTGACTTAGCTACCGCTACACCGTTTATTAATAAGGCCATCGGTGTATAGAGTTGGTGTTTTTCTCTACGTCATTTATGTTTGATCAGCTACAAGATCAAAGAAGAATCAAGAACATTAATAAAGAAGTACTAAAACTCAAATTAGATAAAATCAAATCAAAACCTGATTGTCTTACTTAAATCTGCACACCTACCTTACATTGACCATATCATGCAACGTGTTCGTTGACTAAAGAATATACTATGATACTATTTTACTGTTCCGAACTATTTCATCGATACCTATCCGATTATTAGAAGTATAAAAATTAGAGCCTTTGCTTTTTTATATAGATAAGTAACACTAATTTTAAACATTGTGATTTGTAATAAGTATTGTACTATTGTTAATTATCCTAAATAAATTAATACAGTCATCGAAACTTACTATGTTTATTACATTTTAGGTTCACAATTCGGAACAGTGGCGATATTTCAAATATCAGGCGTATTCGCTGGCAGTCCGAATCTGGGATGGCCAGCGATATTCTGGCTCTGTGGAATACTCAGCTTATTGTGCTTTGGATTATACTATTGGTTAGGATCTTCTGCCCCTCAAGACCATCCTAAGATCACCACAGATGAACTGCTGCATATTATGGGAGATGGAAGCGCTGATGTTAAGGTATTTTTCAACTTTCAACAAATATCGCGTTTGGAAACATTGAACTGCCAGCGAAACTACAACCAGAAGAACAAAGAGATCGAGAACAAAATATAATTTCTGATTTTATCTCCAAACATAAAAAATAATGTTTCATTACGCTTTTAATAAAAAAGAAACAAGCCTCATAAACATCCGTTGTCTTGGCATTTACAATGGTTATCATGTTGAATTGACCTTTTTCTTTGTACGTACCAAAACTTATTCCAAAAGTAGCATAGGTGGAATTTGTTTCTTAATTTTACTCAAAACTTACCTTAAAATATATATTTAGATATTTTGTTCAGTTTGCATTTTTTTTTGTCTGTCAAATTCAATGTAAAGCACCGAATGTTTATTATTTACTAGCGAGCCGCCCCCCCGGCTTCTCACGGGTGCAATACTGGTACTAAATATACTACAGAATGTCTTAATATACAACGTTCACAGCTTTTTGTCATTAGACAAGACAAACATGCCATTATGTACCAGTACCTTCGCAACCTCTATGTCCCTGCATTTTAAATCTGTAATATCTTCGAAAATATTCATTTAAATTGCATACTGTAAGGGCCATATTGATGTATATTAAATGCACAATGTATTTAAGTTACTTAATTGGATAAGGTTTAATGGCGTATTGCTTAAAATTGCTTCGTAAATAAGCCATTATTTCTCGTGAAAAGTAAAGGATTAAAAATGTTAATTGTGGGTTATCCCTAAGAGCTAGACATATATACCATCATGGATTTTTTTGTAGACCTTTTTAAGGTGTACAATGCTGTAGTACATTATTTTCATCTATCTCGTAGGGTTCACTCAACGTTTTCAAAGTGAGCGCAAAAAGGGTTTATTTACGGGATCACATTAGAAACCTCAAAAAAAACTGCGTCAGAATTCGTTGCGTAGTTTTAAAGATATAAGCATACATAGGGACAGACAGTAGGTAGCGACTTTGTTTTATACTATGTAGTGATAAAAATGTTACTTTCGATGTTGAAGGTAGTTAACGTTCAACATTGGTGGAACGATACTAGCTCATAGTAGAATTTGAAATACGTTTGTTTTCGACGAGTCTGCTAGCGTCTTGGTAGCTCAGCGGACAGAGCGCTCGCGCGGACAGCGAAGGTTGCAGATTTGAATCCTAACTGAGGGCTCGAAGGCGTACAAAAATACAGAATTATAAATGCAATAAATGAAAAAACAAATATAATAAATGACCACTTAATAATAATAAATATTGATTTTTAAATAACATAATACTATCAATAAAGTGCCGTGTAGTGCCGGCCTAGAATAGCACTACTCCCCTCTCATCCCGTGGGTGTCGTAAGAGTCGACTAAGGGAAACCTCACCTAAGGAGATGGGCAGCAGCATCTCTTTATGCGTACGGGTCATACTGCGATCGCCAACCCGCTTGCCAAGCGTGGCGATTATGGCAAAAACCCCTCAAATGGATAGGCACAACAAGAAAAGGCCCCTAGTCCCCGGCAGCCAAACCATTCCTAGCTACGGTAGCGGCTACGGTAACGGTGCGGCAGGGGGTGCGAAGAATCTCCGGGTAGGTTGCGGCTACCAACACCGACGACTGGACCTGGCAACATATAACACGCGCACATTGAGGACAGACGCGAAAATTACAGAGTTGGAAGAAGTTATCGGCAAGTTACACTGGGACGTCATCGGGTTGTCTGAAGTCCGAAGAGAGGGAGAGGACACGATAATTCTGGACTCCGGTAACTTGCTGTACTTCCGGGAGGGCGACCAACTGTCCGTGGGTGGTGTCGGGTTTATCATCCACAAGTCCCTCGTCAACAACGTGCTATCCATCGGTAGTGTTTCCAGCAGAGTGGCATACTTGGTACTCAGAATATCATCACGATATTCGTTGACGGTCATCCAAGTATACGCCCCAACCTCGAAACACGACGATGACGAAGTGGAGGCTATGTATGAGGAGATTTCTAGGGCCATACATAGTCACAAATCCCACTACACGGTTGTGATGGGGGACTTCAATGCAAAGTTGGGGAAGCGCTGCGGTGACGAGTTGAGAGTGGGGCAATTTGGATTTGGAGAACGGAATGATAGAGGCCAGATGCTGGCGGACTTTATGGAGAGGGAGAACCTCTATATGATGAACTCCTTCTTCAGAAAGCCCGTAACTCGCAAATGGACCTGGATAAGTCCCGACGGCAAGGTCAAAAATGAGATTGATTTTATCATGTCAACGAGGAAGCAAATATTCAATGACGTCTCTGTGATCAACGCTGTTAAGACAGGGAGCGATCACCGACTGGTAAGAGGCACATTGAATATCAACGTGAAGCTTGAAAGATCGCGACTGATAAAATCTACGCTCCGTCCAGTGCCGACCCAGATTCAAAACCCCGAACGCTTTCAGCTCGAGCTCCAGAACCGCTTCGAGATCCTTGATAACAGCATAGATGTGGACGATCTGAACGACCTGGTGGTGGATGCTGTCCGTACGGTAGGGTCAAAATACTTCAAAACCCACCGTCCCAAATTGAAGAAACTCTCCGCACATACACTCGAACTCATGAATAAGAGACATGAAATGAGACTGCAAGACTCAGCGGATGCCCTACGTTATAGACAGCTTAATAGACAGATCTCGAAGTCGCTGACGAGCGATCTTCGCCAATTTAATACCGAGCGTATTAAAGAGGCCATAGAGCGGAACAAAGGCTCCAAAGTGTTCGCTAGAGATCTGTCTATTGGGCAAAGTCAACTGACGAGGCTGAAAACTGAGAAGGGCAGTATCATTTCATCGACTCCTGAAATCTTGAGAGAGATTGAGAGTTTCTATAGGCAGCTGTATTCCAGTATCACACCAGGCCAAAGCAGAGCTCGAGATCCTAGAGCCAAGCTTACCCGACACTATACCGAAGATATCCCGGACGTCAGCCTGTACGAGATTAGAATGGCCCTCAAACAGCTAAAGAACAACAAGGCGGCGGGAGATGACGGAATAACAACCGAGCTTCTGAGAGCGGGCGGCACGCCGGTACTTAAAGTCCTCCAGAAGCTCTTCAATTCTGTCATCGTCCAGGGCAAAACGCCGAAGGCATGGAGCAGAAGTGAGGTGATTTTGTTCTTCAAAAAGGGCGATAAAACCCTACTGAAGAACTACAGACCCATCTCGCTTCTGAGCCATGTCTACAAGTTGTTTTCGAGGGTCATTACGAATCGTCTTGCTCGCAGGTTTGACGACTTCCAACCTCCCGAACAAGCCGGTTTCCGAAAAGGCTTTAGCACCATAGACCACATTCATACGCTGCGGCAGGTTATACAGAAGACCGAAGAGTATAATCGGCCACTTTGCTTGGCGTTTGTGGACTATGAGAAGGCCTTTGATTCGATCGAGACTTGGGCGGTGCTGCAGTCTCTCCAGAGGTGCCAAGTGGACTACAGGTATATCGAAGTGTTAAGGTGCCTGTACCAAAACGCCACTATGTCGGTCCGAGTACAGAGCCAGAGCTCTAATCCTATCCAACTACAGCGAGGAGTGAGACAGGGAGACGTTATCTCTCCGAAACTGTTCACTGCTGCGTTGGAGGATATTTTTAAGCTTCTGGACTGGAATGGACTTGGCATCAACATCAACGGCGAGTACCTGACGCATCTTCGGTTTGCCGATGATGTGGTCCTAATGGCTGAGACCTTGGAAGACCTGAGCACCATGCTCGAAGATCTCAGTAACGCATCCCAACGAGTGGGTCTTAAGATGAACATGGACAAGACGAAAATTATGTCCAACGCCCATGTTACACCCGCTCCAGTAAATGTTGGGAACGTTACACTCGAAGTTGTTGACCACTATGTTTACCTAGGACATACAATACAGTTAGGTAAGTCCAACTTCGAGAAAGAGATCTCTCGTCGAATCCAACTCGGGTGGGCAGCGTTCGGGAAGCTGCGATACATTTTCGCGTCCAAAATACCTCAGTGCCTTAAGACGAAAGTCTTTAACCAGTGTGTGTTGCCAGTGATGACTTATGGCAGTGAAACGTGGTCGTTCACTATGGGTCTTGTCAGAAGGCTCAAGGTCGCCCAGCGGGCAATGGAGAGAGCTATGCTTGGTGTTTCCCTACGCGATCGAATCAGAAATGAGGAGATCCGTAGGAGAACAAAAACCGCCGACATAGCTCAAAGAATTGCGAAGCTGAAGTGGCAATGGGCAGGACACATAGCAAGGAGAACTGATGGCCGTTGGGGCGGAAAGGTTCTCGAATGGCGACCGCGTGCCGGACGACGCTCAGTGGGTAGGCCCGCTACGAGGTGGACCGACGATCTGATCAAAGTCGCGGGAAAACGCTGGATGCGGGCAGCACAGGACCGATCGTTGTGGAGATCCTTGGGGGAGGCCTATGTCCAGCAGTGGGCGTCGCACGGCTGATATGATGATGATGATCAATAAAGTGTTATCTTTGTCACAAACACGTAACATATGTGGAAAATATACTAATACTAGCGGCCCGTCCCGGGTTCGCACGGGTGGAAAAATTCTTTAACTTTTTTCTAGCATTAAATAAAGCCTATGTTACTCTGCGTGAATGTAGCTTTCCAATGGTGAAAGAATTTTTAAAATCGGCCTAGTAGTTTTTGAGTTTATTTATTGCAAACATACAAAAATACAAATCTTTCCCTTTTAATAATATTAGTGTAGACTAGCGGCCCGTCCCGGCTTTTTTAATTTTTTTCTATTATTAAATATTTTCCGTTAGTGCCATCTAGCGTCCGGTAGACGAACTACTTGCTGTTAACGCGTTGCTATGGTAACGCATATACAATGGAAAAAGAGCGGGAAAAAGAACGGACCGACAAACAACAAATTTGTGATCTTAGATTATAGATTGAGGCCAGTGCGAAATTATTTATATTAAATAATGGGTTTTGAACAGAAACGCAAGACTCCTTGGAAACAGATATTGACCAGCACTGCTGTTTGGGCTTTGGTGGTATCTCATGCAGGCAGTGTCGTGGGTTATATCATGATGCTAACCCAAACTCCCACATATATGAGCAATGTTCTTGGTGTTGACATAAAGAACGTAAGTTTTTGCATTGTTTTTGACATTATTACAACTGTATAATTCTATAGAGACTGATAAACATATTCAAAATGTTTATGAATACTAAAATTTATTATCATAGAAAAACCATCCTTTAAAATTTAATCAGACTTTGTTTATTTTAAGTTGTAGTTTACTTAAAGTTGGAAACCGATTGCTATATAATACGTACACGTATACAAAATACCACGGTTGTTGTAATGCCTTCTCTCAAGCTTTGTACTACGTATGCGCACAGAAACACGTATTAACACACGTACATAATGCTTTCTATCTCATTTTCTCCTACGTTAAATCTAATGAATTTATGTGTATGTCTCTTTTTACTATCGCTTTTTCGTTTCATCCACTTTCAAATCACACATTCATGTCTTGCCTTTAACTATATTGGATTGTAATGTATTATTATTAAAATAATGCAACAGTAGACTACTATATGAGTATTCTATATTTTTATTTCATTTTCAATGCTGATTTATAAGACAAATTATTTAAATAGAAAAACACAAGACATATTATACTATATAATATACTCGGCTCACAAGTAAATTTACTGAGAATTTACTATATGACTGTTTTAAAAATATTACAATATAATAGGAGCTATTTTTATCAAATTTGGGAAATGAAATCTAAAATTTCTATTTTCAGAATGGACTGTACTCATCATTACCTTACATTGCTATGTACTTCCTCTCATTAGCCTTTGGTTACGCTTCGGACATGCTGCTCGCGAAAAAACTTATGTCAATAGCCAATATACGAAGACTTTTCAATACTATAGGTAAGTTTAAGTAATAAGTGTTATATTTTTATAGAAATGGCATTGTGAATGCAAGAAATAAAATTAAAATCATTATTATAGCTGGCTCCATCATAATCGATTGTTTAAAAATATTACTTTCGATGTTGAAGGTAGTTAACATTGAACATTGGTGGAACGATTCTAGCTAATAGAAGAAATTGAAATACGTTTGTAAGTTTCGAAGCGTCTGCCAGCGTCTCAGTATGTCAGCGGTTACAGCACGCGCCCGAATAGCGAAAGGTCGCGGGTTCGAATCCTACCTGAGGGCTCGGAGGCGTGGTCATTTTTCATATGCGTATTTTATATCTTATAGAATGCAAAAAATATAGACATGTAGAGACATGTACAGAGGATAGACGAAAGAAGATTAACAAGGCAAATGTGAATGGGCAAGTCGGTAAAAGCAGACAGACGGCATGAAAAGGCTGATGAGAGTTGAAGGAGCGAGAAATTTATGTCAGGATTGAGGAAAGTGGAATTCTGTGATCTCTCTACCCCTGCGGGTAAATTGTGATCGTATGTATGTATACAAATTTTGCAGTTGAATGCTCAAATAACGAAAAATATAAAATTTATCGAATGTTCGATACTTGTTAAAAGATTACACTTGATGTAGGAGTAGTAGAAGGTAGTAATTCTAGAATATGAAGAAGTGTCGCCAGCGTAAGCTAAAAAATACTTGATAAGTTCGATAAGTCTGTCATGGTCTTGGTAGTTTATTTAGAAAAGTACGCGCTCGAAAAGCGAATGATATGAGTTCAAGTCCTACCTGATACCTAAGCCATGATGAATTTAATAACATGTGTTAACCAAGGAGTAATGCACTTATCCGTTTTCCACAAGTTATTTACCAAAATACTGTTCGAATCTAAATAATACAATTTATTTGCGGTTTTTTGCGCATAATATATATATAATCCTGACGACAGGATTTAATCGGGCACGTCCCTGATTACAATATTGTGAAGGTAGTAGAAAATATATGACGACCATTGCCTAGTCATCTTGTGATCACGGCTCCTGTAAAGGAGTCGAAACGTCAGGATTAAATATAAATTATACGCAAAAAAATCGTTAATAAGTTGTTTTATAAAAATGTGTAATAAGCGCGGAAGTGTAAGAACTAAATTATGTTCTACATTCCACAGGAATGGTTGTGTCTCCACTGTTCATGATCGCTTTTGGCTACGTGAGCAACACTGTGTTTGCTGTGATCATTCTAATTGTGTCTGTTGGATTACACTCCGGGGTACACGTGGGATTCCATGTGAGTATGAAAACTTAAATAACTTACAGCCTGCAAACCTTTGCATCGTTAGAGATAACATTGCAAAACCTGGTTCTATTCCATAATTTGGTCTGTTTGGTGAAACGGTAGCGATCCTGCCTTTCGCACCGGTCCTAGATTCAAGTCTCGGAAGGTTATATTTACTTTAATATTGATTTAATGTTTTGCTTTGATATTTTTATTATTTCATTATTACAACTATTCAAGTAAACATACACATCCAGTTAGTTAATAATAATAATACTTCTTACATTCTCACTAATTAGTCTAGTCCAAAGTAAACACTATAAGGCTTGTGTTATGGATACTAGGATCACGGATAGACATACACATATCATACATAAATAAGTAATATTTATACAAATATATATATAAATACACATGACTTATGCACATATTCATCGCACAAACATCTGCCCCTTGGATATGACATATATCTTACTTGTGTTTATAGATTTAGAGCAAATCTTTAATTTCATTTTATTAGCCCCTCCGATGTGCCCCTAACTTAAAAGAAGAACGACAAGTAATACGAAAATTTCTCTTCTGAACCATCAAAGGGGCCGGAACAGTTGCTCAATCTTTACCTAGCGCAAGTTTGATCGTGTATGGAGTACTGTTCTCATCTTTGGGACGGTTCCGCCCAATATCAACTCCAGACGTTTGAGTCCATTAAAATGAGGGCCAAGAAACTCAACGGCAATGACGATCTCTTTAATGATAAGCTGAAAAGCCTTGAACATAGACGGAAGGTAGCTAGCCTATCCGTTTTTATAGGATACATTTCGGAGTGTGTGCATCAGAATTGCGCAGCCTTGTTTCACCGTCCCCTTTTTTCATCGGACAAGCAGACTTACAAATAGGCGCCACCGTTATATGGTGGATATACCGAAGAGTTCACTAAGCGTTTTGGTTCCAATTTTGTAACCCGTACCGCTAAAGAGTGAAACTCTTTGCCTGAGTCTGTGTTTCCTGATAAATATAATTTAGGGATCTTCAAATCACGAGTGAATAGGTATCTTCTAGGCAAGCGTGTAACATCCTAGATCGCATCGTCGCTTACCATCAGGAGAGATAGCAGTCAAGCGCTTTCCTATTCACGATAAAAAAAACAAAAGAGCGTTCAAATTTATCAGTCGTACCCTTGGGGGCACAGTTCGGGTATTCAGCGGAGCAGCTCGCATCAACTAACATGAGTACTGAATATGGTATTCTTAAACCTAATCCAAGGCATAAAATGTACTCTAACGACACACCATACTTATCGAATTGTATCAACCAATGTTTCAGAACAATAGTGTCAAAGAACCTTAAGGATTCCTAAGCTTCAGAATAGGCAAAACATTATTAGTAATGCGATCTTATCCGGATTCAAAAGATACGTTTTACTGGTTCTAATTTCATTAACAGTCATCACCCAGAAATTCTCATCGGACCAGCGTGGCCTTGGATTATTACCCTTTCAACCTTTGAAGATTATTCCCACAAAGGCTCTCTCCTTAATAGGCTAATCGGCTGATAATAATTAAGATAGACATTCGGAGTCGGATTTCACTATCATGTATATTTAAAGGGGGTAGTTCAAAGTGACCTTTAATGTCAATTGAATTCTTGAAACGGTTAATAAGATTCAAAGATAATTATTTATCGTTGCCTTAAAGTTGAATTTGCATTAAAAATTAAAATTCGCGTTCGTAGCAAGTGTAGCTATCCTACCTTTCGAATCAGTTCGAATCCCGGAAGGGGTAGATGTCTATGTGATGAATACGAGCATTTGTACCTGAGTCACGGGTATTTTATACATCTATCTTAATATATATGAATTACCTGTCACGTTGTTTGTCCGCGATGGACTCCTAAACTACTAAACCAATTTTGATCAAACTTCGAAACTATCTGTTTTTTTATCTAACTTAAAAGATAGGATAGGTTTTATTTCAATTTATAACACAGCAACGCGTGGCTGGGTAAGCTAGTCTTAATATATGTATATAAATTACGTGTCACGTGGTTTGTCCGCGATGGACTCCTAAACACTTAACCAATTTTGATCAAACTTCGAAACTATCTGTTTTTTGATCTAACTTAAAAGATAGGATAGATTTGATTTTAATTTATAACACAGCAACGCGTGACCGGGGCAGCTAGTATATATATAAAAAAATCGTGTGACAGTGTTTGACCGCGATGAACTCCAAAATTACTGAACCGATTTTAATGTTTTTGTTTCATTTTGCTTGATTTTTTCCAACATAGGACATGGGATAATTTTTATTTTAATTCATGTCCAAAACTTTTTTCAATGTAAGTTATGATAACTGCGCCACAGAGATGCGTGGCCGGGTCAGCTATTCTCTATTCTATATGTATAAAAATTCTCTGTCACAGTATTTAACCGCGATGAAATCTGAAACTACTTAACCGATTTCGATGTCATTTTTCATTTTGCTGGATTTGTTCCGACTTTGGACATAGGAAAGGTTTCATTTTAATTTATAACACAGCAACGCGTTGCCGGTTCAGCTAGTATTTCTATAAATATTACATATTTATGTATCTTATATGTTTATCCGTTACCCTAGTTTCCATAACACAAGCAAATATAATAGTTGTTTACTTTCAGCTAAGCTAATTGGTTTGAATGTAAAAAAACATTATCATTGTTTATAATTTGGCGAAGGTAAGGCGAAGTACTTGTTATAAGGTCGAATGCGACGGTGACTAAGGGGGGTACGAAAGAAGAGGGGAGGGGGCGCTATGCCCCTGTTCCGCGCGGGCGAACACTTATTTAAGAAGTCTACTTTATAAGTGTTTATTTATTTAGTAAGAAAATTGTCTTTTCTGCCATTGGGTATAAAAGCAGTTAACAAAGTGTAGTATTTCTTAATAAATATAATTTTTATACGAAGAAATATAATTCGAGGTGATAATTGAACGAAAGGCATTTCTAATTAGTGAGCCTCTTCAGGTAACGGAGAATTCTTATGATGACAGGCAGACATATAATTATTTATTTCCATCAAATAGCACAGCTTTCAATTAGTAAAAAAAGGAGTAGACAATCATCATCGGAAAATAAATCATACTAAATGATAACTGCTATGAATACATATTAAATTCTTACAGTTCCGCACCTGTAGTACGTTTAAATAAAACTATTACAGTATAAAAGAACGCGTATATACTTGTTTTCTTATATCTGAGCCTGACGTTTCGACCATTTTACAGGAGCTGTGATCGGAGGATGTCTAAGATACCCTTTTTGCCCCAGTTTGTGTTTCCTGACATACAATTTAGGGATCTTCAAGTCACGAGTGTAATAGGTGTCTTCTAGGGAAACACGTCCCACCCTAGACCGCATTGTTGCTTACCATCAGGAGAGATAGCGGTCAAGCGCTAACCTATTTACACCAGTTACAGAACCGTAGTCGTATGTTCAGTCGTAAGACTACGTCGTAGTCGTAGTCCTTTCTCGTAGCTTCGTAGCGAAATGTAAGTAGGCGCGTTACAGCAATAGTTGGTAATGCCAGACAAATCGGATCGTCGCTTACCATCACGCGAGATAGCGGTTAAGCGCTTACCTATTTATTTTTTATAATAAAGACGACTTACAGTCAATGCGTTTATGAAAACACTGTTTATTAAAATAATAATATTTCTTTTTATTTCAGATCAATCAAATCGACTTGGCACCGAATTTCGCCGGTCCTATGATGGCTCTTGGAAATATGGTGGCCAATCTTGTATGTCTGGTGGTACCTGTGCTCGTCTCCAACATCGTTGGCAATGACTTGGTGAGTGAAGATTATCATTTTTAATATTCTATTTTTTTTATTGATTTTTTTTTTCATATCTGTATTTTACCTATTGACGAGTATAATTTTAAAATTGTAAGGAATTACCTTATAATAATATTTCTTACATTCACAACGATAAGCCTAGGCCAAAGTAAGCACTGTAATGCTTGTGTACACATCCACACACATACAAACACTCGCACGCATGCATACAATAACTCACAGGTTCTAATAAATTATTACACAACACGCTCTGTATTTCAGTAAATAATCTATGATAAACCTCAAATTTCGCTAGAGATCAATGATTTATTTCTAGAAAGCTACGTGAGGTTATTCAAATAAGTAAACATCCTTATATCAATATAGATGAAGGTTGGAGCGTTCCACCTGTTGGGATTCCATAGTTAAAAAATTAATATCTCCAAAGACACACTCCAAGACCTAGGGATGTATTTAGCTCTTTTTGCAAATATTAAAGTAAGATGGAGGTTGGACTCCCTGCCCGAGTTTCTTTCACTTGTTCTTCTCAGAAGGACCTTCAAATTTATGAACTGGTAGTAGACTCAGTAGTGTACACTGTGATTGTAGTGAAAATTTAACTAAATAAAATGCAAAATGAAACAACTTTGATTTAAATTAATATCAGTAGATAGAAACGTGCCCGATTAAAATATTATGAAGGTAGTAGAAAATATATGACGACCATTGCCTTAGTCATCCTGTGATTAGGGCTCCTGTAAAGGAGTCAAAACGTCAGGATTAAATACTCTGCACGAAAAATCGTTAAAAATTGATTTATTTAATTGTATCTTTATTTATATGTAGCTTAAGTTTTATTTTCATATACCTATGTGGATAAAGATATATATTTTTTTTCATTTATTTCAGACGAACCAACATCGCTGGCAGATACTGTTCACTGTGATTGCGTTATTTCAAATTCTCACAAACGTAATATTTGTGTTATTCGTCAAGGGTACAGTACAGCCATGGAACTTTAACGGCGATGAAGAATATGAGAAGGGTAATTATAAAACCTTTGAAAGTTTGAACAACCCTCTATTATTCTATTTAGGTATTTTTATACAGTTTAGAAACGGCTCTAGAGAGACTTTCACATTTTATCTAGGTTTTTTGTTTTCGTTCTTATAAGGCAAAACTTTTAATTCGTTTTGGTACAGGCTTTTTCTGTTTCATTTAAGATTCACATACAATTTTCTGTGATACATATAAAAATAGCAAAATAATATTTTAACTTTTATACTATTTCCAATATTAAAAATATGAATTACGATTAGTAAGATTTCACATAATGTGTTTAAAGATTCCTTTTTAGTGTATGGAAAGCTCACCACGCTATTGTTACTATATGGACATTTGTTTGCATTTGTATCACTGATTTCTGAACGAAGGACCATGTTTAAAGTCGAGGATCTTATGAAATATTGGGCCTTGTATATGGACACAAAGTAGACTCAATGAATATAAAATTAAGATGACATATATCGTATACTTATTAAAAACATCAATAGGTTTTTAAATTGTAAATAGTAATTATTAGGAAAAATACCATATTAAACAAATAAGATTTTTATTTATATTAAAAAAAAATATTATTCAGATGAGAGAGCAATTTGTTTTTTGCACTAACACAATTTAATAATTACTTAAAGAAGTTATAGAGTAATTAAAGAGTTATTAATTCACTAAAATAACATTTTTACTTTAGTTAAAAAAAGTCAAGTCAAATTAAAAAAAAATCTTAAGTCACGTAGGTAATTAACTGGTATTATCTGAACTTAATGCTAAGAACATAATTTCTTAATTTTTTTTAGTGTCTAGCCAAGTTCTTCGGTCCTTTATAATGTGTGTACCCTTAGAAAAAAAATCTTTCGCAGTGTACTGAAGTGGCAAAAATACACATACGTGTTTTTATAATGTGGTACAGTCTAGGGTATATAATACATTTATTCTTTGGTGCCACCACAGAAGTGGGTCTTGAGTTTGATCCAAAAGTGGCTCTCCAATATACTTATTGACTTCCTCTACGCCGGCAGCTAAAATATTAGACGGGATTTGGTTTCGTTAAACCTTTTCATCAAAGTCCTTCCAGAGAAGTATTCTCTTCTAGACACTTTATTTAGCGCTGTACTTGATTGATTTGTTGGGACGACTCTGCTTTCCGCATCAGGCAAATTTATTACTGTGTTTGACATCTCTATGTCCAATAGTTGTATTTTTTTTAAAATTTTATTTCATGAAGAAAACCATATCTTTTAAAACGTGAGTCTAAAATAGTTCATTGTGCTAATAAATCATTGTCTGCAACAATTTCAAACCGCTTTCTATGTAAATTTTGTAATGTTTCTATTAGTTTTTAAATATCTGGTAACAAATCATTACACTCCATCAGCATGGTTAAATGGTTATAAATCTGTTTATAAAAAACAAGAACAGACGACGGAGTGATTTGTTTTTCAGCACTTATTATATTAGTAACTACGTTGAAAATGTCCACCACCTCCAAACTTTGGTCCGCGACTTGCCATTCGGAATTGGCACTAAATCAGAAGTTTCAGAAGTATAAAATCGATCGCCTGTTATGGTCAGGGTAGCTACTACAGCAATTTTTGTTTGTATGATACGCTGGATCATATTAAATGTAGAGTTCCAGCAAGTTGGAACATCTTTTTTAAATTTTAATATTAGTAGTTGCATTCTTTCTTGAGTTGCTGTTAATTGAGAACTTGCGTGAGATAGAAGCGTCTAAAAAGTTTACTATGATTTTTTTTTATTTATTACATTTCTTTAAGTCCAGTTTGAAACGCTTAATTTAATCCGTGAGCAAAGTATTCCCAAAGTCGCTAACCTTCTAATCTAACAGACGCAATTATATTGTTATTGGACACGACTACTGTAATTTTCTTAGATATATTCCATTCTATCAATATGTTTTTATTATTTTTTTCTTAATATGCCGTTCTGGAAATGAAACGCAGCCTAACAGATCCGATGCAATTTTTGTGTTGTCTAGCTATTTGCTCTCTAGCTATTTGCTAATGCGCTGTCATTGCAAAGAAACTATCGTTATTACGACTGGCCCCACCCATCCACTGTTGTATCGACTGCAAAAGCACGTTTTCATCTGTTGGAGACTTTCACGAACATATATTGAGGTATCAAATAGTTAAGGTCTTGCGAGTAGGGAATTGGTATGATAGACATAAAAGATGGACAAATTTCTTGAATTCTGGGTCTTCTACTATGCTGAATGTGTAATCATAGCTACTAACAGTCTATTTCCTTACTTTTTTTACTAGCGAGTGGCTTTATCAAATATGATGTTATGGTTTCTTTCGACAGTAGATTCTTAAATGTGGTTGTATGAGTTAATGTATTAGAATCAGTGGAAAGACCATAATAGTGGGTGCGGCCTAGTAGAGGTTGATGGCTGGTCTGTGTTACACTCCTCGGTAATGTCATGTAATCTAATTCCAGAAGTCGATATACCCGGGTGTGTTTTTTAGATGAGGAAGTAAATTGCCTGTAGAATTTTTTGAAATTGCCGCCAACTGACGACAATTAACACATCTTCATCTCCCTATCGCGTCTTTTGCTTGACATTATTAAGACTATTAACACCGATTAATCAAAGGCGTGAAATTTTGAGTTTGTTGTCAATCAAATTCAAAATTGCAACTAATAATTAAACATAAACAAGACAGAGCGTCCTTGACCTAGAAAGTGTACTTTCGGCTTCCGCGAGTGCCGATGACGGGAGAGTATGTTCGTTAAATTAGTTAGCAAAATAAATGTATTAATATTCATTTAATAGAATATTAATCATATTGTCCTTATTTAAATATACGGTGGCTGATATTAGAAAAGTCGTACGAGAAGAACTGCGTCATATTATTAAATCGGAAATTAACTCGGAGCTTCAAGAAATAAAGAAGAGCATGACCACTTTTGAAGGGTCTCTAAGTTTTTTCAATGAAGAATTCGAGAAAATAAAGGCCGTTGCATCTGTTCAAAGTGAAACAATAAATAGTCTCCGTAAAGATAATGAATTACTGAGCAATATGACACAGGATCTCTCGGTCAGGCTCCGTTTGCTTGATCAACAGACTCGGGCTTCCAATTTGGAAATTCAATGCATACCCGAGCACAAACAGGAAAATTTAGTAAATACGGTACTACAATTAGCAAAAGTGATTAAGTGCCCCATAACAGACAATGATATTCACTATTGTTCTAGAGTAGCAAAGTTGAATACAAATAGCACTCGACCGAGATCAGTTTTGGTGAAATTTAGAAGCCCACGCTTAAGAGACTCAGTTTTGGCTGCAACATCTTTATTCAATAAAAACCACCCCACTGATAAACTGAACTCAAGCCATCTCGGATTAGGTGGAGATAAAAAAACTGCCGTTTATGTTGTGGAACACTTGACACCAGAGAATAAAGATCTTCACGCTGCTGCTCGCCGTAAATCGAGGGAGTTACAATATAAGTTCGTTTGGGTTCGTGACGGCAAAATTTTTATGAGAAAATCTGAAGAGTCTAATTATATATATATAAGAAATCACGAGATACTTAACAAATTGACTTAATTTTCTTTTCTGTTTTTCTGTTTTGATTGCACTTGCTTTGGATCATTTTTTCTAAAAATTCAATAATTTAAAAGTATACTATCAGAATGTTAGAGGTTTAAGGACTAAGACAGTGGATTTATTTAATAATGTACTCTGTAATAATTTTGATATTGTAATATTCACCGAAACTTGGCTGAACTCTAGTGTTCAAGACTCCGAACTTTTTGATCCTCGATACATTGTTTATAGGAGAGATAGGGAAAGCAGTGGTTTCCAACCTCATAAAGAGGGTGGTGGAGTGCTTATAGCAGTCTCTGTCCAACTTAGATCCGTGCGTCTAAGCAATTTAGAGTCAAAGTGTGAAGATATTTGGGTCTCCATAGAGGTAACCAATAACTGTGTAGTAGAAAAATTTCTAATCTGCGGTGTATATTTGCCCTCGCCTCTTCAAGGCCACATTTTGGAGCATTTCATTGAAAGTACAAACCAGGCCATTGCTTCTAGTCCATTTGTGGGTAATATAGTGATCGTGGGTGACTTTAACTTGGGCAGCATAACGTGGAACACAGATGGGGAGTCGAAATCGATGATTGGTTGCAATGATGGAGGCAGATACGGGGAAGATTTACTGAATTTCATGGCTTTTAATACATTGCATCAATTTAACTCTATTCTAAATAGCAAGGGAAAGATATTAGATCTAGTATTAAGTACCTTAAACATCACTGACCTAAATGTTAACATAGATCCTTTAACTTTAGTAGATCCACACCATCCGCCATTGCATTTTTTGATATCTGATATTAGCCCTGTAACTCTCTCCCCAAAAAATGCTCTTAGATTTTGTTTCTTCAAGGCGAATTACGCTAAAATTGTTGAACACTTGCAGAAGGTATCATGGGATGAGTTGTTTTCAGACAGTTTGACCGTAGATGTGATGTCCACGAGGTTCAATTCTATTCTTCGATCTATAATAGAGGAACATGTACCAATGTCTAAGCCCCATAACCATAAGTTTCCGCCATGGTATTCGTCGGGTTTGATAAAAGCACTTAAAGAAAAGTACAAGTACCGGATGAAAATACGTAAGTTCGATAGTAACCCACGTGATGTTTTAGCATTCAAATTGCTAAAACTCAGGTGCCAAAAATTGCAAACGCTTGCATACAGTAATTACATGAACTGTCTGGAACAATGCTTGACTAGTAATCCTAAGCTCTTGTGGTCCTTTATCAAACGAAAAAGAAATGGAAAGAGCACATATCCGGCTGAAATGTTTCTCGGTGATAAAAATGCATCAGAGGGTAGTGATATTTGCAACCTCTTTGCATCACATTTTGCGTCAGTATATAATCGCAACACTCTTGGATCCTGTAGCGACACTGCAAATGCATGTGAAACAACCAATCAATTCATAAACTCTATTTCCTTCTCTGAAGAGCAAGTATCGAAAGTCTTAAAGAGACTTGATTTGTACAAGGGAGCAGGTACAGATAGTATCCCGTCTATTTTTGTAGCCAAATGTGCTGATGTTTTGGCGTATCCACTATGTCTCATATTTAATAAATCCCTTAGTACCGGCACGTTCCCATCATCTTGGAAAATGTCTTTGGTGTTACCTTTGTACAAAGCAGGTCATACTAGTAAAATAGACAACTACAGACCGATTTCCATTCTTCCAACCTTTGCCAAGGTTTTTGAATCAATGGTATGTCCTATTATTTCAAATCATTTTCGGCAAATGGTATCACTTCAACAGCACGGCTTTGTCAAAGCAAGATCAACTTCCACTAATATGGTAAATTTTCTGGATGACTTGTCATGTTCATTGGATGAAAGGAAACCCGTTGATGTTATTTACACCGATATCAGCAGGGCATTTGATTGTGTCATCCACGATGTGTTACTCAGAAAACTATCCTCTATCGGTATCACTGGCAACTTGCTGAAGTGGTGTAAATCATACCTAAGTAACCGAAAATCGATGGTTGTGATAAATGGTTACAAATCGAACCCTTTCAATGTACCTTCAGGAGTCCCCCAAGGGTCAATCCTTGGCCCTATTTTTTTCAATATTTTCATCAATGACATCAACTTGCGTTTTTGTAACTCTAAGTGTTACTTGTTCGCCGATGACCTTAAAATATTGAGACAAATTGATACGCCCAATGATGTCTTGCTTCTTCAGGAGGATCTCAATAACTTAGTTAAGTGGTGCGATGAGAATGGTGTGTCTCTTAACACAAAAAAATGCTTTGTAGTCCATTTCAGTCGTAACAAAACGTTTTTCGCTAGACATTACACTATAAGAAACGACACGCTTACAAAACTAAGCTGCATCCGGGACTTAGGAATTACTATGGATATCAAGCTCCGTTTCAATGTACACATCGCTAATATTGTAGGCAGGGCTTATAAGACTCTAGGATTTGTGTTGCGCAACTGCAAAGAATTTAAAAGACCACAGACCAAAATCACTTTGTATGATGCACTAGTACGTAGTGGCCTGGAATATTGTAGCGTAGTTTGGAATCCTCATTACGATGTTTATGCCAAGAAGCTTGAGAGTGTGCAAAGGCGTTTTCTATGGCACCTCGCATTCGGTCTCAATCTTGCAAAAAAACTCCCTAACTACGAGGACAGACTTCGCTACTTTAAAATGGACACTCTCAAAAACCGACGTGCTATGTTGGATGCGGCCTTTTTGTACAAACTCGTCAATGGCATTTTAGATTGTCCCGATCTACTCTCAAGAGTTAATATAAACGTCCCCACTAAATTGCCAAGAAAATCTAGATACAACTTATTTGTAACCAGAAATTCTAAAACAAACTTAAGCTTATTTTCGCCTTTAAATAGAATGTTCTCCCAATACAACTCACTGTCAAAATCCACTAGTCTCGATATATATTCCGATTCTTTGAATAGATTAAAATCTATATGTCTCAGCAAACCTACATAATTTAATGAAGTTAATATTAAAGAATATACTTTAATACTTTAATAAATTGGTTTATATAATTATAGAATTCTTACCAGTCTACAACCTGTAACCATGTGAATCCGTGTAATTGTAATGCAATTGTTTTTGTTTTGTATATCGCATGCCGTTGTCGCCTCTAATTAAGGTTTCACTTGATCTAGTAGTTATTATGTTTGTATTTGTTTTGTGATTGTATTAGTGCAACCTTGTTGGTGATCTGTTTAATAAATAAATAAATAAATAAATAAATAAGCTTCATACATTTAATAGGTTGATTGTATGATGGTATAGATAAACCTAATTATTGTTTAAATATTATGTTATTAACCCATTTTTTTCCCAAATTATTATTTAACATTATAAATCTGAAAACCATATAGTATCAAGTACTGCCCTATTATTATTTTATTCTTTGCTAAAGCATTGTTCTAATAATGGGTCAATGGATAGTAAAGGGTTAACCCATCTTAATGGGTTATATTAATCATGGCTAATCTGTATATATTAAGCAACAAATGATAAATGCGCCATCTGTTGTAGCTTGCGAAAACTAGGTCGAAGTAACTAAGGTCAACTCGACTGAGTAGTGCGCAAAGCTGATCTACAAATGTTTAGATTTAAGTACATGATTTAGTGAGATGATCTGTAAACCGGTTCGCAGGTTATCGTATATGTGAATCGTGAGCTGATCTGTAGCTCACAGTTTTTTGTTGAATAACCCATTTTTTCTTGTATAGAATAAACTTCAAGAATATTCACTTAATATACTATAACTTACAATTTTTTAATAAGTTATAACTAATAAAAATAACAAAACCTCTTATAGTACAAAATGCTAAGCAAAATTATCGCGAGTCAGCATAGCACAGCGCCATCTATGTGATACAAACGCAGACAAATATCCATATAGTAAAAATGGCGCGGCTTGCTTTACATATAATAAAATTAAACTTTATAAATAATATTTTAATTTGATTTTGCAGTTCTTAGTTCTAAAACTACAAAATCAAATTATGTAAGCAATCTTACAAAATGTTGATAATTAATAGAATGTCCTTCTTTTGTAGACATGTAAGTAATGTCGCTTGTTACAATTTGAAGGAGTTTTAAAATTTACATTAATGGACTTGTTAAAAATTTGGCTAACGATCCGTTACATATAATTACGCAATTTAGTTAAAATATAATGACGTATTAACTTAAGCGGTAGAATAAAAATAACTTTTTTTAAGGAATTTAATAAGCTTCATTCCAAATATACACGACTTAAATATTATTTAGTAAATAATTATTAAGTAAATAATGCAAAAGCTGATTTTTTTCTAGATCTAGTTGTGTACGCATTAGAAGAAAAAAACAAATTGGTATTTCAAGAAATGAAGACAATTAATGAAAAACAAGTGAAGACCTGACACCAATGCAAAACCGTTTGCTTATTTATTTGTAACTTTAATGTAAAGATAATAAAGAAAGTTATTGAGTATGATGGAGGAGCACTGTTTGATTTACCATTTTTTTTTCTTTATGGCTTGCAGGATTGATGCATTTAGCGATTGTCAAGTAAGTATAAATGTCAATTCTTGAGTTATTTCTATTCCTAATTTGATGATGATGAATGAACAGTGGAATATCCCTTTCCCTAGGTTTCAGTAAATGTATGGGGCTTTACTGAAACTTCCCCGTGGACTTCTTGAGAGAGCAGGTGTTTTGCGCTGCCTTGTTACGCTTGCCAACACTCTTGTTTGTTCACAAACACTTAGTGGTTAATAATCCATAATTATTACACACTAATACCCCACAATTTTTAACAAGAGAAACCAAACCACCAACGTGACGCTTCCCGTTTTTTATGAAAACAAACGACCGTCCGTCCGCAATACGACAAACGCTTCGGTATCGCAGCGGTTCGACACGAAACTTCTAAATTGAAAGCGCCCCTAATATTAAATATTCTTTGAAAAAAATCTTCTTTAGAAAGTTTGGTAAATTAACTTTCGAAGCTGCATTCGGAAAAACCTTGTATTTCTAGACTTATAAATTTAGGAAGTATAAATATGTATTACTGTTTATACCTCGCTGTTTGATGAGTTATAGCGAGGGAATATGTGTTTAAGTACCCTGACACCAGAGATAAGTTGCTTTTTTATTTAGGATTTCTTTGGATGAAAAAAAATTTTGCAGTTAAATTCTAAAAATAAAATTTATTGTATTTTTTAATGCAATAAACCCGGTGCATCACTCGCAGCCTATTTTGCTAAAAACAATAAAAACGAAAAACTTTACAACGCCATTTTTAGAGCAACACCTGGTGTGTGGAGAAGTGCAATCTCCCAAGACCTCATTAATATAGATCACCGCCGAATTTTTATCGCTGAACTTGCTTTGCTACAGTTTTTCCTGGCAAAATTCCAAAAATTTGGCCACACCCGCCATTTTAAGAGCAACACCTGGTGTGTAGAGAAGTGCAATCTCCCAAGACCTTAATATAGATCACCGTCGAATTTTTATCGCTGAACTTGCTTTGCTACAGTTTTTCCTGGCAAAATTCCAAAAATTTGGCCACACCCGCCATTTTAAGAGCAACACCTGGTGTGTGGAGAAGTGCAATCTCCCAAGACCTTAATATAGATCACCGTCAAATTTTTATCGCTGAACTTGCTTTGCTACAGTTTTTCCTGGCAAAATTCAAAAAATTTGGCCACACCCGGAAACACTATACAAATAAAGAAACCTACTGTAGCCACTGCTCAGAGAGTGGACATACGTATAAAGACTGCCCAAAAAAGACAAACGACGAAGAAGCCAACTGCGTTTAAGCAAAAAATAAATAAACAAAACCAACTCAAAACCAATTACTTATTCACCTAAAACAGTGGCCAATCCGTAACGGTTACATCTCCAAATTGGAAGGCTGTATAGACTATGGCACTAAATCAACAGAAATTTACCCAACAACCAATAATAACTAAATATAAACAAATACCATCTAACATATAATACAAACTAAAAACAACAATAACTAACATAAAATACCGACGACCGTTTGGTGCAACGGTAGCGCTCCTGCCTTTCGCACCGACGGTCCTGGGTTCGAATGCTGGAAGGGGCAGATTTTTGTATGATGAATATGAGCATTTGTACCTGAGTCATGGATGTTTGTATATATTTCTATGAATATTACTTATTTATGTATCATATATGTATGTCTATCCGTTACCCTAGTATCCATAACACAAGCCTTAAAAGTGCTTACTTTGGGCTAGGTTAATTGGTGTGAATGTAGGAAATATTTATTTATTTATTAAAATAAACAAATAAAAATCATGCGACAAAACATAGCATATGTCTTATGCTTAAATCAATATAAATAATACAGCAACCATAATAAATAAAACGGTATAACCCGTTTGTATACCGATAGCAAGGGGTCATTTCGTAACCTAAACGGATACTACAAAAAAAACGCTATCTCGCCTGATGGTAAGCGATGATGCGATCTAGGATGCGACACGCCTGCCTATTCACTAGCGACTTGAAGACCCCTAAATTGTATTTATCAGGAAACAGATTCAGGCAAAGAGTTCCACTCTTTAGCGGTACGTGTTACAAAATTGGAATCAAAAACATCGATCGGGTCAATTTTTGTTATACTTTACTGTAATTTTTATATAATTGAATTTATTTAAAATTATTTAAGGTTTTTTTTTTAATTCAGCGGCTTCAACCTTCGTATTTAGCGCAATCATAATTCATAGTTAGCATAACGTGTGAAATATCCCATATTCCAAACAAAGTTGGTATCCAATTAAAACTATTTCCATGATACGTGAAATTTTGTTACCAATCCGAAATTGCAAACGGAACTGAACCAGGAGTTTATTAACTAAATAATTAGGAGACAATCATCATATTACTGTTTTAATTATTTATTCATAAATAGGTCAACAAACAAAACATAGACAAAGAAAAGATTATACAATTTATGTTTTCTGGTTCAAGCAAAAGTGATGTTATATTAATAATAATAATAGCCTTTCTCAACAGTCCCAACGCGAATTGTGAAAAAATATATCGGACTGTTAGATAAAAGTCCCATTATCTCGCTAAATTGTGTAGCTAGAACCAAACAAAAAATAGTACCGTAAAGGTGATTAAATAAAGAATCCACCATAGAATATTTGGATCTCTGTTACTCAAAAAATTATCGTAATTTAAAAAAAAACAGCAGGCCACGCGGATTTTTGAATATGGTAGCAATTGCTACCGTGGACTGACAAGTGGCTAATAAAAGTATTCTAGTATTTGTTACTTGCTTGTTTTCTACAAATCGGTTTGTCAATCGGCGAAGACCTCCTCCAGTCTTTTCCATTCTGATCTTTCCTGAGCAACTCTGTTCCACTTCTCTGATATCGTTTTTCCTGGAATACAATCTTAATACTTTCTTACTCCATTTATTATTAACTATTGTGTTGCAATTACAAGTTGACATAACAATGAGGTAAAAGTCTCCTGGGTACATTGCCTACGAGCAAAAATTTATTGGATATTTTTTATTTAAGTTAGTTATCATTTTCTTTATATGCTTGTTAGAACTTGTTGTCCTGTAAGAAATTAATTTCTGATAATTAGAAATCCATGGTCCACGGCATGCAATACAGATTACAAGGCATATGCAAACATCGATAATGATCTGTAATTATCAAAAATTGAAAATTTGCCAATATTTTTTTATTGTATAATCATAAGTCTTATGGATATCTTAATGTACTCTAAGTGTTGCAAGTTTTTTTAATATGTTAATATTTCTTATATTTACCCGAATAAGCCTAGTCCAAAGTATGATGGGCAAAGGATGATGCATACATATGTAATATTTATTGAAATATATATAATCCATTGCTCAGGTACAAATGCTCGTATTTATCACACATATATCTGCCTCTTCCGGGACTCAAACCCAGGAAAGTCAGTGCCAAAGGCAGAATCAAACGGTCGTCTAATTCGATTTTTACACGAGTCAAATTCTACTTTAACATTTATGTAAAAGCAAAATTGACGATGCCCGCCATCCGCCCTCTTTTCTCAAGAGGTGACCATTTTTGAGAAACATATATAAACTCGCGTGTATGCCAGTTAAGCTTAGGCCCTGGAGTAATCTGCAAAGTAACGAACACGCCAAACCGCCGTGTAATATTTTAAGTTATATTGAAGATTATGTAGCTGGAAGAACATTTTTATATAATTACAACGAAAGTATAGAAAAAAAACATTTTAGGCATAGCAACTTATTACACAATTCTCGTTAAAATTATAAAAATGTCTATATGTAATGATAAAATAGTAATGCTTAGTAGCCAAAGATAAATTATTTAAATTGCTTTTAATTTTAAATGTATTTAAAGCTGTGTTGCGTACTTGGTGTTAAGTGGCCTGTATTTTTATTGGAGCGGAGCGAGCAGAACGACTTGAGCTCCCATAGATCCAATGACGCAATGTCTGTTTCGCCATAACTTCCCGAGTTCTTTACCGATTTTAATATTTCTTTGTGTGGAATTGAACCAACACATTGAGGACCAGAATGTGACGAGAGTGGAATTTACAAAAATAAAAAATTTATGACCAAGAAACACTGGCTCTATGGAATTTCCCATTGAAACAAAAAGCAAAACTTTTTGAAAGTTTTCATTCATATGGAATTTTAATATTTACTTAGCATTTTTGAATTTAGTTAGTTTTTGTATTTTTTTACCTTAGATAAAATGATATTATGTGTGTTGTAATAAATAGTTATAACAAAAAAAATCTTATTTTAGTTCAATTATCTCAAATGCACTGAAAGCAAAAATGTACCCGTATGATACTCGTACCCGTATGTTATCTAATTATTAATTTTTATCTGAGATTCGAAAAATTGGCCCTATAAATGAGTAAAACATAAATTTTATAATTCTTTACATTTTTCCCTGATAATATACGACATTTGGCAATTTTAAATTTTAAAGTCCTACTTTGATTTAATTCCGTTAAGATTTATCTTAAGATAAGCTTCGTGTTCAGATATAAGCTGAAGCGATTTTTTAAACAAGATTTTTGAGCCCAAACAGCGTCAAATAATTAATTGCAAAATTATTTATTATAATGACAAATAGAAATATATGACATATAGATATGACAAGATCCCTTATTTATTATTATTTTAATGACCTAATGTTTCATAATAAAAAATATTACTGATATTTGTATGATGAGAAACTACTGAAATGAATACTCAAAAAATACTCTTGCTACGCGTTTATAGGGTGTCAAACGCACTGACACCTAAATAATAAATAAATATTAGACAACATCACGTACATTGTTCTGAACCCAATGTCAAAAGTGCTCGTGTTATGGAATTCTGAAACAACGTCGGTACCACAACACCCATAACCGATCCGATAAAGTTTAGTTTTTTTTCTTTGTCCGATATTTTGGGGAACGCAGATGACATCACGAATAGAGAGCTATATGTCTGATGCACGTGCTAGTGCTGAACAGATCCAGCGTCATAGAAAAGCGATGGTCAGCTGCATGAACCTATCTCTGCAGGCAGTCTCCGAATGGGGCGATGCCAATCTGGTAAGTTTCAATTTTTTCTCTGCTAAAAAGAGGCCTTTCGACTCGACTCCTACTTTCTGAGGTGTATCTGTGCCGATTACTGACCATCTTAAGCTTTACGGTATGTCTTTGCCATCAACTCTCAATTTTGGCTCTTAAATTGAGAGAAAGGCTGAAGTAGCTTCAAAAAAACTCGGCATTCTGGAGAAAGTGAGAAAATACTTCACGCTGAAATAGTTGCTTATCCTTTACCAAGCGCAAGTTCGATCGTGTATGGACTATTGTTCTCATCTTTGGGACGCTTCCGTCCAACACGAGATCGAGACACTTAAGTCCATTGAGAGGAGGGCCAAGAGGCTCAAGTCACGACGTGAACAGGTTGCTTACCATCAGACGAGAAAGTAGTCAAGCGCCTACTTATTTACTATAACAATAGAACCTGCTGGGTATCGAGAACTCGGAGTTACATCAATAAGAAAATGTCACCATTTCAAAACAGTAGGGGCAAATGCCTTTTTAAACGACCGTTTGATTCAACGGTAGCGCCTTTCGCAGCGATGGTCCTAGATTCGAGTGTTTATGTGATGAATATGAGCATTTGTACCTGAGTTATGGGTATTTATATTTCTATGAAGATTGAATATCTATGTATCATATATGTCTATCCGTTACCCTAGTATCAATAACACAAGCGTTACAGTGCTTATTTCGGCTAGGCTGATTGGTATGAATATAAGCAATATCTTTTTTATTGTGAATTTCCTAATAAAATTGATCATATTGCTTTGCCGTAACGGGTTGGACACCGGTGACCAGACAGATTGTATATATCTATAATAAAATAATAATACTTATTAGTAAAACAAAAATATGTGGCTTACCTCCAGACTTGAAATTTTGTTGAAGTAAGCTACATATGTCTGTTTTACTAATAGCGAATGTAGATGTTAAGCAAATTTTACTAGAGTCGGTTATTGTAGTCTTTTTTTTATTTAGGATGAGTTCGTTTTTGGTCCCAATCAAGCCCAGGGGCCAAGACAGAATCTACGATGAAACGAGCTAACCCAGATGATAAAAACAATTCTATATTGAATATTACTCGTATTGACAACAGCTACCAATCCATAATTATCCTGCGCAATGTATCAGTTGTTCTGCCAACAATATTTAATAGATTTTTAAGGTAAATACAAATATAATTTAACAGTGAAGACATGTAGATAACAGATGGTAGCGTAAGAAAAATGCCATAGACGAAACCGATATTAATATACATATCTGTCAGAAATCCAGCCGCCAAGTAACGCCTGATTCTATCCTAATACTAATAAATTTACCTTAACCTTGTTTTTTAAGGAAACTTTCCATTTAGCAGTGAATTTCATTCGGCTTACGTGATGAACTGTTTGGTGTTTGATAATCGCTCTCGCTTCCGCTTTAGCATGGTCAAATCCAAACTTATTACAATTTTGTTTGCCCTTCAAATGAGAAAAACAAAATGGTTTATTTACAATCTTAAAACATCTCGAGAACGGCGTTCATCATAATTAAAATAAATAAGCAGCGAATAAAATGTCCTCAAATATTTCCTTTTCGTGCGGTTGAATTATGACATATTTTTCTGAATTTTACATTTAATCTTTTTTTATATATTTTTGTAACCTAGCTGTTAAGATGTTTGTCCTTGTTGGTTGTCAAAATAAACTAGGTCTGCAATACATGCTGCTGTTTGCAAATACTGAGCGAAGCAATTAGATTTTTGAAGGGTGATAATTCCTCGATGGTATGTCCGATTTTTTTTTGCACATTAGTCACGACCACGAAGTGAGTTTTGGCGCCAAATTTCATCAATGTAGTCTCAACGGTTTGGCTGTGATCAGCTTTTGAATTTTTCTTTCGGTGATTATTCCTCCATGGTGTGTCTGATTTCAAAACTTTTTTTTGCACATTAGATACAACCACGATGTGAGTTTTGGCGCCAAATTTCATCAATGTAGTCTCAACGGTTTGGCTGCGATCAGCTTTTGAATTTTTTTTCGGTGATTGTTCCTCCATGTTATGTCCGATTTCAAAACTTTTTTTGCACATTAGAAACAACCACGATGTGAGTTTTGGCGCCAAATTTCATCAATGTAGTCTCAGCGCTTGGGCTGTGATGAGCTTTTGAATTTTTCCTTCGGTGATTATTCCTCTATATTTTTTTTACATAGCCTATGTCCGTCGGGTTATAATTATGTATGTTCATGCCAAAATTCGTTCGAATCGGTTGAACCGTTAAGTAGCAGGAGGGAGACAAGCGAAATTTGTGAGTTGCCTAAAAGAGAGAGAGAGAGAGAGAGAGTTTCGCTCAATAAATAAATAAATAATAATAATAAAAGTTTGTTTTTTTGTTATAGTAAATACATGCGCTTGACCACTATCTCGCCTGATGGTAAGCGACGATGTGATCTAGTATGTGACACTCCCGCCTACAAGATACCTATTCACTCGTGACTTGAAGACCTCTAACTTGTATATATCAGGAAACAGAGACTCGGGCAAAAAGTTCTATATCTTAGCGGTACGGAACACAAAATCGGAACCAAAATACTAAGTGCGACTTTTAGATATATCAACCATATAACGATGGCGCCTATTTGTAAGTCTGGTTGTCCGATAAAAAAATGGGGACGGTGGAATTAGTTATCTTATAAAAAACGAATACGCTATCTACCTTCCGTCTATGCTTAATAAAATTAAGCTTTACAATTCAGAAAGAGTATTTTAATTACACTTTTAAATCGGTGTTGTTCCTTTATCGGAATATAATTTTGCATTTTAATTAGCGGAATGCTTCTTTTTATAGTCCTTATAATTGTGTTCTGTTGGTTGGTCATTACTCAAGTGTGGTCCTCTGTCCTCTCTTAATAGGTTTAATTTGTACTTAATGTTTGTTTTCCTTTTAAGCACTTTTATTCCCCTCCAGGTTGTGGTAATCAGACTTTATAATTTTTTTGCTTGAAAAAGCGATAAGGTTTCCAGTATTTTATATTATACTAGCTGACCTGGCCCCGCGTCGCTTTGGCTCAGTTATTATAATTTGCATATTTTTTAGACATCATCATTATCATCATCACTACATAGTAAAAAACAAAGCTTCCTGCTGTCTGTCCCTATGTGTGCGTAGATCTTTAAAACTACGCAACGGATTTTTATGCAGTTTTTTTTAAATAGATAGAGTAATTCAAAAGGAAGGTTTATGTGTATAATACATGTATAACATACCTTTTTTTGTAAACGTTGGCTGAACCCTACGAGATAGATCAAAATAATGTATTACAGTATTGTACACCTTAAAAAGGTCTACAAAAGAGCCCATATATGTCTATTTCTTGGGGATAAACCACAATAACCATTTTTAATCCTTTATTTTTACGAGAAATAATGGCTTAATAACGAAGCGTTTTTAAGCAATACAGCATTAATCCTTATCCAATTAAGTACCTTAAATACATTGTGCATTTAAGATTGCTATGAGACAAGAGCAAACCCATTAAAAAAATATTGAATTTATAAAACCTTTTCGCCTTGTAAATCATCATTTATTTGCCTTGCTATTGTGCGTCACTGCGGTACACAGACCTCCACCAAGTATGTCCATAACGACCAGTCCACTGCTACTCGCATCCAATTGCTTCTCACGACTTTGACCATATCAGAGGTCCTTGTTGTGGGGTTCTACTCATGGACGTCATCCGGTTCGCAGTTGGCATTCAACAACCTTCCCTCCCTAACACCCATTGGTTCTTCTCCCTATATGACACTGTTATGCTTCAGGAAATGCAGTATTGTTGGTTACTTTGAGGCAATTTGAATGCGAAGATTTGTAGTTGTAGGTACACTTCCCAAATGCCTTATATTCGAGCTCGATTTGACGAGAAATTTCTTCTTCTCAACGTTAGACACACCTAATTGATTTGCTTGTCTTCGGTCTACGTAATGATCAAATAATTTGATTTTGATATTCCCATTATTAGCTGAAATAAGTACAGCAATGCGTTTAACACATTGTAAATTATTCTTGTAACCCTTCATGCGTTTAACACATTATTAAATTTTCTTGTAACCCCTCTTGGTAAAACTTAAAGCTTGTGTTAAGAGGACGTGAACCCATGTAGAAAGACATCAGCTTGGATTGGTTTCAGTCTGCTTAGATTTGAGCTTTTGAGGATAAACAGCACATTTTTGACACAATTATATGTTAGACCGGTGATCTGTAACTATCTCCACATTAATGCCAATCAGCCTTCTTATACTCGTAGCACTGATTGATGCGCACAGCTACTGCTGTCATCTCGTCAGCATAACTTATGTTGTTGAAGATACCGTCAACAGAACAGCCAACTCCGACAATGCTGAGCTCATCATTTTTTATAAATTAGAATGGATTCGCTCTTGATCCCAATAAAGCCCGGGGGCCATGACAGATTCCACGATGGAACGAGCTAACCCAGAAGGTGCCTATTCACCCGGTCATTAAAAACGCACGTGTTATAAGTACTCGGAAATACAGACGCTGGGATGGAGCTCCACTCCTTTGCTGTGCGCATTATGAAAGATGTTGAGAAACGCTTGGTGCGACAGGTAGGAATTTGTTCATTTATAAGGTGAACAGTGTCTGTGAGGTATTTATCATACCACTTTCCAACATGTACATGCAAGAGCTTCCGAGACCAATCAACATAGTTTTTCTAGTGTCAATATTTCATAATTGAGATGTATTTATACGAGAGATCGTCAGAATATATGAGAAAATGTCACGCTCAATCGTGGTATCTGTACCGAATAATGTGTATACGTTATATTACCCCTGTATTCATCGATCATCAAATTACGCTACAACGTTTTTCCATTAGCATTAAATTTCCAAAGGTCAATTAAACACATTTCCAATAAATATTAAAATTTTGTTAATCGTTAACCTCCTATTTTAAAACGATTTGGAAATTAATGTTTCTGCTTCGTTAGGTTTATGAACGAGATACAATGCTTGCAATCTTTTCCGAGCTAAATTTATTTGTACCAAAAGTTTTGATACTTAACTATCATGCAAAAATAAAGATTAGGAAACTTTTTCTTAAAATTCTAGTTTTCCGTTTTCGGGACTTATTATTACTATTTTTATTTATATTACTATTCCTACAGTCTGTTCATCCTAACTTGACCTATTTGGTAAACAATCGTGGCACCCCTTATTATCAAAAATGCAGCATTAAAAATAAACTGATATCTAGATTCAATAGGTTTCAGTCTATAATAACGATTTATAGTAATAGCTTATTGACTTTGTTATTATTTAATTTTAAATGGTCGATTTCAATAAAAAGTTGTGCCAAGATTGTTTACCAACCATAAACTTGTACAATGCTTTGCCATTGAGTATCGTAGACCTACCACTAAATAAATTTAAAAATAGATTGTTCGACTTATTGTGCGATTTGTGTATATACAATATCAATAAATTTCTAAATATGAGAAAAAAATGATTTTTATTGTGCTCCTAGTATTTTTGTTATTACTTATTATTATTATTTTAATTTAATTGTGACATTTTAAAAATTATGATTAGTATTTAATTGTGAAAATTTTGTAATTGTTGTGATATTTTTATTAGAATTTAATTATGACACTGATTATTCATCATTATATTATCAGTTTTCACTGCATGCCGAATTATTTGACATGATATAGCTTCCTTTAAATTTTTACATTTGCGTGCCAGTATCTGGTGCAACACGTGAAAATTGCATAATAGTATACAACATTTGTACCGTGTTTGCTTGCAAATTAGTGAATAAATGATAAATGATAAACAAATAGGACAAGATAGAATGAACAGACTTTTAATGATAAATCCTTGAAACGACTTTGAATTGTTTCTTTTTGAATATATAATAAACATATGTTTTTGACATTTAATTATTGACTCCAATTTGTTGTTATATAATATTATGAACATTTATTAATTACTGAAATTATTTTATGGACGGTTTTTTAATTCAGTTTGATTTTTATAATGAAACTGCTATTATTTGTATACTTTCCCTAAGGTGAAAATACAGTGGTACTAACAACATTGTCAAATACTATCATTGTAATATTAGCATACATATCACAAACAAAGATTCTGATTATCATTCTGATTACTTGTCTGTATTGGTAATACAGACAAGGTAGTTTTAAAAGTAATATAAGATAACAAAAATTAAATTATTTCAAATAAGATAGTGTAAATATTTCAATTGCATAGAATCAGGCGTTACTTGGCGGAAGTCCATATCCATGAGTAGAACTAAAATATGTAGCTTACTTCCACAAAATTGAAACAGCGTGCACCACCCGCCCGGCCGCAAATCCATGCAGACATCGATACATCTTGCACCTTCACCCTACACGTGTTTTACCCCCAGATGGAGCATCATCAAGAGCTGTAAGACCGTGCAGTGCTCGCTATTGCCCGGAAGTAAGCTACATATTTTTGTTTTGCTATTGTAAATATTTGCCTTGTAATCAGAAAGAAATATTATTATGACTTTACATAGATCGACCGCTTAAATGAGTGTCCGCCCGCGCGGTACAGGGGAACCCTCCCCCTTTTTCCATACTCCTGCGCCCATGTACCGCGCTTGCGAAAACTCATTTAAGCGGTCAACCTATAACGACACAATATCATAAATGGCAACAAATGTATGTAACTAAACATACATTTGTGCCGAAATGGACTACGATCAGAGTTTTGGTCATAATGATTTAGCTCTGATTTTAAGGCGGAGCCAGACATTGATCATTATAATTAAATTAAAACAAGCTTTTATAAGAAAACATAAATAAACTGAACACATTAAATACTTAAAAATTAAAATTTTAAAACATAATTCTTAAACTTACCTTCCAAAAATTAGAGTTGTACAATTTTCAGTAACGTATAACAAAATAGCATAACTTAATGATAAACGTTGAACTTCTGAATACAGATGAACTTATAAGATTAGAAATGAGTTTGTGGGTATAACCCGTTCATTTATCTCTGTTTACATGAACATAAATAGCTTGTGGCAAACTTTGGAAGGACATTAATTCTGAGACAGTTATTAAACGTTTTCATTAGAGGACAGACGACAAAACGGTAATGAGTATATAATCATTTTTAACTACTCTCACATCGTAAAATTTAAAATATAAATCTCAAAACGAGTTTATATTGACGAACTTTACAAATAGTATATCGAAATAAAATTAAAAATTTTAATTATAACACTATTTCTCTAACAAAATAATGTTATAATAATTTTTTTTTCATTACGTTTCGATTACAGACCTTTGATACAATAGTGCGCCAATTCGTATAGCACTATTTCATTTTTTATCTGTGGCTGCGCGCGCTTTGGCGCATGCGCGGTGAAACCGGGAATTTTGGCGCCATAATACGTTTCCTTGTAATTCGTTGTTGTATTTCGCTGGATAATTATTATTGTTTATTAAAATGTCTGATAGTGAAAGTGAAGAAAATTTAACGCCGCCCGACATTTTAGAGACTGCGGCAGCAGTCAGTCTTAATCTAATTACCAGTGAAGTCATTGTAATATACACCAATTAATAAAATGTATCAATCTCTTATTTGATATATTCAATGTATGAGATTAGATAAAGTAGTGTATGAAACTGCACATAACTAGGTATAACACATACCCCTCATTATGTACCAGTTTCATAAACTACTATTGTCATAATTTTTTTTATTTACATTAAATCTACGATACATTTAATTACAAAAAAAATGAAAAATATTAGATAAATAAATTGGCCCTTTTATTTTGATTCATAATTAAACATACGTAAAATCACGCCTTTGCCCGCACGGGCAGGCATAGATCACAGATTTACTCTTACCAGATCCTGACATACATCTCTCGCTTCTTCAACTCTTATCAGACTTTTTTAGGGTTCCGTTCCTCGAAAGGAAAAAACGGAACCCTTATAGGATCACTTTGTTGACCGTCCGTCCGTCTGTCAAGACCCTTTTTCTCAGGAACACGTGGACGTATTAAGCTGGAATGTATATCAAATACTTAGGTCTACTGTCCCTTGGAGCTATGAAAAACTCAAACTTCTAAGCCAACGCAATCAAAAGATACAGCCGTTTATGCCGCAAAATTCCGACACTCGCAAGGGAATCAAAACCTACACGGTACTTCCCGTGAACTCAGAATCTTGAAATTTTGTACGAAGCAACGTCTTATAGCACATATAAAGGAAAAATTGCGAAAACCGTAAATTTTTTGTTTCATCCTATAATAAAAATATTTTACGGAACCCTCGGTGCGCGAGTCCGACTCGCACTTGGCCGGTTTTTTTATATAAGTTCGTCAGTAAAGGGTATTTGATGACATGGCGTCTATTTGATCCCTGAAAGTTCGGCTTGGTCTGTCATTACCGACTTGCCCATGCACATTTGCCTCAGAAATTTGTCTTGTTAATCTTTTTTACGTCCATCCTCTCTACATTTTGTAAAAATGTTTCTGTCGAATGCGAGAACCTTCCTATCATTGATGAAGCAACGCTGGCCTAGAGCATAAAGAAACAGTAATAGGATACTAGAAAATTTTGACAGGTGCTGACAAGGCTCGATAGCTCTATTGGGAGAGAAGTGGACCGAACATCCAAAGGTTCGAGTTCCACCTGATCTTTTAAGATGTATCCTTTAAAATGAACAAGAACAAATATTAAAATTTACTTTTTTGAAACAAGTTTTATTATTACTTGTTAATAAAACGATCTAAAAAGTTAAAAAGTAATCAGACAGAATCCGCGTTCATACCAAATGGAATGGACTTATTTTCACAAATATGATAGGGTTTCGTACGGATATTATCTATAACCAAAGTATTCATCAAGATAAATCAAAAGAGACCAAATTCAAAGGGGTTATGTCGTATTATTGCGGAGTTCTTATGGCCACCTCTCATCTCCAACATCAGGTCAGCTCCATGTCATCATATTGTATTTTCACGCGATACAAATATGCAATGCAAAATTTTAGCTCAATCGAGAACGGACACAGGTGAAAAAAAATAAAAACTTGTAAAAATCAGAAATATACGATAGTTCAGAATTCTCAAATATGCCCTCCGTCAGTTACTAAACAGCTATCAATTGCTCCTTGGTTTGAATTTTCTTTATGTTCCTCTCCAATCACTAAGGGTTGGACAATTGGACATCAGCTTGAAAAACCCTTCTTAGTGCCGTGCGAGGTGAATCAGTACTGCTGCGCTCGTGACTCCGGTCCATTCCCGACCGTTACTTAACCAAGATGGCGGTCAAATCCACGTTTTGCCTAGCGTTTTTTCCCAACATTATTAATTAGTGAATAGGCACCTTCTAGGTCAGCTCGTTTCATCGTGGATCCTGTCTTAGCCCCCGGGCTTGATTGGGATCAAAAGCGAACCCATTTGAAATAAAAAAAAATGCATCAGATCGTATTTTTCGTATCTTTAGACATGACTGAGGTATGCAACTTTCGTGTTTTGATGGTTTATATTAATTTGAATGTGATGATTTATTTTGATATTGGATTTTGTTCAAGGTTTTAATCTTAAACATGGTTCAGAATTATAACTAATTATAACATAACTAACGAAATACCAGTGTACATAATTGGATTACATTTAGTTTTCGGTTGTATCGGTTATGAATTTCAAATGTTGTCTATTCTTAGATTGAGGATTGGGCTTATTGTTTTATATGTTACTTTTTGGAGTTGACTCCTTAAGAATTAATTTTCAAATAAAGCTCCGGGTATAAAAAAATATGGAATTTTTGTAATCGAATCGTTACGTTTTTTGCGCGTAACGTTTCGTATGCATCTTTAACTTTTATTTGAAGTTTTGTTTTATTATTTTCTGTACCTGTTCAAAGACAATCGTTTTTAAAAAGTAAAATCTAATCGTGCGTTGGGTCTGATACACAGATTTTTTTTTCAAACCCATTCAAATTTGCTCTTGATCACAATCATGTACAGAGACTAAGACAGGATCAACGATAGAGCGAGCTAACCCTGAAAGGGAGTTCCACTCCTTTGCTGTGCTCAGTGTGAAAGGTAAGAATAGCGATAGCCTGCAGTACATAACTATGTAACAAGCCTTTTTTAAAAATGTAATATCTCGTATTGGCCCAAAATGCCCCTTCTGCTTACTCAATCCTTACTTACTTATATTTTAAAGTAACATCATTTAAATGGGTCAATAAAAATTTGTTGCAATGAAGATCAGAAGGATAATGTTGTGAAAATATTTAAAAATTTAGTTCAGATGTTTAAAAAAAATACTATAAAATATTCAACTGGTCTCAGATGTCAGGTGGGACAACGTTACCACATCCCCTGGCTATCCAAATTCAAATAGCTTTCTTCTAATTGTTTCAATTACTTTGAAACAATTAAACGTTTTGAAAAAAAGTTGTTTTACTTAGCAATAACAATATTATATTAAAGTGAAAGATTGGCTTCCATAATCTCGTCAGAGCATTCCATCTGCTTGGGATCTCATAGTTGAAAATTAGTATCTCCAAAAACATACTGCAAGACCTAGTGATGCAGTTAACTCCTTTTGCAAGTAATAAAAGTAAGACGGAGGTAGGTCCCTCTGCCCGAGTTTCTTCCGCCAGTTCTTCACCCATTCTTCTTCTACAGTTGACAAAGTAGTTAACAGTAATCGTAGTAAGAATCAAATAATGAAATAAAATGCAAAATATTTTTTATTTTTAAAAATTAGGAACAGGCCCGATTTAAATATTGGAAGGCACGTGTATCCTGTGTCATCCTGTGATCACGACTTCTATAAAAGAATCAAAAGGTCAGGATTAAAATATAACAAACAAAATTAAATTCGTCATTGTTACGATAAAAGCCGTTTTATATAAATATGTTACTTTTTTGTAAAAAAAAAACAGATACAACGTTAATGAATTCGGAATCAAACAATGGCATAATTGAAATATTTTTCTTGTGAATTGCGTAAAAGGTCACTCGCTATTGTCGCTCATGGTTTTAATTTCGGACAAAAGGCGAAAAGGAAATGAACCGCTCCGTATGCCGTGGAAAATGTTCCGCAGATTTACGTCGGTTCGCGTTATGGATATTTTCACTACATCTAAACAAAATTCTTATCAACATAAACACTAAGCACTCAATTACAACATTCACCTAGGTGAGAATTTTCTAGGAAGATATTAAACAGGGAGGAATATTTGATAGAAATTAAATTTTAATATTTTTTTACAATAACGGAATTTAATTTATAAATACTTAAATACCTACATATCTATTGCATGTTTTATTTAATTCAACTTTTACGTCATAAGAAAAGTTTACTCAAATATTGTATAACTATGTATAGCGTAATAAATGGCGGAAAAAAGCAGCTCTTGCCGAGTTATTGTGACTTATTCTCGGTACGAGGTCTCCCAACGTAGGACTTACGAAATCATAGATAAGCGTTGACGTTCAATATACGCATTGCAAATGCTTGTACAGAATAAAAAATATTTTATATATTTCTTTTTAATTTTTAAACAAGTTAGATTTGTAAACAGTATATTTTTGAGTTGGCAATATTCTAAAAATATATAAAATCACTAGCTGAGCCAGCCACGCCTTACTGTGTTATAAATTAAAATGAAACCTATCCTTATTCACAAGAAATTCAGCAAAATGAAAAAAAAATCAAAATCGGTTGAGTAGTTTTGGAGTTCATCGCGGTCAAACACTGTGACAGGGATGTTTATATATTATATAGATGAAAAAAATTTTTTGTTTTTGTTATTTATATCTAAAGAAATTGTCACTAGTAACCGTCAGCATAAGAAATGTCTTGGTACCACAATTGAAAGAGTACTCACTTGTATAGAAAATCCCCAAGAGGATATGAGTTTGAATCCCGCCTGTCACTTCAGAAAAGTTGAAATATTTCTAGTAAAAATTTCTTCCCATATAAAAATCTAGCAGTGAAAAATAACAAAAAATATATAATAATTACATTAATTCAGCAACAGAAGTAGTGAGCGGCAAATTATAATAAATACCTCCAGTCTTTCAAGCCTAGTCTTATAAAATGTCTTAATAGAAATTAAAATGGCGCCTCCTGTCGCTTCTGTTAATATAACGGGTAAGATCCTTTGACATTGTATACCTGATATTTTACGCTACAAGAATTTTCTGTTAAAGTCTTCTGTGTACCGAACAAAAGAGGCTGCCTACCTGCCGTCATATCTTTGTATGAAATCCGTTGAACGTAATTATGAAGGAAAAAATGTGAACATATAAATTTGAGGAATCATGACTTTATAGGATAAAAAAGAATGAATATTTCAATAAAAACTTTAACAAAACCAGCTTTTATTATTACTTATTTGTTTATTTATAATGGGGTATTATACAGTACAAAGAGCATTGCTTATAACAATTTTAGCGTATAATTTTGTAGGCAAAATAGCGTAAATTCGTGCTCAAAATACTGAAAATATTATTTATTTATTTGGACAACCAACAAGGACATAAACCTTAACAGCTTAGAACAACAAAGTATGAGTGCTGCCTTAATTACAGGTTGCCACGGACAGCAAAAACTAGCGGTAGTTGGGAGCATAAGACTTCCCTGTGCTAATAAATTAAAAACTTAAAAAAACAACTTCAATAAAAACAAACAGCTTAATTAATTCTTATGTATAACTAAAAAAGTTTTTTTACATGAACGTATACTTAGCTTAGCGATAATATTTTTTTGAATATAGGTAAAGTTAACCTAAATATATCGATTTTCTCATTTTTGCTTATGACATTATACTCTGCTTGAAGCCTATTTATAGGAGAGAAGTGACCTAGGTTGCTTTTGGAACATTTTGATGTAAACAGTGAGTATCTGGATGGCCTTGGAAGTTTAAAGGAAACTGTAGGATTAAGTTTCCCAAGCAGTTGAGGACAATTCATTTTACCATTGACTAATTTATGGAGAAATGACAGGTTGAGAATTTTACGGCGATTTTTAAGAGATATTAGATTGAAATGGGTTAAACGGTCGAAATAACTAGTCATCTTCATTGACAAGTTAAATTTATAAGATAGTGATACATGAACCTTTTCTGGACGCGTTCAATTTTATTGGAAAGGATTTCATAATGTGGATGCCAAACTACGCAACAGTTACCAAGAAGAGTTCTTACTAGGCTATCGTAAAACTTTATAATGGTATTCTTTTTCTTAAAATTCTTGGTGTTTCATTTATTATCACCATAAAAAGACAAGTAAAGGTAATATTCCAAATAACCAGAACACAATCAAAACAAAACAAAGCCCTACTCATGCAGCAGATATCAATGCATGATGTTTTGGCCTAAGTAGGTATAGCTGTTTACACGTTCAATCGTTATGCCATCTATTCAAATCGTCGAACCGTCGGTGGTGCTCATCCACTTCGTCTTTTCGGAATTCATTTTCAGGCCAACTCGCATCGACGCCTCATTGAAATCGTAGGGCATTTTTTCCAGATCTTCCAGCGTCTCACTGAGCAGAACAATATCATCAGCGAAACGAAGGTGATTCAAGTATTCGCCATCTTTATTTATACCTAGACCTTTCCAATCCACTGCTTTACATACGTCTTAAAGGGCGTTCGTGAAAAGTTTCGGAGATATAACTTCCCCTTTTCGTACACCTCTCCCAATCGGTATAAATTAAAATACATACATATATTTTAGGTAATATGAAAATAAACAATATGAATGAAATAAATGTATATATTACGTAAAATCATACTGAAGATACTTAGTTACACCACCTTCACAGCAAATATATTAAAACACCGATATAATTAACAGTTATTTGTAATTAGTGGTCACTGCAGGTCATCAACGTTTTCTCATATTGTTTTAAAATAATTTCTTTGAGCCAATGAAAGTATCTACGTCGTGTGAATTGTGGATTGGGGTTGATTACTTGTTAATAAAACGAATTAAATAGTTAAAAACTCATCAGACAAAATCCACATTCATACCAAATGGAATTTATTTTACGGAATTCGATGGGGTTGCATACGAATATTATTTACGATCAAAGTACTAATTAAAACGAATTAAAGTGTCCAAACTCGATAGGGTTGTGTCGTTTTATTTAGAGTTTCTATTGCCTTCTTTCAGCTTCAGCATTAGACCAGCTCCATGTCATCATAATATTACATTATCGCGTTATATACATACGCATGCAAATTTTCAGTTCAATCAGAAACCGGAAAGTGCGTCAAATTTAACTTTCGAGATTTCATTGCTGGCACCGGGACTGGTGAAAGTATATAAAAGCTTGTAATAATAAAAGCTTTTTACTTAATATAAATAAATTTGGAATCAAATGGTTACTAACAATAATACTTATATTTTAATAAGAGCATTATCACAATGCAAATAAAGATATTTTTGAAGTGAAAACTTCTTTAGCATCGTTGTTATTTAAAAGTCGATGAAACGAAAAAGCGACATTAAAAAGAGACAGACACAGAAATTCATAGGATTTAACGTAGGAGAAAATGATATAGGAAGCGTTATACAGTGTCTCTTATGTTCGTGGTTTTCTTTGTGCTCTGCTTCGTACCCCCTCGACTCGTGTTTACCAAGGCACAAGTGGGAGTTTGCTGGGCCTCAGCGTTGTACGTGTGTTAATACGTGTTTGTGTGCGCATGCGTGGTACAAAGCTTGAGAGAAGGCATCACAACAACCGTAGTATTTTGTATACGTGTACGTATTATTTTTGAAGGTTTCACATCTACCACGTGAGAAGTGCACACGTGTTTTTTGAATCGTATATATATATATATATATATATATATATATATATATATATATATACGATTCAAAAATACGATACGATATAATTATATATATATATAATATTCACTTGGTGTCAATTTTTGTCAAGTTTGTTTGCACACTATCACTTATCTATAAAGCAAGGCGTCTGCAGAGGACCAGTGCCGTGGTGTTTTGCATTTTCACGGCTTATACTGAGCATAGGTCTCTTTGGTACTTATCTCTAGGTTTTTTTTCTTATTGATATTATTATCTTGTTTGTTGTCTAGCCTTATCAACTTCAAGATTAAATATAAGAAATAAATTTCAATGCGCAACTTGTCCGTTAATAGTTGTTTTATTTAAACTATAAAATTTAATAATGACGTATTCTGCACATGTTCCAGTAAAAGTATATTACAGTGACCAAATTGTAAAAACGACAAATAAAGACTTCTTCAAGAAAATTTTTCTTTCAGCCTTATTTAACTAATAGAAGCAGTGACCATTGTTATCATTATAAAAACCAAACATTAAGATTCCAATAATGAACAGTACTACTCTGCCCCCTAGTTTAGGTCAACCTGTCTTCTAGAAGACAAATCCTTTCTTTTTAGCATTAGTATTGCATTAGCTCATAGCACTGTCTCATAGTAATAAACGTCATGTAATGTCAGACTCATACTGACTAAACATCACCTACAAAGTGCCATAGCCTAGGAAGGCTTTATCTAAGCGACCGTTTCAAGGGAACCACGGCGACGCTGCATTGTTCGCTTAACAAGCACCTATCTTTTATAGGTGTGAAAGATAGCTCTCTACACAGAGATTGCATGGAGGAAACTTTACAACATGTTTTATGGAATTTACAAGTGTGGTAGATCAACGGGCTCAGCTTCTTCAGTCTCCAGCAACTTTGCAAGCCTGCAGTAGCCTGAAAAAGCTGCTAGCATTCTGGGATGAATTGGGTTGGTTAGAGTATGAGGATGACCCAAAATACGAGCAATGTGGCCATAAGGCTAAGTGCGGACATAGCCCTGTAACTAACTAACCAATCCGAAGCCGTCGTATACATATTTCTAGAACAAGACCGTGTAAATAAAGAACTCTTTCTTGAAATGACTTTTGAGGTCGACTCTGTCGAACTGATATGCCTACGTAAATGTATCTAGATTCAATTAAATCAGATCAGATTAGATTAGGTAACACTGAATACTTTGTTATCTCGTAAAGAAGTTTTAAGTATTTTTGTTGTATTTATTTTTAAGAATATGCCCAACAACGTATTGTGTGTGAAACTCTTTTGTCAAAGTCAATTGGTAAGTTAATTAAGTCAAAATTTCTTTGAATTTTCTGCTCGAAGGACCAAATACTCTTTTATAATGTCTATGAAAACGTTTTGTATAAAAATTGTTATTAAATTTGACTTGGAAAAAGCGGACTAACTGAAAATTATAAAAAGGAAGCCACATTTTTTCGTCATTAATTATTACGAATTTATTAGAAAAATATTTGAGCGTTATTAAGGATAAAAATTGAATTGAGTTTTTACATTAAACTTCAAACTACATTTAAGTAATTCTTCCTAATTAAGCGTCGGAGGAGGCGGACAATTCATCAAATTAAGCGGTGGGCTATACCTCCCACTTGAAGTTGCCTCATTCAGTGAAGTACCTCACCAATGTGGTGGTCAATTACCACCATTCTTAGGTGTTCATATCTAAGGGTTTGTACCATAAAAGGAAATTGAAGGTCAATGGGATTGTGATATTATATCTGAATCAAACACAGATATCGTATCTATATTTTGAGGGTCTCTAGAATCAAAGGCCAGTTCTCCGATACGATATGATTTTATTAGGTACTTCATAGAATTATTATTTGCATAAAATTTATAACATTACGCCATCTTTTTGTCATCATTATTAACCTGTTAATTTGTAGGGGCACTTATTTACCCTTTGGAAGAAAATATCGTAGGGTGAATGGGCTATAATACAGCAATGTGAGCCCAATGCGCATTGATGGGTTTAACGATTGAAGATAGCTTAACGTACCACAAAGAATGGAAGCAGTAATTTCTTGTACTCAACATATCAGAATAATAAATAGAAGAAAACGCAGCTTCGCATCCCACAATCATAAATTTGAACTTACCTTTTTACATATTAACGTAAAACGTATTGTTTTTTAATTTATATCGAGGTAGATATAAATTCCTACAACTAACAATTACACACCTTAACCTGCAAAGTATGCACTCGTCGACGAACTGTCACAGAATACCTACTCGTGTATCACGCCGATAACCGGTCGCTATTTTTAGGCGGGAATTGGGATGCATCCTAAAGCTGCGAATTGACGGTCAGTTTTTCGTATCAGTTGAACTGACGTCTATCCAAAATTTGATCGTGAGTGTCGAATTATCACTCCAGACTTTTAACTGACGATGCGGCACGTATTTCCGACACTATCATAAATTCAACTCGGTGCGTCCCGCCAAACTGATCGTGAGTACATGATTGTCAATCCAACACAAACAGGTAGTACACTTCCTAACCGTTCGGCCGAACGAAAACTGAAGAGTCGGAATGTCGCTAGTGAATACGGAAATCGAGTTGGCCTAAAACCATTTGGAGTGACGCGACAGTTTTACGTCTAGACTGACGCGAAAAACTGATCGTCAATGCCCACTTTAACACGCTCACATATTCCCCACCAAGGTGTTAGAGGGACACCGAGGTGGTTTAGTGGGTAGGCCCCTGCGCACCAACCTGACGAGCTTTTATCGTCAGGTAGGTCCGCAGGGGAGAATTCCACATAACGTGTCCGCCGTTCTCCCAAACGGCGGCGTATGCATAATGCATTCCCTGCGTCAAAAAAAGACAGGAATTGGGATAGCCCTGTTTGTTGCTTATTCGAAACACTTATTATTCGCTTATTAATACGACTTGTCAATCGATCGACTTTTCAATAATTATTGAGTACAAATTAATAATCACAAACATTAAGTTAAAATGATAAATAGTTAATAATATTAATAAAAAATCAATGTTTGTAATTGTTCCTTGTGCGTTTAGAAACCATTGATGATATTATGATGAAACTTTGTAAAAAGAAGAGCATTGCAAAGCATACCGGGTGCAGCTAGTCTTTAAATAATTACCTGCTGACATGAGAAATTAGAATGATTTTTTTTTGTAGATGTAAATTAGAATGATTGGTCACAAACAAGTATACAATATATAATCTAAGATTACAAATTTGTTGTTTGTCTGTCCGCTCTTTTTCTATTGTATACGTGTTGTAGATGGCGCTAACGGAAAAATCTTTAATAATATAAAAAAATTAAAGAAATTTACTTATTATAATTTTACTTATTATAATAATTTTACATATTTACATTTTATTAATTATCGTAAACTCAACCTTCATGGTTACATATTATAGTTTTTATATTGTAGTAACAAGAAGCGAGACATCAAAAGTATATTATGATAATTTATTAAAAAAGAAACTAAATATATATATACCTAATAAATTATGTGTTTGGTTTTGTTTTTTATTGATTAATGACGTTTCGACTCCATTACAGAAGTTATGATTACAGAATGACTAATGTAATGGTCGTCATACATGTGCCTTCCAATATTTTAACCGGGTACGTTCCTAACTGCCAATTTAAATGTGTGATAGTTGTAAAAAGTTATTTTTTGTAGCATCAAAGATCATTTTAATTAGACTTGATTTTGTTTTATAATAAACTAGCTAACCTGGCCTTGCGTTGCTGGTATGGTTAACACATACACACACAAAGTAATTGTCGTAATATAATGTAGATAAATATTAGAATTTGTAACCTTCACAAACATTTTGCATACGAAACTTTTGTGCTTACTTGTGGATTTTTAATGGTTTAATATGATCTTTTTAATCGCGTCGAAGGCAAATAAACTATAATTATGATTACCTTCACGAAAAATATTTTTGAACTTGATAGTTTGGGTAAATGGGCTTCATAGTAATTATTTTAGACAACAGAACATAATTGTGATGAAACCAAGTTAAGTAGCTAAAGCACTTGTGTTAAGGAATTCAGAAACAGTGACGGCACAACAACACCTAACCCAAGGCGATATAGAAAAGTTCGTTTTATACATTGACACAGCTGGGGAACGAACCCAGGACGAGGGTTGCCAGGGGTTCGGATAAAGCCGGACACAGTCAGGCTTTTTGTATACGTGACCGATAAAAATAAGACGGTATCCAGCCTGTCCGGATTTTGTAAGGCTTTTTATAAATTTGGTATGTTGTAAGTTATACTTCTTTATCGTTTCTAAACAAAGATAACAAACAATTTTCTCCCGTGTGCTCGTATTCTTTGTATGTGAAAAGAAAGATCATTTTGTAAATTATATAGTGATCAGTAAGAAGCATCAAAAGATTAACAGATTTTCTATATATCTGTATACAGAATCAAATAATATATCAAAAACCATAAAAATAAACTGTTTAAACAATAGTAATGTAAAAATAATAATAACTTATATTATAAACAAATAAAAATAATACATATCGACAGTTAACCTCAAATCTATAAACGCTTAAGTGCGTTTATTAAATAAAAACCACTTTTAAATAAAATTGTTATGTTGTTATTATGTAATATTAAATTGTTAGGATAATTTTATATAAATTATTGTTAACTACCATATATGATTTAAAATTACACACACACACACACACATTCATAATTAGCTGCCAACTTCATCCAGCTGGTTTATTCTATGTCGCTTTTGCGGCCAACTTCAACATGATAATTTTGTGTCACAGTGATGCGCGCGCATCTTAAAATTTCACTCTCATAATTTAATAACTTCAAAAATTTATATTTTAATTATTGAATAATTAATAGAAGAGAATACTAATCAATTCAATCATTCATTGATATATCAATAGAATTCAAGATTTCGTGGTAAATTAAAAATACCATTGTGTTACTTTAAAAAAACTTTCCGTGTTATGATAAAACTAAACATTCAAGGACGACGGCTATTTTACCCAAATATCCGGCTTAACTGACTAGTCTGTCCGACTTTTTAGTTTTAAGACCTGGCAACCCTATCCGGGACCTCGGAGTAACGTTACCATGAGCTACTCCACTACGGCGGCCGTCAAACCTCATTACTCATTATATCAACTTGATAACTAATAACTGTTATACACAGACAGAGCAACTCCTGTGCGGTTTTGGGTTTTGTTATAGTAATAGATAGAAAAATATGTACTTTAAAATTTTATATAAATTATAACATATCTGAAGACCTCTGTGGTCTAGTGGCTCGTATAGTAGTCCCGGGTATGATCCTTCATACTTTTCTGTGTTGGCTCAGGTTACTGTTGTGTTTACCATCGTTGATTCTGAATTCCATAACACAAGTGCTTAAGCTACTCAACTTGGTTTCAGAACAATGTCTGTGATGCTGTCTAATCTATACTACTAAATAAATCTGCAGGTTCTACATTTTTTTATATAATTTATTTTTTAAAGTTATCTAAGTAGGTATCTATAGGTTCTGTCTGTACAAAAGTACAGAAAAAAAATTAAAGGCTTTTTAGATACATTTTAATTTTTGTTTGTCTGTATGTCCTTCTATAAGTCAAGAAGGGGTCGACCGATTTCAATGAAATTTGGCATATGGTATAAAAATGTGAATGCAAATGTTAGGCTATATATGATCTAACTTATTATCATTCAATTTTGCATACACATTATTAGGAGGACACACATACTCACATTATTATTACACATTATCATTACAGAAAAGGACATAGTGTACCTCTCATCCAAAAAAGTGCTGTTCCCGAGGGATAAAAACATAGATTTTAATCGGTAGTCTACATTAAAACGAAAATAATTTTATTTAATTTTGTATTTCCTATACTGTAATTTGGGTGTGCAATTTTTTGTATTTCAGCGTTGTAAATGCCTGTTAATAACATATAATAATATATTATATGTTATTTAAATAATAAATAACATATAATATTAACATATATTTATTTATATCTTTGATTTCTTTATGTTAACTCTTAGTATGTTCAACTAAATAAATAAACAACATAACTCGTATATTTTCTTTGAAAAATAATAGCCAGTCGCGATGAACGTTTTCTATTTGTTAAAATGTAACTTTATTATCTAATGTTTAATGTATATATTTGATTGTCATGCCACTTTGTTTTGTTAGAAAATATGTCAACAAAAAACAAAACTGCTTATATTGTCCGACTAAAGTTATTGGAATACAACTCCACCTATCGAATACTGAACGCTAGTGAAGTAGAGCGAACAATAAATTGTTTTCTCCATACATAATTCATATCTCTTATGGTATTCCAGCCGGCCGATTACTGGCGTCATGCCAAACATTGGCACGCTAAAAATCTATGCAGGAGCTTTACTTTTTTCTTTACTAATATAAATAACAATTTACTGATTTATTTACTATCAAGCAGCTGAATTAAAATAAAAAATAGAAGGCAAATTAGCAACCTTAGCACAGGCTAAGGAGTGTTCTTGAAAATTCTTAACCAATGGCGGTGAAAAAAGGCATGAATATTTGTATGGAAGGCTGTTTTTTAAAGCAATAAATATAAAACTTATTTTTGACTGGAACAAATTTTTTATCAGCGATGGTAATTCTCAGCCATTGTTATCAAGTATCAGTTCGGCATACTAATGGTAGTGTTGTTCGATATCAAAAATATCCCCAAAATTTATATTATTCCCTGAAAACCCCTAATCTGGAGATACTTTCACTGCCTAAGAGATATTCTAAGAGAGAATGCTAAACGCCAAATACCAGTAATACATAAATTTTAAAATCAACTTTTGAAAACGGCCGTATCCTATCGTTTGAGATGTCAGCTTTTCCTCAAACAGACTAAGTTCGATCCTCACCAATGTACTACGTACGGGCGTAGACCCACTTGTGTTTAGACTAAGTAGCGGGTATATTTCACACGGGGACAGCTTTAAACTCTCCAAAAAGGCCAAGTTCGATGGTGCATGGAATATTTCAGCCACCTCTGAGACGGCTCAGCAAAATACCAACTGGCTGCACTGGACACGATTCAGCGCGGAGTTGAGAGGCTCATTAGTGATAGCAAATTGGTGAAGAGCAAGCTTCACTCCTTAGCTCACCGCCGCAAGGTTGCCTGTCTGTCGGTCTGCTACAAAATGTATTTTAGATAGTGTGCTCAGGAGCTGCATATACTCACACCGCCATCACCCTTTTCTATCGGACATCCAGACGCACTGCGGGCTATCACCCTTTCTTGGTTGTCCTACCTGTCGCACTAAGAGCTGCTCAACAACTTTTCTAATGCGTACAGCAAAGGACTGGAACCTCCCTGCGTCTGTATTTCCGAGCAATTATAACCCGTCCGTTTTTAAAGCCAGGGTGAATAGACAAATAGGCACCTTCTGGGTTAGCTCGTTTCAACATGGATCCTCTCTTGGCCTCCGGGCTTGATTGGGCTCAAGAGGTTTACACCTATTTAAAATAATATAAAAAATGATAAATATTGTGGATTCGTTCTTTTTACATCCAGTACGATAAGCAAATAATACTAGATTTAAAAATCTAAAAATCCCACGTTTTTCAGTGACCAAAAAAGAATAAAATAACCCGGCGGGGCCAAGCGAGGGGCCACTCAAAACGTGGGGTTGAGTTGAGTTTGAGTTTATTTTATTCTTTTTTGGTCACTAAAAAACGTGGGATTTTTAGATTTTTAATTCTAGTATTATTATTTTATTCTTTTTAATTATTAACTCAACGAAGTAACCATGTGTTACGCAACAATCGGATAAGCCCTTATACAAAAGTGAAAGTTGCCGAAAGTTGACCTGAAAGTGCACCTAGAAAGTTGAAAGTTGTTTAAGCGTGCATTGTCATCGGGTTCTGAACTACCCTGAAAGTTTCAACTCGCTAGGTGGTCGGGAAGTGCCTCAAAATTGAGATACAAGATTCCAACCGGACAGACAAGACGACAGACAAGCAAACAGACAAGAAAGCGACCTAAGAAAAACGTGGGAAAAAAAATGCATTTTGAAACGGTACTGCGTTGTTAATTCTTGTTGCCGACCCTGCGTTTGACTCCCAATAATTCAATATGAAAATGCGGTTGAAGTCGAAAGAACACTTCGCCCATTAACATATGTTTATGTGGTAATATGGACAGAATGGCGGCTGTAAAATCTGCGGATAAAAGTATGATCATCGCATACGTAGAAAGTTAAATAATGAAAAAGGGGGTTGGTTTTTGCCTTGGATTAACCTTGAACCTGACCTTTTTAAATTGACCCCAAAAAAGGTTATCAATGAAGGTAATATAATATTGTTAGAATTGCTCAGTCTTTGTGTATGTTAGTATATACCAGATTCTAAACATAGGTGTTTAATTTTATTTGATGTTTGTATATCTATTTTGGTATATCTCAAAAAAGATAAGTCAAATTACAAAAACTCTTTTTGATCCAAGCTAGGTGTGGTTCAACTAAGATATTTGTGAAAGTCTAATCAAAATCTGTTCAGTATTTTTTGAGATAGAGAGTTAAGTATGTATCAGTCACTAAAAAAGTCTTCTGCTTGAATCTTGTCTGTTTTTTTCGGAAGTAAGCTAGATATTATTATTTTTTATATTGTGGATATAGACTCTATATATTATGGATATAGACTTCCGCCAGAGGACGCCAGATTATATGAAACCCTTAGATTTTAGTGTTTGAAATGTCGATATTATTGGGTTCTTACACTTCAGCGCCTATTGCGTAATTAAAATTTTCATATGTTTTTATTTAATCCTGACATTTAGACTCCTTTAAAGAATTTTTTCTCATTTGATCATGTTTCCCGTAAAGGAATTAAAATTTTAGGATTAAATATAAAAAACTATGCGTGCAATTCACACGTGGTAGAAGTGAAACCTTTAAAAATAATACGTACACGTATACAAAAAACCACGGTTGTTGTGATGCCTTCTCTCAAGCTTTGTACTGCGCATACGCACACAAACACGTATTAACACACGTACATATTGCTTCCTATCTCATTTTCTCCTACGTTAAATCTTATGAATTTATGTGAATGTCCCTTTTTACTGTCACTTTTTCGTTTCATCGACTTTCAAATCACAACGATACTAAAGAAGTTTTCACTTCAACAAGATAAAACCCGTCCTGTGTCTGGTAAAAGTGGTTTAATTCAAGTGTCGTTATTACAATTTGTTAAGTATTTAAGCTTTTAACAAGTAGATTTCATATATTGCTATACTCGCAAAATTAAATTTAAATTCTATTTCCGGGCGCCATCACTGGTTACCACTAAATATTACAAGAAATTCTAATAAGTGTGTAACGCAATGTTCATATTCTTTATGAACTGAAAAAACAATCTCTTTTCCAATTAGTGTTGCCCATCGATAGTGGACTATCGATAATTAATCGATAGTCCATCTATAGGGGATAGATAGCAGGAATATCGGTCGTAGTATTGATACAGTCAACAATAAAGATAAAATAATTTCAAATGATAATCAAATTTACGTGAGTAGCACGGATCAGTTATAACGCAAAATTGTTTGCGTTTTATTACATTGTTGTTAAAACATACCCAATACCATTGCAAAATTGAAGACTATCGATAATCTAAAACAAGTGATACTATCGATACTATCAATAGTATTGTTACCAAGATCATCATAGATAGTATGGATACTATCGATAATATCAATTGTTTGTTATTTGCAGGCAACAATATTATCGATAGTATTGCACTCTTTCAATAGTATTGACATGTTTTGAGTTCATCGATAGCACGTTATTTTTCAGATGAAAAATCGATAGAAATACTATCGATAGTGTGGCAACACTATTTCCAATCATATGTCGTAAATAGGTAAACTTCAGTTTTGTTTCTACACAATTACCGTTATTAAGGAACAACAGAACAAATACAGTCATCATAAAGTTTATTCCTATTTTCCTGATTCGTTCTCGACTTCTAACATTGTGTTGTAACGTTACTTTAGCTTCATTAACTTGTTACCAAACCTAACTTAGTTAACCCAATATACAAAATTGTCTTACGAAAGGAAAAACTAAGTAAATAATTTTGTTTGTTTTATTGACAGTTTCGTTATACTTGTTAGGAATTGAATTAAGCTCTAATTCTAATCGTTAAGGAAAGATCAGTGGTGATTTTTGGAGTTTAGTATAATATAACAGCAAGGAACGTGCCCTATATTGTGAAGGTAGTAGAAAATATGTGACGATCATTGCCTTAGTCATTCTGTGATCACGACTCCAGTAAAGGAGACGAAATGTCAGAATCGATTTTTTTTTCTTTGTTCTTTTAAGGTTCCTATGCACTGATGATAAACTATGTCAAAGCAACCGATCTGAACAAAACCAATTTACAAGAATACATGGATATATTATTTTTCAACTGTCCTACACCATTTTTTTCGTATCTTAAACTAAAATCTTGAAAGTTTTGAAAACTTACTTATTTTATTATATTTCTCGAATAAGTCACAATAGACCTCCAATCTCATTGACTACAGTATTATTAGAATTGCATTGCCCCAAAACTTACATACAATAATAATATGTAAGCACGTACAAAGTCAAACCAGAGAAACAAAAGCAAGAGGCCACTTTTCGTCCACAAACCGAAGTATAATACCTCAATTGACTGTAAGACAAACCTTTCATAACATCAAATGGTGGGGGGAAAATCCTTACTTTGACAAATAACCAATCACCGCAATCGGTCAAATACACGAAATCATTTTGTGACTATCAAACACCATAATACTCATAATTGTACTCGTATTCATAATTTTGTTTTGATATTTATAATTACTGAACAATTGCTATCATAGCTTACAAATATTATAAGCATTTTAATTAGTCTTTTAGTGTTTTATCGTTTATGTCATCAAATAATCACTATTCATTAATATCGCCATATCTGAAATTGCCAACACACATGGCATGTAATTGTGACATGAAATGGTTATTTATTTTTAGGCTATATCGATTCTATGTTTTAGTAACTGCCTCACTCATTGACGTCAAATAAACCCGACAATTGGGAGTAGGACTCGCTTACCGAGGGTTCCGTGTAATTTTGTAGGTACATATTATGATTAACTCAGAAATCAAATCTCGCAAGATTTTTCGCAATTCTTCCCGAAAGTCGATTACCAATATCTATAATTTAATGTTTAAATTACAAATGTATAATTTTCAAATTTTTGTTCTTATAATATAAAACGATATTACTTGTCAAATTTCAAAGTTAAAGTAGCCTATAAATTTTAATTTCCACTGGAGAGTGTGTAAATATACCTTTTTCGACATAAACGGCCGTATCTTTTTTGTACGTTAACTTAGAAGTTTGATTATTTTCACAGCTTCAAGGGACTATAAATTTCAGTATATAGTTTTAATTTCAACTGGATACCTTCACGAGTTTTTGGCCTTGACAGACAGACGGACGGCCAACTGAGTGATCCCATAGGGTTCCGTTTTATCCTTTTGAGGTACGAAACCCTAAAAGCAACGAAATTGGATCACGTAATTTAAACATCCTATTGAACCGAAAAGTCGATTAATAAATGTCTGCTCAAATAAAAAGAGCAATGAAAAGAGTGTTCGACGAAGCTGATCTGTTTCCAATTGAACTAGTTCAAAGACTTGTTCGCTCATTAATTTGATGTTTTATTCGCGTCGCGCCTGTGTTATTTTAAGTTTCTATTGTCGTCTATGAATACTAAAAGGAAATTTACTTATTTGGCATTGAAAGCAATATAAATAAATATGTATTTTAGTATCGAATTTGTTTCTTAAATTACTTTCTATTTTGCTTAAGAAAAATTGACAATGCGATAACCATCTTATTAACCTTCCCGGGAGCTTCTTGTGGTAAGCTCAAAGGTTATGTTACGTGTAGGTCTATGTTCAAAGTACATAGGCGGGAATCGAACTCGTCCAACCGAAGGGCTACGGCCGCTTTAAAATTGAAATTTCGTAACCTAATCTAACCTTATTTTTTACCCGAATCGGTGACGGCTGATCCGGATTTACCCTTGAAAAAAAGAAAGGTTAGTACCTTAATATACTAGTAGAAAATGCATTAGTTTTTCACCTTAGAGCTACGCAAAAAGAAAAACAATGTACACAGTACATTGGAAGACGAGGCGAAAGGTCAAGGCGTAAGGCAGTTTTGATAGCAGATTGTGTAAACATTTTTCTACATTTGATTAGTATAGTTTGGGAAGATAGTTGTGTTTCATGCTCGTGAAAATTTCCCCCAATATTTAAGGAAAGGCTTCGGTTCAGCAGTAGACGCCATTCGGCCGAGGTATTATTAATTTATTTTCCTTTGACTCTTTAGCAGTGCGTACACCATTATAATTACAATTTACAGTATCAAAAATACAAGTGAATATTACTTATAGAAAAACATCACTTGCACTAAAAATTGCATAAAGTACTTAATTAACAACTTGATAGTATAATAATATTAATTTAAGTTTTAATTTGAATTAGATTATGACGATGACATCGATTTTATTAAAAAATCTATTTTATTAAAAGCTTTTATTTAACTTGCTCTGTATGTTTGTTCGGGTGGAATCTTGCAACTTAATTTTGAAGCAGATATTTTCAACCGATTGAGCTGAAATTTCGTGTACACGTGCAGTTCGGATGACAATGCATGATTCACTGTGTGACGTCGTTCTAAATCCAACATGGCGGCGTTCGCAAAATGGCGGACCAATAATTTATAATGGATCCCTACAATATGGGTATCAAATGAAAGGGCACGCTGAGTAGAACTCGAAAAAAATGTGACTTTGCTATAAATCCAATATGGTGGACTTATGAAGTTCAAAAATCATTTTCGAAGCATATATCTTCAACCAATTGGGCTGAAATTTTGTAGATATGTTTAGTTCGGATGATAATGCATTTTAAGCTGTGTGACGTCATTCTAAATCCAACATGGCGGAAAATATAAGATGGCGGAATAGGTATTTTTGATTCACCTCTACAATATGGGTATCAAATGAAAGAGCTCGTTGAGTATAACACGAAAAATTTAAAGATGTTAGGTACTTCAAACCCAACATGGCGGAAAATAAAAAATCAATGTAAAAAAAAACTTTTAAAAAAAGCTTTTATTTCAATGCGCTAAAAAGAATAAAATAAACTTTTAATCTGGAACCTTTATTCACAATTTATACAAGCCATAAGATACCTACATAAAATATTAACTTTTTACTCTAAGCAACTGATGTGACATAAAAGCTTGTCGCGAATTACGATAGCTAGAATGCTTACTAGATAGATCTCGCGACAAGCTTTTATGTCACATCAGTTGCTTAGAGTAAAAAGTTAATATTTTATGTAGGTATCTTATGGCTTGTATAAATTGTGAATAAAGGTTCCAGATTAAAAGTTTATTTTATTCTTTTTAGCGCATTGAAATAAAAGCTTTTTTTAAAAGTTTTTTTTTACATTGATTTTTTACAATGTGTCTTTAACAAAGAATGAATTTTGCTCAAAGAAATTAATTGACTATCGCTTGGCACAACGGCATCATCCTGACTTGCTTAAGGATTCGATTCCTGAATTTGAGTGCCGAAAAGGCAGATGTTTGTGTGATGATTACTAAACATCTGAGTCATAGCTATTTATAAATACATTAATACAATGACTCCTTTTCATCGTAAGGGTTGGAAAGATTATACAGTTTTCAATTTTCAACTATCCTTACATTCATCTATAGCTTCTTCAATTCTCATCAGGTCTCTCATACAAGCTCGTCGGTTGACCTAGTCTTTTTTCAGGACATCTTCTATTTGGTTGAAGAAACAATCAAACCTTTCCTCTTTATAATATTAGTAAAGATATTTTTATTAAGCTTGTTTTCCAGAGGAATGTTTATAGAGTTCTGATGAAATGTGGTATGATACTCACACATCAAACGTCGTATATTTTTAAACTTCTCACGACATAGCCCTCAAACAGTATTGAAGTGGTGCATATTATTTTATATTGCCGAATACATGGTCCAAATACTTTAAGAGCACTTATAAATTTCCTTGAACTAATATAGGGCGGTTGGAACGAATTTTATTTGTCCCGTCCTATACGTGACCTAATCGCCTCTTAGGACCCACAAAGATGTTACAATTCCATACCAGATTATTGAAAGCTAAAGCAGATTATATTTTATTGGTGAGCTGAAATAAATTGTGTGTTCTGCATTTTAACAGCCTCATTTGTTTGAAAGAAACAGCTTTTTACAGAAATTCTTTTTCGTAACGGTACGTGTTAATTTGTATACATTCGTATCGCTGGATTTATATTGAATCGATCGAAGGTGATACAGCATATATTGGCTTAATAAACGACTATAACCAAGCGAATTTTTTATTTTTGTGAATCTATTATCTAAGATCACAAATTTGTTGTTTGTCTGTCAGCTCTTTTTCCCGCTCTTTTTCCATTGTATACGCGTTACCATAGCAACTCATTAACCGCAAGTAGTTCGTCTACCGGACGCTAGATGGCGCTAACGGAAAAATATTTAATAATATAAAAAAATTAAAAAATTTTGTCCACCCGTGCGAAGCCGGGACGGGCCGCAAGTTCATTATATAAATTTTATTATATACTCTCATTTTTATATTTTTTAAATACGCCTACCAAACAATCCAGAAACGTAATGTTATTGATGTAAATCTATTTTTTGTGACATATAAATCAAATATTTTTATTACAATGTGTGTCGAGTATTAGTCGTGTAGTAATATAATATTCATAAACGTCATACGAGGTACTTCATAAGTATAACCAATAGCTTAATTATCCACTTGATCTTGACATATGGTTTTACATTTATTAGTTTGTAAAGCGACTTTTTAATAGAATTTCCTTTGAACTGTCGGAATATTCACTGTTTTGATAATTTATCGTTGACACAGCACCTGTTGATACATGCTTTGCAATCATGAGATATTTAGGGTTCTCGTTAACAGTTAAAAAAACCACCTGAAATAAATATCATGTCATATAAAATAAATAGTATTTTTCTATTCGATAGATGCGGGTACTTGGCGGGAATTTAAAATCCATCTTTAAAACAAAAATAACAGCAAATAGAATAATAGTACATTACGATATTAGTGCGTTATGACGGTTATAACATGCGAGGCGGAATTTCAGCCCGAGCCGAAGGCGAGGGCGTTATTGAGCCGAGCATGTTATAACCAATACGCACGTATATCGTACGACGTTTTATAACACATTTGCGAGGAAACAGAAAAAAAAACATTTTATATTTTTAATTATTGCAACATTTAATGAAATTACAATTATTAAAATGATACTTAGTTTTTTTTTTTTTTTTTACAAAATAAATAAATATTTCTTACATTCACACCAATTAGCCTAGCCCAAAGTAAGCACAGTAGGGCTTGTGTTATGGATACTGGGCTAAAGGATAGATATACATATATGATACATAGATATGTAATATTCATAGAAATATATATAAACACCCATGACTTCGGTACAAATGCTCGTATTCATCATACAAACATGTGCCCCTACCGGGATTCGAACCCAGGACCGTCGGTGCGAAAGGCAGCTCGCTACCGTTACACCAAACGGTCGTCCAAATTTTTTAATTATGTTATTATTATTGAATAAACTCAGTCTGTGAATGTACACTGTTGCTTTTCCGCGATTTTAACGAGCGGGGATTAGTTCGAAATTTGAATAGCAACAGCGCGCGAAATGGCAAATAATGCTGTTATGGAATTTGTATGGACTATAACTTAACTATTTGCTTTGATAACACACGCGTTTTTTATGACCCGCTTTACATATTTAAAACCGGTGGAATTACATCAGCTTTACGAGCAAGGGTGTTATAAATATAAAACAAACTTAAATACTGTATTTAATTTAATTTTTGCATTCACAATACCATATTTCTATAAGATATTTAATATGCCTGTAAAAAACGACCACGCCACTAAGCTCTCAGGTGGGATTCGAACCCACGACCTTTCGCTATCCGGGCGAGTGCTTTGACCGCTGAGTTACCGAGACGCTGGTAGACGCGTCGAAATTCACAAAAGTATTTAATCTACTATGAGCTAGTATCGTTACACCAATGTTGGAAGTTTACTATCTTCAACATCAGAAGTAATATTTTACAAATATTAAACATTCGATTAAAATGGAACCAGTTATGATAATGTATTTAATTTTATTTTTTGCATTCACAATGCACTATTTCTTCAGTGTTCTTTCTTGTCGTGGGTTCGAATCCCACCTGAGAGCTCGGAGGCGTGGTTATTTTTTACAAGCGTATTTTATATGTCATAAACAAGTTGTTATTATTATTTGTTGATAAATTGAACTAAAATGTAAAAAAAAATCATTAACAATATTTTCCGTCCCCAAATTTGCCTTCTCTAAACGTCTTTTCCTTTTAGTAGTATTTTTTTAAATTCTAGTTATTCCCACGAATATGGGATAAAAACCATCCAAAAGGCCATCCCCCCGGCTCATATTAAAGAGATAAAGGCTTCAGTACAACAGGGTTCGCCACGGTACCCTGAGGCGCAGCGTTAGCGGTATGACATGTTTATACACCCTCATACCCTTGGTATTGAGATTCATACTCCACATTCATACCAAATGGAACGAACTTATTTTCCCAAATTTGATGGGGTTGTCTTTTTCTTGTGGAGTTACTGTCCTTCCAGCTTCAACATCAGACCCTGATTACCATATAGGATCAAAGTACTCGTCAATACGAATCAAACGAGCCCAAACTCGATGGGGTTGTTACGTTTTATTGCGGAGTTCCTACGGCCATTTTCCAGCTCTAGCATCAAAACCCGATAGCGTAGTTGAGGTCATCTGCGATTAATATCAATCACGAACATTTGTTGGTATTATTCTCCTATATACCTTACATAAAGAAACAATGAATTTTAAATGCCCTTGATCGATAATTTAATAGTTATTAAACCGAGCTGCATTTTACCAGCTTTTAAAATTAAAATAACATTTATTAAAGCACATCATTTAGCCTAGGCCAAAAGAAGCACTGTAAGATTTGTGTTATGGATACTACGGATAGATATACATAAATGAGTAATATTTATAAAAAAGGTTGGTTATATTAAAGAGATTGCATATCGCATTATTTCTCTTTCCTTTCCTTTTGCCTCACATCGGCACTTTTTGTAACGTATTAAAATTGTTAAAGCAAACAATGGTTATAATAAACTAGATACACCGCTCACTTTCATATGAATAATAATTATATCACTCATATTCACACCAATTAGCCTAGCCCAAAGTAAGCACTGTAACTCTTGTGTTATTGATACTAGGGCAACGGATAGACAGATATTTGATGCATATATAATATTCATAGATATATAATTGGTAATATTCAGGTACAAATGCTCACATTTATCACAACGGACTGGAACTCCTTTCTCGAACAGATCCGGGACTTGAACCCAGGATTTTCGATGCGAAAGGATCGCTACCGTTACACCAAACAGTAGTAAGATAAGATAAAAGGTTTTATGATTGTGAACTTAATACTAATACTGTGAGTTTAACTTGCCCGCTCACACTTGTCTACTTTTTTCCATTCATGTGCACGCAAAGCAATTCCATAGAAACGTTAGCCATTATTAACCAGGCTGTTTTTCTATGCTAGAGTATTTTTGTACTTTATATCAACATTATAAAACGTGCATGTAAAAAAATCGATGATAAAACCTACTTTTTTCTTATAATGGGATCTCTTTCGTTGACATAATGTATTTCAACGAAATTTGGCATTTTTTTTGCATCATATTACTTTGTCATAATTGATTTTTAGCAGCATATGTACTGTGGCATAATTATAATTAGGTCTAATATATTTATACATAATTATAATTTGCACAATGTTTTAGGCGTAGTGTATAGTCGCATAATAGTATTTTGCAATGAGCTTTTATTTTATTAATGGTTGTTTGAATCCGAAAATAAAAAAGATACTTTAACCAGTATATCCTATATTATATATTGTCAAAAAGTTTATGTTAGCTTAGGTTAGGTTAAGTTAAGTTAGAGCAATGTTTATGTAAAAAGTTAAAGTAATGGTTGTGATTTTTATGTAAATGGATAGTGAACCTATAATTGCATATCAACAAGGCCTAAAAAAAAATACTAAATATTACTGTTTTCTTTGTATCGTCGTCTCCACAAAATGACATGATGTTATAATAAATTAATGACTTATTGATGACCTTCGTGGTTCAGTGGCTCGCATAACGGTTTTCGTGGTAACGCCACTCCAGGACCCAGGTTCGGTCATTTACTCAGCTGGGGGTATATTGTCTGCCACTTCGTCTAAGCTATAATCTAAGAACACAAATTTTTTGTTTGTGTGTTTGTCTGTCCGCTCTTTTTCTCGCTCTTTTTCCATTGTATATGCGTCACCATAGCAACGCGTTAACCGCAAGTAGTTCGTCTATCAGACGCTAGATGGCGCTAATGGAAAAATATTTAATAATAGAAAAAATTTAAGGATTTTGTCCACCCGTGCGGAGCCGGGACGGGCCGCTATTATTAATATATTTAAATAAATCTGCGTGGTCCCTTACTATTGACCAAATTTGAAGGTCACCCCAAGGGCGATGGTGCGTGCTATGCTCGGAGTTTCCCTACGTGTTGAATCAGAAATGAGGATATCCGTAGGAGAACCAAAGTAATCGACATAGCTCACAGAATTGCCGAACTTATGTGGCAGTGGGCAGGGCACATAGCCTGTAGAGCTTTTTTTTTTAAATAGATCCCAAGATCCCGTCGGCCAAAACAAGATCCACGATGGAACGAGCTAACCCAAAAGGTGCCTATTCACCCTGGCTTTAAAAACGGACGGGTAATAAGTACTCGGAAATACAGACGCAGGAAGGGAGTTCCACTCGCATTATAACGCATTATAAACGCTTGGTGTGACAGCTAGGAATAGCAACCAAGAAAGGATGGTAGCTTGCAGTGCGTCTGGATGTGCGATGGAAAAGGGAGATGGCAGTATGAGTATATGCAGCTCCTGAGAACACTCTCCAAAATACATACTGTAGAAGATCGACAGACAGGCAACTTTGCGGCGATGAGCTAAGGTGTGAAGCTTGCTGATGGCCGTTGGGAGAGAAAAGTTCTTGGATGGTGACCACGGACTGGAAAACGAAGCCTCCCACTCGGTGGACCGACGATATGATGAAAATGGCGGGAAGCACCTGGATGCGGGCATCGCAAGACCAGGACTCGTTGAGATCCTTAGGGGAGGCCTTTGTTCAGCAGTGGACGTCCTTTGGCTGAGACACCGAATCATTACTAAGATGGTTGATGTTGATGAAAAAATTCATCATAATTTATGTCCATTGCACTTGCAAAACCTGTCGTTATGTCAGATAATAAAGATGGAGAGAGATGTGAGTCAAGTTGAAATATTGCAGAGTGGAACTGCTTGGCCCACACTATTTCGGAATGCGGGCTAAACATGATGTATAAGAGCCGGAGTTGTTTGCCCCGTAAGGGATAAAAGGGTTTAAAGTAGCACCACAGTGTAAACTTGATCAGTAGCATAATTTTAACCTGCGTGGGTTGGAAAAAAATATTGTTTTTTGCAAATCACTTTTTTCAAAAATTGCGTTGAAAAAGGTTTTATAGATTTGATAGGTTCACTACAATCACGAGCAATAAGGTGTATATACTTTAGAACCATGCCACACTGAATAGTCCGAAAGTAAATAGACAACAGTATAGATATAAATAATTGATGTAATGTGACATAGTTCTACGGTGTATACATCTTATTGCAGTTTAGAACCTAAATATACTGCTACCGTTGTACATATTAATTCACAAAACAAGAAAAAGTCACGTAAAACGTAACATATTGTAATATTATGAAGATGTCAAGATTAGTTATATATAATTATGATCAATATATTTTATTTGCATAAATCAAGGTAGAAAGAATGTTATTATTGGACCGTAGCTCAAGTTTTATCGATAAGCAAATATTTTGTCGTCAGCATGTTAATAATTATTTATGTATAACTTCTCTTTATAAAATTCTAATTTATGTGCAGTTGTTAAAATTAAAAATTATAGTTATATCATTAATAATTTAAAATGTTACATTACAAATACAATATATAATTGGAAAGCGGGGCAATGCCATCGTAATGTTACCAGTCATTTGCATATTTAAAAAAATACTGGATTCACAACGCATTAATCTAGTTTTTTTTTTAATTTAATTCTGAAGATTCGACTCCTTTATAAGAGCCTTGATCACAGAATGACAAAAGTTATGGTCGTCATACGAGTGCTATTACCGTCATATTACTGCTGTTAAATTTATTTTTATCTTGATAACTAATTGTTTTTATCAATTCTTCCGTAACTGGTCATATATTACTGAACATAAGCATATTTTATTTTAATTATTTTTTTGCAATCACAATACAACATCACCGAACTACCTAAATCGACTGTTACATTTTTGTATAGTATTATTTTTCATGTTGATGGTAGTTATTGATGGAAGTAGGGATGCCAGATCTTAAAATAAAAACCAGACAGTTCAGTCAATATGGCCGGACATTTAGGCCTTATTTGTAAAAAGGCCGCACACTCTTAGTTTTTTTATGCTTATGACAATTTTTCTTTGAATAAAACAAGGGTTTTTATTTACTTTTAAACTAGATTTGAGTGGAGATTAAGAGTAGCGGGCTTGTCCTTTCGATTGCACTACGAATGGCGAGGGCGGTGTGGAAACGAAAGAATGACAAATGTAAAAAACGGTTAAATTCAAAAAATCTGACTAAAGTCGGACAGGTCGTATACTGTAATTTGGCTTTTTCTGGACGCCTGGCAACCCTGAATGGAAGGATACTAGCTCATAGTAAAACTAGTAATACGTTTGTAAATTTCGACACATCTGCCAGTCTCGGTCAAAGCAGTCACCTGGATAGTGAAAGGTCGTAGGTTTAAGACCTACCTGAGGGCTTGAAGATATGGCTTTTTATAGTATTTTAAATTTTATAAGCATACTATGTAAATAATTTTAATAGAAAAATACTAGAAAATATCGACTCGATTCACAAGTGAATTTTGAGGCACGTATTCACTTGTGAGCCGTGTCGATTTTTACTAGTATTGTTCTGTTAAAATAATCTATCTTATAAAGGAACATCGAAAAATTGCAATAAATATATGTAAAGAAACTGTATTTCTTCATTATTAAGTAATGCATAGATGGCGCTGTGTGTAGTGGCGTCGAGCCGAGCCAAGGTTATGACAAATGACAGCTGACGTTTGTTCATATCTTTTGTCACAATCGAAATGCAAACAGTAAATATAAAAAGGAATTGTGAGTGAATAGACTTTAAATGTCGTTTTTTTGTTTTCAGGTAAGATACCTATAGTTAATAACATTGTACAATTACTCTCCTCTCGTGTACGATATTAAAACAATACATTTTTGTTTTCAGAGCAACACATGTTTATTTTGCAATTCCTAATATAAAATAGAAATAGTCTTATATATATAATTAAAAAACATACTATGTGTCTCTACACTGTGGTTCAAAGTCATGTGAAAAATAGCCGTTGCTGGATTCTGGATCTGACCACTACGAACCGGTGTAAGCCAGAATGCAAACCGTACATCAGGCTTTCAGGGGTAAAGTCAACTTTGTGACAAGTCGCATAGTTCACATAAGTTAAGAGCTATGTTTAAGATATATTCCATTTTATAATAAGGTTCCCTTGAACTGCCTTTATTAAAAAGCGAAAAAGTTGTTTAAAACACAGCAAAGGCTATTTTGGCTGTGTAACCTGAATTACGTGATTTATGCTTTATGGATCTTAATCATTTCAATATAGATCAATCATTCGCAAACAAATTATTTCGTTTGAAAAGTTTTTAGATATTTGCTCAACATTTTTACGCTAATTCGTGAAACTCGATTTATTGATGATAAATAAGTTCTCATATATGTCACGTTCACCAGCATTAACTAGACTGGTCTAAAAACGTGTTGGGACATGCTGAAATTAATAATAATAAAAATAATAATATTTACTACATTCACACCAATTAGCCTAGTGCTAGTCCAAAGTAAGCACTGTAAGGCTTATGGCTATGTAACGAAAATATATGATACATAGATATGCAATATTTCTAGATCATACAAACATCTGCTCCTTTCGGGATTAGAACCCGGGACTGCTGGTGCGAATAGCAGGATCGCTACCGTTGCACCAAACGGTCGTAAATAAATATTAGACAACTGATTATAAAAATAAAGTAATTTTAAATTTGTAGTTGGTAAGATTTTTATAAATCTATATTTGCCTTAAATTTATCTATCCGATTCCCTAGAGTCTTTTACATGCCTTGCAGTGCTTACTTTTGGCTAGGCTAATTAGTGTGATTGTAAAATATTATTATTATTTTATCAGGAATTCTAATAAATATTCGTAAACACACAGTATAAAACAATACTATTTATACTAAAATACTTATATAATCCGAATTTTAAAATACGTTAAAAATATGTAAGCTATAGTTACATTTCAACGTCGAATGTCACAAAAATACAGGGTACACGAACAAGTACATAGTTACTATTGGATTGATAATTTAAATTTTGAAAAGACTACAACTATAAATATTATGAACCATGACAGTTGTTCATACAAATAACTTAGTAGACCGGAATTATTCTCTTTTTTTCAATTCAAATATGAGTGCAATCTCTTATTAGCAACCCTCGACGTTTTGGCTGAAACTGGTGCTTTAGACCATACAACTGAAGTAAATCTTCTTTAGCTTCATCTATATATATTAGATATACGAAACGTAACTGGCTATGAGAGAAAGAGAGAAAGAAAATGTGTGCTCGTACCTCTCTTGTTGCCCCTACAGTAATAAACGAAACGTAACTATCTCCCTTTATATCTTCACTAACTTATATCTCCCTCTCAACTTTCGTTTGCCCCGTCCGATCACCCTTTTTATAACGCTCTCGTCTGGCACTCACCAGCTTGCTCCCAAAGTCAAGGAAAGAAATTTTACTTCAAAATAGATAGAAGCCTATGAATAAATGATAAACGTAACTATGCTATTTATAATTATGTAATTGGGTTTAATCCTATTAAATTATTTTTATAATTTTTATATATTTTATGCATTTTCAATGCGATCTTATAAGATAAATTATTATAATAGAAATGATTTCCAAAGGTTGCGGGTTCGATTCCCGCCTGAGATTCACTTGTGACCCGAGTCGATTTTTTCTAGTATTTTTCTATTGTAATAATTTATATTATAAGATCGCATTGAAAATGCATAAAATATATAAAAATTATAAATCTAACATGGCTGTTTCATCTTAATCGATTGATCAAACATTTGTAAAAATGTTTCTTTCGAATACGAGAGGATGTTCCTCTCATTGATGTAACAACGCTGGCCTACAGCGTAAAATCAGGAATGTATTAGAAAATTTCGATGAGTGTTCGCAAGGCTCGGTAGCTCAATTGGGAGAGCATTGGACCGGATTTCCAAAGGTTGCGGGTTCGATTCCCGCCTGAGATTCACTTGTGACCCGAGTCGATTTTTTCTAGTATTTTTCTATTATAATAATTTATCCTATTAAATTATGTTAAAATATATAAATAAATAAATCCCAATTTATAAAAATGAAATATGTTAAAAAATTGTTTTCAGTAATTTTATAACGAGAAAAAAAAACAGCAAGGTTTGTTCGAGCGACGAAGAAATGGGGGCCTAAATCCCGTAACCGCACGTACACCAAAGACTTCTTAACAAATCTAATTCCCAGCTCTCCAAGCGTCTTCACTTAGTGTGGCCAAGAAAAGAGCGATAAAAACATTTATTTTTTTTACGAGCGTAAATGCTTTACGCATATCCCACGGTCGACGACGGGGTTATGTGGGACTAGCATGTCAGTAAAAGGCTGACATGCTATCAGGTTAGCTTTCAGCTTCGTGGGTTCCTGATTCGGAATCAGCACGTCAAAATGATAAATAGGTTTTATTCATTTGGACGTGGTGATTCGGGTAATTTGTATCCAGAATAGAAATTAAAACTTATTTCATTAAAAACAAAACTACTTTTTAACGAATACTTCAACGATTTTGTCGCATTTATGATAAGAAGTCAGAACTTCTTGTCCCAGAATTAAGGTCTATCATACAAACAGCGAAAGCGATAAATCATTTGGACATTTAAAACAAACACTCAAGTTATTCTCAGGCAGGACTCACACTCGCAACCTTTCCACATTCGGTCCACTGCTCTCCCAATTGAGCTACAGTGCCTTGTGAGCATCCGTTGAAATTTTGTAATACATTTTACTTTTTTATGCTGTAGGCCGGCGTTACTTATCAATGTGTCGAACATCCGAAAGTAACATTTTTACTAATGTAATGACAATCAATTAAGATAAAACAGCTATTTAATTTATGATTTGCATATTTTACGCAAGTTTGTATGATATAATTTAAAAAAGTCATAAAATAAAGCACTGAAAATTCAAAAATATAAACATCTAAATAAATCAAATTTTTTATACGTTGTTACGGTTTTTGTGCATAATTTATATTTAATCCTAACGTTTCGACTCCTTTACAGAAGCCGTGATTACAGAATGGGCGTCATATTTTTTCTACTACCTTAATAATATTTTAATCGGTCACGCACCTATGCATTCCTAAAAAAACCGTAAAACTTTGTTTAATTTAAATGTGTAATGTGGACGGAACCGTAAGAACTAAATGTAAAAATCATAAAACAAACTATCATATAAATTATTTTTATAGATGAATATTAGTAAAAATCAACTCGGCTCACAACTGAATTCTCAGGCGGGAAACGAACCCGCAACCTTTGAATTTTTTTAGTAATTTCTAATTTTTATTTTTTGCCTCATCAATGAGAGAAACATCCTCTAGCATTCGAAAGAAACATTTTTACAAATGTTTGGGCAATCGATTAAGATGAAACAGCTATTAAGTTTTATAATTTTATAGATTTTTTGCATTTCTTTCAATGCCACTAATGAGATAAATTAAATAAGTTATCTCATATATCTAATGAAATCTATTAAAGTTAATAGATAAATACCTAAAAAAACCTACTCGGCTCACAAAAAAAAAATCAGAATTCTAAAAATTCACTTACAAAAGAAACGCAAAAAAGCAGAAAAAATGCAAAAAGCAAATAAAATTATAAAACAAACTATCAGGCTCATTTAGTTAATTCAATTAATTTTACCCGCATATTCTATGGCCCCAAACAAACCGAGCCTCTCACGGCGAGCAGACGGCGACTTTTAAAGTCCACTTGGAGCAGGTTAATTATATCTTCACTTCCTTGACAACTAGTACTATAAGAACTTGGGAGTTTTCTTTATCTAAAACGTTTCTTCTGTTTGTGTCACTTGTAACTCACACAAACAGAAGAAGAAAGAAACATTTATTAGTACTAAAACACACAACAACGAAAGATGTATATGTACATATATAAATAAAAAGAATAACAAATATGAAAGAAAAAAACAATACAAGATTATATTATGATTAACATAAAAAATAAACATAAAAAAGAAAAGAAAGATAAAAAGAAATACTTTTTTATCTATTAGGTATATCACGATAGCTTATCTTAGTTCTGGGTATTTATGTACTAGTTTTGGGTAGATTTTTTGCGCTTCTAAAAATATATTTGTAAAATTAACTTTACAAACTATTAACTAGTAGAAGTTGCTAGGTTAATTGGTGTGAATGTAAGAAATATTTTCCTGATTAAAGCCTTAAATCCATAAATAAACTGAGGTAACACATCACAACTGCTAATCGCGAAGTTTTCTAAAACTCGTCAAACTCGTAATGGGCAATACCGATTTCTGATACTACGATTGCGAATACGTGTGCGGAACTTTACCGGACGGCCAATGAAAACACGACCTTCACATCTTCGTAATATAACTTTATTTAGCTCAACGAATCAAGAAGCAATTCGAACTTAAAGCTGATTTGTATAATATTACTTGCCTTTGATAAAAGTCATTTACGGAATGTGAACATTAATGATATTTTATCAAAAAGTTATTTGGATTTTGATTTAACTTTATATAAAATTATCTAGTTTTAATTTTTAGCATTCATTCGTCTTTTTATATTAAAATTGGAGTTTGTTTGTTGAATATATTGAAATAACCGTTTTTTACTACATGCATACGAATATAATATACGGTACATACACCAAAATAACATCTTTTACAATTTTTATCTGTCTGTCTGTCTGTTTGTTCCTGCTAATCTCTGAAATGGCTCGACCGATTTTGACTGAACTTTTATTGGCAGGTAGCTGATGTAATAATGAGTAACTCAGGCTTAGAAAAATTCTTTTGTTTTAGCAAAATAAAGTAATGTTGCAATACTCAAGTATTGTCCAGTACTGCGCGCAGCTCACGCGCATGCCACCACTGTGCGCAACCCACCACTTCTCCCACCAACGAATCATATCACAAAGGCTGCCTGTCGCTGCTGTTTGCTGACGGTTGTGTCTCAACGACTTCATTTAGAAATTGATTTCCAGTGCTGATATCATACTTTTGATTGATAGGTATCTTTTATAATTCCACTGAGCCATAGCAACGCGTAGCCGGGTTAGCTAGTCAGAAATATGTTTGGACATGTGCAAAGGATGGAAGAAAGAAGATTTACATGATCATAAGGCAAATGTGCATAGGCAAATTGGTAAAGACAGACCGATTAACTTTCAGCGATCAAATAAGAGATGACTTGCAAAAAAGCCAGGTCAAAAGCACCCTTAATCGACCATCTTATATAAAAGGTTTGATGAGAGTTGAATAGCGAGCGATGTGGAAAGTGGAAACCTTTAATCACTGCCTACGAGTAATAAGCGTGTATTAATAAATATTTTTGTATCGATAAATAAAAAAAAATGAATTTCTAGAAGCTCGAAAGCACCGCGGTGAAGGAATAAGGTCTGTGTTTGCAAAGGTTCTGAAAATGGTTACGTAAATTTGCCTGGTAGCTGTATCTACTTTATCGATTGTTCGAGGGATCATTACCGTTACACTTACCGGTCTTCATATAAAAAAATATTTTTTTAATACTGCTAGATTTTTATAACCAAAGAAAATATTACTAGAAAACTCAACGTGTTCCAGAGGGAAGAGACTGGCTATTCAGGCAAGTGCTCTTCCGAAAACCGACCGAAACTTCGACATAACGCTTTAACCCTTTTTTCAATTAAGTATTTCGATATGAAAATCTTTCTAATATTTGAATATATGAAAAAATATATATTCAGAATAGAGTAAGGAAATACTTTACAAGTTACTTCTTTGTCGATTTATAAAATACTTAAAAACTTACATTCAATATTGTATGTTATAATTACCTATCCCATGACGCTTGTATTTCGCTTAGAAATATTTGGAACAAGATATAAGTGTGAAACTTTTTTGAAAAAAGCCTTTATTATAACTTGTTTATAAAATTAACTAATAAGTTAAAAAACCCAAATTTGATAGGATTCTGTCGTTTTAGTGCGGAGTTCCTTTGGCCACCTTCCAGCTCAAGCATCAGATCCTGGTTACCTTGATTATTGACGATTACTTTGATCTTATAAGATCAAAGTAATCGTCAATACAAATCAAACGAGCCCAAACTCGAAGTTGTTGTGTCGTTTTGTTACAGAGTTAAATTTTCAGCTCAATCAGAAACCGGGAAGTGGGTCACATTTAACTTGCAAGTTTACATTACATACACCGTGACAGGTGAAAGTAAATAAAAGCTTGTAAAAATTCAATGGATCGGAATATCTGTCAGAAGCTCAATTAAAAGAGTACTCGCCCACCCAGCGAAAGGATATAGGCTCGAGTCCCGCATAACTCTCGGGACAAAAATAATCTAATTTTTTTATTGCGTTGACTGCAATTTCATCAACATTACTCCTTTTCTACTACTAGGAAACTAGCTTTTCCTATTTTTGAAAAAAAGGAAGAGACATCGTGCGTGAAATTGAAAGCTTAATATTTTTTATACAGACGCACCGTAACAATAGGTTTAAATATTTTTTGTCAAATCAAATCTCAAGCGCCATGTGTTTTTGTTCCTGAAAAAAAATTTCCACAAACAGTTGTCTGTCAAATAAAATATTACTGTACTCTTGCTCTAGCAGGCAAATAATTTAAGTATTCTGTATACCATACTTTCATTTGACTTCAAAGAGAGCAAGGGATACAAAAGCTTAGCCTAATAAAAACCCCCTTTTTAATGAAGACTCTCTTTTGTTCAAGCAAATTACAAAGGAAACGGTAAATTTTTTTAAGTAAACTTTTTGTTTTAAGTAAATTTTTTTAAGTTTAAAAAAAGTAATAAGTATATTTTAGTATGTATTTGATTTAAAATGGAATGAAAAATGAATTACAGGATATACCAACATTGATGACGTTGCGGTTGCGGACGAGTTCGAGTTCCGGAAGGGGCAAATGTTAGTGTGATAAATACTAGCATTTGTACCTGAGTCATGGGTTTTACATATATTTCTATAAATGTTACATACCTGTGTTATATATGTTATGATATGTGTATGTCTATCCGTTACCTTAGTATCCATAACACAACCCTTATACTGCTTACCTTGGGCTAGGATAATTAGTGTGAATTTACTTAATATAATTATCATTTTAAAATTATCTTTATAAATACTCGATATGCATAAGAATCTTCTTTAAAATTTTAGCACAATTTTAACTGAAGTAAAATGCACCGTTCGCCAGTTAAACAAAAATTAGCATCCCCATAAAAAAGTTTTCAAGTTGGCAACTTCCTAATTTATGGAGATACGGAACAAAATTATTATGGCAAAGAAAAATGAATTTAATAATCATAAAAGTTCTTTCTTCTATATAAATTATGGGCGTTGCCCTTTGAATTTTGGTATCTGCACATATTTGGGTCCGTTCAGGTTCAGACGGACTACTTTTGGTTTTAGGTTTAAAATTCATTACATCGTTTAAGAAGATATACTTCAGTTTAATTTGAGCGATAAATAAAAAAGAAACTATAAATAAATAATAAATTTGGACAATCAAACCGATACCTTGATTTCCCCTTTTGTAATTATGAAGAGATGAGACGAAATTATTTTAATTTAAAAGGCATTTACAATGCATTCATAGAAAACCAATTATTAATTCCTACGTCGAAAGACCATGTACCAAGAAGAAGCTGCAAGAATTTCTTTCCCTTTAATATGTGTTACAGAATTTCTTGATTTATGGAAACATTTCTAGGGCTTCTTAACGTGCATCAGAAAAATATTTATATTTTCTCAAAAAAAAAACAATAATAAATGCGTCATTGACTAAAAATTGTTTAATTTAATTGTCTAGAAGTCATTTTAACCACGTGAAACATGTGTCACAGACATAAACATTGTTACCACACTTAATATTTAATCTGTGGCTTTATTACAATCTAATCTTTTTAAGAGGCATAATTATTTATAATTTTTGCTTTCTCTTTTCCATCGGGCATCATTTTGAAAGTAATTGATCAGTGCATCAAATGCCTACAAATAAAATTAAAAAGTGGCGTTTTCATTTATAATTTTCCAACATTTCAGCAATAACGTTTCAATATGTTAAGATAGATTTTAATAAATCATATAAATTTTATTAAAAGAAAAACACTAAAAAAAATGTACTCGTTATTATAATCACAAATTATTCTGAAGTGGGACTCGAACATTCAACCTTTGGATATCCGATCCACTCACAATTAAGCTACAGAGCCTTATGAGCACCCGTTGTAATTTTTACTTTTTTACGCTAAAGGCCAGCGCGTTCAACATCCTCGCATTAGAAAGATACACTTTTAAAAATGTTTAACAGTTAATTTAGATGAAACAGCTATTTATTCTTTGATATTAGCTAACTTAATGAAAATACTTTTCTTTGTTACGCAATCACGTCAAAACTACTGAACCTATCGTTATGGAGCTATGACCGATCGACGCGGGAAAATCTGTAGGCTTATTTAGATGTATTTAGATATTTATTTACTTTTAAAAACTTTATTCCGATTTTATTTTATTCAGTGGGTTGCTATGGTAACGGTTTACGTCATTATTTTTCTACATTTTAACTTATTGTTTGACATCAAAATAAGAACGTGAAAAGTTAAATAAGAAAACAGAAGATATCAGTCCAACAGTTAAGTGTAGAAAATTTATGTTTATATGCTGACTAGCTTCACTGGGCTAATAATTATTTCTCTTCATTAGTATATGTTTTGTTGAATATTTGATTTGATTATCATTAATCAACCCATTTTTTTCAGAAATTTCAGCATTGACAAAAAAATAATCGTAAATTTAAGTTTTAGTTGGATACCAGTATTGTCCTAAAGTCTTTGTTATATGAACCTTTGTACAATTAAACGTTGATTATGTTTTAATCAGACCCCACAAAGTCACAAGACACTGTTAAGCAGTTCATTTAATTAACCACAGCAAGTGACCCAAATACGGGTAGACAGTAATTAGTGGAGACATGATAGCTGAAACTTGTTGAGGTAAATGTTATGTGCTAAACAAATTAATTTTGGCAATGACCTTATGTAACATTATAGTGACTAGCTGACCCGGCCACGCGTTGCTATGGTAACGTTAATTGATTATAAAAACTGTTATTCTTAGGCTAATGGTAACTATGGTAACTATATATGGTAACAAAACAACATACACACAAAGTATTTTCATAATATAATTAGGATATAGTTTATTTCGTATCATTATTCATTTGAATTAAAAAGTATATACGTAGATTTTACTGTATACTAGTTAACCCGGCCACGCATTGCTGTGTTATAAATGAGACCTGTCCTATGTCCTAAGTCGGAATAAATTCAGCAAAATTAAAGAAAATCATCAAAATCGGTTGAGTAGTTTGGGAGTTCATCGCGGTCAAACACTGTGACAGGGAATGTATAATACATAAAGATTATATTTGTAAACACTACTATAGAAAACTTAACAATTGCCAGTCCAAGTTTATCGATAGAAATCTCATCGATCGACTCGTCTCAAATATCGACACTTGATATCGATATAGTATCGATATCAACGGTAGCCTCATCCATATTTCCAAACTATCGATAGTGGTTTTTCCGGCACCACTACTTAAACCGTCTTTAAGAACTTTTTGACCTTGATCTATCGAATTTGCTGGTTCACAAAGTTCGTCGGCTAATGTTCCCAATAACAAAATGGCTTCCTAAATCTTTCACAGGGATCAAAACTTTGAGAAAAGATCAGAATTGGTTTGAAAGTATTATAAGGACATTTGGGAAATTAGAACATTGTCGTGATAGCGAAAGGCTTTGGGTACTATCCGTTTTTGTTTTTAAACTACAGTAAATCCTTAGGGGATTTAGCACGCCACGGTCAAGAATATTTAAAACTGCCTTTGATGCTAACTATAAATCACATTCTTGCTAAATAAGTACCGACGACCGATTGGTGCAACGGTAGCGATCCTACCTTTCACACCTACGATACTGGGTTCAAATCCCGGGCAGATGTTTGTGTGATGAATATGAGTCACGGGTGTTTATATATATTTCTACAAACATTACATATGTATGTATCATATACGTATGCTATCTGTTACCCTAGTATCGATAACACAAGCCTTACAGTGCCTACTTTAGACTAGGCTAATTGGTGTGAATGTAAGAAATATTTATATTTAATATTGTAAATGTCGTTATTTCTGTTAAAACTGCTGAGTTTCTTGCGCCCATTCTTTTTGTTAGTTAAAAGTCATACTGAATGGGTGGTAGGTAAAAATGTTGGACTATTCAAAACAACTTATTATAACTACATTTTAATAAAGTAATTTTTAATTTTTATTTATTTATGTCTATCCGTTACCCTAGTATTCATAACAAAAGCTTTATAATGCTTACTTTGGGCTAGGCTAATATGTTTCTTGCATGATTTTTTTATTGCATAAATCGTTAAATCGAGTCATTTTCAATAGAAATATACTTTATTTTTTTTGTAGAAGTAATTTTTGTTAAAAAAATATTTTCTTGGGTCAGTGCATTAATCGTAATTTAAACAGGCGCCATTTTCACGCGCTTTAAAATGACATGATTCGCCACGTTACTATGGGTGAATCTACATACATTGTAATCATATATGTTTCCGGCAAACGCATGGCTTCATGTCATGTGACGTCACAACCAATGGGAAGGCGCTCTGTTTGTTTTGAAACTTTCGTTTATGCATAATTTTTAACCAAAAAAAAATATTTCTTAAAAATAATAGAAATTATCGATTTTATGCCGTCATTAATGCCGTCAGTTTATTACAAATTTGAAGAATATTTACAAAAAATATAAGATTTTTTCTAAATTACATGCAAGAAACCTATTGGTGTGCATGTAAGAATTATTATTCCATTCTACTACCTCAAGAAGAACAGTTTAAATTTTGATGGGAGACGCAGTAAAAGGAATCTAACTGTGCCAAAACTCATCGATACATTGTGTTAGCATACACAGAGACATTAAGAGAACATGCATACATAAAATCACTTCTTTCTCCCGCAGAGATAGGCAGAGATCACACATTTCCACTTTCGACGATTCTGGCATACATCTCTTGCTTCTTCAACTCGCATCAGACCTCTAATAAAAGCTCGTCGGTTAAGGGTACTATTGATCTGGCCTTTTTAGGGTTCCGTACCTCGAAAGGAAAAAACGGAACCCTTATAGGATCACTTTATTGTCCGTCCGTCTGTCTGTCTGTCAAGACCCTTTTTTCTCAGGATGCGTGGAGGTATCAAGCTGGATTTCACATCAAATACTTAAGTCTACTGTCCCTTGGAGCTGTGAAAAAATTCAAACTTCTAAGCCAACGCAATCAAAAGATACAGCCGTTTATGCCGCAAATTTTCGACACTCAAAAGAGAATTAAAAGGGAGTTCAGGGTACTTCCCGTGAACTCAGAATCTTGAAATTTGGTACGAAGCTACGTGTTATAGCACAGATAAAGGAAAAATTGCGAAAACCGTAAATTTTTAGTTACATCATATAATAAAAATATTTTACGGAACCCTTGGTGCGCCAGTCCTACTCGCATTAGGCCGGTTTTTTTAGGACATCTTCTATTTGGTCCTTGAAAATTGGCCTTGATCTGCCTTATTTAACTTGCCCATGCACATTGACCTCACATTCTTGTCTCGTCAATTTTCTTTCGTTCATCCTCTCTACGTGTCCTAACCATCAAAGCATCCCTTTTTGTCTTTTTCACTATATCTACTTTCACACCTCAACATTTTCTTATCACATCATTCCTTACTTTATCCATCAAATTCACTCCAGATATACTTCTTAAAGCTCTCATTTTTTAATGGGTTCGCTTTTGATCCCAATCAAGCCCGGGGGCCAAGACAGAATCCACGATGGAACGAGGTAACTCAGAAGGTGCCTATTCACCCTGGCTTTAAAAACAGACGGGTTATAAGTACTCAGAAATACAGACGCAGGGAGAGAGTTCCACTCCTTTGTTGTGCGCATTATGAAAGATGTTGGGAAGCAATAATAATAATTATACATTCGTGCTTTTTTTGCCAAACCAAATATCTTTCTATTGCTAATACTTTAGAACCCTACAGAAAATGTCCTGACAAAGGCCTGGTCTAATGCACCCTTAACCTTTTGTGAATGGTCTGATGACAGTTAAAGAAGCGAGAGATGTATGTCAAGATCATCAGAAGCTGTGACCTCTGCCTACCTCTATAGAAAAAGGTGTGATTACTTATTTATATATCATATGTATGTCTATCTGTTGCTTTAGTATCCATAATCCAAGCGTTTCAGTACTTACTTTAGGGTAGGTTAATCGGTGTGAATATTAGGAAAGAAAAAGGTATTTTTACCAATAGAAGATCAGTTCTTTGCAGAGGGGTTAAAAGCCTGAAATTATAATGTGCGACTTGACCAGTCGGTTGGTCATCGGATGAACTATTAAAACTTACTATGACGTATCGTCAATTTAATTATTTATTTTTAATGCATTATACTTAGCATAATTTATCACATAATTACAACATATTTATATATAACATGTATATTTAAATACCCTTGACTCATGTACAAATGCTCGCATGTGATAGAAGGGGCCGCTCCATTTCTTTTCTTTAAAATAAAGACAAACGTCTTTCTCAGTATGCCCTTTATAATCAAATTGTTTCATGTGCATAAGGCTTATTTAATTTATTTATTTATTTCCGAGCGAAACATACATAATTTTAGACTTATACACAACACATATTGAATACACATATAACAATAAAGTTTCTACAGATATTTTACACATTGACAACTAACAAACACTAGCAAGAAATAATATGACATTGACAATGAAAGTTAAGCTAGATATTATTAATTTAAGGCTTCTACTGTTTACAAAAGTACTTAGGTTATACAAAAAAATTACTTCTTGTTACTTAACAATTAACAATTAACATTGGGTGATACGTTTAACCCACATCGTAGCAGCGTGGCTATCACGTGCACACACAAATATCTGTCGCTGTCTAAACTCTTTCGAAGATAGAATAACTCTCGCTCGGTCAAATCGGTCAACCCATAATCATCATAAATTCAGTAGACCAAAAGTCAGATATTATCCACCCTGTCCCAGTTTATCTTAGCGAGCGTAATGTAGAAAAATCGCGGAATTAAGTTACATCTTCGTCTTGAAGATAACGCAGAAAGCTTACTACTTAACTGAGGGATTATCCCAACCCGTATTCAAATGTATCTTAGTATAGAGCTAGACTTAAGAATGAGACAGAACATTGATCGGGGTAAATATATTTAGCAAGTAACTCTCAAAACCACATTTTACGTGGATATTTTGAATATTTTTTGTTTTTCCTATTGATTTATTACTACGTTAAGTTTGTACTGTTTCTTAAGAATTTTTTTATTTTTGTCTCAGCACATGTTGCAAAATGAAATAAATAACTTTATATTAAAAGAGCACTTAGTATTAAAGGGTTCTTTAATTTTTAAAACTTTTTGGGGTTCAAAGGTTGCGGGTTCTAGTCTCGCCTCTGATTAATTCGTAAATTCAAATTTTTGTAGAATTTTTCTATTAAAATTTATCATATAAGATAGTAATGAAAATGCAACAATATAAAAGACTATAATTGTTGTTCGGCCATCAAAAAAAATAGACTACAGAAAAAATACTGTTGGAAAGTACGCCGGGCATACATAGATAAAGTTCTCCTTATGTTTTAACTTAAGGCATACAATATGTGTTATTTAATACGCATAAAAAAACACATATCCGAGGCCTTCGGTGGAAAATATGGCTTATATTTTTATAAGCCTATTAATTTTTAAAGAAATATAATATATTTTTCTTAAGCAAATTGGTGGAAAGCACGCTTCACACCTTAGCGCCGCAAAGTAGCCGATTGTCCGTCGGTCTTCTACAGAATGTACTTTGGAGAGTGTGTTCAGGAACCGCATGTGCTCATATCGCCATCTTCCTTTTTCATCGGACAATTAGATGCACTGCGGGCTACCATCCTTTAATAATTGTATTCCCACCTGTCGCATCAACCGCTTCTCAACATCTTACATAATGCGCACAGCAAAGGAGTGGAACTCCCTCCCTGCATCCGAATTTCCGAGTACTTATTACCTGTCCGTATTTAAAACTAGGATGAATAGGCACCTTCTGGCTTTAATGGGATCAAGAGCGAACAAAATTAAATAAAAAAAGTATAGCATTGTAAATAAAATATTTTGATCCTCAACTTATTTATTTGACAAAGGAAGTTGGAGGGCCCCGTAATCTCAACCACCCTCCTTGAGTTTTTTTCCAACAAGAATCAATTTCTTCTACCAATATTGCGTTGACGTATGGGGACATTATTCTCGTAAATCGCGGCAAATGGGACGAATGAATGTACCCGATGCAAGCAACGACGTGAAAGGGACTTTTATGGCTCGTATCGTATAGGCCTATGATTTAAATTATAGTCGAAATTATTTATTAAATATAAAATATGCTTGTAAAATACAATCACTTCCAGCCTTCAGGTGGGATACGAACCCAGACACGTTCTCTATCCGGGCGAATGCTCTGACCGCTGATTAAATTAAATACATTTTTTCATATATATTGTGAAAATATATCATTAAAAATGAAAAATAAAATTCATTTATATATAGATTTTTAGGCCAGGAACGGTCGCGAACGTCCCCAGAACACTCTTTCAAAGGCTGTATTCCGAAATACTCATCAGTGTACTGGCCTGGATGACGTCATAAGTCAGTCGCCATTTTATACTGGACAACGTGAAAGAAAGTGTGACGATCTTGCCGGGCCTTTTCCCACTCTTTCGCTGTTACACTTTTTAAATATAATTATTTTTTGTGTGCAACAAAGTTTAATTAAACATACTCCGGAGAGTGTGCTCAGGAGCTGCATCTGCTCATACCGCCATCTCCCTTCTTCCATCGGACATCCAGACGCACTACCACCACCCTTATTGGTTGGTTTTCCTACTTGCTGCACCAAGCGCTTCTCAACATCGTTTATAATGAGCACAGCTAAGGAGTGGAACTCCCTTCCAGCATCTGTATTTTCGAGTACTTATAACTTGTACATTTTTAAAGCCAAAGTGAATAGGTACCTTCTGGGTTAGCTCGTTCCATCGTGGATCCTTCTTGAGACCCGAAGCAAGTATAACATTCAACGTGAAAGATATGGTTTCAAGTTAGAACTTTGCATTTACCCTTGTGGATAGAAACAGACGCAGTTAAGAAAGTGGCAGTATTCTAATGTAATATTTTTTATCCAAAAACTAAGTTTTGTTATATATTTATTATTATTTTATTTTATTTGCATTCTAATGCTATATTTCTATAAGATATAAAATACGCATGTAAAAAAAATAACTTGCCCAGATAGCGAGGGGATGTCAGTGTTTGAGTCACACATCTGATACAAGTTAAAATATTTCTTGTAAACATTTTCGTTCAACAGAAAAAATTATCAGCTAAATGTGTTCGATAGTTGTAAAAGTATTAAAATAGATGTTGAATGTAATCTTCTCAGCCAGATGACATCCACTGCTGGACAAAGGCTCACCCAAGGGTCTCCACAAAAACCGGTCTTGCGCCGCCTGAATCCAGTTGCTTCCCGCCACCTCCACCAGATCGTCAGTCCACCGAGTGGAAGGCCTGCCTACATTTCGCCTTCCGGTCCATGGTCGCCACTCAAGAACTTTTCTGCCCCAATAGCCATCAGTTCTACGAACTATGTGCTCTGCCCACTGCCACTTAAGTCTGGCAATTTTGGGGTCTATGTCGGTTACTTTGGTTCTCCTACGGATTTTCTCATTTCTGATTCGATCACGTAGGGAAACTCCGAGCATAGCAAGCTCTTTGGGTGACCTTGAGTACTACTCAAGGTCACCCAGGTAGTAGTTCCTAGAATATGAAGAGATGGCGCTGAAATCAAAATCAAAAACAAAAATCAAAATCAATATAACTTTATTTCATAGGCCCTTGCGGGCACTTAAAATCGTCAATTTTACAAAAACAAGATATTCTTCTATAATAAAGATAGCCCATGCGCTAGCGGCAAGTACATCCGCGGAGTTGATGCCGCGCATGTAATCGCCACGAGCGACCCGATTCCGAACGTAGGGGCTAACATGAGAAGAATCGGGCAAGAAACTCATGTGCCAAAACTCTTATAAAATCGCCAAATGTCTTACAAATTGTGTATATTACAAAACGATTCAGAGAACGAGCAATGACCTGCTAAGGAGTTGCTTATTTTATGGAGCCTATACCTGGGCATTGCTAGCTTGTCTTTATTTCTTAAATTGAAATTATGATAGTCACTATTTTTTCTGAATTTAATATCTTTACACTTGTGTGCATACAGTAGGTTTTCATAAATATATTGTGAATGTACAGTCATAATACCAATTTCTTTAAATGTTTCTCTTAAAGACTCTCGGGAGCCCATGCTATAGATCGCCCGAACAGCCCTCTTCTGCAGTACAAAAATGCAGCCAATATCGGCGGCATTTCCCCACAGTAGTATCCCGTACGACATAATACTGTGGAAGTAGCTAAAATAGACTAAGCGCGCAGTTTTTACGTCTGTTAACTGACGAATTATTTTTACGGCGTATGCTGCAGAACTGAGTCTGCTCGATAGGCATTCAATATGAGGAGCCCATTGTTACTTAGAATCTAAAGTTATACCCAGAAATACAGTTTGATTGGCCAGCTCTATTTCCTCATCCCTAACCCTGACTTTGGCTTTAGCTAATTGAACATTTGGCATAGTGAATCTAATGTATTTTGTTTTACTTTCATTTAACAACAAATTATTGGCGCCAAACCAGTGAACGACCTTAGAGAGTGCAATGTTTACTTCGTCAATATTAATTTTTCCACGTTTAACTTTAAATATTAAAGACGTGTCATCTGCAAACAAGACTATCTCATGGTCGCGTCTTACAAGGTGAGGGAGGTCATTAATATATACCAGAAATAGAAATGGACCCAATATTGAGCCCTGCGGTCTGCATCATTTGTAACAATGGGGGTGCCATTGTTACAAATGATCCAGTCGACTGCTCTCCATTGATGACCACCTTTTGAATCCTGTCACTTAGGTAAGAAGTGAGAAAATCCAAAGCGGTACCACGGATACCGTAATAGTGTAATTTCCTGATTAACGTCTGATGTTGGACACAGTCAAAAGCCTTTGATAAGTCACAAAAAACACCATAGGCATCCTGCGACTCCTCCCAGGCCTCATAAATGCATTCTAACAATTTTATTCCAGCATCAGTCGTGGACCGTCCGCGGGTAAAACCAAATTGTTTAATATGTAGTTAGTTATTATTACTAAAATATTTCTGTAATTGCTTAAGCGCGGTTTTTTCAAAAAATTTATTGAATGTTGATAGTACGGATATTGGACGAAAGTTAGAGGGATCTGAAGTACTACCAGATTTAAACAATGGAGTTATTTTGCTAAGTATTATCAAATCAGGAAACACACCACTATCAATACAGTTGTTGAAAACTAAAGCTAAATGTGTAGCAACTATTTCAATAACATTCTTTACCATATATACAGATATTCCCCAAAGATCGGCAGTTTTTTTAATGTTCAACGATTTAAAAGTGTCTATGATGTCACGTTTAGTAACATCATAGACAATTACATGAAGACCATGGAATCCTGTTGCTATAAAAAATGTGGAACCATAAATACTATCTGCAATAGAAAAAGGAGCTTCAATATATTCATAAGCTTGAAGGATAGAAAAATAAATTCCTAAGATAATTGTGAAAAATAAACCTTGGGTTATTTGTGTATAATTATTTTCTATAATACCATGATGAGCTCAAGTAATTGTTACCCCAGAAGTAATTAGAATTTCTTTTACTTTATTCCATAAAACCTTTTCCTGTTTTAAGTTTTTAATCCAGTGTTTATTAGTAAAGGTTTGTGCCTTAAAGTCAAAAATCATACCTTGGTTAACTTCAATCACATTGTATGGTTTATCATTTACTTTGGCCCATCTGACCAGCGAGTACCACTCATCCGGTGAATATACTTCTCTGCCCCTAGCCGTTTTCTCTATGAGAGCATGAACAGAATCTCCTTCGTTTTGTGTATGACCCTTTTCTAGAAAACGATGGCAGATCTTAATTTTGAAAATATTAGCGGCCAATAAATACATGTAATATACAATGCGATTTCGGTATTGTCCACCACAATTGTCTGACCATAAATTGACTTGAGATATTCCCTTAGAAACTAGCTTAGAGAAGAAATCGTATAAACAACTGGCTACTTCGTTAGCGCCCCTTTTAGCAATTTGTTCGTTCCACATATAACAAAAAGCTTCTTTTGTAGCCAGTTCAAATATCTTGAAATTATACACATTTAGCTTACGCCTATAATAATAAACGCTGATATTACCATGAGGTGCGCTCAGTACCTTTTGAAAGTCAAACACAATGCATATTACTTTGTTGTTAGATATAGCTAACATTTTAGTTTCTAATTTTAATTTACGTGAAAATTCTTTTTCATTTTGGTGCTTAGCAAAATTTTCCTTTTGTTCATCTGTAGGACTAGACGTATTTTTAAATTGATGACAGAGGTCGCACTGATCTTTTTTTGGCAAATAAAAACCTATCTTCATATTAGCATTAACTATATCCCTATACTGTCTTACTGTCTTTACTTTATCATTATAATTGTTTTCTGAACACCATTCTGCATACAATTTATACATTTTCGAAAACGATAAAGAAGGATCTAGATATTTTTTGTTTGAACGCTTTCTGACATAATGAGATTCAACAGGTATAAAAGAATTAACGTGATCAATAACGCTCTGTTTCATTTCATTGGTAATTATTGAGGCATGATTTTTATGACGACCTCTGTCATCAATGATATTAACAAAATCATTGCAGTCCTTATTTTTCCGTAATGCGGTATAAACAAACTCTTTGCTAATGTTAAAGGTATTCAAAAACATGGTTTTACATACTTTTTGTAAAGAAGTACTATCAGTTACAGGATCCTGTAAAGTGTATGAACGGCGACTAGTTTCCTCTAGATTAGTGGCTGTCTTTTTGTTTTTTTGCGTAACATATTTTGCTATTATTTGCCATTGTTTGACGTGGCTACCTGTGTCCCAAAACTGGGAAAAAAGCTCTATGCGTGATTCATCTTTAATTTTTTCGTAACAACGTAGACGGCAGGTTGTACTGCAACTCGCTTTCATTTTTCTTGCGTCTTTCTTGATTCCATTGGTAGAAATATATGGCATTCCTTTATTATATAAACGTTGCCTTTTTTTAGACATCCAATCATCTTGGTGCTTGAGACGTTTCAATCCTAAGTCAGTTCTTTTTTTGGATCTACGCTTAATTTTTGGACTTGATACATCAGTATAGTCACTTTCATTTAATGTTGCAGGCGAACAAATAGAAGTCTGAGGGGAATCTAAAACTGAAAGAGTTTCAATATTCTGTCTATGAGTATTATCCATTGAAACATATGAAACTGTAGTATGGGTTGATGTTACGTGTACTGTTCTTAATTTATTTTCGTGAGAAGTCAGTACTAAGGTTTCGTCAGAACTTAAATTATCATCAAAATCACAGTAAGGTGATGGGACTGGTGTACAATCTTCTTCATTACAATGTTGACTGTCAGTACTCACAGAAAACAAAGGTTCTACTGACTGAGGAGTCATCGCTATTGAAGAGGTTTTGTTTACATCAGTAGCAAAATAAGGTGAATTTAACATTGGCGTACTCGGAGGCCCCGTGATGTTTAAGTTGATATCAGGTTGTATTATTAAATTATCATTGTTTGTCAATGAATGAAAGATTGGGGACTCACAATCTTTATCACTTGTATAGCCATTATTTTCCCAAGAGTCACGTTCATTTATTTTTGAAGAGTCATCAAATACATGATGTAACAAACTTCTAAATTCTGGCGTTTCTGTTTCAAAAGGTAATGGCGAGGACTCTGAAACAATATATTAATAAGTACTTAAATTAATAAGTGAGTAATTAATAGTATACTCACATCAACTTGTGCCTACTGAAGGGACTAGATAACAGATAAAAATGGCGTGAAAGCGTAACAGACAGACAGACAGACAGAGTGACTTTCGCATTTATAATATTAAGTCACGAATAACATCCCGGTTTTATACATAATACAAAATAGTAGCAAATAAAAAATTGGCCATTAAGGACGATTTCTTTGCCATTACGACAGACAACTCGAAATCAAAATTGTTCGGTAATTATAAGCACTTGACCATGAAACCTCAAAAACATAACATACCTACTTAAACCAACGGTTGTTGGGACTATACGATAAGCTAAGTTGTACGTCTTATTACACGACCGCGACATTTGAACGGATAAGACTAAGCTAAGTAAGCATAACGTAGTATTACGCGGACTAGGTGCCGAGTGCCTAAAATTTTCTTAATTAAATATTTAGGGCTACTTAATAATATTAGCATTAATTAATTCATTATAAAATGTGTAATTTAATAACACAACTTACCTCTTTCGTCATTCCCACTTGACATTTCAGTTAATTCCTCATGAATCGTCAATTGGCAATTACTGTTTTTGCATAATTCCACTAAATAATGAGCTCGTTCCCGTGACATTATTGTTTTTATGATTATTACACTTACTTATACACTTATTAATACATACAGCAGCAATCCCGTAAATATGAATTTTTAATTTAAGGACACTTATGGCGCGATTCCTGACAACACGGCGACAAGTGGACGATAGCTTAGTGTAAATAAACAAGCGCCCCCACGCGTCCCGCGGACACGCCTCCAACCAGGGTTAGCTTAGTCTATGTCGGGTGATTTTAAAAAGTACATTTACTTAGCGTTCTCTTTAATTTGTAACTTTGTTAATTTTTAGAATTTCTTTATAATTTTTGGGTGGTAGTTTCTACTCTATATATTAAGAATAATAGTGTAAAAAAGTGAATTTGAAAAATTTCAAGTTAGCGTAGTCTAATTTGCTGGTGTCGATTTATATCTTTGTCAATGTCACTTTTAAATATATAACTCAAAAAGAAGTCGGAATTTATTTGCTTGGCGAATTTCAATTAGAAGAATTATCGGCTAAGTATAAGTAAAAACATTTAGGAACGATACCTAGAGCCATACGCTACACGTGGCGACCGTTTAGTTTAGTAGTGCTATGGAAACGATTAAGAAAAATCGTTCCTTTATAAGGGCAACATTTACCCGGGCTTTGAAAAAATTCCAAGTACAAGCAGCAGAAAAAGTATTGGATCGGAACGAACTTAAGGTAACATTTAAGCTTCTTGCGGATCATTCGGTAAACCTAGATGAATTGAACCAGAAATATTTTGCATTACTTCTTGAATCAGATTATAATGATGAGGCCATTAATCAGGAGTTGGACAGTGTCGAAGAGTATAAAGCTAAATTTTTACGTACAGAAGTTACTTATGATAGTTTGTTAAGGCAAGATTTATCAGCATCTAAAAATTTAGAAGGCACTTCTAGTCCACAAAGTAGAAAAGTAAAGCTACCAAAAATAGAATTACCCAAGTTTAATGGTGAAATAAAAGAATGGTTAAAATTTTGGAGTCAGTTCAAAAAGATTCATGAAGATACCGATTTAAGCAACGAAGACAAGTTTCACTACCTGATCCAGTGTATGACTTTTAATTCTAGATCAAGCGAGTTAGTGAATAGCTTTCCACCGTCAGGTGACAACTATGAAAAAGTTATAGACAGTTTGAAAAATCGTTTTGGGAAAAAAGACATGTTAGTAGAGGTTTACATTCGAGAGCTTTTGGAGTTGATTATGAATAAGATGCAACAAAAATGCACCTTTAACATCGCGTCGTTGTATGATAAGTTGGAATCTCACTTAAGAGCATTGGAATCACTCGATGTTACGAAAGAAACTTGTGCACCAATGTTATACCCTTTAGTTGAGTCGTCATTGCCCGAAGACCTTTTAAGGGCGTGGCAGAGACACACAAGCGGTTCTCTTACTACTCCAGCTCAACGCCTCTCCAAACTCATGGAATTTCTTCAAGCAGAAGCTGATAATGAAGAAAGAATTGTCATTGCAATGAAAGGTTTTTCCCTTAAAAACAACATTAAATCGGAAGCAAAGTCCAAAACACTACGAACTGTCGATACAGAACAAATAGCTACAGCATCCAGTTTGTTAACATCTAAGACTAGCGAGACTTGCATTTTCTGTGACGAGAGCCATGATAGTTGCACTTGCCCAAAGGCTAAGAAAATGACATTAGAAGACCGCGTTGCAAAAGCGAAGGAAAGAAACGTGTGTTTTAGATGCCTCAAGAAAAGACATGGCTATACTAAGTGTCGATTGAATACAAATTGTGCATGTTGTAACAGAAAACATGTTCTAATAATGTGTAGAGATGCAGCAACACCTTCCACATCCAATGATAATATGACTAAGAGCGTCACTAATATAGCAATTGACTCTGGTGTGTTTTTACAAACTTTAAGAGTGGAGTTACAAAATGGAGTAAAAACACAAACCGTTCGTGCTATAGTAGATACGGGCTCCCAACACTCTTACATACTAAGTGAAGTTGCAGATCTTATGGAATACAAGACCGAAAGAATACAATTCATTAAGCATGGCCTTTTTGGTGGTACTACATCCGTACCGGAAAAACACAGAAAGTTTAATATTTCAGTCAGAAATATTTTAAGTGGATACACTTGTGAAGTTGAGGTTTTTGATAAACAACTGATTTGTAACAATATTCCAACTCTCACTGAAGCTCATTGGATTGAAAAAGCTCTACAAAATAATGTTATATTAACAGATACAGGTAGTACAAAAGAAAATATAGCGGTTTTGCTCGGTGCAGACATGATCCCTCGGATTTGGACAGGCACTATCTGTAAATTAAATGACAATGTGACGGCAATAGAAACTAAATTAGGATGGACGTTGGTTGGCAAGAAAGCTGATATTTGCAATAATAATACTACTTTATTAACATTGTCTTTATACATAAAAGATTCTTGCGTGTCAAATTTATGGAAACTAGATACATTGGGAATCTTAGATCCTATCGAAACAAAAACTAAAGAAATGCAATATGATACAATACGAAGAAATTTCAAAGAAACATCTATTGTAAATAGTGAAGGAAGGTATGAAGTAGTTTTACCATGGAAAGATAATCACCCAATTATCGCATGCAACAAAGATTTGGCATATAAAAGATTGGAGAAGGCTACTAAAAAACTAATAGATGAAAACTATTATGAAGCTTATGATAAAGTATTTAATGACTGGTTAGACGAAGGTATTATAGAAAAAATTAATGATGATAATTGTAAGTATGACCTTAGTTGTCACTATCTCCCACATAAGCCGGTAATACGTTTAAGTAGTAGTACTACACCTATTAGACCTGTTTTCGATGCTTCCGCACACACAAAAGGTTCTCCATCTCTCAATCAGTGTTTAGAAACAGGGCCGAATTTGGTAGAATTAATACCTGACATGCTACTACGTTTTAGAGAAAACAGATTAGGCGTGATTTCGGACATTAGAAAAGCTTTTTTACAAATAAGTATAACACCTAAAGATAGAGATATGTTAAGATTTTTATGGTGGGATAGTAAAAATCGTACGAACTTACAGATTTATCGCCACACTAGAGTTGTGTTCGGTTTAACTTGTAGTCCTTTTTTGTTGGGGGCTACAATCAATATGCATTTATCTAAATGTATGGCGAACAGTAAGTATGACCACGAAAAACAATTTGTAAATAAATTAATCAGTTCATTTTATGTCGATAATAGCGTTACTAGTGTACAAAGCGAACAGGAACTGCAGTCATTTCGTGAAGAAGCTATTAAAATAATGTCTCAGGGAGGTTTTGATTTGAGATGTTGGGAATTTACCGGGCAAAATTCTTCTTCTCCAAATACTCACGTTTTAGGTTTAAACTGGAATAAATCAAGTGATACATTATCGTTAAATGAGATAAGCTATGAAAACGAAAATGTGAATGTGAAGGTTACAAAGCGGTTTATTCTATCTACAAGCCATAAAATATTTGATTGTTTAGGTTTAGCGGCACCTGTTTTAGTTTATCCTAAACAATTACTAAGAAAAATTTGGTCTCAAAATATAGACTGGGACACCGAGATTGAGACGGATGATAGTAAATTATTCTGGATTGGTATAGTCAACTACATTTATTAAAGGAAATAGAAATACCTAGACATCTATACATGGGGACAAATGAGTGTACTTCCTTTTCTTTTCATGTATTTGTTGACGCCAGCCAGTCAGCTTATGCTGCGGTGATCTTTGTAAGAGTTGAAGTGCATAATAATGTGGTAGTGCGTTTTGTTCAAGCGAAATCAAGAGTAGCGCCGACAAAGAACTGCACAATACCAAGGTTGGAATTATTAGCAGCTTCTATTGGCGCCAGGTTGCTAGACTCGACTCTAAAGGCTCTACGGTGTGATTACGAGAAACAGCGTATATATTTTTGGTGCGATTCTACAACAGTGTTAACTTGGATAAAGCGCGTGAGTAATTGGGGTGTTTTTGTTAATAATCGCGTTAAAGAAATAAGAAAACTTACAGATCCAGCACACTGGCACTATATACCCGGTGAAAAAAACGCTGCCGATTTACCGTCACGTGGTTGTGATGTACGACATTTAATAAGCAGTGAATGGTGGAAAGGTCCAAAGTGGCTTTTGTCTTCCCCTAAATCATGGCTTAATAAAGAGTGCATGTTATATGAGTCATATGTAGATCAGAATGATAGAAACGCTCAAGTGCTACTAGAAATCTGCGAAAATAATTATTGTTGGTACACACACAGATTTTCCAATTATGTAAAAATAATTCGCTTGGTGGGTTGGATCTACAGATTTTTGAATAACTGCCGTAATAAGAATGCAAGTCAAAGGTGTAAGGGCGACATAACCGCACAAGAATATATGAAAGCGGAAACATCGTGTTTAAAGTTATGTCAAAAAGATACATTCATAGGTAAAAACGATCCGAAACTAATCAATTTCGAGGTGATTGAAGATGAAAATGGTTATTACGATTAAAATCATTAATTTCCGAAAAATCTGATGAATACAATTTTAAGTATCCTATAGTATTTGATCCCAGCCATAAGTTAGTAAAACGTTTTTTACGATACACACATGTAAAAAACAATCACGCGGGGGTACAGACACTTCTCAACAAAACTAGAGAGAATTTCTGGATTCTCAGAGGCCGTAAGGCAATACGCTGCATCACAAATAGTTGTGTAGTATGTCAAAGATATACAGCTCGATGCGTAAATGAGATATCACCAGCGCTTCCAGAAGCAAGAGTCAACTTGACGGGCGTGTTCGAGGTAGTCGGAATCGATATAGCTGGCCCTCTATATCTCAAAGAAATTATCTCCGGATATTATCTCCACGCTGATGTTGTCAAAAAGTGCAAGTGTGACAAAAAGTTATCGAAGAATACAGCAGTTAAGGCGGTCTTTACAGAAAAGATTCCGCGATGAATGTTTAGGTGCATTACGTCGCCATTGCAAGTCAAAGCCGGTTCGGAATGAATTAAAAGTTGGCGACGTGGTGTTGGTAGGCAACGATAATGACAAAAGATTGATATGGCCTTTAGCCAAAGTAATAGACATAACTTTAGGTAGGGATGGTAAAGCTAGAGTCGTTCGCGTAAAAACAGAGAAAGGAGAACTTGTGCGTCCGATTCAGCGGCTATTTCCTTTAGAAATAGTCGATTAAAGCTAAAGAAACAGATATAAATTTTCTATTCAATCGAGTAAAAAATATGGCGGGAGTGTGGCAAAATCGTAAAGAGGTTTTGTTAGATACTATATTATTTTTTACTCTTTTCCATTTATATCTTTGTCAATGTCACTTTTAAATATATATCTCAAAAAGAAGTCGGAATTTATTTGCTTGGCGAATTTCAATTAGAAGAATTATCGGCTAAGTATAAGTAAAAACATTTAGGAACGATACCTAGAGCCATACGCTACAGTCTGAATCTAAGTTTGCAATAACTTTCTTACTTACAGGTACCAGATTACTATATATATTGTCTAAACAGGTTGACGTTGTTTTACAGAATCTAGTAGGCTCCATAAATAAGTTGAAAAGATTGTGTGATTTAAATAAATTTAAGATTCTATAAGTTTCACTGTTCTTTCTAAGAAGATCAATATTAATATCTCCACACACAATCAAGTATTTTTTAGACCTACTCAATTTGTTCAAGGCTTCATCCATGATTTCCTCAAATCTATCATAAGCTGAGGAACCAGGTTTGTATACACATACCACAATGTGGCTCAAGTTCTATACATGATAGTTCTATTATGCGTTCTACAGAGAGAGACACAATATCTTTCCGTTCTTTAAATTTTAAACTTTTATTTAAAAGAATCAGTGACCCCCCATGCACTGTGTTGACTCTGCAGAATGAACTACCAACCTGGTGATTATTGAAACTAAACATGAGTTCACATCCCTCAAGCCAAAGTCCCTTAAGATCTCGGTAGCCCATTTGGATATTACATATATGTATGTCTATCCGTTACCCTGGCATCCACAATACAAAAAAAAATATTGAGAAAATTTTATACTAACATCCTTTTAAGTTCCAAGCTTATCCTATGAAACTTTCAATTACATCTAAGAGATATGTTTTTAAGAAAAACTGATTTAATTAACCACTTAAAGCGCGCTGCTCCAAGTTTAAGTTAAATTAGATTTTATCATGAAAAGAGGAATATTTCTCAGTTATTTTGTAATGAAAACGTTGAGAAATGGTTTTAACAATTTTATTATATCATTAGAAATCCAACTCAGCAGAGTAGACTAAACTGTAGCGATCCTGTCATGCACACCGTTGGTCCTGAGTTTGAGTCCCGGAAGGGGCAGATATTTGTGTGAATGTATAAAAAAAGCTCTTAAAGATGATATTGTTTTGTCGTCGGGGAACTGCTGTAATAATATTAAATTAAATAGTACTTCAATATTGTTTTTATTAGAAACTTTTCGAAATGAATCGATCTTTTTAGTAAAACCAACCTACGATATATAATAGTAACATTTAATTATCCAAAACAACTACATATTTATTCCATTTCAACCTTAAAGCTATAAAATAATGATTTTTACTTATTATTTTCAATTATGATAGGGAAAAAGGAAACGTTTAACTACCAGAATTAAACGCGCGCCGGCCTATCTGATGTAGTATTGACGTCTTGCCGACTAGTTAGATTTCATACAGTTTTTATTATGTTTGAAAAAATTGGCACCTAAACGCGTTCTGCAATCATAATCTGTTTAATAATCTAACCCATTGTAACGTACTTGTACTCTAAAATAACATACTAATTTGTTGTGTTTAAAATATATTGTCTATTTTAAAAATGCCAAGATGACCAATCGGACAAGGCAATATATCATCATATGGGACTGATCGTTCGGGAGCAGATCGCAGCGACCTGGCAATAATTTACTCCGAGCCTATAACTGTATATAGTCCGTTTTTTTTAGCATTAGAAAGAACAAAATTTGGGTACTTTATTGTACACATATAATGTAACAAGCAAAACGTAACATCGTGAAAAGTTTACACTAAAAAGTACCTTAAGAAGCAGAAGTTGTAAACTTGTGGAACGTAACGTTGGTCAGTTTGACACGACAAAATTAAAAAGTAAATGCCGATGTTGTAATACGTACCATATTAGGTGATTTTTAAAATGGTCGCTTAACATGGCCGCCATTTGCAACAATAGCGGCAAATGTCAACGTCTGCATTTATCTGCTTTGACTATTTTCTTTGGTTTATTGTTAAGTTTCTATTGTTTTTGTTGAAGTTTTTTGTTAAAGGTTTTTGTTGTTATTTGTTATTTAATCTGTTTAACAATGGACGAGCCTGAGGCCGGTCCAAGTGGACTCCAGCACAAGGTTAGCCACCACTGCTTCTTTGTTTACATAATTTCTAATGCTAAAAAAAATGGACTATAGCTGTCGGTCTATACTCTTTACGGGTCTGTGGTTGTTCGTTCTCCGATCTGTTTATTGAGCCGGTGGCTAGATCTTGAATTTTTATTACAAATTTCCTGCTAATACGGTGTTAATCAAGAAATTATTCTCTTCATTACTATCTGCACGAGATTCAAAGTGCAACCAGAGGATTTCAGCTTATTAGCGGGTCGGAAACTAGGGAAATAGCTACCTATTTATTTGGTGAACCGATCACCCTCCGAACATAAGATATATACTTTATTTATAACCCCGAAAGGTAATTTGAACATTATTTATTATTTATTCAATACTAAAAGTGGTTTACTTTAGATTCATAGAAATTTTATCGAGAATCTTTTAGAAACATGTAAAACAATATGAATTTTATAGTTGAAGGTATAATGAAATTTCAATTCCTCTTATTTTCTCTTTGATGAATCGCTAATTTAACCATCCTACATCCTTTAAAGCCTCTTTTGATCAATCCACTTCAGTTTATAACCTTATAAATCCATAGAAACATTACTTAGACCCATAAAAATGGAATTTAATTAGATAAATTCTTTTTTTACCTACGACGGTGATTTAAACGTTAATTAATTATTCCTAGCTTTCTGCAATAGCCTTCTTTAGTCAATTTACAAGTTATCTTATTTAATAGATTCATAAATAACCCTCTCTGACCTAGGAATATTATAAATTAACATGAACGAATTTGATGTAATTTATGCTGACTTAAGGGAATTTAGTACTCAGTAGACATAAGTAGAGATTTTATTGTGCAAAAAAATGCATCCGAGCAATAGGTGGAGTAGCGCCTCTTGCGTCCTGTATACAATTGTTTAAAAGGCTTAAAATACTTACATTAACAGGCTTGTATGTTTTTCAAGTTTGTATATTTGTAAGAGAAAATTCAAATTTATGTTGCGTTGATGCGTTGGTAGGTAATTAAACCATACTAACCACCATCGAACGAATCCAAACATCAAGTCCAAGAGCCCTTAGTCATCCAAGAGACTAAGAACCCCCAACTAATTTCTTTTTAACGGTTATAATAATTAGTTATACCAATATCGATCAAACAGGACCTACAGTAACCTTTTCTTTTCTAAATTACTGGATAATTTATATAACCTTATATATATTTATTTTCAATAAATAAAGACTTTGTATGATTTCCATAAAAATTGTGTCTTTTTATCCCTAACTGGGATCAGTATTTGAAAATAACATTACAGTGTGTATTTGTAAAATTAATAATTGATATATATCCAAAGGTAAATATCACGGATAAAATATAGAAATATAAATATAACAACTATGACTTAGGAACTGATTCCCGTACTAGATTCGAATCTAAGACCATTGACGCATAGGTGGAATCGCAAACGTTGCACGGACCTCCCATTAAATAATAATAGAAAAGACAATTATATAACAAGAAAATTTGCACTTTTTACATTAAATCAGTAAATAAGTAGAGGTCCGCATCTTGAGAATCCAGCTGTCTGTTATATAAAGAACAAAAGGCTAAAAATGTTACTTATATTAAATTAAATATTTAAACGTGCGAGTAATGTTAACGAATCATAAAAATAACAGGCGAAGTTAATCCATAAACTAACTGAATTGAGTATATGAATGGCGAGAATGATTTATGTCTTTCTAAGGTAACTACAACATGTTCGACTACAAAGAAAACAATATTACATTTAAATAATTTTTATTTTCGACATTCACCGCCATCTTGCGGATAAAAAGCAAACAACCGAGTAGGATTCCCCAAGGGTAAACCTCCTGCTACAAAGGGCTGCTTTATGCCATCCGAGCCCTATCGAAGTGTATTTTCCTATTCAAATACTAGATGCCGCTGTATTAAGAAAAGCGCCTGCTATAAATCAAGCACCTTTAAATTTACACTCAAGAAAAGAGGAATATGTACCAGATAAAAAACTTACCCATAAAACGCATTAATAATAGTAGATTTTACAGATCTTGTTAGTCAAATTTATACTCTAAAGGTTAGTTATAAAGCCTCTGCGAGGCATATACAATGCTCTGCTGTGGCTTATATGGGCAATCATACCTTGTAGATAACAACAAATGTACAATATTTTATTTAATTTTACCTGTCCCGGTGTCTGTAATGAAATTTTGCAAGTTTTTAATTCAATCAATTTCGTCGACATTGTATATCTCGTGACAATGCAATATTATGATGACATGGAGCTGATCTGGTGGCCATAGGAACTCCGCAAAAAAACGACACAACCCCATCAAATTTGGGCTGAATAAAAAGTAATAGTAAAAGCTTGTTTTGAAATAGTTTTTTTAACTAATATCTTGCTTAACATGCTGTTGGCCGCTACTCTCTACATTGCTGTATAAAAACAATGCAAGCCCGCAACTTGAATATTTGCAAAGCCTATTACTGAATAGCCTTCTCAACATTCAGAAAGCATAACTAAAATGGTCCCGGGGTACTCAAAATAATTTTTAAAGGATCCGAAGTAAACGAGGCAAGTTCATAGTTATGACTAAAATGTTTTGTGGGGCTTCCCCTATACGGTAAAGTGAACATGATATTTTTTTTCTCTGTGGGGTATCTTTAAACAGGTCGTTCAAAAGTATAGTAAGTTAATGAAGGCTATTTTTAATCAACCCCTCCCTCCTGCCAAACGGTTTATTCTAAATACCCATGATTCAGGTTCAAATGCCCTTATGTATCACACAAACCTCTGCCTCTTCTGGGACTTGAATTTAGGACCTCAGGTGCGAAAGTTAGGATCGCCACCGTTGCACCAAACGGTCGTCATACCACAAGGCTCCTGCCTGAGTGCTCAGAGATGATGTTTTTTACGGTAGTATTTTAACAATATCATGCAAAAAAATATATATTACCGATTTCTTTACCTTTTATACTTCTTGACCTTGTAAACCATGGAAACGATAAAAGATTGAATTAAACTGAAAAATGTATTATAGATCCGCTGGCTATTGATGAACTGAACAAGTTACTCGATGAATATTTATATATAAATAAATTATTTATATATTTGCTCTTATATTATATAATATAATATATTATTATTATTAAACTAAATCTCTCAGCTAATAATAAAAAACGCCACTTCAGAAGTCGTATAAGAATCCATGTATATTGGAAACATTCGTACTGTCCCGATATATCATCAGTAACTGCGGAATGATAGCGGAATTCATTCATCAACTAATATGAACCATTTGGAAGTTTTTTATTTATTTTATGCCTTTTGTTCATAGTTTCATAAGATTATTGATACCATAGAGTTATCTTTAAAAAAGTATCGGTTTCTTGATGTCATTCACACAGAAATGGCAGATAAGTCTTCCAAACAATATTTGGAGGCGACATCAACACACCGCCGCCCATAAATCGTAACATGAATCAATATTGATACTCCGTTTCACAAATAATAAGAATATTTCATTTACACCAATTAGCCGAGTCAAAAGTAAAAACTGTAGGGCTTGTGCTATGTGGGGTAATCGATAGATAGATATAATACATAGATATGTAATGTTTAGAGAAATATACATAAATACCCATGACTTAGGTACAAATGCTCGTATGAATTACACCTACATATGCCCCTTTGGGATTCGGACACAATGACCGTCGGAGCTAAAGGTAGGATCACTACCGTCGTCAAAAGATGGCGCTAGTTACCTCTACAACTTGAATGATACAAAACAATCTAAAATGCAGGGGAATAACTTCCTATGCATTTTAGATTGTTTTGTATCATAAGAATTCGAACTTACGTCCGTCTGATTAATCAGGCTAGTCGCATCGTTTAAATTATAAACATACAAAACAGATAAATCTCTTTAAAGCAATGGATTAAAATTAAGCAAAATACAGCGGAGTTAAATATATTCAATTTTCGGACGCCCATTTGATGACTGATTCTAATGGAAATTGTATTACCTCCGTAAAGTTATGACGCAAGTAAGAGTCCCAATTAACATATATTGAGTTGGTAATGCGGCAAAAGCTAACACATTTATCTTCTTCGCGAATCAGTGCCGTAAAGTTTGTGCGATTAGAAATTTTTCCGCAAGTCATACGTGGGTGGGTAATTTTATTTGAGAACCACCGTGTCATTGGTATCACACTTAGCAGATTAGGGGTATATACGCAATATGACAAAAGTTAGGTAACTCAACGACACGTTAGAACAACGAACTTTATTTTTTTTGAGGGAGTAGGTAGTTTCTAGGTTATGGTATTTATATGAGAACTACACTGTCTTTAATGTTCTTATCAGAAGGGTTATTGCATGTCCAAAATAAAACGGGACAAAAGTTATTAAAAGTAAAACCCTATGTGAAGTTATTAAAGTTGACAAAATAATGCCAATTTGATCTCGATAACTGATAATTAGCAAGACAGAACCGGCAGGCACGCGTGTGGGGCTACGATTGTTTGCTGCGGCTACGATGCTACGGATACGGTATACTGCTATGATGCTATGCCTATGGCTACGGTATACGGCTGAGGCTACGAATATTTTTGCTGATGCAATAAACTGTGTCGCTACAGACTATCTTATTTAATGAGCTGGTTACTGTACCAATGCCATCGATTTCAAAAACAGAGGGCCATATAACCTTTACATGGTTTAACACCTTATTATATAGCGCCTGAAAATATTATGTCTAGAGATTTCATTATAATTTACACGAAATATACATATAAAAAAATTACTATTATGTACCTATATCAAATAAAATGTTTAAATATGATGAAACTAATAAATAAAACAGTATCGTGTCAGGCGACCTATTGGTACAACCTTAGCAATCCTGCCTTTCGTATATATATATGTGTGTGTTAATTTAAGAAAAAACAATAAAGTCTCAGCCTCAGGCGTATAAAAAAGCTAAATTAATACATTATTATAGCTAGTTTCATCTTAACCAAACGCTTAATATTTGTAACAATATTACTTTCGATGTTGAAGGTTCATTTTCAACATTGGTGGAACGATACTAGCTCATAGTAGAAGTTGAAATACGTGTGTGAATTTTGATGCGTTTGCCAGCGTCTCGGTAGCTCAGAGGTCAGCGTACTCGCCCTAATAACAAAAGGTCGTAAGTTCGACGACCGCCTGAGGGATCGGAGGCGTGGTTTTTTTATAGAATTATGGCATTGTGAATGCAATAAATAAAATAAAATACACAGGTACAGTTATTTAATCAGGAACAATAATTTATAGTGAGAAATAAACTCAGCCCTTGCAGAGTTTCTTGCGGTTCTTCTCGGTACAAGGTCTTTTGTCGTAGGACTTACGAAGCCATAACATATTTGACTTTCAATAAATCTGTCGGTCTTCTACAGACTGTACTTTGGAGAGTGTGCTCAAAAGCTGCATTTGCTCATACCGCCATCTCCTTATTTCCATCGGACATCCAGATGCACTGCAGGCTCCCACCATTTCTTGGTTGCTATTCCTACCTGTCGCACCAAGCGCTTTTCAACATCCTTCATAATGCTCACAGCTAAGGAGTGAAACTGCGTCTATATTTTCGAGAACTTATAACCAGTCCATTTTCAAAGTCAAGGTGAATAGGTACCTTTTGGGTTAGCTCGTTCCATCGTAGATTCTGTCTTGGCCCCCGGGCTTGATTGGGATCAAGAGCTAACCCATCCTAAATAAAAAAAGCATTGTAAATTCTTAATGAATTAAAATAACTGTACGTCGTGTCAGTTATTATAAAATTTCTTTGATCACATATTTCGAGACAGCGAAAATTCTACTATGCAAGTTTCCCGGAAGGGACAGATGTTTGGATGATGAATACGAACATTTGTACTATCACTATTAGTAATATCACATATCTATATATTATATATGTATGTTTATCCGTTACAGTAGTATCCATAATACAAGGCTTACGGTGCTTACTTGGGGCTTTAGGCTAATTGGCGTAAAAAAAAAAAATTATAAACCTTTTGATGTAATACCATTGTTTAGAAAATTTTACTTTCAAAACTAAACCTACTTCTAATGCCTTTTTCAACGTAGTATTCTTTGGTTTTAATATGCAAAATAATGGGTCCATTTTACAACCATTGAAATGCACACTGGCTCAATTTACAAAAGTTTGTCTAAAGCCCCACAACCACAAATTCTTGCTAAGGAACAGAGATCTTAGTGCGAGTCTAAGCATCCGAAACTCGTTATCAAGCTTGTAACAGATTTCTATGATTTGTAGTTCCTAATGGTTACCACTAGGGGTTCTCATCAAAAACCCATAGTAATATTTTACCCAGACTGTATCAAATGTCGACGCGAAAACTTGCACAAAAGATTAAAGATTTATTCTGAGATAATGGTACAAACATAGGTACATAAAATCACACTTTTTTTCACAGGGGTAGGCCGACATACATCTCTAGCTTTTGCAACACTCATCGGCCTTTTCATACAAGCTCGTCGGTTAAGGGTACAAGAAACGTTCTGTATACGTATGATATACGCCTATTTATTCGAAGAAGTAATGCGAATTTGTTTAGTTCTGTGGTTCGCTTTCCTAAGCCCTATGATTTGCGTTTAATTCCAAAACTGCACTAATGAATAAGAGTTTTCTTTATTAACTTCACCTGTGGCTGCGGTTGGTTTGTACCCGAATAGAGTCATAAGCACTATACAGTGCAAAATCAAACTAGCAGCAAGAGGTTATATCTCTTTCACAAATAGAAATATAAAGCCTCAATTTAGCTCGGATTTTGTCATTATATTATGGGTGTTGCGACTGGATGTTTGTTGAACAAATCGCACCGATTTTTCGGATTTTGTGATTATATTTATGGGCAAGTTCATATGTATAGTACTGTAAGATCATTGGGAGACGACCTGACTGACGACGACTGACCATAACTTGTAGTCTAAAGGGTTGAGGTCTGGGCTAGATGAGGGCCAGTCTTTAGCTCTTATAAAGTCTGTAACGTTAGTTTCAAGCCAGGCTTTGGTAGTTTGTGCCTTGTGACCAGGTGCAGAGTCCCGCTGGATATTGCGCCTTGATAAGACACGCCCCACCAAACCCTCACTGACGCAGGATGATGACGACGTTGTACTTTTCCGACCACTTGAGCAGCTTCTTTAGAACTGTGAGCGTTCACTTTATCATTTTGCTTATTGTAGTGCTCTTCAATCGTGAAAATTTTTTCATCGGTAAAGAGGATATTTCTTTACTCTTCACCTGCGTTTCGTGACAGAAGGCATTTTGGTCGATGTCCTGTATATCGACGATAAGTACCAAGCTTCAGGTCTTGTTTTATAATACACGACAGAGTCCTAGCAGGAATCTTCATTTCTCGCGATAAGATTTTTTGCTTCCTAATGGAGTTTCGATGAATTCTGGCTTTAACAGCATTCACAGCCTTTGTAGTTCTAACAGTCCGCGGCCGCCCCGTGTTTTTATGATATTCGACAGAGGAAGTGTTGTTGTATCAGTTGGTAGTACGATATAGGAACATACGGCTGATACCAAGCTTTTGAAGTGTCTCGAATATGACCGACGACTCCATACCCACATTGTGCAAGGCGATCACTGCAATCCTATTTTTTAACACCCCATACTATATTGTAATTTAATAATGAACACGAACAATATGTGAACAATATGTGAACAATTTCGCGCCATTTCGATTTCGAAATGGCGCGAAATCGAAAGAAGTTAATAAAGCTTTAAATTCAAAATAATAAAATAGTTGACAAAAAGAAAAGGTTTTATTTAAAAGTATTTGTGGCCAGATTAGTCATATTTCTATAAAAAATTTGGTACATACTGATTAATGTTGTTCACTTCACGACAAATCAATATTTTCTAAATATTTAAATTATTTATCTTTCGTTTCTTCAATTATTTTCTGATTACAACGTGTACATTTGTTGTAAGTTTATTTTTTTCCTTTTTTATTAAGTTTGTCTTTCAACGTCTGCAACAGTAATTTCAAAACTCTATGCGTCTCCACAGGAACATTATCAAGGCACATAACTGCTTTCTCGTTCGTTTGTTACGATTATAATTGGTATATGCGGTTATGAAGTAAAAGGATATTTTGGGAGTCAGTTATTAAGACACTCGACAACAGTTTACGGTTACAGAATTTAATTTAAGACCGCAGAGATTCTGAAAGGAGACGTTTATAACTTTTACCGTTTAAAATTATCCTTGAAACAGCAAATCTTAAACCTTACAGTCAATCAAGATGCTTTTCCTTTTGAAGTGATGCGGTAGCTGATTGGTATGAGGATACGACCGATAAAAGGATGCGAAACTGTGAAAAGATCGGACAAACAGACTTACAAATAGGCGCCACCATTATATGGTTGATATGCCAAAGAGTCGCTCTAAGCGTTTTAGTTCCAATTTTGTGATTCGTACCGCTAGGGAATGGAAGTCTGTGTTCCCTGACAAATACAATTTAGGAGTCTTCAAGTCACGAGTGAATAGGGATCTTCTAGGCAAGCGCGTCACATCCTAAATCGCATCGTTGGTTACCATCAGACGAGATAGTGGTCAAGCGCGTGCCCATTTACTATAACAAAATTGTTCTCTTCTACTATATTTATGGGAGTTCTAAAAGGAGATGTAGGTTGCTGTTGCTATATTAATGCTATGAAGCTCTTTACGCCTTAAATCAAAGATACGTACCTACCTTGCGTACACTACACGTTTTTTTTCTATAACGAACAGTCTTTTAACTAACATATATATCGCTTTTTTGTATGTAGAAAACTTCGCTCCACTCAGCTCTGTTCCGCCATAGCTGCGCTGTGTTACAAAATTAGGTAAGTAATTCTGTGCTGGTGGATATTTTTTCTCGTACCTCTTAACTATCTTGCATACCTTTGATAGAATTCTTAGATAGCTTAACACCACTCCGTCTTAGCTTCCTCGCTGTATCTCGTCTATTCCGCACTCTGAACGGACGTTGCCAATTTTTTCAGTGGTCGTATCACTCATATACCGGTTTTCATGGTAACGCCACTCCGAGTTCCCGAGTGCGATCCCTGGCCGGGTCAATTTATAAAACCAACTTTTCTATATAGACTCAGATCTGGGTGTTGTGGTACCGTCGTTTTCATCACACAAGTACTTTAGCTACTTGACTTGGGTTGAGAACAATGTTGTTGTCAAATATTAAGATAATAATTTATTTCACAACTCAATTCATACCGTACGTTAACTATTAATTCAACACATTCTCATCTCTCATCTATTAATTAAGTCAAAAGACATCCTTTGTTGCACGGAATATCTCTCTTCAGTCGTACACTCACTGCTGAGGATCGTGACTCCGTTTAATTCCGTCAACCAGTTGTCTCCATCGGTCCTGATCTGTAGCTTGGTGGAGAGCGTCGCTGACAGGTATTTTTAATTCCTCCGCCATTTTGTGCGACCATCTCTTGGGACTTCGACCCCTAGGCCTTTTTCCCTCGATTTTGCTGATTTTGGTCACTATAAGATGCTCCAAATCGTCGGTATCCCTGCGTGCAACATAGCCAAAATATAGCAGTATACGTTGTAGGCATGTTCCGGATAGCCGTTGAGTCTTTTCTATTTTCAGCTGTTTGAAAATAGATGAGTTAATACTGTGAGCCGTCCATGGTATTCTTAGCATACTTCACCAGCACCAAATCTAAAAGCGTCGATTCTCTGCATGGAATACACATTCAAAATAAAGGTTTTTTCAAAATCTAAATACATTCCAGACGCATATCGCAGTAGAAGGCCATAATTTCAAATGCATAGCTGCTCATTTTTTTCTAACGAAGGTGCATGATTGGCTCCTGACACAACTTTTTTTATGGGATCGCTCTTGATCTCAGTCAAGCCCAGGGGCAAGATAGGATCCACGATGGAAAGTGCTAACCAAAAAGGTGCCTATACATAGCTACACATTAGGACGATGATAACTAAGATACTCGTATAACAAGGAAAATGGACATTTTTAGGGTGTTCCGTGCCAAAGGAAAAAACGGGACCCTATTACTAAGCCTCCAGTTATCCGTCCGTCTGTTACCAAGCTGTATTTCATATACCGTGATAGTGACAGTCGAAATTTTCACAGTGGATGTATTTCTGTTGTCGTTATAAGAACAAATACTAAATAACAGAATAAAATAAATATTTAAGGGGGCATTCATATCACAAACGTGATTTTTTTTGCTCGTTTTTGCTCAATATTGATAACGGCAACAAGTAGACTCTTAAATATTCACAGAATATTCAGTTATATTATTCACTTTGAAAATAATTATTTTATTAAGATAAAATTTGTATTTCAGGAGGATCCTATACAACGAAGGTGTTTTATTATTAATGTGATGAACTTCACTCAACTAAAAGCTTGTATAAACCCACGGTGCGTTAATCCGCCTAGCACTTGGCCGGTTTTTTGGTACAGAAGTTGAAACAGTTTTTTTGTTAGCATATGCTTTCTAATTCAGAATCTTTCATGTTAAAAGTGACTCCTTTTAATAAGCTCATGTACACTCAGAAAATAACACTGTGACGGGGTGCGGCCGGAGAAATAAAAAGCACTCAAGGTCACTTATGTATTTTGTAATTATGTAATTAAGGCACAACTGAAACAATTATATAAAAAAAGGTAAATTACACTGAATATGAAAACAATTTCACATTTATCACTAAAAACATATTTGGAGCGGAGCGAACGAAGTGAGCGAAGCTCCCGCATGGATCAGCTTCAATGACGAAATGTCTGTTACGCCATAACTTCCAGATTTCTCAACCGATTTTAATATTTTTTGTGTGGAATCGAATCAACAGGTTTAGGAACAGATTGTGACGGAGCCCGAATTTTGAAAAAAAAAATCTTTTTTAATTCTTTTAGGTATAACGCTCCGCTCCAATATATGGTGCTAGCGTAGCTTTATGCTTAGCGACTGCATCGACTAGTAAAAGGTAGGGCTACTTACAATAGTGCCTTAAAGAAACTTATAGACTTTTATATAACAGGAATTGGTGGTACAGAATACATATACAGGAAAACTTGTGAGTTATGCTTATGAGCTTATTATACTTGTGAGCTTATTATAACTGCTCAGCACTATAAATATATTTAAATAATTGTTATCGGTGAGTCAACCGCTCTACGCGCTGACTTAAAACGTAGTGATTCCTTGCTCAGTGCGCTGACTCTGGTAAGAATGAACTTCGAGAACAAAACAAATAAAAAGAGACAGACAGTAAATTTAAAATAGGAAACCAAGAGAAAAGAAATTATGAGAAATGGCCAGAGAAGAGCGCAATGAAAGCAACGAGTCGCCAATATAGCTATGGCGCCTCGTTACAACACTACACATTTGATATTTCATCATTTAATTTTTAGTGTGCATAGATTCATGTGCTAGCGATAGTTCTTTGTTCCTACATGAAGTGACGATGCTGCAAGTAAAACTACCAAGAGAGTGATCATCTAACAAGTAATATTAAATTTATTAATTATTATTATTATCTGTTTTATCTATACACCTTTAATTGATGATGATGGTAAAAACACTGATCGAACTGATAATTATATATTGATTTAAACCAAAGTATAATGATCTAGCTAGAAGAATCACTTAAAGCGCACTGACTTAAATCAGGCTAAATATATTAAAACTATATATTAAAGCAAATAAATTAAATACAACTTTTATAAATGAAAATGGAAATAACTTTATTCAAATGCATTTAAAAGAATTGTTTTGAATTGTGCAACATTTTTATCTACCACCCATTCGGGACGTCTTTTTACTGACAAGAAGAATGGACGTGTAAGGGAACGGTTATCTAGTTATATTCTATGTTAGGTATTAGCAAATGATAATCACGAATGCCATTTATATTCTGTTTATTTTATAAATTTAATAACTTACATCAACTACCTATCACGTGTTATACCATGTGCATTACTTATTTGCAATACAATATTTAGGTTGAATGACCTATTCAACTTACGGCCACCACAGTACTCTCCCCCTTTAAAAAAATCATAACATCATAACTTTGCATAGTGCTCATTAAAGACCTACTTAAAATAAGACACTATATTAAAATATAAAATTAAGTTCAAACGGTCTAACATTTATACGAAATACATGTATAGTCCATTTTTCCTTACGTGAGCTAAGTAGTAAACAAATATGGCGGTCGACATTTTTTAGGGTTGGGAACCATTGAGTGAAAGTGTGACATCTTTAAGTGATTGAATGAGTGTATGAACCTTTAGATTATTGGGTTCTTAAATACGGTCGAGGTAATGAAATAAATTCTTCAGGCTTTACTTGTAGTAAATACTTATAATAATTATAATAACTATCATTGTCAGTTTTTCTTCGCTTTGTCCCTACTGCAGATGAAAACAATAAAATGTCACAGTGGAAATGTATAAATATGTGTCTAACAAACACCTAAATAATTAACAAAGACAAACACTAAAAACTGACTCACATCAAAACATCAACAATGAAGACCTAAGATATTTTTAAATTTCGATATTTATTAGATTTTGTTAATTTGCGAAATTCTGATCCGATTTAAATATAATTTTTATGGGACCACCCTCAAAGTATCATATTTATCTCGTAAAACACGGTCGAATTAAGAACCTACTTTTTTTAAATAATAACAGTTGCAGCAAAAAGATAATTATGAAAATAACCACGGAAACCTTAAAATGAACTGATTCGTTACAAACCATTCATACATTCACTTCACCCCATCCTTGTTTTATTTTTCAATTATGACATATTGTTTATTTAATCTGTGACCGAGAAGGTCTTGGAAATTACGATTTTAGCTAAAAAATGTTATTTGTGAGGATATTTCAAAGCAGTTTTCAGTGAAAATAAATGCGTTTATATGTAAACTAATGACTATGATGTATTGTGGCAACGTTAAGTGAGTGATTCCTTCGGAATATCGTAAATTGTGATCCAGTGATGTTTGTTTACTATTTAGCTCAAGTAAGAAAAAATACACTATAAATGAAATGCTTTTAACATGTATAAAACCCAAAAAAAAAATATTAAGAAAAATATCTACGATTATCTAAAAAATAAAAAAATAAAAAAATAAAAAAAATAATAATATAAACTTGAAATCACTTAACTAAACACTTCTAGGTAGTTGCACTAAATTACACTTGTCCACACACACTACGTCATATACGCTGGGTTTGCCTGTCCCTGGGCTGCCGGTACGGGTCTTGTGGCTGGCGCTGTTACCGTTGCCGTCATTGGCAGGTTGATTAAAGTTGTTGAATTTCGTGGCCATATTTATTTACTTAAATAAAAATATAGATATATCTCTTCTCAAATACTTATTTATTATACAATGTACAGAATAACATATTATTTATTTTTATTATGAATTAACATGACAAATATATTACATCAATTACATTTCACAAATAAAATATTACAACTAAATCGCCTGTTAGAGGCAAAGTAAAAGACTGACATCATTGCCCGGCCGGGAATCAAATCCGGGAACTCGAAGTGGCGTTACCATGAAAACTAGTATGCTAGTTTCTTAACCACAGAGGAGGAGGCCAATGAAACTATTTATTTTTGATTCTTTTTATATTTAGTCCTGACGTTTCGACTTTTTTACACAGGATCACCTTGCTACTTAAAATATTTATATCGGATAAGTTTCAAACTACTCAATTTATATGAATAAAATTTGTATTTTATTATATCTACGATTATTTTGAATACTCAATCTATTGCAGAGGGTTGCACATCAAAAATGAGAATAAACTCGTCGTACATCCAGTTATTTTTTTGAAGTGAAACCTTTTTCATCATCGTTGTGATTTGAAAGTCGATGAAACGAAAAAATATTAAAGTTTTAGAAAATAATGTACAGCATAGATCGTTTTCAATAATAATATATTTGACAATAACAATAACGGTTGCCTAGCAGTATATCTTTCTTAATACTATTTACAGCTTTGGACAACTGTATTGTATACTCATACTTAACACCCCCTCTACTTTAAGTCGAATAGCCCTAGTCGTTTAGACAACATTTGTATTCGAGGCTTATAAAGTGGCTTGGTTAGCATGTCTGCTATTTGTTCTTCGCCATCTATCTGTTCGACTATAAGTTCTTTTTCGGCTATACATTGCCTTATGTAGAAGTGTCGGAGCTTTATATGTTTAGTGCGACTGTGGAATTCATGTGGTGAATTGTAGGCCAATTTAACAGCACTCTCGCTATCAACATATAGTACTGGTAGGAAGTTCTTATTAGTAAGCTGCCTCAACAATTTCTTTAACCATATTATTTCTTTTGACGTTTCGCTAGCAGCTACCAATTCTGCTTCTGTGGAAGATAATGCTATAGTTGGTTGTTTCTGACTCTTCCATAGAATAGGACCGGAGTATATGCACACCATCCCTGTAGTCGAATGTCCTGTAGAAGCACCACCGTGATCGGCGTCACTGTAACATTCTAGTGTTGATGAACTCTTCTTAAATACTAGTCCATGATCTTTGGTACCTTTTAGGTATCGCAATATGCGTTTCACCTTGAGAACATCTGACGCTGATGGACTTTCATGTGTTCGTGATGCTACACTAACTGCGTAAGCTATATCAGGTCTTGTTGCTACCATCAGATAGGCTAATGCTCCTACTGCTTGTCTGTATGGGAACTTCGTATTATCTTTTTCTTCCCCTTCATCTTTTGTTTTTATAGCAGGTGTAGCAACCGGTTTACAGTGTATCATCCCAAACTTTTCTAGTAGTTTCGACGTGTAAGCTTTTTGATTTAAAGTTATGGAACCATCTTTTCTTTTATTTATTTCAAGGCCAAGAAAGTATGACGCTGGTTTTGTCGTTATTTTGAATCTAGTTTTCAATTCTTCTAGGAATTCTTTTCCAGCTTGATCACTAGTAGACGCAACCAATCCGTCATCAACATAAAGTGCTATAAGGACTTTAGAGTTACCTTTCTTCCTTATGTATAAACAAGGATCAGCTTCGCTTTGTTCGAACTTGGCATTGATCAAAAAATTAGAAATGCAGCTGTTCCAGCACCTGGGTGCTTGCTTAAGGCCGTATAGGCTGCGTTTCAGTAAACATACTTTATCTGAACCATCACTGTAGCCTTCAGGTTGTTTGACGTATATTTCCTCATCAACTTCACCATTTAAAAAGGCAGTTGTTACGTCAAATTGTTGCAGTTTAAGGTTCTCATCAGCGGCCACACCAAGTAATGCTCGGACTGTGGCTAGTCTCACAACTGGACTAAATGTTTTGTCGTAGTCTATTCCAGCTTCTTGAGAGAAACCTTTGACAACAAGTCTGGCTTTATATCTCTCTACGGTTCCATCGGGATTCATTTTAACTTTGTAGACCCACTTGCAAGGTAAAGCTCTTCTTCCTTTGGGTAAATGAACTAATTCCCAAGTATTATTTTCGTAGAGTGATGTAATCTCAGAAAGCATAGCATCAAGCCATTTATCTTTATCTTGACTTTGCATGGCTTCCTTGTACGTATGTGGTTCTTTTGGTTGATCAGATATTTCGTTTACTGCGGTCATAACATAATCTTCAAACCATCGAGGTGGTACATTTTTGGATCTGTCTCTGAGAGTTCTTCCAGTATTTTCATTATTTACTATTATTTGATTCTCTGTACGGGAAGAGCTTTGTAATGATTCATCATTTTCTTCTTCAGATTCATCTTCGTCATTATCTAACTCTTCATGTTCTGAGTTAAGGATTCTTGGAGCACCCACTTCAGAAGACATTACTTCATTATTATTTTTAAAATCGATATCAACATAACATTTCTTAGTATCTTTATTATCTTCTTCTTTAAGAATATTGGAAGGTGCAGTACAGGATTTGTTGTAAAACATTCTATTAATGATCTTCACGTCTTTTGAAATCATTATTTTATGTTTAGATGGAACCCAAATTCTATAAGCTTTTGAAACATCAGAATATCCTGCAAACATGCCTGGAATTGCTTTGGAGGCGAATTTATTTCTGTTTTGCTTATCTTTTAAAAGGATAAAAGCTTTGCTTCCAAAAACCTGAAAATGCTTCGCATGTGGTTTTCTTCCAACCCACTTCTCAAAAGGTGTTGCATTTCCAATAGACTTGTTGATACTTCTGTTGGACAGGTAATTAGCTGTATGGATTGCTTCTCCCCACAGACTTGCTGGTGCGCAGGATTGTAACATTAAACATCTTGCCTTTTCCAACAAAGTCCTGTTTTTGCGTTCGGCTATCCCGTTTTGGTGCGGTGTGTAAGGAGCAGTCAATCTTCTTCTGATGCCGTTTTGCTTTAAGTAATTCTCGAATTCCTGGTTACAGTATTCTGTGCCATTATCAGACTGGATGCATTTTATTTTGTTTCCTGTAAAGTTTTCCATTTCTGCCTTGTATTCTTTGAATTTGTGCAATGCTTGGCTTTTATTTTTGATCAAATACACACAACTGTACCTAGTATGATCGTCAATGAAGGTTATAAAATATTTGTTGCTTTGAACTGTTTCTACCTTCATTGGTCCACAAATATCGCTATGTACGATTTCTAAAGGCATTTTTGTTCTTGGTTCTGAACTAGGTTTATTTGGCATTCTTTTCATTTTCGCTTCTATGCAAACTTCGCATTGTTCAAGCTGTTCATTATAATTAAAGTCTAAACCAATAAGCTTTTCATCTTTGATTGCCAGTTTTAAATCACTTTCGTTGATATGTCCCAATTTTTCGTGCCATTCCTTAATTTTACTTTGTGATTTTGTGGTGTTACATTTTTCGCTTGTATTATTGTAACTAGCAAAATTGTTGACATAATATAAACCATCTTCTAGTTTATTTGCTTTCAACATGACGCCACCTACTGGATGTCTCACTGTTGCCTTTTTATTTGTAAATAAAACAGTACATCCACTCTCTGTAATCTTATTAATCGATAAAAGGTTAGTACATAAGCTTGGAACATAAAGAACGTTCTTGAGAGTTAGTTCGTTGTTTTCTTTTGTATGAACGTTTATTGTGCCTCTGCCTAAAATATTAACAGAATGTTCTTTCGAGGCTAAACCTAGAGTTTTTGTTATCTTTTCAACGTCGTGAAAGTATTCTTGATTATGAGACATGTGTGCTGTACATCCACTGTCTAAAATCCAGTTTTCTTCTCGGGAATTGACAGACATTGACATGCATAGGGCAAAATTATTTTTGTAAGTATTGCTCTGTACAGTTTTGTTGTTTCTGTAATGAGGCTTTTTGAATTGTCCCTTCTTTCTGCAATTTTTAGTCTCATGTCCCTTCTTTTTGCATATTTTACAAAATACGTAAAAAGCTTCTTCTTGAGTATTGCTGGTACTGGCAGTCTCATTATTGGTACATCGATCATGTAGACGAGCTTCATATTCTTCTAAGATTTTTATCTTTAAAACATCTGGCTTTGGTAGGGTATCTCGTGATTCGATAGCCACCCTAAAATTTTCAAAGTCTGACGAGAGACTATAAAGCATCATGATGGAGAGAAGGTCTTCATGAATTTTTATATCCATTCCTTCAAGCTTGTCTACAGTATCCATGAATTTATTTAAATGTTCTCGGATATCTTCACCATTTTGTAATTTTGTCAATATCAATTGTTTTAAAAGATTAGCTTTACGGGCCGGACCTTTACTTGCATAAATATCTTTAAGTTTTAGCCAGATATCATGCGCAGACTCACAATTTTTAATTTGTTTTATTTCGGAAGGTGAGATCAGTAAGATAAGCTCCGATTGTGCTATGAGATCTAATTCTTTTTGTTCTTCTTTCGAACTGTCAATAGGATTTTCTACATATTTCCATACCTTATTTTTGATAAGTAGTGCTTTGGCTTGCAGACACCAAGTGTCGTAATTGTCTTTAGACAATGCTTCAATTTTTGAAGTCATTTTATTTTTCTATTTACTCTGCTACCATATTAAAGTTTTAGAAAATAATGTACAGCATAGATCGTTTTCAATAATAATATATTTGACAATAACAATAACGGTTGCCTAGCAGTATATCTTTCTTAATACTATTTACAGCTTTGGACAACTGTATTGTATACTCATACTTAACAAAAAACGTCAGTAAAAAGAGACAGACACATAAATTCATAAGATTTAACGTAGGAGAAAATGAGATAGGAAGCATAGTCTCTTTGAAACGAAAAAGCGACAGTAAAAAGAGACAGACACATAAATTAATAAGATTTAACGTAGGAGAAAATGAGATAGGAAGCATAGTCTCTTTGAAACGAAAAAGCGACAATAAAAAGAGACAGACACATAAATTTATAAGATTTAACGTAGGAGAAAATGAGATAGGAAGCATTATGTACATGTGTTAATACGTGTTTGTGTTCGCGTGCGTAGTACAAAGCTTGACAGAAGGCGTCACAACAACCGTGGTATTTTGTATACGTGTATAGTCTCCGGCAAATAAGTTGAACATGATTTTGAAATCACGTGACATGCGCAGTAGCAAGTTTAGGTACATTATTCACTACTGCGCATGTCACGTGATTTCAAAATCATGTTCAACTTATATGCCGGGGACAATACGTATTATTTTTTAAGGTTTCACTTCTACCACGTGTGAATTGCACACATACTTTTTTAATGTGCGGTAGGTGCGAAAGTGTACGACCCAATTCAGCTCATTACAATTTTAATTATTATATTTTATCTAGTATACCAACTTTTATACCATTGATAAAAAAAATTTTGTATCAGATGAGCAATCCTGTGTTTTCTATACGCATGAGGTACATACTCTTTGCATTAAACTTTTCCGAAAACAACTACATACTCTCTTTAATACTATAAAAATTAATAAAGTCAAATCACGTTAGTACACTTTGAAGTCATTGAGATGTTTTTATTCAATTTTACGTGTATTTGATTTATGAATCATTTTGTTAATAATTATGGCAGATAATCTACCACTTATACCGCAAAAGGGGTGAGTTGAAGTTTTACGAAGCATGTTATGACATATTTACACTTAAACCATAAGATTGTTTATCGTTGTATCGACAAGCCTAGTCTGTATGTAATATTCGAAGATCACTGCATAGAATACAATATAAATATACTTTATTGGACATCCAAAAATACAAATAAAGATAGCATAACAAAGAATTAAAATAAAATATTGCAGCCATATAATCATTAGATTGTTACAAAAGTATTAAACAAATTGACCTTAGGTTAACTGCTTATCAATAACTCCAATCAAAACGTTAAAAAAAAACTTAAAACTTAAAAAAGTTTGATTGTTGGAGCGGAGCGAGCGAAGCTCCCATGGATCAGCTTCAATGGCGCAATGTCTGTTACGCCATAACTTTCCGAGTTCTTAACCGATTTTAATATTTTTTGTGTGGAATCAAATCAACAGGTTTAGCACCGCGGACTGCGGGATGGTAGCTTCTTCTAAAAATGGGGGGTTTGTGCCATAATCTTTAAGGTTGGTAGGCGGGTTGGAAATCGCGGTAAAAGATATGGTCTTTTGGAAAACACTGCTGCCCATTTTGTGGTATGCAGAATGGGTATAGTAATTACTTTTATTATTTCATTGCCTCTTAAGACAACCTTATTTGTTGGTTGGTTGGTTAGTTTGATGGGTTGGTGCTATTCTATACTGCCAGAAATCAGACTAGGTGATTCTTTAAGTTCCTTAAATGACTAAAATAAGGATTAGAAGCGCCATTAACCGACAAGGTTATTTATATAGTAAGGAAAGATGTAATTAATGAGTGGTGTGGTGTAGAAGAAGATACAGTGATAAAGATAGAAAAAGTAATGCTTAGATGATTAGGACATGTGAAGAGGATGAACGTAAGAAAATTGTCAAGAGAAGTATAGGAGACAAATATGAATGGGCAAGTCGGTAAATGCAGAACAAGGCGAATTTTCAGGGACTAAATAGAAGATTACCTGAAAAAAGGCCAGATCAAAAATACCCTTAACCGACGAGCTTGTATGAAAGGTCTGATGGGATTTGAATAAACGAGAGATGTTTGTGGGAATCATAGAAAGTGGAAAACTGTCGTCTCTGCTCTACTCCAACTGGAAAAAGGCGTGATTGTATGTATTTTTATCACTGAGCGTTTAATACCAACACACCGTTTAGTTCACACCATCAACGGGTTTGAATTTATAAATTACATTGAAAAACTACAAGATATTCAACAAGTTATCTATACATCTATACATATAAATAAAATTGGAGTGTCTGTTTGTAATATTGAAATAACCGTTTTTTACTACATGCATATGAATATATATACGGTACATACACCAGAATAACATTTTTTACAACTTTTGTCTGTCTGTCTGTTTGTTCCGGCTAAATTCTGAAATGGCTGGACTAATTTTGCCGAGACCTTTATTGGCAGGTAGCTAATGTAATAAGAAGTAACTTAGGCTACTTTTATTTTAAAAAAATTCTTGCAATGTCCAAGTACTGTCCAGTACAGCGCGCAGCTCACGCGCATGCCATCACTGTGCCGTCACGTCGGGCGCCTCCCACCACCTGTCACCAACGAATCAATATCAGAAAGGCTGCCTATCGCGCGGGCTCAGAACGCGTGAACGGGCCTATTGCTGATTTTTAATAAAAAAATATTGCAAATTATAATAACTGAGCCACGGCAACGTAAACAACGTCAGCTAGTACATATAAATATTAGGATGTTTACAATTCGAAGCAAAACATTTTCTTGTAATAAACTTTATAAGGATTCATCCAAGCACTAAATATATATTACAGAATACAAAAGAGAAGATGAGGCCACTTGAATATAGTAAGAAAAACGAATCAATTTATATCCTATAATAACGACCAATCCATGCCCGTTTTTACCGCGAACACAAGAACAGTTAAGCTACTATCTCGAGGTGTAATGCCGGTCACGTTTCAAGATAATTGATCAAATAATTGTTCTGATTCGTCTTGGTCGCTGTATTCATTTTCTCCCTACTTCTTTTCAAGAACAGACGAATAAACAAAGGTTCTAAACAAAGTCAGTTTTAAATCAGCTTTTTCTATTGCCAAATTAAATAGAAGTAACCCTGTCATATTCAGAGTGATGTATAAGTATCGATATTCGCACTGAGACGAAATGCCGCTAAGTGTGAAAATATCGTTGGTTAAGTATTGTAAATCACAACAAACAAACAAAATAGATTTTAGTATAATGATGTGGTAAAAATCTAACATACAAATATTTAAATGATAAAAAAACCTGTGCAATCCACACGTGGTAGAAGTGAAACCTTCAAAAATAATACGTACACGTATACAAAATACCACGGTTGTTGTGATGCTTTCACTCAAGCTTTGTACTACGCATGCGTAAAAAAAACGTATTAACACACGTACATAATGCTTTCTATCTCATTTTCTCCTACGTTACATCTTATGAATTTATGTGTCTGTTTCGTCGCCTTTTAAATCACATCGATGCTAAAGAAGTTTTCACTTCAAAAACAGACTATTCTTTTAACAGTTCAAAATAGACTGTGCTGATTTTAAATCTATAATTATTGATATTTGTTATGAATCCATACTAATATTATAAATGGGAAAGTGTGTCTGTCTGTTTGTCTTTCTTTCACGCAACACGGAGCGACGAATTCACGTGATTTTTTAAGTGGAGATAGTTGAAGGGATGGAGAGTAACATAGGCTACTTTTTGCCCCTTTCTAACCCCCTACTTCCCAAAAATGGGGGGTGGAAGTTTTTATGGAGCATTCCGCAATTTCAAGGTAGAAAGCTAAAAATTGATATGCCGACTATTTATGACCATCAAAAAAATCGCCATCATTTTTTTTTTTAATCTGCACCCAACCCCTTAAAAAAGGGGGTGAAATTTTATATGATACCTTTCGCAGTTTTCAAGGCAGGAAGCTAAAATCGGCACACAGACTCTTTGTTACTAACGAAATACCTGCCATTTTTTAGAAATCCTCCCCCAGCCCCTAAAATAGGGGATGGAAATGTGTGTGAGACTCCGCGAAATTAGAACAGGTTCTTTAATACAAACGAATAATAAAATAATTTAATTAAAACGAATTAAATAAAACGATATTAAAAACATTAAATCTTACCGTAAATCAATCAGCTTTTGAGAAAATAAACATTATAAACATAAATAAGTGTAACTCATGGATTCCGATAGATGGCGCTGATATGTTTATTTTATATTATGTTCACGATAGGTTTAATTGTTTAGTTCAAAAATTAATAACAGATGGCAGTGTTGAAATAAAATAAGTAACGTGTAAAATTCTGTTCCGAGTTCTCTTCGGTTTTCAGGAAAGGGGAACAGTGCTACCCCGAATTTAACGCGAGCGAAGCCGCGGGCAAAAGCTAGTATTAGATATTTTTAAACTGATTTAGACTTTGCTGCGTTGTCAATAAGCATCTAATTAAAATAAATACTTCATATGATTCTTTCACTGTAACTATGGAAACATCAGATCGTAGTTGCGTACGTGCAAAGGAAACACGAGGGCAAGGTTGTGGAACACTTTTACTAACGTCAGCTAAATTAATTGAGTAACAGAGCCTTCAGTACAACCTGCAGATCCAATCGGAATATAGAATCCAGTCACGTTTCTCCTTCATTGAATGAAGTTTGACGACAAGACGCCAATGGAGTATTGATTGCATCGGCCCTCGGTCGAGAAAAAAAAATTAAGAAGAAAATATATTCGGAGCAAGAAAAGGAATGACCCTCTGTGAATGGCTTGGCGATAAAACTTTAGTAAACGTGTTTTCTATGATTTGCAAAGGCAATGTTTATAGGATTTATATCTTATATAATATATATATATCTATATATATCTTATATATATATATATATATATATATCTTATATATATATATATATCTCTTATATATATATAAATTACGTGTCACGTAGTTAATCTCCGATGGACTCCTAAACTACTTAACTGATTTTGATCAAACTTCGTAACTATCTGTTATTTGATCTAACTTTAAAGATAGGATAGGTTTTATTTTAATTTATAACAAAGCAACGCGTGCCCAGGTCAGCTATGTATATATAAAAATTCCCTAGTACAGTCTTTGACCGCGATGAACTCCGAAACTACTCAACCCATTTTCATAATTTCTATTTCATTTTGCTGGATTTACTGCGACTTAGGACATAGAATTGGTTTCATTTTATTTTTTAACACAGCAAAGCGTGGCCGCGTCAGCTAGTATTAGTAGTAGTAGCTAGCTATATATATATATATATAAATCTCCTGTCACGATAAATGTTCCGTGTATACTCTGAAACTAGTAAGCCGATTTTGATTAAAATTCATAACTATTCATTATTTGATCTCACTTAAAAGATAGAATAGGTCTCATTTTAATTTATAAAACAACAACGCGTGACCCGGTCAGTTAGTATAAATATAAAAATCTCGTGTCATGATGTATGTTCGATATAAACTCTGAAACTACTGAACCGATTTTGATCAAAATTCATAACTATCTGTTATTTGATGTAACTTAAAAATAAGTTTAATTTTGATTTATAACACAGCAACGCGTGGTCGGGTCAGCAAGTAAAATATATTTCGAGAAGTGTCTTGTAGTTAATTTTTGTGAATTAAAATGTACTGCTGTAGCTAGAGATTATTTTGAAGACCTTTGTGGTTGAATGGTTTGTATTTCAGTTTTCTTGGTAACGCCGCTTTAAACAAAATGTTTTATATAGACTTGAGTCCGATAATTGTGGTGCTGCCGTTATTTCTGAATTTCATAAAACAAGTGACTGTACTACTTTACTTGGCTTCAGAGCAATGTACGTGATGTTGTCTTATATTTATTCAATACTAGCTGACCCGACCACGCATTGCTGTAATAAAATGAAACCCTGTCCTAAGTTGAAAAATATACAGCAAAATAAAAAAAAAAACATTTCAAACACTTTAGTAGAGAATTTTGATAAATAAAGATATTTAGTCCTTATATATGAAATTGCCGTTTTGCATGGTTGCATATAAAGTTTCTTGTTATATATATTATTAATCATAGTATGCACCACTGTTAACTATGCACTTTTGCCATCTTATGAACTACCTCATTGATACCTTTACTAAAAACTCCCTTAGAGGCGAGAATCAATAAATTATCTGCAGTCGGTTTGGACTCCCACATTGGAATTTTTACCTCGTAAGAAGTTATCCAAATTCCGAAAAAATGATTATCTGTTGGAGCAAGGTCCGGCGAGTACGGTGGATGTCGCAGATATTCCAATTGTAACTCCTATAGTTTAGCGGCCGTCTGCAGCAGCAGCAGTGGCCTAAAGTGATTGACCAGCCTCGGTTGTTTAGCAGCTAGTTCTTCCATCATGGTTAGCAGTTGCTGACAATTTATATCTGCCGTATTCGTTTGGCCAGTTTTTAGAAAGCTTTAGTAAACGACACCGGTACTAGTCCACCAAACACTCACAAATAATTTTTTCTTAGTCAGTTCGGGACAGGATTTGACTTTCGATTATCGTACAGAATCCACTTTTCATCACATGTAATGATCTGATTTCTGTGTTGGATGCCTGCAGCTAACTCTGAAGTGGTTTGCGATGGATTCCCTTTTACTTTTAATTCTTCATTATCCACTTTGGTCTCCGGCTACATCACCGTTTGCAACACCACTGCCATCTTTCGAGCTATTTCTGCAGCATTGTGCCACGGTAGAACTCGTACTCGTAAATACAGCGATATTTCATGTTTTCCATTGTGCGATATGAGCAACGTCAAAGAAAAAACTAAATAAGAAAAAACAAAATTAAATTACTGTTTTCGAAACTCAAATGTACCAGCTATATGGATTTATAAAACTGAATTTGGAATTCTTAATCAAGCGATCAAAGCGACCAGTACGACAAAAAGTCAATTTCACATGTAAGGACCTAATATTTATTGATAATTCAGGGGAAAACTTAGCAATTTCAGCAGATTGCGGCTCTAAATTATTATATCGAAGTAATAGCATTAACTCTCAGGACATTTTATACGGTCGTTATAATTACTATTTCTAATGAAATTATATACAGTTAAAGAAGGTATATAAAAAGTTAATAGAAAATACTTCGGAATGTCCAATATAAAAATAAATCTTAATAATTTTCTGTTCTTATGGAAATCTTAAAATTCCATTTAAATTACCGTTTATTTACCGTTTTAATCTTTAAGTGAATGAAATGGCTCAAGTAATAAATAAGTTGAAATAGTTTCGTCATTCTAACAACGGTCAAAAATAAATATATGCTTCAGCATGTATCACAACCTCATTCAGGTTTCAACCTATAGTGACAAACTTTGACAAGGTGCGAATTAACTGTCCGCGAATAAGTAAATATGTTAATTCAATCAAGTCTTTCAAATATCTCAGTGTGATATTAGGTCAGTAAGGTCAAATAGAATCAATTAAATTTAGAACTTGAAAATAACCAAGATATATATTCCCAATAACTACGTTTCATATCGAAGGTTCATCGCAAAACGTTTTTAACGAAATATATGTCCCTCTGGTACAGTCCCTAATAACGTATTGTATCCCCGTTTGGGACGGTGCACACAAAACTTATTTTCTGGAGGTTGAACTAGCTACTAGTGTCCAGGAGTTTTATCAGACAGCAAAACATAATTACAGTAACACAAAAAAATTAACCTCAAATTCAATGAAAAATATAGAAGAGTTAGGAAATTTTGGTTGATTTCCTATAGAAGGTTTGCGAGCATGCAAAATATCACTTTTTTTTCTATATTTACTAAAATTATAGATCCAAAAATTTTCGTACAACGGTACTGACATTAATCAATCGATATGCATTTATTTGTCGGCTAGGGGAATTCGAGTGTTATTCTCAGCCATAGTTTTTAACCATCACGTGAGGTAATTAAAATTACGAGTCTAAATATGATATATCTTATCATAAATCCGTAACACACTTGACGTGGTACAGTTCTTAAAGAAAGTCTGTTCGCAGCGCTGGTTAAAACGAAAGTGAGTTCAATTACTTCAACAAGAACCACCACCTTAACTATGTACAGCACCGCTATAGTCCCCTTTTTTAGCATTAGAAATTATGTAAACAAAGAAGCAGTAGTAGCTAACCTTGTGCTGGAGTCCACTTTGACCGGCTTCAGGCTCGTCCATTGTTGAACAGATTAAATAACAAGTAAAAACAAAAACTTTTAACAAAAACAATAGAAACTTAATAATAAACCAAAGAAAATAGTCAAAACAGATAAATGCAGAAGTTGACATTTGCCGCTATTGTTGCAAATGGCAGCCATGTTAAGCGACCATTTTAAAAATCACCTAATATGGTACGTTACATTACGTTACGTTCCACAAGTTTGCAACTTCTGCTTCTTAAGGTATTTTTAGTGTTAACTTTTCACGATGTAACGTTTTGCTTGTTACATTATATGTGTACAATAAAGTACCCAAATTTTGTTCTTTCTAATGATAAAAAACGGACTATAGATAACGCCTGCGTTCCGGAGCAACTTCAGACAAGTAACATCAGTCCGAACTCATGAGGTTAAAACAACCGTGATCATGACCAAGATTAGACATATTTATTTCCCAGACAGTTACAGAGGATCTTATTAAATATCAATCATATTCATGTGCCAATATTGTCTCGTAGATAGTTACTCTAATAACGTAACACTTTTCGTGATTAATAATCCAATAACGTCAAAAAAATAATTATAATTTCAGAAGGAGTTAAATTTAGGATATAAATATATGGTTTTAGTTCAGTTTATGTCTATGTCATTAACTGCCCTTTTAAACTTAAGGAATGTCATGTTTTCTATTTTATCAGGCAGTTATTTAAATATCCGTATTGCGTGGTATTGCCATACAATATGCGTTTTTTCGATAACGTTGCTAGCCTTTAACATGAATATGCAATTTGTGACCCTTACTACCTCTGCATTGGTAAACATTGTTAGTGTGAAATAAATTGATATATTTATTTACAAAGAAATTATATTAAAGAAAGCCTAGCCCAAAGTAAGCACTGTAAGGCTTGTGTTATATATACTAGGGCAACGGATAAACATACATATATTATACATAAATATGTAATATTAATAAATACCCATGACTCAAATACAAATGCTCGTATTCACCACACAAACATTTGCCCCTTCCGGGACTTGAAACCAATACCATCGGTGCGAAAGGTTGGATTGCTGCCGTTGCACCAAACGGTCATCCATTACATCGAATACACATCTTGATGTCGTATATTTACATCGAATATACATCACGATGCTACTAAATATACATGAGGAAGATCCATAAAAAGCTTTGAAAACTACTAGGTTTTTACCCGAGGATCATAAATTGTGATTGTTTGAATGTTACAGAGCAGTCTGCACTGACGTAAGGCCTGTACTCAGAGAAGTGTTCCGCGAACGCGACTACCTACCTCCACTACCAACGGAAAAAGATGCCGTGGAACAGTCAGACCCCCAGAAAAACCATTGGGTAAGAGCCGTTTTTTTTTTTTTTTTTAACGTGGAAATCCTTCTATGGCTAAGCCACTCAACAACGGTGTTAAGCCACTCAACAAGGTGTTATGTCAGGCTAGACTGACAAAAACCACGCCCTACCTAAGTAGTCCGTAAGTACCTTTAGCCGGAGAGGCTGTAAAAGGTTTCATCTAAGCGACCGCCTCGGCGAGGCTCCGGCGAGGCAGTGGTAAGAGCCGGTTCATACCATATCAAACGGACGAATTTTTTTACCGTGAATAGGTAAGCGCTTGACCGCTAACTCGCCTGATGGTAAGCGACGATGCGATCTACAAAGATGGGTTTGGTCCATTCTCTATACGGAATTATTATACATAGAGAAGCGAGTGTTCTCGAAGTACACATATTAATAAATGATAATAACGGTATAAAAAGAGTCAGTGGGCAGCGCATTCATCCTTTGATTACGTAGCTTTATTGCCGTTCTGGTGGGCAACCAAAAAATTATTATCTTGAGCTTCTCCATGCATCAAATAGGTTGTCCTGGCTGCATTTGCATTCTTAGCAACCAAATGATCTGGCGTGGTTGATTATGGCTCGTTTTACTTTGGAATTTTCATCGATTATGATGATATTGATTATGTTGCCATGATTAGCAACTGCAAACAAGAATACAATTAAAATATTGGCAGAAATGTGGCGCTTGGGAATTAACAGGATGCCAAATTTGAAAAGCCTTGGTATGTGTAATTCAAAAGCAGGCCGATGCAAACATTTGCTTCATTGTTTTTAATAAAGTATTTGCATAACAAATACACATGAAATAAATTTCCCGTGACCATTAACTGCCAAAATTGTCTTGTTCAAATTATGATCTTTCGAAATATTTTCAGTTTCTTCCTAATTTCCATATTTTCAAGACTCCTTCAAAACTTTATTAAAACATGAAACAAATACATGAAAAAAAAAACATTTAGTATAGCTATGCATTTACCAATGAATAATTTATAATTTATATACGTATGAATAGGTACTCAAGACATGCTTGAAATGACGGCCAAAGGAAGCAACTGTATGAAGTTCTAATATCTATTATAATCTCAAATATCATTTATTATTTTGTATGTCAATAAGGCACAACTCCAGCAAATATTCACCATACGTCTTCTGTATGGTAAATACTTGCTTGAAATATGACAATATTCATAATCCCAACATCTTAGTTGAGAAAGGTAGAATTAAACTAATATTTCAATCCCCACAAATTAAACATTCATCATTATGGAATTATATTTGAACAGCAAATAATCCCATTGGATTATTTGCTGTTCAAATATAATTCCATTTCAAGAACAGTTGCGACTAACTGAGAAATATAGCGTAGCAATCAAAGTTTGTCGGCGAACCGCAACTTTCTTAATAACGAATTAACTTTCTATATTTACCAGGCTGCTGCTACTATGTCTAATAGAGTCATTGAGAAAATGTTTTCTCTGAGTCAAAAACTCACCCCGTGATTGAGGCATTCTACATGGACTGAAACATCGTAGCCAAAATAAGTCATTATTCACCATGCAGACACGACATTAGTTTTAATCTTTTTTTTTACTTTTGTATTTTTAACATTGTTCGTTCCTTATTTTTTTCTGTTTCTTTATATGTGTGCGCGTGTCAATAAATGTTTAGCTGCGACTTAATATATCTCTTAACATAAGAAGTATACAAAAATTTATCTGTGCTTTCTAACAAATACAATTTAGGGGTCTTCAAGTCACGAATGAATAGGTATCTTCTAGGCAAGCGCATCACATTCTGGGTTGCATCGTCGCTTACCATCAGGCGAAATAGTGGTCAAGCGCCTGCCTATTAAGTATAAAAATAATTAACGTGTTTTTAAACCAACTGTAGATTAGTCTTAGCAGAAGTTGCTTAACATGCTTACCATTGCTCTATATCAAAGCTCGGTCTACCGAATAGTGATGGCTGGGTAAAATTTATCATTGGTTACTTCTGAAACAGCTGATCATCATATCTGCATTATAGTTTACCTAGATTTAAATGGAAACACTCGCATTCTTTGGTTTTCAGATTAAGGACTACACCTTGGAAAGCAACGATCTATGCAAAAAAGAAGACGAGCTAAAACAAGAGCACGCAAAGAGGGTTGCTCGTGAAGCTCAACCGAATATCTATCAGTTATCATCACCACGTCCTAAAGAAACTCCTGAGTGGCGTTTGAATGTTGGGCTGATCGAGAGAAAGGATTTGATACCTTCTGTACAACAGAATGCAGGACGTAAGATTAAATTCATTTATGTTGTACAAAATTTTTATAAAGTTACTCTATAATCTGGGTTCTAAAATAACTATTGAGTGAGTAAGGATTCACATCAATCGAGCCGGTATCGGAGCATCACCTCTCGTCTTGCTTGCTCGATTGATATTGATTGACTCCCTTTCCGTATTGCTATGCGTAACCTTAAGTTGGATGTAGACTGAAGGTAAAGACTACATTTGAACAATACTACATATTTTGAAATTTAATGGGCTAAAGAGCTCGTCAAGATTTGTTCGTTCACTCGTTGCGGATGTTAACATTATCAGAGAATTGCAGAGGTCATGTTATTAACAAATACCGGCAATTATATAGTTAGTTAGTACGAGCACTTCTGCACTTTGGAAAACACATTGATCCGTTTATCTCGACTGCATATTATCCTTAATCGCCAATACCGTACGTCGATAGCGGTGGGAGTTATGGCCATTCTCTCGATGACGTCTTTTCCTGATAAAAATCTATGCTACAGCAGTGAAGAAATATAATAGTCATACTGTTATAGCGGTATCCCATCATTAATCCAACCAATCTTTTGGAACAGGAGACACTAGCCTCTGGGTGAAGAACATCTTGAATCGAAGTTCCTGTGACGTCAGTTGTCTCGAGGTGCGCGGGAGTCGCATGCACTTACCTCCGCAACTATCCACACCTGATGAACACACTCTGGAATCCCTAAGGTAGTGTTAATTGATAATATTTTGTTTTGTAAAGAACTGTTTTTATTGATTTATTCAATAAAAAGTAAATGATCCATTTTTTTGTTTGAATTTTTTTACTCTGTTTGATTTAAAAAAAGCAATAAATTTCCTGCTAACTTTAGACAAGCCATTTCTATACGTCCTCTTGAGAAATGACTAATTCTAATAATAACTCTATTGACGACTTATTGGTGTGTGACGAGCAGTAGGCAAGATCATTTCCTGCTTCAACGGTCTTACGTTCGAATCCAGGCATATGTCTGGGGAATGAGCATAATCATTTGTTTCCAAGTCATCACCATCTCAGCCGAAAGACGTCCACTGCTGGACTTCCATTCCATTGGCTGTGGCTTCCATTGATAATTTGGAAAAGGCTTCTACCTATATTAAGGTCTACTTGATCCATAACGACAACCCTAAGTGTGAAAAGCGGTTTTATTCTACTTAGCCGGACACCACACAGCAATAAAATATTATTCTGGATACTTGAATGGATTTATAAGTGTCGTTAATTCAAAGGTATGAACGGATTTACAAGTGTCCGTACTAATTTCGGGTAGGGTATGAACCCTTTTTGGAAAAGTTCCTAATAGGAACTTATATAATATGTATCTAAATAGGGCTGGTTTATTAGTCATTATACAATCCATTAGACTCCGCAACGTGATGTTGAGTGAGACGATAACGTGCGACTGTGGTAAAGTAGGGAGCCCAAGCAAGTGTGTAAACAAGGCAGGTGATGGTGGACTCGTTGGACCCACCCCTCTTGCACGTAGAAAACAGGTTCGCGACACTTGATCCCAAAATTCCGGTTGTGCTATTTCTCTTTTTAGTACTTTCAACAATCCTGGATGATTAGTTTTGCCAGTAGGTATAGGATAGCCGTTATAAAATGCATATGACTGTGGTGAAATTTCAAGTCTTGGTACTCCAGAAGCGATATTTTAGACGTACTGACATGAGTGAGTGATATTGCCGCTTCACGTTTTAGCCGTCCATACGTTGCATTGTATTTGATAATGGATTTATTTTAAACAAATCAGTAATTATAACTTTAGATTATTAATATACTTAATACGGGATAGAAAAATACATGTTTACGAATTATAAAGACTCGAATTATTCTTTTCATAAATACGTTGATGTTTCTTAAGAGAGAAATGGATACTTAAGGGGTTACCGAAGGTTAGATCGACCATTATTTCATGAAAGTACTTTTATAATGTCATGGTAGACGATGCTCACTCAGTTTATGGCTACGTGCGTAACATAAAAACAACAATTAAAGTATTTGAATGAATCAGACGTTACTTGGCGGAAGTCCATATCCATTAATAAAATAGAAATATGTATACGCAAAAAACAAGCGAAATTCACCAACCGCCCGTTTGACCGTGCAATATCGAGAATTTATTGCTTACTGTTCGAAATTGCTCGGTCTATCAGCTCCTGATGATGCTCCGTGTGGGGCCGAAACACCCGTAGAGTAGTTGGTGAAAGTGCAAGATGTGTCGGTGTCTGGATTTTTTTTGCGCCCACGGTGAACCTTGCTTGGATTTTGCGGAAGAAAGCTACATATTTTTATTTTATAAACGATTTAAGTATCTAAGGCATTTGGTAAACTAAACTAATAGACGATGCCGACGCAGAAAGGAAGCCAAAGGCGTTGTACGTGAGAGCCAATCTCGTTTGCTAGTTCTTGAAAAGTTAAGATCACTGTTTAAAGCATTTTGCATGTCATTTTAATCCCGAAACGGCCAAATGTTTGTGCGATGAATACGAAAATTTGTACCTAAGTCATGGGTATCTCTATGAATATAACATATCTATGTATGTCTAGCCGTTACCCTGGTATCCATAACACAAGCGTTACAGTAAGAACTTTGAGCTAGGCTGATATGAATGTCAGAAATATTATTATTACCTAAACCTCCGTGGTGGAGTGGCTCATATACCAATTTTTTATGGTAACGCTACTTTAAGGTCCCGGATCCGATCCTCGGTTCAATGTAGAGAATTATTTTAGCCTCTTAAGTTCAGGACAATGTATGTGACTAATATTATTTTATTGATCTTTTATTCTTAACTATTAATTAAAAATAAAAATTTTGCATATTCTTTTACCCCCCTTTCTTATTTAGGATGGGTTAGCTCTTGATCCCAATCAAGCCCGGGGGCCAAGACAGAATCCACGATGGAACGAGCTAACCCAGAAGGTGCCTTTTTCACCCTGGCTTTGAAAATGGACGGGTTATAAGTTCTCGGAAATACAGACGCAGGGAGGGATAACAAATGAATAAACTACAAGCAGTTTTGTCTTTTTTTATGAAAGTCTGACCAATCATGATAGAAAGAGACTCACTTGTTTGTAACTTATTCTCTCGCTATACAGCGTTTATTAATAAGGTCAGGGATTAGGTTGGCTGCTTGCTCACACACAATTATTTATATTTGAAGAATTACTTAGAACTTGTTTTATGGTACAGTATAGGGGAGGCGGTAATCCACCGACCAGTGCCTCCCCCGCCAATTGCACCCCCTCCACCGGCGCCCGAGTACATCATTTGCATACCACCACAACTGGACTTCGTCAATTTCACTGTGGGTCAATTGCATGCAGTGAGTATTTCTTAAGTTATCCATTTTTCTAAGAGTCCGCTCTTGATCCTAATCCAATCCGAGAACCAATACAGGATTAACGATAGAGCGAGCTAACCCAGAAGGTGCCAATTCACCCTTGCTTTGAAGACTGGTTGTAAGTTCTCGGAAATACAGACGCAGGGAGGGAGTTCAACTCCTTTGCTGTACGCCTTATAAAAGATGTTGAGAAGCGCCTGCTGCGACAGTTAGGAATAGGATATATGATCTAATATTTATACATAATTACCAGCTAACCCGGCCACACGCAGCTGTGTTATATTATAAATTAAAAATGGAACCTATCCTATGCCCTAAATTGGAACATATGCAGCAAAATAAAAAAAAGCACGTGTGCAATTCACACGTGGTAGAAGTGGAACCTTCTAAAATAATACGTACACGTATACTAAATACCTCGGTTCTTGTGGTGCCTTCTCTCAAGCTTTGTACTACACATGCGCACATCAACACGTATTAACACACGTACAACGCTGAGGCCCAAACAAACTCCCACTATACCTTGGTAAACACGAGTGGAGGGGACGAAGCAGAGCACAAAGAGAACATAACAGACACTGTATAATGCTTCCGATCTCATTTTCTCCTACGTTAAATCTTATGAATTTATGTGTCTGTCTCTTTTACGGACGCTTTTTCGTTTCATCGACTTTCAAATTACAATGATGATAAAGAAGTTAAAGATTAAAATGTTTGGTGTTCATCATATATGTGTGTGTGTGTGTATGTGTGTATATATATATTCGTTTACATATTATATAAAAGACTGTGCGGTGCAACAATATAGAGACTTTCGCACTTTTTTTCACAAAGAGAAACTCGTTTTATCAGCTCCTACTGGTGGGTGATTATTTGGTCCAGGATTTCCAACCAGCGCGTCTGCCCTCTATCAAACCCCTAACGAACAGGGGATGTGCGGGTACACCTAAGCAGACTAGTGAGACTGTGCAATGCTAGTCCTGGGTTCGAGATGTTTGTTTGATAAATACGAGCATTTGTATCTGAGTATGAGTGGTGGGTCATATTTAACAAATATATAACTTATTTATATATGATGTTGTAGGTCTACCTGTTACCCTATTATCTATAACACAAGCCTAACAGTGCTTTTGGGCGAGGGTAAACTGTAGAAATATAACAAAATATGTAATTATGTATTATATAGTCAAATTGCCTTGGGATCGTCTCACAAAAACACTAAATGTAGTTTATGAATTACGAGAAAACTTTGATAATTTGTTATACGAATAGTACAACGGTTGGGTATTGTCGGCAAAAAAGTGTAGACTATTTTTTAAGCCTATAAGTAGAGGTAGCAGACAAAATACTAAACACTGCTGTCGTGACCCCTTACATGTTATGTCGACCATGCCTCATTAATCCTGACCTGGGTACCATGGAGCTATTATTATTAAACACTAAAGGAACTTAAATAACAAATTATCTTATGTAAGTGCTTTGGAGTATTGCAATAAGGTTGTTTTTTGCATGTTATAAGAAATCATTTTTATGTTCCTGATTTTATAACAAACATAACTATTTAACATTAATTTGAATAGAAAACAGTTGAATAGATCAAGTCATACAATTTGTTTAAGGACAGCCTAAACTATTATATATGTATATTATAACGTGGGTGCTTTCAATTCGGCTAAAATAATTGATCTCTTTTTTTTAAATGAAATTAATTTCTCGTAAATTGCTTAATTGTCATATCAAAATTTATTATTTTCTTTTTATTTCGGTTTACCACAAAAACTATAAATTATTTTTAATTTTTTAGTTCGACTTTCTAAAGAAGCGTGATTTTTTTCTTAATTCTTGTCATTTTTTTTTTAATTATTGTATTGTCGTCGATCTTTACTCAGTGGGCAGAATTTCAAATTAATCTGATGGTTTGAAATGTGTAAAAATTGCTTTAAAAGATTCCGTTAAAAACATACAGGTGAAGTTAATAAAAGCCTATTAATATACAATAACACGAAGGTTTGAATCATTTGAACATGTCCCAAACTGGTTATAAAATTGTTGGGGTGTTAAAAAAGTAAGCTAAAAATTTTAAAATTTTCCATTTCGACTCACTGGATTTTAAAGGCAACTTTTCATTTTATGGCAAGAATTTCCGGAAGTTAACCTTGCAACTGGGTATTCACGGAATTCTTTAGGACCCGACCTTGAACGATTACTGCCTATATTATTTCAATATAGGAAAAACAATGAAAATGGAAATAACTTTAGTCGAATGCAACTCAGATAAATTGTTTTGAATCGTCCAACATTTTTACCCACCACAAAATTCAGGATGACTTTTAACTGAAACAGTGCAAGAAACTCGTCAGCTTCAACAGAAGTAACGACATTTACAATATTATACATCGTCACCATACGCAAACCGCAAAAACAATATTATTCTGTTATCACAATAATAGTAGTGTTATGGTTTCATTACATCGTTGATTACAACAAAGTCAACAAGTTTTAAGTAAGTGTAAGTGAAATTCGTCGTTTATTCTCTGTACATTATTACAATGTACAGAGAATAAACGACATATTTGTTTTTTGTACAATTGATTGTAGAGCATAGTCTTAAAAAACGACAAATTTGAAAATTGTTCTTTGTACAATTGTTTGTACATAGCCTTTATTTTAATGAAACACTCGTAATACTTATTTTATACATAAATTGATGATAAAGTAACTCCCTCCCAAAACATACCGGTGCAATAAAATCTATATAAATTTTAACCGTGTAATACTTTTGTATATCTACTTTAAGAGTGCAATATATTATTAAATATGTGACGGGGTGCGGCCGGGAGAAATGAAAAGGCTTCGTCACTTCGTCACTTATATTTTTAATAATTATGGAATTAAGGCACAACTGAAACAATTATATAAAAATAAGGTAAATTACACTGAACACAAAAACAATTTCACATTTAACATTAAAACATATTATTAAAGGTAGGGCTACTTACAATAGTGCCTTAAAGAAACTTATAGACTTTTATATAACAGGAACTGGTGGTACAGAATACAGATACAGGAAATCTTGTGAGTTATGCTTATGAGCTTATTATACTTGTGAGCTTATAACTGATCAGCACTATAAATATATTTAAATCATTGTTAGCGGTGAGTCAACCGCTCTACGCGCTGACTCTGGTAAGAATGAACTTCGAGAACAAAACAAATAAAAAGAGACGGACAGTAAATTTAAAATAGGAAACCAAGAGAAAAGAAAATATGAAATGGCCAGAGAAGAGCGCAATGAAAGCAACGAGTCGCCAATATAGCTATGGCGCCTCGTTACAAATAAAATATAATGTAGGCAGCGAAATGGCTCCTGCTGACTATCCATAGACTAATTTTTACATTTCTTATTTCTGGGTTACTTTTCAGGAGTATTTTCGTATTTTGTTGATGGCTTTCTTTCAGAGCCAAGCCATTCGCTTGATAGCAATACCAGCTCTTTTGAAAAAATATTATGAGCGTTCTTATCCGTTTGGTGGTATCCTTTTACAGTGATGGTTCTGGGTTCGAATCCCGGAAAGGTTGTATGATGAATACGAGTATTTGTACTTGAGTCATGGGTGTTTTATATATATTTCTGATCCGTTACCCATAACACAAGTCTAACAGTGCTTACTTTGGGCTACGCTAATTGGTGTGAATGTGAAAAATATTTATTTCTATTTATATTTTTCTATAATTCTGCACTAAAAGGGTGACAAAGTTCTGAATCATATTTTTTCACTTTAATTACATTTGAAAAAGAAGTATACAAAATTTGTATAAGGAATAAGACCTTTTCCGATGACATCAAAATTATGTGTTCATTTTTATAAGTGTACTTGTTTCACACCAAACACATTTCCAAAATATATACACAAGAAAGTTTCATTAAAATGTAAGCAATCGTTATTAAGATTAAGGTTTCCTGTTAAATTTAAAATTAACTATTAAATAATATCATATACACTGTTCTTAACCCACGTTAAGCAGCTAAAGCACTGTTTATTTATTTGCTTCAAACACATTCACCGTCGTCAAACACAGTAACTAAGATGGTAGGTAATATTAAATTATAAATCATGTTTCGCCTATTACTAAGCATGTATATTCATTGTTTTGTTAAAGTTACAATGTTGTGTGACAATTATTAAAATATTTATATATTAAATAACATTTAAAATATTAGATTATATATAATACTAGTTGACTCGGCCGTGCGTTACTGTGAGTCAGTTATTATAATTTACAATTAAAAAAAAATTATAAATTAAAATGTAGTCTTGCCTATGTCCTAAGTCGGAACAAATCCAGCAAAATGAAATTAATAAAGATCAAAATCGATTGAGTAGTTTCAGGGTTCATCGTGGTCGACTTCCGCGGACGCACATCCCGATGAGGTGGGGGGGGAACGCCGTAAGCACACCTCGGCCGCCTCCGGCCTGCATTTGGCGGGGCAACCGCGTCGCCTGTGATGGCGCCCGGGAACTTGTTCCTGGGTGATCATCACGGGCGTGGGAGTCTCGTCCTTGTGGGTCGGTGTCGGTCGAGGGGTGTGGTTGATTCCTTTCCTCACCAAAAGGGGGCCAGCGGTTGTCGGGGCGGGAGACCGGCAGCTGCATTGCACTTGGCCCTCAGGCGGGTGGGGTGTTCAGGGCGTCACGGTTCACCCCGTTGCTCCGTCCCTCACGGAGCATAGGCGAGGTCCGCCCACGAGCGCGGACCCACACTGGTCCGGGTCGCGGCCGAGTCCGGCAAGGGACCACGCGACTCGCACCACTGTGTATTGGGACGCCGCAGTTTTTAGTGGGTAGGCCTCCAAGCCTTTACCGGGCACTCGGCCGGGTAGGGGCATGGAGGAGAGTCCCACATGTCCATCGTGATCTCCCGGCACGATGGAATGCCTAATGCCATTTCCTGCGTTAACAAAAAAAAGAAAAGGGTTCATCGCGGTCAAACACCGTGGCAGGGATATTGAGGGTTTTCGTACCCAAAGGTTAAAAACAGGACCCTATTACTTCGCTGTCTCTCCGTCCGTCTCTCTGTCACCAGCCTGTATCTCAAGAACCGCGATAGCTAAACAGTTTAAATTTTCACAAAATATGTATTTATGTTGCCGCTATAACAAAAAATACTAAAAACAAAATAAAATAAATCATTAAGGGAGGCTCCCATAAAACAAACGTAATTTTTTGCCCTTTTTGCTTGATATCAATAATGACAACAGGTAGGCACTCGAAATATTCACAAAATACTCAGTTACATTTTTACTTTAATAATAATAATAATTAAAATAAAATAAATAATAAATGGGCACCCATACAACAAACATGATCTTTTTACTTAACTAAAATTTTGTACGGAACCCTTCGTGCACGAGTCCGACTCGCACTTGGCCGGTTTTTATAATATAGATTAGGGACGTTCACCGACCTACATTTATCCTCTGAAACACAAAACATTGGCAACAATCTGCCTCCAGCAACGTAATAATCTTTTATCACTTCATCTACCATTTTCAAGATTGTCTACCGACAGTTCGACTGAAGGAGTACTCGCCCGTATGGAAAGAGGATGTGGGTTTGAATCCCAGTTGACACCGGAGAAGTTTTTCTTGTTATAATTTCTTTATATTAATAACTAGCATTATAATGCTAAAATAAAAAATATAATAAATAATAGCTCATTATTCTTTATTGATTGTTCGATAATTGTATTACATACGATGTTGTATGTAGTTCCTAGTACATGTACAGATGACGCTGACGTTAGCTTAAGAAATATTTAGAAAAAATGTAAGGGACTTTCAAGGTCTCACTGGCATAATGGGTCCCCGTATCAAGTCGGAAAATGCATATATTACCTATATAAAGCTGTTCCTTTAACTCGTTTAGGTACGATACTTTTTAAATCATTGAAATCGGTCCATTGGTTGCGAAGATATTACACATTTTGCACAAGCCAACCGCGGGGCGGCCGAATAGCTTATGTGACGTCACGATTACCTTTACGCCCGCGCACGCGCTCGCCACCATTCATTTATTAAGATTCCCTCGATCTGCGCGGGTCGTGTTGTGGTTTTGCGACTTTTAAGTGAAAATATGCCGCATTATAAGTACTGTATAGTACCGAAATGTACTAATACTTCAATCAGTACACCCGAAAAACTGTTTTTCAATGTGCCAAAGGACCCGAAAGTGCGCAAAAAATGGTGTACTGTCATGAAGAGGGATGACAAAATTGCGCTTTCGTGCCAAGCTTCAAGATTTTGTTGCGAGGATCATTTTGATGTAAGTACCTCCATATACCAACTTTTCATTACTCGTGTGGTAAGCAGGTGGGTAGAGAACTTAGTAAAACTTGTTTACGAATGTAAAAAAAAAATACGGGGTTGTACTATGTATATTTCAATAAGTAAATAAATTATAAAAAGTGTAAGTAGTGAAGTTTCTAATAACCCTTCCTCGATAGTCGGGTAAAAACCAGGGTCGTACTCAGGTCTAACTACAATAAAATGTGCCGTTCCCGGGAATATTCTCCGAAGTTCCCCGGAACATAGGGGATCATTCCGGGAACATAGGGAAATATTCCCGCCTTGGGGAATATATATCTATCTATACATGTAATAAAAGTGTAGCCAAAGTGAATTCTGTACATTGAATAATTTTTGAATAATCGCGTTAGAAGGGCTCCATACACGCAATAGAAACCAAAAATATTGTTTTTGAATTTCTTGTCTATCTGTCTGTTGTACGCTTTCCATGCGAAAATAGTTAGACGTATTTAAATAAAAGTTTTTGCATTCGAGTGTCCTTCTGCCTCTTCAACATAATTTTGTACAATAATCACTCCTTCACCCCAAGGGACTAGGAAGACCACAAGTGAAGTTTATATGGAGAAGTAAGTTTTCTTGCTACTATCACCACGAAACTTGCTGTAAATATAGTAGGTACTATAATTATAATAAATAAACCGGATTTAAGAAAGTAGTACTTACTTATGTAAATCTTAGCGCGAACGAAGTCGCTGGCAAAAGCTAGTACGTACACATATATGTGAATTGAATTGACTTTATTATATTTTTAGGTGGAAGCTGATATGGAGAACTACGTCAAGTATAAGCTTGTGGGAGGAATGCTTAGATTGAAGAGGGGAGTATTGCCTCATAAGTGTGATTGCCAAAAACCTCAAAAAGCATAGAGACCTGGGTTTAAGAAAAGGCAAGATATAGAATATTTTGAACGAGTTTTATGTAAAAATGTTGAACATGAAAATTTGATGCCGGACCCGGTTGAATTTATTGAGATTGAAGATGATTCAAAGAATGATCTACTATCTATACCAGAAAATGTAAATACTCATTTACATTTTCTGAAGAATATCATCAAACTGGCCAGAAAACCAAAGGTGTACAGGTTAATATCAAAGAAGCAGTGAAGAATAAATTCACTGATACCCCATCTTTATGGAAACAATAAAAAAATAAAAGAGATAAATTAATCGAAATGAAAAACGAATCAAGTATACCGATCACTTTATTTTTTAAATTCATTTGCACTTACAAAACTAGACGACAACAATACGCAAGTCAATGGGATTGAAATGAAATTAATCATTTCGTCGGGCACTTTTCTTACTTACCTACCAGCAATGTGCCGTTCGTTACCTACTAACAATACTAGGACTTAACATAGCGATTTCGTTTATTTATAGCTCAAAATTACGTGTCCAAAGAATGTTGGTATATTCCTGTCAAATGAAGTATTTAAGTCTAATTTTATTTATTGTTTACATAATATTTTTCTTTAAACAGTTAAGTTTCTACATACTCATCTACATAACAATGTTCAAAATAACGGCGTAGGTAGTTACAACAACAAACACAACTGCCCTGGCTGACTAACCTAAACCTTTAGGGTATTTTATAGGCTAGTCCAAGTACGTGTACCTACCTACTTATTATCCTGCTGCTCTGATTAGGTTGATAATGAGATTTGCTTACCTCTGAAGTTTCCAACCACGAATTTCAGAGCTTATGTAGTTTAAATGATTACTAAGATAATCAAACACCATGAAGGTATCAACTTTAGGTAGATTATCGGATTGCGCTTGCTCAAAGCCGATATCAACCTTATTTCGACCACTCATTTGTTATATTATAATAACAACCTTCTAATATTAAATAAATAAAATCACTTATTAATCGATTGGGTGTCAACTGGTGAAGTTACGCTCCCTGTTGGACGAGTATCGAGAATAAAACCGCGCGGTCGCACTATGTGGAGATCGAGTCGGTTTCGGGTCATAAATCTATAACTTCCATGTTTTTATAGATATACAGCTGATTTTTTTTTAGGTAATCTGAGATAAACGTACTTTAAAATAATATACAGTCTATGCATATCACGGGCGTAGCCAGGTTTTAGTTTCGGAGGGGGTTCAAGAAAATAAAACTACTGAAAGTGCATGCAACCTTTATATTATATGAAAAATATGTAAAAAAAAAGAAACAGAAGGTTTATTTGATTACATATTAACAGAAATAATCTTCTGTTTTTCTTTTTGAATATATCCACTACTTCATTCGCATCAATTTCTATCCCATAGTGTATATTCATGAGAGCCAAGACGTTCAGTCTGTTTTCACTCGTTGTGTTCCGCAAGTAGTTTTTAAGTCTTCGTAGGCTTGAAAAAGTCCTTCCTGGCGTAGCAGTGGAAACAGGTATGGACCATACCGAACCGTATGGTAGCCAATATTTGTAACAACGTGTTAATATTTGGATATAATTTTTGATCGCACCCAAAGCAGATTTTAGAGTAGGGGAGGTGAAAGTCATAGCTGCTTAACACACTTCAAGATCTGCTTTGACGACAGATGTACTACTCTGTGAAGAAAGTACCGGGAAAAGATCAATAATATACAAAATATTTCTTATTCATCCAAATTTATTTTATCACCTTCAAAGTATGCTCCCTCAGTAACGATACACTTACGCCAACGAATAATCCATTCATCAAAACATTTTTTAAACGCTGTTTCCGGAATTGAGTTCAGTTCTCGCCGCGAATTCTCCTTTATGTCTTCTACCGATTGAAAACGGGTGCCACGAAGTGGTAATTTGAGTTTAGAAAAAAGAAAGAAGTCAGCTGGAGCCATATCTGGTGAATATGGTGGTCGCTGGATGGTATTTGTTGAGTGTTTGGTTAAAAATTCGTTCTCAATGATGGCCTAGTGCGAAGGCGCATTATCGTGGTGCAAAATCCAAGAATTTTCTTTTCACAAATCTGGCCTTTTTCGTGGAATTTGCTTTCTTAAATGCCGCATAGCGCTCAAATAATATTCTTTATTTACCGTTTGACCTTTCGGCAAGAATTCCGAGTGCACAACACCGCGATAGTCAAAGAAAACAATCAACATGTCTTTGACTTTTGATCGACTTTGGCGTGGTTTTTTCGATTTCGGTTCAGTTGGAAGGCGCCACTCCGAAGTTTGTTGACTAGTTGGCATGTCAAACTCGTAAACCCACGTCTCGTCACCAGTAACAATGCGTTTTATGAATGTTGGGTTGGAATTGACTTGTTCTAGCATGTCCTCAGCGACTCTCATGCGATTGAGTTTTTGGAGAAAATTCAGGTCTTGGGGACTAGCCGAGCGGTAACATGTTTCATACCCAAATGATTATTTAATATGGTACGCATCGTCTCGTGAGATACAAAAAGTTCGGCGGCTATCTCTCTTAAAGTTAAATTATTATTTTCAGTCACTATTTCCTTCACTTTTGCGATGTTAACTTCAGTTGCAGACGTTAATGGCCTACCAGAGCAAGGCAAATCTTCCATCACATCTCGACCGCTTTTGAACACTTTGTTCCACTCATAAGCACGTGTTTTTGATAAAGTTGATTCACCGTAAGCTTTCTGTAACATTTTCAGTGACTCCGAATACGAAATTCCATTGGTGATGCAAAATATCAGACAAACTCTTTGTTCGATATTTTTGTCCATTATGAAATTCGCAATATACACTCATCATCATCATATCAGCCGTACGACGCCCACTGCTGGACATAGGCCTCCCCCAAGGATCTCCACAACGATCGTTCCTGTGCTGCCCGCATCCAGCGTTTTCCCGCGACCTTAACCAGATCGTCGGTCCACCTCGTAGCGGGCCTACCCACTGAGCGACGTCCGGCACGCGGTCGCCATTCGAGAACCTTTCCGCCCCAACGGCCATCAGTTCTCCTTGCTATGTGTCCTGCCCATTCACGCTTCGATACTCCACGACATCAATATACACTAGATGTGATATAACTAAAAACAGCACTGTATTTTATATTAATAACAGATGCAACTCAAACTCCGCGCCAAAATGGAAAACAGTTGTGCAAATCTAACGACAACAAATAAACAAAAATTTGAATTCGGAACCATAAACAAATCATCCATTCCCGATACTTTTTTGACTAAATGTACTTCTTTCGGGTAGCACTGTCGAATACATAATAATTGCGTCTTCAATTACAGAACTGACCGCAAAATTTAAAGGTGCACCAGATAATGTCCCGGGCCACGTCAGACGCCGGAGCAATGCTTGCGGCGTGTACCCGCACAAGGTTTAGCGTAAGCCCTAAATGACGACGGGCGGCGGCGAGTGGTAGAGAGCGAATCCAAAATACACTATTAGTGTAATAATAAGTAATAAAATAAGTTATGCCGCTGGCCTCTCCTTATTTTGATATTATTGATGTTGATATCTTAAGATTTCGGGGGGGGTTTGAACCCCCAACACCCTCCCCCTGGCTACGCCCGTGATGCATATAAAAATATATTTAATAATTGTAAAAAAATACAAAACATGAAATATTGAAAAATTATCATAAATTTACGACTAATTTTAAACAATGTGACCTAAATGTTATAATTAATACAAAATAAACACATAAAATTACTCTTATTAATTAAATATAATAAGAAAAAGAAAATAACATAGAATTATATTATTCTACTAGCTCTACAGCTTCATCTATAAGTTCCATAGACTTTTTATTGGAAGGTTTTCTTAAACTTGTTATGTAAGGGTCTGAAGTGTACAAAAGTGTATGTAAAACGTCTTCATTTGTAGCTACTCTAGAGCATTTTCTAGCATGATGAAGTCTGAATCGTTTATAGTCTTTGTTCCTTGATTCCTGGGCATCTTCGGAGAGCTGTCCAAGAGGTAACACTGAATAATGCCGAATTACACTTTCCCCATGAATTAGGACTTTATGGACAGATGATGGCATATAATACCACATATATTTACTAACATATCGTTGTGCTGTATCGAAAGCATACTGTCCAAATTTCGTAGCATTAATTACTTTTCCGCTAGACATAACTTGAAGTAAAACATAAAATCGTTTTATCAATTCCTCATCCACACCGGTAATTTCTGCAGTGCACTGATAATTTTGAAAAAATCGTCTAGCTGTATTACCGTCATTACTGTTACCAGAACCTTGCTTAGGTTTATCTATATTTAAACCAAGTTCTTCTCTGAACCTTCTTTGTACATATGTCTTCTTTTGTTTTTTCAAATCTTTATTTTCTGTCGTTGTAGCAGACCATTTTTCAAAGCCTACATTATAAGATATATGTAAAATTAGTTCCATAAATCTAATCCAGCAATGTAAAGTCGAAAGCCCATATTGATAAGAATTTTCGTCAACAGGTTTATTTTGTACTTTTTCTAAATTGTTCATCTCTGTAGGTCTTGCACCACAAATAGTACATACAGCACCTGATGAAGTTTCTGACAAAACTTGAGCCACTTTCCCGTCAACCATTGTCAAAAATAATGTGTGTTTGATTTCAATACTTTCACCATTTTTATTGATTAAGCTTGTTGTGAGAGCGTTTCTTTGAGCTATAATTTCATTAACTACACTTGTAGTTTTCTCTGGTGTCTCTTTTGAAAATTCTATTAAAATGGGCCTACAAAATCTTACTGATGATGGAACAGGGTTTTCCCACAAAGTTTCATTTGTATTAATATCAACAAGTTTCAGAGGTACTAATGAAGATATAAATAAATTTGTGTCAGAAATTAACTCATCCTCTTCAGTTAAGACTTGCTTGTATTCACTTTGTCCGCTTGAGCCATCACAGCCCCATTTCGAATACAGCATTAAATGTTTTTGCCAGCTTTGTATACACCATTGATTTTCAAAATTCTTGCAATAATGTGATCCAGCAGATCTTGCAGTTTTATTTTTGCTGTAATATTATTAATTTCTATGCTTGATCTTGGTGGGTAGCACATTCCTTTAGCTTCCTGAATTGATTTATATGACGGAAATAATACGCAGTTCTTCGCAATTAAGCAATTTCTCATGTTTTCATACTGTGCCATGTTAAGGTCCAACTCTATAAAAATACTGAGAGCTTCATCTTTAGAGTACGCTGTTAAATGTGCCGGTTCATTTAAAAGATTTTGACGTATTTCACTTTTTTTATCTATGGATAATACTCGTAAAATTTCGACAATGAATGCTTCTTCCGTTTCCCCTTTAGATCTCAATCCTTGAAGATATGAATTCAGTATAAAATCAAGGCCACATGTTTCAAGCAACTCCTTGTTTTTTCGTCTTTGTGTTCTATCGGAACTGTCTTCGTAGGTTTTAGAAGGGCGTCCTCGCTTCCCCGTCGATGTCGAAGGTTCAGATTCACAAGTAGGATCTTCCAGATTTACTGTGAATGTGGCATTCAACCACATGCTATTCTGATTTAAAAATTTTTCTTTATTTCTGCCAGATTTAGTGTAGCGTTGACGAAAGTTCGTAATAAGATTTTTTTGTACACTCGCGACAATTTTAGCGATATTTGCCTCAGAAAAGTTGATAAAATTATTCCGTATATAACTTGTTAAAGCAACAACATAATTCCCGTCACTTTCAATCAAAACAAGACATAGGTCGCGTCTGGTACATTGGAATTCACTCATTGCGAGAGAGTAGGTGGTTAGATACACTTTTAATAACGACAATAACGAACGAAAAACAGTATGTAATTATTCAGTATGCAGATGCTCTATTTTATATTAAATAACTGATTTGAAACGTGTGCAAAGTATGGGAATAAAAACTATTTATCATTATGTGGTTACTCGGTTTCCTATGTGTTTTATTGATAATTTATTTTGTAGGCGAACTAAAAATGGTGAGAAATACTCGATACATTATCAAAACATAAACCGCAATTAATAATATATCACAAGTGTAACCTATATCAACTAATAAAACAAATAGATTCGCCCACGTATTTTTAAGAAATTATTACTATTTCATGTTATGATAGATAGCATTATGTTGTGCAATGAAGTTGCAACTTTTTTTTTCTTCCTGTATAAAAATATTAAATTTCCTATCAAATAACATCATTTACAGACCTTCGGCAAATTTCGGCAACTGTCAAAACTCTAATTGAAAGTTTCAGATACGCAAAAATGATATGTCATGAGATAAATATTTCTAGTAAATATATTTATAAATATATAGCATATTTGTGTATACAAAAAAAAAGTATATATTATAAGCTTTCTAAAATGGTATAATACTTGTATAATTTTCATTGCTAGCTTACTAGAAAATCATCCTGAAAAAAATACAAATTATGATGTTTTCGTGATAATTTTTCAATCATCGTATTTAGATGCTCTTTACTATAAAAAAGTACTAGTTACATACATAATTTATACATAATATAGTAGATCAACTTCTTAGCTATAGTTTGAGGTATAATACAAGTACCTGCGCCGATTTTTACAAAATGTATTTATGGCCAAGCTCTCTTAGGCACCTCCACATAGTGGGTCGGGGCGCGCAGTGGTTCGGCAGCAAGCGCTGGGTCATTGTGACGTCATCGCTTGCGTTCGCGCAATCAGTGAACCTCGTTCGGTATTTTGCAAATAACTTTGTCAGTTTTGGTCGTAGAACAAAAATTTTTGCACGTTATGTTTTTGTTTCTCAATGTCTATAAAACTGCATTCATAACATAAAACATGACTGGTCCCCATTGATAGAGTAGTCGCAACGGGATTTGTTCCCGGTATAAGTTGAATTTTTATTTATAATCATTAGCCGTGAGATAATTCAATTAATAAACGTCTCAAAGTTATTTAAGGCCCACATTGATTTTCGGGAATTAGCACCACAAAATTAAGTTAAAAGGTGAATTCAATGATAAATTCATTTTTATATTACTTATGATAATTTATTTTGAACAGGTACAATTTTAAATGCCCTACAAGTTTTTCCTGTATGACTTGTACTGTATTAAAATCGCCTTATAATTATTATGAAATGACGTCGTTTAATTATTATAGATTATTGTTATTATAGTTAGTTTAAAGTCGTGCAATATTTTATGGTTTTTCTTATTATTATAATATACATACATACGTGTGACGTATTAATAAAGTGCAAGTGACACACGCCCGTACGCACGGCCTACAGCGGTAGTGGGGCATTGCTCACTCGACCGTCGGCCGGTGCGGACGTGCGTGTGCTGCTTGGTGAAACTACTGACTGCTTTCATTTGATGGATACCCTGACAGTAATCGAGGACACCACACGTGGCGACGAGCCTTCAAGTAAGTGGTGTATAGAAAAATTAGCTCGTGAAAATCAAATTAAAGGAGGGAGATAACGAACCCATCTGCAAAAAAGGCTGTCTCATAGTATTGAGACAAAAAAATGTTAAATAGTTTATCCACTTGATTCTAAGAAGAGTTGAAAAATCATTGACTATAGCAATGTAAATATCAACTTGAATAACGGCAGTGTTAACTGCAATTCTAAAGAACTTGTGTAATTATTGATAGCTATTTTATTTTAAGAAAAGAAAATATATGAAGTCATCCTATTTTGCTATAAAGAAAATCCTTATAACCTTGTAATAAGCACTCGATTGAATAATGTATGTGTTGAGATTATTATTACCTTCACGGTTATTTCTGCCATATTATTCTAGTAATGAATGTCTTGTTCTTGCTTTTAATAATTCTGGCTTGTGCTACCTACCCACACCAAACCTAATCTTACTTACGATTTAAATCGATCGAGATTTTAACTTAGTTAATAGTAACTCTGTACGGGTTAAATATTACATTGCATTATACGGGTTAAATAAACAGACTATGATACTAAAGAAAAATAGATTTTTAAGTAGTTTCTTATATTCCTGAAACAACGATTTGAATTTCAATGGTTATTAAGTCAAAACTTATATAAAGGTTATACAGACAAGTGGATATACTACAATACATTAATTTGAAAAGACATGTACCAAGGGGTACAAGAATATATTGCCAAGGTGCAACAATAGTGCCAAGGTGCACAAAGGTGTGATTTTGCCAAGGTGTAACAATGGTAACAAGGTGCACAATGGTGTGATTTTGCCAAGGTGCAACAATGGTAACAAGATGCACAAAGGTGTGATTTTGCCAAGGTGCGACAATGGTAACAAGGTGCACAAAGGTGTGACTTTGCTAAGGGGCATCGATTTAGAATTAAATCGTTGTAAAGACATTCAAACATATAATTACCTTCGATAACTATATCATCTTTTATAGTGATATTAAAAGACATTAGTATTTTACACTTATGACTGAAATAAACAAATAATAAATTCGGAATTATACGTAATGTTATTTCTGAATTTGATATTCATTGGATAATAGGTTAGGTTAGTAATATTATATATAATGAAGCATTCGATTATTTCAATTAGATGAAAATTAACTCTAGAGGTTAAGCTTAAAATAATGTTTGTCAGTAAGGATTTGTTTACAAGGTACGATTTTATCAAATGGAAAACGTCAGGTTAGTACCTGGGTGAAATCCTAGATGGCGTGACCTTAAAGAGGCGTTGCAAGTTGGCAACACTAAACGTTTCTGAGATGACTTGAGAAGCAGACTGTCAGCGTGCTATAAGTTAAACGTTTAGTTAGCATGAAATAAGCGTGAAACGGTTAGTTTATAGTGACCGTTAGCACGCTATAAGGGTATAACTTTTACTTCATAGCTTATACCGAGCGAGAACGTTACTTTTCGTTGGACCGCCACGCAGGGAGGTTGTCACGCCGTCTCGGGGATCACCACGTTTTTCATCCATTGAAATCTCGTGCATCATTTGCGATTTCAGACTGCAAGTGGTTTTAAATAATAAAGAAGTCTATCCTACAACCATACACGTTATTATTTTGAAGATCGCTGCAACTCTTTTTGGATAATAAAGAGCATTCTGATGACCGGCGTGAGGCCTCGCCGTCATATATGTAAAAAAATATTGTATACAAGTTAAAAGTTATCGAATTACAGTCAATCTAGATGATTTAATGTTATCAGCAAAGTATGTAATTTGGAAATGGTATAAAATGAATATTCGCTGGTTAATTTATTTCTGAATACACTCTTAACCGTACGGGGTAAGGGACTGCACATGCGTAAGGTGACTCCGAAAATAGATCGGAGTTATCCTATATTCTTCCTAAAAAAGATATAGATCCAGTGATTATCCACGTCCATAAATATATCCGGACTAGTAGTTTAATTCTTTGAAACCATATCAAATCATAGCATATATCCAACTAAGGTGTTATTATATATATTTATCAATATCCGCATCTGTTTATTAAATCCGGACTAATGAGATTTCGCAAAATAAGAGCACATGAAGCGCTTCAAATTTGCTACCGTTTTATAGAAACAAAACTTTATGCAGCGTTTGTTTCGCTTATAATGACGCTTGCCACCTCAGTCAGAGCGAACGCAGCATCAGCAGTATTGCGTTTTTAAGAATTTTACCGTTCATCGGAAAACACAGAAAACACAAAGCGTTTTCGGCGCTTTAAGTCTTTTGATTGACGCTTTCGCTGTCGATATCTGTTATGTAGTTAGCCAGACGGTATCTGACCAAATGATTTGGAATTGACCCATGTGATTGGATTGGATATACTGGATATGCTAAGAATTTTGAACGAATAGATTAGTTATATATCCGGAGTGGCATATAGCTCCAGGATATAACTGAGTTACACAAGTCTATAAAAGAAAATAAATCAACAAAAATACCAATACATTTTACTTATTAGCATCAGACATTATTATTAATAAATAATTTCCAGTAGGAAAACACATATAAAATAAAGGCAACTTTTACCAAATATTGTTTTTATGTGGCTTCAAAAATAAGTTAATGTAATGAAAAAATTACATATAAGGTGTATTTATACACTATACAAATTTTGGAATTTATAAGAAGTAGGTACAAGAAGGAAAAAGAGTTATTGGTGTTAGATGACATCTATTATAGTAAAATAGGTCTCTTGTTGTGAAACACAGAACCAAACAATAAATAATAGAATACCAGTATGCATAGAAGTCAAGTTACAAGTACAGACTGCTGATAACATGTTAAAAAGAAACTTGGGCGTGTTACCGTTAAATTTGTTATAATGCATAGGTATAAATGCGACACACCATATTCAATGGCGCCAAGGGCGCAAAATAAAGGCGTACAGACATTGTTCTGGGTCGCCTAAAATGTTCAGCCTTCCATCGTAGAACCATTGCAATGCGATGACAATTCGATGTCACTGGGGTTACGCTGGGACAAATGGATGACGACCCTGGGAATATATCTTTTGACAACGGGGGTAGATACAACAGTCAAGAAAAGAGCTACTCTTCTCGTTATGGGATGATAATGAGTAACAGCTACTTTTGATGTTTATAAAATAGTAAGCAATAAGCTTGACGAGTTTCTGTTATCGAAACAAAGTAAGGCACCATACCTACCATTTTGTTAGTGAAATACAACACCTACATCTCACTGATGATGAAACTATGGTTAGCTTCGATGTTCAATCTCTATTCACAAGCTTACCTGTACTAGATTGCATTGATGTCACTATGGAATTAATGACAGACAGTAAAATAGCCTCCCTTAATGTTTAAATCAGCAGCAATCTAAATCAAACCCTTAGTCATACAGTGTATAGAAAGGCAACGCATACAGATAGATATTTAAATGGTGACTCTCACCACCATCCTATACAGTTGGCTACCGTTGGGAAATCTTTGTTTCAGAGAACTCACGGCATCTGTGCCTAACAATATCTGACTGCTGAGCTTCAGCATGACAAACGAGTACTACAAGATAAAAAGTTGCGAGTACCAAAACTACGACACAGAAGCCGCACCAACCAGCCACATTAGAACGTCAACCTGCTGTCCTTCCCTACATGAAGGGGGTTACTGACAAGATTGGGAACATTCTGAAGCGGGTTTCCATTAATACTTACTTTAAACCAGCCAGGAAGATTAACCAATTCTTACGACCGGTCAAATGCAATATGGGGTATATTATATCTTATATATCCAGGCAGCAGGTGTCTACAAAATCGATTGTGACTGTGTTCTCCCATACTTCGGACAACCAAAGAGAAGTATAGGGACGCGCATTATAGAACACGCAGCTGACATAAAACATAGGCGCGATATTAGGTCTGCAGTGTGTGAGTGTGAGCATGCTTTTGAGGGGCCAAACTACTACATTCGTATCGATAAACCTTAAATTCTCGCTAGAGCACAAAGACTTGTTCCTAGGACACTACGCGAGGCATTTGAAATCAGGAAACATCCAAATTTCAATAGAGACGATGGTTGGAGCGTTCCACCTGTTTGGGATCCAATAATTAATAAATTAATACCTACAAAAACACACATTGCAAGACCTGATGATGTAGTTAGCTCTCTTTGCAAATAATAACAGTAAGATGGAGGTCGGTCCCCTGCCCGAGTTTCTTCCGCCAGTTCTTCTCGGAAGGGCCTCCCAATTTCCGAACTGGTAGTAAACTCAGTAGTGTACAATGTAATCGTAGTTAAAATTTAATAACTAAATAAAAATATAGAAGTGACGGTTTTGATGAACTACACTCACATTTGATTGTGAATGTGCGGTCGAACTTACCTTCTCTTTCACTGTCAATCAATCTTTGCAAGTAGAAGTTTATCCTGAGTCATTAAAAAACAACAGTGATTACCATTACATGAGAATAACCAAAAAAGTGACCTAAATAATTACAGTCAGTCAACTTTATTAGCTTTTCTCAAATACATTCAAAAGATAATAAGTAATTGGACATTAAAAATCTGCTATTCGAATATTGCTACATATGTATGTACAAGGCGTATGACCGTGTGCAACATAAAATATTAATTAACTGGTTGTATCCCAAATACAGCTCACAAATGGTTTATCTCTTATTTAAAAGATAGACAGCAATATGTTCTAATCGAATATTATAATCATATGAGTAGAAAAGTTTATAGAGTTCGATTTGATATTAAAAATTATAATGCCTCAATATCACAAGGGAGTGCCTAAGACTCTCTTGTTTTTAGTTTACATAATAGACCTGCCGAAGGTTATGAATGAACCGTGTATTTTGTTCGTTGATGACGTAACAATAGATTGAATAAAACCCTTAATTGGTTTATTGAACATAACTTGAGAGAAACTTAAATAAAACAAAATTGTAATCTCCTGCATATGCACTGCATGATGCTATAAATATATAATTATATATATTGTTTCATTAATTTGTGACTCCCTAATTAGGAGATAGCCGAATAAAACGACATTTTATCATTCACAATCATTTATCTTAATAGGGTAGTTGGCATTCAGATACTACAAAAGGGGTTCGTGGGCTCACTCGCTGAGTGAGCTCACTTTAGTAATACCTAAACCAATTTTTCCGTGTGAATCCTTTGTTAGCTTTTTAAGTTATATAGCTTGTAATTAAACAATATTGTAAGCTGATGATTCGTCGAAAACTAAATAAATTAATATAAATAAAAAACTGATACACCTAAAAAAAGGTAAAAGGAGAGTGGCGTATTCAAAGAAAAATAGAGGACACGTAAGATTAGAGTATTTGGCTGCAAGTAATAAAACATAATTTAAAAAAAAAAATACTTCTTAATTAAATAACAATTCAAAATATACTATTTAAGAATATTAATTACATTAATGTATTTTAATTATTTTTCATTGTCTCAAATTATTCGAATCAAATGAAAAGGAAGAGGTGTGACGTATTAATAAAGTGCAAGTGACACACGCCCGTACGCACGGCCTACAGCGGTAGTGGGGCATTGCTCACTCGACCGTCGGCCGGTGCGGACGTGCGTGTGCTGCTTGGTGAAACTACTGACTGCTTTCATTTGATGGATACCCTGACAGTAATCGAGGACACCACAATACAGTCACGCTTTTCTCCCGCAGGGGTTGAGAGATATCACAGATTTCCATTTTCTGAGATCTTAACATACATCTCTCGCTTCTTTAACTCTCATCAGATCTTTAATACAAGCTCTACAGTTAAGGGTGTTTTCAGAACATCTCATATTTGGTGTTTGAAAATTTCCTTTAGTTGCCTTTACCCATCCACATTGGCCTCATAAATTTGTCCTGTCAAACTTTTTTTGTCCACCCTCTTAATATGGCCAAACCATCTAAGTCTTTCTCTGTCTTTGTCACTTGTCACCATATCTTATTTAACACCACACTGCTTTCTTATCTCATCATTCCTTATTTTATCCATCAAATTCACTCCAGCTATTCTTCTGACAGCTCTTAATTTCCACTGCATTAATCATACATTCGTACTTCTTTTGCGTGATGTCTTTTCATAATTAAAAACGATTAAGGTATGTTATGTAGGCTAAGTAAATAAGTTTGTATGTTTTTATAGATTTGAATGTACCCAGGCGTAATACTCAGCTGTTTAAATAATTTATGCAGCTGCTAAATTGCTTAGTTACATAAACAAATAAAAAATGTCTCTGTCAGCTCCAATATACGACTAGAGTTTACTCCTTAAGAACAATTGTCTTTGAACAGGCACACAAAATAATAAAACAAAACTTTAAACCAAAAGTGAAAGGTGCGCACAAAAAACGTAATGCTGCTATTCAATCAATAAATTTTACTTTCATATTTCTTTTATAACAGACGCCTTATATGAAAATCAATGTTTAAAGAGTTCTCCCATCTAATGGACAGTAATGGAACAAATGAAGATTTACTTACAGCTCTAAAAATGTACGAACAAAAGCACAGTGATATACCAAAAACTGTTAAATTTTCTGTATTGAAAACTGTATAATGAACTTTAAACTAATAACCGAAATACAAATCCGTGAAATTTCGCAATTAGACAGTTTTGAATAAGTTGATACGCTGTTACTTCAATAAGCGAATATGAAACAGCGTATTAAATAATCTGTCTCTGAAAACAAAAGGAAATTTTACAATTAATATCAATTAATACAAGATTTTCAATTGAATTCCGGTAATATACCGACACAAAACAACGTACTCTACAAAGCTAAAGGATTTCTTGAAATAAGACATTCCAGCCAAATTTATTGTTTACATCTATTTTTACTACGACAAAATTCCAAGAACTCAAATCTAAAAGCCCTTGCAAATACTGATATTTAAATTTCAAAGAAGATATATTAACCAGTTAACTTTAAATGTCAACCTGGCCTTTTGTCCCTTTTTGAATGTTTTCTTAAGCACTTTCCCGTAGGTAACTATGCTAAATGTCTCCTTGCGTGATAAAATCGAAAATGAGGATATCCGCAAAAGAAACAAAGTTACAGACAATAGTTCCCCAAAAGCAGCAACTCTTCGCAAGTTGAAATGGTAATGGGCAACCCACATTGCTGCAGAACTCTCCAGTTCTTAGCTGTTGGAGAATAAAGGTTCTCGAATCATGACCACAAACTGGGCGATGCAGCGTGGGTAGACGTCAATCTAGGAGATTGATGATCTAGGGAATGATGACTGGAAAATGCTGAAAGGCGCACGAGAAATAAGGCCCATAATTTCAGTTCATCATCTATTAAACAAAATTGTATGATCGAAAATGTCCGTATTTTAGTACAACTTAATGCCAAACAGTTATTGTGACGATAACGATCCTGCATATGCGCGAAAAGTTCCTGCTCCGAATCCTGATAAATCAATAAAAAAAAAACTTGAATGCATGTTCCGCAGGGATTTTTCTTTGGACTTTAGGCTAAAAACGTTTAGGGTTTGACAGGTTTGTATAGGTTTATGTGGCTTTGTATAAAAGGGTTTTATATACATTATACTTATAATTTAAAAATTAACTATTCGCAATAGCTTTCTTTGCCATAATATTGAATCTTTTCTTTACCATCAGTCACCCAAGGTCTTTCGTATGCAGCAACCAATCAAATTATTATATATACCACTAAATACGCAATCGTTTTTGAGTTATTGCCATTGATGCAACCTATTCATTGCGAAAAGTATAAATGTATCTACACAAGCCTGCTTACTTTACAGTGCTTACTTTGGGCTAGGCTAATTAGTGTGAATGTGAGAAATATTATTATTGTTATTATCTAATTAAACAAGGCACGTATGAAGAGGCAGTACGAAGAAAACGAAACACACAAAATAGGAACAACATAGGCACAGAAATTATATAGCTACAACTGTACTGAAACTAGGTTGAGATAAACTGTGTTGAGATAAATACCTACGTGCCATTGGAGCGTTCTGGGTGGCACTGTTACTTATTTGTAAAATTTTAAAATTATTTTTTATTCAAACGCTTACTGAGGTTCTAAGATGATGGGGGTCTTCAAGTCACGAATGTATATATATCTTCTAGGCAAGCGCGTCACAACCTAAATGGTATCATCGCTTACCATCAGGCAAGATAGCGGTCAAGCACTTACCTATTTACAATAAAAAAAGATTAAACAATTTAATGCATCAATTTGTTTATATATAAAATTGAATATTTTTAAGAAACCCTTCAACACAAAAAATAAACATAATATTTTAAACCTATAATAATTATTATCGTCACATATTATGTAAGTTCAAATATTTTTAGTTTCCAAGTGTCGTCGCGTCCCTAAAGTATTTTTCCAACAACAGCTAATTAATTATTACGAATTACATTTAGGTACGAGCGATCTTAAGTTTCATGCATAATCTACGCTCTACGTAATGCCGCGCGCGGCGAACTCGGCGTGTGGTATGCGGCGCAGGGGTGGGCGCAGTGTTGGCAATAATTTAATCTGATTAACGATTAAAAATTACGATTAAAAAATTAATCGACATTATCACGATTAAAATTAATTAATCGTAATCATTTTTTCTCGATTACGATTATTAATCGTAATCATTAATCGTAAATCACGATTAGAAATTTATGATTATTAGAATGGGAACAAGTTTACGAAAAAACTAGTTAATCAGATTTTTTATTTGAGTATTTATAAAAATCACAGGAGTCTTTGATTGATTGTTACATTTTGTAATTAAAACTTTATATAAAATTACTTAGATAAATGATTTAAATTATATTTCATAATCACTCTCTTCTCAAATAATTTGTCAGATATTTTGTGTGACTTAGGTATATTTATAATGGTTGCAAAAGAAAACATTCTTTCAACAGAATCGGAGGATGGCATGGGTGTGTTATATTTAATAAATACTCTTTTTAAAATCGTGTAGCGTTCTAAGGTTGGCAGGTTATGTTTTATTGTCACGATCTCACAATAAAATTGCCGACCAATTCAGAATGGTTGTACAACGCCATCTTGTGAATTTGTGACGGACTATCTAGCTATTTCAGCTTAGAATATATAAGCTGTGATTTTTTTTCTTCATAATAAAAACTTTAATCTGCTTAATCAAATTAATGATTAACGATTAGTGATTAATTTAACTAATCATGATTACGATTACTATTTTAATCGCGATTAATTTAATCACGATTATGTTTAATTCGATTAAAATTAATCAAATTAAGCAATCGATTGAAAAATTAATCTATTAATGCCAACACTGGGTGGGCGTCACAAAACGCGGCGGCCCGAACGGGCAGAAGACGTTGACGGTTGTGTCAATTTTGCCAAGTTTTCGGAGTAAATTCTTTTGTTGCGATCTGCGACCACACCTGTTTTTCCTCACTCAGCGGTTCCCCGATACGACGACGACGCTTGGAAAATAAAAATATTTGAGCTTTCATAATATATGCGACGATAATAATTATAATAGGTTAATAACACCTTTGCTCGTAAAGCTGATGTAATTCCACCGGTTTTAAATATGTAAAGCGGGTCATAAAAAACGCGTGTGTTACCAAAGCAAATAGTTAAGTTATAGTCCATACAAATTCCATAACAGTATTATTTGCCATTTCGCGCGCTGTTGCTATTCAAATTTCGAACTAATCCCCGCTCGTTAAAATCGCGGAAAAGCAACAGTGTACATTCACAGATTGAGTTTATTTAATAATAATAACATAATTAAAAAATTTGGACGACCGTTTGGTGCAACGGTAGCGATCCTGCCTTTTGCACCGACGCGACGGTCCTGGGTTCGAATCCCGGAAGGGGCAGATGTTTGTATGATGAATACGAGCATTTGTACCTAAGTCATGGGTGTTTATATATATTTTTATGAATATTACATATCTATGTATGATATATGTATGTCTATCCTTTAGCCTAGTATCCATAACACAAGCCCTACTGTGCTTACTTTGGGCTAGGCTAATTGGTGTGAATGTAAGAAACATTTATTTATTTTATAAAAAAAAAAACTACAACTACGTATCATTTTAATAATTGTAATTTCACTGTTTCGATAATTAAAAATGAAAAAAATATAAAATGTTTTTTTTTCTGTTTCCTCGCAAATGTGTTATAAAACGTCGTACGATATACGTGCGTATTGGTTATAACATGCTCGGCTCAATAACGCCTTCGCCTTCGGCTCGGGCTGAAATTCCGCCTCGCATGTTATAACCGTCATAACTAAGGCATCATCAACATAAGGCACTAATATCGTAATGTATTATTAAAATATTATTTGTTAATTATAAGAGTTTATTTTTTGTGTCGAGGGGTTTTTTAAATTTTTAAATTTACTTTTATTTTGTCCTTTTTAAAGTAAGTATAAATATTAGGAAGGTATTTATAGTGATTATTTAGTTGAGTTAGTAACTTAATCAGGTACTAGGTATCATATTAGTTTTAATTGCAAGGTGTGGCTATTATTGAACTGGACCAGAGTAAGGTCTTAAATAATCCACATGACAGATCAGCTTTAGCAGAATTGATAAAACTAAGAAGTAATAATACACAAAGTGAAGGCTCGATTCCCACAATGGCAGAGTCGAAACGACGCGACGCATCATTTCGCACATTGGAAGTGGTTAAGACGCGTTTCGACGCGCGTTTTCATATTTTTGCCATACGAATTTGAACGTTACTCAATGAAAACTGAGTTGAATATACTAATGAGTTTAAAAAAATTGACGCGTTGCGTCGCTTCGACTCTGCCGCAGTAGTAATTGAGCCTAATTGATCCTATTTAATTACCCACCTTCGAAATCTAAGCCTTACCCTAACATGTCACAATTAAAGTCATGGTTACCTTACCATGTTCTTTTGATATCATTGAAGTAATACGGTACCAAATTTCGAATCGATAGGACATATGAAAGGTTATCAGATCCCCTCATCAACTAGAAAACAGCTTGATGAGATGCAAACGGCTGAACAGATTTTCATAAAACATGGCTAAGAACACTCTGGATAAAATTATCTATGACACAAAAAACTAAACGAAAATCGGTTCATCCGTTTGGAACCTACGATACCACCGACAGATACACAGATAGACACGTTAAACTTATATCCCCCCCTTTTTTGCGTCGGGGTTTAAAAACATCAACATTTTAAGAAGTCTTTGTTCTTCATTACTAAAAATTGGTCATTGAAAAATGCGTTTTTCACTTTTCAGTCTTTTGATGTGTCCGTCTGTGTGAGTGCGTTGGTTTCGTTTGATTGTACTGTGTGTATTGCTTTATTTATATATTAAGTAAGATAAGCTTTTATTCCCAAGAATATGGTAGTAAATATAAATGACTAACAATACAAATCGTGTATGCGTGTATTATTTTCTATATCATAAGGAGCAATTCGTGAAATATTATAAGGACCTAAATAATAAATAGTGACACATCCCTTCCAGCAAACTGTCCGTCTGGTGAACATCTCCAAGTTCGAAGTGCGTCTATCCTTGCGACCTCCCGCTCGGCGAGAGCTGGACGTGGCGGTGACGGGATCGCGCGGTCTCACCGCGACCGCGGGCGCCGCTGCAACACTGCGCCTGCAGTTCTTGCCTGCAGACGTACGCACCATCAGAGACGAGTTGATCGTGCGAGTCTCTACTGGACAGAGAATCGTTGTACCTATACACTGTTACATGCAGCCGCCAATTTTGGAAGGTGAGCTTTTTTTATTTGTTCCCTCTTGATCCCACTCAAACCCGGGGACTAAGACAGGATCTACTATTGAGCACGCTAACCCAGAAGGTGCCCTTTCACCCTCGCTCGGACAGGTTATAAGTACTCGGAAATATAGGCGCCGCAAGAAAGCTCCATCCCTTTCTGTGCGCATAATAAAAGAAGTCAAGTAATGCTTGGTTTTTTAATGGGTTTGCTCTCTATCCCAGTCAAACTCGCAGGCCAAAACAGGTTCTACGATGGAGCCAGCTAACCCAGAAGGTACCTATTCACCCTGCTTTGAAAATGGCCGGGTTATAAGTACTCGGAAATACAGACGCAGGGAACTCTCGTTTCACTCCTTTTCTGTGCTAAATATAAAAAAAAATGTTGGGGAGAGCTTGGTGATGTGGTGTGGGAAAGGGTGGTAGCCCTCATTGCGTCTGGATGTCCGATGGAAGAAAGGGGATGGCGTTATGAGCTCTCCTGAACACACTCTTCAAAGTACAATTTGTAAATGACCGTCAGACAGGCGACTGCAATGAGCCAGGGTGTGAAGAATGAGTTCACATACTGGACATTTTGCATACAATTTGCCAGGGGTACAAAAAAGTACATATGGTACCTTTTATCCACAAAAAAAGTACTGTTTCCCAGGGAAAAAAACTTAATCGGTAGTCTTCATTAACTCGGGCTAAACCGCGGGTAAAGGCTATATATATAAAACGATAGAACAGCCTATAAATATGACGAACTCCTTAGTCATGTGGCTCGCATACCAATTATCATAGTAACACCACTCCCAGTTTACGAGTTTGATCCGTGGGTCACCACGCTAACAACTACGCTATTAAATGCTATAATGTCCCAAGCATACAAAACAAAATTAATGTTGAAATTATAGCGGATGAAATACAAAACATCAAAAATCTTGAATGTTTTATCAAGACCAACAAGGCTTCGTATATTATCATACTTACCTAGGTATGTTTTGCTCAGTTACAATAATGTATATGGCGAACGCACTATGTCTTATTTATAACTAAAATACCTTTACGAGTTACCTAGTGATGTTCATGATAAACTTATTTAAAATTCAATCAACCCTCAATTTTGTGAATATAATTTGAAGTCTTGGTCTTTAAAATAAATATATGTTGCGCACAACATATATAACTGAATTTCACACATAATGTGCACAATGTTTAAATATAAATGAGCCTTATCAGCGACACGTGAATCTTTATCTTTTTATCACTGACTATAAAAATAAAAGATTGTGATGGATTTTTGGATAATACAAAAAATAATATCCTGATATTATGATAAATAGTAGAGACTATTTTCTATAGACATATATATGTTACAGTCAAAACTCATAACCAGTCAAAACCACTTTTGACTGCAAAAACTAGGCAAAAGTACTTTTGACCAACGTCCTTAGTTAAAACCACTTTTGACTAATTTTCGCAGTCAAAGGTGGTTTTAACTAAGGACGTTTGATAAAAGTACTTTTAATTATAAAATATAGGGTAATAGTATTTGTGACCAAAGTTAAAAGTGGTTCTGACTATACTTTGTCCAATGTAGGATGATACTTTTGACAGGTGTCACTTCCTTATTGCTACGTACTAAAGTTGCGTTTGTTTCCTTATGTTTGGCTTGACATTGCAATAGCAACTTTATAACCCCTTTATAGGTGTCAACTGTCAAAAGTATCATCCTACATTGGACAAAGTATAAGAATGTTAGTCAAAACTTCTTGGAGTGGGAATTTTTAATAAAACCATACGTAGTAGGTACTTAAATCGTTTAATCACTTATTTGACATAATTTTAGTTATTATTTCAAGGTAATGATAACATGTTATTATAATAAGGTAGGTAATAATAATTTACAGACACTATTACCCAATATTTTGCAGTTAAAAGTACTTTTGACCAACGTCCTTAGTTAAAACCATTTTTGATTGCGAAAATCAGTCAAAAGTAGTTTTAACTAAGGCCGTTAGTCAAAAGTACTTTTGCCTAATTTTTGCAGTCAAAAGTGGTTTTAACTGGTTATGACTTTTGACTGTAACATATATATAGTAAAGACTGTTTTCCGTACAGGAGTAAAATTTTGGTATCTTAAAATATTTTATTATTTTTAAGAATTCTCTGTCGGAGTTTTAGCAGTAAAATTTATTATAATAAAAGAACTTCGGTATTCCTCCTTAATATTCCTTTGTTCTAGTTTACACAGGACACATTTATAACTGTGGGCGGCGTAGAATTGAAATGTATAGCCTTCCCAGCTGCTTGGGTATCAAATCAGAATTTAAAGCGCGCTATGCACGGTCACTGATTAGACATTATTTGATTTAACATTTTATGCTATCCTTATAAAAAGACAGACTATAATTTAATTAAGATTTGAAAATTCATAAGCTAACTTATGAAAAAAATAATAAATTTAACACTGAATTTGCAATCACAATGCTATATTACTCTCAACCATCTCCATCGAATGTTTAATATTTATTAAAATATTACTCTCGATGTTGAGGGTAGTTAACGCTCAAATTGGTAGAACTATTGTAAAGGTTGAAATACGTTTGTAATTTCGATGCATCTGCCAGCCTTTCGGTGGCTCAGCGGTCAGAGCCCTTGTCCGAATATCGAAAGGTCGTGGGTTCGAATCCTACCTGAGAGCTCGGAGGCGTGGTTGTTTTTTACAGACATATTTTATATCTTATAGAACTGTCTTATTTCAATTAACCTTATTAAAACTCGGTCCGATTACCTAATTCATCATATGTATAAAGGTCTCAGCAATATTCTTTACATGTTTTTACATGTAAGTGAAAAATTGAAAGTAGAGAAAATCTAGACGGTATGTCATGATGCATTGGTTCTAACTGAACCATTCAGTACTTTAGTTATGTAAAAGCAAATATTAAATGACCTAAAAAAACTATTATGATCAATTTTATAACTCGTTCAAAACGTTTGCTAGCATTTCTGAAACTATAAGATTACAGGATTTTCTATGTGCTAATAGCAGTACGCTTTGAATAAAAGCGAATAAAGTGAAAATATTTATTGCATTTAAATAATGGAGAAAGTTGCATCTATTGTCGGAGACCTAAGTTAAATGTGTACAAGGCACCAGTTCTTTACAATAAAACGAACGGGTTATAAGTACTCGGAAATATAGACGCAAGAAGGGGGTTCCACTCCTTTGCTGTGCGCATTATAAAAGATGTTGAGAAGCGCTTGGTGCGACAGGTAGGAATAGCAAGCAAGAAAGGTTGGTAGTCCGCAGTGCGTCTGGATGTCCGATGGAAAAAGGGAGATTTCGGTATGAGCACATGCAGCTCCTGAACACATTCTCCAAAGTACATTCTGTAGAAGACCGACCGACAGACAACTTTGCGGCGCTGATCAAAGGTGATAAAAAAAATCTTCTCTAAATTTTCTTTCAGTGATGGTACCCAATCTAACGTGGTCGTCCTTGTCGTGTACACCGGGTGAAGCTGTAGTGCGAACGGGAGGTGATGTCCTGGACCTAGGCTCCCGTTTACTCGGAGATGTGCATTGCATCCAACTGCTGTTGCACTGCTCAGCTGAACACGCGTCTTTCTTCGTACTAACGGAAGACGCGTGGATTAGTTACTGTCTCGATGTATGTATTCTTTTTATTTGTTAAGTATATAAAATATTTTTATTTTTACATTATTATTGGATAAATAGTTTGTTTTAATGGCTTTTGATATATTACTTGATTCTGTATACAGAAATACTGAAAATCCTTGGATCTTTGATGCTTGCTTACTGATCACTATATAATTTATTTTATCTTTCTTTTCACAAACAAAGAGTACTGGCACACGGGAGGAAATTTTCAGTTATTTTTGTTTAGTTACGCTAAAGAAATATAACTTCTTACGTGCGTGCACACAGTTTTTTTTTTATATTTAATCCTTACGTTTTAAATAGACAATTTTTTGTGTTCATTGCTTTTATTATCATCGGAATAGTCATTATTCGAATCACTGGAGCATATTCGTAAATTGATTATTAAATCTTGATTGCTTATATTGTCAGACTGAACTTTGTGCTCTCAATCTTCTTATATAATTTTTCTATTTCTGGCGTTACAGACACGTGCTTCATTTGTATCAGTTAATAATAACAATACTTGTTCAGTGATATTGTCGGATAAAGTATAAGTTATTTCATAGAAATACAAAATGTAAGTCTTATGATCTATCAATAACATTGATTTTAATAATTTACTCGGTTACTCTTTTCACAACGTTCATTAGGGCCTACTTATAATATTGACTGCCGTTTATTTTTGTTGCTTAACTTTTGTTGCCAATGCAGGAATAATTTAATTCCTTGCTAGTGTTTGTTAGTTGTCCTTATGTTATATATCTGTGGATTCTTTGTTGTTATATGTGTATTCAATATGTGTTGTGTATAGATCTAAAGTTCCGCTTGGTGCAACTATAGCGATCCCATCTTCTACGCCATAAGTCCGAATCTCATTAGGGGCATAAATTTTTGTGAAGAACATACGCATTTGTTTCCGAATCATGGTCGTTTATATACTTTTTTATATATTCTATACATTATTTAGTACTTATAGTACAAATACAGCTTAGTTTAGGATTAAATAATTGTTGTGTTGTCCGGAATTTACTTATTTGAAATAAAATAAATAATTTTCATTAAAATTATCTCTCTTCAATTAATCAAATAGCTCAAAACCTTCCAGTTTATCTCTCGAGAGTTTGTTAGATTTGGCTGTTCCTACGCTATAAAACGAAATGACTGTGTGGTCAGATACAACATACGTATTGACTGTTATATTTCATACTGCTAACTCGTTTGATCGAACATAAATGAAGGGAAGGGACAACTTTTACAACAATTTTATAAGCTCTTTAAGATCCCCAGACCAGAAATCTACGCCCGTTGGTTTATGGACTATATTGTTTAAGTGTTTTCCTGTTAGCGCGTTCGGTCACAAATTGTGAAAGTTGGACGACTCTTGCAAAGATTTTTCTTTGATAGAGTCAGGAGTTACTTGGCGGAAGTCCATATCCATTAGTAAAATAAAAATATGTAGTTTACTTCCGTAAAACTCAAGCAGTGTGCAGCGCCCGCCCGCCCGCAAATAAATGCAGGAATCGCAGACACCGGCACCTTTACCAACTACCTACACGTGTTTCGCCCCCACACGGAGCATCATCAGGAGCTGTTAGACCGTGCAATAACGAGCACTGAGTGCTCGGTAGAGTAGTTGGTGAAGGTGCCGGTTCTGTGGCCGCGGTTAATTTGTAAACGGTGTTACTGTTTCATCTCTGCCTAACATTATTCTAAATAATTATTTAAACATTGAGATTTCAGTAAATAGTTGTTAAAATTTAATAATGTACAAACAGTGAACGTTTTTATTATGATATTTTGTCGTCTACATTGTTTATTTGAGTTTTAAGTTAGTGAAATTATAAGATACAAATCATTAAAAGTTGTCTACCGCCACCTGATAGTGTAGTGAATCATCATACAAGTGAATCATCAAATCGAATTACAGAATAAATAACGAGATAATTCAAACAGTTTCTCAAATACGCGATTTAGGCGTTATAATTGATTCTCGCTTATGTTTTATTCCTCACTATGATGCTATTGTATCTAGGGCAGCTAAAACATTAGGATTTATAAAGCGGACTACAAAGGACTTTAAGCGTAATGACAGCAGAATCACACTATTTAACTCACTCGTTCGAAGTACGTTAGAGTATGGTAGCGTTATATGGAATCCGTTATATGAAGTTCACTCGACCCGTTTAGAGTCTATTCAACGATCCTTTACTAGGCACTTGGCATACAGGACCCCTGGGCTCAGCAGTAGGTGTGCCTACGAGGACAGACTTCGGTCGTTCTCAATGACTACGTTGGCGCACCGCCGGAGAATGTTGGATGTCACTTTCTTGCATAAGGTCTTAAATGGTGAATCTGTGTGTCAGGAGGTTCTTGATGGTTTAAGCATTAGCGTACCACGCTTGTTTTCCCGTCGCTGTTTTCCGGGATCTTTCTTTAATGTCCCAAAAAGCAGAACCAATGTGGGTATAAGTGCACCTGTGTCAAGAATGGTAAATACCTACAATAGCTGGCATAAAACTTTTGATATTGATATCTTTCACGACAACTTGCGTAAATTTAAATTTAAAATATTGCAAACCCATAAATGAAATAGCTATTAATTATTATAATTGTAATTGTCCATCGTATTAATACGTAATGTCATATAATTTGTCCTTTCTGTTTTCTTTTTGTTTATTCATTTTTGTTTTAATTTGTATTTTTATAATGTAAGAATAAGCTGTAAAACTGTTGTAAATTATCTATGATAGTTATATGCACTAGATATGTAATATGGAATGATATATATATTTAATGTACTGTGTATATAATGTTGATGTGCCAAAATAAAAATAAATAAATAAATAAAGTAAGCTACATATTTATATTTTACTAAAAGATTTTTCTATTAAAATAATTAATCATAAACATGGTGGGCAAATTGGGAACGGTAGACCAAGACGAACTTTCAAGGACCAAATAGAGGAGGCTTGAGAAACTAGAGATGTATGTCGGGATCGTGGTAAGTGGGAATCTGTGATATCTGCCTACCCCTACGAGGAAAAGGCGTAATTTTTATGCTATCATATGATTTTTATTGTTACTATCATAGGAATGTGATTCTAGAAAGAAAATGACTCTTGAAGAACATTCCTTTTCGTAGCTTTATATTTTACTTGGAGTTTATCTTAATACATATTTATAATTAAATTTCATTTGTTGTAAAATCCATTAAATAATATAAGTAAAATAAAATTACTATAGAAATTGGTCTTCCTCAAAATCCTTCAAGTAAGTTTATTGAATGATCTTCTTGCGTTAGAAAATGTGTGCCCATAATGTACTTCTAATAAATGTTTTTAATATTACATCTTAAAAAAAAGGTGAGCTAATAATTTAAAATACGAAAAACCCTATATCTATTTCACCTTTGGTTTCGTTTTTTTATTTACTGTTTATTAAAAATCAAAGCTTTAAAAAGTGTTATGGATTTGGTTGGTACAGTACAAGTGACGCTCTACTAGGAGCGAATTTTGCCTTTAACTTATAAATTCAAGTACTTTCCTAGAGTAATATTCAAATTATAACATGTATAAATTAGTTTGAGAATATATATTTAATGAATTATTATTATTATATTACATAATGTCAGTGTTTAAAAGGAAAAAAAATATGAAAGCGGTAATTAAAACAAACTGAATGCAGGAAATCGACTGAATAGGTCTTTTTACGCTTTTAGAAGGAGCCCGAAGGTATCAAACTGGCCGGATTTGCTGTGCATAGAGGGTATTTGGTACCAACTCTAATGCAATGGAAATGAGAGATTTAAGAAGTAAAGCTGGAGTGAATTATATTGCTAAAATAAGAAAAGATGTGATAAAAAAGTGGTGTGATGTGGAACAAGATATAGTGAAAAAGACAGGAAAGGGATGCTTAGATGGTTTACAAATGTAGAGAGGATGGTCGAAAGAAAATTGACATTGTAAAAGTATATGAGGCAAATGGCAATGGGCAAGTCGGTAAAGGCAGGCCAAGGCGAATGTTTAGGGACTATATAGAAGATGTCCTGAAAAAAGGTCAGGTCAAAAGTACCCTTGAATGACGAGCTTGTATGAAAAGGCTGATGAGAGTTGAATAAGCGAGAAAATGTGTGATCTCTGCCTTCCCCTGCGGAAAAAAGGTGTGAATGTTTGTATGTATTACATAATTTATATTCACCATATGTTCTTTGAATTTCTTTTATTACAAAATAGAAATAATAGAATATATGTGTTGTTTATCTGTTAAAGTTTTATTTTAATGTGCTCGGGCTCGGAAGTGTAGGAAATAAATATAATAATCTATAATCTAAGATCACAAATTTGTTGTTTGTCTGTCCGCTCTTTTTCCCGCTCTTTTTCCCGCTCTTTTTCCATTGTATACGCTTTACCATAGCAACGCATTAACCACAAGTAGTTCGTCTACCGGAAGCTAGATGGCGCTACGGAAAAATATTTAATAAAATATTCTTTTAGTAAATTGTGCAATGTAAAATTTGCTATATTGTCTGCTCCACATTTCATCCAAGTATGAACGAATATCACCTCTCTAGTAGCTCTTAACAACCGAGGGTACGTAAAAATTGTGACGCAACGTATTACAGACGAGCTTAGTTGAACAGAGACAAATTTCATGTAAAAATTTTGCTTCTACGTTTTGTATAAATAACACAAAGTATATAAATAAATTTAAATGTTTCATGCTAATTGTGACTATGTTGTTCCCTGTTATTCTCTCTAGCTCCACTGAGTTAAGACTTCTGACTCCCGCTATGTGCAATTAGGTCTCAAGTAAAGAATCATATTAACAATAAGCTTTTTCTAATTATCGTCTTTGGATGGGATCAAAATGTTTAAACTATTTGGAACTTTTTGACAATTCTCTCTTGTTAACGTCCATAAATGTTATCTACTCGAATTTATTAATCAAAATACTATAACCAATACAAATAAGTATAAAAAAACTAGCTCACCTAAAGAAACATAATTTAAAATATATTTATTCCTGATGAAACCCTTTAATAATACTGACGCGCCGATGTCTTCTTTCATATGCTTGTTAAGCTTCGAACGCCTTACGGGGTGAGTTATAAGATAAGGGCAAGATGGAGGATTAGGGCAACATGTAATGCTGGAATGTTCGATCAAAGCCCCAAAAGAGAAAAAAAATTGCTTTATAAGGTCTGCCAACACTTTTACACCACAACTCACACATTAAACACAAAAGTGCTTACTATAATAGTAAAAACAATTATAGGCAAACACCACTTCGATATATAAAACACATTATTAAGGCAACAAATGAACATGCACTCTTAAGCAACGATACAAGAAAGAAAAGAAATCTACCCACAAATCTTATATAATTCTTCTCTATAAGATGTTAAAGAAAGTTTAAAAGGATCGATAGAGCGAAAAATCTTGTTGTGCTCACAACACAGCGAGCGAAGTAAGCGAAGCTCCCACGGATAAGCTTCAATGATGAAATGTATGTGACGCAATAACACTATGAATTTTAGCTGATTTTCGTTTATTTTGCAATGAATCGAACCAACATGTTTAGGATAAGATCGTGAATTTTGAGGTTCGCAAAAATATGCCCTAATTGCCCAATTTGCCTGCCCAAATTGGTTCTATTAAATTTTACAGGGCAAAAATCTCTGTTCTTTTGTTTACTCTTTTGATGACGTCTCGCATTCGCTCTTTGCGGACATGAGCGCTTGTTCCTGAGTACTTTGCATCTCTACATAGCCATGATTTATGCGGCAACTCTTTTGTCTATGGATGTTGACTGTGGCGTTTTCAGACGTTTCATTTTACGTATATTTTGTCGGTGATGGTAGTTAGTGAGGATTTTTAAAATAATTTTAATTGCTTGTAATAATTACAGTTTCAGTATATGAAAATAATTCAAATACATTTAAAATGAGTTGTTTTGAATTGTCCAACATTTTTTAACTACGTTTTTAGAACTCGTCAGCATTAAGAAAAGTATCGATAAAATTTGTATTAATATTGTTAACAATAAAAATCCGTTTGTTTGACTTTGAAATTTACTTTTTTATTTGTAATTCAGTGAGACACTTTTCAATATAATAGTTTAATCTTATCTTATATTATAAACAGGAAAATGTTTGTTTATAATTATTTCTTATAGTTTAAGCGTGAAATATTAATTTAAATATGGTAATTTTGTTATTTTAGCATTAAACTGCTGGATTTTTATATCCTAAGATTATTACAAGAATTTTTTTGTTATATTTTCTAGTCATAATTTTCTTAGAATAATGTTTTTCCAAATGTGTTTCAAAACATTTTGAACTTATCTCAGTGGACGAAACACAGATAAAAGATGTAGACAAAATGCTCCTTATTCAATATGATCATGTACAATCCGTATATTGAACGTCAAAGCTATGCAATGGTTTCATAAGTCCTACTTCAGGAGACCTTGCATCGAGAAGCTGCAAGAACGCGGCAAGGGTTATTTGCTTCTCCCTTCTATTGTGTTTAACATTACTACGTTATAAACATTTAACAAAAATGTTCGTGTACTACTGTGAAAACAACTTTATTCAAATGCTCTGAAAATAGTTTTAAAACGTCTTACACTTTAATAGGTAAAAGATAGGCCTTTCAACCTTTTTGCTTCCTCGTTCAAGAGGTCTTTTGGCAAGAAGAACGGTCGCAAAAAACTCGTCAGCTTTAGTAGAAGTAACGACATATAGATTATTACACGTCGTCACTATACATAATCCATAAAAAGTGATATTATTCTAGTATCATTGTAAAAGTAGTGTTATGGTTTCATTACAACGCTGATTACAACAAAGTCAACAAGTATCTGTTTGAATAAGTATAAGAAAAGTATTATAATAAACGGATTTTATACAGTACTAAAATTACAAAAAAGTTAATAATTAAAAACAAGATTCCTTTCTTTTGAATAATCAGTAATAGAGTGTGCTGTGGCATTAACGCTCTCGATAGGTGGATGATGAGATTTATTTCATTTCTTATTATCATATTGTATAAGATTTGTGACATTCTATATATATTTTTTTTTTACTTAAAAAATTGTATGCCTGTAAATGGCCAGACATAGCGATACAATATAATTTTCACCATCTGTATTAATACAACTACTTGTCTACAATATTTTTTATGTAAAATGGGTTCGCTCTTAATCCCAACCATGCCTGGAGGCCAAGAGAGGATCCACGATGGAACCAGCTAACCCAGAAAGTGCCTATTCACCCTGACTTTTAAATGGACTTTATATCAATTCTCGGAAATACGGGCGCAAGGAAGGGGGTTCCACTTCTTTGCTGTGAGCATTATGCAGGATGCTAGAAATAAATGATTTGATTTGATTTGAGATCAGTTTTCGCCCTCAGACGCTGACGATGGACGGTGGCCTGGTGGCTGGTCCATTCGCCCTGCGACCTGCTCGCTGGAGTGGCGGAGGCTCCGTCCGTGGATGGGCGTGGTGTCGAGCAACTGGACCAGGACTGGTGGCCGCTGCATTGCGCGTCGTGGCCTCCACAGCTGTAGCTCGTCCTCTTCACCTACTGGCCGACGCGCTCTACTTCTCCCCTAAGCACTTGACTCTAGAGGTATACTCGCACAGCCACAAATTAAATTACAATTTTTACTAGCTGACCTGGCCACGTGTTGCTGTGGCACAGTTATTATAATTTGCAATATAATTTTATCATTTAAAATAAAACCTATTCTATGTCCTAAGTCAGAAATCCAGAAAAATCTAAAAAATACATCTAAATCGGTTGAATAGTTTTGAAATTCATTGCGGTCAATCATTGTGACACGTCATTTTAATATATATAGATGTATACAAATTTCATGTCAGTGTTTAACCGCCATGAACTTCGAAGTTATTAAATCTTGTTCCGACTTAGGACATAGGATAGGTTTCATTTCCGTTCTGTACCAAATTATCCATAAAACTTAATTTTAAGGAACAAGATGACAGATTACTTTTAAATTTTAGAATAATAATAAAGCTACGATCTGTTATAAAATATGCTTGTAAAAAAAGCAACCACATCTTCGTGCCGTCAAAGTAGGATTCGAACCCACGACCTTTCGCTATCGCTGATCGCTGAGCTACCGAGACTCTGGCAGTTTTGAAATTAACAAACTATTTCAACTTCAACTTTTGGGGTGGTTGGGATCTACCTCCTAGCGGTCCACCCCGGGCAACGGCATCATGGACCAACTCGGCCCTTGGTGACGGCTGATGATCCCAACGTCGGTGGTAGGCTCCGCAAGGGGCCGCCTGGCTCGCGACCTCCATCCTGCCGAAGTCCGCCGCCAAGCAGCTTTGCTGCGTTCCGTCGGAGGGCGGGAATACCAGTGCCAATGGGGGTTGGTAATAAGTCAGTTGCGCAGCTTAGGACCGGTCTTGATATCTTGGCTATGCTGTACCTGGTAACTCATTCTGGAGGGTAGCGGGATCCGAAGCACGGTTTAAGCCGCTGGCCGACCGCAGTTAGTAGGGGGCCCAACTAGCGCGCTAGCTACGCGTGAAAGGCTGCCCCGCCAACTCGCGAAAAATCTCGAAATGCTCCACCGTGCCAGTTGGCGACTGGACGGGAGGACCCGGTGGCCATTTCGGGGGGGTTCGGGCGTCCCCGCAGTCTCCAGGTGAGTTCCCTTTTTTGGTCAGCTTAGCCCAAAAAAACTTCCTTTGGTCGACTAAGTAGCGTCTCGACTAAAATCCTTCCCCCCAACATTCACCATTATGAAAAGTAAGAATAGGAAGAATCTAAAACAGCGGCTGCACTTCCTCCCATTTAAAGTGCACCTTGCGAACATAAGAGGACTGCACTCAAATCTCCATCCGGTCCATCACCATCTGGAGACCGAGAAGCCGCACCTATTCTTTTTGACGGAGACTCAGATAGCAACCCCGTCGGACGTGGCGTACCTCAACTACCCTGCTTACACACTTGAGCATAAGTTTAAGATGTGTTCAGGGGTCTGTGTGTTCGTCCGCAATGACATATGCTATAGGCGTCTCCGATGCTTTGAAAAATCCGGGTTTTCTGTTATCTGGCTTCTGGTGGACACAGGGGTAGAGAAGATGCTCTACATCTGTGTCTACCGATCGCACAGCGGTGACCGGGAGACGACTCGGCTCATAGATTACCTCACAGAGACGGCAGACTTGGCAGCTCAGCGATATCCAGCGGCGGAGCTTGTTTTTCTGGGGGACTTCAACGCTCACCACAAAGAATGGCTGTTCCCATACCAGAAAACTGACCATGCTGGGAGAGAAGCGCGACGATTTGCCCTAGCGCTAAATCTTACCCAGCTGGTGGATCAAGCGAAGCGAATTCCAGATATTGCTGGCCACACACCCAATTGTCTTAACCTACTGCTGCCAACTGATCCACACAAACATTCGGTATCGGTCTCAGCTCCACTGGGATCGTCCGACCACTGTGTGGTGAAATCCGTATCAATCTGCTCTCCTCCAGATGATAGCCCTAAGGGCATGAGGCGAGTATGGCGTTACGAGTCAGCAGATTGGGACGAGATGCGTATTTTCTTTGCTTCTTACCCCTGGCGGCAAACTTGCTTCTCTTCAAGCGACCCTTCGTGCACCGCTGATGCGATCGCGGATGTAATTCGGCAGGGAATGGAGTATTTTATTCCATTCTCCGACATCCTGCTCGGTTACAAGTCCCGACCTTGGTATAATGCGGCCTGTGCTCGTGCTGAGGCCCGAAAACAATCTGTTTACCAAGCCTGGGTGCAAATCCGCGATCGCGGGGTTCGTGCATGGAGAATTCGAGCGAAGAAGAGAGCCTATAATTCGGCCGCCAAGTCATGCAAAAGGGTGTTACTAAAGGCGAGATTCGACCACATCAGCAGAATAGGGATGAAACTGTCTTCCTATCCGAATGGAAGTAAACAGTTCTGGTCCCTCTCGAAGTCAGTCGAAACGAATTTCTGCCGTCCTATGCTACCGCCATTGCTGAAATCTGACGGGTCACTGGCCCATTCTGCAGCTGAGAAAGCAAGTTTATTTGCCTCTCTGTTTGCGAGCAATTGCCGTCTTGACACCGGCTCTCAACAACCACCAAACATACCTCGCTGTGATTCTTCGATGTCGGAGATCACAATTCACAATAAGCAGGTCCGTAGAGTCTTACTTAGTCTGGACGTGAATAAGGCCAGTGGTCCTGATGGCATACCAGCAAGAGTGCTGAGGTACTGTGCGCCTGAGTTGTCTCCTGTGCTAACACGCTTGTATCGCCTCTCTCTCAACACAAAAACCGTCCCAAAATCCTGGAAGCTTGCCAATGTGCAACCAATACCCAAAAAGGGTAGTCGTGCCGACCCATGCAATTACCGACCGATCGCCATCACTTCCATACTCTGTAAGGTTATGGAAAGAGTGCTGAACAGCAAGTTGCTCTCATACCTAGAAGACAACGATCTCCTCAGTGACCGTCAATATGGGTTTCGCCGAGGACACTCAACTGGGGATCTTCTAGTTTATGTCACGCATTGCTGGGGCGAGGCCCTCGAAATGCACGGCGAAGCACTTGCCGTGTCACTTGACATCTCGAAGGCTTATGACAGGGTCTGGCACGCAAGTCTGCTGCGCAAGCTTCCTGCGTAAGGTATCCCCGCTGACTTTTGCAGTTGGATAGCCGACTTCCTGACTGAACGATCGATCAGAGTAGTTGTCGATGGCTTCTCCTCTGACTCAGTGCCTATTGATGCCGGAGTTCCTCAGGGGTCTGTTCTTTCTGCGACGCTTTTCCTGCTGCACATCAATGACCTGTTAATACCAGGAATTGTTGGGTATGCAGACGACAGTACTGTTGTAGAGAGATACCTGTCTAGCGCAAAAGCCAGCGGCGACGACGTGATGTTCATGAGAGAGGCTATGGTTGAGCGAATAAACCAGAGGCTAAACTACGTTTCCCAGTGGGGCGATAGTAACCTCGTTAATTTCAACGCCTCCAAAACACAAGCGTGTCTTTTCACGGCAAAAAGGATTTCCTTTCACCTCACTCCTACTTTCCGAGGTACATCTGTACCTGTGACCGACAGCCTCGAGCTTCTTGGCATGGAGTTGTCTTCAGACCTTAACTTCGGCGCCAACATCGAATCCAAAGCTCAAATTGCAGCCAGAATGCTGGGCGTCCTAAATAAGGTCAAGCGATATTTCACGCCAGGACAGCTTTTAACACTCTATAAAGCTCAAGTCCGATCTTGCATGGAATATTGCTGCCACCTTTGGGATGGCTCAGCAAAATACCAACTTGCTGCACTGGACACGATTCAGCACAGAGCTGAGAGGCTCATCGGGGACAACAAATTGGCGAAGAGCAAGCTTCACACCTTAGCTCATCGCCGCAAAGTTGCCTGTCTGGCTATTTTCTACAGACTGTACTTTGGAGAGTGTGCTCAAGAGCTGCATCTGCTCATACCGCCATCTCCTTTTTTCCATCGGACATCCAGACGCACTGCAGGCTACCACCCTTTCTTGGTTGATATTCCTACCTGTCGCACCAAGCGCTTTTCAACATCCTTCATAACGCGCACAGCAAAGGAGTGGAACTCCCTCCCTGCGTCTGTATTTCCGAGAACTTATAACCCGTCTATTTTCAAAGCCAGGGTGAATAGGCACCTTCTGGGTTATCTCGTTCCATCGTGGATTCTATCATGGCCCCCGGGCTTGATTGGGATCAAGAGCAAACCCATCCTTAGTAAAAAAAAAAAAAAACTTCTACTATGAGCTAGTATCGTTCCATCAATTTTGAACTTTATCTATACCTTCAACATCGAAAATAATATTTTTACCAATATTAAACATTCGATTTAAATGCTAAAAAATGTAATTTCATTTTATTTTTTGCATTCACAATGCCATATTTTCATAACATATAAAATACGCTTATAAAAAAAATTATGTAAAAATAAGTTAAAATACAAGCTACCATCTATCTTTAATTTAGAGGCGGTGAATTAAGAGGTATGTATGATCAAAGGTACAAATATATACACATCTTAATGTACATACATTTCTGATCGATCTTAGAAACAATTAAAAGTGCATCTAAAATTAAATGACGTAATTTAGTTGATTCTTTTTATGGCTGACAGGTTATTCTCAGGCGGTACTTGAACCAGCAATCTTTGGATTTCCGGTCCACTACTCTCCTAATTGAGCTACCGAGCCTTATAACGACCGATAGACATTTCCTTTTTACTTTTTTATACTGTATTTATTAATGCCAAAATTAATAAATGTTTAATAAGCTTAGCAATAATAGTGTTAAGCTTTATTCAAAGGAAAGACATGGATTCTAATTCCATCCGAGGTAAATTCATTCATTGTCATATGTTTATTATATTTTATATTAAACAAGTTATTTACGGTTTATTGCGCATAATTTATATTTAATCCTGAAGTTTCGACTCCTTTACAGGAGTCGTGATCACAGGATGACTAAGGCAATGGTCGTCTATATTTTCTACTACCATCACAATATTTTAATCGGGCACGTTCCTGGCTGTTTATTTTTTTTATACAAATGAACTTCTTTTATTTTGCCTTTAATTTAGTTGTTTAATTCTCACTACGATTACATTATATACTACTGAATATTACACCGGTTTGGAAATTGGGAGGCCCTTTCAAGAAGAACTGACGAAAGAAACTCGGGCGGGGGACCGCAAGGGGGAAAGTAAGATGGAGGTCAGAGAATGACAACCATTGCCTTAGTCACCCTTTTTTTCGACGAGAAATGCGCCTTATGCATACTCCGCTGCTTGGGTAGACAGCGGAGTTATGTGGGACTCTCCTTCGGTCACCCACCCGACAACGACAACGACGACGCCCAGTGGGTGATTGAAGGTATACCCACTAAAACTCGTAGTTGTGCCATCATACTGTCCTGCAGCCTTGTGGGTCCCTTTGTTGGAAGCACTACTTTGGCTGGGCAGCCAGCCCGCTACGGGCCCCTTCTCCGTCGGGCGATGCCTAGGCACAAATTAGGCATCAACCGACACCCTCGGAATGGCGCTGAACAGCGGGTCTACCCACCTACGCCGCAGCGCCTTTCGTCTCGTCCGTTAGGGGTCCTCCCTTCGTTGAGGACTATGACCCCTACCGGTCTGCCATCTCCCAGCACCTTCCTCATCTGAGGAGGGGTGGAGACGGCGTGCTCCTATATCAGGAGCTGGTCTTCCCTACATCTGGCCACCCCCGTCTGCCCCAGGCTCTTCCGAGGGGGTCCTTCCTCAAATTGAGGTACGCGCCGCGAACTGACGCCATCTCCTGCCTGGTCGCCTCCTACCTTAGTCACCCTGTGATCACGGCTTCTGTAAAGGAGTCGAAACGTCAGGATTTAATATAAAATAAATCATGCGCTAAACCCGTAAAAATGTTGTTTTATTCAAACGTGTAATGTGCACGGAAGAACTAAATATATTTTTTATAGTCCATATAGTAATAATTCGGTATATGTTTGCTGAGTAATACCTCAGCAAACCTTACCTTTACATTTAGTCCGTGTTGCTTTACGATGCATTATTTTTTTACGACTACGCACTATAAAATTGAGGTGCTCATTTTATTGGCGATAAAACTTCAACTTGCAGGTTTTCGTAAACAAGTATAAACTGATTTAGGTCATTGCATATTCCTCTCTCTCTCATGTCTCGACATAGTTCAAAATTTGTTTAACTCAATTTGTGAGGCTGTACTTTTTACATATTTTTATTTTATTTTAAATGGGTTCCCTCTTGATCCCGATCAAGCCCGGGGCCAAGGTAGGATCCACAATAGAAGGATTTTTTTATTCCCTTCAAATAGAAAATTAATGAATGTACATTTATTGAAGTGAAAACGTCTTTAGCATCGTTGTGATTTGAAAGTCGATGAGATGAAAAAGCGACAGTTAAAAGAGACAGACACATGAATTCATAAGATTTAATGTAGGGGAAAAAGATATAGGAAGAATTCTGTACGTGTGTTAATACGTGTTTCTGTGCGCACGCGTAGTACAAACCTTGAGAGAAGGCATTACAACAACCGTGATATTTCGTATACGTGTACGTATTATTTGTGAAGGTTTCACTTCTACCACGTGTGAATTGCACATATGTTTTTTTTCAGAATTTCATCATATTCTATTGATAATGTTGTCTTGGTTTTGACGTCTTTGTTGGTAACCCCAGACCCTATTTTAAATAAATAGATAGAAGCCAATGAATGAATGATAAACGTAACTATGTTATTCATAATAAGGAGTTAAGTTAAAATAAATAAATGTGTGCAAATATTGTCCATTTAGATAATTACTCTGATGACATTATCATAAATAATATTTCCATAACGTCAATAAAATAATACCAAAACAATACTAAGTATGTAGAAGAAATTCAATTTCAGGATATAAGTATTACAATTGCTCAACGACTTGAGTATGGGTTATATATATAGCGTTAGTTTACTTTAAAAACATGAAAGTCTTCAAAAACCCGTAATCCGACGATAAGCATTTTATTTCAATGCGAATACTGATGTACAGTTGGTCTTTAATGCAATAATCTCTATTTTATAAAATAATCGTGCCACAGTGTTTAACCGCGATGAACTCTGAAACTACTTAACCGATTTAAATGATTTTTATTTCGCATTGCCGGATTTGTTTCAACTTATAACATAGGATCGGTTGCATTTTAATTCGTAATCAAAAAAATATGCAAATTATAAGAACTGGGTCACAGCGACGAGGGTCAGGGTCAATTAGTATATTTATATTTTCTCATATACCGTTTTATTGCTCTACATAAGTAGTTATGATTAACCACTTGTTAGTCCACGGTAGCAATTGCTACTGAAAGTCCATACCCCTGTTCAGTCCCTGGAAGCAATTTCCATCATATTCAAATTTCTCCGTGGCCTGCTGTATTTTTTTTTATTACAATAATTTTTGAGTTGTAGAGCTCAAAATATTCGGTGGTGGATTATTTATTTAATCAGCTTTTCGGTAGTATTTTTTGTTTGGTCCTAGCTTCATTATTTAGCGAGAGGTTTTTATGTAACAGTAGGACGGCCTTTTTTATCACAATTGGCGCAGCATTGGGTCTGTTGAGAGGGGTGGGGTGAGCGGTAGCGGACTGACAAATGATTAATGGAGAATTAATCTGTTATAAATTAAATTAGTTAGCGTCATTAAGCTTGCTTAATATTATATACCATTTTCACACACAGTTGGAATTAGTATCGAATGTATACAGGATGTTCCAAAAAATTTTATAAAGCTGTATGCCGAAGTTAATGTTCTACTAGGGCTACTTAAGTGGACCTCATATATGATCCGCGATTTTTCCTAGTTGTTAATTTATACATTTATTTCACGTTTTAACTTTTAAGTTTTGTCAAAACTATAGATAAACGCCCCAAAAACTATAATCATTTTGTGGCGTTATAGTATTCAACTTTATCATATTAGCATTTCAAAGCATGCTGAGACCAAAAAGTATCATAAAAAATCAAATTAAAACAAATTCAATACATAAATATGCCGTCTAACTAAAGTTGATTTATTGCTGATTATAATTTTAATAATGTTTTTAATTTTATTTTTTTTTTGCATTCATTATGCCATATATCTTTAAGATATAAATACGCCTGTAAAAAAAATACCTATCTCCGAGCCCTCGAATGAGATAAGAACCCGTGACCTTTCGCTATCCAGGCTCTGACCGCTGAGCTACCGAAACGCGAAAGGTCATGAATTTAAATCCCACCTGAAGGGTCGACGGCGTGGTTGTCTTGAAGCGAAGCTATAACGCATATAGGCGTTCGCCGCGCGGTCACTTTATCCGTGCTAAACGTCAGATTTAGTACCGTTACACGATATAGGTATAAAGGAGCCAATTGCCTTACCACCTCAGTGTGCGTGGCCTTCTGTCTCGCTTTCACTCATGACAATGTGCGTGACTGTTTTTAACGCTTAGTTCCTACGCTTTATAATATAAAGCTTCCTTTCTTTCGGGCGTCCTTAGACAGCACCGTTTTTACATGGGTATTTTATGTGGAATAATTTCTTTAGCTAATAAAATATTATGATTATGGAAAGCCCCCGTTTTATAGGCTCATGAGAAAGACTACGACATCTGCAGCGAAGATGATCCCGCGTGCGAATATTATGTGAACCTGGGTACTGCGTTCCCGAATCGACCACTCTCCGCCGTTGTGCAGCTCGTGAACCACAGGTAAAACTGACATACACAATCACGCCTATTTCCCCTAGGGTAGGCAGTGATCACAGATTTCCACTTTCCACGATAATGACATACATCTCTCTCTTCTTCAACTGTTGTAAAGGGGCAATAAAAAATAAAAATATTAGTCTATACTGTGAGCTGTCACTTGTCTTTGCCTCTGACGTACTTCCTCCATCTTGTGCGCTCTGCTATGGCGACAGTAAAGTGGTATAATATAATACGTAATGTTATGGCTGATATAATAAATAAAGACCTTAAAAAGTTAAATAGCTTGTCCTTTCTGCTCTAACAACCCATAATCCTAACATTAACTCTCATCAAACCTTTTACACTAGCGTGTCAGTTAAGGGTTTTTTAAGTTGGCCTGTTCTCAGAATTCTTATTTGGTTTATCTACTTAGTTTCATTAAAACAAATCTTGCACTTCTTCACGCATTTAGTTAATCTATAATCTTATCACAGTGGTTTGTGTGTTTGTCTGTCCGCTCTTTTTCCCCGCTCTTTTTCCATTGTATCAATAACGTTACCATAGCAACGCGTTAACCTCAAATAGTTCGTCTACCGGACGCTAGATGGCGCTAACGGAAAATATTTAATAATAGAATAAAATTAAAGAATTTTGTCCACCCGTGCGAAGCCGGGACGGGCCGCTAGTCTATAATCTAAGAACACAAATTTGTTGTTTGTGTGTTTGTCTGTCCGCTCTTTTTCCCGCTCCTTTTCCATTGTATCAATTAACGTTACCATAGCAACGCGTTACCGGATCAGCTAGTTAATTTAAGAAAACGCAATAATAGTTCACAAACTTTGACCCTATAGTAATTTAATAAAACTAAAGAGCTTGTTTGTCTGTTTCAACTACTAGTGAAATTATATATATATATTTTTTAATAGTTTATTTTTCGACAAAAGTGATAGGCTATATAAAATAACAATATAACCAATAGCAGCGGAGCATCAATATGAAAGCCAATGAAACAAAACCTATGAAAGCTACGTAAACGGTTAAAGTTACGCAAAAACTGTTTTTTTTTTTTGTACTTTCGAAACGAGGCTTTGATTTGGTTTATTGTATCATTTGATTATTTTGAGCTGGGAAGTGACATGGGTCGTTGATAAAGACTAAGTGACGGACCGAACTTGACGCGGTCAGAGCCGCAAGCGGAAGTTAGTTAGTTAATGTTTATATATCAAACTAATCTATTTACAATCTACAAAACTATTGCAAAAACAAATAATCCGTAAAATCCGTGATTTATTTTCTTAATTCATATATTATATGAAAATATTAAATATGTACGTAAACATTTTAAGACTTTTATAAAAAAACTAAAAAACACGACTGCGTTTCTGCGTAATTTGGAAATGAAAAAACCCTAAAACAGGAAAGTCGTCATACCCGATTGCACTTAACATTGCCATTTTCTTGCCAAGCTAGGACCAAACAAAAAATACTACCATAAAGCTGATTAAATAAAGAATCCACCACAGAATATTTGGATCTTTGTAACTCAAAAATTTAATTATAATTTTAAAAACTGCAGCAGGCCACGCGTAAATTGGATATGGTAGCAATTGCTACCGTGGACTGACAAGTGGTTAAATGACAAAAATGCGTGTAGTTATAGCCTTGTTTCTATTTTTTTTTCTGTACTGAGAGATGGTAACAGTATAAAATCAGTTCTGTGTAATAATATTTTTTTCTGATACCTCTTACAAGAAAAATACATCACATAAAAATGGACGAAAAACTAGCCTTTGCCTAGTTTCTCGCGGGTTCCTTTCGGTACGGCGAGCTTTCCCGACTTAGGACTTTGAAGTCATGGCGTAGCTTTGAAGCATACACGTATTATAAATGCTGTCATTGAATAAATAATATTTTATTTATTTAATTAAAACTGTCTTTTAGACTTTGTATATGATTGCAATGTTAAAGTTTACTTATTTAAAACATATATTTGTTGTATTGTTGTAATCAACGATGTAATGAAAACATAATACTAATATTATTGTGATAATATTGTCTTTTGTGGTTTATGTTTGGTGGCGACGTATAATATTGTAAATGTCGTTACTTCTGATAAAGCTGACGAGTTTTTTTGCGCCTGTTGTTCTTGTCAGTTAAAAGACACCCTAAATGGTTGATAAGTAAAAAAGTTGGTCGATTCCAAACAAGTTATTTCAAGTGTATTTGAATAAAGTTATTTTCATTTCATTTCATTTCATGTGTATCCATTACCCTAGTATCCATAACACAAGTCTTACAGTGCAAACTTTGGACTAGGTTTTTTGAAGTGAAAACTTCTTTAGCGGCGTTTTTTGGGATGGCTAAAAAATATTAAACTTGCGTCAGGACACGTGACCTGATCGAAAATTCGTAAGACGGAGGGAGAGTAGACCACCGGTACGGCGTAGGAGAGGGAGTACTATCCCCTCTCTTTCCACCGCACGGTGAAATTGTATGCCTGCTCCTGCTGTTTCGTTTAAGCGGCGCAGGGCGCTTGCGCGAGTGTGCGTGTGTGTTTGTTGTCATGTTTGTGTATAATAGCGCAATAAATAAACATTGTATTTTACCATATAAATGATTTATACTGATAATTAAAGCAATTCGTACGAAATTATTGCCTAACCATACCAAAATATCAAATACGTTATTGTAATCGTTAATGTTCATGTTTCCACTTCTGCCGGCACTCCCGGAGTGCAACCCGTTGTTTTTTTTATTTATCATGGTTTCGCTCTTTATCCCAATCAGGCCCGGAGGCCAAGACAGGATTCACGATAGAGCTAGCTAACTTAGAATGTGCCTGTTTATTATATTATTTTATATTATTGTGGTCGACTGTAGTTTCACGACTGTATCTCGTATTACCATTTAGAATATTTCGAAATTAAACTCATTAGCTCGCGCCAGCTAAACGTTAAAGTACGTGTGTGATAATGAAACGGGCAGTTAATTTCGTGGAGTCGCGTCCATTTAGTTTCATAGCCTCCGTGGGGGCGTTAAATGAGACTAAAAACATAATGTAGCTTACACCACTGGGGGGAGATTCGCGAGCTTTAAAATGAAAATTACAGTAAAACATTTAGAGGGATATACGAAGACTTTATTTCGAAGCATAATTTTCTAATTAGTGTTATTAGGAATTTGAGAGGGAGATATAAATTAGTGAAGATAGAAAGAGAGAGAATTACTACTGTAGGGGCAAGAGAAAGGCGCAAGCACAAATTTTCTGTGCATTCAAAAGTAGATGGAACTAAAGAAGTTTTACTTCAGTCATGTGATCTGAAGCACACTAGTTTTTTTTCCTTCGCTAATTCTCCTCACTGTCTCTATGAAAGATCCTTCCATATGAATCGCAATCATAACATTAACTGATTAATTTAACTGATATTTGTTTAAATATAAGTTTATATTTAATTTTTGATAAGGTTCGCCTTCTTTGTGATTTTATTAATATGTATTTGGACGCTGATCATGCTATAAACTATGTTATTTTAGTATTCCCTATATTCTTACCAATAAACCTAGCCCAAAGTAAATACAGCAAAGCATATGTTATGGATACTGGGGTAACGGATAGATATAATAAATAAACAAATGAAACTACTTACAACGATTTTGATTTTGAGCTTGTATCATGGATAATAAAACATGCCCTAACGGCATTCGAACCCGGGATCTGCGTCGCTAAAGTTCTTTACCATTGCACCCAGCGAACGCACAAAGTAAAATATCCTTTCTGTTTTCTCACATAAATAAAAATAGTAAACTAGAGTAAATTTTTAAAATTTTTGACCCTTGTTGGATTTGTCTAATAATAATAATAATATTTGTAACATTCACACCAATTAGCCTAGCCCAAAAAAAACACTGTAAGCCTTGTGTTACGGATACTTGGGTAACGGATATGCATACAGACCTGATAAATAAATAAGTTATATTAACAGAAATATATTATATTCAGATTCCATCCCATGATTAAGGTACAAATGCTCGTATTCTTCACACAAACATCTGCCCCTTCCGGGATACGAACCCAGGACCGTCGATGCGAAAGGCAGGATCGCTTCAGTTGTACCAAACGGTTGTCAAAATGGCTGTTATTTGCTTTTTAAAAAAAGGTATTGCTTTCTCTGTCCAGCCCCGTGGTATATTCTTATTACTGGAGCGTGCGACCCTGGGGAGTATGTTCGTGCTGGGAGGGCGAGCAAGAAGCAGACGGCTCTATCGAATCTAATGATGACAGCGATCGTCTTTGCGTTGGCGCAAAAGAAGCACGTCAAAAGGTACTTATTTTGGGATAAACAACGAGAGCATTTTATTATAAAGAAGTCAAACTGGCGCTAGATAGGGAATACAATCTTTAATGATGTCTTCATTAAAGGCTGCCATGGTATGTGTTAATTTAACATAGATTAAATTTATGACTAAACAGAACAAACTATAAAAAGTTTTCCGAATCATGCAAGAGAAAAAAACAGAAAATGAAAAAAAATAAAAATATGTTTCGCTATAGCGTACTCGGAAACAGTTTGTAAACCTTTCGTGAATTCGGATTCATACTATTCCTTCATTACTTTACTTTAATTAACAATATAATTCTTACAGTTTTTCGTCTAGTCGCTGAAATCAAATATTTATACGCATTTCGAAAACATTTCTTTTTTGACGACTTTATTCGTCACGCAAAAATGCTGTATCCATTAAAAGTATTTCAGTTTTATTTTTTTTAACCTTTCATACAATTACTCAATGACTAAAAGCTTGTCTGTTCACTTTTATATTTCAAATATTTGTAACGGTTATTTTAGGATTAGTGATATGATTCTATACTAAAAAAAACAGTTGTAGAACTGAGTAAATATCTCCATTCTATGTAATAGATCTTTTATGACGATGGCTTAAGGTAATTTAGTAACTAACATTATAAGCCTTTTTTGCTTGTTAACATCAAAGATTGATCGATCGATAACGGAACCCGAATGCGAGCCATAGCTTGATTTCCTGTAGGGAGCCAGGAAGAAGCAAGAAGCAGCTCAGATGGTAAGCGTGACGCCGTCGCAAGGTCGCATCGCAGCGAGGGCAGCCTGTCCGATGCAAGTGAGCGGCTCTGGGGAGACAGGGCAAAGGCGAGCGGTGCTCATGTAAATTCTTCTTCTTTACTATACGACGATTTCGGTAACTCGACGTCTTGTGCGCCTTAAGAGTTCTTGGATTGTTTGTGGCTGGACTACCATTCCAGATCTACTAGGAACGCTCGAAGCGCCTTCACTTTAGTGACAACTGCTCATGTAACTACTACACCTATTGCATTGGTTTCTATGTCTTCTTCTTTGGGTACAGAAATCAGCTTTAAACTAACCGGACCGAGTTCCATCCTCGCCAATGCATCACGCACACAAGCATTTAGTTAAAGGGAATATCCATAATGTGTTTATAGCATTATTAATATTTAAAAAAAACTAAGAGAAAGGAAAGTATGCTACTAATGAGTGGCTGCAGTGGGACACCATTTGGGACAGGTGGCGGTTCACATACCTTCTTAAGGATACTCAGCAGAATGAAAAACTCAGCAGAGTAGAATAGAACCAACCTTTAAAACTCCAGTGTGTCGTAATAGGGGACTTATGATTTTGGAGGTCTTTAGTATATAACACACGTAGACCACAAATATGGCAGTAGCGTTTTTTAAAATCGAGATCACCAACCCGTGTGTGTGGAGATAATGGTAAAACCCCTCATTTTGGGGAAGGCAGTGAACCTATTAGGGGACATCCATTAATCGTGTGTGGTCTAAATAGGGGAGGGGGGTATCTAAAAACATCACTATCGATCACAATGGGGGATATGGAATTACAGTTACATATAACGTGAAAACATCACTATGGATCACAATGGAGATGGGGGATTATAATTACATATCATATGTATATTCTTGTGTTATTATTTCTTATAAAGTTACTGTTGAACACAGTCAAGCAAATCCGTTGTCCGAGAATGCTTTTCAGATTAATATGTTTTTTTTATAAATGTTTATAAAGTATATAAGGTACTGTTCTTTACTTTATTTATATTAAGAAATGAAAATATCTTTTTAAAAGAAATAAATACACGTAATGTAAGAAGGGGGGAGGAGCTTAAATTAGAACCTCACCACGTATCACCAGAGGGGAGGGGGAGTGTAAAAAGCGGTCTAAAAACCTCACGTGATTAATGGATGACCCCTTACGGCTGGAATAAGAAATCGTCATCTCATTCGAATAATTTATCGTCATCCTAATAACGTCTGCAGTCAACAGCGACCACAGACCTATTGATAAAAACAGCATTGGGAGAAAGGGCCCAAACCCATTATATGTAGATTAATCGCCTGCTAATGTAGTCTGTACTAACTGTACGAGATTTACGTGCTCAGTGTCTCAATTTAAACATACGAGAAGCTTTCTTACCGGGGATGATAAGCATCATGCAATAAACCTTATATAAGGTCAATCTTTATATGATAACTAAATTTGAAATAACATAATAAAACTCATAACCTTTCAAAAGGAAATTTTTGAAAAGACAGTCTTTCACTTGATTTCTTCCTTATAATTACGTCGTATCATAAAATAATGCAACCAGCAAAATCTATGTAAGTCCCAATCTAAGCAGATAAAGAAAAGGAAATATTTCTTACGTTCACACCAAATAGCCTAGCCCAAAGTAAGCACTGTAAGGCTTGTGTTATGGATAAATAAAAAAATATTTATGGAAGCTTATAGAAGCTTATAAATTACATAGATTGAATCACACGACTGACAATATATGAGGAGAGTACTACATCTCTGTACAACAGTAATGCATTTCGTGTTTTCAAATATCCAGGTTGATCTTGAAGGATATTCCAAAGGAGAGTTTCCCGCCAGATTATGACCCCATGATAGTGAAAACAGAAACGGTGACTGCGGATCCTATTCCGGGACATGAGGTAAACGCATTTCTTGTTTCTTGAAATATTTTCTTTCACTCAGTTCAAGCCATCATATTTGTCAATATGAACATGTATCTTTGAATACTTATCAACGACAGAGATTATTTACATAGTGATAGAGAAGACTCTTAAAAATACGTACTACAGTCTAAGGATCAACTATACAAATAAATCAAATTGAAATGTCTATTTTTGAATGAACCATCTCATGAGTTCATTCATGAGGAGGTAGACTACCTTCGACCTCAAAGAAAAGGATAGCATATTTAATTTAGATTTATTAAAACGTAAAGCTTTTATTTATTTCTTTTGAGTTATTACCAAAATAAATAACGGTTTATAGTCGAATAAAAGTTTTTAAATTATCTTTTACTTCTTTTTTTATTTCAGTTGTAATTGAAACAAGGTCACTTATTAAAATTTTCGCCCAGTATGTTTAACAATTTATTTGCGATTTTTGCGCATAATTTATATTTTATTCTGCCTTAGTCATCTTATGATCACAGCTCCTGTAAAGGGGCTCAGCTCAAATTGTTTTTATTTAGTACCTACTTTAGTCAAAAAGTGTTTTATCAAGTTTATTCTTATAATAATTTGAGTTTGAAAGAAAAAGACAATACACTCTATAATAATAACGTAAGCTTAGATATATAACTAATTATCTTTGTCAGTGAAAGCTGAGGTTGCGGCATCAAAAATAATGTTAAAATAAAATATTTTAACTGTATTTACGGCGAATTTAATCTTGTTTTTCGAGCTTGTGGTTTTCTTTGAGATATTCAAACAAACGCATACTGCGAGTCCTAGTGTTGTGGTAAGCTGTTTTTGTAAATAATAAATGTAAGAAGAAAGTCACTCCCCCGTTCGCATTTCTATCACCAGTTATTCTCAGTAGAGCCGCCCAATTTCCAAACTAGATAGGTAACTTACTTACAGTAAGGTAGAAATAATAATAATGCAAAATAAAAAAAAACTGTATTAACTGTGTAGTAAGCATATGCCAGTCTCTGATAATTGGCTGCTGTTAAGGAGTCGAAACATCAGGATTAAATATAAATTATGAGCAAAAAAAACCTAAATAATTTTTTTGTTTGTGTGAAGGATAAGAACTAAATAAAATAGGTTTAAGAAGCGTTTCAAAGGTGATGCGTAATAACACGGTCCGCCAAATTAGGTTTCAGCGTGGTCGAAGTCATGAACCATTCCCCAGGGTCAAAAAGGAAGGTTTATTAAGCGTTTCATATCCTTTTATGAATGATACGATTAGGTTGTAAATCTAATTATGAAAAACACAAAACCAAACATCGTCGACATGTGCTGATATAGTAAATTAAATATTTGAAATGAAAAAGTTTTTAAAAGTATCTAAGAATGACATTCAACACGTTTGGTATATTAATTAAGAAACTATGTAGCTTCAAAATGTCGATTTGTTCATTAATTGTGAGTATTGTAATTTAAAATTTTTTAAACACCCGAAATATCTTTTGGACAAAGATTATATTTGTAACTTAAAATTGATCTTTAATTTCGTTGTATAAAACAGCCTTTTAGTAAATATATATGAAACTATATACGGTACTTATAACATAGCAAAAAACAAATGACTGTCCGTTTGTTTTGGTTAATCTATAAAACGTAACATAAATTGAGTTTGAAAGTATAAACATAGCTTAACGGTACTTCACTGAAAGATAGCTGATGTTATAAGGAGTCACTTACCCTAACTAATTTTATTGCGTTGTCAGTAAAAATAGTGTTGTCTAGCACGTTGAACAAAGATACTTTAATATAATAAGATCATATTGTAAGTCTTTGTAGTTTAATTAATAACACTTAATAAAATGCCAGTAATAAAGATTCAAAAATTGCAATCAATGCGATGTATATTGCTAACTTTATGAAATGGAAATGCTGAAGAAAACAATTTATAACGAACGTTGACATTGAGAGTAATAAAGAACTTTGAGGAAACATTAAAATATTTTGCCAATCTTTGACGGTTAGCAAAAACGTTTTTATTGCGGAAGACGTCAATCGATTCCGGCCTGACAATTAATTTGAATGACGGAAATTCTTAAAATGCTAAGAGGTTTCTGAATTTCCTAAAATTTATCGCGACGAGTCACAATAGATCTTTTTGTTTTTTTTAATTGTAAATAGGTAAGCGCTTGAGCGCTATCTCGCCTGATGGTAAGCGATGATGCGATCTAGGATGTAACGTACCTGTCTAGAAGATACCTATTCATTCGTGACTTGAAGACAGGTATCAGTTCCCTGGATTACTTCCCTGCAATTCGAAGTATTGACACCTAATTGATCTATTCTGACGACAGCCCTTTTCATTTCACCACTTCAAAAGCATAAGTAACTTTATTAATGCGAATAATTTACCATACATAAAATAAACTTTAATATATGTCTGTCTTGTCTGTCTTCCCTGATTAATATTTAGGATTCTTCAAGTTACGTGTGAATAGGTATCTACTAGGCAGGCGTGTCACATCATAGATCGCATTGTCGCTTATTAATAGAGATAGCGGTCAAGTTTCTGTACCTTTTCATGATAAAAAAACACGATACAACCATACCGCCTAATCTTTCCTTAATAATTATTGATTCAGTGACATTGAATATCATTTTCCAACCAAACTTTATTGTCCACCATGTAAGGACGCAATGGATCTGTTCCATTAATCATTTTTCGGGCCATTAACTTCGGGTTCTTGGATGTAGCCAAGCCAACTTAATTATCTGGGTTGTCGAGGAACTATTCATGTGACTTTGTTAAAGTCTATGTACTCTATGGACATGATAATACGTAACGGGGGACATTAAGAAGTTTTTATGATATCCTAAAAACGATGGTTTCCTTTTATTGCCATATATGTTTTGTTTGCTCTTTATGAATGAGAAGATTTGTGGGTAGTCTTCTGAAAAGTGCTACTTTGTGAATGGATATTTATAAAAGAGGTAACCTTTGAATTTTTGTGTGAGCGCTTAACATAAGCTTATTTAACGAACTACAAACGATATATGGATTTAAAGTCATATCCATTTGTTCCGGAAAAGTGTTTTTTTATTATTATATAAAAATAAAAAAAGCTTTTTCATAAAACAAGATTTTCACAGTTTTTCGACTCTTTTATAGGAGCCGTAATTACAAGATATATTTTTTACTACCTTCACAATATTTTAATCCTGCCCGCTCTTAACTAGTAATTTTTTTTACATTCAAATAAAAATTGTTGTATTTTGCATTTTATTGGCACGACAAAGGAATGGAACTCCCTCCTTGCTCCTGTATTTCCAACTACTTATAACCCATCCGTTTTCAAAGCCAGGGTGAATAATCACCTTCTGGGTTAACTCGCTCCATCGTAGATTCTGTCTTGGCCCCCGGGCTTGATTGGGATCAAAAGTGAATCCAGTCAAATAAATAAGCAAATATATCCATATATATATTCATTAAAAAATAAGTTTTTTTTTTAAATAAGTAAAGTGGGTCACTTTACAATTTAAATGATAATTTAAAGATAAAATAAACTCTCTCCTTAGCAGCTCGGTATTGGAGATTTGTAAATCCTTAGTAACACAAACAAATTTTAATATTAGCTTATTTATTACGTTTACATATTACATGTATGTGTTATATTAGAAGATGGTCTTGTATTACTGACCTATGAATAAACAAGCCACATACGCGTGGGTAAACAATTAGACCTTATATCAACATCAGCGGCCGATCCTTAGAGAATTATTCGTCCTTAATACTTTCTGAAAGGAAAAATAACAGTTATTAACATCACAATATAACAGTACAAATAATACAAACAATAATAAAAGAACAGATAACTCTAAACGCACAGTATTCTCACATGAAAACACACGAGTGCAATGATAATATATAGCCTTTTTCTCACCCAGGGGAATACCTTAATAATTTCGACCCGCAGCGTGTTGACAAGTGGGATATGTAGGACTCCCTCTGGAAAAGCGCACGGAGCTAATTTATTTATTTAAATGGACCATCAATAGAGTTGACATGTTCTTATGTTAGGCAAAAAATAATTACTGTAATTAGGTGCATGCAAGTCAACTTAAAGATAGCCACAGCATGCGCCATCAAAATTTAGGTAACAGTCAGTGTTGCTAACTTAATTTCATGTTATTTAAAAACAATTGAGGATTTGCCTTTGAAAACTGGTAAGCTTTTACGAAATAAGTGTATCGTTGTATCCTTATTGAAAAATTCCCCATACTATCTACTTAGCCTAGCCAATAGCGAGTGGTGTTCCGAGTTAGTCCTATAGGTTTTGTGCGTAAGTAGGTGTGCCGGATAGCGAGGCAAATGTGGAAGAACCTTAAATCTTACTCGTTTAAGCAAACCTGGACTATGTATAGAACCGTTCAGTAAATTATATAGAAATAACATGTCATGCATCTTGCGTCTGTTGGTCAATGACGGCGAAGGCAGAGGTATACAAAAAAAGCCCTGGGATGTACACCTAATCCAGTTGTGGGGACTTTGCGGCATTAACCACATAGGATTTCGGTGGGAGCGGTCCTAAGACCTCCACTCAGTTGGGAGGGTGCCCAGGTAGACTTATATGGATCCTGTCCCAGCGTAAGCATCTACGTCTTTCTAATATAGACAGAAAAATGCAAAAGCGCTGGTACTCCGACGAGGCCTCAGGAGTAGACGTGCCACGGTATACAAACATATATAGGTATATTAAAACACCTAACAATAAAAAGATAATACGAAAGAAGGACATAAAAATATAAGTAAAAAGCAATTAAGTGAATATCAGGCAGTATGAGGTTCTGCGAAGCTTACAAGATTTCTAAATAAGCAATGGTAGTTTATTATGTGTAGGAACTGTATACAATCGCCATTTACTTAAAAAAAGGAAAAAGCTGGGTCTGTAAGGGGACTGTTGTCCAGCTATTCTACGTAGCTACTAAATTGTATTTATATTAGCCGGCGTAAAAAATTTGCAAGCGTGTTCCAGCTTTTCTTTCTACACTCTTCACGCCACACATCGCGTTTCATTTACGCGCTCATTTACATTTGTAATTCAAGTTTAAAAAATAAGTCATCTTGCATTTCTTCTTTATTCACTATTACTTATGCAGCACTATGATTTAGTATGCCGTGTTCTCTAACAGATTAGGGTAGAACCAACCTTTTATACTTCAGATACCGAAGGTCTCAATCACCATTACTCCTCCCTAAGACCACAAAATTGCCAGCAACGTTTTCTTAATTATAGTCTTATACAGCAATGGCGACCGTTTTGACGGCCGTTTGGTGCAACATTTATCATGCGTGTGTATCATATACGTATGTCTATCCGTTATCCTAGTATCGATAGCACAAGCCGTATAGTGGTGGCTATTACTGCGATCTCCAACCCCCCTACCGTGCAGATCATAGCCAAAATTCTCCGTTCTTTGGGTATTCTTCCGTCGTATAGCGAACATCTTTTTCAGAATAAAGTTAATTGGTAGTTACACGAGTTTCTCAAAAACTCTTGTTCCTAAACTAATGAGACACACAATAATTTGGTATACTCTATCTTTACACCTTGTCATATTATTGAGTTTTACGATTTCCCAAAAAACCTGATTGTGATTTCTCAAGATTGTGATTTCTCGAGATGTGGTTCTCGTTATTCGTGGTTCTCAAGATGTTTTGCAATAATGTTTGATTATATTTTATAGGCGTGGACCCGTGAAGTTTGTGAAGTGGTGTGTTGCCAGTTGGAGGTGTGGTGGGAGGTAGTTCCAGTTAGATTCGTATTGGACCCACCCGTATTTCCTTTGCCACACTCTAGAAGGTTAGTCAAATAAAAGTTATTCATAATCATAAAATAATCAATTTAAGTCTGTATCAGGCACCTTCTGGATTAGCTCGTTCCATCATGGATTCTGTCTAAGCCCCTGGGCTGGATTGGGATGAACAGCGAACCCATTCTAAATTAAAAAAAAAATCACTTAATTTATATTTATGCAGTGAAACTGTGACAATTGCATTAGTGAGTTTATCTTGATCTCAAGATAACTACGTCTTAAGGCTTAACATCTATTAGAATTTGTACGGGTTACCGAACAATAATAATATGTTGCACATGTAATGTCAATGACTTGCTATTTAGGTCACTTCAAATAATATTTAATTTATTGTTATATTCACACATTTATACCTAAATTCCGTACGGCTGCTTATACATCAATTTTATAGTTACTAAGTAATAAAGACAGTGTTAGAACGACTATCATTGGGTTTGTTTCGTGCATTAACCTTCCCTTACAAATCTTCTTTCACTCATCTCGTAAACTGTATAATACGATACAGAATTATTTCTCTGACTTAAAGAGCATTATTTAATATCAGAAATGGTAATCGTTTATTAAGATAATGAGCGGCAACAATAAAATAATCCATATACTTCAACTATTGTCTCAAGATTAGCAGCGCCAATTCGCTTCTTAAAGAGTTAGGACAATGCTGCAATTGTGTAGAGTCATCCTCATAATATTATTGCAAGTAACAAAAGCTTTGGACTCAATCTCTAAATCAATGAACCTCAATGAAATATGCCCCTGATGCAACCACAGTCACGTACAGAAGACGTTGATAAGCTTTCTGTGGATACAGATTAAAAGGAATTCATTTTTATAATTTTTATATAATATGTATTTTCAATGCGATCTTATAAGATAAATTATTATAATAGAAAAATACTAGAAAAAATCGACTCGGGTCACAAGTGAATGATAGGCGGGAATCCCGCCTGGGTTTTTTCAATTTTAATAATTTATCTTAAAAAATTCATTTGTTTTGTAATCGAACCGTTACATAGGCTGGTTCATATATTTAAACTTATCGGACAGGTTCCTAACCAAATGAAATGCAAAACAAAATATATGTAAAGAACTTCCCGATCAAAACAGGGCGACCATTACCTTATTTGTCCTGTAAACATGGCTTCTGAAAAGCATTACAAACGTTAAGATTAATTATAAAAACAACAAAAAACAGGTGCTTCTAAATTATTTTAATACGGTTTTATTTAAATGTTGCAAAGTATTATCTTAAACTCAATTCTGGAAGAAAAGTTCTTTGTACTTGATTTCAATTTGTACGTAATTTAAATTAGAAGCTTAGGTAAAATTATAAGAGAAAACATTAAAAACAAACATAATTAGAGAAAACATTTGATTTTAACGTTTTTTTATGTTATTTCAATGTGATGTCATATTTTACATATTTCTATTGTAAATATGACCACGACCATCCATTTTATAGGATGAAGCTTATGCAACATCTTCACAAGCAGGACACCTTATAGGTGGTCAATTACCCAAGGTTCTTCATGTTAAATCTTAACATGGAGCACCGGTTCTTTTGATATGTAAAGCGTTGGAACTAGTTGTGGCCCCAATGACGGATAAGTATTCGAGCAAAATAATATTTTGTGGCTACCCATCCCATGGTCGGGAACATACGTATTAGTTCATAGTAGAAGTTGAAATACGTTTGTAAATTTCGACGCGTCTGCCAGGGTCTCGGTAGATCAGTGGTCAGAGCACTCGCCCGGATAGTGAAAGGTCGTGGGTTCGAATCCCACCTGAGGGCTCGGAGGCGTGGTTTGTTTACATGCGTAATTAATATAGTACAGAAATATTGTGAATGCAAAATATTAAATCAAATACAAAACATGTATAACTTATTAATCGTATTCTGAACACGCTGAACTTCGTGCCATGATTTTCTCAAGGTCGAACCTTGAGGCTATGATGCCTAAGATAATTTAGAGACAACATCTATAGGTTTGACTTAAGAACTTTTGATCCTATCTAACTAGGGTGAAGAGTGTAAACCTGATGCTGCGAGCGACCCAGCTGTTCGGGTGTGATGGTTTCCGCGCGTCCTGGTCGCTGCCAGCCAGAATTCCAATTCTGCAGGATTACGCGCATCTCACTCCGGAACACTCTCTCTCAGTCACTTTTAAAGTGGCACTACCGAGCTTGCCTAACGAATATCCTGAGACTGATATAATCAAGTGAGTGTTAATACGAACTCCTATTTTAGTCAGTAACAAAGATAATTATTTGTTTCGACTGTGTAGTCCTTAATTAACTAGAACTAAAAGAATTAAATAACAAATATGTGTGCAATTTCGATATATCAAACCTTGCTTAATTTTACTTTAATTATGCCTTAATTTATGGGTTCCATATATAAAAAATATAAGAAAACATCACATTTATTGTTCTGAACCCACACAGCTAAAGCACTTGTGTTATGGACAAAAGAAACAATGACGGTACCACAACACCTAGACCCTAGCAAATAAAGAAAAGTTAGTTTTCTATATTGACTCAACCGGGAATCAAACCCGAGACCTCGGAAACCGGTATGCGAGCTGTTCGACCACGGAGGTTGGTATAGAAATGGTAGACCTTCAAAATTAATAAATCATCATTGCGTACTTTCTGACTGCCGTATTCATTGTCTTATTCGTAATTCAGAAATACATTTCCGAAATACAACTTCTTTGAGGATAAACATGCATCGGCAGACAATTCTTTCAAAGTTGCATGCATTGGATTTTTAGATAAGCACTATTTATAAACGCTAAGCCAATGAAGTGATTCTGCCTTTTCATATCTATTTATTTCAATAGCTTAATGATTTAGTGTCTTCTGGCCACTAAGATGTAATTTTACCGTGGAAAAAGCATGTTCAATTCACCTACCTCTAGTTATTAGGGATCAGCCTTCACTACATCTCCTGTAACAAGAATTTTCAACTATCAGTTGACAAGTGCTTAACCAAGATAGAAAAATGTTTGCCTCTCTATTGTTTTTCATTACTTAATATTTAGGTCTCATCATTTGACTCAATGACTTTTACAATTAGATGTTCTTGGTTAAATCTGTTTCCGTTTGTCACTACTTGAACAAGAAACAACTTTATTGCAATTTGTAAATGCTTTTAATCCATTGGTGATTAGTCCATTGATATGGAAAGAGCCTAAATATCTAGTCCGCTAACATCTTGCTGCTTACAGATTGAGTGCAGAAAATGAATGGCAAGCTCAAAGTATTTTAACCCGCTGGTGCGCGACTCGTCACCCTCGTCTGCTGCCAGCGCGCGCCTGGCTCGGCCTCGTGCCGCCAGGAGCGCGCGTCTCCACTTCGCTGGAGATATACAACGACACGCATCAACACGTTAGTCGATACGAGGACATAACGAATAGAAACTGTTTAGTTCTTACACTGCAGCGCTTTGACATTAGTTCATTTTTATCGGACAAACATAGGCGAAGTGTGTGGCTTTTGATGGACCTTTTTGAGTACATTGGAAAATATGTTACGCATACTCAGCCACGTTTGATGTGTGTGATTGTTGTTAAATTTTTTTTCGGTAAAATTGGCTCTATGTCGAAATGCAAATTATGCTGTTGGGCGATTTTCCCCCTCCTTCAGCTAAGAGGGGTTTCTACAATAATCTCCACGCTTGATATATATTTGGGATATTCTAGAAAATGGCCGTAATCCGAATAACACTGCTGCCCATTTTTTTGGATTTTAGAAGGTGTATCGACGACCTGCAGAAGCATGAAAGAACACGCATGATATTTTCTGACACCCACTACCGATCCCCAATGATTACTCAACCTCCGTGATCGTTCGCGATATTTGAGAGATTGTTGGCCTGCAGGTGTGCTGGTGGGGCACGGTGTTCCGTTGGTGGCGAGAAAGCGCTCCACTGCCCTCGTGCATCTCTCGCGCCTTCTGCGACGTCTGCGGCGCCTGTGCCTGCACAGCGTTGCGCCCAACGAGAGGAGCGCTACCCCAAGAGGGCATCTGTCCACTGCAGTACGACGTCAAAGCGCCATCGGTACGTCTTTCAATCTGTAATCTCGTTGTTCCAGGAACAGCTGACTTCCAGAAGTAACCGCGGGCTTAAAAATCTGTTGCGGTCTTCGTCCAATGAAAGTAGTAATTTGGTTTGGCAAGGCATCACTACCGCTCAAATACATAACCCAGCGTGTAACTCATCTGGGAAGTGTTTATGTCGTCTTTATATCACCGATTCTGATACGTCACACAAATCTCTTATCATTCATCAACCGTCCATACATAGAGACTATCATCCCACTGCATTATAAAACTGTATAAACCAAACTTTAGTATTATAAGAGCTTGGTCTTTCTACATCCTAAGAAATTTCAGATCTGTTATCAAATAATCTAGCGCTTTCTAAAATTAGTAAGCCAACTTTATATGAAAGGAAATTTAGACACTTTACATGCAAGTGTGCTGATCAATCATCAATTATTATATCATAAATATCTAGGATTTTTGTATTAGCAACAAAGAAATGCTTAGCCGTTATCTCACTTGGTTTAAAGTGATGATAAGCCCAAAAGATGACAACGCCCTTCACAAGGGATGAAGGAAATGGTTATCTCGTCTCTAAATGCTAGAACACAACATTGTTTTAAATTATTTTTAGGGCGCCAGACATATATGAGATTGTTTATTTGCAGTGGTAATAGTTTTTTTTTTTTATAATTCGAAAATGTTTCTTTTTATTGCATCAAACCACTGTCATTAATGGCGTTGTTTCTCTCCATGTTGTTTCGTCACTCTTAAATTACTAAATCATTATATCGTTGATTACAACAAAGTCAAAAGTATCTGTTTTAAGTAAGTATCCCTCAATATTAGTCGTGTTCGTTAAATTTTTTTATGCGCATGTGCGGGATTTTGCACATGCGCATTGAATAAAATCAGTTGAACGCATGCGTTCTCATGACATTACCGCCATTTTTAAATTTCATAATGACAGTTACATTATTTTTTTACAAAAATGTAACGAACACGACTATTACAATAACATACAGGGAATAAACGTTAAATTATTTAAGAAAGCAACAAAGATGTATGTTAAGTATATGTCAATAATACTGAAGGTAAGAGCAGACCCATCTCCCAAGGCAGCACCCATTCACGAGTATGACGCATGATGCAGCCATCGCTTCGTTCAACCATATCTTAGGGAACGTAACGACCCGCACCACATGCCGCCACCCAAGAGATGTATTAAAAGAGCACGTCATACTCCAACTACCAGTAATAAATTAGTGTTAAAATTAACAAATGCTAATAGTTGTATGACACAACCTGTAATAAATAGTGTCATGTTGAAACGTTCCATGACACATCCATGCAACGCGATCTATTAAATAATCTTGACCTTGTAATAACCTTTGAACATGAGCTTATTTTTCACATGCGTTTTAAATTTATGATAAGGCAAATCAAATATGCTTTGTAGAACTTTATTAAACAGTGCTATACCTTTCCCTTAGAATGAGCCTCCTGCCTTTTGAAGTCTAAAATTTGGAACGGCAAGTCTATTTTTATTTCTTGTGTTAAAGCAATGTACGTCGCTATGTTAGACAAAAGTATTGTAGTGTATTCGTACATAGATTATATTCTCATAAATCTACTGTCCCACCACAGTTGGAATATCAATTTCCTTAAACAAGTCTTTGAGAGAAATTCAAGGTCGAAGGCTGTATATTGCACGGACAGCTCTTTTCTGTAACACAAAAATGCTTTCAATATTAGCAGCTGAGCCCCAAAACAACAACCCTATAAGACACTACACTATGAAAATAAAAAAAATAAAAAGGTCACTATTTTTACACATAAAAAGAATAATTTTAAAAGCAAGAACGTCCTCCTTCGAGATCACCCTTTAATTTCCACCCCAAAAAGGTTCGATACTTGTGAGAATTCTATACGATTTGAGAAGCTTTTCAGTTAACTATGGGGTCGGATGTCAAACTAATCTAATCGCTTGTGAGGCGAGCTGTGAAGGAGCAGGCCAAAACGATGGCACGCCTGAATAATGCGACGACATTGAAGCTCTCCTTGTATCCACTTAGTTGAAGAGAGGAATTAAGAAATTATTTATTACTAGCTGACCCGGCCACGTGTTGCTATATTACTTATAAATGAAACCTATCCTATGTCCTAAGTCGGTACAAAGCCAGCAAAATGAAAAAAAAAACATCAAAACGGTTGAGTAGTTTCGGACAACATCACATACACTATTCTGAACCCAAATCCTAAAGCATAGAAACACCACAAGATCCAGACTCCAGGGATCGAAACTGGGACCTCGAGTTGACGTCACCATGAAATCCAATATGCAAGCCACTTGACCAGGAATGCAAGGATTGTATTTGAAAAATTATAGCCACTGTCGTCAGCTCATTAAGATAACGATAAGAATTTTAAATCAACGTTACTTTTGTATTTCGTTGCTGAAAACTCTTAAATAAAACATTTTTTTATGAATTTTGCGCATAGTTTATTTAATAATTAATCCTGACGTTTCGTCCCCTTTAAAGGAGCCGTGACGAGACAGCATGACTAATGCAATAGTCATCAATTTTCTACTACCTTCACAATATAGCAGTCGGGCACGACCCTAACTCTTAAATTTTTTATGTAAATTAAATAAAAAATAAATCATGCGCAAAATTCCGTAAAAAATTTGTTTCATGCAAATGTGTAATGTGCGCGGAAGTTTAAGAACTGGAAACTCTTACTAAAAAAACTCATCTTAGATGGCACTTGAACTGGATGGAGCTTTCGAAAGGATATATACATATAGTTTGGCACTTTCATAGTTTGTGAACTTTAGTGTCAAAAACACATGTAATTTTTTCTTGATATCAAAACTAACCACTCAGGTAGAAACATAACACGCAAAAAATCGTAAACACAAAGGCATTGCTGGATTTAAAAATTCAATTTTATTCGTATTTTTATCAGAGTGGTCAGTGTCACCATCTGACTTGGAATTTATTAACTCTCGGGTGCTTTGACGAGCTATTCAGATGTGAGGAGGCTGCGGCTTACTAATGAGATGGCCGTGACTAAACCACCTCATTCTTTAAGCAACCGACTCCTGGAACGTATTCGGGGACTTGTTCACGAGTTTTCAAGCTATCCCACGTTTTATGTCTGGGAAACTTTTTAATAGCCGTAATGCGTTACTCACTCGTAAAACACGTTGCTCTATTTTTTATTTAGTATGTGTTGCAAAAAGAGAAGTGTAAATTCCGAGTCACTTTGATAATCTTTTTGAAGAAAAATTGCTGTAACTCATTGTATACTCACATTAGACTTTTTCTCTTAAGCAATGCAATTAGCGGCCTCTGCTTAAGAAATATAGTTAAAGTTACGATCACGTGCCGTTTTCCAGTAAAACGCTTGATCTACTAGCTTTAATTTGACCTCTGACATTTCTGACGATCTCTCTTCTGACATCGGACATAAAGGAGAAGATACCCATGTACATGATCTTTGCTGAGAAGACTTGGAGATAAGACCAAACCTAGAGAAATGGCGACAAAAATAGGATAATATATCCAATTTTTGCTTTATGTCCGACGTCGGATCATCTGTCATAATCAGAGTTTACTGGTTTTAATATAAGCAAAAATAAAACAGTCTCGTATTTGTGGTTTCCAGGGTGTCTCTCTGCTTATACAAATAAGATTAACCAGACCTTTTTTACTGGTTTTTCCAGTTTGCAGTACCTTGGGTGCCACGTACAAGAAAATTTTTAAGCCGGTGTTTCCTAGTCATACTTTATCAAGTTGAAAAGGGAAAAGAGATCAGTCCCTTACCAGTATTATATGTGCAGACTGATGGTTGCGTGGCGACCTTGCTCCAAGTTCGTCGTACGGCGGGTGATGTCGGACACGTGCCGAGTGCTGCAGGAACAGAGGCGCGCGCTTCACTTGTATTCTACAGAGTTTTAGCGCCCCAACTTGTGCTCCGCGCGCGACCTTGCCACGGGGACAAAGTGGCTGGAGAATGTGAGACTTACATCATTTTTAGCTATAATTGATAATATAATCTGTACATACAAAAAAATTACTGTCGCGGTGTTTGACCGCGATGAACTCCGAAACTACTCAACCGTTTTTGGGTTTTTTTTTTTTCATATTGCTGTATTTGTTCCGACTTAAACAACATCAATTACATTCTTTTGAACCCAAGCTAAGCAAGTAAAGCATTTGTGTTACGGAATTCAGAAATAATCACAACATCATAACACCCAGTACCAAGCCCATATCGAAAAGTTCGTTTCCTACATTAATCAGGCTAAGGGAAACCGGTAAGCAAGTCACTACCACGGCCGTCAATTATAGATCTGCAATTGCTAGATGTTGTTTTTCTTTTTAACAAAAGCATGAATCTGAACCCTTAATTTAACCGGACAATTAATAGACTGGTGATATTTACCGCTACATTCTTTACGTTGAAATGCAGGGAGCTCCGGGCAAAGGGTTTACCGCTTTATGCTCTTAATGCTTTTTAATTCTTAACGGAATTCTTTATCATTGATTTTGCAATGCATGTAAACAATTTTTGCAAACGCTGCCCGCATCAAGTTCTTGTGATCCGAAGATTTTTGGATAGGTTACATTTAAGGCCCCCGATTGTTTTCTTGCTTTGCTGAAATTGCAACATTAATGTAACTGAATCAAAAGTCATTTGAAGTTATAATGTCCAACACTACCGAAGTTGTTTTTGTGCAGGCGAGGGTTGCGAGTTGGACAGCAACAGCGGCGCGGTGCTGCGACCAGCGCGAGCACTTGTAACAGGTCGCCGCACTTGCTATCGCCTGAGGCTGGTCAACCTCACGCCACTGCCCACCAGTGTGGCGTGGCAGCAGCCAGCAGGTATAGCTATCTTTAATAATAATAATTTACATACATACATAAAATCACGCCTTTTGCCTGCAGGGGTAAGCAGAGATAACAGATTTCCACTTATCACTATTCTGATACACATCTCTCGTTTCTTCAATTCTCATCATACAAATTCGTCGGTTAAGAGTAATTTTGACATGGCCTATTTTCACTACATTCTCTATTAGCTCCCTGAAAGTTCGCCTTAGTTTGCCGTTACCAACTTTTCCATGCACATTTGCGTCATATATTTGTCTTGTTAATCTTCTTTTGTCCATCTCTCTCTCTTTTTCTATATTTGACATTATTTTCTTCCACCATCCATTACATTCATTCAATTCGTTCCATTATTATTTAATATGAATTATATTGTAATTTCTTATTGCCACACCGAATATGGATTTTTGTGCTGGTAACTTAGCCATTAAAAACTCTCTTTGTTCCTGGGTGGTAAAAACCTAGCAGTGTTTTGTAACAGTAGTTAAAAAAAATTAAACCCAGCTTTACAAAGTTTTAACTGCATTTTTATTTTAAATGCAGTTGATGGTTTTTCGAGCCGAAACTTCCTTTTTAATGACTGCGAGCACGGAAACGCATCATCAGTGTGGCCATATGAAATTACAATATAATCCATGTTTAATAATTATTATTATACAGCTGTGTTACTTAAGAGTTAGCTCTTCATATTCTTGGCATATTTATACAATATCGACTGTAACACTTATAAGCAATAAACGAACGATATTAAAAATATATAATACAGAAGATTGCTATTTTTAAGCATTAGATTACTGGAATTTTATATACGTTAAATATCGTTTGAGATATTAAATGCGTATGTAATAATTTCAAAAAAACAAAACATGTTATATTCGTTTTTTAATATAATGTATTCTGTTCTAATTTAATATAAAAGCTCTTTTTATGCCCTATTATTCAAAACCAAAAATAGAAAGTAATCACAGACGGTTACCCTTAAACCGTCTTGAAAGGTAAGCCGTTGAATGTGCGACGATTTGTCTCATTTTGTTCACAGAGAAGGAGGACATAATCAAGGTGACATTCATCCCGAACGACTTCGACGTCGGAAGTTATGGCCGAGTGGAAATAAGGGTAACGCTAACCATAGAGAAGGTTTTCTTTTGAGTCTCATATAATTTTACGTCGAATATATCCCGCCATTTTTTTAACGTATCATAAAGATATTTAAACATAAATATTAATTAACGAAAATAAATTAAAGTTCCATTAGATTCTACACTTATTCCAATGTAAAATAAACGTTTCCTCTTATTTTAAAATATTTTTTTTGATATAGTATTAAAAGGCATAATTTGATTAACTTGCTGGCTGGTAATGGATAAAATATATTTAACGAAAACTGCAATGTAAATAATAAATAAATATTTCTAACATTCACACCAATTAGCCTAGCCCAAAGTAAGCACTGTCAGGCTTGTGTTATGGATACTAGGGTAACGGATAGACATACATATATGATACATAGATATGTAAGTAATATTCATAGAAATATATATAAACACCCATGACTAAGGTACAAATGCTCGTATTCATCATACAAACATCTACCTCTTCCGGGATTCGAACCCAGGACCGTCGGTGCGAAAGGCAGGATCGCTACCGTTGCACCAAACGGTTGTCAAGACTTATCGTTATCATGTAGTATATAATTATTTTTCTGCAGGAAGAGTATGCAAATAATTATTCCTATTATTATGACATCTAAAGTGTCAAATTTGCATGTGATAACTATTCTACTAGAAGCTCTGCGGCTTCTGTAGTGATTCAAACGTAATGCAGTACCGATGCAGACACCAAATGACTTATTTACTTATAATGCTACAATACAAATACAAATAACTGACAGAAAGTCGCTAATAGTCTTATTTTTCTGCTCACTAGTTCCGTTTCGTAATAACAACATACATAAGCATTGATAATAGCTCAATGTACATAAGGAATGAAAACTATATGTGAATCAAATTAAACCTTAGGGTCATCGCCATCGCCAACGTCATCGTCTTCGTCTTCGTCTACGTCTTCGTCTTCGTCTTCTTCTCTCTTGGAAATGTTGCTTTACTCCGGAAACAGAAGTCGATTTCGTTTGCCACTGTACCATCAAGCCACTCAAGTTATTTATACATTTAGTTGATTTCATCGAACATACAAATGTATAATACAAAAAAAATTACAACGCCAAAAAAAGGGGGGCAAACATTGGGAAAAGAAAAAAAATACGAATAGATTAAAAATATTGTGTGAATTACTGTTAAAAGTCGTATGTTTAATTTTTCCTTTGCTTATTATTAAGTATTGTGTTTAATAATATCCACTTTTATTCTTAACAACCGTACATAGTTTGTAGTCGTATATGACCGTAGCTAAATGAAGCTGATCACCTTGTAAAGGTAGGACCTATTTTGATAAAAAAAACTACCGCTATAAGATGCCCTTTCAAGTAAAAAAAAACACGTTTTCGCACAGGTACGCAAATACATATAGTGGTCAAAGTTACAACTTAAATTATTACCTAATTTGTGGGTTTGAAATTTAATAACTTTATTTAGAATGTAACTGCATTTTTTTGACATTGATGTAATGGATTTTCTCATTTTAAATTTATAATAATATTTGATATTTGTAATATTTTAAAATAATTTATTTCTTAATTAATAATATTTATAGGATTTAGAGTTATATTTTATTAGCTAGTTAAATATTAAACATTTTTAAAATATTATAAAAACACGTCGACAAATTCGACAGGTCTATTTATTCGATAAAATAATGTGTAAAACTTGTATTTTACCATATCCTGGCAAATATATGAATGATTAATGTATTTATTTATTTAACACCCCTCTTTTTGCATCGGGGTTTAAAAAAAACACTTTGATATTATGTAAGTTTTCCTTTGAGATAAAGCACTAAGATTTATTTAAAAGATAATATAAAGCTCGTAGACGTTCTCACTATTAGCAGTGGTAATATTAGTGGCTTGGTAGTTGAAGCTGGCATTTGGCCCGCAAGATCGCTACTCGAGACAGGTGTGTCCTTGATGACAGCGGTGAGCGAGATGATGTGAGAGAATATGTAACGTTCATCTATTTATTTATTTATTTACTTTTCGGCGAATTATCAGCTTACAATGCTGTATAATTACATGCTATAATACCCAAAAAGCTAATAAAAGATTCACACAGGTAAAATTGGTTTAGCTATTTCTAAAGTGAGCGCCTGCTAATAAGTGTGCTCGCCGCACGGATACTGGTATTAAATACATCCATTTCGATAACATAAATGTTTACAGAAATTCTACGACTACACCAGCAGTTTAAATCAGAACTAAATAATTGATTGCAATGTCCTTACATATTTTTAAATAATGGTACGTATATAACAAAATGTCAACGTTAAAAATAAAATTGCACATTGGAATGTTGACTTGATCAAAGTGACATGTAAATGATAAAGTCTAACTTATATATATTTGACAAGTTATTCATAAAAATTGATAAACGAAGCTTAAAAATCAAATTACTGCAGCTAATTTTACAATACTTAATTTACAATTAGTATATTATAGATATATACACTGCGATTATTGATTAGAACGTGCAATAGAAGAAGCTCTTCGTGTAATCAGAATAGAACATCTATTTTATCAGCAATGACTCTACATTTCTGATACAGAAATAATATTGCAATGCAGCTGGAATTTATGGGATAAGTTTAAAACGATCTTTTTACCATTTCAACACTCTATATCGCTCTGCTCCCCGCTTTTACTAAGGCCAAACACTTCCTCTTAGTGTACTTGCCAAAAATTTTAATTTTAGCATTCTCATAAAGGAAGTAAGGGTTATCTCGGCAACAACTTGAATGTTGGATTCTATGCAGTTTACGAATGTAAATTTGAAATTTTACTATATTCTGAAATAGCGCAATGAATAGACAGATATGACGATATTAAGATAATTTATTTAAATAACTTTAAGAGAAAAATAATAGAAAAAAAATTGATTCGACTCCAAGTGAATTCTCAGGCGGGAAACGAACCCGCAACCTTTGGAAGTCCAGTCGAATTTTTCTAGTATTTTTCTATTAAAATAATTTATGTTATAAGATAGCATTGAAAAAAAGCAAAAATATAAAAGATAATTTATTTCTTATAACAGACTAAAATATTCACTTTATGTGAAATGAGTTCAGGAGCAGCTTATCTATTCTATCCCAATAAATTATTACATGACAAAATCTGTCTCAGGTGTCAGGCGGGACTCAAACCCACGTCCCCATGCTATCCGAGCGAGTACCCTTTCAATTAAGCTATCGAAACTCATTGCATCGTTTCAAGAAGATAGTAATCTTTCCAATCTTTTTATTGGAAGAGTAGCGAGGGGTTGTAAATATTATTTAGACAATATAACATACGTCGTTCTGAATCCAAGTTAAATAGCCCAAGCACTTGTAAACACAACCACTTCGAGGTGCGGAGTTCAATTCCCTACCGGGTCGGGGTGGAGAACGAACTTTTCAATATTGTCTCGAGTTTGGGTGTTGTGGTACCGTTTTTGTTTATTAATTGCATAACACTAGTGCTTTAGCTACTTAGCTTGTATACATAGCTATGTATGTGAAGTTATCTTATATTTATTTATAATTTACTAGGTGATCCGGTCACGCGTTGCTGTGTTATAAATTAAAATGAAACCTATCCTATGTCCTCAGGTGGAAAAAAAGAGTAAAATGGAAAAAAAACAATGGGTTGCACTCCGGGAGTGCCGGCAAAAACAACAACATGAACATTAACGTTGTGCATTTTGATATTTTGGAATGGTTAGAGAATAATTTCGCACGAATTGTTTTAATTTTCAGTATAAAAGTACTATCATTTATGTGGTAAAATACAATATTCATTTATTGCGCTATCGTACACAAACATGACAACGAACACACACCCACACTCGCGCATGCGCCCTGCGACGTCTTACGAATTTTCGATCAAGTTACGTGACCTGATGCGAGTTTAACATTTTTACCCATCCCAAAAAGTGCACAACGCCGCTAAAGAAGTTTTCACTTCAAAAAAATCAGCAAATCGGTTGAGTAGTTTCGGAATTCATCTCGGTCAAACACTGTGATAGGTATATATTATATATTATTTACTTCTATGTGATTACGATTGGCTCCAAATAAAATTTGAAAATCAGCGGATTACTCTTCAAGCAAATAAATCGCTGTAATTGTGTCGTTTTGCACCGTCTCGGCGTACACACAATTTCACTTTTATTTACCAACAGTAATCCGGTTTCTTAAGCTTTGCTTTGTATTTATCGTATTCGCATTTATGAACATGTTGTTGAAACATGTGTGTATTTAGAATGCAAATAAATATAATCCCTTTTGATTTCGTTCGAATTAAACTTAATATAGAGCCCATTTAAATAAACCTTTTACCGCTCAAACGTCTTTATTTTTGTTTTCTAAATTTAATACGAAAGTTTCAACTACTTTAAAGATGTTTTTTTTTTTTTAATTTAATTTTTTGCATTCACAATGCAATATTTCTATAAGATATAAAATACGTGTGTGAAAAACAACTACGCCTCCGAGCCCTCAGATGGATGGAAAAAAAAAATTAAATAAAAAAAAAAACATAATTATAGCTGGTTCCATCTTAATCGATTGTTTAATATTTGTAAAAATATTACTTTCGATGTTGAAGGTAGTTAGCGTTCAACATTGGTGGAACGATACTAGCTCATAGTAGAAGTTGAAATACGTTTGTAAAATTCGACGCGTTTGCCAGCGTCTCTGTAGCTCAGCGGTCAGAGCAGTCGCCCGGATAGCGAAAGGTCGTGGGTCCGAATCCCATCTGAGGGCTCGGAGGCGTAGTTGTTTTTCACACACGTATTTTATATCTTACTTTAAAGATTTTAGATTTTACTAGCTGACCCGGTTACGCGTTGCTATGGTAACGCGTATACAGTGGAAAAAGAGCGGGAAAAAACGCGCACAGACAAACACACAAACAACAAATTTGTGTTCCTAGATTCTAGATTTTGACATTCTACTGTAATTAACTATTGTCATTGTTTCAATTATAAACAATTTCCATTCCGCTGACGAAGGCAGAATATGCTGAACTTGAAATTTTTAAGAACCAAATATGTACCATATTCTTGAAAATAAAGTTACGATTTCGATTAACTGAAGTCACGATCACAAGATTTATGTGCTACTTACCTTATAATTTCCTTAATAATATGTAGCTGACATAACACATAGGCGCTTAAGTCCGCAATGTGTGAGCATGCTTTTGAAAGGCCCAACCACTACATTCGCTTTGATAAACCACAAATCCTTGCTACAAAACAGAGATGTGTTTCTAGACTCTACGCTTGGCTTTTGAGACTAGCAACCATCGTAATCTAATAAAGATAAAGGTTGGAGTGTTCCATATGTTTGGGATATCATAATACATAAAAAAAATCTCCCGGCCCGTAGGCCCGGAACAAAAGAAATAGAAAACTTTATTTGAGAATTACAGGTATGTGAACATTATTGTTATATATACATATATTTTTTTTAATGTTGGTGACAAAAGTGAACGGCAATTATTGATTCACACCTTAAATTGTTTTGATGTAGGCACCTTCCATGCTATCCTGATTGAACCACTGTCGGATTCAGCGAAGAAGCTTTGTTCTTTAGTAAATAACAATAATTAAGTATTTAAATGTAAATTTAATTGAAATTGAAACATTGAATAAGGTTCATAATAACGCTCACATGTCAACTTAAAATAAAACTCCTTAAATTAAATTAAGAAAATAAAGGTCATAGTTATGTAGTGAAATCTTTTTGGACATAGTACAAATAGTATTTTCGTAATAATAAAATAGTTCCAAGTTCCCAATTTACAGTTATCGTAGATAAAATAACATGACTAAAAAAAACTTATTTGTATAAAATTAAAAATTAGGAATGTGCTCGATTAAAAATTGGAAGGCACATGTACAAACGACAATTACCTTAGTCAGCCTATGCTAACCGTCAGGATTCAGATGAAAAAAAGAATAAACGCGTTTCTATCTGGTAATTTTTTTTTTTTTTAATCTGCGATATGCCTATCGCAGATTTAAAAAAAAGTTTTGGAACTAAATATAATATACATACAGTCTTTGTATAAAGTAAACTTTAAACCCCCTAAATTAAGAAAAGTCAGTGTGGAAAGCAATTAATTTCATCTTTAGTCATTGATAAAAAAACCCACTTCTCAAGTGCAAAACGGATGAGAAATTCCTGCAATATCGTCAAGCCCGCAAAACGACTTAAAAACAAATCAAGAGGAGCCATTAGCGGCAGTTATTGTTGGTTTTCGGGCAATTATATTTACTTTTTCCATCGGACATCCAGACGCACTGCGGGCTACTACCCTTCATTGGTTGCTTTTCCCACTTGTCGCCCCCGGGCTTGATTGGGATCAAGAACAAACCCATTCAAATTAAAAAAAAAATACGACAACGATAGTGTCCGCACTCTATTTCGTTACAGTTTCTGTTTCACTTTGCCCTGCTCAAGTATCTTAAATTTCACCAAGCGCTTTTAGCGCTAAAGTTCTCTTTATCTTGTCTTGTTTGTGTTAATTGAACTAGGAAGTGGATCTTGTGCGATCGTTTCGTTTGAGGTATTTTGAACTTGAAAAGATGCAATTTGTTGATTTGAAGAGTTTTATTTAGCTTGCGCTGGTTGGAACAAATTTAATTACTAAAATGTTACCCCCTTCCTGACAACTGATTTATCTGAAATTTGGTATGCGCTCTTAGTTCTGAAAACAATTTATGTTCAATACAATTGTAAATCCAAAATGACCGCCACCACAAATGGTTGATTATCTTTCAACCCTCTCAAGATGGCTATCAACCTGCCACTACACAACTCTCCTCAGCCATTTACATAGAAAGTTAGTGCTGGGGTTTTGATAAGTGGGCCTATATTGTGTTGCATACATTTAAAAACAATTATTACAGATAAGATATAAAATACGTGTGTAAAAATATTGCATTGTGAATGCAAAAAATTAAATAAAAAAAAAAAAAAACAATTATTACAGATTTTAATTGTTTTTCATAAAAAAATATTCTGAGTAACAAAAGTAAAGTTTGCAGGTATCTAAAATATAAACGGAATACTGGCGTCAGCATAATAAATACTTAAGAATATTCGACGGGTCTGTCAAGGTATCTATAGATCAATTGCACAAGTTTTAGAAAACAGTATTTTAAGGGTAGAAATCCCTTTTATACTCACAGAACCGTGATCGACAGTATTTGGAACTAAAATCTACAATTTGACATTATTTTCCACGCTGTTTAACAAGACTTTGATCGTTGATCCGCTCCATTGATAAAATATTTCAGCTACTCTGTGTGTTAAACTTCAATAATTAAAAAACATTTTATCGTTGTTCAAATCTATATATATGTACATACATATTATTACGCCTTTTTCCCGTAGGCACAAATCAAGGATTTCCACTTTTTACGATCCTGAAATACATTTCTAGCTTCGTCAACTCTGATCAGACCATTAGTACAAGTTCCTCAGTTAAGGGTACTTTTGACCTGGCCTTTTTCAGAATATCCTCTATTTAGTCATTGAAAGTTCGCCTTGTTATGCCTCGCCTACTTGTCCATGCTCATTTGCCTCAAAAACTTGTATTATCAATCTTTTTTGTCCATCCTTGTCCAAACCATTTAAGAATCCCTTTTTATATCTTTGTCACTATATTTTCTCCCACACTACACCGCTCTCATCACATCATTCCTTATTTTATCCATTAAACTAACTCCAGCTAAACTTTTAAAGCTCTCATTTCCACTGCATTAATAACACACATTCGTGCTTGTTCTGCCAAACCCAAGATAGTTTTAATCTATTTTGTAAAAAAATTAGCGGTTATGTAAAACAGCTTATTATTATGCAATCTATCTGCGACATATGCATTATGTTTAACCAGGACGAGCTCGGACGTCGGCACATTCTTGACCAATTTATGTTGTAGTTTTTTAAGGAAATTATTACACAGTCATTTTAGCAATGATAAAGAAAACTAATATTGTCAAGGCATCGCACATTGGATGTTGGTACATAGTCTTCCTGGACACTTTTAAAATAACTAAAATTAGATGTATTTCCGTTTTGTTAACTCCTCTTTAACTTGCAAAGCTTCTGCTTTAAAATTTACAAACCAAATTTAGATCTTTCTTTCTTTTATGCAGATGGTAATAGAGGCACGACGAGTCTGCGGGCGAAGACTCTTCGTGTACAGCGCTAACGTTGCGTACGCGTACAAGCCTCTTTACCTTATCATCGATACTGCAGTGGCTGTAAGTACAGAATAGCTAATACTTAGTTATGCATCAGTGTTGGATCAAATAATTTCATTATTATCAACACTTTGTAAATAAATAAATATAAAATCACATACATTGTTTTGAGCCCAAGTAGCTATAGCACTTGGATTGTGGAATTTAGAAACAATTACGGTACCACATGATCCAGACCCGAGCCAATATGGAACAGAGATTGCTCGTGGTGATTACGACCCTCAGTCATGAGGAATCGACTTAGAAGAGGAATTTTTGTTTTACATCTTTTATTCTGTTATCACAGGATCTAGAGACATGAACAACGTTTTCAAGAAATCTTTATTAGTTTAAGTCCTGGTCATATTTCTGGTATTATTCCCTCTGTAATATCTGACATCTTCGTGGCGACTTTCTTATACGTCTATTACTAGCATTCCGATTGGTAACAACGAGTTAAAGATGACCTTCTTATCATGTATGAGAACCTGATAGACTATTGGTGTCGTAGGAAACCGCCTACCTATATAATTCAATAAAGCACAACAGCACCTTTCGCATATTTTGCAAAATTACTGTTGATATTGTACGGAAAATTCAATATTTTTAAAACGACACTATATCTTTCTAATATCGTTTTATCTATACCTGTAATATTTGATGTATAATTAGCAAAGAAGCACTTATTGCCGTCATTTGTATTACCGAATACAGGTTTAGGAACATCAACCAATAACCCTAGTTGGTTTGTAAATTCACTATGCGTTTGTTTTTTCGGTCTCTTATGTGTTTTTATTTTCTTTACCACGTGCTTGCTTATTTTGCATCAGCGTTTTATATGATATGTGTAAAAATCACTCGTAAAACGAATATAATTATGCGTGTCATGATGATAACATGGAAATTAAATTCTCAGAATTTTATAATCATAATTGTATTTCTTCAAAGTAATTGGTAGAGTAGATCTATTCAAAGATAGTGTTACAGACTTATTTGTCTACTATTGCCTTAATTAGATTATAGTGACCTGTATAAAAATGCCATTAATTTCTATTCTTGACGGCAATAAATTTTCCATGTGTCTGTCAATACAGTTAAACCCGTATTTAATTATGCTATCCGTTATTTTAACAAATTGAATCCTAATGGAGCTGCAATATTGCACAGAATCGGGGGTGGATTTTGCTAATAAATATTTTTTTTTATTATGAATCGATTTTAATTGAATTGTAAATGATATAATATATTTTAATATTTAATAATAATATTTCTTACAATCACACCAATCAGCCTAGCCCAAAATAAGCAAATAATTACCTACGTTAACGGATAGACATACATAGATAAGTAATATTAATGGAAATATATAAATACCCATGACTCAAGTACAAATGCTCCTATTCATCACACAAGTTCCAGGATTCGAACCTAGAACCGATGGTGTGAAAGGCAGGATCGCTACCTTTGGACCAAAGGGTCGTCGAATGATGAACTCATACATTAGAATATTCCGAATCTTCAGATTAAAATTAATGCTTAAAGTTTATTTCACTGTCATTGATATCAGCACCCCACTTTGATGTTATTTATAAATTTGAGTAATCGTTTCTCAGAACTTCTGTTTGATGAATTAAAATAAGTGAATCTTTTACAATGGGAATCTTAAAATAGCTCTAATTTAAAGTTTAATTATCTTCTTCTATTTAAAATAATTTTTAAATGACGAAATTAATTTTTATATATTGAAATTGTTATTTTAGATCATTCTCATGTAATATTTTATTTAATTTTACACGCCAAATTATGGCAAAACATGTTGGTTTTTATCATGTGTGTCATCTGTATTTACCATGTTTAATGCAAATAAAATTCTTAATTCTTGATTCTCACAAAGTTGTCTGTTATCTTAATGAATTTATGGTATTTCCTTAGATAAATTAAATTTTAGAAGAATCAGCTTGCTTATTTTAAAATATTTTTTATTAATCAAACAGACATTCTTGCACTACTTTTATAATACCTATTATATTAAATAAAGTTTTTAAGTACAACCTCGGAAAATAAGCCTGAAAATCAATTCTTGGTTGGTGTCTGAGTGTTGTTGTACCTTAAATCGTTATTTCTGATTTTTTTTCATTAACACGAATGCTTTAGCTACTTAACTTAGGTTCAAAACATTGTATGTAATATTGTCCGTAGTACTCAAGGACTCGCCATCGATCCAATATTATTTGAGATATCAAATAATACTCTTAAGTTGCCCCGCTTACCTGTTAAGTCACCCACATACAATCTCTATTAGAGATAAACCATTGCTCTCTAATATGTATATATTAATGTACCTAGTGTTCCACTACTTTCAAAGTGCAATAAAGAGTATAATGAAGAGTATAATAAAGAGTAATATGAGAATTAAAAAGAATATAGTATAATTAATATTATGTTGAGTATCAAATTAATTCCTTGCTCACCAAAAATACTTAGGTAATTCATAAAATATATTTCATGTGCGACCAGTAATTTCTGGTGAGATATGGGACCAATTAAGAGCAATAAATTTTTCAAATTTAATATTTTTTTAAAAACCAAGGCACGTTGTTAATTAATTACCATTTTAGGGTTTTTAGGGTTTTGTATCTCAAAATGAGAAACGGATGTTGTCCATGTGTCAGTCAAGACCTCTTTCAAGAACGTGTTTAGGTATCAAGTAAAAATTAATACTAAATAATCAAGTCTGCCATTCTTTGCATTCGCTGAAAAAATGAAATTGATAAATTAATGCGATTCAAATATACGGTCGTTTATATCTCGTTTATGCCGCATATTTTAACACTCGCAAGGAAATCGAAATTTATAAGATACGGTTTGGTGCAACGGTAGCTATCCTGCCTTTTGCACCGACGGTCCTGAGTTAGAATTTCGAAATTGGCAGATGTTTGTATGATAAAAAAAAAATTTTTGTGGGGTTGTTCAGTTAGATAAAAACTTAAACTTCTAAGTACTGAAAATGCCCTTGTTTTTGAAGCCTGACATGGAACAGCAAATTTATTTTTGATTCTATCTTTTTTTTGATATCTAATAATATTATTTGTTAAAGTTAATGTAGGAGACTTCCGATGACCTAGAACCATGCTATTTACCAAGAAAAAACTATCACTATAATTTATTTAGTAACATCATAAAAAAGTAATGTACATACCATACCTTAAGAGTCTGTACGGAACCCTTGACGCGTAAATCCAACTCACACACGACCTGATGATTTCGTAATAACAGGCATGACCTTTTCGTTGGAAGATACTATATAACTGATAATTTCTATCCGAAAATCAATTAAAAGTTTAAAAACTCAAGAAAAATAGTGTTTTCTTTTAAATTTGATTGGGAATATTTATAAACTTTTTTGATTTCCAATAAATATATTTCCTTTCATAATTGGACTAAACGGGTCATCAAATCAGGTCAACGAATATATGATGGATATTTGTAGGGACGGGATGAGATAAAAATATTATTAATATTTAAGTCTTCTATTACTTACAAAATCACTCAAGCTTGTAAACCGTTGGTGCAACGGTAGCTATCTCGCCTTTCGCACCGAGACGGTCCTGGGTTCGAATCCCGGTTCGGGCAAATGTTTGTGTGATCAATACAAGCATTTGTACCTGAGTCATGGGTTTTTTTGTATATTTCTATAAATATTACATATTTAAATAAATATATGTCCATCCGTTACCCTAGTATCCATAACACAAGCCTTATAGTATAGTGCTTACTTTCGGCTAGGCTTATTGGTGTGAACGTAGGAATTATAATAAATAATAATAATAATAGATAAATATATATTTATTCCGTACTAAAAAAATGGAAACATATCAGCTATTAAATGAAATAATATTTTCAGTCACCTATTCGATTCGAATTTACAAAAGTGTAATCAAAGGCTGAACTTGTGTCACTTACGGTTCGGTTGTTGTACATTAAATGTCTTTTTGTGACCTGAAGCCCTACCATCACCTCTAAATGCGATTCAAGTTCAACTGTTGAAGAGAGATGCCACTATAGACCGCGTATAGCGCTGTCCCATTTTGACAATCGAATTTGCATCGCGCTAAGAGATCTTAATAAGGCCACTGTCAAATTTAAAGATGTTTTACATGTTTAGTCAACTTATTTTGATACATTATGGGCTTGCTCTAAGCATTTTTTTATTTAGATAAGATAGAATCCACGATGGAACGAGCTAACCCAGAAGATGCCTTTTCACTCTAGCCTATTAATTTCTTGCTTACCAAAGAAAAAGTATCAGATTTCATATGCGATTATCAATTCCGCTATTCAGGTTAGAGTAAGACGGTATAAAATAAAAACAACACTTTTTTTTTAATATATAATCACAACGAAAAGCAAAAAGCATAACCCTCATAGGATCACTGCGTTGTCCATCTGTCTGTCAAGAGTTGCTGAGGAAAGGATATCTTTGGAACGGTTCGGTAGTTGGATTTTGAATTCCTTTTCATGACCTGCAAACTTTAAAGATGTTTAATATTTTTGGTCAACCTATTTTGATACAATATGGGCTTCCTCTTAGCTACTCTGAATACTAGAATTAATAAGAAGCCTATCATAGAACGTGCTTACCCAGAAGCTGCCCATTCACGGGTAAACAGATAAGCAGGGCATTCCATTCCTTGGCTTTGCGCATTATAAAAAAATAAAAAAGCTCTTGCCACGCTATCACGGATTATTAAGTACTACCTAGTAAGTACCTGAAGTACGCCTAGATTTCCGGTAGTAGAAAGAGAAATCCGGAATGAATACTTCAATGACAGCTTTAATCCTTACTAATATTATAAATCGGAAAGTGAGTTTGTTTGTTTGTTTGTTTGTTTGTTTGTTCCGCTTTCACGCCGTAACTACTGAACCGATTGCTTTGAAATTTTGCAAACGTAAAGATAAAAGTCCGGATTAAATAATAGGGTACTTTTTATCCTGGAAAAAATTGATATTCCCGAGGAAAAACAAAAATATTGTTTGCTTGATGGATGGATTGTAGATGGCGCTGTGTGTCGTTAAAAAAACGTAAAATATTGCAAACGAATATAAACATGTAAATTTAGAAGCTAAATGATACGGTAATGAATCCCCGAAAATGAGGAATTCCCGAGGGATGACGTACAATTTGTTTTATCGTCTAAACTGTTTTTTTTACATTTACTTATCCTGAAATCACTAAAGTCAACGAATTACTAATTGGTATAAGTATTAGTTACGTTATTTAGTTCTTGGGGTATGCGATAGATGGCGCTGGGTGTTTTTTAAAACATGGTAACGATGTGTTTTTTAAAATACATAAGAAGTGGAATGATAGCTTACGCTATTTAGTTCTTGAAGTATGCGATAGATGGTGCTTGGTTTTTTTTAAAACATGGTAACAATGTGTTTTTTAAAATACTTAAGAAGTGGAATGATAGATTACGCTATTTAGTTCTAGAGGTATGCGAAAGATGGCGCTGGGTGTTTTTTAAAACGTGGTAACGAAGTGTTTTTTTAAGATACGTAAGAAGTGGAATGAATTATATGAATTTTGTATCCAGCGTTACATTGCGCTTCTTAGATTTTTCCGTGGGAATGAGAAGTTTTCTTATAGTTGTGCTTTATACCGCAATATTTTACCGAATTCCACGCGGGCGAAGCCGCGGGCGGAAAGCTAGTAATTAATAAATAAATAAATAAATATTTCTCACATTCACACCAATTAGCCTAGCACAAAGTAAGCACTGTAAGGCTTGTGTTATGGATACTAATATGATACATAGATATGTAATATTCATAGAAATATATATAAACACCCATGACTCAGGCACAAATGCTCCTATTCATCATACAAACATCTGCCCTTTCCGGGATTCGAACCCAGAACCGTCGGTGCGAAAGGCAGGATCGCTACCGTTGCACCAAACGGTCGTCCAATACAAAAATATTAATATTTGAATAAAATATTTCTTTGCGAATTTTGCGCATAATATATCTGCAAATAATAAAAGTAAATGGAGCTCGGTCCACTGCCCGAGATTCTTTCGCCAGTTTTTCTCGGAAGGTCAACCCAATATCCGGACCGGTCGTAGACTCAGTAGTATACAATTTAATTACTAAATAAATTGGAAAATAAAACAATTATATTTATATAAAATTTTAACAATTAGGAACGTGCTCGATGAAAATATTGTGATGGTAGTAGAAATATATTGCGACCGTTGCCTTTGTCATCCTGTCACCGTCATCAATAAATATAAAATGAATAATACGCAAAATCCGTAAAAAGAAATCCGCGGAAGTGCAAGAACTAAATATATTTTAATATTTCATCTAAAATTATTTTTTATCACAATTAGAATTTTTATTATTGTTTTACTAATATTATTGTTTCACGTTGCTTTCATTTTAGCGCCTATTCTCTTCTCCCTATAGCGTGTTTGTCAGGGTCCACAATGATCTTTGATAACCATCCTTTGTTTACATTTTGGTATACAATAACTTATTGAGTATTTAATATGATGGAATTAGTCCTCAACGTGTCGCCAAATGAAACACAATAATAAATTCCTGCGTAATCATCAGTCCACCGCACTGCGGTCCACCTCCTTTCTCGATTTCTGACTGCATCTCGCAGGAAACAAACCCACTTGAAAGTTAAAAATGCTAATTGTAAAAGTCAGATTTATATCTTAGTATATAATAATTCCTTCTCACAGTGTATGACAGTGGTGAACTCCGAAACTACTCAACTGATTTTGATGATTCTTCTTTTGACGTGACAACGTCTTATAAATTGGTTTGCCGGGTGACACTTCAAGAAACTGCGTTACGCTCCGCTCACGTTATGCGCTCACAATGAGAGCGAGTGAGAGGCACGCGTCCCTTCCACTCGGGCATGGTTAGCCCGCCTAAGAGCGAGAGAGACAGACATAAAAAGTGGAAGGGACGCGTGCCTATAAATTAATGTTTTAAATATAATTCTTTGTATAAATAAATGTTTTAAATTGTTACTATTATTTCATCCTTCTTCCTACTATACGAATGAATATTCACATTAAAATTATTTTACCACTCAAAGTCGTTGTCACGTAAAACTTTCGCCCGTATACCGACTTTACAGGCAACCAATTTTTTTTTCTGGATTTCTTTAACTTAGGACATAGGATTCATTTATTTTATAACACAGCAACGCGTGCAGCTAATCTACACTAATATTATAAAGAGGAAAGATTTGTATTTTTGTATGATTGTATGTTTGCAATGAATAAACTGAAAAACTACTTAGTCGATTACAAAAATTCTTTCACCATTGGAAAACTACATTTACGCTGAGTAACATAGGCTATATTTAATGCTAGAAAATTTTTAAAGAATTTTGGGACGGGCCGCTAGTATTTATATAAAAATTCCCGCTCACAGTGTTTGACCGCGATGAACTCCAAAAGTTCAGTAGGAACCAATTTTGGTGATTTTTATTCATTTTGGATTCTGGGTCTGGATAGATTCTGGATTTGTTCCGACTTAGGACATAGGATAGGTTTCATTTTGGCGCAAACGCGTGGCCGGGTCAGCTATTATTATATAAGTGGGGCCTTTTTATAATTAATCCCCGAACAGCTGATGTTTCCTACCATCGAATATCCATTTGCACGTCTGTTTGCTTCATAAGACGATTTTGCTTCAGTTTCGAGATATTTTGAGCAAATAATATAAGGAACAAAGAAATTTTTCTGCAGAATATTTCGCGGGCTTTTGAGATTTTCTTCTTTGATTCCTTGTTACACTTGTAAAAGATAAACAGGCTTTATTTGTAAAGCCAGTATTTGTTCTTACATAATGGGATTTATTATGAAAAGGGTTGAGATTTATAAGACTATTTCTCTGGAGCAGTACTCTTTTTTTGAATAGAATTACAAAGTGAAAATAATCAAAATGTGCTATTTTGATTATATTCACTTTGAAATAGTTGATAGAAATGCATATACATGTGGCATGGTGTAAGTACATAGCAACGTAATATAACTTAACTCTAAATTATTTTATTTTATTTTCAAATATTGCTGCATATTAGATCTTTATGATTATAAAGAATCCTATGTACTTTTCTGTACCCTTGTCAAAGTGTATGCAAAATCTCATAAACTACGTAATTCAGGATAACAGTCATAGGCATAGCATCCGTACCGCTAAAGAATGAAACTATTTGCGCCTGCCTAAATCTGTGTTTCCTGACAAATACAATTTAGGGGTCTTCAAGTCACGAGTGAATAGGTATCTTCTAGGTAATTGCGCCACATGCTAGATCGCATCGTCGCTTACCATCAGGCGGTCAAGCGCTTACCTATTCACGATAAAAAAAATATTTCTTGTTCTTCAAGCATTAAACTGCTAGATTTTAATATCTTAAGATATTAGTACAAGAAAATTTCGACTTGTACCTGGTGTCAGGCGGGACAAGGTTTACCAACTTTTCTAACAACAAAAACAGTTACGGTCGGGAATAGAAATAAATGTATTTTGGAAAAAAAACACAGCAAACATTTGGTGCAACGGTACCGATTCTGCCTTTCGCACTGACGGTCTTGGGTTCGGATCCCGGAAGGGGCAGATGGTTATGTGATGAATACAAGCATTTGTACCTGAGTCATGAGTATTAATATTTATTTCTATAAATATCACATATGTATGTATGTATGGTCCGTTACAGAAGCTTTGCAGTGCTTACCTTGGGCTAGGCTAATTGGCGTAAATGTAAGAAATATTATTGTTGTTTATTATTATATTAAATATATATCTCAATAATCAAAACAAAAATAATAATTTAAATGAAATATTTTAATATTAGTGGAAATATATGATGGCCGTCATATATTGCCTTAGTTATCCTGTGATCACGGCTCCTGTCGAAACGTCACGATTAAATATAAAATAAATTATGCGCGAAATCAGTAAAAAAGTTGTTTTATTAAGATGTATAATGTGCGTGGAAGTGGAAGTACTAAATACTTTCTATCGTATAATTTTGTCCTGTTATTTATGATACCAACTCTATATTCGAAGAGTCCTTTCTGATCTGATACCGTATTACGATTATAACCCTTATGTCGTATACCATATGATGTATTATGCGGTGGAGAGGCGCTGTCGTCATTTGACCTCCGGATGACAGATAAGCTCCTATTCTGGTCGTGATGTCATCCAATTGATGAATCGGAGTCAGTTGATGTACGTGGAATAGTGGATAGAATAGAACAACAATTTTTTGAATAATTTTATTTTATTTTTTTTCTACGGATTTCTATTTCTGATTTTATCGCGCAAAGAAACGCCAAACATCTCTTTCTTTATCGCTCGTTGGTTGACCTCAAGTTTTCTCATGAGACCCGTAGTTAGCGACCTTGAAGCAAAACAATATATCTATCAAATTCAGATAAAGCAATTAATTGTAAATAGGTTTTTTAAACAATATAATGTATACAGTTATTTCTACATTGCCTCGGACGGGGATTGACCCTGAAATATTTTGTTAGCCCAAAGCAAACAACATAAAGCTTGCGTTATGACTACTAGGGTAACGGATATTCATACATATATGATACATAGGTATGTAATATTAATAGAAATATATACAAATACCCATGGTCCAGGTGCAAATGCTCGTATTTATCACATAAAAATTTGCCCCATCCAGGACTCGAACCCAGGAGCATCAGTGCGAAAGGCTGTATCGCTACCGTTGCACTAAATGGTCATCGAAATAGATATACTTACCAAGTTTTAACACCTATGAAAGAGTCCTAACTTAAAGATAAAATTATATAAATAACATCAGATCCTCTCTTTATGGCCTCTTTAACCCGGCGTGAATGAGGTGGCAAATTGTTACACCAACTACGAGGTGGGTATGAGATACCCGAAACTTTGATGTTATTTTTTTGTAATTTAAATTGTGTAATTAAAATTTTAAATGGATAATATAATAATAATAGGATCCATTCAACAAGGTGAACAAAGAAAATCTGCTTTAAGTTCAAAAAGTTTTATTTATTATTAAAACAAATATTGTAACAATTTTTTTTGTGAAAAACTACTAGTTTCGGTAGTTGTACTATTTTTCACATAAAAATCTAACAAAAATCCAACTTCTTTGGTAAATCAACATAAAAATAGTATCTTCTTACAATTATAATTAAACAAGTAACTGAAAGTTTTATGAGATCATGTAACATAGCGCTAAATTTATACCTACAAATTAGCACAATTTCCGCACACAAAATCGCATGTTCCAAACATATTGGCTTATCACAATTCGAACAGCAATATTTTGTTTCTCTGTCTTTTTTTTGTGTACAATCACCGCATCGAACATATTTCCCAACTATTTTTTTAGGTATTGATGGTGAAGGTTCCCCCAAGTGATCAGCAATCCTCTTTCGTGTTTCCCTTGGAAGACGAACATTCTGTTGTCTGTTGCGAAGACTACCTTTTATTAGGTCCAAACCTAAATTACGAATATAATCTCGCTTCATTCGTGTTTTGTCTCGCATGTTATTTTCTCTATAGATTATGATACCATTCATAGCAGCCATATTTAGTATACCGTAAAAAATATTACTTTCTTCACTTCTCTGAGAAACGTTATCAATTTCATCTTCGCTCTCAGAGAATTTTAGAATTTTCTAACGATTCTCAAAACCGATGTTCATTCTCTTCATAAGACATTTTGATAAATCTAAAAACAAATCCCAAAATAATATAAATAACAATAAATTATAAACTTACTGTGAACACAAATATGTGACACCGACTACGAGGTCGGGTATAACATACCCCTGCAACGTTTGCGCACGTATATCTCCAGTCGCCGCCGGTGCAACACTGAACTCGATGCCGCACGTCGTCCCCCGCACTCTTACCTCCAGCTACTGCAAAGGCGGGACTCGCATAGCACCAATAACATTCAATAATTTGCGTTTAAAAACAAAGCGGGTATGACATACCCCACCTCACTCACGCCGGGTTAAGCCTAATGTTCTTATAAGCTGTTAATTGATGGGTGTGCATTTCTCAGGGCTTGGAGATATCCTTCGAGATCCCGCTGGGCGGAGGGACGATAAAGGACGCATCTCTCATCATGAGAAGCACTCAGGTAAATTGGATCCTATTACTTCAACACAACAGCGTAATTAGTTTGTGACAAAACCACAAAGCTTGCAAAAAGGTTTGTTTCTATAAATATTATGGTCTTGGATTAACGGATTTTTTACCCTTTTAACATATAAAAAGCGGCCGAATTTAGAGAGAGATTTGACTGTTTAGAATACGAGGGGATGTTTCCTTTCATTGATGAGACAACGCTGGCCTACAAAGTAAAATAAGAAAGGTACTAGAACATTTCGACGGGTGTTCACAAGCCTCGCTTACTCAATTGGGAGATTATTGGAACGGACTTCCAAAGATTGCGGGATCGATTCCCGCTTGAGAATTCACCTGTAAGCTGAATCGATTTCTTCTAGTATATTTCTATTAAAATAATTTATTTAGAATGTGTTGAAAAAAAACTCTCAAACCTGTCACTTTAAATCACTCCATACATTATTATTAACAAAGGCCTCTGCTGCGTCTATCTGTCTTTCTGATCGCTGAACTCAAAAAATACTGGACGGATTTTCATACAGTTTCCACTTATGTATAGAGCAATTCATGAGAAAGATTATGGTATATAATTCATCAAGGTTGTATTCAAATTGGTTGAAATATAACGATAAAATTGTTGAAAGAGCCGTAAAAAATCAAGCCGCTTGGGAGCTTTCATCGATAACGCTTCCTCATCCCTTTGAGATATACAAAACAATGTACGCTGGACTATTCCTCTTTTATAGATCTACAAAAAGTCCGCGATGCTATATATATACACATCTTAATGAGAGCCAACTTTACCCCCTTCTGTCTTCTAAAACGTCACGCACAGTGTGGCAATTGAAAAGCTATTTAGACGGACACAGTATAAATCCTTATGATTTTAAATAGTTAGTTACTTTAAGCATGCACAATAATTTCATCATTAACACTCTATAATTTAAATTAATCTCTTAGGAGATATCAAAAAAATTAAAGCGCGCTAAAATAAAAAGTGCGTTTCTCATAACGATGACAGGACTCGCGTCCCCGATTTCTCTCTATTAGGTACAAAATATATATTCAAACATTCATTGGAAATCCCATATGAAATGAAAATAAAAATCATCGCAATTTACGCATTACGGAAATTAAAAAACCCAACAAATTCAAGCACAGCATTGACGCCTATTAATTTTACAAAATAAACTTTATAAATATTATTACCAAGACAAGAGAAAGAGAATTAGATTTCGAAGCTACACTTCTGAAATCTAATATTTTAATAATACCTGGCATCTACATATATTATAAAAAAAATGTTACATTCACACCAATAAGCGTAAACCAAAGTAAGCACTGTAAGGCTCGTGTTTATGGATACTAGGGTGACGAATAGACAAACATATATAATACATAGATATGTAATATTCACAGAAATATATATATAAATACACATGACTCAGCTAAAAATGCTCGTATTTTTCATGCAAATGCTCGTATTCCGGGATTCGAACCCAGGACTGTCGATCCGAAAGGCAGGATCGCTACCGTTGCACCAAACGGTCGGCAAATTATATAAATGTATAAATTTGAAAAAGCAAACATACTTGTATGTCAAGGTAAGAGACGCCCCTCGACATAATTATACACGATACACAATCTGCTACAGACTATGTGCCTATAAATTAAAACTGCATTGTTCTGGACCAATGTCTATATATTTTTTTTATAAATTACCAGAATATATAAAGGCTGAGACTAATTAACTAATTACTTCTCAAATTAAGAATATTTTTTATATAAATTTTGATGAAATGTTTGCGACTCTCTCCTCCTTGGTGCTGTGCCTATCAAGATGTTTAGGAATATTGAGAAAAATACATTTAGTCCTGTCTATATCGCATGTAATGCAATAGATCAGTAGCCTAAATTTTAAAAAGAGGTTAATATTATACCTTAATGTGTTTTATAACACCCTTGCTCGTAAAGCTGATGTAATTCCACCGGTTTTAAATATGTAAAGCGGGTCATAAAAACCGTGTGTGTGTTATCAAAGCAAATAGTTAAGTTATAGTCCATACAAATTCCATAACAGCATTATTTGCCATTTCGCGCGCTGTTGCTATTCAAATTTCGAACTAATCCCCGCTCGTTAAAATCGCGGGAAAGCAACAGTGTACATTCACAGATTGAGTTTATTTAATAATAATAACATAATTAAAAAATTTGGACGACCGTTTGGTGCAACGTTAGCGATCCTGCCTTTCGCACCGACGGTCCTGGGTTCGAATCCCGTAAGGGGCAGATGTTTGTATGATGAATACGAGCATTTGTATCTAAGTCATGGGTGTTTACATATATTTCTATGAATATTACATATCTATGTATCATATAATTGTATGTCTATCCTTTAGCCTAGTATTCATAACACAAGCCCTACTGTGCTACTTTGGGCTAGGCTAATTGGTGTGAATGTAAGAAATATATATTTATTTTGTAAAAAAAAAAAAAAAAAAAAAACTAAGTATCATTTTAATAATTGTAATTTCATTAAATGTTGCAATAATTAAAAATATAAAATGTTTTTTTTCTGTTTCCTCGCAAATGTGTTATAAAACGTCGTACGATATGCGTGCGTATTGGTTATAACATGCTCGGCTCAATTCCGCCTCGCATGTTATAACCATCATAACGCACTAATATCGTAATGTACTATTATACCCCAATTTTTTTTTAATAAAATGGAACAGTAACAATATGTTTTATGCATTTTAAAAAACGAATTTAAATTTCCCTCTATAACGATCAAGACTGTCATGGCGTCTTGAATGAGATCACGCCGAGAAAATCAAACAATATTCTGTACGACGATTATTAGAATTATTTAATAAAAAAAGTGAATCCATTGTATTACAAGTACTGTATAGTGCCCCAGTGTAAAAGCACAAGCTTAAAACGCTAGACAAATTATATATGTTCCAAACAATCCACAAAAGTGGAAAAAATGGCTTAAACTTACAAAGAGGGATAGTATTCATTGTTTATCAACAAATACAAGAATGATTTTTTTGTGAATTTTATTTTGATGTAAGTATTTGGACAACATAATCTGCCAAGCATAACGGCGTCAATTTTGGTTAATTTATTACTATTTGCTTTGGATAGGAACAAACAATTGAACAAACTATTAAGTCTGTATCAAAGTGACTATGAAAAATCTATGAAAACGTCACAAACAACAGTAATGTTTTACATTGCGTGACGTAATTCTTTTTTTTGTAATAATAATAATAATAATCTTCAATTATTATGATAAATAATTTTGTTTTTGTTATTTCTACATCATAATGCATAATTAGAAACTTACCCGTCCGATTTATTTTTAGTGGACACAAGCCTATTGTTACTAAATAAATTATTTTGTAATTTTTGCGTTATGCAACTTTTTATTTTATCAACATTTTTTGAGCTTGCAATACAAAGCAATATAAAAAATAACATTTATTTCAAATCACGCAGATACAAAGAACGCAATAAATGAGGCCACAATTAATCCAGCCGAGTTCATATTAGTTACCGCGGCGCGTACTAGATGTCGCTGTACGTTTTTATATCGCGGTACCGTTTGCTCCGCACGGCTTGCGTATAAGACTCTCAAGTCGTCTGTTTATTTGTTATACCCTGGGAGGGGTATAATATCCCACTTCTGATGTTAAGAATTTTTGAAAGCCGATACCTGTTAGTGTCGGTTGTATTAATTTCATTACATTTCTGATAATTATATTATACGTGCGTTGCGTTTATTGCTTTATCGATATTTCCTAAGTCATTATAAACTTGCAAAATCAAGAACCAGGTCAACCAGGGCTAATTGGTACTGAACGTATTAAATACTAGAGCCAAAAACCAGTAAGTATTTTTAGTACTTTACTAATAAGATCCAAATGTAGTTTTTATTATAACAAATCAAAAGAATACTTGCCTTTCCTTCCTCCTTGTGTTGTATTAACATTGCATAATTTAGTTTATTTACACTGTACAAATGTATTTTATTTCACATTTATTATTTTCTATTTAATTATATATTTGATAACTTAGTTAATACAATAAAAAAGATAGGTAGTAACCCGCGTAGGATTGAAAATATTGTTATTTGAACATAATAATGATAAAAAAATTATTTGAGCTCAATTTACAACACAGCACATAAATAGGTAACTGTTACAATCTTAGATAGTTGTAAGCCCTTATTTAAAAAGTTACAAATATTGTCCTCTCTATACATCTTTGAAATGTGTCTATTTTAAAAAAAAAATAAAACTTATTTCCCACTAAATGGCACTGTGAATATAGAGGTAGAAATGGAAATAAGTTGCGTATACCAAATAGGAGACTCGAGTTATACTCTAAAAATGCATATTGCACGGCAATTACGATCTTTAATAAATTGCCAAATAAGTTGACTCGAGTGCCTTGTAATAAATTCAAAGCTGATCTTTTTCATATTTTGGTAAATAAAATTTATTATTCTGTCAATGAATTTCTAAAAGATGATTTGAATTGCTAAAATACACTCCATAATATTATTTGCCCTTTGTATTAGTTTGTTATACGACGTTATTTGACATTTGCATAGTGTAAAATATTTTTTTTTTTTATATATAATGACACTTTTAGGATTTAGATTTATATTCAATAAGTTCATAGAGTATTAGAAATGATTTAAATATTTGCACGTCGACAAATTCGACGGCTCATGTTCTACTTTAAAATTATTCTCAGTTGTATTTTACCATGTCCTGGCAAATAAATGAGTTATTATTATTATTATTATTATTAATCAAAGGTTCATTGAGTATTATCGTAACAGTAATATTTAATTGCTAGCAGTTTCACTGGACTTCACACTAGGATTCCCTGTGTCGTGAAACCAGTATTTCTATTTGAACTAAGCATGTATTCATATGCTTGTGAATTGTTGTGTGTGTTTTTGTGTGCGCATATGTTTGTCAGCGCGTGTTTATATGTGTATTGTAATGATCTTTATATTTATATACATATATATGCATACATACACAATCCAATATATGTGAGATTAAGCATCCACAGCACATCATCACTTGTTTCGTGAATATAGTGAGAATAATCATGTCAAGCTCGCTGTAATACATAAAGGGGCCCATAAATCTGAAGGATCCACAAGCAAATGCAGTTTTGGATAAAGGCAGATCCCATTTAAGTGTTCTATGGGAGGATCGTGCCCTTTGCTTAGCTTGTCTGTGAAAGAGCACTATTGTCGCAGATATATACAGTTGACGAACATTGAGAAGCTGACAGTCAGAGTAGAGATAAATAGTAGGATATCTCCTATTTCGGCGGTAGGCTATTTTTAAAATGGCTCTTTGGATACGCTCAAGTTGGAGTAAATTTGTTTCAGGCTACACCCTATACCACTATACAATAGTTTATTATAGTATACCGGTAGAAACATATTACTTTAGACCTGGGAGGGTAACTTTGGCCCATGACCAACAAAAAGTTTGAACCTCCCACCATTTTATTTTCATAGCAAATGGCGCAAAAGTTCATACGGCATGCGGTAGATGGCATCTAAAGTTATCGGTAAAACAATGATTCATTCTCTAAAGCGAACCGCTTATTGGTCATTTGGAGTCTGGTTTCAAACTGTCGCTCTTTCTCTTAATTTTTACTGTGCAAACTTCTATCTGAACTAGAACAATTAGGTAAAGGACAATGCCCATCGTAGTATGGACTTTGGTATCGCTGTGAATAATTTTGTATCACGATGATTTTTACCTTATTTTGTAGATTCCTACGTGTAGATTCAATAATCAAAAACCGTTTTTCTATAGATCGACGGGTAAAATTATAAAAAAAAATACAATGTTTATTAAATTAAGATGGAAAATCTTTCTTCATTTGATGTTTTATTTGCATTTGAAGTTTTATCTATCTACAAAACGATTGGAAGATGCAAGTATTTTAATGCTTTAGTTCTAGATTATTGAGGTTTTTATCACAACACTGAAATTAACCACATCCCTTATTCTATTATTATTTCCTCTACCTCAAGAAACCAACACAATATATTTCGGATAATAGACAGTGGAGAAGTAATAAATAAAAAGACAATGTGATTACAAGATCATACATTTATTTTAACAAATATATATCACATGGATTTATTTATTTTTTAAGTCAAGTGACTTTGTTTTACAGTTAAATCTATATAATAAATAAATAAATAAATAAATATAAATAAATATTTCCTACATTCACACCAATTAGCCTAGCCCAAAGTAAGCACTATAAGGCTTGTGTTATGGATACTAGGGTAACGGATAGACATACAAATATAATACATAGATATGTAATATTCATAGAAATATATATAAACAGCCATGACTCAGGTACAAATGCTCGTATTCATCATAAAAACATCTGCCCCTACCGGGATTCGAACCCAGGACCGTCGGTGCGAAAGGCAGGAACGCTACCGTTGCACCAAACGGTCGTCAACGATAATATACAATATGATGGGTATGGTAATACAGTCAAGCGTTTGACCAATAACAAAAAGGGTCACAATACTTTTATAGTTCAAACAATAATAGGGATTAATTTATTTTGTAGGTATAAATCAAAATGTGCATGCAACATATGTAAAACTACTTTAACTCATTCATTTTCATATGAGACTTCGTTAAATATGTCATCCAAATACTGAGCTGGAGCAGTAACATCATTATATCTAGCCCAACCCAGGTACCATGCCACACACATGACATGGGCGCAACAGCCTACTGTTCTATTGCCCACAAGACAGTTGCAGCAGTAGCCTGATAAAGCCTCGACACTATTAGAAACATTTTCATCTTTACTAACCAATAAATATTTATAATAAGTTCTGCCACTTATGTGTCGAGACTTTAGTCGCCCTCTCAGTAAAAAATTATTTGTGCCCAAAATAAACGGGATATCTTCTTCAATTGCATTATTTATTTCTATTGTGTAAATGCCGTTTGTTCGCACATGTTCACCATAGTATGAAGAAGCTTGCTTGAGCTGGTATGTCCCCAACGCAAGTCTTTTCAAATCATTTATACTAAGTCTAGGGAACTGATTTAAATGTGAGTGGTGAGCATCAATCGTTATAAACGTAGCTCGTCGCCTATTTAGATTTTCCCTTTTTACAGTATTAGCTAGAATATTATCTATTTGTAATCTACGTACTGCAATTGATAAATATTCCGCTGCTTCTGGTATGTCTTCAATCAGTGGGTGGAATTTATTTAATAAAGCACAGCCATTTCGAAAATCAGTCATTAAATGTTTGGCAGATTTATTAAAAAACTCTTGTCGAAACACTTTGAAGTCGCGTTTAAGACGACCATTGACTACTTCAACCACCCACCTACACATTGTTACGCACCTCGACTTGTTTGCTTGCAATGTCGTTAGTTGATGCTCGCCCTCGGACAATGACTCCGGCATATGAGCTTGATAGCCGTATTCCAAAAGTTGTGGTATTACGTCCCTGAAACCTCTATCCAGAATAAATACATCCCCCTCCCGGAAATATCTTCTCATTTCACCATCACTATTTCTAAATTCATTGCTCATAATAGAAGCATCGTTTATTGTTGCTTTAAATGGACCTAAACAGTCTAGAATATGGCCATCACAACAAACTGTCATGAATGGTTTTACCAAATTCAGATGTTTATGTAGGCTATGAGATTCTTTTTGAAACAAGTAGTTTCTGCTAGTTTGTACATATACATATGTAGCATCACAGATGACAATAGCAGGTTTTATTTCAGAAGATATATTAGGATTCCCAAACAGTCCTTCTGGAATAAGTTTGTTCCTAGCTGCGACTTCTTGCACTGTAATATGACTAAGGCCTAAATGTAAAGGAACCATCTGTTGCCTCATGGAGTTTCTTGCCTTATTCATATACCTTTCTAATGTGCTTCGAGGCATTTGAAATAAAGAACTGAGCCTATCATTACTGTCACCAGTACGTAATTTGGCCAAATAAATACATAATGCAACACTTTCAGACTGCACTTCATTTTGCAGACCAGGCATTTCTAATAAAAGTTCATGAAACTGAGCCGCTGTAAGTCCAAGCCAATAATGGCAGAGGTTGGGTGCCATCATATTGATGTTATTGAAGCCTAAATTAACTCTCTCCATCATATTCAGCATTGTATCCACCTGTGCTGCAGTAAAATCTCTAACATTAGATTGTATCTGTTCCCAACAATTATTTTCTAAATGATATCTGCATATACGAGCAGAAGATGGAATATACAATCTATAACGACACAATAACATTTCCTTCACTCCTGCTGGTAGCAAAAAACGTTCAATATTATCACAGCCGGAAAATATACAATGTCTTGTGGTTGCCATAACACGTGTATGTGTTTGTGATATTATTTTGACAGGTTCTTGGTGTTCTTGGACCACAATATTTGGAAGTGGGGGCGGCACAGGTATATGTGTCAGTTCTCCATTGTCCTCATTGGAAGCGTCTACAGGTCTGTTGACATCTTGTTGCATTTGTCGTTGGACAATTCTCCTAGCAGCAATCCAACATGCAACGCAAACTCTAGTCAGATGAGACACCTGAAATTAAAATAGTTGTTAGTGTTTTTAGAAGAGCTTTTAAATATATCTTAGCAGTGTTTTTAAGTATACCTTAGTCATTATAAAAAGTAACAACAAGTAACTCTAAATATTACATGTTTTAAAATAGGCTGGGTGTAAGTTTCAAAGGAAATCATATGGTAATAGTTAAGTTAGTTTGCCGGATCTATGTCCGAACTAAGCCTCAAGATTGGGCCATTGTGCATATGAGTCACATGGTAATAAATAATTACAAAAAAATACATACCAAATGAGGAAATGTCCATCTAATTATAACATTCCTTTCTGCACAATCTGGATGAACTAGATGAGTACGGGCCCGTAGAATTGATACACAACAAGCAAAGCACATACTTCTATGGCCAAACATAGGTAGCGGTGGCGGTGCGCCGTCGGATACTTGTTGTAGCATTCCAAAGCACTCCAAGCACAGTTTATTATAAGAAGAAACCTGCAAAGGTATTATTGTTTTTAATACTTTAAACTGTAATATTAAAGTACATACCTCACTGATGTTAATTGGATGGATTGCAGTACAACATGTTAATATTATGCATGGGTTCTATCATACATTTTTAACAATATGTCCGAAGAAATAGGACTAAGCTTGTGCCATATTGTGATATCAAATTTAAAAAAAATCAAACTCGTTAATCCATACGAACGACTCTACCTTGACATCGGCGAAACAATATTTCTATGATATTATATTAACTATTAATTAAATCCCCCTTTTCATTAGCCAATCATAATTACGATTGTGATGACTAATGATTTACATTACGATGATGGGGGTCCATAAAAAGAAATCATAAGGAAACTAAAACATTTCGTTGAATATTATGTTATAGGTATACATAAAATATTTAACAGAATAAATGTTACCTTAAGCGCAAAATCTTCGAGTTTAGAACAATAGCGAGTCAATACAGAAAAGTTCTCTGACTTACCGGTGTTGGTGATATCCAGACACGGAGAGTGTTTACCATAGGCTGTGTTGCCTCTTCCAACATGCGCCAACGCTGGCGCACCAAACTCATCGAACAATTGATACACCGGCGAGTAAAATCCATTGTGGTATCGGTTTAGTTCACAAAAAGGCACGCCAAAAGTAAAGTCTCTGTCTCCAAAATATATTTTTAACTTCTATAGTTCACGGAGGTGTACGAAGCTCAACTCGACGTTGAGAAATTAAAAAGATAATGACAATAAACACTGAAACATCAACAAACGAAATTTTCAGAGCAAAAGTAGATACGTCAGTAAAAAAAACAAGATATATCCCGCCCGTTTGCCCCATTGTTGCCAGTCTTCTAAATTAATAAAAAAATATCAATCGATTATGATTGAGTAATGCTCTAAACACGAAGATTTTTGATAGAGAGCGTTTCCCCTTTTAGAAAAACTAACTAATGCCAACATAGTTGTCATTAGGTTTTTGCTATAGTATGGTCGACACAGTGCAACACAGTGTCGACTGTTTTTTTCTAAATAGAATACGCTTAGAGTTAATTGAATGAATTAATATTATTATTAAGTATATTGGTTTTCAGAAGCCATGAGCTCTAAAATAACAGATGTACCTACTACCTTCTTTATAAGGCGCCTATTAAAAAATCATAGATCTATGATCATTATAGAATCACAGATTTCATCTTTACACGTATATCGTTTAAAATATGACATCGTAATGCATGGTGAATCTGTAGTCCCTAGACGCAAGAGCAACAAGCAAAGCAAGAGTAAAGCAAGTTTTGCTTTACGTGTTGTTAGTGATGTGGAAACTATGTGCTGGCAGTTTATTGGCGAATCTCTTTATTTTTATCATGAAAGCTGTAAATGACGTGTATATGATCGTCTTAAGATCGGCATTTCAGGCACGTTGATGTACACGAATGTCATGCGGCATTACCGTTTAGGGACGTACTACGGTTGATGACTAGACTCAAAGGCCCTTATACGGGATTCATATCTATATACATATATAGGAATATAGATAAAGATATGTATATAGATATACGTAGTCACAGAGAGATCACAGGGCGAACTAGTGGTTTTGCGACGGTTATAATGAATATTTATTACCATACTAAAGCATATTAACTTGTATATATTCACCGTTGGTGGTAAAAATAATTTCATTATAAGGATTCATATTACATAAACTGTACGAAAAGTAAAAATGTGCAACGCAACAATAGTAACAAAAACCGACAGCATTAGAGCGCGTCAAAACCATAAAGAGATATATCATCTCTCGTGTGTTACTACTTTCAAACCATGTCTTATACTGAATTATTTAATATGATACAATGTTAACCGTCAACTCAATATTATAATTAGAAATTAGAATAGTGTATCGATTATATTTTGGTAAATCGATACGGCCGTTGAAAAATGGCAATACTGAGGAGATAATTGTAAACAAAAATACTCGGTAGGTAATAAGGAAGTGAATTAATTACCAATAGTTATATGGATTATTATCCGTCGATGCCATGGCTCAATATTTTACAGTGTTCTGTTAAAATTAAAAATTTAGGTTTTGATATTAGTTTGATTCCAGCACAAGGACGAACAAGGGCGATACCGCGAGTGGGCATTGTCCTTTAAGATATAACTTGTATTATGCAGTAAGTTGTTGATTTTTTTCTACGTAAAATTTCGCTTTTTTTCTACATAAAAACTTGTATGCGATTACTTTACTCCATAGTCGTTAAAACAAGTAAACAAAATAAGCGGTGGGCCAAAGTATACATGTCCAAAGTCAAACTTTTGTCCATGCTTTGACAAAAAATAATGTACTCAAAAACACTGTACTGTGATGACTTTTTTCATTCTTAGCTTTTAATCACCTCCTATATACTGACTTTATTAAAACAAATTATAAACTGAAAAGATTAAAAATATTCACGAAAATAGAAAAAATATAAAAATTTCTACGGTTTATATGTAGTTTGTTATTGTAGTATTATAGTTACCGCGGCGCGTACTAGATGTCGCTGTACGTTTTTATATCGCGGTACCGTTTGCTCTGCACGGCTTGCGTATAAGACTCTCAAGTCGTGTGTCTATTTATTACTCTTTAGAGGGAAATAATTTCCCCTTTTTGATGCGAAATATTTTTGGAAGCCGATACATTTAAGTGTCGGTTGTAGTAACAAAAGTAGTGACTTTTATATGATGTGCGTTTATTTCTTTTAACGATATCACGTAAGTCTCTATAAACATGAGTCTTACCGTACTTGCGATTGCGAATTTAAGAACCAAGGTTACATAGTGCTGAACGTATTAAATACCAGCACCATAAACCAACTTAAATAACTTGCAAGTATTTTTATTACTTCATTAGAATATATACTATGACGACATTTACATAAGAAACATAATCGCATAACTAATAAGTTCAAAATGTAGTTTTTATTATACTACAAAATATGCCTTTTACTTCCTCCTTGTATTGTATTAACATTATTTGATTTTGTTCATGTACACTGTACAAATGTATTTTTATTTCACTAGGTAACTATAACTAGTTGATACAATAAAAAGGATGGCTAGCAACCCGCGCACGAGCCAAAATATTGTTATTTGAATATAATATTTATTTTTATTTATTTTCAAGGGAAACACATAATTTGAGACTTATACACAACACATATTGAATACACATATAACAATAAAGTTTCCACAGATATTTTACACATTGAAAACTAACAAACACTAGCAAGTTAAGCAAAAAAAAAATAAAAAAAATAATCAAATTAAAAATTTCGACATTTTTCTAATACTAATTTAACTTGACTTTTAAACTGCCCATATGACATAGCAAATATATCAATCTGAGAAAATATACTATTATAAGATTTGCATGCTCGAGTTAAAAAGTTATTCCTACCATAATTAGTACCTATGCATTGCAGAAGTACAAAACAAATACTTATTTCTAGCACTTATCCACAAAAGTGAACAAATATTCAAAAGTAACATTTTACGAGTTCGAAAAAGTCAAATAATGCACTAAACTAATATGGCTTCATTATCATGCATGATTTACGGACTAGATTCAGTTAACAAAGAACCGAAAGAAAAAGAAAGATAATGTCACCCATCTTGCTCGCTCGGTGGCTTGCCGATTACACACGACGCTGCCCCGAGCAAGCCCGCCGACTCGAACGAGCAAGACTGGTGCGCTTAAGGCAGTTAACACACTGCACCGCGCCCCGTCGCGTAGCGCGTGGCCGCAGATTTTATCATTGTATGCAAGAATCTCAATTAATATAGAAAACACGCCTATGACAACACACTGCCGACGCGGGAACGCGCGGGTAGGCGCCCCGCGCGCAGATTCTGCGCGGGAGCGCGGGGCGTGAAGAAGTAGGGTCAACTTGTATTGCTACTCCGCGCGGGGAAGCAGATTACACCGCTAAGTTAGGCAGATCTGCGCCTCCGCGCGGGGGCGCGTTTTCTGTCGCTACGCGCACCGCGGCGGGACGCATCTCTAGTGTGTAAACCGCCTAAGTAAAACACTTTCAAACTATTTTGTTGGAAATGAATCCTTATTTGTATATACAATAATTATTGAAATGATTTTGGCAAAAAATACTTCAAGGTTTTCTAAGTTTATCTTTGCTTTTGCGATTACTAGTAAATCTCAATTGTTTGTTTGTGGTTATATACAGTTTTATAATATTTACAGTGTGAAAAAAATTCAATAAGTTATAATTGTTATTCGCAAAGATTTAACGACCCGCTATTGGTCTTAATTTTAATGTAATTGTTTTGCAAGAAAGTCTCGGTAATAAGGGTAATAAGTATGTGTTTTGTTTCTAAAAAACATTTGAAATGATACAGTGGCCTGGCAGAGCCCAGAAAAAGTGTTAAGATGTAAATACTTTGTGTATTTTTCTCATGAATTATATCGTTTATTAACTCGCCAAATATTTACACATCAAAAGCGGATCGTTTTAAAAATATGGGCGCAAAAATGACGCGTGTTAGCAAAGATCAGCATTTTTGACGCTAATTTTGCATGGCACAAAAAGTGTATGTAATTTTTGCTGATCATACATTTTCATTGGTTACTCAGCTACTTATGTAGTAATGTGAATAGATGCTCCACTTAGCTACGCAGTCGTAGGCCAAATATTGTTAATCAACGATGAAATGAAACCATAACACTGCTATTAATGGGGTTTTTTTATATATGGATGAGGATTTTTCTCTGAATGGGTTCGTTCTTGTTCCCAATAAAGTCCGGGGGCCAAGTCAGGATCCACGATGGAACGAGCTGAACCAGAAGGTGCCTATTCACCCTGACTTTGAAAACGGTCAGGTAATAAGTACTCGGAAATACAGACGCAAGGAGGGAGTTCCACACCTATAATATACAAGGTTATTTTATAAACACCATCCAAATTTTTTCTAGGCATTAGATATCATTCAAACACTTCATTTATGAAAAAAAATTGGTAGGTAAAATTTCCGCAAAAAAAAATTTTGTCCGAGCGAATTATTACAACAGCTGGTTACTGGCAAAATAGGTACTTACAGTTGAACGACCGACCGCCCGAAGCGCCCCACCGAGCTGCGCGCGCAAGTTGTAACGACATCGGCGCAATGAAATCAGTCAGCCGCGGACTTTCCGCGATGTACAATGTTGCGTTCACGCATTTACGTCGCATAATTATCTACCTAACGAAATGTATTCACACTTGCCATTGAAATCGAGGGCGAAATTGAACGACGGGTTTATGTGAAGAAGGCCCAAAGCCTCGAGAACTTAATATAAATATAATCCGTGCATTTAACGAAGTGACAAAGTGAAAAAACAAGTAATACAATAAAAGACAATGTTCATAAACGTGCAAGACTGTTTAGAGAGAAATTACCTACACTTTAAGGTAGTGATTGTTTTCAAACTTCATGTAAGTGTATTTTGTTTGGATTTTTAATTAATTATTTTGTTGGAGTAAAGCAAAATGTGTGCAGGGCGGCTAAGACTTGTGAAATTTTTCACAAAAATATAGAACTATTAATTATACATTTCTTTATCCTATCGTGTAAAATAGACAAAAATAACTTAGGTAGGTAGGTACTAAGGTTTTGGCACTGCAATTATTCTACATAAGTTGATTAAATTTTAAAAAATGCGACGTAAGTGCCTAAGGTGTGGTTTACTTTTATGTTCATTTTTTATTTATTAAAAGTGTTATCGATTAATATTGTTATAATCAAAGAACAAATCAACTTATCTCTTCTTCAATTTGACGTTCCTATTTTTTTTCGTTTAAATTTGCAACTTATGAAAATCATTGTAATGTATCAATGAAATACGGGAGGGCGGGGCGGGGGTCGTGTAATCATCTGCTACAACACCGTGCGTAGCGTGACTGTGACAGCAATCGGTAGTTTTCCTCGGATAACTTTGTGTAGGCTTAACTTAATATTTTAGTACTGAGTGATATTAAAAGAAAAAAATCTTGTTTCGTTATTTTCTTCAAAGAATATAATATATAAATTTGGATGGTGTTTATAAAATGGCCTTGTATAATATTTATAGAAATATATAAAAAAAACCCATAACGAAGGTACAAATACTTCTATTCATCACACAAACGTTTGCCCCTTCCGGGACTCGAACTCAGGACCATCGGTGCAAAAGGCAGGATCGCTACCGTGTCCTTCTTAGAGGATGTATATGCCATAATAAATAAGTGATGAGATTTATTCTAAGAGTCATTGATTCGGATATCTCATGCATTATACAGGAACTTATACATCGGCCCACTATTTGGAGCGGAGCAAGCCAAGCTCCCACGTATCAGCATCAATAGCCGGGTCCACACCAGACGATCCACCGCGCTCCGATCGCGCGCGGCAGGAGCGCGCTCCAAATGTTTAAGCAGTGTAGACGTGCCGCGCGCGATCCAGCCGCATGTTTTGGAGCGCGCGCTCGCTGGAGCGCGCGATCCGTACGTTGTCGGTTTTTCTGCCAGTTTCAAAGGTGCCTCAGTTGCGTTGCGCGCGCGGTGTGGACGGTTGTTTGTGATTCGCGCGATCCATCGCACCATGGATATTTCGCAAAGTCGCCGTCTGATATCCCTTTATAAGGAATTTAAATGCTTATGGGACCCCAAAGATGTAAATTTTACAAATAGAGGTTTAAGAGATGATGCCTGGCGTCAGATTTCTCGAGAAATGAAGAACAAGCCAATAGAAGATTTAAAGAAAAAAATGCGGTCTCTGGCGGGAGGCTACAGAAGGGAAAAATTTAGAGAGAAACAAAGCCGTATAACTGGATCAGGTAAGAAAACGAAATTTAGTTGATTTTTAAATAATACGTAAACATGATAGAAAAAACTAATAGAAAATAAACACACGTGGTTATTTAATGAGTAACTTATTTATTTCAGGTGCTCAAGATACGTATAAATCGAAGTGGTTTGCGTATGATGATTTCGACTTTATGGCGGACAAAAATGAACCCGGAACCACGCGGGATACTTTGGAACATGTAAGTCAAGCTTATTGATATTCATTTTGCCATATTATTGTATCGTTTGTAACAAAGTGTCTTGCTAGATGGGACCGTATTATATTGGCATTTTCTGTTGCTCTTCTTGGTACGACAGCAATCGGTAGTAGTGATTGTGATAGCGGTTCATTTCGCCAGCTTCCAGGTATTATATCTCCAGTCTCCTGTACTGTATCAAATGTTCCTGGCGATGTAAAGTTTTGATTTCTGCGTAAGTAGTTATATAGATGAACCGTCGCAAGCACGACTTTAGTCGCAGTTTCTGGTTCCAAAAGCATAGGTTTACGCAGAACTCTGTACACAGAACTAAGCACTCCAAATGCGTTTTCTACTACCCTACGTGCTCTTGACAGTCGGTAGTTGAAAATTCTTTCACACGAACCTCTTTCCCGAGTACCATCGTATGGTTTCATTGTATAATCATTCATCTGAAAAGCTTTATCACCTAGGATATAATAGGGTACCTCAATTTTATAGGGTACTTGTAATATTTTCGGTGGTGGAATGTTAAGTTCTTTTTTTTCAATTTTTTTATGTAATTTTGTATTTTTGAACACCCCGCCATCTGATATTCTGCCTTTAGCCCCAACATTTACATACAAGAACTTATAGTTTGCATCTACTAATGCAAAAAGAACAATACTAGGAAATAATTTGTAATTATCATAGTCGTTGCCACTATTGAAAGGCGATTGCAAAGTGACATGTTTGCCGTCCATCGCCCCTATCACGTGCGGGAAATTCCATTTATTCTCGAATTGCTGAGAAACTGCACGCCACTCTTCTTCAGTTGACGGCACCTGAAAATAAAGATGCCGTGTGATCCTCAACAGTATTATAAAGCTGAAAATAATAATGGGTAATAATAATGTTGTTACAGGAAGAATCTAATACGACTGAACGGGAGCCTGAAGTAAATGCTACAGTGAGTGAAAACGAGAACAGTTACATTGTTAGTGGTGACACACAACCAGAAAGAGCCAACCACCACACAGAGCAGAGTAGTGAGCAGAATGATGAGAGTGTACAATCTAATGTCCAAACAACAGGCAAAAGAACGAAAAAAAGGAAGAAAACTACTTGCAATAATGCAGATGACATATCAGATGAAACTATTTCAGAAGCTTTCCAACTTCTGCAACAATGTGCACAGCCGCCACAACCTGACACCGATTCTTACATCGCTTTCGGGCAGTATATATCTACTGAATTACGGAAATATGATACAGTAACATTAGCTCATGTCAAAAATGCTATATGTCAAGTTATTTTTCAAGCTGACACAGGAAGATACGGGAATAGCAATTATGTATATTACACTAATTTATATCCTGGCACACCTTCAGCCACCACTTCATCGCACACTCAGTCTCCTCATCCTCAGGATTTTTCAGCTCCATCTCCACAGTCATCATCAACATCAACTGCTTATCTACCCGCCACGTCATTGCAGTCCCAGTATCAACAACCTCAAAATTATACATTTCCACCTCCACTGGCATCACCATCTCATGCTCATCTAGCCCCCACTTCACCGCAGTCCCCGTCTCCACAACCTCAAGATTGAAAAATCTAAACAAAAGTATTATGATAAAGAAAACGACCCGTCTCACAACTATCAACTCCGATGGAAATCGAACCCACGACCCTTCGCTATCCAGGCGAATGCTCTGAGCTACGAAGTCGTTTCATCAGTGGTCAGAGCATTCGCCCGGATATCGGATTCCCATCGGAGTTGATAGTTGTGGGACGGGTCGTTTTTTTTTATAATACTTCTATTTAGATATTTCTAAAAATAAACTCAGGATATTTCGACAGGCACCACCTAATTAAATAAGTAGCTACTTACCTTTATTTTTTCTTTTGTTTTCAAAGAATTTGATTAATTGTAAACATGTTACTTACAATTATAATATGTACACTACTTTTTAAATTAAGTATTAAAGTATGGTTTTACTTACCTTCACATAATCCTTTAATAGGTTGATGATTGCTTCACACACTTCGGGGATAATTTTCGATATAGACTGTTTGGAAATGCGGAAGAGATACTGCAAACTGACATACGAATCTCCAGTCGCTAAAAATCTTAATGTTAGGAGTAATCTTTCCTTCACAGTAATAGCATCTCTATAATTTGTATCATTCTTTCTTAGCTTGTTATACAATAATGAACACAATATCTCAAATTGATTAACATTCATTCTTGCAAAATTGTGTTCAACTTCATCTGACACTAACTCTGCGTAAAGGCGAGTCCCAGATTCCAGTCGATTTTTGTATATTGTTTTTACCCAAAACTGTCTTTTTCTATTTTTTTTTTTACGTTTTTGTAATGATTTAAGCAAAATATAGGTTACTGCTGCAACGGCTATTCGCCGCCGCTGTACTTGTGACTCCATATCGTGCAAGAGACTGACTGAATCACGGATCGCCTTAGGATCGCTTGGAGCGCATATAACAATTCGCAAGTTTCTAAAACTGGATCGGTCCAACGCGATCCACGCTCCACGCTCCACCATCTTGGATCGCGGATCGCGGGATCGCCGATCCTGAACGGATCGTCCGGTGTAGACCCGGCTATTGACAAAATGTATGTGACGCCTAGCGTTGCCAAACGTCCCGTATTTTCCGGGACGTCCCGTATTTTAGGCATAGTTTAAAATGTCCCGCCGGGACTGACTCTGTCCCGTATTTGAACCGTACTTCGTTTTTCCTTCGTACTGTTTACATTTATGACTCGGCTCGACTCGAGCGATTGTGTAGTGTGAAGTAACTCGCACTTGCCGCCCGCATCGACCAATGACAGCCTGCCCGCGCTGGTCGCGCAAAGTCGTGGCCTAGCCGTCATTGTTTTTCTTCCCGTTCGACGCGTAAACACAATGAAACTATTTGATCCCTTTTTGTTTCATGCATAATATGTCTTTCTTTCTGTTTCTTTCTAATAAGAGGAAAAGATTTATTGATTGGTTATTGTTTTGAGACAGACGTTACGCAAATACGTCGTCAATTATTTTATAATATTAAAAGCGACTCTTTACGTTCATTATTTTATCAAGATTTTATAAAATGAGTAATTTGAGTGATACTGACTGTGATGTAAGCACCAGTAGTAGTGTTATACCTCCCAAGAAAGCTAAAAGGCTAACTAAGTATAATCCAAGCTGGAAAAATGACTGTTCCTGGTTAAAACAAGTAAAAAAAAATCTGTACCAGGCGTCCTGTCTCTTATGCAAAAAAGATTTCTCTTGTGCTCATGGGGGTCTCAATGATGTAAAACAGCATGCATCTACTAAATCGCACATGACTATTGTTAGCAATAGAGCATCAAGTACTTTAACAAAATATTTTTCAAAACCTGAGACATCGGCCTCGGACACGGAAGAAAAAATTGCTGCTGGAGAACTCGCATCGGTTTATCATACGGCAAGACATTCTCTAAGCTACAATAGTATGTGTAGGCGACGCAAACACATAAATATATTTACATAAACCTATCCTTAAATATGTAAGTTGTTCTTGTTACTTAAATTTACGTATTATTATATGTGAAATAAATGTCAGTGTACTAAGGTTAATTTTAATAAAAGCGTGATATAAACGGATGCCGGCTGCGATTTTATATTTATTTAGTCGGGTACTTTCACTCTTCATTAGCTTACGAGCGAATGACGCGCCCTCCCGCGGCAGTGGCTTCAAAACCGCGATCGCGAACGCATCTTTCATATCTATGCTCTGGATCAAAACGTGGTCTCATTTCTATCCCTTATAGTATGGATTGTTCACACAAATTCAAAGTAGTGATTCAAAAATTGCTCAGAAATTTAGCTGCGGCAGGACAAAAGCGGAATCTATTATATGCGCAATACTGGCCAAGGAATCAATTAAAAATATTTTAAAGACAGCTAATGAAAAAAATCTATATTTTTCGATCGCAACAGATGCGAGTAATAAAAAAAACAGAAAAATGTTTCCAATTTTCATGCGATACTTCGACTACGAAACAGGGATTCAAAATCGTCTTCTCGATTTCGTAGAATACAACGACGAATCAGCAAATGAAGTGACTAAATTATTATTAGACACACTGGAGAAAAATTGATTATCTATAAATAGAGTCTCAGCATTTTCCGCTGAAAATACGAATGTAAACTTCGGCAAAAATCATTCAATTTATACACTTTTGCTGTCTAAAAATGAAAACATAATTAAAGCTGGTTGCTCCGTCCATATTCTCCATAATGCTGCGAAACATAGTACCAATAAATTGGAAGTGGACATTGAAAGTTTAATACTGAAAATATTCGGTCACTTTAGTAGATCTGCAAAAAGAAGGGCGGACTTGCAATTACAATTTGTAGAGAAAGAGATGCAGTGGGAAGAAATAATTAAACATGTTACGACGAGATTTTTATCTCTTGGCCCTGCTGTTGAAAGAATCCTTAAAATATGGCCTGCCCTAAAATCTCATTTTCTGGAATTTCGCAATGAATGTCCGCGTTTAATAGAGAAAATAATCACAAATGAAGAAGAAGAAAAAAAGACTGGCATATTTCTCTTTTATCCATAACTTCATGTTTTCGGTAGAAGTAACAATGAAGAAAATTGAATCAGATATTCTATCAGTTGTTGAGATGCACACTGAAATGCATGGGATTCGCGAGAAGATCGAGCAAAGAATAAAAGACAAGTTTTTTGGCAGTCAGGCGAGAGACATAATGCGTGGATTAACTGCTGACGCACACGAATCGCTAAAAACCGATTTTCTACAGTTCTACAATAACTTCATATGCTATCTGTTATCACGATATGATTTTTCAGAAAATAACATTCTCTTCAAGGTACTCTTTTTAAACTTTAAATCTGAAATAAACTACAACAATTTTCAAGAAGCTGCGGAACATTTCAAAATAAAGGAAATAAATATGGATTGCTTGTATGAAGAATTCCAAATAATTAAAAAAAGCCTGGATATTGTTAGCACAACTTCTGATGGCAAGAGTATGGGTGCGATTGAAAAGTGGAAAAAAGTCATCGGAGGGTTTTCGAATACCGAAATCCCTAATATTTTCCGAATTTTATCCTTCGTTTTCAGTATTCCTAGCTCAAACTGTTTTGTGGAAAGGGTTTTTTCACAGATGGTACTTAAGTGGACTGATGTAAGAAATAAATGTACCCCTAATTTAATAAAAAGCGAGTTGATGACCGTTTTTAATTACGATTATAATTGTATTCATTTTTACAAATATGTTAAAACGAATAAAAATATGTTAAAACTGACTCGATCCTCACAAAAATATAAAAAAAAAAATGACACTAAATAATTTTGTTCTTCATTTGTCCCGGGTAAAAAAACAGAAATCCCGTATTTTTTTACTCATTAAACCATTTGTCCCTTATAAGTTTAAAAAAAAATCTGGCAACACTAGTGACGCCATAACTCTATGGGGTCTCAGCCGATTTTCGTATTTTTGTAATTCATCAACAGGTTCAGGGGCTAGATAGTGTCGTAGCCCGAATTTTGGAATTCGCAAGAATAAAAAAGTAATGACCAAAAAATATTGGCTCAATGGGATTGAGCACGCGCTTTTTGAAAGTTTTCATTGTTATGGCTTTTGAAAAAATTTATTTCGCTTTTATTTGATCAAATCATATAACATTATTATTTTATACTAACCTATTGGTTAAATAGTGTTAACATTTACTGGTTAATTATTATTTATCATTTATGATAGTACTAGCTTTCCGCCCGCGGCTTCGCCCGCGTGGAATTCGGTTATATTGCGGTATAAAGCACAACTATAAGAAAACTTCTCATTCCCACGGAAAAATCTAAGAAGCGCGATGTAACGCTGGATACAATTAGTTGTTAAACCAAAACTGAATGGTACACTATATTATATGTTTTCCCTTGTGGAGCAAAAACATGCAGAATTTGGGCACTGGAAACCCGGGAACACGCTACATAGAGCTGACCATCGTCCCTCATCCCTCGAGAATTCCTCATTTTCGAGGATTCATTTTCGTATCATTTAGCTTCAAAATTTACATGTTCATATTCGTTTGCAACATATAAGTAGATGTAAAAAAAACAGTTTAGACGATAAAACAAATTGTACGTCATCCCTCGGGAATTCTTCATTTTCGGAGATTCATTATCGTATCATTTAGCTTCTAAATTTACATGTTTATATTCGTTTGCAATATTTTACGTTGTTTTAAACGACACACAGCGCCATCTACAATCCAACCATCAAGCAAACAATATTTTTGTTTTTCCTCGGGAATATCAATTTTTCCAGGATAAAAAGTACCCTATTATTTAATCCGGACTTTTATCTTTACGTCTGCAAAATTTCAAAGCAATCGGTTCAGTAGTTACGGCGTGAAAGCGGAACAAACAAACAAACAAACTCACTTTCCGATTTATAATATTAGTAAGGAAGTATTACGCTCCGCTCCAATATATGGTGTAAGCGAAGCTTCATGCTTAGCGACTGCATCGACCTATTATTTAAAACCTCCACTGAATTAACAACTAAGTAGGTCAACGTTGTTTCTGGTTTAATTATTAACATAGCGAAAAACTCGAGGTCAGTTACTACATACCGGTGTAAGATGTGAGAAAAGTGCTAATTTATTGAGTCTTCTTAAATTTCGTGCACCTTCTAAAATGCCTCGCGGTTCCATACCACCCTTATGCCCTTCCTTATGAACAGTATTAGGTGTAAACTCTCCACTGTGCAGGCTTGTGAAATGTTTAAACTCTTGCAGTGATCTAGTTGACATTCATATCGAATCATATACCAAATTCTATAAAATTGTTTTAAAATTATCTATATTCCCGTTATTGATTATCTAAATTGCTGATTTGTATTATATTTAATTCTAATTATTTTTCTTTTTAAGTTTGTAAGTTTGTCAAAAATTAAATTTCAGATGTGCATGTTGAGTTAACCTATAAGTGTCTGTAAAATTAACCCTGTTTTATGTGACTAGTATCATTATGTACAGATGTTGGTTAGCCTAATAAATAAATAAATAAATAAGATAAAAGAATATGTTTTAAATCGCCAAACGGACGGTATATCTTATAATGTAATATAGGAACATGGAACTGCTTTTTAGCAGTAATAGATGTATTTTATTAAGTGGATATGCTTTTATATGGCTGCAAATAGTAAGGGCATACAAACATAACAATTATATTTTTATATTTAAACATTAAACTACTAGATATTATTACATTTACATTACAATTATTACATCTTATATGAATATATATGAGGTAAATAATTCAGATAAAACTATCGAACTCGCTTAGTAATACAAATCGCATAATACTATCCTACTCCTATCAAAATCGGTTCAGTAACCGATTTTGATCAAGCTGAGTAACTATCTGTTATTTGATCTTGCTTAAAAGATAGGATAGTTTTATCTTAATTATTTATCACAATGTTTGTTATTGAAAATCAAATGCTTTTAAACACAGTAGTGTGTATTTATGGGTTAGTTCGATAAATTATTAATAGATGGCTCTGAAAGTTAATTTATAACGAGTGTGTTGGTTTGTGGCTTATTTCACCAGCCCGATACTTTTAAGTTTTTACTTTTAAGTTTTGACAGAACGTTGAATTCTCAATATCATGGAATTTTAAATCGCCTACACTATTTTCAACTCTATTAGCAAATATTAATTTGATTGTATCAAAATAATGAGTAAAAAAATAATTTAATCTATTATAATATCTACTGAGTCACAGCAATGCGTGGCCGGGTTAGCTTGTGTAAATATAAATATTTACCAACATTACACACTGTTTACGCAACATATGGTGCCATCAATAATAACACGATATAAATTATTATAATATATTTAATGCGGAGCTAATGTTACACACTCCATAGCAAGTTATAGAATAAAAATGAATGACAGTTCTGTAGTGACATTAATTTCTGTTTTCTGTAGCTGAACCACATTGCTGTTGTGTTTCTTAAAGGCACTTGCCGCAACACATACATTGTTCTGAACCCAAGTAGCTTAACCACTTGTGTTATGGAATTCAGGAATAATGAAGGTGCCACAACACCCAGACCCGATCCAGTGTAGAAAACTTTGATTTCAACATTGACCTGGCCGGGGATCGAACCAAGGACCTCGGAGTGTACCATGGAAACCGGAAATGCATTCGACCACGGAGGTCGTCATATTGATGGAAATTGCATTAGATTATTTTTATGTATGTACTAGCTAACCCGGCCACGCGTTTCTGGTATAACACGGCCATGCGTTGCTGGTATAACCCGGCCACGCGTTGCTGGTATGGTAACAAACCCACACACAAAGTATTGTCATAATATAATTAGTATATATGTTTTATTTATATTTGTCACAAATGCAACTGATGCAAGCATTTTTTTTTGTTATGATTTTTTTAATAGGTTTAGTTAAAAATCAGCGATGTGATTAAGAGGCTACAACACGAGCTGAGCTGATCGATCCTTTCAGTTGCTTCTGTATTTAGTTATAAGAGCTTCATTGTATTGTTGACAATATAAAATTTGACGACCTTTTAGTGCAACAGCAGCGATACTGCTTTTCGCACTGACGGTTCTGGGTTCAAGTCCCGGTTGGGGCAGATGATTGTGTGGTGAATACGAGCATTAGTACCTGAGTCATGGGAGTTTATAGGTATATATTTCTATTAATGTTAAATATATATGTATCATATATGTATATCTATCCGTTACAGTAGTATCCATAACACAACCTTATAGTGCTTACATTGGGCTAGGCTAATTGGTGTGATTGTAAGAAATATTATTTTTATAAAATGGAAGCACTGAATAAATGATTACTTTACTTTTAGGTATATTCGTATTATAGAATAATGATGAGAAATAGCTGTTCTAAAGCTCTATCATTACGTCAAAGCGACACAAGTTGAGCTGTTGAAAAGAGACATCACTATAAACAGCGTATTGTGGTGTCTCACTTTGATAATCAAACTTGCATCGCGGTAGGTAGGACCTCTGGTCCCATGAGAATGATCTATTTTTAGTTTACATTTTTTTCGAAAAATTTAAAATGCATAATTTTAGAATGCATACTTATCATTTGGCATTATTTGAAATAGCTTGCTGGCTGGTAATGAATAAAAAAATACCTTATCTAACCTGCAATGTATGTCGATTTATGCCTTTCGATTAGTATGTCAAGTGACTTTATGTCAATTGAAATGATGCGCTATGAATGGTTCCAGTTGAAAACGGTGTCTCACTTTAAAAGTGGAACTTACAACGCAACCAGATTTATTTTATTCACAGGCTTTTCATTTTATTTTTTTTTTATATATTTTATGCATTTTCAATGCGATCTTATAAGATAAATTATTATAATAGAAAAATACTAGAAAAAATCGACTCGGGTCACAAGTGAATTGAGCCGCCTCCCGCCTGAGAAATCACGAACGTGTGTACACACTTATAGTTGAGTAAATTATAAAAGTACCGAATATTGCTGTAACGACATGATCAACGAATCGACAAACTTTACTTTGCCGTTGGAAAACTGTTGTCCCCATACATCGATTTTGGTCGTGGTTAGTTTACCAACTGCAAATAACTATTAATTCGCAAAAATTTTTTTTTTTGTGTTGCAACTATACAATTAGGATTTTCGGAATATTTTCCTTTACTAGGGCTACATGACATCGCTTCATGCCAAATTTCATGATTCTAGGTCAACAAAAAACACGGGATTCAAGGGATTGTAGACCTAAAGAATATGTTTTTAATTTCAACTTGATACATCCACGCATTCCCGAGATAAAGGCTCTAGACAGACAGATGGATGGACGGACGGACGGATGGACGAACAAAAAGTGACCCTAAAAATTAAATAAATGTTGGTAATGTGAGAAAAAAAATGTCACCAAAAATCTACATTCATTGGCTATTATGAAGAAATAAAAACGAAACATGCTAAGCATTAGTAGCTACTCTTAAAGGCAGACATGCTAATTTGAGTATTTTTTTACTGGACAATATGAGTTATATTATAATAAAAGTTTTACTGCTAACGGCAGGAAGACCGATGGAGATAATTATGCGTTCTTCGAAGAATTAAATAACGAACAGAGACAAATACAAAAAGGCATGCAACAACCACAAGGGTGTTTACAATATCATCTTCAAAGTCTCTGTGCCTAAAAACTTGTAATACCGATGTTTATGAACCAATAAATAATTGAATTGAACTGTTTGACATAAGCGACATTTTTCTTTGAAGAAATGAATGTGGCAAATAATAATCTGCTAATACTTATAAACTTCATAAATTATAAAAAAAATATACACACAAACTGGTAAGAAAGTAAAGAATGGTGTGCAAGTTTAGGTTTACTTATATAAATACATTATCAAGAAAAAGAAAGTAAATGAAACTACATGGATGGAAGTCAATCGACATTGTAATCATTTAATTTTAACCCGCAACTATATTAAAAAATGTTTACGAACAGCAGTGTGAGGCTACTGCATAATTGCAAGCAAAAATCCGGTAGGCGTTTGAACAAATGGCGATAAACGCCATGATAAGCTTTCTAGAAGATACGCTCGAACTTTTCTTTTGAAGGTGAGTTTATTAGGAGATTTCTAATGCATTCGGGATGTCTGTTTCAGCGTCGCATAACACGAAGAGTAAAGGAATTAGCCATAAAGCCAGAATATAATAGGGCTGTGGAGTGGAGAATGCTAATACTTAATTCGATAGATCGAAGTTGACGCTTATGTAGGTACATAAACAATACGCGTTTAAAAAATATAATCACCATTTTAGTGGTACACTAGTCAGGCAAAAACGCTAAGGCTTGAGACGCTGTCGGCTGTACTATAATTACATATATGGTTGATATACCTAAGAGTCGCACTAAGCGTTTTGATTCCAACTTTGTGTCACGTACCTCTAAGGAGTAGAACTCTTTTCCTGAGTCTGTGTTTCCTGACAAATACATACAATTTAGGGGTCTTCATGTAACGGGTGAATAGGTATCTTCTAAGCAAGCGCGTCACATCCTAGATCGCATCGTCGCTTATCATCAGGCTAAATAGTGATCAAGCGCCTACCTATTTACAATAAATAATACTACCTGATAAGATTTAAAATACGCCTATAAGAAATAACCACACTTCTAACTCATCACCACACGTCTATCCGTTACCCTTACCCAGTATTCATAACACAAGCCTTATAATGCTTACTTTGGGCTAGGCTAATTGGTGTGAATGTAAGAATTATTTATATTATTATAAAATTAATACTACCGTTTACAAAATAGAGCACAGTTTTCTTTTCGACCATAGTGTGGGATCTATATTTTTTGTCTCTGATCGATTGTATTGCTCTGTAGTATCGCAACAATTTTTCTCGTTTGTTTTAATAAAATGATATAAAAGGTCGTATTCTGAATTAATTGTCGTTGAGATCATATGAAAGTCTAATGAGGGCTGGTATTATTTTTTTTTACGTTTGCCCATATAACTGTTGTTTCATACGCTTCAAAATACGATATCGTTTACTATGTCATTAATATTATGTATGACCGACCAGCAACAGAATTTATCTAGGAATTATAAATCCAGGAAAATATTTTATTATATTTTATTTAAAATTAGGAAAATGAAATTATGCGGGACTCACCTCCATTCCTCCAACCAGCCTGGGGCCCGATGAAGAATTAAAGGCCTACTCAATACAAACATTAGTATGCACACTCACTCTACAGTTTACCTGTGGAGCATTTTTTAGCTTTCGCCGCGGGAAGGATTCAAAATCGTGACCTTTGCATAAAGTAGGATCTCAACCAATGCACCAAGCGGCCATCAAAGCAATTTAAGTTGCAGCTAACAAACTACCTTTTTCGGAGAAATAGAGAAAGTTTCACACCTTAGCTCACCGCCGCAAACCCTGTCTGTCGGTCTTCTACAAAATGTACTTTGGAGAGTGTGCTTAGGAGCTGCATATGATCATACCATTTTACTATTGGACATGCAGAAACACAGCGGGCTACCACCCTTTCTTGGTTGCTATTCCTACCTGTCGCGCTAAGCGCTTTTCAACATCTTTCATAATAAGAAGTGGAAGTCCCTATCTGCGTCTGTATTTCCGAGTACTTATAACCCGTCCGCTTTCAAAGCCAGGGGGAATAGGCACCTTCTGGGATCTATCGTAGATTCTGCCTTGGCACGGGGGCTTGATTGGGATCAAGAGCGAAAGCATTCAAAATATAGACTAAAAAGTCTCAGCACAATATGCCTTGAGATGTCACTTGTCAGTCGACATCTAAGTGTCGACTGACATTTATCCCCTGGTGTATACAGAGCTTTATGTTTACATGTGACACACATAAAACGATATGTAACCCACCATGTGGAGTTCATTGAATAAGTACTGCGTAACGAAAAATACACGAGGAGACATTCCTTTATTTTATTTAGGAAAGGAACGCGAAAATATGTACCTACGTGTTGGGAAGTGTCGTGTTGGGACTTACGTGTCCCAAGAAGAGTTTGAATATCGGTTTTTATGGTGACGCCACTTCAAGGACCCGGTTTCGACCCCCAGCAGGGCCAATTTGGAAATTTAACTGTTCTTACAGACTCGGTTTTGTGTATATATATTTTTTTTATTTATTTGCTATACCCTGTTGGGACCATAATGTTCTTTTTTATAAAACTACCACTTATGTATTGACAGTAAGTCCTCATGTTATATAACTTGGCTTCATAACAATGTAGACTGTTTTTTATAATATACTAACTGTAATTTATAATTGACGAACCAACTACTCTACGCGTGTTTCGCCCTCATACGGAGCATCATCAGGAGCTATTAGACCATGCAATATTAAGCACTAAGTGTTTTTACTAATGGATATGGATTTTTAATTGTTGTAAATGAAACCTATCCTTTGTCCTAAATCGGGACAAATCCAGCAAAATGAAAAAAAAAAATCAGTTCAGTAGTTTCGGAGTTCATCGCGGTCAATCACTGTGACGGAGTAAGAAACACGACTTCGTTTTTGTTCTCAAATTAGATCCGAATATGACAGTTTCTTCAGGAAATTTTATTACATAAATATGATAACGAAAACAGGGCCAGATAGGAGCCAGACAATATTTCAGCTGTTCCACCACAGAGCCATTCATCATGGCAAATATTCTGAACATTACATTTGAATTTACTCGGTTTGTACATTTTGGCATTTCGTTTATTAAATGTTCAAGCTATTTCCGTAGACTGTTCCAACTGTAAATTATGTTAGTTTTCGTTTTAAAATGGGAGTTAATTTTGATATATTTTGGAACATTGAAAAATATCCCTTGCTTTCATAGTTTCATTGAAAACAGACGAGGACGATTCTGAATCGTGAACCGAGGTTTTCGCAAAAACTCGTATAATAAATTTTTTATTTAGTTTTATCTGTTTTGGTCATTTTGATGTACTTATTGCTTAGTCATATACAAAGTTTTTATTTACCCCATTTTTTTGAACATGCCCAGAATGGATGTTAAAATTTAACACTAGCTGACCCGACCACACGTTGCTATGTTATAAATTAAAATGAAACCTAACGTCCTAAGGCGGAACAAACATTTGTTATATTTGTTATACATCTGTGATCACGATCCCTGTAAAGGAGTTGAAACATCAGGATTAAAAGTAAAATAATAATAATAATATGGGAATAACATTATTTATATTGATGACGATGAACTACATGTATCAATCAAGCATTATGTCATACGTGATACTAGTCTTGGCAGTTATCTTGGGTTCATGTTGTTTGTAAAATGCGGAATGCAATAAATAAGCGGACTGTATAGAAACTAGATTTTTAATAAAACAATGTTCCAAGTAAACAAAACGTGTGCGTAAGCGCTGCCGGTCGATTATATATTTTATATATTTCGATTTATATATTTATTTAATGATGTATTTTGTACGCATTCCTTGAAAAAAGTTTTAATGCAAATTTTTTCTTTAAGTTATTATTCGTCTTATAAAATACTAGGTCGATGCAGTCGCTAAGCATAAAGCTTCGCTAGCACCATATATTGTAGCGAAGCATAATGCTAAAAAAAATAAAAAGAAATCAATAATGTGTAGTAAATTTTAAAATTCCTTAAGAATGAAAACTTTCCAAAAGCGCACGCTTTTAGTTTCAATGGAAAATCCCATTGAGCCAATGTTTTTTGGTCATAACTTTTTGAAATTTCGGGCTATTTGGGTAATCCGTCACAATCTAGTCCTAAATGTGTTTATTCAATCCTACCCAAAAAATATTAAAAGCGGTTAAGAACTCGGGAAGTTATGGCGTAACAATCGTTGCGTCATTGAAGATGATCCATAAGATTCATTGATTGTTTCAAAATATGATTCATAGTAAACAGTATATCATCGCCAGCTTATTATGGTCTCTCAAATTGGAATACTTACCTTTCCAAGGATGAAGACACAGTAGGATATTGGGCCATATAATATACTACGTCGGCCCGGGGCGGATTGGTAGTTTTTATCCACTGGAAATTCAGTCCAACGACTTGACGTGCCTTCCTGACCATCGAGGATCGTCGATATGATAAATTTAATTTTTTTTCAATGCTATGTTATTAGATAAATATATATAAAAATTATAAATTTAATGAGTTTTTTTATCTTAATATATTGTCCAAACATTTTTTTAAATATTTCTTATGAATAAGAGAGGGTGTTCCTCTAATTGTTGACAAAACGCTGGCCTATAACGTTAAATTGGAAAGGTACTAGAAAATTGCGACGGGTGTTCACAAGACTCAGGAGCTCAATTGAGAGAGCATTAGACCGGACTTCAAAGGGGTTCATTTATTTTATTGTTTACAATGCCATATTTCTATAAGATATATGTATCGATATGGGATCGATGGTAGTAGGTTCGAATCCTACCATGGCTTTATTTTAAAACAGTCACATCAAACATTGATTGAGAACAAAAGTTGTGTCGTCCAATTCAGGACGTCTTTTAAAGGACAAGAAGAATGGGCGCAAGAAACTCGTCACCTTTAACAGAGGTAACGACATTTACAATATAATACGACTTCATCATGCATAATCCACAAAATCTGTTATTACAATAATAGTAGTGTCATAATATCATTATTTCGTTGATTACAACAAAGTCAACAAGTATCCGTTTTCATCCCTGAACATTGCAATAGCATACAGGGAATAAACACACCTGGTTCATACCAGATTTGGCTGGGCAGGGAGAGAAACACGAGTAGTGAAGGTGAGTTTTGACGTCGGAAAGGGGCATCTTAAATCTACATCCGTGTCACAAGTCTCGAGATCAACTCGGAGTTTCTCTTTCTGCTTTCGATGGACCCTCACGGTGAATCCATGGAATGCAAAGACGTTCGTCTCGTCTCTCTTTAATATATTTTTTTTTCGTTTGAATGCAAACAAAATATGAAAATATAATACAAGTGTTGTTATAGTCGTCGTTTTGCCTTTAGTTTATGCCTTATTTGTTTATGTTACAAAGCATTGCAAACAACATGTTTGCTTTGATATTTTCTTTGTCCCAATAAAGAAATGTTGTTTCTTTATTCCTTTTGCCAAATAAATATTGGATGATTGATTTGTTTCGCTGTAATTGCTATGTGCATGTTAGAAATTGTTATTTGAAGTGTGACTTTCATTGTCGTAAGGTTATAATTAAATTCAATTCAAAACACTTTTTCGGGCTGTTAGGCAGAACTCTGCGAATATCTTTTGAAAACAAGATTTAATAAAAAAAACTGTTTTATAAGTTACTAATAAAACCAACTAAAAAGTTAAAAAAAAACTCAAACTCGATGGGTCTGTGGCGTTTTGTTACGGAGTTCCTATACCTTGCAGTTGCAGCTCCAGAAGCAGATCATCTCCATATCATCATTATATTGCATTATCATGAGATATACATATGCATGCAAAAGGAGATTGTCCACTCTGTATAGACACCTTGGCCACTCATGGACAGAACATTTAGCTCATCATTTGTGCTAGATTGAATAGTTTACATCATTAAAAGACAAAATATAAGCTTAGCTTTGTATCAGAAATTATATTTCGATGTTTTTTATGCATTAATAAAAAAGATTATGAATAAAATAAAACAACATTTTTTTAACTATTTATTATTATTCAGATTCATAAATAATAAGTACACGATCCAGAAACTGAGCTGGTGGAATAATATGGTCTTGATACCTTGCCCAGCCTAAAACCCAGATAATTATCATTACATGTGCACAGCAACCTACTGTTCTACGGCCCACCATGCAGTTACAGTAATATTGTTTTATTGCTATTCTTCCTTCAGTATTATTTTCGTACATAATATATATGAAATATATTTTTCTTCTAATGTGTCTACTTTAAATCCTCCCACGTAACAATCTGCAATTTATTAAAGGAATTGGAAAACCCTCCAGTAGGTATAATCTATCAATAACATTCACTGAATCCAAAATCTTGCGGAAAAATAGTGAACATTGTGTAATACAAGTAATACAACAGAGGCATCAACTACTATCGATACGAATTGGTCGATTTTGATGTTTTATGTTAGCAACACTGGAACCAAATTGCCGAAGCATTATACAAGATTATTACAAGATTCAAATTAAATACTTAAAAAAAATTAATTTTTGAAGTGTGAATTTACACAAACTTTTTAGTAAATAACATTATCTAAAAAAAATAAAAATATTGCTAAGTGTGTTTTTTTCATAGCATCGTGTCCACAAATGGCCAAAATTGGACAATGTCCTTTCAGCGCAATCGGAAACCGGAGAGTGAGTCAAATTTAACTTGAAAGATTTCATTATAGACACCGTGTCCCGGTGTCTGTAATTAAATAATTAATAAAAGCTTGTTAAAACGCCAAGTTTACACACGTTTAGTTTATTAAGATATTTTTTTGTATATCACACTGAATCACGTTTAACCCTAATATTTCGCGCCGGGACTATCAGAAAATAGAGGGATAATTACGATTATTTTTTATACTGAACTGAACGCATGCCTGTAATTAGTTTCTTGGATAAGCTTCAATGACGCATTATCTGTTACGACATAACTTCTCGAGTTCTTGACCGATTTTTAATAATTTTTGTGTGGAATCGAATCGCTGGTTAGGAAAAAAGTGAGTTTATCCACTTCAACAACAACCACCACCTAAATCTGTAGAGCACCGCTAGACGGCGCTTGCGTTCCGGAGGAACTTCAGACAGGTCATAAGTATGAACTTGTGACGTTAAAGCAACCGTGATCATGACCAAGATGCGACATATACAATTTAAAAAATTCATAGGATTTAAATTGCTTTTCTAAAATAAGTTAAATACTTGGCAGTACATACTTGTTATTTCCTTTACCATAATAAATTTTCCTTTGTGAACATGATATTATATTAGCGAATTATTAAATATGGCGTCAGATAAAATAAAACAGCGAGTTTCCCGTTAATTAATTATTTAGGGACGTATAAATTATCCGCCCTTCTTTAAAAAAGAAGTGTTTGATCTAAATTAACTTTGGTGTCGTATTGTTATAATAATAAATTATGCTTACAATATATTTTTTGTGTTTGTAATTTGATGATCTTAAATTAATTTACCGTACCGGTTTCGAGTGTAATAACAGACTACGATGGAGGGTAGACTGATAAGTCTGACCATAACATCGACTCGCAAAAAAAATTCTGTTCTTCTGAGACGATGGTACATGCAACTGCGCCGAAATATCGAAGTTGCAAAAATAAATTTAAAAATATCTAACAATCCCATTTCAATTAAATCTAATGTAAGTGACCATGAAAGTGATATTAAAAACTATATAAAATGCGTGTTTTGGATAGTAATTTTTTTTTAAATTATTCCGAGATATGATTACTTACATAATTTACACGCAGTTTAAAAACCTTCTAACCAAGGCTCTAGAACAATTCTGCTGAATATCTCAAATTGTCTAGTAAATCGCCTAAATTTTCAAGAATTATCTCTTTAACACCGTCGCAGAATATCCCTGTCGCGAACATAAACCACGTTCACAATAGTCTAGTAAGTCGCTGTGGTGGCTTATTCTCCATTTCGTTACATTTTTTTATTTATTCACATATTGTGTTACATGCGACTCAGTGACTAAACAGAACATGCAACCACTAAATATTAATAGGGGGTTGGGGGTGGTTCCGTTTGGGGTGGAATCGATTTGTTAGTCCATATAGTAGATAATTTTTTTTTTTTGAAATTTTTAGGTCAAAAATGAAAGGGGCCAAAAGCCCGCCTTATTGACCCTCCTCCTTTATTGAAGTAAATTTATGTCGTTTGAAAATAGTTCAATTTAAATTTGGTTATTGATATTTTGATATTGTATTGATCAAAAGTAAAGTGACTGAATTTCAAGGATATTCAGTTCCAATTATGTTAGTGACGAGCCGCTTTCAACTATATCCTTTACCGAAATATACTCTTCTATCTACTGTGATACAGAAATGCTATTTATAAATCTGGAATAATAAAAAGAAACAAACGTCTGTCTTTATATATGATTTTATTCCTTCCGTTAAGATCAATGCACTTTTACACACGTTACAATAATTAAAATATTCATTGAAATTCACTTACAGTTTTGGTGTGCTTCAGCAGAAGTTTAAAGTAAACGTGTGACGCGAAAGCAAAAAATATTCGCAGTTACAAACGTTATGTGAAGTGCATTTAGGCGGTTAACACACTGCACCGCGCCCCGTCGCGTAGCGCGTGGCCGCAGATTTTATTATTGTATGCAAGAATCTCAATTAATATAGAAAACACGCCTATGACAACACACTGGAGACGCGGGAACGCGCGGGTAGGCGCCACGCGCGCAGATTCTGCGCGGGAGCGCGGGGCGTGAAGAAGTAGGGTCAACTTGTATTGAAAATCTGCGCGGAGAAGCAGATTACACCGCTAAGTTAGGCAGATCTGCGCCTCCGCGCGGGGGCGCGTTTTCTGTCGCTACTCGCACCGCGGCGGGACGCATCTCTAGTGTGTGAACCGCCTTAGCCTCCACCGGAATATAATAGTATCGAATATATTATCGGACTCGGGCACGAAGGGTTCCGTACAAACTTTTAGTTAAGTAAATAAACCACGTTTGTTGTGTTGGAGCCTATCGTAAATATTTATTTTAAATTTATTTTATTATTTATTATTAAAGTAAAAAAAACAAAGTATTTTGTGAATATTTTAAGTGTCTACCTGTTGCCATTATTGATATCGAGCAAAAAAGGGCAATAAAATCGCGTTTGTTGTATGTGAGCCACATTTAATATTTATTTTGTTAAATAAATATTTAAGTGTTAAATATTATTAGAATAATTTATATATACATTTTTAGAATATAACAATATATTCGACAGTTCAATCTCCTTATCGAAAATTTATTAGTGAGTTCAATGAATGCGTTGATGAAAATCGTTTTAATTATTAAAATTAATAGTTTGCGTGGTATTTTGTGGTGCATTCCAAGTTGGCTGACGGGGACATGATGAATCTATGGAATCCTCGAATCCCGGAATCTATAGAGGTTTAGTTGATTTGGCCATGAAACGGTATTTAACTAGGAAGAGCGTTGTCAAAGGTACATGTTATTTTATATGCTGTTTATGAAGATTGCAGATGTGAAATATGAATTTAAAAAAATGCTGAGTTTGTTTTAATTCAGGTAGACGAATCAACTGTTTGTTCTGCTATTCAGAAGCTATTACTTTTATTTTTGCAGAGTGAACTTCTTTAGCATCGTTCTGGTTTGAAAGTCTATGAAACGAAAAAGCGACAGTAAAAAGAGACAGACACATAAATTCATAAGATTTACCATAGGAGAAAATGAGATAGGAAGCATTAAACAGTGTCTCTTATGTGTTTGGTTCTCTTTGTGCTCTGCTTCGTACCCCTCCACTCGTGTTTACCAAGGCATAGTGGGAGTTTGCTTGGGCCTTAGCGTTGTACGTGTGTTAATACGTGTTTGTGTGCGCATGCGTAGTACAAAGCTTGAGAGAAGGCATCACAACAACCGTGATATTTTGTATACGTGTACGTATTATTTTTGAAGGTTTCACTTCTACTACGTGTGAATTGCAGAGATGATTTTTTTATTTCATTTATTTATTGAAAGTAACCTGTTGTAAAAATGATGTAGTTTTAATAGTGCTGCTAAGTATAAACCTATAGTTCCCTAAATATATATAATCAATGCAACTAGAATCTGCTGTAAAACTAAGAAGAATGTACTAAAGAGTGGAAGTGGTAACGATGTATACGATTCACAGGATGTAGAAAATCATGTGTGATATCAAACATAGTTTGATTTATGAGTTTTTAATAAAATTTCTCTAAAAAAACAATGATTGGTTTATAAGGTGCGTGATGGTAAAATAAATGAAAGATTTTTGAAGTTTTCACAACATAAAGGCTATTTCAAGGAAAAAGATATTTTGAATCATGCTGTTATGAGAATTGCATATTTAAGATAGCTTTTCACTGGTGAACCGTTTATTGGCATCTAAGTTGTTTTACACGGATAAAGCGAACTACAAAAACAGTTTTCCAGAAGATGATTTAAGAAAAGTGGCAAACACGATTATTTCGGGAAAAACCAAATTAAAAATAAGTTTTAAATTAAACTTAGTTTTTGCTAGTAATTTATTTCTAATCCTGACGTTTCCACTCCTTTACAAGAGCCGTGATCACAGGATGGCTGACTAAGGCAATTTTCGTCATATAATGTCTACTACCTTCACAATATTTTAATAGGGCAATCAAATTATGCCCCAAAAACCCTAAATAAGTTGTTTATTTAAATGAGAAAAGTGCGCGGAAATGTATAAAATGTAATAAGTTAGTTAGCAGATAAGATTTACGCTATGCAGACAGCGTCGTTGCTTTAATAGAACATTTTATAGAATTCTTGTCAGAATCCGTACTTGATGTAAACATAAAACTTTAACAATTGTTTGTACTATTACCATGACCTCATTAGATAGCGACGACTCTGTCTTATGAACTCTGTCAACGTGATAATGTCAAAATTTTCTGAGAACTGTCACAAGACTGTCTTCTAAATTAACTCCATATCAGATTTTTGTAAGAATAGAGATCTTCGCTTACAAAAACACTGGTGAATGAATGTTCTTTACAAATAAATAATAATGAATGGTTAGCAAGCGTTTTTTGTGAACACCCATAAAAAAGGGGTCACGAGCCACCTTTGGTGTCAAAATCCATTATTTATCAGTTTGCTTACCGTTCCACGAGGTCGCATAAGTTAGATATACAGTGTATGTTTAATGCAGAGAATGGAACATATAAATTCCAAGTGTACCAACAAAGACAGAAAATAAGTAATCGTAATCTACACTCTGTGTTTGCGCCTGCGTATTTTATAAAGGCAACATGTTGTTGTGACAAGATCAAGAACCCTATTGGCTCTGCAGGAGTATTTTGTATATTAATTCGACTACCTTCAAATATTTTATTCACACACTTCATTTTATATACGAAACAGTTAGTCATTAATCGCAATTAAAACTCTTAAAATTATTATATTTTTCATTTATGTCCAAAGAAGAGACGCTCTGCATATAAGAGAACACTTTATTGACCACTGAAAAAATAAACCTTAGTAAGCAATAACTGTTTTTAACAAACTACCTAACGAGTTTAAACAATTGTCAAATTCAGATCCACAGTTAAAGAATGGTTAGTAAAATAATGTTTTTTACAGTATTCAAGAACATCTGCACTATAAAATAAAGTATAAGTAGAATATATGTATGTTACACATATTGAGTTTTTTGTCCATTGTCTGTTTTAGTTTTATAACTACATAACATTTATATGTGGTTAAGTAGTTTTATAAGCGTGTTAAATAGGTAATTAAATATATTGTGGGTACATTGTTGTTACTTGTGTAAACCTAACCTACAGTAATATTCTGTTCTATTATATTCTTGTGTTTACGTTGTAAGAGGCAGTTATGTGTGAAACTGTTTTTTAATCCCCGACGCAAAAAGAGAGGGGTGTTATAAGTTTAACGTGTCTGTCTGTGTATCTGTCTGTTGTACATATGGTCAGGGCCGTCTTTAACGTATTAGAGACCGTGGACATATAAGAATAATGGGGTGCCTATGGCTTTGACAGAACACTTTTTTAACACTAGAATAGACAATGAAAGTAGATAAACAAGGTTTTAAATTTTTTTTGGTAACAGTCAATAGATGAATATTTAATCTTTAATTTAAATGGGGCGATTTTCACATATTTAAAATTATCTCAGCTTGTATGAAAAGATTGATGGGAGTTGAAGCTGAAGTGATATACATATGTTGTGATCATAGTTAATTGTGCAATTTTGTGATTTTGCTATTAAAATTATTATATACATATTTTTGCTTTTTTTATGATTTCATTCCATTGTTTTATAGGTTATATTTTAGGTAAGGAATAATTTCAATACACTTTTGACATTGATTCTATTAAAAACGTCACTTCAAATTGGGTGTCACCGTGACCTTGGCAATTATGTACCAAAAATTAATGTCGGTAACTGAAGGTTAATAACAAAAACATAACTGTAATTTCACTTAAAAATACAAAAAACTACTCGATTTTTTCGTTAGTATCTAAGATTTTAAATCGCGTAACATTTTTCACTTATCTGAAGCTAGGTATTAGTATTACTAGGTAAAGTATTAGAACGAAGAAAGCCTTTTAACTTGATTGCTCTTCAACTTGCTAGTTTCAACTCATGTGGTGTTACGTCATACAGTGTTATATTACCGCTTTGAGAAAGCTTTTATAAATTCTATTCCATTGTTATAAGATTCCATTTAAACTGTAAGCCAACTCCGAAGTTTCCACCGCTTTTATTCATGGGTTTATTGTACTAAGGAAATGGATTGGCTTCAAAGAAAATTAATTGATTAATGAATGAATTTCCTTTACCGTACATTAACGTAGAACCATGTCAAATTACATCAATTAGTTATTTCTATACTGTTGTGTGTTTGCTTTTATATCGATTTAGTGTGACATGGTTCTATGGTGTAAAGATTTTATTGATCGTGAATGTACATACAAGAATACGTAAATAAATATGGAAACACGAGGAGAACGTACGAATTGCGGGTTTATAAAAGCACTTTCCTCCTGGCAAACTTGGAATGTATAGAAAAAATAGGTAAAAAAACTTTTTAAGTTAAACGGTTTTATGTTAAACATACATTGCAATGTTTAAGATAAATGTACTAAAAACCAATCGTTGATTAAAATGTTTGTTTTAATTTTGTTTTTATTGTAGACAATTGACGTGCCCCACGGTTTTATTTTAGTCTAGTCTATGCATATGTTTATAATTCCCACGACTGTATCTATTTTATTATTTTTTTTTTGGTTTTTAGTACATTTATCTTAAACATTGCAATGTATGTTTAACATAAAACCGTTTAACTTAAAAAGTTTTTTTACCTATTTTTATTTTCTAGTTTTTAGTTTTTATTTCGCATTCTGTTTAATTCATTTAGTGCTTCATTATTGCAAGGTTTCTTGCCCGTTAGTTTATTGCAGTCCAACTCCTCTATACGTAGTTAAGTTATCCGCCATTTTGTAGAGGCCGCCATCTTGGATTTTAATTTTATATAGTACATTGTATTCTACTGGTTGAGCACTTTCATTTGATACCAATATTGATGGGATTAATAAAACCTACGTTATCCGCCATTTTGTAGCGGCCGCCATCTTGGATTTCAATTTTTTATAGTATATTGTATTCTGCTTGTTGAGCCCTTTCATTTGATACCCATATTGATGGGATTGATAAAACCTACGTTATCCGCCATTTTGTAGCGGCGGCCATCTTGAATGTATAATGATAATGAATAAACATAATTGTATTGTCACCAAAACCCAAAGTGTATACAAAATTTCAGATTAATCGGTTGACGGGAAGAGGGTGAAATTTGAATTACTAAATTTGACCCAAGAATAAATAAAACAAACGGGGTGAGCTAAATAAAACCGTTTAATAAAAAGAAATAGAAGACTATGATATGATTTGGCGATGTACAGTTGAAAGTTAGCCATGGAAAGTATGGAAATACACACAATGAAAGATAATTTATTTATATAAAAATTCCGTGTCAGTGTTTTTTCAATTTGCTCCATTTGTTACGACTTAGGACATAGGATAGGCTTCATTTTAATTTATATCACAGCAACGCATGGTCGGGTCAGCTAGTAATATAATATTATAATAATATTTCTTACCATCACACCAATTAGCCTAGCCCAAAGTAAGCACTTTAAGACTTGTGTTATGGATACTAGGGTACCTAATAGACATATTTATATCATACATAAATAAGTAATATTAATAAATATATAGCCATGATTCAAGTACAAACACTCGCATTCATCACACAAACATCGGCCCCTTCTGGGATTCGAACCCAGGGCTGTCAGTGTAAAGACTGGATCGTTACCGCTACACCAAACGGTCGTCACATAATATAATATATACTATAATTAACATAATACATATATAAATACTGATGTGTAAACATTTCAAAACATTTTATTTATAAAGATACTAGCTGACACGGTTTCGCGTTGCTGTGTTATAAATTGAAATTAAACGTTTCCTATGTCCTAAGTCACAGCAAAACCAGCGAAATGTAAAAATAAATCACCAAAATCCGTTGAGTAGTTTCGGAGTTCATCGCGGTCAACAACTGTGACAGGGAATTTTTATATATAAAAAATATATACGTATCAGCTTATTTGTTTTAAATTAACAGCCTTTTGAAGTACGTTGTTCTATATATAATTGGTTAAGAAAGTTTTAACAAGCAAGTCTTAAAATAACTGTTTCTTCCCTTGACGTTAGCGAATCATGTGAAATGTATTGAAAAGTTAATACAAAAGTTTCCTAAGCACACTTTAATGAGATTTCGTTTTATATGGAGAAGATTATTTGTAATACCTCAGGTGGGAATCGTTCTACCCATCTTCCGCTAGGATACCGTGGTGGAGGAACTTTTTGTGCAACGCTAGCAATCCTGCCTTTCGCACCGAATGGTCCTGGGTACGAGTCCCGGAATGGGCAGATGTTTGTGTGACGACATACATATGTATGTGTAACATATGTACCTGAGTCATTGGTATTTATATACATATTTTTCTATATATTACTTATTTATGTATCATATATATGTATATACTAGCTGACTCGGGCGCGCATTATGAATGAAACCCATCCTAAGTCCGAACAAATTCAGCAAAATTAAAAAAGCATATATTATATACATATATATAGCTATACATACGTGTATATTATTTACTTGTATTATATCTACATTACCAAGTCAAGGTCCAGTATCTCCGCAGCCCAATTTAGCGTTGTGGGTTCAATTCCCAGATAACATTTGAGACAAGTTGAATTAAACCACTCAATAATTTTTTTGTGGAGAAACCAAATCTTATATAGTAACTAGCGACCCAACCGGGCTTCGCACGGATGCAATGCTCTACTATATTATGCATGTATTATACATATAAAACTTCCTCTTGAATTACTCTATCTATTAAAAAAAACCGCATCAAAATCCGTTGCGTAGTTTTAAAGATTTAAGCGTACATAGGGATATAGGGACAGAGAGAGCGACTGTGTTTTATACTATGTAGTGATGATGAAATTAAAGCTAGGTTAGTATTTATTCCAGTGAACATTTTTTTATATATAAATGTATAGCAGTTAAATAATTTTATAAAAAAATTTAATAATTATGTAGATGTTTCTTCTTTTGATAGTTGGATACTTATAAAAGTATATTTTATTTTATTTTTTATGCATTCAAAATGGCATATTTCCATAAGATTGAAGAACACACCTGTAAGAAACAACCATCTGAGGGCTCGGAGGCATGGTGATACACGTTTATATAGAAAAATTCTCTGTCACAGTGTTTGTCTGCGATGAACTCCGAGACAAAACCGATTTTGATATTTTTTTCCATTTTGCTGGATTTGTTCCAACTTAGGACATATGATAAGTTTAGTGTTAATTTATAATAAAATAAATATTAAAAATTAAGCTAGTATATTTATATATTTCGTACCTCCAGTACTACAAAAATTAAATTCTCAAAATTTGCGAAACTGAGTTAGCAACGCCAGAATGTCCGAAAACCTTTTCGGGACTTATTACTGAAGGTGCGATGTGTTTATACTATAATTAATATGAGTACTTATTGATATTTATCTGTAAATATGTATGCGACAATTGGGCGGATCCCCAGGCAATACCTCTAGCCAAGTGTAGAAATGAACCTGACTGTTAGCCAAAGAGAAAAAGACTTGATAGAAGAATTGTTGATTCAGTGCAGCAACCTTTTATGAAGTGTTAAGGCTTCTGGGGCTATGACAGAAAGAAAAAATAAATAATAACCCGCTGTTAATGAGTTGCTCCAGAGAAAAGTGTGTAAGAAGGAAAGAGATAGCATGCACACTCCTAGGAGTGTGAGAGAGACAGAACATGAATGTGGATCGAGGTTAATGTGGACTGGACGCGGCTAACCTGGGGGTCTACTCCCTAAACACGAAATCCGTAGTTTCGGCCGAAATTACGGCTGTTTCCTACTACGTAACCCCTACGGACGTAAGATTAGTTCGTGGCTCAAACTAAGAATGAATGGCAACGTGATTTGACAGTTGTCCCTACTCCCGATATGTTTTTATCCGTCCGAAAATATGAATTTGACACTTGTGTCAACGGATCGTTATGTCAATTTAAACGACAACAAAGTAGTTATCGTGATAGGCTATCGTGCTCACAAATTCAACTAAATAAAAGAAATGGCAGCTATTTTAATGCTTGAAGAAATAATTCAAGAAGAAAGAAAGCGACGCCGACAATACTTGCGCCAGAATTTTCAGCTAGCGAATATAGCCGATGTCATTTCATTTCTCCTGGTTTCCACTTGGAGTCTTTGTTCTTCCACCTCTATGATGCGGTTTCTCGCAACATCGGCACGGAGCTGTCTACGAACACGTGGATGTGCACGACGGCGGCTCAATGCTGAAAACAAAAATATTTGTTAATTAAATAATAAATCATACATCAACACATAATAAATAATCTGATATCTGATTAATTATTAGTTAGATATCAGACCATTTATTTATTATGTGTTATTTATTTATGTGATTATTGTTTAATTAATAATATTTTTATATACTGAATGATAATACTTACTTTGCTGATTAACCCGTGGCAACTCCAGTGCCTCATTAGGATGTCCTAACTCCTGAGAATCATTTAGTTCACCTTGCTCTGTTGTGGCAGCAGATTGGGCGAGAGGTGTGGGCAAGATGGCTTCTTGTAGATCCTTAACACAAAAAAATAATATCATCAAGTGCCGTAATTAATAATTATAATACAATGTTGATTTTTATCATTTAAATAAATTTAACAACATATATTACGAAGTCAATAATTACCAATGGAAAAGCAGGCACTCTTGCATCTGTTTGTGGCCCTCAAAAACCTTCTCCCATGATTGACAAAATCTTTAAATCAACTGCAGAAAGGTCTGGTGCTGATGATGGGCCTCCTCCTGTGGCAGAAGCTGACCGCCTTGCAGCTGCAGCAGCTTTTTTTGCTAAATGTTTTTTTGTCTGCCCATACCTAAAATTGTATAATTTGATTAATTGCTTAAAAAATAAATAAACCAATAACCTCATAGGTTACCTAGCACCTACCTATTTCAGATAAATATAATGAGAATAATTAATTGTCATTGGTCAAGAAGACATTTAGCAATAATGATTGCCGCTTGTTGTTGAATAAATTTAAAATTAAGTTTTTAACTTGTTATACAATTTTAATTTCTTTTAGTTGCCTAGTGAGCTTATGTTGCATATATTGCATGATGTATTTAGAGTGTTTACTGGCCTAGTTTTTAATAGTATATCAATAAGCACGTTACCTAATATCAATAATAGTGCGCATACTTATCGTGTAGTAGTGTAAACAAATGTTGACAAATCAAAAAATAAATTTATGTAACTTACCCTTTGCCACTGCTCCACTGACTTTGTGCAAGCCCCTATTGAATTCAACGAGTCACATAGATTTTCCCACAATCGTTTCGCTCTCACCCTCCCGTCGGCACCTCTTAGAAGTCCACGAGCCAACTCTCGATTCTCGCTTATAAACTCTAAGAGGGCTTCTATTTGGGCATTAGTTGCTGAAGCGGTTGGAGGCATTTTTATATTAAGTACGTCCACGGTTACTATAGTATCCAAGATAAGTTACGGCAAAGATTGATTACTATATAATACAAAACTTGCGCGCTCGTCGTAACCACAGATTATATATTAGTATTGTCGTAACGTAAATAAAATAACATAGGTTAGAATATAACCTTCAAAAGAAAAAGACCAAAGATAACCTTACGATGCAGCCACAATTAGGATAAAAGTACTGTAAAAGCATTTAGATTTTATGTTATTACTTGATAAAAAGTAAACCTTCGGAAAGAGACACTTTTTCATGGCTATCTTATAAATATAACAGCTTAAAAACCTACAAATCAATGAACCGATAAAACAAATAATTTACCGATAAATTTATTGGCTCTATGGGTAAATTGACGCAACACTATCGTTATTTGTCATTCGTTCACTAATATTGTCTATGATTCCGTTCGAAACTCATAAATTCGAAATTTATCGGGGGTAGGGTTCTCTCCGAAGTTTCGGTTTACTTTCGGACGGATCCGTATTATCGTTGACGGAGTTAGAGAGTAGACCCCCTGGTACGTTTGTTACTGCGTGGTCTGCTTACGCGCATATATCAAGCGGAGTGCCGTCGTGTATACTTCTAGTTCTAATTGTAAACAGCGATCGAAGCGATTAGGAATTTATCTTCAAAGAAACTCAGAGCGATTTACCTCAATTTATTATTGGATTATTATGATTGCGATTTACTTTACTTTGATTATTGCACGCGTTCGGGATTTGTACTACATAATAGGACTAATAAATAAATTAGCGTTGAGGATAATTTACTGTGTGTAACGTCATCTATTCAGGTGAATACACGTCGAAGTGATTAATTATTGGCATTTTGAATATCCTATACCCACAACATAACAATAATCTTGTTTAACCCTTCTGAAATCCTTTGTTCCATTATTGGCACATACCTGAAAATTACCGAGAGCGAGCGTCCTGAGTGACAACCTACTGCCATTCAAGGAGTCGCTCCATTGAATTCCGGACGCGATCTAGCGTTGAAGCAATGAATCAATCAAAAACAATCTAGAATATCGAGTATTTGCTACATATCGTGAATTCTTACAATGTTCACGAAAAAATCTATCACAATCTATGTCCTTAAAGGTAAATGGATCGAGATAATTAATTGTCTATTAGTTACTAAGTCCCGGAAACTTAATGACGCGAAGTTTTTAATCGCTTAGGAATTATCGCAACATCGATGCCCAATGATGTGGAAAGATGTATTGTCTTAAACAAGATGTAAGAAGCCCCGTTACAATAAAGAGGCCTTGGGTTAAGACAGATGTGTACTTTTTGATGATCTGTTTTACCGAATTTATACTTTTTTCCTCAATGCACGTAAAAAATATCGTCATTACATTAGTTCATTGAGAGCACGGGCAAGAAACTCATTAGCAATGACGATCTTTTTAATAATAAGATAAAAAGACTTGAACATAGACAAAAGGTAGCTAGCCTATTTGTTTTTATAGGATACATTTCGAAGATTGGGAAACAAAATTGCATAGGCTTCTTCCGCCATCATCATTTTTTCATCGGGCAACCAGACTTTGAAATAGGCGCCTCCGCTATTTGGTTGATATATTAAAGAGTTCGCACTAAGCGTTTTGGTTCCAATTTATAATCTGTACCGCTAAAAAGTGGAAGTCTTTGCCTGAGTCACATCCCAGATCGTATCGTTGCTTACCATCAAGCGAGATAGCAGTCAAGCGTTCACCTATTCACAATAAAAAGAAGAGTCCGTTTGCTATGTTTTGCTTTTTCGCTTAAATTTCGCAAACAAAGGCCGTACGCAAAAACCATTGCCACATCGATCACCTCTTCTCTGACATATCAATTACTGGTGCATGGGTAAGCTCACCAACCGAATCTGCAGGAGATGCGCGCGGAATGCTTACCACCACGCGCACTTTCTTGACTCCCAACAGACTGTTTCGAATATCTCTCTTTGTCTTCATGGTCCCTCTTCCTTTTCTGGATCGAATAATTCGCCTCTCTCGAGTCCACTCCGAATCGTGTGCCTACTGCGTGAAAAGTTCTGTTGCCACTTGTATTTGCCCCCGGTAGTCATTAAATTATTTCACCCCTTTTTAGTCTTCTCCGAATCCGACCCCCAAGCGAGCTCCGCCAGTCTAACGAGGTCACAATAATAGATCGGGCTAACCTCGATGGTCTGATGGTCTGGTCTGGTCTATGATAGCTGTCACTTTTTGTAAGAAATGAATGGTGGATTAAACTCTGTATCATTACGTGCTGTTGTTCGTCTGGCTCATAACGCATAATTTTAATTATAGTAACATACAGTCTTACTCATCAAAAGGCATAAGTGTCATACATTGCAGGTAAGGTTTAGTTCGGTATTTGTTTTATTAATTACCTGCCAGCAAGATATTTCAAATTATGCCAAATGATTAGTATACTTCCAAAAATTATAAATAAGATAAAAGAATCCTCATTTATCTGCAGAACCAAGGAACTACATAACATCACATAGTCTACGTTATCCACCTAACACTCCTCACAGTAACAGACCCCGCGTTCCTTAGTTCTACCCCTGGATCAGCTGTGACCCATCAGCAGGTCTAACTCGCCAATTTGATTCCAGAGAGTTCTATTTAGATTCTTAATACTTCTAAAGAAAGCTTCCTTAGTATCAATATCCTTGAAAATTAATCATCGTTAACATACCATAAGTATGTTTGTGACTGTAAGGCGCATCGGGTCCTTATGGGGAATGCCTCCCCTTCTCCTACATGTGATACAAACCGCATGTTAATATTTCTGTTCATTTACTTTTTTATTTATCCACCCTCTTTCTAATGTATAAAATTACCACACATTAATATATATTGCTAGGAAAGTTGGTAACAATAATGATCTTCTTTTATCGTGCACTGCTATTTTATCTGCGGCGTAAAGATATAGTTTTTTATTCGGAATATCGATTTCACAAAAAAGAACATGATTTAATGTATCAATATCTGATTCCATTGACTTATTTATACATTTTTTAAATGGGGATCGTAAAAAAACTTTCAAATATTACAACAAGAAAGTTTCTAGATCGTAAAGAATTCTTCATTTTAATAAATTCACGCGTAAAAGTATTGCTCTATAGGAGTTATGAGCGCCTGGTATTAGTGACATACGTTGAAATGTTTTTAATATTTCAAAAATACCACTCATCGAGATCTAAATGAGAGAGAGAAAAAATAGCAATATATTTCTATTATAAAACTTTCCCCACGTATGTATTTGGAATTGTAGCGCAATAGATTTTTATATATATTATGCATTTTTTCAATGATATCTTATAAGATAAATTATTTTGATAGAAAAATACTAAATAAAATCGACTCTGATCACAAGTGGATTCAGAGGCGGGAATCGAATCCGCAACCTTTGGAAGTTCGGTCCAATGCTCTCCCAGTTTAGCTACCGAGCCTTGTGAATATTCGTCAAAATTTTCTAATACTTTTCAAATTATACGCTGTAGGTCAGCGTTATCTCATCAATGAGAGGAATATCCTCTCTTATTGGAAAGAAACATTTGTACAAATGTTTGGGCAATCGATTAAGATTCACTTGTGTGTCGAGCCGATTTTTTATTTTTCTATCAAAATAATTTATTAATATTAATTTAAAAATGCACCAAATATATGAAATTTTAAGGTTCAAACACGTCCATCTCACCAGTTCCCTGGTAGTAACATTGCCAGAACAAGTAAAAAGGTATCCGCCGTCAACTGAACGGGTGTGAGTCCTGAGGCCTTCATGGCGATGCTCCGTTTGCCATCAATCAAGGCGACTGTCTCCCGATGTGATGTGGGGATTTGTCTCCTCAGATTAAATTCCAAGCGCCATTACGAATGCGCCCAGTGGAGATATTTGGTGAGACAAGACTTACGGGTCTTGTTAATATCTTTGGGATTATTTAAATCGAAACAAATTTAAGTGTTTTTGTTTGAAATTTCAATGTAACAACATGCGATACTTTTCACAAAAAGTATATTTTTACTTTTTTATCCGTCTCAGGTAATTTTGTCGAGAGTTTCATTAGCAAATAACTGATATTATTAAAAATAACTTGAGGATCTTTTGTTTTATAATAAAAAATTGGCAGGAAAAAAAATCGGAAGAAATGGTCATGAAAAAATATATAAACTAAAACATATATTTATTTTTAATGCAAATTTAAATTGAAAACTGAGATTTTTTTATTAATTAACAAAAACATCAAACTTGTCATCGAAATTTTTGTTAAAACTCAAAATTTGCAAACATTTTTGTAATACTCGTATGTATTATATACTGACAGTATGAGTACTGAAGGTCAGCTTAATCTCTACTATATGAAGGCAATACTTTGTGTGTTTGTTACCATATATAGTTACCACAGTTACCATAAGCCTAAGAATAACAGTTTTTATAATCACTTAACGTTACCATAGCAACGCGTGGCCGGGTCAGCTAATAAATAATAATAATAATAAATTCCGGATAACTCATAAAAATGTTTCAGTCCCAAACTAAGCTCAGCTTGTAATAAATAATGTATAAAAAACATAAATAAGAATATAAACGACAGTGACTCGGGAACAACTAAAGTTCATGTTCATCACACGAACATATGCCCCTACCGGGATTCGAACCTATGACCTTTGGCGTAGAAGGTAGGATCGCTACCGTTGCACCAAGCGGTCATCACGTGTCTTATATTCGAAACAGACACTTTTAAAATGCTGACGTACTTGATTTTTTAAAATATTTAAATAAAATTCCGTGTCACAGTGTTTGACTAGGATGAATTCCGAAACTATTCAACTGATTTTGATGTTGTTTTTTTTCCATTTTGCTGGATTTGTTACAACATGAACACATACACTTAGTATGTTAGGACATAGGATAGGTTTCATAGGTTTCAATTTATAACACAGCAACGCGGGACCAGATCAGCTAGTACACTATATTTTCATTATGGTCATCATTATGGTATGACAAGCAAAGAGGTGGATTGCTTTTATTTTACGTCTCTCTTTCTCCTTCGGTTTGACCAAGGTAAATAAGACATAAATGACGCCCGCTGTCCTCGAAGCTTCACACCTTAGCTCACCGCCATAAAGTTGCCTGTCTGTCAGTCTTCTAGAGAATGTGCTCTGGAGAGTGTGCTCGGGAGCTGCATGTACTCATACCGCCATCTCCCTTTTTCCATCGGACATCCAGACCCACTGCGGGCAACCACCGTTTCTTGATTGCTATTCCTACCTGTCGCACCAAGCGCTTCACAACATCTTTCAAAATGTCCAAAGGACTGGAACTCTCTCCCTGCGTTTGTGTTTCCGAGTACTTATAACCTGTCAGTTTTCAAAGCCAGGGTGAGTACCTTCTGAGTTAGTTCCATCATTGATTCTGTCTTGGCCCCCGGGCTTGATTGGGATCAAGAGCAAACCCATTCTAAATAAAAAACACCGGCCAAGTGCGAGTCGGACTCGCGCACCGAGGGTTTCGTAAAATATTTTTATTATATGATGTAACTAAATATTTACGGTTTTTGCAATTTTGCCTATATCTGTGCTATAAGACGTCGCTTCGTACCAAATTTCAAGATTCTGAGTTCACGGGAAGTACCCTGTAGGTTTTGATAGCCTAGCGAGTGCCGAAAATTTGTGAAAATTTGCGGCATAAACAGCTGTATCTTTTGATTGCGTTGGCTTAGAAGTTTGATTTTTTTCACTGCTTCAAAGGACAGTGGAACTGAGTTTTTGATATAAATTCCAGCTTGATACCCCCACGCGTTTCTGAGTAAAGGGTCTTGAAAGACAGACAGACAGACAGACGGATGGACGGACGGACGGACAACAAAGTGATTCTATATGGGTTCCGTGTTTTCTTTTCGAGGAATGAAACCCTAAAAAAGAACGTCGGCTGACCTCGAAAATGTCTACCTTCATAGGAAATAAAATTTTCCATAATTTTATGCGATACCAATAACGGAACTGTTTTCGTAAAGATAAAACCTGAAGAGGTTGCCATAAAAATTAATGTGGCAGATAAAAACACTGTTCTCGACACTCAATCTCTCCTTTGGGAATGAATGTGATAAGCAGATAACGTCACTGATTAGAAAAATACTATAAAAAGTCGACTTGCCTCACAAGTTTTTCTTAGATGGGACTCGAACCCGCATTCTTTGGATGGCCGGTCCGCTCCTCTTCCAATTGAGCTACCGAGGCTTGTGAGTGCCAGTCTAAATTTTCTAGTACTTTCCCATCGAAATTTTGCTAGTAATACTTTTTCCGCTGTAGGCCAGCGTTACTTCATCAAGAAGAGGAATATCCTTGCACACGATATAAATATTTTTAACAAATGTTTTTACAATCGGTTGAGATCAAACAGCCATTTTATTTTAAATTTTGATATTTTTTCATTTTCAATGATATCTATGCTTTTAAATAGAAGAAAATAGAGTAGGCTCACAAGTTGTTTGCAGGCAGGAATCCACTGCTCTCCTAATTGAGCTACCGAGCCTTGTGAGCATCCGTTAAAAGTAAAGAAATTAAAGTTGAAAAAGGCGAGATCGAGTTTTTCTAGTTTTTTTTTAAGAAAATGTATCATATGAGATAGCATTGAATACAAAAAAAAATGAATGTTTCATCCTTTTGTGATTTTTAAACATTTCTAAAAATGCTTTTTTCGAATGCGAGGATATTCTTCTCATTGATGAAACAACGCTGGCCTACAGCGTAAAAAAGGAAAAAGTACAAGAAAATTTCGATGGGTGCTCACAAGGCTAATGAAAATGGATGAATGGAAATGAATAATGAAAATGCAATAATAAAGCATTATTTCATGTTATTATAAATTCCTTGTTACACAGTGTTTGACCGCTATGATTTCCATGATTTCCAAAACTACTCGACCGATTTTGATGATTCTCTCATTTTGATGGGTTTTAATTTAAAATACAGCGACACGTGGCCGTTATACAAACGATAATGTATTAAATTTAAAATTAATGTCTACCCCTGCTGAAAAAGGGCGTGATTTTAGGTGTGTATGTAAAAACCAACAGCTCACCTATCCCATTACCGTATCTTATCAAAGTTGCAAGAACCTTGTAACCTTTAGTCGCACACGCTAAACGCTAAGCCATCGAATGTTTGAATTAAAATTGTTATTGCGTTATTATGTTTTACTCAGGTGATTAAAAATGGAGCTCCGGATAAATTTTATGAAATACACTAGAATTTTGAAGTTCACTCGCCGCAGGATAAATTTTTAATTAAAAACTTTAGTCCGACTAATCTAAAAACAAGCGAGAGTTTCGCTAGCTAACCAAGGTTTACAATATTTTCACAATGCAATCCTACTACTATTATAAAGGCGAAAGTTTGTAAGTATGGATGTATGGATGTTTGTTACTCTTTCACGTAAAAACTACTGAATGGATTTGAATGAAACTTTACCACAATATAGCTTATACATCAGAATAACACATAGGCTACAATTTATAAACATATTGTTCGAAATACTAATCCTGCGCAGACGAAGTCGCGGGCACCAGCTAGTATTTCTATAAGATATAAAATACGTGTGTAAAAAACAACCACGCCTCCGAGCCCTCAGATGGGATTCGAACCCACGACCTTTCGCTATCCGGGCGACTGCTCTGACCGCTGAGCTACCGAGCTAGCGTCTCGGTAGCTCAGCGGTCAGAGCAGTCGCAGTATTTTATATTTTATATCTTCAAGGTCTACATTTTAAACTTTTTATGACATGACGCAGTTTGAAATTGCTGTAACACGTCTTTTGAATGTTTTTACTTATTTAAATGATGGACTTAATGCCATTAAGCATTTTATACCAGTCAATCGGAGTGCTGAATATAGAAACGATAAAAGGCGCAGCATACTCTTTTTTATCGTGAGTAGGAAAGCGCTTTACCGTAAATTATTTTTTTAGACCTATTTAATTTTAATCCTCGCGAGTAAGCGAATGCAACTCTGTACTAAAATTCATTTATACATGTGGTTTAGTAAATTGGACAAATTGTTAAAAAATATACAAAGGTATATTAGCTGACCCGGCCACGCGTTGCTGTGTTATAAATTGAAACCTGTCCTTTCTTTTAAGTTAGATCAAATAACAGATAGTTACGAAGTTTGATCAAAATCAGTTCAGTAGTTTCAGAGTATATCCCGAACACGAGATTTTTATATATTTAGATAAAAAAATTATATACATATATAAATATAAATATGTAACTGTTTTAAATGCGTACTATAATAATAAATAAAAAAATTAGACAACATGACATACATTATTCTGAAGTTCTGAACCCAAGTTCAGTACCTAAAGCACTTGTGTTATGGCATTCAGAAACAGAGACGGCGCACAGTGTTTTATGAAACCAAAAAAATTTACACCTTGAGATTTTACATAAATAGATTATTTATCTAATCCCAGTTATGGGACATCAACCGCTCCTCGAAACTAGACTAACTCTTGTACGGGCACGATCCACTATACAATGAGGCAACATATCGGATGTTATTCTTGTTCTACAATATCGTAGGCACGAGCCAAATAATGGAGTCATCCGAGAACTGTGTCATATTACATTACCTCACATACTTATTTGCTTCTGCCAGTATATTTGCCATCGATTTAACATGAGACGATGCTATTTCATCAGTCGCTTGTAAGTGTGAAATTCAGATGGTAATATCAAATACTTTATTTACATAAACAGAGTAAATAAGATAGGATATATATTTATTCATCACAAGGTGGTACATGACGAGATTACATTAACTGCCTTAGAGTGTGCGATCTGGAGCCTGAACTAGGGCGAACCTGTATTTCAGGACTCTAGGTCTCCACTCGCGGATCACTTAAGTATGTTACATTATATCTTATGCGTGTGTGTGTGTGTGCAACGTTGCTGTGTTATAAATTAAAATAAAACCTATCCTATGTCCTAAGTCGTAGCAAATCCAGCAAAATGAAAAAAAAATCTACAAATCGGTTAATTAGTTTGGGCGTTCATCGTGATCAAACACACGAAATTGTTAAATACAAGGACTAGCTGACCCGGCCACGCGGCCACGCTTTTCTTACTGTTCAATAATTGTCATTTGCAATAGATATTTTATTGTATTAGTTAAAATAAAACCTATCCTATGACCTAAGTTGATCGATATTTAGCAAAATAAAAAAAATCATCATAATCGGTTGAGTAGTTTCGGATTTCATGGTGGTCAAACACTGTGCATGTTTATATGTAAAGATAGATAGTAATATTTGAAATCAAAATGGAAATAAAAGTAACTTATTCAAATGCACTTAAAATAAGTTGTTTTTAATTGTCCAATATTTTTACGTTCCACCCATTCAGGATGCCTTTAAATTGGCAAGAAGAACGGGCGCCAGAAACTCATCGGCTTCAATAGAAGTAACGACATCATCAATATGATGTCTTATAATAGTTATCTTCACCTCAAAAGTTGACGGTTTTGCCACAATCTTTTCTGTGGCAGCTGTATGGTTCCTGGTTTTTACAGTTTTAAATGAATAAACCATAATTAGTTAAATCAAATCAACAAAATTACTAGAAAATAATAAGATAACAATAAAAACATGTTTAACAAAAACATGTTGCAATCAATTTAAACTTAAAATAGTGTCTATCTATATAAACCATTACGTTAGTTATATAACTGCATACCGATTAAAATCGTCATTTGCGTGTTTTTTTGTCACGCACGGAATTGAACGGAATTATTTTCTCATAACAAAAAGCCTTATCGATACTAATCTTAGCTAAGTTTGTATGAGACTGATGCCCGAAATTAGTAAAAAATTACCCGTTAACACGGGTCATCAGGCTCCCACCATCTTGGATATTGGAGGCAATTGAGATTGACTTTAGATGTGATGGTATAATCAATAGAATTAAAATAACAAATGTCAGATTAACTAATTTAAATTAAAATTAGATACAGTTACATAAATTTTTATGCTTATGTGTTCGTGTGTGTGTGTGTGTGTATGTGTCTGAATTAGATGTACTATGAGTGAATGAGTGGGTATCTGAATTTCTGGTGCATATGGAAAGACTTGTGCGAGAAAAACAATTAATTTATAATAAATTGTTTTGAATCCAAGCTAAAACAGCTAAAATAGCTGAAGCACTTGTGTTATGGTCAACCCGAGCCAAAAGGGACCGGACTTGGGGCCTTAGACGAGCTACTCGATCAAGAAAGTTGTCGAATTTTGCTAAACATCTAAAATAGCGGCTCAAGCACCTAACCAATTTTTCAACCAGGTCGTTAATAAAACCAGTGGAAATGTTTCTGAATTAATCTCAACATATTTTCTCTTTTAAATAAGTACATTTGGATTTTTATTTGCTGTCGCAGAAAGAGCAGTTCCCCTGGGACGTTCCTCAAAGTCCCCTCACGGTGGAGCAGGCGTTCCAGGAAGAGGACAGGAAGCGAGCAATTCGTACAGGTAAACAAATATTACATTAGCGTTTATCTTATAAGATCGCATTGAAAATGCACAAAATATATATAAAAAAATAATAATTATAAAATTATTATTCGGTTAGAAGTTTACCTAAGGCTGGGTTGAGAATTTTTGACAGAAAAACAAGATTTGAATAAAACAACTTATTTTTGGAATTAATAATTAATTTCGACTCCTTTACAGTAGCCGTGATTACAGGATGACTAATAAAATGAAAAATAAAGGAATTTTTATTTATATAAAATTTAACAGTTAGAAACGTGCCCGATTAAAATATTGTGACGGTAGTAGAAAATATATGACGTCCATTGGCCTAGTCATCCTATGATCACGGCTCCTGTAAAGGAGTCGAAATGTCAGGATTAAATACCAAATATGCACAAAAAACCCAAAATAAGGTGGTATATTTAAATATGTAATGTGCGTGGAAGAACTAAATAGTAAAACAAGACTAACTGTCTCTAGATTATATAAAAAAAATCATTTTAGATATTTAAATACAATATGAAGTTTAACAAAATGTGTTAATTTAAGTAGGCAATTTGTCAAAATAGCTCTTAGACTTCTATCTGGGTACATTCCATTAAACAAAGGAGGAGGATCAATAAGGCGGGTTTTCGGCCCCTTTCATTTTGAAACTAAAAAGTCCAGAAAAAAAATTTAATCTACTATATGGACTAACAAATCGATTACACCCCAAACGGATCTACCCGCAACCCCCCTCCAAAGAAGCAGAATAATCATATAAATATATAAAAAAAATATATTTTTTTAGCTCAAAAATAATATAACCTTTCAAAACTCTGTACTCTAAGTAGCTCCGCAAATGATTTTTTTATGTATTAAGTCATATATGAATATTCTGTTTCTTTGGAAGGGGATTGGGGGTGGTTCCGTTTAGGGTGGAATCGATTTGTTAGTCCATAGAGTACATAAAAAATTGTTGCTGTGTATACTAAGGGCGAATAGGCACCTTCTGGGTTAGATCGTTCCATCGTGGATTTAGTCTTGGCCCCAGGGCTTGATTGGGATCAAGAGCGAACCCATTCTAGATAAAGAAAAATAAAAAACTAGCGGAGAAATCTAAGACGCCCACCGTTTGCTGATGGTGCCCAGACGAAAGCATCAGACTGACAGAATTAAACATAGTTTCTGTTAAGCATGTTACATGGCATTCTGTCTCCTCTCACAAGCGATGAAGCCTGACCACTTTTTTTTAACCCCCGACGCAAAAATGACGGGGTGTTATAAGTTTGACGTGTCTGTGTGTGTCTGTCTATCTGTGGCATCGTAGCTCGAGAACGGATGAATCGATTTTATTTTGTTTCTTGAATAATTCTAATATGATGTTTTCGTTCGAGATTTTCATATAAACCTTAATATTAATTTTTTATTGTTATTACATAAGAATCTTCACATTACTAATTACCTTTTAAAGTTTTTTTTTTTACTTTTTTACCTATTCAAACTTTTTAGATAGTTTAGATGGTAGAAACTTAAGATAGTTTACGTAGGCATATAAAGTAACGATTGGGCTGATATAACCTCAATGTGTTAAAAGCCCCTAAAGAAAAAAGAATAAAAAAAAAAGCAAAATTTTACTTACAAGTTATTCAACTTGCTCATGTTATACCATATTCTTTAAGTTTTCCCACAGTATATACTCGATATAAAAGAGAAATAAACACCGTGCTGGGACAAACTTTGTAAAGTTTCCGTGTAGTATGTTTTGAGTATTAAATACAAGATACATTTTGAGTATAAATTAAACGTTAAAATAAATATGTCTCGAATTTATTTATTTTTAATTTCGACTTAAATGATTCACCTGGGAAAAGAAACTAAGGAAAACCTTCATCTTCCTCATATTCATCTATTTGCTGATCGGGTTGACCTTTGATAACAATTTTAATACCGTATTACGAAATTGGAACCAAAACGCTTAGTGCGACTCTTTGGTATATTAACCATATAACGGTGGCGCTTATTTGTAAGTATGGTTATGCAATTAAAAAATGGCGACGGCGCGGGCGGAACAAAATGGCGGATCGCCATGTGATCACAACTCCTGTAGAGGTCAAAACATTAAAATTAAAAGAAAAACTAAAATAAACACTTCTTGAATCCGGTAAAGCGGTTTTTTATATAAATGAGCGACAGACGTGGAAGAAAATTATAATATTTTTTATAGCAAAGGTAAAATAAACTTGTTAATAAACCAAGAAAAAGTTTTCCTGCCCGCCTAGCATGCGCTACTCGAGCTATCTCGCGCACGATTGAAGAGAAGTTTGTCGACATCGACATAATATCTCGTTGTCGTTAATGAAGACAAACGGATGTTGCCTCATGATATAATGATTATTAACTACTTTATTATATAACATAGCAACACCGATATCGTTCATTTAATTTGTGTTGCGTGTTTTACCCTTTTATTTACTTTTTGGAAATGTGGATTTCATAAATTTTAACGTTGTCCGACGACTTACATGATCTGTGGTTGATCGTTTCTCGCTAAGTCAACGGTGTTTGTTTTTTTTTAAATCGCCGAAAGTTTTTGCTGTTCATTCTTTTAATATTAGTTTATTCTTTTTACAATCTAAAATTTTAAAAAGAATAAACGAGTACATTTAGTCGACGCAATATATTAAGCGACTAAGATTTGTAAAAAATGCAACGAGTTTTACAAGTAGATTGATAAATGTTACTACACAAAACAAAAAATATTGTTACTACAACTAATTCGATTTTTATATAAAATATTGTTACAGTTTTGATATTATTAGGTTGAAAATGATTTTGATAAACTTATTAACGAAACTGGGTAGCCACTGGTACCTACGCTTGCCGTAGATGCGCAATTGCGATTGCGCTGGCCCGACTTTCCTATATCTATATTATATTTTATTACAATTTTGTACTCAAAGTGAACTTATAGAAATATACCTTTGCCAATATATTTAAATGTGCATTAGTTATAATTATAAATATAGTTATATACATATATATGTATATATATTTATATATGCATAAATAAAATATATAAGTATATAACTATAAAACATATTTTACGTTTCGTTCGCCCTTAATATACTTTGAGTACATAATTGTAATAAAACACCGCCATCGCTCCAATCGATCAATAGCACACAAACCACTTGTCGTCTCTTCTCTACGTACTGACACAAAGACGAGAAATATGTCGACAGTATCGGTTAAAATGTCGACAAAACGCAATAACCATGTTAGAGTTTGAAGACAAAAATCCGCGGCTAAGTAAAAAAACACGTTTGACATAAGAAATCGACTTCTAAACGCAGCCATGTTAGAGACGACTGACGACAAATGACTAAAACACGAGAAAATGGGTAGACAAAATTTTGTCGTGTTGCGTATGCTAGGCGGGCTGGGACGGTTAAAAATGACTGCCTTCCGGAATTCGGGCAGTTGCCCGAATTGGGCTGTCAGCGTCCCCTTTTCCTTACGAAGTGGGCAGACCCGACATTCCTCCAATAAATTGAGAATGGTCCCAAACTAATTATATAATTAGTTCACATCACTCACTTAGTTTTCTATTTGTGAGTCTGGTTAAGTTGTTCTATACCCATAGATTTGATCTTTTCACTTCTATTGCAGAATGTATGGTCCAGTCATCGTGGCTCAAAAATGGCCATATTTCACTTATTTTTTGCCGGTAGCGGATTTATCACTATACTTATGTATTTTTCGCCGCTGATTACGATGGTGAGGTCCAGATCTGTCCAAAACCTGTGCTAAAAAAGTTATGGACACTTTTTGGACACAAAACTAGCGAAAAATGAGTTTTTGGGAAATAACGCGAAAAATAAGCCTTTGTCGATAAAAACCCAAGAGATAAAAATTGTTTTAATAACGATTGATTTCAGGTGCCGGGCCCAGAGATATGGCCCATTTCGTGCATTTTTGGCGGTTTTGGAAAATTACGTTTATCTGGCGCATTTTTTATTTTTTCAAGGCACACTATCAGACAAAAAGTAGTGTTTTATACGTTCTTTGGTCACGCTAGTGATTTTTTTCCTAACGTCAATTTTCGCTCCAAATTCGGCCATTTACAAAAATCCGTAAAATGACGATTTTTAGCATAAAAATTAAGCTATCCATAAAATTCAAAATTCTGTCCATTGGTTTTGATGCCTAACACCTACAATCCAAAATTGGATCATTTTGAACTGCTAAAAAATTTTTAAGACGCATTTTATGTTTGGGCCCAATCCAAATCAGGTAATTTTTGAGGTTAGGAAAGTCTGAGTGGGCTAAAATTGCAGATATTGTTGAAATGTTCAAAAATAAAGGATTTTACTGAAGGATATTTTTTTATCTGTACAGGCACTGAACAAAACACGAAAAATGTGTTTAGGGCCCTACAGGGTCCATTTTGGCCCTTATCGAGAAAAATCCTTCGCGACATGGAAGAAAACCCTTTCAAATGGCTGGGATTGAACCTTCAAACTCCCATAGGTCTTTTGGCCAAAATTATCGACTAATTACCAAAAAAATATTTTTCGCGATTTCTCATTTATTCTTCCATTGTACAGAAAGGTTTTATTTTTAGTTTCAAATTAGGCCTAAAAATTATTATATATCAATCAAGAACTAAAAAAATAAAAAAATCAAGCATTAAAAAATTCATATAAAAAATACGTGTATTCTGAATACCGTTGTGTCAATTATGTGTCTAATTTGAGGTGTCAAATGCAAAATGGTATAGACTACTTGATATGAATTATATTTAAATGTATTAATATTTTTGACGACCGTTTGGTGCAAAGGTAGCGATCCTGCCTTTCGCACCGATGGTCCTGGGTTCGAATCCCGGTAGGAGCAGATATTTGTATGATGAATACGAGCATTTGTACCTGAGTCATGGGTGTTTATATACATTTCTATAAATATTACATATCTATATATCATATATGTATTTCTATCCGTTACCCTAGTATCCATAACACAAGCCTTACTGTGCTTACTTTGGGCTAGGCTAATTGGTGTGAATGTAGGAAATATTTATTATTATTATTTTATTTTAATATTATTAATATACTTATTACCAAAAATGATTTTTCGCGCTATATCACGTTTTTATTCCAAGTATATGAAAATTTTTCGGCAATAATTTTATCAAAAGATACAGCCGTTTATGCCGCAAATTTTCGACACTCGCAAGGGAACCTACAGGGTACTTCTCGTGAACCCAGAATCTTGAAATTTGGTACGAAGCAACGTCTGACAGTACAGATAAAGGAAAAATTGCGAAAACTGTAAATTTTTAGTTACATCATATAATAAAAATATTTTACGGAACCCTCTGTGCACGAGTCCGACTCGCTCTTGGCCGGTTTTTTTTATTAATTTACTTCTTCCGTTTTGTTCGTGTCAGCTGAATAAAGCACGTCGTTTCATTTAAATATAACCACTTTGAACATAATTACAAGTATTTGTACCCGAGTCATGGGTATTTATATATAACTTTATTAATATTAAATATGTATGTATGATATATGTATGTCTATCCGTTACCCTAATACACGGCTTACTTTGGGCTAGGCTAATTGGTGTGAATGTAAGAAGTTATATTTTTTTTTGTGTTTGAAGATGTCTCAAGAATCAATTTAATTAGAAATTTAAATGTATTTCTTATCCCGTAAGAGTATCATGTTGATTTGTTCAAGATGATATACAATTGCTTTGAAAATTATTAAGGTAATTATTTAATTTATGCGAAACCCTCGTATTGAGAGGTGATCGTTCGCTTACTTCAAATATTTGAATTGTACTAATTTAATTTCTGTTTTATTGCTAGAAGAAAGTTCAAAGGTAATATCAGATCATATTATTAGGATTTCAAGAAACGAATAATCTAGATAAACTTGAGTATACTTATCATTTCTCTTTGCCATTTTATTTGTTTTAATTTCAGTAATTGTCGTCATTCAAAGTTGTGAAGGACGTCACACCAATTAAATTATCATATTATACTAAACAACATGAAATGAAATATCAAAGATATTTTATTCACCAAAAATAGAGTATTAATATTAAGAACAATTGTTATCAAGAGCTTGGCCGTTGTTTGGAAGGCATTTCGTACCTTCGCATATAAGTTATAATATTGCTTTATTAAAGCCACACAAGTAGTAATAAAAAAACCATGTGTGAAAATCACACGTGGTAGAAGTGAAACCTTAAAAAATAATACGTCCACGTATACCAAATACCACGGTTGTTGTGATGCCTTCTCTCAAGCTTTGTACTACACATGAGCACACAAACATGTACTTACACACGTACGATAATGTATAATGCTTCCTATCTTATTTTCTCCTACGTTAAATCTTATGAATTTATGTGTCTGTCTCTTTAATGTCGCTTTTTCGTTTCATCGACTTTCAAATCACAACGATGATAAAGAAGTTTTCACTTCAATATTTATTACATTCACACCAATTAGCCTAGCCCAATGTAAGCACTGTAACGCTTGCGATTTTGATACTAGGGTAACGGATAGACATATATATTTGATAAATAGATATGTAATATTTATAGAAATATATATAAATAACAATGACTCAGATACATATGATTATATTCATCACACAAACATCTTCCCCTTATAGGACTCGAACCCAGGACCGTCGGTAAGAAAGGCAGGATCGCTACCGTTGCACCAAATGGCCGTCAGAGTGAAATATTGTATGGCAGGTTTATATATACGAGTGGTTCGTCTTTTTTGATTAAGAGGTTTAAAATATGAGGTCTTTTCATTTATTCTATATGAATATATCTTTGTTCCTTATGCGTTCCAAAACCAATGATCAGATTGTGATGAAACTTTGTTGATTTGTTGGTTGTATAGACAGCAAAGAAGGATCAACAAAAAAGGGTGTTTCAAAGCATGCCGCGTGCAGCTATTTATAAATAAAACTAATTTCAGTAAAATTATTTATCAAAATTAATAAAAAAAAGTTCGGTTCGAGTGCCGAAAGGGGCAGATGTTTGTGTGATGCCTGATTTATCTATGTATCGTATATGTATATCTTTTCGTTACCCTAGTATCGATAACACAAGCCTTACAATGCTTTCTTAGATCTAGGCTAATTGGTGTGAATGTAAGAATTTTTTTTCTGCCATGTCTTATGACTAAATTCCACATTGATTTTAACCCTATTTTCCATTGGGAACACAAATTTTTGGCATAAATATATTAGCTATAGTTGCCCGGATAAAATAATACCGAACCTAACCTAACCTAACCTAACATATGTATACATACAATCATGCCTTTTTCACGCAGAGGTAAGCAGAATTCACAAATTTCAACTTTCCACGATCCTGATATATATCTCTTGCTTCTTCAACTCTCATTAGACCTTTCACACAAGCTCGTCGGTGAAAGGTTTCTATGACCTGGCCTTTTTCAGAGCATCTTCAATTTGGTCCCTGAAAGTTCGCCTTGGTCTGCCGTCTCCAACTTGCCCATCCACATTTGCCTCATATATTGGTCGTGTCAATTTTCTTCCTTCCATCCTCTTTAAACCATCTAAGCATATCTTTGTCTATTTTTCAGACCACACCAATCTCTTATCACATCATTCCTTTCTTTCCTTTCCTTGAAGAAAAGTTTTCTTGAATGTTTTATAACTATATAATAAAAGGGAGGAAAATATCAGCCCTTGCCGAGTTTCTTGCGGCTTCTTCTCAGTACTAGGTCTCCCGACGTAGGACTTACGAAACCATGGCGTTGCTTTGACGTTCAATACACGCATTGTATGTGCTCATAATGATTGAAAATCTTTTCATCATATCCTGTCAGATTATATTAAATAACGTCAAATGATTTGTTTTGTTTTAGTTTATCTAGGCGTTACTAGATGGCGTTGTACCTTGTTAAATGGCGCTATTTAAATTCTTACCTCCACTAACTACTATACTTTACTAGATACAGACACGTACCTGGACGCTTCTCTCCCACACGACACGGCCTACAATAAGCCGAGGTCCGAGCTCCTAAAGGCGCCCTATTGCACCCCGTCCTTCTTTTCCGGCTAGAGCACCAAAGTGAATGAATGAATGAATTTATTTATTCACAGAAAACAGATTATGAATTTCATCCATCTAGAAAACCACTACGATGGCTCGCTACTCTCGTCTTAAGGTCCATCTAAGGATCTTGCCATCCCGAAACCCGGTATCATTATTGAGGTCATTTCAGTGTACCAAATGAAATCAGAACCAACTATTTTAGTCAAATCGAAGGTCGCCCGACTAAATTACTTTGGGAATCGGAAGCCACTTGATCGAGATATACTTACATGGCCAACCCATAGATGATTTGTGATAACAGCGGTTTCAATTAGGTCTATAACTAGTTCGATGTAACTGATAATTCGGTGGGATCTCATACATAGGATTAACGCTTATGTCGACAGCCGTAAGGTAGATAATTAAATTAATAATTCATAATATTTTTGAAGTCATACTTCTTAAGGCGCGTTATGAAAAATGATGTGAGTGAAATTATTAAATTCGCTCGCTTCACTGTAACACAAAAGTAACAGGATGAAGTTGCTCGCAATGGCGACATGGAATAAAGCAGCAGGATGAAGTTGGCCGCTGATTGGCTCAAGGTAGTTACTCAAATATTTATAAATGTGTGTGCGTGTGATTTTAAATTATTTATTACTAGCTTTCCACCCGCGGCTTCGCCCGCGTGGAATTCGGTTATATTGCGGTATAAAGCACAACTATAAGAAAACTTCTCATTCCCACGGAAAAATCTAAGAAGCGCGATGTAACGCTGGATACAATTAGTTGTTAAACCAAAACTGAATGGTACACTATATTATGTTTTCCCTTGTGGAGCAAAAACATGCCGATTTTGGGCACTGGAAACCCGGGAACACGCTACATAGAGCTGACCATGCGAAAAACAATGTTTTTCCAAGTGCACTCCAGCAACCCTTAGAGTTTGGCCTTGTGCTTTATTAATGGTCATTGTAAATGAAACCCTTATAGGAAATTGTAGTCTTTTAAATTGAAATGGGAGGTCTGTTGGAATAATCGGAATCCGAGGAATGAGTACACTTTCACCCTTTGCTGCGCCAGTTAAAATAGTGGCTGTAATAATGTTCCGCCCAAGCTGAGTGACACGCAGCCTAGTACCATTACACAGTCTAGGGGCATCGAGATTACGCATGAGCATCACCGGAACACCTACTTTTAGTTTTAATTTATGAGAAGGCACCCCAGATAATTCCAAAGAATTTAAGAACTCCACAGGATATGAGTTACTTTATTCTGTTTCTATCACTGTGTCTACAGATAGATATTCAGTATTTTCTCCCATTACTTCTTTTGGAATATCATTATAAATTCGAGATATCATTCCACTTCTTACGTATCTTAAAAAAACACTTCGATACCACGTTTTAAAAAACACCCAGCGCCATCTTTCGCATAACTCTAGAACTAAATAGCGTAAGCTATGATTCCACCTCTTACGTATTTTAAAAAACACATCGTTACCATGTTTTAAAAAACACCCAGCGCCATCTATCGCATACCTCAAGAACTAAATAGCGTAAGCTATCATTCCACTTCTTATGTATTTTAAAACACATCGTTACCATGTTTTAAAAAACACCCAGCGCCATCTATCGCATACCTCAAGAACTAAATAACGTAACTAATACTTATACCAATTAGTAATTCGTTGACTTTAGTGATTTCAGGATAAGTAGATGTAAAAAAAACAATTTAGACAATAAAACAAATTGTACGTCATCCCTCGAGAATTCCTCATTTTCGAGGATTCATTTTCGTATCATTTAGCTTCAAAATTTACATGTTCATATTCGTTTGCAACATATAAGTAGATGTAAAAAAAACAATTTAGACGATAAAACAAATTGTACGTCATCCCTCGGGAATTCCTCATTTTCGGGGATTTATTATCGTATCATTTAGCTTCTAAATTTACATGTTTATATTCGTTTGCAATATTTTACCTTGTTTTAAACGACACACAGCGCCATCTACAATCCATCCATTAAGCAAACAATATTTTTGTTTTTCCTCGGGAATATCAATTTTTCCAGGATAAAAAGTACCCTATTATTTAATCCGGACTTTTATCTTTACGTCTGCAAAATTTCAAAGCAATCGGTTAAGTAGTTACGGCGTGAAAGCGGAACAAACAAACAAACAAACTCACTTTCCGATTTATAATATTAGTAAGGATAGTAAGGATGTTAGCTTTTATTTTTTGGTATATGAGTAAGTTAAGTTATTCAGTATATTATTAGTAGTAATACTTGTAGAACGATAATGCCGACAGCTATTATAGTTTTTCAGCAGTTTATAAGGTATCTGGACAAAAGAAAAAAGCGTGTTCAAAAAATCCACCGTAAAAAGCTAACACTACAAAATTGCAATTTTGGCAAATTCCAATGAATTTCGATATTGCGTTGTGTTATAGTTTTTGCGAACGCTGCGCGTCGCTCCAATGAAATTGCTAACATATTAACCTGATAAGGCTCCAACAAAATTTGCCTCATTAATCAAACTGAAAAACCACACGTTAGAATTGTTTTATAGTACGAAAACTAATATTGTATTTTTTGGTATCTATACCTCTAACTGCTGTATTTTTACATCAAAGGAATTATTGACGACCGTTTGGTGCAACGGTAGCGATCCAGCCTTACGCACCGACGGTCCTGGGTTCGAATCCCGGGAGGGACAGATGATTTCATGATGAATGCGAACATTTGTATCATATATGTATGTCTATCCGTTGCCTAAGTATCCATACATAAAACACGCCTTACATTGCTTACTTTGGGCTAGGCTAATCGGTATGAATGTAATAAATATATATTTATTATTTTATATTTATTATCTGTATTTCCTCTCATGGATCAGAGATCATTATTAGAAAAAATCAAGCTCTCTTCCAATTTCATAATTATGGTTAAAATTATACTGGTCCGTTCTATGGTAAGCGCTTAACCACTATCACACCTGGTGGTTAGCTACGATGCGATCTAGGATGTGCAGCGCTTGCCTAGAAGATACCTATTCACTAGAGACTTAAAGACCCCTAGATTGTGTTTATCAGGAAACACTGTCTCAGGCCCAAACGCAATTTTAAGTACTTAAAAGGTACCTAACGGGTCCGGCTGAAAATCAACGTTGTGGCTCAAAGGCTTCGACACGAGATGAGTTGGTCAGCCTTTTCGGTCGCTTCTGTTTTTTAGTATTAAGAAATCTACTGTAACTGTTGGCATTTTATAATAGAAGCACTAAACATATAATACTTTATAATCAGGATCATTAGTAATTACAAATATGGCTACCAAATATCTCTGCAGTCTTTCAGTCAAACATTTGTAGGACAAATAACATATTTTATTATTTATGAGGCAAACGTGCATTGGCAAGTTGGTAGAGGATAAGGCGAACTTTCGAGGAACAAATGTAAGATGTCCTGAAAAAGGCCAGATCAAAAGTATCCTTAGGCAACGAGCTTGTGTGAAAATTCTAATGAGACTTGAAAAACCGGCCAAGTGCGAAACGGACTCGCTCACGAAGGGTACCGTACAAACTTTTATTTAAGTAAAAAAATCACGTTTGTTGTATGGGAGCCCCCCCTAAAATATTTATTTTATTTTTAGTATTTGTTGTTATAGAGACAACAGAAATACATAATTTGTTAAAATTTTAACTCTCTAGCTATCGCGGTTTTTGAGATACAGCCTGGTGATAGACAGACAGACGGACAGACAGCGGAGTCTTAGTAACAGGGTCCCGTATTTACCCTTTGGGTACGGAACCCTAAAAAGGGAGAGATGTATGTCAGGATCATGGAAAGTGCGTGAAAAAGGCGCGGTTTTATGTACGAAAAAAATTTCTTAAGATTGAAGTTTGATGGAAATGGCTAAAAGGCATCTTGTATCAGATGAAGCTTTTCATCGCATCTTGAAAAGCTTTACGTGATATATCTTTTTGCTAGTTATTTAATCAAAAATCTTAAATCCTTTGAGCTTAGGCGTAGCGCCGAAAGAGGGTATAGGTTTAATCAAGCGAAAAGTTGTAAGGAAGCGACTGATAGGAATGGAGCTGAGATTCTATGACGTAATTATATGACGTAATCTCGTTCACATTTAACGTACGATGTGTTTAATCCATTTATTTTTTGAACTACTTAATTTATGTACTTTATATAAAAGTCAACTTTAAATAAACGAACGTTTCGTTTTAAAGTTATTATTTTTACGAACTTATCTAATTTCCTTTGCTTAACACGTTCAATGCCACCATCGACTCGCTAGGCGAGTTCAATATGTCAGTGAACTCGCCTAGCGAGTCGATGGCATAGAACGTTTTAATTATAATTAAGCGTTCTTTTTGAAATAATAATTTGATACACGCATAATTATATTAAGGCATACTTTTATATGCATAAAAATATATGTTAATTATAATAAATATTGCTTTCTCACGTGTGAATGAGGAGTAACGAGAGAATCATTTATGAGCCAAATGAACTAAGAGATAAGGTATGTGTTTGCATTTAATTACCAAATTTTGGTAAGTAAAATAATCATGCTAGCTGCATAGCCACTTTACTTGTTATTACTAAAAAACCGAAGTTATATTTGATCCGAAGGTCCTAGGTTCGAGTCCCGGAAGGAGTAGATGTCTGTGTAAATGAATACGAACATTTGTAACTGAGTTAGTTATTTCTATGACTGCATATTTATGTATATCTATCTGTCTATGTAGGGTAATAACCCTAGTATCCATAAACAAACAGTGTTTTTTTAGGCTAGGCTAATAGGCTTTAATTTATGAAATATTATTATTATTTACTAAATAATTCTTTTTTAAGATAAACAAGTAAAAATATGCAAATCAATGCAAAAATAATTAGCATTCAATTATTGTTGTCTACAGAATTAGTACCTATAACAAAAAAATCAAGGTATTATTATTACAGAAAAATGGCTAAATCGTTATGCCAAAACAAATTAGGAATAAAAAAGGCGAAAGAAAGAATTCCCCTCCAGTGACCACCTCATACATAAAAAGGTTGTTTAAAATCGGTCCAGCCGTTTAGTCGGAATTCTGTGATTTATAAATGTACAAAAAAATGTAAAATGTAAATATGCAAAGGTTATATAAAGAATTATGTAACCCCAGCTTTGCCCGGGCTAAAGATTAAGTCAACACCACATCTAAATGAAACAATGTAGAGAATTTTTAAATACTAGAAGAATCCCAAAATTCCATAGACAAGAATTCCATAGACATAAACCTTTAAAAAAGTCCACTCCCTTTTTTCCGAGAACTAAGGAGATGTTTTAATCAAACGATCACTATCCTTTTATGATGTTTTTTTTATTTTCTGCAATTTCAATTCTATCTTATATGATATATTAAATGGCTGTTTCATCTTAATTGATCATTCTTACATTAGTAAAAATTCTTTCGAATGCGAGGATACTCCTCTTATTGATGAAACAACGCTAGCTCACAGCGTCAAACAGAAAATTGAATAAAAAAAATTGATGGCTTTGTATCGCTTTTATCGCTTCTTGGTCTGATTACATAAAATTGCGAACCATGTACATAGTTCAAGTTGATGTGTGAACATCAGTTCATCGCAACGCTTATCAGACAACTGCAGTGAGAAACTGCTTTAGGCCTCGTCTCCACGGTCTAGTTCCGACAAAATCGGATCGGATCGTCTAGTTCCGACAAAATCGGATTGGATCGTGGGAATATATTGTTTCGCCGAATTGTTACAAGCTTATTTTTCACCTGCCCCAGTGTATGTAATGAAATCTTGCAAGTTTAATTTGACCCATTTCCTGGTTTCCGATTGAGCTGAAATTTTGCATGCATATGTGTATCGCGTAACTGCAATATTATGATGATATGGAACTGATCTTATGGTGGAGCTGGAAAGTAGCCATAATAACTCCTAAATAAAACAAATCAATCCCTTCAAGTTTGGGCTCGTTTGAATTGTCTTGATGAATATTTTGGTCCTAGGTAATATCCGTATGCAACCTCATCAAATTTGGGAAAACCAGTTCGTTTAATTTGCTATGAATGTGCATGTTGTCTGATTAGTTTTTGACTTTTTAGTTCGTTTGATAAACAAGTAAAAGCTTGTTAAAGTTAATTTTTAATATTTAATTTTCATAATTCATTTATTAATTGCAAGTCATATGTACATAAGTTCAAAGAAAAAGGAACTGCCGTGTGTAATATCATAAGAATCAAGCTACTTTTTATACCTACACAAAGATACAACCTTCATCAAAGGGCTGACCTGAAAATTTAATATCTCGAACTGCCCCGTGCTCAGGAAGACACATTAGACCGTTTATCTCGTAGGAAGGTCATCACCTTAGCAGTGTGAATATTAACCGCTTAAAATTCTGGCAGGAAATCAAATAATAAAAATAATATTTTTTACATTCACACCAATTAGCCTAGCTCAAAGAAAGCGCTATAAAGCTTGTGTTATGGATACTAGAGAAACGGATAGAAATAAATATATGATAAATAGGTATATAATATTTATCTCAAGACTGGTGCGATAGGTAGAACCGCTACCTCAATGTCAAGTGCCTCACTAATGACAAAAACAGTGAGGAAATCCAGAATGACCTTTATATTTTCTTTGTTGGTACTACTTGAAATAATAATGTTATTGCCTTTGAACTAAACTCATAGAAAAGAATAATGTAGAGGGAGGAATTAGAGTTTAAAGTCGTCTGGTCGCGTGAGAACGGCAGCGTGCCTTGACTTTCAGTAAAAAAGAGAGAAAAGCTCAACGGGCTTTGAGTTTCGGTTTAATAATGATATTTTGGTTTAGCAATAATCTTAGTGTGGATGCAGCCGTACGGCTAATTTAATTTCGGATCCGGAAAAATTCTGACCGTGGAAACGTACTGTTATAAATCAGTAGAACGTGAAACGAGTACCGAATGCGCCGACCTCCCATCCGCTGCGAAACTGTTGGCTCTTTAATGCTAACCTAACGACCGTTACTCATAATTTGGTAACAGTTATACAACTTACGATAATAATCAAGCTTTAATTTTTCTCTTCAAAAGTCACAAAAAATTACAATTAATGTTATATAAATATATATATGTATATTAAAATTTCTCTTTCACAATGTTTAACCGCGATGAACTCGGAAACAAATCAAGCGATTTTGTTGATTTATTTTTCATTTAGGACTTAAGATAGGTTTGATTTTAATTTATAAAAAAAAAATGAAATTTATAAAAAATAAGCCACAGCAACGCGTGGCCATGTGAGCTAGGTAAGAAACAGCTATGGATAGCTTACTTCCGCACAAAATAATAAAATGCACCGTCGCCCGCTTGCAAGTAAATGCAGACACCAAGTGTTAGACCGTGCAATATCGAGCATCGAGTCGTTGAAGTTGCAAGCTGTGTTGTTGTCTTGGCATCTGCGGTATCTATTTATTTGCAAGCATCCGGACGCTGCATCTTGCCTGTTTCTTGCGGAAGTAAGCTAAATATTATTGTTTTAATAAGTGGATATAGACTTCCGCCAAGTGAAGCTACAAACATTTATTTTAAATCAAAAGGATCATCTAAGTTGGGATAGGATAATCTAACCCAATGTTAGACTTCTTGTCTGGGCGGCAGAACAATTTGCGGGGCTGTAAACCTTAAAATGGCACCACGGTTCTGGGTTCGAGTTCCGGAAGGGGAGTTGTTCAAAGAGTGTGATCAAAATTTCCCTTTTCACTTGCATCATAGCTATATGTATATAACATATCTGTAATATACATATGTGTATTCGTTACCCTAGTATTCATAACACAATTCTTACAGTTCTTACATTGGGCTAGGCTAATTGGTGTGATTGTAAGAAATATTATTATTGTTATTTATACTAGCTGACCTGGTAACGCGTTGCTTTGGTAACGCGTTGCTATGGTAACACGTTGCTATGGTAACGTTAATTGATACAATGGAAAAAACAGCGGACAGACAAACACACAAACAACAAATTTGTGTTCTTATATTATAGATTATTACTGGCTGACCCGGCAACGCCTTGCTGTGCTATAAATCAAAATGAAAACTGTGCTATGTCCTTAGTTGGAACAAATCCAGCAAAATGAAAAAAATCATCCAAATCGTATGAGTAGTTTCCGAGCTCATCGCGGTCAAACACTGTGACAGAAAATTTTTGTATATAAAGATAATCACTGTACAAATTCAAAAATCTCACATTATGGTTATAAGACTAAACAATAGATTATATTGTATGGGACACAGTGTTTATAACTAGAAAACTATTTGTCCAACTCAAAATTAATCCACGTACGCGATTCTTTCCAATTTGATGGAAAACAAAATTTTATTGAATGATTATTCGATGTCATAAACCCGGTTTGAGGGCTCGTTTAATGAGAGCTGTAGCCATAAATCGCGTCGTAAATCAGGGACGTGACTCGCGAACAAATGATGGCGAATAGATTGCGCCCGACCAACGTATGTTGCTCCGCTAATAGAGATACACAATTATAACATTACTATGTATTGTGACATGAGTATTACATGTTAGTCTAGATTTGATTACATTTTTGTCAATTTCTTAACCGACGAGCTTACATGACAAAGCTGATGAGACTTGAAGAAGCCACAGATAAAATAAATAATATAATAAAATAATGTTTATTCATTTCAAGAACTGGCGTACAAAAACAGTTGTTGGCACCTTCTAGTAGGGACACAAAGCACCTGTGTCAGAGGGAGCCACTCTTCCATAGCAATTGTTTACTAGTCACCTTAAATTCTATTACATAACAGAATAGGAACTAACATTATTATTGTGAGGTTAGACTAACATTTTATTTACTCTAATTATTGAGATTAACATTTCATTTTAATAGATTGATATATGTATATTTATTTCGTATTTTATCATGAGAAAATTATAAAAACAAACAGTTCTAGTTTATATTTAATCCTGACGTTTCAACTCCTTTACAGGAGCCGTGATCACAGGATTACTAAGATGATGGTTGTCATGTATTTTCTACTACCTTCACAATATTTTAATCGGGCACGTTCCTAATTATTAAATTATTTTATATAAATCAAATTGTTTTATTTTTATTTTTACATATTATTTAGTTATTTTATTAATTCTCACTACGATTACATTGTATACTACTGAGTCTACTACCAGTTCGGAAATTGGGAGGGCCTTCCGAGAAGAACTGGCGAAAGAAACTCGGGCAGGGGGACCGACCTCCATCTTACTGTTTAATTATTTGCAAAAAGAGCTAACTACATCATCAGGTCTTGCAATGTGTGTTTTGTAGGTATTAATTTGTTAATTATTGGGTCCCAAGCAGGTGGAACCCTCCAACCTTCGTCTCTATTGAAATTACGATGTTTCCTGATTTCAATAGCCTCGCGTAGCATCCTAGGAACAAATCTTTGTTCTCTAGCGAGAATTTGTGGTTTATCGAAACGAATGTAGTGGTTTGGCCCCTCAAAAGCATGCTCACACACTGCAGACCTATTATCGCGCCTATGTTTTGTTTCTTTCGCCAGTTCTTCTCGGAAGGGCCTCCCAATTTCCGAACTGGTAGTAGACTCAGTAGTATACAATGTAATCGTAGTGAGAATTAATTAAATATCTAAATAATATGTAAAAAATTAAAATAAAACAATTTGATTTATATAAAATAATTTAACAATTAAGAACGTGCCCGATTAAAATATTGTGAAGGTAGTAGAAAAATACATGACAACCATCATCTTAGTCATCCTGTGATCACGGCTCCTGTAAAGGAGTCGAAACGTCAGGATTAAATATAAAATAAAATAAAACATGCGCAAAAATCCGTAAAAAAGTGTTTTATTCTAATGTGTAATGTGCGCGGAAGTGTAAGAACTAAATAAGTTCTAGTTTAGCTATTATCCAGATCTGTTTGTATTTATATTTATTATATTTTTTTGTTATTGTTATATTAACAGTAAACAGTAGGTACGGTGAACTAAAATTTTAAGTGATGATGTTTAAATGTGTGTGTGTATGGGTGTGTGTGTGGGTGTGTGTGTGTGTGTATGTTAGGATCGTGGTAGGTAAAAATCTGTGATCTCCGCCTACTCCTGCAAGAAGAAGGCGTGATTTCATGTATGTATATCTATATATATCTTAATATATATAAATTACATGTCTCGTTGTTTGTCCGCGATGGACTCCTAAACTACTAAAGCGATTTTGATGTTTTTTTTTTCATTTTGCTGGATTCGTTCTGACTTAGGACATAGAATATGTTTCATTTTAATTCAAAATAAAATAATATTGCTAATTATAATAACTGATCCACAGCAACGCTGTTTAATTTTTCAATGCGATTTATTTAATTTTTTTGCGATGGTTATGACATTTGATAATATGTATTGTTCCGGCTCACAACCATCATAATACATCTATGGCAAACCGTTGTACACTCAACATTGCTATTCTCTACTGGTAGGATATTTCAACTCAGGTTGGATTGTATTAGTCACCTGGTCGTAAACAAACTTTTAGCTCTCAAATCGTAATACGATACACCGACATTTACTGTAAACAAACAGGTTCAGCCGGTTGAATGTATTCTCAATCACGTGGTCGAATATGTTATTTTATTTTTTTTGTCAACGATTTCTTATAATAATCATATTATTTAAAGATAATATGGGGATAATATGAACTGTATTGGTTTATTAACCCCTTAAAACCCGAGAGCATTATATCATGCGCGCGACAACGATACCTAAAATCCGCGAGCATTATATATGCTCTAATTTAATCCTTATTACGGCTTTGGTATTGGTTCGGATTGATTGAATGATATTTTTACTCGTAGAGAGAGAAATAACGCATTTAACACTAAGCTGGGCTTCAAGGGGTTAAGCTTACTCAAGAGTAAACAATTTTTGAAACAAAATAAATGAAATACCCTTTTTCAATGAACTAACCGCAATCAACAAACATTAGAGGAAAAAGTATATGAAATTTTTCTTTCTTTTTTTTCTCATTCACTTTTTTGGAATTAAATGTGTTTTTTCCAATTATAACTTAAAATTATGATTGGCTATACTATTGTTGACTTAAAGTTATATTTGAGTACTTTTTCTTTGATTGCTACTGTTTCTGCTGATGTGTAGTAGTAAAAACTGCTTGAGATGTGAATAAAATTTATTACTTTTTTCAAAATATAAATATTTTACAGACAGTGAAAATTATGTGTGACCAAGATTCGAATGCCAGGACTTCGAACGGTTAGTAAACGACGACGTCATCATATTCCAAAGATCCTTCAGTAAGCGCCTGATAAGTGTACATAGCAATTATGACGAAAGCAGTAATGTCGTTGGTTGAGATACGTGAACAGTCATCATTATTCAAGTTTCAGGATTTTTATAGTAATGTCATCCGGTACACTGCTCTCCCAATCAAACCTATAGCTGGCCGCTGCATCTACAGCCATCAAGCTGACTTATTATCATCTGTTTCAACTCGTCAAATTATCTATTTTTCTTTCAAATGTGAGGTTATTACTTTTACGATGAAACAACGCTGGCCTTCAGTGTTTAAAAAAGTAAAAAGTACTAAAAATTTTCGACGGTTACTCACAAGGCTCGGTAGCTCAATAGCGAGAGCAATGAACTGGACATCCAATGGTTGCGAATTCGAGTCCCACCTGAAGAAAGCTTGTGAGCTCAGTTGATTGTTTCTAGTATTTTTCTATAATAAAATCGTATTGTATAATCTCATAATCTCTGAAAATGACACTATTTATAAACCTTTGGGGTTTCTGAGTGTTATTTTCAATTAATTTATATTGTAAACGATAATGTAATATATAAAATTTGATTTTTTTGTGATATGTAGGTCAATGTTACAATAATGATATTTGTCAATGTTGTTAGTAAAACTAAATTTTCACATCAGGTGAAGTCGATAAAAACCTTACTAAAATATTCGCTTAGTGCGACTCATTGGTATATCAACGCTATAACGGTGGCGCCTATTTGTAAGTCTGGTTGTCCGATGAATAAATGGGGACGGCGGAACAAGGATGTGCAATTCTGCTGTACCGAAATGTTTCTTATGAAAGGCAGATAAGCTTGCCTTACCTAACTAGGATATAGGGTTTCTTTCATCCAGACAAAATTATGTTCCCGAGGGATAGAAATGTAACTTTTAATCAGTAGTCTACATTAATCCGCGGGTACAAGCTAGTAAATCATGAATCTTTAGAATAACTCGAGTCTTCTTGTCTTAAGTAGTTTTAGGGATAAAAGCGGCTTCGTGGATATTGAAACTTTTTTATTACTCTTGAAAAGTATATGGCAAACGATATTATCACAAGTTTTAGAAAAAGGTTCGTTTTATATCGGTTTTATTATGATTCGCTAGTTTTGGGACATTTGTCGTTTTAAAAATTATCGATTATTTTATTTGATAATTTTTGAAATAGAAAAATACTACAAAACATCTACTAAGCTCACAAGTTATTCTCAGGCGGGATTCGAACCCGTAACCTTTGCATGTCAGGTCCAATGAACATGTCCATTTGAACCACCGAGCCTTGTGAACACCTGTCGAAAATTTCTTCTTTTTACACTGTAGGTCAGCATTGTCTCTTCAATGAGAAGAATATCCTCTCGTATTCGAAAGAACCATTTTTACAGATGTTTAGACAATAATTCAGATGAAACAATCATTAAGTAACAATGATTTTGATATATTTTTTGCATTTTTCAATGATATTTTATATGGTACCTAAATTATTTTATTAGAAAGAGAAGTGTGTTTCAGCTCCGTCGCACGACTGGAGTTTAATGTTGAATTCTACCATTTAAATTATGTTACGCGGCTTACGTGCTCTCGCACAGTTGGCACTCGCATCCGCTGCCATTCTTGACAAGCAGCGCTCTCTTTGAAAACAAGAAGGCAAGAAAAGTTCTGTTTTTTTGATAACGTGAGCGAGGAGCAGCGTCTTAACGCCGTGCGGTCAAATATTGAGCATAAACAACAGTTTCATAGTTTCATGTGTGTTGGATTGTGCAACACACATGATTGACATACCTAACAGAATAAGAAAATACAGCACATGCGGACTAAATTCGGTGAGTCGTACTCCCTTTGTTTCTTTGTTAGAATTGTCTAACTCGGGTCAATCAACTTATTTACCCCAATCATAACATTTCTAATAAAATATTTAACTTAACAACGATTTTATTTCAACAGGAACAGAAAATAATAAAAGAAAACTTCAAAATAAAAGGGAAAGGTGCGCACGATAAATTAAAAAAAAGTAACGCTGTCAGTTCATTAGTAATCAATTAGTTAGATTACTAATTATTAACTAGCTGCAATGGACATACAACAGGTATCTACAAACGCTCGTATTCATCATACAAACAACTGCCCATTGCGGGATTCGAACCCAGGACCGTCAAGTTACTACCTTAAAACTAGGTTACATTTACGTCGTTGCATTCACACATACGAAATGCTAAAATCACTTTAAATAATATTTAATTTATTGTTATATTCACGCATTTATACCTAATATCCGTACGGCTGCTTAAACAACAATTTTATAGTTACTAAGTAATAAAGACAGTGTTAGAACGACTATCATTGGGTTTGTTTCGTGCATAAACCTTTCCTTACAAATCTTCTTTCACTCATCTCGTAAACTGTATAATACGATACAGTTATATTTTAAATACTTTTTATTTCATACTATCGCCCATTTCATCTTATAATAACTTGTGAACCGAGTTGATTTTTTTAGTATTTGTTTATTAAAATTTATCATAAAAAAGCATTTAAAAAGCAAAACAAAATAATTAATAATATTTATATTTGGTTTCCGTAACTCATAACTATTATATTATTAGCATAATTTATTTATGGGTCTAGTCGACTATTATTTAAGAAACATCCGCCTATAGTATTAAATAACGGCTTACAGCAACGACCTGTTAACACTTCCAGTATCTGTTTAACTGTATCGCGAACGGCCTAAGGGTATAATACACTCACACACAACATGGAGGAGAATATTAAAGATAGAACCGACACTTTAGGGTGACGGCTTTCAAAAATAGTGCTTGTTTACTGGACTTTGATTTAACTGCTCAAACATAAGACTTCAGAGTCTTAAAGGCAAGCCGTGCGGGCCAAACGGTATCGCGATTTGAAAACGAACAGCGACATCTAGTACACTTCGCGGTAACTAACATGAACTTTGCCGATGTAATTATGTGGCCTTATTTATTGCATTCTTTGTATACGTTATTTGCAAATAAATGTAAATAATCTACACAGCTCGACTTTTTTATAAAATATAATTATTTGATATTATCAAGCACAATATAAACACTTCAAACCCACTACATAAGGTAAGCGGTCACTTTATACTCTGCTTCCCTTTGCTTAGTTATCATTGCTATACACTTTTAATAAAGATTATTTAGCTATATTAAAAGTAATAATATTTATGATTTTTATATTTCTGCTTTTTCAATGCAGACGAAGACGACCTGTTTGATAGAACATGCAGGAATTTCTAAAGAAACTCAGTTTTTCTTGTATTTTTGTATTTTATATATACTTGATATACTTGATACAATTTATTACGCGGACGTGTCAAAAAAGATTGAAGTATGGTAATTTGCATAATCCATTCTAGAAAGACGATCATGTCATACATATTATGCATTCTTTGGATATATAAATATATTATTCACACTTATGAGCATAGCCCAAAGTAAATACTGCAAGGCCTGTGTTAAGGATACTGGGATAACGGATCGACATACATATACGATACATAGTTATATTTCCGAGTACTTATAACCCGTCTATTTTCAAAGCCAGGCACATCTGGGTTAACTTGTTCCATCGCGGATCCTGTCTTGGCCTTGATTGGGATCAAGAGCGAACCCATTCAACATTTAAAAAAGAATCTGTCCCAGTGTGTGACCGAGATGAACTCCAAAACTGCCCAATTATAATGATTTTTTTCATTTTGCTGGATTTGTTTCGTTTGGGACATAGGATAGGTTTTATCTTAAAAAATAAATAAAAATTGCAAATTATAATAACCGAGCAACTGCAACGCGTAGCCGGATCAGCTAGTAGTTACATAATATTCATAGAAATATATAAACCCAGGTATTAGTATTCATCACTCAAACATGCCCCTTCGAGGAGTCGAACTCCGGACCGTCAATGCGAAAGGCAAGATCGCTACCGTTAATAATTACAAATTATAAGTCAACAATCACAATTCGTGTGACATTGACGCCAGAGAGGCTAAAATAGTAGAAAGGAAATAATACGGCTAAATTAAATAATAAAGGCAGTGAGATTTCAATAGTTGAAAGTGTATAATGCGGCAAAATTAAATAATTAAGGTAGAGAGGCTAAAATAGTTGAAAGTGTATAATACGGCTAAATTAAATAACTCGCGGCGTGATAAGTCCGTTAAACGTGACATATTAATCCCCGGCCCGGCTTAAACCGAGGCCAGGGCAGCTGCCGAGGCACTCTCTTTGCGACTTCATTATCAGCCTACATCCGTACAAGGCTTGTTTATGCAGATTTCTCAGAAAGCTTTATGAAGCATGAACACACTTGAATGGGAAAACGCGGACGTCAGGAAATATTGTTCTCTGACTTATAACGAGAGTTTATATAAATAAATGAAATGTTATTTTAATATAGGTATGCTATATTGTAACTATTTATTATTAATCGTACTATAGTCCTCATAAGAAGGCTGAAGGTCACCTAAAGGGTGATGGATCGTGCTATGCTCGGAGTTTCCCTACGTGATCGAATCAGAAATTAGGAGACCCGTAGGAGAACCAAAGCAACCGACATAGCCCACAGAATTGCCAAACTTAACCGATTCGTTGCTACATACAATTACAGAAACGAAGGCTACGAGCTTGATTAACGTGAAAAATGAAGATAGTTTTATTCTGGGTGGATTTCCCTAAAACTTGATTTGAAGGAGTTATCATCGATTTAAAAATGACACGGTTTCGGTGGCTAACGCCACACGCAAAAAAAAGTGACAGCACGACAGGCGTGCCATCAGCAACGAATCGGTTAAGTGGCAATGGGCGGGGCATACAGCTCGTAAAATTGATGGCCGTTGGGGCAGAAAAGTTCTCGAGTGGTGACCACGGACCTTAGGACGAAGTGTAGGCAGGCCTCCCTCTCGGTGGACCGACGATCTGGTAAAGGCGCGGTAAGCACCTGATGCGGGCAGCGCAGGACCGGTCCTCGTGGAGATCCTTCGGGGAGGCCTTCATACCAATCGTGCTTTACGTTTGATAGGAGATATCATCGCTCATGACTGTGCTATTGACTTATTTGCCGATCATCCTAGTGTTATAATTAGTAAAGCATTAATATATTACCACAATATCTGACATGTCTTGACATTGGTTATTTTATTTTAATTTATTATTTTATTGACATTTTTAAATTTATAATGGTAATATCTTCTTTTTGTGTAAAATAGTTTATTATTAATTTGTTATTTTAAAGTTTGACTTTTTTAATAACTCAAACTTATAAGCGTTTTGGATGGTGACATCTCTTAGCACGTAAGGAAGCTAGACAAACAGAAACATAAAAATACAACACACACGCACAAAATAAAAACCGTCCCAGTAGAGTAAAAACCAAATCCCATCAAAAACAATACTTGTCAAAAAAACCAAGTCTCGCAACTCAGTTGTTCTACGGTAAAAAGTTGTGAGATCCATGTAATACCAAGTCGGTTATTAATTTATTCAGTCCCTACTTAAGCGAATTTCTGTCTTAATACGTCCAGTCCCTAAGACCACGATAGTGGTCCATAACAATTGAAAATCAATTGTGTCTGGAATCTCCGTACTCGAAGCATTAAGTTGTTACGTAATAATTAACAGCATCTTATAGTGACGCAAATCAATATTAAAAATCTTTATTGTTTTATATAAATATATTGACTCGGCCATCGCATGAAGACACGTGTACATTAAATTATTTAGTGCGACGGCCGAGTCAATATATTTATATAAAAAAAATAAAGATTTTTAATATTGATTTGCGTCACTATAAGATGCTGTTAATTAATACGTAACAACTTAATGCTTCGAGTACGGAGATTCCAGACACAATTGATTTTCAATTGTTATGGACCACGATCGTGGTCTTAGGGACTGGACGTATTAAGACAGAAATTCGCTTAAGTAGGGACTGAATAAATTAATAACCGACTTGGTATTACATGGATCTCACAACTTTTTACCGTAGAACAACTGAGTTGCGAGACTTGGTTTTTTTGACAAGTATTGTTTTTGATGGGATCTCATTGCTTTTTGTATTTTGTAGACAGTCTACTTTTTTCCTTTTCGGTACCTTCTACTTATTGTATATATGTATGTATATCTACCAGCAACGAAGTTTCTTAAAGCCCTCTCTCTGACTTATGAACTTTTCTTATTTTTGTAGGTTTTTTTAGTTTTTCCTTGATTCATACACCAAACACTATTTATATTCCAAATTTGAAGCTTCTAGGTCTGCTAGAAGTGTCTTAGAATTTTGATGATCGGTGAGTCAGTGAGTGACAAAATTAAGAAATTTGACCCGTTATAATTCTTAAACTACTAGTTCTAATTGTATGAAATTTGAAATATACCGTGTCTTTACAATGCCTGCATGGTTACTGAAAATTCAGTCTTCTAGTTTTATCCACAACGAAGTTACAGGGGGTCGAAAATGGCCTGAATTGCTTCGAGAAAAGGATTGTACGTCCGTGCCGCTTTTTTGCTTGACTTGGCGGGGGCACTGCCGTGCCCCCAGATATATACTCTAAGAACACAAATTTGTTCTTTGTGTGTTTGTCTGTCTGCTCTTTTCCCGCTCTATTTCCATTGTATACGCGTTACCATAGCAACGCGTTACCGGGTCAGCTAGTCATTTTAATAAAAATATAGGGTTACCTATTAAAGCTTTTTGAATTCACATTTACGCTTAACGTTGTCTAAATTAACAATTGTCATAAAATCTTTAAATATTTCTAAAACGCTTGACTTTAATGTCCAGTGTGTTTCCCATAAGATTTAGATTATGAATCCCTACAAAGACCATAATAACTATTTCTTATATAACGAGCAAAGGAAATAAACTTACAACATTTTACGGACAAAATAAGGTTAATAATTATAAATTATAAAATACTAGTTGACCCGGCCACGCGTTGCTGTGCCGACTGCAGCGCCATCTGCCGGGCGATCTAAACCATTTGTGAATCTAAACCATTCTCAGATCCCCTTGAACACACACAAAAAAAATCATTCAAATCGGTCCAGCCGTTTAGGAGGAGTTCAGTGACATACACACTCACAGAAGAATTATATATATTAAGATGGCAACTGTGAAATACATACTAAGATTAATATTTAGAGAAGTAACAATCCCTAACGTACGGTATTTGTATGTGGTTACAGTTCGTCGGTCGGGAAATATAACAATTAATTAAAATATAATATAAAAAAACAATACACAATTATTGTTATTTTTACATTTTTTCGGTTTTAATAAGTCTGATATCTATAATTAATCAATGACAGATGTTTGTTGACTTTAATTTGTTTGAGAAATATAAGTAATGTTTCCTACCGCCGATATTTCTGCAATGACATACTATCCTACTATCAGTATCGAATTAAAACACAAATGATTATGAATGAAAATATATATAAGATAAAATGTTAGTCATTCAAAATAAGCATTTACAGTGCTCATTCAAAGTCTTAAGTCGAAAGAACTTGTACCGAGAGGAAGCTGTAGAAAACTCGACAAGGGCTGATGCTTCCTCTCTTTAATTACATAATTTTTATGATTACATACATTATTTTAAACCTAACAAGAAGCACTTGTGTTTTGAAATTCAGTTGCAACGCCGGTACCACAACACCCAGACACAAGCTTTTTTTTTCAATATTGAAAAATTCGTTTCTATATTGAGCCTACCGGGAATCGAACGAGGGACCTCACAATGGCATTACCATGAAATTATAATATTAGATATCTACTAGACGACCGTTTGATGCAACGGTAGCGATCCTGCCTTTGTTTGTATAATGAATACAAGCATTTGTACTGAGTCATGGATATTTATATATATTTCTATGATAATCACATATCTATGTATCATATGTATGTCTATCCGTTAGCCTAGTGTCCGTAACACAAGCCCTACAGTGCTTACTTTGGGCTAGGCTAATTGGTGTGAATGAACATTTTGTTTATTACAAATTTTAACATTACCTATAATTTTAGCACTGAATATCAGTGTTAGAAAAACGTGGACTGGTTAAACTAGTGTCAGAAGTGTTTTGTGGTTTGCAGTGGCATGATGCCAAATAATTATCTGAATGTCTTTTACGAGCAACAGTTTCATTTTCTTCAAGTTACATAGCTGACCCGGCCACGAGTTGCTGTGTTGTAAATTAAAATGAAACCTATCCTACGTCCTAAGTCGGAACAAATCCAGCGAAAGAAATCATCATAATCGGTTGAGTAGTTTCGGTGTTTATCGCGGACAAACACTGTGATACGGAACTTCTATATAGATAGATATATAGTGGAACAGCACCAACTCCTTCACATTTTAGGGGATTCTTAAAGTTGACTTATTATACTGCAGGCAATGTACAATGGTCAGCAGTTTTATTCAATTGGTCTACCAAAGGTGGAGGTTATGACCAAATCCCTCCTATTTTTTCAAAATTAATAATGCGTTAAACACATTATCTATTAAAAAATCCGCTAAATGAATACAAGTATTCTTCGACCCCAATGGCGTCACGTTCGTCGTGGGTCTACCTTTTTCGCAGAAATTTAAAAGTTCATAAATTTAGAACACATAGTAATCATAACCTTGCCTAACCTGCAATGTATGTTAATTTATGCCTTTTGATTAGTATGTCAAGTGACTTTATGCCAATTGAAATAATGCTTTATGAATGGAACTCGCGCCGCTTGGATTGAGGCTGACATCTCATTCGATGGGCTACAGTATTTTTGGGGAGGCTATCCTCGATCTATGGATTTCTTTCAGCTCAGGTGATGAAACAAACGCCAATCAGCTTGTGTGTAATGCATCGCGTCGTGGCTATCTCCTTGCGGTACCGCGTGTATCGAATACATAAACTCTGCATCATTCTGAAGGATGTCATTATTAAACGTATTCAAGAAAACACTTCCTGGTGGGTTTTCAAAGGATACTCAAATGAAATGGGTTGTAGATAATGCAGTTATCTAAGTATACACACACACGGTCTGCATTGAGTTAAGAATAGAATAGAATACTTCTTTATACTTATTATACTTTATACTGTGTACAGTTTGCAGATTGAAATGCGGTTGGTTTACATAAGTAACCACAGTGTACCCACACCGGCCATGCAATGTATAAGTTCCTCACAATATATATAATTAAAACTATTTATGACCCACTTATGAAACTACTTAACAACATTTGTAACTAAAACAGATTTTCATAAAATATTGTAATATGTTTTGAAAGCATAATATTCATCCAGACTGTAAAATACATTTTTAATTAACCACTGTTTTAATTCAATTTTAAAAATGGGCAGATCAAGTTCTAGTATTGAAGGCACTATTGTAATACAAATGAAGAAAAATATCTTATTATACAAATACGTTGATTGTTTCATGTGTTTTACATGGTAGTAATATTAAAAAAAGTATCGTCATGAACCCCGTTAGGGCACGACAATATTTAAAGTTTAAATAATTTATAACATATTATGAGGTATATTTTTAGTATATGTTGAATATTTTCTTTAATTATCTCTAGCTGACCCGGTAACGCGTTGCTATGGTACACGTTGCTATGGTAACGCGTTGCTATGGTAACGTTAATTGATACAATGTAAAAAGAGCGGCCAGAAAAACACACAAACAACAAATTTGTGTTTTTAGAGTATATATTCATTTACGAAATTCGACGAATTCCTGCATAGTGTAGAAACAGCTTTCCAGCAAATACTCCTTTAAATTTCTTATAAATTTTTGAATAGAATATGAAAATTTATTAAAAATTTTATGACGTTTACTTGTGTTCCCGAACTATGCATTTCTAGATGAGATTGCGGTCATCGGTCAGACCAAACTTTTTTGATATTTTAGATTCATTGTTCCGGCGTAGCTACCCTTTACTTGTGGGTATAAGTGAATGTTATTTCCGACGAATTTGCAAATTCCCAACATATATAGTAAGGGAAAGCTCGAAAATTTTTAAGTGAGGTCTACAACGAGATTTTCTGTTTCAGAGAACATTTGCCATTGCCGATTCAAGATGGTGTACATCCCGAAAGTGAAGCCTCCGCAGCCACCACGAGCTGAAGATGACTTTTCTTCGATAGAGATCAGTAAGTGAAAACAGCTTGTATATGCTATATAAATCTAGATTCTAGGTCGATGCAGTCGCTTAGCATAAAGCTTCCAAGCACCAAATATTGGACCGGAGCGTAATACAAAAAAAATAGATATTGGATTAAATAATTGGATATTGGTTTGGATACAAATTGCAAAAAATCATCAATTATGTTATTTGTCAAATTGTAATAAAAATGCATTTTAACATATCAAACCAAAGGAATAAAATTTATCAATAAAAAACAAAACGCTGTAAACAATCGTGTTTTTTTCTTATTCAATTATACATTTTATTTCTTAAACTCTAAGTAAAACTGAAGTTTTAAAAATAAGCGACCTACTCCGACTTCAACCGGTTAAACATAGCCTACTTTCGTGAAATAATTTTGAAATACATTAAAATACCCTTGACATACAAACAAAATAACAAAGCTCCCTTTATCGCTTCATGTTATTAGTAAAATATAAGGGAATATAGACAAAACGTTAACCACACGTTTGATATTATATAGAAAACTTTTATAATTAACATCCTTCTCTTTACAATGCGACTGGGGTGTGGAAACGATTTGTTTTCGATAAATGGTAAATTTTCATATTTGCGAACTAGGGCAACTGTTGTGGCATATCCTGTTTAAAAGTAGATTCCTCTCTTCTTTTTATCTGTATAAATTTCATATATCACGTATATTAAATAAGATTGGCTGTCTGTCGGTCTTCTACATAATGTACTTTGGAGAGTGTGCTCAGGAGCTGCATGTGCTCATATCGCCACCTCGCTTTTACATCGTACATCCAGACGCATTACGGGCTGCCACCCTGTTCTTGTTGCTATTTGGCCTTTAGCCGTTTCTGTACTGAGCTCTCTGTTTGTAAGGAAGAAATAATCTAAAGGCATTATTTCCGCCAATTGTACTGTTTTGTGCAATAAAGAACAAGACGATGCAGTCGCTAAGCATAACGCTACGCTAGCACCATTTATTGGAGAGGAGCGTAATACCTAAAAAAAGAAAAAAATTAATTTCAAAATTCGGGCTCCGTCACAATCTGGTTCTAAACCTGTTTATCCGATTCCACATTAAAAAAAATTAAAATCGGTTAAGAACTCGAGAAGTAATGGCGTAACAGACATTGCGCCATTGAAGCTGATCCATGGGAGCTTCGCTCGCTCCGCTCCAATTCTTCAAGTGTTTTCAGGTGCTGTTTCCATGATGTAGTGTAATTAACGATCCCTTTCACTACTTTCTCAAAGTTCCAACTTCTTATAGCACTGGTATAAGCAAATAATTGTATCTGATCACCTTAGCTATGAGAGCTAACAGATTACCTTATAGATTTGAGCCATGGCATGACGTCTAAAGTTGGTCTTATCTACGACGACCGTTCAGTGGAACAGTCGGACCGACGGTCCTGGGTTTGAGTCCCGAAGGGGCAGATATTTGTGTGATGAATACGAAAATTTCTACCTTAGTCATGGGTATATACTCATATATTTTTTCTATTTGTTTTTCTTTTTATTAATATTTAATGTCTTTGTTTCATATAATATGTATGTTTATCCGTTACCATAGTATCCATAACACAAGCCTTAAGCCAAAAATATAACAACTGTCTGCTTTTTTTACTTTTTTATGAACTCAGTTAATATATCACCTTAGCCTTTCTATGAGACAGAATAATCTAGAGTGAGTTCAATTGTCCTTTTAAACAAATTTGAAACTTTTTTTTATTTCAAAGTAACGCTATCTTTAAAGAATAAGCAATAATAAGAAAAGCTTAATTTACATTTTAAATCTCTTTTCGATAACAAACACCGATTTATATGGGATTAACAAGCAAACTTCAATTATAACAAGTTATAATTGAAGTATGGAGTTAATTTGACTTTTAAAATTTTTTAAAACTACCAATTGTCTAGTCAATCAGATGAATAACACGCTACGATGCTGGGAATGTGCTACGGGCTTTTACATGCTTTTGCGTTTTTCGAATCACTGTAGCATGCTACCGTAGAAGTCGCTTGGACTGAATCACGTCTACATAATCACATAGAAAATGATGATATTTGGTCAATTATTCTAGTACATTTGAAACTTTTGAAATTCCACTGTTCAGCTGAGGTTGTAAGTCTCAGCCGACGGCAATGAAACCACACGATACTTTGTAGTTACAACTATATATCAAAAACGCAATTATAAAAAAAACCCTGTAAACGACCGTATCTAAAGGTAAGCGCGATTCAATGAACTAGTAGCGCCATCTATGGAAACATTTTTGAACTAAAATAATAACTAGATAACTAAACCATGTATTACTATTTTTATGGACTTGAAATTATTTTATGAAAATTATAATGTTTGCGTGATTAATGCTATGTTTTTTTTCTGTTTTTTTAAAATATTTGATAAAGAAAATAAATAGTTCCCAATGTCAAAACCTATAAAAGATATATATCTTTATCGCTTATATAAGCGGGCAAAGCTAAGCAAAATAAGCTATTCAAAATAATAATCTCTCTATATAAATAAAAATCAATTTTTGTTTACCTTCCTAAAACCTAACTTTCTGATCAATAATCAGATTATGATAAATCTTTGATAGTGTTCTGGGAATGCCTGCAACTGCTCCTAGTCCAAAAAATCTATATCTAAATGATTTTGTTTTTTTTTAATTTTTAATAAAACATAAATTGTTATAATAGAAAATACATGAAAAAATCGACATGATAGCATTAAAAAAATGCATAAAATATATAAGAACTATAAAACATAATTTCAGACAACAATTATTTAATCTCAAACTATAAAATTAGAGCACTTTTAGAACTAAATAACGTATATAGACTACCGTAACACGGAAATAAATATTTGTGATCAACACTCAATGCCCCTAGCATTTGCCGCAAAGGTAAGATCTTCTACGGCGATTTCCACGGCTATGTCCGAACAAAATCGCCAAAAGAAAAAGGAAATGGGCGGGACACATAGGGCGTAGAACGGATGGAAGATGGAGGAAGAAGGTGCTCGAATGGTGGCCAAGAACTGGTCGTCGGAGTGTGGGCAGATAGCCGATGAGGTGGACCGACGATCTGGTCAAAGTTGCCGGAAAATTCTGGCAGAGGAAGGCACAAAACAGGGAAGTATGGCGGGCGATGCAGGATGCCTGCACTCCGCATTGGGTGGCGAAAGGCTGAACAAGAAGAAGAAGAAGAAGTAGGATCTTCGGGAGAAATAAAAGTTTTATGCTTTAAAAATCAAAAAATAGAATGGCAATTAGTTTTGTTAGGTCCGTGCCTACCTCGATATTAAGAATAATCGTAGTCCCATGCTACGATACCGAGTATCAAATATTGAAACATACGCATAAACATACGCAAATTTTGTTCATTACGAAGTTAGAAACCTAAATTTATTTAGTTTGAAATTAATATAGCTTTTTATTTAAAATGCAATATCCTTACAGGGTCATATTAAAGATACTATTTTATTTTGTAACAGCTTATGTAAGCAACATGTTGTAATAAATTATATGACTATGACTAAGCTGGTATATATTAACATATTCAAAAACTGTGTTATTCTGACAGTATTACATACATGTCCAATTCCTTACCTCCTTTTTTGAAGTGGATAAAAAAACTAGTAAAAACGCATCGTTAATCCAGTGAAAATGGTTTTAAGTGGTAAAACCCTGACCACACAGCGCCAAACGGAAGACGGACAACGTTAAACTAATTTCCATTAAAAAAACTTTTTAAAACATGAGCTCTTATTATTACTTGTTAAGAAATTGTACTAAAAAGTAAAAAAAAACTTATCAAACGAGCCCAAACTCGATGGGGTTGTGTTGTTTTATTGCGGAGTTCCTAGGGCCACCTTCCGGCTTCAGCATCAGACCCTGGTTATCATTTAGGATCGAAGTACTCGTGTTGAAGAAGCGGAGATGTATGTCAGGATCGTGCAAAGTGGAAATCTGTTATCTCTGCTTACCCCTGCGGGAAAAAGGCGTGTTATGATATGTAGGTATATTAATGTGTGTTAAGGCATTTTAATCAGCTGAAGAAGTTGAGAAGAAGCTTCTCAACATCTGTCATAATGTGCACAGCAAATGAGTGGAATTCCCTCGCTGCGTTTCTATTTCCGAGGACTTATAAACCATCTATTTTCAAGGCCAGGGTGAATAGGCACCTTCTAGGTAAGCTCGTTCCATCGTGGATTCTGTGTTGGCCCCCGGGCTTGATTGGAATCAAGAACAAATCCATTTTAAATAAAAAAAAATCTGCTATGACGTAGTTAGTTATCACTTCATAAAGAAACTGTAAACTGAAGCTAACGTTAGCTTCAGTAGCCAATAAAAATCAATTATTTTTATTCACGTATAATTCTACTCTATACATTTCAGGAAATATGTTTTTAAAGCTATCTAAAATTAGGTATTGCTAAAGTACCTGATATTGTTTTATATTTTCATTAAGATTTATAAGGAAAGTAACGAAAATCTCTCAAAGAAAGAACTAAAGACCCTTTGGGATTGTGATGCATTTAATTAAAACTTGCCTTTTCAACAGTCTCTTCCCATAATTTATGGTAATGGGTATTCGCGGCAAGTTCGCCGAAAAAAAGTTAATTACTTAGCAGGAGCGTTCTAAAACTTCGCTAAAGATTGCAAATTGACAAGTACTTTTTAATGATTTTCACTTTTATCCATCTGAGTTTGGAGTGGTAAATGTTTTGCCTTAAAAAAGGGTTTAGAACGAGCCGCGCTTCACATAAAGCTTTTGAAAATATTATCTCTTTTCTCGTGTAATATAATGAAAAAATAAAGATTAGGGTTCCGTATATCAAAGGGAAAAAACGGAAAAACGGAACCCTTATAACATCTCTTCAAGACCCTTTATCTTGCGAACACGTGGAGGTATCTAGATGAAATTAAAACCATATACACAAGTCTACAGCTCCTTGAAGCTGTGAAAAAATCAAACTTCTAAGATAACGTAAAAAAAGATACGGCCGTTTATACCGCATAAAACAATGTCGAGAAAATCAAATATTATAGGGTATTTTTCGTCGATCTAGAATCATAAAATTTTGCATGAAGCAATGTCATGAAGCACAAGTAAAGGAAAAAAATTGGATAACTGTTAATATGAAGTTGGATAATAAAAAAATGCGATTATAAACTTATTTGCAGTTGGTATACTAAATGCGACCTATGTCGATGTATGGGTACAACAGTTTTCCAACGGCAAAGTTAAGTTTGTCCCTTAATCCGTTAATCTTTATTCCCGGGATGGACGGGCTATTTACTTAACTAAAAGTTTGTACGGAACCCTCCCAACCTAAAGTTTGGTTCTTTATAGGCGTATATTTAAATCTTATATCAGTATCTCTATAATCTTTTTTTGCCCTTTATAACTCGTGTTCACCCGAAAGCGGTGAATTTCTTATGTATAGCTTATAGTGTGATTATGTCAAGCTCTTACAGATTTATCTATAGCCTTGTTTGGCTTATACCCGAAAAGGGTAATAAGCCGACCTCTAGTGATACAGTTTTAAATTTATTATTCATTTTGTCTTTGCCTATCTATTGTGCAACGGTATTCTGACACTAGTGTTAAACTAAATCTTTGAACAAAAAGGGTCGTCTAGGGATGCCCGAAAGAAGCGAAGCGTTATAGTATAAAGCCTATAAACAAAAAAGGACAAACGAAATAGCTGATCGTAATGGATATTCAGAAGTGACTGGCGTGAATGTACAAAGTATAAAAACGCCAGCTACGCACACTGACATGAGTGAAAGCGAGACAGAAGGCCACGCACACTGAGGTGGGGAGGCAGCTGGCTTCTATATTATATCGTATAACAGTACTAAATCTGACGCTCTCGTGTAACGGTAAAATCTAACGCTTAACAGAGATACAGTGGCCGCGCGGCGAGCGCCTACATGCGAGTGGCCCGAACATCCCTGTAGAGGCTTCGCTTCGAAATGTGATTAATTTGTTCGAGAGACAATCTGTGCCTGGCGCGTGTTTCACTCTTTTTACAAGCTTTTATTTACTTTCACCTGTCCTGGGGTCTGTAATGGAAGGTTGAAAGTTAAATTTGATCCACTTCCCGGTTTTAAATTGAGTTGAAATTTATCATGCATGTGTATATCTCGTGGCAATCCAATATTATGATGACATGGAGCTGATATGATGCTAGAGCTGGAAGGTGACAATAGTAACTCCACAATAAAACGATACAACCCCATCGAGATTAGACTTTTAAATGTTTTGTTTGCTTTATTAACAAGTAGTAATAAAAGCTTATTTTTAAAAACTGTTTTTGTTATATCTAGTTTGTTTTTCTAAGCATACATGAACTTACTTTTATGTGCCAAAGTTAAGTGAAGAATAACTTGCTGAAGTTTATCGCATTCCAACGTTAATTTTTTTAGATTATGTGAGATTTACGCATGGAAATAGATTTTTAGAATATAATTTTTCTCTTTTTTTGGTATCTTTTTGGAATATTTTATATTAATTTTTCGCTTGAAGTGACTCAGTATGCTATAACGAATTATATAGTTTTGAATTAATATTTTTTAACAAAAATATACAGATCAATTCCAAATTGAGTGCTTTGATTTTACAAGATCTATCTGTATCGGTATATGAGAGGTTTGAAGTAAAGGACACCACAGTTTTAAACTTTCAAATTCAGATATACCCTCGATACACTCTATATAAAATCTCTCGAAAGTCGGCTTAAGTAAACTATGATTTATTAGAAACAGATAAGGTTTCCTATAGAACGTAATCATCGCGACAGCTCAAGCTAATTGGGCTACATCGATGAAAGGAGCTCTTCGGATTAATTAACTAGGAGCTAGTTATTTTTAAGTCACTAATTACATGGCTATTCAAACAAGAAGGTTTCTTAACATATAATTAACTGTCATAATGTAGAAAGTTATTTTGGAGCTGACTACGATAAGAAAATGGAGTTAGTGCCTTTGCAAAACCAACGTACTCCGATATCTCCTGAGTTGAAATCCAGGTAGTAGTTCCAGTTTGTGTTATGACATATATTTAACCGCTAATTCTCGATCGTTATTCTCGGCCATTATTATTAAGTATCAGGTGGGTGTACGTGAGGTAGTGTTGGATAAAATTACCAGTCTCGATATGTTTGAGTAAAGTGCAATTCTTATCACAAAGTGGTATACTTATATATTTGTATAAGTATGACATATCTATGTATTATATATGCCTGTCCATCTGTTACCCTAGTATCCATTACACAAGCCTTACAGTGCTTACTTTGGGTTAGGCTAATTCGTGAGAAATATTATTTTTATTAATAACAGCTAAGCCGTCGTGTTCAATCTACACTTATAATGTAAACAACTTTCCAGCTTTATAAGTTAAAGAAAAAATATTAAATACGACGCCATTTTTTAGATGAAAGAACCGATAAAATCATTATTTTCTAATTTTTTTCGTCGTTAGTTCTTTGGAATGCGTTGATTATGTCTGTCTGTATTTGAGCTCTGCCAAGGCGAAGATTAATCGTTGGATTCTTCACATCATAATAATTTAGAGCTACGTCGCCGCCATGTTATTAAAACACGATATGTGTTATAATAAATAATAAAGAAATAACGCTTTTATGATAAACTGAATAATGCGTACAGCTAAGCTGCTAAGTGAAACTCCCTCCCTGCGTCTGTATTTCTGAGTACTTATAACCCGTCTGTTTTCAAAGCCAGGGTGAATAGCCACCTTCTTGATTGGGACCAGGACCGAAACCATTTAATAGATAAAAAAACTAAAAAGTGTATAATAAATTTCAAAATAACAATGCTCAATATCGATTGTGTTACTTTTTTTTCATATATTTATTAATTTATTGCTAAGATACTTTAGAATTTTTATTTCAAAATGCAGAGTTAGTGTAAAGAATAATGTCGCAAAAACACCCCACGCTTTTCTTAGAACAATTATCATATTGCAATTTATTTCACAAATGAATCACAAAATAAGAACGATCGCGAATAGCGTATTTGATAATCGTACTTCGACCTTGACAATAAAGTATAAAATTAATTGAGATATAATCTAGTCAAAGTAGACATGTCAGTGCAAATATTCGCATAGAGCTAAAAGCTGGTACGAATGTTCGGAATACCATTCTATATAATAATAATAAACAACTGCAACACAGCTCAATACCGGGAAAATAATAGTCATAACTTGGTTTAGACCCGTAGTGACTATCAATGCCGCATTAATAGCGGAGGTAAAAAAAATACCCATAATAACAATAATATTTCTTACATTCACACCAATCATTCCAGCCCAAAGTAAGCACTGTAAGGCTTGTGTCATGGATACTAGGGTAACTGATAGACATACATATATTATAGATAGATATGTAATATCTATAGAAATATAATTACCCATAACTCAGGTCCAATGGCAACAGGGTAATGCGTATTCATCACACAAACATCTGCCCCTTCCGGGACTCGAACCCAGGATCGTCGGTGCGAAAAGCAGGATCGCCACCGTTGCACTAAACTGTCGTCAAAATAAAGAAATGTAAAAAGTCCCCATCGATCCCACACTTGCAATTTTTTTAAATTAAAATCAAAATTCGCAAATATTGGTTTTTGCGTTTGGCTTAAAACTATCGTAGAAAAACATTCCTACAAATTTTTAGGTCTATGCGATTTTTTGTTACCTACCCCTATTTTCTGGACTAATTTGACAGGACTCATAAGTGTATATTGTTCACAGTTACTGAACCTCCACCATTTACACGCGTTTGCCCGTGCGATGTTTGCTCGAAGCCAACCATACCTGACCTTGAAGAGCCTGGATGCCTGCAGTTCAGGGAGCTTCCTCTTAGGACAGGTAATTTTTTTGATGCCATAAACACAATACCTAAAAAATATGACCCTAGCCTGAGGTAGCCTGCAGTTCGGAGAAATTTCTTTAAAGGCTGGTAAGTTTTCTTTTGATGGGAGAGAAACCATAATGGAGATATTTTGTGGGTCCTGGTTACCTGCTCATCAGGGAACCACGTTTAGGGACAAATAGCTTAAAAAAAAGTTTAAATCTTTATAATTTTATATAGTTTTCACAATTTTTTCAATGCAAAAATTGTTTTCTTCGAATACTTACTTACTCCTCATCAGGTTTTTTATTGGTTGTACAATTAATCCATACCTATGTATACTTTCGGTTTATTTAATTTGATTTGTATGCATGCATGTTTGTTTTCTCAATACTGTGCCTTTATTACCGCTTTTCATCTTAGCTTCATATCAAATGATTGTTAGAAATTCTAAAGTAACTTTCGGTACACCTTGTTTAAAAATGTAATATGTTAAAATTTTATGTTATTATCGTAGTGACTGTTTTGTACCAAAATAAAGGGAATGATAATAATAACTGGTAGGTTTATTAAGACTTTACCTTAACGTCGAAAGTTATAATTATTTTCGTTACAGTATAAAATTGTTTACAGTAAAAAAGTTTTTCTTGAAGCCGGGAAAGATTTTTCCTTCAATAACTTACGATAGTGCAGGCTAACTTCATTTACATTTTAACTTGGGATATTTTCCAAAGTGAATGTTTCAAGCATGCGCTTCAATCGAAGTGGAAGATTACATTTACTCCACTAGTTTTTCCATTCGTCTACTTACAATGAATTCAATTTGTTTTCTCTGAGTTAGTAACATACAAATTCATTTGCTAAGTAAATCTGCTGCCAAGCTAGGCATATGATAGGAGTTAGGATGTACTCGGCTTTGCTTGGCAGATTCGTCAAACTACATGTTTAATGAACTGGTTGAAAAGATGCAAAAGAAAGGTATTAATTAAAATGTTTATAATAATCTATACATATAAATAAAATTGAAGTGTCTGTTTGTAATATTAAAAATAACCGTTTTTAACAACATGCATATGAATCTATACTAATATTATAAAGAAGTAAAGTTTGTGTGTTTGTATATTTGTTAAATTGTAAGGGGTAATCTCGGGATCTACTGAACCGATTTTAAAAATTCTTTCACCAATAGAAAGGCACATTATTGCTGAGTGTCATAGGATATATTGAATGCTAGAAAAAAATTAAAGAATTTTGTCCACCCGTGCGAAGCCAGGACGGGCCGCTAGTATATATATATATATATATGGTATATACACCAAAATAACATTTTTTAGAATTTTTGTTTGTCTGTCTGTCTTTTTGTTCTGGCTAATCTCTGAAGTGGCTGGACCGATTTTGACGGGACTTTTATTGGCAGGTAGCTTATGTAATAAGGAGTACGTTAGGCTACTTTTATTTCAGAAAAAATATTTTATTTTAGAAAAATAAAGTAATGTTCAAGTACTGTCCAGTACCGCGCACAGCTCACGCACATGTCACCACTGTGCCGTCACGTAGGGCACCTCCCACCACTTCTCCCACCAACGAATCAATATCACAAAGGCTGCCTAGGCGGGCTATTGCTGATTTATAATCACTACATAGTATAAAACAAAGTCGCTTTCTCTGTCCCTATATCCCTATATATGCTTAAATCTTTAAAACTACGCAACGGATTTTTATGCGTTTTTTTTTAATAGATAGAGTAATTCAAGAGGAAGGTTTATATGTATAATACATGCATAATATCAGCATTGCATCTGTGCGAAGCCGGGGCGGGTCGCTAGTAAAAAAATATATTGCAAATTATAATAACTGAGCCACGGCAACGTGTGACCAGGTCACCTAGTAATAATATAATAATGTTAGCGATTTTAAACTGCATAGAATGAAATTAAATATTAAATAAAATTAAGATTCACATACAAATTAGGTAAAATTGTCACTAACATCTGTGGTCTCTGTCTGAAAATAAGCGATCCTGCCTTTAGTTCTGACGGACCTGTTTTCAAATCCCGGATGGCGCAGATGATTTTATGATGAATACGAGCATTATTACCCGTGCCGTTGATTTTTATATATATTTCTGAAAAAATTTAATACCAAAGTATCGTATTATGTATGTTTATTCGTTACCCTAGTATCCATAACACAAGCCTTACAGTTGGCCTAGGCTATTGGTGTGAATAAGAGAAACAATATATTTGGAGCGGAGCGAAGCGAAGCTCCCATGGATCAGCTTCAATGGCGAAATGTCTGTTACGCCATAACTTCCAGAGTTCTCAACCGATCTTAATATTTTTTGTGTGGAATCGAATCAACAGGTTTAGGACTAGATTGCGACGGAGCCCGAATTTTGAAATTCGCAAAAAATCCCATCGAAACAAAAAAAAATATTCTTTAGGTATAACGCTCCGCGCCAATATATGGTGCAAGCGTATATGCTTAGCGACTGCATCGCCTAGTTGGAGCGGAGCGAACGAAGTGAGCGAAGCTCCCATGGATCAGCTTCAATGGCGCAATGTCTGTTACGCCGTAACTTCCCGAGATTTTAACCGATTTAAATATTTTTGTGTGGAATCGAATCAACAGGTTAAGGACATGATTGTGACAGAGCCCGAATTTTGAAATTCGTAAAAATTTCCATCAAAGCAAAAAAAAAAACTTTTTTTAGGTATTACGCTCCACTCCAATATATGGTGCTAGCGTAGCTTTATGCTTAGCGACGGCATCGCCTAGTTATTTAACAAATATTTTGGTGTAATTATTTACACATAACAAATTATATAATAATTGTTTTAAAATTTTTCCACGTCAGCAAAACCTATTTACCTGAAGTAATACCGTTATAATTATTTGTTTGAGCATTACAAACACAATAGCTCAATTGTACTGTATTATTTATCGGTATAAGGGCAGATTAAAACAGAACGTTAGCAATGGAACGTGTGCTTACACGTTTATCCACTCTCCTGCCATTATCGCATCGCGTTCGTCGCTCCGATCCACCGGATCTCAAATAATGATCGATTACAATAGGGTAACGTTCCCGTATCAAAGCTATGAATAATATCGATTCAGTGCAGAGCTGAGAGGTTCATTAGTGACAGAAATTGGCGAAGAGCAAGCGTCACACCTTAGCTCACCGTCGTAAGATGCGTCTCTATTTGTCTTCTACAGAATGTACTGTGAATGTCCTGAGAGTGTGCTAAGGAACTGCATTTTCTCATACCGCCATCTTCCTTCTTCCATCGGACATCCAGACTCACTTTCTTGGTTGCTGTGCCTATTCGTCGCACCAAGGGTGCAGGGAGGGAGTTCCACTCCTTTCCTCTCAACCCCCCCTTGCGCCTGTATTTCCGAGAATTTATAACCCGTCCGTTTTCAAAGTCAAGATGAATAGGCACCTACCAACCATAGGGTTAGCTCGTTCTAACGTAGATTATGTAAGTCTATAGTAGTATAAACAATGTATAGTAAAAACTTAATCATTGTTAGTGTTTTTGTCGGGTGAGACCGTCCTCGCAGACAAACCAAATATTTGATTTTGCGAAAGTCCTGTGTCCGGTTATTTGATAAAATCGGCCATCTAAAGAAAGTATTAAAGGAAAAAACTAAACTTGTATCCGATGTCAGACGGGACCCGAACACCCCCTCGCTATACGAAGTATCGGAAGAATTTAGCTACCGAGACCTTAATAGACCAGTCAGCTATTTTCAAGTATTTCTTGACGCCAGTGCCATATCCTTATATTCTTGCTACTTCTAACTCCAACATCGAATATTATACTTTTATGAGTATGCAACAATCGATGAAGAATGTTGACAACTATTTAGTGCAACGGTTGAAATCCCGCCTTTCGCAACGACAGTCCTGTTTGTATGATGAATACAAGCATTTGAACTAGAGTCATGATTTTTAATTCATCTATATATATAAAATTTCCCTGTCATAGTGTTTGACCGCGTTAAACTCCGAAACTACTGAACCGATGTTGATATTGTTTTTCCATTTTGCTGGAGTTGTTCTGACTTAGGACATAGGATAGGTTTCATTTTAATTTGGACGGACGTGTGAACGGGTCAGCTAGTATTTCTATAAATATTACATATCTACGTATGATATATCCATTACACAAGCCTTACAGTGCTTACTTAGAGCTAAGCTAATTGGTGTAAATATAAGAAATACTAAAAAAAGAAAAACAGCTATACAACTCTGTCCAGCCTGACACAAGTTGAATTTTTTCCTCCGATGTTTTCTTACGATTAAAAACACCCAGCAGTTAAATATGCCAGCACTTGGCGGAAGTCCACGTCGGTCGATTGAGAACTTATAATATCTAGCTTATTTACATAAAACAACTTATTTTTGTTAAATTGTTTTATAAGAAATAATGGTGTGAATTCTCAGGCTAACTAAACGGCTGTTTCAACTTAATCGATCGCCAAACATTTGTAATAATGTTTCTTTCCAATACGAGAGGATGTTCCTCTCATTAATACGACGACGCTGGCCTACGGCGCAAACTTGAAAACGTACTTGAAAATTTCGACAGGTGTTCACAAGGCTCGGTAGCTCAATTGGGAGAGCATTGGACCGGACTTGAAAGGGTTGCGGGTTCGATTCTCATCTATGAATTCACTTGTGGGTCAAGTCGATCTTTTCTCGTAATTTTCCTATAAAATAATTTATCTTATAAGATGGCATTGAAAAAATAAAAAAAATATATAAAAACATAATATTGTGCAAAGCATTGTGCATACGTTATATTTAACTTAATAAAATGCAAAATTTAACAATTTTGATTTATATAAATTTTAACAGTTAGAAACGTGCTCGATTTAAATATTGTGAAGGTAGTAGAAAATATATGACAACCATTGCCTTAGTTATTCTGTGATCACGGGTCCTATAAAGCGTACTAAACTGACAAAATTTTTGAGTCACAGAAATACAAATATTCTGTGGTGGATTCCTTATTTAATCAGCTTCACGGTAGTATTTTTTGTTTGGTCCTAGCTACATTATTTAGCGAGAAAATTGCCATTAAAATCTAAGAGTCCGATATTTTTTTCACAATTTGCTCAGCATTGGGACTGTTGATTGGTGAGGCGCGCGATAGTGGACTGGCAAGTGGATAAATAAGGAATATTATGAGAAATGTATACCTAGGACTCAGGTACAAATGCTCCTTTTCATCACACAAACATCTACCGCTTTGGGACTTGAACCCAGGATCGTCGGTGCGAAAGATAAGATGGGAAGGATATCGTTACACCAAACGGTGGAGTTGCGATTGGGAATATATTAATAACTGTAACAATCAAAAGTTACGAAGCAAACAATTTATTCACAACTTTTCCTGTTTATTAGTTCACACTCGGACGATAGTCTTATACAACGAATCGGTGCTGACAGCGCGATGGCAGACAGCGGTGAGGAATTGGCCAAGGAAGAGGAACAGAACCCTCACATCAGGTATTTGTCCTAGTATTGATAATTCAATTCTAACCTTAAAAAATTATTTATTGTTACGGCTGTTAGGTTGCGATCTGGTCACATTCCATACAATACATTTATATATTTAATGAAAATTGCTGAGTCTCCAAATTGTTCGTTGTATGGACAGGTAGATGATGTGCTTCATTTGTCGATGGAGTGTGAAATCGTCATCTGAGACCTTTTTTATTTATTTCTTTCTTCCTTTATTGTCCTAATTGTGGTTACATAAGGATGTTTACAAAAGATATAAATAGGGACCTTAACCCGTCAGAAGGCGCGCCTAATTTTCTTACACGAGGAGGCGCGCGTGAGCAAATTGCTCACACTATCGTAAATGTTCATATTTTTATAGAGTTTATATTTATTGGCTTATAATGTATGTAAATGAATAAAACAAGGTTTAGTTAATAAGAAAAAGAATATTTTAATTAAAACTATTAAACATAAATGCAACTTCTATAGCAAATAACAAAACAACTTATTATTATTAAAAAAATTTGGCAGGTTTCATGAAAATCACAATAAAAACTTTTTAAATTACAAAAACTCAAAAAATTATTCATTCATTTGGTTATCACTAATGTGCTTCTCAAAACACGCTGAACACATGTATCTTGCATGTTCGGTGCAAAGTAATTGCGTGCACGAAGAACATGCTTTTTTTTGACCTTCTATTTTTACATCTAGGACATATTGCACAGAATCCGTTTGGTCTGGGCTCTGCAATGGGCATATAAGCCGGCACAAACCGCTTCATTAGGAACTTGCGATCTGAAGATATGTTCTCTTAGCGAATGCGGCGTGAAATATGAGGTTTCACCAGTTCGAGAGCCACCTCTTTCAGGAATGTTCGTCTCTCCATCAAAGTGTTTGTGTTGGCTTTGTATATTATTTCGGCATTGATCCCAGTTATATTCAGAATGGAGAAGAACAAGCGCATTGGCCATCTTGATGTGATTCTGGCAACAGAATAATCCTCTTTCTTCTGGTCTACAACATCCACGCCTCCTTTTGTGCACATGCATTCGATCGTCCATATTATAAGTGTGGTGTAGCTAGAAATAAAATAATAATAATAAAATTATTACTAAATAGTTTTAACATGATTACCAACGTAAATAAATGAAAAAAATGAAAAAAAAATGAAAAAAATACAACTACACTTATTTAAACCACAAAAATAAATACTTACACGGATGGGCGCGTGATGAGCAAATAGCCGCACGATGGTACACGGCCTCCACTAACGCTTCGCTGCGCAGTCGCAACGGAATTGACCGCCACGAAAGTTGCGTCAGGGGAGAGGGGATGAATAGTTAGGAAGGTACCTAGGTTCTTAAAACGGTAGTGCGAGGGTAAGACCATAAATGGTTCAGTTAAATTTTTGTGTGAGCAAATTGCTCATAGCGCGCCTTCTGACGGGTTAAATAACCTATTATTAGGTGTACAATGTGACTATACATCTATCGCTACGCAGTATTAATTTAAACTTTTTTAATACAACAATTCATAAAAAAATTAAATTTATAATTATTGTTTTATTTTCCTAAATTCTATACTAATTTTGATGTCATCAATTAAATATAGGGCACAACAAAACATTGCATATATAAAACAAAAGATAAAATTAAATCAATGTAACAAATGACAATTAGCATAAAATGTCAAAAAATATTATCATGAGAATGTCAGCAAATGTCAAATTTATAAATTATATTTGTCATTTATAAATTCACCTACAGAATAAAATCATTTTTCAACAAACCATTTATGTAGCTGTTGCTTAAAAATGCAAAGCGTTAGTGCTTTAAACATGTCAGGTAATTTATTATATACTAGCGGTCCGTCCCGGCTTCGCACGGGTTGATAAAATTCTTTAAATTTTTTATAGCATTTAATATAGCCTATGTTACTCAGCGTGAATGTAGTATTTCAATGGTGAAAGAATTTTTGAAATCGGCTTTGTAATTTTTGAGCTTATTCATTGCAAACATACAAACATACAAAAATACAAATCTTTCCTCTTTATAATATTTGTGTAGATTTTTATTGACAGGGTATTTCTACTACATATTTCCGACCTAGAATTTATCTGCCATAATTTGTTTGGATATCTAGTATTGTACATGCAACATTGTTTTTTTTGTGTTAAAGAATTCAGGATGCAATTTCACTAAGACACATAGTTCATAAATATATAAACACGGAATGGTCAGTAACCCAAAAGACCTGAACCAAGTCTTGCAGGTGGTTCACGAGTCAATATCTGCAATGGGTCTGATACATTGCTATTGAGCAATAAAGACTTTATTATATTTCACTGAATTACCCCACACCACTAAACTATATCTTAGAATTGAAGCAACGTAACCATGGTATGCTTTCAAAGCCGTTTGTTTATTATGTTTGTAATATATTTAATCAACATGTGGTTTCCATCTAAATTTATCATCGAACTCAATTCCTAGAATATGTCAGTTGAGATTTGTTATTCATTGAATGTGAATCTACACAACGTTGGTTTCTTGACCAAATTCTTAGCTGAGCTCTTCTCAGAAGCAATATTTATAAAACTTTTATCAGCTTTACCATTGATAATAATAATAATAATAATAATAGACATCACATACATCGTTCCGAATCAAAGTAGCTAAAGCACTTGTGTTATGGAATTCAGAAACAACGACGGTACCACAACACCCAGACCCGAGCTAATAAAAATAGTTCTCAATTCAATCCGGCCGGGAATCGAATCCGAGACCTCGGAGTAACATTACTATGAAAACCGGTATGCAAACGTGGAGGTCGTCAACTATATGTATAATGTTTCTGTGCATTATTTCAAGTTGTATCTAGGGTAGCTGTAGTTTCTGAAGATCGAACAGCACTTATCACCTCGAAACCCTTTCATTTGGTCCTCAAGGGTGACGACGAACTGAACTAGGTCGAGGGGAAACGTTTTATGCGCGCAAAGCAGGACCGATCTTTAGGTAGATCCTTGGTGGAGGCTGCTATGATGATGAATGTAATAATAAAAAACCCTAACATATTAAACTGACGTACCACAAAATTGAATATCATGAAACTGGATTTTTCTTACAACTTCCCTAAAAATGGTGTAAAGTTCAGAATTTTACCAAACATTTACCAACCCTCCAGAAATCTTTGTTTTGGATATGAGTATGTTGCTTGTTTAGGATTTCATGTTTCTCTTTCTATATGCTCTTGAACTGAACTAACTTGCATAAATCAGACTTTCGGTTACTGAATACTAAATTGTGGTGAATTTTAACCTAAATCGTGAGTTTACGCGTGCGTTTTAATTTTTTATTTTTATTTATTGGTTTATCAACAAAGTATATGTACTAATGTAAACATAACCAGTTTTAAAACCAGCCTTCCGATAGTTTTTACCTTGCCCAGAGAATATTGGCATCTGGGCACATCACTTAAAAGCAAAGGGTAAGCAAATTAGGGGGCTAAGTGATGGCAATTAAGATTTCAATGAAACTTATTCCAAAATGTGATAAATCCAAATTATAGTGTATTTTTCACGAACGTTGAATTAATATAATTCTCTTTGTAAAATATGATACTTAGCGATTAGAAATCGTATACGATTAATAGCATTCGCAGTCGTTGCCTTCTAAGTGAACGTTCAACGGAACGTAAAATGGCATTAAGCCCAGAGGACAATTTTCCTCGCCGTTGGCTTTATCCGCCTACCGTCTGTTGTGCTGTGGTAAATCTACTTCGGTAACAATGCGAAGAGCTGTTTATTATAACACTTTAATCATTTCAATAAATCCAGCGTCATGTTCAATCCGGACGAATGCCTCCTTAACATTTAAGGAATATACGGTTAAGAAATATGCAAGTTATACTTATTTTAGGTTATTTATAAAAATATGTTTTGTTAAATAATAAATAATAACAGTGCCGCTTAGGGACGCCTGAAAAAAGCAAAGCTTTATAGTATAAAGCGTAGGAACTAAGCGTTAAAAAACTACGATTTGCACGGTTAATTTATAATTCACAGAAAAGACAAACGAAACAGCTGATCGCAATGGATATTCAAAAGTGACTGGCGTGGTGGTGAGTGCCTATATGCAAGCGGCCTGTCGACTTATAATAGGTACAATATAATATGTTACAATTTAAGGATTGTGGCGGGCTGATACCCGAACTAGGTAGAAACTGTGTCTCAGGTCATCAACTCTTCACCTCATACAATGATCAGTAAGCTATGAATAATACAGACGATTCATACAGTACGTGCACATGAACGCATATATAGTATACAAGTAGTATATACAAGAAGAATTAGCTGACCCAGCCACTCGTTGCTGCGTAATAAATTGAAATGAAAACCTTTCCTATGTCCTCAGTCGGAACACATCCAGCAAAATGAAAGAAAAATCGTCAAAATCGGTTGAGTAGTTTCGGAGTTCAACGCAGTCAAACATTGTTATAGGGACTTTTAATATATAAAGATTTGAGAATGCTAACAAACAAGTCTTATATTATGACAAACACCTTCATGAATCTGTGTAATGAATGGCACAATTACAGTAACCACTGCAGTCAACGTATCAACTTTCAGTTAATTACAGTATTCATGAACACCACGTGTAACGCATTTTAAGTAGCTACTCATTCAACTACGCCTTTACTTTGCCAAAAATTGCTACCATCGGATTTGGTTACCCGTTCTGGTATATTGGTACCGGATCTGGTAAACGTTTAATGATGCCGGATCCGCCGGATTACCGTTTTTTTGGATTGTAAACCCCATCGAGGACCTGAGGCTGGTTGTCAAAATGAGACATCGCTATAGGCGGTTTATAGTGGCGTCTCTCTTCAACAGCTGAACTTAAGTCGCGATAAGAGGTGGTGGTAGGCCCTCTGTCATTTATTTATTATTTTAACAAAACTTACAACTATAATTACAGTTACTCACCAATGTGACAGTGTAGTGAAGAAGTACAAGTAGATAAATGTAACTGATAACTATCAATAAATAGCTAAAACCTTGTGTATTCCTTAAAGAACCAACAAATAAGTGTGCTTCCTCAGAAGATTAGAGGTCGAGATTGCACGCGTCAGCGGTAACTCCTTTAGTAGGTAACACATACTTATATGTCACATTGAAATTAATGTTGTTCAGTAAATCCGGATTAAATATCTTCCTCTATATGCAACGGATGAAGAATATGCTGAATTTGTAAATTATTGAAAAATCCACACATTTACCTTATTCCTGGAAATAAAATATGATTGTGTTACCAGTCGGAACATATCCGTAGTACACCAGCCAGGTTGAAACATATTCGGGCTGCTTATTAAAATTTTTATAACACCAACGATACATTTCTCCTTACTTCCCGTTTATTGTAACCAACCATTCCTACAACTAATAAAGTAGGAAACATATATGGGTAGAATGGCTACATCCCGTACTTCTTTAGATATATAAATATAACAAATTAGATTTGTATCCTGTATGAGGATATATTTTATTTCATGCGATGCCCAAATACACGATAAATGGCGCGGGACTACAAATAGGCATGTTCGCGAGATCGAAGAGCAGCGTGAAGCTAATCTCGACGCTAAACGCTATGAAATAAAGGCCCGTCCACTCGCCGTCATCAATTATAATTAACGTAATACACGGTAAACTCACGTGCCCTTATTGTGCGACCTAAGTCATCTTAGGGCGTATCAGCGCCAAACCGACTATGGATCGAAGTGGTTGCCATGGCCGAAATCGGTCGATCAGATCATCATGTCATTCCGGAACGTTAGCGATAGACATGTGTGTATATTTGTGAAACAAAATCTAAATAACTTTATTAAAGGTTTAGTACGGGTATAAAAATAAATTAAGTGTAAAAAATTACCATCTTGACATTTATCGAAAGATTGTATATGAACAGTCTATGAAAATATTTAATAATCTGCAATCTGACTTGAGAGAACTTCCATTTCATATGTTTAAGAGAAAATTGAGTACTTGGTTATTAGAATACTGTATCTACACTTTAGATGAGGATTTCATTTTTAAACGTTGATAAATTACGATAACGACCCTGCCTTTCGTACCGACGGTCCTGGGTTCGAATCCCGGAAGGGGCAGATTGTTTGTAAGATGAATACGAGCGTTTGTAACTGAATCATGGGTGTTTATATATATTTCAATGAAAATAACATATTTATGAATCATATATGCATGTCTATACTATATCCTAATATCCATAACACAAGCCTTTGGTGCTTACTTTGGGATGGGCGAATTGGTTTGGATGTAAGAAATATTTATTTCTTACCTTTAAAGTATGTATTAACTCACAAGACATAAATTAATTCAAATGTGTTTTTCTTTTTTTAAATACTATGAAGTTTTGTTTTTTTATCTGATTTCGTTATAACATAGTAATTAATGTAGTTTTGAGATTAACTCGTTTTAATCTATCTGCCACCAATCAATAAAAATCAGAATACATTAAACTTGTGAATACTCGTACACTGTCGATATATTTAAGTCAAATCAATCCACTTAGATTGATTGAAAAACTCGAAAGCTTCAAAACTTTAAATTAAATTTGAATTATAATCATTTATCATTTCTACGTGGTCAACGAAGCCGTTGACGTCAGTCAGTAGATTGGAGTAATCTGCAATGTAAAACGTATAGGTTTGTACTTTCAATCTATAAAAATCCCAAAAAAAAACCTAGAAATGGATTTCTAGAATGGGTCTCGACTGCTACAATTTTTCTTCTTGTTTTTTTTCATTTATAAATTACACAGAAACGCAGTCCGGTTTATTAGTTTATTAAATGACCTTTTTTTAGTTTTATTATTGAATGAGTCGAGCCGTTCGGGTTGCAGAGCGTGCCAAACATTTGAATTTGGCGTCAAAAATCCGCCATTTTGTTTCTTTATTTTGATATACCCAGTGTCACTCTCACAGTTAATACAAATCTAACAACACCTCTCAAGCTGAAATACATCGAGCCGTTAAGCCCGCAGAGCGTGCCAAACAACTATACATACTAGTAATATAAGTTATTTACGGGATTTTTACCATATACCTTGTTTTTGTTTTTATTGAGTTTCCGATAGCAACTGCTCCGTGATCATAGCGCTTGCAGCAGTGCCGAAATATCGGAAACTCAATAAAAACCAAAACAAGGTACATGGTAAAAATCCAATAAATAACTTATATTACTATAATGCAGTGACCATAAAAGTTTAAAACAATAAACTATACATACATACATAGTTTCGAAAAAAATTAACCCTCCTTCTGGTGCAGTCGGGTGAATAGTTAATGCTCTTGTTGGTAGTCTTCAAATAGATAAATAAAAGATTGCAACCGAAAATCAGCAATAAGATGGAATACGTGACAAAGTTAACGAAATACTTGTTTTTGTTAATGTGAAGTATATATATTCTTTTAATGATTTGCTCTTGTTCCCTAACAAACCTAGTGGCCTAGACAGGATCCACGATAGTACCCAGAAGGTGCCTATTCACCCTGGCTTTGAAAACAGACTGGTTATAAGTACTCTGAAATAATTTGAAGGAAAGTCGTTGCGTAAAATCCTTCAGAAATATAACTATAATAAAGAGGGGCGAAAGACCAAAATTCTACACCGTCAGCTGTATTTACACCACTAGGCAATCCACTTACTGAAACAAGTGATTGTATAGAAGAGTAATCCAAATTTAAACCCACCGAAGCTTATTAATTATGCAGAGGTTAATGCCCTGTTTTCCTTTTTACCCTGCAAGCCTGTCATTAATCAATGTTCCTTTCGTAATTAAAATAAATTGATGACCTAGCTAATATTAACCCTAGTACGGAACGTTATCAAATGCTAGTTGTAAAAAGAGTCTCCGTTTGAAATCGCAAGCAGTAATCATTCAGAAGCGATGTAATTAATGTAAGCGAGTGCTTAAAATATTTAACGCGAAGATGGAAGGCGAAGGAGATTATCTTAATAAATAATTCTCTGAATCGGGGTGAAACAATTTTAATAAGTCAAATTAAAATCCACAAAACCAGTTAAATATTGTGAAATCTTTTGTAAACACTTTTGGTAAAAGCACAAAACTGAAGATCGGTCATAATTATTAAATCTCCATACAGATAGAGTTGATTTTACGGAGCTCGTTCCGCACTTAGCATTCTGATTGGGCCATTTTTCATATCTTCATTTGTCAGTAATACGTATTTGATTACATTGGTAGTTGGTCGTATTGTTAGGTGTATAGATATAGGTAATTCTGTCTTAAATTGTTAAATTGTCTTGGCTTGTTGATAAGTGTTCATATTGTAATTGACTTCTTTTGAAGCAAAGCGTACGTATAGAAATACCTATGGCCTTCTGTCTCTCTTTCACTCATATCAGTGTGCGTGGCTGGCGTGGCTTTCTATCTCTCTTTTGTTATTCTTTTTTGGTTATAAAATTTGTATACTTACTCTAAAATTGTTACATACCAATGGCTTATTAGATGCCATTTTCTTTTGTAATTATATTAAAAGCTGTCAACCTTCCAAATACCAATTAAATAAAATAAAAATACTCCAACCAGTTTCTCTCATCTCAGAAGCTTTGCAGCTTCGTCAGACTGCTGTAGGCTGTAAAGGGTATAGACAGACGTGCATTACAATAACCAGAAAGTTTATTTTTACGTACGTAAGAATGAGTTTATTTTAAGTATTATAATGAAACTTAATTTATTAGATTCACGACGTGTTTATTTTTTTTAAGCTAAGTCATTCTGTGATTATGGCTTCTGTAAGAGAGTCGAAACGTCAGTCGAAACAAGAATAAGAAGTAGTTTCGGATTTATTTAAATATGTGAGAGGCGAGGAAATGTAAAAACTAAATACAGTGTAACCCCAGTAACCCGGCTCCTGTTAAATCTGGCACCCTCTGTTATCCGACATGCCTATCACAGTTTATGGTAAACATTATTTTGGCAAATCTTCACTAATGTAGGTAATGCAGGATTGAACAGGTTGCAACTTGTACGCGCCACAACTACACTGTATTGTGCTCGACGCTTGTTGCTTTGATTCTGATTGTATCTTAGGCAGTGCTCTCTAATCCGACAAATTCGGAAGTCCGAAACTGCCCTGCAAAACTTTGTGTGATTACGGGGATCCACTGTATATATAGTACTAGCTGTTCTTCTTCTTCTTGCGGTACCTCTCCACTACTGGAGGTTGGCCGTCAGTTCCGCATATCTCTTCTTGTTCCTCGCCAGACGAAACAGTTCTTCTACGTTGGCGATTCCGGTCCATTGCCTAACGTTTCGGAGCAAAGACATTTTCCTTTTCCCGACGCGTCTTTTCCCCTCAATCTTTTCCATCATTATAATCTGGAGAAGATGATAACGCTCATGTCTTAATACATACCCCAGATAGGCTGCTTTTCATCTCTTGATAGTTTTCATGACTTCTCCTGATTTCTTGATTTCTTGATTCTGGAAATTTAGATGTGCACCTATATGAAAAAATTGCTCACTTGATCTTACGGCAATCGTACATTGTTAGTTATCTACTTTTAGTTATGCTCGAACATAAAAAACCTCTGTTTTGAAAAGGGGTAATAATTAACTACATTTGAATGTCTTCAAATAATGAGTATTTTCTGATAATTTAGAAACCCTCCTATAAAGAGTATAGAAGTTTCTTACAAACATTGCCACTCCGTTTTACCCTCTTAGTGGTTGAATTTCGCAAAATCCCGTCTTAGTGAGCACCTAAGTCTTAGAAGAAACTTCCATGCAATAAATGAGACTCCTAGCACTTGTACCATCTGAGATTTCGTGATGAGTGAGATATATATATATATATATATTAATTGTATTCTATAAAACTTAAGATATACCACTACACTTTAAAGACTTTTGTACCGCATATTCCTTCACACAGCTCTCTCTTAGAATTGAAGATAATATGCAAAAGGAGTGGAACTCCCTCCCTGCGTCTGTATTTCGGAGTTCTTATAACCCGTCCGTTTTCAAAGCCAGGTTGAATATGCACCTTCTGGGTTAGCTCGTTCCATCTTGGATTCTGTCTTGGCCCCCGGGCTTCATTGGGATCAAGTGTGAACCCATTCAAAAAAGTTTTAGGTGAACATATTACATCTGGTTCATTATTATTGCCAAATAGAGAATATCCATTACACTTTTTTTACACAAAGTGCTATTAATATTTTTCTGAAACATTCGAAATTGAGTTACTACAGAAAACAGAGGGGAAAAATGATTACTGGACTTTGAAGCCGAAAAGGTTGACATTGCTTTTATTCGATTTGTTATTTAAAATCTTGAAATTAATATAGGAAAGTACCTTTTTTGGTGGAAAGGACCTTGATTCATGTAAGTGGTTGCTAATGGTTTTCTTTCCCTTTTTCTAGCTTTATTAATAAAGTTAGTGTGCCAGTTTGTATTTCACTTTATATATTTCTCTCATCAAAATAATGATCAAAGAAAATAAAAATGAACTTAGTTTTCGAGTACCCTATGAAAAACAAATTACTTGTACTTCGAATTTACTGTGAGAAATTCGAGGAAAAAAATTATAAATAATCTAGCAAATTTAAAAAGCAAAGACTTTATTCAATTTTACAGGATAAATAAAGGAAAAGTGTGTAATAACGGCAGAGTCATCTACCTTCCCAAATCCATCTTCGATACGAACCTAATATTTGGTAGCGTTGCCTTTCGCACCGACGGTCCTGGGTTCGAGTCTCGAAAGGGCCAGATGTTTCTATGATGAATACGAGCATTTGCACCTGAGTCATGGGTATTTATATATATTTCTATAAATATTACAAAGCTATGTATTATAAATGTATGTCTATCCGTTACCCTAGTATCCATAACACAAGCCTTACCTTGCTTATTTTGGGCTAGGATAATTGGTGTGAATGTGAGAAATATTTTTAAATTCATAATGTATAACAATGGAAAATCTATTTCAACCATTTTTATAGCGATAACTATATCCAAACCAAAACACAGTTTTTACTGTGTTTAAAACAATTTCAAACGTAACCGAGTTCAAACGTAAAACAATAAATGCAGTACCAAAAAGTTCGAACTTCAGAACCTTCGTTTTGTAGCTGGAACTGCCCAAGTGGATTGCATAATAACGCCTAATGTCCATTATCCATCGGCGGCAATCCAGTAAAGCGGAAGGGTGTGAAAATTATGCAAATAGTTGGAAAATTTACGACGCATCCATGCTGCGGATTCTTAAATTATTGCCACCCATAAAATGTTGCTAATGCGAGTTGGAGTTTATCGATGTGGGCGTTGATTGGTTGGCCGTCGATAACTAATCGATACCAACTTGGGACTCTAATACTTGACGAGTTTACGATAGGGAAATCAATATATAGATATATGTAACAATGTATTATATTAAGTATTTATGCATAGGTTTATCTTATATATATTTTATTAACACATTATATAAATATTAGTATTTTCATAGTATATTTATTTTTATTGAGCACCACCAACTGACCTGGATTATTTTGTTGCTTACTTTTCTGTCCATCCAAAGATACCTGAAGGTAGGTTACCTGGAAGATATTGTTTTTAGCGATAAGGCCGCCATTTGTACTTTGTATGTTTGTCTGTCCTTGTCTTTTTTGTCGTATATAATATGCAATAAAGTGTATTCTATTCTACTTTTGGATTGAGACGGGTGGTAAAAAATTACTCAAAAGCCTTGAGCATAGGAATTTGGTTAGCCTATCCATTTTTTTATGGATTCATTTGGTAGAGTGTGCAGCTGAATTGCACAGCGTAGATCCGCCGTCCCCATTTATTCATCGGACAACCAGACTTCCAAATAGGTGCCACCTTTGTATGGTTAATATATCAAAGAGTCGTACTAAACGCTTTGGTACCAATTTTGTGATACGTACCGCTGACGAGTGAAAATCTGTGTTTCACAAATATAATTAAGGGATCTCCAAATTACGAGTGAATAGGTCAAGTATCAAAATCTTCTGATCAAGTGCCTACCTATCATATACATTATATTATAACAATACTGTGTGTGTTTGTTACCATACCTACCAGCAACGCGTGGCCGGGTTAGCTAGTTAACAATAACAAGGAAAAAGAAAAACTATTGATCCACGAACTGTTCGCGCAAAGAATTATAAGATAGCGAATTTTTCGCCAACAGAACAATTGACCAATGAATTTAAGTAAAGGGATAAAATATTTTGTTCCAATTTGTGCATTTACAATGCGTGTATTGAACCTCAAGGGCTACATAAGTCCTACGTCGGGAGACCTTGTACCGAGAAGAAGCCAAGCCAAGTAAAGCCAAGAAATTCGGTAAGGGTTGTTTTTTTTTCCTTTTTATGTGTAACGTTAGATAGTTATACAAAATTTTAGTACATTTTTATTGTACTACCAAGACGTATAAGAAAAAAAAATACACAGAACGGATTTTATACAGTTACCATCACCAATCACAAAAAAAATTAACCCCGTTTTCGTTTTACGGCTATTATTGTAACACCTTGTATAAAGAAGTTTTTCTTCAGTCGTGTGGTCTAAAGCACACTCGTTTTTTTACAACGTTGACGTAGGTGAGTCCTGACGTTTCCTTTACAGGAGCCGTGATCACAGGATTCCTAAGGATGTAAAGGAGTCCAAACGTCAGGAATAAATATAAATTATGCGCAAAAAACCGTGCAAAAGTTGTTTTGTTTAAAGTATGTTACTTTTCCCCTGAAAATTCTCTTTTTTCAGATGTCTCATGTTATTTTTGACGGTGAGCTACTGGCAATACTGGTTTCTTATATCGAGGGGTTTCATTTTATTGCTGCTCCATTGACTGGCAGACAAACAGGGTCACCTGCATATTTGAACTGCGGGATAATATGTCGATCTATTGGATATTTATGTAGCATAAACTCGCCTATTTGTTAAGATAAATACGTTTCCGTGCCCATTACACAACCGTGTAAGTGGATAGTGCAAGAACTTAATAAAGGAACATAATCTAATTTAATGAGCAACAGACTCTTATACTGGAAAACTCGTTAAATTTATAGCAAATAGAATGCAAAACGAAAAACAAATTCGACGACTGTATTGGCTTGTATTAAGCATTTACTAATTAATGCTTGATTCCGTAAATCACTCACTTCAATCACAGCACTTCCACTTATGAGTATTGCTAGGTCGTCTGCATAGCCGATAGTAGTGTATCCCCTTTCGTTTAGTTTCTTTACGAGGCTGTCTACTACTATGTTGCGTAGAAGTGTTGATTCTGTGGACATCCTTTGACAACTTTTGCTCTTGTGGTGGTATAGGTCACTTTTCGGACCGCTCGTTTGCTAATTAGCTCGGTGATCCGTTTCTTCAAGACGGGTTCTACCTTAAGCCTTTGTAGAGCATGGTTATGCTATTGTGCATGGTTTTTTCAAAAGCTCCTTCTATGTCTATAAAGGCAGCAGGTGTTCAGTTTTTGTTTGCAATAGTCGATTCTATTTTGTGAACTACCATAGTGCCGACTCTGTTGATCTTCCTTTTCTATATGCATGTTGTTGGGGGTGTAGTGGTTTATTTCTAAGTACTCTATTCCCGTTGTTGTGTGATAAATGAAACCTATCCTGTCCTCAGTTGGAACAAATCCAGCAAAAGCAAAAATACATCAAAATCGGTAGAGTAGTTTCGGAGTTTATTGCAGTCAAGCTGTGACAGGGAACTCAAGTATATATAAATTTATCTCCAACTCAATGTGTGTAGCTTGTTTTATGAATTTTTTAACTACTTATTTTGTAAAAGTAACATAAAGGTAAAATTAAAAGGTCAAAAGTAACGTAGAACGTTACAAAAGTAACATTCTGGCAACACAAAGGAACATACTTTTGTCAGGCTTTTTTCTCAAAAAGTCTTTCACGCCAACCGTCATCACACGAACAGCTGATCTACAATTCAATGGAGGCCATTAACATGCGTGGGTCGACGATCCGACTCCTCGGAATTCATTATGCAAGCGTGTGAGGATAAACGGTACTAATGTCCGTGTTGAAGATGGCCAAAATATGTTTTAGAGATATTTAGCGTCAATATTTTTAGGTGTATATAAAAATTTGAATCTTAGTGGTAATTTAATTACTGTTTGGTGCGAATGTAGCGATCCTGCCTTTAGCACCGACGGTCCTGGGTTCGAGTCCCGGAAGGGACAGGTATTTGTGTGATGAATACGAGCATTTGTACCGGAGTCATGAGTATTTGTATATATTTTTATGAATGTTATTTATTTATGTATGTTTATCTATCACACAAGCTTTGCAGTGCTTACTTTGGGAGAGACAAATTGGTGTGAATGTAAGAAATATTATTATTTGGGATTATTGGTTACTACCTTTTAGCCGCAGCTTCGCTCGCTTTTAATGTTATATTTCTATCCTTCCGAAACAGTACTTTTTATCTGGATAAAAGGTACCCTATGTACTTTGCCTGGCAAAGTGAATGCAAAATTTCATGTTGATCGATTGATTAGTTAAGACATCAAAGTGTTACAAACAAACTCACATTTATATTTATAATAATAGTTAGGACTATAAGATTTTTACCGATATGACATATATAATTTCTATCATTTGCGCAATTACATGTTCTTATCGTATTCCAAATTTCATTAAAATCGGTTGATCCGTTTTAAACTTATAGAAGGACATATAGACAGACAAAAAAAATTAAAATAGTAGAATTGGTATCAGTGAGTCATACAACGAATGTTTCTCATAAAATTTGTCCAAAAAATGAATGAATCATCCTGTGATCACGACTCCGGTAAAGGAGTCGAAACGTCAGAATTGAATATAAAATAAAATATGCGCAAAATCCGTAAAAAAGTGGTTTATCCAAATACTGTACACTGCAACCACACGCTAGAAGGCGCTTCAAGATGAACAAATTACCAGGGTTGTAAATCATATTATTATTGATATTCTTTATATAGTTTTAAGTTTTAATAAAAATAATGTAGGCAATAATAAAAGATAAAGATAAAATGATTTTTATTCCATATGATCATTTACAATGCGTATATTCAACGTCAAAGCTACGCCATGGCTTTTCTTTTTTATATGGATCTTTACAAAAGCTGTAATAAATACATTTTTCTATGTTTACATCATTCTTCGAAACCTATCATCCTACACAACTGGTTTTAATGTTATATGAAAAAAAAGAAAAAGCGCTCTCTAAACCTCAATATATTTATCATTTTTATTAAAATTTTATTACGGTCAATATGGTTTTGCTTTCCAAATTAGTTTTAAAAATCATCTATTTACCCACTTTTTTATTTACAATCTTATTTGTGTACAAAAATAATTAACTTTTACAAAAATAAGAAATAAAATATTTAAATTAAAATGACAATTCCATGAAATTAGTTGCAACCAATGTTTCGCGTTGAATTTGTGATCCCGTCTGAGTAAGCAGAAAGTCTAAGTGCGCGATGTTACGCAAACTTGAGGTTACGCGGGACCGCCCACTTGTGACTTTTACTTCGTTTTTACTGTTCTATGATAAAGAAGGTCTGGTGACCAGTCAGTTTCCAACATTCTTGGTTAGTTATAGTTCACTTTTCTACGTTATTTTCCTTCGTAGGAAAGTTTGATTCCTCAGTAATGTCAGCTTTAATAAATATTCTTCGCTGTGTAACATCAGTGTGAACGGAATTAGGTCAGTGTATTACTGTTCCCTCTCTGTTGTTTGCTGTTCTCGTATTGCGTGCATGCTCTTTGATTTACATATACAGTAATATTACTAGGATGGTGTCACATTGGGAAAGATTTATGGACGGGATAGTATGAGGCAAAGAACTGAGTTGGTTGAGTAATTTTTCACATCATATCTTGTGCTCTTATTCGTTTATTTGGAATTTATTTGAACACAAAATCATGTACAAATGGTGGACTCAATGCCAATAATGCCACTAGCCAAAGAGAGAGTTTGACACAGATTAATAATCATATTTTTACATTCACATCAATTAACCAAGCCCATAATAAGCATAGTAAGGTTTGTGTTATGGATACTTGGGTAACGGATAGACATACATATGTAATACAAATAGTCTGGTTAAAATACTGTTATATTAAACCTTTCTTCTTTTCAACTTTTTAATTATCTTGAATTTGAAACCCATTTATTATTTTAAAAACTTCACATATTTTTTCGTGTTCATTATCAAAGTATAATATGGAATAAGGTGTTAAAGAAAATAGGATTTCAGTGATCGCGTTGCACAAAGTGAGAATGCAGCCGTCGTCGATGAGCCGTGATCGAAATTATCCGCAAAATCCGTAAAGAACTTGTTTTATGCAAACTGTAATAAGAACTTATACAATTGTCAAAGAAGGGAGGTTTCTATTTAAGGAATCGAAGCTCTAAACGCCAAGATTTATTACAAAGCAAAAAAAAACACGAAACATAATTAAAATGATTTGAAATATAAATTCAACAAAGATGTGGTACTGCGATGAAACACAAAACATGATACATTTATATTTCAATCTGTCATAGACAATCCTAGCAGTAATGCGAATAAAACTAAGAGAAAGCTTCTATCTGACTTGTCCAAACTATTCGACCCATTTAAATGGCTTACGTCCTTATCTACATAACTTTAACCTTTATTACAACTAATTCGGGACAATAATAACTGGGTTTCCACAATCAAAAGAAATTATAATTAATGTATAAAATTAAAGCAAGAAATAGGGAAAATTAATTAAATTAAAATTCAAAGAGGGTTAGGTAAAAAACTTGACACAGATATTGAATTTTACGGTTTCAGTCCCGCATCGCAGAGAGTTTCGTAGTTTATAAGGTTCGATGGAACTGGCATGTTTAAAAAAAAACCGTTGTGTGTATTTATGTAAAAAATAAAAAGGTATACTTCTTTAACGTTACTAAACAAAGATAACTAAAAACTTCCCCCCGTATGCTCGTATTCTTTGTATATGAAAAGAAAGATAAATTTATAAATTATATAGTGATCAGTAAGAAGCGTCAAAAGATTAACAGATTTCCTATATATCTTTATACAGAATCGAGTAATATATCAAAAACCATTGAAATAAACTGTTATCTAACAGTAATGTAAAAATAATAATAATTTATATTACAAACAAATAAAAAGAATACATACTTACTGACAGTTAACCTCAAATTAATAAACGCACTTAAAAAAAAAAAAACACTACAATATTTTTTTATATTGTTATTATATAATATAAAATTGTTATTATAATTTTATATAAATTACTTATGACTACCATATATAATTTAAAATCACACATACACCCACACATTCATAATTAATGGCCAACTTCATCCTGCTGGTTTATTCTATGTAGCTTTTGCGGACATCTTCACACTGTAACTTTTGTGTTGAAGTGATGCGCGCGCATCGTAAAATTTCACTCTCAACATTTTTTCATAACGCGCCTAAAGAACTATAACTTCAAAAATAAAAGTTCCTTAAAATAAAGAGGAAAAAAAAATTGTCGTACCGCTATGACTCACGTTCAAACTCATTCTAATAATAATAATATTTCTTACATTCCCAAAGTAAGCATCTTAAGGCCTGTGTTATGGATACTAGGGTAACGGATAGACGTACATATATGATACATAGATATGTAATACATTGTTTTAAACTTCCATGGTCACTAACTTTCACTTTCTTTTGATATTACATAATATCTATTACTTCTAACGTGATTTTACCATTACTACTATAGTCCATTTAGCATTAGAAATTATGTAAACAAAGAAGCAGTGGTGGCTAACCTTGTGCTGGAGTCCACTTTGACCGGCTTTAGGCTCGTCCATTGTTGAACAGATTAAATAACAAATAACAACAAAAACTTTTAACAAAAAACTTCAACAAAAACAATAGAAACTTAACAATAAACCAAACAAAATAGTCAAAACAGATAAATGCAGACGTTGACATTTGCCGCTATTGTTGCAAATGGCGGCCATGTTAAGCGACCATTTTAAAAATCACCTAATATGGTACGTATTACAACATCGGCTAGTACTTTTTAATTCTGTCGTGTCAAACTGACCACCGTTTCATTCCACAAGTTTGTAACTTCTGCTTCTTAAGGTAGTTTTTAGTGTAAACTTTTCACGATGTCACGTTTTGCTTGTTACATTTTATGTGTACAATAAAGTACCCAAATGTTGTTCTTTCTAATGCTAAAAAAAACGGACTATAAATATGTAATATTCAACACGCCACAGATAAATATAAATGCTCGTATTCATCACTCAAACATGCTGCTTCTTTTGAACGTCTTTGAACCCAGATTTATTTGGATTGACATTTTGCCTTATTTAATGATTATAATAGCTTTATTATTATCAAATATGAAATTTAGTGTTTTTTTTTTATTATTTGACTTATTGCTTTTTTGACTTTGTATTATTTTTATGACATAATTAATTAATTTCCAGAAATAGTGTGGACATTTTTTAATTTAATGATTTAGGCACCATTTGCATATGGTAGACATATTACGGTACATTTTATGCCTTAGATATTTGTAAGTTTTTGCAAGTAAACAATTTGATTGATTGAACCACCGCGGTGCGAAGTTGCACCAAACGTTAGTCAAATGGTCGAAAATTCTAAATTAGTAATAAATAAATTAAGATATATCCTTACCGAAACTAAAATAAGAGGAACCCTTTTACTATCCCCATTGTAAATAGTTTAAAATTGCTTTATAGACTATCAAGTAAAGACTTATGGGTTGACTGTTTCAACAGTTTGGATGGCTTAATGGAAAGCCAGACCGATGGAAGACTTTTGTTTCGAATAGAGTTAAAAAGGTAACAGATATTTCACCTGCCAAACATTGGCGGTACGTGAAATCAGTAGAGAATCCAGTATAAATCCGACACACTATATTGATATAAGCGTTTTGTGACAAGGACCTTAGTGGTCGTTTACAAATTAAAAGATGAAAGGAAATGCACAATATTAAGCATGTTATTTTGATTTGCAATATAATATTATTACCAATAATCATATTTCTTTCACAATCAACCTAATCTAGCTCAAAGTAAGCATCGTAAGGCTTGAGGCTTATGTAACGGATACAAGAGTGAGACTTGGAAAAAGAAAGTTGGTAGAAACAAAAGCATATGGAGTCCCGCAGGGGAGTGTTCTCGGTCCAACCCTGTTTTTACTATATATAAATGAGTTATGTAATATCAAAATCCCAAAATCAAAAATAATATCTTACGCGGATGAAATTGTATTTTTTTGGGTAATCATGGGACGAAGTACAAAGCTTGGCTGAGAAAGAAATTGTCAGAATTAAAATTGGTTAAATTCATATCTTCAGTAGATTTGAATTTAACCAACTTAATTTTGACAAAACCAACTACATATGTTTTACTCCAAATAAACGAACTCAACCAGATAATAATTATCAAATTAAAATACACTACTGTGACAATACCCAGCTAGGGACATGTTCTTGCCTTTCTTTAAAACGAGCTTATTTAACTCGATACCTAGGAGTTGTTTTAGACTCACATCTTTCGTGAGATTTACATATAGATACGTTAATGAGTAGTACTAGAGCACAAATATAGGTTTTTAAAAAGCTTAGACATGTCACAAGTAAGGAACTTATTAATAAAATATATATAGCCCTGGCTCAATCAGTCCTTTGCTACGGCATCCCAATATGGGGAAGAGCCACTAAAACAAAATTCCTGGAAGTAGAAAGAACACAAAGACGGCTGTTGAAGGTTATATGTTTTTTACCATATCGATCCCCCACTGAAAAACTATATACATACGCATACCTGCTTACTGTAAGAAAACTATACGTACTATTTACTGTACTAAAAGTACATAAAAGTTTAATCTTTGATTCTAAAATATTGAATAGAAGAAGAAATAATAAAGTTACTCCTACTACATTCTCTAAATCAGCATTTTCTGCGAGACAATTTGCTAGACAGGCGGGCTTTATATACAATAAAATTAATAAAAATCTGAAAATTTATCCACTGACATCGCAGCATTTTGAAACAGAACTTGTGGCTTGGTTAAAAACGCTAAGTTATTTAGATACTGAAAATCTCTTAAATAATGAAAACTGGTTAATAAATATTGATGACATAATATTTTGGCATAAAAAAATATCCTGATATACTACCCAAACCCACCCACCCACACACACACACACACACACACACACACACACACACACACACACACACACACATTATGCGTAATTTAGATCAACAGCGTTATTGATATTATATTAATATTTTCATTATCTTTCCTAAATCCCTTCCTAACTAAACCAATGCAATAGTAATGCTGTGGATGGCATTGAATAGTTTTTCAAGTATAATGCGCACCGTTTTAATTTTTTGGAAATTTTTCAAATTCTGCGTATGAATGTTCAGAACAATACATAATATTCAATAAATTTTAGAATATTTGTATCGTAAATTTTCATTATTACCAAAAAATTATTTTTATCTTTTTAGTCCATTTGTAAAAATTTATTTTCTCCTTTTTAGTACATCTTATAACCCGTAGTAAAACGTGGTTTTTTAAAAGTTTTTTTTTTATTAAGTATTTATTTAACTCTTTTTAGTTTTAAATTATCTGAATTATCTACTTAGTTCTTCAATATATACATGTAATATATATCAAATATCCAGACACACCACGTGGAGGTTAATTTAATTAAAGCCTAATTAAGTGGTTTTAGGATGTAAAATACTGTAAAATGTAATACTGTAAAATATGGAATTGTTAGGTGAAACAAGCCTGTATACAAAATTTCAGCCAAATCGGATAAGAGGAAGAGGTCGAAATAAGGATCTCAAATTTTGACGACAAACCAACAGACCAACAGACAGACAAGTGAAGTTAAGTAAAACGTGGTAAAAACAAAAACCATTTTACACCGGTGAAGTCTAGTATATTCGTATGATAATTTGACTTTAATGTTTTCATTGCAAATCACACTGTTGGTATATTAACAGTAAAATTTTTAAACCAATTCAGTCCACACATTATTTTAATATATAAACAATATTTATAAGAAATCGCTAATTAAATGATTAAAATATTATGTTCGAACACTGTGAAAAATTTAAGACATATTCTTAATTAAAACTCGTCAAAGACCCAATTATTTTAAGCCGTTCTAAGTTGGATTCTTTCTTAAATTTGTCGTTTATTTTCTGTATATTATTGCAATGTTTAAATATACTTGATAGTAACTTAAAACAGATACTTGTTGACTTTGTTGTAATCAACGATGTAATGAAACCATAACACTACTATTATTGTGATAACAGATTTTGATTTTTTCAGGATTATGTATGGTGGCGACCTATAGTATCGTAAATGCCATTACTTCTGTTAAATTTGACGAGTTTCTTGCGCCCATTCTTCTTGTCAGTAAAATACGTCCAAAACGGGTGGTAGGTAAAAATGTTGGACGATTCAAAACAACTTACTTTCAAGTGCATTTGAATAAACTTATTTTTATTTCATTTCAATGAATCGTTTGACTTGATCGTTCTCTGAAGGCACTCTGTGTAAGTAGTTCACTCGCTTCTCCACTTTGTCCTTCTCAAACTACTCAAGTCCCTTAAGTTTAATCAGCAAACTTTATCAGAAAAGAGCTGACAGTTAAACCGAATAGCATAAGTTCAGTAGTAGCGGTCTCGTAGGAGCGTAGCGATTGGAAAACGATATAAATATCGTTAATCACCAAGCTAATCGCAAGATTTATCTTTAGACAGGAAATTGGAAAAAGATCAAAGAAGATATGACTTCTTTATAGCCACTCAATTTAAACTTAATAAAATGTTGGAAAAAAAATATTTTCTTTGATGAAATTCGAATCGACGTGTAACAAAAGGTTTTCCTTGATTTGGCATAGTTTTTTTGGCAGAATATTGAAATGCATAATGTTATATTATTTTCAAAAGATATGACACAATTTTGCATAATTCTATATTGCTTGTATTAACTTATTATATTTTAAGTTCTGTATGTTTCCAAATGTGTTACACGAAACGCTTCTCACCATATTTTATAATGCGCACAGCAAGAGGAGTGCCTCCCTACCTCTGTGTTTCCGAGTACTTTTATACGTTTTCAAGGCTGGATGAATAAGTATTTTCTGGATTAATTCTATTTTTTGATTTGCATTAGATAGGGTGATAAACAAAATTTAAAAATAATGTCAGTCATATAAATTAAAGAAACACAAAATATAAATGTCAGTTAATATTGTATATATAAAAATAAAAAAATAATTCTCAAAACCTGATCATGATTAAATTAATGCATCAAAACAGATCGAAACTTTAAATATCTTTGTGTCTTAAGAAATCATTAATCCAGTAAAACGCATTCTCTAACAGCCAATTACGAAACAAAGAAACATTGCGTAGCTGTTGTTTTGGAATCTCTTCGTTTTAGGGACTAATTCTAGTACAAGTCTGTGGGAATTTCACCTAGTTCTTTGAGATATGTCACCTGTCTTTACACTCTCCTTATAAACAGGAGAGTATCAGAATACGGAATGATCTGAAGTATGGCGCACAAGATATATCTGGTACTATATTAGAGATAGCCTTGATGCAGCATTTTTGAGCTACAAATAATTTCGCAATATCGGTGCCGTTCCCCCAGACCACTAATCCATGTTTTAAGACGGATTCTACGTAGGCTTAATATGCCATGAGAGCGGCCTTAAAACACTGGCAACCTTTATTAGTTTATAAAGAGCAAGGCAAATCCATTTACTCTACAACAAACTTTATCTATTTGCGCTTTCCAACAAAATTTTGAGAGTTAACTCTCATCTATCGTGAATCCTGTCTTGGCCCCCGGGTTTGCTTGGTATCAACAGCGAAGCCATTCAAAATAAAATAAAAATGTAATATTTAAGAATAACTTTATACGACTGTTAGTCATCTAAATAAATAAATAAATAAAAAACATTTGCTGGCTAGTAATTGACAAGAAATATCTATCTTAAGCCAACCTCTAAAGAGAACTTTCCCTAATGGCAATTGCAATGGCTAAAAGAAAAATCACATTTACATTAAATTGATAAAATAATTGAACAGCAATATTGTGATTATAAATATAATCCCTTCTTTACAGACCGGAACAGCACTATAATGGAAGGTAAACATCACTATAAATCTCTTTGTCTTTGACTAAATTGTTCTTTTTGTCTATTTTCAATCTCAAATCAAACCAACGTTTGTTAAAATTGCTTTTCCTTTCAATTATGAAATTACAAAACACAATAAAAATGTTTTTGTTATTACTTAGGCATCCGAAATAAAACCCAAAGTAATATTTTGCAAGTATAAGCGGCAATTTTTGATTCCTTATTTGAACAGCTAATAAATATGGAGTATTGTTTACACACACTTTCATATTTAAAGATGGGTATACACTGAGAACAGGTGAGTGTGATGTAGTAATGTTAAAGATTACAGTACAGTATAAAGTTAAAATCATAATTTACCGACATTTCAGTAGATATAGTGAAACAAGATTCCATTTAATAAAAGTTTTTTTAAAAACAAGTTTTTAATAATGACTTGTTAATAAAATGAAATAAAAAAAAAACTTATCAAATGATCCCAAACTTTGTTGTGTCGTTTTATTGCAGAATTCCTGTGTTCACCTTCCAGCTCCAGCATCAGACCCTAGTTACCATATAGGATCAAAGGACTCCTCAATATGAATGAAACGAGCCAAAACTCGATGGGGTTGTGTCGTTTAATTGAGGATTTCCTATGGCCACCTTTTAGCTTCAGCTCCATATCATTATAATATTATATTGTCATGCGATATACATATGCATGCAAAATTTCAGCACTTACGGAAACCGGGAAATTGGTCAAATTTAACTTGCAAGATCTTATTACAGACACAGGGACAGGTGAAAGTTAATAAAAGCTTAATCTATAATCGAAGATGACAAATTTGTTGTTTGTCTGTCCGCTTTTTTCCATTTTATCAATTAACGTTACCATAGCAACGCGTTAACCGCAAGTAGTTCGTCTACCGGACGCTAGATGACGTTTACGGAAAAATATTTCATTATAGAAACAATTTAAACAATTTTGTCCACCAGTGCGCAGCGGGGACGGGCCGCTAATCTTATATAAAGAACGCAGTAAGACAGTAATTATGTTCAGAACTACTTAGTTGTTAAATTTGTATGTGTGTATTCACAAAAAATCCTCCCCAACTATTGGCTGTTCAAATAATCTGATGAGATACAGTAAGACTCTGAAAAGACTTTATTGATTGAACTCTCATTCAAAGAAAGAGTTACAGTATATTAAAGCCTCAATAATATTATACAACATCACATCAAAAAATTATGAACCCACTTAAATATTATTAATTATGATGAATCGAATTGAGTGATTAGACAAGAAAAAAAGCGTCAGAAGTTATACTTTATTTATTAAATTTTTAAATGAGATATCTTGAAGTTAGCCTATTCATTTTAACAGTTAACTTCATGGTGTCGCTTTTTCTTTGCGTGCTGTGTGCGCAACTTCCGTTAGATGAAAAGGTTGACCCTAAATGCGCCAAAAGAAGTATAACTTCAAAAATTTTACTTTAATTTCACTGGGAGAAAACTAAACATGTAATTTGTATTTATTGTGATTAAATATTAGTTAATTATTGTGATTCTATATTGGTTTATTGTGATTATTTTAAATGATCCTTGATGGTTAATATGAATAAATCTATATAAATAAAAAATCCGTGTTACAGTGTTTCAGTACAGTGTTCAGTGTCACAGTACTTCGAAACTACTAAATCTATTTTGATGATATTTTTTTCATTGGCTGGATTTGTTCCAAATAGGTGTCTTTTGAATTCATAACCAAAAATTTGTTTTCAATTATAATAACTGAACCACAGCGATGTGTGGCTGGGTCAACTAGTGATGTACACTCAGAGGCACAATTAACCGCCCACTTACATTTTTCAGTTTAATTTCAAAAAATAATTTTTTAATGACTTTTTTTCTTAACAATCTAATAAATTGGTGATTTAAAATGAAATAAGTGAAAAAAATCCGTTGCTGCTGCTGTAATTTTTTTAATTTTAAAAAGTTTAAAATTACCGTTTAATAAACAAAATTAAAGGAGATGACAAACAAGCTAAAACTTTATGTTAACATTAAAAACCTAACTTTTAATAATGAGTATTGCCTCCTCTGGCTCTTATGACATCTTCCAGTCGATTTGGAAGACCATCCATAATGTCTTGAATATCTGACTGAGGTATATTCTCCCACTCCTCCATCAAGGCAATCTTCAACTCATTAATGGAGGTTGGAGCAGGAATCCGACTTCGTACCCGCCTTTTGAGATTGTCCCAAACGTGTTCGATAGGGTTTAGGTCTGGGCTCCGAGCTGGCCATGGTAGCCGTGGTATACCCACAGCATCAAGGTACTCCGTAACCGCTCTAGCGACGTGAGCACGGGCGTTGTCGTGCATTAAAAGAAAATCTTCTCCAATAAATGGGGCAAAAGGGATAACATGAGGTTCTAAGACCTCTTCCACATACCTCTGAGCATTTACACTGCCTCTTTCAAACAAAACCAACTCTGTACGAGCCTCATAAGAAATTCCACCCCATACCATTACTGAGCCACCTTGGTAGCCCACTGTTTCGACTACAGCACACTGTGCAAACCGCTCACCCGGCCGTCGATACACTCGCTGGCGTCCATCTGGACCTCTTAAAGCTACTCTCGACTCATCAGAGAAGAGAACGTTCTTCCATTGCTCCATTGTCCAATTTCGGTATTGTTGAGCAAATCGAAGTCTAGCTCTCCGGTGCTCTGTGGCCAACGCGGGTACTCGAGCCGGCCGGAAACCAGTCAAATTACGCTCTGCAAGCCTTCTTCTTATTGTTCTAACGCTAACACTTACATTTCGTACCTCAAATAGGCGATTACGAGCCTCCAGAGCCGTAGTGAAGCGATTTCTTAAAACATTGGATACAATGAAGCGGTCATCTCTCTCAGAAGTGCACCTTGTTCGACCTTGTCCGGGTCTTCTGTTGTAAGATCCAGTTTCTCGGTATCGTCGGATGGCATCTCGTATTGTGGTTCGAGGAAATCCCAGCATACGGCCTATACGACGCTGGCTATACCCAGCATCGGAAAGCACCACCGCTCTAGCTGCATCAACTGCACTTAATGGCATTTTACTGAGTAAGAAGCAAATGACAAACTCTGCCACAACTTAAGAACAATGAAATTTGTTGAAAAACTTCACAAGCAACACTTTATGTACGTGCAAAAGAATCAGTTCGAAAAACAATATTCAACTGAACTCAATAAAATTGACCCAGACTTGAGGGTATCTTTAAAAAAGGGGTAATAATTCTCTCATTTTATCATAAACTACCCACTTAACAAATTGTCATTCAACGTCATAAGCTTTTCGTTATTGTAAACAAAGTTATGCCACTTTAACCGGGTGGGCGGTTAATTGTGCCTCTGAGTGTATATTAAGAGTCTTCAGTTTGCATATTTATAATTGCACCCATTGAGTCCCCATCTTTACGTCCAGTTTGTAGGGCGTTATTGGAACAAATTAATTGGGTTTTTCCATTTCACGACCAAATAAAATCACATGTTGTTATAACACGGTTGTAATTAAAGGGCCTGTGACTAAGGACCGTTATTGGATTTACGCATTAACAGTATATTTCTGTCATTTTATGGGTGAAAATATTACGAGGACCTAATATTAACAATTAGGTAAACAATAAACATAAATTATAAATTACTTCACAAGTAAATTAGGCGGGAATCGAAACCACAACCTCTTTTTGTTCCGTCGAAATGTTCTTGTACCTTTTTAGGTTATACGCTGTAGGCCAGCATAACTCAATTGGGAGAGCATTGGACCATACCATAAATGAGTTCTATAGTTAAATATGTAGCCTTTGTTGTTCTTAACAGAGTTTTGCAAAAAAATACAGGAATATAGTAAATTAGCTTGTCAAATTCCAGTGCACTCGGTATACCAGCAGTTCACTTGAAGCAGCCACCTGCTTTCCAATAAGTCAGCACCTGGGCGACAATTGGCGTCGGGTCGTGTCAAATGACAATTTAACGCAAAATGTAGGCTTGAATGGGTACATTTTTTGTGGTACCTTATGAATAGATATTGGATATTTGGTTGTCGCAGAGTTAAGCTCGTTCGATTTGACATTGCAGAGGTTAAAAGCCTTTGCAAGAGCCAGTAATGAAAACTGTTTTTCAAATATTATTAGGTTCCTTACATTTGAAATAGGTGTTTTGTTCGGAAGGAATATAGTCTATTTTTTTTGTGAAATATATTTCATTAATCAAAATATTCACTATTGTTCTTCCGTCATGTTTTACAGTTGCTGACAAAAGATATCTGCCCTTATCGTTTGACCAGATTTTAGAAAGCTGTAGTGAACGACACCGGCACTAGTCCACCAAACACAAGCAACTTTTTCTGAGTTATTTTTCGCTTGGGGCTGCATTCGGCTGGTTCTCCAGGGTTCAGTCTTTGCAACTAGCGCTTCTGATTGTCATACAGGATCCAACTTTCATCACATGTAATGATCCGATTTAAAATCCTTTCATTATTGAGTCGGTTGAGCAATTTAACGCAGCAGTCGACGAGTGTTTGCTGGTTTGATTCACTCAATTCACGAGGTATTCATCTTTCAAGTTTTTTTACTTTCCCGATTAGTTTTAAGTGGATTAAAACAATTTTATTACTCTTACCAGAGCCGGGAGCTAAGTCTGAGGTGGTTTGCGATTAATCCACTTCCACGATAGGCTTCAAATTCTTTATCATTCACTTTGGTCTCCGGCCGTCGACGGGGCTTGTTCTGAAGGTCGAAATTTTTTATAATGAAATCGTTGGAACCGAAAACGAACCCTGTTTTCTTTTGCGATACCACTGCCATACTCATCGTTAATCCTTCTAGCTGTATCTGCAGCAGTGGTGCAACGGCAGAACTCGTACTCGTAAATATAAAAAAAAAACTATTCAGAAAAAACCAATGACTATTGACAATGACTATTTATGACACGCTAAACTCGCAATAACAAATGGCGTTACTTTAAACTTTATCGTGCAGGAATTCTCTCAGAATTAAAAACAGGTCCTTAAAACATATTTAAAGAATTTTTTAATAGATCCTCTTTACATAAAAAAACTGGTACAAAACAATGCAGCGTGAACCTCCTCGTATACCTTAGTATACAAATATTGTGTAGAAAATATTTCTTACCCAAACACAGACTACGGTCTGGACACTTTCCGTGTCACAAGTTTGAGCATTTAATGAGAAAAACTGAATCACCAAACTGTGACGCGTGTCGACGCAATGTGTCAAAAACCAAAGTGAGAGACAGCAACTTATTCATGATTTAGACTTGAAGGCATCTGATATGAGAGCTTTCCAAAGCATTTTGACGGATCCCGCATCGGATGCAGCCAAGCTTGTATGTGACATTGTTCAGTAACGTTTATGATGTGGTCTTGAAAAGATTAGGGTACAATGGGCCTGCTGTACTCTGTGCAAAAGTCCCTAAATTAAATAAACAAAAAAGGAAACAACCTAAAGAAGTAGGTTTTTTGCGTTTGATGACAAATGCAATTTAGGGGTCTTCGTGTCATGAGTGAATAGATATCTTCTAGGCTAGCGCGTCACATCCTAAATCACATCGTCACTTACCATCAGGCGAGATAATGGTTAAGCGCCTGCCTATTTTCTATAAAATATAGAATTAAATTTGTTAGAGAAATAAGTTCAACAGCCCAGCGATAATGATACCGTCTTTTAAACGATGCTTGTCCTTCAGACCCATGGGCAGTGGACGTTATGGATCCCGGTGTGGCGATACAAGTGGCGCCATCTAGCGGAGTACTGGGGCCGCGTGCCCGCCTCGAGCTGACGGTCAATGTGTACGCAGACTGCTGGGGGCTGTACCGGGACCAGATTATTATAATGGTAACTACTTGATTTCTTCCTCTTTCTTTCTGACCTTAACTATTAGATGATTCAACTTGTCTCTGGTATCAGGCGGGGCTCGAACACGGTTGAGATGTCAGCTTCAAAGCAAGAAGACCGAGTTCGAACCTGTTTCTTAATTTGTACTAAGGAAAATGCAGTACACATACTGCGTCGTTGGGTGAGCAGTGCAGTTATATGAGTCTCACCTCCATCCCCCCACCCAGCCTTAGTATGTGCCCTCGACCTGCCATTGAGCTCGCGAGGTCGTTTTTGACTTCCGCTACGTAAGTTTAAAGCAGTTGGCCCGTAAGCCCCTTTACGATAGGGGATGCCGGATGCATTTGGACATCATCGCCAGACGGGCAAGAACGTGCAATGCCGGCTCAGTACCGCCCATCCTTCGCCAGCTGGTCTTGCCAGTAAAAAGGACGGCAATACGCGATTGTGTTATCCCCCCCTCGGCATGTGCCAGTGTGAGTTCCCATGGGCTCCGAGCGACTCTTGAAGCCGCATCTCCTGTTGTAGAGTGCTTACCGTTCTCATTTTCCTTTGAAAGGACGAAGGGAGCGCTCTCCACTCTTCGGGGACCGAGTTCAATCCTCGTTAATGTACTAAAGACGTTGCCCCACTCGTAACATAATCATTGAGATGTTACGAGTAATACGGTTAATAGGAATATTAATGACGAGTTCGATAATTTCTTTAAAAAACTTACAAAATTGTTATTATTATACATTTCGTTATTTAAACATTAAGTGCTAAATTTTAGATACAAAAAAATATTACTCGAAAAATTTTATCCCCTCAGTACTATACCAATTGAGCTACCGAGACTCTGACAGACAGCCAGACGGACCGGTCGAATTTTTCCAAGTATTTCTTAAACCGCAATAAGGCAACAACTGATACTTGACACGTTTTCATATATTCAGTTACAAAGTTTTTAAAAACTTATTTTTATATTTAAAAACATGTAGAGGCAGACCAAAGCGAACTTTCATTGACCAAATAGAAGATATCCTGAAAAATGACCAGGTCAAAAGTACCCTTAACTTACGAGCTTATATGAAAGGTCTGATGAGAGTTGAAAAGGCGAGAGATGTATGTTAGGATCGAGGAAAGTGGAAATCTGTGATCTCTACCTGTGATTATATGAATGTATGTAAAAACATGTCATTTATTAAATTTTATTAGGATATTTGTGGTCAAAGTTTTGTATAAAAATAAAGTCAACATATATTATTTATTTCAAAATGGAGTAGAGTCACAAATACGATAAAGCTTTTTGGGTTCGTTATTTTCTAATGCATTTATTATGGACTACGTACCATCTGAAGTAGAGTTAAAGGTTTTTTCTTATTTTCGTTTTCTCAAAGCAGACGCCAATTTATTTTCCTTTGATGAAGTAGCCTTTTTGATTTCTGCAACCAAACATACTAAATGATGTTATCAAATAGAAATATATATTTAAACGTTACCAACTTAGTTAATGCCGATATCAAAAGGTAAAAATCCCTTTGAGCTTGACCGCCTATGCAAGTGGGGAACCTGAAAAATTTCACCGATGTAGATAAAAAGGTGGATTTTTTTTCAGACGAAGCCACTTAAGGCATAGCTCTATAACTTTTAGAGCCCTCGCTTTTATACGGGCTAATTCAGTTGTCTGAGAGTGTTAGTGAAAATGGAACGAAAAGTGTTATTTACTTCTATATACCAGAGGAAAACGGTACGTGGAAAACGCAAGTGGTCTGTATATTATTGCAATGTTTAAGAATACTTCCTTAAAACACATACTTGTCGACTTTGTTGTAATCAAAGATGTAAAGAAACCATAACAATGCTATGTCGTAACAAAATTGTTTGTGTGAATTACGTATGGTGACAACGTATAATATTGTAAATGTCGTTACTTCTGTTAAAGCTGACGAGGTGCTTGCTCCGATGGTTCTTATCAGGTGGTAAGTAAAAAGTTGGACGATTCAAAAATTTTAAGTGCATTTTGATTAAAGTTATTTTCATTTATGCGTCAAGTTGTTTAAAAACTATGTGTTCTAATCTACAATAACTCTTTTAATAATGCAACTCTTTGCAATGTTCTTAAAATTTCTCTTTGTGTTGTCACATTGTTACGTCCACTATTATTTCCGTGCCTGGAGAGAAGCACCCAGGTACGTGCCTGTACCTAGTGAAGCGCAAATTGAATAGACCGGGTCTTCCACTCTGGGCTTACTTGTGCGATGTATAGACGCTACATGATTACCTACGCGCTCCGGTCATTAACCGCGGCTCCTTTTTCGCAAGTTTTTATAAACAAACGATCCTGCCGATACTTCACAACCCTCCGCAGCAATAACTTAATTAAAGTACTTAATTACACATGAAGTTGGTGAGTGCGTAATCCGTGATAAAAGAGTGTGCTCAGGAGCTGCATGAGTTAAAACCGCCATCTCCTTTCTTCCATCGGACATCCAGACGCATTGCGGGCAAAGGAGTGGTACTCCCTCCCTGTACTCGGATATACAGGCGTATATCCGAGTACTTATAACCCGTCCGGTTTTAAAACCAGGGTGAATAACACCTTCGGAGTTAGCTCGTTCCATCGTAGATACTGTCTTGGTCTCCAGGCTTGATTGGGATCAAGAGCGAACCCTTTCAAAATATGAAAAAAAAATATTTTAAGATCATCGATCTGCCCCGAAATGTAATTCTCTCTTTATACAAAATTTCATTAAGCTTTCAAAGGTTTGTTTCCTGGTATAAAGGTTAGAAAGTATTTAGATTTCTCATCCCGATTCTAATAACCTCGGCGTAGTATACTTTATGGAGTGAATTACATGAATGTTTCGGCTGAAAATGGCAGCCGAGTTTATGAAAAAAGAATTTCCTTTTGGGGAAGTTATTGATATGAATTTCAGCTTATGTTTTATTATGTTTGTTTTGGGTTTTTGTACTTGAAAAGTGGAGAAATCAAGCCTTATGAGATTATTTGCGTTACCTGCTTGTGTGTCGTAATTTGCAATTCTCAGAAATCAAAGGTGACTTTGCAGAATATCTGAAGATTTTGGTAAGATTTCTGTTATTTGTTTATTTGTGTAAAAAAATATCAATTCAAATTCATAAAGTTATAATTAATTTTTCTATTGTCTTTTTATTAAAATTATTTATCATATAAGATGGAATTAAAAAAAACCATTAGACTAAATGGCTGTTTTATCTTAATCGATTGTCCAAAAATTTGTGAAAACGTTTCTTTCAAATACCAGAGGTGTGCTTCTCACTAAAGAGACAACGCTGGCCTAAAGCGTAAAAAGTAGATAAATACAAAAATATTTCGACGGGTGTTCACATCGATTCTTTTTAGTATCTTTCCATCAAAAAATTGTCATAAAAGATATATGTTGCGGAATGGAGACCACCTGCAAAGCTGATATTACGTGGGAGCCTAGATGTGCATACAAACATAGATACACTAGCGGCCCGTCCCGGCTTCGCACGGGTGGACATAATTCTTTATTTTTTTCCATTATTAAATATTTTTCCGTTAGCGCCATCTAGCGTCCGGTAGACGAACTACGTGCGGTTAACGCGTTGCAATGATAATGCTATTGATACAATGGAAAAAGAGCGGGAAAAAGAGCGGACAGACAAACACACAAACCACTGTGATCTTAGATCATAGATTCACGCCTTTTTCCCGCAGCGGTAGGCAGAGATCACAGATTTCCACTTACAACAATCCTTACATACATCTCTCGCTTCTTCAACTCTCATCAGACTTTCCATACAAGCTCGTCGGTTAAGGGTGGTTTTGATCTGGACCTATTTTTAGGACATCCTCTATCATTTATTGTTTCGGCAAAAGCAAGTGCTGATATAGACTTATTCAACACCTCAGTTTCTAGATTGAAACGTATCGTCAATGACAGATTATTTTTGGTTGTCAACTAATTCACTGTCTTTTTGTTTTCATTTAATTCTCGAATGATTTGCCTTATCTTAACTTTATTCTAAAATCTAGCATAAACTTAATTTTGTTCATAATTTGATACATATTTATATCTCTTTTAAATTTCATCGTCTACTGACTGTTACGTATGTAAACAACATACTGTTTTGTGAACAATAATAAAACTATTTATCAGTGCAAACTTGTAATTGGCCCTCAGACTAATATATAATTTGTATTGTTAATCGCTTTTAAATTATGTATTATGTATATCTGTAAGTTTTCCTAAATTATGTATTATACATATAAACCTTCTTCTTGAATCACTCTATCTATCAAAAAACCACATCAAAACCCGTTGCGTACTTTTAAAGATCTAAGCATACATAGGGACAAACAGCGGGAACTTTGTTTTATACTATGTTGTGATTGCTTTAGCATTCATTGATTAATTAAACCTTGTTGCACACAAACAATATGTACAAATGGCGGACTTAATGCCATTAGGCATTTTCTACCAGTCAACTAGAGAGTTAGAAACTGATAGCGTATTGGAGGTGCATTGAAAGGGAAAATGAAAGCTAAAGGCTACAAAAACATACATTTACATACATATAATGTCATATATAAAATGATAATCACTTAGAGCTGTTGTTATATGATATTAAATGAGATTCAGATTTCTTTACAAAGTTTTTATCTTGTCCCGGAATTTAGTTGCAAACGAAAGTTTGTTTTATCCGAATAGAAGTTTGATTAGTTTGTGATCGGTTTGATACTGTTAGTCAGTGTTTTGTACGCGATATGGCTAAAGAAGTTTCAGCAGTTTAATGAATCTATATAGATCGGTAAATTGCGTTGCGATGTTATTGATTTGATATTAGACAAACATCACGTACTTTGTGAAAATTCTGATTAACTATCATGTAATACTAAATGTTATTATCTTTCTCTATTTAACTGGCTCAGGCTCATAAGACTGCTAAAATTCTCTCTGTTATTTTATAAAAAATGTAGTCAAAGCTCATTAGAACGCCGGCGTTCTCACTCGCCTAGACTACTTTAAACTCCGCCCAGACTAATAATTCCCCCTTCTACATCATATTTTTCTATGAACAAGTTTTCTTCAAAGGCGATAAAATTATCTCTTGAAATACTTAATACTAATACAGAAAATATGTAATCGGCGTTAATGAGATCACATATTTGACGTGTTATTTCCTGTCCAAATTTAAACGTTTAATAAGCAAAAATCCAGTAGCTAGTTTTCATATCTGAAATCATTTTTTCATAAACTTTTATTTCGATCACCTGACCCGGTGTCTGTAATGAAATCTTGCAAATTAAATTTGACCCACTTCCCGGTTTCCGATTGAGATGAAATTTTGCATGCATATGTATATCGCGTGACATGGAGCTAATCTGATGCTGGAGCTGAAAGGTGGCCATAGAAACTCCGCTATAAAACTACATAACCCCGTCGAGTTTAGGCTGTTTAACTGTTTAGTTCATTATATTAACAAGCAATAGCTAGCAAAGCTTGTTTAGAAAAGTTATTTTTTCACTTTAGTTGTTTTCTAATAGGGATTCAAAAACACCTTTATAAGGATACACTTTCATTAGGGTTACACATTATTTGGGTGTTTTGAACCTATTTTGCGTCGAACACTTTAAAAGTGTAACAGATATAATGTTTTCTGTTACCAATCTGTTAGAAACTGTTTCACGTTTAACTATCTATGTGTACACACAGTACACCAACATAAGCATTTCAAAGTACCCAAATCATTAATGAGCTGTCGCATAGTTATGCCAATGTGAACCTTATTGACTGTAACAGATATTAACACTTATGAACCGGTATTTTTTAAAACAGATTCAAAGTGTTACAGTTTCCTTCTGTTTAACTTTTAATACAGAAATGAAAAACAGTGTTCAAAACACTCTATTCGGATACCGCTAAAATCCCTGGTTTTTAAGATTCAGTTGCTAGGCAACTTGAGTTATTCCCCCGGCATTTGAACCGAAACATCTTAACAACAAGAACAGTTGTTTAATAGGAATATAATCTCATTGAGATTAGTTTCGCTCATTATGAGGTTTTCGAACTCGAAAGTCTATAGGAAACGGGTAGCGGTGTTAACGCTTTTAACTTTTATAATCCACAGCTGGTAAATCTACTTATCAAATTTCTATTTTAGTTGGAGAGGCGGCTTTACGCTCCATCGAAAGTGTTTTATAATTAATTTAGTTGGGAAGTGGTTTTTGGTGTGTTAATCCAAGTAAAATCCGGGAAGGTTAATAGCTTTCTGTAAAGTTTATAATGTCAATACCTTTGCTATCTTTACAAACTACGTTATAATTTATATATAGTTATAGCTGACCCGGCCACGCGTAGCTGTGTCATAAATGAAATCTATCCCATATCCTAAGTCGGGACAAATCTTGCAAAATTAAAAAAGAACCATTAAAGTAGTAGTTTTGGAGTTCATCGCGATCAAACACAATGACAAGGATATATATATATATATATATATATATATATATATATATATATATATATATATATATAAAAATAAAAATTTTTCATTACGTGCACTCATCGAAATTTATTACTTTTTGAGGATACCGTAAGCATTTTTATGTATTACGTTTCGACTACTATTCTACGCGTATTCGCACCACTACTGACGCCTTAAAGCCAATATTACAGCGAGACTCGAGAAACTGAAAGCAAAGACAAAAGATTCTCTTCGTCTTGATGATATTTTTGCACCGTTTGCGTGGGTGGTGTGATTAGGCATATCCATATCTTTTTATGTATGTCTATAATCTCTATCTTAACCTGGCGAACGTGCGGTGAAAAAATGTAACAAGGAGTATTTGGCAGGGTATATCATACCCGTATACAAATTTGACTGTTAAACTTGTTTCTGATAAGCATAATTTATTTTATGTATTTGTTTTCGGAAAACCAACAGCGAACATACAGAATACATAAATTTACCTAAAAAATAGGTAGCTAAAAATAGGTTTTCTCCTTTTTATTAACAAAGTTTAAAAATGTATAAATGTGGAAAAATTAAAATTAATAAATGTAAAACTTAATCTTAAACTCTCATAATATAAAACAGTACACTTATTGTTATAAAGTAGGTATACAACGTTTGATTTACTGCTCAAAGAAATCCCCCCAGAGTAGGCGCCTCGCAGTTGCTAAACCAGAGTGGTGAATGTCAAAGTTTTTGGATTTGCATTATACTATTCATTATTTTTTTATTATATTAAGACTATTAAATAACGTATTTGAAATGAACTATTTGCACTTTTATAACAATTTCTATATTTAACTTAAATGGAAACAAATTATTAAGAATTTTAAACGAACGTGTTCACACACATGGAAACTACATACAAACTAAAGAAACCAGTTTATGTATAAAATAACTCACAGATATCATAGAACATGAAATAAGTAAGTATATAAACTAAAAAAAATAACTAAAAATCATAGGAACATCGTACGAACTGGAGTTCAAATCAGTGCAGTTTATGCAACTAAAAAAATATACTTTATACAAATACTTCTTCTTGCACATCTTTATTTTGTCTTACGATTCTATTTTGTATGGGCAATCTCCGCACTTTTAATATAGCGATCAGGAACATTTTGAGTCGATGAAAGCGGTTCGGTGATCTGGCAAAAGATTCTCTGACGAATATTTGCCGGAATATTTTTTGGTCTATTTGAATTTTAATTATTTGGTGTATTTGCAATAATTTTCATGAAAAAATTATGTTTACATTAACAGCAGCTATATACAACATCGCTTATATATGACACAACAAAACTTGCTATTACGCGACACATTGTAATTTCCACACAGTTCGTTGACAACATCTACTCCAGCTTTAGTGAAATTGTTACCAGCTCTGACTTATTCTGATCTCCTGTAGCGCTATCAATTTTGTCGTCGTGATGTAGGCTTGACATTACTATGACCACTTTATTATTTTTCTCCACTATCACAATCTGCATTCGTCTCAGTTACGTCGGAAATCATTTGCTCAGTATCAGATTGAAGATTGTGTTCACTACAATTGTCAGATTTTTCTCCAGAGCTCACTTCATCGGAAGTATTTTCTAGTACTTCTTCCAGAATAGACCGAAGTCGGTTTTCCTCGCTGTCAACGTCCATTTTCTACTAAAATCCACAATGCAACAAACAAAGTAAGCTAAAGTGGCAGAAAAAGTAATGATAGTTTTTATTACACCACCTATGTGGCAGGGTATCACATACCTAAACGCAGTTTGTAAACGTATAACTCAGGCGCAGGTTGCCGGGACACTGCGATCTGAAACTGGATTTGAAAACGGACTGGTTATTAGTACTCGGAAATATAGACGCAGGGAGGATGTTCCACTCCTTTGCTGTGCGCGTATAAAGGATGATGAAACCAGAAAAGTTGGTAGCACGCAGTGCGTCTGGATGTCCGATAGAATAAGGGACATAGCGGTATTTACACATACAGCTCCTGAGCATACTCTCCAAAGTACATTCTCTAGAAAATCGATAGATAGACAGGTAACTTTGCGGAAACGTTATAAATAAATAAATACTATTCTTTTGTATATAATCGGTATCATTCTTTTGTTCTTAATTTTTTATTATGTACAATAATGTATTTAGTATGTGCTTGAATATCTTGCTCGGTACGTTACAAATAGGAATTTGGTACTAAAAGTAAACATTATTCCGAAACGGCCTTAATATTAACGAAATAAAGGTTATTTTTGTAGCTGATGGAGCGTTAAAAGAGCGCGTGACTGTTGATTTGAATAACATTTGACGACAGCTCCGATGGTTTTAACGTTAGAAGCGAGTTTATTATTTTAGAACGCCAAGTTATTATTACACGGATGATTAAATGTATTTACTTTCAAGTGGTTTCTCTTGTTTCGTATAAAATGTATTTTCATATTTTGTGACTGTAATGTACACACCAGCAGAGAATAATATAAAACAAATGTTAATGTCTTATACAAGTAATTATGAAATCTTAAATTCTTTGTAAACTTAATTTTAGAATTTAAGTTGCTTAAAGTACTTCCCTTTATATATATGAAGCCAAGTACAATGTCAGAGGGAATCCACATGTTTTTCGAATAATATCCGCTGGCTAATTCAAAGAAAGCAAACGCTATAAAAATAGATTAGTCACACCAAATACCAAATACTCGTTAAAGGCTATAGCTTTTTTTGTATGGCAGCTAAAATTTATAATTAATTAACAAGTAAATGAAAGACAAGGAATACTCGCCCGGATAGCGAGGGGATGTAGGTTTGAGTCCTGCCTGACTTTGATGCGTTAATAATAAAATAATATTCATTACTGAATTCGTTTTATTAATAAAAATAGCAATAAGTATACAATTTAAAAAACGCTGGATGCGGGTGTTAGAATTAGGAATAATTCGGAGTGTATTAATTATGTTACTTAATCATATTCATTATCATTATTTATATTTAAATGATTATTTATTGATTTATTGATTGATTTAACTATGTACACTTTATAGTACAATATTTTTCATCATTGTCTTTGATCTAACGTGTTACCTGTCATAGCATAGACAACACAATCGGTCCACGTCACCTCCCCGCCAGGCGGTGGAGTGACGCGGTGCCTTTATAATGCCTCGCACTGAGTCAGACGGTCTCTTTCTTTGCTTGACGCTCGGAGCCGGCGGACGGCCGGCAGTCCTTATAGGATTATATTCAGCACAAAATCGTTGTGCCAAAGATAAGTATATATTGGTAAAGTGCGAATATTAATTGTTGAATCATCATACAATATAAATTTAGAGCATTTGAATATTTAGTTTTCCATTTTGATGGCAAATACATGACCTAGATGAATAAACTGATTTTGGCCACTTAATAAATACTTTATTATCTACCCTCTTTTTGATATTTCATTTGATCTAAAGAAAATATAATATTTCCTTCTTTTCCGTAATCTCACATCAGAAGTGGGATCCACACGCCCTGTACTAATTTTTTTTTTCTTTCTTTCAGCATGTGACCAAGGTCGGTTAAATAGTTCGATATAGACCCTACGATGCTGAAGGGATTGTTGTTGGCAATACGTGATGCTCTACCTCGTTATGATACTAAAAACTGTAATTTGAAACCACGTGTTCAGCAAACGAGTAAATTTAATGAATCGTGACTAAAAACTACTAAAATATTTATTCATGGCTGAGAAAAAGTAACAAAAAAAAATAAAATAAAAATTAATGAATACCTACAAAAACACACATTGCAAGATCTGATGATGTGGTTAGGTCTTTATGCAAATAATAACAGTAAGATGGAGGTCGGTCCCCCTGCCCGAGTTTCTTTCGCCAGTTCTTCTCGGAAGGGCCTCCCAATTTCCGAACTGGTAGTAGACTCAGTAGTATACAATGTAATCGTAGTAAGAATGTAATAACGAAATAAAATTTAAAAATAAAACAATTTAATTTTAACAATTTGGAACGTGCCCGATCAAAATATTGTGGAGGAAGTAGAAAATACATGACAACCATTGAAATATCGGGATTAAATATAAAATAAAAAGTGCGCAAAATCCGTAAAAATAAAGTGTTTTATTCAAGTGTGTGGTGTGTGCGGAGGTGTAAGAACTAAATGAGAAATAACTAAATTTCATATTAGGTATTGGTGTAAATTGTAGTCTGATAAGGGAATGTCTAGCAAAGCGTCTTAAATATCACTTCTCATCATGTTACTTATATTTCGATAGAATAGGAAAGGCATGTTATCTACACGTCTTTTCGAAAAATTTTAGTGCCTGTTACTACATGTTCTGATTCATCAGGCTGGCCGAACAGGCTTTGGAAAGTTCAAATTTTGATTACAACTGTCTTAAAATCAACCGGATTATATTCTCTTCGATTATGAACAGGTCGTACTGCAAACTTACCTTACAGGCTCGATTTAATGAGGTTACGAAAGGTAATGAACATAACTTCATAGATGAAATGCTTCTATAGAAAATTAACTTGTAAATAGTGATAATGAAAATGAACTTGTAAAAAGTGATAATGAAAATGAACCTGGAAAATAGTGATAATGAAAATGAACTTATAAATAATGATAATGAAAATGAACTTGTAATTGGTGATAATGAAAATTATTTATTGAGTAATAGTGCAACAGAATCGTATCATAAAAACAATGATTTAGAATAAATAAATCAGTTGCTGGGTACCGCTATGCTTGGTGTCAGTTTGGTCTTCACTAACCAGCAAGTGATGGAACTGTACATGTCTAGGCATAGAGGTTTATAAAAAAAGATATGCTGGATAACCATGTGCTTGGTGTCAGTTTGGTCTTCACTAACCAGCAAGTGATGGAACTGTACATGTCTAGGCATAGAGGTTTATAAAAAAAGATATGCTGGATAACCATGTGCTTGGTGTCAGTTTGGTCTTCACTAACCAGCAAGTGATGGAACTGTACATGTCTAGGCATAGAGGTTTATAAAAAAAAGATATGCTGGATAACCATGTGCTTGGTGTCAGTTTGGTCTTCACTAACCAGCAAGTGATGGAACTGTACATGTCTAGGCATAGAGGTTTATAAAATTAAGAAACAATAACTTGGTTTTATGAAACGATATCTGATTTATGTCGGTGTTTTTTATATAATCTCAAAGTACTTCGGGGACGAAGTACTGTCAGTATGGCCGTGTTAGAATTAGGAATAATTCGGAGTGTATTAATTATGTTACTTAATCATATTCATTATCATTATTTATATTTAAATGATTATTTATTGATTTACTAAATTGATTTATTGATTGATTTAACTATGTGCACTTTATAGTACAATATTTTTCATCATTGTCTTTGATCTAACGTGTTACCTGTCATAGCATAGACAACACAATCGGTCCACGTCACCTCCCCGCCAGGCGGTGGAGTGACGCGGTGCCTTTATAATGCCTCGCACTGAGTCAGACGGTCTCTTTCTTTGCTTGACGCTCGGAGCCGGCGGACGGCCGGCAGTCCTTATAGGATTATATTCAGCACAAAATCGTTGTGCCAAAGATAAGTATATATTGGTAAAGTGCGAATATTAATTGTTGAATCATCATACAATATAAATTTAGAGCATTTGAATATTTAGTTTTCCATTTTGATGGCAAATACATGACCTAGATGAATAAACTGATTTTGGCCACTTAATAAATACTTTATTATCTACCCTCTTTTTGATATTTCATTTGATCTAAAGAAAATATAATATTTCCTTCTTTTCCGTAATCTCACACGGGCAGTACAGGACCGATCGTTGTGGAGATCCTTGGGGGAGGCCTATGTCCAGCAGTGGGCGTCGTACGGCAGATATGATGATGATACAATTTAAAAATACCTCCAGTAGACCACAAACTGATGAGCAGCGTCAGTCGTCTGCTAAGCGTTAAGGTTAAGGCAAAGCTCAGGGACTCTTGGACAATGACCAGTAAATCTCGTATTGCTAAAAAATTTCCCACATTTAACATGAAACTAAAATAAGTTGCAATACGACTTAAAGATCAGAGAGTTACCGATAAACGTTTTTTTAAATTTAGCATTTAAATAGATTAGGAGTCATGAATTGAGGATGTCCTGTGGGAAAATGGCGTGATTGTGTAAGTGTGTGTATATACGAGACCTACGTGTATATACCTTTTGATTCACTGCTATTTATTAGCTAATACCAATATTATCAATCGAAGTATAGATTTCTAAAGTCTTCACCTGCAGTACAGGAGACTTAGGTACATACATGTAGTAAATAGTTATGCTGTACACTTTAGTGTATGATAAACAGCTGATCATAAACTACGAGTAGTAGCTTTGTACCTTTAAAATTATATTATTATATTATTTAAACAGATAAATACTAGAAAAATCGACTTTGTTTACAAGTGGCTCAATTGTTATAACTTGCAATTTTTTTTTAAATATATAGTTATTTAACGAAACCTTTCCTGTATCCTAAATGGACACAAATCCCACAAAACGAAATAAAAACATCAAAATTGTTTCGGAGTCCAACCACATCGCGGTCAACAACCACTGTTATGGGGAACTTTTATTTATATACTAGCTGACCCAGCCTCGCGTGGCTGTATTATAAATTAAAATGAAACCTATGTTATGTCCTATTTTGAAACAAATCCAGCAAAATGAAAAAAAAAATCATCATAATCGCTTGAATTGTTTCGAAGTTTATCGCAGTCAAACACTGTGACAGGGAATTTTTTATTTATAATATTTATATTTTTACTTGATAAAACATAAACATGCTTTTGACACACACACACACACACTTGAGACACTTGAGACAAACCTATAAAAATATAGGTTTGTCTCAAGTGTCTCTTCTAAAATAAAAGATCCTACTGAGAATTATGATGGTTTTCATTGACAGATAGACAAGTTGGAGCCATTGGTGATTGACGTGTGGGTGGAGGCGATTGGCAGACCGCTGAGCTTCTCCATAAAACCAAGCGGCGGAGCTGATGAGTCGGTGACAATGTGGTATGTTTCTTGTATAAATATGAGTACCGTTGTCAAACTGCTTTAGTACACGGTCTTACAAACAAATATAATCTTTGATGTTAGCGTATTAATATTCAAATTGGTGCGGCACAGGCATTACCTTGTATTAAAACACAGTATGGAAGTTATGACGTAATCCACAGTGCAGGATTACTGGATGCTAACTGGATCAACGGTTTTACATACATTTATTTAAAATGCGCACGAGATAATTTCAGTAAATTTCATTTCATTTTAACATACGTATGCCATGGAATTTTCATTTATACTTTTTTCTTTTACAAGATATTTAGCAATCGCATATGCAGTTACAATTTGTGTTTTAAAATAAGGAGCATAGGGTCTAAATTGGCTTTCAGTTTTGCCACAAAACCTCTTTTCTTTATCGTATTTTTGACTAAACGGATGACCGCACTCTTATTCCTTTTCCTTTTAAATTCCGATTGTTATAAGGGTTCTTATACACTTCCTCTGTGGAGAACTTATTCTTTTCTAACAATATAAAACAATTTGTCAATTCAGGGCAGGAAATTCAATTGGACTGCAAATGCAAATCTCATGAAGTTTGCAAGCAGCGATACTATCCAAATAACTATTAGTTAATATTATATCTGCACCTGTCAGCTGATCGGGCTGAAAATCGGACCTTCGGATTTAGACGTTAAAGCAGGAATAGCCACGGCTAACGCTAACTGCATTTTGTGCAAAATATTTCATGAAACAGCTGGCACTGGTATAATTCAATGAAATGAGCATAATTTTATATCGGCTGTCATGAATCCAAATTTATGTCCAAAACACAGATGTTAAATAACCTTGACGGAGGATTGACATTTTCTGCAGTAGAACCGTAATTCATGTAGAAAATTAGTGCAAATAGCTGTCTTCAAATGACCTCAGTTATGGACTTATTTGATTAAAACATATTGCCAGGAAGACTTTTGGACTTTTAATAAATAATGGTTTTTTATTATACAAGCAATTAAACTAGTTATTATTGTCATTAGTCAAAAAATAATAAAAAGAATAAACTTGAGCGTATGAAATAAAGCATATAAGTAATATAAATATGAAAAATTGTTAAAAATTGCAATGATTACCTTGACAGTTGTCGTGCGAAGTTTAATAATACCCTTTGCTATCATTTGGCGTTCCATTAATTTATTTACTTATAAAAACAAAATACTTACCGGCTTACAGTTTGCCCAAAACACCTGCAAGTTAATATACATTATTCACACTATTAGATTTAAAGTGTCAAAGTATACTGAAAATAAACTAGTTGAAGCACTCCGCTTTCCAACTAGTCAGCGTTGACGACTCGATTATCATATCAGTTTGGAAGACAGCATATCTGTTAGACCACTTATTGAAAGACATGCTCCACAGCCGGAAGCGATGTGGCAATCATTTTTGTTTATGATGAAGAGTTATCTTTAACATCTGTCCGCATGTAACGAAATATGATGTTATTTGGTCTGATTTGTCTAGCTTAGCCTTGTGATGTCAAACGGAGTAGAATAGCATCAAAAATATCACAATGTTCGTCCTTTATTTTCTCCTCCTATTTTTGTATTATCTGTGTGTGTAAATAATAAATGTTTTTCTTTATTTCTTCTTCAACCCTTCAACTAAGAGCGGGCTCACATTAGCAGACCCGATAGTCTTCTGACTTTCTTTCGTGTTTGTTTCGACAAAGGACAAGACAGATTTGTTTTACCACCTACGCACACTGGAAACTATACAGCCCGCAGACAGCAACAGATATACGGTTCATTATCGCAATAGAGGTCGAAAAAATAGCTGCTCTGTTTAAGTTTAAATAATTGTTGTGAGTGGTCAGGATTTCAAAAAGTAAAAAAAGAATATAATGAAGGAGAGAATGAATTGGAGATTAATTTCTAAAATTAAAGAAATTTATTAAAAAATAATGTTTGATAGAAAATGCAGAAGTTTTCGAATGAAACTGGGATCTTCTTCTTGTAATCTAGTGTTTTCTAGTAATATTATCCAATTTATTGCAAATTGAAAAGTCATAAATTACAAAAAATATATTCAAGTATCGGTATTAAATGCTCCTATTGTAGCTTAGTAAGAGTGCTTAACGAAAAACAACAGTAATAGGCGCTTGGACCTAAACTATACACAAGATTTACAGTGAAACAATTTGATTGTACCGTATAATACCGTGTAACTTGTCAACTGATACGAAAATTGAAATTCTCTTGAAATGAAAGTGATAGGGATGTATGGTGGCAAAATTTTTGTCTTTTGATATAAGCTATATTATAATTTGTATAATACTTAACCCAGGCTTAACCGGTAAATGTTATTTCTGCTGTCATTTATTTAGTACATTAGCAAGTGTTATATAGTGGAAGAGATCATTGCTAACAAATTTTGAGCTCATGTTTTACTGCATTAACATTTTCCAAACACTTAATACTATTTGGAATGCTGTTGTAAATTTTTAGTAGGTGTTAGTGACTGATTTAAAGTTATATTTATTTTCCTCGGAAACAGCTTTTTTTCTTGATATAAGGTACCTTTTTATACCCTTGGAAAAGTGAATGTGAAATATCATGATAACTGATTGAGAAGTTAAGGCGGGAAAGTGTAACAAACAAACTCACTTTAATATTTATAATATTAGTTAAGACTGTAAGGTTTTACCGATATTGTATCTAGCCTATAATTTGCGCAATTACATGTGCTTATCACAATCCAAATTTCATAGAAATTAGTTAACCCATTCTTGACTTGAAGGACATACAGATAGACAAACAACAAGACAAAAATGAAAAAAGTAGAAATGGTATCATTCATAAAACGATTATTTATTATAAATTGTTTCCTTTAAATGTAGAGACATAGCCTACAGATTTATATCTATACTTCTATACTAATATTATAAAGAAGTAAAGTTTGTGTGTTTGTATATTTGTTAAATTGTAAGGGGTAATCTCGGGATCTACTGGACCGATTTTAAAAATTCTGTCACCAATAGAAAGGCACATTATTGCTGAGTGTCATAGACTATATTGAATGCTAGAAAAAATTTAAAGAATTATGTCCACCTGTGCGAAGCCGGGACGGGCCGCTAGTAGTAATACTACAAATATAAATATTGCCATCAAATGTGGACAAAATTTATACAAATGGATTATTTAATTGATGTAACTTTCTTTTTTTTTCTTTAGAAAGTAGTTTTTAATTAAAGGAGTTACACCTATATAAGGTTACAAATTTCTAAGATATATTAATTATGTTATCATTTTCTATTAAGATTTTTTTAACATTCAGATTTTGAAGCGTCAATAAACTGGATTAACCACTCGACCCCCCTTGTCATTGTTGTGGAATTATGAAGGAAAAGAGCAGGTCGGCAAGTTTGCTAGTTAGCTGCTAATTTTCTATGAATACCTGAAAAGCCACTAATACCTACTGCCGCTTCTATATGCATGGAGAGTCGTATTAACTGTTCATTTACTTGGGAAATTTTGTTGACTTGATTGCATTTACTTTTTATTTCACACAACTAATGCTACTCAAAAAACACATTGTTTTTTTTACAAAAAAAATCTGCTCTTCCAAAATAATCCTATTTTGCGCAGCAGACTAGTAGTGTCTTACAAATATTACGTTATATTTATAAACTTCTAATTTACATTCATACATAAATCACGCCTTTTTCCCAACATATATCTCTCGGTTCTTCAACTGTCATCAACCTTTTCATACAAGCTCGTCAGTTAAAACTACTTTTGACTGGCACTTTTTTCAGGACATCCTCTATTTGATCCCTGAAAGTTCGCCTTGGCTTGCCCTTTCCGACTTGCCCATGCACAGTTGCCTCATATAATTGTCTCGGCAATCTTCTTTCCTCCATCCTCTCTACATGTCCAAACCATCTAAGCATCCCTTTTTCCATCTTTGCATTCCATCATCTTTCATATATTGTTCCTTTCTTCTTGTTATAACACTAGAGGAGTTTCTGATATACTAATTGTTTTAACAGACTTTTTCCTATGCAAACGTAATTATGATATTGAAGTCATACAAAATCCCATAAAGGACAATATTACATTCATTGTTCTGAGCCCTAGGTATGTAGCTAAAGCTCTTGTGTAATGGAATTCAGAAACAACGACGGTACAACAACACCAGACTCGAGCCAATATGTAAAATTTAGTTCCTTACTTCTTCTTCTTAGGAAGAAGATATAGTAACAAAGATAGAAAAAGGGTGCTTAGTGCTTACATGGTTTGGACATGACGAAAGGGGATTGACAAAACAAGATTATGAGGCAAATGTTATGGGCATGTCCGTAAAGGCAGATCAAGGCAAACTTTCCAGAGGATGTCCTGAAAAAAGGCCATGTCAAAAGTACCCTTAGCGAGAGATGTATATCAGGAACGTAGAAAGCGAAAATCTGTGATCTCTGCCTGCCGCTGCGGTAAAAATCGTGTTTATATGTATTTATGTAGTTTCCCACATAGGCCTGGCCTTGGTTCGAACCCGAAAACTCGGAGTGGCGTTACCATGAAAATTGGCATGTGAGCCACACAACCACGGGGGCTGTTTTTGAGTTATAGCTGGCAGAGTTGTGGAAAATGTATTATAATGCATAAAGGTGCATAGCATCGTGCATAAAAAGCGTAAAAGGCATTTTTTAGTAAGAAATGAATAATTTAATCATTATTTTCATTTTTCATCTTATTACTTGTTTTTGGTATACTCTGCAAGCTGTATCTCAAAGACGGTAAGTCCGACAAAAAAATTGTTTTTTATCAATTTTGTAGGTTTTTTTAAGAGGAACAACTTTTTAATTAACATTTTCATCGAAAAAGAATTTTTTACATATAAAAAACGGCAAAAACACAATTTCATCGACTTTCGCGCCACCTACCGTCCAAATTTTAAGTAGTACGATGTCGCCATGACCAATGAGATAATTGGTAGGGGAGAACGTCCCCAACATTTTTTGCTATGTAAACCTTACCTTAAACCCCTTAGTTTCCGAGATAAACGCAATCCAAAATTTTGTTGAGTTTCTGAGCCTGGCCGAGGGGTGGGGCGGTCGATGGACTCAAGTTAAGTTTTTTAAGGTATTTTCTACCGATGTGCAAAAAATCATGACTGATGTTATTTTTTTCGCGGTAAAATTAAGATTTCCTGTACTGCAAATAATTCAGTTTGTTATTCAAATCTTTCATTCGTCAATTCTTGATTTGAGAATTGTCTATCGCTTGAATTAAGAGTATTGTATTTCTTTTTTCCATTAAACTCCTTTTCGCAGCGACGAAAATGAGGCTTTGTCATCGTTGAATTCGTTTACTTTGAAAGATTTAACTCCTAAAATTTTACATGTTAACTTGTGAATCCAACCGTAAAAGAGCAGGTGTGTCGTAATTCAAGTTTAAGATCCGAGAGAATTGTTTTGAATTATCCAAACGAACCGCCACGAATATTGTCGGTGGAAGTTGATAAGTGCCTTAAGGAACATCAGAATTCTCCCGTACTTTGTAAATTGTATCCAGTGCTGTTTGAACTTGGTATTATTTCTTGAAGTGTGAAGTTTGCGGAGTCATGTCTGTGTAAGTTAAAATGGAATAGGCGTCGCGGTCTTTGATTATTACACGGTCTGTATTGCTGCAATTGATGTAGTTTTATAAAAATTAGTTTATCAAATAGGTTGTTTATCATTTCATATTACAAATTCACCTTTTCAAAAAGATAAAACGTTAATTGGATATAATTTTGTACTTGGTATAAATACAGTTTCTATAACAACATTACGTATATTATTCATGTATTTATATCGTAAAATACTTTTTTACTAGTTTATAAGTCTATAGATTCTGTCTGTGTACCTATTTTTTTTGGACAAATTTCATGATAAATATAATTTCAAATAAAATAAAATCGTTTTATGGCTAACTAATACAAATTCTATTATTTTTTAAATTTTCCTCTGACTATCTGTTTGTCTTTCTATAAAACAAGAAGGGGTTGACCGATTTCGATGAGGTATATGGTGAGAACATGTAATTGCGAAAATTATAGGTTATATATCATATCTGTATAAACCTTATAGTTCTAACTAATATTATGAATACGAAAGTAAGTTTGTGTGCTATACTTCACCCCTTAAGTACTCAATCGATCTTGAAACTTTGAATTCACTTTTCTAGAGGTACAGAAAAGTATATAGGATACCTTTTATCCAGAAAGAAATACTGATCCCGAGGGATAGAAATATAAGTTTTAATTGGTAGTCTACATCAATGCGAGCGAAGCCGCGGGTAAAATCTGGTTGGATATAATACTCATATTCTATAACATTTTCTATAAAGCTACCAGCGGACCCGCCACGCATTGTTGTGTTATAAATTAAAATGAAACCTATCCTATGTCCTAAGTTGGAATAAATCCAGCGAAATGAAAAAAAATCATCAAAATCGGTTGAGTAGTTTCGGAGTTAACCGCGGTCAAACACTGTGACAGGGAAATTTTATATATAAAGACTAGCGGCCAGTCCCGGCTTCGCACGGGTGGAAAAAATTCTTAATCTTTTTCTATTATTAAATATTTTTCCGTTAGCGCCATCTAGCGTCCGGTAGACGAACTACTTGCGGTTAACGCGTTGCTATGGTAACGTTATTGATACAATGGAAAAAGAGCGGGAAAATGAGCGGACAGACAAACACACAAACCACTGTGATCTTAGATTAAAGATTATAGCTAGTTTTTTTATCTCGCGTTTATTGATGGTATAATTATATGTGTACGAGTCATAGATGTTAGTTACCCTTGGTTATTTATGTATTATATGTGTTTCTCAGTATCCGTAATACAAGTTTTACTTAATACGAAGTTGGAAAATTAGTGTGAGTTGTTCGAAATGTTTTATATTTGTTGAGTGTTCTGAACAGTAACAGTATTAGTGAACCCATTAGATAAATTATTACTGACGAAACTCGTCTCGTTCGCCAGAAAGATTCGCCAGGGTCCGAAACAAAATAATTATATGGTTGATGTTTCATAGAGTCGGATTAAGCGTTTTGATTCCAATTTTGCAATTCGTACCGCTAAAGATTGGAACTCTGCCTGAATCTGTGTTTCTTGACAAATACAATTCAGGGGTCTTCAAGTCACGAGTGATCATGGAGGATAGTGGTCAACCGTCTACCTATTTACAAATAAAGAAAACTTATGTAGGTTGGCCTTATAGAATATGATTTATGGTTATTTATTATTCTCGGTATAAGAGACACTTGAACAAATTCAACGGGACTGTTAAGTTCTTTTTAACTCAAATGAATGATCACTATGAATATCGAAATGCTACGAGTTTCAGTCCAAAAAATTGCATTAAATATTCAAAAAGGATTAATCAAATAATTATTAAATGAAGTTATATCAAAAGAAATTATTATCTACGACTTTAGTACGTAACTCGCATACTAGATGGCGCTGTGCGTTTTTAATCGCGGTAGAGCTTTGTTTTTGCAATTCCTTGAAGTATCCAGTATGCATTTCATTCCTCTCATAGATAGGGAATATAACTATTATACAATTGCATCTGTGCAATACGGAACATTAAACGAATACTTCTAGTTCTATTATGATCTCGTCTATTATATGATTTTCTCTGTAAATAACTTGCGTTGTCTATGCTCTGCCTTGAGCATAGACGAAAGGTAGCTTGCCTATCCGTTTTTTAAAGGATAAATTTCGAAGTGTGTGCAGCACAATTGCACAACCTTGTCTATATTTTTGTTTGTATTGTTTGTCCTATACTACTAGTAAAAAAATTAACTTAGGTGTTAAGTGTGCAGATACAAATTTTTTAATTAAAAAAATTTTGCAGTTCAACAGTTAAATAACAAAAATAGATAATTAAATTAATCCGCCTGTGTGCTAACAAAGATGTCTCATCAGTAGAGACAATGGTTCATTACCCATAATAAAGCGAGGCTCCACTGTTTGGTCGGGTGGAGCCCTGCTCCCTAACAAACCACAAAGGCCTGAATGTATTCCCTCTACTGGAAACAATAATGGGAAGCAGACTTGTTTATAAACTGATCCTAAACCCGGTCCCAACAATGCAGAGGCGAATTGCCTTAATTGGAATTTGGTTATGCCAAAGGATTTACTGTTCTCTTAATAATTGTACATTTTTTGATATGATAGCAATAATATATCTTACATTCACACCAATTAGGCTAGCCTAAAGTAAGCGCTGTAGGGCTTGTATTATGGATACTAGGGTAACGGATCAACATACATATATGACCCATAAATGTGTAATATTCATAGAGATATATATATATATATAAATACCCATGACTCAGGTACGTATTCGTCATACCAACGTCTGCCTGGCTCGAACCCGGGTCAATATTTGTTTAATAGAAAAAGACTACAAAAGAGGCTTACGTGTACCTATGTGCGCGTGACAGAAGTTATATGTTTTTTATGAAATTTTTAAATGAGATATCTTGAAGTAAGCCTTATCACTTTAACAGCTAACTTCATGGTGTTGCTTTTTCGTTGCATGGTGCGTACGCAAAGTACGTAAAGAGATATTTTCGCATTCAAAAGAAATATTTTTGTAAAACTTTTAAAAATCAATTAAGACCATTAAAATTATCATTCTTTGTACATGTTATATATTTTTAAACTCATAGGTACATAAATCTATAATCTAAGATCACAGTGGTTTGTGTGTTTGTCTGTCCGCTCTTTTTCCCGCTCCTTTTCCATTGTATATGCGTTATCATAGCAACGCGTTAACTGCAAGTAGTTCGTCTACCGGACGCTAGATGGCGCTAACGGAAAAAATTTGATTAATAGAAAAAAATTAAAGAATTTTGTCCACCCGTGCGAAGCTGGGACGGGCCGCTAGTCTATAATCTAAGAACACAAATTTGTTGTTTGTGTGTTTGTCTGCCCGCTCTTTTTCTATTGTATCAATAACGTTACCATAGCAACGCGTTACCGAGTCAGATAGTACTTATAATGACGCCTTTTCCCGCAGGGGAAGGCAGAGATAACAGATTTCCACTTCCCACGATACTGACATACATCTCTCGCTTCTTCAACTTTTCATACAAGCTTGTCGGTTAAGGGTACTTTTCTAATATACTATGATTAAGTGTGTTGTGTAAATTAGCGTCGATCTTTTATATTTAAGGCTGTCTTAAAAGGTGACCCTCTGGACAACAGGAGGGCAGCTATGTTTTCCGAAGAATAATCTTTTATCTGAATAAAACACTCTTTTACGGATTTGGCGCATAATTTATTTTATATTTAATCCTGACGTTTCGACTCCTCTACAGGAGCCGTGATTACAGGATGAATGAGGTAATGGTCGTCATATATTTTCTACTACCTTCACAATATTTAAATTGGGTACGTTCCTAGTTGTATTTTTTTATATAAATCATTTTTTTTATAGTTTACATTTAATTTATTTATTAAATTCTCACTACGATTGTGATGGGGTGCAGCCGGGAGAAATAAAAGCACTCAAGGTCACTTGTTTTTGTATTTAAGGAATTAAGGCACAAAATAGTGCCTTAAAGAAACTTATAGACTTATAAACAGGAACTGGTGGTACAGAATGCATATACAGGAAAGCTTGTGTTATGCTTATGAGCTTATTATACTTGTGAGCTTATTATAACTGCTCAGCACTATAAATATATTTAAATAATTGTTTTCGGTGAGTCAACCGCGCTACGCGTTGACTCTGGTAAGAATAAACTTCGAACTTTAAACAAAACAAATAAAAAGAGACAGACAGTAAATTTAAAATAGGAAACCAATAGAAAAGAAAATATGAGAAATGGCCAGAGAAGAACGCAATGAAAGCAACGAGTCGCCAATATAGCTATGGCGCCTCGTTACACGATTACATTGTTAACTACTGAGTCTACTACCAGTTCGGTAATTGAGAAGCTCTAACGAGAAGAACTGGCGAAAGAAACTCGATCTCCATCTTACTGTTAGTATTTGCAAAAAGAGCTAACTAAATCACCAGAAAGTGTTTTATTCCAATGTGTAATGTTCGCTGAAGTGTGAGAACTAAATATAATCTTTTATCTCTCAAGAGGGGATATTGACAAGCAAAACCCTCCCAATATATGGAGAGGATGCTATAACTCGGTTACAATATCTGTGGACCTCGCTGGAATGTCAAGCCCCCTCCCCGTTCTCTTGTCACCTCCCCGCGCTTTTGTTTTGTGCACCCAAGCGCTGACGTGACGTCATCAGGTCCACAGATATTGTAACCGGGTTGTACTATCCAATTATTGTCTTCTTTAGATTAAGACGATGACTTAATTTAGTCGTTATTTATTGGAATACTAACAAGCCTTCACCCGCTCGCTTCGCTGGGCTCATAATTATTTATTTCCATTGCTATATCTTTTGATGAATAATTGACTTGATTGTCATTAATCAACCCAGCAAAGTGGGCGGGTGACGATTAATGAGCATGTAAACATAAAATTTCTACACTTAACTGTTGGAATGACATCTTTAGTTTTCGTATTTAACTTTTGACGTTGTTATTTTGACGTCAACTATTTAGTTTTTTAGGTTAAAAACAGAAAAATACTAGATTTAAAAATCTAAAAATCCCACGTCACTGAAAAACGTGAGATTTTTAGATTTTTAAATCTAGTATTATTATTTTATTCTTTTTAATTATTAACTCAACGAAGTACCTAACCATGTGTTACGCCACAATCGGATAAGCCCCATACAAAAGTGAAAGTTGCCGAAAGTTGACCTAAAAGTGCACCTAGGAAGTTGAAAGTTGTTTAAGCGTGCATTGTCGTCGGGTTCTGAGCTACCCTGAAAGTTCCAACTCGCTAGGTGGTCGGGAAGTGCCTCGTAATTGAGATACAAGATTCCAACCGGACAGACAAGACGACAGACAAGGAAACAGACAAGAATGCGACCTAAGAAAAACGTGGGAATATAATGACTGAAACCGTAACCTTAACAACCCACCGAATAAAATAATTTCGGGAAAATAATTATTAAAGTAATTCGGAAAAAAGGTCAAGAATGCATCGAATCCAAAAAATAAGAAGCCTAAATCTATCTACAGATGTTCGTCGATTGGGCATGGTTGCATACCGTTAGGTTCAGTAGTTCTGACATGATTGAGGAACAGTTTCTAGAGGCGTGTTGATTGTTAGGCTGCTGCAATAAAACTGAGCTTCATAAGATTTAAGGGCCCGCCGAACAGTTTATAAGGAAATTCTTCTTGCAATGCTGGGAAGGACGAAAATGAGTTCACGCCGCTACGCTATTTAGACTCAGTACAGTAACGCTAGACGGCGCATGCGTTCTGGAGCAACTTCAGACAGGTCATTAGTACGGGCTCGTGACATTAAAGCAACCGTAATCATGACCAATATGTCGCATATACATATATGCATGTATATACAAATAGTATTGTGTTGACTATTACATTTTATTTTTAAAGCCTCCGTAGTTGAGTAGCTCGCATACCGGCTCTCATGATCAAGCCAATCCGGGATTCCAGTCACGACCGGTTATTAATATAAGTGCTATAGCTACTTAACTTGGATTCAGAACAATGTATGAATTCAATTTATTTTTGCATTCACAATGCTCAGCGATCACAGCACTCATCCGGATAGCGAAAGTTCATGGGTTCAAATCTCACCTGAGGGCTTGGAGGCGGGATTGTTTTTCACAGGCGTATTTTATATATTATTGTCTTTTTAAAAATATATTAATGTTGATTCGGGCCAGTGAAAACAAAAACCAAAAGCCACTAGAATCTTTTATTTTAATATTTTATAGACTGAGCACAAACTCCTTACCACCCTTTCACTCATTCACCTACCGCTCACTCGTCGTCTTTCATTTTCACTCACGCCTCTGTATCCATCCTACATAAATAACGTTATATTGCAATTTTTGTTCCTTAGGATGACGTCATCGGATCCAAATCGTGTCGTGCGCGTCCAGAATACTTCTCGCTCGGAGCTCGTCGTGCGCTCGTGCGTGCTGCTCGAATACGGTAATGTAAAAATTAATTTTAATTGTCGATTAGCTTTCCCTATAGTGATAAAATATTTTAATAGAAAATACTAAAACAATAGACTCAGCTCACCAATTATTCTCAAGCGGAAATCAAACCAGGAGTTGAGTCATAAAAAGCTGATTGTGTTTTCTCAGAATATCCTCAAGATGCTCTACCGTTTCGTCTGTACCTGCGATTCTTCGACGTTCTCCCGAAGACCTGCCCGTGTGTCAACGCTTTCGATTGTAAGTTTATTAAGAAAATATTACATAGAAAATATTAGTAACGTTACTTTCTTGTGATATTTACATATTTTTTGCATTTTTATAGAAAAATACCATAAAAATTCGACTCGACTCAGAAGTAAATACTCAAGCGGGGTTCGAATCCGCAACCTTTGGATGTCCGATCCAATGCTCTTCCAATTGAGCTACCGAGGCTTGTCAACGCCTGTCGAAATCTTTTAGTACCTTTTCACTTTTTACGTTGTATGCCACGATTTTGCTTGAAAGCCGAGTTGATTTTTGCTAGTTTTTTTTTCTTTTAAATAATTTTACATTACACTCGTTAGTTTCAAGAGACTGATTAAAAACTAGACATACGCCACGATGTCCTAAATTTCGAAAAGGAAAAGGACGACAAAGCAGTATATATATCATATTTACACGAAGCATTTCTAATTATTTTAAACCCCTTTTGTTACTCAAAACGAATTGTGTAAGGTCAACGTAACAACCTTCATTTAATTTGTTTAAGGTCATCATTTTTAACATAATTGAATCTGTCTACATTCAACTCGTAACTCATCAATTAGCGCTACATTCATTACGCAATAAAAGTTATTTTAGGTTATTTCAAACTTTATCATTCATCTCCTTTGGAATCTGATCATTCAACTTATACATATAGAATATAATATAATGCAATTATTTGCCTCAGACATGGGACATTTAATGTCATAATGGATAAAAGTTTCCCACATTTTATAGATAACAAATTTTGCCTGGGTCCATGATGGTAATTACTGCCCTGGTCCCATCAGATCTTTGGCAGATTGGCATACGCGAGTTTTTAGTGGGTATGCCTCCAAACTTTTACCGGGGACTAGGCCGGATAGAGCGAAGTAAAGTCCCACATAACTTCGCCGTTTACCTGTGGTGAAGTATGTGTAACGCTTTTTCCCAAGCATAAAAAAGGCTTCCAAATATTAGGTACAACTTACAAAAAACCAGCTATCGTAGCTACAATTTTTCTAAAATTTCAGGCACATCTGTTAGAAATGAATTTATTAGGGTATAAAAAGTTGTATTTTTATCGGTGATTCACCCACTCATAAGAGAGATAAACATCTTTTTCTCTTAATCAATAAATTACTTAAAAATTTCAAAATGTATGTACCTGACAAGTCCCAGGTCCTAAGGAAAAGCGAGCAAAACACAAAGTAACAGTGCAAAACGTGTATTAAAAGTTCATAGGTTTTTTTTATTTTAAATGGGTTCGCTCTTGATCCCAACCAAGCCCGGGGGCCAAGGTAGGATCCACGATGGAACAAGCTAACACAGAAGGTGCCTATTCACCTTACAGCAAGTGCAAGTAACCTGCTGGACAGGTTTTTAGCGCCCTGGACTACTTGAACATCCTTCGGAAGAAGTGGTGAATCCTACATGGACACGATGGCCCGGCTTAGGAGTTAATCAAATACACTCCAGCTATTCTTCTTAAGGCTCTCATTTCCACTGCATTAATCATAAATTCCTGTTTTTTCTGCCAAATCCAAGATTCACTTCCATACATTAGAGTCGCTACCAACACGCCTCTATGCACAGCCATTCGGGCCCTTCTTGACATCTTCTGGCTGCTCATGCTCATAATTTATTATTATATTAAAACTTGAACAATGTACTTTAGAAGTCTTGTTTTAAACAAGTCACGAATTGTTTTTAAGTTGATCGAATAATGTCGTACACTCGTATAATTTAATTAAAGTAGCCTGCTGGAACTTGTTGCCCTTTCTACCTCAACTCTTTCGACCTTCACGCCAACTGTTGAAAAGTCGTTTTATTTCTACTGAACTTGGTCTAATTTGCACACTTATGTTTTTGTTGGAACTCAAGCATTACAAGTACGGTCGACAACATTACAAGTAATACGCTTTTAAAATGAATATATACAAGTTTCACAGTTCTCAATTAAAATTTATAATGAACTACTAGAATATCTAAGAGTAATAACAAATATTTACATATTAATTGGAGCGGAGCTCCCATGGATTAGTTTCAGTGACGAGATGTATGTGACGCTATAACTCTATGAGTTATTAGCTGATTTTCGTATTTTTTGTAATGATTCGAACCAACAGGTTTAGGGCTAGAACGTGACGGATTTTGAAATTCGCGAAAACAAAAAAGTTAAGACCATAAAACTTTGGCTCATATGGTGCCTTACATATGGACCAAGTAAATATACAAATACAAGAACTACACCCGCAACGATTGCATTACTCGATGTCTACGTGTGTACAATTATGAATTTCCAGACTGGGATTTATTTAATAACAAATATGAGAGATTTGAAAGACTAATCTGATCTCATTTGTAGAGTTCATTAATATCTGTCATAAACTTTTGACAGTTTATAACTCTTAATCTAATCTCTATCAACTAGAAATTTATGTTTATTTATATGTATACTGTTTATGTATGTATATTTTACATTGTTTATTAATATTTATATTTAAAGTATGTTTATATTATTATCTAAGTTTATTTATATTTAATTAAAGATTTGACTCTCCTTAATTATTTCTTCTTTTATTTACACCCCGTAGCTCTAGCTTCCTAATTATCCTCTCTATCCTAAGGTTGCTGGTAGAAATCGCTTTTAGCTATAAAGTCGCTCATTGTTACACTTTAGTTTTAAACAATTATGTGTTTGTGTATCCTTCTGTTTTTGTAGTGCAGATAATAAAGTATTTTTGTATTGTATTTATCTAAATACAAGGACTTTACAAGGTTTCACGACATGTAGTTTTTTGGGCACTGTTTGTCTATTGCTATTATGTGATGTACAAAATGTGTATTTTATGGTAATGACTCTTTGTACCAAAATAAAAAACACTCATAAGGTCTTTGAAAGTATTATAATTATTAATTTAATAATATAAGTAAAAGAAGAGTGTGCTTTAGACCACACGACTGAAGTCAAACTTCTTTAGCTTCTTTAGATATACGAAACGTAACTACACTCGCGAGCAACCAAATCGACTCAAGCCCTCATTCTGCTTACAAACTTTGTTTTTACGTAAAGTATACAAGGTATTTATAAAAAAAGACTGTCATTAGAAATCTCAATATACAAGCTTTCATAAAACACTAATATTGTTTTTTTTTTTTAAATCTAACGCATTCATTTTTACATCAATAGCACTATGAGTCGTTTTGCTCATTACGCTATCCGCGACTTGCGCTAACTGCCACCCCTATAAAAGCTCTCGCAACCGGCACACCTTATCAGTCGCTTATCACAAGTTGACATGTACACATCTCCGAGAATTGCAATCATTTTTTCTACGTTACCATGGATACCACACCTGAAGAAGCCGCTCAAGTTGTTGCCTTGTTGGAACAAGGACTTAGCCAGCGAGTAGTCGCTGCCCAGCTTCGCTTGAGCCAGTCTGCTGTGTCCCGGGTCTACAGACGATTTCGAGAGACCGGTGCCTTCAATCGAAGACCAAGAACCAGCCGCCACCGGTGTACTTCTGACAGAGACGACCGTTTCATTGTCTCAACATCGCTGCGCAATCGGCATCTGACGAGTGTTGATGTTCAACAAGAACTCAGGCACGTTCGTGGTGTAGCTGTAAGCGAGTGGACAATAAGAAGACGACTGAGAGCAGCCAATCTCACTCCAAAAAGGGCTGCGACGGGGCCCAAATTGACTGCAGCCCACCAACAAGCGCGTCTTCAGTTTGCTCGAGAGCATGTCAATTGGACCATTGCCCAATGGCAGTCGGTTCTCTTTACTGACGAGTGCAGAATGTGTCTGCATGGCAACGACAGAAGAGGCCGAGTCTACAGGCGTCCGGGCGAACGATTTGCCCAATGCTGTTTCGCTGAAACAGTAGCATATGGCGGTGGTTCCTGTATGATGTGGGCCGGCATCTCTTTAGAGGGAAAGACGGAGCTCGTTTTCGTGCCTGGTGGAGGCCGAGGAGGCGGGCTTACAGCTGATCGGTACATCACCGATATTCTCCTGGAACACGTTGTTCCCTATGAAGGATTTGTCGGCGAGGACTTCGTCTTAATGCACGACAATGCTCGTTGTCATACAGCGCGCATTACCCAGCAGTTTTTGGATGAAGTCCAGATGCGTACAATGGACTGGCCTGCGCTCAGTCCAGACTTGAATCCGATCGAGCATTTATGGGACCAGTTAAAACGAAGAGTACGAGCCAGAAATCAAGCCCCTTCGACGGTGGAAGAGTTGAAGGCAGCATTGTTGGAAGAGTGGGTTAACATACCTCAAGAGGACGTCAAAAAGTTGATCAGATCAATGAAGAATCGACTTCAAGCGGTGATTAGGGCTAGGGGGGGGAATACCAAGTATTGATTTATTAAATTGTTATGTATTTTCTTAATCAATTTTCTTTTATTTCTAAAATACCCAACCACAACATCTTCTCACAAATTCCTGTTTTTCCTGTATTTATGTTTAGATATCATTAATTACAAAGATAATGAACGGATATTGATAATGGTGATATCTTATTAAAGCTGCAGTTTGGAGCTTTCAGATGTTTTTAAAGTTTAGTTTTTAAAGGTTAGTTTTTAAAAATATCTCCTATAACTTTCTTGAAAACAGAGTCTATACTCAGAGTTAGGGCTTGAGTCGATTTGGTTGCTCGCGAGTGTATTATATTAGAGAATGGCTATTAGAGAAAGAGAGAAAGAAAATGTGTGATCTCTCTCTTTTTATATTCCCTAACTTGTATCTCCCTCTCAACTTTCGGTCGCCTCGCCCGATCACACTTTTCGTAACGCTCTCGTCACGCATTCACCAACTTACTCCCCAAGTCAAGCGTGCGTAAATAATTTTACTTCAAAAGGTATTGTTCTATCAATGAATACTTTTAGGAAAAAAATCTGATGAACCCTCTACTCTTCATTGCTACGCTTTTCGCGGTGTATGTTATAATTCGTACTTGCATATCTGGTTGAGTCACTGAATTGCATGTAACGCAATTTGTGTAATCATAAATATTTCTTACAATCACACCAATTAACGTAGCCCAATGTAAGAACAGCAAGGCTTTTGCAACATGCAAACGTTTTGGGTACTACGGCAAATAATCTACGTACTATCGAGTTCTCTCGTGCCTTACCACTTTGTAGAAATATTCGTTAGAACTGACCGCATCGGACACGCCCACACGACCCCTAATTGGCTTCGTATTTTACTACGATTTATAATACGGCCAGGTACGGCCAGGCTACGTATTTTACTACGATTTATACTACGGCCAATCATAAACAACTAGTTTTAAAATCGCCCTTGATGTCAGTACTGCCAACTGTCAATCTGCTCTCACTTGCTTGTTTGCGCACGCGCGCCATTGTTGAACGAATGGAGCGGGGCGTGGCCTGAAGCGATAGGCATCGTGCAGTGTGCTAGCGACTTTCGACTTAGGACTGATAAGGCGCCAGAGGCTTCGATAGTACATATAGGATACAAAGATATGTTAAACATACATGCAATTCAATACTTATCATGCACGCCTTTTCCCTTTATGAATACGCAGAGATCACAGATTTTCACTGTCCACGATCCTGATATACACTCGCTTCTTCAACTCTCATCAGATCTTTCATACAAGCTCGTCGGTTAAGGGTGCTTTTGGCCTGCTTTTTTCAGGATATCTTCTATTTGCTCCCTGAAAGTCTGCCCTTACCCTTATTAGATAGATTCAGGCACAAATGCTCGTATTCATCACACAAACATCTTCCATATTCCGGTGTGCGAAAGACAGGATCGTCCAAATATCGAAGTGTATAGCTTGTCTTGCCGTCAATTATACATTCACACGTATTCACAAGTTTGAATAGCGTTTCACATTTCAACTCGTTACGTATTCTAAAATCGTTAATGAGTTTGGAAAGAGACCGGCGTGAATCGTGAAATTGTAAAATGTAATTATAAATAATTGAATATTAGATAACTTCACATACATTTATTTTGAACCCATTGGAATTAATAATAAGAATGGAATTCAGAAACAACGACGGCACCACAACATCCAGACACGAGGCAATACAGAAAAGTTCGTTTTCTACATTGACTCGGACGGAGATCGAACTTAAGACCTGGGAGTGGTATTACCATGAAAACTACTTACTCGTAAAAGTGAGTTACTCTACTACGAAGGTCGCGTGGAGCCCGTTGAGCAACATTCATAAAGATTGCTAATATGGTCGGTGATAGAAGAAGTACTATTCAGAGCTTCTTTCTGTTTCAGACGTGTACGATTCGCTGGTGAACGATTCCCTTTCAGGATTCAAAGCTCGTAGGCTGCGAGAGATATTTGTATTTAATATACGTGAAAACCACTTATATTATTAACCTTTAGTTACCGACCCTATTTTTGGTATATAATTGCCTAGAAAAGTCACGGTGACACCCAATATGAAGTGACGTTTTTAATAGATTCAATTTCAAAATTATTCCTTACCTAAAAGATTACTTACAAGAAACAGTGGAATGAAATCATAAAAACAACCAAATTTTGGATATAATATTTTTAATAGCAAAATCACAAAATGGCACATTTTTAAGAACATATTTTTCAGTCATCGGAAGGAGAAACTATGTAACCAATTTAAATATTTAAAAATAGGTTACTTTTTTATGAAATCAACAAAAACACACTCTTATCACCAAGAAATAAAAATATTATACAATATCTCATAATCTGGGGCACAATTCTAGCAGACTTTTTGGGCACATTTAAGACATATGTATATTTTGCCCTTAATGCACTGTTGGGGGTTTTCCTTTTGAGTTTGGATGGACAGATATTACACAACTTCCTCTTTGATGCTCTTTAAGATTGCTCTGATTCTGTATCATCATCACAATCACATAAATCTTATAAATTCTTCGTTTGACCAACTCTCTAAATTCCCTTTATGTGATGTCTTGATAACATCATTTAAATTCATTTGTCTTTTTCTCTTACGCCTGATTCTTGAAGTAGTTGGTTTCATACCAAAAAAGAAGCCAAAATAAACATATTTCAAAGTAATCACAAATATATCAAATCACATTCGTCCGTTTTTAATAAAATCAGGCTTCACTTGGCGGAAGGCAATATCCATTAACAAAACAAAAATATATGTAACTTGCTTTTGTAATACACAAGCAAAATACACCGAGCAAGTAAATGCAGATATTGCAGACATCGACACACCAACGACTCACCACTTTTTCCTGGAAACAACGACTCTTCTCTTTCTCTCCCTAACGTTCTTCCAACCTGCTACTTCCACTACATATCTTATCATTGTTATTGATTGCAACCTTAACTACAAACCCTTTCTGAATATCTTGGTTTGCAGGGTACGCAAACTTATCTACATATTTTGGACACTCCGTCAATCAGCAGTTGCAGAGATCATTAAGATGGAGTACCGAGCTCTTAGTCAATGCATTCTAAGCTATTCCATTACTACCTGGGGCGGTGCTGCTAAACCAAATTAGTTTTGAATTAAACACGCACAGAGAGTTGTTCTTAAGATATGCACCTATAAACCTCGCCTATATCATTCTGACAAACTGTATGAGTTTTACCAGGTTCAACGACAAAACAGCTCTTTGTACTAGCTACGACAGTGAGACAGCATAGACTAACAATATATTGCAGGGATTCCAATCGCCGTAACCAACTAGTCTGCTCAACTTCCAGTCCAAACTGCCTTTAGGCATCGGTTTTTCGTTATTTTTGTTCCCAAGCTCTATAATAATATTCACAAAATGATATATATTTTTCACTTAAACCGGTATGCTATTAAATCTGTCCTACTTGACTGGCTTCATAAGAAATCCTATGAAAATACGGAAAGTTTACTCAAGATTTTAATATAAGCACTTTCACACTCAAACTCTTTTACTTTACACAACTATGTTCTTTCGCCGACACAAACTTGTACGCTTATTTTTACACACCCCTATTTCAGTATACTTGCTAAAATAAATATACTGTAATTATTAATAATATAATGTAATTTAATACTAGTTTTTGCCCTAATTATCTGTCTCTCTTTAATTACGTCTCGCCAAATTATAAATTGTATCATTAGTTATGGATTATTGATTATGTATCCTATCTCTGTTTGAGCTGTTAATGGTCCTTGAAGATGGAGACCTGATGACCTGTAATACACGTTTAGTACGTACCACAGGCACCAGTGATCCGCATCCTTGGAATATTATATGAATATGTTAAATTCTAAGTAATATATTTTTATTTATTTTTAATGCAGTTCCTATCGTCCACACCTTTTGCTGTACTTTATTAATTACTAGCTGACTTGACCAAGCGTTGCTGTGGCTCAGTTTTATAAGATGCAATTTTTTTTTTATTATGAATCAAAATGAAACTTATCCTATTTTCTAAATGGTAACGAATTCGGCACAATGAAAAAAACATCAAAATCGATTGATTAGTTTCGGAGTTCATCGTTATTACATACTATCACGTCTTTTTCCCGCAAAGGTAGGCAGAGATAACCGATTTCCTCCTTCCACGATCCTGACATACATCTCTCGCTTCTTCAACTCTTATCATCTTGTCAGTTCGCTCCCGCGCCCTCCACCCCTCTCAACAGTCCCAATTCTGCATTGTGAAAAAAAATGTCAGAATTTTAGATAAAAATGCCATTTTCCCGCTAAATAATGAAGCTAGGGCCAAACAAAAAACACCAACGTAAAGCTGATTTAATAAAGAATCCACCACAGAATATTTGTATCTCTGCAACTCAAAAATTAATCGTAATTAAAAAAAAAACAGCAGTTCACGCGGAAAGTTGAATATGGTAGCAATTGCTACCAGGAACTGACGATGGGTGTTGGCTATCGGTAGCAATTGCTACCGTGGACTGACAAGTGGTTATAAGACCTTTCATACAAGCTCATCGGTAAAGGATACTTTTAACTTGGCCTTTTTTCAGGACATCTTCTATTTGGTCCCTGAAAGTTAACTTGCTCTGCTAATTATTTTATGGTCTACATATATAGATATCGATATTATTATTATCTGCCGTCTTCGTATGTAAGTGAATGAGTTCTTACATATTCACTAACGTACAATGGATTCGCAAACGCAAACGACATATTTCATTGCGCACGCAAACAACGACCGATCTGAATATAAAGTCGATTACTTGGCAATTCCATTACAAGCTCCGATCCATTGATCTCGAAGCCAACTTCCAGGTAGATGAGCAAAAGTACCGCTTAACATCGATTTATCAACTCGAAAGTGCACATTAGACAGTGTTATTACGGTACGATGCCAACTTTCTGAACGATTTACTTCCCTACACAAAGTAACGTGACAATGTCAACGTGAAATAATTCGTGAATGTATCAATAAAATTCTGAACCGAACTTGTTTTAAAAAGATTTGCACATTACTAGCTGCACTAGAGATGGGTCGTCGACGTATTTTTCGTTAACGAAACTAGACCGGCAATTGCCGTCCATCGACTAGTCGATCAATTAGTAAAATTTGTCGACTAGTTAACGCGATAACGGCAGACGTTCAATCGGTATTAAAGGTAGATCTTTGATTTGACAATTGAATAAACTGCAAAATTACTTAAAAATTTAAAGAAATTTGATGAAAATCGTACACCAGTCAGAGTATAATCAATAAATTTGAACTTTCCTTCATACTCTTCCAGGAGTATTAAGCTGGTCCCTACTAGCTAATACGTTTTGAAAAGATTTTAATATTATCGTTTTAAAGGCGTATCGAGAATATAACTGATTTGTGTATCTGTACATTTTTATTTTTTTATGAATATTTTTGTTAACTTTCTTATGGATTTTTTATTTGATTTTTATCAGATTTTTTTTTGTGAATTGCCTTTTTCACTGTAACAAGTCTATTTACAAAAATAAGAAATATCAACTTCTACGTAAGGTTCAAATTGATTTGCTCGATAATACTATTTTAACGGATGAATGAACTTGTATTAACCTGATACATTTACGCGTCGTCGTTGCGTTGTCATTAGGTAAGAACACTGTGGACTCCCAGTTTAGCCATGTATAATTTCGACTAGTTCACGAATGAACTGTAGACCGTCGAAACGTCAACTGAACGTATACCGTCTATTTAAACCGTTCGTTAATTCAACCCCCGCCACTAGGCTACACGCAGGATGCTTTGCAATGCTTTTTTTTGCACATGATCCTTTCCTGGCATACAACAACTTAACAAAGTTTTATCAAAATCTGATCAATGGTTTCAAACCGCATACAAACATTGATCTTTATTCTAAATAAATTATTCAAAAAAATCAACTTGTCTCGGGCATCCGTGTAAATCGTAGTTTTTCAATTGAGCTACCGCACCCTTGGAAGAGTAGTCGCCTAGATAGAGACGAGGTATAGATTCAAACACAAACATAAAAACTTTATTTGTTATTAAATAGCGTAAATACATTATATGACGATGCTATAAAGAAAAAAATTAATCTTTAAGCCCTCTTAACCATACAATGCAAATTGAACATGTTATTAATATTACTGATATTATAAATTTGATTCAGTTAAACTTACATAATACAATCATTGTTTTGTCAATATTAATATAATTAATTATAAATATAGTTCATAAATAAACATTGGATGAGAAGTTTATATTATTTTTAAATCAAAATCGTCAAGAATTACAGAATTCGAATCTCACCTTACAACCAGGCTGAGACGAATTGAATTTTTCTTGCAGTAATTGCTTTAGATTTATACATACTTAACTTAATAATAATTTCTTCCTTATGAATAATTTTATTTTTAAATACGAGTACTCTTTAGAATACCACATGAAGTGGCTGTTAGCAATTTCCAGACGTCGTCTTTCCACAAAGCTAGATCAAGCTATTTCTCCAGTATTTGATGGTTGCATTTCTAAATGGTTACATTGAAATACGATCAATCACATGGCCGTTTAGACCTGGACGGATGCTCTAACCACTGCTCAACTGACCTCAGTCAGCCCGAAATACTTGAGTTTGATGGGAACTTGAGAAGGATTTATTCATCACTATATTTGAAATGATTTTATTTAATAACCTTAAAATATTATTTCGATGCGTTCAAGATTTTTTTATTTAAATGAAATGGAAAGATCACTAGTAATGACAATACACGTAAAATGGCGTAAGTTATTGATGTTCATGTTAAAAATATATGTAACTATTTTAATATTTATTTCGTTTAAGCACCACAGGTATCATTTGGTGAAGAATCTTTAGGTAGTTCAATCACCGAAGAAATGGATACTGGTATAGAAGTGTTCCTGTTGGCAGATGACGGACAACAAACCGACACTTGTTTCAAGGTATGATCAGCACCGTCATTGTGTAGGAATTTACTGCACATTACTTACTGCACTGGCTCAGCAACCCGAAGTGGATCTTGGCTTTAAATACGAGATTTAGCAATTCTGGCCTGTCCTCAGCCATTTTTCGTCTGTCCGTTCATTATGGGTGACTCATATCCTTCCCGAGCTGACCTAACCAACGATGCGTGGGGCCTCCCAGCGGGCGCTTCCCGGTTAGTCGTCCCAGATCTGCTCTTTACACAGCCCGACCCAACGCCATTCTTTCAACGTGGCCGAGCTAGCGGAGTCTTGCTGACTTTGTGTCGCCTATAATAATTGATTCGGCTACTGATCTTACTACTTTTACCAGGTCATCATACCGCTTTTAACTATTCAGAGAGTCAAAGGTCGCTTTTGTGTTTTTTTTTTTTGACGTGTTTACACACCAAAACCAAAAAAGGACACACATAGTACATAGTAGTTTTTCAAAGTTCATTAAAGCTTAAAGTATTTAACGAAATTTTCTCAGATATTTACAGGTAAAGTGGAAAGGTCAAGAAAAATCTTATAGGAAGCATCATATCGTACCTCTCATACTTAAACGACGAATTGCTGACATGATGACCCTCGTAAAAGTGGCACGGTCTCTCAACGATATCCCAAATCTTTTATCTTTGATTATTTTCATTGTCAAAGTAATTAGTAATAGATACTGAATTATTGTGAAACATTAGAATATTATGCAAGCTCGACAGTGAGGTTGTATATCACAGAATCGATGTTTAATTTCAAAACTTTTATGCCATTTCGGTATGCCTGTTAGGTGGAGCCAGAGGTGACGACCATAGCCCCGGGTGCCTTCAAGAATCTCTACGTGACATTGGAACCACCCGAGCATGGAGAATCACCACCAAATGCTGTGTTACTTCTGCGCACTTTACCTACGCAGTTGGCTGGGTAATAGCTTTTGTTCACAATCATATCTATTCATGCTTTCAGTCAAAAAACGTTTGCTAATGAACAGAAGCCTCCCCCAAAAATGTGTGGGGTTGGAAACCGTAATAAAACACCATGATTCGGATAACGTAGCTATTTTTTATGAGCTTAGCTTAAGATAACTTTATTGTCGCTTGAGTAGCGTCGCGACTGAAAATCCTACCTTCCAACACTCACCATTATGACCAGAAAGAACAAAAAGAATATTATAACCCGTCCGTTTTCAAAGCGAGAGTGAGTAGGTAGACACCTTCTGGGTTAGCTCGTTCCATCCTGGACCCTGTCTTGCCCCCGGGCTTGATTGGGATCAAGTCGCTCTTTGCACTTCGCACCAATTCAAAATAAAAAAAAATAAAAATATTTTGTGGCTTACGGGTGGTGTACGAAAGAGTACCATAAGTATCATTAGTCGTCTTTTACACCTTAAAGTGTCTAGGGTTGGTAAAATTACTATTATAGCTCGAATGGCAAATAGTTCTGGTCCATGCGCACAGAGATTCAAATCTCATTAAGAGCATATGTTTATGAGATGAGCTTAAGCATTTATATTGTCGCTGAGTCATCTATGTTCGTTCGTAATATGTAATATTATCCGTTCTTTCATAATTATAGTACAACGTTTGCCTAAATTACTGGTGCAAGCTATTCAAACAATAAACGTACTTTTGAGCCAAAATTTTATAATTTTAAAACAAAAGAATATTAGAAGTCAATAATACAATCGACAACCACCAAATATAAACCCAACAGCTACCTTGGTAGTTTTAATGGTATTTATACATAGATAAAGATGAATGTAAATTAAATTGTACAAGATTGAAGTAACCATTTGAATATTGATTGTCAACCTTTTATTTCTTAATTATACATCGATGCAAAGACCATGAAAAAAAAACATATATTTCGACAGCTTGAAGAAAATCTTTCATTCTCATTTCTCAGATTGCCATATTCAGCCAGATATTCAGGGGTTATTTACTATTGTTTCAAAGGTAGTGCACCTTTGAAACAATACCAGTTTTATTTGTATACAACATAGGCCCAAGTTTATATGGAAGCCATATCCTATAATTTTGTAATTAATATCTGGCTTTGTACCTTTGTTTATTGGTGCGTATTTTAGTGAATATTTCAAGGATGATATTTACAAATTAGTAGCTTCCCAGTGAATAGGATCGGTTGATATATAGCAAATCCATCGCACCGTTAACCAATTGAGTGGGTCGTCGTGATCCGGCGACCGGCTGCCCCAGACGGCGCCATTACTCAACCGCCCTATCGTGGCATGAATACACAAGCACTGCACAGTGACGTTTGCCTTGTTCCAATACTACAGGGCCCTAATATCACTAGTTAGGATTCCGTACCTCAAACAGAAATGATGTTATAAATAAAAAGAGATCTTTTATCACACTAGTATTTATTTTATTATAAAATTCTCATCTGAGTTACAATTATTAGGAGCAGCCATTTACAAGTGAAAGACAGGAAGTAAGTAAATTATATGTACCAACATTGACATATTAAAGGATATGTTCACTCTTCACATTGCAGCCAACCTAAATATATGTAAATCATTGCCATATTAATAACACCCCTTCTCAATGTTTATATATATTTGCCAACCTAATTCTAAAATGATATCAAATGGCTGAACACATTATTGGGCAAACGTCTCTTCATCTTAGTTTATAATTTTACATTGCACTGTATTAGAAACTTAATTAACAAATCCTTACTTAATGGCTTTGTTAGCATATCTGCCAATTGTTCAGAAGTACTTATGTACTGAATATAAATTTTATTATTTTTAATTAAATCTTTAGTGAAGTGATATCTAATATCAACATGTTTAAGGCGTTTAACTGACTCTGTACTTGCATTTAAAATAGCTGACTGATTGTCACAATACAATTTAACTGGGCTAACATTTTGGAAATCAAAATCATGTAACAAATTAACGAGCCAGCATGCTTCACTTGCTGCCATACTCATAGAAACATATTCAGCTTCAGTAGAAGACAAACTTACAGAAGATTGCTTTTTGGAACACCATACAATCAAGCAATTTGCAAAAATAAACAAGTAGCCAGACGTAGACTTTCTGTCCCTCTGATCACCTCCCCAATCAGCATCACAGTAGCCTTGCAACATAGTATCATTACACTCATAAACTATTTTATAGCATAAAGTGTGTTTCACATAACGCAATACTCTCTTAATTGCACTTAGCAACACATTACTCGCACATTTCTGATATCTACTTAATAAAGATACTGTAAAACACAGGTCAGGCCTAGTGCCTGAGACAGCATACATAAGGCAGCCAATAATTTGCCTACAGATTCCTTCAATGTCTTTATAGCAATCAGTATCAGAATCAAAGGTCTTAGTATTAAAATTTATATCCAGGGGAGTCAACATGGGTTTGCAATTATCCATGTTAAATCTTTTAAGTACATTTTCTAAGTAATTTCTTTGTGATAATATAGTTGTACCATTTTCTAAATTTTGTTTCACATTTATCCCTAAGAAGTCTGAAATTAGTCCTAAATCTTTCATCTTAAATTCTTTGTTTAATATTATTTTCAGCTTTGTGACCTCATTTTCATTTGTTCCGAAGATTAACAAATCATCTACATATATTAATACAAATATTTTATCTGTACCACTATACTTTTTATACAAGCATGAATCACATTTTGACCTTATAAAGCCTTCTCGAGTTATTACAGAATTAAATTTAATATTCCAAGATTTAGGTGAACTTTTCAATCCATATAATGACTTATGACTTTACTATATTATTATCTCCTGAATAAGCCCCTTCTGGTAAACTTATATATACATTTTCTTTAATATCACCATACAAGAAAGCCCCCGTGACATCCATTTGGTAAATAGGCACATTATACTTAGTTGCAATTACTACAAATAACCTAAAAGTTGTTAGTTTAGCAACTGGGGCATAAATATCATTTAAATTAAATATATCCTGTTGCTCAAATCCCCTAGCACCAAGCCTAGCCTTATACTGTTTGATATTATTTGCATTTTTAATCTTAAAAACCCATTTGCTACTCACAGACTTTGCATTTAGAGGTAAATCACAAAAGTCCCATGTGTTGTTGTCTTCCAGAGTCTTAAGTTCCCTAGCAATAGCTGCACTCCATTTACCAGCATCACTTCTGCTCATTGCATCACCATATGAAACGGGCTCGCACTCACTATAGTCCAGCTGCACATTATTGCACTTGTAGAAAGATGTTTGTTTACGATCACGCTTACTCTTTTCCTTTTCGGATGGACTACTTCCTTCTAATAAGTGTTCTTCTTCACTACATGGCAAGTAGTCACTGTCACTTTCTGAGTTATCTTCTAGGGTACTGTTTGTATGGGTTTTCTCCTAGGGTTCAGGGGTAGCTATTCCATCAATATTTTTCTCGGAACTACTCTCTTGCACTGCCTCCTCTTCAAGGTTTAATGACACTACAGTTCCAGCTTCACTCTCCTTCACTTGAGGTTTTTCTTTCTCTTCTTCCTGAAAGAAAACAACGTCCCTTTTTATCTCCACTGTGTTCTTCTGAGCATAGTAAATACGGTATCCTTTCACATCCTCCGCGTACCCGACCATCAAGCCCTTCTCCCCTTTCTTATCCCATTTTCTCCTTCTTTCTTTTGGAATGTGTACATATACTTCTGTACCAAAGGCTCTCAATCCATGTATATCATATGTTTTCCCAGTCCATACCTCAAATGGAGATCTTCCATCTTCATGGCTCTTTCCAGTTCTATTCAACACAAACACTGTTGTGTTTATAGCTTCAGCCCACAGTTTCTTTGGTAAATTTCTCTCATGAATCATAGTCCTTGCCGCTTCCACCAATGTTCTATTTTCTCTTTCAGCCTTCCCATTCTGTTCGGGGGTGTATGGTACTGTAGTTTGGTGTGTTATTCCACGTCTTTTAAAAATTTCCTTGACATCCGTGTTCACAAACTCCAGGCCGTTATCACTTCTAAATATCTTGACTTGGTTTCCGGTAATATTCTCAGCCTTATTTATGAAATCCTCAAAGATATGCTTGATCTTATCTTTAGTTTCCACAAATTGTACACTTCTGAAGTTCGAATAATCATCTTTCAGTACAACAAAGTACCTTGACCCACCCACTGACGGTTCTTCCATTGGACCGCAGGTATCAACATGAATTAACTCACATGTCTTAGTACTCTTGTATTCACTTCTACTGAACGGTAATCTATGTATTTTTCCAACCAAACAACTCTCACACACTGGCTTGGATGTTTGTTTTACCTCAATGTTGTTTTTCCGTAGGATATCTTTTACATAAGTGAAGTTCTGATGCACCAATCTTCTGTGCCATTCATTCAGATCGTTCGCCACTAATTTTGCAGTACTCGCGATCTCACAATTACTACTATAGCGTAAATCCAAATAATACGAGTTTCCAATTCTTTCCGCCATCACACATATTTTATTCGACTTATAAAATTTGCACGAACTGTCATCTGTTATCATGACGTATCCTCTTTCTGTTGCCCGATTGACCGAAAACAAGTTCGTTTTTAGTTCCGGAACGTACAACACGTTATCTATCACCGTGTCAATCCATTCGTTCCCGTTCGATACTTGAGCTGCCATCTGTCCGCAACCAAGCGCATTAATCACCGCGCCATTACCGACAATTACAGGTTTTGGAGAAGTATTTGTAAACGATTTAAACAATGCACGATCTCTGCACATGTGTTCACTAGCCATTTCGATTTTTGCAGTTTATGCGACGAATTAGACACCACAAACGCGTTAAAATTAGTTTTATTTTCAGTTCTTGACACTCTTTGTTTTCTAAAACGACACTGGGACTTGAAGTGTCCAAACTTCCCACAATAGAAGCAGTTATTATTATTGCTCATGTTCGCTTCACTATTACTTTTATAACTTTTACATTCAGTTTGATAATGTCCACTCTTACCACACTTGAAACATTTTATGGGGTTTTTATTTTTCACTAAGAACGCAGATGAAGTTTGCTGCACATTTTCATTCTTTCCTTTAACTCTCTCTTCTTCAATTAATAATCTGGCCACCAAATTATCAAATGTTTGCTTGTCGTCAGGCGCAGATTCCCAAGCCGAAACGAAGTGTTTATATTCGTCTGGTAATGACATTAATACTTTCGTGATTACAAATTTATTCGAGATTTCTTCACCCATCTGTTTTAATTGGTTTTGCATTTCTTGTACCTTGGACAAGAAAACGGACATATCTATGCCTTTTTCGAACTTATATTGGAAGAATCTCTGTTGTATTATGTGCACGCTAGTCTCAGTTTTCTGTTCATATACACTCTGAAGTTTTCGCCACATCTCGGCAGAACTCGTACATGTAATTATATGTAACATTGCCTCTTCCGACATCCGTGTAACCAGTAACGTTTGCGCCTTGGCATCTTTAGCCTCCCATGCAGATATCTCCTTCGCATCTTCGGGCTTTACCTGTCTTCCCTCCACAATGTTCAACCAGCCATTGCTCCTCAGCAGAACGGTTGTTTGGAATTTCCAGATATTCCAATTTCTGGCCCCTTCTAACTTTATCACATTGACGTTGTTGTTGTTATTGCCCTCCATTCCAACCTTGTCTTCTCCCAACTAAGAACAAGTACTCCTCGACGATATTTTTGCAGTGCTAGAGCACCAGGCGGCAAACTGTAGTGGGATAACCTCACTTTTCCCTTCTCGTCGATTTCGCTGCCGTAACTAACGCCAATCTTGAATCTACAACAAACAGGTATATGTGCCTGGGCCCATAACCTTATGTTATAAATAAAAAGAGATCTTTTATCACACTAGTATTTATTTTATTATAAAATTCTCATCTGAGTTACAATTATTAGGAGCAGCCATTTACAAGTGAAAGACAGGAAGTAAGTAAATTATATGTACCAACATTGACATATTAAAGGATATGTTCACTCTTCACATTGCAGCCAACCTAAATATATGTAAATCATTGCCATATTAATAACAAGAAAAAATGGAAACCTTATAGGATCACTTTGTTGTCCGTTCGTATGTCTGTCTGTTAAGACCCTTTAACTCAGGAACGCGTGGAGATACCGAGTTCCACACTCCCTTGAAGCTGTAAAAAAATCAAACTTCTAGGTTTACGTGATAAACAGATACTGCCGTTTATGCTGCAAAAAACGTATACTTCGATACTCTCAAAGAAATCACAATTTATAAGGTATTTTCCGTTGACCTAGAATCATGAAATTTGGCATGAAGCAACGTCGTGTAGCACAAGTAAAGGAAAAAATCCGAAAACAGAAAACGTATTGTTGCATAACAATTTTTTTTTTGCAATCACAAACTTACTTGCCGTTGGTAAATTAACCGCGACCTACCTCAATCCGTTTTTCTTGATTCCTGTGATGAAAGAACTATTTACTTAACTTAAAGTTTGTACTGAACCTCGGTGGGCGAGTCCGACTCGCACTTGGCAGGTTTTTTTTTTCATTCAAATCAACTGTGATAAATGAAATAACTACCAAGGACAGAAAGTGACCGATTGCCGATAAGGGTGCTATTTCAGGCAACAACCAGACTTACAAATAGGCGCCGCCGTTATATGGTTGATATACCAAAGATTAGCAATAAGGAACACTTTGCCTGAGTCTGTGTTTCCTGATAAATACAATTCAGGGATCTTCAAGTCACGAGAGAATATCTTCTAGGCAGGCGCGTCACATCACTTGCCATCAGGTGAGATAAAGTGACCTAGTTGAGTCATAAATGATCTTTTGAGATGTAAAATGAAATTAAGAATTCTGCATGTTACATGCAAGATAGATGTCCAATTTTAATATACAGAGAATAATTTCGTGGTATAATATGTCGTCAAGCACAGACTGTTATTAAGTATAGGTAATTTGTATGTCTGTAGCATTGCGTAGAATTAAATTATTAATTATGTTAGTTTTATTTGCATGAATATGGATACAATGGATGTTACAGATAATATTTGCCGGCATATTCTGCTGCGGCGAGTTCATTAATAGTTCATCATCATTAATAGATATAGGAATAAGCTCTTTCTTTCGAAGGATGAATAGTGTTTTCTACTACACCTACGAGAAAAATAAAAGACATAATTCCTTTGTACAGAATAGAATCTATACAGAAATAAGAAGCGGCCAATAAAATTTCCTTAAATTGCAAAATAAGGATTTTGAGATTTGTTTGAAAAAAATCTTTTTATACTCCGCTTACTGCAGCCGGCATGCTCTTCAAATGTTTTTTTAGCTTATCTATTTTCGCTGTCTATACATTTAAACCTTCCCTGGCATACATACAACAACTTAACAAAGTTTTCTCACAATCTGATTAATGGTTTCCGTTTCGGAACGCATAAGGAACAATCATAAAAACATTGATTTTCATTTACATACTAGCTGACCCGACCACGCGTTGCTGTGTCATAAATTAAAATAAAACCTCTACCCTATTTCCTAAGTTGGGAAAAATCCAGCAAAATGAAAAAAAACTTTATCAAAATCGATTGAGTAGTTTCGGAGTTCATCGCGGTCAAACACTGTGACAGGATTTTTTATATAAAAAGATAAGAAAATGTAGCGACATATTTTGTTGATTTTAATAGCTTTGATGATTTTAATAATTGAAATATTATTCCTATAAAAAAAATGATTTTAATGAATTTAATTGTACTAACATTGGATAAGATATGATTTTTGTTACTAACACAATATAGGTTACTCCCGAAATAAATGAAATTTAATTTTATTAGTGATTCATATGTTGTTGCAACTGCTCAGTCTATGGTAAAGCATAAGCCACCTGGTGGATTATATAACCAAATGTCGCTGACACTATACTAGTAGAAATACGATTGCTCTCAGCCCTTGTTGGTATCGTCGGGATCCCGGGCCTGCCAAGGTCTACCTGAGAGCCGCGAAGCGCGAGGGCACGCTGCGAGTGTTGGAACGCGAACTGCGGGTCAAGTACTGCGCGCTTGCATTACCACAGGGAGATGTTATGAGGTAAGCGTTGTAATCTTTTATTTATTTTTATACACAAGATAGATCACAATTATTACAAAGAAAAATACATATAGAATTACATAATTACATTCTGAATTGCAATACAAATGTTTGTGTAAACAGAGAAACTAAATAAAATTAACCTTCACTACGAAGACACCGCAAGAATAGAATTGTAAGTAGTAGTTGATTCATAGACTGATATTACTTAGCAATCTGTAGAGTTCAAACTATCGGCTGTAGGGTATAGAACATCTTTGAGTACTTTGATATAAATAGTAATACTAGGAGCGAAAACATCGAGATATATGTTATTTTTTGCCAAATCATTTTAATGTCGAATACCATGTAATTAAATGTTGTACTCTTTTATTTCTGTAAATTGTTACGACTAGCGCCATCTATTGACGTATGTACGAGTCTGTCATGACGTGTAATAACTCTCCTGTTTCTAAGAAATCGGTAGCGCTCAAGAAGTCTTTCTTTTTAATCATTCTGTGTATGTGCAGCGTCACCTTCCTTTTTTTACGGTGTTAATAAAAGTAATAGCCATGTAATGTTAAAGCAAATAAAGAATGGTGTTTATCTGGAAAAATGTTTTAATTTCCTAACGGTAAGGATGTTACCACCATCTTGCGCTTTTTCTTACACACTTCGCTATTCCAGCTTGTATGATCGGCTGTTGAATTCTTTATGTAACTCATAATGCATTTGCAATCACGAACAAGACCGGAAACCCTTGGCAGCCATTTGTTATACCTTAAATTTCAATGTAGTTTCGATAGAAAATTGAAACCATAAACGGTGAAATACAGTTACGATGATTTGTAATAAAACTTTTTTAGTATTTTTTTAGTTTTATACGGGACAAACGCCAGTTTTAGTGGTAATGTCAAAGGATTCCCAAGCGAAATCTGGAATACGTCACAGAGCTTCTTACGATTTAAGATTGTTCTTTTTTGGTAGGACTCCCTTCCAAAGTTGCCGCACAATCTATTTCTTTACAAAGTCCTTAACTACAAGATATCGTGTCCTGACTTAGTATCTGCTATTATGATAAAAGTTCCTCGAAAATGTTTTCGAATACCTCTTGCTGGAACATTGCATTGCCTCGCCCTAAAACCAACCTAGGTCTTCATCATCCCATTGCTGGCATATGCAATACGTATAATAACATCAGTGCGTAATTTCCTAACTCGGATATTATTGGTATTTAAAACAGTTTTAAAACTATGATGCTGTAACAGTTACACGCAAGCTGATCTCCTTTTATATAAAATTGTTCCAACATTTGTAAAAAGCTTAATATTGACAATTTATGATAGTATTCTACATATCTTAACGTGACCGTGACCTTGGCGTGATGGTCTGTATTTCAAAAGGATCCGCAAGACGTTCCAAGTACTGAATGTGGGCAGTGGTCCCCTACACGTGAGGGCACACACGTCGGACTTGTGGAGCATCGTGAGCGGCGCAAGAAGAAGACGCTGCGGATGCGGGGGACGCTTCGCCCGGAGAGGGGACTGCGTCGACTTGCATTTCCCGCCCATGAGTTCTAATGAGGTCAGTGCTACGGATATTCATGTTGGCAGCGACAGGCATACAGTGCTCGTCTATTCATTGTATTGATGTGTCGTATTCATTGTGTAAATTAAGTCTAAAGTTGTCTTATCTAAATCCGTATACGATTAATACATGTTATAAAAGCTACGCAGGAAAATTTTAGAGTTCTTACCTATTTATAAATGTGAATATACCCAGGCGTAGTACTCAGGTGAGTTGCTTGGTTAATCGCTGATCAGAAAGATGGACAATAGTTTTATTTTTTACTCCCCACCCACACCCATTATTTACAAAAATACTATAAGCATATTATGTTATTATATAATATAATATTGTTACAAATATCCGACCTGGAGGAGGCGGGGCCAAGCGGCTTACGTCACGATGGCGTGATGTGACTCACAGTGGAAGGGGGCGCTGCGCTTGGGCAGGGAAAGTGGAGCGGAGCTTCACTTTACGGGCGGCGGTTCGACGTGCTGGACGTGTTCAATTGTGTTAATTAAATAAAGAGTTCATAGTTGGAATTAAAGATAGTTAGCGTTAAAATTAGTTTCCTTTTTAAAAAACTAACACCGCTTCTGGTCTATAAAATCAGAAGTGGGATAGACAACGAGGCCTAGCTCGCCATCATATTTGAGTTTAGTTTACTTCATTTAATTTAAATCATAACAAAATTAACTGTGCCGTTTTACTATTCCAAGTGGTTTACAAAGTATTTGTGCGTGATTAGTAATTTAGTTTAGTTTTCATAAACCGTAAGTACAGCCTCTACGATGTCAGGACGTCATTCAAGGTCACGGAAGAGGTCACCTAGTCCTCGTAGACATCGAAGTACTTCACGTGAAAACCATGATAGCTCTAGTAAGCGGCGTCGCCGCCGCAATAATTCTAAAAGTGGTGATAGCCAATCGCGTAGCCAAGCTTTAGACTTAATTCTCGGAAGATTGAATGCTATTGAGGATAGGTTATCTACAAGCTCGACATCGGCTTCGTTACGTCCAGCACACGAATACCAAACCCCACCCCCTGTTGCTGCAGGTAAGGCTGACATCGCTGGTAAGTCAAGTTCAGATTCCGATGCGACGAACAACATTGTAAGTGTATTGTCATCGTTAATACATTCAAAACCTAGCCATTATTATATTTCGAACTTCGATCCTAGTGTTAACGATTTCGACGTTTGGTGTGCAGAGGTAGATCGTGGTCGCGAATTGAATCGTTGGGATGACCGTGAATGTTTGTCGCGTATTGGGGGGTGCCTCAAAGGTGATGCACGAACATGGCTTAACGATTGGGTCTGTGACGATCGTTCATGGACGAATTTTAAAACGGAATTTCGTTCGCTCTGCCCGCGGAACGTCGATGTTGCGAATATCTTGTACAATGTTATGAGTATCGATTCTAGAAGTTTTATTTCGTATGCCGATTACGCCCGAAGGTCATTGTTGCGTTTGAATATCGTGAAAGGTTTATCGGATGATTTGAAAACTGCAATCATCATTCGAGGCATTACTGAACCGCAAGTGAAGGCGGCTGCATCTAATGCGAAATTACAACCGAATGAAATAGTAGAATTTTTATCCGTTTATTCAAAACCTAAGACTGATTTTCGGGGTACCCGCAATATTGTTCGTCCCTCCAATGTTAATCGTTTTGAGTCTAATAAAACTGAAATTTCTAAGCCGGCTATGAAATGCTTTAACTGCGGTAACAGTGGTCATACGAGGGCGCAATGTTTCAAGAAGCCGAAAGGCAATACGGCTATTGCTCAGACAGCTTCCAATAAAGAATCTTTGTCTTGCAAATATTGTTACAAATTAGGGCATGCTGCCGATAAGTGTTTTCTTAAACAACGCATTGAGTCTAAGAGTAATGAAGTCAACAAGGTAAATTTTTGTCAAACGTCAACGAACACCGAAACGTCATGACAGCTGTGATTGAGAAATTACCGGTGGATGTCTTAATCGATAGTGGCTCAGATATTTCATTAATTTCGTATGCTTTACTTAATCATCTTAATTGTAAGAAAAATCCTACTTATCGTTCAATGCGCGGAATAGGCAGCCAAGATATAGAGTCTACTTGCTATGTAACAACAGTGATTGAATTTCCCGAAATATCTGTAGAAGTTGATCTGTTTGCAGTACCCTCCGACTGTATTAATGCTCCCATATTGTTGGGAACAGATGTTTTAAACAGAAAGGGTGTAACGTATGTAAGGACTGGTGATGTTCAACGTCTTATAAGAGTAGATAGCTCGCCTCTAGTTTGTCATTTGCGTATCATGGATACATCTGTATTAAAAACGGCATTGGTAGGTAAGGATAGGAACCGTTTACTTACGTTAATTAATGAATTCTCCGATTCATTTGTCGTTGGGACAGCGACATCTACCGTCAATACTGGGAGTATAGAAATAAAACTAAAAAGTGATGTTCCTGTACATTACCGACCTTATAAACTTTCTGCCGATGAGAAGTTACGAGTTCGTAAAATAGTTGATGATTTATTAAGCAAAGGGATTATTCGAGAGTCTAAGTCGGAGTACGCGAGTCCTGTCATACTCGTCAAAAAGAAAGACGGGTCTGACAGGATGTGTGTCGACTATCGTGCTCTAAACGCAATTACAGTCAGGGAACGATTTCCCTTGCCCTTAATAGATGATCACATCGACAAGTTAGGGAGCAGTAAGTTTTTTACGAGCCTGGATATGGCTACCGGATTTTTACAAATTCCTATCAAAGATGACGATTCTATTAATAAAACTGCATTTGTTACACCAGAGGGACATTTTGAGTACTTAAAAATGCCCTATGGTTTGACAAATGCACCTGTAGTGTATCAGAGAATCATTTTCAAGACCCTTAAACCCTTGATAGATACTGGTAGAGTCCTTAATTATATTGATGACGTACTTGTGTTATCGGATTCGATTGACGAGGGTTTGAGCTTATTACGTAAAGTACTTGTTTGTCTCACCAAAGCAGGGTTTTCTATTAACGTAAAGAAGTGCACCTTCCTAGAGACTGAGGTTGAATATCTAGGTAGACTTATAAGTCAAGGTCAGGTTAGACCGAGCCCTGGGAAGGTGGACGCTTTAGTGAAGTCACCGAAACCAACGTGTGTCAAGCAAGTTAGGCAGTTCCTGGGTCTCGCCGGGTATTTCAGGCGGTATATTGCTAGTTACGCTACTAAAACCGCATGTATCGCAAAACTCATGAAAAAGGGACAACCTTTTAATTGGGGTGCCGAGCAAGACGCGGCGCGCGCTTATGTCATTGACTGTTTGACTAGAGAACCGGTGCTCGCGATATTTGACCCGGGATTGCCTACTGAGCTCCATACTGACGCCAGCGCAGTAGGTTATGGTGCTGTTCTGTTGCAAGAACACGAAGGAAAACGAAAACGCGTAGTTGGTTATTTTAGTAGGGCAACGCATGGTGCTGAATCTAGATATCATAGTTACGAGCTAGAGACTCTAGCCATCGTTAATGCATTACGTCATTTCCGCCACTATTTGATCGGCATCGACTTTAAAATAGTTACGGACTGTAATTCACTTAAATTAACTGAGCGAAAGAAAGATCTAGTTCCGCGTGTGGCCCGATGGTGGGTTTATTTGCAAGATTTTCGCTTTTCAATTGAGTACCGCAAAGGGGTTTTAATGCAACACGCAGACTTTTTAAGTCGAAATCCGGTAAATGTCTTACATATCCGACGACCTAATAACTGGGCTCAAATTGCTCAAACTGCTGATTCCGAAACACAGGAACTAATGGAGAAACTGAGAGACGGTCAATTAGATTCCTCCCGGTATGTGGTTAAAAACAATCTTTTATACTACAAGTATAGTCCTACCGGTGACGAATCGCGTCTCTTATGCTTCATACCGAGAGGCCACAGGCTAAGTCTTTTACGCGTCTTTCATGACGATCATGAACATCTTGGTATGGACAAGACTATTGATCTGATTCTCCGTCATTTTTGGTTTCCTGGTTTGAGACAATTCGTAAAGAAATATATTAACCATTGTGTAGTTTGTCTTTCACTTAAACAAGTTCCCCGGGCTCCGCACCAGCCTATAGAATCTTGGACTAAGCCCGATAACCCATTTTCTGTCATCCATATGGACGTTTTAGGCCCGTTACCTGAATCTAATGGTTTTAAGTATATCTTGGTGCTAGTGGATTCTTTTTCCAAATTTTGTTTGTTGTACGCATTGTACAGACAAGACACCCAAGATTTAAAACGTGTTTTCACGAACGCTATTTCATTGTTTGGCACACCATCTTTAATCGTGACCGACCGGGGTCGAATGTTTGAAAGTGCTAGTTTTCAAAATTGGGTTTCTGAGTTAGGGTGTGCAACTCATTTAATAACACCCGGAATGCACCATGAAAATGGTCAGGCCGAACGGTATTGCCGAACAGTCTTAAATATGCTTCGTATTGAGGTTAATAATAAGCGAAGGAGTTGGTCTGATGTACTCTGGAAGATTCAATTAACTCTCAACATTACAAAGCAAACTACAACCCAAACTTCACCCTTACAACTCTTGGTTGGAATTGAAGCTACTACGCCTGTTCTGAGAGCCCTTGTGAGAGATGTAGCTCTGGAAACCTCCGATAACCGCGAGGCGATGGTAATCTTGAGAAGACAACGAGCTTCAGAACTAATTGTAGCGAACCAGCAACAACAAGACCAACGAGTTAACGAAACCAGAAAACAGCCTCGTGCCTTTGGTGTGGGAGACTTTGTTTTTGTAGGAAAGAGTTCGCAGAGTTCCGGCAAACTGGACTCCGGCATGAGGGGTCCTTACAAAGTGATCCAGCAACTTCCTCATGCCCGCTACGAGTTGGAGCTTCTGTCAGGGTCTTACGGCAAGAAGACCCAAGCAGCTGCAGAGAACATGGTTCTGTGGCGCGGTGAATGGACGCCAGACGCTTGTGCAGCATTCTTTGCCGACGATGGTGTTGGTGAGTTATTGGTTAGCCACGTGCGCTTGCCTTGTGCAGCTACCTATGGCGTGTGCTATGTTCCTTGTTTAGCCACGTGCGCTTGCCTTGTGCAGCTACCTATGGCGTGTGCTATGTTCCTTGTTTAGCCACGTGCGCTTGCCTTGTGCAGCTACCTATGGCGTGTGCTATGTTCCTTGTTTAGCCACGTGCGCTTGCCTTGTGCAGCTACCTATGGCGTGTGCTAAGTTCCTTGTTAAGCCGCGTGCGCTTGCCCTGTGCAGCTACCTATGGCGCGTGCTTAGTTCCTTGAGAAACCACGTGCGCGGGCCACTGGCCGCTACCTATGACGTGTGTTTTATTTCTCAAGAGAGGTTTGTTATAGTGACACGTGCGCGGGCGCTAAAGCCGCAACCTATGGCGTGATCTATAGACTCCTAAAAACTTCGTGTGTGGTAGTTTACTTATAACTTGTGTTGATAGTGAGAGTGTTGTGACTCGTAGATGTGATATTAAAAAGAGTCAACACTTAGCTTTAAAAGTTATTTTCATATTCATTTATCTTTTGAGACCGAGTCTTATTAATTTTGGTGCTGGTCGCGACTGTATGAGTGCACGCTTACAGTTGCGAAGCGGCGCTAAATTTATTAAGGGTTTGGATCTCGTGCGTTCATTCTGAGTGCTACAACTAGTTCATAATTGCAGTTGGAGAAGATTCTACGATGGATGATGCGGAGTCACCGCACCAAAACCAAGCGATCGAGGACGTCTCGCTGTCAGGAGAGGCCGTGTTACAAATATCCGACCTGGAGGAGGCGGGGCCAAGCGGCTTACGTCACGATGGCGTGATGTGACTCACAGTGGAAGGGGGCGCTGCGCTTGGGCAGGGAAAGTGGAGCGGAGCTTCACTTTACGGGCGGCGGTTCGACGTGCTGGACGTGTTCAATTGTGTTAATTAAATAAAGAGTTCATAGTTGGAATTAAAGATAGTTAGCGTTAAAATTAGTTTCCTTTTTAAAAAACTAACACCGCTTCTGGTCTATAAAAATATATTATATTATTCCTGCAGGGTTGCAGGAATGCAGTGTTTACCCGCAGAGCATCAGAATGATCTAATAATTATTTTAATTTTATTTCATTTGTGTATGTCGCGGCAGCCATTAATTAAGGCAGCATCAAATAAATGACCTATCGCTTAGCGTAGTCAGCAGCTCGAGACCACTGAGATTCGGCAACTATTATCATAACATCCGTTTATTTATGAGAGACACTCATCCGTGGAACTGTCGCTTGCTTCACATGCTTCGAATGTTCCTTTAGCTACAACTTAAATCTCGATGGTACTGATGGTCGCCTACTGCTAGAGCAGTTTATGAATTACGGCGCCAACTTCCCCAGCAGAATTATGTCTACATTTTTTTAAATTCATTGCTTATTCAGGCGTTTCTTAAGGCCCATTATTAAATAATAAATAAATAATAATAATAAATGTTTCTAACATTCACACCAATTACCCTAGCCCAAAGTAAGCTCAGTAAGGCTTGTGTTATGGATACTAGGGTAACGGATAGACATACATATATGATACATAGATATGTAATACTCATAGAAATATATATAAACACCCATGGGTGTACCTGAGTCAAGACTCAGGTACAAATGCTCGAATTCATCATAAAAACAACTGCCCCTACCAGGCAGGATCGCTACCGTTGCACCAAACTGTCGTCAAAATCTCGCTTATATCTGCAGTTGCAATTGTTAAAATAGTTTTTAATGATTTTAAATGAAAAATTGTCAACGTTCAGATTTTTAACATTACTTGTACCATTAGGTCTTCTTTCTTACTAAATTTCATCTCTCTATATTAATGAGAAAATAGATGATCAGATGAACGTAAATCGGAGTGATGCTTTAGGGTTTCCTGTCATCCTTATGAGCTTTGGAACCCTGAAAATACTTTTGGACAAAGATATTACGGTATTGACACCAATATCGATGTTAACAAAACAGTTACAAACCTGACATTAAACCGTTTTAGTACTAATAAAACCCTCACTGCTTAGATGTCCGTAGAAGTTTGCATCCGCACAGAAGAAGTTTGGCCGAAACCAAAGCCCGCAGACGGGCCTACTTACGATCAATGTCAGAAGACGGTCACCCCGTTATACTTTTATGATAATGACAATGTGCTATTGGTGAGTTATTTTTTCTATTACATTTAACTCCTTGTGAAATCTGTCGGTCTTCAATCACTATTTGTTATAAGTTAGAGGTCACTTTTGTTAACTTTTGACGTTAGATTACAAACCTTGAAAGTACATACGTAATAGTATATCAAAATCGGCTCATTAAGGGCTTATACAAAGAAAATTTCTCAGATATTTACAGTTTAAGTGCAAAGATCAATAAAACTCTTATGATGATAGCCGTAGAAAGCATCACATCTTACCTCTTTTACTTAGATGACAAATTGCTGACTCTTGTAAAAATAGCAGACTATTATAGTTTTCCCACATCTTTTATCTTTGATGAATATAAGAGTACCTAGCAGCCATACAAGATACCTAATAGCACCGGCTATAGAAAAAAAACATTTTTTTGGATGCCCTAACAGCTATACTAAAAAAGGTGTTGATTCTACGACTCGCGACATATTAAATTCTAAACTAAATTCATATAAATCTTCAGTAACGACTGGTTCGATGAGGTTTCTTAATTTTCTCTATAAATAAATTCTTAATTGACATGTTTATGTTCCTCTTAATTGTACCATTATTTAATTAAGGTTATATTAATTTAATTAAATTTACAGATTTAGCTCACAAATGCAAAATCAGTTTTATTAAATAAAGATAAAATTAGTGCTTTTTAGGAACGACGTTAAACAGGAATTCTAACACACATGTGGCAAAATAAATTTTAATTTTTGAGGTATAAAATAAAGATCGTCCGATGTATTTGAACTACACATTAGAGAATAAAAAAATAAATTTTAAACAACAAACATTTAATAAATCATTTTGTATGTTTCAATTTTGACTTCTGTCGCCTGAAAATAATTGTCTTCAAATTCTATGTAAAATACGTTGAAACTTTTCTTCGTCTTTGAAACGTCTTACAAATTTGTTTTTTCGCTTTTTGGTTCGTGTAAATGATTCATTAATTCAAATACTAACTGTGGAAGTTTGCAGTTGATTTCGAGTTGCGAAATTTCTATTATAATACCGTAAAATTCCCTGGAAAAGAAATAGAATATTAATTTTGAACACAGCGGTAGGTCTACGTTCGTACTGAACGGAATGAAAATTGTGAAGAAAAATAATAATTTTGTTTATAGACAGTACCGCTAATTCTGGAGTTGGAATATCCCATAGTGAAGATAGAGCCGGCCTGCATAGATTTTGGCTTCGTGACGGACGGCGACACGAGGAAATCGTATTTCACCGTTTCACATTCAAGTCGTAAGTTATTTTAGCGGATTAGAAATATTTTTAGTTCCTACACTTCCGCGCCTATTGCACATTTAAATAAAACCACTTTAACCGGCTTCAGGACTCTTTTTTCTTTTCTTGTGATAATAGGAAGATTCGTTATATGTATATGTGTTTCTTAAACTACCTTCCAATATTTATATCAGGCACCATCCTAACTACTCTATTTATACAAAAAATGTTTGTTTGTATCTTTACATTTTATTACGTTTTTTTATCGACATTACTGTAAACTGAGTCAACTGCCAGTTTAGAAATGGGGAGGCGTTTCCGAGAAGAACTGGCATCCTGTGATCGCGATTCCTGTAAATGAGTCGACCACGATTAATCACTAAAAACAAAAATAAACACATTGTGGATCTGGTTAAAGTGATATTATTTTCTTATAGAAATATTTACCTTTAACAAAGGCAGACTTTGCTCATCTGAGCAACGCTTCTGCGCGAAGTCATCAGTAGAAGCTGATAAGAAGAAATGGTTTTTGACATTTGCCATCAGAAAACTAATTATGAGTTTTGAAATATGATAACATTACTATCACGTTTGAGCAGATATTTATATGGAAGTGTAAGCACGTACTTAGTCAAACTAGCAGAATAACAGCAAGAGCTTAGTTTTCGTCGACGAACCCTTAATTGACAGCAAGATAAACCTTTAATAACATCAAATGGTGGGGAGAACCCTTACTTTGACAAATAACGAATCACAGCACACGACTTATCACCGCAATCAGCTAATTACACGTAATCGTTTAGTGGCTTCCAAACACCTTGATAAATCATTTAAAAATTGTACTCATATTCATAATTTAATTTTGATAATAATTATTACTGAAAAATTGCTAGCATAACTTACAGTAGGCTTTAATACTACTAAAATAATGTCTGAATTAAAAACCTTTTGCTTCAAAGCGATAATCACGTTGGCATATTTGTTCAAATCAGTCTTTCGATCACTCCAGCCTATTGACGTCCACAATTAGAGGACACAGACCTTTCATATGGACGTACCGCCACAAACGGGCAAGAGCCAAACGTTTTATTAAACCCTTTGAAGCATAAAGCAAAAATGCTTACACATTGCTCAACATCCGTAATAATAAGCTGAACTGTAACTGTTTCATCGAGCTTTTCAATGTTCCGCTTACATTACTTTTAATGAACACTTGTGGTTCTGAACGTTACTGATGGACGGAAACTCCCAAAATGGGAGTTGCCATAGTCTTCACGCTGAATAAGGGTTTGGAAATGGCAATTAAAGACCATAAGATCTACGAAACATGTATGGTGATTACCACCAGTATCATTAGTCGCCTTTTACATAAGGTTAGTGCTATTCCACCTCGAACACAATACATCAACTAGGCCCACCTAGTAAAAAAAATGTCTTTGACTAATGTTATCAGAAGCGAAAGATAATATTTACCTCCAGACTTGGTTGTTTAGGCTTATGGACCTCTGTTAAATCGATTTCATTAAAACAATGGTTTGCATCATTACGTAGGTACAGCAACACTATACTTGGAAACCTCATGGGAGGGAAGCGACGACTTTGCTCTCTGGCCGAACAACTTGTGCCTTCCTCCGGAGACTTCACAGCCCGTGTATGTGCAGTATACGGCCAAGTAAGTGATGATCAGTGGTCGGAGTAGGTATATTGAATTAAGGTCACTGACATCAAACGTATATGTTAATATGGATACGCCTCCGAGTTTCCGGATTATTATGATAAAAATACCGAAACATCGAAATTATTACATGAAACTAGTTAAAAATGTATCAATACTCTCAACGCTATGCTGCTAGTGGCGTAGATGGCCAGAATTTAATAGTAAAAAAAATTGGTTGCCTGTAAAGTCGATATACGGGCGAAAGTTTTACGTGACAACGACTTTGAGTGGTAAAATAATTTTAATGTGAATATTCATTCGTATAGTAGGAAGAAGGATGAAATAATAGTAACAATTTAAAACATTTATTTATACAAAGAATTATATTTAAAACATTAATTTATACAAAGAATCTCGCACTGAATTTCATATATCACCGCCTAAGCGAAATAGAAGCGCAAGACATGAACCGGTGTGTATGCCTATCTCTCTCACTCTCTCTCTCGCTCTGTCTCTCTCGCTCTTAGGCGGGCTAACCATGCCCGAGTGGAAGGGACGCGTGCCTCTCACTCGCTCTCATTTATAAAATGATATAATAATAATATTCATTTCAACACACGACATCCGGCAAACAGGGTCTTTTGTCCTCTTATGTCTATGCTCAACGCATCTGACCAATTAGAATCAAGTATCCTGGATGACTCATTGACTGTTTGTTCGAAAACAATGCTCGCACCGACATCCAGACCAAGTGGCTCACTCACTTATTTCGGTTCGTGGAGTGCGCTTATTTTATGTGTTGTGAATATCTTGACTTGACCCTGGCTTGTGTACTGTCTTCTGAAATCTACTTAAAACGACGAATTTGGCTTATAACTACGGACATCGATTTATTACTCTTGGATTGGGCCCATTTGAAGTTGTTTTTGTACGGGTAAGTTTTAATTATTTTCACTATTTAAGAAGGTTTTAGAACTTGGAAACAGTTAAAATATCACTTTATAGCAATCATCATAGCGCATGAGAGTCCGGTACGCACACCGCAGGGCTATCACCGCTTCAGTTAAAAAAATCACTTTATATGAAACAGAATTTCATTATCGACTTTACAGTTGTGTATGTATATATTGTAAATTTAAATCATTGTTTTAGGTGACATATAAAATATAAATAAATATGGCAAAGGTCAAGGCTGAAACAGTGCTAAAGTGGTTATTGCACTATCCTGAGCTACTTTACGATAACGCTAGTGGCACTATATACTGTACAAAGTGTGAAAGTCATTTGAAAGCTGTGAATAGAGGCAACATTACCAAACACATTGAAGGCGCTGTACATCAAGGAAAATTTAAGAGACCGCAAGAGGAATTTTACTTCGACCTCATTAAGTTCCTGATTCTATGCAATATTCCTTGGTCGCAAATGAAAAATCCAGCGTTCAAAGAGTTTTTTCAGAAATATATGTGCAGTACTTGTTGTTGCGTTTGTACCAATCGTAAAGTGGTTGACGAATCACAGTTACGAAAAGTTTATTTGGAGAAGTTTTATAGGAATAAAATCAATTCGATTTATGAAATTAATAAAAATGAGAAACTATGGATATCGCTGGATGAGACAACAGACATTTTTGGTCGATACATAGTCAATTTCCTAATAAAACCATTGCATCCTAGTAATAGTGCAGGCCGGCCTTATTTGATTGCTTGTAAAATGCTAACAGCAGTAAATGGACAAACAATAACACAATTTGTACTGCAATGTCTAGAAAATTTATGGCAAAACACTTTTGAAGCGAAAGTTGACAATATTTTAATGCTTTGCACTGACAGTGTCGCGTACATGCTATCTGCAGGGCGAAATTTAAAACATTACTTACCTGAAATGAAGCATGTGACATGTTTGGCGCACGCTCTTCATCGTGTAAGTGAGCAGATAAGGTCAGAATACAACGATATTGATATTCTTATATCAAATGTTAAAAAAGTATTTTTAAAGGCTCCTAGTAGGGTAAACATTTTAAAAGAAAAATATCCTGACTTACCGTTGCCTCCGCAACCAGTCATTACCAGATGGGGTACTTGGTTACAGGCAACATCTTACTACGCTCAACATTTAGATAAAATAAAAGAAGTTTTATCCTGCTTGAGCAGTTCTGATGCTATAGCCATACGAAACGCAAAAAACATTTTGGAAAAACAAAATTTAGAAAATGATTTAAAATATATCGAAGAAAATTACTCTATTATACTACTAGCCCTAAAAGAGTTACAAAAACAAAATTTATCTCTAGCTGATTCACTTTTAGTATTTGATCAAGTAAGGGCTACGCTTAACGAGTGCAATAATGAGAATATAAAAAATAAAATAGAATCAGTTATGGAACGAAATCCAGATTTAGATACAATTAGAGAATACAGCGAGAGTATTGAAAAAAGCGTAGCAAATAATCAGAAACTTTATTTCAAATTCGCTCCATTGACATCTACAGATGTTGAACGATCATTTTCCACTTACAAATGGATCTTAGATGTTAAAAGAAATAGCTTAAAAATCGAAAATATTGAAAAAATTATAGTTATTTATTTTAATTGTATAGAGACAGAAAATCAAAATGTAGAAATTGTAACCGATGAGGATTAAAAATAATTGTTTTTAATAAAACTGTAATAATGATTATTTGTATTCACAATAAACAATTTTGTTTGCTTACATATGGTTTTTTATTTTATTACTCTATTTACCAAATTTTTGGAAACTCCGGTACATTCCGGAAGAAATGCATGTCCATGTTATGATATCATGACGCAAGTATCTAAAATCAATATACCTACTCCGACCACTGGTGATGATTGATTGCTTTATTCAATAACCACGACATGCATACATTATCTATTATGAATTCCTATTAGAAAACGCAGAAGAGACGGTTCATACATTTTCTGCTCGACAGTTCGAATAAGATTGACGTTGAACACCTCGATCTTACTGGCTAAATCATATTTGTAGAAAAAAGACTACAGATGGCATGCTTGTGTTACATTTCGTTACATTGTGTTACACTCGCGGACAACCAAAAATATGACTGAAGTATAATAAGGATATCAAAAATTATACACGTGATGTCGACATATCAAATTTATTCACACTTTGGCCAAATTCATTCCTCTAAACTTTAAGATATATACTAGTAGGACTCCGATTTGTAGCCACTTCCTTCTTCCACTTCGTTCCCTTCTTGCGGCGACGCCAGACTGTGCTTTCACCCTTTTTCGAATCTTCCAACAAGATGGCCGCCTTCAGTATCACAGTGTCTGGTCACAACCAGTGAGAGAAATACAAAAATGTATTTATGCCAGTGATACCAGAGCAGGAAATTAGAATCCAACAAGATGGCCGCGTTCAGTATCACAGTGTCTGGTCACAACCAGTGAGACAAATACAAAAATGTGTTTATGCCAGTGATACCAGAGCAGAAAATTAGATTTAACTTATAATGAAAATAACAAACACAAACATATGGATCTCCTCTATCAAAGACCATCGTCTCTCATTAATGTTCTTTAAAATTGAGCAAATACCTTTCATTCATCGTTGTTTTTGCTATTGTGGGATTAACATTGACGATTTTATGTAAGTAGTATCCAAGACAACCCTCATGTCATTTTAGAGATATATGGTGGTGAAATTAATTAATAAAAAAAAACGAAATTAAACAACCTCAAAACAACTTGCAAAACCCATTTTTATTATAAAACATTCCCTAGTTATTTCACTGTAATCTCGGACAATCTTTAGACCGTACTTTCCTCGTTGAATTGTATCAAAAAAACTCATCGAATGTTTCCAAAACCGCTTGTTTGAACAGAACGATTGCTCCTGTCTTTTATGACGCAATTAGAGCAAAAACCTTTTATGCTGTGAATGGATTGAGATTACTCGTCGCAGATGGAATCTAGATTAATCCTACGATTGCAGCTTCGAATTTAGCGTTGGAACTGTCCGTTTTAGTGGAGAGTATTTTGAGCGGTTTAATGTAATCATTCGTTCAGAAATACAAACTAATTTAAAGAAAAATGTTATACGGTTTAAAACTTAGAAGAGAACTAAAATCGGAGAAATCTGATGGAATTATCATTAATGATTAAAATTTTCTCATATAAAAGTTCAAACTTCGTGCCCCTTTCAGAATTCCTCGAACTCCCATTGGAAGTCGCGGCACCAAACTCTAGTGCTGACCGTTATAGCGCAGAAGTAAAAAATAAGAGGTCTCGGGGGGATACACGGGTGAAGGGCGTGCGGGCGTTGTTCCGATGGGTTCTTCAGTCTTACTCCGTCTCCCGTACGCCCCGCCCCGCCCCGCGCACTTCCAGTGTACAGTCGCGTTCTAAATTGTATTGTTGTCATTGTTAATTTTTGTTGTTGTTTTTTGTTAAATTTGTTTTATTGATTTGTTTATTGTGTTTGTTAGTTAATTTACTGTTTTATTAAGTTTGAATAGCTTTTTAAAAGTGAGAATGCTGAAGTGAAATCTTATTTTGAAAAGACAGGCACGGAAAATGGTGTAAAATCTAATGACTTCATTGATTCCTTGAAACAAATCCAAAGTAAAATTGGCGAAGCTACGAGTATTTTAAAAAGGCCCATCCTTACAAACAGCAGATTTAGATAGTGCCTTGTGAAGGCTCCAGTCTCTTACAAGCACAATAACTGTCTGATTTTATGTTTTTATTTTTAATGTTACATACCAACCTACCTTTTGTTTAGAACATAAATAAAGAACAATGGCGAACTCCCATACATCATTTTCTATCACCTAAAATTGATGCGTCTTTAGATTAAAAAATACTAAAATGATCAACCATTGATTCCTGAAACTGCGTGTCTTAGAATTTTTTATTTAAGAGGCCAGGAAAAAAGGATATTAAGCTTCGAAGTTTTTAAGATTAAGATACGGTAGTGTTGTCACAAAATCGATTATATCAATCGATAACATTCACTCTGATTAATAAACAAATAGTTATTATCAAGACCTACAGCGTAAAACAGCAAAAACTACTACGAAAATTTCAACGGATGCTCGCAAGGTTCGGTAGCTCAATCGAGAAAGCAGTGGACCGGAAATCCAAAGGTTGCAGTTTCTAGTGCTACCGGAAATCCAAAGGTTGCAGTTTCTAGTGCTACCGGAAATCCAAAGGTTGCAGTTTCTAGTGCTACCGGAAATCCAAAGGTTGCAGTTTCTAGTGCTACCTGAGATCAATTTGTGAACCGATTAATTTTTTCACTTTTATACAAAAAGTTTACAATATACAATCTGATACAAGCTGAAGGTCATGAAGTATTTCTGTTGCTGCTTTAACAAAAAATACTAAAAAACAGAATCAAAAAAATATTTAAGGGGGCTCCCATACAACAATCGTGATTTTTTTTGCCAGTTTTTGGTCGATATTGATAAGGGCAACAGGTAGATGCTTAAAATACTCTTATTCACAGAATATAAAAAAGATAATTAAAATTAAATAACTAATAAAGGGGGCTCCAACACAAAAAAAGTAGTTTTTTTTACTTGACTAAAAGTTTGTACGGAACCGTTCGTGCGCGAATCCGGCTCGTACTTGGCCGGTTTTTTAAAGATCATGTTGGGTTGCTTTAGCTACTTAACTTGGGTTTCGAACAATGTTTGCAAGTTTGTATGAAACGCTTTTAAAAGTGATCTTTGATCATAGGTGAGAGCGCTACCAACGCGCGACCACAAATGGCATGCGCCGGTACATGACCATACCGACTCACCAGAACCTGCGCCCATTCTCTAAGGTAAGACTCTAGGAATGATTCTTCACCAGCCACACATGCACACACGCAGACAACAAACACACACACACACACACACACACACACACACACACCTTCTTTTAAATTTGTCCTTTATTCCCTGTATATTACTGCAATTTTGACTTTGTTGTAATCAGTGATGTAATGAAACCATAACACTACTTTTATTGTGATAACGAAATAATAGTTTTTTAGGAATATGTATGGTGACGACGCATAATATTGTAAATGTCGTTACTTCTGTTTTTTTTTTATTTCAGCCAGCAAAAGATGTCGTTCAACTAAGATAAAAAATACCTTTCTTCCTACGCAGGTTGCGGTTACGGCCATCATTATGCATTATGCATTATGCGCTTCAAGGTCAACTCAACCACCAGAGTTTAGTGGTTTATTCCATTTGGGGATATGTAGTAATAACTTGTTTGTGTTTTTATCAATGAAATAGGATTCGCGATTTTTAGTAGAAACAGTTGAAATATAATTAAATGCATTTTTCATGTTGGCATTTCTTTTGATTTCCCAATTGTTAATTATATATTGCTATAAAACAAAAGCAAGTCTGTTAACATGTCCGTAGCTCAATTAAAAGAGAACTTGCTTGGATAGCGAGGGAGTGTGGGTTCGGTTCCTGTTTGAAATCTGAGATAAGATGATTTTTTCCTTGTAATAATATCTTCAATTATTTTTCTTTCTTTATCGTTTTACAAAAAAACGTATTGCTTAAAATAATAGCAACAAAAACCAAAAAGTTTAATCCTGTGCTATGCGAAGTCCTACATTAAAAAAATACTAAAAGATTACAATACTGTTCTTAACTGTTGTATTATTGCATTTTCTTTTTTTCATCGGACATCAAGACCCACTGTAGGCTACCACCCTTTCTTGGTTGCTATTCCTACCTGTCGCACCAAGCGCTTCTCAACATATTTTATAATGCGCACAGCAAAGGAGTGGAACTCCATCCTTGCTCCTGTATTTCCGAGTACTTATAACCCATCTGTTTTCAAAGCGAGGGTGAATAGGCACCCTCTGGGTTAGCTCGTTTCATCGTGGATTCTGTCTTGGCCCCCAGGCTTAGCTGGGGTCAAGAGCGAACCCATTCAAAATAAAAATACGAAAACATTTTATGAATGCGGTTACATGTCAATTTAACTCAAACATTTACGTTCAAGTTAATTTGATTTGTTTTGGGAAGTGTCCAAGGCTATTTTAATAATGCTGCTTCAATTTTAACATGTTTAAAACAGAGTGTATAAATAATAAGTGATGCTCTGTTTCGCTTTTCACAAATTTTCTCGAAGTTTACACTGTTCGTTTGCGATATCGATCTATTTTATTACCATCTGGACCGTTTACATATTTTGCATCTTGTTATGATAATTTTCCGTTGCTTCTAACAGCACCCATCAATCACTATATAATTATCTTATCAGCAATTCAGCTTCCACCCAAAAAGGAGGATTACATTAAAATTATCTTTTTAATTTACGACTGGAAAAAGAAATCAATGTTGCTAATCTTTCAAACTAAACAAAAATTATACAATACCTCAAATAAAAAACTCAACACTTATAGACTATAAGTCAACTACTACTCAACTGTTGGAATTTAATTTACTTGTAGTTTACGATGTAAGCCCTTACTATGGGCCTAATAAGAAGGCTCAAGATCACCCAAAAGGCAATGGAGCGTGCTATGCTCGGAGTTTCCCTACGTCATCGAATCAGATATGAGGAGTCCCGTTGGAGGACCAAATTAACCGACATAGCTCGCAGAATTGCCAAAATTAAGTGTTAGTGAGTGGGGCAGATAGCTCGTAGAACTGATGGCCGTTGGGGCGGAAAAGTTCTCGAGAGGTGCCCACCGATCGGAAGACGAAGAGTAGACCGACAATCCGGTGAAGGAAGGGAAGCACTTGGATGTGGGCAGCGCGGGACCTATAGGGAGGTCTTTGTCCAACAATGGACGTCATTTGGTTGAGACGAAAGCAACGGTGTTGGTTTCACAATCAGTACTCCTTGGAAATAGCTAGTTCGGTTATTTTGTAAAATACATAATGAGAAACCGTTTTGACTCCAATAAATAAAAAAAAAACTATTCATAGGATTTATATCAAACCATTTTTATCCGAAGTTTCGACTTCTTTACAGGAGCCGTAATCATATCATATGATGAATAGGGTAATCTTCGTCATAGTGGTATAGATAAAATTCATTACATTTAATTTGTGCCTTTACAATGCGTGTATTAAACGTCAAAGCTAGGCTATGGCTTGGTAAGTTCTACGTCGGGAGACCTTGTAGCGAGAAGAAGCCGCAAAAAACTCAGCAAGGGCTGTTTTTTTTCTCCCTTGTTATGTATTACATATGTAATGTAATACATAAAAAGGGAGTTATAAACGTTACGTTAAAGTAAGTTATAAACATTTAAGAAAACTTCTTGCATTGCCAAGACGTAGAAAAAAATTCTATTGCAATGAACGGCTTTTATACAGTACTGGTGATACAAAAAATAAATGAAGACAAAGCCAAACTCCATGAGTTCTTGTCTATTAAATAAACTAATTGTATGATCCCTAAATTATATATTTATGATTTGTTAATTAACTACCTTTAAAACAAATAAATGATTATTATTATGAATAAGTGGCGAAAGAAACTCTGACAGGAGGACCGACCTCCATCCAATTTTGACTTTGATTTTGACCTGAAAATGATTTATTACTTTGTAATAAATTTTAACGGATTAACGCGTTAATTCACTCTTTCATCTTTGATCCCTAAAGTTTTAACTCGTTTTAGGAAGACTTAGTTAAATTACGACTAAAATAATGGTTGTCATAAGTATTTTAATTCTGTTTAAAATTTTATTTCTGGGTAATGATTTTTTAACGTTACTTTTATATATATTTGGTGCAACAGTTAAGATCCTGCCTTTCGCATCGACGGTCCTGGGTTCGAATTCCGGATGGGGCAAATATTGTGTGATGAATACGAGCATTTGCACATAACTCATGGATGTTTATATATATTTCTATCTAACATTACATATCTATGTATCATATATGTATATCCATAACACAAGCTTACAGTGCTTACTTTGGGCTAGGCTATATTTTTTATACACTATTCTATACTATATACGGGATACGTACCTTGGGCCGTGGGTGCTTAAGGCACTATCGCTACCGTTGCACCAAATGGTCATCGATTGGATATTATTATTATATTAGCTGTTCCCCGCTTTGTGGCAGGACTTTGTTGAAGTGAAAACTTCTTTAGCATCGTTGTGATTTGAAAGTCGAAACGAAAAATCGACAGTAAAAAGAGATAGACACATTAATTCATAAGATTTAACGTAGGAGAAAATGAGATATGAAGCATTATGTATTTACAATACAATACAAAACACTTTATTGATAACACCACATTGAAATAATAAGATAACAAGAGAAAACTTAAAATAGTGTTACAATGGGCGGTCTTATCGCTCAGAGCGATCTCTTCCAGACAACCTTTGTATTTGTATTTGTGTGCTCATTGTACTACGCATACAAAGCTTGAGAGAAGGCATCAAATCAACCGTGGTGTTTTGTTCACATGTTTGTATTATTTTTCAAGGTTTCACTTCTACCACGTGTGAATTGCACACATATTTTTTTTCTTTGTCTTTTTATTTCTCCTTTTTTATTATTTTCCTACCTATATATGAATTATTCCTCATTTCTATTTCCTTCTTTTTTTTAAATTGCATCTTACAAATCTCTTAATACATGTTTGTCATTCTTGCTGTTGTGTATACTGTAGTTCTTTTTATTATACTCTATTACCTTATATTACTATTTTTATTTTCCTTACCCATAATTGAACATTGTGATGTATAAAAGATCCAATAGACATTTAAGCAGTCATTGCTACATGACTACGCACCGGGAATGTTATTAAATAAATATAAATAATTCCTAAACTAAGCTGAGCTTGTACTATGGATACTAAATAGTGTATATAATATACTAAATATTATAAATATAATATATAAAATAAGTATATATACGACTATACATGGATGTTTATGTTTATCACACAAACATATTCCCCTACCGGGATTCAAATTCGGGACCTTTGGCGCAGAAGGCAGGATCTCTACCGTTGCACCAGTAGTACAGCACATAATTATATGTGTTTTGCACAGCAGTTTCAGTTAATATTAATAAGAAAATTCTCTTAATTCAGTTAAAATACGTTTTTCCTCAGGGACAGGCAGAGATCACAGCGTTTGACTTACTATGATTCTGACATTAAAACTCGCTTCTTCACAGCCTTTAGATAGAAGGTAGTAGGTTGATGGTTGACGGCCCATGAACCATTCTTTTTAATTTATTTATTATATAAAGAAAAAATCACAATAATAATACATAGGTAAGGTGCAATCATAAACTCATTCGAGTTTAACCGTGCACCTAATTCGTCGAGATTGACAATTTTTTTATTAATATTATTATTATATGAATGTAGGCATATACTGCGTATTGCAGTGCATCATAATCATTTGTCTCACTCTGACATGTGACTAGCGCGACATCGATGCGTCCTTGTTACCAAGTTACAACTTACAAAATAAATGAAAAAAATGGTTTTTTTTTTTTTTTTTTTTTTTTTTTTTTTTTTTTTTTTTTTTTTTTTTTGCCTGTAAAGTCGGTTTTACGGGCGAAGATTTTACGTGACAACGTCTTTTTCTCGGTAGAATATTTATTGATATGAATATAATTAAATTGCACAATGCGCGCGGCAGACCGATCATAGTTGAGTGGGAGAGAGACGCAAGGCATTCGGCGGGCCTCTCTCTCGTTCGGTGACTCATCGTAACGTTACCGAGCGTTACACTTTTTCATAAGTGACTCCCAGCCGCAACCTAATTTAAGACGTTGTCACGTCAAAAAATGTCGGTTGAATTATTAATGCATAACAGGATACAAATAAGATTCATTTTTAATTCATTTTATTTAGCGGGTGTCTCTGGTAAAAATTATCTGCAAAGACTGTCTTACTATAATAAGATAACTCCAGAAAATGCAGGGAATTGAATGAAATACGAGAACCCCTTTAAAACTTTATTTTTTCTTAACAATGTTTTGTAATATTTTACCATCAACTGACGAACAAAAGCCTCTCGGCAATTGTACCCCGACCTTTTTCATTTGTTTCTTTGTGACGGGGGGTAACCCAGTAGGCAAGAAAACAAAATAATAACGGGTATATTTAAATATTTTGGGTCGTGGGTGGTGGCACCTTAATTTGCACTCCGCAGATCGGCACTTCCTTGTTTTCGACAGTTCAGTCCTTCGTTCCTTCGACGCCTTCTTGGTGGGCTGAACGGGACGATCGGCGTCCAATTTTCTATGAAAAAAGTCGTTACGGGAGTTCCCAACTCGTAAATTAAACCCATACGTTACCCCAATTGGGGAAGAAAACACTATTAAAGTTAGTATATACGATACTAAATAGTATTTATTTGGATTCGGACACAGGGCGCGCTCCGAGCTACTTTAATTTGATCTGGCGCTGCCGGCGACACGAATGCTATGCGAGCTCAAACCAAACCGGTCTTAACACAATAGAAAGAACTTATGGTACAAGCGGTCACACATCAAGTAGCAAAAAAATGTATATCAGGTTAATGTCTATATTAAATATATTTCGATTACTTTTCGCAAAGATAATACCTCCATGGTTAACTATTTTTCAAACCATACTTTGTCCAATGTAGGATGATACTTTTGACAGTTGACACCTATATAGAGGGTATAAAGTTGCTATTGCAATGTCAAGCCGAACATAAGGAAACAAACGCAACCTTAGTACGTAGCAATAAGGAAGTGACACCTGTCAAAAGTATCATCCTACTTTATTATTTGATTATTGGAGCAGATAATATTAATAAATGTATGTACAACGCAACGTTACATCTTCTCTTATCTCGTTCGACAGTCTAACCAGCCGAACTATGAGTTCCTTATACAACCTCTTTAGTTAGTTTATTAAATACTAGCTTTTACCCGCAGCTTCGCCCGCATTTAATTTTTTTTTCAATAAAAGGTATCCTATGTTACTTCTGATACCTCCAAAAATATATGTACGAAGTTTCATGATGATTGGTTTAGTAGTTTTTGCGTGAAAGCATAACAAACAAACTTACATTCACATTTATAATATTAGTAGGGATTTACATTAACAAATATCAAACAATGTTATACGGCTTACACTATTGTCTTGCTTGTCTCATTGTTGGTGGATTTTATCATCTTTTGGGGTGAATTGAACTGCAAGTCAGTTTTTAACGTCGCCATTTATTATGAACGGAGAATAAATGTTGACATTGATACTTATGCTGGCCCCTGTTAATCATTGTTAGAATAGATATTTTGATTCAACCGACCTTTGATAAAGCTTTATCAAAGGTGGGTCACATAGAATAAGATAAAAAACATAATCCCAATCATTTATATACATCAAACATGATAAAAATGGTGAAACAATAATTGAATTAAGAAAGTGTGCTCATGTTTCACTATTTGAAATAACATGCAATTTATTTATTACCTAGATACTAGCTCGATACAGTCGCTAAGCATAAAGCTTAGCACCGTATATTGGAGCGGAGCGTAATACAAAAAAAAATCAATAATTCTAAGTAAATTTTCAAATTCCATAAGAATGAAAACTTTCAAAAATCGCGCGCTTTTTATTTCAATGGGAAATCCCATACAGCTAATATTTTTGGTCATAACTTTTTATTTGTGCGAATTTCAAAATCTACACAAAAATTATTGAAATCGGTTAATGAATCTGGAAGTTATGCCGTAACAAACAATGCGTCATTGAAGCTGATCCATGGGAGCTCCGCTCCAATAAAATAAGAAAGCAGCGCAATCTATACAATCTATATCAACGATTGATAGTGGCATAAAATTACCTATTATTTGTTCTTTTATTGAATTTAAAGTGACTTTTATTGAATTTAAAGTTATCCAACATCTTAAAATCATTTAGAATCTTATTGTATATCCTAACGCACGTTGCAGGACAATTCTTATTAAATTTTCTTGTGCTTGGTACATTTTTTATGACAAGATTATGCTTGTCTCTTCGTAATTCAGTATTAAGGAATCAGATGCTTGCAAATAAATGTTTGTAACCGTGCTCAAAATAACATATCTCACTTAAGTAGAGCGCGGAAAAAGGCAAAAGACCTGGGTTTTTAAATATAGGTTTGCATGTTGCATGTGGTATAGTTCCACTCTCTTTCAATCCATTACTATCAATATCCCATACTATACTCTTCCACTTTGAGGTAACCCATTAAGCAAAGTTGCCAACCGTCAATGAATTAAATTACACGATGATATAACAGGAGATTGTTTTTAATATCATGCAAATTGTGATAAAAAATGGGTCAGCAGCATTTTCCGAATTATGGTATTTTTCTGTGATCGTCTACCAACCAGCCTATCAAGCGTGAAGATTGTAATAATAATAATATGTTTTAGATTTACACCGATTAGCCTAGATCTAAGAAAGCACTCTAAGGCTTGTGTTATGACATACATTGATATAAATACTGATGGAAATATATAGAAATACACATGACTCAGGTATAAATGCTCGTATTCATCACACAAACATCTGCCCCTTCCGGGATTCGAACCTAGAATCATTGGTGCCAAAGGCAAATTCGCTACCGTTGCGCCAAACGGTCGTCTCGTTATGGCAAAGCCTTCCATTCTTGGGGGTTTGCGTCCAGCAATTGACAACTTAATTATTTATTATAAGATGAACTAACCCCATACTAATTAAGATGTATCTAACCCCGTCAGTCTGTATCGTAAGTCCGATTCTACATAAGCACGGTAACAGCAGTTTGTAACTTGACTCAGTGCATAACTAAATTTGTTTATGAAACGGTAAAAAAAATACTATCGATTTAAATGATTAAAATGAAATAAAGAATGTTGCATTTTAAAATTACTCATCAGATCCATAAACCGTAAACAATGGGAAAAAATATGATATTTCTCTCAATATCTCCCCCGTGAACTTTTCAAGCGGACTTTTAGGAAACTCCGCTGCTCTCGTTTGCATATCTTTTTAATAATCTGCATTCCATTTTGATCAATGGCGTCTTACAATCTCCGCCTTTATTGTTTTCTAAATTGTAACCAACAATGATCTTAAAGTGATATTGGTTTTATTAATATTTTATTTATAACATTGATTCGTATTTTTTGCATTCGAGAGCAAATAAATCTTCCAACAACATTGGAAATATTCCTCTAGTTAGTAACATAAAACATGGGAAAATAAATAAAATAAAATAAGTATTTCGAACATTCACACCAGTTAGCCTAGCCCAAAATAAGCACTGTAAGGCTTGTGTTATGGATACTAGGGTAACGGATAGACATGCATGTATGATATATAATGTGTTGCAAAAAACCCCGTAAACAATGTAATAAATTATCAAAGCGAAAAATATTGTCAACCGTAGTAAGCTGTCACTGCATAGAACTGAAGTTATCATAGATTATTTAACAAAGTGTACTCTTTAAAGGATTTTAAGTTTTTCATTGAAATAGGTTTGCATGTAGTCATCATACAAACATTTGCCTCTATCGTGATTCGAACCTAGGACCGTTTGCGAAAGGCTGGATCGCTATCGTTGCACTAAACGGTCGTCGAAATATATATCTTTACTAGCTGAACCAGCCACGCGTTGCTATGTTATAAATTAAAATAAAACTTATCCTATCTTTTAAGTTAGATCAAATAACAGATAGTTACAACGTTTGATCAAAATAGGTTTAGTAGTTTAGGAGTCCATCGCGGACAAACAACGTGACACGTAATTTATATACGACTTTGATGTCTTTTTTCCATTTTACTGGATTTGTTCATAATTTATAATAAAAAAAACGCAAATTTTAAAAACTGAGCCATAGCGTGACTGGGTCAGCTAGTAACTTATAAATATAACATCTTCTTATCATCTCATTTTTCCATTGGATATCCAGACGCTCTGCGCGCTACCACCCCTTCTTGGTTGTTATTCCTAGCTGTCACACTAACCGCTACTCAACTTCTTTTATAATGCGCATAGCAAAGGAATGGAACTCCCTTCCACTGCGTCTGGATTTTCAAGTACTAACAATCGGTCCGCCAAGTCAAAGTTCGCAAAGCCAGGGTGAATAGGCACCTTTTGAGTTAGCTCGTTCCATCTTGGCCCCCGGGCTTGGTTGGATTCAAGAGCGAAGCTATATAAAATAAAAAAAATGTACTTTTTAATATACGAATGACTGACTTTCAATCAGCTTATCCAAATAATCTTAACAATCCTATCTAATGATTCTCGAACACCAAAAAGTTTGCTCAAAGCTAGAAAGCAATAAGTTTGAAGAGTTTTGTCTGTTAACCGCAAATTAAACCGACCCAATATCACCGTAACCCGGAATCCCTCGGGCTATAAGGCCGGACAGATAATCGTTCTAAAACACTTGAAACTGCTCGGCACCCAATCTTTTGCGTTTACACAGGTATAAAGACTCGCTTAACTGTTTTTAACCCGCCAGTGGTGATGTGAAATTAACTTTCATAGTTGATATGATAAGCCCGGTCTCACAGACCAGGGTTTTAAATCAAATTAATCTTAATTTAATTGATCTTTAATAAAAAAAATATACCTTTTCTAAATAATAAAACATATCGAGCCTTTTCAGGAAAAACATCGTAAGCGCCTAAAATCCCAAATAGGTGTTTTTATAGTAAAACCTAGATCAACGGATTTTGCATCTTTTGCACTGACTTAGGAGTTAAAAGTAGAATATTTAACACTTTTATTAAATTTACAAGTTTTTATTGTAAGTTACAACCCATTCAGTTGTTTATCGTAACCTACACCGACTGATATATCGTAAGTATGCTACCAGTCGCTTACGATTATAAATTATGTAACGTAAGTTAAATACTCGTATCAGAGAAAAAAAGAAAAGGCCAGTATTTACAAGTATGGATGACTTCACCTGTCCATCTACGTCGGCAATGCAAATTCCTATGACGATAATTGAAAGTTCTTCGTTGGTAAAAAGGGTATGCGAAAGAGACGATCACTACCGAAAAAACTAAAAGAAAAGTTCAAGAGGTGTTCGGGGAAAGGAAAGAGTGTCAAACCAAATCCCTGCTTAGGTAAAAAATGCGGGAACGACTGCGCTAATAAATTTACTGAAATCGAAAGAAACTGCGTTCATGAACTCTATTGGGGTCTTGTATCCATACAGAGACAAAGAGATTTCATTTTATCTTGTATTAAGGAATGTGAAATAAGTCGAAAAAGATCAGAAAGTGATCGTCGGAAAATAAGTTACAATTATTATTTAACAAAGGGCGCTGAATCAGTTAAAATTTGCCAACAGTTTCTTTTAAAAACTCTTGATATTTCACAAATGACACTGCGTTACACTAAATCGCGTAAGATTGCAAGTTTCATGTCAAAATCTGACGAACGCGGCAAAAGCACCCCTTCAAATAAATACAGTCAAATTCAAACTCAAAACGTAAATAATTTTATAAAAAAGTTGCCCGCCGTTCCATCACACTATTGCAGAAACAAAAGTAACAAATTGTACTTACCAACTGAATTTAGAGATGTGGCCTATTTATTAGTGTTGCCCAAATTCAGTCTTGGTCTTGCAGTCTTGGTCTTGTTCTTGCGTTTTTGCAAGACCAAGACCAAGAACAAGACCGCGTATTTTTAGCAAGACCAAGACCAAGACTGACCGTGCAAGACTTGAGCAAGAACAAGACTAAGCCTGCAAGACTCTTGCGTCTTGCAGCTAGGACTTAGCGCTATTTCACGGAGTAGTTAGGTGTAACAGTTCGGTGTATAGGTACGCTTAGGAATTCTATGAGACGCAAAAAACTGTATCAAAGAATATGAAAAACTGGATCTATGCGCATTACGACTAATACCATAAACATACCTACATAGCGAATAAAAAAATATCCATTAAAATCAAACTGAGTGCATGCATAGTTATGTTTTAACCATCGGCACTTTGATAATGCGGCATCAAAGGTTTTGTACTTACTTCTCAAAGAAATTTGCTGCTTTTCGGAAGCACATGGTTATAATACACGCGCCGGCGGCTTCTTTTGAAATCATATACAACAATCGTTGCCGCCGCGCCGAAATCACAACATTTGACACTATTTGATTGCCGCCACAGGGCGTAGGCGTAGGTATACTCATGCAAAATAATTTCGAATTTTAAGAGTACCTACAGGTGTTCCAAAGAATAAATAAGTTTCAGAGTGCTTATAATGAAAATGAATACATTATACTGATCACGCAAGTAGTATTATGATTAGAATAAAATGGTAAGGATAGGTAGTAGATGTCATAATAATTTATTCTAGTAAGTATATATTATAATATTGATTATATGGTTTTAAACTAATTACTTAGGTACTATTATTGTACATTTAGTCATTATATTTCTTAAGTTTTTACAAGAAAAAATAGCAAAAAAGTGTTCAAATATCACCCGTTTGATAAATATTGTAGCCACTTTTAAATATACTTGAAACGTGTAAAAAAATTCTACATAATTAATAAAATAATATAAAAAGCGTAGGTACTTACCTACTAATAAAATAAAAAGCCTGCGATTTATTATTAGTAAATAATCACGGCAGCCGAGAGTGTGTCTCCACTTTTGAATACATAAATCATAACCAGATCACTAGAGCCACTTCAAAAAAGAAATTTGTAATTCCTAGGGTTCAAAATTATTTTGGTGACAGAACTTTACAGAAGCGTATACCATATCTTCTTAATTCGTTGCCCGAAACTATTAGATGTGAAACGGATAAAAATAAATTTAAAAAAATATTAAAAGATTATCTGATGACTACTATTTAACACAACAATTGTATGTTTTTATTTATTTTTTTGCATTCACAATGCAATATTTCTATAAGATATAAAATACGTGTGTAAAAAACAACCACGCCTCCGAGCCCATCTGAGGGCTCGGAGGCGTGGTTGTTTTTTACACACGTATTTTATATCTTACAACAATTGTATCTTATTATTATCACCGCTAAATTTTCCTTCAGTTTGTTGTAATTCAGTCTAAATCCAATTATTGTGCACTTAACTTTACCTGATACAGTTATAGTTGTATTATATACCTACATAATTATAATTATAAGCTAAGAGACTAAAGATCCCTCAGTCAAACCGACAAGTCGGTTTTGTGGGACTAAATTGTATCTTTGTATTTTTTTTTCTTGTATATGAAATAAATAAATAAAAAAAAATAAATAAAAAAAAAAAAAAAGTATTTACAAGCAGTGCCCGCGACTTCGCCCACGAAGAATAGTAACTTTGGAGGTATAGTGACGTTCAGGATTTATTTATTTATTTTAAAACTTCTGTCATCAAACATACAAACAAACTCTTCAGCTTTATAATATTAGTATAGATTAGTATAGATGTACGCCAAAACATTCACTTATATGTAAAGAATAGTGATTGGCACTAATTCTTTACATATATTTTATTCACGCGTCGCGTCTGTACAAGTAGGTAATAATCTGTGTTTGTACGCCGCACGCGGCATCGTTTGATTTGCGGCGGCATCCTTTTAATAGAGCCGGCACGTGGCGAGGCGGCGCGGTAGAAAGCAAGGAAACGTACTATAAACAAAGGAATTATTTTAATTCCAGTCATTTCCAATTGAGCTGTGCTTCGAGTCTAACTTAATAATTGTTTTTACTAATTCTTGTTGTTTTCTAAAAACGTATCACGTGTACAATTTAATATGAGTGACGAAGATTCAAATTATTCTAGTCCGAGTAACGAGAGTTTGAGTCACAGATCTAAAAGACCCAAAAGCAAATTTGAGGAGTTTTTCGAAATAATTCATGCATCCCAAACTGCCTTGTGTAAATTGTGCCAACATAAAAAGACTGAAATAAAAATGAAAAACAGAAACACTTCAGGCTTAAGGAAACATCTAATATCTTTCCACAAAAAGGAATCACAAATATTTCTTCCTGTTAAACCAAAATTAAGTGGAGATATCACAAGCTTTTTAGTAACCGCTGGAAGAAGTGGACAGGTAAGAATATATTTTTTTTATATGAAAACTCCAGGAACTCAAAAAAGTCTTTTTTGAACAAATGACTTTAAACTGACTTCGGAATATTTTATAGATATTGATAAAATAGTAATACATAGGTACATATTTCGCGTCATTTTTAACAATGGTCGAAATTGTCGCTACGGGAATTTTAACTCCGCGTAGCTGTTCATGCGATACTTTCAAAAACGCCATTAACTTACGTAAGTATTTTTGAGTTAGTGGTGTTTTCATCTAGGGGTGCGACATATTAAGTATGTAATTATCGTCTTAAATATTTTTATAAACACCTATATTTTCATTTGTTTTCATAATCGGCCAGTAACAACTAAGTACTTTATTTTGGTAAATTACAGTACAGTGCAACCTTAATATAACAAATGTCAATTTAACGATTTTCTCGATTTAACAACAACAAACCTCCTCCTCCTAAACGCTCAAACCTAGTATGTTTTAAATAATAACACAAGATTTATTGTTTTATTTCAGTCGGAAAACAGCAGTGACAACATCACGACAGCTACAGTTGATTGGGTAGTGAAAAAATATCTTCCCTTCTCATTTTTCGATGACGAAGCTACACAAGTATATTTTCGACGTATTTGCCCTAATATGGAGTTTCCTAAAAGGTCTACACTTAGAAGGAAAGTCAAAGAGCGATTTGAAGAGCTCCAATTTAATCTCAAGGAACGACTTCAACAATTATCATCTAAAATGTCATTTACCATTGATGGGTGGACGTCAATTGCTGGTAGGAGTTACTACGGGGTTACTATGCATTATATAGACAACGAATGGAAGTATCGATCTGTAGTTCTTGATTTTATACCATCACGCGGTCGACATACTGGGGAAGATATTGCAACGATTTTCCATGAATGTTTATTGGAATATGGCATAATTGATAAAATACAAGGTATCACGGTCGACAACGCAACTGCAAATACCAAATTTATGTATGAACTGGGCAAACAGTTGCCACACTTTGATTCAGACAATCAACATTTCCGGTGCTTTGCTCACATTTTAAACCTTGGTGTACAAGATTTATTAGAGACCTTAGCATTACACTGTGAGTCTGACACTAACGCGCAAGATCAGCAGTATGAAGACTATGCAGACGAAACTGAGGAAGATGAAGAATATGCACCAAATATTGCTGACTCGCGTACATCTGTAACAAAGTTACGCAGTATTTCCAGTAAAATAAAAAGAAGTGAGATAGTGAAGAAGAAGTTTCAGTCTGCTTGTGAAGCAGCTGGCGTGCCATCAAATCTAAATGCCATTCTTGACTGTCCAACAAGATGGAATTCCACACATGATATGATTGGATTTGGTTTAAAAGTGAGAGCGGGCATTAACATATTGTGCAGTTCTGTCACCGAATTGAATGATTTTCAAATCACAGCTAGTGAATGGCAGGTACTCGAAAAATTACATAAATTTCTAATAAACTTTAAACTTTTAAGTACAAAACTTGGTGGAGACAAATATGTTACATTACCGCTAGTCATTGTATCATTCAATCTCTTGCTAGATAAAATTGAATCCATGGTAAAACAGTTAGATGAGAAACCTAATCGATCTGAAGTGGATGAAAGGCTCATTCTAGCTTTCCAAGCAGCTCGAGACAAAATGCTTAAACATTATAAGAAGAGCAACTGGATTTATTGTACTTCTTTAATTTTAGACCCAAGGCATAAGGCTCAGACTTTTGACCTGACAATGTGGGGGAAGCAACTTAAAACAGAAAGTCTGCGCAAGTTCAATGAACTTTATGAAGAATATAAAAGTCTACACTCACTGAACAAATCTCTGGAATTGCCAAGAAAAGAAAATAAAGTATGTGATGAAGATGAAGACATTATAGACTTTGATAAACTCTATGAATGTCCCTCGACGTCATCTGGATCTTGTCTTCAAGGCTTAGTGATAGACGAGTTGGAGGAGTACCTGAGAAAACCAAGAACTGCCAGCTCGGAAGACATTTTAGATTGGTGGAGGACGCATGAGACAGAGTATCCGACTTTATCGAAGATGGCCCGTGATTTTCTCTCAATACCTGCAACTTCAGTACCTGCTGAGAGATTATTTTCTAAAGCATCATTAGTAATTAGAAAACATAGAAATAGGTTAAGTGATGAGTCAGCCAGATGGTTACTTTGTATTAATTCTTGGTCAAAAGAATTGATATAAAGTAACATAACCTAATGATAAAGCTGTTGTGTACTGTTATGTTTGATTTGTGTTGTATTTTATTTTTGATTGAAATAAATGATAAATCATAAAACTCTTTTATTAAATTTCATGCAAGTTGAGGGTTCAATCTCTTTCTAGACAGACATTGTTATTTAAAATACAGTCAAGTTATTGTAATTAATTTGTTTTTTTACATGTTTTAGCAAATGTAAGCTTATAAATCATAAATGTTTATTAAGAAACAGTTACTTCCATGGAAAACGACATATAGGTCAGTTGATTTTTCGACTTTCTTATCAAATCTTCAGTTATTTATTAATCTGATTGATCTTTACTATGGCTATGTTAATTCAAGCTCACAATGTTCCAATTCTAATACGTTTTTCTAAGATTTAAAGTAAACTTTAATAAATAGCAATAGACTAATAGGTAATTGCAAGACTTGCAAGACTCTTGCTGCAAGACCAAGACCAAGACCAAGACTGCAAGCGCAAGACCAAGACCAAGACCAAGACCAGGTGTATTGGCGCAAGACCAAGACCAAGACTGGCTAAGTCTCGTCTTGTTCTTGCATTTGGGCAACACTACTATTTATATAGAAACTATTATTTGAAAGACGATGTTACGAAAGAGTTAGGTGCAGTGAGTTATTTTTAAGATTGATTTCAACTTAGGGTTTCACTTACCAAAGAAAGACAAATGTGATCAATGTGAGAGAATAAAAAATTTGAATGAAAATGAAAGAAAAATAGCTATGGAATCGGATGCTTACAAGAATCACATAAAGGACAAAGAAACATCATTAAAGCTATTTTTAGAGGAGCAAAAAAGAAGCAAAGACAATAGAAACTTTTTGTGTGCAAGCTTTGATCTCGAAAAGGTCTTAACAACACCTCATGGTCAAAGTGTGAATTTCTATTATACTCGAAAGCTTGCCTATTACAACGAAAGCATTTATGAAAGTGGTACAAGATCGGCATTCTGTTTTCTTTGGAATGAAACAGAAGCAAAAAGAGGTTGTAATGAAATCTGTACTATCATCTTTAGATACCTTGAAATGGTCGACGCGAGAAGGACTCAAAATGAAATTACATTATACTGCGACAGTTGTGCAGGACAAAATAAAAATAAGGCCATGATTGTCATGCTGTATTATTACATGCAATATTATGCGATTTTTGTTGAAAAGCTAACTATAAACTTTCTTATTCCTGGACATACCATGACGCCAGTAGACTCTGTGCATGCGACAATAGAAGGAGTTATACAGAAAAGAACCATTTAAGCACCATCTGAATGGCAACCTTTAATAGGAAATGCTCGAACTAATCCTAAAAAATATGAGACAATTCTTTTAAAAAATAATGAAATTATTATTTATTATGCAACAGCCTTTTTACCAAACAAAATTAAAATACAAACAAGCAAGCTGCGTAACGCTAGATTTGAAAAAGGTGACAAGTTCTATCTTAAATACGACTATGATGGACCCGAACAAACTGTGAATGTGTCTCTTATATTAAGGTCTCGGCAGAATCAACAAGCTATTCGTGAACCCAAAACTGCTTACACGGGAAAAATTCCTATCTCGAAGGCAAAATACGATGATTTAAAGAAAATGTGCGAAAAAGGTATCATACCCGAAGTATATGCGAAAGAATATCTGGATTTACCCTACGATACGACCACAGGAGATGTTTTACCTGAGACTGATGAAGATGATGAGTAATTTTGGTATCTTTTTTTGTATTTCATATTTTTAATAAAGAAAAAATACTTAGCATTATAGTTTTATTTTATAAATCCGTAGGATTTCTAAAACTAAAATTATATTTTTTGGATTTACTGGTCGTTTGTCCGTCTCAGTTCGTTATGGTATCTCGTGAAACAGTTTACAAAACATTATTTCGACTACCTAATTCATATTATTAAGAATTATCGTAATCGACATACTCATAACCGCTATTAACTAAAAACGGTCAGCAGTTTTAACGTAAGCGACAAACGTATGTGATTTTGAAGTACTGAGGCAAAACTCAACATTTTGATTAATAAGTATACGCCCATATTACACTCAGTAAAAATTTCAAATTGATGGCATACATAAATTAAGAAATATTCAAAAAAACCTTCTCCTGTAAAATATGCAAAATGGCGGTTACGATGTTCTTCCTAAAAAGGCTCGATATAAGTAACTAAAATAACAACAACTTTATTATTAGCAAAGTAAAATAACATGCAAACCATTCATAAGCTTCCTTTTTTATACAAACAATTCAAAATATCGTTGAAAATGTTTTCACATGCCTTCACATCAAGAACGATTAGAAAAAATTAAGTATGAGAAAATTTTAAGACATAAATGGCAAATAATCGGTGACGCATCGTCCTCAAACGACCGGATATCACTAAACCTGAAATATAAGCATCTATTCTAATTCCTTTTTCTTCTATTTTTCAAGAATTTTATTGAAATATATTATATTTACACTAATATGACCTTTTATGCGATTATTCAAGAATTTTAATATAGGTTTATTACATACAAAAAAATAAAATTGTTGCTAGAAAATTTTCTACTGCCCTAAATCCTAAATAGGCATCTGAAATAGAAAATAGTAGAAGAAACCTAACATATGCCAAATATACGTTCGTTTCCTAACGCAATTAAAAAACAAAATTCGATTAAAAAAACTTAAAAAAAAACATGTTTTTATTATAATTAGTCATTAAAACTAACTAAAAAGTTAAAAAAACTAATCAAACAAGTCCAAACTCAATGGGGTTTTGTCATTTTATTGCGGAGTTCCTATGGTCACCTTCTAGCTCCAGCATCAGATCAGCTCCATGTCATCATAATATTGCATTGTCTCGCGATATACATGTGCATGTAAAATTGTAGCTCAATCGGAAACAGGGAAGTGGGTCAAATTTACCATGCAAAATTTTATTACAGACACCGGGACTGGTAAAAGTAAATAATAGCTTGTAATAACTTGCTTTAAAATTCAAAAAGTTTTATATGCTTTATGATTATAACTTTCATTATTTCAGCTGTTTCTGGAGTGATTCTTATTTCGACTCGTTTGTGGGACATTTTTCTTTTTTGAAACAACCTCATGAAGTAAGGCTTACATTCTTAAACCATCTCTTAGTTGGTAGTGTTAAGTGGATCGTTATGTTACATGGTTTGGCGAAACAATTGTTTCTATGATATATATATATACACATACACACACACACACACATACACATATGTATATATAATTATTTTATGCATAATGCGTTTCCCTAGTATCCCTAGCCTTACAGTACTTTCTTTGGGCTAGGCTAATTGGTGTGAATGTAAGAAATATATTATTAAATGACCTTCGTAGTTGTGTGGCTCACATACCGGTTTTCATAGTAGTCACTCCGAGGTTCGATCCCGACAGGATCAATATATATAGCTAACTTTACTATATTGGTTCGGTGTGTGTGAACTTAGCAGATCATTGTCCAGCAGATCAAAATTAAATGAGAGTTCTTTTCGCATGCGGCTGAGTTCTATAGTTCCTGATACTTTTTAGAAATAGTTCTGGCGTTTTTACCTCGAAAAATGTCACTTAAAAAAATGATCTGCTAACTTCCCGTAGCAGATCATTTTGCAGCAAATCGAAAACAAATGCGATTTATTTACGCATGCAGCTGAGTTCTATAGTTCCTGATACTTTTTAGAAATAGTTCTGGCGTTTTTACCGAGAAAAATGACAATTTACGAAATGATCTGCCAACTTCCCATTTCCCGTAGCAGGTCAATTTGCAGCAGATCAGAAAACAAATGTGAGTTCTTTTCGCATGCAGCTGAGTTCTAAAGATCCTGATACTTTTTAGAAATAGTTCTGGCGTTTTTACCTCGAAAAATGTCACTTAAAAAAATGATCTGCTAACTTCCCGTAGCAGATCATTTTGCAGCAAATCGAAAACAAATGCGATTTATTTACGCATGCAGCTGAGTTCTATAGTTCCTGATACTTTTTAGAAATAGTTCTGGCGTTTTTACCGAGAAAAATGACAATTTACGAAATGATCTGCTAACTTCCCATTTCTCGTAGCACATCAATTTGCAGTAGATCAAAAAATAAATGTGAGTTCTTTTTTTGCATGCAGCTGAGTTCTATAGATCCTGATACTTTTTAGAAATAGTTCTGGCGTTTTTACCTAGAAAAATGTCACTTAAAAAAATGATCTGCTAACTTCCCGTAGCAGATCATTTTGCAGCAAATCGAAAACAAATGCGATTTATTTACGCATGCAGCTGAGTTCTATAGTTCCTGATACTTTTTAGAAATAGTTCTGGCGTTTTTATCTCGAAAAATGTCACTTAAAAAAATGATCTGCTAACTTCCCGTAGCAGATCATTTTGCAGCAAATCGAAAACAAATGCGATTTATTTACAAATGCAGCTGAGTTCTATAGTTCCTGATACTTTTTAGAAATAGTTCTGGCGTTTTTACCGAGAAAAATGACAATTTACGAAATGATCTGCCAACTTCCCATTTCCCGTAGCAGGTCAATTTGCAGCAGATCAGAAAACAAATGTGAGTTCTTTTCGCATGCAGCTGAGTTCTAAAGATCCTGATACTTTTTAGAAATAGTTCTGGCGTTTTTACCTCGAAAAATGTCACTTAAAAAAATGATCTGCTAACTTCCCGTAGCAGATCATTTTGCAGCAAATCGAAAACAAATGCGATTTATTTACGCATGCAGCTGAGTTCTATAGTTCCTGATACTTTTTAGAAATAGTTCTGGCGTTTTTACCGAGAAAAATGACAATTTACGAAATGATCTTCTAACTTCCCATTTCTCGTAGCAGATCAATTTGCAGTAGATCTAAAAATAAATGTGAGTTCTTTTTTTTCATGCAGCTGAGTTCTATAGATCCTGATACTTTTTAGAAATAGTTCTGGCGTTTTTACCTAGAAAAATGTCACTTAAAAAAATGATCTGCTAACTTCCCGTAGCAGATCATTTTGCAGCAAATCGAAAACAAATGCGATATATTTACAAATGCAGCTGAGTTCTATAGTTCCTGATACTTTTTAGAAATAGTTCTGGCGTTTTTACCGAGAAAAATGACAATTTACGAAATGATCTGCCAACTTCCCATTTCCCGTAGCAGGTCAATTTGCAGCAGATCAGAAAACAAATGTGAGTTCTTTTCGCATGCAGCTGAGTTCTAAAGATCCTGATACTTTTTAGAAATAGTACTGGCGTTTTTACCTCGAAAAATGTCACTTAAAAAAATGATCTGCTAACTTCCCGTAGCAGATCATTTTGCAGCAAATCGAAAACAAATGCGATTTATTTACGCATGCAGCTGAGTTCTATAGTTCCTGATACTTTTTAGAAATAGTTCTGGCGTTTTTACCGAGAAAAATGACAATTTACGAAATGATCTGCCAACTTCCCATTTCTCGTAGCAGATCAATTTGCAGTAGATCTAAAAATAAATGTGAGTTCTTTTTTTGCATGCAGCTGAGTTCTATAGATCCTGATTGGTTTTAGAAATAGTTCTGGCGTTTTTACCTAGAAAAATGTCACTTAAAAAAATGATCTGCTAACTTCCCGTAGCAGATCATTTTGCATTAAATCGAAAACAAATGCGATTTATTTACGCATGCAGCTGAGTTCTATAGTTCCTGATACTTTTTAGAAAAAGTTCTGGCGTTTTTACCTAGAAAAATGACAATTTACGAAATGATCTGCTAACTTCCCATTTCCCGTAGCAGGTCAATTTGCAGCAGATCAGAAAACAAATGTGAGTTCTTTTCGCATGCAGTTGAGTTCTAAAGATCCTGATACTTTTTAGAAATAGTTCTGGCGTTTTTACCTCGAAATATGTCACTTAAAAAAATGATCTGCTAACTTCCCGTAGCAGATCATTTTGCAGCAGATCGAAAACAAATGCGATTTATTTACGCATGCAGCTGAGTTCTATAGTTCCTGATACTTTTTAGAAATAGTTCTGGCGTTTTTACCGAGAAAAATGACAATTTACGAAATGATCTGCCAACTTCCCATTTCCCGTAGCAGGTCAATTTGCAGTAGATCAAAAAATAAATGTGAAATCTTTTCGCATGCAGCTGAGTTCTATAGATCCTGATACTTTTTAGAAATAGTTCTGGCGTTTTTACCTCGAAAAATGTCACTTAAAAAAATGATCTGCTAACTTCCCGTAGCAGATCATTTTGCAGCAAATCGAAAACAAATGCGATTTATTTACAAATGCAGCTGAGTTCTATAGTTCCTGATACTTTTTAGAAATAGTTCTGGCGTTTTTACCGAGAAAAATGACAATTTACGAAATGATCTGCCAACTTCCCATTTCCCGTAGCAGGTCAATTTGCAGCAGATCAGAAAACAAATGTGAGTTCTTTTCGCATGCAGCTGAGTTCTAAAGATCCTGATACTTTTTAGAAATAGTTCTGGCGTTTTTACCTCGAAAAATGTCACTTAAAAAAATGATCTGCTAACTTCCCGTAGCAGATCATTTTGCAGCAAATCGAAAACAAATGCGATTTATTTACGCATGCAGCTGAGTTCTATAGTTCCTGATACTTTTTAGAAATAGTTCTGGCGTTTTTACCGAGAAAAATGACAATTTACGAAATGATCTGCCAACTTCCCATTTCCCGTAGCAGGTCAATTTGCAGTAGATCAAAAAATAAATGTGAAATCTTTTCGCATGCAGCTGAGTTCTATAGATCCTGATACTTTTTAGAAATAGTTCTGGCGTTTTTACCTCGAAAAATGTCACTTAAAAAAATGATCTGCTAACTTCCCGTAGCAGATCATTTTGCAGCAAATCGAAAACAAATGCGATTTATTTACAAATGCAGCTGAGTTCTATAGTTCCTGATACTTTTTAGAAATAGTTCTGGCGTTTTTACCGAGAAAAATGACAATTTACGAAATGATCTGCCAACTTCCCATTTCCCGTAGCAGGTCAATTTGCAGCAGATCAGAAAACAAATGTGAGTTCTTTTCGCATGCAGCTGAGTTCTAAAGATCCTGATACTTTTTAGAAATAGTTCTGGCGTTTTTACCTCGAAAAATGTCACTTAAAAAAATGATCTGCTAACTTCCCGTAGCAGATCATTTTGCAGCAAATCGAAAACAAATGCGATTTATTTACGCATGCAGCTGAGTTCTATAGTTCCTGATACTTTTTAGAAATAGTTCTGGCGTTTTTACCGAGAAAAATGACAATTTACGAAATGATCTTCTAACTTCCCATTTCTCGTAGCAGATCAATTTGCAGTAGATCTAAAAATAAATGTGAGTTCTTTTTTTTCATGCAGCTGAGTTCTATAGATCCTGATACTTTTTAGAAATAGTTCTGGCGTTTTTACCTAGAAAAATGTCACTTAAAAAAATGATCTGCTAACTTCCCGTAGCAGATCATTTTGCAGCAAATCGAAAACAAATGCGATATATTTACAAATGCAGCTGAGTTCTATAGTTCCTGATACTTTTTAGAAATAGTTCTGGCGTTTTTACCGAGAAAAATGACAATTTACGAAATGATCTGCCAACTTCCCATTTCCCGTAGCAGGTCAATTTGCAGCAGATCAGAAAACAAATGTGAGTTCTTTTTGCATGCAGCTGAGTTCTAAAGATTCTGATACTTTTTAGAAATAGTTCTGGCGTTTTTACCTCGAAAAATGTCACTTAAAAAAATGATCTGCTAACTTCCCGTAGCAGATCATTTTGCAGCAAATCGAAAACAAATGCGATTTATTTACGCATGCAGCTGAGTTCTATAGTTCCTGATACTTTTAAGAAATAGTTCTGGCGTTTTTACCGAGAAAAATGACAATTTACGAAATGATCTGCTAACTTCCCATTTCTCGTAGCAGATCAATTTGCAGTAGATCTAAAAATAAATGTGAGTTCTTTTTTTGCATGCAGCTGAGTTCTATAGATCCTGATACTTTTTAGAAATAGTTCTGGCGTTTTTACCTAGAAAAATGTCACTTAAAAAAATGATCTGCTAACTTCCCGTAGCAGATCATTTTGCAGCAAATCGAAAACAAATGCGATTTATTTACGCATGCAGCTGAGTTCTATAGTTCCTGATACTTTTTAGAAATAGTTCTGGCGTTTTTATCTCGAAAAATGTCACTTAAAAAATGATCTGCTAACTTCCCGTAGCAGATCATTTTGCAGCAAATCGAAAACAAATGCGATTTATTTACAAATGCAGCTGAGTTCTATAGTTCCTGATACTTTTTAGAAATAGTTCTGGCGTTTTTACCGAGAAAAATGACAATTTACGAAATGATCTGCCAACTTCCCATTTCCCGTAGCAGGTCAATTTGCAGCAGATCAGAAAACAAATGTGAGTTCTTTTCGCATGCAGCTGAGTTCTAAAGATCCTGATACTTTTTAGAAATAGTTCTGGCGTTTTTACCTAGAAAAATGACAATTTACGAAATGATCTGCTAACTTCCCATTTCCCGTAGCAGGTCAATTTGCAGCAGATCAGAAAACAAATGTGAGTTCCTTTCGCATGCAGCTGAGTTTTAAAGATCCTGATACTTTTTAGAAATAGTTCTGGCGTTTTTACCTCGAAAAATGTCACTTAAAAAAATGATCTGCTAACTTCCCGTAGCAGATCATTTTGCAGCAAATCGAAAACAAATGCGATTTATTTACGCATGCAGCTGAGTTCTATAGTTCCTGATACTTTTAAGAAATAGTTCTGGCGTTTTTACCGAGAAAAATGACAATTTACGAAATGATCTGCTAACTTCCCATTTCTCGTAGCAGATCAATTTGCAGTAGATCTAAAAATAAATGTGAGTTCTTTTTTTGCATGCAGCTGAGTTCTATAGATCCTGATACTTTTTAGAAATAGTTCTGGCGTTTTTACCGAGAAAAATGTCACTTAAAAAAATGATCTGCTAACTTCCCGTAGCAGATCATTTTGCAGCAAATCGAAAACAAATGCGATTTATTTACGCATGCAGCTGAGTTCTATAGTTCCTGATACTTTTAAGAAATAGTTCTGGCGTTTTTACCGAGAAAAATGACAATTTACGAAATGATCTGCTAACTTCCCATTTCTCGTAGCAGGTCAATTTGCAGCAGATCACAAAACAAATGTGAGTTCTTTTCGCATGCAGCTGAGTTCTATAGATCCTGATACTTTTTAGAAATAGTTCTGGCGTTTTTACCGAGAAAAATGTCACTTAAAAAAATGATCTGCTAACTTCCCGTAGCAGATCATTTTGCAGCAAATCGAAAACAAATGCGATTTATTTACGCATGCAGCTGAGTTCTATAGTTCCTGATACTTTTAAGAAATAGTTCTGGCGTTTTTACCGAGAAAAATGACAATTTACGAAATGATCTGCTAACTTCCCATTTCTCGTAGCAGGTCAATTTGCAGCAGATCACAAAACAAATGTGAGTTCTTTTCGCATGCAGCTGAGTTCTATAGATCCTGATACTTTTTAGAAATAGTTCTGGCGTTTTTACCGAGAAAAATGACACTTAAAAAAATGATCTGCTAACTTCCCGTAGCAGATCATTTTGCAGCAGATCGAAAACAAATGCGATTTATTTTCGCATGCAGCTGAGTTCTAAAGATCCTGATACTTTTTAGAAATAGTTCTGGCGTTTTTACCTCGAAAAATGTCACTTAAAAAAATGATCTGCTAACTTCCCGTAGCAGATCATTTTGCAGCAGATCGAAAACAAATGCGATTTGTTTACGCATACAGCTGAGTTCTATAGTTCCTGATACTTTTTAGAAATAGTTCTGGCGTTTTTACCTCGAAAAATGTCACTTAAAAAAATGATCTGCTAACTTCCCGTAGCAGATCAATTTGCAGCAGATCAGAAAACAAATGTGAGTTCTTTTCGCATGCAGCTGAGTTCTATAGATCCTGATACTTTTTAGAAATAGTTCTGGCGTTTTTACCGAGAAAAATGACAATTTACGAAATGATCTGCTAACTTCCCATTTCCCGTAGCAGGTCAATTTGCAGCAGATCGAAAACAAATGCGATTTATTTACGCATGCAGCTGAGTTCTATAGTTCCTGATACTTTTTAGAAATAGTTCTGGCGTTTTTACCTCGAAAAATGTCAATTAAAAAAATGATCTGCTAACTTCCCGTAGCAGATCATTTTACAGCAGATCGAAAACAAATGCGATTTATTTACGCATGCTGCTGAGTTCTATAGTTCCTGATACTTTTTAGAAATAGTTCTGGCGTTTTAACCTCGAAAAAAGTCAATTAAAAAAATGATCTGCTAACTTCCCGTAGTAGATCATTTTGCAGCAGATCGAAAACAAATGCGATTTATTTACGCATGCAGCTGAGTTCTATAGTTCCTGATACTTTTTAGAAATAGTTCTGGCGTTTTTTCCTAGAAAAATGTCAATTTACGAAATGATCTGCTAACTTCCCATTTCCCGTAGCAGGTCAATTTGCAGCAGATCAGAAAACAAATGTGAGTTCTTTTCGCATGCTTCTGAGTTCTAAAGATCCTGATACTTTTTAGAAATTGTTCTGGCGTTTTTACCTAGAAAAATGGCAATTTTCGAAATCATTTGCTAACTTCCCATTTCCCGTAGCAGGTCAATTTGCAGCAGATCAGAAAACAAATGTAAGTTCTTTTCGCATGCAGCTGAGTTCTAAAGATCCTGATACTTTTTAGAAATAGTTCTGGCGTTTTTACCTCGAAAAATGTCCATTAAAAAAAATGATCTGCTAACTTCCCGTAGCAGATCATTTTGCAGCAGATGGAAAACAAATGCGATTTATTTTCGCATGCAGCTGAGTTCTATAGATCCTGATGCTTTTTAGAAATAGTTCTGGCGTTTTTACCTAGAAAAATGACAATTTACGAAATGACCGAGTTCTCGATTGCATTTCTACTACGGATCGGTGAAAAACGATAGAGTTATAGCGTTCGAGGATCGCTTGAGCCGATAAAAATGATATTTTTCGAGTTTTGAAACGTTTTCATACGATCTGCTGGTTCTTGAACTCGTTTAGACTCAAGTCGAGTCCTAGATTGCAGTTCTACCACGAATCGGTGAAAAATGAAAGAGTAACCTTCGATGATAGTTCAAACAGACGAAAATTATAATTTTCGAGTTTTTAAACGCTCTAACATGATCTGCCGGTACTTGAACGTAAGTTCTGAACTCGAATCCAGTTCTAGATTTCAGTTCTGCTACGGATCAGTGAAAAACAAAAGAGTTTTAGCCTTCGACGATTGCTTGAGCTGAAGAAAATTTTATTTTTCGACTTTTTTAACGTTTTAACATGATCTTATGGCACTCGAACGTGAGTTCTGGACTCCAATCGAGTTATACATTGCAATTTTCATAAGAATATGTTAAAAGCGAAATAGTTCTAGCCCTGAGACTTGTTTAGCCTGTTTTCGATCTGCTGCAAAATGATCTGCTACGGGAAGTTAGCAGATCATTTTTTTAATTGACATTTTTCGAGGTAAAAACGCCAGAACTATTTCTAAAAGGTATCAGGATCTATAGAACTCAGCTGCATGCAAAAAGAACTCACATTTGTTTTCTGATCTGCTGCAAATTGACCTGCTACGGGAAATGGGAAGTTAGCAAATGATTTCGAAAATTGCCATTTTTCTAGGTAAAAACGCCAGAACTATTTCTAAAAAGTATCAGGATCTTTAGAACTCAGAAGCATGCGAAAAGAACTCACATTTGTTTTCTGATCTGCTGCAAATTGACCTGCTACGGGAAATGGGAAGTTAGCAGATCATTTCGTAAATTGTCATTTTTCGAGGTAAAAACGCCAGAACTATTTCTAAAAAGTATCAGGATCTATAGAACTCAGCTGCATGCGAAAAGAACTCACATTTGTTTTCTGATCTGCTGCAAATTGATCTGCTACGGGAAGTTAGCAGATCATTTTTTTAAGTGACATTTTTCGAGGTAAAAACGCCAGAACTATTTCTAAAAAGTATCAGGATCTATAGAACTCAGCTGCATGCGAAAAGAACTCACATTTGTTTTGTGATCTGCTGCAAATTGACCTGCTACGGGAAATGGGAAGTTAGCAGATCATTTCGTAAATTGTCATTTTTCTAGGTAAAAACGCCAGAACTATTTCTAAAAAGTATCAGGAACTATAGAACTCAGCTGCATGCGTAAATAAATCGCATTTGTTTTCGATCTAATGCAAAATGATCTGCTACGGGAAGTTAGCAGATCATTTTTTTAAGTGACATTTTTCGAGGTAAAAACGCCAGAACTATTACTAAAAAGTATCAGGATCTATAGAACTCAGCTGCATGCGAAAAGAACTCACATTTGTTTTGTGATCTGCTGCAAATTGACCTGCTACGGGAAATGGGAAGTTAGCAGATCATTTCGTAAATTGTCATTTTTCTAGGTAAAAACGCCAGAACTATTTCTAAAAAGTATCAGGAACTATAGAACTCAGCTGCATGCGTAAATAAATCGCATTTGTTTTCGATCTAATGCAAAATGATCTGCTACGGGAAGTTAGCAGATCATTTTTTTAAGTGACATTTTTCGAGGTAAAAACGCCAGAACTATTTCTAAAAAGTATCAAGATCTATAGAACTCAGCTGCATGCGAAAAGAACTCACATTTATTTTTTGATCTACTGCAAATTGATCTGCTACGAGAAATGGGAAGTTAGCAGATCATTTCGTAAATTGTCATTTTTCTCGGTAAAAACGCCAGAACTATTTCTAAAAAGTATCAGGAACTATAGAACTCAGCTGTATGCGTAAATAAATCGCATTTGTTTTCGATTTGCTGCAAAATGATCTGCTACGGGAAGTTAGCAGATCATTTTTTTAAGTGACATTTTTCGAGGTAAAAACGCCAGAACTATTTCTAAAAAGTATCAGGATCTTTAGAACTCAGCTGCATGCGAAAAGAACTCACATTTGTTTTCTGATCTGCTGCAAATTGACCTGCTACGGGAAATGGGAAGTTGGCAGATCATTACGTAAATTGTCATTTTTCTCGGTAAAAACGCCAGAACTATTTCTAAAAAGTATCAGGAACTATAGAACTCAGCTGCATGCGTAAATAAATCGCATTTGTTTTCGATTTGCTGCAAAATGATCTGCTACGGGAAGTTAGCAGATCATTTTTTTAAGTGACATTTTTCGAGGTAAAAACGCCAGAACTATTTCTAAAAAGTATCAGGATCTTTAGAACTCAGCTGCATGCGAAAAGAACTCACATTTGTTTTCTGATCTGCTGCAAATTGACCTGCTACGGGAAATGGGAAGTTGGCAGATCATTTCGTAAATTGTCATTTTTCTCGGTAAAAACGCCAGAACTATTTCTAAAAAGTATCAGGAACTATAGAACTCAGCTGCATTTGTAAATAAATCGCATTTGTTTTCGATTTGCTGCAAAATGATCTGCTACGGGAAGTTAGCAGATCATTTTTTTAAGTGACATTTTTCGAGGTAAAAACGCCAGAACTATTTCTAAAAAGTATCAGGAACTATAGAACTCAGCTGCATGCAAAAAAAGAACTCACATTTATTTTTAGATCTACTGCAAATTGATCTGCTACGGGAAATGGGAAGTTGGCAGATCATTTCGTAAATTGTCATTTTTCTCGGTAAAAACGCCAGAACTATTTCTAAAAAGTATCAGGAACTATAGAACTCAGCTGCATTTGTAAATAAATCGCATTTGTTTTCGATTTGCTGCAAAATGATCTGCTACGGGAAGTTAGCAGATCATTTTTTTAAGTGACATTTTTCGAGATAAAAACGCCAGAACTATTTCTAAAAAGTATCAGGAACTATAGAACTCAGCTGCATGCGAAAAGAACTCTCATTTAATTTTGATCTGCTGGACAATGATCTGCTAAGTTCACACACACGTTGGTTCGGGTCTGGGTGTTGTGTTACCGTTATTTCTGAATTTCATAACAAAAGTGTTTTAGCTTGTGTTAAGAACGATATATTCTTCTTGTCGTTTATTCCCTGTATGTTATTGCAATATTCAGGACTACTTACTTTAAGTAAGTACAGATACTTGTTGACTTTGTTGTAATCAACGAAATAATGATATCATAACACTATTAGTATTGTCATAACAAAAAAAATTTATTTCTTTTTGTGGATTGTGTATGGTGACGACGTATTATATTGTAAATGTCGTTACTTCTGTTAAAGCTGACGAGTTTCTTGCGCCCATTCTTCTTGTCAGTTAAAAGACGTCCTGAATGGGTGGTAGGTAAAAATGTTGGACGATTCAAAACTACTTATTTTTAAGTGCATTTGAATAAAGTCATTTTCATTTTCATTTTACATTCACACCAATTAGTCTAGCCCATAGGAAGCACTGTATAGCTTGTGGTATAGATACCAGGGTAACGGATAGACATACATATATCATACATAGATACGTAATATTCATAGAAATATATATAAATACCCATGACTCAGTAACGAATTTTCGTATTCATCACAGACACATCTGCCCCTTCCGGGAACTCAGGACCGTTGATGGACCAAATGGATTGCACCAAATGGATGTCTTAATGTTATATAATAATATATAATAATTATATAATAATACTAGCGACCCGCCCCGGCTTCGCACGGATGCAATGCTCTACTATATTGTGCATGTATTATACATATAAACCTTCCTCTTGAATTACTCTATCTATTAAAAAACCCGCATCAAAATCCGTTGCGTAGTTTTAAAGATTTAAGCATACATAGGGATATAGGGACAGAGAAAGCGACTTTTTTTCTCTTTCTCTTTGTTCCCTATGTTTAATTATTTATATTTTTATCGGTACCCAAGCCCGTTGAAAATACTTTAATAGGCAAACTTATAATGACAAGTCACATTGTTTCAGAGTTTTAGGACTTGAGACCTGTGTCATAACTTTATTAAGTAAATTCATTCGATCCGCATTTAAATTAGCTTTTCGCTGGCTGGCAAAGTTTTGCTACAAAACAAGTATAAACTATCTAATCAAATGAAATTGGTTTTGTTTAAAATTATTATCTTTTGAATAAAACACTTTTTTACGGATTATATATATATATATATATATATATATATATATTATTTTATAATCCTGACGTTTCGACTCCTTTACAGGAGCCGTGATCACAAGATGACTAAGATAATGGTTGTCATGTATTTTCTACTACCTTCACAATATATTAATCGGGCGCGTTCCTAATTGTTAAAATTGTTTTATTTAAATCAAATTGCTTTATTTTTTAATTTTATTTAGTTATTAGGTTCTCACTACGATTACATTGTATACTACTGATTCTACTACCAATTGGGAGGCCCTTCCGAGAAGATTTGGCGAAAGAAATTCGGGCAGGGAGACCGACAACCATCTTACTGTTATTATTTGCAAAAAGAGCTAAACATCATCAGGTCTTGCAGGTCGTGTGCCTTTAGAGGTATACATTTTGTGATTATTGGATCCCAAGCAGGTGGAACGATCCAACCTTCGTGTCTATTGAAATTAGGATGTTTCCTGATTTCAATAGCCTCGCGTTCTTATTTCAATAGAGATAGTAATAGAGTAGATAAGCGGACTCAAAAGAAGAAAATAATTTAAAATGTGGTAAAAAGGAGAAAGAAAGCCTCGCCAGTCACGTAGACTGACATGAGTGAAAGCGAGACAGAAGGCCACTCACACCGAGATTGGGAAGCAGGTGGCTCCTATATGTATCGTGAAACGGTATTAAATCTGACGATATCATTTAACGATTTAATCTGACGCTTAGCACAAATAAAACGGCCGCGGGGTGAGAACCTATATATGACCGGCCCGAAAGTCCGTATAGAAGCTTCGCTTCAAAAAATGTAATGTGAATAACGTATGTTGGCTATACGAAGACAGCTGACGCCGCCCTTGCAATAAGGCAATATATAACGTTGCAACATGTTGCTCCATTGAGAGGAGAGCCGAGAAACTCATCGGCAATGACGATCTTTTTAATAATAAGCTGAAAAGCCTGGAACTAGGTCGGAAGGTAGCCTATCCATTTTTTATAGGATAAATTTTTTCAGAGAGTGTACAGCATAGAATTGCACAGCCTTGTTCCGCCTTCCCCATTTTTTCATCGGACAACTAGATTTACAAATAAGCGCCACCATTAAATGGTTAATATACCAACGACTCGCACTAAGCATTTTGCTTCTAATTTTGTAATCCATACCGCTAAAGAATGGAACTCCTTGTCTGAGTCTGTTTCCTGATAAATACAATTTGGGGTCTTCAAGCTAGAGTGAATCTTCTAGGCAAGCAAGTCACATCCTAGAACGCAGTCACTTAGCATTAAGCGAGTTAGCAGATGATTAAAATGTCAACATCGAGGTAATCCGTATGGACGCCATCAAAAATCATTTCGCATCTAACATCGATGGGGTCATTAGGCTTAACCTCTTACCTACTTCTGTACTTTGCATAGTACGTAAACTTAAAAATAATCGATTTGTTTATTTTATACCCTAAACGTTAAAATATTTACCTTTTTGGCAACATTGAACTGTCTACATTTGAAAAAAAAAAGTTAAAAGTCGAGTGTCATTTATCCTTTCCGAAAAAATGGCGTCGCGGGAATCACGCGCAGCACGTCGAACACGCATGGGTAAGTTAATCAACTATTATCTCATGTAATTTTTAGAAATTTCGAAAACTTTTTATTTCAATTAGTTAATAAAATAATGAGTTCAATCTGCGAAGTTGTATTTTTGTGGTTTGGTTCATGGTGTTCGAGATTCTATTCCTTTGTTTTCTACGTGCTTTATAAAGTACAAAAGTAGATACTTAATAATTAAACTGTTAAACTATATTTGTACTTTGTGGTGTACATAATGATATTAATGCTATACTTTAAAAAATTGCTTTTGTTTCAGTGCTATCAGAACACGATATCACAGATGCACTAAATAACTCCGAAATAGACTTCTCAGGAAAAGATTCAGATGAAGATCCTACCTATTCTCCACCCGAGTTCCTTGAACAGAGTAACCATGAATCAAATAGTAGCTCTGATGAAAACGAAGTCAATTTTGAAGCTCCCGTGCCTTCTCCTCCTATTTCTTGTGATTCTGAAATAGTCCCCAGTTCCTTAGCACCACGTGCCCCAACTAGAGGACGCGCTAGGTCTACGACCAGTCGTGGGCGGGGACGCACACGCATGCGTAGAAATTCATATTTACGTACTAGATCGTCGCCTGCGTTACGTCTTAGTATTAACTTACTCGAAGCACAAGAAGATAACTGAATCTTAGACAATTTTGATCCAGAGGTATTAAATTAAACATCTGAAATACGTTTATGATCCTGATGTGACAGCTGAACAAAGAATAGTATTGGAAGATAAAACCTTTATTCGAGCGCATTTTACAAGGATGTCATATGCAAGAACGGCCAAAAGATCTATGCATTGAAGAAATGATAATTCCTTTTACTGGTAGATGCCCCATGTGTCAATGTGGGCAGTAGCCCAGGCAAACCTAATCCCGTTGGGCTCAAAGTTATTGTTCTGACATCTCCTCAAGGATGCGATATGGGCATTTATCAGGGAGAAAACACCTTCCCCGACCAGAAAAGTCAGGGCTTTGGGTTGGGCGAAAGTGCTGTCTTGTTTTTAACAAGGACTTTGGTTGCCAGCACAAAGCTGATCATTTACCTGTATATAGTACTGCAAAGCAACATCGCTGTAGAAGACGCGGATGCGATAAAAGAACCACTGTGTTTTGTAAGAAGTGTGACGTTTTTTTATGTTTTGTATCTGGTAGAAATGTTTTACACAATTTTATGAAAATATTTTTAAATAGCATATAAGCAGTATTTGATCTCATTAATAACTAATAATATTAGACTGATTACTTTAGAAGCTTTTTTAGTTTTAGTTTTTGAGAAGAATGTTTTTTTTCAATACTATTTTCTTTTGTTAAATTATTGTTTATGTTGCTAAACTGGAATTTTTAAGTCATTATTATTAAACGATATTATATATATATATATATATATATATATATATATATATATATATATATATATATATATATATATATATATATAAATATATATATGTGAGTGTCTTATTCACATGTTTGAAATAATATTTTTCATGCTTAAAACCATACCTGAATTTTGTGTACTATACAAATCACAACATAATCTAATACTAATGTACTTTGCAAATAACATTGAGAAAATGAAGATTTTCCAATTTGGGAAATTGTTCACTATTTTTCCCGAAAATTGTTAGTTCCAAGAAACATATCCTGAGAATTTCAAAACTTGATTCCAAAATATTGGTGGTGAGTAGGCAAGAGGTTAATTAGTGATTTTAAATAATTTCGACCTGCGGCTGCGATCTATGTAATTGGTGTCAAATTGTTTGTAATATTATTAAATAACATAAGGATCAAATTATGCTGTTTTTAGCGTTTTGAAAATAAATATTTCCCTAATAATAACAAAATTTGGAAAGCAATAGATTTTTTACTAAAATAATAGGAAAGCAAAAACCTTCATATACAAAATGTAGATAGTAGTGAAACTGTTCCCCTAATTAACTTTGTGGTTGAAGTCAGGAAACTATATATAAATTGCATTAAGCACTGTAACGCAACTTTTCCATTCCAACCAACTGCAAGTTATTATCAGATATTTCAACAGAAACTGCAGGAAAATACTGAGCAAACAACGATGTTTATATATTCCTGAATAAACTCTGTGAAAACAGTAATAACTTTTAGGAACTGTGGCTTTTTTAGAATAAAGTTTGGCAACTGGATATGAGACCGGATTCACTTTGAGGTAAACATTTTTGATACAATACAAATTATTTTATATAATCAAGGCACTTATAATAAATGATTTTAATTTCTTTATTTCCACTAAAAGAGTGTGATACAGGATGTTATATAATCATATACCTAAACTTATTTAGCCATTTACAAATAGCATGCGAAATTATATTTTAAAAAAATATTTAATTTTTCTGATTTAAAATTAATTCATTTTATACTGTCACAATTGGTCAAATATGTCTCAATTTCAATTTACTCTAATATGTATGTAATTATCATTTGCTAATATTATTCTGTACGAGATTAGAATGGCCCTCAAACAGCTAAAGAACAACAAGGCGGCGGGAGATGACGGAATTACAACAGAGCTTCTGAGAGCGGGTGGCACGCCGGTACTTAAAGTCCTCCAGAAGCTCTTCAATTCTGTCATCGTCCAGGGCAAAATGCCGAAGGCATGTAGCAGAAGCGAGGTGATTTTGTTCTTCAAAAAGGGCGATAAAACCCTACTGAAGAACTACAGACCCATCTCGCTTCTGAGCCATGTCTACAAGCTGTTTTCGAGGGTCATTACGAATTGTCTTGCTCGCAGGTTTGACGACTTCCAACCTCCCGAACAAGCCGGTTTCCGAAAAGGCTTTAGCACCATAGACCACATTCATACGCTGCGGCAGGTTATACAGAAGACCGAAGAGTATAATCGGCCACTTTGCTTCGCGTTTGTGGACTATGAGAAGGCCTTTGATTCGATCGAGACTTGGGCGGTGCTGCAGTAGTAGCAAGTAGACTACAGGTATATCGAAGTGTTAATGTGCCTGTACCAAAACGCCACTATGTCGGTCCGAGTACAGAGCCAGAGCTCTAATCCTATCCAACTACAGCGAGGAGTGAGACAGGGAGACGTTATCGTTCCGAAACTGTTCACTGCTGCGTTGGAGGATATTTTTAAGCTTCTGGACTGGAATGGACTTCTTCGGTTTGCCGATGATGTGGTCCTAATGGCTGAGACCTTAGAAGACCTGAGCACCATGCTCGAAGATCTCAGTAACGCATCCCAACGAGTGGGTCTTAAGATGAACATGGACAAGACGAAAATTATGTCCAACGCCCATGTTACACCCGCTCCAGTAAATGTTGGGAACGTTACACTCGAAGTTGTTGATCACTATGTTTACCTAGGACATACAATACAGTAAGGTAAGTCCAACTTCGAGAAAGAGATCTCTCGTCGAATCCAACTCGGGTGGGCAGCGTTCGGGAAGCTGCGATACATTTTCGCGTCCAAAATACCTCAGTGCCTTAAGACGAAATTCTTTAACCAGTGTGTGTTGCCAGTGATGACTTATGGCAGTGAAACGTGGTCGTTCACTATAGGTCTTGTAAGAAGGCTCAAGGTCGCCCAGCGGGCAATGGATAGAGCTATGCTTGGTGTCGATCGAATCAGAAATGAGGAGATCCGTAGGAGAACAAAAACCGCCGACATAGCTCAAAGAATTGCGAAGCTGAAGTGGCAATGGGCAGGACACATAGCAAGGAGAACTGATGGCCGTTGGGGCGGAAAGGTTCTCGAATGGCGACTGCGTGCCGGACGACGCTCAGTGGGTAGGCCCGCTACGAGGTGGACCGACGATCTGGTCAAGGTCGCGGGAAAACGCTGGATGCGGGCAGCACAGGACCGATCGGATTTGGAGATCCTTGGGGGAGGCCTATGTCCAGCAGTGGGCGTCGTACGGCTAATATGATGATGATGAATATTATTCTATTCTAATGTCAAATTAAAAATAAACTAAAGCACATGTAAAAATAGTAAAAATATAAAAAAAATAAAAAAATACAGCAACTTATTAAAAAAAAAATTGGTCCAGTGCGAGTCGGACTCGCGGGTGAAGGGTTCAGTACAAACTTTTATTTAACTAAATTATATAATATTAAATATGTATATACTCAGTATTTTATGAATATTTCAAGGGTATACCTGTTGCCGTTATCAATATCGATCATAAATATCACGTTTGTTGTATGGGAGCCCCCTTAAATATTTATTTTATTCTGTTTTTTTTAGTGTTTTTTGTTAGAGCGGCAACAGAAATACATCATTTGTGAAAATTTAAACCGTCTAACTAGCATAGTTTATGAGATACAGCCTGGTAACAGACAGACGGACAACGGCGTCTTCGTAATAGAATCCCGTAATTTTTACCCTTTGGGTACGGAACCCTAAAAAGTCAATTAAACCATGCTATTTGAAAGCACCTTTGCGTAAAGCCTCATATGAGTACTACCAATTTCTCTTTGCTTACAGACTTCTAATTATTTTAAAAAGGGGCAGCATAATAAGCATTAAATATTTACCAACTTTTGAGATTAAAGGCTCAGACCATAGATAAATTAATACTGCAGAGGAATGGTATTCATCCAACATTTTATTTAAATACTTTTATGTTTCGTGACTGTGAGGCTGTTTTATATAATGTCCTAACCATGTTAAATAATTTTAAATGATAAGTTTTTGATACATTATTTTAATTGAAAAATACTCGACTCGGCTCAGAAGTTCAAAAGTCTCAGGCTTCAAAATGTATTCTTGTTATTTAATTAAGTTTTCATTTGTAGTATAATATTGTCGTGATATCTAACTTGCTGGTGTTTTTAAGCGTATATTTATAAAATACATAAGTTTTGAAAATTTTAAATTTTTTTGATTAAAGGTCGCAAATATTTTTGTAAAATAAATTATAAACAATAAAAAACAATTGAAATTATCTGTAGTAGTAGTAAGCCCTTTTTAGAACGAATATCTGTCATAAAATATATTTTCTTTATTATATCGCGAATAGGAAAGCGCTTGACCGCTATCTCGCCTGATAGTAAGCGACGATGCGATCTAGGATGTAACGCGCTTGCTTAGAAGATACCTATTCACTCGTGACTTGAAGACCCCTTAATTGTATTTATCAGGAAGCACAGACTCGGACAAAGAGTTCCACTCTTTAGCGGTACGGATTATAAAATTGGTACCAAAATAGTTTAGTGCGATTCTTTGGTATATCAACCATATAACGGTGGCGTCTATTCCTAAGTCTGGTTGTCTGATGAAAAAATAAGAACGACGGAACAAGGTTGTGCAATTAATTTCACACTCTGCGAAATGTATGCTATAAAAACGAATAGGCTGGCTACCTTCCGTCTGTCCTGTCTGTCTTTTGCTTTTGTGATCGAGTTTTCACCGGCTTTTCTCATTTCTTTTTCAACCCATTTAGTAGTACTAAACGGGAAATAATTTTATATAGATATAGAACTATTATTCTATATCTATATTGGCCATAAACCAAACAGATTCGCTTTGTTATATTTTATCAGTAAAACTAGTGGTTTATTCATCACATTGTTTTTATTATGAGATCATTCGCATAGAATATTTATTAAGCTTGGAGTATTCCCTATTCTATAAAATATTTCACTACTGAATCTTGGAATTCTACTTAGCTACAACCCTCGGTTTGTTATATATTTTCTGCTTTATTTATTTGGGACAGCCAACACAATAAACGCCGTTTTTATCTAACAAAACAGAACATATACTAAGCGATATAAAGCGCTATCTTACTTAAAAAACTACCACGGCGTACAATAAATCAAGTTACTAGTAAGCAAACTACAAACTAACTAATTATAGTAACAAAAAAAACAAATTAAATACCTTGTGCCAATGTAAAAATCCGGTCAAGTGCGATTCGGATTCGAGCACCGAGGGTTTCGTACAAACTTTAAGTTATGTAAATAATTTGCTGTTTTTTTTGTTTCCTCTCCGGGTTCGTGGGTGGGAGGTGGTGAATCCTACATGGATATATCGGCCGGCCGAGAGTTTATGTCAGACTCGTATTGAATAAACACCACCTGAGGGTGATTCAGCCTGGGAAGGCTGGGAAGGCTTAACATGAGCGATCGCACCCAGGGTGACGGGGCGACGCAGCAATAGTTCGTTCATCACGGGAATAAACACCAACGGATTGAGGGACAGACGTTGCCGTTGGAGAACTGTTGTCCCCATACATTAACATATGTCGCGGTTAGTTAAGCTTAACTACAAATAAGTTTATAATCGCATTTCTTTGTCATGCAACTTCTTGCGGTTTTCAAATTCTTTAACTCTTTTGTAATATATCAACAATATAATGGGAGCGCCTTTAGTAGTAAGTCTGTATTGATGCGATATAGGAGCTCGTAGCGCGGCCTCTCCATCCGTACTAAGCGTCATATTTCTCCGTTACACGAGAGCATCAGATTCAGCACTGTAAGACTCATGTATATGCAAGCAGCCTCCCCACTTCAGTGTGCGTGACCTTCTGTCTTGCTTTCACTAATGTCAGTGTGCGTGACCGTGGCTTTCTATTTTTTTTTCTACTCTAGGCATCCACGCCAGTCACTTTTGAATATCCCTTGCGATCAGCTGTTTCATTTACCCTTTTAGTTACGCTTAGTTCCTACGCTTTATATTATAAAACTTCGCTTCTTTCGGGCGTCCTTAAACGGCACTGTCATTTTATTTTCTGTATTTAAGTCTGGTAAACGAAAATTAATAAGCGATGTTTCTTCCGAACACCATTAGAGGAGATATTATTGTAAGTGCGTTCCGCTGTTTATTTCAATTAGCTACTTTTTTGTGCTTCCATTCAATGGGGCGTCAAACTTTTCAATTACAACTTGAAATGAGAATATATACAGTTCTGCTTTTAGAATTTTAATGAGCTAAATCATATTCACATGAACAATGAAAGTAGAAACATATTTTTATGGGATCCAACCATACGAAATCATTAAGTAATGACGTAGTTTATTTGCATTAATGTCAGTTATATATTTGAACTGCACCAACTAGAAGTGAAAACAATAATGTTTATACGCTAATCTAATTTAATTCATATGTTTTTCGTAAAAAGCTGTTATTTTTGAATAAACATGTATTTTATAATTTAAATATTTTTTTTTTTATATTATTTTTATAAATTAAATAAAAATTACCTGTCATAGTTTTTGACTGCGAGGAACTCCGAAACTAGTCAACCGATTTTGATGATTACTACTAAGGATAGGTTTCATTTTAATTTATAACACAGCAACGCTTAGTCAAGTCAGCTAGTATTGCTTATATGTGCGGTAGAATACAATGAATATTTGTATATTTTTATGTATATTTTTAATAAAAATGTTTGTTACATTTACACCAATTAGCCTAGTCTAAAGTAAGCACTGTCAGGATTGTATTATGGATACTAGGATAACGGATTGAAATACGGAGTTGGTTTTTACACACGTATCTTATACCTTATACAAATATTGCATTATGAATGCAAAAGATTAAAAATAGAAACGCAAATAAACTTCTTTATTTAATCATCCATTGTATATCTTTCTAAATACAAAAAAAATATTTAAAAGAGTCCTCTAAACCTATTATATATTTTTATTATCTAGCTTTTTGTTACTGTATAATGTTAAGTTAACTTTGCTCTTATTTGCAATGTATTGTATCTAATAATAATTTAAGTTAAATTTTACCATCTAACTAAATAAAAAGTGCCTTCCGCCATCGTGACTTATGTTTTGTTTAAACATTTGACCTTAAAAAATATATATACTTGGTTATAATTAATCATTAACATTGTTTGCATTTACCTTGTAACCTATATTGCATGCCGTGGCATAGCTCGAAGCACATAATCAGAAACTATACCATTCTCTCCTTTGTGTATGTTATGTGCGTTGTCCTATATATAAATAAATAATCTCTTAATTGAAGCTCCCATGGATCAGCTTCAATGACGAAATGTATGTGACGCCATAGCTCTGAGTTTTTAGTCGATTTTTGTAATGAATCGAACCAACAGGTTTAGGAATAGCCTAAATTTTGAAATTCGCAAAAATAAAAAAGTTATGACCACATACCATTGGCTCTATAGGATTTCCAATTGAAACAAAAAGCGCGCGCTTTTTGAAAGTTTTCACTGTTATGAAACTTTTAAATTAACTAAATTTTTGATTCCTTTTTTAGTATTTCTTTTTGCTCCAATATATGGTGCTAGCGAAGCTTTATGCGTAGCGACTGCATTGACTTAGTAATGCTAGATTCTAGTATTATAAAGCTAATAACCCTCCATTCAGCCACTAATCTATACTAATATTATAAAGAAGTAAAGTTTGTGTGTTTGTATATTTGTTAAATTGTAAGGGGTAATCTCGGGATCTACTGAACCGATTTTAAAAATTCTTTCACCAATAGAAAGGCACATTATTGCTGAGTGTCATAGGCTATATTGAATGCTAGAAAAAAATTAAATAATTTTGCCCACCCGTGCGAAGCCGGGACAGGCCGCTAGTAAGATACAAAATTGTAAAATAGTTCTCCCACACGATACAATGAGTTATTTACACAAATAAATTTCTCATTGGTATTATATGAAAGCGATTCTTGGCTTCCTTGGAGACAAGATGCTACTTCAGTTTTCTATGTTGATGGCGTGTTTTGAGGAGATAAGTAACCGTATTTAAGAGAAACAACTCATTCGGGTAAGCTTGTTAGGTGCTACTACAGTAAATATGTAGTGTTATCAACCATCTCCGTAACGAAATTGCCTTTGGAGAAATTGAAAAAGTTGTATAAAACATGTATGCAAACTCTATTACTGATGATTATTGGAAGGACAAAAAGGCGTGGTGTTAATGGCCTTTATTTTAATAAATATATTTATAATTAATATCTTGTAAAGTTTTTCTAATTTACTTTTACACCAGCTAGAAAAGTTTTTTTTTTAATGTTACAAATGAAAGGGAGAAAAAACCGCCCATACAGATTTTCTTGCGGCTTCTTCTCATACAAGATCTCCGTCGTAGAGCTAACGAAGCCAGTAGTTGTTAACGTCCGATAAATGCATAGTAAATGTTAATCCTTACTATCCTTACTAATATTATAAATCGGAAAGTGAGTTTGTTTGTTTGTTTGTTTGTTTGTTCCGCTTTCACGCCGTAACTACTGAACCGATTGCTTTGAAATTTTGCAGACGTAAAGATAAAAGTCCGGATTAAATAATAGGGTACTTTTTATGCTGGAAAAAAATTGATATTCTCGAGGGAAAACAAAAATATTGTTTGCTTGATGGATGGATTGTAGATGGCGCTGTGTGTCGTTTAAAACAACGTAAAATATTGTAAGCGAATATAAACATGTAAATTTAGAAGCTAAATGATACGATAATGAATCCCCGAAAATGAGGAATTCCCGAGGGATGACGAACAATTTGTTTTATCGTCTAAACTGTTTTTTTTACGTCTACTTATATGTTGCAAACGAATATGAACATGTAAATTTTGAAGCTAAATGATACGAAAATGAATCCTCGAAAATGTGGAATTCTCGAGGGATGACGTACAATTTGTTTTATAGTCTAAATTGTTTTTTTACATCTATTTATCCTGAAATCACTAATGTCAACGAATTACTAATTGGTATAAGTATTAGTTACGTTATTTAGTTTTTGAGGTATGCGATAGATGGCGCTGGGTGTTTTTTAAAACACGGTAACGATATGTTTTTTAAAATACAAAAGAAGTGGAATGATAGCTTACGCTATTTAGTTCTAGAGGTATGCGAAAGATGGCGCTGGATGTTTTTAAAACGTGGTAACGAAGTGTTTTTTTAAGATACGTAAGAAGTGGAATGAATTATATGATTTTTGTATCCAGCGTTACATCGCGCTTCTTAGATTTTTCCGTGGGAATTAAATTTTTTTCTTATAGTTGTGCTTTATACCGCAATATATCCGAATTCCACGCGGGCGAAGCCGCGGGCGGAAAGCTAGTCCTTACTAATATTATAAATCGGAAAGTGAGTTTGTTTGTTTGTTTGTTTGTTCCGCTTTCACGCCGTAACTACTGAACCGATTGCTTTGAAATTTTGCAGACGTAAAGATAAAAGTCCGGACTAAATAATAGGGTGCTTTTTATCCTGGAAAAAATTGATATTCCCGAGGAAAAACAAAAATATTGTTTGCTTGATGGATGGATTGTAGATGGCGCTGTGTGTCGTTTAAAACAACGTAAAATACTGCAAACGAATATAAACATGTAAATTTAGAAGCTAAATGATACGATAATGAATCCCCGAAAATGAGGAATTCCCGAGGGATGACGTACAATTAGTTTTATCGTCTAAACTGTTTTTTTTACATCTACTTATATGTTGCAAACGAATATGAACATGTAAATTTTGAAGCTAAATGATACGAAAATGAATCTTCGAAACTGAGGAATTCTCGAGGGATGACGTACAATTTGTTTTATCGTCTAAATTGTTTTTTTTACATCTACTTATACTGAAATCACTAAAGTCAACGAATTACTAATTGGTATAAGTATTAGTTACGTTATTTAGTTCTTGAGGTATGCGATAGATGGCGCTGGGTGTCTTTTTAAACATGGTAACGATGTGTTTTTTAAAATACGTAAGAAGTGGAATGATAGCTTACGCTATTTAGTTCTAGAGGTATGCGAAAGATGGCGCTGGGTGTTTTTTAAAACGTGGTAACGAAGTGTTTTTTTAAGATACGTAAGCAGTGGAATGAATTATATGAATTTAGTATCCAGCGTTACATCGCGCTTCTTAGATTTTTCCGTGGGAATGAGAAGTTTTCTTATCGTTGTGCTTTATATCGCAATATAACCGAATTCCACGCGGGTGAAGCCGCGGGGGGAAAGCTAGTATTGAATAAAAAGCATTTTATCTTTAACTTCGAACACTGTTACGTCAAAGCCAACAAATAAAATATTTTTTCAAAAATAAATGCATTGCAATGACATCTCATGCCTAGAAAAAATTTGGATGGAGTTTTTTAAAGATCCGGTATATATTTATATCTTATTATTATTTATATATTTTTTATAGTAAAATCTAGATTCGTCTTGGTGATTTAATTCATCGAAATCAATCAATTGATAAAGAATTAAATTTAATTTCTTCCGCGAAATTACGAGTGAATCCGTCCGAAAAATCAAACGCACAATCAAAAATTACAGATATGTTCAATCGTCATGACAAACTACATGATCTTTCGTAATGTACACTTCATTAAACTGAACACATTTCCTTGAAATCACTTGTCATTGATTAATATCAGAAGTATCAATTAATATTATATTTCTGATATTAACCAATGATAAGTGATTTAGATATAGAATATTATTAATTAGAAAAATATAGAGGATACGTAGTTCTGACACTTCCGCGTTTAAAACACATTGTAAGTAAGATAAATTACTATAATAGAAAAATACAAGAAAAATTCGACTCGGGTCACAAGTGAATTCTCAGGCGGGTATCGAACCCGCAACCTTTGGAAATCCGGTCCAATGCTCTCTCAATTGAGCTACCGAGCCTTGTGAACACTAGTCAAAATTTTCTAGTACCTTCCTGATTTTACGCTGTAGGCCAGCGTTGTTTCATCAATGAGAGGAACATCCTCTCGTATTCGAAAGAAACATTTTTACAAATGTTTGGTCAATCGATTAAGATGAAACAGCCATTTTAGTTTTATATTTTTTATATATTTAATGCATTTTCAAAGAAAAAAAAAATTTCGACGAGTGTTCACAAGGCTCGGTAGCTCAATTGGAGAGCATTGGACCGGATTTCCAAAGGTTGCGGGTTCGATTCCCGCCTGAGAATTCACTTGTGACCCGAGTCGATTTTTTCTAGTACTTTTCTATTATAATAATTTATTTTATAAGATCGCATTGAAAATGCATAAAATATATAATAAATATAAAACATTGTTAGTAATAAAACTTCGGCATACCTAGGAAAGATGTTTCATAATTTTGCATATTTAATCTTCAATGTTCTTTACATTGATATATTTCATTTTGATTTAACAGTTGCTTGGTGCAGCGGCAGCAATCCTACCTTCTACTCCAAAGGTCCTGGGTTCGAATCCCAGTAGGGGCCTATGCTTGTGTGATGAACATAAGCAAATGTTTCCGTGTGATGGTCGTTTATATATTTATTTCTGTATTCTATAGATTATTTAGTACCCATAGTAGCTCAGCTTAGTCAAGCACTAAATAATTGTGAATTTTCCGTATTTTTTTATAATCAAAATTTGAAATATTTTTTGAAAAGGTTCAATTGTTCAGAAAATATTAGTTTGCTTCTTTTTAGTAAATAAAACAATAATATTATTTTATATTATATTTACAGTACCTGATTTTTTGAACTAGCGTATTTAAATCGAATGTTATACTTGGTTGTTGCAGAAATATTTAGCAATATGCAATGGGTATAAATAATTGATTGAATATTAATATAAAATAAAAAAAAAACTGGTTGGTTGCCTGTAAAGTCGGTATACGGGCGAAAGTTTTACGTGACAACGACTTTGAGTGGTAAAATAATTTTAATGTGAATATTCATTCGTATAGTAGGAAGAAGGATGAAATAATAGTAACAATTTAAAACATTTATTTATACAAAGAATTATATTTAAAACATTAATTTATAGGCACGCGTCCCTTCCACTTTTTATGTCTGTCTCTCTCGCTCTTAGGCGGGCTAACCATGCCCGAGTGGAAGGGACGCGTGCCTCTCACTCGCTCTCATTGTAAGCGCATAACGTGAGCGGAGCGTAACGCAGTTTCTTGAAGTGTCACCCGGCAAACCAATTTATAAGACGTTGTCACGTCAATAAATTAATAAATGCCAAATAAATAAATAAATATTTAACCCTAACATTGACTCCTTTACAGGAGCCGTGATCACAGGAGTCAAAACGTGAGAATTAAAAATAAAAACAAAACACCCCTAAAACCGGTAGAAGCGATTTTTTTAATTGTATCAAATTCAAACGTCGATAATGAGAGTCGAGAACTGAAAAAAAAAGAAATCTCGCAAAAATTGTTAATAAATTGCAGTGCATGCTGCACATATTGCTCCGTGTAATGCAATGTAAGCGCCAAGCAACTGAAGCTCAGCTTAAGGATAATACGCACAACGCCATCTACTGGCTTTACCGGAACCAGTATAAAAGGCCATGTTTATTTTTGGCCGCGTTTGTTTCTCTGTCATGTATCAGAGCTTTGCTATGAGAATATTGCTTGAAAATATTCAACTTTTCCAGTGTCCCCGTAGTGAGGGGTCCTCTTGGACCAACCATCTAGTCAATTGGTGGGGATTGCTACTCACGGCTTCATCGGACCTCGACGGTCTGGAGAGGTACGTCCCAGGGGTTTTAGCGTGGTAAGGAGGAATCCGCACCCATCCCCTCCTCCTCGAAGTCATGAAGCTTTCCCCTGGATCAAGAGCCTTGTTTTGTCATCCCCTTTTGTTGATCGGACAACCAGACTTACAAATAGGTACCAAAGAGTCGCACTAAACGTTTTGGTTCTAACTTTATGATCTATACCATTAAAAAGAGTGGAACTCTTCCTCAGTTTGTGTTTCCTGATAAATAAAACTTAGGGGTCTTCAAGTCACGAGTGAATAGGTATCTTCTGGGCAAGCGCGTCATATTCTAAATAGCATCATCGCTTACCATCAGGCGATATAGCGGCCAAGCGATTACCTATTCACGATAAAAAGGAAGGCACCGAGTATTTATTAAATTTCTCTATTACAAGTCCTCTTGACATATTGTGTCAAACTCTTTCCGGTATGATAATTTAAGGATGGCTTTGCTAAATTAAAGCAGCTGGATCAGGTCCATTAGCCGATGGGATAGCGGTAGTTGCCAAGAAATCTCTCTTTGGTATAACATAATGCTGCGCTATAAATCAATTGGGATTCAGGATATATTTGTTATTTCTTGCTTCGCTTTTTTGCTTAACGAGTTGTTGTGTTCGTTTGGGCCATAAAGGAAATTAATTATTCATCTAAATCACTAGGTCGATGCAGTCGCTAAGCATAAAGCTTCGCTAGCACCATATATTGGAGCGAAGCGTATTACTTAAAAAAATCAATAATATTTAGTTAATTTTAAAATTCCATAAGAATGAAAACAGCGCACGCTTTTTATTTCAATGGGAAATCCCATAGAGATGATGTTCTTTGGTCATCACTTTTTTATTTTAGCGAATTTCAAAATTCGGGCCTTTTAGGTCCTAAATCTGTTGCTTCAATTCCACACAAAACTTATTAAAATCGGTTAAGAACTCGGGAAGTTAAGGCGTAACAGACATTATTAATGCTTATCCATGGGATCTTAATAGAAGTATTCTCTTTTTTAATAATATCTTTGTTGATAAAGTTGGTCCAAGAAAGGAGTAAATAAAACCTCTTGATGTCCACAATGCAGTGGCTGACGATGTATTTATCAGGAAACATAGACTCAGGCAAGGAGTTCCACTCTTTAGCGGTGCGGATTACAAAATTGAATCTAAAACGTTTAAAGCGATTCTTCGGTATATAAACCATATAACGGTGGCCCCAAAATCAGGAGGCCCTTTGGACCTTGACCAACAAACCTATTGTGCTTTTTCATTTCATATTTTATCTTATCTCTTTCAGGCACTGTTTTTTGTTTGTTCAATTTATTTCATATTTTGGTCATAAATGTTTCTCTCTCTCTCTCTCTCTCTCTAACCTGGTATTGAATTAACTTAACATGTTCCCACGTTTTAATCCGTCCGTTTTCAAAACCAGGGTAAATATGCACCTTCTGGGTTAGCTCGTTCCATCGTGGATCTTATCTTAGCCCCCGGGCTTGAGAGGAATCAAGAGCGAACCCATTCTAAAAAAAGATTGTAATAGATTACAGTTTTCTTAAATAAAACATATTAGTAGATTATGATACATACGTGCATAAACCTTTTGATTTTCTTTGTTCGTTCCTAAACTCAACCGTTAGAACGTAGTCGATAGCTAAAGCTCACACAAGACACTTATGCACATACACGTAGTATTTTCTGCTATGTTACGCAGTGTACGGTAATAAACTAGTAGCTTTGTACCTTTAAAGTGCAATATATTTATATTTAGACTTTTAAAAACCTAAAGAGTTTTTTAGAGCCCTCGATTTTTTGTTACCATAGCCTTTGATTACCCAGCTACCCCTCTGCCCTAATGATGGTTCTTCAGAGAAGATGTCATACGTAGAAAAACCTCTTACTAGGCTCGAGAGCTATCTCAGAAAGATCTGTATAAAGATTTTCGCTGCGCTGTAGTGCCCTGCAACTGACACTATTTACACATAGAAAAAACAAACCCTTTTTCTTAGATTTTGTGCCTGTATCGGTAAAATTAATAATATATAATAAAATAACTATCCAATGATAATTGTCATTATATCCAAGGATGAACTGGCGTTTAGGTACCAGCGTTTCACATAATATAGAGATATTGTGTGTGTAGTGTGTATTTGCAAAATTAATAATTGCTATTTATCATTGTTATATAATCAAGGACTAATATCATGATAAATATCGATAAATAATGGGTAGACCATTTCTATGATATTTAGTTTATAAGTCATATTATTTATAGGAATCATGTATGTTTTCTTTCTCCCCCTTATAACAGCTTTACCGTTACTTTTAGATAATTATGTGAAATGTAAAAGCTCATTTAATAAAGTTTAAAGTAATACTTTCACAGCTTAGCAAACTTTACAAGTAATAACGAGTATAGTTATTATGATAATAATAATATATGTCTTTCATTTACAACTAGCCTAGCTCAAGGTCAACATTGTTAGCCTTGTGTTATGGATATAATAAAGGATATATACAATATCAAGAAACATCTAGTACTATTACAAAGCAAGAATGGTTTACTTCAGTAACTTTCACAGCGTAATGTCCTGCGGATTATTCTGTGGGGGTCAGCAGCTACTATTTGTTCACCAGAAAGGAGCAGTGCGCGAATTTTATAGCTGACCTGTCGACGTGTTGCTGTGTTATAAATGAATATGAAACTTTATATAAATCCCTTATATAAATATCAACATCCTTATTACGTAATACGTACTACACATAAAAGGTTGAATTTAATTTCGAAGTTTGTCGGTTACATCCTTGACTCATCTCATTTTCCGGTGTGTGACCGCAAAAAGCTTTTCGTAATTTTTCATTTAATTACAGAAGCCTCCTCGAATCACTTCATAAAGGAGGCAACGTACCCGACATCTCAACGGAGCGCCGAACACAATTTGCGCCGACTTTCCAGGAACTTACTCCACACTGAAAGGATTGCTGTCACCAAAACTAATTTAATAATAGACGAGTTTGTACCTAAACTTTCTTTGTTAATCTTGAGAACTGTTTTATTCGTTTATACTACTATATTATTCTGAGTAAAGAGATTAAAATACAATGCACACTTACCAAAATTCAATACAAAGAAACATATATATAATAACTAGCTGACCCGTCTACGCGTTCTTGTGTTATAAGTTAAAATGAAACCTATCCTATGTCCTTAGTTGGAACAAATCCAGCAAAATGAAAAAAAAAGCATCAAAATTGGTTGAGTAGTTTCGGAGTTCATTGCGGTCAAACACTATGTCACGGAAAATTTATATATAAAAAATAACAAAAGTATGTGTGTTAGCTCCGACGCACGACTGTTGTTTACTCCTTAAGAACTATTGTCTTTGAGGCACAGAAAATAATATAACGAAACTTCAAAATAAAAGGTGCCCACGATAGGTTGCGCACAAAAAACGTTACGCTATCATTCGATTACAAAATTTTACTCCTCATATTTTTTTCATTCCGGGCGCCTTATTTGAAAATCCATTTCTAAGGAGTAAACTTCAATAATATAAATTATATACAAATTCATATACTCAAATAAATTGAAGTTTGACATTACTTTGATTTGCAAACAATCATAGAGACGTATCGATGTGGCGGGATCTGTCTCGACATCCCGTGAAAAGCTTTTTTTATAATGCTAAACTATATTCTTTCAAAGCTTATAATTTTTTTTTGTAAAATGCAATGAATGCAATCTTTTATTCAGGTAAATTATACACATTTATTGTAAATAGAATATTTGCCAGGTTCTACGAAAATATTTCAAACTGTTGATTATACATAATACATTTTACATTTGATTCATTCTCAAACCATCATCATATTTTGAATGAATAAAAAACTCGCCAAATTGCTAAAGACACATTTATGTAGGTTACTTTATATCATGACGTCACACGCTTGTAAACAAACCGTACAAAACTTAGACTGACATTTACCTACTGTAAACAAGCAGTCGACGTCACCCCAGATTCAGTCAATCAAGTGTTCGAACATGACATTTAAATTATTGTTTTAAATAAAAATCATATATATTTAAAAATAACAAATAGGTAAATTGGTTTAAAACATATTAACTGTTAAGTAATAGTTTGATCTATATTTTCATTGTAGTCAAATACTAGGGTATTACAGACAATATATTATTTTGAGTCGATCGTATATTAATAGTTATTCTTACAAACTTCCAGAAATTGCGGAAGTCGCTCCAGGAATATTGCGAGGCAGGGATGTCTATTTCAATTTGGTCGGCATGATTTTGACACCAGCGTAAACGTGATTTAAAAATCCTCCGACTCGTCTGCATGTCATCCCACACGCGAACTTCGACCGCCGACCTGCCGAACAACACCCACAACTAAAACTTTCCCCTGACCTACGTGGCTGCTCCAACCGCGGATCGGCCTCTTATATCTGGGAACTTTAGACGAATGATTATGACAAGCTGCTCGCCTTAATAAGTTTATACTATTTTATCGTACATATTTTATCAATAGTCAGATGGTGGTCCAAATTTTTACATAAGTAATCACAATATTTAGTCATTTAAATGGGAAAGTCAATTAATTTTAAATTACCATTACATAAATTACTATACATGTCACAATGAGCAGTCTCTATAACCCCAAAGCACTCTGATAAATTGCATGAAATATCTAATAAATGAATACAGTCCTTACATACAAAGTTCTTAAAAAAAAAAATTTTTTACAATTCGGCCCACACCACACATTTTAAATAAAACCTTTTTATCGGATTAATTGTGTAATTACGTACTTTAGTTTTTATATTTGACATTTTGACTTCTTTATAAGAGCCATGGTCACATGATCATTCTGCGTAATATTATAAATAATTGTTTTTTTTTTGTATGAAAAACGGCAATGTGACAGCCCTATACGTAGATGGACGGATTGTTTTTTTTTTATTTATTCCATTAATGGTTGATAACGATACACCGCCTCGGTCTAGGATTGCCACTGTGCAATTTTTTTGACTAAAGAACATTATACATAGTATACAAATTAACAAAATAACCGTCTGGTGCAACGGTAGAGATCATGCCTTTCACACCGAAGGTCCTCGTTTCAAGTCCCGGAGAGGACAAATGTTTGTGTGACGAATATGAGCATTTGTACCTGGGTCATGGGTATTTATATATATTTCTATAAGTATCACATATCTATGTATCATATATGTGTGTCTATCCGTTACCTTAGTGTCCATGCCAAAAGATTTACAGTGCATACTTCGGACTAGACTAATCGGTGTGAAAGTACGAACGAACCTAAGAGAATCTCACTGCAACTCCATGTTGAGCACATCCTAATAAACGTTGAAGTCATTCATGTCAACGTGATAAATCAACACTGATCCATTTCGTGATGCTGCAAGGAAACGTCGGCGAATATTAATCACCGCGACCCGAATGGGGTTATGGGTTTGATGGATTGCTTATATTGGAAATCACCAAAAGGAGAATCGTTTATTATTTATTTAGTTCTTACACTTCCGCGCACATGACACATTTTAATTAAAACAAATTATTTAGGGTTTTCTCGCGCATAATTTATATTGAATCCGTTTGGACTCCTCTACAGGAGCCGTGATCACAGGATGACTAAGGCAAATGGTCGTGATATATTTTTTACTATCCCTACAATATCTAAATCGGGCACGCTCCTAACTGTTAAAATTTATATAAATTTTATTTTTTTATTACGCATTTTGTTTAGTTATTAAATTTTCACTAAGATTATGGTGTGCACTCAGTCTAGCACCAATTATAAAATAGGGAGGCCCTAGAGGCCCGAGAAGAACTAGCTAAAGAAACTCGGGCAGGGGGGGGACCGACCTCGCCAGTTCTTCTCGGAACAACCTCCCAATTTACCTACTGGAAGTCTTACTACTTATCACGGCTCCTGTAAAGGAGTCGAAACATCAGTATTAAATATAAACTAGCCGATGCAGTCGCTAAGCATAAAGCTACGCTGGCACCATATATTGGAGCGGAGCGTAATACCTAAATAAAGAAAAAATATTATATTGTTTCGATGGAAATTTTTGCGAATTTCAAAACTCCGTCACAATCTGGTCCTAAACCTGTTGATTCGATTCCACACAAAAAATATTAAAATTGGTTAAGAACTCTGGAAGTTATGGCGTAACAGACAATGCGCCATTGAAACTGATCCATGGGAGCTTCGCTTCGCTCCGCTCCAATTATGCGCGAAAAATCCTAAGTTGTTTTATTTTTATATCGTTTAATATATTGTCTTTGATTACGGTTGTAAAACGACTTTAACAAAGGTCAGTAGACAGTTGGGTGACCAAAATAACTATCTTTCAGTTGAATCGTTGATCAGCATCCAATCATCAGAATTGATCCGAAACCACAAATATGGACAAGTGAATTTCATGAGGACATGACCGCTGCTGGGATACGGCTATGCGAGGAGAGATGCGAGGAAAAAGAAAGAAGTTAGTTCAATTTTGTGTTGCCAGACTATCGATTGTATTTATATCATTTTTTTTTCATCTAAAAAATAATGTACGTTCGATAGGTCTATCTATGTTCTTAGTAAAATACTATCGTTAGTATCGAAACTAAAAAATCGACAAAATATCGATAGTCTTAAACAATCGATAGTCGAGCTATTGATTAATTGTCGATAGTCTGCGATCCATCGGCAACCCATAAGCACCCAAATGAGCACCCATCGCGCATAGACGCATCTCTTCTGTGACCTAATTAAAATTTTAATAAGTATATTAAATTAATTTATCCTACTGATTATCGGCATAGTTTTGAGATATTAATATAGTGATAGTGACTAGTTGTTATTTTATTTAACTATTTTAATTTTGATTAATTCAAATCGATTGTTTCATTTTCCATCTCAAAGGAACCCACAACGATGGAAGCTGATAACGCCCACTGATGATGCACAGAGACATTTTGCGACAAATATTACGAATACTAAATTGCTACGGATTCCTCGAACATCTTTGCTAGTTGTACGGTATATTTCGATAAATTTATCATCAACATTGTTTACGCGAAGAACTAAAAATGTATTAAAGAAGGTATAATTTTTTTGAAAGGGGTTCGCTCTTGATCCCAATCATGCGCGCCCTCTGCCATGTTCATAAATGGGGGAAATTAAATAACTAAAATTTTGCGTCGCAGACAACCAAGGCCATGGTTATAACCAGGAAACTTAAATTTGACACCCCAAAATTAATTATGGGAGGAGTCGATATTGGATAAGTAGATGAAATAAGAATACTCAGCCTCATGATCTTTCAACTTTTAACAACTACATTTCCTATGTGGACATCCCTGTCCGGCAATAGATTTTTGCAAAAGCACCTCTCGAGCGGCGAAAATTAAGTGAGGCCTGCAATCTGAAAAACGATGTACCTACACGGCAGTGATGCAGCCAATCATTATGTACGCGGCTAGAGTATGGGCAAAAGAGGCTAGCAAAATAATCAGTAGGAAAGTGTTTGGCAGGGTACAAAGGGGATTTGCTCAAAAAATTGCGAAAACTACAGGACAGTTTCATTGAATGCGGCTTTAGTATTGCTATAGGGTTTCTTCCGCTAGGTCTTAGGATACAAGAAGTATATCGATAGTACATTATATCGATAGCACATTTTCAGATGACAAAAATCGATAGAAGTACTATCGATAGTCTGGTAACACTCTCCCTGAAAGTTTGTACACTCCCGGGATACTCCCGACTCTGCGAACCGACGCTCCCTACTCCTGGCGTTTTCCCCTCAACTTGAAACTTGACACTCGCTACTAAGTGAAATCATAATTACTTGGAACATATTATCTTCAAAGTTACACATGGTTTAGAGTTGGTCTGTTTTGCTCCAAGTTAGTTTAAAGCGTAATAAATTTTATTACTAACATAAAGAAAAATACAATATAACGAACAAATTGCATATATTATAGTAATATAAGTTATTTGCGGGATTGCTACCATGTACCTTGTTATTGAGTTTCCGATATTTCGGCACTGTTGCAAGTGCCATGATCACGGAGCGACTGTCGCTCCGTGATCTCAATAACAAGGTACATGGTAGCAATCCCGCAAATAACTTATATTACTATAATGTTAGTGACCATGAAAGTTTAAAACAATAAATTGCATATAATCTAGGGTACAAAAATATCTGATGTTTTATTATTATTCGTTAATAATAAAATCAATTATTCATATGTATCGATCGACTTTGTAAAATTAAATTCAGTAGTCCTCAAATTTATGAGTTCCATGAATCCAATGTTTGAGTAAAAACAAAACGAAAGCGCGCTTTAAAATACAACTAGTGACATCTATCACTTTAGAAAAACACACAAATCTCGTTTTTACTCATATATATTTTTCATATGAGTTATTACTCATCACGCTTTTGCGCGATTTGGTGTTGTTTCCTAAAATTAATAATTGATTAAGTATATCATTAATATATGTGGACGCAAGGCTTAGTTAAGAAATTACTTTATTTAACTTAAGTTTGTGATAATTATTTTGGCCTATTTTTATGTATGTAATTCATTCTAAATTCTTATCGTGATTTTTAAATAGCAATAGATTCTGCGTAACGTCTGGTCATAAAACCTAAAACGGGTAAACTAATTCAAACTTGTTTACCAATCGAAACATTCGCCGCCAATGATTATAGCGAGTTGGAAGTATGCCAGATGCAATAGGAAGGAACCGACCACCATTTTGGAAGTTATCGCGTCTATAGCCGGTGATAAACATTTTGCTCCAATTTAATGAATACGAGCATTTGTACCTGAGTTTTGAGTATTTACATATATTTCTATTAATATTACTTATTTATGTATGTATGTATGTCTATCCGTTACCCTAGTATCCGTAAGACAAGCCTTACAGTGCTTACTTTGGGCTAGGCTAATAAAATATATACCTAATAAAAATTATTATTATTATTTTGGAAATCAACGTACTTAAAAACTTGTGTCGCCTTTTTGCTTACAATATGTATTGTTAATTTTATTGCAACTTATTTTACATAACAAAGTTCTTCTTATATTTTGGTTTATCCGTAACCCTTTTTTAATTTTCCTTTATTAACTTCATAAGTACAATAAACTATTTTCATTTAAAAATGTAACAATACGATCGTTAAATTGTACAATTCTTTGCCTTTATAGCAGACTAACCACTATACATATTTAAATATAGACTGTTCGTATACAAACCTCCTTTGATTAATATTCAGATATTTAATGCATCTACCACTAATGCCATCTAGTGATTGCTGATCGATTTAAAAAAAATATTCTGCGTGATAATTCTTTTTGATTACTACTTTGGTTACTTTTGAATGAGAAGTGAATAATATTAATGTTTAATTTGATTATTTTTACACTAATCTTATTATTTAATGCCCAGAGTGATAATATTTAACTGTAAATCACACTAGCGCCACGGTTATTTTTAGGAAGAAGCACCCATATTGCGCTGCAGTTGCAGCCAGTCAGAGGTGACGCCAAATAAAGCCACAGCACTAACAATTAACATTTAATGTTTATATAATTTTATTTGTAATAATTCTATTACAAACGTCATCCTTGGTCGAGTGGCTCGTCGGACCCACTCCAAGGTCCCGGCTTCGACCTTGAAAATGAACTTTACTATTTCAGGTGTGGGTTTTGTGGTGCTATCGTTGTTCCTGATTTTCATAAAATATGTAACAAAGCTATTTTACTTTGATTAAAAACAATGTACCCAGTCCAACCATAAGTTCTGTTATAAAATAAAATGCATGCAATGTTTATGGCGTAATGTTATATAAACACGAAAAAATATGTGTAATTGCGCGAAACCGAATAAAATTTTGAGAATAATAAACGCGTTCCAAATTCAAAATAATAAAAAGGTGAAAAAAAGAAAAGGTTTTATGTAACAGTATTTATGACCAGTGATTTATTATTTTTATGTGTATGTTTTTTTAATTATGAGCTTTTCGTAGCTTCGCTCGCGGTAATTGAGACTGCCGATTGAACATTATATTTCTATCCCTCCGGATAGAAATATCCTCCCTTTTTCGCTGGATGAAAGGTGCCTTTCCTATGTACTTTACTGTGCCCCTGACAAAGTGTACTTATGCAAAATTTCATTATGCTCGGTCGATTAGTTAAGGTATCACCCTATTAGGATTTTATTATACCAAGTGTTGCTCCCATTTCACAACATATGATTATTATTTATATGTATATCTATTATCAACACAATCGCTTAAAGTATAAACTTACTAATGATTAGTGTACACCCTTTAATGGTAGATATGAGTCGTTACGTGAATTTTAAGAAACGTTACGTAACCAGTTATTTCTACATCGTCACCTGTTTTGAAAAGAGTGATTTTTCGTAACCAGTTATTTGTTCAAGTAGTAATACAATAAACTTATTTTTAAAGTCTGCGCCTATCAACGTAAATATGGCACTCCTGTAGCTAGTTACAGTTATTTAGTTATCGGGACTTAGTAACAAATTTTTTACAAATTTTATATAATTTTTGCTAGCTATGATTAAACGAACTTTCCTTAATACTATATCCAGGCCTAGGACTGACTGCATTAACTAATGGTAGGTAGAATAATTATGTGCAGGCGTATTTAAAAGTTCATTCTATACAATGATTTGAGATATTTATACATTACTACAAGTAATAATACAAATAGAGTACGTTTTACATTACTTAAGTTGTTGTACGAGCGAGATGTAAATAACGCGAGATGGAGGCGGTCGCGGCCTGTCATATCGGGTCGGTAGTCGTCGTCACCTATCGGCGTTTTGCTCTCTACGCGTAAAGCAGGTTGCTACTTATAACTAGTTACGAAAAATCACAGGTTTACGTTTGAGCCGTAACTAGTAAATCAGTTACAGGCTGCGTAACCTGTTACTGAAACTGATTACGTTAAATAACGCCCATACCTATTTAATGGCCTGTTAACATCTCCAAACAGTTCTAACTGTAGCGAATGATAAGGATTTGCTTATGGAATATGGTAAAATAATCAACACGCATTATGATCACTAATATTACAGAAATAACCGACACTTAATCGTGTCGGCATCCAAAAATTATGCAAAATAGTTAACTATGCAAATGCATGCGTAATTTCCTTCGGGTTTCATCCTCGCCACTGTAGTGGCATGGGAAATACGGGCTGTGAGCTAATCACTCTTCCCCGAGCCTCTTCTCGTGGGGGTGCGCCCCCACGGTTATTTGGTGCCGCTGGACAGCGGCCGTCTCAACGACGATTGGAGTGCTCACTCGCAGGGTAAATGCAGCGTTGCCCTCGGCGCGGTCCACACACCGGGTGAGACCCCCCCGGGAGGGGGGGAGGCCCAGCGAGCGCCAGCGAGCGGGCCACGGTTTACGCATGCGAGTGGGTGGGGATAGGAATAATTTAGGTGGGGGTAAGGGTGGAGGAAGCGGTAGGTGGGTGAGGGGAGCGAGTGAGCAGGTGGCGCTAGTGTTGCCTCGTCTGCACCGGTGTTTCTGGGCTTCTTGTGGCTGCCAGCAGCTTCGTCAGGAGGGCGGTGATGGCAAGGTACGGGTCATCGCCGAAGCTGATGCGCTCGACGGCGGACTGCACCATAACCAAAACGTCCTCCAAGGGGACGAGTTGCGACGGCTGTGGGAGAGCAGAGTTTGTGGGAACTGGAGATTATTGTTTGACGGGCGATAGTGACGGCCCGTCAACCGGAGACTGCGTCGGTAACGTCGGGCTCGACGCGGCCGCGGGCGCCGAGGCGGGCGCGGGCGCAGTCTGAGGCCGGCGCTTGCCGCGGCGCCGCCGACGCCTACGTTTGGGCGTCGGTTCGCCGCGGGTCGTTGGCGGGTTCGCTGGCGGGGCCAAAGTGGACCCGGGCCGCGAGTCCCGCGTGTCGGCGCTAGGTGGTGGGCGGCGGCTCTGTTGACGAGCCGGTGGGACGGCGGCAGAAGCGCTTGCGGGATAGGGTGGCGGGACGGAGATACCTCTACGTCTTGCCTCTCGTAGGAGTACTTTACAGCGCCTATCATTGGCTGTGTGCGCCTGTGCGCAATTGGCGCACGTGGGCGGGTCGGTGCGGTCGCGCGTGCACTCGGCAACCGGGTGGTCGCCCGCGCAGCGCACGCACTTCTGAGGCCGGTAGCAATTTAAGGACGAGTGCCCGAACGCCTGGCATCGATGGCACTGCGCCGGCCCTTTACGGGGGTGCCATGCCTCAATGGTGACGCCAGGCATGTCGAGCAACTCGTTGGTCGCGAAGAGATCCCGCTGTCCTTCCCGCTCGAGGTGCTCCAGCTCGGCGTGGAAGATGCATCCGGGGCGTCCGCGCTTGGCCCGGATGAGGCGGACGAAGCGGACTTCGAACCCCCGACGCTCCAGGTCCTCTGCAATCAGGGACGGCTCAGTGTCCCTGGGAAGACCACGGATGGCCACCTTTAGTGACAGGTGCTGGGGTTGGGTGAAGGTGAACCAGCTAATAGCTGGTTCCGTTCTTGAAGCCTTGTGTAGATAGGCCTGGACGGCCCTGGACTCCCCCGTCGATTTGGGGAGGAAACGGATGCCCCTTCCAAAGGGGCGTGCGTTGGGCGCGTGCCCCAGGATCTCGCGCAGCCTCTTGAAATGCGCGGGCCAGTTGGGCAAGGCCTCAACCACTATAGGTGGGAGGCACTTGACCGGGGCCGGCGCTTGAGGTGGCTGAGCAGTGGAGTTGGGTTGCTGAGTGGGCGTGGGCGAGCTTCGTGCCGCGATGGACGCGTACGATGTTGCGCCCGACAGGAGGGAGCCAGGGGGAGGGCCTGCGGGCCCTTCTACCTCTAGCTCGGCGTTCGGCTCGTCGTCGGAGTCTAGCTCAGACATGTGGCCCGACGTGGATGGCTTGGCAGATGGCGATGGGAGGAGACACGGGCGCTTCTCGTCGCCCTCCTCCGTGGATGAGTCGACGGCTCTTGGGCGTCGACGTGGGTCTCGGGGGTGCAGCGGCAGTGGGTTAGGGGTTTGGGGATGGTCAACATCCCTTAATACCCTAGCTGGGGCCGATGCATTTAGCGCAGCACGAATTAGCTGCGCGGGTGGTGGCGCGGGCGCAGGCATGCGCCCACGATCCGGTGGCGCTCGGCGACCGCTCATGGTGACGGCCGAGCGTGTCGTAAGTCGATTAGTGCAGTCTGTTTGAAGCAGGAACTAACTGGCGTAGGCAGACTCGCGGCGAACGATGTCCCTATTTGTCACAAATAGGGAACTTGTTCGGCCTCCGGAGGCACATACACGAACTACACAGATAACAAAGCGTTTATTTCGCGGAACAAGTGTCTATGCACACGGAAGCGGGGGGAGTTGCTCGCGCGCGGGGCGCGGCAGAGCAACTGGCGGCAGCGATGACGTAACCAACGGAGCGGGTGGGGCTCGACGCGAACGGAGCACACGCGACCGGCTGCGACGAAGGCACGACGAACACTTGCGTAATTTAGCTAACAAGCCATCTCATATGCAAGCCGTGCAAAGCAGACGGTACCGAGATATAAAAACGAACAGCGACATCTAGTACGCTTCGCGGTAACTAATATGAACTTGGCTGGATTAATGATATGGCCTCATTTATTAAATTCTTTCTAATTCAATGTTAGGGTATATATTGCTTGGTATTGCAAGCTCAAAATTTTTGATAAAATAAAAAGTTGCATAACGCAGAAATTATAAATTCATTTTTATTTACTCACAAATGCTAGTTAGGCGTCTAAATGAATTTCAATATAGTTAATGTACTAAACAAATTCATGCATCTTGATAGAAATAGCAACAAGGAAGAGAGAGGCGAAGAAATTTTATCAAAATTTACATTAAAAGTAAATTTCGTTTGAGAAGTAAATAGTGTTAGCGTATAAGTATTCTGGTAATTTATTCTAATTCTCATACAGTTTTATTTTGTAAAATTAATCAATTTTGAATAGTTGACTCACGCAGACATATAAATATATACAGAAACATATTGTAACTACATAAGAACATAGGATATATGATATATCTATACGGCCGTCAAGACCGTAAGAAATCCCTCTCAGTCGTTCAGTAAATCACTTGTAAAGCGCACTGTATTAAACACGCGTCTTCCTAATCCTTACTAATATTATAAATCGGAAAGTGAGTTTGTTTGTTTGTTTGTTTGTTTGTTCCGCTTTCACGCCGTAACTACTGAACCGATTGCTTTGAAATTTTGCAGACGTAAAGATAAAAGTCCGGATTAAATAATAGGGTACTTTTTATCCTGGAAAAATTGATATTCCCGAGGAGAAACAAAAATATTGTTTATTTGATGGATGGATTGTAGATGGCGCTGTGTGTGCGCGTTTAAAACAACGTAAAATATTGCAAACGGATATAAACATGTAAATTTAGAAGCTAAATGATACAATAATGAATCCCCGAAAATGAGGAATTCCCGAGGGATGACGTACAATTTATTTATCGTCTAAACTGTTTTTTTACATCTACTTATATTTTGCAAACGAATATGAACATGTAAATTTTGAAGCTAACGAAAATGAATCCTCGAAAATGAGGAATTCCCGAGGGATGACGTACAATTTGTTTTATCGTCTAAACTGTTTTTTTTACATCAACTTATATGTTGCAAACGAATATGAACATGTAAATTTTGAAGCTAAATGATAGGAAAATGAATCCTCGAAAATGGAGAATTCTCGAGGGATGACGTACAATTTGTTTTATCGTCTAAATTGTTTTTTTTACATCTACTTATCCGGAAATCACTAAAGTCAACGAAATACTAATTGGTATAAGTATTAGTTACGTTATTAAGTTCTTGAGGTATGCGATAGATGGCGCTGGGTGTTTTTTTACAACATGGTAACGATGTGTTTTTTAAAATACATAAGATGTGGAATGATAGCTTACGCTATTTAGTTCTTGAGGTATGCGATAGATGGCGCTGGGTGTTTTTTAAAGCATGGTAACGATGTGTTTTTTAAAATACGTAAGAAGTGGAATGATTAGCTTACACTATTTAGTTCTAGAGGTATGCGAAAGATGGCGCTGGGTGTTTTTTAAAACGTGGTAACGAAGTGTTTTTTTAAGATACGTAAGAAGTGGAATGAATTATATGAATTTTGTATCCAGCGTTACATCGCGCTTCTTAGATTTTTCCGTGGGAATGAGAAGTTTTCTTATAGTTGTGCTTTATACCGCAGTATAACCGAATTCTACGCGGGCGAAGCCGCGGGCGGAAAGCTAGTAAAATATAATTTAAATTTACAGTTGGTTTTTATTTGGACTCAAATAATATTACTTACTCCGCTAAAATATCATTAAATATATGTTGCTTCGCTTTTTAGGTTTATATATATTACTAAAATTTACGTAAATATTATTATATAGAAAACAAATGTCACTGTACTATGGCTATTTTTAAAAAGAAGCGTAATATGGAAGAATTCCTGCTGCGATTGTATATTTACTTAGTCGGGTACTTTTGCATTCAATCCCTAACGTGCGAATACCCTAGGTAGGTATGAATAACATAGCTTTTGCCAAAGTTGCCGCCTATTTACCTCCGCAATCTTTTGAGGAAAGCGTTTATCACTTGCGTTGTCGCACTCCACAAGGACACAATCATTATTTATTTAACTATTTAAAATAATATAACAATGCCGTAAGCGTTTTTTAGTAAGTGAATCCGCGTAGTATATTGAAATGCTAATCCTTTTTTGGCATATTTTTTTTGATTGCCAGTTGATTGATTGCGAGGGCGATAATAAATGACCATATCACAAATGTATTTGGCAGAACTGGAGATAGGTTTCTTATTTGTCGATATTCATAGCAGTTATCAGCGTTTGACGCTCTCTCACGTTTTTGAAGCACTCCAAAAACAAGTGCTGAGCATCTTTACAAATAAAGTTATTGTTACAAATGCCATCTTATATCATAGCACAGAGAATCTGTGTAATAATCTGTTTAAAAATTATGTGTATGATCAGCGAATAGGATAGATCTTAAAGTCAATATGACGCAAGAATTTTATTATTTTGAATGAGTTCGCTCTTGATTCCTATTAAGCCTGGGAGCCAAGACAGGATCCACAATGGAACGAGCTAACCCAGAATGTGCCTAATTATCTTGGCTTTGAAAACGGACGGGTTATAAGTTCTCGAAAATACAGACGCAATGAATTTAAATCCCTCTCTGTACTCATTATAAAAGATGTTAAGAAACGCTTGGTTTGACAGGTGGGAATAGCAATCAAGAAGGATGACAGCCCGCAGTGTATCTGGATGTTTAATGAAAAAAGGGAGATGGCGGTATAAGCACATGCAGCTCTAGGCCCCTATATTCTGTAGAAAACCGAAGGACAGGCAATTTTGCGGTAGTGCGCTAAAGTGTAAAGCTTGCCTCCCGCGACAGTGGATTCCAAACCGAGATCGCAAACGCAAATTCTCTGGATCAAAAACGTGGTCTCATTTCTGTCCCTCACGATCTGTGATCCTTCGAGCCGGATAACCCCAGAGTATTACCCCATAGCTTAACCACGCATGGGCGTGGACATAATAAGCTGTCAATGCTATTTACTGCGGTGAGCGTCCAAGTCAGACATGTCGCAAATATTTTTAAATATAGGCTAAGTTATAGTTCATCAATTATAAGCACTACGGAACAACTTCTCTTAAGTTTTAGAGTGTGTGTTGTGACTAATTTACCTGAGTGACAAGTGCCGTCCGGAGAAATCGACGCGGTAATCGCTCTTCATTCCCTCTGGATTACGAGATGGGATCATTATTTTTTGAACTACTCACTCAGAGCTGCAGTCCGGTCAAATCACGTGAGAAACCAATACCACTGATATACGATGAGTGTACAATGGATGCGGCACTGCCAACAATCGAATCAGCAGTTCTCAACCAAAGGCCATAGGACAATAAGAATACCGAATCCGCCCCAGAGAGGTATCTGGCTCATAATTTTAGGGAATGTTGGTACTCATAAGATACTTCGATGCTGAAAGTATCAGCTTTTTATCTATTACCGTTTCTGAATAAATCTAAAAATACTGAATATCAGTAAAAAATTTCATTCTCAGCACCTTGTGAATCGATTGATCTAAATACAGGATATGTTTTGGGGCATGGTGGTAGATTCTAAGAAAAAAAATATAAGTAATATCGGTTCATAAGAACCTATAAAAAACGAGGTTATTTTCTTGATTTTAATTTTTCATCATGTTACAGGAACGCTAAAAATATGAATCTATTTTTTTTTAATTTTTCATTCAATTTTCGATAAAACTGTGATCTTGGGAATTTTTTTCAAACGTTACGCCATATTGAAAAAAAATAAAAACCGATTAGCTGCTCAAAAATTGATTTCTTATTATGATTTAACTCTTGCAATGATAAAATACAGAACGTTTGCAATTATTGTACTCGTGAAAACAACAGAATAAATTATGAACACTCATATAAAAGTAATTGTTCCTCATATAATGAACTATAATCATTATCATAAACTTTATTTATCACTATAATGATTAAATCAGTATAAAATAATATTGTTTATATAATTCAACTACGTTTTAGGGAATTTAAACTTTCCCGCTCAATTATTAGTTAATTCAGCACCCATAAGATGGCACTGTAATTCAAAACTGGTAACACTGTTTTCTATTTTTTTATTCTACCCGCCAGATTTGAAAATAACTTTAAAGTTATTTGTTGATATTCTAAACAAGTATTGGTCGTACTTTTTTCTGTATTTAATAATTAATTTTATCTAATTATAATATTATATAAGTGAAAATATGTCGTCATCTAAAACATATAATCTAAAGTGCTGTATTGGTTCAAAATTCATTAAACAAACGAGAGGTACTCCAAAATATATACAATCTGATGAAGATGCTGAAGACTTTTCAACGATCTTTGATCATCCAATTGTAGTTGGTGATGTTTTGTGGAAGAATTGTCGATCAAAAAATATAAGAAAACGAAACTTGACGACGAGGATCAGGATACATCGTTGGAGAATGAATTACCTTCAGATACAAGTGAATTGTTGGAAAGAACTGAATCGAACTTATCTTCGATGACTTTGTCTCAATCAAGTACTGATGATTCATCATTTAATTTAGAGGTTGTATGTGATTATGATACAGAAGAATGTATTGAAGTTCAAATTAAAAGAACTGTTGCAACTCACAAATACTGTTGTGGATTAAGGACAATTGGTTGTTGTTCACACGTAGCTGCAATAATTTTTTACCTGGTGCATGGACGATATTTGGCTAAAATCCCCAAACCAGTAGCAATAGCAGACTAGTCACAAATTCATCAGAAGATTTTATTATTAACACATTAATATAATTAATTCATTTTGAATAGTTTATAATTAAATATTAATATTAAAGTTATTGAATAAAGAAAAATTATTTTTATATGACTGTTCATAATCTATTCTGTTGTTTTTACTAGTACAATAATTGCAAACGTTCTGTATTTTATCATTGCAAGAGTTAAATCATTATAAGAAATCAATTTTTGAGCAGCTAATCGGTTTTTATTTTTTTTCAATATGGCGTAACGTTTGAAAAAAATTCCCAAGATCACAGTTTTATCGAAAATTGAATGAGAAATTAAAAAAAAATAGATTCATATTTCTAGCGTTCCCGTAACATGATTAAAAATTAAAATCAAGAAAATAACCTCGTTTTTTTATAGGTTATTATGAACCGATATTGCTTATATTTTTTTTCTTAGAATCTACCACCATGCCCCAAAACATATCCTGTATTTAGATCAATCGATTCACAAGGTGCTGAGAATGAAAATTTTTACTGATATTCAGTATTTTTAGATTTATTCAGAAAAGGTAATAGATAAAAAGCTGATACTTTCAGCATCGAAGTATCTTATGAGTACCAACATTCGCTAAAATTATGAGCCAGATACCTCTCTGGGGCGGATTCGGTATTCTTATCGTCCTATGGCCTTTGGCAGAAATACGTTGAATATGCGATACCCCTACTAATATTACAAAACGAAACAAGAGAAAGGAGCTCGATGATAATGCATTAGTAAGATCTGAACTCTAAGGTTTAAAAAAACAAATCTCCGAAATGATGGCGGTAATTAAGTCAAGCATTAGCACCCAAGCAGATAATATCAATAAGCTAAGGGAAGACGTGTTTGAAATAAAAATTCAAGTTAACAACATCGGCAGTACTATTGAAAATATTATTTTAGACCAAAATAACATGAAAATAAACATAATATTATTAAATCAACAGACGGGAACCAAAAAGAAGAGACATCTGAAGCAAAATACTAAATTATCAAACAGGGAAAATAACTTATAACACCCTTTTGGTCAATGTAACATAACGGTTTGAATATTTATTACTACCTTATTAATGTTATGCGCAAAATCAAATACTATCACAACACGAATTTAAGGAGGTTTTTTTTGTGACGGTGTAGGTAAAAATAAATAAAATACGGTCATAATTTGCCATTTCAGTTTTATATTTGCTCCCTCCTTTAATGATAAAGGCCTTGAATTGCCTCCTGGTGTAGTGGTTATTGAATGGTAGTAGTGTGATATAATCTAGGGTTTTCCCATCAACTGAGCTCAACTCAAAGGTAAATGGATAATTAATCTTAAGAATGAAAAAATATGCGAAGATAATAACAAAGTATAAAATATGAAAATTACAAGAAATCCGATTTACCACTTTCAGAGACCCATTTCAGTGAAAAATGTCCCGTAAAGAACACCTTTTTTATATTATTATGAAAATTTAGGCCGTCGCGCAGTTTCTAAAGTCAGTCAGAAGCTAAGGAGGATTTTTATTCAATATATTTTTAAAGTTGAAAATTATATTCTGTCCTGCTTGTTCCCGATTTTTTTACTATCAATAAAAAAAGATTATCTTGTATTTAAAAAAACTTTGAAAAATATACTGAAAAAAGTTTTTGTTCAGTCGTTAGATCATATAAAATAATAAAAAATAATGTTAACTCCAAAACTACATAAATTACGGAACATAGAACATGGGAGTCTAATCGATGGGTAACATACTGAGCTATCACCTAACACCGGCTTGACACCTTAAAAGAAACACCCTGTATGTATAACACACAACTCACAGTGCTTACTTTGGGCTAGGTTAAGTGGTGTGAATGTAAGTTATCTATACTTAATATTATAAAGCTGAAGAGTTTATTCGTTTGCTTGAACGCGCTAATCTCAGGAAATACTGGTCCGATTTAAAAAGTTCTTTCAGTGTTAGATAGCCCATTTATCGAAGAAGGCTATATGCTATATATCATCACGCTATGACCAATAAGAGCGGAGCACCAGTGAAGAATGTTTCGGGGTTTTTTTTGTCTTTTGAGAGCTACCGCTACGTGCGTTGCATAAACGGTTAATGTTTCGCAAAAATCACGTATGAGAGAATTGTTCTCCTTTAAAAAAAAAATCTATTTTTTTAAGGTTGGCTCACTACATCCTTTTTTATGCTAACCAAATTTGTACTAAAATAATCCATTATTTGCGAAGGTGTTTTTATAAACATGATTTAATTATTATCCAAATAAAAACGTTGGTCAGCACAAGTATAAATTTTAAAACAAAGTTGCCCTTTTCATCATTCGATTTTAATGAATATCTTAGGAGATATCGCAGTTTTAAAAAACATTTCACCTTCTACATAAAGTCGCGGTTTAAATAAGCGCTAACCCAAAGTGACTACCTCACGGGGACGAAGTCGTGGACAAAAGTCAGTATTATATATTATAATTATATAAATTTGAAACGTGTGTTAGATTTCGGAGAAAAATATAGATTTTAAAAGCGCACTAAAAGTAATTTAGTTGGATTATAAATAAATAATTAATTTGCGTAAAGCAACTTTTTATTTTATAAACATTTTTTGTGCTTGCAATAAAAAGCTAAATAAATAATAATATGTATTTGCAATTAACGTACATACAAAGATTGCAATAAATAAGGTCATATAATTGTTTTTAGTTAGGACCATATTAGTTACCGCGAAGTGTACTAGATGTCGCTGTTCCTCTTTGATTCGCGGTAACGTTTGGTCCGCACGGCTTGCGTTTAAGCCTGCCCAGTTTAATCGAGAGTGCAAAGAAAACGAACATTAATTAATTTGGCTACGGCTTTACTAATTTTGGAAGCCGACACCTTTAGTTTAAGTGTCGGTTATATTTGTAAAATCCCTCTGCGTAATCTGTGTGTGTTAAACACACTTTAATACAATTGAAGGACGATTGCGGTACAGTTAAACAAATTTAGGAAGTGTTAACGGGTCATTGCTATAAACCCCCTGATCAGCCGCTATTTAATACTATAAGCAGATGTTTTTATAAAAATATTCGCCTGGGCCCACACATAAATATTCTTATAATAGTTATGAGTTATGGAAAAACCAACAATAAATATGAGTATTTTTTTTATATTTTGCTGTTTCAATTTAATAATAATTATAATCATTTATCCGAGAAATTGACATTTTACAAAAATGAATGAAGTCCCTGACTGCCGATCTGTATTGTACCTGTTTTACGGCAATCAGTGTCTTCTCGCAACTGAGGTTTCATAAATCGTCAAAATTAGCGACGGTTTCTGACTATTAACTAAGAATAGGAAAGTAGATAATTTGCACTTTGACTGTTACATCTTTATAACATTACCAAAGAAAAAGAAAAAAAAAAGACTGTTCCAGCCCGCTTACAATAGGCAACACGACAAAATTTTGTCAACCCCTTTTCTCATGTTTTAGTCATTTGTCGTCCATCGTCTCTAACATGGTTGCGCTTAGAAGCCGACTTGTTATGCCAAAAGAGTAGTTTTACTCAGCCGCTGATTTTTGTTTACTAACTATAGACTTACCGCAGCTACTTGGTGAAATTCGTTTCAGAATCCCAACAAAGATCATACGTAATCATCGTCCCATACCAGTCCCGACGTATAAAAGTAATTATCGCAAAGGCTCCTTTTTATGCAGGGCTGGTGCGCTCTTACACGATTTTTCAAGCTTGAACCCCTCAGTAGAGATATTCAACACAAATCCCGCGATTATAAGGCAGTTGATGGCCAACTCATATTTTAACTAATAATATTAATATGTGCTACTATTAGTTATGTTCTCTTTTTATTTTGTTTTGTTTCTTCTAAATTGGTGATAATTTCTTATTTTACCTGTGAAAACTTGTAAATGGCTTATAGATTTTATAAAATTTTTAGATTATTTTTGTTTACAGCTGTAAGTTTTCCAATCAAAATAAGTATGCTTGTTTTCATTATGTTTGTTCGCGGATAAATTCGTCGTTTATGAACCGATTTTGATGATTCTTCTTTTTGGAAAGAATATATTTCAAACGTAGTCCTAAGATAAGGAAATCAGGGTTTGATAAAGGCAGACCAGAGATCGAGGAGAACTTTCAAAAATCGAAGGGGCGACTAGTGCGTTTTTCTTTTCATTAATAATAATTCCTAGGATGCTACGCGAGGCTATTGAAATCAGGAAACATCCTTATTTCAATAAAGACGAAGGTTGGGGCGTTCCACCTGCTTGGGACCCAGTAATTAATAAATTAATACCTACAAAAACACACATTGCAAGACCTGATGATGTAGTTAGCTCTTTTTGCAAATAATAACAGTAAGATGGAGGTCGGTCCCTCTGCCCGAGTTTCTTTCGCTAGTTCTTCTAGGAAGGGCCTCCTAATTTCCGAACTGGTAGTAGACTCAGTAGTATACAATGTAGTCGTAGTGAGAATTTAATAACTAAATAAAATTTAAAAATAAAAATAAAACAATATGATTGCTATAAAATAATTTTAAAAATTAGGAACGTGCCCGATTAAAATATTGTGAAGGTAGTAGAAAATACATCATCTCAGTCATCCTGTGATCACGGCTCCTGTAAAGGAGTCGAAACGTCAGGATTAAATATAAAATAAAACATGTGCAAAAATCCGTAAAAAAGTGTTTTATTCTAATGTGTAATGGGCGCGGTAGTGTAAGAACTAAATACATTAATAATAACTATTTTTTTATTTCCTTTACTAATTTAAAGCACTACTATTTAATAAAGGTCTGGAGTAGATCTGATGATGGAGTCGAGGGAACTCCTCAACGATTCAGAGCAGCTACCTTATGTTTGAGCCTGATTCGAGAAGCATCCTTGCTCGGTCTACCCATCACTTAAAATCGTAAAAAAAAACCGACTTCAAATAGTAAACTAAAAAGCAAATAATAATTTTACTTCGCACAAAGTAATACTTATTTTTATTCAATTAAATAGAAATGATTAAATAATTATTTTAAAAATTTTGAAGTCCATGCTAAGTCAGTCAACGTCAAAATTAATGTAATCCACATTTCCAAAAAGTAAATAATAGAGTGAAACACACAATACTAACTTAATAAACGATATTGGTGTGGCTATGTTAGATAATAAATGTTAGGGTTCATAATTTCTAAGTATAAATTTATTAGATTTTTGTATATTCGATTCTATAATTAAATTATTTTTGACTATGGCAACATTATAACCCAGTGGCGTGGTTCTGCTGCGCTGTGATTGGTTGACGCCTTAATACGTAAACCAATGGCAGCGCTGGCTTTTCCCGCCAACGAGCTAGGGAAGGGAGTCGATGATGAGAGACGCGGGAGCAGCCATTCTAGGTTTAGCGCCTGTGCGGTAAACTAGTTGTGAATTATTGTGATTAAAGTGCAAGAAATATAAGTTTTATACCATCAGTATATCTCGAGTTTTCATTATCTGCACCTACGGTAGCCCCAACATACCTGAACCATCGTTCGATTTTATATAAAGTAGTTTATAATCATATATCAATACGCAAAAGCAGTTTCTCCACATGTATGTGAAAACGAGACATATATCGATATCGATAAGTTCTCTTCGATTGTGCGCGAGATAGCCCAAGTAGCGCATGGCAGGCGGGCAGGTGTCACATAAATTTTTCGATTCGACTTTCATCATCCATACCGCTAGAGTGGAACTCCTTTCCTAAGTCTGTGTTTCCTGATAAATACAATTTAGTTTTCAAGTCACGAGTGAATAGGTATCTTATAGGCAAGCGCGTCACACATCCTAGATTGCATCGTCGCTTACCATCAGGCGAGATAGCGGTCAAGCGCTTACCTATTTGGTATAAAACATCCCCTCCCTCCGGGACAGATACTTGTTGACTTTGTTGTAATCAACGATGTAACCATAACACTACTATTATTTTGATAACAGAATTGTTTTTTGTGGATTACTTATAGTGACGTTGTATAATATTGCAAATGTCATTACTTCTGCTAAAGCTGACGAATTTCTTGCGCCCATTCTTCTTTTCAGTTAAAAGACGTCCTGAATGGGTGTTAAGAAAAAATGTCGGACGATTCAAAACAACTTATTTTAAGTGCATTCGAATAAAGTTATTTTCATTTCTTTTCATTATTTTTCCAATTAATGTACCGAGACCTTGAGGGCTCTCAAGGAGTGCTCCTCGAGTGCTCCTTGCCTGGACACCATAAACGAGCCCGATCAAATATTTTTTTTTTATTAATCAAAAACAAGCAAGTTTACAGATTTCTCCAACACACATGTAAGTCACAAAAAATTGTCAAAAGAATGGCTTAATTAATATTAATATAAATAGTAATAGTATAGTCAAATAAATGCGATGAAAAGTATTAGTCACCAAAAAAAATTAAAATGTGGACTAGAAATAAATAATAAGCAAATAAAAAAAACTAAACAACATCAAAACTATGTGAAAATATAATAAATTGAAATGTAAAAGGCTTAAGTTTTACAATAAACCAGCAAGAAACCGGTAAGCCTTAGTACAAATAAGTGGCAACGTATCAGCGAACATGTCAATTTGATCGCATCGAGTAAGCACGTCGCCGATCAGAGCCGATCGATTTAAAGATCGCTGTACACTATTCTCCCTGATACCCCGTCCGTTTACGCCGTCTTATAACAAGGAAGTGCCGACATATTATTTCCATTAAACCTTATGGAAATTCATCCACTCCCAACCCTGTAATCCAGCGAGATGGGCTCAGGGGTGCCACTCACAATTTCGTAGATTTCGTTTCGTACATAAAGATATTTTGTTATGATTGCCTATTTTAATAAATAAATTACATTACGCGCACATTAAACATTTGAATAAAAACATTTTTTTACGAATTTTGCGCATATTTTATTTTATATTTAATCCTGACGTTTCGACTCGTTTACACAAACTAATATCTCCCTCTCAACTTGCGTACGCTTCACCCGACCAATCTTTTCGTAACGCTCTCGTCACGCAATTACTCGCCAAGTGAAGCGTGCGTAAATAAGTTTTACTTCAATAAATAAAGTAGCAATCTCAGACGAGCAGCCCTATATCAAATACACTTTCAGTGAGATTAAATTAGAGCTTTGCGTTAGTAATTGGAAACTATCGGAGGGTTCGGGAGTCGCTGCCGTGTTCACTGCCACAGCAGTGAGAACGCAAACTCCTTCCCCTCATAACATCTTTGAATGGAATACAAAATCAATTATTTGGCAGACGCCTTTTATCCCTTTTGTGGTGCTTTTTAATTACACACATGGTAACGTTTCATTAACGCCGATTGGTTATGAATAAATCATTCCATCCATTTTATTTAGTTTCACCCAACACCATGGTTCTAGATGCTTGAACCAATGACTATCTTTTTAATAAAAAGCTCATAAGCCTTGAGCATAGATGGAAGGTAGCTAGCCTGTTCATTTTATATAGGATACATATCGAAGAGTGTGCAGCAGAATTTTACAATCTTATTCCGCCGTCACCGTTTCTTTATCGGACAGCCTAACAAATAGCGCCACCATTATACCAAAGAGTCGCTCTAAGCGTTTCGGTTCCAACTTTGTGGTCCGTACCTACCGCTAAGAACTTTTTGCCTTAATTTGTTCTGACAAATTCAATTTAAGACTTCGAGTTGCGAGTGAATTGGTACCTTCTAGGTAAGCGCGTCACATCCTAGATCACATCGTCGCGTCGCTTAGCATCAGGCGAGATAGTGTACAAGCGCCTACGTATTTACTACAAAATAAGACAATGACTGTGTGGAGCACTATATTAGTGCTAATTTTATATTTAAATAGCTACTTTTGATTCATCTTTAGGCTTCCGAACCCAAAGGGTTAAACGAGACCCTATTACTAAGACTCCGCTGTCCGTCCGTCCGTCTGTCACCAGGCTTTATGTCATGACATAAAGCTGTCATGACATTTCCACGTAATAACAAATCAGACAGTCAATTGTGCTCCGCAAATAAAAACATAAACTAGTGCAAAAGTGCTAAATTATAGTGTTTCAACGCAAAATTAACCTTATTAGACTATACAAAACAATATTATAAAGTAGTAACTGTATAAAACACATTCGTTCCGCAAATACTATTGCAAAAAAGTGAACTTACTTACCTTAGCTCCGTATATAATTTCATGAAATTTATCTGAAATTTGCTTTAAATCGCTTCCAAGTGTTCAAAAGTATAGTTTACTCAAACAGGATCGTACGATATCGTTATTGGGATTTTTCGACGGCTGTGAAACGAACAATTCTTCAAAGAATTAAAACAAGATAAGTCTGCATTATTTACTTTCATATTCATAAAAAGAAAAAACATAGATACCCGCAAACACATCAACAAATAAATATCAAAATCAACTGACAGTTACAACATCGATTTTGACAAGCGTCAACTGTATGTAAAGTGTTGCCACTCTAAAAAATTTACCCTAATTACGGATATTCTCCAGAAAGTTGGTTTACACAACGTGAACTAATTAAATCAGTTAATTGCAACCCAATCATTGTATACAGGCGCTTGTAGTAGAATTTAAATATAAAAGGATGTCATCTTCTAAGACAAAGTCTTCGGAACTACAAAATCATTCCAGATGCGTTTGTAAACAAATTATTAAACGCAAATCATTTATAACGTGTAGGTTGTGTAAAATTAAATTCCACTTAGACTGCGCCAACGTTTCTGAGAAAAGATTTCTGCTTATGACCCGAGAAAATAAACTTAACTGGAGATGTGATACCTGTAGCATGAAGAATAAACATATTAACAAAAATAATAAAACAAGTACCCCAATAAAACCTGTCACTGAGCTAATCTTAGATGAAAGTGTCAGCGTTCAGTCTCCATTAGATAATATAACAAAAAGAATACCTAAAATAGCCAATAAAATGTCATTTTGCAGTGCAGATATTAAAAATGACTCCTTAAGTATTAATGACACTTTGTTATCAAACCAATCAATTTTGAGGAGAAGTTTGCCGGATCTTTCTACACGAGACAATGAAAGTATTTCTGAATTAAAGGTAATCAAAAGCGAAATTAAAACAAAACTTGAAAGTGCTCACGCCGAAATAGAAAACCTTACCATGGAAAAAAACACTCTGCAGAAATTAGTATCTGAGCAACATCGGAAAATTGAGATGTTGTTAAAAATATGTTCTTTAACAAACATTAATGAAATAAATAACTTTAATGATGCAGGTAGTGACGAAATTCAGATACCTCAAACTGTACCAGATTCTCAATCGAATTTAGAAAATAGTATTTTATGGGAGAACAGAGAGATAATGATATCTAACACTTTAGTAAATGATCCTGAGTCAAATACGCCAAAAATAACAATAATAGGTACTCAGCAATGTGTTGGGTTAGCAGCTGCCCTAATTGATTCCAGGATTGATTCGAAATACGCAAAACACGAGATCTACGCATGTACCAAACCATATGCTACAACTGAAGAAGTCCTGAAAAATTGCAATAATCTTATACTTAAAGAAGCTGATAAAGTGGTGAAAATGACACTAATATAATAAATATATTGGCAGAATTATGTGTTGTCCTAAAAAAATTTAAAAACTGTAATGTTTTAAATAATAATTATTTGAATGAAAATAAGATAAACAATAATATTAAATTGTTGTGTAAAAATTATAATAACTGTCACTTTATAGAAAATAACACTGAGAGTATAAATAGACTTGACGATACTTGTAGAAAAATTAACTTTATTGTAGATTGCCTAGATTATGACCGAATTTTCCTGAATTATGCTTCATTAAGAAAACGTCTACAAATAAGCAAGCATAGACGATTCGATGTCCCTCGATGCAAGTCCAGACATATACAGAAAACAATCACTGATTATTTTTCAAATATTAATGTTGAGAAAGGCATCATTAAAATTCCTAATATGAAACAAAAATCCATCTTGGACTACTTTTTTAAACAACCTAATGCGTGTTTATTGGCTTCAAAACCTCTAGAGCAGGAGAATTCTAATGATCTGTTTTTTCGAGCAGCCCACTAGTGAACATTTTTTAACAGTTTTACATCAGAATATAGCAGGTATCTTGAGTAAAAAGGATCGTGTAGAAATTACTCTTCAGGAGCTGTCTAACTCAGGTAAGAAAGACGTCGATATCTTGTGCTTGTCGGAAACTTTCTTGAAACATGGAGATGAACCTAATCTTCGCCTTAATGGCTATCAGCTGGCAAGTTGGTACTCTAGAACTAAGCAAAGACGCGGTGGTGTTTGCATATTGTGTCGAGATTATTTGAACTTTAAAGTATTACCTTATCTGTCAAACTTCAACTCAGATTATACATTTGAGTCGTGTGGAATTGAAATTCTAGATTATAAATGTATCATCATTTGTTTATATAGAGTCCCAAAAAGTAACCCTATTATCCTTCTAGAAAAGCTTGAGTTATTAATGACAAAACTAAAAAGAAAAACTAAATATAGAATCGTTATCACCGGTGATTTCAACATCGATATTTTAACACCATCTAACACAGTGGTGAATTTTACTAGATTGGTGAAAAATTATAATTACATAATGCACATTAAGCAACCCACAAGACTAAAGTCATGTATTGATCGAATATTAAGTAAAGTTCCGAACGCAAAAGTTGAAGTCTTACCATTGTATCTCTATGACCACAATACGGCGCAACTACTCGCAATACCGATTGCAAATAAACACATACCTCCTCGATTTATTAACGTATATAAGCGTGATTTCAATGCAGAAAATACAAAAAAATTTTGCGATTGCATTAATAGTTTATCGTGGTCGGAGGTCCTTCAGACAACTGATACTAATGAAGCATTTAACATGTTTCACGACACTTTTAAATTGTTTTTTGACTTATGTTTCCCTTTTTATATTATTAAGATTAAAACAGGTGCAAAACCTCAACGGTGGATAACAAAAGGTATTAAAATTGGAGCAAAAGTAAAGCGAACGTTAAGATATCAATACTACAGAAAAAGATCTTTACGGAATAAAAACACGTATAAGAACTATACAAAAATTTACAAGAAATGTATTATAGCGTCCCACAAAATCAATAATGCCAAATTTTTGATAAATGCCAAAAACATTGGGTTAGCGTCATGGCAAGTTATAAAATCTAATACTAGTGGAATAAATACAAATAGTTATAATAATAATTGCATTAATGAAATAAAACAAAACGACATATTTTATGATAATCCAATTGACATTGCTAATTTATTTAATAACCATTTTATTAATAATCATCTTGAAAATAAAAAATCCATTAATATTATCACTGAGGGTATTCATTGTGTTGAGCAGAGTATGTTTTTATTTCCAGCCACTAATGAAGAAATTTCTGATACTATTAAAAGTCTTAGAGATACTTCTGCTGTAGGGTTTGATCAAATTCCTACAAAATTAATTAAATCATGCTCGAAATATCTTACTCCAGTACTCACTTACTTGATTAATCTGTCGTTTCTTAATGGTGAATTTCCGGACCGACTTAAGTTATCAACGATCAAACCATTGTATAAAAAGGGTAGCAGACTTGATATGAATAGTTTTAGACCTATTTCGCTTATGTCGATTTTATCAAAAATACCTGAAAAAGTAATGTCAAACAGAATTCTGTCTTTTTTAAATAAATTCAACATAATTAATACAAATCAATATGGATTTCAAAAAGAAAAATCCACAACACTAGCAGCTTTTATGTTAATGAGAAAAGTAATAGAAAATGTTAACAAAAGGATACCAACTACAGCTGTTTTCTTCGATATAAGTAAAGCATTTGATTGCGTTTCCCACGAAATACTATTGAAAAAATGCGAATTGTATGGATTGCGTGGGCAAACTTATGATTGGATAAAAAGTTACTTATCAAATCGAAAACAATACGTTGAAATAACATCTATTGATAAAAATATGAAAATAAACCTAACTCAATCGGAAACAAATGTAAATAAGTTAGGCGTGCCACAGGGCAGCATACTGGGACCACTTTTGTTCCTCCTATATGTGAATGACTTGCCAAATTACACAAAGTATCATTGTACTCTTTTTGCAGATGACATTTCGTTAGTCATTCCCAAAGATCCACTATCAGATTATCAGAATGATGTAAATCAGGCAATTGCTAATATAGTTCAATGGATGGAAAATAATAATTTAAGGGTCAACATTGACAAAACAAAATGCATTCAGTTCAGAAATCGAGGTGGTGCTATCCAGAATCTTGAGCTAAAATGCAATAATCAAAATATTAAAATAGTTAGTGAAACAATGTTTTTGGGTTTAATGCTAGACGATTGTTGCACTTGGAAGGGTCATATCGATAAGGTTTGCTCGAAAATAAATCGTTTCGCATATGCGCTATGGCGCCTTACTAAAGTTACTAATAAACAAACTGCCCTTAAAGCGTATCATGGATATGTTATGCCGAATTTGCGATATGGACTTGTACTATGGGGCAATTCGGTAAACATCAATCGAGCATTTATAGCCCAGAAGCAATGTGTTCGTGCAATCTGCGATGTGCCACCAATGACGTCTTGCAGACCTCTTTTCATGGAAATGAAATTATTGAGTCTTCCAAGCTTATATATTTTCGAGGCTGCAACCTTTGTTAAAACTCATATGAGTCTATTCTCGACAAAAAAGCAGGCTTGCAATTTTAATACAAGATATCCAAATAAATTGATATTGCCAAACATTAGAACGGATATATGTAAGAGAAACTCGTATGCTATGTGTGTTGAAATATTTAACAACTTGCCCAAAATTTTGCAGAATTTGCCTGTGAAAAAATTTAAGTGCAAATTACATGAATGGCTTCAGAAAATGTGTTTTTATAATGTAAGGGATTATCTAGATAAGAGACATAATATTTAATTTATATATTGACATTCTAATATACTTATTCGTTATTATTTGATTGGTTACAAGACTGTTATCGTCCATTATTTAAACTAATTGGCCAAATAATATTGTGTACCTAGACTAAGTTAAATTGAAAACTGTGAAATTGGTATAAAGTGACGATTAATTTTAATTATTAAAGTATTCTAATAGTATTCATTAAATATCTTTAATTAATATAACTTTGTAAATTAAAATAAACACAAAAAATTTGCATGCTAGATGTAGCGAAATGTGTCTGTGCTATTTAATATTGTATACCATAATGTATTAAACCGCATTTCAGGCAAATAAATATATTATCTTATCTTATCTTATCTTATCTTATCAAACCGCACTATTCCTGGAAGAAAGAAGTAAATGATTTTTGCCAACTTTTCAGGAGCGTGAAAAAACTGTCATATATTTTTATTATGAGTTCTAGAAATATATTTTAAAGAGAAAATAGTAGTTCACAGTTGCTTTCAACTACACGTGTTTTTTAATTTAGGGATAGCTTGATGTACTTCGAAATAATCTAAAAAAAATACTGTTACTTCTGTATTCCACGAAACACAAAGAATATTTGCAGGGGTAAGTACAATTATTCCTTTTTCGTTATGTATTTCGAAATATATTAACTAATTTAACTCTACTTACGGCTTTATACTCTCTTTAATTTCATTGTAATCTAGCGTTGTAAGTATAATCACGGCGTTATTTGACGGACAATCCGTTTTTGTATATAGAGTTACGTATTCCTAGGGAGCTATTTATTTCACTTTAGTTAGTGTACTTATAAAAATAGCTTTTATGATGCAGAAAATAACCGGATATTTAATTTGTATCTTGTAATATCTACTTCTTACAGTAAAAAGTCTATTATGTGCGTGTATGTAAGTCAATACTATAAATATAGGGACAAATTAATTCAGAGAGAATGAAAACAAACAGGGTTATTATTAAATTATTATTATTTTTAAAGAAATTTTCAACACATGCATAATCAACTAAATTCAAGAAGTGTTCAAAATAGTGACATTTTCATTATGTTTACTATCCTTAACTTCGGAATCGGACTCGGTGGCAGCAGATTGAGTACTTGAGCTCTTAAAAAACGTCTGATAGTATGGCGGTATGTGATTATCTTTACAAAGACTCATCAAGTCTTTGTTCAATTTTTCAGATATCGGTAGCGGCGCATCGTATAATTGCACTAACGCCTGATGTGTTTTTGAAGTCTCGCTGTCTGCAGTTCTTTTTTTTCTCACAACTCTTCCGCTTCTATTTGTGTCTTCAATTATTGTTGACTCATCATCGAATTCGTATTTAATTTGCAATTTCCCCGGACATTGAGGATCTTTCAAAATCTCTTTAACTTTACTCCAACTCACTTTCTTTCCGAAGTCATCTTTTTCCTAATTCTTATTATTAGCTACAAGCTTTTTGAAATCGAAAAAAATATCTTGTGTCATTTCTTTGACATTGTGTTTTTGAATTTGTAAGTACCTTGGCATTTCGAATGATTGCATAAATTTCTTCTGGCACATAGATTACGTAAACTCGGCGTCAAAAAAATCGCACCTTATAAAAATCTTATTCAAAAATTCCTAAACCTTATATAGAGGATAGTGTTAGGTATCATTAGAAAGGTAACAAAAAGGAGCATCAAACAACAATTAAGTGCAATCTTTTTTTTAATTAAAATTATACAAAAAGCATAAAAATTTGAAAAATAATAAAAAATCTTAATTAAGTCCTAATTAATAATCGATAATTTACAAAAAAAATGTACAAAAAGTGTCTTAAAATTAACTCAAAATCTAGTGTTACCCCCCCTTGCCCTGATGACGGCTTCCATACGGTCCCTCATAGACCTCACCAACTTCAGGAGCTCTTCTTGAGGGATAAGACCCCATTCTTCAATCACCGCGGTTTGGAGTTCCTCTAGAGTCGAAGGAGCCGGATCCCGAGATCGAACCTTACGTTTAAGATGGTCCCAGAGGTGCTCTATCGGATTCAGATCAGGACTTCTCGCTGGCCACTGCATCACAGGAATTTGGGACCTCCGCAGGAAGTCGTTCACGATGGCTGCAGTGTGTGCGCGAGCGTTGTCGTGCATTAATGTGAACCCCTCGCCAAAAGATTCGGCAAAAGGGACCACATGCACATCCAGGATCTCTGTGATATAGCGGCGCGCAGTCAGCGACCCTTGTCCGCGAGCACCTCCGGTCCGGGAGACGCAGACCAGGTCGGTTTTGCCGGCAGCCGACATACCGCCCCAGAACATGCAGGATCCGCCTCCATATTCCACCGTCTCCTGGATGCAGGCTTGAGCGAAACGTTCACCCTGCCTCCGGTATACTCTTCTTCGTCGGTCGTTGCAGAAAAGACACACTCGTGTCTCGTCTGAGAAGAGAACAGCTCCCCACTGCTCAATGGTCCAATCGACGTGGTCGCGAGCAAACTGCAAGCGGGCTCGTCGGTGCGCTGCAGTCAATTTTGGACCTGTAGCAGCTCTGCGGGCTGCTATGTTCTTCTCCTTCAGTCTTCTTCTAACCGTGGATACACTCACGGTGCGTCTGCGAACTGCCTGGAGCTCCTGTTGCAGCTGAACAGCGTTTGAGAAGCGATTTCTCAAAGAGTACGACACAACGAACCGGTCGTCTCTTTCCGAAGTGCAGCGACGTCTACCGGACCCATGTCGCCGGATATAGCCACCGGTCTCTAAAAAGCGCTGGTAGACTCTACGAACCGAAAAACGGCTCAGATTCAGTTGCCGGGCGACATCACACTGCCGCACCCCTGCTTGCAGTAGTGCAACCACTTGAGCGGCCTCATCAGCTGTAGTGTCCATTTTCCAGATGTTCTTTCTTCAGTAAAATCAGTGCGTGTGTCCCCTTCAACGGTTTAATAGCGAATGACCCACATTGAACCCGTGTTGACCTCTTTATACCCACAAAGTTAGCGCAACTCGCGACTCTCCCGAGCAGCAAAATTTCCTTAGAATTTTTGTGACCCTTTATTTGTTGCTTTAGGTTTTATTTGATAATGAAAAATAATGTTTTTTTATTAAGTTAATTAAGTAACCTTTTAAATAAAATTATAATTAATACGACTGCATGTGCATATCCAGAGTTAATGCCATTTGAACGTGATTTTCTTAGAGGTGCGATTTTTTTGACGCCGAGTGTAGTTCCTTTTGCTTTTTTCAATGCAGGAGTGCATCGAGTCATCTTAATTTCTGTTCAAATCTGTGCGTAATTTTTATACCCAATGCTTTAGATGCGTAAATATATTCGTACAATGCAAAAACAAAACGATTACGATTTTGTCCGAATAAAAAAAAAGGCTTTGATTACTTTCGCAGCTTTACTTTGTAGATATAACCATAGACAGTTGGCTATTTCATTGGCACCTCTTTTTGCTATTTGAACATGCCAAACATAACAATGACCACTTTTTGTCAATATGTTATATATTGTGAAATTCTACACTGAGTACTTGCGTTTATAATGGAAAACTCCAACTTCTGATTGCGGTAAGTTTAATACTTTTTCCAAATCAAAACAGGTCACAGCTTTTTCTTTAGGATCAAAATCTTCTTTTTTTTTTAAATATATCTTATAAGCTCCTAGTTTTTAATGTACTTTTCATATTGTTCTTTTTTCTTAGAATCAGCCTGCTCATACAAGCTGCAAGTTTCGCACAAGTCTTTTTTTGGCTGGAAGAAACCAATATTAAATTTTGTAGCAAATATATTAAAGTACCATCTCTCGTATGCTGGAGTAACATTATCATAACCTGCATTATTCTTAATCCACTCTAAGTATAAACGATGCATTTTGGCGCAATAAAGCTTTTCATCCAGAAATTTCCTTTGCGTTTGTTTGTTGTTGGGATAATGCGATTCTTTACGTGAAAACATATTAATATGATCAATGAGGTATGTTGACATCGCAGATCGACAATCTTCTGGATTTCGTGCGTATAACGAGCTGTGTATATAGTCTTGTCGCTGATTATTTGTGTTTCTAAGAACATAATATTGCAAACAGTAACTGTAGCACGTCCATTTCTTTTTGGCAACGTCTAGACCACTGTCTGCAATCGAGGTCTGTTCGAGCCTACTAGGGCAACACGCGTTGGTTTTCCTTTAACGTATTTTAAATTATAATCCCACTGACGGTCATGATTAGCTAATTGCCAGTAGCTTTCGAATGCAAGTTTTCTTAAGTAATCAATCTTTTCAATGCACTTTTTTTACATGTACCTGGACCACCCATTACCTTGCCTTCTTTATTTCGTTTTTAGCAGATTTAGAATGGATGGATGGATGAAATGGATGATTTTTCAGAATTATTCAATAGCTTATTTTTGTTTACTTTAAAAATTTCTCATAATATGTGGTGTCTTTTTTCCGGGGGTTATTTCTATTTCGGTCGGTGGTCATACAAATAATCTGTTTTTCTCTTGATTCATCTGCCACAGCTGTATAGTCATTCAGTTTAATTTTTCTAGGTCAACGTTGTACAGTTCTTAAAATCTCTTTAAATGAATCAGGGGTTATCTTTGTAATAGCAAGTAATGAGTGCGGCGTGGAAATAATGATATCAACAGATGATTTCAGACTACCAGCTTCAGGATCTTCAACTAATGGCGGTTTTAATAACACGTCAGCATCCAAAATTTTGCTGGCGAAAATGGCATCTTTAATTCTTCGTAACTGTGATCTAAGTTTTTTGAGACATCTTGATCTACATCATCCTCTACCATCCATTCATTGATTATTATTTCAACATCACATTTATAAGAAATGTTTTTGTTTGAAGACTGCGTATCATTTATGTTTTTGTCTGTACTTATTGCTGTAAAATCTGTGAAAAAAATAAAGTATTATTAATAAATGATAGTTAACTGTGACCCTAAAATATCTGTATCCCTTAAATAAACATTTATCTTAAAAATATTTAGCTGAATAATAACCACCTGTATTTGAAAAAGATGCCTGTTGACTATTCCCGGCTGTCAAACAAAGATTGCTTAAAATTTGTATACGTTTTCCGTCATCCTTAAAAGCTGTAATAATAGAAGCAAAATAATTTTATTAACCTTTTATTTAAAATACATTTTTCTATATAAAATAAATATCCATGAACACGAACCTTTTGGGTAACAGTCTCGTATTCACAGGAGCAAGATGGCATTGCCATTCCATCTTTTCATCATACTTTTTTCTTTATACGACACTAAAAATAGTTTATTTTTTACATAATTTTATTTACACGAACATATTCTTTTTTTCTTATAGAAAGCAAATATTTAAGATTACCCAACATCAGGTATGAAATGTTTCGTAGAATAAAGAAGTAACTGCAACTACACTTTACGCATTTTGAAGTTTTGCTGGGTGAAAAGTATATTACAATAATTACACATAAACTATCAGCTAAAAGTTTCGTAGAAGAAATAAGTAATTAGAATAACACAATATTTCTACATTGTAAAATGCAGGAACAACTGTTTAAGCATATTTGCGTTGAATTTTTTTTTTAAATCTTCCTTTAATATTTACATAAACATAATTATGACTTTATGAAACTGGATAATTGTAAAGCAAATAAATGTAAGTATTTATATATACCTCTATTTTCTGCTGGCATTTTATGTTTTCTAAGGTCGCAAAATTTTAGTATTTTTGCATTTATTCCTCTATTTTTGTCGATAGCTTCACGAGATTTTGACAGAAGGTGTAAACCATGATGCTCGCTTTATTCACGCAATAAAACATTTTTGACGCAAGTGTATTTACGTCTTTTTTACAGGAGTAGTGCGAAACATTTATTAAGGAACTTTAAGTCATCTTTCAACTGACAAGAACCAACGCAATGACGCAAACTTGTCAGTTCTAATGATAATAATACTTCTTACATTCACACCAATAAGCCTAGCCCAAAGGAAGCACTGTAAGGCTTGTGTTATGGATACAAGGGTAACGGATATACATACATAGCTATGTAATATTTTTAGAATATAATATAAATACCCATGATTCAGGTATGAATGCTCGTATTCATCTCATTTGTCCCTTCCGGGACACGAACCCAAGACCATCGGTGCGAAAGGCAATATTACAAGAATTAAAAAAAAACCTTAATGAGGTGAGGTCTTTAGAGGTAGTGTAAAAGATACTCAGAAGCAAGCGTATAAGAAATTAATGATACTGATGATTTATACCAATAATTAGGTAGTAGACTTGAATATTAAGCTCTTCAAAAATGAGACTCAAGTGCTTTTGTAAGACTTTCTCAGAGCTAAATCAGCTCTTAAGTTCTAAGTTTATATACTCGAGACTTAATGATCAGAACTCGAGATTAAGTTTTTCAAAAGAACTTCGTTATTACATATATCACTAATGACTGAGTTCTTTAAAATAAGCACAGTCTTTTAAAGAGAATTGAAATGAAATTTACAAAAGTATAAGAAATTCATCTTATCTCGATGTTTATAGCGGTATAAATATTTGTTCAAGCATATAGGCAAATATAAACAAAATAATATAAATATGAGTATAGTTAGGTGACAGGCTACACCAATGACTTTTACATAAGATATAAAATACGCATGTAAAAGACGACCATGCCTCCGAGCATTCAGGTAGGATTCGAACCGACCACCTTCCGCTATGCGGACGAGTCCTCTGACTGCTGAGCTACCGACACGCTGGCAAACGCGTCGAAATTTACAATCGCATTTCAACTTCTACTATGAGCTAGTATCGTTCCACCAATGTTGAACCCTAACTACCTTCAACATCGAAAGTAATATTTTTACAAATACTAGCGGCCCGTCCCGGCTTCGCACGGGTGGACAAAATTCTTTAATTTTTTTTCTATTATTAAATATTTTTCCGTTAGCGCCATCTAGCGTCCGGTAGACAAATAACTTGCGGTTAACGCGTTGCTATGGTAACGTTAATTGATACATTGGAAAAAGAGCGGGAAAAAGAGCGGACAGACAAATACACAAACCATTGTGATCTTAGATTATCGATTAAACAATAGATTAAGATAGAACCAGCTATAATGTTTTTAATTTTATTTTTTGCATTCACAATGTATTTTATACATGCTTATTTTATATCTTACAGATATAAAAGATGTTAAAGAATTTAAAAGACACTATTCTCAAAATTAGGACTCAACTTGAGTCAAAAGACTTCAAATCCAAAGGACTCAATTTGAGTCAAAAGACTTTAAATCCAAAGAACTCAAATTACATAATTCGAAAACGATTCGAGTAGAAGAGAGACAGCAGCACTACACAACGTACACGTGAACTGTTTTGTCAACTGTTTACAAAGTGAAGTGAAAAGTTAATGTGGTTTCCATTGTTTATTACAACAACTAAATGTTAATTTATCGATAAAATTGCAATTTTCAATTAACTATTTCTTTGTATTATACAAAATAATGACAATTTAATGATAATCATTCATTTCAAGTCATAAAAGTATGCAATTTTTCATAAATGTTTTCTTATAACGTTATCACGTAAAATTATCGTCCGTAAACGGACTTTACAGGCAACCATTTTTTTTATTTATTATTTTTTTGCTAACAAGCTAACACGGTACAATTGATGTATAAAATTATGTGATATTCATATGTTGCTCCAGATACTGGCACGCAAACGTTTAAATGTAACGGAAGCTATATAATGTCAAATAATTCAGCATGCAGTTAAAACTAGTAATATAATGATAATTAAAAATTAAATTGTTATAAAAATATCACTTCAAATTCAAAATTTTATTATTAATTTTGAATGTCACAATTAAATTAATAATAATAAGCAATTATAATAAAAATACTAAGAGCACAATGACATAATCATTTTAATCTCATATTAAGGAATTCATTGATATTATACTCGTATATAGGTACGCAGATCACACAATAAGTCGAACAGTCTATTTATAAATTGATTGAGCGAAGCTCTCTTTTAGGCAACTCAGAAATTTCGCTTGTGTCCCTCATGCAACTTAACGGTTTAACCGATTCGAACGAATTTTGGCATGAAATACATGATTATTATAACCTGACCGACATAGGCTATGTAAAAAAAAATAGACTTTACCATGGAGGAATAATTACCGAAAGAAAAATTCAAAAGCTGATCACAGCCAAACCGCTGAAACTACATTGATGAAAGTTGTCGCCAAAACTCACATCGTGGTCGTGACTAATGTGCAAAAAAATGTTTTGAAATTGGACGTACCATGGAGGAATAATCACCGAAAGAGAAATTCAAAAGCTGATCACAGCCAAACCGCTGAGACTGCATTGACGAAATTTGGTGCCAAAACTCACAAACGAAGGTAAGGTAGTGCTTCGCTCAGTATTTGCAAACAGAAGCATGTGTTGCAGACCTAGTTTAGTGGTAAGTCTACGATACTTAAAGCATTGTACAATTTACTGGCCATATTGAAACAGTTTTTGGTAAAGTATTTCGTTTTATGTGAGGCATCAACCAGTCGATTTGGATATCTTTTTGCAAAAGTAAATACCTCATGTTTCTTGGTAAAAAGATGAAATTTTTCTTAACGAATAAGTATAATTCAAAAATGTACATGGTGGGAAGCGTTAGAAGCCTAAGTTGCCGAAAAAGAGGTCTTAATGAATGGGCTATCTTTACATATGGCTCTGATACGCATTTTCTGCACCTAGAAAATCTAGACACGCGGTAGCGTGTCAAAGCAAGTTCAAGAAACAGAACTGGCGAGCCGCACCGTATGTAATATTACACGAACCATTTGGAGTCACTTTTGACCCCCTCATAAATCAAAAACTATTTCACATAAACTTATCAAATTTGTCTCATGTATTGAGACTTGCGAGATACATATGTGTTCTAAATTTCATAAGCTTATCTCAAACGGTTATTCAGATATTAATGTCCAAAAATCCTCATTTTTATCATTGACTGACTGACTGACCTACAGATCAAAACTCTAACCCAGTTCCAGATGACCTAGAGAGTTAAAATTTGGTATGCAGATAGGTAATTAGATGAATACAAAGTAATAAATAAAAAACTGGCAATTTTTAAATAATTAGATTCTTTTATGAACGCTTAACATAAATACCTAATTAGTTTTGAATTTGTCCTTTTAAAAGGACCCACGGCATTACGTACGATATGTACTAACCTACAAAAAGTAATGATATCCCAATCAAAAACATAAATGTGAAATTAGAGCCAAGTTCAATATTATGATAAATGCCTTGGTTGTTAACTTCAACGACAAAAGAAGTGAGATCTTAATGGGTGCCAAGTTCAATGGTCCGTCCTGAAATGTATTTATAAGTAACAGTATAACATAATATAATATCTTCTTATAACATAAGATAATGTATTGTAGCCTAAGGTCTGTCTTGGCTAGTTTTTATAAACCTACCAACGAATTATTATGTTTGATCGCTAGTTTCTATCAACAATCCAAATTTTCGGAATTATAAAATAAGAACCGACAAATACTTGTAGGTTTAGAACTTGCGAAGGCTATAATTCATATATGAAAACTGCGCGCACGTGCGCACTAACGTGCGCATTATACTTGAAAAACTATTCAATGCCATCCACAGCATTACTATTGCATTGGTTTAGTTAAGAAGGGATTTAGGAAAGATAATGAAAATATTAATATAATATCAATAACGCTGTTGATCTAAATTACGCACCACGTTTTAATTTTTTGGAAATTTTTCAAATTCTGCGTATGAATGTTCAGAACAATACATAATATTCAATAAATTTTAGAATATTTGTATCGTAAATTTTCATTATTACCAAAAATTTATTTTTATCTTTTTAGTCCATTTGTAAAAAAATATTTTCTCCTTTTTAGTACATCTATAACCCGCAGTAAAACGTGGTTTTTTAAAAGTTTTTTTTATAAAGTATTTATTTAACTCTTTTTAGTTTTAAATTATCTGAATTGTGCCTACTTAGTTCTTCAATATATACATGTAATATATATCAAATATCCAGACACACCACGTGGAGGTTAATTTAATTAAAGCCTAATTAAGTGGTTTTAGGATGTAAAACTGAAATTAAATATGAAATTGTTACGTGAAACAAGCCTGTATACAAAATTTCAGCCAAATCGGATAAGAGGAAGAGGTCAAAATAAGGATCTCAAATTTTGACGACAAACCAACAGACAGACAAGTGAAGTTAAGTAAAACGTGGTAAAAAAGTAAATTAAAATAAAACAGATTGTGTGGTGACTGTTTATATACAATGACTGTAAATGGTGTTCTGTGTTCTCGATAAGGTGGTGTAAATTATGTTGGGAAGTTTGGTTGAATGTGTGTCGTGGAGAAAAGTGTGCATGTGTGTGTTTGTGTTTGTGTGTGTGTGTGTGTGTTTGTGTGTGTAAATATGTGGGTTTATGTGTGTGTGTGTGTTTGTGTGTGTGTGTGTGTGTTTGTGTGTGTGTGTGTTTGTGTGTGTGTGTGTGTGCGTGTATGTGTGTGTGCAACGAAACATGTACGATGAGTTATAAAAGGTGTATGAAGATGTGAAAGAGTTGATTGCATTTAATGTTGTGTGTATAACAGCGTGTGAAACGCGGGAAGAGATATGTAGATTAATTATAATTAATTTAAGCTTTACTTTGTTCTTTTATTTTATAAGGTTTTCAATTTCATTATATTTTTAGTTTGCAGACAACTTCGTAATTTTTGCTTGCATGAATATGATGTCAAGGCGTGGAAATTAAGATTTTTATTAATTTTATTATAAATATGTTTAGATTGTACTGTAGACTGCCTCTTGGCGTAAGCAGTTCTTACATGGACTACACGAGCTACGTTCAAAATTCTTTTTTTATTTTGTGTATTTAAATTTAGTGGAAGGTTTTTATGTGCTTTTAAAAGGGCGTGTAGGATATATAGTTTTCTAACAGATAGGAGGCCACATTCAGAATATAGACTGTCGGTTGGAAACCTATAAGGTTTGAAGAATGTTACCTTCACCAAAGATCTTTGTGCCCGTTCCAATTCCAAAAAAAATATTTTCGTGGCTCCTCCCCAGATCGGGATTCAGTAGCTGAGGACCGATTGAGCCAACGATGTATATACCTGTTTTAATAAATCGGTATCGGCAACATGCCTGAGAGTTTTAAGGACCCATGAAAGTTTTCGAATTCTGCATATTAATAAGTCAATGTGCGTTTGCCAAGTAAAGCGTTGGTCGATCATTACACCAAGATATTTAATATTAGTAACTTTATTTATCATGACACATGAATAGTTTTGTTTTTTAAGATTGTTACAGGAGTGAATTTTAATGTGATAGTTTGGGTCAGGTTGAGTACTGTTATAATTTGTAAAGCAAATATATTTCGTTTTCGATGCATTCAGAGTTAATAAATTTATGCATTTATTTATTATTATTAGCTTATGTAGCGTTAAAGCCGCTACATAGCAAGTCTGTTATATTCTTTTTAGTTTGTTGTTCTGACCTTTTTTGTTCGCCGTCTTACCGTTGACAAAAGCTTGCGACGGGTGACAGAAAAAATATATTGAGAGAGATTTTGACAGGCTGACAGTCGGTTTTCAGATGTTTTGTTGGAAAACGTGATTTTTTTGTTAAATGAATTTAAGGATTTTTGTCAAAGAAATTGATGAAATTGTGTTAATTTTACTACCGAAAGTCTAGGTCACTGTTAGCCGCCTGCGTTTTGGAGCACTGAGATCGCACTTAATAAATCTTTTACCCTTGGATAGGGGTAAGTAGTTTTATTGAAAATTTGGATAGGCTCCTTTGGGTTTACGTTTGATGTTTATGCTTGAATTGTTTGGTTTCAGTTTTTAGTTTGGAGTGGTACTGGAGTCTGTGAGCGGAGAAGGTAGTATGCCATGTGATGAGACATTTTGACAACAGCAGTACATATACAAACATCACCACAGGTCAGGCCTTTAACCATTATACCTTGTTCCTGCTCCCCTACGTTCTGAATCCACGTTAGACATAAAATTACCAAGATTGTAAGTCCAGTTAATGATCACCTTGAGGTCTACACAGAGTTAGTCATTTAAGGTAGTTATTTAATCTACGGATCTAAGTAAATACTGTTTGTATGTACATATGTGCAAGCTTTGTCTGTTCTATCTAGTAAGTTAATTTATTCCTATAGGAACAGAATTACTTTCAACTTTGATGTGTTAGAGGTATATTTTCATTGTATTTATTAAAGTCCTAAACATTTGTATTTTCTTTAGCTCTAAATTACATAGTCATCAATATATACAATAGCCATTGAGCTAAGGAAAAGCAGCATGCTTGTTTAACGCTTCTCCAACTGCTAAGTTTTTGATAAAGAATTGTAATTTAAGCTCTTAACTCCTTGATTTATTTGTTCCCTCATGTATTATTTTAAATGATTATAAGTATACATATCTTATTATTTTATTTGTCTAAATTATTAAAGTTTCTCATTGGCATTTCTTGGTTCTTTTTTTGAATCAATAAATTCTACGTATTTCTCCTGCGGTCCAAATCCTAGGGGTTTGTTACAAACTTCTACTCGTAATAGAGTTTTTGTAACACTTATTATTAGAATGGGTTCGCTATTGATCCCAATCAAGCCCGGGGCCAAGACAGGAACCACGATGGAACGAGCTAACCCAGAAGATGCCTATTCACTTTGGCTTTAAATACAGACGGGTCATAAGTACTAAAAATACAGACGCAGGGAGGGGAGAGGGAGTTCCACACCTTTACTGAGCGCATTATAAATGCTGTTGAGAAGCGCCTGGTGCAAAAGGTAGGTATAGCAACCGAGAAAGGGTGGTAGCCTGAAGAAGGGTGATGCCGGCATGAGCATGTGCTTCGATACTTGTTTAAAATATTACATTTGATGTTATAAGATCAGGATTTAAAAGAGCAAAAAAATAAAATTAAATAATTAATAATTTTTACATACACACCAATTAGCCTAGTCCAAAGTAATCATTATAAGGCTTGTGTTATAGATACCAGGGTATAGCCAAGGGTATATATATATATTATTTAGTATTCATCACAAAAACATCTGCCCTTCACAGATTTGAACCCAGTACCGTTAATACGAAAGGCTGGATCGCTACCATTGCACCAAACGGCCGTAAGTGACTGAGTTTTATATGACGAAAACTCAAATTTGCCAAGGGAAACGAGACTTCAGCTAATAAATAGGAATCACTTAGTTTGTTAACTCATTTATGGCGCTACAGCAAAGGCTGGTAACCCCCGTGTAATCCACGGTTACCCATAACTTACTCCGGCGGTAGTCTCCCGCGTAATTCCACGGATTACAGGATCAGGGGCTCCCGCAATGTATAGCCCAAATAGCCCGATTCCCAGTCTCGCGAATACATACATTCTTGGACACGACCACTTTTAGCATCTATCGAGTTTATATATATATATATATATATATATATATATATATATATATATATATATATATATATATATATGGCTCATTGATCTAAAGGCTACTAGCGCCATCTAATTAAATTTACAACATAATTTGAATTAGTCTTGATGTCGTTCGATTTTTTTGTATTGCAAAGAAGCGACATCTAGTTTGGTAAGATTAATTGGTACAGTGACATCTAGTGTTTGCTTTTGGTATTGGGATGCTGGCGTTGGAAAAGCCTTTAAGTGGGGAGAAAACTTTAAAACTATTTTTACCGGATTAACAACGCATTGAATTTTGTTTCTTGAGATGACGAGACAAGAAATCATCAAAGAAACGTCAGGATTATATATACAAAAAAAAACAAAATTAAAGGCATGGTAATTATTTAATTATTCATTTATTTGTTTGCAAGGAAACATGGTACAAAAATGTACACAATTGCATTATGTTCACGTGTTGCACCAAGGACTGGTACGCAAACCTTAACATGTAAAAGCTATATAATGTCAAATAATTCAGCATGCAGTTAAAACTACATAGTAATATCAATGTCATTATTAAACTCCACTGAAAATATCACAATTACATCACAATTAAATACTAATCATAATTATAAATAATGCCAATAAAAATACTAGGAGCACAATGACATAATCTTTTTTTGTTTTTCATATTAAAGAATTCATTAACATTATCTATACACAGATCACACAACAAGACGAATAGTCTATTTAAAAATTTATTTAATGGCAACTCTGCGATAGTTAAGGGCAAAGCATTGTACAATTTTATGGTAATATTTTAATAACTTTTGGCAAAGTATATCTGGTATAATTAATTTTATTTAAATATGTGACAGGCACGGAAGTGTAAAAACTTTATAATAATTAAGGATACTTTTTAATAAATGCAGCAACTTCCAATTTGTAATAAGATGCCAACCTGAACTCTTAAGAAGTGGTTTGCTAGATGCTTGTCAAATACCACATAATACCATGTATCAATTTGCTGTCGGTATGTAATCGGCCCGTGAACAATGGACTTGGCGCGCAAACAATTCCGATTGAGAGGAAACACGGGCGAGATGTCTCCGTCCCAGATTGTCCACAATGGTGACGAAGGAATCCGAGTATTCGGCCACGTGACCTCGCCTCGGCGGACAATGAGGAATTCAGCATACACTCAGATCAATTGCCTCGATAGAGTATAGAAATTACACGATATCATATTGGGAGGTTTTATTATTCGAAATTCAAATGATAACGAAGTATATTTTTCTTTAAGTGTTCCGTACTCACAAATGGAAGAAACGGAACCCTTATGGGATCACTTTATTGTCCGTCTATTCGTCCGTCCGTCTGTCTTTCAAGACTCCTTAGCTCGGGAACGCGTGGAGGTATGAAGTTGAAATTAAAACAATGTACTCATGTTCTCAGTACCTTGAAGATTTTGACAAATTAAACTATCAAGGGAATCAAAATGTATAGGGTATTTCCTGCGCCAGTTTTAGCACTACCAACGCCCCGGGCGAGATATAAACATCTCCTCCTAGCTGTTTTCAAACCTTTACTATAAGAAAAAAAGGCAAAACATATAATAAATACCTATTTATTACAAAATAACCATCTATTAAAATATTTAGTAAAAGATATTTTAACCAATCAATTACACTATAAAAAAGCTCAGTGATAACATTGGGAAACAAGAATATGCTTAATTACGTTGGCTAATTAAACACAGACAACTGACGTTCAAGTTTCTCATGAGCCTACTACTCTAGTCAAACAGATAAAAGATTTCAGTGCTTTTAGCGGCCCTTTATGTCCGGTGCCCTGGGCAGTCGCCCGTATGTAGCACAAGTAAATGAGAAAATCCGAAAATCATAAAATTGTAGTTGCTTCACACAAAAATTGCGATTATCAACTTATTTGCAGTTGGTTAACTAACCGCGACCTATGACAATATATGGGGACGACAGATTTTCAACAGTAAGGTTAAGTTTGTCTCTCAATTCGTTTATCTTTATTCCCGTAATGAACGCCCTAATTACTTAACTAATAGTTTTGTATGGAACCCTCGGCGCGAGAGTCCGCCTCGCACTTAGCCAATTTTTAAACCTTTTGACCCTTTAGACGGCTACCTGTCATATAATTTGTAACCCATGGCAAAAAAAATACCGTTGTGTAGTGTACTAGCGAAGCCTCTGGCGCCTTATCAGTCCTAAGTCGAAAGTCGCTAGCACACTTCACGATGCCTTTCGCCTCAGGCCACGCCCCGCTCCATTCATTCAATAATGGCGCGCGTACGCAAACAAGCAAGTGAAAGCAGATTGACAGTTGACAGTACTGACATCAAGGGCAATTTAAAAACTAGTTGTTTATGATTGGCCGTAGTATAAATCTATAAGGCCGTATTAAAATTTCACTCTCATCATTTTTTCAAAACGCGCCTAAAGAAGTATAACTTCAAAACATCATTTCTTTGTTTCGCTCATTATCATATTTTTTTTTATATTAACCAACAATTAAAAGTGAAACAAAAGGGAAAATAAAGTTTGTTGTATGTAATGAAAACATGTCAGTATACAGTTTTTGGTGTCTTTTTTCACGTCTTCGTGTAAACGGAGAAGGTATCCTATTTGACTTAGAGGGTAGGGAAGTTATCGCAATAGACCTTTGATATACTTCCACGTGAGGTAAAAAAATCATCAAATCGAGCAAAGCTTTTATTTACTAGATCTGATTTACTTTTACCTGTCCCGGTGTCTGTAAGTCTTGCAAGTTAAATTCGACCCATTTCCCGGTTTCTGATTGAGCTTTAATTTTACATGCATATGTATATCGCGTGACAATGCAATATTATAATGACATAGAGCAGATTTGATGCTGGAGCTAGAAGTTGGCCATAGGAACTCCGCAATAAAACGACACAACTTCATCGAATTTATGCTTTTTAACTTTTTGCTTGTTTTTTACAAAGCTTTTTAAACCTATATCTTGTTGAAAAAGTAATATACCGTTTAGGTATTCATTATTAAAATCTCTTTAATATAACTTCTTCTCATACATAAAATCACGTCTTTTCCAGAGGGGTTGGCAGAAATCACAGATTTCCACTTACCACGATCCTGACATACATCTCTAGCTTCTTTAACTCTCATTAGCCTTTCATACAAGCTCGCCCGTTAATCATTTAACCTGGCCTTTTTTCAAGATATTCTCTATTTGGTCCCTGAAAGTTCGCCTTGGTCGTTACCGAATTGCCCATGCACATTTGCCTCCTATATTTGTTCTTTCTTTCATCTTCTCCAAACAATCTAATCATCTCTTTTTCTATCTTTGTCACTATATCTTCTTCCACACAACATCACTCTAATATCACATCATTTCTTATTTTATCCATCAAATTCACTCCAGCTATACTTCTTAAAGCTCTCATTTCCACTGCATTAATCATACATTCGCGCTTCTTCTTATAATCCAGTCATATAATGGGTTCGCTTCGGAATCAAAGATAATCATCTATAAACTTGTGTTAACCTTTATTTTGACTAAACTTGTCTCAAAAAGTACCGTAGGGTGGTAGCGACTACAGATATCTAAGGTCAAATTTCAAATTTTTGCACATTCTTTGTAAATATCTCGTTTCCTATGGGTTTTATGCTCTTTGTATGGCTATAAATATTTTAGAGGACTTCATTCTCTACAACTTTTGTCTAATACTTACTTGTATACAATGTAGAACTTTCTCAGGTACTTATTTACCTCATAATAATTCAAGATGTATCGAAAGAGGACAGAAATGTAATTTTGTTTATTTGTAATTTATCATTTGGCCTTAATGTAAATTTTTAATGTAAATCTTGCTTAAGGTACTTTTAAGCCTTAGTTGTTTTTGTGTCTGTATTTTAAGTATTATCTCATTTTAAGCAAACTAAGTATCTATGTTAAATAAATATTCTTTACACCGAACTCTTTAGATCTAGCTATTAATCGTATCATTCGAAGTCAACCAGATGTCCCGATTTCTCTTTCTTTTAAAGCTCTTCACTTTTATCAAGTAAAATCTTTTTTAAAGGCAAATTTAATTAAATTCATTAATATTGGTATACGCTGAAGATTTCGTTTCATCAGTTTTAAATTTTTGCGTTGTTAACTACATCCAATGTCTAAGTGATTTAAGATCGATTGAACTACACAAAGTCCCTTTCGATTCATAATAAACATAACCGGAAATCAAAGTATGAGGTGATTTCCCCTTTTCGAAAGTTTTCATATTTATGGAATTTTAACTTTTACTAAATATTATTAAATTTTATTCTTATTTTTCTTTTTAGTATAATGATCCGCTTAAATATATATGCTAGCGAAGCTTTATGCTTAGCGACTGCATCGACCTTGCATATCTTTAAGCTTTAAAAAGTAATGCCATTTAAAATTATTAAAACAAATACGATGACCGTTTGGTGCAACGGTAGCGATCCTGCCTTTTGCACCGTTGGTCCTGGGTTTGAATCCCGGAAGAGGCAGATGTTTGTGTGATGAATACGAGCATTTGCACCTGAGTCATGGGTATTTATATATATTTCTATTAATATTACATATCTTAGTATCATATATACATATGTGCTTAATCTGGGCTAGGGTGATTAGGTGAATGTAAAGAATATTATTATTATTAACTATTATAAATAGGCAGCCTAAAATTTTAGTAGGTAGATATAGATATAAGTTGTACGAGGTATGTAAATAGAGTTGTAAGATGAGTTTTTCAGGTAGAAATAAAAAATATCACCTAGTTCGTAGAATCAATGACGCTCTCATGAATTTTAGCCATTTGGCACTAAAATGCCTTGGACATGACTCCGCAGGGCTGTCAACTATCTCACGCATTTATTATGAATAATAAATTTTATTTCTTTCATGCCAATATGCCTAACCCGTAGTAAGCACAGTTAGGCTTGTCTTGATTTTTTTGTATAAATATATTATTTATTATATATATTTTTTGTAAAAATACTCATGGCTCAGGTACAAATGCTAGTATTCATCGCATAAACATCTGCCCTTCTCGGGACTCGAACCCAGGATCCAGTTAATTTAATCTTCAGAAGTTAAATAATTAGTATCTAAAGCTGCATTAGCAGGTTCATACCAGATTTGGCTGGGCAGGGAGAGAAACAAGAGTAGTGAAGGTGAGTATTGATGATCATCGGAAAGGGGCCCCTTAAACCTACGCCCATGTCACAAATCTTGGAATCTACTCGGAGTTTCTTCTTCTGCCACACGATGGATCCAGCACCATCGGTGAATCCATGGAATGTTAAGAAGTTCGTCTCGTCTCATACATTTGATAGCAGTTATTCTGTCATCGGAACAAAATAATTTACATAAATATTAACGTTCCCAAAATACTACCTTATGGCACTCCAGACTCTAAAATTGTACATAGAAATACATATATTTTTTAATTTTTTGTCTTAACGCTTGGTAATAACAGAATTATTGTTTTTTTTTTACTTAAATGCGATTTAAACAAAATATTAAGCACCTACATATATCTTATTTCTCATATAAAAATATCCATAGCTTAGTTTCTCTAATTCCTAGTACTTTATATAAATCGTTTTATTCAGCTATATTTAAAATGCTAAATAATTTTTTTTTAATTTATATAAAATTTTAACAATTAGGCACGTGCCCAATTAAAATATATGAAAATATATGAAAACCATTGCATTAGTCATCCTGTGATCACGGCTCCTATAAAAGAGTCGAAACGTCAGGGTTAAATATAATTTATTCACAAAAACCGTATTTTTTTAAATTTAAACTCAGTTCTTATTGTGCGCCAATCTTGTCCGATATAAAAATTATCTTGGCCATCAACGTCAATTCTCCCATTGGGCTTGATTTGCAAATTTTAAATTGCTTAACGAAAAATTTTAGGTAGGATTTTTTTTGTACAAATTCGTGACATTAATTCAATTTGAACAGGACAACGTCAGTCTCATCAGCAATTGGATAATAATCTTAGGATTTTCAAGTTAATATTTTATCTTTTAAAATTTTAATATAAATTTGGAAAGCTAGAAAAGTAATGTCACGCCCATCAGTCACTTATATATTATTATAGTCTTTACTGCACTTACAAAGTAGTAGAACAATACAAATATTTTCGAGAGCAATTGTATTTTTTTCAGTTCTTTTCCTTTACTAAATGTCTACTATTTCCCGCGGGAAAGCGAAGCCCACCATATTAAATCTGAATATTTGAAAGTTCAGAGCTGAGAAACTCATGTCTAGTTTCTCTCGCTGGGGCTACTGTTACCAAAAATAACGAAACAACATTTTATCCAGTTAGTCTTTGACAACAGTTTACTAAACAAGTCAGTGTACGTGTTTTCTCTAAATTATTTTGTATAAATAGAGTTCATTTATCTAAACGGTGCAAATCGTAGTATATCTAAACTTAACATATTTGGCAGCCGTTTAATCACTCAAAACAGTTATTTAAAGTCACGTGTACACGTCAAAAACATTGTTGCTGGTACTAAAAGTTTAATTTTAATTTTATTTGTGCCGTCTGTGAATTAATTAAAACGAAGCGGTTAAGCGAGCTTCTATAAGCAATTAAATAAATAAATATTAATTAAAACCGATTTAAAACAATTAACTAGAACCGGTAGAGGCTCTTTAGCTTAAAGAAATATTAACATTTCAATTTGAAAAAGCCTTGATCATCAGTTTTGTAATGTGAGTTAGTTAATAAATATTTATTTAAAAAATCAAAGTTGGCTGTGCTCTATCAGCTTCTATATTTGATTGAATACTTACAGGATCATCTGATTAACATAGAATCGTTAGGTATTTTATTTTCAATAAGAAGTAGGGTAAACTGAAAATGTTGAGTGGAACTATCACAAAATATCAAATGTACCCAAATAGAACGTTTGAACCATATGGACGGAGATCGAACCTTCCCATCGTGCTATAGATGTGGACCCAATCGTAACTTAAGTATTAGATTATCAATCAATCAATTTATTAATCTGTTAGTATTAAAGAAAATTAAAAGCTATGTTAGTATTTGACATTTCACTTTAAATCCTCAAATAAATAAAATCAAATCATCGAATCATTGAAATAAAATAAATAATAATTTAATTACTGAAATCAAATTTAAGAATAAGCAATCAAATCACAAAAATTGAAATATGAAAAATCAAAATGTAAAATAGTCCAGAAAAATTATAGTATATTTATGTTAGTAGGCCTTCGGATTAATTGTCTCACCCAATATTTAAGGATGGGACAAAACATTTGTCATCAGTTTAAAACAATGATTAGTTTAAAATTCTTTATTTTAAATATTCATTGTCACTTAAAATATTTGAACATTACAATAATTAAAACGCAAGCATAAGGTTGCGTTTCCACCAGAGATGAGCTAAGATGAGCAGTGCGAGGACGTGTGGCGGACTCTTTTCAAATGCAAGCGCACTCGCCACTATACACTGCTTGCTTCTCAGTTCAGTAGAGAACCTATTAACTCGTGTCTTGAAGAGCCCTAAATTGTATTTGTCAGGAAACACAGATTCAGGCAAAGAGTTTCACTCTTAGTGAGACTCTTTGGTATAACTACCATATCAGCTCAGCTCACTCAGTACCTAAATCTAAAGTCAAGCAACCGACACCTTGCTCGAGGGATTCCGAATATTTCCGACCAACGCCGTTCGCGGTTCGTTAGCCGATAATAATACTCGCGTGTCTGTGAGTCAGTGACTCTGTAGGTGAATATACATAAGTAAGTTACTCATGTCTAGTTTCTCACTCGCCTACATCCATAACACCTCGCGGATATTCCTCGCTTGTTTTGTAAGCACAAAAACCTCGTTCCACTAAGCTGTTTCCACAAGAGCAATGCTGAGCGGGGCTAGGTTAATAAAGTGATTTCATTGGCTCATATTATTTAAATAAAATTAAACACTTTTTGGGTCCATACCAATTATTACAAAAAAATTGGGGTTTAGAATTTTTGTAATAATTTTGACGTGACAACGTCTTATAAATTGGTTTGCCGGGTTACACTTCAAGAAACTGTGTTACGCTCCGCTCACGTTATGCGCTCACAATGAGAGCGAGTGAGAGGCACGCGTCCCTTCCACTCGGGCATGGTTAGCCCGCCTAAGAGCGAGAGAGACAGACATAAAAAGTGGAAGGGACGCGTGCCTATAAATTAATGTTTTAAATATAATTCTTTGTATAAATAAATGTTTTAAATTGTTACTATTATTTCATCCTTCTTCCTACTATACGAATGAATATTCACATTTAAATTATTTTACCACTCAAAGTCGTTGTCACGTAAAACTTTCGCCCGTATACCGACTTTACAGGCAACCAATTTTTTTTATACATTATCATGCTATAGGTTCAGTGACAACCCTACAGATGGCGAGGGAAATTCTCCAGTGCAGCCGCTTTGCAGTTAATGCGATGATAATTTCGCAACTAGTCTCGCTGCTCGCTACGCTGATTACGGCTTCCTATTATTTTGATTCTGACTTTAACTCATTTTACTTTAAACTGAGTAATAATATTTCTTACAAGGAAAACGTGTATGCAAGCTTTTCTGACTAAACGTAAATTTCTTTAACATAATTATTGTCAACGATTATGAGAAAACTGAGCATTACCGTTATCATATATATATGAACATTTTCTCCACGTCGCTCAACAAATCAGTAACTACTGGACTTTCAGAAGCAATATCACATTATGACATACATCAGTATGCAGTCATTTTCACTACTTCACTATTTTGGGAACCGCTATTTTAGTGGCCGTTCTGTATGCGGGAAGGCGTCTGCGACGAAGGTGTTCAGCAAATCTACCTCTAGCACCTTTAAACGCTCACATGCAAGTGAATTTGAATAGTATTTGTGTGAAATATTTAAGTCATTTGATTTTATAAGCATAGAGACTCTAAGCATGAAAGTTTTAAGTTTTTATATTTTATTAAGAATTTACACACATTTTTATGTCTTCTCCTTGCGCCGGCAACATGTACGGTTTTACATCCGCACAATTGCGACATCGACGATTCAACATTTACTGTATTATATTGTAATTTTAATATCATAGCTTATAGTACGCATTCGATCGCCCCGGTGTCTGCTCACGTCATTATCTAGCATAAATATTTTCTTATCAAATTAAACATAGTACGGCAGCGAGTAGTACAAGTAGATTTCTTTAGCAAGTTTATACTCCATGTAAACCGGATTTAAGTTATCAATCCCATAACAGAATTCAGAAGCATTAACAAACCCACTAGCCTAACACATATAACCCGATTAGACCCACTCCAGCACTCTCTCAATGTATTTTTAATCCGAACCATTCAGAGCCCAGCTTGGTGCACTTAAGCGAAAAGAACTTTCATTGTGCTGCACATAAAACATTGAAAGATAAGATATTACTGCTAGAACAAACAAAACAAACCATTGTTTCAAATAAAACAACTTATTTAGGGTTTTTTGCGCCTAATTTAATTTTAATCCTGACGTTTCGGGTCCTTTGCAGGAGCCATGCCATATCACACGATATCTAAGACAATGGTCGTCATATATTTTCTACTGCCCTTATAGTATTTTATTCGGTTACATTCCTAACTGTTAAGTTTTCAATATAAATTATGCGCAAAAAAGCCCTGAATAAATTGTTTTATTTAAATATGTAATGTCCGCGAAAGTATAAGAACTAAACCATTGTTTCGTTTAATACGATATCCATCATCGTTATTTTAAACACAATTAGATAAAAATATATATTTACAAAACTAAAAAATAAGTATTTAACAACACGTCTGATCGCCATAATTAATAGCAGAACTAAAAGGCAATATTTGAGCTTAGAACGGGTTTTTTTGTCGAATAAAAAAGAATTAAATAACCGGATATAGTTTAAAATAGTTATAAGACGTGTTTACCACTCGACAGTCGGAACAAGACTGAGGTTCAGCGCCTAGATGCGGTCACAAACCCAAGTTGTAGAAACACAACTGCAAATGGCGTGTTTGCGTTCCCTTTTTAGAAGTCGTAATGCTGGCTTTTTAGTCTAGATATACATCAATATCCAATCAATAAAGTTTGATAATAATTCGTTTCACTAGATCCGGGCACGAAAGACGCATCCCCTCCCGTAGATATACATTTATTTTTTTGGAGCGGAGCTCCCATGGATCAGCTTCAATGTTCCAACGTCTGTTACGCCATAACTACCCGAGTTCTTAACCGATTTTAACAATTTTTGTGTTCGAAATTTACAAAATTAAAAGAGTTATGGCCAAAAAACATTGGATCTATGGGATTTCCCATTGAAACAAAAAGCACGTGCTTTTTTAAAGTATTCATTCTTATGGAATTTTAAAATTTACTTAACATTATTGATTTTTGTATTACGCTCCGCTCCAATATATGGTGCTAGCGAAGCTGTATGCATAGCGCCTACACATACCTTTATAACAAATGCTTTGCATGCGATATAACATAAATAGGGGGCTAAATGCATTTCTTAATATACATAAAGCTTTAAACAATCGCATTTATCTTAATAGGCACAGCAGCAAGGAAAAGGGAGGCAGACATTATATTAAAATTTATCTTTAAAATGTGCTCCATTGGAGTAATAACATTTTAATAAAGTTATAAAATTTTAGTATATTGGTTTCAGCTTTTAAGTATTCCGATAATTTATTGTAAACTTTTTCTAAAATCTTCAGAAGCACAACTCATTTCCATGTGGTTTTTTTATATATAACTAGCTGATCCGCGTCGCTGTGACTCAGTTATAATAATTTGCATGATTTTCTTTTGTTATAAATAAAATGAAACCTATCCTATGTCCTAAGTTGGAACAAATCCATAATAATGAAAAAAAGTCATCAAAATCGGTTGAGTAGTTCCGGAGTTCATCGCGGTCAAACATTGTGACACGGAATTCTTATATATATATACTAGTTGACCCGGCCACGCGTTGCTGTGCCGACTGCAGCGCCATCTGCCGGGCGATCTAAACCATTTGTGAATCTAAACCATTCTCAGATCCCCTTGAACACACACAAAAAAAATCATTCAAATTGGTCCAGCCGTTTAGGAGGAGTTCAGTGACATACACACTCACAGAAGAATTATATATATTAAGATATATACATACTAGCTTTTACCCGCGGCTTTGTCCGCATTTTTTTTTTTCTATAAAAAGTATCCTATGTTACTTCTAATACCTCCAAGACTATATGTACGAAGTTTCATGATGATCGGTTTAGTAGTTTTTGCGTGAAAGCGTAACAAACAAATTTACATTCACATTTATAATATTAGTAGGGATAGATGTCCACAGTTGATACGCATAAAATGTGTGACAAATTAACTTATGATTTTTCCACATCACCCATGTTCCATACATCCTTGAGGCTGTTAGTCATGGTGAAGCCAATGAACTTAAAACTCTCTTAATGGGTGATTATGGCCTGGTCTCCATATCCATGGAAGGTAGGCCTTCTAACTGTTGTAGACGATTTAAGGATGAATTCGTCCATGTTTATATAAAAATATCAAAAATCCTGTTAGAAAGTTAAAAATAACCTAAGTGTTATGATGTATTCGTACATAAGTTGGTACCAATAAAGCATCAAACCAAGCACATGTTGTATTCGTTTCTCCTATACATGTCATTGGAATATAGACCTTATTTCAACTCATATACGCATCACTTAGTATTATTATTTGGTTATTTACCATTTAACATTAATGTAATGTTCATACTACTATTAATTATGTATAAGTAATAATTGTAACTATTAATTAATCGATTTTTAGTATTACAAAAAATACAAATATTTTACATTACAGTTGTTATTTATTACGCATATTACTTTTTGATTAAACTTCTTTGTTGTTTAATTGGAAATATAATGAGTTATTTGTAAGTTATTAACATATTGATTCAGTAACAAATATACGATAGTTTTCATATTACAGTATTTGATATTATATTTGGAAATGGTTTGTATTAAAAAAAATTGTTAGTCATTGCCGAAATTCATTGACGAACCATAAAAACCATTTGAAAATAGAATAAAATATATACCGTTTCTAAGATTTGGTGGATGTATACACCTCAAACATAATATAAAGGTGGAAAACGTACACCTCAAACATAAGAAGAAGGTAGTTAGCGTTCAAAATTGGTGGAACGATACTAGCTCATAGTAGAAGTTGAAATACGTTTGTGAAATTCGACACGTTTGCCAGCGTCTCGGTAGCTCAGCGGTCAGAGTAGTCGCCCGGATTGCGAAAGGTCGTGGGTTCGAATCCCATCTGAGAGCTCGGAGGCGTAGTTGTTTTTTACACACGTATTTTATATCTTATAGAAGTATGTTGACTTCCGTGGTAAGCAGTGAATATTTTATATTATATTCTGTAATATCAAAACCATAGTTCATTCACATGGATCTATCAACGATTATATAGCCATCTGATATAAGTGCTGTTAAGCATTTTGGACAAACTTTGTTTACTATTAAAGAGACTTTAATATAAAATCATGATTGTCAACTTGAAAATTCTATCAAACTTTGTTTGTTATCGAAAATCAGACCCTCGTCCAGTTTGCACTGTAAAACAGTTGGAGCGTGCTGTTGGCATCTGCAGTCACGTACGGAACGTGTTTCACAAGTATTCCTTTAGTTTATGAATTCGATGCAGCTCCTCGAATATCTTTATTTATATAAAATATTTATGTACGTATGTCACTGACCTCATCCCAAACGTCTGGATCGATTCGTGGAGATTTTTCGAGTGTATTTAAGTCCCTGGATGGTTAATATTCTCTCCATGCTACTCTCCCGAGGCTCTAGGCTGGCGACCGGTTCCGCAAATGGCGCTTCAATGTAAACCCGGATAAGTCCTCCACTGTTTGCTCCAATGTCAAACGCTCGTCTATCCCGAACCGTTATAATTCTACCCGCCTTCAGGGGAAATCTTTTCCCTGGCAGCGCTCTGCCAAGTTTTCGGGGGTCACACTAAACTGAAAACTCACATTCTCCCCTCATATCACTCTTCACACCCTCTGGTGTCCCAAAACGAGCAGTTTTACTTAGGTCGCCCCAAATAATAATTTGGTAGGTCTACAGTATTTGCCTTTAAAATGTAGGCATGCAAATATGTATTTAGGTAGATCGATGAAATATTATAGGTATTTAAAAACAACAAATTCATTTTCTAAATTAATGAATTAGGTATGTCACAATCAATGTCAATAATGATTTCGATCGATTAATTGGATCCGTTAGGTTTTCAAAGCTCAATAGTAATAATCATAGAAAAATAGATTAGTATAAAACATCGAGCACATACCCAATAGAGTAGAAATGTCAATTATTTTGTTTGAAAACAATTCCGCTAATTCGCCGCTTCTCACACTGCTCTAACTGCGCTCCGATTGGCTATCCTAAGGTCAACTATCACTCTAGAGATGTGGTAGTGTCCAAGTATCAAAGGTTCATCGATATCGATAGTCAATACATCAGTAATTATAGCAATAGTGAATAATACAAACGTGTTCTCTTATGGAAGTAAATGCCTATAAATGCTGCTAGTGATCAAATAAGAAGATATTAACCCCTGAATTGCACCTTAACAAGAACCAAACCAATTACCAAATTACATTTATTTAGTTGTATTAAAAGTAAAGTTGAAATAATCAATTAACCATTCATTGGTTTACTGATTTTTAAAATGAATTAGCTTCGTATAAATTCTTCTGACTGATTGTTTCTTATCATTTGTCTTTTTATTGCTAAAAAACGCTAACACAAAAAAACAATTTCAATTCAATTTGTTACAAACCGATTTATTCAAAAAAGTATAAAAACCGTTCAACCGTTTATTTCAACTACACTAGATACCTAATATATCGGTATAATCGATCAAGTTTTAGATAATCAATAATGCACAACACTATCAATTAGATCATTAATGCAAATATTATAATTTCAAAATTACTTTTAAGTTTGAATAAAATATGTAATAAGCTACAATAATGTTATTTATCGATACACCCCTTGATCCTTTGAATGCAACACTAGTGTTGAGAGCGTAGACTAGAAAGAGATGGCGTAATGAGAATTACTTTATGTGGAAGCAGGACGCATAGACACCTGAACACGTGCGTCAACCATTTCACTTAGATTGTCCAGTTTAACGTGAGCCCTGACAATTTTTTATAAAAAAATATTTTTAACTATAACTTTCCGATGAAAGGTTATTCCGTCAGTTTTATAATTTGAAGTTCTGTTGTTTTTTCCGCGCCACCGAATAGAACGGCACGCCATTATGAAACTATTTATTTGAAATTAAATTTCGGAATAAGCAGACACGTCCGCACAGATCCAATACTGGTTTTGTACTGTTTTAGTGGGAGCGAGCGTTAATATTTATAAGTGACAAATCACTAATCAGTTGCGGAGGCGGACAGCCCAATATTACCACTCTATTGGGTATGTGCTCGATGGTATAAAAATATGACTTAAATGGCATTGTGTGCCCCAGATATATAATTAACAAAAAAAATTAATATAAAAAACAACAATTAGATTAAATAATAATAAGGAGAATAAAATTATCAATATAATGTCAAGAAATTTTATGGTCTAAGTACTCTTTAATCGTTAATGTAAAAACCATGTTCTGCCAGCCAAGAAAGCAGATTTCCTAAAAATAATTTTCTCCATGGGTAGGTCTCTCGAGTTCGGTAGTAACTTATTATATATGTTTATAGCCATGCAGTAAACACTTTTTCTAAAAAGTGTTAAATTGCTTTTTGGCATACATCATTTGTTCTGTCTACATTTACGTGCGTTAGCATTTCTTTGATAGTGGGTGGCAAATTATTCTGAGTACCGTATAACAAAAAGATATTAATCGGATATATACATACAGGGTAATGTTATGTATGTTTTATATTTTCTGAACCACGGTTGATACGATTCCAAACTTTGTATACCAGATACTGCTCTTATACATCGTTGAGCTGTAAATGCCCTTTCAAAATTTACTTTATTTCCCCAGATTATTACAAGTACGGAGGAGACATATCCATGATACGCTTGCAATGCACATAGTATTGATGCAACTCTTTTGATTCTGTGTGAGGCCAAGTCCAACTTAAGTTTTCGCCAATAATAATACCTAAGAATTGTGAAGAGTTTACTATTTCAACATTTTCATTTTCATGCTTTATGTAGAGATTCAGTTTTTTGAGTACGAAGTTGGTTAGCCTTAGTTTTATTAGTATTTATTTGTAAAGTATTTTTGTTCATCCAATTGTGAATGTATTATTATTATTAGAATAGTATTATTTATGTCTGTTTCCAGCTTGTCTATATTTTTGTTTTTGAATAACAAGGCACACTCATCAGCGAACAAGAAACAACAATTTTTTTGTTACATCTGGTAAGTCATTTATCTATATTAGGAATAGCAGCGGACCTAATATGCTCCCTCTGGAACGCCAGTTGTTGTATGCCTAAATTCAGATCTAGCCCTGATTTTTATATTATTTTCTACTCTTGCTATTTTTGTACATTGTTGAAGGTTGTCACGATAGCTGGAAAGCCAACTATTCGCTATTTGATGTTTTAGTGTTTTTAGTTATACATTTTTTACCCGTTTCAATGAAGAAATTCTCAAAAGCCCTTGCAATATCTTTCGGATTGGATGAGGTTTTATTGTTTTTTCTTATTTGTTTAATTAAATTTTGTGTTATTTTGCCATCTATATTTTTGTTCTTTATAATTTTGATGATGATGCTCTGCACTGTTTTTTTGACTGCGATATTATTTTAAAATTACATATTTTTTGTGCATTATTAATACATTTTTTAAATATTTAGCTCAGAGCTGAGAGGCTCATCGGTGATAGCAAATTGGCGACAACAAGCTTCACACTTTAGGTTATCGCCGCAAAGTTGCCTGTCTGTCGGTCTTCTACAGACTGTACTTTGGAGAGTGTGCTCAAGAGCTGCGTTTGCTCATACCGCCGTCTCCTTTTTTTCATCGGACATCCAGACGCACCGCAGGCTACCATCTTTTTTTGGTTGCTATTTCTACCTATCGCACTATGCGCTTTTCAACGTCCTTCATAATGCGCACAGCAAAGGAGTGGAACTCCCTCCTTGCGTCTGTATTTCCGAGAAATTATAACCCGTCCATTTTAAAGACAGGGTGAATAGGCACCTTCTGGGTTAGCTCGTTCCATCGTAGATTCTTTCTTGGCCCCCAGGCTTGATTGGAATCAAGAGCTAACCCATGCTAAATAAAAAAATATATATTTTGTATAGTTTACATATTTTATTCTTACTATTAAATTAGTTACCATTTGAGTTAAAGTATGTGTAATATCATATTTTTTTCTTTTTACAACATTGCTTCAGTGCCTTTTGTTCCAATTTATGTTTTTCATTTTATTATTACATTGTGCTTTTATTACAGGAAAATATTGGTAATACAATAATTTTAAAACGTCATCAAATAAATAAAAAGATTTGTTTGTGTCCGTTTCATGTAATATGTCACTATGTTATTTTTTATTTATTAAATATTATTTATTATTATTATCATAGCTAAAGTCCCTTTTTAATTCGTCCAATATATAAATAATACTATGATAATTATAGGCGCAAATGATAATATTTAACAAGTATTGTGATGAGAAAAATTTATATCGTCAGCATAACCATTACAGTTTCGTATGTTGCTTACAAACAGATCAACACGGGCGTTTTTTCTCGTAGGTGTATTAATATTTTGTAGAATTTCAATTACTTAAATCTTTAGTGTTTTTATCGTTTGTTTTTGAAGTGAAAACTTCTTTAGCGGCGCTGTGTACTTTTTTTGGAATGGGTAAAAATTTCTAAACTCGCGTCAGGACACGTGACCTGATCGAAAATTCGTAAGACGGCGTAGGGCGCTTGCGCGATGTGCGTATAGTCGTGTCATTTTTAAACTTCATAGTGACAGTTACATTATTATTTCTTTAAAAACTGTCATTATGAAATTTTAAAATGGCAGGTAATGTCATGAGAACGCATGCGTTCAACTGATTTTATTCATTGCGCATGTGCAAAATCCTGCACATGCGCACAAAAAAATGCAACGATCACGACTTCGTGTGTTTGTTGATATGTTTGTAAACGATAGCGCAATAAATGAATATTGTATTTTACCACATAAATGATAGCACTTTTATACTGATCATTAAAGCAATTCGTGCGAAATTATTCCTTAACCATTTCAAAATATCAAAAATGCACAACGTTAATATTCAAGTTTCACTTCTGCCGGCACTCCCGGCGGGCAACCCGTCGTTTTTTTTTTATAACACTATATTCCAGTAATCACAGAGGATAATTTTTGTATTCTGTTTTTTAGCAGTGAAAGCAATAAACTGTCAAGTTTCCCAAAGAACATTGATGTTTTGGACTTTGGAGTTCTGTATATACATTATGTATGACCAACAATTTTGTTTCTTTAATTTTAAGGCCGCAATACACAAAATAATATTTTTCGGATAATTGGTCAATTAATTAGATTTTTGAAACACATAAATCGTTTTTAACAAAGATATAAAAACCTCCTCGTTTTTGTTGCTTAGCGACCAAGGAAGGAAGGAAGGAAGAAGGAGATTTTATAATTTTTCACAGTGAGATTTGATTATGAGCCTCTCATCAAAAATGTTTCAGTTAAACACACTACGTCAATCTTTTTTTTTTATTTTCGTAATCGTCAAGTATTATTTCTAGCTCGTCTTTTCTTTTTAGGGCACTACAAAAAAAATTGTTCTGTTATTATTTTTGGTCAATAAAACAATTATTTTTACCCGTAGTTTTGAAATAGTAGGGAATTTTTCCTTCCTTATGGCCACACTTTTACTTTTATTAACATCATTTTGCAATGAAATGTCAAACTTTGAGCAGTCGGGTATAGTAGAATAGTTCCTTTTTGGTATGTGTGTTTAGGATAAGTATTGTGATGGAATTTCGTGAACAAAATATTGTCCTTCATTTTTTGTTAATGGATGTTAAGGTAATCTAAAGTATTTCTATCAATATATTATAATATAAACTTGGTCAATTATTTGTAAGACAATTTTTTTTTGTAGTCCGTTCTTTGTCCTTCCGCCTAATTGGTTGTTAAGCAATCTTAAATTAAGATATTTATTAAATACTGCTTGCACAACAAACAATGGTTTGCTACTGTATATGGTATATAAAGAAGAAGTACCATCCCTTAACGCTTAAGGTATCTTAAATAACGACTAATATTGCAGGTAATCACGCATAGCGTGAAAATTATGCCAAAAACAACCCTTATTTCTAGAGGAGGCATCCAATGAATGTATTTCGGATAAAATAATGATATGTGATACATACATGTAGAGATAAAATTGTTTTTTTTATTTCCTCTTTGGGAAGATTACGCAAATGTAAGCTGGAGTCTGAACTAGCCTGTGCAATAGATCTCCAAGCCTAAAACACATTCCTGGTAAGAATGGTTACATATATTTTAATTAACTAAATTATATTACATTGTCATGCAACGACTATACTTTGTCCAATGTAGGATGATACTTTTGACAGTTGACACCTATACAGAGGGTATAAAGTTGCTATTGCAATGTCAATCCAAATATAAGGAAACAAACGCAACCTTAGTACGTAGCAATAAGAAAGTGACACCTATCAAAAGAATCACCCTACATTGGACAAAGTATAACATGCATTAAGAAGACGAATAGAGTTTATCGTTAAACTCTGCAAAGTCTGTGGTTAAACTGAGAGAAGTTTAGTATGGTCTTACTGAATTTCAAACATAATCTTGTCGAATTATAAATACAAAATTATAAAATTTGTGCTTGTTGTGCGTATATGTGTGAGTGAGTTTACATACGCGTGCGAATAAAAACTAGGTTGGGATTTTTTTTACCAATTACTAGCCATTAATGATTTTAACAAATTAAACATTTAAAAAATTATGCTAAACAATATTACAATATACTAAAAAATATGATGCCGTAACATGAAGAACTAATTTGACGTTATAGTGTAATAAAGGTGTTCATTTGTGTTACAAATCTCTTCTATATCACAGTTATGGCTATAATCGTACCATGTCAGCCATTCATAGAAATCATGATACAATTAAGGAATCATACCGCTGTTGCACGAAGATATTAAATCTTTTAGCAGAGCTTCCATGTTATAAGAAAAGGCTGTTGATAGCGCGTTGTAACGCGACTCCATTTTTATTCTATTTCTTTTTTTTCTAAATCCACTATCCTTGACAATTTAATTGTATATGACAATGATTTGCTAATTTGATTTTTGTTTCCTATCACTTGCGCCCACCTCACCAGCCAGGGTGATGGCTGAAAATCGGTGCTTCACCTATTTCCGGGTGAAATCTTGTTGCATCGAGCCTTGACCCTATTCCTGTTCCTGCACACGTTCAAGTACGTACCTTGTTGTGTTATTAAATTATTTATTTTCTTTGTATATATCAATGGTAATGTATAATGTGTGTACAACTGGAATAAAAACGATCTATCCATCTTTCATTTTTGTCTTCATCTTATCATGTATGATGAAGAAGGTATCACAGGGTCATTTTTAACAGGCGTAGCGTCAGCAACGCTGACTGTTTTTTTCACTATTTTCCTGATGACTCATATATTTTATTATTAGAAACAAATAAAATTGGAACTTTTTTACATTTACAGTGCTATATTAACATATTTAGAACATAGAACCAGTAATATATTGTTTTAAACTTTCATGGTCACTAACATCATAGTAATATAAGTTATTTACGGGATTGCTACCATGTACCTTGTAATATCGGAAACTCAAAAACAAGGTACATGGTAGCAATCCCGTAAATAACTTATATTACTATAATAGATAGAGAAATAGTGTATTTTCATTCGGTCCATTGTTTTCGGCGGCCCGAGCGAGAAGATCTGAGGACGGGCGTCAGTCTGCATTTATATCGAAATCAAGTGTAGGCTTTGTAGGGATTTTATACATAAGAAATAGGTAATTTCACTGCATTTTACAAAAAAAGGATAATTTAACCTACATTTAAAGCATTTTTAATAATAAAGCGCCACAAAAGGTAGAGAACTAATACTTGACTATTATAACATGTGTGTAAGTAATAATTTATAGCCCAAGAGCCCACGACGGCCAGACCTTCGTTATTTTATAAAAGCTGAAAGTTTCTCTGTACATGTCCCTTATACGGGTAAGAACGACCAGCGACTATGGAGTTTGGGTAGTGGTTACCTTGGCAGATAGCAGGTACTAAAGGTGTACAAAATAGTACCCAAAATTTGTTAGAGTATAAAGCTCAATTTTTTTATATTTTCATCGGGATAACTTTAGAAATCTCGTCATCCATTGCCGGACACTTATGACAGTTGCTACGCCCTGCCAGACACCCCTAAATTTTAATTAATTATAATTATACTTTCGGTATAGTATAAAAGCTAAATTTTATATATGCTACTTGGGGACCTATAAAAAGATGTTACCTCAATAGACGGACAGTTTTCATGGTTTTACATCTTGCCAGACACATTGAAAGCCTGCTGTGTTTGCGGGCGCGAGGTAACAACTGTTCAAGCGGATGCGAGTGAGATAGGGCGCTTAGTCGAGTGCGATCTTTTACTGCGCACCATCAGTTGTCTCAAGGATTAATGAAGAGTTGTCATGCCCAACTCACGAGGAAGCAGATACGAAGATAGTATACCACGCATGTAACATCAACTATCCAGCAGAAATAGTAATCAGAAGTGCTGATACCGATATTGCGACTATAATGCTTGGTATTACCCGTGCGGATAAAGAATGGGATTGAAAATGGCGGCTCATAGAGCCGGTACCTTCAGCATAATAAGTAAAAACGCATTAACGATTTGGTAACTGAAAAACGGTATAAAATATATTTACCGTTGAAACTGTTTCGTTATTTATTACAATTAAACAGTTTCATATGTCCTATTATTATGTGATATTTTTGAGACAAATATAATAAAATTAAAATAAAGTGTGTACCTACCTACTGAGTTAAAATATTATTAGTAGAGTAGTACAGAAAAAATAATGAAAATAATTCAAAACATATCAAACTACGCGTTTTTATTTCGCGTTTATAAACGAATTTTTTCTTAAACAAATAATCGATCGCGTTAAAATCGTTTATAATATCGTATATTATTTTCTTTGATTTCATGGACTACTCTTATTGTTTTTCATAACTTTAAATAATATCTATCAAATATCTTGAAATAAAAGAATGTAATAAGGATTATTTGGTTTATTTATTAATATACATAGTGCTGGTGCCTGACTTAGTTTTTTAACGTTATTTTTTTGTCAGACTGTACTCACGAGTGTGAGTATAGACGCAAATAGTGTGCGAGCGAGAAGTGAATAGTTGCGCCGCCATTTCTAATCCCATTCTTTATCCGCACGGGTTATAACACGCATCACCTTAAAAGTGATTCGGTTGTTCGGATGCTTACGGGCACTGGCAATAATTTAAGATATGTAGACCTAACCAAAACCTACCTACCTAACTACCTGGAGTAGTAGTGATGAGGAAAATGAAAACGTCAACGACAATGCTTAAATTAATAAAAAAGTTTAAATATATTTTTTACCTGTAATCATACTTTTTTTATGATATTAAACTAACATTTTTTATTTTATACAACATGGCCATGAACGTAATATTTTTTTATTAGATATCTTAAAAAATCGTAACCGACTAAGCATTCGCGCTCGCACCTACAGTGGACTTTCAATGTGTCTGGCAGGATGTAAAAACCATGAAAACTGTCCGTCTATTGAGGTAACATCTTTTTATAGGTCCCCAAGTAGCATATATAAAATTTAGCTTTTATACTATACCGAAAGTATAATTATAATTAATTAAAATTTAGGGGTGTCTGGCAGGGGGTAGCAACTGTCATAAGTGTCCGGCAATGGATGACGAGATTTCTAAAGTCATCCCGATTAAAATATAAAAAAATTGAGCTTTATACTCTAACAAATTTTGGGTACTATTTTGTACACCTTTAGTACCTGCTATCTGCCAAGGTAACCACTACCCAAACTCCATAGTCGCTGGTCGTTCTTACCTGTATAAGGGACATGTACAGAGAAACTTTCAGCTTTTATAAAATAATGAAGGTCTGGCCGTCGTGGGCTCTTGCTCTATTAGTTTATAGGCTCCTATTAAAAATTCACTTTCGTAACTCGTAGTGAAATTGTTTTCGTCCAAAAATATAAGTAAAAATAGTAAGTAAAAACCCTCACAAGTTTCTCCCATAGCAACTCAACAAAGTTTTTAATTAGCCAGATGAATATTATGTGAACAAATAGGGAAAAATTCAATTTGAAAGGATTTACTATCGTTTCCTTCTAATTTAATCACTACACTTTTTATACAATAATTACTTTTATCTTATAAATACTGAACTTTCCAGAAAGGCATGTCCGTGTTATAATTGTCGTTAGTTACACCCAGCATGCTTTGGAATGCTTTTTTTGCGAATCTTTTTTCTTGACAATACATATAAACCTTCCCTGTCATGCATACAACTTAACAAAGATTCATCACAATCTGAGCAATGATTTCGGAACGCATAGGTATATATGTGTGTGTATATATTATTCTTCATTTTATTTTGTATGATTGATGATTTAATTATATTCGTAAATTGTTTATTTTTATTTTAATGATAACCTTTTATTTATTTTCCTCAATATTGTTCCTTAAGTTTTTTAACAAGTTTAGTTACATATGTTAATTTAAATGCACTTCATTTTTAATTACTATAATGCACCTATAATTGTAAGTGCAGTCAGCCCTAAGTAATTTATTGTTTAGTTTCTTATATGTATAATTAAACTGTAACTTAGTTTAGTGACATTTTTAATAAATAAATAAATATAATAATATTTCTTACATTCACACCAATTAGCTTAGCCTAATGTAAGCCCTATAAGACTTATGTTAAGGATACTGGGGTAATGGATAGACATACATATGTAATACCCAGATATGTAATATTTATAGAAGTATCGTATCGTATCGTATTCATCACACAAATATCTGCCCTTTCCGGAACTCGAACACAGGACCGTCGGCGCGAAAGGCAGGGTCGCTACCGCTCGCATATTATTAGTATACGTAAAGTTCCTTGAAATGGCGCCTGTAAATAGATAGACTTTATAAAGAACCATAATGACACTTTTTTTTTGCATTTTCCAATAATATCTTAGAAAACAAATTATTTCAATAGAAAAATATTAGAAAAAATCGATTCGGTTTACACATTATATGTATGACGACCGTTTGGTGCAACGGTAGCGATCCTGCCTTTTGCACCGATAGTCCTGGGTTCGAATCCCGGAAGGGGCAGATGTTTGTGTGATGATTATGAACATTTGTACCTGAGTCATGGTTATTTATATATATTTCTATAAATATTATTTATTTATGTATGATATATGTTTGTTTATCCGTTACCCTAGTATCCATAACACAAGCCTTTATAGTGCTTACTTTGGGCTAGGCTAATTGGTGTGATTGTAAGAAATATTAATATAATATAAATATTAATTAATAATATTAATTAATAATATTAATAATATTAATAATTATTCTTTGGCGGGATTCAAACCAGCAACCTTTCGCTGTCCAGTACAATACTTTTCCAATTGAACTACCAAACTCGGTACTCAACTACTCAACTCTAGGCGATTTTTAATAGCATCTATGTATTAAATAAAAACTCCAATGATATAGGGTTCATAATGGTTTTGGAAATCGGTATATGTATTCTATGGGCATTGTTTCTAAAGAGTATCGTATCACTAACCCAGTGTCCCCGGACCGTGTCGGTCTTTAAAACTAGCGCAGCAGTACAGAAATACAGCATTTGCACAGAAATTCATAATAATTTTTTAAATCATAACACCAAAGAAACTCATTGAAACCGAGTGGTCACCATCCAATCAGTTTTATAATTTCACGATTGATAAAACACAACTTCCAGCTGGCTTTAGCGCTTCAATGGACTCATCAACAAATTATTAACCTATTTTGGATCGTATACTCAAGGTATTACAGCTTATTTTCAATTGAAGCTATAAAATATAAACTATCACAAAATTCAAGTGAAAAGCACCGCCAGTTATATGTTTTAAATTAACAAGGTAAGTATAAAATAGAGCCTGTATATAATAGACAAAGAATCATATAAAGTACCATGAATTTAGAACAAATATCTATGACATATGTTTGTGTAAGACCATACTCGCATTCGATTCGCATCCGAGATTCTGATCCGGGACTCAAACTGGCCGGCGATGTTAAGGTTTAGATAAATATCTAAAGCTTCATAAGATAGTGCAAGCATGGTATACTGAAAAAGGTTTTATGCAAACTAAATTCAAATAGAACTACTAAATGATTGAGTACCTTAGTAAAACCGAGAATACGATGCATTTTACACAAGGAACGTACAGTATTTGCTATGAAGTTGCTACGACCACTTCATTCGCTACGACGCACACATGTACTACGAACTGTAGTATTCGTTACGATTCACAATCGTAGCTGAAACCGCCGTCATCAACACTAAGATACGAGCCTCTTTATTACCCACACGTCAGCAAAAGCTCCATTCTCAATTTCAATTCCAATAGAAGCGGATAAATCAAAAATTGAAGTGCCGAATTTGGTCAAATGCCAGAATATGGAATTTCATATATTTTGATATACGTCCTTAAAATCATTTGCAATAAGAATTTCCATTCCTACACACGCATAACTCATGTAATGCAATATTGTCATCAGCTTGTATAATTATTGTGGAATGCAGACCATTTGTCAAGAAATTTCTCCGAAATAAATCCTAAAACAATATCAAGTTAATATGGCTGTCTTTTGATATCGTGAAATAGATGCTGTATATGTGTGTATATATGTTTATATATGCGCGCGCGTGTGTGTGTGTATGTATATATATGTAAATTATAAAATAATATTTTTTTTTTTATATATTTTATGCATTTTCAATGCGATCTTATAAGATAAATTATTATAATAGAAAAATACTAGAAAAAATCGACTCGGGTCACAAGTTAATCTCAGGCGGGAATCGAACCCGCAAACTTGCTTCTCTTCAAGCGACCCTTCGTGCACCGCTGATGCGATCGCGGATGTAATTCGGCAGGGAATGGGGCTGTGTGAACTTGGCACCCGACTTTGGAAAATTTCGTTTTTTTTAATTTTTTTCGAAAGATTTTGATTAGTAGTGGATAGTAGTGAAGTTATTTTCGTTAGTAGTAATGCCAAAAAAATAAAAAAAAATAGTAAAAAAATGTCATCCCCCGAAATTAGAAAAAAATGTTTTTTCCGACTGTTTCTCATAGATAGACGTTTGTAGTGGATTGTAGTGCAATTTTATTCGTTAGTAGTAAAATAGAAAAAATAAAAAAAAATAAAAATGTTTCGGAGCATTTTTAAAAAACTTTTTTATGGCGTAAATACTGTTTCAAGGCTTATATGATTACAACAAAAGTTGGAATTGAGTAAGGGGGGTTCGTAGAGGTTAGTAGTGAAAGAATTTTTGATAGTAGTAAAGAAAAAAAATTACTAGGAGCACTTGAATTGAGTCAAACCTGTTTCGGAGCAATATTCATTGAATAACATCTGTTTGAAGATAAATACGATTACTACAAACGTTGAAATTGAGTAAGAAGGGTTCGTAGAGGTTTGTAGTGAAAGAATTTTTGATAGTAGTAAAGAAAAAAAATTACTAGGAGCACTTGAATTGAGTCAAACCTGTTTCGGAGCAATATTGATTGAATAAAATCTGTTTGAAGATAAATACAATTACTACAAACGTTTGAATTGACTAAGATGTGTTCGTAGAGGTTTGTAGTGAAAGAATTTTTGATAGTAGTAAAGAAAAAAAATTACTAGGAGCACTTGAATTGAGTCAAACCTGTTTCGGAGCAATATTCATTGAATAAAATCTGTTTGAAGATAAATACGATTACTACAAACGTTGGAATTGACTAAGAAGGGTTCGTAGAGGTTTGTAGTGAAAGAATTTTTGATAGTAGTAAAGAAAAAAAATTAATAGGAGCTCTTGAATTGAGTCAAACCTGTTTCGGAGCAATATTCATGGAATAAAATCTGTTTGAAGATAAATACGATTACTACAAACGTTGGAATTGAGGAAGAAGGGTTCGTAGAGGTTTGTAGTGAAAGAATTTTTGATAGTAGTAAAGAAAAAAAATTACTAGGAGCACCTGAATTGAGTCAAACCTGTTTCGGAGCAATATTCATTGAATAAAATCTGTTTGAAGATAAATACGATTACTACAAACGTTGGAATTGAGTAAGGGGGGTTCGTAGAGGTTTGTAGTGAAAGAATTTTTGATAGTAGTAAAGAAAAAAAATTACTAGGAGCACTTGAATTGAGTCAAACCTGTTTCGAAGCAATATTCATTGAATTAAATCTGTTTGAAGATAAATACGATTACTACAAACGTTGGAATTGAGTAAGAAGGGTTCGTAGAGGTTTGTAGTGGAAGAATTTTTGATAGTAGTAAAGAAAAAAAATAACTAGGAGCACTTGAATTGAGTCAAACCTGTTTCGGAGCAATATTCATGGAATAAAATCTGTTTGAAGATAAATACGATTACTACAAACGTTGGAATTGAGTAAGAAGGGTTCGTAGAGGTTTGTAGTGAAAGAATTTTTGATAGTAGTAAAGAAAAAAAACCACTATCAATAATTCTTTTAATACTAACCTTTGCGAATTTACCTTTATGCAACAGACCTTTATGCAATAAACAGACTTTATGCAGTAAACATCGCTCCAAAACAAGTTTGACTCAACTAAAATATTTCTAGTAATTTTTTTTCTTTACTACTATCAAAAATTCTTTCACTACAAACCTCTACGAACCCCTCTTAGTCAATTCTAACGTTTGTAGTAATCGTATTAATCTTCAAACAGACTTTATCCAGTTAATTTTGCTCCCAAACAAGTTTGACTCAACTAAAATATTTCTAGTAATTTTTTTTCTTTACTACTATAAAAAATTCTTTCACTACAAACCTCTACGAACCCCTTTGTCAATTCTAACGTTTGTAGTAATCGTATTCGTCTTCAAACAGACTTTATCTAGTTAATTTTGCTCCCAAACAAGTTTGACTCAACTAAAATAATTCTAGTAATTTTTTTTCTTTACTACTATCAAAAATTCTTTTACTACAAACCTCTATGAACCCTTCTTAGTCAATTCTAACGTTTGTAGTAATCGTATTCATCTTCAAACAGACTTTATCCAGGAAATATCACTCCACAACAAGTTTGATTCAACTAAAGTGCTCCTAGTAATTTTTTTTCTTTACTACTATCAAAAATTCTTTCACTACAAACCTCTACGAACCCCTCTTAGTCAATTCTAACGTTTGTAGTAATCGTATTCGTCTTCGAACAGACTTCATCCAGGAAATATCGCTCCGAAACAAGTTTGATTCAACTAAAGTGCTCCTAGTTATTTTTTTTCTTTACTACTATCAAAAATTCTTTCACTACAAACCTCTACGAACCCTTCTTAGTCGATTCCACTGTTAGTAGTAATCGTATTTATCTTCAAACAGATTTCAGTCAATGAATATTGCTCCGAAACAGGTTTGACTCCATTCAAGTGCTCCTAGTAATTTTTTTTCTTTACTACTATCAAAAATTCTTTCACTACAAACCTCTACGAACACTTCTTACTCAATTCCAACGTTTGTAGTAATCGTATTTATCTTCAAACAGATTTTATTCAATGAATATTGCTCCGAAACAGGTTTGACTCAATTCAAGTGCTCCTAGTAATTTTTTTTCTTTACTACTATCAAAAATTCTTTCACTACAAACCTCTACGAACCCTTCTTAGTCGATTCCAACGTTTGTAGTAATCGTATTTATCTTCAAATATATTTTATTCAATGAATATTGCTCCGAAACAGGTTTGACTCAATTCAAGTGCTCCTAGTAAATTTTTTTCTTTACTACTATCAAAAATTCTTTCACTACAAACCTCTACGAACCCTTCTTACTCAATTCCAACGTTGGTAGTAATCGTATTTATCTTCAAACAGATTTTATTCAATGAATATTGCTCCGAAACAGGTTTGACTCAATTCAGGTGCTTCTAGTATTTTTTTTTATTTACTACTATCAAAAATTCTTTCACTACAAACCTCTGCGAACCCTTCTTACTCAATTCCAACGTTTGTAGTAATCGTATTTATCTTCAAACAGATTTTATTCAATGAATATTGCTCCGAAACAGGTTTGACTCAATTCAAGTGCTCCTAGTAATTTTTTTTCTTTACTACTATCAAAAATTCTTTCACTACAAACCTCTACGAACCCTTCTTCCTCAATTCCAACGTTTGTAGTAATCGTATTTATCTTCAAACAGATTTTATTCAATGAATATTGCTCCGAAACAGGTTTGACTCAATTCAGGTGCTCCTAGTAATTTTTTTTCTTTACTACTATCAAAAATTCTTTCACTACAAACCTCTACGAACCCTTCTTCCTCAATTCCAACGTTTGTAGTAATCGTATTTATCTTCAAACAGATTTTATTCAATGAATATTGCTCCGAAACAGGTTTGACTCAATTCAAGTGCTCCTAGTAATTTTTTTTCTTTACTACTATCAAAAATTCTTTCACTACAAACCTCTACGAACCCTTCTTCTTAGTCAATTCCAATGTTTGTAGTAATCGTATTTATCTTCAAACAGATTTTATTCAATGAGTATTGCTCCGAAACAGGTTTGACTCAATTCAAGTGCTCCTAGTGATTTTTTTTCTTTACTACTATCAAAAATTCTTTCACTACAAACCTCTACGAACCCTTCTTACTCAATTCCAACGTTTGTAGTAATCGTATTTATCTTCAAACAGATTTTATTCAATGAATATTGCTCCGAAACCAGTTTGACTCAATTCAAGTGCTCCTAGTAATTTTTTTTCTTTACTACTATCAAAAATTCTTTCACTACAAACCTCTACGAACCCTTCTTAGTCGATTCCAACGTTTGTAGTAATCGTATTTATCTTCAAACAGATTTTATTCAATGAATATTGCTCCGAAACAGGTTTGACTCAATTCAGGTGCTTCTAGTAATTTTTTTTCTTTACTACTATCAAAAATTCTTTCACTACAAACCTCTACGAACCCTTCTTAGTCAATTCCAATGTTTGGAGTAATCGTATTATCTTCAAACAGATTTAATTCAATGAATATTGCTCCGAAACAGGTTTGACTCAATTCAACTGCTCCTAGTGATTTTTTTTCTTTACTACTATCAAAAATTCTTTCACTACAAACCTCTACGAACCCTTCTTAGTCAATTCCAATGTTTGGAGTAATCGTATTTATCTTCAAACAGGTTTAATTCAATGAATATTGCTCCGAAACAGGTTTGACTCAATTCAACTGCTCCTAGTGATTTTTTTTCTTTACTACTATCAAAAATTCTTTCACTACAAACCTCTACGAACCCTTCTTACTCAATTCCAACGTTTGTAGTAATCGTATTTATCTTCAAACAGATTTTATTCAATGAATATTGCTCCGAAACAGGTTTGACTCAATTCAAGTGCTCCTAGTAATTTTTTTTCTTTACTACTATCAAAAATTCTTTCACTACAAACCTCTACGAACCCTTCTTAGACGATTCCAACGTTTGTAGTAATCGTATTTATCTTCAAATATATTTTATTCAATGAATATTGCTCCGAAACAGGTTTGACTCAATTCAAGTGCTCCTAGTAAATTTTTTTCTTTACTACTATCAAAAATTCTTTCACTACAAACCTCTACGAACCCTTCTTACTCAATTCCAACGTTCGTAGTAATCGTATTTATCTTCAAACAGATTTAATTCAATGAATATTGCTCCGAAACAGGTTTGACTCAATTCAACTGCTCCTAGTGATTTTTTTTCTTTACTACTATCAAAAATTCTTTCACTACAAACCTCTACGAACCCTTCTTAGTCAATTCCAATGTTTGGAGTAATCGTATTTATCTTCAAACAGATTTAATTCAATGAATATTGCTCCGAAACAGGTTTGACTCAATTCAACTGCTCCTAGTGATTTTTTTTCTTTACTACTATCAAAAATTCTTTCACTACAAACCTCTACGAACCCTTCTTACTCAATTCCAACGTTTGTAGTAATCGTATTTATCTTCAAACAGATTTTATTCAATGAATATTGCTCCGAAACAGGTTTGACTCAATTCAAGTGCTCCTAGTAATTTTTTTTCTTTACTACTATCAAAAATTCTTTCACTACAAACCTCTACGAACCCTTCTTAGACGATTCCAACGTTTGTAGTAATCGTATTTATCTTCAAATATATTTTATTCAATGAATATTGCTCCGAAACAGGTTTGACTCAATTCAAGTGCTCCTAGTAATTTTTTTTCTTTACTACTATCAAAAATTCTTTCACTACAAACCTCTACGAACCCTTCTTAGACGATTCCAACGTTTGTAGTAATCGTATTTATCTTCAAACAGATTTTATTCAATGAATATTGCTCCGAAACAGGTTTGACTCAATTCAGGTGCTTCTAGTAATTTTTTTTCTTTACTACTATCAAAAATTCTTTCACTACAAACCTCTACGAACCCTTCTTAGTCAATTCCAATGTTTGGAGTAATCGTATTATCTTCAAACAGATTTAATTCAATGAATATTGCTCCGAAACAGGTTTGACTCAATTCAACTGCTCCTAGTGATTTTTTTTCTTTACTACTATCAAAAATTCTTTCACTACAAACCTCTACGAACCCTTCTTAGTCAATTCCAATGTTTGGAGTAATCGTATTTATCTTCAAACAGGTTTAATTCAATGAATATTGCTCCGAAACAGGTTTGACTCAATTCAACTGCTCCTAGTGATTTTTTTTCTTTACTACTATCAAAAATTCTTTCACTACAAACCTCTACGAACCCTTCTTTCTCAATTCCAACGTTTGTAGTAATCGTATTTATCTTCAAACAGATTTTATTCAATGAATATTGCTCCGAAACAGGTTTGACTCAATTCAAGTGCTCCTAGTAATTTTTTTTCTTTACTACTATCAAAAATTCTTTCACTACAAACCTCTACGAACCCTTCTTAGACGATTCCAACGTTTGTAGTAATCGTATTTATCTTCAAATATATTTTATTCAATGAATATTGCTCCGAAACAGGTTTGACTCAATTCAAGTGCTCCTAGTAAATTTTTTTCTTTACTACTATTAAAAATTCTTTCACTACAAACCTCTACGAACCCTTCTTACTCAATTCCAACGTTCGTAGTAATCGTATTTATCTTCAAACAGATTTAATTCAATGAATATTGCTCCGAAACAGGTTTGACTCAATTCAACTGCTCCTAGTGATTTTTTTTCTTTACTACTATCAAAAATTCTTTCACTACAAACCTCTACGAACCCTTCTTAGTCAATTCCAATGTTTGGAGTAATCGTATTTATCTTCAAACAGATTTAATTCAATGAATATTGCTCCGAAACAGGTTTGACTCAATTCAACTGCTCCTAGTGATTTTTTTTCTTTACTACTATCAAAAATTCTTTCACTACAAACCTCTACGAACCCTTCTTACTCAATTCCAACGTTTGTAGTAATCGTATTTATCTTCAAACAGATTTTATTCAATGAATATTGCTCCGAAACAGGTTTGACTCAATTCAAGTGCTCCTAGATATTTTTTTTCTTTACTACTATCAAAAATTCTTTCACTACAAACCTCTACGAACCCTTCTTAGTCGATTCCAACGTTTGTAGTAATCGTATTTATCTTCAAATATATTTTATTCAATGAATATTGCTCCGAAACAGGTTTGACTCAATTCAAGTGCTCCTAGTAAATTTTTTTCTTTACTACTATCAAAAATTCTTTCACTACAAACCTCTACGAACCCTTCTTACTCAATTCCAACGTTTGTAGTAATCGTATTTATCTTCAAACAGATTTTATTCAATGAATATTGCTCCGAAACAGGTTTGACTCAATTCAGGTGCTTCTAGTATTTTTTTTTATTTACTACTATCAAAAATTCTTTCACTACAAACCTCTACGAACCCTTCTTACTCAATTCCAACGTTTGTAGTAATCGTATTTATCTTCAAACAGATTTTATTCAATGAATATTGCTCCGAAACAGGTTTGACTCAATTCAAGTGCTCCTAGTAATTTTTTTTCTTTACTACTATCAAAAATTCTTTCACTACAAACCTCTACGAACCCTTCTTAGACGATTCCAACGTTTGTAGTAATCGTATTTATCTTCAAATATATTTTATTCAATGAATATTGCTCCGAAACAGGTTTGACTCAATTCAAGTGCTCCTAGTAAATTTTTTTCTTTACTACTATCAAAAATTCTTTCACTACAAACCTCTACGAACCCTTCTTACTCAATTCCAACGTTTGTAGTAATCGTATTTATCTTCAAACAGATTTTATTCAATGAATATTGCTCCGAAACAGGTTTGACTCAATTCAAGTGCTCCTAGTAATTTTTTTTCTTTACTACTATCAAAAATTCTTTCACTACAAACCTCTACGAACCCTTCTTACTCAATTCCAACGTTTGTAGTAATCGTATTTATCTTCAAACAGATTTTATTCAATCAATATTGCTCCGAAACAGGTTTGACTCAATTCAAGTGCTCCTAGTAATTTTTGTTCTTTACTACTATCAAAAAATTTTTCACTACAAACCTCTACGAACCCTTCTTAGTCAATTCCAATGTTTGTAGTAATCGTATTTCTCTTCAAACAGATTTTATTCAATGAATATTGCTCCGAAACAGGTTTGACTCAATTCAACTGCTTCTAGTGATTTTTTTTCTTTACTACTATCAAAAATTCTTTCACTACAAACCTCTGCGAACCCTTCTCACTCAATTCCAACGTTTATAGTAATCGTATTTATCTTCAAACAGATTTTATTCAATGAATATTGCTCCGAAACAGGTTTGACTCAATTCAAGTGCTCCTAGTAATTTTTTTTCTTTACTACTATCAAAAATTCTTTCACTACAAACCTCTACGAACCCTTCTTCCTCAATTCCAACGTTTGTAGTAATCGTATTTATCTTCAAACAGATTTTATTCCATGAATATTGCTCCGAAACAGGTTTGACTCAATTCAAGTGCTCCTAGTAATTTTTTTTCTTTACTACTATCAAAAATTCTTTCACTACAAACCTCTACGAACCCTTCTTACTCAATTTCAACGTTTGTAGTAATCGTATTTATCTTCAAACAGATGTTATTCAATGAATATTGCTCCGAAACAGGTTTGACTCAATTCAAGTGCTCCTAGTAATTTTTTTTCTTTACTACTATCAAAAATTCTTTCACTACAAACCTCTACGAACCCTTCTTCCTCAATTCCAACGTTTGTAGTAATCGTATTTATCTTCAAACAGATTTTATTCAATGAATATTGCTCCGAAACAGGTTTGACTCAATTCAGGTGCTTCTAGTATTTTTTTTTATTTACTACTATCAAAAATTCTTTCACTACAAACCTCTACGAACCCTTCTTACTCAATTCCAACGTTTGTAGTAATCGTATTTATCTTCAAACAGATTTTATTCAATGAATATTGCTCCGAAACAGGTTTGACTCAATTCAGGTGCTTCTAGTATTTTTTTTTATTTACTACTATCAAAAATTCTTTCACTACAAACCTCTACGAACCCTTCTTACTCAATTCCAACGTTTGTAGTAATCGTATTTATCTTCAAACAGATTTTATTCAATGAATATTGCTCCGAAACAGGTTTGACTCAATTCAAGTGCTCCTAGTAATTTTTTTTCTTTACTACTATCAAAAATTCTTTCACTACAAACCTCTACGAACCCTTCTTAGACGATTCCAACGTTTGTAGTAATCGTATTTATCTTCAAATATATTTTATTCAATGAATATTGCTCCGAAACAGGTTTGACTCAATTCAAGTGCTCCTAGTAAATTTTTTTCTTTACTACTATCAAAAATTCTTTCACTACAAACCTCTACGAACCCTTCTTACTCAATTCCAACGTTCGTAGTAATCGTATTTATCTTCAAACAGATTTAATTCAATGAATATTGCTCCGAAACAGGTTTGACTCAATTCAACTGCTCCTGGTGATTTTTTTTCTTTACTACTATCAAAAATTCTTTCACTACAAACCTCTACGAACCATTCTTAGTCAATTCCAATGTTTGGAGTAATCGTATTTATCTTCAAACAGATTTAATTCAATGAATATTGCTCCGAAACAGGTTTGACTCAATTCAACTGCTCCTAGTGATTTTTTTTCTTTACTACTATCAAAAATTCTTTCACTACAAACCTCTACGAACCCTTCTTACTCAATTCCAACGTTTGTAGTAATCGTATTTATCTTCAAACAGATTTTATTCAATGAATATTGCTCCGAAACAGGTTTGACTCAATTCAAGTGCTCCTAGTAATTTTTTTTCTTTACTACTATCAAAAATTCTTTCACTACAAACCTCTACGAACCCTTCTTAGTCGATTCCAACGTTTGTAGTAATCGTATTTATCTTCAAATATATTTTATTCAATGAATATTGCTCCGAAACAGGTTTGACTCAATTCAAGTGCTCCTAGTAAATTTTTTTCTTTACTACTATCAAAAATTCTTTCACTACAAACCTCTACGAACCCTTCTTACTCAATTCCAACGTTTGTAGTAATCGTATTTATCTTCAAACAGATTTTATTCAATGAATATTGCTCCGAAACAGGTTTGACTCAATTCAGGTGCTTCTAGTATTTTTTTTTATTTACTACTATCAAAAATTCTTTCACTACAAACCTCTACGAACCCTTCTTACTCAATTCCAACGTTTGTAGTAATCGTATTTATCTTCAAACAGATTTTATTCAATGAATATTGCTCCGAAACAGGTTTGACTCAATTCAAGTGCTCCTAGTTATTTTTTTTCTTTACTACTATCAAAAATTCTTTCACTACAAACCTCTACGAACCCTTCTTACTCAATTCCAACGTTTGTAGTAATCGTATTTATCTTCAAACAGATTTTATTCAATCAATATTGCTCCGAAACAGGTTTGACTCAATTCAAGTGCTCCTAGTAATTTTTGTTCTTTACTACTATCAAAAAATTTTTCACTACAAACCTCTACGAACCCTTCTTAGTCAATTCCAATGTTTGTAGTAATCGTATTTCTCTTCAAACAGATTTTATTCAATGAATATTGCTCCGAAACAGGTTTGACTCAATTCAACTGCTTCTAGTGATTTTTTTTCTTTACTACTATCAAAAATTCTTTCACTACAAACCTCTGCGAACCCTTCTTACTCAATTCCAACGTTTGTAGTAATCGTATTTATCTTCAAACAGATTTTATTCAATGAATATTGCTCCGAAACAGGTTTGACTCAATTCAAGTGCTCCTAGTAATTTTTTTTCTTTACTACTATCAAAAATTCTTTCACTACAAACCTCTACGAACCCTTCTTCCTCAATTCCAACGTTTGTAGTAATCGTATTTATCTTCAAACAGATTTTATTCCATGAATATTGCTCCGAAACAGGTTTGACTCAATTCAAGTGCTCCTAGTAATTTTTTTTCTTTACTACTATCAAAAATTCTTTCACTACAAACCTCTACGAACCCTTCTTAGTCGATTTCAACGTTTGTAGTAATCGTATTTATCTTCAAACAGATGTTATTCAATGAATATTGCTCCGAAACAGGTTTGACTCAATTCAAGTGCTCCTAGTAATTTTTTTTCTTTACTACTATCAAAAATTCTTTCACTACAAACCTCTACGAACCCTTCTTCCTCAATTCCAACGTTTGTAGTAATCGTATTTATCTTCAAACAGATTTTATTCAATGAATATTGCTCCGAAACAGGTTTGACTCAATTCAAGTGCTCCTAGTAATTTTTTTTCTTTACTACTATCAAAAATTCTTTCACTACAAACGTCTACGAACCCTTCTTACTCAATTTCAACGTTTGTAGTAATCGTATTTATCTTCAAACAGATGTTATTCAATGAATATTGCTCCGAAACAGGTTTGACTCAATTCAAGTGCTCCTAGTAATTTTTTTTTCTTTACTCCTATCAAAAATTCTTTCACTACAAACCTCTACGAACCCTTCTTACTCAATTTCAACGTTTGTAGTAATCGTATTTATCTTCAAACAGATGTTATTCAATGAATATTGCTCCGAAACAGGTTTGACTCAATTCAAGTGCTCCTAGTAATTTTTTTTCTTTACTACTATCAAAAATTCTTTCACTACAAACCTCTACGAACCCTTCTTACTCAATTCCAACGTTTGTAGTAATCGTATTTATCTTCAAACAGATTTTATTCAATGAATATTGCTCCGAAACAGGTTTGACTCAATTCAGGTGCTCCTAGTAATTTTTATTCTTTACTACTATCAAAAATTCTTTCACTACAAACCTCTACGAACCCTTCTTCCTCAATTTCAACGTTTGTAGTAATCGTATTTATCTTCAAACAGATGTTATTCAATGAATATTGCTCCGAAACAGGTTTGACTCAATTCAAGTGCTCCTAGTAATTTTTTTTCTTTACTACTATCAAAAATTCTTTCACTACAAACCTCTACGAACCCTTCTTCCTCAATTTCAACGTTTGTAGTAATCGTATTTATCTTCAAACAGATGTTATTCAATGAATATTGCTCCGAAACAGGTTTGACTCAATTCAAGTGCTCCTAGTTATTTTTTTTCTTTACTACTATCAAAAATTCTTTCACTACAAACCTCTACGAACCCTTCTTACTCAATTCCAACGTTTGTAGTAATCGTATTTATCTTCAAACAGATTTAATTCAATCAATATTGCTCCGAAACAGGTTTGACTCAATTCAAGTGCTCCTAGTAATTTTTGTTCTTTACTACTATCAAAAAATTTTTCACTACAAACCTCTACGAACCCTTCTTAGTCAATTCCAATGTTTGTAGTAATCGTATTTCTCTTCAAACAGATTTTATTCAATGAATATTGCTCCGAAACAGGTTTGACTCAATTCAACTGCTTCTAGTGATTTTTTTTCTTTACTACTATCAAAAATTCTTTCACTACAAACCTCTGCGAACCCTTCTTACTCAATTCCAACGTTTGTAGTAATCGTATTTATCTTCAAACAGATTTTATTCAATGAATATTGCTCCGAAGCAGGTTTGACTCAATTCAAGTGCTCCTAGTAATTTTTTTTCTTTACTACTGTGACGGGGTGCAGCCGGAGAAATAAAAGCTCACACAAAAGGTCACTTGTTTTTATATTTAAGGAATTAAGGCACAACTGAAACAATTATATAAAAAAAAGGTAAATTACACTGAATACAAAACAATTTCACATTTATCACTAAAAACATATTATAAAAGGTAGGGCTACTTACAATAGTGCCTTAAAGAAACTTATAGACTTAGAAACAGGAACTGGTAGTAAAGAATATATATACAGGAAACTTATGAATTATGCTTATGAGCTTACTATACTTGTGAGCTTATTATAACTGCTCAGCACTATAAATATATTTAAATAATTTGCTATCGGTGAGTCAACCACTCTACGCGCTGACTCTGGTAAGAATAAACTTCGAACAAAACAAATAAACAGAGACAGACAGTAAATTTAAAATAGGAAACAGAGACAGACAGTAAATTTAAAATAGGAAACGAAGAGAAAAGAAAATATGAAAAATGGCCAGAGAAGAGCGCAATGAAAGCAACGAGTCGCCAATATAGCTATGGCGCCTCGTTACAATACCCGCTCCCCCCTGGAAGAAAAAATCCTGAGTATAAAAAGGATTTTTTCATAAAACTATGTAAAAAGGTGACCATTTTATATAAAAAAAAAAAAAAAAAAAAATCATATCTTTAATAAAAATGGATGAGATGAGAATTGTGAAATGAGAAAATAAGGAGACCAGCATCCTTACATGCATCACTTTCCTTACATGCATCACTTTCATACTTCCAGAACATACTTCAGTCAACGGTCATGGTTGATTTAATAAGACAACCAGACTCCACGCGGTAGAGTATCCAAAATTATTGAATACTCAACTGGCTCCCTACATCAGTGAAGGCTTATTTAACCAGTCACAACCCGCTGGGTGAAAAATAAAATTAGTGTAGGCTTGTTTAACCAGTCACAACCCGCTGGATGAAAAATAAAAATTAGTGTAGGCTTGTTTAACCAGGTACAACCCGCTGGATGAAATATAAAAATTAGTGTAGGCTTATTTAGCCAGTCACAGCCCGCTGGATGAAAAATAAAAATTAGTGTAGGCTTATTTAGCCAGTCACAACCCGCTGGATGAAAAATAAAAATTAGTGTAGGCTTATTTAACCAGTCACAACCCGCTGGAAGAAAAATTTTCCTCAAGATGAGGCTATTCCAATAGACTTAGAGGTTCTATTCTCGGTTGAGAAATTAAATATGCCTTCTATGAAGACTGAAAAATTAATGCCCTCTATGAAGACTAAGACTGTATAATTAAGTATGTCTTCTATGAAGACCAAAATTGAAGATGTCGTCTATGCAGACAATTAAATATGTCTTCTATGAAGACAGTTAATGTATAGTAATTATTATGTGTTGTAATAGAATGAGGGAATGAATGAGTTGTAAATAGTAGTATATATAAAAGTAATATATAAAAAAAATAATAATTACTTTGGAAAAGTAATAACGATAGAGAATTCTAATTGGGAGAAAAAGTAATAACGTAATAAAAGTAATATATAGTATAAACGTAAATAAAAGTTATAATAAAGTAATAAAGAAAAAGTATGTAATAAAAGATTTTTTTTAGGTCTAAAGAGTTTTGAGTAAATTTTGTGCCAGGAGTTCGTAGTTATGTTATTGTTGGACAGAAGAGGTTTAAAATTTGATTGACAGGCTGTCATGGATGAAAAATTTGTTTGAAGTATTGCAAAAGTCATTTATGTTATGTAGTAATCTCTAATCTATTTAAACGTATTGATAAATTAATCATGAAGAAACCATAAGCAGAATGTTTTTGATTTTATCAAGATCACGTTCAATGGAGTAAGGACTGGAAAGAATAGAACAATCTGAGTTTATTATTGGATTTAGTAATTCTTGTAATTCTTCAGCGGTTGCGACAGATGGAAATTGAATTGAGCGGAGACAAAGTTCATAAGCAAGCTCAGGTTTATTTATAAGTGATGGATTCATAGTGTTATTAAAAATAAATGATTGTGTTTCCAAACGAGGTGTTTTTCTAGCTATTTAAAAACTACTTAAAAACAGTTATGATTTAAAATAAATTTAATAATACTAGTGCTAGGTAGGTATTGTGTTCAAGCTTAGACTGGTAGGAACCTCTGGATAGTCGGCACGGATTGCCCCCAGGAAAGTGCCTAGCCAAATCTAAGACTTGTATGTGGGATACACTGGAGGTACTCCCTCTCAGCACTGCCCGTAAGTATTAATTGCACTGATCTGAGTGATATATTGACGCTCAGAATCAGCAACAATTTTGTGTCGGTTTCTTTCAAAACCGCGTATAGTTTTACTGTCTGATGGGTGTAGTAAATGTGGGGTAAGTGTACTGTAAGTGTAGTGTGTAGTTGCGTGTTTGTTATGTCACTACTATAAATTATAATAGTCTAAGTGATAGGATGATATGTGATGAGTTGAAAGGAGAGTGAAACTAAAGGTGTTTAATTTTTCCTATCTATTCTATTATACAAGGACTGGTTAAGTAAGACTAAGATAAATTTAATAAAATTAGTGTTAGGTAGGTGTAGTGTTCAAGTTTAGACTGGTAGGAACCTCTGGATAGTCGGCACGGATTGCCTCCAGGAAAGTGCCTAGCCAAATCTAAGACTTGTATGTGGGATACACTGGAGGTACTCCCTCTCAGCACTGCCCGTAAGTGTTAATTGCACTGATCTGAGTGATATATTGACGCTCAGAATCAGCAACAATTTTGTGCCGGTTTCTTTCGAAACCGCGTATAGTTTCTTGTCTGTAAAATGTAGTAAATGTTGGTTAAAGTGTCTTGTAAGTGTTTTGTGTAGAGATGTAGTTGTATTGTCAACTACTATAAATTAAATAAAATGAGGATTGGGATGAGATGAGATGAGATGATTAAGTTAATAATATGGCCGATAAAATAGTGGGGGCGACTAAGCCTTTTAGAATTTGGAAAAAGATAACAAAAAATCACACACAACATACAACGATCTTCAAAATATAGTAGTTCGGTTCGCCGGTACTGGTTGACTGGATGGTGGTGTTCTATACACGTTGAGGCGCCAGTGTGACGGGGTGCAGCCGGAGAAATAAAAGCTCACACAAAAGGTCACTTGTTTTTATATTTAAGGAATTAAGGCACAACTGAAACAATTATATAAAAAAAAGGTAAATTACACTGAATACAAAACAATTTCACATTTATCACTAAAAACATATTATAAAAGGTAGGGCTACTTACAATAGTGCCTTAAAGAAACTTATAGACTTAGAAACAGGAACTGGTAGTAAAGAATATATATACAGGAAACTTGTGAATTATGCTTATGAGCTTACTATACTTGTGAGCTTATTATAACTGCTCAGCACTATAAATATATTTAAATAATTTGCTATCGGTGAGTCAACCACTCTACGCGCTGACTCTGGTAAGAATAAACTTCGAACAAAACAAATAAACAGAGACAGACAGTAAATTTAAAATAGGAAACAGAGACAGACAGTAAATTTAAAATAGGAAACGAAGAGAAAAGAAAATATGAAAAATGGCCAGAGAAGAGCGCAATGAAAGCAACGAGTCGCCAATATAGCTATGGCGCCTCGTTACACTACTATCAAAAATTCTTTCACTACAAACCTCTACGAACCCTTCTTCCTCAATTCCAACGTTTGTAGTAATCGTATTTATCTTCAAACAGATTTTATTCCATGAATATTGCTCCGAAACAGGTTTGACTCAATTCAAGTGCTCCTAGTAATTTTTTTTCTTTACTACTATCAAAAATTCTTTCACTACAAACCTCTACGAACCCTTCTTACTCAATTTCAACGTTTGTAGTAATCGTATTTATCTTCAAACAGATGTTATTCAATGAATATTGCTCCGAAACAGGTTTGACTCAATTCAAGTGCTCCTAGTAATTTTTTTTCTTTACTACTATCAAAAATTCTTTCACTACAAACCTCTACGAACCCTTCTTCCTCAATTCCAACGTTTGTAGTAATCGTATTTATCTTCAAACAGATTTTATTCAATGAATATTGCTCCGAAACAGGTTTGACTCAATTCAAGTGCTCCTAGTAATTTTTTTTCTTTACTACTATCAAAAATTCTTTCACTACAAACCTCTACGAACCCTTCTTACTCAATTTCAACGTTTGTAGTAATCGTATTTATCTTCAAACAGATGTTATTCAATGAATATTGCTCCGAAACAGGTTTGACTCAATTCAAGTGCTCCTAGTAATTTTTTTTCTTTACTCCTATCAAAAATTCTTTCACTACAAACCTCTACGAACCCTTCTTACTCAATTTCAACGTTTGTAGTAATCGTATTTATCTTCAAACAGATGTTATTCAATGAATATTGCTCCGAAACAGGTTTGACTCAATTCAAGTGCTCCTAGTAATTTTTTTTCTTTACTACTATCAAAAATTCTTTCACTACAAACCTCTACGAACCCTTCTTAGACGATTCCAACGTTTGTAGTAATCGTATTTATCTTCAAACAGATTTTATTCAATGAATATTGCTCCGAAACAGGTTTGACTCAATTCAGGTGCTCCTAGTAATTTTTATTCTTTACTACTATCAAAAATTCTTTCACTACAAACCTCTACGAACCCTTCTTCCTCAATTCCAACGTTTGTAGTAATCGTATTTATCTTTAAACAGATTTTATTCCATGAATATTGCTCCGAAACAGGTTTGACTCAATTCAAGAGCTCCTAGTAATTTTTTTTCTTTACTACCATCAAAAATTCTTTCACTACAAACCTCTACGAACCCTTCTTAGTCAATTCCAACGTTTGTAGTAATCGTATTTATCTTCAAACAGATTTTATTCAATGAATATTGCTCCGAAACAGGTTTGACTCAATTCAAGTGCTCCTAGTAATTTTTTTTCTTTACTACTATCAAAAATTCTTTCACTACAAACCTCTACGAACCCTTCTTACTCAATTCCAACGTTTGTAGTAATCGTAATTATCTTCAAACAGATTTTATTCAATGAATATTGCTCCGAAACAGGTTTGACTCAATTCAAGTGCTCCTAGTAATTTTTTTTCTTTACTACTATCAAAAATTCTTTCACTACAAACCTCTACGAACCCTTCTTACTCAATTTCAACGTTTGTAGTAATCGTATTTATCTTCAAACAGATGTTATTCAATGAATATTGCTCCGAAACAGGTTTGACTCAATTCAAGTGCTCCTAGTAATTTTTTTTCTTTACTACTATCAAAAATTCTTTCACTATAAACCTCTACGAACCCTTCTTACTCAATTCCAACGTTTGTAGTAATCGTATTTATCTTCAAACAGATTTTATTCCATGAATATTGCTCCGAAACAGGTTTGACTCAATTCAAGAGCTCCTAGTAATTTTTTTTCTTTACTACTATCAAAAATTCTTTCACTACAAACCTCTACGAACCCTTCTTACTCAATTCCAACGTTTGTAGTAATCGTATTTATCTTCAAACAGATTTTATTCAATGAATATTGCTCCGAAACAGGTTTGACTCAATTCAAGTGCTCCTAGTAATTTTTTTTCTTTACTACTATCAAAAATTCTTTCACTACAAACCTCTACGAACACATCTTAGTCAATTCCAACGTTTGTAGTAATCGTATTTATCTTCAAACAGATTTTATTCAATCAATATTGCTCCGAAACAGGTTTGACTCAATTCAAGTGCTCCTAGTAATTTTTTTTCTTTACTACTATCAAAAATTCTTTCACTACAAACCTCTACGAACCCTTCTTACTCAATTTCAACGTTTGTAGTAATCGTATTTATCTTCAAACAGATGTTATTCAATGAATATTGCTCCGAAACAGGTTTGACTCAATTCAAGTGCTCCTAGTAATTTTTTTTCTTTACTACTATCAAAAATTCTTTCACTACTAACCTCTACGAACCCCCCTTACTCAATTCCAACTTTTGTTGTAATCATATAAGCCTTGAAACAGTATTTACGCCATAAAAAAGTTTTTTAAAAATGCTCCGAAACATTTTTATTTTTTTTTATTTTTTCTATTTTACTACTAACGAATAAAATTGCACTACAATCCACTACAAACGTCTATCTATGAGAAACAGTCGGAAAAAACATTTTTTTCTAATTTCGGGGGATGACATTTTTTTACTATTTTTTTTTATTTTTTTGGCATTACTACTAACGAAAATAACTTCACTACTATCCACTACTAATCAAAATCTTTCGAAAAAAAATAAAAAAAACGAAATTTTCCAAAGTCGGGTGCCAAGTTCACACAGCCAGGGAATGGAGTATTTTATTCCATTCTCCGACATCCCGCTCGGTTACAAGTCCCAACCTTGGTATAATGCGGCCTGTGCTCGTGCTGAGGCCCGAAAACAATCTGCTTACCAAGCCTGGGTGCAAATCCGCGATCGCGGGGTTCGTGCACGGAGAATTCGAGCGAAGAAGAGAGCCTATAATTCGGCCGCCAAGTCATGCAAAAGGGTGTTACTAAAGGCGAGATTCGACCACATCAGCAGAATAGGGATGAAACTGTCTTCCTATCCGAATGGAAGTAAACAGTTCTGGTCCCTCTCGAAGTCAGTCGAAACGAATTTCTGCCGTCCTATGCTACCGCCATTGCTAAAATCTGACGGGTCACTGGCCCATTCTGCAGCTGAGAAAGCAAGTTTATTTGCCTCTCTGTTTGCGAGCAATTCCCGTCTTGACACCGGCTCTCAACAACCACCAAACATACCTCGCTGTGATTCTTCGATGTCGGAGATCACAATTCACAATAAGCAGGTCCGTAGAGTCTTACTTAGTCTGGACGTGAATAAGGCCAGTGGTCCTGATGGCATACCAGCAAGAGTGCTGAGGTACTGTGCGCCTGAGTTGTCTCCTGTGCTAACACGCTTGTATCGCCTCTCTCTCAACATAAAAACCGTCCCAAAATCCTGGAAGCTTGCCAATGTGCAACCAATACCCAAAAAGGGTAGTCGTGCCGACCCATGCAATTACCGACCGATCGCCATCACTTCCATACTCTGTAAGGTTATGGAAAGAGTGCTGAACAGCAAGTTGCTCTCATACCTAGAAGACAACGATCTCCTCAGTGACCGTCAATATGGGTTTCGCCGAGGACGCTCAACTGGGGATCTTCTAGTTTATGTCACGCATTGCTAGGGCGAGGCCCTCGAGATGCACGGCGAAGCACTTGCCGTGTCACTTGACATCTCGAAGGCTTATGACAGGGTCTGGCACGCAAGTCTGCTGCGCAAGCTTCCTGCGTACGGTATCCCCGCTGACTTTTGCAGTTGGATAGCCGACTTCCTGACTGAACGATCGATCAGAGTAGTTGTCGATGGCTGCTCCTCTGACTCAGTGCCTATTGATGCCGGAGTTCCTCAGGGGTCTGTTCTTTCTGCGACGCTTTTCCTGCTGCACATCAATGACCTGTTAATACCAGGAATTGTTGGGTATGCAGACGACAGTACTGTTGTAGAGAGATACCTGTCTAGCGCAAAAGCCAGCGGCGACGACGTGATGTTCATGAGAGAGGCCATGGTTGAGCGAATAAACCAGAGGCTAAACTACGTTTCCCAGTGGGGATATAGTAACCTCGTTAATTTCAACGCCTCCAAAATACAAGCGTGTCTTTTCACGGCAAAAAGGAGTTTCTTCCACCTCACTCCTACTTTCCGAGGTACATCTGTACCTGTGACCGACAGCCTCGAGCTTCTTGGCATGGAGTTGTCTTCAGACCTTAACTTCGGCGCCAACATCGAATCCAAACCTCAAATTGCGGCCAGAATGCTGGGCGTCCTAAATAAGGTCAAGCGATATTTCACGCCAGGACAGCTTTTAACACTCTATAAAGCTCAAGTCCGATCTTGCATGGAATATTGCTGCCACCTTTGGGATGGCTCAGCAAAATACCAACATGCTGCACTGGACACGATTCAGCGCAGAGCTGAGAGGCTCATCGGGGACAACAAATTGGTGAAGAGCAAGCTTCACACCTTAGCTCATCGCCGCAAAGTTGCCTGTCTGGCGGTCTTCTACAGACTGTACTTTGGAGAGTGTGCTCAAGAGCTGCATCTGCTCATACCGCCATCTCCTTTTTTCCATCGGACATCCAGACGCACTGCAGGCTACCACCCTTTCTTGGTAGATATTCCTAACTGTCGCACCAAGCGCTTTCCAACATCCTTCATAACGCGCACAGCAAAGGAGTGGAACTTCCTCCCTGCGTCTGTATTTCCGAGAACTTATAACCCGTCTATTTTCAAAGCCAGGGTGAATAGGCACCTTCTGGGTTAGCTCGTTTCATCGTGGATTCTGTCATGGCCCCCGGGCTTGATTGGGATCAAGAGCAAACACATCCTAAATAAAAAAAAAAAAAAAACCTTTGGAAATCCGGCCCAATGCTCTCCCAATTGAGCTACCGAGCCTTGCGAACACTCGTCGAAATTTTCTAGTACCTTCCTGATTTTACGCTGTAGGCCAGCGTTGTTTCATCAATGAGAGGAACATCCTATCGTATTCGAAAGAAACATTTTTACAAATGTTTGGTCAATCGATTAAAATGAAACAGCCATGTTAGATTTATATTTTTTTATATATTTTATGCATATTCAATGCGATCTTATAAGATAAATTATTATAAGAGATTCACTTGTGACCCGAGTCGATTTTTTCTAGTATTTTTCTATTATAATAAATAATATTAATTTAGTTCAAATTCTGTTGGTATCCAGTTACAAGTATTTTTGTTAATACATATGCATGTGACAAGGTTTTTGCTCAATGTCACCTAATCTTCCAAATAAGGCATCTGCAGAATGACTTACTTACCGTGATGACTTACATTGTGACGGCTTATACTGAGCAGAGGCCCATTTGACATTATCTCTATGTTTTTATTTTTTATGCTTTTTGTTGTTAATACTTTTGTCTTGTCTTGTTATTGTGTTGTATATTGTGCCAAATAAATTTTCATTCATTCATGTATAATAATTTGTAACTACTGTCTGTAATGTCTAGTTCAATAAAATACACGAAATTTCGTAACTTTTCAGAAAATATATATACAAATGGCATTTGACCTGCGCACACACACAAACACACAACCATTTATAGTTGTTTTATTATAGTATAAAGTAGAACAAGCAAGTTATAATAATAAAATCTGTAATCTTGTCCCTAATATCAAATAAATTTTATGAGAAATCCATTTCATGGAAGAGCGTTGCCTCCTGATATAGATTACTGAGGTTTTAAAAGTGGTAGCGGTCACTTACGAGTATACAACTTATAACAATGCATTTTTATGAAATGAAAAAGTACTAGAAAATATCAACTCGGTTCACAAATTATTCTCAGGCGGTACTCGAATCCGCAACCTTTGGATGTTCGATCCACTGCTCTCCCACTTGAACAACACAGCCTTGTGAGCACCCGTCGTTTTCGAGCCCCCAAATTTTCCAGTACTTTTACTTTTTTTTTAGCTGTAGGCCAGCGTTGCTTCATCAATGAAAGAAATACCAATTACAAACATTTTTACAAATGTTTTATTTCCAATAAGTTTGCAATATTAAGTCCTGCCACTGAGATAATAATAAGAATAATGCTTAGTCATTTTTTTCTAGAATTTTTCTGTTAAAAGTTATGAACAACGCATTTTGTTAAATTTTTATTTTAAAAGAGTCTTGAACCCAGTCAAGCCCGGGGACCAAGACAGGAACCACGATGGAACGAGCTAACCCAGAAGGTGCCTATTTGCCCTAGCTTTGAAAACGGACGGGTTATAAAGGATAAAATGTTGGAATACTCTTTTGTATGCCTACTATATTAATATTTCTTAGTTCCTGTATGTAATCTAAATTCTATCAAAAACAAACAAATATTTTTGAAACCAAAATATATTGTAATTCTTTTGTACGTCTGTCAATAATATATCTTCCTTATACACGTATATTTTATACTTTTATTTTCACATTATCCATTAATTTTACAACATTCGTTATCAGCACGAATTTGTTAAAATGTGTGATCAGTTTAGTGGAATAAAGTTACTGAATAGTAAAGATGGATATTCCATTTGGAAGTTTAATGCGTGCGTTGTTGATCCATGAAGACCTTTGGAAGACTATTGAGGTATACTCAGCTAGTGATAAAACTACCGAAGAATCTAGGCCAGCGAAAGATCAGAAGGCTTTGGCGAAAATTTCGTTGACTTTGGATGGATCCGCTATGACTCACGTAAGGGCTGCAAAAACAGCCAAGGACGCATGGGACGCCCTCGCAAATGTCTATGAAGATAAAGGCATGGGTCGCAGGCTATATTTGGAGCGCAGACTGTACATATATTTGAGTATTTAACATAAAACTACATATATTTATTAGAATCAGGCGTTACTTGGCGGAAGTCCATCTCCATTAGTAAAACAAAAATATGGAGCTTACTTCCGCAAAATTCAAGAAACCGCAGACTGCGGTTTCTATGTTTATTGGCGGGTGGGCGGGCGGTGCACACTGCTTGAATTTTGCGAAGTAAGTTACATATTTTTGTTTTAGTAATAAATAAAACTATAATTATTTCAATAAATATTTGGTCACCGATCTGACAAATAGCGTGTACAAAGTGCCAACGATCTCTTTTTTAACTGAACTGCCTTGTTCTCAGAACAAATTCTTTCGTCTACATATTTCCACAATATTAGAACGGAGACTGCCGTTTTGTGCGCTCAAAACGTAAAATATTGGTAAAGTTCCCGGTAGACGGCGAACAAGTCCTTTGTACAAGCAAAAAGTTTATTCCGAACCCTTTTTCTCAGTTTCTCGCGAGCGTTTGAACAACTTAAGGCTCTTTCAATTTGTTCGCCAAGTTGAGACCCGCGACGCAACAAACAACAGTTGGGAATAGAAAAAAGAAGCCTCTCTCACGCACGAGTACACAATAAAACAGTCATTATATTCACACAAATCAAATAAAATCGATGTATATATTTTTCATTGCTTAAATATATATAATTACTAAGTTCCTACACTTACACGTCTATATCAAATTTATTTCAAACCCCTTTTACTGGAAACACAAATTATTTATAATTATAATAATATTTCTTACATTCACACCAATCAGCCTAGCCCAAAGTAAGCACTGTAAGGCTTGTGTTATGGATTCTAGGGTAACGGATAGACATACATATTCAATACATAGATATTAATTATTTATAGAAATATACATAAATACTCATGATTCAAGTACAAATGCTCGTATTCATCATACAAACATCTGCCCCTTCCGGGACTTGAACCCAGGATCGCCGGGTGCGAAAGGTAGGATTAAAAGCCTCGGGTCTGGGTGTTGTGATATTGTCGTTGTTTCTGAACTCTAATATATTTTTTTTGACATGGGTACAGCACAATGTATGTACGAGTATGTGATATATTAACCTGTTTTACAATAGAATAATACTTTATATAATGTTCAGTAATTATTTTATATTAGTAAGTGGTTATAAAATAAGATGTAAAATGTATCTAAACTGAGGTTATTCAAAAATAAATTTATTATTATTTAAAATTTATATTAATAATTATCTGTTTCATGCGTTGACAAACCGAATTAATGGCTAATAATGATATAAATCCATTTGTTTAAATTTAAATTAAGGAAGCACTTGACCGCTATCTCACCTGACGGTAAGCGTCGATGCGATCTAGGATGTGACGCGCTTGCCTAGAAGATACATATTCACTCGTGCCTTTAAGACTAAATTGTATTTGTTACGAAACACATTGTTAAGTAGTACACATGTATAACTACCATTACCTTAGTCATCCTGTGTTCACGTCTTCAATAAAGGTTGCGAAACGTCAGGATTAAATATCCAAAACCAACAATAAATTCGACGACCGTTTGGTGCAACGGTAGCGAATCTGCTTTCGCATTGAAGATCCTTGTTTCCCGTCCTGAAAAGAGCAGATGTTTGTATGATGAATAAGAATATTTGTCCCTGAGTCAGGGGTATTGATATATGTCGACCCGTTACCCTATGTTGGCGAACGCCTTTTTATTATGTTTCATAATTTTGATTGACAAGAATTGTCATGTAATTTAAAATGGGATTGCAATAATATATGGCGATCATGTAGTACGTGATTTTATTTCCCCTTCTTCTTTATTCGTCAATTTATAAAGTTTCACCAGGTTTCAGCGGTGTTTTAATATCCTATTATACACTATACTAGCCCTACAGTGTTTACATTTAGTTAGGCTTATTAGTGAGATTGAAAGAAACATTGTTGTTATTATTGATATTTTTAATATTATTACCAAAGGTACAGACGATAGCATATCACATGATTGAGCTATCATAATCACCCAATTTCTTTTCGTCGTCAACTTCCTCAATTCGTGACGACCGCTTGGTGCAACGGTAGCTATGCTGCCTTTCGCGCTGACAGCCCTGGGTTCGAGTTCCGGAAGGGGCAGATGTTTGTGTGATGAATACAAGCCTTTGCACCTGTTTATTTAAATATATTTCTGTAGATTTATGTATCATCTCAGTCTGCAGCTGAGAAAGCAAGTTATTTGCCTCTCTTTTTGCAAACAGTTCCCGTCTAGAGAGCCGGTGCTCTCAACTACCACTAAACATACCTCGCTGTGATTCTTCGATGTCGGAGATCACAATTCACAATAGACAGGTCCATAGAGTCTTACTTAGTCTGGACGTGAATAAAGCCAGTGGTCCTGATGGCATACCAGCAAGAGTACGCGTGAGTTGTCTCCTGTACTAACATGCTTGTATCGCCTCTCTCTCAAGTCTCAAAAATCGTACCAAAATCCTGGAACCTGGAATGTGCAGCCAGTACCCAAAAAGGGTAGTCGTGCCGACCCATACAATTACTAACCGATCGCCATATTCTGTGAGGTTATGGAAAGAGTACTGAACAGCAAATTGCCCTCATACCTAAAAGACAATGATCTCCTCAATGACCGCCAATAAGACTTCCGTCGAGGATGTTAGACGGGGGGATCTTCTAGTTTATGTGACGCATTGCCGGGGCGAGGCCCTCGAGATCCACGGCGAAGCACTTGCCGTATCACTTGACATCTCGAAGGCTTTGACAGAGTCTGGCACGCTAGTTTGCTGCGCAGGCTTCCTGCCTATGGTATCCCCGCTGACTTTTATACTTGGAAAGCCGATTTCCAGAGTGAACGGTCGGTCAGAGTAGTTACCGTTGGCTGCTTCTCTGACTCAGTTACTATTCACGCCGGATTTCCTCAAGAGATCTGTTCTTTCTGCGACGCTTTTCCTACTTCACATCAATGATCTGTTAATACCAGGAATTGTTGGATATATAGACGACAGTACTGTAACGCCCTACGCGCGCTCCGGGATCTTTATCTTGTTAATTCAAACGGCTTATTTCACTTTATCATTTATTTCGATTTATTTTATTAATATAATACCACTCCGATTACACTCTCAGACACTACTGGTGATTCTCTTATGTTCTCTAGCCTTCAGGAATATTCTATATTTTAAAAGGGTGACATTCCTTGCAATGAAGCAAATATACGTAAAGAGGTGGAATGCGGTGTCAGATGCAAGGAGGTCACCACATTCCCCCTGTACCGTTAAAAATAATTTATGTAACAGATAAATAATTTTTCCAAATCACCAGAAGTTCACGAAACATTCTACTGCTTAACTACCTGCCTATCTGGGAAACTTTAACAATTGACATGACGGTCTTTGCTACTAGACTGGCTCTTACAACCTGATCCATGAAAAAGATTATGGTTGGAAAAACCCTATACTTTCAAAAACCCAGATAAAAAGAAAATACACGTCATGTATATATTTGCGAATTATTATATGCCCTTTAACATTAGTTTTAAAATTAATCATTTAAGACTCGGGCTATATAATACCTAACTCCTTTTCCTTTACTGACCACAAAATTAAAAACATTTTATTTGTTCCCTAATTATTATTAGTCTGTGGTCTAAGATTTGTCAAATCTGACACAAGTCATTACAAAACTATATTGAAAATTATATTAAAATCTTTGTGAGAAGCACCAAAAATAGAAAAGTGAACTCAACAAGTAACAAATTGCTTGATGAGCGGATCACCTCAGAGAAGACAAGTACGTAATTGTTTTCATTACGTAGAATTAAAACGTACGATACCATTCATACTTTATATGCACAAATAAAAACTTACATTATTTGTTTGTGTCATAATGCATGTTATGGACACGAGAGCCTTTAAATTCCACAAGGAAAACTAACAGTAAAACTGCGAAATATTTAAAACTTTACCATCAAGTTATCATTTAAATTATGCCTACCTCACCAAACCCACCTATATTCTTCCCAACTAAACCAGCATGATACCTGTCAGACACCAAAATCTGATATCCATTCCTTATGGGATAACTGGACCTGGTACCACTATATAGTTTTCCTACGAAATGACCAACTCACAAGCCTATCTCCTATCATATTATAATAATATTTACTTTCATAAGAAAGACCCTAGCTAAAACGTTTTTCTTTTTTCAGTGTTCATGATGATTTGTGCCAGTATGAATGGTTCATTTGTCTACTCTCTTCAGTGATCACCTCCAGTCTTAGTTGAATGAGTAATCAGCATCTCAGGAACCATGGAACAAGTTATAAAGCATCAATACAGAACTATTACAACTACAATACAAGTTTGCAACAACAAGAATTCCCAACATTATCAAGATTATCAGATCTTATTGAGAGATTAACCATTAATTAAAATAACTGAGCAAAACATTGTTTTCCTTTTATAGACTAAGTGAGAAAATTCATATAAGTAATCATAATAACATATATATTACAAAACAAAACTTTTCTTTATAACATCTAATTCTAATTTAAATCCAATCCTAACTTCTATAAATTTTAATTTTACGAATGGTCCATTCAATATGTATATTTTAAAATATACTTATCTTAATCTAAATAATTTTAATCTATTCACATGAACTAATAGTTTTTGAAAAGTACTTAGCTTTTTTATCATATAATTGTTATTATCAAAGCATCGCACAATTTTATAAGGACCTTTGTATTGGCAACTTAATTTATTGCTTACTCCAGTAACTCTTTTCGGACAATGTAATAACACTAATTCTCCACGATTATAAATCACGGGACATGCCTTTAAATCATATATATGTTTTTGTTTTAAACGCGCTTTATATAAATTATGTCTCACTTTATCTATACAAATTCCATGCCTATATTGTCTTTGTACTAAATTTAATGTCTGCATATTGTGGTTTAAGTTCACATCAGAAGCCATTACTGGTTCCCTAGCAAAGACAAGAAAATATGGGGAATATTTTGTCGAAGCTTGCTTCGCACAATTATATGCAAATGTCACCATTGGTAATTGTGAACACCAATCACGTTGTCCAATATGTGTATATTTAGACAGCATATTGAGTAAAGTTTGATTAAATCTCTCTACCAAACCTACTGTTTGAGGATGCATAGTGGTCGCGAAGCTTTGACTACTACCGAAACATCTATTGACATCTTTAATTAGTCTAGAAGTAAAGATTGATCCTTTATCAGAAATAACTCTTTGAACAACACCAAATCTACAAAATACTTCTTGTATTAAAAATATCTTCACCGCATCTGCAGTGGCCCTAGGAATAGCTTTACAGATAGCATACTTCGAAAAACAATCTATACATGTGATGATGTATTTATTTCCATCACTCGATCGGTTCAACGGCCCAATTATGTCAATTTCTACTACTTCAAATAAGTTATTCGATATTATCGGTTGCAATGGCACCTTTACTTTTACCTTATTCTTTTCTTGACATTGAGGGCAACTTTTAACATAACGCTCAATATCCCTGACGGCATTAAACATAAAATATCGCTGCCTGAACTTTGTTCATGTTTTCATCAAACCAAAGTGACCACCAGTATATGCATCATCATGTATTTCAACCATTACTTCATTAAATAATAATCTTGGCAACACAACTAATTCTTTATTTACACCATTCGTATTTACACGTTTATATAACATATTATTTGTCATAAAATAACCCTTATATCTGTTATTGCGGCTGGCCCTTACAGCTTGTCTCTGACGGCGGCAAAACTCATCACCTTCTTGTGCTTCGGTCATCTGTGTTGCCTCTATTGCGTAAAGGTGAAGACCATCTTCCATCATTTTTTCCCCTTCATCCTCATTATCACATTGAGGATTCCTACTTAAATAGTCCGCAATGACATTCTGCCTTCCTGAACAATGCACAATATCAAAATCTTGTGCCTGTATCACCAGCGCCCATCTCGCCAACCTTCCTGACATATCTCTTCTTTCTTTCAGCCAACACAGTGCCTTGTGATCCGTTACCACTTGGAACTTCAATCCCCAAAGATAATGTTTGAAATAATTCAATGCCCATACTAAACCTAAACATTCTTTCTCAGTAATGGAATATTTTCTTTCACTGTCCGTCAATTTCCTAGACGCGAAACACACCGGGAATAATTCATTATTTTTGCCTTGCATTAAACAAGCACCCAACGCATATTCACTCGCGTCAACAAATAACCTAGTTTTTACATTATTACTACTGTCAAAATGCTTGAGCAGCGGAGGTCTTTGAACTTTTGACAACAGCTCATTGAACGACTTTTGTTGCCTATCGGTCCATACGAACTTCACATTTTTACGTAGTAACTCATTCAAAGGTACAGTCAACTCTGCAAATCCCTTAATGAATTTCCTATAATAAGAAAACAAACCTAACATTTATTTTAATTCTTTCGTATTTTTCGGGACCCTTACTAATTTTAATTTTTCCAATTTATTTTTATCGGGCAAAATACCTCTCCCAGAAATCTCGTGACCTAATACTGTCATCTTATCATAACCAAAGCTACACTTCGATGGTTTCACAGTCAAGTTAGCCTGTTTCAAACGCAACAGCACCTGTTCCAATGCGTCATGAAATTGACGATACGTTTTACCATATACAATAATATTATCTACATATACTATCACGTTTTTATATTTTAAGCCAGCGAGAACTTTATCCATCGTTCGTTGGAAAATAGCTCCACTCGTTTTCAATCCAAATGGTAAAACATTAAATTCATAAAGTCCGGACGACGTGACAAACGCTGTTTTGTGTTTATCAGCTTCCGAAAGAACTAGTTGCCAGTAACCAGAGTTTAAATCGATATCAGCGAAATATTTTGCCCCATTTAAATGAGATATTAGATCGTCTATGATCGGTAAAGGATATGAATCTGTAATGACTTTCTTATTCAACTTTCTGAAATCAACGCAAAATCTCCATGTATTATCAGGTTTTTTGACTAATACAACTGGTGAAGCGTATGGACTTCGAGACTCACGAATAATATTATTTTTTAGCATTTCTTCTAATTGTTCCGAAATTATTTTATTTTGTTCACTGGACACTCTATATGGTGACCTATGAATCGGAACTTCATCAATAGTGTCTATTTTTACTTCCATTAAATTACATTTGCCAAACTCATTTTTATCAAATGCAAAACATGACCGATAATTCATAAGTAAATTATTCAATTCATTGTGCTCATTAAGAGGTAAGCCTTTAAATACATTGAATTCTGTTCCATTATCTGCGACAGATGATTCAAATGTACATTTATCATTTTCCGACACTAAATTATAAAAATACAAATAATCGCTTTTCGACAAAATTTTCGTCGCTGACTGTACGACCTCAATGGTGTTTTCAATTCTCAAAACCTCCGACTTTAACATAAATTTACAAACCACATTATTTATCTGCACTTGACCATTCGTAAAATTTAACAATACATCATTTTGATACAAGAAATCTTGTCCCAAGATCATGTCTTGACTTATATTATTTACAACATAAAAACTCTGAACAAATAAGACATTTTCTATTATAATATGCAATCTTATTTTACCTAGAACATTCAAGTTCACACCATTGATTGCCTTCAGATTCAGAACACCGGCGTCAATTATTTCTCCAAACATAACCGCCACGGACTTTGATATAACCGAGACTGATGCGCCCGTATCAATTAAAGAACAAATATTTTTATTCCGACACATTATACGTATAAATGGAACGAACTCACGTTTTTGAGGGGTTTCTTTTTGCTGTGATGGCGATTGATCAGTCCCTCGAATTACATCAACCGCCTCCGCTCGTTTGGGTGCGTCCAAGCACGCGCGTTTGTATGGTCCCCGGCTGCATTTCCCTTCGTAGATTGTGGTCGGGGTCTAAAATTGTAACGGGTCTGGGAGTAATTTGGTTGAGGGTGAGGAGGATTTGACACAGTCCCAGTAGGTCCGACAGTACGTCCATTTGGCTGTACTCGAAACCTGTCGTCGCCTGCTCCCCCTTGCATATGCATAGCTGGTGGTACAGTGGCCGCGTAACCACCAGGCCTCACGTTCAACGAGAGTTTCCCTTGTGTAGTGGAGTCAGCAATACCATGACTATCCATATCTTTTAACTGTTTCAACACCTTTTTTAGGTCGGCCTTCGTTGCATATAACTGCGGGGCTAATTTTTCTTTTAAATGAAAATTACAATTTTTTATAAAATGTTGGATGAAACACGCTTCATCAATCGCAGATCCAGCTTTCGATGCGAGGCTCTCTAAAGAATAAAAGAATGTTAACGCATCTTCCTCGTGACCCTGTATACGTGCAAAAAAATTGGCGATCGGGTTCGTAGTTGGAGCAAACTCATCACTGATTTTCTTCTGTAGATCTAAATACGTAATCGTGTCTGATAACGTCGATTTATAAAACAATAACGCTGGACCCTCCAAATAAGCCCCCAAAACAAGCTTCTTCGCCTCCGCGTCGTATTTATTCACCGCAGCTACAACATCAAATTGATTAAAAAAATCGTGCACATCACCAGATAGTCCATCGAATCGCTCCATGATGACTTCTTTGCTTCTTTTCTTCAAAGTACGCCGTTCAATATAGTATAAACGTTATACGCTATACTTTATATACGTTAGATACTCTATTTTATACGCTAATATACGCCGTATTATATATTATACGCATATATACTGATATACCCGGCGCCTCCACCATGTTACGCTCTACGCGCGCTCCGGGATCTTTATCTTGTTAATTCAAACGGCTTATTTCACTTTATCATTTATTTCGATTTATTTTATTAATATAATACCACTCCGATTACACTCTCAGACACTACTGGTGATTCTCTTATGTTCTCTAGCCTTCAGGAATATTCTATATTTTAAAAGGGTGACATTCCTTGCAATGAAGCAAATATACGTAAAGAGGTGGAATGCGGTGTCAGATGCAAGGAGGTCACCACAGTACTGTGGTAGAGAGAAACTTGTCTAACGCAAAAGCCAGCGGTGGCGTCGTGAAGTTGATGAGAGAAGCCATGATTGAACTAACGAACCAGAGGTTAAGCTACGTTTCCCAGTGGAGTGACAGTAACCTCGTCAATTTCGACGCTTCCAAAACACAAGCGTGTCTTTTCACGGCAAAAAGGAGTTACTTTCACCTTACTTCTATTTTCCAAGATTTCTGTACCTGTGACCGACAGCCTCGAGCTTCTTGGCATGGAGTTGTCTTCAGACCTCAACTTTGGCGCCAACATCGAGTCGAAGGCTCAAACTGCAGCCAAAAAGCTGGACGTCCTAAATAAGGTCAAGCTATATTCCACGCCGGTTCAGCTTTTAACTCTCTATAGAGCTCAAGTCCGATCTTACATGGAATATTGCAGCCACCTCTGGGATGGCTCAGCAAAATACCAACTTGAAACGATTCAGCGCAGAGCTGAGGGGCTCATTGGGGTCAGCAAATTGGTGAAGAGCAAGCTTAGCTCATCCATCGCCGCAAAGTTACCTGTCTGTCGGTCTTCTATAGACTGTACTTTGAAGAGTGTGCTCATGAGCTGCATTTGCTCATACCGTCCATCCATCTTCTTTTTATCATCGTACATCCAGACGCAATTCCTACCTGCCGCACCAAGCACTTCGCAAAATCCTTCATAATAAGCACAGCAATGGAGTGAAAACTTATAACCCGTCCATTTTCAAAACCAGGTTGAATAGGCACCTTCTGGGTTAGCTCGTTCCATCATAGATCCTGTCTTGGCCCCCGGGCTTGATTGAGTTCAAGAGCGAACCCATTCTATACAAAATATATAATAAATGAATATAGCATCCATAATACAAGGCTTACAATACTTACTTCATCAAATGTAAAAAAAAAAACATTAAATTAAATGCGTTTAGTAATTTGGTTAAATTTATTTCAATTACCAACTAAATATGTCATGTTTTATTTGAAAGACGCTAACATATATTTTTTTATAATATCTACATAACTCACTCGATTTAACAGAATTGAGGCGTCCTTTGTTTGTGAATCGCGTCTACTTAGAATAGAAACCTCTTTCAGAATATTCGCGCTACACTGATTTCGAGTTGATGGTTACATTTTCTCACGAAGTTTGTGAATACCTTTATTCACACATGCATTCTGACATATACAATTATGTTTTGTAATCATTTCATTGGTATTAATGATTTTTAATACAATTTACTATATTTCTTTATATCATTTTAAAATAAAAAATTTACAGAATAAATGACGTGTATATTCTTTTTTTATATATATTTTATCCTGACCTTTCGACTAATTTACAGGCGCCGTTACAATCACAGGATGACTAAGGCAATGGTCGTCACACCTTCACAATATTTCAATCGGGCACGTTCATACAAATCGAAATAGACGCTGGCAAACGTGTCGAATTTTACCGTCGAAACTTCTACATGAGCTAGTATCGTTCCACCAATGTTGAACGCTAACTACCTTCAACATCGAAAGTAGTATTTTTACAAATATTAAACAATCGATTAAGATGGAACCAGCTAGTCAGCCAACGAATCCCATCTGTGGGCTCGGAGGCGTAGTTGTTTTTTACACACGTATTTTATATCCTAAATATTAGTTTATTAATGATTTTAAATTTCCATGACAAAATTAAAAACATACCGATTTTCATGGTAAAGCCACTCCGAAAACCCAGGTTCGCTTTCCTGTTGGGTCAATGTAGAAAATGAACCTTTCTACATTGGGTCGGGTCTTGGTGTTGTGGTACCGCCACTGTTCCTGAATTCCATTACACAAGTGTTTTAGCTACGTGGGTTCAGAACAATATATGGGATGTTGTCTAATAGTAATATATATATATAATGAAGATCGTCACGACGTGTCAAAAATACTAGGGTTAATTGTGTCGGGGTCTGTCGTGGCGCCTTCTGGTGGCATCTGGCGCGTATCTAAAGTATCAATTTTGTATGTGTAGAATTACATTATTCTCGTGTGGTATGTCGTTCGCCGTGTAGTGACGGCCTAGAATAGCACTACTCCCCTTTCATCCCGTGGGTGTCGTAAGAGCCGACTAAGGGAAACCTCACCTAAGGAGATGGGCAGCAGCATCTCTTTATGCGTACGGGTCATACTGCGATCGCCAACCCGCCTGCCAAGCGTGGCGATTATGGCAATACCCCTCTAATGGATAGGCACAACAAGAAACGGCCCCTAGTCCCCGGCAGCCAAACCATTCCTAGCTACGGTAACGGTGCGGCAGGGGGTGCGAAGAATCTCCGGGTAGGTTGCGGCTACCAACACCGACGACTGGACCTGGCAACATATAACACGCGCACATTGAGGATCGACGCGAAAATTACAGAGTTGGAAGAAGTTATTGGCAAGTTACACTAGGACGTCATCGGGTTGTCTGAAGTCCGAAGAGAGGGAGAGGACACGATAATTCTGGACTCCGGTAACTTGCTGTACTTCCGGGAGGGCGACCAACTGTCCGTGGGTGGTGTCGGGTTTATCGTCCACAAGTCCCTCGTCAACAACGTGCTATCCATCGGTAGTGTTTCCAGCAGAGTGGCATACTTGGTACTCAGAATATCATCACGGTATTCGTTGACGGTCATCCAAGTATACGCTCCAACCTCGAAACACGACGATGACGAAGTGGAGGCTATGTATGAGGAGATTTCTAGGGCCATACATAGTCACAAGTCCCACTACACGGTTGTGATGGGGGACTTCAATGCAAAGTTGGGGAAGCGCTGCGGTGACGAGTTGAGAGTGGGGCAATTTGGATTTGGAGAACGGAACGACAGAGGCCAGATGCTGGCGGACTTTATGGAGAGGGAGAACCTCTATATGATGAACTCCTTCTTCAGAAAGCCCGTAACTCGCAAATGGACCTGGATAAGTCCCAACGGCAAGGTCAAAAATGAGATCGATTTTATCATGTCAACGAGTAAGCAAATATTCAATGACGTCTCTGTGATCAACGCTGTTAAGACAGGGAGCGATCACCGACTGGTAAGAGGCACATTGAATATCAACGTGAAGCTTGAAAGATCGCGACTGATAAAATCTACGCTCCGACCGGTGCCGACCTAGATTCAAAACCCCGAGCGCTTTCAGCTCGAGCTCCAGAACCGCTTCAGGACCCTTGATAACAGCATAGATGTGGACGATCTGAACGACCTGGTGGTGGATGCTGTCCGTACGGTAGGGTCTAAATACTTCAAAACCCACCGTCCCAAATTGAAGAAACTTTCCGCACATACACTCGAACTCATGGATAAGAGACATGAAATGAGACTGCCAGACTCAGCGGATGCCCTACGTTATAGACAGCTTAATAGACAGATCTCGAAGTCGCTGACGAGCGACCTTCGCCAACTTAATACCGAGCGTATTAAAGAGGCCATAGAGCGGAACAAAGTAAAGTGTTCGCTAGAGATCTGTCTATTGGGCAAAGTCAACTGACGAGGCTGAAAACTGAGAAGGGCAGTATCATTTCATCGACTCCTGAAATCTTGTGAGAGATTGAGAGTTTCTATAGGCAGCTGTATTCCATTATCACACCAGGCCAAAGCAGAGCTCGAGATCCTAGAGCCAAGCTTACCCGACACTATACCGAAGATATCCCGGACGTCAGCCTGTACGAGATTAGAATGGCCCTCAAACAGCTAAAGAACAACAAGGCGGCGGGAGATGACGGAATTACAACCGAGCTTCTGAGAGCGGGCGGCACGCCGGTAATTAAAGTCCTTCAGAAGCTCTTCAATTCTGTCATCGTCCAGGGCAAAACGCCGAAGGCATGGAGCAGAAGCGAGGTGATTTTGTTCTTCAAAAAGGGCGATAAAACCCTACTGAAGAACTACAGACCCATCTAGCTTCTGAGCCATGTCTACAAACTGTTTTCGAGGGTCATTACGAATCGTCTTGCTCGCAGGTTTGACGACTTCCAACCTCCCGAACAAGCCGGTTTCCGAAAAGGCTTTAGCACCATAGACCACATTTATACGCTGCGGCAGGTTATACAGAAGACCGAAGAGTATAATCGGCCACTTTGCTTGGCGTTTGTGGACTATGAGAAGGCCTTTGATTCAATCGAGACTTGGGCGGTGCTGCAGTCTCTCCAGAGGTGCCAAGTGGACTACAGGTATATCGAAGTGTTAAGGTGCCTGTACCAAAACGCCACTATGTCGGTCCGAGTACAGAGCCAGAGCTCTAATCCTATCCAACTACAGCGAGGAGTGAGACAGGGAGACGTTATCTCACCGAAACTGTTCACTGCTGCGTTGGAGGATATTTTTAAGCTTCTGGACTGGAATGGACTTGGCATCAACATCAACGGCAAGTACCTGACGCATCTTCGGTTTGCCGATGATGTGGTCCTAATGGCTGAGACCTTGGAAGACCTGAGCACCATGCTCGAAGATCTCAGTAGCGCATCCCAACGAGTGGGTCTTAACATGAACATGGACAAGACGAAAATTATGTCCAACGCCCATGTTACACCCGCTCCAGTAAATATTGGGAACGTTACACTCGAAGTTTTTGACCACTATGTTTACCTAGGACATACAATACAGTTAGGTAAGTCCAACTTCGAGAAAGAGATCTCTCGTCGAATCCAACTCGGGTGGGCAGCGTTCGGGAAGCTGCGATACATTTTCGCGTCCAAAATACCTCAGTGCCTTAAGACGAAACCAGTGTGTGTTGCCAGTGATGACTTATGGCTGTGAAACGTGGTCGTTGACTATGGGTCTTGTAAGAAGGGTCAAGGTCGCTCAGCGGGCAATGGAGAGAGCTATGCTTGGTGTTTCCCTACGCGATCGAATCAGAAATGAGGAGATCCGTAGGAGAACAAAAACCGCCGACATAGCTCAAAGAATTGCGAAGCTGAAGTGGCAATGGGCAGGACACATAGCAAGGAGAACTGATAGCCGTTGGGGCGGAAAGGTTCTCGAATGGCGACCGCGTGCCGGACGACGCTCAGTGGATAGGCCCGCTACGAGGTGGACCGACGATCTGGTCAAGGTCGCGGGAAAACGCTGGATGCGGGCAGCACAGGACCGATCGTTGTGGAGATCCTTGGGGGAGGCCTATGTCCAGTAGTGGGCGTCGTACGGCTGATATGATGATGTCGTGATGCTCGCTGGCGCGTTAACGATTTGGCGATTTAGATCGGAGACACAACGATGGAGGGGATATGTCGCGACACAACACATGGGAATAGTAAGCTCAGCTATCTGTCGTAGCGTTCGTTCTTCATCACTTTCTAATTCTTTAACGAGACATGAAATGGTCCTCTACTGCTTCTTAATCTGTTTACTAGATGTACCCAAAACCTTCTCCTTCTTCTTTCTGTTTGAACTGATTACATTTAAAAAAAGAAATAAAAGATCTTCATCAAAATCACTGTCAGAGCTCGAAGAAAACATTTTACTGATCCAAAGACACGAAAGACTACTGGGAAACTGAACGTAAATTGCGCCAGATCAGTCCACAACACGCCTCATAAATGTAAACGGTCGCCGCCACAACGCAACTTCTAAGGCCCGGGTTCTATCCCCGGCCCGGTCAATGAAGAAAACACAATTTTCTTTGTCGATCTCCAAAACACAAGTGGTATTACTACTTATAATTATTAGTAGCTACTTCAAACAAAGTTTGTGATGTCTTATATTTATTTATTGTTTTTTATACTTTTTTTAATAACAACATTTAGGTATTCTAAAGAAATTTTCAGTAGATAAAATTCAAGTGGTGGGACTCGAATCGACGAAGTGGATTTTTTTTATGTAAAATTTTCTTTACATTTAAAAATGAAGTTAAAAATACTTAAATTACAAAAAGTGTAATATTTATATAGATCTTCTTTATTAATCTTTGGGTACTTGTCAAAATATTATATTCTATGTTGTTGTACTTAGAACATGAAAGGATGGCGCAATTTCCAACTAAGAGACACTTGGAAAATTTCACTGGAAATGTCAAGGTCTCGGTTGTTCAATTTGAAGATTTGCCGGGAAAGCGAGAGGAATTTAGTTCGAGTACTTAAACTAATAGTTTCTGTAGATAAAAAATACTAGCAATTAAATATATTTAGTTCTTACACTTCCGAGCACATTACACATTTGAATAAAACAACTTTTTTACGGATTTCGCGCATAATTTATTTTATATTTAATCCTGACGTTGCGACTCCTTTACAGGAGCCGTGATCACAGGATGACTAAGGCAATGGTCAATATAAATTATTTACTGCCTTTAAAATATTTCATTCGGGCACGTTTCTAACTGTTAAAATTTTTATATAAATCAAATTGTTTTATTTCGCATTTTTAGTTATTAAATTCTCACTACGATCACATTGTATACTACTAAGTCCACTACCAGTCCGGATACTGGGAGGCCCTTCCGAGAAGAACTGGTAAAAGAAATAAAAAATAAATTATGCGCTAAATCCGTAAAAAAGTTATTTTATTCAAATAGCAATCAATGGTTAAATAGCAATAAATATAATCCCTCGACGTACACTAAATACTTTTGTAATGAATGGGACTTCATCTGGAGTACATCGACGAAGTTTGGTTCAGAACAGAAATCTCAACCAATTTCTGTCTCAAATATATGATACTATCTATATATATTAGAGCTGTCAGTTATTACTTACCTCGTCAAATAAAAAATAAAAAACCATGATACCTATTTCACTCTCTAAGTTTTTATTAGAAATTGGTTTTACGATTATGTATTTTCAGTCCATTGTTACTTTTGTTACTGCTATAAAAGCAATGTGAAACACTTATTTATTATCAAAGAAAAGGTTTATATCGTCCCCAGAAGATACGTGAGAGAAAATCAAATGAAAAGTTACGATGGTGTGCGTAAAATAAGGTCTAGATTGAATGGTGTGACTCATTTTTTGAATCGGACACAAAATATTATTATTGTGGCCGGAAGAGTAGAATAGCACCAAGCCTTTACACATTAATGTATTGTACAAGGCTCCTGATGATGCAGAAGATAAGCACCATACATTTCCCTAAGATCACAAAATGGTCAGAAGTATTTTCCGAATTATAGTCTTCGTAAGTTTAGACAAATATAAATTATTGGAAATATTGGTATTTATACAAGTATCCAAAAAGACTCATTAGTGACTGCAAATTGATGAAGAGCAAGCTTAGCTATGGTAGCTCACTGCCGCAGTTGCGTGTCTGTCGGTTTTCTACAGAATGTACTATGGAGGGTGTGCTCTGGAGCTGCATGTGCTCATACCGCCATTTCCCTTTTTCCATCGGACATCCAGACGCACTGCGGACTACCAACATTCCTTGGTTGCTATTCCTACCTGTCGCACCAAACTTCTCCTAGCAACCAAGCTTCTCAATATTTTTCATAATGTGCACAGAAAAGGAGTGTAACTCCCTCCCTGCGTCTGTATTTCCGAATACTTATAACCCCGCCCATTTTCAAAGCCAGGATGAATAGACATCTTCTGGGTTAGCTCGTTCCATCATTATCGGCTGTTTGTTTTTATGCACATAAAAAGAATCCTACTCTATTCTTATTTTATGTAACTGTAGTACAGTAAGTGTAAACAAATGCACCGACTTCTTAGGTACCGGGACATTGGTTAATCTCTCATCAAATAGTTCCAAGTTTGTGCTCTTAACCTTTATACGGTCTTCGGGTCAATTTAGACCCATTTTAGGAAAGAAACTATGTTTTCTCTTTTAATATATTTATTTGACACTTGATATTTAATGACTTTTTCTGAAGTTTTGAGCTCAATTTAAATATTTTATTGTTTTATAAAATTATATTGAAATATTTAATTTACAAATTTTTATACTCTTATGGTCCTCGGGTCAAAATTGACCCTACGTATTAAAAGATTGTAGTTCCTCTGAATTATGTGTTTACAAACAAAACTCTTATCTGTTACTTTTGTTATCGGATTACCCGCCATTTTGTAGTTATACTGGTAAAGGTAATAACAACACATACTCGTGTATGTGTTGTTATTACCTTTAGCAGTATCATAGTTTTGAGTGCACAGAACGTCTTGGTGTTTCACGATCGAGTATTATTTTACATTTGAAAATGAGGGACAGTGAGATTGAGAGCTTTTTGAACGAAGTATCCGATGAAGAAGAACCGTGTTCAGAGTTCGAGGATCATGTGGAGAATGCTGCTTCATCTAGCACTAGTTTTAGTGAGAGTGAAAGTACATTTGTTCCTTCTGAAAGAATGATATCAAAGAATGGCCAAATAACTTATTCCAAAAAGCCGCTTGGAAGCAGTCAAGGAAGAGCCGCTAGAGAAAATATCATCAACATGATGCCAGGATTGACAAGATATTCTTCTTCAAGAATCACAGAAGTAGAAAGATCAAGTGTTGAATTATTTTTTCCGCCTCCGTTGATACACACTATTTTGTATTACACAAATATTGAGGGAAGACGTGTATTTGACGAAGAATGGACTGATATTGATAATACGGATTTATTTGCATTCATAGGTTTACTCCTGTTAGCTGGTGTTTTTCGATCAAATAACGAAAGTACTGAAAGTTTGTGGGATTCTAAAAAAGGTAGACCCATATTCGGAGCAACCATGTCACAAAAATCATTCAAAAAAATATCAAGAGTTATAAGGTTTGATAATAATCTAACTCGAAGTGAACGGCGACTATCGGATAAATTTGCTCCCATTCGTGAGCTATGGAATCAATGGATTGAGGTATTACCGAAGCTTTATAATCCTTCCGAAAATGTGACAGTAGACGAACAATTAGTCGCATTCAGGGGAAAGTGCCCATTCCGACAATACATGCCATAATAACCGGCAAAGTATGGTATAAAGTTTTGGGTGCTATGTGATTCTGCAACAAGTTATGTTTGGAATATTCAACCTTACACAGGTAAAGAATCCGGAAGTGTTCCTGAAAGAAACCAGGGACAACGAGTAGTTCTTGATTTAACTGTGGGTCTGAAGGGTCATAATCTCACCACAGATAACTTTTTTACGTCATATCAACTGGGACAGAAATTACTGGAGAAGCAAATAACACTGGTAGGAACGATACGTAAAAACAAGCCTGAACTACCAAAAGATTTCCTGAATACAAAAAGTAGGCCAGTTTTTTCATCGAATTTTGCCTTTACTGCGGACACTACTCTTGTGTCTTATATTCCTAAAAAGAATAGATCCGTAAATCTTCTGAGCACATTGCATCATGATTCAGAATTGAGTAATCGCACAGACAGAAAACCTGTTGTTATATTAGACTATAACAAATGTAAGGGTGGTGTAGATACAATGGATAAAGCTGTTTCATGTTACACTTGCAGAAGAAAGACAAAACGGTGGCCTCAAGTGGTTTTTAGTAATATGATTGATATATCAGCCTATAATGCTTTTATCTTATTCACTTCTGCTAATCATGCCTGGAAAGAAGGGTGTCTTGCTAAACGCCGTTATTTTTTAGAAAATCTGGGTATGCAGCTTGTTGCCCCTTACGTGAAAACCCGGCAAACTTTGCCTCGAGCACCATTTTCACTGGAAATTGCGAAAAATATACGCGATTCAACGCAAGACGATCCACAGCCATCAACTTCAATCCAGTCTGAAAACAATACAGGAAAAAAACGACCAAGAGAAGTAGATGCCAATTATGTCCAAAAACAGATAATAAAACGGGATTAGTTTGCCTTACATGTAAAAAGTTTATATGTAAAAAGCACTCTAAAACTATTACTCTATGTACTATATGTGATAAGTAATAATTACTTTTTTTTTTAGATATAATAATAGGATTTTGTTATTATTTCACAAAAATTGTTCTATGTTCATTACTTCATATTAATAAAAACTTACTTTAACTAACCGTTTTTTTATTAATAAGTTATACATATTAAATTATAAACATTAATGTTATTTACTATGCAATTATTGAGTGTACATTAAGGCAACATAGCACTGGGTCAAATAAGACCCAAAGCCCTTTTACGTCGGTAACTTTGAGGAACGTATGAAGGTTAAATAACAAAACGAAATGTACTCTTTGTTTTAACTTCTGGCGGCCGTTTTGGTGCATTTGTGATCCTGCCTTTCGCACCGACGGTCTGGGTTCGAGTATCGGAAAGGACAGATGTATCCAAAATCAAATCTAATAATTATATTAGAACTAGATAGAAAAAATGTCTGCTATTCAGTAATTACGAACTTACTACTTAACCCTAGATCACTAAACTATCGTAAAAATTAGGACGACAAAATCATGATTCCTGGAAAAAACAAAGTTTGCGTTGTTCCCGCGCCCCCCGCTTCACAGTACCTTCCCAATTACGTCCGTCAGTGTGCCACGCGCTGTCATTGCCATCGGGTGTGATTTGTGTATTGAGTTATAACAAGTGTGTCGTAAAATTTACGAGAGTTTAGTGTTTGCGTGAGTTTTGAGCAAGGTAAGTGTATGTGTTTTTATCACTTTTTACAAAGATTTTGAATTGATTATGGTATATTTTGTGTATGTATGTATATATATATATGTGCGTGTATATATATATATATATATATCCCTATTTATAAATGTGAATGTAAGTTTGTTTGTTATGCTTTCACGCAAAAACTACTAAACCGATCATCATGAAACTTCGTATATATACTCTTGGAGGTATTAGAAGTAACATAGGATACTTTTTATAAGAAAAAATAAAAAAATGCGGGCGAAGCCGCGGGTAAAAGCTGGTAAATAATAAAATAAAATATATTGTTTTAGATGTCTCGAGTTATTAGAGATGATGAAATAAGTCGGTTATTGGAGGCGCCTGAAGATGAAGATGACATCGCACAGCAGCAAGAGATACTGAGTGAGTCAGATGACAACTTAGAAGTGGAAGAGCATCAGATGACCGATAGTGATAATGAAGAAAGTACTGATTCTGGTGTTCCTATTTCTCAGTTACGAAAACGACATCGGAGTATAGAATCTAATGACACTGATCAAAGTAGTCAAAACAGAACGCCATATGATCCCAGGGTTGTTATGATAAGAAAAAAGATAATTCAAAGCAAAAATGGACAAATGGACCACGAAGCCTAGGCAGCTAAGAACGCGAGCTACTTCCAGAAATATCATACGTGTTGTTGACGGTCCTCAAGGTGAAGCACGTAATATGGTGGAACCGTGTGAGATTTTATGTTTATTTCTTAGCGATGTAATGCTTGAAGAAGTAGTCAAATATACCAACGTGGAAATTGAGACAAAAAAGTCAAACTACGCTCATGAATCAAATACAATAGCCAGTACTGATAAGCGTGAATTGAAAGCTTTGCTCGGGCTGTTACTTGTGTCTGCTGCACTAAAAAGCAACCACCTACCCTCGAAACTTTTATTCGATACATCATATAGTGCTTCACGCTTCAAAGCCTGTATGTCTGTAGATAGATTTGAATTTCTGATAAACAGCCTGAGATTCGATGATAAAAATACACGTTCATCAAGAAAAACTGATGACAAGTTTGCAGCGTTTCGAGGTATATGGGAATCGTTTATAAATAACTGAAAGAAATGGTATTCTCCGGGTGCTTACGTGACTATTGATGAGCAATTAGTTGGATTCAGAGGTCGCTGCCCTTTTAGGATGTATCTGCCTAATAAACCCAACAAATATGGTATAAAAATTATAATGTTAGCCGATGTGAAAACCAAATATGTATTGAATGCTACACCTTACTTAGGTAAAGAAAATACACCAAGAAACGAACCACTAGCTGATCATTATGTCAAAAGTTTAACTTTACCAATTTATGGAACCAATCGAAATATCAAAATGGACAATTAGTTCACATCGGTACCACTAGCTTCAGAACTTCTCAATGCTCCATACAATTTGGCGCTGGTAGGAACCTTACGTAGTAATAAACGAGAAATACCAAATGAAGTAAAGGATTCTACTTCTCGTAAAATTGGAACATCTGTTTTTTGCTTTGACGGCCATAAGACCTTAGTTTCTTACAAACCAAAAAAAAATAAAGTTGTATATTTATTATCCACAACACATGGCAATATTGCGATAAGTACTAATGGAAAACCAGAAATAATTGATTTTTATAACTCAACAAAAGGAGCTGTCGACACAGTAGACCAGATGTGTTCTGCTATATGCTGTAACAGAAAGACTCGTAGATGGCCATTATGCTTGTTTTATAACATGATTAATATTATAATTATAAACTCATATGTCATTTATGTTAGCAACAATTGCAGAAATAATAAAAAAAGTAAATCCAGGCGCGACTTCGTTTTTGAAATGGCAGATGCTCTTATGGAGCCTCACCTAAAAGAAAGAATAAATACTCCAACATTGCGGTGAGATATCAAAGAGCTCATAAAAGGTATATTAGGTATTGAAACTATTCCTGAAGCGGGAATTATGCAAGAATCAAATTCTAGAAAAACATGTGCCTTGTGTGCGTCTAAGACGAGAAGAATGACAACTAACTTTTGCATGAAATGTAAAAGAGCCATATGTAGGGCCCACAACATGAATATGTATTCAAACTGTGTAGAGTGAAAAAATGTATACTATTTTCATTATGATGTGATCTCTTAAGCCCAAAGAATGTCATTGTAATTACTAAAATAATTTAAACTTATGATTCGATAATTTATTCCGTTTTATTTCCATGTCGTATTTTTTACGAATGTTGAGTGACAACGTCACTTGCAGGATAGTTTAGTGATCTAGGGTTTAACCCTAGATCACTAAACTAGAAGATTTTCCAAGTTTCCGTCCAGCTGTGGACATTTTTCGGCTGAGAGGTGGAATTTCATCGCGTAAGGCTGGTATAGGAGAAGCATATTCCTTGCAACAAGTCTTGTTGATAAATTATGCAAATCATACCTGATTGATGACGGTATTGTCTCTTGCGATTGCAACTCAAGTTTCTGTTTAAGGCGAAGATAGATGGAATACAGTCGAGCCATCAACGCGATCAATGATTGCGATACATCGTAGGAAATCTGAAATTGTATACTATTGGTATAAAAAACGTTGCTGCAGTAGGAGTTAATCAAGTAAAGAAATTCACAGATTTTCTTACCATAGAACAGACGTAAACCTCAGACGTAAACGATACATTAATATCTTTATCAAAGTGACAGTCGGGTTTAGGCTAATCTTAGTTTTTTCTTTCAGTTTGTATACACTCGACTTATATTGGATCTTGTCATTTCACTTATGATTTTGATACTGCCATAAGTGTACTGTACAATACAATTCAATACTCATTTGCAAAATTGCTCATGGAAAATAAATATTTATTGGTAATTTTTAAAAACTCAAAGTCATATTTTCCCAAAGAGTAATAAATAATTCATTGAATTACTTTACCCTTTCTACTTTTTAAGCGTCTCTTTTCCATAGACAACAAATTCAATTATTCTTTTTAATTTGCGTAACATTTTTTGCTCCCCTGCCCTAGGCTTAAGGGATGAGAGGAAATTTAATTTTGTAGCCTGAATTTCCTTTCTTCGTTTTAATTATTATTTTAAGTTAATTTATATTTTTCCTGTTTACCCCCAGCGTCAACATAAGGGTTTTGGACCAATTTGGGAACGGAAAATTTAATAAATTCAACAAAAAATATACAATATTGTGTCTATTGTGTCAAGTTAATTAATTTTCTGTCATTCTTGAACCCAAAATTCAGTTTCTAATTAATTATGGACTCTACAGACGTGTCTCTGCAGGATTTTCTGTGAAATGTTGAATGAAACGACCCGAACATTATCATAAGCAAACCACACCGTTATATCCTAATGTTAAACAAACAACAACCCTCTTTGTTTTTCCATATCAATTCCCCAAAGTTCAGTGCTTTCAAAGTGGGCCCATAGAGGTAAATAAGAGACCAGAGACAAACGTGTTTCAAAACACTGCAATAGGTCACATAGATTTCATACTATATAATCAAAGGGTTTTCTAAGTAATAATGCAAATTAAAATATCACGCCATGTTTGTGGTATAATTTTGTATTTATTCTAAATTTTCTTGCTTTCAGAAACCATACCTCGCATTAACTTTGAGCAGTACTTTATATAGTTTGAGGTATCTAAAAAAGTTTGCTAAACTCATATTTGGCGTATTGTTCTCTAATTCGTATTCGGGATATATTGTGATTTATTTTAATTATCTATTATTATTTATTATAGACCGTACAGTAACCTTGAATAGGCTAGCTACCTTCCGTCTATGTTTAAGACTTTTGAGCTTTACATAAAAAGATCGTCATTGCCGATGAGCTTCTTGGCCTCTCAATGATAACAAAACTTTAACTCTGAGCGCTTTCTCTGATCTTCATCCGGCCAACACACATCGCGGCGCAAGTTTTGCCTTCTTTCCCAACATACTGATGGCTGTTTCACCGCAAAACGTTCGCCTGCTCCCTTGTGGGACGTCGTTTTAAAGTTACAACCAGGCTTTTTTATGCTTTGAAACATTCTTTGTGAAGTTGCAAAAAGCATTGTAAAACCGAAAATAAAATATTTATTTTTTACTTTTGCTGCGAGATGTAAAGACTAGAATCATGTCAGTGAAGGGGCAGATTTTTGTGTGATAAATACGAGCATTTGTACCTGAATCATGGGTGTTTATATGTATTTCTATGAATTTCACATATCTATGGATCATATATGTACGTCTATTCGTTACCCTAGTATCCATAACGCAAACCTGACAGTGCTTTCTTTAGGGTATATTAAGGATCGGTGGTCTATATTAAGGAGAGCAAAGCCGCGGCTAAAAGCTATTATAAATCCCTAACCTAAAAAAACCCTCACGTTTGGATCGCGGCCGTGTTCACAGAAATGATATATTGATGACATTGCAATTTAATAGAGGTATCACTTTTTCAAACAAAAGTTCCATTTAATGCCCACACATTTAAAGCTTCTGTTAAAACTGCATATCGGTGATTGCTCTACTATTTATTTAAGCATTGCACTAATACATTCTTTAAGAGATATTATTGCTAGAAAAACATCATTTTTTTCCAATGTTGTATGTACTCGTAATACAATGATAAGAAAATCTTTTTCAATCACACCGATTAGCCTAACTCAAAGTAATCACTGTAAGACTGGTGTTATGAATCCTAGGGTAACAGATACACATAAACAAGTAGTATTCATAAATATATATAAATACCAATGACTTAGGTAAAAATTCTCGTATTCATCACCCAAATATTTACCCCATCCGGAACTCAAACACAGGACCGCCGGTGCTAAAGGCAGTAGACATCTCCTGACTGAATTTATGAATGCTTGCCTACATAAGAACTGTGTAGAGGTTTTTTATGATATATTATTAAACAACATCACATTCATCGTTCTGAAACCAAGTTAAGTAGCGAAAGCACTTGTGTTATGGATTTTACAAACAATGATGGTGCCACAACATCCAGACCTGAGCCAATGTAGAAGAGATAGTTTTCTAAATTGACCCAACCGTGCTCTCTCTTAATGTAGTTTAATAGTCTGTGTGTCCTTTGCCTTCTTTCTACTTCACCCAATAAAACTGCAAATTATCTTAACGCTCCGTCTTTTTATTGCTATCCCTAATTTGATCTAGTTAATTAATTAATAACAGAACAATTAGTCTCATTAGTTTTGTATTTGCTAGCTATATTTAAGGAAAAATACCCTGACTCCTATCATTAACTCTACATGTTTCCTGAGTTGTTACTGGTCTTCATTACGTTCACCCTCGACAGTTTTATGTCATTGTGTTTGGCCAACGAGCGTGGCTGTTTCGTTGATTTCCCTCGACAGAGTCGCGGTCGTCCATAGAGGCTGCGAGCAAGCACTGTAGTGAACCGTGTGTGATAAACTGTGCCACAGCATTAATGGAAGTAGTGCCAAGAGACTTCTAAATGGACGGTATTAAATTTATTTTTATAAATTTAATACCGTCCATTAACAATCCCTTAAAAACTTTTACAAATATTCAAACTGCCAATTGAGGTAATATTCAAGTAGACTACGCTGTGTTTGTATGATGTGCAGTAGTGGTGTGTAGTGTAATATAAACATAGTAAATTATTTTTGATTTCTTTGTAAAGTAGTAGTCAGCAAGTTCAGTATTTCCTTTTTAAAACAGGTTGTCGAGCTGCAGAAAAGGTCTACAGAAATATTTATTTTAGCTTTTTAACGACCTACAGACGACCGATTTACTACAAAAGTTTGAGTGCGAACTTGGTACTGAGAACAAAAACGTATGTCGAGTGCAAAATGCGAAATTGGAAAATATTATAAGCTTTTATAAAGAAAGTAGCGATATCCATTCAATTAAAACTCGAAACAAGAATAAACTTTCTGTTCAAAGTTTCAAGCTTCAAAAAATAAGAGGCTTATTTTTGGGTAGAGGTTTGTCTTTTTATAACAAAGTTCCACACAAGCCGACTGAAGTTCCATTTGAAAAGTTTAAAAAGGTTGTTAAAAACGCACCCATGAACAAAGGTCATTACCATATCGGAATTTCCGATATGGTAATGACCTTTGTTCATGGTTCATTTAAAAGACAAGGATGCGTGGAGTCGACAGCCTTATTTCTATTTATTATTATTATTTTGTAATGTCAGATGGTAAATATATGAAATCCGTTCTATGTTATAGTATTTTTTTTTTGTAGTTCTTGGTAGTATAAGAAAAGTTTATTTAACTATGTAAGTAATCTTACACATAAAAATGGGTGAAAAAAGCAGTCTTTGCCGAGTTTCTTGCGGCTTTTTATCAATACAAGATCTCCCGACTTTATTTGGCGTGTTATCTCCCCAATAAATATTTAATTATTCACTTGGGATAAAAACAGCATACACAATATACTCCACACAGGATCGAACTTCGTTTGGCAAAGATTGAGCAATTGTTCTGGCGTGAAGCACCTTTTCACCTTCGCCAGAATGCCAAGTTTTATTGAAGCTGCAAAATTAAGCCAAAATTCAGTGTTGGGACAGTGAATTAACGGGGCGTATACGCATATTGGTAAGCCACCGAACCTACGATATATTTCAGCGCTCAGTACTTATTATAGCAACATCATCTCTTAAGTAATTATTACTAAAAAAATGATTCAAATTGTCTCACGTGTCAGGCGGGATTCTCTTTTACATACCATCGCTAAACATGCGAATAATCATCCAATCGAGCTACCGACACTTTGACAGATCCGTCGATTTTTCCAAATATTTCTTAAGCCAACCCCAGCGTCATCTCTTAATATCCAAGGTACTACTAACAACAACATAATATAGTACAAATAATTTCTAAAGATATAAAAATCTCCCCAAGATTTTAATATCCTAATCAAAAGTTAGCACACCAAAAATTCGGAAAAAAAATTTTTTACAATTTCAATTGGAAAAAAATACTTTATATAGTCATAATATACTTTATATAATAGCAACAACAACAATAATTCTAGGTCTGCAATGCTGCTGCTGTTTGCAAATACTGAGCGAAGCACTACCTTACCTCCTGGAAGAGTGGGAAGAGCGGCCCACACCCCCTGCATTTCGTTCAGGGTGGCTGGGGTGTCCAGGTGGTGTCGGACAACCCACTCACCTCTTAGCACGGCCTGCTGGCCGGGCTATGGTGGGATTTGCTGCGCATAGCGCCGCCTTCTCCTATTCCCCCGCCTGCGCCTTAGGAGAGCTGCATTAGCGCTCTCTTCGCGCTCTCTCTCGGCGGCCTCCTTCTGCAAGATAACCTCCTCGCAGAAGATAACCTTCTCGCAGAAAGCACTACCTTACCTAACCTAACCTAACCTCCATAAAGGAGAATGGCAGACTTCATATGGAATCTGGGCCTAAGCTGTACACTAATGATTTTTGGACTATTTTGTAGGTCAAATACACATGTTTTATTAGTATTAATTTTGTAATGGTATTCTATGGGAAAACGGAGTTATGTAAATAATTAAAATTATAAAACGTAAAATCTAAACTGACTATTTCAGCCTATTAATTGACTTTTATTCATTTCAATGGTACTTATTGAATGTTTATGCGAGAAAATGTCCGTATGAAAGCGTAGGTCGTTAAAAGAATCCAAAAAATACAGCGAAACAAACGATAACCACAAATCACAACAACAACACCACACGACAGACGGAACCAATGTGACATTTTTAAAAATTGTTGCCAGTTACATTGTAATAAATATAATTAATCGATTAAATAGTTATCGATTTTTAAATAATCATTTGATAGAGAATATGAAATCTTTTTCTTGCTAACTAACAGTGAGTTAATAGAAAAAAAAACAAAACACATACATTAGATCTATATACATTTAACCTTATCATATTATGATGAATTGATTAAAGTTACTTGTAGGCACTAGATTGAAATTAATAATCGGTGGGCTTATTATTAGGATTCTTGCCTGCCGGCCCCCTTCATACTTATCTTTGCAACCAGTCACTTTAGCAACGGGTATGGACATGGGCATCATTTGATATTTGAAGCATAATATATGTCAAATGAAGCCCATGCCAATATCCATATTTGTTAGCCCGCGCAACCTGGGGGCAGGTTCAACGATTCTGTAGTTTCACAGCTACGATTGCGCAACCGTTGCTAAAGCGACTGATCGCAAAAGAAATAAAAGCCAATGATGTTTCATATGTTGCATTTTTTCTATAGATATGTTGTGTAAGCATTCAATAGAGGCAACAAAAATCTAAGACAGTTTGACTTAGATTCAATAGTAACGCACATAGCCTTGTTTTGTCAATGCTGGTAACAACTGCGCCATTTTTTAAAGCAATTTATATTCGTGTCCATTAATATTACGTCATTGTAATAAGCCCCGATCGTATTAATCGATACGAAATGTAGTTTTTGTTCTGGCAACACTGTTTTTCGATCTATAAAGCACAGACATCCAATCAAAAAATTCAAAAATGCCTTGACTTGAATGGGAAGTACGTAGGTGGTCAATATTTTGTTATTATTTACAATAAATTGTTCCCCATAGAATCGTGACTTGGTTATCTACCATAAATTATTAAAAAATATACAATAAATATTAGTAAATGTCCGATTCGTGTACAAGTTAGGCCCAAATTCGCCGGTCTCCTTTCATCAATGTAGTCTCAGCGGTTTGGCTGTGATCAGCTTTTAAATTTTTCTTTCGGTGATTATTCCTCCGTGGTGTGTCCGATTTCAAAACTTTTTTTGCATATTAGTCACGGCCACGGTGTGAGTTTTGGCGCCAAATTTCATCAATGTAGTCTCAGCGGTTTGGCTGTGATCAGCTTGTGAATTTTTCTTTCGGTGATTATTCCCCCACGGTAAAGTCTATATTTTTTTTACATAGCCTATGTCCGTCAGGTTATAATCATGTATGTTCATGCCAAAATTCGTTCGAATCGGTTGAACCGTTAAGTAGCAGGGGAGAGACAAGCGAAATTTGTTAGTTGCCTAAAAGAGAGCTTCGCTCAATAAAATGTATGTAATTTCAGAAAACGTGTTTTTCCTGAAATAAACATACAGCAATTTTAGAAATAATTATAAAATAGGGTGCTAGTCGTCCATGATTAAATCCACATGAGACTGGGGTATCTCTATAGCACTTACTTAATCTTCAAAAGAACCGTATGATTCTTGCCGCGGGAAAGAAGTCAATGCTCTTCCCCAGGGTTCAAGCAATTTTCATACTTAATTATATCAAAATTGGTTTAGCTGTTCAGCCGTGAAAACGTAACAGATAGAAAGAATTATTTCGCATTTATAATAAAACTAGCAGACCCGGCCACGCGATGTTTTTTTATTATAATTCAAAATGAAACCCATCCCATTTATTATATTTATTTATTTTGAATGGGTTTGCTCTTGATCCCAATCAAGCCCGTGGCCAAGACAGAATCTGCGATATTCTAAATTGGAACAAATCCAACAAAATGAAAAATGAATCATCAAAATCGGTTAAGTAGTTTCGGAATTCATCGCGGTCGCACGGAATTTTTATATATATGGATTGTGTAGACACAGTTTATTGTCGTCAGCAAAAATATTCGTAGCTGTAGCATCTTAGTCAAACGTCGTAGCCACATAAAACAGTCGTAGCTCTACACGAGTTATTATATTATTTATTATTATTTTATTTATTTCTGACCTGGATTCAAAGTCCTCTAGCCGTATACATCAATAAAAAAAGGAATCAAACATAAACTCTACAAACAATAAAAGGAAGGATAACAATAAATTTAAAAAACAATAAAAAAGGTTCCTTTCTAAAATAAATAAGTAAACCTATACAAATAAACAAACTAAGCTAAATCTTTTCTACTGTTCTTGTAATGAACTTGAAAAGATGAACAAAAAACTGCGGTCTATTTAATAAATCTTGGACGTGGCGGGGTAAACTAATTTGGATTCTTGGACGAGTACTCTCACTACTGTCAGTGTCAGTTAATTCTTTGAAAAGTATCCGTCGCTGGTTGTTAAATTTTGGACAACTGAAAACAAGATGTTGCAGATCAGAAGATTCCTCAGGACAATGTTTACAGTGACTGTTCTCGTAGATATTGATTCGATGGAGATATGTAGAAATAAGGCAGTGACCAAGCCTCATTCTTGATTTAATCGTTATGAATTTCCGGCTTCCTTTTGCGCTAAGTTTATCATACCACGGTCTTATTGGTAAGTCTTTCTGCACCTCAGCATACCACTTTCCTTTGGTCTCAACTGTAGTGTCCCAGTACTCTTTCCAAAGCTTTCGGGAATTGGTTTTAAAGTAAACATAGTAATCGGAGAATGGTACTTGTACTGATTGACTGTCATCTCGATTAGAATCTGTATGTGTTATACTATCAGCAATCTCATTACCATCTATACCACTGTGGGAGGGAACCCAAATAAATTCTATATTAATGCCACTATTGTACAAATTTTCTATGAGAGTATAATTTTTTAATAAAATGTAGTTAGTTTTGTCCGAAGTCCATAAAACAATGAAGTTAAAACGCTTTTAGCATCGGTGACTAATACAATATTTACATTACTTACACTACTAGTTATATACATTAAACATTTAAGGATAGCATAGCTTTCTGCAGAAAAAATGCTAAAATTGCTATTCAACTCAATGCATTCACTGTAATTGGCTTGTGGATCATGAAAGGCTGCTCTGACATTTTGTTTTTCTTTAGATCCGTCTGTATACACAAAATAACAATTGGCTCTTCTATGTTTGAATTCTAAAAAATCTGCTTTATTTTTTATTACATCTAAATGAAACTTATTTCTATCATAGTTTATGAGACTGTTATATGAGCATTCATAAATTGGCCATTTCTTACATTTATGTACATCTTGTATTTTACTTTTAAAATGACTATAAATAGTTATAAATTCAATTCCAGTAAGAAGTGACTGAGGAGATATAGTAGGCGTTGGCATGAAGTGCAAAGCCTCTCTCATATTGTGAAGTTTAGTGTTGAGAGGATTATCTGAAGCTACTAACTTTAAAAAGAATCTTTCTGCTAGTTGAAGCCTCCTAAGGAACAAAGGAGGTATGCAAGTTTCCACTTCTAATGAGTTAATAGGAGTAGAGCGCATTGCTCCACAAATTAGCCTTAACCCTATGTTTTGTATTACATCCAGTTTGTGGAGGAAGGAATTATTAGCATTTGAGTAAGCTAAGCTACTGTAATCAAAGTGACTTCTGACTATGCTTTTATACAACATACTCATAGTTTTGGGGTCTGATCCCCAGTAAGTACCTGCTAAATGACGTAAGATATTTATACTTCTCATAGCCTTCTTACTAATATAGTCTATATGTTTATCAAATTTTAAATGTGAATCAATTACTACACCAAAAAATTTATGATGGTCAACAATGGGAATTTCTGTGTTATTATAAAGAATTGTCATAACTGTACTTTCTTTACTAAATATTAAAAGTGAACTCTTTTCTGCACTCACTTCTAATTTAAGTTTTTTATGATAATATGTATATAATTGGTTTAAAGCATTATTTATGTTATTTTTAGCTATATCTATATTTTGATTTATAATATATAATAGTAAATCATCTGCAAATTGTAAGATGTTGACCGTTTCAGTGTTGACATATTTCAAAATCTCTGAAGTATATAGATTGTACAGCAAGGGAGATAAAGTAGCACCTTGCATAGTTCCTTTATTAGCCGATCTAGGGCCATGCAATTTATTATTGTACTTTACATAAATAGTTCGATTACTTAAAAATTCAAATAACCATTTCAGAGTACTTCCTGGTATGCCAATGTCATGTAAAACTTCAATAAGTTGTTCTATATTTACATTATCGAAAGCACCTTTAACATCTAAGAAAACACAAACCATGTTAGAATTACTGAGTTTGACTTGTTTCATGTCATGAATCAAAGACACAAAGCTTTCAGAGCAACTTTTACCTTTTCTAAAACCATGCTGAATTTCAGGAATTAAATTATTACTTTCTGAAAAGTATTCCAAACGTAGCTTTAGCATATTTTCAAATAATTTTCCCAAACATGAAGATAGCGATATAGGCCTGTATGAAGAAGCATTATTTATAGGTTTATTTGGCTTTAATATTGGAATGACACATTGAGTTTTCCAGGATTTTGGTATAATATGACTTTGCCAAAGTTTGTTATATATACAAAGTAGTATTTTTTGGGCATTTGGATGTAACCTTTTGATAAGTAAATAGGGTAAATTATCTAAGCCTGGTGTAGTGTCCTTTCTATTTTGTAATGAAGCAGTCATTTCAGTAAAAGAAAAAGGTTTATTAAGGAAAGACTCTACACGAGTCCCGTGCCGGCCTTGCCCTGTTAACCATTAATTAATAATTACTGATTTTGTATTTTCTTGTGAAACTGCGTGTGACGTCATAAAATGGAGTTTTGGTGTCATCTATTTAGTTTTTATTTGGACGCGCAAACTTTCTACATATCTACGACCATCAAAGTTTCACTGAATTATACATAAATAACCCTAAAGATTGTATAGTTTTGCCTCATTTGATCTGCTTCACACAAAAGCTGTGCATAAGTGAGGTCATTCTCCTATTCTTTGCGACGAGAGGGGCTTTTTGATATGCCCGTGGTTAATTATGAATTCTTTTGAAGTCGCCAGACTCGACAGAGGTAAGATTAAATGGAGTGTCACAGTGAACCGACCCATCTTATCCGATGTGAGCTAAGTTTTTTACTATCGGAAAAACCGAGAGTAAGGAGTCGTATATTCTAATTTCTTGCATATTTATTATCATTTCTTAATCATACTTAGTTGGCAAGGTGCTTGAAAAAATCATATTTTGATAGCTTGAAGAAAAATTTAATTCAATTTTGCTTGCTGTGTACCGTGCGATTTTTCGAGATGAGAGTGTTAATTTGTTAATAGAAAATGTAATGCCCTAATCCTTATAAAACTAATCTGATACAGCATAACTTGTTATTATTATCATCATTTTTTATTAAACTTATTTCTCAGATTGTCAATATCAGTCAAAGTTTCAGGAATAATTTACTATCGTATTTGCTTTTAAATATGACCACTTTAATATTGTTACACCGCAGGCAAATGTTTTGTATAGAAGTCGCTTTGCCACCTTCATTTTTTAAAGACTCATATGTGTTTTGAAAGTCACGTTAGCAGTCGCGACTGAATGTGCAGTCGTTAGCCCATTTTTTCTTTGATATCTTTATACATCTAGAAAACCTGTATCTGAACAGAAGAATAATGATGATGAAGATATAAAACATTCTCTGTTCGAGTGTTGATTTTTTAATATATTTTATTTTGTCCTCCACAAGCAAAGTATCGTAAAAAGTGATTAATAAAAATGAAGGATATGCTATAAGTAGATCACAAAATGGGCAGCAGCGTTGTTATAATACCCAATATTTATTACACAGTTGCTATAGCAACAATTAAGAGATAAACTTGTTATGTACTATTTATAACTCACTTCCTTTTATGCCTACACCTACCTAGTACACGCGTTTTAAGGTGTCATTTTATTAACTTTAACTAGTTCATTTATATACTTTACATCATATACAGTCCCTCGCTCTTTTAAGAGTTTTCCAAGTAATATCTGTCAAGCGTGAAGAGATTAAAGCGAAAAATATTGCATTTCCAACAAACTACCCACCTTTTACTCTTTATATCATATAAAATATAGTTAAAATGTATTCCATAACCTTTAGGTAAAAAAAGAAAATAAAGAAGACAATAAAAATATCCCCTGAATCTTTATTAATATTGTTCATTTTTATTAAAGCGATAGTTTAAGATATAGGATAGGTGTATACTGTAGATATTCACGTAAGTGATATTACTAAAATCACCAAAGCGTGTATTGACTAAAGAACTGAAGTAACAATAATAAAAAATGTATATACAGAATACAACACATTGTAATAGCGTGTTTCACAAGCATATAGTGGGACTAACTATAAATTTTTATATATGAAAATATGATGCTGCGTTGCTGTGTACAATAACAAATGAATTATTGTAAATTGCAGTAAAATAAATATCTAAACATAGAACATTAAATTAACTTACAGAGTATGATTCAATTTTATGAAGAAATTCTCTCGATATTCTCAGAGCTTTTAGGGTATTTAAAAATGCGTTCGGTTATTTATGATACCTACAGACTATGAATGTTAAAAATTGATACGACATATTTTTAAATAAAAAAAAAATATATTTAGTACGTCAGAATTTTATGTTTTTGATTTTAAATGAAAAAATTATAAATAATTATTATTGCCTTATAGACTTGATATCAAATGTCAGTCCTACTAATTTACAATTTTGAAAAATCTGCACATCTAATTTGAGCACACTATATTATACTTGTAAATAAATATTATTTTTTAAATTGTTATTATACTTTGTCAACCCTGGTGAGATAAAAACCATCAGCTACATGATTGTGAAATATGTAAAAATTATTCCGTAAACCAACGTCGATTAGGCGCCGGGACGCACAACAAACGTTTACAAACAAAATATTATTATATCGCCTTTATCGCGAACAGACATGAGGCAGGTAGATTCGGATGGTGGTGGAGGCGCTGGTCGTTAAGTACTCGCCTACCCACCTTCCCCCGCGGTCGGATAAAAATGGTTTCACCACATTAATCTATTAGCCGTTTAAGTGTATTTAAATAGTGAAGGTAATTTTGCATTACGTACAATGTTACAATACATCGAACTCTTTAAAGATTTTTGAAAAATGAACACTGTCTTATTTTCCTATGACTTACCTAATTAAATTAAAATAAACAGTGGTTCTCTGGGAGTACCGACAGAAGTGAAAACTCCCAACTATAATATCTATGTTGAATTAACAGAAACGTGTATTGAATCGTATAGCAGCACTACTGAAAGCATTCCCTTTTTTTTAACTCTCGTTGACCCACGAGTCCCATACTGGGGGTATGGGACTTGTAGGTCTACTAGTATAATGAGTAAGCTCTCAGTAGCTCCTCTATACTGAACCGTTATGTGATTCTCACAATCGAACGTGTGTTGCATTGTTCGTCGTTGGTAACGTAGAAATACATTGCATGTGTGCATGCATCTCAATGCTCGTGATTGTACGTTACCGTCGAGGGCTTTTAAATATTAAATTTAAATTTAAGATAATAAATTATGTTATTTGTAATTTAATCATTTACTTTCAGATTTTATTAATTATTAAAATAAAACCTATCCTATGTCAGACAACCAAACCTATCCTAAGAAAAAAAATAATTAAAGTCGGTTAAGTAGTTTCGGAGTTCATCGCAGTCAAACACTGTAACAGAGAATTATTTTATATATAGATATTTGAAGGTCAATATAAGTTCTTTATTTACCTATTACCCCAAGTCCGTTAGCACAAAGACAAACGAACCTTTTAATTTTACTTTAAAGAAAAACCAAGTTTGAATTTTTTCTCAATTATTTTGTGAAATTTAACTGTGCCTGTTCATTAGTACTATTTCTGTGTATCTCTTGTTATTAAAATAAACATGTACATTTTATATTATTATATTATATTAGAAATCACATGTATTGTTACTTAATCCAAATTAAGTAACTAAAGAACTTGTTTTCTAGAAATCAGAAACAACGACGGTACCACCAAACACAGACACAAGCCTGTGCAGTAATGTTCTTTTTCAACATTGAACAGGCCGGGGTTCGAACCTGGGACCTCGGCCTTTATCATGCAAAACGGTATGGGATCCACTTGATCACAGAGGTCGACGGTTAATAAATGGTACCACCTTCAAAAATAATAATTCCTATTTTCACAAATGAAGAGAAATTTACATTAAAGCTTAATATTTTGTTTCAATAAATACAATGTGAAATTTGCGCGCTTATTCTTGCAGACAAATACTTAATAAATACTCAATACTTGAGTCACCCATATGACCTATAACTGGGTCAAATGAACCGGAAGAAATGGGGTGATAAGTTGCCTTAGTGCGGTCATTAGATGACGCGGGTCAGATTTAGAAGAGCAAACCTTCCTGCGATTTTATGTCGATTTCACCAATGCAATGTACCAGGCCATTATAAAATAATAAGAACTTCAACAAGTTACGGCTTTTGCGCATACCTTTCAGCTGTTTATTACAGCCTGGTACTTTGCAAAGTTGTCGGTTACAATGTATAGGAATAATGGACACTTTATTTTTAATCGTTTTCATAAAAGGAGGTTACGAGTATTAATTGTAATGTTGACAGAATTATTTTGAATGTTAGCCAGCTTCTAATAATTGGTGTCAAATTTTCTCAATATTTTTTTTACACATAAAGCCTATACTTTTTTCCTTTTTAGTCTCATTTTTGTAGTCGTTTTAATTTTTAATGAAAATTAGCTATGCCCCGCAGATTTAGCAGCGCTTTTCATGTCCGTAGGAACGGAAGGAGGAAGGAATATGTCAATCTTATTAAGAGACTTATATTAAATACGAACGATTATTTCACAGATTGTTGACAATTTGAAAATAAAAGCTTTCTCTTTTCGATGTATTTTTAAAGAATATTAACAATAAACAAAATAAATTAATTCCAGACTGCTCACGCCAATTGCTTAATCCCAGACCATGTAAAGCGTCTATCCATATAATCTATCCATATAATCTCCAGATTATATTACAAATGTAACACATAACTATACGCATATAAAACTACCATGACTATGAAACAAATTTCTAAGATTAACCCAAACATACACTCCCCTAACAGGATTAACCCAGGTCCACTGATGAAAAGGCAGGATCGCTACCGTTAAACCAAACGGTCTTCAAAATCATCGAACATACTATTAATATTCCCGTAAACCCCTCGTGGTAAGCCAAACGCTTGTGTTACGAGTGGGTTCATAGTGTAAGTTTTTTTAAATCGTGAATAGGAAAGCGCTTAACCGCTATCTCGGATCTAAGATGTGATGCGTTTGTTTAAAAGGTACCTATTCACTCGTGACTGGAAGACCCTAAATTGTATGTATCAGGAAACGCAGACTTACGCAAGAAGTCCCGCTCCTTAGCGGTACACAGCTGAAAATTGGCTAACCAAAACGCTTAGTGCGACTCTTAGATATATCAACCATATAACGGTGGCGTCTATTTGTAAGTCTGATTGTTGGATGAAAAAATGGGAACGGCGGAACGAGGTTGTGCAATGCCGTAATAAAATAATTAAATTAAACATAATTGAAAACAATACGGCTGCACACTTTCCGAAAGTCGAGGTTTAATTCGCTTGGTTTCAAACATTTTCTTTGCCTTTTAAAAGTTACTAATGACTTTTTAATGGATTGTTTTGAGTTAATAATATATGGTTTGAAACACGGACTTATTCATTTCTTTCTATTCAGTTTCAAAGTGTGCAAGAAATTACTCCCAAAGGATTGCAGCAGCGGATAGTTGTGCCACAGCAGTGCGATAAACATAGCGCGCATCACGACTCTGCGGCCGGGGTTTCTTATTTATTTTTAACTGACTTTTAAACTAACACAGCCATAGTTATATATAGAGCCAGTGTCTTTGGTCAGTTTATATGTGGAGAGTTGTCTTTGGAATCTTTGAAGTTTATTCAAAAAATCATTTCTAAATTATATCTATATTATTACTAGCTGAGTCGGCCACGAGTTGCTGTGTTATAAAAGAAACCTATCATATGCACTAATCATGAACAAATCCAGTAAAATGAAAAAAAATAGCAAAATCGGTTGAGTAGAAGGCGCTAAAAGAGACCAGTCGCCGGGTCATACTGATGCTTCCAAAACAAGGCTAACTGCCGTCGTGAGATAAAACGTAGGGTTAATAACATTTCCCATTGACAAGACAAAAATATATTGAGCTCCCGAAGAATAACTCATCAGTTGATTATTAGGAAGTATATTTAGTTTACCCAACTACATACTTTTCCTAACATTAAAAAAAACCAGCCAAGTGCGAGTCGGACTGGCACACGAAGGTTTCCGTACAAACTTTTAGTTAAGTAAAAAATCACGTTTGTTGTATGGGAGCCCCCCTTAAATATTTATTTTATTTTGATTTTATTATTTATTATTAAAGTAAAAATACAACTGAGCATTGTGTGAATATTTGAAGTGCCTACCTGCTGCCATTATTGATATCGAGCCAAAAAGGGCAAAAAAATGCGTTTGTTGTATGGAAGCCTTCCTGAATATTTATTTTATTTTGTTTTTAGTATTTTTTGTTATAGCAGCAACATAAATACATAATTTGTGAAAATTTCAACTGTCTAGCTATCGTGGTTCTTGAGATACAGACAGACGGACGGACAGACAGCGAAGTCTTAGTATTAGGGTCCCGTTTTTTAGGAACCCTAAAATCGTGAGTTTGTTTGCTTGTTACACTTTCACGCCTTAACTACTTAACCGACCAAGATAAAGGTACCTTTAATAAAATTAAAGGATATTGTTTACTATTTATTTATTATTTTGTCACAGAAATATTTTGAGATGTGGGAAACACGTGTATTCACATTAATATACACAAGTAAAGGCAAACAGAGGGGAATGAACGCCTCTACAGTCCAATACATTATCTGTTCAGTCCAGGTTCGTCGTAATTGAGCAGTTTATTTCCCGGAAATCTAACAGGGAAATAAAAAACATCATTCGTTCGTTAGCAATACAATATATTGACAACACCGACAGAAGTTACTCAAACGAAATCCAACTCTATACCATTGTCTTAAAGTTGAAAATCAGTTAATTGTTTACATTTTTACTTTAGTAGACTAATGTGATATTGACTTTGTATTATCTGAAGTTACCAATATATAATAATTTAATGATGATAAAACTTTGTATAACTCCCATCTATTATTCAGTCCCAAGCTATTATGGGTACTGAATAATATATATTAATAATTATATTTCTTATATTCACTCCAATTAGCCTAACCCAAATTAAGCACCGTAAGGCTTTTGTTATAGATACTAGCGTTACGGATAGACATACATATATCATACATAAATTGATAATATAGAAATACATATAAATACTCATGACTCAGGTACAAATGCTCGTATTCATCACACAAACATCTGCCCCTTCTGGGAATCTTACCCAGGACCGTCGGTGCGAGAGGCAGGATCGCTACCGTTGCACCAAAAGATCGTGCATACATACCTAAATAAATATATACGACCATGTCAAGATTCTTGCCTGTCACACAAATATATGACCCTACCCGGACTCGAACATGGGATTGGCATATTGCGGAAGTAATCAATCAAATTTTAGAAATTCAAAACAGACCTTTATACAACGTTAGTGACAACCCTGACCCTATTTCTCTAGCTCTGTCAACCCTCGTCTAATTGCCGATAGAAATATAATGTTACCAATTCGGAGGACACTCGCAAAGTTAGCGAGCGCATGAAATCAAATGAGAATAACTATTCAAATGCACTTAAAATATTTTGAATTGTCCAACATTTTTACGTACCACCATTCAGGACGTCTTTTAACTGACAAGAAGAATGAAAGCAAAAAACTCGTCAGCTTTAAAAGAAGTGACGACATTTACAATGTTATACGTAACCCACAAAAAACAATATTATTCTGTTATTCCAATAATAATTGGGTTATGGTTTCATTACATCGTTGATTACTACAACGTCAATAAGTATCTGTTTAGGGAAGAACACAATTTAAGAAAACGTGCGGGTTTGAGTCCCTCTAAGACAAGGTGATTTTCTTTCCTAGTAAAAATTATTTAATATAATAAAGTCTAGCAGTTAAATATATGCTGCAAATATAAGGCTCTTGCACTTCCGCGCACAAACATTTAAATAAATCAACTTTTTTTACGGTTTTGCGCATAATTAATAATTAACCCTGATGTTTCGAATCCTTTACAGTAGCCATTATCACAGGATGACTAAGGCAATAGTCATCATATATTTTCTACTCGGAACATTCTGAAGTTGGCCTCCATTAATACTAACCTTAAACCAGCTAGGAAGATTAACTAATTCTTACGAACTGTCAAGTGTAATATTAAACCTTTTTAAAAATTTTTTGGAGCTGAGCGAGCGGATCTCACCTGGAGCTTCAATAACGCAATGTCTGTTACGCCAAAACTTTCCGAGTTCTTTAGCTGATTTCAATAATTTTTGTGTGGAATCGAATCAATAGGTTTAGGACTAGATCGTGAATTATGAAACCCGAATTTTGAAATTCGAAAAAATAAAAAGTTATGACCAAAAAACATTGGCTGTGTGGGATTTCCCATTGAAATAAAAAGTGCGCGTTTTTTTGTAATTTTTCATTGTTATGGAATTTTAAATTCTAAATAGAAATACTTGTAATATTATTGAATTTAATAATATTATTGAATTTAATTTTATTTTATTTGTAATTATTTTTTTGTATTACCCTCTGCTCCAATATATGGTGCTGGCGAAGCTTTATGCTTAGCGACTGCATCTATATATACATGTGTAATAAATTAGCTGGTCCATGTAAAGTCTGTTCGTGTGGGCCTCATGTCTTCCAATAAGCCGCGAGGCCATTTATCAATGTCGGGAGGCATTAACAACTGCAATTTCAGGACGACATGCGAAATCTGAAGCTCATTCGAACGATTCAACGATTGTAGCTAGTCACGGAAGTAATTAAATGTTATAGCTGACAAAGATTACTTAGCCGATGGATGATCACAATGCAGTACGGATCAGAAATCAAACCGGTGTAGGTTGCGGGTGGCTACGAAGACATTATGCCACAGACGATCCGGTGTTTGGACCGAACGAGCCTGACTTCGAGTCCAAGAAGGTCCAGATGTTGTGTGATGAACATCAGCATAATACACCCAAATTTATATATCTATATTATTGTTTTTTACTTTTCCGCAACAAATTATAACAATTTTTGATGACATAAAAACAACAATTTTAATATAAACAGAGGTCATTCTAGCAAATTTAGGAAATTCTAGGAAAGATGAGATGAAACTCCCACATGAAGATTAAAATAATAAAAGGAAAATAAACTGATATTTAAAGATATTATTCTTAACTATGAAATTGGTATTACTTAAGATATTATTACAGGCAAAAACAACTTCTCTCATGTATCAGCTAAGAGCAGTATTGGCTAGAAAACATTTTGAGTTACGGTGCCCCTACACATATAACAAAATAAACAAAGAATTAGATATAGAGTGAAATCAATAATAACCAAACGCATATAAGAATGCTGAAATTGAGACCTTAGTTACAGCAACTTAATGTTAATCTACATACATAGAATATTAATACACAATACACGCCCAACAAAAAAATTATACAGCCACTTACACACAAACACATGTATCAGTAAAAAATGTAAAAATACAAATAAAAGCAATAAATAGAAATTCGAAATATTTAATTATAAGTAGAAATTATATGTATGAGAATTGTCACCTGACAAAGGCATAATTTTGCCTAAAAGGAATCTCCGTCAACTAGACTGAGATATGTTTCTATTAAGAAATAAAGATTTTTGAATTTTTGGATCAGGCAGGACTCGAATCACTCGCAATAGCTCAGCAAGTAATTACCGACTTCATTTCTATGTAAATAAAATACATAATAATATAGAAGTTTAATAAAAAATATAGTAATTACATAACCGTTTCTTCTTTATCGATTGTTGCATCCAAGCAAAAGCATTACATTCGATATACCTAGTAGAAAATGAAAACACAACTGATGTCAGCTTAAGTAATACTTAGAAAACTCGACGGGTCTGTTAAGTTCTGTAGCAGTGTAAACCGTAGATTCGTAGCAGTCGTAACGCAGCAGGAGTCGGTAAAGTCTTACGCTATGATGAGACAATCGCCTCAACAGAAAAACGCTTACGGGGTCTTGCCATAATCTGCACGCTTGGCAGGAAAGTTTGCGATCACAGAAAAACATCATAATTCGGGTAACACTTCTGCCTATTTTGTGGTTTACGGGATATGATGAAGAGACAATATTACTTTGAAAATATTGAAAAATTCAAACCTTTTAAAATAATACTTAATAGGCCTGGCCCAAATAAGCACTATAAGGTTTGTATTGTAGATATTAGAGTAGCGAATAGGTATACACATACAGGAAAAGACAAAAAAAATAAACATGGTTCAACCTGATTAGATTTAATTATTTTGATTGGTATATTTTGATGATGGTCTGTATATATCACTTTATTAACTACACATTCATGTGAATTTACATATTTTACCAATACATTCTAAAATATATGGCATTGCAGCGGAAAAACTTGTTCCGCGAATGGTAAAGCGCTATCATAAATACATTTAGCTCTACATATGATTTTATCGTATGAAGTTGATATTCAGCAACGTGGCAAGCTACAACAAAGCGGAAATCACAAATACCAAAACTGTGATCGGTCAAAAAGTGTGGAAGTCCATTACTCATATTCGAGTACGCAACATCATCCATTTTTATACATTACGTGAGCCAAATGTTTCCAAGACTCTAATGAATGTATCAAATAATGGATATTTACGAGAACGTCAATTACGGTCGCCTATTAATCACACGAGAAGCATTTGCAAGTTATTGTTAAACTATGAGAAATGGGACCGAGTGGGGCGAGTGAGGAATGCTGAATTGTTTCGATTAATTGTAATCATATTATTTTCCTTCATTCAGTCAGCCTGGACCAAAGTAAGCACTGTAAGGCTTATGCTTTGTATACTAGGTTAACGGATAAATACGTATGATATTTATAGAATTATACATAAAATCCCATGAGTGAGGCACAAATGCTCGTATTTATCACACAAACATCGATCGTCGTCGATGACCTCGTGAGATAAAACTAGTCAAGGAAAAGCTGGACGAATGACCACGAATTCATTGATATGTTTGTGTCTGTGGATAAATTAAATGTTTGGATAATACACACATCAAGTGTCTAAAAAAATACATGCTGCGGTTACCTTATTATTAGACTAATTATAAGTGCAGTTAACTTTAAGCAATTTAGTGTTCAGTTTTTTTAATATATTAATACTGTAACTTATGTTGGTGACTCTTTTAATAAATTAATAATGGTCAAGTTTTTGCTTGTTATTAAAAATAAGTATTTTTTCTATATATATTTTTATAAATCCTACCCTATATAGGAGAGTCACAAACAACTTTGTAAATACCTGCTTTTTGGATTAGTAAGTTACTTTTAACAAATCATAAAAATCATAATATCAAACAAAAAAGACAAAATTTCTCCATACTGTGTCTTGTAACTACGGAACTGACATGGTTCAGTCAGGTTCTTGATTTGCTGTTTAAAAAGTATTCTATTCTGACGTACTCTGTGTAAAAGTCGCAAATTTAAATAAATAATAAAAAACTACAGAACCATGCATAGCGCGTGATCCGACATACACTTGACTGATTATGAATAATAAGAAAACACTTGAGGCAGAATTTAAAATTAATTTGGATTAGTATAATAAAGTAATTTTACGGCAAATGGCTGCAGGTAAACTTGCAATTGAAATGCATGGAATTAATTAAATTTTAACAAAACGTACAATACGTTGGCAAGACAATGAATATAGACTATTCTTTGTTCGCAGAACTTCATTAGGTGCTAAGCTCAAGTTGTCTTCAATTATTCACAGGGAATGCGTTTAAAATAACTTTGCAATTTAATAGTAGACGGAGAATCATCAATTCACAAAGTCAGAACGTATAATAATATACGTATAATATACGTTAAATTTTGAAATATTATAACCATTGGATTACAACACTAGATCAACATACGCTCCTACCAGGATTAGAACCCAAAAGCGCATAAGGAATATCATTACCATTGTGCATGTTATCTCAAAAGTAACAAGTGAAATACTTTTATGGATACGAAATATGCATTTATTTACAAATTTTTGTTTAATGGAGACGTCAGGATTGAAAGAACTAGAAACGCCGCTCAATTATACAAATCAACGGTGTTTAAATTAAATTACACAAAAATCTGTTTATGATACTGATACTTATATTAAACTCACCGCCGCAATGTTGCCTGTCTGTTGGTTTTCTACAGACTGTACTTTGGAGAGTGTGCTCAGGAGCTGCATTTTCACATACCACTATCTCCCTTTTCCAACGGACATCCAGACGCACTGCGGGCTACAACCCTTTCTTGGTTGCTATTCCTACCTATTGCACCAAGCGCTTCCCAACATCTTTTATAATTCGCGCCAAGAAGTGGAACTTCCACCCTGCGTCTGTATTTCCGAGCACTTACAACCCGTCCATTTTTAAAGCAAGGGTGAATAGGCACCTTCTGGGTTAGCTCGTTTCATTGTGGATCCTGTCTTGCCCCCGGGATTGATTGGGATCAAAAGCGAACCAATAAAAAAAAACAGTACATTGACGAACCCTACAAGTTTGAGCATTCATGTCGCAATAGCCTAAAAAATATTGCTTCTGTCTCAGTTTTCTGGAAAGACATGAATGGATCCGAAATCGACTTATGGGAAAAAAAAAATATTTTTTTCTGTTTAGGTGAGTGTGAAAAATGTCATCCACCCCAAATAATTCAGCGACTATAACCGACAGCTGTGCCCGGGTGGTTTCAAGTGGGAAATAAATCTGAGCCGGTCGTCCCCGGGCAAGGCGATTGCGTCTTATTGATGTCGCCGTGAGATGAAACATCGCGCCGTTTATGAGGAGTGCCGAAATGGGAAAATAAAAGTCCTCTGACAGCGGACATATTGTTGATCTGTTGATACTATTTCGCTGGGAAGCTTATTATTTATCTATTTGAACTTTGTTGCACACGAAAAAATATGTACAAGTGGCGGACTTAATGCCAATAGGCATTCTCTACCAGTCAAGCGGAGTGTTAGAAACCGATAGCGTATTGGTGGTGCATTGAAAAGGAAAATAGAAAATGAGTTATATTTATAAGGACTGAGTCTAGATAGAAACTTAATTGTATTAAAATAATAGTAGTTTCTGTATCGTCTAACCCCACAACCCCTTCCTTCGTGCGTCATAAATCTTGCGATACTTGAGCGCCTGAACACACAAGACTCAGTGATTGATATTAATTGCTCCTGAGTTGCACAATTTACTAGCCAAGTCGTACGTGCATCAAGTTTGCTTCCTAAAGATACTCTTCATACAGCGAATGGAGCATATCTTTGTAGGCAACTTTTTCTACCTTTTTCCACAATTTTTAACTATTTTCTTTTTTATGATTTTTGCGTTTTCAATGCTATCTTGTATAATAAATTTTTATTTCTCTCTTTTTAGTTATTATTTAAATAAAGTACACTTTTGAAGTGTTTAAGTTTTTGAAATAACTTTATTATTACTTAGTTTTTTTTTAATTCCAACACAAATTGAAACTAAGTCACTCATTTATATCAAGATTGTTTAGCAAGAGCTTAACTGTATGCAAACATTAAAATAAGAGGCATAATGTTATTTCGCCCCCATGTTTAGAAGCTGGTATAAACTAAAATATATAAAAACTAATAATATTACATACATACGGCTCGAATCGATAACCTCCTTTGTTAAAGTTAATTAAAAATATAGTAAAAAACCTGAATTATAAAACTACAGAAAACGTATTTAACTTAAAGACACTTATAATGTGTGTACAAAGGTATAACATATTAGTATGGAAACCTACATCTCGCATCCGCAGTTCAAAAGATACTCAACAGTTGAAACACGGTCCCCGGGCAAACGTTACTTAACCCGGAGCCTTCCCAAAGAGGTTAACTATACCCTGTCTCAAACCAATTTAATAAAAATGTAAACAAAGACGCCATTTTTGCGACCATAGACTACTGAGTGATGTGGTAAAAGTAAAATCATTTATGATTCGATTAATTAATTGATTGCTTCGATTAGATTAATTGAACACTATTATGTTGGAACTTAGCGTTAGCGTAGTTTGTTTTTATTCCGAGTGTCGGATAATGGGCATTTGTTCTCAAGCCTCGAAAGATGGTGCTGTTCTTCGTGATTATAGAGAAATGAAATGCTTAGATTGAACCGAGTAAAAATTACTTATATTTTTTTAAATTTCACATAAGAAATCAATCTTTAGAGAAAAACGGTATCTAGCTAGATTTTTAAATAAATAAATACATTTAGTATTAAAGTAAGACAAATTTAAAATTGACTTCTTAGGTTTTGACGCGTATAACTCATTGAAATGAAACACTTATGGATAAATAAACGCGTTATTTATTTTCACACAAAGAAACAATGAGTCACCCCGCAACCACGGCACCTGCAAAGGTGTTGAAACTTCGGGAAACTAAATAAACCACCTAAAATTAAATCACGGACTCTGAACTTGACTTTGTTGTGTAAATAAATAACGCGTTTATTATCTGTAAGTGTTTCATTTCAATAGACAAATTTAACTGATTTACATTGTGACTTGGATCGTGTTTTTTCTGGAGCAACGACATTTTGCTACGATAACTGGTGATTTATATTTGTTGTACAAGGTATGTAACTGTAATATTATGTAAGTAAACTTCATCTCAATTGAAAGTAATTCGACGGCCGCCACTTAAGGGTTCACTGGAGGTATTTTTCCCCTTACAAAATGTAGAATATGTGTAAAAGAAAGAAAATTATAGCAAAACTAAAAAGCCAATTCCGCATATTCAAAAACATATTCAAATGAGAACAGATGTTTAAATGATTTATCTTTATTTTAAGCATTGAACACGGATAACCCTGGTCCGTCATCCTCTTCTTCGTTTCTGTCTTCGTCTATGAAAAAACGACCGAGACCTAGTCGCTTGACAGCAAATGAAAAGACCATAACACTGAATATTTACAAGTTTGTAGAGAAATCGATGACAACTTATCCATATAAGTCTGATATAATAAAAAAAACTGCGGAGATAATGGGAACTTCTCAAAGCACCATATCTAAAATATACATTATAACAATAAGTATTTAATTACGATAAACATTTAACTACAATAGGTACATAAAAACAGTAAAACATATAAAACATAATATTTATTTGCATGCATTGATATCGAATGGCCGCTTGTCGATATCGATATTGATAACTAATTTTAAGACTAAACTGTTCTGATTGTTTGTAATTTTATGGAGTTAAATTTATCAAATAAATTTCAAACGAAGGTCAGGTAAAGTTTACAGTGGTTTAATTCGATGGGCTGTTGTTTCAGTTTAACATATAATTATTGTAATTGTGAAGAAGGATTGCATTACTGACAATAATTTGTCACAGTCACACTAAAATATATATTTCCAAAGGTATACTAGGTGCATTCCAATGTTTTATGAAAGTGATTCTTTAGTTTAGACTTCAATGATGTCAAAGAAATCCGCAGGTAGTTGATTAATCATCCGTACCGAATATACAAAAAACGGTCTCACTACTTATGATTATGACAAACGTTATTATTATTTTAAATGAAATACCGGTAATTATCAATTTAAAAAAACCGGTAAATTTTTAGGCCTACCTAGGATTTATAAAAATTGTGAAAACTATATAACTATTGCTTTAACTCTCACTAGAATAATTTTACTTAAGGTAACATAGTTAGCCAGCCCTAACTTACCCGAGACTATATATTTTGAAATATTTGAGATTTTTGTGATATTTTTAGCAGTAAAGCCTAAAAATGGGGTGGTTGGGATCTACCTCCTAGCGGTCCACCCCGGGCAACGGCATCACGGACTAACTCGGCCCATGATGACGGCTGAAGATCCCAACAGCGGTGGTAGGCTCCGTAAGGGGCCGCCTGGCTCGCGACCACCATCCTGCCGAAATCCGTCGCCAAGCAGCTCTGCTGCGTTCCGTCGGAGGGCGGGAGTTCCAGTGCCAATGAGGGTTGGTTATAAGTCAGTTGCGCAGCTTAGGACCGGTCTTGGTATCTTGGCAATGCTGTACCAGGTAACTCATTCTGGAGGGTAGCGGGATCCGAAGCACGGTTTTAGCCATTGGCCGACCGCAGTTAGTAGGGGGCCCAACTAGCGCGCCAGCCACGCGTGAAAGGCTGCCCCGCCAACTCGCGAAAAATCCCGAATTGCTCCACCGTGCCAGTTGGCGACTGGATGGGAGGACCCGGTGGCCATTTCGGGGGGGTTCGGGCGTCCCCGCAGTCTCCAGGTGAGTTCCCCTCTGTGGTTAACTTAGCCTAAGAGTACTTTAATGGTCGACTGAGTAGCGTCTCGACTGAAAATCCAACCCTCCAACATTCACCAATATGATCAAAAATCACAAGAAGAAAGTTAAACAACGGCTGCACTTCCTCCCATTAAAAGTGCACCTCGCAAACATCAGAGGACTGCACTCAAATCTCGATCCGGTCCATCACCATCTGGAGACTGAGAAGCCGCACCTACTCTTCTTGACGGAGACTCAGATAGCAACCCCGTCGGATGAGGTGTACCTCAACTACCCTGGTTACACGCTTGAGCATAAATTCAAGATGTGTGCAGGGGTCTGTGTGTTCGTCCGCAATGACATTTGCTGTAGGCGTCTCCGATGCTTTGAAAAAACCGGGTTTTCCGTTATTTGGCTTCTGGTGGACACAGGGGTAGAGAAGAAGCTCTACATCTGTGTTTACCGATCGCGGTACCGATCTGTGTTTTACGACTCGGCTCATAGATTACCTCACAGAGACGGCAGACTTGGCATCTCAGCGATATCCAGCGGCGGAGCTTGTTTTTCTGGGGGACTTCAACGCTCACCATAAAGAGTGGCTGTTCCCATACCAGAAAACTGACCATGCTGGGAGAGAAGCGCGACGATTTGCCCTAGCGCTAAATCTTACTCAGCTGGTGGACCAAGCGACGCGAATTCCAGATATTGCTGGTCACACACCCAATTGTCTTGACTTACTGCTGACAACTGATCCACACAAACATTCGGTATCGGTCTCAGCTCCACTGGGAACGTCCGACCATTGTGTGGTGAAATCCGTATCGATCTGCTCTCCTCCGGATGATAGCCCCAGGGGCATGCGGCGGGTATGGCGCTACGAGTCAGCAAATTGGGACGAGATGCGTATTTTCTTTGCATCGTATCCCTGGCGGCAAACTTGCTTCTCTTCTAACGACCCTTCGTGCGCCGCTGATGCGATTGCAGACGTAATTCGGCAGGGAATGGAGTATTTTATTCCATTCTCCGACATTCCGCTCGGTTACAAATCCCGGCCTTGGTATAATGCGGCCTGTGCTTGTGCTGAGGCCCGAAAACAGTCTGCTTACCAGGCTTGGGTGCATATCCGCGATCGCAAGGTCCGCGCACGGAGAATCCGAGCGAAGAAGAGAGCCTATAATTCGGCCGCCAAGTCATGCAAAAGGGTCATTCTCAAGGCGAGATTCGACCACATCAGCCGAATAGGGACGAAACTGTCATCCTACCCGAATGGAAGTAAACAGTTCTGGTCCCTTTCGAAGTCAGTCGAAGCGAATTTCTGCCGTCCTATGATACCACCTTTACTAAAATCTGACGGGTCACTGGCTCATTCTGCAACTGAAAAAGCAAGCTTATTTGCCTCTCTGTTTGCAAGCAGTTCCCGTCTAGACACCGGCTCTCAACAACCACCAAACATACCCCGCTGTGATTCTTCAATGTCGGAGATCACAATACACAATAAGCAGGTCCGTAGAGTCTTACTTAGTCTGGACGTGAATAAGGCCAGTGGTCCTGATGGTATACCAGCAAGAGTACTGAGGTATTGTGCACCCGAGTTGTCTCCTGTGCTAACACGCCTGTATCGCCTCTCTCTCAAAACAGAAACAGTACCAAAATCCTGGAAGCTTGCCAATGTGCAGCCAGTACCCAAAAAGGGTAGTCGTGCCGACCCATGCAATTACCGACCGATCGCCATCACTTCCATACTATGTAAAGTTATGGAAAAAGTGCTGAACAGTAAGTTGCTCTCGTACCTAGAAGACAATGATCTCCTCAGTGACGGTCAATATGGCTTTCGCCGTGGACGTTCAACTGGGGATCTTCTAGTTTATGTGACGCACTACTGGGGCGAGGCCCTCGAGATGCACGGTGAAGCACTTGCCGTGTCACTTGACATCTCGCAGGCTTTTGACAGGGTTTGGCACGCTAGTCTGCTGCGCAAGCTTCCTGCGTATGGTATCCCCGCTGACTTTTGTAATTGGATAGCCGATTTCCTGACAGAACGGTCGATCAGAGTAGTTATCGATGGCTGCTCCTCTGACTCAGTGGCTATTGATGCCGGAGTTCCTCAGGGGTCTGTTCTCTCTGCGACACTTTTCCTGCTGCACATCAATGACCTGTTGATACCAGGAATTGTTGGGTATGCAGACGACAGTACTGTCGTAGAGAGATACCTGTCTAATTCGAAAGCCAGCGGTGACGACGTGATATTGATGAGAGAGGCCATGGTTGAGCGAACGAATCAGAGGTTGAGCCACGTTTCCCAGTGGGGTGAAAGTAACCTCGTCCATTTCAACGCCTCCAAAACGCAAGCGTGTATTTTCACTGCAAAGAGGAGTTCTTTCAACCTCACTCCTACTTTCCGGGGTACATCTTTACCTATGACCGACAGCCTAGAGCTTCTTGGCATGGAGTTGTCGTCAGATCTCAACTTCGGCGCCAACATCGAGTCCAAGGCTCAGACTGCAGCTAAAAAGCTGGGCGTCCTAAATAAGGTCAAGCGATATTTCACGCCGGGACAGCTTTCTTCTCTCTATAAAGCTCAAGTCCGATCTTGCATGGAATATTGCAGCCACCTCTGGGATGGCTCAGCAAAATACCAACTTGCTGCACTGGACACGATTCAGCGCAGAGCTGAGAGGCTCTTAAGTGACAACAAATTGGCGAAGAGCAAGTTTCACACCTTAGCTCACCGCCGCAAAGTTGCCTGTCTGTCGATCTTCTACAGATTGTATTTTGGAGAGTGTGCTCAAGAGCTACATATGCTCATACCGTCATCTCCTTTCTTCCATCGGACATCCAGACGCACTGCGGGCTACCACCCTTTCTTGGTCGCTATTCCTGCCTGTCGCACCAAGCGCTTCTCGAATTCTTTTATAATGCGCACAGCAAGGGAGTGGAACTCTCTCCCTGCGTCTGTATTTCCGAGTACATATAACCCGTCTGTTTTTTCAGGGCCAGGGTGAATAGGCACCTTCTGGGTTAGCTCGTTCCATCGTGGATTCTGTCTTTGCCCCCGGGCTTGATTGGGATCAAGAGCGAACCCATTCTAAATAAAAAAAAAAAAAAAAAAAAATGATATTTTATCTCCAATAACATGACAAGATGCTGAAAATTACGTCCCGACAGCTGTTTGCCAACACTGACGAATTCGTTGTTCGGATCGCCTTATTATCAGTTATCATCACTCACAGGTATAATAATCACGTATTTATCTTTACCATACATCCATGACTAATTACCTATTCATTACATTACCTTTGCGTCTTCGATTCATAATCGATTCAATTGAAGTAATCAATGAATTGAGAGATACTCTTTACTACTATGCGAACACAGATTAGACAATATTTTTCATTGGATTAATAATGTCACTTTTCGTCTTAAGTTTTTCAAATAAATTTTAAATATGTTAAACAAACTATGATCTTTGAAAGAAACTAGTGAGATACATGTTGAAACCTTCTTTTTACTTATGAATATGTTTTTATATCCATTTAGTGGCTGAAAGTGTGAGTATTTTCAATGAAACTGTTTTGTTTACATTTTTATTAAATTGGTTTGAGACAAGGTATACAATAAACCGTTTTGTTTCGAAAAAAAATTGTTCCATTTCTCTAAATAAACAAAGCAAAAGTGAAGTGAAGGAATTAAGTAAATTGTATACTGTCTCTATTATAATTACAAGCGCTTAGATTAAAAAAGTATTAGTACTGAAAGGAATGGAAAGTGTAAGTGAAGCTACGGCTTTTTAAACAAATGCAACTATAGTGCAAACTTGCTCTATTTTTGTTGTTAAGGTCCAACATGAAGATAAATTAATTTAATATCTTTTTAGGGTTCCGTACCTCGAAACGATAAAACGGAACCCTTATAAGATCACTTTGTTGTCCGTCCGTCTGTCCGTCCATCTGTCTGTCCATCTGTCTGTCTATCAGGACCCTTTTTCTCAGGAACGCGTAGAAGCATCAAGCTGGAATTTATATCAAATTCTCAGATCTACTGTCCCTTGAAGCTGTAAAAAATCAAACTTCTAAGCCAACGCAATCAAAAGATACAACCGTTAATGCCGCAAATTTCCGCAAATCGACACTCGCAAGGGAATTAAAGATACAGGGTACTTCCCGTGAACTCAGAATCTTGAAATTTGGTTCGAAGCAACGTCTTATAGCACAGATAAAGGAAAAATTGCGAATACCGTAAATTTTTAGTTATATCATATGATAAAAATATTATAAATAATTAACTTTTACTTATATACCTACAGGTTTGTACGGAACACTCGGTGCGCGAGTCCGACTCGCACTTGGCTGTTTTTTTTTTATTTTTTCAGTTCTATCTTATTAGATAAATTATTTAAATAAAAAATACTGGAAAAAATCGACTCGGCTCATAGGTGAATTCTTAGGTGGGAATCGAACCCACAACCTTTAGAAGTCTCATTCCCACCTGAGAATTCACTTATGAGCCGAGTCGATCTTTTCCAGCATTTTTCTATTAAATAATTTATCTCATAAGGTATATTAAGTTTAAAAATCCAAACAAAAGAAAAGGAACCAAGCCGGGCCTCGTAATCCCTTCAGCTTATGTGCACCTGTTGAATTTGAAATTTGGGGCAACGTTTTTATTTATTTAGCTTTCAGCCGAGCTTCGCCGACGGCTCAAGGGAATAAGGGTTTGGATTGGCCGCTCCGTTCCTTTCGTCTCTTTGGTTGGTCCTTGCGATATCCTAATATCGATAGTTTATTTTTATTTGTGGTCAATAATTATAGCGATAATAAAAAGCCATATTTGTTATGAATGCTTTCGTGAATAGAAAAGAAAGGGAAAGACAGAGAGCATGCATTAAAAAGAAATAAGAAGAAGTCAGCGAAGAAAAGGGACATATCAAAAGTAAAAATAGAGTAATATCTATTCAGGTAATGAAGTATGAATAAAGTAATAAGAAAATTATAGAGATTCAATTAATATCCATACCACTGCAAATACGATGAACATGGACGAATTAACTACACATCACATAATTTACGATGGAATGAGCTAACCCAGAAGGTGCCTATTCACCCTGGCTTTGAAAACGGACGGGTTATATTTACTCGGAAATACAGACGCAGGGAGGGAGTTCCACTCCTTTGCTGTGCGCATTATGAAAGATATAAGAAGCGCTTGGTGCGACAGGTAGGAATAGCAACCAACAAAGGGTGGTAGCCCGCAGTGCAGACGCATGTGCAGACGCATCCAGACGGATGTGCGATGGAAAAGGGAGATGGCGGTATGAGCACATGCAGGTCTTGAACACACTCTCCAAAGTACAATATGTAGGAGATCGACAGACAGCCAACTTTGCGGCGGTGATCTAAGGTATGAAGCTTGCTCTTTGTGATGATGTATTTGCTAAGTTTATTCTATTTTTCAGTAACACAAGTGTGTCGATGCCGACACTTATGAAACTAGCGCATTTGCAAAGAACGCAAAGCATGTGTTTTTGCAAGTGACACATACGTCGTAAAAGATGTTGATTATAGGAATTCTAGATTGATAAATTTTTGATGATGATATGAATATAAAGAGAGCAAAATCAAAAAATCTTTAAAAAAAAATAAGTTTGATTTTTTCACAGATTTAAGGGACTGTAGACCTAAGTATATGGTTTTAATTTCAACTTGATATCACGCGGACGGACAACAAAGAGATCCTATAATGGAACCCTAAAAAAACAACTATCATTTCGTTAAAAGCTAAATATTGTATTACTACTAACTAAGGGCAAAGAAAATAAGACTGGAATTTTGAAAACTCTCACTAATTTTGAAAAGCTGTTTTTTTGACTTCTTTCCATCCTTTGAATTCGTATAATCCGTGTTATCGATACATTCTAGATAATCCCAACACATATCGACGTAACTATTGAATATTTGTGTTATTTCTTACTATTTGTTTGAACACTGTGGTGATGTTTAAATTGCTGGCCCCGATATCTATTGCTGTGTGGATATTATTATATTAGTATTTTCATTTATATGTATATCCTTAAAAATATATAATGATATAATTTATGTAAAGGTTTCCAAATCAAAGAATATGACGTAGTTAAAGTCAACAACACCCTTTTTTAATGGATCAGAGAACTGACTAAGGGAAACTGACATTATGCGCTCTGCTTAGAATCCAGTTTGCGTTTTAAGACGGCTGGCGTGGTTGCTCGGTCGCAGTGGTTTTAAAGGTAAACCCACACCGAGGTCCCGGGTTCGATCTCCGTCCAGGTCAAAGTAGAAAAACTTTTCCATATTGGCTCTACTCTATATGTTGTGCTACCGTAGTAGTTTCTGAATTCCATAACGCAAGTGATGTTCTGTTGCCTTATATTTAATTATCTATTCTTTATTTTCTTTTACTGTTTCTGTTTGCATATTTTTTGGTCTTTATATGACTTTTTATTTTATCCCTTTGTTTTACTAAATAACTGGCCATCGGATCCCTGTCGTAGCAGCCTATGCTCAGGCAGGGTCCTGGTTGATCTTAGATATTAGTTGTATTCTTAATGTTTGTTTTTACGGCTCTGTACCCAAAGGGTGAGACGGTACCATATTACTAAGACTCCGCTATCCGGCCGTCCGTCCGTCTGTTTGTCCGTCTGTCACCAGGCTGTATCTCATGTACCGTGATATTTAGGCAGTTGAAATTTTCATAGATGGAGTTCCGATACTGCTATAACAACAAATACTAAAAAACAGGATAAAATAAATATTTCAGGGGGCTCCCATACCACAAAAAGTGATGTTTTTTGCTTGTTTTACTCGATATTCATAACGGTAACAGGTAGACGCTTGAAATATTCAGAGAATATTGAGTTCACTTTAAAAATAAATTATTAAATTAAAATAAAATCGATATTTAAGGGGGTCTCCCATACAACAAACTTGATTTTTTATTTCCTTTATGAACTTTACTTAATTTAAAGTTTGTACGGAACCCACGATGCGCGAGCCTGCCTAACACTTGCCCGGTTTTTTCTCAATAAATCCTCCTCCTTTCTTTCTAGTGCAATAGCTGTATTCAAGACTGTCGAAACAAAGGAAATAGATAAGATTTTTACGTTTCGCAAAGCCCACCTTTCCGAAATGTAAGAATAGAAAAAATTTCGTAAGAGATTCAATAGCCACTAAATTACGGCGGCTATTTCTATTTTCCAGAAATACACATGAATCTCTCGCCTGATGAGAATTTTTCCCATGATAAAAGAGTCGAGATTCGCTCGCCTGGTGAGTATTTTTATAGGAATAGATGTTGGATTTGAATTTAAATGTAATAAGCGGAAATTAATCTTTTTTAATTAATTATTTGAAAAAAAAGAAAATTAATATGACTAGAAAATGCTATTATCCATCCACACTCATACGATCTTTCGCACGTGCCATTCAAACCCCTTTCATTTTTCTCTCTATATTCTGCTATTCTAGGAGCCGGTTGTATAGCCAGTGGAAAATATTCTAAAAGAATATTCTTAATATTTTTTTATAACACAATTCCGCATTTTTAATTTAGCTCCCCCGACCTATAAAATCAATATTAGATATTCTCCGATGAGATCTATTTTAACGAGAAAGCGTTGCTCAGTTTTCCGCAAGTTGAATTCGTCCTCTATCTAAAACCAGACAAAGATCCAAAGTTATTTTAACTGGACGAGATATTTCTAATATAGACAATCATAACGACAACCAATTCGACTTCAAACGATACGATTTGAACGGCGAAATAAATACTTTTTGTGTGTCGGTTTTTATATATATTCATATTACCCAAAGGCGATGAATAACTTTATATTTGAAATGTCTTTTCTTGTGGAAACTTATACGGAGAAAACAAATAGTAAAATCCGACTTTGAATGGTTTGTATTCTCTTGTCAACCAACAATCTAAATAAACGAATGGTTATTACTGAAATATTTTTGATTAATATGTCATTGTCATTTTATTTTTAGGAAAGTTTAGAAGAAGTATTTCTAGACAAGCAATCAAATAAATAAATTAATATTTCTTACACTCACACTAATTAACACACATGGATGCTAAGGTAACGGATAGACATACATATATGATACATAGATATGAAATATTTAAAGAAATATATATAACTCATGACTCAGGTACAAATCCTCGTATTCATCACAATGACATCTGCCCCTTTGAGGACACAAACCTAGGATGTTGCACTAAACGTCGAAGTATGATTGTATATTAGTTTATGTAACAAAATATCGAAGTTTTCGAAGTAGAATAGGTTTTGGACAGCTGTTTTATTAACTGAAACTATCCAACCATTTAATATAGTATAAACTTTGATTATAAAAGCATTTATATTAGGACCGTTTGGTGCAACGATAGCAATCCTGCCTATCGCACCGACATGGTCAGATGTTTTTTTTAGTGATAAATACGAGCACTAGTATCTAAAACATGGGTATTTTATATATATATTTCTATAAATATTTCATATCTATGTATCATATATGTATATCTATCCGTTACCCTTGTATCCATAACACAAGCCTTATAGTGCTTACTATGGGCTAGACCAATCGGTGTGAATGTAAGAAATATTATAATTATTATTTTGTGGTAACCCTGAGGATTTAAACTACATAGAATCTTAAATTAATTTTTAATTTTATAATAAAATATTTGTATTAATTGTTTAATATATAAACACACATATATGATACATATATGTAATATCTACAGAAGTATATTAATACTCATTACTCAGGCACACATGTTCGTATTCATCCCTCACTCACCCAGGATCGTTGGTACGAAAGGGAGGATCTCTACCGTGCATGCATGCATGCTATTGTTAGTGGCTAAGTGGCCTAACCCTATCACTATTATTAGATTAACATCTCAAATGTACCTTATTTATACGCAAATAAATGATTTCTATTTCTTTAACTTAAGTAGCTAAAGTACAATTCATTGAAATATATTCATCGAAGGAGAAAAACGTTGTTGTATATTCTTTTCATAAAATATAATTTCATTACCTTAGACGGAGGTCGCGAATCAAGGGCCCAACGTCCATACCAAGACGAGACATCTTCTTACGATTGTCTCGAGGTATTATTGTCGTTTCCAACTGTGAGTCTGGTCGCTAAAGAAATTGTGAAGCGGGTTGTTTGGATTATTCTACCGGTGAAGTGCCCTTCAAGCTCAATAATTTAATAAATTATTAAGCTCAAACACAAATCTTGAAGAGGTTTTATAAAATCTTAGATTAGTATAAGCAATCGCAGGATTAGTCTCGAAATAAGAAAAATACGCTTTTAAGATTAAATACAGTTTTTATGACAGAATCCCTTGTGAAAAATAATTAATAAAATTCGTTATATCGGGAGAATCTCTTTCAAATGAAAATCTTTACAGATACCGGCTTTTTCACATTTTAATTTCATCGGAATTTATTTGATATTTTTTCATTCTCCTCTGTTAGTGATAAGTCACGTTTTCCATTACACCGACAATTGTGAAGAATGTAGATACTTTTTATTATGTGTATGATGTTTTCAATATCTGAACACGTTCTACGAAATTGTTCGAAATTATATGATTTTCATAAGAATTTGGTTAAATTATTGAAAAAAGAGAACGGCGGGAAGTGTTTTCTTATAATAATAAACACAAAATAAACACTGTAAGGCTTGTATAATATATAATAAGTTTACGGATAGACATACACTATATGAAATATAGATATGTAATATTCATAGAAATTTATGTTTAAAAGCGATAAGCGATAAAAGCGATCCTGCGAAAGGATCGCTACCGCTGCGTAAAACGGTAATTTCGTAAAAAAAAATACTTAACTATTTTAGAATTGGGCTTTGTGAAAAGGTCATTGTTTGAATGTTTATTATTATTTGGAATGATTAGCATTGAAAATATATTGCCTTTTTTGGATCATTTTTTGTGAAACAAAACGCTACTCTGCAGGCCATTTTACATAAACAAAACGATTTTTGCTTTAGCAGTGTGTTGGATTGGTGAATCGATATTTTTTTTTATGTGTGTGATTACATTGATCTGTGTATATTGCCTGATGTGTTTGTTACCATATTACCATACCAATTGTGATTATTATATCACATCAAAAAACCGAGTACTATAACTAAATTATTTTAACAAACCCAATCAACGGGTAAAGCAAACGAATTCATTGAAAAATTATACAACCAATGTTCAAAAGAACCAAAATATCACATTTATACTGATATGTATTGAGGTTATATTTTGAAATTAATTTTTATCCCCAACTTAAACATATAATTTTTTATTTGGTACTACTAATATACTACTAATATAGTACACTTAATACATTGGACATCAATAAAACAAAACATACATAGAATTTAAAATAAACAAAAAAATAACGATAAACATTTTGAACAACTTACAACCAAAAAATCTTACAATATCCCACGTCTGTACCAAACGGGTGACAAATTCAGATTATGTCAGTTTACCGCCGGTTCCTATATTCAACTGATCGTTATGGTATAAAAGTTACTATCCGATTTCTATGACCGACTACGAGTCGTAAATATCGTTCCACAATTCACTTTCTATGCCTGCTGTCAACGAGCGTCCGTAGATTATTCAAATACCGAGCCCTCACAGATGTGAGTTTAGTTTTACGCATAATTGAATTTCAAAATTGCACAAAATATAAAACATAATAAAATAGATTCACATAATTTAGATTAATTATGTTATTAATTACAATGGTAAAAATATTATTATAATTTTTATCTACTCTAATACTATAATACAAAGATTCTAAAACTGAAAACAAAATGCTTATGACAAACATTACGTACAGGCCAAAAATAATAAAAAAAAAGTTTCATTACGATACAGGTCTTGTATGGACACCTGTAACATAATATAACTTTTTTATCATAACGATACACCTATACAACCTCCAGCTGGACCAAGGAGGCTGAACCTCTACTTTAAAAAGGTTTCAATGAACGAGTCCTCGACGACCGACGCAACACGCATGCGCAATTGATGTTTGCACCTTGGCGCCAACATTTGACATTTAAATAAATTTGTTGTTATATTCAGCGTTTTATTTGCAATATTGTTTTACATATTATAGTATGAGAGTAGATAAAGTAGTGTATGACACTGTACATAACTTGGTCTTATAACATGAGTGTGTTTTAAAAAAACGAGCCGTAGGCGAGAACCCTTATTATGCAACAGTATCATAAACTACTATTATCTACTCTAATACTATAATACAAAGATTCTAAAACTGAAAACAAAATGCTTATGACAAACATTACGTACAGGCCAAAAATAATAAAAAAAAAGTTTCATTACGATACAGGTCTTGTATGGACACCTGTAACATAATATAACTTTTTTATCATAACGATACACCTATACAACTTCCAGCTGGACCAAGGAGGTTGAACCTCTACTTTAAAAAGGTTTCAATGAACGAGTCCGTGACGACGCAACACGCATGCGCAATCGATATTTGCACCTTGGCGCCAACATTTGACATTTAAAAATTTGTTGTTATATTCAGCGTTTTATTTGCAATATTGTTTTACGTATTATAGTATGAAAGTAGATAAAGTAGTGTATGACACTATACATAACTTGGTCTTATAACACTCGTGTGATACTATAAAAAAACTCGCCTACGGCTCGTTTTTTTAAAACACACTCGTGTTATAAGAACCCTTATTATGCAACAGTATCATAAACTACTATAAAATCCGCGTGTTATTTAACCTTTTTATTACCAAACAGACATTTGTTTGTGGTTTTATTAGATTGACATCCATAATTTTTTCCAAATTATTAATACAGGTTCTTCCTCTATAACTGTTATTCTCTGATAATGATTACAAATTTTATAGTGGAGAGTATAAAACCATTTCCAATAGTGTTGTACTTACATCTTTGAAAAAAGAAATTACGCCGGAGAGTATCAGATATTACCTATCTATTAACTATCTATCTCGTATATATAGTATATATATCTAACAAACTTTACCAACGTGTCTACCGCTTTAAATATTGCAATGATTTTGAATTGGCAAATCTTCATTCAGGTATATATCTGTTACAGACAAAAAAGGCTATATCAAAGAAGCAAGGATGACGTTGCCCTGCATTTGGATCTCAAACAAAACAACCCAATGATTACAACAAAATTGATCCACATTGCAACAAAAAACTAGTGCCATATTAGTGTGAGCTTCTTACAGTTATTGTAAAATAAAACCGTTACTAAAGTAATAGAATTTTTAATTTTTACTTTTAAATTCGTATTTGATGCAGGCAATTCTTTCTCCTACTCTTGATATAAAAGGCACAAACCGCGACAAACAAACTGGATCTAGGTGGGTCCATAGGTGTAAACTGAAAATAAATTATATTTGCTTTAACCAAATGATCCCATTGGTCCCGTCTAGCACTATCCCCCGGAGTGACATAATACTTCCCAGATAGTACACGTCTAAAGGCAACGGATGGGACGAATGGTCATCCCTGCCATGACAACAAGGAATATTTCCCCTCGCGCACCTATAGACTAGAAGTAAATGGTCTCATAAGGACAGGACTCAGGATGGTACATGTATGCTTATACATAAGTGGATGATAATTCATTATTCAATGATAACGAGTATAAGCAATACTCACTTATTAAAATATTCTGAGATATATCCCACAAAGTCTGCTACTGATATGAGCATTGTTCTTAAAGCATAAAACCTTAATGTCAATAATAGCTGATGTAGTGGATATATCCATGATTCCTGCAAGTACATCAATAAATTCATGATCATGAGGTTTTGACAGTTATGTTATAAAGGTTAGGTATATTGAGAGTATATAAAGGCCTCCAAAATACTAACCTAGCTCCTGTTACTCCTAAGTGTGAACAAATTTCAAGTAGTTACTGTTCAACTTATTCGTTATCGAGTCAAAATGTCACTTGAAAATTGTACGAATCCGGTGTCGCTATATAATTCGCTCTTTCTTTAGACACTCTATCACGTCTATTATCTTTTTCTAAATCCTTTTCACTGTTTCTCAATATAATATCGAACACTTCTGTATCGCTATCTCAATCGTAATTTCTTCATATTTCTTGCAGGCAGAGCGAAAACAGTGAAATAGACACTTTAACCGGCTGAAATTGGCAGGTGACCGAATGACATTACGAATAGTAATATTGATAGCCTACTGACGGTTAAAATATTTATAGGAACGGCATAAACTGTCATCTCCATACAATATGCTAACCACCTCTTACTAGTAGCCGAGACGTATTTTATAGGAACGGTTTTAGCTTACGCCTCGTATAATATACTACTATGCGTAACTAGAATGGATAGTTTTTTGAATATAGGAACCGGCGGTTAAAGGCTGGCGTCGAGTTTCATTTGGCTCCCCCTTTCTTTTGACGAGAACGCCACCGCGGTGTAATTGTTAAATAATAATTATTATTTCTTACATTGACGACCGTTTCGTACAACGGTAGCGAACCTGCCTTTCCCAGCGAGGGGCCTCGGTTTGAATCCCAGAAGGGGCAATATTTATATGATGAATACGAGCATTTGTACTTGTATTTGTAATTTTTATGGGGTTTTTAAAATACATACGCCTTTTGCAATCAATCATATTTCGACTAAAAGTCTGACTATACCAGTACCGAATACGCAGCTGACCACAGTGACATTCTGTGGTAAACTATTCAAGGGTGCCCTCTGGCTTCTAAATTCTTATTAAAAGTGACAGCGACATTGACGAAACTGTCTTGGTGGTGCAATTTTGTTTTCTTTCATCGTGAATAAGAATTATTATAATTATTATATTCACTCATGACTGAAGATCCCTAAATTGCTTTTATCGGGAAACACAGACTTAGGCAAGGAGTTCCAATATTTAGCGGTACGGATTTCAAAATTGGAAATAACACGCTTAGTGTGACTCTTTGGTATATCCACCATATAACGGTGGCGTCTATTTGTAAGTCTGGTTTTTCGATGAAAAAACTTTTTGGAATAAGAATTAAATACTTTTCGGATTCTCCTTCAAACTGTAGTATAAAAAAAACAGCCAGCATAATGGAGCAGCCATTTGTTTACGACAGCGATATTATGTTCCACGTGCTGGTGAGGGCCTGGAGCGTCGCCAACGGAACATTGGAACGTGTATATCGGGTGGATGAGTAACGACCATTTTCTTGCAGCTATCTCTCTTAAGTATGTAATAGCGTATTTGATAGATTTCACGAAAATGTAAAAAAAATAGTTCTTAAAATTCTTAACTTAAACTTAACTTAATTCTTCTTAATAGTAAAACTTTTTTTTTTACCGAAATGATGGTAGTCTCAGTAGTGTATATTGTAATCGTAGGAAACATCTAAAAAATTAAAAAACATTTGATTTATGTAAATTTTAAATGTTAGGAACGTGCCCTGTTAAAATTTGGTGAAACTAGTAGAATTGATGACGACCATTGCCTTAGTCTTCCTGTGATCACGGCTCCAGTAAAAAAGTTGTTTTATTTAATTATCACAAATTGTTCGTCGTCATCTACCATTTCATTAATTCTTTGTTAAGTTTTCTATTTTCTATAAAAAATATCATCAAACTTTAAATTTATAAAAACCCGCCAAAACTCTAAAGAAAGCATGAAGGTGCATGCAGGTCACTTGATGTCATACGTCACCTGCTTGTAAGCAAACAGATTAGCTGTCAAATCGCAATACGTAAAACTCAGACTGACATTTATTATAAATAATCAGATGACGTCACTCCAAGCTCAGCCAACCCAATGCGGTTTCTATCACATTGTCAAACATGAAAATTTAATTATTTTAGTAATATCTTTTTATAAAAAATCATTAAAATAATATGTGGACTAAATTAGTTTAGATAATCATTAACAAAAGTAATCTGGTCTATTCACTAAAACTCAATCCAGCTTTCTAAAATCAAGATCTAAGATTCAAGATCCAAGTTCTCTGTTTTATAATTGTTCGTCACGCAAATGTAATTCCCTAAGATAAGATCATTAATTTCACAAGGCTCGGTAGCTCAATTGGGAGAGCAGTGAAGCGGAAACCTAAAGGTTGCCGGTTGCGCCTGAGAAAAACTTTTGAGACGAGTCGATTCCTATAAGATAAATATAAAAAGGATATAACATATTGGTACATTATAAAAAAAATTCAAAAGGTAGACACAATATTAAATAAATAAAACCGAATGTTACACATATTATTTTTTATTTAATATAATAAAAAATATGTTGCTTACTTCCGCAAAAGCAAGCAAAGCTGCACCGCCACATACCAACGCCGTTGGTGAAGGTGCAAGGTGTGTCGGTGTCTGCGGTATCTGCATTTATTTGTGGGCTGTGCACTTTGCTTGTGTCCCCGGGAATTTATCTTTATAAACTGCGTGAAAAAAAAAAATGTCAGCATAAAGAGAACGATAACTGCTTCCTCAATAAACGACGTATTACTTCCCCAGTTTTTTTATAGTAGGACAATCGCAGCGACCGATAACTCATGCAGCTTCCGAGTAATTTGACAAACGGGCAGCGCTCTTTCCCTTTTTTAGAAGCAATGCGATTATCTCTTTATAGCCACTGAGATTAGATGGAGGATTTTTTGAATCACGTTAAGTCGCTTCATAGAATCAGGCGTTACTTGGCAGATGTCCATATCCATTAATAACTGATCTATCTAGCTCACTTCCGCAAAAGCACCGCCTGTCAGCCCGCAAATAAATGCAGACACCGACAATCTTGCTCTTGTTTCTTAGTGCTCAATATTTCATGGTATAACAGCTCCTGATGATGCTCTGTGTGGGGGCGAAACACTTTAGGAGTAATGTATATACATTTAATTTTTTCCATTGACAATGCCATATTGTTGCCATGATCTTTCGCTATCCAGGCGAGTGCTCTGACCGCTTAACTACCGAAACGCCGTATTTGATACGTGCGAAGTAGTTGGTGAAGGTGCAAGGTGTGTCGGTTTCTGCATTTATATGTGGGTGGGCGGGCGTTTCATTTTGCTTATTACCTATTATTGCTCTCCCGATTGAGCTACCGAGCCTTGTGAGCACTCGTCAAAATTTTCTAGTACTCTTTACGCTGGCCGCGTTGCTTTATTAATCAGAGGAATATCCTCGCATTCGAAGGGAACATTATAACAAATGTTTTTAATCAATAAAGATGATATGGCCTATCAATTAAAAAAAATATTTTTTGTATTTACTATGATATGTTACATGATTTTTAATAACATTTATCATTTAAAATACACTTTATATCTCAGTGAACTTTGATTTGTTGCCTTTGAGTGATAACAACGAATCATCAATTTCACTCATAAAGTTTCCTTAAGTTTAAAAGTAATTTGTTTCGTACATTAAATCTTTAAAAATACAAAAAGGTTTGTCACGATCTCCTGATGGCGACGCGTTTTCCCACTAATTGCGTCCCCGCGCTCAGTGACTCGTTTTTTTTACTAATTAAGTATCAACTTGGACACTTAAAACGCTTGACGTAAAGTTGCAATTAAATTACACTCCCGAGTAACTAATGAAATAATGTGATACATTTATTTTGTCACATTTTTAATTTAAGGTACATTATTAAGTTGATTTAATTATGTAGAGATGAGGTGGAGTGTAACGAGCCGTTGGCGAGATAAAACGATGACACCGCCATTTATATTCTCGTAGAAGTTGTCTGAAGGACTAAGTGGCTAGTTTACACATCAGTTAACATCGCTTTTTTTATCTCGGTTGCCAGAATTAAAAAATATTGTATTTATATTTACATTATTTGTTATGTTTTTGCGGCTTTTGGTGATGATAAGATCCCAAGAAATAAAAAAGATGTTGATCCGAACAGAAAAAATACAACTGTCTTATTAGTTACAAAAGCGTTGAGCGATAATATTTTAAATTTAAAATTAACAAGGTAGGTAAAGTAATAAAAATAGGAACTAAGTGTCGTCACAGTTACAAAGGAAATATATTTTAAGCTCCCTCTATAAGAGCTTGAACATTATGACTACACTTTTTAATGTCTTAAAAAATATGGTAATTATAATTTAACAACGCCAGTTGGATCGTAACCATAGATATAAATATGATAAATAATTATTAGACAACATCACAAGTACAGGAGATAAAGCACTTGTGTTATGGAATTCAGACACCATAACACCCAGAGCCTTAGTAGAGCCTCTCAACAAGTGGTACTAAAAAAAACATGGACTAGACGAAAATTATGTTTAATGACCGTGTTGTACCCACTCCTCTAAAGGTTGGAGACCCTACACTCGAAGTTGTTGACGATTATGTGTATCTGGATAAACAGTTCAATTAGGTAGGTTCAACTTCGAGAAAAAGCTCATTTGTCAAATTCAACTCGGCTGGGCAACGTTTCGGAAACTTTGCGCCATCTTCTCGTCCATAATACCGCAATATCTCACGACTAGTTTTTAACCAGTGTATGTTACAAGTAATGACGTACAGAACGGAGACGTGGTACTATGGGCCTAATAAGAAGGCTCAAGGTCTCCCAAAGGGCGATAGAGCGTGTTTTCCTGCGTTATCGAATCAGAAATGAGGAGATCCGTAGGAGAACCAAAGTAACTTATGTTACAGTGGGTGTGGCATACAGCTCGTGGAAATTATGGCTGTTACGAAGAATAGTTATCGAGTGGCGACCATGTACCGAAAATCGCAGTGTAAGTAGGCCTCCCACTCGGTGGACTGACGATCTGTTGAAGGTCGCGGAAACCACTGGGATGCGGAGAGCGCAGGAGTGGAGGTTCTTGAGGGAGGTCTTTGACCAGCAGTGGATGACATTTGGCTGTGACGACGATTTAAATAAAACCCCTTTAGCTTATTACGGCTCCTGTAAAGAACTCGAGACCTCACGATTAAATATAAAAAACAAAACTAAACGTCACTTTGATCCAGTAAGTTTTATTTATATGTGGGATAGGCCGGATATGTAATGACTAAATATTTTTTAAGAAAGAAAGAAAAAGAAAGAAGAATGAAACCCTTTTATTGCCTTCGCAAATATCTATTAATTATATTTTAATATTTGTCTTTATTGTTTCCAACACTTTACATAAAAAAGCTATTGGAGAGATAACACAGATACATTAAACACAGAGAGTTCATTGACATAAACACTAACATAATATAAGAGCGAGGCCAATACGGACCCTGCCTCAGCATTAATTTTGGTACGGTTGGTTACCCTTTATAAAAGATCCAAAGACGCTTGATGCACATCTTACGCCAACGTAGACGTAAAACTTACACCGCTAAAATGACAACTTTGTTCTCCGAGAGTAAAAATTTTACGATGCGCTTCACAGATGTTACTTCGTTGCAAGTTACTCTTGCATCGTCTTCAAATTTTGTGTTAAGTAATACATAGTATTTGGCACCTGTATATTATATCGAATATAGTAGATTCTCGGTTGTGATCCTTTAATTTTGAGGGAAATTGCATTGTGGCAACCCCAGGCCGAAATTAAGTATTCAATAACGGTTTTGATAGTCGAAAACAAAATATTGTCTAAGGAAATATACAAATACATATATTACACAGATAGGTAATATATAACTTAATTAAAATACACAATCCTCCCGCACAAAGGCTAGAATGATAATTTTAATAGAAAAATATTTAAAAAATCGAGTTACTCTCAAGTGGTACTTGAATCTTTGGAATTTTGGATGTCTGTTTTGGACGACCGTTTGGTGCAACGGTAGTGATTCCGTCTTTCGCACTGACGGTCCTGGCTTCGAGTCCTGGAAGGGAAAGATGTTTGTATGATAGATACGAACATTTGTACCTGCGTATATGGGTAGGGTATTTATATATATTTCTATTAATATTATATATTTATGTATCATATATGTATATCAATCCATTACCGAAGTATCCATAACACAAACCTTACCATGCTTACTTTTGGCTAGGCCAATTAATGTGATGAATAAACCAACCTCTGCTTAATTTGGAATTAAACTATTGATGGGAGTTATGCATTATTGATTATTTTATTAAATTAAATAATGAACTCGTGTTTTCACAACACATGGGTAGAATTCTTGTCATAAAACATAAATTAAAAAAAATTTAAACAACAACGAAATTGTAAATAAAAAATGTTTCCTTGTATGAGGGATCACATTTCAAATCACTTTTAAGTCTTAATAAATAAGGGAAATATAATTTTAATAATGCAACATTCTTATAAATATCAATTATCTTAAGATTGTGTAATAGTTTAATATTTTTTTATATTTTTTTTGCATTTTTCAATGCTATGTTATAAGATAAATTATTTTAATAGAAAAATACTAGAAAAAAACTACCCTGATTGAATTCGCAGACGGGAATCGACAGTGGAGTGTTCACAAGGCTCAGTAGCTCAATTGGGAGAACATTCCAAAGGTTGCGGGTTCGATTCCCACCTGAGAGTTCACTTGTCAGCCGAGTCGAGTTTCATATTGTTAAACCAAACGATTCTGTAAAAATTGAAACGTTGTAACCTGTTTCCACTTTACTCTTTGAAACACCGTACTTCGCTGCAACAGTGGACACGTCGCGTCGTCGCTCCCTGCATTTCGACTGCAATAACGTTCTATTGCACACTCGAAATACGATTTATGAACCTTCTCGAAGAACTATTCGGGCTTTGATATTTATTGAGCTACTGCAAGAAATGGTCAATGGAATAGTGTATGAAACTTTCAATGGGTGTCTAGATGAACAAACTCAATGATTTGCTGGTTGGTATAAAAGAGAATTATCAGACTGTATAATACAGTGTTACCAGTCTGTACATCATTTATTTGTTGGTCAATTTGATGATAATTATTCATTTTTTAACTCACAGATACCAATCTTACTATTTTTAAGATTTTTCTCTGTGTGTCTGTCTGTATGTCCTTCTACTAGTCGAAAAATTTACCGATTTCAATGAAATTTGATATGTGCTAATAAAATGTGATTGCACAAATGATAGGCTATATATTATAACTAACTAACTAACTAATATAATAAATACGAAAATAAGTTTATTTGTTACATTTTCACGCCTTAATAATCAATCTATCACCATGAAATTATGCATACACTTTGCCAGGGTACAGAACATAGGGAACATACATTACATAGGGTTTTTTACAGAAAAAGGTACTGTTCCCAAGGGATAGAAATATAACTAATCGGTAGTAATAATCAATCGGTAGTCTACATTAAAGTGAGTGAAACAGCGGGTAAAAGTTAGTTGTTTATAAATGTATTCGGAGAATCATTACATAATCGAGAGAGCAGAGTGATAGATTGCACTATTAATTATTTAAGTCTTAAGGAAGCTGTATTTGGATTGTTGGAGTAAAGTGACTTCAGGTAATAACAGAAAATTTGAGTTTCCAACCGTTTTTTTTTATTGAAAACCTTTTGGTTTTAGCATTGAAATGGAAATCGTCTTAACAGACTAACAGTTTAAATTATTACAATAGAAAAGTAAATAAATAAAAATAATAAATAAATAAATGAAAAATGCAAAGTATATATAAAATTATAAAAGTAACAGTTTGTTGAAAGATTCCTCCATGAGGCTATTATGTAGGAATCTTTGGAAAGTAGGAGTTTAACTTAAACGTTAGACGTGGTCCCGAGTTGCGAGTTCCGGAGTGGGTAGATGTTTGTGTGATAAATATTTTCTACTACCTTCACAATATTTTAATCAGACACGTTTCTTATTGTTAAAGTTTTATAATAATCAATTTTTAATTTTGCATTTTATTTAGATATTAAGTTCGAGAAGAACTGGCGAAAGAAACTCGGGAAGTGGGACCGACCTCCATCTTACTGTTATTATTTACAAAAAGAGCTAAGAAAGTATACGACGACCATTACCTTAGTCATCCTCTGATCAGCCTCCCGTAAAGAAGGCGAAACGTCAGGATCAAATATAAAATAAAGTACCTGGATAAGATTATTAATCGTTTTTTCCTTGGCAACAGTACCTTTGAGGGGTGTTAGTCAGAAAGCCTCCTAGTGGCACACTCCGGGCAACGGCAACAACAAATGCCCACCGCTTGCGTGGACATCTGATGTTGACGGCTAAGGTTCTGCAAAGATGAAAGGCCCGTTTCTTATCACTGAGCATCCATGATGGACAGTGAGCGGAATCGAGCCCGGTGGACTCGGTGCGGCACTCCCCACCTGCCGAGTGGTCTTCCCTACCCCTCTCCCCCACCCCATCCCCGTTTTCCCTTACCCAACTATCCCTACCCAACATCCCACACTTGCTCCCCCAGTGCACTCTGTGCGGATTCTCCCACCCTCCGAGTGGTCTCCCCATTCCCCCCCCTTTTTACTCCTACCCCCTACCCATCCCTACTATTCCTACCCAACACCCTCTATCCAAAATCCCATCCAAACCACACTACCGAGGGCCAGAGTAGTGTGGGTATCAATTTTATCTTCTGCCCCAAAAAATATGGAAGCACAAGTAAAAGAGAAATTACCCCAGGAGGGTACCACAAAATGTGGAGAATCCCTCACTGAGCCCAGCTCAGTCTGTTCCTCGTATTTTGGGGGGAACACACATTTGTGCGAATCCACATGCTTAGACATGTCCAGTCTCGCAGAGGCGATTCCATCGACTCTAACATCGACAATGATTTTGACAGAACTGGACACGACCACCAAGACGAAATGGAGCCTAGCAGCTCATAAGCGCCCTTGCAAAAGGACCGCAAAGAGAGCCGCGACAGCTTCAGACGACTTGACAGCGACAGACGTAAAGAAGGACCAACCTGAACGCAGTCGCCCCAACAGGCGCGCGAGAAGGGAGGCCCTTCAACGACCAAAGACCCAACTGACCGTGTCGGGTAACGCAGCAGCGGAAACGCAGCGCGACCCTATGCCATCCACCTCGAAAGAGGCGTCGAAGGCACAAGACGACACAGTACTACCACCACCGCCACCACCCAACCAGCCGAAAAGGAGACGAACTCGGAGGGGTCACCGCGGTCGGCGGACTGCTGCGATGGCACCCACAGCTCCTGAAAAGGAACATCCTGGGACCGGGGGTCGTTCGGACGAGCGAGTTTCAACGAAGCGCGCTCGCCTGGATGACACTCGATCACCCAGAGGGGAAGCCAAGCGCGCGAAAACCGACGCGAAACCGAAGCGGACAGCGAGCTACGCGGATGCGATGCAATCGCATCTGAGAGTAGCAGTTATCACTGTCCCGCCGAGGGACCTCTCACAGTGTCAGGCAGATCAGCTTAGGAGAGCTATCGACGATAGCATCCTTCAAGCGGTACTGTCTCCACCATCTCCGAGCGCGCAAGCTCCATCTTTCCGCGGTCGACCCTTCCTTATGGATGGGGTACTAGCGATGTGGTGTGAGGATGCGAACGCTTTAAGCTGGCTGGAAAACGCTGTGAAAGACATAACATCACCGATACCCGGCACCACTCTGGCTGTCATCAAACAGTCGGAACTACAGAAGAAGCTCAAGGCAGGGCTTCTCATTCACACACGCATCACCGATGCCGAGACACTGCAGAGAGTCCTTTGTGCCCAGAACCCCTGGTACAAAGTCGATTCCTGGCAGTGCTACGACATGACGGTTGATGAGAAGTCCGGTGAGGAGGACAAGGTAGTTCACCTTATCCTGGGTATCCCGGAAGATCAAAGGGCAACAATCCTAGACAGAGACCGCCGCGTAGCTCACATGTCGGGAAGCGGATACATCCGTTTCTTCCACACAGAAGAAGAGGCTACGGGCGAAGTAAAACCAGCAGTGATGGGCGAAACCACGGCAGAACGGTCATCCACTCCGAAGCCGACCACCTCAGCTCCCCAACAGGGTCAGAGCGAGGTGGGGTCTAACCCACCACTACAAAGGGATGCAGGGACTAGCGACGAAGATGACGTCCTCCGCAGCCCCTAATTCCCTTACCATCGTACAAACAAACCTCCAGCACAAACAAATAGCGGCGGCCACTTTACGCAGAGTGCTGGAGGTCGACAACAAGACCGTCGCTCTAATCCAAGAGCCTTGGATCAGAAATGACAGAGTCTGCGGTCTAAATAACATCGGAGGTAAGTTACTACTGAACACCTCTATTGCAAAGCCAAGGACCTGTATTTACATGCCTAAAACTATAACAGCAACTTTACTTAACCAATTCTGTTCTAGAGACCTCACTGCCGTGAAAATCATTACAGATAGACAAACAATCCTAGTGTTAGCTTCAGTGTACATGCCGTATGAAGGCGAAGTGCCTCCAAAGGAACTGGCAGAGCTGGTACAGCACTGTGACACACATGCCTGGGAGATAATCATCTCTGCAGACAGCAACGCACATCACCCGCTGTGGGGAAGTGAGGAAGTAAACAAAAGGGGTGAGTCTTTAACCGAATATTTATTGCAAACAAACCTTAACATTATGAACAGAGGTAAGGAACCCACCTTTGTAAGTTCAAGGTACCAAACAATCGTTGATATCACGCTAGCTACAAACGCCGCGGCGGACCAAATCAAAGGATGGCACGTATCAAAAGAACCATCCTTTGCGGACCACCGCCGCATATGCTTTCAAATAAAATATAAGCCGGCTGATCCTGTCCGATACCGTAACCCCCGTAAAACAGATATACCAAAGTTTATAAACTTACTTACCAAAACACTAAGTGAGACACATCTGACAGACATGACACTTAGTACAAAAAACATAGACATCAATATACAACTTATAACCACAGCTCTTTTAAAAAGTTACGAATCAGCGTGTCCTGAAGTAGTACCCAAAGCTCCAGACAAAATTTCCTGGTGGGGGCCTGAGCTTGAACGCCTACGTAGGGAACTTAGGGCACTTTTTAATCGAGCCAAAAACACTAGAACTGAAGAAGACTGGGACAACTATAAACTAGCCCAAAAACACTACAAGAAACGCATTAGATTCCGTAGCAGAGAAGGATGGCGTACTTTTTGTAGTAGCATCAACTCAATAAACCAAGCCGCGAGGTTAAAGAAAATCCTAGCAAAAGGTGACCTTAATCTCCTGGGCTCCCTCAAAAAAGCCGACGGCACTTATACGAACTCAGACGATGAAACCAATGCAGTGCTGCTTGAGACACACTTTCCTGGCTGTCTCATTTCATCAGACTCTGAATGGGCGAATGAGCATCACAACACACCAACATCCCAGGAATGGGAAACCGCCGCCAAGATAGTAACCGCAGATAAAGTAGCCCTAAAAAGCTTCAAATCGTTTAAATCCGCGGGACTGGATGGAATCTTTCCAGGATTACTACAATGGCAAATCGGTCAAATAACAAAGTACTTAGTACCAATATACAGGGCGTGCATAGCCTTCAAATACATACCTATAACATGGAGAGAAGCTAAAGTAGTATTCTTACCAAAACCTGGAAAAGACGACTACACACAAGCTAAATCCTTCAGACCCATCAGTCTAACGTCATTCCTACTTAAAACGCTGGAAAGACTAGTAGATCTTCATCTACGAGATGGAGTCTTAAAGAGAAAACCACTGCATCCTCAACAACACGCATACAGGAAAGGCAGATCAACCGAATCGGCCCTACACATGGTAGTGCATAAGATAGAATCAGCCATCACAAACAAATCGTCAACTCTAGCTGTCTTCATAGACATAGAAGGAGCCTTCGATAAAACTACACACAATAGCATAAACCAGGCCCTACAAAGATACGAAGTGGAACCGGTATTAACAAACTGGATTACCGAGCTTATCAGCAAAAGGGCGGTACAAATAGAAATGAACACCATAACTAGAGCAGAAGTGGTCAGAGGATGCCCGCAAGGGGGCGTTCTATCACCACTTCTGTGGAACCTAGTAGTGGATAGTCTCATTAGAAGATTAAACAAACAAGGCTACACAACCATCGGCTATGCTGACGACCTCACTATTCTAATAAGCGGGAACGCAGAAAACATACTATGTAAGGAAATGCGTTCAGCTCTCCGAATTGTGGAAGAATGGTGTGACGATCACAAGTTATCAGTAAACCCGGGAAAAACAGAACTCATCCTTTTCACCAACAAAAGGAAGTTACCGCAACTTCAACTACCCAATTTTTTCAACACCAAACTCTCCCTATCAACACAAGTCAAGTATCTGGGCGTTATCCTTGACAACAAGTTGAACTGGGCGAGCCATATCGAAAATAAAACCAAGAAGGCCTGCATAGCTTTTTATCAGTGTAAGAGACTAATAGGTAAAAAATGGGGTCTCAACCCAAAAATAACACTTTGGCTGTACACTTCAGTTATCAGACCATCCATAACCTACGGCTCAGTTGTATGGTGGCCCAGAACACAACTGGCCACGGTAAAAACAAAACTCCAAAGCCTACAACGCTTAGCAAGCATTGCGGCAACTGGATGCATGAGAACCACCCCATCAATCGCCCTTGAATACTTGCTCAATCTAAGACCCCTACACCTCGCTATTCAAGAAGAGGCACAGGCGGCCGCACTTAGATTAAGAGCAAACGGATTATGGAAACAAAACATAGAAACACCACACTCAACTGTTCTAAAGGATATCTTTAAAGAAAACCCACTCTTTGAGGCACCTACGGACAGTATACAGTGTCATCATGTTTTCGATCGAAGATACAATATCCAACTTACAGCAGAAAAAGATGATAACTCTGGCACAAGAGAAGTAAGGATATACACAGACGGTTCCAAAACCTCACAGGGCACTGGAGCCGGTGTCTTCTCGAACGACCTAAACATCAAAATCTCGACCACCTTAGATAAACTCAACACTATATTCCAAGCAGAATGTATAGGTATCACCAAAGCTGCACAGGCGGTTGCAGCCAGAGATGTCAGAGACCATAATATCAAAATCGTCTCCGACAGTGCATCCGTACTTCAAGCTCTGCAAAGTAACACCATAACATCTGTCCTAGTACTGGAGTGTCACAATACACTCCAGTACATTGCAAACACAAACAGCATAACTTTGCAATGGATCAAAGGACATAGCAACTCACTAGGCAACGACGCGGCAGATGAACTAGCCAAAAGGGGTTCAAATGGAACGGTGTATGGACCGGAACCATTACTGCCCATACCCATGGCACAAATTAGAACATGGCTGCGTATAAAAACAGAGGAAAACCACCAAACAGAATGGAACAATAGTGTAGGCTGCAGGCAAACAAAGAATGCCATTCCGGTGGCTTCGAAGAAACTTGCCCGCAACCTCACCAGACTAAACAGGGACGAAATCCGCAAAGTACTAGGTACTATAACCGGACACAGTCCTCTGAATAAACATCTATTTACCATAGGTGTGACGGATAGCCCTCTGTGCAGAGGCTGCATGGAGGCGGAGGAAACGCCACATCACGTGCTCTTGGAGTGCAGGAGCGTGGCCGATCAACGGGCACGTTTTCTCCAGTCTCCAAAATCACTACCGGAAGCTTGTAGTAACCTGAAAAGGCTACTCGCCTTCTGGAATGGACTAGGATGGCTGGAGTAAAGGAAGAATAATCAATCACGTACAATGGCCCAATCAGGAGGCTAAGTGCGGAAAATGCCCCGTAAAACTAACTAACTAACTAACTAACGTTCTATTGCACACTCGAAATACGATTTATGAACCTTCTCGAAGAACTATTCGGGCTTTGATATTTATTGAGCTACTGCAAGAAATGGTCAATGGAATAGTGTATGAAACTTTCAATGGGTGTCTAGATGAACAAACTCAATGATTTGCTGGTTGGTATAAAAGAGAATTATCAGACTGTATAATACAGTGTTACCAGTCTGTACATCATTTATTTGTTGGTCAATTTGATGATAATTATTCATTTTTTAACTCACAGATACCAATCTTACTATTTTTAAGATTTTTCTCTGTGTGTCTGTCTGTATGTCCTTCTACTAGTCGAAAAATTTACCGATTTCAATGAAATTTGATATGTGCTAATAAAATGTGATTGCACAAATGATAGGCTATATATTATAACTAACTAACTAACTAATATAATAAATACGAAAATAAGTTTATTTGTTACATTTTCACGCCTTAATAATCAATCTATCACCATGAAATTATGCATACACTTTGCCAGGGTACAGAACATAGGGAACATACATTACATAGGGTTTTTTACAGAAAAAGGTACTGTTCCCAAGGGATAGAAATATAACTAATCGGTAGTAATAATCAATCGGTAGTCTACATTAAAGTGAGTGAAACAGCGGGTAAAAGTTAGTTGTTTATAAATGTATTCGGAGAATCATTACATAATCGAGAGAGCAGAGTGATAGATTGCACTATTAATTATTTAAGTCTTAAGGAAGCTGTATTTGGATTGTTGGAGTAAAGTGACTTCAGGTAATAACAGAAAATTTGAGTTTCCAACCGTTTTTTTTTATTGAAAACCTTTTGGTTTTAGCATTGAAATGGAAATCGTCTTAACAGACTAACGTTAGACGTGGTCCCGAGTTGCGAGTTCCGGAGTGGGTAGATGTTTGTGTGATAAATATTTTCTACTACCTTCACAATATTTTAATCAGACACGTTTCTTATTGTTAAAGTTTTATAATAATCAATTTTTAATTTTGCATTTTATTTAGATATTAAGTTCGAGAAGAACTGGCGAAAGAAACTCGGGAAGTGGGACCGACCTCCATCTTACTGTTATTATTTACAAAAAGAGCTAAGAAAGTATACGACGACCATTACCTTAGTCATCCTCTGATCAGCCTCCCGTAAAGAAGGCGAAACGTCAGGATCAAATATAAAATAAAGTACCTGGATAAGATTATTAATCGTTTTTTCCTTGGCAACAGTACCTTTTTCGAAATGACAAATACCCTATGTCATTTTCCGTACAACTGACAACGTATATAAAATTTTATAATAATAATCTATAATCTAAGATCACAAATTTGTTGTTTGTCTGTACGCTCTTTTTCCATTGTATAAGCGTTACTATAGCAACGCGTTAACCGCAAGTAGTTATAGAATTTTGTCCACCCGTGCGAAGCCGGGACGGGAAGCTAGTATAATATAATAAAAATTCAGAAACAACGACGATAACACAACACTCAAATCCGAGCCAACATAGAAAAGTTCGTTTTTTGGGTTCCGTACCCAAAGGGTAAAAAGAGGACCGTATTACTAAAACTTCGCTGTATGTCCGTCCGTCTGTCTGTCACCAGGCTGTATCTTAATAACCGTTATAGCTAGACAGTTGAAATTTCCACATATTATGTATTTCTGTTGCCGCTATAACAACAAATACTAAAAACAAAATAAAATAAATATATAAGGGGGGCTCCTATACAACAGACTCAATTTTGTTGCCCTTTTTTGCTCGATATCAATAATGATAACAAGTAGGAATTTGAACTATTCACAAATACTCAGTTGTATTTTTACTTCAATAAAAAGTAAGAAAATTAATATAAAATAAATATTTAAGGTGGGCTCCCATACAACAAACGTGATTTTTACTTAACTAAAAGTTTGTACGGAACCCTTCGTGCGCGAGTCTGACTCGCACTTGGCGGTTTTTTCTATATTGACTCGGCCGGGGATCGAAGCCGGGACCTCAGAGTAGCGTTACTATAAAAACCGGTATGAAAACCATTTGACCAGGGAAGTCGTTTTATGTTGTTGAGTTGAGCAGTTAATGCGTGAAAACATAAACATAGCAATTCAAATTCGCATTAAGAGTGTTAGAAAAAATCCACGGCCGTATAATATTTCTCTCCCAGTCAATACTACCGGCGTCTTCACGTCTCCACGGAGCTATGTCAGCATATATTTGTTGGCTTAGAATAATTTGCAATAAAAATGCTTATATCTTAGCCATAAACGAGATGTAGTCATGAAAAAAGCAACCATAACCCGTCGGTTATGACGTCCAGAGCGAACCATATATTTTTTACACTTCCCCCTCAGGCTCAGGTCACACACTGTAACAAGGAATTTTTGACGTGACAACGTCTTAAATTAGGTTGCGGCTGGGAGTCACTTATGAAAAAGTGTAACGCTCGGTAACGTTACGATGAGTCACCGAACGAGAGAGAGGCCCGCCGAATGCCTTGCGTCTCTCTCCCACTCAACTATGATCGGTCTGCCGCGCGCATTGTGCAATTTAATTATATTCATATCAATAAATATTCTACCGAGAAAAAGACGTTGTCACGTAAAATCTTCGCCCGTAAAACCGACTTTACAGGCAAAAAAAAAAAAAAAAAAAAAAAAAAAAAAAAAAAAAAAAAAAAAAAAAAAATGGTTTTTTTCTTATATTTAGATATCTATGATATTTTAGCCTTTATAGTGTACTTCTTTCTTTTCTGTATTATTTATTATTAAAATTACTTAGTAACAGCCAATTATAGTTGTTCGAGTTATCAGAGAACTAAAAGTTAGGAACACCAATGCGTTGCTCAAAGTTTATCGATCAATCTTTTGCTGTGAAGGCGACGGCTTTGGAATGTTCTACCTATTTTTATATACGAGCTTTGATGTTTTAAAAATAAAAGTATTACCTTACGCTGCAGGTTGGTAGCGATCCTGCCTTTTGTCCTGCAGCAGATTACATGCAGTTTGTGTGATAAATACGAGCATTTGTACCTGAGTCATGGGTTTTATTTATATATATTTCTATAAATATTACATATTTATGTATATATGTCTATTTGTTACCTTAGTGTCTATAACACAAGCCTTATAGGGCTTACTTTGGGCTACGATAATTGGTGTGAATGTAAGAAAAAAATATTTTTATTATATGTTTATATAGATATATTTTGCATGTATTTTATTCACACATATGTGGAAATATTTATTTTTTATTTTTATTACAACACCATTACTACCACTAACGACTGACCTGAGGCTCTACCATCACATCTTATCGCGATTCAAGTTCAGCTGTTAAAGAGAGACGCCACTATATACCGCGTATAGTGGTCTCTCACTTTTACAATCAAACTTGCATCGCGCTAAAAGATCATGGTAGGCATTCTGGTCTATTTTAAAGTTTACAATTCAATACTTAACTGTATGTTTATCTCTTTTTGTCATAAGTGAATGTTCGATAGTACTCTATCCTTTTCTACGACTTTATATTCTCTTTATAAATATTGTGTTTTCTATTTTATATTGCCATTAACTATTTCAACATGAACTTTGGTTATTATTTATGTGATGGAAATATTATTTTAAATTCATCATCCTTAATTAATTTTATCGCATATGTTTTGTAGCATCGACAGTAATACACCTCACTACACGTACGAAAAAGATTGACCTCTGGAAACATAGATGGCGCTAGGTCCAACAATATGAATTCAGTCTGGGAACTTTCTGTAAAATTTTCTAAGGCATATCTACAATATATACATCGTTCAACCTACAGTCGACCGCTATCCCCGGCTACACAGATTGGTGAAAAATCCTTCCCTTGTGGCCTTTTATAAATTTGTATTAATTTACAAGGACGCTTTTTAAGCCCTTTGTAATGAAATATCTAAAAAAGTAAACCCAGTCCGCATTTCGATTACGCCTTCAAACAAGCTTAATTGTTATTTTGTGAAGTGATATTTTCAAATACTCATCCCAGTTGGGGATAACAAAAAACAATTCTTATGGAAATCTTACAATATCTTTATTTAGTGAAAAAAAAAATGAAAAATGAAAAAAAAATTAACCTCGGCTTGGTTAATTGACAAACAGGAAGGATACTTCGCTCATTTCATTGAGGTTATATAAAAATATCCACTAATTTAAGAAGGTAACTGTAGGTCCGTTTGATCGATATGGGTAATACTAATTTATCGTGATCGTTAAAGAGAAATTAGTTGAGGGTTGTTGGTTCGGGGTCTCTGGTATGTCATGGGAGTCAGAGTGATTTTATTACCTACCAACGGTAAATTCAACGCATCTAAGGCCCGCCCGGGGAAAGGTCCCTACTAGCCCGCGTCAGTTATGATGGAAAATTAAATATTACTATTATATAACGTAGGTTGTTTATATTCAAAAGATCGATCCATTTCAAAAAGCTCGTAATAAAAACAATATTGAAGTATTATTTCATTTTATATTCTTACAGCAGTTACTACAAAATACAAAATAACATCATCCATACGTGCTCTTTTGTTTTATTCACCCATTTTCAAGGTAAAACTCAAAATCTGAGGCGCGTTATAAAAAAGTTAGACAACACGCGTGACATTTGTTAATTCAGAGCAATGGTTTTAAATCAGGCATAACATTAAGTCTATAAAATTTATGTCGCGTCACTTCACTTGCTCGTCAACATACATAATGTAAAGACTACGCATACATTTTGAGAGGAAATTTACTGGATTTTAATTTGGACCATTTATGTCCCAAAATATGTATGTTTTTATTATTTGTTTTTATCTTTACGGTCGCTGGGTTAGAGAAAATAAATTGTTTTCAAAACATGGTTGTTTATATATTTATTAATGTGATATTTTCATCACCTTTTTAATCTCAGGTAGGATTCTTGTGATTGTAATATTGTAATGGAAGATCTAACGGTAACTTGAAATATTTACAATTATTCATAATTCATACTAGTTAAGAACAACAACGTGTTCATTCAGAGATTCCTCAAAAAAAGATATCTCAGTCCCTGGCGGAGCTGCTTAAATAGACGAGTTGTGACATCGCACACTGTCAGTGTGGCCATTCCAAACTTTTAAAATATATCGGGCAGCATGACACCCATTGGACGGAGATCACAGAATTCATAAAATACTGCTGCTCATTTTGTAATCCACGGGGGATATATGATTATTAACTTCATTATCATCAGTCGCATTTACGACTCTTTTGAGTGTAAAGGGTTGTTATTTCTCTCCTTTGTTATCAAGGGCCTCTTATAAACATTATTCAGTAACTTTCAGTGCACGCCTTCCTTGTTTCGGACGGTATAATTGTTGTAAGTAATGTCATGGAAATAGCTAGCTAGGAAAAGTAACACTATCAACAAGATATAATTAAAAAAAAATTAAAAACAATCTTTTATAATTACTTTTTTTAATGAACTAAAAAGTTAAAAAGTCCAAAGTCTATGGGATTGTGTCGTTTTATTGCGGAGTTCCTATGGCCACCTTCCAGCTCCAGCTTTAGATCAGCTCCATGTTATCATAATATTTCATTGTCACGCGATATAATTTACTGAACTACGAAGTGGGTCAAATTTAACTTGCGAGATTTCATTAGAGACACCGGAACAGGTGAAACTAAATAAAAGCTTGTAACGCAGTCTGCATTATCGTGGCCCTCAACTCGTATAAACTCGCACCACCAACCAGGGTAAGATTATTACTCCAATTAACTACAGGATTATTCCAGAGTATACATTAACTGTATATGTTATGGCTCCGCCAGGGATTGTTTCAATTCAATAAGAATCACATCTTATTGTGCTAACCTTCTCGCTTTGATGTAGCCTATCTTTATATTTTTTTATTAAGGTAGAAAAACAGTATTAAAATTAAATAAAAATGTAAACGATTCTCTTAAAACTAAAACTTATTTCAACACCAGCAACATTTATCACAGCTTTAATATACAAACTTAACTAAGAAACACGTGCTGAGAGAGGATATACAATTTATAAGCAACATTTCGTAATGCAAAACAAATTAATTGATATGATTTACTCCAGGACGCACTCCAAACTTTGTACGAAATTATTTACATGAATTGATGTCTTTTTAGGGTTCCGTAGCCAAATGGCAAAAAACGGAACCCTTATGGATTCGTCATGTCTGTCTGTCCGTCCGTGTATCACAGTCACTTTTTTCCGAAACTATAAGAACTGTACTGTTATAAATTTGTAAGTAGATGTATTCTGTGAACCGCATTAAGATTTTCACACAAAAATAGAAAAAAAAACAATAAACTTTGGGGATTCCCCATACTTGGAATTGAAACTCAAGTTTTTTTTTTTTCATCAAACCCATACGTATGGGTATCTATGGATAGGACTTCAAAAATAATATTGAGGTTTCTAACATCATTTTTTTCTAAACTGAATAGTTTGCGCGAGAAACACTTGCAAAGTGGTAAAATATGCCCCCCCCCCTGTAACTTAATACCTCATAAATCGTAAACTGCAATTCACCTCTCATTCAATCAAGTCAAATATAAAAAAAAATCATTTAATTTCATAAACATAAACCTTATGTATAAACCGTGAACCATTATTTTTTTACTTGACTAAAAGTAACCCTTCGTGCGCGAGTCCACCTCGCACTTGTTTATAATACTACTCACCATATATATTTCGCAGTGAACTAAGCAGAGCTTGTACTAACTAAGGCACGAGTGTAGGAACTTACTCATTGACACATCCAAATTGGAAGTACGTACTTTCACCGAGCTAAAAGGCAGTGCTCGCAGTTTGCCCACATAGGACCTCTTATGCAAATTCATTTGTAACCGTTCCAACTACATCTTAATATCGCGTGCGTTGCATTACGTCAGACTCCAGCGCCATCTGTTTATGTTGTAAGTACTCCACAGAGTATAATAATAATATGAGTAATGCTACTCCTGATTTGGATGTTATTTGTAACAATTTTAGAAAAAAACTTTTTTCTTGGAGAATTTATCAGCTGATGATGGGTACTCTAATATTATTCACTCTATTCTTTTGCAAGTGTTTTTTTACTATTACATAATAAATTAAATGCAACTGTAACGCCATTATTTTGGTGCATATCAGATTAAGTATTGCATTGAAAATGTAAATGAAAATGAAAACAACTTTATTCAAATGCACTTAAAAATAAGTTGTTTTGAATCGTCCAACATTTTTACTTACCACCTATTCAGGACGTCTTTTAACTGAAAAGAAGAATGGGCGCAAGAAACTCGTCAGCTTTAACAGAAGTAACGAAATTTACAATATAATACGTCGTCACCATACACAATTCACAAAAAGAAACAAGATTATCGCCCAGATAGATTGGAGTCCCTCCTAATACCTAAAAAAAAAAAAATTCTTTTAAGTATAAGGTATAAAATACGTGTGTAAAAAAACTACGCCTCCGAACACTCAGGTGGGATTCGAACCCACGACCTTTCGCTATCCGGGCGAGTGCTCTGACCGCTGAACTACCGAGACGCTGGCAAATGTGTCAAAATTTTCCACCGTTCCACCAATGTTGAACGCTAACTATTTTCAACATCGAAAGTAATATTTTTACAAATATTAAAATATTTTTTTAACTCACGTATTTTATACCTTATACAAATATTGCATTGTGAATGCAAATAATAAATAAAAAAAAATTGTTTTAAGTATTTTTTTAAATCTTTTCCTTTCAGTTTTTTTTACTTATCTTTCTCTAAGATATTTCTAACATTAGTGGGACCACAAAGGAGGGCCATTTCTTTGCCCCATGAACAGTTAATGTTGAGCTTAATTTTCTTAAATTTAGTTATGTGCGAAAGCCCATTCGCTTGCAATGCCAGCTTGAACAAAACTGACTGAGTTCGGTAATTCCCGTAACACAAGCTTATCATGAAGAAAAAATAAAAAAGTCTTATATCAAAGAACATGATCTACGCTCTCTTCAAATGTACTATCTCCTTTATAAATGCGACTGTGAATAAAAAGTTCCCCAAAATGTCTTGAGAAATCTTGATTAAAATCCTTCTAATGAAATGTTTGTGTCGTTTTCTTTTGCCTTAACTTTGCTTTGTATATGGAAAAGGATAATGTTCGCAGAAGAAACGGATGACACAAAGTCAAGAGCCGAAGTTACTGCGTAATTGAGATGCTGAGGGCTCTCGAGGTAAACGAGAGTAGCTCCACTGACGGGACTGCGCATTAGCCAAGCGATTCCGGGAATAGATCACAAATCTCATATTCGTGGAAAAGGTGTACTTGATATTTGCTCTCAACTGTTGGTTGTCAAGACAAAAACTTGGAATGGCTGAGTGGAACTCAGAGAAATTACGATAGAAGATTTAAAGTGGCTCCTGAAGTGGAGGTTTCAATGGAATTTCGGGTTCCATTTTGACAACGGTAGCAATCTTGCCTTACGCACCGAGGGTCCTGGGTTCGAGTCTCGGAAGGGTCAGATGTTTGTGTGATGAATACGAGCAGTTGTATCTGAGTCATGGATATTTATATATCTCATACATAAAAATTCCCTGTCACAGTGTTTGACCGCGATGAACTCTGAAACTATTTGACCGATTTTGATGATTTTTTTATTTTGCTGGATTTGTTGCGACTTAAGACATAGGATAGGTTTCATTTTAATTTATAAGACAGCGACGCGTGGCCGGACCAGCCAGTATTTCGATAAATATTTGATATTTAAGTATCGTATAATATGTATGTTTATCCGTTACCCTAGCATCCGTAGCGCAAGTCTTACAGAACTTATTTTGTACTAAACTAATTGGTTTGTATGTGAGATATATTATTATATAAATAAACGTTTTAAAAATTGTGAACATGTAAAACAGTTTTTTTTGCATTTTGGTTGATATTTTTAAGTAAGGTATTTTTATATTCTTCCAGTATGTTACCATTAAATCAGTTATTATTTTTAGCTTTGAGAAATTGTTTCCGACGCCCATAAAAACCTACAGCTCAACATCTGGTGCTTCGGCGAAATCTCATTTCGCAAGATGCAGCATCTCGTGACCTTATAAAATAAAATCATATTAACGCCTTCCTCTAACTTTTATGTTCCGACTGTTGTGCTGTTCAACTAGATAGCTAAGGCTGTACTGTCGATAATATCGATGACATTATTTGCTTTGAACACAACAAATAATTCAAATTAAGCACTTAAACACAAGGAAATGCAAAAAGGATCAGAGATGTCAGAATTAAATTTAAATCTACGGTCTGCAAAAAAGAGTCAGGTTGACATGATATACGTTTCAATTCAAATGTTTATTATAATTATAACCTTATTTATTCTGTATATTAAAACAATTCAACGGTTCAAACATGTGTAATAAATAGCAAATATTAAACCAGACCCTAACAAGTGAAAACTTTTATTGATACATAAGTCCATATAGTTTGGACTACATATCAATAATAGTGAAATACTCGAGCAAAAATAACAACAAACGGTTTGTAATATGTTGTGAACTCAGTATAATCTAAGTCGGCGTGTTTACGACAGCTGTCACTTTTTGTAAGAAATGAATAGTGGATTAAACGCTGTATCAATACGGGCTCTTGTTATTTCTCCAGTTAAAAATCCTTAATTATCTTCAGAAGCAAGGAACATCACACAGTTAATAATGTTGCATGACACATACTTTAATGTGATAAATACATTAATCTAGACGTAGAATTACCTAGTTTGAGTTTTTAATCAGTTTAGGAATAATAATTATTCGAATCTTGAGAACTGTAAAAAAAGTGTATTACTTTTAAGAGTCCAAAAATCTATTTAGTTCTTACACTTCCGCGCACATTACACATCAGAATAAAACACTTTTTTACGGATTTTTGCGCATGTTGCGGATGCGAGGATGATCACGGTCATCCTGTGATCCCGGCTCCTGTAAAGGAATCGAAACGTCAGGATTAAATATAAAATAAAACATGCGCAAAAATCCGTAAAAAAGTGTTTTATTCTGAAGTCCAAAAATCTCATTGTAATTCTATATACCTATGTAAAAGTAATGCCGTTTCTAGTGCAATAATAAGGGGATATGGCGTAAATGCATTGTTTATAAACGTGAGCGGAAATGTAACAAACATCTCTGGTACAGTTTTCCGAGAGAGATGTGCGTAAGTATAAGTACCACCACTAACCGTACCGTTGTACCAACGCGGTATCAATAGTATTCATTTGAACAGCGAAATAAGCGATTCAGGAATCATTTTCGAAGCGGTTTAAAACACATTCCTACTATTATATCTCAACTATTATATATCAATTTAAATGAATGACTACCGTTTTATTAGGTTATCTAATAAGCAACAATAATATTGGTACAAAGCAAGCCATTTATCGCGACGATATAACCGATATATAATCGACAGAATAATTTGTTCGTCATCGATATTCTCCTATCGTATGACATCACCAATTGAGCAATCAACTACACATAAGGAGGAGTCATTCAAGATAAGGTTACGCGTAGAATCGGCTGTATTTCCGATTACTTATAACCCGTCCGTTTTCAAAGCCAGAGTCAATAGGCACCTTCTGGGTCAGCTCGTTCCATCGTGGATCCTGTCTTGGTCCCCGGACTTGAAGCTTGAGAGAACTCATTCAAAAAAAAATCATCAATCGAACCTCGTTCACGTCGTGAAGATCCCGCGATAGTTCGCATTTCGACGTGACCGGACGTCCAGCCATCGCATTTGTACGTACCGGGTGTCCGATTCATATCTCCGCAAGGGAATAGTTTCGCCCCACCATAAATATGGCCGCGTAATAGCAAAAGTCCGGGATTAAGTAGGTCTCCGAGGTAATACTATTTTATCACATTTGTGCGGCACTCGCAACGAATGGAAGGTGACTTTTAATGGACGTCACTCCCTTGGGAATTGGGGGGTCATGTGAAATATTATATGCCGAGCTTTTAGCTGGGTTAGTTTCTTTTGAGGAACCGGATTAATGTCCTGTGTTGTAGCCTATATTGTCCGGCTAGGATTGCAAATGTGTTGTCCCAATCGCACAATGTTGAATGGATACGATTTGGACCAAATGGTGCGTTCGGGCTAACGTTTATGTCGCTATGTCATCAATCACGATGTTTATAGACCGTCCGATCCTGTCTATTTCTGTAGGTTAATCTTAAGGAATTAATCGTACATCTCTATGTGTCATATATGTATGTCTATCCGTTACCCTAATATCCATAACACAAGCCTTACAGTGCTTACTTTAGGCTAGGCTGATTGGTGTGAATGTAAGAAATATTATTATTATTATAATATAACTTTCACGTTCTTGACTTTTAGATGATAAAGATTTATCAACGTCTGTTTACATTGTTTAATTTAAAAACAATACAATTGCAAAATATGATTGAATTCAACAAACATTTACAGGTACATCAAAATAGTAACAAAAACGAACTAAAATAAATATAAAAATTAAAATACTACTCATTCCGCTAAGTGATTCGATATTGTATTATCGAGCCTGAATTGGGGAGTTAGAGCCAGTGTTGGCTCAAAATTAATCTGATTAAAGATTAAAAATTAACGATTAAAAATCATAATCCAAATGTGATTTTGATTAATTCATCGTAATCATTAATCGTTAATTGGATAACTACATCCAAAAAGAATGCATAATAAAACAATGAAATTAAAAATTATACATTTCTTATGCCCATTTCGCAGACCTGGGCTATGATATCATAAGGTTCTTCGCGTAAGTTTAGTTTCACTCTCTCCATCTCTATAGCACTACACTACTATCAGATCAGTAGAGGTTCATTGATTAAAATATTATTTTAATATAAAAATTCAGTGTATTTGATCGTAAGAAATATATATAAAGAGATAGAGAGAGAGAGATATATTATGATTAAAACTACTACTACAATCGTGATTAATTTATTCATAATTAATTTAATCTGATTAAAATTAATCAAATTAATTGTTTGATTAAAAAAATAATTTACTATTGCTAACATTGGTAAGAGCTAAATACTTTTCTACGTAGAGGATTTGCAAGGGTGTTATCTTACTGCGAGGGTATCTATAGGGAACACGAAAATGAAACCTACGTTAGATGGATGTTATTTTCAGAGACGTGGGTAAGAAGATAAATACAAAATACTATGATACATTGTTGAGAGTTTTGAATCCTACCTGAAAATGACTGCTTTTTTAATTTTTCTAAATTTCTTGCTAGAAAAATTGGAAAAAAGAATTTGTAGGTTCCGCCATTCGCGATCCGGTCGCACGGTCAATTTAGTTTCGTCCACTGAAGCCTAAATGTCCAGTATCTTAACTTATCTTATCGCTTCACTTAACCGTAATATTTTTCACAAGGGAATAACAAAAGATATCTCTCTCGCATAGCATTAAAAAGAGATAATTAAAAAAAAGAGTTTAAAAAAGGTTCCCTTCCAATCGAGTTATCGAGTCATCATCTTTCATGATGCGCACAGCAAAGGAGTGGAACTCCCTCCCTGCTTCTGTATTTCCGAGTACTTATAACCCTTCCGCTTTGAAAGCCAGGGTGAATAAGGCACCTTCTGGGTTAGCTCGTTACATCGTCGATTCTGTCTTAGCCTTGAAAAGCCTTGAGGGCTTGATTGGGATCTAGAGCGAGGCTGTTCTAAATAAAAAAAAGAAAAAGTGTTTTATAAATTAATATGCGTTACAAGACGTCAAAATAAACAATAAATGTGTAAAATTCAAGTTGTGTCGACAGTAAAATTGGATATAAAAATTAAAATGGTAAATACAGTTATTCATTTATTCATTTATAATTGCGTTACATGCGATATTGATAGCAGTCTAAATACATTGTTTCTAGGCTCTAAACAATCGCATGTACCTTGATAGGCACAGCAACAAGGAAGAGAGAGGGGAAGACATTTGTTATAATTTATCTTTAAAATATTCGTCGACTGAGTAGTAGCATTTTGTAATTAAGAGCTTTTTTAAAGTATTTGTTAATTTATTTATATTGGTTTCAGCTTTTTCAATATTCTGGTAATTTGTTAAAGACTTTTATAGACATTGAATATGGTCCGGAACTATGTAGTTTTAATTTAGAAGTTTTTTGCACAATATTATTATTGTATCGCGAATTGTAACATCGAGGGGCGTCTCTTACCTTCACATACAAGTATGCTTGCTTTTTCATAAATTTACATATTTCTAATATGTAGATGCCAGGCAAGGTTAAAATATTGAGGTTTCGGAAGTGCGGCTTACAGCTTTCTTTTGACGTGACAACGTCTTATAAATTGGTTTGCCGGGTGACACTTATGAAAAAGTGTAACGCTCGGTAACGTTACGATGAGTCACCGAACGAGAGAGAGGCCCGCCGAATGCCTTGTTTTCACATTATTATTATTATTATTATTACGTATATATATATATATATTAAATATTTAATTTATTAATATAAATTTATATATATTTAAATATTTAATTAATTATATATTAATAATATATTAATAATTATTTAATTTATTATTAAAATTAAAAATATTATATATATTTCAATGATTATAGATTGATTTATAATTTATATTAATTTTTAATATAAATATTATGAATTAGAGAGAGAGAAAATATTAAATATTTAATAATTTATAATAAATATTTTAATATAAAAAAAAAAAAAATCTATGCAATTTTTATTACTTATAAATAAAAATTATTATAGTTTATATAATTTATTATAAATTTATTTTACATATAAATTTTAGTGTTTAATTTTAATTATTTTAATAATAATTAATTTTAATTAATAGTAATTAATATTAAAAATTTAAGAAATTAAGATTTAGTAATATTTAAATTAATAACTAATTTTGTGCCAGCAGTTGCGGTTATACAAAAATTAAATTAAATTTTATTAATAATTAAGTAATAATTTTATTTTAGTAATTAATTAAATATTAAATTATTGAGTGAAATTTTAATTTAGTTTAATTTAATTTTATATTATGATTTAATAAAATTTAATAATAAACTAGGATTAGATACCCTATTATATAGAATTTAAATAAAAAATATTAAAATAATAAATAAGTATTTATTGAAACTTAAATAATTTGGCGGTATTTTAGTTTATTTAGGGGAATCTGTTTAATAATTGATAATTCACGAATAAATTTACTTAATTAATGATTTTGTATATCGTTGTTAAAAAAATATTTTTAATAAAAAATAATCACTCAAATAGGAATTAGTTAAGTTTAAGTTTACATGTACAATGTTTTAGTAAACAAAATATATTTCTATAGTTAAAATTTGTGCAATTCTTATTTTCATTCAATTCCTTGTTCCTATTGTGCAATTTAATTATATTCATATCAATAAATATTCTACCGAGAAAAAGACGTTGTCACGTAAAATCTTCGCCCGTAAAACCGACTTTACAGGCAACCCAATTTTTTGTTTTATATTTGTAATTATTCTAATACATTTTTTTGTAATATTAACAGATTATGGGCATCCACACTGTTTCCCCATAGTATTACCCCGTAGCTTAACCACGCGTGGGCCCATGCCCATGTAGTAGGCTGTGATTGCTGTGCTTAAATTCGTTAGTTAGTCACAGCGATGTCAACCGCTTACTCTCAAATCATATGCGAATTAATGAAAAAAAGTCATATAGTACTTTTAAGTGCTTCTTATTTCACTGGCATAAAAAATGTCCAATGATTAATAATAATATATTTTGCAGTCACACCAATAAGCCTAGCCCAAAGCAGGCTTGTATAATGCATACTTGGGTTACGGGTAAACATACATATATTAACCATAGATATTTAATATTCATAGAATTATATATAAATACGCGTGACTCAGATACGAATGCTCGTATTCATCACACAGTTTTCTGCCCCTTCTGAGACTCGAATAGAATAATATAGAATAGTTCAAATGCGTCTAATAGTTAATTAAAGTGCGGTAGGCTTACATAAGTAAGAACAGTGTAACCCAGGACCGTCGGAGAGAAAGGCAGGGTCACTACTGTTGCATCAAACGGTCTTCAAATTACATTTCTTGTTTATGCAAGCCACGAGACAAGCAAATTATAAGTAAGAGCAAAAGTTGGATGCGCTTCCGTCGCTTGAAACTTCTGCAATTCTATGAAGTGCGCTGGTCAATGCCAGAAATGCACTTTTCCACAGCGATCCCAACTTCCAGTTGCACCTGCTTTGAGATTGCACTTTATAACTAACTAGCTTTTGCTGACGACTTCGTCCGCGCAGATGTTTGAACAAAAGGAAGTTTTAAACGGCAAAAAAGTATTATAAAGTGGCTGAACGTATTTTAATGAATTTAGTATAAGGACAACCGTTCGGTGCAACGGTAGCGATCCTTCCTTTAGCACCGACGGTCCTGGGTTCGAATCCCAAATGGGGCAGATGTTTGTGTTACACATAGTAATCATCACATAATTTTAATAGTTTCGTATTTAATTTAATATTATCAATGAAACAAACGCGTTCAATGAAACAGTTTAGACCGAGCGAGAGAAATCATACCTATGAAGCCAAACGGTCCTGAGCTCGAAAGGGTTAGATGTTTGTGTGATGAATAAGAGCATTTGAAGCTGAATTAGTATTTCATTATATTGCTATGCTTAGTATGAGACATAGTCAAATAATGTATGTCTATTCGTTACCCTAGTAAACATAACATTACAGTATGTCAATTGGGCTCGGCTCGACTTATTGGAGTAAATGTAAAAAATATTTTTATTGTTATAAAAGGACGCAAAAGTGTAAGAATATTTTCATTGCATTTATTAATAAAAAATTATACACAACAAAGTTACCACGTACCTTCGTTAAACAATATGATTTCAGCATTTGCGTAATGTGTTTGCATCAGTATGCTTTTAGCAGACATTTTTCCGCTCTGTGATAACTCTTATAGGTACGTCTTATTGTATGTTTGAGTTTTAATCGTATCAGTTCTGCGATAGTTCAATTGAAGCTAGATATTTCGACTCCGCATAGCAAGCGTAGCTACGAACTTGCTACGAGCTTGTTACGATAGAACAGTGTTCGTAGCTGGGTTATTTAAAATGTAATGATATTGAAATATTCAAAATAAAATATAACTATTTCAAGAATATATGAAGTCAAAACAATGTCAATCGATAAATAAATAACATTTTAGAAAAAGCATGTGTAAAATTCACACGTGGTAGAAGTGAAACCTTCAAAAATAATACGTACACGTATATAAAATACCACGGTTCTTGTGATGCCTTCTTATAAGTTTTGTTCTACGCATGCACACACAAACACGTATTAACACACGTACAACGCTGAGGCCCAAGCAAACTCCCACTATGTCTTGGTAAACACGAGTGGAGGGGGTGCGAAGCAGAGCACAAAGAGAAGCACGAACATAAGAGACCAGTGTCTCTTATATTAAACGTAGGAGAAAATGAGATATGAAGCATTATACAGTTATAATGCTACCTATCTCATTTTCTCCTACGTTTAATCTTATAAGTTTATACGTCGGTCTCTTTTTTTACTGACGTGTTTTCGTTTCATTGACTTTCAAATCACAACGATACTAAAGAAGTATTCACTCTAATAACATTCTTTTTAAATAAAAGATAAGATAAAAACGGTTTAATGTAGTAGTTATGATTCAATTTTAAAATTTGAAAGATATACTTAAAGCATTAAAGTGATTTAAAAAGTAACAGAGCCCCTACTTATAATTAAAACAAATATTGGTTTAATATATAAAAAATAGGTTGATGTTTAACACACAATAATCATAGCGCAATTATGTATTATTGTAGTGGCTTTACCATCAATATTGGTTGAGAAATTTGAGTGTTTGAAAACACGATCCTGCTATGCCATGATTTGTTTGAAAGGACATCATTCAGGCTTCATACAAATTTGGGCTAATTTTTTTTTAGCCGGCCAACAAAAAATAATTAAATTTTATCATAGGCATAATTATAATAAATATTTCGTATTATGACAGTAAAGCTCGAAACCTATTGGTTGAGATGATAATCGGTCTCAAAGTATTTATTTTATTACCTACGGCTTGCACCCGGCTTGCGGGGTGAGCTCGTGATTTCCAGGTAATCAGTTATTGTTAATGGTGTGCGAGCGAGAATACGTTACAAGTACATTTACCTGCCGAGAAGTGTGAGCAAGAGGCATAATAGGTATGCGAGCGAGAAGACGTTACAAGTACCTACATTTACCTGCCGAGCTGCAAGTGTGAGCAAGAGGCAAAATACACCTACTTAGTCCTTTTCGTACTTTCGTTCGTTAGTTTTCCATGCAACTCTCGTTACATCGGACGGCTACTTTCACTGTTTTCGTGGTTTTTAACATTGATTTTGTTTTGTTTGTTGTTTTAATTATCGTTGAGTTTTTGTTTTTGTTATACTGTTTTTGTTAATCATGGTATAGCGAATTAGATGCAATCCACTATTAACGATTTGTTTATAGAAGCGAGGGAATTGATGAATGAAAGTCCTGCATAGATTATTGAATTTGTCTTAAGAAACTTGCTAATGTTACAGTTACAATCATTACATTAAAAGTTCTTCGTATCTGAGAAAATCACTGCTGTCAGGAAAAGTAAATTGCGTCTTATTTTTATTACACAGAGTATCTCTTAAAATCACAGATTAATAATTATCTTACAGAGACACATCCGCCACAACACCCCCCTACGGAGAGAGACAACTAGTCTTTAAAAACCTTAAATCTAACGCGCCTTCCTGATCGTGTGGTATAGGGCGGAGGTTTGGATGACAGCGCAGGTGCGGATGATTGTAGTGCTGCCGGGACCGAATGTTCCCCAGTAGTTTTCAAATCTTTAGGGCCTGGAAAATCAGATTCAGGTGCAGCCCCAGCTGATTTATTTTTTGTTGTTGCTGTAGGCGTGGAATCTTCTTGCAAAATGAATGCAGGCTTAATTCTGTCGACGCTTACTGTGACACATTTACCCTTAATGTTGATAGTTATAGTTTTACCATCTGTTGCTCTTTCAACTATTTTGTATGGGCCACTATAAGGAGGCTGTAAAGGTCGGCGAACAGAATCTTCGCGTAGATAAACATGGGAGGCAGAATCCAGCTTTTTAAATACAAAGGAAGATTTGATGCCATGCCGAGATGCTGGAACCGGTCGAATTCCCGACATGTGATGTCTCAGTCTCGAGACAAAATCAGTATAATCACCTAAAAAATTGTGACGAAACGAAGGTACCACCATCTCACCGGGCAGACGTAGAGTTTCACCATACAGCATTTCTGCTGCGGATGAACCAATATCCTCCTTATAAGCAGCTCGAATCCCTAGCAGTACGAGGGGTAAAGCAATCATCCAATCGCCACCGTGGCACATAATGGATGCTTTTAATTGGCGATGAAATCGCTCTATCATTCCGTTTGCTTGTGGGTGATATGCGGTAGTTCTAATGCGTTTGGTAGCGAAACTCTGCATCAATCTGCGGAACAAATCTGATTCGAACTGAGTTCCTTGATCAGTCGTGATGACAGATGGAACGCCAAAGCGAGAAACCCATTCGCGCACTAAAGTCTCTGCGACTTCTTCGGCTGTGATACTTTGCATTGGCCAGGCTTCAGGCCACCTTGAAACTCGATCTATGGCGGTTAAGCAGTAGCGAAATCCTTTGCAAAGAGGTAAGGGTCCGATAATGTCGATGTGCACATGCATAAAGCGACCACTGGGTGTATCGAAATTGCTGAGTGGGGAAGAATTATGTTTGGAGACTTTGCTGCGTTGACATGCGTCACATGTACGAGCCCACTCTCTACAATCCTTGTTAAGGGCCGGCCAGACATAGCGATCAGCTACGAGACGAGCCGTAGCCCGAATGCTAGGATGACTCAAATTGTGCAGCTTGTCAAAGATAATACGACGCAAATCTCTTGGGACATAGGGGCGAGGTTTTCCAGTCGAGAGGTCACAGAATAAGGAGAACCCTGTACCAGGGACGCTCATTTTTGTAAGACGGAGGCTGGAATTTTCCAATAATTTAGGCAATTCCTTGTCTGCCTCTTGAAGCTTGGCGAGAGCCTCATATTCTTGCTCAAGCGAAATTGCGTCGATTCGGGACATGGCATCCGCAACGATATTATGCTCCCCTCTAATATATTTAATATCTGTTGTAAACTGACTAATAAAGGACAGTTGGTTGAGCTGCGGTGGAGGAAGCTTCTCGCGGCGTTGTACAAAAGCATAAAGCAGCGGCTTATGGTCTGTAAAAATGGTCACGTGTTGGACTTCGACTATGTGCCGAAAATGCTGAATACTTTCGTACACAGCCAATAGCTCACGATAGTAAGCTGGCCACTGGCATTGTTGAGGGGTCAATTTTTTACTAAAAAATGCAAGAGGGCACCAATGACCATCAACAAACTGTTGCAGGCAGGAACCGATATGGACATTTGATGCATCTGTAAACAACCCGAGAGATACATTAGCGACAGGATGGTAAAGCAAAGTTGCATCGGACAAACTTTTCTTGCACGCTTCAAAATTCTCAAGAAGTTCGGGTGTCCATGGATATGGTTTTGAACCCTTACTTTTTGTTGCTACTAAAGCATTTATAAGTGGGGCCTGAAATTTTGCAGCATGAGGTATAAAACGCCGATAGTAATTTAACATCCCAAGAAATCTCCGCATGATTTGCACATTTTCAGGGGGTTTAAAATCTAAAATTGCTTGGATACGATCCTGAGGAGGTCGTGTACCGTTTGAACTGATGTGGTATCCGAGAAACATGACCTCACCAGCACCAAGGACGCATTTAGATGGGTTGATGACAACACCATAGTCCTGGAGGCGCTTAAATAGGGTGCGAAGGTGCTCCATATGAGTGGCCTCATCTGGTGAATAGACCAGGATATCATCAATGTATGGAAAACAAAAATCGAGACCCCGTGTGACCTCATCAATGAAACGTTGGAATGTCTGTCCAGCGTTTCGTAAACCAAAGGTCATGAAACAAAATTCGAAGAGGCCAAACGGAGTCACGATGGCAGTCTTGGGAATATCTCCTTCGTAAACGGGAATCTGATGATATGCTTTCACCAGATCAAGGGTACTGAACACTTTGGCACCAGAGAGATTATGGGCATAATCGTTAATGTGCCGCACAGGGTATTTGTCTGGGATGGTCCTCGCGTTAAGGGCGCGATAATCGCCACAGGGACGCCAGGAATTGTCTTTTTTGGGAGTCATGTGCAGTGGAGATGACCAAGCACTTTTAGACGGCCTTGCAGTACCACTTCGTACCATTTCTTCAAATTCCTTCTTGGCGGAAGTAAGCTTTTGAGGCGCCAAGCGACGAGGACGACACGACACAGGAGGGCCATCGGTTGTCTGTATATGATGCACAGTATTGTGCTTGATCACTCTCGGTAAGCCAGGAGGTCGAACTATGTCCGGAAATTCGGAAAGTAACGACGCATAATTTGAATTTCCCACAATGACTGCTTTGACGCTTGGCTGCTCCACTGAAATACGAGAGACTGAACAGCATAACCCGGTTGTACTGTCTATTAACTTTTTGTTACGACAATCTGGCAACAGGTTATAATGTGCCAAAAAATCGGCGCCAATTATAGCCCGTTGAACGTCGGCAACTACGAACAACCACATAAAATCTCTACGCAACCCCAAATTAAGACAGAGATTGATGGTACCATAAGTTCTAATAGTACTGCCATTTGCGGCACTGAGTTCGTACTCAGAAGCTTGTCGCTGACGTGGAAGCCAACTGTGAGGAAAACAGCACAAATCCGAGCCGGTATCTATTAAGAACTTGTATTTGGTAACTTGGTCGGTAACGAAGAGACGGCGGCTGAGATGCGAGCAATCAGATGCCGCCGCTACTGACTGCTTTTCCGGTTTTCCGGAGACGGTGTCCAAGTGCAGCCTGTAACACATTTGGAGGCATTACGCCCAAATCGGCTATGGTACCAGCATAATTTGTTTCCAGCTGGCAAAACAGCGCGAGAGTTCCTAGTTCTAGAGCGGCTGCGATCTCGTGGATAAGTAGGGTCACGCATAGATAAGGCGTTTACTACCTTCGTTAGCTCCTCTACCTTGTTAGTTAAATCTGCAAGCATGTCCCGTGCAGGAGTAGCAGTGGTAGGCGCGCTGTCATACGAAGCTGCTGTGGAGCATACGGCGTTGGGTAATCCTGTTAGCTCGGTAATTTTATCGGCCAAACTTGCCAACTGGTCAACAGTTAATTCGGGCTGCGAAGCCAAAATAACCTGCACATTTTGTGGCAAACGTCTTAGCCACAGCTGTCTTAAAATGTTTAGGTCTGTTAAGGACGCCCCTGCAAGAGATTTTAAATGACGAAGAAATTGGGACGGTTTCCTATCCCCAATTTCTTCATCACTGAGCAATTGGCGAACCTTTTGTTCCTCGGACAGTGACAACCTTTTTATAAGCTCAGCCTTTAGTGTTTCATATTGCTTTCCTTTTTCAGGGGGACAAATCAGGATATCTTCTATTTCACCTGCATATTTATAGTCAATTTGCCCGACTATGTAATTGTATTTGGTGGAGTCGGCCACGATTCCAGCAATTTCAAACTGGGCCTCTACCTGAGCAAACCACACAGCCGGTTTGTTAGGCCAAAATGGGGGCAATTTTACTGACACCTTATATGTCTCAGCACTATTCAGCTGCTGATTTGAATTCGCTTGGCTAGAATCTCCTATACCTGCGTTGTCATCCATGATGTAAACAACACAACAAACAAAAAGGAAAATGAAAATTGAATACCACACGATACAAAACAAATGCAATTATATGTAACTCTTAATGCTATAGATCAATATAATGTGTATTCTTATAATCGAGTTAATACTGAATATAAAATGAGACTGTTCTAGTAAAATAAAATATTCCTAAAATAAGCACTATCATAAGATTAAAAGTCAACTAATATACCCTACTGAAATTTAAATTAATCAAAGTCAGCAAACATTATTTGAAAAAGTAACTTTGGATATACTTTGTTATCTCTGTAGTAGGTTATGAATCTTAAAAAATATATATATACTACAAATTAATACTAATTAACAAATTATAATAGACTATAATTTAAATAGGAATTAGTTATTGAACAGATTTAAAACCAGATATTAAAGTTGGTAAGTAAAAAACATGCACAAGCACAAGTTAATATAAAAACAAAGAACACAAACAACATTAATGGCTTTTCTTTATAGGAACTATCCAACAATGTGTTTAATATTGTTGATACCATTACACACACAGGTTAAATCAATTAGTTCTCCACAGTAAGACATCACAGGCACACCATACTTGAAATGTTGTGGTTGAAATCAGTTTTATGTACTGATTAATAGGTAACAGGTCAAAGTAGAACAAATAAATGATCGTGCTCTTGACATAGGGTGCAGGCCATATGTGCAGATCGTATCGGTTAGTCAAAATAAATAATGGAAGAATGTTACTTGATAAGCTGTTCTCGTGCGTATGTAGAAAGCAGGTGAACACAAAAGGCAGCAAACATGCAAATCGGAGCCACAACACAGGGTATGTTATATCCAATAGACTGCTCCTGCGCCTCGCCGCTGACACAAAAACTTTTCGGAGTCACCAATATAGCGAATTAGATGCAATCCACTATTTACGATTTGTTTATAGAAGCGAGGGAATTGATGAATGAAAGTCCTGCATAGATTATTGAATTTGTCTTAAGAAACTTGCTAATGTTACAGTTACAATCATTACATTAAAAGTTCTTCGTATCTGAGAAAATCACTGCTGTCAGGAAAAGTAAATTGCGTCTTATTTTTATTACACAGAGTATCTCTTAAAATCACAGATTAATAATTATCTTACAGAGACACATCCGCCACAATGGCACATATGTTGTGTATTAACTGTCGTGAACCATGTGAAGGTCGAAGGACTTACACGTGGATTTCTCGGGAAGAACAGCACATCGACATAGCTCAGATTATTATGGAGGAGCTAATCGCGAGACAGGTATGTAATGCAACCTTTTTTACATTTAAGTCATAACTAGGTACCTACTCTGTGAAAATAACAGATCGTCGATATGACATCATGATCAGGACAGTGTCGCGTTGAATTATTTTGCTGAAGTACCTACCTTCCTTCAATAAAGTAAAATGTATACTTAAGTTCTTTAGTTAGTACTATGAAAGGGTTTTTTTATAAAGTACATAGGCTTACATCAGTGATAGAAATGTAGACAAGAACCTTTGAAGGTATAGGGAAAGATTTTTATTATTATTATTATTTTTAAGTAAGATTTCTACTTACGAGTGTTTATTAGTATTTCATCGACTCTCTGTTACTGCCACGAATTAACTACCTATTTGTTGTTCTTATTTATTTGTTAGTATTTTTATCGGCGCTCTGTACAGATCTTAAGTACCACTTCAATATGGTATAGTGCCCGTCTAAGTTATAGCCGGTTTAAATGTAGGCATTGGCTCTTGCCTACACTCAAAACTATTTCAAAAGTTTTGAAATAGTTAGTTTTGTGTGAGTACGGGCACGAACATGTTATTATTTTTGTTAAGAAGTCCTTTGGGAAAGATTCGTTTGTATTTAACTTGTAGAAGGTGGGTTTACAAAAATTGTTTTTTTTTTTTTCAGAACGAACCTACCGACATCATTTGCCGACCTTGCTGGCAAAGAGCTGAGAGGACGTTTCATCGGCGTATACGCGAGGCGCGTCAAGATGATGACGTGTTGCCCGATGAGCCTATTCAGCAACAAAGCCGTAATCATCCAACAATGACCTTAGCAGGATTTGTACGTACTCCAAACTCAACAGTGCACTGCATTTTTGAGCATTGTCAAAATATTACCAGGCTTAGAATACCTAACGATATCATAATTCGTATGATTGGGCGGTACAATCTACTAATACCAGAAAATGCTCGCGTTTGCGAAGAACACTTAGCCCAGAACCTTTGGTATACTCTACCTTTACAAGACAATCTCATAGAAGATTTTACTGCATCTGAAATAGTGAATGCTCTGACGATTATGAGAAATCATATTACAACAGACGTGTTAAACTTCGAGACATACGAAGTCATTAATACAAACGAGTTTCATACTTGGACGGGACTTACTCACGAACAGTTTTCCGATCTACTCGTAAACACATCCAGCCTAAATAATAATCGTCAAAAGAAGACAATACTGGCCGCTGTATTGGCAAAACTAAGAACAGGAGACTCTAATGCCAGACTTGCTTTAGTGTTTAGAACGAGCGAATCCCATTTTCAAAGAATGTTAGCTCTAGGTCGTGATGCATTGTTGCGTGATTTTGTTCCCTTGCATGTTGGGTTTGACCACATAAACAGGGAACAAGTGGCTCAAAGGAATTTATTAGTACCTGAAACTCTATTTGGCAATCCAGAGAGCCCTTTGCCACAAAGAAATGCTATAATAATAGTCGATGGTACATATATATACAACCAAAAGAGCTCGAACTATTTTTTTCAACGACAAACATATAGTCTTCACAAATATCGAAATCTGACCAAGCCGTTCTTGTTTGTTTGCTGTGACGGTCATATAATTGACGTAAAGGGCCCGCACGCCGCTTCAACTTCCGATGCAACAATAATGAATGCAATTATTGAAAATGAGGAGAGCATATTTCATTGGTTTTTCAGACCGGGTGACGTATTTATCTTAGATCGTGGCTTTAGAGACGCGGCCTATCCTTTACAATCACATGGATATACAGTACATATGCCAGAAACGAAAAATGCAAACGAAACCCAACTTACGACGGAACAAGCGAATAAATCCAGAATTGTGACTATATGCCGCTGGGTAGTAGAAATAATCAATGGACGATTCAAAAGAGATTTTCGCTTGTTAAGAATTGTACACAGCAATCGCGCCTTGCATCATATGATGGAATATTTTAAAATCAGTGCAGCTTTATTAAATGCCTATCATGTGTTGATTGTGGACAATGTAAGGGCTCCAATGTATTTAGAAATAATACGGGAAAGGGTTAATGTACCGAATACATTGGCGGATCTGGTGAACAGATACAATTATAACCGAAGACGTGCTCCGTTTCGTTCAATTAACGTTGATGCGCTTGAGGTTCAATTCCCCACATTGACACAAGAAGATCTTATCCTTTTTGCACTTGGTGTATACCAAATAAAGCAAGCTAGGAGTTACTATGCGGAGCATTTGCAGCCAAATGGTATGTTCATCGTTGAACTTGGCGACCAATTACCCACAGAACACATACGAGAGCTAGAAGGAACAGACCTTTACGTATTGCGCGGTAGAATCCAGTCCCGACATGTCCGTTCACGTTCGTATAACGTTTATATTGGCATAGATAGGGCTCTCGAAGGGCGACAGGCTATAAAACACTATTACTGTACATGTAACATTGGCCGAAGAACCATTGGCTGCTGCTCACACGTCATGTGCATTGTGTGGTACATGGGGTTTGCCAGGCACGAGCCAACGATACACATTCCCGCCGAAGGTTTAGAAGATATTATTGTAAGGCCAGGAGAGTTGTAAATATTGAATAAAAATATATGAAATGAAAATAATATGCATTATAATTAATAAAAAACCTGTACATAAACGCCTGCATGGAGAACTAACGAACGAAAGTACCTACGAAAAGGATTAAGTGGGTGTATTTTGCCTCTTGTTAACACTTGTAACTCGGCAGGTAAATGTACTTGCAACGTCCTCTCGCTCGCACACCATTAACAATAACTGTTTACCTGGAAATCACGAGCTCACCCCGCAAACCGTAGGTAATAAAATAAATACTTTGAGACTGATTATCATCTTAACCAATAGGTTTCGAGCTTTACTGTCATAATACAAAACGTTCATTATAATTATGCCTATGATAAAATTTAGTTATTTTTTGTTGGCCGGCTAAAAAAAAAATAGCCCAAAATGGGTGATGTCCTTTGTTTGACGTACATAACAAAATCAGTAGAAAATCGAGTTAGTCCAATTCACGCACTGTTGCATCTGTCGGTGCCAGATCGGGCCATTGTTGGTCTGTATTTGAAATGCTTTTGAAACGTTTTAATATCGGTTTTAAAACCAAACAGTTGTTTTTTAACACACTTATTTTTTGTATTGATTTTTCCAATGCTATCTTATAAGATAAATTATTTTAATAGAATAATACATGTTTCATCATAACCAATTGTCCAAACATTTGTAATTTTTTTTTTAAATACGTGAGGTGTTCCTCTCATTGATGAGACAACGCTGGTGTACATTTTAAAAAGTAGAAAGGTACTAGAAAATTTTTACGGGTGTTCACAAGGCTCGGTAGCGGTATCGAGAGCATTGGACTGGACTTCCAAAGGTTGCGGGTTCGATTCCCGCCTGAGAATTCACTTGAGAACCGAGTCGATTTTTTCTTATATTTTCTATTCAAATAATTTATGCTTTTATTACTTCACCTGTCTGTTTGTATTTTTATTTGTAAATAAATTTTCTAAAGCGGTTATTTCACAAACTTCAAAGTGACAGATTAATTTGAAATTTTACACATTTATTAGAGACCGATGACAATAAAATAGTTTAAAAAAATCTAAAAATACGAAGAACTGGAAAATTATAATAAATGACTCATATTATAAAAAACACGCTCCTATAGTTCATCCAACTAAAAAAATAAAAATAAAATATAGTTTAAAAAAGACAAAAGAATTACTTTTATGGTAAACTGAACTAAAAAGTGAAAAAAAAATCTCTTTATTAATTTGGGGCTTTTATCCACATAGATACGTCAGCCCCATCGTATCTTCTCAATTACATATCAGATGTCTTAGAATTCGGATACAAAAGTATTAAATAGACGAAAAGGAATCACTGTTCGGTCATTTTCAATAGAGTGCATAATTTTTTAGCTAGATCAGATATCGATTCAGCCAAGATGTTTTGTACTAAACCTACATTTCGAATATTTAGATGGAACTCCTCAAACAGTGACTCCCTCTCGGCCCTGCTCTTGACACAGTCCATTAGCATATGTCGTACATCTTTTATTTTGTCACAAGCGATGCAATTAGGTGAATTAGTCTTTTTCATTAAAATGCAAACTTTACCGATGGATAGTGTCCCGAACGAAGGCGTAGTGCAATTTTGATATCGTTTCTATTGAGTTTACTATCCTCAAACCAAGTAGATTCTCCTTGTAGAGACTTATACCATATCCTTTTGTCACTAGAAACAGTATCAAAATGCTGTTCCATATTTTAAAACATATATTATTATATTTAGGTACATATTCAGAATAGTCCTGCAAGTATTCGAACACATTCCCAACACTTGCTGCTCGTCTCGACACAAGGTCCGCTTTCTCGTTTCCTACAATGCCAATATGAGCCGGAACCCATTGCAACATCAGCTCAACATTTGTGTTGTTTAATGTATGAATAACTTTGAGAATATCATAGGCTATCGTTTCACCTCTGATGCTGAGCCAAATGCTTGTATGATGAATACGAGCATTTGCACCTGAGTCATGGATATTCATATACTATATTTCTATGAATATTTCATATCTATGTATCGTACAATTATGTCTATCCCTTACCCTAGTATCCATAACAAAAGCCTTGAGGTGCTTAATTTGGGCTAGGCTAATTGGTGTGATTGTTGGAATTATTATTATTATTCATTATCTCCTTAATTACTTAACTGTTATATTAAAATTACTTGTTAAGTCGGTTTCATTAAACATGTTTTTTAGGTTTTTTTTTAACTTTAATTTATTTTTCATTCTGTAGTTAGATCTCTTATATAAAATCGATATTTTTTTTGTAATTCATGTCATTAATTAATATTTTCCAGTTCTTCGTTGTTTGATTTTTTTTCGAAATTTCTCCGACGACGTTATTGTTTTTTAATTATTGTATAGTCATCGATCTTTTGTCAGCGTGTTTAAGTTTTTTTTAACTATAATTTTTCTATACGATATTATAGTGTGTGCCGTAATACTTGCAGAATGACTTAAATCGTTTAAGAACGACCATTTATTGCCACATTACACACATACGTTGACCACGATTTAATATTGTATCAAACACAGCGATCTTGTCATTCATACTGAAGACCTTGGATTCGAGTCCCGAAAGGAGCAGATTTTTGTGTGATGAATAAGAGTATTTGCTTCTGAGTCATGTGCATTTAATACATATCTTTAAATATTGCTTCTTTATCTTATTTTATTTTTGTCGGAATACCAACAATGTATTTTTAAAAGCTTTTACTTAAATTGCAATGTATGTTTGTTCGGGTGAAATCTTGCAACTCAATTTTGAAGCAGATATCTTCAAACGATTGAGCTGAAATTTTGTAAACACGTTCAGTTCGGATGACAATGCATGGTTAACTGTGTGCCGTTATTTAAAACTAACGAAATCAAAACTATGTATAGTCTTAGCTATTAACAGGTATTCGCTAATTGAAACCAAGATAAAGATGTAGGTGACAATACCAATGAATGTGTTAACGACCCTATTCACAGACTAGCTAGGATGTGAAGTAAAAATAATGAATTATGTAATTTAATGGATTTATTCGGGATAATTAAAACCTGCACTCTAAATTTAACTTATAATTCCAATACAATATCTCATCATGTAAATAACTTTAAATCTTTAACATCAACTTAGTAAGACTTACAATGCTCATCAGAATATTTATATACAAAGAGTTACATACCTTCACGATGTGCTCAAGGCGACGTTCACACAACGAATGACGCTCGGACGGCTGTTGCGCCATTTATATACTCTCAAAGCAGACGTAAACAACAAGATGGCGGCCGTACGAGAGTCATCGTTTAACAACTTCTAATGGATCAATCTTAAACAATTTAATCAAGCCGAACAGCTAATTTATAATTTTAAAACAATAAAATGTTAGCAATAAGGTATTCCAGTGTAGTTGCTAACAGATTCGGCCATCCAAGATAAAGTGTGTCCTCACACTTAACATTATAATTGTTAATAACAAAATATCTTTGCAAAATAAAAGTGGACCTTATTGTCCCCAAACACTTTATAAAGGTTAACATAATTGTTAATAACAAAAATCTCTGAAAAATAAAAGTGGGCCTCATTGTCCCCAAAACAATTTATAATAGTAATAGATACCACAGACCTCTTTGTTCTGGGTTTAAAATATTTTGCTGTAAAAGAAAAAAAAGGTTAACATTTCTCTGAAAAATAAAAGTGGGCCTCATTGTCCCCAAAATACTTTAGTAATTGATACCACAGACCTCTTTGTTCTGGGTTCAATGAATATATTTGTAAGTCACAGGCCTCATTGTCCTGTTTCATATATTAATAGACTTACAGACCTCTTTGTTCTGTGTCTAAAATATTTTGCTGTAAAAGAAAAGGTTATTAACCTATTAATCAATAGTTACGCTATATATATATACATTTGTCTTTATAATAAAGCATGCAAACTAATCAGTTTTAATTAACAAGGAATATTCACTGCCTAGGTTGATAAAACTTTCCATAGGTATTTTGTTGACCAGTGTGGTTTCTAGGGATTTTATCCCTAGAGACTTTCTCTTTTCAAGCCTCAAATGTACCTTGGTAAAAGTAATTTGCAAATATTCAATTAGAGTTTTGGAAAGACAATATAACACTAAAAAATATACACTAAATCACAACCGCGTAAAAAGACACTATCAGTGCGGTGTTGACAGGGGCGTGCATACCATATAGGCAATTAGGCAGTGCCTACCTCATTAAGAACCTAAATAATATACTACTAGTATTAAAGTTAATTTAGTTTAATTGGTTCCGTAATTCTATACTCAACCAAACTTCTATTGAGCACCCGCCCGGTAAGTTTTTCTTTACTACGTACAGTAACGGTAGGCAGTCTAAAGATTGCCTATTCGAAGCGAGCAGCGTTTCATACAACATAATTAATAAAAGTATTGGTCAATATTATACGGCCGCAATACAAAGTGCGCTCTTTGTCCGTGTAACGTTCTAAAACATGAGCTACGCAATTTAAAAGTATTTTAGTTCCTAGGTAAGCAAGCTTACCTGCCGAGCGAGATAAACCGACGACCCCCGATCCTATATCTGTCTCACTCGGTCCTATACGCAATAGATGAGATGGATACGCTACCGCACGAGAGCGGATAAGTTGAACAAGTTTCGACTTTATTGCGATGTCATCACTTATGACTATGACTTGAGACGTATACTGAAAAAAATGACCGCCAATCAAGACCGTTATTTTTCACTTCATTCAGAAGTCGTTCGCTCATATGCGGAGCCGAAATCTAACTACCTATACTAATTTATTAGAGATAATTGTTCTGTTAATGTGTTTGATGTCGTTTTCGAAGGTTTGTGGACTGTGTTTACTGCTTTTTTATCGTGGATGATGTGCTAGATCTTCCCCAGGCTTGGGGTCTCCCGGAATTTCGAGCTGTCGTCGTTAGTAAGTACCTACCTATACTTTTATACGCACTAAATCATATCTCTATTAATCTGCAATTGTCGATTTCTTAAGTGTTTTGTACCATATAAATCAGAAGTAGGTAAGAAAATCTAATAATATAATTTTGCACTAAATGGAATAAACATTCAAGCATTCCTATTTCTTATTCCTCAACCAGGACCAAGAGACCTTTTTTAAGATCCTGGAAAATGTAGCAAGCAGATATTACCATGTAATGCTACCATCGGTAATTTGAATATTTCAGCAGATTTTTCTCTAAGCGTAATTACTTACATGCAAAGCTCTTCCATCATCAATGTTTTTAACCTATCAAGGATCCAAGATTGTAAGGCCTATCTTATTGCAGGATAGTAAAGTATTAACTGAAGGCAATTAAGCTGCAGAGACCATTCAAGTGGCAGAAAAATCCAAACCAACCTTTATTCAATATTATTATGCAAAATACTAGTGATAAAAAGAAGAAACTTTGTATGGCTTAAATGCTGTTGTTGCTGGTTAACGAAACGATTTAAATATTTGGCGGAATATTCAGTTGAACAATAGTTTAGACTTTTCTGCCTTATGAAAACCTCATGGATATAAATTGGTGAGTATCTATTATGATATATTTTTTTGTTTGTAAACATAGAATGTGTAATAGTCATTTAAATAATAAAACTAGCCTAACATGTTTAGCCAACAATATGGCATATAAAGATATTCCTTATAAACTAACAACATATTAAGAATTATTATATAATTATGAAACCATTGAAATGAAATAAATAAGTAGTAGGTATATAAGATTGATGCTTTATGTTCAATGATTCTTTGTCTTAAAAGTGTGTTTTACCTAAACTAGTAACATAAGTGTATCTTATGATCAATTGAACATAAAGGGAATTCCCTTATTTATATATAAGAATACATATCTTTCGATTATTTTGACACATGAAAGCTTTTGCTGAACTGGTCCGATTTTAATACTTTTTTAGTACTCATCACTCAATTGCCTTTTCTCTTTTATTTCTAGAAAATTGTTTGAACTAGCTTACATTTCCTCCTTCAACTTCAACAACCATAAATATATTATTCTATTTACACTAGATTACATTAAAATAAAATGAATTTTGATATATGGTTATTTCAAATGATATGTACTTGCATACTGTGTACATTTACTATTCTTTTGTTTCAGCTTGTAGACAACTTCAATAATCTACATTCAAAATACATGAACAAATATATTTGTATATTCCCAGTGTAAAAACAAATTAACTGAACTTTTGAGAAAGAAAAAATCTAAAATTATTATCACAATGACATCATTCATTTAGGAGATGGTGAGTTTTGACTCTTTTAGTACCATAATTACATTTTAACAATTCTTAAAATATGAAAAATCATCATACAGAATGTCAATATCATAAGGATAATTAATGTTGGTGCTTGTGTTTTATAAGTGAAAATAAAAATATTTTTTAATTTCAGATTTAGATAGAAAAGAGAAAAAGCTTGCAGCTGTATTGAGCTTACCAGAATTAATCATCCCAAGTATTGTTGCATTGCCCGGCAAGTCTTCTTCAACAAGCTCTACACACTACTCCCCTATACCATCACCTTAAATCAATTGGTAGCTTTTTTATATTAAGAGATATTTTTGTAATTATTAATTTGAAATCAGACTTCATTTTTTTTGTAGTGTTGATTGTTGCATTAGTCACGAGACTAAATAGGATTAATATAATTAATAGTGTTAAGTTTGTGTTGTAAAAATAGCAATCATATAAACATTTTGATGGCACCACTTATAGATTTATATTGGTACCTAGCTTACTTAAGAATAATAGATATATTGCAGTGTTTATTCATACATTTAAATGTGAATTACAGAATCCGGTAAAAGTTATACCAATTTGTTTAATTGCAAAAGAAACCTTATCCAACAGAATAAAAAGACATTTATTTTCTGCTCAACTAACGTCATGGTACTGATGTCATAGTTTGTTTTTAAGTATTGAAAGCGCTAGATTTGTTGAGCAATAGAAATGTCCAAATAAACAAATGTCATAAGCTGATAAGACTTTAAAAAGTGTCTTATACAAATTATTTGAACATGAAAATTATTCAACCATATCTATAGCTAGCTATATTACAGTACCTTATCCACATGAAGTACCTAAAACTCAATAATTAGGTAAAATAATTGAATTGAATATGATCTCGGTTAATTCTTTAAAGATAACTTGATTGTTATAAAAAAGATAAATATTAACTTAAATGTAAAATATTGTTAATTTTAATAAATAGTTGTTTGCATTCATTACCAAACATTAGCCAATCAATCATATACTTATTAAAAACTATCAAGTGCTTTGTAAATGGCACAAATTAATTTATAAAATGAAATGTATGACATGATAGGGACGACTAAAGCGTAATAAATATTATAAAGCCTTTGTAAAATCCATAAAGCTTTTGTGATAGCCATAATAACCATACTTGATGCAGTTGACAAATACTTGTTTGATTTCAATAAGATTGCTTGTTCACGTCGCTTAATCAAGCACAACTTATTGCTAGAATCATGTTGCTTTGTGCGCTCGTATATAAACAAGTTTCTTGATACCCTCTAACATAATTTTGATTATTCCAACCCATTATTTTTTTCAGTGATGAAAAATGTAACAAGGCCGCCGAAAAGTGCCTCCTTCCTTTAGTTCGTGTTTTTGTATTACTTATAGTTAGCTTTAGCACGCGCGCGCGACCGATAATTTAATTACATTAGTAATATCATTACAATATTATCTATTAAGATAGCATTTTTTTGTTGTTTTTTGTTAATTTCCTGTGTGAGTGTTTGTAGTGTACTGTGTGTAAAGAAAAAAGATGTTGATGTTGTGAGTGTTTTTTGTTAAAAATAAGTATTGAAGTTAGGTATTTAATAATGGAGAAATTACAGTGTGCCGATTGTAAGGATTCGATTTGTGTACAAAAACTACGTACCTATCCTTTCGGACAATTTACGTTCATAGATAAATTTAAAATCGTTTCTTTTACTAGACCAACTCCAAATATCGAGCTTATTCAACGGAAAGGTAAAAATATCAGACATTTCAATACCAAATATTACGACAGTTATACTCGGCTAGCTGGTTGCCGCCATTCGAATTTATTGTTTTGCTTTCCCTGTCTTTTGTTTTCTACAACAAAGACGGTGTGGAATGACACTGGTTACGGTGATTTTAATAATTTAACAAACCTTGCTAAGAAACATGATCAATACGACAAGCATTAGTAAATAACGTACTAGAAATTTATTTACAAAAAGACAGACGAGTTGATCTTGTTTATAAATAAAATAAAATTTAGAAATATAATACATAAGTAATACGAAAAGGTTCGATCGAATCGACACAAACTGCAACAACATCTTTTTTTTCTTACTCAATTTACCTCAGTCAGTGTATTATTACTCGTATAATTATTCATACCCGGTATTCGTAAATCGTGAGTGATGATGTGAAGTGACAAAAAACTTATAACAACAACAACGGCTTTTCTAAAAGCCTGAAAAAACCTGCAAAAAAAGTGGTAAGTGAATTTATATCCATATTACCTACCAAATATTAGGAATTTTTAAATGATAAGCGCAACTACGACTTGTTAGATCTACAGTGCCTACCGCGCTGGAAAACCAATGCACGCCCCTGGGTGTTGACGGGACAGACTGACATAAAAAAAAAAACAGTGACAGTTGTCTCCAGGCATTCAAAAACACCTTTATAAGGATACACTTTCGTAGGGGTTAGACATTAAATCTGTTACAGAATTATTCCTGTATCACTTATTTGGGTGTTTTGAACCTGTTTTGCGTCGAACACTTATAAAAGTGTAACAGATATAACGCTTTCTGTTACCAATCTGTTAGAAACTATTTTATTTTTAACTATCTATGTGTATACACAGTATACCAACATAGGCATTTCAAAGTACCCAAGTCATTAGTGAGTTGTCGTATAGTTATGCCAATGTGAACCTTATTGACTGTAACAGATATGAACTTATGAACCGGTATTTTCTAAAACAGATTCAAAGTGTAACAGTTTCTTTCAGTTTTACTTTTAAAACAGAAATGAAAAACAGTGTTCATAACACTATTCGGATACCGTAACAGTCCCTGGTTGTCACGCCGATTGATGTTTTGTTTTTAGATTTGTATATTATTAATAATCAGAAATTATATTTTATAAGGCTGAATGTTAATAGTACTCGACCATAACCTTGACATTTACTTTAATTGCTTTTTTGGCTAGTTTTCATTGCAACACTCAATTTACCATTTACGTTTAAGTAACTTTTGTTGACATCAGACTTACCCATTAATTATTAGAGAGTGATATTATTCTGAACCATAATAAATAGTATAATTATCTGTTAAAAGTAGATTGTTATTCTTAGCTACACTTACATAGAGTTATTGAATAAAAATGAAGATTTTGTAATAAAACCATACATATAATACTTTTTTATTCAATTACTTCGTTTCCTACATCTTATGGGTCTTACACAATTCTTATAAAATAATATTGAATCAGAATCTAGTAGGTAGGTAAGCACAAGTTGTCGAGAATTATTAACAGTAGTCAAATCACCAAAGTGTACGAATCCAAGTTAATATAGCCAGGTCATTAGAGTAAGTGAAACGAAAATCCAGAAAGAACAACCGATTTTAAATGAAATAAACACCACGAACAAATAGCACTCCCAGAGATAGCAAAATACCTAAAAGTGAATTATACTGAACGGAATGTATAAATAAATAAAAGGCTTTCTTTTTACTGTGACAGTCGGTCAGGTTTTAAGTTTTTCACGGGTCCATATTGGCTCGCCTAAAGTTATTTGCCCGAAATTGTTCCTCCCAATGATCCGCAATCCAAACGATCACTCTTCCCAAAATCTTTCATCCCAAAGTTTTCATTCATACTATTTGTAGTGCTATCGGCGATGTTCATAACACTCACGTCTCCGAAAATCGTAATTAATAATATCATTAATGTAAATATATTTAAACTCTTACTGTTTTTTATCATAATATTTTCACTCATACTAAGAAAGAAACGTTTACCAAGTGTAATAAAAAATGTGGGTACAAAAAGATATTTATAGTTTTGATAGTATAATTATTATTTGGGGGTATTCTTTACATTACGTACTGAGTATCTATTGCTCTATGTATTCTATATATCTATTGTATCTATTGCTAAGTTCATGTCGGTGTATTATCATAACGTGCATGTTTGTGTTAATGCTTTATTAATATGGAGAGAATTTATTTAAAAATCATTCAAAACCAGTCGTGGAGGATTAAAATTAGATGTACATGGATTTATATATGAAAAAAAACCCGAATAACAGTGGATAAACAATATTGGGCGTGTGAATTAAGAAGCAACAAAAGTATAAGTGTAAGGCGAGATTAATCACCACTTTCGATAAGGAAGTCAATAAGTATGAATTACTGGAAGGAACGCACCAAGAACATAATCATGAACCAGATGCTTTGAAGGAAAGGGCTTGTTTTTAAACTATTTCTTGTGATAACTAAACAACTTTTCACATTTTTACATTTGGCCACTTTATATTTGGTTATGGTTGTTACATACATAATACTATAACTATTCCTGAGATAATTATGTCAAAAAAAACCAGCTGCTTAGAATGAATAGAGGTCGTTTCACTGATCTTTGTCTTAAATGAATTAAATTCATAAAACACGACTTATTCACGGTTATGTTTATGGCCTGGGAGTTTATACCGCAGTTTTAACCGTACCTAAACCAATAACTATAGAACCGATTCGGTTCTGGCACTTCGCCGGCCGCTGCTGCGGCACGCTCGCTACGCTCGCTCGGCTCGTGCGTTGTGGTCAGAGTTCTAACCTAACCTAACCAAAATTAATGTATATAATACTGATTATTATGAATAAAAAGAAATCTAAACAAAAAAGATATGACTTTGAATAATAGTTTAAAAGATGGTTATGTTGAGTAAATATAGGATAACAACAAAGTATAATAAATGTTTATTGCTAATGACATTATGAAGTTGAATGCTTCGGAATCATGAACATCAAAGACAGAGTAGTTAGGAATTGTGATCGCTAGGATAGAAAATTTTAGGAAGAACACCCTCGGACTGCCAGTCATCGGAGTTGAAAATTTAGGTGAACTTTGGCGCACCTGTAGTTTGTTGTTCGCTGGATGATTGTTGCGGATTTATTTCACACCTGCACTACGTGGCTTGAACGCCGATACCAGTGCAGTGCCCGCACAACAGACACGATGACAGCACTCGTGCCCTGGATCCTGGATATCGCTAGCGCACAGGCGCAACGACAGCACTCGAGGACCCGCGCGACGGTAGCACTCGAGGATCCGCGCGATGGCAGCACTCGAGGATCCATGCGATGGCAGCACTCGAGGATCCGCGCGATGGCAGCACTAGAGGATCCGCGCGATGGCAGCACTAGAGGATCCATGTGATGGCAGCACTCGAGGATCCGCGCGATGGCAGCACTCGCGCACAGGCGCGACGACAGCTCAGTCTCTCTCACCGGTCGCGCCACCCCACGACTAGGCGTCTGCCAGCAACGCTCGTTGATATTGGGTTGGCGTGGATATTAGAGAAAGAAAAATGTTAATACAGTGTTAATGACGATCGAAATAATAATTAAGAGTTATTGCTGTTTACCGCAGCGTGTATATGAAGAAAACTGTAAAATGCAATAACATATTGATGAAAATCTATAAATTGTATCAAGTCATTTCACGAAGATGAGAGATATCTAACACATCTGTTCTACTATCAAATCAACATAATTAATTTAATGGTTATTTTTTTTCAAAGGTTTTTTTCTTTGTCCCTTTTTAACCTCAAAAACATTTTTTTTGACGTGACAACGTCTTAAATTAGGTTGCGGCTGGGAGTCACTTATGAAAAAGTGTAACGCTCGGTAACGTTACGATGAGTCACCGAACGAGAGAGAGGCCCGCCGAATGCCTTTTTGAACGCGCTAATCTCTGGAACTACTAGTCCGATTTGAATGATTCTTTCAGTGTTAGGTAGGCCATTTATCGAGGAAGGCTATAGGCTATAGGCTTTTTTTCAAAATTAGGGATCCGTAATAAAATTGCTATTTTGTAACACAAGGTGTAAAATCGAAAACCTATTTTTGCGTGCGCTGTAAAAACTATTGACAATAGAACAAAATGATGTACTACGGATTTGTAGATCCCATTAAGACCTACAATAAAGTCCGCGAGAACATATATCTAGCTATCATGGTTTAATCACAATAACCGATTTTGTTCAAAATAATTATTAAATCGTCTGAAGAAAAAAAAACTCCGTTAAATATGTATCGTTATATTAATCTTTATCAAAATTAAGCATTATGTTATCAAGAGTATTTATGTAGAAGTAATATACTTTTTGTTTCATCTCAATCGGATATTTCGTTTAAAAGTTATCACCTGTGTAAGATGTTAAGAGTTGGTACCTATTAATGAGTTATGGGCCATAGAGATTTTTATCAACATAAAATCCTGTAATTATCTTTTTCGAAATATATTTGTTGATGATTGTAAGTATAAGATCTTTGAAGAGTATAATAAATACATTTCTAAAATAACTCTGCTAAGGAAATCCACGCGCGTGTTATCAAACGGAAAAGAGGAAATATTATGGAGTGGACCGATCGTGTTGTCTATGCTATGACAGGTAACACGTTAGACCAAAGACAATGATGAAAAATATTGTACTAAAAAGTGTACATAGTTAAATCAATCAATAAATCAATTTAGTAAATCAATAAATAATCATTTAAATATTAATAATGATAATGAATATGATTAAGTAACATAATTAATACACTCCGAATTATTCCTAATTCTAACACGCGCTTAATGCAAGCAAGACAAGACGCATGCAAAAGTGTCGGGATCTCATTGTTATCTACACTAATATTATAAGGAAGAAAGATTTGTATTTTTGCATGTTTGAAATAAACTACTAAGCTGATTTTAAAAATTCTTTCACCATTGGAAAGCTTCATTCACGCTATGTATCATAGGCTATATTTAATGCTAGAAAAATTTAAAGAATTTTGTCCACCCGTGCGAAGCCGGGACGGGCCGCTAATCACCTATAAATTAATGATAGTGTGCTTTCCGTCATAACTTGCCCGCTACTCGATTAGTAATACTTCTGTTTATTGCGAAAATGAAAGATATCGATTAGTTATTTTAAGGAAATTATCATTCAAGATGCTTCTTTTATACAAATACTAATAAAAAAAATAATATTGGTGGCAATGTATCGTTCGTCATCTATCACTTATGCTGATAATTTACTAAATTACATCTCGGATCCATAAAGCAAAATTGAAATATCGTAAAAATGGGTTAACATTAACACCATACCTAGTGATACAGAGCAGTGCTTCGAACGTAAGAATAGGTTTCATTACCTAGTAACTCATAGTATTATGATGGGACATAGTATACCGACCAGAGAGAAAGCGTCACTCAATCACGTTATGATAAAATTAGACGTGAATCTGCTCATGTGTTTTTGACGTGACAACGTCTTATAAATTGGTTTGCCGGGTGACACTTCAAGAAACTGCGTTACGCTCCGCTCACGTTATGCGCTCACAATGAGAGCGAGTGAGAGGCACGCGTCCCTTCCACTCGGGCATGGTTAGCCCGCCTAAGAGCGAGAGAGACAGACATAAAAAGTGGAAGGGACGCGTGCCTATAAATTAATGTTTTAAATATAATTCTTTGTATAAATAAATGTTTTAAATTGTTACTATTATTTCATCCTTCTTCCTACTATACGAATGAATATTCACATTTAAATTATTTTACCACTCAAAGTCGTTGTCACGTAAAACTTTCGCCCGTATACCGACTTTACAGGCAACCAATTTTTTGAAGATAATATCATTCGTATTTGCGTAATCTGTTAACCCAGAGGGTTGTAAAATGTTTTACATTTCACAAAACAATAAATGTGCTTTTGGCGCGCTGAACGTAGCAGCTTTCATTTTTTGATAATTAATGAAGGTTCCTCAATATTTAACTAGATGGCGTCTTAATGCGCAAGGTTTAATAAAAGTTGACTTGTACTTATTGTCAGTATTATTACAATTTACACTGTGCAATTGTTTGCATAAACCTTTATTTAATATCACCAGTAACATCAATGTGTCAATAATGCAATGTCAGTTATTAACAATAAGCTTCATGCTGCTAATGAAATTTAGGAAATAAATCATGATAAAAACTAGCAATATTGATACTCTTATTCAATCACGCTCGTCACAGAGATTTAGCGAGTATTGTCTATACCTTTACTTTGTATGTGACGTTGATCAAATTCATTATGTTTCTATTATAAACTACCTTTAAAAAAAAATAGACGGTTTTTCTTTTTACGTGGGCTTGAAGTTGATCCCGCTTCTGATATGTTAACGACCCTATTCACAGACTAGCTAGGATGTGAAGTAAAAATAATGAATTATGTAATTTAATGGATTTATTCGGGATAATTAAAACCTGCACTCTAAATTTAACTTATAATTCCAATACAATATCTCATCATGTAAATAACTTTAAATCTTTAACATCAACTTAGTAAGACTTACAATGCTCACCAGAATATTTATATACAAAGAGTTACATACCTTCACGATGTGCTCAAGGCGACGTTCACACAACGAATGACGCTCGGACGGCTGTTGCGCCATTTATATACTCTCAAAGCAGACGTAAACAACAAGATGGCGGCCGTACGAGAGTCATCGTTTAACAACTTTTAATGGATCAATCTTAAACAATTTAATCAAGCCGAACAGCTAATTTCTAATTTTAAAACAATAAAATGTTAGCAATAAGGTATTCCAGTGTAGTTGCTAACAAATGTAACATTAAACTATTTTTGAAGTAAAACGCACGCTAGACTCGGGGAGTAAGCTGGTGAATGCGTGACGAAAAATATGATCGGGCGAGGCGAACGGAAGTTGAGAGGGAGATGTAAATTAGTGAAGATAAAAAGAGAGAAAACTTATCTGTGCTATATGTCAATCTGTTACCCTATTACACGTAACACAGGCCTTACAATGCTTACTTTGGGCTAATGGGTATGAAATTAAGAAATATGATTGTGATTATTTCTCGTCATAACACTTAAATGACATTTTTATAGTAGCAATATAATAATGGATCACGTAATTTTCCAAGAATATAAACGCTTTTAACAGTGTACGAGTCTCAGCACGAGTCAGTTCTCAGCGTGTGCTCTTATGAAACACTTATTATATTTCTCTACGGGGAATCTCTACAAGAAATATATATGATGTTCGATCCGTGAAACAACGATTAGCTCTGAGCTGTTTTGTTCTGAAAATGAAAAATATTTTTATTAAATTCACTTAAAATAAGTTGTCTAACATTTTTACCTACCCATTCAGGACGTCTTTTAACTGACGAGAAGACTGGGCGCAAGAAACTCATCAACTTTAACATATTCGCTCTTGATCCCAATCAAGCCCGGGGGCCAAGAAAGGATACACGATGTAGCGAGCTTACCCAAAAGGTGCCTATTCACCCTGACTTTGAAAACGGACGGGTTATAAGTCAGAAGTACAGAGGCAGGGAGGGAGTTCCACTCCTTTGCTATGCGCATTATGAAAGTTGTTGAGATGAGCTTGCTGCGACACGTAGGAATACCAACCAAGAAAAGGTGGTGGCGCATCTGAATGTACGATGGACGAAGGGAGTATATTCTGTAAAAGACTGACAGACAGGCATCTCTGCGATCGAGCTAGTCGTTCAATCGTTAACGCAATGGTTCTCTTTGTTGTTTTAATTAATACTACCAGTTCATTTCAACCCGTGCAATTTCATTACATGCAAATGCTTTTACTCCGGAGATTCAAACGTTACGCCAATGGCTTTAATGACATCATTGTACGTGCTCCGACTGTACCACTCTTCTCTGAGGGATCGTCTATATAAAATGCTAGTTCGGCTATTAGGATCGAGCTGGGTCCTGTCAAAATATGATGTTTCAGTTCATATGTGGCAAGAATACGTGAGCATTTGCTATCCTTACAAAAGATAGTATCTGAATATTGAATTGTGAAAATAAAGGTTAGAAAAAGGTCAACGACTATTTAATAGACCGCGATGTATGAAAGTAATAGTGTTGGAAGTAATATGTATTCTTCAATATAGCACTTTTTATTACAGGTTGTGTCATACAACTATTAGCATTTGTTACTTTTAACACTAATTTACTACTGGTAGTTGGAGTATGCTCATACAATAGCTCTAGGTAGTGGCATGTGGTATGGGTCGTTACGTAGCAAAGCGATGGCTGCATCATGCGTCATGCTCGTGAACGGGAGCTGCCTTGGTAGATGGGTCTGCTTTAACCATCAGTATTATTGACATGCTCAATATACATCTTTACGTTGCTTTCTGAAATATGTCGTTTATTCATTGCATATTATTGCAATATTTAAACAGATACTTAATAGAGATAGATATAGATTAAAATTAAATTAAAAACATAGATTAATAACAGATACTTGTTGACTTTGTTGTAATCAAGAAATGATGAAACCATAACACTACCATTATTGTGAAGACAGAATAATATTATTTTTTGTGAATTACGTATGATGAACGACTTATGATATTTAAAATGTCGTTACTTCTGTTAAAGCTGACGAGTTTCTTGCGCCCATTCTTATTGTCATTTTAACTTAACATTATTTATAACAGGTCGTGTCACACAGCTATTAGCAGATGTTATTACTTATAACTGTTAGTTGGGAGTATTCTCTCTCGAAACATCTCTTAGATGGTGGCGTATGAAGTGAGTCGTTACGTTCCCTAAGATAAGGTTGAGCGAAGAGATGGCTGCTTCATGCATCATTTTCGTGACGGGTGTTGCCCTGAAATGAGTCTGCTTTTAAATGTTCAACATTAATCTTTATGTTGATTCTTTAAATATATCTTTTATACTATTTATATATGTATTTAAAATAGATACTTATTACCTTTATTATCAAAGATGTAATGAAATTATTATGATAACATTTGTTCAGTGGATTTATGTATGGCGACGACGTATACATAATATTGTAAATTTCATTACTGTTACAGCTGACGTTTTTTTTTAGGTTAGAAAACATCCCGAATTAGTGGTAGGTAAAAATGTTGGAATATTCATAAAAACTTATTATGAGTGCATTTTATAAAGTTATTTTTATTAATTTCATTTATTCATTTTCATTAAAAATCTTATTATCTGTAGTTATTGATAGAATCACAGTTTTAGTTTAGTGTTAACCGAATCTGACCAACTTTTCGTCGATTCAATCACCCAAAGCACACTTAAAATTGTCCATCGTCCAATGTAAATTCAGGATGTGTACTTACCACAAGAGTAAGTTCCCATGAAACAATCGATTCGACTATCGGTCATGTGCTTCACTATCACTACATAGTATAAAACAAAGTCGCTTTCTCTGTCCCTATATCCCTATGTACGCTTAAATCTTTAAAACTACGCAACGAATTTTGATACGGTTTTTTTAATAGATAGAGTAATTCAAGAGGAAGGTTTATATGTATAATACATTTATAATATAGAAGAGCATTGCATCCGTGCGAAGCCGGGGCGGGTCGCTAGTAATACAATATAATATAAAACACTTTATTTAACACCACATTGGGAAACAACCAAAACAAAAGAAAACTTAAAATAGTGTTACAATGGGCGGTCTTATCGCTTAAAGCCATCTCTGCCAGGCAACCTTTGGATGGATAGGACTGAAAGGAAGCTTAAGAGACGGCGGTGTGCATATATAAGAAAGAAATAAAGATTCGAATATGCAGCCATTAAGAATAAAAATACACACATATGCATATTATAATATGTTAAATGTATTAAAAATACATAATACTATTGTTAACGACCCTATACACAGACTAGCCAGGATGTGAAGTAAAAATAATGAATTATGTAATTTAATGGATTTATTCGGGATAATTAAAACCTGCACTCTAAATTTAACTTATAATTCCAATACAATATCTCATCATGTAAATAACTTTAAATCTTTAACATCAACCAAGTAAGACTTACAATGCTCACCAGAATATTTATATACAAACAGTTACATACTGTTGTATGATACTGGCATATAGGTAGTCATACTATGCTAGATATAATCAAAGCTACTTGGTTTTAAATGTATGTATATGTATTCTTTTGGATGGCATATATTGTCATCTGTCATGTCTGTTTTTTATCTTCAAATAATATAAAACTATTACATGAACAATTCTTTTATTAGTAATTTTACAACGCGTTATCAGCACGAAGAAAATAAAAAACAATTTATTGTGAAGCTGTGATCACAAAGGTACGAAGTGATATTTTCAATTTAAAAAAATGGGAAGTCACGGAGATGTTGCAACTTCAAATAGAGGTACGATGAATTTGTTTGGTTGTTCTTTATCGAGAAGGGAACAATATTCGGAATGGAAGTTTAAGCTGCGAATGTACCTAATCCATGAAAATCTATGGGAGACAATAATAGGTTACCCTGAAGGCAGTAAAATAGCAGTTGCTGTTAAAGAGCGCAATGATCAACTGGCCTTGTCTAAGATTTGTTTGACTGTGGATGGATCAGCTATTGTTCATGTGCGGAACTGTAAGAATGCCAAAGAGGCTTGGGATGCCCTTTCTGCGGCCTATGAAGATAAAAGTATGTGCAGACGTCTCTCGTTGGAACGCAAGCTATATAGACTGAGTCTTCAAGATTTTAATAGTATGGAGTGTTATATAAATGCGGTATTGTCGACGGCACAGGAGCTATGTGACATTGGAAAGTCGACCGACGATGCGACACTGGCAGCAATTTTATTGGGTGGCCTTACACCAAAATTTGATCCTCTAGTGATGGCTCTAGAGAACTCAAACGTCTCTATTACCACCGAAATGATCAAATGCAAGTTGCTTTCATATCAAGAAGACCAAGTTCATTCTGGGCAAAGTAAGACGATGGCTTTAGAAACCACTGAAATAATCAGAAAGAAGCCTATTATATGTTACAGATGTAAGAAACCGAGCCATAAAAGTCCCGATTGTCCATTGAAGCGAAATAAGCATAAAACAACTAAGTATAATAATCAGACAGAAAGTTTGCTGGGGGCATGTAATCTAACAGACTGTGATAATCAAGAAAAATGGATTATTGACTCTGGTGCTTCCATGCACATGACTTCCAGATCTGATTGGATGGAAAATTTTAAATCTTCGGACTATGGGCAAGTAACCATTGCAGATGGTAAGAAATTGGACTGTACAGGCAAGGGTAATATTCGTATTTCTAGCGACTATAATTGTAAGACTTCTGACTTTCGAATTAAGTATATTTCTGATGTGGTTTATGTTTCAGATTTAAAATCTAATTTAATATCAATAAAACAGTGTGTAGATAAGGGTTTTGTTATAGTTTTTGATAAAAATGGTTGTAATTTTTATTTGTCAAATAGTTTTTCTTGTACTGGAGATATCGTTATGTGTGGTTCTTCTACTAGTGGTGGACTGTACACTTTAAATTGTACCGTAAATCCTTCACGCGAATTAACAGCTTACGATGTCAACTCTGATTCTTCTAGGTTTCTGCTGTGGCACAGACGTCTAGGGCATTTGTGCCGTATCGGAATGGATTTTCTTAAAAAATCTGGTTCAGAAGGAATCGACTATCAAGTTGTGGATTCAAGACCATGCTTAGCTTGTGTGGAAGGCAAACAAGCTAGAAAACAGAGATCGAAACAAAAGTGCAAGAAGAACACAACCCTTCTCGAGCTAATTCACACGGATGTTTGTGGTCCTATGTCGGAAATGTCATTTAAAGGTAATAAATATGCATTGTTTTTTATTGATGATTTTACTAGAATGACATTTGTGTATTTTTTGAGTTCCAAGACTCAAGTTCAGCAAAAGTTTTGCGAATTTCAATGTATGGTGGTACGTATTACTAATACAAAAATAAATTTTTAAGGAGCGATTGTGGTACTGAATATGTCAATTCAGATTTTTCAAATTATCTGGCTTCTGTTGGTATTCAACACCAGACAACGGTTCCTTATAATCCGGAATCAAATGGATTGAGCGAAAGAACAATACGTTCTATCACTGAAAAGGCGCGCACTATGCTTTCGGATAGTTGTCTACCAAAAGCATATTGGGAAGATGCAATGAGGACAGCGGTCTACCTTAAAAACAGATCTCCTCATAAAGCATTGGCAAATGGCATCACTCCTTTTCAAAAATTGTTTGACAGAAAACCAATATATTCTCATTTACGTATATTTGGTTGCCGTGCTATGGTGTATGTTCCTAAGGCACATAGAACAAAGTTTGACAAGAAGTCAAAGGAATACTTTTTTGTGGGATATAGTGATGATCCAAATACATATTTCTTTCGCGATGCTGAATGTCCAAGACGTGAAATTAAATCTAGGGATGTCATTTTCTTTGAAGACAAATTTTCAGATGTAATCGGCACAAAATATTCAGAAAATTCAGAAAGTACTCTGAATAATATTTGTCCATTTATTATATCTAATGATGCACTTCAACCTAGGGATGATTTATACAAGAACCCTGTTCCTAGCACCAGTCGTCAAAATGACAACTCTCAAAAAGAGATAGCAGAAGAGGTGTTATCTGTTGAAACAGATGTTGTTTCAAATGAACCACAAGGTGTTGCAATCAAAGAAAATATTCCTTTGTTATCTCCTATTCAAATGGACACTGAACAAACGGAATCGCGGTATCCATTAAGAAATCGTATGAATAGAAATGTCGATAAAGATTTTAATTCCTGTATGTGTCTTCTATCTAATACAGATGAGGATGAACCATATTCATACGAAGATGCTATCAATTCTACTGATAAAGAATTTTGGCAAGAGTCTATGGAGAATGAATATCGATCTTTGATGAACAAAAATACTTGGGATTTAGTGGATAGACCAAATAAGAAGGTAATTCCTTGTAAATGGGTATTTAGACTGAAGAGAAACAACAAGGGAGATGTTATAAAATACAAAGCAAGACTAGTTGCGAAGGGCTACAACCAAGTTGAAGGTATAGACTATCATGAGACCTTCTCTCCCGTTGTAAGAAATTCTTCGCTGCGTACATTGTTTGCTTTGGCGGCCGAACTTAATCTAAAGATGAGACACTTAGATGTGGATACGGCCTTCCTCAACGGTGATTTATAATAATAATAAATAATAAATAAATTTATTCCAACAACTTATTTTACAAAAAGGCTTATTGATCTGCTCTCATGGTAGGTTGCCCTGTGTTATGAGAGGCAGGCTCCTCAGATATCATTGGTATTAAGTTGTATAGAACAGACGTGCATGCAATAATGGTGTCATCGTGCGCGCGCGCGCGCGCGTGTTTGCTTATGTGTGAGTGTGTGTGTGAGTGTGTGTGTGTGTGTGTGTGTGTGTGTGTGTGAGTGAGTGTGTGTTTGAGTGTGTGTGTTTGCTTGCTTGCGTGCGTGTAGTTGCGTGTGCGTGTGTGTTCGAGTGCGTGTCTTGATTTCGTATGTGTGCTTGATGGTTTGAGTATGTACAGCTACGTAATATTTTTTATAAGTTGCTCTAATGTATCATAATCAAATGATTCCAACCACGACAATGAGAATTTCTTAAAAAATCTGGAACGATAATGGTTAGTGTTACTGTCTAGGAGTAGAAGTTTATTGTAAATGCGTGGCGCGATACATTTGAAATGTTTCTTTGCAAATTGTGAGCGGACAAATGGAATCTTATATTTCACAAATCTTTTGTATGATTTCGGAGGGGAATAAGGGACTATTATATTATGAAACCTATTTAACGTATGGAAAACAAATAGTTTTCTGACAGAGAGGACCTTAGTGTATGTATATAGTTCGCTAGTTGGAAAACGGAACGGCAACCCAAGTGCCACTTTTAAAACTGCTCTTTGGGCTCTTTCGAGTTCTATTAAGAATGTCTTTGCAGCGTTACCCCACGAGCAAATGCAGTATGTAATAATACATTGACAAAGGGACTTATATGTTGACAAGAGCAGGTTTTGGTCAGCGGCTTGTCGTAGATTTTTGAATGCAAACATGAGTTTGCGGACTCTCGCTGATGCTGCTGTTATGTGTTCCCCCCATTGCAATCTCTCATCAACAACGACACCCAGATACCTAATACTGGAAACTCTAGATAGGGCAGTACAACCGCAAGAAACGTGATAGTTCCTATTACATGGATAGACATGCATTAAGATATTAAAATTCGGCTCAGGACTGTTGACACATGTCTTTGAGAAGCATACGTATTTGGTTTTCTGCGTATTTATTGTGAGAAGATTATCCTCCAACCACGCTGTTATGCGGCTAAGGCCTGTTTCGGTCAAATACTTTACCTTGTTCCAGTCTTGACCATGAAATAAAACCACAGTGTCGTCAGCAAATATAATTGTGTCTGCGCCCTTAATTTCCAATTTACATAGACAATTTATATACAGGAGAAAGAGCGTTGGACCTAAAGAACTACCCTGCGGAACACCGTAAGAACGCCGGGCCAGATCACTATAATGGTTACTAACCTTCACACTTTGTTGTCTACCAATTAAATAGTCACTGAACCAAGAAAGAGGGGTACCTCGAATGCCAGCATTTTCTAAGCGGGCCAATAGCAAGGGGATCGATACTGTGTCAAAGGCTTTTTGAAGGTCTAGAAACACTCCGACACACCTTTCCCCCCTGTCTAGATAAGAAGTGATCAAGGATGTGAGTTCCAGTATCGCATCTTCCGTCGATTTGCCAGCCCGAAAACCATACTGGTTTGCCGCTAAAATGTTCAGCTTTTCCAGGTATTTAACAAGCCTGCTATTTACAAGCTTCTCCAAAACTTTAGAAAGAATCGGAAGGAGCGAGATTGGTCTATAGTTGGTAGGTTTGCCGCGATCTCCCGATTTAAAAACTGGACAAACAATGGCAGTCTTGAAAGCCAGTGGAAATATACCCGTAGATAGACTCTTGTTACATATGTAAGTAATAGGCTCCACTAGTATACAGCTAAACCTTTTGAGAAACCGAGTAGTAATTTTATCCCCCCCAGATGCACTGTTTGAGCTTAACTTATTTATGACACTAGTAACTTCATATGGATCAGTTGGTGCAAATGACATGGAGTTCAAAGGGGCGTTTGTTTCCTTCATATTGTTAACTAGGTCAGCCTCAGTGAGTCCCAACTTGCTCAGTGTACTTCCCGCAAGATTTTTACCAATAGATGTAAAGTATTTGTTTACTTCATTAAGTGCAGTCGTTGGATTATCATGTAGTGAAAGTAGTTCTGCATTAGAGTCCCTTGCAATATTTAAACCGCATAAGTCTTTAATTACTTTCCAAGTTTCTTTGTTGTTGCCAATTGCTTTTTCCAACTCGTATTTATAGTAATCTTTTTTTGCTTGTTTAATTATTCTGTTACACGTATTCCTATAAGCCTTATATTCTAAAGATAAGCAAATGTCATCAGGTGATTTTTTTGTGTTTATTAGAAGCCTGTCTCTTTTTCTTATAGATTTCACTAGTCCTACAGTAATCCAAGGTTTTAAAGGCTTTATTTTATTGGGCAGTAACGATGTAGTTGTGTTTGCCATGATAGTGCGTTGGACATTCGTTAATAAAAAATCAACCGCAGAGTTAATATCCGACATATTATATAATGTGGACCAATCTATTTGTTGTAGTCCTATCCCAATAGCTTCATAATCTGTTATAGTCTTGAAAATTGGCGATGTTTGATTTTTGTTTATCGACATATCTATATGTAGCAAAATCGGCGAATGATCGGTAAATTCCTCGAATACAAGTGTTTGGCAGTTAAAGTGTGTCTTGATCATAAAGTGATCGATGCAAGAATTAAGTCTTGTCGGCTTATCAATCCCTTGTTTAAGACCATTGAAAGCCATTACATTGAGATAATCGTTTCCAGCGCCATTCACCTCACCTGGTAGTATATTAATATTAATATCCCCCGTAACGATAACAGTCTTTGTTGTAGTTTTCTGCAATAAATTGTTCATCGAATTAATGTAATTTGTGGGATTTTTAAAAGCCGGCGGGCGATAAGAGCAAACAATGGAAATCTCACTATCAATACTAATAAGAAGACAATTCCCCTCAGAAATATCTATTTCCGAACAGGTGGCACGAATATTGTGTTTTACATATACAATCACACCGTCATTCTGGTTGTAACTTACTTTGCTTGCATAAGAATTGTAACCAATTAGTTCCGGTACTATTGAATTAGAATTAATCCAGCATTCCGACATAACTATAACGTCTACTTGGAAATTAAGCTGCGTCAAAAAAACCAAAAACCTGTCCATGTTACAGCGGACGCTACGAATATTGACAGATAAAATACACAAGGAGTTATTATCCTTTATATTTAATACCGATTTAGCCTCTAATATAGAATTAACATAGGTGCAACGAATCTTGTCCAATTGTTCAATCTCCACTAATAAATTACTTTTATTAATCACTTTTGAACTAATGATAGTTTGTGACGTATTAAGACGTTTCCAATCCAGTAATCACACAAAATGATACATAACAACTCATTAACAATAAGTTTACCAAACAAGAAGTTCTCTGTTTCTTTGAAGTTAAACCATGATGATAGCATCGTATCTTTTAAATGGTAGCTGTAAGTTTTTGTGAATTCAGTATTTTTCAAAGGTGTGAAATTGATAAGTGTATGAGTTAGTGTTACACTTATTTGTGTTGTATTTGTTTGGGTGTCTTTGATTAAAATTAGTAGTATATTTTTGTGAATAGTGTTTCTTGATTTGTTGGTATAATATGGTAAAAAGTCGCTAATTATTATTATACGTAGCAATAAGAGAGCACTGTGTGTGTGGAGTGTGAATGAGTACATATTATAATAAAAAATAATTATAGTTATAGTTATAAGGTTAGCAATAATAAACAATGTGAACAGTTTACCTCTCACAACCAGGTTGTACTCACCAACCAGAAGAGCCGATTTTACAAGTAATGTTATTCGTATTACACAATATAGAAATAAACAATATAACTGCACAGAGCTATTAATTAACACACAATATAGTCATTCTTTTATATTTTTAAAGTCACTTTCCATGTTAATACGGTGAGCCGGCGTTCCATCATTTTTTCTTAGATATACCAATCCCCTCGAAGTCCAACAGTATTTGAAGTTATGTGCTTTAGCATATTCACGAGCTAAAGCATATATTTTCTTGGACTTGAAGGTCATACTCTCCACAATATATATAGGTTTTGGGGGGCCTTCGATTGACAAGTGTGATGTATTCAGCTTATTATCCTTGTATTCCCGATTGAACTGTTTCACGGCTGAGATGAACTCATCTTTTTTAAAAACTGAGCATAGTTCCGCAATAATGATTTTACTGTCAGGTGATCCAGTTGATACCCTATATATATTCCTAACATTGTGCTGATCAATGGATACATTTAAGATATTTCCTGTCATTTTTAATACATTCAACAAGTCTACCTTTGATTCTCCTATTTTAGGTGGTATATTCTTAATTTCTATGCTAGCGGTGCGTGCATTCTTTTCCAAAAATTCAATTTTATTTTCTAACAACGTTATGTACTTCTTATCCTCTTTTTTTTCCTCTTCTAAGTACTTGTATCGTATAAGCAGTTCATCATATTTACTAGACATAAATTTAGAGGAAGAAGTTTATATGGTTCAACCAAAAGGTTTTGTAGTGCCTGGACAAGAAACGAAAGTCTGTTTATTGAAGAAATCCCTTTACGGCCTCAAGCAAGCACCACGAGCTTGGAATTTAAAACTCAAAAATACTTTGTCTAAACTGGGATTTTTTCCAACTCCATCAGAGCCGTGTTTCTTTATTAAAAAGGTTGATGATACAGTTCTTATGTTGGCAGTCTATATTGATGACATTATCATTTTTCACAAAAATGATGCGTTAGTTGACAACGTCAAAAGTCAATTGCAAAAATATTTTGGTATAAAAGATTTAGGCGATTTAAGTTATTATTTAGGACTTAATATACAAAAGAAAGATGATAGAGTGGTTAAAACCACCACCACATCAGAGGACATTTATATTAAGAGTGTTAGAACGCTTTGGAATGATGGAATGTAAGAGCTCTGATACACCCTTACAAAAGGTTGAGTTAAAAAAGAGTACCTGTGAAGATCAGCGACTGCCTTATCAGTCATTAATAGGTTCGTTGATGTATATTGCTGTAAATACAAGACCTGATATAGCCTATGCGGTAAGCTATCTTAGCCAATATCTTACTTGTTATGATAGTAGTCATTGGAATGCTGGAAAAAGGGTATTGCGTTATTTAAAAGGAACTCTTGATTACAGTATAACATACACAAAGACTGGCAAATATATCGAAGGATTTGTGGATGCTGATTGGGCGAATGACTCCACTGATAGGCGGTCATACGGTGGCTTCGTGTTTAAGTTAGCGAATGGGCCTATATCATGGGAATCTCGGAAACAAACTACAGTGGCGTTATATTCGACCGAGGCCGAATACATGGCGTTGACATCTGCTACAAAAGAAGCAATTTTCATACGCCGTTTTCTATCGGAGGTAAGTGGCATAATTGGTATAGTATCTCTATATACTGATAGCCAAAGTGCGAGAAATATTGCACTTAATCCGGTCCACCACAGTAGAACCAAGCATATTGATACTAGGTTTCATTTTATTCGAGGTTGTTTGCTTGACAAGACTGTTGAATTGTTTTATATTCCTGCCACAGAAATGCAAGCAGACATACTTACAAAGGCTTTAGGACGTATCAATTTTTGAAATGCGTTAAATCTATTAACCTTACAAAATAATCTAATATAACTGTTTTTATGTTTTGTCTTATAACTCTGTTTTTCTGTTGTATTAGATTGTGTGAGCTTTGATTAAGGGTGGGTGTTGTATGATACTGGCATATAGGTAGTCATACTATGCTAGATATAATCAAAGCTACTTGGTTTTAAATGTATGTATATGTATTCTTTTGGATGGCATATATTGTCATCTGTCATGTCTGTTTTTATCTTCAAATAATATAAAACTATTACATGAACAATTCTTTTATTAGTAATTTTACAACACATACCCTTCACGATGTGCTCAAGGCGACGTTCACACAACGAATGACACTCGGACGGCTGTTGCGCCATTTTTATATTCTCAAAGCAGACGTAAACAACAAAATGGCGGCCGTACGAGAGTCATCGTTTTGACAACTTTTAATGGATCAATGTTAAACAATTTAATCAAGCCGAACAGCTAATTTATAATTTTAAAACAATAAAATGGTAACAATTAGGTATTCCAGTGTAGTTGCTAACACTATTGAATTCATTATTTAAAATAGAGAAACCAAACGTCATTCTTGTTTTTTATATTTATACCTTTACAGGAGCCGAAATCATAGGATGACTAAGGTAATGGTCGTCATACATGTGCTTTCCAATAGCAAAGTGTAGAGACGCGTGAAAGGACATGTAGCCGACATAAAACATAAGCGCGATAATAAGTCTGCAGTGTGTGAGCATACTTTCAATTTTATAAACCACAATATTCTTGCACGAGAACATAAAATGCTACGCTAAGATAGTGAGATCAGAAAACATCTTAATTTTAATAGAGATGAAGGTTGAAACGTTCCACCTGCTTCGATCCCATAATTAATAAAATAATATTTAACAAAAAGATACGCACTGTGAAAACTCGTGATGTATTTAGCTCATTTCCAAAAAAAAAGTAAGATAGAGGTCGGTCCCCCTGTCCGAGTTTCTTTCGCCAGTTATTTTGGGAAGGGCCACCCAATTTTCGAACTGGTAGTAGACTCAGTCACAGTTATCGTAGACATAATAATTGTTTCATAAAATGCAAAATAGAACAAATCATTTTATTTGTATAAATGTTATATTTAGGAACGTGCCCGTTTAAAGAATTAGAAGGTAGCATATGTATGACGACCATGACTTAAGTCATTCTGTGAACACGGCTCCTGTAAAGGAGTCGAAATGTCAGGAACAAAATATAAAAACCATGTGTACAATTTACACGTAGTAGAAGTGAAAGCTTCAAATATTTTGGTTTCAAGATAATGAGACAAATGTAAAATTTCGGCAAAAGGATAATTGTTTTAGTAATGATCATAGTGACACAAAGTTAGATAATTATTTTACATTTTATTCGTATATATTACAGACTCAGAGCTTACATTTTCGATAAATGATACAAGAGGCTTATGGTTACTAAAGTACATACCATGAACATAAGGGACACTGTATAATGCATCCTATCTCATTTTCTCCTACGTTAAATCTGATGAATTTATGTGTTTGTCTCCTTTTAATATCGCTTTTTCGTTTCATCGACTTTCAAATCATAACGATGCTAAAGAAGTTTTCACATCAAAAAACAAGATTAAATGCGTCGCTTATCCGGTAAAGTCATTTACTTTAAATGTGAGATGAGCGCAAAAGCCTAAAACTGAACGGTTATTCAACCATTATTAATTGCATCAATTAGTCAATCGGCACATTTGTAAACGAAATATTTATTAATAATTTAGATGGCTTTCCGTCACCGAACGCATTACTCATAAGCATCAGCAATTTAACTAATAGTCACTTTAATGATTATGGACACACATAATAAAAACATAATAATAATCTTCATATCTTATCATTGAAGATATGTCAACCTTTTTCATTAACAGTTAAGGTGTATGGGTTAGTAACGTACTTATACAAAACTTAAATAAATACAATTTAGGACAAGTAAGGTAGAAAGCTTACGTAGCCACCAACTGCGCATGCGTAGTAGAATACCCATTTGTGTGTTAATGATAGGTAATAAAATTTTAAACGTGATTCATAAAAAAGGGTTTCTTTTACCTGTGAAAAGCTGGCAAGCCTATAAGCTACTTTTATAGTTGTGTATAAATTGTATATATATTTGGAAAACACAAGCTGCAAACCATATTTTAAGAATTTAAAATGCTTAATTTCAATTCATGTATTGTAAATCTGCCTCTACGTAAAAAAGCGTGTGTGCAATTCACACGTGTTAGAAGTGAAACCTACAAAATAATACGTACACGTATACAAAATACCACGTTTGTTGTGATGCCTCCTCTCAAGCTTCGTACTACGCATGCGCACGCAAACACGTATTAACACACGTACATAATGCTTCCTATCTCATTGTCTTCTACGTTAAATCTTATTAATTTATGTGTCTGTCTGTTTTTATTGTCAATTTTTCGTTTCATCGACTTTCAAATCACAACGATGCTAAAGAAGTTTTCACTTCAAAAAGTAAATACTTTCCAGTGAACTGACGACCTGATAATTTACGTCTGAAAATCAAATTAGCATTGACACCGTCTAAATTTACACTAGGAGCTGTTTTCAATGTGCGTCGAAATATATTATGAAATCTTGCAAGCGATAAAACAGAAGAAAAGATAAATGATTCATAAAACTAATTTGAAATGTTCTTATCATGAAAGTTCATTATTCCTTGAAGGAGTTTATTGAAGATAAAAATTGGGATCTCTATTGATCCCAATCAAGCACGGGAGCCAAAATAGGATCCACGATGAATAATCTTCATATAAATATTGAAAAAACCAAATATATGCGTTTTTATAACCGCAAATATAAAGAAAATGAACTAAAACTTTCGATTAATAATGGATTCGTAATGGAAGCCAACAAGATTACGTTTTTAGGAATAGTCATAGACAACCGATGCTCGTGGGAAGAGCATGTGACAAAGGTTTGCAGTAAATTAAATAGGTTCACGTTTGCACTCTGGCGGTTTAACCAAGCAAATAAATCAAAAAGCTGCCTTAGTTACTTATCATGGCTATGTGGCATCTAATATTAAATATGGTATACTACTTTGGGGAAATTCAGTGGATATAAACAGAGCATTTATATCACAGAAGCAATGTATCCGCGCCATCTGCGACGTTCCACATGATGCAGACAATTGTTTCCTAAATTAAAAATACTGACATTACCTTCAATGTATATAATGGACTGTTGTGTTTTTGTGAGAATGCACTCTGATTTATTTGAAAAAAAAAAGCTGATTATAATTTTAAATCAACAAGATACCATGGTAAGCTGTTGTTGCCCAAAATGCACACCGTTTTTTTTGAAAGAAATCGTCACGCTAACTGCATAATGATCTTTAACAAGTTACCTAATTCAATCACCGAACTTTCTGTACCATTGTTCAAAAGAAGATTGTTTAATTATTTAGTAAATAAGTGTTATTACTCTGTTGAGGAATATCTTAACACTAAAATTGACAAAGAATTTAAATTATTGACATTATAATAAATAATAATAATATAATAATAAATAATAATAATCTACGGAAATGTAATAATAATAGAATTAAAACTGGTATTTGTGCAATGAATTGTTACTACGTATGTGAATAATAATTAATTAAAATTAATGTAATTGCTTGACATTCACATGCCCACTGTTGGCTAAACAGACGAACTGATAATGTTTATTTATATATCTTTTATTGTACTCTGTTTTCTGTGAATAAATTATTTCATTCATTCGTTCATTCAAGATGGAAGGAGCTAACCCAGAAAGTACCTTTCACCCTGTCTTTGGAAATAGACGGGTAATAAGTTCTTGGAAATAAATAAATAATAAATAAATATTTCTTACATTCACACCAATTAGCCTAGCCCAAAGTAAGCACTCTAAAGCTTGTGTTATGGGTACTAGGGTAACGGATAAACATACATATATGATACATACATAATATTCATAAAAATATACATAAACACCCATGACTCGGGTACAAATGCTCGTATTCATCATACAAACATCTACCCCTTCTGGGATTTGAACCCAGGACGGTCGGTGCGAAAGGCAGTTTCACTACCGTTGCACCAAACTGTCGTCATAAAGAACTACAGAAATACAGACGAGAAAGGAATTTCGCTCCTTTGTTGTGCGCATTATGAAGGATGTTGCAAAGCGCTTGATGCGACAGGCAGGAATAGCAACCAAGAAAGGGTGGTAGCCTGCAGTGCGTCTGGATGTCTGACGGAAAAAGGAGATGGCGGTATAATGCAGCACCTGAGCACACTCTTTAAAGTACTGTCTGTAGAAGATTTTTATAATTTTTATATTTTATGCATTTTCAATGCGATATTATAAGATAAATTATAATAATAGAAAAATACAAGAAAAAATCGACTCGGGTTACAAATGAATTCTCAGGCGGGAAACGAACCCGCAACCTTTGGAAATCCGGTCCAATGCTTTCCCAATTGAGCTACCGAGCCTTGTGAACACTCGTCGAAATTTTCTAATACCTTCCTGATTTTACGCTGTAGGCCAGCGTTGTTTCATCAATGAGAGGAGCGTTGTTTCCCGCCTGAGAATTCACTTGTGACCCGAGTCGATTTTTTTCTAGTATTTTTCTATTATAATAATTTATCTTGTAGAAGACTTACTAATTGATGAACATTTGGTGCAACTGTAGCGATCCTGTCTTTCGCACCTAGGGTCCAGGGCTCGAATTCTGGAAGGGACAGACGTTTCTATGATGAATACAACTATATATTTCTATGAATATTACATATCTATGTATTATATTTGTATGCCTTACCATTACCCTAGTATCCATAACACAAGCCTTACAGTCCTTGCTTTGGGCTAGGCTAATTGGTGTGAATGTAAGAAATATTTATTTATTATTTAGACGTATACTTCTGCGCTCATAACCAGTGGTCGGAGTAGGTATATTGATTTTAGATACTTGCGTCATGATATCATAACATGGACATGCATTTCTTCCGGAATGTACCGGAGTTTCCAAAAATTTGGTAAATAGAGTAATAAAATAAAAAACCATATGTAAGCAAACAAAATTGTTTATTGTGAATACAAATAATCATTATTACAGTTTTATTAAAAACAATTATTTTTAATCCTCATCGGTTACAATTTCTACATTTTGATTTTCTGTCTCTATACAATTAAAATAAATAACTATAATTTTTTCAATATTTTCGATTTTTAAGCTATTTCTTTTAACATCTAAGATCCATTTGTAAGTGGAAAATGATCGTTCAACATCTGTAGATGTCAATGGAGCGAATTTGAAATAAAGTTTCTGATTATTTGCTACGCTTTTTTCAATACTCTCGCTGTATTCTCTAATTGTATCTAAATCTGGATTTCGTTCCATAACTGATTCTATTTTATTTTTTATATTCTCATTATTGCACTCGTTAAGCGTAGCCCTTACTTGATCAAATACTAAAAGTGAATCAGCTAGAGATAAATTTTGTTTTTGTAACTCTTTTAGGGCTAGTAGTATAATAGAGTAATTTTCTTCGATATATTTTAAATCATTTTCTAAATTTTGTTTTTCCAAAATGTTTTTTGCGTTTCGTATGGCTATAGCATCAGAACTGCTCAAGCAGGATAAAACTTCTTTTATTTTATCTAAATGTTGAGCGTAGTAAGATGTTGCCTGTAACCAAGTACCCCATCTGGTAATGACTGGTTGCGGAGGCAACGGTAAGTCAGGATATTTTTCTTTTAAAATGTTTACCCTACTAGGAGCCTTTAAAAATACTTTTTTAACATTTGATATAAGAATATCAATATCGTTGTATTCTGACCTTATCTGCTCACTTACACGATGAAGAGCGTGCGCCAAACATGTCACATGCTTCATTTCAGGTAAGTAATGTTTTAAATTTCGCCCTGCAGATAGCATGTACGCGACACTGTCAGTGCAAAGCATTAAAATATTGTCAACTTTCGCTTCAAAAGTGTTTTGCCATAAATTTTCTAGACATTGCAGTACAAATTGTGTTATTGTTTGTCCATTTACTGCTGTTAGCATTTTACAAGCAATCAAATAAGGCCGGCCTGCACTATTACTAGGATGCAATGGTTTTATTAGGAAATTGACTATGTATCGACCAAAAATGTCTGTTGTCTCATCCAGCGATATCCATAGTTTCTCATTTTTATTAATTTCATAAATCGAATTGATTTTATTCCTATAAAACTTCTCCAAATAAACTTTTCGTAACTGTGATTCGTCAACCACTTTACGATTGGTACAAACGCAACAACAAGTACTGCACATATATTTCTGAAAAAACTCTTTGAACGCTGGATTTTTCATTTGCGACCAAGGAATATTGCATAGAATCAGGAACTTAATGAGGTCGAAGTAAAATTCCTCTTGCGGTCTCTTAAATTTTCCTTGATGTACAGCGCCTTCAATGTGTTTGGTAATGTTGCCTCTATTCACAGCTTTCAAATGACTTTCACACTTTGTACAGTATATAGTGCCACTAGCGTTATCGTAAAGTAGCTCAGGATAGTGCAATAACCACTTTAGCACTGTTTCAGCCTTGACCTTTGCCATATTTATTTATATGTCACCTAAAACAATGATTTAAATTTACAATATATACATACACAACTGTAAAGTCGATAATGAAATTCTGTTTCATATAAAGTGATTTTTTTAACTGAAGCGGTGATAGCCCTGCGGTGTGCGTACCGGACTCTCATGCGCTATGATGATTGCTATAAAGTGATATTTTAACTGTTTCCAAGTTCTAAAACCTTCTTAAATAGTGAAAATAATTAAAACTTACCCGTACAAAAACAACTTCAAATGGGCCCAATCCAAGAGTAATAAATCGATGTCCGTAGTTATAAGCCAAATTCGTCGTTTTAAGTAGATTTCAGAAGACAGTACACAAGCCAGGGTCAAGTCAAGATATTCACAACACATAAAATAAGCGCACTCCACGAACCGAAATAAGTGAGTGAGCCACTTGGTCTGGATGTCGGTGCGAGCATTGTTTTCGAACAAACAGTCAATGAGTCATCCAGGATACTTGATTCTAATTGGTCAGATGCGTTGAGCATAGACATAAGAGGACAAAAGACCCTGTTTGCCGGATGTCGTGTGTTGAAATGAATATTATTATTATATCATTTTATAAATGAGAGCGAGTGAGAGGCACGCGTCCCTTCCACTCGGGCATGGTTAGCCCGCCTAAGAGCGAGAGAGACAGAGCGAGAGAGAGAGTGAGAGAGATAGGCATACACACCGGTTCATGTCTTGCGCTTCTATTTCGCTTAGGCGGTGATATATGAAATTCAGTGCGAGATTCTTTGTATAAATTAATGTTTTAAATATAATTCTTTGTATAAATAAATGTTTTAAATTGTTACTATTATTTCATCCTTCTTCCTACTATACGAATGAATATTCACATTAAAATTATTTTACCACTCAAAGTCGTTGTCACGTAAAACTTTCGCCCGTATATCGACTTTACAGGCAACCAATTTTTTTTACTATTAAATTCTGGCCATCTACGCCACTAGCAGCATAGCGTTGAGAGTATTGATACATTTTTAACTAGTTTCATGTAATAATTTCGATGTTTCGGTATTTTTATCATAATAATCCGGAAACTCGGAGGCGTATCCATATTAACATATACGTTTGATGTCAGTGACCTTAATTCAATATACCTACTCCGACCACTGCTCATAACACATTTAAATAAACAACTTATTTAGGATTTCTTGAGTATTCTGACGTTTTCGGGCTGTTATCACAGGATGACTAAGGCAATGGTCACTAATTACAACTGTGATTTAAAAATATTTAATTAATAGCAAATATACATTTAAATTTGCTTTGCCCAAACCGGGTTTATGTATAATACTATGATAATTAAATGTAATATCTATGTATACTACATGATATTAGCAATAAATTATTTATGAAAGACTTGAGAAAGTCTATTTAAATATCAACAGCGCAAGTCATAAAGTGCCGTTCAAAAGAGATGATTTGGGGAAAAGAATTTTACTGATGCAGAAAACTTGTAAGCGGCGTCTCAACCATTAATATTAACATACGGCTAATTTGTAGTCCGTATTACAATATGTTTAAGGTCCAAATTGGTGTTATCAGAAATTGATGCTTAGTTTATCAAAAATTCAAATCGTGACATCGACTTGTAAGTTGTAAAATTAATGCGACGCGTGACCTTTGACACTTTGACACGCAATCAACGTTCACAAATGAATATTGCTAAGTGCTCGAACGTATTCATTATAAATATTATATCTCGAACCATTTAATTTGTTGCTAAAATTATATTACGTTGATTCACATCAGAGTGAAATTTATGTAGATTATTTTGCCCAAAATTATATTTCAAATGTCATTTTATTATTTGTTACCAAAAGACCTCTCTAATTTATGACATTTATGAATCTGTATTAGCATTTATATTAAAAGTGCGTCTAAATTTACGAAAAATAAGTGGCCATCGATTCTAAGAAATTCTGTGATCGGCTCTGTGCTAAAACTCAAAAGAGAGCTTATTTATAAATATTTATTTTGATTTTGCCTTTTTATGATAATTTTGTATACCGATTATTAAATTATGATTCTGACATGTTACATACATGTCAGAATTAAGTATATAAGTATATAATAGTAATAATTCATTTGCAATTTGAAATATGTAACAACTTTATAAGTAATGAAACAGTATTCTATTCTATGCTTATGTTACAAGAGTTACTATACAGCTAACAGTTAGGTGAAAATTAGTGAATGCCAACTGCGGCGAAGACAATATTTCTTTTCTGTCTTTTTTGAAAGCTCTGATCGTAAATTCGAACATGTTAGCTCAGTCTTGGCCTAATCTTATTGACCAAATCAATCTGAAGACTTAATCAATGACACGATGTAAGATGAAATGTTATTTATTGGAACAATATAGATATTTAACAAACGACATACCGACATGTTTAGAAATGCATTATTAATATCTTTAGCATCAATAGACAACAATATATGTATTTCTATAAGTTATACTCGTATATATTAAATGCGCCTTGTACGGTTTGAGTACCTTTTTATGATAAATAGTGTAATTCTTGATATAATACAAATGATATATTTAACAGAGTTAGTTCAATAACTACTGACTGAAAAATGATATGATCATTGATATGAGTACACACAGCCTGATTGATTGCCGACGAACTGTTTATTAAATAACCTAAATTAACGAATGTGGCGTAAAATGCTTTTATGACAAAACTGTATGAGTTAAGGTCGTACGCCTATAAAAAAAAACAGTGCCGTTTAAGGACGCCCAAAAGAAGCGAAGCAGCCACGCAGACTGACATGAGTGGAAGCGAGACAGAAAGCCACGCGCACTAAGTAGGGAGGCAGCCGTCTTTTAAATATATCGGGTAACGGTACTAAATCAGACGCTCTCGTGTAACGATCTAATATGACGCTTAGCACGGATAGTAAGGCCGTGCGGCTAGCGCCTATATTCGAACGGTCTGAACCTCCGTATAGAAGCTTCGCTTCAAAAAAGAAGTTATATGTTTTTTATTAAATTATTTTTTTTCTCTATTTTGCATGGAATATAATAAATTATAACATTTAGTTGAATTTTAATAATTACATGAATTATGTTATATTGTATAAAAATCTAATTAGATTTAAAAATTTGCAAGCTACCACTAAGTAAGCTGTTGAGCACATAAATGTATGTAACACCTTTTATACCATGTTAAAAGCAAAAAAAAATATGGTTATGATAATACCATATTCACTTTAACAGCTAACTTCATGGTGTCACTTTTTGACGTGACAACGTCTTATAAATTGGTTTGCCGGGTGACACTTCAAGAAACTGCGTTACGCTCCGCTCACGTTATGCGCTTACAATGAGAGCGAGTGAGAGGCACGCGTCCCTTCCACTCGGGCATGGTTAGCCCGCCTAAGAGCGAGAGAGACAGACATAAAAAGTGGAAGGGACGCGTGCCTATAAATTAATGTTTTAAATATAATTTTTTGTATAAATAAATGTTTTAAATTGTTACTATTATTTCATCCTTCTTCCTACTATACGAATGAATATTCACATTAAAATTATTTTACCACTCAAAGTCGTTGTCACGTAAAACTTTCGCCCGTATACCGACTTTACAGGCAACCAACCTTTTTCGTTGCATACTTCGTGCGCAACTTCCATTACATACAAAATTTCATCATTAATGCACCAAAAGAAGTATAACTTAAAAAAACACTACGGTCATTGTTGATGGCGATTAACAGGTGGGATTCGAACCCAAGGTCAATTCAGCGGTCAGAGCAGTCGTCCAATAAGGTCGTGGGTTTGAATCGTACCTGAGGGCTCGAGGATGTGGTCGTTTTTGTATGCGTATTTAAACTTATATAAATAGTGCACTGTGAATGCTAAATATGAAATAAAAATATATGAAATGAAATGAAAATAACTTTATTCAAATGCACTTAAAATAAGTTTTTTTGAATCGTCCAACATTTTTACTTACCATCTATTCAGGACGTCTTTTAACTGACAAAAAGAATGGGCCAAAGAAACTCGTCAGCTTAAACAGAAGTAACGACATTTACAATATAATACGTCGTCACCATGCATAATCCACTAAATAAAAAAATAAAAAACAAAATATTAATACTAATAACTTAGCCCAGCCAAAAATGAGCTCGGTAAGGCTTGTTATGGATGATAAGGTAAAGGTATCCATAACACAAATAAACATGACTCAGCAATAGATAATCATTACACAAATGTCTGCGATCGGTAGTGGTCATAATAATTTTGTTTTATGATTTTTAAATATTTTATGCATTTTTAATGCGATCTTATAAGATAAATTATTATAATAGAAAAATACTAGAAAAAATCGACTCGGGTCACAAGTGAATTCTCATAAATATCATAAAACTAAAATGGCTGTTTCATCTTAATCGATTGCCCAAACATTTGTAAAAATGTTTCTTTCCAATACGAGAGGATGTTCCCCTCATTAGTGAAACAACGCTGGCCTACAGCGTAAAATCAGGAAGGTACTCGAAAATTTCGACGAGTGTTCGTACGCTCTTCTATTTAAAAAAAAACAAAGTCATCACTTAAACAGATTGCATCATTTTGAAGAAGTGAGTGTCGTGTTGCATTACTAGTTAATGTTAGTTTGGTTAACGCGTCAAAACTGTGAGCTAGTATTAAATTTACGTTTACCTTTAACATCGAAAATAATATTTTTTACAAATATTGAACATTCGATTTAGATGAAACCAGCTATTTTATTTTATTTTTGCATTCACAATAATTTCTATAAGATATGAAATACACCGACATATCTATTAATTTTCTTAAAATACGTCAACTGAATTCAATACATCTTCCGATTGACCATTCCGATAGCAAAATGTAACTCCGATTCGTTTACTTAGAGAACCATAAATATGTCAGCATTGGAAATATAACGCAACGTCTCTCGTCAACGTCATATATCTTTCTATTCTATCGTAGCGAGCACTGTGTCACCCACATGTCAATAAATCACTACGATCTGTGTACACTGTTGGAAAACGACATTTTGAAACTGCTTTTAAGAGTATTGGCAAACACATTATTAATATATTTTTATTTTTTGTTATTTCAACTCAAACTGCTGGACTTTATATGTAAAAGAATATAACTATAATTGTAATATCAAAATAACATTATGTCACATGAATAATAAACCAATAAGATAGGAGACACCCCTCGGCATTATAATACACGATACAAGGATAATCTTCTACGAACTAATTCTAAATTAAACTATTCCGGACCATATCCAATGTCTATAAAAATTTATTATAAATTACCAGAATACTTAAAGGCTGAAACTAATCGACTAATTACTTCTCAAATATATTGATGAAATGTCTGCGACTCTCTCTTCCATCTTGTTGTGCCTGTCAAGTTGCTTGCGATTATTAAATGCCATTAATATATTGAGAAATTCATTTAGACTGCAATGAAGTTTTAAGTAAATATATATACATACACGTATTACTAATTAATATATACATGTATTTTTATGCAATCACAATGCCATATTTCTAGAATAAATTAAATATCTATAAAAAAACAAACAAGGGTTTGGAGGCGTGGTTATTCTTCACAGGAGTATTTTATGTCCTTATAGAAACATTTCACATTTCAAATTTAAATTATTAACAAATTTATCGTCCTTATATGAGTAATTTGATAAAAAAATATTATTGTTATATTTTGTATAATTAAGAATGAAAATAATAATTTTCCGTGCCTTTACAGGGTTCTCGTTTGCGACACGACTATTTTTTGTAACAACTACGTATACTTCTAAACTTATTACATTTGATGTTGTAAATGAGTATTCCCTAGATCATGAAGAGACGTCGCTAACGTCAGCTGGACAATTATTGGAAAGATCTCACAGGTCTATCAAGGTCTTGAAAACTCAATTGAAAGATTGCTCGCCTGGATAGAAAATGGGTGTCGGTTCATCAGAGGCAGCATTCATTACCTATGGTGCAGGGCTCTATTGACCCACGTAAATAGAGCTCCGGTTGGCGTACATTTCGTATGGCATCAGGAGCGTTTTTTCTTTCAACATGAAGAAAACCTTAACACAAATAATTAAAGATTACCAATTGCGCGTGTCGTCACCTGTTTTGATTCGTTTCAAAACACGCCGCTAATCATACAGCGAATTCGGCTGTTCATTTTAAAAATAAAGTTTGAATTTCCATGGACGAACGTCATGCGCGATATATATTTCTCAAATGCGTCGACTCAAAGGCATGCAAAACTAACAAATCTTCTTTCAAATTTTTATCCAAAAAATAAACTTTATTATCATTTGGGGAAGCTTTGACAGTTTCTGGCAATGTGCTATTATTTGTACCCATTCCATTTTGACCGCGCTCTTACTAGAGGGCGCTACATGGGCCAGAGACGCTTCTGGGGATCATGTCTCGCTCGACTCCTGAGACTTGGTGAACTTGTCTTATAATTTCTTTACATTATTAATTCAAGTCAATAATAAATTGGCGAATATCGAACGCGGTCCATTCGACAGAACACCCAATGGGCTGGCTACCTTTAAATTTTGTATGCTCGAGAAATCAAGTAATATAATTTGAGAAGTGTCCCAATAAGTGTATATATATGACGACCGTCTGTCGTTTGACGCAATGGTAGTGATCCTGCGTTTCCAACTGCCAGTCCTGGCTTCGAGTCCCGGAGGAGCAAGTATTTATATGATAAATACGAGCATTTGTATCCAAGTTATGTGCTTCAATACATATATACACCTAACCCATATTAACTTAAGGAATTTCTATGTACCGCTAGTGAGTGGAACTCTTTGCCTGAGACTGTGTTTCCAGATAAATACAATTTAGGGGTCTTCAAGTCACGAGTGAATAGGTATCTTCTAGGCAAGCGCGTCATTTCCTAGATAGCATCGTCGCTTATCATCAGGCGAAATAGCGGTCTAGCACTTACCTATTTACAATTTAAAAAATCCGTTAGCCTAGTATCCATAACACAAGCCTTTCAGTGCTTATTTTGGGCTAGGCTTATTGGTGTGAAAGTAATAAATATTATTATTATTATATTCTAATAAATAAATCTAAAAAAAGGTTATTCCATAAAAGTACTTACACGCATGAAGTCGCGAGCGATTACCAGTATTTTATAATCCCTTTGATCTTGAAATTTAAAGCTCGAATGCATTTTGCGTTCAAGCTGAAAATTTTCCATTAAATATATTGAAGACGTTCTTTATCAAAGAAGTATAAAATTTCGCAACAGCCAAGTGCAGACATCGAATTTGGCTCACATAACTCCACCCTTACCGGGGGAGAGCGTCCCCACCACCGCGTCACTTTATCCCGCACCCGAAGCAAGAGCATCGACCTATTTATTTATTATTTCTATTAGATTATATGCTAGTTTACAGACTAGCCTCCAACTCACAAGCAAATCATAAAATTTACCAAATTAATACAAATAGATGTCAAAGATTATAAAAAAAAATATGTTAACAAAATATTAATGAATTCAGAAACGCCAGGAATTATTATTACAAAAGTATCTGTTTACGCCTACATTACTTCTATAGCAATTTCATAGATTTACGCTTCAACATTATTGTCATCCACCGTACCAATTTTCACATTATTGTGACGGTAGAAATTTTATTAATATACGCAATTCACTTTCTCTCATCGTCTGCTAAGCTGTGGTTTTATTTAATCCAAACCTAATTATTCACAAAATATCAAGAAGTTCAACATCAACCTTTGCTCTAAACAAAAGGGAATTTTTGGCGACCGTGAGAAGTTTTTGCAACCGAAACCAATCTTTGGATAAAACGAAGTTTATTGCAAACTCGAATTTACAATATTGGACTACAAAAAAAGATTGTGACGCATTGCAAGTAAAGTCTTATTTGGGACTATAACCGAAGAAATTAAGTTGATAATCCTGCCTTTGGACAACGATACCACAAAAGTTCGTACCGAAGAAAGGTGCAGCTGTTATATTTCAACAAGTTAAGTGCCATTCATATACCTAACTTACCTATACCTTCCTTTGTTCTTTCGTACCTACAAGTCGCAAATAAATCTCAATTATTTAGTTAGCTAATCACTTGCGCCTTACTTTATTGATTAAAGAAATAGTTTGTAATAAAAATTGTAATTTTATACCCGCCGTTAGGGTTCTCTGATAATAATTTCGAAAAAATTTAACATTGTAAAATCCAATCATAAAGTGACAAAGTGCATTTTATTTTCTACGATAGTAAGTAGATTTCGCCGAACATTCCAGGTGCTCGTATTGTTTGGCGTTGTGAGCACTGTTCGCCGCCCGTCGCGTGAGGCCTCCGCTAGTACGGCGACACGCCCGCCGCCCGGCACGACGCCGCCGTCCGGCTAACCGTTCCGGTTTCCACCAGCTGCCTGCTTTGTTCGCTGAGGGGAGGAGCGTGAGGATTTGCATTTTATTCCTTTTTTATACTTATACCCATTTAATTAACTCCTCAAACTTTGTTGACGTTATATATATTTAATAATATAACTTATACTCTTACACTCTTCTTTATAAATACGAATATTAGTTGCTTGCCATAAAAATGTCTTCCGAAGAAGAAAAATCTCAAAATAATTTAAAGGCACTGCTATCAAAGCGTAGTTCTATTAAAGGCCAGATTACAAAATTTAAAAATTATTTGGTTAAAATATCTAGTCAACAAAACATTTCTAATATTGAAATAGTAGAATTAACACTGAAACTTTCTAGAATTGAGAGCTTATCAACAAAGTTTGATGATCTACAAACTGAGATCGAGATCTTAAACACTCAAAGTTTAGATTTTGAACTTGATGAGCGCGAACGCATTGAACATGACATTATTCAAGCTATTGCTTCAAGTAAAGATTTAATACAAACCTATGAAGCTAACCATTGCAGCGAAGACGATAACCGTCGTATGTCTATGCCCAATGTTTGCTCCGCTCACCAGGATGTAAGTTTTAAACTGCCGCAAATTCAGATTTCGAAATTTGACGGATCACATTTTCGCTGGCTCGAATTCCGCGATACATTTCTAAGTTTAGTTCACAAAAATGAACGCATTCAAGACATTCACAAATTTCATTACTTATTGTCATATCTCGAGGGTGACGCCGCTCGCATTATTTCAAATCTTGAGGTATCCTCCGCTAATTACAAGGAGGCATGGAACTTACTTTGTGAACGATTTGATAACAAAAGAATATTAATAAATCACCACTTAGATTCATTATTCAACATACAAAGTTTAGCAAAGGAGTCTGACAAATCACTTCGTTTCCTAGTCGATCACGTGACAAAAAACCTCCGCGCTTTGGCGAGTTTAGGTCAGCCCACAGATCACTGGGATATACTAATAATTTTCATGCTTTCTTCTAAATTAGATAACCGTACTTTAATAAAATGGGAGGAATACCGCAATACATTGAACGATATTCCAAACTTAGAACAATTTAATAAGTTTTTGATTGATCGAGCAGATGTTTTGGAATCATTAAATAGAAATAAATTTATTAACAACAATATCAATCAAAAACCACAGTTTACGTCACGTCCTTTTCAATCCAATAATCAATTTAATTTAATGCAAAATAAATCATATAGCAATAAAATTGAACGATTTCAAAACACAAACAACACAAAATCTTTCGCATCAACAAGCCAAATGCAACAAAAATATAGTTCTTATTTATGTGTAGTCTGTAACGGAAATCATAAAATATATGATTGTTCTTTATTTAAGTCTAAGGGTTTAAAAGAAAAATTATTACTTGTGTCAAAATACAAATTGTGTGAAAATTGTTTAAGACAGGGACATCCTGTTGGCGAATGTCGTTTGGGCCCCTGTAAACAATGTAATAAATATCACAACACATTATTGCATGATCCTAATTTGTCAGTAAATTGTAATACTAATGAACAACAACAAGGTGATTCAGTGGTAGCGTTTACTCAACAAAAAGCCAAACAAGTGTTATTATCCACAGCAATGATTGAAGTACATAATCCATATAATAACAAGGTAGAGACGGTTCGCGCGCTCCTTGATAGCGGCAGTCAATCTTCATTTATTAAAAAATCCCTGCAACAAAAATTAAATTTGAAAGTTAATTCACACGATTCGTTAAATGTAATAGGATTAGGTAATACATGCTCTAGCAAAATATCAGAAAGCCAAATTACACTATCTTGCTATGTGCTCGATGATCTGACAGGAGATCTTCCAAAGGCTCCCATCGATGTGCAGAACCTAAAAATTCCCAAACATATAATATTAGCCGATCCTAAATTCAGCCACCCTGCTTCAATCGAAGTGCTAATTGGTGCAGATATCTTCTGGGATATCCTAGGAAGTGAAAGATGCTCTCTAGGCCCCAATAACCCAAAGTTACAAAGTTCAAAATTCGGTTGGATAATAGCTGGTCCCATAAACTCATTCCAACATTCAAACCAGTCTATTATTCAATGTAATCATATTGAAGTGTCAAAGCCAAACATTGATCAATTACTCACTAAATTCTGGGAGCTAGAAGAGCTTCCCCAAAATAGAATTCTTAGCCCCAGCGACATGGAATGCGAAAAACATTTTCTAAATACTACTGTTCGCTTAAATTCAGGCAGATTCTGTGTCAAACTTCCCCTAAAGGTGGCTCCAGACTGTCTAGGTGATTCTTATACCCAAGCAAAAAATCGATTATTTTCTCTAGAAAGACGTTTTAGAAAAAATCCTGAACTAAAGTTACAATATACTCAATTTATTCGCGAATACTCAGATTTAGGACACCTTTCAGAGTCACCTATACCTATTCCAAATCCATCATATTTTTTACCGCACCATGCCGTATTCAAAGAAAGTGAATCAACTAAAATTAGAGTAGTATTTGATGGTTCTGCTCCCACCACCTCGGGGTACTCCTTAAATGACATTTTACTGGTAGGGCCTAATATGCAGAGCTCTCTTTTTTCCATTTTGGTGCGTGCACGGCTTTATAAGTTTATTCTAACCGGTGATATCAATAAATTTTATCGCCAAGTAGCCGTAGATGAACAAGACCGTAATTTGCAGCTAATCTTATGGAGAGAAGAAGAGTTTCAGCCCATCAGAACTCTAAAATTAGGTACTGTCACTTACGGAACAGCAAGTGCCAGTTACCTTAGTACGAGATGTTTGTGGCAAGTGGGAGAAGAATGTGAAGATGAATTGATTAAAAACATTATTCAACAAGACATATATTGTGATGACATAATTTGTGGAACTGATGATGAGTCTCAGTTAAAATACATACAAAGGTCAGTATCTGAAGCCTTAAACTCAGCATGCTTTCAGTTACGTAAATATAAAACAAATTCACCTTCTTTATTTCATGATCCAGAATTCAATACTAACGAAAAACTTACTATCAGTGAATCGGCGAGTACTCTTGGCCTTGGCTGGGACCCGGTTCATGATAACTTCAACTTTCCTGTAAAAACAAAACCAAATCACGATGTAATTACCAAAAGAATAATTATGTCCAAATGCTTTAAAATTTTTGACCCTCTAGGTTTACTTTGCCCTTGTATAATTCAACCTAAGATATTACTCCAGAAACTATGGTTAAAGGGTATTGATTGGGATCAACCAGTTTCTGACGAAATAAAACACACTTGGGACGAAATTCAAGGAAACTTTCCTTCAATTTCAGACCTAAAGATTCCTCGTAGAGTCTTATGTGACTTTCCTAGTACAATAGAACTTCATTCGTTCTGTGATGCCTCACAAAACGCATATGGTGCTTGCATTTACATGAGATCACTAAACAAGAACAATGAAGTTGTGGTTAAACTCTTGTGCGCTAAATCAAAGGTTGCACCTGTGAAACCCACAACCATACCGCGTTTAGAGCTCTGCGCAGCCCTATTGGCAGCCAAACTATCTAAAAGCGTCCTTACCTCTTTAAGATGTAAGCCCACGCGCGTAGTACACTGGTGCGACTCCAGCATTGTGTTGAGTTGGGTGAATAATGATCCTATAAAATTAAAAACTTTCGTGGCGAATAGAATAGGTGAGATATTAGAACTTACCAATCGTAACTCGTGGCGATATGTACCCACTGACTCCAACCCGGCAGATTTGATATCCAGAGGTGTAAACGGCAGCCAGCTATGCAGCAACAGGTTGTGGTGGACGGGTCCGTCGTACCTGAAAGAAAACGAAACAAATTGGCCAAAATTAAATCAATCAAATGTTAATAAAAATGAAATAAATATAACTGAACTTAAATCACTTACTATCACTATACAGAAACCAAATTTTAATTTCGATAAATTTTCTAGCTTTACAAAAGTACAAAGAACTTTTGCTTATATTTTAAGATTTTTACACAATACTAAATTTATTAATAAGAACAACAAACTTACAGGAATTTTATCCACTGATGAATTAAATAATTCTTTTAACTTTATTTGTCGAGTAAGTCAAAGGCAATCTTTTACAGCTGAATATAAAAAACTTCTAAATAACAATGAATTAGAATCTAAATCTAAACTATTATCCCTATCCCCCTTTCTAGATCACAAAACTGATTTAATTAGAGTAGGAGGAAGATTAGATTCTTCTACTTACCCTTATGAAAAACGACACCCCATACTATTAGATTCTTCTCAGCACATAGTCAAACTTTATTTTGCACACCAACACAGACACAACTTACATGCTGGACCACAGCTATTGTTGTCTACAATCAGGGAAACAGTTTGGCCAATCAACGGGAGAAAGCTTGCCAGGCGAATTGTCAAGCAGTGCATAACCTGCACTCGTTTTCGTGGTCGAATCCTTAAGCCAAAAATGGGACAACTACCCGAGTCACGCGTTTCAATAGACTTCCCGTTTAAATCAGTCGGTGTTGATTATGCCGGTCCGTTTTTCATTTTGAATAGAAAGGGACGTGGTGCTAAACTAACAAAGTGTTACCTTTGCTTATTTATATGTTTGCGTTTTAAATGCGTTCATTTGGAAGCTGTCTCAGATTTAACAAAAGAGGCATACATTATGACACTTCGTAGGTTTGTTGCTCGACGAGGTCGACCAGCGGAGATTTGGTCTGACAATGGCAGAAATTTCGTAGCGGCAGCTAAAGACATTACAAACTTTTTAAAGCTCAATAATGAATCTCTATCTGAGTTTGCTGCACAAGAAGGAATAAGGTTCAAATTCATACCAGCTTACGCTCCCCATTTCGGCGGACTGTGGGAGGCTGGTGTTAAATCCGCAAAATTTCATGTCAAACGCGTAATGGGCATGTCCCACCTCACATTCGAAGAATTAGGTACACTTTTCGCGCAAGTGGAGGCTATCTTGAATAGTCGCCCTCTATGCCCTATGTCATCGTCCCCAAACGATTTCCTTTCCTTGACCCCTGGGCACTTTTTAATTGGAAGAGCACTAAATTCAATACCATCAGCTGACCTGAGTAGCTACCAGGAAACGAGTCTTCAAAGATACGCTCGGCTCGAGCAAATACACCAGCATTTCTGGAGAAGATGGCAAGCAGAGTATATTTCTGAGCTGCAGAGCCGCACTAAATGGAAGACTGACACAGCGACGTTAAACGTTGGAGATTTAGTTCTGCTGCATGAAGACAACGTTCCACCTCTTAATTGGCGTCTCGGACGTGTAATGCGCCTCTTTCCTGGAAAGGATGGAATAAATCGAGTAGCAGATATCAACACAATCCGAGGCTGCGTGCGTCGACCGTTGGTTCGTCTGTGTCCGCTACCATCACCTGAAGATCTTCAAGATTGAAAGCTGGAGCTTTTCAAGGGGGGGAAGATATGTTTACGCCTACATTACTTCTATAGCAATTTCATAGATTTACGCTTCAACATTATTGTCATCCACCGTACCAATTTTCACATTATTGTGACGGTAGAAATTTTATTAATATACGCAATTCACTTTCTCTCATCGTCTGCTAAGCTGTGGTTTTATTTAATCCAAACCTAATTATTCACAAAATATCAAGAAGTTCAACATCAACCTTTGCTCTAAACAGTATCAAATAATAAGATATGTCAAAAATATAATATTATTAATAAAAATATCCATAAAACGGCACAAACTAAAGAGCAAAACGGATTCCGCGTTACAGTAAATTGTATCATCATTTTCTTTGACATTTATTCACTTTAACGCGAAGTGTCTTTTGGTTATAACTCTTAACAAGTTATTTCTTGTCGAGGAGAAGTTAATTTAGATGAATTCTAAATTAATTTCTAAACTAAACTTTCTTAACAGATAAAGACTGCTCACTAAGCGAACCAACGTTACTAAGTGTAATGTGAACAAGTTACACAATAACAATTTATTCAGAGTTAAGAATAAATAAAACAAAAGTACCCGCATTATTTCCTAGAAAACTTTGTGTACTATTCCTATCGCTGCCTTCATATGCCGTCACATCGGCGGTGTGCGGTTTAAATAACTATTTGTACTACTACTATTTGTTACTACATATAATTTAATAGTTCTTTGTAGATAACCCGCAGCCTTTGGAAGTCAGATCCAATGAGCCAATCGAGCTACCGAGCCTTGTGAAGACCCGGCGAAATTTTCTAGTACCTTTCGATTCCAGCCTGAGAATTCACTTGTGAGCCGAATCGATTATTTCCAGTATTTTTCTATTAAATAAAATATCTCATAAGTTATAAAGATAAGTCATAAAATACGAAAAGAAATAAAAACACAGTTTGTTAAATATTTGAGAATGAAATCCCGGTGCCGTCAAATGGAGGGCCTTCGTCTTTCTAGTGTGAAAGGGTAAGCACAGCCACTTCAGAACATCGCCTTGAAGACAAATAATATAATAATATTTCTTACATTGACACCAATCAGCTTAGCCCAAAGCAAGCACTGTAAGGCTTGTGTTATGGATACTAGGGTAACGGATAGACTGATGATACATAAATAAGTACTATTCATAGAAATATATAAAAATACCCATAACTCAGGTAGAAACGCTCGTATTCATCAAACAAACATTTGCCCCTTCCGGGACTCGAACCCGGGACCGTCGGTGCGAACGCAAAGTCGCTACCGTTGCACCAAACATTCATAAAGAAATATGAAAAAAAGGGCATGAAACAATAATTTTAATTTTTGAAGTCACTCGACTAGGGTAGTGGCTCGCATGCCTTTTTTATGGTGGCCACTCTAAGGTCCCGGGTTCGATTCTCGGCCGGGTTAATATAGAAACCGTCATTGTTTCTGAATTCCTTAACATAAGTGCTTAAGCTACTTAACTTGGGTTCAAAGCAATGTATGTATGTGATGTTTTTTATATTTATATATTTATGTTTAATTGTCAGTGTGCGCCAGTCCCGTATATTTATGTTCTAGGTATAACTACCGACATCTAGTGTATTACTCCAAGAAGTATTCAACTATCGATAAATAAGAAACAGTTATATTTTTTTTTACTAGCGTCACATTTCGAAAGATTTAGAAAAAAATGACGGGTCTGTAACGGTTTCAGTAGCTTACTAGCTACGGATAGCGAGGGTTGTAGATTCTCGCCGGACACATCAGACAGGTTTAACATTTTCTAGTTACATAGATTCAACTGTTAAATAACAAAAAATATAAATGAAAAAAAATAATGAAAAAATTATATTTGATAAGAATCGTTACTGACACAAAATTTCAAACACAAAACTGTTATTAACCTATAACGAAAATGCTTTGGTTTTGTCTTCACCCGTCATTCCGATAATCTGACCCGTTACCTCATGAGTAATTTCATTGACCCCTTCTTAAATAACACTATTGTGATCCCAATTCCATTATGTTTCGACTACTGACTATATCAAAATTAATTAACAACCATTAAACAAAGTATGTTCAAAGTAATAGCATATTACTTACATCAAAATAGTTCATATTATATTACAAAGGCAAGAATATTTTTCTTGTTTTTAACCAGAAGCTTTCATTTACTTTCATCTGTCCCTGTGTCTGTAATGCAATCTTGCTTGTTAAATTTGACCCACTTCCCGGTTTCCGATTGAGGTGAACTTTAACATGTATATCGCGTGACAATGCCATATTATGATGATTTTGAGCTGATCTGATGTTGGAGCTGGAAGGTGATCTTCGGAACTCCGCAACAAAACGACATAAACCTATCGATTTTGGGCTCGTTTGATTCGTCTTGATGAATACTTTAGTCTTAAATAATATCCATATGCAACCACATCAATTTCGGGAAAATAAGTTCTTTCCATTTAATGTAAATGTGGATTTTGTCTGATTACTTTTTTTACTCTTTAGGTCGTTTTATTAACAAATAATAAAAGCTTGTTTTCAAAGTTTTTTTTTTAATATTATTTTTTTGTTTTAAGTTAATTACACACTTGTAGAATGTTTTTCTTTTTATTTCAACATACTTTTTTAAACGAGTATAATTTTGCACTGAACCTATTTTCGTTTATTTTAATTAGCTAACATGGAAGACAAGTTTTTATTGAAATAAAAGAAAATTTATATGGTGCTGACACGTTAGGATATCTCTTCTTGAGTGTTTCTTTCTTTCTTCTTTTTCGTATTCTGTGAACACGGTCACAGTAAAGAACAGTAAAATATCTTCATACAAACGTGCCGCTCTCGGTTTGAATGTGTGCGTGCGCGCCGCGCGCCGTGTCGTCACGCGATTTCACGCACACGCTAGCATAATATATGGGGGAATAAGGTGGCGGCAGTATGGGCTGTGCCGCGCGACTGTGAGCATGCGCGTACGTCACATGACCGCTCGCGATCGTCAATGAGAATTTACTTTACATTAAGAAATAATAATAAAGCGTTCCGGACGTGCAGAAACCGGAGAAAAATTTTCTCGGTATCAAAGGAGATGTTCCACGAATGTATGGAGCCCCGGCCTGCACCTTGTACACATATAATTAAGAAAGGACATTAATAAATAAGTGTGTTTTCACTAATTATTTGGCTCATTTTGGCTTAAATATGCCGCAGTAAATCATTTACTACAATTATTACAGGCAACACGCCCCATATTTGTTTTCACTGACATTTGTTTGATTTGACATTTAGACATAATCTTACTCATCTGTGCATTCAACTAACCAAGCTCATTTATTTCTGGTTAATTGTAACTAATTATTTATATTACTTTTACATTTGACATTGGCGAAATCTATAAATTGGGAAATCCAATAAAAGAAGATGAAATAGTAAATAAATAACTGATCACCAATCTATGTGATGTATGGTACGGCAAATATTTAAATCGTATGGTGATGTGTCGTGTGTTGAACTATGTCTAAATCTATCTAAGGATTAAAGCCTTATTGGAGCGCTTAAAATGGCTAAAAGAGAAAAGGCTTTTCTTCCCTAATTTAGCCGCGTCACCCTCATTCAGGCGGTATTAAGGAACTACTGGATAAGAAGAAAAACTTCGATCTCCCACGTCTTCTGCTTGTATCGTGATCAGAGATTGTTATATATGCCCACGGTCACCTCTACATCGATAGAGAATTCATACACTCACTAGGTATATCAAAAATGTTGAATAAGTTTCACCAGGTTGTAAATAAAATGAACTCATTACTGAGGTTGTAATAAACAAAGAGATGGAAAGAATTACAGTTTATAAAATAAAAACAACATATCTTTTAAAATGTTTTATTATGATTCATTTTCGATATCCTGCCTGACCAGAATTCCATCAAGAAATGACGCCGGTGCTTCTATATTATCTTGGTATAGAGCCCAACCTAAATACCACACAATGGTCATCACATGAGCACAGCAACCTACAGTAAGGAGTCCAGCATGTTTCTGTCTCTGTAACATGGCCTCCCACAATCCGAATATTTTCTCTTGATCGAGATAAACAGTTGGAACAAACAAGGGCATGCTGCGGCATCTGTAACAATGACATTTTTTAAGCTTTGTATTTTTGAGAAAAAAATTAAAACCAGAATATAAAATTCTAAGTAAACAAAGAATGAACCCCGTACTTCATATCAATACTTCCATACTAACCTGTATCTGTGCATCTGTTCTAATATTATAAAGATTAGTAGTTTGGTAAAGAATAAACTCAAAAACTATTGAAGCAATTTAAAAAGTGGTCTTTTATTTAGATATACAAAAACTCAACAATTACCTCACTGGGATAAATCCTAGCAGCAACTTCGTCTCTCTCTGGCCCTGACAAAACATGGGTGTTTCTTCGGAACAATGATATACCACACCACACACAGAAATCTCTATAGTGGCTGAGATAGGCCTGGCTCTTGTAATTCTTCAACATTTATATTGCTGTTAATGGCATGTTGCACATTTCTACAAGCTGCAACCCAACAGGCATAACATACTAGCCCTCCAAGTGGAATCTGTTAAAAAAATAATTATATTATCATATACCTTCTCATGAAAATATTATTTTGTTTGATTTCAAAGACAAATTGTCTTCAAACAATTGCTACTAGATATTTACCACCATTATCAACCATAGGCTTTGTAGACAGTTAGGACATATAGAGAATTTGAATGTGTGACTGTGTAATAAAAGCTCATTATCTTATTTGGACTTTAGTCCAAAACTACTATAGATTTCAAGTGGAATGTATAATGTTGTAGTTTTAGAAGTTAACATTGTGTTCAAAGATTTTCAAAACATTTTCAAAACATTGAGCACATATCAGTCAATCTTCTACAATCTAAACAAAAATCCTTAAACTGCCTTCTTAGTTGGAGTGATTGAGTGATATTATTGAGTAATTTATTGATTGATCATGGGTGATATCAAAAATTAAAAGGGTAAAAAATGTATTCTATAGTGTACATAATTTAAAAAAAATCTAGTGAATTCATATTACCGAAAATAATGTTCTATAATATATAATTACCTCATGTTGAAGTTTCTGTTCAATGATAGTATTTATTTCTGGGCCAATATTACATGTCATGTAATACTGCTCATCCTCAATCATTGCGGACAAGCAAAGCAAACAATGCGCCACGTCTGAAAAAATGAATACAATGAGAATGGGACCCACACTTAAACTAAGCGGTGCACCGTACTATTATGTTTTTGTATTATTGTAATTATTATATTTTACATACCGGAGAAGAGAAATTGAAGAATATTCCAAACGACGAAATCCAAATAACAGTAGCAAATATCAGGGTCCAAATCACACAGCCAAGTCCAACAAGTATAGAAGAAAGAAAGTTCCAAAAAATAACTAGCCGAGTCAAAAAAAAACAGAGTCCACTGTGGTTGTCGTTGTCTGAAGCATTCGCATGTAAAACACGGCATGATGAAAACATTATTTCCATGGTCGTCATTTTGGTAGTTTGACGTTTCAATGAGTGTCCGTTCAGAAATCACAACCGAATTAGTAGTAGTTTTTTTTTTTTTTTTTTTTTATGCAAAATGCACCCTCCGGACACGGGGGAGGGAGGTGGTGAATCCTCTATGGATACTTCGGGCCGGCCCGATAGTTATGTCAGACTTGTACTGACTAAACACCACCTGGGATTGGCTTGCACCCGGAGAAGGTCATAAGCCGTCATCTGAGGCGACCACCCCTCTAGAGAGGGGTGGCGCAAGCGCTACTCACCTAGGTGAGAGAGCGCATAGAAAAAACGATTGACTCCCAGAAGGGGGGTCAGTCGTGAATGAAGTTAAGTCGGCTGGCTCCCAGAAGGGGGGCCAGTCGGCATCTGAGAGGACTGGGGTAGACCTGATGGGTCTGTATTGGCTCTACGTTTGGCTGATTCCTGTGCCTCTAAGAGGAGGTTCAGGTCAGCTGACAATTGACTGGGTTGGTCTGTCAGGATAGATCAAGGTCGCCTAGACAGAGGGTTCGTGGATGAGGAAGGAGTGTAGTTGGATGCGCCCCGGATAAGTGGGTTAGAGTGGCTCTCTGCTGTTTCGAAGAAACGTTCAGAGGCCTTTATGAAGTATTGTTGGAGAGTAGGGAGTTCAAAGTCCCTGTGCAAGTCCGCGTTGCGGACATACCAGGGAGAATATGAGGCCCTACGTATGAATAGGTTTTGAATCACCTGCAATTTATTAAGGACTGATGCCTTTGCATGTGAGAAGATCGGGGACGCGTAGGTCATCACCGGTCGTATGCAAACCTTATAAAGTGTTCGCTTGTTCCGAAGTGACATGCGGCTGTGACGTCCCAACATAGGGTTGAGACGCCCCAAGTAAAACCGCGCGTTACGAGACACTCTCTTGACGTGAGGAGAGAATGTCAGTTTTTGGTCAAGGGTGACGCCTAGAAATTTGGCAGTGCGTTGCCATGGAATGGACTTCCCCTGGAGTCGGGGTGGGTTGTGGCGGGCCGGTACACGCGTGCGTTTTGCGTCGAAGCAAACAGCGGATGACTTATCCGGGTTTACATCGATACGCCACTCGCGGAACCAGTCGCCTAAGGAGTTGATGGAGGTCTGAAGCCTCGGGAGGATATTCCTACATGATGAGCCCTTGAGATACAGAGCAGTATCGTCTGCAAACAGGGACAGTTGTACCCTGTTTGTTGGGACGGGAATGTCGTTGGTGTAAATAACATACAGCAGAGGAGCCAGGACAGAGCCCTGAGGCACGCCCGCTGTTATGTTACGCGGAGTTGAGAGAGTACCTTCGTATCTGAAACGGAAGGTACGATGCTGGAGAAATGATGCTACTAGCCGGACCAGTCTCACTGACAGATTAAGTCTGTACAGCTTGACAGTTAGTCCAGCGTGCCAGACCTTATCGAAGGCCTTGGCTACATCAAAGAAAACCGCCACGGTCTTATATTTCCTAGGGAAAAAGCCGCTCGAGATGTACTCGACTATGCGGTGAACCTGTTGGGGGCATGAGTGTTTGGTTCGAAAGCCAAACTGATGGGGTATGATGAGGTCATTCGTAAAGAGATGGTCTTTTAGGCGGGCGAGGATACACCTTTCAAAGAGTTTCCCCATTGCCTTGAGGAGGCTGATGGGGCGGTGGCTCGCAGGGAGGTTTAGGGGTTTCCCCGGCTTGGGGATGCCTATTACGATTGCTTCTTTCCAGGCTGCTGGAAAGTAGCAGAGATCGAAGCAGGCGTTGAATAAAAGGGACAGTAAGACCAGCACTTGAGATGGTAGGTGCTTTAGGGCCATGTTGGAGACGCCGTCGGCGCCAGGGGCCTTTTTGGTCTTGAGGCCCTTGATGAAGGAATGGACTTCATCAGGGGACACTGTGATGGGATCAGAGTCTAGAGGTTTGGAGTTCAGCTCGCTGAGCTCCTTCTCAATCGACTGAAGGTGGGATGGGTCGCAAGTCTGAGTGCTGACTGAGCATTGTGAAGCAATGCTGTCAGCAAAACACTCCGCCTTCTCCTCGTCGTCGAAGGCTGTGGAGCCATCGGGACGGAGGAGAGGGGGTGTGAAGTTTGAGGTGTCACTACGGAGGGCTCTGGCCACTCGGTAGTAGGCTACATGGGAGGGAGTGATGTCCGCCATGAGGTCACCAAATTGGTTATTCCTCAGGTCGTTCAACTGAGATCTTACTAACCGTTGAAGACGGTTTGCTCTGGCTCTGTACTCAGGGGTCGGGTACCTAGCAGCTCTCCGGAGAGCTGCGTTTTTGGCCCTCATCAGGTTGCGGAGGGTGGGAGGAATGGCATTGTGATTTTTCACAGGTACCTTCCTCGCACTGTCCGCAGTCTTTCTTTGGACCAAAAGAGTAAATTCGGAAATGGCTGCATCTATTTTCTCCGAACTATCGTAATAGTCGGGGTCCATAGAGAGCGAAGGGTTGCCTACTTCCATTGCCGACTTGAGGGACGATCTGAACCGGTCCCAGTCAGTAATGGTTTTGAAGGAGGGAGGGGTTGGCTCTTTGTTTCCCATAATGAGGGAAACCGGCCTGTGATCGGACCCGAGGTCTTGGAGGGTCTCAATCGTCCTAAATGGGAGGGAGACTCCCTTGACTAGAGCGAAGTCTAGTACGTCGGGATCATTCTGTGGGTTGTCTGGGTAGTGGGTGGGTTCGTACGGGCTGAAGACGTCTAATTCGAGATCATGTGTGATCTGAAGCAGACGCCGCCCGCCAGTGTTTGTCTTGCGGCAGGTCCAGTCAGTGTGCTTGGAGTTAAAGTCTCCAAACAGAATGACTGAGTCGCCCAAAGACAGAAGGGACTCGAAGTCGCTCCGCAATGGAGTGGTGCCAGCGTGTATGTAGACAGAAGCTATGATCAGTGTTCTGTGACCCGACATAGCCAGTCTGCATACCGTGGCTTCCATGTTAGAGAGAGCAGGAGTGGGGATTGGTGAGCAGTGAAGTGATCTTTTGTAGTAGATCGCCGTGCCACCAGAGACAATTTCCCTGCGGTTCTGGTCCGCTGGGGTGAAGTTGTCATTTCTGACTAGGGAGTATGAAGGAATCGATAGCCCTTTCCGTATAGACGGTTTGAGCCATGTTTCCTGAAGTAGGACAAGGTCGGGGTCCCTTTCGCGCAGAAACACCCTTAGCTCGGGAATGTTTTTGCGCAGGGAGCGGGTATTGAAAGAGATAAGCGAAACACCTCTAGGTTTCACTCGACCGGTGAGAGGAGCGACTGGTACAGTCGGAGAAGAAGAAGAAGAAGATGGGATCCTTCCTGGCATTATGGACCTTAGTTAAGGGACCGGAGAAGGGCTTCGTGCTCACAGAGAGCTAGAAGCCGTTGTTGGGCGTTTTGGGCCATCCTGAGTTTGGATGCCAAGGCCGATATCTCATTGATATTGATGCCTTGCATCGTGGTGAAGATGATAGAGAAGTCATCCATAAGGGATGACTTCGGGGCTTGGGAGGCGGGAGCCGCCTTTGGCGGTGTCGCCTTAGGCGGCGTCGCCTTGGGAGCTGGGCCCCAGGCCGGCCCAGGGGCCGGTGCCGGAGGGGCTGGTCCCCAGGCCGGTCCGGAGGCCGGCATGGGGGGGGCTGGAGTGGTGGTAGCCGGCTGTCCCGCCCCTTTAGGTAGGGGTGGGAAATTTGCTAGCGAAGGCTTAGGAGGGGCCGGGGGGCCAGAAGGCCTCTTCTTCCGAGAAGAAGATGCCTTTGGTCCCCGGTTAGGCTTTTTAGCCTTGGGAGGCTTGGGGCGAGGGGCGCGAGAGCAACCCCTATAGTTAGCTGGGTGGCCGGATTGGCCACACAGCACACAGTCGGGAGGGGTGGGGGAGTCTCTCGTGCGAGAGCACTCCTTGGTCAGGTGTGGAATGAGGCACTTGACGCACCTCGGTGAAGCGTTGCAGTTCGCCGCTGCATGGCCGTAAAGCTGGCAGCGGTGACACTGCCCAGGATACCCACGCTTGTTGGGGGGCTCGGCTCTAATGCCAGAAAGGCCGCAGACCACGAGGTCTTTGGCGCGGAAGATTGGTTTGGCCTTTTCGTTATTGGTCATTATGACCAAAGCGAGGGGCCAGGACCTCCCATTGCTCGCGTGCAACTTGTGCACGCCAACAACAGGGTAGCCCTGTCGAACGAGGTCATTTAGGATGTCCTCGTTCGGAAGTTCTTCGGGGATGCCCCTAAGAACGGCCTTTACTTTGCGCTCCTCGGGGAGCGCAAAGGTGTAGTAGGATATGCCTTTGTTGGCAAGAAGTCGGGTCAGAGACCTAAAGTCCGCGATCGTGGGGGTGTTGACCTCGATGGTCAAACCCTTGTTGACGGCCTTTGTGTACTGGATTTTCTCCTGTACACATAAGGCGGACACTAAGCCCCACTTGGCCTTGTCCTGAAGTTGGATCGGCGGGGGGGCAGCAACCTTTGTAGGTTGCGCGTCGCACCTTGATAGTGGACGCGAGGTGGATGGGCGTGCAGTCGGGGCGGCGCGGGGCAGGTCCCCGGTGGACCTGCTCGGGGCCGTAGGGGCTGCCTTAACCGGGGCGGCTGAGGTGGTGGTGGAAGCCACTGGAGTGGCGGGCGGAGAAACGTTCTTTCTGCGCTTAATGCGCTTCAAACGTTTTCCCTCTACCGTGGTGAAGCCATCGGTGAGCGTAGAGGAAGACTCGTCGGCAGAGTCGGACGAGAAGGGAGGCGTGTGCCTCGGGGCCGAGCGCTTGGATGCGAGGAAATCGCAATCCATGTCGCTGATGTTGATGTTGGGTCTGGTCACGGTCGGGATGGGTGACCGTTGTGTCCCCTGTGCGTCTGGGGACGCCGGGGAGGAGAGGATGATAGGAAGGGATCGTTGGGATCTCTGGGTTCCTACCTGGGTTTGGGTCTGCGCGGCCACGGGCTGGGGCCCGAACCGCGCCTCAAAGAAGGCGAGGAGTGCCGCCACACTGCTCGCAGGAAGCTGCGAGAGCAGTGGGTCGACACCCGAAAGCGCGTTGATGAGCTCACTTGGGTCCGAAGACGCCATTTCGTGAGCTCGAAAATAAAATTAAAGAGTAAAAAGAAATAAAACTAATGCAAGAGACACCCCCTGCCGGGCGGCAGGGGGGAGGGGGTGACGCGACCGAGGGCAGGTATCCCTAAACGGATAGCCGCCTGCCAAACCCCTTGGGCTAAGCCCAAGTGCAATGGGACTTGGCCTTCGGTTTTCCTAGAGCCTGAAGGGCCCTAGAGAGCAAACCGGGATTGCTCCGCCGACTTCGTTAACACCGCAGTTAGTAGTAGTAAACATGAAAAAATATATCCAGGACACTGTGATTTTTATTATGATTAAGTGTGTTTTCTTTGGTTATAACCAAATCATGAATTAATCAGTCATTAATTTCTAACAGCATATCTTTTAATTACATTATAAAAATTAATTTCATTTGGAGTTGACATTTAACCGTACACTTTGAACTATGGTTATTATGGTTTAGGAACGGATTCATTGTGTCATAATTGTTACCTGTTATTATAAAAAAATCACTTTAAAATAAAATCGCGAGTAAAATACTGAAAAGATTATAGTTTAGGTATTTTTTTATTGATCTCATGATTTTTTCACGTTTTTTGAATATATGTACAAGGTGCAGGCCAGATTTGAAACATCTCCTTTGTAACTTAATATAATAAATGTTATGTGAAAAAAATTTATAAACTGGTAAAATATTCAATCATAATATGCTTTTTATTACATAAATTTAGATCAAGTGCTGCTTGTTCGAAAATATTAACTAAAAGTAAAAGTGACAACCCTGGGGATCAACGCAAGAGTAGGCTAATAACTCGGCGGGCGGCCTTAGATAACCTACTGTTCTGTATTTACTGTGACACGGTCCCTGAATAAGAGTCGAAAATCGAATAAATGTTATAAATACGAAAGTATCTCTTTGTCGGTCTTTGACAACCGGTTTGGCCGAGCGGGAATGGTTACCTTTGAAGCCAAATAGTCCCGTATTCGATCCTTGGAATAGGCAGATGTTTTTGTGAGAATACGAGCATTTGTACCTTTATTTTACATGTATCCTCAGCTCAGTTAAAGTTCCGATGGCTCCAGTGTGGTATTCACAGGCAGGCCAGCTCTAATAAAAGCCTTACAGTGCTTAGCTTTGAGTTAGACTATTTGATGGGACTGTTATAAATATTATTATTAATATCTTTTATATTTTCATGGTGTAATTAAAATATGGTGTGAAAGTTACTTGGGCCCTGGGGTAAAAAAGTTTGGTTTGGTGTATTTACAAACTACGTAGGTAAACTAAGTTGGCGGTATATGTGCATGTCAGATTTATTTGTAACATTTTTTGAAACAAATCCAACTAGAAGCTATAGAAACGGAAATAGATTGTGTCCAAGACTTTGCAAAACAGCACTTTATAGAAATAGCTTCTTTGGAATAGCTCAAAAAATATATATTAAAATACCTGAGCCTTCAAAAATTACCATTGCATCTTTTTTTTTAAAAACACGCTTAATGAAAGTATTGTAATATGCTTAATATAACTCTACAAAATAATTTTTTGAAGAAGTTTATCTGAAAGAATTTGACAAATTGAAATAATTTATGAAAACCATGATTATTATTTTCTTTAAATATTAGGCTAAGTCTATTATATCTTGACTATTTGTTAAATACTATTATTATTTCATGTTGTGATGATTCAGTAAAATATTTTGACATATATTTGTTAATATTACCACTTAATTATTATTTGTATACCTTGACTAAAGTGAAATTACGGTGATACAAAATCTATATCGTACACCAACATTGAATAATTCATATGCACCTGTACTTCACAAATAAAGATTTCTTTTCTATTCTCAGAATCCAATTGTAATTATCGTAGTATGTGCAAAGTCTCCGAATAAACAAATCACAGGAAAATCGCGTTGTATTTGCTTCAATACTTACCTAGATATTTTTCAGGTGTCATCTTGACCTTCAGCAGTAAACAAGTGTTTGCTATACGTAAATAACATTTCAAAATACCTATATCTAGATCAACAATTCAAAGTTTTCTGATGTCACTACTATTGAATAAAATAAAATCTCTATCTCATCTCGCAGCTTCAGTCCGCCTTAGTCCCGAGATAACGCCGCCGGCGATGCATTGTGTTGTGAAAAATGTTTTGTCGCGACTTCACTCCAAGATAAATGACTATTCCGAACTAGATGCTTACAGCTGCTGTCTCCTACGAACAATACACAACTGATGATATTCCTTTTGAAAAATACATGAACTATTTCTTTTCTCGGACAAATTACCGATCTGTCTAACGGTAGATAAGAAATCAATTCAAATATTATTCTTATAAATAATAATAATAAATAATTTACGAACGTTCGGTGCAATTGCCTTTCGCACCGACGGTCTTGGGTTCGACGCAGATGTTTGTGTGATGAATACTAGCATTTGTACGTAAGTCATAAATATTTATTTATATTTTTATAAATATGACATATTTATGTATCATATGTGTATGTCTATCCGTTACCTTAGTATCCATAACACAAGCTTTACAGTGTTTACTTTGAGTAGGATAAATCGTAAAAGTACAGTTGCAATCCATATTTAGCAGAAGCTACTAACAAGAAATAAAAAACTAAAAAACCCGACTGCGTTTCTGTGTAATTTGGAAATAAAAAAACCCTCAAACAAGAAAGTCGTCATACTCGATTCCATTTACAATATTTTAAATACAAGAATTGTAGCATTCTAGAAATAGAGGCTTAGTGAATTGAGAGCTAGGTATGTACCTACGTGTTTTTTACAGGCGTATATTAGCGATGTGCCGAGTATGGCTTGACTTGAGTCAGACTCGATTCCTGCTTTGGACTCGCCAATTCGAATACCAATTTATTTTGATTCGAGTACGCCGAACTCGATTCCGGTACTCGAGTCAGGAATAATCGATCTTGTACTCGCTGTCTCGAAACTATTATGCGAGTCCAACTGACTCGAGTCTAGTATTCGAGTTAGCTCGACTCGCTCGTACTCGATTTCTGTTTACTTAAGCAATGAAGTGACACCTAAAATATAAGTACATTAATAAAACAAATAGAACTTGATCTCATTAACAGAAATTTTCTGGTTCCTAGATATCTCCTTAGTTTTCTATGTTTATTTGTTATGTTTAATGTTAAAAAATATTTTTCATTAAAATGTTCGTAGTGTTTTTATGCTAAACCTAGATACTGTTTGAAGTTTACTTCTTTCTAATTCTTCCTTTTGTACTTAAATCGGTAACAGACTCGAGTTCTGGACTCGAATTCCCAGACTGAGGTTCTAGACTCGAGTCCAGATTCGAATACCAAACATAGAACTCGAGTACTGGACTCGAATCGCGGAATCGAGTCATGATTCGAATACCGTACAAACTGACTCGAGTCGACTCGATCCTAAAAAACAACGACTCGGCACATCACTAGCGTATATCATATCTTACAAAATAATTATGTTGGAAATATATAAAAAACACGATACAAGCATAATTAAAACCAGAAAGTATCAAAATTCATACCAAATTAAATAAAACCTAAACGAAATGTATATTATCTCAAGTTGGATTATTCAGACAAGACTAACAACTCCATTCAGACTATAAACCATTTATGTCCAACAGAAAGCCATTTAGTTGTCTTTGAAACAACTTTGAGACAACTATAGAACATCAATAATTCAAGTTGATAAACATATTGACAGTTTGATTTTGATATTATCATTTTATTCAACAATCTTCTCTGAAAGTTTTTGAACTATTTCTTCAGAAATTTAGTCTTAAAAAGTTTCAACAATACTATCTTCAAGAACACCATTATGGAATACAAATATTTTTTAGAGTAAATATTTTTAAGAGTTTTCTTTGCTATCTTATAAGATAAATTATTTTAATAGAAAAATACTAGAAAAATCGATTTGGCTCACAAGTGAATTCACAGGCGGGTATCGAACCCGCAACCTTTGTGTTGGATATAGTGATGATCCAAATAGTTATTACTTTAGGGATTCTACTTGTCCTCAAAAACTAAAAAGGTCTAGGGATGTACATTTTTTTGAGTGTACTTTTAAACCTTTAAAGAATTGTTCAGAAAATGTATTGACTGATCCTTTTTCTCCTCTTGCTCCGGTCTTATCTTTTTCTAATGACTCTTTACCTAGTACTAGTATTATTGTTGATCCTGGACTGAACGAGGCAAATGCTGATGTTGCTGATGGTACTGTAGCGACCATCAATGTTGAATCTCGGCCTGAAATTGAGAACTCGGAGACAGCTGAAGAAACTGTGGAGGAACAAACGTCAGGTTCTTCAAATCCTGAACGTCGCTATCCTCAGAGAAATAGGAAGCCACCCGATTTCTTCACCTACATAGCTGCAGCAGAGGACTCAAATGAACCAAAGACATATGCAGAAGCCATGAAGTCGGCAGATTGTTCATTGTGGCAGGAAGCTATGAATCAAGAATATAAGTCACTAAAGAAACTGAAAACGTGGCAACTTGTCGATAGACCTAATAAGAAAATTGTACCTTGCAAGTGGGTCTACAAGGTGAAAAGAGACTCCGAGGGCAATATTATTAAATACAAAGCAAGGCTAGTGGCTAAAGGATTTAGTCAAGTTCTAGGCGTCGATTATGACGAGACATTTGCCCCAGTCGTGCTGATAACGAATGTTGGATATTATTGGCGAGTAAGAGCAAAACACATGTAGTTCAGTGTAGATTTTATATTGAAGTAAGGAAGTGACGGGTAAACATGTCAAAAATATAAAATTAAATTTGATTACACAGTTATTTATAGAAAGAACCTTATAGGTGGCTAGTATTATTTCAACACTTTGGCAGTCCGGTCCAATGCTCTCCCAATCGAGCCACCGAGTCTTGTGAACACCCGTCGAAATTTTCTAGTACCTTTCTAATTTTACGGAATTTTTACGATGACGTGTTAATAACTGGATCTAATCGGAATCAGCATTTAGAAAGATTGAATCAGGTGCTAAAAAGACTCCAGGACGCTGGCTTAACATTACAAAGAAAAAAATGTGTTGTCTTTTGTGATGAAATAAGTTACTTGGGTTAGGTCATTAATAAGGACGGTTTAAAAAAATCGCCGGAGAAAGTGAAAGCTATATTAGATGCACCAATTCCAAAAAATGTGAATCAATTGCAATCATTTTTAGGCTTAGTTAATTACTACAGGGGTTCGTGCCAGGCGCTTCTAGTATTCTAAGTCCACTTTACAAACTTTTAAAAAAGGGCCGTAAATGGGTTTGGACTTGTGAAGAGGAGAAGGCATTTAGCGAAATTAAAAATATTTTAGCGTCGGAACAGGTTTTGACACATTTTAATCCAGACGCAAAAATAATACTAACAGTAGACGCGTCACCTACCGGTTTAGGAGCGATTTTGTCGCAAATTGGAAAGGATGGTATCGAAAAACCTATATCTTTTGCGTCACGTACCCTTAATAATGCTGAGCGTCGATACTCTCAGATTCAAAAAGAGGCTACAGCAATTATATTTGGTGTCAGTCGAGTATCGATTTCATCAATATTTGTATGGTAGGTCAGTACCATTTATTTTACGTACTGACCACAAGCCGCTTTTGTCTATTTTTGGATCACAGAAGGGTATACCGGAAGTGTCCGCGAATCGGTTGCAGCGTTACGCCTTGTTCTTGGCTGGTTACAATTATTGCATTGAATATGTAAAAAGTACGAATAATAGCGCCGATTACCTGTATCGTGCTAGCTTGGCGTTTACCTCAGACGGGCCCGATAGCAGTGACGCGGAGCGTGCGGGTCGCGACGATGGAGGGGGGCATGATATTTGCGACCGAGCTGCCTATGTTTGTTTTGTCATAGACGGGTCGAAACCAATAACCCTCGAACGGTTGCGAGAAGCTACTCAGACGGATTTTGTTTTGAAAAATGTTATTAATTATGTGCTTAATGGTTGGCCGCGGTCGGTTAACGATCCAAATCTAAAACCCTACTTTATGTGTAGATTAGAACTGTCGTATGAAAACGGATGTCTTATGCGCGGTCATAAAGTAGTTATGCCGGAGGCGCTCCGTAAGCAGGTATTAGCGGAACTACACACATCTCATTTAGGTATTGTCAAAACTAAGGCTGAGGCTCGCGCTCGCTTCTGGTTTCCAGGCATAGACGCGGCCTTAGAACACATGATAAGTCTATGTGAAGTGTGCGTTCAATTACGGCCATCACCGCCCCGAGCGCCCGTGTCACCGTGGCCATATCCCCCGCGGCCGTTTCATCGGATTCATCTTGATTTTTTGGGACCTATAAATGGACGTATGTATCTAGTTATTGTAGATGCTTATACAAAATGGGTAGAAGTTTACGAAATGAACACCTGCACGTCACCAGCTGTAATCGATAAATTGTACGAATTTATGTCGAGGTTCGGGTTACCTCACACTATAGTGACAGATAACGGTACATCATTTAGTTCTCATGAATTTATACATTTTTGCAAATTGAACGGAATTTCCCACATGACGTCTCCGCCGTATCACCCGGCAAGCAATGGTCAAGCGGAATCATACGTAAAAATAATTAAACGGGGAATCAAATCGATATTACAAAATAGAAATAGTATAAGAGAAAGTAGACTAAGATTGTTAAAATACGTATTTGATTACCGTAACTCTAAGCATTCTACAATGGGTGAATCACCGGCTCAACTAGTGTTTGGTCGTCAGCTAAGATCACGGTTAGACCTAATGCGTCCCCGCCCTCCGCCGTCGACGTCGGCGCCCTGCTCTGCCTCACTCCACATGCGTGTACGTTCCAAACAGTGTTTGCAATCTGAGCGGCGAGGTGGTCAATTTAGAACATTCCATCTAGGACAAAGTATTTTTTATAAAAAGTATTTGAACAATAATAAGTTTATATGGTTAAAGGGTAAAATACATAAAAAAATAGGAAAAATGTTGTACATTGTTAAAGACTTGAACTCATTAAACTATGTTAAGAAACATCTCAACCAAATTCTACCAAGTTACAATGGAACTACTAGTAAACGCTCATCGACAGGAGACAGAGCCGTATAAGCTTATAACAGTAATGATGTACGGTCAACCTCACAATCAGAAGGAAGTTTATCTAGAGAAGGACAGTGCATGCCGCCTTTTCGACATAGTCCGTCTCGTTCTCTTGACGTGAGTGTGTCCCCTACAGCCGCACCAATTGACATTAACAACACGTTAGAAGACGAACCTTCGCCAAGCAAGGTGACGTTAACGAGGGGAGTCCGTCATCCGCCTTCATCAGACGACCATGATATCCTTTATGATATTGACGATACAGAAGTCGTGGAAAAGGAGAACAGAACTATGAACTTAGGCAGGTCCAAGCGTGCTCGACCCCCAGTCAATTATAAACAATTCATTTAAGACATTTTAAGGGGGAAAGATTGTTATGTATAGCTATAGTTACGCGGCTGCGCCCGCGCCCTATTGTCAATATACATCAGTGCGTTGATAGCCGTCTTGTTTCACTCACGTCCCGTGTTCTCATACTTATCACACATTAATTAGCCTAGCCCAAAGTAAGCACTTTAAGGCTTGTGCTATGGATACTAGGGTAACGAATAGACAAATATTTATTATACAAATATATGTAATATTCATACAAATATGTATAAATATCCATGACTCAGGTACAAATGCTCTAATTCATCGCACAAACGTCTGCCCCTTTCGGGATTCGAACCCAGGATCGCTATCGTTGCACCAAACGGTTGTGCTCAAAAACGATAACAGTGAGCACCCATATCAATAGAAATTGATCACACTTGTCCAATTGTGTAAAAATCATTAATCACTACATAGTATAAAACAAAGTCGCTTTCGCTGTCCCTATATCCCTATGTATGCTTAAATCTTTAAAACTACGCAACGGATTTTGATGCGGTTATTTTTAATAGATAGAGTAATTCAAGAGGAAGGTTTATATGTATAATACATGCATAATATAGTAGAGCATTGCATCCGTGCGAAGCCGGGGCGGGTCACTAGTTACTAATATAAATAAAAAGGGGTGAGGTAAAGAAGGTATAGCTTATATGAAGTTGAAATAAGCAGAGATTATATCACAACTGCGCGAAGGATCCTATTCAGCATTTGTCAGTATTTAAAGTATTCATTAGTTTATACATTTTGATACAGCTACTGGGGGACGGCAGACGTTGTCCTGTCTAATCACAGCGATCTTTATCTGATTCAATTATCGATCTAAACAGTCCAAAGATGAAAAGCTATTTGTTTCAGAAGTCAAGCAGTGGAACTCCCTCCCTGCGTCTAGTGCTTATAACCCGTCCACTTTCAAAGCCAGGGTGAATAAGCACCTTCTGGGTTAGCTCGTTCCATCGTGGATTCTGTCTTGGCCCCCGGATTTGTTTGGGGTCAAGAGCGAACATAGTCCAAATAAAAAAAACAACGCGAACCCACATCCCTATGCTATCCGGGCGAGTACTCTTTCAATTGAACTACCAAGATATTGACAGACCCATTAAATTTTCCGAGTATATCTTAAGCTTCCTTTCTCTACAAGTGTCAATGAATTGATGAAGAAGAAACAGCTATGTGTTTATTTTATTTTTTGTTATTCAAACTACTAGATTTTTTTATATTGTAAATAGGTAAGCGCTTGACCGCTATCTCGCTTGATTGTAAGCAACAATGCGACCTAGGACGTGACGATCTTGCCTAGAGGACGCACTTGCAACTTGAAGACCCCTAAATTATATTTATCGGGAACAACAGAATCAGGCAAAGATTTCCACGCTCGTATTACAAAATTGTAACCAAAACGCATAGATTTTTACATCTTAAGAAATTACTATAAAAAATATTCTCGCTATTCCAGCGAGCGTATTTTCTCAAAATCAGCAGGGGTTAAATGACACGTATAAAAATAATCATATTTATAATATTAAACTAGGCTCTTCCCAGTTATCAATTACTCGTGAAGGGTGAAAATTGCAAGCGTTCACGGTATCATTTATTATAAGAGGTTTTTTCGCTTGTCGGCGAATTCATATTATCAGACGATATGAGAATCCTTTTAGCGGAAACCAAATATCGTAAGCCACTATGGGAATTTTATGAGCAAACAACACATGTACTTGACGACGATATAATTGACGACCGTTTGGCTCAACGTTAGCGATCCGGCCTTTCACAGTGACGGTCTTGGGTTTAAACCCCGTAAGGTTAATGTTTGGTGTGAAAGTCAGATATTTTATGATTATTATTGTACTCCAGGTGAGTCTGGTTCACTCTGTCTTTAAATTCCATTTTGGCTAGCTGTTAGTATAACTTAATAAGATAAACTCCAAAGGAAAATAGCACGTAAAATATGAAGAGACGACACTGATGGCATAAGAAAAACTTGAAAAAATTCTTGAACCGCCAGGAGTCATAGTCTCAACTTATTATTCTGTATCTTATTAAACTTTTTACATTATCAATGTTCTTCAGACATAATGTGTGTTTTATATATGAATGGCAATATTTTTAAAATGATAGAACGTCAAACATAATTAGTAATAAGTCCTTGAATTGATTGCTAAACAGTAATAAAAATACGTAGGTCGTTAGTATAAAATACAATTGAAAAATCAAATCACTAACAAAGACTTTCTAAACCAAAAGTACACATGAGATAAAATATGATTGTTTTATTCAAAGAGAAAATAAAAATGTTGTGTATGAATTGTATTGATTGAAAACAGACGTATTTTTAAAACAATGCTCCCGCATTATTATAACGTTAGATTTCTCGTGAACAATTCCATAGAAAATGGAAGCATTTTAAAATATGGTAGTGTTGTTTGCCGTTTTCCAAAGTATAGCACTTTGACAAGCGTTTGATGCAAAGGTAGCGATCCCGCCTTTCACACCGACGGACGACCGACAATTAAATTAAAAACATCATTATAGCTGGTTCCATCTTAATCGATTGTTTAATATTTGTAAAAATATTACTTTCGATGTTGAAGGTAGTTAGCGTTCAACATTGGTGGAACGATACTAGCTCATAGTAGAAATTGAAATACGTTTGTAAAATTCGACACGTTTGCCAGCGTCTCGGTAGCTCAGCGGTCAGAGCAGTCGCCCGGATAGCGAAAGGTCGTGGGTTCGAATCCCATCTGAGGGCTCGGAGGCGTAGTTGTTTTTTACACACGTATTTTATATCTTATAGAAATATTGCATTGTGAATGCAAAAAAATTAATTAAAAACATAATTTTATTTTTATTTTATTATCCTGCACCGACACTGCTAGTAAGGTTGGGTATTTATTTTATGCAGGCTTGTGTTTTTTGTTTATTTTATGTTCACCTTCTTTTTATAGTGTGTTGTATGACTTCTGTGTGTTATTCGTTGTTTTAATTTATTTATTTGTTTAATCTTTGTATATTCGTTCCGTATGTATTATCCGTCTTCCGCGCACCAAACAGGCCCCGTCAGAATACCAGCGTTGCTGCCACACGCATTCGTGTCGTAACAACTACAGCTGAGGCGGGGACCTGATTAAGCTGTTGTGTTTCTATACCGTAACTTTTATTTGTAAAATTTATTTCTAAATTGTGTTAGTCAATAAATGTTACTCTCTCTCTCTCTCTCTCTTTGTACCATATATCCGTTACCCTGGTATCCATAACACAAGCCTAATAATGCTATCTATGGGCTAGGCTAATTGGTGTGAATGTAAGAAATATAGTTTTATTTGTTTATGGTAATTTAGTTGAACACCTGTAATATTTTGAGGTATGGCCCCTTTTCACAAAACAATCGCGCGTTTTCACCAACTGTGGGATACTGACAAAGTCAGGCTTCATCATGTTACGTCAGGCTGGCTGGTGACAATCGCAGAGAAAGCAATTTCCTCAACATTCTTTACGCTAAACAATCGATCAGTCAAATTCTATCGGATTATGTCGTTTGTTTTTCATTTGATTTGATGCATTGACAGACGATTGGTTAAACAGTAAATTATGATACAAAACCAAATATGATATTTTTGTTTAATACGTTGGACACTCAGAAAGAGGCGAGAAACTGAAAAACCAATTTATATGGATAAAATATTTTGTTAAAGTCTTTTCAAAGAACTCTTCGTCATCCTCAATACAAACTTTTATGCGTCGGAACCAATTTTTGAAATTCAGTCACATCTTTATAAAAACCGGTATATAATACACATGTTTCCTGAAATTAGTATTCATTTTAGAGAATAAAAAGAATTCACACATGTGGTGTCCTCGATTACTGTCAGGGTATCCATCAAATGAAAGCAGTCAGTAGTTTAGTCAGTAGTTTCACCAAGCAGCACACGCACGTCCGCACCGGCCGACGGTCGAGCGAGCAATGCCCCACTACCGCTGTAGGCCGTGCGTACGGGCGTGTGTCGCTTGCACTTTATTAATACGTCACACCTCTTCCTTTTCAATTGATTCGAATAATTTGAGACAATGAAAAATAATTAAAATACATTTATGTAATTAATATTCTTAAACAGTATATCTTGAATTGTTATTTAACTAAGAAATTTTTTTTGACGTGACAACGTCTTATAAATTGGTTGCGGCTGGGAGTCACTTATGAAAAAGTGTAACGCTCGGTAACGTTACGATGAGTCACCGAACGAGAGAGAGGCCCGCCGAATGTTTTCTCAATATTTAAAAGTTTATTGATTTTTAATATTATAAGTATATATATGAAATTGTAAACTCTTTATGATATATATAATACAAAAAAATTGTTTATATCGATAAATTTTGATAACCATCCAAGATTGTTCCATTTAAATCATTAATGTATAAATCACTTATAATATAAATATTTAATAGTAGTAGATATATTTCCTATATAACCCAAATTATTTATTTATTAATTTTCGAAATATATTACAGGCATTTATATTTAAACATCCTGTTACATAATGATTTATAGTTTTTTTTATCCTCAACAAAATCACTCAAATAGGAATTAGTTAAGTTTAAGTTTACATGTACAATGTTTTAGTAAACAAAATATATTTCTATAGTTAAAATTTGTGCAATTCTTATTTTCATTCAATTCCTTGTTCCTATTGTGCAATTTAATTATATTCATATCAATAAATATTCTACCGAGAAAAAGACGTTGTCACGTAAAATCTTCGCCCGTAAAACCGACTTTACAGGCAACCATTTTTTTTTGAAATTATGTTTTATTACTTGCAGCCAAATACTCTAATCTTACGTGTCCTCTATTTTTCTTTGAATACGCCACTCTCCTTTTACCTTTTTTTAGATGTATCAGTTTTTTTTATATTAGTTTATTTAGTTTTCGACGAATCGTCAGCTTACAATATTGTTTAATTACAAGCTATATAACTTAAAAAGCTAACAAAGGATTCACACGGAAAAATTGGTCTAGGTATTACTAAAGTGAGCTCACTCAGTGTGTGAACCCACGAACCCCTATTGTAGTATCTGAATGCTAACTAATTAAGATAAATGATTGTAAATGATAAAATGTCGTTTTATTCGGCTATCTCCTAATTAGGGAGTCACATATTAATAAAACAATATATATAATTATATATTTATAGCATCATGCAGTGCATATGCAGGAGATGACAATTTTGTTTTATTTAATTTTCTCTCTCTAAGTTATGTTCAATTAACCAATTAAGGGTTTTATTCAATCTATTGTTACGTCATCAACGAACAAAATACACGGTTCATTCATAACCTTCGGTAGGTCTATTATGTAAACTAAAAACAAGAGAGTCTTAGGCACTCCCTTGTGATGTTGAGGCATTATAATTTTTAATATCAAATCGAACTCTATAAACTTTTCTACTCATATGATTATAATATTCGATTTGGACTTATTGCTGTCTATCTTTTAAATAAGAGATAAACCATTTGTGAGCTGTATTTGGGATACAACCAGTTTATTAATATTTTATGTTGCACACGGTCATACGCCTTGTACATACATATGTAGCAATATTCGAATAGCATATTTTTAATGTCCAATTACTTATTATCTTTTGAATGTATTTGAGAAAAGCTAATAAAGTTGACTGACTGTAATTATTTAGGTCACTTTTTTGGTTATTCTCATGTAATGGTAATCACTGTTGTTTTTTAATGAGTCAGGATAAACTTCTACTTGCAAAGATAATTGACAGTGAAGGAGAAGGTAAGTTCGACCGCACATTCACAATCAAATGTGAGCGAAGTTCATCAAAACCGTCACTTCTATATTTTTATTTAGTTATTAAATTCTCACTACGATTACATTGTACACTACTGAGTCTACTACCAGTTCGGAAATTGGGAGGCCCTTCCGAGAAGAACTGGCGGAAGAAACTCGGGCAGGGGGACCGACCTCCATCTTCCTGTTATTATTTGCAAAGAGAGCTAACTACATCATCAGGTCTTGCAATGTGTGTTTTTGTAGGTATTAATTTATTAATTATTGCATCCCAAGCAGGTGGAACGCTCCAACCATCGTCTCTATTGAAATTTGGAGGTTTCCTGATTTCAAAAGCCTCGCGTAGTGTCCTAGGAACAAGTCTTTGTTCTCTAGCGAGAATTTAAGGTTTATCGATACGAATGTAGTAGTTTGGCCCCTCAAAAGCATGCTTACACTCACACACTGCAGACCTTATATCGCGCCTATGTTTTATGTCAGTTACGTGTTCTATAATGCGCGTCCCTATACTTCTCTTTGGTTGTCCGAAGTATAAGAGAACACAGTCACAATCGCTTTTGTAGACACCTGCTGCCTGGAGGGGTATATTGCATTTGACCGGTCGTAAGAATTGGTTAATCTTCCTGGCTGGTTTAAAGTAAGTATTAATGGAAACCCGCTTCAGAATGTTCCCAATCTTGTCAGTGACCCCCTTCATGTAGGGAAGGACAGCCGGTTGACGTTCTACTGTGGCTGGTTGGTGCGGCTTCTGTGTCGTAGTTTTGGTACTCGCAACTTTTTATCTTGTGGTACTCGCTTGTCATGCTGAAGCTCAGCAGTCAGATATTGTTAGGCACAGATGCCGTGAGTTCTCTGAAACAAAGATTTCCCAACGGTAGCCAACTGTATAGGATGGTGGTGAGAGTCACCATTTAAATAACTATCTGTATGAGTTGCCTTTCTATACACTGTATGACTAAGGGTTTGATTTAGATTGCTGCTGATTTGAACATTTAGGAAGGCTATTTTATTGTCTGTCATTAATTCCATAGTGACATCAATGCAATCTTGTACAGGTAAGCTTGTGAATAGAGATTGAACATCGAAGCTAACCATAGTTTCATCATCAGTGAGATGTAGGTGTGTATTTCAGTAACAAAATGGTAGGTATGGTGCCTTACTTTGTTTCGATAACAGAAACTCGTCAAGCTTATTACTTACTATTTTATAAACATCAAAAGTAGCTGTTACTCATTATCATCCCATAAGGAGAAGAGTAGCTCTTTTATTGACTGTTGTATCTACCCCCGTTGTCAAAAGATATATTCCCAGGGTCGTCATCCATTTGTCCCAGCGTAACCCCAGTGACATCGAATTGTCATCGCATTGCAATGGCTCTATGATGGCAGGCTGAACATTTTAGGCGACCCAGAACAATGTCTGTACGCCTGTATTTTGCGCCCTTGGCGCCATTGAACATGGTGTGTCACATTTATGCCTATGCATTATAAAAAATTTAACGGTAACACGCCCAAGTTTCTTTTTAACATGTTATCAGCAGTCTGTACTTGTAACTTGACTTCTATGCATACTGGTATTCTATTATTTATTGTTTGGTTTTGTGTTTCACAACAAGATACCTATTTTACTATAATAAATGTTATCTCACATCAATAACTCTTTTTCCTTCTTGTACCTACTTCTTATAAATTCCAAAATTTGTATAGTGTATAAATACACCTTGTATGTAATTTTTTCAATACATTAACATATTTTTGAAGCCACATAAAAACAATATTTGGTAAAAGTTGCCTTTATTTATTATGTGTTTTCCTACTGGAAATTATTTTATTAATGATAATGTCTAATGCTAATAAATAAAATGTATTGATATTTTTGTTGATTTATTTTCTCTTATAGACTTGTGTAACTCAGTTATATCCTGGAGCTTTATGCCACTCCGGATATATATCTTATCATTCCATTCAAAATTCTTAGCATATCCAGTATATCCAATCCATTCACATGGGTCCATTCCAAATCATTTGGTCAAATACTGACTGGCTAACTACATAACAGATATCGACAGCGAAAGCGTCGAACGAAAGACTTAGAGCGCCGAAAACGCTTTTTGTGTTTTCTGTGTTTTCCGATGAACGGTAAAATTCTTAAAAACGCAATACTGCTGATGCTGCGTTCGCTCTGACTGAGGTGGCAAGCGTCATTATAAGCGAAACAAGCGCTGCATAAAGTTTTGTTTCTATAAAACGGTAGCAAATTTGAAGCGCTTCATGTGCTCTTATTTTGCGAAATCTTATTAGTCCGGATTTAATAAACAGATGCGGATATTGATAAATATATATAATAACACCTTAGTTGGATATATGGTATGATTTGATATGGTTTCAAAGAATAAAACTACTAGTCCGGATATATTTATGGATATGGATAATCACTGGATCCATATCTTTTTTAGGAAGAATATAGGATAACTCCGATCTATTTCCGGAGTCAACTTACGCATGTGCAGTCCCTTACCCCGTACGGTTAGAAGTGTATTCAGAAATAAATTAACCAGCGAATATTCATTTTATACCATTTCCAAATTACATACTTTGCCGATAACATTAAATCATCTAGATTTACTGTACTTCGATAACTTTTAACTTGTATACAATATTTTTTTTTTTACAGATATGACGGCGAGGCCTCACGCCGGTCATCAGAATGCTCTTTATTATCCAAAAAGAGTTGCAGCGATCTTCAAAATAATAACGTGTATGGATGTAGGATAGACTTCTTTATTATTTAAAACCACTTGCAGTCTAAAATCGCAAATGATGCACGAGATTTCAATGGATGAAAAACGTGGTGATCCCCGAAACGGCGTGACAACCTCCCTGTGTGGCGGTCCAACGAAAAGTAACGTTCTCGCTCGGTATAAGCTATGAAGTGAAAGTTATACCCTTATAGCGTGCTAACGGTCACTATAAACTAACCGTTTCACGCTTATTGCATGCTAACGAAACGTTTACTCTTATAGCACGCTGACAGTCTGCTGCTCAAGTCATCTCAGAAACGTTTAGTGTTGCCAACTTGCAACGCCTCTTTAAGGTCACGCCATCTAGGATTTTACCCAGGTACTAACCTGACGTTTTCCATTTGACAAAATCGTACCTTGTAAACAAATCCTTACTGACAAACATTATTTTAAGCTTAACCTCTAGAGTTTAATTTAATCTAATTGAAATAATCGAATGCTTCAACATATATAATATTACTAACCTAAGCTATAATCCAATGAATATCAAATTCAGAAATAACATACGTATAATTCCGAAAATATTATTTGTTTATTTCAGTCATAAGTGTAAAATACTAATGTCTTTTAATATCACTATAAAAGATGAGATAGTTATCGTATGTAATTATATGTTTGAATCTCTTTACAACGATTTAATTCTAAATCGATGCCCCTTAGCAAAGTCACACCTTTGTGCACCTTGTTACCATTGTCGCACCTTGGCAAAATCACACCTTTGTGCACCTTGTTACCATTATTGCACCTTGGCAAAATCACACCTTTGTGCATCTTGTTACCATTGTTGCTCCTTGGCATAATCACACCTTTGTGCACCTTGGCACTATTGTTGCACCTTGGCAATATATTCTTGTACCCCTTGGCACATGTCTTTTCAAATTAATGTATCGTAGTATATCCACTTGTCTGTATAACCTTTATATAAGTTCTGACGTAATAACCATTGAATTCAAATCGTTGTTTCAGGAATATAAGAAACTACTTAAAAATCTATTTTTTTTAGTATCATAGTATGTTTATTTAACCCGTATAATGCGATGTAATATTTAACCCGTACAGGGTTACTATTAACTGAATTAAAATCTCGATCGATTTAAATCGTAAGTAAGATTAGGTTTGGTGTGGGTAGGTAGCACAACCAGAATTATTAAAAGCAAGAACAAGACATTCATTACTAGAATAATATGGCAGAAATAACCGTGAAGGTAATAATAATCTCAACACATAAATTATTCAATCGAGTGCTTATTACAAGGTTATAAAGATTTTCTTTATAGCAAAATAGGATGACTTCATATATTTTCTTTTCTTAAAATAAAATAGCTATCAATAATTACACAAGTTCTTTAGAATTGCAATTAACACTGCCGTTATTCAAGTTGATATTTACATTGATATAGTCAATGATTTTTCAACTCTTCTTACAATCAAGTGGATAAACTATTTAACATTTTTTGGTCTCAATACTATGAGACAGCCTTTTTTGCAGATGGGTTCGTTATCTCCCTCCTTTAATTTGATTTTCACGAGCTAATTTTTATATACACCACTTACTTGAAGGCTCGTCGCCACGTGTGGTGTCCTCGATTACTGTCAGGGTATCCATCAAATGAAAGCAGTCAGTAGTTTCACCAAGCAGCACACGCACGTCCGCACCGGCCGACGGTCGAGCGAGCAATGCCCCACTACCGCTGTAGGCCGTGCGTACGGGCGTGTGTCGCTTGCACTTTATTAATACGTCACAACACAGTTACAGATCAGAACTATAAGGAAAATGACACAATATCTTAACCGGTGTAGTAACCAGAAAGTGTAGAATCTTGTGAATGCTTCCCGATCCACTCTGAAATTATTTCTCAGATATAAATAATTGTAAACAAAAACAATCACTCCACCAATTTTTACAGGCGTATTTATATCTTATAGAAATATGGCATTGTGAATGCGAAAAAAAATACTGAAATTATTTTTTTTCGTTTTTTTTTCATAATTGGCACTTTTTTGCGATAACAGCCATATAAGGACGAATACTTCATTTCTTCATTCCCAAAGCAAGACGACCGCGCTTGAATACGAATTAAATTCAATGAAAGATTGTTGCTTCACTTTTCAATGAGACACGATTAATTTTGCTCTTAAAATAATTGGAGGAATATCCAAAATACAAACGATGGTACTTTTACTTTAAATTACATAAATTATATTCGGCCAGTCTCATACATAAAAACTTTTTTCGCAAAACTTTCTGAGTGGTCTGGTAGTGTTAGACATAAGTACTCTCGTAATCCGTCGAAACGTTTTATGAATAAACAGCCCCGACCCGACCGACCCGTTCATTATATATCTTGTTTATAGCGGTGTTTTGTTCGGCGGAATTTATTGCGCGTCAGCCTGAACGAGTTGGTTATACTCAATTAAACGTACGGGATTGATGTTCAGTTGTTTGAAAATTTCCAATGGTCAATTTAAATTGTGCCAATGATTTAATTCATTTTTTGGACAATACTCGTATTGTCATCCTGTGATCACGGCTCCTGTAAAGCTTCGATCGATTCGAAGTCGAAACGTCAGGATTAAATATAAAATAAAATAAAACATGCGCAATAATCCGTAAAAAAGTGTTTTATTCTGATGTGTAATGTGCGCGGAAGTGTAAGAACTAAATGCTCGTATTGTTAAGGAATTTGCTGCTACCGGGACCCATGACCCAATTTTTTTTTATTTATTTGGGTTCGCTCTTGATCCCAACCAAGCCCGAGGGCCAAGACAGAATCCACGAAGAAACGAGCTAACCCAGAAGGTACCTATTTACCCTGACTTTGAAATTGGATGGGTTATAAGTTCTCGGAAATACAGACGCAGGGAGGGAGTTCCACTCCTTTGCTCTTTCGCATTATTAAGGATGTTGAGAAGCGCTTGGAATATAATCTAATCTTGAGGCATCTGTTTCTATACGGCTTTATTAAATTTGTCGTTTCTTCCCTGTGTATTATTGTAATGTTTAAGGATACATACTTAAAAGAGATACTTGTTGACGTTGCTGTAATCAATGATGTAATGAAATCATAACACTAATATTATTGTGATGGAATGAATTACTGGAGCAGCATATTAATTCGATCTCAAATTAATTTATGGTTCGTTACAATTATAGTTCTAATGCATGATGTAACTGTCTGTAATTGATAAGGCACTTTAATCTGAATCCTGTTTGTATTAGTTTTAATTATTTTCTTATTTCAGTATACTTATTGTTGGCTGTCTTAATAAAAAAAAAACAGAATAATATTGTTTTTGTGGATTATGTATGGTGATGACTTATAATATTGTAAATGTCGTTATTTCTGTTGAAGCTGACGAGTTTTTTGCGCTCATTCTTTTTGTCAGTTAAAAGGCGCACTCAATAGGTAGGTAAAAATGTAAGACGATTGAAAACAACTTATTTTAAGTGCATTTGAATAAAGTTATTTTCATTTTCATACCACTTCATCGAGCATTTGCCGACTGTGATGAAAAGCAGACCTCATTCTTGTTCAAAGATATTTCTATTAGAAAATTCCAACTGATCTCAGATCAACAGGACTTTAACCCGCGATCGGTGGCTATATGGGCGATCGCTCTTTCAATTGAATTAGATTCGATTTCCATCTGATATGCGAAACAAGATTATTCCTATTAAAATTTTCTCAAAATATATTATAGGTCATCTTGTTCATGTTTATTTTTCTCGTTACCGATCCACTTAACATTCCGGGGATTGGAAAGAGTGAAATTCCCTTAAGTGCAAAGAGTGGTAGTTCAAAACTTTGGCACGAGGGACACTGTCCGTAAATTTTTAGTTACTTGCTAACTACGCACTTACATAATGTAGAAAACAGTGTAATTCAAATGAACTACATACGGTGTGTAAAATGGATGAGAACACTCAACATGCTTTAGAAAATTCTACAAAAGCGGCGTTTATTTAATTACGTGATGATACTCGTGCTGGTGTAGAAGAATACAAGCCGAAAAATCCATCAGGGTATGTTCGTAAGGCAAGTATGTTTACCTCTTTTCGTGAATTTGAATACACTGATGATGATTATGACTTGACTTTTCTAAAGTTACCAACAGTAGCAGCCACTCAAGGGGAGATGCACGAAACAGAAAAAACATTATCTTCCATAATACAGCCCAATTATGCAAGTTCACGCTGACTCCGCAAATCTCTCAGCCCCATTAAGAGGGGATATTCCCTGAAAGAGTCGGCTGCAGATCGACGTAATCAGGACGAGGACAATTAAGAAGAGATGCTGCGTCAACAAAAACCAACTAGCGCCTTAATAGTTGGAGGGCTTTTTAACTTTTAACTGAGTGGATTTACTTGTTTAATCTGTACATAAGACGGTGAGTTTATTCCAACTACGACTATTCAATTGAATAAAACAAGTTTTTTACCTATTTTGCGCAGAATTTATTTTATATTTAATACGCACGTTTCTCCTCTCTCTCCTCCCCCTCTACCAGATAAAAATTCGCAAAAATATTAGAGTCATATATTCATTAATTCATTGCTAGTCACAGTACATAAGATGTTACATAGAGTATAGGATCAGTGTGACACCCCGTGAGGGCACAGCAGAATTACAATTAACCATTTAATGACAATTTAGAGCTTATCACTAAAAAAATGGTTGCCTGTAAAGTCGGTTTTACGGGCGAAGATTTTACGTGACAACGTCTTTTTCTCGGTAGAATATTTATTGATATGAATATAATTAAATTGCACAATAGGACCAAGGAATTGAATGAAAATAAGAATTGCACAAATTTTAACTATAGAAATATATTTTGTTTACTAAAACATTGTACATGTAAACTTAAACTTAACTAATTCCTATTTGAGTGATTTTGTTGAGGATAAAAAAAACTATAAATCATTATGTAACAGGATGTTTAAATATAAATGCCTGTAATATATTTCGAAAATTAATAAATGAATAATTTGGGTTATATAGGAAATATATCTACTACTATTAAATATTTATATTATAAGTGATTTATACATTAATGATTTAAATGGAACAATCTTGGATGGTTATCAAAATTTATCGATATAAACAATTTTTTTGTATTATACATATCATAAAGAGTTTACAATTTCATATATATACTTATAATATTAAAAATCAATAAACTTTTAAATATTGAGAAAACATTCGGCGGGCCTCTCTCTCGTTCGGTGACTCATCGTAACGTTACCGAGCGTTACACTTTTTCATAAGTGACTCCCAGCCGCAACCAATTTATAAGACGTTGTCACGTCAAAAAATCCTCTAAATTTCTAGGCCTGTAGCCTACTGTTTTATTTACTTAAAAGCTTTTGAGCTCACATTTAAAAGCATTATTGTTTTCCAGACATTATTTACGATTTGGGATACTATTGTATATTTCTATTGCCCTTAAATGAAGACATGTTTTATACAAACCTAGTGTTGTTAATGGACTATTTATATAAATCTCTGCTGTTGCTTTTACCTGTAGTTTTTATTCTGTTTAGTGTACATTAGAGAGGATTCTTATAAATTTCTTTAGTAACACAAAAATATATTGTATAATAGAGCTGTTTTCCCACATTATTATACCATAGGAGAACCTTAAATGTATTATATATATATGCATAAGAGGCAGTTAATCTTGTTTTGAAATCTTGATTGATTTTTGTTATATGTGAGATTTCCAGTTCAGATAATGAAATCTATATTTTTGTTTTTGTAAATAAATAATCTCATTTAAAGGACTATTTCTGAAAGGGTCTTAGGGTCTTTCTTGATTATTGTGACATGTTAATAGGAGTCAGGTAGACTTAACAAGTTAACCAACCTCGACTAGTAAACAGTTCGTACAAATCATGGATACGTACTTTGATTAAGTTAGACGATTAAAAGTTCCTGTAGACCCATGATGTATCAATGTTGAATGTCATCAAAAGCGATTCAGCAAATGGTCATCCACATTAACCAATGTCTTCAATAACGCCCCTTGAAGTCATCGAAGACATTACTGTCGGTCTCGGTATGTTTAGTGACGACTACAAAAACTGTGGAAATGGTTCGCGCTCTATATCAAACGCTTAGAAAGAAGGGACGAATGTTGCTAGTTGTTGAATTAGTGATTTATATTCTGTACAATCTCTCTCGTCTCAGTATTTCAACAGTCAGAGCACTCGCCCGGATATCGAATAGTAGTGGGTTCAAATACAACCTGAGGACTTGGAGGCGTGGTTGTTTTTTTACATGCGTATTTTATATCTTATAGGAATATGGCATTGTGAATGCAAATAACAAAATAAAATACAATATTGCAAAATCTTTTGTTATAGCTTGAAAAATCAAAAAATATATACTTGTGTTTACTTTTATATTTATTTAGGAATTATCTATATTTTATTATCGATAATAACTGGTCTTCCAACAGGGACTTTCAAATTTGACAGTTAATAACGGCCATCTTGTTGAACCTACATCTGTCAAATTAGTAGTCATTTATTCAGTCTGTTTTGCCAAATCTGTTCGGGCAACGTACCGCGCGCTTCGGCCTTTTTACAATGGCCATAATCGCCCTACCGAGAGGACTATTTGCAATGTCGTGGATAAATTGGAATCCAACGGTTCAGTAATCGACCGACCAACACCTATACGTCGACGAAACGCAAGATCTGAGGGAAACATCGCCGCTGTCCGTGAGAGCGTGCAGGACAATGTGAGACAGTCTTTTTCGCGTCGTTCACAGGAACTCGGCCTTTCGCAAATCAATTTTTTCGTTGCGACTTGGGTCTACACCCGTACAAAATCCAATTGACCCAGAAACTGAAGGTTAACGATCATAACGTATCTGTAGGAAGCACTCTAATGTGGTGAGGTAAATTATTACGAGTCTGTTTGCGTACCTTTTCTATCTTGTATTTATATCGGAAGCTTTTTTAAATATGTATGTTCGCCGAATGGGCTCTGGTGCAGGTGGCAACTGACCATAATTTTCGTCGCAAAATTATCTTCAGGGATGAGGACCATTTCTGGATGATTGGGTACGTAAACAAACAAAATTGTCGAATTTGGGTCGTCGTTGGTTGTCGAATATCAGTCCACATCGGATCCAAGAGCGTCTAATGCATCCCAAAAAAATCACTGTTTGATGTGGATTTTGAGCTGACTGCGTCGGTCTATATTTTTTTGAGAACGAATTTAACCAGACCATGACTGTCGATTTTAAAGCCGATGATTACCGACTTCTTTTGCCCTGAATTGGATGAACTGGACTCCAATGACTCATACCACAATGCCACCAAGATCGTGCGATTTGACACCGTTAGACTTTTTCTTGTGGGATTTTCTTAAGTTGCAGTGTATGCAAATAAGTCACAAACCACAGCGATGCTCAAAGCCTACATAACCCATGCCATCGATCAAATGCCAGTGATTCAGCCATCCAGCCCAACTCAGCCTGATTTATGTGACAGAGTCTTGGAAAATTGGACGTTTCGGATACAGTTCACCCAGAGAAGCCGTGGACATTTGAACGATGTTATATTCAATACAAAATGGCATCAATAGTTCTTTCAAACGAATAAAAAATATTCGAATAAAAGATATCTCACACACACTTTGTTTCATATAAATTTATAGATAGGAAGCGCTATATGAAAGACCCTGTACAAATTTAATTTAGTTTGTGAGTAAACTTGCGCACGATTATTACGAACTCTAAAAAACCTGCCAAGTGCGTGTCGGACTTCGCATATGTAAGGTTCCGTACTAAATGTAGAATATGAGCAGTAAGGACGGCAGAATTATTCGTAAGCAGTTGGTAAAACTTTGCTATAACTTTTTGTAAAGAATTTCTGGACCTTGTTAACAATTAGGGACTTCCAAATAAATAAATCTAAATTGTCGCCAAATTTTAAATTCGTCGTCAATGGGAAGTAAGAAAGTTCTTCGAAATAAAATTCTTCGAAGTAAAAAAAATTGACCTTAGTTGTTTGTTGTTGTAGAAACTCTTTGTTTATACATTATGGTTAATGAAAACTAAAGTACTTTTAAACCTTACTTCAAAATATACTGTCATACGTTCACAATCTCGCTCTATTTTATTTATTACATACAACACGTTATCAGCACGAAGATAGAGTTTTAATGAGTGGAAAGTAATTTTGGGAGTCACATTTACCGGATTGTTGTGAATTTACATAAATTTTCGACTTAAAAGTGAAAATTTTTCTGACATATAAAAACAAAAGATGTCAACGGGCGATCACAACAATATGGGTAAAAATGGATTGAATTCGAGTCTACGATCTCTTGCAGGGATATTTTTAAAAGGTAGACAAGATTATACTATTTGGAAATTCAAAATGAAAATGTACTTGGTACATGAAGGTTTGTGGAAATGTATAATAGGTTATCCTGATGGAGATTCTACTGCCTCTAATATTAAAGAAAGGGAAGACGAATTTACCCTAGCCAAAATTTGCTTGACATTGGATGGACCAGCCATAACGCACGTAAGGAACTGTAAGAGCGCCAAGGAAGCCTGGAGCACTTTAGCTGCTGCTTACGAGGATAAGTCCATGGGTCGTCGTTTGGCGCTGGAACGTAAGCTGTATAGGTACAATCTCAGTGAGTTTAGTAGTATGGAGATGTACATTGAAGCAGTGATGTCCACAGCTCAAGATTTGGGAGACATAGGGAAGGTAATAGAGGACGCCTCTCTAGCGGCTATATTACTAGGAGGACTGACGTCACGCTTTGATCCCTTAATAATGGCACTAGAAAATTCAACAGTGCAGATTTCTAGCGAGCTGGTGAAAAGCAAACTATTAACAGAATTTTCGCGATCTACTGATAATGAACCAATTAAATCGGATCTTAGTTTATGTGTTCAGGAAAAGAATCCTAAACGAAAACGGGAAATAGTCTGTTACCGCTGTAAGGAGCCTGGACATAAGAGACCGGACTGTCCCCTTAACAGAAAGTCCAAAAATGTTGGCCCGAAGAAAGAAAACACCCTATCTAGTCTGTTTGGCGCATTCAAAGTGGGTACCGAGGCGTTCAAAGATAAATGGTGGGTAGATTCTGGAGCAAGTGCTCATATGTCTGGAAGGTCAGATTGGATGGAGAATATACAAGAGTTCTCTACTGGGCAAGTCACAATTGCTAACGGAGATGTCTTGACAAGTGCTGGCATTGGCAGTGTTTCTATTAATAATAATTTTAAATCCGAATTTTCTAATAGTATCAAAAATATATCAAATGTAGTTTTTATACCAAATTTAAATACTGTTGGCGACAAGCGGTGTTACAACCTTTTTTTCTTTGGCCAATAAAACCTCAAAATTCTAGTGTCAATTTATATTTTTCTACAGAAACAAAGATATTGGATATAGGTCTTATTATTGTCAGTTTTCAATTATACTGTTGCATCATCAGTTGGTGTTTTAATTGTACTCTACATATTTTTGGTGTCAGAAGTAAACGAAAAGAGCTCAAAATGCCCATGACCACACGCTCACGCGCTAACGCTGCCGCAAAAAGTGAACCGGAGACCCGCGAATCGGTCTGCAACCCCGCGCCCCGTGTCAGTGCTCCATATAAGGGCGGCGCCTCTTCTATTGGCGCCTCTACGTCAGCGCTGCCCAGCACGCGACACCCCAGGGACGAGGTACCGTCATTCCCAAATGACCCATCCGTGTTACCTAGTAGCACCGGTAACGGTAAGCGCGCACACACAAATTCATATGTCATGCAACTCGACAAATGCTCGTGAGTTGGCCGCTAAGCTGGACTACGCTCGACGTCTAGCGCAAATTGATGAGGAGCGAGAAAAGGCTGCTTCGGACCGTGCGAAAGCTTTGGCCGAACTCGAGCTCCAGGCCAAACTCGCCTCTATCAGCTGTAGCGCCTCTAGAAGCTCCAAGTCAGCCTACATAGAAAACTGGTTAGTCAATTCATTTGATAATAACACCGTAATATCAGAGCATACTTTTCCAATTGATCCGATTGACAGGGAGATAGATCACGGCGACGTCCCTTTTAACGCGTCACAAGCGTCGCGTCTGACGTCGCACCCTCCTGCGCCTACCGCAGCGCAGGCCAGCGCGGCCCCGGTGCCTGCGGCGTGGGCCTTTAGGGCCCCAGCGACCGCAGCGCGGGCCAGCGAGGCCCCGGTGTCTGCAGCGTGGGCCATTGAGGCCCCAGTGACCGCAACGCGGGTCAGCGAGGCCCCGGTCCCTGAGACTACGGCGTGGGCCTGTGAGGCCCCAGCGCCCTCAACCCTGGGCGCCTACCCACAACAAGCAGGTCCGGGACCAAGCGCAATAGCCTTTGCGTTCGGCGAAGGGCCTCCGAAGAACGGAAACAACCACACCTCTATACCCTCACTAGGTGTAGGTACTCACCACCGTAGACAAGATTGTAATAGAAACATGAATAAAAATGAAAATAATAACACAATAGGTACTCCAGACAATTTTATTATGCTTGCGAACGCTATCGCGGACCTGGGGAAGAAGACTCTAAAGGTAAGTGACTGGTTGCGCTGGTATATTTTGGGAGTAAGACAAGGAGATCGGACTTACAGCTTTAGGCTCAGGAAGCGTGACTTGGGGCTCGGTGCAGCTTGCTTCTGCAGAACCTCTCGTGACCTTTTAATTGTCCCACTGCTACGTTTTAATAATTCTTATTGGCACTAATTACTAGCACTCGCGAAGGCCCAGGGTTGCTTTGCGTACCGCGTGCGATCTTACGTTGCGACTCTCGAGGCGTTATCTCACACACTACTGTTGCGCTTGCGGCGCGCTCGTCCCGAGGAATTCAAGAGCCAAGGAAAGGAATAGTGGCGGGGGTGGGAGTCAAAAAGAGATGGACACATACCACCACCGCGCAAACCAAATCAAACGGTTAATTTAGAAAATAAGTGCTCATAATGGCAATTTCACGCATTTCGAATAAAATGAATAAACTTATTATTATTATATAATATTTGGCGCAAACATGCCCCCCAGCTTGACAGAACTCAGGTCTGTCAAAAAAAAAAAAAATAAATAAAAATAAATAGGTATTATATATACTTATATGTGTAACTATTGCATAGATATAATATAGTATATAACAAAATATGTTTATAGTGGACTGTATGTCTGATTATTGCGTGGGTAGCGGATAAAGTTTAACGACTGGCCGGCGATAGATACCGGATTTCGTACGCACATTGACAACTCGCACTACCCCGTCCTTACCTGGAAATATTTTCTCTATTATACCTAAAGGCCAATACAGTGGAGAACTATTTTCTGCGTGGAGTAGCACCACAGTACCTTCTTTAATTTGTGAAGTATCCTTTAGCCATTTATTACGAGTTTGTAAAGTATTCAGGTATTCCAACTTCCAACGCCTCCAAAAAGACTGCATTAGACTGTCTACCATGCGTTTTCTGTCGATAATACCGACACTCTCGTCAGAGGTAGATTCCGTAGGAAAGGCCCTCAACGGTGTTAATGTTAAAAAATGAGCCGGAGTCAGGGCTAACGGCTCGGACGGATCCGAACTCAATACGGACAATGGGCGCGTATTTAAGATTGCCTCGATTTGCACTAAGAGAGTAGTCATCTCTTCAACAGTAAGCAACTGACTACCAACGACTCTATTAAGGTGCGTTTTGACGCTTTTAATATTACTTTCCCATATTCCACCAAAGTGGGGAGAATATGGCGGATTCAGTTTCCATTCAATTGCGTTATTTGTAAATTCCGAAGATAATTGGTCATTATAAGTTTTGGATGTTACAAAGTTGTAAAGGTCGTCGAGGTACGATTTGGCACCTATGAAATTAGTACCGCAGTCGGTATATACGAATTTAATCGGACCTCGCCGCGATATAAATCGTTTAAACGACCTCAAAAACGCCTCGGTACTCAGGTCACTAGCTAATTCAATATGGACCGCTTTTGTAACAAGGCAAACGAAGAGACAAATGTATGCCTTTTGACTGCGTACTCCACGTTTGCGAAAAGGGATAACGTGTAACGGTCCGGCGTAATCAATGCCAGTATGATAAAATGCCTTAGCTTCCTGAACCCGACACGCAGGCAAATCAGCCATCATAGGAAATGCATTTTTAGGATTAACCTTGAAGCAGATGTTGCACTCCTGGACACGTTTACGAATTACATTTCGTGCAGATAAAATCCAGTATTTTTGACGCAATAATGACATCAACAATTGAGGTCCAGTATGCAGATACGTGCAATGATAATGATTTATAATTAAATTAACAATATGATGCTTTGGAGGCAACAATATTGGATGCTGGCTATCATACGGTAAATCGGTGTTACTCAATCGACCGCCTACCCGAAAAAGACCATCTGGACATACGAAAGCTTTCAATTTTTGAAAAGCGGGTGATAGCGGTTTATTCCATTCAAATTTCTTGAACTCATCGTTAAAGTGAGCGCGTTGCAAATCTTTAAGAATATAATATTCCGCAGTAGTAAAATGATTTAATTCAAACTTCCTAGGTAATTTCTTAAGGAATCTTAATATGTAAATCACCGATCGTATTAACTTCGGCCAGGAAGAAATGTTCATGGCGAGTGAGCATAATATGGACGGATTTGAGTCTTGCGTTGTAATCAAAACGCACGCTTTTCTTTCCGGAACTTCTATATCTTCATTGAGATTGTATTCGTGTATGGGCCATTCCGAAATAGGTAAACGGACAAAACCAGGGCCGGGAAACCACAGCGGGTGCGCGCATAATTGCGCTGGCGTTAAACCACGTGACAAACAATCCGCCGGGTTTTCTTTGCCAGGAATGAAATAAAAGCGACTAGGTTCCAATAATTCCTGAATTTGGGCAACTCTACTCGCCACAAACGTCTGCCATCGAGAAGAAGGCGCGTGAATCCAGGCTAGGGCAACCTGACTATCCGTAAAAGCATAAATATTATTTATGGTGACACGCTGCGAATATGTATCAATAACAATGCGCATTAATTTCGCCAAAATCAAATTACCGCAAAGTTCTAATCGCGCTAACGTGACGTTACGTAAGGGTGCTACACGAGATTTCGCACAGATCAAATTAATTAAATATTTATTTGTGCTTGGAAAATAAATGTGAAGATAAACCACTCCACCATACGCTTGCTCCGAAGCATCTGCAAAGCCAATCACTGTTAACACACACTCAATATCGACACCTACATACCGTGGTATTTTAAGACCTTCTAATAACAGTAGTTCTGTTTCGATTTGGCGCCACAGTGTTACTATATTGTTAGGCGGTGTTTCATCCCAATTAATGTGGTTCACCCATAAGGATCGAATTATTAATTTTGCCAGTAAAGTGACTGGCGCAACGAATCCCATTATATCCCACAGTCGGGCAATAGCGGATAGAATAGTGCGCTTAGTACATTCACAATCGCGCATATTCACCGTGAACACAAAAACATCTTCGGCCGGGAGCCAACGAAGACCCAATATTTTTAATGAGTCATCAGGGCAGAATTCAACATCGGAGGAGACACGAGCGGAAGGAGGAATACTCTCCATAACTTCCGGTGAATTACTAGAAAACTTTACTAAATTGAACCCCCCAGCATGGAAGAGCGCAATTAATTGTTGCGAAAGTTTTATACCTACGGAGGTATCCCGACACGAACTGGCTACATCATCCATATACAAATCGCGCCTGGCCACCGGAGCAGCCACTGGAAATTGCGAACCTTCGTCATCGATTAACTGACGGATCGTTCGAATAGCGAGGTATGGACTTGAGCATAAACCAAATGGAACTCTCGTCATCTGATACAACTGAATCGGCTGGTCGCAATTTTCGCGGAACAAAACCATTTGAAACGGCCTGTCTTCAGGGCGCACTAATATTTGTAAATACATTTGTTGGATGTCAGCACTGATGGCTACTGGAAATAATCTAAAATTCAAAACAATTTGGAAAAGATCATTTTGTAAATTTGGGCCAACATGCAATATGTCGTTGAGTGACAACCCTGATGCAGTTTTCATACTTGCGTCGAGTACTACGCGCAATTTGGTCGTAGTCTTATCAAGACGTATCACGGCGTGATGCGGTATGACGTAATGAGAGTCGAATTCAAAATTATTATCAACGGGCACTAAAATTCCCTTATCCAAATACTCCTTAAAAACATTATTATATTCAGTTTTAAATTCGACATTCGAAGACAGTTTACGCTCCAACGATAAATACCTTCGCGTTGACAACTGTAATGAGTCACCTAACTTAGAAGGATCATCCTTGAAAGGCAGCGCAACTGTGTAACGGCCATTTTTACGTATTGTATTTTCACAGTAAAAGGATTCACATTCGCGCTCATCCGGAGCGCGCGAGCTAGCGGTAGGTACGTCCTCTAACTCAAAGAAACGACTAATCTTTTTTTCTATCCAACGATTAGGATCAAACGCGCAATATGTGTGCACATCAGTTTCGGTAGTAATGACCGGAGCCTGACCGTAAACAATAAAACCTAAAGTCGTTTCCATTGCCACGGGTTCGTCTAAACCGCGAGCAATAATATTTGGTCGTATTATACGAGCGAAAATATCGGAGCCGACTATCAAGTCGATCTCGCCAGGTTCCGAATAAGTCGGATCAGCTAACGAAATATCCTTCAAATAATCCAGACATTCGCGATCTATTTTAGCGGAAGGGAGCTCACTTGTAATACGGTGAGCCACTAACGGCTTAATAGAATAGCTAAGGGAGTTGTCCAAACGAGAACGCAAAGTTATTGAGGTAAATCCTTCAATAGGATTATTTAAGTCACCTACTCCACATACATATTTAATCGGAGAGGAAAATAATTTTAAGTTTAATTTTTTGCAACAATTGACTGTGATTAAATCACGTTGCGACGCGCTGTCTACTAAGACACGCACGGAACGCGTTTTACCGCCGCTATCTATAACGTTGCATTGTGCGGTTCCAAGCAAAATAGTGTGCGTGTTCGCGCCACGCGCAGGCGAGACCGGCTGCCTGTGAGTTAGCGACGCGACAGTGGCGCCGGCAGCGGTTGTTTGTTGAGACGTAGTACATAAGGCCACTGATTGTGTTTGTGGCTCACCCGTCGTCGACCGTTCGGTTTTCGTTTGAGTTATTATGCTACTACCCACTTTCGACGCAATATTATTTAAACGCCGGTTTTGATTGCCGTTATTTGTGACAAAATGCAACAAAGTATTATGGCTTCGTGAACATTGGCTACATGTAGCCTTTGAAGTACATTGACGTACCGAATGCAATGGGCTAAGACAATTAACACACGCATTATTTAGTTTAATAATATTAAAACGTTCCGAGGGCGATAAAGCAATAAATTTCTTACAAAATCGCAACTGAAAATGGTCAGTATTACCGCAGCATAAGCATGAGTTTTGTTCGTTAACAACAAACATTTTGTTATTTTTATCAGAAATACCTGGGGAACGGGAAGCTGGAAGCCGGTTATTTTTCGATATATTTGTCTTTAAAACAGGCGACTTAATATCTTGTGCATTATTAACGCGTTGCAAAATATGAGATTGATTACGAACAAATTCTATAAAATCTGAACAAGTTGGTAACTTAACTTTATTGCTATTTTGCATTTCAAACGATTTTATAATACTTACTCCCACCTTTTTTGATCCCAAATGTATGAAAATAAAATCTTCTAAGCTGTCTAACTTTAATTGTTTTAATGAATGGACTAATGAAGAATATTTATCTATAAAATTATCTAAACTGTCAGCACAATGTTCTTTAACGTGAGGTAAGTTCATCAATTTATCTAAATATGTAGCGGCTAAAACCCGCTTATCATTATATTTTTCAACTAATGTGTTCCATAACACCGAATAGTTCTCAGCTGTGGGCATAAATCCTTGGCACATGGTATATGCTTTCCCCGTTAATTTACCCATTAAATATTGAATTTTTTGATAATCATCTAAGGTTGGATTTTCGTGAATAGTTTTTTTAAATGTTTCATAAAATATAGGCCAATTTTCTAACTCACCATTGAACGATACCAATTCGAGCCTCGGTAATTTCGGGCCCTGAGACAGTATTTTCGTCTCATAGGTATTTAGTGTCGTTTGCGTATGTGGACGCGGCGAAGATAATTGCGAGTGCTTAAACTTGACACGGGCATAAAGATCTTCAAATGCGAGCATGGAATTGTAATCAGGATCCTCACCATCCTCCATTGAAATCATAAGATTATTACGTTCGTCCAAAGTGCGTACGAAATCCGACCGAATAATGTCGGCCGTACCCGCGTTAGATAAAAATGTATCTATGCGATCTGGGGTATCTAATTTCGCCGTGGAGTCGTAAATCTGTTGCATCCGTGCGAAATAAGTATTTAATTTTACTTGTAATCTTTGCAAGGACCGATCGAAACGATCTTGCGCTTTAGTAGCCATTGTGGTATATTAATTAAATATATATATGAATAATTAATAAGCAAATAAACTATAATGAACAAAATATATTATGTATTTTAAGAAATAAGTGAAACCGCCACTAAGGTAATTATGACCGTTACCGCAAAATGGCGGCAGGTCAATCCTGCTGCAAATATTTCCCGAAATATCCTTGTTAAATTGACCAGGATTACTGGATCCGGCTCGTGATGACCAAAATTATGGTTGCGCTGGTATATTTTGGGAGTAAGACAAGGAGATCGGACTTACAGCTTTAGGCTCAGGAAGCGTGACTTGGGGCTCGGTGCAGCTTGCTTCTGCAGAACCTCTCGTGACCTTTTAATTGTCCCACTGCTACGTTTTAATAATTCTTATTGGCACTAATTACTAGCACTCGCGAAGGCCCAGGGTTGCTTTGCGTACCGCGTGCGATCTTACGTTGCGACTCTCGAGGCGTTATCTCACACACTACTGTTGCGCTTGCGGCGCGCTCGTCCCGAGGAATTCAAGAGCCAAGGAAAGGAATAGTGGCGGGGGTGGGAGTCAAAAAGAGATGGACACATACCACCACCGCGCAAACCAAATCAAACGGTTAATTTAGAAAATAAGTGCTCATAATGGCAATTTCACGCATTTCGAATAAAATGAATAAACTTATTATTATTATATAATATTTGGCGCAAACAGTGACCTTCCTAGGTTTGACGGACGAGCACTTCTCGACTGGCTACCCTTTAAGAGGGCCGTCGAGCAGACGAAGGCCAGCTTTTCACCCAGAGAAAATGTAAGCAGGATCGCCGCCGCTCTCCAAGGCCCCGCTAGAGAGGCCGTCTGGGTTCTCCTTACAACCGCCGAGGACCCGGAGGTTATTATGAAGACACTCGAAGCTAGGTTTGCCAAGCCGGAGTTCATTGTCCTGCAGCAGCTCGCCTTGGTCAAGAATCTTCCTAGGCTGAACACGTTCGAAGGGACCCGGGAGCTTAACATCTTCGCGTGCCGCATCCGCAACTGCGTTGAGGTAATCAGATTCCTTAATCAGCCCGAGTACCTCGCGGCCCCGGACCTTGTCAATACGATCGTGGGAAAGCTAACACCCCTCCTACGTTCTCGCTGGGTCGATTTTGCGGCAGCAAGCTTACGTCCTAACCTCTTCAAAATTGAAATTCTTGCAGATTTTTTAGAAAATGAGGCAAATTTGCATATTAGGTTCGGATTAATTCCCAATGACTGGCAATCTGTCAACATCCGTCAACCTGTCATGAATCAAGCCGTCGCAAGATCGGCCAGAGACAAAACCTATACCATCTCAGCGACCAAGCCGCAAACTTTTTGTTCGTTTTGCAATGTTAACGGTCATGAAATAGGTAAGTGCAAAAGTTCTTATCCATCGACATCGACGCACGATGGAAATGGGTAATCGACAATAAGGTCTGTCGTAGGTGCCTTAAAAGGGGTCGGCATCAATATCGCACGTGCAGAAACACGTGCGAAATTGATGGATGCCCACGAAATCTACACCATACCGCACTCCATCGCGACACTTCCACAGATACCTATGTACAACAGAATCACTCGACTCTGACCATAACCGAAGTTCAGTCGGCAACATCCGACTCCAACCTTATACCTGAACCCACCACGGAAAAACAACCGACCGTCACAGTAGCACATAACTCTCTCTCCGCCAACAAAACAGGCCTTAAGCCACTTCTTAAAGTTATCGCGGTGTGCATCTCCGGACCACTCGGAAGCGTAGATACCTACGCGCTTCTTGACGATGGGAGCTCCGTGACACTTTTAGACCAAACCGTGGCCGATTCCATCGGGGCTACAGGTTCTAAGTACACACTGAACATTGATTGCATCGGGGGGCTGAGTACACAAGCCGAGACAAGTATTGTTGCCATCACCGTGAAGGGTAAACATCATTCAGAGTCACATGACATTACCGCACGAACGATACCTAACTTAAATATAAGGAGTCAAGGCGCGAGCTTGCGTGACGTTGTGCAGTATGACCATTTGGTCGATATCGCGGACCATATCACTTACGACCAGGCGAAGCCAATGCTGCTGATTGGGGCTGACAACTGGCATCTAACCTTGCTACAAGCCGTTCGCCAGGGCTCCCGCCACGAACCAGCTGCAGCATTGACGGCGTTAGGCTGGGTCTTGCTCGGCCACCTATCTAACTCACAGCAAACCTACACCCTTGTTAACCATATCGTCACTACTTGCACGGCAGACGCAAGGGACACCACGATGGATGTCCTCATAAAAGATTATTTTAAGCTCGATTCGATAGGCATCAGCAAGGTACTCCATAAAAATTCAAATGATCGCCGAGCGATTCAGATTTTAGAGAACACTACAAAGCTTTTAGACACGGGTATGTTCCAAACTGGGCTCTTGTGGCGCGATAACATCCCTACTTTACCGGACAGTCGCCAACTAGCCTTATCCCGATTTTACAGTCTCGAGCGTAAAATGGCGAAAGACTCCTCATACGCGGATGCCTATAGAGCGAATATTCGAGGTGTCATCGAGAAGGGCTACGCCGAGCTCTGCTCCGGGCCCCCACTACCCGGCGGGATCGTGTGGTATCTCCCGCATTTTGGAGTTGTCCACCCTCATAAGAAGAAGCTGCGCGTTGTTCACGACGCGGCTGCGAAATGCGCAAACGTGAGTCTCAATTCCCTGCTTTTAACGGGACCCGACCTTCTCCAACCGTTGCTCGCCATAGCGATGAGATTCAGAGAGGGGCCAATCGCCATGACCGGAGACATCAGGGAAATGTTCCCCCAGGTCAAAATCAGACCCGAGGATAGAGACGCCCAGCGTTTCCTTTGGAGAGACAACCCGGAGGAACCCATACGCGAATACCGCATGTCCTCGATGATATTTGGCGCCGCGTCGAGTCCTTACACGGCGTTATGGATCAAAAACAATAACGCCCTTCGCTTCCAAACGCAGTACCCAGGCGCGGCAAAAGCTATTATCGAGGACCATTACATGGATGACTACCTAGCGAGTTTTGACAGCGTCTCCGAAGCAGCCACCCGAGCCTCTGAAATAGTCTCCATCCACAAAGCCGCCCACTTCGACATGCGGTCCTGGGTGTCAAACCACAAGGAAGCGCTGGCCCTTATTCCTCCGGACTTGCACGCAAGTGACCCGTCCGGGGTACACATAGGACCAACAACCCCTTCTCAAATTCGAGTGCTGGGTTTCACATGGAATGTCAAAGAAGATAAGCTTTATTTCGTGAAATCTCTTCCCACATTTCCGAATAAATGCTCGAAACGCTCTGTATTATCCCTGCTTATGTCTATTTACGACCCCTTTGGTTTTTTAATGCCGGTCATCATGAAAGGCCGCGTATTATTTCAAAGGGCTTGGAGATTGGGTGCTGACTGGGATGAAGATTTGCCGAACAATTTACCAGTGAAGTGGAGGAACTGGTTTCACGAAATAAAGACCCTAAGTGAAGTATCCATCCCTAGGTGCTACATGAACACACCAAATCGTATTGTTAGCGTACAACTACATGTTTTCGCGGACGCGAGCGAACGGGCTTACGCGTGTGTAGCCTATTGGCGCTTTACTCTTGCTGACCAATCCGTTCATTTATCCTTAATCGGTGCCAAAGGTCGACTCGCTCCGCTTAAACCCGTTTCGGTCCCTAGACTGGAACTTCAGGCCGCACTAATTGCGGCTCGTTTTAGCATCTACATAACCGAAGCTGCTAAGCGAAAGCCTGATCGAACTATCTTTTGGTCAGACTCTCTGACGGTCTTGAAGTGGCTCCGTAGCGACGCCTGCACCTTTAAAGCCTTCGTTTCGTTTCGTGTGGGGGAAATCGTAGAAACAACAAATATACGAGACTGGAAGTACGTACCCACAGCTTTAAACGTCGCTGACGACGCTACACGAGACACTTCGTTGACGTCATCGTCCAGGTGGTTCAAGGGCCCCTCATTTCTGTTGTTGCCAGAATCTGACTGGCCACTTGAACCGCTTGTTAATGTCCCTCCGGTCTCTGAAGAACTAAAAGGGACGTCGGAGTCGGTGGGACACATAACTACTAATCATCGGCTTGAATTACCCTCACCGGTAGTTGCCGACCACCGTCGATTTAGCAAGTGGATTCGCTTCCTACGCTCGACCGCTCGAGCTCATCAATGCGCGAAAATTTTTAGGCCAGCTTTACGTCGAAATTTACTTAGTGCTCCTCTTAGAGATCGCTGTAACCTTTTGCCTCTTTCCGCCGAGGACTTGAAGTTAGCCGAGTCGCATATCTTCCGCCAAGTACAATTTGACTCATTTTCCGCTGAATTGATTCGCGTAAAAACAGCACGCCCTGTTCCTGGAGATAGCCGCCTGAGAAACCTTACACTCGTTATTGGAGATGACCACCTACTCCGCCTCTCCGGCCGAACTACAGCCTGTCGTGACGTTAATTCTTATCCGATAGTACTGGACGGCAAGCACCCTATCACGAGGATGTTAATCCGCTCTTACCATTTCAAGTTTTCCCATGGAAACAATGAGCTCGTGGTGAATGAGATACGCACCAGGTTCCACGTGCTGAGCCTCAGACCAGCAGTAAGGAGCGAGGCGTCGAGGTGTCAGTTGTGCCGGAACCGCAAAGCCAAGCCGGTAAGCCCTCCTTTAGGACCCCTGCCCGATGCCAGGTTAGCGCATACCCAGCGACCTTTCACTTACGTTGGCTTGGATTACTTCGGCCCGCTATCAGTCACGGTCTGTCGACGCAAAACCAAAAGATGGGTCGCCCTCTTCACGTGTATGACAATACGAGCTGTCCACCTGGAAATAGTAGAGAACCTGTCCTCAGACTCCGCGATAATGGCACTTCGGCGATTTATTTCTAGACGCGGTTATCCGACTCGGATATATTCGGACAACGGGACCTCCTTCGTCGGCGCGGCTAAGATGTTGCCAGACCTGTACAACTTTTGCTCCAACAAGAAGATCGAGTGGAGGTTCATCCCGCCCTCTGCACCATTTATGGGTGGCTGCTGGGAGCGCATGGTCCGTTTAGTGAAGAGCACCATCGCGGTCACACTTAAGGAACGCTCGCCCAAGGAGGAGATCCTTCATACTTTGCTGCTGGAAGCCGAGTGCATTGCGAACTCCAGGCCCCTCACGCACGTACCAGTTGAGCAAGATTCAGACCAGGCGCTTACACCATTTTCATTTCTGTTGGGCACATCCAGCAATGACCTGCGCCTGGGAAGTTTTGAAGATGCAGATCTGTCCCGGAGGTGTGACTGGAGGAAGGCTCAGCGGCTGGCAGATCACTTATGGCAGCGTTTCGTAAAAGAGTACCTGCCAACACTGGTGCCACGCAGAGAATCCGCCGCTTCGGTCGAGCCTTTATGCGTAGGAGACCTCGTTTTCATTGCGGATGGAGCTTTACCGAGGAACTGCTGGCCACGAGGCCGCATAATAGCGACGTATCCGGGCAAAGACGGAGTGGTGCGCGTGGTCGACGTGAAGACGAAAAGGGGCGTGCTGCGTAGACCTACCCGGAAAGTAGCACTACTTGTCGCCGCCCACTAGTTTTGGGTGCTTCTCACCGTCGGGGGCCATGTTGGCGACAAGCGGTGTTACAACCTTTTTTCTTTGGCCAATAAAACCTCAAAATTCTAGTGTCAATTTATATTTTTCTACAGAAACAAAGATATTGGATATAGGTCTTATTATTGTCAGTTTTCAATTATACTGTTGCATCATCAGTTGGTGTTTTAATTGTACTCTACAAATACTAATTTGATTTCTATAAAGAAGGCTGTAGATAATGGATTTTGTATTGTTTTTGATAAGAAAGGTTGTATATTTTATAATGATTTATCTTTTTCTTGTACAGGTGATGCAGTGCTACATGGTTCGTGTTGTGGTGGATTGTATAGTTTGGATTGTACGGTTAGTCTACCTAAAACCTTATCAGCGTTTAAAGTACATAGTGATGTATCGAGCTATCGACTATGGCATAAACGGCTTGGTCACTTGTGCCGTATAGGGTTACAAGAACTTAACAAAAGTAATCTAGGCGTTCAGTACACCGAAGTTGATAAAGAGCCCTGCATAGCTTGTGTAGAGGGTAAGCAGGCCAGAAAACCATTCAAGAAAATAACATATAAGAAAGCAACTTCTAAATTAGAACTAGTGCATTCGGATTTATGCGGACCAATGTCGGATAATTCTTTTCAAGGAAATAAATATGTTTTGACTTTTATTGATGATTTTAGCCGTTTTATTTTTATATATTTTATTTCTTCTAAAAATGACGTTAAGAATAAGTTTTGTGTTTTTAAGGCTATGGTTGAAAGAGAGACAGGCTTAAAGGTAAAAGCGTTGCGTACAGACAACGGAACAGAGTACGTTAACAAAGAATTTACTGATTACCTGGAGGAGGAAGGTATCCAACACCAGACAACCGTTCCTTTCAGTCCTCAACAAAACGGAGTTTCTGAGAGGACTAACAGGTCGGTAGTAGAGAAGGCGCGTTGTATGCTCTCTGATTGTTCTCTCTCAAAGGGCTATTGGCAAGACGCTGTGGAGACAGCGGTTTATTTAAAAAATCGATGTCCACATCGAGCTCTCAATGGTAAAACGCCCTTTGAAGCATGGCATGGCGAGAAACCAGACTTAAGTCATTTGAAAGTTTTTGGGTGTCGCGCCATGGTTAAGGTTCCAGATAACTACAGAAGGAAATTGGACATTAAGGCGACAGAACACATTTTCGTTGGATATTCAAAAAATCCACAGAGCTACTACTTTCGTGAAGCAGATTGTCCAAGGAGGTTGATAAAAGGAAGAGATGTGGTTTTCTTCGAAAATTCTTTTTCTAATTTGAAGGTTCAACAAAAGGAATCGATCCCTTCTACTTCTTGTGGAGATATTATTTTTGATTCAGTACCCAATCAAGTGTGCAGTTTATACAGGCGAAGTGAAAATACTGAGCAAGACACTGACGCTGGTGCTAGTGAGCCGGAACTAGAAGCACAGCAAACTCACAGCGCAGACGGGACTTTTGATGTTGAAGATACGTGTACTCAAAGTACAGAAATTACAGAAGAAAGATATCCACTCAGAAATAGAATAACCAAACGTTTTGATACTAATCTTATTTGTAATGCAGTTACGTATGACTCCGACGAACCTGAAAGCTACGCAGTTGCTATGAAGTCGGAAGAGAGTGCAAACTGGCAGTTAGCGATGGATGACGAGTATAAATCGCTAATGAAAAATAAAACTTGGACGTTAGTTGATAAACAAGATAAGAAGATTATTCAATGCAAGTGGGTATACAAATTGAAAAAGGATGCTCAAGGTCAAGTTGCCAAGTACAAGGCAAGGCTAGTAGCCAAAGGCTTCAGCCAGACGGCGGGCATTGACTACTATGAAACCTTCTCTCCGGTAGTGCGTAATTCGTCCTTGCGAACACTGATAGCTTTGGCGGCAGAAATGGAGTTGAATATACATCACTTAGATGTAGATACTGCGTTTCTCAATGGAGACTTATTGGAGGAAGTTTACATGCAGCAGCCTCCGGGTTTTGTTGAGACAGGTGCAGAAGATAAAGTCTGTTTATTAAAGAAATCACTCTACGGCTTAAAACAGGCTGCTCGTGCATGGAATATTAAATTAAATCAAACTTTATCAAATATTGGTTTTGTCAAAACCTCTGCAGAACCATGCATCTATACGAAAAAGTTTGGTGATGAAACTGTTATTATCAGTGTCTATGTTGATGACATTTTGGTATTATTTAAAAGGAAAAAGACTTTTGACACTGTCAAAAATTCTCTAAGTAAATTTTTCTCATTAAAAGATTTGGGAAAACTTGAATATTGTTTAGGTCTTAATGTAAAACGTTCGGAGGAAAAGATTTATGTTAGTCAAACGACATATATTAAATCAGTTTTAAAACGTTTTAACATGGAGAATTGCAAAGAAATGTCAACACCTTTAGAAAACAATAAGCTGGAAAAGGGTAAGGAAACATGCAATTATCCTTACCAGAATTTAATAGGCTGCCTTATGTATCTAGCTGTGAATACCAGGCCAGACGTCGCTTATGCCGTAAGTTATTTAAGTCAATTTAATACTTGTTTTGACAAAAGGCATTGGTTGGCCGCAAAAAGGGTATTACAATATTTAAAAGGAACTCAAAACTACTGTATTACTTACAGGAAGACGGGTGACTATTTGTGTGGTTATACGGATGCAGATTGGGCAAACTGTATTAGTGACAGGAGGTCGTACACTGGTTACTACTTTACTCTGGCAGGAGGGCCTATTAGTTGGGAATGCAAAAAACAACCAACAGTCGCGTTGTCTTCAACTGAGGCGGAGTATATGTCGCTTACTAGTGCGGCTAAAGAAGCAATTTTTCTTAGGAGGTTAGTGTTTGATATCACTGGTAACGCTGATAAGGTTGTGGTGTATAACGACAGCCAAAGTGCGCAGAAAATTGCTCTCAATCCAATCCATCACAATAGGACGAAACATATAGAAACGAAATTTCATTTCATTAGGGAAAAGATATCTGATGGCATTATAGATGTAAAATATATGCGGACAGATCATATGTCGGCAGATGTCTTAACGAAGCCCTTAAGGCGCATAGCACATAATAGATGTGTAGTAGGCATGGGCATAACATAATTAATTAAGGTTATCTTTATTTTTCATTAAGGGGAGGATGTTGTAGAAACTCTTTGTTTATACATTATGGTTAATGAAAACTAAAGTACTTTTAAACCTTACTTCAAAATATACTGTCATACGTTCACAATCTCGCTCTATTTTATTTATTACATACAACATTTGTTCTTTTCCTATTCCTTTGTTTTCCAATGGTTTTTTAACAAATAAATAGAGTATTGATTTACTCAACAAGATCTAAACAACGATATCCCACTTGATAGGGTAAATATTTTTTTTGCACACACTTTAGACGTTACATACGCCTCCTTAAAACTTATTTTTTTTTTAATAATATATGGCTTTGAGTAAACAAGATGCTTATAAAATGAACATGGGTTCTCTTCAAAATGTATTTTGTAGAGTGTGCTCAGGAGCTGCATATGCTCATACCGCCATTTCCCTTTTTCCATTAGACATACAGAAGCACTGCGGGCTAACACTCTTTCTTGGTTGCTATTCCAGCTATCGCACCAAACGCTTCTCAACATCTTTCATAATGTGCACAGCACAGGAGTGGAACTCCCTCTCTGCGTCTGGGTTTCCGAGTACTTATAACCCATCAGTTTTTAAAGCCAAGTTGAATGGGCACCTTCTAGGTTAGCTCGTTACATCGTGGATCCTGTCTTAGCCCTCGGGCTTGATTGGGGTCAAGAACGAATCCATTCAAAAAACATTTAAATACTGTAGCTCCAACAGTAAAGCTAATAAAGCTGTATGAAAGACGGAGTGACAGTATCAGGACTCCGTTTGAACCATTCGTGTACGGAACCCTAAAAATTAAGTGCTTTCTCTCAGATACGTATTATATCCAGCAAATATTATAACTTTACATTATATAACATAATATTAATAACGGATAATATTTTTGTATAATATTATCTATGTTGTGAGGATTTAATAATGCCTTTAATACATCCAAACATTTTTACGGCGCCAGTTTTATCTGATAAGACGTTGCAATAAATAAGTTTAAAGGTGCAGTAGAGCGAGGCAATCAAAAAGCCACCGTGGGTGCTTTGGTGGCCGGTAAGTGCCGACCGCTTCGTTATCGCTCAAGTCTCTGCACAGGAGACTGTAAGCGAACAGAGATAACATTACCTACTTAATCAGACTTATATGTGCGAAAAAGCTGTCTGCGGCAAAAGCTAAACCGCTTAATTATTGAAAATTAGCAAGAACATTGCTTTAAAAATACAAGGTGTCTCAAAAGTAAGTTCACATTTGCTTATTTTATTACGCGAAAGCAACTATTCTGAGGGGCGCGGGGGGTATGTCAGTCGGTAGTCTGGCTCTTGGGAATTTAGTCGCTATGGAGCGTTTCTCTGGTGCGGACCGTGCGTTGTGCGTACGTGAGTTTTACAAAAACGGTAATTCGGCGACTGTAGCGCGTAGAAAATTCTGCAGTATTCGACATATTCGTCACTTAAATGATGCGCCTAGCACTCGACTCATTGCAAAATGGGTTAAGAAGTTTGAAGAGACTGGGTCAACTCTGGAGAAACCAAAATCTGGGCGGCCAAGAACATCAAGAACAGCCGAAAACGTGGACAGTGTTACTCAGTCTATTCGAGATGATCCAAACCTCTCGATTCGGAAGCGTGCTGTTGCTTTAAATGTGCACAGATCTTCATTATGCCGCAATTTACACAAAGATTTAAAGCTGCACCCGTACAAAATTCAGTCAGTACAAAAGATGCTGGTCAGAGGCTTGCCTTTGTAAATCAGATGATTGAGCGCTTTCCAACGTTCACCAACATCTTGTTTTCCGATGAAGCCCATTTTCACCTGAATGGGCATGTAAACAAGCAAAACTGTCGTTACTGGAGCGCAACCAACCCAAAACAAAAACATCAGAAACCGCTACATTCACCCAAAGTCACCGTATGGGCAGCGATGTCGGCGCGAGGAATTATCGGCCCTTACTTTTTTGAAGATGCAAGGGGACGCACACTCACAGTGAATTCAGAGCGTTATGTGGAGATGTTAGACGAGTTTTTCGTACCCCAACTACTTTCCTGGTTACAACCAAAGAACATGGTTCCAGCAGGATGGGGCAACTTCACACACGTCCAACAGATCTCTGCCTCGAGTTCGAGAAATTTTTCCGAACAAATTAATCTCCAGGCGAGGTGACATAAATTGGCCTCCACGGAGTCCCGATTTAACGCCTATGGATTTTTTCCTGTGGGGTTATGTCAAATCAAAAGTTTACGCTAATAAACCGACTTCCCTGGCACAATTAAAAGAAAATATCCGTCATGAAATGGCAGCCATCACGGAGACTACCTGCCGAGCTGTCATAGGCAATTTTAGTGCCCGACTAAATGAATGCCGAGAGCGCAACGGTTTACATTTGGACGATGTTATTTTTAAAAAATAAATTCCCAAACAGTGTACTTCAATATAAAATAAAAATTTTTTCAATAAAGCTAAGACTTTTCTTTAAAAAAAAGATTTAAATGTGAACTTTCTTTTGAGACACCTTGTAATATACAAGACATAGACATAATATATTAGACAACTAGTGAGGGGACTCCCTGCGCTGTGGCATTCAGTTGATGGTCGTCATTCGAGAACCTTTCTTTTCCAACGGTCAACAGTTCTGCGAGTGATGTGGTTTGCCCATTACCATTTCAGCTTAGCGACTGGAAGAGTTATGTTGGTAAATTTTAATTCCTTGGCGGATGTCCTGATTAAGATATTTATAACGCAAGTGAACAAGCATAGCTATCTCCATAGCATGCTGGGTGATTTAAAAGTTTGTTAAAGAGGCGAACAGTTGAAGATGTCAAAAAACTAGTACTATGGTATTTTTATACTTATCTTGGTAACACGGGCTGTGGAGAAACAGTTAGGTGCGAGGATTTAGCGACAGCGGACGGATTGATTAGTGATGTAACGAGCCAATATCTACCTATTCATATGTTACTACAAGCGGTTAATGATCACCTTATCCTATACTATAAATAGTGCTGACACGGAATATGCAGGCCGACAATCACTCTATAGAATTTACTGAAGAAATCATAATAACACCAGTAACTTGTGACATTCTTGTTACAAGATTTGTCGAAGTAGAAAGTGCTAAGACGTGATTAAAAGGCAATCAGCATTCACAATGAAGTACTCGTATTGGATAAAAGTCATTTTTGTGAAATATTTAAAATTAATATGTGTATGTAAAATATTTAATAGCAATAAGTAATGAGTAAAACATGTTACTAATATTTCAATTAACCTCATGTGGTAAGCAAAATGCTTGTGGTTTGAATGTATAAACTTGGTCCACAAGGTTCTACAGAGCTTAACTTAACTCTAACTTTAAGCTTATTTAGCACGATTCTTGGCGTCAAATACACAACAATTAAAACGATAGATAAATAAATAAATGCTTCATTCACTCACACCAATTAGCCTAGCCCAAAGTAAGCACTGTAAGACTTATGTTATGGATACTAGGGAAACGGATAGACATACATATATGATACATAGATATTTAATATTCTTAGAAATATATATAAACTCCCATGACTCAGGTACAAATGCTCGTATTCATCATACAAACATCTGCCCCTTCCGGGATTTGAAGCCAGAACCGTCGGTGCGAAAGGCAGGACCGCTACCGATATATGAAGACCGATCAAATACACTCAAATCGTCAAATAGATACTATTGTTTTTCAACTGCAGTACCTTGTAAGATTTATTGGAGCGGAGCGAACTAAGCTCCCATGGATCAGCTTCAATGGCGTAATGTCTGTGAAGCCATAACTTCCCGAGTTCTTAACCGATTTTAATATTTTTTGTATGGAATCGAATCAACAGGTTTAGGACCAGATGGTTACGGAGTTTTGAAATTCGCAAAAATTCCCATCGAAACAAAAATAATGTTTTCTTTTTTTTAGGTATTACGCTCCGCTCCAATATATAGTACTAGCGTAGCTTTATGTTTAGCGACTGCATCGCCTAGTATTACTATTCAAAGGTTATTTCAATGCATAGATTTTTGTATCTGTTCCCATTGTCACCCCTGTGCTCCTGAAGGCGACACATTACTCTTCGACTGGCGGCAAGGGTACATATAACGAGGCAAGGCGACGCAAAGAGAATCAGCACCGAGTAAATCACGAAGTGGGCAATGATGCACGAGATTTGCACTAAAATCAGTGAGATTTATTCATTTATCTACAATTGCATGCGATATAGAAAGGAGTCTTAATACTATTTTTAAATGCGTAAGGCTTTTAAGAATCGCATATACCTTGATAGGCAAAGGAAAAAGGCAGAGTGAGGGGCAGACATTTTGTTAAAATTTGTCTTTAAAATAGTCTTCATAGAAGTAATAAAATTTTGTAATTAAGAGCTTTTTTAAAGTATTTGTAAATTTATTTATATTGCTCTCAGCTTTTAAATATTTTGGTAATTTATTATAAACTGTTATAGACATTGAATATGGTCCGGAACTATGTAGTTTTGATTTAGACGTTTAGATGAAGTAAGCATTAACGCGTACGACTTTTAAAATATAGAAACATAGATTAAAATACAGAAAGTGAATCTTATTTTGGAAATTCTCAAACAAAGTCTCAAAATCTATGAGTAACAAAGAAATTAAAATTATGTTTGTATATTATATTTTAATTTCAATTATGAAATTAATAAAATCAAGTTAAAAAATTAAAATAAAATTATTTAAAATTAATTTACTAAAATCAAATGCTCTCATTTTCAACAAGAATAATGCTCTCATTGTTAACGCTTTACTCCTCTCAATAGAAATAATTTGGAACAAATATTTGTCTCGGGGATATTCATCGGAAAACAGCCCGCTGTTTCATGAAACGAACGGAGGCAGACGGTCAGCGTAATCGGTCCGCCTTCAAAGAGGTTTAGAAACTTCTTCAAAGAGCGTTCGTTAGGCGGCTGATCAATAGGTGTAATTATCTTGAACATCTCGTTTGTTCCAGCTGCAATAACACTTTTTTGAAATGCTCACTGTTAAATACCCTAACTTATTGTTAGGTGACCAATGAACTGTAAGAGTCTAATAATAAAGATCAAAATGATACTTCCATTAGCTGTACTGAGTATTTTTTTTTAATAAAAATAACTATATAAGTATACTTTGTCTCAAACCAATTTAATAAAAATGTAAACAAACCAGTTTCATTGAAAATACTCACACTTTCGGCCACTAAATGGATATAAAAACACATTCATAAGTAATAAGAAGGTTTCAACATGTATCTCACTAGTTTCTTTCAAAGATCATTGTTTGTTTAACATATTTAAAATTTATTTGAAAAACTTAAGACGAAAAGTGACATTATTAATCCAATGAAAAAAATTGTCTAATCTGTGTTCGCATAGTGTTTGACCATAAAAGAGTATCTCTCGATTCATTGATTACTTCAATTGAATCGATTATGAATCGAAGACGCATAGGTAATGTAATGAATAGGTAATTAGTCATGGATGTATGGTAAAGATAAATACGTGATAATTATACCTATGAGTGATGATAACTGATAATAAGGCGATCCGAACAACGAATTCGTCAGTGTTGGCAAACAGCTGTCGGGACGTAATTCTAAATAATAAAAAAAATATAATTTGTTGGCTTTACTGCTAAAAATATCACAAAAATCTCAAATATTTCAAAATATATAGTCTCGGGTAAGTTAGGGCTGGCTTACTATGTTACCTTAAGTAAAATTATTCTAGTGAGAGTTAAAGCAATAGTTATATAGTTGCACATTTTTTATAAATCTTAGGTAGGCCTAAAATTTTACCGGTTTTTTTAAATTGATAATTACTGGTATTTCATTTAAAATAATAATAACGTTTGTCATAATCATAAGTAGTGAGACTGTTTTTTGTATATTCGGTACGGATGATTAATCAACTACCTGCGGATTTCTTTGACATCATTGAAGTCTAAACTAAAGAATCACTTTCATAAAACATTGGATTGCACCTAGTATACCTTTGGAAATATATATTTTAGTGTGACTGTGACAAATTATTGTCAGTAATGCAATCCTTCCTCACAATACAATACAACAATATAATACAATAATTATATGTTAAACTGAAACAACAGCCCATCGAATCAAACCACTGTAAACTTAACCTGACCTTCGTTTGAAATGAATTTGATAAATTTAACTCCATAAAATTACAAACAATCAGAACAGTTTAGTCTTAAAATTTGTTATCAATATCGATATCGTCAAGCTGCCATTCGATATCAATGCATGCAAATAAATAGTATGTTTTATGTGTTTTACTGTTTTTATGTACCTATTGTAGTTAAATGTTTATCGTAATTAAATACTTATTGTTATAATGTATATTTTAGATATGGTGCTTTATGCTATGGTGGATAAGTTGTCATCGATTTTTCTACAAACTTGTAAATATTCAGTGTTATGGTCTTTTCATTTGCTGTCAAGCGACTAGGTCTCGGTCGTTTTTTCATAGGCGAAGACAAAAACGAAGAAGAGGATGACGGACCAGGGTTATCCGTGTTCAATGCTTAAAATAAAGATAAATCATTTAAACATCTGTTCCCATTTGAATATGTTTTTGAATATGCGGAAGTGGCTTTTTAGTTTTGCTATAATTTTCTTTCTTTTACACAAATTCTACATTTTGTAAGGGAAAAAATACCTCCGATGAACCCTTAAGTGGCGGCCGTCGAATTACTTTAAATGAGATGAAATTTACGTAAATAAAAGATAATATTACAGTTACATACCTTGTACAACAAATATAAATCGGAGTTGATCTCAAAGTCCAGTTATCGTAGCAAAATGTCGTTGCTCCAGAAAAAACACGATCCAAGTCACAATGTAAATCAGTTAAATTTGTCTATTGGAATGAAACACTTACAGATAATAAACGCGTTATTTATTTACACAATAAAGTCGAGTTCAGAGTCCGTGATTTAATTTTAGGTGGTTTATTTAGTTTCCCGACGTTTCAACACCTTTGCAGGTGCCGTGGTTGCGGGGTGACTCATTGTTTCTTTGTGTGAAAATAAAAAACGCGTTTATTTATTCATAAGTGTTTGATTTCAATGAGTTATACTCGTCAAAACCTAAGAAGTCAATTTTAAACTTGTCTTACTTTAATACTAAATATATTTACTTATTTAAAAATCTAGCTAGATACCGTTTTTCTTCAATGATTGATTTCTTATGTGAAATTTAAAAAAATATGAGTCATTTTTACTCGGTTCAATCTAAGCATTTCATTTTTATATAATCACGAAGAACAGCACCATCCTTCGAGGCTTGAGAACAAATGCCCATTATCCGACACTCGGAATAAAAACAAACTACGCTAACGCAAAGCTCCAACATAATAGTGTTCAATTAATCTAATCGAAGCAATCAATTAATTAATCGAATCATAAATGGTTTTACTTTTACCACATCACTCAATAGTCTATGGTCGTAAAAATGGCGTCTTTGTTTACATTTTTATTAAATTGGTTTGAGACAGGGTATAGTTTGTATGAAAGATCTCTTTAGCGCAATTAAAAGAACACATAACGCCATCTATTGCCCCGACTTAGTACTAAATATTCTTATATGACGTGAAGCCCTGTCAAATACGACAAGGATTGAACACTCACAACAGATCGTATCTAGCTCATTTCGATCGCACGAATACCAATACAAAATGGACGTGCAAATTGATATGTTTTAGTACATACAAAAACAAAATAACGCCTTTTTCCCGCACGGGTAGGCAGAGATCACAGATTTCCACTTACAATGATCCTGACATACATCTCTAGCTTTTTCAATTCTCATCAGCCTTTACATACGAGCGCAGCGGCTTAGGGTGCTTTTATTAATTAGACAAATGTAGGTCGTATTATTATAGATATGCGAAAGCATTACCCCTCACTAAACTAGAAATAGTGTGAACTAGTACACATTGTTATATTGCTGTATTACCTTTTGTGAGCATATCGACAACTGCTCTTAATGGAATGTGAGCAAATCCTACACAATACTCGCGTGTAAATCGTTTGCTACATAATTTGATTTTGATATGTAACACAACCAGACTGTATAAGATATAAAATACGCCTGTGAAAAACAACCACGCCTCCAAACCCTCAGGTTGTATTCGAACCCACGACTTTCGCTATCCGGGCAAGTACTCTGACCGCTGAGCTACCGACGCGCTGGCAGACGCATCGAAATTTACAAACATATTTCAACTTCTACTATGAACTTGTTTCGTTTCACAAATTACTATCTTTAACATCAACAGTAATATTTTTACAAATATTAAACTATCGGTTAAGATGGAATCAGCTATAATAATATATTAATTTTAGGGTTTTGTACAAAAGGGTAAAAACGGGACCCTATCACTAAGACTTCGCTGTCCGTCCGTCCGTCTCTCTGTCACCAGGCTGTATCACAAGAACCGCGACAGCTAGACAGTTGAAAATTTTACAAATTATGTATTTCTGTTGCCGCTATAACAACAAATACTAAAAACAAAAGAAAATTAATATTTAAGGGGTGCTCCCATACAACAAACGCAATTTTTTGCCCTTTTTTGCTCAATATCAATAATGGCATCAGGCAGGCACTTGAAATATTCACATAGTTGTATTTTTACTTTAATAAGAAATAATAAAATTAAATAATATAAATACAACACACTCCCGTACCACAAATGTGATTTTTTACTTAACTAAAAGTTTGTATGGAACCATTCGTGCGCGAGTCCGACTAGCACTTGTTTAATTTATTGCACTCACAATGCCATTTTTGTAAAAGATATAAAACCAGATTGGGTATTATATTATTTCAGTAATAAAGCAATTTCATAATTAAAAAATAATTTATCGGAATTCTTTAAAGACACTAATTTGTGAGTATTACCACGAAAATATTGACCATACTTTAATCGAATGATTTTAATCTTTTTTACAATGTTTCATAATGATTTAAAAAACTCTAGGTTAAATTCAAATTGCTACGCCCTCCCAGGGTGTCACATGCAACTCTAGATCTAAGTCCCTTTGCATAACCGTACTAAAACATGTGGCTTATATATTATATCCAGAGTGAACCGGTAGGAAGAAAACACGCCTGTTCACAAAGATTACTGACATTACAGCTTAATATCAGTTTCTTCGTACAGACCCCGCAGTTGTTTACGGGTGAACCTTTATTTATAAAGAGCCGCGTAGCCTTTTGTCTAGGACGTAATCCAGCCAGCCCACTGCACTCTGATTAATTCTCGCCTATTCACGTTCACGGCGGAAACGACCGGGAATTTAATATACTGCTGCGCTCTTTGTTCACAATTTTAGGGATGAAAAACAAATTTACGTTTAAAGAAAACTATAGGCTGATGTATTTTTACAAAAATTTAAAAATATCTTTTAAAAATTACCAAAACTCGGTATATTCTAGACTACTACTGTTTCTAGTAGACTAGTCTAGACTACTGTTTGATGCAATGGTAGCGATCCTGCCTTTCGCACTGACGGTTTTGGTTCGAGTCCCGGAAGGGGTAGATGTTTGTAGTAGACACACACACACACACACTTATGTTTAACTTTTAAAACAAAATGTTTTTATTTTTATTCATGATGAATGTTAAATATCTTTATTTTGGACATAGGTTACAGTTGGAGGTAACTGATTTCTGGAATACAGATTTTAAAGTCAGGCAGAGTCAGCGACTTTATCATGCTTGTCACACTTTTTCTGTAAATAAAGATTATTATTATTTTAAATACTGACTAGCGGCTCGGCTTCGCACGGGTGGACAAAATTCTTTAAATTTTTCTATCATTAAATATTTTACCGTTAGCGCCATCTAGCGTCCGCTAGACGAACTACTTGCGGTTCACGCGTTGCTATGGTAACGTTATTGATACAATGGAAAAAGAGCGGACAGACAAACACACAAACCACTGTGATCTTAGATTATAGATTTAAATTTGAAGTGTAAGTTATCTTTATGACTAGTTACTACTCGTGGAGTATTTTCTCAGTAATAAATTATTTAGTCCTTTATTTATTTAGTACTTTCGCGCACATAACACGTTTAAATAAAATAAGTTTTTTACGGATTGTTGCGCATAATCTATTTTATATTTGATCCTGACGAGATCACAGTTGACTCAGGCAATGGTCGTCATATACTTTCAACTACATTTTCAATATTTTAATCGGGCACTTTCCTAGCTGTTAAAATTTTATATAAATCAAATTGTTTGAGCAATCCTGTGATCACGGCCCCTATTAAGGAGTCGCAACGTCAGGATTAAATATAAAATAAATTATGCGCAAAAATCCGTAAAAAAGTTGTTATTATTCAAATCAATAAATAAATCTACATATTTTCTTAGATTTTGTTATTATGGTCTCCAAAACGAAACACAAATTTTCATATCTTCTAATTGATTATGCGCGTTTAGCAACAGGTTCAATGAATTCTTGCGACAACACGACTTTGTCTTGAATAACGCCTGCAAAGGTGGAATCCAGTGGAACTTTATTAAGTTATACAATCTTACTTATTTCAAATGTACCCGTGTTTCGAACGAAATAATAATTATGAAATTATGTTATGTTATACGTAACTAGCGGCCCGTCCCGGCTTCGCACGGGTGGACAAAATTCTTTAATTTTTTTCTAGCATTCTATATAGCCTATGACACTCAGCAATAATGTGCCTTTCTATTGGTGAAAGAATTTTTAAAATCGGTTCAGTAGATCCCGAGATTACCCCTTACAATTTAACCAATAATCAAACACACAAACTTTACTTCTTTATAATATAAGTATAGAAGTATAGATACACTAGTCTAACAAAAGTCTCGATATGTTTGAGTAAAGTGCATTTCTTATCACAAATCAGAAACACTGCAGTACGGTATGCGCGACATTTCCTAGAAGCGTGTTAAAGTGTGTGTAGGTGCGACACGGCGGTTGTGACTGTATAGTGTGTTGGCGAAAGCCCTGCTGGGACTCGTATTAATGAGATAAAGAGATAAAGGAACGGACGTAAGAAGAATTGCATACTCAATTACCATAACAATAACCAATTATTTTCATAAAGGTCATTTTTTCATTCCAATTACCTAAAAGCTCCGACTGAGCTCCGTTGAGCTCCGTTGAGCTCCGACTGAGCTCCGTTGAGCTCCGTTGAGCTCCGACTGAGCTCCGTCGAGCTCCGTTGAGCTCCGACTGAGCTCCGTTGAGCTCCGTTGAGCTCCGACTGAGCTCCGACTGAGCTCCGTTGAGCTCCGTTGAGCTCCGACTGAGCTCCGTTGAGCTCCGTTGAGCTCCGACTGAGCTCCGTTGAGCTCCGTTTAGCCAAACATCACGTCATAGACTCCGTCGGACGCCGACAGGTGGCACTGGCGTATCCGATTTTAAGTAACTTCCGACATATTTATTCTGAAAATCTAAATAATAATATTATTTATCATTCATCATCATCATTTTAATGAGCACACATATACGATACTTAGATATTAAATATTTATAGAAATAAATATAAATACCTATAACTCAGGTACAAATTCTAGTATTTATTAGACAAATCTTGCCTCTTCCCGGATTTGAATTCAGGACCTTCGGCGCAAAACGCAGGCTTGCTACTGTTGCACCAAATGGTCGTGTTATTGTTATAAATTTCAATAATAAATGTGCTGAAGGAATTCTCCTCCTGTTTAGAACGCGGTAACCTTCAGACTACTGATAGATACTTTACTTATTTATTTTGTATGTGTTATTGTAGTTATTTTATTAGCAGGTTTCTATAAATTGTTCAAACCAATTAAAATGCCAGACTCAGTGTTACTAACGGGTCACGTTTCAATTAAAACAATCACCGTATTGGGCACCAATTATTTTGGAGATCGCCCGACTGCGTATTCTTGTGCAGTGATCAAGAGAGCTGTTCAAATTAATGAGATATCATCTGAAACGTCCCTATAGGATAACTAACAATAAATGGTTCTTTAATTTTCGCAAACATTGATTCATTTCATTTATTCATCCATTGTTTTCATAAAACACGGTGGAAAGATCTTATTAAAGAAGCAGAATATTACAACTTTAATTAATTTTTTAAATAGATGTGAAAGCTTGAAGACATAATTAAATAATTACAGCAAAAATACAAATTGATTTATGTCATAAATAATATGTTGAATAAACCACGCATATAATTTAGATTTAAATAAATGTCATTTGGAATTTTGTTATAAATACGTATAAACAAAGTAAGACAACTTTTATTATACAATCCGATTTTGGCCGTTTCTCTAATATTAGTCTATTCGGATTCCTTTGAAGTCGGAGACTTACATCAGAGCCTTTTTTTAAACAGTCCTAAGTCTTTGTGTACAAATGCGTGCAAATTAATTTTGTTATACTTAAATTATTTTATTACTCCGTAGGATGCGCCATATTTATTTCTATGATATTTATAGATACACGTTCTTGTGTTTGTTTGCTCATAAAAAAGAAATACGTTATGCCTCCCACAACTAAACTTAACTAGTATAGTCTTATATGTCAAGAAATGAAGGGAAAATGAAACATAACTAATCTTTTAAAAAATCTTACAAATATTATAACATTATATATTATATATTTTTGCGAAAGTTATTATATAATAACTTTCGCAAAAACTAAGCATAATTCATTAATAAAACTGACACTTTAGCTATATCTTTGGTTTTTAATGTATCTGACATTATCTTATTGATATTCTATTTGATTTTAATATCTATATATGTATAAAAATTTCGTCTCATGAAATGAGATGAAAAAAACTACACAACGGATTTTGATGATTTTTTTTCATTTTCCTGGATTTGTTTCAACATAGAATACACAATACAAAAGAATGTAAACGCTGTGTACGCTTATAAAAGGTTAAATATAAGAAATGTTCGCATATTTTGTTTTGAGCAATGTAAATATATATATATTGTTGGTATCCCTATTCCATAAATTAATAAATATCTATCTGTCTTCCGTAAAAACACCGCCCGCAAATAAATGCAAAACCGGCACCTTCACCAACTACTCCACACGTGTTTCGCCCCCACACGGAGCATCATCGGGGGTTGAAGACCGCGCAATACCGAGCACTAAATGAGTGGCCACGCTTGTTTCTTTTTTGTTTCCCTCCGGACTCGGGGAGGGAGGTGGTGAATCCTACATGGATACATCGGGCCGTCTCGAGATTATGTCAGACTCGTACTGACTAAAAACCACCTGAAGATGACATAGCCTGGGAAGGCTATACAGGCTTAGTATGAGCGATCGCACCCAGTGTGACGGGGCGACGCTAATGCCCACGCGCTTTCACCGCTGTATTAATTGTTTCCTACTCCCCACTCCGCTCACTATGACGTCACAAGTAATAATTATAATGAAAATAACTGATATTGTTAAAGTATTGTATTATAATGTTGGAAAAAATACATTTATGCTATTAATATTGAATATTTTATGAATTATTATTATGAATACGCAGAAGTAGGGAGGAAGAAACATTAATTTTGGCTCCATCAACGACATGTTTGATAATTTCTAAATGTTCCAACACTTAGTGCTCGGTATTGTACGGTCTAACAGCCCCTGATGATGCCTGCCGTACACGTCAGTAGTTGGTGAAGCTGCAAGGTGTGTATCTGCATTCTTTTGCGGGCCGTCAGCCCGTCAGGCTGTGCTTTTGCGGAAGCGAGCCAGATACGTCAGTTTTATTAATGGAAATGGACATCTGCCAAGTGACGTCTGATTCTATCAAACAACTAAACGTGATTCAAATAAATCCTCCATCTAATCTCAGCGGCTATAAAAAGGCAATCGCATCGCATGTAAAAAAGGGAAAGAGCCCCGTCCATTTGTCAAATTGCTCGGAAGCTGCATGAGTTATCGGTCGCTGCGATTGTCCTGCGATACAAGGCTGGGGAAGTAATCTCTGCCATGCGTTGTTTATTGAGGAAGCAGTTATCGTTCTCTTTATGCTAACATTCACGCAGACTGTGGCAATAAATTCAAAGGAATTGCTCTAGGCATCGACTCAGAATTAGATTCTGGGATATTTGGATTTGACCATATTATTTTATTAAGACCGACCAACGTTTGAAGCAACAGTTTAAACCCAGATCTCAGTGGTAAGCGCTTCAGGACAAAAGTCACACCTTTATGAAACAAGTTGATTTTTTTCCGTGTTACGTTTTAAATGGGTTAATTCTTTGGTTACTGTTATCTTAGGGAGTGGAACAATAAAGTTCGTAACTTGAAATTCAGGTTCCGTACAAGTCTTTCACTCTGTGGAGGCAGCGAGACGACTGTGGCGTCACATAGGTGTGGCCCGATGTCAACTAGTCATGTGGGTACGTCACATGGGTATGTGACGCTAGACTAGTAATACTTCCTTAAGATATAAAAATCTTTAAGTTATATACTTAAGTGATTTTAATAAAAAAACCTTTTATCGCGTATTGGCGCGTAATTTATATTTAATCCTAACGTTTTGACTCCTTCACAGAAGCCGTGATCGCAGAATGGCTAATGTAATGATCATAATACATGTGCATATACAAAAAATTGCATTTTAATTAAAAGCGAAAAATGTGTAAACGTCAGGATTACATGTAAACTATGCGCCAATATCCGATAAATAGTTGTTTCATTTAATTGTGAGCGGAAGTATAAATACTGAATATAATAAATGATATCTAGAATTTAAAACAGGTTGAAACAACAAATCATTTTTCTAACACAAGACTTAATAATTTGCAGCTACATCTATTTAGAACTCAGCTTTCGTGGAATTCTTTGCCTGAGTCTATTTCCTGACAAATACAATTTAGGGGTCGTCAAAACAAGAGTCTTTTCTCTTCTTCTAGGTATTCGCGTCACATCCTAAGTCGCATCGTCGCTTACTAAGCGAGATAGTGGTCAAGTGCTTACTTATTTACGATTTAAAAAAACGTAGTCACTTTCAAACTTCTTTGAGATTGAAAGCTTTCCTTCTAAATTGATATGATTTGGTTGCTTTAATACAGTTTCGAGCTCTCACAATTGTTTTCCCGCGAGTCCCGGAACTTACAAAACACAAAAATCTCCCCAACCCTTACATTTATCTGTGTCCTTATTTCGTATCTCGCCATGAATTATAGCTCAATTCGTGCCACACTTGTATTTTTATGATACAGTAAATTCATTCCATTAGTGCCCATTGCGATGAAGTATTTATACATTTGTGTACTAAAATAATAAAAAATAATATTCTCTTTAATTTGGATAAAAATATATAGCCAGTAGCCGATAGTCAAAAGTTTCATTTGACGACTGTTTCGTGCAACGGTAGCGATTCTGTCTTTAGTGCCAACGGTCCTGGGTTCGAGTCCCGGAAGGGGCAGATGTTCATGGATGTTTATATATATTTCTATAAATATTGCTTATTCTTGTATTATATATGTATGTATATCCGTTACCCTAGTATCTATAACACAAGCTTTACAGTGCTTACTTTGGGCTAGGCTAATTGGTGTGAATGTAAGAAATATTATTATTATTAGTAGCATACGTAACAATATATACATAGTATGAATGTTATATATTAATAGCTGACCCGGCCACGCGTTTCTATGCTATAAATTAAAACGAAACCTATCCTAATTGGGAACAAATCCAGCGAAATGAAAAAAAAAACATAAAAATCGGTTGAATATTTTCGGAGTTCATGGCAGTCAAACATTGTGACATACCCTGTCACCCTGTCATTATATATAAGTTTATTTTATACTTTATTTAAGATTTGACGTTTTTTTATTATTTTCATTATTAGTTTACATCCAGATTTTTTAACTCTTTTAATTACGTCCTCGTAATTCTTGCTTCCTGATAATCCACTCCAACCAAAGGTTGTTTGGTAGAGATCGCTGTTTTTGTTTTTGTATATTTCCTTTTGTGGTGTGTTCTTTTTTCCTCACCCGCTCGGCCGCCTCCTTCTGTGTCATGACCTGGTCACAGAAGTCATTTATGGCTTCCCAATTCCTGTCGCACTCGAGCGTAGCTATGATTATGCTCGGGAGCGAGAGGTCTTGTCCCTCTGTCGCTTCCAGGGCGCTGCGCTGTGTAGTCCACTCTAAAGTGTCCACTCTAAGCTGTGCCGTGTCCTCTCAATCCTTCCTTGCAATCTTGTGCAGATACTTAGCAAAGCAGCCCAGCCCAATTAGCCTAGTCCAAAGTAAGCACAGTATGGCTTGTGTTATGGATACTAGGGTAACCGATTTCATATTATATTATTAAAAGAAATATACATAAATACCCATGATTCAGGTAAAAATTCATCACAGAAATATCTGCCCCTTCCGGGACTTAAACCCAGGAAAGTCGGTGCGAAAGGCAGGATCGCTATCGTTTCACCAAACGGTCGTCGCTACTTAAAGCCTACATACATTATAATTTATTATACCTAGTCTTGCCATAAATATTGTAAGATAGAAAAAACATTTTTTTTAACTGCTTAAAACATTTATTACTTTTACACTATGTTAGTTTAGTACATAAATATAAAACAATTAAAAATATATAAAGCTTATTCAAAGTGGTCTCCATTGGCTGCAATACAGTCCTTTAAACGTTGAGGCCAGTTATCAATAGAAGCACGCACTCTTTCCATGGGAAAATTCTTCACTGCCAATCGTATAGACTGTTTTAGGGACTCCAAATTATCATGGCGTTTAAAGCAAGCTCTTCTCTCTAAAATTGACCATAAATCATAGTCTAGTGGATTAAAATCGGGACTAGACGACGGCCAGTCTTCAGCTCTGATGAAGTCCGAAACTTTCGCTTCTAACCAAGACTGTGTGGAACGAGCTTTATGACCCGGCGCCGAGTCTTGCTGGAAGGACCATACTTGGTTATTGAACATGGTGATGTTAAGGGGCTTAACTTCCTTCTCAAGAATGGTATCTTGATATACTTGTGCCGATGATTTGATACCTTTTTCACAAAAATATGGCTCAGTCACTCCTTCATAGCTAACACCCCACCAAACCATCACTGAACTCGGATAATGTCCACGTTGCACTCTGTCGACTAATTGGGAAGCTTCCTTAGAGCTTTGAGCATAAATACGGTCATTTTGTTTGTTAAAATGTTGCTCTTTTGTAAAAAAATTCTCATCCGTAAACAAAATTTCTGTGACCTCCCTTTGCGTACCGCTTCAGTAGTTGTTTCGATTTTACCACCCTATTCTTCATTAAATTATTTATTATAGTAAAGAAGTGACCAGTGCGTCTCTTATAGGCTGCAAGTCCTAAGTCATCTTTTAAAATACGTGACATGGTTCTAGGTGCTATCTTCATTTCCCGAGATAAAATCTTTTGCTTTCGGACAGGATTTCTTCGAATTCTTTCCCTTACTGCTTTGGCCACCTTTTTCGTACGAACACTACGTGGACGGCCAGATCTTTTTCTATCACAAACAGAGGAAGTCTCATTGTACCTACTAATAGCCCGGTACACAAACATTTTACTAATACCAAGGGTATGGAGAGTTTTAAAAATTGCATTTGGCTCCATACCTACTTTGTGTAATACAAACACAGCGATTCGGTTCTCTTTATCACCCCACTCCATTTTAATATCGCAAAATATTATAAAATGTATTGGCGCCAAAATGAGAAAACACAATGAACAACCGTATAAAAATGACAGATTTGAAATTCAAATGTAATATTTTTTTATTTTAAAGTGTAACAGTATTTATGGCCAGACTAAGTATATGCTACAATTAAAGAAGAAAAGACAGATCAAGTTAAGTCAAAAAGTTATTGTCATTTAGCCATTTGTACAATCTTTTCTTAAATAAATTTTCACGAAAATCTTAATGTGGAATGGTGTCTCATTAACAATGCGTTTACACTTGTAAAATATAATCCTTAAACCAATACAATATATCGAGTTGACGACACAGTAAACAAACAGGGCGCTGATATAATATTGAATAACGCACCCCCTCCCAATACAGTTAAGGGAAAGCTCAACATTTACTATATGAAAATGAAAATAACTTTATTGAAATGCACTTAACATAAATTGTTTGAATCGACCAACATTTTTACCTGCCACCCATTCAGTACGTCAACAAGAAGAATGGGTGCAAGAAACTCGTCAGATTTAACAGAAGTAACGACATTTACAATAATATTGTTTTCATAACTAAAATTCAATTTAGGTAAAATTTGTCAAATTAATTATTCTCCCGTTTATCAATTAATTGTTTTACATGTATAAGATTTAAGAAATATTTTTAAAACTTATATTTCTTTTAAAGTACTTATTTAATATTTATCTGCGAATGTTATGTACGCCGTTATTGTGACATGCGTCAGAACTTATCTACGCCTAACTTGTTTATAACATGTATTGTACTAAAATAAATAAATATTAATATGTCGTCACCATTCATAATCCACAAAATAAACACAATAATTCTGTTATCACAATAATAGTAGTGTTATGATTTCATAATTTCGTTGATAACAACAAAGTCAACAGGTATCTGTTTTAAGTAAGTATCCCTAAACATTACAATAACGGGGATAAACGACAAATTTAAGAAAGCAACAATTTTTTTGTTTATTTTTTGTATATGTCAATAATACTGAAGGTTAAAGCAGACCCATCTTCCAAGGCAGCGCCCATTCACGAGCATGACGCATGATGCAATATTGAAATCAAAACAACTGGAAACGGTGTTTCCAATGAATCGTATGGTTTACTGGTATTACTGATTCCATTCAGTTGGAATCATAGATATACGGGACATGAGCGAGAAGAATACGCCTTTTAATGGTACCGATTTTATTATTTTTTTTGTTACGATAACAAAATACAAATCATAACATTCAATTACTTATGCATACCAATTATATATAACTAAATTTGTATTTCCGTAACAACCAAGTACAAAATTCAATTTCAATATTTTAGCATAATAAATTAGCGACTTTGAATGTAACATTACTGTTTTATTTACCAGAGATAAGTAAACCAATATTTTCTGAACTTTTTACACTTTTTAAAAATGTTTTCAAGTTCTGATGAAATATTTATAATAAATTAATTTTTCAACTCATTTGTATGATTGGACTATTTTGTGATACATTTTTTAGAGATAAAGGAATATTAAAAGAGAATGAATGATGAAAACATGCTGTCTACGGTTGGATTTAAGTGAAAATCGAATTGATTAAAAATTCAATATTTTTTTTAAATTTTTCTAATAAATAAACCTTTTCAAGTTTGATTTACAGTCGTAACATTTACAATTATGTTATTGGTGTTAACTGATCTCAATACATTAAAGATATTTACTCCATCTTTTAAGTCTACTACCAACCTATGCATTGGGCTGGGTCAAAGACATTCCTTATGTTTAATGATTTTTATATATATTATGCATTTTTCAATGCTATCTTATATGATAAATTATTTTAATTGAAACTACTAGAACAAACAGTGTCGACTCACAAGTAAATTCTCAGGCGGGACTAGAGTCCACAACCTGTGGATGTCCGACTCTCCTAATTGAACTGCAGAGTCTCATGAACACCTGTCGAAATGTCGATTCCCACACACGTATAAAAATATATTAAACATTACTTATGTTTTCAAAAAGGGTTCCTATGCTGTTTTTCATTGCGCTGTGTGAAAGTAATTAATATTTAATATTTCATGCATTCACACCAATTAGTCTGAACAAAAGTGAGCACTGTCAGAATTGTGTTATATATACTAAGGTATCGGTTAGATGTACATTTATGATATATAATATATCATAATTTCGGTACAAATGCTCGTGTTCACCCCACAAACATATGTTCCTTCCGGGACTAGTATCCAGATCCTGAACGCTACCTATACACCAAACAGCTGTCAAATTCTAATCTCTTATTTTCAACATTTATCCTTAAATATCAAATGAAATACGCGAGATTTTTTATTTTATAAAAAAATAAAAGTGTTTAGTGATATAATAATATAACTAGCTGATCCGGCCACGCATTGCTGTGTTATAAATGAAACCTACCCTATGTTGTAATTCGAAATAAATCCAGCAAAATGAAAAAAGTCATCAAAATCGATTGAGTAGTTTCGGAGTTCATCGCGGTCAAACACTGTGACAAGGAACTTATATATATAATATGTGCAAAAACATTTAAACCATTCTATTAGTTGTATTCAAACAAAGTGAAACAAACGATACACCGGATTCAAGCGAGATTCCCCATCGACATGTTCCGCGAACAAAGGAACATAATATGCACACATTACGCTGGCAATTGTACATTTATCTTCATAGGTGTACTCGGTGTGAATCTTAAATTAGCATAAGTCTAAAATATTACGTGGCATCAATGGTAACAGGATATATTGCTGTAATTTGTAACAAACAGGTAATACGCAACAATCACTCCGCGAAATGTATCGGATGTCGTCCCAAAGTAACAAAGATACATTTGTAGTGTTCATAGTTAAATTCTATACTCGAAAAAGATTACATGTTGGCGGGGTAAGCTTCACGTTCTCGCCTAAAGCTGTATCATTGGAATAATAATAATACATGGTTATATTGTTTGTATAAGATGGAATACATCTATAAAAAATAGAACCACATCTCGGAGCCCTCAGGTGGGGTTTCGAACTCACGACCTTTCGCTATACAAGCAATTGCTCTGAGCTTCTATCGTTGAAGATTAACTTCAACAGTAATATTTTCACAAATATCTTACAATAAATTAAGATGAAACAACTATGAAAATGTTTATCTCGGCAGTCAAAGCAGTTGACCAAATAGTAAAAGGTCGGAACTTCAAATTCCACTTAAGGGTTTGGAGGTGTAGTTGATTATTTTTAATCTTATCGAAATATGGCATTGTTTATGCTATAAAAGTAAATATTATACGGATAAGTATTTAAAAAATAATATAGAAATTCATAATATCCCGTGTTATGAATGCAAATACATTAGTTCATCACCGAACACTTAGGGAGATGGAAGTTCTCTTATCTTCCTCCCTAGTACCTCCGTTTTGCTTAACTAGGTCAATGGCAGCCACGACTCTCGACCCAAATAAGTTAAGGTTTAAATGATATTTACTCTGGAAAATTTAATATCGTCACCTACTTGAGAACAAAGTTGCCTATATTAATGTTATTATAATTAAAGTTAATTTTCTAATGCATTTTACAAGCGCTTAATAAGTTCCCTTAATTAAAAGAAATATAAAAAAGGGATAAAACACCAGCCCTTGCCGAAAGTTTTGCTGCTTTTTCTTAGTACAATGTCTCCGTTGTAGGATTTACGAAGACATAGCTTTCAATAAATGCCTTGTAAATAATGCTCATATTGGTTCGTGGTAAGACAATTATGTGTCACAAATCACTAACATATCGGATCACTAGTGTTTTCAAAATACTCGTTCAAATTACCAAGAGAAACGAAATGAACCGGTGTACGAATTATTCCTATATAATTATTGTTTGCTGATAATGTATTGAGCAAGTTTTTCTTGAATACATTCAACAATTATTTTATTGCAAAATCAGTTTACAGATCTTATTTTATACAATAGAATGCACTCATCAATAATCGCCATCGTTTTGAATATCACAAACATAATAAGAATCGTTTAACATTATTCATAATAACTTTACACCAACAATTGTATATCGATCTGTAAATCTTAAAAGCTGAGAAAAACTGTAATGTGAAGTTTAGATATATTTAATAATAATAATATGCGATATTAAAGGATAAAGCTTTTAATTTTTTTTAAGGAAATTTAAAACTAAAAGTTTTGCTATTGTTTTTTTTTTGTAATAAATTAATTTCTTTATTATTATAAATTGTCACATGTGAATTTATTTGTGAGCCGAATCAATATTTTCTGGTATTTTTTCTATTAAAATAATTTGTCATATAGGATAGTGTTCTTAAAGTGCAAAAAATATACAAAAATAGTAGACGTTTTACTAGTTCAGCATTATTTATTATTTTGGCATTTCTATTAAAATTATGTTTTATTAACAAGATACCATTTAATGTATTCTTTCTTAATAAATAAATCAATATTTGACGACTGTTTGGTGCAACGATAGCGATCCTGCCTTTCGCACCGACGGTCCTGGGTTCGAATCCCGGAAGGGGCAGATGTTTGTATGATGAATACGAGTATTTGTACCTGAGTCATGGATGTTTGTATATATTTCTATGAATATTACTTATTTATGTATCATATATGTATGTCTATCCGTTACCCTAGTATCCATAACACAAGCCTTAAAAGTGCTTACTTTGGGCTAGGTTAATTGGTGTGAATGTAGGAAATATTTATTTATTTATTTAATATATCATTCTTTTCTAAACATCTTTACAAAATAAATTGATTTAAAATGGTCGTAGGTAACAGTTGTTTAAGATGACTACAACAAAGAAATCTATGTGAACACCCTTAAAACTCCCTCGCGCTTCGAGGTTCAAACCACTTGTTACTTGTTGTAGTAGATCCAATCTCGGTCAAAACGCACCTTTATCGTAAACCCTCTCATCAGAAAGTTCAACAGCCAAGCCAAGACCAAATATTTGGACAACTTCACTGATGGCATTTGCTAGTTTGAAAAGTCCATTTCGGTGTTAATTTTTTTTCATATTAATTTAATTTAGTGTATGTGTATATTCTCAGAAAAAAAAACATGGAGTGGCAAACATACAAGACAATTTACAAATGGCTGCCAAGTTGCTTATATGCAATTATAATATCTTCAATAGGTTATGTTAATAATAATAATAATAACTTTATTTGTACTAAAAATACATTGCACTTAACAATAAATAGCAATAGAAATATACTATATTAAATAAATTTAAAGAAGAAGAACGTGCATAGTTACATTTCCAAAGCTTCTAAACAATGACACATTTTAGACATTTTGTGGCTCGGAGTTTGTTATAAACTTTAATTTCTATTAAGCTACTTACATAAACTTAGTACTTATAATGTCCGAAGTTGACCCTAATAGGTTATTCGTAATAACCTGTGTTTAGGGATTTAGCCCCAGACTTATAGGTATTATTCTAGTGCGGTGAATATCACATTATAGCGAGTAGTCTCAAAGTTGCTGTTTGATAATGTTGAAGTCACGATTCATTATTCTATACCTTATCAAGACAGGAACCATGTCTATGTGCATTTGTGTGCGTGAGTGTGATTGTATAGGTGTTTGTGTATATGTGTAGGAGTGAATGCGGTCATGTTTGTCTAATTGAATAAGTATTGATTGTATGCTGAATGAATTAATGAATGAACTGTACAAGAAATGTTGTTATAGAAGTAGTTATGGAGACGAATTGGAAGTGAAAATACCAGATTTTATAATGGGTATCTCATGACAAGACTCGTAACAGATCTTCGGTTTGATCATAGGTTTTATGGAGAAGCCATTCGGTGATTATTTTTTTACACATTTGATATGGATATTGGTAATGGTTGATAACTTTATTGGTTTTATTATACAGGTAGGGTCCAAGGAAAGTAATTAATCTTTTAGTAAAGGTGAAATTAGGTTTTGGGACGGAACAGACGTGATATCTCCTTCTCTTATTGGTGACAATGTAAGGTGTTCGAACATGAATAAAAAGAAGTGTGTACAATATAAATAACTGTCGGACTGTTAGGACTCTCCATGATGTGTAAAGTTCATCGGTAGGGAAGGTAAGAGGTCTGAATGTACTTACTTTTAATACAGCTCTTTGGGCCCTTTCTAATTGCAACATATTGGTTTTAGAAGAGCCACCCCACGCAGCAATGCAGTACGTGATAATGGACTGGCATAACGCGAAGTATGTCATCCTTATGATGGAAGAGGAGGCAACATAGCGCAATTTTCTAAATATGTAAATTAGTTTTCTGACCCGGGAAGATAAGGATTCTACATGTTTATGAAAGTTTAGATTTTGGTCAATTTCAATGCCGAGGTATTTGACACGAGATACACAACTAATTTCCGAGCAGGTACAACAATCAAAATTCGGACGCAAACAAGTGTGAGCAATAAGTGTAGGTGTTGGCAGAGGTTGGGTTTCGTTTCTGATGGAAAACGTCATGAAGTTGGTTTTGGAAGCATTAAGGGTTAGTGTGTTCAGTGCCAACCATGAATTAATCGCATTAAACCCATTTTGAGCGATATCTATGACTTTATACCATGTGGGCGCCGTGAAGGTAACAACCGTATCGTCCGCGAAGGACATGACTCTGCTGTTGGGGATATGCATATTACAGAGGTCGTTAATAAATACAAGGAACAATGTTGGGCCTAATATGCTACCCTGTGGAATACCGTAGGATACTGGAAGGTAGTCACTATAAGTATCGCCGATTGATACCTACCCGTTAGGTAGCTACTGAAAAGCTTATGCTGGACACCTCGAACACCAAGCCTCATCAGTTTGTTCAAAAGGGTGGGGATAGGAATAGTATCAAAGGCCTTTTTAAGGTCTAGGAAGATGGCGAGTACCTTTTGCCGGTTGTTAAGGCCGTTAGCTACATTGTTTGTAAGTTCCAGAAAAGCATCAGATGTTGACATTTTACGCCTAAATCCAAACTGATTGTTAGAAATGATGTTGTTAGTCTCTAAATAATGGATAAAACGCTTGTTTATAATGCGCTCAAGGACTTTGGAGAGGGATGTCAGGACAGCGATGGGTCTATAGTTACTCGGTAAACTTTTATCTCCACCCTTATGGATGGGGTGAATGTTGGCTTTTTTAAATGCATTTGGGGAAATTCCATACTTAAAGCAGGTGTTGAATATATGTGTCAGCGGGACTGATAGAATTGCAGCGTACCGTTTCAGAATGGTGGAAGAGATATTGTCCCAGCCGACAGCAGTATCAGACTTCAAGGAATTGATTGTGGTGAATAGTTCATCTTGGTCGGTTTCTAATAGGACAAATGACTTTGAACATGATGGAAAATTGTTTAAAGGTTTGATTTTGCTTCACCAATAACTATAATAGCATTAAGCTCAACTGAAGTGAAAGGGAGTGGAACTCCCTCTCTGCGTATTTATAACCCGTCCATTTTCAAAGCCAAGGTGAATTGGCACCTTCTGGGTTAGCTCGTTCCATCGTGGATCCTGTCTTGGCGCCTGATTAGGATCAAGGGCGAACCCATTCATAATACAAAAATAAATAAAAAACTTACCTGTAAACATAATTGCGTTGTCAATGTTTATTATGTTGGTGATCAGTAAATAAATAAATTGTTTACAGTTCAAGAAATCGGCAACATTAGAGTTATAACCGATTGTATCGTGGAACCCTGAAAACGATTACTCGTTCCTAGTTTCCGCCCACGACTGGTCTTTGAACGATGGCTCGGCATTGCATTTTGACCTCTTTTTATATTTTATGATTCATAAAAGAGAGTTTATAACGAAATTAAATATATAAGAGAAAAAACATTTTTATTAGCCTCAAAAGATACTAGATGCCCTAAAAACATTTCTTATCTTGAACAAGTTCTACTGTTGAAAAGAGACTTTTTTTAAATCATGACAAAGCTATAATTTCAAACCACTCACTGGTGACACCCTTGTTCACTGGAACTTTAAGATTAATCCAAATTGTGCATAACAATAACTTAATTCCCAACTAAGTGGGGATTTCTCTGGATTGTACTAAATAATAATGTTGAAAACATACAATTTGTTGAAAAAAACTAGAATTGCGTGAGGAAATACTGACGCTCGTATGAGTTAACAACCTTTCAACTTGTGCAATAGATCATTCATCTAACCAAAGTGAAATGCTTGGCTAATGTGGAAATAACTTTGAATACCAAGCTAAAACGTGAGGTTAAAAAACTACCTAGACCCAAAAAATAAAACAAAAAAGAATGTGTAAGTCAGTTCTGATGGACGACTTGAGTTTACTTCTTGACAAAGATTGTTTTTGTACAGGCACATAAATAATAAAACAAAACTTCAAAATAAAAGTGGAAGGTGCTCACGATAGGTTGCGCACACAAAACTTTATGCTATCATTTGATCACTTAATTTTACTGTTCATATATTTTTCATACCGAGCGCCTTATATGAAAATCAATTCTTAAGGAGTAAAGTCCAGTAATAACTTTCCTTCACTGAGAAAACCCAAGATGAAGATGACGTCCTCATCAAGAAATATTTGTCAATAAAATCTTTGTGGAAAAAAGATTAATTATAGAAAAATTTCGGAGACTTACATTTTGTTCTGAATATACGTGGACGAGAAATAAATGACGACAAGAGATAAAAGTTCACGAAAAACAAAAAGAACCGACTTCTCGATAAACTGGCAGTTCGCCCCGTCGCCCCGTCATGCCATCGGAAATCGCAACTTGCATCGTCATCCATCATAGCTCTCGTCCAAAATAAATTTGTTTCATAATTTAAATTCTTGAGGATAGAAGTTTTAGATAGACCAATATGATTTGCCACTATAAGCCTCGATTTCTACTGCGAGTAGCTAAAATCTGTTTACAATACTGACCTACATTTCGAGTTACATGTACTCAAGAAAGTTTTGATTGAATTATTTTAGTAAAATGATGGAATCACTTTTTTTGTCTTTTTACAACATTCTGAAAACGGAAACACAATATACTTAGCATAGATAAAAAATTCACTTTTGATAATTTGTAGATAAAATCACCTTTATTCTTGTCTGAGAAAAATGAGTGAAAGGTGAGCGTTATTCTAATCTCCAGATACGACACGGCTACATATATATGTTGTCCACCGTTATGACTATTGCTGGCAATTAAATACCTTGTTTGAAAATTTTAATATTTCTAGACAACTCATCAACTCTCCAGGATTTTTATTGGATTTCGAAATATCACGAAAAATGAGAAACCTTATTGTTGAACTACATTTTTTTAATCAACGATGGCTGTGCCGCCTGTTACAAGTAATGTCCGCGGCAAAATTAAAACGCCAACCATGCGATACACGCCCAGTTTGTATTTAGTTTTAGTACTCAATAAACGCTACGTACGTAAGAATCGAGGATGATTGTCTTCAGACCTTCATAATCATAATCTTTATTTGCTTCATGTGGTTTGCATTACATTGGTACATATTATTGCTAGTTCCCAGGCATGAGCCAAATATACAATTAAGTAATAATCTATAAATATATTTAACTCAAACTATTCAAAGTCATATTAAATGTAATAGGTTATAATAATGGTATTGTCTAAAAATATAATAATCATATATTTAATGTCATTAAAAAATAGAAAATATTAATGTCAGAATTAATAATTAATTTCATAATCTTTTTCCTTAATACCTATATTTTTTATTTGATTGACAACTATGTTATTGTGCTAGCTCATTCGACTTGAGAGAGCAAAGATACTAATTGACCAATTCTGATATAAAAATAAGTAATATTATAGTCGTTTTCCCTATTGCGTGGAGTGGAGAGTGGTCCATACATTTAACAAAACACAATCATTGTCAATATTCAAAATAATATTATTAATTTAACCTAAGATTTTCCAAACACGATCCTCAAATAATTCCGCTATTTCACTTAATCTTCCAGTAGGTATATATCTCAGACATTAACCAAGAAACCGTCACTCAATATCAGACTCATGTGCAAAAACCAAGGTTACAGTATGCAAATGACTATAACAATCCGAGGATTACTGGTAAATCGCTTTGACCGCTGTTCAAAACTAGAACAATCAGTTTACGTGATCACGTTTTATCAATGTAATATGGAGACTTATGTTTTTCGAATAATTTAAGTGTAAGATTTAATAAATATAATTTTTATATAGTTTCATCCTACTATAATTTTTTTGGTCTCAAAAATTATCGACCCTGGTCTAAGTATAACGACTTTATTATGAAGAAGGATAACAAAATATTAAAAAAAAACCTTTTATTGAATATGCATGAAATTTTCAACGGTGGTAAAATAAAAATAACCTCGTCCATTGCCGAACAGAAGGAATCTCCAAAAAAGGGAGATTTAACCATTACCTGTACCTGAAGGCTCGTTTGAGATCAAAGTAAAAGACCGTATTTCAAAAATGCTGCTGCCTATTTTGTAGTATATGGAGGTGTATAGTGATTACTTGCAATATTATAAGTCGTCGACACCCTTTGCTGGAAAGTTTTTTTTTAATTATATTGAATGGGTTCGCTCTTGATCCCAATCGGGCCCGGGGGCCAAGACGAGATCCACGATGGAACGAGCTAACCCTGAAGGTGCCTATTCACCCGAGCTTTAAAAACGGACGTGATATAAGTACTCGGCAATACAGACGCAGGGAGGGAGTTCCACTCCTTTGTTGTGTGCATTACAAATGATGTTGAGATGCGATTGGTGCGACAGGTAGGAATAGCAACTAAGAATAAGAAGAATAGCCTTTTATCTGTAACAGCTAGTTCCTGTTGATACTTATTAAATCAAAATTCTCTTTAGCTGTAAAGAAATATGTGTATAAGAAACTGTCAACTTCAATCAAGAGTAATGATATTTACGAATAGCCTTCGTCGGTCCAAAGTAAATATATTTACATTGTTTGGATGAGTGATGTTTTTTTCCTTGAATTTTATATTAAATTTTTATCTAAACTGAGGCTCATTTTTATAAATTCTTCTTTTTAGTGAACTGAAGAAAATTAAGAAGTCCCAGTAGTTCAATCGGAAGATCAATCTTTATATAGTTTGCGTGTTGGGTGTTATGTGTTTGCGTCTCGTCTGCAACTTCAGATAATTTGAATATTATTATAATATTCATTTAAGCATTTATCTGCAAGATTTTTGTGTCTCTAAAAATTAATATTAGAAAAAATAACAGTGCCGTCTAGGGAAACCCGAAAGAAGCGAAGCTTATGGTATACTGTAAGAGCTAAGCGTTAAAAAACTAGTCTTATAATATAATTACACGGTTTATTGATAATTGACAGAGTAGAAAAAAGATAGTAAGCCAAGACAGTCACGCACACTGACATGAGTGAAAGCGAGATAGAAGGCCATGCACACTGAGGTTGGGGGGGCAGCTGGCACCTTTATATATCATATAACGGTACTAAATCTAATGCTCTTGAGTAACGGTCAAATCTGACGCTTAGCACGGACAGAGAGGCCGCGCGGCGAGCACCTTTATGCGAGTGGCTTCGCTTTAAAAGTTCTGCTTGTCGCCCACTCGATCGTTGGGTCTGCAGCTCATTTGAAAGAACTTGAATAATACTACTAAAAAAATCAAGTTATTTCAGGTGACAGACGAAATTAGAACCCACAGAGCCCGAGGCCAAATGTTTTATTTCTTTTACATAATATATTTGCACACCATCGATGGTTAGATATGGCACAACTAATAATACGCCATGTAGAACAGGTTTTTACTCCGTAAGTCTTACTCACTGTCTGACTCATTTCACTTCCATCCAACTAAGACTATAAGCATCAATATATTGCCCAAAAATTTTTGCTGTTCATTACATTTTTGCTTTATCCGCCATTTTGCAGATGCCAACAGTTCAATCGAGATAAAAGGTAAACTCATTTATTTTCGAATATCCGAGGATGTTCGCTGGCGCGAGCAGTTTTCAGTATTACTTTGATGTATTTGCACAGTAAACAAGAGATTATTCACATGAAATAGATTTTTATGAAAAACTCTTTGGAATTTTCCATGTATATTAAAAAACTTTGGGGTCCGGCAGAGTAGTAAAGCAGCAACCCTTCTCAAACTTAAGGGTCCGATAAAAGTCGATTAATGGTACTAGAGGTAATCAATATACACCTTCCTAAAACCACAAAATAGACAGCGTCGTTTTAAAAACATTCCTGCCATATATTAGACATGCGCAAAGTGTGTCCCGACAAAGACAAGAGTTAATCTTTATCCTATTTATTTATTTTATTTCTTTATAAGAGGAATAACAAACAGTTGTACAATGTATTTGACACATTATAGAATTCTAAAGTATCTTATTACTAATTATACAACTGGCAGCGTTATCCACAGACAGAGTAGTGCGTTATTACAGTAACAGAATATAAGTAAAAGTTCCCCCACCACAACAAACGAGTCATAGTTATGGTATTTTTATTGCAAAATGAAATCCATAACATTACAATATGGAAAGCTGGAGGAGCATAAATTAAAGACAAAGGTCTGTTTATTGTCCTTTGTTTCATATTAACCCATATCATTTATTTTATAATATAACTGAAATACCTACACTAGCCTTGCAGCAGCCAGCCTAAACGTATTATAGACCTGAGTATTTGATATGAATTTCAATTTAATACCTCTACGCGTTCATGAGGAAAGGAGTAGTAAGGTTAAAATTATTAAAAATGTTATTATTATAATATGATGTAACTAAAAATTTACGGTTTTCGCTATTTTCCCTTTATCTGTGCTATAAGACGTTGCTTCGTATCAAATTTCAAGATTCTGATTTCCCGGGAAGTATCCTTTAGGTTTTGATTCCAAATCAAAAGGTCCGAAAATTTCCGCATAAACGACCGTATCTTTTGATTGCGTTACCTTAGAAGTTTGATTTTTTTCACAGCTCTAAGATACAGTTGACTTGAGTATTTGATATAAATTAAAGTTTTATACCTCCACGCGTTCCTGAGAAAAAGGTTCTGATCAGACAGACAGACGGACGGACAACAAAGTGATCCTATAAGGGATCCGTTTTTTTCCTTTCGAGGTACGGAACCCTAATAATAGGAATGACTCGACGTGTCTCGCAAGTGTTGAAAGAATGGTAACAGCACAATAAATGAAAAATAAAAAAACAAGCAAAGTTGCGATATAGAGGACAATATAAAAATAATAAGTTTTCTAATACAAAGTTTGCCCTAGTTGTTCCATATTTAAGTATCACATATTATGATTTACTTTCTCCACTTTATACACCACAACTTCCAGTATGACTAAGTGGTTTCGCCGAAAGTTAGTTCTCCCTGAGGATAGAGGAGCTAAAATATCAGTATCTCCAAAGGGAGCGCCAGACCATAGATAATAAATGAGTGATAGCGAACATCCGTCTGATGGATGGCGCGAATATTAATTAAAATACATTTATTCATGTGATTTGTGATTGATCTCGGACATAAGCATTTTTGCTTTGACATGACCGAATCTAGATATGTTTACTTGTTTTTGCGAAATTTAATCCATTCCGAAGTGAATTATCTTTTCTTTTTATTCAACCCTATTTAACTTGTTTCCTTTTTATTCTTGGAACAATGTTTTGTGTCCAAACTAGTTGGACTTGTAAAACTATTAATGCCGCCTCACAAACAGCCCCTTTGAAAATGTATATTAAAGAGGATGTCTATTCCACGAAGGCCGAATAGTTTAGAGATTCAACCTTTTTACATTAGCCCATGTATTATTTGTGGTAAATTTTGTATGGTGCGAAATGAACTTTGTATTTTTTCACTCAATTTTTGGAACGAAGTTCCTTATGTTGGAACGAAGTTCCTTATGGGGCGTTGCGGAGGGGTACCATAGCCGGGAAAAAACGTCCGTAGCGTTAAACAAAAAGCGTAAGATTTTTATGTATAGTCTATGTGGGATGGCTATACAGTGTCTGATGTATGGTCTACGTGATGACTGTCGTACGTATGTCTAATAGTCGAAAAAACCTTCTAATATTCGACGACCATTTTGGTGCAACGGTAACACAAACCTTACAGTGCTTACTTTTGACTTGGCTAATCCGTATGAATGTAAGAGGTGTAAGAAGTAAAAATGTAAATTATAATATTATTGATTTGAGCACTGATTTTCTAAGTTTGTCTATGTGTGGAGTGGTGATCCCTGGAACCACAGAAACTATTTGAATCTTCCACTACTTGGAAAGTTCGGTATCCCGGATAGGCAGAGGCTATAAATTATGTTTACATTATGTTTGTCCCGGGCGTAGTTAGGGAGGGGTTCTAATCAACTATTAAGATTCCGTCAGTAAATGAACTTGAATAATTCAAATATTTGGATCATTCGGGATTACCCGACCCAGTTGATATGTGTTCATGTAGGACTACAGAATCCGTACTGTAGTACTGAAGGCTAAGTGCAAGTTATCGAATATGAAAACGTAACAATCGCGTTTGGGTTAAGATTTCAAATTCAGATCTTATTGCCATGTAATTAAGGTCTATACCACAAATATTAACTTAAACGCGATAGTATATTTTCACTTATAGTAAAGTCTGTACGATTTACTTAAAGATTAGGAACAGATGTAACTGCTAATCATCATCAACTACTTTGATGCGCTCGGCTTTTATTATGGTGATACAGAAATTTTGTTAGTTTTTGTGGATTACGTATGGTGACGACGTATAATATTGTAAACGTCGTTACTTCTGTTAAAGCTGACGAGTTTCTTGCGCCCATTCTTCTTGTCACTTATAAGACGTCCTGAATGGGTGGTAGGGCTTGTAGGTAAAAATGTTGGACGATTTAAAACAACTTATTTTAAGTGCATTTGAATAAAAAATATTTTTCATTTCGATTCGTAATAAAGTTAGTTTCTAGCATGACTTAACAATAACTATTTACTTTATTTAATAAACTAGTTTACTTCTAATCAAGTGTTCTAACTTCAAGACTTAACTACTATCCATTCAACTACTAGCCTACTCTACACTCTTCAAGACCCATACAATGCGTCTGTAGGCGTGTTAGGCCTCAGCTACGGTCTTTTGAATTAAATACTCCGTACTCGGCCCGCGTGGTGACGTATGGTCCGTTCTGCATGTTTCTAACCACAGAGGAATATTCCCTACCAGGCACACCAATATACATATCACAAAATAAGTTACAAAAGTTTTGGTTCAAATATGTTCGCCTATTACAGGTACACATAGCATTTTCGGTAATTATTTAAAAGACAAGAATGCGTGGAGTTGATAATCTTGTTCATATTTATATTTTTTTCGTAATGAGGGATAGTAAATGTATTGAATTCGTTCTATGTAATAGTATTTTTTTCTTATACATCTTGGTAGTACAAGAAGGATTTACTTCAATGTATAACTATGTATTTAATACAACACATAAAAAATAAAAAACAAACCGCCCCTGCTGAGTTTATTGCGACTTCTTCTCGGTACAAGGTCTCCCGACGTATGTCTTACGAAGCCATAGCGTAGCTTTGACGTTCAATACACGCATTGGTATTGCTCATATTAAATAAAAAATATTTTATTGGTTACAAAGTATAGCTACTGTTTACTTATAACAAAATTTAAATAATATTTAAATCAAGTATTCGTCGAATGTGTGCTGGAATGGTTGGAAGTATTTTTGAGCTACCGAGCCTTGTGAACACCTGTCGAGATTTACCAGTACTTTTCTAATTTCACGCTGTAGGCCAGCGTGGTTTCATCAATGAGAGGAACATCCTCAACTGGGAAAGCATTGGACCGGACTTCCAAATGTTGCGGGTTTGATGCCCGCCTCAGAATTCACTTGGGAGCCAAGTCGATTTTTTCTTTATTTGACTATTTTTTGTGATTTAATTTAATTCTAATATTTAGTAGTGTTAAAAAAATGTTTTATATTATCTTATTTTAACTTAAAGGCTGATCAGTAATTTATCCTGCAACTAATCTCTGTTACAAAAGAAAACTCTAACACAGGCATCGGCTGTTTGCGTCTCCGCCGAGATGTACTATCGCGCGCGCTATCACCCCATATTTTGTCGTGTCTGTTCACAACTCCAAATCTTGTTTAAACCAAATAAACGGCTATGAATTAATGTTATATCTAATATTCGCATGCTATCTCAACATCTATGCAAACCTATTTAATGCAAATAAAATAAATGAATTTGAATTTTGCATTTATTCATAATTACGTAATCGGTTTAGTTATTAAAAATTTTATTTTATATTTAATCCTGACGTTTCGACTCCTTAATAGGAGACGTGACCACAGGATGACTAAGGTAATGGTTGTCATACATGTTCTTCGACTTCACAATATTTTAATCGGGCATGTTCCGTACTATTAAAATTTATACAACTCAAAATTATTTTATTTTGCATTTTAATAAGTTATTTTATTGTATCTAAATTTACTCTTAACTACTGAGTCTGCCATCAGTTCGAAAATTGAGAGGCCCTTCCGAGAAGAATTGGCGAAAGAAACTCGGACAAAGGGACCGACTTCCTTCCTTATAATATTTGCAAAACGAACTTAGTAACACACACTGCAAGACCTAGTGATGTAGTTTTTTTTGACCAAAGTTTTTTTTGTTTACTTTACATGGTTTCGAAAAAAGTGGCCGAAAAAACAGTAGGAATTCTTTTTGTATTCAAAACTTCTAATTCAAAATAATGCCTACGTTTTTAGTTACATTAAATACATTTTAGGATAGTACTTTTAAGATTTAAGCAAGAAAATTCAAGAGATTTGGTATAAATGGAATTATATTTACGCTAACTCTTTTAGCTAACCACCGAGAGATTAAAAATTCATCTCATAAATTGGGGTTTGCAAAGAAAGTTTAATCTGAGCTCGTAAATAAAAGTTGGCCCGGGCCAGATTAACGTCCTCTCCTCAGTGGCCGTAAAAGGTTCGATTGATTTATTCAAGCATTACTACGTAGATGGGCATATTAAATAAACACTAAAAGTAACGCCGAGCTACTTTAAACATTGAATAAATAAATAAAAAAAATGGTTGCCTGTAAAGTCGGTTTTACGGGCGAAGATTTTACGTGACAACGTCTTTTTCTCGGTAGAATATTTATTGATATGAATATAATTAAATTGCACAATAGGAACAAGGAATTGAATGAAAATAAGAATTGCACAAATTTTAACTATAGAAATATATTTTGTTTACTAAAACATTGTACATGTAAACTTAAACTTAACTAATTCCTATTTGAGTGATTTTGTTGAGGATAAAAAAAACTATAAATCATTATGTAACAGGATGTTTAAATATAAATGCCTGTAATATATTTCGAAAATTAATAAATGAATAATTTGGGTTATATAGGAAATATATCTACTACTATTAAATATTTATATTATAAGTGATTTATACATTAATGATTTAAATGGAACAATCTTGGATGGTTATCAAAATTTATCGATATAAACAATTTTTTTGTATTATATATATCATAAAGAGTTTACAATTTCATATATATACTTATAATATTAAAAATCAATAAACTTTTAAATATTGAGAAAACATTCGGCGGGCCTCTCTCTCGTTCGGTGACTCATCGTAACGTTACCGAGCGTTACACTTTTTCATAAGTGACTCCCAGCCGCAACCAATTTATAAGACGTTGTCACGTCAAAATATGTACTTACTATTTGGGACAAGACTTCTATATTCGTTTCCGTACCGGCCCAATCTGTCACTCATGTGTCTGTCTGTCCGTCGTCTGTCACACAGGTTTGACAGTCAAATTAGTGAAGTTACATTTTTCAAAATTTGACAGTAAAATGTATTTCATTGAATTTTTAACTTCTCATTGAATTTGAGGTTTAGTGATCATGTTTATTATTACGTATATTGACTAACAAACACCAAGATATTGATAAATTTTATTTTTTATTCATTTGGTAAGGAACCCTAAATGAGGGAAGTCGAACACGCCCTTGGCCGGTTTTATTTAATAATGATATTTCGACGCCTTTTCTGGAGCGCTCCCCTGTTCAAAATGAATGGGCTAGTATATCCTGAATCAACATTTTTCAGACATTTATTATTGCAACCCCAACGCTTTTATAGTTGAATTATTTAATAATACAAATTAAAGTAATAAATATGAAATATAAAATAAGTTGAAATGTTAAATTATAAGTAGGATTAAAAAAAATATTGTTAATAAATTAAATTAATAAACTTGTCATGCAAAGCGTTGTTTCCTGGCACAGGCATAGTTTTGCCCAAAGGAGACTCTATCAGCTAGTGTTAAGAATGTTTTTATTAAGATATAAAAAATTTGATAGCATAATTGCAATTTTCATAAAGTCAGCATACTAATCAAAAGGCAAAAATACATTGCAGCTAAGGGTATATATTTATTTATCCATTGACTGTTACATATGCTGTGGCTGTATGTATCAGAACCCCTTAGAACCATAGTTTCTTTTCTGATAATCTATCTTTTACTTTATTTTAATAGAAAATATACTTATACTTCTTTCATTTAAACCGTCATCAATTCTTCTTTTTTATAATTTTTTCGTTCTTTTCAAAACAAAGGAGGAAATTTTTAGTTATTTTTTTTTAGTTACGCTAAAAAAGTATAACTTCTTAAGTGCGTACATAAGTACACAGAGGCGGTTTTATTGTTTATTGATTGAGCTGTTTTGTCGAGTGCTCTGGATAAATATTGCTTCCTAATGTAATTGTTGCTTGCGAGTAAACATAAGGAAGTACATAACATATTTATTACTTTTTCGCCTCTAAGCTGTTAATCCTGGAACGTAGGAGGGATGGAGGACTTTTTACGTGCGCGTTCAGAAACTCTTCAATGATTCACGAATAAAATCAAATATTTATTTCAACAAATTATGTTTAACTTATTTATTTATACACAAAGAACACAGTCGTTGGAAGCTTATATAATATTCATCTGGTGATGCGTACAACCAATTAAGATCTTACTTTATATAAAAATAATAATTTACAAGGGCACTGCGTCATATATGTATGTGTAGGGTTCATTGTGTAGCAACTAGACCTGTGTCGTTCGCGATTGACCGAATCGTTTTGATTCGTTCGCAACCTGAGAGCGATTGACCGAATCACAGAATTTAAAATGATTCGATCATAATTGACCCGGTAACAAAACAAACCAAATTGCACTGTATTCCCATATTATAATAGTAACTAATTGCTTGCTTCATTAGCTTGTACAAATGACCCAGTCGTGCATTCAATCACGCAATGAGACGTAACAAATATAATTTTCTATCTCTCTCGTTTACTTATATTTTAAACCACGTTTGTTCCTACTCTTTCTCGATAAACGGGTTTGTATCTCATGGCTCGCAGCTCGCACGACAACCTATCGGTCGCGTTCAATTTTTGAGATGAAATCAAATTGGTTGCACCGATGACTTATGACCCGCGACACGCACGTGAGATCGTCTGGCTTTATTTAGGTTGTTTGAGTATTTAGTGGTTTTATGTGACATTATTAATTGTGGTTGTTTATTAGGAAAAGTTAACTTGTACTTGGTGTTGGATTTTATGCAATTGCATGCCTTAGTAAATACATATTGAAATTAGCATAACCCAGAAACCTCGCTTAGCTGCCTATGTAAATTAGTGTTTTGTGTTTGTATTTGATTTTTTTTTTGTTATTACCCAATAATTTAAAATGTCAGATCTGGCTAAAAAAAGAAGTAAAATATGGAACCATTTCACTGTAATAGATAAAGATAAAGCAAAATGTGAGTAGTTAGTAATGTCATGATTCTATCTAGCAATAACCTGCTCAGCATTCGTCACTCTGTCGTACAAACTAAACAAACGAACTGTGACCGAAATGACCGAATCATTTTAACCAGATCACCTCACCATGATCGACCCGGGTTACGCCAAATGATCGATTGACACAGGCACAGTATAGAACAGTAAAATATCTTCATACAAACGTGCCGCTCTCGGTTTGAATGTGTGCGTGCGCGCCGCGCGCCGTGTCGGCACGCGATTTCACGCACACGCTAGCATAATATATGGGGGAATAAGGTGGCGGCAGTACGGGCTGTGCCGCGCGACTGTGAGCATGCGCGTACGTCACATGACCGCTCGCGATCGTCAATGAGAATTTACTTTACATTAAGAAATAATAATAAAGCGTTCCGGACGTGCAGAAACCGGAGAAAAATTTTCTCGGTATCAAATTTGTAACTTAATATAATAAATGTTATGTGAATAAAGGCTTTTTATTTTTACTAAATAGATGATGGGCATTACAAATGTATGGAACGTGGTCCCAGCTCCAATAAGTGTGAATTATACACCGTTGGAAAGATATTTTTGTGTAGATTATGAATAACTATGGCGCTAGTCCCGGTTCGCTGTCCAATTGTAGTATTTTTTTTTGTTACATCCTTAACATACTTTTAGTGACCCTTTTTTCGATGTTGGCATGGTATAATTGTAATTATTAAAAAAACTTTATAAAAAAAAGTCGCTTCCGGCTGTCTGTCTGTGCCTATGTATGCCTAGATCTTTAAAACTTCGCAACGGATTTTGAAGCGGTTTTTCTTTAATAGATGTAGTGATTCAAGAGGAAGGTTTATATGTATAATACTGCATATATTTTTTAAACCGATTTTGTTGATTTGTTTAACTGAATTTTATTAAGCTTAAAATCTGTGCAAATGACATCAAAATCGGTCAAGTGAACCGGCTATATGATTTTTTTAAATTCTATTTCGACCTGAATATTCATTGTCTTCTAAAGACTATACTTCAAAACGGACAATATATACAGGTATGCTGCCATAGTAGTTTTTTATACTCTTGAAAAGAGCTATCCAACGATGGTAAATTCATTTTGATTGAAGCCATCACATGATATGGGCCCAAAACGCGCATCATCCTTTTATAAACTGGTAAAATATTCAATCATAATATGCTTTTTATTACATAAATTTAGATTAAGTGCTGCTTGTTCGAAAATATTAACTAAAAGTAAAAGTTACAACCCTGGGGATCGACGCAAGAGTAGGCTAATAACTTGGCGGGCGGCCTTAGATAACCTACTGTTCTGTATTTACTGTGACACAGGTCTAGTAGCAACATAATTTTATATATATTATGACAATACTTTGTGTATGTGTGTGTGTTTGTTACCATATTGTCTCGCTATACTAACATTGCAAAGCCCTTTCGTACTCCCGCAAAAACAATACGATGGCGTGTTTCTACGCGCTACAGCGCCATCTAGTAATTTTATAGAAAACATAATAAATTATTTAATATTTCGGGTCTAAAACACCCGTGGCTATCATACCGGTTTCCGGGGTTCGATTCCCGGCCACGTCAATATGGAAAGCGAACTTATCTATATTGACTCGGGTCTGGGTATTGTGGTATCGTCGTTGTTTCTGAATTCTATGACGCAAGTGCTTTATTTACAGTGTATATGATGTTAACTGATACTTATTTATTTTTAATCCGAAAAGTACTCAAAACTAACAAAAGCATCTTCGAATGGATTAAACGACGTTTGGTACAACGGTAGCAATCCTGCCTTTCGCACCGACAGTCCTGGGTATGAGTTCCTAAAGAGGCAGATGTTTGTGTGATAAATACGAGCATTTGAATGTTACATATCTATGTATCATATATGTATGTCTATCCGTTACTCTAGTACCCATAACACAAGCCTTATAGTGCTTACTTTGGGCTAAGCTAATTGGTGTGTGTAAGAATAGTTTTTTATTATTTTAGCTATTATTTAACTTAGCTTTTAACGCTGGCATTTATAGTCACTACGGGTCTAAACCAAGTAATGACTATTCTTTCTCGCCGTATTGAACTTTAATATTATTTTTATATGAGTGTTGATTACAATTTTATTGCTGACTAGCTGACCCAGCCACGCGTTGCTGTGGCACAGTAATTTTAAAGAATTTTTCTAAAATAAAATAGCCTAAGTTACTCCTTATTACATCAGCTATCTGCCAATAAAAGCCCCGTCAAAATCGGTCCAGCCATTTCAGAGATTAGCCGGAACAAACAGACAGACAGACAGACAAAAATTGTAAAAAAAATTATTTTGGTGTATGTATCGTATATATATTCATATGCTTGTAGTAAAAAACGGTTGTTTCAATATTAAAAACAGACACTCCAATTTTATTTATATGTATAGATTTGCATGTCAATTTCCCAATGCAAAATTGCGCTGTAACTGTGTTCCACCGTCATTCTAGTTGGCTGGTATGAAATCCTATTAAATTAATAGAAATTATTAAATAATACATCCAGATATCCTTAAACTAGAAAAGGGATAAAGGTATTCAGCATATGTCACAAACTATAATTTGCATCGCTGATCTGCCGTGGAGCCAACACTAATAATAGATTATACTAGCGGCCGGCCCCGGCTTTGCACAGGTAGACGAAATTCTTTAATTTTTTTCTATTAAGTATTAAATATTTTTTCGTTAGCGCCATCTAGCGTCCGGTAGACGAACTACTTGCGGTTAACGCGTTGCTATGGTAACGTTATTGATACAATGGAAAAAGAGCGGGAAAAAGAGCGGATAGACCAACACACAAACCACTGTGATCTTAGATACATACATACAATCACGCCCTTTTCCCGCAGGGGTAGGCAGAGATCACAGATCTCCACTTTTCACGATCCTGACATGCATATCTCGCTCCTTCAACTCTCATCAGCCTTTTCATACGGTCGGTTAAGGGTCCCTCTCACCTGGCCTTTTTTCAGGACACCTCTAGTCGAACCCTGAAAATTCGTCTCTGTCTGCCTTTACCGAGTTGCCCGTGCACATTTGCCTCATATATTTGTCTTGTTAATCTTCTTTCATCCATCCTCTCTACATGTCCAACACATCTAAGCATCGCTTTTTCTATCTTTGTCACTTTATTTTCTTCCACGTATATAGGTAATTAAATTGAATATATATTATTTCTGTTATTTTATTTAAGATGTAGCATGTTTTATTTAGTTTATGTCACAAATGACGTTTATTAATTTTGACAGGAAGCAGTTTAATTTACTTGAATTATAAATGTATTTTATACTTAACTAGGTCGATGCAGCCGCTAAGCTAAAGTTTCGCTAGCACCATATATTGGAGTGGAGAGATTTACAAAAAATAAAAATATTTAGTTAATTTTAAAATTCCATAACGATGAAAACTTTCAAAAAGCGAGTTATTTGTTTCAATAGGAAATCCCATATAGCCAATGTTTTTTGTTTTTGCGAACTTCAAAATTCAGGCGATCCGTCTCGATTTTATCCTAAATGTGTTGATTCGAGTCCACATAAAAAATATTAAAATCAGTCAAGAATTCGGAAAGTTATGGCGTAACAGACATTGCGTCATTGAAGCTGATCCATGGGAGGTCCGCTCCAATACATAGACTTCAAAGGGTAACGAGTTTTGTCTACCACCTTCTCTCTACCTTATCTTAAAGTGCACCGTCTATAAATTAGATGGTATATTACTGTTTATAATACTTCAAGCTTAAATGATAATGTAATCAAAGGTTAGACTTTTTATAACAACGTTCCCTACAATAAGACTGAACTATATGTTCAAAGCCAGGGTGAATAGGCACCTTCTAGGTAACTCGTTCCATTGTGGATTCTGTCTTAGCCTCCGGGTTTGATCGGGATCAAGGGCTAACCCATCCTAAATAAAATAAATATCTAATGAATAGAAAGACCCAGTTCGTACCTCCTTTTCCTGGTATAGTCCGATCAAAGTGAAGATTTCAAATAACAAAAATTCGCATAAAGCTAAAATTGGTAGAGATGTTAGAAATGTGAGCTTAAAAAAGTTATTCAAGATCAAAGGTCGAAATTACCGGTTATTTTTGCACTTTTTCCCTAAGTATCACCATTTCTTAGTAATCGCAATTTCAAAAAAATTATTTACTTTTTTAGCGTACATGGGTTCCGTGGGGACTTTTGACATTTAATTTGTAACTATTTTCCTAAAATCTCTACCAATTTTCAGCTTTATGCGAATTTTTGCAAATCTACAATTTATTTTTCAGTTAATTTGGCCGGGCTACTAAGTAAGCTTAAACTTGAATACAATTATACAATTTGGCGTTAAAACGTTTTATATCGAAATAATAAACTGTGAAGATTTATTCGAGACAAAAAATGAGAAAGATTCATTGGAACCTATTGAGCATTTGTAAAATGTAAAAATCGTAAATCAACCCGTCCTCTTGACGCTTCGTAAATTACACCCACCTCGGCCGCTAACCAATGAATGAAATTAAACATTTTCATACGACCAACCCACAATGGTTCACGATAACGAATGAATTATCTGTTATACTTTTTCATCCACGATATTTTGCTGGAAGCCAATTTGTAATACTGTATGTATACATACATTTTTGAAGCGAAGCTTCTATACGGACGGTCGGGCCGCTCGCATATAGGCGCTCGCCGCGCGGCTACTCTATTCGTACTAAGCGTCAGATTTTACCGTTACCGAGAACGTCAGAGTTAGTTACGCGAGATATGTAGAAGCCAACTATCTTTCCACCTCAGTTTGCGTGGCCTTATGTCTCCCCTTCACTCATATCAGCGTGCATTACTGGTTATGCTAAAAAGCTTCGCTACTTCCGGCGTCCCTAGACGGCACCGTTATTTTTTTGTAATAATAAATATGGGACATAACTATGCAATCTAGGATTTGACGAGCCTCCCTAGAAGATACCTATTCACCCGTTACTTGAAGACTCCTAAATTATATGGGCCAGAAAACACAGATTTAGGCAATAGGACTGCAATTTTCTGTGTCAGATTTCCTGATTACTATATTGACCAGGTACGCACAAAAGCTTTCCAGTGCTGCAAGTTGTCCAAACTCCTATGAAGCTCACTCTGATGTGCGGTCGTCTGTACTTTTGAGACTAACAATACACCACGGTCTATGAAAATGCTTTATAAATATGCAGTTTTTAATTAAATGGATTAAAGATTGGAAAATGTGGTGTGTTGCCACGTAATACCAGCGTTGCAGGTGATCTCCATGCTGCAACAGATGCTGAGTGGTTGCCTTTTTGGTTTCACCGTATATCTGTTTTTTTTAAATATATATATACATATATATTATATGCTATAGTTACGAAACCAAATAAAAAAAACTTTGAATTTGAGTTTGAATTTAAAGTATGGAAGAAATATACATAAAGACACATTCGTCCAAAACACAGGTATTTTTAGATTGTTGATGACGATACGGCTCGGTAGCTCAATTGGAAGAGCAGTGGACCGGACATCCAAAGGTTGCGGGTTCGAGTCCCGTCTGAGATAGCTTGTCAGTTGGGTAATTTTTTTTCTAGTGTTTTTTATTAAAATTATTATTATTATTATGTTGTCTTGCAGTTGATCTATCATCAGGCCTTTAAGAACCGAACATCGCTTTATATACGCCTTTTTAATTGTTTAAGAATATTTTTAAAACTGTTTCTATTGAAAAGGACCTAAAATTGGCTTTAAGCTGTTAAATTTAGCTGTTGCTCTCCCGACAATTAAATAAATTAATAAATAATTGCATGACAACTAAGGAGGCCAGAGTATCAGCCCGGCGGGATCGCTCAATTAGGCGGAGTCAGAGGCTTAGCAGTGATCAAAGCAACTCCACTGTTGAGCTATTTTCTTTAGTGATTAACGAATCACTAGCTCAATCCAATTCACTTATTTGCCATAAAGGTAATATAAATATTACTGAGCTGTTAACAGCTCGTTCGTAGCTCAAATAAGTAAGCGAAATCTGTGCAAAATACATGTTTTATGTATTTTTGAAACATTCTCATTGTGTTAGATTATCAAAATTAGATTAGTATGCACATTATATGCATACTGGTTGGTTGGTTGGTTGGGTTGTATTTCATCATTGCAATGTCAATAAACGTTACAATTTGGTTTAATTCGCAATGATAGCACAGATAAAGTTTTATAAATAATATTTTGATTGCATCAATGTTAAGTAAATAAATTTTAAATAATTATTATCTCGATAGCATTTTTTGGTTTATTATTATTATTTTTACTCTAATCGCAGGACGTAGCTGAACAAATAAATTACCATCTCTATGTAAGTAACTCCTAAACAAAAACAGTAAAAAAAACCACACCTCCGAGCCTTCAGATGGGATTCGACGCCACGACCTTTGGCTATCCGGGCGATTGCTCTGACCGCTGGGCTACTGAGACGCTGCCAGACGAGTCGGAATTACAGACGCATTTCAACTTCTAATATGAGCTAGTATCGCTCCATCAACGTTGAAGGTTAACTACCTTCAACACCGAAAGTAACATTTTTGCGATTATCTAACATTCGATTAAGATGGAACTATAGAGTAATGTCTTTATTTTATTTTAGTATTAAATATGTCATATTTCTCAGGTAGGGTCCAAATCCTACCTGAGGGCTCGGAGGCATGGTTATTTTTTGTAGATGTGATTGTTTTCTATAGGTGTTATTTTATAATAATAATATTTTTATATTCACACCAATTAGCCTAGTTCAAAATAAGCACTGAAGGCTTGTGTTATGGATTCTAGGATAACGAATAGACATACATCACTACTAATAATATAAATGTGAATGTAAATTTGTTTGTTATGCTTTCACGCAAAAACTACTAAATCGATCATCATGAAACTTCGGACATATATTCTTGGAGGTATTAGAAGTAACATAGGATACTTTTTATAGAAAAAAATTGCGGGCGAAGCCGCGGATAAAAGCTAGTATATCATACATAGATATGTAATATTAATAAAAGTATATATAAATACCCATGACTCAGGCACGATTGCTCGTATTCATCACTCAAACATTTTACCTTTCCGGGACTCAAACTCAGGACCGTTGGTGCGTAAGGCAGGATCGCAGCCGTTGCACCAAACGGTCGTCATCATCTTTACTACATGGTTGTCCTCAAAAGTAAGAATAATGGTAACCGTAATTCAACGTCAAGACAAGGCAAAGCATCGGTCGATAGCTATCCGACAGAGAGTAAATGGAACGCAAAGAACGAAGCGAAAGATAAAGTGTGTGTGTGTGTTGTCTCGATTCGGTCACAATAACCGCGAAGATTTCAGGATGCCAACACAATATCGCATCACAGTGATTGGCGTGAATTTGACGCGCGACAAGCGATTGATGCCGAGGTTTGTCGCGACACAATATTAGTTTGTGGATTGCGTGGTATTTTGTTGAAATGTGTCAGTATATATTGGATCGCTGAATTGCTTTTAGCCCTATTTCTCATTTAGCACACAAACTTTTGTCATTATTGATCTAGCTTCTATCTTGGATCAAAAAATCTAACATAATATTCTTTTGGCAAGCGAAACCCGATTTATTAGCTCCTACCAGTAGGTGAATTGCCGGTATGGGTCTGAAACTCCCAACCGGCTTCCAAAGAGCTGAAAAGACTACCTAGGTGCTTTCTATATAAAATTCTTAATGGTCATCTGAATTCTTGTGACTTGCTGTAGCGTCTAACCCTATATTTTTTAATTTTGAATGGGTTCGCTCTTGATCAGAATCAAGCCCGGGGCTGAGACAGAATCTACAATGGAACGAGCTAATCCAGAAGGTGTCTATTCACACAATCTTTTCAACTTATTTATTAGAGCCTACTAGATTCTGTAAAACAACGTCAACCTGTTTAGACAATATATATAGTAATCTGGTACCTGTAAGTAAGAAAGTTATTGCAAACTTAGATTCAGACCATTGTCACAAAACAAGTTAATAAACGTAAAATTATATGTCGACCAGTAACTGTTGTCAGATTGAAACGTATAGGAATTGAATTATGTTGTAAACTTCCTTTTTCATCACCGGATATGTCACCAAATGATATGTATAATTTATTTTATGAGTCATTTTGCAACCAATTTAACAAAATTTTGAAAACCAAAGAGATCACTGTTACTTTTAATCCAGTGTTTAGCGAATGGGCCACTGCAGGAATACACAAAAGTAGGCAAAAATTGTATGAGCTGTACTCAGAAAGACAGTTTAATAGAACGGAATCTTTTCAAAATTATGTTGTCATACTCAAAAAAATTTAAGCAGGTTTGTCAAACTGCAAAAATTAAATAAAATAGTTCTCAAATTTATAACAGTACAGACAAAGTCAAATCTACTTTGAATTATAATTTTCCAAGTGGCGATTACATGCGCGGCATCAACTCCGCGGATGTACTTGCCGCTTGCGCACGGGCTATATTTATTATAGAAGAATATTTTCTTGATTTTGTAAAATTGACGATTTTAAGTGCCCGCAAGGGCCTATGAAATAAAGTTATTTTGATTTTGATTTTTTGATTTCACCCTGGCTTTGAAAACGGAAGGGTTATAAGTACTCGGAACTATAGACGTAGGGAGGGAGATCCTTTCCTTTGCTGTGCGCATTATAAAAGATGTTGAGAAGCGCTTGATGCGACAGGTAGGAATAGCAACCAAGAAAGGGTGGTAGCCCGCAGTGCGTCTGGATGTCCGATGGAAGAAGGGAAATGGCAGTATGAGCACGTGCAGCTCCTGAGCACACTCTCCAAAGTACATTCTGTAGAAGACCGAAATACAGGCAACTTTATACCCCATACTACCCCAGGCACCACATGTCTAAATTATTTGCTACACCGTTTGCTCGAACAATCTTGGTCTTAAGTCTCCTCATTGGGATATATATTTTGCAATAGTTTCCAAAAATTAAGGTCTTTGGTCTTGTATTATTTATCAGATCAAAATTTAGGCTGATGGGTACTATCAAGTGAGTATATCCGTCTAAACTTTTACACGTTTTCTTTTTGCAAGTGTTATGTACGCCGTTATTCTGGTGTATATCAGAAATATTTTTTCTAGATTAAGTATTAGTATTATTGTTTAAATGTGTACCATGTAGCATGTACTTTACATAAATAAATAAAAATACTCCTCTATGTACACTCAACTGTGCCAATGACCGATGGGATTAGAGTGGTAATCACCACCTCACGAACTACTAAAACTAATTTTTGAGTAACAAAATTATGTTAAAAAAATTGGTATTTAACATTTAGTCATACCGTTGTTCGTTTTATTTCTCGCTTTAGATGGTAGAAAAATTATTGCAATATTTACACACTTAATAATATTGCAACTAGTAAGGATTTCAAAGTCATATTATGACAACAAGATTCGTTTGACAACCTACATTGTTGTGAGAGTTTACATTTTTAGATTTTCTCTGGTACCAACACTATAATCAAGTGCATTGACCTGTACAAAATAATCTTGTAAATAATAAAATAAGAAATCAGAGAAGTATGTATATTTTTAATTAAACTATTAGAAATACCAGTTGGATTTGAAACCGTCACTTTTTTTTGCAACTCAATTATTTTAACGTGGACGAATGCGCAGCAACAGCTAGTACAAGCTAATACATGACATGCAATAGAAATCGATTTGGATTAAATTTAACAAGCAACTTAATAGTATATAACAATTGATACATACTATACCACCTCTCATCAAACATATCACCGAATAACCTAATCCTGCAATTTACATAGCCAACGCTCTTAGTTACAGAGAAAATCAGCTTAATATATTATTTACTTATGCAATAAACGTAAGGAGGTTGTACTGATACAATCACAAATCAGATACAAATATAATAATTACTTGATTAAGTGAAACCTAATTTACTAAATTATAATGCACACAGCGAAGGAGTGGAACTCTCTCCCTACGTCTTTATTCGCGAGTACTTATAACCGTCCATTTTCAAAGCCAGGGTGAATAGGCACCTCCTGGGTTAGCTCGTTCCATCGTGGATCATGTCTTGGCCCCCGGGCTTGATTGGGATCAGGAGCGAACCCATTCAAAATAAAAACAACCTCAATTAGAGGCGACAACGGCATGCTCACAGCAATAGCATTACAAGTACACAGATTTACGTGGTTACAGGTTAAAGAAAAGTTAGAATGCCACAATTATATAAACCAACTTAGTAAAGTAAAGTACGTTCTTTAATATCCACTTCTTGAAATTATGTGGGTTTGTTTAGACATATAGATCTTAATATGTTCAAAGAATCGGTACATATCGAGTCGACTTTGACAGCGAGTTGTATTGGGAGAACATTCTATTGAAAGGAGAAAAAACAAGCTTAAGTTTGATTTAGAGTTTCTGTTGACAAATAAGTCGTTTAAAAATTAATTTTGTTATGCTTCAAAAGAATAATTTCTACGAAAATAAAAATGTGGGCAGAAAAGTTGGGCGTTAGGGCCACCGTAAACTTTCCATGAACTATGGTGAACCAAACCGAATGAAAATTGTTAACATTACATATAAAATGTCATTGAAAAACCTCCACAGCACTGAACTTTGCTTAACTGGCAATAAAGTCAGATTACGATTTCCATAAGCCATTTTAAAAAGCTTTTAAAAGCTTTCGTTGTGAAATTTCAACACCACCTGAGTGGGGTTTAGCTAAAAAATTTAATGGACGACATGACATTTAGGAATTTTATTTTCATGAAGTTAAGAAAGGGTTGTATATACTTGCTATATAGTACACCATTAGTAGTAGCAAGAAATAAGGATCGTCGTATCCAGAGATAAATCAACAATAAAGAGCTTTTTTTAAATTTGTCATTTATTCTCTGTGTATTATTGCAAGGACACTTACTTAAAAGATAATTATACTTGTTGTCTGTTGTAATCAACGATGTAATGAAACCATAACACTACATAATTGTGATAACGGAATAATGTTGTTTTTTGTGGATTATGTATGGTGACAACGTAGAATATTGTAAATGTCGTTACTTCTGTTAAAGCTGACGAGTTTCGTGCGCCCATTCTTATTGTCAGTTAAAAGACGTCCTGAATGGGTGTAACGCAAAACTGTAGGATGATTAAAAACTATTTATTTTTAAGTGCATGTGAATAAAATTTCAGAGGAATGTAGAGCTATTGTGCATGAACTTTTATATAATACTTTTATATTTCTCACGGCCAGAAACCAAAGGTTAGGAGCAAGTTGAGGATGTAGCGAGCTAACCCAAAAACAACCTATTCACTCAAGCTTTAAAGGTCTTTGAGGTTTAAGATTTTCTCGGAGATATAGATGACTATAGATGGGTAGATCCATCAAATTCGAGCAAACATTGCTTTATTTACACTACTTTATCTGTCTATTTGTCTACCTTCCACAGGCGCGGGGTGGTTACCGATGATAAATTATTATAATAGAAAAATACTAGAAAAATCCACTCGGGTCACAAATGAATTCTCAGGCGGGAATCGAACCCGCAACCTTTGGAAATCCGGTCCAATGCTCTCCCAGTTGAGCTACCGAGCCTTGTGAACACTCGTCGAAATTTTCTAGTACCTTTCTGATTTTACGCTGTAGGCCAGCGTTGTTTCATCAATGAGAGGAACATCCTCTCGTATTCGAAAGAAACATTTTTACAAATGTTTGGACAATCGATTAAGATGAAACAGCCATTTTAGTTTTTATAATTTTTATATATTTTATGCATTTTCAATGCGATCTTATAAGATAAATTATTATAATAGAAAAAGGTTACCAATGATTACCTGAGCGCATTATAACTAATGATAGTAAACGCTTGTACGTTTCAGTGGTATATTAAAAACCGATCAAGTTTAAGTTAGGTAAATTACAAGAGTACCGAACATTGCTCTGATGAAAAGATAAACGGTTCGAGGGACAAACTTAACTCTGCCGTCGACAGTTGTTTACAAGGCTCGGTAGCTCAATTGGGAGAGCACTGGATCGGACATATGTACAAAGGTTGCGGATTCGCTTTCTGCTTGAGAAGTTACTTGTGAGCCGAGTCAATGTTTTTTAGTATTTTTCTATTAAAATAATTTGTTATATTAGAAAAATGAAGAAATGATATACATACAAACAATAAAACGCGTTATATTGTTGGGTCCAGCTGCACTTCAGTCATCATTCATTATCAGTGGTAGTAGTCACATCATCTCGTTGGTAGACCGCTTAATCCATTACGGCTCATTCGACGGTGCAACAGTAGACTTTTCGCGTCAGAGGTCTCGAGTTTAAATCCTCATAGGAGCGTATGTTTGTGTGATAAGTACTAACGTTATTCTATATCTATATATATTAAAATTCCCTCTCACAGTGTTTGACCGCGATGAACTCCGAAACTTTTCAACGAATTTTGATGATTTATTTTCCATTTTGTTGTTGTTTTGGATTTGTTCCAACTTAGGACACAGGATAAGTTTCATTTAATTTATTAAAAGCTCAGCTCAGCTAGTTAATACAATAAAATACAAACACATAATATAACATGAAACAGGTCAATTAAAAGAATGAATTTGAAATATTATTTGACAGATATTGACATTGAATTACATTCAATTATTGAAATATCTATGTGATTGATTTATTTGTGTTCATGTGATTTAATTATTGACTTGCTTTTTTCTTCAATCTCGGCACATTGTAACTAAATTGTGTTAAAATCTCAAGTTTATATCTCGTATTTGCATGCTACCACAATAGGGCAAATACTGTTGATTCACAAAATCGATGTAACACCCCGTCATTGTAACACGGTATTAGCGAATAAATACTCTTATTCTTAAACAATAGTGCGTTAAGCATATTAAAAGCGAAGGCGCTTTATACGAATTCAAACAGCTATGCTAATTTGCTTGAAATAGTAAAACGTCTAAAGCTTAAACAAAGACCCAAGATCTTATTTTAGAGACGGTATTATTTATAACCGTTTTTGGATTGAGTGTGCTTAATAATGTAATATAACCGTTCATATCCATAGTACATATATACTCTCTTCAGTTTTGAATAATTACATAAAATTAATTGTTTACAAGCGTTCGGAATAATTTCGTAATAGTGAAATGAAACGATAATTTAATCCTAGAGCTGTTACGCTGTCAATACATAAGTTATTTGTTTTGGCATACTAAAAATGTAGAAACGGTTTAAATTTATTTATTTTTGTAACTTTTCCACTTTTAAATCACATACATTATTAATGTGATTCTTTTAATAATAATAATAACATTTCTTACGTCCACACCAATTAGCCTAGTCCAAAGTAAGCGCTATAAAGCTCGTATTATGGATGCTAAGGTAACAGATAGACATATATCATCATATCAGCCGTACGACGCCCACTGCTGGACATAGGCCTCCCCCAAGGATCTCGACAACGATCGGTCCTGTGCTGCCCGCATCCAGCGTTTTCCCGCGACCTTGACCAGATCGTCGGTCCACCTCGTAGCGGGCCTACCCACTGAGCGTCGTCCGACACATATACACATATATATTTATATGATACGTATTTTGTAATATTTATAGGAATATATATGAATGCCCGTAACTCAGGTACAAATGCTCGTATTCATCAGATAAACTGATTTTGTAACACTTTTATCCCAATTTCAATTGAGTCATAGAAATTATAACTTTATTTCTTGTCAAAAATAACGAATTAAAGCATACTATTATTGCAGTTGGTTTGAAGCGAACATTTTTGTAAATAATTTCGGTTGACAAAGGCATAATTATACAATATTAAAATTGTCACAATGACCTTAACAGGTTATGGGAAATTAAAAATCTATGATTAGGGATTCTATTGTTTTCTTGTGAAATTAAACTTTTATAATGGATTAGCTGTTACCCGCGATTTCGTTCGCGTAATTTAGATGTGTACCTATATGAGAAAATTGCCCATCCGATCTCACGGCAATCTTACATTGTATCAGTACAATATACCTTTAGGTTTGCCCGAAGATACATAAAAAATAAACATATGAATTGATAGCATCCTCCTTTTTGAAATCGGTTAATAATTAACTACATTTAAATTTAGTTGAATGATGAGTATTATCTAATAATTTGGAAACCCTACTATTAAAACTATAGAAGTTTCATACAAACTTTACCACCCCGTTTTACCCTCCTTGGGGGTTGTAACTCGCAAAATCCCTTCTCAGCGAGCACCTACGTCTGAAAAGGAACTCCCATGCAAAATATGAGACACCTGGCACTTGGAGCTTCTGAGATTTCGTGATGAGTGAGTGACCTTTCGCTTTTATGTTATATAGATCGACACAGTATTTATAAAAGGATCATTATTTTATGAAACTGGGAACAGCTTAACAGCGTAATTGCGAGTATTCTTGAAATAGAAAGAGTAAATTTAAAAATAATTGTATGTAGAATATATTGTAATACAACCTGTTTTTGACGCGTCAATTCGTGTTTCATTTTATACTAGCTGACCCGGCCACTCGTCGCTGTGACTCAGTTATTATATTTTGCATAAAATTACTTTTTGTTATATTAAAATGAAAAAAGAATCATCAAAATCGGTTGAATAGTTTCTGAGTTTATCGTGGATGAAAAAAAAACAGGGATTTTTAACCGTAATGTTTCGACTTCATCATCTCCACGCTTGGCAGACGGATTAGAAATCGTAGGAGTAGATCAGAATCACATATTTCTGTCAACGATGCTGCCCGTTTCGTGATCTTCATATATCTTCATGTTTATATGTACGACAATTACCTCCAGTATAATTTTTCGCCTTTCGTCGTGAGGAGGCGCAAAATCATTAAATGTACAGAGTTTGTGCTACATTTGATTGATTTATTATTGATATTTAGTTCTTACACTTTCGCGCACATTAGGTACACATTTAAATATGCGCAAGTATCCGTTAAACAGTCGTTTTTTTATTATTAATATTTTCATAATTACAAAACAAAATATGTTTTTAAGTAAAATTACTCGTTTGAGTAGAGGAATATAATTTTCTATGTTGTTTTTATTGATGTTTTTCTACTAATATAGTACATTATAAGGGCTAAAGATTGCGGAAAAGCTACTGAGTAAAAAGCAAACTAAATCACTATAAAATATTTCATTCAGCAAAGAGCTGATTGCCAAATTGATGTTATTGTACGGTTGAATGACCATACACTTAGTCTTATATACAATCTTAGTTAATTTTCATCTATAATATTTAAAATTAATTTGTTGTATGTGTGTAATATGATGCATATAATCAAATCAATTAATATGAACGTTTCGGAACATTCTAGCATTGTTAGCTCTTTTTCGGAAATTTTGTCAATGCTGTCTTTATAGTTGTGGAGGTACATTCAGAGTTGAGTGACAAACAGTTTAATTCCTTCTTAAATCAAAAATCTACACGTGCGAAACTGAGACTGATTATCTACGATATTCTTTTTTTTAATTTACATTTTTATTTCTATAATTACATTTGACAATATTACATTTTGACAATATTAAATTTCAAGCCCCCACACTAGGCTCAGCCTGTCCTGTGGGGGAAGTGCACGATTTACAAAAAAGACAAACTAAACACAGCATCTTCTTACATAACAAAGTAATAAACAAGAGGCAATAACAATACCTTATTACCTATTAGTCTATTACCTTATATTAACCTTAGGATTTTTCTGGTGGTGTGTGTGTGTGTGTGTGTGTGTGTGTGTGTCAGTGTGTGAGTGTGTGTCATGCAATGGTTTTTAACACATTTTCTGTTTCCATGTAATTCCATCTCATTACAGTGTAGGTGACAACTCTTTTTGTTTCACTTTGAACACTTAAATGTTTGAAATGGCAAATATCTGCAAGTCTGTTATATATCAAAGGGAAAATAAAGGTTCCGAAACGATGTGCAAAAGTGGAGGCTGTGAGTATGGTAGGCAACATAAAAATCCGTCTTTGCAACATATTGTCGTATTCATCCGAATTTAACACAGTTTTATGAACAGCCGAAACAACTCTAACAATGAACAGTCTCCGGACACTAAGGACCTCGGCCTCTTCGTAAAGAGCGTCAGTTGAATACCGAAAGGGTTTTTTGAGTGCTACTTTAAGCACTCCTCTTTGTGCTCTCTCGAGAGGAAGAAGTATCGAGGAAGATGAGCCTCCCCATGCCAAAATACAGTAATTCAATAGAGACTGACAAAGAGCCAGATAAACGATTTTTAGAGTTTTGCCGTCAACTGCATCCCGTAGAATTTTCATCAAGTAAATTAACTTTCTTACTCTTTTGCATGTTTCAGCTACGTGTGCTCTAAACGTTAGCTTTTCGTCAAGAACCACGCCCAGATACTTTAAGGAATCTGAACGATTAATCTGCTCGCAAATACACGAGTTGCTTAGACTTTTAGAACCACAGTCTATCGAATGGATCTTCAAGGCATTTATTGGCAAAGGGGCTGATGCAGCGGTCTTGTGAAAAGTCAGAAACGTTGTTTTCGAAGTGTTGAGAGACAGTAGGTTTTTATTTAACCAGCCTGAGACCGATGACATTCCGTCCTCTGCTTTCTGTGAGACATCGGGCCAGGTGTTGTCAAAATAGATTATAGCGGTGTCATCTGCATAACAAAATATTTCTGCGTTTTTTATTGGAAGCGTCGCGATGTCATTCATGTAGATTAGAAATAGAGTAGGCCCTAGAATGCTGCCTTGTGGTACGCCAAATGTCACCGGCCTAAAGCTGCTTTTCACCTCCGAGACTTTGACACACTGAGTCCGTTCCAACAGGTACTCTGTGAACCAATTAAGTGCTGTTCCTCTTATGCCGTAAGCCTCTATCTTCTTCAGAAGGATCGGAATTGATATTGAGTCGAATGCCCTGGCGAGATCTAGGAAGACGCCAATACATTTCGAGCCTTTATCTAGATGAGAAACTACGGCATTAATGAGATGTGTAACAGCATCTTCTGAGGATCTGCCCCGTCGGAAGCCAAACTGGCGTTCAGTTATCACATTATTTGTCTCAAGAAATGATACCAGTCTTCTGTTTATTATGCGTTCCAACAACTTGGCAATACTCCCCAGCAGAGAAATTGGACGATAATTACAAGGATCATTCTTTTTTCCACCCTTAAATATAGGTACTACAGCCGCTGCTTTCCATGCTTTTGGAAAAGTGCCAGTTTCTATGCTCAAGTTGAATACGGTGGAAAGAGATTCCGCCAGTATGTGTCCTATAGTTTTGAGTATTTTGTTACTGATATTGTCCAGACCAGGCGCACTGTCTGGTTTTAAGTTCTTTATAAGAGCTTAAACCTCTTTGGGATCTGTAGGTGCAATAAATAATGAGCCACTAACTTTATTTTTGACTTCCGCTTCCGCTGTGAGTGATTCGTGAGTCTTGTTAAGTTTCCGCAGTATGTTACTTGCCAATTGATGGCCCACAGTTGAAAAATGTTGATTGCATACTTCTGAGGACTCCTCCAGAGATCCCCCAATTCTTAAGAAGTCTTCAGCAGAGCTGTTTGCCTTCTTCAGGGATCTAGGAGATATTCTATTTACTGTTTGCCAGAGCTTTTTAGGTATCTTTTTGGTTTGGTTTATTTCTCTTCCCTCGTGTTCTGCTTTCAAATTTCTTAGAAGTTCTATATAGAAGTTTCTATATCTGCAATAAACCAATCTTTTAGCCATGTCGTCTGGGTGTTTTCTTGCATCTAAGTGGAGTTTGTCTCTATGTCGGGCACAGCGCAGTAAACCTGGGGTCATCCAGGGCTTAATGGTAAATTTTGAATGGCTGATTTTGACCGTATGGGAATGTTTTGAAACGGCTTTAGTGAGAATAATCGTTATATCAGATACCATCGTATTTAGGGAAGAACCATCCAAGAGTGACCAGTCTATTTGTTCCATTTCGGACTTGAGGCCATCATAGTCAATCTTTAGTCTCGTTCTTTCCACTGCTGGTTGCGTTTCAGAGGTAACTGTCATTATTCCCAGCATAGTGACGTCATGATCAGTAAGGTCTTGGGGGCATACAACCGATTCCGCTTGAGTTGTTAGTGTAGCAAAAATATGGTCGATACAGGATTTCCCGTGGGTGGGCTTATTTAAACACATAACCAGACCGTTTGAAAGTGAAGTAGCGCTCACCACGTCGTCACCAGCTTTTAAAACGTTTTCGACTAAAAAGTCTCCTTTCTCGTACTTATTTATAACTTAAATTGATTTATTAATTTGAGTGGATCATCGATCTCCATTAATATAGCCCAAATCTGTGTGCACTGCAATAAACCACTTAACTGAAATATTTCACTCAAACAATGCCCATTACAGTTGGAAAAGGAATCGCTAATAAAGTGGGGATAAATAAACGAATCAAAGTAAATCTCTCTAAAACGACTAAACCGCTCTATATTCCAAAGATAAATATTCTTAACCCTAATAAATCTTAAGGGGCTTTCTGCATGTTGTTTCAATAACACAGGTCTGCAAAGAAAAAACTGCATGGTTTTTTTATACATTTTCTTATAGATTTTGACGTCCTAAAACCGAAAAAGATATTTACAAAATTCCATCACAGCATTTTTTTAACAATACCAATTTTTATATTTTTATTTTGTGTAAATTCTTGTTTAGTTAAAATTTTGGTTTTCTTTTTTTCTTTTTAAGCTTCAAATTTAATTAAAATTAAGATTACTTACCTTAATAGTATAATTATCTAGGAATAAAGACAAAAAATTATGGACGTAAACAATTGCAAGCAAGTGTAAACATGCAGTTGCATTATTCTAACAGACTAAGTCCATTAACTCTATATCGCTACACTCAGTTGACATCCAGCATTCAAACGCTACTGTGCTCTTGTTTTTATATAATTGTTATGGCTCATAGAGGTTGTGTTATTTCTCTGGACAGCTTCTGTTATATTTATGGTGAATATTCATTTAAAAAATATAAGTGATTTTGTGAAGAAGGTATATTTTGCTTACTTTAAATGAATACTTGATGATCTTGGATCACCTTCCTCCTTCCTGAAACCCTCTTTACTGAATCAATGGAAGAAATCGAAAAAGAAGCATGGGAAATGTAGTGCAGAAGTTTTTGGGCAATACTAACGATCCCGAATATAAAAGTATTGTACAGCGCATGCTGACTGCGTATAAAGCTCAAGGGTACAAGGTGAGTTTAAAAGTTCACTTCTTACACTCCCATATTGAATATTTTCATGAAATCTTGGGCGCCTACAGTGAAAAACAATGGGAAAGATTTCACCAGGATGAACGCGATATCGAGAGACGTTACCATGGAAGATTGGATGTCAGTATGTTAGCGGACTACTGTTGGGTGCTTAAGCGAGAAACCAAAGAAGGAAACCAGAAACGAGTTTGGAGAAGCAACAAAAAAAGAAGAAAAGGTTTCACAAGGAAAGAGAGTAAACATAAATTAATGTATAAATTAAATAAAACAAATGGTTGCCAGGTTGTGATAAATATTATGCAGTGTGTTTGTAATAAATAGTTGACTTTTCTTATAATTTTGTCATCATTTTGCAAAAAACCTATACGTGATGGAGAGTAATAGAAGTCATTTTTGAAATCAGATTACCTTAAAACATATAATTCAGCAATAATATCTCATGCAGCTGAACTTTTTTGTTTTTTTGCAGACCTGTGTAATTCAATCCAAAGACGTGGCTCGTTCACTGCTGAACTTTGGAATCCTTTCTTCTCCCTTTTACCATCGGACATCCGGACGCACCACCCTTTCTTGGTTACTATTCTTTCCGGTCGCACCAAATGCTTCTCGACATCTTTCATAATACGCACAGCAAAGAAGTGGAACCCCCTCCCTGCGTCTGTATTTTTGAGTTCTTCCCTAAGCTTGATTAGGATCAAGAGCGAACCCATTCAAAATAGTCCAATCAAGCTACAATTTTTGCTTCCCCAAAAGCTGTCTTCTCCAGCGATTATCAGTTCTACGGCACATGTGATCAGGTCACTCACTGTACTTTACCCCGAAATCCTAAGGACTATATCAATAGTCCTCTGACAAATACATTATTTATTGACGAGATTATTTAAACTTAGTGACTAGTCCCTTGGTCAGTGATTGGATGAATGTATCGGATTTATGAGAAAAAAAAGAATTCGAGTGAACCACTAGTGTTGACACTACATCCATTAGTTTAGTATACGAGCAGAAAAACCTAATTCAATTGCGGAGCTCGATGTGAGTGGTCGTTAGTTCAATCTACGATAGAAAAATTACCAAAGGTATGACATTCTAGTTTTAATCAATCATTTTGATATAGTTTTTTTATTAAACTTTGCTTGGTCCTACAGCGGAATTTGTGTGCGTTTTTACATACAACTTAAATAGAAGCCAAGCAAGTTGAGTTTTAGGAAAAGCCTTAAGTGTAGGAATAATTAGGACCTAGCTAGTTTTAGGCACTATAGGTCTTTGATTTAAATCATTGGTTAAACTTTATTATCATTTTCCGTTAATAGATAAATAATTACTTGGTTAAATTAACATTTAAACAACCGAGAGCTTGACAGGCCCGTCCAATTTTTCCAAGTATTTCTTAAGCTGGCCTGCGTCGTCAAGTTACCATCTGAGACAAATTCAATTTCATCTAGTTATAAATTATTTAGATATAAAAATCTACCGCTTCAATGCATACGTAGCATTGAACAGAATAAATTATGCTGATATAGCTTTAACATAAATTTGTAAAATAATTTTCCTTTGAATTTTGGTGGGATTTTAGCACTCGTCTCACTCCTTGTTTGAGTGTACTTGGACGTCAGATAAGTTGGGCCATTCATTAATTATCGCCCCTAGCTTAACTTAGTTTTCAATCAGACGAATTGTTATGATAATTGGAACTTAGGAATTCTGAAGTCCTCACAAACACCGAAGAAATTCCAAAGTGAATAATCAAAAACAGCTTCAACAAAACTTTGCGTGTCAAATTGTCAAAATTGAAAATAAAAGATTAACAAGATTAATACTCACCAAAGATTCATTCATGAAAGCTCTGTTTATAATTGAAGAAATATTCAATGAAATAGTTGTTGACTATCTCACTGTTTTCTGTCGTCTCTTAATGGGAAGGGAGGAAAATTGAATGTAGGGTGCGAACCGAATCAATCAGACTAATTTTCCCATTTTAACGCAAGGGATTCCTACGAGTGAGTACCGCTACGGAGTGGAATTCTTTGCCTGAGTCTGTGTTTCCTGACAAGTAAGGGAGACCGGGCCACAATTAACAACAATTGCATTTTGAGTTGTACTTCCGAAATGATTAAACATTTAAACATATTTTTTTAGCCACATGATGCTGTAACTATTTAGGTATCGTGTTTTTGCCATAAATCGAAGATAAAATAATTGATGTCTTAAACAGATTTCTTTTCCGCAACGAAGTCGCCTGTTACTTACACAATACTTATCCCGTATTTATAAGGCTGGAATTAACATTTCTGGGATAAGTATTAACATTATTTCACATCAACTAATTAAACAAATAATATGTATAACGTTGTTTTCTATTAATGAAAGTGCAATTGATGCAGATGTTTATGCAGTACACTTTATTAATTTTTAAAGAATTACAAAATATCTAAACATAAACAAAAACTAATAATGTCTTAAACTGTTATAGATAATTAACGTTCTTTGGTCACTTTTTCTTAGTCTTAAATAGGGTAATCAGCTATCGCTTTCTGATTTTATCTTGCCATTGTATTACCTCAACTCTTTACATCTTGGGCAGTAACCGGAAATAAATGTTAGTATACTTTAAAACATACTTTGCATAATTATTTTGTTCGTCATTAAAGCGTAAGTGGGTCTTCTCGTAACCTTTTGCTGTTGATAATTTGGAAGTTAGTCAATACAGCTACGTAGCATTACTAAGTATGAAATACATTTGTGGGAAAACAATCGAAATGCCGTATATTTTGAGCATAAATTAAAAATATGTAAAGTAAAAAATATTCTTTATTTGCATAATAAAGTGGTCCGACAGACCGCTCAGTCGCACAATGCACGGGGCATAACTGTCTAAGCTGCCTTCTAAAGTACTGTAGGTTTAGTATATATAGATTCTAAGAAATTCGCTTGTTAATACTTACCTTTCTTAATTGTAGTCCTGCTCTCCTCTAAAATGTTGGAGTCTTCAGGTCACGAAACAAGCGCGTCAGATCCTAGATCGCATCATCGTCTACCATCAGGCGAAATAGCAGTTAAGCGCTTACCTATTCACGATAAAAAAAATTCATACAACAGATCATTATAATCTTTGGCATGATTTTAAAATTGGGAGAGATAACGAGGGAATATGGATTTGAGTGATAGCTGACACCTCAGACAAGTTGCGGTTTCTCTAATATTTTTTTTTAACCAACATGTAAATAAATGCAACGAAAACAAACAAAACTTAAATAATTACATAGCTGTTTTTGCATTATCAATTGGTGCGATACGTGTCAAAATATGTAATATACATTCTATTCGAATGTATAATACATTCGATGTTGAAAGTATAGATCGACCGCTTAAATAAGTCTTAGTCCACGCGGTAAGAAGACAAAGGGGATAGAGAAAGGAGCAGGCGGCAGGCGCTCATAGTGCGCCCCCTCCCCCTTTTTCCGTACCCCCCTTTATCGTCGTACCCTCGCGCCCCTGTACCGCGCGGGCGATGACTTATTTAAGCGGTCTACCTTTAGTTACGTTCCAAAGCCATTTTCTCAAGACGTTATGTATCGAGCTAATTTGATGAAACAATGCCAATGGTGTCGATTCGTTCTAGCTTTCCTTTCCCATATGTATTGTAATATATTTAGTATCCCCAGTTCGGAGAACGTTAAATCCGTCCGTCCCGATCTATCACGAACGTCAATTCATCTCAATTCATATTGAAGTTGTAACGACAGAAACGAGACGTACGCGTTTTATACGCACGTTTTAGCTGCGTGATTAATCACGACGTATTTTCGTCGTTCCTGGAAAAACTCGATGACGTGACTGAGAGTTACGAAAGTCAAGCAAATCTGTCATTAGGTCACTGGAAAGCTGACTGTACTGTTTACACCGCACAAAGTATGTCACCACGATAGCATTTTAATATTAATGCATTTTAATATAATTTAGTCTCGTCTTATCAATACGATTGTGAATTCGTATATCAAGTAATTAAATATTTTACAATAGTCAAGGATTCATAATTTATCAAGATCCAGCAAGTTAGTTAAGTGGCAGCATCAAGGTATCAATTAACATAGTGGTCCTTCGAGCAGGATATATATTCAAACGATATTTTATTTTAAAAGTAAAGAAATTGTTTAAAAACAAGTTTTCATTAGTATTGTTAATATAACGAACTAAAAAGTTAAAAAGCCTAAACTCGATAGGTATTTGCGTTTTATTGCGAAGTTCTTATGGCCACCTTCCAGCGCCAGTATCAGATCAGCTCCATGTCATCATAATATTACATTATCACGCGATATACATATGCATGCAAGATTTCATCACAAACACCGGGACAGTTGAAAGTAAAGGCTTGTAAAAACACAATTTTGTACAACGTTATGCTAATTTCTTTTCCTGTCAAACATTGGGTAAAAACTATAGAGTCAAATGCAGTGCCTAAAGTATACTAAAACACGCTTTATTTAAAATAGGCTGCTTAGAGAACGGGTAAAAATTAAGCTATGAGAAAACTCAAAAAAATAATATTCATATTGAGAAATATAATATTATTACAAAGTACAAAAGCCGATGAGGTAGTGGTACACCCGATAGGAACTTAGTTCTTATGATATTCATTATATGCGTTTAAATTAAAGGCATGCACAGCATTTCAAATATTTGAACCCATTAAACAAGTCATAAAAGAAAATAAATTATTCGATAAATAAATAAATAATAAATAAAATATTTTATTCCTCATCACAAACATAGGTAAGTTAGTAGATCCAAATTACAGTTTCACTATAAAGCTAGATATCTGTGTCACAGGTCATCAGGCTCCCCCTACCTCCAGACACTAACTACAAGAACGAAATAATGATCCTAATTAAAATATTTTATTTCAACAAGTCAAAAATACAAACCTACGAAATTTTCTTCTGTCCTAGTCCTCTATCAAGAGCATCGGCAGCAGTAGTAGAATTTCCTACGGAATTACCGTTACCTTCTGAGAATTTCCATGTTTCTTTTCTATAATTTTTTCTTATTATTGTTTAATTAAAGAAGACGATAATAGCGTTGTTTTTGGGAAAAAACGTCTTATTTTCTACACCATTGACATGTTTGTTATTGTTTGTTACTATGGTAACAAACAACAAAAGCGAGATGTGTGATAAATGTGTGATATCTTTCACTCTGCTTCTATCTGTAGACCGTAAGAGTAAAAGAAGAGAGATAGCGATACTATACTAATCTTGAAACTTTGAAAAAAAACTAAAAACAGTTTTTTTTTCATTTACACACAAAACACGAAACTAATTATAAGTAATATAATCTCAGATTATAAATTTTGTTTTATAATCTGAGAATATAATTGTCAAAATACTAGGCGATGCAGTCGCTAAGCATAAAGCTACGCTAGCACCATATATTGGAGCGGAGCGTAATACCTAAAAAAGAGAAAAAAATATTTTTTTGTTTCGATGGGAATTTTTGCGAATTTCAAAATTAGGGTTCCGTCACAATCTGGTCCGAAACCTGTTGATTCGATTCCACACAAAAAATATTGCAAATGAAATTGTGCTTGTGTTATTTTAATTTTTAAGTTATCTAAAATTATATTAACAAAGTCTATTGTAAAGGTAATAACTGACTCGCTGACCCTTTAACGTAACTAACGCACAAACCACTGTTAATAAAAATATTATTAATTTAAATAAATTATTAAAAGAAAAAGCCCAACCCTCTCGTCTCAGGTGTGAGACGAGACTCCCGCAATATTTTTTTATAACAATAATACCTAAGTGCATATTACGTAATTATCTGTCGTGTTTCGGTTGATTAATGCTGATTTTTATTTTGTCCAGCCAAAAATCCTGATGTCCAGATATTTTAGAATATTGTTCAGAAATTCTGATTTCTCAATCTGAAAACTATAATTGGAATAGCACACGCACAGATAGCAAGAGGCTGGGAGTTAGAATCCCATCTGACGCCGAGACCTGCTAATTTTAATGTAGTCAACATTGACTTTAGACATCCAACCGCAGTTTATTGGAACTGTGTTAATGACGCTTTAGTTAATGGTTAAGAAGTATATTTACATAAATATAAATAAAATCAAATGATACTTTTTGTAGAGTGTGCAGCAGAATTGCACAGCCTTGTTCCGCCGTCCTCATTTTTTCAACGGACGACCAGACTTACAAATAGGCGCCACCAGTATATGGTTGATACACCTAAGAGTCGCACTAAATGTTTCGGTTCCAATTTTGTGATCCACACTGCTAAAGAGTGGTACTCTTTGCCAGAGTCTATGTTTCCTGATAAATACACTTTAGGGGTCTTCAAGTCCCGAATGAGTCGCAGGCAAGCGGGTCACATCCTAGATCGTAAACGTACCATCAGGCGAGAAAGCGGTCAAGCACTTACCCATTCACAATAACAAAAAAAAAATTCTACACTTCAATACATTACGCTAATCGATCTATATTAGCCGTATCTTTTCCTTCTGACGATCAATTCCGAGGTCCTGGGTTCGATATATAGCCGTGAAATGTAGAAAACTCATTTTTCCATATTGGCTCGGGTCTGGGTGTTGTGGTACCGTCGGTCGTAGTTTCTGACAAGAGTACTCTAGCTAATTATCTTAGGTTCAGGACAATGTATGTGTTAAGTATTGCTCATCTTGTCTTTGTTATTTATATCAAATAGTTGTCACTTAATGTTAGGTATTGCTCGCATTGCACTAGCGAAGAGGCGCCGCGCATCATCATTTTGATTTCTTATTATTGCTTAAATGTATTCTATGGCCATGCTCCACGGGGGCATCCATGTGTCAAGAGAAGGAGAAATGGGGCCAATTGAAAATCAGCGTCAGCCCTCAAGCTGACATTAAGCTGAATTGGTCACCCATTTGGTACAGACGTGTGACATAATTATTAAGTTAAAATTAAGTATTTATTTTTGTTTGGTTTGTATTATTTTAATCATAATTGTCTTGTTGTGTTTTATTTTCTTTTAGTTTAAATTTTTATTATTATTATGTATGTACTGTCTTTGTGTTGTTTGTTAAAGTCCTGTGTTAGTACCAAATAAAAAAGTGTTTATGTTTATGTTTATTATAACCTGTGATTTTTATAAGTAATATAAATTAATAAGTCAGAAAATGTTGCTATTCATGTAAAAATTGATTCTTGTTTTATTGTTATTGTAATAGTTTACTATCTTAGTAAAACGAAACGTTCTTAGTAGATAAGTAATCTAGTTAATCTGTGAACAAAACTCGTCACTGACTAATCTGGAGTGACCAAATGGGAGGGTGATCGTCTTGGATTGATTTTGGCAACGGTTGTTTGCTGGAGAGAGAAAACTAAAACTCCAACGAATGTATATTAATACTTCCTACTCAATGTACGTTAATACTTCTTACAAGAAATAAAGAAATTTGTGAAGTGTAGTATTTGGTTATTCTTCAAAGTATGTGATGTTCTGTATACATTATAGTATTTACATAATAACTTTACCTAAAATAACATAAATAACTAAAATATAAACGTACGATCGCAAAATTACATCATAAACCAATTCAGTTTAGTTAAATTAAAGCCCTCAATATTTGTATTTTAGCGCCCCTTGAATACCCATCTTGATGTCAGCCATACCATAACAGTCTATGAAAGCTAACATAGTCATTCTTTGATCCTTTAATATGGCGTCTCCTAATCTAGTTGTAATATAACATAGTAATGAATCAGGTCCCCGTCATAGTAATAACTTCGCACGGTTAGAGCTAGTAATAAATCGTTCATTGCTTATTTCACGCCATCTGAGCACAAATTACTCGCATTCAGAGTGAAACCAATACCTACAAGTGTTACAGAAAAATCGAATATCGGTTAATCGATAGTTTCAACCCGAAATCGATATTGCTATCGATAATCGATAGTGTCGAATATACTTATATATATACTAGCTGACCCAACCACGCGTTGCTGTGGCACAGTAATTTTAAAGAATTTTTCTAAAATAAAAGTAGCCTAAGTTACTCTTTATTACATCAGCTACCTGCCAATAAAAGTCCCGTCAAAATCGGTCTAGCCATTTCAGAGATTAGCCAGAACAAACAGACAGACAGACAAAAATTGTAAAAAAAAGTATTTTGGTGTATGTACCGTATATATATTCATATGTATGTAGTAAAAAACGGTTATTTAAATATTACAAACAGACACTCCAATTTTATTTATATGTATAGATGTGTGTGGCCTTTTGTCTCGCTGTCACTGGTGTCATTATGTCTCTTCTTCTACTCTATGGATCCACACCAGTCACTTTTGAATATCCGTTGCGATCAGCTGTTTCGTTTATCCTTTCTGTCAATTATAAACCGTGCAAATCGTATTTTAACACCTTTTTCCATGAACAAGTTTAGTTCAAAAGCAATAAAATTATTTTTTATGTTGTACCAATAAACAGATAAATATATAAACGTCATTCTGGACTTGTATATGTCATCTAATTATTGTAATTTACATTAAAATCATTACATTACATAAGAATCATTTTTAAATAAAAAATATCAGTGTATGTCATCTTCGTTGTCTGTCTCAGAATTAATTAAATTTATCGATAGAACAAAAACAGTTCTCAACCAACCAACTTTCAGTTTGTTTTTGAAAGCTTTTCGTGGTAAAATCCTGATAACATTAGGCAACCTATCATCATTGGGATACTATCGCTAGTGACGTACCTCATAATACCATCAAATATATCGATACTATGTGGCCTGTACTTATACGAGTATAAATAAACAAATAACTTTAGACATTTATTGCTAAAACTATCTACTACCATTGCGTGCTAGATAGCTACTTTCGTCTTATCATCACTGCTACTCGTCATATTTGGGATTTACTTTTATCTTGCAGGAAATCGAGTAAATGGGCCTTTGCACGCTTTTATGAGCAGCCAGAAGGTGTCAAAAAAGGCCCGAATGACTGTTCATATAGGCGCGTTAGTACCGACTCTAATGTATGGAAGTGAATCTTGGGTTTGGCAGCAGAAGCACGAACTTATGATTAATGCAGTGGAAATGAGAGCTTTAAGAAGTATAATCTGGAGTGTATTTGATGGATAAAATAAGGAATGTTGTGATAAGAGAGCGGTGTGGTGTGGAAGAAGATATAGTGACAAAAATAGAGAAAGGGATGCTTAGATGGTTTGGAGAAGATGAAAGAAAGAAGAAATATAGGAGGCATTTGTGCATGGGCAAGTCGGTAACGGCAGACCAAGGTGAACTTTCAGGGACCAAATAGAGGATATCTTGAAAAAAGGCCAAGTTAAATGTACCCTTAACGGACGAGCTTGTATGAAAGGCTGATGAGAGAGAAGCAAGAAGAAGATATTTATGTCAGGATGGTGGTAAGTGGAAATCTGTGACCCCTGCGGGAAAAAGCGTGTTTTTATATATATATGTACCATTATTAAAATCGATTATTCATCGGAACAATAAAGAAACACAATGACAATGAACAATGGCCACTCAAGCTAAATGACATCGCTGGTTTTTATTTTTTGGCGAGCGGACACTCGCGATTCTTGCCAAGTACAAATAGTTAATTATCTGGACATTGGAAGAAATATTCACGATTTTAACAAATCAAAAGTTTTATGTATTTTATATATTTTTTGCATTTTTCAATGCTATATTATATGATCAATTATTTGAATGGAAAAATACTAGAAAAAAATCGACTCAGTTCACAAGTAAATTCGAATCGAACGCACAACCTTACGATGTCCGGTCCAATGCTCTCCCAATTTAGCTACCGAGCCTTGTGAACACCTGTCGACAATTTTTCTAGTACTTTTTTACTTTTCACGCTGTAGGACATCTTGTGTCATCAATGAGAGGAATATAAATAAACATTTTAACAAATGTTTGGGTAATCGGTTAAAATGAAACAGTAATTTAGTTTTATGTATTTTTTACATTTTTCTGAAATGATAAATTATTTAAATAGAATTTATCATATCAAAAGTTCATGACGGTAAAATAAATAGAAACGTCGCTATACTTTGTCCAATGTAGGATGATACTTTTGACAGTTGACACCTATATAGAGGGTATAAAGTTGCTATTGCAATGTCAATCCAAATATAAGGAAACAAACGCAACCTTAGTACGTAGCAATAAGGAAGTGACACCTGTCAAAAGTATCATCCTACATTGGACAAAGTATAGAAGACGGTGTAATTAAAAAGCGGCAGCGACCCTACCTTTTGCATCGATGGTCCTGAGTTCGAATCCAGAAAGGGGCAAATGTTTTGTGTGATGAATACGAGCTTTTGTATCGTGTCATGGGTATTTAAATACATATTTCTATCTAACGAAGATGGAAGCGATAGAGACTCTTGCTAGCCTTACACCAGAATATAAATTCTGGTCTAAAACTGGCATATCTATATCTTAGTATTCTCAATATATATAAATTACGTGTCACGTTGTTTGTCCACGATGGACTTCTAAACGATTTAACCGATTTTAATCAAATTTGTACACCGTGTGCATTTGGATCAAACTTGAAAGATAGGATAGATATCATTTTAATTTATAACACAGCAACGCGTGGCTGGGTCAGCTAGAAGTATATATATTTAAATTCCGTGTCACAGTGTTTGATTGCAATGGACTCCGAAATTACTCAACCGATTTTGATCTTGTTTTTCATTTTGCTGTATTTTTTCCAATTTAGGACTTAGAATAGTGTTCATTATCATTCATAAGATTTTTTTAATGAAAGTTATAATGAGCCGCAGCGACGCGCAGCCTGCTCAGCTAGTAACTATTAAATAGTATTAAATATTGTGGTATATCCATAGTATACTTAAATTTACATTAGTAATATTCTTGTCAACCCCTCATGGCAAGCTAATCGCTTGTGTTATATGTGTGTCCACTTCACAACATCTAAGCGAGATAAGAACTACCTCACCTAAGGTTTCAGATGTGGCATATATATATATATATGGAAAGTGAAATTTCGCCTTGGTCTGCATATATATATGAGACAAAGGTGCATGGGCAAGTCGGTAAAAGCAGTCCAAGGCGAACTTTCAGGGACCAAATAGAGGTGTCCAAAAAAACGACAAATGTTATTTGTCTTTCCAATCTTCTTTCGTCCATCCTCTCTACATGTCCAAACCATTTAAGCATTCCTTTTTCTATCTTTTTCCACACCACACCACTCTCTTATCACATAATTCCTTAGAAACATTACAGCGTAAGAAAACCCTGAAATGGTGCAGCGAAGGACTACTGTTGGCGCTATACATCATGTCCCGCCAAGTGCTGAGTTCGGTTGATTAGATCCGGCCGAGTTGGCTGTCCCTTCACCCCCTATGTGTTCGATTTTATTTATGCATCTGGATGAGAAGCTTGATGGCGCAGGGGTTTAGCGCGTTCGGCCTGCGATCGTGGCAGTTAAGCAATTTTCGCAATAGTCGGTCATTGGATGGATGTAACTTATTATCTTGAGCTTCTCCGTGCTTTGGAAGGCACGTGAAGCCGTTGGTCTCGGCTGCATTTGCAGTCGTTAGCTACCACTAATCCGCACTGGGTTTGCGTGGTGGGTCATGACCCAATGTACTTATTCTATGGAATAAGTACATTGGCCATCTCTATGTATGCATAGAGATGGCCTGCTCCTGGAATAGCAATTGGAATATTAATAGGCTGATGATCATTATGTAGATCCATCAGGAAATCTGTCAATCGTTCGGCTAATGAAAGTCTATATCTTACCAGATATAATTATCGAGTCTACCTTTTTTCGCAGAAACTTAAAATTTATAATTTTCGAACGGATACTAATCATATGGCGTGATTTGAAATAACTTGCTGGCTGGTGATGAATAAAAAAATAACTAATGTAACCTAACCTGCGATGTATATCAATTTATGCCTTTTGATCAGTATGCCAGGTGACTTTCTGTGCAACAAGATTCTGCTAGATAAAGGGTACCCATAATTATCATTTATCTTCATTGTTATTAACCACATCTGCTTTATCCACTTCATAGTAAAAGGATGAAATGTGTTTAATACATCTAAAATTCGACGTGAAATATTTCTTGTTATAAAACAGGATCCAATATTAGTTCTCGAGAGGATTGGAAAAGATATTCGGCAGTCGCGAGTCTCGTAAATCATGCACTTATCTATCAAGTTTCCAAAGCTTTGATGACGGAAACTTTGAGCATATTTGTCGGCGGACAGCGTTCTCGGCCTGTTTTGTGTCGCAAAGCTGACACAGGCAATAGTTAGCCCAATTAGCGAACTGCTAACAAGAGCGGAATTTCGCGGAGGATGCGTGGAGCGGATTCCTTTCGATCTGGTCCCGTTGTTCTTTTGTTTTGATTATGAAACTAAATAACGAGATGTCTCTACATAAGCCAGGGTCTACCACACGCGAACGACTCACGTGTCGGACGGATAACAATGACAAATTGACGAGGATTCCTTCAAAATCTTAAGAGTTTATATTAAGAGTTTTAATTAATTTTAACTACGTGTATTTGGACTTGGATCACGCAAAAACTATTGGATATATAGAATTCTCTATTATATATTTGAAAAAACCTATGTTTATAAATTTTACCGCTAGCTACGAGAGACGAACACATGCACAGACATGCACTCGCCCACGCACACACACGCACACACACGCACACACACACATACATACGCACACACACACACACACAGAGAGAGAGAGAGAGAGAGCGAGAGAGAGAGAGAGATAGACAAACACAAAGACGCAGGAGCGCGCACACCCATAATACTCGAGCAATAATGTATGTCACCAAATTATAAAATAACGAAAAATTTTTGTTTTTTTTTTTCAAATGAATGAATAAGAAGGATCGGGGTCAACTGGTATAAGTATATAAATACTTAAAAAGAGATCCCTTTGAACAGTTCTACATCTTATATATTATGTTGATGAATAAAATTATTTTATTATTGTTACTAAATCACGTCAGAATTTAACACGGATTTAAATGTAATTTGGCACACAGATCCCTTGGTATGAATATTACCATGTATTTTTTTTATCTCTGAAGCTCCGAAATTTCACGAAATCCCGTTTTAAAAACCCCGTTTTAATTTACACTCATGTAAGTAAACATGAAAGTTTAAAACAGGTGCCTTGATTATTTTTATTTTTTCATCCCTAGAATTTGGTATATATGTTTTTTCATCTCTCTCTGGACCTACAACCTAAAACCTTGTTTATTTATTCACAAAAACACACCCGCAACAATGTCACATGATGTACAAAAATTAAGGTTTTTAGAATTATAAGATCTTGAAAATCGATTTTACAAATAATTGTTATTTTAAGGGTTCCGTACCTCAAAAGGACAAAACGGAACCCTTATAGGATCACTTTGTTGTCCGTCCGTCCGTCCGTCCGTCCGTCTGTCAAGACCGTTTTTCTCAGGAACGCGTGGAGGTATTAAACTAAAATTTATATCCAATACTCAGGCCTACTGTCCTTTAGAGTTGTGAAATAATCAAACTCCTAAGCCAAAGCAATCAAAAGATACAGACGTTTATGCCGCAAATTTTCGAAACTCGCACGGGAATCAAAACCTACAGGGTACTTCTCGTAGACTTAGAACCTTGAAATTTGGTACGAAGTAACGACTTATAGTACAAATAAAATAAAAATTTCAAAAACAGTAAATTTTTAGTTACATCATATAATAAAAAATATTTTTGGAAATTTTAAAGTTACTACCTCTTTTCTCATGAATGCGTATAGGTATTAAATTGAAATTCACATCAAATACTCAGCTCTATAATACCTTTGAGCTGTAACAAAATCAAACTTTTATGTCAACGCAACCAAAAGAAATAGAAATTTAAGCCGCATATTTTCGAACTCGCTACTACTCGCGAGGGAATCAAAACCTAAAGGGTACTTCCAGTCGATCTAGAATCTTGAAATTTGGCATGAAGCAATGTTTAACAGCAACATATAAAGGAAAAATTCCGAAAACCTTAATTTTTTTGTTATATCTTCATTTTGCAATAAAAATACCATAACTATGACTCGATTGTCGTGATGGGTGAACTTTTACTTATATACCTACAGGTTTGTACGGAACCCTCGGTGCGCGAGTCCGACTCGCACTTGGCCGGTTTTTTTCCTTTAACAACAATAAAATATGAACTTATAATACAATTTTAACAAATTCTATTGTGCTTATATATTTTTTCCATTTATTTCAATACTATCGTATAAGATTATTTAATTTAATAGAAAAATATTAGAAAAAATCGATTCGGCTCACAGGTGAATTCTCAGGCAGGAGACGAACCCGCAACCTTTGGAGAGAATTCACTTGCGAGCCGAGATGATTTTTTTTTGTACTTTTGTATTAAAAAAATAATTTATACAACTTTACACTATGCCAAGTTTTGCCACCATGATTGGGGTGCACTCGCCCGCATAAGGCAAGCTGAATGTTTTCTAGTAAAAAACCATTTGGGTATAATACAGGACCTGCAGGACATATGTCTGTCGTTTCGTAACCAAGTATTACAACAAATCCTATTGTAAATTTTCACAAACAGATCAGCGTCCGTTAAAAGTTCTCCTCGCAAAAAGGACGTGCGCTGTATCTGTTGATTCTACCAACAGAAAAAGTTACCACCGTCTTGAACTCCTTCGGGATTATTAAACAGTTGTTCAGTAAACCCCGAGCCCGAGACGAACGCCCACCTCGCGAAATAAGCCTCCAATTAGCGCCGTCTCGTTCCCACCGCCGCCTGTTTGAGCTCTTAATTACAGACTCGTCTGTTTACATTTTAAATAAAACTAATTCCACCCGACTGAGGCTCATTGTCTCAGGAAATGGTTATTCTGAATTTGTTACGCGTATTCTTTACCTGCGAAATTCTTTACGGACCATTGTAACGAAAGGACGAAAGGACGTGTGAATTGAGGATCTGAGAATTTTAATGAAGGTAAGTAAAATTAAATTTTTTCTACTATATCTGGTTAGCCACTCGACAACGTGGGGTAAATAAGAAAATAAAGAAAAGAAGTTGAAAACACTGAGAATATTTAGCTGTAAAAAAATAATGAAGTTGGGAAATGAATGTCCTGCTATCGAGGATTCGTATGAGATTCCATCTCACTCGGTTAATCTAGGAGCACAGACTAATTTAATATATTATTTATCATCATCCATAATCTTCCCTTGATCATCTCTCATGTTTTATAATATAAGACTATATATATTCCGATATATTTTTACACTGGCAAATATAACAGTTATATAGAAAATGAAATTTTGCTAAAAAAATCAACTTCCCAGTCGCCTAATAGTAAGTTGAAGTAATTCTAGGAATAATAAAAATTATTATATTGCTGTTTCTTTTATATCGACTGTTGGATACTTGTTAAAGTAACAATTTTGATGTTGTAGTTAGTAGGACCTAAATAAATAAAATAAATACTTAATTCATTTATTTACCTGGACATGGTTTACAAGTTTATACATAATTTTATCGAACAACATGACCTGTCGAATTTTTCGACGTGCAAATACTTAGGTCAAACTTATAAAATATAACTCTTAATCCTGTCAGTTTTATTAAATAACAAAAAAATTATTATAAACTTATACAGATGTCAAATATTATTATAAATTTGAAATAAGAAAATCGATAACATTAGTTTCAAAAAATGCAGTAAAAATCTAAATCAAATTATTTAATATTAAACCAATAACTTCCAAAAGTCTAATAAATAAATGATAAAAAAATTATCAAGGTCAAGGTAACGTTTGAATCCCGCCTGATACTTGAGACTAATTTAAGTTTTAGTTTCTTAAGATATAAAAAATAACAAACAGTAAAATTAACATATTTAAATGTTACACTTCCGCGCTTGTTTTTAAATAAAACAACTTTTTTATATTGAGTCCTGATGTTTCAACTGCTTTAGAGGAGCCAAGATCACAGGATGACTAAGGTAATGGTCCTCATATATTTTCTACTGCGGATTAAAATATTGTGACGGTCGTCAGGATTAAATATGAAATAAAGGAAGTAAAAAAGTTATTTTATTTAAACAGTATCATAATAACGGGTATATATGAATGAATCTATATAGACGTCTATTTATACTTTTAGAGTCATCGCAAACTGGGCGACTTGTCGCGGCGTTATCGTTTCAATCTGGCGTCTTGTCTGCCACTAGACGCGGCGACAATCACCGAGCGCGCGCGAGTCCCCTAGGTTGTCGTCGCGACTCCGCGGCTCTGACGCCAAGTGTGCGAAACTTAGCTTTTTTTTGCGTCGCTTTCGCATGTCGCCCAGTGTGCGCCTACACTTAGCTCTTATTACAGATTTGTACTTGTCAAGTAAATTTAATAGAATCAACTGTAATCCAGGCAACATGGCAATTAACTTATTTTTAGTTTACTACAGAAATATGTGTTTTACATTAACCAAATTAAGGTTTATATTTGCGATAAGGCTATGTTACCTTTCACGATTAGGTTTCTTTGTACTTAAATGTTTGGCAGAAAACCAGATTGGATCAATATTTTACTAAACCTCTTTCTAAAGAACTAAGTAGACTGAACTGCTAATTGATTGTATTCATATTGTATTCATATTTATCTTAAAAGATGGATTTTTATACTTGGGATTGTCGTGAAGGGACAAAATGTAAAGACGGAAGATCAGGGTAAAGTACAGTTTATCTAAAAATAATTGAAGAACAAAAAAAAAATGGAGGTAAGAAGAGTGAGGGCGAGAATGAGTAGTGTACAGTGAAAATGTGAGTAGGTGGTTGTGGGTCGTCGGCGATCTTCTGTAGAGGTGGCTTGTGGCCCGGGGCTTTAGGGCCCAGAGGCGGTGACACCGTCGGATGAAGGGTGGCGCTGCCGGTAGACAGGTGGCGGGGCAAACGTCGGCCGGAGCTGCTGGTAGACGGGCAGCGCTGCTGGTAGGTCGGGAGGCGTGACAGGTAGGTTGGGCGGCGCTGCTGGTGGACGGCCTGCACCGATTTTCTGCCGGCGCTGCTGGTAGACGGGCGGCGCTGCTGGTAGGTCGGGCGGCGTAGTAGGTAGGTTGGGCGGCGCTGCTGATGGATGGCCTGCACCGCTGGTGGTCAGGCAACGTTAGTGGTAGAGAGTGGCTGAGTTAAGTGTAAGTTCTTGAGCCAAAAGTTTGCCTTACGGAGTTGAGGACTTTACTTGAGTCAAGGCCTTTAAGAATTTTGAAGAGCTCGGTAGCGAGCTATAGATGTTACCGTGGCAACTTTTGCCGATGAACTGCATGACTTGGCAGGTCAGCTCGGTCTTTTATAGGCCCAGAGCCATTTAAATTTAGATTGTCTTCGAGAAGACATAAAAAGAATAAAATCTGGTTTTCTTTGGAGGTTGAATACCGTAAATGAAAGATCGTGTCATGAGTAGCCATGGCAACGGAGAATAATTATACTAGATTTAAAAAATCTAAAAATCCCACGTTGTTCAATGTCCTAAAAAGAATAAAATAACCCTGCGGGGCAAAGCGAGGGGCCACTCAAAACGTGGGGGCGCATATTACTAAGAGGAGATTTTAAAGAGATGAATGACATGCATTGATGCCGATTATTGTAAAGATGCGCCCCCACGTTTTGAGTGGCCCCTCGCTTTGCCCCGCAGGGTTATTTTATTCTTTTTAGGACATTGAAAAACGTGGGATTTTTAGATTTTTTAAATCTAGTATAATTATTTTATTCTTTTTCGCTTTCTCGTATGTTTTTTTGTTGTTTTTTTCGACGGAATCTTTTAAATATTCACTCACCGATCCAACCGTAAACATTAAGTTCAGCCGACGCGCCGACGCGCTGACGCACAGCCGTAAACAGATTAAATTTCAAATGACCGTTACGTTTATATGCGGCAGCTGACTACACGATCGAGTGTGATAATTTGGCAAGATATTTGCTGAATTAAATCATAATCACACACTGCATTAATTAATCATGAACGCAGCAAACATATCGAGAGAAAGAAGTGACATAAAGTCTCATATAAAAGCGAAAGTGGCCGAAAGTTGTCGAAATTTGACCTGAAAGTGCATCTGGAAAGTTGAAAGTTGCTTTAGAGTGCATTGTCATCGGGTTCTGAACTATCCTGAAAGTTTCAGCTTTCTAGCTTATCGGAAAGTGCCTCAAATTTAAGTTGCAAGATTTTGCCCGGACAGACAAACAAATAAGAAAAGTGAGATAAGAAAAACGTGGTAAAAACTTACATGTCAATAAATTAAATAAATACATTTTTAGTAATAAAATGGAAAAATAATAACGAAATAGATTAAACAAATAGACAGGTTAAAATAACAAGCAATGCCGGTAAGTGTGTAGCATTCTGAATAGAAGTTTTGAGTGGTTGCGAAGCTCTATATGAAAATTCAGTGTTTCTTTTCAGCAATGAAGAAATTATTAAGTAAAATATTATTGTATATATATATTTACAGAGATTAAAACGTTAATAAATGACGATGCAAAATGGAATGATAAAATATACAATTTAACGAATGTTGTGAATGAAAATCGGAGATTATAAAGGTACATATTAGTATACATTACAGGATGATGTGTTATGTAACCGGTTTCACTTTTGCATCGCCATTATATTAAAATTAAATGGAGAATGATTATTGACAACTATTCTGCTATTAATAAAATTTTCCATTGTACTTAGTTAAGGAGCTGACCCGACTTAAGTCTGAACAAATCCAACAAAATGAAAAAAATCATCAAAATCGGTTGAGTAGTTTCGGAGTTCATTGCGGTCAAACAATGTGACAGGGAATTTTTACATATATACGATATTCTTTACCGCCATAAAATTCTTTTATCACTCCATTTATATCTAGAGGATTAAAATAAGTGCATTGCAACATTAAAAATCTTCTTTGAGTTTTTATTCTTTTCTGTAGCAAATAAAGCAGCTTTTTACAAGTTGTCATTGAAACAACAAATAACAAATGAAATGGCAAGAAAATAAGTGTTTCTATCGACAGCCGACGAAACTAAGACAACGTAAACAAACAAATAAACAAGGAGAAAAATAGGACTCGAATGGATGTGTAAAACAGATATAATTAATAAGAGTAGTGACAGCGAGTTTAAATATTTTAAGCATTCCATAGGTTGCGAGATATCTCTCGTTTATCTAACAAACCATGTAGTATCCTACATGGTTTGTTAGATACACTATGGCCCCTTATGATATATAGGGGTCTACCTTTTTTCGCCAAAAATTAAAAATTCATAATTTTAGAACGCATAGTTATCATTTGGCATAATTTGAAATAACTTGCTGGCTGGTAATGATTTAAAAAATATCTAATTCAACCTAACCTGCAATGTATATCAATTTATGCCTTTTGATTAGTGACTTTCTGCGGAACAAGATTCTGCCAGATAAAGGGTACCTGATTGATATATACATAACATAATGTAAAATTTGCAATTCCAACAACCTGTAAGAATAAAATATGTACGTGTACTGCAGCAGCGCAAAAAGGTCACAGCTTAGCCGTACATTTGCTCAAGAGTCCCGAAACAAATCGCAAAGTCTCAACCGCATAGGAGGGTCGCATTAATTATCTAATTAATGGCAACATTAGATAAAATTTTAAAAATTTATTTATATTCATAGTTCTAGGTATATGTTTTTATCTTCTAATTATTCAGATGTAATAAAAAAGTGTGTGTGTCAGCTTCGACTCACGACTGAAGTTTACTCTTTAAAAAAATTGTCTTTGAGGCAAAAAAAATAAATAAAACAAAACTTCAAAAAAAAAGTGAAAAGTGGGCACAATAGGTTTCGTACTAAAATCGTAACGATGTCATTCGATCACTTAATACTTTAATATTTTTTTCATATCGGGCGCCTTATATAAAAAATAAAGTCTTATTGCAATAACATTTTTTGATGAGAAGTTTAAATTGTTTATGAATGATTTTACATCATTAATGTTTTATTACATCGGGTAGATTGTTGTAAACTTTTATGGACATTACAATTGAGCTGAAAAAATACTATGTTTTAATTCAGAAGATATAGTTAGTAACAAAACGTGCAATACTAACTATAACCTTACACTACTTGTGGATACTTGCATAATAACAAACCATTATTCAGGAAAACAAGAATTCCGCCTCTTCCCTCTCTATATATATTTTGGCAACTTGCCTGTTTTTTTAAGAAACATCTTGAGTTCTTTTTACAGTTTTATATTTTTTTTGCATTTTTAATGCTATCTTATAAGATAAATTCAGGCGGGAATGGAATCAAAATGCCAGAGAATTCTCTTGTGAGCCGAGTGAATGTTTTCTAATATTTTTCTATTAAAATAACACCTTTACTTGTTTAAAACAAATAATGATTACCTATGCCCATAGTGAGAGAAATTTACGTATTCCATACCAAAAACTGCAACTATATTCTAAAAGTTGCCTTTGCGTGGCCGTTAGGATTTTCAACAAGCTCCCATCTAAATTAACGAGTTTAACGCTACTTAAATTGAAAAGTAAATTAAAGAAATTATTAATGATGAAAAGTTATAAATGTATTTCAGATTTTTTATCTGACAATATAATTATATTTCGACATTCTATGAATTCAATGTGTAACGGCTTGTAACCACCGTCACTTGGTTTCAGTAATCGCGGTGAACTACTGATTATGTTGCGAATAAATTTTTAGGCGATTAAAATAAAAGATGTGTATCGATCAACTATGAAACGAGTGTAATAAAAAAAAGTTAGATAGTCATAAAATACAAGATTCGAGGGAGAGGGATCAGGTCATGGAACTAATAATACAACCGGAAGGTTCACCGGTTTCGGAAAGCGAGCCGAAAGAGAGTTTAAAAAACTTTGTCTGTCCTTGTCTCATCAGGGTAACCATGTTTACTAATATACTAAGGATTTTTTCGCTGCTGTTGAACTATTCTATATAAAACTAGCTTTCCGCTCACGGCTTCGCTCGCGTTATTGTTTTCCCGTAGGAATTTATATTTTCCCGTAGGATATTTTCTGATTCAGCTATCTGTATAACACTCAAAACTTGAATTTTCTTAGGTTCAGGGAAAAACTGAAAGAAATATATTTAATGCCTTAGTATATAGTGTTCTTATACATTGCATCCAGTCATTATGTCTGACCCATGCGGGGTTGATTTATTTGGGTGGTATAATGAACTTTTCACTTCCAATACAGGGCAAATGCTACCATACGGCACCCATTTTATTACTTCAAGTAGGTACTTTTATTTGCAAGAGTTATATTTATACAAATACAAATATTTTATTTGCTTTAAACAGAGTACCTACATATTACAATTATAGTAATTTCATTTAGCTATAAAGTATAGGTATTATGTATAAAGTATAGGTAATCTGTTTTCACATCAACAATTACCCAATTACAGTCTGAAAAATCGAAAGAAAAAAGTAAACATATATATCAGATAAATGTAGAATACGTTTCTAAATCTTTCATGAATATTATTTCTCCTCTTTTACCAAAAGTTCGCTATGATGGCATCGTCACCCTAATATTATTAAGTGATAAACTTACCTGTGAGAGAGACACACCCAGATAAAGTGAGTCTCTTTCGAGACCGTTTTATGCGGGTATCAAGTTATTCAATAAAGAACCATAATCCGTAAGTAATACGGTTTACTTTAGTTTGACAACATAATTCTAGTGAGCATTCCAGTTGTATTATTATTTCCATGGGTCAGGTACAATTCGTGTTACAGGTACAATGTTTAATTTTGTAATGTGACCTATTTAATTCTAATTATTGTATGACATTACAATAATATGTATTTTTATATTGCTAATTCTATAATAATAAATAGCACTTAGAATTATCAACAGAATATGTTGGTGGTTTTTTTGTACATTTTTGTGCTTGCAATAAAAAGCTAAATAAATAATAATATTTATATGCAATTAACGTACATACAAAGATTGCAACAAATAAGGTCATATATATTTTTTTAGTTAAGATCATATTAGTTTCCGCGAAGTGTACTAGATGTCGCTGTTCCTCTTTGATTCGCGGTACCGTTTGGTCCGCATGGCTTGCGTATAAGATTCTGAATTCTTATATTTGCGTACCTACTTTAATCTAAATTCCACAATGTATACTATTTTTGGAAGCCGACACCTTTAGTTTAAGTGTCGGCTATATTTGTAAAATTCTTCTGCATAGCCTGTGTGAGTGTTATATACACTTTATTACACTTGAAGGCCGATCGAGGTACAGTTAAACAGATTTAGGAAGTGTTAACGGGTCATTGCTATAAACCTCCTGATCAGCCGCTATTTAATACTATAAGCAGATGTTTTTATAAAAATATTCGCCTGGGCCCACAAATAAATATACTTATAAAAGTTATAATTTATGGAAAAACCGTCACCGTCAGAATGGCTGGTTGCCTATGCCATTTAGCTGTGAGAGTTGAATTAAAAATTGCTACATAATTGCTTATAATTGCTTCATACATTAAATAATTGCTACATTTGATAGATTTATAATAATCCGTAAATTTTTTTGACCAGCTATTCTGATGTCAGGTTCACTGGACAGCTCTTAGTTCAGCGTAAATCATGCAGAGTTTTTAAAATATTTAGCGACTATAATTGCTACATACTTGCTTCATTTACACGTTTTCGAATTATATTCATACAGATATAACGTAAGAACATATAGTATATTTAAATTTTGTTCGAGGAAAAGCGCCTGACCAATTGCAAAGGCAGAACTTTCGCGTTTATAATATTAGTAGGATAGGATAATCTCACATAATACTGACACGCCATCAATCAGTTCTATTCAGCAGTCAGTTCTATTATTATTATTATAATCCACATAAAGATCTAATATTAGAGTTAGACGCCTTCACAAACTAGATAAGCTGCAAAAAATAACATGCCTGCCTTTGCGCCTTTGTAACATGTCAGGCGCTTTTGCCGGAATAAATTTTATAAATGCTGTATCTTCTTAAGTACTATTTGTAGGAAAATAATACAAAAATATGTAACTGAAGCAAGTATGTAGCAATTATTGTTGCTAAATATTTAAACAAACTCTGCGTGATTTATGTTAAACTAGTAGGTGACCAGTCAACCTGATATCAGAATAGCTGGTCAAAAAATAGGCGGATTATTATAAATCTATCATATGTAGCAATTATTTATTGTATGAAGCAAATATAAGCAACTATGTAGCAATTTTAAATTTAACTCTCACAGCTAAATTACATAGGCAACCAGCCATTCTGACGGCGTAAATATGAGTAATCATTTTTATATTTTGCTGTTTCAATTGAATAATAACTAGATGGCGCTGTAGCGCGTAGAACCACGCTATCGTTTTGTTTTTGCGGGAGGGAATTATTGTCATAATAAAATTAGGATAATAATAATAATTTATACGGAAAATTGACATTTTACAGAAATGAATGAAGTCCCTGACTGCCGATCTGTATTGTACCTGTTTCACGGCAATCAGTGTCTTCTCACAACTGAGGTTTCACAAATCGTCAAAGTTAGCGACGGTTTCTGACTATTAAATAAGAATAAGAAAGTAGATACACATTCAAATGAATAAACTTAATTTTACGGTGCAAACGACCGTAAATTGAGTTTGATCAGCATTTAAGTAATTATTATAATTAAAATAACTAGTTCACATTCAGTCATCATACCGTGTACTCATATCATTTTTAGCAATTTAATTAGCCTTTTAACATAATCTTTCCAGTGTAATTTTATATAGCAATAAATTTAGTGTAAACCGTACACCTACTATATCCGAATATAGCCGAGGCCACAACTCCACTGGAATTCCTCCAACGTACAATTTGGTAAACACGCCTTTTTACCGCATACCTCCATGTTTTTATTCAACTCGACAATGGACGTTTCAACTGAGCATTTAACTTCCTTTCGAGGGACGTGACCTGGATACACAGGATAATTCATTTTATTACAGGATCAGTACAATTGAAAGCGGGGTTTTTATCAAAGTATTTTCCGAAGAATAGGTACACAAGATACAATAGCTATTCGGTTTACATTGTTCCGAACCCAAGTTAAGTAGCACAAGTGCTTCGTGTTGTTGAATTCAGGAACAACGACGGTACCACAACACCCAGACGCGATGCAATATAGAAAAATTCGTTTTCCACATTGGCCCTGCCGGGGATCGAACCCGGGACCTTGGAAGATATACAAAACAAATTTTTAATCCACGTAGTTTTCAAGGAATTAGTAGTTTTTCACATTGTTTTTATTGTTTATGAGATTCTGATTCCATTACGTCTCGACCATCATCATAGTGTTTCTTCTGATTATGATGCTTGTAACTGAACCAGAATATCTGAACTTCAAAAAAAATAAAAGATGGAAAATATCTATTTCCAATAAAGATAAAGATAAAATGCTTTATATTCAGCCATGGCTTCGTAAGTCCTACGATTAGAGACTTTTTGTACCGAAAAGAAGCCGCAAGAAAGACAAGGGCTGCTTTTCTAGCGCTTGTAAAAATGCATTAGAAAAATTAACTTTACAAAATATTATCTAAAAGTACAGTTATTAAAGCAAAGACCATTAACTCCACGCCGGTTTTTTCTTAAGAGGATCGTCAATTCTGTAATATAAGAGCTTTTTTAGTTAAGCTATAGAAATGCTAAGGTCGGTGATCAAAAAAGGATTGAAGGTGTTATAACCGAATATAACAATAGTTGTTTGTTATACAAGGCGGGAAAGTTGAGATGTGGCCACCTCTATTGAAACCTGAGCAAGTGAAAGATTATAGGATTGAATCGTAAGCGTAGCGAGGATTTCAAAGGTACGAGATGCTAAAAACTTTGTTGCCGGGGGAAACACAATTTTGCACCACACTATAGCAAGGAAATTTTAGGTGCAAGAAAAAAAGGCAAAATAAAATGAAAATTGGTAAATTTATATTAAGAGTAACTACAATTAGTTACCTTAAATATCTTTTTTTCAAATCGGTTTCTATTTAATGTGATTTGACTGAGAATAGCATAATGACTTTTGCAATTCTATTTCAGGTGCGGTCCTAAATTCAATCATATGTTATGAACCCATGCATTTAAAATTCTTATATTTAAAAATATATGTTCTAAATATTAATTACTCTTGTTGTTTTTGTGATTTAAAGAACTAACATGATTTAATACAACGAAAATGGAGTATTGTGATTATCGTACCGTGTGTGTTTTTGTTTGAATAGAAAGATTCTAATTTTAAAACACTTTTCCACGCTAGCGTATAAAACGCAATGCTCCACCCAGAAATTGAATGACAAACCAAACTTTTCCGAGCGTGTAAAAAGAATATTTTGAAATAAGAAACAGCAAAAGGTTGACTGTGAATAAATCAAAGTAAGAAAAATCACAAAAGGCAAATTAATTTTATATTTCTTAAAGGAATAAAACAAATGCAGTGACAAGTCAAGCGACCTCCGTCAAGCCCCATCAAGCGTTCAAGGTTGAAATTTCGCAGCGGATTTTTCCGCTCGGATTAGAATCTTTCGCAGGATGGATATTCGCTCTGACTACAAAAAAACACACTTAATTTCAGTCAGTGAAAATTTAAGGGTTTAAAGAAGGGGTAATTTTCCAGCTAATATAATTATTTATTTAATTTCGTTAATATCATAAATTATCATTATTTTGTATAATACAAAGAAGGAGTTAATTGGAACTTACAATTTTTTCGATAAATTAACATTTAGTTGTTGTAATAAATAATGGAAACCACTTTAAGTTTTACTTCACTTTATAAACAGTTGACAAAACAGTTCACATGTAGGTTGTGTGCTATCGCTGTCTCTCTTCTACTCGGACGCATAGACCGATGGAGTGGAAAAGAGATAGATAGTTTACAAGCCGAACGCTTAGGCCGATGGTGTCTCTCTATCGCTTGTTCCGCGCTCTTGCTTGCACGCTCTCCTTAAGCGGAACGTGACATTCTTTCGTGCGTGCAGCCGGCGTTCATCCATTTATAAGACGTTATCACATCAAAAACTAAGAGTCTTATCTTGGCTGGTTTTTCGAACTGGTAACATCAATATTCATTACGGAAGGTCATTGTATGATTCAAATAAAAGTTACACGTTCAGCTCAGTGAATGAATGAAAATTCATACGTGGTTTCATCAATATGGAAGATTCAACATAGTTACTGAGTAACTGTCTGCACCTTAAGAGCGAAGCTGTTGGTGTGGAATTCCTCACCACAAACACCATTTCAATTCTCCTCTTTTTTAAATTTTGAAATTTGGGTTCGCTCATGATCTCAATTAGGCCCGAGGGTAAAACAGAATCCACGATGGAACGAGCTAACCCAGAAGGTGTCTATTCACCCTGGCTTTGAAAACGGACGGGTTATAAATAAGTTATAAATTATCTCCTCTATTTGATTTATTCTATTTCTCTTCCTCTTTTTCAATTTTCTTGCATTTCCCTTTCATTGAAATTTATGGCTTAGTTATGGTGCCGTATAAGATAACCTTAATGTATGACCGTAATAAAAAATAAAATAAAGATAAATGATGAAGACTGTTCTAATATTGATTTCTGCAACACTGGTTCAGAGTGATACATTAAATGGGGACTTGTCTGCTTTTAGAATGTTTGTAACATAGTTTTAATTAACATTATGTTATTGAGACGCACTTCTTTGTTCTAAAGAAGTACAGTTCTATTAATAAAGGTGATTCTGTTGCTTGTAGAAAGATCTATTATGCAGAACCGAGCTATAAGCTCACAGCAAAGCCAAATCATAATGCGATTTAGTACCGCGCAACGCCATCTAGTGGTGGATTTTTTTTTCATAGAATAACTTATAGTGAAAATGTTACATTTTGTGTATGTAAGTGTAAAATACTATGCACTATTTACAAGTTTTCGCATATAACAACTAATGCTACATTAAAAAGGAATAAAGACACAAGGAAAACATGTACATGATAAACAAAAATAAAACACGAAACCATAATAATGCTGTGTAAGTCAATTAAAATTAAAATAAATATATGTTAGCTACATAACCGCAAAAAATACAATTAACAATCCGAACGGACAGTCACGCGCTGTCCAGTCGGATGGCTTCCCAACTCCTACAACGGAAGACTTTGTACCGCGAAAAAGCCGCAAGAAACACGGCGAGGGCTTTTTGTTCTCCCTTTGATGTTACAGACGTATTTTTAATTAAGGAAACTTTTCTAGTGCAATTAAAGATGCATCAGAAAATAGAAACCAGCAGTGTAGTTATTCATGTTTTTATTAACTCAACTCTATAATAGACTTAGCTCATAAAGGTGTTTTAAAAACTTCTTTCAATTTCTTTAAAGTTAGTTCAATTACACGACGTAGCATCTTATTAAAAAAAAGATGTATAAAATTTTTAAACTCCTTTTTATTAAGGAAAGCGGGTTAATTGGTCCCTGTAGCATCTGTCACAAGTTGGCAATGGGCCTTTCTGGCACATCTTACTATACGGAGCTGTCGTCAATAAGGAAAACCTGTGCCTTATTAACCTAATGATATTAACGAAAGAAATGTAGAAACTATGAAAAGAAATGCTCCACATTTAAAGCAATAAACAAGTGCGAGATTGTTGTATAGGACTCCCCTTTAAATATTTGTTTTATTTTCATTTCATGATTTATTTTTAGAGTGAATATATAACTAAATATTCTGTGAATATTTTAAGCGTCTACCTGTTACTGTTATCAATATCCATCAAAAACGAGCAAAAAAAAGAAAAGTCACGTTTGTTGTATTGGAGCCCCTTGAATATTTATTTTATTCTGTTTTTTAGTATTTGTTATTATAGCGGCAACAGAAATACATTGTCTGTGAAAATTTCAACTGTCTATCACGGTTGACATACGGACATTTGTGTCTTAGTAATAGGGTCCCGTTTTAACCTTTGGGTGCGGAACACTAAAAACCACTTTTACTACTTCTCACTACTTCTTTCTACATCCTACTCTCATCCAATGGCTATAAATATTTATAGTCGAATTCCAAAAAATATTTATCAAGGGGTTCAGTTTATCTTTTACAAATTGTTATTAAGTATCGAGGGAATTATTTGATTATAAGACGTACTTCAACGTGTTTAATACATTTATAATATTATTTTAACCACATGACAATATGTATTTAAAAACTTAAAATACGCCCTTACAGGATAAATATGCACTAAACTTAAGTGGATCGGATCGAGCGAAGCTCCCATGGATCAGCTTCAGTGACGAAATGTATGTGGTACCAAAACTCTATGAGTGCTTTGCCGATTTTCGTGTTTTGAATCGAACCAACAGGTTCAGGACTAGATCGTGACGGATTTTGAAAAATAAAAAAGTTATGACCGAAAAACAGTGGCTCTATGGGATGACCAAAAAGACTTTTTTTTCAAGCTTCAACATATGTATACTGAACTCTTTAGAGCTTATATTTTCAATGCCACCAATCCGCTCCGCTCCAGTATATGGTGCTAGCGGAGCTTTCTGTTTAGCGAATGCATCGACCTAGTAATGTAAGCAAATCATACTTTATGACATGCAATAAATAAATAAAAGATGGCGCTTTTCACTTAAAATCGGAATTACGCAAGCCTTGATATCCAAAATCACTAATGATAATTATTCATTTGATTCTGTGCGATCTACATAAGTGAATCTTGTGAAGTTTTGAACTATATCCGAACCCCAAATTATTTTCATATAAATAATTCTCGTTTACACAGTGTAATCGAGAATATATTTTCCCTGTGTCCCGATTCGGTACGTTATATAAGAAACTCCCATTCACTGACATCAAATCGGATTTCAAACTTTCTTTGGCGACGAAACCCTTGCTATTAGGTAGTATAGTAACCCAGTTTTACTCCAATTCAAATGTAACTTTGCAAACACCTACTGACTCAATTAATCAATTAACGAGTATTGAAATACGGTTCTTTGATAATGTGATGGCCGCCGATTACAGTTGTTCTATAATTGAATCAAAATTATGGTTTCTGTTCAAGAATTCTCGAGAAATTTGTCTTTTTTCGAGACGGAAAAGTAAAATAAACGCCTCAATAACTCGAAAGAATTTAAGGTTACTTAAAAACACGCATATGATACGTGACAAGTTTAATTTACTATGGTGCTACTAACATAAAAGTTTATAAATATAAAAAAAATACTTTAAGTAGCAAGCAAATTGTTTGTTGTAATAGTTATTAAAATATGTTACTAGTAATTTATTGATTTCATTTTATTACTTATTTTTTATTCGATTGAAGAGTGTAGTAGAAGATTGTAATACATTTGGGAAACCGACAATTACAAAAGAGTTAAGGACTACCCTACTCTTCACTTTATTTTGTTGTTGATTTGTTATTTAATTGATAAGATTTTGTAAAAACTTATTACTGTTTATGACGATCTAATAGACTAAGAGCCAGTGTCTGCCAGACATACGTTAAAGTATAAAAGCTGAATTTTTTTTTTGCGTGTTCTCACTGGTGTAGGGAACAATGTTTGGGAGTTACAAACCTTAAGTAACGGTGCCTTCGGTAGGTATCAGGTAATCTAGGGGCGCAGTACCTGAGCTCTCTCACGTTAAATTATAAAAGCTGAAATTTACACAGAGTGTTCAAATGACCATTCTAAGTCATTATTTAAAAGGCCAGACCTATCGGAAGGGTCTAACACTCCCTCAGACGCGGTAGAAGGTCAAATGCACTGACAGAACATTGCTCAGGTACATGAATGCATTTATGAGAGTATTCGTGCAGTTTAAATTTTATAATTAATGAAAATTATATGTAAATATAACTAAGAAATTATTATACAATATTTTTTAAATAACCAGACATATTTGAAGGGTTAAACACCCCCTTAGACTGACTAAAGGCTAGCTAGGCTAACTATACATGACAGAGCATCAGAAAACTGTTAAGTTAATTTGATACGAAAAATAATATTTATTCAGTACATAGAAATTAAATTTAGATTATTTATTTATTAATTTAAGTAAATAAATTAAATTTAGTTTAATATTAATTAGTGGTATAAAGTCGAATGCATCGATGGTCGTTACTTATGTATATGAATAAATGGAAAAAAATATTTAACAGTATTTTTAAATTTTTAGTAGTTTTAAAATGATATAAAATATACATAAATAGATATGTATTATTTAATCATGACATAACTAAAAAAATTAGAATAATTTAATAATATTGAATGAAATTAGACTAAAATATGTTATTATATTATTTTATATATTTTTCTTGAGAATTATTTTGCAAGAATATTCAAACACTTAGGTCTATTTGGAGGGTCTCATATATTCCTTGACACAGTAAAAGGTGCAGTACAAGCGAAAGAATGTCTTCGTGTGCGTAAATGCGTATAAAATAGTATTAGTGGGTTTTAGAGATGACGAAATATACAGGTATGGAGTAAATGCCTATTCCACAGTATAATCTGAACAGCTTGACAGTTTCGAAGGGTCTAAAATCCCTCCAAACGTAGAGTAGTGCAAGGTCAAAATTCTAAATGTCTTTTTGGAGCACTGGGTTCAGCATCTACCGCGTCTCCCCCAGACGTGGTAGACGCTTCGGATAGGTCTGGCCTTTTAAATAATGACTTAGAATGGTCATTTGAACACTCTGTGTAAATTTCAGCTTTTATAATTTAACGTGAGAGAGCTCAGGTACTGCGCTCCTAGATTACCTGATACCTACCGAAGGCACCGTTACTTAAGGTTTGTAACTCCCAAACATTGTTCCCTACACCAGTGAGAACACGCAAAAAAAAAATTCAGCTTTTATACTTTAACGTATGTCTGGCAGACACTGGCTCTCACTCTATAAGTAATTGTTGTAGGCTTTATTATTTGTAAATTCAGAGAGACCTGTCATTAGGTTTACCTTCGTCAAGTATGTAAACACAAAATATTCATTTTAACCGCTGTTGGTGTCTTTAAATAAATAAATAAGTGCAATTTGGGCAACTTATAATTTACAATTTGATTTAATTGATCTCATTCTCGTACTTCAAGAAATAAAATAGGTCGATAGGCCAGAAACCCTAATCAGCGTAGAACAGATAGATGCTGCAGCATTACCTCTTTGCGGAGTGGTGTCTTCGTCCTCATCCTCTCGTAGAGCCTCGTAGTTTTGTTTGCTAAGGAAATTTATTTATTTATTTCTATGATTACATGCTATTTTATAGAGAAGTCTCCAACATACAAGCAAGTCTCAAAATTCAGCAAATTAATACAAGAATAAAAAAAAAATAAAAAAATATTCAATATAAATGAATTCAGGAATGCCAGGAAATATTAATAAAAATATGTCAAAAATATGCCAATTAATGAGAGATATCAAAAAAATAAGTCAAGTAATACTGTCAAATGAAATATCATTAACATAAACACCAATATATAGGAAAAACTAAACACACCAACGGATACACTTTTTATACCAAACTATCTGGAAACAATTCAACATCATCGTGCTGAGCGAGCATATCACAGATCACCAGGAAGACGTGGATTAAAAGAGACTGCTAAGTAACTGGACCAAAAGATGCCTATCTTTTACTGAAAACAAATCATTTTAGAAACTTATAGATAGATATTGATAGGAGGAAGCACATAATTTACCAAACTATATGTTAAGATCGCTTTTAATTAGTTTTCCTTTTTTATCATAGATGGCACTGTGCTATTCTGACACATGCTATGGTTTCCTTTTTTTTATTATATAAGTTCATTTGGTTATTTGGTATAAAATGTCTTCACATATTAGATCAAATCACCTACACGAACCACAATTGTAGGAATTCCAGACCTAATCTAACAATGATAGAAGCCAGTTAGTGAAGAGAATACAAGATGAAACGGAAACCCGTTCTCAGATGCTCGCTTTTAGTCAGGACCACTTCATCAGTTTCCCTAATGACGCGAAGTAACAGTACTGAATATATATATTCTTCAACGTAAACGGTATGTTTAGGAAGATTAATACGGTTGTATCAATTACTTGAAGTCTAGATACCAGCGATACGAAGGAAGTGGTTTCCCGAAACAGTTGGCTCGCGTCCCACGCATGAATACCAAGTGATATTGCGTCGAAGCCAATTAATGGCCCCTGAATAAATCATGGCGTCCGCCGCCGAAACAGATAGATTTTCGGTTACTCTTCTCGGGTCGCTGATATGGCGCACGATTTATGAACAGCGTCCGAGTTTCGATCTCGACGCCGCCCGGATCAGTTTAATTGCCATCTGATCGTTTAGATGTGTGTGTTCTCGTGTTATCAATCAAGTTAAAGTGATTTGAACACGATGAAAAAATTGGACATGTGTCGAATTTCTGCCTTCTTTCTTTTGTTATTCTATGTACAATGTATCTTATATATTTAAATAAACCATCTTATTTAAGATTCTCTGCACGTAGTTTATATTTAATCCTAACGTGCAATTATTAACTAAATGAAATGAAAATAAAAACAATTTTGATTTATATCTATAAACCTTTACAGTGAGGAACGTGCCCGATAAAAATAATGTGAAGATAGTAGAAAATATATGACGACCATTGCCTTAGTCATCTTATTATTACGGCTCCAGTAAAGGAGTCGAAACGTCATGATTAAATATAAACCCTAAATAAGATGTTTTATCTAAAGGTTGTGTAAGAACTAAAAATGTAGATATAAATATATGTTGAATAATTATAAGACCCAGAAGAGGTGAGGTTTAAGTGGCCAATTAACTTAAAAAGGATTGTTAGTGTAAAGCAAAAGACAGACAGAAGTGGGGCAAAGTAGAGGAGGCCGTTTGATGGGACATGAGTTAGATACCAGGACAAATAACAAGGACGACCCTTTAGTAATCCACGTTTGTTATCATACAATTGCTGTCATGGACTTCATCACAAGTAGCACTTTTTCATATTTCATTTATAAAACTATCTTTAATAACTAACAGCAGTGACCAAAACTTCATAACACATTTTAAAAAAAGAATAATTTACTTTTACTCAAATCCTTTACAAATAACAGCTGCTACTCTAGAGACACTTATTTTAACAAAATACCTATCTTTTATAAGCGGGAAGAGTTCACAACATCACTATTCTTATTCAACTGAATAATACTTTTACTCACAGTTAATCAGTTTTAAACTTGTATCCAGTATTTTCCATTAAACTGCTGCGGTGAAAATAAGCCAGCAAAAATGGTTTTCATCCCCTTATATAGTCGATTACAATAGCATCATGACGCTTAAGGCGCAAAAACACCAAATGTCAAAATGTCGGTGTTGATTCCGCTTACTTGATAATAACCTGTTTATGATCAGGTGTAAAATAATAACATAATGTTATGAAAGTAATAATAATTATTCATTCAATTAAAATTAAATTATTGTAATAATAATTTGTGGAATTAATAAGAAGAAACATTCACTAAAATTCCTAAGTGGGAGCATTTTCATTTTTCATACAATTTTCCTTTTTATTTCTTTGTTGTTAAAATACCACCTATTGACCATATTTTATTACGAAATTGACAGTCATTTATTATGTATAATATATTTTTTTGAATAAATTTATAATTGTATCTTCTGTTAACAGTACATATTGAGAATATATGCCTAGGATTAATGTGCATCTGCACCGAGTGTTCTTTTTTTCAACTTTTAGTTAAAGAAGAGAGATTTATAGGAAATATAGGAAACAATAATAAAAACTTATAGCATGGGGTCACAATTTTCTAAAACTTGAGTTAAATTTGTTATGACCAAAAAACTGGAACACTCCATCCAGACATGTCAATAAATTTGCATAGTCTAAATCTCAGAAAGAACTAACTCTGTGATAACTACGATTATTATTTTAGAATTTAATAAAGAATTTCTTAAATCTTTTAAGAAATTACCAATTCGTTAGAATGTCATATTTTGCAGATTAATGGCGGTTTAAACGGATCACTCAATTCATTACTTGTCTGAACGGAGTGGTCTACAAAATGTGCGTATGATCGAAGAATTACTTAAATATAACATTTTTATCTTGTAGTTTGACTCTTTCGCGAATTCGTACGACATTTCGCGACATTTTTTTGAAACGTTTGAACTGAGTGTTCCTTATATGCGGCTTAACGGATTGATATAAACCTCTTCCTTTGAAGCAATTTAGATCAATGTCTTTTACATTTTTTTATTGAAACATGAAATATCGTCCTTTGCTATAAACTATATACTTTAAGAGAAAATCCATTTATATTTTTTTAAAGGAGCTAATATTGTAGGGTAGACATGATTTTTTTTATTTATGGGACATTTTATTTAACTACCTTATACGGCATTTATTATAAAGCGACTATTGTATTTGGTGCTAATTTCGAATGCAGTTCAGTTTTCTATGCATGTGCAATACAATCGTTTGATAGTGCAGTGATCATTAATGCAGTATTAATTATTATCATCAGTGTTTCCGTTTTGTGACATCCATGTAAGCATCCTTTAACTATCACATTAGTGATTATGTTTATGAAGTAAATCATTATTTGACGGCTGCGGTTCGTTTAACGTTCGGTTAAATTATTGCGTGGAAATAAATAATACTTAATTCGATTTTGGAACATAATATCAAAAAGGATATTAAAAATTATTTTTATATTTTTGTCAGTAAAAAATGTTAACTGAATATAAGTATAGAAACAATATTGACTAGTTTACAGGAAGCGCCAAGCTATAAAACAGCGGGGTCGCAAGCCGAAAGTAGATAGAAGAACACAACAAAAGATATTTGAAAAATATGCTGAGGCGTTACATGGGCCTCATATCAAGTATAATGATCCCATTTTCTCAAATATGGCCATAGAACTAGGTGCCAAAATGACGCCAATGGCTTTGTGTATGGCATTGAAAAAATTAAATACAAATCCGGCAGCTTACAATGATGTAGAATCGCAGCAAAAAACATTACGTGATACTAGTCGCAGTTCAACTATTTGAACCCCAGTTATTATTCCTCCCAAAGATGAAAATATAATTGCAAGCGGGGCGAACTTCAACATGATAATTTCGTGTCACAGTGATGCGCGCGCATCTTAAAATTTCACTCTCATCATTTTTCATAACGCGCCTAAAGAAGTGTAACTTCAAAAATCCTTCATAAGTTGTTTTATTTAAATGTATTAAAGTTTTAAAATTTAAGGTAGGAAGCGATATATTTGTCGAGATCGTGTTGGATCTTCTTCGATGTTCCCAAACTTTGGACTTAAAATCTTAAATCAATGTTCAACGCACAAACAAGCCGCGATCGAATTCAGCTCGAGCACATGAATAAGCAATGGCATCGCTCCAAGTGAGCTCAACTTGAACACTATTGTTGCCACGTCCGTCTGTCAACAGTGTCACAACTGCCCAACAAAGTTTCCAAAGCGATGGCACAACAATGTCGTTTTGACACGGAGCGTTTTGTGTCGTCTTGTTTGAGCGATTACGTCATCCTTTTAGAAAAGTTATTTATTAGCACATAAAACTAACCAATTAGCCTAGCCGAAAGTAGGCTCTGTAAGGTTCATGTTATGGATACAAGGGTAACGGATACACATACATATGAGATATATAAATATGTAATATTCAAAGAAATATAAATAAATACCCATGACTCAAGTACAAATGCTCGTGTTTATCACACAAACATCTGCCCCTTCCGGGACTCGAACCCAGGATCGTCGGTGCGAAAGGCAGAATCACAATCCTGGCACCAAACAGCGGATTTAATGCCATCAGAGATTCTTTATACGTCGACCGGAGAGTTGGTGTAGAAACTGCAAGAGGTGGTGCATACTTATGTTATTTAAATTATAGTGAACAACCAAATGCAACTCAACATATATTTATATCTATATATATAAAATATCCTGTCACAGTGTTTGACCGTAATGAACTCCGAAACTACTCAACTGTTTTTTTTTTTTTCATTTTGCTGGATTTGTTCCTAGTTAGGGCTTAGGATAGGTTTCATTAATAACACGCGTCCGGATCAGCTAGTATACTATACTAAAAATACACTCACACATATATATGTATGTATATATAATAATATATATTTTTTTCAAAATATTTATTAAAAATTGGGTAATCCAAAACAAACGATTGAATTAATAAGATAAACGCCATTTATGTTTTTTAATTTATTCCCTTTATGTATAATTGACAGCACATCGAGCTATCCAGAACAACATAAAAAGATAAAAAAATCTTTATAACAATGGCATAAGGTAGGTTCAAACGTTAAAGTGAATAGGTTTAAGAGCTGTTGTCTGTACATTTTAGCATCAAGAAGATATATATGTATTTCATTAATACAGTTTTTTGGACAGAGCGGTGTCCTACCCTTTAAAATGATTAAATTTCTATTAAATGTAAGATTAATAATCTTAATATTAGAGGATCATCAAATCCTTGATGATCGATTCGATTACGTGTTAGAAAACACAAACTTTAATGTATATCTAATATCTGTAGAAAAGTTACTAGTAATTAGACATTAATAAAAGTTGTGAAATAGGACTTTGATAGCAAAGCCATTAACAATTTCGACCTGTAGTTCCGGAGGTAAGGCTATTTTCACAAATGCTTGTCATAAGATGGGTGACATAAGATTTGGAATAGAATAATCTTTATTTGCTACCGAATAAGAGACAGTACGAAATGGAGTAACGTTACTAGTCATACAAAGCCTATTCGGTCATCAACAATAGCATACAAATATGTCGTAACAGATACAATATAATTACTACGTCGAGCTTTTAATATTTAATTTATTATGTCCCGGTAATTAAGAACAGACAATGATCCATTATATAACAAATGTGATTAATATTATGTCTTATTTTTTTCAACTGTGGTAGTAGTCGTGAGTGTTGATGGGATCTGAAATTCAGATGTCATTAAAACTGGTTTTGTTTACGCTCAAATCATAGTCTTGCCACTTAGGCAAGACTAGATTCTCCACGTAATGAAATGGAAAAATCACCTGTAGGTAAAAAAAATATTATTATTCCAGGAGTAAATGTTATTGGGCATATATGTAGTAAATAAAGAAATTATTACAATTAAAATATATGTAACAAAAATGACGACCGTTTCGTGCAACGGTAGCGATCCTGCCTTTCGCACCAACAGTCCTGAGTTCGAATCCCTGAAGGGACAGATGTTTGTGTGATGAATACTAGCATTTTTACGTAAGTAATGGAGATTTATATATATATATATGTCTAACAATATTACATATCTATATATCATATCTATATATACGTCTATCGTTATGCTAGTATCCATAACACAAGCCTTACTGTGCTTACTTTGGGCTAGGCTAATTGGTGTGAATGTAAGAAAAAATTTATAATAATTACATAGCTGTTTCTTCTCTATCGATTATAAGAATTGTAAAACATCCGATGTTGTAGGTAGTAGAACCTAGAAAATGAAGAGATGGCGTTGGTATTAACTTAAAAACTTTGAAAAGATTCGACAAGTCTTTCTAGGCTTCGGTAGCTCAATTGGAAAGGTACTCGCCCGGATAGCGAAGGGATATAGGCTTCGAGTCCCTCCTCTCACATGGGATAACTTGATTGTGATGATTGAATGTGAAAATGTAGCAATTAAATGCTGTAATATATAACATGAAAGTATTATAAGTCAAAAAGATTATATTCTTCTCATCGGGGAGAAGGTAGAATTAAGCTGGCAGGTCGGATGAAACGTATTATTTTACCAATTAGTATTAATGTTATTAATTAATACGAGTATAATCGTCTAATAGCGTCTTGAGAACGCATTAGTGTTTCCGCGCTAATGATGGGAATAAACCTATCGTTGTACTATTATTCGATATTCGTTTTATCCACTGTTTTGAACATTCGAAAAAACCTTCGTTTATATTATTGGAGCGGAGCGAACGAAGTGAGCGAAGCTCCCATGGATCAGCTTCAATGGCAAAATGTCTGTTACGCCATAACTTCCCGAGTTCTTAACCGATTTTAATATTTCTTATGTGGAATCGAATCAACAGGTTTAGGACCAAATTGTGACGGAGCCCGAATTTTGAAATTCGCAAAAATTCCCATCGAAAGAAAAAAAAATTTTAGGTATTACGCTCCGCTCCAATATGTGGTGCTAGCGTAGCTTTATGCTTAGCGACTGCATCGCCTAGTATTTTAGTGGGGTTAAATATTTGAGAATTACTTCAAGTGTTTTATTCTTTTCGCTTTTAATTATTTAATGTGATTAAATCGATAAATCATTACAATACTATCAAAGATTTACAAGATATAGTACCATATAGACATTTTTTATTATGAATAGGTAAGCGCTTGATCGCTATCTCGTCTGATGGTAAGCATCGATGCGATCTAGTATATGACGCGCTTGCCTACAAGACATCTATTCACTCGTTACAAGTGACCCTAAATTGTATTTATCTTATCAGAAAACTCCGACACAGGCAAAGAGTGCCATTCTTTAGCGGTACGGACCACACAATTGGAACCTAAACGCTTAGTGCGACTCTTTGGTATATTAACCAAATAATGGAGGCGCTTTATATTATATAATACATAAATAAGGCTTTATAACAAATAAGACGATTACTAGTAAAACTTCTACTTATATTGGCGGGACTCGAACAGCCTTTCGTTATCCGGGCGATTACTCATTCAATTGAGGTACCAATACCGAAACAGATCCTGTGAATTTTTCTAAGTTTTTCTTAAGCTGACACGAACGCCATCTTTAGCCCAACCTACAAGATATTGGTGTAGTGGTGGTATTTATTTACATAAGCAACACTAATATTATATTAACTATAATTTATGACAGATATTAAACTTAGGTTTTAAACCTGGTAATACAACACTTATAAGTGTTGACAATATTCGATATATCATTGAGGAAAAGATAATAAACAACAAAAAGATAATAACACATTGAGGATTTAATTACAAAATAAGTCAATCAAATTTAAAATTGCATGAAATTAAACTAAAATAAGCTAAAAAATATAAAAAATTTAGAATGACAGTAATGTAAAGTATCATGGTAATCAAAAGTATGGTTTTATTATTTAAGTAATTATGTACGAAATAAATAAATCAATAAATCATGTTAATAGAAAAATACTGGAAAAAATGGACTCGGCGCACAAGTGATTTCTCAGGCGGGAAATTCACTCGTGAGCCGAGTCGGTTTTTTCCAGTATTTTTCTATTAAAATAATTTATCGTATAAGACAGTATTAAAAAAATTCCCAAAAATATATAAAATTATAAAAACAAATCAATAAAGATAAAAAATTATATGTCAAAATTAAAATTATTAATTAGGTATTCAGATTACATTGGAGGATCGCTCTCCCGCTTAGGAAAAGGTATTCATACATCATGAGACAAGATAAAAATTTTAATAGACACAACAGCGAAACTAAACTAAAACATAATTTATCTTAAATTAACCTAAAACTAAAAACTTATAAAAATATATATGTATATATATAATATAACAACTAAAATATATTATAAAAAGGATTCCTTTTAGGCAAGGTTCCGAAGATACTGGCAGCGTTCCCCCTTTGAATAGCTAGGCTAATTCTTTGTCCGAGGTTGACGATGTAATTGTCACCATCTGTTTTAATACCTGTGTCTACAAATAAATGATTTGATTGATTGATTGATTGAGGTAGCTGCCAGGTCTTCGGTCTCCTGTGATGTCGTCTATCCTTTTTGCTTTTTCTTTAAAAAGCCATTTTGATAAGTTTAAGACCGCGTTGTACAGATGGCTATCTGATATAATATGTTTTATAGAACCAATGAATATTTATTTAAATGGCAATGGGCAGGACACATAGCAAGGAGAACCGATGGCCGTTGGGGCGGAAAGGTTCTCGAATGGCGACCGCGTGCCGGAAGACGCTCAGTGGGTAGGCCTGCTACGAGGTGGACCGACAATCTGGTTAAAGTCGCGGGAAAACGCTGGATGCGGGCAGCACAGGACCGATCGTTGTGGAGATCCTTGGGGGAGGCCTATGTCCAGCAGTGGGCGTCGTTCGGCTGATATGATGAAGCGATGAAGTAAAATGTTGATTAATAATTGTATATATCGCAAACTTGGAGGTAAAATAACCTTATCCAAAACAAAATACCTTATAAGATAGCATTGAAAAATCATTATTGATAAATATTTTACTGTGACAATGTTTTATATTCCTAATTTTATCTTATTTTTGACATTTAATTCTAATTTTCTTTTCTTGTATTATAATTAACTCTAATAATTCAAATATTTGTATGCTATCGCCTCTAGCTAAGTAGCTAAAACATGCTACCCTTCTCAAAAGCAAATAAATTATTTGATTTTATTTTATCGGTTATGTTCTAAAAACACGAAATAGTACATTCGGATGTTCCTACATCAGCCAAATATGAGAAAAGCTGCTTAATGATGTCCGTTAAATTTCTAATAATTCACCTGACCTTATAAGAGAGCTTTCTGCAGATACAGTATTTAAAACTAAATTAGTTCACCGCCGCAAAGTTGCCTGTCTGTCAGTCTTCTGCAGACTGTACTCTGGAGAGTGTGCTCAGAAGCAGCATGTGCTCATACAGCTATCTCCATTTTTCCATCAGACATCCAGATGCACTGCGGGCTACCACCCTCTCTTGGTTGCTATCCCTACCTGTCGCACCAAGCGCTTCTCAACATCTTTCATAATGCGCACAGCAAAGGAATGGAACTCCCTCCCTGCGTCTGTATTTCCGAGTACTTATAACCCGTCGGTTTTCAAAGCCAGGGTAAATAGGGACCTTCTGGGTTAACTCGTTCCATCGTGGCTTCTGTCTTGACCCCCGGGCTTAATTGGGATCAAGAGCGAATCCATTGTAAAAAAATACATATAGGTACATATATCTGGATTCTTAAAAATATTTTTTAAGACCTAAAGGAATTGTTAGATTTAAAATGTAAATAAAATCAATAGCGTGCTATATAATGACATTGTGCACCGAACAATAGATAATTCGTGAGAAACCTACTTTGTAAACATCACTATATAACCACAATTAATGAATGAATGAAAATTTATTTGGCGCAATATACAACACGATTATAAGACAAGACAAAAGTATTAAAAACAAAAACCATTAAATAAAAAACAAAGAGATTGTGCCAAATGGGCCCCTGCTCAGTAAAAGCCGTGACAATGCAAGTCATCACGGCACTTGTATTCTGCAGATGCCTAATTGGGAGTTAAGTCAATAAAGAGTATTATTTCTAGGTCGATGCACTCACTAATCATAAAGCTTAGCTGGCGCCACATATTAGAGTGGAGCGGATTGGTGGTTTCAAAAATATAAGCTCTGAGAGTTCGGTGCATACATGCTACAGCTTGAAAAATAATTTTTCTTAACTCATAGAGCCAATGTTCTTATTCATAACTTTTTTATTTTTGAAAATTTCAAAATTCGAGGTACGTCACCATGTAGTCCTAAGCCTATTGCTTCGATTCATTACAAAAAATACGAGCATCGGTAAAGAACTCATAGAGTTATGGAGTCACATACATTTCGTCATTGCAGCTGTTCCATGGGAGCTTCGCTTGCTCTTCTCCAATTATAATTTTTGAATAAATAAAATATTAACATTGGATAGCTAATCTTTCTCAGATAACTTTAAAAAGAGACAGCGTAGCGTAAATACTTAAACGCGTGGCCGGTTTCACGTGCATGGGAGAAAATAAGATTCCTTTGTTGGCCGGCCATAATAAGCTCAAGAAAGGATTTCTGTCGACAAAAAGGTATCCCTCCCCTACAATACTCGAGGATCTCCCCTCCTTTCCACCCCTCAGCCTCATTTCGTCCGCGGATCCTACACATCACCGATTTGTCCGCACTTAATTATTTTTTTAGGATGGAACAGATGGCGTTAGTGTTCCGTGGAAACAAACCATATAGGATTGCTATGTGAGTCTGTCTATATCTCTTGTGAGTCTGTCTATCATTAAAAAAAGGCATTTTTTTATCAGAAACGTTGGAGATAAAGTATAGTAAATACAAGAGACCGTTGTCCATACAATTTTAAAAATCATAGCTAAAAATTTCAGCTAACCAAATCAAATTATCAAAATCAGTAAAAATATGGAAAAATAATTATAATATTTCTCAAATTCACACCAATCAGCCTAGCTAAAACACTGTAACGCTTATGTTATGGATACTAGGGAAAACGGGTAGACAAACATTTATCATACATAAATAAGTTCTATTTAAAATAAATACACCTGACTCAGGTACAAATACTCTTATTGATCACACAAACTGCATCTTCCGGGACTCGAACCCAGGACCGTCAGTGCGAAAGGTAGGTACCCTATCATTGCACTTAACGCTAATATAAAAAAGATCTTTTTCTGCACCTCCAAAATCAGTACGTAAGCCATCAAATTAAAAACCTTTGCCAATAAATATTATTGCTCTTATCAAAACAAAAGTTACTTCTTGTAAAGTAACTCAAAACTTGTGAAAATGAAATGACTCAAACTATTTCAATAACAAAACTTAATTTGGGTTTTTCAATTTATATTTAATCCTGACGTTTCGACTCCTTTGCTACGTTCCGTTAGGAACGTGCCCGTTTAAAATATTGAGAAGGTAGTAAAATATATATGATGATCATTGCCTTAGTCAACTAAATTACTTAAAATAAAAATTTGACGGCTTCCGTGGTCGAGTGACTCGCACATCGGTTTTAATGGTAACGCCTCTCCGAAGCCCCGGGTTCGATCCCCTGCCGGGTCAATGTAGAAAACGAACTTTTGTATATTGGCGCGAGTCTGGGTGTTGTGGTATCTTCGTTGTTTCTGAATTACGTAACACAAGTGCTTTAGCTACCTGGCAACCTACAATGTAGTGATATTGTCTAATTTTTTTTGAATCTATAATCTAAGATCACAAATTTGTTGTTAGTCTGTCCGCTCTTTTTCCCGCTCTTTTTTAAGTAACGCGTTAACCGCAAGTAGTTCGTCTACCGGACGCTAGATGGCGCTAACGGAAAAATATTTAAGAATAGAAAAATTTAAACAATTTTGTCCACCCGTGCAAAGCCGGGACGGGCCGCTAGTTATCAATTTATTTTCATAAAGGAAAAGCCGAATTCATATTTTGAAACAGTAAATTGTTTTCCAAACAAAGCAATATTACTTCTCGCGCTCTATGAGCACAAAGCCCTCAAATCTAAGAAACAGTAAGCAATTAAGTTTAGAATTTATTTTCTTTTTTCTTTTATTATTTTACAAAACGATTCGTATATAATTACATTTCGTTTTCCAACGTCGTGTCGTATTTGTTAGAATAGATTTTTTCATAATATTCTTATTGTAATTAAACATACGGCATGTTATACGTGACATATAGACGACTTCTTAAGACGCTGGACAAATTAAAATCCCCGCTCCCTGTACTGAATGACAAGTGAAAACCACAAATCAGTAAAAACAGATATATAAAAGAAACTTTTTTTTTTACATTCAAACCAATAAGCCTAGGCTAAAGTAAATAATGGAAGGCTTGTGCTATGGATATAGGGCATTGGTAAGACGCACGCATAACACTACAGGCCTCACTCCGTTTTCTTCATTGAGGGTTTTTTGGTGTGACGCTTAAACTAAAGGGTATAAAAGATTATCAACCACACCGTGTTGATAATCTATAATCTAAGATCACAGTGGTTTGTGTGTTTGCCTGTCCGCTCTTTTTCCCGCACTTTTTCCATTGTATCAATTACGTTACCATAGCAACGCGTTAACCGCAAGTAGTTCGTCTACCGGACGCTAGATGGCGCTAACGGAAAAATATTTAATGATAGGAAAAAACTTAAAGAATTTTGTCCACCCGTGCAAAGGTGGGACGGGCTCCTAGTCCGCTCTTTTTCCCGCTCTTTTTCCATTATATCTATTAACGTTACCATAGCAACGCGTTTCCTGGTCGTCCAGTGCTTATAATTATCACATAAACCATAAGCTTTTCCTAAAATATAAACTTACTACGTTGGTGCAGAAAACAGGATAGCCTACCGTTTGACCAACTGGTCATCAATAAGTCATGAAGATAAAGTTTGTTTGCCGTTTCTAAAAGTCACTCTTCATTACATGAAGTGTCGTCTGTCGAATCAAATGTGAAACATCCGTCCCTGACAACAAATCCTCATAAAAACAAGAAAAGAAATTCGAGAAAGTAAATACAAAACATTTCTGACTTCTGATTGGACCTCGTCAAAAGCGTAAAAGTTTAGGACAGAAACGCTAAATCTTTTCTGTAAAGATGCAAATAAATTATTCACAGACTTTTTGCTTTAACTTGTTGTCCGAAGAAGTTCGCTTCCGTATCATAAACTCAGCATCCACCTTAAAAAGATGACTGTTATTTGTTTTGCTGGATTCATGAAGCTCATATTAAATTATACAAATTCGTGAACTAACATTGCCGCCGGCATTAGTAAATACTTCTGAAGTTTTCAGTTTCCATAGACACTCCTATTAATATAGAAAGTTTGTTTGTTTGCGCACCGTTCTTAACTTCTTGAAATAGGTTGAGTAGTTTAGGAGTTCATCGTGATCAGGCACTGTGACAGGGATTTTTCTATGTTTATTGTTGTTACTTGTTTTTTATTATTGTTACACACAGGTTATAGCTAAGCCCAAATGAACGAGTGACCACTGCGAGATGCTAAAACCTTTGGATGGACAGAACTGCCGTAATTAATGACGGGGGTGTGATCCAACACAAACAAATTCAATAACTGATATCCAATATATATAATTATTTTTTTACTCTTTCGTTTCATACTAAAATCTCTCACTGCATGAAACTGCATACACTGAAACCTGTGACTGAGATTGCATCTGCACTGCATCAATATTTCTCTAAATATAGTGCTTTATTCTGCTTTCTTGCTTTTCATTCCGACTTAAAAATCCGCTTAAAAAGATACATTTAAAAGTAAATAAAAAAAATAATATTTATAGGAATTCGTTCTGAACAGTCTTATTGAATGCTAGCAGGCATCCTAAAAGTTCTACACATAAAAATTAATTTCTTTCTAAATAGAAGAATTCATTATACATTATTTTTTTAAATTAGCTCATATATATATTTAAAATCATCAATTATTTTTGGAGCCCTTCTCCTCTTTTTAATTCTGTTTAAAACAATCCGCCGGTAAAAGAGTCGTTTAAAAAATGAATAAGGCACGAAGCCGAAGTGGTTAGGGCTATTAAAAAAATGTTCGTCCAGACTGCATCCGGATTCAGAAACTTATTAAACGATTACAGATTATTCTAAATAGGTTCTATGGAAACGAAGACTGGCCTTCACATTTAAACAAACTCACAATTTCCTCTTTCTTCCTTTATAATATTAGTATAAATTACTACGTAACAAAAATTGAAAGTAAGTCAGTTCTTTAGCTTCCGCGCCTATTGTACATTTAAATAAAATCACATTCACAGGATTCACGAAGCGTTTATTCTTGTCATTTATATTTAATCCTGACATCTCCTCTCCAAGGATAAACGCGTCTTGAATCCGGTAACAGTGGATTCATTTAAAATTCAAAAGGCAAAAGAAATACAAAATTGGATTAGCATTCGCTTTGCATTTGTCTCAGCAATTTCAGTTTGATGTTTACTTGTAGACGATGTAAGCAACTTTACCGAACATGGTGCAGTGCACTGTTCAGTGTTTGCCTCATTGTTTACCCGCGGCATGCGAATGCCGGACCGGTGGATTCGGTCCCCGTACGCGCAATCCGGCGAGCCTCGTCAGGCGACGGCAGTCGACGGCGCGCCGCCCGCTGCCGACACACGCGTCCCCAACACTCCACGCGAACAGTTCGCACTTTCTTCTCGACACGCTTCTCGTAGGCGTTCAAATATCGGTCGTGATCTTTCTTGTCTAGAAACTATGTTTAAAACAAACTACATTGAAATTTAAGTGCTTTCAACATTGGTTCCATTCGCTGTTTCTTGAATTACAAATAAAAATAGTAAATCGAGTTTTAAATTAAAAAAAAATATTTTAATTTGTTAACAAAGATTCCTAAATCGATTGTAAAATTTAAATAATTTTTTATTGTTTTATCAACTAAAAAGCAAAATTTTAGTGATTCATTGATAAGAAGAGAAAGTATCCTGTAAAAACTGTTATTTTGTTTTAGACTTCTTATTGTAAAACTTTCAACGACCAAGACTTAATTATGACAAGTAGATATATAAAATAGAAGCCGCAAAAATCAACAAAAAGACTTCAAGGGAACAAGTTTATGTTTAAAGGATGATGTGAGTCGTGTGATCGTCTTCAAGTGGGGAAGCAGAATGGCTCGCGACACGTTGACGCTGCTAGCTTCAACACTGTTGGTATTAGCACTGCTATCGTCGATACGTGGACATCTCAACACTTCCATTGTCTTCTCCGATCACCTGCTGCCCTTCGAGATCGACGATCACTTTTTCCTAGAGGCACACACGTCCAGAAAGTACAGCCGCCATAAACGAGCGGCACATTCTCTCATATCCCCATTTGACATGACGAGGATGTTCAATACGAAAAAGCTGAAAACCAAATCAGATGCCCAGCCGAGTGCCGCGCCACTGCAAGCTTACGGCCAACTCTTAAACTACGATTCATCTATAACAGAAGAGCCCACAGAACTTCCTTTTGCTAAATCCACAGTAGAAGTGAAAGAAGTTGCAACTACTGAAGAGGTAACGACGAAGAAACCTTCAAATGTAACTCAAAGCAAAGGGAGACCAAAAGTCGGGAAGGTAAAAGCGGCTAACTGGACAGAATCGAGAATGGGGACCAAGAAGCGGAGCGGCAAGAGCGGAAAGATTCAGGGCAACGGAAAGGGATCCCGGAAGTCGAGGTTGGCCAAGAAGAAGCCGACGGATGAAGCTGCGTGGCCGGTGAAGCACGCCGCGGTCGTGGAGGGGGACATCGTACTTGGAGGACTCATGATGGTCAGTAACACTATTCGCTTTTATGGACGAGGGAGAACGTCCCTCTGTTTGGCATGAATAATAAATAATTAAATGGTGACTACTTTATTAAAATGCACTTAAAGTAAGCTGTAAAACAACATTTTTATCTACCGTCTATTCAGGACGTCTTTTAATGGACAAGAATAACGGGCGCAAGAAACTCATCAGCTTTATCAGAAGTAACGACATTTACAATATTATACGTCGTCACCATACATAATCCACAAAAAAGTTTTATTACATCGTTGATTACAACAAAGTTAACAAGTATGTCAAGTATATGTTTTAATTTTAAAGGCATTTCCAACGTATAAGCTAAATCGGGATGATGAGCCTAAATTAATCCTCCCCGCACGCCAAATATGGACTTTTATAATATTTGTTCATTATTTCTGTTTGAAAAACTTTCGTACACCACTAGCTACTTGGCCAAGAAATCGTAGACACAATTAAGCCAGTAGGAAGCCTATCAGGTTCCTAAAAGTGAGGTTTAAACATTTTAAATTAGCTTCAGACAATTCCAAAGGCGATCCCATTTTTTCTCATAATGATTTTTGCTCCTAATTTACTTTACGATAACTTCAAAAGGCGTAAATTTGTCCATTACCAGGCGGTTTATGTCAAATTACCTGACAATATTCTGCAAAAACATTTCAGGTACCAACAACCCCACCTTCAAAAGAGCTAAGTTTGCCTCCATTTAATACGATTTTTTTAATATTCATTTCGTAAATGGAAATCTTACTGTTGCGTTTGGGTATGCTATATGTTTAGATTAGGGCAACTAATAAATTCCCTTCTTCAGCGACGAAAGGAAATATAGGACCCTCTTTAAAAACATAGTGATAATCTCGATTTAATTAATGCTAATACAAGTGACCATATAGTAAAAATTATATATAACTTTTTTAATATGGATAACATATATGTACAATGATTGAATTGATTTTATAATTTTAACCATGAACAGTGAGCTTAACGTATTTTGCACCGTGATAGCAATACTTAAGAAAACTAGTCGATTTAACTTCGTTAGAAAGAAATTGTTTCTAAATACAAATAGATAGAGATTAGACTGTAGAATATCAAATAATGTACTCATTAAATGTAGTAAAATGTACGAGTAAAGTATTTAAAAAATCACAAAAAAGCTTTTTTCATAACTTGAATTACATTATAGAGTCATTGGAATATCACGGTTTCCCGGATATTAAAACTACTCATCCATAGCTTATGCAACTCACATGGGGCTTCCGTAGCATACATTACTCTGCTGCGAATACTAAAAGTTTTGATCAAAGTCGACTCTCATTTAATGATTCCTAGATATTTGTTTAATATACAAAATTTTAAATTAGTCTCTAGCTTTATTTTTGAATACTGTTTTTATTCAAAACCTAACCTAGAGACTTATTTTAAACGTGAATCCGACTCTTGCATCCAATCTGCAGACTTAAGTAATCAAAGAAAACAACAAGCTATTCGAAACTGTTAAAACTAAATTTTCTCGTGTATTTGCAAAAAACTATTTACAACAATTATACGAAAAAAAGCGCGACGCACATCCGAGTGATCTTGATAAACTGCATCCATTATAATAATAAAAATAATAATATTTCTTACATTCACACCAATTAGCCTAGCTCCAAGTAAGCACTGTAAAGCTTGTGTTATGGATACTAGGGTAACGGATATACACATATCATATATATATGTATATCAGTCTATAAAGCCATAACTCAGGTTCATATTAAAAATATCTTCCCCTTCCGGGATTCGAATGCAGGATCGCATGCGTTTTACCAAACAGTCATCGTTATGAATGACAAATGAATGCGTTCTTAATTCCTAACTGAGACCATTCTGGTTTAAAGAATAAAAAGGGAATATTTTATAGGAGAAGGGAGTATGTATAATTCGTATTTACTGTGAGAGTTACACTGGGTATATCAAAATAAAAAAAAATGAAATGGCGAAAATTTTTGGCGCCACATTCAAATGTTTGGTACGCTCTGTAGCTTGAACGGCTTGAAAACAAGAAATATAAAATAAAAAAGCATTAATTTAAAAAAAACTAAAAACTTAAAAAACCTTTAAACAAGAAAGTCGTCACACCCGATTGCACTTAACTTAAGAATAAGATTGAACTTAACTCAATTAGGGTTTTTATTGCCAAATTACACAGAAAGGCAGTAGGGTTAGTTAGTTTTTTAAATTATCGTTTTTTACTCCTTATATTAAGACTGTGCTACACATTTAATACTAAGGTGCCCTCAAAAATCAGTCCCCGTAACGTTTTAACTGTAACATTGGTATCTCTTATGAAAGAGATTATAATTTTTTGTTCGAAAAGTGTATTCAGACATCTATACATTATACGCCACGGCCAATTCTCTAACTACGAATGTAAGAAAAATATATTTTTATACAACATCTCCTCAGAAACTAGGTTGATAGTTGTTCAAGAACTTGTCAGAAAGTGTCTTTATAGACGTATAAATATATGGGTTGTAACAATTACGATACAACATAAAATACTTAAGTGACAACATCACGCTGTGGAAATAACGAAACAAAAAAACATAAAAACATATTTTTTTGAACATGGTCTTATCGCTGAAAGCGATTACTGCCAGAAAAACTTATAGTAAGTGTTTACTTTACCTTCCTATCTTAAATGTACAGTTATATAAAAATCTTTGACTTGCCACCTGTTTTTTTCATTGTAACCACTAAAAAAAATACCGAAATCCCAAAATTTCCTTCATTTCTAAATTGAAAGAAGTTATATGTTCGCTTGGTTTTTCTATAAAAACTAAAAAAGAAGAATTTTTCATTGTGTGTAGTACTTACTTGAAAAAATATCCAAATTGTCATCTAGTAGTGACAGTAATGATTTTATAATGAAGCCGCTGGAACTAGAAAGAGTCAGAAATCAGTGAGAAATTACCTCGTGAGAAGTCTAGAACGAATTATGACCATAATTTAATTCAAGTCATCTTCATATAAATTCAAATTAAGGCATGTAGCCATTAAATAATAAGTTTTATGTGTCTCCCGAGAGAAAATGCGATTCACGACCTCCGGTATACATTTTTTGTTTTTATTTTATTTATTTTACACAAACAGGTTAGAATTGATTAATCCAATAAATAAATATATTATATTTTTAATAAATACCGGACTGTAACAGGAAAAATTTATAATAATTATAACATTTCTCACATTCACATCAATTAGCCTCGCCTAAAATAAGCAGTATAGGGCTTATGTTGTGTTATAAATACTACAGTAACGGATAGACATACATATATGATACATAAAATAGGCTCCATAAAATAAGCAACTCCTTTGCAGGTCACTGTATACGAATGTACAACACGCTGCCATGTAACATGCATGACTTGTCAATAACTTTTTAATTTTTAATTGAAACTCAGTTATGCAAAAAGGCTTATTACAGTGTAAAAGATTTTTTGAATGATAAGGCAGCGTGGACCTTAAAGAAATGCAATGCTCGTTTTCTGAATCGTGTTGTAATAAACACAATTGTAAGACATTTGGCGATTTTATAAGAGTTTTGGCACATGAGTTTCTTGCCCGATTCTTCTCATGTTAGCCCCTACGTTCGGAATCGGGTCGCTCGTGGCGATTACATGCGCGGCATCAACTCCGCGGATGTACCTACTTGCCGCTAGCGCACGGGCTATCTTTATTATAGAAGAATATTTTCTTAATTTTGTAAAATTGAAGATTTTAAGTGCCCGCAAGGGTCTATGAAATAAAGTTTGATTTTGATTTTGATAGATATGTAATATTTATAGAAATATATCTATATATAAATATCCATGACTCGGGTATAAACGCTCGTATACATCACAAAAACATTGGCCCTACCGGGATTCGAACCAAGGACCATCGGTGCGAAACATTTCATTGGTCGCTTTATCTCCTCGGTACTCAATGTACTATACAACTATATTTTTAATTTTCCAATTCAAATAATCATCATTAAAATAATTCGTCTAATACAATTTCGTGCAGAAAGAACCAATTGATATCTCTATGAAGTCAAAGTATGGGCAATATTCAATGAACATTGCGTATTTCTTTATATAAGGCACATCAAATGCATAATATACATAACGTTTTAGTTTTGCATAACAAATTAGATACAGCTCTTGTTTAAAAGTCAATATTACTTGCAATTTTGTATTGTGAACGAAGAAAATAAGAATACAATTATAAAAAAAATACTTTCAAATGTAATTAATGTATCCCCAATAATATCCAGCTCGGACATGTTAACAGTGACTCGATTGTAAATAAAAGACATTTTAGAGATTGGTTGATGGAAGCCCAGACTTGTGTTTATAACATATACTTAGGCGCAAACAGTTTTTAATATGTAAAATGAAACTAATATGTAGATATTTTTTCTGTATAAACAAAAAGAAATATAAATACTTTTATTTTTATAAAATTGTTTAAACATTAAAACATAACGTAGCCTTCTTTTAACTTTTATTAGAGACATAAGATCAATACTACAATACAATTGTCTGTGGATATTCATTTTAGATATTTACTGAATCCCTTGGGTTTCCTGAAGAAACAAATCTTGATATTCCGAAACACAGACATCGTCAGAATTGATGTGTCTGATGTCTTTCTCCCTTAAATAAGGCTGAACCAACCTTCACGACATTTTCCAATGAAACGAAATTACCAGAACCAGTTGAAATGAAAACTGAAGTGCTTTTTCGGAAAATTCAAAACAAAAGGCTGACCTTACTTTGTCACAAATTCAGAGTTAATATTCATTAAGCCAATATCCAAATATTAATTAAAAAAAAGATTTCTTCAAAGCAGTTATTCCTTTGGCTATCGTTATACAATTCGACCTATTTGAGTTGTAAAATTAATATTTTAAACGTAATTCATAATGTGCTTTTATGAATTCAATGAAATTTGTCTAGTGGTCTGAGGTTTTTTTAAGTGATATCTTCTCATGGTTACGTAACGCGTTACGGCGCCAATCTGTCTGGCTTCACGCATAAGGCAGCGGTAGGCTGGCTCCTCCACTCTCACTCTAACCCGCAGCCCTAGCCCTAGCCGTGTTTCAGGCAGACGCTTTCCTCTTAATTAGTAACCTTTCCACTATCCTTCCTAACCATAAATAAATGGACATTAAAGGAGTATAAAAAAACGAATGTGCTTTAGTGACATCTGACCTCTACATATATATATAATTATTATTATATATATTAGGTATACGAAACGTAACTCTCTCTCTCTTCCTATCTTCACTAACTTATATCTCCCTCTCAACTTCCGTTCGCCTCCGATCACACTTTTAGTAACGCTCTCAACACACATTCACCAGCTTAGTTCCCAAGTCAAGCGTGCGTTAGGAAGTTTACAAACAGCATACTTAGTGGTGTGTACCGAGCGCAAACAGTTATCATTTCATTTAAATTTGCCCATTACTATAACTATATGTTTGAAATCATTTTCGTAAGGAAATTAAATATCCTCAAAGCCAGGATACTGAAAAATAATAAATTCATATTGTTTCTCACAACTGAAACCGTAAAAGTAATAATAAATTCTTTCTGAAACACGAAATTGCAAATTAACAAAGATAAAAAAAATATCCTCATTAATTTTCGGAGATACAACGTCGTAATTAAATAAAACAACTTTGATACGGTTTTTGCGCGTAATTTATATTTAATCCTTTTTTCGCCAGTTCTTCTCGGAAGAGCCTCCCAATTTCCCAATTGGGAGGAAATAAATTTCGAACTAAATAAAATGCAAATTAAAACAATTTTGATTTATATACATTTTAACAGTTAGGAACGTGCCCGATTAAAATATTGTGACGGTAGTAGAAAATATATGACGCCCATTGCCTAGTCATCCTGTAATCACGGCTCGTGTTAAAAATCTAAATATCAAATTCGAATTCAAATTTTTTTCAAATTCAAATTCATTTATTTGCAGCATATAGGTTTACAATAATTGGTGTCGATTCACAAGATTTGAGCGCTGTATTCTTACCCAAAGGGTGTGCAAAGTTGATTTATACCCAAAATAATCAAAAAAATGTACCTAATATAAAACACACTTTAGAAATACTTATATTTAATAAATGTCACATAATAATCATAATCAGTTTAAACGCCAGGGTCACATAGATATTCGGTCAACTTATAATAGGCTTTATTTATCAAAAAATATTTAAGTGCCAATTTATAATTCATCAAATTATCAATTTCTCTTATATCTTTCGGCAACATATTGTATGTTACTGGAGCAATACCATAAGCAGAATAACAGAATTAAATATATAAATTATGCGCAAAATCCGTAAAAAAGTTGTTTTATTGAAATGTGCAATGTGCGCGGAAGTGTAAGAACTAAATATATATCTTCGTATTACTAATAGATTTACTTTTAAACATTTCATAGACTAGACTCGTATGTCCGCAACGGTTTCATTTTTTGTATTGAAAATTATATAATATATAACTTCTTGCGGATGGTTTAACAATTTTGACCTACCTAAACGGGTATTCAAGAAGTCTTTTCATTTTAATGTCCCAAAGTAAATATTTTTATACCGTTTAAAGTTATAAAGTATGTCTCTATGTACTATACCGTAATAATCAAATATTATAACATGAAACTTTGATCATATTATAATTGTATTTTTGGCGCTCGACCACTATCTCGCCTGATGGTAAGCGACGTTGAATTCACTCGTGACTTGAGGACCCCTGAATTATATTTGTCAGGAAACACAGACTCAGGCAAAGAGTTCCATACTTTAGCGGTACGTATCACAAAATTGGAACCAAAACGCTTAGTGTGACTCTTAATTGGGGCGCCTATTTGTTAATCAGAATCATTAATGTAAAAGAGGAGTCAAATCCTACAAATTTCTTTATTACTTTCTATTTATATATCTACTGCTGACACCACAGCCTACCTACCTAAAACCATAAGTAACATAATAGTTACATAAGTGAAAGCCTTTAACTATTTGTTCACTCGACTGTACGTGGAATAACGTGTTTATTGACAGTATTCGAAACGCACCTCCTGGCAAAATCAGAATAGAATATCTTTATTTACGTTAAAAAGGGTGGTATAAAATGGTGGTACACAAATCAGTAACAATTTTGGTGCTTTGTAATAGTAACAGCATAGCATGCAAATCATATTTAAATTATTAGCACCATCATAAAGAATATCAAAGTTAACCACGTAACAGACGAGTTGTCCGAATAAAATTGGCTGCAATAGTTTTTTACCAACATTGTCTGCTTAGCCTTGTCTATTCGTGTAACAAAGTTACGCCCGATGAGTTTAAAACTTGGACGGAGCTGTTGAAATAGTAAATTCGGGACGTGAGCTCGAATCGAACCGCTGCACGTGTGCCGGTGACTACCGCAATCGCTGGAGACGGTACATCGCTTGCGGCACACTCCATTTGCTCCCCTAGGAGTGAACGTTCGCTTTAAGTTCGCTCACAGACTTAATTGACTGATTTAAATAAAACAACTTGGTTATAATTTTTTGCGCATAATATTTGAAGTTTCCACACCTCGAGTGAAATGAGAACCCTATCTTTATGTCAATAACCGTACCCGATAGGTTCTACAAACTTAACACGTAAAAAACAAAAAATATATACATTTAGGTGTTATTAAAGTAAAGATGCAACACCTATTCGAATAATAAGCTTAACAATTTAAGATTTTCTTTTGATCCATATCGTACACTCAAGAATACACATATTACACCCTTCAAAATATGAGTTGTTGATTTAATCAGTACACCGAACGCATTCAAACCCACATCATTACCGAAGCGACTGCGTCACACAAAGCGAACAGCATTGCTCGCAGAGCGAATACAAACAGTGATAATGCAGCTTAAACACGGTGACAAATCTTCAATAATTTGATTTGTTCGTGGTAAGCACATCGGAGTTGAAGTACAGGGAAGCATTACAGTGCTGTGCAATGTATACACGGGCGCGGCGAGTGTAGGCTCTGCGACGAGGCTGATTGCAAATTGGCTAAGCAAATCTAACGAGGACAGCTCTGATATTACAATTTTGTAATCCATACCGCTAAAGAGTGGTACCCTTTGTCTGAGTCTATGTTTCCTGATAAAACAATTTAGGGACATTGGACCGGACATCAAAATGTTGCGGGTGCGATTCCCACCTGAGAATTTACTTTTTCTATTAATATAATTAATGGTACACTATGTTAAAAATAGAGACGTTAAACTAAAATGGAGTGGTTTTGGGATGGCATTGTAGACGCGATTGGTATGATGGTGAATGCGCAATTACTCGGTGGAAAATATTGTAATAAGGTTAAATGCAACGCAATGCATAAAATGCTTTCCTAATGAAGCTAGCTCGTACACAAAATTTTGGACAATTGTTTAGTGAATAATCGACACACACTTAGAGATTCGATCGATGAATTCATTCTGTAAAATATTGAAAATGATCTTTGTAATGCAAATGTTTATTTTCAGTGACGTTTGAGAGACAGGCTCTCTTCCCTCGCAGTAACCTTCGTCACTCAATGTTCTTGCTCAAACACATCGGCTCTCTGTGTTGTGTCTAAGCGTCAAAAGGCATTGACTTCATTTTTATTTGAAATAAAATAGTGTTATTTTGCGATTTTTGATTATATTTCTTCATACAAAGAAAGGATGTTTTTAATTTTATTTTTTGCATGCACAATTTCATATGTCTGTAAGAAAAAGATTTAACGCTTGTTAAAAACGACCACGCCTCCGAGGCCTCAGATAGGATTCGAACTCACTATCTTTTGCTATCCAGGCGAGTGCACTGAACGCTGAGCTACCGCGTGGCGTGATCGATTTACTAGTAAGCCAGATTGGTACAAGACCGGTGAAAATCGCCCTTATATTTTACAAAGTCGTTCCTTATCGAAAATTTGATAAATAAATGATATTAAATTCCTACAATTTACTTTTATAAACGCATGATTATTTAAAGACCGTAATAAAAAAATATTTTGTAAAAACAGTTATTTTTTTTTTCCTTAGTCGTGGAGTTATTTAAGTATCAATTGATTTCAGCCACAAACGAGCATGTTTAAATAGAGGTCTGAAAATACATAGAAGTTCGCCAGTCTTCTTTAAGCATCAGCATCAAATTATAATCAGGGGTTAATTTTAATTCAAACCAGAAGCCCAACTGCACTCCGAACTTAAACTACTCAGCTCTACTGCAGTTAAATGTACTTTGGAAAGTTCCTTTCGATTCCCCGAGCTGGGTATCTTGTAAACCAGGCCACTTAAGCTTTTACCTGGAATTTTGCTCAATAAATTAATTAGAGACGACAGGCGAAATATGACATTGTTTAAAGGCGCTAACTTTGGGAATCATGTATTATATGTAAAGTAGGTTCAGTTGTAATGGGATATAAACAATAAAGCCTATCCGTATTTATAGGATACAGTTCGGAGAGTGTACCGCAAAATTATTCCGCGGTCCCCATTTTTTCATCTGACAACCAGACTTACAAATAGGCGCCACCGTTTTATGGTCGATATACCAAAGAGTCGCACTAAGCGTTTTGCCTGAGTCTGTGCTTTCCTTATAATTACAATTTAGGGGTCTTCAAGTCACCAGTGAATAGGTAACTTCTAAGAAGGAGCGTCACATCCTAGATCGTATCGTCGCTTACTATCAGGCCAGATAGTTGTTAAGCGCTTACCTATTCACGATATAAAAAAAAAATATTGTTCTGTAACCTCGTCCATTTATAAATTGTATTTAAGAGAGTGTACTCAGGAGCTGCATACGCTCATACAGCCTTACCCTTCTTCTATCGGACATCCAGACGCACCTGTGGCACCAAGCGCTTCTCAACTTCTTTTATAATGCGCACAGCAAAGGAGTGGAACTCCCTCCCTGCGTCTGAATTTTCGAGTACGTATAACCCGCCTGTTTTTAAAGCCAGGGTGAATAGACGCCTTCTGGTTAGCTAGTTAAGCTTGTTCCATTATGGATCCTGTCTTGACCCCTTTGTCTTGATTGAGATCAAGAACGAACCCGTTCTAAATTAAAAAAATATATAAAAATCTCGGATAGAAATATAAATATACTTGTTTTTAACCCCGTTATAAGATACTAAAAAAAGAATTCCTTTCGTTCGAGCAAAGCTTTTTATAGTACCAAGGCAAAGAGATAACGTACGGTTTGGCTACGAGAAAATCTATTCAGCCAGTCTGAAAATATTTTTTATTTAAGTACCCCGGAGACGGCGATTCAAACCGTTCGCTCACTTTTTCGCTTGAAGCTTTTTTTATCCATTAGTTTTCAGAATTGGAATAAAGGAAATACTGCGATTTTATTGAGGCCTCAAAAAGCTTTTTATCTGGTCAGCTGAGAGCGTGAGAACCGCCGTGTGAAAAATTCAACAAACTTTCCCCCTTTTTCTGCTTGGGTCGAAGGTGGCTTTGGCGGCAGGGCCGATAGCTACAATCTTAAGACTAAATATTATTAAATACTAGATTGTTGATTGTATGGAACATGATTGCCAAGGACGTTGAAGCACTTAATAATAATGTATTTATTGTAATTTTTTTGCATTCCCCATGCCAAATTTCTAAAGCATTTAATAAACTCCGAGCCCTCAGGTGCGAATCGAACGTATGCTGTTTCGCTATCAGGCGAGTGGTCTGACCACTGAGCTACCGAGACGCTGGCAGCCGCGTCGAAATTTACAAACGTATTTCAACTTCTACTAAGAGCTAATATCGTTCCATTAATTTTGATGTACATAAAATCGAAAGTAATATCTTTACAAATATTTAACAATCGATTAAGATGGAATCAGCTATGATAATGCATTTATTGAAATTTTCTTCATTGATCATGTCATATTTAGCAAATAGTGTTAACTGCAATATGCGGCATAGAGTAGGTATTTGCTCACCCGTACTTCAATAATCTAGAGGCATGTTAATTCTCAAATTAACGAAAAATATACATCCTCTTGTAAAATTGATTGTCAATAGTACAATTCATTAGCGAAGAATGTATTTTATCAATTAATTCTATACATGTAAGTCTACTTCATTTTGAGATAGTAACTTGAGTGTATGTTCTAGAGTTCGCGTTAATGGCGTATACCTACTATTAAAATTAATGAGTTTAGTTATATTAGAACTACCGCTTGATAACTAGTTTGGTTTCTCTCAATAAAACTAATATCATACTCAATAACGCAACTCCAAACGTATCATATGCCAGTTCACTTAATTGAGAAAGTATGTTTTGATAAGAGAGTAGTGTGGTGTGGAAGAAGATATAGTGACAAAGATAGAAAAAGGGATGTTTAGATGGTTTGGACATGTAGAGAGAATGGACGACAAAAGGGCATGTGGGAGACGGCAGACCAAGACGAACTTTCAGGAACCAAATAGAGGTGTCCTAAATAAAGACAAAAGACCAAGACAAAACGAGCTTGTATGAAAAGGCTTATAAGAGTTGAAGAAGCTAAAGGTGTATGTCAGGGTCTTAGTAAGTAGAAATCTGTGATCTCTGCGTACCCCTGCGGGAATAAGGCCTGATTTTATGTATGTGTGTGTGTGTTTTGATGAATCACTCAATTCCTTATGTTTGTCATCTCGATAAACGGATTTAAGGTAGTCTTTAGGTTGTAGTATTTATATGAGAACTACACTGTCTATAATGTTCAAATCAGAAGAGATTATTCAGGATATAGAATCAAACAGGATAAAAGTTAGTAAAAGTCCATGAAATAACGTCACACAGGGTTACACAAAATAATGTTAATTTGGTTTCGATAGCTGATAATTAGCAAGACAACCGGCAAGCACGCGTGTAGGGCTACGATTGTTTGATGTGGCCGTGGCCGTGTACCGTGGTACACGGCTACGCTGCTACGGCTACGATGCTACAGCTACGAATATTTTTGCTGATGCAACAAACTGTGTCACTACACGGATCATTGAAAGTTGAAGTGCGGGGTACGTTCGAGGTTCTATACTTAAATTTTGAACTAAAAAAGTTACTCAATAATTACAATGAAAAAGTAGCATTTTTGTTTATCCCTGCCTTCAATTTAGTTATTTCTCTCTTTAGAGACAAAGTACGTTTTAAAATTTAAAAGTTTTTATTGCCCAACTCAGATGAAATTACAAAATAAATAGTAGAGCCGAATATGAACTCTCTTGGGGTATTGCATCACGATAATAAATCAAATGAGAATAAAAAAAAATTGGAGTGACTAACATATGGATAATCAATAGTTATTGAACTACCGAGTATACCACCAGTTCGTAAATTGAGAATCAATTCCGAAAAAACTAAGATTTCTTTAAAGGACTGTCATACTGAATTGCAAAGTTCAAAAACGCAATGTGCGCAACTTCAAAAGTATCTATCTAATATTAGTGAGACGTGAATTCAATTCCGAATGTTTACTACCTCGATGTGCGATACTACAAAATTTAAGTATAGAACCTCGAACGTATGTAATGTACCCATACTTCAACTTTCAATGATCCGTGTAGTGACACAGTTTGTTGCATCAGCAAAAATATTCGTATATAATGTAAAAGTTTTCGATTAAAATGTTGGATGGTAGTGGCTCAATTGTGATGACCACTGCCTTAGTCATTCCGTGACGACTAACTCCGAAAAGGAGAAGAAACACATTCACTTTTGGTATCTGTAAAAAGTGTTTCACTTTAATTCTGCAAAGCTTGCGAAATCACCGGCATTTCGTTAATTGGGAGGCTCTTCCAAATCTCTCTGAATTTAGTGAAATAATATTGTTATTATTTTAATAGCAAAATAGTCACAAATTATTCTCCCGCCTGAGCATAACTTGTGGGACGAGTCAGCTTTTCCTAGTATTTTTCTATTAAAATAATTGATCATGAAAAATGCGAAATATAAGAGTCATAACGATGAAATAGATGTATTATGAAATCCTTAGCAGGCAAGTACACTTCAACCATCATCTCTTTTGAAATTAGGATGTTCTCAGAGTTCAATAGCTTCGCGAATCGTCCTGGAAACAAATCTTTGTGCTCCAATTTCTTGTAAAATAAGTACCCAGTCACAATCTAGTCTGTACTTGAAAAGGTTATTTACACTTGACTGATCGTAAGAATTTATTAATCTTCAAAATGAATTCTTCCCTAAGAATGTACCCAATTTCGTTGGTGACATTTGCCATTTATGCCGGCGGCCTATTTTATTTTATTTACTTTTATGTTCATTTTATGAATTAAATTTTTATTGTTAATCTTCTATTTTAAAGTTTTTATCTGTTTTTAATGATATAATGTAAATTTTCCTAATATGGATCTAAGTTTGAAATAAAAGTATTTTATTTAATTTCATTATTATTAGTATTTCTACATAAAATTCATCATTCTAAAAGAGATATCCAATGCCAGGCAGTATGCTGATACGTTCCCCTCTCATACACGTAAAGTGTGATTGAATTCTTGTTTTTCTGTATCTACATATTAACATATGTAGATAAGTCATTTAAATATATTGCGGGTGTGTAAACCAAACCATCTTTTGGTTCAGGGATCCGTTTGGGAAAAATCCTTACTCTTAATAAAGCCACGACGCTAACTTAAAATCACAACCGGTGCAGGCGTGCATCTACAGCGAAATGGGGAATAGATGAGTCGAAATCTTTCATCTTTCAGATTGCATGTTTAAGTGATTTTGTGTGAAACTCAATGGATATTGATCAAATTGATAATGTTTTATAAGTCATCATATGTTCTATCTGCTTTCAATTATGTAAATATATTTCCTCATCGGACAACCAATCTTACAAATAGGCGTCACCATTATATCGTTGATATACCAATTACTTTTTGCGCTTACCTTATCTCGATAATAAAAGCTTGACTATAGTTTTGTATCAACGAGTTCAAAAAAAGGCTGTGTTCTCCTGTAAAGTCCTTTATTTAGCCTAATCATGTTTGTATTACAATGTCTAATGGTATGTTGGTGAAACTTATTCGATAATTTAAATCAAATAACAATCTTAAAAAGCAACCATTGAAACAAACCATAAAGTAAAATAACGAAACGATGCAAGAAAAGAAATCAATATTTTAAGCATATCAATAGTCAACACACAAATTCAAGCATATCGGGTGAGTAAAAACAAAAATCTCTCAATTCTTATACGCACTCAGTATACCGATAGACATTACTAAAGACTGATCCAGAGACTCATACAAAACCAACAACTGTTCCACTAATTTCACGTTTATTGCCACAATTACACTTTACTTGTTCACAATATGAAATTCCGGAAGCAAAAGAGACATCATTACTAAATCAATTGCTTTTTATTGATGGCGAATATCAAGATGGCAGCAAAATGCTGCCACCGAAAGTTCTAGTTTTAGTCGGTATCACATTATTAATGTGTAAACTGTGGAGGATTAAGTTGAATTTGAGTAAACGATTTTGGCTAAAATTACGATGTACCAATCAATACTCTATTGCAGAGTAATTACTGTATAAAATTGCCATTATTTTTTAAATATAAGTTTAAGTAAATGTCACATATATGGACTGTGTTGCATATGTTCAGCAACGAGCACGAGACAGTCACAGGAAAAGTTACCAAAATCATATTTGAAGAGAAAGGGCATATCGTCGTTGAAGTGACAATACCTCCTAAGTGTAGGTGTGCTTATTTCACAGGAGAAGGAAAAAACGATTAACTTTTTAGATTTTGATTACAGGATTTTCATGTAACTTTTAATGTAATGCTTACAGAATTGCTTATTATTTGATTACCAGCGATTTAAATAATTGTAATGTATTCTTGTAAAACCGTTAGTTAGGAGATATTGATTTTATTTTAGTGAAAAATCATTATGGAATAACAAGTTAGGATTTATTTCTAGAAATAAAATGTACTGTTAAAATCAAAACTTTAATTAAAATTTAAGAAAAAAAACAATTGTCACCACCAACAATAAAATCAACGCAGTAGTCAACGAATTTTAGGGCCGGTTTCACCGGTTGCTGATAAAGTTCCCGTCAGTTTAGCTTTATGATATGAGCGATCTATCAAAGAAACTATAACTGTAATCAGTAGAACCTACCCCAGGTGTTTTAAATCTTGTTTTATGGAATAAATAAAAAAAATTATGACAATTCGATATCATGACTGATTTTAAACTTTTTACTTTTATTATAATTAGCGGAAAAAAGGAATTGTATTGTAAAAAGTGTGACAATCCGCTGGTAACATAGATTTTAAACTTTGTAAATGGTTATATTTTGTAATCGAAATGGGAAGTGGTTCTGTGTTTAATTGGGAGTAGATGACAATGTCTTTTTTTTTTGGTCTTATTGGTAAATTTACCCAATCGTCGTCAAAATTCACTTTGACTGTGATTGTTCCGTCAGCAGAGTACTTAATGGCGCGAATATTAGTTACTGTGGGATCACCCGCTTTGCGTCCTGGCCGAATACTTGAATATCGAAAGGTTGAGAAATCTGCATAATTTTTAACAAAGCTATGATCGACGTCCACTGTTTCGTAAGGAAAGGGATGAGTGCGGGCTTCTTTAGTGATCCTAATGTAGTCACTGGGTAAATGAATCTCTCTATTTTTTTATTTCCTTTCTATCGCACTATGTACTGAGTCACATTCCATTTGAGTATGACCAGGCTCTAAAAATTTTTGTTGAATGCTGACACCATGCTTAACGCTCAAATTAAGTAATGCATTACTTAAAATATTATTTCTGTTCTGATACGTGCATCCGTCTGAAAAAATTACTATCGGCTGAGCACTAGAAATACAAAACCTTTCTAAGTAGTCAATAATAAACGTAGTAAAAGTACTCGCTGTCAAATCAGCCGCCGTTTCAACAAACCAGTAACAGACTGTGTGGTGGGTAGACAAGTTATAAACGGTAAAGTTATGGGTAGTTAATTTTGTTTTAAAATATATAGCACTAGCAGTCAAATAAGGACACATTTTAACAGCTTCAAGATCCATGGTTAGCAGAATAATTTCCCCTCTGGCTGCTTTTGCTTTGTCCTCGTTCTTTTCACGCCTTGCCCTGTTTTTTCTGTCAATATGTGCGGTATATTCTGTTGTGTCAATGTTTCCTACTGCATGGCTGCAGCAAATGTCGCACATATCTTTTTTCAAGACGTATAAGGAAAGGTTCTTGTCATTAAAGGACTTTTCAAACGTGAATCTAGAAACAGCGGCAACTGCAGTATCTATACAGAACTTTTTGTAATGTTATAAATCAGTGATTGACCTATAAGTAGGTTCCAAATAAAGTTTTGCTGTCTCCTTTCTTCTATATTGCGACGGCAACTTAGGGATGCTATCGAAGAAATAATTAAGACTTGACATTTTCTCTTCTGCTCCTCGCCTAACAGTTCGGAGTGTTAATCTATTTTGAAAGTCTTGACATGGTAGCATTCCAAATTCTGATTTCCTTACCCACGATTGTATGGTGAAAGACCCCAAGCAAAAAGTTTTCAAAAACATATTTCTACACACCTGTACTTTATTATTGGAATCTACATGTAGCGGGAGAAAATAATGCAAAGTACCTTTACGTCTTGAATTGGCATCAGAAGTTTTTCGAGCCACGTTGGTGCGGTTAATTAGTCCTGTAATGTAAATTTTTCTCTGATCCCAATTTAGGTTATTCCAGAAGTTACTGAAAATTTTCTGTCTATACTCATCCGTAATTTTATTGCAAAGTCTGTTTTGGCTTTTTTCGCAGAATTTGGAATTGCACCTTTCTCCTACCTGTTTACATGGCCGGGTTTTATTATGCTCCATTTTCCTTCCTCTCGCTTTAGTGTACCCTAAATATTCCTTACCTTCCATTCTGCGTCTTTTATTCTTATTTCTTTTCCATTCATTCATATTTCTAATTTTACGACGTTGTCTGCCTTCATTAACATCACCGTAGAAAACATTTTGAGAAGAGCTTGATGTTGCAGCTGTTTGGTTGTGAGACTCCTTATCACTTGATGATGACGAAGGCGCGTATGAGCAGGAAGTACTCTGTAGAACATCCGTATCACTCTCATTTGACAAATTGGCTGTTGCTGATAGATCAACATTAGTAACAAAATGAGAATTAACAAGTAAAGATGGGCTTTCCAACTCTATTCTTGCATCTGTATCATATTGTGATGAGGATCTTTCTTGACTATCTATATCAACTTGCAAGTTTTCTGAAGATATGACATTATATTTGGTTGATGGTGGTACAGAACGAGCTCGATTTTCCTTCATTTTCATTGAATCACTTGTGAGATCCGAGACAGAAAGTGATTTTGCAATAAATAATTTAGGATAATCAATAAAAGATAAAAACTCTGAAGAATTTTCACTGTGTGTTACGTCAGAGGAATCAGTAGTCGTCTTGACAGTAGAATCAGCCACTAAAAACAATTTGAATGAATGAATAGGTTAATTATATTAAAACAATAAAAAGCACTTCCACAATTTTCATTAATATCTTTAATTTCGTAAGCAGGAAACCAATAAGAGTATTGCATCATGAGTTACCTGTAAGCAAGTTTCCTTGGTCATGACGATTTACAGGATTTACTTTTACGAGGCTAATCATCTTTCTAGCCCTATGAACTTGATAAATATTCATCATTTAAGTTGATGCACACACCTGTAAAAGATTATGTTTAATGTAATACAGTCAAACATAATAGCGTAGAAACTAAATAATTAATAACATTTTACCCGCGCATAGGTACACTAAAACTTATCCACAAATTTATACTACGACATTTCAAGTAGAATAGACATTTTAGAACTTTTACTATTCAAATCGTTCAATTGTTTTTAAAATTACGGCCTACCTAAATAAAATTATTAACTCGATTAACGAAACATCGTAAAGAAATACCTTCTATCTGCAATTTTTAAAAATGAATGACGGTTTTTCTTCATCAAAACCAAGCCGAATAGTATTCAAATACTTAAATAACTTACCTATTCCTCAACAGTTTCTTAAATATTACAATTGGACATTAAATACACTTTTAATGAAAAAATCTCCACATAAATATCCTTTGTGTACCAACTAGCGAAGCGTCAGAGCACTACTAAAACATAAAAACAGGTTCAAACTTGCATTCGTTATGTTCTTTCGCTCTGTTATCCCGCGAAACGGCTAGCGCCGTCGCGTAACGGTCAGTCGAGCGACGAACACAGCTGAGTATAGTCGGTTGAACCAGTAGATAGGAGATATTGCCAAAAAAAAAATACGTGAATATTTACTTCCGTATATAGGAGCTATTTTCACAGAGTTTTGATTGCTATTTAAAAACGAAATATCAGATAGAAAAAGAACTAGTACACGCAAAATTGAATTTTAAGTCAATTGCATTAAAAAAGTCTATTTCTTAAAAAATGTTAGTTAGGAGGTATTGTCACTTCAACGACGATATGTTTGTGTGTTGAATACGAGCGCTTGTACCTAAGTTATAATATATGTAATCTATCCGCAACCTTAGTATTCCTAACACAAGCCTTACAGTGCTTACTTTGGGCAAGGCTAATAATTGGTGTCATTGTAAGAAATATTTATTTTTATTATTTTTATTTTACATACGGATTGCGGTGCAAATGTAAAAATATGTTACAGGAATCGCATCATTTTGATCTGCTTTGTTTTCCGGTAGACATGTCATACCATTAGTTTTTGCTTCATCTAAAATCGTTAACATTCAGAAACACGCCTATAAAAAAATCCTTTTTTTACAATGTTTTCATTCATACTAGGCTTGCGCTCCAGTGGGGAAATATTGATTATGAAGTTTTGACTACTAATTGGAAAAAAGTCGCAGCACTTATTTTACAAATGGAGAATGGGTTAAGAATCGGCGCAGAAAAATGAGTTTCCAATAACTTTGAATTTAGAAAAAAAAAACAGTGCCCCCTATGGACGCCCGATAGAAACGAAGCTTTATATTATAAAACGAAAAATAAATAGAAACCCACGCCAGCCGCGCACACGGACATAACTGGAAGTGAAACAGAAGGCCACGCACACTGAGGTGGGAAGGCAGCTGGCTGATAACGGTACTTAATCTGACGCTTTCGTGTAACGGTAAAATCTGACGTTTAGCACGAAATTCCATCCTAATTTAAAGTCCATGCCACTAAAAACATAAACAATACATATTCAGTACAGTTTCTATATACGTATTTAATTTATTTTATTTATTATAATTATTTATTAATAAGTATATTATATAATTTAAGTTACGTGTTGGCTCCACGGAAGATCAGCGTTGCAAATGAATGTTTGTAACACATGCTGAGTGGAGACCATTTCGGTAGATGTAAGTTAATAATTTAAGGAAAATTTTATGTAAGAGCATTTTTTTCTTGTAATCTACCGAATAAATATATTTGAATTTGAATTTGAATTTGAAAATTAGCGAACACTTATATGCGAGCGGCACGAACTTCCTTATAGAAGCTTTGCTTCATGTATCAAAAGCGGTGTCGGTAACAATGTTACGAGTTCAATAATTTTTCCCCATCTCAAAAAATGCCCAACGCGCCTAAAAAACTTTTCACTTCATAAAGACTTATTATTGTAAGAAGGTCACTTTACTGTGTTTGACATACAATAGAAAATAAAAGCATAAAAGCTTTTAAAAAATTGTACCACTGTGGAGCGCTATTGAGTGCAGTAACTCTGTGTTTACATTATTACTTCATGTGTTAAGTATTCTCCTCGAGAGTCGGTAACGGAAACTCGATTCAACAATTTATTTCACAACTGAAACATAGTACGTGTAATAACATGGAGGCAAGTAGTAAGACCCTTTTAAGTAAAAATTGAAATTTCTTTTAGTCCGGGAATAGACGATTTAAATCGGGAAAAATCTTCCAACTTGCTATAATATACAATATTAGAATATAATACAAAAACATTGGAATAAGTCGCTTCACCACACAAGTTTTTTACAGCCCGATCTCGAAGCCACAACCTTCGGATGTTCGGTCTACAACTCTCGCAATTGACTACAAAAGTTTCTATAGAATACGATGAGAAAAGCTTGTGAGTCAAGTTGATTTATTTATATTTTTCTATTAAATTGTATCATATATCTTAGCATTGAAAGTGCTGTTTCAAATTACGCCTATTTCCCGCGGGGATAGGCAAAGATCATAGATATCCACTTACTAAGATCCTGACATACATCTCTCGCTTCTTTAACTTTCATCAGACCTTTCATACAAGCTTAAGGGTACTTTCGAGCTGGCCTTTTTTCAGGACATACTCTATTTGCATAAATTTGTTTTATCAATTTCCTCTCGTCCATCCTCTCTACATGTCCATACCATTATTTTTAAGTGATGTGTCCAAAAGGAATTCCGTCGTTCGTGTCTTTTAAGAATGTTCTCAATTGTCTAGCAGTGCAGTACTACAAACCAATTAAATATAGAAAACACACCGTTTTTAAAAGAACACCGTTTTTTATATAAATTTGAGGAAATTAATTTATTTAATTTTATTTATTGCATTAACAATGCAATGCATTATCAGGCCTTCAGAGGGCTGGGAGGCATCATTGTTTTTGACAGACGTATTTCATATTTTATACGTCCAGGGATTTTTTAACAATAATAAATTTCACTTGTTTCAAGTGTCAGACGAGACTCGAACCTACACCCCCTCGCTATCCGTGCGAGTTCCCTTCCAATTGAGATACCGAGACCATGACATACTCTTCGAATTTTTTCAAGTATTTCTTAATCTGACGCTAATAAAAAAAAGTTATTTTTTCATATAAATTGTTTTATTTTGCATTTTATTTAGTTATTACATTCTCATTACGGTTACACTACTCAGTCCACCACCAGTTCGGAAATCGGGAGGCCCTTCCGAGAATAACTGCCGAAAGAAACTCGGGCAGGGGGACCGACCTAAATAAAATGCAAACTATTTTCAATTATAAAAATTGTATCACGGCTCCTGTAATTGAGTAAAGTGTAGGAACCAAATATAACATTAACAGTTGTGCTACATTTATTTGTAGAATATTTGGTTCGTGCCAAAGTAACTCCATTTGCATCACAGGAAAACAGGTTAACTTGTGTGTAACGCTGTTTTATGTTTACGTAACTTATTAAATCCTTAATTTTGTTTGGCGCCACTCTCGACGATTGTAGGAAGGGGACGCCAGGTATGCCTCGCAGCTGTGAATAAAATAAGATGACTTTTTGTTTTAACATTCTCGTAGAAACGTAGAAATAAATATTAATATATGACAACATACATTGTTCTGAACTCAAGTAGCTAAAACACATGTGTTATGGAATTCTGAAACAACGACGGTACCACATCACCCAGACTCGAGCCAATATACAAAAGTTCGTTTTCTAAATTGACCATGAAAACGGATATGCAAGGCACTCGACCACAGCTTAACAGCAATAGGTTTCATGAATATGACCATAGTTCCCAGACGGGCATACGTGGTACAGTTTGTTTTTATTCATTTGGAATATAAATGTAAATGTTCTATAAAATATTTTACTTTTTGCACTCACAATACCATTGCTACTAGCTCAAAGTAGAAGTTGAAATACGTTTGTGCATTTACTTTCGGTAGCTGAGCGGTGAGAACACTCGCCCGGATAGCGAAAGGTAGTGGGTTTTAATCCCACCTGAGGGCTCGGAGGCGTGGTCGTTTTTTACATTCATATTTTATATCTTATAGAAATAAAATATTGAGCTGAAAGTGGCCTCGCCCAGTAAACGAAATAGCTTAAAACATTTTCATCAAAGAACATGTTTTAGATGTTTTTTTTCTTTTGCGTATCTTTAGTACACTTTTATTACGACCTACATTTCGTTTCTGTATCATTGCTGTTTGATATAATTATAAGAATTCTTTCTTATTCTTTCCATTTTCTCTTTTTACATTCTTTGAGATTGGATATTAGATGACATTTTAAGTTTCACTGACTTTATATATATTTTTATTAAAATGCTAGATTATTAATAATCAATGATCAACTTGTCTAAACAAATTGTTGAAAATGAAAATGAAAATGAAAATAACTTTATTCAAATGCACTTAAAAATAAGTAGTTTTGAATCGTCCAACATTTTTTCCTACCACCCATTCAGGACGTCTTTTAACTGACAAGAAGAATGGGACACGAATCCACATCCTCTCTCTATCCAGATGAATGCTCATCTAGTTGAGCTACCAAGACATTGAAACATGCGTTGAATTTGCCAAGTGATTCTTAAGGTCTCAGCATACGTAACGGGTTCATTCCACCGACGACGGAACGGAGATTCGACGTACATCGTTCACAACATGAACGTGGTTTTAACGGTCTTACCATACGTGGCGTGTTTTTTCTCATGTCAAAAGGAACGAGACGATTTCTTGACATCGTTGCATGCAAAAATATAGCAACAAATTATACGTACCGAGAAACACGGACTGGATGGCACGAAAAAAAAATCGTTGACGGTTAATATTGCCCCGACCCGCACGCCCCGTGCCCTGCTCCATCCGAGACCCCGCCGCGTATGCGCATTATCTTCTCTGATGTCGTAGTGTCGTGAATAGTTTTGTTTCGGACGTCATCCATACATGACGCCACCGTGAATACCGAAAAACTAATTGAATTCGTTCGATTGCACCCAACCCTATACAACCTCGATGCTTCTAAATACTTAGATACGACATAAGTAAATAGTGATAGAAGATAATAGATTGCAGTGATTAATTATTGCTTTTGTGAAATAATCAGCGTTTAGTATGAATAACTAAAAAATATATTTAGTGCATTAAGAATGATTACCGTGTGTCGTTGGTATTGATTTTATCATTCAAATTCAAATTCAAATTAATTTATTTGCAAAATATGGGTACATTGAGCAGGTCTTAAAAGTTTTTCATTCATCATTTTTATATATTCTGTTTACATTTGTCAATGTTATCTTATAACATAAATTATTTTAATAGAAAAATACTAGAAAAAATCGACAAGCTCAGAGGTGAATTTCAGGCGGAAATTCTCCTGCCTGTAATTTATCTAATAAGATTGCTATCTTAGTGTTATGAAACATTATAAAACTAAATGGCTGTTTCATCTTGATCGATTGTCCTACCATTTGTAATAATGTTTCTTTCGAATACGAGAAGATGTTCCTCTCATAGACGGTACAACGCTGGCCTACAGCGTAAAATAAGAACGGTACTAGAAAATTTCGCCGGGTGTTCACAAGGCTCGGTAGCTCAATTGGGAAAGCACTGGACCGGACTACCAAAGGTTGCGGGTTCGTTTCCCGCCTGAGAATTCACTTGTGAACCGAGTCGATTTTTCCTAATATTTTTCTTTTAAAACAATATATCTTATAAATACAGATTCATCGGAAATCACAAATAAATATAACTGGCACGTAGATGGATCATGTAAAGATAACACAGAGGCAACTTGAAATGCTTAACCCGTGCAACTGCTTTAGGTCAGATAATAGGCTACGTTGACTACGGTCTAAATCCGCCTGATAAGGGTGGGAATTATGACAATACTCCCCCATTTTGGGGAGAGCAAAACAACAACCGCCCAAGAGTGGACTTCTTACAGCTAATAGGAACCTTGCAAAAAATTATACTAGATTTAAAAAATCTAAAAATCCCACGTTTTTCAATGTCCTAAAAAGAATAAAATAACCCTGCGGGGCAAAGCGAGGGGCCACTCAAAACGTGGGGGCGCATATTACTAAGAGAAGATTTTAAAGAGATGAATGACATGCATTGATGCCGATTATTGTAAAGATGCGCCCCCACGTTTTGAGTGGCCCCTCGCTTTGCCCCGCAGGGTTATTTTATTCTTTTTAGGACATTGAAAAACGTGGGATTTTTAGATTTTTTAAATCTAGTATAATTATTTTATTCTTTTTAATTATTAACTCAACGAAGTAACCATGTGTTACGCAACAATCGGATAAGCCCCATACAAAAGTGAAAGTTGCCGAAAGTGGACCTGAAAGTGCATCTGGAAAGTTGAAAGTTGCTTTAGAGTGCATTGTCATCGGGTTCTGAACTATCCTGAAAGTTTCAGCTTTCTAGCTTATCGGAAAGTGCCTCAAATTTAAGTTGCAAGATTTTGCCCGGACAGACAAACAAACAAATAAGAAAAGTGAGATAAGAAAAACGTGGTAATAAAACTTTTAAGTATCCTTTTTATATAAAAATTACGTGTCACAGTGCTCGACCGCAATGAACTCCGAAACGAATTGAGCGATTTTGATATTTTCATTTTAATTTTGCTGGATTTGTTTCAACTTAGGACATAGGATAGATTTTATTTTATATAAACTAAAACAAAATATGCAATTTATTACAATTCCTTGTGCACAGTCAAATCGGCTGACAGTCACAACCAATCAGTTATTTATGGTTTAAATAATTATTTTATATAGTAACAAAACAACGGTTACAATTTTCTGTCCTATGAGGATCCCGAGTGAATAGGTACCTTCTAGGCAAGCGCGTCACATCCTAGATCACATCGACGCTTACCATCAGGCGAGATAGTGGTCAAGCGCATGCCTATTTTTTATATTAAAAAAATCCCATTGCAGCCCTGAGTCTTAAGTTTTATTCGAGATAAGTCTAAACCCATCAATACCAAACCAAAGCACTATATACTCGTCTTCAATATTATAATTTTGATTGGACGGATAATATCGTAGTCCTGGTAATTTTAAAAACCAATACGCTTTTCAGTAAAAATATATTATTACCACTTCATAACAATGTTTGAACATTGTTATGAAGTGGTAATAATATATTTATAGTGGTAGCAATAAAAACCAACCGTTTGTGCCTTCTGCCTTTTAAAAATCGCTTTCATACGAAGATAACTTGGACCAACAGTAATAAAAAACTGATGTTGTGTAAGTGGCAATTTGCGGGCTGGCACGAGGGCGGCACTGAAAATTTTGGGAATCAAGGAAAAGACACAACTTTACTATTTAAAAATGTATTTATTGCTTTTCGAAGTATTCTCCGCGAAATTTGACACATTTTTCCATACGATGGAACCAATCATTGAAGCAACCATTCCATTCGGAAGTTGGGGTCTCCAAAATGGCCGTTTTGTAGGCGTCCACAGCGTCTTCAGGTGATGAAAATCTCTGACCACGCAATTTACTCTTTATTTTAGGGAAAGTATAGTAATCATTAGGGCTTAGGTCGGGGCTGTACGGCAGATGGTCTAATAATTCTATGTTTTCTTGCTCCAAAAACTCTTTTGTTCTGTGCGCGGTGTGAGAACTCGCATTGTCGTGATGGAGGATGATGCGGCGGTTGCAGTTCTCTTTACGGAGTTCAGAAAAGACCTGTGGCAAACAAATGCTAGAATACCATTCTGCATTAACCGTTCTTTGTCCCTCAAGAGGAATAGTCACAACATGGCCGGTTTTTGAGACAAACGTGGTCACCATTTTTTTGCAACACTCCGTAAACGAACAATTTTTTTTGGCTTTAACTCATTTTCGAACACCCAAACTCGTGACTGGTTTTTTGTTTCGGGTTCGTACGCGTATATCCAGGATTCGTCACCTGATACGATTTTGTATACAGCATTTGAGGATCCTGCGTGGAATCTTTCGAGAGTTCTGACGCACCAAGTAACGCGAGCCGCTTTTTACTCTTCACAGAGCGAATGCGGTATCCATCGGGAAAACAACTATTTTACACCTGATTGTTCATGCAAAATTATTTGTATTAGACATTGGCATGAGCCAATGTCTAAAGTTGCCTGAATTTCGCGGTATGTCCTCAATCAGCTTACGCACAGCATCACGTTTTCTTGGGTAACTGCAGCAGACTTTGACGGGGAACATCACTGAGCTTGATACGTCCACGTTAAAATTCAGCAAACCAACGACAAATTGTGGTTTTGGGGCTTCATCACCAAATGCAGAAAGCATCCGATCAACACACTGTTTTTGTGTTAAACTACTTCGAAAGTCATAATAAATCATCGCTCATCAATGACAAGACCTTGTGACTAGACCGAGAATCTTTTTTTAAAATAAATAAATGGTATTCGATTTTTGAAACCAAGGAGTTTTCAATTAATAAGATTTTAATATGACAGGAACAGTGGAAATATTCGATGCCCGATACTTTTAGTAAAGCCCTCGTGTGTGACGGTGTAGGCCACCTTCATTTAGCCTACGCCGCACTGTCTGCATTGATATCTGCAATTAAAGATAAAAAAAAGTCGGTTTTTTTTTTTTTTTTTTTTTTGCCTGTAAAGTCGGTTTTACGGGCGAAGATTTTACGTGACAACGTCTTTTTCTCGGTAGAATATTTATTGATATGAATATAATTAAATTGCACAATGCGCGCGGCAGACCGATCATAGTTGAGTGGGAGAGAGACGCAAGGCATTCGGCGGGCCTCTCTCTCGTTCGGTGACTCATCGTAACGTTACCGAGCGTTACACTTTTTCATAAGTGACTCCCAGCCGCAACCAATTTATAAGACGTTATCACGTCAATAATACTTTAGTGCTGAATCCGTCGTATTTCATACTAAAATTTAAAATACATCACATTTTGACCGTGTCAAACATACACGATACTGAACCGCTGAATCGCGAGTGCGGTGGAAGGGATCTTGAGAGTGGGTGGCTATAATGGTTGCATCCTCCGCCTTCGTAGTCACCCGGGCTCTTGCCCCGCGAGGACGGTCTCAAAGAGCCTGTTCACCACCTTGGAACCGCTGGATCCACTGGCTTACCGACCTTCTCTACAAATAGAAACAGCTGGTGTCTACAAACGTTATTTCTGTGTACGGAAAAGTGTTTTAGGTGATGTAAAATTTATTTAAATGAATACCTAACTGCCGCGAGATCTCCACAACTCCCATACCAGTTAGTCTTAAAGTTACAATTCTGACCCGCTCAAAGTAAGATAGTCGGGCCGACATTTTTTTAAAGAAATTAAATTAAAAGAAAGGAAAGAACTAAAACAAAAAGATAAAACCAATAATTCCAAACGAGCGACCGGAAAAATTTGACAATGATTGTTCTGTCATTACTCTTATTATTGAATTGAAACAATCCCACCTTTTTGATGCGAAACTCATTAGGGTCTTAGAAAAAAGTATTAGTTTCAGTTATTATGGTTCATTTCAAAACTTTGTAACGTTACACACACATCTACAATAAAAATGACATTTATGAAGACGTCATACATCTATTTTCACTTTCTTTCAAAAAGTTGGTAGTCACGTGACAGGGGCAGTTAAGGTTGTTGCTGTTTGTACGTTGGCTATATATTTTAGAGAAGAAATCCTCGAATTTCTTATACTAGTTTTTTTGTTTTTATAATCAACTTATAATGTATATCTATGATCATTACATTTACTTTTCCCAGTTTCATGATTAATAATATTTTAAGTAGCTTTTAACTTATTTTCGGTTAAAGAAATTTTATTGGAAATGTACATACGTGGCTTTTGCTAAGGGCTAACTTTTCTGAAAGTATTAAGGTAGGTCCCGCGCCTTGTGACACGGGTGTAGGTTTAAGGGGTCCCTTTTCGACAATCAACAATCACCTTCACTACTCGTGTTTCTTTCCGTGCCAAGCCAAATTTGGTATGAACCTGCTAATACAGCTTTAGATGCTCGTTCTTGTGCAGTTAACTTCCTGCAGTTCGAGACAAGCCAAGGACTTTTAACAGGTTATAGAGAGACTTTGCTGGTACACCTCTCGCTCCTACTTCTACAGCATATAGACTAACTACATATGAATGATGAATACGAGCATCTGTACCTGAGTCATGGGTGTTTATGTATATTTCTGTTAATATTACTTATGTATGTATGACATATATATGTCTATCCGTTATCCTAGTATCCATAACACTAGCCTTACAGTGCTTACTTCTATTGTTATCAATCAATCAAATAATATCTACTATCTATAATGTAATTATTATTATCAGTATAAGAGTCTGCAATCTGATTCATCCAATTCATATTGCTTATCAATTATTTATGTTACGTCGGTTACTTCTTAGGTAAAAACGAAATCTTTATAAGAACTTTTATTAATATGAATTATTATTTCTTACATTCACAGAAATTAGCCTAGCCCAAAGATAAGGCGTGTGTTGTGGATACTAGGGTCAGACATACATATATGAAATATATATATGTACCTAATAATAATAGAAAGACATAGAAATGCCCATGACTCAGGTAAAAATGCTCGTATCCATCACACAAGCATCTGCCTTTTCCAGGACTCGACCAAGACCATCGCTGAGAAAAGCAAGATCGCTACCGTATTCCAAACTTAGTGATGGTGGTAACTGGTAGTTATGCCCCAAAGATCTACAGTTTTCTTTGAAGCGGAGCTCCCATGGACTGGCTTCAATGACGCAATGTCTGTTACACCATACGTCCCGAGTTCTTAACCGATTTTAATAATTTTTGTGTGGAATCGAATCAACACATATAGAACCAGATTGTTACCCTAATTTTGAAATGCGCAAAAAGAAAGAAAGTTATGACCAAAAAACATTGGCTCTATGGGATTTCCCATTGAAACAAAAAGCGCGCGCTTTTTGAAATTTTCATTTTTGTGGAATTTTAAGATTTACTAAGTAATATTAAATTTTTTTTTAGTATTACGCTCCGCTTCAATATTTGGTGCTAGCGAAGCTTTGTGCTTAGCAACTGCATCGACCTAGTTTTATGAAAGACGTGAATGTAAGTGTGAAGGTGTGGGTTGCAGGTTCACAGCCGGTCTGAGCTGGCGACGTGTGGTCCGGTGATGGCGCAGGGCGGGGTGCAGGCGCTCGAGGCGATGCTGCACGCGCTGGACGCGGCGAAAGAGGCGCAACTAGCGCCACGAGGGGTGGCCATCGGCGCGCACGTGCTCGACGACTGCGACAACGACACCTATGGCCTCGAGATGGCGCTTGACTTCATCAAAGGTCACATGCCTTTTTCTTGAGAAAACCACGTATAAAACTGCAGCTTGTTCTGCACACGGGATTGCGCCAGTCCATCGAAGATGACTGAATGGGTCTTGAAGAGTGTAGAGTGAGCTAGTAGTTAAGTTGATAAGCGATGTCTTGAAGTTAAAACACTTGATTGGACGTAGTCTAATTTATTCAAAAAATGAGTTTGCTTTAGACCTCACGACAGAAGTAAAACTTGTTTAGCTCAATCTTTATATGTAGATATATATTAGATATACGAAACGTAACTAGCTATGAGAGAAAGAGAGAAAGAAAATGTGTGCTCTTTTGCAGTACTATACAACAGTAATTTACGACACGTAATTCTCTCTCCTTCTATCTTCACTAACTTATATTTCCCTCTCAACTACCGTTCACCTTGCCCGATCACATTTTTCGTAACGCTCTAGTCAGGTATTCACCAGCTCCCTCCCTAAGTCAAGCGTGCGTAAAGAAGTTTTACTTCAAAAAGTAACAATTATTGTGAAGTCACTCTAACAACTAACTTTATTGTAATGATTTGTTACGAAACGCCGAGACTTATTGACTTTCACTTTCATAGTGCGCCAATACCTATATCCTACCTATACCTAGTGCGATATAAGGTAGTTCTATGAACGAAACTAATCCAAAATCGTGGCTACTACTCACTTGTGCTACTTAATTAGAGTATTTAGTCATATTTTTTTAACATATGTTTCTATTTTAATGTCTCTTTAATATATTTCATTTACTATTATAATAGAAAAGTATTATAAGATCGCATTGAAAATGCTTAAAATATATAAAAATTATAAATCTTTCATTTACTGTTTTTAATTAATATAATTTTGTAATTCATTGATGCAAGTTTAAATTAAAGTAAAATATTGCATACTAGATGTAGTGAAATGTGTCTGATCTATTTTATAATTTATACCATATGTATAAAACCGCATTTCAGGCATATAAACATCTTATCTTTATTTTTAAAAAAACTTTTTTGAATTGTCTATTCTCTGAACCAAACACACTAACACACTGAGCAAGGAATCACTTGCACTAACACACTTCTATTAAAAATGTTGACATATATGAGTTAAAAATTCATATGACGTTTCGTAATACATTATAATTTTGAAGCTCGTCGTTGTGCTTTCTTCAGGTTCGATCAGCAACATCGACGACGCGGAGTACGCTTGCAACGCAACAGCTGTTCGTAAGGTGATCTCTGGAGTGGTGGGCGCCGCTTCTAGCGTCACCTCTGTTCAGGTCGCCAACCTACTACGTCTCTTCAAAATCCCGCAGGCAAGTAAAAAAACAAAAAGCAACAGATATTTAGGATACCACATCCAGTATCTTTTTTTTTTTACGCATATAGAAATCGAGCATAAAACCAACTGATTATAATACTAGGTCGATGCAGGCGCTAAGCACAAAGCTTCACTAGCACCATATATTGGGACGGAGCGCTTTTTGTTTCAATGGGAAATCCCATAGAGCCTGTGTTTATTGGTCATAAAGTATTAGTAAAGTCATAAAGTGTTTCTAATTATTTCTTTACTACTATCGAAAATTCTTCCTCTACTAACCGCCACGCGCCCCCCTCAGTCAATTCTAACGTTTGTAGTTATCATATTCATCTTCAAACAGACTTTATACAGTAAATATCGCTTCAAAATAAGTTTGACTCAAGTGTTTCTAATGAACTTGTATCTTTACTACTATCGAAAATTCTTCCACTACTCGTATCTAAACATTGTATAGATAAATTCAGATACAATGTAAGTAACAAACTTGCAACTCTACCGGTCTCCAACTTTGAAACTAATAGTCTTTATAATCATTTGTTTAATATAATTAATAATGAATTTAGCAATATATTTAGACAAAGGGTATTTAAAAAAGATAATGTAAAAAAGAAATTTAGTGATTGGGCTACACCTGGAATTTATAAAAGCAGAAGGAAATTATATGAACTTTATGCTTTAAAATCTACCTCCAGTGATACTAGCTTTATTGAATATGTTAAGAAATATTCTAAAACATTTAAAAAAGTATGTTCTCTTGCTAAATCAATGTACATAGCTAACAAAATTAAGTTATCAGAGAACAAAATAAAGACTACGTGGAATATAATTAATAAAGAAACAGGCAAAAACAAATCTAAAATACAGTCTTTTTCACTAGAAATTAACAAAAATATTGTAAATTCTGACAAAGTTGTTGCTGGTGTTTTTGAGGATTTTTTTTCTAGATTACCATTAGAAACTACAAGTTCCCTACGTTCGTGTCCTAATGTTGCTGCTGCCCTCCTAGAATCGAGTGTTGATAGGTGCAATGTAAAATTTAATTTTACACATATTAATACAGAAGATATTATTAAAGCATTCAAAAGTATTCGTATTAAAAAAACAGAAGATTTATAGGGTATGTCAACTAATAATATTAAATCAATAATTGACATAATTGCGCCTTACTTAGCTTATATTTTTAATAATAGTGTTGACGAGGGGGTATTCCCACGCTTAATGAAACATAGTAAATTAGTTCCCCTTTTCAAATCGGGAGAAAAAAATGATCCCGCTAACTTTCGACCTATATCTATATTAAATTATTATAATAGAAAAATACTAGAAAAAATCGACTCGGGTCACAAGTGAATCTCAGGCGGGAATCGAACCCGCAACCTTTGGAAATCCGGTCCAATGCTCTCCCAATTGAGCTACCGAGCCTTGCGAACACTCGTCGAAATTTTCTAGTACTTTCCTGATTTTACGCTGTAGGCCAGCGTTGTTTCATCAATGAGAGGAACATCCTCTCGTATTCGAAAGAAACATTTTTACAAATGTTTGGTCAATCGATTAAGATGAAACAGCCATGTTAGATTTATAATTTTTTATATATTTTTATGCATTTTCAATGCGATCTTATAAGATAAATTATTATAATAGAAAAAAAAAAGCTCAATTGGGAGAGCATTGGACCGGATTTCCAAAGGTTGCGGGTTCGATTCCCGCCTGAGATTCACTTGTGACCCGAGTCGATTTTTTCTAGTATTTTTCTATTATAATAATTTATCTTATAAGATCGCATTGAAAATGCATAAAAATATATAAAAAATTATAAATCTATATCTATATTACCAGTGTTCAGTAAAATTTTTGAAAAAATTATCTATATGCAGTTATTGGCTCACTTTACCGATACTAAAATTTTTCATAAAAATCAATTCGGTTTTTCTAAAGGTAAAAGTACTACTGATGCTGGAGTTGCACTTATTAAACACATACTTGATGCTTGGGAGGGCAAGCAAGATGTAATTGGCATCTTTTGTGACCTTTCTAAGGCGTTCGATTGCGTTGATTACCGCACGCTAATAAAAAAGTTGGAACATTATGGTGTCTCTGATATGTCAAAAAGCCTAATACAGTCGTATTTGTCAAATAGAATTCATAAAGTTGTCATTAATAAGAGTGAGTCTGCTGGAGCCCCCATAACTATGGGCGTGCCCCAAGGATCAATATTAGGGCCTTTACTTTTTCTGATCTATATTAATGACCTTCCTATGTTAAAAATTTATGTGAGACAGTACTATTTGCAGATGACACTTCCTTAGTTTTTAAAGTCTCTCGACACGATGATTGCTCTGACGATGTAAATAGTACGCTATCAAAAGTTTTACAATGGTTCACCAGTAACAATTTATCACTAAATTCAAAGAAAACAAAATGCATACAATTTACGTTACCGAATGTAAGGAGGGTTGACCTACATATAAAGTTGAATGATGAAGTAGTCGAATTTGTTGAAAAGACAAAATTTCTGGGTATTACATTAGATTCACGACTACAATGGGACCCTCACATTGAGGCCTTGTCAAGTAGACTCAGTTCTGCGGCATATGCTGTAAAAAAATAAGGCTTTTAACTAATGTTGAAACGGCAAGGTTAATTTATTTTAGTTATTTTCATAGTGTGATGTCTTATGGGTTGTTGTTGTGGGGCTCAGCTGCTAATATTGAAAGCATTTTTGTATTACAGAAAAGAGCTGTCCGTGCAATATACAGCTTTCGGCCTCGGTATTCTCTCAGAGATTTCTTTAAGGAAATTAATATTCTTACTGTGGCGGGACAGTACATTTATGAGAATATAATTTATGTACGAAAACACTACAATACTTTTGTCAAAAATAGCGACGTACATTGCTTTAACACCAGAAATAAGAATAGACTTGCCGTTCCAAGATTGAGACTTCAAAAGACAGGAGGCTCTTTCTTGGGGAAAGGTATAGCACTGTTTAATAAAGTTCCACAAAGTATAGTAGATTTGCCTTATCATAAGTTTAAAATGTATGTTAAAAATAAGCTCATGTCCAAAGGTTATTACAAGGTCAACGACTATTTAATAGATCGCGATGCATGGAAGTAATATGTGTCATTTCAACATGACACTATTTATTACAGGTTGTAACATACAGCATTAGCATTTTTAATTTTTTAAAACTAATTTATTACTGGTAGATAAGAGTATGACTTGCTCTCTTAATACATTTCTTGGGTGGTGGCATGTGGTGCGGATCGTTACGTTCCCTAAGATATGGTTGAGCGAAGCGATGGCTGTATCATGCGTCATGCTCGTGAACGGGTGCTGCCTTGGGAAATGGGTCTGCTCTAACCTTCAGTATTCAGTATTGGCTAAAACTAAACATAAATCTTGTTGTTTTCTTAAATTTGTCGTTTATTCCCTGTATGTTATTGCAATGTTTTGGGATACTTACTTTAAGTAAGTACAGATACTTGTTGACTTTGTTGTAATCAACGAAACAACGAAATAATGATATCATAACACTATTAGTATTGTCATAACAAAATAATTTTGTTTTTTTTTTTTTTTTGTGGATTGTATATGGTGACGACGTATTATATTGTAAATGTCGTTACTTCTGTTAAAGCTGACGAGTTTCTTGCGCCCATTCTTCTTGTCAGTTAAAAGACGTCCTGAATGGGTGGTAGGAAAAAATGTTGGACGATTCAAAACTACTTTTTTTTAAGTGCATTTGAATAAAGTTATTTTCATTTTCATTTTCATTTTCGTACTAACCCCAACGAACCCCTCTTAGTAAATTCTTACTTTTGTAGTAATTTTTAAAAATTCGGGTCTTCGTCACTCACGATCTACTCCTAAACCTGTGGGTTCGATTCATTACAAAAAATACGAAAATCGGCGAAGAACTCGTAGAGTTGTGGCGCAGATACATTTCGTCATTGATGCTGACCCATCCATCCAATGAAACCTTGCCACGCCGGAGCTGTGTATGGGGTATTGAGATTAACATTTGGCATTTTATTGCATTGGCTACTTTATATTTAAAGTAAATCTGCATGGCTTAATACTCAAGAGTTTACCTTTTTTTATTTTGACGTGACAACGTCTTATAAATTGGTTTGCCGGGTGACACTTCAAGAAACTGCGTTACGCTCCGCTCACGTTATGCGCTTACAATGAGAGCGAGTGAGAGGCACGCGTCCCTTCCACTCGGGCATGGTTAGCCCGCCTAAGAGCGAGAGAGACAGACATAAAAAGTGGAAGGGACGCGTGCCTATAAATTAATGTTTTAAATATAATTCTTTGTATAAATAAATGTTTTAAATTGTTACTATTATTTCATCCTTCTTCCTACTATACGAATGAATATTCACATTAAAATTATTTTACCACTCAAAGTCGTTGTCACGTAAAACTTTCGCCCGTATTAAAGACACAGTGAGTAATGGAACTCACTATGTCTTTAAAATAAAAGCCTAAGAATATAATATAGTCATTGTACCTTTTAGGTGTCATTTTTCTCGACGTCGCCAGAGCTATCGAATAAAGCCCGATTCGAATATTTCACACGCACCATCCCCTCGGACCTGCATCAAGTACGAGCGATGGTCGAAATCGTGAAGAAACTTGGTTGGCGATACGTTTCAATCATTTACGAGGAGTCAAACTACGGCATAAAGGTAAAACATTTCATTAAACAATAAAGCAACGTATCAATGCATACTTTCGTCTAATATTTTCATATGGTTTATTATTTATAGGCGTTTGAAGAGCTGGAGACCTTACTCGCACGCAACAATATTTGTATAGCCGTGAAAGAAAGACTCGTAAAGGACTCGGGGGAAGCTGACGAGGAAGCGTACAACGCGATCGTTACTCGGCTACTCTCTAGACCTAGAGCTCGAGGTACCTAAATATTTCTTATTTTCTTTCAGTCACACATTAACTTTTTGCGATATAGGTTATTACATAAACCCGTTGACAAGACGTTCGGGCCGCTTGCATATAGTCGCTCGCCGTGTGTCCACTCTATCCGTGCTAAGCGTCAGATTTTACCGTTACACTATATATATAGAAGCCAGTTGCCTCCCCACCTCAGTGTTCTGTCTCGTTTTCACTCATGTTAGTGAGCGTGGCGTTCTATCTTTTTTTCCATACTATGCATTCACCCAGTCACTTTTGAATTTCCTTTGTGATCAGCTGTTTCATTTAATCTTTCCGTCAATTATAAATAAACCGTGTAAATCGTAATGTGTTTAACGCTTAGTTCCTACGCTTTATACTATAAAGCTTCGCGTCTTTCGGGCGTCCCTAGACGGCACTGTTTTTTCTTATTTTAAAAGATATGTGATTTCAACAGGGGTGATAGTGTTCGGGTCAGATCAGGAGGTGGCGGGGGTGATGGCGGCGGTGGGCAGACTGCAGGTGACGGACGCCTTCGGCTGGGTGGGCTCGGACGGGTGGAGCGCGCGCGCGCTGGTCTCCGACGGGAACGAGCCCGCGGTTGAAGGCACCATCAGCGTACAACCGCAGGCGAACCCCGTGATCGGCTTCAAGGAGTACTTCCTCAACCTCACCGTCGAGAATAACCCGAGGAACCCCTGGTTTGTCGGTAAACCTCTCCGCACCGAGTGCACCTCCTGCTAAATGCACTTAGTCGTTGCTATTCGTGACGAGGACTCCGCTAGTGAATATCCTCTAATGAATTCCAATCTTTTAGCGCAACTTTGATGCTAGCACTTGTAAAAGCCACCGTCTAGCGGATATTTGCTACACGGGAGACCCTCATTGAAATACGTTTCGAAGGAATCTTTTCTTGCACAGAATTTTGGGAAGACCACTTTCGCTGTCGGTACCCTGGTAGCCCACGGACGCCCTACAACATCCAATACACAACAGCGTGTACTGGAAAGGAACGCCTCTCCGCTGAAAATACTGAGTTCGAGGGGCAGTTGCAATTCGTAGCCGACGCCGTGTTCGCCTTCGTTTATGCCATTAGGTAAATATTAGTCAACTGTATGAAAATATAAGTAGACTCAATCAAGTATCAAAATTCAATCATATTTTAATGACTTTCTATACATGACGTTCTATTTTTTTTTGATATGACGAAGGCATACGAAAAAATTAAATATAACATTCTTCTAAATAAACTTTATGACATTGGTATTCGCGGTGTAGCTCATGAGTGGTTTGCTTCCTTCCTCAGCAATCGATCACAGTACGTCGAAATAGAAAATATAGATCAAAGCTCAAAAACGATTAAATGTCAGGTCGAGGGCCCAGCCGGTGCGGGACTCTATTCCTCAGGGGTCCGTTCTCGGATGTATCCTCTTCCTTATTTACATCAATGATCTTCCGAGGATTATTGATGAGCATTGTGTGATGTTTGCCGATGATTTTTCTGTTGTGTTTCCTTGTATCAACGGTACCAAACTTAATGAAAGCATTTATAATATTATAGACAAAGTTAAACAATGGCTAAGCGATCATAATTTAGAAGTAAACTTCAGTAAAACTAAATTAATACAATTCAGACCAAGACAAAAAAAAGAACTAGATATTAATTTTACATACGACCAAACAAAATTAGAATGTGTTAGAAATTTTTCATTGTTAGGTATAAGTATTGATTCTAATGTTAATTTTAAATCGCATATTCAAAATAGTAAGTCCAAATTATCGCAATTTATATACGCCTTGAGAGAACTAAAAAAATCCACAAATTTTAAAACGGCAGTGACGGCTTATCACGCCTACGCACACGCGTGGCTGAATTACGGCGTCATACTGTGGGGTAACAGTGTAGATGCACCCGAACTTTTTATTCTACAACAAAAATGTATACGTGTCTTAGCAGATATAAAACAAATAGAAAGCTGCAAAGCCCACTTTCAAAATGTTAAAATTCTAACATTACCGTGCTTATACATTTTAGAAATGTGTAAGTTTGTAAGAAAACACCCGAATTTTTATACTAAAATCATAGATGCGCCCCGGCGCAACACACCTCGATATAAAAATAATCTTTTGTTAACAAAATCTAAATTAACTTTACACAGCTCAGGTCCTTACCCGGTGTCAATTAAAATCTATAATAAACTACCAGAATACCTAAAAGCAGAAACAAATACTAATAAATTCATAGGGTCTTTGAAAAAGTTATTAATAACAAAAAGTTATTATTCTATAAATTAATACTTTGAGGAAAAAAAGTTCTGAATGTCTGCCCCTCCACCCCTTATTGCTACGCCTTCCGATAGTAAAGTGTAATATCGTATTACTCGCATTTTAAAATAATTTCTTTCTTAAAATGATTTTTTCAAATATATTAGTTACGTATCAATTATTGTATAATTTATGTTAAGAAGTTAAAATAATTGTTAAGAATTGAATTTTTGTTTGTTTTCTCATTAAGTTATAATATTTAGTTTTAATCATTAGTCAATTGACCTTTATATCTCAATACCTTGAAAAGGTGAATTTATAGCATAAACGAACACCTGTAATCACCAACATCCTGTATGTTATGTACTATTGTTATAAATTTGTGAAGATTAAATGAATATGAATATGAATATGAATACATTAAGAGTGGTCATTTTTCCATGACTTACAGAGACATGCACAATGACTTGTGCGGTGGCAAACCAGGACTATGCGAAGCGATGCGACCAGCGAGTGGTGCCACACTACTCCGATACTTACGACAAGTACGCTTCACAGGTAGCCCGAGCACCATATCTTTGATTAGACCTTAAGGGTTTATAGTCGCTGAATCTAGAAAACATATTTCAGGACTGAGCGGCGACGAATTCCATTTCGACAGCAATGGAGACGGCCCGGCGCGATACAACATATTGCATTTCAAACAAATCTCGCGAGGAGTGTACCGATGGTTGAAAGTCGGCGAATATCTTGATGGAGAACTCGAACTGGATATGAACGGTAACTATATTATGGTCGCTATTCAAACTTTTTTTTCACTTTTCAAGTATTCTTGGGTTAATTATTTTCTTTTAATTAAACTTCACTCATAGGTTAGACCACATTTTTTGATAAATTATAAGTTAAATATGACATTCATTTATTTTAGTTTTTTAAAAATGCACGATTTATCGCGTGTTGCATTCCATACCTTTTTACTTTACTTTATTGCATTCTTCTTGGTTTCTAGACTGTCGCTATTTTGTTTTTAATAGAAAATTTACTGGTTGCACTCTTTGTTTTCATCGTGATAGGAGATTTCTCATTATTTGTATAAACTTTTTGTCTTTTATAAAGAAATCCAGTTTAAGTGGGAAGAACGCCGTCCACCGGAATCGGTGTGCAGCGCTGAGTGCGAGCTGGGGCAGGCCAAGCAGTACGTCGAGGGCGAGAGCTGCTGCTGGCACTGCTTCAACTGCACACAATACGAGGTACGAAGGAGGAGCTGTAACGGTCAAAACCGACGCTTAACATAAATAAAGACTTCCGATTATTCTAAGATAATATTGATTGTATAAATAGTGCTATCTAAAAATGACGTAGCACTTAATAAAACGTAATTTAATTGCCGGTTAAACAATGATTGTGACTTTCCTGCTTCGTGTATTACCAGGGTTATAGCAGTTGCTCCCTCCACTATTTTACTATATTTACCAGTTATTTTATTTATAGATAGATAGATAATGTATTTATTTGACACTATAGACACACATACTTAAAGAAAAAATATGAGAATTCACTATTCTTACAACCTGTAATAATTAAATATGTATGTGTGCTTCAGTGGCGCACAAGGGTCGCAGCTCAGCGTTTACAAATTAGTTAACATTATTCTATGCACAGAAAGATAGATTATTTTAATAGAAAAATACTAAAAAAATATAACTCGGCTCACAAGTGAAATCACAGACGGGAATTGAACCCGCAAACTTTGGAAGTCCGACCCAATGCTCTCCCAATTGAGCTACCGAGACTTGTGAACACTCGTCGAAATTTTCTAGTACCTTTCTAATTTTACGCTGTAGGCCAGCGTTGTCTCATCAATGAGAGCAACATCCTCTCGTTTTCGAAAGAAAAAATATTACAAATGTTTGGGCAATCGATTAAGATGAAAGAGCCATTTAGTTTTAGTTTTATTTATTTTTGTTTGCATTTTTTCAATGCTATCTTATAAGATATATTATGTTAATAGAAAAATTCTAGAAAATATCGACTCATTGAAAAAATGCAAATAAATATATACATAAAATGTACTTCTATTCTATCACCTTCACTCGTATTATTGCCACACGTCGCATGGACCTACTGACCTCACCCGTCGCCCGCAGATCCGTTCGCCGCTATCGGAAACGGCGTGCGCAGAGTGCCCACTTGGTTCTCTCCCTGACGCGGCGCGAGTGGCGTGCGCGCCCGTTCCAGAACTGTACCTGCGCCCACGCCAACCAGCTGCCATCGGGGCCATGGCCTTCTCCGCGCTCGGGGCGTTGCTCACCACGTCAGTACTCCTGTGCGTCCGATCTCGTAGGGTCTCGCTCACAACCTGTCCGTTTTCAAGGCCAGGATGAGTAGGCACCTTCTCGGTTAGCTCGTTCCATTGTGGATTCTGTCTTGGCCCCGGGCTTGATTGGGATCATTCACCCATTCTAAATAAAAAAAATTATCGATCGCTTTTGAACCAGCATCGCCGGTACCGATCGATCAGTACTTTCCGAAGTAATCAGAAAATCTTATTTAAAGAAATTAAAATATTAACGGTCGCGTCTCAATATATCTATGAAAATATTATGTATGTACGTAAACACTATGACATTTTTTTTATAAAAAAAGCGATATTCATTCTTTTAATACTCGAAACAAGAATAAATTGGTAATTCCAAGTTTTAGGCTTCAAAAAACAAAAGGCTAATTTTTGGGTAGAGGTTTAGCATCTTAAAACAAAGTTCTACACAAGCTTTGAAAAGTTTAAAAAATTTGTTGAAACGCACTCATTAACAAAGATTATTACCATATCGGTGATTATTTTGAGGACAAGAATACGTGATTATTATTTTGTAATGAGAGATGGTAAATGTATAAAATCCATTTTGTATAATAGTCATTTTTTCTTATACGTCTTGGTCGTACAATAAAAGTTTACTTAAATGTATAACTATGTATGTAATGTAACACATAAAAAGGGAGAAAAAACATCCGTTGCCGAGTTTTTTTCGGCTTCTTCTCGATACAAGGTATCCCAACGCAGGACTCACGAAGCCATGGAGTAGCTTTGACGTTCAATAAACTCGTTTTAAGTGTTCATTTTCAATAAACCATGTTTTATTTTACTTTCTTGGTAGTCACTCGTCCGATGACCCTTCCCCCAAGCATTCTGTGATCCGTTGCATTCGATCCCGTTGACCGCCCCGTGTTTTCGACACGAGTGGCCAACGGTCTGAGTGGTGGTCCTTCCTTAGGCTGGTGGCGGGCGTGTGGGCGGCGCGGGGCAGTACGCCAGTAGTTCGAGCCAGTGGCCGCGAGCTGTCGCTGGTGCTGCTGGCCGGCATCCTCATGTGCTACCTCGTCACCTTCGCGCTCGTACTGCGCCCTACGGACCTGCTCTGCTCGCTGCAACGGTACGTTAGTTCGCATCCCTCTCGCTCAGTTACCCATGTGTAGTACATGGGTAACTCGTCAAAAAACTGAGCCACAGATCAGCTCGCGGTTCACATATCTGAGCTGAACCTGGGAACCGATTTACAATTCAGCATACTCAGTACCTAAATCTAATGTCAAGCAGACGACACTTAGCTCGAGGAAGTCCGAATATTACCAGGCCGCCCCGCCAGGCCGACCGACACCGGAGCCGTTTCGCCGTTCGCAGTTCGTTCGCCGATAATACTCGCGTGTCTGCGAGATTGTGACTTTATGGATAAATATACCTAACCTAGAGAGCCGTAGCTTGTTTCGTCGTTGAGCTGCAGATCAACGGTTCAAATCTATTGCATATTTGAACCGGTTCAGAGCTGAGTTACTCATGTCTACTCGCTACACTTTTCCCATATTAAAGATTTGGAATACTTGTGCACAGGTTTGGAACGGGGTTCTGTTTCACGGTGGTGTATGCGGCGCTGCTGACGAAGACGAATCGCATCGCGCGCATATTCGCCGCCAGCAAGCATTCCGCGCGACGCCCCTCGCTCATCTCGCCGAAGTCGCAGCTCGTCATCTGCGCCATCCTTGTCTCCATTCAGGTGAGCCAAGTCGTCGCTCATACATAATTTGTGTTCACAAGCGTACAAACAAATAGATTTTAATATAACTTTTATGAGTATATCAATCAATCTTTATCCTAAATAATCAGCTGCTTCACATATTTTATTTAATAACAACTAGGGCGATGCAGACGCTGAGCGTAAAGCTTCGCTAGCACCATATACTGGAGCGGAGCGAATTGGTGGTTTCAAAAATATAAGTCTATAGAGTTCGGTGTATATATGTTGAAGCTTAATTTTTTTTGAAGTGAAATTACTTTAGGCGCATGAGGGTAAAATTTTTACAGATGAAACGTCACGAAGATGTGCAACGGATATGACGGCGAACGTAGCATGAAGCAACTAGCCATGGAGTGAGAGAGATAGAGCGAACGTCGCATTACGCATAGTGCCATGGAGCGAGAGGTGGGAGAGAGCTATAATGAGAAAGATTGAAAGAGAGAGAGAGTAAGGGAGATCGAGAAAAAATACACGCTATTGGTTTGTGTATTCGTTTAGTAGTTAAATATTGGAACTTTAGATGGCAATTCTGTCGCATAACGTCTTTTGCAGTAAACGCAGATTTATCGGTTATTTATATTATCATACGTATACAGTGTGTACATAGTGAGTTAAATTTATAAATAAAATTTTGTGATAAATTTGTAAGTCGTCCTATACTAGGCAGTTGTTCGGAGTAAGTGATATATCTGTTATCTTTTTGGTTATTTGCAATTTTTATGCTCATTCGTTTGAAGGTTAACTAGTTTTAATATTTACAAATAACATGTGGCATTTCAACTTGCCACTCGTCATTTAATAATTTAATATGCCATTTTTCATAAAATATAATATAAAATTATTTTAAAAGTTCTCTTTTCTAAATATTAAATTCAAAAACAAAATTTAATTAATAATTTCTAATATTGACAAAAACCACGTGGCATATTTATTTACAATTCGTCATTTGAGATTTCCATAAATCATTTTGCATAAAATATAAAATAACAATATTTCATAAATTCTCTTTACAAAAGGACAATGCCGTTTTTTGTATGGACTTGTGACCGGAAATGTACAGAGACCATACAAACAAATATAAGCAGCCTTCTAGATTAAGAATTCGTTGGTTTCAGTTTAATTTTCAGATTTATAATGGAGAAAAACGAACTTTTCGAAAACATAACCTAACATTTCAATACCTATTTTTTAATACTTAAATTAGTATTTTGTCTATTATTCTCTCTTTTCTCATACTAATCATGTAGAGGAATCGAATAAAAAAATATTTATTTATTTATTTATTTATTTATTTATTTGGACAACCAACAAGGACATACACCTTAACAGCTTAGAATTACAAAGACGATGGTTCACAAGTATGAGTGCTGCCTTAATTACAGGTTGCCACGGATAGCAAAAAATAACAGTAGTTGGGAGCATAAGGCTTCCCTGTTCTTATAAATTAAATTAAATTAAAAACTTAAAAAAAAAACAACTTCAATAAAAACTAAGAGTTAAGTAATTCTTATGTGTACTAAAACGGTTTTTACATGAGTGTATACTTAGCTTAGCGATAATAATATATTTTTTTTAAATATAGGTAAACTTAACCGAAATATATCTATTATCTCATTTTTGCTAATGGCATTATACTCTGTTTGTAACCTATTTATAGGAGAGAAGTGACCTAGGTTGCTTTTAGAACATTTTGGTGTGAACAATGAGTATCTGGATAGCCTTGGAAGCTTAAAGGTAACTTTTACATTAAGTTTTCCTAGTAGTTGAGGACAATTTATTTTACCATTGACTAATTTATGGAGAAATAACAGGTTGACAATTTTACGCCGATTTTTAAGTGATGTTAGATTGAAATGAGTTAAACGATCGAAATAACTAGTCATCTTCTTTGACAAATTAAATTTATAAGATAAGTGATACATGAACCTTTTCTGGACGCGTTCAATTTTATTGGAATGAATTTCATAATGTGGATGCCAAACTACGCAACAGTATTCAAGAAGAGATCTTACTAGGCTTTCGTACAACTTTATAATGGTATTCGTTCTTTTAAAGTTCTTGGTGTTTCTTATTATAAAACCGAGACTTTTGAGTGATTTTGAAACTATGAAATCGTAGTGTTCCTTGAAATTTAGTTTTTTATCAAGGATAACACCAAGGTCACGGACACAGTTAACTTCTTGAACACGTCAGTCAGATATAGTATAGACTCCCGACAGTTCGCTGCGGTTTCGAGTAAAGCGAATATAACAGCATTTGTCTACATTTAATACCATCTTGTTGTCCTTACACCAACAAACCAATCTATTTAGATCCTCTTGTAGCAAAATTGTATCATGAGTGTCCCTGATCGGTTTCAACAACTTAAGATCATCTGCGTAAAGATAAGGTTTGCTACTTCTGAAACATGAGGTGACGTCATTCATAAATATATTAAAAAAAATTGGTCCCAAATGGGAGCCTTGGGGGACACCTGATAAATTTGGAAAAGGAACTGATTCGAACCCACTTACTACGACTTTTGATGTGCGATCACGTAAGTATGACGCGCACCACTTAAAGAAGGGACCACCAAAACCGAACTGCAATAATTTTTGGAGTAATATGCCATGAGAAACTTTATCAAAGGCTTTCGATAAATCCGTATAAATGACATCTACTGGAATGCGGTTATCGACAGAACAAGATATCTCATCGACAAAGTCTACTAGATTAGTGCAAGTGGATCGAGCACCAACGAAACCATGCTGGGAGTCTGCGAGTGCACTCTTAATGTGCCACGATATGTAGGGACATAACAAAGATTCCAGTAACTTGGCAAAAACAGACAATATAGTGATGGGTCTATAATTTTTGACATTGCTTTTGTCGCCAGATTTATAGATTGGCACAATAAGACCCATTTTCCAAAATGAGGGAAAGACACCCGAAGCAAGAGACGCATTAAAGATAAGAGTAAGCGGGAGTGATAGTTGCTGAGCACAGTTGACGGCAAAGACGGAGGGTATTCCATCTACACCAGCTCCTTTACCTCTATCAAGCGATTTAAGGCGCTGTAAGACTTGATCTTCAGATAAAGATACAGTACATAATGAATGGGAGACTTCACATTTATTACTAGTGTGATTATCAAACGAGCTAACACCGTCATCCACATTGTAAGTAGCCGCAAAGAAGGCTGCCAACATATTGCATATATCAGGACCCGTTGAAGCTGTAGTGTTGTCATACTTAATTGAAGACGGAAACGCAACACTGTTAGTATTTTTTTGCTTTATGTAAGTAAAGAAAAATTTTGGGTCGGATTTGATAGAATTTTCAATTATCTCTAAATAGTTATTGTAACACTTGACAATTAAAACGTCACATCTCGTCCTCAATGATTTAAAGGTTAAGTTGTCTAGAGGGTTTCTATATTTTTTAAAACGGACACGATACTTATTTTTTTCTTTGAGCAAAAGTTTTAATTCTTTGGAATACCAAACTGGTATTCCGTTAGGGGCAGCAGGTGAAATAGGTACAAATATTTTTATCGCAGCATTTAGAATCAGGTAAAATCTATCAACCATTAAATCCAAAGATGTACATGTGCTAAATTCGTGAGACCACTCAATCTTTGCTAGGTAATTACAGATGTTGTCGTAGTTTGCCTTATGAAAATGTTTTTTGAAGGAATGCACATTAGTCTGCAGTTTATGTAACTCGTCAAAAACAGTATAAAATTCCAATGGCGGGTGATGAAGGTCTATTTTACTAAGGGGTACAGGTGGGGACATAAGGTCACAAATCGGTATATTGGTAAGAATTAAGTCTAGAACTTTGTTATTTTGGTTAGGGATGAAATTAAATTGATGTAAGTTATTAAGATTCATAAACTCTGAAAGGTCCTGGGAAGTTGCGCAACTTGAATTTATATTAGGAGTGAGTGAAGATCCAGATGTGCCGATCCAATCAATATTACTATGATTAAAGTCCCCACAAATAAGGGTTCGGTTATATTTACTTAGAATAATATTTGCATTATTACAAAAGTGCTCAAAATGTTGTTTTGAGACAGGAGGTGAAAAATAAACCGTACAAAGTAAAAAATTTTCTACTTTTTTATCCACCAAGACATCAATTTCGAACCACAAATCCTCACAACCGCTCTGAAAATTTGTCAAAACACATGATTTAATTTTTTTCGATATAGCTACCAGAACACCACCCTCTCCTTTCTTGCGTTGCAAAGGGCTCGTTTCGCGGTCACTCCTATAAACATTATAATTACTTATAAACAACTCCGAATCCATGATACTACTGTTAAGCCATGTCTCATTAAGAATAATGATATCGTATTCACAACTAGCTGAGTTTATATAAAGATTATTTGTTTTTGTACGCAAACCTCTCACATTTTGAAAATAAAAATTTAATTTAGAAGAGAATGTTAATAATTTTTATAAATAAAGTCACATTTTCTTAGAAAAAATACTTATTTAAATTAACTTAAACAGTCATTTCAGTTTTTCAAGCATTTCTCCGTTACGTACAAATATGACCTCAGACGTTTCCGTTTTCCGAAGATAAATTCTGCCGCCGCGGATCCAAACAAACTTATAGCCTTTTTCCTTGGCAAATTTGCGCGTTGCAGCGTGAAGATGTTTGTTTTCTGGCGACAAATTCTCTGTTACGTAGATAGGGCTTACTTTGGTAGAAGATATTCCTAGATGTCCAGTATTAAGCTTGTTCTCAGGGTTTCTTTTGTTAAACTCAATGACAGCCGCGAGAAAACAGTCTCGGGTTCGCGGTGAGTTAAACTTGAATAAGATTGAGCGAGGTCTAGGGTTGTCAGATTGTAGCTTCGCAGTGCGAGAACAGTAGACAATGTCCCTTATGTCAACATTAAAATTAATATTTTTTCCAAGTTCCTGCACCATATTTATTAAATTTTCAGCCTTACGTTCTGGAACGCACTGTATTTAGTATTCCAGATTGGACGAGCGGGAAAGCTGATCAAAAATATTGAAACGTAATCTTAATGCTTGTAAATCTGATTTCACGGTCTCATTCTCCTTTTTTAAAATCGTTACTTCTGTATTTAACACTGTTAGGTCTTTTTTGAAGCTGTCAAAACCCTCACTAATAAATTGTAAAGAATTTTTAAATTCATTTAACTCTTCCAATATTTCCGAAAACTGCGATTTTATAGCTTTTTTTAAATCTATCATACATTCGGCCATAAAATCTTTCATAACACTGCACAGTTCTTCGCGAATGATTTCGCGTATATTAAGCTTGCCCGTATCGGCGGTAGACGACATGTGCAAGTTCGGGTCGCTGTCTGTCCGACTTTGCATCTTACGACGGGTACTCACAAAAGTCATATCAGCCATTCCCGTAGGCGTGGATGGCCGCACAGGTTTACTCGAGTTGTCACTTTTTGGTTGTTTAGTTTGACATATAGGACATAGCCAATTGCGTTTAAAATCTCGAGGGGCATTATCTAATTCGCTTTTTTTAATGTTAATGCAAAGAAGGTGAAATTTATTTGAACACCGATTGCATTCCATAAAACAGTTATCGTCGATCGCATCAGGACAAGCCGCACAACGACTCATTTTGGATGTATTATAGTTATATTTTGTTGCGCACACGCGATACAATCTCGGTGGATTAGAACGAGCAAGCAATTATTATTGCTGTTTCTTACCGCAGCGGTGAGGCGGTCCCCGCGCTAGCTCCTATAGTCCGTGACCTTCAGAGCGAACACTGATAACACAAATTTATAGCGAAGACACTGCAGCCAATATTCACTGATTGATGGATATTAATCAAAGTCAATAGGAACAACTTTCGTATGCTAAGGTATTAATTTATATCTTTAATTTTAAAGCTGACATTGCACACGTCCACTCCCAACTGTTTGAGTACGACGAAAAAAGTGATATTAACGTATTCTTTTCATGACTCATGACTGGTTTAGATATTTATATTTATGAAGATACCCAGCCTAGTTTTTTATCCATTATAAAACTAAAAGAAGGTTCACTTCTGACATGTGTACTTTGTACGCACGCACTTTTTTTTATTTATTTTTTTGCTCATCCCATGGAGCCAATGTTTTTTGTAATAACTTTATTTTTTTTTATGCCTTATGGTCATATAGAAAAGAAAGATAAAAGGTATTGGCTAAGTTCGCCAAGACGGGAAAGAACCACAGTGGCTAAATATTCACAACCTCCAGCTCAACGTGTCAAAAGAAACTCGCTTTTATCAACTGTTATTTCTCTTTTTCATGTCTGTTTTTTGCATATTTTCATTTTCAACAGTTCCTGTTGATCATCATCTATGTGATATGTTTCAATTCCTCATTAAGAAATTTCTCATTAGTAAATTGTTATTATTTTTCACAAGAATCACTTCTCCTAAGGCTGTTTTAATTGATTCTTTGAATTTCTGCACGTTCAAACTTTTAATTTATCTCGAATCATCAAAGGATTCAATCATTTGGGCCTGAGCCCAAGAGCTCAATGAGATCGATTGGAAGAGTTCCACAAACTATGATTTACCTTTATAAACTGCCTGATTATTTGATGTTTCATTTGAACCTTTCCCTTATTGCCAAAACTACTGTAGGTAGTAAAACAATCTTGTTTGCTTTTTTGCCAAGACGGAAAGAGTCCATTTAAAACAATATTTTGTTTTATTGTACATTCAATAGACAAAATGATTAGAATACTGTAGCTTGGATTGAACTGTAAACAGCGTGTAGATATGTAGCAGCCTTCGTATTAGACATCCATGATAATTGACTAGTCTAAATTCTCACAGTAGCGTCTTGTGGCTGATTGCAGGTTGTGATTGTGGTCGTGTGGCAAGTAGTGTCGCCGGCTCGCGCCATTCACCACTACCCGACGCGCGAGGACAACATGCTCGTATGCGACTCGTACGTCGACGCCTCCTACACCATCGCGTTCTTCTACCCCGTCGTGCTCATCGTCATCTGCACCGTCTACGCTGTCCTCACGCGCAAGATACCCGAGGCTTTCAATGAAAGCAAGCACATTGGTATACACGTCATACTTATATACAATTAAGACATAATCTGCCTTCCAATACCTTAAAATTAAAGACCACTTGCTTGTTAACATAATTCAAAAGTCAAAAACTACCAATCATTTACAGTGTGAATTCATAGCTAAAATGCTTTTTCAGTTTAAGCTTATTCAAGATGAAGAGGTACGATACAAAGTTTAAGAGGTTGAAAGTGACCTACTTGCATCTTTGCTTCAGTTGATAAATAAATTCAATAGAATCACAGATCTGAATGTTCTATGTACAGGGTTCACGATGTACACGACGTGCGTGATCTGGCTGGCATTCGTGCCGCTGTACTTCGGCACGGCGAGCCACGTCCCGCTACGCGTCACCAGCATGGCCGTCACTATCTCGCTCAGCGCCAGCGTCACGCTCGTCTGCCTCTTCTCTCCCAAGGTTCTTAACATTTATTCTATCTTTTTACATTTCTTCACAAAATTATAAACTATTAGGTTTAACATTGTTCTAAAAATCATTGCCGACAAGGGGGTCCCCTGTTGGAACACATTTCTTTAATCACCAATTCCTATTAAGTTATTAAAAATGTCGTTTACAGGTTGAAATAACTCAAAACGAAAGAAAGAACTTTATTTATTTGACACAAAATACATTATTTTAAACAAAGAACTAATCACAGAACAGTAAAAACTAGTAGATATTACAAGTGGGCGGTACCCACGTAAACTCAAATATGCGCACTTAGCCCTTCTGCTTACTCAGTCGGGATCGCAAACTCTACGCGAAACAATATAGCAAAGATATAGAAAAATTCCATTATACTCCGATTGGGATGTGTCTAATGATAGTCTAAGTACTTATAGATCCAAATGAGGCATAACGTACCATAGGTTATTCATATTTTCTGCTATTTTAATTAAAATTTGTAAATTGATAATATTGAGTTCTTGCAATGAAAAAAAAAATTAAATCGACCTTATTTTTGAGACGTTAAAGTATAGATTTTATGTGCAGTTTTGTTTTTCTAGAAGTTTCTACAACATCTACAAATTACTGAAAGCAGCATGCTTTTCGTCATTGCCGCTACTTAATCAATTTGGATTTTCTCAAAAAGCCAATAATAAAAAAAATACACAAAAAAGAATCTATTTGTTTTTTTTTATTTTTTTTTCTATTTTTTCTTCCATGACAATTGAAACATGATGGCTGTGCAACTGTTGTCTACATGTTTTGCTATCAAATGACACCTTTTTAATGTTGATAGGACATTTACATGAGTAGTGGTGGTCGAATAAGTATGAGAGCCCAGGTCTTGGTTACCAAGAAAACAAAATGGCGGCCGTAAGAGAAAAACAAAATTTGAGGGTCAATTTGTCAATAAAAAATGCCATATTTCACACCATTAAAGGCTCCGACACTGGTGACGGGAGCCATTGTATATATTACAGATACGAAACGTAACTTTTTTTCTTTTTATCTACATCAAGTTATATCTCCCTCTCAATTTCCGTTCGCTACGCCCGATCACACTTTTCATAACGCTCTCGTCACACATTCACTAGCTCAAATCAAGCGTGTTTAAAGAAGTTTTACTACAAAACTTTATTTCAGACTGTGTCCATAAAATGTTAGTAATAATTTTAAATCTTAATAACTAGTGTCAGTAAGTATTATTTAAAACCTAACATTTACCGCCTGGTGTGGAGACGACAAACCCAACGACACATTAATGGGGAGACCCATCGGTCTATAAATACATTCAGCATCGGGCCGGTAGCACCGCGAAGACGGGCTAACATAGAGGCGCACTGTTTTCTCATGATAGCATTAAAGTTAGCCGTCTGCCCCTCCGCAAACATTCCTGAGGAACTATAACGCCACGGTAGCTCTAGGACCCTGAATGCATTATTATTATACTATTTATTATTCTTATATATTATAAGAATTGTGAGCTTGCTTCATTTACTGACTATTAAAGAAAGGCAAAGTGTAAGGGGCGAGTGTGGTTGCAGCTGTACATAATCGTGGTGCGGCCGGAGCGCAATGTGCGCGCCAGCCTGATGCCGCGACGGTGGCGCGCAGGGGGCGCGGGAGGTGCGGTGTGCGCCGCACTGGTGGGCGCCGCGCCCCTTCCCCGGCCCAGCCCCCTTACGCCCTCCACCGACCTCTCCACGCTGCACGACGCCGGTGAGGCAAACAGTTCTATACATAGAATAGTGAACACGGGGATACTTCGAGGATCACCTATCCTACTCACTCTTCTTTTACTCTCTCACTCGCACGGTCTCCCCTTCTCAACCGACATTTTCACTTTCACGAAGTCATGAAAATGAAATAGGCGCGCTTTTTAAAGTTGGTTATCATGCAAGCAACAGAATACGCTATTTTGCGAGAAGGACAGTTAATCCGCCAAGTATCGTGCTGGAGGCTACGTAGTATACGCTATATATAGGACTCTTTGCGGTGAGATACCACACGGAGCGTAACACGTTATGTCGTCGAGTGAGTTCCGAGGGGACTAAGCGTTACCCGTCTGTGAACAAACTGTGCTCTTGGGAACCTGTCGATGCCTACAAGGGTCTTGCCTGTATCTAATGGGAATGACCGTAAAGGTCCTAACACACGGAGGAACCATGCCATATGGAAACTACGCTAATAGTGTGCGTGAGGCTACCGGTTGTTCATGCTACTCTCGTTAAACTATTAGTTTTGCCAAATGATATTTTAATTCTTTTAAGATTCTGTGTTTCCATCAGTTACCCACACAGTCCATTTTTTCTCACTAGGTAATATTTACACTATAAATAACATGAAGTCTCTCATTCATGACTTTGGCCTCAATGTGACCAACTTTTGATTTTGAACTTTTCTCGTTTTTTAGGAACACCAACAGTTGTTACATTTTGACACTTATAAAAACAAACATTTAACTTACTTTACTGCACAACTACTTATAGGTGAACATAGCATACACTTCAAAGATAAGCATATGCTCGAGTGTGTATTTATAAATCATTATATGTGAGTGATTGTATTTTTGTCGTTTGAGAGATTTTTTTTGAAAATTGGCTCGATGGTCTGCCGCTCCAGCACGAGACTGCAAATGAGTTAATTGATCAGTTGCAGAGCGGAGCTGGTCAGACCGTCAAGTGCAGACGGAGGAGACGTCGCTGTACCCTCGCCTGCGCGACGAGAACGGGCTTCAGCTGAACCCGCGTCGGCTGTCGACTCTACGCGCGGGTCTTCCCCGCTTTCCGTCCGCGGCGTCTACACCCCGAAGCCCCTCCGCCGCTTCCACGCCCTCGGGCGGCTTATAGCGCGCGCGCCCACCCATCCCGCGCCCGCGGCGCACGCCCGTCCTCGTGTGAGAGACCCCGTTTGTAGTCGAAATGAGTTTCCCCATTTGTAAATTATGTAAATACGAAGATATTCTCAATTTCGAATAAAGTAATGGAACGAACCGATTGTGATATTAGTGTAAGGAATAAAATGTTACGACAGCTATACAACGTTTCATTTCTCATTCCGATATCTATCACCTAAGAAGCAAATATCGGTACGCAACAAAAACGAGAGTGTAGTTGCAATGCTGCAGATTTAATACTATTACATACGTTACGGACCCTTCTACGAGTACGACACGGAGGCGGACCTACACCACTAATGTCTTACAAAAAAAACTAATTACACTTATATTATGAATCCAATAAGAAATCAAGTTTCACTCTTCCACAAATGTTTTAAGTTTTATTTTATTTTACTCTCTATTTAGCTTGGTAAGTATTTTTATTTTTTTTATAATTAATTAATTTTAATTAGCCGATATTTAGGTTGAAGTTTAAGATAAACAACTAACAAATATATATGGTATAGTCTGTCTGAGTGTGTATTTGGGTGTGTAGGTGCGCGCGTCTGCGTGCGTGTTTTTGCGCTCCTAGATGTGTGAGCGTGTGTTTGGCTGTGTGTGTGAATTTGAGTGTACTTGTGAATGTGATGTGATACCTACATTTATTCCTATTAATACCTTAAATACGCATAGTCAATAAAAATAGTGTAGTGAAGTCAGCAAAATGGATGGAGAAACTATAAACATGGGAGAAACTATAGAAACTATAAACATGGGTATGTCTGAGAATTTACATTCAAGATCAAACTCATCCTCTATTCCGTCATTCTTTCTTCAAGGTCGGGAAAGTTATCCTTTATGGAAATTTAAAAAGAGAAGTTACCTCATTGACGTAGATTTATGGGAAACAATAGAAGGATACTACTCCTATACATATTCGTTCGAGGTGTGACAGGAAAGCTCTTGCTAAAATATGTTTAACTCTTGGTAGTTCAGCTATCATACATGCCAGAAATGCAAAGACTGCAGCTGAAGCCTGGCAGTTACTGCAGGAAACCTTTGAAGATAAAGGTATGGGGCGCAGGTTAAGTTTAGAGAGAAGGTTATATAGATTTAATCTTCTTGATTTCCTTAGCATAGAGGCATATATAAATGCTATACTTAGTACTGTACTGCAGTTGTCTGACATCGGGAAAACTATAGAGGATACATCTGTGGCAGCTATAATGCTTGGTGGACTTTCTTCAAAATTTGAGCCCTTAATCATGGCATTAGAAAATTCAAATGTTGAAGTAACCACTAAATTAGTCAAAGCAAAACTTCTTAATGAAATGAATAAGGAGAAAATAGAAGCGGAGACTGCTATTATTGCCCAAGCTAAAAATGATATTCCCGTTCGTAAGTCCAGTAAACCTATAATATGCTACGACTGTAGTGTTCCTGGTCATAAGCGTCCAGACTGTCCTTTACGTAAAAAGAAAATAAGGAAGTCAACAAAGAATAAGGAGCCATCTTCTTCTTTGAAAGCCTTTGGAACTATAGTTCAAGAAGACGCAGACAAATGGTATGTTGACTCTGGTGCTACGCGACATATGACATCACGTAGAGACTTGTTTACAAATATGAAACCTATGTCTTTCCCTTGTAAGGTCACAGTTGCAAATGGCACTGAACTTTGTATTAATGGTATTGGTGACATTAATTTATATACCAATTCTGTAAATAGTAGTTGTAATTCTGTAAATACTTTACAAGATGTTTTCTATGTTCCTGGTCTACAATCTAACCTAGTTTCTGTAAAGGAGCTTATAAGGAAAGGGTTTTGTGTCCTTTTTAATAAAAGTGGTTGTAATATTTATAATGCTAACACTTTTCCTTTTACGGGTGTTTCTGTCTTACATGGTTCGCTCTATGATGGACTTTACTCTTTGGACTGTTCTGCTAAATCACCTCAAATTGCGGCTTATGATGTGCACTCTGACTCAATTAGTAGGTACGAGTTATGGCATAAGAGGTTAGGACATCTGTGTCGTATAGGTATGAGTAGCCTTAAGAATTGTAGTATAGGTATAGATTTTAAGGACGTAGATAGAAAACCTTGTGTTTCATGTATAAAAGGGAAACAGTCACGTAAAAGTTTTAAAACTATTGCTTTTGCCAGAGCAACTAGTAAATTGGAGTTAATCCATTCGGATCTCTGTGGACCATTTACTAATGAGTCATTTAATGGCAATAGATATATGTTATTATTTATAGATGATTTTTCTAGAATGATTTTTATTTATTTTATTTCTTCTAAGTCAGAAGTTAAAAGTAAGTTTTGTTCTTTCCAAAAGTATGTTGAAAGACAAACTGGTTTAGTTATTAAAAAGTTTAGAACTGATAATGGTACTGAATTTGTAAATAAAGATTTGTCAGATTATTTGACTTCTTTGGGTATCGAACATCAGACGACGATGCCGTATAGTCTTCAACAAAATGGAGTTGCGGAACGGACTAATCGTTCTCTCATTGAGAAAGCCAGATCGATGATGGCCGATGGTAACCACCCTAAGTCATATTGGGAGGATGCAGTGCAAACTGCAGCTTACCTTAAAAATAGGTCACCTCATCGTGCTTTAGGTAGGAATACTACACCTTTTGAGAGATGGTATGGCACAAAACCTGATCTATGTAATTTTAGGGTATTCGGTTGTAGGGCTCTCATAGAGATTCCGGGTTGTCAAAGGAAAAAGCTGGATGATAAAGCAGAGGAAGTAATATTTGTTGGATATAGTGATGATCCAAATAGTTATTACTTTAGGGATCCTACTTGTCCTCGAAAACTAAAAAGGTCTAGGGATGTACATTTTTTTGAGAGTACTTTTAAACCTTTAAAGAATTGTTCAGAAAAAGTATTGACTGATCCTTTTTCTCCTTTTGCTCCGGTCTTATCTTTTTCTAATGACTCTTTACCTAGTACTAGTATTATTGTTGATCCTGGACTGAACGAGGCAAATGCTGATGTTGCTGATGTTGCTGATGGTACTGTAGCAACCATCAATGTTGAATCTCGGCCTGAAATTGAGAACTCGGAGACAGCTGAAGAAACTGTGGAGGAACAAACGTCAGGTTCTTCAAATCCTGAACGTCGCTATCCTCAGAGAAATAGGAAGCCACCCGATTTTTTCTCCTACATAGCTGCAGCAGAGGACTCAAATGAACCAAAGACTTATGCAGAAGCCATGAAGTCGGCAGATTGTTCATTGTGGCAGGAAGCTATGAATCAAGAAGAATCACTAAAGAAACTGAAAACGTGGCAACTTGTCGATAGACCTAATAAGAAAATTGTACCTTGCAAGTGGGTCTACAAGGTGAAAAGAGACTCCGAGGGCAATATTATTAAATACAAAGCAAGGCTAGTGGTTAAAGGGTTTAGTCAAGTTCTAGGCGTCGATTATGACGAGACATTTGCCCCAGTAGTGCGACATTCTTCATTGCGAGTGTTATTTGCTTTGGCTGCTGAATTGGGTCTTAAAATGAGACATATGGACGTCGACACTGCATTCCTGAATGGAGAACTCGAAGAAGAGGTATTCATGGAGCAACCTCTTGGATTTGTTCAAAAAGAAAATGCACAGAAGGTCTGCCTGCTACAAAAATCCCTGTATGGTTTAAAGCAAGCTCCTAGGGCCTGGAATATAAAGTTAAATGATACTTTAAATAAAATTGGTTTCAAACAAACTCCTTCCGAGCCTTGTGTATATACTAAACTTTTTGAAAATGAGTTAATTATCTTGGCAGTTTTTGTCGATGATTTGATATTATTTTATAAAAATGACAAAGCTTTTGACAGTGTCATGTCAAACTTACAAAAACATTTCTATTTATTTATTGGACAACCAACAAGACCATCACTTATTACAGGCATATACATCATTTTGCGAGACACACCTTAAAGTAATAACGTCTTCATTAAAGGCTGCCTAGACATGCACAAAAATATTTGGCAAGCTAACATAAGTTCATAAAAGAGATTAAAAAACTAACTGATTTACAAAATGAAAATATTGTAAACAGACTTGAACTGATCCATGGCAGCTGCATAGCCCTACGATGCAGTCATCGTGGAATCGAACTAAACTCACTAATGCAACTGTCATGGTCTCGTTAGAGTATTAAGTTAAGTGATACAGCTTTAGCGAAAATTCAGATCTGTCAAATAGGTTAATATCTGTACCTCTAGAAATTTTACCGTGCAATTTTTACATATATTCAAAAGATAAAAAAATCCAATTAGTGATACATGACATAATAGACTTAAGCGATTGAATGTTTAATTACTGGTTGTTTCGCAACTGTGGAAAGTTACAAAACATTATAAATAATGTAAAAACAATGAACGCGGCCTCCGCTGCCTACTATATTGTGACCGTGAGGCTTCCACGTTAAGAACGTGTAGAAATGAACAAACGATAATTTAAGGTTGATTTCTATATAACTTAGGTAAGTCTGCATCTTAGACAAAGAAGTAATGAAGCCTTCTACTTTTAATATGTATGAATTCTCATCTTGTTTAGGGGCCGTCCATTAATCACGTGGTAGCGGTCTACCCCGGGCAACGGCATCATGGACCAACTCGGCCCGTGGTGACGGCTGATGATCCCAGCAGCGGTGGTAGGCTCCGTAAGGGGCCGCCTAGCTAGCGACCACCATCCTGCCAAAATCCGTCGTCAAGCAGCTCTGCTGCGTTCGGTCGGGGGGCGGGAGTACCAGTGCCAATGGGGTTGGTAATAAGTCAGTTGCGCAGCTTAGGACCGGTCTTGGTAATGCTGTACCAGGTAACTTATTCTGGAGGTTAGCGGGATCCGAAGCACGGTTTTAACCATTGGCCGACCGCAGTTAGTAGGGGGCCCCACTAGCGCGCCAGCCACACGTGAAAGGCTGCCCCGCCAACTCGCGAAAAATCCCGAATTGCTCCAACGTGCCAGTTGGCGACTGTGGATGGGAGGACACGGTGGCCATTTCGGGGGGGTTCGGGCGTCTCCGCAGTCTCCAGGTGAATTACCCTCTGTGGTTAGCTTGGCCTAAGAGTACTTTAATGGTCGACTGAGTAGCGTCTCAACTGCAAATCCTACCCCCCAACATTCACTATCATGAAAAGAAGGAATAGGAAGAATCTTAAACAACGGCTGCACTTCCTCCCATCAAAAGTGCACCTCGCGAATATCAGAGGTTGCACTCAAATCTCGATCCGGTCCATCACCATCCGGAGACTGAGAAGCCGCACCTACTCTTCTTGACGGAGACTCAGATAGCAACCCCGTCGGATGAGGCGTACCCTGGTTACACGCTTGAGCATAAGGTCAAGATGTGTGCAGGGGTCTGTGTATTCGTCCGTAATGACATTTGCTGTAATCGTCTCCGATGCTTTGAAAAGACCGGGTTTTCCGTTATTTGGCTTCTGGTGGACACAGGGGTAGAGAAGAAGCTCTACATCTGTGTTTACCGATCGCACAGCGGTGACCGGGAGACGACTCGGCTCATAGATTACCTCACAGAGACGGCAGACTTGGCAACTCAGCGATATCCAGCGGCGGAGCTTGTTATTCTGGGGGACTTCAACGCTCACCATAAAGAGTGGCTGTTCCCAGACTGTAGAAGACCAGAAAACTGACCATGCTGGGAGAGAAGCGCGACGATTTGCCCTAGCGCTAAATCTTACTCAGCTGGTGGACCAAGCGACGCGAATCCCAGATATTGCTAGCCACACACCCAATTGTCTTGACTTACTGCTGACAACTGATCCACACAGACATTCGGGCTCAGCTCCACTGGGAACGTCCGACCATTGTGTGGTGAAATCCGTATGGATCTGCTCTCCTCCGGATGATAGCCCCAGGGGCATGAGGCGGGTATGGCGTTACGAGTCAGCAAATTGGGACGAGATGCGTATTTTCTATGCATCTTATCCCTGGCGGAAAACTTGCTTCTCTTCGAAAGACCCTTCGTGCACCGCTGATGCGATTGCAGACGTAATTCGGCAGGGAATGGAGTATTTTATTCCATTCTCTGAAATTCCACTCAGTTACAAATCACGGCCTTGGTATAATGCGGCTTGTGCTCGTGGTGAGGCCCGAAAACAGTCTGCTTACCAGGCTTGGGTGCATATACCCAAGCGTGGGGCCACCCCTCGAGCGATCCAAAGGGGGTGGTGGTGTCAAATTGGGTGATAGCGGCGGGGTTAGCGGTGCTAAATAGGGGCACCGCTTTCACTTGCGTCAGGGGCAGCGGGGGCTCCCGCGTGGACATCACCCTGGCGACCCCGTCGTTGTCAACCAAAATCTCCGGATGGCGCGTCCTGTCGGAGGAGGAGTGGTCCGGGTCGCGGCCGAGTCCGGCAAGGGACCACGCGACTCGCACCACTGTGTATTGGGACGCCGCAGTTTTTAGTGGGTAGGCCTCCAAGCCTTTACCGGGCACTCGGCCGGGTAGGGGCATGGAGGAGAGTCCCACATATCCATCGTGTTCTCCCGACACGGTGGAATGCCTAATGCCATTTTCTGCGAAAAAAAAAAAAAAAAAAAAAAAAAAAAAAAAAAAAAAAAAAAGGCTGAAGAGCCAGGCTCCAGCAACGGAGACGCTGGAGCCAGAGCTTCTGGCCAGGGTGGTGTCGGGCCTCTTCCCCGAGACGTCGCCGATCCTCCCGCCCAGGATGGTCCTCCCGCCCATTCCTCGCGAGCAGCCGTCGGGATACCAGCCGGTGACCACGGAGGAGGTGGAGTTGGTCATGGACCGCCTCAAAGGCCGGCGGAAGGCGCCAGGGCCGGACGGAGTCCCGGGCAGAGTCATCCCCATTGCCCAGGAGCACCTAGGTGAGTTCCTCCGCGAGACGTACAGTCTCTGTCTCGAGAGGGGGGAATTCCCTAGGCAGTGGAAGAGGGGTAGACTCTGCCTGCTGAGGAAGGAGGGGCGTCCGGCAGATTTGCCTTCCGCCTTTAGGCCGGTGGTGCTGCTCGACGAGCTCGGCAAGGGGTTGGAGCGCATCATTGCCGAGCGCATAGTGCAGCACCTTGAGGAGGGCCTGGGCCCGAACTTATCGGAGCGACAGTTCGGGTTCAGGCGCGGGCGGTCCACAGTCGATGCCATCCTAGCCCTGAGGGGTGTCATCGACACAGCAGAACGGCTGGGGCAGGGAGTGTTTGCGGTGTCATTGGACATCCGCAACGCATTCAACTCCCTGCCGTACGAAGTGATCAGGGACGCCTTGAGGTTCCACCAGCTTCCCCCCTATCTCCGGGTCATCGTGGAGCACTACCTGCAGGATAGGGTGGTGCTGTACGGTGACTCGAATGGGGAGCTGGTGGAGAGGAGCATGTCGTGCGGTGTTCCGCAGGGAGCGGTTCTGTGTCCGCTCCTGTGGAACATGGGGTACGACTGGCTCCTCAGGGGGACGATCCTCCCCCGCGCGGCGATAGTGTGTTACGCTGACGACACACTTGTCGCCGCGAGGGGGACGACTTACCTCGAGGCGCGCCGCCGGGCCAAGGAGGTGGCGGAGGTGGCCATAGCGCGCATCCGGGCCATGGGACTAGATGTCTCGGTAGATAAAACCGAGTGCATCTTCTTCCATGGCCCGAGGAGAGCCCCACCGGTGAGGGCTAGGGAGGTCGTGCTTGATGGGGTGAGGCTTCCAGTGCTTCGCCACATCAAGTACCTGGGGCTGCTGCTGGACGCTCGCTGGGACTTCAGCGAGCACTTCAAGCGGCTAGCCCCTAGGTTGGTGAAGGCCTCTCTGGCCCTAGGGAAGCTCCTGCCGAACGTCGGCGGCCCAGGTACCACGTGCCGCCGGCTCTATGCGGGAGTAATCCGGAGCATGGCCCTCTATGGGGCCCCGGTGTGGGCAGAAGCCGTAGGGACCAAAGGAAAGGCAGATCTCCGGCGGTCCCAAAGGGTGATTGCGACCCGCCTTGTACGAGGGTACAGGACGGTGTCGCGATCGGCGGCTTGCGCGCTCGCAGGTACACCACCGTGGGAACTGGAGGCACGTGTCCTACGGGAGGTGTATCTGCGAAAGGTGGAGGCCCGGGTGCGTGGAGATAGGCCCGCACCCGAGGAGGCCCGGCGAGCTAGGAGGGATGCCGAAGAACGGCTGATGAGGGAGTGGGAGGAGTCTCTCGTCGACCCGCCATTTGGGAAGCGCACCCTCGAGGCACTGAGACCGGTGCTTCGGGAGTGGTGCGCTCGGCGCCAAGGGTCGGTGACCTTCAGGCTGGCGCAGGTCTTTACCGGGCACGGGTGCTTCGGTAAATACCTGCACCGGATTAGAAGGGAGCCGACCCCGTCGTGCCATCATTGCGGCGCTGCGGAGGACACTGCCCAGCACACCCTTGAGGTGTGTCCGGCGTGGTCTCCTCAGCGCGGCAATCTTGTCGCGACGATTGGGAGTGACCTCTCGCTCGCCGCCGTGGCGCGAGCTATGGTGACGAGCGATGGGTCCTGGGAGGGGGTGGCCACCTTCTGCGAGGACGTCCTCTCGCAGAAGGAGGCCGCCGAAAGGCGGAGGGAGGAGGACTTAGACTCCTCCCTCATAAGGCGCAGGCGTCGGGGGAGAAGGTGGCGGCGTTATGCCACCCGCATCCCCATCTAGAGGATGGAGCTCCGCTTCTCCTCTAGAGACGCCCCAAATGGCGGAAGGGGCACCCATTCTGCCTGGGTGTCCACCCCCCACGTGAAAACGCACGAAGGGGGAGAGGGTCTCTTCCCACCCTTCCCCGCTGGGAAGGGCTTTGGGTCAAGAGGCCAGCAGCGCAGGCTCGCGGGATGAATGCCTCGCGAGCGGAATGCGCTTGAGGAGGACCCTCGGGAACGGCTTCCCCGAGGGTAGGAGCCTCACTCGGAAACTACGGGTGATACCGGAGTTTTCTCCGTTATCACCCGGCGTGGCCGAGAGGGGGTCCGATGGGATGGCGACCGCGGAAGCCCTCCGGGAACTTTTGTTTCCGGGGGACTTCCGCGGACGCACATTCCGATGAGGTGGGGGGGGGAAGGCCGTTGGCACACCTCGGCCGCCTCCGGCCCGCACTGGGCGGGGCAACCGTGCCGCCTGCGGTGGCGCCCGGGAACTTGTTCTTGAGACTTGTTCTTGGGTGATCATCGCGGGCGCGGGAGTCTCGTCCTGTGTGGGTCGGGGTCGGTCGGGGGGTGTGGTTTATTCCTTCCCTCACCGAAAGGGGGCCAGCGGCTGTCGGAGCGGGAGACCGGCAGTCGCATTGCACTTGGCCCTCAGGCGTGCGGGGTGTTCAGGGCGTCACGGTTCACCCCGTTGCTCCGTCCCTCACGGAGCATAGGCGTGGTCCGCCCACGAGCGCGGACCCACACTGGTCCGGGCCGCGGCCGAGTCCGACAAGGGACCCCGCGACCCGCACCACTGTGTATTGGGTCGCCGTAGTTTTTAGTGGGTAGGCCTCCAAGCCTTTACCGGGCACTCGGCCGGGTAGGGGCATGGAGGAGAGTCCCACATATCCACCGTGTTCTCCCGACACGGTGTGAATGCCTAATGCCATTTTCTACGAAAACAAAAAAAAAAAAAAAAAAAAAAAAAAAAAAGCGAAGAAGAGAGCCTATAATTCGGCCGCCAAGTCATGCAAAAGGGTCATTCTCAAAGCGAGATTCGACTACATCAGCCGAATAGGCACGAAACTGTCATTCTACCCGAATGGAAGTAAACAGTTCTGGTCCTTTTTGAAGTCAGTCGAAGCGAATTTCTGCCGTCCTATGTAACCACCTTTACTGAAACCTGACAGGTCACTGGCTCATTCTGTAACAGAAAAAGCAAGCTTATTAGCCTCTCTGTTTGCAAGCAGTTCCCGTCTAGACACCGGCTCTCAACAACCACCAAACATACTTCGCTGTGATTCTTCAATGTCGGAGATCACAATTCACAATAAGCAGGTCCGTAGAGTCTTACTTAATCTGGACGTGAATAAGGCCAGTGGTCCTAATGGTATACCAGCAAGAGTACTGAGGTATTGTGGGCCCGAGTTGTCTCCTGTGCTAACACGCCTGTATAGCCTCTCTCTCTCAAAACAAAAACCGTACCAAAATGCTAGAAGCTTGCAAGTGTGCAGACAGTACCCAAAAAGGGTAGTCGTACCGATCCATGCAATTACCGACCGATCGCCATCACTTCCATACTATGTAAAGTTATGGAAAAAGTGCTGAACAGTAAGTTGCCCTCGTACTTAGAAGACAATCAGAAGGTTGCGTGTTCAAATCACGTCGGGATCACCACTATAGCGAATTAGATCTAATCCACTATTTACAATTTGTTTAAAGAAGCGAGGAAATTGATAAATGAAAGTCCTGCATAGATCACTGAATCTGTCTTAATAAACTTACAAATATTACAATACCATCCATTAAAAGTTCTTCGTATCAGAAAAATCTTTGCTGTCCGAAAAAGTCAATTACGTCTTATTTTTATTACACAGAGTTTGTAGCTAATATCCACAGATTAATAATCATCTCACAGAGTAGTAACACATCCATCACAATTTCCTCAGTGATGGTCAATATAGCTTTCGCCGTGGACGTTCAGCTGGGGATCTTCTAGTTTTGTGACGCACTGCTGGGGCGAGGCCCTCGAGATGCACGGCGAAGCACTTGCCGTGTCACTAGACATTTCGAAGGCTTTTGACAAGGTTTGGCAAAGTTCCTTCAACCTCACTCCTACTTTCCGAGGTACATCTGTACCTGTGACCGACAGCCTGGAGCTTCTTGGCATGGAGTTGTCGTCAGATCTCAACTTCGGCGCCAACATCGAGTCCAAGACTCAGACTGCATCTAAAAAGCTGGGCGTCCTAAATAAGGTCAAGCATATTTCACGCCGGGACAGCTTTCAACTCTCTATAAAGCTCAAGTCCGATCTTGCATGGAATATTGCAGTCACCTCTGGAATGGCTCAGCAAAATACCAACTTGCTACACTGGACACGATTCAGCGCAGAGCTGAGAGGCTCATTAATGACAACAAATTGACGAAGAGCAAGCTTCACACCTAAGCTCACCGCCGCAAAGTTGCCTGTCTGTCGGTCTTCTACAGATTGTATTTTGGAGAGTGTGCTTAGGAGCTACATATGCTCATACCGCCATCACCTTTCTTCCATCGGACATACAGACGCATTGCGGGCTACCACCCTTTCTTGGTCGGTATTCCTGCCTGTTGCACCAAGCGCTTCTCAACTTCTTTTATAATGCGCACAGCAAAGGATTGGAACTCCCTCCCTGCGCCTGTATTTCCGAGTACTTATAACCCGTCTGTTTTAAAAGCCAGGGTGAATAGGCACCTTTTGGGGTAGCTCGTTTCATGGATTCTGTCTTTGCCCCCAGGCTTGATTGGAATCAAGAGCGAACCCATTCTGAATTAAAAAAAATAATTTTCGCGCACTACGCCGAGAATCTCTCTCGATCTACCGTTCGATCGTCGCGTGAGGATGCGGGAAGGACGAACATTATATAAATAAATAAATAAAATTAATTTTATTTCTTTCAAATTACTCAATGACTAAACATTGTGCATCTCTAGACTTTTATTACTCGGATTTAGTTGCTTGTGACAAGAATTCACATGCCCTTTGCTTTTTTCTTTGTACAGAAGTAGTTTTCGTAGCTTTCATTTTGTACGCGTTTGACGAAAAATTAATACACGTAACGCCGCATTTCGGTTCAGTATCGCGCATTTGCGTAAAAAATAAATACACGTGATATATTACTAAACCCTTGTGATATTTCGTGATTTTTTATTTACCCCTCCCCCCCCCCTTTCGAACCTCACGTGATTAATGGACAGCCCCTTAGGTACTTTTTTAAATATTTTCTAAGTGTTATGTAAATAACTGCTAGCTTACCATAGTTTCCTTTTTTTTCGTTACAATAAATCGCGTTTTTCTCTATCTCTCCTATCTTTCTATTTCTCTTTTTGTCTACATTCTTTTTCTTGCTTCGTTTTTGCGCTTGGGTAAAAAGTATCTCTAGATTCAACCCCCGGATGTGATAACGCTTTATGTATCGTATTATACAGTTTACGAGATGAGTGAAAGAAGATTTGTGAGGGAAGGTTAATGCACGAAACAAACCCAATGATAGTCGTTCTAACACTGTATGATCACGTAGGCGCATCCCGTAATAATGATAACTCCAAGACTTGCGTACATGACTGAATATTGATGAATGTCATGCACGCTGAGTGGTAAGTTTTCTTGTTCCTTGAGGTTCGTGATCTGCGTCTTTATACGACTCCACTCGTCTTCATGGTGTTCAGGTGTGAATGTCGGCTTCAATCCAGGCTTGACGAATTTAGAATAGAATTTAGGATGGAAGTGTCCAAATAAAATGGTATATCCTTTTGAACTTTAGTATGGCTCAAGTAGTTGTTGTGACCAAGTATGGAAAAGGTGTCACTTTTTATAGTACAACCTTGAACTATATTTAATAAGCCATTTCCGGTCAGTGACTTAATGGTCATACCAGTGTCCGTACAAATTATTCGCATAGTGCATTTCCCACAACAAGAGAATAGCCACTTGTTATCGCTGTGTAACTTGATCCATCGCTCGTGACACGGCGCCTCCTATATAACATATTGTTTTATTATGAATATTCAAGTTACAGAATGATTTTGTTATTTGTAATACACAAATCGGTTTATCTATAGAGCAAAGTTATCTGTTTGTCTGTGCATGGATACAATTTTGTATATCTGATTCTGTAAGGGTGAGTAGTTGATCCCTTTCTAGGTTGAATGCGATGTAGGGTGAAATAAATTCCACGATATAGGCTTCCTGAGGTAGATTTATGACTTTGTCGAGCTCAAATGTCTCCTTAGTCACAAGAGGTATCTAAATTTCAATTATTAATTAAGAAAGTCCGACATCGCCACTAATTTTCATCAATTTATACAACTCCTTAAAATCTTGCTTGTCGGCAGGTAAAGTCAAGTCATTTGGTATGTGTCGATATACGATGTTTAACTGCTCTTCCAATTGTTGTGGCGGCAATAAATGTACGTGCATGTGGCCATGAGCGAGGTCTGTCACGGTATCGATCACATTTTCTTGCATGTTTCGAATGTTTGCGATGATGATCATGGCGGAGAAAGATGATGACGAAATGTGTAACTCGTTCGAAGAAAGGTTTACATATTGTAGACATCTTTGGACCATCCCAAATTGCTTGTTCAAAACAGCTTCGTTTCTTTGAAGAATGTTGTACTGAGCTTCGATTACACTGGTTTGGTTTTTCAATAAAAGTTGTAGGTGGTTTTCGTTTTCTCGATGTCAGCAGTAATGACGTATTTATGTTGACGCCATACTAATGTTAGCAACTACACTGGAATACCTTATTGTTAACATTTTATTGTTTTAAAATTATAAATTAGCTGTTCGGCTTGATTAAATTGTTTAAGATTGATCCATTAAAAGTTGTTAAACGATGACTCTCGTACGGCCGCCATCTTGTTGTTTACGTCTGCTTTGAGAGTATATAAATGGCGCAACAGCCGTCCGAGCGTCATTCGTTGTGTGAACGTCGCCTTGAGCACATCGTGAAGGTATGTAACTCTTTGTATATAAATATTCTGGTGAGCATTGTAAGTCTTACTAAGTTGATGTTAAAGATTTAAAGTTATTTACATGATGAGATATTGTATTGGAATTATAAGTTAAATTTAGAGTGCAGGTTTTAATTATCCCGAATAAATCCATTAAATTACATAATTCATTATTTTTACTTCACATCCTAGCTAGTCTGTGAATAGGGTCGTTAACATATCAGAAGCGGGATCAACTTCAAGCCCACGTAAAAAGAAAAACCGTCTATTTTTTTTTAAAGGTAGTTTATAATAGAAACATAATGAATTTGATCAACGTCACATACAAAGTAAAGGTATAGACAATACTCGCTAAATCTCTGTGACGAGCGTGATTGAATAAGAGTATCAATATTGCTAGTTTTTATCATGATTTATTTCCTAAATTTCATTAGCAGCATGAAGCTTATTGTTAATAACTGAAATTGCATTATTGACACATTGATGTTACTGGTGATATTAAATAAAGGTTTATGCAAACAATTGCACAGTGTAAATTGTAATAATACTGACAATAAGTACAAGTCAACTTTTATTAAACCTTGCGCATTAAGACGCCATCTAGTTAAATATTGAGGAACCTTCATTAATTATCAAAAAATGAAAGCTGCTACGTTCAGCGCGCCAAAAGCACATTTATTGTTTTGTGAAATGTAAAACATTTAACAACCCTCTGGGTTAACAGATTACGCAAATACGAATGATATTATCTTCAAAAAAAATGTTTTTGAGGTTAAAAAGGGACAAAGAAAAAAACCTTTGAAAAAAAAATAACCATAAAATTAATTATGTTGATTTGATAGTAGAACAGATGTGTTAGATATCTCTCATCTTCGTGAAATGACTTGATACAATTTATAGATTTTCATCAATATGTTATTGCATTTTACATTTTTCTTCATATACACGCTGCGGTAAACAGCAATAACTCTTAATTATTATTTCGATCGTCATTAACACTGTATTAACATTTTTCTTTCTCTAATATCCACGCCAACCCAATATCGACGAGCGTTGCTGGCAGACGCCTAGTCGTGGGGTGGCGCGACCGGTGAGAGAGACTGAGCTGTCGTCGCGCCTGTGCGCGAGTGCTGCCATCGCGCGGATCCTCGAGTGCTGCCATCACATGGATCCTCTAGTGCTGCCATCGCGCGGATCCTCTAGTGCTGCCATCGCATGGATCCTCGAGTGCTGCCATCGCGCGGATCCTCGAGTGCTACCGTCGCGCGGGTCCTCGAGTGCTGTCGTTGCGCCTGTGCGCTAGCGATATCCAGGATCCAGGGCACGAGTGCTGTCATCGTGTCTGTTGTGCGGGCACTGCACTGGTATCGGCGTTCAAGCCACGTAGTGCAGGTGTGAAATAAATCCGCAACAATCATCCAGCGAACAACAAACTACAGGTGCGCCAAAGTTCACCTAAATTTTCAACTCCGATAATTGGCAATCCGAGGGTGTTCTTCCTAAAATTTTCTATCCTAGCGATCACAATTCCTAACTACTCTGTCTTTGATGTTCATGATTCCGAAGCATTCAACTTCATAATGTCATTAGCAATAAACATTTATTATACTTTGTTGTTATCCTATATTTACTCAACATAACCATCTTTTAAACTATTATTCAAAGTCATATCTTTTTTGTTTAGATTTCTTTTTATTCATAATAATCAGTATTATATACATTAATTTTGGTTAGGTTAGGTTAGAACTCGGTTCTGGCACTTCGCCGGCCGCTGCTGCGGCACGCTCGCTACGCTCGCTCGGCTCGTGCGTTGTGGCCGAATCGGTTCTATAGTTATTGGTTTAGGTACGGTTAAAACTGCGGTATAAACTCCCAAGCCATAAACATAACCGTGAATAAGTCGTGTTTTATGAATTTTATTCATTTAAGACAAAGATCAGTGAAACGACCTCTATTCATTCTAAGCAGCTGGTTTTTTTTGACATAATTATCTCAGGAATAGTTATAGTATTATGTATGTAACATCCATAACCAAATATAAAATGGCCAAATGTAAAAATGTGAAAAGTTGTTTAGTAATCACAAGAAATAGTTTAAAAACAAGCCCTTTCCTTCAAAGCATCTGGTTCATGATTATGTTCTTGGTGCGTTCCTTCCAGTAATTCATACTTATTGACTTCCTTATCGAAAGTGGTGATTAATCTCGCCTTACACTTATACTTTTTGTTGCTTCTTAATTCACACGCCCAATATTGTTTATCCACTGTTATTCGGGTTTTTTTTCATATATAAATCCATGTACATCTAATTTTAATCCTCCACGACTGGTTTTGAATGATTTTTAAATAAATTCTCTCCATATTAATAAAGCATTAACACAAACATGCACGTTATGATAATACACCGACATGAACTTAGCAATAGATACAATAGATATATAGAATACATAGAGCAATAGATACTCAGTACGTAATGTAAAGAATACCCCCAAATAATAATTATACTATCAAAACTATAAATATCTTTTTCTACCCACATTTTTTATTACACTTGGTAAACGTTTCTTTCTTAGTATGAGTGAAAATATTATGATAAAAAACAGTAAGAGTTTAAATATATTTACATTAATGATATTATTAATTACGATTTTCGGAGACGTGAGTGTTATGAACATCGCCGGTAGCACTACAAATAGTATGAATGAAAACTTTGGGATGAAAGATTTTGGGAAGAGTGATCGTTCGGATTGCGGATCATTGGGAGGAACAATTTCGGGCAAATAACTTTAGGCGAGCCAATATGGACCCGTGAAAAACTTAAAACCTGACCGACTGTCACAGTAAAAAGAAAGCCTTTTATTTATTTATACATTCCGTTCAGTATAATTCACTTTTAGGTATTTTGCTATCTCTGGGAGTGCTATTTGTTCGTGGTGTTTATTTCGTTTAAAATCGGTTGTTCTTTCTGGATTTTCGTTTCACTTACTCTAATGACCTGGCTATATTAACTTGGAAACTCGTACACTTTGGTGATTTGACTACTGTTAATAATTCTCGACAACTTGTGCTTACCTACCTACTAGATTCTGATTCAATATTATTTTATAAGAATTGTGTAAGACCCATAAGATGTAGGAAACGAAGTAATTGAATAAAAAAGTATTATATGTATGGTTTTATTACAAAATCTTTATTGTTATTCAATAACTCTATGTAAGTGTAGCTAAGAATAACAATCTACTTTTAACAGATAATTATACTATTTATTATGGTTCAGAATAATATCACTCTCTAATAATTAATGGGTAAGTCTGATGTCAACAAAAGTTACTTAAACGTAAATGGTAAATTGAGTGTTGCAATGAAAACTAGCCAAAAAAGCAATTAAAGTAAATGTCAAGGTTATGGTCGAGTACTATTAACATTCAGCCTTATAAAATATAATTTCTGATTATTAATAATATACAAATCTAAAAACAAAACATCAATCGGCGTGACAACCAGGGACTGTTACGGTATCCGAATAGTGTTATGAACACTGTTTTTCATTTCTGTTTTAAAAGTAAAACTGAAAGAAACTGTTACACTTTGAATCTGTTTTAGAAAATACCGGTTCATAAGTTCATATCTGTTACAGTCAATAAGGTTCACATTGGCATAACTATGCGACAGCTCACTAATGATTTGGGTACTTTGAAATGCCTATGTTGGTGTACTGTGTATACACATAGATAGTTAAAAGTAAAATAGTTTCTAACAGATTGGTAACAGAAAGCGTTATATCTGTTACACTTTTATAAGTGTTCGACGCAAAACAGGTTCAAAACACCCAAATAAGTGATACAGGAATAATTCTGTAACAGATTTAATGTCTAACCCCTACGAAAGTGTATCCTTATAAAGGTGTTTTTGAATCCCTGGAGACAACTGTCACTGTTTTTTTTTTTTATGTCAGTCTGTCCCGTCAACACCGCACTGATAGTGTCTTTCTACGCGGTTGTGATTTAGTGTATATTTTTTAGTGTTATATTGTCTTTCCAAAAATCTAATTGAATATTTTCAAATTACTTTTACCAAGGTACATTTGAGGCTTGAAAAGAGAAAGTCTCTAGGGATAAAATCCCTAGAAACCACACTGGTCAACAAAATACCTATGGAAAGTTTTATCAACCTAGGCAGTGAATATTCTTTGTTAATTAAAACTGATTAGTTTGCATGCTTTATTATAAAGACAAATGTGTATATATATATAGCGTAACTATTGATTAATAGGTTAATAACCTTTTCTTTTACAGCAAAATATTTTAGACACAGAACAAAGAGGTCTGTAAGTCTATTAATATATGAAACAGGACAATGAGGCCTGTGATTTACAAATATATTCATTGAACCCAGAACAAAGAGGTCTGTGGTATCAATTACTAAAGTATTTTGGGGACAATGAGGCCCACTTTTATTTTTCAGAGAAATGTTAACCTTTTTTTTCTTTTACAGCAAAATATTTTAAACCCAGAACAAAGAGGTCTGTGGTATCTATTACTATTATAAATTGTTTTGGGGACAATGAGGCCCACTTTTATTTTTCAGAGATTTTTGTTAATAACAATTATGTTAACCTTTATAAAGTGTTTGGGGACAATAAGGTCCACTTTTATTTTGCAAAGATATTTTGTTATTAACAATTATAATGTTAAGTGTGAGGACACACTTTATCTTGGATGGCCGAATCTGTTAGCAACTACACTGGAATACCTTATTGTTAACATTTTATTGTTTTAAAATTATAAATTAGCTGTTCGGCTTGATTAAATTGTTTAAGATTGATCCATTAAAAGTTGTTAAACGATGACTCTCGTACGGCCGCCATCTTGTTGTTTACGTCTGCTTTGAGAGTATATAAATGGCGCAACAGCCGTCCGAGCGTCATTCGTTGTGTGAACGTCGCCTTGAGCACATCGTGAAGGTATGTAACTCTTTGTATATAAATATTCTGGTGAGCATTGTAAGTCTTACTAAGTTGATGTTAAAGATTTAAAGTTATTTACATGATGAGATATTGTATTGGAATTATAAGTTAAATTTAGAGTGCAGGTTTTAATTATCCCGAATAAATCCATTAAATTACATAATTCATTATTTTTACTTCACATCCTAGCTAGTCTGTGAATAGGGTCGTTAACACTAATATAAGATGAAATAAGTCCCTTTGAAGATTTGGACCTCGTGTCATTAAATCGTTGAGGCTATATCCAGTCGATGTTTTTGCTGATGCATTGAAAACGGTTCGCAGCTTTGTCGTAGTGGAGTCGGTTTTCAATACACCGTGGTGAGGTAGGTAGCATGATGATTCATTGTAGTGTGTTACTGGAGTCATTTGACCTTGTTGTTCGTATTCCCGTAGAAACTGTTTATAACTCTCGCAAAATTGTTTATTTTTAGACATTTTATTTTCTAAGTTAAAAAATTGTGCAAGGGCCTTCGGTTTTGACTGACCCAATTTATTTTCGAATCCGGGTTCCTGATATTAATCGTCTTGTTGTATGCTGATAGAGCTGCTCGCTATATTTTTTATTTTGAGTCGATTCAGAAGTTGAGTCATTGATTTCTTCGAGCTCCCAATATTGGGATATCTCAGACAAGTTATTAATTACGACATGACAATTAAATGTTTTTACGTTGCCCGAGAGTATCCAGCCCAATCGAGTCTGTTGGGCGATAGGCGCCATGTTAGGGCCCTTTATAAGGCCACCCATAATGATTTCGGAGTAAATGCTTGCATCCAGCAGAAGATCAATAGACCTAGAAACATTGTACTCTGGATCAGCTAGTTGTATATGTTGTAAATGCGGCCACGACTGTTTATTGAACGACATGTTAGGCAGATTGTTTATGACGTGTTTAATAACTAATGCTTCAGTTGTAAATTTATATTCTTGGTAAATGGATTGACATTCCAACGTGACGACTCCCTTGCCACACTTCGATCCATTACCAATGCCAGAAACGGATGCGTGGTACCGTTGTCGAGGCAAACCCCTGTGTGCATGTCGAGAAATTTCCCTAAAACAAAAAGTCGGTTTTCAGTTCGCGATATATAATACACGCTAATTCGGGAGTTCGAGCCTGATTAATGACTAAATTTTGGGACGTTCGCACTTGAAAAATATTCAATACAATTTAATTATTTAAATGTCATTAATTAGGGTGATCCTATTTCTTATCACTATAATTTTTCTAGAATTTTTGGGAACACATATTTATCTTATTTCTAATTATATAGCAATTTTTTGCTCGTTGTCCGAGTGAATAAGGGTTGCCCTTGTCTACTATTTAATTGTTTATGCTAAAACTTTACACCAATTTACTTGAAGGCATACCCTTAATCACCCCGTCAATTTTCGTTAAGGGTGTTCACCCCCAACCCCTTTAATTTGGTCCTTATTTCCCCCGAGTCGAGGGTCCCACTGCACTATTTTGCTAATATCTATAGTATTACAGTGTCAAAAATTCTGAAACTTTGTGTGACCCTTGCTAGTGAAATAATTGATTATATTAATCAATAAAAAAGTGGGGTCACCGCTGGATTTTTTATGTAATAATTTGTCAAAGTCTCAGAATTTCCTACCACTTTTGTAACCTTAATATCTCCTGATCCCGCTGTCCGATCTTGAAGGTTGAGGTGTCTACTCGTAGAGGGCGTCGTGGGCTGGCTCCCTGCTGCTCCCTCGGGAACTGGTAGCACGTTGCCCGGGGGTTTTGAACTTTGGTGATTTGGGCCGTTGTTATCGGCCCAAAAATTTTTGAAGAGGTTCTAGCCCACGCAGGTCCACAAGGCGCTGATTTGTGCAGTCGAAAAAGTTGTTGTCACCGCTTTAGTTTCCGCAGCGTTTCCATCCAAAGGTGCAAAAAACTGGTTTTTCGAGGATAACTCCCTCAATATTTGGCCGATTTCACTGGCACTTTCACCATCACATAGGGCTCGACAGCCCGCACACTTTGATGTATCACACTTGCACTTTCTCGCGACTTTTCTTATTTTTGCAATTTTTCTACTGCGGAGCGACTTAGAACCGTGGCGCTTGGGTCAGGGGGTGCGGTGCAACTGGGGTTAGGTTAGGTTAGGTTTTTTTTTTTTTTTTTAATCTTTTTTATTAAAATAGTGTGACTGATTAAATTAAGTTAAGAAGTTTTTGTCGTGGGGGATTTGTTATTGTGCGTACTTGCACCCGAGGGTTGAGGCTAAGGATACCTCTCGCCTAGAGTGCAAGTACAGGAAAAGAGAAAGAGAAAGAAAGACAAAAGAATTGGAAATAAAGTGTAGCTTCTATAGAAGCTTTAAGTTATTAGTGATATTAGTATTAACCGTAGTTTATACGTTCTTCTAATTTGTGGAGGTAATTTTGACGAAGTGTGCATAGGTTTGATGTGGACGCGTGATTGATGTTTAAATTTAATTTGGGGTTTTTGGCTTTTGCGTTTGCGCAATTGATGCATTTTGCCGCAGACTCAGAGGTTTTGTTGGGGCAATTTTTTAATTGGTGACTGATGTCGGAGCAATGGCTGCAATGGGGTTTTTCAGAAGAACAATGCTTGCCGGTGTGACCAAACTTTTGACACTTAAAGCACTGGACTAATGGGGTGTGCTCTTCGACGTGTATACGGCGGTGGTCAATGTTGAGTTTTTCAAGCAGAATAGCATTACGCCATACATCGGGTGTCGCTCGGAAGATGACGTTGTATAACTTGTCGTTTCGGTTTTTCTTCGCCAAACACGGAGTGAGTTCGGCGCCAGGTTTGTCGAGAGCATTTTTAATGGGGGTATTCTGGGTCACGATGTATTCTTTTATCTGTTCATACCTGATTTCCCTGGGGATACCCTTAAGTATGAACATAGGTTGCAGTAGGTGTGCCATCTCGGCTTTCAAATTGGTGTTGCATTTAAGATTATTGAGTGTTTCGGTACATTGTGTTTTAGTTTCAAAGTGTACTTTAACCTTGTTGTTAGATACTGCTTGGTATTTTATTGGTGCATAAGGCACATTTTTAAAAGTGTACTTTTCATGCCACTTAGAGGTGTCATCTTGTCGGTTGGTAGCTGAGGGAATGGTAATAATAAGAGCTGGTTTAGTTGTTTTTTGGGTGGGTTTTTCTATCTTTCCTGATGTTGAATTGTTAGATTTTGTAACTGTAGCATAGGACTTAGTGTTTGAGATTATTGGAGTTGTTTTAGGGTTTAGTTCGTCGTGGATTATTTCTTTAATTATTGTTTTAAGATTATTTATATCTAAGTTACAATTGTGCTGGGGTGCCGATTCCTTTATTAATTTTGTGAGGTCGTCCTTATTAAGGTCACTGTTATGTTTAGGGGGTGTTGGTAGGTGAAATTTAATGAGGCATTCTTCTATTATTTTGGTTCTTTTAAAAATGACGTTAGCTAATTTGGTGAATTGGTCTTTGGTGGTATTGGGTGCTTCTAAAAGCGTTAATATAACGTTTGCAGCTTTATTTAGCGTTTTAGTTTGGGCCAATATAACATTAGTTATATTGGTTGTGGGGGGTTCCGGATAGGCCTGCGGAATGAAGTCGTCCTCGATATATTGAATTTCAGAGACATCCTATTTTAGTTTGCATTCTTCTTACTTCTGGTATGCATAATTGTGTTTTTGTGTGTTGCATAGAAAATCGATCAGCTTACATCTGACAATTAAGTTGATTAATTTTCAATACAGGTTCAGTTTACTCTATACGGAACACACGATTTCATAAGTAGCAAATATATTATGAACCAACTTGATAACTACGGATCTTTAAAGTGTACTGCATTGGATGATTCTACTAAATGTGCACAGTTCTTAAACCATAGGGACAAATGTAAAGGTTTTAGTGTAATATCTTTTAACGTGAGGAGTATTAACAAAAATCTGGATATGTTTTTAGCATTCATATCTACTACGGGAATTAATGTAGATGTAATGGTGCTTTCCGAATGTTGGACTAATGACTAATTTATACCTCCGGTAGTCCAAGGGTATAATTATTATGCAACAAAACACTCGATTAACCAAAATGATGGCATTGTAGTATATGTTCGGGAGTCTATTAAAGTTACCTATTATGAACCGTTACAGATAGTTCAAGCTAATTGCCTGGTGTTAACCTTGCCAAATAACTTGTGCATTGTGTGCTGCTATCGAACCCCATCTTTCAGCAACATAACACCTTTTCTGAATTCGGTTGATGCTATCCTGCATTCTATAACATGTAATACATTAATTTTTACTGGAGATATCAATATTAATATTCTCCCAGGAAATGATAAAGAATTAATTTATTACTGGTAGTTAAAAGTATGACATGCTCTCTTAATACATTTCTTGGGTGGTGGCATGTGGTGCGGATCGTTACGTTCCCTAAGATATGGTTGAGCGAAGCGATGGCTGTATCATGCGTCATGCTCGTGAACGGGTGCTGCCTTGGGAAATGGGTCTGCTTTAACCTTCAGTATTCAGTATTGACTAATACTAAACATAAATCTTGTTGTTTTCTTAAATTTGTCGTTTATTCCCTGTATGTTATTGCAATGTTCAGGGATACTTACTTTAAGTAAGTACAGATACTTGTTGACTTTGTTGCAATCAACGAAACAACGAAATAATGATATCATAACACTATTAGTATTGTCATAACAAAATAATTTTGTTTTTTTTTTTTGTGGATTGTGTATGGTGACGACGTATTATATTGTAAATGTCGTTACTTCTGTTAAAGCTGACGAGTTTCTTGCGCCCATTTTTCTTGTCAGTTAAAAGACGTCCTGAATGGGTGGTAGGAAAAAATGTTGGACGATTCAAAACTACTTATTTTTAAGTGCATTTGAATAAAGTTATTTTCATTTTCATTTTCAGAAGACCAACAGGCCCACGAAGAAAAAGGCCGCGCCGCCGACTCCTAGCGCTATATCCGCTGATGGGGCCGAGGCGATGGAGATAGCCGCGGCCGTAGCGGCAGAGTAATGCTGAAATGGGGGAAGGGCGGAAAGCCGAGTCCCCGTTGATGGTGAGAGCCGGGCGGCAGAGACGGGGAAGCTCTGTCGCCCATCGCAGGGCTTTCGTGGTGGATGGACGCGTTCCGTGTTTCGGCGCGCCCACACCGAGGGAGGGGGCTCGTGAGCTCCCAATGAGGGGTCCAAAGGACCGCCGGCGGCGGACCGCGGTAGTATCTTAGCTTCCCGTGGTTCGTCGCATAGCGGCAGACGGAACACCGGGGGGTTTTAGTGGGTATGCCCGTCAGCCTTTTACTGACGGGTGAGTCCCACATAACCCCGCCGTCTCCCCAACGGTGGGGTAAGCGCAACATTTCCCCCCGTAAAAAAAAAAAAAAGGTTAGGTTAGGTTAGGTTTTTTTTTTTTTTTTATCTTATTTGTTAATAAAAAGTGAAATTTTATATTGTTATATATTTGTTCAGTTTTTCGCATACTGTATGTTATTGTGAAGTAATTGCACCGAGGGTCGAGGCTAAGGATACCTCTCGTCAAAATACAAGTACAGGAAAAGACAGAGTTTGTAGGCAGAGAGAGCCTGCAAACTGGAATGAAAGAAAGAGAACAAAAAGAAATAAAGTGTAGCGGTTAGGTTAGGTTAGGTTAGATTATGGTTTTTTTTTTTTTATCTTATTTATTAAACAAAAGTGACATTTTAATTATTATACATTTATTATGTTTTTCGCAAACTGTTTGTTGTTGTGAAGTAATTGCACCGAGGGTCGAGGCTAGGGATACCTCTCGCCAAGATACAAGTACAGGAAAAAGAAAGAGTTTGTAGGCAGAGAGAGCCTACAAACTGAAAAGAAAGAAAAAGGAAAGAAATAGAAATAAAATTTAGCTTCTATTGAAGCTTAATTATCATTGTTATTAAACTTGTGGGTGATTATTTGTAGTTAATTATTTAATATAAGTTGTTTGTAAGTAAATTAGGTGTTATTTGTTTTGCTGTTGCTAAGGTGTTAAATTAGTGTTTGAGTGTGCAAACTGGTTGGTTATTTGCAACCGTAGTTAATTCTCTCCTCCAGCTTTTTGAGGTAGTTTAGACGAATCAAGCACTGGTTAGATGTAGAAGAATGGTTAATATTTAAATTGACTTTAGGATTTTTGGTGTTGGCATTGTTGCAATTTGTGCATTTTGCCGCGGAAGGAGAGTTTTTGTTGGGGCAATTTTGATAGGAATGATCGTTGTCGGAGCAGTGGCTACAGAAATTTTCTTTATTGGGGCAGTGCTTTACTGTGTGTCCAAACTTTAGACATTGAAAGCACTGTAGAAGGGGTGCATGTTCTTCAATATGGATTCTACTATGGTCGATATTGACTCTTTCTAAGGCTATTACACTTTTCCAGACATCTGGAGTGGCTCGAAAAATTGCATTGTATAAGGATGAATTTCTATTTTTCTTTGCAAGACAAGGTACTAGTTGAGAATTGGGATTATTTAGGGCATTTTGAATGGTAGAGTTTTGAGATATTATGTAATTATTTAATTCGAAGAACGGGATTTCTTTCGGGATGCCTTTGATTATAAACATTGGCCGTAAAAGTTTAGCCATTTCTGCGGTTACCTCTGTGTTATTTTTTAATTTGTTGAGAGTTTCGGTGCAATGTGAAGGTTTTTCAAACTCGACCTTTATTTTATTGCTTGATATTGGCTGAAATTTGGTAGGGGCGTAAGGGACATTCTTGAAGGTGTAACTTTGTTGCCACTTAGCTGTGGCCTCCTGGCGGTTTGTAGCAGAGGGGATGGTAATAATTATGGCGGGTTTTGTTATTTTAGAAGTGGGTTTAATTGGGTTATTAGTTGTGGGTTTGGTATTGGTTTTTGTGACTGTTGCATAGGATTGAGTGTGTGAGATTTTGGGAGTAGTTGTTGTCATTAATTCCTCGTGAATAGTTTCTTTAATAATTTGTTTTAAATTTTCTATGTTTAAAGTGCAGGTGTGTTGTACTACGGGTTCTGTGCAAGGTTTTTCATTATTTTGTGAGTTTACGGGTATAATAGTTGTTAGTCTGGCTAGGTAGTCATTAATGCTATCAGCTGCATCTTTAATATCCTGGAGCTTTGCTAGAATATCGTATTTGTGTTGAGATTTGATATTGGATACTTTGGGTGATATCAGGTTTGCAGTTGCATGAATGTAGCCGACTTTGGTTTCTATGTAATAGGCCAGGTTTTCAATGTTTTCCTCCTCTTCTTCCTCAATCTCCTCGTCATACTCCGAGTCGTCCTGGTCGGACGAGCTAGCAGGAGATGGGTCACGGGGAGGCCTTGCATTGGTAGGAATTGGGTTATTGGATTGAGGCAACATAGTAGGTTCTTTTGTATTAGTAAGATGGTTGCTCAACAAAGCGTTGATTTTAGCAGCTCTTGCGAGATCAGGGTTCATGTTTTATATTGTTTGGAGTAGAGGGTGTATATACAGAAATAAACACTAGGTGATAGAGTGAAATTAGTATTAAAATTACAAAATTATAGTACAATTTAGCAAAATTAAACGATGTTAATTATTTCGAAAAATTAAATTTTTAGGTGAAAATTTTAGAAAAACTATAGTATTTACAAAGAAAAGTTATTAGATTAATATGTTAATTAGGCTAAAAACTAACAAAAATTATGTATAAACGAAGTAAAGAACTTATACTAATAGTTAAGGTTGAATTAAAAACTTAAGAAATTTTTGAAGTGAAAAAGTGAAATTTTAATTGTCGATAAAAAAATTGTTTATTGATAGAATAATTCAGTGCAACCGTATATTGTAGAACTAAGGGAGTACTGATATGTGATTCAAACCGGTTTATAAAATCTTTTGTGGTTGATGAAATTTAAGGTTTTGTTTTTGTCGAGAAAAGTGGTGTTATTTTGGTGATGTTTAGGGATAATTTTCTTAAAAAGTATAAAATATATGACAAAAGTTTATCTAAATAAAAGATAAAGATTAACAAGATCTATAAAACTAAGCTTAAAAAAAAAAGAAATAATGTTAAATTTATAATTTTATGAAAGTTTGAAACTTAAGAAATTTTTGGGTGAAAAAATGAAAATTAAACTGATGGTAGGAAAAAATTCTGTCGATGAATTTTGCTGTTGCAACAATATATTGTAGATCTAACTGAGTACTACAATAATGTTTAAACAGAACTAAAATATCTCTTACGGATCAGGAAATATAAGGTTTTCTGTTATGTGCCAAAATGGGTGTTTTTTTGGTATATATTAGGAATTTTTATCTCGAAAAGTATAGGAGATATAGAAAAAACTTATGTAAATTTAAGTTAGGGATTGACGAGATCTACAATAAAACACAATCAAATTGAAAATCGGTTAAAATGGAAAAAAGTTGTACATGAAAAAGTGGTGAAATTAAGTCAATTTTTGAGGAAAATTTGGGAACATGCTTATTTTTCGGAAAATTGTGGATGGATTTTCAATTAAAAATATGGAGAAGATGCCTTAGGGGCCCTGCTAGATATAATTGAAAACAAAATCAAAATCGGATCAGAAATGAATTTTTGGTGAATTTTCTAAAAATTTGGGGTCGACTGATTTCACTCAAAAATCCACCTAGGCTCAGAGGGTCCCATATAAAAGACATCAACGCTCGGCCTGCTGACTCGGCAACATCGACTTAAGTATGGGGAAAAATTTTTATGAATTTATTTTGGGGAAACTATTGGAAGGATCAATTTGGGGTCAAAGGGGGGTCGATAGAGGAGGTCGAGAGCTATGCGTGGGATTTTTTTCGGAAAAGTTGGGTAGTATTTAGTAGCAATTTAAGGGTGGTTGGTTAGGTTTGGTTAGGTTATGGTTAGGTTCCCGTGTGCAGTTGCTGGAACTGCCATCGGGCGCGTCCCCCGCGTGGTGGATTGGGGAATGGCCCCCAGGTATGGGGGCTACCGGATTTTCGGCGCGAACCAAAACCAGCAAAAGACGGGCCCATCTGGCGTCCCGGACGTTTTCCGGGTAGCGGCAGTTTGGGTCACAAGAGGGACGGGGAAATTGGTCGTGGACCTACTGGTCCGATCCGCTTTGCGAATGTCGAAGGCTCCTGGTCGGCGTCCCAGACGTACTCTGGGTAGCGGCGACGCGGTTCGGGCTCGACCGGCGTCCCGGATAGTCCGGGTAGCGGCGGTGCGAGCGGGGGCGATGGGTCCGTTTGCTCGTGGTGGTCATGAGCAGCGGACAGGTGAAATCTCACCAACCATCGGCCAACCCGTTACCCCTCGTTGAGAGGGGCCGGGGGGGGTATGCCCTTAATTGGGTGACCCTGCGAGGAGAAAACCTCAATAAAAAACCCTAACCCCAAGTTTGCTGTCGCGAATTGGCGAGGGGGTGAGTGGCTGGTGGGGAACCAGTCTCTACACGGCAGCGGAGCAGGGAACCGGCGGCCCCCCTGCTTCGAGAACCATACGCTTGCCCAGGCATGGGGCCTCTACCTGGGTGGACCTACGTTGTCACCATACTCGTGGGATCAAATATGGATTCACGTAACTTAAAAACTAAAAAACCCTTATTGGATGATGGTGGGCCTATCTCGGCCGGAAGAGAGAGGGAGGAGCCGAGCTCGGGCGGGGAAAACGAGCATACGCCTCTGGCGTCCGAATCCGCTGCACAAGCGAGAGGAGGCAGCATTTGCCAAGAAGACAAGGCACAAAATCCAGAGAGAAGTTGTGCAAAGGAGTCTAAACCAAAGAAAGTGATTCGTTTGGTATTCGACTTTGAAAATGTCCGGTCTACTGCTTCAAGCAGCTGTGCGGACTATGAAACTGGCGGCGCAATGTCAGCAGATGAAGGAGGAAGGAGTTTGTCTGCTGCGCACTCACTAACTAGTGTCAACCTAATAGGAGACCTCAACAAACGGGTCACTCGCTCGGCCCGAAAGAGAATGCTGGATGGAACCCCATTGGTGAATCCAGACTCGGATGAAGAACCGGTAACTGCGGCAACGCCTAAGATACCAACCGCCCGGCGAGGTGGCTTCTCTGGAGCTCACTGCGGTGCTCCTAAAACCAATAGTAGGACTGAGACCCTGGACTTCGACTACTTCCAGGGTGCCCCGTTGGATGATTATCTAGATGATGCAGAAAACTGGCCCGGAGAGCTCATGAATCCGGACCCGGAACCGGATGAACGCATGTCTTCGCCACCTAGGGCGGAGATATTAAACGCGGACGAGATGCGGACAGATGCAATAGCCAAACTATATGCCATTAGGGAGGTTTCGCATAAGTCCAAAAACTTGAAGGGTGGCTGCCAAAAAGTCTTAAAGGAGTCACTTAACACGTTAGAAGGCATTGTAGACCAATTGGCCAACAGAACAGTGACAGATGTCACTAAGAAATTAATGGCGGACAATGCACGCCTCAGCAGACAGCTGGAAAATATGGAGAGGGAAATGAAGGCTGTCAAAGCGGCATTGGAGGAGCAAAGACGCACTGGCAGACAAGAACATGTCTCTCGCAAAGCCTCTCCACCTAGGACTCTGCCATCCAGGCATGCTCCCAATGCAACACCAGACTCTGACTGGTTGGAGGAGCTAAAACGCTCATTGTTCGTCTCAATTGGGGAGATGGTCAATGTTCGATTAGCCAGCCTTAGTGAAAGGCTCCCGCCTGCTCCAGTTCTGAGACCGCCTCTCGCGGTAGACCAGAAAAAGAGTACGGCCCCGGCTAAAACTCCTACGGTGACACCCAAAACGGCTAAGACCCGGTCTAAGAAGGCTTCTGGCACTATGCCACCGCCACCTCCACCCGCGGAACCTCGACTGAGTGATCGGCAGACTACGCCGGCCTCAACCTCGGCGGAGAAGTGGACTGAGGTGACTTACAAGAATGGCAAGATGGGTAAGGCGCAACGTAGAAAAGGAACCAGTGGTACTGACCCCAATAAATCTGCTAGTGGACCGTCCTCTAAGGCTACGACAACTTCGCAGTCTGCACCAAAGAAAAAGAAGGCTAAAAACAAGAGGCTGACCCCTCCGCGATCTGCTGCTGTGGTTGTAACCTTAGTTCCTGAGGCGGCAGAGAAAGGAGTCACTTATGCCGAGATTTTGGAAAAGGCGAAGAAAGAGGTCCAGCTGCATTCGATCGGCATCGAGGGGGTCAGATGTAAGCAAGCGGCCACTGGTGCCAGGATTTTCTCGATTCCTGGTTCCGAAAGCGGGGAAAAGGCAGACGCTCTTGCCGAAAAATTAAAAGCTGCGCTGACTGGTATCGCCAAGATCGACAGGCCGGTTAAATGTGCAGATCTGCGAATAACCGGTCTGGACGACTCTGTTCGTCAAGAGGACATAGCGAATGCTATCGCAACCATAGTAGGCTGTCCTGTCGATCATGTCATGGTTGGCAAAATAAATGTTGGGCCCGGGGGCATGGGATCGGCTCTAGCCAAGTGCCCCGTGGTGGCAGCTAAGAAAGTGATGGTCGTAGGTAGAGTCCTAGTAGGATGGAGCTCTGCGCAAGTCCGGACACTGGATCCTCGGCCCATGCGTTGTTACAGATGCATGGGCATAGGACATACCCGCCAACGTTGCCCCTCAAAAACTGATCGCAGTGGATTTTGCTACCGCTGCGGAAAATCCGGGCACAAGGCACAGGGATGCAAGGCAGAACCGCATTGCTCTATATGTGCGGAAGCCCGACTACCAACTGGCCACATAATGGGGGGAAAGAACTGCAACCCCCCTCATACCAAGCCTAAAAGGGTAACTAGGACCCAAGCCCAGGCCAATGAAGAGGAGCATGATCAGCCCATAGAGGAAATTGAAATGTCGCCTATTAATGTCTAACTCCCGACAAATCAACTTACTTCAGAGTAACCTGAACCATTGTGCTGGGGCTCAGGATTTGATGCTTCAATCCATGGCTGAGCGGAACATTGATATTGCAGTTGCTTCGGAGCCATACTGCGTACCGTCGCAACCGCACTGGGTAGCAGATCTCATAAACTCCGTTGCTATCACTGTTCCGGTTGCATCACCCATTCCTCTGGTAGTTCTAGAGAAAGGGCTGGGATATGTCGCGGTCAAATGGTGTGGGATGGCTATTATTGGCGTTTATTTCTCGCCCAACGCCAGCGTTCCTGAGCTCGAAGCTTATGTTGGCTTGCTTGGATTGGTGATTAGGCGACTCTCTTCCATTGTGGATGTTACATTCGTAACTCCTGCTTTAGCCTCACGTGTTCACGGCTGGCACGTTATAACAGGGAAGGAAGCCTTATCCGACCACCGTTATATCACCTTCAAGTTGTCCCCCTCGCCGGGTGTAAACTACGCTTCACCACCGCAGCGCGGGGCACAGTTCCCGAGGTGGGGCTTGACACAACTTGATGTCGGGATGGCTATAGAAGCAGCAATCGTCCAGAGTTGGGCCACACCACCAACGATCAACGAAAGGGGCGTAGACGAGCAGGCTGCACACCTCAATTCGTCTCTAGCTTCTGTATGTGATGCAGCCATGCCCCGCGTCAGCAATCTCCGGCTAAACCGGAAACAAGTTTATTGGTGGTCAACAGAGCTCGCCACCCTACGTGAAGCTTGTAACTGTGCTCGTCGCGCCCATAAGCGCTGCCGCCGACGGAGACACACGGACGAAGAGGAAGAACTTCTATACAGGTCTTATAAAGAGGCAAAAAAGAAGCTTCAGGTGGAAATCTCACGGGCAAAATCTAGGGCCAGAGAAGAGTTCCTACAGGAACTGGACAGGAATCCCTGGGGTCGCCCCTATCAAATGGTCCGCGGCAAGATGCGGCACAGAGCACCTGCGACTGAGACTTTCGATCGCCAATTATTGGAAGATGTTGTGTCCGGCCTGTTCCCAAGCAGAGCAGAGTTCGTTCCTCCGGTGATGTGTCCGCCAACGATGGATCAAGAAACCCCAGAAGAAGTCCCCCCAATAACGGAGGACGAGCTAAAGTCAGCGTTGGATCGACTAGGGTCGCGAAACAAGGCTCCCGGCCCAGACGGCGTGCCAGGGCGCGTATTATTAGTGGCCCTCAAACACCTTGGAACCCGCCTGCAGGAGCTATTCGAAAACTGTCTCCGATCCGGGAACTTCCCAAGGCAATGGAAGACTGGACGCCTATGCCTACTGCCTCAAGTCTCTCCTTCAGCCTACAGGCCCATAGTGTTGCTGGATGAGGCGGGAAAGCTTCTCGAGCGCTTGCTCGCAGCTCGCATCATCCAGCATCTAACGGAAACTGGCCCAGACATATCGGACCGCCAGTATGGCTTCCGGACGGGTCGGTCAAGTATAGACGCCATATCCGAGTTGGGAAACCTAGTCAAGGGAGCAACGGAGCGGGGGCAAAAGGTGTTGGCAGTGTCATTAGACATTGCTAATGCCTTTAACACCTTACCCTTCGCAACCATTCGAGAGGCCCTCAGATTCCACGGCGTGCCGATCTACCTGCGCCGAATTATCGACAGTTACTTACAAGACCGGTATATCCAATTTATAGGACCTGATGGTAGGCGACACACACGCCAAATGACTTGTGGAGTTCCACAAGGGTCGGTCTTAGGACCACTTCTGTGGAACATTGGCTTTGATTACGTCTTGAGAGGCGCGCTACTACCCCAGATGCATATTATTTGTTATGCTGACGACACGTTAGTTGCAGTTCAAGGGGACAATTTTCAAGATTGCGCGCGGCTAGCAAGAATTGGAGCAGGACTGGTTGTCGACAGGATCCGTATGCTGGGACTGAAGGTAGCCCTGAATAAAACGGAGGCCATTCTTTTTCATGGCCACCGTGGCAAGCCACCACCTGGCTCCATTATCCAGGTAGACGGTGTAGGAATACCGGTCAAGGGGACACTTAAGTACTTGGGCCTCACACTAGATAGCCGCTGGACGTTTTGCGAACACTTTCGTCAGCTGAGCCCTCGACTTATCAACGCTGCTGGAGCCCTTAGTCGTCTGTTGCCAAATATCGGAGGCCCAGATGTGACATGCCGCAGGCTTTACGTAGGAATCCTACGAAGTATGGCCTTATACGGGGCACCCGTGTGGGCGGAGACACTCAATTTGAGCAACTGCAAACTCCTTCGAAAGCCGCAGCGAGTAATTTCACTTAGAGCCATACGTGGTTACCGCACGATCGCATGGGCTGCGGCTTGCGTTCTTGCTGCAACCCCACCATGGGAGCTCGATGCTGAGGTGCTCGCAGATACATACAGAAGCAGAGCTGACGCAAGAAGTCGCGGGGTGCGTCCCGCCACAGAAGACATTGTGAACGCGAGGCGTGCAGCTGAAGACACCTTAATGGTGCGGTGGACAGAAGACCTGGAACTATCCAGGTATGGAGCCCGCACAATCGAGGCGATCCTACCACTGCTTACCGAATGGGTGAAGAGAAGGCACGGCTCCCTTACTTTCCGGCTGGTGCAGGCGTTGACCGGACACGGATGCTTCGGCGACTACCTGCACCGTATCCAAAGGGAGACGACCCAAATATGTCACGAGTGCGGCGCGGCAGAAGATTCGGCTCAGCACACCCTTGAGGTGTGCCCAACATGGAATCGGCAGCGCCGCGCTCTTGTCGCTAATGTAGGTGGAAACCTCTCCCTGCCCAGCGTAGTCAAGGCTATGCTGGACAGCGATAGGTGTTGGGAGGCAGCGGTCTCCTTCTGCGAACAGGTGATGGGGCAGAAGGAGGCCACGGAGCGGATCCGCGAGGATGATGCAAACGCGGACCAGCTCCGTCGAAGACGGCGAGGAGGGCGACGACGACGTTACGTCCATCTTCTCCCTCCATAACAGGGCTCGCAAGCGGGTGCAGGGCAGCTCCCGCTTGCTTTGCACATCCCTGTTTGTCTGGGAGGATGCCCAAGTGTGCTCGGGCCTCCCCCAAAGCCGTGAGGAGGCTCTGTAAAGGCTGAGCCAGCCGGTACGACTCGGTCGCCTTCTTATAAGGATCCCGAGTCGTTACTCACCGGAGGAGAGGGCACACCAAGGGAGTTTTAGTGGGTATACCTCCGAGCACCCATCGAGCACCAGACTCGATGGATGCACGGAGGTGAGCCCCACATAACTCCGTAGTAGCCCAGCTCCGGAGTATGCATAAGGCTGCATTTCTCCCTTGCCAAAAAAAAAAAAAAAAAAAAAGGGTATGGTTAGGTTAGGTTAGGTTAGGTGTTTTTTTTTTTTTTTTATTGATCTTATTTGTTCCTAAAATTTGTTTGTTTTGTTTCGCAGGTTGGGGAGCTTGTTTTAATTGGATGTTTGTTCGGGTAGAGAGCGATTGGATACTCTCTAACCGTAATAAGTCGACAAAGGTAAGTTTTAATATTTGATTTGTTTCGAAGATGTTATTTTGATAAGAATAGCATTTATGATTTCGTTGTTTTAAATGGTGTTTGTGTTTGCTTTTATTTATTTGCTTCGAATATTGCTTTAGTATGATTTATGTGTTATTGAATTTTTTAAGGTTTGTTACTATATGTTCTACAAATTTTTAAAATGACTCTATTGTTGATTGTTTACGTTTGATTTCGCTTATTTTGAATGGTTCTATTCTGAGATGATTGCAAAGTTGCATGTGTGAAAGTCTGGGAATGTTAAATTTGGGACACTCTTTAAGTAGATGATCAAAGTCTTGCACTGTTTGGTTATCACAGGGGCACAAGTTGTTGTTGGTGATTTTGAACCTGTTAAGATATTCTTTGTGATAACCATGTCCTGTAAGGAGTTGAGTAAGGCTGAAAGAGACTCCTGTAAGCGCTAGTAGGGAATGGCAATCCGCTATAGTCGGAAGCCATTTTCTTGTTTTGGCTCCCTGTGTGGCAGTTGTATATCTAGACTCCCACTGAGCTATAGTGTCTCTTCGAAGTCTAGTTTTGGCGAATGAGGCGGCGAACTTGTCGAAGTCAGGTTGTTTACGTAGAGTCGCGGCTTGTTTCGCCGCAGCATCGGCCGATTCATTACCAATGATGCCGATGTGACTCTTTACCCATGCAAATCTTAGGCGTCCAGGGTGCCGCAGAATTATGCCGTGAATTTCGGCAACCAGCCGATGGGTATTGCTGCGGTTCTGGAATGCCTGCAGAGATGACAATGAGTCAGTGTATATGACTGTATCGGTAAGCTTTTTGGTGGTTGCGAATTTGCAAGCGTGTAGAATGGCTAGTAATTCTGCTTGAAAGACACTGCAGGAGCTGTGGAGTTTGAATTTTTTAATTATGGGGGGCTTAGAAGTGTCCAGATCGTAACAGACGAAAGCAGCACCGACTGTGTCGTCGTCGAGCTTGCTTCCGTCTGTATAGATCTGGTACGCCTTTCCTTGATGTAGTGCATCCGCTTCTTGTTGACTATTTGCTTCTTTGAAGCTAGGCGATATTCTGACACTAGGGTGTAGTAGTTCTTCAGGTAGGACGGGTTTTTCCAATGTTAGGTCGCCCGGAAGTTGTGCAAAGACCCCAGTAAAACGCATTTTCTCTATCTCGTGTACCTCTTTGACCTTGGGGTCTAGTGGAATAAAACGCGCGAGTGCAATGGCTGCAATTGTAGAGATTGTGCGAAATCCGCGAATGGCTTTAATGGCAAAACGTCTTTGCATGCCCTCTAACAGTCGCCTCACATATTTGTTATTGGCAGCCTGTCCCCACACCCCAGCCGCGTATGTAATCATCGGCTCGATGTCATGGCGGTATATGATGCTTACGTTTTCCGGGTGCGCTCCCCAAGTTGGCCGAACAAACAGGCACAACCTTTGAAAGACCCTGGTTGCTTTAGCTATGGCGTACCGCACATGCGCACCGAACCGAAGTTGTTTGTCTATGATGACACCAAGTAATTTGAGCTCATTTTGAAATGTGAGCCTTTGTCCTGCGATAGTTAGGTTTGCCGTTTCCGCTTTCTTGTTGAACGCGATGGTTTGCGTCTTGTCCGACCCGAAAGTGAGCTTGACACTATTGCCCCATATGGTTATTTTGTTTAGTGCGTTGTTCGCATTATATTCGAGTTGCTGAATAGTGTATGAAGATACAACAAGCAGTACGTCATCAGCAAATGCTTGTAGATGACAACCTGCTGGGAGCGGGACTTGAAATAGATCATCTAGCATGATGTTCCATAAGACTGGGCCGCATGCAGATCCCTGGATGCAGCCCTTGGTCATCGGTCTAGTTACTCTTTCATCAGCGTGATCCAGTGTGACTCTTCGATTCTCAACATAGCTACGTATGAGGCCGAAAATGTTTCTTGGACAATTTTTCTTGCGCAATTGTTCAAACATGGCAGGCCACCATGCGTTATTAAAGGCGGACTTTATGTCTAATGATATTGCAATAGTAAGCTTGCCTTTGGATTTAGCAGCGCGTATTTTTTCAATGGCGGTGTTGAGCGCATCAACAGTGCTTCGTTGATCGGTGAAACCAAATTGTAAAGGAAAACTTTTGCCAGCTTTGGCCGCGGCATAAGTCACTCGTCTGATAAACAGTTTCTCGAGGAGCTTGCCAAAGACTGGCAAGAGTCCTATTGGGCGGAGCGATGATAGTGCTGACTGGTCTGGTTTGCCAGGTTTTGGTATTATTTTGACGTACGCCTCCTTCCACGCATACGGGAAGTAGTTGAGATTGAGGCACTGATTGAGAATGGCCACTAAGAAGTCTGGGTACATTCTGGCTACCTGTTTGCAGATATCTGCTGTAAGGTGATCTAATCCAGCCTTCTTATGGTTCATTTGATCTAGGCATTCCAGTACTTCCTCACAAGTAAATGGAGGGTCGTCCGGTGATTCATGATGTCGAGTGTGGGTGTCTGGGGTATCGGACGGGAAGAAGTGGTCGAGAATAGTATCTGCCGTATCTTTTCCACTTTGGGTGAAATTATTTCCCACTTTTATTGTGACAGGAGGGCGTCGTGGAGCAGCTTCCTTCAGCAGTCTGTTGGTGAGAGACCAGACGTTTTCCTTGGTCTGCAATTCACAGAACTCCCTGAAGTGCTTTGTCGACTCCGCTCTCATTTCCGCCGCGTATCCTTCTTTTGCTTTAGCTTGCTCATGGAGCAATTGGTCAATAGGGAGTCGGTTAGGTTAGGTTAGGTTAGTTTTTTTTTTTTTTTTTTTTTTTATCCATTTAGGGTAACGGATGAAAGTCCCTGCTATCGGTTTACAGGCGACATACATCTTTTTTTAGGACTTAGGAGGAAATTTGGTCGGTCACGGTCACGGTCAGGACCAGGACCGGTCAGGCCGGTCACGGTCAGGACCGGTCACGGTCAGGACCAGGATCGGTCAGGCCGGTCACGGTCAGGACCAGGATCGGTCAGGCCGGTCACGGTCAGGACCGGTCACGGTAAGGGATTGGGTATGGAATGTGGTATAGGTTTTGGTACAGGATAGTTTATTTGATTTTAATTTTTTTGTTTATTGTTTTATTTCTGTTATATTTTGTATTAGTTTAAGACTTTATTTTATTGCATGTTTTTTGGGACTTAGGAGGAAATTTGGTCGGTCATGGTCAGGCCGGTCACGGTCAGGACCGGTCACGGTCAGGACCAGGACCGGTCACGGTCAGGACCAGGACCGGTCACGGTCAGGACCGGTCACGGTAAGAGATTGGGTATGGAATGTGGTATAGGTTGTGGTACAGGATAGTTTATTTGATTTTAATTTTTTGTTTATTGTTTTATTTCTGTTATGTTTTGTGTTAGTTTAAGACTTTATTTTATTGCATGTTATATTATGTTGTGCCATAGTTTATGCGTTCCTCCAATTCGGAGAGGTATTTCTTTCTTGTTGGGCATAGGTTGGAAGTTGACGAGTGGTTTGTACTTAGGTTTAGTTTATTGTTTTTAGAATTTAGTTGGGAGCAGTTTATGCAGTTTGCCGCCTCGGCGGAGTCTTTCTTGGGACATTTCGTGAATTGGTGGCCGCTGTCAGAACAGTGGCTGCAATGAGATTCGGGGTTTGAGCAATGTTTTTCGGTATGTCCAAATCGTTGGCACTTGAAGCATTGAAGGAGTGGTGCATGTTCTGCGATGTGTATTCTCCTGTGGTCAAGGTTGACTCTTTCGAGTGTTATGGCGCTGCGCCATACTTCTGGTGTAGCTCTGAAGATAGCATTATATAGTTTTTCATTTTTATTTTTCTTAGCAAGGCATGCGGTTAGTTCGGCGCCAGGTTTGGTTAGTGAGTTTTTAATGGGTTCATTTTGGTTTATTATATAGTCCTTGATTTGGTTGAATTCTATCTCTTTGGGTATTCCCTTGATGATAAACATCGGTTGAAGGAGTTTAGCCATTTCTGCATTTAACTCTGAGTTAGTTTTAAGATTGTTAATGGTTTCTGTGCACTGTTGTTTATTTTGGAACTCCACTTTCATTTTATTGTTTGTTATTGCTTGGTATTTCATGGGTGCATAGGGGACGTTTTTAAATGAATAATTTTGTGTCCATTTGGCAGTGGCCTCCTGTCGGTTTTGTGCGGTAGGGATGGTGACTATGATGGCAGGTTTGGTTGTTTTTTGCGCTGGTTCTATTGTTTGTTTCTTGGTTATATCATTATTAGTTTTAGCAGCGGTGGCATAAGTTTTCTTGGTAGAGGTTATCGGGGTTATGTTTGAGTTGGTGTTCAGTTCTTCTTTGATTGTTTCTCTGATGATCTGTTTGATGGAGTTGATGTCAAATTTGCATTGATGTGTGGGAGTTTCCATGGTTTGTTTGTCTATTTCAGTCTTACTTTGGGAGTTTGGTGTGACGAGGTATGTTATTTTGTTTGCTAGTTCTTTAATTTCGTTGACTGTTTCTTTATTTCGAAGGTATTCTGGAGTGTTAATTATTTCTAGTAATTTATTGCAGGTTTGTTTTATTCCTATAGTTATTATGTCAGGGTATTCGTATTCTTCGATTTCTTCGGTTTCTTCTGTAGCAAGTATTAAGTCTGAGGGTACATACTCGTCTTCCATGTAGTCGTCGACTAGTGTATTTATTGATTCTTCTGAGTTTGAATGTGTGGAAGCCGCAGAGGAGCCGGATTCTGTAAGATAGCCTTGAGGTTGGGATTTCTTTATTTTGGTTTTGGAGGTTTTGATAGTTTCTTCTTTAGTTTTGGATGTGGTTGCTTTTGGGGAGTCCGGTTTCTTCTTGGCTTTTGCACCATAGCGTGTGTTAATCTTCCTCATGGTTGGGGAAGATGGGTCCGGAAAAGTTAATGTAGTAGATTTTCTTTTATGCATATATTGTTTCACTAAGTCACTGAGCACTGGCACTGTTATTAGCACAGTCACACTCACATTCACATGTGTACATAAGTTGCGCAGAGGTAACGGTCCCGGTCACGGTCAGGACCGGTCTCGGTCAGGACCGGTCACGGTAGCAGGTGGTGTGGTCACGGGTGTGACCGGTGGAGCTCAAGTGGACGCGTGTGTTCGCCACGAGCTCTGGACGACGACTGGTTAGGTTAGGTTTTTTTTTTTTTTTTATTCCGTTTAAGTTACGGATAGAACCCCTTGCTTACGGTTTACAAGCGAGTTTCCTCCATATTTGCTTTTTGTTTGGGTTTGAAAGGTGTGTTGTGTTTTATATGTCGCATATTTGTATGCTTTTTATTCTCGGATGAGTTTATTTATATTTTATTTAGGTTTTTGCAGTGTTTATATATGGCCGGTTTCTTTTGTTAAGTCTGTGTGTGCAATTTTTATTGTTTTAGTATTGTGATAGTTGTGTTTTACTTTGTGCCGTAATCAATTCGGCCTTCTAATTTGATTAGGTAGTTTTTTCTGATTGGGCACAAGTTGGAGGTGGAGGAGTGGTTGGTGTTATTATTGTTATTTTTGTTCATTTCATTGTATAGTGTGCAGTTTGAGCATTTGGCAACTTCTAAGTTCGTTTTATTCGGGCAGTTTTGGTACGTGTGGCCACTGTCTGCACAATGGCTACAGAAAAATTGTTTGTTGTTGCAGTGCTTACCAGTGTGGCCAAATTTTTGGCACTTGAAGCACTGCAATAGGGGGGCGTGCTCGGCTACATGAATCCGGCGATGATCAATATTAATTTTTTCTAGGGCGATGGCACTTCTCCAGACGTTTGGAGTGGCGCGGAAAATGGCGTTGTATAGATTTGGGTTGCGGTTTTTCTTTGCAAGACATGGGGTTAATTGTTCGCCGGGGTTATTAAGTGTGTCGCGGATAGGGATATTTTCATTGATTATGTATTCTTTTAGGGTTTCATATTTAATTTCGTTTGGGATGCCTTTTATGATTATCATGGGTTGTAGGAGTCTAGCCATTTCAGCTTGAACCTGTGTGTTGTCTTTTAGTTTATCTAGTGTTTCAGTGCACTGTTTGGTGTTTTCGAACTCTACTTTTATTTTGTTAGATGTTATAGATTGGAATTTTGTGGGGGCGTATGAAGTGTCTTTAAATGTGAAACTTTGTTGCCACTTTGTGGTGGCTTCCTGTCGATTTTGGGCAGAGGGCACGGTTACAATAATGGCGGGTTTGCTAACTTTTTGTGTAGGGATAGTTGGTTTTGGTTCTATTTTTCTATTGATTTTGGTGGCGGCTGCGTACGATAATTGATTTGGGGTTGTTACTGTTTTATCTGGTTTTAATTGTTCTTGAATGGTGTCTATTATTAATTGTTTTAAGGTGTTAGGGTCGAAGTTACATGAATGGGTTTGGGTTGGTAGTTGAATTGGTAATTCAGTATCGGTTTCGGAAGTGGTTACGTCGAGGATTTTTGTTGCTAGTTTTCTAATTTGTAGTCTTGTTTTTTCCGAATTCAAGTCTTCGATTGATCTGATAGCTTCCAAAATAGCGCACGCAGATTCGGTTATTGTTTTTATTGGGAGGTTAGAATATTCGGTTTCCTCACCTTGTATGAAGTCTTGGGGAAGGTACTCGTCTTCGAGATAGTCGTCGACGAGCGTATTAACGGATTGTAAAGATTGAGAGGGTGTGGATTCTAAAGAGGAGCCAGATTCAGATATAGGAGTATTCATGTTTTCGGATTGTATTGTTTTTGTTTTTGGTGATTTTTTGCTTTGTTTGCTGGATGTTGAGGGTTCTGGTGAAGAATCTGCACTCTTCTTTTTGGTTTTGGCGCCGGAGCGAGTGTTTATCTTCCTCATAGCAGGGGAAGATGGGGACGGAAAAGTTAATTTAGTTGACTTTTTCTTTGGCATGTGTTTTATTATTATTAATTTTTTGGGTTATATTGTGTGTATTTTTAACACACAATATGTTAGTTGTATTAATTGGTTTTATTATTAGTTAGTTAGGCTTAGTCTAACGTTGATAAATTTATTTTAAAGTTAAAAGAAGATTGGTATGAATTTTAAAATATTAAAACGGTCGGCAAAAAATAAGGGTAAGAAACCTAAGTGATTTTATTCATTTATTAGATGAAGGTTTTTATATAGAAGATTCAAGTTAAAAGAAGTTTTTGAAAATATAGGTGTTTATATTTTTTGTAATTTTTTATATATTGAAATTTCAAAAAAATTTGAAAAATCAGGTATAGGTTTAAACTGGTTGATTCAAAAACCATTTCGAGGTTGTGATGAATTCTAATTAATGAAAAAGAAATATTTTAAAAATGTTGAAATTTAACGAAAATATGTTGGAAAGAAAATTTTAAAATTTTTGACAAAATTTGAGAAGTTTGAAGTGTAATAAAAAAAATTTTTATTGATAGAATTTTTTGGTGCAATGATATTTTGTAGTACTAGTGAAGTATTAGCTATTTGTCCAAAAAAAATTGAAATTATCTCTGGTAGTTCGGAAAATATAAGGTTTTCTGTTTTGTTGAAAATGGGTATTTTTTAGGTGAATTTTCGGAATTTATTTTGGGGAAATTATAAGAGATACGGGAAAGTTGTATCTACAAAAAAGTTAGTATTTAACGAGTTCTATATAATGAAGTATCAAAAATGAAAATCGGTTAGAACCGAAAAAAGTTAGACCAGAAAAATGATGAAATTTATGTCAATTTATGCGGAAAATTTAGAAAAATGCTTATTTTACGGAAACTAATAAATGGATTAGCAATTAAATGCTCAAAAGATGCCTTAGGGGCTTAGGAATCTAAAATGGGTAGCACGAAGAAAATCGAACAAGAAATGACAAAGTTATTAAGTTTTGAAAAATGTTGGGTTGGCTGATTTTGGTCAAAAATGCACCTAAGCTCCGACGGTTTCATACAAAAGACTTCAACGCGTCGGGCTGCTGACTCGGCAACATTGACTTGCGTATGGGAAAAATTTTTTGGGAATTTATTTCGGGAAAACTATTAGTGGGGTTTTAGTCAAAAGATGGGTCGGTAGAGGAGGTGGAGTAGTATCTTAGAGAAAATTTTCGAAGTCGTATGGTAATACTTGGTCGTATTTTATCGATCGGTTAGGTTAGGTTCGGTTAGGTTAGGTTTTTTTTTTTTGTATCCGTTTTAGGTTACGGATGACCCCCCTGCTAATGGTGTACAGGCGAGTAACATCTTGTTTATTTTTAATAGGTGTACATATTTATTTCTTATTTATGTTTATTAATTAAGTGCATATTTTATATGCTATGGTTTTTTCGGATGATTTATGTTTAGTTTTATTGTTATGATTATAGTAGTGATTTTTGTTACATAGTTTTGATGGTAAAGGTAATTTGAGTAGGTTACTTGGTGCCGTAGTCTATACGTTCTTCCAGTTTGGAAAGATAGCTACTTCTGATTGGGCACAAGTTCGATGTGGATGAGTGATTGGTATTTATTTTGTTGGTGTCGGTTTTGTTTTTATTTAGGAATCTACCCGCCACCGTCACGATAAAACAGTGTCTATGTATTGACGTGACAACGTCTTATAAATTGGTTTGCCGGGTGACACTTCAAGAAACTGCGTTACGCTCCGCTCACGTTATGCGCTCACAATGAGAGCGAGTGAGAGGCACGCGTCCCTTCCACTCGGGCATGGTTAGCCCGCCTAAGAGCGAGAGAGACAGACATAAAAAGTGGAAGGGACGCGTGCCTATAAATTAATGTTTTTAATATAATTCTTTGTATAAATAAATGTTTTAAATTGTTACTATTATTTCATCCTTCTTCCTACTATACGAATGAATATTCACATTTAAATTATTTTACCACTCAAAGTCGTTGTCACGTAAAACTTTCGCCCGTATACCGACTTTACAGGCAACCAATTTTTTTTTGTAAATTAAAAATATAATACTAGTGCAGTGAATTACCAAAGTGTTATAAAATCAGTGCAAATTGTCCAAAGTCTATGTGCTACTATTTTACAAACAAAATTCATGTTGCAACACAAAATAATACCAATAAATCATAACAAAGACAATACCTACTATAAATTGTGTTCCAGAGTCAAATACCTATGAAAAGTGATTTAATAGAAAATTAAATAGTAAAATATATAGGTATAACTACACTCGGCGTCAAAAAAATCGCACCTCTAAGAAAATCACGTTCAAATGGCATTAACTCTGGATATGCACATGCAGTCGTATTAATTATAATTTTATTTAAAAGGTTACTTAATTAACTTAATAAAAAAACATTATTTTTCATTATCAAATAAAACCTAAAGCAACAAATAAAGGGTCACAAAAATTCTAAGGAAATTTTGCTGCTCGGGAGAGTCGCGAGTTGCGCTAACTTTGTGGGTATAAAGAGGTCAACACGGGTTCAATGTGGGTCATTCGCTATTAAACCGTTGAAGGGGACACACGCACTGATTTTACTGAAGAAAGAACATCTGGAAAATGGACACTACAGCTGATGAGGCCGCTCAAGTGGTTGCACTACTGCAAGCAGGGGTGCGGCAGTGTGATGTCGCCCGGCAACTGAATCTGAGCCGTTTTTCGGTTCGTAGAGTCTACCAGCGCTTTTTAGAGACCGGTGGCTATATCCGGCGACATGGGTCCGGTAGACGTCGCTGCACTTCGGAAAGAGACGACCGGTTCGTTGTGTCGTACTCTTTGAGAAATCGCTTCTCAAACGCTGTTCAGCTGCAACAGGAGCTCCAGGCAGTTCGCAGACGCACCGTGAGTGTATCCACGGTTAGAAGAAGACTGAAGGAGAAGAACATAGCAGCCCGCAGAGCTGCTACAGGTCCAAAATTGACTGCAGCGCACCGACGAGCCCGCTTGCAGTTTGCTCGCGACCACGTCGATTGGACCATTGAGCAGTGGGGAGCTGTTCTCTTCTCAGACGAGACACGAGTGTGTCTTTTCTGCAACGACCGACGAAGAAGAGTATACCGGAGGCAGGGTGAACGTTTCGCTCAAGCCTGCATCCAGGAGACGGTGGAATATGGAGGCGGATCCTGCATGTTCTGGGGCGGTATGTCGGCTGCCGGCAAAACCGACCTGGTCTGCGTCTCCCGGACCGGAGGTGCTCGCGGACAAGGGTCGCTGACTGCGCGCCGCTATATCACAGAGATCCTGGATGTGCATGTGGTCCCTTTTGCCGAATCTTTTGGCGAGGGGTTCACATTAATGCACGACAACGCTCGCGCACACACTGCAGCCATCGTGAACGACTTCCTGCGGAGGTCCCAAATTCCTGTGATGCAGTGGCCAGCGAGAAGTCCTGATCTGAATCCGATAGAGCACCTCTGGGACCATCTTAAACGTAAGGTTCGATCTCGGGATCCGGCTCCTTCGACTCTAGAGGAACTCCAAACCGCGGTGATTGAAGAATGGGGTCTTATCCCTCAAGAAGAGCTCCTGAAGTTGGTGAGGTCTATGAGGGACCGTATGGAAGCCGTCATCAGGGCAAGGGGGGGTAACACTAGATTTTGAGTTAATTTTAAGACACTTTTTGTACATTTTTTTTGTAAATTATCGATTATTAATTAGGACTTAATTAAGATTTTTTATTATTTTTCAAATTTTTATGCTTTTTGTATAATTTTAATTAAAAAAAAGATTGCACTTAATTGTTGTTTGATGCTCCTTTTTGTTACCTTTCTAATGATACCTAACACTATCCTCTATATAAGGTTTAGGAATTTTTGAATAAGATTTTTATAAGGTGCGATTTTTTTGACGCCGAGTTTAGTTCATACAGCAAGAAATAATCATTTTCTAACAGTGTTTTAAAAAACTTGTGCACTCAAAACGTATAAGGTGACTCATATCTTAACCGTCCATTAGTCTTGAATTTGTTACACCAATGTGATGAATATTTTTGCCGCTTCAATTAAACCACCCGTAGCCGATTACTAATAGTTTAAGCGTGCGACTCAGCAAACATAAGTTCGATCCTGTGGAGCAGGTAAAGTTTTTCTATCTATTAAAAAATTATTTCGTCAGCACATCTATGACACCGAACCGAAATAAGTTGACTATTTAGCAAGATAACAAAAACTAATGAAATTTGACTATTTAGATAAAACAATATAGACTATACGCTAGGCTAGAGAGCATTTTTTAGATAATAAAAATGGAAAATATAACCATTAGAAAAATATTACCAAAATCAAAATCAGAACTTGACTTATCTATAATATCACAAGACTCGAGTATAATGGATTCTACCATGTTAAGCTTCCACAGTGAAATACAAGGCGGTGAGAATTCATATGACACAGAAATTTATACACAAGAAATCGCAAACTTGAAACACAATTTAAATAAAGCGGAATACGAAATAGATAATTTAAATCTAGAAAATAATGAATTGAAGAGGATTATTGATAATCAGAAAAACCAAATAGATCTATTAAAAAAAATTACAAATGACATTGGACAAAAAAGTAGTAAGTATAATACACCATTAAGACGTAATATGACAAAATTACACAGTAGTATATCAAAACAATCACCCCTGAATTTGGAGAAATCAGTACTATTCAATTCAGCCTCTAACAAAAAATCATACTCACAAATAATGCAAATTGAAAAACCAGATCTGAGTATCAGTTCAATATCAAAATCGGCAGAACTGTTGTCATCAGACGAAGGAATGGCAGAGAGGCCTATTATTGCAAACCCGAAGATCACCAAATCTCAAATATTTATTCTGGGAGATGAACAAATCAACGGGCTATCAAAAAAACTGTATGACACACGCAACAGCATCTCAGACAATTCATATAAAATAACAGCTATGGTAAAGAAAAACGCATCATGTTCGCAGATACTTAGCAGTTGTGACGACTTAAAAAAAAACTTAAAGAAGGGCGACATAGTTATACTGGCAATCGGTAAAAATGATAAAAATCCCTTTCTTTTCTTTTCCGAACTTGGGACTGCTTTATATAAATTAAGGGACTTTAATGTATTTATACTTAATGTTATGAATAATTCTTATTTGGAAATTAATTTATTAAATAATAATATACAGGCATTACTAAAAAATCATAAAAATTGTAAATTCATAAAATTGCATAATTTTGATATGTATTTAAAGGAACTATGTTTTAGAATTAATATTGAGATAGATTATTTAAATTATAAAACGGAATATCTGGAACCACAGAAGATCAAATCATTTCTGAATAAAAACACGATTAGGTTACATAAAACCCCTATAGTAAAAACAAAGACATTGAGACAAAACACAATTTTAAATTATTTTAGTAAAATAAGTCCATGCAACACATCGCAATTGCCTCAAGATGCAACCGATACGCTTTTTCGTCTCAACGGATTCCTCTAGATTAGTTTTATTTCACCAAAATATAGCTAGCGCTCTCAGTAAACAAGATTTACTTGAGATAACGCTAAGCGAACTGAATGGAGAACTAGGTGAAATCGATATTATTTGTTTATCAGAAACTTTTATTAAAAAAGGTACTGAAAAAAATCTCATAATTGACGGTTACAACTTGGGAGCCTCATATTGTAGAAATGAGCGTAGAGGCGGAACCTGTATTCTGCGAAAACGTTATTTAGATTACAAAACAATAGATATTCCACAATCAATGCTTTTTGTATTCGAGTGCTGCGCGGTAGAAATTACTCAATTTCAATTAATTATTATTTGCATATATAGAACTCCATCCTCAAAAGTAGAATTATTTTTTGAACAATTGAAATCGCTTTTAAGAAGTCTAACAAGAAAACAAAACAAAAAAATTATTCTTTGCGGCGATTGGAACATTGACATGGTTAAAAAAAATCAAAACAGTGACGAGTTAACCAGCATATTAAATAATTATAACATTGTAAATCACATAAAACAACCTACGCGTAAAAAAGCGTGTCTTGATTTGATTGCAAGTAACTTAGACACTGTTACCAGACCGGGAATACATTGCCTGTGTCTATCTGACCACGAAACTGCTCAAAGTCTAACAATTGAAATGTGTAATCATCATAACTACTCAAAGACACTGAGTTGTTGGTTTGAGTATAAGCGTGATATGTGTAAAGATAACATAGAAAAGTTCTTAGGCTGTATGTCACGTCTATCTTTTACAGATGTACTAGAAGAACAAGATGTAGACAAAGCGTTCAGCTGTTTTCACGAACATATAATTTTATTTTTTAACTTATGCTTTCCAATTATAAAAGTAAAAAAAACGAGTAAGCCAATGAAAAATAAATGGCTGAGCAAAGGCATTAAAAAATGTTCCATACACAAGAGAAAGCTCTATCTTAAATATAGATTAGCTTCATCTTGTAAATCTTTTATATCCAAGATTCTTGTAGATCCAAAAATGTCTGTAAAACTTCTTGGGACATAGTAAAAAGACATGTACAAAATAGAGATACAAAAAATGACCTAAAAGAAATAAATTTAGATGGTAAAATCATAACGAATCCCCATGAAATATGTAATGCATTTAACAACTATTTTATTGACTTGACGAACAACTGTAATTTAAATAATGAATAGGACATAAAGGATGTAATAATTGGCATAAAATCACACACAAATAGTATTTACCTAACACCTATAAATGAAAACGACGTATATAAAATAATTAAGGGTCTGAAAAATACTAACTCTACTGGTTTTGACAATATTGCTACTGACATAACTAAAAAAATTGCTAAATTTATAGTTCTACCCTTGACACATATAGTAAATCTATCGTTAACGAATGGACATTTTCCCTCAATGCTTAAATTATCAATAGTGAAACCAATGTATAAGAACGGTTCGCATTCAGATATGGCCAACTATAGACCTATCACACTTATATCTGTATTCTCAAAAATTCTGGAAAAGGTTGTGTATGATAAAATATTTTCATTTGTATCCTCACAACAGCTTCTAAAAGGCGAACAGTTTGGTTTTCGAAAAAATTGCTCTACTACTCTTGCCTGCTACCATTTAATTAAGGAAGTGACTCAAAGCTTAAATAATAGGATACTCACCACTGCTATCTTTCTGGATATGAGTAAAGCATTCGATTTTGTTCCTCATAGGTTACTATTAGCTAAGCTTGAAAAATATGGCATAAGAGGCACAGTCCTGTCTTGGATAGATAGCTACCTGCTTGATAGGCAACAGTGTGTAGAAATATCGAAAACTTTCGGAAACACCAGAAAATCTTATAAATCTACATATGAGTACAATCGATGTGGTGTTCCTCAAGGAAGTGTTCTGGGACCGTTACTGTTTTTGCTGTTTATCAACGATTTACCAAATGTGACAGACCAAAAATGTATTCTATTTGCAGACGATACAACAATTCTGGTAAACGGTAGAAATAAAGAAGAAATAGAATCTATCGCTAATAATAACTTAGTAAAAATTGTGGAGTGGCTTGAAAAAAATAACTTAAAAGTAAATTTGACTAAAACAAAAAGTATTAATTTTAAAACGCATAATAGGACAAACATATATTAATATTAAGTATGAGAATAATAAAGTTGATAATGTGAAGGAAACTAAATTCTTAGGTATAATGATTGACGAAAAGTTAGATTGGAAAGCTCACATAGATATGTTGGTCTATAAATTGGATAGGTATGTATATGTACTGAATAGAATTGCGAATGTTGCCTCTAAAGAAGCAGCGTTAATGGCATACCACGGCTATGTATTGTCATTATTAAGATATGGACTTATTTTATGGGGCAACTCTGTAGATATGCCGAGAGCATTTAGACTACAAAAGAAATGTGTTCGGTCCATCTGTGGTGCAGATAGATTAGATAGCTGTAAGCCATTGTTTAAAGCTCTAAAATTGTTACCGCTTGTCTGTACATATTTGAGATGGCACTCTTTGTAAAAAGGCATAATTACCTGTTCGAAGTTAAAAGTAACAACAACTTATACAGAGGAAGAAATGGTGAAAATATTTGTATACCAGTGCAAAGATTACAGTATTACTCCAAAAATGTTCACTGTATGGCGATTCGCATATTCAATAAGCTACCTAATGACCTAAAGATATTGACATTTTCTATGTTGAAATCTAGCTTATTTAATTTACTAATGGACAAAATGTATTATAAAATAGCTGACTTTCTCGATGATAGAATTTGATATGTTTTTATTTAATGTTGTAATTTTTTTACTTTTTTTTTTTTATTAATTGACTTTTTTTTTAACATTTTCCTAATTATTTTTCTCCTTGTTATTAATTTAAGGTCGGGTAATTGTAATCTGTTTCATTGCTTTGGATTTATTGACATGTTTTTAAATATGCCTTGATTACTAATAGGGGTTAAAGTATGAAATTGCCGTTTTATTGCAATAGGTTCTTTGAATTGACATAGAATCTTCATGGTTTGAGGTTTTCGAATGAAACTTTTTTTAAATGGTTTCTATGATGTTCTTTTTTTAAAAAATGTAAAACATTTGAATATCGACTTTCAATTGTTTTTGTTATTCAATTTAGACAAGAAAGATGGATACTGCGAAAATTCGAGTTATTTTTGAATACGAGTTCCGACGCGGAACTAACGCGGCAGAAACAGCCCGCAATATCAATGCTGCGTTTGGAGAGGGGTCTACTAATGAACGCACCGTGCGATTTTGGTTTAAACGCTTTCGTGATGGAAATTTCGACTTAAAGAACGAGCCACGAGGAAGACCGCCCACACAGGTAAATAACGATGAATTAAGAGAGATAGTGGAAGCCGATCCTAGTCAAAGTACCCAGGAATTAGCGGCATGGTTTAACGTTACCTTACCCACAATATTGACTCACTTGCGTCAAATCAATAAAATAAAAAAATACGAAAAATGGGTGCCTCATGATTTGACTGATCTGCAGAAAGAAACGCGTGTTGAAACTTGTGTTGCCTTGTTGAACCGGTACAGAAATGAAGGAATATTGGATCGAATTGTAACATGTGATGAAAAGTGGATTCTTTATGATAACCGGAAAAGAAAAATGCAATGGCTGACCCCAGGTCAAATGCCACAACAGTGTCCTAAAGCAAAACTTACCAATAAAAAGGTAATGGTAACTGTTTGGTGGTCTCAGCATGGTGTTATTCACTATAGTTTTCTCCGATCTGGTCAAGCAATAACGGCAGATGTCTATTGTGCCGAACTCCGAACCATGTTGACAAAACTAGCAGTAAAACAGCCCCGACTCATGAATCGATCTTCACCATTATTGCTCCACGACAACGCGAGACCTCACACAGCACGAGAAACCATTTTGACCCTTCAGGAACTGCAGTTAGAAACCATTCGTCATCCTCCGTATTCACCAGACCTTGCTCCAACGGACTACCATTTTTTTCGTGATTTGGACAATTATCTACGTGACAAGAAGTTTTCTTCCCAGGAGGCAGTACAAAATGCTTTCACACAGTTTGTGCAGTCTAGATCGTCGGAATTCTATCGCAAAGGCATTAATGACCTTCCCATTAGATGGCAGCAATGTATAGATAATAATGGCAACTATTTTGATTAAATAAATTTGTTAAAAATTTAAAAAATAAACAATATAGATTTTCAGTACAAATCGGCAATTTCATACTTTAACCCCTAATATGAAATTATTACAAAAAATTTTTTAATTGTTTATAATTAAACTCAAAATTAAATATTTGCACATCGGCACGACGATAGAATATGTTGGAAAATAGTTATTAAGATCATTATGTAACCATATTCAAGCAAATAAATATATCTTATCTTTATTTGTTTGGCTGCAGTTTATGCAGTTGGCTGCTTCGGGAGAGGTCTTTTTGGGGCAGTCTTGATATGTGTGGCCACTGTCTGCACAGTGGCTACAGTAGCTGTCGGTGTTTGTGCAGTGTTTGCCAGTGTGGCCAAACCGCTGGCACTTAAAGCATTGGAGTAGGGGGGCACGTTCGGTAATGTAAATGCGGCGGTGATTAATGTTTATCCTTTCAAGGGAGATGGCGCTTCTCCACACGTTGGGTGTGGTGCGGAATATGGCATTGTATAGTTGTTGGTTTTTATTTTTCTTAGCTAAGCAGGGGGTGAGTTCTTCGCCAGGGTTGTTAAGAGTATTTTGTATGGAAACGTTCTGTGAGATTATGTAATCTTTTAGTTCGTTGTAAGGAATATCTTTGGGAATGCCTTTTATTATTAACATGGGTTGCAGGAGGCGAGCCATTTCAGCTTTTACGTTGTTGTTGTTTTGAAGATTAGTGAGGGTTTCTGAGCATTGGTTTTTGTTCTCGAATTGGACTTTGACTTTGTTCGTTGTAATAGCTTGAAATTTCGTTGGGGCGTAGGGCATGTTTTTGAATGAGTAGCTTTGTTGCCACTTTTCAGTGGCTTCCTGTTTGTTTTGTGCTGTTGGTATTGTAACTATTATAGCCGGTTTGCAAGTTTTATTTATGGGTTCAGAGGGTTTAATTTCTGTTTGCGGTTTAATGTTGGCTTTGGTGATGGATGCATAAGATATTTTGTTTTGAAGTTGTGTTGATTTTTCGGTGTTTATGTTTAATTCTTCCTTAATTGTTTGTTTAATTAGGTCTTTGAGAGCGTTTAAATCTAGGTTGCAGTTGTGTGTTTTTGTATTATTTGTTTGGGTGTCTTCTGGGGTTGATGTCTCATCGAGTATTTGTTGAGCCAACATTCTAATTTTAGTTTTGGTTTCGTCAACCTTAAGGTCATTAATATTTTTTATTTCTTGTAATATTGCTATGGCAGAGTTAGATATGGATTTGATGTTTAGGTCAGAATATTCCGTTTCTTCGTCTTCTATGGCGAAGGGGGGTAAGTATTCGTCGTCGAAATACTCGTCGACGAGTGTGTTTATGGAGTTTGCTGAATTGGAGTGAGTAGAATGCAGTGAAGAGTCGGAACCAGAGTTTTCGGGGTTATTAGTTTCTTTTGTGTCGGTTTTGGGTTTTTTAGAGCTTTTGGGTGATTTATTTTGTTGGGTATTAGAGGTAGAGGGTGTTGGTGATTCCGCTTTCTTCTTGGTTTTAGCGCCGGAGCGCGTGTTAATCTTCCTCATGGTAGGGGAGGAAGACGGCGGGTATTCTAATTTTAAACTTGGTCTCTTTGACATAAAATTATATTTATGTCTGTTTTGTTAGTATTTTTGTGTGTTACTTATGCACACAAGTTAGGTTTGATTATTTATGATTTAATTGGTGTGTTATTTAGGTTGAAAAGTTAATAAAAAATTTTTTATTTTAAAGAGAAAAATTGTATGAAAAATTAAAAGTTTGAAACGGTCTGAAAATTATAAGGAGTTGTAACCTAACCGGTTTTTATTTGATGGTTAGATCCGGTCTGCTGAGAGCTATGTTTTGATCCAACGAAGTAAGCTGTAGGTGGTCAATTTGATTTTTAATCAATGTTGAAAATTTTGAAGATTGGAGATTTTTGAAAATTTCCAGAAAATCGAATTGTTATCCGATTTGCTTCAAATGGAGTTTATAAGATTAGGTTCGGCGAGTTTAACAGAGTTACTAAAGAAAAATAAGAAAAAAGTTGAAGGTTGCGATTTTACGCAATGTCGGAAAATGACGTAAAAATTTGAAGTTTTGTAGGTATGAAAAAAATTGGTTTTTGGGTGTATTGATTTGGTGCAAAGATATTTGGTAAAGCTCGGGGAGTAGGTTGTCACTATCCAAAGAGAAAATTCCTAACTATAATACTTTTTGAAAAATAAGGGTTTGAATTTTGGTGAAAAAAGGGTCAAATTTTGGTGATTTTTGGGAATTTATTTCTCCGAAACTATAAGAGTTACGGAAAAAAGTTATAAGGATTAAAGTTGTGTCTCAATGAGGTCTACAGAAATAAACAATAGAAAGAAAAATTGGTTGAAACGGAAAAAAGTTGTATGCGAAAAAGTGTGAAAAATTTGAGTATTTTTGCAAAGTTTACGGAAAAAAGCTTATTTTAGCAAAAGTTGTGGATGGATTTTAGATTAAAAATACTTAAAAGATGCCTTAGGGGCTCTGTTAACTACAATGGGTAGCAGGAAGAAAATCGGTTGAGAATTGAATTTTTTATTTAATTTACAAATTTTAGAGGTTGGGTGATTTTGGTCAAAAAGTCTACCTAGGGTCGGGATGTTTCATAGAAAAGACTTCAACGCTCACACGACCAAGTGTTGAGTTAGACTTATTGACTTGGTGAAATTTTTGGAAATTTTCGATGTTTTTTATTTCGAAAACTATTAAAGGGGGACCCCTCGGGTCGATGGTATGAGGTAGAGGTCGTAAAGTTTTAGGGGTAAGTTTATTTTGAGAACGATAGGTGTAGTCTAGGCGTTTCAAAAGAAGCTTGGTTAGGTTGGTTAGGTTAGGTTAGGTTTTTTTTTTTTTTTTTTTTATTGCCATTTCTCCCCAGACATAAGGTCCGGGACGTTATTCTTCGAATTACTCTTTCATTCCATTTCTCGCATTTGCTACCTCTCGTACTTTCATTCCGCATACTACACTTTCATTCATCTCTTTCTTTCTATAACGGGGTAGGTTCGCCCCGCCTATTTTATCTTATTTATATTTATTTCTTTTTATATTAATAATGGGTAAATAACTAGACAAACAACTTATTTTTACGTACATTTCTTATGTTTGTTTTATATACAGTTTCATTCTTATTCCAGTATTATTTTCCTTATTCTTATTCGTTTACTGCATGACTTTATTTGTTTACAGTTATGAATATATTTGTTCTCTTACATTTCTATTTCTTATTCAATTTTGATTTCATTTGGTCAATACATCATCGGTACAGCATTACTGCCACTTTCGTCATATATTGCTCTTCTTACACTTTGTCATATACCTACAGTTACCATCAAATTTATTTCTACAATTTCTATGTCTATATCCCGTATTTTACATTAACATTTTGCCACGCTTATTACAATATATTCCATTAATTTACATTACCAGTACTACATTGGTTTCGCTACTGTATAACCCTTCCCAACTCTACAGCTGACCTTACGACGGCTGTATTACATTTCACATTTGTACATTGCTTCTTTCACAATACAACAATATCACTTATCCTTTACTTTTGGTTATACAATCTTAAAATATTCCATTTGTGTATATAAGTGTATACAGTGTCTTGTTTGAGTCTTAATATTTAACAATTTTTAGTCATATACATTTCTTCTTCTTCTATCTTACATAATGTTATTTCCATCATTCAATTGTACATTACTAGTCCATAGATTATCGTCATTATCTATACATTTTAATACAATTTTCATTTACATTCCTATTTTCATCGCAACATTTTATTATACATTCTACCTTATTTCATTAAGTTTTTCTATATCTATCGCTGTATTACATTTCACATTTGTACATTGCTTCTTTCACAATACGACAATATCACTTATCCTTTACTTTTGGTTATACAATCTTAAAATATTCCATTTGTGTATATAAGTGTATACAGTGTCTTGTTTGAGTCTTAATATTTAACAATTTTTAGTCATATACATTTCTTCTTCTTCTATCTTACATAATGTTATTTCCATCATTCAATTGTACATTACTAGTCCATAGATTATCGTCATTATCTATACATTTTAATACAATTTTCATTTACATTCCTATTTTCATCGCAACATTTTATTATACATTCTACCTTATTTTATTAAGTTTTTCTATATCTATCGTACCCTATTACCTTTTATGTTACCTATTGCCCTATCTTTTGAGTTATTCCTATTCTATTTTGTCCTATTCCTTACTATCACTTTGTTTATTATCTTTTCTGCGTATTCCATAAATCTTATTCTAGCCTTTTTGTTTTTCATTATATTTTGCATGTTATCTACCGTTATTTCCATTTCCATTGCTTGTTCAACCTCACGTCTTTCTAACTCGTATATTGGGCATTCAGTAATAATGTGCTCTACGCTTTCCTCCGCCTCAGGCTCACAGAGGCATGCCGGACTCTCCTTACACTTGAATCGGTTCAAGTATGCTGAGAATCCGCCATGTCCCGTGAACATTTGTATATTTTGGGGGTTCAGGTCTAACTTCCTTATGAGTCCATATGCTTCCCTAGCGTCCGGAAAGAAGATTTTGGTGGTGGATCCTGTCTCGCTATTTTTGTATCTCTCGTTCCATTCGTCAATCGCGTTCAGTCTTAATTGACGCTTGACGAATGAAATGAGGCACCTATCATAGTGTGGCTTTGTTTTCATTTTTGTGGCCGCCTCTTTCGCCAGGAAATCTGCTCTTTCATTTCCCTCCAATCCCGCATGTGCCTTTATCCAATACAAATTTATTTCTTTATTCTGTTTTTTTATGTTTACTAAATTTTCCCGGATTCTAGTCACAATTGGGTGGAGGGATGCCTCATCCTGAATAGTTTGCAAGGCCGACCTAGAATCGCTGTATATTTTAAAGTTTCTCGCTTTATCTTTCAGGACAGTCTCCGTAGCTTTTTCTAGGGCCAACAATTCCGCCTGGTAGACGGTGCAGAACGACTCCAGTTTAAATTTCCGGTGGACCGACTCCACGCCGTCCTTCCATAAGGTCAACGCGGTGCCGACCTTCCCTTCCATTTTGCTTCCGTCCGTGTATATTTTACAATTATCGTTTTCGTTCTGGAGAAGCTCTGCCCCGTCCACCACGCATTGGAAACTGTGGCCCTTTTGTTCAGCGGGGTGTGGTACCTCCGTTACTAAAGTTGGTGTTTCTATGCTTCTATCCTCTACTACTCGCCGCGAGTGCCCCCGCTTTATTTCATACAGAGATGCCGCTTCCATTATTCTCAGATCCAGCGGGAGCATTCCGGCCAGCAGCAGAGCCGAATTTAGGGAGACTGTCCTGTATGCCTTAACTATCTTTTGGAGTAAACCTCTCTGTACGCCTTCCAACTGTTTTCTAACTTTTATCTTTTTTGCAGCCGGTGCCCATGCGCTCGCGGCGTACAAGATGACAGGCTCCACCACCGCGACGTAAATGGTCCTGACTACCTCCGGCGAGAGTCCCCACTGCACCCTTGCTGCCTTCGACAGTCGACGATGGAGTCCAGTCGCCTTACGGCATACATCAGTAACATGTTCGTTAAATGTGAGTCCATCGTCGATCGTCAAACCGAGCAGCTTCAGGTGTCTTTTGGTTTCTAAGGGGACCCCGTCCAGCATAAGTCTAGGGGTATCGAACTTTAATTTATTCGTGACGATTATTACATTTGTTTTTTGCGTGTGTGTGAACTTAGCAGATCATTGTCCAGCAGATCAAAATTAAATGAGAGTTCTTTTCGCATGCAGCTGAGTTCTATAGTTCCTGATACTTTTTAGAAATAGTTCTGGCGTTTTTACCTAGAAAAATGTCAATTAAAAAAATGATCTGCTAACTTCCCGTAGCAGATCATTTTGCAGCAAATCGAAAACAAATGCGATTTATTTACGCATGCAGCTGAGTTCTAATAGTTCCTGATACTTTTTAGAAATAGTTCTGGCGTTTTTACCGAGAAAAATGACAATTTACGAAATGATCTGCTAACTTCCCATTTATCGTAGCAGATCAATTTGCAGTAGATCAAAAAACAAATGTGAGTTCTTTTCGCATGCAGCTGAGTTCTATAGTTCCTGATACTTTTTAGAAATAGTTCTGGCGTTTTTACCTCGAAAAATGTCAATTAAAAAAATGATCTGCTAACTTCCCGTAGCAGATCATTTTGCAGCAAATCGAAAACAAATGCGATTTATTTACGCATGCAGCTGAGTACTATAGTTCCTAATACTTTTTAGAAATAGTTCTGGCGTTTTTACCGAGAAAAATGACAATTTACGAAATGATCTGCTAACTTCCCATTTCCCGTAGCAGATCAATTTGCAGCAGATCAGAAATCAAATGTGAGTTCTTTTCGCATGCAGCTGAGTTCTATAGATCCTGACACTTTTTAGAAATAGTTCTGGCGTTTTTACCTCGAAAATGTCAATTAAGAAAATGATCTGCTAACTTCCCGTAGCAGATCATTTTGCAGCAAATCGAAAACAAATGCGATTAATTTACGCATGCAGCTGAGTTCTATAGTTCTTGATACTTTTTAGAAATAGTTCTGGCGTTTTTACCTTTTTTTTTTTTTTTTTTTTTCTTTTTTTTTATTACGCATTCCATCGTGTCGGGAGAACACGATGGATATGTGGGACTCTCCTCCATGCCCCTACCCGGCCGAGTGCCCGGTAAAGGCTTGGAGGCCTACCCACTAAAAACTGCGGCGTCCCAATACACATTGGAGCGGGTCGCGGGGCCCTTGGCCGGAATCGACCGCAACCCGCTCCAGTGTGGGTCCGCGCTCGTGGGCGGACCTCGCCTATGCTCCGTGAGGGACGGAGCAACGGGGTGAACCGTGACGCCCTGAACACCCCGCACGCCTGAGGGCCAAGTGCAATGCGATTGCCGGTCTCCCGCCCCGACAGCCGCTGGCCCCCTTTCGGTGAGGGAAGGAATAAACCACACCCCCCGACCGACCCCGACCCACACAGGACGAGACTCCCGCGCCCGCGATGATCACCCAAGAACAAGTTCCCGGGCGCCATCGCAGGCGGCGCGGTTTCCCCGCCCAGTGCAGGCCGGAGGCGGCCGAGGTGTGCTAACGGCCTTCCCCCCCCCACCTCATCGGGATGTGCGTCCGCGGAAGCCCCCCGGAAACAAAAGTGCCCGGAGGGCTTCCGCGGTCGCCATCCCATCGGACCCCCTCTCGGCCACGCCGGGTGATAACGGAGAAAACTCCGGTATCACCCGTAGTTTCCGAGTGAGGCTCCTACCCTCGGGGGATGGTACCGAGGGTCCTCCTCAAGCGCTCCGCGTGCGACCCCCGCACGCGCCCGCGCTTCCGGCGTCTTCACGCCCCTCCCGCGAGGGAAGGGTGGAAGAGGCTCTCTCCCCCCCGAGCGTTTTTACGGGGGGGGTTGGGCACCCGACGGGCTGGGTGCCCCTACCTCCATGGGGTCCACCGGTGGTGGAGGGGTCCTCCCCTTCACCACCGGTGGGTCGCACCTGCGACTGCCCATGACATGGTCGGCCGGCCGCCCGAAGGCGGCGCACACCGAGCATGCCGGCTCCCGCTCTCAGGAGGCGGCCATGTGACCAGGCGCCCCGCACCGGAAACATAGGCCACTCCTATCCGTCGCCTCGGGGCACTTCGGTTTCGTGTGCCCGAGGGATAGACACTTAAAGCATCGAAGAGGGAGGGCGGTCAACACCTTCACCTCTGCCGTGCTCCAGCCAACGCGGAGTCTCCCGTCTGTGCTGATCGCTTTGGCGGCTGCAAGTGGTAGGTTAGCGATTAACCACCCGAGACCGTCGGATCCAGGTCTCAACCCCTTCATCTTTAGCGCCGATCTTTGGCATCCTGCTTTCGCCAATATAGCCTCGACCACATCTGCCTCTTCGACCGAGTCATCTAAGCCGGAGATCCGCAGGTTTGCAGTCCTCTCCGGCCTGGATACCACTGCCACGTCCCCGACAGCTTTGCGCAGCTGTTCTGCCAGCTGATCCGCTAGTGCGCTTCCGTCCGACACCTCTATTATTCGCGCACCCGTCTTAGTTTCCCTTGTCCTGACTTCGGCTGTGATGCCGATGTCAGGAAGGGAGACTGCTGTCCTGGCCCGCCTTAGCATGTGGGAGTATGTCTCACCACACGCTAGCGCCTCCGGCTTTAATGTCAGCGTTACGGCTGCCGTCTTCGGTGGGTTAAGGTCGACCCTCCGCTTGGACCTCTTCTTTGTAGCCGCCATCTTTGGTTCCGCGCTCTGACTGTTGTTCGCCGCCACACGCTTCGCCTCTCTTCTTCGTCTTTTACGGCCAATCGCCTCTGACCAGAGGTCTCCTTGTTTGGGCGGTGAAGGTTCCACCGTCGCCTCCTTGCGTGCTGATCCCGTCGGTCTGGCCTCCGGCACCGGTTGCCCAGTTCCTGGCTTCGGTGGGAGAGCGGTTCGCTTCCCCCACGCCGTCAGATGTTCTTCAACCACCTGCTTCACAGCCTGGAGCAGCTTGTCGTCGTTGGCCGACAGCCGCTCGTCTACAGCCTTGGTCACTGCCTGTAGTATACCTTCCCTGCTCAGGAGCGTCTCTTCAGCAGGCTTCAGGGGCTTAGCCGCCTCTGCCTTCAGCTTATCAACATCTTGGCTTAGCTGCTGTACCGTAGCTATGAGCTGACGGTTCATCTTGAGCAGATTCTCTTCGCCTCGCGGGTGAGGACCACCCTGGCGAGCTCCGACATGCCCTTCATGGCTTTCGACATGGCGCCCAGCCGGATCTTGAGGTACTTCCGGGTCTCAGGTCCCAGACCGTTCTCTTCGTCATAGAGCTCCCGGCCGATATCCCGCAAATTAGTGGTGCCCTCATTCCGAAACCACGCATACCGCTTTCGTTCCTCCTCGTCTACAGACCTGAGGTTCGAGAACCTGTCCTCCGCCATCTGCGTCGACACCGACCCGTCAGACTGCTCCGACTGATCCGTCTTCTCCGACTGCTCCGACTCCTCCTCCGAGCAACTTTCGGGTTCGTCCTCCGACATGGCCTCCTGAGGTGGTTGTTCCTTCCGGGTGGGAGGAGGGAATCTAAGAACCACCTTTTTTCCGCCGCCCTTTGGTGCGGATAAGACGGGAGAGCGCTCCCTTTCCGCTTCACCCTCCTTTGGGGGTGCAGTCTTCTTGTGTGCACTGTTTTGCCCCGGACCCTGTGCGCTGTCCATCTTCCGTTCTTCACCAGATACTGGTTTTGAACCACGTCTAGATTTGTTATTTTTATTTTTAAAGGCATTCATTTTTGTACCCACGAGTATGGGAGAAACGACGTCCACCCGGGCAGAGATCCCTGTACCCGGGTAACCCTACTTACGCCTGGGGGGTCGGGAGGTACCCCAGGGCGACCGCTAATGGGCCGACTGCGCTCCGCCGGCCACCTCCGAGAGGCGCCCCGGCACCACGAATCCCAGTGCCGGGACTTTGACGATTTTTTATAGTGGTTTTCTCCACGCGGCCCCCACCGAAGTGGCGGCCCCCGCTCCCGCACCACGTACGAGGTTACGGTTGGGCCGGAACCGATCCTCGGATCGGAACACGCCCCGACTTGCCCGCTGACGCGAGCTGGGCCCGAAGGTCCCCTCGGGTGATTTTTTAGAGGGGTTGTCTTCCCCGCGGCCCCCACCAGAAGGTGGCGGCCCTCGGCCCTGCACTACGTACAGGGTTACGAGTTCCTTCGACGACACCAGGCAGAACTGGCATCGCCTAAGACTCCCCATGCTCGGCTACCGCTACCCGGGATGCCCAGGACGCCAGCCGAGCTCCCCCTTGTTGGCCCGAAGGCCCCCCGCGGGTGATTTTTTAGAGGGGTTGTCTTCCCCGCGACCCCCACCCGAAGGTGGCGGCCCTCGGCCCTGCACTACGTACAGGGTTACGAGCTCCTTCGGCGACACCAGGACTGGTATCGCCTAAAACTCCCCTAGCTCGGCTACCGCTACCCGGGATACCCAGGACGCCAGCCGAGCTCCCCCCCTGCTGGTTTTGGTCCGCGCTGGCTAAGCCGGTGGCCCCCATGTCTGGAGGCCCCCCTATCCGCCACCCGGGGGACGCGCCCGATGGCAGTTCCAGCAACTGCACACGGGTCTGGCGTTTTTACCTCGAAAAATGACAATTTACGAAATGATCTGCTAATTTCCCATTTCTCGTAGCAGATCAATTTGCAGTAGATCAAAAAACAAATGTGAGTACTTTGCGCATGCAGCTGAGTTCTATAGATCCTGATACTTTTTAGAAATAGTTCTGGCGTTTTTACCTCGAAAAATGTCAATTAAGAAAATGATCTGCTAACTTTCCATTTCCCGTAGCAGATCAATTTGCAGCAGATCAGAAATCAAATGTGAGTTCTTTTCGCATGCAGCTGAGTTCTATAGTTCTTGATACTTTTTAGAAATAGTTCTGGCGTTTTTACCGAGAAAAATGACAATTTACGAATGATCTGCTAACTTCCCATTTCCCGTAGCAGATCAATTTGCAGCAGATTAGAAATCAAATGTGAGTTCTTTTCGCATGCAGCTGAGTTCTATAGATCCTGATACTTTTTAGAAATAGTTCTGGCCTTTTTACCTCGCAAAATCTCAATTAACAAAATGATCTGCTAACTTCCCGTAGCAGATCATTTTGCAGCAAATCGGAAACAAATGTGATTTATTTACGCATGCAGCTGAGTTCTATAGTATCTGATACTTTTAAGAAATAGTTCTGGCGTTTTTGCCTCGAAAAATGATAATTTACGAAATGATCTGCTAACTTCCCATTTCCCGTAGCAGATCATTTTGCAGCAGATCGAAAACAAATGTGATTTATTAACGCATGCAGCTGAGTTCTACAGTATCTGATACTTTTTAGAAATAGTTCTGGCGTTTTTACCTCGAAAAATGACAATTAACGAAATTATCTGCTAACTTACCATTTACCGTAGCAGATCAATTTGCAGCAGATCAGAAATCAAATGTGAGTTCTTTTCGCATGCAGCTAAGTTCTATAGATCCTGATACTTTCTAGAAATAGTTCTAGCGTTTTTACCTCGAAAAATATCAATTAAAAAAATGATCTGCTAACTTCCCGTAGCAGATCATTTTGCAGCAAATCGAAAACAAATGCGATTTATTTACGCATGCAGCTGAGTTCTATAGATCCTGATACTTTTTAGAAATAGTTCTGGCCTTTTTACCTCGCAAAATCTCAATTAACAAAATGATCTGCTAACTTCCCGTAGCAGATCATTTTGCAGCAAATCGAAAACAAATGTCATTTATTTACGCATGCAGCTGAGTTCTATAGTATCTGATACTTTTTAGAAATAGTTCTGGCGTTTTTGCCTCGAAAAATGACAATTTACGAAATGATCTGCTAACTTCCCATTTCCCGTAGCAGATCATTTTGCAGCAGATCGAAAACAAATGTGATTTATTTACGCATGTGTGAGATTATGTTAAAAAAAAAATAAAGAAAAAGAAAAAGGGGGTAATACTAAAAAAAAGTATTTTAATCTCATTTAATAAATAATCATAGAATGATTTAAGCAAAATAAGAAGAATGTCATGGAATAACATTTATTATAACATTTATCAACATAATTTAGTTGAACATAAAACTACCCACAATAACTTCATTTACTTAAACATTTAGTAAAATAGTGTGGAGCTATCCAAAATAACCTTATTAAAACATTTTTAAATATCAAGTAACAAAGCAAGGTATATAATTTATTAATTTAATTCTGGGTTCGATAATAAGAACATATTGTACCTATATACCAACACACAAGCGGTACATACATGTACCAAATAATTGTATACTTAGCTTAGGTCCGTGCGGTGCGGCTGCTGCGAAGCAAGTGGGCGAGTACGACCGGAGCACCGTCTTTTATAGGCGGCGACAAACAAGTGAGTCACATCGGACGATATTCTCTGACGTCATTCATTTGTCTCTATTTAACAATATCTTTCAAATTGACTATGAATTAATTATATCAAAAGAGATTTAAAGGAGGTTAACTAGGATATTAAGCTTTTAATTGCAAAAATAACTTAATAGGAACAAATTGTAAGGTTATTTATACAACACACATTGATTAAATTGGAGATATTAATGGATATATGAAAACAGAGTTTAGATTACTTAAAGGTTGGTTTTTGCTTTGGTAAATTATATGATTCTTATTAAAAACAATTTGTCATTTACATACAAGAAAATCACTCAAACTATCAAGCAAAAGATGCTTTTCTTTAAGGTAAACAAGAAAACATGTGTATTTATCATACTTTATAGTTAATAAATCTAACACGGCCATACTGACCAGTACTTCGCTCTCGAAGTACATACGTTTGTTTAATTGTAATTGCTGTAATTATCTGAACCACAGTCATATCACATAATGAGAACTAATCGTCTTTTCACTTGTATCAAACTCATTTAATCAATAATAATTTCCCCTCTCTATTGCCTAGCCATGTAAACCCCACATCCGCTGCTTATGAGTTAGGTTTACATCAAGCAATAGAGCGCCCAGCGGAAGGGATCCCGTTTACCTAGACATACTAATCCCGTCCACCCGCTGTCTGTGGGATAGATTAGTACCAAGCAAACGGTCGTCCAGCGGCTTTATTTGTTATCCCGTCTACCTAGACATACTAATCCCGTCCACCCGCTGCCGTTGGGATAGATTAGTACCAAGCAAACGGTCGTCCAGCGGCTTTATTTGTTATCCCGTCTACCTAGACATACTAATCCCGTCCACCCGCTGCCGTTGGGATAGATTAGTACCAAGCAAACGGTCGTCCAGCGGCTTTATTTGTTATCCCGTTTACCTAGACATACTAATCCCGGCCACCCGCTGCCGGTGGGATAGATCAGTACCAAGCAAACGGTCGTCCAGCGGCTTTATTCTATAAACCTCTATGCCTAGACATGTACAGTTCCATCATTTTATGATACGACTCTGTTTCACCAATTACTCAACTAATCATTTTCATTATCACCAATTACAAGTTCATTTTCATTTTCATTATTTATAAGTTCATTTCATTATCACTATTTACAAGTTCATTTTCATTATCACTTTTTACAAGTTCATTTTCATTATCACTATTTACAAGTTTATTTTCTATAGAAGCATTTCATCTATGAAGTTATGTTCATTTCTAACACGGCCAGACTGACCAGTACTTCGCTCTCGAAGTACCCAATTTACTATATACTTTACTGGTTAGGAACACGATTTTTTTTTATATAATTTAGTCTCTTCATTTCATTTGTTCATAATAGGCATTTGTTTGACTGCCATTGGTCTCTGGCCTTGTCATACCAATCCTATCACCTGCTGCGAGTAAATTTCAGAAAGGTATCAGGGCAGTGACCGACCAGCAGTTTATCATACACATTTGTTTGATTGCTATTGGTCTTCTGGCCTTGTCATACCAGTCCTATCACCTGCTGCGAGTGAATTTCAGAAAGGTATCAGGGCAGTGACCGACCAGCAGTTTTTTTTTCATAATAGCAAACCAAACAAATGACCATAAGAATCATTTCTTTCAAACAATGTAAATTTTTTCATAATAGCAAATCAAACAAATGACCATAAGAATCATTTCTTTCAAACAATGTCTATTCTTCATGTTGAATTAGCATATATTCAGAGGTATACGTAAATTAGGTCTTCTTCTACATTAAATTTATATATATATCCAAATTATTCAATTTTTTATTATCCTTTTACAGTATTAATTTTTATTATGAATAAGCATTGAGAACAGTTTCAATAAAATTAATAATCAACTGAAATCCCCTTAAAAGTATCAAATGAATTATATTATACTGTAATTAGTGTATTATGTTTTTTATTTAAATAATCTAACACGGCTAATGATGCTGAACAGAATCATTATCCTGTATTTTAACAAGCCGAACCTGTACTTGAGTTATATTTCTATTACAACCAATAATAACCTAGTTAGTGAAAACCCTGTTGACTTTTGCACAATAGTGTGTATTGATTGTTGCACTTTCCACAAACCGTTCGGCCAACCTGCTTTACCGACGGTTGTGATGCTGCTCCAACCACGATCCTTGGCTACGGAGTCGATGTGCTTGCACCAACTTTCTGCGCCGTTGTCATTATTTTCTGGATCAAACGGTGACAATCCAACGTCATCTTCATGGTGATTACCAGCCACTGCATCACGAATAGCTTTTAACAAAGCCTCAAACACAGCGGGATCCATCTGTAAAGATAATCAAGTTAGTGTTGCTTAAAAGGGGTTCGAATCCCACTTCTGATGTGAGATTATGTTAAAAAAAAAATAAAGAAAAAGAAAAAGGGGGTAATACTAAAAAAAAGTATTTTAATCTCATTTAATAAATAATCATAGAATGATTTAAGCAAAATAAGAAGAATGTCATGGAATAACATTTATTATAACATTTATCAACATAATTTAGTTGAACATAAAACTACCCACAATAACTTCATTTACTTAAACATTTAGTAAAATAGTGTGGAGCTATCCAAAATAACCTTATTAAAACATTTTTAAATATCAAGTAACAAAGCAAGGTATATAATTTATTAATATCAATTAAAAAAATGATCTGCTAACTTCCCGTAGCAGATCATTTTGCAGCAAATCGAAAACAAATGCGATTTATTTACGCATGCAGCTGAGTTCTATAGATCCTGATACTTTTTAGAAATAGTTCTGGCCTTTTTACCTCGCAAAATCTCAATTAACAAAATGATCTGCTAACTTCCCGTAGCAGATCATTTTGCAGCAAATCGAAAACAAATGTCATTTATTTACGCATGCAGCTGAGTTCTATAGTATCTGATACTTTTTAGAAATAGTTCTGGCGTTTTTGCCTCGAAAAATGACAATTTACGAAATGATCTGCTAACTTCCCATTTCCCGTAGCAGATCATTTTGCAGCAGATCGAAAACAAATGTGATTTATTTACGCATGTGTGAGATTATGTTAAAAAAAAAATAAAGAAAAAGAAAAAGGGGGTAATACTAAAAAAAAGTATTTTAATCTCATTTAATAAATAATCATAGAATGATTTAAGCAAAATAAGAAGAATGTCATGGAATAACATTTATTATAACATTTATCAACATAATTTAGTTGAACATAAAACTACCCACAATAACTTCATTTACTTAAACATTTAGTAAAATAGTGTGGAGCTATCCAAAATAACCTTATTAAAACATTTTTAAATATCAAGTAACAAAGCAAGGTATATAATTTATTAATTTAATTCTGGGTTCGATAATAAGAACATATTGTACCTATATACCAACACACAAGCGGTACATACATGTACCAAATAATTGTATACTTAGCTTAGGTCCGTGCGGTGCGGCTGCTGCGAAGCAAGTGGGCGAGTACGACCGGAGCACCGTCTTTTATAGGCGGCGACAAACAAGTGAGTCACATCGGACGATATTCTCTGACGTCATTCATTTGTCTCTATTTAACAATATCTTTCAAATTGACTATGAATTAATTATATCAAAAGAGATTTAAAGGAGGTTAACTAGGATATTAAGCTTTTAATTGCAAAAATAACTTAATAGGAACAAATTGTAAGGTTATTTATACAACACACATTGATTAAATTGGAGATATTAATGGATATATGAAAACAGAGTTTAGATTACTTAAAGGTTGGTTTTTGCTTTGGTAAATTATATGATTCTTATTAAAAACAATTTGTCATTTACATACAAGAAAATCACTCAAACTATCAAGCAAAAGATGCTTTTCTTTAAGGTAAACAAGAAAACATGTGTATTTATCATACTTTATAGTTAATAAATCTAACACGGCCATACTGACCAGTACTTCGCTCTCGAAGTACATACGTTTGTTTAATTGTAATTGCTGTAATTATCTGAACCACAGTCATATCACATAATGAGAACTAATCGTCTTTTCACTTGTATCAAACTCATTTAATCAATAATAATTTCCCCTCTCTATTGCCTAGCCATGTAAACCCCACATCCGCTGCTTATGAGTTAGGTTTACATCAAGCAATAGAGCGCCCAGCGGAAGGGATCCCGTTTACCTAGACATACTAATCCCGTCCACCCGCTGTCTGTGGGATAGATTAGTACCAAGCAAACGGTCGTCCAGCGGCTTTATTTGTTATCCCGTCTACCTAGACATACTAATCCCGTCCACCCGCTGCCGTTGCGATAGATTAGTACCAAGCAAACGGTCGTCCAGCGGCTTTATTTGTTATCCCGTCTACCTAGACATACTAATCCCGTCCACCCGCTGCCGTTGGGATAGATTAGTACCAAGCAAACGGTCGTCCAGCGGCTTTATTTGTTATCCCGTTTACCTAGACATACTAATCCCGGCCACCCGCTGCCGGTGGGATAGATCAGTACCAAGCAAACGGTCGTCCAGCGGCTTTATTCTATAAACCTCTATGCCTAGACATGTACAGTTCCATCATTTTATGATACGACTCTGTTTCACCAATTACTCAACTAATCATTTTCATTATCACCAATTACAAGTTCATTTTCATTTTCATTATTTATAAGTTCATTTCATTATCACTATTTACAAGTTCATTTTCATTATCACTTTTTACAAGTTCATTTTCATTATCACTATTTACAAGTTTATTTTCTATAGAAGCATTTCATCTATGAAGTTATGTTCATTTCTAACACGGCCAGACTGACCAGTACTTCGCTCTCGAAGTACCCAATTTACTATATACTTTACTGGTTAGGAACACGATTTTTTTTTATATAATTTAGTCTCTTCATTTCATTTGTTCATAATAGGCATTTGTTTGACTGCCATTGGTCTCTGGCCTTGTCATACCAATCCTATCACCTGCTGCGAGTAAATTTCAGAAAGGTATCAGGGCAGTGACCGACCAGCAGTTTATCATACACATTTGTTTGATTGCTATTGGTCTTCTGGCCTTGTCATACCAGTCCTATCACCTGCTGCGAGTGAATTTCAGAAAGGTATCAGGGCAGTGACCGACCAGCAGTTTTTTTTTCATAATAGCAAACCAAACAAATGACCATAAGAATCATTTCTTTCAAACAATGTAAATTTTTTCATAATAGCAAATCAAACAAATGACCATAAGAATCATTTCTTTCAAACAATGTCTATTCTTCATGTTGAATTAGCATATATTCAGAGGTATACGTAAATTAGGTCTTCTTCTACATTAAATTTATATATATATCCAAATTATTCAATTTTTTATTATCCTTTTACAGTATTAATTTTTATTATGAATAAGCATTGAGAACAGTTTCAATAAAATTAATAATCAACTGAAATCCCCTTAAAAGTATCAAATGAATTATATTATACTGTAATTAGTGTATTATGTTTTTTATTTAAATAATCTAACACGGCTAATGATGCTGAACAGAATCATTATCCTGTATTTTAACAAGCCGAACCTGTACTTGAGTTATATTTCCATTACAACCAATAATAACCTAGTTAGTGAAAACCCTGTTGACTTTTGCACAATAGTGTGTATTGATTGTTGCACTTTCCACAAACCGTTCGGCCAACCTGCTTTACCGACGGTTGTGATGCTGCTCCAACCACGATCCTTGGCTACGGAGTCGATGTGCTTGCACCAACTTTCTGCGCCGTTGTCATTATTTTCTGGATCAAACGGTGACAATCCAACGTCATCTTCATGGTGATTACCAGCCACTGCATCACGAATAGCTTTTAACAAAGCCTCAAACACAGCGGGATCCATCTGTAAAGATAATCAAGTTAGTGTTGCTTAAAAGGGGTTCGAATCCCACTTCTGATGTGAGATTATGTTAAAAAAAAAATAAAGAAAAAGAAAAAGGGGGTAATACTAAAAAAAAGTATTTTAATCTCATTTAATAAATAATCATAGAATGATTTAAGCAAAATAAGAAGAATGTCATGGAATAACATTTATTATAACATTTATCAACATAATTTAGTTGAACATAAAACTACCCACAATAACTTCATTTACTTAAACATTTAGTAAAATAGTGTGGAGCTATCCAAAATAACCTTATTAAAACATTTTTAAATATCAAGTAACAAAGCAAGGTATATAATTTATTAATATCAAATAAAAAAAATGATCTGCTAACTTCCCGTAGCAGATCATTTTGCAGCAAATCGAAAACAAATGCGATTTATTTACGCATGCAGCTGAGTTCTATAGATCCTGATACTTTTTAGAAATAGTTCTGGCCTTTTTACCTCGCAAAATCTCAATTAACAAAATGATCTGCTAACTTCCCGTAGCAGATCATTTTGCAGCAAATCGAAAACAAATGTCATTTATTTACGCATGCAGCTGAGTTCTATAGTATCTGATACTTTTTAGAAATAGTTCTGGCGTTTTTGCCTCGAAAAATGACAATTTACGAAATGATCTGCTAACTTCCCATTTCCCGTAGCAGATCATTTTGCAGCAGATCGAAAACAAATGTGATTTATTTACGCATGTGTGAGATTATGTTAAAAAAAAAATAAAGAAAAAGAAAAAGGGGGTAATACTAAAAAAAAGTATTTTAATCTCATTTAATAAATAATCATAGAATGATTTAAGCAAAATAAGAAGAATGTCATGGAATAACATTTATTATAACATTTATCAACATAATTTAGTTGAACATAAAACTACCCACAATAACTTCATTTACTTAAACATTTAGTAAAATAGTGTGGAGCTATCCAAAATAACCTTATTAAAACATTTTTAAATATCAAGTAACAAAGCAAGGTATATAATTTATTAATTTAATTCTGGGTTCGATAATAAGAACATATTGTACCTATATACCAACACACAAGCGGTACATACATGTACCAAATAATTGTATACTTAGCTTAGGTCCGTGCGGTGCGGCTGCTGCGAAGCAAGTGGGCGAGTACGACCGGAGCACCGTCTTTTATAGGCGGCGACAAACAAGTGAGTCACATCGGACGATATTCTCTGACGTCATTCATTTGTCTCTATTTAACAATATCTTTCAAATTGACTATGAATTAATTATATCAAAAGAGATTTAAAGGAGGTTAACTAGGATATTAAGCTTTTAATTGCAAAAATAACTTAATAGGAACAAATTGTAAGGTTATTTATACAACACACATTGATTAAATTGGAGATATTAATGGATATATGAAAACAGAGTTTAGATTACTTAAAGGTTGGTTTTTGCTTTGGTAAATTATATGATTCTTATTAAAAACAATTTGTCATTTACATACAAGAAAATCACTCAAACTATCAAGCAAAAGATGCTTTTCTTTAAGGTAAACAAGAAAACATGTGTAATTATCATACTTTATAGTTAATAAATCTAACACATGCAGCTGAGTTCTACAGTATCTCATACTTTTTAGAAATAGTTCTGGCGTTTTACCGCAAAAAATGACAATTAACGAAATGATCTGCTAACTTACCATTTACCGTAGCAGATCAATTTGCAGCAGATCAGAAATCAAATGTGAGTTCTTTTCGCATGCAGCTAAGTTCTATAGATCCTGATACTTTTTAGAAATATTTCTGGCGTTTTTACCTAGAAAAATGTCAATAAAAAAAATGATCTGCTAACTTCCCGTAGCTGATCATTTTGCAGCAAATCGAAAACAAATGCGATTTATTTACGCATGCAGCTGAGTTCTATAGTTCCTGATACTTTTAAGAAATAGTTCTGGCGTTTTTACCTCGAAAAATGACAATTTACGAAATGATCTGCTAACTTCCCATTTCTCGTAGCAGATCAATTTGCAGTAAATCAAAAAACAAATGTGAGTTCATTTCGCATGCATCTGAGTTCTATAGTTCCTGAAACTTTTTAGAAATAGTTCTGGCGTTTTTGCCTCGAAAAATGTCAATTAAGAAAATGATCTGCTAACTTCCCGTAGCAGATCATTTTGCAGCAAATCGAAAACAAATGAGATTTATTTACGCATGCAGCTGAGTTCTATAGTTCCTGATACTTTTTAGAAATAGTTCTGGCGTTTTTACCGAGAAAAATGACAATTTACGAAATGATCTGCTAACTTCCCATTTTTCCGTAGCAGATCAATTTGCAGCAGATTAGAAATCAAATGTGAGTTCTTTTCGCATGCAGCTGAGTTCTATAGATCCTGATACTTTTTAGAAATCGTTCTGGCCTTTTTACCTCGCAAAATCTCAATTGACTTCCCCAAATGATCTGCTAACTTCCCGTAGCAGATCATTTTGCAGCAAATCAAAAACAAATGTGATTTATTTACGCATGCAGCTGAGTTCTATAGTAGGTATTTGATACTTTTTAGAAATAGTTCTGGCGTTTTTGCCTCGAAAAATGACAATTTACGAAATGATCTGCTAACTTCCCATTTCCCGTAGCAGATCATTTTGCAGCAGATCGCAAACAAATGTGATTCATTTACGCATGCGACTGAGTTTTACAGTTTCTGATACTTATTGGAAATAGTTCTGGCGTTTTTACCTCGAAAAATGTCAATTAAAAAAATGATCTGCTTACTTCCCGTAGCAGATCATTTTGCAGCAAATCGAAAACAAATGCGATTTATTTACGCATGCAGCTGAGTTCTATAGTTTCTGATACTTTTTAGAAATAGTTCTGGCGTTTTTACCGAGAAAAATGACAATTTACGAAATGATCTGCTAACTTCCCATTTCTCGTAGCAGATCAATTTGCAGTAGATCAAAAAACAAATGTAAGTACTTTGCGCATACAGCTGAGTTCTATAGATCCTGATACTTTTTAGAAATAGTTCTGGCGTTTCTACCTCGAAAAATGTCAATTAAGAAAATGATCTGCTAACTTCTTGTAGCAGATCATTTTGCAGCAAATCGAAAACAAATGCGATTTATTTACGCATGCAGCTGAGTTCTATAGTTCCTGATACTTTTTAGAAATAGTTCTGGCGTTTTTACCCTTTTTTTTTTTTTTTTTTTTTTTTTTTTTTGTTTTCGCAGAAAATGCCTTACGCATTCACACCGTGTCGGGAGAACACGGTGGATATGTGGGGCTCTCCTCCATGCCTCTACCCGGCCTAGTGCCCGGTAAAGGCTTGGAGGCCTACCCACTAAAAACTGCGGCGTCCCAATACACATTGGAGCGGGTCGCGGGGCCCTTGGCCGGAATCGACCGCAACCCGCTCCAGTGTGGGTCCGCGCTCGTGGGCGGACCTCTCCTATGCTCCGTGAGGGACGGAGCAACGGGGTGAACCGTGACGCCCTGAACACCCCGCACGCCTGAGGGCCAAGTGCAATGCGACTGCCGGTCTCCCGTCCTGACAGCCGCTGGCCCCCTTTCGGTGAGGGAAGGAATAAACCACACCCCCCGACCGACCCCGACCCACACGGGACGAGACTCCCGCGCCCGCGATGATCACCCAAGAACAAGTCTCAAGAACAAGTTCCCGGGCGCCACCGCAGGCGGCGCGGTTGCCCCGCCCAGTGCAGGCCGGAGGCGGCCGAGGTGTGCTAACGGCCTTCCCCCCCCCACCTCACCGGGATGTGCGTCCGCGGAAGTCCCCCGGAAACAAAAGTTCCCGGAAGGCTTCCGCGGCCGCCATCCCATCGGACCCCCCCTCGGCCACGCCGGGCGATAAAGGAGAAAACTCCGTTATCACCCGTAGTTTCCGAGTGAGGGTCCTACCCTCGGGGGATGCTGTTCCCGAGGGTCCTCCTCAAGCGCTCCGCTCGCGACCCCCGCGAGCGCCCGCGCTACTGGCCTCTTGACCCAACCCTTCCCAGCGGGGAAGGGTGGGAAGAGACCCTCTCCCCCCATTCGCGCGTTTTCGCGTGGGGGGTGGACACCCTCCTTGGGTGCCCCTTCCACCATGGCGTCGACTAGGGAGGGGGGAACGGTCCCACCCTAGATAGGGATGCGGGTGGCGTAACGCCGCCACCTGCCCCCCCGACGCCTGCGCCTAATTAGGGAGGAGTTTAGGTCCTCCTCCCTCCGCCTCTCGGCGGCCTCCTTCTGCAAGAGTACGTCCTCGCAGAAGGAGGCCACCGCCTCCCAGGACCTCTCGCTCGTCGCCATGGCTCGCGCCACGGCGGCGAGCGAGAGGTCGCTCCCTATCGCCGCGACAAGACTGCCGCGCTGAGGAGACCACGCCGCACACACCTCGAGGGTGTGCTGGGCAGTGTCCTCCGCAGCGCCGCAGTGGTGGCACGACGGGGTCGGCTCCCTCCGAATCCGGTACAGGTACTTACCGAAGCAACCATGCCCGGTAAGCACCTGCGCCAGCCTGAAGGTCACCGACCCATGGCGCCTGGCTCGCCACTCTCGAAGTATTGGACCCAATGCCTCGAGAGTGCGTACACCATATGGTGGGTTGATGAGGGACACCTCCCATTCCCCCATCATGCTCTCCTCGGCATCTTGCCGGAGCCGCCGGACTTCCTCGGGTGCGAGCCTATCTCCTCGCACCCCAGCCTCCCTCCTTTGCAGGTACACCTCCCGTAGGACACGAGCCTCCAGGTCCCATGGAGGTGTACCTGCAATGGCACACGCCGCCGCTCGCGACACCGTCCGGTAACACCTTCCGATCCGGGTCGCGACCGTCCTTTGGGACCGCCTCAAGTTGGCTAGTCCCGCCTCCGCGGCGGCTTCCGCCCACACGGGCGCGCCGTAGAGGGCCATACTTTTTATGACTCCCGCAAAGAGTCGGCGGCAGTTGGACCCTGGGCCGCCGACATTTGGCAGGAGTCTCGCCAGTGCCTGTGAGGCTTTTAACAGCCTGGGGGCCAGTTGGCGGAAGTGCTCGCTGAAGTTCCAGCGAGCATCCAGCACTAGCCCCAGGTACTTAATGTGGGGCTGCACCGGCAGCCTCACCCCGTCTAGCACCACCTCCCTCGCCCGCACTGGGGGTGCCCTCCTCGGGCCATGGAAATATATGACCTCGGTCTTGTCGACCGAGACATCTAGACCCATGGCCCGGATACGCCCAATTGTGGCTTCTGCTGACTCCTTGGCCCGGCGTCTGGCCTCCATGTATGTTTTCCCCCTGGCAACGATGAGTGTGTCGTCGGCATAACACACTATCGTTGCACGGGGGAGGAGCCGCCCTCTGAGGAGCCAGTCATAACCTAATATCCACAGGAGCGGACCCAAAACCGCCCCCTGTGGAACACCGCAAACCATTTCCCGCTCCACCAAGGCCCCCCGCGAATCGGCGTAGAGCACCACCCTGTCCTCTAGGTAGCGCTCTATAATGAGCCGGAGGTACGGGGGTAGCTGGTGGAATCTCAGGGCCTCCTTTATTACTTCATAGGGCAGGGAGTTAAAAGCGTTCCGGATATCTAGGGACACCGCGAAAACCCCCTGCCCCAGCCTTTCCGCCCTCTCCACCTCTTCCCGCAGGGCGAGGACCGCATCCACCGTTGAGCGGCCCCTCCTGAACCCGAACTGCCTGTCAGACAAGTTCGGGCCCACCTCCTCCAGGTGCTGCGTCACCCGACCGGCAATGACCCTCTCCAGTCCCTTGTCGGCCTCGTCGAGCAGCACCACCGGCCGATAAGCGCACGGCGAGTCCGCCGGGCGCCCCTCCTTTTTCAACAGGCATAGCCGTCCCCTCTTCCAGATTTTGGGGAACTCACCTCTCTCCAGGCACAGACTATAAGTGTCCTGGAGGAATTCCCCTAGGTGGTCCGCGGCGATGGGGATGACTTTGCCTGGGACTCCGTCCGGGCCCGGCGCCTTCTTGTGGCCCTTGAGGCGGTCAACGACGGAGGCCATCTCGGCGGTGGTGACCGGCTCGTACCCCGTCTGGCGTTTTTACCCAGAAAAATCACAATTTACGAAATGATCTGCTAATTTCCCATTTCTCGTAGCAGATCAATTTGCAGTAGATCAAAAAACAAATGTGACTTCTTTTCGCATGCAGATGAGTTTTATAGATCCTGATACTTTTTAGAAATAGTTCTGGCGTTTCTACCTAGAAAAATGTCAATTAAAAAAATGATCTGCTAACTTCCCGTAGCAGATCATTTTGCAGCAAATCGAAAACAAATGCGTTTTATTTACGCATGCAGCTGAGTTCTATAGTTCCTGATACTTTTTAGAAATAGTTCTGGCGTTTTTACCTCGAAAAATGACAATTTACGAAATGATCTGCTAACTTCCCATTTCTCGTAGCAGATCAATTTGCAGTAGATCAAAAAACAAATGTGAGTACTTTGCGCATGCAGCTGAGTTCTATAGATCCTGATACTTTTTAGAAATAATTCTGGCGTTTCTACCTCGAAAAATGTCAATTAAGAAAATGATCTGCTAACTTCTTGTAGCAGATCATTTTGCAGCAAATCGAAAACAAATGCGATTTATTTACGCATGCAGCTGAGTTCTATAGTTCCTGATACTTTTTAGAAATAGTTCTGGCGTTTTTACCGAGAAAAATCACAATTTACAAAATGATCTGCTAATTTCCCATTTCTCGTAGCAGATCAATTTGCAGTAGATCAAAAAACAAATGTGACTTCTTTTCGCATGCAGCTGAGTTCTATAGATTCTGATTTTTTTTTAGAAATAGTTCTGGTGTTTTGACCTCGAAAATTGATCTGCTATGGGAAATGGGAAGTTAGCAGATCATTTCTTAAATTGTCATTTTTCGAGGTAAAAACGCCAGAACTATTTCTTAAAAGTATCAGATACTGTAGAACTCAGCTGCATGCGTAAATAAATCACATTTGTTTTCGATCTGCTGCAAAATGATCTGCTACGGGAAATGGGAAGTTAGCAGATCATTTCGTAAATTGTCATTTTTCGAGGAAAAAAACGCCAAAACTATTCCTCAAAAGTATCAGATACTATAGAACTCAGCTGCATGCGTAAATAAATCACATTTGTTTTCGATTTGCTGTAAAATGATCTGCTACGGGAAGTTAGCAGATCATTTTGTTAATTGACATTTTGCGAGCTTTAAAGGCCAGAACTATTTCTAAAAAGTATCAGGATCTATAGAACTCAGCTGCATGCGAAAAGAACTCACATTTGATTTCTGATCTGCTGCAAATTGATCTGCTACGGGAAATGGGAAGTTAGCAGATCATTTCGTAAATTGTCATTTTTCGAGGTAAAAACGCCAGAACTATTTCTTAAAAGTATCAGAGACTATAGAACTCAAGTGCATGCGTAAATAAATCGCATTTGTTTTCGATTTGCTGCAAAAAGATCTGCTACGGGAAGTTAGCAGATCATTTTGTTTATTGACATTTTTCGAGGTCAAAACGCCAGAACTATTTCTAAAAAGTATCAGGATCTATAGAACTCAGCTGCATGCGAAAAGAACTCACATTTGTTTTTTGATCTGCTGCAAATTGATCTGCTACGGGAAATGGGAAGTTAGCAGATCATTTCGTAAATTGTCATTTTTCGAGGTAAAAACGCCAGAACTATTTCTTAAAAGTATCAGATACTGTAGAACTCAGCTGCATGCGTAAATAAATCACATTTGTTTTTGATCTGCTGCAAAATGATCTGCTATGGGAAATGGGAAGTTAGCAGATCATTTCGTAAATTGTCATTTTTCGAGGTAAAAACGCCAGAACTATTTCTAAAAAGTATCAGATACTAAAGAACTCAGCTGCATGCGTAAATAAATCACATTTTTTTTCGATTTGCTGCGAAATGATCTGCTACGGGAAGTTGGCAGATCATTTTTTTAATTGACATTTTTCGAGATAAAAACGCCAGAACTATTTCTTAAAAGTATCAGGATCTATAGAACTCAGCTGCATGCGAAAAGAACTCACATTTGATTTCTGATCTGCTGCAAATTGATCTGCTACGGGAAATGGGAAGGTAGCAGATCATTTCGTAAATTGTCATTTTTCGAGGTAAAAACGCCAGAACTATTTCTAAAAAGTATCAGATACTAAAGAACTCAGCTGCATGCGTAAATAAATCACATTTTTTTTCGATTTGCTGCGAAATGATCTGCTACGGGAAGTTGGCAGATCATTTTTTTAATTGACATTTTTCGAGATAAAAACGCCAGAACTATTTCTTAAAAGTATCAGGATCTATAGAACTCAGCTGCATGCGAAAAGAACTCACATTTGATTTCTGATCTGCTGCAAATTGATCTGCTACGGGAAATGGGAAGGTAGCAGATCATTTCGTAAATTGTCATTTTTCGAGATAAAAACGCCAGAACTATTTCTTAAAAGTATCAGGATCTATAGAACTCAGCTGCATGCGAAAAGAACTCACATTTGATTTCTGATCTGCTGCAAAATGATCTGCTACGGAAAGTTAGCAGATCATTTACTTAATTGACATTTTTCGAGGTAAAAACGCCAGAACTATTTCTAAAAATTATAAGGATCTATAGAATACAGCTGCATGCGAAAAGAACTCACATTTGTTTTTTGATCTACTGCAAATTAATCTGCTACGAGAAATGAAAAGTTAGCAGATCATTTCGTAAATTGTCATTTTTCTCGGTTAAAACGCCAGAACTATTTCTGAAAAGTATCAGGAACTATAGAACTCAGCTGCATGCATAAATAAATCGCATTTGTTTTCGATTTGCTGCAAAATGATCTGCTACGGGAAGTTAGCAGATCATTTTTTTAATTGACATTTTTCGAGGTAAAAACGCCAGAACTATTTCTAAAAAGTATCAGGAACTATAGAACTCAGCTGCATGCGAAAAGAACTCACATTTGTTTTTTGATCTACTGCAAATTGATCTGCTACGAGAAATGGGAAGTTAGCAGATCATTTCGTAAATTGCCATTTTTCTCGGTAAAAACGCCAGAACTATTTCTAAAAAGTATCAGGAACTATAGAACTTAGCTGCATGCGTAAATAAATCGCATTTGTTTTCGATTTTCTGCAAAATGATCTGCTACGGGAAGTTAGCAGATCATTTTTTTAATTGACATTTTTCTAGGTAAAAACGCCAGAACTATTTCTAAAAAGTATCAGGAACTATAGAACTCAGCTGCATGCGAAAAGAACTCTCATTTAATTTTGATCTGCTGGACAATGATCTGCCAAGTTCACACACACGGTGTGACATACAGTTACGGATGTTTAAGAACTTTTGCATGGGTTAGTCATTGAGTGGATGACCAAAAATAAATAATAATGCCTAACCCAACTTGGGTTCAGAACGTTACTTGAAGTTGTCTAATATGATTAAAATAATGGGGTTTTCCTTATCTCAGCTTTAATGCCGGTATTGATATCCATTACGGGTCTAAACCAAGTCATGAATATGTGTTATAATTGGTATTATACTGTATTATTATTATTACAAGCTTCTTCACGTTTTTTGAAACCGTTAATTTCGGATGCATTTGCAGTCTATACTACGGTATTTTCCATATAGAAGGCCGATTTAAATATTATTTCTGAAGACGATGAGGATCTTCTTTAGGAGAAGAAAGAAGACCGTCTTTAATTTAAGTTCAAACATCATTACATCATAAAAATTACATAATAATCATAAGACCTACAACCTATATATAGTATAATTATAAATATGCGACCGAAATATCTAATTTCGGAACGCCTGTTTGTAGTTTCATCAAAAAGTTTATGACCTAGTTTTCAATTACCCAATCAACGAAATTTCCGATGGAACAAAATGGTCCAACGTAAACAAATTCGGTACTATTTCAATTTGTTCTTTGAAATACACATAACTATAAAACCTTGATGATAAGAAGTATAGTAGATATTATAAGAAAGAAATACTTGTTAATGTACAATTGGCGCTTTGAATGAAGAATAAGGTTGTAATATGTCTACATAGGCCTGTAATAACAGTATCGCGTGAGCATTAAGATTTTGAATTCCTTATTTTCTTACAGTTAAGGTCTGCTGCCACTACTGTCTACTGTCAAACGTGACAGTAAAGTTTGCACATTTAAAGCGTACAGTCAGGCCTCAGATCTCTCAAAAGCAGCGTCTACGTGCAAAATACGCCTTCGTACATTCCCTCGGTAGTAACGTGTAAGGGAGGGATGATTCATCACTTCAGACGCCTGGCCGAAGGTCTCGTCGTCACGGCAACTTATTGCGATGTTAACATGAAAGCTGGAGTAATTGTATTCAATTTATTCCATAAAATTGACAATGACAATTTACGAAATGATCTGCTAACTTCCCATTTCCCGTAGCAGATCATTTTGCAGCAGATCGAAAACAAATGTGATTTATTTACGCATGCAGCTGAGTTCTACAGTATCTAATACTTTTTAGAAATAGTTCTGGCGTTTTACCGCGAAAAATGACAATTAACGAAATGATCTGCTAACTTACCATTTACCGTAGCAGATCAATTTGCAGCAGATCAGAAATCAAATGTGAGTTCTTTTCGCATGCAGCTAAGTTCTATAGATCCTGATACTTTTTAGAAATATTTCTGGCGTTTTTACCTAGAAAAATGTCAATAAAAAAAATGATCTGCTAACTTCCCGTAGCTGATCATTTTGCAGCAAATCGAAAACAAATGCGATTTATTTACGCATGCAGCTGAGTTCTATAGTTCCTGATACTTTTAAGAAATAGTTCTGGCGTTTTTACCTCGAAAAATGACAATGTACGAAATGATCTGCTAACTTCCCATTTCTCGTAGCAGATTAATTTGCAGTAAATCAAAAAACAAATGTGAGTTCTTTTCGCATGCATCTAAGTTCTATAGTTCCTGAAACTTTTTAGAAATAGTTCTGGCGTTTTTGCCTCGAAAAATGTCAATTAAGAAAATGATCTGCTAACTTCCCGTAGCAGATCATTTTGCAGCAAATCGAAAACAAATGAGATTTATTTACGCATGCAGCTGAGTTCTATAGTTCCTGATACTTTTTAGAAATAGTTCTGGCGTTTTTACCGAGAAAAATGACAATTTACGAAATGATCTGCTAACTTCCCATTTTTCCGTAGCAGATCAATTTGCAGCAGATTAGAAATCAAATGTGAGTTCTTTTCGCATGCAGCTGAGTTCTATAGATCCTGATACTTTTTAGAAATAGTTCTGGCCTTTTTACCTCGCAAAATCTCAATTGACTTCCCCAAATGATCTGCTAACTTCCCGTAGCAGATCATTTTGCAGCAAATCAAAAACAAATGTGATTTATTTACGCATGCAGCTGAGTTCTATAGTATTTGATACTTTTTAGAAATAGTTCTGGCGTTTTTGCCTCGAAAAATGACAATTTACGAAATGATCTGCTAACTTCCCATTTCCCGTAGCAGATCATTTTGCAGCAGATCGCAAACAAATGTGATTCATTTACGCATGCGACTGAGTTTTACAGTTTCTGATACTTTTTGGAAATAGTTCTGGCGTTTTTACCTCGAAAAATGTCAATTAAAAAAATGATCTGCTTACTTCCCGTAGCAGATCATTTTGCAGCAAATCAAAAACAAATGCGATTTATTTACGCATGCAGCTGAGTTCTATAGTTTCTGATACTTTTTAGAAATAGTTCTGGCGTTTTTACCGAGAAAAATGACAATTTACGAAATGATCTGCTAACTTCCCATTTCTCGTAGCAGATCAATTTGCAGTAGATCAAAAAACAAATGTGAGTACTTTGCGCATGCAGCTGAGTTCTATAGATCCTGATACATTTAGAAATAGTTCTGGCGTTTCTACCTCGAAAAATGTCAATTAAGAAAATGATCTGCTAACTTCTTGTAGCAGATCATTTTGCAGCAAATCGAAAACAAATGCGATTTATTTACGCATGCAGCTGAGTTCTATAGTTCCTGATACTTTTTAGAAATAGTTCTGGCGTTTTTACCCAGAAAAATCACAATTTACGAAATGATCTGCTAATTTCCCATTTCTCGTAGCAGATCAATTTGCAGTAGATCAAAAAACAAATGTGACTTCTTTTCGCATGCAGATGAGTTTTATAGATCCTAATACTTTTTAGAAATAGTTCTGGCGTTTCTACCTAGAAAAATGTCAATTAAAAAAATGATCTGCTAACTTCCCGTAGCAGATCATTTTGCAGCAAATCGAAAACAAATGCGTTTTATTTACGCATGCAGCTGAGTTCTATAGTTCCTGATACTTTTTAGAAATAGTTCTGGCGTTTTTACCTCGAAAAATGACAATTTACGAAATGATCTGCTAACTTCCCATTTCTCGTAGCAGATCAATTTGCAGTAGATCAAAAAACAAATGTGAGTACTTTGCGCATGCAGCTGAGTTCTATAGATCCTGATACTTTTTAGAAATAATTCTGGCGTTTCTACCTCGAAAAATGTCAATTAAGAAAATGATCTGCTAACTTCTTGTAGCAGATCATTTTGCAGCAAATCGAAAACAAATGCGATTTATTTACGCATGCAGCTGAGTTCTATAGTTCCTGATACTTTTTAGAAATAGTTCTGGCGTTTTTACCGAGAAAAATCACAATTTACGAAATGATCTGCTAATTTCCCATTTCTCGTAGCAGATCAATTTGCAGTAGATCAAAAAACAAATGTGACTTCTTTTCGCATGCAGCTGAGTTCTATAGATTCTGATTCTTTTTAGAAATAGTTATGGTGTTTTGACCTCGAAAATTGATCTGCTATGGGAAATGGGAAGTTAGCAGATCATTTCTTAAATTGTCATTTTTCGAGGTAAAAACGCCAGAACTATTTCTTAAAAGTATCAGATACTGTAGAAATCAGCTGCTTGCGTTAATAAATCACATTTGTTTTCGATCTGCTGCAAAATGATCTGCTACGGGAAATGGGAAGTTAGCAGATCATTTCGTAAATTGTCATTTTTCGAGGAAAAAAACGCCAAAACTATTCCTTAAAAGTATCAGATACTATAGAACTCAGCTGCATGCGTAAATAAATCACATTTGTTTTCGATTTGCTGCAAAATGATCTGCTACGGGAAGTTAGCAGATCATTTTGTTAATTGACATTTTGCGAGCTTTAAAGGCCAGAACTATTTCTAAAAAGTATCAGGATCTATAGAACTCAGCTGCATGCGAAAAGAACTCACATTTGATTTCTGATCTGCTGCAAATTGATCTGCTACGGGAAATGGGAAGTTAGCAGATCATTTCGTAAATTGTCATTTTTCGAGGTAAAAACGCCAGAACTATTTCTTAAAAGTATCAGATACTGTAGAACTCAGCTGCATGCGTAAATAAATCACATTTGTTTTTGATCTGCTACGGGAAATGGGAAGTTAGCAGATCATATCGTAAATTGTCATTTTTCGAGGTAAAAACGCCAGAACTATTTCTAAAAAGTATCAGATTGTAACACCTTATTCTATTTTTACCAAATGATTAATAAAAATGCGTATTCGTGGTTATCGAAGATATATATATTCCGTAGATTGCAACATGAGATCGGGTTCTATTGTCTGGAGCAGGTTACCTCGTACCCCTCACCCTGACTCACTTATCGAACGGTTGCAATTGCTCCGGCGCCGCCTCTCGCGGCCACACTGAACTAAGACACCGGGAAGCACGGTCTATGTCCGTGTAGCCGAGTCGCCTTCCAATGCGAGATTACATTTATAAAATTGTGTCATCTAATTTAATATAAAATTTAATATAAAATCGTGGCAGTGAAAAGTGCTAACCATCTAAATATTAAAGCCCCGTACTGGGTAAGTGTTGTAATTATGTTTTCTTACTACTGAATCTTATTTTAAATCGGCTTACTGCCTGCTACTTTTAATATTTCAACCACCGCCTTGTAATGATTTATAATAAGTAATACTGATGTAAAAATGTTACGTTAATAATAATGTTCGCTTATAGTTTATATATAATTATTAAATTGTTGTAGTAATTTAAATAATCGTAGCAATATTTTATTGGCAATATTTTAGCAATATTATTCTGTTTTTGTTATTCTGTTTCGTGCTTTGTTGAGTTTAATTCGCCTCGGCTGCCTCACCTTGATCGCTGCTTAGTGCAATTATAAATTACTATACCTGTGCTTGGTAAATTGCTGCGATTTGGGTGTTGCAGTCGGGCTGAATATCAGACAGTCAATGAAATGGCTGGTTTGATGTTCCAGGGCCCAAGTACCCCCACTGAACCTGTTGAGCAACTTTCAAGCTCACCTGCTGCCTCGCCGCTGCCCCGCCGCTGCCTCGCCGCTGCCTCGCCGCTGCCTCGCCGCTGCCACTGCGCACCTACGTGTTTTCACCAAAGCCAGGATAGTACCTTAGTCGGTGTGATCCTGATTCAGTGTGTAGAACCCACGAACTGCCTTACGAAAATAATAATAATAATTATTTATAACTTCTGCTTTTATTGGCTACCTTCAGAAAAAGGGGATTGCCACATTGGCGCCTAATAGAATTGGCAGCACACTGAATCGGATCATTGTATTTAGTAGCCTTGCTTGGTGCTGGTTTTCTTGGCCTTTTGTATTAGTCTTGTAGTGATACCGATTATACTATGCCTTTGAGTAATTAAACCAATATGTGATTTATAGTTATTAATTGTTTATTCCTTTGTTAGATTTATCATATTAAAAAAAAAACTTATTGTAAAAATTGAATTGAAATTTTATAATAATTATACAATATTGAATTGATGAAATATAATACAATTAAATTGATAAATTCCATATCTTATTACGGAGTTTACCACATATTGGTCTATCGATTGTGCTATATTTAACTGTGTTATAAAACTACTTATCATAGTTATAGAATTAGTCTTAGTTATCTTAGTGCGTTAGTTTTAGTGTTGTAGTTTGAATATATATTTTTGTGATCTTGCAACACTTACCTAGAGTGGTTTTGATTGATCGGTAATTTCGTATTTCAAATGGCTTATCCTATAAAGTTTCTATCGTTGCATAAATCTGAGCTAGCATATGAAGTGGAAGTTCGCGGTGAAACACCTGGGGAGTCGGTTCAGGAGTTACGGAAGCAGATCGTAAAAATTTCTGATGATTTGCCAGCCGATGATATTTTGGAATCGTTTTTGGAGCCCGATAAGGATATTGATGGTGTTAAAGAATCCTTGAATAAAGCTTATAATAATCTTCGCCAACTAAATAGCTCATTTGAAAAAAATCTTTTTCTAAGAACTGAAAATCTTCTTCATCACATTTATCATCGGATTAATAGGATCATTGTGCCTGCAGAATTATCAGAATCATATAAAGATGTTAATTCAAACTTTAAATCCTATTATAAAAATTTACTATCCATGAAACCACGCGTACCAACATCTCACACATCAAAATCCTTACCGACCGAGGCAGAAGTGGAGACCAGGGTCATGTCTGTTACGTGTGAACGTAATTTACTATCGGATGTAGGAAAATTAAAATATTCTGGGAAAACTTGTGTTCGTGCCTTTATTCAGAAGGTAGAGGAGTTTGCCATATCTAGAGGTATAGAAAATAATAAACTGTTATCTTTTATGTATGAAATATTTACCGATGATGCACTTCACTGGTATCGCTGTGTAAAGGATAGAATTAGTTCGTGGGATGACTTGGTGAAACTTCTAAAACAGGCCTTTAGCTTTAAGGGTTACGACTACTGTCTATTATCGGATATTCGTTCGCGTACTCAAAGTTCAGGTGAGAATATTACTATTTATTTGGCTATCATGCATGGAATGTTCTCTCGGCTGGATAGATCAATGAATGAGGAAGATAGGTTAGAAATTATCCTACATAATATAAGGCCATGCTATGCCAGCACCCTGGCTTCAGTTGAGGAAATAAAAAGTATTGACCATTTACAGACACTGTGCCGTAACTATGAAAATATACAATTTCGCATGGCGCAATTTCATGAGCCTCCTAAAGTTAGTACCAATACTGTTGCACCTGAATTCTTTCGGAATATACCATCATCTAACAATGATGTTAATAATACACTGAACCCTATTTTCACTAAAAATAATGGTTTTAGATCTTATTCTGGTAATTCTAAAAGCTATTCCAATGTCAATAAAAACTTGCCCGTTGCCCCCATAGCTTATGCAAATAATTCTGGGGTACCGAGGCGGGTTTATTGTCCGAGATGCAGGTGTGAATCTCATTCCTTGGGTCAGTGTACAAAGCCTCGATTCCTGATTTGTTTTAAATGTGGAAAAAAAGATGTTCGTTATCCAGACTGTCCGGTCTGTCACTCCAATTCAAAAAACTAAGTTCGTCGAGTCGGGGAAGCTCTGCCACAAGTAGACACCCAAACTTTAATATTGCAGAATGGAATGGTTGGCTTGCTAATATTTCTTACTTTTCTGCTTGCTACACTGTTTCCTCGATTCGAAATAGTAAAACACTGTCTCGGCCCTATTTAAATGTTATACTTGGCGATAGCACTTAAATATTGGGCTTGTTAGATACCGGTTCTGCTGTATCTATCATCGGTAATGGCGCACACGAGGATTTGCTCGATGCTGACTTGCAAATTCAGTCGTGTGAAGATATACAATTCACGGCCGCTGGTGGTCATATACTTAAGCCGAAAGGGATGGTTCAACTGAATATAACCTTTAAAGACCAAACCAACGTTTTGAAATTTTATATAGTTCCAGATATTAGTGACCCTTTCATACTCGGAATGGACTTCTGGAGAACGTTTAACGTCTTCCCAAAACATTTGGGTGCGGTTGATTTAGTTATTACGTCGAACTCCCTAGCTAATGTTGGAACTAACAATAATGCCGAACACATTCGCTCTTATAAGAATTTAAGTAAACATCAGAAGGAGGCGGCTGACGAAATTATCGCCGCATTCAAGGAAATATCTTATGAAGAGCGAGGTTTAGGTAGAACTTCACTTATATCGCATACGATCGACACTGGGAATGCTGCTCCCATTCGACAACGTTATTATAGGATGTCTCCTGAAAAGCAACGAATTTTAGTGGAACAGCTAGATGAGATGCTGCGGGAAGACGTCGTTGAGCCGTGCGAAAGTCCATGGTCATCCCCTGTGTTGTTGACACCAAAAAAAAATGGTGAGCTACGACTTTGTCTCGATAGTCGCAAATTAAACGCAGTTACAAAGAAAGATGCGTATAGTCTACCATATATAGCTGATATTTTGGACAATCTTCGCGATGCTAGGTACCTTTCTAGCGTGGACCTTTCAAAAAGTTTTTGGCAAGTTCTAATAAGGGAGGAGGATCGATGTAAAACAGCATTTTACATTCCTGGCCGTGGTGCATTTCAATTCAAGTGTATGCCCTTTGGGTTGACTAATGCACCGGCTACTCAGCAAAGATTAGTTGATTCTCTCTTTTATGGACCAGAATTTGAGCACCTGGTATTCGTATTCGTTGATGACATAATAATTGTGTCTCCCACGTACGAAAAGCATATTTCCCTTTTAAATCATGTTTTAAAAAAACTAAAAACTGCAAATCTAACTATTAATTTTCAAAAAAGCCAGTTTTTCAGAGAAAAATTAAATTATTTAGGTTACGTCGTAGACTCTAAAGGGCTACAAGCCGATCCTACGAAAACTGAGGCTGTTCTTAATTATAAGACTCCTAGTAATCGGAAAGAAGTTCGTAGATTTCTCGGTATGGCTTCCTGGTACCGCAGGTTTATTCCCAATTTCAGCTCTATTGCGGCACCACTTAATAAACTAACTTCTCAAAAAAAGAACGCTCCTCCTTTCTGTTGGTCTTCTGAGGCTGATACATCCTTTATGAAACTTAAAGAATCTCTTGTGACAGCTCCTGTTCTTTCATGTCCTGATTTTTCAAAGCCATTTGAAGTTCATACAGATGCGAGTGATTTTGGTATCGGTGCAGTGCTTACGCAAACTTCAAGTGGCGACGAGAAGGTCATTGCCTTTATGAGCAAGTCTCTTAGCAACCAGGAAAAGAACTACAGTGCAACTGAGCGGGAGGCGTTGGCAGTGCTGACATCTATTGAACATTGGAGATGTTACCTCGAAAATGGTCAAAAATTCACTGTCTACACTGACCATGCTTCCTTAAAGTGGTTTTTAAACTTGAATAACCCTACTGGACGTCTGGCTCGTTGGGGTGTGCGATTATCAGCTTACAACTTTGAGATTAAACACCGTCGTGGTTCAGATAACGTTGTACCTGACGGCCTCTCTCGCTCCGTTCCAGTCGCTGTTATTAATTCAGAGCTAGCTAACAATTCAGTTAATCAAAGCAACGATTCCTGGTATCTTAATATCTGTAATGGCTGTTTAACATTACCAGCTTCATTTCCTAATTACAAGTTAAATGATAATAAATTATATCGGTACAGGAAGAGCCTTAATCCCCTGACTAGAGAATTTGAATGGAAGGAAGTGGTACCTTCTGAACTTAGGATGAAGGTTGTAGCGGAAAACCATTCAGAGCCCACATTTGGCCATTTCGGCATCTTCAAAACTTATAGACGCCTTTGCCTCAAATATTTTTGGCCAGGGATGTACAGTGACGTATGTAACTTCATCGCAGACTGTGATACTTGTAACGCCTATAAGTTCCCGAATCACACGACTTTGGGCACTATGGGTCGGCCAAAGCAATGTTCCAGACCGTTCCAAATGATCAGTGTAGACCTTATAGGACCGCTACCCGTCTCTCGTAAACAAAATACATTCATCTTCGTCGTAACATGTTGCTTTTCAAAATACTGTCTCTTGTTCCCTATAAGACGAGCTACATCCGAAATTATAAGCCGCTTACTTGAAGATGACGTGTTTCTCGTACTCGGTATTCCGAGTACTATTTTTATGGATAATGGTAAACAATTCACTAGCAATATTGTTAGGAATCTACTTCTCCGTTATAAGATACCAAACATATGCTATACTCCTAAGTACATGCCCCAGATTAACACAGTGGAGAGGTATAATAAAACAATAATGGTTGCTGTGGCTTCATTTGTTAAAAATGATCATCGCACGTGGGATAGTAATTTAACAAAGATACAGTTTGCTATTAACAGTTTGGTTAATGAAGTAACAGGTTTCACGCCGGCCTTTTTGGTTTACGGTCGTGAACTAGTCAATTGTGGTTCACATTATTTGGATGCCGACTTAACCGATGATGTTATATTTTCACCACGGGATGAGTACGCAGAAAACCTCGGAATCATGCATAATACCTTCGACAAAGTTCAATCGGCCCTGCTGAAGGCACATTCCCGAGGTTCCACTAACTATAACTTACGGCGCAAAGAAATGGAATTTGAGGTAGGTGATACGGTTTGGAAGCGAACTTATTACCTAAGTGACAGGGATAGTCGTTTCATGAAGAAACTCGCTCCTAAATTCACTAAGTGTCGGGTTATTGCAAAAAAATCGCCTCTGGTATACGTTCTTGAAGATTGTGAAGTTAAAAATATTGGTACCTGGCACATTAAAGATTTAAAGATGAAACACTATAAAGCATAAAAAAGGTAGAACTGAAAACCTTTTAATAAATAAAAATGATAACTTAAGTACCTAATATAAAATCTTAACTTTATAATAACAATACTAATTTTATTAATACTTAACATTAACTTATTTAATAAAAAAATATATACCTAATAATATAACCTAATATGTAGTAAATTCGTTCATTTCATTATTTTTATACCTTAAAAATAAATTAACATAAACTAATACTAATCCAATTAATTAAAATAATTCTAAGATATCGAGCTATAAGTAATTATAGTTTTATTCCTTCTATTATAGTTTTAATCAATCAAATCTATTAATATAAATCTAATCAATAATTTTCATGTTAATAAATAATTCTTGGTTGAAGCGGATTTTACGTAGGAAAAATCCTATCCTTAAAAGGGGGGTATGTAACACCTTATTCTATTTTTACCAAATGATTAATAAAAATGCGTATTCGTGGTTATCGAAGATATATATATTCCGTAGATTGCAACATGAGATCGGGTTCTATTGTCTGGAGCAGGTTACCTCGTACCCCTCACCCTGACTCACTTATCGAACGGTTGCAATTGCTCCGGCGCCGCCTCTCGCGGCCACACTGAACTAAGACACCGGGAAGCACGGTCTATGTCCGTGTGTGTAGCCGAGTCGCCTTCCAATGCGAGATTACATTTATAAAATTGTGTCATCTAATTTAATATAAATTTTAATATAAAATCGTGGCAGTGAAAAGTGCTAACCATCTAAATATTAAAGCCCCGTACTGGGTAAGTGTTGTAATTATGTTTTCTTACTACTGAATCTTATTTTAAATCGGCTTACTGCCTGCTACTTTTAATATTTCAACCACCGCCTTGTAATGATTTATAATAAGTAATACTGATGTAAAAATGTTACGTTAATAATAATGTTCGCTTATAGTTTATATATAATTATTAAATTGTTGTAGTAATTTAAATAATCGTAGCAATATTTTATTGGCAATATTTTAGCAATATTATTCTGTTTTTGTTATTCTGTTTCGTGCTTTGTTGAGTTTAATTCGCCTCGGCTGCCTCACCTTGATCGCTGCTTAGTGCAATTATAAATTACTATACCTGTGCTTGGTAAATTGCTGCGATTTGGGTGTTGCAGTCGGGCTGAATATCAGACAGTCAATGAAATGGCTGGTTTGATGTTCCAGGGCCCAAGTACCCCCACTGAACCTGTTGAGCAACTTTCAAGCTCACCTGCTGCCTCGCCGCTGCCCCGCCGCTGCCTCGCCGCTGCCTCGCCGCTGCCTCGCCGCTGCCTCGCCGCTGCCTCGCCGCTGCCTCGCCGCTGCCACTGCGCACCTACGTGTTTTCACCAAAGCCAGGATAGTACCTTAGTCGGTGTGATCCTGATTCAGTGTGTAGAACCCACGAACTGCCTTACGAAAATAATAATAATTATTATTTATAACTTCTGCTTTTATTGGCTACCTTCAGAAAAAGGGGATTGCCACAAGATACTAAAAAACTCAGCTGCATGCGTAAATAAATCACATTTTTTTCGATTTGCTGCGAAATGATCTGCTACGGGAAGTTGGCAGATCATTTTTTTAATTGACATTTTTCAAGATAAAAACGCCAGAACTATTTCTTAAAAGTATCAGCATCTATAGAACTCAGCTGCATGCGAAAAGAACTCACATTTGATTTCTGATCTGCTGCAAATTGATCTGCTACGGGAAATGGGAAGGTAGCAGATCATTTCGTAAATTGTCATTTTTCGAGGTAAAAACGCCAGAACTATTTCTTAAAAGTATCAGAAACTATAGAACTCAGCTGCATGCGTAAATAAATCGCATTTGTTTTCGATTTGCTGCAAAATGATCTGCTACGGGAAGTTAGCAGATCATTTTCTTAATTGACATTTTTCGAGGTAAAAACGCCAGAACTATTTCTAAAAATTATAAGGATCTATAGAATACAGCTGCATGCGAAAAGAACTCACATTTGTTTTTTGATCTACTGCAAATTAATCTGCTACGAGAAATGAAAAGTTAGCAGATCATTTCGTAAATTGTCATTTTTCTCGGTAAAAACGCCAGAACTATTTCTAAAAAGTATCGGGAACTATAGAGCTCAGCTGCATGCGTAAATAAATCGCATTTGTTTTCGATTTGCTGCAAAATGATCTGCTACGGGAAGTTAGCAGATCATTTTTTTAATTGACATTTTTCGAGGTAAAAACGCCAGAACTATTTCTAAAAAGTATCAGGAACTATAGAACTCAGCTGCATGCGAAAAGAACTCGCATTTGTTTTTTGATCTACTGCAAATTGATCTGCTACGAGAAATGGGAAGTTAGCAGATCATTTCGTAAATTGCCATTTTTCTCGGTAAAAACGCCAGAACTATTTCTAAAAAGTATCAGGAACTATAGAACTTAGCTGCATGCGTAAATAAATCGCATTTGTTTTCGATTTTCTGCAAAATGATCTGCTACGGGAAGTTAGCAGATCATTTTTTTAATTGACATTTTTCTAGGTAAAAACGCCAGAACTATTTCTAAAAAGTATCAGGAACTATAGAACTCAGCTGCATGCGAAAAAAACTCTCATTTAATTTTGATCTGCTGGACAATGATCTGCCAAGTTCACACACACGTTTTTTGCGGGGCAAATTTAAGTTTATTTATGACTCCCCAAGACTGGACCCTACTAAGGAGCTCATTGGCTTTTTCCTGAACTTCTGTTCCCGTGTCCCCTGAAACAGCCATCACCACATCATCCGCAAAAGCCTGACAGAGTACTCCCTCCCCATCCAGATCCTTTAGAAGAGGGTCCAAGAGGAGATTCCAAAAGATTGGCCCCCCAATCGAACCCTGTATGCAACCCTTTGTGGGATGTCTGGTTACCTCCGCTCCTGCATATCTCAAGTGAACCGTTCTGTCCCTGAGATAGCTGTCCACCAAGCGTCTCAAGTTCACCGGACATTCGGTCTCTGCCAATCGGCATTTAATTGCTGGCCACCATGCGTTATCAAAGGCCCCTTCTATGTCCAGCGATATTACAGCTGTTATCCTTTTTTTCGACCTTTGTTCCCTGATATGTCTTATTAGAGCATAGAGGGTGTCTTCTGTACTTTTTTGTGGTGTAAATCCATATTGCTTGTTTGACAATTTGCCTTGAGTATGCCACCTGATTCTCCTTATCATCATCTTCTCGAGGATTTTCCCCATTACCGGTAATAGTCCGATCGGTCTATGTGATTTTGGGCTGGTGTAATCTAACTTGCCCGGTTTATTGAGCACTACAACCACAGCTTCCTTCCACTTGGCGGGGAAACAAGAGAGCGACAGGCACTTATTCAGTAGGGACAGGACCAGTTCGGGACTCTGGTTAATTGCCGCACAGCATATATCCGCCGTCAAGCCATCTGCCCCCGGGGCCTTCCTCGGATTGAAGGTAGATGCGGACCACATCAGCTCGTCCACCGTAAAAGGAGGATCCCATACCTCGTTGTTGTATGAGTTGTTGATTTCCTCAGCCTTTGATCTTATTTCTTTGTGGTCCGTTAAGAGAAGTCCTCGGGGACATGGCGGCGGTGTCAAGGCCTACTAAAACGGCGGACCTGCGGGTTACGGGCCTTGATGACTCTACGGGGCAAGCGGAACTACAGGCCGCACTCGCCGCCAAAGTCGGATGCCCGCCTGACCAGATACAAGTGGGCGACATAAGAGAGGGCCCAGGCGGCCTGGGCACAGTCCTTGTCAAATGCCCGGTCGAGTCGGCAAAGATGCTCGCCCAGGAGGGCAGAATTCGGGTGGGATTGACTGTGGTCTCCGTAAGGGTGTTGGAGTCCCGCACCCTAAGATGTTTTAGGTGCCTGCAGCCGGGACACACAGGGGCACTTTGCCCGGCGACGACAGACCGCAGCGCCCTGTGCTACAGGTGCGGAATTGCTGGACACAGGGCCCGGGACTGTGAGGCGGAGCCAAATTGCCACCTTTGCCGGTCACTGAAGCGCCCCCACAACCATACCATGGGGGGCAAGGCGTGTAAGGCTCCGGCTGTCAAAGGAAAGGCGCTCCCCAAAACCTTTGGGATCCGGCGGGAACAGGCCCAGGTGGCCATGGAGACAACTGAGTGGGCCCAATAATGTCTCGACGGCCACTCAAGTTACTGCAGGCGAATATCAACCACTCCACAGGTGCGCAGGACCTCCTCATGCAGCACCTGGCGGAGTGGTCCATCGACCTCGCCATCATCTCGGAGCCCTATTGCTCCCCTCCGAGGGACAATTGGGCTTCCTCAACAGATGAGATGGTGGCGATAGTCGTCCCCACAACTGCGGCCGGCTCCCCTCCCCTCTCACTCATTGAGAGGGGGTCGGGGTATGTGGCCGTCAGTTGGGGGGACATCACCGTGGTGGGGGCGTACTTTTCGCCCAATCGCGCCCTCACCGAGCTCCAACGGTGGGTCGATGGGATGGGACGCGTCATCTGGAGACTGGCCCCCCGAAAGATCCTATTCGGGGGCGACCTCAACGCGAAACACCAGGCGTGGGGCCACCCCTCGAACGATCCAAAGGGGGTGGTGGTGTCGAATTGGGTGATAGCGATGGGGTTAGCGGTGCTAAATAGGGGCACCGCTTCGACTTGCGTCAGGGGCAGCGGGGGCTCCCGCGTGGATGTCACCCTGGCGACCCCATCGCTGTCACCCAAGATCTCCGGATGGCGCGTCCTGTCAGAGGAGGAGTCCCTGTCGGACCACCCCTACATCAGGTATGAAGCCGACCTGAGGGGTGGATCTGGCGGGCGCCCAGGGGGGGAACACAGTCAAGTTTCCCCAGATGGACCCTCGCCAGGTTAAACAGGGACCTGGCGGAGGAGGCGGCGGTGGTGGAGGCTTGGCGGCTGCAAGACGAAGACAGCGAGGGATGGACGGTCGAGGAGCGGGTGGGGAGGCTAAAGGAGGCCTTCACGGCAATCTGCAACGCCTCCATGCCGAAGGTGACTGGGCGACCCGATAAGACCGCCGTATACTGGTGGTCTGACCAAATCGCGTCGCTCAGGACAGCCTGCGTTCGGGCACGGAGGGCGTTGCAGAGGTGCCGTCGGCGACGGAGGAGGGTGGAGGGCGAGGAGGAAGCCCTGACCACCATCTACAGGGAGGCCAAGAAGCGGCTCAACCTGGCCATCCGACAGGCGAAGGACGCGACCTGGAACGAGTTCCTGTCGACTCTCGACAGGGACCCGTGGGGCCGCCCCTACCGGACGGTTAGGAAGAAGCTGAAGAGCCAGGCTCCGGCGACGGATATGCTGGAGCCAGAGCTTCTGGCCAGGGTGGTGTCGGGCCTCTTCCCCGAGACGTCGCCGATCCTCCCGCCCAGGATGGTCCTCCCACCCATCCCTCGCGAGCAGCCGCCAGGATACCAGCCGGTGACCACGGAGGAGGTGGAGATGGTCATGGACCGCCTCAAAGGCCAGCGGAAGGCGCCAGGGCCGGACGGAGTGCCAGGCAGAGTAATCCCCATTGCCCAGGAGCACCTAGGGGAGTTCCTCCGCGAGACGTACAGTCTCTGTCTCCAGAGGGGGGAATTCCCTAGGCAGTGGAAGAGGGGCAGACTCTGCCTGTTGAGGAAGGAGGGGCGTCCGGCAGATTTGCCTTCCGCCTACAGGCCGGTGGTGCTGCTCGACGTGCTCGGCAAGGGTTTGGAGCGCATCATTGCCGAGCGCATCGTGCAGCACCTTGAGGAGGGCCTGGGCCCGAACTTATCGGAGCGACAGGGTTCAGGCGCGGGCGGTCCACGGTCGATGCCATCCTAGCCCTGAGGGATGTCATCGACACAGCAGAACGGCTGGGGCAGGGAGTGTTTGCGGTGTCATTGGACATCCGCAACGCATTCAACTCCCTGCCATACGAGGTGATCAGGGACGCCTTGAGGTTCCACCAGCTTCCCCCCTATCTCCGGGTCGTCGTGGAGCACTACCTGCAGGACAGGGTGGTGCTGTACGCCGACTCGAATGGGGAGCTGGTGGAGAGGAGCGTGTCGTGCGGTGTTCCACAGGGAGCGGTTCTGGGTCCGCTCCTGTGGAACATGGGGTACGACTGGCTCCTCAGGGGGACGATCCTCCCCCGCGCGGCGATAGTGTGTTACGCTGACGACACACTTATCGCCGCGAGAGGGACGACTTACCTCGAGGCGCGCCGCCGGGCCAAGGAGGTGGCGGAGGTGGCCATAGCGCGCATCCGGGCCATGGGACTGGATGTCTCGGTAGATAAAACCGAGTCCATCTTCTTCCATGGCCCGAGGAGAGCCCCACCGGTGAGGGCCAGGGAGGTCGTACTTGATGGGGTGAGGCTTCCAGTGCTTCGCCACATCAAGTACCTGGGGCTGCTGCTGGACGCTCGCTGGGATTTCAGCGAGCACTTCAAGCAGCTAGCCCCCAGGTTTGTGAAGGCCTCCCTGGCCTTAGGAAAGCTCCTGCCGAACGTCGGCGGCCCAGGTACCACGTGCCGCCGACTGTACGCAGGGGTGATCCGGAGTATGGCCCTTTTTGGGGCCCCGGTGTGGGCAGAAGCCGTAGGGACCAAAGGGAAGGCAGATCTCCGGCGGTCCCAAAGGGTGATTGCGACCCGCCTTGTACGAGGATACAGGACGGTGTCGCGATCGGCGGCTTGCGCGCTCGCGGGTACACCACCGTGGGAACTGGAGGCACGTGTCCTACGGGAGGTGTATCTGCGCAAGGTGGAGGCCCGGGTGCGTGGAGATGGGCCCGCACCCGAGGAGGCCCGGCGAGCTAGGAGGGATGCCGAAGAACGGCTGATGAGGGAGTGGGAGGAGTCTCTCATCGACCCGCCATTTGGGAAGCGCACCCTCGAGGCACTGAGACCAGTGCTTCGGGAGTGGTGCGCTCGGCGCCAAGGGTCGGTGACCTTCAGGCTGGCGCAGGTCTTTACCGGGCACGGGTGCTTCGGTAAATACCTGCACCGGATTAGAAGGGAGCCGACCCCGTCGTGCCATCATTGCGGCGCTGCGGAGGACACTGCCCAGCACACCCTTGAGGTGTGTCCGGCGTGGTCTCCTCAGCGCGGCAATCTTGTCGCGACGATTGGGAGTGACCTCTCGCTCGCCGCCGTGGCGCGAGCTATGGTGACGAGCGATGGGTCCTAGGAGGGGGTGGCCACCTTCTGCGAGGACGTCCTCTCGCAGAAGGAGGCTGCCGAAAGGCGGAGGGAGGAGGACTTAGACTCCTCCCTCATAAGGCGCAGGCGTCGGGGGAGAAGGTGGCGGCGTTATGCCACCCGCATCTAGAGGATGGAGCTCCGCTTCTCCTCTAGAGACGCCCCAAATGGCGGAAGGGGCACCCATTCTGCCTGGGTGTCCACCCCCCACGTGAAAACGCACGAAGGGGGAGAGGGTCTCTTCCCACCCTTCCCCGCTGGGAAGGGCTTTGGGTCAAGAGGCCAGTAGCGCAGGCTCGCGGGATGAATGCCTCGCGAGCGGAATGCGCTTGAGGAGGACCCTCGGGAACGGCTTCCCCGAGGGTAGGAGCCTCACTCGGAAACTACGGGTGATACCGGAGTTTTCTCCGTTATCGCCCGGCGTGGCCGAGAGGGGGTCCGATGGGATGGCGACCGCCGAAGCCCTCCGGGAACTTTTGTTTCCGGGGGACTTCCGCGGACGCACATTCCGATGAGGTGGGGGGGAAGGCCGTTAGCACACCTCGGCCGCCTCCGGCCTGCACTGGGCGGGGCGACCGCGCCGCCTGCGATGGCGCCCGGGAACTTGTTCTTGGGTGATCATCGCGGGCGCGGGAGTCTCGTCCTGTGTGGGTCGGGGTCGGTCGGGGGGTGTGGTTTATTCCTTCCCTCACCGAAAGGGGGCCAGCGGCTGTCGGAGCGGGAGACCGGCAGTCGCATTGCACTTGGCCCTCAGGCGTGCGGGGTGTTCAGGGCGTCACGGTTCACCCCGTTGCTCCGTCCCTCACGGAGCATAGGCGAGGTCCGCCCACGAGCGCGGACCCACACTGGTCCGGGCCGCGGCTGAGTCCGACAAGGGACCCCGCGACCCGCACCACTGTGTATTGGGACGCCGCAGTTTTTAGTGGGTAGGCCTCCAAGCCTTTACCGGGCACTCGGCCGGGTAGAGGCATGGAGGAGAGTCCCACATATCCATCGTGTTCTCCCGACACGATGGAATGCGTAATGCCATTTTCTGCGAAAACAAAAAAAAAAAAAAAAGGCACCTTTTTATGTGCAAGACAAATAATGCAATGACCAATATATTTTCGTATAAACGATCGTAGTCCCGGAAACCAAAAATGACGCAGTATTAAGTCTGTAGTCCTGTCAACACCTATATGATCGTGATCGTCATGAAAAATTCTCAATAAACTGAGCCTGTGTCCCTTGGGGATGTAGCACAAAAGTCGGGGTTCCTCGCCTGTCGGCGTATATTTATAATAGAGCAGGTCGTTTTTGATTACGTACCTATTTGCATCTAACTCTCCATCCCTTAACTTCGCCATTAACCCCTGAGTCTCGGAATCTGCCGTCTGGGCAATCTTAGCCCAATTATTTGTATTACGGATATGAGTGTACGATTGCCCTAAGCTCAACCAGACCGGTGTGTGCTATGCCTAGCACTGAGTGAAATAAAACTACCAAATCTGGGAGACGAATCGACTGAATGTATTTTCAATGTAAAAGGGATTATAACTAACACAACCAAACTACTTATATAAAAAAACAAAAAGAAACTAAAGCGTGATACAGAATGGTATAACGCCATCTGTTGTTACATTTGAACATACCGCCCACCATGGACAGACTGATGTCCATATCCACCGCCCACCATGGGGTCACATTTGCATACTATTTAAGTGAACAGTTAAACAAATCTTCATAAAACTTATACAATCATAACAGCAACACAAAACTTTCTACTAAACTCACAATATGGTTATATACAATAGCATATTGCATGTTAACTCATTAACTCTTGACTCAACATCAGACTTAATTAACAAAACAGAGAAAAAAAAATATTAAAAATAACTTACAATTAAATGTATTTCCTCTTAAACATCACTCTCATTTACAGGTAATATACAAAGTTTTGAAACCGGTCTCTTTATAATGGAACCTCTGCATTTGAGATTGACTACACGTGTAATATTGTCAATTCCAGGAAATTTCTCGACCACCTTGCCGTATAACCACCGAGCAGGAGGTAGACCATCCTCTTTTACAAGCACGATATCACCGATATTTGGCTCAGGATTTTGATAGGCCCATCTGTATCTGTTTAAAAATTGCGTTAAGTATTCTTGGGACCATCGACGCCAAAATACCTGCACCATACGCTGTGTTAGTTGCCATCTTTTTAGACTGCTGATGTTTGACTGTTCATAATTTTTGTCAGGTACAAGTAGTAACGGTTCTCCAACTAGGAAGTGACCGGGAGTAAGCGGAGTCGGATCCTCCGGACTATTGCTGATTTGAGATATGGGTCTGGAATTAAGACACGCTTCTATCTGGGTTAAAACTGTGCTCATCTCTTCAAAAGTAAGCGTTGAGTTTCCAATTAATCTTCTTAAGTGGTACTTGGTTGATTTTATTCCGGCTTCCCAAAGTCCACCAAAATTTGGGGCGTGAGGAGGTATAAAATGCCAAGTCGTACCTTCGATGGCTAGATATTCAGCTATTTCTTTAGCAATACCCCTTTTGGACTCAGAGAACAGCAACTTAATTTCTCGCGCAGCACCCTTGAAATTGGTGCCATTGTCACTATACAAGGTCATTATATAAACACCATCCAAATTTATAAATGATATTCTTTGAAGAGAGTTACGAAACAAGATTTTTTTCTTTTAATATCACTCAGTACTAAAATATTAAGTTAAGGCTATACAAAGTTATCCGAGGAAAACTACCGATTTACTGTCACAATCACGCTACGCACGGTGTTGGAGCAGATGATTACACAACCCCCGCCCCTCCCCCCGTATTTCATTGATACATTACGCTGCACACGGTGTTGTAGCAGATGACTACATGACCTCCCCCACCCCCCCGCCGCCGCCGCCGCTCCCGCTCCCCGCTCTCGCATATTTCATTAATACATAACAATAATTGTCATAAGTTCCAAATTTTTCCTTCATACTTGATCGGGCTTAGGGCCGTCAAATTGCAGAAGGTATGAGTTGTTTTCTAATAACAGATAAAAACTTTGAACGTAAAAGTAAACCATACTTTTTGCAATAAGGCGTGTTTAAAAAATCTGGAACAACTTAGGTACAAAAATTGGTTGGAGTATAGCAATGGCTGTGCAAGGCGTCTAGAACTTAAGATTTTTTTTGTCTCACTGAAACATACAAAACTAAGAGAACTATTAACAACAGAAACTAAAAAAACACAGGAATCGCATACGCAATACGAAAATCGGTATTAAAAAGCAATAAATTCACTGATAACACATTTCAATACTTTTCCTAGTCCTAAACATTAACATCGCTCATTTAATACTAATCCGAAGCCGGATGAAAAATAGAAAGAGTAAAATTATTATTAGATTTTATAATTTTTATGACTCACCCGGATTGCGAAAGGTCGTGGGTTCGAATCCCACCTTAGGGCTCGGAGACGTAGTTGTTTTTTCATACGTATTTTATATCTTATAGAAATATTGCATCATGAATGCAAAAAATTAAATAAAAAGCACATAATTATAGCTGGTTCCATCTTAATCGATTGTTTAATATTTGTAAAAATATTACTTTCGATGTTGAACTCATAATAGAAGTTGAAATACGTTTGTAAAATTCGACACGTTTGCCAGCGTCTCGGTAGCTCAGTGGTCAGAGCACTTGCCCGGATTGCGAAAGGTCGTGGGTTCGAATCCTACCTGAGGGCTCGGAGGCGTAGTTGTTTTTTACACACGTATTTTATATCTCATAGAAAATATTGCATTGCGAATGCAAAATAATTAAATTAAAAACATATTTTTTGAAGTCTAAACGCCCTGCACACCTTTGCTATACTCAAACCCAATAATAAATAAAAGAACCAATCATAATACACTTACATAAAGTTTGAAAACAATCGTTTTAAGAGTACTTCATTAACTGTTCAAAATGTAGACCATTTCTCTCCAAACAGAGTCTTGCACGTTTACGAACATTGTCTTTAATTTTATTAAGCACTACAGTGTCATTTTTCACTTCGTCAAATGCACGGATTATTTTTATTTTTAAGTCCTCGAGGCTTTGGGCCTCCTCCACATAAACCCGCCGTTTAATTTCGCCCCACAAAAAAAAGTCACAAGGCGTGAGGTCTGGTGATCGGGGCGGCCATGGGACGGGGCCTCCACGACCGATCCAGCGATCACCATGTTCGGTGTTTAAATAATCGCGAACTGCGGCCGCATAATGAGGTGGTGCTCCGTCTTGTTGGAAATAAAACACGCGATTTTGAATAAGCGCGAGTGGTACTTCGTCCATAAAGTCGGATATTACAGTGCGTAACATATCAAGATACGTGCTTCCGGTCAACCGCCCTTCAATAAAGAACGGCCCCAGTACTTGGTTACCGATAATACCCGCCCACACATTTGCACTAAAACGCACTTGATGATGGTTCTCCCTTATCACGTGCGGGTTCCGGAACGACCACCAATGCTCGTTGTGTTGGTTATACAGTCCCACGCGAGTGAATAAAGATTCATCAGTCCATAAAATAACAGCACCAGGATGTTCAATCAGCCACTCACAAAAGGCACGGCGAGGCACGGCATCTGCTTCACCTAAAGACTGCACTTTCTGATAGTGATAAGGATGCATGGTTGCGGCGTTAAGTAATTTCCACACCGCGGGTTGACTTACGCCGAACCGTCTTGCTGCGTCATTCGTACTTGCTCTGGGATTTCGATCAAAGAAATCAAAGATTTCGTCTTCGATTTCAATTGCAAGTCTCCTTCTACCACCTCCTCGAGCGTGTGATGGCGTCGTAAATTGTCCGTGGTCAAGTAAGCGTTGATTCGCAGCTAAAATGGTTTGACGATTCGGTGTTGTAGCATTTACGAAACCACTATTTCGAAGACGAGGAAGACTTTCAGCTTCGTACAGTGCACAGGCACCGTTTAAGCTTTCTCCACTTAAAATATAGCACCGCACCATCTCGTAATACTCGCGATTTGAATACATTTTGTTAGGTAGGTTAGGTAGGTATTTATGTGATGTAAGCTCGCGGGAGCACAAGACGTACGTCGCGGGAGGTTCCCGCGTGACTGATTTCATTGCACAGGTGTCGCCACAACTAGGGTTGCCACCCGTACGAAAATACTTTATTTCGAATGATTTGATTTTTTTGGGATTTTGAAAATTTTAGTAGTACAGCTCGACAATAAAGAGTTGACAAAAAATATTCCGCAACTAATGTACACTTTTTGTTGGCAACACTTCCTTATCTGTCAAAACTGTCAAGAGGTTGACTAATTTTTTGCTTAGTTAAGAAGTCAATTGTTATTCTAGTGTGTTTTACGTGATATTTCTTTATCCTGGGTTTCATCATGAACAAAACCTACCGTATCGGTTCTCGCACAGAACAGAACTCTCTCTCGGAACAGATAGTGAATATGTTACACCGAAAAAATGTTTAAAAGAAATGATAGGTCAAAAAGAAAAATAAACGATTGCAGTAAAGTATAAAAGTACGTGGGAAAACGGACATGGTGATTGGTTAATTTATGATCCACAGAACGAATATAATGGAAAATGAAAATTGTGTGGAATTACATTTACAATTGCTTCAGTATAGGAGTAGGACAAGTAAGAAGACAAATTTTCTTTTTCTGTGTGTGTGTGTGAATTGATATGGTTGCATTAAATATCCAAACTAAACTATGCTATGCTAGACTGTAAAGATGCTGTGTTTGCAATTGTTTAATAGAAATACTAATTTGATACAAACTGCAAAAAGCAATAAAAAATATGCTTTTAAACATAATGATAAAGGAAAATAAATTGTACTTTATTTTCATACTATGTACTTTTTTTTCTTACCTATAATAACCAGTGTACTTTAACTACAAAAATAAAAGGTGGCAACCCTAGCCACAACCTGCGCGCGCAGCCACGATCGCGGCTCGCCGCATGCGCTTCGAGTATTTAAATTGAGTAAGTCATTGTTCTAACTTTTTGCAAGTTATAAAAACATCGACTTCAAAGTTATTACGGTTTTCGGCAAAAACAAACAATATTTTATTTCCCTTCATTGTTCTAATAGAAATAGTAGTATTTATAAGGCTATTGAATTATTGATTTTTATTTTTTTCTTTTATGAAATAATCAAAATTTACTATTTCAACGTAACATAACAAATTTACGGTAAACATTATTATTTTAATTTTATACAACTGTCCGTTTTGCAATAAATGGAAAAAAAATATTGATTATTTTTCCTCTTTTAAACAAACAGGCAACAGTATTTTTTTAATTATTTAGCAAGAAATGGTTTAATGCGAAACAAATTCAAATAATTAACAAATTTAAATTGTTAGAATGACATTAATTAATACAAATAAATGAATCGTGGTCAAAAAGTGCACTACACATGTGGACTTATACTGCAGGCAACCGTATTATTGGACTTTTCATTCTTTTTCGAGGTCCAGCTTCAAAACGGTAAGTTGTATAAAAAAATTGTTCAAACAAAAGTCGTTGACAAAATCCTAAGGAACAACTTTTACATTTACATTTTTGCAATAAAAATGTATTTTCAAGGTGAAAAATAAAAAAACACCGTTTGAAGACTTTGGCGCCACCTACTGTGTGCATTTGTTGGTGTACGGGATTGCAGCAATGACATTTTTTGTAGATTTTGACGTCCTCTACATTTTATAATCAATCGATTTTTCTGTGAAATGCATACATTCCGAGAAAAATGCATTTCAAATTTTTTTGGCTCGTTTTTGGAGTTTGCAAAAAGACGCACCAAGATGGCGCGTGGCCACCTTCAAGGTAGATAACTAACACCATTTTACAGCAAATAAAACAACTTTCACCCATTCGGCAATTTTCTCACTCAAACGATTTTTTCTTCGACAGATTGACTTTCTAACAACTCAATTTTGGAAAAAGAAAGTTACGTCGTTCTTTCTTACTGTACCTCGGCATCAACACCCCGCGACCCCACCCCGCTGTTTCATTCAAAACATTTCGGCCGTGTTTGACCTTTCGGGCGACCTTTCTTTTGACCAGTAACCAGCTGTTGTAATAATTCGCTCGGACAAAATAATATTTTTGCGGAAATTTTACCTACCAATTTTTTTTCATAAATGAAGTGTTTGAATGATATCTAATGCCTAGAAAAAATTTGGATGGTGTTTATAAAATAACCTTGTATATATCGGCACAAAAGCCGCGTCTGGCAATAAAACGCTTGAAGGCTGCTAAAAAGCCACTACTAGTCATATCACTAACAGCCTCCAAGTGCACTGCGCGGGTAGCCATGCATACAAATAAACAAATATACCCTTTATAGCATTTATTACTTCTTCCCTTTGACATGCGTATATTTATGGGTCCAGCATAATCTATGCCACACTGACTAAATGGTCTACTAGCACGAACTCTAGCAAGAGGCAATTGACCCATAAGTTGTTCCTTTGATTTTTCAGCATATCTTGTACATACTGAACATTTTCTGATGAAAAGCTTCACATTATTTTTTGCATTGATTATCCAATATCGTGTCCTCAGGTAATTTAATGTTAACTGAGGCCCACCATGAAGAAGTTTTTCATGAGCATTATCTATAATTAATGTTGTAAGATGTGATTTATCGGGTAAAATTATCGGATGTTTAGCAGTATCACTAATGTCAGCTCTTTCTAAACGGCCACCAACTCGCAACAGTCCCTTACTGTCAAGAAATGGATTCAATGAGGTAAGTTTGCTTTTTTTCTTTACCTTTCCTATTTTTTTCAAGTCTTCTATTTCTTCCTTAAATTCTTGCTTTTGAATTTCTTTTATACATATATTTAAGGCTTCTATTAATTCTGAACTTGTAAGCCACAGAGGTTTATAAATAAGATTTTTCTTCAGAAATCTTCTACAATAGCTGACTACTCTAATTAGCCTTCGTAAATTAGAAAAATCATCAATAATTAAATGTCGTTTTTGGGTTTCAAAAGTTTCATTGTTTACCCCAATGTGACACAACCTTTTTTCAGTTTCGGTTTCATATAGTTCTCCTTTTTTTAATGTGATTTCTTTTTCTTTCAGCCAATCTGGACCAGAAAACCACAACGGTAAGTTTTTCATTTCAGATGCTTTTACTCCTCTGGATGCTATGTCTGCGGGGTTACATTGTGATGGAATATGGTTCCACTGACTTCTATCCATTACAGTAAGTATCTTTGAAACCCTATTTGCTATGAAGGTCTTCCATTTACTCGGATGACAGCTCAACCAAGCAAGAACGACCATAGAATCAGTGTACGCGTAAATATGTTCTTTATATATATTAAGGACTGCGGCAACATCTTGGATCAACTTAGTGAGCAAAACAGCACCACACAACTCCAAACGAGGAATAGAAACCTGCTTGATAGGAGCAACTTTAGTTTTAGAAGTAATCAAATGAACAAAAATATTTCCATCATCATTAACGACCCTCAGGTAAACAACGGCAGAGTATGCTTCGTTAGATGCGTCTGAAAACCCATGAAGTTCTTTTTGGGAGTCAGTCTGGTAAGTATTAACCCACCTGGGTATAGTGACATCATGAAGCTGAAGCAACTCATTACGATAAGTTAACCATTCTTTATTCAAATTTTCAGGTAGAACATCATCCCAACCTATTCCAGACATCCACAGTTTCTGAATGAATATTTTTGCTACTACAATTACAGGAGCCAACCACCCCATCGGATCGAAAAGCTTAGCTATATCGGAAATAGCCTTTCTTTTAGTAATAGGATCATCAATAGGAGGAAGTTCCACGACGTATTCAAATTCATCAGATTGCTGATTCCATGTGAGTCCTAATATTTTCACCACTGTGTTTTCTAATTTTAAATCTATTGATTTGTCTTCTTGTTTTTCATTTAATGCTTTCATTAGTGCTTTATTACTACTCATCCATTTTTGTAGCTCAAAGCCACCTCGCTTCAGCATTTCGTTTAGATCTTTGTACAATGCCTTTCCTTGTTCTATGTTTTGACATCCCGTCAATAAATCATCAACATAAAAATCTCGAAGAACGATTTCAGATGCCGAAGGAAAGTCAGCCACTTCATCCTTTGCAACTTGTTGTAAAGCCTTGACTGCCAAATACGGAGCTGATGCTGTACCGAAAGTGACTCTTAGTAAGCGCATGTGTTTCAAGTCTTCATTAGGGCTGTCACGCCACACTATACGTTGAAAGTCGGCGTCATTTTCTGACACTTTTACCTGTCTATACATCTTTACGATGTCAGAACAGATACAAATTGGATGTATACGCCATCGCATTACTATATGCCGTAAATCAGAATGGAGCTTTGGACCTAACATCAGATCTTTGTTTAAAGACACCCCATTTGTGCCCTGACAAGAAGCATCAAATACTACCCTCACTTTGGTAGTCAATCTGCTTTCTTTTATCACTGCATGATGTGGTAAATAGACAGCAGGAGCGAGCTTTTCATTTTCAGGGACAATTTCCATGTGACCCAATTCGAGATACTCGTGAATGACTTGAGTATATCGATTTTTTAAATCAGGATTTTTTTTAAACTTTTCTTCCAGATATTTAAATCTTTTACTAGCTATAGCCAAAGAATTTCCATAGAGACATAAAGGATTTTCATCACGGAAGGGAAGTTTCACAACATATCTACCATTGTTGTCTCTTTTCGTTGTGTTTTCAAAAAGATTTTCACACTTTTCTTCTTCTTCGGTTAACATTTTTATATGTCCTAGGGTTGGTTCATCTTCTAATTCCCAAAACTTTTGCAGTAAATCATTTATTTCCACTGCATGTATGCAAGTGACAGTAGTGTGAAAACGGTTGTTGATATTTTCTTTTGTATTTAGCCGTACCTTCCCAGACAGTATCCATCCCAATTTTGTGTTTTGGGCCACTGGTAAGTCTGGGCCAATGGTAATTAAACCCTCGTCTAATACATCTCCATATACATCTGCACCCAAAAGTATATCAATCTTATTAGGTACGTTGAAGTAAGGGTCGGCCAATTTAAGCACTCGCAGCTTAGACCACTTCTGCACAAAAATTTGCTCATCTGGCAGCAATGTGGTGATTTTATTTAAGACATGTGCCTTTACTTGAATTGAAAAGTTGGCATTAATGAGTGATTGTATTTTTAAATAAACCACATGTTTCGAGGTAACCCCTGTGTCTCGATCACTCCCCAAGCCATTTATGTAACTCTTGCATACTTGCTTGTGCAGTCCTAGTTGCTGAACAGCTGACTCCGTTATGAACGAAGCTTGTGATCCCTGGTCTAACAGAGACCTAAGTGTTACACAAATTCCCGCTTGAGAAACTGCCCCTACCAAAGCTGTGGGTAATAAAACTTGTCTATCTACATTAGTGTGACAAGTTGTTATATGTTCAGTCGGTTCATCTTGCTGAACCATTGTTGTTTTACTAACAATGTTATTTTGGACTGGTGTTAATGTAACATCAGTTGTAACATCTGTTTGCTTAGGAGTCGTCTTCGGATGAAGCAGCGAATGGTGCTTCTTTTTACAGATTCTGCACTTGGTTGATACACGACATGAATACACCGTGTGGTTTGAGCCTAAACAGTTAAAACATAAGCCTTGTGAGTGAACAAAATTACGACGTGAGTCAATCTCTTCTTTTACAAATCCCTTACAGTTTCCTAATTTGTGATTTTCAGTACAAAACGGACATGTAAAAGATTCTTTAACATGTAGTGCTTTAGCGTTAACAATATTTTTTGAAACTTTCTTATCTAGAAATTCAAGAGACCTGAATCTTTGAAGCAAAAAATCAGAAAATTGATTATAAGTTGGTATGTCAACTTGGTCACTTAACTTAGATTCCCATAACTTTCTCGACTCTGGATCAATTTTTAAACACAAAATGTAAATAACAATAATGTCCCACTCATTAGTTTTAAAACCTAAAGTATTAAAAGCATTAATACATTCATTGCTAGTATCAAGTAGTTCTTTGATGGCACTAGCAGATTCATATGTTATATTTCTTTGGCTCATGAACCGCTTCAAAAGTGAATTTGCAATGTACCGTTTGTTATTATACCTACTTTCAAGCTGATTCCAACAAACAACATAATTATCGCTAGTAACTGGAACATGGCGCAACAATTGTTCAGCCTCACCTGACAAATGTGATTTTAAATAATGTAGCTTTTGAACGCTATCGAGTGTAGTATTATTGTGAACAAGTGAAGTAAAAAGATCTTTAAAGCTTGTCCATTCAGTATAATTACCAGAGAATGTAGGTATTGTTATCTTGGGTAATCTTATGTTATTTTTCGGTAAATCTTTTGAGCAGCAACCTTTGTTTTCTGACAAACACATTTTCATTTGACTTAGCTTTTCTTTAAGTTCCGATTTATAACCAAAATACATTTCTTCTGTAAATTCATAAACATCGTCTTTGTTATACAGGGAATCCTCGAATTTATCAAACTCAGCAATAATTTTATGATGATTTTGAACAAACATAGACCATTGCGACTCTAACGTTTCTAGCCGAGTCTCAATATAAAAAAGTGTTAACCTTTCTTTGGGTGACTTTTTAAAATTTATTTTAGCTTTACTAATCGTTTCTCTAATATTTATTTGAACTTTAATCAACGACTCCATTATGTTTTTAAAAATAACAACAATGATTGAAATAATTTACAAGTGTTTGAAGTTTACAACTGTCATCTGTCCCAAAACTGGCATAGATTCCCCGTTATAACCTTTTTTTTCAAAACTATTCTAAGTCCTAAATTAAAACTAAAGCCCTACAGTTTTTTCAAAGTTAAATACTTCTTACAAATAAAGTTCAAATTGACTTGCACTACTTAACATAAACAAAGAGTACTCACAGTTGACACTTCACTTTGTTACTCACTACCACTGACAACGATGTTCCTTGCTCCTTCGCCCGCTCCTCTATGATTCCAATGCTCCTGTTTGAGGGTGCTCTGGTCCACAGTGCTGAAGACTTCCGCTACTGCTCATCTGCAGCTCCAGGATCCTCGCCCTCTCAAAGGAGCTTCGCCCTTGACAGCAATCCACTGCCCATTGGTGCGAAAACGAAGGGCCTTATCATCACCACCAAGGCTAATCCGGCACAAAGGACCAAATGTACGATTGCCCTAAGCTCAACCAGACCGGTGTGTGCTATGCCTAGCACTGAGTGAAATAAAACTACCAAATCTGGGAGACGAATCGACTGAATGTATTTTCAATGTAAAAGGGATTATAACTAACACAACCAAACTACTTATATAAAAAAACAAAAAGAAACTAAAGCGTGATACAGAATGGTATAACGCCATCTGTTGTTACATTTGAACAATGAGCGACATTATTTGGAAGAGGGTGCCTGCTTAAAAAGTCAGCATGCTGCATTAAATTCAAGTATCTTGGTCATTTTATTACTGGCGACCTCAAGGACGATGACGATATTGAGCGTGAACGCAGGGCTCTGGCGATAAGAGGAAACATGTTGACTCGCAGATTTTACAGATGTACGGAAGATGTTAAGCTTACATTATTTAAAGCGTATTGCCAATGTTTGTACACGGGTAGTCTGTGGTTCAAATATACTAGAAAGTCGCTGGATTCTCTTCGGGTTTTGTATAACAATGTGTTTAGGATGTTACTGGGTTTGCCTCGTTTCTGCAGTGCGTCGGGTATGTTTGCGGAGTATCAAATTGACAGTTTCGAAGCGATTTTACGTAAAAAGACATACTCGCTAGTAAAAAGGCTGAGAAATACCTCAAATACCATCCTGGGCACATTGGCGGACAGATACACTGCACCGTTGTGGAGAACTTTTATTCAGAGGTTAATTGTGTCGGGAACTTACAGCTTTGAATAACATTTAAGAAATTAATTTAAAATACTAACAATAGCCAGTAAGATTTTTGTTATATTTTTACTAACTCATATGGATCTCTGTTGTCTGAAATAAACAATTTTTATTTTATTTTTATTTTTATTTTATTTATTTTTTATTTTTTATTAAGATTCCTTTCCTGTATTCCAAAGTGAATCTAAAATCTTGAAGGTAGACCCACCAACGCGCCACCCGAGGTATCAAGTCCTTTTTACGCTCTGTTAATCTTAGTGAATTGCAATCCGTCACTTTTTAAAGTCTATACCAATTAAATAGTGACGAAAATGCTTAAGAGCGCAAACGATAGCAAGCGTCTCCAACTCATAGCTATGATACCTGGTTTCGGCACCTTGAGTGGCCCTACTAAAATATGAAACAACTCTCTTCATCTTACCGGGGTGTTCCTGCAGTAAAATAGCACCTAAGCCAATAGCACTGGCATCGGTGTGAAGTTGTGTAGGGAGTTTGGGATCAAAGATTGCTAAAACAGGCTCATCGGTTAGACATCTTACAATGTAGTCACGTGCAGCATCCTGCTCAGGACCCCAAACAAATGCTTCACCCTTCTTTAAAAATTTAGATATGGGGGCAGTTTTAGACGAATACCCACCTATGTATCGTCTGAAATATCCTGCAAGACCTAGAAATTGTCGAACCTCCTTTACATTGGTTGGCCTTGGAGATTTGACAACAGCTTCTACCTTCCCTGGGCTCGGCCGTACCTGACCATGTCCTACTAACCGACCTAGGTACTCTACCTCCGTATCCAGAAAAGTACACTTTTTGAGATTGACGGAAAACCCCGCGTTTTTAAGTATACTCAAAATTTCGCGCAATATGTCAAAACCTTCTTCTACTGTGTTAGATAAAGCTAAAACGTCATCGATGTATGTTAGTACCTTACCAGAGTCTATTAATGGCTTTAGAGTCTTCGTAATGACCCTTTGGTAAACAATGGGAGCATTGGCTAAGCCATAGGGCATTTTTAAGTATTCATAGTGCCCTTCGGGGGTTACAAATGCTGTTTTACTGATCGAATCATCATCTTTCAGCGGGAGCTGATGAAACCCGGTAGCCATGTCGAGACTCGAAAAGAACTTGAAGTTACCTAGCTTGTCAATATGGTCATCTATGAGCGGCAAAGGAAACCTTTCTTTTACAGTAACAGCGTTAAGCGCTCTATAGTCTACGCACATCCTATCACTTCCATCTTTCTTCTTCACGAGGATGATGGGACTCGCGTAGTCAGACTGTGATTCACGAATTATTCCCTTGCTAAGCAAATCATTAATAATGTCACGAACCCTTCTTTTCTCATCCAAAGATAATTTATAAGGACGATGACAAACTGGGGTAGTTGAAGTTAACTTAATTTCCATACTACCTGTGTTTACCGTAGAAGTTGCTGTCCCAGTAACGAAAATATCTGAGAAGTCTCGAATTATCCCTAGTAACCGTACTCTTTCACTGCCAATTAAAGGGGATTTAATATTTTCAACTTCTATGGTACTCACACGTTGCACATTTAAGGGAATATCTAATCGAGCTATCCGTTGCTCATTATTAGCTCGGATATACGTTATTCCCTGACGGTTCAAAACATCAGTACCGATTAAAATTGGTGCATTAATACAATTACTGGGAACCACGTACAAATCTACTTCAAGTGACACTTCCGGAAAATCGATAATAGTTGTTACATATGAAGTTGATTCGATTTCTTGGCTTCCTATCCCTCGCATTAAGCGATAAGTCGGCTTTTTATTAAGATTAAAATGTTTTAATATTAATTCCGAAATTAAAGAAATGTCAGATCCGCTATCAATTAAAATATCAACTGGTATTTTTTGAACTAAGCCTGGCATTATGTTATTGAGCTGTGATTTGGTTTTGAACAAAAATTTACATTCGACGGATTTTTAGCACAATATGAATCAGAACGCTGCTTTAAGAAACAAGTATCCACCAAGTGCCCATTACGTTTACAAAATGTGCAATACGTTAAACTTCTGTTATTGTTAGAGGTTGAGGGGGTAGTTTTGGAATCATGTTGGGGATGTGCAGTCTCACTTCTAGACTGTTTGGGACAGTGCCTTTTTTTATGACCAATTTTCCCACAAACAAAGCACGCGACATTCCTATCGCCTTTGGACATTTCGCGTTTACGCGAATATAATGATGCAGGCTGATTTAATAAACGAACAGGATGGTTGGAGTTCTTAAATTCAGTGGCAGGTTTAATAAATGCTGACAGAAATTCAACGAGGTGTTTGGTGTCCAATTTTGCGTTGGTCGCCGCAGCTTTAACTTGGGGATCGGAAATGCCTCGAATAACTATTGCGACTTTCAATTCATCTGACAACCCAGTAACAATATTGAGCCGCAAAAGAGATCTACGAGCCTATTCTGCATATGTTACGTACTTATTGGAATTAGAGCACATCACTTCATAGAGGACAGTAGCTATATCAATGTTACGTGGGCATAGCGAACGAAATTCTGTCTTAAAATTACTCCACGTCCTATCACTTGTAACCCACTCATTTATCCATGATTTCGCATCTCCCCTCAAACACCCGCCTATGCGCCCGAGGCATTCACGATCATCCTAATTGTTTACATTTTTCGCCCGATCGACCTCTGCACACCATATATCAAAATCATTTAAATTAGGATCAAAATGAGAAATATAGAAATTTTGAGACCTTACTTGAACAAGCGAAGATAATGCTCCAACAATTCTGTTCGTTACATCCTGGTCCTCCTGCTTACGAGAGCCCCCTTCGGTGGCTCCAGTCAATTCGGTGGGTAAAGTTGATGGAGGAATTTCGACAATTGGATGTGAGGGAACCACTTGAGAGGATGTTACAGGCGGCTGTAATCTATCCTCAAGAGCATTAAGCCTTGTGAAAATCTTCTCTAATGCGTCGTTATGAAAACTGTGATAACGGTAGTATGAACTATTGCGGTGTTTATAGCGAGTACTGCACGGACTACGTGATCGCTCCCGGTCACTAGTAGGACTTACACGTGGTGTACCAACACTATTGTGCCGTCTAGATAACCTATCTCGGTGACCACGTGGACGAACCTTATGTTGTCTTAATGGCGATTTATAACGTTTCATAACCTGAACCACGTGGTTGCTTCCGAGAATGATTACGTTCTTTTGATCTAGACGCACGCCCGGACATGTTAACTAGTTAAGAAGCAAACACTAAAACAAGATAGCACGAGCGGCAAATAACACGCGTGAATCCCACTTCTGATCTTACCGACCAGAAATCAGGGAAAGTTACCGAATAGAAATGACAAATCACCAGCGTTATTATTACAAATTAACTCTAAAAGACCCTAATAAACACTACAGTAGACGTCTGTCACATCCAAACGCCGCGAAGCAAATGAGAGCGATCGACGCTCTCAGATCGTATTTATGCTGCCATGCCGCCGCTCGGCCCTGGCTTGGGTGTAGTAGTGGGGGTTTCCGGTAAGAATATAATAATTTAAATTTTCTAATTTAATCTTAAATATTATCCAGAATTGCTATATATTAAGTCTGTCATCTATTTAATCTAATCAGTAATTTATACTTTATATTAATTTATTTTATCTAATTACAACTTTTTTTAATCACTATTTTCAGGGACACCTGTATTTCAACTATATGATTAACTTATTTTTAAAATTGTAGCGACTCGGCGCTCGAAATTGTTTTATTTATAATTTATTTTATTTTTAGGAAATCTTAGATCAGACCATAGTGTGTCTATTGTAGGAATTTACTGATTTTTAGAGTGATATCTTCCAGTTATTTACATTTACAAATTTAACGCGATCAGTTCAGTAAACCCATACGTTAGGAATACCTTGCACAAGGGTGTTAAACTTAATTTCGTATATTTAATCAACTAATGATTGATTAACATCTATATTTTAATCAAATATTTAATTTATTTGGTATTCTAGGTTTGTTCCTGTAGAATCCTGATATAGGTTTCGGTTAACTTATTTTAATATATTCTATATTTTAATTTATAGTATCATTTAATTTATTTGTACTTAATGTAGTAATTTCCTGATTTTTAATTAGTATTTTAATTATTTTCGTTTACAAAGTCAGCTCGAACAGTTCTTAGTACTTTTGTATTATTAGCGTATTAGCAGTGGGTATCAGTAAAATTTTATATATTAACTGAATTATATGATGAATATTCTATTTTCTATATTAATTATGGAGGTCAGACAGGATGAATAATATATATATGGGCGTGGCCTAAACGCCGCGCATTAAGATTAACTTAAAGATTGTTTGGCTGAATAATAATTTCTTAAAGTTTCGCAATATTTGCTTAACAAAGTTATGCTTTCAGCTGGGTCAATTCCCGGTTCGCAGACTTTTCGTGATATGTTTTAATATATCAACAATTTCAACCCCCGGTAAAACCCATGGATAGTCTAAAAACTGATGCGCTCCCTGTTATATCTCGAACCACGCACCGTCACCAACCCCCAAGTATGGGGTGGTAGAAAAGTGGCTTAAGAGTTTCGCGACCGCAAATAGGTGATGTTTTTAGTTTTAAGCTACTGATGCCCCCTCAAAAAGCTAAAATCCCTCAGCAGACACGGAACCTCGCCCAATTTTCGAAACTTCAATTCCAGGGGTTCAGGGATGTGCTCCCTATATCATTTCAAATTTGGATTTAATATAGGTCAAATTAAGCTATTCACCCCGTGTTAATTAACCTTTAATGGACTCCTATTAGCAAATTATTAATTTTAAGATTATATTTCCACCGCTAAATCTCGTTTTGTGATCAGTTTTATCTATATTATCAAATTTTTTCCGAAAAAATTTTTTGAAACAAATAGTTGCTTTTCAGTTCGGGTAATTTTACCACGATAATTATGCCGTTTAGGCCTAAATGTTTTATAGCTTTGGGACGTTTCTAATTTCAATAACTCGAAGTCCTTTACACAAAACAATCCGTCTTTTTAGTATATAGCAGAGGAGACTTCAGAAAAAGTTATCATTTAAAAATTTTATTTATTAAACCCTTATTTATTATTTATTTTAATTTTTCCCGAGACTGCGCCTCCGCCCAGGGACCGCAAAAAGGTGGTTACCGCCCCTACAAGCGCTGTATTTCAGTCCTACACTTTTCAGAACAAAAACTAATGCATGAAGTCCTATAATAGTGTTTTGTTATTTATATATAATTTGGTTGCTTAAATAAAGTTAATTCTCTCCCATTCAGTCCTAAAATTGACCACCAAATCTTCCTATACTAAAGTGTTTAACGTATTTTTATAGAACATTAATCAGTGTCAATGTAGTCAAATTTGGGCTATTTTTAATTATATTCCTACAATGCAACTATCAATAACTATTGTCCATTAGTTTATTAATGTATTTATATATTTAATTTTTAATATTGCATATTCCGACTCAATGTTCTAAGTAAGTACGTTGTATTCAACGTATTTTTTATGATATTTAAGTTAGTGTTAAAGACAATAAGGAGAGCTAATTTATTGTAACTATTTATAATTAGTAGTAAAAGTATTTTCTATTTGCTTTTAGAGCTTCTGTAGATTTATTTGGTTTTTTATACTTTTTTAACTCCGTTAATCTTTCCAGTAATTTTTACAATAATTTTCGTTTTACGAATGTTTAACGTTTTTTAGTGAACTTTGATCGGTTCCCGTATATCAAATAGAAGGGAGCCGACCCCGTCGTGCCATCATTGCGGCGCTGCGGAGGACACTGCCCAGCACACCCTTGAGGTGTGTCCGGCGTGGTCTCCTCAGCGCGGCAATCTTGTCGCGACGATTGGGAGTGACCTCTCGCTCGCCGCCGTGGCGCGAGCTATGGTGACGAGCGATGGGTCCTAGGAGGGGGTGGCCACCTTCTGCGAGGACGTCCTCTCGCAGAAGGAGGCTGCCGAAAGGCGGAGGGAGGAGGACTTAGACTCCTCCCTCATAAGGCGCAGGCGTCGGGGGAGAAGGTGGCGGCGTTATGCCACCCGCATCTAGAGGATGGAGCTCCGCTTCTCCTCTAGAGACGCCCCAAATGGCGGAAGGGGCACCCATTCTGCCTGGGTGTCCACCCCCCACGTGAAAACGCACGAAGGGGGAGAGGGTCTCTTCCCACCCTTCCCCGCTGGGAAGGGCTTTGGGTCAAGAGGCCAGTAGCGCAGGCTCGCGGGATGAATGCCTCGCGAGCGGAATGCGCTTGAGGAGGACCCTCGGGAACGGCTTCCCCGAGGGTAGGAGCCTCACTCGGAAACTACGGGTGATACCGGAGTTTTCTCCGTTATCGCCCGGCGTGGCCGAGAGGGGGTCCGATGGGATGGCGACCGCCGAAGCCCTCCGGGAACTTTTGTTTCCGGGGGACTTCCGCGGACGCACATTCCGATGAGGTGGGGGGGAAGGCCGTTAGCACACCTCGGCCGCCTCCGGCCTGCACTGGGCGGGGCGACCGCGCCGCCTGCGATGGCGCCCGGGAACTTGTTCTTGGGTGATCATCGCGGGCGCGGGAGTCTCGTCCTGTGTGGGTCGGGGTCGGTCGGGGGGTGTGGTTTATTCCTTCCCTCACCGAAAGGGGGCCAGCGGCTGTCGGAGCGGGAGACCGGCAGTCGCATTGCACTTGGCCCTCAGGCGTGCGGGGTGTTCAGGGCGTCACGGTTCACCCCGTTGCTCCGTCCCTCACGGAGCATAGGCGAGGTCCGCCCACGAGCGCGGACCCACACTGGTCCGGGCCGCGGCTGAGTCCGACAAGGGACCCCGCGACCCGCACCACTGTGTATTGGGACGCCGCAGTTTTTAGTGGGTAGGCCTCCAAGCCTTTACCGGGCACTCGGCCGGGTAGAGGCATGGAGGAGAGTCCCACATATCCATCGTGTTCTCCCGACACGATGGAATGCGTAATGCCATTTTCTGCGAAAACAAAAAAAAAAAAAAAAAGGCACCTTTTTATGTGCAAGACAAATAATGCAATGACCAATATATTTTCGTATAAACGATCGTAGTCCCGGAAACCAAAAATGACGCAGTATTAAGTCTGTAGTCCTGTCAACACCTATATGATCGTGATCGTCATGAAAAATTCTCAATAAACTGAGCCTGTGTCCCTTGGGGATGTAGCACAAAAGTCGGGGTTCCTCGCCTGTCGGCGTATATTTATAATAGAGCAGGTCGTTTTTGATTACGTACCTATTTGCATCTAACTCTCCATCCCTTAACTTCGCCATTAACCCCTGAGTCTCGGAATCTGCCGTCTGGGCAATCTTAGCCCAATTATTTGTATTACGGATATGAGTGTACGATTGCCCTAAGCTCAACCAGACCGGTGTGTGCTATGCCTAGCACTGAGTGAAATAAAACTACCAAATCTGGGAGACGAATCGACTGAATGTATTTTCAATGTAAAAGGGATTATAACTAACACAACCAAACTACTTATATAAAAAAACAAAAAGAAACTAAAGCGTGATACAGAATGGTATAACGCCATCTGTTGTTACATTTGAACATACCGCCCACCATGGACAGACTGATGTCCATATCCACCGCCCACCATGGGGTCACATTTGCATACTATTTAAGTGAACAGTTAAACAAATCTTCATAAAACTTATACAATCATAACAGCAACACAAAACTTTCTACTAAACTCACAATATGGTTATATACAATAGCATATTGCATGTTAACTCATTAACTCTTGACTCAACATCAGACTTAATTAACAAAACAGAGAAAAAAAAATATTAAAAATAACTTACAATTAAATGTATTTCCTCTTAAACATCACTCTCATTTACAGGTAATATACAAAGTTTTGAAACCGGTCTCTTTATAATGGAACCTCTGCATTTGAGATTGACTACACGTGTAATATTGTCAATTCCAGGAAATTTCTCGACCACCTTGCCGTATAACCACCGAGCAGGAGGTAGACCATCCTCTTTTACAAGCACGATATCACCGATATTTGGCTCAGGATTTTGATAGGCCCATCTGTATCTGTTTAAAAATTGCGTTAAGTATTCTTGGGACCATCGACGCCAAAATACCTGCACCATACGCTGTGTTAGTTGCCATCTTTTTAGACTGCTGATGTTTGACTGTTCATAATTTTTGTCAGGTACAAGTAGTAACGGTTCTCCAACTAGGAAGTGACCGGGAGTAAGCGGAGTCGGATCCTCCGGACTATTGCTGATTTGAGATATGGGTCTGGAATTAAGACACGCTTCTATCTGGGTTAAAACTGTGCTCATCTCTTCAAAAGTAAGCGTTGAGTTTCCAATTAATCTTCTTAAGTGGTACTTGGTTGATTTTATTCCGGCTTCCCAAAGTCCACCAAAATTTGGGGCGTGAGGAGGTATAAAATGCCAAGTCGTACCTTCGATGGCTAGATATTCAGCTATTTCTTTAGCAATACCCCTTTTGGACTCAGAGAACAGCAACTTAATTTCTCGCGCAGCACCCTTGAAATTGGTGCCATTGTCACTATATATATCGGCACAAAAGCCGCGTCTGGCAATAAAACGCTTGAAGGCTGCTAAAAAGCCACTACTAGTCATATCACTAACAGCCTCCAAGTGCACTGCGCGGGTAGCCATGCATACAAATAAACAAATATACCCTTTATAGCATTTATTACTTCTTCCCTTTGACATGCGTATATTTATGGGTCCAGCATAATCTATGCCACACTGACTAAATGGTCTACTAGCACGAACTCTAGCAAGAGGCAATTGACCCATAAGTTGTTCCTTTGATTTTTCAGCATATCTTGTACATACTGAACATTTTCTGATGAAAAGCTTCACATTATTTTTTGCATTGATTATCCAATATCGTGTCCTCAGGTAATTTAATGTTAACTGAGGCCCACCATGAAGAAGTTTTTCATGAGCATTATCTATAATTAATGTTGTAAGATGTGATTTATCGGGTAAAATTATCGGATGTTTAGCAGTATCACTAATGTCAGCTCTTTCTAAACGGCCACCAACTCGCAACAGTCCCTTACTGTCAAGAAATGGATTCAATGAGGTAAGTTTGCTTTTTTTCTTTACCTTTCCTATTTTTTTCAAGTCTTCTATTTCTTCCTTAAATTCTTGCTTTTGAATTTCTTTTATACATATATTTAAGGCTTCTATTAATTCTGAACTTGTAAGCCACAGAGGTTTATAAATAAGATTTTTCTTCAGAAATCTTCTACAATAGCTGACTACTCTAATTAGCCTTCGTAAATTAGAAAAATCATCAATAATTAAATGTCGTTTTTGGGTTTCAAAAGTTTCATTGTTTACCCCAATGTGACACAACCTTTTTTCAGTTTCGGTTTCATATAGTTCTCCTTTTTTTAATGTGATTTCTTTTTCTTTCAGCCAATCTGGACCAGAAAACCACAACGGTAAGTTTTTCATTTCAGATGCTTTTACTCCTCTGGATGCTATGTCTGCGGGGTTACATTGTGATGGAATATGGTTCCACTGACTTCTATCCATTACAGTAAGTATCTTTGAAACCCTATTTGCTATGAAGGTCTTCCATTTACTCGGATGACAGCTCAACCAAGCAAGAACGACCATAGAATCAGTGTACGCGTAAATATGTTCTTTATATATATTAAGGACTGCGGCAACATCTTGGATCAACTTAGTGAGCAAAACAGCACCACACAACTCCAAACGAGGAATAGAAACCTGCTTGATAGGAGCAACTTTAGTTTTAGAAGTAATCAAATGAACAAAAATATTTCCATCATCATTAACGACCCTCAGGTAAACAACGGCAGAGTATGCTTCGTTAGATGCGTCTGAAAACCCATGAAGTTCTTTTTGGGAGTCAGTCTGGTAAGTATTAACCCACCTGGGTATAGTGACATCATGAAGCTGAAGCAACTCATTACGATAAGTTAACCATTCTTTATTCAAATTTTCAGGTAGAACATCATCCCAACCTATTCCAGACATCCACAGTTTCTGAATGAATATTTTTGCTACTACAATTACAGGAGCCAACCACCCCATCGGATCGAAAAGCTTAGCTATATCGGAAATAGCCTTTCTTTTAGTAATAGGATCATCAATAGGAGGAAGTTCCACGACGTATTCAAATTCATCAGATTGCTGATTCCATGTGAGTCCTAATATTTTCACCACTGTGTTTTCTAATTTTAAATCTATTGATTTGTCTTCTTGTTTTTCATTTAATGCTTTCATTAGTGCTTTATTACTACTCATCCATTTTTGTAGCTCAAAGCCACCTCGCTTCAGCATTTCGTTTAGATCTTTGTACAATGCCTTTCCTTGTTCTATGTTTTGACATCCCGTCAATAAATCATCAACATAAAAATCTCGAAGAACGATTTCAGATGCCGAAGGAAAGTCAGCCACTTCATCCTTTGCAACTTGTTGTAAAGCCTTGACTGCCAAATACGGAGCTGATGCTGTACCGAAAGTGACTCTTAGTAAGCGCATGTGTTTCAAGTCTTCATTAGGGCTGTCACGCCACACTATACGTTGAAAGTCGGCGTCATTTTCTGACACTTTTACCTGTCTATACATCTTTACGATGTCAGAACAGATACAAATTGGATGTATACGCCATCGCATTACTATATGCCGTAAATCAGAATGGAGCTTTGGACCTAACATCAGATCTTTGTTTAAAGACACCCCATTTGTGCCCTGACAAGAAGCATCAAATACTACCCTCACTTTGGTAGTCAATCTGCTTTCTTTTATCACTGCATGATGTGGTAAATAGACAGCAGGAGCGAGCTTTTCATTTTCAGGGACAATTTCCATGTGACCCAATTCGAGATACTCGTGAATGACTTGAGTAAATCGATTTTTTAAATCAGGATTTTTTTTAAACTTTTCTTCCAGATATTTAAATCTTTTACTAGCTATAGCCAAAGAATTTCCATAGAGACATAAAGGATTTTCATCACGGAAGGGAAGTTTCACAACATATCTACCATTGTTGTCTCTTTTCGTTGTGTTTTCAAAAAGATTTTCACACTTTTCTTCTTCTTCGGTTAACATTTTTATATGTCCTAGGGTTGGTTCATCTTCTAATTCCCAAAACTTTTGCAGTAAATCATTTATTTCCACTGCATGTATGCAAGTGACAGTAGTGTGAAAACGGTTGTTGATATTTTCTTTTGTATTTAGCCGTACCTTCCCAGACAGTATCCATCCCAATTTTGTGTTTTGGGCCACTGGTAAGTCTGGGCCAATGGTAATTAAACCCTCGTCTAATACATCTCCATATACATCTGCACCCAAAAGTATATCAATCTTATTAGGTACGTTGAAGTAAGGGTCGGCCAATTTAAGCACTCGCAGCTTAGACCACTTCTGCACAAAAATTTGCTCATCTGGCAGCAATGTGGTGATTTTATTTAAGACATGTGCCTTTACTTGAATTGAAAAGTTGGCATTAATGAGTGATTGTATTTTTAAATAAACCACATGTTTCGAGGTAACCCCTGTGTCTCGATCACTCCCCAAGCCATTTATGTAACTCTTGCATACTTGCTTGTGCAGTCCTAGTTGCTGAACAGCTGACTCCGTTATGAACGAAGCTTGTGATCCCTGGTCTAACAGAGACCTAAGTGTTACACAAATTCCCGCTTGAGAAACTGCCCCTACCAAAGCTGTGGGTAATAAAACTTGTCTATCTACATTAGTGTGACAAGTTGTTATATGTTCAGTCGGTTCATCTTGCTGAACCATTGTTGTTTTACTAACAATGTTATTTTGGACTGGTGTTAATGTAACATCAGTTGTAACATCTGTTTGCTTAGGAGTCGTCTTCGGATGAAGCAGCGAATGGTGCTTCTTTTTACAGATTCTGCACTTGGTTGATACACGACATGAATACACCGTGTGGTTTGAGCCTAAACAGTTAAAACATAAGCCTTGTGAGTGAACAAAATTACGACGTGAGTCAATCTCTTCTTTTACAAATCCCTTACAGTTTCCTAATTTGTGATTTTCAGTACAAAACGGACATGTAAAAGATTCTTTAACATGTAGTGCTTTAGCGTTAACAATATTTTTTGAAACTTTCTTATCTAGAAATTCAAGAGACCTGAATCTTTGAAGCAAAAAATCAGAAAATTGATTATAAGTTGGTATGTCAACTTGGTCACTTAACTTAGATTCCCATAACTTTCTCGACTCTGGATCAATTTTTAAACACAAAATGTAAATAACAATAATGTCCCACTCATTAGTTTTAAAACCTAAAGTATTAAAAGCATTAATACATTCATTGCTAGTATCAAGTAGTTCTTTGATGGCACTAGCAGATTCATATGTTATATTTCTTTGGCTCATGAACCGCTTCAAAAGTGAATTTGCAATGTACCGTTTGTTATTATACCTACTTTCAAGCTGATTCCAACAAACAACATAATTATCGCTAGTAACTGGAACATGGCGCAACAATTGTTCAGCCTCACCTGACAAATGTGATTTTAAATAATGTAGCTTTTGAACGCTATCGAGTGTAGTATTATTGTGAACAAGTGAAGTAAAAAGATCTTTAAAGCTTGTCCATTCAGTATAATTACCAGAGAATGTAGGTATTGTTATCTTGGGTAATCTTATGTTATTTTTCGGTAAATCTTTTGAGCAGCAACCTTTGTTTTCTGACAAACACATTTTCATTTGACTTAGCTTTTCTTTAAGTTCCGATTTATAACCAAAATACATTTCTTCTGTAAATTCATAAACATCGTCTTTGTTATACAGGGAATCCTCGAATTTATCAAACTCAGCAATAATTTTATGATGATTTTGAACAAACATAGACCATTGCGACTCTAACGTTTCTAGCCGAGTCTCAATATAAAAAAGTGTTAACCTTTCTTTGGGTGACTTTTTAAAATTTATTTTAGCTTTACTAATCGTTTCTCTAATATTTATTTGAACTTTAATCAACGACTCCATTATGTTTTTAAAAATAACAACAATGATTGAAATAATTTACAAGTGTTTGAAGTTTACAACTGTCATCTGTCCCAAAACTGGCATAGATTCCCCGTTATAACCTTTTTTTTCAAAACTATTCTAAGTCCTAAATTAAAACTAAAGCCCTACAGTTTTTTCAAAGTTAAATACTTCTTACAAATAAAGTTCAAATTGACTTGCACTACTTAACATAAACAAAGAGTACTCACAGTTGACACTTCACTTTGTTACTCACTACCACTGACAACGATGTTCCTTGCTCCTTCGCCCGCTCCTCTATGATTCCAATGCTCCTGTTTGAGGGTGCTCTGGTCCACAGTGCTGAAGACTTCCGCTACTGCTCATCTGCAGCTCCAGGATCCTCGCCCTCTCAAAGGAGCTTCGCCCTTGACAGCAATCCACTGCCCATTGGTGCGAAAACGAAGGGCCTTATCATCACCACCAAGGCTAATCCGGCACAAAGGACCAAATGTACGATTGCCCTAAGCTCAACCAGACCGGTGTGTGCTATGCCTAGCACTGAGTGAAATAAAACTACCAAATCTGGGAGACGAATCGACTGAATGTATTTTCAATGTAAAAGGGATTATAACTAACACAACCAAACTACTTATATAAAAAAACAAAAAGAAACTAAAGCGTGATACAGAATGGTATAACGCCATCTGTTGTTACATTTGAACAATGAGCGACATTATTTGGAAGAGGGTGCCTGCTTAAAAAGTCAGCATGCTGCATTAAATTCAAGTATCTTGGTCATTTTATTACTGGCGACCTCAAGGACGATGACGATATTGAGCGTGAACGCAGGGCTCTGGCGATAAGAGGAAACATGTTGACTCGCAGATTTTACAGATGTACGGAAGATGTTAAGCTTACATTATTTAAAGCGTATTGCCAATGTTTGTACACGGGTAGTCTGTGGTTCAAATATACTAGAAAGTCGCTGGATTCTCTTCAGGTTTTGTATAACAATGTGTTTAGGATGTTACTGGGTTTGCCTCGTTTCTGCAGTGCGTCGGGTATGTTTGCGGAGTATCAAATTGACAGTTTCGAAGCGATTTTACGTAAAAAGACATACTCGCTAGTAAAAAGGCTGAGAAATACCTCAAATACCATCCTGGGCACATTGGCGGACAGATACACTGCACCGTTGTGGAGAACTTTTATTCAGAGGTTAATTGTGTCGGGAACTTACAGCTTTGAATAACATTTAAGAAATTAATTTAAAATACTAACAATAGCCAGTAAGATTTTTGTTATATTTTTACTAACTCATATGGATCTCTGTTGTCTGAAATAAACAATTTTTATTTTATTTTTATTTTTATTTTTATTTTATTTATTTTTTATTTTTTATTAAGATTCCTTTCCTGTATTCCAAAGTGAATCTAAAATCTTGAAGGTAGACCCACCAACGCGCCACCCGAGGTATCAAGTCCTTTTTACGCTCTGTTAATCTTAGTGAATTGCAATCCGTCACTTTTTAAAGTCTATACCAATTAAATAGTGACGAAAATGCTTAAGAGCGCAAACGATAGCAAGCGTCTCCAACTCATAGCTATGATACCTGGTTTCGGCACCTTGAGTGGCCCTACTAAAATATGAAACAACTCTCTTCATCTTACCGGGGTGTTCCTGCAGTAAAATAGCACCTAAGCCAATAGCACTGGCATCGGTGTGAAGTTGTGTAGGGAGTTTGGGATCAAAGATTGCTAAAACAGGCTCATCGGTTAGACATCTTACAATGTAGTCACGTGCAGCATCCTGCTCAGGACCCCAAACAAATGCTTCACCCTTCTTTAAAAATTTAGATATGGGGGCAGTTTTAGACGAATACCCACCTATGTATCGTCTGAAATATCCTGCAAGACCTAGAAATTGTCGAACCTCCTTTACATTGGTTGGCCTTGGAGATTTGACAACAGCTTCTACCTTCCCTGGGCTCGGCCGTACCTGACCATGTCCTACTAACCGACCTAGGTACTCTACCTCCGTATCCAGAAAAGTACACTTTTTGAGATTGACGGAAAACCCCGCGTTTTTAAGTATACTCAAAATTTCGCGCAATATGTCAAAACCTTCTTCTACTGTGTTAGATAAAGCTAAAACGTCATCGATGTATGTTAGTACCTTACCAGAGTCTATTAATGGCTTTAGAGTCTTCGTAATGACCCTTTGGTAAACAATGGGAGCATTGGCTAAGCCATAGGGCATTTTTAAGTATTCATAGTGCCCTTCGGGGGTTACAAATGCTGTTTTACTGATCGAATCATCATCTTTCAGCGGGAGCTGATGAAACCCGGTAGCCATGTCGAGACTCGAAAAGAACTTGAAGTTACCTAGCTTGTCAATATGGTCATCTATGAGCGGCAAAGGAAACCTTTCTTTTACAGTAACAGCGTTAAGCGCTCTATAGTCTACGCACATCCTATCACTTCCATCTTTCTTCTTCACGAGGATGATGGGACTCGCGTAGTCAGACTGTGATTCACGAATTATTCCCTTGCTAAGCAAATCATTAATAATGTCACGAACCCTTCTTTTCTCATCCAAAGATAATTTATAAGGACGATGACAAACTGGGGTAGTTGAAGTTAACTTAATTTCCATACTACCTGTGTTTACCGTAGAAGTTGCTGTCCCAGTAACGAAAATATCTGAGAAGTCTCGAATTATCCCTAGTAACCGTACTCTTTCACTGCCAATTAAAGGGGATTTAATATTTTCAACTTCTATGGTACTCACACGTTGCACATTTAAGGGAATATCTAATCGAGCTATCCGTTGCTCATTATTAGCTCGGATATACGTTATTCCCTGACGGTTCAAAACATCAGTACCGATTAAAATTGGTGCATTAATACAATTACTGGGAACCACGTACAAATCTACTTCAAGTGACACTTCCGGAAAATCGATAATAGTTGTTACATATGAAGTTGATTCGATTTCTTGGCTTCCTATCCCTCGCATTAAGCGATAAGTCGGCTTTTTATTAAGATTAAAATGTTTTAATATTAATTCCGAAATTAAAGAAATGTCAGATCCGCTATCAATTAAAATATCAACTGGTATTTTTTGAACTAAGCCTGGCATTATGTTATTGAGCTGTGATTTGGTTTTGAACAAAAATTTACATTCGACGGATTTTTAGCACAATATGAATCAGAACGCTGCTTTAAGAAACAAGTATCCACCAAGTGCCCATTACGTTTACAAAATGTGCAATACGTTAAACTTCTGTTATTGTTAGAGGTTGAGGGGGTAGTTTTGGAATCATGTTGGGGATGTGCAGTCTCACTTCTAGACTGTTTGGGACAGTGCCTTTTTTTATGACCAATTTTCCCACAAACAAAGCACGCGACATTCCTATCGCCTTTGGACATTTCGCGTTTACGCGAATATAATGATGCAGGCTGATTTAATAAACGAACAGGATGGTTGGAGTTCTTAAATTCAGTGGCAGGTTTAATAAATGCTGACAGAAATTCAACGAGGTGTTTGGTGTCCAATTTTGCGTTGGTCGCCGCAGCTTTAACTTGGGGATCGGAAATGCCTCGAATAACTATTGCGACTTTCAATTCATCTGACAACCCAGTAACAATATTGAGCCGCAAAAGAGATCTACGAGCATATTCTGCATATGTTACGTACTTATTGGAATTAGAGCACATCACTTCATAGAGGACAGTAGCTATATCAATGTTACGTGGGCATAGCGAACGAAATTCTGTCTTAAAATTACTCCACGTCCTATCACTTGTAACCCACTCATTTATCCATGATTTCGCATCTCCCCTCAAACACCCGCCTATGCGCCCGAGGCATTCACGATCATCCTAATTGTTTACATTTTTCGCCCGATCGACCTCTGCACACCATATATCAAAATCATTTAAATTAGGATCAAAATGAGAAATATAGAAATTTTGAGACCTTACTTGAACAAGCGAAGATAATGCTCCAACAATTCTGTTCGTTACATCCTGGTCCTCCTGCTTACGAGAGCCCCCTTCGGTGGCTCCAGTCAATATCCTCAAGAGCATTAAGCCTTGTGAAAATCTTCTCTAATGCGTCGTTATGAAAACTGTGATAACGGTAGTATGAACTATTGCGGTGTTTATAGCGAGTACTGCACGGACTACGTGATCGCTCCCGGTCACTAGTAGGACTTACACGTGGTGTACCAACACTATTGTGCCGTCTAGATAACCTATCTCGGTGACCACGTGGACGAACCTTATGTTGTCTTAATGGCGATTTATAACGTTTCATAACCTGAACCACGTGGTTGCTTCCGAGAATGATTACGTTCTTTTGATCTAGACGCACGCCCGGACATGTTAACTAGTTAAGAAGCAAACACTAAAACAAGATAGCACGAGCGGCAAATAACACGCGTGAATCCCACTTCTGATCTTACCGACCAGAAATCAGGGAAAGTTACCGAATAGAAATGACAAATCACCAGCGTTATTATTACAAATTAACTCTAAAAGACCCTAATAAACACTACAGTAGACGTCTGTCACATCCAAACGCCGCGAAGCAAATGAGAGCGATCGACGCTCTCAGATCGTATTTATGCTGCCATGCCGCCGCTCGGCCCTGGCTTGGGTGTAGTAGTGGGGGTTTCCGGTAAGAATATAATAATTTAAATTTTCTAATTTAATCTTAAATATTATCCAGAATTGCTATATATTAAGTCTGTCATCTATTTAATCTAATCAGTAATTTATACTTTATATTAATTTATTTTATCTAATTACAACTTTTTTTAATCACTATTTTCAGGGACACCTGTATTTCAACTATATGATTAACTTATTTTTAAAATTGTAGCGACTCGGCGCTCGAAATTGTTTTATTTATAATTTATTTTATTTTTAGGAAATCTTAGATCAGACCATAGTGTGTCTATTGTAGGAATTTACTGATTTTTAGAGTGATATCTTCCAGTTATTTACATTTACAAATTTAACGCGATCAGTTCAGTAAACCCATACGTTAGGAATACCTTGCACAAGGGTGTTAAACTTAATTTCGTATATTTAATCAACTAATGATTGATTAACATCTATATTTTAATCAAATATTTAATTTATTTGGGATTCTAGGTTTGTTCCTGTAGAATCCTGATATAGGTTTCGGTTAACTTATTTTAATATATTCTATATTTTAATTTATAGTATCATTTAATTTATTTGTACTTAATGTAGTAATTTCCTGATTTTTAATTAGTATTTTAATTATTTTCGTTTACAAAGTCAGCTCGAACAGTTCTTAGTACTTTTGTATTATTAGCGTATTAGCAGTGGGTATCAGTAAAATTTTATATATTAACTGAATTATATGATGAATATTCTATTTTCTATATTAATTATGGAGGTCAGACAGGATGAATAATATATATATGGGCGTGGCCTAAACGCCGCGCATTAAGATTAACTTAAAGATTGTTTGGCTGAATAATAATTTCTTAAAGTTTCGCAATATTTGCTTAACAAAGTTATGCTTTCAGCTGGGTCAATTCCCGGTTCGCAGACTTTTCGTGATATGTTTTAATATATCAACAATTTCAACCCCCGGTAAAACCCATGGATAGTCTAAAAACTGATGCGCTCCCTGTTATATCTCGAACCACGCACCGTCACCAACCCCCAAGTATGGGGTGGTAGAAAAGTGGCTTAAGAGTTTCGCGACCGCAAATAGGTGATGTTTTTAGTTTTAAGCTACTGATGCCCCCTCAAAAAGCTAAAATCCCTCAGCAGACACGGAACCTCGCCCAATTTTCGAAACTTCAATTCCAGGGGTTCAGGGATGTGCTCCCTATATCATTTCAAATTTGGATTTAATATAGGTCAAATTAAGCTATTCACCCCGTGTTAATTAACCTTTAATGGACTCCTATTAGCAAATTATTAATTTTAAGATTATATTTCCACCGCTAAATCTCGTTTTGTGATCAGTTTTATCTATATTATCAAATTTTTTCCGAAAAAATTTTTTGAAACAAATAGTTGCTTTTCAGTTCGGGTAATTTTACCACGATAATTATGCCGTTTAGGCCTAAATGTTTTATAGCTTTGGGACGTTTCTAATTTCAATAACTCGAAGTCCTTTACACAAAACAATCCGTCTTTTTAGTATATAGCAGAGGAGACTTCAGAAAAAGTTATCATTTAAAAATTTTATTTATTAAACCCTTATTTATTATTTATTTTAATTTTTCCCGAGACTGCGCCTCCGCCCAGGGACCGCAAAAAGGTGGTTACCGCCCCTACAAGCGCTGTATTTCAGTCCTACACTTTTCAGAACAAAAACTAATGCATGAAGTCCTATAATAGTGTTTTGTTATTTATATATAATTTGGTTGCTTAAATAAAGTTAATTCTCTCCCATTCAGTCCTAAAATTGACCACCAAATCTTCCTATACTAAAGTGTTTAACGTATTTTTATAGAACATTAATCAGTGTCAATGTAGTCAAATTTGGGCTATTTTTAATTATATTCCTACAATGCAACTATCAATAACTATTGTCCATTAGTTTATTAATGTATTTATATATTTAATTTTTAATATTGCATATTCCGACTCAATGTTCTAAGTAAGTACGTTGTATTCAACGTATTTTTTATGATATTTAAGTTAGTGTTAAAGACAATAAGGAGAGCTAATTTATTGTAACTATTTATAATTAGTAGTAAAAGTATTTTCTATTTGCTTTTAGAGCTTCTGTAGATTTATTTGGTTTTTTATACTTTTTTAACTCCGTTAATCTTTCCAGTAATTTTTACAATAATTTTCGTTTTACGAATGTTTAACGTTTTTTAGTGAACTTTGATCGGTTCCCGTATATCAAATTCTTTACTTATGACTATTACTTGGTTACACAAATCATTTTTTGGAACCGTTTTATCCACTGGACTACCCTTTCGCCCAAAATTTTTGGAAACAAAAAAGTCGATTTAAAATTCGCGATGTTTTACCACGTTATCTTGGGAGTTTAGGCCTAATTTTAGTCAAACTTTAGGACGTTCGCGCTTGGAAAGTATTTGATGGAATGTAAATGTTTAACTACAATTAATTAAGATTTTACTATTTCTTAATACACTGAATTTTTTGGAATTTTTTGTAGCATATACAAGGTCATTATATAAACACCATCCAAATTTATAAATGATATTCTTTGAAGAGAGTTACGAAACAAGATTTTTTTCTTTTAATATCACTCAGTACTAAAATATTAAGTTAAGGCTATACAAAGTTATCCGAGGAAAACTACCGATTTACTGTCACAATCACGCTACGCACGGTGTTGGAGCAGATGATTACACAACCCCCGCCCCTCCCCCCGTATTTCATTGATACATTACGCTGCGCACGGTGTTGTAGCAGATGACTACATGACCTCCCCCACCCCCCCCGCCGCCGCCGCCGCTCCCGCTCCCCGCTCTCGCATATTTCATTAATACATAACAATAATTGTCATAAGTTCCAAATTTTTCCTTCATACTTGATCGGGCTTAGGACCGTCAAATTGCAAAAGGTATGAGTTGTTTTCTAATAACAGATAAAAACTTTGAACGTAAAAGTAAACCATACTTTTTGCAATAAGGCGTATTTAAAAAATCTGGAACAACTTAGGTACAAAAATTGGTTGGAGTATAGCAATGGCTGTGCAAGGCGTCTAGAACTTAAGATTTTTTTTGTCTCACTGAAACATACAAAACTAAGAGAACTATTAACAACAGAAACTAAAAAAACACAGGAATCGCATACGCAATACGAAAATCGGTATTAAAAAGCAATAAATTCACTGATAACACATTTCAATACTTTTCCTAGTCCTAAACATTAACATCGCTCATTTAATACTAATCCGAAGCCGGATGAAAAAATAGAAAGAGTAAAATTATTATTAGATTTTATAATTTTTATGACTCACCCGGATTGCGAAAGGTCGTGGGTTCGAATCCCACCTTAGGGCTCGGAGACGTAGTTGTTTTTTCATACGTATTTTATATCTTATAGAAATATTGCATCATGAATGCAAAAAATTAAATAAAAAGCACATAATTATAGCTGGTTCCATCTTAATCGATTGTTTAATATTTGTAAAAATATTACTTTCGATGTTGAACTCATAATAGAAGTTGAAATACGTTTGTAAAATTCGACACGTTTGCCAGCGTCTCGGTAGCTCAGTGGTCAGAGCACTTGCCCGGATTGCGAAAGGTCGTGGGTTCGAATCCTACCTGAGGGCTCGGAGGCGTAGTTGTTTTTTACACACGTATTTTATATCTCATAGAAAATATTGCATTGCGAATGCAAAATAATTAAATTAAAAACATATTTTTTGAAGCCTAAACGCCCTGCACACCTTTGCTATACTCAAACCCAATAATAAATAAAAGAACCAATCATAATACACTTACATAAAGTTTGAAAACAATCGTTTTAAGAGTACTTCATTAACTGTTCAAAATGTAGACCATTTCTCTCCAAACAGAGTCTTGCACGTTTACGAACATTGTCTTTAATTTTATTAAGCACTACAGTGTCATTTTTCACTTCGTCAAATGCACGGATTATTTTTATTTTTAAGTCCTCGAGGCTTTGGGCCTCCTCCACATAAACCCGCCGTTTAATTTCGCCCCACAAAAAAAAGTCACAAGGCGTGAGGTCTGGTGATCGGGGCGGCCATGGGACGGGGCCTCCACGACCGATCCAGCGATCACCATGTTCGGTGTTTAAATAATCGCGAACTGCGGCCGCATAATGAGGTGGTGCTCCGTCTTGTTGGAAATAAAACACGCGATTTTGAATAAGCGCGAGTGGTACTTCGTCCATAAAGTCGGATATTACAGTGCGTAACATATCAAGATACGTGCTTCCGGTCAACCGCCCTTCAATAAAGAACGGCCCCAGTACTTGGTTACCGATAATACCCGCCCACACATTTGCACTAAAACGCACTTGATGATGGTTCTCCCTTATCACGTGCGGGTTCCGGAACGACCACCAATGCTCGTTGTGTTGGTTATACAGTCCCACGCGAGTGAATAAAGATTCATCAGTCCATAAAATAACAGCACCAGGATGTTCAATCAGCCACTCACAAAAGGCACGGCGAGGCACGGCATCTGCTTCACCTAAAGACTGCACTTTCTGATAGTGATAAGGATGCATGGTTGCGGCGTTAAGTAATTTCCACACCGCGGGTTGACTTACGCCGAACCGTCTTGCTGCGTCATTCGTACTTGCTCTGGGATTACGATCAAAGAAATCAAAGATTTCGTCTTCGATTTCAATTGCAAGTCTCCTTCTACCACCTCCTCGAGCGTGTGATGGCGTCGTAAATTGTCCGTGGTCAAGTAAGCGTTGATTCGCAGCTAAAATGGTTTGACGATTCGGTGTTGTAGCATTTACGAAACCACTATTTCGAAGACGAGGAAGACTTTCAGCTTCGTACAGTGCACAGGCACCGTTTAAGCTTTCTCCACTTAAAATATAGCACCGCACCATCTCGTAATACTCGCGATTTGAATACATTTTGTTAGGTAGGTATTTATGTGATGTAAGCTCGCGGGAGCACAAGACGTACGTCGCGGGAGGTTCCCGCGTGACTGATTTCATTGCACAGGTGTCGCCACAACTAGGGTTGCCACCCGTACGAAAATACTTTATTTCGAATGATTTGATTTTTTTGGGATTTTGAAAATTTTAGTAGTACAGCTCGACAATAAAGAGTTGACAAAAAATATTCCGCAACTAATGTACACTTTTTGTTGGCAACACTTCCTTATCTGTCAAAACTGTCAAGAGGTTGACTAATTTTTTGCTTAGTTAAGAAGTCAATTGTTATTCTAGTGTGTTTTACGTGATATTTCTTTATCCTGGGTTTCATCATGAACAAAACCTACCGTATCGGTTCTCGCACAGAACAGAACTCTCTCTCGGAACAGATAGTGAATATGTTACACCGAAAAAATGTTTAAAAGAAATGATAGGTCAAAAAGAAAAATAAACGATTGCAGTAAAGTATAAAAGTACGTGGGAAAACGGACATGGTGATTGGTTAATTTATGATCCACAGAACGAATATAATGGAAAATGAAAATTGTGTGGAATTACAATTGCTTCAGTATAGGAGTAGGACAAGTAAGAAGACAAATTTTCTTTTTCTGTGTGTGTGTGTGAATTGATATGGTTGCATTAAATATCCAAACTAAACTATGCTATGCTAGACTGTAAAGATGCTGTGTTTGCAATTGTTTAATAGAAATACTAATTTGATACAAACTGCAAAAAGCAATAAAAAATATGCTTTTAAACATAATGATAAAGGAAAATAAATTGTACTTTATTTTCATACTATGTACTTTTTTTTCTTACCTATAATAACCAGTGTACTTTAACTACAAAAATAAAAGGTGGCAACCCTAGCCACAACCTGCGCGCGCAGCCACGATCGCGGCTCGCCGCATGCGCTTCGAGTATTTAAATTGAGTAAGTCATTGTTCTAACTTTTTGCAAGTTATAAAAACATCGACTTCAAAGTTATTACGGTTTTCGGCAAAAACAAACAATATTTTATTTCCCTTCATTGTTCTAATAGAAATAGTAGTATTTATAAGGCTATTGAATTATTGATTTTTATTTTTTTCTTTTATGAAATAATCAAAATTTACTATTTCAACGTAACATAACAAATTTACGGTAAACATTATTATTTTAATTTTATACAACTGTCCGTTTTGCAATAAATGGAAAAAAAATATTGATTATTTTTCCTCTTTTAAACAAACAGGCAACAGTATTTTTTTAATTTTTTAGCAAGAAATGGTTTAATGCGAAACAAATTCAAATAATTAACAAATTTAAATTGTTAGAATGACATTAATTAATACAAATAAATGAATCGTGGTCAAAAAGTGCACTACACATGTGGACTTATACTGCAGGCAACCGTATTATTGGACTTTTCATTCTTTTTCGAGGTCCAGCTTCAAAACGGTAAGTTGTATAAAAAAATTGTTCAAACAAAAGTCGTTGACAAAATCCTAAGGAACAACTTTTACATTTACATTTTTGCAATAAAAATGTATTTTCAAGGTGAAAAATAAAAAAACACCGTTTGAAGACTTTGGCGCCACCTACTGTGTGCATTTGTTGGTGTACGGGATTGCAGCAATGACATTTTTTGTAGATTTTGACGTCCTCTACATTTTATAATCAATCGATTTTTCTGTGAAATGCATACATTCCGAGAAAAATGCATTTCAAATTTTTTTGGCTCGTTTTTGGAGTTTGCAAAAAGACGCACCAAGATGGCGCGTGGCCACCTTCAAGGTAGATAACTAACACCATTTTACAGCAAATAAAACAACTTTAACCCATTCGGCAATTTTCTCACTCAAACGATTTTTTCTTCGACAGATTGACTTTCTAACAACTCAATTTTGGAAAAAGAAAGTTACGTCGTTCTTTCTTACTGTACCTCGGCATCAACACCCCGCGACCCCACCCCGCTGTTTCATTCAAAACATTTCGGCCGTGTTTGACCTTTCGGGCGACCTTTCTTTTGACCAGTAACCAGCTGTTGTAATAATTCGCTCGGACAAAATAATATTTTTGCGGAAATTTTACCTACCAATTTTTTTTCATAAATGAAGTGTTTGAATGATATCTAATGCCTAGAAAAAATTTGGATGGTGTTTATAAAATAACCTTGTATATTACTTATTTCTATTCACAAAAGCAATTTAAATTCGTAGACTAAAGCGAATAAGGGTTGCCCTCGCCAGCTATTTATTTTTTTGCAAATTATCTCTTAATCAAATTGTTCGAGGACATACCCCTAATCACCCCGCCAATATATTATAAGGGTGCTCACCCCCAACCCCTTTAATTTGGTTCTTATTTCCCCCGAGTCGAGGGTGGGTCCGTTTCACTAAAGGGGTCAATATCTCGGAAACTATTCTATATTAAATTCTAAAATTTTACTATATTGAACTAGATAACATATGCTACTAAAATAAATTTTTAAATTTGGGGGTTGCCACTGTCAATTATTAGAAATAAAGCCTTAAAGTTTCTAAGTTAATGTGATCAGCAAAAACCTTGATATCTCCGGTTTGTGTGGTCCGTTTTTGATTCTTGAAGCAGCCGATGACTCGCCGTGAGAAGCTCTCCAACGACGTGGTAGTTTGGTCCCGCTCGTCCCACGGGAACACTGACCACGTGCCACGTGGTTTTTGATTAATTGCTGGTTTCGACCTGAATTCCGGGTCGAAAAATTCCGGAATTTTTGTCCGATGTAGGGGCCGTCAATCCGCTTCTTTTGACACTTCAAAAGCCGGTAGTCGTCGATCTCGTTTGGGCAGCGTAGCCGCCCAAAGGTCTAAGATTTGCCGATTTTGAGGTTTTTCGGGTGTAACTCCCTCGAACCTTCACCGATCGCCACCAAACTTTCACTGAAGCACAGCACTCACTAAGACGCGTTTAATGGTGTATCGCACAGCGAGATCGGGCTACTTTTTCCCTTTTTTTTTTTTTTTTTTTTTTTTTTTTTTACGGTCCGCCGTACCAGGGCCGTGGCAGGGCAACAGCAGCCACAACCACAACCGGAGACGAGTACCAACGCAATTGCAACCGCGGAGGAAGGCTGGACGGTAGCCACAAGCAGGAAGAAGAGGCGGGCCATACAAACACCTGCTCCAAAATCTACGCCAGAACAGCAGCCCAAACAGGCCGCAGTTTCTAAGGCGAAGCAGAAGCCGAAGAAGAAGAAAATAAGACTGAACGCTCCACGCTCGGCAGCCGTTGTAGTGACTCTCACTCCAGAAGCTGTCAACCAAGGAGTAACATACGCCAGTGTAATACAGCGGGCAAAGGAGTCTTTCAATATTACCGAACTAGGTATCGAAGGCCTCCGTGTAAGAGAAACGGCAACCGGAGCCAGAAAGCTGGAGATACCAGGTGCTTCGAGTGGGCCGCTGGCTGACTCATTAGCCAGTAAAATTAGGGAGGTGGTATCTGAAGTGGCTAGGGTCTCAAGACCTATAAGAAGCGCAGAGATACGATTGTCGGGTCTTGATGACTCGATACGAGTGACAGATGTGGCTTCAGCCATAGCCGCAAAAGGAGAGTGCCCCGAGGACCAAGTGAGGGTAGGAGACATACGCACGGGTCCCGGTGGAGCTGGCACCGTTATAGTGAGCTGTCCAGTAACAGCGGCAAAAGTCTTGGCGCGGGATAAAAAAATTATTGTAGGATGGAGTACCGTCGAAGTAAAAGTATTACCTCGTAGGCCACTTAGGTGTTACCGCTGCTTGGGCACAGGACACGCCCGGCAGTGGTGCCCATCAGAGGTAGATCGCAGCAACCACTGCTTCCGCTGCAGTAAAGAAGGCCACAAGGCAGCGGACTGTACAAAGAAGTTTTGGTGTGCGGTGTGCGCAGAGGCGCAAAGACCAGCTGGTCATCGGATGGGAGGCAGGAGTTGCGGCCCTCCTGTAACAAGGGGTAAACCCCCGGAGAAACCGACCGCCCTGAGGACGCCTGAAGAAGATCAGGCAGATAACGCGGATGGCGAGGCGTTAGAAATGGAAGAGGACTTCCTGGAAACGTCTGTCGAGGCCAGCAGGCAGGGATTGGGTAGCCCCTTGCCTGCATAGCACTGGTTTCGAGGGACTGAGAAGGAAGATGCCCAAGTGTGCTAGGGCATCTTTCTGGTATACGCGGGGGCTCAATAGGGGCCAGTCAGGACAGCCTGGTTGATTACCAACAAGGAGCCCAGGCTGTCGGTTCTGACCGTGACGGCACACAGACAGGTTTTAGTGGGTATGCCTTCGAGCACCCATCGGACCTCCCTGTCGTCGTCGGGTGGGTGCTCGAAGGAGAGCCCCACATAACTCCGTCGCCTGCCCAGCGACGGAGTATGCATAAGGCCGCATTTCCTGTCTTAAAAAAAAAAATAAAAAAAAAAAAAAAAAAAAAAAGGTTAGGTTGGGGTGCAAGGTCGGATAGAACCTCCACGAGTGCCCGGCCCATTGTAGGTCCCACTTCACATGTGCGGTGGGAACGACAATGGGTTTTGGGCCGGTGCATCCTGGGCGCCTTCGTATATAATCCCTTGGGGGATTGCATACGAAGGTGGCTAATAATCCGACACAGGGGGGGAAGCTCGGCTGGCTGACCCGGGTAGCCTGGGTAACGGCAGCCGAGCAGGGGTATACCGTAACCCCGTACATGGTGCGGGGCCGGGGGCTGTCATCCTTCGGGATGGGGGCCGCGAGGAAGAAAACCTCTTTAAAAAATTACGAGAGGGAGGACCTCACGGTCCGTTCTGCACGTCGCCCTCTGATTGCAGAGGGTTGTAACGTAGCAGGCATGGGAGGCGGCGAAGTAGCCGCGGGACCCATCTTTGGGTCAGAGGAGCCAGGTGTGGCTTTTAAGACGGGCGACCTTTTCAGGTTGCGGTTTCGGGTCGGCGTCCCAGACGTTTCTGGGTAGCGGCGACGCGATTCGGGCTCGACCGGCGTCCTGGATATTCTGGGTAGCGGCGGTGCGAGCGGGGGCGGCGGGTCTGCTGGATCGCTAACGCGACCAGTGGACAGGCATTCAATGCCAACCGACGGCCAACCCGTTACCCCACGTTGAGCGGGGCCGGGGGGGGCGTGCCCTTAATTGGGTGACCCTGCGAGGAGAAAACCTCAATAAAAAACCCTAACCCCAAGTTTGCTGTCGCGAATTGGCGAGGGGGTGAGTGGCTGGTGGGAGACCAGTTCTTACACGGCAGCGGAGCAGGGGACCGGCGGACCCCCTGTTTCGAGAATCTTACGCTTGCCCAGGTATGGGGCCTCTGCCTGGGTGGACCTTTAAATTGCTACCATACTCGTGGGAACCAAATGGAATCACTCAATTTTAAAAATATGTTTGGAGGAGGAGCAGGCGAGAAGCCTAAGAAGACGGAGGAGCCGCGAAAGACGACATCAAAGTTGTCCGCGGAAAAGAAGGAAACGGAGGAGCCACCAAAGGCTGTCTTTAAACAGCCCGTGGAAAAGACGGAGAGGTTGTCGTCGCTGAAGGAGCCAGTTGTGAGGCTCACTCGGAGCCCCGCTTTAGCGGCGATGATAGCTGGAGAGGAGTACGTCCCGATGAGCCGTAGCCCGTCGTGCTCGTCCTTTGTGGATGACTCCGATGACGACATAACCGGAAATATAGCTGGACGTAAACGTTCACGGTCTCGAGCAAGGGACCTACCTGAAGAAGAAGACGAAGACTCGGAGACGACCCCGGCCAAAATAGCATCCGCCCGCCGCGGCCGTGGCCGCCCCCCTACTACGGGCCAGTACGTCGGCGTAGGAAAGATGAGGGCCGAGCTTGCTGCTGCTAAAAAGCTGCAAGAGCAGTTAGAAGAGGAGGTAGCCACGGTGGCCAGCCAGATTAGACCGCCGCCAAAACCCAGAGCCGAGACGCAGAAGGAGGACAGCAACATTGAGGAGCTGGCCACCTATGAGCTCTTAAAGAGAGGTATGGAGGGCGTTAAAGTGGTGCTAGGGGTTGCAAAAACATCCAGCAATCTCAAGGGCACTAGTGTCAAGGCTCTTCGAGATGCGGCAGACCTGATCGCGACAGTTATGGACGGGATGGTCAGTCGCAACACCGTGACCGATACGAAAAGACTAGAGGACAGGCTGGAGAAAACGAAGGAAGAGCTGTCGCGAACTACGGCGGAGAACTCGTCCATGCGACATGACAATGCTGCCCTACGGGACGAAGTAGCAGGGCTACGACGCGAGGTGCAGCTGGTGCGAGAGCAGTTGGAGCGAGCACACGCAGGGTCTGACGTGCGCGCATCAAAAGATCAGAGGGTCAACACTGTGGGTGCCATGTCGGTCGAAGAACTCCGCCAACTCATAGCGGAGCAGGCCGGCACCATGGTCAACGCACGAATCGAGGGACTTCAGAGCCGACTCCTGCCAGAAGAGCGTTTACGGCCGCCACTGGCAGCGGACAGGAGGAGGGCGCCAGTACCTGCGCCGACACTGGAGAAGGCCACTCCAGCCCCTTCCGAGGCCGCCACGGCCACACCCGTCGGAAAAAAGGCCAAGAAGGAGAAAAAGAAACAGACGAAAAAGCAGGCGCAATCCAGCACGGCGCCTGCGGCACCAAGGGCGGAATTAACTCCTGCCGCAACCACCGGCCCCACAACAGAGCAGCCGTGGCAGACAGTTGGAAAAAAGGGGAAAACCAAAAAACCCCAGAGGGCAAGTAACAAGAAAGAGCAGCAGGCCAAGAAGGTCAAGTTACGCCCTCCGCAAACAGCAGCGGTTGTTATCAAGCTGCGCCAGGAGGCGCAAGAAAGCGGGGCGTCTTATGCGCAAGTACTCCTTGGGGCCAAACGAGAGATAAACCCCCGAGAATATGGGTGCGAAAAGGGTTTCGCCATCAGGCTTACCCAGACGGGGGCCCGCAAAATTCTGTTGCCGCCCGGTGTAAGCGGAGAAAACGCCGACAAATTAGCGGAGAGGTTTCGCGAGGTGCTGGACCCGACTCTGGTCGAGATCTCCAGGCCCACAAAATGCGCAGAGTTTCGCGTGTCGGGCCTGGACGATACCGTTACAGCAGAGGATGTGCGGGCGGCGGTGGCAACATCAGGTGGGTGCCCAGGGACAGCCGTCATCGTCGGCGACATTCGCCCCAGCCGCTTTGGAATGGGTGCCTGCCTGGTCCGATGTCCGGTGACGGCCGTTAAAAAGGTCACGGAAGGCGGCAGAAAATTGTTGGTGGGCTGGGTTTCTGCGGTAGTTAGTGTTCTGCCGCAGAAACCTATGAGGTGTTATAGGTGCCTCGAAGTGGGGCACGTAAGGGTGATGTGCGAGTCGACGGTGGACCGGTCGGACACCTGCTATCGTTGTGGGAAGACCGGCCACAAAGTTGCAGAGTGCACTAACTCGCCACGCTGTGCATTGTGCGTGGCGGCTGGGAAGCCGAGCAACCATCCTCTGGGCGGCCAAGCCTGTCGGGCTGCCCAGCCACGGGGGAAGACGGCCAACAGGCCCATGAAGAAGAAGGCCGCGCCGCCGGCCCCTAGCGCCACATGCGCAGATGGGGCCGAGGCGATGGAAGTAGCCGCCTCCGTAGCGGCAGAGTAAACCCACAATGGGGAAGGGCAAAAGGCCCAGACCCAGTTGATGGTGAGAGCCGGGCGGCAGAGATGGGGAAGCTCTGTCGCCCACTGCAGGGCTTTCGTGGTGGAAGGGCGCGTTCTGTGTTTCGGCGCGCCCACACCGAGGGAGGGGGCTCATGAGCTCCCAAAGAGGGGTCCCAAGGACCGCCGGCGGCGGACCGCGGTAGTATCTTAGTTTAGTATCTTAGCTTCCCGTGGCCCGTCGCATAGCGGCAGACGGAACACCGGGGGGTTTTAGTGGGTATGCCCGTCAGCTTTTACTGACAGGTGAGTCCCACATAACCCCGCCGTCTCCCCAACGGTGGGGTATGCGTAACGCATTTCCCCCCGTAAAAAAAAAAAAAAAAAAAAAAAAAAAAAAAAAAAAAAAAAAAAAAAAAAAAAAAAAGGTTAGGTTAGGTTAGGTTAGGTTAGGTTAGGTTAGGTTAGGTTAGGTTGGGGACGACCGTATAAGATGGTGATGTCCAAACTACGACCCTGGGCACCACCTCTGACTAAAACCCTTGAGCTGGAACTGTTGGAAAGAATTGTCTCGACCCTTTTCCCAGAGAGGCATGACCATTCACCTCCTTATAGGGCATCACCCTGCATAAATACGGCAGACACGGAAGTACCTCCGGTTACACATGGCGAACTGGGCGCAGCGGTCCTTAGACTCCGAGCCAAGAAAACGGCTCCTGGGCTTGATGGAATACCAGGGCGAGCCTGGGTCCTCGCCATGGACGCACTGGAACCAGCCATTATAAGAATATTTACGGCTTGTTTGCAACAGGGAGAACTACCGCAACAGTGGAAGACAGGAAAACTAGTGTTGCTGCGCAAGAATGGTCGCCCGGCGGATCTTCCATCAGCTTACCGACCGATAGTATTACTGGACGAGATAGTCAAACTTCTTGAAAGAATAGTGGCGGACCGACTCACTAAACATCTAGAAGACGTCGGCCCAAACTTAGATGAAAGCCAATTTGGGTTCCGAAGAGGCAGGTCTACCACTCATGCCATTCTCAAAGTCAAGCAAATGGCTGAAAATGCAGTATCCAGGAATGAGGTTGTACTAGCGGTGTCACTCGACATAGCGAACGCCTTTAACACTATTCCGTGGAGCTGCATACTAGAAGCATTGAGGCATCACAATGTCCCGCCCTACTTGCAACGCTTCATAGCAGCGTATCTTTCGGGGAGGATTGTAAAATATCCTACTCGTGACGGGTGGAGACAAAGAGAAATGTCGTGCGGTGTTCCACAGGGTTCGGTCCTCGGGCCGCTCCTGTGGAACATCGGTTACGACTGGGTTCTACGAGGTGCATTTCTACGAGGAGTGGAAGTTACCTGTTACGCCGACGACACCCTTATAACGGCGCGGGGAAGGACTTACCGACATGCATCTCTGCTAGCTACTGCAGGAGTAGCACAGGTAGTAGGAAGAATTCGGCGACTAGGTCTTGAGGTAGCCCTTGAAAAATCCGAAGCCGTATGCTTCCACGGCCCTCGCAACGCACCACCGGCCGGATCACACCTCATGGTGGGCGGAGTACGAATCGACGTCGCCAAGACCATGAAGTATCTCGGAATTACCCTGGATAGCAGATGGAACTTCAAAGCACATTTTGAAACCTTGGTGCCTAAGATTTTGCGCACAGCAAACGCGCTCTGCGGGCTGCTACCCAATCTCGGCGGCCCAGATCGTACGTGCCGCAATTTGTTTCTGGGAGTCGCGCGTTCTATCGCTCTCTATGGTGCCCCTGTGTGGGCCGAATCTGCAGATGGACAGAATGTCGCTCTTCTGCGCAAACCACAGAGAGCACTGGCGATAAGAGTGATACGAGGATACCGCACGATATCCTACGAGGCAGCCTGTTTATTAGCCGGTAGCTTGCCATGGGATTTGGAGGCTAGAGGCCTCGCCGCTTTATTCCAATGGCGCGAGCAAGCGCGAAATGAAGGGCTAAGCCCAGCTCCAAGAGAGGTAGAAGCCTGCAGACTTGAGATCAGGCAGGAGCTAATACAGATATGGGAGGAAAGGCTGGAACAGCCGATATCAGGGATTAGACTAATAGAAGCTGTCCGCCCTATCGTCACACAGTGGCTCGAACGACAACATGGAGTCCTGACTTACAGAATGACACAAATTCTGTCTGGCCATGGCTGCTTCGGGCGGTATCTGTGGCGAATAGGCAGGGAAACAACAGCGCAATGTCACCACTGTGCTGGATGCCCCGAAGACACAGCCCAACACACGATTCAAGAGTGCCCATCTTGGGAAGAAGAGCGTCGTGCTGTCGGCGCCGTTGTGGGAGTCGATCTCTCGCTACCCGCACTGATGGCAGCCATCACGGATGGCGAGAGGGGTTGGAGGGCGGTCGCGGAGTTTAGCGAGGCCGTCATGAGGACAAAGGAGGAGGCGGAAAGGATAAGGGAAGCTGAGTCGGCTGAACCAAACCGCCAACGAAGAGCAGGGCGCAGAAGGCGACAGTACGCCCAAGCGCCAACGTAAGACGCCACCTGCGGTGGGCTCAGGCCCCACCGCTCATCCGGCCCGAGGCGGCGCGCGTGGTGTCCCCGCGCGCCACTCTAGTAGACGCTGAAATGGGAGGACCTATCTCCTTCTTCCTCCCTAAACACAGAGAAGGAGCCTGAAAAGGCTATCGCGTTCGTCGGTCGTGGAAGCAAAGCTTCGGCGGCACCCTCGCACCCGACGATCAATATGCGAGAAGAGGACACCGCTGTGTTTTAGTGGGTAGGCCTTTGTGCACCCACCGGTCGTCCCTTCGTCGGGTGGGTGCACAAAGGAGAGCCCCACATAACCCTGCCGCCGTTTAAGTGGCAGGGTATGCGTAAGGCATTTCACAGCGTAAAAAAAAAAAAAAAAAAAAAAAAAAAAAAAAAAAAAAAAAGGTTAGGTTAGGTTAGGTTAGGTTAGGTTAGGTTAGGTTAGGTTAGGTTAGGTTAGGTTGGGGTGCAGGGTCGGATAGAACCTCCTCGTGCGTCCGGCCCATTGTAGGTCCCACTTCATACGTGCGGTGGGAACGACAATGGGTTTGGGCCGGTGCACTCTGGGCGCCGTCGTATGTAATCCCTTCGGGGATTGCATACGAAGGTGGCTAATAATCCGACAACTGGGGGGGGCTCGGCTGGCTGACCCGGGTAGCCTGGGTAACGGCAGCCGAGCAGGGGTATACCGTAACCTCGTACATGGTGCGGGGCCGGGGGCTGTCATCCTTCGGGATGGGGGCCGCGAGGAAGAAAACCTCTTTAAAAAATTACGAGAGGGGGGACCTCACGGTCCGTTCTGCACGTCGCCCTCTGATTGCAGAGGGTTGTAACGTAGCAGGCACGGGAGGCGGCGAAGTAGCCGCGGGGCCCATCTTTGGGTCAGAGGAGCCAGGTGTGGCTTCGGAGACGGGCGACCTTTTCAGGTTGCGGCTTCGGGTCGGCGTCCCAGACGTTCCTGGGTAGCGGCGACGCGATTCGGGCTCGACCGGCGTCCTGGACATTCCGGGTAGCGGCGGTGCGAGTGGGGGCGGCGGGTCTGCTGGATCGCTAACGCGACCAGTGGACAGGCATTCGATGCCAACTGTCGGCCAACCCGTAACCCCACGTTGAGCGGGGCCGGGGGGGACTGCCCTTCATTGGGTGACCCTACGAGGAGCATACCTCTATAAAAAACCCTAATCCCAAGCAAGCTGCGCGGCGAGGGGATGAGTGGCTGTTGGGTGAACAGTCGTAAGGTAGCCTCTGGAGGAGGGGACCGGTGGACCCCCTACCTTCACAACCCTACACTTGCCCGGGTATGGGACCTCTGCCCGGGTGGACCGAATAAATGTCACCTTACTCGTGGGACTAAAATGGAAAGCCTTAATTTTAAAAACATGTTTGGTGGAGGAGCAGGCGAGAAGCCTAGGAAGACGGAGGAGCCGCGAAAGACTGCATCTAAGCAGTCCGCGGAAAAATCGAAGACGGAGGAGCCGCTAATGGCTGTATTCAAACAGCCCGCGGAAATACCACAAAGAGCAGACGTAATAAAGGAGCCCGTGGTGCAGCTCACCAGGAGCCCTGTTCTTGATGCCATGCTGGCTAGCGAGGATTACGTCCCTATGAGCCGAAGTCCTTCATGCTCATCCGTTGTGGACGTCATGGACGACTCAGACGACCAGTCACTAGAGACGGCTTGCGGGCGCAAACGCTCGCGCTCACGGCACAGAGACCGGTCTTGCAGTGATGATGGAGAAGGCAAAACCCCGGCAAAGGTTGCAGCCGCAGAGAAACGTGGACGCGGCCGCCCTGCCACTACGGGGCAATATATAGGAGTGGGAAAGATGAGGGCCGAGCTGGCAGCCGCTAGAAAAGCGGAGTTGCTAGCCCAATTGGAAAAGGAGACAACAGTGGCGGAGAATCAGACCCGCCTACCGCCTAAACCAAGATGTGACACATCCGCGATGGATATAATTGAGGACATGACATCCTTAGAAATGATGAGGAAAGGCATGCAAGGTGTCAAAGTGGTGCTCGAGGTGGCCAGAAAATCCGGCAACCTCAAAGGCACCAGCGTCAAGGCCTTGCGAGACGCAGCGGACCTCATCGCAAACGTGATGGATAATATGCATTGCCACAACACAGCTACCGACGCTAGCAAACTCGAGGCTAGGCTTCAAAAAGCCACAGACGATCTCTCTCGGTCATCGGCAGAGAACTCCCGCATGCAGCGCGACAACGCCGCCCTTCGCGACGAGGTGGCAGGTTTGCGTCGCGAAGTACAGCTGCTGCGGGAGCAGCTGGAGAGAGTGCAGGGTGGACCTGACCTGCATCAAAGGACAAGACGAAAGGACACCGTGGCTGCTATGTCGGTAGACGAACTCCGCCGACTCATAGCGGAACAAGCCGGCACCATGGTGAACGCAAGAATAGAGGGGATACAGAGCCGGCTGCTGCCAGAAGAGCGTCTGCGACCACCACTGGCAGCAGACAAGAGGAAAGCGCCAGCGCCTACACCAATATTTGAAAAGGCCACTCCTGGACCTTGCAAGGCAGCTGCGGCCCCACCTGCCGGGCCAGCAGCCAAGAAGGCCAAGAATAAAAAGGCTAAGAAACAGACGAAGACTGGAACGGCGTCTGCTGGACTTGATCGAGCGGAGACGATTTCTGCCACAGCCACTGGCCCCACAACAACAGAGGAGCCGTGGCAGATTGTGGGCAAAAAGGGCAAAGTTAAGAAGCCCCAGAAGGTGAATAACAAGCCGCCCCGGCTGAAAAAGGTGAGGCTGCGCCCCCCACAAACTTCAGCTGTTGTTATAAAACTCCGGCCTGAGGCGCAAGAAAAGGGTGCGTCATACGCGGAAGCACTACTGATGGCCAAGCGTAACATAAAACCCCAGGAGTTTGGGTGTGAGAGGGGCTTTGCCATCCGGCTAACCCAAACGGGGGCCCGGAAACTTGAGTTGCCGGCAGGCGAAAACGGAGAGAACGCCGATAAATTGGCAGAAAAACTGAGGGAGCTGCTGGACCCGAGTCTAGTGGAGATCTCCAGGCCTTATAAGTGTGCGGAGTTCCGCCTGGCAGGTCTGGACGACACCATCTCAGCGGAGGATGTGAGGGCGGCGGTGGCAACAACCGGTGGGTGCCCAGAAGCGGCTGTGTTCGTCGGCGAAATTCGCCCCAGCCGTTTCGGAATGGGTGCCTGCCTGGTCCGATGCCCGGTGGTTGCCGCTAAGCGTATTTCGGAAGGCGGCAAAAAACTTTTAGTCGGTTGGGTTTCTGCGGTAGTCAGTATTCTGCCGCAGAAACCCTTAAGGTGCTATAGGTGCCTAGAGGTGGGCCATGTAAGAGCCATGTGCGAGTCGGCTGTGGACCGGTCTGATACCTGCTATCGTTGCGGGAAGACCGGCCACAAAGTGGCAGAGTGCACTAACTCGCCACGCTGTGCGATATGCATGGCAACTGGGAAGGCGAGCGACCATCCTCTGGGCGGCCAAGCCTGTAAGGCTGCCCAGTCACGGGGTAAGACGGCCAATAGGCCTACGAAGAAGAAGACCACGCCACCGGCCCCTAGCGCCACATCCGCAGATGGGGCCGAGGCGATGGAGATAGCCGCCTCTGTAGCGGCAGAGTAAGGCCGAAATGGGGGAAGGGCAGAAAGCCCAGACCCCGTTAATGGTGAGAGCCGGGCGGCAGAGATGGGGAAGCTCTGTCGCCCACTGCAGGGCTTTCGTGGTGGAAGGGCGCGTTCTGTGTTTCGGCGCGCCCACACCGAGGGAGGGGGCTCGTAAGCTCCCAAAGAGGGGTCCCAAGGACCGCCGGCGGCGGACCGCGGTAGTATCCTAGTTTCCCGTGGCCCGTCGCATAGCGGCAGACGGAACACCGGGGGGTTTTAGTGGGTATGCCCGTCAGCCTTTTACTGACGGGTGAGTCCCACATAACCCCGCCGTCTCCCCAACGGTGGGGTATGCGTAACGCATTTCCCCCCGTAAAAAAAAAAAAAAAAAAAAAAAAAAAAAAGGTTAGGTTAGGTTAGGTTGGGGTGCAAGGTCGGATAGAACCTCCACGTGTGCCCGGCCCATTGTAGGTCCCACTTCACACGTGCGGTGGGAACGACAATGGGTTCGGGCCGGTGCACTCTGGGCGCCGTCGTATGTAATCCCTTCGGGGATTGCATACGAAGGTGGCTAATAATCCGACAACTGGGGGGGGCTCGGCTGGCTGACCCGGGTAGCCTGGGTAACGGCAGCCGAGCAGGGGTATACCGTAACCTCGTACATGGTGCGGGGCCGGGGGCTGTCATCCTTCGAGATGGGGGCCGCGAGGAAGAAAACCTCTTTAAAAAATTACGAGAGGGGGGACCTCACGGTCCGTTCTGCACGTCGCCCTCTGATTGCAGAGGGTTGTAACGTAGCAGGCATGGGAGGCGGCGAAGTAGCCGCGGGGCCCATCTTTGGGTCAGAGGAGCCAGGTGTGGCTTCGGAGACGGGCGACCTTTTCAGGTTGCGGCTTCGGGTCGGCGTCCCAGACGTTTCTGGGTAGCGGCGACGCGATTCGGGCTCGACCGGCGTCCTGGACATTCCGGGTAGCGGCGGTGCGAGCGGGGGCGGCGGGTCTGCTGGATCGTTAGCGCGACCAGTGGGCAGGCATTCGATGCCAACCGTCGGCCAACCCGTTACCCCGCGTTGAGCGGGGCCGGGGAGGGCGTGCCCTTAATTGGGTGACCCTACGAGGAGAAAACCTCAATAAAAAATCCCCAACCCCAAGTTTGCTGTCGCGAATTGGCGAGGGGGTGAGTGGCTGGTGGGAGACCAGTTTCTACACGACAGCGGAGCAGGGGACCGGCGGACCCTCTGCTTCGAGAACCCTACGCTTACCCAGGCATGGGGCCTCTACCTGGGTGGACCTACATTGTCACCATACTCGTGGGAACTATATGGACACATTAAATTTTAAAAACATGTTTGGAGGAGGAGCAGGCGAGAAGCCTAAGAAGACGGAGGAGCCGCGAAAGACAGCATCAAAGCTGTCCGCGGAAAAGGAAGAGAAGGAGGAGCCACCAAAGGCTGTCTTTAAACAGCCCGTGGAAAAACCGGAGAAGAAGGAAAGGCTGAAGGAGCCAGTCGTCAGGCTCACTAGGAGTCCCGCTTTAGCGGCGATGTTAGGCGGAGAGGAGTTGGTCCCGATGAGCCGAAGCCCGTCGTGCTCGTCCTTTGTCGACTCCGATGACGACATGGCTGAAACTGTACCTGGACGTAAACGTTCACGGTCCCGAGCAGGAGATAAGATCGGAGACCAAGATGAAGACTCGGAGACGACCCCGGCGAAAATAGCAGCCGCCCGCCGTGGCCGCGGCCGCCCCGCTACTACAGGCCAGTACATCGGCGTAGGAAAAATGAGGGCCGAGCTTGCTGCTGCTAAAAAGCTACAAGAGCAATTAGAAGAGGAGGTAGCCGTGGCGGCCACCCGGAATAGACCGCCGCCAAAACCCAGAGTCGAGACGCAAAAGGAGGACAGTAACATTGAGGAGCTGGCCACCTTTGAGCTCTTAAAGAGAGGGATGGACGGAGTGAAAGTGGTACTAGAGGTTGCCAAAACATCCAGCAACCTCAAAGGCACTAGTATCAAGGCCCTACGAGATGCGGCAGACCTGATCGCGAGAGTCATGGACGGGATGGTCAGCCGCAACACCGTGGCCGATACGAAGAGGCTAGAGGACCGGCTGGAGAAAACAAGGGAAGAGCTGTCGCGAACTACGGCGGAGAACTCCTCCATGCGACAAAACAACGCTGCCCTACGGGACGAAGTGGCAGGGCTGCGACGCGAGGTGCAGTTGCTGCGAGAGCAGTTGGAAAGAGCGCATGTTGGATCCAACGTGCGCACTGTCAACACTGTGGGCACCATGTCGGTCGAAGAACTCCGCCGACTCATAGCGGAGCAGGCCGGCACAATGGTGAATGCACGCATTGAGGGGCTTCAAAGCCGGCTCTTGCCAGAAGAGCGTCTGCGGCCGCCACTGGCATCGGATAGGAGAAAGGCTCCAGCACCTGCGCCGACATTAGAGACGGGCACTTCTGTCCCTCCCAAGGTCATCACGACCACACCTGCCGGAAAAAAGACCAAGAAGGATAAGAAAAAGCAGATGAAGAAACACGCGCAATCTGGTACGGCGCTTGCGGGACCAAATTGGACTGTAACAACTGCCACAGCCACCGGCCCTGCAACAACGACAGAGGAGCCATGGCAGACGGTGGGCAAAAGGGGCAAAGTCAAGAAGCCCCAGAAGCTGCCCCGGCAGGCAAAAAAGGTGAGGTTGCGCCCCCCACAAACCTCAGCGGTGGTAATAAAGCTCCGGCCTGAGGCGAAAGAAAAGGGGGCGTCATACGCGGAAGCACTGCTGGGGGCCAAGCAAAAAATAAACCCCCGAGACTTCGGATGTGAGAGGGGATTCGCCATCAGGCCAACCCAAACGGGGGCCCGAAAATTTGAAGTGCCGGCCGGCGAAAGAGGAGAAAACGCCGATAAATTGGCGGAAAAACTGAGGGAGCTGCTGGACCCGTGTCTAGTAGAGATCTCCAGGCCTAATAAGTGTGCGGAGTTCCGCCTGACAGGTCTGGACGACACCATCTCAGCGGAGGATGTGAGGGCGGCGGTGGCAACAGCCGGTGGGTGCCCAGAAGCGGCTGTGTTCGTCGGCGAAATTCGCCCCAGCCGTTTCGGAATGGGTGCCTGCCTGGTCCGATGCCCGGTGGTTGCCGCTAAGCGTATCGCTGAAGGCGGCAAAAAGCTTTTAGTTGGTTGGGTTTCTGCGGTAGTCAGTATTCTGCCGCAGAAACCCTTAAGGTGCTTTAGGTGCCTAGAGGTGGGCCATGTAAGAGCCATGTGCGAGTCGGCTGTGGACCGGTCTGATACCTGCTATCGCTGCGGGAAGACCGGCCACAAAGTAGCAGAATGCTCTAACTCGCCACGCTGTGCGATATGCGTGGCAGCTGGTAAGGCGAGCGACCATCCTCTGGGCAGCCAAGCCTGTCGGGTTGCCCAGTCACGAAAGAAGGCGACTGACAGACTAAAGAAGAAGCCGGCCGTGCCACCGGCCCCTAGCGCTACGGCTGCTGATGGGCCTGAGGCAATGGACGTAGCAGCCGCCTCTACAGCGGCAGAGTAAAGCCGAAATGGGGTGAGGGCGAAAGGCCCAGACCCCGTTGTTGGTGAGAGTCGGGCGGCAGAGATGGGGAAGCTCTGTCGCCCACTGCAGGGCTTTCGTGGTGGATGGGCGCGTTCTGTGTTTCGGCGCGCCCACACCGAGGGAGGGGGCTTGTGAGCTCCCAAAGAGGGGTCCCAAGGACCGCCGGCGGCGGACCGCGGTAGTATCTTAGCTTCCCGTGGCCCGTCGCATAGCGGCAGACGGAACACCGGGGGGTTTTAGTGGGTATGCCCGTCAGCCTTTAACTGACGGGTGAGTCCCACATAACCCCGCCGTCTCCCCAACGGTGGGGTATGCGTAACGCATTTCCCCCCGTAAAAAAAAAAAAAAAAAAAAAAAAAAAAGGTTAGGTTAGGTTAGGTTAGGTTAGGTTAGGTTGGGGTGCAAGGTCGGATAGAACCTCCTCGTGTGTCCGGCCCATTGTAGGTCCCACTTCATACGTGCGGTGGGAACGACAATGGGTTCGGGCCGGTGCATCCTGGGCGCCGTCGTATATAATTCCTTCGGGGATTGCATACGGCGGCGGCTAATAATCCGACAACAGGGGGGGAGCTCGGCTGGCTGACCCGGGTAGCCTGGGTAACGGCAGCCGAGCAGGGGTAAACCGTAACCCCGTACATGGTGCGGGGCCGGGGGCTGTCATCCTTCGGGATGGGGGCTGCGAGGAAGAAAATCTCTATAAAAAATTACGAGAGGGGGGGCCTACGAGCCCAGCTCGCTACGCGAGCATGTTGGGGGCGTGTTCCGGTCCGAGGACTGGTTCCGGCCCACCCGCAACCCTGTACGTAGTGCAGGGAGTGGGGGCTGCCACTTCGGTGGGGGCCGCGGGGAGAAAACCCCTATAAAAATCGTCAAAGTCCTGGCGCTGGGATTCATGGCGTCGGGGCGCCTGCGAAGGTGGCTGAGGATCGCATCAGCCCACTAGTGGTCAACCTGGGATACCGCCCGACCTCCCAGTGTATGTAGGGTTACCCGGGTGCAGGGGGCACCGCCCGGGTGGACAGTCTCTTCCCCCATACTCGTGGGACTAACATGGAAAAACTTATAAATAAAAAACAAAAACCTCTGAAGAATGTGTCCGAGAAGGACGGAGCTAAAAAAACGCAGCAGGCTGTTTCTAAGCAGCCGGTGACGAGGGCATCTGTCGCAAGATCTAAGAACGTGCCAATGGAATCAACCAGTGGGTTGATGGAGGAAATTGCGCTCCGAAGCCGGAGCTCATCTTGTTCGGATATGTCACTGGAATCCGAATCACCAGCGAGGGAGAGCAAGCGCCCTAGGACGGAGGAATTATGTCCTTCGGGTGACAGCGGTTCAGAGCAAGAAGAAGCAGCAGAAAGTCGGGCAACAACATCTGCAGCTAATCCAAGAGGGCGAGGCCGGCCACCTACCACCGGACAGTTTGTGGGAATGGCCAAGGCTAAAGCAGAAGAGAGAGCCGCTCGAAAGCTCAGTATAGAAGAGCAGACGGAGTGGCATATCATGGAACACGCGAGAGTAGTCTTGCCACCAAGAGGACACGAAGAAGTCGCTCTTAATCTGAGAGAATTCTCAACCAGCGACATCTGTAGGAAGGGGAAGAGGATAACAGGTGTTATCACAGACTTGGCCACTAGATCTGGCAATCTCAAGGGGACGTATGTGCGCATACTGAAGGAGTCTGCTGCCCGTTTAGCAGAGTGCCTAGACTTCATTGGCACCCGAAGCAGTTCGGAGGAATGCGCACTTCTCGAGGAGAAATACAAAAAAGCCATGACGGACTGCCTATTTCTGAAGAACACGTGTCAGAAAATGGAAGAGGACAATGAATCCCTCCGAGCTCAAGTAGATGCAATGCGGATTGAGCTGGAGGTACTGAAGAGAGCTCCTGCACCCACTTGTCGTAGCTGTACAATCGGGAACGCAGCAGCGGGAATTGAGCAATCGCCAAATATGGTAGAGGCTCTGGAAAATCTGAAGCACTCGCTGATGATTTCGATCGGGGAGATGGTGAACACTCGTCTAGAGTCACTAGAGAAGAGGCTACCTGCTTCACAGCCATTGCGGCCGCCCCTGGCGGCTGACCGGAGGAGGGCGGCGCAAGCGGCACCAGCTGCTCCGGCCGCCCCAGTCACCCGGAAAAGCCTTACTGCGGTTCGCCGTACCAGGGCGACGTCAAGGCCACCGCAGCCACAACCGGAAGCGAGTACCAGCGCAACTCCAGCCACGGAGGAAGGTTGGATAGAGGCCAAAAGTAGGAAGAAGAGGCGGGGCAAACAAAATCCTGCCCCAAGGCCTACTCCAGAGCAGCAAACCAAGCCGCGCAAATCTTCTACGGCGAAACAGAAAAGGAAGAAAATCCGGTTGAACGCTCCTCGATCGGCAGCCGTTGTAGTGACACTCACTCCGGAGGCCGTCGAGCAAGGAACGACCTACGCCAGCGTAATCCAGAGGGCAAAGGCGTCTTTCAACATCGCCGATTTAGGAATCGATGGGCTGCGCGTAAGAGAAACAGCAACGGGCGCTAGAAAACTGGAAATACCAGGTGTCTCGAGTGGACCGCTGGCTGACACCTTGGCTAGCAAAATAAAGGAAGTCTTGTCTGACGTAGCTCGAGTCTCACGACCGGTGAGGACTGCAGAGCTACGCATATCAGGATTGGATGACTCAGTCCAAACGACGGACGTGGCCTCAGCCATCAGTGCGAAAGGACAGTGTCCCGAAGACCAAATAAAGGTTGGGGACATACGCTTGGGTCCGGGTGGTGCAGGCACTGCAATAGTAAGCTGCCCAGTAACAACGGCAAAAATCTTGGTCCTGGCTGGCAAAATACAAGTGGGATGGAGTACTGCAGATGTACGAGTCCTGCCTTGCCAGCCAATACGGTGTTACCGCTGTCTAGGTACAGGTCATGCCCGGCAGTGGTGCCCGTCAGAGGTAGATCGCAGCAGCCACTGCTTCCGCTGCAGCAAAGAAGGCCATAGAGCAGCGGACTGTAGAGCGAAGTTCTGGTGTGCGGTGTGCGCCGAAGCGCAGAGGCCAGCAGGTCATCGAATGGGAGGCAGGAGTTGCGGCCCTCCTGTAACAAGGGGGAAACCCCCCGAAATCATGACCGCCCTGAGGTCGCCTGACAAAAACCAGGCAGAAAATATGGAGGAAGAGGCGCTCAACATGGAAGTGTCTGTCGAGGCCAGCAGGCGGGGATTGGGTAGTCCCTTGCCTGCATAGCACTGGTCACGAAAGAGTGAAGAGAGAGATGCCCAAGTGTGCTCGGGCATCTCTCTGAAGCACGTGGGGGCCCAATAAGGGCCAGTCAGATCAGCCTGGTTGATTACCAATAAGGAGCCCAGGTTGTCGGTACTGACCGTGAGGGCACACAGACAGGTTTTAGTGGGTATGCCTTCGAGCACCCATCGGACCTCCCTGTCGTTGTCGGGTGGGTGCTCGAAGGAGAGCCCCACATAACTCCGTCGCCTGCCCAGCGACGGAGTATGCATAAGGACGCATTTACTGTCTCAAAAAAAAAAAAAAAAGGTTAGGTTAGGTTAGGTTAGGTTAGGTTAGGTTAGGTTGGGGTGCAAGGTCGGATAGAACCTCCACGTGTGCCCGGCCCTTTGTAGGTCCCACTTCATACTTGCGGTGGGAACGACAATGGGTTCGGGCCGGTGCATCCTGGGCGCCGTCGTATATAATTTCTTCGGGGATTGCATACGACGGCGGCTAATAATCCGACAACAGGGGGGGAGCTCGACTGGCTGACCCGGGTAGCCTGGGTAACGGCAGCCGAGCAGGGGTACACCGTAACCCCGTACATGGTGCGGGGCCGGGGGCTGTCATCCTTCGGGATGGGGGCCGCGAGGAAGAAAACCTCTATAAAAATTACGAGAGGGGGGCCTAAGGGCCCAGCTCGCTACGCGAGCATGTTGGGGGCGTGTTCCGGTCTGAGGACTGGTTCCGGCCCACCCGCAACCCCTGTACGTGGTGCAGGGAGTGGGGGCCGCCACTTCGGTGGGGGCCGCGTGGAGACAACCACTCTAAAAAACATCAAAGTCCCGGCGTTGAGAAACGTGATGTCGGGGCGCCCACGCCCACGCGTGGGTGGTTGGCGGATTACGGTCAACCCGCTAGCGTCACCCTCGAGTACCTCCCGCCCCTCGAGGCGTAACTAGGGTTACCCGGGTACAGGGGTCTCTGCCCGGGTGGACTGTTTACATCCCCCATAATCGTGGGAACAGAATGGAGAAATTGAATAAACTTAAAACTAATTTGAAGTCTGGGTCCGAGAAGGACGGAGAAAAGAAGATCGCAGAGGCTGCCAGGATACAACCAACGCGTGTTGCTAAACAGCATGCGAAGGAGCTCGTGGCCGGGAAGGTAAAGGCGGAAACGACTCATAGGTCCAAAGGATCTCCAATTCCGTCATGTAGTGCTATTGTCGAGGAAATACTGCTCCGAAGCCGGAGCTCATCGCGTAGCTCCGCGAACATGGAGTTATCAGATGAAAGAGCAAGCGGCGCAAAACGTCCGCGCAGAGAGCCTGATTCTTCGGGAGAAAGTAGCTCTGAGATGGAAGACGCACCGCCGCCATTAACATCGGCAGCAAACAAGAGGGGAAAAGGTCAAGAGCCGACACCGAGAAGGCCTGCGGCTAATGCTAAAACGAAAGCGATACCCACCTTGCACCAGCTGGATTTCGACGAGGATGAGATTTCAGTCATGGCAAAGAAAATTCTTCCTCCGGTGAGCTTCGAAGATGTAAGAGGGCGCCTTGACCTAAAAGGACTCCCAACCATGACTATACGTGACAAAGTGTGTGATATGGCGGGTATTATCACCGAAGTCGCCACTAAGTCGGGGCATCTGAAAGGCACGTACGTCCGTATACTCAAAGAGTCGGCCGCGCGTATAACAGAGTGTGTGCAGAGTATTGCAAATCGCAACGCCTCGGAGGAACGTGCTGCGTTAGAGGCAAAACTCACGAAAATGTACACAAACTTTCAGACGGTACATAATGCATATTCCGTCTTCAAAGCGGAAAGAGAGCAGATGCAGAAGGAGTTAGAACAACTCAAGGTGGAAATGGAAGTTCTGAAGAGGGCTCCTTCGGCCCCTTGTCGGAATTGCACGCATCCAAGCGCATCGATGGATACAGACCGAATCCTTGCAATAATTAACGCAAGGTTCGATGGCATCCAAGATCGCCTGCTACCAGAACCGCGCCGCCGACCTCCGTTAGCATCTGACAGAGTGCAGCGAGATAGTCAGCAGCGCATAACTGTCACACCTGCTGTGGAAGGCCCCGCTCCCACATCTCATCGGGGGAAGGGGCAAAAGAAGAAGAAGAAGATGGAAAAGAGTAATACCGGAAAGGATGCGGTGGACCTGCAACCAGAGCCAAGCAGAAGTCAGGCGCCTGCAACAACCGCGCCTGAGGAAGAAGGCTGGCAAGAGGCAAGAAGCAGGAAAAAGCGAAAGAAAGCTCCTGCACCAGCCCCTGCAGCGGGAACACAGCCTACGACTAGGCCGGCTCCCAAAAAGAAGAAAAAGAAAAAGACGACAGGCATCAAGGTGCCAAAATCTACTGCAGTGGTGGTCACATTGCAACCAGAGGCAATTGAAAGTGGCGTTACCTATGCCCAAGTCATTTGCCGGGCGAAGGAACATTTCTCCTTAAATGAGCTTGGGATTGAAGGAGGAATTAAAATCAGGGAGACGGCTACCGGTGCTAGGAAGTTGGAAGTGCCTGGGGCCGATAGTGGAGAAAAGGCCGATTTATTGGCAGAGCGAATGAGACTGGTGCTTTCGGACATAGCTCGAATCGCCAGACCCACCAAGACGGTGGCGATACGCATCTCAGGGCTAGACGACAGTGTGAGCGCCGCGGACGTAGCTGCGGCCGTTTCATCCAAGGGCGGCTGCCCCACCGAACAAGTCAAGGCTGGAGAAGTCCGCACTGGACCAGGGGGCTCCCGTACGGCACTCGTTAAGTGCCCAGTCCGTGTGGCAAATATTTTGACTCAGACGGGCCGGCTTCAAGTCGGCTGGAGCATCGCACAGGTGCGGCTACTGGAACCCCGCCCTATGCGGTGCTTCAAATGTATGGGCGTTGGGCATACCCAACCACGATGTCCCTCAAAAGCTGATCGCAGCGGGCTCTGCTTCCGCTGCGGTAAAGAAGGGCACAAGGCGGCTCAGTGCTCCGCAAAGGAGCCTCGATGTTTAGTGTGTGCGGAGGCGAAACTTTCGGCAACCCACGTGATGGGAGGCAAGAATTGCAAGCCTCCAGCCACAAAGGGCACAAACCCTGATGAGATGTCAGTGCGCAATCCATCGCCAGGAGAGGAGGGAATGTCGGAATGAGACGCTGGCACCCTTGGAAGATGGGGGAAATTTGCTCCTCACACCCCTCTATAGGAGGGGCGTACGGGATGCAACCCGCCTATGCGAGTAATGGCAGGGGGCTGTGCAAGTGCACCTCCCCCTCCCTCCCAGCATGGCCAGCGGGCGCTGGACGGGCAATCCTACGCTCGCCTTGCACGGTCCTGCTAGATTTGGGGGACGCCCAAGTGTGCCGGGCATCCCCCCAAACATGAAGAGGCCTGAGAAATCGGGCCGCTGGGGTGGTGCGGTAGACCTCCGACAGGGACCCCGTGCTACCACATCGGATTAGAGCTCCAAGATGCTGGGGTCCCACCACTGGACCACCGGCGACGAACCGCGGTAGCATACACCATTCCCGTGGTTCGCCGCACACGCGGTAGACGGAGCACCCTTGGGTTTTTAGTGGTCACACCACATAACCCCTCCGTCTCCCCGTGGCGGAGGGGTATGCGAAGGCATTTTCCCAAGGATAAAAAAAAAAAAAAAAAAAAAAAAAAAAAAAAAAGGTTAGGTTAGGTTAGGTTAGGTTAGGTTGGGGTGCAAGGTCGGATAGAACCTCCACGTGTGCCCGGCCCATTGTAGGTTCCACTTCACACGTGCGGTGGAAACGACAATGGGTTTTGGGCCGGTGCACTCTGGGCGCCTTCGTATGTAATCCCTTCGGGGATTGCATACGAAGGTGGCTAATAATCCGACAACTGGGGGGGGCTCGGCTGGCTGACCCGGGTAGCCTGGGTAACGGCAGCCGAGCAGGGGTATACCGTAACCCCGTACATGGTGCGGGGCCGGGGGCTGTCATCCTTCGGGATGGGGGTCGCGAGGAAGAAAACCTCTTTAAAAAATTACGAGAGGGTGGACCTCACGGTCCGAGGCGGCGTTGTAGCCGCGGGACCCATCTTTCCGGGTAGCGGTAGTTTGGGTCAGACGAGCCAGGTGTGGCTTAGGAGACGGGCGATCGTTTCAGGTTGCGGCTTCGGGTCGGCGTCCCAGACGTTTCTGGGTAGCGGCGACGCGATTCGGGCTCGACCGGCGTCCTGAACATTCCAGGTAGCGGCGGTGCGAGCGGGGGCGACGGGTCTGCTGGATCGCTAACGCGACCAGTGGACAGGCTTCGGTCACCGTCGGTCAACCCGTAACCCCTCGTTGAGTGGGGCCGGGGGGGACTGCCCTTCATTGGGTGACCCTACGAGGAGCATACCTCTATAAAAAACCCTAATCCCAAGCAAGCTGCGCGGCGAGGGGATGAGTGGCTGTTGGGTGAACAGTCGTAAGGTAGCCTCTGGAGCAGGGGACCGGCGGACCCCCTGCTTCACAACCCTACGCTTGCCCGGGTATGGTGCCTCTGCCCGGGTCGACCGTTATTGCAACCCTACTCGTGGGACTCATATGGAAAGTCTTAATTTTAAAAATATGTTTGGTGGAGGAGCAGGCGAGAAGCCTAGGAAGACGGAGGAGCCACGAAAGACTGCGTCAAAGCAGTCCGTGGAAAGCAAGAAGACGGAGGAGCCGCCAAAGGCTGTATTCAAACAGCCCGCGGAGAAACCAACAAGAACGGAGGTTTTAAAGGAGCCCGTGGTGCAACTCACCAGGAGCCCTGTCCTTGCGGCCATGTTGGCAGGCGAAGATTTCGCTGAGATGAGCCGAAGTCCGTCATGCTCATCTCTTATGGACGATTCGGACGACCAGCTGCCTGAGACGGCTTCCGGGCGCAAACGCTCGCGCTCGCTACACAGAGAAAGGTCAGGCAGCGATGATGGAGATGGCAAAACCCCGGCGAAGATTGCAGCCGCTGAGAAACGTGGACGCGGCCGCCCTGCCACTACGGGGCAGTACATAGGTGTGGGTAAGATGCGGGCTGAGCTTGCTGCCGCTAAAAAAGCGGAGTTTGAAGCCCAATTGGAAGCGGAAAGAACAAAGGTGGAGAGCAGAACCCGCCCATCGTCAAAATTAAGAGATGATGCATACAAGGTAGATGACAACCCCGAAGAGATGACGTCCCTGGAGTTGCTAAAGAAGGGAATGGACGGTGTCAAAGTGGTGCTCGAGGTGGCTAAGACCTCAAGCAACCTCAAGGGCACCAGTGTAAAGGCCTTGCGGGACGCAGCGGACCTCATCGCTAAGATGATGGACAACATGCACGGCCACAACACCATGTCGGACGCGAATAAGCTGGAGACCCGGCTTGAAAAAGCCACGGAGGAACTTTCCCGCACAACTGCTGAAAACAGGAGCATGCAGCGCGACAATGCTTACCTACGCGATGAGGTAGCAGGTTTGCGCCGCGAAGTGCAGTTGTTGCGTGAGCAGCTACAGAGTGTGCAGGGAGGAGCCGACCTGCACCCAACGAGCAAGAGGGCGAGAAATACTGTGGGGTCCATGTCGGTCGACGAGCTCCGTCGCTTGATAGCGGAACAGGCCGGTAACATGGTGAACGCCCGCATAGAGGGGTTACAGAGCCGGCTGCTGCCAGAGGAGCGTTTGAGACCACCACTGGCGGCGGACAGAAGGAAGGCCCCAGCGCCTGCGCCCATACTGGAAAGAGCTACTCCTGGTCCTTCCAAGGCCGCCGAGCCGCCACCTACCGGGCCAGCTGCCAAGAAGGGCAAGAAGAAGAGGCCTAAAAAACAGGCGCAGTCTGATGTGGCGCCTGTGAGACAAGATCAGGCGGAAACAATTCCTACCACAGCCACCGGCCGCACAACAACAGAGGAGCCGTGGCAGACGGTAGGCAAAGGAGGCAAAGCCAAGAAGCGCCAGGTGGCAGAAAAGAAAAAGAAAGGCCAGGCAAGGAAGGTGAAGCTGCGTCCTCCGCAAACTTCTGCGGTGGTAATAAAACTCCGCCAGGAGGCGCAGGAAAGCGGGGCTTCCTATGCCCAAGCACTCTTGGGGGCCAAACAAAAGATTAACCCCCAAGATTATGGTTGCGAAAAGGGGTTCGCCATTAGGCCCACCCAAACGGGGGCCCGTAAAATTGAGGTGCCGGTCGGCGTAAATGGCGAAAACGCCGACAAACTGGCAGAGAGGCTTAGGGAACTGTTAGATCCAAATTTAATAGAGATCTCCAGGCCCACAAAGTGTGCGGAATTCCGCGTCTCGGGCCTGGATGACACAGTGTCAACAGAGGACGTTCGGTCCGCGGTGGCAAGGTCGGGTGGGTGCCCAGAGGCGGCTGTGGTCGTCGGCGATATTCGCCCCAGCCGCTTCAGAATGGGTGCATGCCTGGTGCGATGTCCCGTGGCAGCCGTCAAGAAGATTACGGAGGGAGGCAAGAAACTACTCGTGGGGTGGGTTTCTGCGGTGGTCAGCATCCTGCCGCAGAGGCCCCTTAGGTGTTTTAAATGCCTGGAGGTGGGGCACGTCCGCGTGATGTGTGAGTCGGCTGTGGACCGGTCCGATCTGTGCTATCGGTGTGGAAAGACCGGCCACAAAGTCGCCGAATGTGTAAACTCGCCGCGCTGCGTATTATGTGCGGCAGCTGAAATAGCGAGTGACCATCCACTGGGCGGCCAGGTCTGTAGGGCTGCCCAGTTACGAAAGAAGGTGACTAACAGACAAAAGAAGAAGCCGGCCGTGCCACCGGCCCCTAGCGCTACGGCTGCTGATGGGTCTGAGGCAATGGATGTAGCAGCCGTCTCTACAGCGGCAGAGTAAGGCCGAAATGGGGTGAGGGCAATAGGCCCAGACCCCGTTGTTGGTAAGAGTCGGGCGGCAGAGATGGGGAAGCTCTGTCGCCCACTGCAGGGCTTTCGTGGTGGATGGGCGCGTTCTGTGTTTCGGCGAGCCCACACCGAGGGAGGGGGCTTCTGAGCTCCCATAAGAGGGGTCCTCTTGGGACCGCCGGCGGCGGGCCGCGGTAGTATCTTAGCTTCCCGTGGCCCGTCGCATAGCGGCAGACGGAACACCGGGGGGTTTTAGTGGGTATGCCCGTCAGCCTTTTACTGACGGGTGAGTCCCACATAACCCCGCCGTCTCCCCAACGGTGGGGTATGCGTAACGCATTTCCCCCCGTAAAAAAAAAAAATAAAAAGGTTAGGTTAGGTTGGGGTGCAAGGTCGGATATAACCTCCTCGCGTGCCCAGTCCATTGTAGGTCCCACTTCACACGTGCGGTGGGAACGACAATGGGTCTTGGACCGGTGCATCCTGGGCGCCATCGTATATAACCCCTTGGGGATTGTATACGAAGGTGGCTAATAATCCGACAACTGGGGGGGGCTCGGCTGGCTGACCTGGGTAGCCTGGGTAACGGCAGTCGAGCAGGGGTATACCGTAACCCCGTACGTAGTGCGGGGCCGGGGGCCGCCATCCCTCGGGGTGGGGGCTGCGAGGAAGACAACCTCTATAAAAATCACAAGAGGGGGGACCTCACGGTCCGTTCTGCACGTCGCCCTCTGATTGCAGAGGGTCGTTACGTAGCAGGCATAGGTAGGCCTGGGTAGGCCTGGGTTTGAACACCCGAACGGGGGTATACCGCAACCCTGTACATGGTGCAGGGCCGGGGGCTGCCATCCTTCGGGGTGGGGGCTGCGAGGAAGAAAACCTCTATAAAAAATCACTAGAAGGGGACCTTAGGGTCCGGTCCGCAAGCGCGGACGTGTCGGGGCGTGTACTGGTCTGAGGACTGGTTACGGCCCACCCGCAACCCTGTACGTGGTGCAGGGGGTGGGGGCCGCCACTCCGGTGGAGGCCACGTGGAGAAAACCACTCTAAAAAACCTCAAAGTCCTGGCGTTGAGAAACGCGGCGTCGGGGCGCCCGTGCGCGGGTGGTTGGCAGAGTGTGTCAGCCCATCAGCGTCACCCACGGATACCGCCCGTCCTCCGTGGTGTAAGTAGGGTTACCCGGGTACAGGGGGCACTGCCCGGGTGGACGGTTTTTTCCCCCATACTCGTGGGAATTGAATGGAAACTTTGAACTTTAAGAATATGTTTGGAGGAGGTGCAGGCGAGAAGCCTAGAAAGGAGGAGGAGCCGCGAAAGACTACGTCTAAGCAGTCCGCGGAAACAAAGAAGACGGAGGAGCCGCCAAAAGCTGTATTTAAACAGCCCGCGGAAAGAAGTAATAGAGCAGAGGAGCTTAAGGAGCCCGTGGTGAGCCTCACCCGGAGCCCTGTCATTGCTGCCATACTGGCTGGCGATGAGTTCGTCCCGATGGACGAATTTGACGAGCCGGATCCGGACTCAAGTAGAAAGAGGACGCGCTCTTGTACCAGAGACCGGTCAGGAAGTGAGGAGGACGGCGAAGGAAAAGCCCCGGCGAAAATAGCAGCTGCCGAGACGCGCGCTCGAGCCCGCTGTGCCACTACGGGGCGATACATTGGTCTGGGCAAGGCGAAAGCCGATCTAGCCGCTGCCGTTCAAGCGGACTTTCTAGCGCAAGCAGCGAAGGAGGATGCAGCGGCGGAGAGTCGAATCCGCCCACCACCAAAACCCAGAGGCGAGAGTCGCATGGAGGCTGCCGACTTTGAAGAGATGGCCACATGTGAACTGCAAAGGGTAGGGATGGATGGCGTCAAGACGGTGCTCAAAGTTGCCAAGACGTGCCGCAATATCAATGGCACCACTGTCAAGGCCCTTCGTGACGCGGCGGATCTCATCGCGAAGGCGATGGATGGAATGTGCAACCGCAACATAGAGGCTGACACCAAGAGGCTGGAGGATCGGCTCCTAAAAGCGACGGAGGAGCTGTCGCGCACTACGGCGGAAAATTCCCGCATGCACCAACACAACGCCACCCTGCGAGATGAGGTAGTGGGTCTTCGGCGTGAAGTGCAGTTGCTGCGGGAACAAATTGATCGCACTCAGGGCGGGCCCAACATAACAGCAGACGTGAGAGCCAACACCGTCGGTTCAATGTCGGTAGAGGACCTCCGACGAGTCATAGCGGAGCAAGCCGGCTCTATGATCAACGCGAGGATAGAAGGGTTACAGAGTCGGCTACTGCCGGAAGAACGTTTGCGGCCGCCACTGGCAGCAGACAGGAGGAAGGCGGCAACACCTGCGCTGACCACTCCAGCGGCAAACCCTGGTCCATCCAAGGCTGCCAATGCTGCACCCGGGCGAGCGGCCAGGAAAAAAGCCAAGAAGGGAGAGAAGAAGCGTGAGAAGGCTGGGGCTACAGCACTCACGTCAGAGGGCCCACTCCCGGCTGTCCCCGCTTGCAACGCTAACGAGGAGCCCTGGCAACTGGTGGGAAAGCGGGGCGCTAAGCAGAGGCAGCGCCCCGTGTCAACGAAGGAGCACGGTGAAGACCAGACGGCGCAGAAGAAGAAGAAGCGGGGCCGCAAGCTTAAAGTCCCCAGTACCGCAGCTGTAGTACTAACCTTGCAGCCTGAGGCGATCGATCGGGGTGTCACTTACGCCCAGATAATTAAGAGGGCAAAAGACTCGTTCTCCATCCACGAGTTAGGAATAAACGGAGTCCACATGAGAGAGACCGCGACTGGGGCTCGCAAAATCGAAGTGTCCGGTGACGAGAAAGGCACTAAGGCTAATCTCCTTGCCAATAGGCTTCAAGAGGTGCTGTCCGACGTTGCCCGTGTCGAAAGGCCCTCAAAAACTGCCGAATTGAGGGTTTCAGGGCTCGATGACACCATCGAGTCAGTCGATGTAGTCGAGGCTATAGCGACAAAAGGTGGCTGCCTTCCCGGCCAAGTTAAAGTGGGTGAGATCCGCCCGGGCCTGGGCGGTGCTGGTTCGGTGCTGGTCCGGTGCCCAATAGAAGCGGCGAAAGTTTTTGAGACAGACGGTCGTCTCCATGTGGGGTGGAGTATCGTCCAGGTGCGGGTTCTGGAGCGCCGCCCTATGCGGTGCTTCAAATGCATGGGCGTGGGCCACACTAGGTTTATGTGCCCTACCAAGAGTGACCGCAGCGGGCTCTGTTTCCGCTGCAGCAGAGGCGGACATAAGGCGGTTAGTTGCAAATACGAGCCACACTGTGCCGTTTGCGCCGAAGTTGGTCGCCCGTCAGGGCACGTGATGGGAGGCAGAAGTTGCGATCCTCCTGCCGTCAGGGGCAAATGTCCCGAACCACAGATCGCTCAGCCGGTGGTGCCGCGAGAACCCGCGTCATTGGAGCCGGAGGACGAAATGTCACAATGAGAGGTAGTTGGCTGTGCGAGGGGTCCGGTTGCGGACGCGCACCGTCGGGGCCACGGTCGCATTTTACTTCCCGAGGTTTCTACCCGACCGCTGGCACACTCTCGGGCGACTCGGTGTCGTAGGAGAGTCTACCAGTGACAGGTCATTGAGGGAATGCCGCAGTGTTTTAGTGGGTAGGCCTCCGGGCACCCACCAGGCATCCCTCGTCGGGTGAGTGCACGGAGGAGAGCCCCACATAACCCTGTTGCCAGCCAAGCGGCAGGGTATGCGTAAGGCATTTCACTGCGTAAAAAAAAAAAAAAAAAAAAAAAAAAAAGGTTAGGTTAGGTTGGGGTGCAAGGTCGGATAGAACCTCCACGTGTGCCCGGCCCATTGTAGGTCCCACTTCACTCGTGCGGTGGGAACGACAATGGGTTCGTGCCGGTGCATCCTGGGCGCCTTCGTATATAATCCCTTTGGGGATTGTATACGAAGGTGGCTAATAATCCGACAACCGGGGGGGGGGCTTAGCTGGCTGACCTGGGTAGCCTGGGTAACGGCAGCCGAGCAGGGGCAAACCGTAACCCCGTACATGGTGCGGGGCCGGGGGCTGTCATCCTTCGGGATGGGGGCCGCGAGGAAGAAAACCTCTGTAAAAAATCACTCCTCTTGGGCGGCGTCTGGTTCTTCAACCAGCTCCGGCCAACCCGCAGCCCTGTACGTGGTGCAGGGAGTGGGGGCCGCCACTTCGGTGGGGGCCGCGTGGAGACAACCACTCTAAAAAACCTCAAAGTCCCGGCGCTGAGAAACGTGGTGTTGGGGCGCCCGTGCGCGGGTGGCTGGCAGAGTGTGTCAGCCCATTAGCGTCACCCATGGATACCGCCCGTCCTCCGTGGTGTACTTAGGGTTACCCGGGTACAGGGGGCACTGCCCGGGTGGACTGTTTAATTCCCCCACACTCGTGGGAACAAGATGGAGACACTCAATTTTAAAAACTTATTTTCTGGAGGTAGGGACGAGAAGTCCGGCGAAAAGAAGAAGGAGGAAGCAAAGAAAGGCGACGGTGAAAAGGCTGCGTTTGTCGAACCAGCAGCGGTCCGTCAACCGATTGTTCGTCTTTCGCGAATGACATTGCCATCAACATCTGCGGCACAAGACAGAAGTAGAAGCAGCTCTCGAGACTCGAGAAGCTCGACATTGGATATGATGGTGGATCCAATAGGTAGGAAAAGATCTAGAGAGCCGAAACAACCGGGCGACATTGGCTCAGAAGAAGAAGAAGCTGCACCAACAGCAAAAATAAGTGCAGCCTCCGATAGCCGAGGAAGAGGTAGGCCTGCAACAACTGGCCAATATGTTGGACTAGCTAGAGCTAATGCGGAACTGAGTGCTGCTAAACAACGACAGCTTGAGGCGCAAGAAGAGGTAGCAGCCACAAAGCCTTGCCCCCCATCCAAACCAAAATCAAAAGGGGTGGCTCAACTACAAGAAGGAAAGCCCGAGGACTTAGCCAACTGTGAGTTACTCCAGCGCGGCATGGATGGCGTCGACGCTGTTCTAGAGGTTGCCGCTAAGTCCGGCCACTTAAAGGGCACTAGCGTAAGGGCTCTTAAAGATGCTGCATCTCTAATACAAAAGATGCTCAACGAGATGTATGACCGCAACACTAGTTGCGACACGAAACGACTAGAAGAACGATTCCAGACAACACAGGAGGCACTCTCGCGCACCAATGCTGAGAACGCGCGTATCGCAGCCGAAAACCAACGGCTCAAGGAGGAAATGGCGGCTCTCCGACGAGAGCTTGAGCTGGTGCGTGAGGGGATGAACATACACAGGGAAGGATCAACCCAGCGTAAAAACTCCGATCGCAGACAACTTCGCCCACAGAACACCGTGGGCGATATGACCGTGGACGAACTATGTCGGCTCATTGTCGACCAGACGGGCCCTATGCTAAACGCCCGCATAGAGGGTCTAGCAAGGAGGCTGCCGCCGGAGGAGCGTGTCCGGCCACCGTTGGCAGCTGATAAAAAGAAGAAAGCGGCAGAAGCCGCGCCATCAGGAAAAGACTCAGCAGGACGCTCTCTAGTAGCACCCGCTTCATCTAAGGGAGCGAAGAAGCGCAGAGCTAAAAAGACTAGCTTGGCTGCTGCTGCAGCAGCTGCAGCTAGATTGCAAGCCGCACCTGCTCAAGAGGAAGCACCTCCCCCACCTCGACCATCTAATGGTGGCTGGGAGACGGTCGGCAAACAGGGAGCTCCGTCGAAGCCGACGAAGGGGACCCCACGGCCGCCCCAGAAGAACAAGAAGAAACAAAAAGTGACGTTACGTCCACCTCAAACGGCTGTGGTTGTGCTCAAACTGCAGCCCGAAGCCATTAGTAAAGGGGTGACGTACGCCGATGTCCTGGCTCAGGTGAAGGGAAAAGTCGATCGCACCATAATTGGCTCGGGTCTCAAAATACGGGCTACCGCGACAGGAGCCCGCAAAATTGAGATCGCTGGCGACGACAACAGCGCGAGAGCTGATCAGCTGGCTGAAAAGCTGGCGCAAATTGCTGGCCCGGAGGTAGAAATCTCAAGACCAACCAAGACGGCTGCTTTCCGAGTGTCTGGCCTCGACGATGCAGTCACGGTCGAGGAAGTAAAGGTGGCCGTAGCCACAACAGGAGGGTGCCCAGAGACAGCCGTAACAGTCGGAACCATACGCCGAAGCCGCCTCGGTCTCGGTACCGTTCTGGTTCGGTGCCCGGTGGCCGCCGCCAAGCAACTGGCTGTAGGCGGCAATAAACTACTTGTAGGCTGGGTCTCGGCGGTTATTCATCATTTACCGTCGAGACCCATGAGGTGTTACAAATGCCTCGAGGTGGGCCATGCCCAAGAAATGTGCTGGGCTACGGTGGACAGGAGCGGCCTCTGTTATAGGTGTGGCCAACCTGACCACCAGGCTAAAGACTGTACTGCCAAGCCGCATTGCGTGCTGTGTGCGGTGGCAAAACTGAGCGCAGGCCATACACTGGGGGGAAAGTCCTGCAAAGCCCCCCGGTCACAACCCGAGCAGCAGAAGCAGGCGTCCACGGTCCCTCCGCCCAGAGCTGAAACCAGCCTACCAGCGGAGGCCATGGAGACAGCTGCCACAGCAGAGGCGGCTATGTGTAGCGGGGCAAGCTAGGATAGCCTAGACAAACCCCGCTGTGAGGGCCGGGCGGCGGAAACGGGGAATTTTCGTCGTCCACATTAGGGCTCTCGTGGTGGCAGGGCGCGTTTGTGTTTCGGCGCGCTCGCACCGTTGGAGGAGCCACTGGGCTCTAATAAGATGGGGTCTTCCACAGGACCGCCGGCGACGAACCGCGGTAGCATATTCCGATCCCGTGGTTCGCCGCACTTGCGGCAGACGGAACACCCTTAGGTTTTTAGTGGACACACCACATAACCACTCAGTCTCCCCGTGGCTGGGTGGTATGCGAAGGCATTTTCCTAAGGTAAAAAAAAAAAAAAAAAAAAAAAAAAGGTTAGGTTAGGTTGGGGTGCAGGGTCGGATAGAACCTCCACGTGTGCCCGGCTCATTGTAGGTCCCACTTCACACGTGCGGTGGAAACGACAATGGGTTTTGGGCCGGTGCATCCTGGGCGCCTTCGTATATAATCCCTTCGGGGATTGCATACGAAGGTGGCTAATAATCCGACAACTGGGGGGGGGCTCGGCTGGCTGACCCGGGTAGCCTGGGTAACGGCAGCCGAGCAGGGGTATACCGTAACCCTGTACATGGTGCGGGGCCGGGGGCTGTCATCCTTAGGGATGGGGGCCGCGAGGAAGAAAACCTCTATAAAAATTACGAGAGGGGGGCCATCAGGCCCAGCTCGCTACGCGAGCAAGTCAGGGGCGTGTTCCGGTCTGAGGACTGGTTCCGGCCCACCCGCAACCCTGTACGTGGTGCAGGGAGTGGGGGCCGCCACTTCGGTGGGGGCCACGTGGAGATAACCACTCTAAAAAATCTTCAAAGGCCCGGCGTTGGAGTAACGTGGCGTCGGGCGCCCGTGCGCGGGTGGTTGGCGGAGAGCGTCAGCCTGCTAGCGACACCCTCAGGTACCTCCCGCCCCCTGAGGTGTAATTAGGGTTACCCGGGTACAGGGGTCTCTGCCCGGGTGGACCGATTAATTCCCCCATACTCGTGGGACTAGCATGGAGAATCTTAAATTTAAAAATATGTTTTTGTCGGAGGAGGAGAAGAAGAAGGTAGAGGAGAAGGCTGAGTTCAAGCAACCGGCCGATAAACAGCGTATCGATTTGGCAAAGCAGCCACTTGTAGTTTTGTCGAGGACACCCATCCCGTCCTCAAGCGGAGTTACTGTTGGGAGTAGAACTGGCAGCAGAGCCAGCAGCAGAGCAGGAAGTTTGAGGGATGACCGAAGTAGGAGCTCGTCTTGCTCGTCTCATATGACGATTGTAGAGGATTTCGATCCCCTTAACCCGGATTTGACACCTGGCCGTAAGCGGCCAAGATCAAAGGACCCTGAGCTGTCGTGCGACCTTGGTTCAGAAGAGGAGTTTGTTATTGCCGGTGAAGCGAAGCGTGGTCGCGGCCGATTGCTTACAGGTCGCCATTCACGTCTACCGTACGGAAAGACACCCAAAACAAAACAGTCGGAGTTGACGGCTGATGAGGCGATTGCGGCAAAGGCAGCGTCACTACGTGAGTCACGCAAAGCCGCAGATCCCCTGAAGGAGAATCCTGACGATCTCCCAAAATGCGAGCTCCTCAAAAGAGGCATGGACGGAGTCTCCGCGGTCCTGGAGGTGGCCACAAAATCGGCTCATCTTAAAGGTACGAGCGTAAAGGCCCTCAAGGATTCTGCGGCTCTTATCAAGGAAATGATGAACGCCATGTACGGGCGTAACACAAACGAAGATATCAGGCGGTTAGAGGTACGCCTGGAGAAGACGGCAGAAGAGCTCGCTCTGACCAGGTCCGAGAATGCCCGCATTTCTGCGGACAATTTGCGGCTCAGAGAAGAGATGGGTGCTGTGCGACGCGAACTGGAACTCGTGCGTGGTGGACTGGACAGACAGCATGAAGGGTCAGTTCCAAGCGCGCCCCAAAGGAGACAACGTCGCTCACAAAAGACCATAGGAGATATGACGATGGAGGAGCTACAGAGGCTTATTGCAGAGCAGGCTGGCACTATGGTCAGTGCTCGTATCGAGGGCCTGAGTCGGCGGCTCCCACCCGAGGTGAGATTAAGACCTCCTCTAGCAGCCGATAAAAGGAAAGAGAGTGGACACACCGAAACTCCTGCGCGTGACCTGTCGCAGCCTAAGTCGTCGGTGGCCACCCCTCCTGCTTCCACTTCTGCCAAGAAGAAAAAGGAGAAGAAAAATAAGAAGAAGGCAGCCACCATACCTACAGCTGCACCGTCAAAGGAGTCCTCTCCTAAGCAACCGGCACCTGATACCGGGGCCACAGACGGCGGCTGGCAAACGGTCGGTAGAAATGGCAAGGTCATTAAGGAGAAGCAGCAACCCAAAGAAGGGAAGCAGAAAGCCCCCGGAAAGGCTAAAATACGGTTGCGCACCCCTAAAGCGGCTGCGGTTGTCATCAAACTGCAGCCCGAAGCTGTCGAAAAGGGGACGACGTACGCCCAAGTGCTTTCGTCACTAAAGGACCATATTGACGCCTCAATAATCGGCGAGGGCCTAGCCTGCAGAGCTGCGGCTACGGGTGCCCGCAAAATCGAGTTACGAGGGGCTGACGGCGGGGAGAGAGCAGACCGACTTCTCAGTCGGCTCAAGGAGGTATTGGACCCAAATGTTGCAGAGGTGTCGAGGCCTACTAAGTTTGCAGCGTTCCGAATATCGGGTTTGGACGACTCGGCTTCGGCTGATGAAGTTCGTGCGGCCGTTGCAAAGGCTGGGGATTGCTCCGAGGATATAGTTCTTGTGGGCGACATATATCGGAGCCGCTTTGGCATGGGCGCCACTCTTGTCAGGTGCCCAGTGGCAGCCGCAAAGAAAATAACAGAGTGTGGGAAGAAACTCTTGGTTGGCTGGGTCTCGGCATCCGTTAAAATTCTTCCGCCGAGGCCCATGAGATGCTTCAGGTGTCTCGAGAAGGGGCATGTTCGTGAAAAATGCACGAGTGAGGTAGACCGCAGCGAGATATGCTACCGGTGCGGTCTGTCCGGCCACAAAGCTGGAACATGTTCCGCCTCTCCCCATTGCGTTGTCTGCGCAGCAGCGGAAGTAGCCGCGGACCATGTGCTTGGGGGCAAGTCCTGCACAACACAGAGGAAAGGACGAGCGCCGGCAACCACTGCCCCGAAGCCTGCCCAGCCAGAAGTTACAGCGGCAGGCACGGACGCAATGGAAGTGGCCCAGGAAGAGCTGCCAAGCGGTGTGAGGGCGGAATGAAGGCAAGCGTCCGTGTCCGCCTCCGCAATGAGAGTCGGGCGGCGAAAACGGGGACTTTTCGTCGCCCATTGAAGGGCTTTCGTGGTGGAAGGCACGCAAAGTGTTCCTGCGTGCCTTTTACAGTTGGTGGGAGGTGGGAGGTTTGAGGCTCCCAACAAGAGACTGTGTCCGATGGGACGACCGGCGACGGGCCGCGGTCGCAATTCCAGATCCCGTGACCCGCCGCAATACGGCAGAGGAACACCCAGGGGGTTTTAGTGGGTTCAAGCCCCACATAACCCCCCTGTCTCCCCGTGGCGGGGGGGTATGCGAAGGCATTTCCCCCTGGTAAAAAAAAAAAAAAAAAAAAAAAAAAAAAAAAAAAAAAGGTTAGGTTAGGTTAGGTTAGGTTAGGTTAGGTTAGGTTAGGTTAGGTTAGGTTAGGTTAGGTTAGGTTAGGTTAGGTTAGGTTAGGTTAGGTTAGGTTTCGTGGGAACTGTATGGAAACCAATAAAAATAAAAATTCTAATAAAAACGAAGGAGAAGAGCAGGAGCTGATGTCGGGAGCGGATTCTGGCTCCAACTTGTCGGGTGAAAAAGTGACCGAGTCGAACAGAGAGAGGCGGCAACGCAAACGAAGGCGTTTGCTGTCGAAAAACGATGCCGCGTCGGCAAATGCGGGGTCTGGCTCAAACTCCGATGAAGCTGGATCAGCTATCGGGAATGCCCGTAGTAAAATCAGAGGTCGTCCACCCACAACTGGACAGTATGTTGGACTGGCTAAGGCGAAGACCGATTTTATAGAGGCCAGAAGGCGTGAGCTAGAGCTTTTGGCCGAAGAGGAGATGGCTGAAATGGCTCAGCGTAACAAAACAAGGAGGGAAAATAGAGCGGAGGCGATGGCGGGAAATCCTTGTGAGGAGAAAACTGCAGAGGCACTTGTGGAGCAGGTCAGGGATGATGTGCAAGTGGTTTTAAAGGTGGCTTCCAACTCTAAAAACCTGAAAGGGACGTTTGCGAAATCCTTAAAGGACGCGGCTGCATCGATTCAAGAGGCAGTCGGGGTGCTACGCTGTCGCACTCTCGGCGAGGATAACGATAAGCTGCAGGCGGACAATACTCGTCTCCAAGCGGAGGTAGATCAGCTAAAGAAGGAAATAGCGGAGGTTAAAGCAGCATTGGAGCAATTGCAGCGGAGATGTAGATGCGACGGGCAGGAAAACCCGGTTGTGCCCGCGAGGGATAATGGTCAAACGGCCCGACCTCTGGCTGAGCAGGACCTCATGAGAGAGGTAATGTTACAAGTTGGGAAGATGGTTTCGACCAGGCTGCAGTCGATAGAGGAAAGACTGCCACCTATCGAGCGTCTGCGCCCGCCGTTGGCGGTGGACAGAATGAGCGCCAGGATTTCTGGTCCTGCGGCGTTAGTTAGATCATTGACAGTAGCTCAAAGGGCGAAAAAGAAAAAGAAGAAAAAGCAGAGTAAGGCCGGCAGGATGATTGCAGCGCCAGCAACTGCTAGGAGTGGTGGGAGATCGTTTCCGCCTCCGGTCATGGCACCGTTGTCAGTACCGCAGCCAGTGGCGGCTGCTCCACGTCAGCCTAACCAAGCGGTGTGGTCACAGGTCCCAGTTCGAGGCACAGGTGTGAGAAATGATGTCAGAGCGAGGCAGGGGCAGGTACCAGGACCGAAGGCAGTACCAAACATCAAGTCGGTCCCACGTCCTCCACGTTCAGTAGCGGTGGTTCTCACTTTGGATCCCGAGGCGGCGAGCAGAGGTGAGACCTACGCGGCGGTAATAACAAAGGCGCGCCAAACTATCAATCTCGACGAGCTAGGGATTGATCGCTCCAAGTTTAGGTTTCGACAAACCATGACCGGAGCCAGAATGATAGAGTTGGGAGGGGAGACCACTGCTGAAAAGGCGGACGAGCTGGCGGAGCGACTGAAAAGTGCTCTTGCAGGCAGTGTCAGAGTGCTTAGACCGACTAAGTGCGCGGACTTGCGTATCTCCAGGTTGGATGACTCTATAGAGAAGTCAGATGTTCAGGCGGCGATAGCTGAGAAAGGTGCCTGTTCTATAGAGTCAGTCAAAGTTGGGGAGATTCGGCGTGGCCCGGGTGGGATGGGCTCAGTTTGGGTCAAATGTCCGGTGGTGGCTGCTAAGGCCCTGGTGGATGCAGGAAGGCTGTTGGTCGGCTGGAGTTCTGCACAGGTTTCTGTGCTGGAGTCGCGACCAATGAAGTGCTTCAGATGTTTGGAGATCGGGCACACTCGTCCGATGTGTACTGCTCAGACTGACCGCAGCAATCTTTGTTACCGCTGCGGGAAGGATGGCCACAAGGCGGCAGTTTGCTCGGAAAAGCCACACTGTCCTGTGTGCGCGGAGGCGGGCCGGCCCTCTGATCACAGTGTAGGGACAAGGCTGTGCTCACGTCTGCCAAGGAAGAAGCAGGCTGCTCGTGAAGCTGAAACATCGGCGGGTGCGAGCCAGTCGCAAGCGGGGGCCACAATGGACATCAGTTATGGATAGGGTGCCGTCAGTCCAATTCCTTCAGGCGAATCTGAATCACTGCGCCTGTGCCCAGGATCTTTTCCTGCAGTCCATGCGTCAGTGGTCGATTGACATCGCGGTGGCTGCGGAGCCTTATTTTGTTTCCTCGAATCCAAACTGGATTGGAGACGAGAGAGGACTTGTGATGGTTATTCGGTCGGCATACTCTTTGTCTCCATCATTCCGATTGAGAGAGCGTGGGCCGGGTTATGTGGCTGTACAATGGGGTGACATTGTACTTGTCGGAGTCTACTTCTCTCCCAACAGGGTGTTGTCCGAATTCGAGGCATATATGGACCGGATAGGAGAGGTGGTACAACGGGCGGCACCTTACCCGGTCATTGTATTGGGCGATCTCAATGCCAAATCGACTGCCTGGGGGTCTCCAGACACGGATGCGCGGGGCGAAGCTGTTGAGGATTGGGCAGCTACATCTGGCTTGCTCCTCTTGAATCGGGGAAATGTTGCTACATGTGTGAGGCCACAAGGGGATTCGATCGTGGACATCACCTTTGCGTCACCTTTTCTCGTGCGGTCGATTTCGGGATGGCGGGTGATCGTCAGGGAGGCATCCTTATCCGATCATCGCTATGTCCGTTTTGGGCTGGGTCAGTCTCGAATGCGAGGAGGTTCAGGTCGAATTCCAGGGAGATCAACGTTTCCCCGTTGGTCACTAACGAAACTCAACAAGGAACTTCTACTCGAAGCAGCCATTGTTCAGGCCTGGTTTTCGGAGCCTAACGTTGCATCAGAGAACGTAGATGAGGGAGCACAGTGGATCGCCGAGGCAATGACGGCTGTTTGTGATGCATCTATGCCACGGGTAAGGCGGACTCCACCTAGGAAGGCGGTGTATTGGTGGTCTCAGGAATTGTCAGAGCTCCGTGCTGGCTGTATTGCCGCGCAACGAGCTTACACTCGACATCGTAGGCGCCGCATTCGAAATGAGGATTTTCAATCGCGGGAGGAAGAGCTACGGGTGGCCTACAAAGCTAGCAAGAAGGCACTGCAACTTGCTATTTATAGAGCCAAAGAGCGGGCACGAATGGAAATGTTGGATGGGCTTAACAGGGACCCATGGGGGCGTCCGTATAAGATGGTCCGCGAGAAGCTACGTGGCGGAGGCATGCCTATCACCGAAACGATGGACCCGGTCGAACTTGAGAGAGTACTGAATGGTCTCTTCCCGGAACAAGAAAGGTTTGAGCCACCAAGTATGGCCCCACGGCAATGCGAAGCAGAAGAGGTTCTGGAGGCTCCATTGGTCACCAAGGAAGAGCTGGGAGCGGCATTTCTCAAGTTGAGAGGAAAGAGCTCGGCTCCAGGTCCAGACGGGGTGCCTGGTCGTGTGTGGGCACTGGCGGAGGACGTTATGGAGGAGCGGCTTCGGAGTCTACTCAGTACTTGTCTAGCCACAGGGAGGTTTCCAAACAGGTGGAAAGTTGGTAAGCTGGTCCTATTGAAGAAGGATGGTCGTTCGGAGGACAGTCCATCGGCCTTCAGGCCGATTGTGCTGCTAGACGAGGCTGGTAAAATCTTCGAACGCGTCCTCTCTTTTCGGATTTTGGAGCACCTATCAACCATAGGTCCAGATCTAGCGGACAACCAGTTTGGGTTTAGGCAGGGTCGGTCTACCATAGACGCAGTGATGCGACTAAAGAATACGGCAGAGGATGCGATCGCTCAAGGAGGCGTGATGTTGGCGGTTTCATTAGACATCGCGAACGCATTCAATACGTTGCCATCTAGCTGCGTACTGGAAGCCTTGAGGTACCATGGATTACCTTTGTATCTGCGGCGGGTCTTGGCTGACTACATCCGCAATCGCTTCGTGGTGTACCAGGACCGTGAAGGGCGGCAAGTGAGTAGGCCGGTGGCGCGCGGTGTTCCGCAGGGGTCGGTCTTAGGTCCACTTCTGTGGAACATCGGTTACGACTGGGTGCTGCGAGGCGCTCTTCTACGAGGGCTCAGTGTGATTTGTTACGCGGATGACACATTGGTTACTGCGCGAGCGAAGACATACCAAGAGGCGTTGACCCTGGGTACGGTTGGAGTGGGTCAGGTGGTGAGTCGTATCCAAAGACTAGGGCTTAGGGTTTCGCTGGATAAAACAGAGGCACTGTGGTTTCATGGGCCTCGGAACAGGCCACCTTCGGAGACGCAGCTTCTGGTTGGGGATGTAAATATCCCAGTGGCGGAAAACATAAGCTACCTAGGACTAGTCTTGGATGGCAGATGGAGTTTCAAGGCGCACTTTCAACGAATCTCACCTAATCTAGTCAAGGCTGCAGGCGCGCTGGCAAGTATCTTGCCTAACTTGGGAGGACCATCCTTACTCGTAAGGAAATTATTCGGAGGAGTGATCAAAGCCATGGCTTTGTACGGGGCTCCTGTGTGGGTTGATTCTCTGGGCGCGGAGAATAGGGCTCTTCTGCGGAGACCTCAGCGGGTGATGGCCATCAGGCTGATTCGGGCCTACCGCACCGTTTCATTTGACGCAGCGTGTGTTATGGCTGGGACTCTGCCCTGGGAGTTAGAGGCACAGGTGCTTGCCACGGTGTTTCACCGATCTTTGGCGAGGCGGAGGGATGACTTGCGTCCGATGCCTGAAGAGATCAGGCGATGGAGGCTGCGAGCTCAGGAGGCAATGTTCTCACGGTGGCAGGAACGCCTTGAAAGGCCCGTTGCTGGTAAGTGGACGATTGAGGCAATCCAGCCGGTCTTACGGGATTGGGTGACTCGGAGGGAAGGTCTGCTCTCCTTTCGACTTGCGCAGGTGCTTTCTGGGCACGGCTGCTTTGGAAAGTATCTGTGCAAGGTTGCGGGGAGGGAACGGACTACGCGGTGTCATCACTGTGATGCTGAGGAGGATACTGCTAAGCACACGTTAGAATCCTGTCCGGCATGGGAAGAAGAACGTGCGCGACTGCAGTCTGTGGTGGGGCGCGAACTCTCATTACCGGCGGTGGTGAAAGCTATGGTCGGGGATGGGAGAGCGTGGCGAGCTGTAGGGTCATTCGCTGAGACGGTGATGTTACAGAAGGAGGCAGCAGAGCGCCAGCGGGAGGAGAATCCTCTTGCGGACGTGGCTCGGCGTCGACGTACGGGGAGAAGGAGGCGGCAGTATGGTCGATTTCCGCCTTCAGTGTAGCCAGACCGCGGCCGTGAGTGGTGGGAGACTCGTGGCCGCATTGCACGGGCTGAGCTTGGCTGGGAGTGTCTGGAGTTCACTCGCCTTTTAGACAGGTAAGGGTGGTGCCAAATGGGAGTCCCTCTTTTTGGGGGAGCGGTGGTGTCCATTGGGACATCTTTGGGGAGTGGGTTGCGGTAGAATGCTAACGCATTTACCCGGGACCTACTCCCAGACAGTAGGTGGCACCTCGGGAGGTTTTTAGTGGGTATGCCTCCAAGCCTTCATCGGGCACTAGGCCGGGTGGGGGCATGGAGGAGAGTCCCACATAACTGCTTTCTCGCTCCCATGGAAAGCAGTATGCGTAACGCATTTCCCTCACGTTAAAAAAAAAAAAAAAAAAAAGGTTAGGTTAGGTTAGGTTAGGTTAGGTTAGGTTAGGTTAGGTTAGGTTAGGTTAGGTTAGGTTAGGTTAGGTTAGGTTAGGTTAGGTTAGGTTAGGTTAGGTTAGGTTAGGTTAGGTTAGGTTAGGTTAGGTTAGGTTAGGTTAGGTTAGGTTAGGTTAGGTTAGGTTAGGTTAGGTTAGGTTAGGTTAGGTTTTTTTTTTTTTTTTTTTTATATCCGTTTAGGTTACAGATTACTCCCTGCTTACGGTGTACAGGCGAGTTTCTCCGCATTTATTTTTAGTAGGTGTTGATATTTGTTTTATTTCTTTGTGTTATTTTTGCAAGTTTTATTTTGCATTTGTTTTCGGATGGATTGTTTATTTAGGTTTATTTGATGTTTCTGTTGGTTTATTGTTTTGTTAATTGATTTGTATTTTAATAATTTAGATTTGCTGTATTTTTAATATTGGTTTGATTTATGTTTGTTTTTATTTATTTTGTGCCATAGTTTATCCTGCCTTCTAGTTTGGCCAGGTAACCATTTCTTATTGGGCACAGGTTGGATGTGGAGGAGTGGTTGTGATTTAGTTTTTCGTCTTTATTTTTGATGTTTATATTTGTGCAGTTTATACATTTGGCTTCTTCAGTTTTACTTTTATTGGGGCATTCTTTGTATGAGTGGTCACTGCTAGCGCAATGACTACAAAAGATTTGGTTGTTTGTGCAGTGTTTGCCCGTATGGCCAAACCTCTGACACTTAAAACATTGGAGGAGAGGGGCATGTTCAGCTACGTGAATTCGACGATGATCGAGGTTTATTCGTTCTAAGGAGATTGTGTTTCTCCAGACTTCAGGGGTAGCGCGGAAGATGGCGTTATAAAGGTTGTCGTTCTTATTTTTCTTAGCTAGACATGCTGTTAATTCTTCGCCGGGTTTGTTGAGTGTGGTTTGTATTTGTGTATTTTGGGATAGTATGATTTCTTTTAGTTGATCGAATGGGATGTCTTTTGGTATTCCTTTAATGATGAACATCGGCTGTAGGAGTCGAGCCATTTCTGCAGTTACTTCTTTGTTAGTTTTGAGGTTATTTAGTGTTTCTTGGCATTGGGAGTCTTTTTCAAACTCCACTTTGACTTTATTGGTGGTGATGGCCTGGAATTTTGTGGGTGCATAAGGCACATTTCGGAAGGAGTAGCTTTGCGTCCATTTTGTGGTTGCTTCTTGTCGGTTTTGTGCATTGGGTATGGTGACAATTATTGCTGGTTTGCTTGTTTTAAGAGTTGGTTTGTTTATTATTGGTTCGGATGATTTATCTTGGGTTTTAGTTATTGCAGCGTATGATTTGGTGATTGGTGTTGGTTGAGTTTTTATTGCTGTTATTTCTTCCTTGATTGTGTCTTTGATTAATTTTTTCAGTGTATTAAAGTCAAACTTACATTCGTGTTTAGGGGTTTCAGTAGATTGGGTATTTTCTGTTTTATTGGGTGTTAGATAATTTATAATTTTGTTGGCTAAATCTTTAATTTTATTTACATTTTCTTTATTTCTTAGGTATTCAGGGGTGTTAACTATTTCAATTATTGAGTCGCATGATTGTGTAATACCTATTGTAACTATGCCAGGATATTCAAATTCTTCAGTTTCTTCTGTTTCTTCGGTTTCTTCAGCAAGAATTAAATTAGGTGGTAAATATTCGTCTTCCATGTATTGGTCGACGAGTGTGTTTACTGATTCTACGGAGTTGTAGTGTGAATCTTCAGAGGAGCCGGATTCGGTAAGATAGCCTTGTGGTTCGGATTGTTTAATTTTAGTTGTTTTGGTGGTAGTGGGTTGTTTGTTTTTGGATGTGGTAGGTTTTGGAGAATCCGGTTTCTTTTTGGCTTTTATGCCGGAGCGTGTGTTGATCTTCCTCATGGTTGGGGAAGATAGATCTGGGAAAGTTAATTTTATTGATTCCCTTTTTTTCATGCAGTATTTAAGGTATAAAAAAGAGAAATCTGAGTGATTTTATTTATTTATTGCGTAGAGGTTATTGAATAGTATATACTATATTAAGAAAATTTTTGAAATTTTAAGTGGAAGTATTTTTTATAATTTTTATTTTCTGAAATTTCAAATATTTTTGAAAAATCAGGTATTAGCTTTAGCGAGTTAATTCAAAAACCGTTTCGAGGTTTTAATGAATGCTACTTAAGGAAAAAATAATATTTAAAAAATATTGAAATTTGGCAAAAATATAATGTTTTAGAAATTTTAAAAATTTTATCAAAATTAAGAAAGTTTGAAGTTGAATAAAAATTTTATTTGTGAACAGAATTACTTGGTGCAACAATATTATGTAGTGCTAGTGGAGTTTTAGCTATTGGTTCAAACAGATTGAAGATATCTCTAGTACTTTAGAAAATATAAGCTTTTCTGTTTTGTTGAAAATGGGTGTTTTTTGAGTGAATTTCAGGAATTTATTTTGGGGAAAGTATTAGAGATATGGGAAAATTCTATCTAGAAAAAAGTTAGTATTCAACGAGTTCTATAAGGAAATGTAACAAAAATGAAAATCGGTTGAAACCGAAAAAAGTTAGAACTGAAAAATGGTGAAATTTACGTCTATTTTTACGAAAATTTTGAAGAAATGCTTATTTTGCAAAAACTAATAAATAGATTTGTAATTAAAAATGCTAAAAAGATGCCTTAGGGGCTCAGGAATCTATAATGGGTAACACGAAGAAAATCGGATGAGAGTTGGAAAAGTTATGGAGATTTGAAAATTTTTGGGTCGGCTGATTTTGGTCAAAAATGCACCTAAGCTCAGACGGTTTCATACAAAAGACTTCAACGCGTCGAGTGCTGACTGGGCAACATTGACTTATGTATGGGAAAAATTTTTTGGGAATTTATTTTGGGAAAACTATTGGTGGGAGGGGGTTTTAGTCAAAGGGGGGTCGGTAGGGGAGGTGGAGAACTATCTTGGAGAAAAATTTTAGAGTCGTATGGTAATACTTGGTCGTATTTTATCGATGGTTGGTTAGGTTAGGTTAGGTTAGGTTAGGTTAGGTTAGGTTAGGTTAGGTTAGGTTAGGTTAGGTTAGGTTAGGTTGGGGTGCAAGGTTGAAGAGCTGCCAAGCGGTGCGAGGGCGGAATAAGGGCTAATGCCCGAGTCCGCTTCCGCAGTGAGAGTCGGGCGGCGAAAGCGGGGAATTTTCGTCGCCCATTAAAGGGCTTTCGTGGTGGAAGGCACGCAAAGTGTTCCTGCGTGCCTTTTACAGTTGGTGGGAGGTTTGAGGCTCCCAACAAGAGATTGTATCCAATAGGATGACCGGCGACGGGCCGCGGTCGCAATTCCTGATCCCGTGACCCGCCGCAATACGGCAGAGGGACACCCAGGGGGTTTTAGTGGGTTCAAGCCCCACATAACCCCCCTGTCTCCCCGTGGCAGGGGGGTATGCGAAGGCATTTCCCCCTGGACAAAAAAAAAAAAAAAAAAAAAAAAAAAAAAAGGTTGGGGTGCAAGGTCGGATAGAACCTCCACGTGTGCCCGGCTCATTGTAGGTCCCACCTCACTCGTGCGGTGGGAACGACAATGGGCTCGGGCCGGTGCATCCTGGGCGCCTTCGTATATAATCCCTTCGGGGATTGCATACGAAGGTGGCTAATAATCCGACAACTGAGGGGAGCTCGGCTGGCTGACCTGGGTAGCCTGGGTAACGGCAGCCAAGCAGGGGTATACCGTAACCCCGTACATGGTGCGGGGCCGGGGGCTGTCATCCTTCGGGATGGGGGCCGCGAGGAAGAAAACCTCTTTAAAAAATCACTCTTTCTGGGCGGTGTCTGGTCTTTGGATCAGCTCCGGCCAACCCGCATCCCTGTACGTGGTGCAGGGAGTGGGGGCCGCCATTTCGGTGGGGGCCGCGTGGAGACAACCACTCTAAAAAACCTCAAAGTCCCGGCGTTGGGTAACGTGACGTCGGGGCGCCCGATTGCGGGTGGCTGGCGGAGTACAGTCAGCCCACTAGCGACGCCCTCGGGTACCTCCCGCCCCCCGAGGTGTAGTTAGGGTTACCCGGGTACAGGGGTCTCTGCCCGGGTGGACCGAATAATTCCCCCATAATCGTGGGACTAGCATGGATGATTTAAACTTTATACAACAAAAAAAACCTTTCGTCGTAGTGGAGAAATGTCCGGTGGCTGATGCTGCTGCTTCATTTCTTGGGGACAAAGCTCAGTGTCCGGGAGTAAACAGAGCAGAACAAGATGTGACCTCTACACCAAAAGAGTCAGCAGTTGAGACTGTCAATTCACAAGGTCTAGATACAGATAGAGGAATGGTGGGAGTAGAGCCTGCTCCAAATATCATAGAGGGAACCGATGGTACAACTATTTTAGTACCTGAAGAGGCTACTACTATAAGAGTTACTCGTAGTACCACTCGTCGTCAAGCTAGTCAATCTACGACGGTGACGACTCCTGCAAGCTCTTCTCCTTACAAAGGGCTTTTCCAAGATCTTCCCGTGGAATCCTCCTCAGATGAGGAAACAATGCAAGTGATTGAGGAAATGACAGCGGAAATCTCTGACGCTGACCTGACGTTGCCAGCTGATCCAGTATCAGCGAAACAAACTGAGCAAACGAGTTTTATAAAGAAAAGGTTAGAAACTGCCGTTGCAGATGCTTTATGTGCTCAAGCGGCAGAGCAGTTAGAGTCAATCTTGTCTGTATCGAGGAAATCTAAAAACCTCAAAGGTACAAGCCAAAAAACAATCAAGGACGCCGTTTCCTCTATAAGGCAAATAATAGAATGTCTGTCGGCTAGAACAACGACAGAGGAGACACGTTGTCTACAAGCAGACAACATTCGCCTAAGTCATGAGGTTGAACTGATGAGAAAAGAGATGGTTGCGCTTCGCAAAGCGCTAGCAGAGCGATGCACACACCAAGAGGTATCAGTTCATCAACAAACCCTACCCGGAAATGCTATGGAGGAAATCATGCGCTCCATTACACTACTGAATGCCCGCTTGGACGGCTTGGAAAGTCGGAATCTATCGACCACAACGCGGCACTCACCGTCAGCGACAGAAGAAAGCCGGATGTCAGATGCATCACCCTTGGTTCTGCAAACTGTGCCCACGCCTAAGGAACCAACCAAGGAAGTCGAGACCTCGACAGTAACCGACAACGAATGGAAAGCTGTGGGGAAAAGGAAAAAGAAAAAGAAGAATAATAATTCAGAAATACCAGCACTGCAACAGAAAGCTGGGCCTAGAGCGACAGCAGCAAAGCCAAAAACGGCTACAAGTAAGCCAGCCGGTAAAACATCGGTTTCGAAAGCGACTGCACCGAAAACTAACACAGTTTCATCACCCGGTGCTCAGCCCCCTCAGAAACAAATCGAGACGGCACCCCACCGCAAAAAGGCTGCAAAAAAGGCAAAAAAGACAAAACTTACTGCGCCAAAGTCGGCAGCCGTAATCGTCACATTGCAGCCTGAAGCTATAGAGAAAGGAATCACCTATGCTCAAGCATTAATCAAAGCCAGGGAATTGATCAAGCTGCCAGATTTAGGTATCGAAGGCATGCGCTGCAGAGAGACAGCAACGGGGGCTCGTAAATTCGAGATTCCTGGGGCTTCTAGCGGAGAAATAGCAGACAAACTTGCGGACAAGCTGCGAGATGCACTCGGAGACGCGGTTCAAATAGCGCGACCCATTAAACTCGCTGATATTCGAATCACAGGATTAGACGACTCCATTCAAAAAAATGATGTAGCTGTTGCAATAGCTGAAAAAGGAGGGTGTTCAGCTAATCTAATTAAAATGGGTGAAATCAGGATCGGCCTGGGGGGTTCCGGTTCAGTTATAGCCCATTGTCCTGTGGTAGCGGCCAAAAAGTTAGTAGAAACCGGCAGGCTTCTAGTAGGCTGGAGCGCTGCTCGAGTCTGGGCATTGCAACCGCTACCAATGAGATGCTTTAAGTGCATGGGCGTGGGCCACACCCGCCAGCGTTGTACTGTGTCTGAGGATCGAAGTAAACAGTGTTTCCGTTGCGGCAAAGAAGGCCACAAGGCCATGCAGTGCTCAGCTACACCCAAATGCGCAGTATGCGAGGCTGCCAAAAAACCATCTGGACATATTATGGGGGGAAGGAGTTGTGCTCCTCCAGCGGTGAAAGTAAGAGATACCCCTGGGACCGGGGTGACTCAAACGGCGATACTCAGTGAAACGCCAGCGGAAACAAACACTGAACAGAATGAACAGACACACACTTAAATTTTTGCAAGGTAATCTCAATCACTGCGTCGCTGCCCAGGATATTTTTATGCAGTCTTTCTTGGAGTGTGATATAGACATTGCAGTCGTCGCGGATCCATATAGTGTGCCTCGTCGCTCTTACTGGGCTGGGGACATGAACGATTCCGTTGCCATTGTCACACGTTCTGCTACTCCATCTTCTTACATCTCGGTTAAAGAGAAAGGTCCAGGGTATGTGGCGGCTATTGTGGAAGGCATTGCAGTCGTTGGAGTATACTTCTCACCGAATAAAAGTGTGGCTGAACTAGAAAGCTGGATAGAAATCTTAACCGGAGTTGTACGGCGCTTGGCTCCATCCCAAGTCATAGTTTTAGGGGATTTCAACGCCAAAGCCATGGCCTGGGGTTCTCCAGAGACGGAAGTAAAAGGAGAGGTGGTTCTAGAATGGGCTACAGCGACTGGTTTAGTTATTGCAAATCGGGGTAGAGTAAACACCTGCGTAAGGCGGAATGGAGGGTCCATAGTGGATTTAACGTTCACGACCCCAGCCCTTGCCTCCCGTATTCAAAACTGGAGTGTTCTTCAAAACACAGAGACCATTTCTGACCATCTATATATTCGCTTCAATGTCTCTTCGACCACTGATATGGCTTCATCACTACACTCCGACAGACATACAGCGAACTTTCCAAGATGGACAGTAACTCGCCTGAATAAAGAGCGCGCAGAGGAAGAAGCAATAGTCAGAAGTTGGTGTACACCTTCAACTGATGGGATCGGGATCGATGAACAAACTGCCCAACTCAACTCGGACTTAACTGCCATCTGCAACGCGGCCATGCCACGCAACCATAAACGCCCCGCCAAAAAAGAAGTATACTGGTGGACGCAAGAAATAGCGAACCTTCGCATCAACAGCAATAGAGCTAGACGTGCGCATAAACGCTGTAGGCGACGCAGACACACTGACGAAGAAGAAGAACGTCTCCATGAAGCTTACCGTCAGGCTAAGAAAACGTTAAAAATAGCGATATATAAGGCCAAATCGGATGCGTGGGATGAGTTCTTGTCCGACCTGGATCAGGACCCGTGGGGTCGCCCTTACCGCACTATGGTGAAAAGATTCAAACAGCAGGCTCCACCTACTGAAACCTTCGAACCAAGATTGCTCACCGAAATCGTTTCGGGGCTGTTTCCAGCTGAGGTCCCGGACCAACAACCACCACAGCTACCTCTGTCAGTCCAGGAAACGTCGGCAACTCTGGATTTTCCGCGAATAACTCAGGATGAGCTTGGAAGAGTCCTGGACCGTCTGCGTGGTCGGAAAAAAGCACCTGGTCCCGATGGTGTCCCTGGACGAATAATACCACTAGCTGCGAAATATCTTGGAGATCGTTTTCTGAGCCTTTTAAATTCTTGCTTGGCTACCGGTAGATTTCCAAAAGAATGGAAGAGCGGCAAATTGTGTTTGCTTCAAAAAGAGGGTCGCCCACCAGACTCCCCGTCTGCGTACCGTCCTATAGTTCTGCTAGACGAATCGGCTAAAGTCCTTGAAAGAATCCTCGCAACCCGCATTAGCCAGCACTTAGAGACGGTGGGACCAAATCTGGCGGACAGCCAATACGGTTTTCGTACTGGCCGCTCCGCAATCGATGCAGTTATGGAACTACGCCGGTTATCTGATGAAGCGGTTGAACAGAAGGAGAGAGTGCTAGCGGTATCTCTAGACATCGCGAATGCGTTCAACACTCTCCCCTTTGATAGCATAATCGACGCTCTCATATTTCACGAGGTACCTGTTTATCTCCGCCGTGTGGTAGAAGACTATTTGCGAGATAGATTCGTTTTGTTCCTGGGCAGTAATGGGTGTATACAGTCCCATCCTATGACACGTGGAGTTCCACAGGGGTCGGTCCTTGGGCCACTTCTGTGGAACTTGGGGTATGATCGTATACTTCGAGGCCAGCTTTCACCAAAAATAAGCCTAATCTGCTATGCTGACGACACCCTCGTCGCTGCCCGCGGCAAAAGCTATGAAGAGGCGGCGCAATTGGCATCACAGGGCTCCACCAATGTAGTAGAACGAATAACAGAGTTAGGACTTAAAGTAGCTCTGCCTAAAACACAGGCTATCTTATTTCACGGCCCTAGGGGAAGGCCACCAGCTGGAGCACATGTAGTTGTGGGTAGCGAAACAATAGTATTGAGCCGAACTATAAAGTATCTTGGACTTATTCTAGACGGTCGCTGGAAATTTGATGACCATTTCCGGCAGTTGTCGCCTCGTCTGGTGGCTACAGCGTCCGCCCTGAGCAGACTTCTTCCAAACATTGGAGGTCCAAACACCAGTTGCCGGAAGCTATACGCCGGGGTGCTGCGTAGCATGGCCATGTGGGGTGCTCCAGTATGGGCTGACAAACTCAGCGCTGACAACAAAGCTCTTCTCAGGGCTCCGCAAAGAGTTATAGCGACTCGTGCCATTCGAGGATATCGTACCGTATCGTGGGCGGCGGCATGTGCGATTTCAGGAATGCCTCCATGGGAATTAGAGGCACCTATTCTAGCTGAAGTATATCGCTATGGAGCAGATATTAGAGCGCGCGGGGAACGTCTAGCTATGGAAGAGATGAGAGCGGCAAGAAATCTCGCCCAAGAACCACTAATAGAGCGGTGGGCGGAACAACTTCTGTCCTCTACAGCGGGCACTCGTACGCTAGAAGCCATACAACCAGTACTTGAGCGGTGGTGTGACAGGCGACATGGCTCCTTAACCTTCCATCTGGTACAGATTCTGACAGGCCACGGTTGTTTTGGTGGTTATCTGCACCGGATCGCGCAGAGAGAGGTCACCACACAGTGTCACGAGTGTGGTGCTGTGGAAGATTCAGCACAGCACACACTGCAGTATTGTCCAGCATGGAATGAGCAGCGTTGCAACCTAATCGCTGTAGTGGGAAATGATCTGTCCTTGCCCAGGGTGGTTAGTGCCATGTTAGGCAATAACAGGGCATGGGAGGCCATGATCTCCTTCTGCGAAGAGGTTATGACGCAGAAGGAGGCAGCTGAAAGGGTCCGCGAGAGTGATACTCAGGCGGACTCGCGTAGGCGCAAGCGGACAGGAAGAAGGAGGCGGCGATACAACGCTCTCATCCCTTCTTAACTTAGCCAGTGGGCGAGGACTGGGCAGTCCTACGCCCGCATTGCACGGCTTCGCTGATTTAGGGGGATGTCCAAGTGTGCTCGGACATCCCTTTCAAGTGTGGGGGCCCGTTTAAATGGGCCGGCTGCGGCTACGTGGATAGACCTCTGAGGGGGATCACACGTTTTGCCGCTCAAGGCAGAGAGGGCACACCGTAGGGTTTTAGTGGGTAGGCCTTTGGGCACCCACTGGACTTTGTCGTCGGGTGGGTGCACAAAGGAGAGCCCCACATAACCCTGCCGCATGCCCAGCGGCAGGGTATGCGCAAAGCATTTCCCAACGTAAAAAAAAAAAAAAAAAAAAAAAAAAAAAAAAGGTTAGGTTAGGTTAGGTTAGGTTAGGTTAGGTTAGGTTAGGTTAGGTTAGGTTAGGTTAGGTTAGGTTAGGTTGGGGTGCAAGGTCGGATAGAACCTCCTCGTGCGTCCAGCCCATTGTAGGTCCCACTTCATACGTGCGGTGGGAACGACAACGGGTTTGGCCCGGTGCATCCTGGGCGCCGTCGTATATAATTCCTTCGGGGATTGCATACGACGGCGGCTAATAATCCGACAACAGGGGGGGAGCTCGGCTGGCTGACTCGGGTAGCCTGGGTAACGGCAGCCGAGCAGGGGTAAACCGTAACCTCGTACGTGGTGCGAGGCCGGGGGCCTGTCATCCTTCGGGATGGGAGCCGCGAGGAAGAAAACCTCTATAAAAATTACGAGAGGGGGGTCTACGGGCCCAGCTCGCCATGTGAGCACGTCGGGGGCGTGTTCCGGTCTGAGGACTGGTTCCGGCCCACCCGCAACCCTGTACGTGGTGCAGGGAGTGGGGGCCGCCACATCGGTGGGGGCCGCGTGGAGATAACCACTCTAAAAAATCCTCAAAGGCCCGGCGCTGGAGTAACGTGGCGTCGGGCGCCCGTGCGCGGGTGGTTGGCGGAGAGCGTCAGCTTGCTAGCGACACCCTCAGGTACCTCCCGCCCCCTGAGGTGTAAATAGGGTTACCCGGGTACAGGGGTCTCTGCCCGGGTGGACTAGTTACATCCCCCATACTCGTGGGAATCACATGGATACGCTTAATTTCAAAAATATGTTTGGAGGAGGAGCAGGCGAGAAGCCTAAGAAGACGGAGGAGCCGCGAAAGACTACGTCAAAGCAGTCCGCGGAAAATTCGAAGACGCAGGAGCCGCAAAAGACTGCATCAAAGCAGTCCGCGGAAAAGGAAGAGAAGGAGGAGCCACCAAAGGCTGTCTTTAAACAGCCCGTGGAAAAGACAGAGAAATTGGCGTCGCTGAAGGAGCCAGTCGTGAGGCTCACTCGGAGCCCCGCTTTAGCGGCGATGTTAGCTGGAGAGGAGTTCGTCCCCATGAGCCGAAGCCCGTCGTGCTCTTCATTCATAGACGACTCCGACGACAACGTGCCTGAGGGCATATCAGGAAGAAAGCGCTCGCGTTCCCGAACTAGGGAACTACCCGAAAATGACGACGAGGACTCAGAGTCGACCCCGGCGAAAGTAACAGCAGCCCGCCGCGGCCGCGGCCGCCCTCCTACTACGGGCCAGTACATAGGCGTTGGTAAGGTGAGGGCCGAGCTGGCAGCCGCTAAAAAAGCGGAGTTACTAGCCCAACTAGAAGAGGAGGCTACAGCGGCGGAGTGTCACACTCGTCGCCCACCGCCAAAACCCAGATGCGACACATCCACAGTGGATGAACCCGAGGACATGACATCCCTCGAGATGATGAAGAAGGGAATGCAAGGCGTCAAAGTGGTGCTAGAGGTTGCCAGAACATCCGGAAACCTCAAAGGCACCAGCGTCAAGGCTTTGCGAGACGCAGCGGACCTCATTGCGGAGATGATGGGGAACTTACATAGCCACAACACCGCTACTGACGTCAACAAAATAGAGGTCCGGCTTGAAAAAGCGACGAGGGAACTATCCCGCACGTCAGAAGAGAACCTCCGTATGCAGCGCGACAACGCCGCACTTCGCGACGAGGTGGCTGGTTTGCGCCGCGAGGTACAGCTGCTACGGGAGCAGCTTGAAGGAGTGCAGGGTGGACCTGACCTGCACCAAAGAACGAGAAGAAAGGACACCGTGGCTGCCATGTCGGTGGACGAACTCCGCCGCCTCATAGCGGAGCAAGCCGGCACCATGGTGAACGCGAGAATAGAGGGGCTGCAGACCCGTCTGCTGCCAGAAGAGCGTCTGCGACCACCACTGGCGGCAGACAGGAGGAAGGCGCCAGTGCCTGCGCCGTTACTAGAAAAGGCCACCCCTGGATCTTCCAAGGCCGCTGCGGCTTCACCTGCCGGGCCAGCGGCCAAGAAGGCAAAAAAGGCAAAGAAACAGGCGAAGACTGGTATGACACCTGCGGCACCAAGGGCAGAATCAACTCCTGCCGCAACCACCGGCCCCACTGCAATAGAGGAGCCATGGCAGACGGTAGGGAAAAGGGGCAAAGTTAAGAAGCCCCAGAAGGTGAATGACAAGCCGCCCCGGCAGGCTAAAAAGGTAAGGTTGCGCCCCCCAAAAACAGCAGCGCTTGTTATCAAGCTGCGCCAGGAAGCGCAAGAAAGCGGGGCGTCTTATGCGCAAGTACTTCTTGGGGCCAAACGGGAGATAAACCCTCGAGAATATGGGTGCGAAAAGGGATTCGCCATCAGGCTTACCCAGACGGGGGCCCGTAAAATTGTGTTGCCGCCCGGTGTAAGTGGAGAAAACGCCGACAAATTAGCGGAGAGGTTTCGCGAGGTGATGGACCCGACCCTGGTCGAGATCTCCAGGCCCACAAAGTGCGCAGAGTTTCGCGTGTCGGGCCTGGACGATACCGTTACAGTAGAGGATGTGCGGTCAGCGGTGGCAACATCAGGTGGGTGCCCAGGGGCGGCCGTGATCGTCGGCGACATTCGCCCCAGCCGCTTTGGAATGGGTGCCTGCCTGGTCCGATGTCCGGTGACGGCCGTTAAAAAGGTCACGGAAGGCGGCAGAAAATTGCTGGTGGGCTGGGTTTCTGCGGTAGTTAGTGTTCTGCCGCAGAAACCTATGAGATGTTATAGGTGCCTCGAAGTGGGGCACGTAAGGGTGATGTGCGAGTCGGCGGTGGACCGGTCGGACACCTGCTATCGATGCGGGAAGACCGGCCACAAAGTTGCAGAATGCACGAACTCGCCACGCTGTGCATTATGCGTGGCGGCCGGGAAGAAGAACGACCATCCGTTGGGTGGCCAAGCCTGTCGGGCTGCCCAGTCACGGGTGAAGACGGCCAACAGGCCCAAGAAGAAGATGGCCGCGCCGCCGGCCCCTAGCGCTACATCCGCAGATGGGGCCGAGGCGATGGAAGTAGCCGCATCCGTAGCGGCAGAGTAACGCCAAACGGGGGTAGGGCAAGAGGCCCAAACCCCGTTGATGGTAAGAGCCGGGCGGCAGAGATGGGGAAGCTCTGACGCCCATTGCAGGGCTCTCGTGGTGGATGGGCGCGTTCTGTGTTTCGGCGCGCCCACACCGAGGGAGGGGGCTCGTAAGCTCCCAAAGAGGGGTCCCAAGGACCGCCGGCGGCGGACCGCGGTAGTATCTTAGTTTCCCGTGGCCCGTCGCATAGCGGCAGACGGAACACCGGGGGGTTTTAGTGGGTATGCCCGTCAGCCTTTTACTGACGGGCGAGTCCCACATAACCCCGCCGTCTCCCCAACGGTGGGGTATGCGTAACGCATTTCCCCCCGTAAAAAAAAAAAAAAAAAAAAAAAAAAAAAAAAAAAAAAAAAAAAAAAAAAAAAAAAAAAAAAAAAAAAAAAAAAAAAAAAAAAAAAGGTTAGGTTAGGTTAGGTTAGGTTAGGTTAGGTTAGGTTAGGTTAGGTTAGGTTAGGTTAGGTTAGGTTAGGTTAGGTTAGGTTAGGTTAGGTTAGGTTAGGTTTTTTTTTTTTTTTTTTTTTTTTTTTATCCGTTTAGGTTACGGATTACCCCCCGCTAACGGTGTACGGGCGAGTTTCACCGTATTTATTTACTTAGGCTGTCACTATTTGTATTTGATTTGTGTTGGTTTGCATATTTTTGTTATGCTGTAATGGTTTCGGATGAGAAGATTATGTTTTATTGGATTTTCATATGTTTTTTAGTGTTTTAAATTTTGTATTTGTTGTGTGATTTTTGTAGGATATTGTGATTGTTTTTACGTTTTATAAGTTAATTTATTCCATAATCGATTCTGTCTGCTAATTTGGACAGATATCCATTTCTTATAGGACATAAATTTGACGTGGATGAGTGTTTGGTGCATGTTTTGTGCTCCTTATTTTTGTTGCTGGTGGAGCAGTTAATGCAGGCGGCTGCTTCTGCATTTGTTTTTTGTGGACAGTCTTTGTAGGTGTGGTTGTTTTCTGAGCAGTGGCTACAGTATGTTTCATTGTTGCTGCAGTGCTTGCCAGTATGACCGAACTTCTGGCATTTAAAGCACTGCAGGAGGGGGGCGTGTTCTGATATGTGGATGCGGCGGTGGTCTATGTTGATTCTGTCTAGTGTAATTGCGCTCTTCCACACATCAGGTGTTGCGCGGAAGATTGCGTTGTAGAGGTTTGGGTTTTTGTTGCGTTTGGCGAGACAGGCTGTAAGTTCTGAGTTTGGGTTGTTTAAAGCTGTTTGAATTGGTGTATTTTGTGAAGTGATATATTGTTTTAGGTCTTCAAACTTGATTTCGGTGGGTACGCCTTTGATTACAAACATTGGTTGCAGTAAGCGAGCCTTTTCTGCAGTGACGTTGTTGTTTGTTTTTAGCTTGTCCAGAGTCTCATTGCATTGTGCATTATTCTCAAAAATGACTTTGACCTTATTAGATGATATGGGTTGAAACTTTGTGGGGGCGTACGGGACATCTTTAAAAGAAAAGCTTTGTTGCCACTTAGTTGTGGCTTCTTGTCGGGTTTTGGCAGTTGGTACAGTAACTATTATGGCAGGTTTGCTGGTTTTTAATTCGGGTTTTGAGGTTTTGATGTCCGGGGTTGTTATGTGAGTTTTAGTAGCTGTTGCGTAGGTTGGTTTACTAATTGGTGGTGGAATTTGTTTGGGGTGTAATTCTTCATTTATTGTTTCCTTGATGAGGAGTTTAATTTTATTGTAGTCAATGTTGCATACGTGTTTGGAAGGTTGGGGGGTAGGGGGTTTTTCAATTTGGGTGGTGTTATGGGATGTTGCGTCAAGGATTCTGTTTGCTAGCATTCTTATTTTGGTGTTTATTTGTTCGTTTTCTAGGTCTTCAACAGATTTTATAGTATTTAGTATTTCAGCTGCAGATTGGTTAATTACCATTATGTTTATGCTGGTTTGATAATCGGTTTCAATTTCAGTTTCCTCTATTCCAAGGATCATGTCGTCAGGTAAGTAATCGTCTTCGAGATACTCACCTGTGATTGTATTACCGGATTTTAAAGATGGGTTCGGAGTGATGGTATGTGAAGATGCCGAGGAACAGGTTTCTTCGTCGTAAGAGTCATCAGGATTTTGGGTTTTAGGAGTTTTGGTTTTGGTGGTTTTAGTTTTTGAGGTAGAAGGTTGCGGTGATTCGGACTTCTTCTTAGTTTTTGCGCCGGAGCGCGTGTTTATCTTCCTCATGGTAGGGGAGGAAGACGGCGGATATTCTAATTTAAAACTAGGTCTTTTTGACATAAAATGGTGTTTATGTTAGTTTTATTGATGTTTTTGTGTGTTATTTATACACACAAGTTGGATTTAATTATTTGTAATTTATTTGTAGTATTAGGCAAGTTAAAAAGTTAATAGATGATTTTTTATGTAAAAAAGAAAATGTATGTAAAAATTAAAAATTTGAAACGGCGTTAAAAATAGAAGGCGCTGTAACCTAACCGGTTTTTATTAGTTAGTTGGGTGCGCAGTGTTGAGATCTATGTTTTAGTCCAAAAAAGTAATCTAAAAGTGGTCAATTCGATTTTTAATCGAAGTTGAAATTTTTAAAGTTTGGAGAATTTAGAAAATTTCCAGTAAATCGAGTTATGATCCGATTTGCTTCGAAAGAGATTTATTAGTTTGGGTTCGGCGAGTTTAACAGAATTACTGAAGAAAATTTAGAAAAAAGTTGAAGTTTGCGATTTTACGCAATGTCGGAAAATGACGTAAAAATTTGAAGTTAAGTTGGTTTGGGAAAAATTGGTTTTTGGGTGTATTGTTTTGGTGCAACAATATTTGGTAGAGGTCGGGGAGTAGATTGTCACTAACCAAAGAGAAAATTCCTATCTATTATACTTTTTGAGAAATAAGGGTTTGAAATTTGGTGAAAAAAGGGTCAAAATTTGGTGATTTTTAGGAATTTATTTCTCCGAAACTATAAGAGTTACGGAGAAAAGTTATTAGGATTAAAGTTGTGTCTCAATGAGATCTACAGAAAGAAACAATAGAAAGAAAAATTGGTTGAAACGGAAAAAAGTTGTATGCGAAAAAGTGTGAAAAATTTGAGTATTTTTGCAAGGTTTACGGAAAAAAGCTTATCTTAGCAAAAGTTGTGGATCGATTTTTAATTAAAAATACTCAAAAGATGCCTTAGGGGCTCTGTTAACTATAATGGGTAGCAGGAAGAAGATCGGTTGAGATTTGAATTTTTTATGAATTTTATAAAGTTTAGTGGTCGGCTGATTTTGGTCAAAAAGTCTACCTAGGGTCGGGAGGTTTCATAGAAAAGACTTCAACGCTCACACGACTAGGTGTTGAGTTAGACTTATTGACTTAGTGAAATTTTCGGAGATTTTCAATGTTTTTTATTTCGAAAACTATTAAAGGGGGACCCCTTGGGTCGATGGTATGAGGAAGGAGTAGTAAAGTTTTAGGGGTAAGTTTATTTTGAGAACGATAGGTGTAGTCTAAGCGTTTCAAAAGAAGCTTGGTTAGGTTAGGTTAGGTTAGGTTAGGTTAGGTTAGGTTAGGTTAGGTTAGGTTAGGTTAGGTTAGGTTAGGTTAGGTTAGGTTAGGTTAGGTTAGGTTAGGTTAGGTTAGGTTAGGTTGGGGTGCAAGGTCGGATAGAACCTCCTCGTGTGTCCGGCCCATTGTAGGTCCCACTTCATACGTGCGGTGGGAACGATAATGGGCTCGGGCCGGTGCATCCTGGGCGCCGTCGTATATAACTCCTTCGGGGATTACATACGACGGCGGCTAATAATCCGACAACAGGGGGGAAGCTCGGCTGGCTGACCCGGGTAGCCTGGGTAACGGCAGCCGAGCAGGGGTATACCGTAACCCCATACATGGTGTGGGGCCGGGGGCTGCCATCCTTCGGGATGGGGGCCGCGAGGAAGAAAACCTCTATAAAAAATTACGAGAGGGGGGCTTACGAGCCCAGCTCGCTACGCGAGCATGTTGGGGGCGTGTTCCGGTCCGAGGACTGGTTCCGGCCCACCCGCAACCCTGTACGTGGTGCAGGGAGTGGGGGCCGCCACTTCGGTGGGGGCCGCGGGGAGAAAACCCCTATAAAAAATCGTCAAAGTCCTGGCACTGGGACTCATGGTGCCGGGGCGCCTGCGAAGGTGGCTGGGGATCGCATCAGCCCACTAGTGGTCACCCTGGGGTACCTCCCGACCCCCCAGGTGTAAGTAGGGTAGCCAGGGTACCGGGATCTCTGCCCTGGCGGTCCAGTAGTTCTCCCATACTCGTGGGTCTAAGATGGAGTTGCCTAAATTAAAACCTAAAAAAGCATTAGTTGTGTTAGAGCGGTTGCAGTTGCCGACTTCTGGAAACGCGGCCGCGAAGGACAAAGCTCAGAGTCCAGGACAAAACAGAGCCAAAGAAGAAGACGTGTCTGGAACATCTATTCCTGTGCATGGCACAAGTACGGTGGCTGGTACCAATGCCACTCAAAGTGCTGCCCCAGACGAAGAAATGTTGTCAGAGTCAGAGGAAAGCCTGGATGAATACGAGGAGGCACTGCAGGAATTGGATGGTCTCCAAATTCAAGAAGGGGTGCAGCTGAGATTGCTGAAATCGGTGGTAAAGGACTTGGACAGATCCAAGCAGAAGCAGATATGTGCGATAGCTCATGAACTGCACAATGTCGTTAACGGACTGTTAGACATCGGTCGCAAATCGATCAACCGTGACATAGGGATGCTTCGAACAGCAGAGGAAGGAAATCTGCACCTCCGGAGGGAAATACAAGGTCTCAGAAGCGAAGTAGAAGAGCTGCGTGCTGTCGTTGAGAAAAGGCCGGCGCCGCCACCTGCCTTTGATGCAGGTGCGCTAGAAGATCTCAAGCGCTCTCTCCTGGAATCGATGGAGAGCATGCTTACTAAGCGTCTGGAAGGGGTGGAAACACGCCCCCCATCTACGAAGCCGCAGCAACCAGCGGAAAGGAAAAGGCGAGCGGCCCCTGCAGCTGAACGGCATGGGGATACAGCTGCCTCTGAGGAGCCAGCTGCGAACGAACTACTCGCTCCAGCCAAAGCCAACGACTGGCAGACAGCATTGGGGCGTAAGAAGAAGCGAAAGATGGCAGTGGTGACTTCTGTACCGGCGCCTAAACCCGACCAACCGAGTGCAGCCAGCGCCCGTCCTGCAACAGCGCAAAGAGCCAAGAAGAAGGGGAACCTTAAGCCTCCTCTTATGTCGGCAGTGTCGATCACAATTCTTCCAGAAGCCAAGGAGCGCGGAGCTTCCTATGCCAGCATAATGGCCAAAGCTAAAGCTGCCGTTGCCCTCCCAGAAATTGGCCTTGAGGAGGGCGTAAGAATCAAGGAGAGCCAATCTGGAGCTCGTATACTTCAGGTGCAGGACCCCAGCGGAGCCAAAGCCGACGCCTTAGCTGAGAAGCTACGCGTTGCACTAGCTGATATCGCAACAGTTGGCAGGCCTGAGAAGACTACGGACCTACAAATCTCAGGATTAGATGATTCTGTCCAGGAGGCAGAAGTGATAGAGGCAGTAGCGGCTAAAGGTAGCTGCGATACAGCCAAAATTAAGTGGCAGAGAATAAGCGCAGGGCCTGACGGTACCCGAAGAATGAAGCTGCGATGCCCAACAGCAGTCGCGAAGGCAGTTTCCCAGGGAAGTAATGTCAGAGTTGGCTGGTGTATCGCAGAGGTGAGGGTTCTGACCCCTCTTCCTCTGCGATGCTTTAAGTGTATGGGTGTGGGACACACAAAGCCAAGGTGCCCATCCCACATAGATCGAAGCACCCTGTGTTTCCGCTGCAGTAAGCCGGGGCACAAAATAGCTGACTGCACCGTTCAGCCTCACTGTTCTGTCTGTGCCGACAACGGCGGTCCGGCCGGACACGTAATGGGTAGCCGCAAGTGCGAACCACCAGCGACGAAGGGCAAGCCGCCAGAGCGTCAGGCTGCCACGACGGGCGCTTTCCAGCAAGCGCCAACGGAGGAGGGAATGTCAGATTAGCTGGCATCCCCCAATTTCGCTCCCCATCCCCCTCCACTGGAAGGGCAATCGGGACGCGAATCCGCTTATGCGGTTTATGGCAGGGGGTTGTGCAAGTGCACCTCCCTCTCCCTCCCAGCATCGCCAGCGGGCGCTGGACTGGCAAGCCTACGCCCGCCTTGCACGGCCTTGCTTGACTTGGGGGACGCCCAAGTGTGCCGGGCATCCCCCAAATAAGAGGTGGCCTGAGAAATCGGGCCCGCCGGGGTAGCGCGGTTGACCTCCAACAGGGACCCCGTGCCACCACACACCGGCTTCGAGGCATGCCGCAATGTTTTAGTGGGTAGGCCTCCGGGCACCCACTGGGCGTACCTCGTCGTCGTCGGGTGGGTGCACGGAGAAGAGCCCCACATAACCCTGCCGCCAGCCAAGCGGCAGGGTATGCGTAACGCATTTCATTGCGAAAAAAAAAAAAAAAAAAAAAAAAAAAAAAAAAAAAAAAAAAAAAAAAAAAAAAAAAAAAAAAAAAAAAAAAAAAAAAAAAAAAAAAAAAGGTTAGGTTAGGTTAGGTTAGGTTAGGTTAGGTTGGGGTGCAAGGTCGGATAGAACCTCCACGTGTGCCCGGCCCATTGTAGGTCCCACTTCACACGTGCGGTGGGAACGACAATGGGTTTTGGGACGGTGCATCCTGGGCGCCTTCGTATATAATCCCTTCGGGGATTGCATACGAAGGTGGCTAATAATCCGACACAGGGGGGGAGCTCGGCTGGCTGACCCGGGTAGCCTGGGTAACGGCAGCCGAGCAGGGGTATACCGTAACCCCGTACATGGTACGGGGCCGGGGGCTGTCATCCTTCGGGATGGGGGCCGCGAGGAAGAAAACCTCTTTAAAAATTACGAGAGGGGGGCCTAAGTGCCCAGCTCGCTATGCGAGCATGTTGGGGGCGTGTTCCGGTCTGAGAACTGGTTCCGGCCCACCCGCAACCCTGTACGTGGTGCAGGGAGTGGGGGCCGCCACTTCGGTGGGGGCCGCGTGGAGACAACCACTCTAAAAAATCCTCAAAGTCCTGGCACTGGGATACATGGTGTCGGGGCGCCTGGAAAGGTGGCTGGGGAGTGCATCAGCCAACTAGTGGTCGCCCTGGGGTACCTCCCGACCCCCCAGGTGTAAGTAGGGTTACCCGGGTACAGGGGTCTCTGCCCGGGTGGACCGTTCTTTCCCCCATACTCGTGGGACTAATATGGGAGATAAAGATAAATCAAAACAAAAATCAACGAAGAGTGGGTCCGTGAAGGACGGAGTTAAAAACACGCCGCAAGCTGTTCCTAGACAGCCAATTACGAGGGCATCTGCCGCGAGGCTGAACAACGTGCCAGTGGCATCCACCAGCGGGATGATCGAGGAGATAGTACTCCGAAGTCGGAGTTCGTCGTGTGCTTCTGAAGTATCTATGTGCGCGGAATCGTTAGCGAAAGAATGTAAACGTCCTAGGACGGAAGTGCTGAGTGTTTCGGGTGACAGCAGCGCTGAGGAAGAAGAAGCCGCAGAAAGTCCAGCAACTGCGGTCAACCCTAGAGGGCGAGGCCGGCCTCCTACCACAGGACAATTCGTAGGATTGGCCAAAGCTAAGGCGGAGGAGAAAGCCGCTCGAAGGCTCGATCTAGAAGAGCAAAAAGAGTGGGAAATCATGGAGCACGCGAGGAGAATCTTGCCGCCACAAGGACATACAGAGAACACTCTCAATCTAAGAGGGTACACAACAAGCGACATCTGCTACAGGGCGAAAAGAATAACAGAGGTTATCACTGATCTGGCCAATAAATCTGGCAACCTTAAGGGGACGTATGTGCGCATTCTGAAGGAGTCTGCAGCGCGAATAGCCGAGTGCCTCGACTTTGTAGGCAAGCGAAGTAGCTCGGAAGAATGTGCACTACTCGACGCGAAATATAAAAAGGTTGTGGCGGACTGCACCACACTGAAGGACGCCTGTCAAAGTCTCGAGAGGGATAACGAAAGCCTTCGAGCACAAGTAGATGAAATGCGTATTGAGCTGGAGGTTTTAAAGAGGACTCCTGCGCCCGCTTGTCAGCATGGCACAAATGGGAACGCAGTACCTGAAATAGGGCAAGCGCCAAACATGGAGAAGGCCTTAGATAAACTAAAGCACTCTCTGATGACGTCGATCGGGGAAATGGTTAACACCCGCCTAGAAGCGATCGAGAAGAGGCTACCTGCCTCACAGCCCATGCGGCCGCCTCTAGCGGCTGATCGGAGAACCATAACGCAAGCGGCACAAGGGGCCCCAATTAGGCGGACAAAGGAACCCATGGCCCGGCGTACAAAACCTGCCGTCGACGTAGCGAGGCCGCTACAACCAACACCAGGGACGAGTACTAACTCCTTGCCGGCCACGGAGGAAGGCTGGGAAGAAGCGAAGAGCAGGAAGAAAAAACGTTCTCAACGGATCTCTGCTCAGAAAGCAGCGCAGGAAGCGGCAGCTAAACCTACCTCGGCTGCTAAGGCGAAGAAGACAAAGAAGAAAAAAGTCAGACTGAACGCCCCACGCTCGGCAGCTGTCGTCGTGACTCTTACGCCGGAAGCGATCAAACAAGGAGCGACGTACGCTAGCGTCATCCAGAAGGCTAAGGAGTCCATTAGCATTTCGGAACTCGGAATAGATGGGCTCCGCGTTCGTGAAACGGCTACTGGCGCCAGGAAGCTGGAAGTACCAGGAGTCTCAAGTGGGCCGTTGGCTGATACTTTGGCCAACAAAATCAAGGAGGTGGTGGCTGACGTAGCTGTAGTCTCACGACCAGTGAAGAGTGCAGAGCTACGCATATCGGGACTGGACGACTCAATACAAGCGGCGGACGTGGCCTCGGCCATAGCCACGAAGGGAGAGTGCCCAGAAGGGCAAGTAAGAGTTGGAGATATACGCGTGGGCCCGGGTGGAGCAGGAACAACAATTGTTAGCTGCCCCGTAACAGCCGCAAAGATTTTGGCAAGGGATGGCACAGTACAGGTGGGATGGAGTACCGCTGATGTACGAGCCCTACCCCGTCGTCCAATAAGGTGCTACCGCTGCCTGGGCACAGGACATGCCAGGCATGGGTGCCCGTCAGAGGTCGATCGCAGTAACCACTGCTTCCGCTGCAGCCAAGAAGGCCATAGGGCAGCGGACTGCACTAAGAAGTTCTGGTGTGCGGTATGCGCCGAGGCGCAAAGGCCAGCAGGCCACCGGATGGGAGGCAGGAGTTGCGGCCCTCCTGTAACAAGGGGTAAACCCCCAGAAAAAGCGACCGCCCCGAGGGCGCCCGAAGAAGACCAGGCAGAAGACGCGAATGGAGAGGCGATTGAGATGGAAGAGGTGTACCTCCAATCGTCTATTGAGGCCAGCAGGCGGGGAGTGGGTAGCCCCATGCCTGCATAGCACTGGCTTCGAGGGACTGAGGAGGAAGGTGCCCAAGTGTGCTAGGGCATCTTTCTAGTATACGCGGGGGCTCAACAGGGGCCAGTCAGGACAGCCTGGTTGATTACCAACAAGGAGCCCAGGCTGTCGGTTCTGACCGTGACGGCACACAGACAGGTTTTAGTGGGTATGCCTTCGAGCACCCATCGGACCTCCCTGTCGTCGTCGGGTGGGTGCTCGAAGGAGAGCCCCACATAACTCCGTCGCCTGCCCAGCGACGGAGTATGCATAAGGCCGCATTTCCTGTCTTAAAAAAAAAAAAAAAAAAAAAAAAAAAAAAAAAAAAGGTTAGGTTAGGTTAGGTTGGGGTGCAAGGTCGGATAGAACCTCCACGTGTGCCCGGCCCATTGTAGGTTCCACTTCACACGTGCGGTGGAAACGACAATGGGTTTTGGGCCGGTGCACTCTGGGCGCCTTCGTATGTAATCCCTTCGGGGATTGCATACGACGGTGGCTAATAATCCGACAACTGGGGGGGGCTCGGCTGGCTGACCCGGGTAGCCTGGGTAACGGCAGCCGAGCAGGGGTATACCGTAACCCCGTACATGGTGCGGGGCCGGGGGCTGTCATCCTTCGGGATGGGGGTCGCGAGGAAGAAAACCTCTTTAAAAAATTACGAGAGGGTGGACCTCACGGTCCGAGGCGGCGTTGTAGCCGCGGGACCCATCTTTCCGGGTAGCGGTAGTTTGGGTCAGACGAGCCAGGTGTGGCTTAGGAGACGGGCGATCGTTTCAGGTTGCGGCTTCGGGTCGGCGTCCCAGACGTTTCTGGGTAGCGGCGACGCGATTCGGGCTCGACCGGCGTCCTGAACATTCCAGGTAGCGGCGGTGCGAGCGGGGGCGACGGGTCTGCTGGATCGCTAACGCGACCAGTGGACAGGCTTCGGTCACCGTCGGTCAACCCGTAACCCCTCGTTGAGTGGGGCCGGGGGGGACTGCCCTTCATTGGGTGACCCTACGAGGAGCATACCTCTATAAAAAACCCTAATCCCAAGCAAGCTGCGCGGCGAGGGGATGAGTGGCTGTTGGGTGAACAGTCGTAAGGTAGCCTCTGGAGCAGGGGACCGGCGGACCCCCTGCTTCACAACCCTACGCTTGCCCGGGTATGGTGCCTCTGCCCGGGTCGACCGTTATTGCAACCCTACTCGTGGGACTCATATGGAAAGTCTTAATTTTAAAAATATGTTTGGTGGAGGAGCAGGCGAGAAGCCTAGGAAGACGGAGGAGCCACGAAAGACTGCGTCAAAGCAGTCCGTGGAAAGCAAGAAGACGGAGGAGCCGCCAAAGGCTGTATTCAAACAGCCCGCGGAGAAACCAACAAGAACGGAGGTTTTAAAGGAGCCCGTGGTGCAACTCACCAGGAGCCCTGTCCTTGCGGCCATGTTGGCAGGCGAAGATTTCGCTGAGATGAGCCGAAGTCCGTCATGCTCATCTCTTATGGACGATTCGGACGACCAGCTGCCTGAGACGGCTTCCGGGCGCAAACGCTCGCGCTCGCTACACAGAGAAAGGTCAGGCAGCGATGATGGAGATGGCAAAACCCCGGCGAAGATTGCAGCCGCTGAGAAACGTGGACGCGGCCGCCCTGCCACTACGGGGCAGTACATAGGTGTGGGTAAGATGCGGGCTGAGCTTGCTGCCGCTAAAAAAGCGGAGTTTGAAGCCCAATTGGAAGCGGAAAGAACAAAGGTGGAGAGCAGAACCCGCCCATCGTCAAAATTAAGAGATGATGCATACAAGGTAGATGACAACCCCGAAGAGATGACGTCCCTGGAGTTGCTAAAGAAGGGAATGGACGGTGTCAAAGTGGTGCTCGAGGTGGCTAAGACCTCAAGCAACCTCAAGGGCACCAGTGTAAAGGCCTTGCGGGACGCAGCGGACCTCATCGCTAAGATGATGGACAACATGCACGGCCACAACACCATGTCGGACGCGAATAAGCTGGAGACCCGGCTTGAAAAAGCCACGGAGGAACTTTCCCGCACAACTGCTGAAAACAGGAGCATGCAGCGCGACAATGCTTACCTACGCGATGAGGTAGCAGGTTTGCGCCGCGAAGTGCAGTTGTTGCGTGAGCAGCTACAGAGTGTGCAGGGAGGAGCCGACCTGCACCCAACGAGCAAGAGGGCGAGAAATACTGTGGGGTCCATGTCGGTCGACGAGCTCCGTCGCTTGATAGCGGAACAGGCCGGTAACATGGTGAACGCCCGCATAGAGGGGTTACAGAGCCGGCTGCTGCCAGAGGAGCGTTTGAGACCACCACTGGCGGCGGACAGAAGGAAGGCCCCAGCGCCTGCGCCCATACTGGAAAGAGCTACTCCTGGTCCTTCCAAGGCCGCCGAGCCGCCACCTACCGGGCCAGCTGCCAAGAAGGGCAAGAAGAAGAGGCCTAAAAAACAGGCGCAGTCTGATGTGGCGCCTGTGAGACAAGATCAGGCGGAAACAATTCCTACCACAGCCACCGGCCGCACAACAACAGAGGAGCCGTGGCAGACGGTAGGCAAAGGAGGCAAAGCCAAGAAGCGCCAGGTGGCAGAAAAGAAAAAGAAAGGCCAGGCAAGGAAGGTGAAGCTGCGTCCTCCGCAAACTTCTGCGGTGGTAATAAAACTCCGCCAGGAGGCGCAGGAAAGCGGGGCTTCCTATGCCCAAGCACTCTTGGGGGCCAAACAAAAGATTAACCCCCAAGATTATGGTTGCGAAAAGGGGTTCGCCATTAGGCCCACCCAAACGGGGGCCCGTAAAATTGAGGTGCCGGTCGGCGTAAATGGCGAAAACGCCGACAAACTGGCAGAGAGGCTTAGGGAACTGTTAGATCCAAATTTAATAGAGATCTCCAGGCCCACAAAGTGTGCGGAATTCCGCGTCTCGGGCCTGGATGACACAGTGTCAACAGAGGACGTTCGGTCCGCGGTGGCAAGGTCGGGTGGGTGCCCAGAGGCGGCTGTGGTCGTCGGCGATATTCGCCCCAGCCGCTTCAGAATGGGTGCATGCCTGGTGCGATGTCCCGTGGCAGCCGTCAAGAAGATTACGGAGGGAGGCAAGAAACTACTCGTGGGGTGGGTTTCTGCGGTGGTCAGCATCCTGCCGCAGAGGCCCCTTAGGTGTTTTAAATGCCTGGAGGTGGGGCACGTCCGCGTGATGTGTGAGTCGGCTGTGGACCGGTCCGATCTGTGCTATCGGTGTGGAAAGACCGGCCACAAAGTCGCCGAATGTGTAAACTCGCCGCGCTGCGTATTATGTGCGGCAGCTGAAATAGCGAGTGACCATCCACTGGGCGGCCAGGTCTGTAGGGCTGCCCAGTTACGAAAGAAGGTGACTAACAGACAAAAGAAGAAGCCGGCCGTGCCACCGGCCCCTAGCGCTACGGCTGCTGATGGGTCTGAGGCAATGGATGTAGCAGCCGTCTCTACAGCGGCAGAGTAAGGCCGAAATGGGGTGAGGGCAATAGGCCCAGACCCCGTTGTTGGTAAGAGTCGGGCGGCAGAGATGGGGAAGCTCTGTCGCCCACTGCAGGGCTTTCGTGGTGGATGGGCGCGTTCTGTGTTTCGGCGAGCCCACACCGAGGGAGGGGGCTTCTGAGCTCCCATAAGAGGGGTCCTCTTGGGACCGCCGGCGGCGGGCCGCGGTAGTATCTTAGCTTCCCGTGGCCCGTCGCATAGCGGCAGACGGAACACCGGGGGGTTTTAGTGGGTATGCCCGTCAGCCTTTTACTGACGGGTGAGTCCCACATAACCCCGCCGTCTCCCCAACGGTGGGGTATGCGTAACGCATTTCCCCCCGTAAAAAAAAAAAAAAAAAAAAAAAAAGGTTAGGTTAGGTTAGGTTAGGTTAGGTTAGGTTAGGTTAGGTTAGGTTAGGTTAGGTTAGGTTAGGTTAGGTTAGGTTAGGTTAGGTTAGGTTAGGTTAGGTTAGGTTAGGTTAGGTTAGGTTAGGTTAGGTTAGGTTAGGTTAGGTTAGGTTAGGTTCGTCGGCTAGAGGCCGAAAACGCGCGACTGAGGCACGAAGTAGAGCTACTGCGCCAGGAGATGGTGAGCCTCCGTGAGGCCGTATCGCGGCGGTCTCCCCGTAGGGATCTTCCACAAAGAGAGCCTTGCATGGACGAGCAAACGCGAGAAGAGTTCCGACGGTCCCTGCTCGAATCCGTGGGGACCATGTTAAGTGCCCGCCTAGAAGGGCTTGAGGTCGACGGGCGGCTGTTGCCCTCGGTCACTAGGAGACCATCTTTGGCGGCCGAAAGAAGACAGGCGACACAAAGCCCAGGTCCTGCAAGAGTCGCGTCTGAGAACACCAGGACGCAAACGGCTGGCCCTGCTCCTACACAGCCAGCAGCAGACACTTCAGAGTGGCGCAAGGCCCGATATCGCAAGGGCAAGTTGAGGCCGACAGCTACTGTGGCCCAGGAGGCACGACCTGCCACCTCCCAAACCACGAGACCTGTTTCAAACGCAGCGGCCCCAACCAGATTGCAGAGGACTACGCAACCGTCGCAGCAGAAGAAGAAGGCGGCACCAGAGAAGCGTAAGCAGAAGGGCGTCAAGCTGAGGGTCCCCCGTACTTCTGCGGTAGTACTGACCTTACAGCCTGAGGCGGCGGAACGGGGGTATTCATACGCTCAAATGATAAAGAGGGCTAAAGACTCCTTCACCCTACACGACCTTGGGATTGAAGGAGGTCTCAAGATGAGGGTGACCGCGACCGGGGCACGCAAGCTGGAGGTGCCTGGCACCGAAAACAGCGCCAAGGCCGATGCCTTGGCCAATAGGCTCAAGCAGGTTCTGGCCGACGTAGCTCGGGTAGACAGACCCACCAAGACGGCAGAATTGCGCATAATGGGGCTGGACGACACAGTGGCCTCAGTTGATGTCGCAGAGGCAATAGCGGCGAAGGGCGGTTGCTTGCCCGGCCATGTCAAAGTGGGGACAATCCGCCAAGGACTGGGAGGTGCCGGCACAGTACTTGCCAAGTGCCCAATAGCGGTGGCGAAAGTTTTGGGGACGGACGGGCGGCTCCAGGTTGGGTGGAGCATAGCCCGGGTGCGGGTCCTGAACCTCCGCCCACTGCGTTGTTTTAAATGCATGGGTGTGGGCCATACCAGATTCCTGTGCCCCGCCAGAGTAGACCGCAGTGGACTCTGCTTCCGCTGTAGCAAAGAGGGACATAAGGCGGCCAATTGCAAGTCCGCACAGCCGCATTGCGCTGTTTGCGCCGAAGCGGGCTGTCCTTCGCGACACATGATGGGAGGTAGGAGTTGCGATCCCCCTATCGTCAGAGGGAAGGCACCAGAGCAGCAGATCGCCCAACCGTCAGTGGTTCGCCAGCCGGTACTATCTGCGACGTTGGAGGCTGAGATGTCGGACTAATGACTGACCGAGCCCGTCATAGTGGTCGTGCAAACGTGCGACGAGGCACGTGCCTCGTTGGTAAGGATGGAGGGGATGGTGCTCCACCAAAAACGGGTGCAGCGCTGTTTCCTCCTGCAAGGGCCTGCGGGGATGGGCGCAGGAGAGCCCTGACCTGCATTGCACAGGTCTCTGCTAGAGTCAGAGGTAAGGAGGCTCTAGAGGGGTCCGATCGCGGACGCTCACCGTCGGGGCCACGGTCGCGTTCTAACTTCCCGTGGTTTCTACCCGACCGCTGGCACACTCTCGGATGACTCAGTGTTGTTAGAGAGTCTGCCAGTGACAGGTCTTAGAGGGAACGCCGCTGTGTTTTAGTGGGTATGCCTCCGTGCACCCACCAGGCGTCCCTCGTCGGGTGGGTGCACGGAGGAGAGCCCCACATAACCCTGCCGCCCGCCAAGCGGCAGGGTATGCGTAAGGCATTTCACAGCGTTAAAAAAAAAAAAAAAAAAAAAAAGGTTAGGTTAGGTTAGGTTAGGTTAGGTTAGGTTAGGTTAGGTTAGGTTAGGTTAGGTTAGGTTAGGTTAGGTTGGGGTGCAAGGTCGGATAGAACCTCCACGTGTGCCCGGCCCATTGTAGCTCCCACTTCACACGTGCGGTGGGAACGACAATGGGTTCGGGCCGGTGCATCCTGGGCGCCGTCGTATATAATTCCTTCGGGGATTGCATACGACGACGGCTAATAATCCGACAACAGGGGGGGGAGCTCGGCTGGCTGACCCGGGTAGCCTGGGTAACGGCAGCCGAGCAGGGGTATACCGTAACCCCGTACATGGTGCGGGGCCGGGGGCTGTCATCCTTCGGGATGGGGGCCGCGAGGAAGAAAACCTCTTTAAAAAATTACGAGAGGAGGGGACCTCACGGTCCGTTTTGCACGTCACCCTCTGATTGCAGAGGGTTGTAACGTAGCAGGCATGGGAGGCGGCGAAATAGCCGCGGGACCCATTTTTCCGGGTAGCGGTAGTTTGGGTCAGAGGAGCCAGGTGTGGCTTCGAGGCGGGTGACCTTTTCAGGTTGCGGCTTCGGGTCGGCGTCCCAGACGTTTCTGGGTAGCGGCGACGCGATTCGGGCTCGACCGGCGTCCTGGACATTCCGGATAGCGGCGGTGCGAGCGGGGGCGGCGGGTCTGCTGGATCGCTAGCGCGACCAGTGGACAGGCATTCGATGCCAACCGTCGGCCAACCCGTTACCCCGCGTTGAGCGGGGCCGGGGGGGGGCGTGTCCTTAACTGGGTGACCCTGCGAGGAGAAAACCTCAATAAAAAAATCCCCAACCCCAAGTTTGCTGTCGCGAATTGGCGAGGGGGTGAGTGGCTGGTGGGAGACCAGTTCCTACACGACAGCGGAGCAGGGGACCGGCGGACCCTCTGCTTCGAGAACCCTACGCTTACCCAGGCATGGGGCCTCTACCTGGGTGGACCAACTTTGTCACCATACTCGTGGGAACCATATGGATACACTAAATTTTAAAAACATGTTTAGAGGAGGAGCAGGCGAGAAGCCTAGGAAGACGGAGGAGCCGCAAAAGACAGCATCAAAGCTGTCTGCGGAAAACAAGAAGACGGAGGAGCCGCTAAAGACAGCATCAAAGCTGTCCGCGGAAAACACGGAAAAGGAGACGACAAAGGCTGTCTTTAAACAGCCACTGGACAAGACGGAGAGGATGCAAACGATGAAGGAACCAGTCGTGAGGCTCACCCGGAGCCCTGCTTTAGCAGCAATGTTAGCAGGAGAGGAGTTCGTTCCTATGAGCCGAAGCCCTTCATGCTCGTCGTTTGTAGACTCTGATGACGACATGATTGAGTCTGTACTCGGACGTAAACGTTCACGATCCCGAGCAAGAGATCTAATCGGAGACCAGGACGAAGACTCGGAGACGACCCCGGCCAAAGTAGCAGCAGCCCGCCGCGGCCGCGGTCGCCCCGCTACTACGGGCCAATACGTAGGCGTGGGCAAGATGAGGGCCGAGCTGGCAGCCGCTAAAAAGGCAGAATTGCTTGCCCAATTGGAGGCGGAATCAACACCGGTGGAGAGCAGATCACGCCCACCGCCAAAACCTAGAGAGGACGCACACAAGACGGATGTCAGCCCCGAAGACATGACATCCTTGGAGTTGATGAAAAAGGGGATGGACGGTGTCAAAGTGGTGCTCGAGGTGGCCAAGACCTCAAGCAACCTCAAGGGCACCAGTGTGAAGGCCTTGCGGGACGCAGCGGACCTCATCGCTAAGATGTTGGAAAGCATGCATGGCCACAACACCATGTCGGACGGGAACAAGTTGGAGACCCGGCTTGAAAAAGCCACGAAAGAACTTTCCCGCACAACTGCGGAAAACAAGTATATGCAGCGCGATAATGCCTACCTACGCGACGAGGTAGCAGGTTTGCGCCGCGAAGTGCAGCTGCTGCGTGAGCAGCTAGAAAGAGTACAGGGTGGAGCTGACCTGCACCCAACACGCAAGCGGACAGAAAACAATGTGGGGTCCATGTCGGTCGACGAGCTCCGTCGCCTGATAGCGGAACAGGCCGGTAATATGGTCAACGCCCGCATAGAGGGATTACAGAGCCGGCTGCTGCCAGAGGAGCGTCTGAGACCACCACTGGCGACGGACAGGAGAAAGGCGCCAGCGCCTGCGCCTATTCTGGAAAAGGCCACTCCTGGCCCTTCCAAGGCCGCCCCGGCGCCATCTGCTGGGCCAGCGGCCAAGAAAGGCAAGAAGAAGAAGCCCAAAAAACAGGTGCAGTCTGGTACGGCGTTAGAGCGACCAGATCAGGTGGAAACAACTCCTGCCATAGCCACCGGCCCCACAACAGAAGAGCCGTGGCAGACGGTGGGTAAAAAGGGCAAAATCAAAAAGCCCCAGGCGGCAAAATCAAAAAACAGCAGGAAAGAGCAGAAGGTGAAGTTGCGCCCTCCGAAAAATGCGGCGGTTGTTATAAAGATCCGCCAGGAGGCGCTAGAAAGCGGGGCGTCATATGCGCAAGCACTCTTGGCGGCCAAACGGAATATAAAACCCCAAGAGTTTGGGTGCGAAAAGGGGTTCGCCATCAGGCTTACCCAAACGGGGGCCCGTAAACTTGAGTTGCCGGCCGGCGTAACCGGAGAAAACGCCGACAAGCTGGCAGAGAGGTTGCGTGAGCTGCTGGACCCGACTCTGGTCGAGATCTCCAGGCCCACAAAATGCGCAGAGTTTCGCGTGTCGGGCCTGGACGATACAGTCTCAGTAGAGGACGTGCGGGCGGCGGTGGCATCGACAGGTGGGTGCCCAGAAGCGGCTGTGGTCGTCGGCGATATTCGCCCAAGCCGCTTCGGAATGGGTGCCTGCCTTGTAAGATGTCCGGTATCGGCCGTCCAAAAGGTCACGGAGGGCGGCAGAAAGTTGTTGGTGGGCTGGGTTTCTGCGGTGGTTAGTGTTCTGCCGCAGAAACCCCTCAGGTGTTACAGGTGCCTCGAAGTGGGGCATGTCAGGGTGATGTGCGAGTCAGCTGTGGACCGGTCGGACACCTGCTATCGTTGCGGGAAGACCGGTCACAAAGTCGCAGACTGCACGAGCTCGCCACGCTGTGCGTTGTGCTTGGCGGCAGGGAAGGCGAACGACCATCCTCTGGGTGGCAAAGCCTGTCGGACTGCCCAGACAAGGGTGAAAATGGCCAACAGGCCTACGAAGAAAAAGTCCGCGCCGCCGGCCCCTAGCGCCACATCCGCCGATGGGGCTGAGGCGATGGAAGTAGCCGCCTCTGCGGTAGAGTAGCCGAAATGGGGAAGGGCGAAAGGCCCACACCCCGTTGATGGTGAGAGTCGGGCGGCAGAGATGGGGAAGCTCTGTCGTCCACTGCAGGGCTTTCGTGGTGGATGGGCGCGTTCTGTGTTTCGGCGCGCCCACACCGAGGGAGGGGGCTTCTGAGCTCCCATAAGAGGGGTCCTCTTGGGACCGCCGGCGACGGGCCGCGGTAGTATCTTAGTTTCCCGTGGCCCGTCGCATAGCGGCAGACGGAACACCGGGGGGTTTTAGTGGGTATGCCCGTCAGCCTTTCACTGACGGGTGAGTCCCACATAACCCCGCCGTCTCCCCAACGGTGGGGTATGCGTAACGCATTTCCCCCCGTCAAAAAAAAAAAAAAAAAAAAAAAAAAAAAAAAAAGGTTAGGTTAGGTTAGGTTAGGTTAGGTTAGGTTAGGTTAGGTTAGGTTAGGTTAGGTTAGGTTAGGTTAGGTTAGGTTAGGTTAGGTTAGGTTAGGTTAGGTTAGGTTAGGTTAGGTTAGGTTAGGTTAGGTTACCATTTTGATTGTGGCTTATGAATAACTTAGGTGGTTATATGTTTTTTTTTTTTTTTTTTTTTTTTTTTTTTTTTTTTTTTTTTTTATTAACTATATACAGATTTGCTTTTTGTTGCAGATTTCCTGGATCACGGGCCGTTGAATGCCTTCACTTGCGAGTAAGTGTTATGCACGAATGTGCAAAAGGCCTTGGTGAGTGACGGCTTGGCGACAATGTCCGAAAAAGAATAGGGAGAGCCTTTGAGGTTGCGGCATTGCGACAGATAATTGTGTCTACCAGTGGCGAATCGCGGGCACTCCTCGATAAGGTGTTTGGGAGTCTGGGAGGTTGAGTTGTCGCATGGGCAATAGTCGTCAGTTGTGATATGGAAGCGAAGAAGATAAGATTTGTGGGCTCCATGGCCCGTTAAGTACTGGGTGAGATAAAATGCTGGCGGAACTATAGAATGGAGCTCGCTGATGAGTCCAATTGAAGGAAGCAGAGATCTGGTGTGCGATCCCTGTGAAGATTGGGTGTATCTATTGGCCCATGCGACGTAGGCTTGGGAACGGGATATCTTCTTGGGGTAGGAAATAGGGAAATGGTGATATGCGGTTGAGGAGTGAGCAGAGGCCGCAGCCCCAGCAGCTTGATCTGCTAAACAGTTTCCGGCGATTCCCGCATGTCCCTTTACCCAACAGAACTTGAGGGTTCCGTGCGGTAGGTGATCCACGATGGTTTGGTGGATAGCGGTCACAAGAGGGTCCGAGCTGCTGCGTTGGCCCAGCGCCTCAAGTGCCGAGCGGGAATCGGATAAAATGAGGGTATGTGAATAGCCCCTTTCAGCCGCTAATTGGCACGCTCTCCAGATAGCATAAAGTTCAGCCTGGAAAACTGTACACGCTGAGTGAAGCTTAAATTTGCGGGTGGTAACACGGCGGGAATCTTGGCGGTCAGGGTCGATACACACAAGGGCAGCGCCCACCGAATCATTTTCCAATTTACTGCCGTCTGTAAATATCTGAACACTGTTTGAGGTGCATGCCATGTCAATGCGTTCCTGAGTTGGTGTGAGGTCAAACGAGACTGAGACTCGTTTGGAGGGGTGCAATAGATTTGAAAGGGGAACGGGGGATTCTAGTGGAATGTCAGACGGTAAGTATGTGGTGGTTTTGGTAAGACGGGACCTTTCCACTTCTCTTGTTCGAAGGATCTCTAGATCCAGAGGGAGAAACCTGGCAAGAGCGAGAGCTGCACAGGTCGAAATGGTACGATAACCTCTGATGGCCTTAATTGCGAACCCTCTCTGTGCAGATGCTAGCATGTTTTTGATGTTGGTCTGTTTCGCGATGTGACCCCATATACCAGCTGCATAGGTCACTGTGGGAACGATGACATACCGATATATTGAGTCAATGTTTTCGGGGTGTGCGCCCCATGAGGGACGCACAAAGAGGCAAAGTCTGTTAAATAATTTAATTATTTTACCGGTAATATATTTAACGTGATTGGTGAATTTAAGCCGGTCATCTATGATAATACCTAAGAGTTTAAATTCTGTAGAGAACTGTATGGGAGTGCCGCTCATGCTAAGTTTGGCCAGGGCAGCTCTTTTAGAGAATGCCAAGGCTTTGGTTTTGTTCGGTCCGAATGACAGTTTGACGTTATGTCCCCAGGATGTGATGATATTGAGAGCTTGATTGCAAGCATTCTGTAGAGTCACCGGGTCTTTGGAGGAAACGATGAGAAGGACGTCGTCTGCATAAGCCTGCATGTGGCAGCCCTCCGGAAGGCATTGCTCCAAGAGGTCATCTAGAAGCAAGTTCCAAAGGGCCGGGCCGCACGCAGAGCCCTGTACGCAACCCCTCTCCATTCTTTTAGTGGCGCTGGCTCCGGCGTGTGATAGAAGCACGTTGCGGTCGTCAAAGTAATTCTTGACCATTTTGAAGATGTTGGCCGGGCAGTGTATTTTGCGCAGACGATTGAGAATAGCTGGCCACCAGGCGCGATTGAAGGCAGCCTGTATATCGAGTGATATAGCCGTGCACAGCAGACCGGCTGCGCTGGCTGATTTAATTTGATTCACAGCCTCATTTAGGGCATGTGATGTAGACGTGTGTCTTCGGAAGCCAAATTGCATAGGGTGAAGTGTTCCGGTGGTGGCTTGATGGTGGACAATTCGGCCTATGAAGAGCTTCTCCAGCATTTTGCCGAAGACTGAAATAAGTCCTATGGGCCGGTGATTTTTTAGAGAACTGCTGTCTTCTAAACCAGGTTTGGGTATAATTTTTACTACCGCGCTCTTCCACGGACGCGGGAAGTGGCCCAACCTTAGACAGCAGTTCATAATGCTCGTAATGAGAGTGGGAAAGTTCCTGGTCACATTCGAGCAGATGTCAGCTGTCAGACCATCCAATCCGGGTGCCTTTTTGTGTGACATGTCCCGAACAACCTCGAGTACTTCCTCTTCGGTGAAGGGGGGGTCGTCGGGCGAATCAGGAGTGTCGGTGCTCGAGGCACGCATCTGAGCTTGTGCAGGTGAGTCCGTTGCAGGTGGATCAGCAGGAAAAAAGTGAGTGAGGAGAGCGTCAGCAGTCATCTGATTGTCTGATGTGTAGCCTTGATCGTCTGTTAAAATAGCTGCCGGGGGCTTACTGGGGGCTCCTGACCGGAGAAGGCGATTGGTCATGGTCCAAACGTTCTCTCCAGTTTGGAGCTCGCAGAACTCCCTGAAGCTTTTAGTGGACTCACTCCTTATCGCGTCTGAATATTCCTCCTTTTTCCGTTGGTGAGCCTCAGCAAGTTGTTTACACTCATCAAGCGGGAAACCACTGCTTCTGGCCCAGAAAGCATTGCGACGGGCTTCGTTCACTTCTTGTTTCAGGGCAGTGAGCCTATCGGTCCACCACGCAGCTCGAACTTTGGGTGAAATGTTGGTGCCACGGGTAGGGAAGGAGGAAGCTGCTGTCTCGTTTACGCATGCTGTCAAGTCTAGGACTACGTTGTCCAGGTCGTAAGAGCTAAGTGACTCAAAATTCACATCTAGAAATCCGGCATCTCGTATACGCAGAGACAATTCTTCCCTAAAGTGAACCCAGTTCGCGTCTTTGGTTGTTTCGTAGCGGTATGTGGAGGTGGAAGGGCTGTACGGAAGGGAGGAGACACCAGTGGCCAGAGTGAATCGGATAAGCTTGTGTTGAGTAGAGAGCATTGCACTCTGATCAACATGCCAGTTAGTGATGCGATTGGCCATGTCCTGCGAGACCATGGTGATATCAATATATGAAGGTCGGTAAGTTCCGTGGGAAACAGCTTCAAAAGTTGGCACATCGCCAATGTTGCAACAATGCAGATCGTTTTCCTGGATGAGGTCAGAGACCAAGATGCCTCTAGGATTGAAGCGATCCAAAGGATCCCATGTGGGATGCCAACCATTGAAGTCACCCCCCACGATGCAGAGGGTTTGGAAGCCATTTAACTCCTGTAAGGCGATGGATAAACTATTGAGGGTGTCGTAAGTGTCATTTCTTGGTTCGATGTAAACAGAAATAATGAGCAGCTGGCGATGGTTAACTAAAATTTTGACAACCGCAAGGTTTGGAGTAGAGTACTGTGGGAGAAAAATTGCGCCCAATTTCTCGCACAAGTTTCTGTTTATGATTATAGCGGCTTTAACAATTCTGTCAGAAGCAGTCTTTTGGAATACATAAGTATCCTGTATATTTTTCACAAAATTGTCTGAGCCGGTATAGGGTTCAGATATTAAGCCTATCTGGTTAGGGTTTTTACAAAATTCCCTAAGGAACTCTTTAGAGCCTGATATAGATCGGTCGATGTTACATTGAAGGAATTTAAGAGGGAAATTACTGTTGGGTGCCATAATCTATTTTACTAATTATTTTATTTTTCATTGCTGAGACTCTGGGGCAACTAGGTGAGAATATGGAGTGGTCAGTAGTACGGCTCAGTTTAAATCTGGCGTTATAGTTAACGCAGCTAGTGCATGTCGGTTTCAGGGACCTTTTTTTGTCGTCGCAGTTGGGTTCATCGTGGCCAGCCTTCCCGCAGTGGGCGCACACAGCTGGGGCGGAGCATTTTAACGGAGAGTGTCCAAATTGAGCGCACTTGCGGCACTGGACAAAAGGAGAGAATTCCTCTAGGTGCACTCGCTGATACTGCGTTCGCACCCGGGGGATGTCCTTGAGAGCTTGCCATGCGATGGGAGACACTCCCAGCACAGCGTTGTAAAGGTTGGGGTTGCGGTTAGAGCTGGCAAACAGCAACTTAAGATCGGTGCCGACTTTAAGTTGTGAAAGCTCATCATTGTCTTGGATGAGTATGGTGGTGAGGTCATCTTTGGGAACGTCTTTGTTGATGCCCTTGAGAATGACCCGTGGGAAAATCTTCCTTTCAGGTTCCGCTTTTGCGCCCAACTGATCCTGATTGATGAGGTGAATGGCTGTGTCGACGTCTTCCCTCTTGTCCAGTTCAATGCGGAACTTTCCCTTAGACAGCTTCCTGACGTTGGAAACGCCAATTCTGGGGTTGTTATTGTTGCGAAGGTGCCTGTCAAGAACCTTGATTGCGTCCTCCCGCGTAGGAGACTCCTTGCCGCAGGAGATGATGATCGCCGGGCGTGCCACGACGGGTTCCCGACTAATCAAGGCTTGCGTGTGTCGAGTGGTTGTGGGAAGGTTCAATGGGGATGGACCAGCCGCCATCTGGGCATAAGTCCGGGCGAATGAGGTAGGAGGTGGAGGTGGAGTTGTTGACATTTTGGAAAGCTCCGAGCGGACAGCGTTGGCGACGGCGCGCTCAATGACTGAAGTGAGGTGGCCGCTCAGGAGTCCTCCTTGTTCCTTAGGCTTATTCACTGGTTCGCCTTTCTCAGAGGAAGTAGGGAGGTTTCCCATAGTGGTGGTAGGATGATCGGGAGTGGTTTTCTTGGAGGCGTGGTTCCTTAGGAGGTCCCCTAAATACTCATCAGAGGTTTGGGCGGCCTTCTTAATCCATTCCTTCTGGGTTTTTGTAAGTCCTTTTTTGGCGTGGTCTAAGCGCCAGCAGATTCCTTTAAGGAGTGTTGAGATGCTGCCGACCATCTCTTCCAAATTGGAAGGGCTGGAGGGCGTAGAAAAGCAGCCGTCGAGATCGACTTCGCTTGGTGGTTCTGGGAAGTATTGAGCTGCAGCAGGTTTAGGTTTGGGCTTCTTCTTTTGTTGAGAGGTCCCCATGTCGCTAATTGAAATAGCAGAATGAAAATCCGGAGGTGGCTGTATGTCCGGGGGAGGCTGAATAGCCGACGGAGGTATGCTGGTGTAAGAACTCTCCCTATCAACGTCAAGAGCTCGAAGGCCGTCAAAAGAGTTGGGGCTGGAGAAGGGACAATGTACAGGTGAGTCCTCAGGGTATCTGAGGCTCAGGGATGTTGGAGTGAATAGAGGCATGTTATTGCCACTTTGTGATGCATCATCCTCAGAATCAGGACGATTGGCAGTAGCAGCGTCACTTTGTTGGCGAGTGGTGGCCCGTAGCCTTGATTTGGGTGGTGGCGAGCGAGCAACGAACGCCATAATGGAGTCAGTACTTCACACAAAAGTAAATAAATGAATTATAAAGTAAACTTAATTTTTATATATTAGAAGACATTTAGAGCCTAAAAACTAAACCTAAGGACGGATTTTATGCCTAGAATGAAGCGTTGCGCTATAAACTATAAACAAACACTAATTAAATATTAAGACAGTGAAAAATTTTAATAATTACAAGATAAACAATTAAAAATAACGAGAAAATAAAATTCAAAATATTTGTTCTAAAAAAAAAAAAAAAAAATTTTAACAAATCGAAGTATTATCCGATTTTGATGAATTAAAAACTAACTTATTATACTTAATGATGTCTAAACGAATATGTATAAAAATTAAATGAAAAGAATACAATTAGAGATTTCTATAGATTTGAAACTTAGACGAATTTAAGCAAATAAAAGTCAGTTTTGGAGCGGTGGTAAAAACTTTGTTTACCGTCAGATTTACTTCTTGCAACAATATGTTAGAAAGCTTGGGTAACTAAGTATCTATATTTAAACAAAATCAGAATAACTAATATAGTTCGGAAAAAATAAGGTTTTTAATTTTGGTAAAAATAAGGTGTATTTTTGGTCGACTTTGAGGATTATTTTTTCCAAAACTAAAGTAGATATGAAAAAAAGTTATTAAAATTAAAGTTAAATCTTAATGAGATATTTAATATAAAACTACAACTAAAACAATCGGTTAAAA